>OV702290.1:368874722-373874722 GCA_916181665.1 Avena sativa
CTGATGTGTCTTTTTGGAAAGGCTGGCGTGGGTTGGCTATGGCATCGCCGACTAGCCCACGTCAATATGAGAACTTTGCAAAGTCTCCACAAGGGTGGCCACATTCTTGGACTAAAAGAAAATGTCTCTTTTGCCAAAGATCGTGTTTGCAGGGCGTGTGTTGAAGGGAAAATGCATGATTCACCTCATCGAAGGAAAACCATTATCTCTTCAAAAAGGATCTTGGAGCTCCTTCATGTGGACCTCTTCGGACCTCCATCTCATGCAAGCCTCGGTGGGAAGAAGTATTGTCTAGTGATTGTTGATGATTACTCCAGATACACTTGGGTTTATTTCTTCAAGTTGAAGAGTGAAACTCAACAAACTGTCATCGACTTCGCCAACGAGGTTCAACGTCAACACAATGTCCCCATTCTGGCTATAAGGAGTGATAACGGCTCGGAGTTCAAGAACTACACCTTAAATGAGTTCCTAAGTGAAGAGGGGATAAGACATCAATATTCCGCTGCGTACACCCCTCAACAAAATGGTGTAGCCGAGAGGAATAATCGGACTCTAATGGACATGGCAAGATCAATGTTGGCCGAATTCAAATCTCCATATAACTTCTGGGCTGAAGCAATCTCTACTGCTTGTCATTCATCCAACCGGTTATACCTCCGCAAGATTTTGGACAAGACTCCATATGAAATACTTACCGGTAACAAGCCAAACATCTCATACTTTCGGGTATTCGGGTGTAAGTGTTTCTTTCTTATTAAAGGAGTTCGTTTATCTAAGTTTGAATCTAAGGCTCTAGAAGGTATTTTTGTTGGTTATGGTGCCGAATCCCACACTTATAGAGTCTACAATAAGCTCTCCGGAACTATTGTAGAATCTTGTAGTGTGGTGTTCGAGGAAAATGACGGTTCCCGTGCGGAGCAAGTTGGTGTTTGTGATGCAGATGTTGAAATACCCCAAGATGCCATAAGAAGAATGGGTGTGGGATTCTTCCACCCCATTGAGGAACCCCTTGTAGCGGACCGGGAAGGACAATGCTCTACTCATATAGAGCCCTCATCTACACATACGCAACATGCTCCAACCATAGGGGCAACTTCTACACCATCTCCATCAACTGCTGAAGGTCAAGATGCTCCAGAAAGCTCCAGGCCGGATTTTCCAGTGGATACCGGATTATCCGGCCACCCCGCTCCAGCTGTCCATGCAGCTCCTGGTGGTGAAGATATCAACACAAGCTCCAGGCCGGATTTTCCGGCTGACCCCGGATTATCCGGCTCCTCGCCAGGTCAAGCAAGTCCCGGGCTTCCTGATGCTGCTGTTGCAAGTCCTCCCAGGCCGGATTATCCGGCCACTTCATTGGTCGGATTATCCGGCCCTGACTCTCCAGTTCTGTAGCCTCCTGTTATGGCTACAGACTCACCTCAAGGGCATGCATCTCCACCACCTGCTACTGATGTTCCAGCTACTGATCAAGGCGGAGAAAATGCCTCCAATGAAGACTCAAGTGATAAATCTCCTCCACCAAGAGACAACAAACTTATTGAACTTCATCGCAAGGCTCGGGCTGATCGTAACCTTGAGTTGAGGGGTCACACTCTCGACAAGGTTGTTGGTGATCTTCAACAAAGGGTGTCTATTAGAAGAGAATTGGCCAGTTTTGGTGAGCATCAAGATCATATCTCCATGGTGGAACCTAAGAAGGTCTTTGAAGCTCTTGAAGACCCAGACTGGGTTGTTGCTATGCATGAAGAATTGAATAATTTCGAGCGCAACAAAGTCTAGAAACTAGTGGAGAAACCCAAAGAGTGCCGCAATGTTATCGGCACCAAGTGGATTTTCAAGAACAAGCAGGATGAGAATGGCATTGTTGTGAGGAACAAGGCAAGACTTGTGGCACAAGGTTACTCACAAGTTGAGGGCATCGACTTCGGCGAGACTTATGCTCCTGTGGCTCGCCTTGAGTCCATCCGTATCCTACTTGCTTATGCTGCTCATAACAATTTTAAGTTGCAGCAAATGGACGTCAAGAGTGCCTTCCTTAACGGTCCTCTACATGAGTTGGTATACGTAAAGCAACCCCCGGGGTTTGAGGATCCTAACTTCCCGAACCATGTCTACAAACTCGATAAGGCACTCTATGGCCTTAAACAAGCCCCACGTGCGTGGTATGAGCACCTTAAAGAGCTTTTGTTAGATCGTGGCTTCGAAGTTGGGCAAATCGACCCCACTCTTTTTACTAAGAAGGTTAAGGGGGAGCTCTTCGTATGCCAACTATATGTATACGATATCATTTTTGGTTCTACTAACAAAGCTTTTAACGATGAATTTTCAAAGCTTATGACTGACAGGTTTGAGATGTCTATGATGGGGGAATTACGATTCTTTCTTGGATTCGAGATCAAGCAACTAAGATAAGGAACCTTTATTAATCAAGCAAAGTACATCCAAGACATGCTCAAGAGATTCAAGATGACGGATCTAAATGGTGTCGCTACTCCGATGCAAACAAAGTGTCATCTCGAACTCAACCCTCATGGTAAAGATGTGGACCAAAAGGTATACCGGTCCATGATCAGCTCTCTTCTTTACCTCTACGCATCTAGACCCGATATTGTGTTGAGTGTGGGAGTGTGTGCAAGGTATCAAGCAGCTCCTAAAGAAAGCCACTTAGTGGCGGTCAAGAGGATCTTTCGATATTTAGTTCATTCCCCCAACTTTGGTCTCTGGTATCCCAAGGGCTCCAATTTCTCTTTATGTGGTTATACTGACTCAGATTGGGCTAGTGATAAGGATGATCAGAAGTCAACTTCTGGAGATTGTCAATTCTTGGAAAGATCTCTTGTATGTTGGTCCTCCAAAAAGCAGAATTGTATATCTCTCTCCACCACCGAAGCTGAATATGTTGCTGGGGCCAGTGCTTGTACTCAATTATTGTGGATGAGGCAAACTTTAAAGGAATACGGTGTCAATTGTGACAGAGTGCCTCTTTTATGTGATAATGAAAGTGCTATCAAAATTGCGTACAATCCAGTTTAGCACACAAGGACGAAGCATATTGAGATTCAGAATCATTTTATTCGTGACCATGTTGCTCGAGGAGACATTGATCTATCTTTTGTGAGCACGAAGAACCAACTGGCGGATATCTTTACAAAGCCACTTGATGAAGCAAGATTCTGCTTTTTGAGGAATGAGCTAAATATCATTGATTTCGGGAGTTTGTCTTGATTACCCATGCACTCACTCGTACGTCTCAATCCTTGTTTGGTCTAGGTGTGGGCATGGATATAGGGGGAGTGTGGTCCTAACTTATTGGGCTAACCCTCCCCCCATAATGCCAATAGCAAGTATATCATTTCTCTTAATATCATGTTGTGATATGTGAGCTTATTGATGAGTATTGGTCGTGAACCCAAGATATATCTTCGCGGTGTCACACCATACACTCCAACAAGGTGGCTTCGGCCACCGCCCTCTCCCGTGTGGAGAATTGGATCTTTTTGGATGTTATTTGCTCTCTCATATTCTTATGGGAATCACACTCAATCTTGGCTTTTAATTGATTTGGATTTTGCAATTTTGAGTGTCTAGTACCATCTCAGTTTGGCATTCTCAATCCTAAGCCTTCGCTACCCCTAAGACATCTATTCTTGCACACAAGTCCCTTGTACACCTTGTGGGGGTGTTCTTTGGGGACGCGCGGGCCTGGTTCTGTGTATAACAGAATCCCAAATTTTAGGCCGGATAATCCGGCCCAAGTGTTGGCCGGATAATCCGGCCCTGGCGGATTCGATCTTAAAGGGCAGGGCTCGGGGGGAAGGGCTCATATCGAGCAACACTTCTCCCCCAGCCCTCTCCTTCTCCCCAGCCGCCGCCTGCCGCCCCTCACCCTCCCCGGAGCCTCTCCGGCCACCGGATTTTCCGGGCCTTCCCGGATCTTCTTCTCCGCGCCTCCGGGTACCTTCTCCTCTGCGTTCTTCCTCCAATGAGTGAGGGTAACTCCCTCTCTCCCCATCTTTGGCTAGATGTGTATCTTGTTGGATGGAACGTTGTCTAGAAGGATGTGTTTTCGCATAGAACTCGTAGTCTTACAGTTTCTAGGCCCGATCTACTTTTTTTGCATGCATTCTTGGTGAAATCGAAAATTTCTGCCAAGGCCGGATTATCCGCCCCTGGCCAGGCCGGATAATCTGGCCTAACAAATTCAAGTCTGCTTCAGTTTCACTATGATGTATGTATTGAGTAGTTTTGACCTATGAATTTTTGCCTACTTGTTCCATGCTCTCTCCTGGACTTGTGTATATGCTTATCCCCTTGCTATCACCCTTATTCTCCTCACAGGTGGTTCCGGTGTTCCCAAGACCTACAAGCGCCGTCCTCACGCCAAGTACTTTCGGGACGACGGTCAAGGTAACCTAGTGGACGAAGTTGAATTGCGGAGAAGGAAGAACGAAGAGAGGCGCATGGCTGAACAATCCAAGAGGACTAGGAAGGGTGTGTCCAAGAGGAAGGGCAAGGAGCCCAAGATCAACTACAGGGCTCTGGATACGGTCTCTTTCTCTGCCATACGTCACCGTGACTTGTTTGCTAAGCTGCCTCGTGATGATGAGCTGGGGGATACCCGGTTTTGGTGTGCAGAACAGAAAGGGATTTATGAAGACATCTATGCCAGGCTGAACATTAGGCCTATGCACCCTCTGGTACTTGCTGATGCTTTGGAGAAGGCGCATCTTGTGGATGCGATGTATGTGGCTGAGAGGATGGGGATGCACCATCTCATGTCCCTCCAGTGCTCCTTTGACTCTGAGGTGGTGAAGCAATTCTTCTCCACTCTGGTGATTTGTGGTGATGAGCGTCGCACTATGAAGTGGATGACTCATGATAGGCCCATGACTGCTGATTTTCACGTGTTTGCTGAGGTTTTGGGGTACTCCTTCCGCGGCAGGGATAGAGCCAGTGGCCACCGCATCATCACTCAGTTGAAGCCCAACAAGGATGCAGCTCTCTCCCCGTGCACTGTGGACAACGGGATTGTCGGGTACTGTGGCTGGTCTTGCTCCCATCTATGCTACATTGGTGGGTCTCTTACGTGACTCTATTACACCGAGTAGGGGCAACAATGACAGCATCCGTGGTCACCTTGTTCAGCTACTTCAATTTTCTCATGAGGTTGCCTCCTGCGAGGACGAGTCAGTGCAGTACAGGCTGGATGTCATGGACTTCATTTACCATGAGTTGTGTGATGCTATGTTCAACCGTCTGTCCATTCCTTTTGCGCCCTACATTATGTTGCTCATCCGCCACCTGCTTCCTGCTGAGGAGTTCCACATTGACTCGGTGCACAAGGCCAAGAAGATTTACAACAAGGTTCGGAAGACTGCTCACCCCTCCTCTACTCCTGAGGGTCTCATGAGGGATGCTCGTAGGCCCCCAGTGCCTCCCGTGGCCCGCGAGATCAAGCAGCTGAACTGGTTCCAGCGTCACATCCTCTGCATGGGCGTGGACACACACAAGGGTCACTATGAGGCCTACAGGCAACGCCATGAGTTGGCTCACTCCCAGCAGCTCATTCTCCACCACGTGTCTGGCGCTTCGGGTGCTCCTCCGGCTCCTACACCTCTCACTCCATATGCTCGATGGAACTCTTCCTCCGGGCTGGACTATGGTGAGATGGAGCGTCACTTGTTCCCCTCTGCGCCTGCTGCTGATGCTGATGATGAGGAAGGTGACACTGAGGAGCTTGAAGATGAGGATGAGGAAGAGCATGAGGACGAGGACGAGGACAAGGACTATGATGAGTGATCCCATGGGGCGCTAGCATCGCTCTTCTCCCTTTTTGGTGTCTTGATGCCAAAGGGGGAGAAGTAGTTCTATTAGGATGTCCGTGGATTTGCATGGGTCGGGCATAAGCACTTGCACTTTTTATTCGATATTTCTTGCTTATGCCCATTTAGCGTTGAACTTTTATATTCGTGGTTTGTGATTTGTGGTTGAGACTTTATGTGGTTGTCTGGATGATACCTATGGACTTCATATCATGGATTATGCTCATGGTTATATCTATTCATATCCCGTTGCTGGAGGTTTATCACGGAAGGCGCACGCTCATAATGGTTATCCAATAATAATTGTGATTTATGTCAAGGATGCCTATTCTCTACTTCGGTGGTATGTGTTTTTGCCCGTCTGTCTATGGAATAGATTCACCTATTTGTGTGCATTTGTATTCCAATGCAAAACTCTATTATGCACACATTGAGGGGGAGTCCCTTTCATAGTTATCTCTGTGTGTCTTGTGTCTTTCTCCTGCAAATCCTGGTATTGTCATCTAACACCAAAAAGGGGGAGATTGAAAGAACATTTCATGTTTCCCTATGTTTTGCATGTTAGATAACAATACTATGGAGACTTTTCATGTGTGCTAAGTGTGCAGGAAGTTTTGAGGGGGGCCGGATAATCCGCCCCTCCAAGGGCCGGATAATCCGGCCTACCTTATCTCTCAAGGAAGACAAGGCGCGTCACTCTGTGTCTAGTCGGATTTTCACCCGGAAAATCCGAACTTGGGCGGTTTTTCCTCCCCAGGCCGGTTTCGTAAGGGCCAGATAATCCAGCCCCCAGTTTTCGAGCAAAAGGAGCCAAGGCGCGTTGCTCGGTATCCGGTCGGATTTTCTACCGAAAAATCCGAATTGGGGCGGTTTTTCTTCCCCAGGCCGGATAATCCGGCCTTAGCATTGGGCCGGATAATCCGGCCCCCAGAAGTTGATCAAGGGCAAGCTCGGCGCGACGCTCAGAGAGGGGGCGGATTTTCTGCCGGATATTCCGAGTCTGGGGCGGAGTTTCCCCAGACCGGATAATCCGTCCCTCACTTGGGCCGGATAATCCGGCCCCCAAAGTGTGCAACGGCTGGTTTTTGGAAGGGGGTATAAGTACCCCTTCTTCCCCAACATCCAGAACTCTTGATTCATTCGAATTTGACCAGACCCTATGCAAGAGCTTTAAATCTCGATCTCCCACTTCAACCACCATAAGGTCTTGATCTTTGGTGGAACTGAAGGAGGAGAAGTTCATCATCAACATCAAGAATCAAGCGCTCCAACTCCTCTCCATTCACTTGGATAAATACCTGATCTAGTATTCTCGTTAATACCTAGATAGTGTTATTGTATTTGACAACTTTGTTCTTGTGGCAGCTTGTTGTCACTTCGGGAGCCTCCAAGTTGTTGTGGAGTTGTTGCCCCGCTGGTTGTGTAAAGGCGCCGGTGCCTGCCTCGAAGGGTACCTATAGTGGAAGGTGGATCAGGCCTGTTGTGGCGAGATCCATCGGAGAACAAGGTGAGGCCTTTTGTGGCGTGGTGGTCTTAGTACCTCCCACCCCTCCAACGCAGACGTACTTCCCTTAACAAGGAAGGAACTGTGGTCAAACAAATCCTGTGTCTCCGCGTGCTTCACTTCGGTTCACTCGTTCCTCTTCCACTCGCTCCTTACTCGCTAGTAGATAGGTTTGCATATAGGGAAATTCCACACATTAGTTTATCTAGAGAATTTACCTTTGTGCTAAGCCTAAAATTGAAAAAGAATTAAAAATTGGTGTAGCACCTATTCACCCCCCCTCTAGGTGCCCATACGATCCATTTCAACGATGCATTCATAGCTTCCTAAGAATGCTCTACAAAGACTTGTCTATTCACCACGATTTCGACTTGTCGAAATCTCCAGAAACTCGAACTTGCCATAACACTTATGGTGTTGTTTCCACGAATCTTTTAGATATTCCTTTGTATTTCAAATGAGTGTTTGCTTATTTTGATCTTTAACTCTAAACGACAACTATAACCCCTATAAGAGATGATATTATACCATATGTATCTTAATACATAATGATTATGATGTTTAGATATTTCAACACAGTATGAATTCATCCAATTATCATAATTTGTGATACATCTTTCACAAGTCCCTTTTATGCTAAACTTAACTTGAATATGTCAGTCATGTCGATCAAATCGAAGAGACTTCGTATTCTTGTTAATTTCAATATCCTCCTTTTGTTATGAACTCATTTGAACAATTCAAATCATTTCAAACTTCATGGTTCATTAAGTAAATACGCTTATTCACTTAAGTCCACAACTAACAAATGATTTCCACTACTTGTTGAAAATGCGATACATCACTATGTATAAGATTCAACATTTCTTCGCATATCACTATTTTACCAGAATGCGAAGTTTTAGTCATTCTGCCCAAGAGGCATGGTTTTGCAAAGTCTCTAGATTAAGCATCTAGGACCCCGATCTTCGTAAAGAACATGCAATAACCAAAATGACTTAAACTATAGTGTCATTTCATTATTAAACTTTGGATATCTTTTAGCATTCTAATCCTTTATAGATGTTTAAACCATTATCATTAACATAGTGATGAGGATAACTTATTTATAATCATAATGTGACCATAAGGTATTGTTCATAAGAATAGTACAAACTGGCTTGTAACTCATTCATATGAATAATCGTCTCGCCAAAAGCAAGACACACAAACTAGGATTACAAAATTATATTCAAGTCCACTAATCCAAATGATAAACTTTGAGGAAAGAGGTGTTGTCGGCCATCAACTATTTTTCTTGCCGTCATCAAGTCACGTTGCCTCAAAACCAACAATTCTCAAGCAGATCCTCCTGTTTTCACAAAACGGGACAAGTATCAAATACTTTGCAAATTGCAAAGTATTTTGCAAGAACCACATTTATAATTTGTATATCTTACATATAACTTTTCATCCATGACCTCCATTGCAATCAAGCCCTTCCAAGAGTTCTCAACTCTAATGCAAGATCGCTAAGTGTTTTTCCAAACATTCTCTTTTCATCCATGATGGAGGAAAACCCATCCAACGGCTCATACTCTATTTGCCTTATTCTGTAGAATACAAATGTAGCCCAACTCTCCATCGAATGGAGAATGGCTTATTGGATGATTATGGAGAAAACACAAACATTCTGAAGTCATCGATCTATCTCCTAATGGTTATTGTATCAAGAAGAGAAGATCACCTTTTACGAGGATATCCCTCAGGCGTGGGTATTAATCTATGAAGTTGGACCCTTTTGCTAAGTTCCAAATTAAGCAATATATTCCCATGGTCACAAAGGACCTCAATGGGATAGGCCAAGAACTACTAAGATATTTGCAAACAGACATCTAGACTAATTTTATAATAAGAGATTAATTTATAATTGGTCTCCACTAAAATTGTCATCCCCTGGATGATTTTAGTGATCACATGATCCCTATCCTCTGCACCTCCCCCGATCATCACGGCCATCAGTGCAGTATCAAAGGTAGACATTCAATAATGCTAATCACATCATCCATGTGACTCATGCTCGATCTTTCGATCTCTTGTGTTCCGAGGCCATGTCTGTACATGCTAGGCTCGCCAAATCTAACTTGTGTGTATTTGCTGTGCAACATGGCTTACACCCACTGTTTGCGAACATAGATATGTCTGACCCCCGATCATCACGTCCGGTCTCATAACGAAGAACTTTCTTGGTGGTGCACACACAAGGGGAACACAGAATATTGGAATTAACTAGGGATTATCTTATTTGCTACCGTTGAGTATCTAATACTAGCACACAATAAGATGTAAAACAGGTATCAACATCATATGTATAATGTGATATGATATGGTGCTTCTTGCGCCTTGATCTCCATCGAGCGCTCCGGCATGATCTCCATCTTGCCCTTGGTTTGACGCCAAGTCCATGCCGTCGCCACCAGGTCGTCCATCGGAACAATGACTATTAGTATACTACTTAGTAACAGAAAAGTAAACTACTTTACCTTCATAACGACCAATGCCATATCATAATCACATGCCCTCCTGCAAAATAAAGTTAGACGCCTCTACTTTATCTATTGCAAGTTTTACGTGGTTGTTAGGGCTTTCACAATAGAACCGTTTCTAAACTACGAACTTTCCAACCACAACATGGATCCGACAGTTGTCTCTATTACACCCCTTTCGGGACCCTCCGTTGTAAATGCTATATCAACTATGGAATGAGAGACAGACACCCACTAGCCACTTATACGTTACAAGCCATATGTTGAGCGTGGAACCAGTCTCGCGTACGAATACGCGTAAGGTCGGTCTAGGCCGCTTCATCAAACAATACCGCGATATAAGCAAGTACACGTTAGAGGGTAACAACTAAGGGATCAATGCCCGCACAAAACTTGTGCGTACTGGCCGTACATCACTCCTACGCATAGATCGGCTCTGATACCACTGAAGGGGATCCGTAGCAGAAAACAAAAAATTTCCTACGATGGAACCCCAAAAACTGCCTACGATCTATCTATGTAGTAATGCAGTAACAGCCAATGCATAGAGAATACATACCCTTGTAGACCGTATGCGGTTAACGTTCCGCAAGGAATGTGGTTGATGTAGTCGTACTCGTAGCCAACCTCAAGGTCGCGAAGCTCCTCACATGTCACCCCTTGATCCTTCTTCATCTTCATCGTGCAACAGCTCCGGCTCACGACATTTATGCGCCCCAAGTGTTGCGCCTCGTGTCTTTGTACACATCTGGTGCACAATGAGACCTTCGGCTCCCTGATCCCGTCGGGAGTGTAGAAGTTGATATCCGGCTAGGAATCCCTGCAGCGCAATGGCACACTGCAGGTGTGCCTTGTTCACACAACCCAGAATTGGGGCCATGGTCACAAGGACTAGAGAGAGAGGAAAGGAGGAAGTCAACCAAAGGACTTCTCCAAATATTGGTGTGTCTATTCCCACCTATGGGCACCCCTTTATATAGGGGGAGGGGGTGTGCCCTCCCCTTTGGGTTTCCCATGTGGGACTAATCAAGGGAGAGGGGGAAGGCGCATGGGCCTCATGGGACAGCCGGCCAGGGGTGAGCCCCACCCCGCGCACAGCCCTAGGCTAGCCAGGTGGGCCACCTTGAGGCGCCTAGGCCTTGGCCCTTGGCCCTTCCCTCCTTCGGTTTTCCCTCATGAGCCCTTTTTCCCTAGGAAGTTTGGCCCATTAGTAGAATACCCCTTCAAATTAGATTTTAATATTATATTTAATTACACTAATTAATATGTAAATACATATTACAAAACCTGATTCAACCCGAAACACTTTTCGGTTCCCCTTTCTATATCCTCCGAACAACTTCAGAATTCCCGGAATGATTCCGGTCCTTTATTCTTTCTCCGAACAGCTTCAGATTTCTCTGCGGAATGATTCCGGTCTTTCTCTTTCTCTACTGTGATTCCATATTACGAATGACCGCTCTCATCATACCCTTAAGTGTATCCTCTCATGGCTCAGGAATGCTCTAGACATGATCTGTATCAATGATCAATAGAGGGACCAGGGATATCTATGTGACCCCTATGCATTCCTGATGACAATGTCATTTGAACCGGTAAATGTAGCATCCATATTCCTTTTGTTTCTTGATATGACTTGTCTGGGATCCGATCATTGGTATCACATACCTTGTTCAATCTCGTTCACAACAAGTTCTGTTTTCTTGTTATCGTGATATTACATCCCCATGACCGAGGCACATGTTGCAACATTTATGGATGTAATCTCACCAAGCCGGCCGTATGTATCTTTACCTGTCATGTGGGTGAACAAATCCCGCTCTTGACATATATTGCCTCAACGGTTCCTCCGAGTACCTGAACACACCTTTATAACCACTGTATTACCAAGTGGCGCTTTATTCTATCAAAGCACTCTCGGGAGACTGTGATTGATATAGCCTCACGGTCTAAGGAATTAGGAGTCTATATTTAGCTGTTGCAACAATGAACTATATGACTTGATCGTGTTGCAATCCTTTGAGGAATGTCCATCACATCATTCTCCAATGATATGACCCTGTTGTCAATTGGCATAAATGCCCATGATCTTGATACCCAGATCATCCTCATGACCAACGAACTAGTATGAATAGATGCTACTAGGGACTTTGTTGTTTCATACCACACCTGTACCAATGTTTCTACTTGGCACAGTTATAGCACAATATGAAACTATTATAAACTAATTGAGATATGACAATAAAAACCTATTTATTATTTGCCTCTAGGGCATATCTCCTTCAACGTTAGCAAACCCTATGACCGTAGTGACGACCAGGGGAAATGTAGTGGTCTGCCACATTAAGCAAGATCAAGTTATCTCGATTTGTGGTTGTACATATTTTGCGGGCCTATATGTGATTCCATTGAAGGGAATTGCGGTAGTGCTGGGTATGGACTGGATGACTGAACATGGGGCTCAAATAAATTGTGAGGACAAAACTATTTCAATCAAGTCCCCAACTAGAGGAAGGATAGTCTATCAGGTAGATAAACATAGTCATATCATGGTAGATCTTCAATTGAACTCAATGAAGGAGGTTAAGTTGGAAGATATTCCTATAGTAAAAGAACTGAAGATGTTTTTCCAGCATACCAGGAATGCCACTTGATCGAGAAATAGAATTCATTATTGACCTAATACCTGGTACAACACCAATAGCCCAAGCAACATATAAAATGGGCCCAAAAGAATTAAAAGAGCTTAAGGAGCAAATTGATGAGTTAGCCCGGAAAGGATTTATTCAGGAAAGTGTATCTCCGTGGGGAACTCCGGTAATTTTTGTGGATAAAAGAGATGGAGGACGAAGAATGTGTGGTGATTACAGAAATCTCAACAATGTCACCATCAAGAACAAATACCCATTGCCAAGAATTCAAGATCTATTTGATGAAGTTAAAGGAGCTGGAGTATTTTCCAAGATTGATCTAAGATCAGGATACCATCAGATAAAAATCAACCCTGAAGATGTTCCAAAAACAGCATTTCT
Organism: Avena sativa; assembly: GCA_916181665.1. Classification (NCBI taxonomy): domain Eukaryota; kingdom Viridiplantae; phylum Streptophyta; class Magnoliopsida; order Poales; family Poaceae; genus Avena; species Avena sativa. Next base: position 368,887,612 of record OV702290.1, read on the forward strand.
GTCAAGATATGGTCATCATGAGTATCTCATTGTACCTTTTGGATTGACCAATGCTCCAACAATATTCATGAATTTGATGAAAAAAATCTTCATGCCATATCTGGATAAGTTTGTCATAGTGTTTATTGATGGTATTTTGATATACTCTAAGGATAAAGAAGAGCATGCAGATCATTTGAGGATAGCATTGCAAATCTTGAGAGAACATAAGCTATATGCTAAATTCAGCAAGTGTGAATTCTGGTTGGACAAGGTAGAATTTCTTGGTCATGTGATCAGTAGGGATGGGATTGTAGTAAATCCATCCAAAGTACAATCAGTGTTAGAATGGAATGCACCAACTAATGTGAAGCAAATCCGAGGTTTCTTAGGCATGGCCGGTGATTATCAGAGATTCATTGAAGGTTTTTCCAAGATAGCTGGACCAATGAACAAATTGCTAATAAAGAATACACCATTCATATGGGATGAGAAGTGCGAACCAAGTTTTCAAGAATTGAAAACCAGATTAACCACCGCACCAATCTTAGCAGTTCTTGAAAGAGGAAAAAAGATTACATAGTATATTGTGATGCATCTAAGAAAGGATTGGGATGTGTGCTAATGGAAGATTGCAAGGTAATTTCTTATGGGTCTAGACAACTCAAACCTCATCAAGTCAACTACCCAACACATGATTTGGATTTAGCAGCAGTGGTCTTTGCTTTAAAAGGATGGAGGCATTTTCTCTATGGAGCAAGGTGTGAACTATACATTGATCATAAAAGTCTCCAATATTTCTTCACTTAGAAGGAGCTGGATATGAGGCAGAAAATATGGTTGGAGTTGATCAAGGATTATGACCTTACAATTAACTATACTCTAGGAAAGGCCAATGTAGTAGCAGATGCTTTAAGCCGGAAGAGTGATGACTGGATTCCTGCACCAACAACAGGGTTATTGCAGTACTTGTAGTAGCAAATATTTAAGAGTTTGTCCTAATGGGAGATCGTCGAACAAAAACAACACGACCCCGCAGCCATGTTGTCAATGTAGCCACGTTTCGCACCCAAACCGTGGTTTGGAAATAGCCTATTATGTAAGTTACTAGAACAACAATAATTGAGAGAGGTTTAAAATATCTAATAACAAAGAACTTTTAACAAGAACAAAATAAACTAAGATGGAAAGTAAATAGGAATATGAACAGAATTAAAGAGATTGTAGTTGTAGGATTGTCTGGAATGAGAGAGGGCTTCTAGGCTTCGGTCTCACTAGTACTAGATGGGCAAATATACGTGTGATCGATAAGAGATTTCTGCTGGCTCGTGGTTGATACCGAGCTCGTTGGGGAACCCCAAGAGGAAGGTATGATGAGCACATGAGTAAGTTTTCCCTCAGTTATGAAACCAAGGTTATCGAACCAGTAGGAGCAAGGAAACACCTCCAAGGTGTTGTTTCCAACTTGGAATCCTGCACAACAGAACCATAGAACTTTGTCCCCAACTTACAGTGAGGTTGTCAATCTCACCGATTTTGCTAAAAACAAAGGATTAAACGTAGCGTGTGGAAGAAAGTACTAGCTTGCAAAAAGTAAACAGAAAACAGTAAACAGTTGTAGATTGATGGTAAAAGAAAGGACCGGCATCCATAGTTCACTAGTGGTGCTTCTCCTTAAGATAGATGACATGTTGGGTGAACAAATTACAGCGGGGCAATTGACAAACATCGAGAAAGCATACATGCATATACTAATCATCTTGACTCCTATGAGATTTGATTGGGCATTACAACATTATACATAGACCGTAATCCAACTGCAACTATGACTAATAATCCACCTTCAGGTTATCATCCGAACCCCCTCCAGTATTAAGTTGCAAGCAACAGATAATTGCATTAAGCATTGCGTGTAAAGTAAACAATACGATTGTTCTTTGAACAAAGGATTGATGTTTTCTCCCTAGTAGCAACAACACATCTAGTACCTTAGAGATTTCTGTCACTTCCCCAGATTACTAGAGGCATGAACCCACTATCGAGCATAAATGCTCCCTCTTGGAGTTGCTAGCATCTACTCGGCCAAGATAGCTACTAACAACGGAGAGCATGCAAGATCACAAATAACAAAGACATGATAGAATCAATAATCAATCTGAAATAGCATCTCAATATCCATCAGATCCCCGCAAACACAAAATGTATGATTACAAATAGATGATCGTGATCATGAACGGAGCTCACAAGATCTAAACATGATAGCACAAAGGAGAAGAACCAAACATCTAGATACTACATGGACCCGTAGTCCAGGGATGAACTACTCACGCATCACATCGGAGGCTTGCATGGTGATGAAGAAGGCTTCCAGGGTGAATTCTCCCCTTCGGTAGGGTGCCGAGAAGAGCTTCAGATCCCTCCCGATCTAGGGATGCAGATGACAGCGACTACAGACTCTTTCATGGAGTTTTGATCGGGTACTTAGGGTTTCTGTATCGGAGGCAATATATAGGCGAAAGGGGAGGCCGAGGGGGTGCCCTAGGCGGCCGCACCACCCCCTGGCGCGGGCCAGGCCTAGCCGTGCGGCCAGGTGGTGTGGGCGACCCCTTGCCCCTCTCTGTCTCGTATTCTGGCTCTGTGTCCCCCTCGGTGAAATATTGACTTTGGATTTTGTCCCGTCTAATTCTGAGAATATTCATTTTCCGACTTTCCTCGAACCAAAAATAGCAGAAAACAGGCAGCTGGCACTGTGGCATCTTGTTAGTAGGTTAGTCCAAGAAAGTGTATAAAAGTACTCCAAAGTGTGGACAAAACATAAGAAAGTACTAATAAAACAAGCATGGAACATCAAAAATTATAGATATGTTTGCAATGTATCAACATCCCCAAGCTTAACTCCTGCTCGTCCTCGAGTAGGTAAGTGATAAAAAGAAAGAATAATTTTTGAGGTGACATGCACCATCATAAACTTGATCAAAGTATTTGTAAAACATTCATAGTACTTCAACATAGCATGAAAGATAAAGTTCTAACAATAAGACATAGCAACTATGTTGTAACATGAAAAGGCACAAACAAAAGATTCATGAATAACAATGCTTTGCCAGACGTTTGTTTGTTTCACCTAAGGAAAACATAGCATAGTGGCATTCAGCTTGTCCCTCGTAATGTAGCAAATCATAATTGCATAGGACACCTTCAAAGTTTATAAGGGTGACTAGATACAAATAGTTTAAGAACAAGCAATATCAAAGTTATGCATCAATCAACAAGTCTTGGGACAATGCACATTAAACTAAGAATGGCCACTATGCTCTCTCAATAGGTGCATAAATATAGAAGATGGAGACTCAACATAAAAGTAAAAGAAAGGCCTTCATAGAAGGAAGTAGGGATTCAAGTTTCATAAAGAGCTTCCAAAAAGTATGGTACTTATTAGCTTTCAGCTCTCATTGCCCCTATCATAAGCATCTTTAAGTGATTAAGGTTAAAGTGAACAAACTATGGAGTATATGCTTGACAAAGTATAAGTTGGAAATCTCATGTCCCTTGAATACGAGGGCCGCTCCTCATGCTACACAAGTTTAGTTACCAGTAAGTTCTTGTCATAGTAAGTACATGTGTATCATAGAGAACCGCCAATGGGGTACCCCTTGCCCGATGATACGGAAGAATCCCCATATCAAAATGACAAGGCAAGCAGACAACGAGCATCTCAGCAATCTTCTTATTTACCATGGGAAAATGGTGCCTTTTTCTCTCTTTCCTCTTTTCTCATCTTTTTTCCTTTTTCTCTTTTTCTCAATCTCTATCTCTTTTTTTACAAGAAGAATGCTTCATAGATTGCTCATTATGGTTACGCTGCAGGTTTCCACCATGATTAGGCATGGATTAGACCAGTGGCCCAGGCGTTTCTCTAACACACATACATAACTCCATGGACTTACAAGCTCCCCTTTCATTTCACACATACGACATCCATAGACAAAAGAGCATGATACCAACTAGGTACAATGTACAAGTGCAATGTTGAAAGCGTTCCCCATGACAACATGGTTCTGCTAATCCCCAACATATAAGTGCAAGCATATACAACATAGAAGACATAATGGTTCAAATTTATTAGGGGCAAGAAAAGTAAAGTGTGCCATCAAGTTCGTGAGAGCTTTAATCACTAGTTTTCTCATAACAAGTTTAATTCGGAAGGTAGATAAAAACATGAATATACTTGGAATAGCAAATGCTAATAGGTAGGTATGGTGGACTCTTTGGAATAACTTGGTTTTATTTGGAGTTGTATGCATGAGTGGAACTCATACTTGGTTATGGAGGCTAGCAAAAGACTGGGAGCGATCAACTAAGAGAGCAATAATGGCCATAATCATGCAAATCAGCAAAATATCATTAATTAAAGCATAAAGTGATATTACAAGTCGAAGCTAAAGGATAATAGAGGCTATGGTGACTTGGGATTGTCATAACACGGTGTGAGCATGCGCCAAGTCAACCCAAATAAAGCATCAAAGGAGAATACCACAACACTATGCTTTAATATGCTAAAACAACGCATGATTCTTTCAAGGCACATTAAGCAATCTCAATTGTTTATAACATGTCATGCTACAACAAAAATCACTAAGCATAAATCCAAAACAATATCAAGCATGACATGACAAAGCATAGGCCACAGTCAAAAACAAGCTCCTTTTACCACTTAAGCATGAACTTTTCCTACTCTTTTCCAATCCAAACCAACCTATTTGAAAACTAATGTATGAAAGAGGGGGTCCAACCAATTTATTCAAGCAAACTAAGCAAACCAAGCATATGAAAACTAAAAACAAAAACAAAGACGCTCCAAGAACAACACAACTGTGCATGAAACAATAAAAATGAAGTGTTTGGAAGAAACCTGAGATTTTTGTTGATGAAGAAGGGGATGCCTCGGGCATCCCCAAGCTTTGACGCTTGTACTTCTTGGATATTTCTTGGGGTGACACGGGTGGCATACCCAAGCTTGAGCTTTAGTCCATTCTTCATCTCATACATCATTCTCTCCATACACCTAAAATTTTTCCTTCATACAAAACTTCACACAATCTTTATTAGCAACATTAGTGCACTCAAGATAATAAGTCTTTGGGTTCAGTTTCAACACCAATAAAAATTCCATCAAAACACAAGCTACTGTAGAACTTCCCTCAAAAAGCTCAATTCCCTAAAAAGAACTAAAAAAGGAATCAACAAGAAGCAAATGCAAATAATGGCACAAATCTGTCAAAACAGACCAGCAGGTAAAAACGAATTTTTTTCGAAGACCTTATATTGCTCAAATCTAAAAGTGTTGAACTAACGAAAGTTAGATAACAACCTGGGGCAGAAGCACAAAAAATCACATCTCAAACCGATGTACAGAGAGTTTACACGAATTTTTACAGTGAAGCACAAAAATCTGTTTCAGGACAGCAACTTTCCCAAGCATTACTTCTCTCTCATTAGAGGTTACTCTTGGCACAAAAAGCAAATAAAAAGGATAAGGAGCGGTTATTACAGAGGTAATAACTTCCAAGACTCATCTAAAACTTTTGGGTTATCTCCCAATAAGTACTTTTCTTTAACGCCTTTAAGTTACGCATAAGAAGCAAGAAAAGAATCAAGTGTTCTCAAATGAAGAAGCATTAAGAGCAAATTTTGTTTTCATAGGAGAGGAAAAAGGGATCTTCTCTCTTTTCTTAGGTAAGTGTTCTATACCTTTATTGAGTGGGAGTTGATATTTAATGGTGCCTTCTTTCATAACAATAATGGCACTAACGGTTCTAAGAAAAGGTCTTCCCAAAGTAATAGGACAAGAAGCATTGCATTCAACATCCAAAACATAGAAATCAACGGGGACATAGGCATTGTTAACCATAATAAGAACATCATTAATACTCCCCATGAGTTTCTTTTTAGCATTATCATCAAGTGGGACATTTAAATAACAATCTTCCAATGGTGGCAAATCAAGCATATCATAAATCCTTCTAGGCATAATAGAAACACTACTATCAAGATCACATAAAGCTTTGAAATCAAAATCATTTACTTTCATATTAATGATGGGTTCCCAACCATCTTCTAGTTTCATAGGAATAGAAGCTTTATGTTTCGTCTTTTCTTCTTTAATTTTTATGAGAGCATGAGTAATGTGTTTTGTAAAGGCCATATTCATAACACTAGCATTAGGACTTTTAGCAAGCTTTTGTAAGAACTTAATTATTTCAGAGATATTGCAACCATCAAGATCAAAATCATAATTATCGTCTAAAGTAGTGGAGCTATTGTTTCCCATATTCCGAAGAATTCAGCATTTTTATTAGAAAAGGTTCCATTGGGTTTACTAGCTTCAACATTAGTGGTAGTGATAGTAGAAACACTAATATTTCTAGCAATTTGATCTTCTCTTTCCCACTTAGCATGCAATTCAGCTAATAGTCTAACATTTTCATCAATTCTAACTTGTATGGCATTAGTAGCAGCAAAGGGATTTTCAATAGTTTCAGGTTTAGCAGCCATTTTATTAGAACAAGATTGTGCTTCAGCCAATGATGCTATATTTCTTTTAGCATTAGAGAGTTTTTCCTCAATAGTTTTATTGAAAGCAGTTTGTTTACTAATGAAATCTTTAAGCATAACTTCAAGTTCAGAGGGAGCACTCCTATTATTGTTGTAGGAATTTCCATAAGCATTACCATTATTGGGAGTATATGGCCTATAGTTATTATTACCAAAATTATTCCTATAGGCATTGTTGCTAAAATTATTATTTCTTATAAAGTTCACATCAACTTGCTCTTCTTGAGTAACCAAGGAGGCTAAGGGAACATGATTTGGATCAATATGAACTTTCCCATTAACAAGCATAGACGTAATAACATTAATTTTATCACTCAAGGAGGAGGTTTATTCAACAGAATTTACCTTCTTACCTTGTGGGGCTCTCTCAGTATGCCATTCAGAATAGTTAACCATCATATTATCCAGAAGCTTTGTTGCAGCACCCAAAGTAATGGTCATAAAGGTACCTCCAGCAACAGAATCTAGTAGATTTCTTAAAGAATAATTCAATCTTGCATAAAAGGTTTGGATAATCATCCAAGCAGTCAGTCCATGAGTGGGACAGTTCTTTACCAAAGATTTCATTCTTTCCCAAGCTTGAGTAGCATGTTCATTATCAGATTGTTTAAATTTTATTATTTCACTTCTCATAGATATAATCTTAGCAGGAGGATAGTATTTTCCAATGAAAGCATCTTTGCATTTAGTCCAAGAATCAATACTATTTCTAGTTAGGGATTGCAACCATTCTTTAGCTTTTCCTCTAAAAGAGAAATGAAACAATTTAAGCTTAATAATATCTCCATCTATATCCCTATGCTTTTGCATCTCACAAAGTTCAACAAAGTTATTAAGCTGAGCACCAGCATCTTCAGTACCAATACCAGAAAATTGTTCTCTCATAACAAGATTGAGTAAAGCAGGTTTAATTTCAAGGAAAGTGGCTTCAGGAACATGTGGAGCAATAGGTGTGCACATGAAATCATTGTTGTTGGTGCTAGTGAAGTCACACAACTTAGTGTTTTCAAGAGTAGTCATTTTTGTGTGTTTTAAATAAAGAAAGCAAACTAGTACAACTAATTTGTTTGTGTTTTTGATAAAGAAACAAGCAAGAAAAGCAAAAATAAACTAAGCAAACCAAAAATAACAAAGTAAAAAGATTGGTTTTGAGGGACTCCCCTTGTGAAGATGTCCTTGACTCCCCGGCAACGGTGCCAGAAAAATACTTGCTAGCTTGTGGTTGATATCGAGCTCGTTGGGGAACCCCAAGAGGAAGGTATGATGAGCACAGTAGTAAGTTTTCCCTCAGTTATGAAACCAAGGTTATCGAACTAGTAGGAGCAAGGAAACACCTCCAAGGTGTTGTTTCCAACTTGGAATCCTGCACAACACAACCACATAACTTTGTCCCCAACTTATAGTGAGGTTGTCAATCTGACTAGTTTTGCTGAAAACAAAGGATTAAATGTATCGTGTGGAAGAAAGTAATAACTTGCAGAAAGTAAACAGAAAATAGTAAACAATTGTAGATTGATGGTAAAAGAAAGGACCGGGGTCCATAGTTCACTAGTGGTGATTCCCCTTAAGATAGATGACATGTTGGGTGAACAAATTACAGCGGGGCAATTGACAAACATCAAGAAAGCATATGCATATACTAATCATATTGACTCCTATGAGATTTGATTGGGCATCACAACATTATACATAGACCGTAATCCAACTGCATGTATGACTAATAATCCACCTTCAGGTTATCATCCGAACCCCCTCCAGTATTAAGTTGCAAGCAACAGATAATTGCATTAAGCACTGCGTCTAAAGTAAACAATATGATTGTTCTATGAACAAAGGATTGCTGTTTTCTCCCTAGTAGCAACAACACATCTAGTACCTTAGAGATTTCTGTCACTTCCCCAAATTACTAGAGGCATGAACCCACTATCGAGCATAAATACTCCCTCTTGGAGTTGCTAGCATCTACTCGGCCAAGATAGCTACTAACAACAGAGAGCATGCAAGATCACAAATAACAAAGACACGATAGAATCAATAATCAATCTGAAATAGCATCTCAATATCCATCAGATCCCCGCAAACACAACATGTATGGTTACAAATAGATGAGCTTGATCATGAACAGAGCTCACAAGATCTAAACATGATAGCACAAAGGAGAAGAACCAACCATCTAGCTACTACATGGACCCGTAGTCCAGGGATGAACTACTCACGCATCACACCGGAGGCTTGCATGGTGATGTAGAAGTCCTCCAGGGTGAATTCTCCCCTCTGGCAGGGTGCCGGGAAGAGCTTCAGATCCCTCCTGATCTAGGGATGGAGATGACGGTGGCTACAGACTCTTTCGTGGAATTTTTGATCGGGTACTTAGGGTTTCTATATCGCAGGCATCTTATAGGCGAAAGGGGAGGCCGAGGGGGTGCCCTAGGCGTCCACACCACCCCCTGGCACGGGCCAGGCCTAGTCGCGTGGCCAGGTGGTGTGGGCGTCCCCTTGCCCCTCTCCATATCGTATTCTGGCTCCGTGTCCCCCTCGGTGAAATATTGACTTCGACTTTTGTCCCGTCTAATTCCGAGAATATTCATTTTCTGACTTTCTTGGAACCAAAAACAGCTGAAAATAGGCAGCTGGCACTATGGCATCTTGTTAATAGGTTAGTCCAAGAAAGTGTATAAAAATACTCCAAAGTGTGGATAAAACATAATAAAGTAGATATAAACCAAGTAGGGAACATAAAAAATTATAGATATGTTTGCAACGTATCAATTTCTCAAACAAATAAACATTCCCCAATTGATTACCAAGCTGTCACACTATGTGCACTATGCATGGTTCTCGCGCGTCACCGCAAGGCAAAAGGCACTTCCGGACCAAAGGATCACATAAACTCATCTTAGATCACAATATATTCTAACTTAGCACACTAGATCATACCTCAACCTAGAATTGAATCACTCACACATGGATGAACAACAAAACATATATAAATATATAATGATATCACAACCGTGTTCAATTTTACAATTACTAAATACAAGAGAGAGAGGGAGATGGAGATGATGATGGAGATGGAGCTGGAGATTGATGCGTGGTGGTGGTGATGTCTTCCTTCTCCTCCCCTTCTTATTGCTTGGATGCCTTGATGGTGATGGTGTTGAGGGAGATCTAGATCTCGGAGGTGTGGTTGAGGAAGAGCTCCGCCGCAATGGAAATCGGATGGGTGGAGACGGTGGCAAAGCTCCGCCCTGAAGGGCTATGGCTTCGTGGCTCTCTCTTGGGGTCCTCCCTCCTTTATATAGGCCTTGGGGGTGCCCTAGGGTTCCCCCAATACCATCATATGACTTAGGGAAGGTTCTGGAGCTTTTATAGGGTCAAATCCTGTCGTTTGTGACCTTTTTGGCAACTATACGGGTGGAGCTATACGACTAGAAAAATAGCTCTGACCGTATAGTTGCTCGTCAAACCGTTTGTGCCCTTTAGTATTTTGGCCGCCATTTCTTCATTTGAACTCCGTTTTGGGTGTTCTTGGGCTCGTTGAGTTCGTATCATCCAGGGATACAACCCCATGGTCTTGGATATTTATTTTGAGAAGTTGGAAAATTCACTTTTTCAACCTCTCAACTGGCTAAGTCTGGTCCCCACAGCTCCTCCATACTATGCTCTATTTGTCCCTTTTTCCTTTGTTTTATCCATAATCATCATCAACACATACACACATGTCATAGACAAGGAAAAGTGATAAAATTCTACCTAAACTACTAAATGTGCAAAGCTCGTATGAAAGTAAATGAGAACTAGAAGTCATGCATATAAGGCATAGCTATAACTGAAAGAAACATGATATGAGAGATAAATGGCTCATTTTATATGGCTAAAAGAGGTGGTATTTCACAACCATCAAAGAGTACGGATACTCAACCCATCAATCGAGAACTACCAAAAGAGTTGCAAATGGATTTGGAAAGATTAGAAATACAATTTTTAAAGATAGAAGTTCGTGTAGGCTTAGCTACCATGAGGGTTGTGGAAGAGCAAAGCAGTGATCTTTGTCATGAGATCTATCGACATCAAGTTAATGATCCATTCATTGCTGAAGAAATTAGAAGAATTTCCGAAGGTCAAAAATCAGTTTTTCACATAGGAGATTATGGATCTTTATGGTTCCAAAACCGTCTTTGTGTACCAGATGTACTGGAGATCAGAGAGGTGATACTCCAAGAAGCACATGAGACACCATATTCAATTCATCCAGGGAGTACAAAGATGTACATGGATCTTAAGGAATTATTCTGGTGGAATAACATGAAGAGGGATATTGCAAAATATGTATTTGAATGCCATACTTGCCAAAGGGTAAAGGCAGAACATCAAAGTCCAGCAGGACCATTACAACCTTTGGAAATTTCGGAATGGAAATGGCAAGAAACTGGTATGGATTTTATCATAGGATTACCCATGGCACCAAAAAGGAAGGATATGATATGGGTGATTGTGGATAGATTCACGAAAAGTGCACATTTTATTCTGGTAAATCAAAAAGATAATGCTGAGAAGTTAGTAAAAATCTCTGTCAAAGAGATAGTAAGTAAGCACGGAGTACCCAAGAAAATTGTATTAGATAGAGGATCTGTGTTTACTTCAGCATTTTGGATACAATTACATGAAGCACTTGACTCAAAGTTGGATTTCACCACAACCTATCATCCCGAAACTAGAGGCCAGACAGAAAGAACCAATCAAATCTTGGAGGACATGCTTAGAGCCTGGCATTACATTTTGGAGGTTCATGGGAAGATCATCTACCATTGGCAGAGTTTTCCTACAACAATAGCTATCAGAGTAGTCTGAAAGCATCACCATACCAAGTACTTTATGGGAGAAGATGTAGATCACTAATATGTTGGTATGATCCTGGTAGTAGCAAGGAATTTGCACCAGACTATATCAAGGAGAAGCAAGATATCATCGCTATTATTAGAGATCGATTGAAGATACCTCAAAGTCGACAGAAGAGTTATGCTGATCAAAGTCGAAGATCATGGCATCCAGAAGTGGGGGATATAGTATATCTCAAAGTAAGTCCAATGAAGGGAGTTAAGAGATTCGGAGTCAAAGGAAAACTAAGTCCAAGATATATCAGACCATTCAAGATACTGGGTCAGAATAGAACAATAGCTTATGCTCTCGAGTTACCAAAAAGACTGGCTCAACTTCATAATGTTCTCCATGTGTCAAAACTACGGAAATGTCTTAAAGTTCTCGGTGATGCAATTACACATCAAGAAATTGAGTTACAAGCAAATTTGACTTATGTTCAGAAACCCTGTAAAATTCTGGAGGAGAACTAGAAAAGGTTGAGAAACAGGGAAATCAAATAATGCAAGGTACAATGGGAACATCACCCGGAGCGAGAAGCCACATGGGAGAAAGAGGATGACTTAAAAGAAGCATATCCGGAACTATTCAGGTACAGATCAGCAAACTTCGGGATGAAGTTTAATTTAAGGGAGGGAAGTCTGTAACACCCCAGCATTTAGGAACCAACAAAGGGTAGAAATAGGAATCTGTGCATATGCATGCATTCATCTATAAAATCCGGGTAAATTTTTCGCCAAACAAAAGCCTAAAGAGATCAGAGTTTCTTTCACTAACAAGAGGTAGGAATAGCTCTTTCTGGTGATTGCTATAAACTTTTGACATGACCTTTAGGAATTGATGAGTTTTGGGGGAAATTATTTGAATTCAAATTTGAAATTTAAATCATTTGGAAAATAGAAGTGAGTAATATTACATTATTTTCTAAAATGATTTAGTAATATTGCTTGATTATATTAAAGGTATATTGAACCATAATAGGAACTTAAGACAAGGAAACTCAAATAGGAAATGAATTCTTATTTCTTTTCTTTATTCCATAATAATATTAAAATTGAGATAAATACACCAAAACAGAATATTACATGGAATAGAATCTAATGAAATAAAACTTTATTAACTTATAAGAATATCTTTACAAAAGGATAAGAAGAAGATTACAATGAAAACCTATCTACTCCTATACTAAGTCTTGACAATCTAGATCTTTCTTCCTGCAAAATAAAAGAAACAAAAAGGGGAAATAATATATTAAATTGTTAGTTTTACTCTTAGTAGAGAACAGTGTGGTGCATTGTTCTTATTACATCATTGAGTATAGAGAAAGGGGCAAGTTTCACCAGGACAGTAACTGATACATTGCAAATGTATCTATAATTTTTGATGTTCCATGCTTGGTTTTATCTACTTTCTTGTGTTCTGTCCACACTTTGGAGTACTTTTCATATGATTTCTTGGACTAACCTATTAACAAGAGCCATAGTGCCAGCTGCCTGTTTTCTGCTGTTTTTGGTTCCAGGAAGTCAGAAAATGAATATTCTCGGAATTGGACGGGACAAAAGCCAAAGTCGCTATTTTACCGGAAGACATCTGGAGCCAGAATACAAGACAGAGAAGGGTTGGGGCCTGGCCACACCACCTGGCCATGCGGCCAGGCTTGGCCCACGCTAGGGGGTGGTCTGGCCGACCCTAGCACCCCCTCGGCCTCTCCTTCCTCCTATATATTGCCTCTGATACGGAAACCCTAAGTACCCGATCAAAAATCCACGAAAGATTCTGTAGCCACCGTCATCTCCATCCCTAGTTCGGGAGGGATCTGAAGCTCTTCCCGGCACCCTGCCGGAGAGGGGAATTCACCCTAGAGGCCTTCTTCATCATCATGCAAGCCTTCAGTGTGATGCGTGAGTAGTTCATCTCTGTACTACGGGTCCATGTAGTAGCTAGATGGCTGGTTCTCATCCTTTGTGCTTTCATGTCTAGATCTTGTGAGCTTCGTTCATGATCAAGATCATCTACTTGTAATCCATACATGTTGTGTTTGCGGGGATCCGATGGATATTGAGATGCTATTTCAGATTGATTATTGATTCTATCATGTCTTTGTTATTTGTGATCCCTTGCATGCTTTCTGTTGTTAGTAGCTATCTTGGCCAAGTAGATGCTAGCAACTCCAAGAGTTAGTATTTATGCTCGATAGTGGGTTCATGCCTCTGGTAATCTGGGGAAGTGACAGAAATCTCTAAGGTACTAGATGTGCTGTTGCTACTAGGGAGAAAACAACAATCCTTTGTTCATAGAACAATCGTATTGTTTACTTTACACGCAATTCGTAAAACAATAATCTGTTGCTTGCAACTTAATACTGGAGGGGGTTCGAATGATAACCTGAAGGTGGATTATTAGTCATAGATGCAGTTGGATGGCGGTCTATGTATAATGCTGTAATGCCCAATAAAGTCTCAAAGGAGTCAAGATGATTAGTATATGCTTGTATGCTTTCTCGATGTTTGTCAATTGCCCTGCTATAATTTGTTCACCCAGCATGTTATCTATCTTAAGGAGAGCCACCTCTAGTGAACTATGGACCCCGGTCCTTTCTTTTACATTCAATCTATAAACTGTTTACTGCTTTGTGTTTACTTTCTACAAACTATTACCTCCTTCCATTCGGTACGTTTAATCCTTTGTTTTTAGCAAAACCGGTGAGATTGACAACCTCATCGTAAGTTGGGGGCAAAGTTCTATGGTTGTGTTGTGTAGGTCTCCACGTTGCTGCTGGCACCGGTAGTGCTCCCTCCCAACATTCAGCTAGCTACACCTTTGGGGTGTTTCCTTGCTCCTACTGGATTGATAACCTTGGTTTCATACTGAGGGAAAACTTGCTGCTGTGCTCATCATACCTTCCTCTTGGGGTTCCTCAACAAGCTCGATATATTTGGGCCATCAACAACTTTTTCTGGCGCTGTTGCCGGGGAGTCAAGGGCATTTTCACAAGGGGAGTCCCTCATAACCAATCTCTTTACTTTGTTATTTTTGTTTTGCTTAGTTTTCTTTTGCTTGGTTTGCTTGTTTCGTTATCAAAAACACAAAAAAATTAGTTTTAGTAGTTTGATTTCTTATTTGAAAACACAAAAAAAGACTACTCTTGAAAACACTAAGTTGTGTGACTTCACTAGCACCAACAACAATGATTTTATGAGCACACCTATTGCTTCACCGGTTCCTAAAGCTACTTTCTTTGAGATAAAACCTGCTTTACTCAATCTTGTTATGAGAGAACAATTTTCTGGTATTGGTAATGAAGATGCTGCTGCCCATCTAAATAACTTTGTTGAACTTTGTGAGATGCAAAAGCATAGGGATATAGATGGAGATATTATTAAGATTAAATTGTTTCCTTTCTCTTTGAGAGGAAAAGCTAAAGAATGGTTGAATTACTTAACTAGGAATAGTATTGATTCTTGGACTAATTCAAAGATGCTTTCATTGGAAAATACTATCCTCCTGCTAAGATTATATCTATGAGAAGTGAAATAATGAAGTTTAAACAATCTGATAATGAACATGTTGCTCAAGCTTGGGAAAGAATGAAATCTTTGGTTAAGAATTATCCCACTCATGGACTGACTACTTGGATGATCATCCAAACTTTTTATGCAGGATTGAACTATTCTTCAAGGAACCTATTGGATTCTGCTGCTGGAGGTACCTTTATGACCATTACTTTGGGTGATGCAACAAATCTTCTGGATAATATGATGGTTAATTACTCTGAATGGCATACTGAGAGAGCTCCACAAGGTAAGAAGGTAAATTCTATTGAGGAAACTTCCTCCTTGAGTGATAAGATTGATATTATTATGTCTATGCTTGTTAATGGGAAAGCCTATATTGATCCAAATAATGTTCCTTTAGCTTCTTTGGTTGCTCAAGAAGAGCAAGTTGATGTGAACTTCATAAGAAATAACAATTTTGGCAATAATGCTTATAGGAATAATTTTGGTAACAACAATTATAAGCCATATCGTCCCAACAATGGTAATGCTTATGGAAATTCTTACAACAATAATAGGAGTGCTCCCTCTGAACTTGAAGTTATGATTAAAGACTTTATTAGTAAACAAACTGCTTTCAATAAAACTATTGAGGAAAAACTCCCTAATGCTGAAAGAAATATAGCATCTTTGGCTGAAGCTCAATCTTCTTTGAATAGAATGGCTGCTAAACCTGAAACTAATGATAATCCCTTTGCAGCCACTAACGCCATACAAGTTAGAATTGATGAAAATGTTAGACTATTAGCTAAATTACATGCTAAGTGGGAAAGAGAAGATGGAATTTCTAGAAACATTAGTGTTTCTACTATCACCACCACTAGTGTTAAGGCTAGTAATAGTTCTACCACTCTAGATGATAATTTTGACTTTGAACTTGATGGTTGCAATATCTCTGAAGTTATTAAGTTCCTAAAAGCTTGCTAAAAGCCCTAATGCTAGTGCTATGAACATGGCCTTTACAAAACACATTAATGATACTCTCATAAAGATTAAAGAAGAAAAGATGAAACATAAAGCTTCTATTCCTATAAAACAAGAAGATGGTTGGGAACCCATCATTAATATGAAAGTGAATGATTTTGATTTCAAAGCTTTATGTGATCTTGATAGTAGTGTTTCTATTATGCCTAGAAGGATTTATGATATGCTTGATTTGCCACCACTTGAAGATTGTTATTTGAATGTCCCACTTGATGATAATGCTAAAAAGAAACTCATGAGGAATATTAATGATGTTCTTATTATGGTTAACAATGCCTATGTCCTTGTTGATTTCTATGTTTTGGATGTTGAATACAATGCTTCTTTTCCTATTACATTGGGAAGACCTTTTCTTAGAACTGTTGGTGCCATTATTGATATAAAAGAAGGCACCATTAAATATCAACTCCCACTCAAGAAAGGTATAGAACACTTCCTTAAGAAGAGAGAGAAGATTCCTTTTGCCTCTCCTATGAAAACAAAATTTGGTTTTAATGCATCTTCATTTGAGAACACTTGATTCTTTTTCTTGCTTCTTATGCCTAACTTAAAGGCGTTAAAGAAAAGTACTTATTGGGAGATAACCCAAAAATTATAGATGAGTCTTGGAAGTTATTACTTCAGTAATAACTGCTCCTTATCCTTTTTATTTGCTTTTTGTGCCAAGAGTAACCTCTAATGAGAGAGAAGTAATGATTGGGAAAGTTGCTGTCCCGAAGCAGATTTCTGTGCTTCACCGTAAAAATTCGTGTAAAATATCTGAACGTACTTTTGAGGCGTGAATTTTTATGCTTCTGCCCCAGGTTGTTATATAACTTTCGTTAGTTCAACACTTTTTGATTTGAGCAATATAAGGTCTTTGAAAAAATTAGTCTTTACCTGCTGGTCTGTTTTGACAGATTTCTGCCATTTTTCTGCATTTGCTTCTTGTTGGTTCCTTTTGAGTTCTTTTGGGGAATTGAGCTTTTTGAGGGAAGTGCTACAGTAGCTAGTGTTTTAATGGAAATTTATTGGTGTTAGAACTGAACCTAAAGACTTATTATCTTGAGTGCACTAATGTTGCTAATAAAGATTGTGTGAAGTTTTGTATGAAGAAAAAAATTTCAGGTGTATGGAAGGAATGAGTAATGAGATGAAGGATGGACTAAAGCTCAAGCTTGGGGATGCCACGTGTGTCACCCCAAGAAATATCCAAGAAGTACAAGCGTCAAAGCTTGGGGATGCCCAAGGCATCCCCTTCTTCATCAATAAAAATCTCAGGTTTCTTCCAAACGCTTCATTTTTATTGTTTCATGCACAGTTGTGTTGTTCTTGAAGCGTCTTCTTTTTTGTTTTTGTTTTGGTGTTTCGTTTGCTTGGTTTTATTAGTTTGCTAAATAAATTGGTTGGACCCCCTCTTTCATACGTTGGTTTTCAAATAGTTTGGTTTGGTTTGGAAAAGAGTAGGAAAGTTCATGCTTAAGTGGTAAAGAGAGCTTGTTTTTGACTATGGCCTATGCTTTGTCATGCCATGCTTGATATTGTTTTGGATTTATGCTTAGTATTCTTTGTTGTAGTATGACTTGTTTTAAATAACTGAGATTGCTTAATGTGCCTTGGATGAATCATGCGTTGTTTTAGCATATTAAAGCATAGTATAGTGTTATTCTGCTTTGATGCTTTATTTGGGTTGACTTGACGCATGCTCACACCATGTTATGACTATCCAAAGTCACCATAAGCCTTTATGATCCTTTAGTTTTCAACTTGTAGTATCACTTTATGCTTTGATCAATGATGTTTTGTCGGTCTGCATGATTATGGCCATTATTGCTCTCTTAGTTTGTCGCCCCCAGTATTTTGCTAGCCTCCATAACCAAGTATGAGTTTCAATCATGCATCCAACTCCCTAAACCAAGTTATTCCAAAGAGTCCACCATACCTACCTATTAGCATATGCTATTCCAAGTATATTCATGTTTTTGTTTACCTTCCAAATTAAACTTGTTATGAGAAAACTAGTGATTAAAGCTCTCACGAACTTGATGGCACACTTTACTTTTTTTGCCCTTAATAAACTTGAACCATTGTGTCGTTTATGTTGTATATGCTTGCACTTATTTGTTGGGGATTAGCAGAACCATGCTATCATGGGGAACACTTTCAACATTGCACGAGTAATTTGTACCTAGTTGATATCATGCTCTTTTGTCTATGGATGTCGTCGGTGTGAAATGAAAGGGGAGCTTGTAAGTCCATGGAGTTATGTATATGTGTTATAGAAACGCCTGGGCCGCTGGTCTAATCCATGCTGACATGGTGGAAACCTGCAGCGTAACCATAATGAGCTGTCTATGAAGCATTCTTCTTATAAATAAAGAGTCCTATATTGAGAAAAAAAAGAGAAAAATAGAAAAAAAGAGATTATGAAAAGAGGAAAGAGAGAAAAAAGCACCATATTCCCATGGTAAATAAGAAGATTGCTGAGATGCTCGTTGTCTGCTTGCCTTGTCATTTTGATATGGGGATTCTTCCGTATCATCGGGCAATGGGTACCCCATTGGCGGTTCTCTATGATACACATGTACTTACGATGACAAGAACTTACCGGTGACTAAACTTTAGTAGCATGAGGAGCGGCCCTCGTATTCAAGGGACATGAGATTTCTAACTTATACTTCGTCAAGCATGTACACCATAGTTTGTTCACTTTAACCTTAATCACTTCAAGATGCTTATGATAGGGGCAATGAGAGCTGAAAGCTATAAGTACCATAATTTTCGGAAGCTCTTTATGAGACTTGAATCCCTGCTTCCTTCTATGAAGGCCTTTCTTCCACTTATATATTGAGTCTCCACCTTCTACCTTTATGCACCTACTTTGAGAGCATTGTGGCCATTCTTAGTTCTATGTGCATTGTCCCAAGACTAGTTGATTGATGCATACCTTGATATTGCTTGTTTTAAACTATTTGTATCTAGTCACTCTTATGAACTTTGAAGGTGTCCTATGCATTTATATTTGCTACTCTATGAGGGACAAGCTGAATACTATTATGCTATGTTTTCTTTATGTGAAACAAACAAATGTCTTGCAAAGCATTGTTATTCATGAATCTTTTATTTGTGCCTTTTCATGTTGCATCATAGTTTCTTTGTCTTAATGCTAGAACTTTGTCTTTCATGTTATGATTGAAGTACTATGATCCCAGCTTTGAATGTTTTACAAATACTTTGATCAAGTTTATGATGGTGCATGTCACCTCAAAAATTATTCTTTCTTTTTATCACTTACCTACTCGAGGACGAGCAGGAGTTAAGCTTGGGGATGTTGATACATTGCAAATGTATCTATAATTTTTGATGTTCCATGCTTGGTTTTATCTACTTTCTTGTGTTTTGTCCACACTTTGGAGTACTTTTCATATGATTTCTTGGACTAACCTATTAACAAGAGCCAGAGTGCCAACTGCCTGTTTTCTGCTATTTTTGGTTCCAAGAAGTCAGAAAATGAATATTCTCGGAATTGGACGGGACAAAAGCCAAAGTCGCTATTTTACCGGAAGACATCTGGAGCCAGAATACAAGACGGAGAAGGGTTGGGGCCTGACCACACCACCTGGCCGCGCGGCCAGGCCTGACCCGTGCCAGGGGGTGGTCTGGCCGACCCCAGCACCCCCTCGGCCTCTCCTTGACCTATATTGCCTCTGATACAGAAACCCTAAGTACCCGATAAAAAATCCACAAAAGAGTCTTTAGCCGCCATCATATCCATCCCTAGATCGAGAGGGATCTGAAGCTATTGCTGGCACCCTGCCGGAGAGGGGAATTCACCCTAGAGGCCTTCTTCATCATCATGCAAGCCTCCGGTGTGATGCGTGAGTAGATCATCTCTGGACTACGGGTCCATGTAGTAGCTAGATGGCTGGTTCTCCTCCTTTGTGCTTTCATGTCTAGATCTCGTGAGCTCCATTCATGATCAAGATCATCTACTTGTAATACATACATCTTGTGTTTGCGGGGATCCGATGGATATTGAGATGCTATTTCAGATTGATTATTGATTCTATCATGTCTTTGTTATTTGTGATCTTGCATGCTTTCCGTTGTTAGTAGCTATCTTGGCCAAGTAGATGCTAGCAACTCCAAGGGTTAGTATTTATGCTCGATAGTGGGTTCATGCCTCTGGTAATCTGGGGAAGTGACAGAAATCTCTAAGGTACTAGATGTGCTGTTGCTACTAGGGAGAAAACAACAATCCTTTGTTCATAGAACAATCGTATTGTTTACTTTACACGCAATTCGTCAAGCAATAATCTGTTGCTTGCAACTTAATACTGGAGGGGGTTCGAATGATAACCTGAAGGTGGATTATTAGTCATAGATGTAGTTGGTTGGCGGTCTAAGTATAATGCTGTAATGCCCAATCAAGTCTCGAAGGAGTCAAGATGATTAGTATATGCTTGTATGCTTTCTCGATGTTTGTCAATTGCCCTGCTATAATTTGTTCACCCAGCATGTTATCTATCTTAAGGAGAGCCACCTCTAGTGAACTATGGACCTCGGTCCTTTCTTTTACATTCAATCTATAAACTGTTTACTGCTTTGTGTTTACTTTCTGCAAACTATTAGTTCCTTCCATTCGATATGTTTAATCCTTTGTTTTTGGCAAAACCGGTGAGATTGACAACCTCATTGTAAGTTGGGGGCAAAGTTCTGTGGTTGTGTTGTGTAGGTCTCCACGTTGCTGCTGGCACCGGTAGTGCGCCCTGCCAACGTTCAGCTAGCTACACCTTTGGGGTGTTTCCTTGCTCCTACTAGATTGATAACCTTGGTTTCATAGTAAGGGAAAACTTGCCGATGTGCTCATCATACCTTCCTCTTGGGGTTCCCCAATGAGCTCGATATATTTGGGCCATCAATAGTAACTAGTGAAAAGATAAGAAGTGAAAGTCGATTCACTTGATCTGATCCACAAACAGCCAAGCAGCAAGGCAACTTAGTCATCTAATTGCATGTAGTGTGCTGTACAAACAACAACAATAGCACAAGCAGTCAAAAAGGAGTTCACAGTCGTAACACAACTACTAGGGAGCTCATTTCCTTTTATCAAGCACACTGCAAGAACACAATGAGTCTATCCACTTCCCAAACAAATCCACCATATAGCTTACCAAATCAACCATCAAATCACCACAGAATGGTGACATAAGGAGGGGGTGGTGCAGGAGGATACAAAGGACAAGTACAAGGAAAACAGGCTCCAGGGAGTGATCAAATCAGCAAAATCAAGCAACACCACAACATCACCAACAAGCAAGTTGTGTGGTGAGTCTATACAAAACCATGACATGTTAAATCTTATCTAAACATATGTTGTTTCATATGAGATCTTCTCATAAAGACACCCAAGTGGGGTGTATCCATCATAGAAGGAATAAAACAAAGCCAAATAATCAATCTTTGCAATCCACACCAAGATCTCAGCCTACACATCACTAATCTTGGATAATAACACATGTTTCTACAGCTAATTAGACATCAACCTTAAGTGGAGATTTCTGGGCACATCCCATGGATGGTAGCACCTCATAAATACTTATAGCTTCTGGATCCAGCTTAAAAAGTAAGGATCTATCATATTAACCTTACCAAGGCCTATCAAATTAATTTCCCAAAGCACTGTAGGAATGATATCTTGAGGTTATCCATACAAGATCATTTAAGAAGGAAAGCAGCGGGTGAAAACAACTATTTTCCATAGATTTGCCTCAGACCAGCATCACAGGCTTGATAAAAATTAATGAGTACCACAGGATAATTTATCCAATAGATTTTTTCAACTCTCAGACACTCTAGAATACAAATAGAAAATAGCCCAGTATCAGGAAAAAGCTTGTGTACCATTCAAACGAAGGTGTCACAAGGATTCATCCTAACCAAGTAGATTCCACCCAGGGATTTCATAATCCAATTCTTTCAAAAAGATACTCAATCATCTTCCTAATACAGTACTTAGGAATCATTCTGCTTTACATAAGAAGCTATCAACAAGATTGCATCAGTAGTATTTGAACAGGAAGCCAACTACACGTTCCAATATGGGAACAAATCCACCCTCAACCTAGATCAGAGTCACAACATTCAATGTTTACAAGTGACAGTAATCCAATATTATAGAAGAATGCATTTAACAGAGCCACTCATCTCAATTTCAAAGTCCACTAATGTACATTAATTCTGCACAGACTAATCACCACCAATTACTCCAAAATCGTTCATTGCGTTAGTAATCACAACACTAGGGGCAAATCCCAACACATGGGATGAACCCTAATTAGGGATTCCTCACCATAGTCACCCACAGAGTTGCAAGGGAGGACTAGAGGGGGAGAGAGAGGTAGACTTACCCGTGGTCCTTGCTAAAGTTAGAAGAGGAAGCAGAATCATCGGCGAGCACACACAGTGGCACGAGGAGCACCCGAGGGCGCTGCAACCCGTGCCGAGCCATGAGGCGGTGGCCACAGCCACACGAGCAGCAGCGGCAGCACCACAGGACCACCAAAGTCGCGGCATAATATCATAGGGGCGGCGAAAGACCACATCACCGGTAACCACCAAGCCCTAGGGTTCGGGATGGAGACGGCTTGGCTAGAACAAGTGCCCCGCAACAAATCAAACTGGACCTATCGTTGGAGCGACGTCGTCTACCCCATCGTGCACCAGGGCAGCGGTCGGAGAGGCCCGGGGAGGCCGGAGTCGCGCATCCTAAGTGATGATAGATACTAAAGGAGACAGAAAACAAGTATTTTCCCAAACAAATGAAATGCTATTATCATCCTAAGTGATGATAAATACTAAGAATTGCAGAGGAATCTAAGATTCTAGCTGCAGAACAAATAGTACTTAATAACCCATGACATCAGTGATTGTAGCGCTGTATATTACGTGTTAACCATGAGATTTGGAATGGGACAGAGAAGTCAGCTGTATCCTTTTCCTTTCGTATGTAGGCAAGGCGACCTTAACGTGACGCTGTGGTTCCTTGTGTGGATCCAGCATATGGGTGGGCACCCTTACGCCCCACGATTTTGGTGTCTTGATTATCTATGAGTGGATCCCGGACGTATAGCCGGACCTATATGGAACTTGTCAGGGGCATAACCAGCTCATAGAGTCTTCAGGAACTCATCAGGGTTATAGCCTGCCCGAAAGGGGGCTTAACAGAGGTGTAGTCAGCCCCGAAGGATCATGCAGACATACGAGATCATGGACAGGGTAGTGATTGGCTTGGATCATCTACTAGGACCCACATCACGGAATTGTGGATGGGAAAGTATGCCCGGTTGTTCACCAAGGATTTGGTCTCTTATGGGTAAATCAATGCACCTCTGCAGAGTGTAAGAACTGTAACTTGTTACTCCCTGTTCTGGGAAGGAGCTACGAACGCGGCAGGAAAGGAACTCCATGAAGTTCTGGTTAACCTGTGGAGGCTGATGGGCATAGTTTTTGATAATGAAATCAACCTTTAAAGAAATGTTTATGAAAACTGCATAGTTTCAAGGACTGATAGTCCGAGGTGGTAGATAGAGCATGAAACTTCCCACCTTGCATATAATGAACTTGCTGGGTAACGTTGTTTCTCACTCTTTCCTTTGATCCCCTTCTTAGACTCTGAGGAGCCAGAAGACACTCCGATGTACGTAGCTGAAGGACAAGAGGATGTCTACTATGAGGAACCAGACCTGTCCAGAGGAGTGGAAGGGGTGGACTATGAAATACGCTATGGAGTGGAGGGCAGTGAGTCCGAGTAGTTGCCTTAGTTATGAGTAAATAAATTGAGCCGAGCAGCATGAACTTTATATAATAAGTTGCTGAGCTCAATTCGGAGTATGAGTTTGAACTTTGAATCTTCAGCTGAAACTACTTAAGTTTGATTTTTCAATTTTGAATCACTTGAAGTCTCGAACTTCTAGTATTATAATAATAATGAAGTATGTATGTTTGTAATATGGACCCGCAATGTTTCTGTTGTACCATTCTGAGGGATGGGATATTTACAGAACAGGGTTCTGTTGATGTCATGTCAACGACTATAGTGTACTACACATGTAGTGGTATGCTGGGTCACCACAGGTTGCAACCCCCAAGATCATATCTAGGAGATACATGTAACAATTTCAAATGGACTCACCCTCAAAGATCGTAACGCGGGATAACGTTCCCGCCAACAAACATGGATGTTGTAGAGTGTACACGACCGTCCTCAAGGACGTGCAGACGATCAGTGCCACCAGAGGCCAGCGCCTCCATAATCGGTCACACATACGGTGTGCTGACGACTTCCGTCCCTTGCTCCATGTTGGGCAGCGGAAGTAGTGGATCCTTGGGAACTCCGCCAACACTACGACATGGTGGTGATGGTGGTGGAGAAGATCCTGAGTAGGGCTTCACCTAAGCACCTCTATCGTGGCAATGGACAAGGCTAGAAGGGGAGGAAGATGCCAACCAAAGGGAATATGAAAGGAGGGGTGAGTGTGTGTAATGGTGTGTGGAGAGGGGGGTCTCCACCTCCTCCTTTTATAGGAGAGGGGGATGCTCCCAAGAGGCATACACCAGCCCCTAGTGGTGCACCCACCTCTCCCCTCTTGATGCTGGTGGGGTCTCCACTCACACAAATCAAAGGGTCACCATAATTCCATTAATTCTCCACTCAAAAATCGAAGGTGTTTTCATTAAAGCACTTTAATTCATTTGGTTTAATGCCACTCAATTTAATGAACACTTAATTTAATGAGTACTTCATTTAATGAACACATTAACATTTTATCCCCTTGCAATATTCTGATACACTAAAACTATTCTGGCAGTTTTTATCAGAACAATTCCTACGTTGTCCAGTATTTTCTCCGGCGTTCCCTATCCACTTAGTTGCATCGACTGCACTTAAGTGTGTCTCCCTACGGGTTCAAGAACTATGGACATGATCGAGACTATCTACGATCAATAATCATTAGCGGGGCCTAGAGATCCATAATGATGGTAACATCCCAGGATTAGCACCTCAAAATAGACATGACACATGTTTGTGCATTGCATACATGCATAAGAAAATCCGGGGAATTTTTGCACAAAACTAAAAGAACTATAGAGGGATTGAGGTTTCTCTTGTACTAGTGGGAACATCAGTACAAGTGCGCAAGATTTTAACATGATCTCTACTATAATTTTGTGTTTTGGGAAACAATTCAAATCATATTTGAAATTGAGATTTGAATTTCAAGTTTGAATACCTTGGAATTTAGAATATTCCAATGCTGAATAAAGAATACATAAAGAGTAAAGTAATGCCAAGAAATTAAATTAAATTTTTAATTAGATAAATAAAGGAATTCCATAATTGGAAAATAATAATAAATAAAAAATGGTATTCTTTGTTACATAAATAGTAATAGTAATGTACAAGTTTGAATAAATGAGACTTACGGGAATTCTTTATTACATTGAATATTTTATAAGTTACAAATAATAAATACACAGTACAATATGTGAATACTAATATGAAGTTTCAAAAGAGAAATAAATTACATGAATCGGATAAGGAACCCTAAAAAACTAATCCTATCTATTTCCCTCACCTTTTATATCTTCAATATCCTTGTACCTGCAAAAGAAATAGACAAACAAGATAAATAATAAATAGGGGGTTAGTTTATTAGTTATACTCTCAGATTTGGCCTAGAGATGCTAGAGCCTGACTTCATCATCGAGTATGTATTTAAAAAGGGGCCATTTCGTATCTGTTCTTATCAGGCTTTTGCCTCTGTCTAGCATCACAGGCTTAAGGGAAATTTTCACAAAAGTCAAATATCAAGGCAAATGGTAAAACATCAGGTTTTCACCTGATCTCATCCACAATAGACAAGTTACAGTTCCTGTAACTTGAACAGGAGAGGGCCACAAGTAAGCTGCTCAAACAGCCATGCATATGGGTGTGCTGTCAACACAGCAGCAAACCCAGGAAGCAGATAAGAAGGAGTCAATCCTTGTACACAAAGAGGAGTGAACCAGCCGTAGCAAACACCCCATTCTCACCTCCAAAGTGACACCACATCCATTTCTTCACACCAACATCATATCTACCACCACACAAGAACAAGTAGTTTAGCATTAGTATCTCACAGATCCACCCATCAAATCATCAGCAAGAGCACCCACCAAATTATCAAATAGTACAAGCACCCCAAGATCTACTCAGTTCTAGCATCTTGGTTGCTTAGGGAAGCCATCTAGGGGCTATAACAAAGGAGAATTCCATAGGAAAAATAGACTAAGAAGAAATCTTAGCTGCAAGGAGTAGAGAAGGACACTAATATCAAGTGCAGCAGTAGGAGGTGCAGATCGGAGTACAAAGAGAAGATATGACCAAGCAAGCAATCAAGATCCACCCAAGCAAACATCAACTGTTACACAGAAACATGCTACCACCACAAGATCCAACAACAGTAGATCTAGAGCAGCCATGGATTCTCCACAACCTCATCAATTCAAGCTGATCTACAATGCATATTAGGTTGCCAACTTATAGTGGTAATAGCATCTTCTCTTTTCACTTATATTTTTGACCATGATTTTTAGTGGGGGGGGAGGCTCTCAGAATGGTGAAGAAATGCTACACCAGTATCATCATTGAACTAGAATTACAAATGAAGTATTTGTTTGTATCAATAAATCATAAACCTCAGACTATGCATCATTGGTAGCCAAATCTTAATCAATAGCTAGCTCAACATGTCCTGTTATTAAGAAACACCATTGTGCACACTCCAAATGGAGATAACAAAGTGGCAAACTCAAATAGGAGAAGCCACCGTATTCTCTAACCAAGATCAGCCATCAAATAGTATGTATTCTTACTTAGAGTTTAGCCTCAGTTTTTACATTCCAAGCATGGGGCATCTAGCAGCGGTGGCATCACGCGCACAAGGGGGGAACGAGAGAGATGAGGATCGTGTGTGCGTGTGACGTGTGTGTGGGTGAGGTGGGTCGGGCTAGGGGTAACCCCATGCCAGACCAAGTTGGGCCCTAATGGGCCTGTCTACTGGATTTGGTCCAGTCCTCACTAGTTGGGCCACAGCCAAATTATTGCCCCACAAAAAAAATCAGTTTTCTATTTAATAATTACCAAAATACCCTGAACTCATTTGAGCTCTAGAAAAATATAGAAAAATCCAAAAAATACATATAATATATCAAAATGATCACAAAAATAATATCTACCTAACAAAAATATAACTGAACTTATTTAAGTCTAATAAAATGCAAATAAGTATTAACACCCTTAAATCCTAAGTGAAATTTCATAAATTAAGAATCCTAAAATGAATAAAAATCATTTTTCTTATGAAAATAAAACTACTATTTGATAAAAATACTAACTTAATTTTTTACAAATAAAACTTGAAGCAAATATTTAAAAACATTTTATCCTTTGTTGAATTTTATAAAAATAAGGATATTACCTATAAATAAATAAAATTCATTTTTAAGATCTTGAATAAATATATTTTACTAGAAAAATACTACATATGTTAGCCCAAAAGTTTTTAAGATTTTAAAGTAATAAATCTTTATCTATTTTTAAAAATACATATTTCATGAATTCTTTAGAAATATTTCTTAAATAAAAAATAATCATAATTTGATATAAAACCTTAAATATTTTACATTCAAATACTAGTTCTAGGACCATAACTTGGACCTATGCAAAACTTAAATGAAAATTATTAACCCAATAAAAACTCTTTTAAAACCTTAAATCCAAGTAAACCAATAATTTTAACTAAGTTTTAAACATCAATCATTTATGATAAAAGTAAATGATCTTTACCTCTTAACTCAACCATGCTTAACATGACTTTGAAAACTCAACACATTAAGTGATATTAGCCAAATTTTCTTTCTTTAATAAGTAAAATATATCTCATAGTAACAAATCACATTTAAACTCATCATTCACTTATATAGAAAGTGAATGATCTCACAGTCTTAAACATACTTATTCCAAAGTTTAAAACTTATTAATACTTTTAAACACATGACACCCAAGTCTACTCATGTTTTAAAGATAACTTTGGTCCACCAAGCTATAAACATAATATCTAAAGTCTAAATATGTTTTTATAGTTAAATTTAGTCTGTTCCAATAAGGACGTAAAGCATCTCAAGTCCAAGCTTATCGAATAAACAAAAACGACATCGATCACATTCTATTAACCATAAAGATTGTTTAAACCTTATCAAAGAAATCTTTCTTCCAAAAGTTATTCATTTTGCCACTTCAAACAACAAACTCATAATAAGTTCTTCAACTCTTATCAACCTAAAACATGGACTTTCATAATTTTTACATGATATCTATTAACCTTAATCATGTGTTATTATTAAGCTTACTTTTGTGTCATATATGTTAGTCTTAAGTCTCTTGTATATATATATTTTCTTGTGAAGTAAACTTGAAGATAAACCAAATCTTAAAGAAATCACCTAAGTTTAACTCATTCACGTTATTAGAGAATTATCTCGGGATTTTACAAAATGCATTACATTACTTATGCATCAGCATATTGTTTCTTTAAACATTAGTCCTTACCGGACCAATGATGCTATTTACATATTTTGGATCTTCTAGTGTCTCGAAGACCGTGATTGCATAATCTTGCAATCACAAAAAGGCAAGTTCACACTTGCTCATGTCCTTTGGTTATTTTCTAGCAAATACTTATAACTCAAATGTTGTTATCACCTGCATTTCAAAATGGTCAGAAAACACTATTTTCAATAATAATATAAAATATTGGTTACTGATCCAGGGTGATCAGATAATCTGTTAAGTCTGGCAATTGGGATACCATTGTCCAGGAATATATCATCTAGGACGTAACAACCAATGTCGCCAGTGATTCTAGCACTGTATATTACGTATTAACCATGATATTTGGAATGGGACGAAGAAGTCAGATGTATCTTCTTCCTCTCGCATGTAGCTGGATGCGCAGGTCGTGGCTGTTATCCTCGTAGCGTGCATTAATTGGTAATTCGTAGAGGATATGCAACATATGGGTGGGAACCCTCAATGTCCCATGATAGTTCTGACATCTGAGCGGTCTGTACTAACCATTGCCGTAATTCAAGATGTGGGCATGGTGTACATGAACGAGACATGCAGGGTCTGATATGTCCATAACGTATCTATAATTTTTGATGGTTTTATGCTAATAATATGCTTTTGATACTCCTTTTTATATAAAGTTTATGATTTATTTGTACTAACCTACTAATAGTTGCAAAAGTGCACAATATCTTGTTTTACACTTTGATGTGTAGGAATTACCAAGAATACAAGTGAAAACCTTGTTGGAGTCACATTGGGTTTTTCCAGAAATCTGTCTCAGAACTCTTTTTGAAGATGGTCACGTTTTGGATCGAAGACAGCGTCAAACGGAAAACTCTTCAACTACAAAGTTGTTGGAAATTTCACGACAAACGTTTTGAACATAAAATTTAGCTGATTCCGAGTCCGGACGAGCACGATAGGTCCGATTTACTGCAGCCCAAGATGGGGTGACGGGAATCCGAGAAGGGAGAAAACCTAATTCGTGGGAGACACCTCCATCCACGAATTTGCATCCACCAAACCCACGTTTTTGCCTCCCCCATGGATCCCATCTTCATCGGAGAGGGCTCCCAATAAGACATGAAGGAAGGGGGCTAAGGGGCGGTGCTCCCCTGTGATACCGGCGGCGGGGAAGGAGTCCTCCGTGCCACCACTGGCGCTGCCGCCGCCTCTTCACCATCTTCACCGCCATCTTCGTCGCTGTTGTTGACTCCCATGATGAGGAGGGAGTAGTTCTCTCTCGAGGCTGAGGGTTCTACCGGTAGCTATGTGTTCATCTCTCTCTCTATGCATGATCATATTGTGATCATGAGATTTGTAATGAAGTAGATCTACTTTGCTACTCAAGTGCTTTAATAGATCTCTGCTCTCCCCATGTGTGTGAAAGTGACAGCATGCACACCATGGTGGCACTTAGGCTAGACATTACAAATACTTGTTATGAGTTATATTTGGAGTCGGATGTTTCTATGAAATTGTGGTGTTTGTTGGAACCATCTAGAGCTCAAGGTGACAGTTTGGGGTTATCTAGATGGGGAAAGCGAACTTTGAGGTGTGTTGTTATATCCCTACCATGGATTAGAGTGTCCAATCGGAGAGTAGTTTAGAGTAGTATCATTAAGAGTATATGAGAGTGTTCACTAGTGAAAGTATGATCCCTAGGCCTTGTTTCTAAGCATTGAAACACCGTTTGCAACTAGATATGTTACATGTTTACTTGCTTCCATCTTTATTTCAGTTTTCCTTTAGTCTCTTCCACGCATTCAAGCTATTTTATGGCACCGTTACCACTTATAATTATCCATACCACTTGTATTTCACTATCTCTTTGCCGAACTAGTGCACCTATACACCTGACAAGTGTTTTGGGTGTGTTGGGGACACAAGAGACTTCTTGTATCTTGATTGCAGGGTTGCTTGAGAGGGGATACCTTTGACCACTTCCTCCCCGAGTTCGATAAACCTTGGGTGATCCACTTAAGGGAAAACTTGCTGCTGTTCTACAAACCTCTGCACTTGGAGGCCCAACAATTGTCTACAAGAATAGAAGTGCGTAGACAGCAGGGTCGTGAAGGGGGCATTGGTTGGCTTGGATCTTAGACTGGGCCCCATACCAAGGAAGTGTGGACGAGCCTGCAACTCGGATGAGCAACAAGGCTAAGGTCTCTCATGGGTAAAGCAACGCACCTCTACAGAGTGTAAAAACTGTGACATGTTACTCCCTGTTCTGGGAAGGAGCTACGAACGCGGCAGGAAAGGAACTCCATGAAAGTTATTGTCAACTATGATGGCTGTCGGACATAGTTTTTAGAATAAAAGCAACCTTTGAAGAAATGTTTACAAAAATCTGCATTACCTATGACCTTTGGTTTGTGGCTGTAAAGATAGTGCATCAAACACTCCTTTTTAGTGAACTTGTTGAGTACGCTCGTAATCAACCGTACCTTCTTAACCCTTGCTAGGTTCTAAGCCATTGAAGACGATGTTAACACCAACATATGCTCAAGAAACCATCGTCGACAGCTCAAGTTCTTCAATAAAGTCAATGAAGTCCGCATATACATCAACCGGAGTGAATATGAAGCTCCTGAGTAGATAGGAATATATTCTCTAGCCATAAAACCTATTTCTGTAGAGCATTGCTTTAGCAGCAAATGCAGACCAGATATTCTAGATGTTAGCCTTATTAGTAGGATAGTTCTTAGTTGTTATTTCTGGTTCTTCTTTGTAAAGAGTTTCATCCTCTCTATTTAACATAGTTGTTCTCAGGATCTTTTGTGAAGAGTCGAGTTGTAATTCTATAGTCATGTCTTGGACCTGCTGTGTTTCTGTTGTACCACTCCAAGGGATGTAATACTAGTGAATGGCGTTTCATTGGTGTTATGTCCATGACTATAGTGTACTACATCATGTAGTGGTATGCTGGGTCACCGCAGCTGGTATCAGAGCATATGCTTTGACCTTAGGATTAAAACCCTTCTAGGAAGATCTGTAGGTTGGATAGTGACTATAGGAGCCATCTTATCTAAACCAAGACTTGTGATGGATATCCGCTTGAGGATAAACCTTGTCACACTTAAGTTGGATGTTTTTATCATCTTTCTTAAGGATTAGTCATATGTCTCCTCTAGAGAAATGTCATTAGAGTGTATCCCTAAATAGGTATAACACCACTAAGATGTCTTAAGTAAGTTAAAATATCAAAGAAGATTATGACCAAGATTAGGATATCATGTGGAGTAGTATTAGTGATGGAGTCTATATTTAGAATTCCTGTAAATTAGAAGAATCTTACCACTAGTTGATACCACTATACCACTTAAGGTAGACCATTATAGTATGTATAGATACAATTGGAAGTAAATCATGTGGCATTCACTTGAGAATTCTATGTGATGAAGTAGAATTTGGTTGGGAATCAACAACTATAAGTTAATAAGAAGAGTTATCATGGTGAGATTAGCTCCGAGACCATGCTAAGTTTTTAACTAGGACTAGTACAAAGTAAATAATCTTGTAATAACAGTGAGTAAAGAACAGTGTAGGCGTATGATAGAAGGCATATGTGACATAATATTACGATAATTGTTGGATTAAGGTAGTAACTACAATGTTGTTGATAGTTTTGAGAGATCATGTGAGGATAGTTTACGATAGAATGGAAAATAGAAAGTCTTTAGTAGTCCCAATACAAATATAAGAGGTTAGTTAAAACCAAATTGAGACAACTTTGCTCAAAATTATCCAATTGCAATTGGGCAGTTTGGGTAAGTATTGAGGCAAAGAGTAGTTTAACGCCTAAGTGCTAAGTATCATAGTATAAAACTATACTAGGAGGTGTCATATATTACACAACTAAGCATGAATTCTAGAGATGTTTTACTCAACTACTATATTACATGCTTAGAATGATGTGAGTTATATGTACCACATTTGGAATTCTTGGTTTTCTTGGATCTTTTTGATTGACTAGATCTGTACATGAAGTTTGACTTGGTGTGCAAATGCACGTTGCATCATTAAGTTATTACTTGATGTTATAGACCTAGATAGAAAAGGGGAATTCGAGTAAGGGAGTGACGAGTTCCGAAGATCAAGATGAAGACTTGCATGAAGAAGGAAGCTAGATATAAGGAGTATCAACACTATTTTTAAGGATGTATCAATCCCAACTCATTATTAGCCGGAAATAAGAAGGAATATTAGTGCAAAAAAAGGTGTGGACCAACATGAAGGAATGAACTTAAGTTCACTCAAAATAGGTGATGTTGCTCATAAGCTAATGAAGTAGTTGTACCAAGATCATGGAAGTGAAGAAGTTTTGAAACAAAAGTGGTATCAAGATCTGGCAACTCAGAGAGAATGCCAATAGTATGTCGAAAAACCATAGGGTAATCCATACACCTAGGAGGATCCGTAGCTAGTATTCGTAGCTGGTATCCTAGCGGCTTAGTTAATTAGGTCATATTTGTATAATCTAAAGATCATAAAACTTGTCCTAAGTTAAGAGTAAGACAAGTAACATTGCAAGATTCGTTTCGGAGATCCACAACTATGTGGGTATACCGCAGATTCTTTCATAAGACCTTATATAGGTAAAATATAAGCTAGATGGAGACCAATATCCTTACTATTGAGCTAATGGGTATTATACATGTAGATTAGAGATCATTAGGAAACCCCAAGGGGGAGAGTAAACAATAAATACTGAAGTGTTGTTGTCTAACTTTCTAACTAAAGGTTGGAGAAAAAGTACTAAACTATGATGAGATTAAGCCTTATTTTCATAAGGTTATAAGAAGTCATAATTATAAAGTAATTCCAAAGGTATGTTCAGATGAATGATCAAAGTAGACATAACATCTTAAACCCAGTGGACTAGTTTAAAAGGAAACAACTCTTAAGTTGGCCTTAAGAGAGAAAAAAGTATTCCAGAATAGATACGAGTAGTGTAACAGGAAAACCTGATTGGAATGGACTAAATGTATC
Source organism: Avena sativa (assembly GCA_916181665.1). NCBI lineage: Eukaryota > Viridiplantae > Streptophyta > Magnoliopsida > Poales > Poaceae > Avena > Avena sativa. The sequence goes on from OV702290.1 coordinate 368,921,266, forward strand.
CAAAACCAATCCTAAGTAGGACTATGAAGACATAACCCACATGATTGTAGTAGAAGGAGTTATGCTACATATTGGAAATGACAGTCAGAAGTTGCCAAGTATGAAGAGAATTCAAGGAAAAAGATCTCGATACGGGATACCACAATTATCCCCAAGTGTGATCATAATGGAGTTGAATAATGTCGTAATTAATACAAGACAACACCTTATTCCGAAACGTATGAGACTACGAACTTCGGGGGCGAAGTTTATTTTAAGGGGGAGAGTCTGTAACGTCCCAGGATTAGCACCTCGAAATAGACAGGACACATGTTTGTGCATTGCATTCATGCATAAGAAAATCTGGGGAATTTTTGCGCAAAACTAAAAGAACTGTAGAGGGATTGAGGTCTCTATTGTACTAGTGGGAACATCAGTACAGGTGTGACAGATTTCAACATGACCTCTACTGTAATTTCGTGTTTTGGGAAACAATTCAAATCATATTTGAAATTGAGATTTGAATTTCAAGTTTGAATACCTTGAAATTTAGAATATTCCAATGCTGAATAAAGAATATTTAAAGAGTAAAGTAATACCAAGAAATGAAATTAAATTTTTAATTAGATAAATAAAGGAAATCCATAATTGGAAAATAATAATAAATAAATAATGGTATTCTTCATTACATAAATAGTAATAGTAATGTACAAGTTTGAATAAATGAGACTTAAGGAAATTCTTTATTACATTGAATATTTTATAACTTACAAATAATAAATACACAGTACAATATGTGAATACTACTACATAGTTTCAAAAGAGAAAATAAATTACATGAATCGGATAAGGAACCCTAAAAAAACTAATCCTATCTATTTCCTTCACCTTTTATATCTTCAATATCCTTGTCCCTACAAAATAAATAGACAAACAAGATAAATAATAAACAAGGGGTTAGTTTATTAGTTATACTCTCAGATTTGGCCTAGAGATGCTAGAGCCTGACTTCATCATCGAGTATGTATTTAAAAAGGGGCCATTTCGTATCTATTCTTATCAGGCTTTTGCCTCTGTCCAACATCATAGGCTTAAGGGGCAATATTCACCAAAGTCAACTAACAAGGAAAATGGTAAAACATCAGGTTTTCACCTGATCTCGTCCACAATAGACAAGTTACAGTTACAGTTCATGTAACTTGAATAGGAGAAGGGCCACAAGTAAGCTGCTCACACAACCATGCATATGGGTGTGCTGTTAACACAACAACATGAAGGGTTTTGCAGCATAGTAAATCAAAATTTTCTACGGAAGCGAACAGAGGGAAAGCCAAGATCTAATCTAGGAGATGCAAACAACGAGAGAGATTGGATTAGATCTTCATACCCTTGAAGATTCGCACAGCAAAACGTTCGTCGGAACGTGGGTGATGTAGTCGTACTCGCTTCTCCTTCTCGCGATCCGATCCGATCTAACACCACAAGTGGCGGTGCCTCCGTGAGATGCACACGTGCAGCACCTCGACATCTCCTCCTTCCTCGGACCAGCAAGTAGGGTGGAGAGATAGATTGGATCTACAACACGACGGCGTGGTGTATATGGTGGAGAATTTCTGCAGTAGGGCTTCGCCCACAAACAGTCGGGAGGGAGAGTGGAAGGGCAGCAGGACAACTAGGGTTGGAGGAAGGTGTGTTGGGGGGAGGGGGCGCACCAGCCCTCTATATATAGAGGGGGGGTGCGGCCAGCCCTTGCCCATCCTCCAAGCCTATCTCTAGTTTAAACGATTTAAACTTTCCCTTATCTAGAAACCCTATCTCTAGTTTAAACGAGTTTAAACTTATCTAGGATCGGCTGGGCCCTATGGGGCCTTGTGCCCCTGGCCCAATGCGGCCAGGACACTCCCTCATAGGCCCATTCCCCCTCCCGGAAGGTGGGGCCACGTTGGTCCCCTTTCGGAAGGTTCTAGAAGCTTCCGGTACAATACTGATTAACCCGGAACAATTCCGAACTCCAAAAACTGCACTGCCTTATATGAATCTTATTCTCCGGACCACTCCGGAACCTCTCGTGATGTCCCGGATCCCATCCGAGACTCCGAACAAAAATTCATAAACCAAGTATCCAATCTATCCTAGCGTCGAGACACGTTAAGTGTGTGACCCTGCGGGTTCGAGAATATGCAGACATGATCTTCTATCAATAATCAACAGCGGGGTCTGGGCACCCATATTGACTCCCACACATTCATCGATGATCATATCGGATGAACCACGATGCCAGGATTCAATCAATCCCATATATATATTCCCTTCGTCTCGCGATATTTTACTTGCCCGAGATTCGATCGTCGGTATCGTCATACCTAGTTCAACCTCGTTCACAGCAAGTACTTTACTCGTTCCGTAATCCGATATCACTTTGTGATTAACTCCTTAACCACATGCTTGCAAGCGGTGTTGATATCGATTACCGAGTGGGCCCGAAGTATATCTCTCCGACTTGGGAGGGACAAATTCCATCTCGATACATACAACCCAATAGATACTTTCCGATCACCTGAGAGACACCTTTATGATCACCCTCTCATAGGATGACGTTTGATGACCTCAAAGCTTTCTTCCGGTACCAGGGAGTTGCATTATCTCATGGTCTAAGGAATACAATATTTGACATAGGAAAAGCTTCGCAAAGATGAACACGATGAAACGATCTAATTGCTTTGCTTAGTTTGGGTCTGTCCATCACATCATTCTCCCAATGATATGATCTCATTATCAATTGACAACTCATGTCTATGGTTAGGAAACCTTAACCATCATTGATCAATGAGCTAGTCCATAGAGGCGTACTAGGGACACGGTGTTGTTCACAAACCACACAAGTATTAAAGTTTCTGCTTAATACAATTCTAGCATGGAATATAAACTTTATCATGAACAAGAATTATAATAATAACATCTTTATTATTGCCTCTAGGGCATAATTCCAACAGTCTCCCACTTGCACTAGAGTCAATAATCTAGTTTACATTTGGCAACAATCTCACACCCATGGCACTGAGGTGCTGATCATGTTTTACACGTGGAAGAGGTTTAGTCAATGGATCTGCGACATTCAAATCTGTATGTACTTTGCTAATCTTCAGATCCCCATCTGCTATATAATCTCGGATTATATGAAACTTGCGGTTGATATGCTTGGTCTTTGGATGATATCTTGGTTCCTTAGCGAGTGCTATGGCGCCAGCGTTGTCACACAATATCTCCAGTGGGTCCAATGCACTTGGAACCACGCCAAGCTCAGTGATGAAGTTCCTGATCCAAACTCCTTCACTTGACGCTTCTGCAGCAGCCATGTATTCCGCTTCTACTGTAGATCCCGCGATCACGCTTTGCTTGCAGCTTCTCCAGCTCATAGCTCCTCCATTCAAAATATACACGTATCCTGTCTGAGATTTACAATCATCCTTGTCGGTGTCGAAACTAGCATCAACGTAACCTTTTACGACGAGCTGTTCATCACCCCCATAGACTAAGAACATTTCTTTAGTCCTATTTAGGTACCTTAGGATGTTCTTCACGGCTGTCCAGTGTTCCACTCCTGGATCACTTTGATATCTGCTCGTCAAACTAAGAGCATTGGATACATCCGGTCTAGTACACAACATGGCATACATGATGGAACCTATGGCCGAGGCATAAGGCACTTTGCTCATAGCTTCCCTATCATTTACCGTAGCTGGACACTGAGCCTTGCTCAATATCTTACCTGACAACATAGGCACTGAACCTTTCAATGCCTTATCCATTCTGAACCTTTTCAGAACTTTGTCTAGGTATGTACTTTGGCTTAAAGCTATCAGGCGTCTTTGTCTATCTCTATAGATTTTGATGCCCAATATATAAGCAGCTTCACCTAGGTCTTTCATTGAAAAACACTTGTTCAAATAACTCTTCACATCGTTAAGCATGTTGATGTCATTTCCAATAATCAATATGTCATCCACATATAGTACCATAAACGTCACCGAGCTCCCACTCACTTTCTTGTAGATGCAAGCTTCGTAGCAATTTGGAACAAATCCAAAGCTCTTGATCACTTGATCAAAACGAAGGTTCCAACTCCGAGACGCTTGCTTTAGTCCATAAATGGAACGCTGAAGTTTGCATACTTTATCAGCATCCTTAGGATCAACAAAACCTTCGGGTTGCATCATATACAACTCTTCATCAATGTTGCCATTGAGGAAAGCAGTCTTGACATCCATTTGCCATATTTCATAATCATGAAACGCAGCAATTGCTAATAAAATCCGAATGGACTTAAACATCGCTACGGGAGAGAAAGTCTCATCGTAGTCAACACCTTGAACTTGTCAAAAACCTTTCGCAACAAGCCGTGCTTTATAGACGGTAACATTACCATCCGCGTCCGTTTTCTTCTTGAAGATCCATTTGCACTCAACGGCCTTTCGGTCGCTAGGAGGGTCCACCAAAGTCCATACTTGGTTTTCGCTCATGGATCCCAATTCGGATTTCATGGCTTCTAGCCATTTCTCAGAGTCTGGGCTCATCATCGCTTCCTCATAGTTCGTAGGTTCACTGTCTTCTACTAACAAGACAGTCAAGACAGGGTTGCCGTACCACTCAGGAGGGGCACGCGACCTTGTCGACCTGCGACGTTCAGTAGCAGCATCGTCCGAAGCTTCATGATCCTTGTCATTTGCTTCCTCTATTGTTGGCGCAGGCGGCACTGGAACAATTTTAGGTGTTGCGCTACTCTCCAATTCAAGAGAAGGTTCAATAACCTCGTCTAGCTCTACTTTCCTCCCACTCACTTCTTTCGAGAGAAACTCCTTCTCAAGAAAGGAACCGTTCTTTGCGACAAACACTTTGCCTTCGGTTCTGTGATAGAAGGTATACCCAATAGTTTCCTTAGGGTATCCTATGAAGACGCATTTCTCCGCTTTGGGTTCGAGCTTGTCCGGCATCAACTTCTTGACGTAAGCTTCGCATCCCCAAACCTTAAGAAACGACAACTTAGGTTTAGCACCAAACCACAGTTCATACGGTGTCGTCTCAACGGATTTAGATGGAGCCCTATTTAAAGTGAATGCAGCGGTTTCTAATGCATAACCCCAAAATGATAACGGCAAATCAGTAAGAGACATCATCGATCGGACCATATCTAATAGGGTTCGATTCCGGCGTTCAGACACACCATTGCGCTGTGGTGTTCCGGGTGGCGTGAGTTGTGAAACGATTCCACTTGCTTTGAGATGCGTGAGAAAATCATAACTCAAATATTCGCCCCCACGATCGGATCGCAGAAACTTAATCTTTCTGTTACGATGGTTCTCCACTTCATTCTGAAATTCTTTGAACTTTTCAAACGTTTCAGATTTATGTTTCATTAAATAGATATACCCATATCTACATAAGTCATCGGTAAAAGTGAGAAAATAGCGATATCCACCGCGCGTCGAAACACTCATCGGTCCGCATACATCGGTATGTATGATTTCCAACAAGTCCGTTGCTCGCTCCATCATACCGGAGAACGGGGTTTTGATCATCTTGCCCATGAGGCATGGTTCGCATGTGTCAAATGATTCAAAATCAAGAGAATCCAAATGTCCATCAGAATGGAGTTTCTTCATGCGTTTTACACCAATATGACCTAGACGACAGTGCCACAAATAAGTAGTATTATCACTATCTACTTTGCATCTCTTAGCCTCAATGTTATGGATGTGTGTTTCATCCCTTTCGAGATTTAGAAGAAATAAACCACTCACAAGAGGTGCATGACCATAAAAGATGTTACTCATATAAATAGAACAACCATTATTCTCCGATTTAAATGAATAACCGTCTTGCAATAAACACGATCCAGAAATAATGTTCATGCTCAACACAGGCACATAATAACATTTATTAAGGTTTAAAACTAATCCCGAAGGTAAAACTAAGGAGAGCGTGCCGACGGCCATCACATCAACTCTTGATCCGTTGCCAACGCGCATCGTCACCTCATCCCTCGCAAGCCACCGTCTATTCCGTAGCTCCTGTTTCGAGTTACAAATATTAGCAACTGAACCAGTATCAAATACCCAGGCACTACAACAAGGGCTAGTAAGGAAAACATCAATAACATGTATATCAAATATACCTTTGATGGTGCCAGCCTTCTTGTCCGCTAAGTACTTCGGACAGTTGCGCTTCCAGTGACCCTTGTCCTTGCAATAGAAGCACTCAGTGTCCGGCTTAGGACCAGACTTGAGCTTCTTCTCAGCAGGGACAACGCGCTTGCCGCCGCCTTTCTTGGAGGGCTTCTTTGCACCCTTACCTTTCTTAAAGGAGGGCTTGTTGACCATCAACACATGATTATCCTTCTTGATGTCCACCTCCGCAGCCTTCAGCTTTGCGAAGAGCTCGGTGATCATATCAGTGGAACCAATCTGATTATGAGTCACTACAAAACTTTTGTAGCTGGGAGGGAGTGATTGCAGAACCTTGTCAATCTTGAGCTCCTCTGGAATCTTGCAGTCCAGTTGCTCAAGGCGTTGAGTGTAGCCCGACATCTTAATGGCGTGCTCACTAACGGAACTCCCTTCCTCCATCTTGCAGTTAAAGAACTTCTCGGAGATCTCATATCTCTCAGAACGGGCCTGAGTCTGAAACATGGTTTTCAACTCTTCGAGAATCTCAAAGGGCCCGGGATAGTTTTCAAAACGATTTTGAAGTTCCGGTTCCATAGCAAACAACATGGTGCTCTTAATCACACCATAATCATCTTTGCGTGACTGATAGACAGCTTTCTCATCAGCCGGCGCAGTTGCAGCAGGGGGGTCACCTAACGCTTTCCCAAGGACATAGTCCTTTTGTCCGCCAGACAGAATGATTCTTAGATTGCGGAACCAGTTGGTGAAGTTAGACCCATTGTTTCTAAGCTTTTCTTTCTCAGCAAAAACGTTGAAGTTGAAGTTGGACTTGGCCATGTGATCTACAGTATTTGCAAGTACAATTTAGACTATGTTCATGATAAATAGTTCAACTTAATCAAATTACTAGATGAACTCCCACTAAATTCAACATCCCTCAAGTTGTTTAGTGAACACGATCCAAATTCACCACACCTAATCCGATCATCACGAGAAGAGATGTGGTTTCAATGGTGGACAACGAAGTGTCGATCATATCATTCATATGACTCATGCTTAACCTTTCGGTTCTTGTGTTCCAAGGCCATGTCTGTACATGCTAGGCTCGTCAAGCTAGACCCAAGTATTTCCGCGTGTGCAAAACTGGCTTGGACCCGTTGTATGTGAGCGTAGAGTCTATAGCACCCGATCATCACGTGATGATTGGACACGACGAACTTTCGCAACGGTGCATACTTGGGGAGAACACAGTTTTTATCTTGATCTTTAAGTGAGGAATCATCTTATAATGCTACCGTCGCGATCTAAGCATAATAAGATACATAAAAGGATAAACATCACATGCATATAACTTTATGTGACATGGTATAGCCAATCTTCGCGCAATGATCTCCATCTTGTGCGTTCCGGCATGATCTCCATCACTCCACCATGATTGCCTCCACCACGAATAGCAACTACAACTATTGCTAACTACTTAGCGATAAAGTAAAGCTATTACATGGCGTATAAGAAGTTGACTCGCAGGTCATACACAATTATAAAGATAACCATATGGCTCCTGCCGGTTGTGTACTCATCGACATGCAAGTCGTGAAACATTACAAAACATGATCATCGCATACAATATACACATCACATCTTGGGCCATACCATATCACAGAAAACACTCCCTGCAAAAACAAGTTAGACGCCTCTACTTTGTTGTTGCATGTTTTACGTGGCTTATGGGAGTAGATGCTAAGAACGATTCTTACCTACGGAAAGCCACAACGGTGATATTATGGTTGCCAAACTCCGGTGTTAATCCCATGACAACTATAGTGAGAGAAACTGACATCCACCAGTCGCATGTGTGGTACAAGCCACACGTCAAGTGCGGAGCCGGTCTCGCGAACGATGTCGCGTAAGGTTGGCCTGGACCGCTTCAATCTCACTATGCCGCGTCATAAGAAGAACACAAACAAGAGGCTTGCAACAGAAAACATCAACGCCCGCAACAACCATGTTGCGTTCTACTCGTGAATCACATCTACGCATAGATCTAGCTCTGATACCACTGAAGGGTTTCGCATCATAGTAAATCAAAATTTTCTACGGAAGCGAACAGAGGGAAAGCCAAGATCTAATCTAGGAGATGCAAACAACGAGAGAGATTGGATTAGATCTTCATACCCTTGAAGATTCGCACAGCGGAACGTTCGTCGGAACGTGGGTGATGTAGTCGTACTCGCTTCTCCTTCTCGCGATCCGATCCGATCTAGCACCACAAGTGGCGGTGCCTCCGTGAGATGCACACGTGCAGCACCTCGACGTCTCCTCCTTCTCGGACCAGCAAGTAGGGTGGAGAGATAGATTGGATCTACAACACGACGGCGTGGTGTATATGGTGGAGAATTTCTGCAGCAGGGCTTCGCCCACAAACAGTCGGGAGGGAGAGTGGAAGGGCAGCAGGGCAACTAGGGTTGGAGGAAGGTGTGTTGGGGGGAGGGGGCGCACCAGCCCTCTATATATAGAGGGGGGGTGCGGCCAGCCCTTGCCCATCCTCCAAGCCTATCTCTAGTTTAAACGATTTAAACTTTCCCTTATCTAGAAACCCTATCTCTAGTTTAAACGAGTTTAAACTTATCTAGGATCGGCTGGGCCCTATGGGGCCTTGTGCCCCTGGCCCAATGCGTCCAGGACACTCCCTCATAGGCCCATGCCCCCTCCCGGAAGGTGGGGCCACGTTGGTCCCCTTCCGGAAGGTTCTAGAAGCTTCCGGTACAATACTGATTAACCCGGAACAATTCCGAACTCCAAAAAATGCACTGCCTTATATGAATCTTATTCTCCGGACCACTCCGGAACCTCTCGTGATGTCCCGGATCCCATCCGAGACTCCGAACAAAAATTCATAAACCAAGTATCCAATCTATCCTAGCGTCGAGACACGTTAAGTGTGTGACCCTGCGGGTTGAGAATATGCAGACATGATCTTCTATCAATAATCAACAGCGGGGTCTGGGCACCCATATTGACTCCCACACATTCATCGATGATCATATCGGATGAACCACGATGACAGGATTCAATCAATCCCATATATATATTCCCTTCGTCTCGCGATATTTTACTTGCCCGAGATTCGATCGTCGGTATCGTCATACCTAGTTCAACCTCGTTCATAGCAAGTACTTTACTCGTTCCGTAATCCGATATCACTTTGTGATTAACTCCTTAACCACATGCTTGCAAGCGGTGTTGATATCGATTACCGAGTGGGCCCGAAGTATATCTCTCCGACTTGGGAGGGACAAATTCCATCTCGATACATACAACCCAACAGATACTTTCCGATCACCTGAGAGACACCTTTATGATCACCCTCTCATAGGATGACGTTTAATGACCTCAAAGCTTTCTTCCGGTACCAGGGAGTTGCATTATCTCATGGTCTAAGGAATACAATATTTGACATAAGAAAAGCTTCGCAAAGATGAACACGATGAAACGATCTAATTGCTTTGCTTAGTTTGGGTCTGTCCATCACATCATTCTCCCAATGATATGATCTCATTATCAATTGACAACTCATGTCTATGGTTAGGAAACCTTAACCATCATTGATCAATGAGCTAGTCCATAGAGGCGTACTAGGGACACGGTGTTGTTCACAAACCACACAAGTATTAAAGTTTCCGCTTAATACAATTCTAGCATGGAATATAAACTTTATCATGAACAAGAATTATAATAATAACATCTTTATTATTGCCTCTAGGGCATAATTCCAACACAACAAACCCAGGAAGAAGATAAGAAGGAGGCAATCCTTGTACACAAAGGGGAGTGAACCAACTGTAGCAAACACCCCATTCTCACCTCCAAAGTGACACCGCATCCATTTCTTCACACCAACATCATATATACCACCACACAAGAACAAGTAGTTCAGCAATAGTATCTCACAGATCCACCCATTAAATCATCAGCAAGAGCACCCACCAAATTATCAAATAGTACAAGCACCCCAAGATCTACTCAGTTCTAGCATCCTGGTTGCTTAGGGAAGTCATCCAGGGGCTGGAACAAAGGAGAATTCCATAGGAAAAATAGACTAAGAAGAAATCTTAGCTGCAAGGAGTAGAGCAGGACACTTGCAGCAGTAGGAGGTGCATATCTGGAGTACAAAGAGAAGATCTGACCAAGCAAGCAATCAAGATCCACCCAAGCTAACATCAACTGTTACACAGAAACAGGCTACCACCACAAGATCCAACAACAGTAGATCCAGAGTAGCCATAGATTCTCCACAACCTCATCAATTCAAGCTGATCTACTATGCATATCAGGTTGCCAACTTATAGTAGTAATAGCATCTGCGCTTTTCACTTATATTTTTAGCATGATTTTTAGTGGGGGGGAAAGGGCTCTCAAAATGGTGAAGAAATTCTACACCAGTATCATCATTGAGCTAGAAATACAAATGAAGTATCTGTTTGCATCAATAAATCATAAACCTCAGACTATGCATCATTGGTAGCCAAATATTAATCAATAGCTAGCTAATTCAGAAGCATGTCCTGTTATTAAGAAACACCACTGTGCACACTCCAAATGGAGGTACCATAGTGGCAACTCAAACAAGAGAAGCCACTGTATTCACTAACCAAGATCAGCCATCAAATAGTATCTATTCTTTCTTAGAGTTTGGCCTTAGTTTTTACATTCCAAGATTGGGGCTAAATCACAAGTAGAAACAGCACAGTACCAGGTCATGCTGACTGGCTACTGTTGTGCACACTCCAGGAAATGGAGACACCACAACAACAGCTCGGTACATCAGATGCCACTAGGGTCAACACATACTTGAGTCAAACATATAAACCATAAATCCCAACACTATAGATTCAATCATATTCCTAATCAAGTAGACTAGGAATCATTTATAAAATCATATTATTTACACAAGCTAGCATACACTTCTAAGCCTCAGCCTTTGCATCATAGGCATGGTTAAGAAATCAAGGAACACATCTATTCGCATTAAAGGCATAAGCTGTGATGACCCAAAATATATCGAGCTCGTTGGGGAACCCCAAGAGGAAGGTATGATGAGCACATCAGCAAGTTTTCCCTCAGTTATGAAACCAAGGTTATCGAACCAGTAAGAGCACGGAAACACCTCCAAGGTGTTGTTGCCAACTTGGAATCCTGCACAACACAACCACAGAACTTTGCCCCCAACTTACAGTGAGGTTGTCAATCTCACCGGTTTTGCTGAAAACAAAGGATTAAACGTATTGTGTGGAAGAAAGTAAAAGCTTGCAGAAAGTAAACAGAAAACGGTAAACAATTGTAGATTGATGATAAAAGAAAGGACCGGGGGTCCATAGTTCACAAGTGGTGGTTCTCCTTAAGATAGATGACATGTTGGGTGAACAAATTACAACGAGGCAATTGACAAACATCGAGAAAGCAAACATGCATATACTAATCATCTTGACTCCTATGAGATTTGATTGGGCATTACAACATTATACATAGACCGTAATCCAACTACATCTATGACTAATAATCCACCTTCGGGTTATCATCCGAACCCCCTCCAGTATTAAGTTGCAAGCAATAGATAATTGCATTATGCATTGCATGTAAAGTAAACAATACGATTGTTCTATGAACAAATGATTGTTGTTTTCTCCCTAGTAGCAACAGCACATCTAGTACCTTAGAGATTTCTATCACTTCTCCAGATTACTAGAGGCATGAACCCACTATCGAGCATAAATACTCCCTCTTGGAGTTGCTAGCATCTACTCGGCCAAGATATCTACTAACAACAGAGAGCATGCAAGATCACAAATAACAAAGACATGATAGAATCAATAATCAATCTGAAATAGCATCTCAATATCCATCAAATCCCTGCAAACACAACATGTAGGATTACAAATAGATGATCTTGATCATGAACGGAGCTCACAAGATCTAAACATGGTAGCAAAAAGGAGAAGAACCAACCATCTAGCTACTACATGGAACCATAATCCAAGGATGAACTACTCACGCATCACACCGGAGGCTTGCATGTTGATGAAGAAGGCCTCCAGGGTGAATTCTCCCCTGCGGCAGGGTGCCGGGAAGAGGGCCAGATCCCTCCTGATCTAGGGATGGAGATGACGGCAGCTACACTCTTTCATGGAATTTTGATCGGGTACTTAGGGTTTCTGTATCGGAGGCATCTTATAGGCGAAAGGGGAGGCCGAGGGCGTGCCCTAGGCGGCCACACCACCCCCTGGCGCGGGCCAGGCTTGGCCGCGCGGCCAGGTGGTGTGGCGGCCCTCTGGCCCCTCTCCGTCTCGTATTCTAGCTCTATGTCCCCCTCGATGAAAAACTAACTTTGGCTTTTGTCCCGTCCAATTCCGAGAATATTCATTTTCTGACTTTCCTGGAACCAAAAACAGCAGAAAACAGGCAGTTGGCACTTTGGCATCTTGTTAATAGCTTAGTCCAAGAAAGTGTATAAAACGTACTCCAAAGTGTGGACAAAACATAAGAAAGTAGATAAAACAAAGCATGGAACATCAAAAATTATGGATACGTTAGCAACGTATCAACATCCCCAAGCTTAACTCCTGCGCGTCCTCGAGTAGGTAAGTGATAAAAAGAAATAATATATTTTAAGGTGACATGCACCATCATAAACTTGATCAAAGTATTTGTAAAACATTGATAGCTGGGATCATAGTACTTCAACATATCATGAAAGATAAAGTTCTAACAATAAGACATAGAAACTATGTTGTAACATGAAAAGGCACAAACAAAAGATTCATGAATAACAATGCTTTGCAAGCCGTTTGTTTGTTTCACATAAAGAAAACATAGCATAGTGGCATTCAGCTTGTCCCTCATAGAGTAGCAAACATAAATGCATAGGACACCTTCAAAGTTCATAAGGGTGACTAGATACAAATAGTTTAAGAACAAGCAATATCAAAGTTATGCATCAATCAACAAGTCTTGGGAAAATGCACATAGAACTAAGAATGGCCACTATGCTCTCAAAATAGGTGCATAAAGATAGAAGGTGGAGACTCAACATAAAAGTAAAAGAAAGGCCTTCATAGAAGGAAGTAGGGATTCAAGTTTCATAAAGAGCTTCAAAAAATTATGGTACTTATTAGCTTTCAGCTCTCATTGCCCCTATCATAAGCATCTTTAGGTGATTAAGGTTAAAGTGACACAATTAAGAGGATATGCTTGACAAGTTATAAGTTGAAATCTCATGCCCCTTACTTACGAGTACCGAACCTCATGCTACTCAACTTCAGTCACAAGTAAGCTCTTGTCATTGTAAGTACATATGTATCATAGAGAACCACCAATGGGTAACCCTTGCACATGATACAGGAGCTATCCCATAATCAAAATGACAAGGCAAGCATACAATGAGCATCTCCGCGATATTTTTATTTGCTATTTGCATAGGTTTTTACTGAGGATGCTTCATAGAGTGCTCATTGTGGTTACGCTGAAAGTTTCCACCATGATTAGGCATGGCTTAGGCTAGCGGCCCAGGCGTTTCTCTAACACACATACAAACTCCATGATCTTACAAGTTCCCCTTTTATTTCACACCACCGGGATCCATAAGCAAAATAATCATGATATCAACGGAATAATAAGTGCAATGTTGAAAGCGTTTCCCATGATACATGGTTCTGCTAACTTCAACTTATAAAGTGCAAGCATATACGCAACAAAGATGGATGCAATGGTTCAAGATTATTAAATGCAAAAAAGTAAAGTGCAAGTTCATGAGAGCTTTAATCACTAGTTTTTCACATAACAAGTTTAATTCGGAAGGTAGATAAAAACATGAATATACTTGGAATAGCAAATGCTAATAGGTAGGTATGGTGGACTCTTTGGAACAACTTGGTTTTATTTGGAATTGGATGCATGAGTGGAACTCATACTTGGTTATGAAGGCTAGCAAAAGACTGGGAGCGACCAACTAAGAGAGAAATAATGGCCATAATCATGTAGAGTGACAAAACATCATTAATCAAAGCATAAAGTGATATTACAAGTCGAAAACTAAAGGATCATAAAGGCTTATGGTGACTTTGGATAGTCATACCATGGTGTGAGCATGCGCCAAGTCAACCCAAATAAAGCATCAAAGGAGAATACCACAATACTATGCTTTAATATGCTAAAATAACGCATAATTCTTCAAATCAATTGTTTATAACATGTCATGCTACAGAAAAGATCTCTAAGCATAAATCCAAAACATTATCAAGCATGGCATGACAAAGCATAGGCCATAGTCAAAAACAAACTCTCTTTACCACTTAAGCATGAACTTTCCTACTCTTTTCCAATCCAAACCAAACTATTTGAAAACTAATGCATGAAAGAGGGGGTCCAACCAGTTTATTTAGCAAACTAAGCAAACAAAAAACAAAAACAAAAACAAAGACGCTCCAAGAACAACACAACTGTGCATGAAACAATAAAAATGAAGTGTTTGGAAGAAACCTGTGATTTTTATTGATGAATAAGAGGATGCCTTGGGCATCCCCAAGCTTTGACGCTTGTACCTCTTGAATATTTCTTGGGTTGACACGGGGTGGCATCCCCAATCTTGAGCTTTAGTCCATTCTTCATCTCATTACATCATTCTCTCCATACACCTGAATTTTTTCCCTCATACAAAACTTCACACAATCTTTATTAGCAACATTAGTGCAATCAAGATAATAAGTCTTTTGGTTCAGTTTCAACACCAATAAAACTTCCATTAAAACACAATCTACTGAAGTACTTTCCTTAAAAAGCTCATTCCCCAAAGAGAACCCAAAAAGGAACCAACAAGAAGCAAATGCAAATAATGGCAGAAATCTTTCAAAACAGACCAGTAGGTAAAAAACAATTTTTTCGAAGACCTTTTGTTGATCAAATCAAAAAGTGTTAAACTAATGAAAGTTAGATAACAACCTGGGGTAGAAGAAAAAAATTGACGCCTCAAATTGACGTATAGAGATTTTACACGAATTTTTACGGTAAAGCACAAAAATCTGTTTTAGGACAGCAACTTTCCCAAGCATTACTTCTCTCTCTCATTAGAGGTTACTCTTTGCACAAAAAGCAAATAAAAAGGATAAGGAGCGGTTATTACCGAAGTAATAATTTCCAAGACTCATCTAAAACTTTTGGGTTATCTCCCAATAAGTACTTTTCTTTAACGCCTTTAAGTTAGGCATAAGAAGCAAGAAAAAGAATCAAGTGTTCTCAAATGAAGAAGCATTAAGATTAATACCAGAAATATCTTCAACAAGGTAAGGCATCTCATCCAAATAAGTTCTATAGGATCCTCTCTCAATGCTTTTGGGTTCACTACTTTCATCAAACGGGTTTTCAGGAACAATCCAATTAAGATTCTTTTCTATGGCTTCATGTATTGCTACAAGTTTGAAAGGTATTGGTATCTTAATTTCGTCCCCATTAGGTTCGGTTTTGTTCATCTTTTCTCGTGTACCAATAACATCTACACATGAGCCTAGCATATTAAAATGTTCAAAGACTTTTCTAGCTTCCTTGGCAACATCATAGAATTCCTTAAGCAAAGTTTCCAGAATAAAATCTCTCTTTTCAGGGTCCTCAATTTCTTTAAGTTTAAGAAACATTACTTGCATTAAGGGGTTAAGGTTAACAAACCTAGCTTCCAACATGTGAACCAAAGAAGCTGCAGCAATTTCATAATTTGGAGTAAGTTCTGCAAGGGATCTATCCTCAATATCCTCATGCTTACTAACATGATTAAAGAATTCTTCAATATTATCTTTTCCAATTATAGAGCCACTACCTATTGAAAGGTCTTTCAGAGTGAATTTAGGGATCAACATGGTGAGCTAAGGAAGAGGTAACAACTATAGAAAGACTTAATGTTTTTTGTGTTTTTAATAAAGAAAGCAAACTAGTAAGACTATTTTTTGTGTGTTTTTGATAAATAAACAAGCAAACAAAGCAGAAATAAACTAAGCAAAACAAATAAAACAAAGTAAAGAGATTGGTTATGAGGGACTCCCCTTGTGAAGATGTCCTTAACTCCCCGGCAACGGCGCCAGAAAAATAGCTTGATGGCCCAAAATATATCGAGCTCATTGGGGAACCCCAAGAGGAAGGTATGATGAGCACAACAGCAAGTTTTCCCTCAATTATGAAACCAAGGTTATCGAACCAGTAGGAGCAAGGAAACACCTCCAAGGTGTTGTTGCCAACTTGGAATCCTGCACAACGCAACCAAAGAACTTTGCCCCTAACTTACAGTGAGGTTGTCAATCTCACCGGTTTTGCTGAAAACAAAGGATTAAACATATTGTGTGAAAGAAAGTAAAAGCTTGCAGAAAGTAAACAGAAAATGGTAAACAATTGTAGATTGATGGTAAAAGAAAGGACCGGGTCCATAGTTCACTAGTGGTGGTTCTCCTTAAGATAGATGACATGTTCGGTGAACAAATTATAGCAGGGCAATTGACAAACATCGAGAAAGCAAACATGCATATACTAATCATCTTGACTCCTATGAGATTTTATTGGGCATTACAACATTATACATAGACCGTAATCCAACTGCATCTATGACTAATAATCCACCTTTAGGTTATCATCCAAACCCCCTCCAGTATTAAGTTGCAAGCAACCGATAATTTCATTATGCATTGCGTGTAAAGTAAACAATACGATTGTTCTATGAACAAAGGATTGCTATTTTCTCCGTAGTAGCAATAGCACATCTAGTACCTTAGAGATTTCTGTCACTTCTCCAGATTACTAGAGGCATGAACCCACTATCGAGCATAAATACTCCCTCTTGGAGTTGCTAGCATCTACTCGACCAAGATATCTACTAACAACGGAGAGCATGCAAGATCACAAATAACAAAGACATGATAGAATCAATAATCAATCTGAAATAGCATCTCAATATCCATCGGATCCCCACAAACACAACATGTAGGATTACAAATAGATGATGTTGATCATGAACGGAGCTCACAAGATCTAAACATGGTAGCACAAAGGAGAAGAACCAACCATATAGCTACTACATGTACCCGTAGTCCAAGGATGAACTACTCACACATCACACCGGAGGCTTGCATGGTGATGAAGAAGGCCTCCAGGGTGAATTCTCCCCTCCGGCAGGGTGCAAGGAAGAGCTTCAGATCCCTCCCGGTCTAGGGATGGATATGACGGCGGCTACAGAATCTTTCGTGGAATTTGATCGGGTACTTAGGGTTTCTATATCGGAGGCATCTTATAGGCGAAAGGGGAGGCCGAGGGGGTACCCTAGGCGGCCACACCACCCCCTGGCGCGGGCCAGGCCTGGTCGCACGGCCAGGTGGTGTGGCGGCCCTCTGGCCCCTCTTTGTCTCGTATTCTGGCTCTGTGTCCCCCTCGGTGAAAAACTGACTTTGGCTTTTGTCCCGTCCAATTCCAAGAATATTAATTTTCTGACTTTCCTGGAACCAAAAACAGCAAAAAACAGGCAGCTGACACTGTGGCATCTTGTTAATAGGTTAGTCCAAGAAAGTGTATAAAAAGTACTCCAAAGTGTGGACAAAACATAAGAAAGTAGATAAAAACCAAGCATGGAACATAAAAAATTATGGATACGTTAGCATCGTATCAAGCTGCCATACTTCAATCCATACATGTTTATTTGCATCAAGCTCAATTAATCCAATAGTAGTAGATCATGCTAGAATAACCATATTGTTATGCACACTCCAAGTGGAGACACCAGAACAACAAGGTCAGCCAGCAGAGCCCTTATAGGCATTAAACCCATGTATTCCAATTTAAAAAGAAAGTAAGGTTCTCTACAAATATTTAGGGAACTTACACAAATCATTTTCCTAGAAAATCTGCTCTAGGAATCATATATCTAGATATCAAGATATTAAGTAGATACAAAGAATGTACTTTTCATATTTCAATTCATATTTGTCCTAGGTCATGCTTGTGCATGATCTGATCATCAATAGCTCATTCAAAACCATCTGCAAGCAACTAAAGAAGATTCCAAATAATTTCCCTAGCTATCTTTCGCTAGGAATCATTTAAAGGGATGCAATTATAGACCGAGATCATCACTGAACCATAGGTTCAGTTCACCAAATATATCTCACATATGAATATAGCACAACCAGCTAATAGGAATAGCAAATCTTCCTGTAGTGGAATTTACACTTCTAGAAAAACACCACTATAGTGGATTCCAAAAATAATAAAGCTATGAACCAAAACCACAGATACCAACAATTCCAATAGGAATATAAATCATTTTCCTAGCCAATGACTTAGGAATCATTTTGATTCAAGTATCACACTGTCCAGTTCTTTCAAAATCATAAGTGAACTAATCAAGCTACTGGACTATAGTCACTCAAATTCAACAAAGCATGGATATCACCAACTAACATATGCTGAGGATGAATATTCATCCAAACTGAAGCATGGAACTTAGTAGTATCTCATATATCTCAAGAAAATCCTCAGTATATTAATGACAGCATCACTGACCCATCACCACCACATGTCTGCACCCAACATCATAGATTGGCTTAGAAGCGACACCACAAACCATCGAGTAGGGTCATCGGCTCGATGACCAGTCACAAGAAAGAACTCACCGTGTCGTACGTGGGAGTAGCGAAGAGCCGACGCCAGGATTTGCGTCCATAACACCATCCCACCAGCGTCGGAATCGAAAGGGAGGGTGTCGGGGTTGCGCCGTAGCACCGTCCTGCCGGCGTTAAATTGAGGAAGCTAAGGTCCAGGTCGACAGAGAGCACCAGGAGGCCACGACCAACCATGGCGTAGGCAACAACAGTCGCCGTATCCCGCCACCTCAGGAAGGGCGGCGGCAACGGGTCGTGGTCGATGCAAGGAAGGACTAAGAGGCAGAGGAGAGTAGTCGGACCCTGGAAAGCACCCGGAGACGTGCACCGCTGCACCCATACGACACAACTAGGGTTAGCCGGGGGCAAGGGGCTGTGCAACAGCTGGTTGGTGACGAGACTAGGGGAATTGGCGGAGAATACCGTGGAGAGGCGGCGTCAGCAGGCGGTGATGGTGGAGATGGTCGGCGGCGGTCGGAGGGGCAGCTGGTGGTGGTGGAATCACGCGCACAAGGGGGAACGAGAGAGATGAGGATCGTGTGTGTGCGTGGCGTGTGTGTGGGTGAGGTGGGTCAGGCTGGGGATAACCCCAGGCCAGACCAAGTTGGGCCCTAATGGGCCTGTCCACTGGACTTGGTCCAGTCCTCACCAGTTGGGCCACAGCCAAATTATTGCCCCCCCAAAAAATAGTTTTCTATTTAATAATTACCAAAATACCCTGAACTCATTTGAGCCCTAGAAAAATATAGAAAAATCCTAAAAATACACATAACATATCAAAATGATCACAAAAATAATATCTACCTATGAAAAATATAACTTAACTTATTTAAGTCTAATAAAATGCAAATAAGTATTAACACCCTTTAATCCTAAGTGGAATTTCATAAATTAAGAAAAAGTCCTCAAAATGAATAAAAATCATTTTTGCTTATGAAAATAAAACTACTATTTGATAAAAGTACTAACTTACAAATAAAACCTATTTTTGTAGAGCATTGCTTTAGCAGCAAATGCAGACCATATATTTTAGATGTTAGCCTTATTAGTAGGATAGTTCTTAGTTGTTATTTCTGGTTCTTCTTTGTAAAGAGTTTCATCCTCTCTATTTAACATAGTTGTTCTCGGGATCTTTTGTAAAGAGTCGGGTTGTAATTCTATAGTCATGTCTTGGACCTGTTGTGTTTCTGTTGTACCACTCTGAGGGATGTAATACTAGTGAACGGTGTTTCATTGGTGTTATGTCCATGACTATAGTGTACTACATCATGGTGTGGTATGCTGTGTCACGGCAATGACTCCCACTAGCTCCACGAAAAATCCAATGATCGTTTGAACCTTTTTCGCTGTAATCAAATCCTTTTGTCTCGCGATATTTTACTTGTCCGAGATCCGATCATTTGGTATCATACATACCTAGTTCAATCTCGTTACCAACAAGTACTCCTTTTCTCGTTCCCGTGATATAACATTCTAGTGATCAAATCACTTGCTTGCAAGCTATGTCAATGTGATATCACCGAGAGGGCCCTGAGTATATCTCTCCGCCATCTGGATGGACTAATCCCACTCTTGATATACGAGACTCAACTAACACTTTCCAAGTACCTTACGACACCTTTATAATCACCCTGTTATGGTGTGACGTTTGATATAATCAAGGTACTCTTCCGGAGTCAGTGATTGACGTGATCTCATGGTCTAAGGATTAGAGTTACTTCGAATGATGTTATAGTAGTGTAAACATAATGGCATGATCGTGTTACTATACTTTGCGAGTATGTTCATAAGATCATTCAATCAATGGTGTGACCTTGCTATTAACAACATCCATTGTCATGATCAGGAAACCTTGATCATCTGTTAATCAACAAGCTAGTGTAATGAGAGACATCACTAGGAACCTTCTATTTGTTTATTAAACACACATGTATTAATGTTTCTGGTTAACACAATTATAGCATGAGAAATAAACATTTATCATAAATATGGAATATAATATAATAACCACTTTATTATTGCCTCTCGGGCATATTCCTTTCAGTCTCCCACTTGCACTAGAGTCAATAATCTAGTTTGAAAAACTTGTGCATTCAACACCTATGGCTTTCTAGTGTTGTATATACGCGTTTGCTAATGGCAAACATAATCTCCGGATCTGACACTTTCAGGTTCGTGTGTATTTGCATGTCTTTGCGTCTCTACGCATCACTCATTCTCAAATGCGATGGCATTGTATAAATTTGGTCCTTTGGTGAGACCTTAGTTCCTTGAGCTAAAAACATGTTGACACTATTGTCATACAATATATCTTTATATTACTAGCCCATGGAGAACCACACCTAGTTCCTTTGCTGCTACTATAGCAGTCTTATACTTTGCCTTTCGTTGTAGTATCCATCACAATGTCCTTAACCTTTTGGAACTTATCGAAATCCATCATGGAACTTCCTTCCATTACATTGTGCCACCTTAACCTATAGCCTAAATTGAAATAAACTTCATTTGTATCTGGTAAAAAAACTAGTATCAATGTAACACTTACAATGAACTATCTGTTTAGTTCCAATGTAACATTTACAATAAATTATTTGTATAGTGCCAATGTAACATTTTACAATGAACTATATGTCTAGCATCAATGTAACACTTTACAATGAACTATTTGTCACTTCTACATACAGAATATATTCTTAGTTCTTTCAAAGATCATAAGAATATCCTTACTATCATCCAATGATCATCTTATGAGTCACCCTGGTATATGCTCATAACATTTAGAGCATAGGACATATCTGGATATGTACATATCACAGTATGATTGATTAAGATATTGATGTGATTTCATTCACCAAGTGTGAAAACACTTGAATCTCGTTTATCAAGATATTCATGTGATTTTACTCACTAAGTTTCAAAACACTTGAATATCGTTTATCAAGATATTCATGTGATTTTACTCACCAAGTGTCAAAACACTTGAATCTTGATTCACTCACCAAGTACCAATATACTTGAATATTGATTCAACCTTTTCCATGTGGCAAGAACCTTTCTCGTCATTTCTGTATTGAACTCATTCAATATTTCATGTATGTACATTTGGCATAACCATTGTTCAAAAAATCATCCGAATCAGCGATTAATAGGCCGATTAATCGCTACTAGGGACCTAACTGTGTCGATTACCACTAATCGGTTGTGTTAATCCTTTTACCCGACTAATAGCTCTGACAGACCGATTACTAGGTGTATTTCCGATTAACTACCAAACTTGGTCAAAAAAGTTGCAAAATTTTCAACGCATATCGCCCGTCCAGCTGCTAGCCTGCCCCAATCGTACATGTTTTAATGGGCTTTTCGGCTCAAGAGAAGTAGGGTCTAGCATATAGAGGCCCATATACTGTTTCTTTCTTATATACACATGTTTTAGGTGCTAATTTGCGTAGGTTGCACCGATTAATAGTCGACCGATTAAATCAGTTAATCGTCCGAATTCCGATTAGTCCGTACTCCTAAGCCGACCGAGCAGTTAATGATTACCGTTTTCCTTACCATTGGGCATAACCATATTAACATCTCAATCTATCCAAATAGACTTTGATGCCAAATATTCTGGTTTTTTCCCAATCTTTCATTTAAATCTAATTTTAATGAAATCCTTAACTTGTGTCAATAAAATATACACTATTTCCAATCAACAATATGTCTTATACACAGTGTATTAGAAATATGTCTCAGGACTCCCACTTAATTTCTTGCAAATGCAGCATCTTCATCATCTCTGATGAAATTAAACATTTTAATATTTTCATCACGGTGAAGATTCTAACTCCGCTATGCTTACTTCAACTATTAAAGTTTCCATGCCCTTTTAGCATCCTTTGATTTAACAAAACTCTTCAGACTATGTCACGTACACATCCTCGGTAACCATTCTTTTATAAGAACTTTGTTTTGTTTGTTCAACTAGCATATACAACAATTGACATATGTAGTGGTTGCTACACTAATCCGTCCATACAAAATATTGCTATGAAAGATCGAATCTTGTCGTATTCAACTCTTTGAACAATGTCGTAAACTCTTTACCAACATGTCGAGTATTTCATAGATGTAAAACATACATGTCTGTTTCTTTATAGATCCAAATACGACTGATAGGATTTATGCTTTGTAGAGGGTCTTCCAAGTTTAGTAACTTGGTTTCTCGTGTATGGAACTATCACGGATTTTATGGCTTCAAGTCATTTGACGGAGTCAGGACCCATCATCGCTTCTTTGCAGGTAGTCGGTTCATAATTTTCAAACAATAATGATTTAATCTTAAATCTTATTATTTGGTTGTTTACCCGACCTACACGGTTCAATAGGAACTTAGATCTCTCTAACTACAAACTTTGAGGAACGGGAGACATGAGCATTATGGCTGCCTCCAGGACACTTTCCGACGCCGTGCAACTCAACACATATAGCTAAAGTTCAATAACTTTATCAAAGTTCTATTGTCCTCTCACTTAACTTTTTGCGAAAATTCCTTTTCAAGAAACTTGACGCTCTAAGTGACAAACACTTTTGTCTTCTCGGTGGTATGGAGGAATACCCAACGGTTATTTGGGATAACCTACAAAGACGTGTTTATCCAACTTTGGTTGTAAACATTTTACTTATGCCTAGCATACCAAAATTTAAGAAAATACAACTTGGGTTTTATCCCAATCCATAACTCATATGGTGTCATTTCAACGGATCATGATGGAGCTCTTTTTAGTGTAAAAGTGATAGTCACTAAAGCTTAATCTTCAAAATATAATGGCAATTTTATAAATAACACTGTTGATCCTATCATGTCAAACAAGGTTTGATTACATCTCTCGAATACTCCATACTCCTATGGTTTATCGGGAAACATAAATCCATGGAATGATTCCTTGAATCTAAGGTGTTTTTGCTAAACTTCTAACTCCAATATTTTCCATTATGATCCAATCATAAATTCTTTATTTTCTCGTTACAATGATTTTCCACTTCATCTTGGAATCATTTGAACATTTTCAAACGTTTCATACTTCTCCCTGATTAAGTAACTATGCATATATTCACTCAAATCTTCGGTTAAAGCATATGAAGTTTGAACGATCCACCACATATGGCTACACATAATGAACTGTATACATCAACATTCATAATGTCCAATAATTTAGTCGTTTGTTCCTCTTTGGCCTATGAACGAAATTTAAATCATTTCTAGCAAATTCTCACAAGCGTCAATTGATTCAAAAATCAAAAAGGCTCCAAAATTCCATGAACATGGTGTTTCTTCTTGTTTTCTTTCCGATATGATTTAAACTACAGTGTTAATTATAAGTAATCTTCTAATCATTCGTCTTATGACACTTTAGCATTAGTGTTTATGGACGTGATTGATCCAACTAGATTTGTAAGAGTTCATCCATCTTTAATGGAATATGGTATTATTTGAACGATCATTGTTCTCATAATACCGAAACAAAATAACAATTATTAAAATAAAAATCTTGAAGGGAAGTTTTGATGTCAACAAAAACATAATAATACTTTATTTGTTTTCGATGAACATCATCACATATTCTCTTGCTAGTTACTTAGGCTATTGTAGTTCATGAATTGAGTTTCTCTGTGTGACATTTTGCACCAAACAATTCAGTATCCAATAACCAAGAACCACATTGTTTAACAAGCAAATAATACAACCATAACGTGTATATCATTCATATACCTAAACTGGACATTTCCAGTCTTTTCTTTTCTGCCAAATATTTCCAAGATTTTCTTTTAGAATTTCCTTTTCTCTTTAAAAAAAACTATCAACATCAATAGTGGTGCCATACATATGACATAGTTCAAAGCGTGTATCGTCAAATACTAATACCTTTGGACTTGCACTTTGAAGTAGATCACCATCATCAAATGATTCACGTTCTTTCAAAATTTCATTCCTTTTATAAATCCTTTTAATGTAGTAAACATTTTACCTACATCTTCTATCCATCCTTATCATGAAAACTTTCATGATCAAGCTACTATAGCTCATAAGGATGAATCACGAACATAATTAATTCCCAAAACATTTAGGGTGATCAGGATGCCTAGCGCCTCCAACCTTTACAAATTCTCATACAATACGTGTATTTTATTAAATTATACTCCATATTGCAACCAAGCATTGTTTCAGATATCATAATATCTTCTAGAGATGATGGTTTCTGAAACAATTTTCAGCTTCTAGATAATGTTGATATTAAAACAATTTTTCAATATCAAGAATCATGGAGGAAAGCATGATACTTTGATACTAACGCTGGAATTTGTTACTTTGATACTAACGCTAGAACTTGTTACTCTTGATTCAATACTATTTATTGAATTGCACAGAGTAAGTGAGGTTTCACTGAAAGTTTGCAATATCACTTAAAACTTTAGATTGACACTCATAAAACAATAGGATACCAACTCATAAAGTAAAATTCCAGAAGTATATAGTTCTACTATCTCAATTATAGCTAAATACAATGTAGTAAACGAATGCTAGTGACTACAATGAACTATGCAAATTCACTTTGATTTAGTTTATGATAAACTAAGTTCAAATTTATCCAAATTACTAAATTGAACTCCCACTCAAAACAACATCCCTCGAGTTGTTTTGGTGATTACACGAACCAAATTCACTACACCATGACCGATCATCGCGAGTGGTGGTGAAACTCCACTGGCAAGCATCATATGGACATCATATCATTCATATGACTCATGCTTTACCTTTTGGTTCATGTTCCGAGGCCATGTTTGTACATGCTAGGCTCGCCAAGTAAGAACCTTAGTACCCGCGTGTGTAAAACTGTCTTACACCCATTGTATGCGAACGTAGATTCTATCACACCCGATCACCATGTGGTGCTTTGAAATGACGAACTTTCTTAACGGTGCATACTAAGGAATAACATATTGTTATCTTCATATTAGTGAGAGGATTGTCTTATAATGCTACTGCCAAGTTCTAAGATAAACATAAGCAAAATAATATGCAAAGAAACATCATATGCATAAAGTGATATGGTATGGTTCTTGCACTTGATCATTCTCTTGTGCATCATGGCATGATCTCTATCATTCCATTTGTGTAGCGCCAAAGTCTCTGGCGCTTTGTTATAATTCCCGAGAGTATCTCACATACTAAAGTTATAACACTTACCATATAATGACGCATGCCCTGCAAAAATAAAACTAGACGCTTCTAATTTATCTTTTGCATATTTTACGTGCTTTGGGCTTTCGAAGATAAAATCAATATTACCTACGAATATAGAACCACAATGATGATAATCAAATTATTAGCAACCCGTTGTAAATTAGATATCAACTATAGTGGGAGAGATAGACACATGTTAGCCACTTATGTAAAACTAGTTGCATGTCACGCATGCATGTGCGACGACATGTAAAGTTTGTCCGGGCCGCTTCATCCCACTATACCGCCAATATCCAAAATACATGAAGGATGCAATAACATGACCATCAGCACCCACATATTCATATATGTTCTAACCGTACAATGTATCTACGCATAGACACGATTTTGATACCACTAATGGGGTTCGTTGCATAGAAAACAAAAAATTCCGACGGTTGCAACCACCAAGATCATATCTAGGAGATACATGTAACGGTTTCAGATAGACTCACCCTCGAAGACCATAACGCGAGATAACGTTTCCGCAAACAAATGTGGCTGTTGTAAAGTGTGCATGACCGTCCTCAAGCACGCGCAGATGATCAGCGCCAGAAGAGGGCAGCGCCTCAATAATTGGTAACACATACGGTGTGCCGACGACTTCCATCCCTTGCTCCATGTTGGGTGGCAGACGTAGTGGATCCTTGGGAACTCCGCCAACACTGCGACATGGTGGTGATGGTGGTGGAGAATTTCTTGAACAGGGCTTCGCCTAAGCACCTCGCTCGTGGCAATGGACAAGGCTAGAAGAGGAGGAAGATGCCAACCAAAGGGCATATGAGAGGAGGGGTGAGTGTGTGTGTAATGGTGTGTGGAGAGGGGGTCTCCGCCTCCTCCTTTTATAAGAGAGGGGGCTGCGCCCAAGAGGCATACAGCAACCCCTAGTGGTTCCCCCACCTCTCCCCTCTTGATGGTGGTGGAGTCTCCACTCACATAAAGCAAAGGATCACCATAATTCTATTAATTCTTCACTCAAAAATCAAAGGTCTTTCCATTAAAGCACTTTAAATTCACTTGGTTTAATGCCACTAAATTTAATGAATACTTCATTTAATGGGTACTTCATTTAATGAACACATTAACATTTAATCCCCTCGCAATATTTTGATACACCGAAACTATTCCAACAGTTTTTATCAGAACAATTCCCGCGCTGTCAAGTATTTTCTCTAGCGTTCCCTATTCACTCAATTGCGTCGACTACCCTTAAGTGTGTCTCCCTATGGGTTCGAGAACTATGTGGACATTATCGAGACTATCTCTGATCAATAATCATTAGCGGGACCTGGAGATCCATAATGACTCCCACTAGCTCCACGAAAATCCAATGATCGTCTGAACCTTTTTCGCTGTCATCAAATTCCTTTTGTCTCGCAATATTTTAATTGTCCGAGATCCGATAATTTGGTATCATCCATACCTAGTTCAATCTCGACAAGTACTCCTTTTCTTGTTCCCATGATATAACATTCTAGTGATCAAATCACTTGCTTGCAAGCTATGTCAATGTGATATCACCGAGAGGGCCCTGAGTATATCTCTCCATCATCTGGATGGACAAATCCCACTCTTGCTCCATGAGCCTCAACTAACACTTTCCAAGTACCCGACGACACCTTTATAATCACCATGTTATGGTGTGATTTTGATCAAGGTACTCTTCCGGAGTCAATGATTAACGCGATCTCATGGTCTAAGGATTAGAGTTACTTCGAATGACGTTATAGTAGTGTAAACATAATGGCATGATCATGTTACTATACTTTGGGAGTATGTTCATCAGATCATTCAATCAATGGTTTAACCTTGTTATTAACAACATCCAATGTCATGATCAGGAAACCTTGATCATCTTTTAATCAACAAGCTAGTGTAATGAGAGGAATCACTAGGAACCTTCTATTTGTTTATTAAACACACATGTATTAACGTTTCCGGTTAACACAATTATAGCATGAGAAATAAACATTTATCATAAACATGGAATATAATATAATAACCACTTTATTATTGCCTCTCGGGCATATTCCTTTCATCAACACCGTCCCAGTCACGATCCAACACGCCCTCTGACCCTACTAGCCATCATGACTCTACATAGGAGGACGAGGAGGACACCCCTAAGGTAGCAAAGTACTGCACCCACACAAATCATTGAAGTACTCTATGTTCTCAACATTGTTCTTTTTTAACAGCCCCAAGATGAAGAAAGCATCGACGACGAGATGATGTTGGCTACATATACTCGATATAAGGTCCACGAGCGGTCCGACTACATGTTCAAGCCAGGGAAACCCAAGAAGCCTTACACACCGGACCCTTTCGCGACCAAGGCAAAGAAGGCCAAGAAGACATACACGGATACAGATGATGACGCTGAACCGGTCACGAGGAAGCTTCTCGTGAGAAGGGGCCGAGGAAAGAAGACGACCCATGGGAAGTAGATGTGGTCTTGTTAGCATTTGCGCTTGTCGTGTGATCATGTCGTGTGAACTTGTTAGCTTCTAAACTTGATGTCATGGTGTTGTTGTGTGAACTAGCTTCTACACTTGTAGCTTGAAGTGAACTCGCACTCTATATGATGCACTTGATGTGAAGTGAACTTCTACTTGATATGTTGTCATGTGAAGTGAACTAGCTTGAAGTGATATGTTGCACTTGAAGTGAGTATTTAGCTCTGAAGCTACTCTAATCTATGTTCCACTATTGTCACTTGGTGTTATGCCAATGAGGTCAAGCTGTATTATAGGAAAGTGCAGCGCCGCCAGCCATGGTGTTGCACCATGCAATGCCGTATCCCATGGTGTCGCACACTCACACAGATAAACAAGCCCAGCCTGGCAACCAGATCCAAAGTGCAACGCCCAGCAAAGTGCGGCACCACGACTCGTGGCGTTGCATGCTGCAACGCCTTTGGTTGTGGCGCCGTAGAGTGTAGCGCCACCATTCTTGCTTCTGTCTATTTTACTCTCAAAGTGCGGCGCCATGACTCGTGGCATTGCATGCTGCAACGCCTTTGCTTGTGACACCGTAGTGTGTAACTCCACCATTCTTGCCCCCCCACACTTTGGGAGCAAAATAGATAAAAGCTTCTATCTATTTTGCTCGCAAAGTGCGGCGCCATGACTCGTGGCGTTGCACACTGCAACGCCTTTGCTTGTGGCACTGCAGTGTGTATCGCCACCACTCATGGCGCCGCACTGTGGGAGCAAAATAGCCAAAAGCTTCTGTCTATTTTTCTCGCAAAGTGCGGCGCCATGACTCGTGGCGTTGCACGCTGCAGCACCTTTGCTTGTGGCGCCGCACAACCAGGATACACTGGCGCATTCCTATACTTCTAGATGTTTTGAGGGTAATTAAAGGAATGATGATGACAACACAAATAGTTGAATTCCATGGTACTCCGGCCATTGTGATTGGTCCAAGTATGGCTGAAATCTAGGGGACCATATCTTCTTAGTAGTCTCGATAGAGAACTCTCACACTCTCACCCTGAGCGAATGATTATAGTCCAAATGTCGCATGCGAGCCGCCGTTAGCAAGTGCGAGCATGCAATATGAAGCAACGAAGGCCTTCCGCATGTGTACTCACAAGTCTTGAGCGAGATCTTGAACGCTCGGCCTCCATGTTGGACATCATCAGCCATGGTTCCTCCTGGCTCCGTAACTTGGTAAATTAGGCCGACGTTATCAAATTCCGTGAAAACTTGAGAATCCTCTTTCCTTGACTGATATTACATCCAATTGTCAACCTTAGGTGGGTACTTGTATTTATGCTTGTTCTTATAGTCTCCGACAATCTGCCTATACATTTTTGCTGAGTATTTTAGAAAATACTCATTCAACTTGTCGAATGTATATTGGACTATTACCGTGACGGGCAATGCACAGAGACCTTTGAGCAACTTGTTGAAGCATTCTGCTATGTTGCTTGTCATTTGATCGTACCTTCGGCCACCATCATCGAAAGCTTGTTCCCACTTTGTCCTATCTCCAATGTTCCTATCAAGAAACTCTCGACCACCAGCATTGAGTTCTTTGTTGATGATCAATTTGTTGTACACGTTTGACAAATGATGGTCCGTGAAAGCGAGGCAACAATCTTGTAGATCATCGGATAAGTCCTTGCTCTTGAATGCCCTATAGAAGTTTGCACAAAAGTGTCTCATACACCATCGATGGTGCAATGGAGCATGGCTGGGAATGTCAATCATCACCGCATTGAGAATTCCTTGATGACGGTCAGAGATGACACATATTTCCCTTTGAGTGACTAATATCTTGGTTCTCAAAAGAAGGAAGAACCACTCACAATTATCATTGTTTTCCACCTACACCAAAGCAAATGCCAAAGGAACCAATCGGTTGTTGGCATCATTAGCTATTGCAATCAAGAGAGTGCCCTTGAATTGCTTGGTCAAGAAGGTGCATCAACAGAGATGACTAGCCTACAATGTTCAAAATCCCGAACACATTGCTCGAAACCCCAAAATGCATGGCCAAACACTCGAACGATTCTTCCATTTATTATCCTTGTCTTGTTCCCATAAGGTTCAATCACATGAACCATGCCCGCGTTAGCATTGTCCATCGCTCCCAACAACCTAGGGATTCGGTTATAAGATTTATCCCAATCACCGTACGACATCTTGAATCTAGCTTGCTTCGCCTTCCATGCCTTCCCGTACTTCACCTCGTAGTGAAACAAGGCTTTCGCAATATCCATGTCTATCTTGGTGCTCATTATTGGAAATGATGCGATGTCATTGGACAACCTATAAGCGAGGAACTGAGAGGTGAGTTGTCGGTGCTTGTGCTTCACATCCTTGCCATCCACCATCGATTCTCGACACATGTGAGTTGATACACAACTAGATATGTGACAATCGGGACCTCCCTTGAATGGTCTTTCATGCACAATCTAAGGACATCCATCCTCCTCGCATTTAACCGTGTAACACTTAGTCACGTCTGAGTGCACCACCGTGTAAGGACGATGATGCTTAACCGAGAAGTCCTTTATCCATTGCTTAAATTCCAACAAGGTCTTGAACCTCGATCCATGAGAAAAGCCATTATTCTCGTGATTGTCATCCCGGTAAGAACTTGTCATTGGTCCAAGCACTACGCCCTTGCCGCCATCAACCGTTGCTTCGTCCGCGAGACTAAGATCACGAAACAAAGGCACCCAATGGTCCCGCCCCAATACAATATCGTGGATTTTGGCCTCTCTAGCCGTGAACCCCTCCTTGTCAACTTCTTCTTTAGGACCATCATCATCCGAGTCTGATTCATAGCCTCGAGTATAGGAGATGTCACGGTCCATGTTATCTTGCGTAATATATTTTTCCAAATCTCCAACATTGTTGTCGTCGAGCTCAACCTCATTCTCATCATGCCAATAATTATCATTGTTCTCTTCCAATACTTCATCTTGGTTCTTTGAAATCGGGATCAATGTTTGGGTCAAAGGAGGTTCACTCAATACCTCTTGGTTTATTGATGGAGGACTCCTAAAATCCAATGGGGAGGCAAGACGGTTCAAGTCCAAGTGCAAATTATTACGTATCAAACTTCTTGGTGGCAAAAGGTTCAAGAGCTTTGTCTAGTGATTCGGCCAGCACATCCTTGTATGCAACCCAACGGGGCTCGGATAAGATACGCATGGTCCTCCAATGGATATGCATTTCCAAACCCCACATTATGTCTTCCCTCCAACTCAACAACATCATTTGGGTCCATCCATTTCAATTCAATCCTCACTTTCTCTAAGACCTCAGCGTAGGTGGGACTACTCTCAAACACCAAGTCAAGCTCTCATCCGGGTCCGGTTCTATATTACCTCTCAAAAAGCATCCTTGTCTACATGGTGAACATGAACAATTCTTTGCATTCCTAATATAATCAAAACAACAATACCATGGTCAACATACTCAATAGATACCCATGCTAATATTAACACAATACCCAACCCCTATGCAAATGCAACAACAATCTACCATGCATCTTGCATAACAACCTAGGGTTTCCAAGATATGGGTCAAAACAAAAATTCAATGGGTGAAAACAAAGAAAAAGGGGAAGAATACCTCTAGGCACTTGGGGGATCGAAATCCATGGAGAGAAGCTTCCAATTTGGCCAATAGGAGGGAGGGATTTGAGAGAGGAGACCAGCCGCCTCCCTAGCTGTGTTCTAGCTCGAGATGGAGAGGAGTGAGGGTTGGGTCAGGCTGGCATTGTTAACCCTAGGTGTAAAGTGCGGCACCACTGACGGTGGCGTGGTACCACACGGTGCGGCACCGTCAGCTGTGGCGACAGCTCGTGCAGCGCCACAGCTTGTGGCATTGCGCTCTAGGGTGCAGCACCACTAGTGATGGCGTTGCAAAAAGGGTTAGTCCCGTGAAATTTTTCTGGTCAGAGTTTATTTCATGAAATAGTTTTAAAAAAGGTCGATTTTGTCCAAATTGCCATTCCGTGCTTATTAGGACTACTCATACTAGGAGTAATTAAGTAGTAACATAGAATCTCATGCAATGCCACATAAGAATTTTGGTGACATGGCACATCATTAATTGAGGAAAGAGAGTCTTGTGGTAGTTATGTTACCATAACATCACACACCCCAAGACACAATGAGTCTAGACACTAATAAATAAACACTTCTATGTTACTAATCCTATGACACCATGCACTATGAAGGTAGTAAGATAGACCAGTGTCATATGCATGACACTACTCATATGACATTACTCTATGTTACTTTCCACTATGACTAGCCTAAAAGTATCTCCAACAAAAGCGCTAAAATAGCACGCGATAAAACTCATTTGCAGCGCAGTTTTTAGGTTTCCAGCGTGCGCGATCGTGCGACGCTCCACCGGACACTGTAAACTCACGTGCGGCAAAACTGCGCTCCACAGGATGTTGGAAAATATAGAGCACGTGCGGCACTGCAAACACAAAACACACACCCATCTCCAAAAAAGAAGATCAAACACAAACAAATAAAATCAACAATAACTAGTTCAATTATTACAACACAATAAATAGTTCAATTATTCAACACAACAATACAACATTACAACAAATGGTAAAACAAATCAAGTTATTCATTGTTTCCCATTCCGCTTCCACCACTCCTCGACGAGATCTAGTTAAAGTTGATCAGGCACATCGGTTTGTCGAATGGCATGATGTGATGAAATAAAGCGGGCTATTCTCTCTTGTCTCTGACGCACTTGGACGGGAACTCCCATCAACTCATAGGAGGAGTAGTCTAACTCTTGGTCAAGCTCATTCTTGATAATCATATTATGCATGATCACACAAGCGGTCATGATATACCAAAGTATATTTTGATCCCAAAATCTAGCCAGTCCCCTCACATAGCAAATTATGCTTGCAAAATCCTAAATGTTATCTCCATGTCTTTCCTAGCCACCGCTTCTGCATTATGAAACCAGAGTCTTTTCTTATCTTTTGGGTATTTAAGAGGCTTCACAAATGTTTGCCACCTTGGGTAGATGCCTCCCGCAAGGTATTAGCCATAGTTGTAGGTGTGGCCATTTGCTACGAACTCCATAGGTGGACCTTCACGCTCGGCAATCCTTGTCATGAGTGGTGAGCGTTGGAGGACATTGATGTCATTGCAAGAACCCGACAATCCAAAGAAAACATGCCAAAACCAAGTCTCTTCATCGGCCACGGCTTCAAGGATGATGGTGGAATCCTTTTTGTGGCCTTTGAATTGTCCATGCCAAGCCGCATGATAGTTCTTCCAACTCCAATGCATGCAATCAATTGAGCCAAGCATACCTTCAAACCCTCTAGCTTTGTTCATCGCCAAAAGTGTCAACACCCGGATTTTTAATCCCAGATGCCCGTTATGCCATACCTCGCAATCCCAGGATTACCATTTTTGCGAGACATAACGGATTGGATATCACAGTAAATCATCCATTACAAACCATACATAAGGTCTTTACACAAATAAGGATCTCATGATCCAGTCTTTAATACAACAAGCAGCGGAAATAAAAGATAAGAGTAGCGGTGGGGTCCATCTTCAGGGGAACATGCAATGCTGACGAAGGCAGATAGTCCTAGTTATCATAGCTGTCCTGATGACCATCCTCCTGATAGTCTCCTTCATAGTCTGGCCATGAGAATAGCCAGGGACAAAAGCCATGAGTACTCTTTAAGTACTCGCAAACTACTATTAACAGGTACTATAGTTATAAGTTAAAGTGCTAAATCTAAGATTAACTATAAAGTTAAGTATGAAACCTAAGCTGAGTTCAGAAGCAAATAAAGATAAAGTAAAGTTATAGAATCACTTAAGTTGGGAAGCTATTGTCATAAACACAACCCTGTTGTGGTCAAGTCAAAGTTCATCAATTCATTTCAAATTATTTAGATAACATCTGACAACGAAACAGTATGGCCATTCCAACTGTCCATAACCGCGGACGCGGCTATTCGAATAGTTTGACACTCTGCGGAGGTGGTACACTTTCACCACAAGATTCGATACATTTGTCAGGGATAACCCTGAATCATCATACTTGGTATGTAGATAATCAAACATAACCTTCCCTTTACACACCCTAGTATAAGCACCTCTCCTATGAGCATGGCCTCCCAACCATGACCATCAGTCATCTTGGGCACTGCATAGGTGGACATCATGAGAGGTAGCCTCAGCTCAAACCTCTCCCGTGAGGGAACTAATACTAATGCATATAAATTTCCAGCTAAGCCTTACCCAATTCAGGTAATGTGGTTGTACGGTAAATTTGGAATGGTATCGCATCCGAATCCAACCATCAGTTTTATAAAAGGGTTAAGGCTCATGCCTCATCATTTTCATCATCATAAACCAGTTGTGTTTCTCAACACATGTCAAAATATCGCAATAGAATGACGCATAATTCCAAGGTTTTCACAATTCATTTTCACCAATTGTTCCCATCTAAAGTGACTCAAGTTTTTGATCTACTCTAAAATACTAAGTTAAGAGGGTTCACTAAGATGGAAGTGATGGGTTCAATCTCATGCCATAGAATGACATCTAAAGGTTTCTAAGTAGGTCAAGTTTTATACTTTTTATGCTACCTTCAAAACAAGTAAGGGACTTTGGTAAACTAGGGGAGGTAAAACTTGTCAATAAGACTTGAGGTACTAATAGTTAAAGGGGGTGTGATCAAAGCATGCTTAAAGCATCTTTGCTAAACCATCTAGTTTGTTTCTAGGTTGCTAAGCACTAAACTTGCAAGGGTTAATCTTGGGTATTGCTAGCTTGCTAAGGGTAGCTTGCACTGTTAATGGTAGCTTGCCTTGGTTGGTGCAGTGGTTGAAGTTTTCTTCGTCTTCGTCTTGATAGCACTCCTCCTCCTCGTAAGCTTGGTCGGTACTATCTTCTATAAATACATACGGAGTAGAAAATCACCAAACAATACTTAACTAGGCTAGATAGCATTCTAAGACACACAATTGATGATCTATTATCATCACAAGCATCACAAGTTTAATTCAATAGTTTCATTCTTTTTAATTTAGAAAAGTAATTTCTACTCATTGAAAATTTAACTAAGATTTAATATTCACCACTTAAAATATGGGATCATGTTGACACATGTCATCACCACATATTCTAACATGTGGGAATGAGATTTCAGGGTTGGATCAATATTACTTTGGTTTAAGTTCATTATTTAATGATTTAAAGTGACTAGAAATGCCTATATAGCATTATTTTGGTACTAGTCCAAAGTCACTGCATGTAAACCTTAATATTATTACATATTTGGATAGATATGATGAAATGTGATTTGTGAGAGTTGGAATCAACTCAAAAGCTCAATTGGCTGATTTTATAAAAATGTTGCAAAGTGCAAATGCTTCTGTTTCGTTATTTTTATTATAAGAGATCTATAACTCTATAAGAGATCAATTGGCTGATTTTATAAAAATGTTGCAAAGTGCAAATGCTTCTGTGCATTATTTGGGTCTGCTGGGGACGTTCCAGGGCTCTAGCGGGGTCGGCGAGGCGGGCAAACAAACTGGAAGACGACGGCAAGGCGAGGCGCGGTTGCGGCGGAGCTTGGGGTGGTCGCAATCAGCGGCGCCCTTCTCCTCCAGAGGCGGCGGCTCCGACTCCAATTTCGGCGAGATGCTGCTCCCTTTGCTCCGATGAGAGGTGGGTGAGGTTCAGAGAGGTGAGGGGAGTGGAATGGTGTGGAGAGAAGAGGCTAGGAAGGGCTCCTTTTATAGGCCCCACAGTGAGACCGAGCGGGATGGGCAGGCGACGGTGGCGACATTGCTACGGCGGGGTAGAGGCATGGCTGGGGGTGGCGATTGATGGGCGGTTCCCTGGCGGCGCTCTAGGAATTGAATGCATCCGTAAGAGCGGTGGCACGCGGTTTGGGCGAGGTGGCGCTCTAAGAGGCAGAGGCGGCGGTGTCCACGGCGAGCGGTGGTTGTGAGGCGTTGGGTGGCCAGCGGGAGTGTCTGGGGGGTTCTCCATGTCGTGGCGGAGCGGCGGGCGCGGGCTAAGGCCAAGGGGTGGTCTGTGCGAGCGGGGACAGAGCGCGCTCTGGGGGCGGCACTGGCATGGTCGACCAGCTCCGGGCATGGCGGTTCCTGGCCGCTCTACCCTCTGTCTCTGGCCTGGGGCTGGTTGGACGGTGGAGGTGGACCACTGGCGGTGTGCTAGACATGGCGAGAGAGGTTGGCGGCTGCTGTGGCGCGATGTCCCCGGTGGGGGTGCTCAAGGTGCTCGGCCTTAATGGCCATGACCATTTGGTCGTGTGCACAGGGTGTGGCCGGGCTAGCAAAGGGTAGGGCTGGTACTGAGGGAACAAGGGGACAAGGTTAGGCACAAATGGTGACCAAGATCACTGCTCAAAACAATGTTTGGAATTTGGCCAGATTTGTGCACACAAGTTGTTTGATGAAATGGCCACAAGAGAAAAAGTTTTGAATTTTGGTTTCAAATTTTTTGAGTGATCTCCACTAGTGCTAGGTAGTCTCTGGTTGCAAGGGTTTGGAAAGTGGAGCTCAAATAGATGGGTTTTGAAATAGGGGTGATCTATGCATATGCATTAGATTCAATTTTCAAATGCCAATTAAAATAAGTAAAAGAATGTTTTTAGCAGATCAAAAGGTGGGCCTTGGTACCTCATTATGTGTACTAGCAAGGGGTACAAAGATCAAGAATTGTTTCTGTTAAGAATTGAGTACTAGGAATAGCCAAAGTAGTGTAGTGGATTAAAATGGCCAAAATGACCATTCCTCCTTTTTAAATCTTTTTGATTTGATTTTCTTTAGGAAAAGTTTTGGAATGATGTAGATGATGTTTAAATCACCTAAGAAACATTTTACAAGCATTGGATCACACAATCATGGCAATTCAAAACAACTCCTATTTTAAATGCACACACATATGAATGCTTTTATTTTTAATTTGGAAAAGTTTTTGTTAACCCCAAATTTGATGATTTAGATCTTGATAAGCTTGGATTTAAGTTTTGGGATGTTACAAACCTTCCCCCCTTAAACAAAATCTCATCCCGAGATTTACAAAGAAAACTAGGAACTAAAGAGATCTGGGAACTCTATCCTAATGTAATCTTCGCGCTCCCAAGTAGCTTCCTCCTCGGTTGATTGCTCCATTGAATCTTGAGAAACTTGATGCTCCTGGTCCTGGTGGTTCTGTAGGCTTCTTCTAAGATACGGATGGGTACTTCCCGATAGGTCAGGTCATTGTTGATTTCCACAGCTCTGTGGTCGATATTCTTGAAAACTTCAGTCTTCTCAGGCACTTCCAAGCATTTGCGAAGTAATGAGATATGGAACACATTGTGGATGACTGACATCTCTTCAGGCAGTTCCAGTTGATACGATACTTCCCCTCGGCAGTTTAGAATCTTGAAAGGTCCAATATATCTGGAGGCTAACTTTCCCTTCAGACGAAAGCGTTGAGTTCCCTTCAATGGTGAAACCTTGAGATATACAAAATCTCCGACATTGAAAGTCAGGTCTCTCCTTCTCTTGTCAGCTGTGGCATCCCGCAAAACCACTACTAGAAAATCGCTGTTGTTTATACTTTGCGCATCGACATGACATTAGCATGCATCGTTTTGAATTAAACTATTTTGCTAATAGCCCTATTTTTGTTTTCTACAAATACCCCTTCTCTCATTCAAATATAAAATCGTGTTCCTCTCAGATCCTTATTTTGGCCTAAAACATATTTGTAAATGTTTTGTTTTAAATAAAATAAAATAAATAATAAAATGTTTTGTCCGGGGAGGCGGTCCGATCGGTCAGGCCAGAGGCCCAACCGGTCAGACCACCTACTACCCGGCCCAAAAGAAAACCCTAGTCAAAAATATCTAATTCCTAAAACTACCCAAACCTAACCTACCCAGTCCCCAGCCACATCACCCCACCCAATAGCCAACCGCCACCTCACCACTCCCTTCCCCCATCCTATCCCAGCCCGCCACGTCACTCTGGACCCACCTCTGGCCCCACCACCCGCCTGTCTCCACCCCACCAACTCCACCGACAGACCACCGCCCCTGGCCCCGCCTCTGCCTCCCGCTGGACCCACCATGACCGACACCTGCCCAACCCCCGCTCGCCCCGCGTCACACCTGGTCCACCCACTCCCCTGGCCCCACCGACCACCACCCCACCGCACCGATCCCAACCCCCACGCCCCTGACCACCTCGTGCTCCACCCGCCTCCGGGCCCACGACCCCGCGTCCCCTCCACGCGTTCCCCTCCCTCGTCTCTCCCCCCTGCATCCACCCTCTTCCTCCGTCGCCGCCATCGGCCTCCTCTGCGCCCGGCCCCGCGTCGTCCCCGCCGCCCTCGACCCGAGCCCCGCCGCCAGCGCCGGCCTCCACCACCAAGCCCCGTCGCCACCTCCTCTCTCCTCCCCGCCCTCACGCGCTCGCGCGTCGCCCCGCCTCCTCCGCATCCCTCCTCGCCTCCGCCCCGTTCTCCCCCGAGCCAGGCCGCCTCGCCGGCCCCACGCTCGAGCGCCGCCCTGCACGCCTCCTCGCCGGCCCCGCGCCGCCGTTGCCCGCCTCTCCCCGGTTCTGCCCCCCCTCCCCCCCGCTGCGGAGTTCTCCGGCCAGATCCCGCCGCCGCCACCGGCTCGCCTCGACCGCCTCCGGCCATCCGCATCGAGCCTCCCCACCTGGCCCCTCCGCCTGCTTCCTCGCCCGCCGTCGCCATCACGCCAGCGCCCGACCCGTCCCTCTCCCTGCTCCTCTCTGCATCGCCGCCGCGCCGACCCCGCCTCTGTTCGACGGCCGCCGCGACCCCTGTTCCTCGAGCTCGCCGCCAGCGTCCTCCATCCTCCTGCTCTCCACCCCATGTGGGGTCGCCTTCGATCGTTCGTCCTCGTTTCTTCTGTTTCGGCCGCGCGAAGCCGCTGCCCCATCTTGACAGCTTCGGTTTTCTTTCCCATAAGGTGTTTGTGGTGATGCCCAGGTGGGACATGCCCCGGTGCAGCGTTCTGGTGTTGGTCCCTTTACAGATGACTACCCGCGAGCATTGCGTGGAGGTGTTGATGCAATTCGAGCGCCACACTCAAGATCGACCCGACCTGACCAAACCCGATGCACACCGCCGTTGTACAAGATACCGCTTGGATCCGAGACCGATCCGGAGCGCCAAGGCCTTCGACAGGGAACCGACAAGATCTACTACGTGGACTTTGCGACCCGAAGATAGCCGCAAGAAACCCGGAGGCGATGACGCGGTATGGCAAGATCTTCTTCTCGGAGCCGAACCCGAAGGTCGTCATGGTGGAACACCAATGACTTCTACCCGGACCATATGGCGCCACCCCCGAAGATCTCCGAAGAGGAACGCCAAGTACTTCATCCTGAACGCCAAGACCGAC
This sequence comes from Avena sativa, assembly GCA_916181665.1. Taxonomy (NCBI): domain Eukaryota; kingdom Viridiplantae; phylum Streptophyta; class Magnoliopsida; order Poales; family Poaceae; genus Avena; species Avena sativa. Next base: position 368,961,287 of record OV702290.1, read on the forward strand.
CCGATACGAGGACCCGGCAAGATCTTCGTGACAACAAGAGCGGCACCGACCAGGGCGGATCCAATGTGCCCCCGACGCCAACCAAGATCTTCTTCTCGGATGCGACAGGATCGATTTCCGTTGTCCGAGACCGATCTCATCGAGCCGTTCTCCCGTCGAACCCTGAGACCGAACCCCGGAACCCCTCCGAACCCCAAGACCTTCGACCCCAGATGTGTGAACCTTTTTCCGAGACCCCATTATTTTTATAATGTGACATTATCAACTGATGCATATTAAATTGTGCATGCATGCATACTTGTCATGTGGGTTGGGGGCCTTATGCCGATTCACCTAAATTAAATATGGGATCCATATGCGGACTTTTCCAGTCTTATATTGACCCCATTTAAAGTTGTGCATCGAACCGGTGATATCTTTTGCCATGTTAACACAACATTTAAATTTCGGGGTATCTAAACAACATGAACCTTCCAAATAAATGTCGGGACCCCGGTTCCGCTTAATATGACCTAATTGCATCGCATCCTTGCCATGCCATACATCATACATGCATCATGCCGATCTTTTGCCATAGTAATAAATAGTGCATCCGGTGTTTCTTCTAGTGTTTTGGATCTTCGCGAATAAGGCCGTTGAGTTGATGCGAGTGTCGATCCGATCTTCGAATGAACCTTCGGCAGTGTTTTCAGGCGAGCATTCTCCCCCTTTCTACCTATTTTACCTTTCTAGTCTTTACTTCCTCCTGTTGATCTATTGCTATCTGTGTCGCGATGCTCTAGTTTTCGTACCCGTGATATCCCTGCAGCCTTATATTGCCTTGGACACATCCTATTACATGTTGTTTGATAGATAGTCGGCCTTGCGTGTTGTAGGGCTTGCTCAAGTGCTGTTGCGTGTCGTCAAGTACCACAGTTGTTGGAGTATTGCCGCATGTTTAGTGTGGAGATGATCATGGCTTTAATTATTGTTTAATAACTAAAATTGAAGTAGGTAATGCAGAGGCACCGGTGGGTGATAGACAATATTTGGTTTCCGACCGCTCACTGGTGTCCCGTAGGACCCCGAGTTCTTGACACCTGTTCCGAGATCGAGCGCGCTAACCACATGTGGGATGTGTGGGCACCCCATCGATTAGTACCTGATTTCAAAGTATTATACCGGGGGCCACAACTAGTTTGAGGTTTTATTTACTATTCTGTACTTATGCCATGCTTTACTGCTTTATTTAAATTGTGCGATGTACTGCACCTGTACTGTTTAGGATCAGGACACGTTTTCGCTGTATCGACAAGCCCAGTCATCTTTTCGGGTTCCCAGTCGTTTACAGCCGTCCACCCAAACCCTGAGTCCGTCTCGGAGACCGGCCAACTTCGTTGCGGGTAGACTTAGTGGGGTGGCCCCCATGTACTTGCTTTGGGTCTGGGAAACGTCATGACTTAGGCCCCGCCGACATACCGATGGGTGTATGTTAATTGATCTGGCAAAAAGGGTCGAAGTGCGTGTGGATACTTTGGTGCACCCCTGCAGGGTTAAATCTTTTCGAAAAGCCGTGTCCGCGGTTATGGACGACTTGGAGCACAGTTCTCGATCATAGACAACTATAACTAAAGTTTACTGTTATAAATTGACTTGTATCCGATATGGCTAGTAATCAGCTCCACTACAACGGAATGGCTAAATAAAAGTACCAACAACTGCTGGGTTTTGGGATATCTCATGCTCATTGTATCTGACTAGTAAGTGTTGCAACTACAACGGAATGGTTAACTAAAACTGCCCACTGCTTATTATATCAGGATGACTCAAGCTATCTACATTTGCCTAGTAATTGCCATAACTATAACGGAATGAATAAAACTGCCAACTGTGTGAGTTCCTCGGTTGACTTCCTCGTTTGGTCTCGAGGGGGAGAAACCAGGATGGGTATGTTTGGTGGTAGAATCAGGTTGGTTCCGAATAGGTCTTTCTTATCCCTCTCTGATAGCCGACAGTTATCCCGAGTCTCTATAGGTTGTTTAGTGCATGCCGCGCTGCCGCTCAGTCCACCATACCTATGTAGGCGAGGACCGCCGAATTCTAGCCTCGCCGTGTACTGGCCTCAGTACTGACGCTCCTCTTTTTCCTTTGCCCTTTGTCGGCACCCCTTTTGTTTTAGCAGGCTTTGAGATCAACGTCGTTAGCAGGGTTACCCTTCCGGCTTGGCCTGGGCAGGGTTATGGACGCCATTGGCTATTCTTCAGGGCTCTTAGCTCAATTTGCATCTTGTCCGTACTCGGACGCTCTATTATTTCAAGGTGATTTGGATCTTTGTCTTGTATATCTGTATTCTTGACTCATGGAGTCGTGTTGTATATATATCTGTTCTGTGGGTCCCATCGAGGACTGTTGTGTAATGTTATTACTTCGTTTTCCACCCGCACGAAAGTGCCTGGTGGGCACCTTTGAATCGTTTCTATGCGGGTTTGGCGGGATTCGCTAAAACTTGCATAGGGCCGATTCCGAGGGTGTTACATCAGCATAGCTCTTCTGTCTAGATTGGGCGGTCTTGAGGTGCTCACGGACTTTGTGAACTTTCTCTTCTACTTCTCGGAGAATGTCGGGTCCAAAGATCTGACTCTCTCCTACTTGCGACCAATTCAAAGGGGTACGACACTTTCTTCCGTATAGAAATTCAAATGGTGCCATCTGCAAACTAGCTTGATAACTGTTGTTATATGAGAATTCTGCGAAAGGCAGGCAGTCTTCCCATTTTGATCCGTATTCCAACACACAAGCTCTAAGCATATCCTCTAGGATCTGGTTGACTCTCTCAGTCTGTCCATCTGTTTGCGGGTGATACGCGGTGCTGAAGTTCAACTTGGTTCCTAATCCTTCCTGAACTTTCTGCCAAAATCTTGAAGTAAACTGGGTTCCTCGATCTGAGACGATGGTCTTGGGGGTTCCATGCAGACTAACAATCCTAGCAATATACAGCTCTGCTAGCTTTGCACTCTAGTAGGTTGTCTTGACAGGTATGAAGTGGTCTACCTTGGACAATCTATCAACTATGACCCAGATTGAGTCATTTCCCCTACGAGAAGTAGGCAAACCGGTGATAAAGACCATTCCGACGGAATCCCATTTCCATTCCAGAATCTGCAATGGTTGCATCAATCCTGCAGGTCTCTGATGCTCTGCTTTGACTCTTTGACAGATGTCACATTTGGCGATGTAGCTTCCGATCTCTCTCTTCATCTTGTGCCACCAAAATTGCTCTTTCAAATCCTGATACATCTTTATTCCTCTTGGGTGGATAGAATAAAGAGTATCATGAGCTTCCTTCATGATAACTTCCTTCAGCTCCGAATCTGCCGGCACACAGATACGTCCTTTGTACCACAATACTCCTTCTTTGTCTTCGGTGAATCCAGGTACCTTTCCTGTACCAATACGACGTTTGATACTGTCGATACTTTCATTTCCCTTATGGGCTTCCTTGATTTGGCTAATCAACGTGGGTTGAAGTTCAATGCTAGCTAGGAATCCCTTGCTAACTAATTCAGTCCTGAACTGCTCCAACTCCTCATACAAACTTGGTTGCTTCTCCTTGATCATGGTGTTAAGCCTACACGGCAATCTTCTAAGAGCATCTGCTACCACATTGGCTTTGCCGGGGTGATAGTGAATGTCAAGGTCATAATCCTTGATTAACTCTATCCATCTTCTTTGCCTCATATTTAGCTCTTTTTTAGTGCAGATATACTTCAAGCTCTTATGATCTGAGTAAATCTCACAGCGATTACCCATCAAATAATGATGCCATGTCTTCAATGCTAGAACCACGGCTGCTAGCTCAAGATCATGGGTAGGATAGTTCTGCTCATGCTTCTTTAGTTGTCGAGACAGATACGCGATGACTTTGCCTTCTTGCATCAATACACATCCTAGATCAATCTTGGATGTGTCACAATATACACCAAACGGCTTCGTGATGTCTAGCATGATCAAAATTGGAGCGGATATCAATCTCTTCTTCAGCTCTTGGAAACTGGCTTCACACTTGTCTGTCCATTCAAACTTCTTGTCCTTCTTCAACAATTGGGTCATTGGTCGGGCTATGCTCGAGAATCCTTCTACGAACTTGCGGTAATATCCTGCTAATCCGAGAAATGAACAAACTTGGGTTTGATTGGTTGGGGCTTCCCATTCTTCGACATCTTTGATCTTGGTGGGATCAACAAAGACTCCTCCGGCAGACACAATATGTCCTAGGAATCCTACTTCTTTTAGCCAAAACTCACACTTGCTGAACTTGGCATATAACTGATGCTCTCTCAGGGTTTCTAGGATGACTCTCAAATGTTGCTCATGCTCTTCGTCTGACTTGGAGTAGATAAGGATGTCGTCGATAAACACAACTACAAACTTATCTAGGAAATTCATAAAGATCTTATTCATGAGATTCATGAAATAAGCAGGGGCATTGGTTAATCCAAAAGACATAACCGTATACTCGTATAAACCATAGCGAGTAGTAAAAGCGGTCTTCGGAATATCCGTTGCACGAATCTTAAGTTGGTGATAACCAGTCCTAAGACCAATCTTTGAGAATACTTGAGATCCGGTCAAATGATCAAATAGATCCTCTATCTTTGGCAAAGGGTACTTGTTCTTGATGGTGATGTCATTCAGCTTTCTGTAATCTGTACACAGACGATTGCCTCCATCTTTCTTGTCGACGAATAACACTGGTGATCTCCATGGCGATGCGCTTGGTTGAATCAAGCCTGTTGCTAACATGGCATCCAACTGCTTCTTCATTTCCACTAACTCTGAGGGGTTCATGGTATAGGGTCTCTGGGCTATAGGTCCGATTCCGGGGATTAGTTCGATAATGAACTCAATATCCCTATCCAGGGGCATACCTGGCAATTCATCTGGGAATACGTTAGGGTATTCACAGACTACTCTGACTTGGTCTATGGTGGGCATGGCTACACTCTTGTTGCACTTGAATTGACGGGGTAAGGTTTCAGAGATATGCTCTACTGTTACTCCAGAATTACTGGTCATGGTGATGTCTTTCTTAGCACAGTCTATCAATCCTTTATGCCTTGACATCCAGTCCATACCTAGTACTACTTCTAATCCTTTGGTTCCAAGTACAATTAGGTTGGCATAAAACTCTATCCCATGTATTCTGATAGGCACAACTTTGCAAATTTTTCTAGCTTTTGTAGTTGAACCGGAGATTTGAACTATCATGACATGCTTTAGGTTGGTTGGGTGAATCTTACTAGTGCATACAAATTCTTCGGTGACAAATGAATGTGATGCTCTAGAATCAAACAATACTCTTGCTAAAACTGAGTTGACAGAAAACATACCCAGCACTACATCTGGCGCTTCCTGGGCTTCTTCTGCGTTCATGTGGAAGAGACGACTATTGCGGTTGTGAGGGTTCCCTGGGGCAAATCTCCTTCCTGGTTGAACACGACGCTGCTGCTGAGTAGGGGCATTCACAAGGGCATTGGCGGCAGTCTTCTTGGGGAACTCATTGGAGTAGTGACCCTTCACTCCACACTCGAAACAAGTGATCTGGGACTTGTCCTTGACTACGACAGGCACAGCATTGCTGCCAGTTCTGGGTGCAGTGTTGTTGTTGTTGTTCTTGGGAGGGGCACGGTTGAAATTGTTGGCATTGCCGGAGTTGTGATTGTTTCCTCCGGACTTCACATTACCTCCGCTACGGTTGGGGTAGCTTGGGCAAGGATTTGGGGGTCGGTTGCTCCTTGGTGCATATCCTGGTGAGGGGTTGGGACGGTACTTCTGGTGAGTACTGGATCTAGACTGCTGCATCATACGACACTTGCGGTTGTCGTTTCCTGGTTAATCTTCCCTTCCATCTGAATGGCAGAGTCGACTAGCTCTTCGAGATCCTGAAAACGGATGTTGACGAGGACAGTCTGCATCTCATCATGCAGTCCGTTCAAGAATCTCTCCTTCTTCTTGGCCTCCGTGTTGATCTCATCAGGTGCATATCTGGCAAGTGACAAGAATCTGTCACGGTACTCCACCACAGTCCTTCTCATGCTCTTCTCATGCTCTTCTTCCGACTTGGAGTAGATAAGGATGTCGTCGATAAACACAACTACAAACTTATCTAAGAAATTCCTAAAGATCTTATTCATGAGATTCATGAAATAAGCAGGGGAATTGGTTAATCCAAAAGACATAATCGTATACTCGTATAGACCATAGCGAGTAGTAGAGGCGGTCTTCGGAATATCCGTTGCACGAATCTTAAGTTGGTGATAACCAGTCCTAAGATCAATCTTTGAGAATACCTGAGCTCCAGTCAATTGATCAAATAGATCCTCTATCTTTGGCAAGGGGTACTTGTTCTTGATGGTGACATCATTCAACTTTCTGTAGTCTGTACACAGATGGTTGCCTCCATCTTTCTTGTCGACGAATAACACTAGTGATCTCCATGGCGATGCACTTGGCTAAATCAAGCATGTTGCTAACATGGCATCCAACTGCTTCTTCAGTTCTACTAACTCAGAGGGGTTCATGGTATAGGGTCTCTAGGATATAGGTCCGGTTCCGGGGATTAGTTCGATAATGAACTCTATATCCCTATCCGGGGGCATACCTAGCAATTCATCTAGGAATACGTCAGGGAATTCACAGACTACTCTGACTTGGTCAATGGTAGGCAGGGCTACACTTTTGTTGCATTTGAATTGACGGGGTAAGGTTTCAGAGATATGTTCTACTGTTATTCCAGAACTACTGGTCATGGTGATGGCTTTCTTAGCACAGTCTATCAGCCCTTTATGCCTTGACATCCAGTCCATACCTAGTACTACTTCCAAACCTTTGGTTCCAACTACAATTAGGTTGGCATAAAAATCTAGCCCATGTATTCTGATAGGTACAACTTTGCAAATTTTTCTAGCTTTTGTAGTTGAACCGGGGATTTGAACTATCATGACATGCTTCAGGTTGGTTGGGCGAATCTTACTAGTGCATACAAATTCTTCGGTGACAAATGAATGCGATGCTCCAGAATCAAACAATACTCTTGCTAAAACTGAGTTGACAGAAAACATACCCAACACTACATCTGGTGCTTCCTAGGCTTCTTCTGCGTTCATGTGGAAGAGACGACCATTGCGGTTGTGCGGGTTCCCTGGGGCAAATCTCCTGCCTGGTTGAACACGACTCTGCTGCTGAGCTGGGGCATTCACAGGGGCATTGGCGGCAGTCTTCTTAGGACACTCATTGGAGTAGTGACCCTTCACTCCACACTTGAAACAAGTGATCTGGGACTTGTCCTTGACTGCAACAGGTACAGCATTGCTGCCAGTTCTGGGGGCAGTGTTTTTGTTGCTCTTGGGAGGGGCACGATTGAAGTTGTTGGCATTGCCGGAGTTGTGATTGTTTCCTCCGGGCTTCACATTTCCTCCGCTACGGTTGGGGTAGCTTGGGCGAGAATTTGGGGGTCGGTTGTTCCTTGGTGCATATCCTGGTGAGGGGTTGGGACGGTACTTCTGGTGACTACTGGATCCCGACTGCTGCATCATACGACGCTTGCGGTTGTCGTTTGCCTGGTTAATCTTCCCTTCCATCTGAATGGCAGAGTCGACCAGCTCTTCAAGATCCTGGAAACGGATGTTGACGAGGACAGTCTGCATCTCATCATGTAGTCCGTTTAAGAATCTCTCTTTCTTCTTGGCCTCCGTGTTGATTTCATCCGGTGCATATATGGCAAGTGACAAGAATTTTTCACGGTACTCTACTACAGTCATTCTTCCTTGCTTCAATTCACGGAATTCATCTCTCGTTCTGTTGACGAGACCTTGCGGCACGTGGGTGCGGCTGAACTTGACTTTGAATGCTTCCCAGATCATCACCTGGCCCTGGTTCATATTGCGGATGCTATTCCACCAAGCTCTGGCATCTCCCGCCAGATAGTGGGTGGCGAAGAGAACTTTCTCATTTTCATCAACTCCTGCAACTTCAAGGTTGTTTTCCATGGTCTGTAACCAGTCATCAGCGTCTAATGGGTTTTCAGATTGGTTGAAGATTGGGGGATTGGTGTTCTGAATTTTTTTGAGTTTGGATCCATGGTGATCCTGATTTCCATGTCCTTGGTTGTTGAGAGCCATTTGGGCGATCTGCTGCAATGTTGCTAAGTTGGCTTGACGCTCGGCCCTGCTTGCTTCACGGTCCACGATGAGATTCTGCAAGATCTGTAGCATTGGGTCCTGTGACGAGCTGCTCCCTCCTTGGTTTCCACGAGTCATCTGAAGGTTGAGATAGATATAGGGGTAAGAGGGAAATTCTAAGGTTCATGGTTTTGGGTTTTCAAAGCTAAAACTTTGAGTTAGACTCAAGTTTTTCAACTAACTTCATTTTCATTCATGCAAGCAAGCACCCGATACAACACACACCACAACAATCAAAGGGGAAAACAGATGGTTTGATGAACCATTCTGTAAGCTACGATACAATGAGATGATACATCTCATGCTACGACAGTGCTCTAGTGCATCTACTCATCGTCGATGAAGTCAGAGTCTTCATCATCAGTGTAGAAGTCCACAGCATCCTCCTCCAGAAAGTCATCATCGTTGCTGAGGTAAGAATCCATGTCTCCCTGGATGTCTTCACCCTCATCTTCTTCTTCCTTGGCGGCAAGCTGAGCTTCCTGCTCCTTGATGGTCTTCTCGAGGTCGGCCACCTTCTTGTGAAGACGGGTGATGGTGCGATCCTTCTTTGCACGCTGTCGGCGAAGAGACTGGCGATCTTGGACAAGCAGTGCGAAAGTCTAGGCCTTCTGGTCGGCAATGGCACGGTTCTGGTTGGCTAACTCCCTGGCATTGTCCAGTTCCTGCTGTCTATCATGAAGCAAGAATTCAAGGTTCTCCACTTGACGCCTCAATTCTGGGTGACTTGGCATCTCCATCGGCATTCCCATGAAGTCACGTCTTGCATAGTGGGCAAAACGGGTTCCTTGGATCTTGTTGACGCCGAGGGCACATAGACGTGCGAGAGCTTCATGCATTGCCCTGGCTAATCCATCTAGCTAGTTGTTCTCTCTCACGGAGAACTGGATTCTTCCAGAAGTTGGTGCTTCGATGCTTCCTCGAAGATCTGCGGTGACTAGCCACTGTAGGTCTCCTCCTGGGGGTCCTGGAAGTTGAGCTCCAAGAAACTCCGGATGTGGGTGTCCCAATAACTCTGACAGTGAATCCAGATCCCTCTCGAAGATCAGCTGACCTCCGTTTCCCAACTGGTAAAACTTGCTGAACTGAGTCTCCATCAACAAGAATTAAGGATGAGGAAGTTAGTGAAGTGATAAAGTGTGTCAAGTTTTAAGTAGTAATGTAAGAATTTTGAGGAACATGAATTTTTGAGAAAGAATGAGTTCACAAGGGTAAGAGAGGAAATAGTTTTTCAGAAATACTCACTTTGGTTTTGAAACTAAGTTTTTTGTTTGAACATCCATTCTAACTAGGGTCTCCTATGGTCAGGATGGCTCTGATACCAACTTGTCAACACCCGGATTTTTAATCCCACATGCCCGTTATGCCATACCTCGCAATCCCAGGATTACCATTTTTGCGAGACATAACGGATTGGATATCACAGTACATCATCCATTACAAACCATACATAAGGTCTTTACACAAATAAGGATCTCATGATCCAGTCTTTAATACAACAAGCAGCGGAAATAAAAGATAAGCGTAGCGGTGGGGTCCATCTTCAAGGGCACAGGCAATGCTGACGAAGGCAGATAGTCCTAGTTATCATAGCCGTCCTGATGACCATCCTCCTGATAGTCTCCTTCATAGTCTGGCCATGAGAATAGCCAGGGACAAATGCCATGAGTACTCTTTAAGTACTCGCAAACTACTATTAACAGGTACTATAGTTCTAAGTTAAAGTGCTAAATCTAAGATTAACTATAAAGTTAAGTTTGAAACCTAAGCTGAGTTCAGAAGCAAAGAAAGATAAAGTAAAGTTCTAGAATCACTTAAGTTGGGAAGCTATTATCATAAACACAACCCTGTTGTGGTCAAGTCAAAGTTCATCAATTCATTTCAAATTATTTAGAAAACATCTTCCAACGAAACAGTATGGCCATTCCAACTGTCCATAATCGCGGACGCGGCTATTCGAATAGTTTGACACTCTGCGGAGGTGGTACACTTTCACCACAAGATTCGATACATCTGTCAGGGATAACCCTGAATCATCATACTTGGTATGTAGATAATCAAACATAACCTTCCCTTTACACACCCTAGTATAAGCACCTCTCCTATGAGCATGGCCTCCCAACCATGACCATCAGTCATCTTGGGCACTGCATAGGTGGACATCATGAGAGGTAGCCTTAGCTCAAACCTCTCCCGTGAGGGAACTAATACTAATGCATATAAATTTCTAGCTAAGCCTTACCCAATTCAGGTAATGTGGTTGTACGGTAAATTTGGAATGGTATCGCATCTGAATCCAACCATCAGTTTTATAAAAGGGTTAAGGCTCATGCCTCGTCATTTTCATCATCATAAACCAGTTGTGTTTCTCAACACATGTCAAAACATCTCAATAGAATGACGCATCATTCCAAGGTTTTCACAATTCATTTTCACCAATTGTTCCCATCTAAAGTGACTCAAGTTTTTGATCTACTCTAAAATACTAAGTTAAGAGGGTTCACTAAGATGGAAGTGATGGGTTCAATCTCATGCCATAGAATGACATCTAAAGGTTTCTAAGTAGGTCAAGTTTTATACTTTTTATGCTACCTTCAAAACAAGTAAGGGACTTTGGTAAACTAGGGGAGGTAAAACTTGTCAATAAGACTTGAGGTACTAATAGTTAAAGGGGGTGTGATCAAAGCATGCTTAAAGCATCTTTGCTAAACCATCTAGTTTGTTTCTAGGTTGCTAAGCACTAAACTTGCAAGGGTTAATCTTGGGTATTGCTAGCTTGCTAAGGGTAGCTTGCACTATTAATGGTAGCTTGCCTTGGTTGGTGCAGTGGTTGAAGTTTTCTTCGTCTTCGTCTTGATAGCACTCCTCCTTCTCGTAAGCTTGGTCGGTACTATCTTATATAAATACATACGGAGTAGACAATAACCAAACAATACTTAACTAGGCTAGATAGCATTCTAAGACACACAATTGATGATCTATTATCATCACAAGCATCACAAGTTTAATTCAATAGTTTCATTCTTTTTAATTTAGAAAAGTAATTTCTACTCATTGAAAATTTAACTAAGATTTAATATTCACCACTTAAAATATGGGATCATGCTGACACATGTCATCACCACATATTCTAACATGTGGGAATGAGATTTAAGGGTTGGATCAATATTACTTTGGTTTAAGTTCATTATTTAATGATTTAAAGTGACTAGAAATGCCTATATAGCATTATTTTAGTACTAGTCCAAAGTCACTGCATGTAAACCTTAATATTATTACATATTTGGATAGGTATGATTAAATGTGATTTTTGAGAGTTGGAATCAACTCAAAAGCTCAATTGGATGATTTTATAAAAATGTTGCAAAGTGCAAATGCTTCTGTTTTGTTATTTTTATTAGGAGAGATCTATTACTCTAATTGAATTAAATCCAATGGGCTTGGATAGATTATTTCAATACCTTTCATACAAAATTGGTTTCATGCAATTTGGATTTCTAAAACTTTCTGAATTGATTTTTAAACTAGGGGATAGAAACTAGAATCAAACTAAAAAGAAAAATCCAGATTTGAACGGGTGGGCTAGCGCGGGAAAAGACTTGGGCCGGCCCAGTGGCGCTCCGCGGCACGGGGCTCAGCTGACAGGGGGTCCCGCTTGTCAGCGGCACTTAACACGCGAAACGGTACGCGCGCTTGTGGGTCGTAGGATTAGAATGGGAATCTACGGTTGAGGGTCGTCGTCGACGACGAACAGGTCGCCGACGATCTCGAACCCTAGCGGCTCGGTGGGGGACTGCTGGGGACGTACCAGGGCTCTAGCGGGGTCGGCGAGGCGGGCAAACAAACTGGAAGACTACGGCGAGGCGAGGCGCGGTTGCGGCGGAGCTTGGGGTGGTCGCAATCAGCGGCGCCCTTCTCCTTCAGAGGCGGCGGCTCTGGCTCCAATTTCGGCGAGCTGCTGCTCCCTTTGCTCCGGCGAGAGGTGGGTGAGGTTCAGAGAGGTGAGGGGAGTGGAATGGTGTGGAGAGAAGAGGCTGGGGAGGGCTCCTTTTATAGGCCCGACAGTGAGACCGAGCGGGATGGGCAGGCGACTGTGGCGACATTGCTACGGCGGGGTAGAGGCATGGCTGGGGGTGGCGATCGATGAGAGGTTCCCTGGCGGTGCTCTAGGAATTGAATGTGGCCGTAGGGGCGGTGGCACGCGGTCTGGGCGAGGTGGCGCTCTGAGAGGCAGAGGCGGCGGTGTCTACGGCGAGCGGTGGCTGTGAGACGTTGGGCGGCCAGCGGGGGTGTCTGGGGGGGGGGTTCTCCAGGTCGTGGCGGAGCGGCGGGCGCGGGCTAAGGCCAAGGGGTGGTCTATGCGAGCGGGGACAGAGCGCGCTCTGGGGGCGGCACTGGCATGGTCGACCAGCTCCGGGCGTGGCGGTTCCTGGCCGCTCTGCCCTCTGTCTCTGGCCTGGGGCTGGTTGGACGGTGGAGGTGGACCACTGGCGGTGTGCTAGACATGGCGAGAGAGGTTGGCGGCTGCTGTGGCGCGATGTCGCCGGTGGGGGTGCTCAAGGTGCTCGGCCTTAATGGCCATGACCATTTGGTCGTGTGCACAGGGTGTGGCCGGGCTAGCAAAGGGTAGGGCTGGTACTGAGGGAACAAGGGGACAAGGTTAGGCACAAATGGTGACCAAGATCACTGCTCAAAACAGTGTTTGGAATTTGGCCAGATTTGTGCACACAAGCTGTTTGATGAAATGGCCACAAGATAAAAAGTTTTGAATTTTGGTTTCAAATTTTTTGAGTGATCTCCACTAGTGCTAGGTAGTCTCTGGTTGCAAGGGTTTGGAAAGTGGAGCTCAAATAGATGGGTTTTGAAATAGGGGTGATCTATGCATATGCATTAGATTCAATTTTCAAATGCCAATTAAAATAATAATAAAATGTTTTTAGCAGATCAAAAGGTGGGCCTTGGTACCTCATTATGTGTACTAGCAAGGGATACAAAGATCAAGAATTGTTTCTGTTAAGAATTGAGTATTAGGAATAGCCAAAGTAGTGTAGTGGATTAAAATAGCCAAAATGACCATTCCTCCTTTTTAAATATTTTAATTTGATTTTCTTTAGGAAAAGTTTGAGAATGATGTAGATGATGTTTAAATCACCTAAGAAATATTTTACAAGCATTGGATCACATAATCATGGCAATTCAAAACAACTCCTATTTTAAATGCACACACATATGAATGCTTTTATTTTTAATTTGGAAAAGTTTTTGTTAACCCCAAATTTGATGATTTAGATCTTGATAAGCTTGGATTTAAGTTTTAGGATGTTACAAAAAGCCTAGCCGTATCTTCAGCATGGGGGCTCTCAAGTAGGTCTCGTCCAACACTTCCACAATGGCTTTTACAAAGCGTTTGACACACTCGATTGCTTGACTCTCACCCATTGCCAAGTGATCGTAAACTAGATCCCTTGGAATGCAGTATGCTATCATACGCAAGGCGGCGGTCACTTTTTGGCATGTGTTATGTCCAAGTTTGCCGCAAGAATTTCTCTTTTGCTCGAAGAATCGATCCTTCTTCTTCACCTCCTTACAAATATGGTCAAACAAGTTGATACTCATCCTAAAACAGCGACGGAAGTAGCTCTCAAGTAGATTGGATTTTCCGCAATATAGCTTCGAATCAACTTGTTGTGGGCCTCAATCCAACCCTTCCACAACTTTTGACGATCGGAAACGGAACCACCATGCTTTGACAGCTTCACGCGCATAGCCAAGATCAACAACATAGTTTCTTCTTCTTCTAAATCCATCTCCTCATCGGACGAATCATACGAGGAGCTCATCTACAATGAAAATCCTAATTTTAGTTGGCCTCTAAAATCACCTATGCACGAAGATAAAATCGATTTGGGCGTCACATACATCCCGCTCATGGCGTGCGGGCGGAGCGGCGGAGGCGCAAATCGACCAAACTCCGTGGCGGCGGTGGTGGCCCGATTTAAGCAGCGCTGGCGCCCAAAGACATGGGGTAGTAGCGCCCGTTGATATACTGTGGCGAGCAACAGTGGCGTGGAAGCGACGCGGAATCGAGACGGAAGCGTCGGGAGTGGGTGGCGGAAACAGAGAAGGCGGGCGTGCGGGAAAATTTAAGCGCGGTCATTGGCGTTCACGCGTTCGCTGTGCCTTTTGTCGTGCTCTGCAAAGCAAGCACCAAATATGCTGCGCTCGATTCTGTAAAATGTACCGTGCTCTAAAAAAATTGTAGCACGCGAATTTACAGCGTCTGCTGGAGCGCCTAAAACACGCCGGCGTACAGTAAATTGGCGGTTTTTTGGTGTGATGATATTTTAGCGTTTATGTTAGAGAATGGCTCACGACTGGGAAGAGTGATCTCGGCCCACTAGTTTCATGGACCGTACGAACGGAATAAGGAATCAAGGACTTCTTTTGCGGCTCTCCTTTTGCGGCTCGGAACGACGGATCAGTATTTCTTTTTTCATGTTACTAAGCCTACTATGTATTCTTGCTAGTAGAATGGTCTAACGGGAAAGATGGAGTAAAGAAATGTCAAAATCTCGCAGTTCTATTTCCCAACATGGTCAACAATTAGGACATTGGCATCTCCAACCGTTTTCACTCAGCCATGCCCCAGTTTCAGCCCAACACATTACACATCGACGATTTGTTTTGAAAATTTATCTCCGGTTAAAAAAAGCGCACAAATTCGCCAATTCGGTAGTATCGGCGATCAAATCTGCCACAGTTCGACGATCAAATTATTACAAAAGAGCGAAATCAAATAGCAGCCTCCTCCGCCATGGAAGAAGGATCCTCCTCTGTGGGGACAGAGCTTTGCGATGGTGTGGACGATGATGTAGGGGCAGAGTCGGGCGATGGCATGGCCACAGTCATTGTGGCTGTCATGGAAGAGCTCGGAGGCGGCATATGTGTGTCCATAGAGGCAGAGATCGGCGTCGGCATGGCAGAGATTGGTGGAGATGCCCGCATCTCTTCCAAGATGTACGCCATGTCCCATGCCTTCACTTCGTCGTCCATCATCGCCATGTCGCCTCCCAGCATGAATGCCAGGTCGGCCGCGACGTTGGCCCTGAGAAGTCCAATCTTGATGTCCTGCTGCTACAGCATCACTATCCACCTCGCGTCGTTCTTCTCCTCTCTCATGACGTCGTGGTTCTTGGCATCGGTGATGCACTGCTCGATCGACGATGCAATGTTTCATTGGAGGGTGCCATGTTCTTAGCGAGCTTGGATTTCTTGTGTCCATTAGGGCCCCCGTCCGCCGCAGCTAGGGCCGATGCGTCGGGATTGTAGACCCCGTCTTTTCCCTTGGCGAGCGACATGCCCCATCCACTTCTCGCACTCTTCAATCTTTGAGAAGATGTGGAGGTACTTGAAGTAGGCTCCATTGTTGTATTGGCAGTAGGTGTCGAGCATCCGGACCATCTGCAAAACGAGAACCACGGTGTTAGCGACAAAACCGGCTGCACAAACAACGAACGGGCAGCGGAAAACATGCTTACCTGGTGCTCATACTTGGCATCGCTCTCTGGTCAAGCGTGAACCTCCTCTTGAATCATATGCCATTTGTTGCAAGCTTGTTGGACAATCTCCCAATCGTTGGCCATGGACTTCTCGCCGTGTTCCAAGTGGATCTTGTTGAACTCGGGATCACAAGGCTTACGCTCGTCGAACGATGGCTTCACCCTCTTCCAATAGTGGTCAGAATTATAGTTTGCACCGGTGATCGTGTCAATGCTCACGGTCTTCCACACTTCGGCGAGACACTCGTCTTCTTTGGAGGTCCACTTGATTCAAGGGTCGACCGAGGGGCGAGGTTTCACCGCCTTTCCCTTCTTGTTCTTCCCCATGGCTATCGTCGGCTCTTCCTCTTCTGTCTCGCCTTCCTCCTTGGGATCTTTGAGTCCTTGCCGACCTCGTGTGAGTCCATGCCACTGTTTTTCTCTTGTGTGTAGTAACCGGAGGAGGACGCAGCGTCCATGGAACGGGTTGCGATGAGATCGTTCATGTAGGCATCATCTTTCATGCCACGAGCACACTGCGGGCGTCAGTGGTGGCGCCACTGAACGGGTGCGACGACACGACGCCATGGCTTGGGGCGAAGGGGAGAGGTCTGTGGCACAGCGCCGGCGAGCTTGCGTATGACGGGGAGCCATATGGGGGGATGAGGTCGGCTGTGAAGACAGGAGGAGCACGAGGAGGAGGGCAGCGCGGAAAGGCGACGTCGGGTTTGAAGCCGCCGAGTGGGTCACCATCGGCGTACTCTTCAAAGGGATGCAAGAATCTCGTATGGGGCGTGTTGTAGCCATGGCTCTGTTGAAACATCGCCAGAGAGGACGCCAAGAAGCTCAATGGAGAAGTGACACTTGCTTGGCTGCCCCACATGACACCTGGAAAGTACTGGCCAGCGTGG
The DNA here is from genome assembly GCA_916181665.1 of Avena sativa. Taxonomy (NCBI): domain Eukaryota; kingdom Viridiplantae; phylum Streptophyta; class Magnoliopsida; order Poales; family Poaceae; genus Avena; species Avena sativa. Next base: position 368,977,955 of record OV702290.1, read on the forward strand.
CCAGGCCGCCTCATGGCCATCTTCGTCGCCGCCACTTTTTGCTCCATGACAAGCCGTGCCGCATGTGCCTCTTGCAGCTCCTCCGCTGCATTCTTAGCCTTGAGCTTCATATCCCTCTTCCGGTGATCATCCATGAACGCCTCCTTGCGTTTGATGTCGGCTGCCCAGTCGGCATTGATTCGATTGGGTTTATAACCTCAAAAAGAAAGATTGGATTGGGAGGGGATGATAGCGTTTGTATTTCTTCATGTGTAACAATCATCCCAGGGCAGGAGTTGTCCGCTGCTCCTTATAAGCTCTAGCGCTGCTTCTTATGGGCACTAGCACAAAGACTTTCGGTTTGTCATCAACAACGTTAGGCCGGCTCCAGGAGCGGAGCGACGATAGAAGCGTGTCAGCGGCTCGCTCTCGAAACGATAGTAGTCGTTAAGTGGTCCAATCATCTCGATGTAATTTTTATTATGTTTGAGATTCCTTGCACTTCTTGTGAACATCTACAATAGATCTATATTTTCCTTGGCAAAAAAAATCATCCCAAAACTATAAAGGATTAGATTGAAGTTTAAACTTTATTCCTTGTGAATTGTGATCAAGTTGATCACCAAATGTGCAATCTCCTGGTTTGTTCGACTAGGGGTAGATACGCTTCAACAAATACAATAAGGTTAGTTCGCTAATTTGCAGTGGTAAAATTTGTGCTCTCTCCGTCCGGACATAAGTGAATTCTGGACGGAGGGAGTAGTACCATTCGCTAATTTGCACACTCTATTTTGGAGTATAAATTATTTAAATTAGTAGTCTAATCTGCATCTTCAGGAAACTATGATCACTGAAGTCCAACAAAGGATTTACAGATCAGCTAAATGAATCAGTTTAGTTTACAAGCAGGGAGCACTATCCGATGGTAAGGTCAGCCTGTTGCCGTGGCCGCCTTGGTGGTTGCCCTTGCCGCATAGCGGCCTCCGGCTGCACCACCAAGGCCTCGCCGACGGCAAACTCCGACGAAGCCATCAGCCCCACGGCTGCCGCCGATGCCCTCCCGTAGGACTGAACCACCAGCACCGAAGCCGTGGTCTGGAAGTCCTTGGACGCCAGCAGGTCCCCGATGGGTCCTAGCTCCGGGCACTCGCTCCAGTCCGCCAACCCCGCCGTCAGCCCTGACCCACCCGGCGTCTTTCCCACAACGAACAGGTCCTTCCCAGCCGCGTCTACGTTCCGTATCTCCGCCACCATCTCGTTCGCGTTGAACACGCCGCGCTCGCAGTACTCCACGCCCGCGCCGCCGGCGACGCTGGCCCGGTCCAGGAACTCCCGGAAGCACCCGTCGTCGGCTTTGCGCTCCTTGAGCGCGTCGAACTCGTTCGCCGTGTAGCTGCCGGCCCTGCCTTTCTGCACGAAGCGGAGCACGGTGAGGTCCACGGCCGGGTTGCGCGCCATGCGGGTGGCCAGTGCCACCACCTCCCGGTCATCGCGCCCGCCGAAGAACAGCGCCGCCACGCGGTACACGCCGCTAGCTCCGCCTGCTGGAATGCCGAGGCCGCGGTCGACGAGGATGGCCACGGTGCACGGCGAGCAGGACTGCACGCTAACGTTCAGTTCCTGGATCGACGGGTGGGACACCTCCATGCCGCCGTCCACCGTCTGGTACTTGTGGAAAGGGAGCACGATGAGCGCCGAGTGCTGGTCCTCGGCAGCGGCGGTCACGTCCTCGTGCATGGACACGTACGGAGATACGGCGGCCATGGTGCGTACCGACACGCCCCCCGCCGCGTGGTTCTCCTGGTAGGCCAAGAAGGCGTGCGCGATGTGCTTGAACTGCATCTCCACGTGGCTCCGGCCGTGGCTGGAGATCTCCGAGGAGGAGGCCGCCGGGGCGGAGGCGTTGATGAGGAGGAGCGCCGAAGCGCGGCCGGCAAACTCGATGAGGTGTAGGACGTGGACGGAGACGGCGGAGCGACTGGAGGGCGACAAGATGTCGATGAGCGCGATGGCTGCGGGGGCGTCGCGGGGCACGTGCACGCAAGCCAGCACGCGGAGCTCGGCGTCCGGCTGCGCCCACGCCACGGTGCGGCGCTTATAGAAGACGAGGCGGCGCGCCGGCTTGACGACCATGGACAGAAGTGGGCTGACCAGGGCCGTGATCAACGCCGACATGAACACCAGCACCGTGAACGACTGGTCGCTCATGATCTGCATGCATGGACGAGTCCGACCATCATCTTAATTAACCGCAACTACAGAATCAATCAGACTCAGCTCAAAAGAAAAGAAAAAGGAATCAATCTGACTACGTACGTACGGATCGGAGTACCTTTTTGTTCCTTGCGATGTTGAGGATGACGAGCTCAATGACCCCCTTGGTGTTGAGCAGGAGCCCGATGGACGTGCCATCGTGCAACGGCATGCCGAACCCTGCAGCCACGCCGACGGCGGCTGCCACCTTCAGCACCGCCGCAAGAATTGCGGCGATCATCAGCAGCACCGCGGCGTTCATGCTGGTGACTTTGGCGGTGTCCGTGCGGAGGCCAGACATGGCGAAGAAGAGGGGGAGCAGAGTCCCCACCACGAAGTCCTCTACCTTCTCCACCAGCTCCACGCCGACGGGCCCGTTGGGCATGGCGAGCCCAAAGATGAAGGCGCCGAAGATGGCGTGCGTACCCCCGGCGTCAGCCGCGAGCGCCGCCACCATGACGCCGATAAGCATCGCGCACTCGCGCGTCTCGCCAACCACCTCCCCCTCGGAGGCCCGCCGCGCCAGCCGCACCAGGCCCGGACGAACCACGAAGAATCCCACGGCGAAGATGAATAAGCCCGACCCGAGCGTGCACGCGGATGGAAGCACGCCGCCGATGCGCACGTCCGAGAGCGCGGTGGCGATGGTGAGCCCTGACCACGCGAGCGTGTCGTTGATGAGGGAGGCGGAGAGGGTGAGCTGGCCGACGTCGGTGCCGGCGAGCTTGAGCTCAGCTATGTTGCGGGCGAGCACGGAGAATGCGGTGGAGGAGAAGGTGGCGCCGAGGAGGATCGGGAAGGAGAGGGAGTTGAGGAAGTTGTCCTTCTGCTTGCGAGTGTCGTCGGTGCTTAGGGCGATGTAGCCGACGGTGGCGCCGATGAGGAAGGGTGGGAGCGCGGACGCGCCGGCGAACCAGAAGCTGCGGTGGCCGGCGCGCGTGATGGTGGGGAGCTCGATCTCGACGCCGATCGTGAAGGTGTAGTAGATGAGGCCGAGGAGCGCCATGGAGTCGAGGACGAAGATGCTGCGTATGGGGAAGACGATCTCGCTAAAATGCGGGAGCCGGCCCAGCACGGAAGGCCCCAGCACGAAGCCACCCTGCATGACGCATACAGACATCATCCATGTTAGCGTCGTCGGCGTCGGCGTCGGCGTCGGCGTTGTTGCCATGGATTCATATGCATGTCCGCGCGCGGTGGTACTTACGAGTATCTCGGAGATGTAGCGGGGTAGGCGCAGCGGGGAGAGGAGGAGGGTGGCGGCGCGGGTGGTGAAGGTGATGAGGAGTATCTGGAAGAGGAGGAGCGGGAGGGAGAAGTCGAGAGGGTTGTCGCCGGTCCAGATGCCGCTCATGGTGATCTTGCTCGGGTAGAAGCAGAAGAGGTGCGTCTTGTTCCGCGACATCATGTGGTCCCATAGGTCCGTCAGAGGATCGTTCACCGCCGCCGACGTCGTCATCGAGACCGATTCCCGTCGCTGGCCGTTCTACTCCGACTCCGGCGATGGTTCGATTGTGACGGCTTCGACGGTGACGCGCCGATCGACTGGCTGCATGCCGGGGAAGGAGATGGTGTGGTGAGGAGTGATTATTGGGATGTGCAGTAATCTTGAATATGCATGCGCGCATCCAAGTTTGTTTTGATTGCAAAGTTAGTGGTCGATAGGTAGTCACGTGTAATCACAAAGCGTTACTTCCTGTCACGTTGGGTCTGTACAAGCAGGGTTAGTTTGTGGCTGCTAAGCTAAAAAATTTGCTAATTCTCGGTCGACTAGAATTAAGTTAGAGCTGGATCAGATCCCTAATTTACTGTATTTGCATCGCGAGTTGCAAGCTTTGTGAAAAAAATTCTCAATTGCATGTGAGGTTTCTAACTGAGATTTTTTTGTTGCGTAACTAAAAATTTTCTAATTAAAAGTAGACTTGCAACTAAGATTGCGTGACATCATCTCACTGGTAATGAATCTCATGACCGAGAATTAGAGACACCCCTCAAAAAAATAGGCTGTGCTACGCGTCCCTCGGGGTATATTTGTCCCGGATCTCCGGATCGACAACGCGACATGTGTTCTCCAAAACAGCACCTCCTCCCTATTTTGCTACAAATGACCCTTTGTTGCTATAAAACATTCCGCTTTTGCTACATGTAGTAAAAACGGTTCGGCCCAAAAAATAGAAAAATAGACTGGACCTCGCCGGACACCTCGCCGGCGACCGTGTAGCAAATAAGTTATGCAGGCTTTCGTCGGTAGACCTCACTGGAGACCATGTAGCAAAAGCTTTACGCTATTGTAGCAAAATCGCAAAACAGTGATAGCAAAAAAAATATACTAATGTAGCAAAAAGAACGACCTCGTTGGAGACATCGCCGGTGGTTGCCGTAGCAAAACCAACTTTGCTGAGGACTTTCGTCGAAAATACCGTAGCAAATACTTTGTGCTATTGTAGCAAAAAAATAGAAGAGAAATAGCAAAAACTTGCTACTATTGTAGCATCGCCCTGTAGCAAAATATCAAAACACATACATTTGTCGGTAGCATCGTGACCATTCATCTGTAGCAACGACGATCACTTCCAGTAGCAACGATGATCACTTCCAGTAGCATCGTCATCCTGCCTGTGTAGCACCGTGTCGTGGCTCCACTGCAAAACACCGTCTGCCACGCAGGAGCCATGGCGTCTGGGCTATGGTGGCGCGGTTGCGTGTTCGTGCTTGCCAAGTAGAGGTCGGCGGCGGCTTTCCGACGATTTTTAAAGGAGGGCGACGAGCTCCGGCAAGAAAAAGGCGCGACCAGCTGCGGCGGCGCGAGGCAACCTCCGGCGAGTTTTGGTGGTGCGCGCGTGCAAGCTCTAGCGGCGGAGGCCGGGAGAGGGCGCAGGGAGCTCGGCCTGCAGCACATACCGTTGTTCCCTCGGCAACACCATCGTCTCGCTGGGCGCAGGAAGGGCCACGGAGGCGTGCCGCCCAGCACGATTTTTTTAAAATAATACACTTTTTTTAATTAATTTGACAAGTGTTGCATGAATTTGGGATATTAAACTTCTAGTGCTTCAGGGCGTCGCCGAATGCAGCTATTCGGCCTGGGCCTCGTCGATTGAGCTATCTGCTGACATGGGCTGACAGGCCACCTGCACTCGGTCAGGGTGTGGCTGATTGGATCAGTCGGTCAGGCCCTAGCCGACTGGGGCTGGCCCAATTGGCCAGGCCGAAACCGAATGCCCCTTTCGGTCAGGCCCAGCCCGATTGGATTAATCGGCCAGGCCCAGCCCGAATGGACAAGTCGGCTTGCCCCTAACCAAATTATGCATGATCAATGCTTACCCTAACTAGATCCTGCATGATCCATGCAATCTCTAAACATCTAAATTAGTTTTCGGTTCTAGCCATTTATCTCCCGCTAGCCGATTCCCGCCACTATCTCCCGCCACGTTTTCTCGCCGTTTATCTCCCGCAAGCCAATTTCTGCCACGATTTCCCGCTGTTTATCTCCTGCCACCCGATTCCCGCCACTATCTCCTGCCACGATTTCCCGTCGTTTATCTCCCGCCAGCCGATTTCTCGCCATTTTCCCGCCTATTCGTCCCATTGCCTCTATAAATTCGGGCACCGAGATGTTCTCTCTTCACCCATTTCAGTTGTTCCTCCTCTTTCTCTCGCATTTCTTCTCCTCTTCATCATGAGTATGCCTTGTTCTGACCCAGAGTATAGGCCTAGGAAGATGAAAGATGCTAAGTTGCCACAAGGGGTGACACACGAGCAGTGTTGGTGCGGCCATCTCGCCAAGGTCAAGGAGTCGATCGATTTATCCACCTGTATGGGCATGAAGTTTTTCATGTGTCCAAACTACGACGCAAGCCCACCCCGGCAAGCCAGTTCGTCATACGAGAGGCCTCCGGTATGTTCCCAGAGCATGGTTAATATCAACCATTCATGTTATCATGTGTTCTTTTATTCATTCCATTGATTTGCTTGCAGTCTCCTCCTCCACTTTGCAAGTGGTACCATTGGATTAACACGGAGCAGCCATCCTAGGCCGTGCAGGAGATTGCGGACAGGAGCCAACGTGTAAGGGAGAGCTTTCTTGATGAGGAACATGCTGAAAGGAAGGACGCGAACGGGAAGAAGGAATGGGAGAGAGAAATGAAAGAATTCCGAGCAGAGCAAGCTCGAAACCGCGAGCTGAACAGGAAGAGAAGGGAGGAAGAGGAGCGGCAGGTGCACAAGGAGGCCCGTGAGGTGGAAAGGAAGAGATTAAGAGAAAGAGCTGCCGAGGCGCGGGCGGCAGAGGAACGTGGAGACAAGACCAGGAAGTACCCGCGCTGGACTCAGGGCAGGTAGATGTATGTATCTGTACCGATGTATCTTCACTTCAGTTGTAGTGTCCCGGTGTATCTTAATTTAAGTTGTAGTGTCTTAATGTATCTTCATTTCAGTTGTAGTATCATGAAGTATCTTTATTTCAGTTATAGTGTTGTGATGTATCTTAAGTGCGACATTAGTTTGTACTTATCAGTTAAATTCAGAGGCAATGTATTTTAGTTCTTCCCGCCAAAATGCTTCCCGCCAAAATTCTTCCCGCCAAAATGTTTCCCGCCAAAATGCTTCCGCCCGAATGTTTCCCGCCATTTTTTGTTCGTTTACCCTATAAAACCCCGTCCTCACGCAGTTGTTTAAGCAAAGCCACCCTGTTTTTAGCCAGTATGTTTCTCGGTTTTCCCTACAATCATAGTTTCAAGACAAACATGTTCGTCAACCTTTTTCATTTGGCTAGGAACTTTACGATAGACAACAATCCAGCCCCATTGGAGGAACTCATTGCTAGTGATTGTCTCCTCACTGAGCTGGGTGAGGGATTGCGTAGAAAAGGGTAGCCGAAGATGACTCCAGAGGAGATACGGCAAGAGATACTTCGGATCAATGCTAGGTGGAGCAAGCAAATATTCTTTAACGAAGAGGCAAGGCAGCAAAAAATCAAGCTCCCTTGGATTTGGATAGAAGAGAGTGAAGACTCCGACAATCTCTTCATGCCGCTGGTCGGTGGTACTAGGGATAGAGTAGAGCATGACAAGGCCGAGACCTTGAACAAGGCGCAGGCCAAGAAGAACAATGACAAGCTAGAAGAGAGTGAAGATGAAGATGATATATTCATGACGCCTGCCATTGGGACTAAGTGGAGAGCTGAGTGGGACAAAAGGCTGGCCAAGAAGAAGGCATTGTCGAAGGGTAAGGGCGAGGCATCGTCGAAGGGTAAGGGCGAGGCATCATCGGTCGAGGCATCGTCGAAGGGTAAGGGCAAGGCGCAGGCCAACAAGAACTAGAACAATTCTCCCTTGTAGCTCGGGTGTGTATCTTAATTATCTCGTTTGTGTCCTAATTATCTGTTGTAGTGGTTTGTTAGCGATCTCGACCAAGAAATGAATAACATTGCGAAATCTCTCACACATAGATAGGTGCATGTCTCACATATAGATATGTTCATGTCTCACACATAGATAGACATATGTCTCATAGATAGATAGATAGATAGATAGATAGATAGATAGATAGATAGATAGATAGATAGAGAACTAGTACATATCTGGCTGAGAGAGATATCAGCGTCGTCGTCTACCTTGACGCTCACGTGGTTGCTCTGGTGGCGTCCAGCCGTACCTAATGGGCGCCCGAACGTTTCGAGGAGGAATCACTGAGCCGTGCTCGTCGTACTGAGTCTCCTGTGTGGGGTCTGGGGCAGGAGTCTGAAAAATGTTCATCCAACTGCTCTGTGTCAAGAAGTCCTGAGTGTTGTGCTCCACCTCATGATCACTCGTCCACGCGGATCCAGAAAAAGATCCCTAATAGTAAAGCATAGACCCATGCACTCCAAAGACTCCTGCATATGAATACCGAGGTATATAAGAAATTGATATGAAGCTAGCCTCGATATTGTGTAATACGCATATCCTGTGGTTGCGGCTGTGGACAAAAGCCGTAGTTCAGCGCGGGAGAGTGGCCAAAAGGCTCCTGCTGCTGCTGTTGCTGAGGCTGGCACGACGAACCTCCACCCTGAAAAGGTGGCTGCTGCTGCTGAGGCTACCACGACGAACCTCCACCCTGAAAAGGTGGTTGCTGCTGTTGCTGCCACCAGTCGAAAGAACTCTGCTGCTGCCACGGCGAACCTCCAGCCTGGTCTAGAGGGGGGGGCCTAGGCGCTGCCTGTGGTGTAAGTCATAGACGTCGAGACTGTCGTACCGGTGAGGGTGGACGTGGCTGCTGCTTGTCAACACCCGGATTTTTAATCCCAGATGCCCATTATGCCATACCTCGTAATCCGAGGATTACCATTTTTGCGAGACATAATGGATTGGATATCACAGTACATCATCCATTACACACCATACATAAGGTCTTACACAAATAAGGATCTCATGATCCAGTCTTAATACAACAAGCAGCGGAAATAAATATAAAGCGTAGTGGTGGGGTCCATCTTCAGGGGCACAGGCAATGCTGACGAAGGCAGATAGTCCTAGTTATCATAGCCGTCCTGATGGCCATCCTCTTGATAGTCTCCTTCATAGTCTGGCCATGAGAATAGCCAGGGACAAAAGCCATGAGTACACTTTAAGTACTCACAAACTACCACTAACAAGTATTATAATTCTAAGTTAAATTGCTAAATCTAAGTTTAATTATAAAGTTAAGTTTGAAACCTAAGCTGAGTTCAGAAGCAAAGAAAGATAAAGTAAAGTTCTAGAATCACTTAAGTTGGGAAGCTAATGTCATACACAACCCTGTTGTGGTCAAGTCAAGATTCATCATTCATTTCAAGTTATTTGGAAAACATCTGACAACGAAACAGTATGGCCATTCCAACTGTCCATAACCGCGGACGCGGCTATTCGAATAGTTTGACACTCTGTAGAGGTGGTACACTTTCACCACAAGATTCGATACATCTGTCAGGGATAACCCTGAATCATCATACTTAGTATGTAGATAATCAAACATAACCTTCCCTTTACACACCCTAGTATAAGCACCTCTCCAATGAGCATGGCCTCCCAACCATGACCATCAGTCATCTTGGGCACTGCATAGGTGGACATCATGAGAGGTAGCCTCAGCTCAAACCTCTCCCGCGAGGGAACTAATACTAATGCATATAAATTTCCAGCTAAGCCTTACCCAATTTAGGTAATGTGGTTGTACGGTAAATTTGGAATGGTATCGCATCCGAATCCAACCATTAGTTTTATAAAAGGGTTAAGGCTCATGCCTCAACATTTTCATCATCAACCATTTGTGTTTCTCAACACATGTCAAAACATCACAATAGAATGACTCATCATTCCAAGGTTTTCATAATTCATTTTCACCAAGTGTTCCCATCTAAAGTGACTCAAGTTTTTGATCTACTCTAAATTACTAAGTTAAGAGTGTTCACTAAGGAGGAAGTAATGGGTTCAATCTCATGCCATAGAATGACATCTAAAGGTTTCTAAATAGGTCAAGTTTTATACTTTTTATGCTACCTTCAGAACAAGTAAAGAACTTGGTGTAAACTAAGGGAGGTAAAAACTTGTAAACAAAGACTTGAGGTAACTACTATTTAAAAGGGGGTGTGATCAAAGCATGCTTAAGGCATCGTTTCTAAACCATCTATTTTGATCCTAGCTTGCTAAGCACTAAACTTGCAAGTGTTAGCTTGCACTGTTAATGGTGGCTTGCCTTGGTTGGTGTAGTGGTTGAAGTTTTCTTCGTCTTCATCTTGATAGCACTCCTCCTCCTCGTAAGCTTGGTCGGTACTGTCTTCTATAAATACATACGGAGTACACAATTACCAAACAATACTTAACTAGGCTAGATAGCATTCTAAGACACACAATTGATGATCTATTATCATCACAAGCATCACAAGTTTAAATCTCTAGTTTTCATTCTTTTTAATTTAGAAAAGTAATTTCTATTCATTGAAAAATTAACTAAGATTTAATATTCACCACTTAAAATATGGGATCATGTTGACACATGTCATCACCACATACTCTAATATGTGGGAATGAGATTTAAAGGTTGGATCATAATCACTTTGGTTTAAGTTCATTATTTAATGATTTAAAGTGACTAGAAATGTCTATATAGCATTAATTTGGTACTAGTCCAAAGTCACTGCATGTAAACCTTAATATTATTACATATTTAGATAGATATGATGAAATATGATTTTTGAGAGTTGGAATCAACTCAAAAGCTAACTTGGTTGGTTTTATAAAAATGTTGTAAGGTGCAAATGCTTATGTTTTGTTATTTTTATTAGGAGAGATCTATAACTCTAATTGAATTAAATCCAACGGGCTTGGATAGATCATCTCAATACCTTTCATACAAAATTGGTTTCGTGCAATTTGGATTTATAAAACTCTCTGAATTGAATTTTAAACTAGTGGACAGAAACTAGATTCAACTTAAAAAGAAAAATCCAGATTTGAACGGTTGGGCTAGCGCGGGAAAGAACTTGGGCCGGCCCAGTGGCGCTCCGTGGCGCGGGGCTCAGCTGACAGGGGGAGGGGGCGCTTGTCAGTGCGTCTTAACACGCGAAACGATACGCGCGCTGTGGGTCGTAGGATTAGAAAGGGGATCTACGGCTGAGGGTTGTCGTCGACGATGAACAGGTCGCCGACGAGCTTGAACCCTAGCGGCTCGGTGGGGGTCTGTTGGGGACGTACCAGGGCTCCAGCAGGGTAGGCGAGGCGGGCAAACAAACTAGAAGACGACGGCGAGGCGAGGCGCGGTTGCGGTGGAGCTTGGAGCGCCCTAAATCGTAGGCGCCCTTCTCCTCCTGCTGCGACTGCTCCGGCTCCAATTCCGGCGAGGCAGAGCTCGCTTGGCTCCGGCGAGAGGGGTGAAAGGATCAGTGAGAGGTGGGGAGTGAGTGGATGTGGAGAAATGGTGCGGGAGAGGCCGGTTTATATAGGCCCGACGGTGAGACCGAAGGGTATGGGCAAGCGACTCCGGCGACACGGCTACGGGCGGCTAGCGGCATGGCGGAGGATGGAGATCGACAGGTGGTCTCCTGGTGGTGCTCTAGGAAGTGAATGCGGGCATAGGGGCGGTGGCATGCAGTCTGGGCGAGCTGGCGCTCTGAGCGGCAGAGGCGGCGGTGTCCACGGCGAGCGGTGGCTGGGGTGAGTTGGGCGGCCAGCGGGGGTGTCTGGGGATGTTCCCTAGGTCATGGCGGAGCGGTGGGCGCGGGCTGTGGCCAAGGGGCGGTCTGGACGCGGGGACAGAGCATGCTCTGTGAGCGGCGTCTGCATGGTCGACCAGCTCCGGGCGTGGCGGTTCCTAGCCGCTCTGCTCTCTGGCTCTGGCCTGGGGCTGGTTGGACGGTGGCGGTGGACCACCGGCAATGTGCTAGACAAGGCGAGAGAGGCTGGAGAGGTCTGCTGCTGCGAGTGCACGGTCGGCCGGCGAGGAGTCGCTCGGCATGGCAATGCAGTGCAGCTAGGAGGTAGGGGATGTGCTAGTGTGGGTCTGGTTGGGCTTGAGGGAGACAAAGATGATCAAAGCACTTCAATTTGCTAGACAAGATCAACCCTAAAACAATAATAGTTAGGCCACTTTGATCTTGCCAGCAAGGTGTTTGACAAAATAGCCGAAAGAGAAAAACTTTTGAATTTTGATTTCAAAATTTTTGAGTGTTTTCCACTAGTGCTAGGTAGTCTCTGGTTGCAAGGGTTTTGAAAGTGGAGCTTGTTTGAATGGTTTTTGAAAAAGTGGGATCTTCGCATATGAACTAGATTCAATTTTGAACTATCATTTAAAATTAGCGTTTGAAAGATTTTTGCAGGTCACAAGGTGGGCCTTGGTACCTCATTATGTGTACTAGCAAGGGGTGCAAAGATCATGAATTGTTTCTGTTAAGAAATGAGTGCTAGGAACACTCAAAGTAGTGTAGGGGATTAAAATGGCCAAAATGACCATTCCTCCTTTTTAATTCTTTTTGATTTGCTTTTCTTTGGTAAAAGTTTGGAAATGATGTAGATGATATTTAAATCACCTAGGAAACATTTTACAAGCATTGGATCACTTAAACAAGGCACTTCAATTCAACTCCTATTTTAAATGCACACACATATGATTGATTTCATTTTTTTAATTTGGAAAAGTTTTTGTTAACCATATTTTTGGATGATTTGATCTTGATAAGCTTGAATTAAAGTGTTGGGATGTTACACTGCTAGTGCTGCCTCTGGTGCGTCGAGTGACGCGGAGGCCGCTGTGGTCCCGGCTGGTGAGGAACGTCCGAAGAGCGGGTGCACGTGATAACCCCGTGGATACGTCAGAGCTTCTCCTCTAGGCGACTCAGCCAGGTCTGCTGCTCCTGACGTGGTATAAGCAGAGGTCCGGAGGAAAGGGACCGTCTGTAATCAGCACTCTCCGTCTCAAGATCGTCTGGCAACTGTGCCTGCAATTTGAACCACTAGGGTGAAAAATGGAATAGAAACTATGTAACAAGTAGGTGCATTAGATGAAGACAATGTGTTACCACGTCCTCTATTGCCCGTAGTAGACTGACTCGGATAACTATCTCAAGTAGCCGTCCTCGGCATCGCCTCTAGGTCACTCTGTTGCGCGATGCATAGACGTGTAGTGCTCATGTAGCTTCGCAGATAGTGGTTGAACTCTTCCATGTCAAACTGGGCATCCGAATCCTAGACTCGTGTTGTTGCATTGTCCCACTCCTGTACGTATGTCCCAACTCTATGGAGCCAGCCTGTGACGGTCTTGTTACTTCCCTTTCTTGACAACCTACAATTGGAGAGTGGTTGCGGTAAGTCAATAAACCAGATAAGTCAATAAACTTACGTGTGGACGACCGAAGGTACGGCACTCTCAATAGGATGAGGGTCGGCCAACTGACGAAGGCCGAACTGTCTCATTACTCTGTGTAGGCTCATCTCCTCTACCTGCATGTTGAAGATGGTCTTCGATTTTGTAAGCCAATACGTCGCGTCTCTAGTACAGAGAGTAGAAATCAGTATGTCGTCGTCCCCATCCTTGCGGAATCTAGCACCGATGGCTGCATCCATATAGGGCTCCCACATCACCGAGCTCATGAGCAGCACGTCAAACTGCTCGGAGAAAGCGGGGTAGCAACCCTTCACCTAAGCATTAGAAAAACGTCTCTGCTAAAGAACACATGTCATTTCCAGTCATATAGTACATGAACTAATTAAAACTTTGCACATACCTTCCGACGTGTCCAAACTGTACCGAAAGTTGATAAGTCGATGCGGTCTGTGTCGAACAGTCCTTCGGAGGGTCACCCAATGCATGCGATGGGTATACCGTCTCAACAACTACGTCCGGTCGTCCAATAGAAAACCGCTCGCAGGACCAAAGCTGCAACAGTAATGGGCATCCAAGCAAGCCTGACCTAGGAGCTTTACGCTGGCAACCGCTGCACATACCTCTGTACATAGCTGACAAGACCGCAGAACCCCAACTCCTTTGTGTAATTATGTCGGCGCTTGTTGCATTAGCAATCTCCAATGCAATAGGGATGTAGCGAGCGGTCCAGGTATTGACCACAGATTCTTTTAGGTAGTACGGAGACATGAACGAGATTGCGTCCAACCCCAGCTGCCCACACGCAGCAAGCACATGTGAGCAAGTGAGATGAAGCAATTTTGGTTTGTTGCACGTGCACTCACATGTTGGCCATTGCTCATTTCCAATCTTCACCTCATGCGTCTTTAGCTTATTACCACACCCAAACTTATCGGTAGGTAACCGCACCTCAAACCTTCTCTCTGCATTACCGATGGCCACGATAGTGTGTGTTCGAGATTTTGCCATCTTTTTATCCATGTAGTCAATAATTTTTTCACAGAAGCGTGTGTTCGGATTGTTTAATATATGCAATTGATCTCTCTATCGTCTGTCTCTGAAATATTTGATCGTGCCATACAAAATACCCTCGACAATGGCTGTAAGTGGCAGAGCCCTGCCACCTGTGAGGACAAAGTTATATGACTCAGCTAGGTTTGTAGTCATGACACCATACCTAGCTCCATGGGTATCGTGTAGCAAAGACCACCTCTCCAAAGGCTCGTGCTCTATCCACTGTTAAATTTTTTAATCTGTCTTCCGAGCCTTCTCCTAGTACCAGGCAGATCAAATCTAGGCAAGTCACAAAGCCCTATAGGCTCTTCTTCCAGATGCGCTTCTCTAGTAGTAGCTTGGGCAGCAACTGCTGCTTGATGTGCAGCTATAGCTGCAGTTTGGGCCGCTTTCCTCGCCCTGACATGTTTCCGAGTGAAGTCATCGAGATCTGCACGTATGAAATCATACTTCCATTCTTGGTTCTGCTTGCACAATTTTTTGAAAAGATTCATCAGATTCTTGTTCCTGAACTGTGATAAAAAATTAGCTCCCAAATGGCGCATGCACCAACAGCTCTGCATGTCGAGCCAAGGTGTTTGTTCTTCAGGCCATGGCTGTGTCAAACGTTTAACCGCATTTAGTATACCTGCATGCTTATCATGAATGATACACACATTGGGATTATCTTTCACAACTGCTATCTTGAGCCGTCTGAAGAACCATGTCTAGCTTTTAATGTTTTCTTCCTCAACAAAAGCAAAGGCGAGTGGGACAATTCAATTGTTGCCGTCTTGACCAATAGCGGTAAGCATCTGACCCTTATACTTGCCAGTGAGAAACGTGTCGTCTGCATATATAACTGGTCGGCAATAAGTGAAAGCTTGGATGCACACAGAGAAATAGAAGAACACTCGATGAAACACCTTTACGGATGGATCCTCTGGTATCACATAGTGTTGGCTGTCGACATAGGTGTCTGGGTTCCTAGCCTGCAGTGTAAGAAGTTGTCTGACTACAGAGTCATACGCATTTCTGAAAGAACCAAACTTGTCCTCAAGAACCTTTTGCTTTGCCCTCCAAGCCTTGCCTTACGAAACGTTGTAATTAAACCTAACCCTTACTTTATTTATTATAGCCTTCACTTCCACCACTTTGCTCTCTACTATCTCCGTATAAAACAACTGAGTCAGAAGCGTGGACGAAATGTTATGATAATATGTAGGGATATATGAAAGCTGACACGTGTGCATCACCATGTCGCTCACCAACCAATTTGTGTCATATTTAGGAAGATATCCATGCACCCTAGCTGGATAATTTATATCTACGTATTCCATTGGCAAGTATCTCTTATTTAACACGGTTGTACTGAGAACCCTCTGTGTAGACAATGTCCAAGCAATGACTGTATCTTGCAAATATTTCTTGTCTGAATATCTGGCGCCCTGCGCAATTTTATTTTTGTGATATTCCCACGCAGAATCATGACAGTCGTTAACGGTCATGACATCGGAGATGTCTTGATTCCAGGATGCAGGAATCGGCAAGTTCTCTCCGTTGCCTTCTTCATCGGAACTATCTGAATCATCAGAATCACCACTTTCACCATCCATATATTCCTCATCCTCCATCAAGTCCTGCATGTGCCTACCTTCCTCGTTCCCATCTACCTCTCCACTATCGTATCCTTCACCTACATACTGACTGCTCTGCCCCGATTCGTAACCACCACCACCTCCTCCTATCTGACTGCTCTACTCTGATTCATAACCACCACCTCCAATATTGGACATAGAGTACGTCTCGCCACTAGATTCAGCACTATGGCTAGGACCGTGTCCACCTTCCGATGCTTGCAGATTGATCTCTTTCAAGACAGAAAGCACTAGTGCAACATGGTGTATGTGTCTGTCCTGGCAACCTTTTAACCACTTAAACCAATCTCTGTTATGATCTACATCCTTCGAAATCCAGAAAATATTTTTGGTAGACTTTGTCCACAATGCTTGGACACTGACGGTGTATCTTTTGAGATTATATTCTAAACAGTCCATCAACCATTCCTTCAGTTGATTAACACTCCAGATTTGAGGACAGTCAAATCCAACTCCGTAAAATAAAACTCACGCAAATCTGCTCCATATTTATAGTATTGGATATTACCAGGACCATAGTAAAACACGAACTTCACTATATTCTAAATAAATAATTATCGACAGTGCGTAAATATATGTATAACTATCTACAAATATTTTAACTAATATACTAATAGTCCGGCTAATATTCCTATAAATCCACCTGCCAAATGTTTCTACAAATCCACCTATTCTAAATAAAATTATATACAACTATCCGCAAATATTCTAAATAATATACCAATAATCTGGCTAATATTTTTACAAATCCATCCGCCAAATCTTTCTATAAATCCACCTATTCTAAATAAAACTATGTACAACTATCCGCAAATATTTTAAATAATATACTAAAACCCTCCTAACTATTCTAATAGCCTCCTAACCACATCCCGAGTAGCCGCATAACCATATACAATAACTGTGATTAACGAGCGATTAGAGTTTACCTTTAAAGCGTGAGAAGCCACTCGGTACAGTGGCCTCGGTTCACCAAAGAAGCAGCACGGTGCAGCTCATAAACGCCCAAGCGTGAGAAGCCACTCGGTACAGTGGCCTCGGTTCACCAAAGAAGCAGCACGGTGCAGCTCATAAACGCCCCTGCTCCAAGCTCCACCACAACACCACCATTGCCATTGCTCCAACCCAGCACCACCACCATTCTTTCAAAAATCCACCACCAAATCGAATCCTGAGCTAACCCATCAGTAGATCGGGGTTCCCTATCTCTATAGTGGTTTTAGACAGAATATTTAGTGGCTAATCTGAGCTGAATCTGAGAAAACTAGTGCAAAAAATGTGGAGTTCGTCGGCTAGAGAGAGAGGCAGCGAGCAACGACGCGAGGAAGAAGAGTTGTGTGCGGGACAGGCTCGCGCGGTGGCGTGGTCCTCTTTGGATGCTTTCGGCCAGGCTGTCGCCGAATGGGCCATTCGGCTAGGCTGTTGCCGAGTGCGGCACTCGGTCAGGCTCTCGCCGAGTGAGGCAATCGAGCCGAGCGGGCCCGCCATCGCATGCACTCGGTCACCGCGACGCCAAATAAAAGTTGATTCGGCCAAGCCCACGCCGAATGGACCTCTCTGTCTGCTTGTCGCCGAATGTATTTCATTCGGCGTGACCGTCGCCGACAAAGCACTAAACGTGTAATATCCCGAATTCGTCCGACACTTGTCAAATTAATAAAAATGGTGTATTATTTTAAAAAAAATCGCCCGCCCAGCGGCAGCGGAGGGACGCGTATTTTTTGACGGAAATGACCCACCGGAAAATTTTCAACCACACGTGACCCTTCTGAAAAACTATAACCAGATCTGACCCCTCTGATTCTGCACGTAAAATGGAGCCGAGCTTGTCCAGGACGGCGCCACACTGTCCCGGCGCCGAACGCTCGTTGCACCACCCGGCAGCTAGCCGGTTCGGCGCCAATTCACATGGAGCCGAACTTGTCATATTCACGCCCGCACGTAATTTACACATGCTCAGCTAGCTTCGATTGATCGATTCCAGCACGCGTGAAGGCAAGCTAGCTAGCCAGGTAAGCTCACGTCTCTCTTTCTTAGAAAAAAACCTACTCCCTCCGGCCCGAATTAATTACCGTGAGGTCGTTTTTGCAAAACGTCTTTTCAGTTTCTTCCGACAAACAACGCAGTTCTCGCGTCGTCTCTCTTCCGTGGTTCATCCCCTTTCTCTGCCGCCACCCCGCCGGCCACCTTGCTCTCGCCCGCTCCGCCGCTCCCTCGTCGGCCGCCTCCCTTCCTCCTCGTGTCTCCGCCTTCCTTCCTCCGGCTTCCACCAACAAGAACCCAAGGAGGAGGGAGATCGAAGATGAAAGAGATTCCCTTTTCTCTCAAAGCATGAGACTTTGCCAGCTCCGACGGCAGTGCTCGTGGCTTGGAGGTGAGCTAGTACATGTTCTAGGCGACGATGGCCGGCAGGAATTGCGAAGGTTCTACGCTCATCATAATGTCTAGTTGACCATCGCCTTTTCCTTTTCCTGAAATATCTTCACCAACTAACCAAGCCTGAGTTTGAAGCTTGCTATTTCAAATTTTTAAAAGTGTAACAAGGATCATGCATGGTGTAAGGATATCAATTTTTGAAAAGTGTAACAAGGATCAAGTCTAGGGGGAGTCTGGGAGTTTCTTCAGACTTTCAGTTTGTTCATACTTAACTCGTGATATGCTTAGCAGCAAGACAGTACTCATCTTTTTGTACTGCTAAGCATGAGTATTGTCCTTAGACTTAACTCATGATACTTTGCACTTTGCAGCCTTTGAAGGGAAGGTTCCTTCAGTTTCAAATCACCAAGTTTTGAGGGTAGGTATCACGTCTTTTCATTGATCTTGTTCAAATATACCCTGCATCAGCCAACTCTAGGTTCTGTTGTATGAATATTTGGCACCACATTATATACTTCTGCTCTTGGTTAACTCGAATTGTAGGTAAGCAGCAACAGCATGTTACGTACTTCTGCACCACATTACATATTTGTTCAATTGCATGAAAAGAATATGATGATCAACCCAGGGTTAGCTCCAATTTTGGAGTAGCTACGTGCAATCAGAGCATCTGCAAAGGATAGGCAGAAGAATCTGGAGAGAAGCATCACGGATGAGGCTAAGGGGATCCTAAACAATGACAGTGCTGGAACTTCATCAATTCAGGCTTGTGCTGGTCTGGTATCTTGGGGATATCAATTCAGGCGTTAATTCAGCTGTCAATTAAGGCATCAATTAAATCGTCAATTTAGACCGTAATAATAACTGGATGGCTATCTGGATTGCAGGTAACTTCTCGCCGAGGCAAAGGCGTGTCATGGGAGGGCGCCGGCGACGTCCCGGACCACGGCGCCGACGGGCGCGGATAGGACGGTGGCTGAGTGGGTGTTGAGGAAGAGGAGCCCAAAATTTTGACGGACGACGGCGGCCGTGCTTGATGATGCAGGAACCATCAAGAGCTCGATGAGGTCGCCCCCACGCGGCCGGCCTGGGAAGGGGAAGGGGAAGCGGCCGGCCTGGGCAGGGGAAGGGGAAGCGGATGGTCGGCGGGAGACCTCCAACTGCGAGCAGAGCGGCGGCGGACTCCATCTCGCCAAGGAGCTGCGGACGGCAGCGGCGCGTGGTCGTCCGCGAGGAAGACGGAGCTTTGATTTGGACTAATTATCAAAATGATTTTAATTAGAGAGGGGTTTTTGTAAAATTGAATTAACACAGTGGCCGCGGCCGTTAATTCGGGCCGGAGGGAGTAATATCTCTAGGTGGTACGCGTGCGTCATGAATTAAAGGAGTGATTAGGGCATTAAGAAACAGTAAAACTCACCTGGCTAGGGCCTTTCACAGCGATTAGGCACTCTGGACCGTGGGATCTGCGCAGTCAACGATCTAGATCAGCACAGTAATCCCGAATGGTCGCTAATCTAACCGGGCTGCTACTCTGCAGACCCACTTCAGTGCCTTCTCGTTCACTGGGCCTGCACACAGTGGGCCTATGTTGGCGGGAGAAGATGGCCCTTTGTCTATTAATTCTTCTCGTTGGAAAAAAACACTCGTGAGGCCCGCTGTGTGGAACGGAAAGACACCCCTGCCTCCCATCGCGCCGCCGGGAGGGAGCCCCTATCCTCGCACGCCGCTGGCCGAGACCCCCGCGCGCCCTCTAGCTACCTCGCCCCCGCTGTCAACTCCAGGCCACGGCCGCCAAACAACGCGGCCGCCAACAACGCATCTCATTTGCTTGTATCTTCCTTCCCCTGCCCACCTCGTGCCTTTGCAGCGCTGGGGCGATGTGAGGAAGATTTTGGTGCCTGTCCGGAGGGACGAAACTGGGAGGGAGCTGCTTGGCTGGACGCTCGCCAAGGCCATAGCCGCCGGCGACCGCCTCTTCCCAGACTCGCTAGACTGGTTCGCATCATCATTGTCTTGGCGGATGGAGGGGATGTGAGGAAGGGAAGGGGAGAAGTCGTGCTGGTGATTGGAGGGATGGGGAGGGGAGGGGAGGCCGATGTTGTACCAGGATGGGCAGATAGGAAAGGAACAATGGTGAAATCCCACACTACTCAATTTCCCTTGATTTGATTCAGCCAGTTGCTGCGGCGCTCATGGACCCAGTCTACATCGTCCAAGCGCACAGGCCCACACAGTGGCCCTAGGTATCTTTCTGACTATTTATTTCCGTTGGTGCCATGGGCAGGCAAGCAGCGTCTCGGCTATGGCCAGCCCAGCGTAGAGGATGGAAAACGAGTACTACTTGGAAGAGACTGTATGCTTTTATGAGTTTTTTTACCTTGTGCTGTTCTCCTGTTGCCTTGCGTTATATGAGAATGCTTGCTATCAGCTAATTAGGTTGCTCAGCTTTTGATTTTGTTAACACTGCTTGCTTGGCGCTTCGTGACTCAATTCTGTTTAAGATGATCCAAGTATCCAATTAACTGGGCAACTTCAAGAAATAATTCTCAGCTTTTACTCTGAACTATTTACGTGCACATACTACTGCATCAAGCTCTAGGATTACTGTTTCAGTTTCATCTTATTGCAATATGTTGATGATGAGATCCCAAGTCTGAACCGGACAGCTAATTAATTAGAATCTAATTGATCAACTTGCATGGCGTATACTGAGTGCCTTTCTTATAACAAGCAAATCAAATAACGAGTCAAGGACATGTGTTGCTGAATATTTTGAATTCTATACGTGGAGGAAATTAGATGGTTAAATAAAAGTCTGATAAGGTAAAAAAATTCACGGAAAAGAATGCTTGGAAAAGAAAGCACTGAAAGTGAAAAGGATATCTGAATGAGGCAAAGAATGGCAACATATGCATTGAGCCGAGTAGTTTGAACGGGTCAGCTACACATTTTTATCTCTCATGTTGCAGTGCACGGGAATGTTTCATTCTCATATAAATTGTCCATGTTTATGGACTTTTTTCTTATTTATTGCAGTGCCATAGTCTCCTCATGTCTTCCAGCTACAGTGTGACATGTTTATTTTTTGTGCCTCAGCGTGGTTGGCTCTCACAAAGTCTTCTGCTTATAGGATGAGACCACATATTCTTTATCTGGTAATTTCATAATATTAATGGTGCAGATCGTAAACTCATATGCATTTTTCCCATCTTTCCCTATTTTTGTTGCAGAATTGATTCAGTTATAGTGCATTTAATTAATAGAGATTCATAAGGAAATCGTGAATATATTTCCACGAAGTTGATTTGAACATTTTTTTTAACTAATTTTGATGCTCAGATGCTATAGAAGATCAATATTTCTCTTTGCAAATTTTACTTGAACAAAATCTAGCATTCTCGTGTTCAATCTACCCCCCTTTTATCTTCTCTCAAAATTGAGATGTACAACACCAAATTAACATTTAGTGTTTTACTGCCACTTTACAACCTTCTCATCGCCTGGAATCGAAGAACTTACTGATGTGCCGTTCACATGTTCTTATGCTATTAATTAAGTTATACCCTATGTGTTCTGCAATTGCTTTGTCAAATTGACAAGGGATTTTCTTCTCTTTAGTTTGCAGCTTGTTTTTCTAAAGAGCCCGGTGAGCAGTGTTCCTCTTACTGTTCCTTTTTCTTTAAAGGTATCTCATTACCGTGCTTCACTGCTTTGTATTTTTTTGTTTGTCAATACAGATGTTTTTTGATTCAGGTATAGAATCCATGTCAAGTTGGACTACAGGTCACACTTGGCATGCATGTTTGGTAAGTTTTCAGTATCACCATATGAGGTACATTGTTAACTCCAAATAACTACATATGTTGCAGCTGATGCATCTTACGATGTCATTGGAAGCTTCTCCCATCTCTGCAGTTGTTGTTGATTGTTCGGGTTGAGGCTCTAGCTTCGAATTCACCAATTATGGAAGCCTTCACTATTGACATTTGCTTACGGGTTGCATTGCTTATGTACTCTATTTGTGAGCTGGCATATCTTATCTGTCTATTATTATAATTTATCTTAGATGAGCCTATTTTTCTATCGTGGGAAGCTGTAAAAGTTTCTTTCCGAGGTCAACTATGTTGCTTAATCAATTCTATGTGGCGGCATCTCCTCAATAATGCACATAGTACTGTCTCAAGATGTCTTGGTGGATACAAGATCGAGGGGCTGCATGCCTAGGTGCGGAATAAGTCATGAATTGCCATTCATGATGAGATGTATTCGTTAATTAGGTGTTGCATGCAAGATTGGCAAGTCTGTTACATCACTTTTGTTTATCAGGTTGGTTCAATTTACCTTCTGGTTTCATCATCATCGTCATAATGCCATAACTTTCGATCTCTCTTTCGAGCACGTTTAAGTCTGCTTGTGTTCGTTGTTGTTTTGAGCCTTTTCATTCTGTTGTATACCACGACAGACATGTACTGACTAGGATTTTGAAGTTACACATGGTCTGTAACTGGGTATAATTAGAGTAGAGAAAGATGAGATCTAGCTGCTCGATAATAGAAGTATGCAGTTATATATTGCAAGTTCAATTTGTTTTTCTTTTTTCAAGAAAGCATACTGCACATTTACAGCTCCGAGTGTAATTCTAAGCTTCTCATATTCCGATAGTTTATGGATTTGAACGAGTTGGTACTACAATGATAGGCAAAGTGATGTCGTACTGTCATATATCGATGATGACTAGAGGTGTGAGTACTCTCGCCATCTATTTATTTTGTGTGGTTAATTCTGGTGATATAAATATGTTTTGTGCTTACATTTTGCATGTCCACTCCTACAGCTCTTCCACCTTCATAATG
This sequence comes from Avena sativa, assembly GCA_916181665.1. NCBI lineage: Eukaryota > Viridiplantae > Streptophyta > Magnoliopsida > Poales > Poaceae > Avena > Avena sativa. Next base: position 369,000,942 of record OV702290.1, read on the forward strand.
CTGTCTTTTCAGGTTTCCAATACCCTATACTTGATCTCATTTCACGGCTGCTACTTCCACTACACTCCCGACTTTTATTTGCCACGACACGGTTCTAAGGGGCTTTCTCAGCAAATTATCTGCACATTGACACTGTGTACAGGATGACCGTAGTAGATGCTTCAGGATCTGGCTATCTTGTTTTATCACTATTTTGGCATAATACTGTAGTACTTAATGAATTAATATATTTTTTAGACCAAGGCATTGTATTTTTCCTATTCAATTATGTTCGTACCATTTCAATTTTTTTCTAATATTTTATTGCAATTTTCCAATCAAATTATGTTCTTGCCATTTTAATTTTCTCTAATAATCATTTCTGTCTTTAAGGCTGATGGGCGCAGCAACGCGCGCTATGATCCAAATGGTTTTGCCATGTCCAAAACGGTTCCTCGACTGTACTCGAGCGGTGGCCGCGCTCCTCGAGCGGTGTGGACCACGCAATTGCCTTCCTGTCGGCGGCTACGGCTATTAATCACGTCGCCATTAGAGAGAGAGGTTGTCGAGCGCTGACAGCGGGCGGGTGGTCAAAATGCGTGGCGTCGGGCCGCTCCGCTCGACCTAGCAGGACCGCGACCCATTTTTTGTCTGCGGGTCGGCCCATTCGGGTCGCCAGTTTGCGTCGGACCACTGGGCACACCGCTCGACCTAGCCGGACCGCGACCTATTTTTTGTTTGCGGCGCGGCCCATCCGGATCAAATCGGATGATTTGGGTCGCGAGTTTGCGTCGGGCCGCTCGACCTAGCCGGACCGCGACCCATTTTTTGTCTGCGGGTCGGCCCATCCGGACCAAATCGAATAATTTGGGTCGCCAGTTTGCGTCGGGCCGCTGGGCACGTGGCCTCCACTATTTGGCAAAAACGTTTGATAGGTTAATTGGGAGGCACCGACGCGTGGTGCCATGTTTGGGGCCGCCGCTGTAGTAGTACTCGAAGTAGCGGTAGTCGAACCTGTTGAGCTCATGTTCTTCCCGCGTTCAGTGGGCTCGGCGTCGCGCTCGTCCTTGATGTCGATGGGGTCGACTGCTTGTCGTGAAGGAGAGCAGCGCCTCCTAGGCGTTGTGGTCATTCACCAAATCCAACATCGCCTAATTCCAGTCGGGGCGGTCCTTGGGGTCATCGGGATTCTGGAGCGCCCCTACTGGCGGAGGTAGGCGGCCATCATCAACCCCCTCCCCCTGTCGACCTCCTCCTGCTTCGGCTCTGGGGAGGTAGGCGTGCACAGGTTTCTAGCGAGCAACGATGGTCGCCGCAGATCGAGGATCTCAATACCCCTCGTGGGGTTTCACGTTGACGACGTGGTGAACACCTCCTTCATTTCATGCTTCGGGACAGGGTAGGGAGAAAAGCGCAAGGAGGACAACATGGAGCACGCCGACCCAGACGACGACGAACTAGACGAGGAAGAACACAGCGTGGATGTCGAGTCCCAGATAGGAGACGCCCGCTCCGCCTTCGACAACCCCCGGAGGTGGTCATGTATATAGAGAACCGGTCGGGTATGTCAATGACAGAGTTGACCCGCCATGCGCCATGTCGTCAGCGACTCGTGTCTGGCACGCCCGCAAGTAGCCTTGTGGGGCGGTGATGGCCTCGACACGTGACATTCTACTGGGCCATGCCGGACGGTAACGGGTCTTGAAAAAAAATGAGACCAGCATGGGGAGGAACCCATGCGGCTTTGTATTGAGAAGAAGGTGTGAGGCATGAGGATCAGCCGGGGAATTTAATAACTCACACATAGGAATCGAACTCGCACCGGCCGAAACGTACCATTGTGCTCCTGCCAGTGGGCTAGATGGCCATCCACGAAACGGGTCTTGAGACGCACGGTTGAAGGCGGTTTTCCATCCAACATGCCCAATAGATCTTTGAGGAGCCGTCTGAGGACGCGGCTGGAGATGCTCTTAGTATGATTGGAGAAAGATTTGTTGCATCTCAAACACTACTGCGCTACTGATTTTAGATTGTGAAAATTGAGAACAAAATCTAGCGCCTCCCCATAAAAAGAATCTTTTGCCTTTAACCAAAAGTTATGTTGTCTTCTTACACAGACTAGGTGTTCGCATACGGCTGCTCCTTCTAATTACAGAGGAATGAAAAGAAATAACCCAGACTCTAAAAAGTGCTCGGAGGCCACGAGACACGCTCGAGCCTCCGGTTTCTGGCCGTCCGATCAACTCGATCGCATCGTGTCGTGCAAGCTGTCCCGACAGCCGTCGGTGGCCCCGCACACGCTCCCCTCCATCCACCTCCCTCACCTCCAGTACCACTCCCTCAACACCGCCTCCAGTCTGTGGATCCCGTGCGGCCGCCGACGCCGCCCCATCCCTCTACCTAGCGCAGTCCCCGGCGACCCCTCCGCGCCCCTGTCCGTCCTCCTGTTCCGACGAGATTCCCCTTCACCTACCATCGCGCCGCCTTCCAATCTCACGCTGGCCGCCCCCTCCCCACCTCTTGTGTTACGCCGTCAGAAAAACTCGCCGGCCGCCGCCCTTCTACACCTCCTGTGTGCCGCCAGCGCACATCCGCGCCTACCTTCCAACTCTCTGCCCGGTTGCCTCCCTCCCCCAAAATCATGTGAAACGACGGCGAGCCCTCCATGCCGCCTCCCAACCTCATCTGGCCCCTGCTACGCAAGGACCTTCTTGCGCACCGCTCATGTACTCCCAACAAACAGACGGTGCACTCCATCGACCAGATCCGGCCACCGTCCCGGAGCCCCTGCATCTGACGTGCCTCCCGGTATGGATCCCCACTGCCGTGTGTGTTGTTGCGATGAAGACGCCGGGCTGGCGCAAATGCGGACGAACTGGGCGACGTCGGCAAAGTCAGTCGCGAGCTAGCCCGATCTCTTGCGGTCGGCAGGACGCTGATCGTAGTCGTGAAGGTGCAGTTGCCGGAGGAGGAGCACCGCGTTTCGGCCACGCTCCGGCGCCCCCGACCGCTCTTGACGCGTGCGTGCTCCGACGACTTTGGAAGTTTGGATGCGTCGCCTGACTGATACGTGCGTGATCACTAGTACTTGTTCTGTTAGATGTGTCCATGGGCTGAACCTACCTTTTGCCAAGATACGTGTTTGCTGCTGCTGTCTTCTAAATTTTGAGTTTGTACTATTTTTGTGTGCCATGTTCCTCGTCACGTCTAGGAAATCATGGCGCTGAGGAGGTTGCGGCTTGTCTTTGAGGGGCAAGGTCGTGGAGCTCGATGGCAGAGAGCGGCCACACGCGAGGATGTGGAGCTCGGCGGAGGAGAGCGGCCACCTGTGAGGGCGTGGAGCTCGTTGGTGGCGGAGGAGCAAGTTCGATGAGGCTGCGAGTTGTTTACATTTTACTTGGGTGTGAAAATCGAGAATACAAGCTATGTCACTACAAAATCACAAGCAGGTCGTGATTTGAATTTCATATGGTAAAATCATCTTCAAAATCACCAGACACTAGGTAGTTTATGTTTCATCTCAGAGTGTCGATTGTCATGTAATTTCCATATCTATTTTTCCTGCTGTATTTTTCGCGAGGCAATTACGTGCATTGCACACTCATAGGCCATGAAAACGGAGTTTTCAGTGTCGTACTCGGCCTACTCAGTGGGTTTTCCAGATGAGGGAGAAAAGACATAGAGTCTTTAATGTAGTGATCCCCAAAGTTTTAGGTTCAAGCTTGCTTAGGTAGCTCACCGTTTTCATCTGCCAGATGATAAGTTGCTTATTAGATGCTATCAAGTTAATTACCACCACTTTCTAAGTTGTTGTACATGTATGGAGGATATGTTTTCTATGTGAGAAGCTACGCGTGGTGTCATCCAATGAGTAAATTTTTGGAAAGAAAATATTTTGAAAACTTCAGCAACTAGAGTACTAGTGACATGGGTATACCTTACAGGTACTCAAACTTGGTATATATGGCCTAAATACAATGGAAACCCACAGTGTCGCCAAGTTCCAAATGAAGAACTCGAGTAACCTACGGACTCTCGATTGCTTGAAGAACAAGAAGAAGCAAAGATAGAAAGTTCAAAAGGGAAAACCCTAACTTGTAACCGACTCGACCTGCTACCTGAGACCTAGCCTATCTATATAAAGGCTAGGAGGGGGCGGCGAGGAGGACACACGCAACCCTAGTTTCCACAACCCTCGCCAGATTGCATCTGCGCACCATTGTAATCCTTGATTCCTTTGATAATTCTACGAGCAGACAAGCAGGAGTAGGGACCTCTGCGAGGCCTGAACCTAGGTAAATCTTCGAGTCCCCTGTGTGCTTGTTTGCTAGCCAATAGATGTCTTCAGCGCTCTCTCCTTCTTCAAAACCCAAGTCCATAACAATGGGCATTGATGAGTTAAACCCTCGTTAATTGGTGCCGTCTGTGGGAATTGGGAGTGCTGATGTTGCGGCTTCTTCGGCCCCATCAACCGCGATCTACAACTCCGCAACAGCGAAGATTCGTCAGCTCTTCGGCGCGTTCGACTTCATCGTCCACACGCCAGCCACTCGCCCCGCCTTCGAATCCGTGGGCGACGGAATCAGCCTGGCGATCGGGAGCTTCCGCTTCCAAGTTAGTCAGATGGGCACGCTTCGCATGCCTGACCAGCCGACGGTACCATCGATTGCTCCAGCATCATGGTTCCCTCCGCCGATCGGCACCCTCAATGAGCCCCACACCTCGACAACAGTCGAGAATACGGTCAGCGACAGCAGTCGCGAATCCGATCTGAGTGATCTGGCAACTAAAGACGGAGCCTACGGTTCCGGGTCTGAAAATTGTGGGAGCAGCAGCTTCCCCAACCACTTCATGTGCGCCGTCATCAACGCAGGCGACACCTCCGCCAATCACGACAACACGGGCAACGGTGGCCATGAAGCCGACCCGCCAAACGGCAGACCACCCAACGACGGACCACCCAACGGTGGACCACCCAATGGTGGCCCTACTAACGGCGCTCCCGTCAACAACAGAGGGGTAGCCGAACCCCCCACCATGATCAACGAGCAAACTGGCGAACGCGTCGTGATCAGGCTCAACGATCTCGAGTGGGCTCGCTGCCGCGAAGCCCTGCGAGGCCACCCTCTACCCTTTGGCTCCCCGCAAGAGCTGCTGATGGGTTACCATTGGCTCCTGAAAGAGGAATACAAGCGCCAACTACAAACGATCACGCAACTCGAGGCGCGTAAGAAGGCAGCCGACGAATCAAGCCTCCGACGAGCTGGGCTCTCTTCACACAGAGGATCCTCCTCTAAGTGCAACGAGTACATCGCCAACAAGAGACGATCTCGTCTCGCCCACCTCACAGAACAAGAACGTGTAGAAGCCGCCAAAGTCCTCGACTTCGGCTCCATGAAGGTGGATACACGCGGCAACGTGCTCCCAAAAACGCCGCAAGCCGCGGTAACGGCGGCCACCATGTGCCTCCTCAACAACCAGCCGCCAGCTAGAGACCCTCGAGCCGCCATGCACCGATCTACGATCGCAGGCTTGGGGTTAATCGAGGCCGCCCTCGACAAAGAACCAGCATCGGAACCGAAGAAAGTCAAGGCTCTGGCAAAACGCTACTCCTCGCCCTCATCTAGCGACGACAGTCATGATTTGTCTCGATGTCGCCGCTCACGGCGACACGACCACGACTATGATGCGCGCGATGACCTCACACAGCGGAAGATTGACACAAGGGCGCGACGTGCCCGGTCGACTGACTCAGAGGACGAAGACGTGGAGCTTTGTGGCGCTAGATGCTTCAGCAGGACCATCAGACAAAAGCGAATGCCCAAGGGGTTTAAACTCCCGTCAGAGAACCCAAAGTTCGATGGCCTGCAGGACCCAAAAATCTGGTTAGAGGACCATATCTCCTCCGTCAGGCTCCACGGCGGGAGTCGAAGCACGGCCATGCAATGCCTACAGTTGTGATGACCCACAAATATAGGGGGTGTATCGCAGTATTTTCGATAAGTAAGAGTGTCGAACCCAACGAGGAGCAGAAGGTGATGGCTAGTGGTATGGATCAGGAATTCTCTGCAAATACTTAGCAAACGGATTTTTAGGGTTTTTTGATAAAGCAAGTAAACGAAGTATGAGTAAATAAAAGATAGTAGGAATAAATGCAGCAAGTGGCCCAATCCTTTATGCAGCAAAGGACAAGCCGGTTGTATAACTTAAGATGACCAAACGTTCTCGAGGACACATGGGAAGACTGTCAAGTGCTTCCGTTTCATATAGTTGATTAATCTTCTTTAGCTTGCTAAGTGTTGTGTGGGTGAACCTGTGCTAATGTACCAACCTTCCTAGGACTAATACAAACTTGTGATTATACCCCTTGCAAACATCCGTAAGTACAAGAAAGTAATTAAGGTAGAAACCTAACCACAACTTTAAACTCTAAGACCCTTATGCCCTTGTGCAATGGTTTCCTAATGGGGGTTCAAGTTTCTGTCACTCCGGCAACCCCTACGATTAGTAGCCAAATACACAATGCATTCCCCTAGGCCCATATAGGTGAAGTGTCATGTAGTCGACATTCACATGACACCACTAGAAGAAGTACACCACAACTTAAATATCAAACTATTGAATCTTTCTCAACACAACTCCACTACTAACAACATGACTTCTCCCATGTCCTCAAGAACAAAACGAACTACTCACAAGACATCATATGGATCATGATCAGAGATGGAATAATGATGTATAACAATCTGAACATAAACAATAATTCAATGGTTCCACTCAATAGCATCATCTACAAGGAGTAATCAACACCGGGAAAGTTTCCCCTATGAACTATGCAAGATTCAACGCAATTGTTACAGCAATATGGAGATGGTGATGAGGGTGCTGATGGTGATGATGGTGGTGATGATGATGATGATCCCGATGAAGTCCAGCTTGATGGCGGTGTTGATGGCGATGATCTCCCCTCTCCGGGAAGGAATTCCCCCGGCAGAAATCTGTCTATCGGAGAGATCTTTCTCTCTCGGTGTTTTCCGCCCCGTAGAGGTGGCGAAATCTTTCTGTGGTCGCTCTCCGAGTCTTAGGGTTTCGGGAGGATAATATACACCAGAGGGGAGTGCCAGGGGTGGACCAGGGTGTCCACACCACCTGGTGGCGTGGCCTAGGCTGGCCCACGCCAGGGGGTGGTGTGGGCCCCCTATGGCCCATCTCCAGCCCCCCTTTTGGCTTCCTTTGTCATATGGAAAAATAGGATTTTCCATGTATTTTCCCTGATTTTCTGATCTTCGCGAATTTTGCCTCCAAACAACACCTTTTCCATCAGAATCCTGACTGCAGCGGTCCATGCTCCAAAAGTCATCGACCATGCAAAAACAGATGAAATAACATGTATCACCTCTCAATATGAAATATATCAATGAATAACAGTGAATTATGACATAGAATAGTGATGCAAAATGGACGTATCAACTGAAGGGAATATGCCCGAGAGGCAATAATAAAGTGGTTATTATCTTATTCCATGTTTATGATAAATGTTTATTTTACATGCTAGAATTGTATTGATCGGAAACATCAATACATGTGTGTTTAATAAACAAAAAAGGGTTCCTAGTTATGCCTCTCTTATAAACTAGCTTGTTGATTAACAAGATGATCAAGGTTTCCTAATCATGGACATTGGATGTTGTTAATAACAAGGTCACACCATTGGTGGAATGATGTGATGAACATTCATCCGAAGTATAGCATTACGATCAAAGTCATTATGTTTATATTGCTATAATATCATACGAAGTAATCTTTATCCTTAGACCATGAGATCATGTTAATTGCTAACACCGGAAGAGTATCTTGATAACATCAAACGTCACACCGTAACAGGGTGACTATAAAGGTGGGTTCAGTGCTACGAAGGTGTTATGTTGAGGCTCATGGATCAATAGTGGGATTTGTCCATCCCGATGACGGATAGATATACTCTGGGCCCTCTCAGTGATATCACATTGAAATAGCTTGCAAGCAAGTGATGTGATCACTAGAATGTTATATCACGAGAACAAGAAAAGAGTGCATGTCGGTAACGAGATCAAACTAGGTATGGAGATACTGATGATCGAATCTCGGACATGTAATATATCACGAGACAAAGGGATTTAGTTACTAGCGTTAATGGTTCTCACGATCACAGAAGTCATCGTTGAATGTGTAGGAGTCAGTATAGATCTCCAGGTCCCGCTGCTGATTATTGATCAGAGAGGGGTCTCGATCATGTCTGCATTATTCGTGAACCATAGGGTGACACACTTAAGGGATACCAACACCATTTGGAGAAAATATGTTTCAGATAAAGATTTAAGAAAGCGCTGGAATTATTTCAATAGACACCGAAACTGTTTCGGGTGAAATTGCTGAAATTGGTTCTGCATGTAATATTGAAATGTTGCAGGGGTTTTTATGTGAATGTTTGTTAATTAAAGTAATTAACAAAATTCTGAATAAAAATAATAAAAGAGTTTTATTAAATGAGAGAGCATTAAATTTGGAGAAATTTAATGCATTCAAAGTGGAGACTTTAAAACAGAATGTGAAGGGGCATTTTAATGTGGAGGGGTTACCACCACATGAATGAAGGAGGTGAAGGGTCACCCCCTCCATGCGCCGGCCATGAAGGAGGGGCACCCCCTCCTCCTATAAAAGGCCACCCCCTCCTCACTTCTCACACACACCTCCTTGTGAAGGATCTCTCTCCCCCTCTAGTATTATTCCCCCATGGTCTCGGATTAGCGAGATACATGTTCTCGGTGGCTTTATCTGGAAATGAGTTGTTGGTTCCGCTGCTTTGCTGGAGTGAGGGACGGAGGTTGTCGGGGTACCGGATGTGTGTGCGATCACGGATGCACCGCTGCTTTGCGGTGCTGGACTTGGTGGTGCTGGAGCTGGATCTGATGGACGTGCTGGAGCCGGACCTGCTGGACTTCATCACGATCTTGAGATCGGCAAGTGTACGACTACATCAACCACGAGTTCCTACTCGTTAACAAAGCTCGTTGTCTACGAGAGTAAGTTCTCGTTGGATGTATGTCCACCCGTTGCTTTGTACCTAGTAGATAGATCTTGGCGTGTAGTTCACACCGTAGGAATTTTTTTGTTTTCTATACTGCGGACCCAACAGTGGTATCAGAGCCTGATCTATGTGTAGGTGCTTTGCACGGATAGAACACATAAGAGTATGTGGGCGATGATGATCATGTGATTGCATCTTCTATGTATTTTGGATATTGGTGGCATAGTGGGATGAAGCGGCCCGGACCAACCTTACATGTCATCGTACATGAGACCGGTTCCACAACTGACATGCAACTTGTTTTGCATAAGTGGCTGGCGGGTGTCTGTCTCTCCTACTATAGTCAATATCTGATTTAGAACGAGTTGCTAATAACTTAGTTATCCTTGTTGTGCTTCATGTTCGTAGGTGAGAACGGTTCTATCTCCGAAAGCCCTAAGCCACGTAAAACTTGCAATTGATAAATTAGAGGCGTCTAGTTTAGATCGTTGCTGGGCTAGTGTATTGATATGGTATTGTTGTAAGTAGATGTATGATAGATACTCTTACAACACACTCAACGTGTAAGTTCCATAGACCATGGCCTTACACACAAAGGAATGATAGAGATCATACCACGATGCAAGTGATAGATCAAATGCATGGACCATATCATCTCACTTTACACATTAGATGTTAGCATCTTATATTGCTAGTTTGGCGCTTTTAGTAGCATTGTAAGATGATCCCTCATTTAAATATCAAGATAAAATGTGTTCTTCTTTAAGTATGCACCGTTCTATGGATCGTGTTTCGAGACATCACGTGATGATCGGGTGTTCTCAACTCTATGCTTTCATGCAACGGGTGTAAGATAGTTTTACACACACGAATACTAAGGTTCTTACTTGGCGAGCCTAGAATGTACAGACATGGCCTCGGAACACGGACCGAAAGGTTAAGCATGAGTCATATAATTGATGTGATGACCATATTGATGCTCGCCTTTGAAGCTACACCGACTCACATGATGATCGGACTTGGTGTAGTGGATTTGGTTCATGTAATCACCAAAAAGGCACGAGGGATGTCGTTTTTGAGTGGGAGTTCATTTCTAATTTGGATTAGTCGAACTCAATTTGTCATAAACTAAATCGAAGTGAATTTGCATAATTTGTTGTAGTCATTGGCATTTGTTCACTACCTTATGCTTAGTTTTAATTGAGATAATAGAACTATAAAATTCTAGATATTTACTTTATGAACTGGTATCGTATTGTTTTGAATGTCAATTTAAAGTTTATAAGTCCTATTGCAAACTTTCAGCAAACTCTATTTACTCCATGAAGTTTAATAAGTAGTATTAAATAGAGAGTAAGAATTCCAATGTTAGTATCTAAAGTATCATGTTTGCCTCCATGATTATTGATATTCAAAAAGTTGTTTTAATATCAAGATTATATTGGAGCTGAAAATTGTTTCAGAAACCATCATGTGTGAAAGATATTGTGATATCTGAAACAATGTTTTTGGTTGCATTATGATAGAGTATAATTTAGCAAATTACATGTTCTCATATTGTATGAGAATTTGTGAAGGATGGAGATGCTAGGCATCCGAATCTGCCAAAAGGGTTTTGGGAACTGATATTATACTCGCGATTCTTCCTTATAGGCTATAGTAGCTTGATCATGAAAGTTGTCATGATAAGGATGAATAGAAGATGTAAGTAAGATGTTTACTACACTAATAGATTACTAAAGAATGGATTTTTGAAAGAACACCAAACATTTGATGATGGTGATCCACTTCAAAGTGCAAGTCCAAAGGTATTAGTATTTGACTATATACGCTTTGTACCATGTGTCATGTTGATGACACCACTATTGATGTTGATAGATTCTTTTAAAAGAAAAAGGAATTGCTGAAAGAGAATCTATAAAATATTTGGCAGAAAATAAAAGGTTGGAGATGTCCAACTTAGGTATATAGAAGATATACATGTTATGGCTATATTCCTTGCTTGTTCAACAATGTGGTTCTTAGGTATTGGATACCGGTATTGGATACCGAATTGGTTGGTATGAAGTGTCATACAGGACAACACAATTCATGAACTACAATGGCCTAAGTAACTACCAAGACAATGAGTGATGATGTTCATCGAAAACAAATAAAGTGTTATTGTGTTTTTCGTTGTCATCAAACCAAGCCTTCAAGATTTGTTTAAATAATTGTTATTTTGTTCCGGTATCATGAGAACAATGGCTGTTCAAATAATTACCGTATTCCATAAAGGATGGATGAACTTTTACAAGTCTAGTTGGAGAAATCACATCCATAAACACTATTGCTAAAATGTCGCAAGACAAATTATTGAAAGATCACTTATGAAGTGACATCGCTGTTTAAATTATATTTGAAATAAAACATGAAGAAACTCCATGTTGATGGATTTTTGGAGTCTTTGATTTTGATCAATTGACGCATGTGAGACTTTCCTCGAGATAATTGAAACTCCGTCCATAGGCCACAGAGAAACGGATGACTAGCTTATTGGAAATTGTGCATGCTGATGTGCATAGTCCATTATGTGTAGCCATATGCGATGGATCTTTTTGCTTCATATGCTTTCTCCGAAAATTTGAGTGAATATATCTGTATATTTACTTAATAAGGAGGAAGTATGAAACATTTGAAAGTTGTTCAAAGACTTTCAAGATGAAGTTGAAAATCATTGTAACAAGAAAATAAAGAGTTTATGATTCGATCATAAAGGAAGATATTTGAGTTACATGTTTAGCAAAAACACCTAAGAATTGAGGAATTGTTCCATGATTTGTGTTTCCCGATAAACCATAGGAGTATGGCATATTCGAGAGATGAAATCAAACCATGTTTGACATGGTAAGATCAAAGGTGTCATTTATAAAACTGCCATTATGTTTTAAAGATTGAAGCTTTAGAGACTACCGCTTTTACACTGAAAAGAGCACCATCGTGATCCGTTGAAATGACACCATATGAGTTATGGTTTGGGATAAAACCCGAATTGTCTTTTCTTAAATTTTAGTATGCTATGCATAAGTAAAATGTTTACAACCAAAGTTGGATAAGCACGTCTTTGTAGGTTATCCCAAAGAATTTGTTGGGAATTTCTCCATAACACCGAGGACAAAAGAGTTTGTCGCTTGGAACGTCAAGTTTCTTGAGAAGGAACTTTTCGTGAAAAGTTAAGTGGGAGGACAATAGAACTTTGATAAGGTTGTTGAACCTTAGGTATATGTGCTAAGTAGCGCAGCGCCGGAAAGTGTCCCGGTGGTGGCCACAATGCTCATGGCTCTCGTGATTACAAAAGGTGTGATCTCGGAGATTAGAGTTCCTATAGAACCGTGTGGGTCGGTAAGAATCAAATAGTAAGATTTGATAAGCAAGTCGTTATTGTTTTGACAATGATGAACCGACTACATGCAAAGAAGCGATGATGGGCCCTGACTCCATAAAATGACTAGAAGTCATAGAATCCATGATAGTATCCATACACGAGAAAACAAGTTTCTGAACTTGGAAGACCCTCCGGAAAGGCGTGAAGCCTATCGGTCGTGTTTGGATCTATAAAGAAATAAGACATGGATGTTTAACATCTATGAAATAGTCGACATGTCAGAAAGAAGTTTACGACAATGTTCAAGGAGTTGACTATGACAAGATTTGATCTTTCATAGCGATATATAGTCTTGACGGATTAATGTAGCAACCACTACATATAATTTGGTATATGGTAGTTGAATAAACAAAACAAGGTTCTTCTAATAGAATGGTGACCTAGGACATGTACATGACATGGTCCGAAGGGTTTTGTTAATTCAAAGGGTGCTAAAAGGGCATGTAAACTTCAATAGTTGAAGTAAGCATAGCGGAGTTGGAATCTTCACCATGATGAAACTGTTAAAAGAGTTTAAATTCATCGGATATGATGAAGATGCTTGCATTTGCAAGAAATTAAGTGGGAGCGCTGAGACATATTTCTAATACATTATGTAGAGGACATATTGGTGATTGGAAATGATGTATCTTGTATTGACACAAGTTAAGAATTTCATTAAAATAAGATTTCGATGAAAGACTTGGGCAAACCCAGAATATTAGGCATCAATATCTATATGGATAGATTAAGGCGCTAATATGGTTGTGCTAGACATACATATATGAGATATTGAAAGGGTTCAATATGGAAACAACAAGAAAGGTTCTTGCTGCATGGAAAGGATTGTATCAAAATTCAAGTGTTTCAACACTTGGTGAGTAAAATCACATGAAGATTTTGATCGATTATACCATGATATGTATATATCCAGAATGTCCTATGCTCTAAATGTTATGAGCATATACCAGAATGATTCATAAGATGATCATTGGACAATAGTAAAGATATTCTTATGAGCTTTGGAAGAACTAAGAATATATAATGTATAAGTGACAAATAGTTAAAGGTAGTTCATTGTAAAGTGTTACATTGATACTAGTTTTGTCACAAGATACAAATTAAATTTATCTCAATTTAGACTATGGGTGGCACAATATAATGGAAAGGATGTTCCATGATGGATTTGGATGAGTTCCAAAGTTGAGACATTGTGACGGATACTACAACAAAAAGGCTAAGTATATGACTGCTATAGTAGCAGCATAGGAGGGCATTTGTGTTAAGTAGTTTGTTATCAAACTAGGTGTGGTTCAAAGTGGGCTAATACTATGAAGATATATTGTGTGACAATAATATCAACATATTTTGAGCCGAACGAACTAAAGGTCTCACCAAAGGACCAAATCTATACAATGCCATCTCATTTGAGAATGAGTGATGCGTAGAGACACAGAGACATGCAAATACACACGGACCTGAAACTGTCAGATCCAGAGATTATGTTAACCACTAGCAATATCATATATGCAACACCAGAAAGCCATAGGTGTTCAATACGCAAAGTTTCAAACTAGATTATTGACTCTAGTGCAAGTGGGAGACTAAAGGGAATATGCCCGAGAGGCAATAATAAAGTGGTTATTATCTTATTCCATGTTTATAATAAATGTTTATTTTACATGCTAGAATTGTATTGATCGGAAACATCAATACATGTGTGTTTAATAAACAAAAAAAGGGTTCCTAGTTATGCCTCTCTTATAGACTAGCTTGTTGATTAACAAGATGATCAAGGTTTCCTGATCATGGACATTGGATGTTGTTAATAACAAGGTCACACCATTGGTGGAATGATGTGATGAACATTCATCTGAAGTATAGCATTACGATCAAAGTCATTATGTTTATATTGCTATAACATCATACGAAGTAATTTTTATCCCTAGACCATGAGATCATGTTAATTGCTAACACCAGAAGAGTATCTTGATAACATCAAACTTCACACCGTAACAGGGTGACTATAAAGGTGGGTTCAGTGCTACGAAGGTGTTATGTTGAGGCTCATGGATCAATAGTGGGATTTGTCCATCCCGATGACAGATAGATATACTCTGGGCCCTCTCAGTGATATCACATTGAAATAGCTTGCAAGCAAGTGATGTGATCACTAGAATGTTATATCACGGGAACGAGAAAAGAGTGCATGTCGGTAATGAGATCAAACTAGGTATGGAGATACCGATGATCGAATCTCGGACATGTAATATATCACGAGACAAAGGGATTTAGTTACTAGCGTTAATGGTTCTCACGATCACAGAAGTCATCATTGAATGTGTAGGAGTCAGTATGGATCTCCAGGTCCCGCTGCTGATTATTGATCAGAGAGGGGTCTCGATCATGTCTGCATTATTCGCGAATCGTAGGGTGACACACTTAAGGGATACCGACACCATTTGGAGCAAATATGTTTCAGATAAAGATTTAAGAAAGCGCTGGAATTATTTCAATAGACACCGAAACTGTTTCGGGTGAAATTGCTGAAATTGGTTCTGCATGTAATATTGAAATGTTGCAGGGGTTTTTATGTGAATGTTTGTTAATTAAAGTAATTAACAAAATTCTGAATAAAAATAATAAAAGAGTTTTATTAAATGAGAGAGCATTAAATTTGGAGAAATTTAATGCATTTAAAGTGGAGACTTTAAAAGAGAATGTGAAGGGGCATTTTAATGTGGAGGGGTTACCACCACATGAATGGAGGAGGTGAAGGGTCACCCCCTCCATGCGCCGGCCATGAAGGAGGGGCACCCCCGTCCTCCTATAAAAGGCCACCCCCTCTTCACTTCTCACACACACCTCCTTGTGAAGGATCTCTCTCCCCCTCTAGTATTATTCCCCCATGGTCTCGGATTAGCAAGATACATGTTCCCGATGGCTTTATCTGGAAAGGAGTTGCTGCTTCCGCTGCTTTGCTGGAGCGAGGGGCAGAGGTTGTCGGGGTACCGGACGTGTGTGCGATCACGGATGCACCGCTGCTTTGTGGTGCTGGACTTGGTGGTGCTGGAGCTGGATCTGATGGACGTGCTGGAGCCGGACCTGCTGGACTTCATCACGATCTTGAGATCGGCAAGTGTACGACTACATCAACCACGAGTTCCTACTCGTTAACAAAGATCGTTGTCTACGAGGGTAAGTTCTCGTTGGATGTATGTCCACCCGTTGCTTTGTACCTAGTAGATAGATCTTGGCGTGTAGTTCACACCGTAGGAAATTTTTTGTTTTCTATGCTGCGGACCCAACATCAACTCCCCCCAAGCTTAGACTTCGCTTGTCCCCAAGCGAAACTGATCTCAATAAACATGTCCTTGGGTTTATGGAGTGAAGAGTCGATAAAAGAATATGGACAAGAAGCATCACATTCATCAATACATAGATTATAATAGAAGACAACTCACTATTATATAACTCAACTTGCAATAAGTAAAGGAAACACAATAGAGATACATGAAGTAAATCATAATTGGTAATGGCAAACTTAGCTCTTGGTCGAATAATAGTTGATAATTTGCTGGAGTTCACAAATAACTGGTTTTCAATGATAGCTTTCAAAGTAGTAAACATCAAGATAAGAGCAATGTGCAAAACAAGGAACATAAGCAACATGAGTGAATAAATCATCATATGAATGAAACACAACAACTCAAAATACTTGCTGAGATAGAGAGGAATAGGTTTATTGACTCAAATAAAAAGTAAAAGAAAGGCCCTTCGTAGAGGGAAGCAGGGATTGCAAGTCCCATAAAGAGCTCCCAAAAATTATGATACTTACTAGCTTTCAGCTCTCATTGTCCCTATCATAGGCATCTTTTGGTGGTTAAGGTTAAAGTGACACAACTAAGAGGATATGCTTGACAAGTTATAAATTGAAGTCCCATTCCCCTTACTTATGAGTACCGAACCTCATGCTACTCAACTTCAGTCACGAGTAAGCTCTTGTGATTGTAAATACACATGTATCATTGAGAACCGCCAACGGGGTACCCCTTGCACATGACACAGGAGCTATCCCATAATCAAAATGACAAGGCAAGCAGACAATGAGCATCTCAGTGATCTTTTTATTTGCTATTTGCATAGGTTTTTATTGAGGATGCTTCATAGAATGCTCACTATAGTTATGCTGCAAGTTTCCACCATGATTAGGCATGGCTTAGGCTAGCGACCCAGGCGTTTCTCTAACACACATATAAACTCCATGATCTTACAAGTTCCACTCTTATTTCACACTGCCAGGATCCATAAGCAAAAGAACATGATATCAACTAGGTACAAAGTACCATGACAGTGTTGAAAGCATTCCCCATGATACATGGTTCTGCTAACTTCAACTCATAAAGCGCAAGCATATACGCAACAAAGAAGGACCCAATGGTTCAAGTTTATTAAATGCAAGAAAATTAAAGTGTGCCATCAAGTTTGTGAGAGCTTTAATCGCTAATTTTCACATAACAAGTTTAATTTGGGAGGTAGAAAAAACAAGAATTTACTTGGAATAGCAATAATGCTAATAGGTAGGTATGGTGGACTCAAATGGCATGGGTTTTGGTTTAGGGAAGTGGATGCACGAGAAGTATTCCCTCTCAGTACAGGTTTTTGGCTAGCAAGGTTGGTTACCAAGTACAAGAGTTGAAGGAAACAAACAAACATACAAGTGATAAAGACAAACATGCAATCTTCCTTGGAAGCACAAAAGATCTTAACTAGAGAATACTAGACTTATGAGCAAATCAAGAAAGAAAGATGATGAAATTATTTTTCTTTAGAGTACTTCTATCTTTTCATTCAACTCTCAAAAATAGTGTTGCTACTGACTGAGCCAGGTTTGCCAAAACCAACTAAATTAACTCAATGATCCCAAAGTGATACCAATAGTAACAACAAGATCAATCATATAACCACGAATTGAAAACTAGTATAAGCTATGAAAAAGAGTAAATGATAGAACTTCCCATTAATATTCCATAACGGAAACTCACACTAAGGGATACATATCTAACAAGAGAGTGGACACTTCCATAATGCAAACCATCCTACATAATAACTTCTTTATTCATGATATGATTCTACTAAAAAGGTAAAAGATAGAAGATAGTGATGTGATACCGCGGCACTCCCCCAAGCTTGGAACAAACCAAGGGGATGGCAAACCTGATGACAAATTACTCCTTCGATGGTGGTGGTGTTCTCTCATCATCGTCCGACTTCCAGGGTAAGGGCTTCCCATCAACAAAGGACATCGTGGTCTCCAGCATCCTGAAACTTGCAGCAGCACTTATGCGTTTAAACCTAACCTCATACTCATAGTTTTGATTCTGAACATCGTAGAGTTGTGCTTACAGTTTGTTGGTTGTTTGGCGGAGTGAGAGGACTTCATCCTTGAGCTCAGCTGTCTCCTCTTGGCGCCCGGCGATAAGTTCGGAACAAATCTTATGGATGATATCCACTTCACATTCCGCCATCTTCTTGTACCTAAAGACTTCTTGCTCTAGTGCTTCCATCTTATCCTCCAGACTTCCTTCACCTTTAGGGCCTTGAACCTCTTTTATCCGGACCTCCCCATCTTCAAGCAACAACTCCTTGGGATGAATCTTCAACTCTCTCATGTATGGGTTGATGATATCTTCTAAGGAATCTCCCTTGGCTGATCCAATGGAAGACATTGTGGCTCCAAAACTGGGACTCTCCCTGGCAGAATCATATTGAAACAAAAACATGACGAAAACACAATATATGAACCTCGAGGGCTCCAGGGGATTATATATTACGAAGTTTCATAACAAAAGGAAGGTACTGGGAGAAAACGAGTCGGAGGCGGAGTCCGGGGTGGACTCACCACCTAGTGGCACGGCCAGGGTGGGCCTGTGCCACAGGGTGGTGTGAGCAACCTTGGCTCTGTTTCCGTCCCTCTTTCGCTTCGTAGCTTTCCTTATTGACTGAAAACTACAAAAATATAGTTGGATAGTATTTTCGCGGAACTTTTCTTACCAGAACCGTTACCTATTTGAAAACGGACTCTGCAGTTCTCTGAATTTGGTATTTAGTGCATTCTTCCGGAGTCACCACTTGAATAACATCAATATCTTCATCTTCATACACTTATTACTTGAGTCATAAAACCCTTCTCTTCCTTATTACACCATTATCTCCACTACCTGGAAATTTCTTTCACCCAAAACTTCACATAGTTCTCATTAGCAACATTAGTATAAGTGAAGTGATAAAACCTTTTGAGTTCAACTTCAACTGAAAACCATCAAAACATAAGCTACTGTAGCAACTCCTTCCGAAAACCCAAAAAGAATTCAAAAAGGAAATCGATTAAAGAAGCAAATGCAAGAGTGGCAAAATCTGTCAAAACAGACCAGCAGGTAAAGATCAATTTTTTTGAAACTCTTCTGTTGCTCAAATCAAAAAGTGCAAAACTAACAAAAGTTAAATAACACCCTGGTGCAGATGCACAAAAAATTACAGCTCAATCCGACATACAGAGATCTCTCACGAATTTTTACGGTGAAGCACAAAAAATCTGTTTCAGGACAGCAACTTCCTCAAATATTACTTCTCTCTCATTAGAGGTTGATCTTGACACAAAAACCAAACAAAACGGATAAGAAGAGGTTATTACTGAAGTAATAACTTCCAAGACTCAAAGAAACAAAAACAAACTGAAAGCAAAACAAATTAGGTTGTCTCCCAAAAAGCTCTTTCTTTATAGCCATTAAGATGAGCATGATAATTTTAAAGATGCTCACTCAGGAATATGAATTGAAGTGAAAGAGAGCATTAAGAAGCAAAAACACACACATTTAAGTCTAACCCACTTCCTATGCAAGGGAATTTTGTAAAAAAACAAGTTGTTGAAACCAGAGGCTACTTGCATAAGAAGGCAAAAGAAGTGCAACATAAAAACTTTCAACATAAAACGAGGAAACTTGATATTATTGAGATGCATAAGAACACTCTTCCCTCTCTCATAGTAACTTTTGGTATGATGCATAAACTTAACAATATATCTATCACAAGGACCATCATAGCAATAATCACTTATTCTAATAGAAAACACAGCAATACTAGCTCTCATAACACTACTATGTGAAACAATATTAGAGGTATCCTTACAAAGGATAGTGTGTCCCTCTTCTTCATATTTAGTAACAAAGTCTTTCACATTTGCTATTATAGATTCAACAACCATTTGTTTATCAGGTTCAACAGCTTCATTCGTACTTTCATTAACCATACTAGCTATCATAGAATGTTCCTTTATCTTAACTGAGAAAGGCATTTTCTCAATATAAGGTTTAGGTAAGACATGATTAGAAGTATAAACTTCAGTATTTCTTGCAGGAACACCCTTAGCAACATCTTTATAAGGTTCATGATACTTATCCCACTTCTTTTTAGGCACTTCAATATAGGAAGCAAAAGCCTTAAAATAAGAAGCAATAGCTTGAGAATCTAGACCATCAGCATTTTTAATATTTTGAAAGTCATCAGTTCCCATAAAAGATTCAATGCATTCATAATCATAATTTATACCTGACTTTCTACCTTTGTCATTGACATGGGTATACCCTACAGGTACTCGAGCTTGGTATATACGGTTTAGATACGTATAGGCCCACACTGTCGCCAAGGCCCAAACAAAGGATTTGAGTAACCCGCGGACTCTCGATTGCTTGAAGAACAAGAGAAAGCTAAAGATAGAAAGTTCAAAGGGAAAACCCTAAATTGTAACCGACTCGACCTGCTACCCGGGACCTAGCCTATCTTTATAAAGGCTGGGAGGGGGCAGCGAGGAGGACACACACAACCCTAGTTTCCACCACCCTCGCCAGATCGCATCTGCGCACCATTGTAACCTTCGGTTCCTTCGATAATTCCACGAGCATACAAGCAGGAGTAGGGACCTCTACGAGGCCTGAACCTGGGTAAATCTTTGTCCCCTGTGTGCTTGTTTGCTAGCCGATAGATGTCTCCAGCGCTCCCTCCTTCTCCAAAACCCAAGTCCATAACAATGGGCATTGATGAGTTAAACCCTCGTCTATTGGCGCCGTCTGTGGGAATAGGGAGTGCTGATGTTGCGGCTTCTTCGGCCCCATAAACCGCGATCTACAACTCTGTAACAACGGATATTCGCCAGCTCTTTGGCACGTTCAACTTCACCATCCACACGCCAGCCACTCGCCCGGCCTTCGAGGCCGTGGGCGACGGAATCAGCCTGGCGATCAGGAGCTTCCGCTTCCAAGTTGGTCAGATGGGCATGCTTCGCATGCCTGATCAGCCGGCAGCACCGGTGATTGCCCCAACATCATGGTTCCCTCCATCGATCGGCACCCTCAGCGAGCTCAACGCCCCGACAACAGTCAAGAACACAGTCAGCTTATAGCAGTCGCGACTCCGATCTGAGCGATCTGGCCACTGAAGATGGAACCTACGGTTCCGGATCTGAGAGTTATGGAAGCAACAGCTTCCCAAATCACTTCATGTGCGCCGTCATCAACGCAGGCGACACCTCTGCCAACCGTGACAATGGCGGCAATCGCGGCAACAGAACTGACCCACCTAACGGCGCCAACGGTGGCAATCGCGTCCCCGTTGACAACGGAGGGGCAGTCGAACCTCCAACCATAGTAAATGAGCAAACCAGCGAACGCGTCGTAATCAAGCTCAACGAGCAAGAATGGGCTCGCTGCTGCGAGGCCCTGCGAGGCACCCCTCTACCCTTCGGATCCTTGTAGGAGGTGCTGATGGGCTATCACTGGCTCCTGAAGGAAGAATTCAAGCGCCAAGTACAAACAATCGTGCAACTCGAGGCGCGCAAAAAGGCGGCAGACGAGTCGAGCCTTCGTCGTGCTGGACTCTCCTCCTACGGAGGATCCTCCTCAAAGGGCAACGAGCACCTCGCCAAGAAGAGGCAGTCTTGGATGGCCCATCTCACCGAGCAGGAACGCATAGAGGCCGCAAAGGTCCTCGACTTCGGCTCTATGATAGTCGACACCAGGGGCAACGTGGTCCCCAAGACGCCACAGGTTGCGGTGAAAGCGGCCACCATGTACCTCCTGAACAACCAACCACCAGCTGGAGACCCCCGAGCCGCCATGCACCGATCTACGATCGCGGGCTTGGGATTAATCGAGTCCGCCCTCGACAAGGAGCCGACACCAGAACCAAAGAAGGGCAAAGCACTAGCAAAGCATTACTCCTCACCCTCATCCAGCGACGACAGTCACGACTTGTCTCGACGTTGCCATTCACGACGACACGACCACGACTACGATGCACGTGATGACATCACGCAGCGCAAGATCGACAAATCAAGAGCACGGCGTGCTCGATCGACTGACTCAGAAGAGGAGGACGTGGAGCTCTGCGGCGCCAGATGCTTCAGCAGATCCATTAGGCAGAAGCGAATGCCTAAAGGTTTTAAACTCCTGTCGAAGAACCCGAAGTTTGACGGCCTACAGGACCCGAAGATCTGGCTGGAGGACCACATCTCCTCCGTCAGACTCCATGGAGGCAGTCGAAGCACGGCCATGCAATGCTTGCAGCTACAGCTGCAGGGCGCCGCCCGAGCATGGCTCAACAACCTCCCACGCGGATCCATTCGCAGTTGGGACGAGCTGGTTTACAGCTGCATGCGCAACTTTAAGGGCACATACAAGCGACCCGCATCAATCGAAGAGCTGAGATGCTGCCAGCAAAGATCTGGCGAATCGCTGCGCTCCTACATCCAATGGTGGTCCATCATCAAGAACTCCGCAGAAAACATCTCGGAGGATCACGCGATTGACGCATTCAACGGTGGCGTCCGCCATTTAGAACTCAGAGAGGAGCCGGGCCGCTCAAAGCCCAAGACCATCGACCACCTGATGGAGATCGTGAATCGGTGGGCTGATGGAGAAGACTCAGTGAAGAATCGCGTTCACTCCGACGAGGAGGTGGAGCTCGAGCGCAGACGTGATCGCTGAGGCAAGCGTCGCATGCGCATTTATGACGACCGCGACGACGTAAATATGGTCGCGGATGGCTACGCCGAAAGACGCGATGACAACCGCAACAACGGATACCGTAGCGGCGGATACCGCGACTCCGGGAAAACCACGCAAGTGTGGCAACACCGCACTCGCGACGAGGCACCCGCAAGCTCCATTGAGGATAAACTGTCCGGGCCATGTACGATGCACTTCTACATCGACAAGCATGACAGCTAGAAGAAGTCCAGCCACCTCCTCAAGGATTGCCGCGAATTCCTCAAGCTACATGAGGGACTGGTTCGAATGAACCGCAATGCAGTCGAAAGAGGCTACAGAGCCGCTCCAGGCGCCATGGCACATGGCGCTCCGCCACCTCCACCTGGGTCACCCCCGAATGCAGCTGCACCGGACCAACACCACGAAGGCGAGACGTACCCACGAGCCATGGGCACCATGATGATCCAAAAGGGATGCCCCTCCAATAGGGCGCAGAAGGCCATCACTCGCCAAGTCAACTTGGCCACACACTCGCCACCATCTACCACTGAGTACCTCAGTGGAAGCGAGTCCTGCATCACCTTCGACAAACGCGACCATCCGCCTCAGGTACCCCGTCCAGGCCATTTCCCGCTCGTACTCGAGGCGCAAATCGGAGGCTTCGACATGAGCCACGTCTTCATGGATGGCGGAAGCGGCATCAATCTCATATTCGCGAGTACCTTGCGAGCAATGAGAATCCCTCTAACTTGCTTGGAGGCATCGGACACAACGTTCCACGACATCATCCCAGGGAAAGGCGTATACCCCCTAGGCAAAATCAACCTTGACGTCATCTTCGGTACACCGAAGAACTTACGGCGCGAGCGCATCGACTTTGAGGTCGTCGACTGGCCCTCACAGTACCACTGCATCCTCGGGCGCGTCGCGTTCGCTAGGTTCATGGTAGTACCCCACTATGCCTACCTGCAGATGAAAATGCCATGCCCCAATGGCGTCATCACAATCAACGGGAGCTTCGAGCGATCTGACAGTTGCGACAGGGAATTCAACAGAATCTCCCAGTCCTTCAGCATGCAGGAGGAACTCGCAAGACTGAAGGAGACGACAAACAACAGTCTGCCTCCCTTAAGCAGGCCAAGCTCACCTGATCTCTCCTTCGACTCATCTGTGCACACAAAGAAAGTGTAGGTCCACCCATCGGATCCCGCCAAGATGGCCCTCATCGCCAACAACTTGAGTCCCGCATAGGAACTCACGCTCGTCGAATTCCTCCGTGAGCACTGGGAAATTTTCGCCTGGTGTCCTATGGACATGCCAGGAGTTCCCAGGGAATTCACCGAGCACGCACTCAACATCAACCCCGACGCACGGCCAGTCAAACAAACAATTCGGCGATTGTCTGAGCCAAGAGCGCAGGCAGTCAGAATGGAGATCAACAGACTCCTCAAGGCCAAGTTCATACGCGAGATCAAGGAAAGCACTTGCTCGCCAACACGGTGCTGGTACCGAACCAGGACACGGATATCCTGCGGATGTGTGTGGACTTTACCTCTCTGAACAAGCACTGCCCAAAGGATCACTTCCCGTTGCAGCGGATTGACCAGATCATCGATTCCACCGTGGGATGCAAGCGCCTCTGCTTTCTCGATGCCTACTCAGGATATAATCAAATTCGAATGAAGGAGGAAGATCAAGAGAAAACAGCGTTTACAACGCCCTTTGGTGTGTTCTGCTACAACACAATGCCCTTCGGGCTAAAGAACGCGTGAGCCACCTACCAGCGGTGCATGCAGGCTTGCCTCAAGGAACAACTGGGTTGCAACATTCAAGTCTATGTTGACGACATAGTAATCAAGACCAAGGAGGAAGCCTCTCTAATCGACGATTTGCGCGAAACCTTCACCAACCTCGACCGCTACCAGATCAAGCTCAATCCGGACAAATGCGCCTTCGACGTACCATCTAGGCAGCTGCTCGGGTACCTCATCTCCGCGAGAGGAATCGAGGCGAACCCGAAGAAGATAAGAGCCATACTGGCCATGGAGAAGCCGAAAAACATAAGGGGCGTCCAGCAGCTGGCTGGACGAATCGTGGCCCTTAGTCGATTCATCAGTCGAATGGGCGAAAAGGCGCTGCCCTTCTACCAGCTCCTCCACAAAACTAAAAAATTCGAGTGGACCACCGAAGCGCAAGAAGTATTCGAAGACCTCAAGCGCCTGCTATCCACTTCGCCAGTACTGGTGACCCCACGAGAAAGGGAGCCACTGTTGCTGTATATCTCCGCCACCAACCAGGTGGTCAGCACAGTGCTCGTCGTCGAGCGAGCGGAGGAAAACAAGGTCCACGGCGTACAACGCCCAGTATACTACCTTAGCGAGGTCCTTATGCCAACAAAATAGTGGTACCCGCACTACCAGAAGCTGGCGTACAGCGTCTTCATGACCGCCCGGCGACCGCGCCACTACTTCCAGGAACACCCAATCGTGGTGGTCAACGACGCCCCCTTGGGACACATCCTCAATAACCCCGACGCCACGGGACGAGTCGTGCTTTGGGGAATAGAATTTTCTCCACAAGACATCACGTACGAAAAGCGCGACGCAATCAAGTCGCAAGTTCTCCCGGACTTCCTAGTGCACTGGATGGAAAACCAGCTCCCGGACAAGCCAGATATGTCCTACCTCTGGACAATGCACTTCGATGGGTCCAAGCGGAAAGACGGAGCAGGCGCAGGTGTCATACTGACATCACCTCAAGGGGACAAGCTGAAATATATCCTGCGAATACAGTTCACAGCCTCAAACAACGAGGCTGAATACGAGGCCCTGTTGCACGGGATGAGGATGGCAAAAGCCTACGGCGCCAAGAGGCTCATCATATACGGCGACTCCAAGTTGGTCGTCAACCAAACAATGCATGAGTGTGACGCACTGAACGATAACATGATCGCGTACCGCGACCTCTACGACACACTCGAAGGAGACTTTGACGGTTGCGAGCTGCGACACGTGGTACGCGAAAGCAACGAGGAGGCGGACGCACTCGCCAACATAGGCTCTACCTGCACCCCCTTATCGCCCGGGGTATTTCTCGAGTGCATCTGCGAATGCTCCATCAAGTCAAAGGCCGCAGAGAAGAAAACAAGCGCAGCAACAGACTCGGGGGCTACGCCACCCAATGAGCCAAGGGCACTCGATGACTTGGAGCTGGACACAGGACTCGAGGGACCAACGAGCGTCATGATGATCGAGCAATCCTGGACGCAGCCATACATCACGTACCTCCTCAGCAAGAGACTACCAGATGATCCGACAGATGCACAACACATCGCGCGTCGATCTAAGGCATTCACTGTTATCAACGGCGAACTATATAAACGCAGCATCATGGGAGTACTCCAACGATGCGTCTCCATTGCCGATGGAAAAGCAGTTCTCCTAGACATTCACGAAGGAACCTGCAGGCACCATGCCGGCAGTCGCGCCCTCGTTGCCAAAGCTCTACGAGCTGGATTTTACTGGCCTACGGCCATGCGTGACGCCAAGGACATAGTTCAAAAATGCAACGCTTGCCAGCGATTCGCGGACAAGCCACACGCACCAGGCGCAGAGCTACGGCCAATCCCATTGGCCTGGCCCTTCGCACAATGGGGGCTCGACATGGTCGGCAAACTTCCAAGGTCCTCGCAAGGAGGCTATGTCTACCTCTTGGTCGCAGTCGACAAATTCACCAAGTGGATTGAGGCCATGCCAGTGACCAACCAATCAGGACACAGCTCAGTCAAATTCTTCAAGTCCATCGTCTACCGCTTCGGGGTGCCGCACAGCATAATCACCGACAACGGGACGAACTTCACATCCAAGGAGTTCCAAGAATTCTATGAGAACTTGGGGATCAACATCAGCTACGCCTCAGTAGCACATCCACAGACCAATGGTCAGGTGGAAAAAGCAAACAGGCTCGTCTGCAGTGGCATCAAGAAGCGACTCCTTCGGCCACTCGAACAAGCCACGGGTTGCTGGCCAGACGAGCTGCAATCCATACTCTGGAGCCTGCGTACAACTCCAAATAGCGCCACAGGCTACACGCCATTCTTTATGGTGCACGGAGCTGAAGCAGTGCTACCCGTCGAGGTACGGTACAAGGCACCGCGCGTGGTTGCTTACAGCGAGCAAGAGTCAACTCTTGCACTCGAAGACTCCGTCGACCTCCTTGACGAGGCAAGGGAAATCGCCGCGGAAAGATCCACGATCTACCAGCAGAACCTGCGCAACTACCACAATAGGAGGCTTCGCCCTAGATCCTTCGTCGAAGGTGATCTGGTCCTGCGACTAAAGCAGCAGGGGCATCTCAAGCTCGAGTCCCCCTGGGAAGGACCATACGTGATTACAGAAGTAATCCCAGGTGGCGCCTATCGCCTTCAAGATTTAGAGACAGGAGTCGCATACTCCAACCCCTGGAACATCGCACAACTGCGACGCTTCTACCCTTAGTCGTTTTTACTTTTCATTACAAATAAGGCTACTCAGCCAAGGCTACTTAGCCACACATTGTACCTCGCACTATTCTTCGAATAAATAAAAGCTAAGTGCCCCAAAATTCTGTGTTCTCCTTTACTTTTTCAATTTACCTACTCGGGGGCTGCACCACCCTATACACATATGTTCTTCGAACCAAAACGCGATATCCTGAGTAGCTGGTACATCAATCGAAACCCTTAAACACAACCTCAATCTAGCTGCAACACACCTGACAGGTTGACAAGGGACTGAGATAAAACATGGCCAGGCTAACGAAAAGGACTCGCATAGTGCAACACACTCCATGCTAACAAAGCTCTTTATGCACATCCGACAATAAATTATTTACAGGACCTATACGAACTTTACAACACAAGTACACGTATGTGCAGGATGCAAACTAGGCTACTACTGCAGCAGGAGAACGTTGGTTTGTTCCTCAAAGAAGTCGATGATCTATTCTACTGGGCGATCCACCGCCTGGTAATGCGGCACCATATTCCAAGTAGAACCTGCTGGTGGGGCAGGCGGCCCAGACGCAATCGCCGCAAAATCTATGTCAGGCCTGTGCAGTCGCACCATTGACAGGGCAACCTTGGCACCAACCACCAACTGTTGCCTCACGCATTCATGAACCGTGGACAGATCTTGAAACTTGGCAAGCAGGGCCAGCAAGCTTGATGGAGTATCATCCAACGGGAACATCGCCTGATAAATGTTCCTCAAGCATGACTACGACTTCTTCAGAAAAAGTAGCACTCGCGACGCACGATCCTACAGGGTCGCCAGCGTAGTCGCACGATCATGATCTACCCAGAAGTATCCACTCTCTTGAAGTTGCTCCTGGGTAAGATCATGCAGGCGAATGGCAATCCTATCCTTCTCCTCCTGCGGATGACGCGCGCTGACAACTACACGAGCAGCAACAACAGCATGAGTACAACGTACCAACTGCGAGTGAATGCAAGGAAAAGATGAGAACAAGCAAACTAACACTTGAATTGGTTGCCTAACTGCATCACCTCGCCAAGCAAATATTGCTCTCGGGCGGCGGCTTTCTCCGCCTTCGACTTCCACACATCCGCGTTACCGTGGAGCATGGGCAACTCACGCTCCAATTGCTTCACGCGGTCACTCAGTCGTGAAAGCAAGGACAACTCATCTACCCTAGAGCACGGTGGTGCCACGGTATCATCAAGGATCGGCGAATCCTGAGTTTCCCTCAAAGGATCACTCGATGTACCCTACCACAAGTCAAGACAGAAGGAAATAAGACGACCAAATCAAAAGGATCAGATGCATTCAAGACTAGCAAAAGTATTAGCAGATACACTCGCCAGCAGGCATGTCTTTAAAACAAAAGGACACAATCTAAACTAACTATTACAAAACTATCTAAGGAGAAGCTGGCTTCTTCGACTTCGACGGCTTTGGGGGCTTCGTCAAGTCCGTGGCAGTGTCAGACGCCACCGACTTTCTGCCGGCCCCTGACGCCGAAGCTTTCGTCGCCTTCTTGGCACGTTGGAGCTCCTCAGAGTACTTCGCAACAGTATTTATCAAAGGATGCCCATATTTGCCACAGGCAGTCGCGAAAGGAGCAAAGACTACCTGCTGATCGTCTGTGCCAACAGGCATCGCCTTCGACACCGCGGCAGGATCGATCTCGACTCCATGGGCCTGCACCATGGCAAGCGACATGGACGCGCTAGCCGCACGGAGTGAGTTCTTGTAGCTGGAGGGCACACCCCCGGCGAGTGACTCCACCAGCTCGTCCATATTATCGATCAGCTCCGCCTTGGGCATCAACTCCTCCCGAAGACGGCTGAGGGCGCCCTTGGCCTTGGAAAGTGTATCCTGGACGGCGGTGCTACGGTCCTCGACTGCCGACAACACACCCGCCAGAGCGTCATCACGACGAAGGGCCTGCGGGTCGAAGCTCAAATCGCCAGCATCTGTACATAAAACCATACATGGACAAAAACATCAACACCACCGGCGAAAACATTAGAAGCAGAGAAGGATAACAATATCCACAAGCAAAAGTACCTGAGAGAGCCTTGGCGATTAAGAACAGTTGTTCTTCGAACAACTTTTCTCTGGCCGCGAAGGAGGCACGCAGATCCTCTTCACGCTTCCGCGCCTCGTCACGCGCTGCGATTGCCTCGTCGCGACCCTTCACAGCGGCGGCAAGTGTCTTCTCCAAGGTGGTGGCATTACGCAATAAGACATTATGTTCAGCTACTCGACAAACAAAAGTTGATTATCAGTCGACTATATCAAAAGGAGAGGACGAAGAAGAATAAGTGTAGAACACTCACTTTCAACCACGCGGTGACGCGTCTCCAGCATTGCATGCTGGCGGCCTATCGCCATCACTTGTTCGGCCAAGTGCGCGGCTTCCTTCACAAGGAGTTGTCGCACAACAAAGAATCATCAGAAGCAATAAATAACATCGACTGCAACACTACAAAGGAGAAAAGTTACACTTACATGGTCCTCTAGTGACTTCGAAGATGTCTGCTGTACTGTCATCCGGGCAACCATTCGATACTCCCCTGCATGAGGAGAACTGGAAGAGTTGTGCCCGGAGTGGGCCGCCACTAGAGGGGAAGGAGCGCGTTCGACCTCTTCCTTGGCCTTCGAGGTCGCGACTCCTGACTCCTTCAAAAATTGGACGTCGCCAGAAGATGACGACGCCTCTTGACTGCAAGATAAAAACCATATCAACAAAATGGCAAAGCCAGAGACAGACCAACAAGGGCAAAACAGAAAAGGACAAGTAAGCTAGCAAACTTACCAGTCAAACTTGTCAAAATCAAATTTAGCCTCCTTCGACTCCGAAGAAGACTCCTTGGGCAATCGCATCTTCTTGCGAGAAGATGGTGCCACAACGCTCACAGAAACAGCAGGAATTGGCGACTCTGCGCCAACGCCCGTACCTTCTAGAGTCGAAGGAGATGACGCGTCGGAATCCTCGCTGCGTGAACGCTTGCTAGTGTCCGGACTATCGGACTCGGGGGCTTCCTCCTCCACATCAGAAGGGACGATCGACTCAGACTCATCCTCTTCCAAGGCTTCACGAGGAATGATCCCCTCAGGAAGAGGAGGCATGCAAGGCGACACTGCCCAATCCTGCATACAGACAACGAAATTCAGCAAAAAGCAAGTAAACAACATAAGATCAATCGACAAAATCAGCTACTGCGTAGCACAACTATACCTCAGGAGGAGGGTTGGAAGCATCAAAGGGAGGAACAACTGGCTCATTGGGAAGCACATCCTTGATGGTGTACTTGGTGACTAGTCGAACTCTCTTGTCCACCTCACTCGCGGACATGCCATCGGCAGAAGCGCGAGTGGCATCATCAGTGCCAGCCCACTGAAACATGGGATGGACTCTGGCTTGCAGGGGCTGGACACAACGGCGCAGCCAAGTACAGATGAGAGCGCAGCGTCCCTCCTCTTTGCCTATGCGACTCTCGAGGTCGCAGACGCGCTGATAAAGCACGTCTGTCTCCGCGAGCTCGCCAGGCATGACTACGTTCTTCCAGGAGCGCATCCTCCTGCATGGCATCGCGGGATCGAAGGGCGCGAGTCCAAAGTGCTCACCAATGGCCTTCTGATCACGGATATAGAACCATTTGTCCCTCCACCCTTGGACGGACGCCGTGAGCTTGATGTCAAAGTAGGTGGAGGATGGGTCGACGTGGATTCTGCAACCACCTACATCATAAACTAAAGAGCCAGACGCAGACTGGCGCTTCAATTTGAAGATGCGCTTGAAAAGGCCGAAGTGTGGCTTGATTCCGAGCCAGCACTCGTAGAGCATGATGAAGCAAGAAATATGGAGGATCGAATTTGGGGACAGCTGATGGAGCTGGAGCCCGTAAAAACAAAGAAGACCCCTAAAGAAGGGGTGAAGAGGCAAGGAGAGACCACGAATGATGAATGCTAGAAACATCACTCGAAAACCAGCGGGTGGAGCAGGAATGGTCTCACCGGTGGGGACACGCGCGTCTGCAACTGCGGTAGACAATACTCCGTCTTGGCGAATAAGACGGAGATCGGACGCCTTGATGATGGAAGGGCGCCACGCACCATTCGTGACGCCGGTGCCTGCAGCAGCGGAGCCGCCCTTCTTCTTCGCCGCGGCAACAGTGGCCACGGAGTCAGCAGCAGCGCCTCCCTTCTTCTTCCCCATTGCACGACGGCGATGCGAGCAAAGAAAGTAGCTCGGAAACGAGCGGAGCTGGTCCAGCGTCGTGGAGGAAACGGGTGCAGAGAAAAGCAGAGGAGCAACGATAATGGCGATGGCAGCAAGGATGAATGAGAACAGATGGGAAAATTACCGTCGCATCGCTGCTACTTAACCCCTGGAAGATGCAATCCAACGGCTCAGAAAAACCCTACTGAACGCGTGGCACACATCGCGTTGGACACGTGGAGAAGGGAAAGCGCGAACCGTCCCTCCACTACTCCCATTACGCACGGAAATCGAGGAGACGCAGTTAAAATAAAGATTACGCACGCCCAGTCAAATCAAAGTCAGAAAGTGGGACCCACTGCTCGTCACGTCCCGTCAAACTCGCTCACGCGGGAAACTGAGGTCATACAAGCGTCAGCACCGACGTCATCAAAGCTACGCAACGGAAAACTTTGACTACTTTAGTCCTTGCTGGAGTCTTCGACTCCACCAAGCACTCGGGGGCTACTCCCATAGGGAGCGCTGGCCGCGCACCCTAAGATTTTTTGTTTTTTCAGGAATATGGACAATCAGAAGCAAACCCAAACCACTCGAAACACGATTCGACTATGGACATGGGTTACTTCCATAGGGAGAGCTGAAAAAAATTCGACTGAAACAAGCAAGCAAAAGACGACAGCAGTCGCAAAATGATTCTTTAGTCCCTGCCTGAGTCTTCGACTCAACCAGGCACTCGGGGGCTACTCCCATAGGGAGCGCTGGTCGCGCACCCTATGATTATTTATGCAAAAACTCTGTGTCGATAACATCCACACTCGAAACTCATGGCGACACCGCCTCATAATTTTTCCCTACGAAGAGATTGCGTCTCCTGGGTCACCTGAATCGTCTCCGCGATGATAAAATTCGGATGCCGCGCTTACAGCGTGAAGGTAAGACCTGAACAAGGCCTGGCAACGCATTAGCTGCGCACTACCAGAAACATATCCGTGCGTGCAGGTACGATGAATATGCCTTGACGGTCGCATTGAGTGCTCACACCCATATAACTGGAATTCGACTCCTATAAGACCTCCGCAGCTTGAGTCGAATTACACCAGAACTTTTCCGGATTCGAGTCCGGGGACTCGGGTTCAAGTAGATTGCGTTGTCTCACCCTAAGGTGGTTAACTGATACCGATGCTTCGGTTATATCAGTAACGTATATCAACAATCCCTATGACACAATAAAAAGCAGTCGAAATATATACTCATTCGGGCACTCGAAAGACTTCAGAAGTCCCCAGTCGAATATGCGATTCCACTGGACACTCGGGGGCTACTGACATGGGTATACCCTATAGGTACTCGAGCTTGGTATATACGGTTTAGATACGTATAGGCCCTCGGTGTCGCCAAGGCCCAAACAAAGGATTCGAGTAACCTGTGGACTCTCGATTGCTTGAAGAACAAGAGAAAGCTAAAGATAGAAAGTTCAAAGGGAAAACCCTAAATTGTAACCGACTCGACCTGCTACTCGGGACCTAGCCTATCTATATAAAGGCTGGGAGGGGGCGGCGAGGAGGACACACACACAACCCTAGTTTCCACCACCCTCGCCAGATCGTAGCACACCATTGTAACCTTCGGTTCCTTCGATAAATCCACGAGCAGACAAGCAGGAGTAGGGACCTCTACGAGGCCTGAACCTGGGTAAATATTTGTCCCCTGTGTGCTTGTTTGCTAGCCGATAGATGTCTCCAGCGCTCCCTCCTTCTCCAAAACCCAAGTCCATAACAATGGGCATTGATGAGTTAAACCCTCGTCAGTCATTCTCCCAAGCTTCAGCATTGTCTTGAATACGGTCCAGAAGATCCCATTTAGCTTCTTCTTCCATGCGAGTGAATGATCCAGCACAAGAAGCATCCAATAAATCCTTATCATGTAGAGGGAGCCTTGCATAAAAGTTATTAATAATAATATTGTTGGGGAGCTCATGAATGGGACATTTGAGCATTAGTAACTTCAATATCCCCCAAGCTTGAGCTGTACTCTCTCCATCAAGAGGCCAAAAGTTGTATATTTGATTCCGATCTTTATGAATCTCACTAGGAGGATAAAACTTTGAATAAAAGAGAGGTACTATTTCTTCCCATTCAAGAGCTTGACCATTCTTCAGCAGCTTATACCTTTCCTCAGCTCTTCCTTTCAGTGATAATGAGAATAACTTCTTCTTAACTTGATCTGTAGTAATACCTGCACACTTGAACAACCCGCATAATTCGTGTATAAAGAGTAAATGATCACCGGGATGGACAGTTCCATCCCCAACATAGTAGTTATCCATAGCACGATCAATAATTCTTGTAGGTATTTTGAAAACATCATTCTTAGCAGGTGGTATCTTATCTACTACCTTAGAAGTGGTAGTAGCATTACCAAATAAGAAACTCAGCGAATTATCTATAATGAAAATAAAGCAACTAACAGAAGTAAACAATACTCACAGTAGAAGTTTCCTTTACCAGTTCCACTCTCCAATAGCGCTTCACTCCCCGGCAACGGCGCCAGAAAATAGTCTTGATGACCCACAAGTATAGGGGTGTATCGCAGTATTTTCGATAAGTAAGAGTGTCGAACCCAACGAGGAGCAGAAGGTGCTGGCTAGTGGTATGGATCAGGAATTCTCTGCAAATACTTAGCAAACAGATTTTTAGGGGTTTTTGATAAAGCAAGTAAATGAAGCACGAGTAAATAAAAGACAGTAGGAATAAATGCAGCAAGTGGCCCAATCCTTTATGCAGCAAGGACAAGCCGGTTGTATTACTTAAGATGACCAAACATTCTCGAGGACACATGGGAAGACTGTCAAGTGCTTTCGCTTCATATAGTTGATTAATCTTCTTTAGCTTGCTAAGTGTTGTGTGGGTGAACCTGTGCTAATGTACCGACCTTCCTAGGACTAATACAAACTTGTGATTATACCCCTTGCAAACATCCGTAAGTACAAGAAAGTAATTAAGGTAGAAACCTAACCACCGCTTTAAACTCTAAGACCCTTACGTCCCTTGTGCAATGGTTTTCTAACGAGGGTTTAGGTTTCTGTCACTCCGGCAACCCCTACGATTAGTAGCCAAATACACAATGCATTCCCCTAGGACCATATAGGTGAAGTGTCATGTAGTCGACGTTCACATGACACCACTAGAAGAAGTACACCACAACTTAAATATCAAACTATTGAATCTTTCTCAACACAAATCCACTACTAACAACATGACTTCTTCCATGTCCTCAAGAACAAAACGAACTACTCAAAAGACATCATATGGATCATGATCAGAGATGGAATAATGATGTATAACAATCTGAACATAAACAATAATTCAATGGTTCCACTCAATAGCATCAACTACAAGGAGTAATCAACACCAGGAAAGTTTCCCCTATGAACTATGCAAGATTCAACGCAATTGTTACAACAATATGGAGATGGTGATGAGGGTGCTGATGGTGATGATGGTGGTGATGATGATGATGATCCCGATGAAGTCCAGCTTGATGATGGTGTTGATGGCGATGATCTCCCCTCTCCGGGAAGGAATTCCCTCGGCAGAAATCTGTCTGCTGGAGAGATCTTTCTCTCTCGGTGTCTTACGCCCCGCAGAGGCGACGGAATCTTTCTGTGGTCGCTCTCTGAGTCTTAGGGTTTCGGGAGGATAATATACACCAGAGGGAGTGCCAGGGCGGCCACACCACCTGGTGGCGCGGCCTAGGCTGGCCCGCGCCAGGGGGTGGTGTGGGCCCCCTGTGGCCCATATCCAGCCCCCCTTCTGGCTTCCTTCGTCTTCTGGAAAAATAGGATTTTCCATGTATTTTCCCGGATTTTCTGATCTTCGCGAATTTTGCCTCCAAACAGCACCTTTTCCATCAGAATCCTGACTGCAGCGGTCCATGCTCCAAAAGTCATCAACCATGCAAAAACATATGAAATAACATAAGTATCACCTCTCAATATGAAATATATCAATGAATAACAGTGAATTATGACATAGAATAGTGATGCAAAATGGACGTATCAAGCTGCAGCTGTAGGGCGCCGCCCGAGCATGGCTCAACAAACTCCCACGTGGATCCATTCGCAGCTGGGAAGAGCTGGTCTACAGCTTTGTGCGCAACTTCAAGGGCACCTACAAACGACTCGCATCAATCGAAGAGCTAAGATGCTTCCAGCAAAGGTCGGGCGAGTCACTACGCTCATACATCTAGAGGTGGTCCATCATCAAGAACTCCGCAGAGAACATCTCGGAGGATCGCGCAGTTGACGCATTCAATGGCGGCGTATGCCGCATAGAGCTCAAAGAGGAGTTGGGCCGCTCGAATCCCAAAACCATCGACCACCTGATGGAAATCGCGAATCGCTGGGCAGATGGAGAAGATTCGGTGAAAAACCATGTTCACTCCGACGACGAGGCAGAACTCGAGCGCAGACGTGATCGCCGAAGAAAACGCCACATGCGCATCTACAATGACCGCGACGACGTCAACATGGTCGCAGCCGGCTACGCCGACAGACGCGACGACATCCGCAACAGCGGCTACCGTAGCGGTGGATACCGCGACTCCGGAAAAACCACGCAAGTATGGCAGTGCCGCAATCGCGATGAGGCACCCGCAACATCCATTGAAGACAAGCTGTCCGGGCCATGCACTGTGCACTTCTACATCGACAAGCATGACAGAAAGAAGAAGTCCAACCACCTCCTCAAGGTTTGCCGCGAGTTCCTCAAACTACATGAGAGACTGGCTCGGATGAATCGCAGCGTAGTCGAAAGGGGCTACGGAGCCACCCCAGGCGCCGTGGCACATGGAGCTCCGCCACCACCACCTGGACTACTCCCAAATGCAGCTGCGTCGGACCAGCACCAGGGAGGCGAACCATACCCACGGGCCATGGGTACCATGATGATCCAAAAGGGACACCCCTCGAATAGGGTACAGAAGGCCATCACTCGCCAAGTCAACTTGGCCACAAACTCGCCACCATCTACCATTGAGTACCTCAGCGGAAGCGAGTCCTACATTACCTTCGACAAGCGTGACCACCCGCGCCAAGTACCTCGCCCAGGCCACTGTCTCCTCGTCCTCAAGGCACAAATTGGAGGCTTCGACATGAGTCGCGTCTTTATGGACGGCGGAAGCGGCATCAACCTTATGTTCGCGAGTACCTTGCGAGCAATGAGGATCCCCTTGACCTGCCTAGAGGCCTCAGACACAACATTCCACGGCATCGTCCCAGGCAAGGGCGTATATCCCCTTGGTAAAATCAACCTCGACATCATCTTCGGCACACCGAAAAACTTTCGGCGCGAGCGCATCGACTTCGAAGTCGTCGACTGGCCGTCATAGTACCACTGCATCCTCGGACGCGTCGCGTTTGCTAGGTTCATGGCGGTGCCGCACTACGCCTACCTGAAGATGAAAATGCCAGGACCTAACGGCGTCATTACAATCAATGGGAGCTTCGAGAGGTCTGACAGCTATGATAGGGAATTCAATAGAATCTCCCAGTCCTTTGGCATGCAGGAGGAACTCGCAAGATTGAAGGAATCGACAGACAACAATTTGCCTCCCCTAAGCAGGCCAAGCTCACCCGACTTGTCCTTCGACTCATCAGTGCACACGAAGAAAGTCTAGGTCCACCCATCGGATCCCACCAAGACGGCCCTCATCGCCAACAACTTGAGTCCCGCATAGGAACTCACGCTTGTCGAATTCCTCTGTGAGCACTGGGAAATCTTCGCCTGGTGTCCAGCGGACATGCCAGGCGTTCCCAGGGAATTCACCGAGCATGCACTCAACGTCAATCCAGACGCAAGGCCAGTCAAGCAAACAATTTGGCGACTATCTGAAACAAGGGCAAAGGCAGTCGGAATGGAGATCAACAGACTCCTCGATGCCAAATTCATACGCGAGATCAAGGAAAGCACTTGGCTCGCCAACACGGTGCTAGTACCAAAAAAGGACACGGATATCCTGCGGATGTGCGTGGACTTCACCTCTTTGAATAAGCACTGTCCAAAGGACCACTTCCCGCTACCGCGAATCGACCAGATCATCGACTCCACCGCGTGATGCGAGCGCCTCTGCTTGCTCGACGCCTACTTAGGCTATAACCAGATTCGAATGAAGGAGGAAGATCAAGAAAAAATAGCGTTTACAACGCCTTTTGGTGTGTTCTGCTACAACACAATGCCCTTCGGCTAAAGAACGCATGAGCCACCTACTAGCGGTGCATGCAGGCTTGCCTCAAGAACCAACTCGGTCGCAACATTCAAGTCTATGTCGATGGCATAGTAATCAAGACCAAAGAGGAAGCCTCACTAATCGACGATTTGCATGAAACCTTCGCCAACCTCGACCGCTACCGGATCAAGCTCAATCCGGACAAGTGCGCCTTCGGCGTGCCATCTGGGTAACTACTCGGGTATCTTATCTCCACGAGAGGGATCAAAGCGAACCCGAAGAAAATAAAAGCCATACTGGCCATGGAGAAGTCGAAAAACATAAGAGGCGTTCAGCAGCTGGCTGGGCGAATCGCGGCTCTCAGTTGATTCATCCGTCGGATGGGTGAAAAGGCACTGCCCTTCTACCAACTCCTCCGTAAAGCTAACAAGTTCGAGTGGACCAATGAGGCGCAGGAAGCATTCGAAGACCTCAAGCGCCTGCTATCCACCTTGCCAGTACTAGTAACCCCACATGAAAGGGAACCATTGTTGCTATACATCTCTGCCACCAACCAGGTGGTCAGCACAATGCTCGTAGTCGAACTAGCCGAAGAAAACAAGGTCCACGGGGTACAGCGCCCAGTCTACTACCTCAGCGAGGTACTTACGCCAA
Source organism: Avena sativa (assembly GCA_916181665.1). Taxonomy (NCBI): domain Eukaryota; kingdom Viridiplantae; phylum Streptophyta; class Magnoliopsida; order Poales; family Poaceae; genus Avena; species Avena sativa. The sequence continues at coordinate 369,039,040 of OV702290.1, forward strand.
CAAAACAGCGGTACCCGCACTATCAGAAACTAGCATACGGCGTCTGCATGACGGCCCGACGACTGCGCCACTACTTCCAAGAACACCCAATCGTGGTAGTCAACAACGCCCCGCTTGGGCACATCCTTAACAATCCCAATGCCACCGGACGAGTCACACTCTGGGGAGTCGAACTGTCTCCACGAGACATCACATACGAAAAACGCGACGCAATCAAGTCGCAAGTTCTCGCTGACTTCCTCTTGCACTGGATGGAGAACCAGCTCCCTAAAAAACCAGATATATCCTACCTCTGGACAATGCACTTCGACGGATCCAAGCAAAAGGACGGAGCTGGTGCATGTGTCATACTGACATCACCCTAGGGAGACAAGCTGAAATATATCCTGCGAATGCAGTTCACCGCCTCCAACAACTAAGCCAAATATGAGGCCCTGCTACACGGGATGAGGATGGCGAAAGCCTGCGGCGCCAAAAGGCTCATAATATATGACGACTCTAAGTTGGTCATCAACCAGACAATGCACGAGTGCGACGCACTGAACGACAACATGATCGCCTACCGCGACCTCTACGACACACTCGAGGGGGACTTCGACGGCTGCGAGCTGCGGAACATAGGTCACGAAAGCAATGAAGAGGCGGACACACTCGCCAACATAGGCTCTACATGTGCCCCCATACCACCTAGGGTATTTCTCGAGCACATCTGCGAACGCTCCATCAAGCCAAAGGCCGATGAGAAGAAAACAAGCGCAACAATGGACTCGCGGGCTGCGCCGCCCAATGAGCCAATGGCACTCGACGACCTGGAGCTGGACACAGGACTCGAAGGGACAATGAGCGTCATAATGATCAAGCCATCCTGGACTCAACCGTACATCATGTACCTTCTCATCAAGAGGCTACCAGATGACCCGACTGATGCATAGCACATCGCGCGGCGATCCAAGGCATTTGCTGTTATCAACGGCGAACTCTACAAGCGCAGCATCACAGGAGCGCTCCAATGATGCGTCTCCACGGCCGATGGAAGAGCCGTTCTCCTTGACATCCATGAGGGGACCTGCGGGCACCACGCCGGTAGTCGCGCCCTCGTAGCCAAAGCTCTACGAGCCGGATTCTACTGGCCTATGGCCATGCGTGACGCCAAGGACATCGTCCAGAAATGCAACGCGTGCCAACGATTCGCGGACAAGCCGCACACACCTGGCGCAGAGCTCCGGCCGATTCCATTGGCCTGGCCCTTTGCACAATGGGGACTCGACATGGTCGGCAAGATCCCAAATTCCTCACGAGGAGGCTACGTCTACCTCCTGGTCGCAGTCGACAAATTCACCAAGTGGATAGAGGCCATGCCAGTGACCAATCAATCAGGACATAGTGCAGTCAAGTTCTTCGAGTCCATCGTCTACCACTTCGGAGTACCACACAACATCATCACGGACAACAAGACGAACTTCATATCCAAGGAGTTCCAAGAATTCTGCGAGAATCTGGGACTCAACGTCAGCTATGCCTCCGTGGCACATCCATAGACCAACGGTCAGGTCGAAAAAGCTAACGGCCTCGTTTGCGGCGGCATCAAGAAGCGACTCCTCTGGCCACTCGAACAGGCCGCGGGCTGCTGGCCAGACGAACTACAATCAGTACTCTAGAGCCTACGCACAACTCCAAACGACTCTACAGGGTACACCCCGTTCTTCATGGTGCACGGGGCTAAAGCGGTGCTACCCGCCGAAGTACGATACAAAGCACTGCGCGTGGTCGCTTATAGTGAGCAGGAGTCAACTCTTGCACTCGAAGACTCTGTCGACCTCCTTGACGAGGCAAGGGAAATCGCTGCGGAAAGATCAACGATCTACCAGCAGAACCTGCACAACTACCACAGCAGGAGGCTACGCCCCAGGTCCTTCATCAAAGGCGACCTGGTCATGCGACTGAAGCAGCAAGGGCATCTCAAGCTCGAGTCCCCCTGGGAGGGACCATACGTGATTACAGAAGTAATCCTAGGTGGCGCCTATCGCCTTCAAGATTTAGAGACAGGAGTCGCATACTCCAACCCCTAGAACGTCGCGCAGCTGCGATGCTTCTACCCTTAGTCGCTTTTTACTTTTACATTGCAAATAAGGCTACTCAGCCAAGGCTACTTAGCCACACATTGTACCTCGTACTATCCCGCGAATAAATAAAGCTAAGTGCCCCGAAACTCTGTGTTTTCTTTAATTTTTCACAAATTATCCACTCGGGGGCTGCGCCACCCTATACACATCTGTTTTACGAACTAAACGCGATATCCTGAGTAGCTGGCACACCAATCAAAACCCTTGGCAAACATCAACCCAGTTGCAACGCACCTGACAGGTTAACAAGGGACTGAGATAAACACAAAGCCAGGCTAACGAAAAGGAGTCGCATAGTGCAATGCACTCACAAAACATACACGCTAACAAGCTCTTTTACACATCATTGTCAATCAATTATACACAGCATATATACGAACTTTAAAACATTGGTACAACTATGTGCATGATACAAACTAAACTACTGTTGCAGCAAAAGGACATTGGTCTGTTCCTCGAAGAAATCGACGATCTCCTCTGTTGGGCGATCCACTGCCTAGTAGTGCGGCACCATGTTCCAAGTAAAACCCGCTGGCGGCGCAGGTAGTCCAGCCGCAATTGCTGCAACGTCCACATCAGGCCTATGCAGTCGCACTAGTGACAGAGTAGCTTTGGCACCAGCCACTAACTGTTCCCGTACACACTCGCGGACTGCACTCAAGTCCTAGAATCTAGCGAGAAGGGCTAGCAGGCTCGATGGAACGACGTCCAATGGGAACATCGTCTGGTAAATATTCTTCAAGCATGACTGTAACTTCTTCAAGAAGTGAAGCACTCGCGACGCACGATCCTGCAGGGTCGCCAATGCGATTGCGTGATCATGATCTACCCAGAAGTACCCACTTGCCTGAAGCTGCTCTTGGGTCAGGTCATTCATGCGAATGGCAATCCGATCCTTCTCATCCTGCGGATGGCGCGCGCTGACAACTATACCAAGCAAAGGCAAAATATGAGAACAATGAACTACTGCGAGTGACTACAAGGAAACGACAGGAGGGATGAATACTAACATTTGAATTGGTCGCCCAGCTGCGTCACCTCCCCTAGCAGATACTGTTCTTGGGCAGCGGCCTTCTCCGCCTTCGACTTCCATACGTCCGCATTTCCGTGGAGCACGGACAGTTCACGCTCCAACTGCTTCACGCGATCATGCAGTCGCGAGAGCAAAGAAAGCTCATCCACCCTTGAGCACGGAGGTGCCAAAGTGTCATCAAGGGCGGCGAATCCTGAGGTTCCCTCAAGGGGTCACTCGATGTGCCCTATCACAAGTCAAGCAAGGGACAATAAGAGGACTAAGGCGAGGCATAGACAAAAGATTCGAGTGCATTCAAGATTAATAAAAGTATCAGCAGATACACTCGCCAACATGCATGTTCTTGACAAAAGACATAAGCTATTTAACTATTACAAGATGCGACTACTGAGGAGCGATTGGCTTCTTCGACTTCGACTTCAGCTTTGGGGGCCTCACCGAGTCTGTGGCAGTATCAGATGCCATAGACTTCCTGCCGGCCACTGACGTCGCAGCCTTCGTAGCTTTCTTGGTGCGCTGAAGCTCCTCAGAGTACTTCGCAACTGTGTTGATCAGCTGCGGGCCGTACTTTCCACAAGAAGTTGTGAAGGGAGCAAAGACTACCTGCTGGCCATCAGAGCTGATAGGCATCGCCTTGGAGACCGCCGTAGGATCAACTTCGACTCCATGGGCTTGAACCATGGCGAGTGACATCGAAGCGCCTGCCACACGGAGCGAGTTCTTGAAGCTTGCAGGAATGCCCCCGGCAAGAGACTCCACCAGCTCGTCCATATTCTCGATCATCTCAGCCTTGGGCGCCAGCTCTTCTTGGATTCGACTGAGCATGCCCTTGGCCTTGGAGAGCGTCCCTTGAATGACAGTGTTGTGATCCTCGACTGCTGAAAGAGCACCCACCAAGGCATCGTCACGGCGGAGGGCCTGAGGGTCGAAGCTCAAGTTGCTGGCATCTATATAGAACCCAAGCATGGGCACAAAGGTCAGCACCAACAACAAATTCGAAAGAAGAAAAACAATGAAAATCTAGACAGGGGAATACCTGAGAGAGCCTTGGCAATCGAGAAAAGATGTTCCTCAAACAACTTCTCTCTAGCCACGACGGAGGCGCGCAGATCCTCTTCGCGTTTCCGCGACTCGTCACGTGCTGCGATTGCCTCATCGCGACTCTTTACCGCTGCGGCAAGCGCCTTTTCAAGGGAAGCAGCGTCGTGAAGGAGTGCATTATGCTCAGCTATGAAACAAACAAAGATAGGCTATCAGCCGGATATATCACAAGGAGGACGAATAAGACCCAGGACACTTACTTTCAACTACGCGATGGCGAGTATCCAGCATTGCCTGCTGGCAACCCATCGCAAGAACTTGCTCCACTAAGCGAGCGGCTTCCTTCACAATAAGCTGTGACAGGAGAAAACAACAAAGGATAAGCAAGATGATAGAATATGATACATTCGACTGCAAATATAGAGGAAACAAATACTACACTTACACGATCCTCCAAAGACTCCGAAGTTGATGGATTCGCAGTCGTCCGGATAACCATCTGGTGCTCCACATCATGCGGAGAACTCGATGAATTATGGCTGGAGTGGGCCGCTAATGGAGGACAAGGAGTGCGTTTAGCCACTTTCTTGGCTTTGGAGGTCGCGACTCCAGATTCTTTCAAAAATTGTACATCGCCAGAAGATGACGACGCTTACTGACTGCAAAATAAAACCAATATCAAGGAAAGGCCACTTCAAAAAAGAGCCAAAAGGAAGACCCGTATACTTACCAATCAAACTTGTCAAAATCGAAGGTTGGATCCCCCGACTCTGACGACGACTCCTTCGGCAGCCGCATCTTCTTGCGAGAGGATGGCGCCATGGCACTCACAGGAACGGCAGGTATCGGCGACTCTGCACCAACACCTGCACCTTCGAGAGTCGAAGGAGACGACGCATCCGAATCCTCGCTGCGCGAATGCTTGCAAGTGTCCGGACCACTTGACTCGGGGGCTTCCTCCTCCACATCAGATGGGACGGTCGACTCCGACTCGTCCTCTTCCAAGGCTTCACGAGGGATAACCCCCTCGGGAAGAGGGGGCATACAGGGTGACACCGCCCAATCCTGCATACAGAAAACAATTTAGCACAAAGTCAATAAACAACAAAGAGGCAGTCGACAAACAAAGCTATTGCGTAGCACAATTGTACCTCAGGAGGAGGGTTAGCAGCATCAAACGGAGGAACGTCTGGTTCACTGGGGATCACATCCTTGACGGTGTACTTGGTGACCAGTGGCACCCTTTTATCTACCTCACTCGCGGACATGCCATCGGCAGACATGCGAGTGACATCGTCTGCGCCAGCCCACTGGAACATAGGGTGGACTCTGGCCTGCAGGGGCTGGACACGTCGGCACAGCCATGTGCGAATGAGGGCGCAGCCTCCGTCCTCTTTGCCCATGTGACTCTCGAGGTCGCAGACGTGCTCGTATAGCACATCTGTCTCCGCGGACTCGCCGAGCATAATCACGTTCTTCTAGGAAGGCCTCCTCTTGCACGGCGTCATGGGATCGAAAGGCACAAGTCCGAAGTGGTCTCCATCGGCCTTCAGATCGCGGATGTAGAACCACTTGTCCCTCCACCCTTGGACGGATGCCATGAGTTTGATGTCGAAATATGTGGCGGAGGAATCGACATGGATACTGCAGACGCCTACATCATAGACTACGGAGCCAGACGTTGATTGGCGCTTCAACTTGAAGAGGCGCTTGAAGAGACCGAAATGCGGCTCGATTCCGAGTCAGCACTCGCAAAGAGTAATATAGCAAGCTACATGGAGGATGGAGTTTGGGGACAGCTGATGGAGCTAGAGCCCGTAAAAACAGAGAAGGCCCCTGAAGAAAGGATGCAGGGGCAATGAAAGACCACGGATGATATGAACGCTAGGAACATCACCCGAAAGCCGACAGGAGGAGAGGGGGTTACCTCACTGCCAGGGATGCGCGCGTCCGCGACTGCGGAAGCCAAAACTCTGTCCTAGCGCAGAAGACGAAGCTCTGAAGACTTTATCACGGATGCGCGCCACGCACCATTGGTGACGCGAGTGCCCGTGCCCTTGTTTTTCCCGGCGGCGGCGGTGCTGGTGCCCGCAGCGGCGGAGCCACCCTTCTTCTTCGTAGCAGCCGCGGCAATGGCAGGATCGGCCGTGGCACCTCCTTTCTTCTTCCCCATATCGTGGCGGTGGTGCGACCGGGGAAGTAGCTGGGAAATACGCGGAGCTGGTCCAGCGCCGCGAAGGAAAGGAGCGTAAAGAAGCAGAGGAGCAGCAGCAATGGCGACGGAGGCAAAGGCAAAAAAGAAGCAGATGTGAAAATTACCGTCGCTGCATCGGTACTTAACCCCCTGAAAGATGCAATCCAACGGCTAAAAAACCCTATCAGACGCGTGGCGTTCATCGTGCTCGACATGTGGAGGACCTGAAGCGCGAACCTTCCCCCACTACCCCCATTACGCACGGAAATCAAGGAGGCGCAGTTAAAAGAAAGATTACGCATGCCCGGTCAAATCAGAGTCAGAAAATGGGACCCACCGCTCGTCACGTCCCGTCAAACTCCCTCACGTGGGCAACTGAGGTCATGGGATCGTCAGCACTGACGTCATCCAAAATTACGCAGTAGAAGACTTTGACTACTTTAGTCCTTACTCGAGTCTTCGACTCCACCAAGCACTCGGGGGCTACTCCCATAGGGAGCGCTGGTCGCGCACCCTACGATTTTTTTTCTTTTCTTTTACAGGAACATGGACAATTTAAGCAAACCCAACCACTCGAACCGCTATTCGACTATGGACATGGGTTACTCCCATAGGGAGCGCTGGAAACAAATTCGACTGAAACAAGCAAACAAAAGACGACAGCAGTCGCAAAAGTTCTTTAGTCCCTGCCTGAGTCTTCGACTCAACCAGGCACTCGGGGGCTACTCACATAGGGAGCGCTGGTCGCGCACCCTATAATTATTTGTACATTATACTATGTGTTGATGACATCCACACTCGAAGCTTATGGCGACACCGCCTCATGACATTTCCCTACAAAGAGACTGTGTCTCCTGGGTCACCTGAATCATCTCCCCGATGACAAAATTCGGATGCCGCGCTTGCAACGTGAAGATAAGACCTGAATAAGGCCTGGCAACGCATTTTCTATGCACTACCAGAAATATATCCGTGCCAACAGGTGCGACGAACATGCCTTGACGGACGCGTCGAGTGCTCACACCCATATACTGGAATTAGACTCCTGTAAGACCTCCGCGGCTTGAGTCGAATTACACCAGCACTTTTCCGGATTCGAGTCCGGGGACTCGAGTTCGAGTAGATGGCGTTGTTTTACCCTAAGGTAGTTAACTGATACCGATACATCGGTTAAATCAGGCACGCACATCAACAATCCCTATGACACAAACAGAGCAGTCGAAAAACATACTCAGTCATGCACTCGAAAGGATTTATAAAGTCCCCAGTCGAATCTGCGATTCCACTGGACACTCGGGGGCTACTGACATGGGTATACCCTATAGGTACTCGAGCTTGGTGTATACGGCCTCAATACAATGAAAGCCCACGGTTTCGCCAAGGCCCAAATGAAGAACTCGAGTAACCTACGGACTCTCGATTTCTTGAAGAACAAGAAGAAGCAAAGATAGAAAGTTCAAAGGGGAAAACCCTAACCTGTAACCGACTCGACCTAGCCTATCTATATAAAGGCTAGGAGGGGGCGGAGAGGAGGACACACGCAACCCTAGTTTCCACAACCCTCGCCAGATTGCATCTGCGCACCATTGCAATCCTCGATTCCTTTGATAATTCCACGAGCAGACAAGCAGGAGTAGGGACCTCTGCGAGGCCTGAACCTGGGTAAATCTTCGAGTCCCCTGTGTTCTTGTTTGCTAGCCGATAGATGTCTCTAGCGCTCTCTCCTTCTCCAAAACCCAAGTCCATAACAATGGGCATTGATGAGTTAAACCCTCGTCAACTAGATTGAGGCAAACCAACTCATCGGATGTACACGAACAGAAATACCAAACCAGCTATTGGGGAAGTGCACAAACCTGTTTTTGTATTTTTCATGCCTGGATGAATGCATGTTACCAAGACATGTGAGCTGACATACTCTTCTTGTAAATGAGACTAGTAGTTTGGTTAATGTTTGCAAGACACAATCCGCTGAATTTGTCTTGTCGTTTTGTTTTCTACTACTCCCTCTAATCTGTAATAAGTGTCGCTGAACTTATTACGGATCGGAGGGAGTAGTATGTTTCTACACATGCCTTTTTGCAGGGTTCCCCAACATTTTTACATGTGGCATGGGGGTAAAATAGAGGGTTCCCCTATATTTTTACAATAGTTGCAGCTGTAGAGAATACCCTGGTGTATTTTGCAGGTCTGTGAAATTTCTAGGTTCCATATAAGCTGTTGTGTCCCGCATCATTGAGTTGTTGTAGGTTCTACTAGATTTACAACACCATATATTCCTCTACTAGAACCTTTTTGGCCCTTTTTTGTGGCAGGATAGTTCTAAGTATGTGTACTGAATATGTGTGATTCCGTGCATAAGTTGTCTAGTTGGCCTAATTAAGTTGTTTTTTCCCACATGCCAAGTTGTTTTCTAAACCCAATTAAGTTGGATTCCGGTGTTATGTTTAGGTTTATTCCTTCTTTTTTCTTCTAACCAGCATGTAAAAGTTGGCTAGTTGGCCTAATTAAGTCGACTTTTCCCACATGCTAAGTTGTTTCCTAAATTCAACTAAGTTTGATCCCCTTGCATGTACGAGTTGAGTAGTCAGCCTAATTAAGTTGTCTTTGCCCACCTGCTAAGTTGTTTTCTAAATACAACTACGTCTGATCCCTTATCATTTTTGGGTTTCCTTTTTATCTCTTCGATCAGCATGTAAGAGTTGGCTATAATGCATTACCAACATGCTTAAGTTGCCTACCCAAACTTACTATGTTGTTCCCACCACCAAGTTTAAGTTGCTTCTGATTATTATCACCATGCTGACTAAATTGTTTTCCTATTTTATATATCTTTATTATCACAATTCTTGAATTTCATCATCCTAAGACCATATGGTTGTTGCTACTTCACTATGGTTTCATTGACAATGGTGGCTCGAGCACGACAACCAGACCTGGAGAAGATGGTTCCTGGTGGAGCATCCGCTTCTACCAGATCGAGCGCAATTGTACCTGGAAGCCATGGATCCCGGGTAGCACAGCCATTACCATCTCAAGCGCGGTAGTGGTGGAGGCCATGGCGCCTAGCTCAAGCTAGCAGCGACCATGAGGCCTAGCGCGACCGCGAGCCTACTGTGGCTCCTAACAAGTGTAAGATGCTTATGCATTCAATTAACTTACTCATTGTTACTTTTGTTAAGTTGCTTTTTGGTAATAATTAACTTGGCTAAACATTGATGCTAAGTTGTTTTCTAGGTAATGTTTAAGTTGCATAAACATTGCTACTAAGTTGATTTCTGCATAATGTATAAGTTTCCTAAACATTGATGCTATATTTGCTTTCTTGGTAATGCTTAAGTTGTGTAAATATTGTTGCTAAGTTTCTTTGTAGGTCATATTTAAGTTGCGTAAACATTGATAATAAGTTGCATAAACATCGATGCTAAGTTGCCTTATGAGCAATGTCTAAGTTGTATCAACCAGTCATGAAGTTGCTGATCTGGATAGATGTGCTATACCACAAGATATTTTTAGCTTAAGTTTATTCCCACTTTATCCTAAGTTACTTATCCTATTCAATTAAGTTGATTAATGACTTTATCTTAAGTTGATTGCCGCTTTATCCTAAGTTGCTTATCCCACTTAATTGAGTCATGGACACTGTAGAAACAGTATGTCGACATGCGGGGAACTCGCGGTGGAGGAGCGGACATGTGCAAGTTCCGGTGGAGGAGTGGACACATGCGAGGGCATTGTAGCTCGCTGGTCGAGAAGCAGATGTGTGTGAGTGCTGGTGGAGGAGTGGACACATGCGAGGGCACGGAGCTCGCTGGTGGAGGAGCAGGTGTGCGCGAGTGTGTGGAGATCCGTTGTGGAGAATGTTGTTGAGGTGGATCCATCTTCTCGACACTGATTTCACATGATAAGAGGTAATCCCCCTAACCAATCTATAGCAACCCACCCAACAATTCTTCGATGTGAAGGCTCGTGGGGCCTATGACCTGTTGCGTCTCCGCTCTCTTGCACCGATTTCTCTGTCCATTAATTTGCTTGTAAATTGTTAGTTCCCGTATGTGCTACAAACAAGTTTATTGTTTTCACACATGAGCTAAGTTGCATTTTGCCTACGGTAAATTATTCCTTCACATATTCGTTAAGTTCACGTATTCGGTCCGTATCTCTAGACCCCTTGTTTTTTATTCCTCTGAGTTGTAGTTTTTCTTTTCAATGAGTTGTTGTAGGTTAATGAATTTCCTATTCATATTTGGCTGATGTATTTTGATCTAACTAAGTTGCATTTCTTGGTGTCACCTTGTTGTTTTTTGATCGTTCTGAAAGTGCAGTCCAACCAAACTGTTTCTTGGGGAATTTGTCGGTTATTTTTGCATGTCCTTAGGTTGTGGATCTAACTAAGTTATAGGTTTCAGATAATCTAGTTGCTTTTTGAGTGCAAGAAAGTTATAGTTTATCATGCACTAAGTTGTAGTTATCAACCTAGTTGTTTTTCGTATGGAGACAATCTACATTTTTGGTTTCAATTATGTCACCGCCGAGACCTTTGTAGGTGTAGGATCACCCCTACTATTTTTGTAGGGGTAATTTTTGTAGGGGTTGTACATATGACTACATTGTAGATTTCAGAACACCTAGTCGCTTTTTGAGTGTAGCTAAGTTACATGTTGTCTTGCAATAACTGCTCTCTAGGTTTTATCCTGGATAGATTCGCTGGAGTTTGAGAAAAAGAGGAATACTGGAAGGAATTGTAGTTGTTTTCTAATCAGAAACAATGAATTAGTTGCGCATTTAGGGATTGAGAGAAATATGGATATGAGTAAGGGTTGTGCTTGATCTGCTTGAAGTAAACAACAACCATTTTTTTATTTCTTGTTGGAGTACTTTTTTTTTCCTGTTTTATAACTTTCATGTCAACTAATCATGACGTTTTTGAGTTGTATATATAGCTAGTAAATTTTTATCTTCCTCGATCGTTGATATTTTGAACATGGGGTAGAAACAAGTTACTAATGGCAATTTTGTAATTTCTTAGCTGATTTTGGTGTGCAGGAACCATTCTCGCTGTTGGAGAAAATCCATAGTTATAAAGCACGTGGGTGATGTGAACCAAGATTAAGGAGTGGAGGGGACAAGTGATTTGCTTCACGCTGGTTTAGGACAGGGACCAGACGAGAAGTTTGTGGTCCAAACAATTTTTCCGTAGAATTGGTAGAAACTTTACCTTTTAAGCGGTAGGGGGACACGTCCTTCCTTTTCTGGGCGAGGGCTGCTTTGGACTAATTAGCCTCCGGAGGCTCGCTAGACACGTCCAAAAAGAGTTGCCAGGCTTCGGCTCCATACAAACTACGCCGAATAGCTGCAGATCGTCTCCATAAAACTTGGCGCCGTGGCACATTACGTCGGCTCCAAACAAATTGGCGCTGAAATGCTTTTAATTGACATGCAACTTGCAACCCGGTAATGTGTTCGGCGCCATCAATCCCGGAGCCGAACGGCGGGACTTCGGCTCCATGTAATCCAGCGCCGACCCAGGGGTCAGATATGAAATTAGTTCTCCTAAAAGGTCATAAGTGGATTTAGTTTCTCAAAGAGGGCAGATTTGCCAAAAAATATGAGGCGCGCGCAACAGGACGGCGGTGGCAGTGCGGTGCAGCGACTACGGAGGCGGTGCGACGCATCTGCGATGGAGGCCGCGCGGTGCTCAAATCCTGGCGGCATAGCGAGGAATCACGTTGGAAATAGAGAAAATTCCTCATCTGACACTAGCTTAAAACGAGATTCCCTATTTGATACGGGATAAAAATTTCTTCCCTATCTGACCTCTAGTTTTAACTTGTTTCCTTCCATAACACCGCCGTTGGGTCTGTTATTGTGTTCCGTCAAAATGAAATTCGGTGGACAAAATTACCCTTTGCAACTCGCTAGACTATCTAAACCAAAAAAATATATAATTTTCGATCGAACCGTCCATGTCTTGCACCGACGACGGCCATGGCCGCGACGAAGGACACTGAGAGCGCCTGCCTCAACCGCGCCGGGTTCTGCCGGAGTCGAGGCAACTAAGAAGTGTTAGATTGATCTCCACGGTCACCCCAACGGGCGACCGACTCGGTCTCGCGCCCTGATCGGGGATGCCCAACGTCACCATCGTTGGTGGACCCCCGTCGTGCAGCGCATATAAAGAGGTGGGGTCCGGAGGCACGAACCCCAAGGTTCGTCTGCCGACTCGCTCACCGCACAACAAAAAACCCTAGGCCACCCTATCTGGCATTGCGCTGCAGCGGCGGGAATCACCCATCTCACCGCCACCACCACTCCGTCGAGCTCCAATGACGAGCTCGTCGTCGACCTCGAAGGCCGACGGTATGTTCCTCTAACCCCCATTCTCTCTGGATCGACGCCTAGCGATCCAAATAGGCTAACAATGGTATCAGAGCAAGCTAGTTGTAACATTCCAAAACTTCAATCCAAGCTTATCAAGATCAAATCATCCAAAAATAGGGTTAACAAAAAACTTTTCCAAATTTAAAATAAAAGCATTCATATGTGTGTGCATTTAAAATAGGAGTTGATTTGAAGTGCCTTGTTTAAGTGATCCAATGCTTGTAAAATGTTTCTTAGGTGATTTAAACATCATCTACATCATTTCCAAACTTTTCCTAAAGAAAATCAAACCAAAAAGAATTAAAAAGGAGGAATGGTCATTTTGGCCATTTTAATCCACTACACTACTTTGAGTGTTCCTAGCACTCATTTCTTAACACAACAATTCTTGATCCTTATACCCCTTGCTAGTACACATAAGAGGTACCAAGGCCCACCTTTTGATCAGCTAAAAACATTCTTGTGCTTATTTTAAATGATATTTGAAAATTGAATCTAATGCATATGCATAGATCACCCTATTTTAAAAACCATCTTGTTGAGCTCCACTTTCAAAACCCTTGCAACCAGAGACTACCTAGCACTAGTGGAGAACACCCAAAAATTTTGAAACCAAAATTCAAAAGTTTATTTCTTGCGGCCATTTAATCAAACACTTGGCAGGCAGGTTTAAACTCTAAATCCTAGCTCACTATTCTGCACAGGGTTTTGCCCCCATTTGATCTCCATTTAACCCCTCTGTCTCCTCTTGGTCTAACCAGGCCCTTAACACCCCTCTCCCTTGTCCCTAGCCCCCATGCCATGCCAACCCGAGGACATGCTCGCCGACCAAACCTTGCCCCGCTGCAGCAGACCACTCCCCCTTCCCTCGTCATGTCTAGGAGGTAGCCAGGAGCTCATCGCCACCCTTTGTACCCTGCCCGAGCCGAGCCTCGCCGTGGACCACCGAGGAAAGCCCGCGCCCAGTGCCACCGCACCATGCTGAGCACGCGCCAGAGCACCGCACCCGGCACGCGTGCACAAGTCGCCGCTCGACCGCAGCCCATGCCTACCGCTCCGCCACGACCCAGGGAACACCCCGGACACCCCCGTTCGCCGCCCAACTCACCACAGCCACCGCTCGCCGTGGACACCGCCGCCTCTGCCGCTGAGAGCGCCACCTCACCCAGACCGTATACCACCGCCCCTACGCTCGCCTTCACTTCCTAGAGCACCGCCAGGAGACCGCCTGTCGATCGCCACCCTCAGCAATGCTGCTAGCCGGCCGTAGCCTTGTCGCCACTGTCGCCTGCCCATCCCGCTCGGTCTCACCATCGGGCCTATAAAAGGAGGTCTCCCCAGCCTCTTTTCTCCACACTCACTCACTCCTCACCTCTCACTGATCCTTTCACCCCTCTCGTCGGAACCAAGCGAGCTCTGCCTCGCCGGAATTGGATCCGGAGCAGCCGCAGCAGGAGGAGAAGGGCGCCGCTGATTGCGACCACCCCAAGCTCCGCCGCAACCGTGCCTCGCCTCGCCATCGTCTTCCAGTTCTTTCCCGCGCTAGCCCACCTGTTCAAATTTGGATTTTTCTTTTTTAGTTGAATCTAGTTTCTGTCCACTAGTTTAAAATTCAATTCAGAGAGTTTTATAAATCCAAATTCCATGAAACCAATTTTGTCTGAAAGGTATGGAGATGATCTATCCAAGCCCGTTGGATTTAATTCAATTAGAGTTATAGATCTCTCCTAATAAAAATAACAAAACAGAAGCTTTTGCAACTTGCAACATTTTTATAAAATCAGCCAAGTTAGCTTTTGAGTTGATTCCAACTCTCAAAAATCACATTTCATCATATCTATCTAAATAAGAAATAATATTAAGGTTTACATGCAGTGACTTTGGACTAGTACCAAAATAATGCTATATAGGCATTTCTAGTCACTTTAAATCATTAAATAATGAACTTAAACCAAAGTGATTATGATCCAACCTTTAAATATCATTCCCACATATTAGAGTATGTGGTGATGACATGTGTCAACATGATCCCATATTTTAAGTGGTGAATATTAAATCTTAGTTATTTTTTCAATAAGTAGAAATTACTTTTCTAAAATAAAAAGAAAGAAACTATTGAATTAAACTTGTGATGCTTGTGATGATAATAGATCATCAATTGTGTGTCTTAGAATGCTATCTAGCCTAGTTAAGTATTGTTTGGTGATTGTGTACTCCGTATGTATTTTTATAGACGATAGTACCGACCAAGTCTACGAAGAGGAGGAGTGCTATCAAGACGAAGAAGAAGAAAACTTCAACCACTGCACCAACCAAGGCAAGCTAGCTCTATCCAAGATTAACCCTTGCAAGTTATACTTTCAAGCCACCATTAACAATGCAAGCTAACCCTTGCAAGTTTAGTGCTTAGCAAACTAGAATCCAACTAGATGGTTTAGCAAGGATGCCTTAAGCATGCCTTGATCACACCCTTTTGACTATTAGTACCCCAAGTCTTACTTACAAGTTTTACTCCCTTAGTTTACACAAAGTTCTTTACTTATTTTGAAGGTAGCATAAAAAGTATAAAACTTGACCTACTTAGAAACCTTTAGATGTCATTCTATGGCGTGAGATTAAACCCATCCTTCCACTTTATTGAACACTCTTAACTTAGTAGCTTAGAGTAGATCAAAAACTTGAGTCACCTTAGATGGGAACACTTGGTGAAAATGAATTATGAAAACCTTGGAATGATGAGTCATTCTATTGAGATGTCTTGACATGTGTTGAGAAACACAAATGGTTGATGATGATGAAAATGTTGAGGCATGAGCCTTAACCCTTTTATAAAACTGGTGGTTGGATTCAGATGCGATACCATTCCAAATTTACCGTACAACCACAATACCTGAATTGGGTAAGGCTTAGCTGGAAATTTATATGCATTAGTATTAGTTCCCTCGCGGGAGAGGTTTGAGCTGAGGCTACCTCTCATGATGTCCACCTATGCAGTGCCCAAGATGACTGATGGTCATGGTTGGGAGGCCATGCTCATAGGAGAGGTGCTTATACTAGGGTGTGTAAAGGGATGGTTATGTTTGATTATCTGCATACTAAGTATGATGATTCAGGGTTATCCCTGACAGATGTATCGAATCTTGTGGTGAAAATGTACCACCTCTGCAGAGTGTCAAACTATTCGAATAGCCGCGTCCGTGGTTATGGACAGTTGGAATGGCCATACTATTTCGTTGTCAGATGTTTTCCAAATAACTTGAAATGAATGATGAACTTTGACTTGACCACAACAGGGTTGTGTTTATGATAATAGCTTCCCAACTTAAGTGATTCTAGAACTTTACTTTACCTTTCTTTGCTTCAGAACTCAGCTTAGGTTTCAAAATTAACTTTATAGTTAAACTTAGATTTAGCACTTTAACCTAGAACTATAGTACCTGTTAATAGTAGTTTGCGAGTACTTAAAGAGTACTCATGGCTTTTGTCCCTGGCTATTCTCATGGCCAGACTATGAAGGAGACTATCAAGAGGATGGTCATCAGGACGACTATGATAACTAGGACTATCTGCCTTCGTCAGCATTGCCTGTGCCCTTGAAGATAGACCCCACCGCTACACTTATCTTTTATTTCCACTGCTTGTTGTATTAAAGACTGGATCATGAGATCCTTATTTGTGTAAGACCTTATGTATGGTTTGTAATGGATGATGTACTGTGATATCCAATCCGTTATGTCTCGCAAAAATGGTAATCCTAGGATTGCGAGGTATGGCATAACGGGCATCTGGGATTAAAAATCCGGGTGTTGACACTAGTGCTAGTTGATCTAGTAGAGAAAGCAGTAGATCTGAGGAAGAAAGTTACAAGGCTAGGTTTTTTTAAGAAGCACCGCCGCAAGGCCGCGCCGTTCCTCTCGATCCCGATGCATCGTCAAGCCGAGGTCGGGAAGAAGAACACAACCCCTCTGGGGTGAAGAAATCAAAAAAACCCCTAAAAGCCACAGATTCCCCTCTCTCGGATCAAGCCGATCTAGAATCGGAAAGAAAAAAGAAAGCTCGTATCCTTTAGCTTTTCACCCTCCCTGAATAAGAAACAAGAAAGAAAAAATTCAAATCAAAAGGGAGGCCGATCAGAAAAAAAAGGACCCATCGGCCGCCGCCGTGCGCCGGCAAAGGGCGCCATCGTCGGATCCGCTTGACGGCGGCGCACCCACCCTCAGGTGGATGCGTGCACCGGCAAGGGGCCAAGGGGGGCTGCCGCCAACAGCCGCTCCTCTCGGTTCTCGCCTCGACGCGGGACCTGGTGGAGCTGGGCGAGCTGAGCAGAGAAAGAAAAAGGGCACCACGGCCAGAGCGTTCGACGGTGGCGCGCTCACCGCAAGGGGAACGCGCGACCGGCGAAGGGACCGGCAACGGCGCCGCCTCCCTCTGCTTTCTTCGGCCCGCCAGCGCTCGTCGAGGGTTTTTCTCCGACGGCACAGTAGCGCGTGCGGCAGTGAGATAGAGAGGAGAGGAAGAGAGTAGAGAGGGAGGGGCTCGTCACCGGCGGGATGCTGGACGGCGCGGCCAACTCGCCGCTTGCACCGCCAGAGAGCGGGATAGACAGAGGGAGTGGGTGAGAGGGGGTGAATGAGTTTTAGGGTTAGGGTTGAGCTGGGGCGTCTGTTTTTGACCAAGCCGAAACGTGCGCTCAGCCATCGGATGCAGATGAACGACCAAGATGAAGCGGCGGCGATAAGGCTGGGCTTCTGCCGAGCCGCGAAGGGCTGGCTCCCGCGTGCGTGGGCCGTGGGCCGGCCTGCAGGCTGAAAGGGGGCGCGCAGAGCGACACCGACGCGCGGTAGATAAGCAGCCGCCGCGCTCGATAAAGTGGGCTGTCGAGGCCCACTGCTAGGCAGGTCGCGAACAGTAAAGGCCCAAGAGGGCATAACAACACAGTCCACCCAGTTTTTATTTACAGAAGCCTTTTTGGCAATTTTAATCATCTGTTTTTGATGTTTTTTGCACAGTTTTTTCTATAGCAAAATTATCCAACGAAATTTTGTGTAGAAAAATATTAAAGTAACAATAAAGTTTCTGTAAATAGTAAAGTTGATGAATTTTATTCATATTTTTTTCCACTGCAAATAGTTAAATGTATTTGCTTAATTGCAATAAAGTGAGGATTTTATTTGATGACCAACGTTGTTAGTAAGATTTTCACTATGGATAGTAAGTTTCATCACTATTAGTTCTATTTCTGCCCAACGGTGATGTAGAATTAATATTGAGAAGTTTTCATGTTTTAATTTGACCAACATTGAATTAACTCATTTTGATGATATTTTGTTTTTCAGGCAATCCTATGAGTTTCATCTTGGCCATTGAGCCCCTCAATGGAGGGAACTACGGCTCATGGCGAGAGAAGGTTGAGATGGGGCTTGCCTTGCTTGACCTCGACTTGGCACTGATTGAGACCTGTCCCAAAGAACCTGAGGACCCCGTGAGGGGAGAAAAAGAAAGTGAAGATGACTTCAACAAAAGGGTCCATGACCATGGACCAATAAGAATGAAGTACGACCTTGATCGTGCAAAGTGGGACTCGTCCAACAGAAAGTGCTTGATGGTCATTAAGAGCTCCATTATGGAAGCATTAAGGGGAGTAATCTTAGAGTGTAGCACTGCCAGTGAGTACCTGAAGAAGGTAGAGAGTCAGTTTACTGGGTCTTCAAAGGCCTATGCAAGCTCTCTCATTAAGAAACTTGTTACTACAAGATACACTGGTGGTGGAGTAAGGGACCACATATTGCGAATGAGCAACATGTCTTCCAAGCTCAAGCCCATGGGCATGGAGCTCCCAGTCGAGTTCATTATTCACCTGATCTTTGCCTCACTACCAAACCAATTTGAGACTTTTACTGTGAACTACAACACACAGCCAGAAAAGTGGGGCATTGAGAAGATGATGGCCATGTGCGTATAAGAAGAAGAGAGGCTCAAGGGGCAATCTGGTGATTCTGTGAACTACCTGAGCCCAACCAAGAAGAGGAACTTTTAGGGTTCCAGGCCACAAGGGAGGCCACAAGGGAAACCTCAGGGGCATCCCCCTCCTTCTAAGCCGCATGGAAAGGATGATCATCACCGACAGCAGGAGGTGGACAAGGACACCTGTAGGTGGTGCAAGGAAAAGGGCCACTACATGAGTGACTGTGTGAGCTTCCTAAAGCATCTATGCAAGAAAGGTGAGGATTTAATTACTTTTGTTGATGAATCACTATTTTTAAGTTATGCAAAATCTACTTGGTGGATTGACTCAGGTGCGACTGTCCATGTTGCAAATTCATTACAGGGATTCCGTATGAGAAGGACCCTGCAAAGAGGAGAAAGAAGAATTAAAGTGGCAAATGGCATCCAAGCTAAAGTCGAAGCTATTGGAGATCTCCCATTAGAATTATACAATGGCTTTGTACTTTTACTAGTAGATGTACTTTATGTACCCTCTTTGCATCGAAACTTAATAAGTGTATCGCGCTTAGATGATGATGGTTTTGCTTGCCATTTTGGTGATGGACAATGTAAAATCAAGCGTAATAATGAGATTGTTGGTCTTGCCTTCAAACAAGACAAGATTTATTTGTTATCACTTTGTGAGAATGTGTATGCATTAAGCACTGAGAATGAGAATGCCTCCTCATCCCTGAATGGAAAGAATAAAAGGAAAAGAATTGATGATGTCTCTTCGAAATTATGGCATTGTCATTTAGGCCATATTTCGAGGGGGAGAATAGAACACTTAGTAAAAGAATCAATTCTACCGCCTTTAGAATTTTCAAATTTAGAGCAATGCATCGATTGCATTAAAGGAAAGTTCGTAAAGAACATTAAAAAGGGCGCCAAAAGAAGCACATGAGTCTTAAAAATAATTCATACGGATATATGTGGTCCGTTTCCCATGACATCTGTGGATGGATATGAGTCTTTCATAACATTCACGGATGATTATTCGCGTTATGGTTATATTTATCCAATTAGAGAGCATTCTGAAGCATTGGATAAATTTAAGATATTTAAGGCTGAAGTTGAAAATCAACATAGTTTAAAAATTAAAGTAGTAAGGTCTGACCGTGGAGGCGAATACTACGGTCGGCACACCCCATATGGCCAAGTTCCTAGACCTTTTGCAAGGTTTCTACAGGAACATGGTATAGTTGCCCAGTATTCAACGCCGGGCGAGCCTCAGCAGAATGGAGTAGCTGAAAGACGTAACCGTACCTTGATGGGTATGGTAAGAAGCATGTTAAGTTACTCCACCTTACCGGTTGGTTTGTGGATGGAGGCGTTAAAAACCACCATTTACATACTTAATCGAGTTCCCAGTAAGTCGGTGTCTAAAACACCATATGAGTGTGGGGCTGTCCAGCTGAGGCTAAGCTCTTCAACCCAAACCTTGGGAAGTTAGATCCTAAAACAGTAAGTTGCCATTTCATTGGCTATCTAGACAAGTCAAAAGGTTATCGTTTCTATTGTCCAAACAGATTTACTAAGTTTGTGGAAATGAGATGTTGGGTCTGCAGCATAGAAAACAAAAAATTTCCTACGGTGTGAACTACACGCCAAGATCTATCTACTAGGTACAAAGCAACGGGTGGACATACATCCAACAAGAACTTACCCTCGTAGACAACGAGCTTTGTTAACGAGTAAGAACTCGTGGTTGATGTAGTCGTACACTTGCCGATCTCAAGATCGTGAGGAAGTCCGAGCGCCGCAACTCAGCAACGCATCCGCACTTGCACACACGTTCAAGCCACCGGACAACCTCCACCTCCTCGCTTCAGCGTTCCAGCGGAAGCAGCAACTCCTTCCAGACAAAATGCCATCGGGAACATGTATCTCGCTAATCTGAGATCATGGGGGAATAATTCTAGAGGGGGAGAGAGATCCTTCACAAGGAGGTGTGTGGATGAAGGAGGGTATGGGTGGCCTTTTATAGGAGGAGGGGGGTGCCCCCTCTCTCCATGGCCGGCGCATGGGGGGTGACCCCTCACCTCCCCCATTCATGTGGTGGTAACCCCTCCACATTAAAATGCCTCTTCACATTCCCTTTTAAAGTCTCCACTTTAAATGCATTAAATTTCTCCAAATTTAATGCTCTCTCATTTAATAAAACTCTTTTTATTAAATTTATTCAGAATTTTGTTAATTACTTTAGTTAACAAACATTCACATATAGCCCCTTGCAATATTTCAATATCACATGCAGAACCACCTTCTGCAATTTCACCCGAAACAATTTCCGGTTTCTATTGAAACAATTCCTGCGCTTTGCAATTCTTTCGTCTGAAACATATGTGCTCCAAAATGGTGTCAGGTGACTCTTAAGTGTGCCACCCTATGGTTCGCGAATAATGCAGACATGATCGAGACCCTTCTCCGATCAATAATCAGCAGCGGGACCTGGAGATCCGTACTGACTCCTACACATTCAACGATGACTCCTGTGATCGTGAGAACCTTTAATGTTTGTAACTAAATCCCTTTGTCTCTCGATATATTACATGTCCGAGATTCAATCATCGGTATCTCCATACCTAGTTTGATCTCGTTACCGACATGCACTCTTTTCTTGTTCCCGTGATATAACATTCTAGTGATCACATCACTTGCTTGCAAGCTATCCTAATGTGATATCACCGAGAGGGCCCAGAGTATATCTATCCGTCATCTGGATTGACAAATTCCACTCTTGATCCATGAGCCTCAACATAACACCTTCGTAGTACTGAACCCATCTTTATAGTCACCCGGTTACGGTGTGACGTTTGATGTTATCAATATACTCTTCCGGTGTTAGCAATTAACATGATCTCATGGTCTAAGGATAAAGATTACTTCGTATGATGTTATAGCAATATAAACATAATGACTTGATCGTAATGCTATACGTCGGATGAATGTTCATCACATCATTCCACCAATGGCGTGACCTTGTTATTAACAACATCCAATGTCCATGATCAGGAAACCTTGATCATCCTGTTAATCAACAAACTAGTATATAAGAGAGGCATGACTAGGAACCCTTTTTGTTTATTAAACACACATGTATTGATGTTTCCGAATCAATACATTTCTAGCATGTAAAATAAACATCTATCATATATAAGGAATATATAATAACAACTTTATTATTGCCTCTCAGGACATATTTCCTTCAGTCTCCCACTTGCACTAGAGACAATAATCTAGTTCACATAGTGATAAATCTAACACCCATGGAGTTCTGGTGTTGATCATGTTTTGCCCTAGGGAGAACTTTAGTCAACAGATCTGCTACATTTAGGTCCGTGTGTACTTTACAAATCTTTATATCTCCATCCTTGACATGCTCGCGGATGGAGTGAAACCGGCGCTTAATATGTTTGGAATTCTTGTGAGACCTTGGTTCCTTTGCGTTGGCTATGGCTCCATTGTTGTCACAATAGATCACCATCGGGTCCAACGCAATGGGAACCACACCCAGTTCCGTAATGAACTCTTTCATCCAAACTGCTTCCTACGCCGCTTCTGAAGCAGCAACATATTCCGCCTCCGTTGTTGATCCAGCCACCATAGGTTGTTTGGAACTCCTCCAACTAACTGCTGTTCCGTTCAAGAGAAATACGTATCCGGATTGAGACTAGGAGTCATCCGGATCGGTGTCAAAGCTAGCATCGACATAACACTTAGCGACTAGCTCTTCTTCACCTTCGTATATGAGAAACATATCCTTAGTTCTTCTCAAGTACTTGAGGATGTTCTTTACCGCTATCCAGTGTTCCGAACCTGGATCAGATTAGCACCTACTAGTCAAACTAATAGCATGTGCCACATCCGGTCTTGTACATAGCATGGCATACATAATAGAGCCTATGGCCGAGGCATAGGGGATCTTATCCATCATCTCTCTTTCTTCCGCTGTAGCCGGACTTTGAGTCTTACTCAATGTCTTGCCTTGCAACATAGGTAAGAACCCCTTCTTACTTTTGTCCATATTAAACTTCTTTAATATCTTATCAAGGTATGTACTCTGCGATAGCCCAATTAGGCGCCTTGATCTATCTCTATAGATTTTAATGCCTAATATA
The DNA here is from genome assembly GCA_916181665.1 of Avena sativa. Taxonomy (NCBI): domain Eukaryota; kingdom Viridiplantae; phylum Streptophyta; class Magnoliopsida; order Poales; family Poaceae; genus Avena; species Avena sativa. Next base: position 369,061,918 of record OV702290.1, read on the forward strand.
TATGACGCTTCACCAAGGTCTTTCATCGAAAATTTGCTGTTTAGATAACTTTTAACACTGTTTAAAAGATCTATATCATTTCCAATCAATAATATGTCATCCACATATAATATCAGAAATGCCATATTGCTCCCACTCACTTTCTTGTAAATACAAGCCTCTCCATAAGTTTGGACAAATCCAAACTCTTTGATCACCTCATCAAAGCGGAGATTCCAACTTCGTGATGCTTGCTTCAATCCATAGATGGATCGCTGAAGTTTGCACACCTTATTAGCATCCTTAGGATCGACAAAACCCTTAGGTTGTATCATGTACAACTCTTCTTCAATCTTACCATTGAGGAATGCAGTTTTGACATCCATCTGCCATATTTCATAATCGAAATATGCAGCAATTGCTAACATTATCCTAACCGATTTAAGCATCGCTACGGGAGAGAATGTCTCATCGTAGTCAACTCCTTGAATTTGTCAAAACCCCTTTGCGACAAGTCGAGCCTTATAGATGGTCACATTACCATCAGCATCAGTTTTCCTTTTGAAAATCCATTTATTCTCAACGGCCTTTCGGTCGTGAGGTAAGTCCACCAAGTTCCAAACTTGGTTCTCGTACATGGATTCCATCTCGGATTTCATGGCTTCTAGCCATTTGTTGGAATCTGGGCTCATCATCGCTTCTTCATACGTCGCAGGGTCATCCATTTCATCAACCATGAAATTCACAACAGGATTACCGTACAGTTCAGGAGCTGCACGTGTCCTGCTTGACCTGCGAGGTTCGGTAGTGTCCTCTTTCGGAGTTTCATGATCATTATCATTACCTCTCTCTTCATCAGGTGAAGTCAACTCTGAAACAACTTCCGGTGCTGCGCCACTCGCCATTCCATGAAGAGAAGGTTCAATAACCTCTTCGAGTTCTACCTTCCGACTACTCACACCTTTCGCGAGAAACTCCTTCGCAAGAAAGGATCCATTCTTGGCAACAAAAACCTTGCCCTCGGATCTATGATAGAAGGTATACCCAATTGTTTCCTTAGGGTATCCTATGAAGACGCATTTTTCCGCTTTGGTTTCGAGTTTATCCGGTTGAAGTTTCTTCACATAAACATCGCATCCCCAAACCTTAAGAAATGACAGCTTAGGTTTGTTTCCAAACCATAATTCATACGGTGTCATTTCAACAGTTTTAGATGGTGCCCGATTTAAAGTGAATGCAGCTGTTTCTAGTGCATAACCCCAAAATGACAGTGGCAAGCCAGTCAGAGACATCATAGATTGAACCATATCCAATAAGGTACGATTACGATGTTCCGACACACGATTACGTTGTGGTGTTCCGGCAGGCGTGAGTTGTGAAACTATTTCACACTCTTTCATGTGTGTGCTAAACTCGTAACTTAGATACTCTCCTCCACGGTCAGACCGTAGAAACTTGATCTTTCTATTACGATGATTTTCCACTTCATTCTGAAATTCCTTAAACTTTTCAAAAGTTTCAGACTTGTGTTTCATCAAATAGATATACCCATATCTACTCAAATCATCCGTGAAAGTAAAAAAATAACGATATCCACCTTGCACCGACACACTCATTGGTCCACACACATCAGTATGTATGATTTCCAATAGATCTGTCGCCCATTCCATTGAACCGGAAAACGGCGTTCTAGTCATCTTGCCCATAAGGCATGGCTCACATGTATCAAATGATTCAAAATCAAGTGATTCCAAAATTCCATCAGAATGGAGTTTCTTCATGTGTTTAACGCCAATATGACCTAGGCGGCAGTGCCACATATATGTAGACATATCATCATCAAGTTTAATCTTTTTAGCATTAACATTATGAATGTGCGTAATATTACTATCGAGATCCAATAGAAATAAACCATTCAACATAGGTGCATGACCATAAAAGATATCATTCTTATAAATCGAACAACCATTGTTCTCAGATTTAAAGGAATGACCACTTTGCATCAAACACGATCCAGATACAATGTTCATGCTCAGTGCAGGCACCAAATAACAATTATTTAGGTTTATAACTAATCCCGATGGCAAATGGAGAGGTAGCGTCCCGACGGCGATCACATCAACTCTTGATCCATTGCCGACCCGCATCCTGACCTCATCCCTTGCTAGTTGTCGCTTGTTCCGTAGCCCCTGAACCGAGTTACATATATTAGCAACCGATCCGGTATCAAATACCCAGGTTCTACTGCGAGTACTAGTCAAGTACACATCAATAACATGTATATCACATATACCTTTGTTTGCCTTGCTGGACTTCTTGTCCGCCAAATACTTGGGGCAGTTGCGCTTCCAATGGCCAGTCCCCTTGCAATAGTAGCACTCGGTGTCAGACTTAGGGCCAGCCCAGGGTTTCTTTTCAGGCGTGGCAACAGACTTGCCACCCTTCTTTCCCTTGTGCTTGCCTTTCTTGTCCTTCTTGAAACCGGTGGTCCTATTGATCATCAACACTTGATGTTCTTTCCTAATCTCCACTTCTGCAGTCTTAAGAATTGATAGAAGCTCGGGAAGAGACTTCTTCATGCCCTGCATATTATAGTTCATCACGAAGCTCTTGTAGCTAGGTGGCAGAGATTGGAGAACACGATGTATGCCTAAGTCAATGGGAATCGTTATTCCCAAGGACACAAGCTTATCGGCGTACCCAGAAATTTTGAGTACGTGCTCACTAACGGAGCTGTTTTCCTCCATCATGCAGCTAAAAAACTTTTCTATAGCATTATAACTCTCTACGGCGGCATGGGTATCGAAAATCATTTTCAATTCTCCCATGGTATCAAAGGCATTTCCATTTTCAAAACGCTTTCGAAGTTCTGGCTCTAGCCCATACAGTATGCCGCAATGAACTAAGTTGTGGTCCTCCTGACGAGTCATATAGACATTCTTTTCCTCGTCAGGGGCATCAGGAGCTGGTGGGGGGCCTAGCGGTGCATCTAGCACATATTGCTTTTGTGCAGCAGTGAGGAGAATCCTCAAATTCATAGCCCAGTTAGTGAAGTTGCTACCATTCGCAGCAAGTTTCCCTTTCTCCATGAACACATTGAAATTAAAAGCAGGTGGTGCCATCTAAAACAGAATTTGTAAAGTTTATTTAGACTAAGTTTATGATAGATTGAGTTCAACTAATCCAAATTACTAATGAACTCCCACTCAAAAACGACATCCCTCGTGTCCTTTTGGTGATTACATGAACCAAATCCACTATACCAAGTCCGATCATCACGTGAGTTGATATAGCTTCAAAGGAGAGCATCTATATGGGCATCATATCAACCATATGACTCATGCTTAACCTTTCGGTCCGTGTTCCGAGGCCATGTCTGTACATGCTAGGCTCGCCAAGTAAGAACCTTAGTATTCGCGTGTGTAAAACTGTCTTACACCCGTTCCTATGAAAGCGTAGATTCGAGTACACCCGATCATCACGTGATGTCTCGAAACACGATCCATAGAACGGTGCATACTCAAGGAAGAACACATTTTATCTTGATATCTAAAAGAGGGATCATCTTATAATGCTATCAAACGCGCCAAACTAGCAGTATAAGATGCTAACATCTAATGTGTAAAGTGAGATGATATGGTCCATGCATTTGATCTCTATCACTTGCATCGTGGTATGATCTCTATCATTCCTTTGTGTGTAAGGCCAAGGTCTATGGAACTTACACATTGAGTGTGTTGTAAGAGTATCCACCATACATCTACTTACAACAATACCATATCAACACACTAGCCCAGCAACGATCTAAACTAGACGCCTCTAATTTATCAATTGCAAGTTTTACGTGGCTTAGGGCTTTCGGAGATAGAACCGTTCTTACCTACGAACATGAACCACAACGAGGATAACTAAGTTATTAGCCACTCGTTGTAAATCAGATATTGACTATAGTAGGAGAGACAGACACCCGCCAGCCACTTATGCAAAACAAGTTGCATGTCAGTCGTGGAACCGGTCTCATGTACGATGACATGTAAGGTTGGTCTGGGCCGCTTCATCCCACTATGCCACCAATATCCAAAATACATAGAAGATGCAATAACATGATCATCATCGCCCACATATCAACCATATGTGTACTACCCGTGCTAAGCACCTACGCATAGATCAGGCTCTGATACCAGTGTTGGGTCCGCAACATAGAAAACAAAATTTTTCCTACGGTGTGAACTACAGCCAAGATCTATCTACTAGGTACAAAGCAACGGGTGGACATACATCCAACAAGAACTTACCCTCGTAGACAACGAGCTTTGTTAACGAGTAGGAACTCGTGGTTGATGTAGTCACACACTTGCCGATCTCAAGATCGTGAGGAAGTGCGAGCGCCGCAACTCAGCAGCACATCCGCACTCGCACACATGTTCAAGCCACCGGATAACCTCCACCTCCTCGCTCCAGCGATCCAGCGGAAGCAGCAACTCCTTCCAGACAAAATGCCACCGGGAACATGTATCTCGCTAATCCGAGACCATGGGGGAATAATTCTAGAGGGGGAGAGAGATCCTTCACAAGGAGGTGTGTGGATGAAGGAGGGTATGGGTGGCCTTTTATAGGAGGAGGGGGGTGCCCCCTCTCTCCATGGCCGGCGCATGGGGGGTGACCCCTCACCTCCCCCATTCATGTGGTGGTAACCCCTCCACATTAAAATGCCTCTTCACATTCCCTTTTAAAGTCTCCACTTTAAATGCATTAAATTTCTCCAAATTTAATGCTCTCTCATTTAATAAAACTCTTTTTATTAAATTTATTCAGAATTTTGTTAATTACTTTAATTAACAAACATTCACATATAGCCCCTTGCAATATTTCAATATCACATGCAAAACCACCTTCTGCAATTTCACCCGAAACAATTTCCGGTTTCTATTGAAACAATTCCTACGCTTTGAAATTATTTTGTCTGAAACATATGTGCTCCAAAATGGTGTCCGGTAACTCTTAAGTGTGCCACCCTACGGTTCACGAATAATGCAGACATGATCGAGACCCTTCTCCGATCAATAATCAGCAGCAGGACCTGGAGATCCATACTGACTCCTACACATTCAACGATGACTCGTGTGATCATGAGAACCTTTAACGCTTGTAACTAAATCCCTTTGTCTCTCGATATATTACATGTCCGAGATTCGATCATCGGTATCTCCATACCTAGTTTGATCTCGTTACCGACATGCACTGTTTTCTCGTTCCCGTGAGATAACATTCTAGTGATCACATCACTTGCTTGCAAGCTATCCTAATGTGATATCACCGAGAGGGCCCAGAGTATATCTATCCGTCATCTGGATTGACAAATTCCACTCTTGATCCATGAGCCTCAACATAACACCTTCGTAGTACTGAACCCATCTTTATAGTCACCCTATTATGGTGTGATGTTTGATGTTATCAAGATACTCTTCCGGTGTTAGCAATTAACATGATCTCATGGTCTAAGGATAAAGATTACTTCGTATGATGTTATAGCAATATAAACATAATGACTTGATCGTAATGCTATACAATGTCCATGATCAGGAAACCTTGATCATCCTGTTAATCAACAAGATAGTCTATAAGAGAGGCATGACTAGGAACCCTTTTTGTTTATTAAACACACATATATTGATGTTTCCGAATCAATACATTTCTAGCATGTAAAATAAACATCTATCATATATAAGGAATATATAATAACAACTTTATTATTGCCTCTCAGGGCATATTTCCTTCACGAGACACACTGTGTTTCTGGAGGATCAGATGATCAGGGGGAGCACGGTATTGCGAGAAATCAACCTTGAGGAGAAGCAGGTGCATGCACCCACTACGATGATTCAGGAATCGTTTTTCTCGATACCTGCTGCTGCACCGACACAGGAATATGTCGATGTGACACCTGTTGTTAGTTCTCCTGTGGAAACAATGAATGGAAATGAAGACCCTGTTGTCACACAAGAGGGAGAGCTGCAACAGCCCCATACATAGAATGTGCCAGAAGGTGAGACCCTTAGAAGGTCTCAAAGAACTAGAAAGCCAGCTATTCCAAACGATTTTGAAGTCTATGTTAGTGAAGAAGTTCAAATGGAGGGTGAGCCCACCACTTTTGAAGAAGCCATTAAAGGTGCTCACTCATCAAAGTGGCTTGAAGCCATGGAAGATGAAATGAGATCCATGAGTAGCAACAAAGTCTGGGATTTAGAAGAAATTCCTAAAGGAGCCAAAACAGTAGGTTGTAAATGGGTCTACAAAACAAAATGTGACTCTAGAGGGAATATTGAAAGATATAAAGCACGACTTATTGCTAAAGGCTTCACCCAAAGAGAGGGAATAGATTATAATGAGACATTTTCTCCAGTCCCAAGTAAGGATTCTTTTAGAATCGTAATGGCTTTAGTGGCACACTATGATTTAGAATTGCATCAGATGGATGTAAAGACGGCCTTCCTAAATGGAGACCTAGAAGAAAAGGTTGACATGGCACAACCCAAGGGTTTTGTTGTGGAAGGAAAAGAACGTATGGGATGTCGTCTAAAGAAATCCATTTATGGATTAAAACAGGCCTCCAGGCAATGGTACTTAAAGTTCCATGAAACAATAAGAAAGTTTGGGTTCGATGAGAATGAAGAGGACAATTGCGTATATGCAAAGTTCAAGAATGGGAAATTCATTTTCCTTATCCTGTATGTGGATGACATTCTACTTGCCAGTAGTGATGTTAGTCTACTATTAGAAACAAAGAAGTTCTTGTCCTCGAACTTTGATATGAAAGATCTCGGTGAAGCTTCATTCGTTCTAGGAATTGAGATTCTCCGAGATAGAGAAAAAGGGGTCTTAGGGCTATCATAGAAGGCATACTTAGAGAACATTCTGAAGAAGTATAGTATGCATGCGAGTAATCCTACGCCTGCCCCTATAGTCAAGGGCGATAAATTTGGGAATTTTCAATGTTCCAGGAACCAATATGAGATCGATCAAATGAAAGCGGTTCCATATGCTTCTGTTGTCAGAAGCTTGATGTATGCTCAAGTATGTACACACCCTGACTTAGCTTTTGTTACCGGGGTACTTGGCAGATTTCAAAGTAATCTAGGAATAGATCATTGGAAAATGGTAAAGAAGGCATTGCGTTATGCAAAAGGCACAAAAGGCCTCATGTTAACATACAGAAGATCTGATTCCCTTGAGATAGAAGGGTATTCAGATGCAGACTATGCGGGAGATATAGATGAAAGAAAATCCACGTCAGGATACATATTTACTCTCGCAGGTGGAGCTATATCGTGGAAAAGCTCCAAGCAAACCATCACGGCATCGTCCACGATGGTAGCTGAGTATGTGGCATGTTATGAGGCCACGGGGCAGGCAAACTGGTTAAAGAAGTTTGTACCCGGGTTAAGAGTGGTGGACAGCATTCAAAGACCACTCAGAATGTACTGCGACAATGAGCCGACAGTATTCTATGCTCACAACAATAAGCAAGTGTTGCTGCCAAACACATTAACATTAAGTTTTATGTTGTGAAAGAAAGAATCCAGGATCATACCATAAGCTTGGAGCATATAAGTACAAAAGAAATGCTCGCGGATCCGCTCTCAAAAAGCTTACCACCCAGTGTGTTCAGAGAACACTTAGCCGGCATGGGTTTAAGGGAAAGCCTATGATACCTGGATATTAAGGGCCTAAGAACTAAAGTCTGTTTCAAAATAGAGAGGTGTATAGTGGCTGTTGAATCTATGGTGCGTAACTGACCATTATGATGAGACATGCTCTATATGCTGATCTGTGATGAAATGGGTGCAAAAGTATAAGTTGAATGGAAGATGATATCAAGGGGGAAAATGTTAGATTGATCTCCATGGTCACCCCAACGGGCGACCGACTCGGTCTCGCGCCCTGATCGGGGGCGCCCAACGTCACCATCGTTGGTGGGCCCCCGTCGCACATCGCATATAAAGAGGTGGGGTCCGGAGGCACGAACCCCAAGGTTCGTCTGCCGACTCGGCCACCACACAACAAAAAACCCTAGGCCACCCGATCTGGCATTGCGCTGCAGTGGCGGGAATCACCCATCTCACCGTCGCCACCACTCCGTCGAGCTCCAATGACGAGCTCGTCGTCGACCTCGAAGGCTGACGGTATGTTCCTCTCACCCCCATTCTCTCTAGATCGATGCCTAGCGATCCAAATAGGCTAACAAGAAGGTCGGTAGAGCTGAGCCGCGCATCCTAGAGCCTGCCCTGCATGGCCGCGAGCGTCGTGAAGGGTTTCCCAAGCGCGACAGACATGTCGGCCATTTCTTCAGCAGGCGGTAGCGTAGGCGGACATGCTCGATGTCGCGGAGGAGGTGCCTCCAGAGGAATGACGCGCCGGCCGTCTCGTCGTATTAGGCGGAGAGAGGCTGTAGACGTCGGGACTATTGTGCGCCGGTCGGAGGCCACAGCCTAGTCCGGGTCTAGGGCGTCCACTTCAGGTTCTGATTACAACAAGGGCGATGTTGTGCGCGAGCGTGATGTCAAGGAGACGTGCGCAGAAGTTGTTGTTGGACTCGGTGCAGAACGTGATTGTCAGAAGAGATAACGCAGGTGTGCAGGCCCTGCATGCGCGCACACTCTTGCTCAACTACCTGCACTAGTCTACCGTCTACTTCAAAGTGATATATTCCTTTGGTTAATCGTGTCTTTGAGATAGTGGGTCAGACAGAGATAGAGATATTGCGCACACATAATAGCGCTGTACGCTGCCAAAACTGAAGCCGCGCGTCCTGGGGCGGAGGTCCCAGTAGGGCAATATTACTGTAGCTATTGTCGTGTACAGATTTTTCATCACATTATGAACAGGGGTAAAAAAGGACTTTTCTTGTCTCTCTTTAACACCGCCGGTGAACACAATGCACTAGAGTATCATACTGGAAAAGAATTTTTGAGCAGATGTCAAATAGGGAAGAAAATTTTGTGCGGTGTCAAATAAGGAACCTCATTTTAATGCAGTGTCAAATAAAGAATTTTCTCTTGGAAATAAGTGTTGGAACAGATCGTGGATGGGCCCTACCCCAACGTGCTCGAGCGACGATCCAGAGGATGGCAACGTGCCAACCCCCGGGGGAAGGGTATCGTTGGCTGCTGAATTTTAAACACGAGAATATTTTGTAAGTGAAACTGCTAGAGTGCAGACATAAGTGTTAGTTACTCTTTTCTTCATTTTGTTCGTGGTGTTTCATAGCATCACTCACTTTCGTGAAACTTTATTTATTTTACTTTTGTATTTTTCTATTTGCTGCAAATTCGCTTTAATTGAGGACACAAAGTCACATAACATAATTTACTTTTCGAGAAAAAATCACCTGAGATACTGGATTATAATGTTACTCCCTCCGTCTCAAAATAATTGACTCGGATTTGTCAAAATTTGAATGAATCTAGCACTATTTAGTATATAGATTTATCTAAATTTTAAGAAACCTGCGACGTCTATTTCGAGACGGAGGGGTATCTCCGGAAGTGCACATAACCAAAACACTGTACTTAATGTCTCTTTCGTATGCTAGTACGAACCATAGTCATCGAGATTATAAAATATCTTACGAAATATCAAGATAAGCAAATGAAATTAAACAGAGGATTTGCAAAGCAAAAAAGAAATTAAACAAAGAGGATTACTACAATCCATTGAAATAGTAAATACGAGCATCGTATAAGGAAATCCCTTTTTGTCTCACGGGGTGCATTTGCACCCATTGTGAGAAAAAAACATAGTTTAAAATATCAAAAATTCAAAAAAAAATGTCTATATGTACATTGAATATTTTATGTTCGTTCACAAGTTTTCGGAATAAAAAACATTTTATATGTCATGTATAAAAAGATAAAAAATGTCAAGTGAGTACAACTAGTCACAAGACATTTTTTTGTGTTTTTTGCATGAAACACGTAGAATGTTATTTCATCATGAAAACTTGTGAACGGTCATAAAATATTCGAATAGATATATAGACATTTTTTTTTGTATTTTTGACATTTCGAAAAATATTTTCTCACAATGAATGCAAATGGACCGTGAGCCGAATGGCCACCTCCCATCATATACTATCTTTTTTAAAGGAAGGACAACCCACTATGAATCTGCCTCCCCGAATGCACACAATAATATACTCCCTCAAGATGTTTTAGTTTTATGAAAAGAGTGCATCTAGATCTCTTTTAATGTGTAGGTTTATCTAGATTTAGAGTGAACCTACACACCAAAAATAGTCTAGATACACTCGTTTCACAAAACTAAAACATCTTATATTTCGAAACGGAGGGAGTATTTGTTAATAAGATGCCAAACTTTCGAAACTGTCTTTGGCACATCTCTCGTTTAGAAAAAAAGTTGAAACTTGTATTTTTAGGACTCCAAAAAATCTGAAAATAAATATATTACAGATACATACATCTAAAATGTATGATTAAAATTTCGTTTTAAAACATGTTGTATTTTGGGCTACATAAAGAATACATTTTTTTTTTGACAAAACACACGTATTGCTAGTCTAATTTACTGTCAGAAATTTGTCTTTTTTGTGTAGTCCAAAATGAAACGAATTTTTTACTTAAATTTGGCACCAATACCATTCATTCATGAGATTTTTTTCAACTTTTTTTTAAACTCACTAGTAATTTGCCCGTGCGTTGCTACGGAAAAAAAACCTTGAGAGTGTCGCCTTGGAGGTCTAGTACTTCGTCAAACAACATTGGTTTAGTAGTTTGTCGGTGTTGTGATGTTGTGTGGGCATCGAGGTTGCCCTTGATGTTATCTTGTCAACGTCGTGGACTCGTGGTGGCGCAGTTCTGCTGGAGGGTTGGCTTCTTCATCTTAGTTGGAGGGTCCCGTATCTACTTCTCCCACAGATATCTTCTCTTTGGCTTTGGTAAAAGGTGATCCAGTCTTAGTAGAGTGTTGTTTTGGCTTGCTCTTGTAGTGTTGTTGTTCGTGTAGGCTCGTCCCGATTCTACCGGTTTTCGCAAGTTTCTATTAGTTAACCGAGCAACTCTCTTCTAAATTAAAGGATGTCTCGTTTAAGAAAAATCAAACATCTATAAGGTTAGGAGGTATGATGACTACATAGTGACCAGCTAATCTCATATATCATGAATTCTTTCATTCATAGCCTTTTCAACGTCCGTCATTTCTCCTCTCTCCTTCTCCATAGTGATCCGCTCCTAATTTGTTTAGTATCTCCTCCATAGTGATCCACTCCTAGTTGTTTCGTCTCTCCTTGTCCATAGTGATCAAAAAAGTACTCCCTCCGTTTCAAAATATAAAATGTTTTAGCTTTGTGAATGGAGTATATCTAGATCTATTTTACTATATAAATTCATCTAGATTTAGAGTGAACCTACATACTAAAAGAGTCTAGATAGACTTTTTTTACAAAGCTAAAACATCTTATATTTCGAAACAGAGGGAGTACATCAGATCAACAAAAAATGCATGTATGTTTATGGAAAAGTATCATGTTTGTCTCTAAACGCAATGGCCAAAAAATTCAAGTGGGGTCTCACTTAACCCAACGGCCCCAAACAAAAGCGAATGCAATTGGGTAAATACATGTGTAGGTCAGCCGTACAGTACTCAAAATCTTGAATAATATGCTTTAGAATTGTTGCAGTAAACAAGTTGAGTGTCCAATACACTATGAACTACTCCCTCCGTTTCAAAATATAAGATGTTTCAGCTTTTGTGAAACGAATATATCTAGACATATTTAGTACGTGGTTCACTCTAAACCTACACACTAAAAGATGTCTAGATGCATTTGTTTCACAAAAGCTAAAACATCTTATATTATGAAACGTAGGAAGTAATTCTTTATACAATCTAGACATGCCTCGGTGTATAGATACATGCGAATATAGACAAATATCTAGCTATATAGATATAATGCAAAACATGTAATATAACTCGTCTGATCAACATATGAAGATCCACATAAATAAAACTACAGTGATCCAGAAGCACAACTGAACTCACACCTCTAATTTCTGCTTGTTACAATTGAGAAATAACTGAACATGATCAGGGTGATACAATCCTCTCAACTTTACAGTTTCAGTTCAGAAGATCCTATACAATACCCGTTGCTGCGATGAAGTCCCACTGGCAATCCCATGACCTCAGGACACCACAACGGCACAACCAATATAAAGAACCTTTGCTTTTAAAAATGTGTAGGGGTTATCTCTTCCATGTAACATCGGCTTATGAGTATGCCTGTAATGACAGTTAAGGCCCAATTATTAATAGACCATGGTAGCAGGCATGTCGAGCCCGTCCACTTTGTTGATACATTAATAGAAATTCTTCCAAATATGTAGTGGCATGCAACATATAAGCAAAATATGAACTAAAATGCTTTAAATCTAAGGACACCAACAAACTGAACCTCCTAGGTTAATAGAGCCGAGTAAACATATAGCAGGTAAACACGTTTGCAGCTGTAAGATCAACCACTGAAACTTGAGATCGTAGTTGTATTATAAACCTGAGATTAACTAAGTAATTTCCTCTCCGACAGAACCTGGACAGAACTGAACCTGGACAGAAATATAGCACCAAATGAACCTCACCATTCATACCTCTCTAATATCAAATGAGAATAAAAAAATGTGTATGGCTATTGAACTATCTTTGCTACATCTTTGATGGTGGGAAAATTAACTTGTGTCCTCCATACAAATGAAATTCCATAAACCGGGTCTCGATATATGTGTGTGCACAAATATGTGCCAATAACAATGAAGCATGATACCTTTCGATGAGTTAATGGGCAGATCAATTTAGCCACTTGTCTGAAGGCATGCCAGGATATTCGTCTAAATAAATGGCCACTATCATAATCATGTGATTTTGATTCTTTTAGTGGAATACATCCAAGTTTATATAGCTAAAAGATACCTAAAGTGAAGCATAAAAAATGACATATTGACACTATCACTATGAGCAGCAAATGCTAAAGTAAAATAGATTAGATTCTGCCCAACCTGTACTTGAAGGTTTTGCATTGGATGCATCTGGAACATATTGGAAATAGGATTAACCTCAATTACTCATTTAATTTTTTCAATACTGCATGACAATGCCTAATGGTATTTGCTAATGACAGTAGTGTCAATCTATGCAAGAAAGAGATCATTTGCTGATAGAAGGTTAGTTTTAGTTTTTTATAACAGATGGTGTCCAAGAGACACAAACTCTATAAATGGTTGAGAAACAATATAAACTGAAATGGTTTGCAGACAAATGGACTTGGCATGATTTAACCAGCCTACAAATGGTTACCCAAGTGCCTGGGATTGTAAGAAAATAAAAAATAGAAATATTTAATACTTCAGCCATGTATAGTTGGAAGACTTGAATTTGAATTTCAGAATTTAACACCGCTATACATTACATACCACGTAAACCAACATTAGCAACTTCAGAAATCAGTATATAGGTCGTCGGCACACTTCAGAAAACGTAGAAGATGAATCATCTATTTTTAATAAGTACTTAAAAAAGAATTAACATATAACAACTTCACAATATAATAATCTATTTTTTAACAGTAGCATGTTTATATTAAGGAGGAAACATAAGTATTATGACCTAGAATAGAGTAACTGAATCTGTTAATCGATGAACTGCAACATAATACACGTCAACTCCACTTGGTGTGTAGAAAATAATCAAGTCAGCTCATGTTCGTGTAGAGTATGACAGCTCATCTCATTGTTTTTGTACTAAATGGATATTTGTGATGTGCAATTTAGTCTATACTACACAGGTCCACAAACATATAGATACCCATTGGCTATAGAAACAGAAAGTAACCTCAGAAGCAAAAGAATCAAGGAACCCAAGTATGAAAGGTACTCGTTTGGGGCATTTCTTCGTCTTTGTAGTTCTTCTATAAAAACCTGCAACCAAAAAGGACATGTGTCAAGTAACATGATCCGGAATAGTTGTTTTCCTCACTTGACTTGATAAGGTGTTACATGTGCAGGACAGGATGGGTTACGATTTGGATAGTCCGCAGCAAATTTGTTGGAAAGTACAAACGATATTCGGTTGTGGACCAAAAGAACCACCGTGCGCCACCACCATGGCCTCGCAGTACATCAGTTAGGCACAATGCCGCCTCCTCTTCGTGTCCTCCTCCTGCCATCGTAACAATCAAGCAATATTTCAGACATGATTCACACATCTTCCACTTACATATATACATACCTTAGGCATTTATGAGGCCATGGGATCATTTATAAGTCAACAAGATACCATGGTATACAAAGCACAATGAATAGCCCCCTCATGTATCCGTTGTGAAACTATGAACAGGAAGTGAAGAAGCAGAAAGTCTCGGAACAAATCCTACGATACATGCTTAACAAAGTAAAATTATAAGAGGCATTACAGAACTGAGGTATGTGCTTAACGATATGTAAGGCATTACAGAACAAAGTAAAATATGCATCAACACCCAGGTGATGCAAAACAAATCTCACCTCCCCATGCAGGGCATCGCCACGCTGAATGTTTTTTGCCCACGCGCGCCGCCCCGCCTCTGTGACCGCCGCCATCGATCCCATCGCCTCTGTCCACCCATGCCGTCGCCGAGTCAACCAGGATCTCCGCATGGCACCGTGCCGCACACTCAAAGGAATCGATATGGGGTGCCCTGCTTCGTTGACTGTGCCACCGTTGTTTCGAACTCCGGTCTCTGTTGATATGCACGCCTCCTTCCACCCCGCTATCGCCGAGCACACCGTCGCACTCAGGGTGAGCTTGCGGTCCTCGTGGACCCTTTCCTCCCTCCCTCGAAATCTGTTCCTAGATACACAAGCTATTACATGGCAGATAAAAACTAATCCATTCCTAATTGCACAATCTAATACATGATTGAGGAAAACTAATCATTCCTGGTGAGATAAAATTTCAAGGAATTAAGAAAGCCTAAAAGACATGGACATTACCTGGAAGCTCGCGAATAAAACTTGATATGAATTCTTAAGCAAACCTGAGAAGGACGGGATCTACCTTGCAGCCACCCAAACTGAAAAATCCAACCAAGAGGGCAGGTCAAATCCGTGGTCTCTCTGCCCACATTTGTCTTATTATACACCTATGGGCAATATTATTATCGATATCAATAAATATTTTGTCCACTAAGACATGGTATTTTAGTTTAGATAGCATCATAGCACCCTTGAACTGCAGTAGAGAACATAAAATCATATGCACCTAACTTGGAGAAATATAAAGATATGCACAGTCCATAGGAAAACATGACATGTAAACCCAGAAAACGTTAACCTGCATCTTTGGTGCCTAGCATTTTCTCTTTTGGATCTTCATGGGCTGATTGGACAGGGAAATAGGAAATGTTAGAAAATGGTGATTGCGGTTAGTATCAAGTAGAGAGAATGCAAGCAACTGAAGTTTGCAAGGATTAATCATATCCCACTATACATGAACAAAGCATCCGGGCATGAAGAAATAAAGAAAATACCCACACGCAAATTTTGCCATAAAACAATTCGCAAATATATGAAGCATATACATAATCATGAAAAAACGAAATCTTGGGATAGAATAAAGAATGGATCTGGAACAAATTTCAACATATACTGATCTAAAGATAGAATGCATGGAAGAAATACTTGTGGATCATGACAGTAATCCCCATCCGCATATATTCAAACCAATAGCTATCCATCTCTAATTTGTTCAGATCAAAAACATGGAAAAAATTGTATACGTGACAGCCGAAAAAAGAATGTTTAGATGGCAGCCGCAACCTCTCCCCTCTAGGGACGAGCGGCACTCCTTCATTTCGAATGTTGAGGACGAGATGGCTTGTTGAATCCTCCATATCGCACAAGTCATCTGCAGAAGACGGAGGAACGGGGATTAGCTTGGGACAATAAAAAAGGCCTCTTGCAATTGGATTGATATGTGAACAAAAATACCGAAGTATCACTATGACTGACCGCCCATATTTTCATCAGATGATAAAGATGAGAATCGTTTAATATGACTAACCACTTCAGCGGAGCAGGCGGGAGGCAGAGCAGATCGACGCGGCGAAGATTGAGGTGTGTCGTTGTGAAGAGAGAGTTCGCCGTAGTGGTTGTTGCAGCGCCCGTCTAACACAACCATCACCGGCGAGGCGGCGACAATGCCCACACCACCAGCACCACGTCCCCCTCTAGTGCCTTGATCTTGCTTGCTGGAGCTACCAGGACAGGGAGAAACCCTAGCGCGGCAGTCTGGCCGAGGAGGCGCACGGGACGGCCAGACGGGTAATGGATCTCGTCAGCAGGGGCGTTGCGGGGCTGCCGACCAACTCCAGGACGTTAAGATCCTTCACGAGATGATGCCCCTCGGCGGCGGCGCATACCCTATCTGAGTCGGTCTGCTTCCGCCGTATCACGTTTTGGAGCCTGCCGCCTCCTCGTCACGACCCTTTAGGGAGGCCGCGCGATGGAGGGTGGTCCGAGTAGGAGGAGGCCGGGATGCGGGCGTCGGCGGTGGGGAAAGACCAGTAGAGGCCGTGGTTGAGCGCACTGAAGCGGCGGCGGTGGTCGTGATGGTTGGGGCTGTGTTGTTTGCGCGTGTGCGTTTCTTTTACCGTGCGCCTGCGGATTGATTGTGGGTTAATGGAGACATAGGTCGGACGAAACGGAACGACGTAGTAGGATAGTTGGCAGAAAACGGAACAGTATGGTTCTTTTTAGATAGTAGAGAAAAGTAGTATTTTTTTTCAAAAATCTCGACTCGCCAAACATCCAAAATAACCAGCTAACAAAGAAAATAAAACCCAGACCAATATATAGTAGTGCGATAGTTGACATCTTCGAACTACTAGTACAAGCCTTTAGTGGACAAAATCCACTTACTTAACATAACGGAACCTAACAAAGACGTGTACTAAAAAACAACGTTCTCAACAAGTAAAGGTGGCATCTACAACTATGCTACCCGGTCTAACTAAGTAGTCAAACATGAGATTCTTACTCAAAAGCAAAGACAACACCGTTAATAAAGATACAACATATATATGTACATACATCACGACGCACTCACACTTATTCTCAACGCCGATGATGCTATCCAACCTTGCTACTCCCTCCGATCCATATTAATTGTCGACGAAGATACATCCATTTCGTCGACAATTAATATGGATCGAAGAGAGTACCGCTGATCTTAAGCTCACATAGAGCATTGCGAGTTGGCTATCGAAGAAAAATGAACCCTTGGTCCGCTCCCGTTGAAGGGGAATAGCCAAAAGCAATTAAGGACATCATCTTGACCACATCCCGATAGTCTCACCACCGTTGAGGACCTCCATCCCCTAAACTCTGGCCGATCGGTGGCAATGGAAAGAAGAACTTCAAGCATTAGGTTGGACAGAGACACAGAGCATCGTCCACGTCTATATCCATAATGTACCACCATCAAGCCTAGCCGAGGATTGCTACCAACGCCAATCCAGGGAGGGGCTCTTCCCGTCTGGGTTAGTCGCGAGCACGGTAACACATGTTCCATCCACCGTGAAAGGCCGCTGCACAGAGTCTGTTACAACCAGAGTCGTTTCCTATCATTTCCTCCATTAATCGCCTAACGTGCCATAGGTACACTATCGATGAAGACATGATCACCCTACCGAGAGGGTGAGAGAGGGTGATACTTTATCAAGTCTAACAACCTACCGAGTATTAATAGCCACTACGGCAGCAGTGGTGGTGGGGATAGCAAGTACTCCCTCCGTTTTAAAATATAAGACGTTTTAGCTTTGTGAATGAAATGTATTTAGACCTCTTTTAGTGTCTAGATTCATTTAGATTTGAGTAAACCTAGACACTAAAATAGGTTTAGATACACTACTTTCACAAAGTTAAAACATCTTATATTTTAAAACAGAGGGAGTAGATCACACAAGGGTTACACTGACTCAAGATAGATCACCTCCCTTTTTCGCCCCTTCCAAGCAGCACATGAGTCCCCTAGATCAGGATAGGAAGCGGAGGCGTCGATCGAACTGCGGTGCATTGGCACGGTTTAGGGTTGGACACGATTTTATCCCGTGTGTCCAGGCGTAGTACACCATTCCATGGCTAATTAACTAGACAAATTTGTGGACAACTAGATGGATGGAACACATGGATCTCCGTGTGAGAGTTCAAAATTCTAACAAAAGATCAACAAATTTTTGATAATTTGAAGGGTACCAAAATATTTTTCACCTTAAATTTGGAGTTATATTCAAACCAATTCGGAAAACATTATGATTCAAAGTTCATTAGAATTTAGCAAATTATGAATGATCAAAATTCGAATTAATTTCCAAAATCTTGAAATTATGTTGTCCAAAAAATTAGAATCCGAATGAATTTCAGAAATGTCTCAAATGTTGGAATTTCAGCGAAGTTCTCAAAACTTCTATTATGGAATTTTTAATCTTTTCAGCTTATTTAACAGAGTCCCAATACTAACCCTACTTTTGTTACCCTTTTTCCTACCCAAGTCGCCATTACCCACCTTTTCCCTATGTGTTTCTATTGTGTTTCTATCATCACCTTGGTCACGAGCCACACACATAGTTGTTTCATCTTCATCTCCATTTTACCTATTGCTTACTCATCCTCTTCAATCTCACATTTTAACACTCTATGCCATTCTTATCCGGTGCTCGTATCCTTCTCTCATCATGGACCATGCTAAGTGGCACTATTACTGATGTGGGCATACCTTACAGGTACTCGAGTTTGGCATATGCGGTCTAGGTATGACGGAAACCCACGGCGTTATCAGGGCCCAATACAAGATTCGGATGGTTCACGGAGACTCCGATTGCTTGCAGTACAAGACGAAGCTTAAGATAGAAAGTTTAAAGAGACAAACCCTAATCTGTAACCGACTCGACCTTCTATCCGAGACCTAGCCTATCTATATAAAGGCTAGGAGGGGGCAGCGAGGAGGACAATCACAACCCTAGTTTCCACAACCATCGCCAGATTGCATCTGCGCACCCCCTGTGAATTTCGACTCCCTCGATAATTCCAAGAGTAGACAAGTAGGAGTAGGGACCTCTACGATGCCTGAACCTGGGTAAACCTTGCGTCCTTGTGTGCTTGTTCGCTAGCCGATTGATGCCTCTAGCGCTCCATCCATCTCCAAAACCCAAGTCCATAACAATGGGCATTGATGAGTTAACCCCTCGTCAATTGGCGCCGTCTGTGGGAACTGGGAGTGCTGATGTCGCGGCTTCTTCGGCCCTGTCAACCACGATCTACAACTCTGTAACAGCGGAGATTCGCCTCCTCTTCGGCGCCTTCGACTTCACCGTCCACACGCCGGCCACTCGCTCGGCTTTCGAGTCCGTGGGCGATGGGATCGGCTTGGCGATCGGGAGCTTATGCTTCCAAGTGTTGGGTCTGCAGCATAGAAAACAAAAAAATTCCTACGATGAGAACTACACGCCAAGATCTATCTACTAGGTACAAAGCAACGGGTGGACATACATCCAACGAGAACTTACCCTCGAAGACAACGAGTTTTGTTAATGAGTAGGAACTCGTGGTTGATGTAGTCGTACACTTGCCGATCTCAAGATCGTGAGGAAGTCCGAGCGCCGCAACTCAGCAGCGCATCCGTACTCGCACACACGTTCAAGCCACCGGACAACCTCCACCTCCTTGCTCCAGCGATCCAGCGGAAGCAGCAACTCCTTCCAGACGAAATGCCACCGGGAACATGTATCTCGCTAATCCGAGACCATGGGGGAATAATTCTAGAGGAGGAGAGAGATCCTTCACAAGGAGGTGTGTGGAAGAAGGAGGAAGAGGGTGGCCTTTTATAGGAGGAGGGGGGGTGCCCCTCCTCTCCATGGCCGGCGCATGGGAGGGTGACCCCTCACCTCCCCCATTCATGTGGTGGTAACCCCTCCACATTAAAATGCCTCTTCACATTTCCCTTTAAAGTCCCTATTTTAAATGCATTAAAATTCTCCAAGTTTAATGCTCCCTCCTTTAATAAAACTCTTTTATTAAATTTATTCAGAATTTTGTTAATTATTTTAATTAACAAACATTCACATATAGCCCCTTGCAATATTTCAATATCACATGCAGAACCACTTTCTGTAATTTCACCCGAAATAATTTCCGGTTTCTATCGAAACAATTCCTGCGCTTTGCAATTCTTTCGTCTGAAACATATATGCTCCAAAATGATGTCCGGTAACTCTTAAGTGTGTCACCCTATGGTTTGCGAATAATGCAGACATGATTGAGACTCCTCTCAGATCAATAGTCAGAAGCGGGACCTGGAGATCCATACTGACTCCTGCATATTCAACGATGACTTCTGTGATCGTGAGAACCTTTAACGCTTGTAATTTAATCCCTTTGTCTCATGATATAATACATGTACGAGATTCGATCATCCGTATCCAAATAGCTAGTTTGATCTCGTTACCGACATGCACTCTTTTCTTGTTCCCGTGATATAACATTCTAGTAATCATATCACTTGCTTGCAAGCTATCTCAATCTGATATCACCGAGAGGGCCCAGAGTATATCTATCCATCATCGGGATTGACAAATTCCACTCTTGATCCATGAGCCTCAACATAACACCTTCGTAGCACTGAACCCATCTGTATAGTCACCCTGTTATGGTGTGACGTTTGATGTTATCAAGATACTCTTCCGGTGTTAGCAATTAACATGATCTCATGGTCTAAGGATAAAGATTACTTCGTATGATGTTATAGCAATATAAACATAATGACTTGATCGTAATTTTATGCTATACTTCAGATGAATGTTCATCACATCATTCCACCAATGGTGTGACCTTGTTATTAACAACATCCAATGTCCATGATCAGGAAACCTTGATCATCTTGTTAATCAACAAGCTAGTCTATAAGAGAGGCATAACTAGGAACCCTTTTTGTTTATTAAACACACATGTATTGATGTTTTCGATCAATACAATTCTAGCATGCAAAATAAATATCTATCATATATAAGGAATACATAATAACAACTCTATTATTGCCTCTCAGGGCATATTTCCTTCACCAAGTTGGTCAGCTGGGAACACTTCACCTCCCTGACCAGCCGATGGTTCCCGCGATTTCTCCAGCATCATGGTTTCCCCCACCAATCGACACCCTAAGCGAGCTCAACGCCCCGACAACAGTCGGGAGCACGGACAGTGACAGCAGTCGTGAATCCTATCTGGGTGACCTGGCCACAGAAGATGGAGCCTACGGCTCCGGATCTGAAAGTTGTGGGAGAAACAGCTTCCCCAATCACTTCATGTGCGCCGTCATCAACGCGGGTGACACCGATGTCAATCGCGACAACACCGGCACTAGACCAACCAACAGCGAAAACGGTGGCCCCGCCAACGGCGCCCCCACCAACAATGGGACAGAAGGAGACCCGAACCTCACGGCGAATGAGCGCACCGAAAAACTCGTGCTGATAAAACTCAATGACAACGAGTGGGGCCGTTGTCGAGAGGCCCTGCGGGGCAATCCCCTCCCTCTAAATTTATCACAGCAGATGTTGATGGGATACCATTGGCTATTTAAGGAGGAGTACAAGCGCCAACAGCAAGTAATCGCGTAACTCGACGCACGTAGAAAGGCGGCGGACGAGTCGAGTCTTCGACGGGCTCAACTCTCTTCCATGGGAGGATCTTCCTCCAAGGGCAACGACTACGTGGCCGCAAAACGGCGATCTCGACTGGCCCACCTCACCGACAAGGAGCGAGAAGAAGTCGCGCGAGTCCTCGACTTCGGCTCCATGACGGTGGATATACGGGGCAACGTGCTCCCAAAGACACCGCAAGCAGCGATGACGGCGACCACCATGTACCTCCTCAACAACCAGCCACCGGCTGGGGATCCACGAGCCGCCATGCACCGATCTACGATCGTAGGCTTGGGGCTAGTCGAAGCTTCCCTCGTCAAGGAGCCAACACCGGAGCCGAAGAAAAGTAAAGCTCTGGACAAGTATTACTACTCCTCCAGCGACGACAACCACGATCTGTCACGGCGACACCGCTCATGGCGGCATGACCACGACTACGATGTGCGTGATGACATCACACAGCGCAAGGTCGACAAAATGCGCGCAAGGTGTGCCCGTTCGACTGACTCGGAAGACGACGAAGTAGATCTCTGCGGCGCCAGATGCTTCAGTAGAGACATCAGGCAGAAGCTAATGCCTAAAGGGTTCAAACTCCCATCAGAGAACCTGAAATTCGACGGCCTGCAGGACCCAAATATTTGGCTGGAAGATCACATCTCCTCCGTCAGGTTGCATGGAGGAAGCACAAGCACGGCAATGCAATGCCTACAGCTATAGCTGCAAGGCGCCGCCCACGCACGGCTCAATAATCTCCCGCGCGGATCAATTCGCAACTGGGAAGAGCTGGTCTACAGCTTTGTGCGTAACTTCAAGGGAACTTACAAAAGGCCCGCATCAATTGAGGAACTAAGAGGCTGCCACCAGAGGTCTAGCGAGTCACTGCGCTCGTACATCCAGAGATGGTCCATCATCAAGAATTCTGCAAAAGATATCTCTGAGGATCGCGCAATCAACACGTTCAACGGCGGCATTCGCCGCAGAGAGCTCAGGGAGGAGCTGGGCCACTCGAAGCCCAAGACAATCGACCACCTGATGGAGATCGTGAATCGGTGGGCCGATGGAGAGGACTCGGTGAAAAACCATGCCTACTCCGATGATGACGACAACCTCGGGTGTAGACGTGATCGTCGAGGAAAAAGTTGAATGCACATCTACGAGGACCGCGAAGAGGTCGACATGGTCGCGGCTGGCTACGCCGACAAATGTGACGACAACCGCAATAGCGGATACCGGAGCAGTGGATACCGCGACATCAGAAAACCACACAAGTGTGGCAGCACCACACTCGCGACGAGGCACCTGGAATATCCATCTAGGACAAACTGTCCGGACCGTGCAACGTACACTTCTACATCGACATGTACGACGGTAAGAAAAAGTCCAGCCACCTCCTCAAGGACTGCCGCGAGTTCCTCAAGCTCCACGAAGGCCTGGCCTAGATGAATCGCGACGCGATCAACCAAGGCTACGGAGCTGCCCCGGGCGTTGTGGCTCACGGAGCACCACCGCCATCACCCGGACCACCACCACCTGCGGCTGCGCCAGTCCAGAACCATGGAGGCGAGCCGTACCCGCGAGCGCTAGGCAACATGGAGATGATCCAAAAAGGGCGCCCCTCAAATCGAGTGCAGAAGGCAATCACTCGCCAAGTTAATTTGGCGATGAACTCTCCGCCCTCCACCACTGAGTACCTCAGTGGAAGCGAGTCCTGCATCACCTTCGACATGCGCGATCACCCGCGCCAAGTACCTCGCCCATGCCACTGTCCTTTAGTACTCGAGGCACAGATTGGGGGCTTCGAGATGAGTCGCGTATTCATGGATGGCGGAAGCGCCATCAACCTCATGTTCGCAAGTACCTTGCGCACAATGAGGATCCCTCTGACATTTCTGGAAGTCTAAGACACAACATTCCACGGCATTGTCCTAGGGAAGGGCGTGTACCCCCTTGGCAAGATCAGCCTCGATGTCATCTTTGGCACACCACAGAACTTTTGGCGAGAGTGCATTGAATTTGAAGTCATCGACTGACCCTCACAATACCACTAAATCCTAGGACGTGTCGCGTTCACAAGGTTCATGGAAGTGTCGCACTATGCTTACCTGCAGATGAAAATGCTGGGCCCAAATGGCATCATCACAATCAACGGAAGCTTCGAAAGATCCGACATCTCTGATAGGGAGTTCAACAGAATCTCCCAGTCTTTCAGCATGCAGGAGGAACTGGCGAGGTTGAAGGAGTTGACAGACAACAGTTTGCCTCCCCTGAGCAAGACAAACTCACCTGACCTATCCTTGGACACATTGGTGCACACCAAGAAAGTCCATGTCCATCCAACTGACCCAACCAACATGGCCCTCATAGCCAACAACTTGAGTCCCGCATAGGAACTCACGCTCGTCGAATTCCTCCATGAGCACTGAAAAATCTTCGCCTGGTTTCTAGCGGACATGCCAAGAGTTCCCAGGGAATTCGCCGAGCACGCACTCAACGTGAATCCTGAAGCAAGGCTAGTCAAACAAACGATCCGGTGACTGTCGGAGCCAAGGGCTAAAGCGGTCGGAATGGAAGTCAACAGACTCCTCGACGCTAATTTCATACGCAAGATCAAGGAAAGCACCTGGGTCACAAACCCCATGCTCGTTCCCAAAAAGGACATGGATATCCTGCGGATGTGCGTGGACTTCACCTCGCTGAACAAGCACTGCCCAAAGGATCACTTCCCGTTGCCACGGATCGATCAAATAATCGAGTCCACCGCGGGATGTGAACGTCTCTGTTTCCTCGACGCCTACTCATGCTATAATCAAATTCGAATGAAGGAGGAGGACCAGGAGAAAACGGCATTTGTCACGCCTTTCGGTGTCTTCTGCTACACAACAATGCCTTTCGGGCTAAAAAACGCAGAAGCCACCTATCAGCAGCGCATGCAGGCCTGCCTCAAGAACCAACTTGGCCGCAATATCCAAGTCTACGTCAACGACATAGTTGTCAAAACCAAGGAGGAAGCCTTGTTACTCAATGATCTCCGCGAGACCTTCGATAACCTCGGCCGCTATCGGATCAAGCTAAATACGGACAAATGCGCCTTCGGCGTATCATCTTGGCAACTTCTCAGGTATCTCATCTCCGTGAAAGGGATCAAGGCAAACTCGAAGAAAATAAAGGCCATACTAGCCATGGAGAAGCCGAAGAACGTAAAAGGCGTTCAGCAGCTGGCGGGGCGAATCACAGCACTCAGTCGATTCATCAGTCGGATGGGCGAAAAGGCACTGCCTTTCTACCAACTTCTCCGCAAGGCTGATAAATTTGATTGGACAAACGAAGCACAAGAAGCATTCGACGACCTCAAGCGTCAACTGTCCACATCGCCAGTATTGGTGACACCTCACGAGAAAGAGCCGCTACTGCTGTACATCTCCGCCACCAACCAGGTGGTAAGCACTTTTCTCGTGGTGGAATGACCTGAAGAAAATAAAGTCCACGGGGTACAACGCCTAGTTTACTACCTCAGTGAGGTGCTCACGCCAACAAAACAGCGGTACCCGCATTATCATAAGCTGGCATACGGCATCTTCATGGCAGCCAGGCGACTGTGCCACTACTTCTAGGAACACCCAATCATGGTGGTTAACGATGCCCCACTCGGACACATCCTCAAGAAACCCGACGCCACTGGACGAGTCGCGCTTTGGGGGATAGAGCTGTCTCCGCGAGACATCACATACGAGAAGCGTGACGCGATCAAGTCACAAGTTCCACTGGACTTCCTCGTGCACTAGATGGAAAACCAGCTCCCCGACAAGCCAGATTTGTCCTATCTATGGACAATGCACTTTGATGGATCCAAGCGCAAGGAGGGAGCTGGTGCGGGCATCATCCTGACATCACCGCAATGTGACAAGATGAGGTACGTTCTGCGAACGCAGTTCACCGCCTCCAACAACGAAGCTGAATATGAAGCCTTGCTCCATGGGATGCAGATGGCGAAAGCCTGCGACGCCAAGTGACTCGTCATCTATGGTGACTCCAAACTGGTGGTCAACCAAACAATGAACGAGTGCGATGCTCTGAGCGACAACATGATCGCCTACCGCGACCTCTACGACACACTTGAGGGAGACTTTGACGGCTGCGAGCTGCGGCATGTTGGCCGTGAAAGCAATGAGGCGGCAGACACACTTGCCAACATCGGCTCCACCTATGCCCCATTGCCACCTGGAGTATTTCTAGAGCGCATCTGCGAACGCTCCATCAAGCCCAAGGCTCCAGAGAAGAAGAAGACAAGCACGCCAACGGACTCAGGGGCTATGCCACCCAACGAGCCAATGGCACTCGATGACATAGAGCCAGACACAGGACTCGAAGGTCCCATGGAGGTCATGATGATCAAGCCATCCTAGACACAACCATATGTCACATACTTGCTCAGCAAAAGGTTGCCAGATGGCCCGACTGATGCGCGTCATATAGCGCGATGATCCAAGGCATTCGCCCTCATCAATGGCGAACTATACAAGCATAGCATCACAGGAGTTCTTCAGCGGTGCGTCTCCAACGGGACGGCAGAGCAATCCTCCTCGACATACATGAAGGCACTTGCGGCCACCACGCTGGCAGTCGCGTCCTTGTCGCCAAAGCTCTACGAGCGGGATTCTACTGGCCAACAGCCATGCGCGATGCCAAGGATATAGTCCAGCGTTGCAACGCCTGCCAGCGATTTGCGGACAAGCCACATGCACCTGGCGTAGAACTCAGACCAATACCAGTGGCTTGGCCCTTTGCACAATAGGGACTCGACATGGTCAGGGATTCGATTGGTGGGGTCTTTAGTGCGCTCATTCGCCGTGAGGTTCGGGTCTCCTTCTGTCCAATTGTTGGTGGGCGCGCCGTTGGCGGGGCCACCGTTTTCGCCATTGGTTGGTCTAGTGCCGAGGTTGTTGCGATTGACACCGGTGTCACCCGCGTTGATGACGGCGCACATGAAGTGATTGGGGAAGCTGTTGCTCCCACAACTTTCAGATCCGGAGCCGTAGGCTCCATCTTCTGTGGCCAGGTCACCCAGATAGGATGCGACTGCTGTCACTGTCCGTGCCCCCGACTGTTGTCGGGGCGTTGAGCTTGCTTAGGGTGTCGATTGGTGGGGGAAACCACGATGCTGGAGAAATTGCGGGAACCGTCGGCTGGTCAGGGAGGCGAAGTGTTCCCAACTGACCAACTTGGTGAAGGAAATATGCCCTGAGAGGCAATAATAAAGTTGTTATTATGTATTCCTTATATATGATAGATGTTTAATTTGCATGCTAGAATTGTATTGATCGGAAACATCAATACATGTGTGTTTAATAAACAAAAAGGGTTCCTAGTTATGCCTCTCTTATAGACTAGCTTGTTGATTAACAAGATGATCAAAGTTTCCTGATCATGGAGATTGGATGTTGTTAATAACAAGGTCACACCATTGGTGGAATGATGTGATGAACATTCATCCGAAGTATAGCATTACGATCAAGTCATTATGTTTATATTTCTATAACATCATACGAAGTAATCTTTATCCTTAGACCATGAGATCATGTTAATTGCTAACACCGGAAGAGTATCTTGATAACATCAAACGTCACACCGTAACAGGGTGACTATAAAGATGGGTTCAGTGCTACGAAGGTGTTATGTTGAGGCTCATGGATCAAGAGTGGAATTTGTCAATCCCGATGACGGATAGATATACTCTGGGCCCTCTCGGTGATATCACATTGAGATAGCTTGCAAGCAAGTGATGTGATCACTAGAATGTTATATCACGGGAACGATAAAAGAGTGCATGTCGGTAACGAGATCAAACTAGGTATTTGGATACCGATGATCGAATCTCGGACATGTATTATATCATGAGACAAAGGGATTAAATTACAAGCGTTAAAGGTTCTCACAATCACAGAAGTCATCGTTGAATATGTAGGAGTCAGTATGGATCTCCAGGTCCCGCTTCTGACTATTTACCTGAGAGGAGTCTCAATCATGTCCGCATTATTCGCGAACCATAGGGTGACACACTTAAGAGTTACCGGACACCATTTTGGAGCACATGTGTTTCAGACGAAAGAATTGCAAAGCGCAGAAATTGTTTCGATAGAAACCGGAAATTGTTTCGGGTGAAATTGCAGAAAGTGGTTCTGCATGTGATATTGAAATATTGTAAGGGGCTATATGTGAATGTTTGCTAATTAAAGTACTTAACAAAATTCTGAATAAATTTAATAAAAGAGTTTTATTAAATGAGAGAGCATTAAACTTGGAGAATTTTAATGCATTTAAAGTAGGGACTTTAAATGGGAATGTGAAGAGGCATTTTAATGTGGAGGGGTTACCACCACATGAATGGGGGAGGTGAGGGGTCATCCCCCATGCGCCGGCCATGGAGAGAGGGGGTACCCTCCCTCCTCCTATAAAAGGACACCCTCTTCCTCCTTCTTCCACACACCTCCTTGTGAAGGATCTCTCTCCCCCTTTAGAATTATTCCTCCATAGTCTCAGATTAGCGAGATACATGTTCCCGGTGGCATTTCGTCTGGAAGGAGTTGCTGCTTCCGCTGGATCGCTGGAGCGAGGAGGTGGAGGTTGTCTAGTGGCTTGAACGTGTGTGCGAGTACGGATGCGCTGCTGAGCTGTGGCGCTCGGACTTCCTAGCGATCTTGAGATCGGCAAGAGTACGACTACATCAACCACGAGTTCCTACTCGTTAACAAAACTCGTTGTCTTCGAGGGTAAGTTCTCGTTGGATGTATGTCCACCCGTTGCTTTGTACCTAGTAGATAGATCTTGGCGTGTAGTTCTCATCGTAGGAAAATATTTGTTTTCTATGCTGCGGACCCAACAGTGGTATCAGAGCCTGATCTATGCGTAGGTGCTTTGCACGGGTAGTACACATATGTTTATATGTTTGCACGGGTAGTACACATATGTTTATATGTGGGCGATGATAATCATGTTATTGCATCTTATATGTATTTTGGATATTGGTAGCATAGTGGGATGAAGCGGCCCGGACCAAACCTTACATGTCATCGTACATGAGACCGGTTCCACGACTGACATGCAACTTGTTTTGCATAAGTGGCTGGCGGGTGTCTGTCTCTCCTACTATAGTCAATATCTGATTTACAACGAGTTGCTAATAACTTGGTTATCCTCGTTGTGGTTCATGTTCATAGGTGAGAACGATTCTATCTCTGAAAGCCCTAAGCCACGTAAAACTTGCAATTGATTAATTAGAGGCATCTAGTTTAGATCGTTGCTGGGCTACTGTATTGATATGGTATTTTCGTAAGTAGATGTATGATAGATACTCTTACAACACATTCAACGTGTAAGTTCCATAGACCTTGGCCTTACACACAAAGGAATGAGAGAGATCATACCACGATGCAAATGATAGAGATCAAATGCATGGACCATATCATCTCACTTTACACATTAGATGTTAGCATCTTATACTGCTAGTTTGGCGCTTTTGGTAGCATTGTAAGATGATCCCTCATTTAGATATCAAGATAAAAATGTGTTATTCCTTGAGTATGCACCGTTCTATGGATCGTGTTTCGAGACATCACGTGATGATCGGGTGTACTCGACTCTACGCTTTCATACAACGAGTGTAAGACAGTTTTACACACGCGAGTACTAAGGTTCTTACTTGGCGAGCCTAGCATGTACAGACATGGCCTCGGAACACGGACCGAAAGGTTAAGCATGAGTCATATCGTTGATATGATGCCCATATAGATGCTCGCCTTTGAAGCTACACCGACTCATGTTATGATCGGACTTGGTGTAGTTGATTTGGTTCATGTAATCACCAAAAGGACACGAGGGATGTCGTTTTTGAGTGGGAGTTTATTAGTAATTTGGATTAGTTGAACTCAATCTATCATAAACTTAGTCTAAATAAACTTTACAAATTTTGTTGTAGATGGCACCACCTGCTTTTAATTTCAATGTGTTCATGGAGAAAGAGGAACTTGCTGCGAATGGTAGCAACTTCACCAACTGGGCTATGAATTTGAGGATTCTCCTCACTGCTGCACAAAAGCAATATGTGCTAGATGCGCCGCTAGGCCCCCCCCACCAGCTCCTGATGCCCCTGACGAGGAAAAGAATGTCTATGTGACTCGTCAGGAGGACCACAACTTAGTTCATTGCGGCATCCTGTATGGGCTAGAGCCAGAACTTAGAAAGCGTTTTGAAAATGGCAATGCCTTTGATACCATGGGAGAATTGAAAATGATTTTCGATACCCATGCTGCCGTAGAGAGT
Source organism: Avena sativa (assembly GCA_916181665.1). Classification (NCBI taxonomy): domain Eukaryota; kingdom Viridiplantae; phylum Streptophyta; class Magnoliopsida; order Poales; family Poaceae; genus Avena; species Avena sativa. Next base: position 369,091,952 of record OV702290.1, read on the forward strand.
TATAATGCTACAGAAAAGTTCTTTAGCTGCATGATGGAGGAGAACAGCTCCGTTAGTGAGCATGTACTCAAAATGTCTGGGTACGCCGATAAGCTTGTGTCCTTGGGAATAACGATTCCCATTGACTTGGGCATACATCGTGTTCTCCAATCTATGCCACCTAGCTACAAGAGCTTCGTGATGAACTATAATATGCAGGGCATGAAGAAGACTCTTCCCGAGCTTCTGTCAATGCTTATGACTACAGAAGTGGAGATTAGGAAAGAACATCAAGTGTTGATGATTAATAGGACCACCGGTTTCAAGAAGGACAAGAAATGCAAGCACAAGGGAAAGAAGGGTGGCAAATCTATTGCCGCACCTGAAAAGAAACCCCGAGCTGGACCTAAGTCTGACACCGAGTCCTACTATTGCAAGGGGACTGGCCATTGGAAGCGCAACTGCCCCAAGTATTTGGCGGACAAGAAGTCCGGCAAGGAAAACAAAGGTATATATGATATACATGTTATTGATGTGTACTTGACTAGTACTCGCAGTAGCACCTGGGTATTTGATACGGGATCGGTTGCTAATATATGTAACTCGATTCAGGGGCTGCGGAACAAGCGACAACTAGCAAGGGATGAGGTCACAATGCGGGTCGGCAATGGATCAAGAGTTGATGTGATCGCCGTCGGAACGCTGCCTCTCCATATGCCATCGGGATTAGTTATAAACCTGAATAATTGTTATTTGGTGCCTGCACTTAGCATGAACATTGTATTCGGATCGTGTTTGATGCAAAGTGGTTATTCGTTTAAATTTGAAAACAATGGTTGTTCGATTTATATGGATAATATCTTTTATGGTCATGCACCTGCGTTGAATGGTTTATTTCTATTGGATCTCGATAGTAATATTACGCACATTCATAATGTTAATGCTAAAAAGATTAAACTTGATGATGATATGTCTACATATATGTGGCGCTGCCGTCTAGGTCATATTGGCGTTAAACGCATGAAGATACTCCATTCCGATGGACTTTTGGAATCACTTGATTTTGAATCGTTTGATACATGTGAGCCATGCCTTATGGGCAAGATGACTAGAATGCCGTTTTCCGGTTCAATGGAACGGGCGACAGATTTATTGGAAATCATACATACTGATGTGTGTGGACCAATGAGTGTGTCGGTGCGATGTGGATATCATTATTTTGTTACTTTCACGGATGATTTGAGTAGATACGGGTATATCTATTTGATGAAACACAAGTCTGAAACTTTTGAAAAGTTTAAGGAATTTCAGAATGAAGTGGAAAATCATCGTAATAGAAAGATCAAATTTCTACGGTCTGACTGTGGAGGAGTATCTAAGTTACGAGTTTAGCACACACATGAAAGAGTGTGGAATAGTTTCACAACTCACGGCTGCCGGAACACCACAACGTAATGGTGTGTCGGAACGTCGTAATCGTACCTTATTGGATATGGTTCGATCTATGATGTCTCTGACTGACTTGCCACTGTCATTTTGGGGTTATGCACTGGAAACAGCTGCATTCACTTTAAATCGGGCACCATGTAAATCCGTTGAAACGACACCGTATGAATTATGGTTTGGAAACAAACCTAAGCTGTCATTTCTTAAAGTTTGGGGATGCGATGTTTATGTGAAGAAACTTCAGCCGGACAAACTCGAACCCAAAGCGGAAAAATGCGTCTTCATAGGATACCCTAAGGAAACGATTGGGTATACCTTCTATCACAGATCTGAGGGCAAGGTTTTTGTTGCCAAGAATGGATCCTTTCTTGAGAAGGATTTTCTCACGAAAGGTGTGAGTAGTCGGAAGGTAGAACTCGAAAAGGTTATTGAACCTTCTCTTCATGAAATGGCGAGTAGCGAACACCGGAAGTTGTTTCGAAGTTGACTTCACCTAATGAAGAGAGAGCTAATGATATTGATCATGAACTCCGAAAGAGGACACTACCGAACCTCGCAGGTCAAGCAGGACATGTGCAGCTCCTGAACTGTACGGCAATCCTATTGTGAATTTCATGGTTGGTGAAATGGATGAACCTGCGACGTATGAAGAAGCGATGATGAGCCCGGATTCCAACAAATGGCTAGAAGCCATGAAATCCGAAATGGAATACATGTACGAGAACCAAGTTTGGACCTTGGTGGACTTACCTCACGATCGAAAGGCCATTGAGAATAAATGGATTTTCAAAAGAAAATCTGATGCTGATGGTAATGTGACCATCTATAAGGCTCGACTTGTCGCAAAGGGGTTTCGACAAATTCAAGGAGTTGACTACGATGAGACATTCTCTCCCGTAGCGATGCTTAAGTCAGTTAGGATTATGTTAGCAATTGCTGCATATTTCGATTATGAAATATGGCAGATGGATGTCAAAACTGCATTCCTCAATGGTAATATTGAAGAAGAGTTGTATATGATACAACCTAAGGGTTTTGTCAATCCTAAGGATGCTAATAAGGTATGCAAACTTCAGCGATCCATCTATGGACTGAAGCAAGCATCCCAGAGTTGGAATCTCCGCTTTGATGAGGTGATCAAAGAGTTTGGATTTGTCCAAACTTATGGAGAGGCTTGTATTTACAAGAAAGTGAGTAGGAGCAATGTGGCATTTCTGATATTATATGTGGATGACATATTATTGATTGGAAATGATATAGATCTTTTAAACAGTGTTAAAAGTTATCTAAACAGCAAATTTTCGATGAAAGACCTTGGTGAAGCGTCATATATATTAGGCATTAAAATCTATAGATAGATCAAGGCGCCTAATTGGGCTATTGCAGAGTACATACCTTGATAAGATACTAAAGAAGTTTAATATGGACAGAAGTAAGAAGGGGTTCTTACCTATGTTGCAAGGCAAGACATTGAGTAAGACTCAAAGTTCGGCTACGGCGGAAGAAAGAGAGATGATGGATAAGATCCCCTATGCCTCGGCCATAGGCTCTATTATGCATGCCATGCTATGTACAAGACCGGATGTGGAACATGCTATTAGTTTGACTAGTAGGTACCAATCTGATCCAGGTTCGGAACACTGGATAGCGGTAAAGAACATCCTCAAGTACTTGAGAAGAACTAGGGATATGTTTCTTATATACGAACGTGAAGAAGAGCTAGTCGCTAAGTGTTATGTCGATGCTAGCTTTGACACCGATCCGGATGACTCTAAGTCTCAATCCGGATACGTATTTCTCTTGAACGGAGTAGCAGTTAGTTGGAGAAGTTCCAAACAACCTGGATCAACGACGGAGAAGGAATATGTTGCTGCTTTAGAAGCGGTGCAGGAAGCGGTTTGGATGAAAGAGTTCATTACGGAACTAGGTGTGGTTCCTAGTGCATTGGACCCAATGGTGATCTATTGTGACAACAATGGAGCCATAGCCAACGCAAAGGAACCGAGGTCTCACAAGAATTCCAAGCATATTAAGCGCCGGTTTCACTCCATCCGTGAGCATGTCAAGGATGGAGATATAAAGATTTGTAAAGTACACACGGACCTAAATGTAGCAGATCCGTTGACTAAAGCTCTCCCTAGGGCAAAACATGATCAACACGAAAACTCCATGGGTGTTAGATTTATCACTATGTGAACTAGATTATTGTCTCTAGTGCAAGTGGGAGACTGAAGGAAATATGCCCTGAGAGGCAATAATAAAGTTGTTATTATGTATTCCTTATATATGATAGATTTTTATTTTGCATGATAGAATTGTATTGATCGGAAACATCAATACATGTGTGTTTAATAAATAAAAAGGGTTTCTAGTTATGCCTCTCTTATAGACTAGCTTGTTGATTAACAAGATGATCAAGGTTTCCTGATCATGGACATTGGATGTTGTTAATAACAAGGTCACACCATTGGTGGAATGATGTGATGAACATTCATCCGAAGTATAGCATTACGATCAAGTCATTATGTTTATTTTGCTATAACATCATATGAAGCAATCTTTATCCTTAGACCATGAGATCATGTTAATTGCTAACACCGGAAGAGTAGCTTGATAACATCAAACGTCACACCGTAACAGGGTGACTATAAAGATGGGTTTAGTGCTACGAAGGTGTTATGTTGAGGCTCATGGATCAAGAGTGGAATTTGTCAATCCCGATGACGGATAGATATACTCTGGGCCCTCTCGGTGATATCACATTGAGATAGCTTGCAAGCAAGTGATGTGATCACTAGAATGTTATATCACGGAAACGAGAAAAGAGTGCATGTCGGTAACGAGATCAAACTAGGTATTTGGATACCGATGATCGAATCTCAGACATGTATTATATCATGAGACAAAGGGATTAAATTACAAGCGTTAAAGGTTCTCACGATCACAGAAGTCATCGTTGAATATGCAGGAGTCAGTATGGATCTCCAAGTCCCGCTTCTGACTATTGATCTGAGATGAGTCTCAATCATGTCTGCATTATTCGCAAACCATAGGGTGACACACTTAAGAGTTACCGGACACCATTTTGGAGCACATATGTTTCAGACGAAAGAATTGCAAAGCGCAGGAATTGTTTCGATAGAAACCAGAAATTGTTTCGGGTGAAATTGCAGAAAGTGGTTCTGCATGTGATATTGAAATATTGCAAGGGGCTATATATGAATGTTTGTTAAGTAAGTAATTAAATTTTTTTTGAATAAATTTAATAAAAGAGTTTTATTAAATGAGAGAGCATTAAACTTGGAGAATTTTAATGCATTTAAAGTAGGGACTTTAAAGGGGAATGTGAAGAGGAATTTTAATGTGGAGGGGTTACCACCACATGAATGGGGGAGGTGAGGGGTCACCCCCCATGCGCCGGCCATGGAGAGAGGGGGTACCCCCCTCCTCCTATAAAAGGCCACCCTCTTCCTCCTTCTTCCACACACCTCCTTGTGAAGGATCTCTCTCCCCCTCTAGAATTATTCCCCCATGGTCTCAGATTAGCGAGATACATGTTCCCGGTGGCATTTCGTCTGGAAGGAGTTGCTGCTTCCGCTGGATCGCTGGAGCGAGGAGGTGGAGGTTGTCTGGTGTCTTGAACGTGTGTGCGAGTACGGATGCACTGCTGAGTTGTGGTGCTCGGACTTCCTCACGATCTTGAGATCGGCAAGAGTACGACTACATCAACTACGAGTTCCTACTCGTTAACAAAACTCGTTGTCTTCGAGGGTAAGTTCTCGTTGGATGTATGTCCACCCGTTGCTTTGTACCTAGTAGATAGATCTTGGCGTGTAGTTCTCATCGTAGAAAGTTTTTGTTTTCTATGCTGCGGACACAACACGTACAACTCCAAACAACGCCATAGGGTACACTCCGTTCTTCATGGTACACGGTGATGAGGCGGTACTACCCGCAGAGGTGCGCTACAAGTCCCCACGGGTAGTAGCATATATCGAGGCAGAATCAACCCGCGCACTCGAAGACTCCGTCGACCTCCTCGATGAGGCACGCGAGATTGCAGCGGAGAGTTCCACGATCTACCAGAAGAACCTCTGCAACTACCACAACAGAAGGCTACGCCCTAGATCCTTCGTCGAAGGAGACCTGGTCCTGCGACTAAAGCAGCAAGGGCACCTCAAGTTCGAGTCCCTTGGGAAGGACCTTACGTGATTACCTAAAGTAATCCCAGGTGGCGCCTATTGCCTTAAAGACTGCAAGAGCGGAGTCGCATACTCCAACCCCTGGAACGTCGCGCAACTGTGTCGTTTCTACCCTTAGATGTTCTTTTTTTACTTTACAAATAAGGCTATACAGCTAGGCTACTTAGCCACACATTGTACCTCGTGATATTCTGCGAATAAATAAAGTTAAGTGCCCCAAAACCTGTGTTTTTCTATTTTCCTTCAAATTATTTTACTCGGGGACTGCGCCACCCTTTACATCTTGTTCCATGAACAACACAGTATCCTGAGTAGCTGACGTACTACCAATCGTACCCTTGATAACAGCAACCCGGCTGCAACGTACCTGACATGTTGGCAAAGTGCTAAGATGAATATACGCCAGGCTAAGGAAAAGGACATGTATCTTAGAATACACTCGAAAAATATACAAGCTAGCAAGTTCTTTACACATTAATGGGTATCAACACACCCAGCACAATCATATGAATTTTACAACACTTATACATCTATGTGCAGGATACAAACTACACTACTGCTGCAAAAGGAGAACATTTGTTTGATCTTCAAAGAATGCGACGATATCTTCGGCTGGCTGATCAACCGCCTGGTAGTGAGGGACCATGTTCTAGGTCATCCCTTCTGGTGGCGGCGGCCCAGCAGCAACAGCCGCGACATCCACATCTGGCCGATGCAATCGAACAAGCGCCAATGTAGCCTTGGCACCCGTGACCAATTTTTGGCGCACGCACTCGCGGACTGCACTGATATATTGAAACTTTGCCAGCAAAGCTAGCAAGCTTGATGGCACCGCGTCCATAGGAAACATCACTTGGAAGATATGCCTAAGGCATGACTGCGCCTTCTTCAAACACTAAAGCACTCGCGAGGCACGATCTTGCAGCGTTGCCAACGCGACTGCGCGGGCATGATCCACCCAGAAGTAACTGCTAGCTTGCAGCTGCTCCTGGGTCAGATTATGCAGGCGAATGGCAACCCGATCCCTCTCATCCTGCGGATGACGAGCGCTGACAACTACAAGAAGCAAGATAAGAGCATAAGACAGAACATCGCCGCGAATGGCCAAAGAAAAGGAAATGAAGATAGAAAGCTAACATTTAAATTGCTCGTTCAGTTGCGCAACTTCATCCAGGAGATACTTCCCGCATGCACTGGCCTTCTCAACCTTCGAATTTCATACATCCGCATTACCGCGGATTATAGGAAATTCTCGCTCCAACTGCTTCACACGATCACGTAGTCATGCAAGCAACGATAGCTCCTCCACTCTCGAACGTGGTTGCGCAACATTTTCATTATTGGGAGGAGAGTCAGGAGGACCACTCGAAGGACCCTATTACAGCCAAACAAGAGGCGAATAAGACCAAGCATACATTAACAAGGGGTGTATTCAAGATCAGCAAGTGTATCAAAAGGGGTAGTCCCACAAAATAAGGTTCATCATAAGAAAAGCTAAGCTATTACAAGTAGCATCTAAGGCATGTCCTGCTTTTTTGACTTGGACTTCAGGGGCTTTCTCGAATTTGTGGCAGTCTCCGATACCACAGACTTCCAAGTGGTAGCCCCAGATGCCGCAGCCTTCGCACTCTTCAATTGCCGCAGCTCAGCAGAATAAGCATCGACTGTATCAATGAGCTAAGGCCCATATTTACTGCACTTAGTGGCGAAAGGCTGGAAGACTACCTGCTGGCCATCTGCAGCGTCTGGCATTGCCGAAGAAATCTCGCTGGGGTCCAGCTCCACGCCGTGAGCTTGCGCCATCGCGAGTGCCATGGTCACGCCAACTGACCTCTATGAATTCTTGAAGTCAATCAGGATGCCCTCCACGAAGGACTCCACCAAGCCGTCAAGACTCTCGATTATATTTACCTTGGGAGCCACCTCCTCTTGAAGGCGACTCAGCACGCCCTTGGCCTTTCCAAGTGTGTCTTGGAGAGTGGCACTACGGTCCTCGACTGCGGTCACGTCACCAACCAAAGCATCCACACGGGCCAGCGCCTGGGCGTCAAATCCTACGCCGACGGCATATGCAAGAATACACATATGAGCACAATAATGTGAAGGCAAAGTACATGACAAATACAAACAAGGCAGAGTCGTACCTGAAAGCTCCTTCGCGACTGAGAAGAGTTGTTCTACGAACATTTTTCCCTTTTAGCAGTGGAGGAACGCAAATCTTCCTCGCGTTTCTGCGCCTCCTTTAAAGCCTCGACTGCCTCGTCGCGTTTTTTCTCCATCGTGGCAAGACCCTTCTCGAGGGAAGCGACGCGGCGAAGAAGCTCGTTATGCTCACCTGCAAAGGACATTAACATGGTAAGATCACTGATGGCTCAATGCACGACGCCCAGAAAAGTGCTGGTGCGTGGTTGATGTAGAGCTCGTTGGGAACCCCAAGAGGAAGGTATGATGAGCACAGCAGCAAGTTTCCCTCAGTTATGAAACCAACGTTTAATCAAACCACTAGGAGCAAGGAAACACCCCAAAGGTGTTGCTAGCTGAGCTATGGCAGGGCGCACTACCGGTGCTAGTAGCAACGTGGAGACCTGCACAACACAACCACAGAACTTTGTCCCCAACTTGCGATGAGGTTGTCAATCTCACCGTGTTTTGCGGAAAACAAAGGATTAAACGTATCAAATGGAAGTAAGTAAAAGTTTGCAGAAAGTAAACACAAAACAGTAAAAGATTGTAGATTGAATGTAAAAGACAAGGACCGGGATCCATAGTTCACTAGAGGTGGCTCTCCTTAGATAGATAACATGTTGTGTGAACAAATTACAGCGGGGCAATTGACAAGAACCGAGAAAGCAATACATGCATATATTAATCATCTTGACTCCTTGGAGACTTGATTGGGCATTACAACATTATACATAGACCGCCATCCAACTGCATCTATGACTAATAATCCACCTTCAGGTTATCATCCGAACCCCCTCCAGTATTAAGTTGCAAGCAACAGACTATTGCTTTACGAATTGCGTGTAAAGTAAACAATACGATTGTTCTATGAACAAAGGATTGTTGTTTTCTCCCTAGTAGCAACAACACATCTAGTACCTTAGAGATTTCTGTCACTTCCCCAGATTACCAGAGGCATGAACCCACTATTGAGCATAAATACTAACTCTTGGAGTTGCTAGCATCTACTTGGCCAAGATAGCTACTAACAACGGAAAGCATGCAAGATCACAAATAACAAAGAAATGATAGAATCAATAATCAATCTAAAATAGCATCTCAATATCCATCTGATCCTCGCAAACACAACATGCAGAATTACAAATAGATGATCTTGATCATGAACGGATCTCACAAGATCTAAACATGAAAGCACAAAGGAGGAGAACCAGCCATCTAGCTACTACATGGATCTGTAGTCCAAGGATGAACTACTCACGCATCACACCGGAGGCTTGCATGGTGATGAAGAAGGCCTCCAGGGTGAATTCCTCTCTCCGTCAGGGTGCCAGGAAGAGCTTCAGATCCCTCCCGATCTAGGGATGGAGATGACGGCGGCTACAGACTCTTTCATGGATTTTTGATCGGGTACTTAGGGTTTACATCCCGAGGGCATCTTATAGTCGAAAGGGGAAGCCGAGGGGGTGCCAGGGGCCACCACACCACCCCCTGGCGTGGGCCCAGCCTGGCCGCGCGGCCAGGTGGTGTGGCCGGCCTCTGGCCCCTCTCCGTCTCGTATTCTGGCACTTGATGACTTCCGGAAAATAGGCACTTTGGCTTTTGTCCCGTCCAATTCCGAGAATATTCATTTTCTGACTTTCCTGGAAGCAAAAACAGCAGAAAACAGGCAGCTGGCACTGTGGCTCTTGTTAATAGGTTAGTCCAAGAAATCATATGAAAAGTACTCCAAAGTTGGAACAAAACAAAAGAAAGTGGATAAAACCAAGCATGGAACATAAAAAATTATAGATACATTTGCAATGTATCAACATCCCCAAGCTTAACTCCTGCTCGTCCTCGAGTAGGTAAGTGATAAAAAGAAAGAATAATTTTTGAGGTGACATGCACCATCAAAGACTTGATCAAAGTATTTGTAAAAGATTCAAAGCTGGGATCATAGTACTTCAATCATAACATGAAAGACAAAGTTTTAGCAATAAGCAAAGAAACTATGATGCAACATGAAAAGGCACAAACAAAAGATTCATGAATAACAATGCTTTGCAAGACATTTGTTTGTTTCACATAAAGGAAACATAGCATACTAGTATTTAGCTTGTCCCTCATAGAGTAGCAAATATAAATGCATAGGACACCTTCAAAGTTCATAAGAGTGACTAGATACAATAGTTTAAAACAAGCAATAACAAGTTATGCATCAATCAACTAGTCTTGGGACAATGCACGTAGAACTAAGAATGGCCACTATGCTCTCAAAGTAGGTGCATAAAGATAGAAGGTGGAGACTCAATATACTGGTGGAAGAAAGGCCTTTATAAAAGGAAGTAGGGATTCAAGTCTCATAAAGAGCTTCCAAAAATTATGGTACTTATAGCTTTCAGCTCTCATTGCCCCTATCATAAGCATCTTGAAGTGATTAAGGTTAAAGTGAACAAACTATGGTGTACATGCTTGACGAAGTATAAGTCAGAAATCTCATGTCCCTTGTATACGAGGGTCGCTCCTCATACTACTCAAGTTTAGTCACCGGTAAGTTCTTGTCATTGTAAGTACATGTGTATCATAGAGAACCGCCAACGGGGTACCCCTTGCCCGATGATACGGAAGAATCCCCATATCAAAATGACAAGGAAAGCAGACAACGAGCATCTCAACATTCTTCTTATTTACCATGGGAATATGGTGCTTTTTTCTCTCTTTCCTCTTTTCATAGTATCTCTTTTTTTTCTCTTTTCTCTTTTTTTCAATATAGGACTCTTTTTTTATAAGAAGAATGCTTCATAGACAGCTCATTATGGTTACGCTGCAGGTTTCCACCATGTCAGCATGGATTAGACCAGCGGCCCAGGCGTTTCTCTAACACATATACATAACTCCATGGACTTACAAGCTCCCCTTTCATTTCACACCGATGACATCCATATACAAAAGAGCATGATATCAACTAGGTACAAGTACCAAGTGCAATGTTGAAAGCGTTCCCCATGAAAGCATGGTTCTGCTAATTCCCGACAAATTAGTGCAAGCATATACAACATAGATGACACAATGGTTCAAGTTTATTAAGGGCAAGTAAAGTAAAGTGTGCCATCAAGTTCGTGAGAGCTTTAATCACTAGTTTTCTCATAACAAGTTTAATTTGGAAGGTAAACAAAAGCATGAATATACTTGGAATAGCATAAGCTAGTAGGTAGGTATGGTGGACTCTTTGGAATAACTTGGTTTAGGGAGTTGGATGCATGAGTGGAACTCATACTTGGTTGTGGAGGCTAGCAAAAGACTGGGAGCGACAAACTAAGAGAGCAATAATGGCCATAATCATGCAGAGCAACAAAACATCATTGATCAAAGCATAAAGTGATACTACAAGTTGAAAACTAAAGGATCATAAAGGCTATTGGTGACTTGAGATAGTCATAACATGGTGTGAGCATGTGCCAAGTCAACCCAAATAAAGCATCGAAGGAGAATACCACTATACTATGCTTTAATATGCTAAAACAACGCATGATTCATCCAAGGCACATTAAGCAATCTCAATTGTTTATAACAAGTCATGCTACAGCAAAGAATACTAAGCATAAATCCAAAACAATATCAAGCATGACATGACAAAGCATAGGCCACCGTCAAAAATGAGCTCTTTTTACCACATAAGCATGAACTTTCCTACTCTTTTCCAAACCAAACCAAACTATTTGCAAACCAATGTATGAAAGAGGGAGTCCAACCAATTTATTCAGCAAACTAAGGAAACCAAAGCAAACGAAAAACCAAAACAAAAACAAAAAAGAAGACGCTCCAAGAACAACACAACTGTGCATGAAACAATAAAAATAAACCGTTTGGAAGAAACCTGGGATTTTCATTGATGAAGAGGGGGATGCCTTGGGCATCCCCAAGCTTTGACGCTTGTACTTCTTGGATATTTCTTGGGGTGACACGCGTGGCATCCCCAATCTTGAGCTTTAGTCCATCTTTCATCCCATTACTCATTCTTTCCATACACCTGAAATTTTTCCTTCATACAAAACTTCACAGAATCTTTATTAGCAACATTAGTGATCTCAAGATAAATAAGTCTTAAGGTTCAGTTCCAACACCAAATAAACTTCAATTAGAACACTAGCTACTGTAGCACTTCCCTCAAAAAGCTCAATCCCCAAAAGAACTCAAAAAGGAACCAACAAGAAGCAAATGCAGAAAATGGCAGAAATCTGTCAAAACAGACCAGCAGGTAAAGACAAAAAATTTCGAAGACCTTCTGTTGGTCAAATCAAAAAGTGTTGAACTAACGAAAGTTAGATAACAACCTGTGGCAGAATCACAAAAATTCACGCCTCAAAAATACGTTCAGAGATTTTACACGAATTTTTACGGTGAAGCACATAAATCTGTTTTGGGACAGCAACTTTCCCAATCATTACTTCTCTCTCATTAGAGGTTATTCTTGGCACAAAAAGCAAATAAAAAGGATAAGGAGAGGTTATTACTGAAGTAATAACTTCCAAGACTCATCTAAAACTTTTGGGTTATCTCCCAATAAGTACATTTCTTTAACGCCTTTAAGTTAGGCATAAGAAGCAAAGAAAGAATCAAGTGTTCTCAAATGAAGAAGCATTAAGATCAATACCAGAAATATTTTCAACAAGGCAAGGTATATCATCCAAATAAGTTCTAGAGGATCCTCTCTCAATGCTCTTAGGTTCACTATTCTCATCAAAAGGGTTTGCAGGAACAATCCAATCAAGATTCTTTTCTATGGCATCATGTATTGCTACTAGTTTAAAGGGTATTGGTATCTTAGGTTCCTCCCCATTAGGTTCGGTTTTGTTCATCTTTTCTCATGTACCAACAACGTCTACACATGAGCCTAGCATATTGAAACGTTCAAAGACTTTCCTAGCTTCCTTGGCAACATCATAGAACTCCTTAAACAAAGTTTCTAGAATAAAATCCCTCTTTTCAGGGTCTTCAATTTCTTTAAGCTTAAGAAACATTACTTGCATTAAGGGTTGAGGTTAACAAACCTAGCTTCTAACATGTGAATTAAAGAAGCTGCAGCAATCTCATAGTTTGGAGCAAGTTCTGCAAGGGATCTATCCTCGGTATCCTCATGTTTGATAACATGATTAAAGAATTCTTCAATATTATCTTTCCCAATTATAGAACCGCTACCAATTGAAAGGTCTTTCAGGCTGAATTTAGGGATCAACATGGTGAGCTAAGGAAGGGGTGACAACTAAAGGAGACTTAATTTTTTTGTGTTTTTGAATAAGAAAGCAAACTACTAAAATATTTTTTTTTGTTTTTGATAAAGAAACAAGCAAACAAAACAAAAAGAAACTAAGCAAAACAAAAATAACAAAGTAAAGAGATTGGTTATGAGGGACTCCCCTTGTGAAGATGTCCTTGACTCCCCGGCAACGGCGCCAGAAAAATGCTTGATGGCTCAATGCACGGCGCCCAGAAAAGTGCTGGTGTGTGGTTGATGTAGAGCTCATTGGGAACCCCAAGAGGAAGGTATGATGAGCACAACAACAAGTTTCCCTCAGTTATGAAACCAAGGTTTAATCGAACTAGTAGGAGCAAGGAAACACCCCAAAGGTGTTGCTAGCTAAGCCTTGGCAGGGTGCACTACCGGTGCTAGTAGCAACGTGGAGACCTGCACAACACAACCACAGAACTTTGTCCCCAACTTGCGATAAGGTTGTCAATCTCACCGTGTTTTACGGAAAACAAAGGATTAAACGTATCGAATGGAAGGAAGTAAAAGTTTGCAGAAAGTAAACACAAAACAGTAAAAGATTGTAGATTGAATGTAAAAGACAAGGACCAAGATCCATAGTTCACTAGAGGTGGCTCTCCTTAGATAGATAACATGCTGGGTGAACAAATTACAGCGGGGAATTGACAAGCACTGAGAAAGCAATGCATGCATATACTAATCACCTTGACTCCTTTGAGACTTGATTGGGCATTACAACATTATACATAGACCGCCATCCAACTGCATCTATGACTAATAATCCACCTTCAGGTTATCATCCGAACCCCCTCCAGTATTAAGTTGCAAGCAACAGATTATTGCTTTACGAATTGCATGTAAAGTAAACAATACGATTATTCTATGAACAAAGGATTGTTGTTTTCTCCCTAGTAGCAACAACACATCTAGTTCCTTACAGATTTTTGTCACTTCCCCAGATTACCAGTGTCATGAACCCACTATCGAGCATAAATACTAACTCTTGGAGTTGCTAGCATCTACTTGGCCAAGATAGCTACTAACAACGGAAAGCATGCAGGATCACAAATAACAAAGACATGATAGAATCAATAATCAATCTAAAATAGCATCTCAATATCCATCGGATCCTCGCAAACACAACATGCAGAATTACAAATAGATGATCTTGATCATGAACGGAGCTCACAAGATCTAAACATGAAAGCACAAAGGAGGAGAACCAGCCATCTAGCTACTACATGGATCCGTAGTCCAAGGATGAACTACTCACGCAACACACCGGAGGCTTGCATGGTGATGAAGAAGGCCTCCAGGGTGAATTCCCCTCTCCGGCAGGGTGCCGGGAAGAGCTTCAGATCCCTCCCGATCTAGGGATGGAGATGATGGTGGCTACAGACTCTTTCGTGGATTTTTGATCGGGTACTTAGGGTTTACGTCCCGAGGGCATCTTATAGTCGGAAAGGGAGGCTGAGGGGGTGCCAGGGGCCACCACACCACCCCCTGGCGCGGGCCCAGCCTGGCCGCGCGGCCAGGTGGTGTGGCCGGCATCTGGCCCCTCTCCGTCTCGTATTCTGGCAATTGATGACTTCCGAAAAGATAGGCACTTTGGCTTTTGTCCCGTCTATTTCTGAGAATATTCATTTTCTGACTTTCCTGGAACCAAAAACAGCAGAAAACAGGCAGCTGGCACTGTGGCTCTTGTTAATAGGTTAGTCCAAGAAATCATATGAAAAGTACTACAAAGTTGGAACAAAACACAAGAAAGTGGATAAAATCAAGCATGGAACATCAAAAATTATAGAGACATTTGCACTGTATCAATCACTCGCCAATCTCTATACAATAGAATGGGGAGAAAAGTTTAAAACTAACCTTCAAATGCACGATGGAGTTTATCCTATTAGAAATACGCCCTAGAGACAAATAGATATAAGGACTATTATCATATATCATACAATTTATGATTAAGTTTTATCTCATGCTATAACTATATTGAGTGGCAACATCAATGCACGTGTGATATACAAACAACCAGGGGTTCCCAGTGAAACTCTAGTCACTGGTTCATTGGTCAACAGATGATCATGTTTCCTGATCATGTGGCATTTATGCTAGTTGGAAATGGAATCAACTCATTCTGGGAATGAGATGGTGAACCAATACCCAACCTAAACATCGTGACCCGATCATATCACGAAGTTCAAGTTATGATGATTAGAAATGGATCCTCATAGACTGTTCCTTAGACCGTGAGTAAATATCAATCATTGTCTCCAGAGAGTACTTTGATAGTATCAAGCGCCACTTGGTAATATAGTGGTTATAAAGGTGTGTTCAGGTACTCGGAGGAAACCGTTGAGGCAATATATGTGTAGAGCGGGATTTGTCCGTCCATGTGACGGGAAGATTCTTAAGGGCCCACTTGGAGAGGTTATATCCAATAGCTGCGCATCGTGTGATTTGATCACAAGGATATCACTTGTCAGAACGAGTCAAGTAGCATTGTTCGGAAACGAGATTGAACACGACATGGTGATGTCATTGATCAGATCTCGGGCAATGCAAGTATCTAGAGACAAAGGGAAGAAGATACGACTGTCCCGGTTCAAACGATGAAAGATCTTCGTGGAACACACAGGGGTCACATGGCCATCCAGGTCCCTCTGTCGATCATTGGTGCGGGAATGTCCCGACCATGTCTGGAGTGTTCCCGAACCATGGGGTATCACGCTTAAGGGCTTGATGATTCTTAGAGGGTGTTTATAGGATCGGTAGAATCACCGAAGAATAGTAGAGAGAAAACCGGAAGGGTTTCGGTAAGTCCAGAGGATGTTCGGAGTGGAGGTGGAAGTGTTCCATAGCCACGGAGATTGAATAATATGTGAATGAATGTTAAATATTAATTTAATCATTTATTCATAATTATTTAATACAGAGAAAAATCAATTTAAATGGTCAAAGGCTTAATGGGCCAATTCCCAGAGGGGAGAGGGCCCATTAGGGAAAGGAGAGAGGGATAAGGGGGCCAAGGGGGTGGCCGGCGCCCTAGTGGGCCAGGCCCCCCGCGTGGGGCCCATGGGGGTGGCCGGCGGTGCCACCCCTCCCCCCTCCTCTCCTTTAGTCCCACCCCGGGACTTTGAGGGAGGTAGTACCTCCCCCCCTATATATAGTGGGGGTATTTAGCCAAATAAAATACACCAATAATCAATAAAGGTCTTCTCACTTTTGGGAGGACCTCTAATTGATATTTTCTCTCTCCCCCTCTCTCTCGTGACCATGGTACCATGTCTGGACTGCGCGAACGAGAGACATCTTCACCGCGGAGCGCCATCACACTGTGGGATTCGGATCCGGGAGCTCTACTTCCGCAACTGCTGCTGGATCAGGGAAGCGGGAGTCATCGTCAGGCACCGGACGTGTGTAACTCCCCGCGAGGTGTCTCACTTGAGGCACTCAAGTCGTTGGAGCCGTTGGAGCGCAAGGACTTCATCACGATGTTCAGGTCGGCTTCGGCTCGTCTACATCAACCACGCTCTCCTGAGCGTTGACAACGCTTTTCGATCTTCATGGTAAGTTCGCGAAAAGCCCCTCCCATTACTGTATTACTAATAGATAGGTCCTGGAAGCATCAGGGGTTCAGGGGCGTAGGGTAAAATTTTATTGTTTTCATACGAGGAACCCCTACAGTGGTATCAGAGCTAGATCTATGCGTAGTAATGCTAGTACGGGTAGAACACATGAGATGTAGCATGTGGGCATTGATCTTTTAGTTGTTACCCTCCCACGTGTACTTGTGTATACTGTAGTAATGCTTGATGAAGCGGACCCCAACCGACTTTATGCGTTCATTCGCGAGACTGGTCCACGCTTGACATACAACTTGTACCGTATAAAGTGGCTTAGGGGGGTGTCTGTCTCTGTCGCATTAGTTGGTATAGCATTTGCAATGGAGGGCCCCGAAAGGGGTGTAGTAGAGACAACTACTTGATCAACGTTGTGCTGAAAGTTCGTAGGTAAGAACGGTTCTTGTGCGAAATCCCATTCAGCCACGTAAAACATGCAAAGATAAAGTAGAGGCGTCTAACTTTGTTTTGCAGGGGGGCGTTGCTTTGTGATGTGGTTGTGGCAAAGGTAAAGTGATTATCTTATGTTACGTAGTAGTAGATAGTCACAGAGGTGACGGACTACCACGCCGGAATGACACCGGTACCCTGGTGTCTGCGGCGCCGGAACCCTGGCGCCGGAATCCGGTGACGACGGATGGAGATCACTACGTGAAGGACCACATCACATCGCATTTACATTCAATGTTATTGTTTGTATATCTTATTGTGTGCTAGTATTAGGTACTCGACGGTAGCCTAATAAGATGATCCCTGTTAAAATTACCAACGATTGTGTTTCCCCTTAGTGTGCACCACCAAGAAAGTTCTTTGGTATGAGACGATCCATGGTAGGGTGACAGACATATCTATTTTCGCATACAGTGGGTGTAAGCCATGTTGGACAGCGAATACACTAAGGTTGAGTTGGCGAGCCTAACATGTGCAGACATGGCCTCGGAACACGGATGGTCGAAAGATCGAGAACGAGTCACATGAATGATGTGACCGACGTTTAGCGTCCACCCTTGAACCCACATTGATGGCCATGATGATCGGGGGAGATGTGGCTGATAGGGGTCATGTTATCACTAGGAACCCTTAAGGGGATAGGTGTTTCTGAGTGGAGTTATTATTAACTCATTTAATTATAAACTTAGTCTAAATTCCTTTTTCAATTGTAAATGTAGAGATGGCTCACCATGAAGCTTACTTTGTCATTGAGGAATGGGTAAAGGGTGAGAAACTTAGACTTGATGGATCCAACTTCCTTAGTTGGCTTGTGCGCCTGAATGATCTCCTTACTAGGAATCATGTGGTAGACTACATACACCGCACGATGGATTTGACTGAGCCAGACCACTATGAGACCCCACAAGAGTTGGCAGACCGCTACTATCGCCAAGAGATGTCCACCTACATTCAGATAATAATGCGTTACGGGATGGTGGATGAACTCCACCCGCTCATGGGTGATCTTGATCCATATTCAATGGTGGATCAGCTGAGAGCGGAGTTCATAAGCCATGTGCGCATGTGGAAGCACGAGCTACTTGGAGAGTTCCTTTCCATACAGATGGAGGAGCACACATGTCTGAAGGGTCACTTGGAGCGCATGCTTGATGCCCACATGAGACTGGTTCACTTCGTGGATTACTGGATGGATGATCTGTTTGCGATAGGCGTACTGCTTCGATCGTTGCCTCCCAGCTATGAAGGACATGTCCGGAGTAGCATCATGAGTGGTGATACGGAAACATTGGATTTCCAAGAGTTCAGATCACGTTTCAGGAACGTAAAGGTTGAACCAATCACCAGAGAGGTCATCGATGACAAAGGTATATATTTGATATACAATTTTATAAATGTTATAATCTTGCAAACACATTTGCAGTGTTAAGTATATTTGATAGTTGTTCTGTTTTGCTGAAAACAGGTCCTTCTGCATGAGAGGTGCTTGCTGGAGAGGAGGTGACGTTGCGTGTTGATGGCGAGCATGATGATGATGGCCGACGACACTCTCCCTCGACATTTATCACTTAGTTTATGTTTTGGATAGTTATTGTAATCAATAGATTATGAACTTCTTTAGTGTGTCTCACACTTTGTGAGACGGTTATTCATATCAGTTTGTAACAAACAGTTGTTCTACTTTTATGAATGATTTCTATTCGTGTTCATATCTTGTTTGATTATGTGTGAATTATCCTTGTTGTTTGAAACTAATTGATAATGCGTGAACATTTGTAAAATATTGAAATGCCTTGAAAAAATACCCAATTAATGATATTTCATTAATGAATGAAACCATTGTTTAAATTCAAAGTTATGTGATAATATGTGAAAGTCATTCGATTTCTTGTCACATATAAATCATGCCTAAGTTCGGCAAAATAACTTGAACACCGTGTATTGCTTGAATACAAAGTGTTTAATGAATTGTTGAAAATAAATACATATTCAATGTATTGTGTTTTAACGAAAATGGTAATTATCATTAAATGATTGTTTAAACATGTAAAGAAGTTTACCAAAGGAAACATGAATATGAAACTATTTGATTTGATCAAAGTGTTTGATCCACAAAGGGTATAAATATAAAAGAGAATCTAATTACTACGATTTGATCAATAGTAATGAAATTTGACTTTATAAGAATGGCATAAAAGTAATTGTGAAATGCAAAGCGTTTTGAAACGTGAAAATGCAAAGCATCACAATGTGATATTAGATATCAAAGTGGGTGAATAGAAGGCACCAAATAAATCGTTGTAGTGTAGATGTAGAGACCATTAGTTAAGACATAGTTAGCACTCAATTAGAATGTAGTGAACCATTTGAATTCGTGAAAGTTTTAGGGTTATTCGATATAACCAAAACAATAGCAAATAACTTCTTATAGAGTATTCATTTGAAAATTTGAATACGAAATACATAGCTGAAACCAAAAGAGAAGCAAAACTGGTATTGCTTGGATTTTGGTACATTCTTGAGAAAGCTCACTTTTAGTGATATTTCTCAATTATGGAGCAAATGGAAGATAGTGAAAAACACGATGAGGATTCAAATCCATGCATCAGAGTGTTGAGAAGCGCAACGGAAAATGTTCCTGAACGATTCTCTTCACAAAGGAAAGAATCAATGATATTGATCATTGTGTTTTCCCCACTGGTGTTTTCACTACATGAAGTAGGATTCAAAATGTAATCCAAATCTTGTATGGAGACATATGTGAATCATTTGTCATGATTCTTGGAATATGACATACCTACGAACTACTAAGGAAATAATGGTAAACTAAAATATGAGAAATCCTAGAAACAAAATTCACTTGAGATTAGAAAGCAATTCGTTGCTGAATCTCACAAGTAAAAAGGGGTTACTTGAATTTTCCCAAATGACTGCAAAGCCGTAGTGGAAAAGGGGGTGAATGACAAAAGCACAATTTGTCAAGTATTGGACAAATTCAAATGAATTTGATTCAAGTGTGCTGAATGTCTAGAGGATTTAAAACTAGTAATAGTACTAGTATCTCATAGTAAAACTCCAAGTTTGATATTTGATCAAAGGATTTTGATATTGTTCAAAAATAGTGAGTGGATGTGCAATTTGCATGAAATTGAGTGGGAGCTATGAAAGTCTTCCTAAAACAATATGTGAATGACATATTTTTGAGTGGGAGCTTCTACAGTGATTCTTAAGTGAGTTAAGAATAAAAGCGCAAGTACTTATAAATAATGATTTATGAGGTGTAGAAGTTGTTAATAGGTGTATTATGATATTATGTAGTAGGATTCTGAAAAGGGTTTCATAATAGAAGTTAATTAAGGAACTGGTCCTTAATAACTCAAATTAGGAATAATATTAAGTTTAACATCAATGGTTGAAAGAAAGAAAAAGGATGATCATCGTCCACTATGGTGAGACATAGGTTCTATCTTAGAAAACCATGATGATAACTTAACATAATATATGATCCAATAAGAAACATTTGAAAGTGATTAAGCTCGAATCACAGAATGTTGAGTTAAGTTTGTCCGCAGTGTCTAGTAGAGAACTGCAGACATGTTTTCCAAATCCATAAAGGATGACATATCTTAAATCATAAAAGAGTTATGTTATAAGGGAATATGTTGGAATTTTTGGGTCCGCAGCATAGAAAACAAAAAAATTCCTACGATGAGAACTATACGCCAAGATCTATCTACTAGATACAGAGCAACGGGTGGACATACATCCATGGAGAACTTACCCTCGAAGACAACGAGCTTTGTTAACGAGTAGGAACTCGTGGTTGATGTAGTCGTACACTTGCCGATCTCAAGATCGTGAGGAAGTCCGAGCGCCGCAACTCAGTAGCACATCCGCACTCGCACACACGTTCAAGCCACCGGACAACCTCCACCTCCTCGCTCCAGCGATCCAGCGGAAGCAGCAACTCCTTCCAGACGAAATGCCATCGGGAACATGTATCTCGCTAATCCGAGACCATGGGGGAATAATTCTAGAGGGGGAGAGAGATCCTTCACAAGGAGGTGTGAGGATGAAGGAGGGAATGGGTGGCCTTTTATAGGAGGAGGGGGGTGCCCCCTCTCTCCATGGCCGGCGCATGGGGGGTGACCCCTCACCTCCCCCATTCATGTGGTGGTAACCCCTCCACATTAAAATGCCTCTTCACATTCCCTTTTAAAGTCTCCACTTTAAATGCATTAAATTTCTCCAAATTTAATGCTCTCTCATTTAATAAAACTCTTTATATTAAATTTATTCAGAATTTTGATAATTACTTTAATTAACAAACATTCACATATAGCCCCTTGCAATATTTCAATATCACATGCAGAACCACCTTCTGCAATTTCACCCGAAACAATTTCCGGTTTCTATTGACACAATTCCTGCGCTTTGCAATTCTTTCATCTGAAACATATGTGCTCCAAAATGGTGTCCGGTAACTCATAAGTGTGCCACCCTACGGTTCGCGAATAATGCAGACATGATCGAGACCTTTCTCCGATCAATAATCAGCAGCGGGACCTAGAGATCCGTACTGACTCCTACACATTCAACGATGACTCCTGTGATCGTGAGAACCTTTAACGCTTGTAACTAAATCCCTTTGTCTCTCGATATATTACATGTCCGAGATTCGATCATCGGTATCTCCATACCTAGTTTGATCTCGTTACCGACATGCACTGTTTTCTCGTTCCCGTGATATAACATTCTAGTGATCATATCACTTGCTTGCAAGCTACCCTAATGTGATATCACCGAGAGGGCCCAGAGTATATCTATCCGTCATATGGATTGAAAAATTCCACTCTTGATCCATGAGCCTCAACATAACACCTTCGTAGTACTGAACCCATCTTTATAGTCACCCTGTTACGGTGTGACGTTTGATGTTATCAAGATACTCTTCCGGTGTTAGCAATTAACATGATCTCATGGTCTAAGGATAAAGATTACTTCGTATGATGTTATAGCAATATAAACATAATGACTTGATCGTAATGCTATACTTCGGATGAATGTTCATCACATCATTTCACAAATGTTGTGACCTTGTTATTAACAACATCCAATGTCCATGATCAGGAAACCTTGATCATCTTGTTAATCAACAAGCTAGTCTATAAGAGAGGCATAACTAGGAACCCTTTTTGTTTATTAAACACACATGTATTGATGTTTCCTATCAATACAGTTATAGCATGCAAAATAAACATCTATCATATACAAGGAATATATAATAACAACTTTATTATTGCCTCTCAGGGCATATTTCCTTCAGTCTCCCACTTGCACTAGAGACAATAATCTAGTTTATATAGTGATAAATCTAACACCCATGGAGTTCTGGTGTTTATCATGTTTTTCCCTAGGGAGTACTTTAGTCAACGGATCTGCTACATTCAGGTTCGTGTGTACTTTACAAATCTTTATATCTCCATCCTTGACATGCTCGCGGATGGAGTGAAACCGGCGCTTAATATGCTTGGAATTCTTGTGAGACCTTGGTTCCTTGGCGTTGGCTATGGCTCCATTATTATCACAATAGATCACCATTGGGTCCAACGCACTAGGAACCACACCTAGTTCCGTTATGAACTCCTTCATCCAAACCGCTTCCTGCGCTGCTTCCGAAGCAGCAACATATTCCGCCTCCATCGTTGATCCAGCCACCACAGGTTGTTTGGAGCTCCTCCAACTAACTGCTGCTCCGTTCTAGAGAAATACGTATCCGGATTGAGACTTAGAGTCATCCGGATCAGTGTCAAAGCTAGCATCGACATAACACTTAGCGACTAGCTCTTCTTCACCTCCGTATACAAGAAACATATCCTTAGTTCTTCTCAAGTACTTAAGGATATTCTTGACCGCTATCCAGTGTTCCGAACCTGGATCAGATTGGTACCTACTAGTCAAACTAATAGCATGTTCCATATCCGGTCTTGTACATAGCATGGCATACATTATAGATCCTATGGCTGAGGCATAGGGGATCTTATCCATTATCTCTATTTCTTCCGCCATAGCCGGACTTTGAGTCTTACTCAATGTCTTGCCTTGCAACATAGGTAAGTACCCCTTCTTACTTCCGTCCATATTAAACTTCTTTAATATCTTATCAAGGTATGTACTCTGCGATAGCCCAATTAGGCGTCTTGATCTATCTCTATAGATTTTAATGCCTAATATATATGAAGCTTCACCAAGGTCCTTCATCGAAAATTTGGTATTTAGATAACTTTTAACACTGTTTAAAAGATTTATATCATTTCCAATCAATAATATGTCATCCACATATAATATCAGAAATGCCACATTGCTCCCACTCACTTTCTTGTAAATACAAGCCTCTCCATAAGTTTGGACAAATCCAAACTCTTTGATCACCTCATCAAAGCGGAGACTCCAACTCCGGGATGCTTGCTTCAGTCCATAGATGGATCGCTGAAGTTTGCACACCTTATCAACATCCTTAGGATCGACAAAACCCTTAGGTTGTATCATATACAACTCTTCTTCAATATTACCATTGAGGAACGCAGTTTTGACATCCATCTACCATATTTCATAATCGAAATATGCAGCAATTGCTAACATATCCTAACCGACTTAAGCATCGCTATGGGAGAGAATGTCTCATCATAGTCAACTCCTTGAATTTGTCTAAACCCCTTTGCGACAAGTCGAGCCTTATAGATGGTTACATTACCATCAGCATCAGTTTTTCTTTTGAAAATCCATTTATTCTCAACAGCCTTTCGATCGTGAGGTAAGTCCACCAAGGTCCAAACCTGGTTTTCGTACATGGATTCCATCTCGGATTTCATGGCTTCTAGCCATTTGTTGGAATCAGGGCTCATCATCGCTTCTTCATACGTCGCAGGGTCATCTATTTCATCAATCATGAAATTCATAACAGGATTGCCGTACAGTTCAAGAGCTGCACGTGTCCTGCTTGACCTGCGAGGTTCGGTAGTGTCCTCTTTCGGAGTTTCATGATCAATATGATTAGCTCTCTCTTCATTAGGTGAAGTCAACTCCGAAACAACTTCTAGAGCTGCGCTACTCGCCATTTCATGAAGAGAAGGTTCAGTAACCTCTTCGAGTTCTACCTTCCGACTACTCACACCTTTCGCGAGAAACTCCTTCTCAAGAAAGGATCCATTCTTGACAACAAAGACCTTGCCCTCGGATCTGTGATAGAAGGTATACCCAATCTTTTCCTTAGGGTATCCTATGAAGATGCATTTTTCCGCTTTGGGTTCGAGTTTATTCGGTTGAAGTTTCTTCACATAAACATCGCGTCCCCAAACTTTAAGAAATGACAGCTTAGGTTTGTTTCCAAAGCATAATTCATACGGTGTCTTTTCAACGGATTTAGATGGTGCCCTATTTAAAGTGAATGCAGCGGTTTCCAGTGCATAACCCCAAAATGACTGTGGCAAGCCAGTCAGAGACATCATAGATCGAACCATATCCAATAAAGTACGATTACGACGTTCTGACACACCATTACGTTGTGGTGTTCCGGCAGGCATGAGTTGTGAAACTATTCCACAGTCTTTCATATGTGTGCTAAACTCGTAACTAAGATACTCTCCTCCACAGTCGGACCGCAGAAATTTGATCTTTCTATTACGATGATTTTCCACTTCATTCTGAAATTCTTTGAACTTTTCAAAAGTTTCAGACTTGTGTTTCATCAAATAGATATACCCATATCTACTCAAATCATCCGTGAAAGTAACAAAATAACGATATCCACCTCGTGCCGACACACTTATTGGTCCACACACATCAGTATGTATGATTTCCAATAAATCTGTCGCCCGTTCCATTGAACCGGAAAACGGCGTTCTAGTCATCTTGCCCATAAGGCATGGCTCACATGTATCAAATGATTCAAAATCAAGTGATTCCAAAAGTCCATCAGAATGGAGTTTCTTCATGCGTTTAACGCCAATATGACCTAGACGGCAGTGCCACATATATGTAGATATATCATTATCAAGTTTAATCCTTTTAGCATCAACATTATGAATATGCGTAATACTACTATCGAGATCCAACAGAAATAAACCATTCAACACAGGTGCATGACCATAAAAGATATTATTCATATAAATCGAACAACCA
Source organism: Avena sativa (assembly GCA_916181665.1). Classification (NCBI taxonomy): domain Eukaryota; kingdom Viridiplantae; phylum Streptophyta; class Magnoliopsida; order Poales; family Poaceae; genus Avena; species Avena sativa. The sequence goes on from OV702290.1 coordinate 369,117,268, forward strand.
TTGTTTTCAGACTTAAACGAATAACCACTTTGCATCAAACACGATCCGGATACAATGTTCATGCTCAGTGCAGGCACCAAATAACAATTATTCAGGTTTATAACTAATCCCGGCGGCATATGGAGAGGCAGCATTCTGACGGTGATCACATCAACTCTTGATCCGGTGCCGACCCGCATCGTGACCTCATCCCTTGCTAGTTGTCGCTTGTTCCGCAGCCCCTGAACCGAGTTACATATATTAGCAACCGATCCCGTATCAAATACCCAGGTGCTACTGAGAGTACTAGTCAAGTACACATCAATAACATGTATATCACATATACCTTTGTTTGCCTTGCCGACCTTCTTGTCCGCCAAATACTTGGGGCAGTTGCGCTTCCAATGGCCAGTCCCCTTGCAATAGTAGCACTCGGTGTTAGACTTAGGGCCAGCTCGGGGTTTCTTTTCAGGCGCGGCAACAGATTTGCCGCCCTTCTTTCCCTTCTGCTTGCCCTTCTTGTCCTTCTTGAAACCGGTGGTCTTATTGATTATCAACACTTGATGTTCTTTCCTAATCTCCACTTCTGCAGTCTTAAGCATTGACAGAAGCTCGGGAAGAGACTTCTTCATGCCCTGCATATTATAGTTCATCACGAAGCTCTTGTAGCTAGGTGACAGAGATTGGAGAACATGATGTATGCCTAAGTCAATGGGAATCATTATTCCCAAGGACACAAGCTTATCGGCGTACCCAGACATTTTGAGTACATGCTCACTAACGAAGTTGTTCTCTTCCATCATGCAGCTAAAGAACTTTTCAGAAGCATTATAACTCTCTACGGCAGCGTGGGTATCGAAAATCATTTTCAATTCTCCCATGGTATCAAAGGCATTGCCATTTTTGAAACGCTTTCGAAGTTCTGGCTCTAGCCCATACAGTATGCCGCAATGAACTAAGTTGTGGTCCTCCTGACGAGTCACATAGACATTCTTTTCCTGGTCAGAGGCATCAGGAGCTGGTGGGGGGCCTAGCAGCGCATCTAGCACATATTGCTTTTGTGCAGCAGTGAGGAGAATCCTCAAATTCATAGCAAGTTGGTGAAGTTGGTGAAGTTGCTACCATTCGCAGCAAGTTTCTCTTTTTCCATGAACACATTGAAATTAAAAGCAGGTGGTGCCATCTACAACAGAATTTGTAAAGTATATTTAGACTAAGTTTATGATAGATTGAGTTCAACTAATCCAAATTACTAATGAACTCGCACTCAAAAATGACATCCCTCGTGTCCTTTTGGTGATTACATGAACCAAATTCACTACACCAAGTCCGATCATCACGTGAGTCGCTGTAGCTTCAAAGGCGAGCATCTATATGGGCATCATATCAACTATATGACTCATGCTTAACCTTTCGGTCCGTGTTCCGAGGCCATGTCTGTACATGCTAGGCTCGTCAAGTAAGAACCTTAGTATTTGCGTGTGTAAAACTGTCTTACACCCGTTGTATGAAAGCGTAGAGTCGAGAACACCCGATCATCACGTGATGCCTCAAAACACGATCCACAAAACGGTGCATACTTAAGGAAGAACACATTTTATCTTGATATCTAAATGAGGGATCATCTTATAATGCTACCAAAAGCGCCAAACTAGCAATATAAGATGCTAACATCTAATGTGTGAAGTGAGATGATATGGTCCATGCATTTGATCTCTATCATTTGCATCGTGGTATGATCTCTATCATTCCTTTGTGTGTAAGGCCAAGGTCTATGGAACTTACACGTTAAGTGAGTTGTAAGAGTATCTATCATACATCTACTTACAACAATACCATATCAAAACACTAGCCCAACAACGATCTAAACTAGACGCCTCTAATTTATCAATTGCAAGTTTTACGTGGCTTAGGGCTTTTGGAGATAGAACCGGTCTAACCTACGAACATGAACCACAACGAGGATAACCAAGTTATTAGTAACTTGTTGTAAATCAGATATTGACTATAGTAGGAGAGACAGACACCCGCCAGCCACTTATGCAAAACTAGTTGCATGTCAGTCGTGGAACCGGTCTCATGTACGATGACATGTAAGGTTGGTCCGGGCCGCTTCATCCTACTATGCCACCAATATCCAAAGTACATAGAAGATGCAATAACATGATCATCATCGCCCACATATAAACATATGTGTACTACCCGTGCAAAGCACCTACGCATAGATCAGGCTCTGATACCACTGTTGGGTCCGCAGCATAGAAAACAAAAATTTTCCTACGATGAGAACTATACGCCAAGATCTATCTACTAGATACAGAGCAACGGGTGGACATACATCCATGGAGAACTTACCCTCGAAGACAACGAGCTTTGTTAACGAGTAGGAACTCGTGGTTGATGTAGTCGTACACTTGCCGATCTCAAGATCGTGAGGAAGTCCGAGCGCCGCAACTCAGCAGCGCATCCGCACTCGCACACACGTTCAAGCCATCGGACAACCTCCACCTCCTCGCTCCAGCGATCCAGCGGAAGCAGCAACTCCTTCTAGACAAAATGCCACCGGGAACATGTATCTCGCTAATCCGAGACCATGGGGGAATAATTCTAGAGGGGGAGAGATATCCTTCACAAGGAGGTGTGAGGATGAAGGAGGGAATGGGTGGCCTTTTATAGGAGGAGGGGGTGCCCCCTCTCTCCATGGCCGGCGCATGGGGGGGGTGACCCCTCACCTCCCCCATTCATGTGGTGGTAACCCCTCCACATTAAAATGCCTCTTCACATTCCCTTTTAAAGTCTCCACTTTAAATGCATTAAATTTCTCCAAATTTAATGCTCTCTCATTTAATAAAACTCTTTATATTAAATTTATTCATAATTTTGTTAATTACTTTAATTAACAAACATTCACATATAGCCCCTTGCAATATTTAAATATCACATGCAGAACTACCTTCTGCAATTTCACCCGAAACAATTTCCGGTTTCTATTGAAACAATTCCTGCGCTTTGCAAATTCTTTCGTCTGAAACATATGTGCTCCAAAATGGTGTCCGGTAACTCTTAAGTGTGCCACCCTATGGTTTGCAAATAATGCAGACATGATCGAGACCCTTCTCCAATCAATAATCAGCAGCGGGACCTGGAGATCCGTACTGACTCCCACACATTCAACGATGACTCCTGTGATCGTGAGAACCTTTAACGCTTGTAACTAAATCCCTTTGTCTCTCGATATATTACATGTCCAAGATTCGATCATCGGTATCTCCATACCTAGTTTGATCTCGTTACCGACATGCACTCTTTTCTCGTTCCCGTGATATAACATTCTAGTGATCACATCACTTGCTTGCAAGCTATCCTAATGTGATATCACCGAGAGGGCCCAGAGTATATCTATTCGTCATCTGGATTGACAAATTCCACTCTTGATCCATCAGCCTCAACATAACACCTTCGTAGTACTGAACCCATCTTTATAGTCACCCTGTTACGGTGTGACGTTTGATGTTATCAAGATACTCTTCCGATGTTAGCAATTAACATGATCTCATGGTCTAAGGATAAAGATTACTTCGTATGATGTTATAGCAATATAAACATAATGACTTGATCGTAATGCTATACTTCGGATGAATGTTCATCACATCATTTCACAAATGTTGTGACCTTGTTATTAACAACATCCAATGTCCATGATCAGGAAACCTTGATCATCTTGTTAATCAACAAGCTAGTCTATAAGAGAGGCATAACTAGGAACCCTTTTTGTTTATTAAACACACATGTATTGATGTTTCCTATCAATACAATTATAGCATGCAAAATAAACATCTATCATATACAAGGAATATATAATAACAACTTTATTATTGCCTCTCAGGGCATATTTCCTTCAGGAATCTCCTGTAAATACCGATTGATGTCAAGTAGGAAGCGAGGTGAACAGAAACATCGAAAGTTGCACAGAGTGCACTAGTGTTTCGATGAATACATTTATAATAATAGATAAGTGTACCATCTAAAGTGTTGTATAATGTTATGACGGGGCTAGTTTGCTTTTAACATAGAATGATGTGTCCCAGGGCACAGTGCCCATGAGAAAGCCCTTGAGGTTGATCTAAAGTCACCGTAGGCTCCTGGAATCAGGCCTCGTTTTGCTGTCATAGCGACGATGGATACACACAGATGTTATCTTGTGATGATAAAGTATTAATATCAATCAAGGTGACATTAGTAAGTTACAAAGGATTTGGGACTGTAAAGTACGGACCCAAGACTCAACCTCTTCCATGAGCAAGCATGTTCACTACCGAATAAATGGTGCCAATGATTAAGAACAAATGCAGCTAGTGTATTTGTACTCTAGTGCAAGTGGGAGACTGTTGGAAATATGCCCAAAAGACAAATAGTTATAAGGACTATTATCATATTTCATATAGTTTATGATTAAGTTTTATATCATGCTATAATTGTATTGAGCGGAAACATCAATGCACATGTGATATACAAACAACTAGGGGTTCCCAGTGAAACTCAAGTCACTCGTTCATTGGTCAACAGATGATCATGTTTCTTGATCATGTGGCATTTATGCCAGTTGGAAATGGAGTCAACTCATTCTGAGAATGAGATGGTGAACCAATACCCAACCTAAACATCGTGACCCGATCATGTCACGAAGTTCAAGTTACAATGATTAGAAATGGATCCTCATAGACTGTTCCTTAGACCGTGAGGCTATATCAATCACTATCTCCCGAGAGTACTTTGATAGCATCAAGCGCCACTTGGTAATACAGTGGTTATAAAGGTGTGTTTAGGTACTCGGAGGAAACCGTTACGGAAATATATGTCAAGAGCGGGATTTGTCCGTCCATGTGACGGGAAGATACTCAAGGGCCCACTTGGAGAGGTTATATCCAATAGCTGCACAGCGTGTGATTTGATCACAGGGATATCACTTATCGGAACGAGTCAAGTAGCCTTGTTCGGTAACGAGATTGAACACGACATGGTGATGTCATTGATCAGATCTCGGGCAATGCAAGTATCGAGAGACAAAGGGAATACGACACGACTGTCCCGGTTCAAACGACGAAAGATCTTCGTGGAACACACAGGGGTCACATGGCCATCCAGGTCCCTCTGTCGATCATTGGTGCGGGAATGTCTCGAGCATGTCTGGAGTGTTCCCAAACTGTGGGGTATCACTCTTAAGGGCTTGATGATGCTTAGAGAGTGTTTATAGGATCGGTAGAATCACCAAAGAATAGTAGAGAGAAAACCGGAAGGGTTTCGGTAAGTCCGGAGGATGTCCGGAGTGGAGGTGGAAGTGTTTCATAGCCACAGAGATTGAATAATATGTGAATGAATGTTAAATATTGATTTAATCATTTATTCATAATTATTTAATAAAGAGAAAAATCAATTTAAATGGTCAAAGGCTTAATGGGCCAATTCCTAGAGGGGAGAGGGCCCATTAGGGAAAGGAGAGAGGGAGAAGGGGGCCAAGGGGGTTACCAGCGCCCTATTGGGCCAGCCTCCCCCCGCGCGGGGCCCATGGGGGTGGTCGGTGGTGCCACCCCTCCCCCCTCCTCTCCTTTAGTCCTACCCCGGGACTTTGAGGGAGGTAGTACCTCCCCTCCCCTATATATAGTGGGGGTATTTAGCCAAATAAAATACACCAATAATAAATAAAGGTCTTCTAACTTTTGGGAGGACCTCTAATTGATATTTTCTCTCTCCCCCTCTCTCTCTTGTGACTGTGGTCCCAAGTCTGGACTACGCAAACGAGAGACATCTTCACCGTGGAGCGCCGTCGCGCTGCGGGATTCGGATCCGGGAGCTCTACTTCCGCAACTGTTGCTGGATCTGGGAAGCGGGAGTCATCGTCAGGCACCGGACGTGTGTAACTCCCCGCGAGGTGTCGCACTTGAGGCACTCAAGTCGTTGGAGCCATTGGAGCGCAAGGACTTCATCACGACCTTGAGGTCGGCTTCGGCTCGTCTACATCAACCACGCTCCCCTGAGGGTTGACAACGCTTTTCGGTCTTCAAGGGTAAGTTCGCGAAAAGACCCTCCCGTTACTGTATTACTAATAGATAGGTCCTGGCAGCTTCAGGGGTTCAGGGGCGTAGGGTAAAATTTTATTGTTTTCATACGTGGAACCCCTACATATCCAGCAAGGCATGCTGTCAACCCAAGGAAAGCATCTGCTTAGCAAGGCGAGCGGGATTCTTCATGATAGACTACAACAAAAGAGAAGCAATGTGAGCATTAACACAAAATGCGAGTGCCAACAGCATGAAGAAAACTCACGTGTTCCTCTAGGGGCTCCGAAGATTCTTGTAGAATCGACATCCAGGCAACAACTTGAAGAATGCGTGCCGGAGTGGGCCACCATCGGAGGAGAAGGAGACCGTATGGCCACCTCTTTGTTCTTGGAGTCAGCGACTCCGGATTCCTTGACAAATTGGCAATCATCAGAAGACAATGACGTCGTTTGACTACAAAGTACCCAACACCACTTTAGAAGGGGAAAATCTTCGAGAAAGTCAAGACGAACTCTCAAAAATAAAGACTTACCCGTCAAAATTCTATAGGTTAAAGGAATCTCCCGATGACTCCTTCAGCAACCTCAGCTTCTTCCTTGTAGGGGGAGCTAGGGCACGCACGAGCACGGTGGTGATTGGCTCCTACACATCAGTTGAAGGATCCTCTAGCCTCGACGACGAGGAGGCATCCGAGCCCTTGCTACGAGAACGCTTGTGAGTCCCGTGGTCACTGGACTCGGGGGCTTCCTGTTCCTCCCCAATAGGGACGGTGGAGCCTGAATCATCCTGTTCCTCCACTTCGCGCAGGATAACTCCTTCAGGCTGAGGAGGCAGGCTGGCAACCACTTTCCAATCCTGCAATCAGAAGAAGCATTAGCATATTAAGCACCTAACAGGCAATTGAAAATCAAGAAAACTTAGCAAAAGAAATCCACCTCAGGTGGAGGATTGCTGGCAGAGAATGGAGGCACGACTGATTCGCCTGGGAGATCCTTCTTGGTGGTGTACTTGGTCACCAGCCGCAACCTCCTGTCCTCTTCACCCGAAGAAATGCCCTCCGTAGAAATGCGGGTGACATCGCTAGTACCAATCAAGCGGTACATCGGATGCGCCCTGGCCTATAGAGGCTATACACGGCGGTGCAACCATGTGCAAATAAGTTCAGCTCCACCTTCTTCCTTGCATCTGCGGTGTTCGAGGTCACATACACGCTGATACAGCATCTTTGTCTCCTCGACTTCGCTAGGCATCATGACGTTCTTCCAGGATTGCCTCCTCTTGCAGACCGCCACCGGATCAAAGGGCGTGAGTCCGTAGTGCTCCCCATCGGCCTTTTGGTCGCGGATGTACAACCACTTATCCCTCCACCCTTGGACAGATGCGGTGAGTTTGATGGCGAAATAAGTGACATTGGAGTCGACATGGATCCCGCAGCCTCCTACGTCATAGACTACCGAACCCGAACCCGACTGATGTTTGAGCTTAAAGAGTTTTTTGAAGAGACCGAAGTGTGGCTCGATTCTGAGCCAGCACTCACAAAGAGTGATGAAGCAAGCGATGTGGAGAATAGAGTTTGGGGATAGCTGGTGCAGCTGGAGCCCGTAGAAGCAAAGAAGACCCCTAACAAACGGATGCAGGGGGAGAGAAAGACCGCGAATGACGAACTCAAGGAACATCACTCGAAAACCCGTAGGAGGACTGGGGATTACCTCATCGCCGGGAATGTGAGAGTCATCCTCGGTGACAGGAAGCGCCCCATCATGGCGCTGTGTGAACAACTCCGATGGCTTGATGGTGGACGGGAATCATCACCCATTGGTGACGCGAGTGCCTGTGCCCTTCTTCTTCCCCATCACAGCGACAACACTGGTGCCCGCGGTGGCGACGCCCTTCTTCTTGGACGTTGCAATGGCAGCCGTAGATACGACGTTGGAGCCTCCCTTCTTCTTGCCCATATTGCACTAGTGGTGTGAGCACAGGAAGTAGCTGGGGAAGGTGCGGAGTTGGTCCAGCGCCACAGAGGAGAGGTGAGCAATGGAACAGCAAGAACATCAATGGCGGAGATGCACGAGCGAGAAGAAGATGTGGGGAAATCTACTGCACGGTGAACCCCTACTTAACCTCACAGCAGATGCCATCCAACGGCCAGGAGAAAATCAATCCAGCATGTGGAACACATCAATGTCGACGTGTGGCAAGGGTAACCCACGAACCGTAGCGCCACTCCGCCCAGTACGCGTGAGAATCGAGGAGACACACTTAAACCAGAAGATTATGCATGCCTGGTCAAATCAAAGTCAGAAAGTGCGACCCACTACTCGCCACGTCCCGTCAAAGACTCTCACGTGGATAACTGAGGTCATCTCATCGTCAGCACTGACTTCATTAACTCCAGCAGGAGCACCTTTTTGACTGCTTTAGTCCTTACTCGAGTCTTTGACTCGACCAAGCACTCAGGGGCTACTCCTAACAGGAGCCCTAGCCGCGAACTGGAGGAACCTTTTTCTAAAGAAATTGAAGAACCCTTCACTTGAATCAACGATTCGATTATGGACTTAGGGTTACTCCCATAGGGACGCTGAAAGAACATTCGACTAAAACAAGAAAAAGACAACAATAGTCGCAAAGTACTTATAGTCCCCACTCGACGACTCGAATAGGCACTTGGGGGCTACTCCCATAGGGAGCGTTGGTCGCGGACCCTATGATTTTTCTTACACATAACTACGTGTTGACTACGTCCACACTCGAAAGCTTTGGCGACTCCGCCTCATAACTTCCCTGCAAAGAGACTGCGTCTCCTGGGTCACCCGAATCATCTCTGTGATGACAAAATTTGGATGTCGCGTCTACGACGTGAAGATAAGACATGAATAAGGCCTAGCAACGCATCTGCTGCGCTCTACCAGAAAATATTTGTGCCTGTAGGTACAATGAAATATGCCTTAGCGGACGCGTCAAGTGCTCACACTTATACACTGGGATTCGAACTCTATAAGACCTCCGTGACCTGAGTCGAATTACACCAGCATTTTTCCGAATTCGAGTTTGAGTAGATTGCGTTGTTTTGACCTAAGGCAGTTAATTGATCCCGACGCATCGGATGAATCAGGCATGTATATCAACAATCCCTATGCCATCAATCAAATCACTCGAAAATATGCTCAGCTGTGCACTCGAAAGACTTCATAAAGTCTCCACTCGAATCTACGATTCCACCGGACACTCGGGGGCTACTGACATGGGCATACCTTATAGGTACTCGATTTTGGCATATATGGTCCAGGTATGGCAGAAGCCCACGGTGTTACCAGGGCCTAATACAAGATTCGGGTGGTTCACGGAGACTCTGATTGCTTGTAGTACAAGACAAAGCTTAAGATAGAAAGTTTAAAGGGACAAACCCTAATCTGTAACTGACTCGACTTACTACCCGAGATCTAGCCTATCTATATAAAGGCTAGGAGGGGGCGGCGAGGAGGAAAAACATAACCCTAGTTTCCACAACCATCGCCAGATTGCATCTACGCACCCCCTGTGACTTTCGACTCCCTCGATAATTCCAAAAGTAGACAAGCAGAAGTAGGGACCTCTACGAGGCCTGAACCTGGGTAAACCTTGCATCCCTGTGTGCTTTTTTGCTAGCCGATTGATGCCTCCAGCGCTCCCTCCTTCTCCAAAACCCAAGTCCATAACAATGGGCATTGATGAGTTAACCCCTCGTCAATTACGTCCTTAATGTTGAGCTCGTACTTAGTCATCTTCCTCCTCCTTGACTCACTATCATTTCCCTCTTCTCACACTGATTCTCTCCTCCCTCTTATTATCAGTCATGACATTGAGTGGAATACAACTAAAGGCATTGACAAGTGATTGAGCGATGTTGGGTTTGGTCATCACTGAAGGCGCCTTCAAATCATGATGCTTCTTCATTGGGAGATCTCTGAGGTGATACTAACTAACATCATCAACCAATACACCACCACATCATCATCGGCAAAGGTGAAGATAAAATGGCAGAGGATCCTTGATGCTGCTGCATGAGACACGGGAAAGGAGGTTCCATGTAACACCAGAAGAGATGAGAATGAGAGCAATAAAGTGGAAAATAGGTAGGCATGTAACAAAGGAGATGTACACTACTCCTACTGTTTATTTCCTTGGGACCGAGGACACCCGCGGTATTTTAAAAAACATGTACTCCCTCTACTCATGCATGGCCTATAAATTTAGCCAAAAGTTCAATTTTATTCCTTCCATTCCATAGAATATAAGATGTTAGTAGAACCAATATATGATTTAGCAGGTTGTAAAAACATATTATACTAGATGATACCCGTGTGTTGCTGCATTGAATTTTTGTGCTTAGTTATAAAAGAGAGTTGTGGGGATGTCTAAAGAACATTTGTGTTCCATGTGTGGTTTTGTTAATTAATGGCAATCCCTATGAACTAATGGTTTCATTGAGTTACACTTGTAGGAATTTTCCATTGGCATCACTTGAACCATATGTTGGATTCAAGGCTGAAACAAGAACAAAGTGAAGAAGAATAACAAATGACAAAGGAGTTATTCAAGGTGTGATCTGAAGAATGGTCATAGAGAAGAAGATACAAGGTTGATCAATACAAAGTGCAAAGAGTGGATCATCGCAAAAGAAGAGTGCAAGTGCAAGATGATCCATCTCAAGAAGATCTTATGCTTGATGCTTGCCTCTCTTCTGGTTATCATGGATATGTGAATACATGCCTAAAGAAGAGTCTCTCCCATAGGAGTATGGGGTAGCAATTCACAAGTCTTCAATAAGCAAGTGTGAACGCGCTTAATCAAGAAAGGTGTTCCATCTTGAGGAGGACAAGATCATCATCATCAAGCTCAAGTGGAATACCCAAGGCAACGATATGATCTTGATTGGTTTTCTCTTTTACCAATCTCATATTGTTAGTGGGGAGACCGGGTTTTAGGATAGATAGTCGTATTATCAAGAGGGGATCTTGAGTGAGTATCTTGGTCGTATCTTTTGGATAAAGCTCAAACCTTTGCATACTTGCCATCATATTTCTTGGTTGTTATTTAGATCTTATCCATGTGAGGTTCTGGAGCTTGTGGTTATCTTCATAACAATCTCTAGTCCATCAAAAACGGATTTTGGATAAATATTTTATTGTGTTTTTTATATTGGAGATTTTGCCAACTCTTCACCTTGGGAGGTTCTCATCTCCTCCTACTTGATATTTTCTACCTTGGTGGTATCCATTTGGAGTTTGTTTGCAATAGTTATAGCCATTATAGTTTTGTTCTTTGGTTAGACAGGTCTGTGCTGGGCCGGCCTGGCTGGCCAGACGGACTGGTCCGCGACTTGGCTTACCTCTAGCCTAGGCTCCTAGTTGCCCATCAAGGTAATCAACCCGGTCTGATCTGGGGTGGTTCGACCTTCTAGCCCAAAGAGGTCTGAGGTTGGGTTGGTGGCCCCCCTAGGCCTTTGCCTCCCGCTCATCCTAACACGTCGAACTGGTTCGGTTGGGACAACTCATCCCGCTAGTGCTCACTACTAGCTCTATTTCAACCCATTTTCATCTTGTAATATAAAAGGACCCCTCCACCTACCTTGGGCGCTGTTGCTTGCATTCTCCCGCCTCCATTGTTTTACCTTCTAAGAACTTGCAATTCCTCTTAATCCCTCCCATATTTCTTGAATCTTTTTGAGGGATTTGAAAGGGGAAATCTAGATCTACAACTCCACCAATTTATCTCCCCTTTAAGTGAGTAGAACATCTTAGGATCTAGATCTTGGGGAATCTTGCGGTTTTCCTCTCTTATTCACCCAATAGTTTTTGTAACTTTGGTAGAATTTAGGAGAGAAGGATTTGAGCACTTGTGTTCTTGCCATTATATTAGGTGTATCAGTTTGAGTTCTCTACGAAGAATTGTTTGGTGGAATCAAAAGAAGCTTGTGACTATTGGGTTCTTGGAACCCTAGACGATTTAGTGGCCTTGGTGGTGAGTCTTGGGGGATCCAATTAAATTGTGGATATTTCTCAAGCTAGAGGCCTTGGTGGTGTTTTGTTGGGAGCCTCCAATTAAGCTATGGAGATTCCTCAAGCTAGAATCCTTCGTGGTGATTTATTTGGAACCTCCAATTAAGTTGTGGAGATTACCTCAAGTTTGTACAAGTTTGGTGGCTGCCCTCAAGTGTCCCATCGTGGATCAGGTGCTTGCCACGAGGCTGGTGGTCAGGATAATATGGTGAGGCCTTTGTGGCGGTGATGGTCATAGTACCACCCACCCTTCCAACGGAGATGTACTTCCCCTCAAAAGAAAGAAAATTTGGGATGAATCTTAATTTCCGCGTGTCTCGGTTATTTCTATAAACGAGATCTTTACTATGTACTTTACCGTGTGATAACTTTTGCAGTTGAAGTTATATATGTTGCTATCACCCAGGTGCTTGTATTGCTTAGCATAAGTTGTTGGTGTATATATGGGAATCCTACTGTTTATAGGTTTTGTGCTTGACAAGTTAAACGTTACTTTTATTCTGCACTGGTTTAAGCCTTTATCATAGAAGATTTAAACCCCATATTCATCCCTCTAGATGATATTCATGATCTTTCAGATGTTAATGTTAAACATAAAAGGAAATAAAATTAATTGCGGAAATATATTTGTACTTGTACAAATGGGTATAGGACCTATCTAGCCGTCCACATGATGTCTGTTGCTTTGAGATCCAGCAAAAGTTGCTACCCAGAGCTACTTTATGTACGTTTACTAAATAAAAGAAATAAGAGAAAATCTAGGAAAATCACGTCACATAGGTATCCTGTACCCATAATATCCAGAAAAGTGAGAGCACATGGGATGTACACCCAGCTTGGGTAGAAACTGGCCTTTTTAATGAATGCACACCAAACCCGCATCGCACGCACACAAGAGCCACGACTAATCCATCTCCACCTACCCTTAGACTAGTCACAATGGGGAGTATCATATCGTAGTATCATGTATATGATACTAGTATATGATACTATCTCCACAATGCATAGTATCATGTAGTAGTATCATAGTTTTATTATATTTATTGTTTTGTAAAATCTCAATGCAAAATTGTGTACAAGATTCATTTGGGATTAGTTTTTCTAGTACTACGTGCTATGATACCGTATCTATCTATGATATCAACATAACCTCTTTCATCATTAATTAACATGCCACGTCAGAATTTTACCAACATGACATCATGATACTACGTATGATACCCCATTGGGGCTGGTCTTATCCCTATCGTTCTCCTCCCTATCCCCGACCGCTCAATCTGGAGCTCGCCACTGTCTTCCTCCACCAGATGCTGACCCACCACCCGTGCCTCTCCTTAGCACCTGCAGCTGGCTCCCTGTCCCTATCCCCGATGACTCAGTTCATGCTGCCCCTAGCCTTGATTCTGCCGCTGGCCAATGACCTCGACCCCTGCAAGCTCTATCGCCGCCCTCTTGCTCGTCTCTGGCCACCCCCACTCTGTCGCGCTAGACCGTCCCTTCCCCAAGCTCGCCCTCTGCGCGTCCTCACTTGGTAGCCCCAACACCTGAATATTAATTTCCTTCTCGTAACACTCACCAATCCACAAATCTCTCCTGACTCAGCTGACCACGAACAAGGATTAGGACGTCCGTGTGGCACGTGCGGAGTTCCTTTTCGGGCAATGGCGCGGTGGTGGATTTTGGCCGAGAAAATCTTCACGGCTCCTCGGTTTGTTGTCTTCATTATCGCCTTTCCTTGATTGGGTAGACCAGTTCATTGTCTTCATTGTTTTTCAAAAAGGGAAATAAAACCCCGGCCTTTGCATGGACTGGTGCACATAGCCTATTATTATTAGTTCAAGCATCAAAACATCCAATACAAATACAACTCATGGATCACTTAAGGTTGATACATAGATCAACCAGCGGAAAAAACACAACAAGTGACTACACATGTACTATAGTAGACTAAAACGCAGCCACCCAGACTGGCTGAAGATGTGCCCAACGACCATCAGGAGACGGCTACACCTGGTAGCCATGATATCCCGCTGGTCTTGGGGCGGTAGGAATTGCCATAACTGCACCCAATGAGCCACCATATGAATAACCTGCAAAAGATTAAAGTTTTTTGCGTTGTTAAAGATAATATAATTTCTGCTTCTCCTCCAAATAGACCAACATAAGGCTGAAACACCAATTCGAATTCTAGACTTAGATGATTTAATTCTAGCCTTAGATGATTTATCAACGCCATTTAACCAATTATCAAACATATTTGTTACATTACTCGGGGAATAAATCATAAGAAAAATGAATAATACGCCACAAAAGATGCGCAAAAGGGCAAGATATAAAGAATTTCTCTATGGTTTCATGTGCACCATAGAAACAACACTTAGTACACCCTACTCAATTCCTTTTTGCGTGAGGAGCACCTTATTATTCAGGAACCACATAATTTTTTGATTTTAAGTGGGATTTTAAGTTTCTAAAGATATTTCGGAAGAAAGACTGCATGATCATTCATAAGGTCCTCATACATAGATTTAATAGAGAATACTCTAAATGATGTAAATTTTCAAACAAACGTATCATCACTATCAGACAAATGAATCCTCATTAACGTTTGGCAAAAGTGTAACCATGAATTCCACTTATTGCCACTCAGTATCCTCCTGAAACTAATGTTTAGTGGTACATGAGTTAAAACATGTGCAACGGTTTCATTCTTCCGATGCACGATGTTATACAAGATTGGATATTGTTGTGCTAAAGGGGTGTCTCTCAACCATGTATCCTCCCAAAACTGAGTCTTAGCACCATCTCCCACTTGGATCTGACCTCTAGCAAAAGCTTGTTCTTTACCCGCATCAGTCCTTTCCAAAAAGGAGAATCTGTTGGTTTCGCTTGGACTCGAACAATGTTTTTGCCTTAAATATTTGTTATATATCAAGTCTTGCCATACTCCTTCTTTAGTTAAAAGCTTAAAAAGCCATTTGCTTAATAAACATTTATTCTTTAATTCCAAAACCTCAATGCCAAGACTACCTTGATATTTTGGTCTACAAATGATGTTCCATTTTGTTAATCTATATTTTCTTTCATTTTCATCATTTTTCTAGAAAAAGCGAGACCTATAAAAATCTAATCGTTTCCGAACAGCCTTAGAGATCTCCAGAAATGACAACATAACCATAGGTAAACTGGTTAAGACAAAGTTGATTAGAACTAAGCGATCACCATATGATAAAAGATTGCCTTTCTAGCAACCCAACTTCCCTTCACATCGAGTTTCTACTAGATATCAATATGAATTTCTTAGTTTTCTATAGTTAATAGGCACTCCCAGATATTGAAAAGGAAAAGACCCAGCCTCACAACTAAAAATTTGTTTGTATTGCTGCTCATCGTCCTTAGCCTTACCGAAACAAAAGATCTCGCTTTTGTGAAAATTAATTTTTAAACCCGATAACTATTCAAAGATACATAAGATTAATTTCATGTTCACAGCCTTCTAAAGACCGTGTTTCATGAATAATATTGTATCATCTACATATTGTAGAATTGAAACTCCTCGCTCAACAAAATGAGGAATGCGGCCTTCAACTTGTCCATCCTATTTTGCCTGTGCAATCAGGATAGCTAGCATATCTACAACAATATTAAACATCATCGGAGATAGTGGATCCCTTTGTCTGAGCCCCTTCTGTCGTGGGAATGACCATGGCAGTCGCTACCAAGGGTAGCGACTGGAAGGATTTAGGTCAAGAGCGAGTCGCCATCTACGGTGCGAGATTGAGGGAAAAGACACATGCATTTACCTAGATTTGCCCCTCGTAGGGTAAAGACCTACTCCTGCTAGATTGTATTATCGACGGTGAGTTATAGGGGTGGCGAGCTCGACGGCTAGGCAGTGAGTCGTTTGGATGGTGTGTATGATGGAACGTGAGTACAAAGAGTACCCCTAGGAAGGTTTATATAGGGGTACCTCGCTAGGGTATACAGGATTGCAACCGAATCAATTAAGGTTTCGGAGGTTTTAACCTAATCCGACTGGTCCTATCTACGCTTCTGGGACTATCTACGCTTCTGGGCCTCCAGCTTCTAGTCGCCGGGATTCTCCTTCAGTTGTGTTCTAGTCATTGTCTTGTGGCCCACTCGCAATGGTCTTGGTCCAGTCGAAACGTCCTGCTGGGTATACCCAATTTGACATATCCCCATCGATAGTCCCTGAGGCCAACGGTGGTTTGGCGCATGTGTTTGCTTGGCAGTCAGAGTAGGCGAGTCTGAGTGGATGCCCAGTCGAATCGGCGGTGGACTCCTCCAATAAAGGGAGAAACTCCTCAAATGTGTCTTCAGACGCAACATTAGCGAATGGAAATGTGCTCGAGTCGCCACGCCCAATCGATTGGAAGAGCAAGTAAGCAGGCGAGTTAAGTGGACGAAGTTGGATCGTTAGCCTAGTCAAACTAGCCGTTGGGTAACTCCAACGGTAACTTCGGCGAATTTACCGCGAGGTAATGGCTATCCCAAGATTGGCGGGTAGCGTCCCTTTATAAGGAGAATGGTAGAGGGATATGCAAATCTTTGCATTTCTCCACCCCCGCGCACCCTCAGTCTCCAGATCCACTCCCGATCATAAATTTCCAGACAAAGCAACCTCTTCCTTCTCTCGATGGCACCTCCATAGGATTTGTGGGGCAAGTCGAAGTGCACCATCGCTGCCCTGAAGTCCTTTCAGGATGCGGAAATTCTCTGTAAGGGGAATTGGCGGATTCCCATGTCTAGCGAGACTAGGCCGAAGTCGTGCCCCTGCGAGATTATCTGCTTCTAGAGCCACCTGGAGTGGGGTTTGGGATTCCCCACATCGATTTTCTTCCAGTGGTTATGTGCGTACTACGCGATCAAGCCATCAGATCTGGGGCCGCATAGCCTCGAGCAACTTGCCATTTTCGTCGCCTTCTGTGAGTGCTACTTGGAGTGTCACCCCTATTTTTCTCTCTGGATAGAGCTGTTCCACGGCCACCTTAGTCGCGAGGCGGGCGGCTCCATCTTGGCGGTAGGCGGTGTCACTTTCCAGCTGAAGCACAAGGCCAAGTTCCTGAAGCTACAGCTACTAAAGAAGGCCGCGAGCGAGTGGAAGAAGAGTTGGTTCTATGTGAAGGAATCATCTCCCTCCAGCAAGGTGTCGCTCCCAATGTACACTACAGAAAGGAGCGAGCCACACCGGTTGTTAGCGGCCTAGCTCCCCACTGACCAGGGGATGGCCATAGACGAGATGTTATCCCGGATCTAGGAGGTGAAAGACGAGGGCCTTGAGACCATCAATTTGTACAACTATTGGCTCGGGCGGCGATTGGTTCTGCTGGCTACCCAATCCCACTGGATGTACCCGTACATCGGGAAGGGGGATTCCACGAAATCATGCAGCGAGCCTTGGGATCCGGAGGACTATGCCGCCGCGCTGAAGAAGATCACGAAGGCGGAGTACGTCGACCCCATGGCCGAGCTGGACCCATATACTGTCAGGAAGTGATAAGCTCCTCCGGTGAGTTTCTTTGCTTATTTGATTCCTAGTAGGAATTTTGCAATCGCAGTTTTGCAATCATTTGATCCAAATTGTTGTTTTCTCTAATTTTGCTAGCTATTCCAAGTACGCGATAACTGGTTTCCTCCGCTGGATGAAGAGGTTCCCAAGGGGATCGAGGAGGAGGAGGAATCCTCTAAGGATGAAGAAGGAGTCACATAGGTGCAGGCGCCCTCATCCGCGGCTCGGAAGACCCGTGGGCAGAAGCAGCATGAGATCGAGGCGATTCACAGTCTCAAGGAGCACGACAGTGATGTCGATATTATCGACGAGCAGAGCTCGTGAAGAGCGGTGACGCCAGCTAAGTTGCCAGCGAATGTCAAGCCAGCGGCAAAGCCTAAACCCCGGGCGAAGGCCAAATTTTCAGCTAAGTCGCTGACCAAGTTCTCCGTGATGTTCGAGTCGGACGACGAGTCCAATGATGAAGGAGGTGTTGATGTAGCAAAGATTCCAGAGGACCCATCTCTGATGATGGACTCGGAGATCATGAATGTGGTTGTGGGGACAGAAGTGCCACTCGTGGCGATCGCGTCGGAGACCTTGGCGCCACCGGAACCAGGGGTTGAAGCGGCCGCAGGGTCACCGACTCCACCACTTGAGGACACATGTGCCATCAAAGCTGGAGGTTCCCGTGACCACAGCTTCATCAGTGGAAAAGCCTGTGGCAACGTGGCAGGCGAGCTTGTTGGAGAGGGGCCTCACTCACAAGCTAGGCCCTGAGCTGGAGATGCCCGCGCACATCACCACTGGTCTGCGCGTCATCCCATTTGCCTGGTAAGTGTGGTGTACTTTGCTTCATCATAGTTTGCCGCTATTGTGTTATTTCAAATTGCTGATCATGGCGAGCTCATAGTGGCGGCGCCAAGAAGATTCATCGTCCGTTGGTGGCCAAGGTACCAGCCGATGCCGAGGAGGGCGATGATCCCTCTAGGAAGAGGAAGGCAGTTACCGTCGAGGCACTAGGTGAAGGTGCGAAGAAGAAGAAGGAGGGCAACCCCATCGCCACAGCGATGGAAGGCATGGGGAAAAGCGACTCCGCAGTCCTCTCTTGGAGAATAGGAGACCACTGGCATGGAGCTAATCGGGGTAAACATCCCTTCAGAGGCGCTAGTACCAGCGACCAGCATGGCGGGGGCGACGGTCGCAACATTCCCTCGCTTCATGGTGAGGGCCTTTGCCAAGACAACTGGGACTCAGTTGCCGCAGATTCCTGGGATCATCGATAGCGACATCAGGCAGCATCACAGGCGCACGCCGTTCCTGGTTCCCTCAGTGGACGCCGTCGAGCTTTACAGCATGCATGGTGCTGCAATCTAGGTATGTCTAGTCCCCGAGGTTCTAGTCGCTGAATTTTAGCGGCTAGACACTCAAAACTTTGACTGTCCAGTCCCCGAGGGTCTAGTCGCTAAATTTCAGCAGCTTGACACTGAAAACTTTGATTGTCCAGTCCCCGAGGGTCTAGTCGCTGAATTTCAGCGGCTAGACACTCAAAAACTTTGATTGTCCTTGTTCTGACTTGAATTTGGTGCGCAGGGCTTGCAGGCCGAGTCGACTCAGCGGCTGTCTTCAGCGGAGCGACTAGAGCATGATCTCCAAATTGCCCAAGTAGCTAATCAACGACTCCAGGTGGCTGCAGGTTAGTCGCTTATCTTGTAAGGGTTAAAATACTTGTGATTTTCCTCATTGTGATCTTTGCGTTAGATAAACATGTTGCCGCAATTGCCAAGGCCCGCGAGGGATATGTTCCAATTGCTGACCTAGATGCTGCCAAGGCTTCAGCGTCTGCGGCAGAGGAACGGGCCAACTCGATGGTGAAGGAGCTGGAGGTAGCGAAATCTACGGCGACCATAGCGAACGAGCAGGCCAGCTCTCTGTCAAAGGATCTAGAAAAGGTGAAGGCTGCGGCGACTTCCTCTGAGGAGAGGGCCAAAGTTGTGGTCGTCGTGGCGGAGGAGGAGCGGAAGGCCTCTGACTCTGTCATTGTTAGGCTACAGAGGAAACTCTCCGCACTGGAGAAGTTTGTCACAGACAACTACCGCAAGCTTGGTGAGTTTTAGATACCTTCGATCCGGATTACAGATGTAGTGTAGCTTCTTTTCCCTAGTAGACCTAGGTTATCGAATCTCGAGAAGAGAATGAGTAGTGAAGTTACTTTAACGGACCTTTGGGAGTTTTAGAATTCCTTTTGTGTTTTTCCCGAACCAATAGCTTGCGTCTTTTTGTTGTTGTCGCTGATGGAGAGAGAGGGCCTAGGGCGTTCGGTTTCACCTATAGCTGTGCAAAACATCTGATGGGAATAAAAGATAGAAATAAAGTATGCATGTACTTGTTAGATCAAGATAAATTATATGTGGGTAGTTCATCCATAATTGCTATTGCCTCCGCAACTGCTTATAGCAATAACCTACTAGTCTCATCCATAGAAGAAAGAGAACTAATGATGGATATGCATAGTGATGTCACCATTAGTCGCAAGTAAATCCCTCACATACAGCCATACTACCCCTTCTGTCACTAGGGTTCCCAACCTACATATCAGTTATTACTCATACTCCCTATACGTGGATCAACCCTCGGGGTCTTGGGTTCCTGACAAGTCCTTGGATTGAGGCAAGAGAGGATACAATAATCATCATGTCATACAAACTAATACACGAGCCATCTATGATAAATAACATGCACAATTGCTACATGGCTAGGCCGAAGCCCTTAGCCCAAGGAGAATTACTCACACACAGAGATGCGATCAACAATCACAAACATTGTAATGAAAATCATAAGATTGATAGCAATAGTCTTACAATGTCGCCAATCAAAGAAAAGATCTACTATTACAAGTGGTGGAATATGGCTATGGAGAAGGGTTTTGAGATCTAGAGGCGGCTGGTGATCTGTGGCAGAGACTTTTTGGCAAGGTCTAACTTTTTTTCTCGTCGCCCGAGGCTTCTTTATATAGGGGTCCCTTCATGAAAGTTGTTCTGTTTGACCTAACAGTGGCGGCGCCAACTATACGACCAGAACTATACGGCCGGAATTTTTGCTCCGGTCGTATAGTTGGTCGTTAAAGTGTCTACCTCCGCTTTACGGCTCCTGGTTTCTTCTGGTTGTTGGAAATCTCGTATCTTTGACTTTAATATAGTGATGCCCATCTTCTAACGACATTATCTACATAGGATAATATAAAAGAAAGGATTGCATACCCCTCTGAATATTAGGCATTAGTGGCAGGGTTTAGAGAGATATTTCATCAAAATTATGAATAATATCCAGTTTAAATATGGACGTAGATGGCTATATTTCAAATCCATCAACCTCCCCAAGCTTAAACTTGATCGTCCTCAATCAAGAAAACCAAAATCAAAAAGGAACTCAGCATTTAGACGAAAATAACGAGATGGTGATCTTACTCATGATTGGTAGACTCATGTTTCCTCCACTTCATAAATCTGAAAAACTTCAGCATAGATAGATTAATGGCAAGCATATCATACGGGTTTTATGCATCCTTATAGTGCAGCCAAATTATTGTTATCATGGATGATTTAACTGAGTAAACTTTATTCCATGTCATGTAATCAATTCATAGTCTTGCCTTTGAATAATAAAGTATAATCATGTAAATTAAGAGTGTGAGAGTTGTCATGAAAGCATATACACTAGAGTATCTCAGTTCTCCCACATCAATAAACCAAGATTTTTAAAGCACTACTTTTCTATTCATTGTCCTTCAAGAATTTCAGTTTTTAAGTAATTGAGAGTATGCCAAAGATTTTTATTAGTTTTTCGGGATATGATGGACACTCGTGGCATCACTAAGATTTTGTTCCTTTTGCATAATGATTACTTGATGAGTGCATATTTGCATCATGTTTTACATTATTATTTTGCATTGTAGATGTATGATCTTGGTATTTTGCATTGTAGATGTATGATCTTGGTATTTTACATTATTATTTTGCATTATTACTCACACGCACATTTTATGTCTGTTTTCACCAGGATCAGGACAAATGATGGATCCAATAGATACAATTATTGGAGCAGTTGTACTATGGATAAAGGGAGTAAAAAACAATATAAATCGCTTATTTGGAAAATATTAATAATAAACCAAAAGAGAACAAGGGAGGCAGAAGGTTCAATGACCAACTATATGACGGGAGCAAGTTTTCCGGCCATATAGCTCTGGCCGTATAGTTGGTGCCGCCTCCGCCTCGTCAAATAGTTTCACCCCATGCAATTGGTTCGAGGAGACGACATACAAAACACCCAGAAATCATAAAAACCTCACCTCTGGAAGGCATCTGGAGGGGGAACTCATCCACAAGGGATCCATCTTTGCCATGCGCAGATTCGGGAGGATAAGGCATCGATCTTCATCATCCACCGCTGCATCACCACCATCTCTATCCATCCCATCTACATCTTGTCTAGATCTTGTTGTAATTCCTATACTCGTTGTGGATTTATACAAGTATTATTCATCTATGATTGTTACCATTACCATTGCCGATGTTGATTGCCTCTATGTCTGAGTAGATCATTAGTTCTTGGGGAGATGGAGAAACCCTAGTATGATATTAAATAAGATAAAGTCTATCATGATATTCATCGTTGTGACCATGTGTTAGATTCTCTACATCTTGATGTTGAGAGAAGTCGACCTCTCAATATTTGCCTCTCATGGGGACTTGATGGAGGGAACTACTTGTTGGTAGACGAAGGCGTGCTAGCACTTACAGTGACTATAAAGCTGTTGGCACCCCTTATGTAACAACTTGGGAAACCGAGTAAACTCACGGAACACTATCCATGCCATGGGATACGTCCTACGGGATTACGTCCCTTAATAGTGCAGTAATTCAATTGATGTTGATTGCTGACTGATGTGGTTATGAGGATGATGTGAGCAGCGGTTGCTTACTATTCGTCCAAATACGGAGTTCCTCCCACACATACATAGTTGAGAATGTTCATGATGATAATCTTTATTTTAAATCTTTACAATACTAGAGGTGTATCCACTACTTTCTGAGAATGCTTTTCCCTACTGTAGTTTCAATCTCTCTTACATACGCGATACTTATTTTCTGTATTAAGTTATTTTGTTTTACTTTATTATTGCTCTTATACTCAAAACCCAAAAACACCTTTTTACACAATACTCGCATTTTATCTTGCTACTTAGAACTTTATCTAGAATTTCTATCGCAATATTTATTTCAAGAATGATTAGACTTCAGACTCCTGCTCCCTAGGGGATCGATATCTTTATTTTGAAACTAGCTACAAACGATCTGTGCACTTGCAGTCATCAAGCTATTTTCTAGCGCTGTTGCGGGGGAGCTAAGTGTTGTAGGTCTTTTAGTTTTTGCTTATTTATTTTTCTCTTGCTAAATTTTGTTTTGAGTAACAGGTTTCCACCAACATGATGGAGTTTGAGCATATGACTAGTGCTAACCCACTCAACCACTTTGGGAAGCCCTATGATATTTATAAAAGAGACAACTCCAATAAGAAGACAAGGGGGTTTGAAATAAATCCTCTACTACTTAGTATTCTACATAAGAAGCAATTTACTGGAGATGAAGAAGATCCTGATCCATATGAGCATATTGCATATTTCAAAGATATATGTGGCACTTTTCTATTGACGGGATATACTGCTGATGAGGTAAGGGTTAAACTTTTTAGTCAAACTTTTACAAGTACAACTCTCTCATGGTATAGATATCTACCCCCTGAAGCCACTACTACTTGGGATAATCTAGCCTGTGAATTTCTATCGAAATATTATCCATTATCAAAATCTTTTGGAATCAGGCATCTTATAATGACCTACAAGAATCGTTCTAATGAAGGACTAGTAAGAGCTTATATTAGATTAAAGATTTACTACGACTATGTCCTCATCATGATTTGCCTAAATGGTATTTGCTACATATCTTTTATAGTGGTTTAATTGAACCTAATAAAATTGAACTAGACTCTTTCACGGAAGGAGCCTTTATGAATCTTCCGATACCCAAAGCTTGGGCTTTACTTAATAGAATTCGTGATCATATAGTTTCATGGAATTTTGGTCTAGGAAGTGAAGGAGGCGTAGAAATAGAGCATGATTGTATTCATGACTATAGTAAAAAGGCCATGTTAAAGAATTATCTAAAGAACTTTATTTGGATTCAGATCTTGTGTTACAAGTTGTTAAAGCTTTTATAGAACATATTAAAGCTCCAAAGGAGGGTCCAGTCAAGTATGATCCACCACCCGAACCAGAAAAGAAAAGAGAAGATAAAGCAATAGTTGCCTCCATAGAACCAATATATGAAGTGCCTTTCCCTAACACTGCACAAAAGCATATTTTTTAATATGAACAGGTCAAAGTAGTACAGGAAAAGAAGGAAGACGAAAGCATGCCAGCCGTCACGGAACACCTAAAAGAAAACAAAGATGAAGAGGTACCCAAGGAAGCAATTATGGCTATGTACTCACATTGTAACATAGTTGAACTTGATAAAGAAACTTTCGTATTGGTTGAAGGTAAAATAAAGGTAAAACATGTGGGTAAGCCTATCCTTCCCTGCATATTTAAAGAAACCTCTCATTACGGTTTATGTGATCTTGGCACTGAAGTTAATGTTATATCTTATGATTTCTACCTAGAAATAAAAGAAGAAATAGAACCGGCTACAATTGAAAATACCGATATAACAATTATGTTAGCCAATAAAAACCTTAGAATTCCAATGGGAGTAGTTGACAATGCAACTGTCACAATTGGCAACAAAAACTTTCCTATCAATTTTGTAGTTGTTGATATGCCAGCTGACACTCTTTTCCCTATTATATTTGGAAGAAACTTTTTGGGTGATATTAGGTGCCTATGTTAATTTCAAGAAGGAGATGTGTCTCTTAGGCTTGAGGGAACACAAAATAAATTCCATTTTTCCAAATTTGAGGACAGCCTCCACAAATACAAGAAGAAGAGGAAGAGAGAACTATTGAGGAAATGGCGGCTATTTTCTTTAGTAATCAAGAAGAAGAAATAAATTAAGATCCAAATTATGAATAAATAGTTATGGAGGACAAGTCCCTAGAAGAACTAGAAGATGAATTCGATTCACTTCCCATTTTGGGACCTCCAACTAATGAGGCTTTTGAAGAGCCATAAAAGAGAGGGGACGAGGAATTACCACCTCCAGAGTTGAAGACTCTACCAGAAAATCTTAAATACAGGTTTTTAGATGATACCAATAAATTCCCTGTTATTATTAGTGCTAAACTTTCAGGAGAAGAAAAAGAACTCATGAGGATACTTGAGGAGCATCACCAAGCCTTTGGGTACTCAATGGATGACTTGAAGGGAATTAGTCCCATGATAGCCGTCCATCGAATATTCATGGAAGAAGGTGCTAAACTAATTGCAGAATTTAATAGAAGATTAAAGCCTGAAATGAAAGAAGTGGTAAGAAAAGAAATTGTACGCCTACTGGACGCAGGTATAATTTATCATGTTAAAGAGAGTGATTGGGTAAGTCTTATTCATTGTGTCCCTAAGAAGGGTGGTTTTACTATTGTTCCTAATGAAAACAATGAATTAATACCTACTAGAACTATTGTTGGGCACATGATGTGTATAGACTTCAGGAAATTAAATAAAGAGACTAGGAAAGATCACTATCCATTACCGTTCATAGATCAAACTTTAGAAAGGTTAGCAAACCATACTCATTTTTGTTACTAGGACGGATACTCTGATTTCTCTCAAATAGCTGTTCATCCGGATGATCAACTTAAAACAACTTTCATAAGTCCTTATGGTTTACATGCTTACCGACGTATGCCTTTTGGTCTATGTAATGCTCCAGCTACTTTTCAACGATGTATGACTACTATTTTTGCGGATTTTATAGAACTTATAATGGAAGTATTTATGGATGACTTTTCTGTCTATGGAACTTCATTTACTAGCTACTTGGATAATCTCAAGAGAGTTTTGCAGTGTTGTGAAGAAACTAATCTTGTTCTAAACTAGGAGAAGTGCCACTTTATGGTCAAAGAAGGTATAGTCCTCGGACACAAGGTATCAGGTAAGGGAATTTAAGTTGATATAGCTAAGGTTGAAGCAATAGAGAGGATGCCGCAACCTAGGGATATTAAAGGTATAAGAAGTTTTCTTGGTCATGTGTGTTTTTATAGAAGGTCCATTAGAAATTTCTCTAGGATATCTAAACCTTTGACTAACCTCTTGCAAAAGGGAATGCAAATTAATTTTGATGATAAGTGTCTTGAAGCCTTTGATAAACTTAAAAATTCTTTAACTCGTGCTCCCACCATTAAACCACCTACCTGGGATACAACCTTTGACTTAATATGTGAAGCTAGCGATGATGTTGTAGGAGTAACTCTTGGACAACATATTGGTCATAGATTTAATATTATACATCATGCTAGTAAAACTCTCAATGGTGCTCAAAAGAATTACCTTAAGGAAGAAAATGAACTTTTTGCTATATTTTTCTCTTGTGATAAATTTCGCTCTTATATAGTTGATGCAAAGGTGAGAGTTCACACAGATCGTGATGGCTTAAAAGAACTCCTTGAAAGGAAAGACCATAAGCCAAGGCTAATCCGTTGGATTCTTTCACTTCAAGAACTTCTAGCATCCCAATTGTCTAACAATTGCAATGATACTATCCTAGTCTAATAAAATGCTACTTCCTACATATAATTGTTGCATCATAATTATATCATGCTCATGTCATCATGCCACATTGCACTTGAGCATCATATAAAACCCTTTTCATTTGGTTCTTATCTCATATGCACTATTAATTGTATTTGCCTCTTGATACATTGTATTTGATTCTTGATAAATGCTTGCTGCCCAAGTTGAGTTGGGGGCATATCTCTTATTAACTCCACCACCTTTCTTTGTCATCACCCCATAATTCCACCATCCAACTATATGTGAGCCTTGCATTTTATTTGGTTTTACCTCTAGCTCATGTGGGTTGGGATGGATCCACTTCTACTTCCGCATGCTCCCATTTATGCATCATGTTGTTTTCACAGTATTGATATGGGGAGAGACACATGGCCACCTTTGCATGCTACGTGAGTAGAATTCCTTGTCAAGCTTCCATATGGTTTGTTTTTGAATGTATGCTCATGTTGGAATATATTGAGGCTATTTATGCATCTAGTGGGACACACACACTAGAATTCCCGAATTTATATTCACATATGAGTATATTCCACCTAATCCATTTGGGACACCAACTCCATTATTTTGGCTTGGCCTTAATTCCATATTTTTGAAGCATGTGTTAATAAATGCCCATGGGTATTCACAATTGTTTTCACAAGAATAAATATGGCATTTATCACTCATGCATGGCCCATGCAAGCTTGCCCATACTTCCTCTATTTGGGTTTCTTTTGAATTTGGAGTAAAGCTTGTTTGGTTTGGAATCCATCAAATAGCCAAATTCAAAAGGATCCTAATAGACCATCTTGTATCTTTTTATTCTTCCATGCATATTATTGCATGTACATGCAACATAGGGCATCTCTTCCTTTTTTTCTTCCTTGTGATATTTTAAGTGTTGTTTTGAAGTCTTTCATATTTGAACCTTCTTGCATGGCTTGTTTTAAACAAGACCGAAAGGGACATGCATCAAACAACCCTAGGATGGATTTCTCTTCATCTAATCCCTAAACCCTAATCTCTCTCCCTCATCTCTAGCTTAAACCCTCTCTTTTACCTAGCTTGGCCAATTCCTCTCTCTCTTCTACACCTAATCACCATCGGAACACCCCACCATCCTGGTCCAGCTGAACCCCAACCCGGCACCCCTGCTGGCTGGCTCGGCAGCAGCCTGAACCTGCACCCGCGCCAAGCCCGGTCTCCGCAGCCTGCACTCGCGCGCCTCTCCCTCTCTTTCTCTCGGTTGCACCGAACCATTCCCTCCTTCCTGATCCCTCCTTGCACCTGGTACCACCAGCCCTACTGATGTCTGCCTCTCTCTCTCTGTACCTGAGATGGCTCGGCTGCACCACACCCAGCAGAAACCCATCAGAACAGGCCGCACCCCTTGCTAGCGCCAAGCACCTAGTGGGACCTCTGTTTCTCTTCTTTCCCTAGCACGGGATCACCCCGCTAGCGATCGCCCACGCCGAGCCCGTGCCTCCCTCCCTCTCTGACCTTAAAGCAACAGCAGCTGGCGTTCCTATCCCCTCATCTCCCCCTCGCTTTGGCAAAAAGGTGGCAGCCAGCCCTCCCCATGTGCCTCTCTTCCTTATCACCCCAACCACCCTAGGTTCCTACAGATCGAGATCTCACCTTCCCAGTTCCTCTCCTTCCCCTCTTCTTACCCACAAAATGGCCATAGTCATCTCCATGCCTCCTCAACCCTAGCTCGGTCAACTTCTTCATCTCAACGATCTGCAGCACTCCGAGGCCGGCCAGGTGTATCAACGGCCTCCCCTGATTCCTCTTCCTCGCCCTGAACCGTCAGAACCCGCTGGACCTCACCGGAGTTGATGTCGCGCCGCCGTAGACGCCCGGAACCGAAGGAGCGGACCGCCAGCACTGCGCCAGTACCCCGCCACCCCGGCTTCCACGGCTTTGCGGGCACACTCTCGTGAGTACCTCCTCCCTCCCGGACATCCCCTTTTCCTTTCTAGATCGCCACAACACCGCCACGCTCCATCAAGCAGCCTCCGTGCGCCGTCGCTCGCACTGTCTGAGGCACGCCTGCAGCCGGCAGTAATAGCAGCACTTCCTCGCGGCCTCTTTGAAGGAAATATGCCCTGAGAGGCAATAATAAAGTTGTTATTATGTATTCCTTGTATATGATAGATGTTTATTTTTCATGCTATAATTGTATTGATAGGAAACATCAATACATGTGTGTTTAATAAACAAAAAGGGTTCCTAGTTATGCCTCTCTTATAGACTAGCTTGTTGATTAACAAGATGATCAATGTTTCCTGATCATGGACATTGGATGTTGTTAATAACAAGGTCACAACATTTGTGAAATGATGTGATGAACATTCATCCAAAGTATAGCATTACGATCAAGTCATTATGTTTATATTGCTATAACATCATACAAAGTAGTCTTAGTCCTTAGACCACGAGATCATGTTAATTGCTAACGCCGGAAGAGTATCTTGATAACATCAAACGTCACACCGTAACAGGGTGACCATAAAGGTGGGTTCAGTGCTATGAAGGTGTTATGTTGAGGCTCATGGATCAAGAGTGGAATTTGTCAATCCTGATGACGGATAGATATACTCTAGGCCCTCTCGGTGATATCACATTAAGATAGCTTGCAAGCAAGTGATGTGATCACTAGAATGTTATATCACGGGAACGAGAAAAGAGTGCATGTCGGTAACGAGATCAAACTAGGTATTTGGATACCGATGATCGAATCTCGGACATGTACTATATCATGAGACAAAGGGATTAAATTGCTGACATTAAAGGTTCTCACGATCACAGAAGTCATCGTTGAATATGCAGGAGTCAGTATGGATCTCCAGGTCCCGCTTCTAATTATTGATCTGAGAGGAGTCTCAATCATGTCTGCATTATTCGCGAACCATAGGGTGACACACTTAAGGGTTGCTGGACACCATTTAGGAGCACATATGTTCCAGACAAAAGGTTTGCAAAGCGCAGGAAATGTTTCGATAGAAACAAGAATTGTTTCGATAGAAACCGGAATTGTTTCGGGTGAAATTGCAGAAAGTGGTTCTGCATGTGATATTGAAATTATGCAAGGGGTTTTATGTGAATGTTTGTTAATTAAAGTAATTAACAAAATTCTGAATAAAATAAATAAAAGAGTTTTATTAATTGAGAGTTGCATTTAATTTGGTGGAAATTAAATACATGTGAGTGGGATTTTGGGTGGAGGCCATGTTTATGTGAGTGGAGGTTCACCACATGAATGAAGGAGGGGAGGAATCCCCCCCCTCATGTGCCGGCTATGGGAGGGGAGGGGTCTCCCTCCCTCCTATATAAAGCCCCCCTCTCCCCTCTCACAAACCACACCTCCTCGTGAAGGATCTCTCTCCCCCTCTACATATTCCCCCATGGTCTCGGATTAGCGAGATACATGTTCCCGGTGGCCTTGCGTCTGGAAGGAGTTGCTGCTTCCGCTGATTCGCTGGAGCAAGGAGGTGGAGGTTGTCCGGTGGCTTGAACGTGTGTGCGAGGACGGATGCGCTGCTGATTTGCGGCGCTCGGACTTCCACACGATCTTGAGATCGGCAAGCGTACGACTACATCAACCACGAGTTCCTACTCGTTAACAAAACTCGTTGTCTTCGAGGGTAAGTTCTCCATGGATGTATGTCCACCCATTGCTATATATCTAGTAGATAGATCTTGGCGTATAGTTCTCATCGTAGGAAATTTTTTGTTTTCTATGCTGCGGATCCAACACTCTTGTTTGCGGTCGAAGCCCGACCGATGTAGGCCTCCGCATAGGGAACTCCCAACACAAAAGTTGTAGCCCGTCCTTGGTTCTCCAGTTTTCCTTTTTGCGGCGCAGAGAGATTCGCCGCTGTTTAACCACTAGCCTCCTCGGCAGACGCGCCGCCGCCTCCGTCGTCAGTCGCGCAGGCGCATGACAGTTTCAGTAGCGCAGCGCAGCTTTGCAGTTCGCCCCCTGCCTTTTCTGCTTGGCCAACCCGCGGTCCTTTGACCCCACTCGTCAGCGGCCGAGCACTTTTACGAAAAGGCACCTCGGTTTCTGTTGTTTCCACCCGTGCTCCCCCGGATCTGCCACGTGGCACGCCCCGGCTGGCGCACACGCGCGGTGGACCCGCCGTCCCTGGTCCCGCTTGTCAACCTCTGCGGCTGGGTGAGCCTGTGTGAGGAAACCCGGTTCAGATCCAGCCGC
This sequence comes from Avena sativa, assembly GCA_916181665.1. Lineage (NCBI taxonomy): Eukaryota > Viridiplantae > Streptophyta > Magnoliopsida > Poales > Poaceae > Avena > Avena sativa. Next base: position 369,147,839 of record OV702290.1, read on the forward strand.
ACCAGCTAGGCCCAGTCAGCGTAGGCCCCACCTGTCTATGGTTACGGGTAGAGGAGCACCCAGTAACAAAAGTCTCTGTCTCTTTTTCTGTTTAATAAAATGTTTTCAGATTTTGTTTAAATGTTTTTAAATCCAGTTTTTAATAACTTTTAATTGGTAATTCCAAATTTGACAAATGATATATGTTTTTGAATCAGAAAAATATGAGGATTGCAAATATGCCATCCAAAATAATGTTTGACTAATTTAAATTTTCGAAATTGTTTAATTGCAATAAAATGCCTTTTCCCAATTAATTAATAACTTTAATTCTATAACTCCAAATTTGACAAATAATATGTCTAAATCGATCAGCGCGACGAGCCCGTTCTAACTATGCATTCCATGATATGAATTGAAGCATGTATCATATAAATATTAAGTGGATAGAAAGTTATATGGGAGCAAAACATGACTAAAAACTTAATAAAATGCTTTATTCTTGTACCCCACACCTCACCCATGCCATGCTTTGTTATGCCATGTAATTTGTGCATCATTCATCATGGCATGCTTGTTTGCTTGTCGCATTTTATTTATATGTTTGCGCATTATATTTATATTGGCCCTTGTTTGTTTGGTTCTTTTCGAATAGACGCCGAGCAGGGGAATTATCAGGAATCCCAGGAGTACTACCCAGATCCATCTCTTGCTTCAACTGAGCTGCCAGGCAAGCACTACCACATGCTTGCATACATATAGTACCTATTGCTTCTATCTTATTCTTGCATCATTGAGTCGCGATTGCATTAAACTGAATCCCAAGTATTGCATGGCCTTTACTTTTAAACCCCACCGAAGCTTGTTCCTCCATCCTATGAGCCATTACTACAGGAGTTGCTTGAGCCTTGCGAGTTGTAGAATTGCATGTGTAGGGTATGTGAGTGTCTGATGGATAATGAGGTACCTAAACAACTTAACCTGAGTAGTAATGGGATAACTAATGAAAGAGACACCGGTGGGCAATATCTGTTATTTGTTTTTTCATGCTCACTTGTGTCCCGTAGGACCCCGAGTACTTGATACCTGTTCCTTCACTATTCGCACTATCCACATACGGGAGACTCTATGAATCCCCCTTTGCCTGAGCTTGATTTGTACTTCATTTCTTGGGGCCACAAAGTAGTTTGGGGCTTTATTACTATCTCGTACTTATGCCATGCTTTACCGCTTTATTTACGATTGTGCGTGGAGCACCTGTACTGTTTTGGATCGTGGAATGTTTTTGCGGTATCGACAAGCCCAGTCACACTTTCGGGTTCCCAGTCGTTTACAGCCATTGACACAAACCTTGGGTCCGTCTCGGAGCCGGCCAACTTCGTTGCAGGTAGCTTAATGGGGTGGCCCCCTGAAATATTTTATGAATCCTGTGATTGCTTTGTCGTGAGAGCCTCGTTGGGTTTTGATTTGGTTTTTCCGAGGTCGATCGTGTGTGTGTTGCTATTTGTGCACCCCTGCAGGGTAAATATTTCTGAAAGCCATGTCCGCGGTTATGGACGACTTGGAGCACAGTTTCTCGATCATAGACAAGCATAACTGAAGTACCGCTTTTAATTTGACAAAATATCTGACTAGTAATTAGTGCAATACTCATGGAATGGTTAATAAAACTGCCAACGGATGGGTTGTTCGTCCGCTTTCTCGTTGGTAAGAGAGAAGGAGGATGGATCTGTTACTTTATACTGTTATAACTGTTGTTTCTAATTAACGGACATCCGTCTATCATTGGTTAGGCGGATGGTTAGTGAGTATCTATAGACTTGATAGTTATTATCTTTTGCTGCAATTGCGTCACCCCAGGTATATGTCCCCTTTAGAGGCATAAAAACTTGCTGAGTACCCTAGGGTCTCACACGATAAATTGTTTGATTCAGATGAACAGGTGTATACGCAAGATGGATACTGGGTGGAGGATACAGATGATGTTGGCGACGATCACTCGGTGTAGAGATTCCGGGGATGGGGATCCGTGAGATCTGTGGGCGGGATGTGCTTATTTATGTGGCATCTTATGCCGATTTGCTTCTTATCCATACTCGGATCTTGTTTCCCGCTTCCGCTTAATACTCTGTTGATTGATGTATTAGGAGCTATCCTACACTATTATCTCTATCTAGGATATTTGGATCTTGCTGTATGGCGTTGCAATATTTTATTTCTTTTAGATGGTATGGCTCTGAGAACTGTTGTAAGGTAGCTTGCATACATACTCACTTGTGTATGTATTTGATCTCTTCGCCTGTTGCCTACGCCGCTCGCTCTTGTCTCGATGTTCTTGGAAGTGGTTAGGGAGGTCGACGGGCCTACACGTGGATGTCCTTGGGCCCCCGCTGTAAAACCCTTAACCACTTTTGGTTCATCCAGGATTGAACTTAGAGCGTAGGGTCCGAGGTTGTTACAATTGGTATCAGAGCCATCCAGCCCTTCAGGGTCTCAGCCAAAATGGTCGTTGTCAGTCTAGCAAATATTTTGGTAGCTATGTATATTAGGGAAAAACAAGACGTGAGAGTAGGACTGCTTCCACTTTTCTTCTTACCCACCCACCACCCTTTTCTAGTAAGGAAGTGTAACGTTTTCAATCCTCTTCCAAAAATTCAAACTAGGATTCACGTGTTCTGGGTTTCCGTAGTACCATAGAAAGTGTGTATGTGTAATTCCTTGTCTATCTGTTGCATCCAACCTTGTTATCACAATCTGCCTTTGGTTATCAACTGTTGGTACATTCCATACCGATAGGCTTTTGTAAACTGACGGGATCTATCCGACTCCTTTTTAACCGGTGCCATCTTGTTAAGGGTGTTCTTCCTTCCAGCATGCTTTCACAGAATGTGGAGTTGCTAATCTCTATCTGTTAAGTGGTTTTGTGCATCTATTGGTATTTTAATGCCGAAAAATGCAGAAAAATTTTCTTTGATACATTTGTGTTTCCACACTCCTCTTCAGTCATGTGTGAAACATTATCTATCTTCCTTTTATCGGCATGTTCATGCTAACTCATTCTCTTGTCACCGGCGCTTGATCCTGCAGTTTTACTTCATTTTGAAAATCTTCTGGGCTAAATACATAACGGGTGTCGAACCGATGCTTGTGATTGTAATTTGGTTCTCGGCATAGCTATATGACACTTAGCATGAGTGGAGTATGGTTAATGCTATCATTTTCATCCTCCAAATGATGGCGGTTATCTCCTATGATTTTGAGTTATACCGTGATCATATCTTTATCATATTCAAGTATCTTTGTCAATCCGGAGTTTTTCTTAAGGCCCTACGGTGGTCTATCATTTGTTCATCATGCTGCACATCTTTTTGAACTCCATATCTGCAAAATTCTCTTTGATACGAGGGAATTTCATCTTTTCGTCTCTGATAGCTTTGCTTAGGTTATGAGCTATCATCGTTTCTTTATCCAAGATCTCTTTATCTTTGTAACCGGTGATCCAATCGACAATGTGAACTAGGTGGCATTTCTTGTTCTCTTCCGAAGGACCAGATAATCTATTCTGCCAGTGCATCTTTCCAACATGAATCCTTGCTCGTAACGTCGATCTTACAAAGAGCGTTGAGCTCAGAAAGTGTTTTGAGCATTGTTCGTTCTCCCGCCTCTTGATCTAGATATTCTTGGAAGATTTTTTTTAATCCGTGGTGGTATATCTTGATGATATGCTGGCCTATTCTATGTCAATGGAAGAACATGGAAGTTCATCTGTGTCTCTTTCTCTCAAGCTGCGAGAACACCGCTTGTGTGCAAAGTTCTCAAAGTGTGAATTCTGGCTTCTTGAAGTCACCTATCTCGACCACGTCCTTCTGCTAAATACATCGCTTCAATTCTGGAATCAGCAAGTCCATTGTTAATTCCATCCACCACCTTCAATCAAACCCGGAGTCTTTCCTTGTTGGCGAGTTATCATCGTCGTTTCGCTGAAGATTTCCTCAAGACTGTTAAATCTCTCTCAATCATTTCAAGAAGAACATGGAGTTCTTCTCACCTCAGTCTCGTCAAGTAACCTTTGAAACCCTCTCGTTCTATCGTCTATGCTCAATCCACCGGAGGCCATGAAGACTTTTCAGATCTTTTGTAATCCTTCTGTTCAAGTTGGTGCTATCTTTTTCTCTACCTGTTGAATCTTGCAGTTGTTCTCTGTAATCTTCCTTCATATCTTTTCCGGTGGTTTGGATCTTCCAAGATGATGACAACATCATCATCCTTATCTATCTTGGATCCGACGAATCATTTGCATCATATCTTTGTTTTCTTACGGAGTTCCATGAGTTCTTTTTGTAAATACCTTCAGTCTATTTAGTAGTTGGGTTGCATGATTTTCTTATTCATGTACGGAGTAATGCTTTGAGTGCGGGATGGAGTCATGACCATACCACTACTCTTATCATTCACTTTGTATATCGAATTGTTGAACTATTGCGATTTAACTCATTCCACGCATGTAGAAGTGGCCTTTATCTCTCGGTACTTTTACTTCCGTCCTTGTTTTCCAGAGTTTTCTCTCAAGAACATAATCAAGAATCTCTTGTTGGTGATCTCGTTTTTCCCCTACACGGAGCAAAATCTTCAATTATCTGGTGGGAACAAACGCAAACTCTTTTCTGTCCTCGTCATTCTACCGGTGCGAAACATCCCCAAACAAGATGGGGGAAAATATCTCTCTCTTTGTTTCATCAATTCTTTTTCTGTGGTAAAGCCAATTATGGGTGATGACACCATTCGCAAATCTATTGCATTAGCCTCAAGGTTAAACAAAGCAATAAGTATCTCTACAATAAACTCCAGATCCTCTATATTATTTTCTTCTCGGGATTCCACCATAATCTAGCATCACCTCCTTGTTAAGATATATCCGCGCACCTCAATTGCGTGATCCTTTGGTTCTTACCGATGCAACAAGAATCTAATCCGACAATGTCTAACTCAATCTTTCTGTTGATATCAAGGAACTCTATTGTTTGAAGGCAATATTGTTTCCGAATTTCTTTTCTCAAATCCGAGAGAAGATACAATACTATTTTCATAGTGGAATCCAACTTCTCCGAAGCCACTCTTTTTCTTCCAGCGAGAGCAAGAATCATCTTCACGTGCATCTGTGGCTCTTTGAATCCTAGCGGTGTGTCTTTTCTTATCCATGATACATCGTCCTTTCAAATTCTTTCAACAAGAGGTACTATTCTTTTATCATGTTTCTCGAGAACACCGGGGCTAGGTTCATCCTATCCTTCTTGTCTAACGACAATCCTTCAATTCTTCTAACCTTTTGTTTCTCATGCAAAACGCAAGACTCGCAACAAGTCTAGCAAGTTTTGCCGGGTGTAATGGTCGCACCACTCCGTTGTTCATCATCTTGGGAACGCAAGGATCACCTTCGTTACGAACACCCGCCTCTCCTTGTGTTGTTTTCTTTTTCCTATGAATCTCGGGGCGAGATTCTTGTTTAGTAGGGGAGAGTTGTAGCATCCCAATTGTCTAACAATTGCAATGCTACTATCCTAGTCTAATAAAATGCTACTTCCTACATATAATTGTTGCATCATAATTATATCATGCTCATGTCATCATGCCACATTGCATTTGAGCATCATATAAACCCCTTTTCATTTGGTTCTTATCTCATATGCATTATTAATTGTATTTTCCTCTTGATACATTGTACACCACCTTTCTTTGTCATCACCCCATAATTCCACCATCCAACTATATGTGAGCCTTGCATTTTATTTGGTTTTACCTCTAGCTCATGTGGGTTGGGATGGATCCACTTCTACTTCCGCATGCTCCCATTTATGCATCATGTTGTTTTCACAATGTTGATATGGGGAGAGCCACATGTCTACCTTTGCATGCTATGTGAGTAGAATTCCTTGTCAAGCTTCCATATGGTTTGTTTTTGAATGTATGCTCATGTTGGCATATATTGAGGCTATTTATGCATCTAGTGGGACACACACACTAGAATTCCCGAATTTATATTCACATATGAGTATATTCCACCTAATCCTTTTGGGACACCAACTCCATTCTTTTGGCTTGGCCTTAATTCCATATTTTTGAAGCATGTGTAAATAAATGCCCATGGGTATTCACAATTGTTTTCACAAGAATAAATATGGCATTTATCACTCATGCATGGCCCATGCAAGCTTGCCCATACCTCCTCTATTTGGGTTCTTTTGAATTTGGAGTAAAGCTTGTTTGTTTTGGAATCCATCAAATAGCCAAATTCAAAAGGATCCTAATAGACCATCTTGTCTCTTTTTATTCTTGCATGCATATTATTGCATGTACATGCAACATAGGGCATCTCTTCCTTTCTTTCTTCCTTGTGATATTTTAAGTGTTGTTTTGAAGTCTTTCATATTTGAACCTTCTTGCATGGCTTGTTTTAAACAAGACCGAAAGGGACATGCATCAAACAACCCTAGGATGGATTTCTCTTCATCTAATCCCTAAACCCTAATCTCTCTCCCTCATCTCTAGCTTAAACCCTCTCTTTTACCTAGCTTGGCCAATTCCTCTCTCTCTTCTACACCTAATCACCATCGGAACACCCCACCATCCTGGTCCAGCTGAACCCCAACCCGGCACCCCTGCTGGCTGGCTCGGCAGCAGCCTGAACCTGCACCCGCGCCAAGCCCGGTCTCCGCAGCCTGCACTCGCGCGCCTCTCCCTCTCTTTCTCTCGGTTGCACCGAACCATTCCCTCCTTCCTGATCCCTCCTTGCACCTGGTACCACCAGCCCTACTGATGTCTGCCTCTCTCTCTCTGTACCTGAGATGGCTCGGCTGCACCACACCCAGCAGAAACCCATCAGAACAGGCCGCACCCCTTGCTAGCGCCAAGCACCTAGTGGGACCTCTGTTTCTCTTCTTTCCCTAGCACGGGATCACCCCGCTAGCGATCGCCCACGCCGAGCCCGTGCCTCCCTCCCTCTCTGACCTTAAAGCAACAGCAGCTGGCGTTCCTATCCCCTCATCTCCCCCTCGCTTTGGCAAAAAGGTGGCAGCCAGCCCTCCCCATGTGCCTCTCTTCCTTATCACCCCAACCACCCTAGGTTCCTACAGATCGAGATCTCACCTTCCCAGTTCCTCTCCTTCCCCTCTTCTTACCCACAAAATGGCCATAGTCATCTCCATGCCTCCTCAACCCTAGCTCGGTCAACCTCTTCATCTCAACGATCTGCAGCACTCCGAGGCCGGCCAGGTGTATCAACGGCCTCCCCTGCTTCCTCTTCTTTGCCCTGAACCATCGGAACCCGCTGGACCTCGCCGGAGTTGACGCTGCACCGCCGTAGACGCCAGGAACCGAAGGAGCGGACCGCCAGCACCGCACTAGTACCCCGCCACCCCGGCTTCGCGAGCGCACTCTCGTGAGTACCTCCTCCCTCCCGGACATCCCCTTTTCCTCCATAGCTCGCCGCAACGCTGCCGCGCTCCGTCGAGCAGCCTCCGTGCGCCGCAGCTCGCACTGTCTGAGGCACGCCTACAGCCGGCAGTAACAGCGGCACTTCCCCGCGGCCTCTTGTTTGTCATCGAAGCCTGGCCGTTGTAGGCCTCCTCGTAGGGAACTCCCAACACAAAAGTTGTAGCCCGTCCTTGGTTCTCCGGTTTTCCTTTTTGCAGCGCAGAGAGATTCGCCGCCGTTTAGGCGCTAGCCTCCCTAGCAGACGCGCCATCGCCGCCATCGTCAGTCGCGCAGGCGCAGGATAGTTTCAGTAGCGCGGTGCCGTTTTGCAGTTCGCCCCCTGCCTTTTCTGCTTGGCCAACCCGCGGTCCTTTGACCCCACTCGTCAGCGGCCGAGCACTTTTACGAAAAGGCACCTCGGTTTCTGTTGTTTCCACCCGCGCTCCCCCGGATCTGCCGCGTGGCACGCCCCGGCTGGCGCACACGCGCGATGGACCCGCCGTCCCCGGTCCCGCTTGTCAACCTCTGCGGCTAGGTGAGCCTGCGTGAGGAAACCCGGTTCAGACCCCGCCACACCAGCTAGGCCCAGTCAGCGCAGGCCCCACCTGTCTATGGTTACGGGTAGAGGAGCACCCAGTAACAAAAGTCTCTGTCTCTTTTTCTGTTTAATAAAATGTTTTCAGATTTTGTTTAAATGTTTTTAAATCCAGTTTTTAATAACTTTTAATTGGTAATTCCAAATTTGACAAATGATATATGTTTTTGAATCAGAAAAATATGAGGACTGCAAATATGCCATCCAAAATAATGTTTAACTAATTTAAATTTTCGAAATTGTTTAATTGCAATAAAATGCTTTTTTCAATTAATAACTTTAATTCCGTAACTCCAAATTTGACAAATAATATGTCTAAATCGATCAGCGCGACGAGCCCATTCTAACTATGCATTCCATGATATGAATTGAAGCATGCATCATATAAATATTAAGTGGACAGCAAGTTATATGGGAGCAAAACATGACTAAAAACTTAATAAAATGCTTTATTATTGTACCCCACACCTCACCCATGCCATGCTTTGTTATGCCATGTAATTTGTGCATCATTCATCATGGCATGCTTGTTTTCTTGTCGCATTTTATTTATATGTTTGCGCATTATATTTATATTAGCCCTTGTTTGTTTGGTTCTTTTCGAATAGACGCCGAGCAGGGGAATTATCAGGAATCCCAGGAGTACTATCCAGATCCATCTCTTGCTTCAACTGAGCTGCCAGGCAAGCACTACCACATGCTTGCATACATATAGTACCTATTGCTTCTATCTTATTCTTGCATCATTGAATCGCGATTGCATTAAACTGAATCCCAAGTATTGCATGGCCTTTACTTTTAAACCCCACCGAAGCTTGTTCCTCCATCCTATGAGCCATTACTACAGGAGTTGCTTAAGCCTTGTGAGTCGTAGAATTGCATGTGTAGGGTATGTGAGTGTATGATGGATAACGAGGTACCTAAACAACTTAACCTGAGTAGTAATGGGATAACTAATGAAAGAGGCACCGGTGGGCAATATCTGTTATTTGTTTTTTCATGCTCACTTGTGTCCCGTAGGACCCCGAGTACTTGATACCTGTTCCTTGACTATTCGCACTATCCACATACGGGAGACTCTATGAATCCCCCTTTGCCTGAGCTTGATTTGTACTTTATTTCTTGGGGCCACAAAGTAGTTTGGGGCTTTATTACTATCTTGTACTTATGCCATGCTTTATCGCTTTATTTATGATTGTGCGTGGAGCACCTGTACTGTTTTGGATCGTGGAATGTTTTCGCGGTATTGACAAGCCCAGTCACACTTTCGGGTTCCCAATCGTTTACAGCCATTCACACAAACCTTGGGTCCGTCTCGGAGCCGGCCAACTTCGTTGTGGGTAGCTTAATGGGGTGGCCTCCTAAAATATTTTATGAATCCTGTGATTGCTTTGTCGTGAGAGCCTTGTTGGGTTTTGATTTGGGTTTTTCGAGGTCGATCGTGTGTGTGTTGCTATTTGTGCACCCCTGCAGGGTAAATCTTTCTGAAAGCCGTGTCCGCGGTTATGGATGACTTGGAGCATAGTTTCTCGATCATAGACAAGCATAACTAAAGTACCGCTTTTAATTTGACAAAATATCTGACTAGTAATTAGTGCAATACTCATGGAATGGTTAATAAAACTGCCAACGGATGGGTTGTTCGTCCGCTTTCTCGTTGGTAAGTGAGAAGGAGGATGGATCTGTTACTTTATACTGTTATAACTGTTGTTTCTAATTAACGGACATCCGTCTATCATTGGTTAGGCGGATGGTTAGCGAGTATCTATAGACTTGATAGTTATTATCTTTTGCTGCAATTGCGTCACCCCAGGTATATATCCCCTTTAGAGGAATAAAGACTTGCTGAGTACCCTAGGGTCTCACACGATAAATTGTTTGATTCAGATGAACAGCTGTATTCGCAAGATGGATACTGGGTGGAGGAGACAGATGATGTTGGCGACGATCACTCGGTGTAGAGATTCCAGGGATGGGGATCCGTGAGATCTGTGGACGGGATGTGCTTATTTATGTGGCATCTTATGCCGATTTGCTTCTTATCCATACTCGGATCTTGTTTCCCGCTTCCGCTTGATACTCTATTGATTGATGTATGAGGAGCTATCCTACACTATTATCTCTATCTAGGATATTTGGATCTTGCCGTATGGCGTTGCAATATTTCTATTTCTTTTAGATGGTATGGCTCTGAGAACTGTTGTAAGGTAGCTTGCATACATACTCACTTGTGTATGTATTTGATCTCTTCACATGTTGCCTACGCCGCTCGCTCTTGTCCTGATGTTCTTGGAAGTGGTTAGGGCGGTCTACGGGCCTACACGTGGATGGCCCTGGGCCCCCGCTGTAAAACCCTTAACCACTTTTTGTTCATCCAGGCTTGAACTTAGAGCGTAGGGTCCGAGGTTGTTACAGAATTTGAGTTGCATATTATGTAGAGGCAAGAAATAAAAATGATAGATGCAGCCTCCATGTTTGCCCAGGAAGAAACCAATCTTATTGAGAGGAACTTTAGTCCTGGTGGCTTTCGTTTACGGGAATTATTAAATGAACTAAAGTCAATTCCTCCAAAAGAGAAGGAGTCCTTGTTGTGGGAGGAACTTTTTATCCCCGAATAAGCAAATGGTAAGTTCAAGGTAAGTGTTCTTACCCAAATAAGTGATTTGTTTTCACAATTTTTACTTTTTAAAATTCTGCTTTTGAAATCCTTGTGTTTTTCTGAAGTTTTAGAGGGGGTTTACCAACTATACGGGTGGAGCTATACGACCGGAGAGGGAGCTCCCATCGTATAGTTGGTCGTTAAACTCTCTGTATCATTTTTGTGAAGTTGTTTTCGATATCTGAGCCTATACGGTCACAACTATACGACTAGAGCAAAAATTCCGACCGTATAGTTGGTCGTTGAACTCTCAGATAGTTTTGCTTTTTTGTGTCTGTATCTATACGGTTACAACTATACAACCGGAGAAAAAAATTTGGCCATATATTTGGTCGTTAAACTCTCAGACACTTTTGATTTTCAGTGTTTGTATCTATTCGGTCGCAACTATACGACCGGAGCAAAACTTTCGGCCGTATAGTTGGTCATTAAACTCTCAAACACTTTTTCATTCGATCTTTCTTTTATATTCATCTAAAAAAATGTTATTATCGGTTCCGAGTCTTGATTTAATCGACCTGTACTCGATATATTTGGAAATACCTGCCCGGAACCAACAATACGGCCGGACCTATACGGGCCGCGCCCGTATAGTTGGTCGTTACGCGAAAGGACTCGTCCAAATCCGAGATTTCTTTTCCTGTTTCGTTTGGATTATTTTATTGAACGACAATTTGGTGTTTCTCACGAGTTTTACCGACCTCTGACCCCCCCTTATATACTGCCATTGTCTCTCTCTCTAATCGCAATCTACAGGAACCAATCTAGCAATGCGGTATACCATCCCAGGCCATGGAAAACCCATGGGGCTCATTGCTCCTTCCAGGGACCGATCTAGCAGCCCATCCATGGAGGACGATGATGAGGAGGTGGAGACGTTTAGCCCGAGGTACAAGGAGTACGTCGAGCCAAGCTACTTCAATGACAATTCCAAAGATGATGTGGTTGACTTCTACATCCACCGAGACGTCTATGATCCACCGGAGATCAATTGGGCGGCGATGAAGAAAGCTCAATAAGAGAGAGAAGATCGCAAGCCACATGGAAAAGGGCGTGTGGAGACGATCAAGTTCATCACCACAGATCCAAGGCCGCACAAGCGTAAGGAATTATCTAATATTGGTGCCGGTGCTAGCAAGGAAGGAGAGGTTCCACTCTCGAAGCCAACCATTGGTGCTCATATGAAGGTTTAGCCTCAAGAAGAGTGGAGGTATGGTTTCCACTTCTCTGATCCATCAATTATGGATGAGGAAGGAGAAGATGTCCCCAGGACCAAGGATCACATGCGGGAACTAGAGATATATTAGAAGTAGGAGCTACTCCATCGCGTCGAAGCCCGTCACCATCTCAATGAGATGGAGAAGAAGGAAGACATCCTTCCATTGGTGACCAAGCTCACATATAGAGTGGAAACTATGCAATCTGATCTGTGCAGGCGCTACAGCCGCATAACTACTCTGGAGGAGACCAACAAGAAGCTATCACCGCGGTGTTACATGCCATGGCACCACAATGATCTACAACAATCAAGGTATCAACTAATCGCAAGGGATTATTTGATCCTGCCTAGCTTGATTCCAAGCTTGGGGAAATCTTTAAGACCTTGTAATCTATCTTATAGGTTTTTTTTTACTATTTTTGCATTTGTTCAAACTAGAAATAAAGTTTGCATCATTAGAATTCCCTTCAGGAATAGTCGATCCCTTTTTATGAAATTCCGAGTTTATTATTATATATGGAGCAATATTGAGTTTTTGTTTCCTTTATTGATGTATGGATGGCTTGAGTATGATTTTACTTTCGCTTGATGATAGCAATAGGAGTCTTCCACACCATTGGTATTAATGGAACACATAAAGATAATTTGGTCAATATGCTGTAAGTCTACGGTTTGATTCACAAATAAAACTTATCTATACAATTAAGTTGAAAAAGAAACCTTGAACAAAGGAAAATGAAAGTGCTATCTAAATAGAGTGAGAACAAGTCGAGGTAAAATCTCCAAGTCATAAGAATGATTCATATACAGTTGGAATTTGATAATTGAGATCGTTGAACTTTGAATTCCTACATAAGGTGGAATATATGGCTAGCTCCTTTGCACAACACTTAAAACAAAAGTGTGAGCATATATGCAAAAGAAAAGAAAAAGAAAGAGGAAAAGAGCGAATGTGTAAAGAGCAAATAGGCATATACCGTAGTACTGTAGTATGACAAAGAGACACTTTTGAGATTTTGAATCCCAAGTGAATACGTTGATCCTAAAGCACTTGGGACTACTTCGTTAACTCATTCGGTTGAACCGGATACTTTTACATTATGTTGAGATTCATATTTTATGAATTGTTGATAACTAAGGTGTGGAAGCCTTCTAATACTATTCAGATGGTTCGAGTTAGGTACTATTCATGAATTTATTTCCCTATATCGTACATGATAAACACATGCTGCAATTGCCTCATTTATTTTGTCAACTCAGCTACATGAATATGAGGATCACATCCATTAAGCTAAAAACTTGCTTAGGATGAGCAAGAGTCTAATCTTGGGGAAGTTGATGAGTTCATATTTGCATCATGTTTTACATTATTATTTTGCATTGTAGATGTAGGATCTTGGTATTTTACGGTTCTCGCACGCACATTTTATGTCTGTTTCACCAGGATCAGGACAGATGATGGATCCAATGGATATAATTATTGGAGCAGTTGTACTATGGAGAAAAGGAGTAAAAAACAACGTAAATCGCTTATTTGGGAAATATTAATAATACCAGAAGCGAACAAGGGAGGCAGAAGGTTCAACGACCAACTATACGGCGGGAGCAATTTTTCCGGCCGTATAGTTGGCGCCGCCTCCGCCTCGTCAAATAGTTTCACCTCGTGCAATTGGTTTGAGGAGATGACATACAGAACACCGAGAAATCGCAGAAACCTCACCTCCGGAAGGCATCTGGAGGGGGAACTCATCCACAAGGGATCCATCTTCGCCCTGCGCAGATCCGGGAGGCTAAGGCATCGATCTTCATCATCCACCATCTTCATCCATCCCATCTACATATTGTCTAGATCTTGTTGTAATTCATATACTCGTTGGGGATTTATACAAGTACTATTCATCTACGATTGTTACCATTACCATTGCCATGATGTTGATTGCCTCCATGTCTGAGTAGATCATTAGTTCTTGGGGAGATGGAGAAACCCTAGTATGATATTGAAATAAGATAAAGTGTATCATGATATTCATCGTTGTGACCATGTGTTAGATTCTCTACATCTTGATGTTGAGAGAAGTCGACCTCTCAATATTTGCCTCTCGTGGGGACTTGATGGAGGGAACTACTTATTGGTAGACGGAGGCGTGCTAGCACTTATAGTGACTATAAATCTGTTGGCACCCCTTACGTATAAACTTGGGAAACCGAGGAAACTCACGGACGACTATCCATGTCATGGGATACGTCCTACGGGATTACGTCCCTTAATAGTGCAGTAATTCGATTGATGTCAATTGCTGACTGATGTGGTTATGAGGATGATGTGAGCAGCGATTGCTGCCTATTCGTCCAAATACGGAGTTCCTCCCACACATACATAGTTGAGAATGTTCATGATGATAATCTTTATCTTAAATCTTTACAATACTGGTGGTATATCCGCTACTCCCTGAGAACGCTTTTTCCCTACTGCAGTTCCAATCTCTCTTACATACGCGATACTTACTTTCTAAATTAAGTTATTTTGCTTTACTTTATTATTGCTCTGGTTCTCAAAACCCCAAAACACATTTTTACACAATACTCGCATTTTATCTTGTTACTTAGAAATTTATCTAGCATTTCTATCGCAATATTTATTTCAAGAATTATTAGACTTCAGACTCCTGCTCCCTGTGGGATTGATATATTTATTTCGAAACTAGCTACAAACGAATTATGCACTCACAATCATCATTACTCATAACAGCCAGAGGAGTGATTCCATCATGATTATAGCTACCCGAGAGTGCCAAGAATCTTACCCACTATAGCATTGCTGCTACAAGTGTTTAATCAACTCATAGGCAAAATCTAGGAGTTTCCTCCATGAAGATCGTTCGTAGGCCAGCAGAGTTGTTGGCATCCCATGAAGTTTGACACGCATAAAGCTATATCATTCTTATGATTAACAAGTCAAACTTTGGCATGCTCACAAAAACCGCTAAACATTAATTCAATCGAACAAATCCTTTCAAAGAGAGCTATCAAGTCAATCAACATTTTCAGTGGTGTTGAGTGTCTCTAGAAATAAACCTTCAAGACTAAGCACTACAACACCCAAGCCTTAAATTGTGATACTTTTGCTTATTACAATTGTTTAGCAATTTTTAGGCAAGACTTGGTTAATTATGAGAGCTGGAACAAAATGTACCCAATTAAATACCAATGCAAACAAAAAATCTTACTATGATACAAAGACTCACTCCACCAATATAATATCTTAACATTTACTACTAACTAGCATGGGTTTCTCAAACTTCAAAAGTGGGGAGTCATAAGGCATACCTCTCATGTTTGGTTCCACTTCTCTCTTCCTTTTTCATTTGCTTCTTGGAAACTCGAAGTCAATCAATCTCCTACAAACATATCAAGGCCTCGAGGCGGAAGGAAAAGAAAGAGGGAAAATAAGGAAAAAGGGAGAAATCTTTTTGTGATTTTTAAGAGAGGGAATTTAAAGAATAGAAAATTGGCGGCAAAGCTCGGCTAGAAAATCTCGAAAGCAAATAGAAAGAACTAGAAAATAAAGTGTTGGGGAAACCAACACGAGTGCTTATAAACTCAAATAAAACGCAACTCAAAATAAATAAAAGAAAATAAATGCCAAATAAAGATAGATGAAGAACCTTCCCCAAGCTTAGGCTTTTGCAAGCTCTTCAAATCATTGTGGTGGCAGGAAAAATTCGTTACTCCAGTTCGCAAATTGACTTGAGAGGTTACTAGTTGATTCTCGGAGGTTCAAAGAGAGGCTATGCATCCTCTCCATAGTCCCTCCAAGTCCTTGGAAATCTTGGTATGTGGCGAACCGGGTTTGTGGCTGCTCCTCTTAGTAAGGAACTTCTTGCTCCTCCTCTTGGTCCTCATCCTCTTCCGGAATCTCCTCCTCGGGTTGGTGTTGCTCAACCTGTAAGTCATATAGCAAACGTCCTTCCTCGTCAGAGAAAAGACCATTAGGCATAGGAGCGGGGTAGAGACGCCCAGCTCCAGCAATATGCAGATAATAAACACAACCTCTCCTAGTGAGCATTTCACGGGCTCTCAGGGTGGATAAACCGACACGTGTCTCACCTAGCACGTGTTGCAACTCACCTAGGTTGATGCCTAGGGCTGTGGCAAGCACGGTGATGACACCTCCACCTATGATTGGCCCTTGGCTTTGGGAGGCTTGGTGCTCCAGGTAGCGCACAAGGATGGCGCCCAAGTTGAGTGACAGGTTGCGGTTGATGTAAGCAGCTATTGCAAGGACTAGGATGTCCTCCTAGTTGAGTATCGTGAACTCATTACGTTTCTGCAAGGTGTTAGCAATAACATAGAACAAATAGCGAATTGCAGGATGTTGAATATTCTTCCCCTTGTTCACTCTAGTAGTAAAACTCATTCCATTATAGTATTGTTCCGGGGAAGGACTTAAGCCAGTAAAGGATGCGCGTAAGGTATGAACATCATTGTTTGGCAAATGAAAACATGTGCACCATTCATCTAATGATAAATTGTAGTTGTTGTTCATAAGTCGAAAAGAAATGTTGTCCTCTCCTTGCCATTGTTTAATAGTGCTTTGCAACAAACTTAGGAATTCAATGGTTAATCGGCGATAAGTAGGTATGTCATTGTACACAAAGTTTTGCAGGCAGCTCTATTGCAAAGTAAATTAAAGTCATTAGAAATACCAAGTTAGTTCAATATAATGGGCCAAGCCCACTTGGTAGCCTTCACTTTGCGGTTCTTGATCCTGTTGAAGCGATCACGTTGGGGCTCATCCTTGAACTTGATCCCCATGCGTTCCTGAGCGGCTGCCCAAGAAGCGCTAGTGGTGGTACGAGCATGAGTTTGGATCCTTGTGTTCATTATCTAAATCTTGAAGAAATACAAAAATAAAACCTTTTGATCCAACAACA
Source organism: Avena sativa (assembly GCA_916181665.1). Lineage (NCBI taxonomy): Eukaryota > Viridiplantae > Streptophyta > Magnoliopsida > Poales > Poaceae > Avena > Avena sativa. The sequence continues at coordinate 369,164,695 of OV702290.1, forward strand.
GTAAGTACAATATATTCCTCATCATAGCACACTAAAGAATCTCCTCAAAATAATAATCTAGGCAAGAAAATCATGGAAATTGGTTCATAGTAGGTCTCACCCTAGATTGATAATGATAATAGATCAAAGATGAATTTGCAAAAAGTAATTGGAGGATCGGAGGAGAAACATACCGTAGATCACTCGTGTGCGAGTAAATCAAACGAAATTGAGTGGAGATGAAGATCTCTTGAGGTTTGAGAGAGTTTGGAGTTAGAAGAGAGAAAAAGGATTGAATTTTTGGAGTTGGAGGTACCTTCACGTGCAATTTTGTGGTTGGACGCAACTATACAGGCGCAACTATACGGCCGGAACATTGTGTTCCCGCTGTATAGTTGGCCTTCTGTCAAAAATTAGGGTTTCCTCCTGGCGGCGCAGCTATACAGACGCAACTATACGGCCGGAACAAAATGTTCCCACCGTATAGTTGGTCGTTAAACTGTCTGTCCCTACGAAAGAAAATTTACAAAGGCATCGATATCTATACGACCGAAACTATACAGCCAGAATTTTTATTCCCGCCATATAGTTGGTCGTTAAACTCTCAGTATATTATAAAATGATTCGTACGGAGGCACCGATATCTATACGACCGGAACTATATGGCCAGAATTTTTATTCCCGCCGTATAGTTGGTCGTTAAACTCTCAGTACATGTTAAAGAAAAAATTTCGATGGCAAAGATATCTATATGACTAGAACTATACAGCCGGAATTTTTATTCCCGCCGTATAGTTGGTCGATAAACTCTTTGTGTGCATCAAAATTTTTCTATTTCTTCGATAATTACTTCTTTTCCTGTAACTTAGTGATATACCTAGTTTATGACAGAAAATTGACAGTAAATATTGTCGACCAACAACAACATGTATGTAGCAGAATTTTAAGTACTACCGAAATTCTTCTCCTTAAATGGAGTTTTCTAGCACTCTTTATTAATCATAAACTTAAACTAAAAATTTAACTCAAACCTTTATTTAACATGGGTTGCCTCCCATGGAGCGCTCTTTTATGGTCAATAGCTTGACCTTGACGATATTCACTTGGGCCAGATGAGTGGAACACCCACTCTAAAGTAATTGGCCTTCAAAGTGATGGCCTCCTTCTCGTCATGTTTGGCTTTCTTTTTCCTGGGGAAATGGATAACAAAAGGATCCTGCAAAGGCAATTGCAACTTCACATTCCCTTCATGGAGGTTAATTAAAGCCTTTATAGTTCTCAAGAAAGGATGACCTAGTATTATAGGAGCAATAGTATCTTCAGGCATGTCAACAATAACAAAGTCAATTAGAGCAGGACAACCTTTAATGTAAACTAAAGTGTTCTTCTTAATTCCTACAGCTTGTTTGTAGGTAGAATCTGCTAGATGAAATTTTAATTCAGTGATTTCAAAGGAGCCAAGATTTAACTTGTTAAAAAGACTCTTTGGAATTGATGAGACGCTTGCACCTAGATCACAAAGTGCAGCTATCTCATTAGTCCCAATCTTTACCTTAATAGTAGGCTTAAATATGTCATCTAGTTTAACAGGTAACTTTTCAGCGATTTTCTTGTATTCTTCTTCAAGCTCGCATACCTTAATTGCTACTTGATCAACAAAGTGTTGATACATGGCTTCATCGTTACCTTCACTTACTAGAATTTTGGCGTTGATCCACTTTACGAGGTCTTCGATGGTGTAGCTTGGTGAAGGGGCATTACTATAATCAAGTTCTTCAGGCTCCTCCCTTTGGGTCATCATCATTTTGAGTTCTTCAACATGATTGGGCTCAGCTTTACCTGCAAATTTAGCTAGAATGAGAGTTTGAATCTCAGTTATCTTACCTGGTTGTGCCTCAACGATACTCGTTCTTTCTTGGAGGGCATGCAAATCATTTCTCAAACTAACATCTTGGTTGGATAATTTACCAAGCATGGCATCATGGTTCTCCATTATTTTCACAAGAATATTGTTTTTTTCATTTTGTGACTCTATAAAAGACTTAAATGTTTCTTGGAGACTACCATTACCTGTTCCCATATTATTATTAGAATTACCTGCAGGACTAGAATAATGTTTCTGAAAGTAAGGATTATAACTCTTCTTCCAAGCAGGGTTATAATCATTACGAGCTACAAAATCTATTTCTTCAATATTTGTTTCAGGGGTGGTTCTTACCTGGGATTCCTTACCTTTTACGGCTAATATGAGCTCATCCAACTTAGTATTGAGTTCTTCATTTTCTTGTGGTAAGATGGAGTTCACTTTCTTCGTGTTTGATCTTTCAACATGCCATTGAGCATGGTTGTCTTGCATATTGTCTAACAGCTGCTTTGCTTCGGTAATATGTTTACCCATGAATGTTCCCCCAGCTACAGTATCAAGCATAGACTTAGATACATGATTAAGAGCATTATAAAATAAATGGAGGATTAACAAATCTTCCATCCCATGACTAGGATAGTTTATTAAGCATTCTTTCATCCTCTCATGTGTAAGCGCTAGTGGCTCACACTCTTCCTGTCTAAAGCCAATAATATTAGATCAGAGTTGCATAGTCTTTATAGGTGGGGAAAATTTAGTCACAAATAAAGAAGTACATCCCACCCATGATGTAATAGTATTTCTAGGAAAAGATAGCAACCATTCTTTTGCTCTCCCTCTTAGAGAGAAAGGAAATAGATGTAATTTGATCGCATCAGAGTCAACGTCTTTTATATGCATCATATCACATATTTTAGTGAAAGTACTTAAGTGCATACCTGCGACTTCAATAGCAGAGCCTCCAAATTAATTCTGTTGAACCAAACTTAAATAATGGGGCTTAATTTCATAGTCATCAACAACAATTGATGGCTGAGTAATAGGAGTACGCAAATAATCATTATTGGGAGTAGCAAACTCCCAAGCTTCTTTTCAGCCATATTTCCTATGTTTTTGGGTTTTCTTAAACAAAGAATTATAATAGTAAAGCAAGAATTTAAAGGCTAACTAATTTTTTGGTTTATCAAATAAAGACTGAAAGCAAACTAACAAAATTAAAAACAAGAATTAAAACTAGCAAGGTTCAACCTCACTAGGGTAGCTATTGCTTCCCCGGCAACAGCGACAGAAAAAGGGTTGATACCTTCGATCCGGATTACGGATGTAGTGTAGCTTCTTTTTCCCTAGTAGACCTAGGTTATTGAATCCTCGGGAAGCAAATGCGTAGTGAAGTTACTTTAACAGACCTTCGGGAGTTTTAGAATTCCTTTTGTGTTTATACCAGACCAATAGCTTGTGTCTTTTTGTTGTTGTCGATGATGGAGAGAGAGAGGGCCTAGGGTGTTTGGTTTCACCTATAGCTGTGCAAAACATCTGATGGGAATAAAAGATAGAAATAAAGTATGCATGTACTTGTTAGAGCAAGATAAATTATATGTGGGTAGTGCATCCATAATTGCTATTGCCTCCACAACCGCTTATAGCAATAGCCTATTAGTCTCATCCATAGAAGAAAGAGAACTAATGATATGCATAGTGATGTCACCGTTAATCCCAAGTAAATCCCTCACATACAGCTGTACTACCCCTTTTGTCACTAGGGTTCCCAACCTGCAAATCAGTCATTACTCATACTCCCTATACCTGGATCAACCCTCGGGATCTTGGGTACCTGACAAGTCCTTGGATTGAGGCAAGAGAGGATAAAATAATCATCATGTCATACAAACTAATACACGATCCCATCTATGATAAATAAGATGCACAATTGCTACACGGCTGATGACCCACAAGTATAGGGGGTGTATCGCAGTATTTTCGATAAGTAAGAGTGTCGAACCCAACGAGGAGCAGAAGGTGCTAGCTAGTGGTATGGATCAGGAATTCTCTGCAAATACTTAGCAAACGGATTTTTAGGGTTTTTTGATTAAGCAAGTAAACAAAGTACGAGTAAATAAAAGACAGTAGGAATAAATGCAGCAAGTGGCCCGATCCTTTATGCAGCAAAGGAAAATCCGGTTGTATTACTTAAGATGACCAAACATTCTCGAGGACACATGGGAAGACTGTCAAGTGCTTTCGCTTCATATAGTTGATTAATCTTCTTTAGCTTGCTAAGTGTTGTGTGGGTGAACCTGTGCTAATGTACCGACCTTCCTAGGACTAATACATACTTGTGATTATACCCCTTGCAAACATTCGTAAGTACAAGAAAGTAATTAAGGTAGAAACCTAACCACAACTTTAAACTCTAAGACCCTTAGGTCCCTTGTGTAATGGTTTCCTAACGGGGGTTCAGGTTTCTGTCACTCCGGCAACCCCTACGATTAGTAGCCAAATACACAATGCATTCCCCTAGGCCCATATAGGTGAAGTGTCATGTAGTCGACATTCACATGACACCACTAGAAGAAGTACACCACAACTTAAATATCAAACTATTGAATCTTTCTCAACACAACTCCACTACTAACAACATGACTTCTCCCATGTCCTCAAGAACAAAATGAACTACTCACAAGACATCATATGGATCATGATCAGATATGGAATAATGATGTATAACAATGTGAACATAAACAATAATTCAATGGTTCACTCAATAGCATCAACTACAAAGAGTAATCAACACCGGGAAAGTTTCCCCTATGAACTATGCAAGATTCAACCCAATTGTTACAACAATATGGAGATGGTGATGAGGGTGCTGATGGTGATGATGATGATGATGATCCTGATGAAGTCCATCTTGATGGTGGTGTTGATGGCGACGATCTCCCCTCTCCGGGAAGGAATTCCCCTGACAGAAATCTGTCTGCCGGAGAGATCTTTCTCTCTTGGTGTTTTCCGCCCCGTAGAGGCGGCGGAATCTTTTTGTGGTCGCTGCCCGAGTCTTAGGGTTTCGGGAGGATAATATACGCCAGAGGGGAGTGCCAAGGGTGGACCAGGGCGGCCACACCACCTGGTGGCGCGGCATAGGTTGGCCCGTGCCAGGGGGTGGTGTGGGCCCCCTGTGTCCCATCTCCAGCCCCCCTTCTGGCTTCCTTCGTCTTCTGGAAAATTAGGATTTTCCGTATATTCTCCCGGATTTTCTAATCTTCGTGAATTTTGCCTCCAAACAACACCTTTTCCATCAGAATCCTGACTGCAGCGGTCCATGCTCCAAAATTCATCAACCATGCAAAAACAGATGAAATAACATAAGTATCACCTCTCAATATGAAATATATCAATGAATAACAGTGAATTATGACATAGAATAGTGATGCAAAATGGACGTATCAACTCCCCCCAAGCTTAGACTTCGCTTGTCCCCAAGCGAAACTGAGCTCAATAAACATTGCCTCAGGTTTATGGAGTGAAGAGTCGATAAAAGAATACGGACAAGAAGCATCACATTCATCAATACATAGATCATAATAGAAGACAACTCACTATTATATAACTTACTTGCAATGAGTAAAGGAAACACAATAAAGATACATGAAGTAAATCATAATTGGTAATGGCAAACTTAGCTCTTGGTCGAAGAATAGTTGATAATTTGCTGGAGTTCACAAATAACTGGTTTTCAATGATAGCTTTCAAAGTAGTAAACATCAAGATAAGAGCAATGTACAAAACAAGGAACATAAGCAACATGATTGAATAAATCATCATATGAATGAATGAAACACAACAACTCAAAATACTTGCTGAGATGGAAGGGAATAGATTTATTGACTCAACTAAAAAGTAAAAGAAAGGCCCTTCACAGAGGGAAGCAGAGATTGCAAGTTTCATAAAGAGCTCCCAAAACTTTGATTTTCTGACATTACAGTCGTTATAGGTCAAGGGGATCCGGTGGTGGAGACGTTCAACGCCGAGCAGTGCGTGATGGCGGTGGTGAACGCGGCGACCGCGTCGGCCATGTGCATCCAGGCCGTCCTCCAGGACGTTTCTCCCACCGAGGTGATTCCGGGGGGGCTGACCAAAGTATGGTGGTACCTCAAGGAGGCGCCCGTGGTTGTCGAGTGGATGACACGGTCGGTGTTCCGCGGCGGAGCCACGACGTTGCTTTGCCTTGGACTCGCGCACTTCCTCGACGACTTTGATCTCGAAGATGTCACCAGCGGGTACCCCTCGACGACTAGTACGGTGGAGATTGCAGAGGTCCTTAGGCTGACCGCCAAGGCTGCTCCATTCGCGGAGTGTGTGTTGGCGATGGGTGACTTGCTGCCATACTAGGAGACGCTGGTGGCGCCGAATGACCCCGAGCCGAATCATCACAACCTGAAGTCGGAGTAGCCATTTTGGTCATCACTCGTGAATCAGTTGATGACTTATCTGGCGAATCCCTGGAATCCATTCATCCGGGTCAAGGGTGATGCCAGCGCCTCCTCGTCCAAGCCCGTAGAATGAAGAATTACCCTGAGGCATAAGTTAGTGTGGTGACAGGCCTTTTGTAATATACTTTATATCTGAACAATGTATTTTGTCCACTTGTGAAACGTGTCAATTGACTCACGTTTAACTTTGTGATTTTGGTTTGTGTGATTTTGGGTTGTGCGAGTCCTCGAGCGTGTCCGCCCTTTTGTGGGGTTGACCTCACGTATATGTATGTTGGTTTGTGTTAGGTTGTTATATTAACCAAAGTCGACTCGTCGTGGCTCATGGAGCCAGTCGCTTGGTGACCCCAAGGGGTGCTTTGTACTTGGTGTTTTTCCTGAATGCGAACGAGGTCGGTTAGGCGAGTCCCTGAGCATGGTACTTAACCGTTCGAGTCGCATACCCAAGGTAGGAGAGTACATAGTATGTTGTTTGTAATGTGTCACACCTTCTGACTTAAAAGGCAGTCGCATGGCGAGTCCAAGGAAAGATCTCATACTTGATGTGTTCCCGAGCCGTGTTGGGGTCGTTTTGGACGAGTCCCCGAGCGTGGTACTATACCGTTCGAGTCGCTTTGAGTGAGGGTGAGGAGGACGGGGCGCTGTGAGAAGCGGAGTCGGTAGTCTTGGCTCGGAAAGCCAGTTGAGCGGGGCGACTGTGATGGTGGCTCCGGGTTGGCGTTTTTGTGAACAGGTTAAGGCCTGTATATTTCTAGTGCCCTTGACCCGCACTAGTTAGCCATGTCAGTCGCTCAACCAAGGGTTGACTACCGTTAATAGCATATTGTTGTATACACGAGTGTGATTGGCACAAGGAGGGGCGAGTAGACACAATTTGTGCGAACCAGGTTTTTATTTCATCCTGTGGCGGATGAGTACAAGTTTTAGTTTTATGTATAGAACTTTCGTAGGAGTTTTACATTCCATGGCCGCTCGACGTCGAGCTGGGCATCGCCCCGTATGTCGATGAGGTAGTAGGCATCATTGCCGAGGACTCGCCCTATGGCGAATGGCCCCTCCCATGGGGGACAGAGCTTGTGCATGCCCTTCTTGTCCTGGATGAGTCGCAGGACCAGGTCGCCTTCTAGGAAGGTGAGAGTCCGGACCCGGCGGCTGTGATAGCGGCAGAGTCCTTGTTGGTAGATGGCGATGCGGGAGCAAGCTAGGTCGCGGGCTTTGTCGAGCAGGTCGACCATGTTTTGACGGGTAGCCTCATTGTCTTCTTTTGCATAGTGGACAACTCTGGGCAAGTCATGTTCCAGGTCGGTCGGCATGACGGCTTCGGCGTCGTACACCATGAAGAAGGGTGTGAACCCTGTTGAGCGGTTGATCAAGGTGTTGATGCCCCATAACATGGATGGGAGCTATTCGACCCAACATCCAGGGATCCGTTCGAGGGGGAGCTGCAGTCTTAGCTTAAGGCTGTGGAGGACGCTTTGGTTGGTGCGCTCTGCTTGGCCGTTCGACTCCGAGTGGGCGACTGAGGCGATGTCGAGCCGTATGTTGTGCTCCTTGCAGAAGTCAGCCATGGCGCCTTTGGCGAAGTTGGTGTCATTGTCCTTGATGATGTTGTGCAGGTAGCCATACTAGTAGATTAGTTCGCAGAGGAACTTGGTGGCGGTCTTGCTGTCACATTTCCTGATCAGCTTTGCCTCGATCCACTTGGTGAACTTGTCGACGGTGATCAGGAGGTGGGTGTAGCCCGATGGAGCTTTTTTAATCGGCCCACCATGTCGATGCCCCATATGGACAGGTGATGGGGATGGTATTGAGGGCCGAGCCAGGGGTGTGCATATGGTTGGTGTACTTCTAGCACCCGACGCATTGCTGGACAATGTCAGTGGCGTCGGCGTGTGCGGTGAGCCAGTAGAAGCCGTGGCACATGGCTTTGGCGACTAGAGACCGTGCGCCAGCGTGGTGGCCACAGTTGCCAGCATGGATGTCCTACAGGATCTTACGTCCCTCTTCTGTTTGCATGCAACATTGGAACACGCGAGTCACGCTGTTCTTGTGGAGTTTGCCATTGATGATGACGAGGAATTTGCAGCACCACACGATCATGCGTGCCTCGGTCTCGTTGTTGGGCAGGACCTTGTGCTCGAGGTAGGCGATGTAGGGTGCGGTCCAGTCGCTGGGCTCCGTGACCATGTTGACCAGAGTAGGCTCGGGCTGTAGTGGTATCCCGATATCGATATCCTTCGGAGGGGAGACCGATGGCTTGTAGATGATGTCGAGGAAGACACCTGGGATGGTGTTTGGTGAGCCGACCCGATGCACGAGAGTGCGTCGGCCTCCTCATTCTTGCGTCGGTCGATCCACTCGACAGAGTAGCCGGTGAAGTAGCCCCCCAGCTGGTCCACTTGGCGGTACACTATCATGGTGGGAGAGACGACGTCGCAGTTGCCAGCGACTTGTGCGGCAACAAGGTTAGAGTCGCCGTAGCACCTTAAGCGGATGATGTTCATCTCCTTGGCGGCTCGCATGCTGTGAAGGAGGGCCTTGTATTTAGCCAAGTTGTTGGTGCAGGGCATGAAGTTGATTTGCAGCACGTATCGGAGCTTGTCGCCTTTGGGGGAGGTGAGTACGGTCCCATCCCCTGTGCCGTCAGCGTTCTTGGAGCCGTCGAAGTGGAGCGACCAGTAGTGGAGGTAGGGAAGCTTTTTTGGCTGTTGCGCCTCTTCCCAATCGGCTAGGGTTTGCGACTTGATCGCTTTGCGCGGCTCATACTTGATGTTGTGAATGCCGATTTCGATGGCCCACTTGGCAATTCACCTAGTCGTGTCGCGGTTGCGGATGATGTCCTGCAACGGCGCGGAGGAGACGATTGTGATGGGGTGCTCCTGGAAGTAGTGCGGGAGCCTTCTTTGGGCTCGGAAGACCGCGTAGACCAGCTTTTGGTACTGCGAACAGTGTTGCCTCGACTCGGTGAGGTCCTCACTGATGTAGTAGACAGGGTGCTGCACGGGCACTCGTTGCCATCCTAAGGTCGCTCGAACACCATTACGGCGCTAACGACTCGGCTGGAGGCCGCGACATAGATGAGCATTGGCTCCTTGTCCACGGGGGTTGTGAGTAACAGTGCCGCCAGTAGCACCTCCTTGAGCGCTTTGAGCTCATTGTCTGCTTCGTCGTCCCACGTGAATGTGGGGTTCTTCCGCATCAATCGGTAGAGAGGCATTGCCTTCTCACCGAGCCGGGGGATGAAGCGACTGAGAGCCGCGACTCGCCCGGCCAGCTTTTGGATGTCGCGCAGGCACTCGGGTTTTCCGAGTCATGCGATGGTGTCAATCTTGGTGGGGTTTGCTTTGATGCCTCACTTGGAGACTACGTACCCCAGGAGCTGTCCGGTGGGTACGCCGAAGGTGCACTTCCCCGGGTTGAGCTTGATCTTGTACTTCCGCAGATTTGCGAAAGTTTCGGCCAGGTCGGCGAGTAGGTTGGTCTAGCGAGTTGACTTCACCACTACATCGTCGATGTATACATGGATGTTGCGGCCAATTTGGCCCGCGAGGCACTCCTGCATGCACCGTTGGTAGGTCACGCCGGCATTCTTGAGGCCGAACGTCATTGTGGTGTAGCAGAAGGCACCAAATGGCGTGATGAACGCTGTTTTCTCCTCATCCTCGACCACCATCTTGATCTGGTTGTAGCCAGAGTATGCATCGAGGAAGCATAGTGACTCCAACCCCGCGGTTGAGTCGATGCGTGGGAGGACGAACTCCTCCTTTGGGCAGGCGCTGTTGAGGTTGGTGTAGTTGATGCACATTCTCCAAGTGTTGTTCTTCTTCAGAACTAGGACTGGGTTTTCCAGCCACTTGGAATACTTGATTGGTCGGATGAAGCCTGCGGCAAGCAGGCGGTGTACTTCTTCGGCGATTGCCCAACGGCGCTCTTCATTGAAGGGTCACAGCGACTGCTTCACAGGTCACGCTTTGGGGTCGGCATTGAGTTTGTGCTTAGCAAGTTCCCTCGAGACACCAGGCATGTCAGATGGTTTCCATGCAAAGATGCCGCGATTCTCACGCAGGAACTCGATGAGCATGCTTTCCTATGCAAGGCGCATGTTGGTCCCGATGGTGACCTTCTGGCTCGAGTCGCTCGGGACAAGATCGACGGTGCGGGTGTGCATGGAGGCCTCAAATGATGTCAACCCGACATTTTCTACATTGGGTTTCTTTAGAATCCTGGGGTCATCCTTGTCGACACCACTCGCATATTTGGTGAGATTGTCGGTGTGGTTGGTCTCCCTGGCGATGACGGTGTCGGCGAGCTTGGCGCTGTTGTCCCCGCATTCTATGGCCATGTTAGGGTTGCCGTGGACAGTGATGATACCGCGTGGCCCTAGGAGCTTCATCATGTTGTACGTGTAGTGTGGGGCCGCCATGAACTTGGCGAATGCATGTCACCCTAGGACGCAGTAATAGGGGATGTGCAAGTTCACCAACTCGAAGACGATCCGCTTGTTGCGGAAGTTGGATGGCGTGCCAAAGGTGACTGGCAGCATCACCTTGTCGATCGGGTACAACTTCTGACCAGGAACCATGTCGTGGAAGGTGGTGAGGGTCGATTCGACCATCGACTGCGAGAGTTGCAGCCTCCTGAACATGTCCAGGTAGAGGATGTTGATGGAGCTTCTGCCGTCCATCAAGGTCTTGGGGAGCCAGTAGTCAGCCACTTTGGGCTTGACCACCAGGGCGACTCGCGGCTCCAAGTGATGCTCTCCTTGGCCTAGTTGAGGAAGCAGGGGATGTCGACTTGCGTCACCGCATTCACGGCGACTGCGCGAGCGAGCACCTTCTTCTCGCGTTTGGTGCCGAACCCGGTGAACGTGTGTTGCGATCCAACGTCATTACCAAACCCGCCGGCATTGTCGTTGTCTAGTCACAGACACCCCAGGTGGTGGAAGATTGCTACCGCATGGCGGCGTGTTGTCGCAGGTCTCGCGCTCGGTCGTGTGAGACAGATCATGCTCGTCGTTGAAATTCAAGGTGCGACCCTGAATGTTGGAGTTCAGGCGGCTCCTGATACGACGCTGGTGGTAGAGCGATAGCTCCTGCGCCGTTTCCCGCTCGAGGTGGTACTTCTCGCGCTCGGCATGCTCCATGCGTGTTGCCGCCTCTAGTTGTAGGTGGTACTCCTCGACCTCCGTCGTCGTTGTGGTCAGCAGGATCAGCATGGAGAAGGGATCCGGCAGGGTGCTTGCGCTGCCCGCCATATAGATGATGCTAAAGCGATTGGATCTGGCACTGAAGTCATCGGGGGACTCCGACCCAGAGTCAGAGTCGAAGATCCCGAGGATGGAGGGGTCCTCGAAGTCCTTAGTGTTGGAGACTCACGTGATGGAGTCTTTGTGTGACGCGGCGGTGATGGATTCGGCGACCGAGGCAGGGGTCGCCGAATCAGAGTCGTCGCGGAGGGCCGCGTCACCTGTGGCCGCGTCGCTCCTGGCCACGTTGCTGACGGCCGAGTCGTACTCGAAGGCGAGGCGGGTGATTGAGTGGATCTGGCTTTCCGAGAGTAGATCGTGGTGTGGCGGCGATCCTCCGATGATTGCCGTCTCCACGGGTAGGCGGCATCCGTGAACCCAACAAATAGGTTGATGGTGTTGACCGGCATCACCGCGCTATGCGTGATCGGGCGCGACGCCGGGATGTAGTTGCTGGGCAGGATCTGAAGGATCCCGCCGCTTGCGATCATGCGGCCGATGGCAATGGGCCGATTGATTGGCGAGTAGGGTCTCACCACAGAACTCAGGCTGGACCGGCCATGCCCCACAGTGGGCACCACTATCATGGGAATGACCACCACAGTCGCTTCCAGGGGTAGCGATTGGAAGGATTTAGGGCAAGAGCGAGTCGCCATCTGTGGTGCGAGATTGAGGGCAAAGACACAGCGATTTACCTAGGTTTGGCCCCCGTAGGGTAAATACCTACTCCTACTAGATTGTATTATTAGCGAGTGAGTTACAGGGGTGGCGAGCTTGGCGGCTAGGCAACGAGTCGCTTGGATGGGTTGTATGATGGAACGCGAGTACAGAGAGTACCCTAGGGAGGTTTATATAAGGGGTACCTCGCTAGGGTTTATAGGATTACAACCGAATCAGTTAAGATTTCGGAGGTTTTGACCTAATCCGACTGGTCTTATCTACGTTTCTGGGTTTCTCCTTCAGTCGTGTTCCAGTCCCCGTCCTGCAGGCCCACTCGCAATGGGCTTGGTCCAGTTGAAACGTCCTGCTGGGTATACCCCATTCGGCATATCCCCATCAGTAGTCCCCGAGGCCAACAGTGATTCAGCGCAGGTGTTTGCTTGGTAGTCGGAGTAGGCGAGTCAAAGTGGATGCCCAGTCGAATCGGTGGTGGACTCCTCCAATGAAGGGAGAAACTCCTCAAATGTGTCTTTAGTCGCAACATTGGCAAATGGAAATGTGCTCGAGTCGCCACGCCCAATCGATTGGAAGAGGCAAGTAAGCAGGTGAGTCGAGTGGATGAAGTTGGACCATCAGCCTGGTCAAACTAGCTGTTGGGTAACTCCAACAGTAACTTTCGAGAATTTACCGCGAGGTAATCCCGAGATTGGCGGGTAGCGTCCCTTTATAAGGAGAATGGCAGAGGGGGAGGCAAATCTTCGCATTTCTCCACACCCGCGCACCCTCAGTCTCCATATCCACTCCTGATCCAAAAATTCTGGACAGAGTGACCTCTTCCTTCTCTCGATGGCGCCTCCAAAGGATTTGTGGGGCAAGTCGAAGTGCACCACTGCCGCCCTAATGTCCTTTTAGGATGCGGTAATTCCCTGTAAGGGGAACTGGCGGATTCCCGCGTCCAGCGAGACTGAGCCGAAGCCGCGCCCTGGTGAGTTTATATGTTTCCAGAGCCACCTGGAGAGGGGTCTGGGATTCCCCACATCGAATTTCTTTCGGCGGTTCTACGCGTACTACGTGATCAATCCATTGGATCTAGGGCCACACAGCATCGAGCAACTCGCCATCTTCGTCGCCTTCTGCGAGTGCTACTTGGAGTGTGCCCCTATTTTCCTCTCTGGCTGGAGCTGTTCCACGGCCGCCTCGGTCACGAGGCGGGTGGCTCCATCTTGGCGGCAGGCGGTGTCACTTTCCAGTTGAATCCTAAGGCCAAGTTCCTAAAGCTGCAGCTACCGAAGAAGGCCACGAGCGAGTGGAAGAAGAGTTGGTTCTATGTGAAGGAATCAACTCCCTTTGGAGAGGTGCCGCTCCCAATGTACACTGCAGAAAGGAGCGAGCTGCGCTGATTGTCAGAGGCCAAGCTCCCCACTGACCAGGGGATGGCCGTAGACGAGATGTTTTCCCGGATCCAGGAACTGAAAGACGAGGGCCTTGAGACCATCAATTTGTACAATTGTTGGCTCAGGTGGCGGCTGGTTCCGATGGCTACCCGAGCCCACTGGATGTACCAATACATCGGGAAGGGGGATTCCACAAAATCATGCAGCGAGCCTTGGGATCCGGAGGACTATGCCGCCGCGCTGAATAAGATCACGGAGGCAGAGTACGTCGAATCCCATGGCCAGGCTGGCCCATATACTCCGGGAAGCGACAAGCTCCTCCGGTGAGTTTCTTTGCTTATTTCATTCCTAGTTGTAATTTTGCAATCGCAGTCTTGTAATCATATACCAACACTCCCTCCCTGGACAAAACTCCCAATCAATTTACACCACTCTGGTGCAAAACCTTTCATGCATAGCGTTTATTGAAGGAAATACCATTTCACTTTATCATATGTCTTTTCAAAATATATTTTAAACAACACCCCATCCAGTTCTTTTCGATGAAGTTCATAGATGGTCTCATGTAGAACAACCACTCCCTCAAGGATATGCCTTCTAGGCACAAAAGAAGATTGGGTGGATCTAATAAGCTTTGGGGAAATCCCCATGATGCGATTAGTCCCAACTTTAGTAAAGATTTTGAAACTAACATTTAATAAACGTATGGGTCGATATTGTTGTATTTGCACCGCATTCTCCTTCTTGGGAAGTAAAGTAATGACACCAAAGTTTAACTTAAATATAGGTAACTCCCTTGTAAGTAATTCACTAAATAATGCCATTAGATCCTCTTGATCACTTCCCAAAACTTTTGATAGAATTCCGCCAGAAAATCGTCCGGACCAGGAGCCTTATTATGCTTCATTTGGAAGATAGCCTCATACACCTCCTTTTCAGTAAAAGGTGATGTAAGCAAACTATTCTCCACCAAAGTGAGTTGCGGTATATCATGCATGACCCCCTCCATTATTGAAATATTTGTTGGGGATGTCGCCCCAAACAACTTTTTATAATACTAAGTAATATACACTTTTAAATTATCTTCTCCCACAATGGTAAGCTAGAATATTTTTTCTTCCTGTGCTTACCATTTACAATTAAATGGAAGTATTTAGTATTATTCACACCCACTTGGATGTGTTTTACTTTAGCCTGTTTAGCCCACTTTGTTTCCTCATCCGTTCGTTTGCGTTTCTAAGCGACTCATGCTCAACCGCAGTCAACATATTTTTCTCAGCTTTTAAATAAAGTTCACCAATGATAAGAAGCAATCTTTCTTTTTTCCTTCTTGTATTTCTCACTTAAATTTTTGACTCATCCTTTCAGAAAACGTCGTAGTTGGCGTATTCTATTTTGCCATCTCTCCATTGGAGTACGCCTCTCAGTCATCGCCACCCATTCAGATGCCAGCATCTCATAAAAGCCTTCATGTCGTATCAATACAACTCGAAGAAAAATAGAGGCTTATTCCTAAATAGGCTTTAATTCTAGAGTCAATAAGTAACGGCATATGATACGATCAAGCTTTTCATAAGTGGGTGCTCAATGTTTGCATTAAAAACAAAAGACCAGTGTGCATTGAAATTATTGTTATTTTTTCCTCCATAGGCAGGGATAAACCTCACAAACATGAACCATCTCCGCAAGAAAATCTGGCTTAGGTGTATCCTGGACAGCCCATACACATGCAAAAAAAACATTCAAAGCCATCTTTCTTACATTTAATATACAGTTTAACACAATAATGACCAGTGCTCACCTTTAAAACCTGTAGAGTATCAGCATTAATACCCACAAGAATGCCACTAGATCTACCATGCGGTGGTAGACAAAACCAAATAAAGTTCAAATCAGCCGCAAGTTGATTCAAAAAGGGAACCACAAAGTTAGATCCCTGTCTTATCACCAACTTCATTACCAAAGAATTGATTAGATATTCTTGTCTTCTCGATTTCTCTCTCTCTATTTTTTTCTTGTTTCTATTGGATCATGGCCTTGTGGTACATGTGTGTACAGAGTGATTACATCAAATAGTGGCACTGCTTGGGATTGATTAAATTATTCTATTACATATATACTCTTTTGTATTTTTTCCTGAATTCATGGTTGTCTTCCCTACCGGTGAAATCCTAGCTCGAGATTTAGACAATACCACACCACATTTATTAGCCGCGGAGCAGGTGGAGGCGCGCAGGTTAGACGCTAGTGGAAAAAGATAGGTTAGAGATCTCGCTGGAGTAGGTGAAGACCCCGCCGGAAAGGAGCTTTGGGCTATGGAAAGTAATGGGATGGCTGAACTCTATCACGTGATGCCTCCAATCCTCTCTCTTAGCACAGGTAGGGTGCAGGAGGGAGAAATGGAAGTCTGGCGTGCACGAGATATCACCTGTATGGCCTAGCTTATCTCTCCCTGCTTTTTTAAGATTTGAGTTGGCTAGATTCTCTATTCTCCTGTACTAGTAGAGATTTTGTGTTGGCTAGATTCTCTCTTCTTCTATACTAGTAGATCTAGTGTTAAAACATAGATCTTTCATATCTTTTGAACTACAATATCAACTTATAAACCGTTTAAATATTTATGTTCGTAGAGAAGGGAGCTTTAAAATAAGACCAATATTGAATATCTTGGTAATTTTTAAAAATCGACTTTTGAAACTTGGTGTAACTTGGTGAAAAGTTGTTTTGAAACAATTTGTTTCACTCTGTTTTAAACTTGATTCATTAGAATTAGTAAACATTTGGCAAATTGTTTTAGAGTTCAATTTGGAGACATAACTTTTTGTATCTAGTTTTATAGAGTTTTAGTGTGGATCATCGTGTTTGAATAAGTTTCTGAATTCGAAATTTAAATTTTGTCCAAACGAACCTTTTTTAGACTTGTTTGGAAGATATCTTCAAAAGAAATACACAAATTAAACGAATTGTTAATAAGATATATACTCCAATAAATTGCTCTTTTAAACCAAACAGTAGAAATTAATCTATGTACTAAAGAATAAAAAAAATAGTACTAGCGTAGACTAGGCTACATGCAAAGATTGTACTAGTATAGGATAGACCACATGCAAAGATTCTCTTCATGTACTAATCTCAAAGCAAACACAACAAGCTGAAGGGTGGATGCGTGCACGCGAGGTCACATGCATGCTAGAATCGTCGGTCTCACGCAGGAGGAGAAGAAAGCCTACTCCTGCTATGCACGTCCCACGATGTAAAGGCAAGACAAAGTCACCTGGATGTGACAGGATAAATTAGAAGGAGAATTCACATAATTTTTTAGTGCATAATGGACACAGATTTCGGTGGCTGCATGAACGGAAATGATAAATCATGTACCCATGTGTACAAGCACAAAATCCATTCTCAATCAATTGACATCAAAATTATTTTTATTGTCTATCATTGTGTCACGACGGTTTGTTTCCAAAGGAGGAGACTTTTCATCATATATGAAGTAACCACAATTGCGGTTTGTAATTAGCCTGCAAACCTATACTTATTCAAAAACAAATAGTACACATGTTTGTATTAGGTATGTCAGTACATACATGTTTCAGTTTGTCAATAGATGGTCCCTTGAAGAAAAGTGCGACTTACAAAAGCCACCACGACAGCATTACAAATTGATGAATCCGGAGGATACAAACTTGTTGATGACTACTTGCGTTGATCGGACCAAACAGCAAAATCAAAATTAGTCACGTACACCATCCGTGAAATCTGATTGCTAGAAATAATCTATAAAATCTCCTCTTGTAGAACTCCTAAAGCCACGCCAAAGTCCAAGGGCATGTTTGATTCTTAGGATGGAAAAAAGTAGAAACATGAAAAATTGTTGGATTGCAATGTCATGTCCACTCTAATCCTATATGAATTCTTGAGTGGAGTCTCGTGACCTACGAACGATCACTCGGTAACGATATAACCTGCAACATGAATGATCAATATATTTAATGTATGGCAAGTAGGCCAAAGTAGATTACAACAGACCTAGCAACTACATGATCATTGGCTACGTATAGTTCAGACTCATTTGCATAAAGTATTAGTTTTATCCTATCATTTGTAATAGAGTACTTTTTTCAATATGATAAATGGGACACTCCGGTTCACTCCCAAGTTCTCCTACCCAATTAAGTTTACCCAACAAATTTTAAGTAATTGAGAAGTTGGGATGAGTGAGAAATATGTCATAGCATCAATATCAGATCGCTTAAGTTATCCATAATCAGAAATACATCTAAGTACTTAGATTAGACACCCTGCAGGGATAGTACACTTTACCCATACGATATGGTCAACCCTCTCTTACCACTACACACATTTTGTGTCATGGTAGGAAGAAGTCCGCAACAGGACAATTCAGGAAAAGATTTCCAACCACATCCACACACCGTTCTAACCTACACTATCTACATCTCTGGATATGAAGGGCTTGATTCACCACAACCTACTAAGTCAATGTAACATCCCAAAACTCTAATCCAAGATATCAAGATCCAAATCAACCAATTTAGGTTAACAAATTTTTTTTCTCATTTAACTCATTAAGCATGCATATGTGGGTTGCATTAAATAAGAATTATTTTAAATTGCCATGATTGTTTGTTCTAATGATTGTAAAATGATTCTACGATAAATTCCACATCATCTAGATCATTCCCAAGCAAAATCCAAAGAAAAAGAAATCAAAAGGAATTAATAAATGGAAATGGTCACGTTTGCCATTTTAATCAACTAGGCCACTTAGGTGTTCCTAGCACCCAAATTCAAACAGAAACAATTATGGATCTTTACACCCCCTTGCTAGTACAAGTAATGATATACCAAGACCCACCTTGTGATCTTACAAAAACATTTAAACTCTAAATTCAAATGACATTTGAAAATGAAATCTACTTCATATGTCTAGATCCCACTTCTCCAAAAACCATTCAAATGAATTCAAGTTGACAATCCCTAGTAACCACACACTACCAAGCAACAGTGGAGATCACTCAAAACTTTTCATTCAAAAATTTCAAAGTGGATTTCTTTTGGCCATTTTGTCAAACACCTTATGAGCACAAATCAGATAAAAACCACAAACACTATTGTGAGCAGTGTTCTGGCCAATGTGGTCTCCCATTTTGCAACCAGAGCAACCTCAGTGCACCCCCTACCCTTTGCTAGCCCGGCCACCCACTGTGAACACGACCAAATGGTCATGGCCACCCTGGCCGAGCACATTTATGACCCTCACCGTCGACAGCACGCCCCTAGCGCCGCCAGCCTCGCCCACCTTGTCTAGTGCGTCGCCTGTGCCCCACTTCCCCCTCCAGGCCAGCCCCAGCTCGAAGACAGAGAGAGGAGGAGCCAAGAACTGCCGCGCCCGGACCGTGTCTACCATGCCGACGCTGCCCGCAGTTCACGCCCTGGCCCCGCTCAACCCGACCTTGCCTTGCTCCCGCCGCCCACCTACATGATCACCAGTGACCCAGGAGCCTAACGGGCATGCTCGTTTCCTCGACCGTGACCCGTAGCCACCGGCCGCCGTAAAGTTCGCCGTCGACTGAGGGAGCGTGCGCGCAGCTACGCTCGCTTCTCCCGACCACCTCGTACTGCATGCGCACCTCCGTGATGACCGCTAGGGAACCGCCCACCGTCCTAGCCCACCTCCCACGCCTCTAGCTCGCTGTGTCGCCGCCCCCGTCGAGCTCTGCCCATGCCTCTCTGCCGCCTCGCCGAGCCTATATAAGAAAGCCTCCCCAGCACCTTTTCTTCACACCACCCATCTCCCCTCTCACCACTGATCATTTCCCCTCTCTCGCCGGAGCCGCTCGAGCAGCCAGTCGCCAGAATTGAGCCGGAGTTAGCCGCAGCAGAGGAGGAGAAGTCCCCGTCGATTTTGTCCACCCCCGGAGCTGCCGTGACCTCGCCTGAGTCTGCCGCCGTCGCCTCGTTCGATCGCCCCCATCACCGCACTCGTTGGAGCCCTGGTATGCCCCCACTACACCCCCACTGAGCCGCTAGGGTTCCACCTCGCCGGCGACATGTCCATCATCGATGATGAACGTGAGCCGTAGATCCTAGTTCTAATCGTGTGGGCCACGTTGCCCCGTACCGCTTCGCGTTTAAAGAGCCACTGACAGGCGGGACCCCCCTGTCAGCTGTCCTCAGCGCCGTGGAGTGAAACTGGGCCGGCCCATTAGTGTTTTCGTGCAACCTAGCAGATTCAAATAAATCTTTTTCTTTTTAGAAGTAAACTAGTTTCTGTCCTGTAGTTTAAAAATCAATTCAGAAATATCTACTGAACCAAATTGAGTGATTCCAATTTTTTTGGAAAGATAATTTAAATCTCTATCCAAGCCCGTTGGATTTAAATCAATTAGAGTTATAGATATCTCCTAGCAAAAATGACAAGATAGAAGCTTTTTCACATTCAAACATTTTTCTAAAATCAACCATAATAGTTTTTGATTGATTCCACCTCTCAAAAATCACATTTGAATATACCTATCTAAATATGTAATAATATTAAGGTTTTCTTGCACTGACTTTGGACTAGTACCAAAATAATGCTATATAGGCATTTCTAGTCACTTTAAATCATTAAATATTAAACTTAAACTTATTAAAATGTGATCCAATATTTAAATCACATTCCCATACATTGGAATATGTGGTGATGACATGTGTCCACATGATCCCAAATTTTAATTGGAGAATATTAAATTTTAGATATTTTCAATGAGTAGAAATTACTTTTCTCAAATAAAATAAATGAAACTAGTTCATTAAAACCTTGTGATGATACTAGATCATCAAATGTATGCCTTAGTGTGCTAAATAGACTAGTTAAGTATTGTTTGGTGATTGTGTATTCCGTATGTATTTATAGACGATAGTACCGACCAAGTCTACGAGGAGGAGGAGTTCTATCCCAAAGAAGAAGAGGAGAATTTCAACCAATGCACCAACCAAGGTAAGCTAACACTTGCAAGTTTCTTAACTATGCAAGTCATCATTAACAATGCAAGCTAGATAACCTAAGCAAGATACATTAGGCATCCTTTGGTTCTACCTTTTGACTTATACCTACTCCAAGTTTTATTTACAAGCTTTACTTCCTTTTACTTTACCAAAGTCCCTTACTTTGTTTATAGATAGCATAAAGAGTATAAAACTTGACCTATCTAGTTAGACTTAGATGTTATTCTATGGCATGGGATTGATATTAGCATCCCACATTAGTGAACACTCTTAACTTAGTGATTAGACCTAAACCAAAACTTGATCACTTTAGATGGTAATACTTAGTGAAAATGACTTATGAAAAGCTTGGAATGATGAGTCATTCTATTGAGATGTTTTGACATGTGTTGAGACACACAAATGGTTTATGATGATGATGAAAATGTTGAGGCACGAGCCTTAGCCCCTTTATAAAAACTGATGGTTGGGTTCGGATGCAATACCATTCCAATTTTACCGTACAACCACAATACCTGAATTGGGTAAGCCTTAGCCAGAAGTTTATATGCATTAGTATTAGTTCCCTCGCAGGAGAGGTTTGAGCTGAGGCTACCTCTTAATGTTGTCCACCTATGCAGTGCCTAGGATGGCAGATGGCCATGGCTGGGAGGCCAAGCTCATAGGAGAGGTGCTTATACTAGAGTGTGTAAAGGAAAGGTTATGTTTGATTATCTGCATACTAAGTATGATGATTCAGGGCTATCCCTGATAGATGTATCGAATTTTGTGGTGAAAGTGTACCACCTCTGTAGAGTGTCAAACTATTCAAATAGCTGCGTCTGTGGTTATGGACAGTTGGAGTGGCCATACTGTTCCGTTGTTAGATGTTTTCAAAATGACTTATGAAATGAATTGTGACATGACTTGACCACAATAGACTTGTGACTATGACAACTAAGTTCCCACTTAGGTGATTTAGAACTTCATTTTATCTTTCTTTGTTTCTGAACTCAGCTTAGGTTTCAAACTGAACTTACAAATAAACTTAGAGTTTAGCATTTTCCTACTAGAACTATCCTTACTTGTTAGTGATAGTTTGCGAGTACTTAAAGAGTACTCATGGCTTTGTCCCTGGCTATTCCCGTGGCCAGACTATGAGGAGGACTACCCTGAAGGAGGACAGCAGGACGGCTATGACAACTAGGATCATCTCCCATCGTCAGCATTGCATGTGACACTGAAGATGGAGGCCACCACTACGCTATTGATTCTGCTACTTGTTTGTACTAAGACTGGATCATGAGATCCTTTATTTGTGTAAGACCTTATTATGGTTTGTAATGGATGATGTACTGTGATATGCAATCTATTATGTCTCGCAAAAATGGTAATCCTGGGATTGCGAGGTATGGCATAACAGGCATCTGGGATTAAAAATCCGGGTGTTGACAAGTTGGTATCAGAGCTATCCTGACCATAGGAGACCCTAGTTAGAATGGACGTCTGAACAAAAACTTAGTTTCAAAAACAAAGACGCGAGTATTTATAAAAACCTATTTCCTCTCTTACCCTTGGGATTCTTTCTCTCAAAAAAATTACATGTTCCTCAAAAATTCTTACATTACTACATAAAATTTTGACACACTTGATCACTTCACTAAATTTCTCATCCTAAATTCTTATAGATGGAAGTTCAGTACTGCAAGTTCTACCAGTTGGGCAATGGAGGCCAACTGATCTTCGAGAGGGATCTTGATACACTATCTGAGTACCTTGAGCGTCCACATCCGGAATTCTTTGGAGCTCAACTCAATGGTCCACCAGGAGGAGATTTACAATGGCTAGTAGTTGCTGATCTTCAAGGCAAGTTAGAGGCACCAATGTCCGAGAAGATTCAATTCACCGTGAGAGAGAACAACTAGCTAGATGGATTAGCCAGGGCAATGCATGAAGCTCTCGCTCGTCTTTGCGCTCAGAATGTCAACTTGATCCAAGGAACCCGCTTTGCTCACTATGCAAGGCGTGATTCTATTGGAATGCCTCTGGAGATGCCAAGTCACCCGGAGTTGAAGCGTCAAGTGGAGAATCTCGACTTCCTACTGTACGATAGACAAAAGGAATTGGACAATGCTCGAGAGTTCGCCAGCCACAACCTTGCCATTGCCGCCCAGAAGGCCCAGACTTTCTCACTGCTAGTCAAGGATCGTCAGTCACTTCGCCATCAACGTGCAAAGAAGGATCGCATCATCGACCGTCTTCGCAAGAAGGTGGCCGACCTCGAGAAGACCATCAAGGAGCAAGAAGCTCAGCTTGCAGCAAAAGAAGAAGAGGAGGAAGGTGAAGACATCCAGGGGATATTCACTCATACCTCAGCAATGATGATGACTACCTGGAGGATGACGCCATGGACTTCTACACCAACGATGATGACTTCGACTTCATCGATGATGAGTAGATGCACTAGAGCACTATCGTAGGAGTGAGAAGTATCGGTCCCATTGTATCTTAGCTTACAGAATGGTTCTTAAAACCATCTGTTTTCCTTTTGTTGTGGTGTGTGTGTATGTTTGTATCGTGTGCTTTGCTTGAATGAAAAGAAGTTAGTTGCAAAACCTGAGTCAAACTCAAAGTTTTAGCTTTGAAACCAAAACCATGAACCTTAGAACTTTCCCTCTTACCCCATTATCTATCTCATTCTTCAGATGACTCGTGGAAACCTAGGAGGGAGTAGCTCATCGTAGGACCCAATGCTGCAGATTCTGTAGACGCTCATTGCAGACCGTGAAGCTAGTAGGGCAGAGCGCCAAGCAAATCTAGCCACACTGCAGCAGATCGCCCAGATGGCTCACAACAATCAGAACCATGGAAATCAGGATCATCATGGATCTAAACTCAAAAACTTCTAGAATACCAATCCCCCAATCTTTAGCAAGTCTGAAGATCCACTAGATGTCGATGATTGGTTGCAGACCATGGAAAACAAATTAGAAGTCACAGGAGTGGATGCAAGCGAGAAATTTCTGTTTGCCACCCACTGTCTAGCTGGAGATGCAAGAGCATGGTGGAACAGCACCCGCACGATGAACCACAGTCAAGTGATGATGTGGAAGCCTTCAAAGTCAAGTTCAGCCGCACCCATGTGCTGCAGGGTCTAGTCACCAGAATGAGAGATGAATTCAGAGAACTAAAGCAAGGTAGAATGACATGAGTGGAGTACTGTGACAGATTCTTGTCCCTTGCCAGGTATGCACCTGATGAGATCAACATGGAGGCCAAGAAGAAGGAGAGATTCCTGAACGGACTACATGATGAGATGCAGACTATACTCGTCAACATCCGTTTCGAGGATCTTGAAGAGCTAGTCGACTCTTCCATTCAGATGGAAGGGAAGATTAACCAAGCGAACAACAACCACAAACGTCGGATGATGCACCAAGCTGGATCCAACAGTCACCAAAAGTATCGCCCCAACTCGTCTACTAGATATGCCCCACGGAACAATCGACCCCCAATGTCCTGTCCAAGCTACCCCAACCATAGCGGAGAAAATGCGAAGTCCGGAGGAAACAACCACCCCGACAACTCCAACAATTTCAACCATGCACCTCCCAAGCACAACAACAACAACAATAACAACAACAACAACAACAACAACAACACCACTGCACCCAGAACTAGAAGCAATGATGTGCCCGTGGCAGCAAAAGACAAGTCTCAGATTACTTGTTTCGTGTGTGGAGTGAAGGGTCACTACTCCAATGAGTGTCCCATGAAGATTGTCGCCACTGCCAATGTGAATGCCCCAGCTCAATAGCAGCGTCGCTTTCAGCCCGGAAGAAGATTCGCCCTAGGGAACCCTCACAACCGCAACGGCCGTCTCTTCCACATGAACGCCGAAGAAGCCCAAGAAGCGCCAGATGTAGTGTTGGGTATGTTTTCTATCAACTCAGTTTTAGCAAGAGTGTTGTTTGATTCTGGAGCATCACACTCATGTTGGGGATCGGCACGGAAAACAAAAATTTCCCTACGATGGAACCCCAGAAACTTAGCCTAGGATCTATCTATGTAGTAATGCGGTAACAGCCGATGCGTAGAGAATACATACCCTTGTAGTCTGTACACGGTTAACGTTCCGCGGGGAACGTGGTTGATGTAGTCGTACTCGAAGCCGACCTCAAGGTCACGAAGCTCCTCGCAGGTCACCCCTTTCTCCTTCTTGATCTTCATCATCTTCATCGTGCAACAGCTCCGGCTAACGACATTCAAGCGCCCCAAGTGTTGTGCCTCGTGTCTTGGGTGTCTCGATCGCACAGCCCAGACTTGGGGCCATGGTCACAAGGTATAGAGCGAGGGAGGGAGAAAGTCAACCAAAGGACTTCTCAAGTTGTGTATTTGGTGTATTCAATCCCACCCATGGGCACCCCTTTATATAGGGGGAGGGGGTGTGCCCTCCCCTTTGGGTTTCCCATGTGGGACTAAACAAGGGAGAGGGGGGAGGTGCATGGGCCTTAATGGGCCAGCCGGCCTAGGGTGGGCCCCACCCCGCGCACAACCCTAGGCTGGTTGGGTGGTCCCCCTCAAGGCGCCTGGGCCTTGGCCCTTTGGCCCTTGGCCCTTCCCTCCTCTGTTTTTCCCTCATGGGCCTTTATTCCCTAGGAAGTTTGGCCCATTAGTAGAATAACCCTTCAAATTAGATTTTAATATTATATTTAATATTAATTACATTAATTAATATGTAAATACATATTACAAAACCTGATTCAACCTGAAACACCTTTCGGTTCCCTTTTGATTTCCTCCGAACGACTTCGGATCTTCCCCGAAATGATTCCGTTCCTTTATTCTTTCTCCGAATAACTTCGGATATCTCTGCGGAACGATTCCGGATTTCTCTTTCTCTACTGTGATTCCGTCCTACGAATGATCGCTCTCATTGTACCCTTAAGTGTATCCTCTCACGACTCGGGAATGCTCTAGAGATGATCTGTATGAATGATCAACAGAGGGACCAGGGATGTCCATGTGACCCCTATGCATTCCTGATGACAATGTCGTTTGAACCGTCTATATGTAGCATCCTCTTCCTTTTGTTTCTCGATACAACTTGTCCGAGATCCAATCAATGGTATCCTATACCTTTGTTCAATCTCGTTCACAACAAGTTCTGTTTTCTTGTTACCGTGATATTACATCCCTGTGACCTAGTCACATGTTGCAACATATATGGATGTAATCTCACCAAGCCGGCCGTATGTATCTTTACCCGTCATGTGGGTGAAGAAATCCCGGTCTTGCAGTCACATGTCATCTACTGTTCCTTTGGAATACCCAACATACACCTTTATGGCCACCGTATTACCAGATGACGGTTGATGTAGTCTAAGCAGCCTAGGGAAACAATGAGTAATATGAGCTCACGGTCTAAGGAGAAGGAGTCTAGGTATAGCTGTTGCAACAATGAACTATATGACTTGATCGTGTTGCAATCCTTCGAGGAATGTCCAATCACATCATTCTCCAATGATATGATCTTGTTGTCAGTCGGCATAAATGCCCATGATCTTGAAACCCAGATCATCTTCATGACCAACGAACTACTATGAATAGAGGCTACTAGGGACTTGGTTGTTTCATACCACACCTATACCAATGTTTCTACTTGGCATAGTTATAGCACAATATGAAACTATTATAAACTAATTGAGATATGACAATAAAAACCTATTTCTTATTTGCCTCTAGGGCATATCTCCTTCAGTCTCCCACTTGCACTAGAGTACAAATAAACTAGCTTGCATTTTACTCATATGAACCATATACCATATGCGTTTATAGATCATGCATGCTCATGGGAAACGTCATGTCCATGTTCTGTTTTACCAGATCATTATGTCTTTTGCAAATCGTTAATGTCTTCCTAATTTTGACATTCACTCCATTATCTTATAATGGGTCAAAGTATTTGTTTGGAAACAAAGCAAGACTTTTGTTTCTAGTGTTTTTGATGACGGTCATTTTCACCGTTGTCATCTAAACTTCGAAACACACTTTGCTATCCTTTGTGTATAGACTATAGTCATGGCAGCAGAACGAGGACGGATTCCAGGAGCTTATAGTGACGTTAGATCAACCTCGAGGGCTTTCTCATGGGCCCTGGGCCCTGGGACTCATCATTCTACGTTAAAAGCGAACTAGCCCCACCATAACATTATACATCACATCAGATGGAGCTTTTATACTTCTATATCTATGTAAATCCTAGTGCATGAAATGCAACTATGCCACTTACATTGCTTCTTGCTATTTATGTACAAACTCAATTCTGGTTCAGCGATCAACTCAGGAATCACTTAAAGACATGTTCTTACAGTTAAGAGCTAGTCCTTCCAACCAGAACTTTGGGTCACATTATGTCGTGTATATAACATGGTTATATGGAAGAACCTATGACTGAGGCATAGGCGATGCAACACATCTCTTTCTTTCAACCATAGTTGCAATACTCAATGCTTCATACAGTAAGAACTTCTTTCTTACCTTGTTACATTCTAAACTTCTTTAGAATCTTGCTTAGGACATTCTGAACATCTTTCAGAATCAAGTCCAGGAAGCATTTGACATTCAGTGTTTATTAAACTTACTAATCTATCTCGATAGATCTTTTGCTTAATAACTTCAACTTCATCCTAACTTAAATATTATTAACATCAATCACATCATTATATATGTCGTTCACATATCCTAGAATGATTTCACACTCCCACACAAATATGACATTCATGTTTGAGATCCAAGGATTTCACTTAGATCCCACTCAAAATATGTCAGCTACATATTATGAATTAGCCAAGCTGATTTGCTCCCACTCAAATCTAGGTCCTCTCGATAATCTTGGACATTCCAAAATTCTTTGATCATTATCAATTTGAGAATTCCAATTACGAGACTTCAATATCAATATATTTCTAGTGTAAATCCAAAAGACTTAAGCATCACTACTGTTTGTAGTCAACTCCTTGAATTTGTCCAAACTTGTGACAAATCGACCTTTTGTCATTCATTAAGTTTCATTTCCTTCTTCTGACTTTGCAGTCATTCAGAAATATTAAGTAAACTTCTTTACTTTAATAAGATCGAGTAACATGTTACTTTGCAATCTTAAATGTAACTTAATATAGGATTTTATGACTCCTAGTCATTTCTCGCAGTCAGGTCCATCACGCTTCTTTGTAATTTGTAGGTATGTGAATCAATAATATAATTCCACAAACTTGTAGAATATATTGTTGAATCCTACTTTCTTTAGTAAAAGTATTCACTGAAACTTTATGATCATTATCATTGGTTTCTCCTCTATTTGTAGAGTTTGGATTCACGAAACAAATTTCATTGCGCCACTCAACAATTCGGAGATAAGGTCAGATACCTTGTTTTGATCTTTTACTTTCTTCCACCTGTATTTTCATCAAGACACGTCAACTTAGGACAACAATAGGTTTGCCCCTTATTCTGGAAGATGCATTCATAGCTTCCTAAGAATGCTTTACAAAGACTTATTTATTCGCCACGATTTCAACTTGTCGAAATCTCCAGAAACTCGAACGTGCCATAACACTTACGGTGTTGTTTCCGCGAACCTTTAGATGTTCCTTTGTATTTCAAGTGAGCGTTTGCTTATTTTGATCTTTAACTCTAAACGACAACTACAACCCTTATAAGAGATAATATTATACCATATGTATCTAACATATAATAATTATGATGTTTAGACACTTCAACATAGTTTGAATTTGTCCAATTATCACAGTTTGTGAAACATCTTTCACAAGTTCCTTTTATCCTAAACTTAACTTGAATACTTTAGTCATGTCGATCAAATCGAAGAGACTTGTTAATTCAGTTAATTCAATATCCCATTTAGTCATGAACTCATTTGAACAATTCAAATCATTTCAAACTTCATGTTTCATTAAGTAAATACACTTATTCACTTAAGTCCACAATAAATGATTTCCACTACTTGTTGAAAATATGATACATCACTATGTATAAGATTCAACATTTCTTCGCATATCACCGTTTTACCAGAATGCGGAGTTTTAGTCATTCTTCCCAAGAGGCATGGTTTTGCAAAGTCACTAGATTAAGCATCTAGGACCCCGATCTTTCATAAAGAACCTGCAATAACCAAAATGACTTAAACTATAGTGTATTTTCATTATTAAGCTTTGGATATCTTTTAGCATTCTAATCCTTTATAAATGTTTAAACTATTATCATTAACATAGTGATGAGAATAACTTATTTATAATCATAATGTGACCATAAAGTATTGTTCATAAGAATAGTACAAACTAGTTTGTAACTTGTTCATATGAATAATCGTCTCGCCAAAAGCAAGACACACAAACTAGGATTACAAACTATATTCAAGTCCACTAATCCAAATGATAAACTTTTGAGGAAAGAGGTGATGTCGGCCATCAACTGATTTGCTTGCCGTCATCAAGTCACATTGCCTCAAATCCAGCAATTCTCAAGCAGATCATCCTGTTTTCACAAAACGGGACAAGTATCAAATACTTTGCAAACTGCAATGAGTTTTGCAAAGACCACATTTATAATTTTGTATATCTAACATATACCTTTTCATCCATGACCTCCATTGCAATCAAGCCCTTCCAAGAGTTTTCAACTCTAATGCAAGATCGCTAAGTGTTTTTCCAAACAGTCTCTTTTCATCCGTGATGGAGGAAAACCCATCCAATGGCTCATACTCTATGTGCCTTATTTTGTAGAATACAAAATGTAGCCCAACTCTCCATCGAATGGAGAATGGCTTATTAGATGATTATGGAGAAAACACAAACATTCCAGAGTTATCGAATTATCTCCTAATGGTTATCGTATCAAGAAGAGAAGATCACCTTTTACGAGGATATCCCTCAGGCGTGGGTATTAATGTATGAAGTTGGACCCTTCTGCTAAGTTCCAAATTAAGAAATATATTCCCATGGTCACAAAGGACCTCAATGGGATAGGCTAAGGTCTACTAAGATATTTGCAAATAGACATCTAGACTAAGTTTATAATAAGAGATCAATTTATAATTGGTCTCCACTAAAACGGTCATCCCCTGGACGATTTTAGTGATCGCATGATCCCTATCCTCTGCACCTCCCCCGGTCGTCACGACCATCAGTGCATTATCAAAGGTAGACATTCAATAATGCCAATCACATCATCCATGTGACTCATGCTCGATCTTTCGATCTCTTATGTTCCGAGGCCATGCTTCTCTAGCATGCTAGGCTCGCCAAATCTAACTTGTGTGTATTCGCTGTGCAACATGGCTTACACCCACTGTATGCGAACGTAGATATGTTTGACACCTAGGCCTGTAACCCTGGATCGCCTCATACCAAAGAACTTTCTTGGTGGTGCACACACAAGGGGAACACGGAACATTGGAATTAAATAGGGATTATCTTATTTGCTACCGTTGAGTATCTAAATACTAGCACATAATAAGATGTAAAAACTGGTATCAACATCATATGTATAATGTGATATGGTATGGTCTTTCTTGCGCCTTGATTTCCATCGAGTGCTCTGGCATGATCTCCATCGTGCCCTTGGTTTGACGCCAAGTCCACGACGCCTCCACCAGGTCGTTCATCGGAACGATGACTATTACTATACTACTTAGTAACAGAAAAGTAAACTACTTTACCTTCGTATCGACCAATGCCATATCATAATCACATGCCCCCTGCAAAATAAAGTTAGACGCCTCTACTTTATCTATTGCAAGTTTTACGTGGTTGTTAGGTCTTTCGCACTAGAACCGTTTCTAAACTACGAACTTTCCAACCACAACATGGGTCCGACAGTTGTCTCTATTACACCCCTTTCGGGGACCTCCGTTGTAAATGCTATATCAACTATCGAATGAGAGACAGACACCCGCTAGCCACTTATACGGTACAAGCCGTATGTTGAGCGTGGAACCAGTCTCGCGTACGAATACGTGTAAGTTCGGTCTGGGCCGTTTCATCAAACAATACCACGATATAAACAAGTACACGTCAGAGGGTAACAACTAAGGGATCAATGCCCGCACAAAACTTGTGCGTACTGGTCGTACAGCACTCCTACGCATAGATCGGCTCTGATACCACTGTTGGGGATCGGCGCGGAAAACAAAAATTTCCCTATGACGGAACCCTAGAAACTTAGCCTAGGATCTATCTATGTAGTAATGCGGTAACGGCCGATGCATAGAGAATACATACCCTTGTAGTCTATACGCGGTTAATGTTCCGCGGGGAACGTGGTTGATGTATTCGTACTCGAAGCCGACCTCAAGATCGCGAAGCTCCTCGCAGGTCACCCCTTGCTCCTTCTTGATCTTCATCATCTTCATCGTGCAACAGCTCCGGCTCACGACATTCAGGCGCCCCAAGTGTTGCGCCTCGTGTCTTCGTACACATCCGGTGCACGATGAGACCTCCGGCTCCCCGATCCCGCCGGGAGTGCGGAAGTTGATATCCGGCTAGGAATCCCTGCAGCGCAACGGCGTACTGCAGGTGTGCCTCGATCGCACAACCCAGACTTGGGGCCATGGTCACGAGGTATAGAGAGAGGGAGGGAAAAAGTTAACCAAAGGACTTCTCAAGTTGTGTATTTGGTGTATTCAATCCCACCCATGGGCACCCCTTTATATAGGGGGAGGGGGCGTGCCCTCCCCTTTGGGTTTCCCATGTGGGACTAAACAAGGGAGAGGGGGGAGGCGCATGGGCCTTAATGGGCCAGCCGGCCTGGGTGGGCCCTACCCCGCGCACAGCCCTAGGCTGGCCGGGTGGGCCCCCTCAAGGCGCCTGGGCCTTGGCCCTTCCCTCCTCCGGTTTTCCCTCATGGGCCTTTATTCCCTAGGAAGTTTGGCCCATTAGTAGAATAACCCTTCAAATTAGATTTTAATATTATATTTAATATTAATTACATTAATTAATATGTAAATACATATTACAAAAGATGATTCAACCCGAAACACCTTTCGGTTCCCTTTTGATTTCCTCCGAACGACTTCGGATCTTCCCCGGAATGATTTCAGTCCTTTATTCTTTCTCTGAACAACTTCGGATCTCTCTGCGGAACGATTCCAGATTTCTCTTTCTCTACTGTGATTCCGTCTTGCGAATGATCGCTCTCATCGTACCCTTAAGTGTATCCTCTCACGACTCGGGAATGCTCTAGACATGATATGTATCAATGATCAACAGAGGGACCGGGGATGTCCATGTGACCCCTATGCATTCATGATGACAATGTCGTTTGAACTGTCTATATGTAGCATCCTCTTCCTTTTTTTTCTCGATACAACTTGTCCGAGATCTGATCAATGGTATCCTATACCTTTGTTCAATCTCGTTCACAACAAGTTCTGTTTTCTTGTTACCGTGATATTACATCCCCGTGACCTAGTCACATGTTGCAACATATATGGATGTAATCTCACCAAGCCGGCCGTATGTATCTTTACCCGTCATGTGGGTGAACAAATCCCGGTCTTGCAGTCACATGTCATCTACTGTTCCTTTGGAATACCCAACATACACCTTTATGGCCACCGTATTACCAGATGACGGTTGATGCAGTCTAAGGAGCCTAGGGAAACAGTGAGTAATATGAGCTCATGGTCTAAGGAGAAGGAGTCTAGGTATAGCTGTTGCAACAATGAACTATATGACTTGATCGTGTTGCAATCCTTCGAGGAATGTCCAATCACATCATTCTCCAATGATATGATCTCGTTGTCAGTCGGCATAAATGCCCATGATCTTGAAACCCAGATCATCTTCGTGACCAACGAACTAGTATGAATAGAGGCTACTAGGGACTTGGTTGTTTCATACCACACATGTACCAATGTTTCTACTTGGCATAGTTATAGCACAATATGAAACTATTATAAACTAACTAAGATATGACAATAAAAACCTAATTCTTATTTGCCTCGAGGGCATATCTCCTTCAACTCATTTGTCACCAAAGAATTTGCATGCACTAGTAAGATTCACCCAACCAACTTGAAGCATGTCATGATAGTTCAAATACCTGGTTCAACTACAAAAGCTAGAAAAATGTGCAAAGTTGTACCTATCAGAATACATGGGATAGATTTTTATGCCAATCTAATAGTACTTGGAACCAAAGGTTTAGAAGTAGTACTAGCAATGGATTGGATGTCGAAGCATAAAGGATTGATAGACTGTGCCAAGAAAGCCATCACCATGACCAGTAGCTCTGAAGTATCAGTAGAGCATATATCTAAAACCTTGCCCCGTCAATTCAAGTGCAACAAGAGTCTCACCCTAGCCACCATAGACCAAGTCAGAGTAGTCTGTGAATACCCCGACGTATTCCCAGATGAATTGCCCGGCAATGCCCCGGATAGGGATATTGAGTTCATTATTGAACTAATCCCCGGAACCGGACCCATAGCTCAGAGACCCTATAGTATGAACCCCTCAGAGTTAGTGGAACTGAATAAGTAGTTGGATGTTATGCTGGAGAAAGGCTTGATTCAACCAAGCACATCGCCATGGAGATCAACCATGTTGTTCGTCGACAAGAAAGATGGAGGCAACCATTTGTGCACAGACTACAGGAAGCTGAATGATGTCACAATCAAGAACAAATACCCCTTGCCAAAGATAGAGGATCTATTTGATCAGTTGATTGGTGCCAGTGTGTTCTCTAAGATTGATCTTAGGACTGGTTATCACCAACTTAAGATTCATGCAACGGATATTCCAAAGACTGCCTTTACCACCAGATATGGATTATACGGGTATACGGTCATGTCTTTTGGATTAACCAATGCCCCTGCTTATTTCATGAATCTCATGAATAAGATATTTATGAATTTTCTAGATAAGTTTGTCGTTGTGTTTATCGATGATATCCTTATCTACTCCAATTTAGAAGAAGACCATGAGGAACATCTGAGAATCATCCTTGAAACCCTTAGAGAGCATCAGTTGTATGCCAAGTTCAGCAAATGTGAGTTTTGGCTGAAAGAAGTAGGATTCCTCGGACATATTATGTCTGCCGGAGGAGTCGCTGTCGATCCTGCCAAGATCAAAGATGTCAAAGAATGGGAAGCCCCAACCACTCAAACCCAAGTCCGTGCATTTCTCGGATTAGTGGGATACTACCGCAAGTTCGTAGAAGGATTTTAGAGCATCGCAAGACCCATGACCCAATTGTTGAAGAAGGACAAGAAGTTTGACTGGACTGACAAATGTGAAGCAAGTTTCCAAGAGCTCAAGAAGAGATTGATTTCAGCCCCAATATTGATTATGCCAGATATCAAAACGCCGTTTGATGTGTATTGTGATGCATCCAAGATTGGTCTCATATGTGTGTTCATGCAAGAAGGTAAAGTCATAGCATATCTATCCAAACAACTGAACAAGTATGAGCAAAACTACCCCACCCATGATCTTGAATTAGCCGCTATAGTTTAGCCTTGAAGACATGGCGTTATTATCTTATGGGTAATCGCTTTGAGATTTACTCAGATCACAAAAGGTTGAAGTATATTTTCACTCAGAAGGAGGTGAATATGAGGCAAAGGAGATGGATAGAGTTAATCAAGGATTATGACCTTGACATTCACTATCACCCCGGCAAAGCCAATGTGGTAGCGGATGCTCTTAGCAGATTGCCATGTAGGCTAAACACCATGATCAAGGAGAAGCAACCAAGTTTGCATGAGGAGTTGGAACAGTTTAGAACTGAGCTAGTTAGCAAAGGATTTTTAGCTAGCATTGAACTTCAACCCACTTTGATTAGCCAAATCAAGGAAGCCTAGAAGGGAAATGCAAGTATCAACGGAATCAAGCATCATATTGGTACAAGAAAGGTACCTAGATTCACTGAAGACAAAGAAGGAGTTCTGTGGTACAAAGGACGTATCTATGTACCAGTAGATTCAGAGCTGAAGCAAGTGATCATGCAAGAAGCTCATGATACTCTTTATTCTATCCACCCCGGAGGAACGAAGATGTATCAGGATTTGAAGGAGCAATTTTGGTGGCACAAGATGAAGAGAGAAATCAGAAGCTACATCGCCAAGTGTGATATCTGTCAGAGAGTCAAAGTGGAACATCAGAGACCCATAGGACTGTTGCAACCATTGCAGATTCCGGAATGGAAATGGGATTCCGTCGAAATGGACTTTATCACCGGTTTGCCTACTTCTAGTAGGGGAAATGACTCAATCTGGGTCATCATTGATAGACTGTCCAAGGTAGCCCATTTTATACCTGTCAAGACAACCTACCAGAGTTCGAAGCTAGCAGAGTTGTACATTGCTTGAATTGTCAGTTTGCGTGGAACCCCCAAGACCATAGTGTCGGATCGAGGAATCCAATTTACCTCGAGATTTTGGCAGAAAGTCCAAGAAGGATTAGGAACCAAGTTGAATTGCAACACAGCTTATCACCCGCAAACTTATGGACAGACTGAAAGAGTCAACCAAATATTAGAAGATATGTTGAGAGCTTGTGTGTTAGAGTATGGATCAAAATGGGAAGATTGCCTGCCTTTCGTAGAATTCTCATACAACAACAGTTATCAAGCCAGTTTGCAAATGGCCCCATTTGAGTTCTTATATGGAAGAAAGTGCCGTACCCCTTTGAATTGGTCGCAAGTAGGAGAGAGTCAGATTTTTGGACCCGACATCCTAAGAGAAGCCGAAGAGAAGGTTCACAAAGTCCGTGAGCACCTCAAAACCACCCAATCTAGACAGAAGAGTTATGTTGACAAGAGAAGGAGAGATCTGACTTTCAATGTCGGAGATTTTGTGTATCTCAAGGTTTCGCTATTGAAGGGAACACAACGTTTTAGTCTGAAAGGAAAGTTAGCCCCCAGATATATCGGACCCTTAAAGATTCTGAATCATCGAGGAGAAGTATCATATCAACTGGAACTGCCTGAAGAGATGTCTGCCATCCACAATGTGTTCCATATCTCGTTACTTCGCAAATGCTTGGAAGTGCCGGAGAAGACCGAAGTTTTCAAGAACACCGATCACCGAGCCGTTGATATCAACAAGGATCTGACGTATCGTGAAGTGCCCATCCGTATCTTGGAGGAAGCTTACAGAACCAACAGGACCCGGATCAAATTTCTCAAGATCCAATGGAGCAACCCTACCGAAGAAGAAGCCACTTGGGAGCGAGAAGATTACATTAGGACTGAGTTCCTAGATCTCTTTAGTTCCTAGTTTTCTTTCTTAAATCTTGGGACGAGATTTTGTTTAAGGGGGGAAGGTTTGTAACATCCCAAAACTTTAATCCAAGATATCAAGATCCAAATCACCCAATTTAGGGTTAACAAAAACTTTTTCTCATTTAACTAATTAAGCATGCATATGTGTGTTGCATTAAATAGGAATTGCTTTGAATTGCCATGATTAATTGTTCTAATGATTGTAAAATGATTCTAAGATGAATTCCACATCATCTAGACCATTCCCAAGCAAAATCCAAAGAAAAAGAAATCAAAAGGAATTAATAAATGGAAATGGTCACTTTTTCCATTTTAATCAACTAGGCCACTTTAGGTGTTCCTAGCACTCAAATTCAAACAGAAACAATTATGGATATTTGCACCCCTTGCTAGTACAAGTAATGATGTACCAAGGCCCACCTTGTGATCTTACAAAAACATTTAAACTCTAAATTCAAATGACATTTGAAAATGGAATCTACTTCATATGTCTAGATCCCACTTCTCCAAAAACCATTCAAATGAATTCAAGTTGACAATCCCCAGCAACCACACACTACCAAGCAACAGTGGAGATCATTCAAAACTTTTCATTCAAAAATTTCAAAGTGGATTTCTTTCGGCCATTTTGCCAAACACCTTATGAGAACAAATCAGACAAAAACCACGAACACTATTTTGAGCAGTGTTCTGGCCAATGTGGTCTCCCATTTTGCAACCAGAGCAACCCCAGTGCATGATGGGTTCGTAGCATGGAAAACAAAAAAATTCTACCACAAGAACGAACAAAACCCAGATCTAATCTAGATAAAAGCCAAGATCTAATCTATTAGACATGTGCAACGAGATAGATCTGTACTAACCCTCGTAGATCCGAAAGCGTTACGAGATTAGATCTCGGGGTTGATGTAGTCGATCACTTGCCGATCTCAAGATCGTGTAGACGATCCTTCCGGCGCCGCGTTCCGGCAGTGCTTCCATAGTCGATCACACGTGCGGAGTCGAAGCAGACCTTCCTCTCCCCGTTCCAGCGAGCAGCCGAGGTAGTAGATCTTCTCCACGGAATCCCAGCAGCACGACGGTGTGGTGGTGGTGGTGGAGTAGAGAATTCTACAGGGCTTCGCCTAAGCCGGATCAGAGCGAAGGAGGAGGAGAGAGGCGGCGGCTAGGGTTTGTTATGGGAGAGTGCTAGGGGGTGGCGCCCCCTCCCCTCTATTTAAAGGAGGGAGGTGGCTGGCGGATTGGGAGGGGGGAAGGAATCCTCCTCCCCCACGAATCCGTGTCTTGCCCCACAAAGACTCCTTGATCCTTTCTTGGTTTTCAAGCAAACTCCAAGAAATCTACTAGAACCTTCCGGAACATTTCGAAACCTTCTAGAATCCCCATACAAATACTCCGGAACATTTCCTAACTTAGAAAATGATCCCCAATATATGAATCTTATTCTACGGACAATTCCGGATCTCCTCGTGATGTCCCGGATCCAATCCGAGACTCCGAACAACATTCGGTCTGCAACGCATATTCCATATCTACTTAAAACAACTTTGAACCTTAGGTGTGTCACCCTACGGTTCGTGAACATGTAGACATGATGGAGACACATCTCCGATCAATAACCATTAGCGGGACCTGGAGATCCATAATGGCTCCCACATACTCAACGATGACTTCGTGATCGATAGAACCATTAACATATGAAACCAATTCCCTTTGTCACGCGATATTCTACTTATCCGAGGTTTGATCGTCGGTATCTCCATACCTAGTTCTACCTCGTTACTGATAAGTACTCTTTACTCGTTCCGTGATATGTCATCCCTTGTGACCTAGTCACATGCTTACAAGCTAACTAGATGACATTCCACTGAGAGGGCCCAGAGCATATCTATCCGTCATATGGATGGACAAATCCCAATCTTGGTCCATGCGCTTCAACACATACTTCCAGAATACCCAATGACACCTTTATAACCACCTAGTTACGAAGCAGCGTTTGATGTCATCAAAGTACCCATCCGGTGATGGTGATTAACATAACCTCATGGTCGAAGGATTAGGTTACTATGCATTTGAAAAGCTTGTAGCAAAACGAACTTAATGACTTGATCTTATGCTATGCTTACTATGGGTGTGTGTCCATCACATCATTCTCCTAATGATATGATCTTGTCATTAACGACATCCAATGTCCATGATCAGGAAACCATGATCATCCATTAATCAACAAGCTAGCTTAACAAGAGGCTTACTAGGGACTCTTTTATGTTTACAAAGCACACAAGCATTAATGTTTCCGGTTAATACAATTATAGCATGGGATGTAAACATTTATCATAAACATAAAGATATAATAATAACCACTTTGTTATTGCCTCTTTGGCATATCTCCAACAGTCTCCCACTTGCACTAGAGTCAATAATCTAGTTAAAAACTTGTGCACTCAACACCTATGGCTTTCTGGTGTTGTATAGACACTATTGCTAGTGGTAAACATAATCTTCGGATCTGACACTTCCAGGTCCGTGTGTATTTGCATTTCCTTGCGTCTCTACGCATTACTCATTCTCCAATGAGATGGCATTGTATAAATTTGGTCCTTTGGTGAGACCTTTAGTTCCTTGGGATTAAATCATGTTGATACAATTGTCATACAATATATCTTCATAGTATTATCCCGCTATGAACCACACCTAGTTTGCTAACAAACTACTTGACGCAAATGCCCTCATTTGCTGCTACAATAACAGTCATATACTTAGCCTTTTGTTGTAGTATCTGTCACAATGTTTTAACTTTGGTACTCAACCAAATCCGTTATGGAACTTACTTTCCATTACATTGTGCCACCCATAGTTTAAATTGAGATAAACTTAATTTGTGACAAAACTAGTATCAATGCAACAATTTACAATGAACTATTTGTCACCACTATATAAATAATATATTCTTAGTTCTTCCAAAGATCATAGGAATATCCCTACTATTGTCCAATGATCATCTTATGAGTCATTCTGGTATATGCTCATAACATTTAGAGCATAGGACATATCTAGATGTGTACATCTCAAAGAATGATTGATCAAAATATTCTTGTGATTTCACCAAGTGTCAAAACACTTGAATCTCGTGTCAACACACTTGAATCTTGATTCAGTCCTTTCCGTGCGTCAAGAACCTTTCTTGTTGTTTCCATATTGACCTCATTCAACATCTTATCTATGTACATTTGGCAAAACCATATTAGCGCCTCAATCTATCCATATAGACATTGATGCCTAATTCTTGGGTTATGCCTAAGTCTTTCATCGAAATGAAATTCTTAACCTGTGTCAATAAAAGATACATCATTTCTAATCAACAATATGTCTTTCACATAATGTATTAGAAATATGTCTTAGCGCTCCCACTTAATTTCTTGCAAAATGCAAACATCTTCATCGTCTCTGATGAAATTAAACCTTTTAACGGTTTCATCACGGTGAAGATTCCAACTCCGCGATGCTCACTTCAACCATTGAAGTTTTGCATACTCTTTTAGCATCCTTTGAATTAACAAAACCCTTTGGATCGTGTCATGGACACATCCTAGGTAACCATTCTATTAGAAGAACTTGTTTTGTTTGATCAACTACCATATACCAAAATATATGTAGTGGTTGCTACATTAATCCGTCTAGACTAAATATCGCTATGAAAGATCAAATCTTATCATAGTCAATTCCTTGAACATTGTCGTAAACTCTTTCTGACATGTCGACTATTTCATAGATGTGAAACATCCATGTCTATTTCTTTATAGATCCATATACGACTGTAAGGTCTTACACCTTTCCAGAGGGTCTTTCAAATTCAAAGCTTGATTTCTCGTGTATGGAATTATCACGGATTTTATGGCTTCAAGCCACTTAACGAAGTCAGGGCCCATCATTGCTTCTTTACATGTAGTCAGTTCATCATTGTCAAACAACAATGATTTAACTCTCAAATCTTGGCATTTGATTACTTACCCGACCTATTTGGTTCAATAGGAACTTAGATCTCTGTGACCACAACCTTTGAGGCACGTGAGCCATGAGCATTGTTGCTGCCTCCGGGACACTTACCGACGCTGCGCAACTCAGCACATATTAGCCAAGGTTCAACAACCTTATCAAAGTTCTATTGTCCTCCCACTTAACTTTTCACCAAAAATTCCTTCTCAAGAAACTCGACATTCTAAGTGACAAACACTTTTGTCTTCGGTGTTATGGAGGAATACCCAATGGTTATTCGAAATAACCTACAAAGACATGCTTATCCGACTTTGGTTGTAAACATTTTACTTATGCCTAGCATACCAAAAATTTAAGAAAGGACAACCTGGGTTTAATCCCAAACCATGACTTATATGGTGTCATTTCAACGGATCACGATGGAGCTCTTTTCAGTGTAAAAGCGGTAGTCACTAAAGCTTTAATCTTTAAAATATAATGGCAGTTTTATAAATGACACCTTTGATCTTACCATGTCAAACAAGGTTTCATTACATATCTTGAACACTCCATACTCCTATTGTGTTTTAGGAAATGCAAATCCATGGAACGATTCCTCAAATCTTAGGTGTATTGCTAAACTTGTAACTCAAACATCTTTCTTTATGATCCAATCATAAACTTTTTATTTTCTTGTTACAATGATTTTCCACTTCATCTTGAAAGTCTTTAAACATTTTCAAATGTTTCATACTTCTTCCTTATTTAGTAAGTATATACATATACTCACTCAAATCTTCAGAGAAAGCATATGAAGTTGAAATCCATCGCCTACGACTACACATAATGGACTATATACATCAATATGTACAAATTCCAATCAGTTAGTCGTCCGTTCCTCTTTTGGCCTACGAACGGAGTTTTAATTATCTCTAGGAAAGTATCACAAGCGTCATTTGATCAAAATCAAAGACTCCAAAAATCCATCAACATGGAGTTTCTTCATGTATCCCTAATATAATTTAAACGGTGATGTCACTTCGCAGATCTTTCAATCATTTGTCTTGTGACATTTTAGCATTAGTTTTATGGTCGTTATTTCTCCAACCAGACTTGTATATCATCCATCTATTATGGAATACGGTAATTATTTGAACAACCTTTTGTCGTCATAATACCTGATCAAAATAACAATTATTGAAACAAACCTTGAAGGTAAGCTTTGATGTTAACGAGCAACACAACAACCCTTTGTTTATTTTCGATGAACATCATTACATATTCTCTTGCTAGTTACTTAGGCCATTGCAGTTCATGAATTGTGTTGTCCTGTATGACACTTCATACCAACCAATTCGGTATCCAATACCGCAGAACCACATTGTTTAACAACCAAGGAAT
Source organism: Avena sativa (assembly GCA_916181665.1). Classification (NCBI taxonomy): domain Eukaryota; kingdom Viridiplantae; phylum Streptophyta; class Magnoliopsida; order Poales; family Poaceae; genus Avena; species Avena sativa. The sequence goes on from OV702290.1 coordinate 369,205,996, forward strand.
ACAACCATAACATGTATCTTCTATATACCTAAGTTGGACATCTCCAATCTTTTCTTTTCTGCCAAATATTTTATAGATTCTCTTTCAACAATTCCTTTTCTTTTAAAAGAATCTATCAACATCAATAGTGGTGTCATTCACATGACACATAGTACAAAGTGTGTATAGTCAAATACTAATACCTTTGGACTTGCACTTTGAAGTGGATCACCTTCATCAAATGTTTGGCATTCTTTCCAAATTCCATTCTTTAGTAATCTTTTAGTGTAGTAAACATTTTACTTACATCTTCTATTCATCCTTATCATGACAACTTTCATGATCAAGCTGCTATAGCTTATAAAGGTGAATTGCGAGTATAATGTTTCTTTTCCAAAACCTTTTGGAGGATTAGGACGACTAGCGTCTCCAACCTTCACAAATTCTCATCAGATATGAGGACATATACTCTATCATGTTGTAACCAACACATTGTTTTAGATATCGCAATACCTTTCACATATGATGGTTTCTGAAACATTGCTTTCAACTCTTAGATAAACTTGATATTAAAAACAATCTTTTGAGTATCAAGAATCATGGAGGCAAACATGATACATTAGATACTAACACTGGAATTGTTACTCTTGATTTAATACTGTTTATTAAACTTCACAAAGTAAATGGAGTTTGCTGAAGGTTTGCAATATGACTTTTAAACTTTAGATTGACACTCAAAACAATACGATACCAGTTCGTAAAGCAAATATCCAGAATTTCTATAGTTCTACTATCTCAACTATAACTAAGCGTAAGGTGGTGAACGGATGCCAGTGACTACAACAAACTATGCAAATTCACTTTGATTGTGTTTATGATAAATTGAGTTCGACTAATCCAAATTACAAATGAACTCCCACTCAAAACAACATCCCTCGAGTTGTTTTAGTGATTACACGAACCAAATCCACTACACCAAGTCCAATCATCACGTGAGATGATGTAGCTTTAAAGGTGAACAATCAACATGTTCATCATATCATCCATATGACTCATGCTTTACCTTTCGGTATTCCGTGTTCCAAGACCATGTCTGTACATGCTAGGCTCGTCAAGGTTAACCTTAGTTTCCGCATGCGCAAATCTGGCTTGCACCCGTTGTATGCACACGTAGAATCTATCACACCCGATCATCACGAGATGCTTCGAAATGACGAGTCTTAGCAACGGTGCCAACTAAGGACGAACACTTTATTACTTGATATTTAGTGAGAGGGATCATCTTATAATGCTACCGTCGCGATCTAAGCAATACAAGATGCATAAAGGATTAACATCATAGGCAATTCATAATTAGTGTGATATGATATGGCCCTTTCTTCTTATGCCTTTGATCTCCATCTCCAAAGCACGGACATGATCTCCATCATCACCAGCATTGCGTCAAGGTTAGTGGCGCCGCTTCATGATTGTCCATCATCACTAGCAACTATTACAACTACTTGGAATAAAGCTATTACAAGATGAATAGACACGCATGTCTTAACAGAATTAAAGACAACCATTAGGCTCCTGCCGGTTGCCATATTACAACAAGGATCATTGCATACATCAAATATAATCACAATCACATGATGGCCATATCACATCACAAAAAACCCTGCAAAAACAAGTTAGACGCCTCTAATTTTCTTTGCATGTTTTACGTGGTTTGGGGCTTTCCAATAAGAACGGATCTTACCTACGAAACTGAACCACAACATTGATACAAGTGCTATCAAGTGCAAAGTGTAAATTGGATTTATACTATGATGGGAGAGACAGACACCCGCAAAGCCACTTGTGCAATATGAGTTGCACGTCAACTGTGGATCAAGTCTCATGTGCGATGACATGTAAGGTTAGCCCGGGTCGCTTCATCCCACCATACCGCAAGATGCAAAGTACACAAAGCAAAGGACGGCACGAGCACCAACGCCCACAAAACCATTGTGTTCTACTCGTGCAACAGATCTACGCATAGACACGGCTCTGATACCACTGATGGGTTCGTAGCATGGAAAACAAAAAATTTCTACCGCAAGAACGAACAAAACCCAGATCTAATCTAGATAAAAGCCAAGATCTAATCTATTAGACATGTGCAACGAGATAGATCGGTACTAACCCTCATAGATCCGAAAGCATTACGAGATTAGATCTCGGGGTTGATGTAGTCGATCACTTGCCGATCTCAAGACCGTGTAGACGATCCTTCCGGCGCCGCGTTCCGGCAGCGCTTCCGCAGTCGGTCACACGTGCGGAGTCGAAGCAGACCTTCCTCTCCCTGTTCCAGCGAGCAGCGGAGGTAGTAGATCTTCTCCACGGAATCCCAGCAGCACGACAGTGTGGTGGTGGTGGTGGTGGAGTAGAGAATTCTGCAGGGCTTCGCCTAAGCCGGAGCAGAGCAAAGGAGGAGGAGAGAGGCGGTGGCTAGGGTTTGTTATGGGAGAGTGCTAGGGGGTGGCGCCCCTCCCCTCTATTTAAAGGAGGGAGGCGCCATGGGAGGGGGAGTCCTAGTAGGACTCCCCTCCCTCCTTGGCCGGCGGATTGGGAGGGGGGAAGGAATCCTCCTCCCCCACGAATCCGTGTCTTGCCCCATAAATACTCCTTGATCCTTTCTTGGTTTTCAAGCAAACTCCAAGAAATCTACTAGAACCTTCCGGAACATTCCGAAACCTTCTAGAATCCCCATACAAATACTTCGGAACATTTCCTAACTTAGAAAATGATCCCCAATATATGAATCTTATTCTCCGGACAATTCCGGATCTCCTCGTGATGTCCCGGATCCAATCCGAGACTCCGAACAACATTCGGTCTCCAACGCATATTCCATATCTACTTAAAACAACTTCGAACCTTAAGTGTGTCACCCTACGGTTCGTGAACATGTAGACATGATGGAGACACATCTCCGATCAATAACCATTAGCGGGATCTGGAGATCCATAATGGCTCCCACATACTCAACGATGACTTCATGATCGATATAACCATTAACATACGAAACCAATTCCCTTTGTCACGCGATATTCTACTTATCCGAGGTTTGATCGTCGGTATCTCCATACCTAGTTCTACCTCGTTACTGATAAGTACTCTTTACTCGTTCTGTGATATGTCATCCCTTGTGACCTAGTCACATGCTTGCAAGCTAACTAGATGACATTCCACCGAGAGGGCCCAGAGCATATCTATCCGTCATATGGATGGACAAATCCCAATCTTGGTCCATGCACTTCAACACATACTTTCAGAATACCCAATGACACATTTATAACCACCTAGTTACGAAGCAGCGTTTGATGTCATCAAAGTACCCATCCGGTGATGGTGATTAACATAACCTCATGGTCAAAGGATTAGGTTACTATGCATTTGAAAAGCTTCTAGCAAAACGAACTTAATGATTTGATCTTATGCTATGCTTACTATGGGTGTGTGTCCATCACATCATTCTCCTAATGATATGATCTTGTCATTAACGACATCCAATGTCCATGATCAAGAAACCATGATCATCCATTAATCAACAAGCTAGCTTAACAAGAGTCTTACTAGGGACTCTTTTATGTTTACAAAGCACACAAGCATTAATGTTTCCGGTTAATACAATTATAGCATGGGATGTAAACATTTATCATAAACATAAAGATATAATAATAACCACTTTATTATTGCCTCTTGGGCATATCTCCAATAGTGCACCCCCTACCCTTTGCTAGCCCGGCCACCCACTGTGCACACGACCAAATGGTCATGGCCACCCTGGCCGAGCACATTGATGACCCTCACCGTCGACAGCACGCCCCTAGCGCCGCCAGCCTCGCCCACCTTGTCTAGTGCGTCGCACGTGCCCCGCTTCCCCCTCCAGGCCAGCCCCAACTCGAAGACAGAGAGAGGAGGAGCCAGGAACTGCCGCGCCCGGACCGTGTCTACCATGCCGACACCGCCCGCAGTTCACGCCCTGGACCCTCTCAACCCAACCTCGCCTCGCTCCCGCCGCCCACCTAGACGATCACCAGTGACCCAGGAGGCTAACGGACATGCCCGTTTCCTCGACCATGACCCGTAGCCGCTGGCCATCGTAAAGTTCGCCATCGACTGAGGGAGCGTGCGCGCAGCTACGCTCACTTATCCTGACCACCTCGCACTGCACGCGCACCTCCGTGACGACTGCTAGGGAACCTCCCACCGTCCTAGCCCACCGCCCACGCCTCTAGCTCGCTGTGTCGTCGCCCCCGTCGAGCTCTGCCCATGCCTCTCGGCCGCCTCGCGGAGCCTATATAAGAAAGCCTCCCCAGCACCTTTTCTTCACACCACCCATCTCCCCTCACCCCACTGATCATTTCCCCTCTCTCACCGGAGCCGCTCGAGCAGCCAGTCGCCGGAATTGAGCCGGAGTTAGCCGCAACAGAGGAGGAGAAGTCCTCGTTGATTTCGTCCACCCCCGGAGCTGTCGTGACCTCGCTTGAGTCCGCCGTCGTCGCCTCGTTCGATCGCCCCCATCGTTGCACTCGCTAGAGCCCTGGTATGCCCCCACTGCACCCCAACTGAGCCGCTAGGATTCCACCTCACCGGCGACATGTCCATCATCGACGATGAACGTGAGCCGTAGATCCTAGTTCTAATCATGTGGTCCACGTTGCCCCGTACCGCTTCGTGTTTAAAGAGCCACTGATAGGCGGGACCCTCCTGTTAGCTATCCTCAGTGTCGTGGAGTGAAACCGGGTCGGCCCATTAGTGTTCCCACGCAACCCAGCAGATTCAAATAAATCTTCTTCTTTTTAGAAGTAAACTAGTTTCTGTCCTATAGTTTAAAAATCAATTCAGAAATACCTACTGAACTAAATTGAGTGATTCCAATTTTGTTGGAAAGATAATTTAAATCTCTATCCAAGCCCGTTGGATTTAAATCAATTAGAGTTATAGATCTCTCCTAGCAAAAATGACAAGACAGAAGCTTTTTCACATTTAGACATTTTTCTAAAATCAACCATAATAGTTTTTGAGTTGATTCCACCTCTCAAAAATCACATTTGAATATACCTATCTGAATATGTAATAATATTAAGGTTTGCATGCAATGACTTTGGACTAGTACCAAAATAATGCTATATAGGCATTTCTAGTCACTTTAAATCATTAAATATTAAACTTAAACTTATTAAAATGTGATCCAACATTTAAATCACATTCCCATACATTGGAATATATGGTGATGACATGTGTCGACATGATCCCATATTTTAATTGGAGAATATTAAATCTTAGATATTTTTAATGAGTAGAAATTATTTTTCTCAAATAAAATAAATGAAACTAGTTCATTAAAACCTTGTGATGAAAGTGATAATACTAGATCATCAAATGTATGCCTTAGTGTGCTAAATAGACTAGTTAAGTATTGTTTGGTGATTGTGTATTCCGTATGTATTTATAGACGATAGTACCAACCATGTCTATGAGGAGGAGGAGTTCTACCCCAAAGAAGAAGAGGAGAATTTCAACCACTTCACTAACCAAGGCAAGCTAACACTTGCAAGTTTATTAACTATGCAAGCCATCATTAACAATGCAAGCTAGATAACCTAAGCAAGATGCATTAGGCATGCTTTGGTTATACCTTTTGACTTATACCTACTCCAAGTTTTATTTACAAGCTTTACTTCCTTTTACTTTACCAAAGTCCCTTACTTTGTTTATAGATAGCATAAAGAGTATAAAACTTGACCTATCTAGTTAGACTTAGATGTCATTCTATGGCATGCGATTGATATTAGCATCCCACATTAGTGAACACTCTTAACTTAGTGATTAGAGCTAAACCAAAACTTGATCACTTTAGATGGGAATCCTTAGTGAAAATGACTTATGAAAACCTTGGAATGATGAGTCATTCTATTGAGATGTTTTGACATGTGTTGAGACACACAAATGGTTTATGATGATGATGAAAATGTTGAGGCATGAGCCTTAGACCCTTTATAAAAACTGATGGTTGGGTTAGAATGCGATACCATTCCAATTTTACTGTACAACCACAATACCTGAATTGGGTAAGGCTTAGTCGGAAGTTTATATGCATTAGTATTAGTTCCCTCGCGGGAGAGGTTTGAGCTGAGGCTACCTCTCAATGTTGTCCACCTATGCAGTGCCTAGGATGGCAGATGGCCATCGCTGGGAGGCCAAGCTCATAGGAGAGGTGGTTATACTAGAGTGTGTAAAGGAAAGGTTATGTTTGATTATCTACATACTAAGTATAATGATTCAGGGCTATCCCTGACAGATGTATCGAATTTTGTGGTCAAAGTGTACCACCTCTGCAGAGTGTCAAACTATTCAAATAGCCACGTTCACGGTTATGGAAAGTTGGAGTGGCCATACTGTTCCGTTGTCAGATGTTTTCAAAATGACTTATGAAATGAATTGTGACATGACTTGACCACAACAGAGTTGTGACTATGACAACTGAGTTCACACTTAGCTGATTTAGAACTTTATTTTATCTTTCTTTGTTTCTGAACTCAGCTTAGGTTTCAAACTGAACTTACAAATAAACTTAGAGTTTAGCATTTTCCTACTAGAACTACCCTTACTTGTTAGTGATAGTTTGCGAGTACTTAAAGAGTACTCATGGCTTTGTCCCTAGCTATTCCCGTGGCCAGACTATGAGGAGGACAATCCTGAAGGAGGATAGTAGGACGGCTACGACCACTAAGATCATCTCCCATCGTCAGCATTGCCTATGACACTGAAGATGGAGCCCACCGCTACGCTATTGATTTCGCTACTTGTTTGTACTAAGACTGGATCATGAGATCATTTATTTGTGTAAGACCTTATTATGGTTTGTAATGGATGATGTATTGCGATATCCAATCTATTATGTATCACAAAAATGATAATCCTGGGATTGCGAGGTATGGCATAACAGGCATCTGGGATTGAAAATCTGGGTGTTGACAGCCAACCACCCATAACTCATTGGCACATGGTTGCACGCGCAACGTTAGGTAGGCAACAGGTTGGCTTGCTGCCTGTTTAGGTTTAGGTTTCTTTTTTTCATTTTCTTATTTGCTTCATATCATTTTCATTATAGCTCCAAATGAGATTAAAAAATCTAAATTTTCTAAAAACAAAAATACACAAGTTAGGATTTATATAAAATAGTTTTGACAACAATCAAAATTACCAATATGCCATTTGCATCTAATGCATTATATGGCCATCTAGAAGATTTAAAATATGGTTACGGCTTTAGGAAAATCCCAAATCATTTGTAGGACAATAATTATTCCTTAGGGTTTAAATGCAATGATGCTTATACATGCAACATGGTTTTGATTTTTGCAAACTTTCACACAAATGCTAAAACCAACATGATATCATGCCTTTTTTCCTATATAGCTACTTGGGCAATACAAAAGACAAAAGGGTTCTTATAAAGCTTTACTCTAGAAAATCAACCATGAATTCACCAAACATAATATGTTCACTTAGAGAACATAGAAGACTCACTTTCATATCCAACTAAAATTCAAGAAGTCATACAATCTTCTCTCATGAAATCAAGTGGTGAAAAGTGTTTTATACATCCATAAATCCAAATAAAAACTTTGAAAGTCAAACGAAACTTGCATATCTATTCACCACCACAATTGGTAAAGTAATAGTATTCCCTCTACTCAAAATTAGAGTATGGTTGGACATATATTTCAAGTGCCACTCAAATTCGAATTATAGTCACGCTAATCCACTCATATAAAAATATATTTAAACCAAGATTGAGAAAAGTTTGAACAAGTTCTCAAAAGTTTATTTTCAGTCATAAATTTTAACAAAGTCAAACAATCAACCAAACTTATTTTATTTATTTCACATTTGAAAATTAGCAAAAATTTGGGATGTGATAGACTACCACCCTTAAAGGGAATCTCATCCCGAGATTCGGGAAGGCTAGAAATAAAGATGGGTGAAGGATCCACTAGGGTGCTACCATCCTTCAAGTAAAATTGACTATATTACTTCTTGAGAGTTCACTTGGCTCAGATTAATTCTCCTCTGGGCATTTATTGGTACAATGTCCCTAGAAGTTTCTAAACTCCATGATTTTCATATTCTAGGCAAATAGTACTTGAAGTAGCGAAACACTCACGGTTTTCAAGTAGGGAATGTTTGCCTCACGATACCCATTTAATACGTTTGAGGGTTTATCCTTACCGTACATTCCTACGTTTAGCAATGAATGCTTCTGTAAAGGTGCAAAACCATACCATTCTAAGGAAAAGTCTCAATGCTAGCTCTTTGCTAAGGTTGAAAATGCACTTAAGATTCCCAAACCATCATTAAAAGAGCGAATATTAAGAGTATTCCGTATGGAGGCCAATCCATCCTACACCCAAACTATTATTCTGCATCAGGATAGGCGAATCACGTTTTGCTATAACTCGGGCATCCTCACTTTCCTTGTAAAAGTTCCTATGGGAATGAACCAAGGTTCAGTGTAGATTCTCATGTATCCAATCTATGAAGCTACTACTAACTAAACTATCGATACTTGAAAACTTTCAAGTCACATAATCTACTACATAACAACCTTTGCCACATTTTATACTTCCACATCCTTTTGTCGCATTAGACAAACTATTCACATTCATTGGGGTGTCATCATCCAAAAATTTCCACTAAATTCTTCTCCATATCTTCAACACATTGTTCTAGCTCCAAGGGTTTCAGATAGGGAAGAATAGATTCTGGAGGAAAGAACCTACAGATACCCATACAAACAACACTTTATTATGAAATAAGTTTCATTTGTAGTTGTCACGAAATAAGGAAAGAATGACAACTAACAAATCACCACATCATATCTTTCTAACTAATAGAAAGTGGGTCATGATTTCTAATGTGTTGTCCTGAAAATCTTAAGACTCTTTGGGAATCTATTAAGCTAGCATAGACAAGCTAGAGGTCTAGGGGAAACATTATCCCTATGCTAACATAATCACACAACACGCAAACCAACACGAAACACCAAAAATGCAATTTAAATCATGATAGCATAAAATTCAAGTTCCAATCAAATGTCTCACATAATAAGGTTCAATCATTCAAGCAAGCAAACAACTAGTATTATCTGTATCACATAAGTTTTTAAGGCAAATACACTAACTAACACGATAGTGTTCATTTCCCAAAGAGATAAAACATGGTGGTCCAGACCTAGTCAAACTTGGTGAGATATTACTTTGTGTCATCTTATTTGTTCTTGTACTTGTAGGCCAACTTTTATATGGGGATATGTTTTATAGACTACTTATAGTAATATTTTCAATTCTTGGAGTATTCACGGTAAATCATCTCTTAATGGAGTCGAAATAATGGACATCTACAAGTTTTGAACAAGAAGAGGTTTTGAAAAAGATAGACGAGGATTATAAGAAACCTAGTAGGTAGAAAATATGATTTTTCTCATAATAGGGTCTTCCTATTTCAATCCATTTCTAAGGTCACGACTCTATTGTTAAGACACAACTCTGATACCATCTTGTAACACCCTCGCCTGATAAGGCTGAGTTCCTGTGTATAGTATTAATCCCTGGATCGGTTCACTAGCACACACAGTACAAAATGATACTAGATATAACCGTGCATCATAAATATCACGAATATGATCCATAATTTACATTATATTATAGCAGAAAGCAATACAAGTTAGATCTCCATCATTTAAATGTGCCACATGCGAACAATTATTGAGTGGAGTCTTGCGACCTATGAATGATCTCTCGGTAACGATATAACCTGCAACATGAAACGTTACAGCCACAAATGGTCAATACATTGAATGTACGACAAGTAGGCTAAAGTGGATTACAATAGACCTAGCAACTACATGCTTATTTGGCTAGGTGGAGTTCAGACTCATTTGCATAAAGAGGTAGTTTTATCCTATCATTTGTAACAATGTACTTTTTCAATACGATAAATAGGACACTCTGGTTCACTCCCAGGTGGTCCTACCCAATTAAGTTCACCCAATAAATTTTAAGTAATTGAGAAGTTGGGATGAGTGAGAAATATGTCATAGCATCAATATCTGGTCACTCAAATTGTCATAACCGGAGACACATCTAAGTACTTAGATTAGACACCCTACAGGGGTTAGTACACTTTACCCATGTGACATGGTTGACCCGCTCTTACTACTACACACATTTTGTTCCATGGTAGGGAGAAGTCTACAATAACACAATTCGGGAAGAGCTTCAAACCCATCCATACACTATTCCAACCTACACTATCTACATCTTTGGATACAAAGGGTTCGAGTCACCACAACCTACTAAGTCCATCCAACCACCCATAACTCATTGGCACATGGTTGCACGCGCGACATTAGGTAGGCAATGGGCGGGCTCGCTGGCCCGTTTAGGTCTAGGTTTCTTTTTTTCATTTTCTTATTTCTTTCATATCATTTTCATTATAGCTCCAAATGAGCTTAAACAAATTTCTAAATTTTGTAAAAACAAAAATACACAAGTTAGGATTTATATAAAATAGTTTTGACAACAATCAAAATTACCAATATGCCATTTGCATCTAATGCATTATATGGCCATCTAGAAGATTTAAAATATGGTTGCGGCTTTGGGAAAATCCCAAATCATCTGTAGGACAATAATTATTCCTAACGGTTTAAATGCAATGATGCTTATACATGCAACATGGTTTTGATTTTTGCAAACTTTCACACAAATGCTAAAACCAACATGATATCATGCCGTTTTGCCTATAGAGCTACTTGGGTGATACAAAAGACAAAAGGGTTCTTATAAAGCTTCACTCTAGAAAACAAACCATGAATTCACCAAACATAATATGTTCACTTAGAGAACATAGAAGACTCACTTTCATATCCAACTAAAATTCAAGAAGTCATACAATCTTCTCTCATGAAATCAAGTGGTGAAAAGTGTTTTATACATCCATAAATCCAAATAAAAACTTTGAAAGTCAAACGAAACTTGCTTATCTATTCACCACCACAATTGGTAAAGTCATTCTATTCCCTCTACTCAAAATTCAAGTATGGTTGGATATTTATTTCAAGTGCCACTCAAATTCGAATTATAGTCACGCTAATCCACTCATATAAAAATATATTTAAACCAAGATTGATAAAAGTTTGAACAAGTTCTGAAAAGTTTCTTTTCACTCATAAATTTTAACAAAGTCAAAAAATCAACCAAACTTATTTTATTTATTTCATATTTGAAAATTAGCAAAAATTTGGGATGTGACAGACTACCACCCTTAAAGGGAATCTCATCCCGAGATTCAGGAAGGCTAGAAATAAAGATGGGTGAAGGATCCACTAGGGCGCTACCATCCTTCAAGTAAAATTGACTATATTACTTCTTGAGGGTTCACTTGGCTCAGATTAATTATCCTCTGGGCATTTATTGGTACGATGTCCCTAGAAGTTTCTAAACTCCATGATTTTCATATTCTAGGCAAATAGTACTTGAAGTAGCAAAACACTCACGGTTTTCAAGTAGGGAACGTTCGCCTCACGATACCCATTTAATATGTTTGAGGGTTTATCCTTACATTACATTCCTACGTTTAGCAATGAACGCTTCTATAAAGGTGCAAAATCATACCATTCTAAGGACTAGTCTCAACGTCAGCTCTTTGCTAAGGTTGAAAATGCACTTAAGATTCCCAAACCATCATTAAAAGAGCGAATATTAAGAGTATTCCGTATCAAGGCTAATCCATCCTACATCCAAACTATTATTTTGCATGAGGATAGGCGAATCACGTTTTGCTATAACTCGGGCATCCTCACTTTCCTTGTAAAAGTTCCTATGGGCATGAACCAAGGTTCAGTGTAGATTCTCATGTATCCAATCTACGAAGCTACTACTAACTAAACTATCGATACTTGAAAACTTTCAAGTTACGTAATCTACTACATAACAACCTTTGCAACATTTTATACTTCCACATCTTTTTGTCGCATTAGACAAACTATTCACATTCATTGGGGTGTTATCATCCAAAAATTTCCACTAAATTCTTCCTCATATCTTCAACACATTGTTATAGCTCCAAGGGTTTCAGATAGGGAAAAATAGATTCTAGAGGAAAGAACCTACAGATACCCATACAAACAACACTTTATTATGAAATAAGTTTCAATAAGGAAAGAATGACAACTAACAAATCACCACATCATATCTTTCTAACTAATAGAAAGTGGGTCATGATTTCTAATGTGTTGTCCTGAAAATCTTTAGAGTCTTTGGGAATCTATTAAGCTAGCATAGACGAGCTAGAGGTCTAGGGGAAACATTATCCCTATGCTAACATAATCACACAACACTCAAAGCAACACGAAACACCAAAAATGCAATTTAAATCATGATAGCATAAAATTCAAGTTCCAATCAAATGTATCACATAATAAGGTTCAATCATTCAAGCAAGCAAACAACTAGTATTATCTGTATCTCATAAGTTTTTAAGGCAAATACACTAACTAACACGATAGTGTTCATTTCCCAAAGAGATAAAACATGGTGGTCCAGACCTACACAAACTTGGTGAGATATTACTTTGTGTCATCTTATTTGTTCTTGTACTTGTAGGCCAACTTTCATATGGGGATATGTTTTATAGACTACTTATAGTGATATTATCAATTCTTGGAGTATTCACGGTAAATCATCTCTTAATGGAGTCGAAATGATGGACATCTACAAGTTTTGAACAAGAAGAGGTTTTGCAAAAGATAGACGAGGATTATAAGAAACCTGGTAGGTAGAAAATATGATTTTTCTCATAATAGGGTCTTCCTATTTCAATCCATTTCTAAGGTCACGACTCTACAGTTAACACACAACTCTGATACCATCTTGTAACACCCTCGCCTGATAAGGCTGAGTTCCTGTGTATAGTGTTAATCCCTGGATCGGTTCACTAGAACACACAGTACAAAATGATACTAGATATAACCTTGCATCATAAATATAACGATTATGATCTATAATTTACATTATATTACAGCAGAAAGCAATACAAGTTAGATCTCCATCATTTAAATGTGCCACATGCGAACAATTATTGAGTGGAGTCTTGCGACCTATGAACAATCACTCGGTAACGATATAACCTGCAACATGAAACGTTGCAGCCACAATTGGTCAAGACATTGAATGTACGGCAAGTAGGCTAAAGTGGATTACAATAGACCTAGCAACTACATGCTTATTTGGCTAGGTGGAGTTCAGACTCATTTGCATAAAGAGGTAGTTTTATCCTATCATTTGTAACAATGTACTTTTTCAATACGATAAATAGGACACTCTGGTTCACTCCCAGGTGGTCCTACCCAATTAAGTTCACCCAATAAATTTTAAGTAATTGAGAAGTTGGGATGAGTGAGAAATATGTCATAGCATCAATATCCGGTCGCTCAAATTGTCATAACCGGAGACACATCTAAGTACTTAGATTAGACACCCTACAGGAGTTAGTACACTTTATCCATGTGACATGGTCGACCCGCTCTTACTACTACACACATTTTATTCCATGGTAGGGAGAAGTCTACAATAACACAATTCAGGAAGAGCTTCCCAAACCCATCAGTACACTATTCCAACCTACACTATCTACATCTTTGGATACAAAGGGTTTGAGTCACCACAGCCTACTAAGTCCATCCAACCACCCATAACTTATTGGCACATGGTTGCACACGTGACATTAGGTAGGCAATGGGCGGGCTCGCTGGCCCGTTTAGGTTTAGGTTTCTTTTTTTTCATTTTCTTATTTCTTTAATATCATTTTCATTATAGCTCCAAATGAGCTTAAACAAATTTCTAAATTTTGTATAAACAAAAATACACAAGTTAGGATTTATATAAAATAGTTTTGACAACAATCAAAATTACCAATATGCCATTTGCATCTAATGCATTATATGGCCATCTAGAAGATTTAAAATATGGTTACGGCTTTAGGAAAATCCCAAATCATGTGTAGGACAATAATTATTCCTTAGGGTTTAAATGCAATGATGCTTATACATGCAACATGGTTTTGATTTTTGCAAACTTTCACACAAATGCTAAAACCAACATGGTATCATGCCTTTTGCCAATAGAGCTACTTGGGCAATACAAAAGACAAAAGGGTTCTTATAAAGCTTCACTCTAGAAAACAAACCATGAATTCACCAAGCATAATATGTTCACTTAGAGAACATAGAAGACTCACTTTCATATCCAACTAAAAATCAAGAAGTCATACAATCTTCTCTCATGAAATCAAGTGGTGAAAAGTGTTTTATACATCCATAAATCCAAATAAAAACTTTGAAAGTCAAACGAAACTTGCTTATCTATTCACCACCACAATTGGTAAAGTCATTGTATTCCCTCTACTCAAATTTCAAGTATGGTTGGATATTTATTTCAAGTGCCACTCAAATTCGAATTATAGTCACGCTAATCCACTCATATAAAAATATATTTAAACCAATATTGAGAAAAGTTTGAACAAGTTCTCAAAAGTTTCTTTTCACTCATAAATTTTAACAAAGTTAAACAATCAACCAAACTTATTTTATTTATTTCACATTTGAAAATTAGCAAAAATTTGGGATGTGACAGACTACCACCCTTAAAGGGAATCTCATCCTGAGATTCGGGAAGGCTAGAAATAAAGATGGGTGAAGGATCCACTAGGGCGATACCATCCTTAAAGTAAAATTGACTATATTACTTCTTGAGGGTTCACTTGGCTCAGATTAATTCTCCTCTGGGCATTTATTAGTACAATGTCCCTAGAAGTTTCTAAACTCCATGATTTTCATATTCTAGGCAAATAGTACTTGAAGTAGCGAAACGCTCATGGTTTTCAAGTAGGGAACGTTCGCCTCACGATACCCATTTAATACGTTTGAGGGTTTATCCTTACCGTACATTCCTACATTTAGCAATGACTACTTCTGTAAAGGTGCAAAATCATACCATGCTAAGGACTAGTCTCAACGCCAGCTCTTTGCCAAGGTTGAAAATGCACTTAAGATTCCCAAACCATCATTAAAAGAGCGAATATTAAGAGTATTCCGTATGGAGGCCAATCCATACTACACCCAAACTATTATTCTGCATGAGGATAGGCGAATCACGTTTTGCTATAACTCGGGAATCCTCACTTTTCTTGTAAAAGTTCCTATGGGCATGAACCAATGTTCAGTGTAGATTCTCATGTATCCAATCTACGAAGCTACTACTAACTAAACTATCGATACTTGAAAACTTTCAAGTCACGTAATCTACTACATAACAACCTTTGCAACATTTTATACTTCCACATCCTTTTGTCGCATTAGACATACTATTCACATTCATTGGGGTGCCATCATCCAAAAATTTCCACTAAATTCTTGTCCATATCTTCAACACATTGTTCTAGCTCCAAGGGTTTCAGATAGGGAAGAATAGATTCTAGAGGAAAGAACCTATAGATACCCATACAAACAACACTTTATTATGAAATAAGTTTCATTTGTAGTTGTCATGAAATAAGGAAAGAATGACAACTAACAAATCACCACATCATATCATTCTAACTAATAGAAAGTGGGTCATGATTTCTAATGTGTTGTCCTGAAAATCTTTAGTCTTTGGGAATCTATTAAGCTAGCATAGACGAGCTAGAGGTCTAGGGGAAACATTATCCCTATGCTAACATAATCACACAACACTCAAAGCAACACGAAACACCAAAAATGCAATTTAAATCATGATAGCATCAAATTCAAGTTCCAATCAAATGTATCACATAATAAGGTTCAATCATTCAAGCAAGCAAACAACTAGTATTATCTGTATCACATAAGTTTTTAAGGCAAATACACTAACTAACACGATAGTGTTCATTTCCCAAAGAGATAAAACATGGTGGTCTAGACCTACTCAAACTTGGTGAGATATTACTTTGTGTCATCTTATTTGTTCTTGTACTTGTAGGCCAACTTTCATATGGGGATATGTTTCATAGACTACTTAGAGTGATATTTTCAATTCTTGGAGTATTCATGGTAAATCATCTCTTAATGGAGTCGAAATAATGGACATCTACAAGTTTTGAACAAGAAGAGGTTTCGAAAAAGATAGACGAGGATTATAAGAAACCTGGTAGGTAGAAAATATGATTTTCTCAAAATAGGGTCTTCCTATTTCAATCCATTTCTAAGGTCACGACTCTACAGTTAACACACAACTCTGATACCATCTTGTAACACCCTCGCCTGATAAGGCTGAGTTCCTGTGTATAGTGTTAATCCCTGGATCGGTTCACTACCACACACAGTACAAAATGATACTAGATATAACCGTGCATCATAAATATAACGATTATGATCCATAATTTACATTATATTACAGCAGAAAGCAATACAAGTTGGATCTCCATCATTTAAATGTGCCACATGCGAACAATTATTGAGTGGAGTCTTGCGACCTATGAATAATCACTCGGTAACGATATAACCTGCAACATGAAACGTTGCAGCCACAAATGGTCAATACATTGAATGTACGGCAAGTAGGCTAAAGTGGATTACAATAGACCTAGCAACTACATGCTTATTTGGCTAGGTGGAGTTCAGACTCATTTGCGTAAAGAGGTAGTTTTATCCTATCATTTGTAACAATGTACTTTTTCAATACGATAAATAGAACACTCTGGTTCACTCCCAGGTGGTCCTACCCAATTAAGTTCACCCAATAAATTTTAAGTAATTGAGAAGTTGGGATGAGTGAGAAATATGTCACAGCATCAATATTCGGTCGCTCAAATTGTCATAACCAGAGACACATCTAAGTACTTAGATTAGACACCCTACATGGTCGACCCTCTCTTACTACTACACACATTTTGTTCCATGGTAGGGAGAAGTCTACAATAACACAATTCGGGAAGAGCTTCCCAAACCCATCCGTACACTATTCCAACCTACACTATCTACATCTTTGGATACAAAGGGTTTGAGTCACCACAGCCTACTAAGTCCATCCAACCACCCATAACTCATTGGCACATGGTTGCACGCGTGACATTAGGTAGGCAATGGGCGGGCTCGCTGGCCCGTTTAGGTTTAGGTTTCTTTTTTTCATTTTCTTATTTCTTTCATATCATTTTCATTATAGCTCCAAATGAGCTTATACAAATTTCTAAATTTTGTAAAAACAAAAATACACAAGTTAGGACTTAGATAAAATAGTATTGACAACAATCAAATTTACCAATATGCCATTTGCATCTAATGCATTATATGGCCATCTAGAAGATTTAAAATAGGGTTATGACTTTAGGAAAATCCCAAATCCTTTGTAGGACAATAATTATTTCTTAGGGTTTAAATGCTATGATGCTTATACATGCAACATGGTTTTGATTTTTGCAAACTTTTACACAAATACCAAAACCAACATGATATCATGCCTTTTTGTCTATAGGGCTACTTGGGAAATACAAAAGACAAAAGGGTTCTTATAAAGCTTCACTCTAAAAAACAAACCATGAATTCACCAAACACAATATTTTCACTTAGAGAACATAGAAGACTCACATTCATAGCCAATTAAAATTGAAGAAGTCATATTATCTTCTCTCGTGAAATCAAGTGATGCAAAGTGTTTTCTACATCCATAAATCCAAATAAAACTTTGAAAGTCAAATGAAACTTGCTTATATATTCACCACCACAATTGGGAAAGTCATTTTATTCCCTCTCTTAAAAATTCAAGTATGGTTGGATATTTATTTCAAGTGCCACTCATATTCGAATTCAACATGTTGGATAGTCACGTTAATCCGCTCATATAAAAATAACTTTAAACCAAGGTTGAGAAAAGTTCGAATAACTTCTCAAAAGTTTCTTTTCGCTCATAAATTTCAACAAAGTCAAACAATCAACCAAAATTATTTTATTTATTTCACCTTCCAAAATTAGCAAATGAATTTGTTTTTTCCATGGCTCAAGATTCATGCGATAAGGACATCAAAAGAGGTTTTGATGTTTTGCAAGCAAGATTTGCTATTGTTCGAGTTCCTGCTCTAGATAAAAAAACCTCAACAAAATCATGATATGTGTGTGATTCTTCATAACATAATCATCAAGGATGATAGAGGGTTAGTTTTTCTATGATAATTTTGGTAGTCTAGTGAAAGCACAAAATAATCCTGATCGCATTTGAGGATTTCTTGACACATATCGATAAACTAAAGATTCAACCACCCCACTTCTAGCTTAATAATGATCTTATGGAGCACCACTACCAGCCGCATGGCCGCAAATGATACCCCTCCTTTATTCATTTGATTTCCTATATATTTACGTGAGATGAACAAGTATTTGTCCTTGGAAGGATGATGTGTCTAACAGCTAGGATGATGGTGGGTGACTCGAGTGGCAACGCCCAGGCTGTGCTCTCCTCCCGCCAGCCATCTCCGGGCAAGAGCGCCCGACGGACATGCCCCTCTGTTTCACCGCTCCCTATTGCTAGGGACCGGTGTCGATCTAGGTTCTAGGCGCTCACAATGATGTATTCCTATGAGGAGTAGTAGAGTCTGGAGCTAGAGGAGGTCACTGGGGAGGTGCGCTCCTCGATGGGCCAAGCTACCTTAGCGGACTTCTTCTCTCCTAAGTGGATGGTGTCCCAACGCACATCATAGCTGATGGAAGGAAAACAACGGCGGTTTGCTTCGGGGGAAAGCCACCTCGGTGGGTGGCCAGGAATGAAGCTCGGCCCTCCAAATCTGCCAGACAAATCTACCCTTATGTGTTGGATTTTACCCCTCTACCGATGACACGGGTGCCTGGGCGGCCTGCTGAGGGTGCGGCGCTGCCAGAGGTGCTGGTGGGCTCGCTCGCGATGCCCCTTGTGGAGGGGCAGCAGCGGCTGGAGCAGTGTGGAGCGACAGTAGAGAGATTGGAGGATGGGGATCAGCTCGAGTGTCAATACATGGTCGGGCCAGAGGTGGGCCTAAATGTGGGCCTCTCGAACTCGGCCTAGCGAAATGGTCCGATGCCCAAACCAATGGATCGGCCTTGTGAGGGACCCAAGCTTTAGACGACCTTGATCAAGATGGCTGATACGATGGCGACGCACTGCTCCGCTCCATCAGATACTTAATTAGTACTAGAGACCAGTGGGAACCCTAGATCCCACTCTCTCCTTCCCCACCTCACTCACAGGTCTACACAAACTCTCGTGCATCACCAAATTTAGGTCTAGATCCACTTCTTCCATGGACAGAGGACGCTGCGATAATTGGGTCACTGTCAAGTGCATCTTCGATGAGATGAACCACAGTGATAATTGGTGGGTGGACAAGCTCTCAGAGGTAGAGTTGCATGAACTCTTGGAGTATTGGCACCAGGGATGACAGAGGAAGCGTTCGCCAGCGAGGCCATAAGAGAACTTCCACCGCTATGGTGAGGCAGAGCACTTCATCATCGAACCTTCAGACTACCGTGCGGGTTTTGATGGGACTCAGCAGCAACCGAAGAAGAAAGTCATCATGCGCAAACCTAGGAGGGTGCAATCTCCCCTTGTGCATGTTTCCCCCGCTCCTCTACCATCCACTTGCGGCTCTTATCATACAGGGGTGCTTGATACTGAACCTCTAGGGGTGAAGCCTAAGACCATCTGCTTCCACTGCTCCAGGGCGGTCCACTTTCAATCTGGTTGTACCTTCCCCCATTGTGCCATATGTGATGTTGATGGTCACACTACGGGGATGTGTCACGGAGCCACGGAGTTCAAGCACTTTGAAGTGGCGACAGATGGTGTTGGCTTATTTGTGATGGATGGTCTGGCACCGCTCTTGGTGGCGACCCTTGAAAATCTCGCATACATAGTAACTAAATATGCACAAGCCAATATTTAGGTGATTGAAGAGGGACTAAAGAAGCTAGTGCGCTAGGACTGGGACTGGAAGGTGGAGAGGGTAAATGAGACAGATTTCTTGGTAATCTTACTGAATGTGGATAGCCTCAATCTATGTAAGAATGCGATTGATCTCACTCTACCGGTCAGCAAGATTTGGGTCATCGTCCTCAAGACAGTACGGCATCACCAAAAGCTAGTGGCAGCGCTTTCAGAGGTGTGGGTGCACCTAAAAGGCCTCCCTCCCAACCTGCTCTCAGAAGATTGGCTGCTGAGTACGATGACCATGGTGGCCAAACCTGTTCACGTGGATGCTCTGTCTTTCATGAAGGAACCAAAGGCGGTTCTCATGCAATTCCTCTCCCCGGTGCCGAAAAAACTTAGGATTTTAGTTCTGCTCTTCGTTAATGGGGAGGGATTCAAGGTTGAGGTTATTTTGGAGCCTACACGCAGAGGCGCTGTGTCGGCCTCCCAGCCTTCCCCACCACCCCTACCGCCAAGGAAGGAGGATGATAGTGACCAAGACGAGGATGGCAACGAGATGACCTCGGATTTACACTGGAAAAGGAAGAAAGGGAAGTCCGTTGACACATCCAACACTAACAATGGACCCAGCTCGAAAGGAAAAATAGCAATCCCCTCTACTAAAAGCTCTCAACAATATACTACCCCAACCCGCATGAAGAAGAAATCTATAGTGAAGCCTCCCAGAGCAAAAGGCCCAGCCAGCGAACCAATCTCGCTGCAGACCATGTCACCAGAGGTGGTACACGCGTCTGCCCCTGCCCTGGGTGAGATGCCTAAGGTGTTTCAGTATGGCTCCAATCTGACGATGGGGCCGTCCTTTGCTTAGAAGCTAGTGGAGGCGGTCTCTCCTCCCCCGCAGAACTCATTGCTAATCTCCAAGGAGGCCACAAGTTCCCTGTCGTCGCTCTCCTCACTAGATTTCTCGTCTGAGGATGGAGAGAGGGTCCCTATCCCCTCTTTTGCTCCCATTAAAGCTATGGAGGTTTGTCAGGACAGTGGGGAAGATGGCATGGGTGAATGTGACTGGGAGAATGAAACTCTTGCAGAGAGATGCAAGAAACTTCATGCGACCCGCACCTTCCCCCTTCTGGCTGCCATGTTGATATGTCTGATGACTTACCGGCGATGACATCCAAGGCCAAAGGACTACACTCACAAGCGGTGGTTCTTACCTTGACACCTTCCAAATATACCTCGACCAAGTCCTCCAATGCGGGCCCTTCTCCGGTGGTGAAGCTGATGACGACCCCTACTTCCTCGACTCGGCGCAATGCTCGCGCAAAAGGGAATGATGCAATCTACATCCTCTAGAAGGTCATGAACCGCACTGCTGACAAGAATGATATGGGTACACTCAACCCCTATTCCCTGACCCTTCCGTTCTTCGGATTTACGGTTTTTTCGCAGTTTTTGGACTCACATTTTCTTGCTATGGCTTCTGATGTTGGGTTAGCTTTGGACCCCTCTATGGGATTCCCTTCTGTCCTTCTCTTGCTGGTTTGTCCCAAAGAACTGGCCCAAGCCACCTTAGCAGAGGCCATGGCCTATGTAGAGAGGAAGAAGGCCAGTGTGCAGGAGGTCTTGGTGCAAGGGACTTTGGCGATTTCCTCTGTCTCCTCCCCACCTACGGGTGGGCTACAAACAGCTAGTATATCTGCCTAGCCCCTACTAGAGTGGTGGAGCAACCCGCTAGAGATCAAAGTGTTCAAACCCAAGACCCCAAACCTAAAACCATAAACAAGCGCACCTAGGTGGGGGTGTTGGGCCCTAGAACCAACTTGCGCAAAACACCATCCTGCCAAGCACGGGCTTCTGCTGGGTCCAAATGAGATCCATGGGCTGGAATTTTCGAGGGTTTGGCCAGGTGGGCCGTAGAAACTTACTTAATGAGTACTTAAAGAAATTTAAATTGACATTATCTTCCTACAAGAGACTATTAGACAAAACTTCTCTTTGTTGGAACAAGAAGGACTTGTTGAGGGGGATAAGTTCTACTAGGACTGGCTTCCAACGAACGAACATTCTGGGGGCCTTCTCTTAGGAGTAAGGGATAACTCCCTTGAAGTTGGGGACACGGACAAAGTTCGATTTTTTGTTAGTGCAATGATCCTTCCCCGTGCCTCTTGCTTCAGCTTTCAATTCATTGGGGTGTATGGCCCAGCTGATCATGCGAGATCGGATGCCTTCCTCCAAGAGCTAGAAACTAAGGTCTCATCTTCCCAATACCTAGTGATGGTCTTGGGGGATTTCAATCTGATTAGGGGTGAAAGGGACAAAAACAACAGAAATATTGACTAGTCGAGAGTTAACCTATTCAATGACTGCATTGCGCATATGGAGTTGGGAGAGGTAGCCCAGTCCGGAGCCAAATTCACATGGTCAAACAAACATATAAACCCACTCCGTAACGTGCTGGAGAGGGTCCTAATCTTGCCTGCCTAGGATGCTAAGTTCCCCTGACTTCTCTCTCGGTGGAGACCCATATTGGTTATGACCACACGCCACTTATCCTTGATAGTGGCGATGAACAAATGGTGAAATCGGATAGGTTCTTCTTTGAAAAAGGGTGGCTGGCCCTTTAGGGCTTTGGTGACATGTGTGTTTTAGTGTGGAATAACTTGTTGCTCTGCCCCCATAGGAGAAGGGACCCCATCGATATCTGGGCAGGCCAAGTTGATGATCTTCGTAGGCATCTTAAGGGAAGGGATGCTAATCTAGGCAAAATTTTGAGAAAAAAAGGCTCAACTCCTTCACCAGATCCAAGAGTTGGACCATCAGGCTGACATCTTGGTCCTGGACAATGAGGGTTGGGCTCTCTTCTACCGCGTATAGGAAAATATGATGAAAATTTACCAGGATGAGTAAGAGTATTGGCTTCTATGTGGAAGAGTGAAGTGGACGCTATAGGGCGATGCCGACACAGCCCACTTCCATGCTGTTGCTAATGGGAGAAGAAGGAAGTGTTCCATCTCGACCCTCGTGGCCCTAGAAGGAATCTTAACAGAGAAATAGGAGATTTAGAAACACATATACGAGTTTTATCGGGGCTTGATGGGTGATGAGTCCAAAATTGAAGCATTTTTACCTTTTGTTTTTGCATAAATAGAGTAGGGATCTTTGTATTTCACTATGTTTGCACGCACCCTTTTTTCTTGTTTTAATAGGATCCCAAATCACTAAGTCTTATATGAACATATCAATTGAGACTGTCATATTGTGTTATAATATGATATTTCTAAGTGATAAAAGTAATTTTATGGATTTACCTTCGCACATGGGAAAATACCAAACGAGGAGAAGTAATCAGTACCGATAATGACCGGTGGTACGGGTGGAGCCCGCCCGTACCGTCCGCTCGTACCAGGTGTCAGCGTGATCGCCTCATCAAGTACTTTCTCCTAGCAAAGACGAGAGGGAGATCCGACATTCATAGCCACCAGAAACCATGAAAAACCACATCTAAAGGAGGAACTTGGCTGGGGCAAAATCCCAGCTGCTTCACGGATCATTAGAGGACAACGCATCATCCCCTTCATCATCAACTGCTGCATCTCCATTACCACCATCTCTCATCTACAAGATCTTGTTGTAATTCCAGATTCAATTGTGGTTTGCATTAGATCTATCTTTGTACTTTTATACATTCATTTGATTATGATGATGTTGTTGATTGCTTCCATGTGTGAGTAGTTCCTTTGTTCTTGGGGAGATGGAGAAACCCTAGCACCATTATGAATTTGTAATAAAGATGATCTATTCTTGTGTCCATATGACTTGCCAGTCTATGATAGATTTATGATTTGTGTTTGATCTATCTCTTTAGATGGTATGTGTAGTCGGCCACATATCATTTTCCCTTGGGACTAAATGGAGGGCGAAATCCTTTGGACGTGTCTTGGGATCATACCCGGAATGGCCCCATGACAGATTGGCGCCGGCTCATAACCTAGATGGTTAAAGGAGGATAAATTAGGGACTCCTTAAGCTAATTATGATATCCACAAGGAAACCCTTAATTGCGATGGTTTGTATGGGTGACTTATCTCAGACAACGCAGTGGTTATTTAGAGGTGACCCCACTCTTGGCTCAACAAAGTGGCTTCCTACAAGCCTTGTAGTGAACATCTTATTATGGAGCTCTGTCCACACATCTCATGACACAAGAAGTATGTTATATTGATTATTAATAACTAACAATACCATGCTAGTGGTGTATCCTACATCCCCAAGAATGTTTTAGCCCTATTGTGTTCAACCATGCTTTCATACAATCTTGTTACTTGTTTCCTTTTACTTGTTTTAATTACTTTTCTACAAACAACCAAAAACCTTTCAAACACCCTTTACTTGAGATCAAAGGCAGCTTACAAGTATCCTTTGGTAGATAGTGACGGGGGGCATAAAGACCTTTACCAATAGCTCTCTATGGGTTCAATATCTTTACTTTGAAACTAGCTACAATTGATCTGTGCACTTACAGTCATCAAGCTATTTTCTAGCGCTGTTGTCGGGGAGCTAAGCGCTTTTGGTCTTTATTCTTAGTTGCTTATTCTACTAATTGTTTTACTAAAGTTGCTTATTAGTTTCAGGTAAGCACCATGACTGCACTCGAACTGATTAATCAGGTCGATGCTACTAAATACCTCGGGAAGTTCAATAGAGGACTCGTCAAGAAATTCCCGAGTGGGAGCGAACCAGAATACGAGGTCAACCCTCGTTTTATCGGTATTATTAAAGAAAAAACTTCTGTAGGAGATGATCCAGATGAGGATCCTTACACTCATTTAATGCATTTTACCAAGCTATGTTGGACTCTTAAACTGAGAGGCTATTCCGATGATAAATTCAAACTTAAACTGTTTAGCCAATCTCTAACCAGCACTGCTTTGTCTTGGTATAGAATTTGTCTTGCAGAGAAAATTGATACTTGGGAAAAACTTAAAGGAGAATTTGTGTTTTGATTCTTTCCCAAGGTAAAAACTGCTGAAGTAAGAAGGGCAATTACAAACTTCAAGAACCGCCCAGGTGAAGGCTTGGTAAGGGCCTTCAAAAGGTATACGTGCCTACTTAATAAATGTCCCCATCATGATTACCTAAATGGTACGTTTTACATATTTTCTATGGAGGACTTAATCAAGAATATAACATGAGCTTGACACGAACTCCGGAGGCTCTTTTATGGAGTTAACTATAATTAAAGCTTGGGAACTTTTAGAACGAATTCGCCGTAATAGAGAAACATGGGGATTTGATTAGGAGGCGAAGGAGGTATAAAAATTGAATACGATTGTCTCAATGCTTATAAAGACTCTGGTAAAGTAAAAGAAACTGCTAATAAACTTCAACTCGATGATGATATTGTTTTGCAAATCCTTCAGTCTTTTACAGAACATATTGAGGCTCCTAAGAAGGACTGGCTTCATTACACTCAGCCACCCGAGCCAGTTGTATAAGATGATCCAATAATCATAGCCCATGTCGAACCATTAAAGGAGGTATCCCTATATGTTGAACCCCTTCCTTTCCCAAGGACGGTGAGAAAACATATGATGGCTCAGCAGCTAGAGGATCAATGCAAAGAAAAAGAACGGTTTCTCAAGGAGCTAGAAGAGGAGACACAAAGAAGGAAAACTGAAGAAGTAAGTGTACAAGAGGCAGAGGCATCAACGAAGGAAGATATTTTAACCATGTTTGCACACTCCAATGTAATTGAGCTAGATACAGAAGCTTCGCAATTCGTCGAAGGAAAGGTAAAATCTAAAAAAGTTGGTAAACCTATTCTCCCTTGTACTTTTGGAGGAACTTCCTATGATGGCCTTTGTGACATAGGGACAACTGTTAACGTGATCCCTTTTAATTTTTATTTAAAAATTAAAAATGAATTAACACCAGCCGAACTGGAAGATACTGATATGACTATAATGCTTGCAGATAAAACACTCAGAGTCCCCATGGGAATAATTAGAGATGTTCCAATTTGTGTTGGACCATACACATACCCCATTGATTTTGTGCTTATTGATATGTCTACTGATGTTTATTGTCCCATCGTTTTTGGACGAACTTTTCTAAATACCGCAGGAGCAAACATAGATTGCAAGAGACAAACTATGTCCCTCAAGTTTGGTGAAGAGAAAATAGATTTTCATTTCTCCAAATTTGACCATAAGCCGGCTATTGAAGAATTACACGATGATGAGTACGAACATAAGGAAGAAGGTAATATCGTTAATTTAGCTTCAATAGTCATTGAGACTCCACATGATGATTTAGCAAGAAGCTTAGTCAATAATAATAATATCCTTCATGACATACAAAAAGCTGAAATGGATGATTATCTTGACTCCACACCTGAGGTGGATGCCGAGATTAATAAAAAATATGAAGAACCCATAAGAAAGGGAGATGAGGCTCCTCCCCCTCCAATCCTTAAAACTTTGCCAAAGGACCTAAAATATAGGTTTCTTGATAAGACAAATGAATTTTCTGTTATTATAAGTTCTAATCTTGTAGAGAAAGAGGAGGAAAATTAATGAAGGTTCTCCGGATGCATCGAAATGTTCTTGGGTATTCGATGAGTGACTTGAAGGGGATTAGTATTTCGATAACCACTCATAGAATATTCATGGAAGAAGGAGCTCAGCAGATCACAGATTTTCAGCAACGACTTAAACCTCACATGAAAGAGGAGGTAAGAAAAGAAATAATACGTTTGCTAGACGCATGCGTCATCTTTCATGTAGAAGAGAGTGAATGGGTAAGTCTTGTTCATTGTGTTCCTAAGAAAGGTGGATTTATAGTTGTTGAAAATGAACATAATGAAATGGTACCTACTAGAACTGTTATTGGCCACAGGATGTGCATTGACTATAGAAAACTTAACAAGGAATCTAGGAAGGATCATTACCCTTTATGTTGGGGAGGTAACCCCGGATAGGGTAAAGACGGGGAAAGACGAAAGGGTGTTCCCCGTCTAGTTTCCGAGTTACAGTCTGAGTCGGCAGAATCCTGTAGAGGTCGGCCGAGATAGGAAAGGGCAGGACCCTTATAGTAATGGCAAGGCATTACCCGGCCGAGATACTGCGTAAGTCGGCCGGGTTAGCCCAAGTAATCTTGATGCAGGTGAAGGACAAGCCGAGTTACGCGAGGCAGGGCCGAATGATACGAAGCTTGCAGGAGAAGGAGAAGCCTAAAGTCAAACTCTAGTAGCAGGCTAGGGAGAATCTGAGCGAAGCCAAGCACTAGGGACAAAGGCGCAGAGCGACAGAGAGACAGAAGGAGGTCACGGAGGTGACAGTCCTGAAGCCCGAGGCACACAGAAGGGTCCCTCTGGAACCTTGCCGTCATTAGGGGAGCGACAGGGAAAGGGGGGCGCCGAACTACTATATTGGGACAAGCATATTCCTCGAATATGCTTGCCACATCAGCCCTAAAGGAACCCAAGGCTCTCCTTTATAAGGGCAGGCTTGGACCCTAAGGAGGGGATCGAGTAATTCTTGGTACCGTTAGGCTGGTAAAGTTCTCTCTTTCTCCTTGTATACAGCTCAAGGAGCACTTGTAACCCAAGGAAGGAGAAATACAGATCTTTGCGTTATCTTTCTGTGTGTAGAATCCACTACATCTTCCCTCCCCAGATCCCACTAGCATCCATTGGCCCCAAACTTTAGCCTACACATGGCATCTGCCGTGCCACCACCACGACAGTTGGCGCCCACCGTGGGGCCAGCAGCGGTGCTAGCTGGAGTTATGATCCGGACGGGAAACTTCATCAAGACTGGCGAGCGCGTTGTTTCTGGCTTAGTCCAGAGATTTGGTCTCTGTGATTACGTCAGCGACAATGCAGGGAGCTTCAGGGGAAAGCCCCCCGCGTAATGGTGTCTTCATCCACCTGGGCGGGCACCAGGTTTACGTCGGCGTCGACATCTCCGGCGTTTAGCCTCACCAAGTTGTTGCAGGAGATCCACCTCTTAACGCTGCAGGCCGTCCGCCCGGAGCGCATCCTGCAGGTAGCGTCGAGGCAATGGTCGTGGCCGGGGTGCAAACTGGAGTAGCAGCTGCCGGATCAGGCAGAGAACCCGCCACCGGTGTACAGGGCGCACACAGGCAGACAGCACCAATGCCCACCGAGGTAATCCCACCAGCAACCAACCCGACCGAGGTGCAAGACACCACCCCAAAAGCACCAAGAGTAAGAGGGCCACCTCTGGAAAGGCCAGAGAATATTCTTCAGGCGACCATAGAAAGCTTGACTACACCTGTAGCGCCGATACTTAATCCGGCAAATGCTCAGGCAGAGTTAGAGGAAACCAGACAAAAGGTGCTGATAGAGGCAAAAAAGATGTCGGCCTTGCGGGAGTCCTTAAACAGGACCCTGCGAGAATATGCCAAAGCAAATAAGCTTGACGTCGCGCCCGAACGGGTGGATGAACTAAGATTGAGAGGGAAGAACCTCATGGATGACATCAACAAAGAGCATGATGCTCATAAAGCAGAATCAGAGGATTTGGGCTTGCCGAGGTACAGTACCCCGGCAAGAAACCTAAGAGCGGCAAATGCCGCAGCATTAGAGTTAGAGGGGTTGACCGGTGAGGCCCGGCAGAAACAACAAGAAAGAGTAAACGAGCTGGTGCGCATCGCGAAGCAGCAAAACGAGGAAATGCTCAGAGCAAACCCGGCGAGGCCGGGGGCCTCGCGAATGGTTCATTCGGCAGGAGCAGCACCTGCCTTGTCCGTGGCAGCAGCATCTTCACCCGGAAATAATGCTCGAAGAGACAAAGCAGTAACCTCGGGAAAGAGGAACAAGCAGATTGTTCCATATGATCCGGCAATGGCCGGAAAGGCAAATGAGAACAGAGGCAATGCAAGCCGAGGTAACAGTGGGGAGAGGAACCACGGCCGTGTGGAGAGAGACGGAGGAAGCCGAGGCAATGGAGATCTCGGCAGAAGAGAGACCGCGAGAGGCAATCAGGAGAACAATACCCCGGTCGAGGTGGGGAGAGAACTGCCGCTCAACCCGCAACCAAGGCATGAACCCCGGCAGGAAAGAGAAACGAGGCCAGCTCGCCACGATCGAATCAATGAAAGATACAATGATGGTTATTCTGTGATGGAATATGCAATCCATGGCGGAAACAATCACTATGGAATACAGGACAGAGTTCTGTACCGAGATTTGCCGTCAAATGATGCAAGAGTGAAGCTGGACCGGCTATACAGGTCCGAGTTGTTGGAAGAACAGGGTCCACCAGGACCGACATGCTTTGGACCACGGATCATGGGCGAACCTCCTGTGCCGAACTTTCAGCTAGCAAGGGGCACGAAAACATATAATGGGAATACCAAACCACAAGACTGGTTGATTGACTATGCCACTGCTGTAAAAATAGCGGGTGGAAACTTACGGTGGGCAGTACGGTATGTACCACAAATGCTGGAAGGACCAGCTAGGGTGTGGCTGAATAATCTACCAGCCTGCAGTTTCAACTGTTGGCTGGATTTTGAGGAAATGTTTGTCAGCAACTTTACCAGTACATACAAGAGGCCAAACAGGCCACAATAGTTAGCCATGTACAAGCAGAGGCCGAATGAAACAGATAGAGAATTTTTAACTCGGTGGTGTAACCTGAGAAACTCATATGAAGGAGTCATAGAATCGCAAGCAATAGCTTGGTTCACACAAGGATGCCCTTACGGCAGCGTATTGTGGCAACGTCTGCAAAGAGATATGCCAGTCACACTGGCAGAAACTATCAGAATAGCGGACTCCTACGCATTAGGAGACCCAACGCAACCAGAATTAATGTCAGCAGATCATCACGAGCAACAGGACCATGAGGCAAGAGATTTGGCCGGGTCATCTAGGCGCGGTGATTTCAGAGGAAGAAGAAGAGAGGAAAGGCCGGATTACAGATATAATTCGGCCCAAGTGGCGGCAGTAGCACAAGACCCGCCGAGTCACGGAGCAACTCAAAGGCAGAAGAATGGTCCTCAACAGTGGACACCAAGAAATGAAGGAAAAAGGCAGTGGACCCCAGAACAAAAGAAACAGTGGCAGGAGAGGCCGAAGTACACGTTCGAATCTATGTTAGATCAGCCGTGCAAATTTCACACGTCAAACCCATCCAGGCCAGCCAACCATACCACCCGCCAGTGTGCATGGATGAAAAATGCAATGGGGAACCCCGCGGGGGTTCAGGCACCCCATCAAGTACATCAGCAGCACCAGCCACAGTTGACTGGAGCAAATGCACAGCAACTAATGTTACCGCCCCCTCCCCCGAGATACGATAACTCGGATCGGAGATACGCGGTGCATCAAGTGATGAACCAAGTCCAGGATGGAAGAACAAATCCGGCGAATACCGGACGCAATGATTACAGAGAGCATCATCAGTCCTATTGCGTGTTCACAACGGAACAACAAGACAAGCAAAGTGTGCAGCGCCGGCATATGGAGGTGAATGCAGTTATGCCGGCAGTACCAAGATATATGCCTTGGTCGGATCAGGAGATAACTTGGAGCATAAAGGATCATCCTAAGATAATGCCGAGTCCCGGATCATATGCACTCGTGTTGGATCCGACATTTGTTGGACCGAGCATCAATGTCAAATTCTCAAAGGTACTCATAGACAATGGAAGTAGTATCAATATCATGTACAAAGATACCATGCATAAACTCGGAATATCGCAGAACATGTTGCAATCCACGAGGACCACTTTCCATGGGATAGTGCCAGGGCTTTCATGTGAACCCATTGGTAAGGTCCGAGTGGATGTATTATTCGGCACAAGAGATAACTGCAGAGCAGAGAATTTAGAGTTTGAAGTGGTGGATCTAGAGAGCTGTTATCATGCTCTACTCGGACGACCAGCGTTGGCCAAATTCATGGGCAGTTGTCATATAAGTTATCTGAAAATGAAACTACCCGGACCACAAGGAGTGATAACTATAATAGGGGATTACAAGAAATCAATGGAGTGTGCATCAGCCGGGTCAAATTAGGCCGAATCATTGGTTATAGCAAGAGAAAAAAGAAGGATTCAGGAGGTAGCAGCCCTCGCTCAGTCGGCGCAGCTGAACATGCCGGCACTAGCCAACCCGCATGGCAGTGTCTCTTTTCAGCCGACTAAAGAAACGAAGAAGTTTCAAATAGATGAGCAATCCCCGGAGCGTACTGTTACTATTGGTGCAGGCCTGGACGCTAAATAGGAAAGCGAGCTCACCAACTTCCTCCGTGAGAATCGGGACATATTTGCATGGTCAACTCAGGATCTGCAAGGTGTTCCGAGGGAGTTGGCTGAGCACTCTTTGAATGTAAGGCCCGGAGCAAGGCCGGTGAAGCAACCTCTCCGCCGCTTCACCGAAGACAGGAGAAAAATAATAGGGGATGAAATAGCTCGGCTCCTCGCAGTCGGGTTCATCATGGAGGTGCTGTACCCGGATTGGTTGTCGAATCCGGTGCTGGTAGAAAAGAAGAAAGATGATCCCAATGTAGCCATTGTATGGCGAATGTGTATCGATTACGCGAACCTGAACAAGGCGTGTCCAAAAGATCCTTTTCCATTACCTAGAATAGACCAAGTCATTGATTCGACCGCTGGTTGTGAGTTATTATCATTTGTAGACGCGTACTCTGGTTTCCACCAGATACCGTTAAATCTGGCCGATCAAATAAAGACTGCATTTATTACCCCGTACGGGGCTTATTGCTATCACACAATGCCATTCGGCCTGCGAAATGCAGGAGCAACATATCAGAGATGCATGCAAAAATGTCTACACGATCAAATAGGAAAAAATCTACAAGTATATGTAGATGATGTGGTCATCAAAACCAAGGAAAGCAAAACCTTACTGGAAGATATACGGCAAACTTTCGTAAACTTGAGAAGATTCCGAATGAAACTTAATCCGGAAAAGTGCACGTTTGGCGTGCCGGCAGGAAAATTGCTCGGTTTTCTTGTATCTAGCCGAGGTATAGAAGCCAACCCAACAAAGATAAAAGCAGTAGAAAGAATGGAATTGCCGAGATGCTTAAATGATGTACAAAAATTCACAGGTTGTCTAGCCTCCCTCAGCCGGTTTGTATGTCGGCTGGGAGAAAAGGCGCTACCACTATATCAGCTGATGAAGAAGTCAGATAAATTCATTTGGACCCCGCAAGCGGACAGTGCATTTCATGAGTTGAAAAAAATGTTAGTCACAGCACCCGTTTTGGCTTCTCCATTATCAAAAGAGCCTATGTTACTCTATATAGCGGCTACCAACAGAGTAGTGAG
This sequence comes from Avena sativa, assembly GCA_916181665.1. Lineage (NCBI taxonomy): Eukaryota > Viridiplantae > Streptophyta > Magnoliopsida > Poales > Poaceae > Avena > Avena sativa. The sequence continues at coordinate 369,238,305 of OV702290.1, forward strand.
TGCTGTAGTCGTAGTAGAACGACTTGAAGATGATAAATCCATACAAAGGCCGGTGCATTATTTAAGCGAGGTATTATCCGCCTCAAAACAGAATTACCCACATTATCAGAAGATGGCTTATGGAGTATATATGTCGGCAAAAAAGCTTAAACATTACTTCGAAGAACATCCCATCAAAGTGATCTGTGAAGCGCCCATAGCCGACATATTGAGCAACAAAGATGCAAGTGGCCGAATAGCAAAATGGGCAATCGAGTTGTCACCATACGCTCCACAATTTGATAGGAGAGATGCAATTAAATCTCAAGCAGTCGCCGACTTCTTCGTAGACTGGGCCGAAGTGCAGTATGAGCCACCATTACCAGATCTAAATTATTGGACGATGCATTTCGATGGTTCCAAACTAAGAAATGGTTTGGGGGCAGGAATAGTGTTAACCTCACCTAAAAGAGATCAGCTGAAATATGTGCTACAAATACATTTTGCCGCATCCAACAATGTAGCCGAATATGAAGCACTGGTCCATGGATTGAAAGTAGCAAAAGAGATTGGCATACGCCGAATCTTATGCTATGGGGACTCGGACCTAGTAGTACAGCAAGTCTCAGGCAATTGGGATGCATTAGATGCTAATATGGCTTTATACAGATTTCATGTGCAAAAGATCAGTGGATACTTTGAAGGATGTGAATTTCACCACATACCTCGGGCAGAAAATGATGCCGCAGACACATTGTCAAAGCTCGGATCAACCCGACAGTCAATTCCCCCAGGCATTGCCCTGGAACACCTCAGAAAACCATCAATAATCCCGTCACCAGAATCCGAATCTATCTTTATTCCGACAAATTCAGCAGAAGATAATGCGCCGATGGAAGTAGACCAACAATATGACTCGGAACCCCTCAAGAGGAGGACAGCAGAAGTGAGCACAATTATGGAGAAGGCCGAGGTAAATATATCGGCAGAAAACATGGAAATAGACAGTGAGACCACACCAGAAAAAATCACACCGCCATGGGCGCAACCCATATTCTCTTACCTTAAAGAGTCGCTATTGCCGGATAATGAAGTATTAGCTAGACAAACTGTAAGGAGAGCAAAAGCTTATACAATCATAAACAATGAGCTATATAAAAGAAGCGTCACAAGCGTATTGCAGAGATGTGTGAGTTCGGCAGAAGGCCAGGAGATCCTCCTGGATATACATCAAGGAGAGTGTGGACACCATGCCTCATCTCGTGCCTTGGTAGCCAAAGCATTCAGGCATGGATTTTATTGGCCAACGGCGTTGAAAGAAGCCAAAGAGTTGGTTGAAAAATGCAATGGTTGTCAGAGATATGCAACCAGGATACATATGCCATCGGCCGAGTTAAAAACAATACCCATCACTTGGCCATTTTCTGTGTGGGGCTTAGATATGGTGGGACCATTTAAGTCGGCCCGAGGGGGAATGACCCACATATTGGTTATGGTGGACAAGTTCACGAAATGGATTGAGGTGAAACCAATAAAAAAATGCGATGGGCCCACAGCAGTGAAATTTCTCAAAGATATTATTTTAAGATATGGGTATCCGCACAGTATTATTACGGATAATGGCACAAATTTTGCAGAAGGAGCCTTCGCCAGATTTTGCAGAGAGAAACATATAAGACTAGATGTTGCCTCTGTGGCTCACCCAGCGTCTAATGGGCAAGTAGAGAGGTCTAATGGACTAGTATTGTCAGGAATAAAACCACGACTTGTCGAACCGCTGCAAAGGTCGGCAGGATGTTGGATTGAGGAACTCCCAGCCGTATTATGGAGCCTCAGGACTACTCCGAATAGATCAACAGGCTATACACCATTCTTTCTGGTATACGGGGCAGAGGCCGTGCTTCCAGCCGACATAATACATGACTCGCCAAGAGTTACTCAGTATACAACCTCAGAGGTAAACGAAATAGCTCGGCAAGATATGGTAGACCTGCTTGAAGAAGCCAGAGAACTGGCACTATCACGATCAGCTATTTATCAGCAGAACTTGCGACGATATCACAGCAAGAAGGTGAATCCAAGGGTATTCAAAGAAGGAGATTTAGTCCTCCAACTGGTGCAATGCACGGCCGGCATGCACAAGCTGTCACCTCCATGGGAAGGACCATTCATTGTGAGCAAAGCATTACATAATGATGCCTATTATCTAATCGACGCTCAATCCCCCAGAAGGAACACGGCAGACAAAGCTGGCGAAGAAACGAAGCAGCCATGGAATATAGCCTTGCTTCGTCCATTTTACTCATAGCATAGTATTTCAAGGTCAAGGACCAATGATGTATTAAACCTCGGCATCCAGAGCAGTGACTCGGGGACTGCCATATGTTATCTCAATTTCATCTTATGTACTGAACCTCGGCATCCAGAGCAGTGACTCGGGGACTGCCGTATGTTATTTCAATTTCATCTTATGAATCAAACCTCGGCGTCCAGCACAGTACCTCGGGGACTGCCATAGGTCATTTCAATTTCATGTTGTATGTTAAACCTCGACATCCAAAGTAGTAACTCGGGGACTGCCATATGATATTACAATTTCTGTGCACTAAACCTCGGCACCTTGAGCAGCGACTCGCCAACCGCCTTATATTATTTTTTCCGCAGTTCGGTTTATACACTAAATTTCGGTGCCATAGGCATTAACTCGCGGACTGCTATATTTTGTTCCGAAGTCCTGGCTAGCCTTTGCTACAAAGAAAGTATCGAACTTCGACTTTGAAAGTAACAACAGTCCAAACTAATATGATATACGAAGCTCACACCTGGATCAAGTGGGTAAACCATGAATACGAAGATATATACGTCCCCAAATTAAGAAATCGCTGCCCAACACAGCAAAAAATTTGGACAAACAAGACCACTTACACAAAGTGATAACAATTACAAACATGTGTCTCAGCAGCACACGACAAAAGAAATTCATTCCATACAAAGAACAGATGAATGTTTCACCTACATCGTATGCCTGGCATACCAAGGATAGGAAATGACTTAAACGTTTTTAGCTGGAGAGGCGGCAACTTGGTCAGGGGCTGGGGATTCCGAAGTAGGAGGAACTTCGGCCGATGTTACCTCGCCCTCCGCAGACCTAGGTGCAACCTCGGCTGAAGCTGGAGGCTGCTGAGGGGCATCAGTTTGCGCAGTTGAATGCCCAGTACCTTTGGAGGAGGACCGCGCGTCACAATTGCCGTCCGAGCTCGAACTGGAGTCACCAGAGGAAGCCGAATCATCTGCGCCTTCACCCTGTTCAGCCGGGTTATCGTCTGATGTATCCTCTACCGCAACCTCATCGTCCGAGTTCGGGAGAAAGCTCGGACCTTCATTCCAGGTGTGCACGTCGGCATACTCGACGAGTTGAAAGGCACGAGCTTGCCGGAGAGCGACGAAAGTGGGGTCCTCAACCCAACGAGAACCAGTGCGTAGATTTCTCAAGATATCAAGAGAGATGTCTTCGTACCATGACATGATAACGGTGAGGGCCATATCCACGCCAGCTCGCCCAGCTGATTCCCTCCAAAGACTTAGTTGTTTTTTAGAGGCATTCAATCTAGTCACCAGCAATTCGATCTCGCTGATGTTAGGAGTCCCAGAGGTATTCGGCCAGAGAGCACGGTGGGCTCGAATAGCTGCCAGCACCAAGTCCCTGCCCATGATTTTCATCGGACCAAGGGCAGTGCCGACAGAAACCAAGAAATCTTCTATTGAATATTCAAAATTCACGTCAACAGGGAGACCTCGGCGCGCACGAGCAGCAAGGACCGCTTTATAGCTCACGGGCTTAGCTTCAGGAAAATGACCTGCGCAAAAAAGGGAGGCGTCAGAGGGCAGCAGAAGGAAGAAAGATAACCCGGCTGTGTTAAGATGCTTACGATGAATGTAATTCATCATCATCTGAAGGTCCTTCGCCAAGTCAATCTTGTTCTTCTCAAAGCGAGCAATTTCCTCGTTCATTCCTCGAGTTTTCAGCTCGGCAGCCTCAAGGAGCTCTTTATTCTTTTGCAATTCCAAAGCTAGCCGGTTCTTCTCCTCGGAGAACTCCTGATCGACCTATTCTAGCTCGGATTTCTGAGAAAGCTTAAGGGCCTCCACCTCGGCGCTTAGGCGAGCTATCTCGTCATCCTTTTCTTTTAGCTGCGCCGAATGAGTGGCGCCTTGTTCTAAAAAATGCAGCATTACATCAGGCATGGGCGTACAATCTTGGTGAGATGATGCAAAGGTTCGTATCTCGGCTTTACCAAAGCCAAACAAAGTAAAAGAAACTTAGTGCACGTCTTAGAAAGGGAAAAGTACGAGGTAGATGGAAAACTAACCTTCCAAGCTCTTGACTTTCTTCTCAAGACGAATGTTGAGATTATTGATGTCACCTGTTAACCCACAAAGTAAGCCGGCATCCCGCAGACAAAACAATGAAAATATTAGAGATGACAAGGAAAATGATCGACTTACCTGCTTTTTTCACCACAGGAATAACTTTTTCATATTTTTCTTCCAACTTCTTGTGTGAGAAAAGCAGTCTTTGAAATTCAGCAGTCCGCCGGTCATGTGCAACCTGAGCAATAGAACAAACGATGAGTGGATATTCAAAGCCAAAATAGATCCGAGTTAAGCAAAAACTTATCCCGGACCTAGGTGGCTGGATATTCAAAGCCAAAACAGATCCGAGTTAAGCAAAAACTTAACCCAGATCTAGGTGGCTGGATATTCAAAGCCAAAACAGATCCGAGTTAAGCAAAAACTTAACCCAGATCTAGGTGGCTGGATATTCAAAGCCAAAACAGATCCGAGTTAAGCAAAAACTTAACCCAGATCTAAGTAGCTGGATATTCAAAGCCAAAACAGATCCGAGTTAAGCAAAAACTTAACCCAGATCTAAGTAGCTGGATATTCAAAGCCAAAACAGATCTGAGTTAAGCGAAAACTTAACCCAGATCTAGGTGGCTGGATATTCAAAGCCAAAACAGATCCGAGTTAAGCGAAAACTTAACCCGGACCTAGGTGGCTGGATATTCAAAGCCAAAATAGATCCGAGTTAAGCAAAAACTTAACCCAGATCTAGGTGGCTGGATATTCAAAGCCAAAACAGATCCGAGTTAAGCAAAAACTTAACCCAGATCTAGGTGGCTGGATATTCAAAGCCAAAACAGATCCGAGTTAAGCAAAAACTTAACCCAGATCTAGGTGGCTATTCAAAGCCAAAACAGATCCGAGTTAAGCAAAAACTTAACCCAGATCTAAGTAGCTGGATATTCGAAGCCAAAACAGATCCGAGTTAAGCAAAAACTTAACCCAGATCTAAGTAGCTGGATATTCGAAGCCAAAACAGATCCGAGTTAAGCGAAAACTTAACCCAGATCTAGGTGGCTGGATATTCAAAGCCAAAACAGATCCGAGTTAAGCGAAAACTTAACCCGGATCTAGGTGGCTGGATATTCAAAGCCAAAACAGATCCGAGTTAAGCGAAAACTTAACCCGGACCTAGGTGGCTGGATATTCAAAGCCAAAAGTAGATTCGAGTTAAGCGAAAGCTTAACCTAGACCTATGTGGCTAGACATTCAAAGAACGGCTAGATAAAATTTAAGCAAATTTTAAGATAGATCTACTCGGATATAGGCTCGAACCCTAAATTAAGTCGAGTTAAGTATAGCACTATAAAAACTTCCAAGCGAATAACAAATTACTTGTTTGCAAGTTTCGGGGACTAATGTATATATAATAGCATATGGAGAATCAGTCTAAACCCCGAGAAGTAGCAATTACCTCGTTCATCTTGTTGCTATCCAGAATAATCTTGGCAGCTTGATCCAAACGGCTGCTGATGTCGGAGAGTTGAAACGGCTGACTGTTTCAATTGCCCTCAAGTTGATCAGCAGCATTCCAGTTATGAGCGTATTCCACCAGCGAGCCGAGGCTGTTCCCACTAGCCGTCCGGGTTAAGACTTTACCTCGGACATGTTGTGCAACCACTGCAGCCGCAGGGCTTGTATGAAGAGCAAGCTGGGTGCTGGCGGCCGGAGTAGTAGAGGCTTTGGCGGGAGCAATCCCTTTACGTAGCACGTCGGCAATACTCGGCTGAGAAGAGCCGACCAAACCTTTTTGGGAAGTGGAAGCCTTGGTGGCAACAGTTTTTCTTACTATAGAGGAGGCACCAGCAGAAGCCGATACCTCGGCAATGGGAACAGTGCCCTTAGAAGCAGGAGGGATCACAGGCGCAGAGGGCACCGGGGTATTAACGACCACGGCTGCGGCTGGGGTTACAGTAGGAGCTACCGAGGTAGAAAGAGGCTCGGTGGATATGCTCGGGTTCAGTGGAGGGGCAACGGGTTCGGTAGAAATCTCGGAGACGCGAGTATCAGGCGCATCGTGACGAAGGGGTGACATATGTGGAGCTGGAGGAGACGTAGCACGAGCAGGACTAGGAATCCTAGTATCTTCAACGGGCGGAGGAGACGGCTGCCGAATCGGGCGGCTAGTCATGCTAGGACCTCCAAGCTTAACGGAAAGCGGAGCACTGCGAAAATAAGAAAGAAAAAAGGGTGTCAGGATGAAAAACAGAAATAGGGAAACAAGAAATACGAGCAAAACGAACTTACCCTGTGACCCCAGGCATGGTCTTGCGCCTGGGAGGGTTCGGAGCAGACTTCTTCATTCGTTTCTTGGGGGCCGCCTCTGAAGCACTAGCAGGAGCCCCGCGTTTCCCCGAGGTAACTGGGGGCCGGGATGCAATAGGCTCGGCGTCGTGAACCTGACCGGCCGGATTAGCTAGGAAAGTAGAAGCCGGAAATGCATAAGAAATAGGCATTGCGGCAACTACCTCAAGAGCTTGGACCTCGTCCGAATCACCTTCCTCCTCATGGACCGAAGTCTTGCCACGAGCGCGAGCCGTAGCGGGATCCGACTTAGGGACGAATTCTTCGGAGTCCGGCTCCCCAACGTCCGGGGTATTCCGATCCGCAGTCCACGGAAGTGACAAAACCTCGGCGTCCTCGTCCTTTTGCTTTGCGAACCTCTGTGAGGCGAAAAAGAAGGAAGGTTAGGGAAAACAGCTATGAAAACAATAGAAAATCAAAGCATTGATGGTTAAACTTACTGCGGGAGGAGGACGCTCGCGGGTAAACGGTTTCAATCCCCAGGTCCAAACTTCAGGCATCTCCGTCTTAAATATAGCTCGGACGCGCTTGAAGACAAGGTAGTTGTCCAGCTCGACGGTCGAGACTCGGTTGGGATCAAGTGGACCACTCATGTAGCAAAGTTTGTGCGTCCTTTTCTGGAATGGGCAAATTCGGCTACTGATGAAGGTAGCCATCAAGTCCTCGCCGCGTAACCCGGCCCGGATCGGTTCTTTGAGCCGACTCTCGAAAAGCTCGGCCAAGACGTGGCTCCTCCTCGGATTGTAAGTCCAATTTACCTTGGAAGGCGGACCAATGGAGAAGGCAGGGAGCCGAATCTTGTCTTCTGTTCCTCTATTCTTGACGTAAAAGAAGGATTTGTGCCACTTCTTGCACGACTCTAACCCGGTGACACGAGGAAATACAGACTTCCTCCGAGGTGTAATGGACGCCGCCCCGCACTGAGTAAGCAGTTTCTCGGAAGGGTGCAGAGACTTGTCAGGGACTACATTAGAACGAATCTGGAAGAACTTCGCCCAGACGTGCACGGACGGCCATAGGCCGAAGTATCCCTCCGAGGCGGAGATGAATGCAGAAAGAGAAGCGATGGCATTCGCAGGAAGATGATGCGGGTGAAGGCCGAAGTAGTCGAGAAACTCTTTTGCAAAATCGCTAAGAGGGAGACCGAAGCCGCGCGAGAAATGTGACATAAAAACTACATACTCGCCCTCCCTAATTTCCGGAGATAACTCGTTGCCGGGTAAACGACAAGAGACCTCGGCGGGAATCCTCCGGGTTCGGATGAGCCACTCGATCTCCCGCCGGGTAACTGAGGAGCCCTGCCACGAGCCCCGCTCAGGCCAAGAGCCAGCGTCATCATCCTCTACCAGGGCACCGCTAAAGGAACTAGACATGATTTCGCCGGAAAGATCGCCGGAGGAACAACTCGCGGCGGAGGAAAACTTAGAGTTGCGAGGCCCCGTCGCAATTCTACGCAAAAACGGTGGCGGAACGACGACAGAACCGCAGCGCACGAACAAAGAGGAAATGAAGAGATCTAGAGGAAAGCCTAGGCGGCAAGACCGAAAAGAACTCACCGGCGACGACGCCGGAACAAGTAAGTGGCGACGAGGCAGACGGAGCAGCACGGCGAAGTCCTCCTCGTCGCAGAACCAGTTGAGCGTGTGGCGGCGGAACCACGAACGAGCGCAGAAGCGCGAGGAAGGAGAAGGGTGCGGGCGAGAGAGAAGGGGAAAAAGAAACTCCCAGGCGCCGCGCCCCTCTTTATAACCCAGCCGCAAGCAAGGTAGTGGGATCGTGGGTGTGGCAGTTGGCAGCGTTGATCGTGTGCGCAGCACGACCACACGTCGCTGAGCGGAACCGCACCGAAGGCCACACGATTGACCAAGGAGCTCACGATCCCCAACGAGAACGGTGCACGAGGCGTCACAGCAACGGCGCGACAGGCGCGACAGTAACTGTAGCTTGTCAGTAAACGCTGTAGAGGAACAAAAAACTAGAGAAACAATGATGAGGATGACACGTGGGACGAGGCGTGCACTACTCAATACGGTGTTATCACCACGACAAGATAGCTCGGAAACAATGCATAACGAGTGTCGTGAAACTGATACGACCCGGCCGAGGTTATCGGCGGGGCCATACCAGCTTCGGGGACTAATGTTGGGGAGGTAACCCCGGATAGGGTAAAGACGGGGAAAGACGAAAGGGTGTTCCCCGTCTAGTTTCCGAGTTACAGTCTGAGTCGGCAGAATCCTGTAGAGGTCGGCCGAGATAGGAAAGGGCAGGACCCTTATAGTAATGGCAAGGCATTACCCGGACGAGATACTGCGTAAGTCGGCCGGGTTAGACCAAGTAATCTTGATGCAGGTGAAGGACAAGCCGAGTTATGCGAGGCAGGGCCGAATAATATGAAGCTTGCAGGAGAAGGAGAAGCCTAAAGTCAAACTCTAGTAGCAGGCTAGGGAGAATCTGAGCGAAGCCAAGCACTAGGGACAAAGGCGCAGAGCGACAGAGAGACAGAAGGAGGTCACGGAGGTGACAGTCCTGAAGCCCGAGGCACACAGAAAGGTCCCTCTGGAACCTTGCCGTCATTAGGGGAGCGACAGGGAAAGGGGGGCGCCGAACTACTATATTGGGACAAGCATATTCCTCGAATATGCTTGCCACATCAGCCCTAAAGGAACCCAAGGCTCTCCTTTATAAGGGCAGGCTTGGACCCTAAGGAGGGGATCGAGTAATTCTTGGTACCGTTAGGCTGGTAAAGTTCTCTCTTTCTCCTTGTATACAGCTCAAGGAGCACTTGTAACCCAAGGAAGGAGAAATACAGATCTTTGCGTTATCTTTCTGTGTGTAGAATCCACTACATCTTTCCTCCCCAGATCCCACTAGCATCCATTGGCCCCAAACTTTAGCCTACACATGGCATCTGTTGTGCCACCACCACGACACTTTACTGTTTATAGATCAAACTTTACAAAGTATTGCTATGCATTCTCATTTTTGTTACTTAGACGACTATTCCGTTTTTTCCCAAATTGCTATTCACCGTGATGAACAACTTAAGACTACTTTTATTTGTCCCTATGGCCTTTATGCTTATTGTCGTATGCCTTTCGGTCTCTGCAATGCTCCTACCACTTTTCAAAGATGCATGACTACTATATTTTCTAATTATGTTGAAAGTATTATGGAAGTTTTCATGGGTGACTTTTGTGTTTATGGAACCTCCTTTAATCATTGTCTCCATAATCTTCATAAAGTTTTGTAGAGGTATGAAGACACTAACTTAGTCTTGAACTGGGAAAAATGTCATTTTATGGTTCAAGAAGGCATAGTGCTTGGGCACAAAGTCTCATGTAAGGGTATAGAAGTTGATAAAGTAAAAATTGAAGCAATAGAAAGGTTACCCCTCCTCGAGACATAAAAGGTATAAGAAGTTTCATAGGCCATGCTGGATTTTATAGAAGGTTCATTAAAAAAATTCAAAGACTACTAGACCTTTAACTAAACTTCTTAAAAAGGATGTTCGTTTTAATTTTGATGAAAGTGTCTCGCTTCTTTCAACGTATTAAAACAAGATCTCGTTGAAGCTCCCATAATTAAACCACCTAATTGGAAGAAACCTTTCGAGCTATTTTGTGAGGTTAGTCATGAAGCTGTAGAAGCAATTCTTTGTCAGTATGGTGGTGATGATCTTAATATCATTTATCATGCTAGTCGCACCTTAAATAGGGCCTAAAAGAATTACCCTATGGCAGAAAAAGAATTGTTAGCAGTGGTTTTCTCCCGTGACAAGTTTAGATCTTACATCATTGACTCTAAAGTAAGAGTACACATTGATCATGTTGGCTTAAAGGAAAACCTAGAAAGGACTAACGTTAAGCCAAGGATGATTCGTTGGACTTTATTTTTGCAAGAATTTGATTTATAGATTCTACAAAGAAAGGAAGATAGATTCTACAAAGAAAGGAAGATATAGAGGAAACAACAATGGACACTCAAGAAATTGCTCATCCTAAAGAGGTGTCATCCGTTTATATACCTATGGGAACCACACTGCCAAAGAGGAAGTTCTCGATTTCTTCTTGCAATGGTTTTGGTGATTTTCTGCAACCTACTTTGTTCGAAGAGAAGAAGAAAAAGGTCATTCAGGAAAGAAAAGGTACCCCAAATGAACTCAGGTTCCCACAATGATCGAAGCGTATGAAACCCTAAACACATCTTTGTTCTAGATGATTTTCTACTATTTATTTTTGCATATCTGTATTCCCTTTGTTTTTCTGAGTTCATTGCCGGTCTTACGAGGTAGGTACGGAGGGCGGTACGGCCAAGTCTGCCCATACCGCTGGTTGTTAAGCCCACGCGAGCACTCGTTTTGTTTTCACATAAATGGTACGGCCGCGTGGTACGGGCGCAGCTCCCTATACGGTTGGTCGTTATCAGTTCTGTGTCTTTTCTTCTGTTCTTTGTTTGTTTTGTTGTGTTAAAAAAATGAAGTCGTAAAGTCAGTACAGATGGGCAGTACGGGCGGAACCGGCCCGTACCACTTAGTCGGTTGACTATTTGCTGACTTTGACATGTCGTGTTTTTGGAAACGCCTCGAAACGGGCGCGCCGTACGGGCCTTCGTCCGTACCAGCTGGTCGTTACGATCGCAATTTCCTTCTTTTGCACTTATTTGTTTCCATACTTGTTGGGATTCTTTTCTTGGGCGACCCTTTTCCTCTCAGTACAAATTTTACCTACTTCTAACCTCTTATAAGCCTTTCAGAAGGGCTCTATCCTTCTATTAACAATACAAATCTTCTACACGTCGCCTTTTCCTCCTGAGAACCTTGGAATCATGTCCTTCACATGGGGTATCCTTCAAGAGAAGGAAGATCTCTATGGATCATCCTCGAGGGTTACGAAGGAAGACAAAGTTGTTGTGCCAAAAGAAAAAGAGTCAGAAGTCGAGGATGGATTCAAGCTAATCTTGTACATAAGACACTGTAACATCCCAAAACTTCAATCCAAGAGTATCAAAGATCAAATCATCCAAATTTAGGATTAACAAAAACTTTTCCATAATTAAAATGAAAGCATTCATATATGTGTGCATTTAAAATAAGAGTTATTTTGAAGTGCCATGATTGCGTGATCCTTTGCTTCTAAAATGTTTCTTAGGTGATTTAAACCTCATCTACATCATTCCCAAACTTTTCCTAAAAGAAATCAAATCAAAAAGAATTAAAATAAAGGAATGGTCATTTTGACAAAATTAACTCTCATGCCTACTTTGGCTATTCCTAGTACTCAATTCTTAACAGATTTTTTTTTGGATCTTTACACCCCTTGCTAGTACACATAATGAGGTACCAAGGCCCACCTTTTAATCTTCTAAAAACATTCTGGAAACTATTTTAAATGGCAGTTCAAAATTGAATCTAATGCATATGCATAGATCACCCCTATTTCAAAAACCATCTAATTGAGCACCATTTTCAGAACCCTTGCAACCAGAGACTACCTAGCACTAGTGGAGATCACTCAAAATTTTTGAACTCAAAATTCAAAACTTTTTCTCTTGCGGCCATTTCATCAAACACTTAGCAGGCAGAATCATAACTCTAATCCTAGCTCACTGTTTGGAACAGGGTTTTGCCCCCATTTGATCTCCATTTAATCCCTCTGTCCCCCTTTGATCAAACCATGCCAATTGCAGCCCATCCCCTATGCCCTAGTGTCCATGCCAAGCCATGCCGAGCACCACCCTGGCCGGCCAACCTTGCAACCGTCGCAGCAGACCACTCCCCCTTCCCTCGCCATGTCTAGGAGGTAGCCAACGCCGCACCGCCCCTCTCTGTCCCTTCCCCGAGCCAAGAGCAGCCATGGACCACCGAGGAGAAACTGCGCCCAGTGCCACCGGACCATGCTGACGCCGCCCGCAGAGCGCGCACTGCCCCCGCGTGCACAAGCCACCACTCGACACCAGCCCGCGCCCACCGCTCCGCCTCGACCTAGAGAACACCCCAGACACCCCCGTTCGCCGCCCAAAGCCCCACAGCCACCGCTCGCCGTGGACACCTCCGCCTCTGCCTCTCAGAGCGCCACCTCACCCCGACCGCATACCACCGCCCCTACGGCCACATTGAAGCGCTAGAGCACCGCCAGGGGACCGCCCAGCGATCACCATCCCCAGCCATGACGCTAGCTCGCCGTAGCCATGTCGCCACCGTCGACCGCCCATCCCGCTCGGTCTCACCGTTGAGCCTATAAAAGGAGCCCTCCCCAGCACCAAAGACTCACACCATTCCACTCCTCTCACCTCTCTGAACCTCAACCACCCCTCGCCGGAGCAAGTGGAGCAGCAGCTCGCCGGAATTGGAGCCGGAGCCGCCACCTCTGGAGAAGAAGGGTGTCGTTGATTCTGGCCACCCCAAGCTCCGCCGCGACCATGCCTCGCCTCGCCGTTGTCTTCCACTTCGTTCGCCTACATCGCCGACCCCACTGGAGCCCTGGTACGCCCCCAGTAGACCCCCACCGAGCCGCTAGGGTTTGAGCTCACCGGCGACCCATCCGTCGTCGACGACGACCCTCAGTCGTAGATCTAGCCTCTAATCGCACGGCCCATAGCACGCGTACCGCTTCGCGTGTTAAGTGCCGCTGACAAGCGGGACCCCCTGTCAGTTGAGCCCCGTGCCGCACAGCGCCACTGGGCCGGCCCATTTCCTTTCCCGCGCATGCCCGTAGATTCAAATTTAGGATTTTTCTTTTTAGTTAGAATATAGTTTCTGTCCAGTGTGTCAAAATTCAATTCTGTGAGTTTGACAAATCCAAATTACATGAAACTAATTTTGTCTGAAAGGTATTGAAAAGCTCTATCCAAGCGCGTTGGATTTAATTCATTTAGAGTTATAGATTTCTCCTAATAAAAATAAGAAGACAGAAGCTTTTGCAACTTGAAACATTTTTGTAAAATCAACCAAGTTAGCTTTTGAGTTGATTCCAACTCTCAAAAATCACATTTCATCATATCTATCCAAATATGTAATAATATTAAGGTTTACAGATAGTGACTTTGGACTAGTACCAAAATAATGCTATATAGGCATTTCTAGTCAGTTTAAATCATTAAATAATAAACTTAAACCAAAGTAATATGGATCCAACCTTTAAATATCATTCCCACATGTTAGAATATGTGGTGAGGACATGTGTCCACATGATCCCATATTTTGGTGGTGAATATTAAATTATGGTTAATTTTTCAATGAGTAGAAATTACTTTTCCAAAATAAAAAGGTGGAAACTATTGAATTAAACTTGTGATGTTTTGGATGATAATAGATCATCAATTGTGTGGTTTAGAATACTACTTAGCCTAAGTTAAGTATTGTTTGGTGATTGTGCCCTCCCTATGTATTTCTAGACGATAGTACCGACCAAGCCTTCGAGGAGGAGGAGTTCTACCAAGAAGAAGAAGAAGAAGAAGAAGAAGAAGAAGAAAACTTCAACCACTGCACCAACCAAGGTAAGATATTAGTGGCAAATTAACCCTTGCAAACATGCTTTAGTAAGCTATTGTAGCAAGCTAGAATAAAACTAGATAGTTTAGTAAAGATGCCTTAAGCATACTTTGATCACACCCCCCTTAGTTGACCCAAAGTTCTTTAATTAATTTTGAAGGTAGAATAAAGAGTATAAAACTTGACCTAATTAGAAACCCTTAGATGTCATTCTATGGAATGAGATTGATCCCACCTTTCCACCTTAGTGAACACTCTTAACCTAGTGTTTTAGAATAAATCAAACTTGATTCACTTTAGATGGCAACACTTGGTGAAAATGAGTTATGAAAACCTTGGAATGATGAGTCATTCTATTGAGATGTTTTGACATGTGTTGAGAAACACAATTGGTTTATGATGATGAAAATGATGAGGCATGAGCCTTAACCCTTTTTATAAAACTGATGGTTGGATTCGGATGCGATACCATTCCAAATTTACCGTACAACCACATTACCTGAATTGGGTAAGGCTTAGCTAGAAATTTATATGCATTAGTATTAGTTCCCTCACGGGAGAGGTTTGAGCTGAGGCTACCTCTCAATGATGTCCACCTATGCAGTGCCCAAGATGACTGATGGTCATGGTTGGGAGGCCATGCTCATAGGAGAGGTGCTTGTACTAGGGTGTGTAAAGGGAAGGTTATGTTTGATTATCTGCATACCAAGTATGATGATTCAGGGTTATCCCTGACAGATGTATCGAATCTTGTGGTGAAAGTGTACCACCTCTGCAGAGTGTCAAACTATTCGAATAGCCGCGTCCGCGGTTATGGACAATTGGAATGGCCATACTGTTTCGTTGTCAGATGTTTTCTAAAGACCTTGAAATGAATGATGAACCTTGACTTGACCATAACAGGGTTGTGTAGATGACAATAGCTTCCCAACTTAAGTGATTCTAGACTTTTATTTTATCTTTTCTTGTTTCAGAACTCAGCTTAGGTTTCAAACTTAACTTGCTAGTTATTCCTTCAATTCAGTACTTTAACTTGGAATCATAACCCTCGCTAGTAATAGTTTGCGAGTACTCATGGATTTTGTCTCTGGCTATTATCATGGCCAGACTATGAAGGAGAGTATCAAGATGATGGTCAGCAGGACGGCTATGATAACTAGGACTATCTGCCTTCGTCAGCATTGCCTGTGCCCCTGAAGATGGACCCCACCGCTACGCTATCGTTTATTTTCGCTGCTTGTTGTATTAAAGACTGGATCATGAGATCCTTATTTGTGTAAAACCTTATGTATGGTTTGTAATGGATGATGTACTGTGATATCCAATCTGTTATATCTCGCAAAAATGGTAATCCTGGGATTGCGAGGTATGGCATAACGGGCATCTGGGATTAAAAATCCGGGTGTTGACAAGTTGGTATCAGAGCCATCCTGACCATAGGAGACCCTAGTTAGAATGGACGTCCAAACCAAAAACTTAGCTTCAAAACCAAAGTGAGTATTTATGAAAAACTATTTCCCCTCTTACCCTTGTGAACTCATTCTTTATCAAAAATACATGTTCCTCAAAAATTCTTACATTACTACTTAAAATTTGACACACTTGATCACTTCACTAATTTCCTCATCCTAAATTCTTGTAGACGGAGACTCAGTTTAGCAAGTTTTACCAGTTGGGAAACGGAGGTCAGCTGATCTTCGAGAGGGATCTGGATTCACTGTCAGAATTTCTAGGATGCCCACATCCGGAGTTTCTTGGAGCTCAACTTCCAGGACCCCCAGGAGGAGACCTACAATGGCTAGTCACCGCAGATCTTCGAGGAAGCATTGAAGCACCAACTTCCGGGAGAATTCAGTTCTTCGTGAGAGAGAACAACTGGCTAGATGGATTAGCCAGGGCAATGCATGAAGCTCTCGCACGCCTATGTGCCCTCAGCGTCAACAAGATTCAAGGAACCCGTTTTGCCCACTATGCAAGACGTGACTTCATGGGAATGCTGATGGAGATGCCAAGTCACCTAGAGTTGAGGCGTCAAGTGGAGAACCTCGAATTCTTGCTTCATGACAGACATGAGGAACTGGACAATGCCAGAGAGTTAGCCAACCAGAACCGTGCCATCGCCGACCAGAAGGCCCAGACTTTCACACTACTCGTCCAAGATCACCAGTCTCTTCGTCGCCAGCGTGCAAAGAAGGATCGCACCATCGCCCGTCTTCGCAAGAAGGTGGCCGACCTCGAGAAGACCGTCAAGGAGCAGGAAGCTCAGCTTGCCGCCAAGGAAGAAGATGATGAAGGAGAAGACATCCAGGGAGATATGGATTCTTACCTCAGCAACGATGACGATTTTCTGGCAGAGGATGCTGTGGACTTCTACACTGATGATGAAGACTCCGACTTCATCGACGATGAGTAGATGCACTAGAGCACTGTCGTAGCATGAGATGTATCATCTCATTGTATCGTAGCTTGCAGAATGGTTCTTCAAACCAACTGTTTTCCCTTTGATTGTTGTGGTGTGTGTTGTATCGTGTGCTTGCTTACATGAATGAGAATGAAGTTAGTTGAAAAACCAGAGTCTAACTTAAAGTTGTAGCTTTGAAAACCCAAAACCATGAACCTTAGAATTTCCCTCTTACCCCTATATCTATCTCAATCTTTAGATGACTCGTGGAAACCAAGGAGGGAGCAGCTCATCGCAGGACCCAATGCTGCAGATCTTGCAGAATCTCATAGCAGACCGTGAAGCAAGCAGGGCCGAGCGTCAAGCCAACTTAGCAACATTGCAGCAAATCGCCCAAATGGCTCTCAATAACCAAGGGCATGGAAATCAGGATCACCATGGATCTAAACTCAAAAACTTTCAGAACACCAATCCCCCGATCTTCAACCAATCTAAAAACCCATTAGATGCTGATGACTGGTTACAGACCATGGAAAACAACCTAGAAGTTGCAGGAGTTGATGAGAATGAGAAAGTCCTCTTCGCCACCCACTATCTGGCGGGAGATGCAAGAGCTTGGTGGAATAGCGTCCGCAACATGAACCATGGCCAGGTGATGACCTGGGAAGCATTCAAGGTCAAGTTCAGCCGCACCCACGTGCCGCAAGGTCTTGTCAACAGGATGAGAGATGAATTACGTGAACTGAAGCAAGGAAGATTGATTGTAGTGGAGTACCGTGACAAATTCTTATCACTTGCCAGATATGCACCGGATGAGATCAACACGAAGGCCAAGAAGAAGGAGAGATTCTTAAACGGACTGCATGATGAGATGCAGACTGTCCTCGTCAACATCCGTTTCCAGGATCTTTAAGAGCTAGTCGACTCTGCCATTCAGATGGATGGGAAGATTAACCAGGCAAACGACAATCGCAAGCGTCGTATGATGCAGCAGTCTGGATCCAGTAGTCACCAGAAGTACCGTCCTAACCCCTCACCAGGATATGCACCAAGGAACAACCGACCCCCAAATTCTCGCCCAAGCTACCCCAACCGTAGTGGAGGAAATGTCAAGCCCGGAGGAAACCATCACAACTCCGGCAATGCCAACAATTTCAACCGTGCCCCTCCCAAGAGCAACAACAACAACACTGCACCCAGAACTGGCAGCAATGCTGTACCTATTGCAGTCAAGGACAAGTCCCAGATCACTTGTTTCGAATGTGGAGTGAAGGGTCACTACTCCAATGAGTGTCCCAAGAAGACTGTCGCCAATGCCCCTGTGAATGCCTCAGCTCAGCAGCAGCGTCATGTTCAACAAGGCAGGAGATTTTCCCTAGGGAACCCGCACAACCGCAATGGTCGTCTCTTCCACATGAACGCAGAAGAAGCCCAGGAAGCACCAGATGTCGTGCTGGGTATGTTTTCTGTCAACTCAGTTTTAGCAAGAGTATTGTTTGATTCTGGAGCATCGCATTCATTTGTCACCGAAGAATTTGTATGCACTAGTAAGATTCGCCCAACCAACCTGAAGCATGTCATGATAGTTCAAATCCCCGGTTCAACTACAAAAGCTAGAAAAATTTGCAAAATTGTACCTATCAGAATACATGGGATAGATTTTTATGCCAACCTAATTGTACTTGGAACCAAAGGTTTGGAAGTAGTACTAGGTATGGGCTGGATGTCAAGGCATAAAGGACTGATAGACTGTGCTAAGAAAGCCATCACCATGACCAGTAGTTCTGGAGTAACAGTAGAACATATCTCTGAAACCTTACCCCGTCAATTCAAATGCAACAAAAGTGTAGCCCTGCCTACCATTGACCAAGTCAGAGTAGTCTGTGAATACCCCGACGTATTCCTAGATGAATTGCCAGGTATGCCCCCAGATAGGGATATAGAGTTCATTATCGAACTAATCCCCGGAACCGGACCTATAGCCCAGAGACCCTATACCATGAACCCGTCAGAGTTAGCAGAACTGAAGAAGCAGATAGATGCCATGTTAGCGACCGGCTTGATTCAGCCAAGTGCATTGCCATGGAGATCACCAGTGTTATTCGTCGACAAGAAGGATGGAGGCAACCGTCTGTGTACAGACTACAGAAAGTTGAATGATGTCACCATCAAGAACAAGTACCCCTTGCCAAAGATAGAGGATATATTTGATCAGTTGACTGGAGCTCAGGTATTCTCAAAGATTGATCTTAGGACTGGTTATCACCAACTTAAGATTCATGCAACGGATATTCCGAAGACCGCCTTTACTACTCGCTATGGTCTATACGAGTATATGGTTATGTCTTTTGGATTAACCAATGCCCCTGCTTATTTCATGAATCTCATGAATAAGATCTTTATGAATTTCCTAGATAAGTTTGTAGTGGTGTTTATCGACGACATCCTTATCTACTCCAAGTCAGAAGAAGAGCATGAGCAACATCTGAGAATCATCCTAGAAACCCTGAGAGAACATCAGTTATATGCCAAGTTCAGCAAATGTGAGTTCTGGCTGAAAGAAGTAGGATTCCTAGGACATATTGTGTCTGCCGGAGGAGTCTCTGTTGATCCCAGCAAGATCAAAGATGTCGAAGAATGGGAAGCCCCAAAAAATCAAACCCAAGTTCGTTCATTTCTCGGATTAGCGGGATATTACCGCAAATTCGTAGAAGGATTCTCGAGCATAGCCCGACCAATGACCGAATTGTTGAAGAAGGACAAGAAGTTTGAATGGACAGACAAGTGTGAAGCCAGTTTCCAGGAGCTGAAGAAGAGATTGATATCCGCCCCAATCTTGATCATGCCAGACATCAAGAAGACATTTGATGTATATTGTGATGCATCCAAGATTGGTCTAGGATGTGTATTGATGCAAGAAGGCAAAGTCATCGCGTATCTGTCTCGACAACTGAAGCAGCATGAGTAGAACTATCCGACTCATGATCTTGAGCTAGCAGCGGTGGTTCTAGCATTGAAGACATGGCGTCATTATTTGATGGGTAATCGCTGTGAGATTTACTAAGATCATAAGAGCTTGAAGTATATCTTCACCCAGAAGGAGTTGAATATGAGGCAAATAAGATGGATAGAGTTAATCAAGGATTATGACCTTGACATTCACTATCACCCCGACAAAGCCAATGTGGTAGCGGATGCTCTTAGCAGATTGCCATGTAGGCTTAACACCATGATCAAAGAGAAGCAACCAAGTTTGTATGAGGAGTTGGAGCAGTTCAGGACTGAGTTAGTTAGCAAAGGATTCCTCGCTAGCATTGAACTTCAACCCACTTTGATTAGCCAAATCAAGGAAGCCCAGAAGGGGAATGAAAGTATCGACAGGATCAAACGTCGTATTGGTACAGGCAAAGTACCTGGATTCACCGAAGACGAAGAAGGTGTACTGTGGTACAAGGGACGTATCTGTGTGCCAGCAGATTCAGAGCTGAAGGAAATTATCATGAAGGAAGCTCATGATACTCTTTATTCTATCCACCCCGGAGGAACAAAGATGTATCAGGATTTGAAAGAGCAATTTTGGTGGCACAAGATGAAGAGAGAGATCGGAAGCTACATCGCCAAGTGTGACATTTGTCAAAGAGTCAAAGCTGAGCATCAGAGACCTGCAGGATTGTTGCAACCATTGCAGATTCCGGAATGGAAATGGGATTCCGTCGGAATGGATTTTATCACCGGTTTACCTACTTCTAGTAGGGGAAATGACTCAATCTGGGTCATAGTTGATAGACTATCCAAGGTAGCCCACCTCATACCAGTCAAGACAACCTACCAAAGTGCAAAGCTAGCAGAGCTGTACATTGCTAGAATTGTTAGTCTGCATGGAACCCCCAAGACCATCGTATCAGATCGAGGAACTCAGTTTACTTCAAGATTTTGGCAGAAAGTTCAAGAAGGTTTAGGAACCAAGTTGAATTTCAGTACCGCTTATCACCCGCAAATAGATGGACAGACTGAGAGAGTCAACCAGATATTGGAGGATATTCTTAGAGCTTGTGTGTTGGAATACGGATCAAAATGGGAAGACTACCTGCCTTTCGCAGAATTCTCATATAACAATAGTTATCAAGCTAGTTTGGAGATGGCACCCTTTGAATTCCTATACGGAAGAAAGTGTCGTACCCCTTTGAATTGGTCGCAAGTAGGAGAGAGTCGGATCTTTGGACCCGACATTCTCCGAGAAGCAGAAGAGAAAGTTCACAAAGTTCGTGAGCACCTCAAGACCGCCCAATCTAGACAGAAGAGTTATGCTGACAAGAGAAGAAGAGACCTGACTTTCAATGTCGGAGATTTCGTATATCTCAAGGTTTCACCATTGAAGGGAACCCAACGCTTTAGTCTGAAGGGAAAGTTAGCTCCCAGATATATCGGACCTTTCAAGATTCTGAACCGCCGAGGAGAAGTATCGTATCAACTGGAACTGCCTGAAGAGATGTCAGACATCCACAATGTGTTCCATATCTCGTTACTTCGCAAATGCTTGGAAGTGCTTGAGAGGACTGAAGTTTTCAAAAATATCGATCACAGAGCAGTGGAAATCAACAATGACCTGACCTATCAGGAAGTGCCCATCCGTATCTTAGAGGAAGCCTACAGAACCACTAGGACCAGGAGTATCAAGTTTCTCAAGATTCAGTGGAGCAACCATACCGAGGAGGAAGCCACTTGGGAGCGCGAGGATTACATTAGGACAGAGTTCCCAAATCTCTTTAGTTCCTAGTTTTCTTGTAAATCTCGGGACGAGATTTTATTTAAGGGGGGAAGGTTTGTAACATCCCAAAACTTCAATCCAAGAGTATCAAAGATCAAATCATCCAAATTTAGGATTAACAAAAACTTTTCCATAATTAAAATGAAAGCATTCATATATGTGTGCATTTAAAATAAGAGTTGTTTTGAAGTGCCATGATTGCGTGATCCTTTGCTTCTAAAATGTTTCTTAGGTGATTTAAACCTCATCTACATCATTCCCAAACTTTTCCTAAAAGAAATCAAATCAAAAAGAATTAAAATAAAGGAATGGTCATTTTGACAAAATTAACTCTCATGCCTACTTTGGCTATTCCTAGTACTCAATTCTTAACAGAAACAATTTTGGATCTTTACACCCCTTGCTAGTACACATAATGAGGTACCAAGGCCCACCTTTTAATCTTCTACAAACATTCTGGAAACTATTTTAAATGGCAGTTCAAAATTGAATCTAATGCATATGCATAGATCACCCCTATTTCAAAAACCATCTAATTGAGCACCATTTTCAAAACCCTTGCAACCAGAGACTACCTAGCACTAGTGGAGATCACTCAAAAATTTTGAACTCAAAATTCAAAACTTTTTCTCTTGCGGCAATTTCATCAAACACTTGGCAGGCAGAATCATAACTCTAATCCTAGCTCACTGTTTGGAACAGGGTTTTGCCCCCATTTGATCTCCATTTAATCCCTCTGTCCCCCTTTGATCAAACCATGCCAATTGCAGCCCATCCCCTATGCCCTAGTGTCCATGCCAAGCCATGCCGAGCACCACCCTGGCCGGCCAACCATGCAACCGTCGCAGCAGACCACTCCCCCTTCCCTCGCCATGTCTAGGAGGTAGCCAACGCCGCACCGCCCCTCTTCGTCCCTTGCCCGAGCCAAGAGCAGTCGTGGACCACCGAGGAGAAACCGCGCCCAGTGCCAAAGGACCATGCCGACGCCGCCCGCAGAGCGCGCACTGCCCCTGCGTGCACAAGCCACCACTCGACACCAGCCCGCACCCACCGCTCCGCCTCGACCTAGAGAACACCCAGACACCCCCGTTCGCCGCCCAAAGCCCCACAGCCACCGCTCGCCGTGGACACCGCCGCCTCTGCCTCTCAGAGCGCCACCTCACCCCGACCGCATACCACCGCCCCTACGGCCGCATTGAAGCGCTAGAGCACCGCCAGGGGACCGCCCAGTGATCGCCATCCCCAGCCATGACGCTAGCTCGCCGTAGCCATGTCGCCACCGTCGACCGCCCATCCCGCTCGGTCTCACCGACGAGCCTATAAAAGGATCCCTCCCCAGCACCAAAGACTCACACCATTCCACTCCTCTCACCTCTCTGAACCTCAACCACCCCTCGCCAGAGCAAGTGGAGCAGCAGCTCGCTGGAATTGGAGCCGGAGCTGCCACCTCTGGAGAAGAAGGGTGCCGTTGATTCCGGCCACCCCAAGCTCCGCCGCGACCACGCCTCGCCTCGCTGTTGTCTTCCACTTCGTTTGCCCGCATCGCCGACCCCGCTGGAGCCCTGGTATGCCCCCAGTAGACCCCCACCGAGCCGCTAGGGTTTGAGCTCACCGGCGACCTGTCCGTCGTCGACGACGACCCTCAGCCGTAGATCTAGCCTCTAATCGCATGGCCCACAGCGCGCGTACCGCTTCGCATGTTAAGTGCCGCTGACAAGCGGGACCCCCCTGTCAGTTGGGCCCTGTGCCGCACAGCGCCACTGGGCCGGCCCATTTCCTTTCCCGCGCAAGCCCGTAGATTCAAATTTAGGATTTTTCTTTTTAGTTAGAATATAGTTTCTGTCCAGTGTGTCAAAATTCAATTCTGTGAGTTTGACAAACCCAAATTACATGAAACTAATTTTGTCTGAAAGGTATTGAAAAGCTATATCCAAGACCTTTGGATTTAATTCATTTAGAGTTATAGATTTCTCCTAATAAAAATAAGAAGACAGAAGCTTTTGCAACTTGAAACATTTTTGTAAAATCAACCAAGTTAGCTTTTGAGTTGCTTCCAACTCTCAAAAATCACATTTCATCATATCTATCCAAATATGTAATAATATTAAGGTTTACAGACAGTGACTTTGGACTAGTACCAAAATAATGCTATATAGGCATTTCTAGTCACTTTAAATCATTAACTAATAAACTTAAACCAAAGTAATATGGATCCAACCTTTAAATCTCATTCCCACATGTTAGAATATGTGGTGAGGACATGTGTCCACATGATCCCATATTTTTGTGGTGAATATTAAATTATGGTTAATTTTTCAATGAGTAGAAATTACTTTTCCAAAATAAAAAGGTGGAAACTATTGAATTAAACTTGTGATGTTTTGGATGATAATAGATCATCAATTGTGTGGTTTAGAATACTACTTAGCCTAAGTTAAGTATTGTTTGGTGATTGTGCCCTCCCTATGTATTTCTAGACGATAGTACCGACCAAGCCTTCGAGGAGGAGGAGTTCTACCAAGAAGAAGAAGAAGAAGAAGAAGAAGAAAACTTCAACCACTGCACCAACCAAGGCAAGCTATTAGTGGCAAGCTAACCCTTGCAAACATGCTTTAGTAAGCTATTATAGCAAGCTAGAATAAAACTAGATAGTTTAGTAAAGATGCCTTAAGCATACTTTGATCACACCCCCCTTAGTTGACCCAAAGTTCTTTAATTAATTTTGAAGGTAGCATAAAGAGTATAAAACTTGACCTAATTAGAAACCCTTAGATGTCATTCTATGGCATGAGATTGATCCCACCTTTCCACCTTAGTGAACACTCTTAACCTAGTGTTTTAGAATAAATCAAACTTGATTCACTTTAGATGGGAACACTTGGTGAAAATGAGTTATGAAAACCTTGGAATGATGAGTCATTCTATTGAGATGTTTTGACATGTGTTGAGAAACACAATTGGTTTATGATGATGAAAATGATGAGGCATGAGCCTTAACCCTTTTTATAAAACTGATGGTTGGATTCAGATGCGATACCATTCCAAATTTACCGTACAACCACATTACCTGAATTGGGTAAGGCTTAGCTGGAAATTTATATGCATTAGTATTAGTTCCCTCATGGGAGAGGTTTGAGCTGAGGCTACCTCTCAATGATGTCCACCTATGCAGTGCCCAAGATGACTGATGGTCATGGTTGGTAGGCCATGCTCATAGGAGAGGTGCTTGTACTAGGGTGTGTAAAGGGAAGGTTATGTTTGATTATTTGCATACCAAGTATGATGATTCATGGTTATCCCTGACAGATGTATCGAATCTTGTGGTGAAAGTGTACCACCTCTGCAGAGTGTCAAACTATTCGAATAGCCGCATCCGCGGTTATGGACAATTGGAATGGCCATACTGTTTCGTTGTCAGATGTTTTCTAAAGACCTTGAAATGAATGATGAACCTTGACTTGACCATAACAGGGTTGTGTAGATGACAATAGCTTCCCAACTTAAGTGATTCTAGACTTTTATTTTATCTTTTCTTGTTTCAGAACTCAGCTTAGGTTTCAAACTTAACTTGCTAGTTATTCCTTCAATTCAGTACTTTAACTTGGAATCATAACCCTCGCTAGTTGTAGTTTGCGAGTACTTAAAGAGTACTCATGACTTTTGTCCCTGGCTATTATCATGGCCAGACTATGAAGGAGAGTATCAAGATGATGGTCAGCAGGACGACTATGATAACTAGGACTATCTGCCTTCGTCAGCATTGCCTGTGCCCCTGAAGATGGACCCCACCGCTACGCTATCGTTTATTTCCGATGCTTGTTGTATTAAAGACTGGATCATGAGATCCTTATTTGTGTAAAACCTTATGTATGGTTTGTAATGGATGATGTACTGTGATATCCAATCCGTTATGTCTCGCAAAAATGGTAATCCTGGGATTGCGAGGTATGGCATAACGGGCATCTGGGATTAAAAAACCGGGTGTTGACAGACACCATCTTGCTTGGGGACGAGCAAGAGCCTAGCTTGGGGGAGTTGATGAGTCCAAAACTGAAACATTTTTACCTTTTGTTTTTGCATAAATAGAGTAGGGATCTTTGTATTTCACTGCGTTTGCACGCACCATTTTGTTCTTGTTTTAACAGGATCCCAAATCACTAAGTCTTATATGAACATATCAATTGGGACTATCATATTGTGTTATAATATGATATTTCTAAGTGATAAAAGTCATTTTATGGATTTACCTCCGCACCTGGGAAAATACCAAACGATGAGAAGTAATCAGTACTGATAATGACCGATGGTACGGGCGGAGCCCGCCCGTATCGTTCACCCGTACCAGGTGTCAGCGTGATTGCCTCGTCAAGTACTTTCTCCTAGCAAAGACGAGAGGAAGATCCAACATTCACAGCCACTAGAAACCACTAGAAACCACATCTGGAAGAGATCTAAAGAAGGAACTTGGTTGGGGTAAAATCCCAGCTGCTTCACGGATCATTGGAGGACAACGCATCATCTCCTTCATCATCAACTGCTGCATCTCCATTACCACCATTACCCCCATCTCTCATTTACTATATCTTGTTGTAATTCAGATTCAATTATGGTTTGCATTAGATCTATCTTCGTACTTTTATCTATTCATTTGATTATGATGATGTTGTTGATTGCTTCCATGTGTGAGTAGTTCCTTTGTTCTTGGGGAGATGGAGAAACCCTGACACCATTATGAATTTGTAATAAAAGATGATCTATTATTGTGTCCATATGACTTGTCAGTCTATGATAGATTTATTATTTGTGTTTGATCTCTCTCTTTAGATGGTATGTGTAGTCAGTCACATGTCATTTGTCCTTGGGACTAAAGGGAGGGAGAAACCTTTGGACATGTCTTGGGATCGTACCCGGAATGGCCCCGTGACAGATTGGCGCCGGCTTGTAACCTACACGGTCAAAGTAGGAGAAAAGAGGGACTCCCTAAACTAATTACAATATCCATAGGGAAACCCTTAATTGTGGTGGTTTGTATGGGTGACTGCTATCAGACATCGAAGTGGTTATTTAGAGGTGACCTCACTCTAGGCTCAACAAAGTGGCTTCCTACGAGCTTTGTAGTGAACATCTTATTATGGAGCTCTCTCCACACATCTCATGATACAAGAAGTATGTTATCTTGATTATTAATAACTAACAATATCATGCTAGTGGTGTATCCTACATCCCCGAGAATGTTTTAGCCCTATTGAGTTCAACCACGCTTTCATACAATATTGTTATTTGTTTCCTTTTACTTGTTTTATTTATTTTTTTGCAAACAACCAAAAACCTTTCAAACACCCTTTACTTGAGATCAAAGGTAGCTTACAAGTATCCTTTGGTAGATAGTGACGAGGGGCATAAAGACCTTTACCAATAGCTCTCTATGGGTTTGATATCTTTACTTCGAAACTAGCTATAATTGATCTGTGCACTTGTAGTCATCAATGGGATCCAAGGAGCCACAAGTGCTCAGACTAGTTAATAACCTCTGGCCAGAGTGGCAAAAGATTTCTGATGAGGAAAATGAGTTGTTAGCAAGGACCTTCCTTATGGATTACCTAGATCAGGTCCTGAAGGAAATAAAATCCGACACAGTGCCGGGACCAAACGGTTTTCCTGTTTTCTTCTTCAAAGCGTTTTGGCCGGCTCTTAAGTTGCTCATTCTGCATATTCTCAATGATTTTTCTCTGGGCCGTTTGGGCATTTCTCGCTTGAACTTTGGGGTTCTCTCTCTCATACTGAAAGTTCTAGGAGCAGACTCTATCAACCTATTTAGACCAATAACTCTGATTAATGTCATCTTCAAGCTCATTTCCAAGACTTACGCGATTAGACTATTAGCGATAACGCATCGGACGATAGAATTTTCTCAAACGGCCTTCATCAAAGGTTGCTTCATCCATGATGGCGCCTTGGCTCTTCAGGAAATTATACATGAGCTAAAAAGGAAGACAGGAGATCCATGATCTTCAAAGTAGACTTTGGGAAAGCCTAAGACCGTGTTAGATGGCCCTTCTTACAGGAGGTTAACTAAAAAAGGTTTCGTGTCCGGGGTACTTCATAGGCTAATGCAACTTGTGATGAGAGGTCAAACAACCATCTCCATCAATGGTGAGATTGGACTCTTCTTCATAAATAGGAGAGGGGTGCGTCAGGGTGACCCAATCTCACCAATTATTTTTGACTTTATGGCATATGCGTTGGCTGCAATGCTCGAGGCAGCAAAAACTGCTGGCCATATTTGGGTGTAATTCCCCATCTCATTCCTGATGGTGTAACCCGCCTGCAATATGCTGACGACACTATCTTATTGATTCAGTTGTATGATAGAGAATTGGCCAACCTTAAATTTATCCTCATCTGTTTTGAAATCATCTCGGGACTGGAAATTAATTTCCTTAAGAGTGAGATGATGGTGATCAGGCCCGGACCTAAGCCAGTGCAACCGGTGCGGCCGCACTGGGCCCCAGATCGCTAGGGCCCTTCCCCGGATTACCTACAGCCGCTACACCCTTTTCCTCTAAAAATTTTTTATCGCTGAAACCGCATTGACTTCTCGTCTCACCAGGGCCCTGCCTCCCGCCTCCTCGTTCTCCTTTCCCGGCTTCCCGCTCCCTAATCACCGCCGACGAGCTCACCCGTCGAGATTTTGAACCCTTTTGAATGAATTAATGAAGGAGGAGATCATATCTCATAGATTCCCAAGAAATCCCTCTCGGATTTGCAAGGGTCAGTACAATTCCCTCCTATATATTCTTCCAGGGTAGTAAGCCTTGTCCGTCCGTCTCGATTTGATTCGTTCTCCCAATCCCCGTCTTCTTCATTCCCCAATCCCCATAGGCTTGAGAGAGACAAAGAATTGAAAAAAGGCTGGCTGGTAGAGGATTATGGAGGAGCCTGGGAATAGGTTCAGGGGATCGATAGTGGCCGTAGCCCAAGGCATCAGCCAGCAGTGCAGGGCAACAGGGGCCGGTGCGGCGGCAAGCTGCAGCTAGCGAGTCATCAATCTACAACCTTGCTCTAGGTATATTTGTTCCATATTTTAGTTCCATGTACTACTAATTTGTGCGGTGTTTTTTTCTTGTGTGTTAAGATGTCATCTAGAAACTGTACGTCATTTCCTTGGATGCGACGTTTATTTTTCCTTGGATAGGCAGAGCTGCCGTAGCTGATTTGTGAATTGAACATGGTCACCAACCTTTCTAAAAAAAGTCATGAGTAGTTTCTGTCATGTAGTATCCATCTAGGAAGCTGCTATTGTTAAAAACATCCTATTATTTGTGTTCAGGGGTCCCATTTTTTCTTGTACCAGGTCCTAGACATGTCAGGGCCAGCCCTGATGGTGATGGGAGTGCCCCACCATGAACAACAACGGGTGGCTAATCTTCTCAATTGCAAGCTAGGGAGCTTTCCTTTTACCTACCTTGGATTCCCTATGGCAAATCACAAACTCTTAGTTTCGAATTGGGAAGGCCTTGTCAATACGATGGCACAGATTAGATCGTGGCAAGGAAGATTCACATCCTAGGCAGCGTGCCAGATCTTGACGAATTCCTCTCTCTCTAGCCTCCCCATCTTTTGTATGGGCCTTTTCCTGCTCGCAGAGAGCACACACGCAGGATTTGACAAGCACCTCTCACGCTTCTTCTGGTAGAGTGTGGGAGACAAGCGCAAATACCACTGGATCAGTTGGCAGGAGGTCTATAGGCCGAAAGACCAGGGTGGTCTACGTATTTTAAACTCTAGGTTCCTCAATATAGCGCTCCTAACCAAGTGGATTCGGAGATAATTTTCTCTTCCTGAAGAACAGACCCTCTGGGCGCGCATCCTCAGAGGCAAGTATGGCAACACGGTGAACATTTTTGCTAGAGATGGCCAGGGTGGCTCACAGTTTTGGCAAAACCTAAACAAGATCAAAGACACTTTCAAGCTGGAAGAAAAGTTCTCTTTGGGAGATGGGTGTAAAATTCTGTTCTAGAAGGACTGGTGGATGGGAGATGCCCCTCTCGCTAGTCGCTCCCCGCGCCTGTTTGCAATTTGTGTCGATCTTGACATTTTGGTGTCTCAAGCATTTGGGCAGGAGGGTTGGACTTTGTCCTTTCGTAGAGCGTTTGGCCCTCTAGAAACAAACATGTGGATGGCCTTCCAACAAGAACTGGAACCTATAGCTCCCAGTGGGGTAGCGGATTCAGTGTCTTGGGCCCTGGAACCTAATGGCAAATTCTTCGTTGCATCTCTGTACTGGAAGCTCGCCCAACAACCCATGACCCCTTTGCTAATGCAGCAAAAAGAATATGGAAAACCCCATTGCCCCTAAAAACAAAAAAAATCTTCTAGCAGATGGCTAGAGACCGCCTCCCCTCAAGACAATAGATTAACCACAGAAGGGGACCCCCAGATGGCAAGTGTGCTCTCTGTGGGGCAAGTGAAACTACCACACACATTTTCTTTGAATGCGTTTTAGCAATCTTTATTTGGAGTGTGTTTCGAGAGATGTTTGGTGTTCAGTGGAATCCCACTTCCTTCTCGCATTTGCTGGCTTTGGTTGACTCTCTTTCTCGAAAAGCGTCTCGTTGGGTCTGGATTTTCTTTGCTGCTCAGTGCTGGGTTATTTGGCAGATTCAAAACAAATTCTCAATTGAAAGGCTTTTCCCTAGACTTTTTCCTAGACAACCTGCTGATTGCCTATTCAAAACTCATCTTAACTTGCAGCAATGGTGGCCTCTGTTTAAACCTGATGATCATCGAGCCCTGGACATGGTGATGGAGCTTCTTCAACGAACCTTTCAAGAGCATCATGTGCCAACGGAAGCAAGCCCTCGTCGTCTAAATGCTTTAGATCTAGCTTAGTCCTAGTTGTGGCCAGAGTGGTCTGAACTGTTGTTGTCCTTTTAACTATGGTACTCCTACTTAGTTTATCTTATGCTTGTATGATGTAACGTTTGCGAATTTGGTGGGCTTTATTAAGTTAAAATCGGGCAGCGATGCATTTTATTAAAAAACCATTCGTTAAACTATTGATATAATTTGATTTGAAGAATTATAATCCGGATAATTATTGTGTGCTGTGCTGTTTAAAAAATTCATAAATATTAGCCTATGTTTTTATCTTATTTATTTTGGATATGCAAAATAGTGAAATGTGTACGTTTTTTAAAGTCTGTCTATTTACGGGATCTGCTAGCTCCTCCCGGCCATGTGGGCCATTTGTTGTTGTTTGTTCGTGGTAAAGCCCGTACAATCGCACCCGGCACACAGGCCTTCTCTCCAGCATCCGAGTCGTTTCCGCCCACAGGTACACTGCGCCGCCGATACCAGCAACTGTTGCCCGCTTCCACGGCTCCACTCCGGCGAGAAATGCGGCGCACTTCGGAGCTAGATGCGCTGACGCGGCAGCTCGGATCGTGGGCTTCGTTTCGGTGCTAAGACTGGTATGCTACTGGTATAGATTTAGGTACCGAATTTTGTTTTTAGAACAAAGTACCGATTTTAATTAATCCCCCACCCTTCCCTTCCCTCGCGTCTTAGTTTCCAGCTCCGTGGTTGCAGCTCGCAGTCGCAGAAACTCGATTCGTCGACGGGACATCGTGGATTTCCAGATTTCGTTCTTCAGGCAAGTGTTTTTTTTTTTCTAACCTGCCTTTGAAGGGAAAAAAGAGGGCGTAACATGGTAAAACGAATTCTTACTCTTCAAGGTAGAGGTCATGGAATAAATAAGAAACTGAGAATACCCCCATTTATAGTATGGATAATTTAGCAAGGTGCACTTCATCCATTATTGTAGAGCCAGCATAGATGATATGGTCAGCTAACTTTCATCGTCACAAGTTGCATAGATAGAGAACGGCAGCTCAACTGCTACACCGAAAAAGAAAAGGAGATGGTTCAGTTTACCTCGTTATTTTGTCTCAAGTAAGTAGCATGGAGTGGTACGGTGTTATATGGTTAAAAGGGGATGTGGCATTTATTCTAAGATGGTAATCTGACTGAAAGTGGCATCCTTTCTTTTTCATAAGCTGAGAATCTTCTGTCACATGCTCATGGCTGTGTCTGCCTTTTCCTTCCTACCATTCTCAAAGAGCTACCTTTCCCCTTACTCCCCACCCCCTCTTGATCTCCTACCGGCAACATCATTCCCGTTCATCGTCCACATATTCCCTCATACACAGTCTACCTTCATCCCAGAGTGAGAATCAGGAGAAGGGTGTGACGACAAGATGCTGAAGAAATTGCTGTCCAAGACTAAGAGCAAGAAGAAGAAGGACGCTGCCTCTTCTTCCCTCCCCACTTTGGATCGCCTACATGAGGTCTTTATCTCTTCCCCTGTCCTGTTTATTTTGTTTGTCTTCCGTAATCTTGATCTCTACTTTCTTGCTCGAACTTCATTTAATACTGTTGGCAAGCTAGGGTTGGATTTGGGTAGGGAAGCTTAAAACATGCTGAATTAGTTTCTGTCAAGGAAAAAATGTTTCTAGTTAGCAACGAGTATATAAAGAACAGAAAACCTCAGAACTATAGTCTGTATCACCCAAGTCGGTAGTAAATAGCAATCTGAGGAAGTAGCCCTATCCGTCTTGTGTAACTACTAGAATACTGTAACGTAGATGTGAGTATTTCTGTATCCAATATATTGTCAGACCACAAGCATGGAAGAAAAAAATACAATTAAGTATATTTCTTACATGGCCGAACCTGTCAGTTGGTTGCAGATTTTGACCATTAGTCCACATCTGCATAGAAGGATTAGTTTTGAATTCAAGATATGGTCATCTCTGTAGTCCTAGTCTATTACTGCTTATCTGTTATAGATTTTCAGAACACAAGCATGGAATAAAATTATACAATTGAGTTTTTTTTTCTTTCATGGCTAAACCTGCCAGCTGGTTGAAGGTTTTGACCCTTAGTTGCCATGTGTGTAGGATAATTTAGTTTGTTGAATTCAAGATATAGTCAACTCTGTCGTCCTAGTCAATTATTGCTTATATGTGTTGAGGACATAAACTTTAGTATTTGATGTTGACATTGCTGTACCCTGTTTCTCGTTTTTCTATCAAAGTGATGTCGGCGTGACCCTCTCAATCTACTACACAGTTAATAGAATACGATTTCGTGCACACAAAATTTACTGTCATTATAAGAATGAGAAACTTATGCAAAAGCCAAGGAAAGAGAAACTTCGAAGTAGGTTGATGTGTATTCATTCCCAGCTGCTGGCTGAGTTTAATTAATGTTACTAAATAATCTATTAATGATAGTTGTTTATCTGAGCGAAGTTGATAGCATCTTATCTGTTGAGGAGCGCATACTAGCTAGACAATTTATTTATTTTTTAGTTGCCCGAGTTATGAATGCAGTTCAAGTGTTAATCTTACTATCATATATTAAGCATTCAGAGTGGCTTATTTTAGTAACTTGTGGTACGTGTAGACCCTGGAAATGCTGGAGAAGAAAGAACGTTTTCTTCAGAAGAAGTCTTCCGCAGAAGTAGAAAAGGCTAAGGATTATACAAAGGCAAAGAACAAGAATGGTAAGCAGACGTTCTGTTTCACTTAAAACAATAGCATTCTGTTGAAAAAAACTTCATTAGTTTGTCAGCTCCCAATTATCGCACAGAATCTATCGACCTAAAACAAAGCTTAAGCACTGCTGGTTTGTGAACTTGCATATCTGGGAACCATTCCCAACCCTAACTAATGGCTATTTAGTGCTGGAAAAGATATTTCTTAAAATTGTGATGGTTTTGTAACTTACATGACAAATTACTTCGTTGTTGCAGCTGCAATTCAGTGTTTAAAGAAAAAGAAGTTGTATGAAACACAAATTGAGCAGCTATCAAATTTTCAATTGCGAGTTCATGATCAGGTGACGAAAAGATGTAGACGTATCTTCAAACATGGTCACACATTTCTGAATTCTGAAAGGTTGCAATAAACTAACAGGAAATTATCTGTGTAGATTCTAATGCTTGAAAATGCTAAGGCAACTACCGACACAGTTGATGCTTTGCGCTCCGGATCATCTGCTGTCAAAGCTATTCAACAGTCACTGTAAGATTCCATCTCCCTTCATCTTTGCATCCCCCCTCCTCTTTCCATCTCAGTGGCACATGATGAAGGTGTAGGACTCCATGCGCCCGAGGACTCCACTTCGCCATTTTTATTACAAAATGAAAATCCATCTGCAGTTATATCATTTCTGTCAAAACTAGTTTAGGCCTGCTATTTTTTCCCTTTTTTTCTCGACTTTGTGCATCTTCCAAGCTTAACTAGATCTCATTCATTGAAGGTTTTCAGTTATACTCACGACATACATGCAATCTGCATCCAGCAGCAATGTCATTCAATTCATACATGAACAATGTACCTGGCTTAGAAGTAGGCATGCAGTCCATCAGTTGCCAAAAACATGCGCTTGAATGAACCAACATTGCCATTCTTGTTCAGGAGTATCAATGACATTGAAAATGCAATTGAGGATGCGAACGAACAAACAGAAAACATGAAACAGATACAGGAAGCACTTGCAACACCATTCGGTGCTTCAGCTGAATTCGACGAGGTGTGTTGGCTCTCTACCCTTGGCATCAGTCAACAAACATTTGGAGCATTGCCACGTATGACATATATCGTCAATTTTCAAGTTGTATGACACATTGTTCTTTGTTCCAAAACAGGATGAGTTAGAGGCGGAGCTGGAAGATCTCGAGGAGGAAGAGCTGGAAAACAAGCTGCCTGAACCTCCACAGGGGGTACCCGTGGCCCCATCCGCGGCTGCGGCAAAGTCTTCTCGACCGGTGGCCAGTGATTTCGCTGAACTTACCAAACTTCAAGCAGAGATGGCCCTTTAAAAGCTGTGTTTCAGATAGGATGCTGACATTGAAACCTCTGCATAAATCTCACTGATATCCTGATGCGTGCATGTTGTGAAATTCAGCCTGTTTTGTGGAACATCCATTCCCGTTGCTACACTTCATTGAATGGCAGAGCTCTTAGGTCCCTGTTTTTCGTCTATTGCCTCTTCGAGTTAAAGGATTTTGAAGATTGAAATCCTTGGGAAATTTTGGATTGACTCCTATAGGATTATTCTTTTCTGAAGGAAGCCTTTGCACTGCGTTTTCATACGAAAGTTTGCATCAACTCAAAGATGTCAACAAACCAAAATCCCGCACGCCTCTGGTGAACATGTTATTCCACCAATCATCTTGCAGGTTATCTATTAGAGCGGCTACTCTCTGTTTATGGCCTCTACAACGTGTGGAGTTTCAAGACCTGTTTACGGAGGGGTGTACATGCTTGGAGGTTACGGAGATAGATATTTTTTCCTGACATAGATGGCAGTATGATCTGCGGATTGATCTTTCATCGATCTAGGCATCTTTGATAAACAGTTGTTGATGTAATGATGGCCTAGTTCTTTTGTTGTTTACTTTTGAATTTTTGTCGGCCGTGTGCATCTTGGTTATACATAGACCGGGTGTAATCATTACTATAATACGTAATAAAGCGCCTGTTTCTAAAAAAATCATCTGCTTTTCGTTCTCTTGCCTTTTGATAATCTGTGAATCAAAGAGGCCCTTACGATCCATGAGACATTCTTGATAGGGCTGTGTCCGCAGTGGAGATGTTATTGCTGGTGAGTGTCATAGTAACAGAAAGGGCCTCTTTGATTTGGAGGAAGAAACAATTCTTAAGAATTTGCTCCTTTTGACATTTGATTTGGAGGAGAAACAATTCTTAAGAATTTGCTCCTTTTGATTACTAGTACAAATGCCCGTGCGTTGCTACAGCTTCATGATAAGTCTTGCACATATATCAATATATAGTACATGTAAAAATTTCACATGTATGAAAAACAGCCACAAGATATCCAAACCTATAGTATTTCACATGTTTGAAGTATATTTTGATAACCGGTATAATTTGATATCATTCAAATACAAAACAAACACCTGGACTAATAATTAACTAATATAATAATATCTACTCCTCGATACTCATTAGATATGTCAGGCAATGTTTGAGATATTCTCTTCTGCTTCATTTTCACGGTCCTTGAGAAAGTGCACCAAAAATTTCTTTCTCAACTAAAAAATGTTCTGCATAAACAATACATGTCATTAGACTGGATATTTTTATTTGGAAAATATAAATATTGCAAGGTAGAATACTCACCGTGCATATTGAATGAACCAATTTTTTTCCATTCCACGAGAGTATAATGTAAAAAATAAAATAACCAGACGCATTCCTGTATATGAATGACTCAATGTTATGTTATTGAATAGTAAAACGCAAACAGAGCTTATTTTAAGAGATATTCACATGTCTGGATTTTCTAGAATACCAACTGGTGATCTACTTGGCTAGAAAAATATATCACCATCCCAACCGGGTTATGCTAATCCGAGTGTTTCTCCTAAGTAGATTCTAGTTCTCTATAACTTTAATTGCATGTTGTGCAATCGACACATTTTACTCTCTGGCGATGGCAATACGGAGAGAGGATCAAAAACGGATATAAAAGAGGCATGCTTGTCATGGAGAACAATGTAAAATGGCCTATGGATGCATAAGAAAGCAAAACATTCAAATGGACAACCATTAGAAACACATATAACTGGACAATCGATGGACAAGTGAAATATCTTTACCAATTTGCGTGAAGAGATTTTATAGTCTGTCCCAGGCCAACTATCGAACAATGTTGCGAGAGACTGAATATTTGGCTTTTTACGCCACTTGTGACCTCGTGTCGAAGAATCGACCATCGCAGTCTAGAAAAAAGTTTAGAAACATAGTGATAACGATAAAATTACAATATTATACTAACTTACACAAAAACGCAAATCCATGTAGTGCAAATCCGTCTCTACCAGTTGTATGATCTCGTCGCATACCACCATGCGTATGGACAAGTTGAAACATCCATTGTCTATAGGCTTATTCATCCTAAGTATGTCCTGGATTTTCTTAAGACTCAAACCTATTGGGTATGGTTTGGAGCTTCGCACCCAGTCCTGCCTGTAAAAAAAATGTTAAGACATAACAATGCGTATTAGAAAAAACATAACATGTTGCTTACTCTAAACGCTTGGCATCACGAATGGACATGATATGTTTACAAAGATCGTCAACTAATTTGCGTGGGTTTGTTGGCACTAGGTGAACCGGAAGAGTATGTTTGTTTTTAGCTGCATCGAATGAGTCTAGTCGCTTTGACCCCTCCACGATCATACAATCAGAATCAGACACATTCTTATCATCTCTAGGGTGATAGTATATTGGCTTTCCTTTTATATTATTCAATCCCGACTCTATCAATATAACAAATAATTTTCGACGAAATTCTTTCATATCCTTCCGCAAAATAGTATTTAAAAATATTTAAGTAAGGTATAAGCAAATACTAAAGTGTTATCATGAACAAAATTGACATACCTGAGTGACATGATCTGACAACATATCGCATGTCCAATATTCCATGTAATTAATCATGAATAACCCGCATGATGCACTACAAAATTACTGGGCAATTGTTTAGTCTCTCATAAATGAACTATTTGAACATGTATACTGGAGCTAATGCAATTGTTATCTACTTTTACAGAAATAAATGCACCAAATTTTAAAATCAATTTGAGATTTTAATGAGTATTTAACATACCCATCAGTTTGTACACGTTCTTGAAAACATTCTACTGTAGTCCATGTTGTGATATTGAGATCTTGCCACTTTTTACCTATGTTAAATTCTTTCATTTGGAATATGTTTTTCAGCTGCTTCTCAAGTCCCTGCAACTATCAAATGAGAAAAAAGTATTAGACATTGTGGTAAACACAATGTTAAAAGAAACAACATCACTACACACTTACCACAAGAGTGAGATCACTCCAATTCATTATAGCCCCAAGCGAGTTCAATACTTGGATCATACGTTTTTTCGTATTGATGACTGCTAAGTACCAATGGCTCTTACTAATGGCTCCAAAAGCGTAATCTTTCTCCGTGTTTAAACATTGTTTTTCGTCAAGCAATTGACACTATTCTCTCTTAATTTGCCACTAATGACTAATGATTATAAAGATATACAAATCCTTCCTTTGATTTATTTTGTGCAGGCAATCACTCTTTTATGGCCAAATTTGGAGTAATAAATGATGATTTTGAGCAAGTATTGACGACCAAGTATTCCTGGAGTTGAAGCCAGGCGCCAACCAGCATAACAACCACTCGTATGGGCGCACCCCGCTCGTACCGCCCGACCGTATGGGGTGGCAGTGGCTTCGTCTCGTCAAACTCTACAATACTCGTGAAGACGCCTATATATTTAGAGACCCCTGCCGCCGCACAGAGGGCTGTCATTCTCAGATTGCATCACAACACCACCAAAGGAGATCCACACCATTGTTCATCCATCCATCATCCATCCTCTCCATTAGCCATAGCCATTGCTTTGTACATTAGATCTTCTTGTGATTCGGCGACCATTGTAAGAATATTTGATTTCAATCTAAGTATTGTACAATGTTTTCTATCCTTGATCTTATTGTTATGAGTGAGTAGTCCTCACGGGCCGCAGGTTGAGGAGAAACCTCGTAGCGTTTATATGTATCTAATCTATGGGAGAATTGTGTATTGGTTTTTAAGAGGGATTTGTATAATTTGTTTCTTTGTCTCTTGCCTCGATCTTTGGACTTGTAGGTACCCAAGATCCCAGAGATTGATCAAGCCTTGAGGTGAGATGCTTGGCTAGCAGCGATCTCATAAGAACCCCAATGTCAACAAGGATAGTATGGTCTTTGCTTAGCGACCCATTTAGGATCACAACAACATCACCACTTAATGTTTTGATCTGTGTTTTGCACTTAATAATCGTTTGTAACCCGGTGCTTCGCGGTATACTCGGTTGGATTAAAAGACTATTCCTATGCATGTGGCCTCTCAGGGGCTCTAGTATATTAGGATGTGTTGCCCACAAAAGATTATCTCTATTGGAACCTTACATATGAATGTGCTTATTTTTATCCTTTATCCCATATGATATGCAGTTCCAGGTGGATCTTCAACCCTGTCCTATCTCTATCCATTGATTCAACCATAATATAAAGTAAACTAGATTGGTCTGGTAAACAAATGTAAAATTGAAAAAACAAAGTCATGTAGACGTGTCTTTTTTTAATTCCTATTAGCGTTGTTTCTCAAGGATTCGATAAACCTAGATCTACTAGGAAAAAAGCTATTATACTACATCCAGAATTCGAATCGAAGGTATCACTTACATTGGAAGGAAGACCTGAAGTAAATATTGTATTAAAACTAAGCAACACACGGATTCAAAACATATTGAATAAGATTCATATATAGTGATTTAACTCTAACCATGCCATGCTTTAAATAAAGATGCAACCGGTTTATGAAGCGAGGATGGTCTCGTTGCATAACTGCATAGACAAATCTATTGTCTAGATAGACCTTTCCATCCTCTCTATTCAAAATATGATCACATGCTCTTATGCAATATATGTACGCATTTATCACCATAATCAAACAATGTGTTAAATTTAAGTTCAGTACAATTTTGTAGACATTAACATGTCAGTAGTGGGATTTCTGATTTCTACTTACAACGTCCGGGAAGAAACCATCGTCACGTGTAAGACATGCCAAGTCATTATTAGACAGTTCCGCATCACCAATGTCCAC
The DNA here is from genome assembly GCA_916181665.1 of Avena sativa. NCBI lineage: Eukaryota > Viridiplantae > Streptophyta > Magnoliopsida > Poales > Poaceae > Avena > Avena sativa. Next base: position 369,277,395 of record OV702290.1, read on the forward strand.
AAACTTAATTTTTTTAGGTGCGAACATGATTGATTCAATAATAGCAACATATTCAGTGCTGCAGATATAATCTGCCACGATATATAATTGTGCAAGATCAGTTAGGTGACAAATATTCTAGCAAAAAAGAAAAGAAAGATAACCGAAGCAGAACTAATTACCTTAATGGGTAACATTTTTGTTTGTTTTCTTTGGTTTATTATGTCGCATCTCGAGATTTACGGTCGTGGATTCTTGTGGAACATCGATATAATTCATTTCTATATTGTCCATGGCCTAAAAAATCACAACATTTATCAAATTTAAAGTGTGTCATATGGTGCATGCGTTGAACAAAGGACAATCACCTAATTTGATTTTGTAAAACTCGATGAGTCTTCCGTATCTTCCACTAATATCGCATCACTAAGTGTCAGCAATATGTATATCTATTTTCATACCACCCTCGGTCTATAAAAGTGGAACATTTTTATTAGATAAAATGTAAATATAATTTTCAAAGTGTGTCTGATGTTAACATGCGTAGAAATAAAAAAGATAATAACCGCGTTTGACCGTGTAAAACTCCATGAGTTTTTTGTCTCTTCGACTAACATCACATCGTCGCCTATGTTCGTGGGTTCAATCTGAGTGTCGGCAATATCTGTTTCCGTTCTGCCCATGATCTACAAACATGAAGCATATGTCAAATATAGGAATTTATTGTAATATAGTTCATGCCATTGAATTAAAGTTAAAAAAGATAGTTATCTCGTTGCACCTCTTCTGATTGCGCCAAACTCGCTGAATTTTTGTTCCCTTCCGACATCATCGTATCGGGGCCTATTGTCTCCATAAATTTACTTATCTAAAAATTATATATAATAAAATAAAATTACAATTAAAATGAAATTTGGCATATACTCAGAATAATAAAATTAAAAAAATCCAGAGACTAAGTCTTAATAAAATAGAAGGAATAACAAAATTTTGCATATACTTATAGAATAATAAAATTGGCTCTAGCTAATAATTCCCTCGATTAGCAGCTAGAAACGAGCTCTTATTATCTGATGCGCAGGATGGGCACCTGAAGCTACACGTAGCAGCCTAAGAATTCGTGCATAACTGTAGGTAGGGTTAAAAATGGAATGGAATCAGACGGAAACATACGTTCTCGTTCTCGTTTCCTCTTGTGTTGCCGGAATAAAAAATGATATGAAAAATTTCGAAAATGAACACGGAATTGAAAATCATCGGAACGAATATGGAACGGATACAGGACGGATGTGATACGAAAATGGACATTTGTTGGAATATAATATTGGTATAGTATCATGGTGTGTACACTAAAAGTAACGTATAAACTTCGAAAAGAAACAATTATACATAAAATAACACACATAATTCAACACTTTAACAAGCACATAATTCACATAAATAGTTTCACATAAACGCTAAGATGCTCACTTGATTAATATGTCGTCTGAACCGATTGCATGTATTACATAGACCATTCATATATTCTATGGCTCAACAAGAGCAAAAGAAATCACTAACGCAAAGTACTATTTCGTACATGGGCCTGATTAGTTATATTTCTGGAAAGTTTCCGTATTTGCTTATCCAAAATTTTCTTACCGTTTCCTTTTCCGCCGAAAATGGCTCCCTCGTTTTCTTTTCCATTGTCGTTTAAAATATTCCGTTTTCGACAAAATTCCATTTTCGTTTCTTTTTAGCTCTCCATTTCCTTTTTCCTCGGAAACGGACGGAATGTTTCCTTGCCGTTTTCAACCCTAACTATCGCTGCTAAAGCTGTAATTAACCAATCGCCTCCACGAGGCAAGGTCATCTAGGCTAACTGAGCCTTATTCAACGCAACCAAACGTCCACTCAGTTACCATAAAAAATACCCACTCAGTAGCTAGTCGAAGCGTCTGTCTCTCCCCAATTCACGAAGACCGGCCGGCTGCGCTTCCCAATCCTTCTCCCAGTAGATCACCGCCGGCCGCTCTCACCATCACACGCCCCAGTCTCGCCCTGTCGCCTGCTCTTCCTCCCGGTGCTCACCGCTCCGCCTCTTCTCCAACAGCTACTCTCACCTGCAGGTTGCAGCTCACCGCTACCAGATCCCTGCTGCTTTAAAGCACCAAGATCCCTTGAATCCCACGACAGAAGGGCCAAGGTTCTTCGCCGTTGCAGCATCTCTGCATCCCATGCCCCAATAGCCTCGCCCCGCCACCAGCTCTACACACGTCCCCTCCTGCTCCGCACCCCGCTGACTCGATTCCAGAATCCTAGCATGGCAAGACCTCGCCACCTCGTCTCCAAAAACTCGACCGCGCAAGTTCCGGCCGCCGGCTGCCCTTTGGTGCCACGACTGAAAGGACAAGGATGTTACCTAGAGGGGGGCTGAATAGGCGGTTAAAACTTTTACGAGAGTGGCTCAACAAAGGCGGAATTAAACTATATTTTACTTTCTCAAGCACAAAACCTAAAACAACTAGGGTTCACCTATGTGCATCAACAACTTATGCTAAGTAAGACAAGCAACTATATGATAACAAGATATAGACTTCAAGCACGAAGGCTATCACAAAGTAAGGCGCATAAGTAAGAGCTCGGGTATAGAGATAACCGAGGCACGTGGAATCGACGATATTTTACCGAGTTCCTCCCAACAATAGAGTACGTCTCGTTTGGAGAGCGGGTGGTTTCAAACCACCAATTCCACAAGGCCTCCATTGTTCTCCGGTGAATCTCACCCCAACGGGATCGATCCACACTTGCACTATCGGTGCACTTGTCGGTGGCAATCTGGAACCTCTCACAAGGTTGGGCACTTCTCCACAACTCAATTGGAGGCTCCCAACAAACAAGCTTGGGGAAATCTCCACAACTTAATTGGAGTCCCCAAGTAATCCACAAACTTGCAAAACAACTAAACCGTCTAGAGTTCCAAGAACCCAAGAGATAAAAGTTTCTCACTTTCACCAACCAAATCCTCCGTAGAGAACTCAAACCGATGCACCTAATGCAATGGCAAGAACACAAGAAGTGATCAAGTCCTTCTCTCCCAAATTCCACCACATCTACAAAAGCTTATGGGGGAATACGAGAGGAAGAACAATGGAGGAAATCCACACAATACTCCAAGACCTAGATCCCAAGTTTTTCTCCTCACTTAGAGGAGAGATTCATTGGTGGGATTATAGATCTAGATCTCCTCTTTCAAATCCCTCAAGAATATGCAAGAATCATAAGAGGGATTAAGGGATTGCAAGCTCAAGAAGGTCAACAATAGAGGAGAAAACTTGCAAGAAAGGTTAGGAAACCATTGAGGAAGAAGGGCCCCTTAAATAGGTCCCTAGAAATCCAATCGTTAGGCCTAGAAATCGCCCGGTCCAGAGTCTCCGGACTGGACCGGAGTCTCCGGTGTATCCAGGACAAACAGGGACAAACTAGAGGACATTCAGTACATGGTCCAGAGATAGGCCAGAGATTTAGTCCGGAATCTCCGGTCTTACAAAAAATGGCAGAAAGACCAATACGAAAACAACCATAACTTTTGCATCTGGACTACAATTTTGATGATCTTGGGCTTGTTTTAAAGAGGAAAATAAGCTCTACAAGATAATACAGAAAAACATCATAGTCCAGCAAGGGAGGATAGAACCAAATGACGAAAGGTTTGACCTCTCTCAAAAAGACGAACCGGTAAAACCTCCAACATCAAAAACGCAATAGTGAATGCATATGAAATCTGTTTTCGGTGAACTAGAGCTTGTTATGAATATTACCACAAGCTATAGAACCTCACATGGATAAGGTCCAAATAAAAACCAAGAAATATGATGCCAAGAATGCAAAGGTTTGAGCTCTCTCCGAAGGATATGATCAAGTTACTCACTCAAGAGCCCCTCTTGATAGTACGGCTATCTATCCTATAAACCGGTCTCTCCAACTAACACCACGAGACCGGTAAGAAGGAAACCCTATCGAGAACATACCTTTGCCTGGCGCATATTCCACTTGAGCTCGATGACAACGATCTTGTGTATCTCAAGATGGAACACCTTTCCTGATTGCGCTAGCTTGGTGAAGACTTGCAAACTGTTCCCTCATATTCCACTATGGTAGAGCTTCTCTTTTGGGCATATCTTCACATATCCATTAACAACATATGATGGCAAGCTTCAAGCCAAAGATGTCTTCGAGATAGCTCATCTTGAACTTGTACTTCATTTCTTCTTTCTTCATCATGTTGGTGTCTTGAAGGTACATAAGAGATATAACACCATCTTATTCTTTAAGACACACTTGCCATAGGCTCAACTCTCACATGACGAATCTTTGGATCACTCCTTGAACACCTTGGTCATCACTTTATCTTCTTCACTTTATTCTTCTCCCAACCTTCAAGCCAACATATGGTTCAAGCATTGCCTATGGACAAATCCTACAAGTAAAACTCAATGAAAACATAAGTCAATAAAGATTGTCATTAATTACCAAAATCACACATGGGGGCACACATGCACTTTCAATCTTCTCCATTTTGGTAATTGATGACAATCCCCTTGAGAGGATTTATATAAGGAATTAACTGAACAAAACATTGTGCTAACATCAAATACTACATAAGTATGTGATGTTAGTACAACCATAATATAGAGCAAACTCCCCCATAATCTATGCACGTGTGGATGAACTTGAATTTTATTGCATATATTGCCAACCATTACAGGTGGTGGAGTTTCCTCAATATATTCAACATGCAAAGCAACACACTAAGATGCGAAACACAAGAGGAAAATGGTTTAGTACAAAACTCAAAGCACAAAACAAAATTCTCTTAAACCCTCTAGAACTTCTCCCCCATTAGCATTGATTGCTGAAATGGGTGAAAAAATTAGAAGGCCAATTGAGTGAGAGTTCCTCCATATGGTGTGCATTTCTCATAATATGAGTGGAATCAAATGCATGTATCCAATGAAGAATACCTAGATGGAATCAAACTCAATTGAGGATCCAATGATTGCAAAGAAATAAAATGGTGAAGAAGTATCAACAAATGAAGCAAGCAATCAAAAGATCCAAAGAACCACTTCCCAAAATGAAGATACAAAAATAAGGCTTTATATTATGATAAGATCGACAAGAGAGTGATTTAAATAATATGAGGAGACTCCCCAATGATTGTGCAAAAATTATAACTTTCATTTGAATACAATATGCATAACATGGCATCCTAGTTCCCTCTATCATTTAAACCACAAGCACAACCAAGAGAAGATATTATGATGAGAGAAAATGGGTGTTTTAGATGAAAATAGGAAGCTCCCCAACGTGCATGCACAACAAAGTGCATAATTATGGAATCCTAACTCCCCATAATCAAACAAAACACCAAACAAGAACAAGAAGGCAAATGCGTGTTCTTAGGTAAATTAGGAAAGCTCCCTAAGGTTTATGCACCAAATATAATAATTGCTTTGAATGCAAAGTGCATAAATATGGTATCCTTTCTCCCCCAAACTTACATAACAACACAAAGGCATAAGAGATCAACTTTCTTAACACCAATGAGTTCCAAAAGATGCAAATGAAAAGGTCAAGCACTCAAAGCAAAAAAATTGGAGCCACCAAAGAATAAAAAGGAGCACAAGGTGTAGACTCCAAAGCAAAAGGATATCAACTAGAGATTTAGCCATAATCATGTGTATAAGTTTCTAGGTAGACAATAACCACCAAGATATACATCCACAAAGAAACATGTACACACAAAATGGATACTCAAGAATGAACAAGATATCCAAACGAAAGTCATAGATAATACCAATAAGATTTTTGCTACAAAGCATGGCCAAATGATCAAATTTATCTTATTGATCATCAATGACCTTCAAACACCAACGAATACATAACAACTATCACAAGGGAACAATAGATAGTTGGACTGCATTGGAAAAGGCAACAAGTATCATAAAGAACAAATAAACCTTGCAAATTCATCCATATTGCACATGAGATAAATTGAGGAAATAATTGGCAATAAAATTGCTAGATTGGCATATGGGGGATTGATGAATCATAATCATGAATTTTATATACTCCCCAAAATATGCATTCATCTAAACTTACTCATATAACAATAAGTATGATACAATAAAATCTTGCAAGAACCACAATAAAAGCAACTGAAGGAAATCATGCCATGATGCAACCATCATGCCATGATGCAACCACAAAGGTTGGATGCTAGAAAATTATGCATGAGAGTGATACTTGTTACTGGGATACCATTGGTAGGATGAAGTAGATATGAGTTTGTTGATCATTCTAGCTTGCCTTCAATTATCATTTAGTCCCCACATCTTCTTATTATTGTGACAAGCATCCAATGAATCTCCAATGTACCAATAACACATTTAAGTAGACAATGGTCCCAAAACTCATTGGGTCCAAAGTAGTTAGATAAACTATAATACATAGGAGAGAATCCACATAAATATGTGCATATTTATATGATATTGAATTTCATGCACAACTTAGCCGAGGGGGATTGGTGGAATTTCCCTTATATATTGGATCAAAGAAAGCGAGCATGCCATGATATAAACATGTAGTAAATATGCATGCATAAGGCTTTCAAGAACCAACAAGGAGATACAATTTGAACAAAAACACAAAGTAAACCAAGACGGTACACACAAGAGTGTGACACGACAAAAGGGGTCCAAATTGTATCAAAGACCAAATCAACACATAATAGACCTCAAGTTCAACACATGAATGAGGCAAAAGCCAAAGAGCAAAAGTGATAAACAAATACAAATGTTCAAGGATTTATCTCATTCTAAAAGGTCAAAACATGAAACAAGGAATGAGACAAAAACAACTCCAAAAAAGAGCAATGTTCCAACAATTAAAACAAACTATCAACACTTTTCATGATGGCACAAAATACCAAAACAAAAAGACCAACCTTCCAAGAACATAAAGCATAATATGGATCAAAGCAAGAAAGATATAGGAGTGTTCTAAATAATATAGGAGAGATCCCCCATGAATAGTGCATTATGTAGGATTTTGCTTTTGAATGGAAAATGCACACAAATGGGATCATCACTATAACCTAAGTTAAGTAACACATACGAGAATACCAATTAAATCAATATATCCAAAAGTAATAAGGAAAACTTGGGAGCAACATAAACACTCAAAAACCAATGTGAATATGATCAATAAGTTCCACCACATATTGTGTACAAATTGTCCAATGACAAGAAGTAGAGAGATAATTTCCCAAGGTAGCTTACAAGGATATCCAAGATCATATTCATAACACAAGCATATGACAATATATAAGAATTACGCTAGATGCTTATGAAGAGAATCTTGATAGCTTCAAATAGCTACACAATCGTTAATGATTAGAGTAACTTGAAGCAAATGGTTTCCATGGAGGATATAGATGTCCAGATATGAGGAAACGCATACCAAGAAGAGCTCACATAGACAAGATCCAAAAGATGAGAAGCAATGCATTCAAGCAAATTTGGACTTGTTTGAGAAAATGTGTCACATAGGAGCTAGATAATTATCAATATCAATTCTAAGTGACACAACCTCGAATATTCACATTTTCTAGGCTTGTAATATGCACTAAGCATATGACTCCCCCATAATGTGATAAACCATAAATATCAACACGAGGCAAAAGGACCCAAACAGAGATAATTAATGGACATTATAGAACTTTAATTTCTCATGAGAAACATACCACATAGAGACTATATAATATTGCAATATCAATACTAGGTGGTATTCCTCATGTACACACATTTTTAGGATTGTGGAATGCCCAAGCATAACACTCCCCCAAAATGGGATAGTACGTTAATCTCTCACAAGAGCCAAATAGGATACCAAATATAATCAAGAAAGGCTCCAACTCAAGAAACACACATACATGGTCTGCCACCCACCATACACAAATATACTTGACAACTTAAGATAATTATGTGGAAGGCACAGCATATACAAAAGCATGCAAGGTACAAAACTAACACATGCACAAGGGGGTGAGTAAATTTCAATGTAATGAGTTGAACACATGTTACCACAAGGAGGAATATTGGAAATATGATAGAGGCAATATAATCCACTTGACTTGGCTTGAAAAATATAATAGATGAAGATCGCTTAATTCTTCATGATGTAGCCAAGTCTCCAATGCTCTACATGTAGGGGTTCGTAGCATGGAAAACAAAAATTTTCTATCGCATACAAACAAACAAGCCAAGATCTATCTACTAGATTGTAGCAACGAGTCGATGGAATAACTCACCCTCGAAGATTCCAAAGTGTTTAACGAGAGCAGATTCTCGTGGGTGATGTAGTCGTACTCTTTCCGATCTCAAGATCGCGTAGACGATCCTTCCGGCGCCGCGTTCCCGCAGCGCTCCCGCAGTCGGTCACACGTTCGGTACTCGACGAAGACCTTCCTCTCCCTTGTTCCAGCAGGCAGCGGAGGTTGTAGCACTCTCCTCGCGATTCCGGCAGCACAACGGCGTGGTACCGGAGGTAGAGGGGAGATCCCGCAGGGCTTCGCCTTAAGCCGGTGCGAGTATGGTGGAGCTTATGAGAGAGGCTATTAGTGGTCTAGTAATTAGACACACCAATTAGAGGGCTCTAAACCAATTAGAAGGCTCTAAACCGAAACAGCTCTAAACCGGGGTCTAGGTCTAGTTTCTAGTTTAGAGGATAGGAACTTGTGTGTACTAGGAGGGGAGCCCTGCCCCTCCTTATATAGGTGGGAGGGCTGGCTGCGCCATGGGGAGGAGAGTCCCTCCCCAAGTCGGCTTGGTGGGGCGCCGGCCAAGGGAGGAGTCCTCCCCAAATTCGGCCTCCACCAATCCTCCTCTTTTCCCACTTCCCAAAATTGGCAGTTTGACTTTCAAATTAGCCGTTTGACTTTTCCAATTTAGGAATTAAATAAACCCTTTATTTTGGACAGCGAGAACACCTAGTACATGATGCAATCATTCCATCTTGCAATGACACATTCATGTACCCCTTCCCCCCCGGAGTGCCGGACATTCCGGGACCTTCTAGAATGTTCCCGATGAAAACACCGGAACCATTCCCCAACTCCGAAATGGGACTTTCCTTATATGAATCTTATTCTCCGGACCATTCCGGATCACCTCGTGATATCCCGGATCCCATCCGAGACTCCGAACAACATTCGGTCTCTTTCTCATAATACCATAACTACTCAAACAACGTCGAATCCTTAAGTGTGTCTCCCTACGGTTCGTGAATTATGCGGACATGATCGAGACACTTCTCCGAACAATAACCAATAGAGGAATCTGGAAATTCATATGGCTCCCACATATTTCTACGATTACTTTGCGATCGAATGAACCACTTACATACGATACCAATTTCCCTTTGTCTCACGATATGTTACTTATCCGAGGTCATGATCGTCGGTATCTCTGCATACCTAGTTCAACCTCGTTACTGATAAGTACTCTTTTCTCGTTCCCGTGATATGTGATCCCTTGTGACCAAGTCACATGCTTGCAAGCTAATTGGATGACATTTCACCGAGAGGGCCCAGAGAATATCTATCCGTCATGTGGATGGACAAATCCCACTCTTGATCCATGTGTTTCAACCAATACTTTCCGAACACCCAATGCCACTTTTATAGCCACCCTGTTACGGTGTGGTGTTTGATGACATCAAAGCATCCATCCAGTAAAGGCAATATGCATGATCTCATGGTCGAAGGAATTAGGTTACTATGTATCAGAAAGCATATAGCAATTGAACTATTGAAATGACTTGATCTTTATGCTACGCTTGTCTATAGGAGTATGTCCACCATATCATTCTCCTAACGATATGATCTTGTTGTTGATAACATCTCAATGTTCATGACAAAGAAACCACATCATCAATCAACCAACAAGCTAGTGAAGTATAGAGGCCATACTAGGGACTTCAAATTAAGTTTACAAATCACACAAGTATTAATGGTTTCCTTGTTAATACTATTATAGCATGAATGTAAACATTTATCATAAACACAAAGATATATAATAATAACTACATTTATTATTACCTCTAGGGCATATCTCCAACAGTCTCCCACTTGCACTAGAGTCATCTAATCTAGATTACATGGTAATATACCGAACACCCATGGCAGTTTGGTGTTGGTCATGTTTTGCCCTCGGGAGAGGTTTAGTCAACGGATCCGCCACATTCAGATCTGTGTGTACTTTGCAAATCTTTATATCCCCATCCTGGATATGTTCTCGAATAGCGTGGAAACGCAGCTTGATATGCTTCAGCTTCTTGTGTGACCTTGGTTCTTGCGCATTGGCTATGGCGCCCATGTTATCACAGTAGATAGACATTGGGTCCAGCGCACTTGGAACCACACCCAGCTCTGTAATGAACTCTTTCATCCATATCGCTTCTTGTGAAGCCTCCGAAGCAGCCATGTATTCCGATTCAGTTGAAGATCTCGCCACAACGCTTTGCTTTGCACTCCTCCAGCTAACTGCTGCACCATTCAAAATAAATACGTATCCAGATTGTGATTTAGAATCATCCGGATCGGTGTTCCAACTAGCATCGGTGTAACCATTAACAACGAGCTGTTCATCACCTCCATAAGAAAGAACCATATCCTTAGTTCTTCTCAAGTACTTAAGGATGTTTTTGACCGCTGTCCAATGATCCACTCCTGGATCATTTTGATATCTGCTAGTTAGACTAACAGCATATGCGATGTCGGGTCTAGTACATAGCATGGCATACATTAGAGATCCTATGGCTGAGGCATAGGGAGTCTTACTCATCTTTTCTCTATCTTCTGCCGATGTCGGACTTTGAGTTTTACTCAAGGTCGTATTGGGCAACATGGGCAAGAACCCTTTCTTGCTATCTTCCATTCCAAACCTCTTTAGAACTTTGTCCAAATATGTACTTTGTGACAATGATATTTGGCGTTTCGATCTATCTCTATAAATCTTTATGCCTAATATGTAAGCTGCTTCGCCAAGATCCTTCATTGAAAAACTATTATTCAAATATTCCTTGACACTATTAAGAAGGTCTACATCATTCCCAATCAACAATATGTCATCCACATACAGTATTAAGAATGCTACAGAGCTCCCACTCACTTTCTTGTAAATACAAGCTTCTCCATAAGTTTGTATAAAACCAAAACTTTTGATTACCTTATCAAAACGTTGATTCCAACTTCGGGATGCTTGCTTCAATCCATAGATGGACCGTTGAAGCTTGCATACCTTGTTAGCATCTTTAGGATCGACAAAACCTTTGGGTTGTATCATATACAACTCTTCATCAATGTCTCCATTGAGGAATGCTGTTTTGACATCCATCTGCCATATCTCATAATCATAATATGCAGCGATTGCTAACATAATCCTCACAGACTTTAGCTTCGCTACCGGTGAGAAAGTCTCATCGTAGTCAACTCCTTGAATTTGTCGAAACCCTTTTGCGACAAGTCGAGCTTTATAGACAGTAACATTACCATCAGCATCTGTTTTCTTCTTGAAAATCCATTTGTTCTCGACAGCCTTCCGGCCATCCGGTAAGTCCACCAAAGTCCATACTTGGTTTTCGTACATGGATCCAATCTCGGATTTCATGGCTTCTTGCCATTTATTGGAATCTGGGCTCATCATCGCTTCCTCATATGTCTCGGGGTTATCGGTGTTGTCCACCAACATGACATTCATAACGGAATCATACCAATCTGGAGTGGTACGAGTTCTCGTTGACCTCCGAGGCTCTGTAGTAACTTCAACCGAAGTTTCATGATCATCATCATTAGCTTCCTCTCTTATTGGTGCAGGCACCACAGGAACTTCTTCTGGTGCTGCGCTACTCGCAATTTCGAGAGAAGGTTCGACAACCTCGTCGAGTTCTACTTTCCTTCCAGTCACTTCTTTCGAGAGAAATTCCTTCTCTAGAAAGGATCCATTCTTGGCAACGAAGATTTTGCCTTCGGATCTATGATAGAAGGTATACCCAATAGTTTCCTTTGGGTATCCTATGAAGACGCATTTTTCCGCTTTGGGTTCAAGCTTGTCCGGCTGTAACTTCTTTACATAGGCTTCGCATCCCCAAACTTTAAGGAACGACAATTTAGGTTTCTTCCCAAACCATAATTCATACGGTGTCGTTTCAACGGATTTAGACGGTGCCCTATTTAAAGTGAATGCGGCTGTTTCTAATGCATAACCCCAAAATGATAGTGGCAAATCTGTAAGTGACATCATAGAACGAACCATATCTAAGAGAGTTCGATTACGACGTTCAGACACACCATTACGCTGTGGTGTTCCCGGCGGTGTCAACTGCGAAAGTATTCCACATTTCTTCAAATGCTCGCCAAACTCGTAACTTAGATATTCACCTCCACGATCAGATCGTAGAAATTTAATCTTCTTGTTACGTTGATTCTCTACCTCACTTTGAAACTCCTTAAACTTCTCGAAAGTTTCGGACTTATGTTTCATAAAATAGATATACCCATATCTACTCAAGTCATCCGTGAAGGTAAGAACATAACGATAACCACTGCGCGATGCTACACTCATTGGACCACACACATCGGTATGTATGATTTCCAATAAGTCTGTAGCTCGCTCCATCATACCAGAAAATGGAGTCTTAGTCATTTTACCCATCAGACATGCTTCGCATCTTTCAAGTGATTCAAAATCAAGTGATTCAAGAAGTCCATCGGAATGGAGTTTCTTCATACGCTTCACTCCAATGTGACCAAGACGACAGTGCCACATATAGGTCAAATTATCGCTTGATTTCAAACGTTTAGCCTCAAAGTTATTAATATGTGTATTTCTACTATCGAGATTCAATATGAATAGACCATCTATCAAAGGTGCATGTGCATAAAACATATTACTCATATAAATCGAACAACCATTATTCTCGGATTTAAACAAGTAACCGTCTCGCAATAAACAAGATCCCGATATAATGTTCATGCTCAACGCAGGCACCAAATAACAATTATTTAAGTATAAAACTAATCCCGATGGTAGATGAAGAGGTAGTGTGCCGACCGCGATCACATCAACCTTTGATCCGTTTCCCACGCGCATCGTCACCTCGTTCTTCACTAGCTTCCGTTTATTCTGCAGCTCCTGTTTCGAGTTACAAATATGAGCAACCGAACCAGTATCAAATACCCAGGCACTACTACGAGTACTAGTGAGATACACATCAATAACATGTATATCAGATATACCTTTCTTCTTGATGTTGCCGTTCTTCAAATCCGCCAAGTACTTTGGGCAATTCCGCTTCCAGTGACCTTCTCCCTTGCAGTAAAAGCACTCAGTATCAGGCTTGGGTCCAGCCTTGGTCCTCTTCGTCGGCGTGGTAACTTTCTTACCACCCTTCTTGAAGTGTCCCTTCTGCTTAGACTTGCCTTTCTTGAATTTGGTGGTCTTATTGACCATCAACACTTGGTGCTCTTTCTTGATCTCCACTTCTGCAGATTTTAACATAGCAAATAGTTCTGGCAACTCTTTGTTCATGTTCTGCATGTTGTAGTTCATCACAAAGTTCTTGTAACTTGGTGGTAGTGATTGGAGGATGCGGTAAACTCCCAAAGTATTAGGAATCACTATACCCAAACTTTGAAGTTTATTTGCGTGCCCAGACATTTTAAGCACATGCTCACTGACGGAGCTACCCTCTTCCATCTTGCAGTTAAAGAACTTTTCAGAAGCTTCATAACTTTCAATTGCCGCATGAGTCTCAAAGATTAATTTGAGATCCTCGACAATATCATATGGATCTGACTCTTCAAACCTTTTCTGAAGCTCCGATTCTAAACCATACAAGATAGCACACTGAACTATGGAGTACTGATTCTTCCGAGCGAGGTAAACATTCTTTACTTCATCGGTAGCATCAGCTGCAGGTGGGTCACCTAGCGGTGCATCCAGCACATAGGTCAAATTACCAGCTGTGAGGACAATCCTCAAATTGCGGAACCAATCCGCGAAGTTGCTTCCATTGTTTTTCAACTTTTCTTTCTCTAGGAACGCATTAAAATTGATGGTAGGGGCTGCCATTGATCTACAACATATTTGCAATAGTTTAGACTAAGTTTATGACAAATTGAGTTCAAATTAATTAATGAAATTAAACTAGGTGAACTCCCACTCAAAACAACATCCCTCACATTGTTTTAGTGATCACACGAACCAAATCCACTACATCAACACCGATCATCACGAGAGCTGATATAGTTTTAATGGCGAACAATCATCATGTTCATCATATCTACTATATGATTCATGCTTTGCCTTTCGGCGATCCGTGTTCCTGAGGCCATGTCTGTACATGCTAGGCTCGTCAAGATCAAACCTTAGCTTCCGCATAAGCAAATCTGGCTTGCTTACGTTGTAGTCACCCGCGGAATCAAAGACACCCGATCATCACGTGGTGCTTCGAAGCAGCAAGCTTTGGCAACGGTGCATACTAAGGGTGAACACTTTTAGAACTTGAAATTTATGTGCATGAGGGATCATCTTATAATGCTACCGTCGTCTACTAAGCAATACAAGATGCATAAAGGATTAACATCACATGCAATTCATAATATGTGATATGATATGGCCTTTCTTCTTTGTGCTTCCGATCTCCATCTTCAAGCACGAACATGATCTCCATCATCACCGGCATAGCATCAAGGTCAATGACGCTTCTTCATGGTTGTCGTCCGCCAACTTCAACTATTACAACTATTTTGAATAGACACGCAGGCCTTAACAGAAATTAAAGACAACCATATGGCTCCTGCCGGTTGCCAACTTACAATAAGGATCATTGCATACATCAAATATAATCACAATCATGGCCATATCACATCACTGCACACCCCTGCAAAACAAAGTTAGACGCTTCTACTTTCTTTGCATATTTTACGTGGTTTGGGGCTTTCCATAAGTGTCGTTCTAACTTACGAACAAGAACCACAACATTGATACTAGCATTGTTGATCACCCGTTGTAAATTGGATCTTTACTATGCTAGGAGAAACAGGCACCCGCAAAGCCACTTATGCAAAACGAGTTGCATGTCAAGCGTGGAGCAAGTCTCATGAACGATGTCATGTAAGGTTAGCCCGGGCCGCTTCATCCCAACATACCGCAAGATGCAAAGTACACAAAAAGCAATCTACAATAAAAGCATCAACGCCCACAATGACCATTGTGTTCTACTCGTGCAACAGATCTACATATAGACACGGCTCTGATACCACTGTAGGGGTTCGTAGCATGGAAAACAAAAATTTTCTATCGCATACAAACAAACAAGCCAAGATCTATCTACTAGATTGTAGCAACGAGTCGATGGAATAACTCACCCTCGAAGATTCCAAAGTGTTTAACGAGAGCAGATTCTCGTGGGTGATGTAGTCGTACTCTTTCCGATCTCAAGATCGCGTAGACGATCCTTCCGGCGCCGCGTTCCCGCAGCGCTCCCGCAGTCGGTCACACGTTCGGTACTCGACGAAGACCTTCCTCTCCCTTGTTCCAGCAGGCAGCGGAGGTTGTAGCACTCTCCTCGCGATTCCGGCAGCACAACGGCGTGGTACCGGAGGTAGAGGGGAGATCCCGCAGGGCTTCGCCTTAAGCCGGTGCGAGTATGGTGGAGCTTATGAGAGAGGCTATTAGTGGTCTAGTAATTAGACACACCAATTAGAGGGCTCTAAACCAATTAGAAGGCTCTAAACCGAAACAGCTCTAAACCGGGGTCTAGGTCTAGTTTCTAGTTTAGAGGATAGGAACTTGTGTGTACTAGGAGGGGAGCCCTGCCCCTCCTTATATAGGTGGGAGGGCTGGCTGCGCCATGGGGAGGAGAGTCCCTCCCCAAGTCGGCTTGGTGGGGCGCCGGCCAAGGGAGGAGTCCTCCCCAAATTCGGCCTCCACCAATCCTCCTCTTTTCCCACTTCCCAAAATTGGCAGTTTGACTTTCAAATTAGCCGTTTGACTTTTCCAATTTAGGAATTAAATAAACCCTTTATTTTGGACAGCGAGAACACCTAGTACATGATGCAATCATTCCATCTTGCAATGACACATTCATGTACCCCTTCCCCCCCGGAGTGCCGGACATTCCGGGACCTTCTAGAATGTTCCCGATGAAAACACCGGAACCATTCCCCAACTCCGAAATGGGACTTTCCTTATATGAATCTTATTCTCCGGACCATTCCGGATCACCTCGTGATATCCCGGATCCCATCCGAGACTCCGAACAACATTCGGTCTCTTTCTCATAATACCATAACTACTCAAACAACGTCGAATCCTTAAGTGTGTCTCCCTACGGTTCGTGAATTATGCGGACATGATCGAGACACTTCTCCGAACAATAACCAATAGAGGAATCTGGAAATTCATATGGCTCCCACATATTTCTACGATTACTTTGCGATCGAATGAACCACTTACATACGATACCAATTTCCCTTTGTCTCACGATATGTTACTTATCCGAGGTCATGATCGTCGGTATCTCTGCATACCTAGTTCAACCTCGTTACTGATAAGTACTCTTTTCTCGTTCCCGTGATATGTGATCCCTTGTGACCAAGTCACATGCTTGCAAGCTAATTGGATGACATTTCACCGAGAGGGCCCAGAGAATATCTATCCGTCATGTGGATGGACAAATCCCACTCTTGATCCATGTGTTTCAACCAATACTTTCCGAACACCCAATGCCACTTTTATAGCCACCCTGTTACGGTGTGGTGTTTGATGACATCAAAGCATCCATCCAGTAAAGGCAATATGCATGATCTCATGGTCGAAGGAATTAGGTTACTATGTATCAGAAAGCATATAGCAATTGAACTATTGAAATGACTTGATCTTTATGCTACGCTTGTCTATAGGAGTATGTCCACCATATCATTCTCCTAACGATATGATCTTGTTGTTGATAACATCTCAATGTTCATGACAAAGAAACCACATCATCAATCAACCAACAAGCTAGTGAAGTATAGAGGCCATACTAGGGACTTCAAATTAAGTTTACAAATCACACAAGTATTAATGGTTTCCTTGTTAATACTATTATAGCATGAATGTAAACATTTATCATAAACACAAAGATATATAATAATAACTACATTTATTATTACCTCTAGGGCATATCTCCAACACTACAAACACACCTATTGATCAAGTTTTGGCTTGTTGGTCCCCAACCAAGTTGGGTCCTAAGAAGTTAATCACAATAGGCTTGGCAACCCAAATGTTTCTTTTATTGAAACCACATTGAGCACCAACAAATTTGGCAAACACATTGCCAACCTCATCCTTACAAAGAGAATAAGCATCATCAATCACGAGAGGGTTGGATGAGGAGTTACCAATGGTGCATGAGGAAAAAATATGCCCTTTCTCGCGACAAATGTAGCAAGTTCTTCTCTTGCCATCTTTATTTTTGGATGAAGCAACAACTTGAGGAAGAGCTTGAGTCTTCTTGGGAGGAGGCCCATCTCTAACAAGAGGTAGAGCTTGAGGCCGCTTCCCTTGTTGCTCATTTCTAAGGGGCTTCTTCTTCAATGGGCAAGACTTAACATGATTCCCTTCTTCCTTGCACTTAAAGCAAACAATGTTGGCCGGATTCTTGACTTGATCTTGGCCATTTTTCTTTTTGCCCTTGTGCTTCAACTTGATATTGGACTTGTTCTTGATATTGGAGTTGAATCTAAGTCCACTCTTATCATTGGGGGATTTTTGCATCCTCAAGATGTTATTGAGTGTGGCCTTCCCTTTATGACCCTTTTTCAAGTCATTCTTCAAATAAGTGACTTGAGCCTTGAGCTCTTTAATTTCCTATACATGGTTAGTGTAAACAACAATACTAGAGGAAGTGGATGCTATACTGTTAGAGCAACAAGGCACGGAATGTAATTCATCACAAGATGTAGCAATGACATGAGTGGATGAATTACAAGGACTAGCACATGATAATATGACATTGGGAGTATAAGTAGTGCTAATGTCCACATGAGGATCATTAGATGTTACCTTTGACATAATAGCCTCATGAGCTAATTTTAGCCTATCATGGGAGGCTAGAAGATCCTCCTGTGAGCTTGATATCTTACCATGACTTTCTTCCAAGATCTCATACTTTCTAGTTAGCAAAGCAAGTTGAGTCTTTATCTCAACATTCTCCTTCAAAATAGATGCTTCACAAGAAATAGATTCAGTAGCACAAGCATCATAATTAATTGCAAGAGGTGAGGGAAACTTTGAAAGCACTTTTGAGTAAGAGGCTTTACGATCACCCTTGATGACCCTAGAGCCATTTTTAAGGTGCTCAAAATCCTCAAGGAGTTTAGCATAAGCAACTTGAAGCTCATCATTTTTATTTTTGAGATCACTTGCCACCTCAAGATCTCTATCATGAGATTCCTTCACTCTAGACAACTCTAGAGCAAAAGTCTCCTCAAGAGATTCCTTAGTGGTTTGTTCCTCTTCAAGAGCTTCATCTAGATTTGAAATTTTATTAGCATACTCACGCTCAAGGCTACTCATTTTATCAATGGTGTTATCATGCTCCTCAATTTTTGCTTCTAACTTATCAATATGTTCTTTGCTCTTAATAGCAAAGTCCAAGATTTCAACGAAGTTAGAGCAAGCAATATTATTATTAACAAGAGCATGATAAACAATCTCACCCTTTTCATATAAATCATCAAGATCAAGCTCTTCTTCCTCATTATCCGTATCCTCATCATCACACGAGGTATTGGGTTCCAAAGTAGGAGTTACCTTTGAATCCCTAGCCATAAGGCATAGGTGGGTACCATGAGAGGATGATGATGATGAATTATTTGAAGCTCCATTCAAACTCTTGTCTTGGCCCATAGAATCTCCGTTTTCCTCTACATGGTTAGCAACATAAGCACTAGAGGAAACAAAAGGATATTTATCATGGCAACAAGAAAACACAAGCATATCATCATAAGATTTATTCAAGCCATTTCTACATGATATGCAAGGACTACCAACATAAGCATATAAGGAGTTTTGGGTGCTATAAGTGTTAGAGTCCAACGATAGACCATTGCAACTAGATAGAGATGAAGGATGACTAATAGTAAGCTCACTATTCATATTGCAATTTCTATGACCACTCACCATATCATTACCTTATGAAGAATCACATGTTGGTGAGGTGGTAGAAGATGAGAACTCATCTCGATTGGAAGTGGAAGCAACACAATCATCCTCAAGACTATTGGACACAACATATTTATCTTGAAGTTTTGTTCATAACTCATGAGTGCTCCAAAAAGGAATGATTAAAGATGTAACTACATATCTCAAAGCATTAACAAGCACATTAGAAGCTTGAGCATCAAGATATAAGTTTTTCTCATCCTCACAAGATATATTTTCAAAATCCATAGGAGGAGAGAAACCTATATCTATAATACGCTCCAAATTTGGGTCCATGTCCCAAAAATGAATAAGCATACAAGTTTTACATATATCATAATATGTGCCATCGAATATGAACATTTAATTGTTCACTAATCCCCTAGCCGACATCTTTACTCCCCTAGCCGACATTTCATTATGCCTAAAATGAGAGACCAGGCTCTGATACCAATTGAAAGGACAAGGATGTCGCCTAGAGGGGTGAATATGCGGTTTAAAACTTTTATAAGAGTGGCTCAACACAGGCGGAATTAAACTAGAGTTTACTTTGTCAAGCACAAAACTTAGAATAACTAGGGTTCACTTATATGCACCAATAACTTATGTTAAGCAAGGAAAGCAACTATATGATAGTAAGTGATACATTGCAAATGTATCTATAATTTTTGATGTTCCATGCTTGGTTTTATCCACTTTCTTGTGTTTTGTTCCAACTTTGGAGTACTTTTCATATGATTTCTTGGACTAACCTATTAACAAGAGCCACAGTGCCAGCTGCCTGTTTTCTGCTGTTTTTGGTTCCAGGAAAGTCAGAAAATGAATATTCTCGGAATTGGACGAGACAAAAGCCAAAGTGCCTATTTTTCGGAAGGGATCAAGTGTCAGCATACGAGACGGAGAGGGGCCAGGGACCGGCCACACCACCTGGCCGCACAGCCAGGCTTGGCCCGCGCCAGGGGGTGGTCTGGCCGACCCAAGCACCCCCTCGGCCTCTCCTTCCGCCTATAAGTTGCCCTCGGGACGAAAACCCTAGGTACCCGATCAAAAATCCACGAAAGAGTCTGTAGCCGCCGTCATCTCCATCCATAGATCAGGAGGGATCTGAATCTCTTCCCGGCACCCTGCCGGAGAGGGGAATTCACCCTGGAGGCCTTCTTCATCACCATGCAAGCCTCCAGTGTGATGCGTGAGTAGTTCATCCTTGGACTACGGATCCATGTAGTAGCTAGATGGCTGGTTTCTCCTCCTTTGTGCTTTCATGTTTAGATCTTGTGAGCTCCGTTCATGATCAAGATCATCTATTTGTAATTCGTACATGTTGTGTTTGCGGGGATCCGATGGATATTGAGATGCTATTTCAGATTGATTATTGATTCTATCATGTCTTTGTTATTTGAGATCTTGCATGCTTTCCATTGTTAGTAGCTATCTTGGCCAAGTAGATGCTAGCAACTCCAAGAGTTAGTATTTATGCTCGATAGTGGGTTCATGCCTCTGGTAATCTGGGGAAGTGACAGAAATCTCTAAGGTACTAGATGTGCTGTTGCTACTAGGGAGAAAACAACGATCCTTTGTTCATAGAACAATTGTATTGTTTACCTTACACGCAGTTCGTAAAGCAATAATCTGTTGCTTGCAACTTAATACTAGAGGGGGTTCGGATGATAACCTGAAGGTGGATTATTAGTCATAGATGCAGTTGGATGGCGGTCTATGTATTATGTTGTATTGCCCAATCAAGTCTCAAAGGAGTCAAGATGATTAGTATATGCATGTATTGCTTTCTCGGTGTTTGTCAATTGCCCCGCTGTAATTTGTTCACCCAACATGTTATCTATCTAAGGAGAGCCACCTCTAGTGAACTATGGATCCCGGTCCTTTTTCTTTACATACAATCTATAAACTGTTTCTGCTTTGTGTTTACTTTCTGCAAACTTTTACTTCCTTCTATTCGATACGTTTAATCCTTTGTTTTCCGCAAAACACGGTGATATTGACAACCTCATCGCAAGTTGGGGACAAAGTTCTGTGGTTGTGTTGTGCAGGTCTCCACGTTGCTACTAGCACCGGTAGTGCGCCCTGCCAAAGCTCAGCTAGTAACACCTTTGGGGTGTTTCCTTGCTCCTACTGGTTCGGTTAAACCTTGGTTTCATAACTGAGGGAAAACTTACTGCTGTGCTCATCATACCTTCCTCTTGGGGTTCCCAACGAGCTCTACGTTGAAAGTCGAGTGCATCAAGATCTTTTCTGGCGCCGTTGCTGGGGAGTCAAGGACATCTTCACAAGGGGAGTCCCTCATAACAAATCTCTTTACTTTGATTGTTTTTGTTTTGCTTAGTTTCTTTTTGATTTGTTTGCTTGTTTTGTTCTTCAAAAACACAAAAAAATTAGTTTTACTAGTTTGCTTTCTTATCGGAAAAACACAAAAAAATTAGTTCCTTTCTTAAGTTGCCTTTATGACTAGCTCTGCTCCAATCACTATTTCATTATGGATAGCTCACTCAGTTTCCTATTTGGGAATAGTTTTATGACTGCTAAGGTAATAGATGAACCACCGCCTGCTAGAACCTCCATGGAAGAAGAAATTGCTGAACCTGAAAGCTCATTAGATGAAAAATAGGAGGAGAGTGATGGACAAAAGGAGGATGATTGCATCTGCCCATGCCTACCTTCTAATGAGAGTAACTCTTTATCCCTTACATTGTTTGATTATCCCCCATGCTTATCAAAGGAGGGCGAATGTTATGTTCCCGAGGATTCTTTTGAAAATGTTTATAATAAAGCTCTAGTGCTTGTAGATCATGAAAATCATGCCTTATGTGATAGTTATATTGTTGAGTTTATTCATGAGGCTACTGAAAATTATTATGAGAGAGGAAAATATGGTTGTAGAAGCTTTTATGGTAATGAAACACCTCTCTATGTGCTGGAAGTTTTGAAGTTACTTTTGTTTTATCTTCCTATGCCTGTCACTTTGTTCTTTGTGCATTTATTTGCATACAAGATTCCTATGCATAGGAAGTGGGTTAGACTTAAATGTGTTTTAAATTTGCTCCTTGATGCTCTCTTTTACTTCAATTCATATTTCCTATGAGAGCATCTTCTCAAATTTTTATTCCTAACTTAAAGGCGTTAAAGAAAAGTACTTGTTGGGAGATAACCCAAGAGTTTTAGTTGAGTCTTGGAAGTTATTACCTCTGTAATAACCTCTACTTATCCTTTTTATTTGCTTTTTGTGCCAAGAGTAACCTCTAATGAGAGTGAAGTAATGATTGGGAAAGTTGCTGTCCCGAAACAGATTTTTGTGCTTCACTATAAAAATTCCTGAGAGAGCTCTGTATGTCGGATTGAGCTGTAAGTTTTTGTGCTTCTGGCCCAGGTTGTTATCTAACTTTCCTTAGTTCAACACTTTTTTATTTGAGCAACAGAAGGTCTTCGAAAAAATTCGTCTTTACCTGCTGGTCTGTTTTGACAGATTTCTGCCATTTTCTGCATTTGCTTCTTATTAGTTCCTTCTTGAGTTCTTTTGGGGAATTGAGCTTTTTGAGGGAAGTGATACAGTAGCTAGTATTCTAATGGAAGTTTATTTGGTGTTAGAACTGAACCTTGAGATTTATTTATCTTAAGTGCACTAATGTTGCTAATGAGATTGTGTGAAGTTTTGTATGAAGGAAAATTTTCAGGTGTATGGAAGGAATGAGTAATGAGATGAAGGATGGACTAAAGCTCAAGCTTGGGGATGCCATGCGTGTCACCCCAAGAAATATCCAAGAAGTGCAAGCATCAAAGCTTGGGGATGCCCAAGGCATCCCCTTCTTCATCAATAAAAATTCCAGGTTTCTTCCAAACACTTCATTTTTATTGTTTCATGCACAGTTGTGTTTTTCTTGGAGCATCTTTCTTTTCGTTTTCGTTTTGGTTTTTAGGTTGCTTGGTTTGCTTAGTTTTCTTAATAAGTTGGTTGGACCCCCCTCTTTCATACATTGGTTTGCAAATAGTTTGGTTTGGTTTGGAAAAGAGTAGGAAAGTTCATACTTATGTGGTAAAAAGAGCTCGTTTTTGACTGTGGCTATGCTTTGTCATGCCGTGCTTGATATTGTTTTAGCTTTATGCTTACTATTCTTTGCTGTAGCATGACTTGTTATAAACAATTGAGATTGCTTAATGTGCCTTGGATGAATCATGTGTTGTTTTAGCATATTAAAGCATAGTATAGTGGTATTCTCCTTTGATGCTTTATTTGGGTTGACTTGGCGCATGCTCACACCATGTTTTGACTTTCACAAGTCACAATAGCCTTTATGATCCTTTAGTTTTCAACTTGTAGTATCACTTTATGCTTTGATCAATGATTTTTTGTCGCTCTGCATGATTATGGCCATTATTGCTCTCTTAGTTTGTCGCTCCCAGTCTTTTCCTAGCCTCCACCACAAAGTATGAGTTCCACTCATGCATCCAACTCCCTAAACCAAGTTATTCCAAAGAGTCCACCATACCTACCTACTAGCTTATGCTATTCCAAGTATATTCATGCTTTTGTCTACCTTCCACTTGTTATGAGAAAACTAGTGATTAAAGCTCTCACGAACTTGATGGCACACTTTACTTTATTGCCTCTAATAAACTTGAACCATTGGGCCCTTCTTTGTTGCGTATATGCTTGCGCTTTATAAGTTGAAGTTAGCAGAACCATGTTTCATGGGGAACGCTTTCAACATTGCACTTGTACTTTGTACCCCGTTGATATTATGTTCTTTTGCTTACGGATCCTGGCGGTGTGAAATAAAAGTGGAACTTGTAAGATCATGGAGTTTGTATGTGTGTTAGAGAAACGCCTGGGCCGCTAGCCTAAGCCATGCCTAATCATGGTGGAAACTTGCAGCATCACCATAATGAGCACTCTATGAAGCATCCTCAATAAAAACCTATGCAAATAGCAAATAAAAAGATCGCTGAGATGCTCATTGTCTGCTTGCCTTGTCATTTTGATTATGGGAAAGCTCCCGTATCATGTGCAAGGGGTACCCCGTTGGCGGTTCTTAATGATACACATATACTTACAATGACAAGAGCTTACTCGTGACTGAAGTTGAGTAGCATGAGGATCGATCTTCGTAAGTAAGGGGCATGAGATTTTGGTTTATAACTTGTCAAGCATATCCTCTTAGTTGTGTCACTTTAACCTTAATCACCTTCAAGATACTTATGATAGGGGCAATGAGAGCTGAAAGCTATAAGTACCATAATTTTTGGAAGCTCTTTATGAGACTTGAATCCCTACTTCCTTTTACAAAAGGCCTTTCTTCCACCATTATATTGAGTCTCCACCTTCTAACTTTATGCACTTACTTTGAGAGCATAGTGGACATTCTTAGTTCTATGTGCATTGTCCCAAGACTAGTTGATTGATGCATAACTTGTTATTGCTTGTTTGAAACTATTGTATCTAGTCACTCTTTTGAACTTTGAAGGTGTCCCATGCATTTATATTTTCTACTCTATTGAGGGACAAGCTGAATACTATTATGCTATGTTTTCTTTTTGTGAAACAAACAAACGTCTTGCAAAGCATTGTTATTCATGAATCTTTTGTTTGTGCCTTTTCATGTTGCATCATAGTTTCTTTGCTTATTGCTAGAACTTTGTCTTTCATGTTATGATTGAAGTACTTTGATCCCAGCTTTGATGTTTTGCAAATACTTTGATCAAGTCTTTGATGGTGCATGTCACCTTAAAAATTATTTATTTTTATCACTTACGTACTCGAGGACAAGCAGGAGTTAAGCTTGGGGATGTTGATACATTGCAAATGTATCTATAATTTTTGATGTTCCATGCTTGGTTTTATCCACTTTCTTGTGTTTTGTTCCAACTTTGGAGTACTTTTCATATGATTTCTTGGACTAACTTATTAACAAGAGCCACAATGCTAGCTGCCTGTTTTCTGCTGTTTTTGGTTCCAGGAAAGTCAAAAAATGAATATTCTCGGAATTGGACGAGACAAAAGCCAAAGTGCCTATTTTTCCGGAAGGGATCAAGTGCCAGAATACGAGACGGAGAGGGGCCAGGGGCCGGCCACACCACCTGGCCACGCGGCCAGGCTTAGCTTGCACCAGGGGGTGGTCTGGCCGACCCCAGCACCCCCTCGGCCTCTCCTTCCGCCTATAAGTTTCCCTCAGGACGAAAACCCTAGGTACCCGATCAAAAATCCATGAAAGAGTCTATAGCCGCCATCATCTCCATCCCTAGATCGGGAGGGATCTGAAGCTCTTCCCGGCACCCTACCGGAGAGGGGAATTCACCCTGGAGGCCTTCTTCATCATCATGCAAGCCTCCGGTGTGATGCGTGAGTAGTTCATCCTTGGACTACGGATCCATGTAGTAGCTAGATGGCTGGTTTCTCCTCCTTTGTGCTTTCATGTTTAGATCTTGTGAGCTCCGTTCATGATCAAGATCATCTATTTGTAATTCGTACATGTTGTGTTTGCGGGGATCCGATGGATATTGAGATGCTATTTCAGATTGATTATTGATTCTATCATGTCTTTGTTATTTGAGATCTTGCATGCTTTCCATTGTTAGTAGCTATCTTGGCCAAGTAGATGCTACCAACTCCAAGAGTTAGTATTTATGCTCGATAGTGGGTTCATGCCTCTGGTAATCTAGGGAAGTGATAGAAATCTCTAAGGTACTAGATGTGCTGTTGCTACTAGGGAGAAAACAACGATCCTTTGTTCATAGAACAATTGTATTGTTTACCTTACACGCAGTTCGTAAAGCAATAATCTGTTGCTTGCAACTTAATACTAGAGGGGGTTCGGATGATAACCTGAAGGTGGATTATTAGTCATAGATGCAGTTGGATGGAGGTCTATGTATTATGTTGTATTGCCCAATCAAGTCTCAAAGGAGTCAAGATGATTAGTATATGCATGTATTGCTTTCTCGGTGTTTGTCAATTGCCCCGCTGTAATTTGTTCACCCAACATGTTATCTATCTAAGGAGAGCCACCTCTAGTGAACTATGGATCCCGGTCCTTTTTCTTTACACACAATCTATAAACTGTTTCTGCTTTGTGTTTACTTTCTGCAAAATTTTACTTCCTTCCATTCGATACGTTTAATCCTTTGTTTTCCGCAAAACACGGTGAGATTAACAACCTCATCGCAAGTTGGGGACAAAGTTCTGTGGTTGTGTTGTGCAGGTCTCCACGTTGCTACTAGCACCGGTAGTGCGCCCTGCCAAACCTCAGCTAGTAACACCTTTGGGGTGTTTCCTTGCTCCTACTGGTTCGATTAAACCTTGGTTTCATAAATGAGGGAAAACTTACTACTGTGCTCATCATACCTTCCTCTTGGGGTTCCCAACAAGCTCTACGTTGAAAGTCGAGTGCAAAAGTAAGATATAGACTTCAAGCATGCAGGCTATCACAAAGTAAGGTGCATAAGTAAGAGCTCGGGTATAGAGATAACCGAGGCACGCTAAGACGACGATATTTTACCGAGTTCCTCCCAACAATGGAGTACGTCTCATTTGGAGAGGGGGTGGTTTCAAACCACCAACACTACAAAAGGCCTCTGTTTTTTCCGGTGAATCTCACCCTAACTGGATCAATCCACACTTCCACTATCGGTGCACTTGTCGGTGGCAGTCCGGAACCTCTCACAAGGTTGGGGCACTTCTCCACAACTCATCCCAACAAACAAGCTTGGGGAAAGCTCCACAACTTAATTGCATGCCCCAAGTAATCCACAAACCTGCAAACAACTAAACCATCTAGGGTTCCAGGAACCCAAGAGATAAAAGCTTCTCACTTTCACCAACCAAATCCTCTATAGAGAACTCAAACCGACGCACCTAATATAATGGCATGAACATAAGAAGTGCTCAAGTCCTTCTCTCCCAAATTCCACCACGGCTACAAAAGCTTATGGGGGAATAAGAGAGGAAGAACAATGGAGGAAATCCACACAAGACTCCAAGACCTAGATCCCAAGATGTTACTCTCACTTAGAGGAGAGATTGATTGGTGGGTGATACGTCCATTTTGCATCACTATTCTATGTCTTAATTCACTATTATTCATTGATATATTTCATATTGAGAGGTGATACTTATGTTATTTCATCTGTTTTTGCATGGTTGATGACTTTTGGAGCATGGACCGCTGCAGTCAGGATTCTGATGGAAAAGGTGCTGTTCGGAGGCAAAATTCGCGAAGATCAGAAAATCTGGGAAAATATACGGGAAATCCTATTTTTCCAGAAGACTAAGGATGCTAGAAGACGGAGAAGAGATGGGCCACATGGGCCCACACCACCCCTGGCCCGGGCAGCCCTAGGCCGCGCCAGCAGGTGGTGTGGCTGCCCTGGCCCACCTCTGGCTCTCTCCTCTGGCATATATCATCCTCCCGAAACCCTAAGACTCGGGAGCGACCACAGAAAGATTCCGCCGCCTCTGCGGGGTGGAAAACACCGAGAGAGAAAGATCTCTCCAGTAGACAGATTTCTGCCAGAGGAATTCCTTCCCGGAGAGGGGAGATCATCGCCATCAACACCACCATCAAGCTGGACTTCATCGGGATCATCATCATCATCGCCACCATCATCATCACCATCAGCACCCTCATCACCATCTCCATATTGCTGTAACAATTGAGTTGAATCTTGCATTAGTTCATAGGGGAAACTTTCCCGGTGTTGATTACTCTTTGTAGTTGATGCTATTGAGTGAACCATTGAATTATTGTTTATGTTCAGATTGTTATACATCATTATTCCATCTCTGATCATGATCCATATGATGTCTTGTGAGTAGTTCGTTTTGTTCTTGAGGACATGGGAGAAGTCATGTTGTTAGTAGTGGAGTTGTGTTGAGAAAGATTCAATAGTTTGATATTTAAGTTGTGCTGTAGTTCTTCTAGTGGTGTCATGTGAACGTCGACTACATGACACTTCACCTATATGGGCCTAGGGGAATGCATTGTGTATTTGGCTACTAATCATAGGGGTTGCCAGAGTGACAGAAACCTGAACCCCCGTTAGGAAACCATTGCACAAGGGACGTAAGGGTTAAAGTTGTAGTTAGGTCTCTACCTTAATTACTTTCTTGTACTTATGGATGTTTGCAAGGGGTATAATCACAAGTATGTATTAGTCTTGGATGGGGCGGTACATTAGCACAGGTTCACCCACACAACACTTACCAAGCTAGAGAAGATTGATCAACTATATGAAGCGAAATCACTTGATAGTCTTCCCATGTGTCCTCGAGAACGTTTGGTCATCTTAAGTAATACAACCGGCTTGTCCTTTGCTGCATAAAGGACTAGGCCACTTGCTGCATTTATTCCTACTGTCTTTTATTTACTCGTACTTTGTTTACTTGCTTCATCAAAAAACCCTAAAAATCCGTTTGCTAAGTATTTGCAGAGAATTCCTGATCCATACCACTAGCCAGCACCTTCTGCTCCTCGTTGGGTTCAACACTCTTACTTATCGAAAATACTGTGATACACCCCCTATACTTGTGGGTCATCAAGACTATTTTCTGGTGCCGTTGCCGGGGAGTGAAGCGCTATTTGAGAGTGGAACTGGTAAAGGAAACTTCTACTGTGAGTATTGTTTACTTCTGTTAGTTGCTTTATTTGTGTTATGGATAATTCACTGAGTTTCTTATTTGGTAATGCTACTACCACTTCTAAGGTAGTAGATAAACCACCACCTGCTGAGAATGATGTTTTCAAAATACCTACAAGAATTAT
Source organism: Avena sativa (assembly GCA_916181665.1). Taxonomy (NCBI): domain Eukaryota; kingdom Viridiplantae; phylum Streptophyta; class Magnoliopsida; order Poales; family Poaceae; genus Avena; species Avena sativa. The sequence continues at coordinate 369,306,436 of OV702290.1, forward strand.
TGATCGTGTTATGGATAACTACTATGTTGGGGATGGAATTGTCCATCCTGGTGATCATTTACTCTTTATACACGAATTATGTGGGTTGTTCAAGTGTGTAGGTATTACTACAGATCAAGTTAAGAAGAAGTTATTCTCATTATCACTAAAAGGAAGAGCTGAGGAATGGTATAAGCTGCTGAAGAATGGTCAAGCTCTAGAATGGGAGGAAATAGTGCCTCTCTTTTATTCAAAGTTTTATCCTCCTAGTGAGATTCATAAAGATCGGAATCAAATATACAACTTTTGGCCTCTTGATGGAGAGAGTACAGCTCAAGCTTGGGGGAGATTGAAGTTACTAATGCTCAAATGTCCCATTCATGAGCTCCCCAACAATATTATTATCAATAACTTTTATGCAAGGCTCCCTCTACATGATAAAGATTTATTGGATGCTTCTTGTGCTGGATCATTCACTCGCATGAAAGGAGAAGCTAAATGGGATTATCTGGACCGTATTCAAGATAATGCTGAAGCTTGGGAGAATGACAAAGGTAGAAAGTCAGGTATAAATTATGATTATGAATGCATTGAATCTTTTATGGGAACTGATGTCTTTCAAAATATTAAAAATACTTATGGTCTAGACTCTCAAGCTATTGCTTCTTATTTTAAGGCTTTTGCTTCCTATATTGAAGTGCCTAAAAAGAAGTGGAATAAGTATCATGAACCTTATAAAGATATTGCTAAGAGTGTTCCTACAAGAAATACTGAAGTTTATACTGCTAATCATGTTTTACCTGAACCTTATATTGAGAAAATGCCTTTTCCAGTTAAGGTAGAGGAACATTCTATGATAGCTAGTATGGTTAATGAAAGTATGAGTAAAGCTGTTGAACCTGATAAACAAATGGTTGATGAACCTAATAGCAAATGTGAAAGACTTTGTCACTAAGTATGAAGAAGAGGGACACACTATCCTTTGTAAGGATACCTCTAATATTGTTTCACAAAGTAGTGTTATGAGAGCTAATATTCCTGTGTTTTTTGTTAGAATCGGTGATCATTGATATTATGGTTTATGTGATATTGGTGCAAGTTCTAGTGCTATTCCTTATGAGCTTTACAGAGAAATTATGCATGAAATCAGTCCCTGCGAATTGGAAGAGATTGATGTGGTTATTCACCTTGCTAATAGAGAGACCATCTCTCCAATTGGTATTGTACGAGACATGGAAGTTCTTTGTGGTAAGATTAAGTATCCTGCTGATTTTCTAGTACTTGGTTTAGCTGCTAGTAAAACTTATCCTATCATTTTTGGTAGACCTTTCTTGAGTACTTGTGGAGCTATTATTGATTGCAAGAGGGAGAAAATCTTGACTAAGTTTGACAGGGAATCTTATGAGTTTAACTTTTTGAAATTTACTAAAGAACCTTGCGAAGAGGAAACCCATAATGAGGATTTTAGAGTTGAACAACTTGCTTCTATCTCTCTTGCTCCTAACAATGCTTTGCAGCAATTTGAAGATCACGGAAGTGAGATCTTCATGGAAGAAAGGAATGAGATTGACGAGATCCTCCGTCGTCAACCCAAGATGCTAAAGCATGACTTGCCTATAGAAGACTTGGGTACCACGTTGGCACCTAAAAAGGATCCGGTCTTCGATCTAAAACCTCTCCCTGATGATCTTAAATATGCTTATGTTGGAGATATGCCTAAGAGGCAATAATAAAAGTGGTTATTATTATATCTTTGTGTTTATGATGAATGTTTACATCCCATGCTATAATTGTATTATAAGGAAACACTAATACAGGTGTGTTTTGTAAACATAAAAGAGTCCCTAGTAAGCCTCTTGTGGAACTAGCTTGTTGATTAAATGATGATCATGGTTTCCTGATCATGGACATTGGATGTCATTAATAACAAGGTTATATCATTAGGAGAATGATGTGATGGACACACACCCATAGTAAGCGTAGCATAAGATCAAGTCATTAAGTTCGTATTGCTATAAGCTTTCATATGCATAGTAACCTAATCCTTCGACCATGAGGTTATGTTAATCACCATCACCGGATGGGTACTTTGATGACATCAAACACCGCTTCATAACTGGGTGGTTATAAAGGTGTCATTGGGTATTCTGAAAGTATGTGTTGAAGCGCATGGACCAAGATTGGGATTTGTCCATCCATATGACGGATAGATATGCTCTGGGCCCTCTCAGTGGAATGTCATCTAGTTAGCTTGCAAGCATGTGACTAGGTCACAAGGGATGACATAACATGGAACGAGTAAAGAGTACTTATCAGTAACGAGGTAGAACTAGGTATGGAGATACCGACGATCAAACCTCGGATAAGTAGAATATCGCGTGACAAAGGGAATTGGTTTCGTATGTTAATGGTTCTATCGATCACGAAGTCATCGTTGAGTATGTGGGAGCCGTTATGGATCTCCAGATCCCGCTGATGGTTATTGATCGGAGAGGTGTCTTCATCATGTCTGCCTATTCACGAACCATAGGGTGACACACTTAAGGTTCGGAGTTGTTTTAAGTAGATATGGAATATGCGTTGGATACCGAATGTTGTTCGGAGTCTCGGATTGGATCCGGGACATCACGAGGAGATCCAGAATTGTCCGGAGAATAAGATTCATATATTGGGGATCATTTTCTAAGTTAGGAAATGTTCCGTAGTGTTTGTATGGAGATTCTAGAAGGTTTCGGAATGTTCTGGAAGATTCTAGGAGATTTCTTGGAGTTTGTTTGAAAACCAAGAAAGGATCAAGGAGTCTTTGTGGGGCAAGACACGGATTCGTGGGGGAGGAGGACTCCTCCCCCCTCCCAATCCGCCGGCCAAGGAGGGAGGGGAGTCCTAGTAGGACTCCCCCTCCCATGGCGCCTCCCTCCTTTAAATAGAGGGGAGGGGGCGCCACCCCCTAGACCTCTCCCATAACAAACCCTAGCCGCCGCCTCTCTCCTCCTCCTTCGCTCTGCTCCGGCTTAGGCGAAGCCCTACAGAATTCTCTACTCCACCACCAACACCACACCGTCGTGTTGCTGGGATTCCGTGGAGAAGATCTACTACCTCCGCTGCTCGCTGGAACAGGGAGAGGAAGGTCTGCTTCGACTCCGCACGTGTGACCGACTGCGGAAGCGCTGCCGGAACGCGGCGCCGGAAGGATCGTCCACACGATCTTGAGATCGGCAAGTGATCGACTACATCAACCCCGAGATCTAATCTCGTAACGCTTTCGGATCTACGAGGGTTAGTACAGATCTATCTCGTTGCACATGTCTAATAGATTAGATCTTGGCTTTTATCTAGATTAGATCTGGGTTTTGTTCGTTCTTGCGGTAGAATTTTTTTGTTTTCCATGCTACGAACCCATCAGTGGTATCAGAGCCAGGTCTATGCGTAGATCTGTTGTACGAATAGAACACAATGGTTTTGTGGGCGTTAGTGCTCGTGCCGTCTTTTGCTTTGTGTACTTTGCATCTTGCGGTATGGTGGGATGAAGCGGCTCGGGCTAACCTTACATGTCATCGCACATGAGACTTGCTCCACGCTTGACGTGTAACTTGCTTTGCACAAGTGGCTTTGCGGGTGTCTGTCTCTCCCATCATAGTATAGATCCAATCTACACTTTGCACTCGATAGCACTTGTATCAATGTTGTGGTTCAGTTTCGTAGGTAACATCCGTTCTTATTCGAAAGCCCCAAACCACGTAAAACATGCAAAGAAAATTAGAGGCGTCTAACTTGTTTTTGCAGGGGTTTTGTGATGTAATATGGCCATCATGTGATTGTGATTATATTTGATGTATGCAATGATCCTTGTTGTAATATGGCAACCGGCAGGAGCCTAATGGTTGTCTTTAATTCTGTTAAGACTTGCGTGTCTATTCATCTTGTAATAGCTTTATTCCAAGTAGTTGTAATAGTTGCTGGTGATGATGGACAACCATGAAGCGGCACCACTGACCTTGACGCAATGCTGGTGATGATGGAGATCATGTCCGTGCTTTGGAGATGGAGATCAAAGGCATAAGAAGAAAGGGCCATATCATATCACACTAATTATGAATTGCCTGTGATGTTAATCCTTTATGCATCTTGTATTGCTTAGATCACGACGGTAGCATTATAAGATGATCCCTCTCACTAAATTTCAAGTAATAAAGTGTTCGTCCTTAGTTGGCACCGTTGCTAAGACTCGTCGTCTCGAAGCATCTCGTGATGATCGGATGTGATAGATTCTACGTGTGCATACAACGGGTGCAAGCCAAATTTGCACATGCGGAAACTAAGGTTAATCTTGACGAGCCTAGCATGTAAATACATGGTCTCAGAACACGGAATACCGAAAGGTAGAGCATGAATCATATAAGTGATATGATGAACATGAAGATTGTTCGCCGATGAAACTACATCTTCTCTCGTGAAGATCGGACTTGGTGTAGTGGACTTGGTTCATGTAATCACTAAGACAATGTGAGGGATGTTGTTTTGAGTGGGAGTTCACCTAGTTAATTTAAGAATTAAAATTGAACTCAATTTATCATAAACTTAGTCTAAACTACTTGCAAATTTGTTGTAGATTATGCCATCAATTTCAATGCGTTCCTAGAGAAAGAAAAGCTTAAGAACAATGGAAGCAACTTCACGGACTGGCTCCGTGGTCTGAAGATTGTCCATAGGGCTGGTCAGATGACCTATGTGCTCGAAGCACCGCTAGGTGACCCACCTGCAGCTGATGCCACCGATGACGTAAAGAATGTTTACGCCACTCAGAAAAATCATTACTCCATAGTTCAGTGTGCCATCCTGTATGGTTTAGAAACGGATCTCTAGAAGCGTTTTGAGCACCACGACCCGTTCGAGATCATTAAGGAGCTCAAGCTCATTTTTGAGACTCACGCGGCCGTGGAGAGCTATGAGGCCTCCGAAAAGTTCTTTACCTGCAAGATGGAAGAGGGAAGCTCCGTTAGCGAGCACGTGCTCACCATGTCTGGGCACGCAAACAAGCTCCAAGAGTTGGGGATAACGATTCCTAATGAGTTAGGGATTCACCGTGTCCTCTAATCACTGCCAGTGAGTTATAAGAACTTTGTGATGAACTACAATATGCACTGCATGAACAAGACGTTGCCTGAATTATCGTCCATGCTGAAAACTGCTGAAGTGGAGATCAAGAAGGAGCACCAAGTGTTGATGGTCAATAAGACCACCAATTTCAAGAAACAGGGCAAGCCTAAGGAAAAGGGCAACTTCAAGAAGGACGGCAAGAAAGCTTCCGCACCTGCTAAGAAGCCCAAGGCTGGTGCTAAGCCTGAAACTGAATGCTTCTACTGCAAGGGTGCTGGTCACTGGAAGCGTAACTGCGCCAAGTACCTGGCGGATCTGAAGAACGGCAACATCAAGAAGAAAGGTATATTCGATATACATGTTATTGATGTGTATCTTACTAGTAGTCGTAGTAGTGCCTGGGTATTTGATACTGGTTCGGTTGCTCATATTTGTAACTCGAAACACGAGCTATGGAATAAACGAAGACTGGCAAGAGACGAGTTGACGATGCGCGTTGGAAATGGCTCCAAGGTTGATGTGATCGCCGTCGGCACGCTCCCTCTACATCTACCTTCGGGATTAGTTTTAAATTTGAATAATTGTTATTTGGTGCCTGCGTTAAGCATGAACATTATATCTAGATCTTGTTTATTGCGAGACGGTTACTCTTTTAAGTCTGAGAATAAAGGTTGTTCGATTTATATGAGTAATATCTTTTATGGTAATGCACCTGAGATGAATGGTTTATTCTTATTGAATCTCGATAGTAGTGATACACATGTTCACAACATAGATGCTAAACGAATAAAATTGAATGATAATTCTACATACATGTGGCACTGTCGTCTTGGTCACATTGGAGTGAAGCGTATGAAGAAACTCCATTCTGATGGACTTCTTGAATCACTTGATTTTGAATCACTTGAAAGATGCGAAGCATGTCTAATGGGAAAAATGACTAAGACTCCATTCTCTGGGATAATGGAGCGAGCTACAGACTTGTTGGAAATAATACATACCGATGTGTGCAGTCTAATGAGTGTAGCATCGCGTGGTGGATATCGTTATGTTCTCACTTTCACGGATGACTTAAGTAGATATGGGTATGTCTACTCTATGAAACATAAGTCCGAAACTTTCGAGAAGTTTAAGGAATTTCAAAGTGAAGTGGAAAATCATCGTAACAAGAAGATTAAGTTTTTGCGTTCTGACCGCGGAGGTGAATATCTAAGTTATGAGTTTGGCATGCATTTAAAGAAATGTGGAATACTTTCGCAGTTGACACCACCGGGAACACCACAGCGTAATGGTGTGTCTGAACGTCGTAATCGAACTCTCTTAGATATGGTTCGGTCTATGATGTCTCTTACAGATTTACCACTATCGTTTTGGGGCTATGCATTAGAGACAACCGCATTCACTTTAAATAGGGCACCATCTAAATCCATTGAAATGACACCATACGAATTGTGGTTTGGTAAGAAACCTAAGTTGTCGTTCCTTAAAGTTTGGGGTTGCGAAGCGTATGTAAAGAAGTTACAGCCTGATAAGCTTGAACCCAAAGCGGAGAAATGCGTCTTCATAGGATACCCTAAAGAAACAATTGGGTATACCTTCTATCATAGATCCGAAGGCAAAGTTTTCGTTGCCAAGAATGGATCCTTTCTTGAGAAGGAGTTTCTCTCGAAGGAAGTGACTGGAAGGAAAGTAGAACTCGACGAGGTTATTGAACCTTCTCTCGGAGTTGAGAGTAGCGCAGGACCGGAAGATGTTTTTGTGCCGCCTGCACCAATTGGAGAGGAAGCTAATGATGGTGATCATGAAACTTCGAACGAAGTTATTGCAGAACCTCGCAGGTCAACGAGGGTTCGTACCACTCCTGATTGGTATGACTCTGCCTTGAACGTCATGTTGGTGGAGAACACTGATGACCCTGCAACATATGAAGAAGCTATGGTGAGCCCAGATTCCGACAAATGGCTAGAAGCCATGAAATCCGAGATGGGATCCATGTACGAAAACCAAGTGTGGACTTTGGTGGACTTACCGGATGGCCGTAAGGCTGTCGAGAACAAATGGATTTTCAAAAGAAAAACAGATGTTGATGGTAATGTTACCGTCTATAAAGCTCGACTTGTCGCGAAAGGGTTCCGACAAATTCAAGGAGTTGACTACGATGAGACTTTCTCACCAGTAGCAAAGCTAAAGTCTGTGAGGATTTTGTTAGCAATTGCTGCATATTTCGATTATGAGATTTGGCAGATGGATGTCAAAACGGCGTTCCTTAATGGTGACATTGAGGAAGAGTTGTATATGGTACAACCCAAGGGTTTTGTCGATCCTAGTGATGCTAACAAGGTATGCAAACTTCAGCGCTCCATTTATGGACTGAAGCAAGCATCCCGGAGTTGGAATCAACGTTTTGATAAAGTAATCAAAAACTTTGGATTTATACAAACTTATGGAGAAGCTTGTATTTACAAGAAAGTGAGTGGGAGCTCTGTAGCATTCCTAGTACTATATGTAGATGACATATTGCTGATTGGGAATGATATAGAACTTCTTAATAGCGTCAAAACCTATTTAAATAATAGTTTTTCAATGAAGGATCTTGGCGAAGCGGCATATATTCTAGGCATCAAGATTTATAGAGATAGATCAAGACGCCTAATAGCGCTTTCACAAAGTACATACTTAGACAAAGTTCTAAAGAAGTTTAGAATGGAAGAGAGCAAGAAAGGGTTCGTGCCCATGTTGTCAGGTAAGACCTTGAGTAAGACTCAAAGTCCGGCTACGACAGAAGATAGAGAAAAGATGAATAATATTCCCTATGCCTCGGCCATAGGTTCTATCATGTATGCCATGCTGTGTACAAGACCGGATATAGCACATGCTGTTAGTTTGACTAGCAGATATCAAAGTGATCCTGGAATGAAACACTGGACAGCGGTCAAGAATATCCTAAAGTACCTCAATAGGACTAAGGATATGGTTCTTTCTTATGGAGGTGATGAACAGCTTGTTGTAAACGGTTACACTGATGCTAGTTGGAACACCGATCCAGATGACTCGAAGTCACAGTCTGGATACGTATTTATTTTGAATGGTGCTGTAGTGAGTTGGAGGAGTGCCAAGCAAAGCGTTGTGGCGAAATCTTCAACTGAATCAGAATACATAGCTGCTTCGGAGGCTGCACAAGAAGCCATATGTATGAAGGAGTTCATTACTGGACTTGGCGTGGTTCCTAGTGTGTTGGACCCGATGGCCATCTACTGTGACAACACAGGTGCCATAGCTAATGCACAGGAGCCAAGGTCACATAGCAACCTGAAGCACATCAAGCTACGTTTCCATGCTATTCGCGAGTATGTCTGAGATGGTGACATAAAGATTTGCAAAGTACACACTGATCTGAATGTCGCAGATCCGTTGACTAAACCTCTCCCTAGAGCAAAGCATGACCAACACCAGAACACCATGGGTGTTAGGTATATTACCATGTAATCTAGATTATTGACTCTAGTGCAAGTGGGAGACTGTTGGAGATATGCCCAAGAGGCAATAATAAAAGTGGTTATTATTATATCTTTGTGTTTATGATGAATGTTTACATCCCATGCTATAATTGTATTATAAGGAAACACTAATACATGTGTGTTTTGTAAACATAAAAGAGTCCCTAGTAAGCCTCTTGTGGAACTAGCTTGTTGATTAAATGATGATCATGGTTTCCTGATCATGGACATTAGATGTCATTAATAACAGGGTTATATCATTAGGAGAATGATGTGATGGACACACACCCATAGTAAGCGTAGCATAAGATCAAGTCATTAAGTTCGTATTGCTATAAGCTTTCATATGCATAGTAACCTAATCCTTCGACCATGAGGTTATGTCAATCACCATCACCGGATGGGTACTTTGATGACATCAAACACCGCTTCGTAACTGGGTGGTTATAAAGGTGTCATTGGGTATTCTGAAAGTATGTGTTGAAGCGCATGGACCAAGATTGGGATTTGTCCATCCATATGACGGATAGATATGCTCTGGGCCCTCTCGGTGGAATGTCATCTAGTTAGCTTGCAAGCATGTGACTAGGTCACAAGGGATGACATAACATGGAACGAGTAAAGAGTACTTATCAGTAACGAGGTAGAACTAGGTATGGAGATACCGACGATCAAACCTCGGATAAGTAGAATATCGCGTGACAAAGGGAATTGGTTTTGTATGTTAATGGTTCTATCGATCACGAAGTCATCGTTGAGTATGTGGGAGCCGTTATGGATCTCCAGATCCCGCTGATGGTTATTGATCGGAGAGGTGTCTTCATCATGTCTGCATATTCACGAACCATAGGGTGACACACTTAAGGTTCGAAGTTGTTTTAAGTAGATATAGAATATGCGTTGGAGACCGAATGTTGTTCGGAGTCTCGGATTGGATCCGGGACATCACGAGGAGATCCGGAATTGTCCGGAGAATAAGATTCATATATTGGGGATCATTTTCTAAGTTAGGAAATGTTCCGGAGTGTTTGTATGCAGATTCTAGAAGGTTTCGGAATGTTCTGGAAGGTTCTAGGAGATTTCTTGGAGTTTGCTTGAAAACCAAGAAAGGATCAAGGAGTCTTTGTGGGGCAAGACACGGATTCGTGGGGGAGGAGGACTCCTCCCCCCCTCCCAATCCGCCGGCCAAGGAGGGAGGGGAGTCCTAGTAGGACTCCCCCTCCCATGGCGCCTCCCTCCTTTAAATAGAGGGGAGGGGGCGCCACCCCCTAGACCTCTCCCATAACAAACCCTAGCCGCCGCGTCTCTCCTCCTCCTTCGCTCTGCTCCGGCTTAGGCGAAGCCCTGCAGAATTCTCTACTCCACCACCAACACCACACCGTCGTGCTACTGGGATTCCGTGGAGAAGATCTACTACCTCCGCTGCTCGCTGGAACGGGGAGAGGAAGGTCTTCTTCGACTCCGCACGTGTGACCGACTGCGGAAGCGCTGCCGGAACGGGGCGCCGGAAGGATCGTCCACACGATCTTGAGATCGGCAAGTGATCGACTACATCAACCCCGAGATCTAATCTCGTAACGCTTTCGGATCTATGAGGGTTAGTACAGATCTATCTCGTTGCACATGTCTAATAGATTAGATCTTGGCTTTTATCTAGATTAGATCTGGGTTTTGTTCGTTCTTGCGGTAGAATTTTTTTGTTTTCCATGCTACGAACCCATCTGTGGTATCAGAGCCGGGTCTATGCGTAGATCTGTTGCACGAATAGAACACAATGGTTTTGTGGGTGTTGGTGATCGTGCCGTCTTTTGCTTTGTGTACTTTGCATCTTGCGGTATGGTGGGATGAAGCGGCTCGGGCTAACCTTACATGTCATCGCACATGAGACTTGCTCCACGCTTGACATGTAACTTGCTTCGCACAAGTGTCTTTGCGGGTGTCTGTCTCTCCCATCATAGTATAGATCCAATCTACACTTTGCACTCGATAGCACTAGTATCAACGTTGTGGTTCAGTTTCGTAGGTAAGATCCGTTCTTATTGGAAAGCCCCAAACCACGTAAAACATGCAAAGAAAATTAGAGGTGTCTAACTTGTTTTTGCAGGGGTTTTGTGATGTGATATGGCCATCATGTGATTGTGATTATATTTGATGTATGCAATGATCCTTGTTGTAATATGGCAACCGGCAGGAGCCTAATGGTTGTCTTTAATTCTATTAAGACCTTCGTGTCTATTCATCTTGTAATAGCTTTATTCCAAGTAGTTGTAATAGTTGCTGGTGATGATGGACAACCATGAAGCAGCGCCACTGACCTTGATGCAATGCTGGTGATGATGGAGATCATGCCCGTGCTTTGGAGATGGAGATCAAAGGCATAAGAAGAAAGGGCCATATCATATCACACTAATTATGAATTGCCTATGATGTTAATCCTTTATGCATCTTGTATTGCTAAGATCGCGACAGTAGCATTATAAGATGATCCCTCTCACTAAATTTCAAGTAATAAAGTGTTCGTACTTAGTTGGCACCGTTGCTAAGACTCGTCGTCTCGAAGCATCTCGTGATGATTGGATGTGATAGATTCTACGTGTGCATACAACGGGTGCAAGCCAGATTTGCACATGCGGAAACTAAGGTTAATCTTGACGAGCCTAGCATGTACAGACATGGTCTCGGAACACGGAATACCGAAAGGTAGAGCATGAATCATATAAGTGATATGATGAACATGAAGATTGTTCGCCGATGAAACTACATCTTCTCTCTTGAAGATCGGACTTGGTGTAGTGGACTTGGTTCGTGTAATCACTAAGACAATGTGAGGGATGTTGTTTTGAGTGGGAGTTCACCTAGTTAATTTAAGAATTAAAATTGAACTCAATTTATCATAAACTTAGTCTAAACTACTTGCAAATTTGTTGTAGATTATGCCATCAATTTCAATGCGTTCCTAGAGAAAGAAAAGCTTAAGAACAATGGAAGCAACTTCACGGACTGGCTCCATGGTCTGAAGATTGTCCATAGGGCTGGTCAGATGACCTATGTGCTCGAAGCACCGCTAGGTGACCCACCTGCAGCTGATGCCACCGATGACGTAAAGAATGTTGACGCCACTCGGAAAAATCATTACTCCATAGTTCAGTGTGCCATCCTGTATGGTTTAGAAATGGATCTCCAGAAGCGTTTTGAGCACCACGACCCGTTCGAGATCATTAAGGAGCTCAAGCTCATTTTTGAGACTCACGCGGCTGTGGAGAGCTATGAGGCCTCCGAAAAGTTCTTTACCTGCAAGATGGAAGAGGGAAGCTCCGTTAGCGAGCACATGCTCACCATGTCTGGGCACGCAAACAAGCTCCAAGAGTTGGGGATAACGATTCCTAATGAGTTAGGGATTCACCGTGTCCTCCAATCACTGCCAACGAGTTATAAGAACTTTGTGATGAACTACAATATGCACTGCATGAACAAGACATTGCCTGAATTATCGTCCATGCTGAAATCTGCTGAAGTGGAGATCAAGAAGGAGCACCAAGTGTTGATGGTCAATAAGACCACCAATTTCAAGAAACAGGGCAAGCCTAAGAAAAAGGGCAACTTCAAGAAGGACGGCAAGAAAGCTGCCGCACCTTCTAAGAAGCCCAAGGCTGGTCCTAAGCCTGAAACTGAATGCTTCTACTGCAAGGGTGCTGGTCACTGGAAGCGTAACTGCCCCAAGTACCTGGCGGATCTGAAGAACGGCAACATCAAGAAGAAAGGTATATTCGATATACATGTTATTGATGTGTATCTTACTAGTAGTCGTAGTAGTGCCTAGGTATTTGATATTATGCGAAGATGTGTTTCAAAATATGAACAAAAGGAGATATTGCGTAAATGTCATGGAAGTGCTTATGGAGGACATCATGCAAGAGATAGAACTGCACAAAAGGTGCTACAATCAGGTTTCTACTGGCCTACCCTTTTTAAAGATGCAAGAAAATTTGTTTTATCTTGTGATGAATGTCAGCGTGTTGGTAATATTTCTAGACGCAATGAAATGCCTATGAACTACTCTCTAGTTATTGAACCTTTTGATTGCTGGGGATTCGACTTTATGGGTCCTTTCCCTCCTTCGAAAGGTTACACTCATATTCTTGTTGCCGTTGATTATGTTACTAAGTGGGTAGAAGCCATTCCTACAAAGAGTGCTGACGGGGAGACCTCTCTAAAAATGCTTAAGGATGTTATCTTTCCTAGGTTTGGAGTGCCTAGGTATCTCATGACTGATGGGGGTTCTAATTTCATTCATGGTGGTTTTAGAAATACCCTTGCTAAATATGATGTTAATCATAGAATTGCTTCAGCCTATCACCCCCAAACTAGCAGGCAAGTAGAGTTATCAAATAGAGAAATTAAATCCATCTTGCAAAAGACTGTTAATAGATCTAGAAAAAACTGGGCTAAAAAGTTGAATGATGCTTTATGGGCTTATAGAACTGCTTACAAAAATCCTATGGGGATGTCTCCTTATAAAATGGTTTATGGAAAGCTTGTCACCTACCCTTAGAATTAGAACACAAAGCTTACTGGGTAGTTAAATAACTAAATAGATATTGTAAGCTCGCTGGTGAGAAAAGACTATTTGACTTAAGTTCTGTAGATGAATGGAGGAGTGAAGCCTATGAAAATGTTAGGCTCTTTAAGGAAAAAGTTAAAAGATGGCATGACAAGAGAATACTTAAGAGAGAATTTCATTTTGGTGAGAAAGTTCTTTTGTATAGGTCTCGTCTCAGATTTTTTGTAGGAAAGCTATTGTCAAAATGGGAAGGACCTTTCATTATTGAAGAAGTATACCATTCGGGAGCAATAAAAATTTCTTCTTTAAAAGATAATACTACACAAATTTCTTTTGCGAAATTACAATACAACTATATTTTTGCTGTTTTTAGTCAATAAGGAAAGTTACAAAGCGAAAAAGGGACGGAAACGGAGCCAGGGTGGCTCACACCACCCTGTGGCACGGGCCCACCCCTGGCCGCGCCACCAGGTGGTGAGTCCACCCCGGACTCCGCCCCCGACTCGTTTTCTCCCAGTACCTTCCTTTTGATAGGAAACTTCGTAATATATAACCCCCCGGATCTTCCGAGGTTCGTATATCGTGTTTTCATCGTGTTTTTGTTTCGATCTGTTTCTGCCAGGTAGAATCCCAGATTTGTAGCCACAATGTCTTCCACTATATCAGCCGAGGGAGATTCCTTAGAAGATATCATCAACCCATACATGAGAGAATTGAAGATTCATCACAAGGAGTTATTGCTCGAAAGTGGGGAGGTCCGAATTAAAGAGGTTCAAGGCCCTAAAGGTGAAGGAAGTCTGGAGGACAGGATGGAAGCACTGGAGCAAGAAGTCTTTAGGTACAAGAAGATGGCAGAGCGCGAAGTGGATATCGTCGATAAGATTTGTTCTGAACTCATCACCGAGCACCAAAAGGAGACTGCTGAACTCAAAGACGAAGTCCTCTCACTCCGCCAAACAACCAACGAACTACAAGCACAGTTCTATGACGTTCAAAATCAAAACTGTGAGTATGAGGCTAGATTTAAATGCATAAGTGCTGCTGCAAGTTTCAGGATGTTGGAAACCACGACGTCCTTTGTTGATGGGAAGCCTTTACCCTGGAAGACGAACGAAGATGAGAGGATACCACCACCACCAAAGGAGTAATTCATCATCAGGTTTGGCATCCCCTTGGTTTGTTCCAAGCTTGGGGGAGTGCCGCGGTATCACATCACTATCTTCTATCTTTTTACCTTTTTAGTAGTCATATCATGAATAGAGGAGTTATTATGTAGGATGGTTTGCATTATGGAAGTGTCCCCTCTCTCGTTAGATATGTATCCCTTGGTGTGAGTTGCCGTTATGGAATATTAATGAGAAGTTCTATCATTTACTCTTTTGCATAGCTTATATTAGTTTTCAATTCGTGGTTATATGATTGATCTTGTTGTTAGTATTGGTATCACTTTGGGATTATTGAGTTAATTTAGTTGGTTTTGGCAAACCTGGCTCGGTCAGTTGCAACACTATTTTTGAGAGTTGAATGAAAAAGATAGAAGTACTCTAAAGAAAAATAATTTCATCATCTTTCTTTCTTGATTTGCTCATAAGTCTAGTATTCTCTAGTTAAGATCTTTTGTGCTTCCAAGGAAGATTGCATGTTTACCTTTATCACTTGTATGTTTGTTTGTTTCCTTCAACTCTTATACTTGCTACCCAGCCATGCTAGCCAAAAACCTGTACTGAGAGGGTATTCTTCTCGTGCATCCACCTCCTTAAAACCAAAACCTTTGCCATTTGTGTCCACATACCTACCTAGTAGCATTATTGCTATTCCAAGTAAATTCTTGTTTTATCTACCTCCCAAATTAAACTTGTTATGTGAAAATTAGTGATTAAAGCTCTCACGAACTTGATGGCACACTTTACTTTCTTGCACTTAATAAACTTGAACCATTGTGCTCACCTATGTTGCGTATATTCTTGCGCTTTGTATGTTGTGAATTAGCAGAACCATGCTGTCATGGGGAACGCTTTCAACATTGCACTGGTACTTTGTACCTAGTTGATATCATATTCTTTTGTCTATGGATGTCGTTGGTGTGAAATGAAAGGGGAGCTTGTAAGTCCATGGAGTTATGCATGTGTGTTAGAGAAACGCCTGGGCCGCTGGTCTAATCCGTGTTGACATGGTGGAAACCTGCAGCGTAACCATAACGAGTATCTATGAAGCATTCTTCTTATAAAAAAAGAGATAGAGATTGAGAAAAAGAGAAAAAAAAGAGATATTATGAAAAGAGGAAAGAGAGAAAAAAACACCATATTCCCATGGTAAATAAGAAGATTGCTGAGATGCTTGTTGTCTGCTTGCCTTGTCATTTTGATATTGGGATTCTTCCATATCGTCGGGCAAGGGGTACCCCGTTGGCGGTTCTCAATGATACACATATGCTTACAATGACAAGAACTTACCGGTGACTAAACTTGAGTAGCATGAGGAGCGGCCCTCGTATTCAAGGGACATGAGATTCTCAACTTACAACTTGTCAATGCATATCCTCATATTTTATCATTTTAACCTTAATCACCTAAAGATGCCTATGATAGGGGCAATGAGAGCAGAAAGCTAGTAAGTATCATAATTTTTGGGAGCTCTTTATGAGACTTGCAATCCCTGCTTCCCTCTTTGAAGGGCCTTTCTTTTACTTTGTAGTTGAGTCAGTAAACCTATTCCCTTCTATCTCAGCAAGTATTTTGAGTTGTTGTGTTTCATTCATTCATATGATGGTTTATTCAATCATGTTTCTTATGTTCCTTGTTTAGCACATTGCTCTTATCTTGATGTTTACTACTTTGAAAGCTATCTTTGAAAACCAGTTATTTGTGAACTCCAGCAAATTATCAACTATTCTTCGACCAAGAGCTAAGTTTGCCATTACCAATTATGATTCACTTTATGTATCTTTATTGTGTTTCTTTTACTCATTGCAAGTTGAGTTATATAATAGTGAGTTGTCTTCTATTATGATCTATGAACTTGATGGATGTGATGCTTCTTGTCCGTATTCTTTTATCGACTCTTCACTCCATAAACCTGAGGCCATGTTTATTGAGCTCAGTTTCGCTTGGGGACAAGCGAAGTCTAAGCTTGTGGGGAGTTGATACGTCCATTTTGCATCACTATTCTATGTCTTAATTCACTATTATTCATTGATATATTTCATATTGAGAGGTGATACTTATGTTATTTCATCTGTTTTTGCATGGTTGATGACTTTTGGAGCATGGACCGCTGCAACCAGGATTCTGATGGAAAAGGTGCTGTTTGGAGGCAAAATTCGCGAAGATCAGAAAATCCGGGAAAATATACGAAAGATCCTATATTTCCAGAAGACTAAGGATGCCATAAGACGGAGTGAAGATGGGCCACAGGGGGCCCACACCACCCCTTGGCGTGGGCAGCCCTAGGCCACACCAGCAGGTGGTGTGGCTGCCCTGGCCCACCTCTGGCTCTCTCCTCTGGCGTATATCATCCTCCCGAAACCCTAAGACTCGGGGAGCAACCACAGAAAGATTCCGCCGCCTCTGCGGGGCGGAAAACACCGAGAGAGAAAGATCTCTCCGATAGACAAATTTCTGCCAGGGGAATTCCTTCTCGGAGAGGGGAGATCATCGCCATCAACACCACCATCAAGCTGGACTTCATCGGGATCATCATCATCATCGCCACCATCATCATCACCATCAGCACCCTCATCACCATCTCCATATTGCTGTAACAATTGAGTTGAATCTTGCATTAGTTCATAGGGGAAACTTTCCCGGTGTTGATTACTCTTTGTAGTTGATGCTATTGAGTGAACCATTGAATTATTGTTTATGTTCAGATTGTTATACATCATTATTCCATCTCTGATCATGATCCATATGATGTCTTGTGAGTAGTTCGTTTTGTTCTTGAGGACATGGGAGAAGTCATGTTGTTAGTAGCGTAGTTGTGTTGAGAAAGATTCAATAGTTTGATATTTAAGTTGTGGTGTACTTCTTCTAGTGGTGTCATGTGAACGTCGACTACATGACACTTCACCTATATGTGCCTAGGGGAATGCATTGTGTATTTGGCTACTAATCGTAGGGGTTGCCAGAGTGACAGAAACCTGAACCCCCGTTAGGAAACCATTGCACAAGGGACGTAAGGGTCTTAGAGTTTAAAGCTGTGGTTAGGTCTCTACCTTAATTATTTCTTGTACTTATGGATGTTTGCAAGGGGTATAATCACAAGTATGTATTAGTATTGGATGGGGCAGTACATTAGCACAGGTTCACCCACACAACACTTACCAAGCTAGAGAAGATTGATCGACTATATGAAGCGAAAGCACTTGATAGTCTTCCCATGTGTCCTCGAGAACGTTTGGTCATCTTAAGTAATACAACCGGCTTGTCCTTTTGCTGCATAAAGGATTGGGCCACTTGCTGCATTTATTCCTACTGTCTTTTATTTACTCGTACTTTGTTTACTTGCTTCATCAAAAACCCCTAAAAATCCGTTTTCTAAGTATTTGCAGAGAATTCCTGATCCATACCACTAGCCAGCACCTTCTGCTCCTCGTTGGGTTCGACACTCTTACTTATCGAAAATACTGCGATACACCCCCTATACTTGTGGGTCATCAGTGGGAATGTAGATCTAGATCTCCTCTTTCAAATCCCTCAATAATATGAAAGAGTCATAGGAGGGTTTGAGGGATCTCATGAAGGTCAACAATGGAGGAGAAAACTTGCAAGAAAGGTTAGGAAACCATTGGAAAGAAGGGCCCCTTAAATAGGTCCCTAGAAATCCAACCGTTAGGCCCATGAATCGCCCGGTCCGGAGTCTCCGGTGTACCCAGGCCAAACAGGGACAAACTGGGGGACATTCAGTACGCGGTCTGGAGATAGGCTGGAGATTTTGTCTGGAATCTCCGGTCTTACAAAAACTGGCAGAAAGACCAATATAAAAACAACCATAACTTTTGCATTCGGACTCCGATTTTGATGATCTTGGGTCTGTTTTCAAGTGGATAATAAACTCTACAAGATAATACAGAGAAACATCATAGTCCAGCAAGGGAGGATAGAACCAAATGATGGAAGGTTTTACCTCTCTCAAAAAGATGAACCGATAAAACCTCCAACATCAAAAACGCAATAGAGAATGCATATGAAATCCATTTTTGATGAACTAGAGCTTGTTATGAATATTACCACAAGCTCTAGAACCTCAAACGGTTTGATCTTTCTCCAAGAAAGATGATGCTAAGCATGCAAAGGTTTGATCTTTCTCTGAAGGATATGATCAAGTTACTCACTCGAGAGCCCCTCTTAATAGTACGGATATCTATCCTATAAATCGGTCTCTCCAACTAACACCAAGAGACTAGTAAGAAGGAAACCCTATCAAGAACATACCTTTACCTTGCGCATATTCCACTTGAGGTCGATGACAGCGATCTTGTCTATCTCAAGATGCAACACCTTTCTTGATTGCGCTAGCTTGGTGAAGACTTGCAAACTGTTCCCTCATATTCCACTATGGTAGAGTTCCCTCATATTCCACTATGGTAGAGCTTCTCTTTTGGGCATATCTTCACATATTCATGAACACCATAGGATGGTAAGCTTCAAGCAAATGATGTCTTCGGGATGTCTCATCTTAAACTTGTACTTCATTTTTTCTTTCTTCATCATGTTGGTGTCTTGAAGGTACACAAGAGATATCACACCATCTTATTTTTCAAGACACACTTGCCATATGATCAACTCTCACATGACCAATCTTTGGATCACTCCTTGAACACCTGGTCATCACTTGATCTTCTTCACTTTCTTCTTCTTCTAACCTTGAAGCCATCATATGGTTCAAGCATTGCCTATAGACAAATCCTACAAGTAAAGCTCAATGCAGACATAAGTCTATAAAGATTGCCATTAATTACCAAACCAAACATGGGGCACATATTGTCGTGGTGTGGAACACGACAGTACCATCGGGGATGGCTTGAAGGGGACAATCAGGATGCTATCGGTGGCTACTCGCAATAGGTTGGGCACAAATACTGCAAACACAGAGATGTACCCAGGTTCGGAGCCCTCTTGGCGAGGTAAAGCTCCTACTCCTGCAAGGATCTACTATCAAAGGGGCGAATGCCCAATACAGATACTCCTTGAGCTGTTTTCCTGGCTACTCCTTGCTAGAAGGAGAAGAAGGAGCTACTCAACTTGTCTAATGTGGATAACTTCTAACTTGTCATTGTTTACCTATTACCCTAGCACTACCCCCCTTATATACTGGTTGAGGAGGCAGTTTACAAGATGGGTTCTAGGGTTTACTGTTTGGATCTAGGCCTTACAAAGTGGGCTGGCTGGACAGGGCCAAATGATAGGCCCGGGTCCAGTCAAGCCTCCAGTACAGGGAAGGATAGCGCTACAGTGTCCAGTGCCCCTGCTTTACTCATCAACCGGCTCGTCAGCTGGCTCTTTATGCGTAAGCCAGAGCTTTCCTCGTCAGCCCTTGCTTTGCTTGTCAGCCTCTAGCTTCGGCACAGTTGTCCGGTAGCGCCGGCCAGGCTAGCCAGCCTGTATGGTCAAAGGTGCTCTCAACAAGGAGTGTCATTCCCACCGTAGTACCGCCAGCGGATCTGAGGCGGCCGGCTAAGAGCGGCCTCCCAGCCGGTTCTTCTGGCTACTCGGCTAGACAGGCCAGCCGGGGAAACTTGGATGCGGACCGGGTGGGGGATTCCACCCGGCTATGGTTCCTTGATCTAGGTCCAGACGGCATGAGCTCCTTGGAGCCAGCCGGTTGGTCCCGTCTTGGCCTACCCGGGGGTTATCCCCCCGACACTAGTCCCCGAGCGCGTTAGGACTTGGCCCCGTGGAGAAGTTCTTGCATGCTCATTTGAAATGATTGATGGTGCAGATGCTTTGTTGTTTTCTTTTGTCTTGTAGTCTTTGTCTTGTACCAGCTTGAGATTCTTTGTTGTTTCCCGGCTGGGGTTTACCGGCTACGGAGCCGATGGCCCCACCCATAGGGTGTGAGCGGTGACCTACTTGATCGGCTGCCGCACCCGGCCAGGAGAGGGATCGCTAGTTTGCTGTCGTCGTTGCTCGCGTCGGCCACGCCTGCCATTTCTGGCACGCGTCGCGTCAGTTTGACCTCTTGGTCTGCCGCGGCAGTTTTTGGTAACTGCGCGCATGCTTTCATCATTGCGGTTTCTTGGAGATCATGGGCGCGGTTTGCCTCCTGCAGTAACTCCTGTGGGATCTTCTGTGTGCATGACACTGGCGCACGCGATCCGCCCCGAACCATCATGGAGAAGTGGGGCAGTTGCCTGCCACGTGGCATGAAGGGAGGGCAACTGGCGCGGCCTTTTTTCCCTGATAAATAGGGACACCAAGGAGCGGGGGATCTTAACTTCGTCTTCCTGTGCTTGCCGCCCCTACTCTCCTTCGCGCTCTAGCCCTCCACTGATCCTCTGCGCCACTGCTTCTTGGTTGCTGGTGCCGTTCCTTTTCTTCCGCAGCAATGGTCCCCATGCTTCAAACACGGCCACCTTCCCGAACAATATGCTGCCCGATGTTGCCGACGGGTGGTGCGGCTCGTACATCACCGAGGATTTGGTGCGGAAGTACCGGCGGGGGAGGTTCCTGCCGTCGGAGCGCTTGGTGAAGAACCGCTTCGCGCTGGAGGGCGAGTGGGTGCCCAACCCTCAGCCTAGCGAGGCCGTCGTCTTCCTCGCCCACTTGGCTTGTGGCCTTGGGCTGCCGCTGAGCCGGTTCGTCCTGGATCTGCTTGTCTCCTTTGACCTCCAGCTCCACCATCTCGGAGCCAACGCTGTGGCGATGTGATGGCCCAAAATATATCGAGCTTGTTGGGGAACCCCAAGAGGAAGGTATGATGAGCACAACATCAAGTTTTCCCTCAGTTATGAAACCAAGGTTATCGAACCAATAGGAGCAAGGAAACACCTCCAAGGTGTTGTTGCCAACTTTGAATCCTGCACAACACAACCACAGAACTTTGCCCACAACTTACAGTGAGGTTGTCAATCTCACTAGTTTTGCTGAAAACAAAGGATTAAACGTATTGTGTGGAAGAAAGTAAAAGCTTACAGAAAGTAAACAGAAAGCAGTAAATAGTTGTAGATTGATGGTAAAAGAAAGGACCGGGGTCCATAGTTCACTAGTGGTGGTTCTCTTTAAGATAGATGACATGTTGGGTGAACAAATTACAACGGGGCAATTGACAAACATCGAGAAAGCAAACATGCATATACTAATCATCTTGACTCCTATGAGATTTGATTGGGCTATACAACATTATACATAGACCGTAATCCAACTGCATTTATGACTAGTAATCCACCTTCAGGTTATCATCCGAACCCCCTCTAGTATTAATTTGCAAGCAACAGATAATTGCATTACGCATTGCGTGTAAAGTAAACAATACGATTGTTCTATGAACAAAGGATTGCTGTTTTCTCCCTAGTAGCAACAGCACATCTAGTACCTTAGAGATTTCTGTCACTTCCCCAGATTACTAGAGGCATGAACCCACTATCGAGCAAAAATACCCCCTCTTGGAGTTGCTAGCATCTACTCGGCCAAGATATCTACTAACAACAGAGAGCATGCAAGATCACAAATAACAAAGACATGAGAGAATCAATCTGAAATAGCATCTCAATATCCATCGGATCCCCGCAAACACAACATGTATGATTACAAATAGATGATGTTGATCATGAACGGAGATCACAAGGTCTAAACATGGTAGCACAAAGGAGAAGAACCAACCATCTAGCTACTACATGGACCCGTAGTCCAAGGATGAACTACTCACGCATCACACCGGAGGCTTGCATGGTGATGAAGAAGGCCTCCAGGGTGAATTCTCCCCTCCGGCAGGGTGCCGGGAAGAGCTTCAGATCCCTCCCGATCTAGGGATGGAGATGACAGCGGCTATAGACTCTTTCGTGGAATTTTGATCGGGTACTTAGGGTTTCTGTATCGGAGGAATCTTATAGGCGAAAGGGGGGCCGAGGGGGTTCCCTAGGCGGCCACACCACCCCCTGGCGCGGGCCAGACCTGGCCACACGACTAGGTGGTGTGGCAGCCCTCTGGCCCCTCTGCGTCTCGTATTCTGGCTCTGTGTCCCCCTTGGTGAAAAACTGACTTTGGCTTTTGTCCCGTCCAATTCCGAGAATATTCATTTTCTGACTTTCCTGGAACCAAAAACAGCAGAAAATAGGCCGTTGGCACAGTGGCATCTTGTTAATAGGTTAGTCCAAGAAAGTGTATAAAAAGTACTCCAAAGTGTGGACAAAACATAAGAAAGTAGATAAAAACCAAGCATGGAACATAAAAAATTATGGATACGTTAGCAACGTATCAACATCCCCAAGCTTAACTCCTGCTTGTCCTCGAGTAGGTAAGTGATAAAAAGAAAGAATAATTTTTGAGGTGACATGCACCATCATAAACTTGATCAAAGTATTTGTAAAACATTGATAGTTGGGATCATAGTACTTCAACATAGCATGAAAGATAAAGTTCTAACAATAAGACATAGCAACTATGTTGTAACATGAAAAGGCACAAACAAAAGATTCATGAATAACAATGCTTTGCAAGACATTTGTTTGTTTCACATAAAGAAAACATAATATAATGGCATTCAGCTTGTCCCTCATAGAGTAGCAAACATAAATGCAAAGGACACCTTCAAAGTTCATAAGGGTGACTAGATACAAATAGTTTAAGAACAAGCAATACCAAAGTTATGCATCAATCAACAAGTCTTGGGACAATGCACATAGAACTAAGAATGGCCACTATGCTCTCAAAATAGGTGCATAAAGATAGAAGGTGGAGACTCAACATAAAAGTAAAAGAAAGACCTTCATAGAAGGAAGTAGGGATTCAAGTTTCATAAAGAGCTTCCAAAAATTATGGTACTTATTAGCTTTCAGCTCTCATTGCCCCTATCATAAGCATCTTTAGGTGATTAAGGTTAAAGTGACACAACTAAGAGGATATGCTTGACAAGTTATAAGTTGAAATGTCATGCCCCTTACTTACGAGTACCGAACCTCATGCTACTCAACTTCGGTCACAAGTAAGCTCTTGTCATTGTAAGTACATATGTATCATAGAGAACCGCCAACGGGGTACCCCTTGCACATGATACAGGAGCTATCCCATAATCAAAATGACAAGGCAAGCAGACAATGAGCATCTCAACAATCTTTTTATTTGCTATTTGCATAGGTTTTTATTGAGGATGCTTCATAGAGTGCTCATTATGGTTACGCTGCAAGTTTCCACCATGATTAGGCATGGCTTAGGCTAGCGGCCCAGGCGTTTCTCTAACACACATACAAACTCCATGATCTTACAAGTTCCCCTTTTATTTCACACCGTCGGGATCCATAAGCAAAAGAATCATGATATCAATGAAATAATAAGTGCAATGTTGAAAGCGTTCCCCATGATACATGGTTCTGCTAACTTCAACTTATACAGCACAAGCATACACGCAATAAAGATGGACGCAATGGTTCAAGATTATTAAATGCAAAAAAGTAAAGTGTGACATCAAGTTCGCGAGAGCTTTAATCACTAGTTTTTCACATAACAAGTTTAATTCGGAAGGTAGATAAAAACATGAATATACTTGGAATAGCAAATGCTAATAGTGTTGGGTCCGCAGCATAGAATACAAAAAATTTCCTACGATGAGAACTACACGCCAAGATCTATCTACTAGGTACAGAGCAACGGGTGGACATACATCCAACGAGAACTTACCCTCGAAGACAACCAGTTTTGTTAACGAGTAGGAACTCGTGGTTGATGTAGTCGTACACTTGCCGATCTCAAGATCGTGAGGAAGTCCGAGCGCCGCAACTCAGCAGCGTATCCATACTCGCACACACGTTCAAGCCACCGGACAACCTCCACCTCCTTGATCTAGCGATCCAGCGGAAGTAGCAACTCCTTCCACACGAAATGCCACCGAGAACATGTATCTTGCTAATCCGAGACCATGGGGGAATAATTCTAGAGGGGGAGAGAGATCCTTCACAAGGAGGTGTGAGGAAGAAGGAGGAAGAGGGTGGACTTTTATAGGAGGAGGGGGTGCCCCTCCTTCATGGCCGGCGCATGGGGGGTGACTCCTCACCTCCCCCATTCATGTGGTGGTAACCCCTCCACATTAAAATGCCTCTTCACATTCCCCTTTAAAGTCCCTACTTTAAATGCATTAAAATTCTCCAAGTTTAATGCTCTCTCATTTAATAAAACTCTTTTATTAAATTTATTCAGAATTTTGTTAATTACTTTAATTAACAAACATTCACATATAACCCCTTGCAATATTTCAATATCACATGTAGAACCACTTTCTGCAATTTCACCTGAAACAATTTCCGGTTTCTATCGAAATAATTCCTGCGCTTTGCAATTCTTTCGTCTGAAACATATGTGCTCCAAAATGGTGTCCGGTAAATGTTAAGTGTGTCACCCTACGGTTCGCGAATAATGCAGACATGATTGAGACTCCTCTCAGATCAATAATCAGAAGCGGGACCTGGAGATCCATACTGACTCCTGCATATTCAACGATGACTTCTGTGATCGTGAGAACCTTTAACGCTAGTAACTAAATCCCTTTGTCTCGCGATATATTACATGTCCGAGATTCGATCATCGGTATCTCCATACCTAGTTTGATGTCGTTGCCGACATGCACTCTTTTTTTGTTCCCGTGATATAACATTCTAGTGATCACATCACTTGCTTGCAAGCTATCTTAATGTGATATCACCGAGAGGGCCCAGAGTATATCTATCCGTCATCGGTATTGACAAATTCCACTCTTGAGCCATGAGCCTCAACATAACACCTTCGTAGCACTGAACCCATCTTTATAGTCACCCTATTACGGTGTGACGTTTGATGTTATCAAGATACTCTTTCGGTGTTAGCAATTAACATGATCTCGTGGTCTAAGGATAAAGATTACTCCGTATGATATTATAGCAATATAAACATAATGACTTGATCATAATGCTATACTTCGGATGAATGTTCATCACATCATTTCACAAATGCTATGACCTTGTTATTAACAACATCCAATGTCCATGATCAGGAAACCTTGATCATCTTGTTAATCAACAAGCTAGTCTATAAGAGAGGCATAACTAGGAACCCTTTTTGTTTATTAAACACACATGTATTGACGTTTCCGATCAATACAATTATAGCATGCAAAATAAAAATTTATCATAAACATGGAATAAGGTAATAACCACTTGATCATTGCCTCTCGGGCATATTCCCTTCAGTCTCCCACTTGCACTAGAGTCAATAATCTAGTTTGAAATTTTTTGCGTATTGAACACCTATGGCTTTCTGGTGTTGCATATACACTATTGCTAGTGGTTAACATAATCTCCGGATCTGACAGTTTCAGGTCCGTGTGTATTTGCATGTCTTTGTGTCTCTACGCATCACTCATTCTCAAATGAGATGGCATTGTATAAATTTGGTCCTTTGGTGAGACCTTTAGTTCGTTCCGGTTAAAATATGTTAATATTAGTGTCACACAATATATCTTCATAGTATTAGCCCACTTTGAACCACATCTAGTTTGATAACAAACTACTTAACACAAATTCCCTCCTTGGCTGCTACTATAGCAGTTATATACTTAGCCTTTTGTTGTAGTATCCGTCACAATGTCTCAACTTTGGAACTCATCCAAATCCACCATGGAACATCCTTTCCATTACATTGTGCCACCCATAGTCTAAATTGAGATAAATTTAATTTGTATCTTGTGACAAAACTAGTATCAATGTAACACTTTACAATGAACTACCTTTAATTATTTGCCACTTATACATGATATATTCTTAGTTCTTCCAAAGTTCATAAGAATATCTTTACTATCGTCCAATGATCATCTTATGAATCATTCTGGTATGTGCTCATAACATTTAGAGCATAGGACATTCTGGATATATACATATCATGGTATAATCGATCAAAATCTTCATGTGATTTTACTCACCAAGTGTTGAAACACTTGAATTTTGATACAATCCTTTCCATGCAGCATGAACCCTTTCAATATCTCATATATGTATGTCTGGCACAACCATATTAGCGCCTCAATCTATCCATATAGATATTGATGCCAAATATTCCAGGTTTGCCCAAGTCTTTCATCGAAATCTCATTTTAATGAAATTCTTAATTTGTGTCAATACAAGATACATCATCTCCAATCAACAATATGTCCTCTACATAATGTATTAGAAATATGTCTCAACACTCCCACTTAATTTCTTGCAAATGCAAGCATCTTCATCATCTCCGATGAATTTAAACTCTTTTAACAGTTCCATCATGGTGAAGATTCCAACTCCGCTATGCTTACTTCAACTATTGAAGTTTGCATGCTCTTTTAGCACCCTTTGAATTAACCAAAACCCTTCGGACCATGTCATGTACACGTCCTAGGTAACCGTTCTATTAGAAGAACCTTGTTTTGTTTATTCAACTACCATATACCAAATTATATGTAGTGGTTGCTATATTAATCCGTCAAGACTATATGTCGCTATGAAAGATCAAAATCTTGTCACAGTCAACTCCTTGAACATTGCCGTAAACTTCTTTCCGACATGTCGACTATTTCATAGATGTTAAACATCCATGCCTATTTCTTTATAGATCCAAACACAAACGATAGGCTTCACGCCTTTCCTGAGGGTCTTCCAAGTTCAGAAACTTGATTTCTCGTGTATGGATACTGTCACGGATTCTATGACTTCTAGTCATTTTACGGAGTCAGGGCCCATCATCGCTTCTATGCATGTAGTCGGTTCATCATTGTCAAAACAATAATGACTTGCTTATCAAATCACACTATTTGATTCTTACCGACCCACACAGTTCAATAGGAACTCTAATCTCCGAGATCACACCCTTTGTAATCACGAGAGCCATGAGCGTTGTGGCTGCCACCGGGACACTTTCCGGCGCTGCGCTACTTAGCACATATAGCTAAGGTTCAACAACCTTATCAAAGTTCTATTGTCCTCCCACTTAACTTTTCACGAGAAATTCCTTCTCAAGAAACTTGACGTTCCAAGTAACAAACTCTTTTGTCCTTGGTGTTATGGAGAAATTCCCAACAAATTCTTTGGGATAATCTACAAAGACGTGCTTATCCGACTTTGGTTGTAAACATTTTACTTATGCATAGCATACCAAAATTTAAGAAAAGACAATTCGGGTTTTATCCCAAACCATAACTTATATGGTGTCGTTTCAACGGATCACGATGGTGCTCTTTTCAGTGTAAAAGTGGCAGTCTCTAAAGCTTTAATCCTTAAAACATAATGGCAGTTTTATAAATGACACCTTTGATCTTACCACGTCAAACATGGTTTGATTTCATCTCTCGAATATGCCATACTCCTATGGTTTATTGGGAAACACAAATCATGGAACAATTCCTCAAATCTTAGGTGTTTTTGCTAAACACGTAACTCAAATATCTTCCTTTATGATCGAATCATAAACTCTTTATTTTCTTGTTACAATGATTTTCCACTTCATCTTGAAAGTCTTTGAACAATTTTCAAATGTTTCATACTTCTCCCTTATTAAGTAAATATACAGATATATTCACTCAAATTTTCGGAGAAAGCATATGAAGCAAAAAGATCCATCGCATATGGCTACACATAATGGACTATG
This sequence comes from Avena sativa, assembly GCA_916181665.1. Taxonomy (NCBI): domain Eukaryota; kingdom Viridiplantae; phylum Streptophyta; class Magnoliopsida; order Poales; family Poaceae; genus Avena; species Avena sativa. The sequence continues at coordinate 369,334,368 of OV702290.1, forward strand.
CACATCAACACGTACAATTTCCAATAAGCTAGTTATCCGTTCCTCTTTGGCCTATGAACGGAGTTTCAATTATCTCGAGGAAAGTCTCACAAGCGTCAGTTGATCAAAATCAGAGACTCCAAAAATCCATCAACATGGAGTTTCTTCATGTTTTCTTTCCAATATAATTTAAACAGCGATGTCACTTCATAAGTGATCTTTCAATCATTTGTCTTACGACATTTTAGCAATAGTGTTTATGGATGTGATTTCTCCCACCAGACTTGTAAAAGTTCATCTATCCTTTATGGAATACGGTAATTATTTGAACAACCATTGTTCTCATAATACCGGAACAAAATAACAATTATTAAAACAAATCTTGAAGGCTAGGTTTGATGTCAACGAAATACACAATAACACTTTATTTGTTTTCGATGAACATCATCACTTATTCTCTTGCTAGTTACTTAGGCCATTGTAGTTCATGAATTGCGTTGTCCTGTATGACACTTCATACCAACCAATTCGGTATCCAATACCGGTATCCAATACCTCAGAACCACATTGTTTAACAAGCAAGGAATACAGCCATAACATGTATATCTTCTATATACCTAAGTTGGACATCTCCAACTTTTTCTTTTCTGCCAAATATTTTATAGATTCTCTTTCAGCAATTCCTTTTCCTTTTAAAAGAATCTATCAACATCAATAGTGGTGTCATTCACATGACACATAGTACAAAGCGTATATAGTCAAATACTAATACCTTAGGACTTGCACTTTGAAGTGGATCACCATCATCAAATGTTTGGTATTCTTTCAAAAATCCATTCTTTAGTAATATATTAGTGTAGTAAACATTTTACTTACATCTTCTATTCATCCTTATCATGACAACTTTCATGATCAAGCTACTATAGCCTATAAGGAAGAATGATGAGTATAATTTTAGTTCCCAAAAACCTTTTTGGGAGATCTAGATGCCTAACATCTCCATCCTTCACAAATTCTCATACAATATGAGAACATGTGTTTTGCTAAATTATACTCTATAATAATGCAACCAAAAACATTGTTTCAGATATCACAATATCTTTCACACATGATGGTTTCTAAAACAATTTCCAGCTCCTATATAATCTTGATATTAAAACAACTTTTGAATATCAATAATCATGGAGGCAAACATGATACTTTAGATACTAACATTGGAATTCTTACTCTTGATTTAATACTACTTATTAAACTTCATGGAGTAAATAGAGTTTGCTGAAAGTTTGCAATAGGACTTATAAACTTTAAATTGACATTCAAAACAATACGATACCAGTTCGTAAACTAAATATCCAGAATTCTATAGTTCTATTATCTCAATTAAAACTAAGAATAAGGTAGTGAACAAACGCCAATGACTACAACAAATTATGCAAATTCACTTCGATTTAGTTTATGACAAATTTAGTTCGACTAATCCAAATTAGAAATGAACTCCCACTCAAAAACGACATCCCTCGTGCCTTTTTGGTGATTACATGAACCAAATCCACTACACCAAGTCTGATCATCACGTGAGTTGGTGTAGCTTGAAAGGCGAGCATCAATATGGGCATCATATCAACTATATGAATCATTCTTAACCTTTCGGTCCGTGTTCCGAGGCCATGTCTGTACATGCTAGGCTCGCCAAGTAAGAACCTTAGTACTCGCGTGTGTAAAACTGTCTTACACCCGTTGTATGAAAGCGTAGAGTTGAGTACACCCGATCATCACGTGATGTCTCGAAACACGATGCATAGAACGGTGCATACTCAAGGAAGAACACATTTTATATTGATATCTAAATGAGGTATCATCTTACAATGCTACCAAAAGCGCCAAACTAGTAGTATAAGATGCTAACATCTAATGTGTAAAGTGAGATGATATGGTCCATGCATTGATCTCTATCATTTGCATCGTGGTATGATCTCTATCATTCCTTTGTTTGTAAGGCCAAGGTCTATGGAACTTACACGTTAAGTGTGTTGTAAGAGTATCTATCATACATCTACTTACAACAATACCATATCAAAACACTAGCCCAGCAACGATCTAAACTAGACGCCTCTAATTTATCAATTGCAAGTTTTACGTGGCTTAGGGCTTTCGGAGATAGAACCGTTCTCACCTACGAACATGAACCACAACGAGGATAACCAAGTTATTAGAAACTCGTTGTAAATCAGATATTGACTATGGTAGGAGAGACAGACACCCGCCAGCCACTTATGCAAAGCAAGTTGCATGTCAGCCGTGGAACCGGTCTCATGTACGCTGACATGTAAGGTTGGTCTGGGCCGCTTCATCCCACTATGCCACCAATATCCAAAATACATGAAAGAAGCAATAACATGATCATCATCGCCCACATATAAACATATGTGTACTACCCATGCAACGCACCTACGCATAGATCAGGCTCGGATACCACTGTTGGGTCCGCAACATAGAAAACAAAAAATTTCCTACGATGAGAACTACACGCCAAGATCTATCTACTAGGTACAGAGCAACGGGTGGACATACATCCAACGAGAACTTACCCTCGAAGACAACGAGTTTTGTTAACGAGTAGGAACTCGTGGTTGATGTAGTCGTACACTTGTCGATCTCAAGATCGTGAGGAAGTCCGAGCGTCGCAACTCAGCAGCGCATCCGTACTCGCACACACGTTCAAGCCACCGGACAACCTCCACCTCCTCGCTCTAGCGATCCAGTGAAAGCAGCAACTCCTTCCAGACGAAATGCCACCGGGAACATGTATCTCGCTAATCCGAGACCATGGGGGAATAATTCTAGAGGGGGAGAGAGATCCTTCACAAGGAGGTGTGAGGAAGAAGGAGGAAGAGGGTGGACTTTTATAGGAGGAGGGGGGTGCCCCTCCTTCATGGCCGGCGCATGGGGGGTGACTCCTCACCTCCCCCATTCATGTGGTGGTAACCCCTCCACATTAAAATGCCTCTTCACATTCCCCTTTAAAGTCCCTACTTTAAATGCATTAAAATTCTCCAAGTTTAATGCTCTCTCATTTAATAAAACTCTTTTATTAAATTTATTCAGAATTTTGTTAATTACTTTAATTAACAAACATTCACATATAACCCCTTGCAATATTTCAATATCACATGCAGAACCACTTTCTGCAATTTCACCCGAAACAATTTCCGGTTTCTATCGAAATAATTCCTGCGCTTTGCAATTCTTTCGTCTGAAACATATGTGCTCCAAAATGGTGTCCGGTAAATGTTAAGTGTGTCACCCTACGGTTCGCGAATAATGCAGACATGATTGAGACTCCTCTCAGATCAATAATCAGAAGCGGGACCTGGAGATCCATACTGACTCCTGCATATTCAACGATGACTTCTGTGATCGTGAGAACCTTTAACGCTAGTAACTAAATCCCTTTGTCTCGCGATATATTACATGTCCGAGATTCGATCATCGGTATCTCCATACCTAGTTTGATGTCGTTGCCGACATGCACTCTTTTTTTGTTCCCGTGATATAACATTCTAGTGATCACATCACTTGCTTGCAAGCTATCTTAATGTGATATCACCGAGATGGCCCAGAGTATATCTATCCGTCATCGGGATTGACAAATTCCACTCTTGATCCATGAGCCTCAACATAACACCTTCGTAGCACTGAACCCATCTTTATAGTCACCTTGTTATGGTGTGACGTTTGATGTTATCAAGATACTCTTCCGGTGTTAGCAATTAACATGATCTCATGGTCTAAGGATAAAGATTACTTCATATGATGTTATAGCAATATAAACATAATGACTTGATCGTAATGCTATACTTCGGATGAATGTTCATCACATCATTTCACAAATGTTGTGACCTTGTTATTAACAACATCCAATGTCCATGATCAGGAAACCTTGATCATCTTGTTAATCAACAAGCTAGTCTACAAGAGAGGCATAACTAGGAACCCTTTTTCTTTATTAAACACACATGTATTGACGTTTCTGATCAATACAATTATAGCATGCAAAATAAACATTTATCATAAACATGGAATAAGATAATAACCACTTTATTATTGCCTCTCGGGCATACTCCCTTCAAATAGGTAGGTATGGTGGACTCTTTGGAAAAACTTGGTTTTATTTGTAGTTGGATGCATGAGTGGAACTCATACTTGGTTATGGAGGCTAGCAAAAGACTGGGAGAGACCAACTAAGAGAGCAATAATGGCCATAATCATGCAGAGCGACAAAACATCATTAATCAAAGCATCAAGTGATATTACAAGTTGAAAACTAAAGGATCATAAAGGCTTATGGTGACTTGGGATAGTCATAACATGGTGTGAGCATGTGCCAAGTCAACCCAAATAAAGCATCAAAGGAGAATACCACTATACTTCAAAGGCACATTAAGCAATATCAATTGTTTATAACATGTCATGCTACAGCAAAGATCACTAAGCATAAAGCCAAAAAATATCAAGCATGGCATGACAAAGCATAGGCCACAGTCAAAAACAAACTCCTTTTACCACTTAAGCATGAAACTTTCCTACTCTTTTCCAATCCAAACCACACTATTTGAAAACTAATGCATGAAAGAGAGGGTCCAACCAATTTATTAAGCAAACTAAGCAAACCAAGAAAACGAAAACCAAAAATGAAAACAAAGACGCTCCAAGAACAACACAACTGTGCACGAAACAATAAAAATGAAGTGTTTGGAAGAAACCTGGGATTTTTATTGATGAAGAAGGTTATGCCTTGGGCATCCCCAAGCTTTGACGCTTGTACTTTTTGAATATTTCTTGGGGTGACATGGGGTGGCATCCCCAAGATTGAGATTTAGTCCATTCTTCATCTCATTACATCATTCTCCATACACCTCAAATTTTTCTTTCATACAAAACTTCACACAATCTTTATTAGCAACATTAGTGCACTCAAGATAATAAGTATTTGGGTTCAGTTTCAACACCAATAAAACTTCCATTAAAACACAAGCTACTGAAGCACTTCCCTTGAAAATCTCAATTCCCCAAAGAGAACCCAAAAAGGAACCAACAAGAAGCAAATGCAAATAATGGCAGAAATCTGTCAAAACAGACCAGCAGGTAAAAACCAATTTTTTCTAAGACCTTTTGTTGCTCAAATCAAAAAGTATTGAACTAGTGAAAGTTATATAACAACCTGGGGCAGACGCACAAAAATTCACGCCTCAAAATGACGTACAAAGATTTTACATGAATTTTCACGGTGAAGCACAAAAATCTGTTTCAGGACAACAACTTTCCCAAGCATTACTTCTCTCTCATTAGAGGTTACTCTTGGCACAAAAAGCAAATAAAAAGGATAAGGAGCAGTTATTACTGAAGTAATAACTTTTCTTTAACGCCTTTAAGTTAGGCATGATAGTTTGAGAAGATGCTCACATAAGAAATATGAATTGAAGTAAAAGAGAGCATTAACAAGCAAATTCAAAACACATTTAAGTCTAACCCACTTCCTATGCATAGGAATATTGTAAGAAGATAAATCAAAGAAGCTCATAGTAAAAAGAATGGGTAGATAAAACAAGAGCAACTTCAAAACTTTCAGCACATAGAGAGGTGTTTCAGTACCATGAAAACTTCTACAACCATATTTTCCTCTCTCATAATAATTTTCAGTAGCCTCATGAATAAACTCAACAATATAACTATCACATAAAGTATGCTTTTCATGATCTACAAACACATAATTTTTATAAAGCTCAAAAATAGTGGGATTAAAACCTTCAAACCCACTTTTAACAATTTTATAACAAGGTGACTGATCATTCTCAACAGGTATGGGGTTCCAAGATAAGGTCAAGACCCCTCCAATCTCATTTTTAATTGTAGTACAATTAATATTATCAACCAATATAGGACCATCATCTAGAGCTTTATTATAAAAAAATTCTAAGCAACGCTCTTTAGTACCATGCATTTCAAAGTTAGGCACTAATAAAGGATTATCATAGATAACAGGAGCATAATTATTATCACAAGTTTTACCCATAGTAGATTTTTCAAGATAATCCACAGGAACATAACATTCATCCTCCTTTGGTAAGCATGGGGGATAATAAAATAATGCAAGGGATAAAGAGTTACTCTCATTAGAAGGTAGGCATGGGTAGCTAATCCATTCTTCCTCCTTTTTTCCATCACTCTCCTCCTCTTTTTCATCTAATGAGCTTTCAGGTTCAGCAATTTCTTCTTCCATAGGCTCCTGCAAATTGTGGATACATTCTTGTGCATGACCGAGTCTCTCTTTATAATCAATGATATAACAATTATTGCTGGAATTTTCTATGCAATGATCAAGGATAGAAGAAACCATATCTTTAAGGTCTTTACAAGCAACACAGGTTTCATAGTTTTTAGACATGAAGGATTCTATTTCAGAAGCTCCCATAAACAAAATGAATTGTTCTACTTCTTCAAATCCAAGATGAATATAGTTATTCCAATGATAGTTCATAATTACAAATTCTTTACTAAAGCCACATTGGAATTTAAGATGTTTAGTATCCTGTTCAGAGCAACAATTTATATCATGGCGTTTAAGCAAAATTTTAGCAATTAGATCCAACCTTTTTAACACGGCTCTCATGACTTTACCCTTATAAGATTCTCTATACCTTATAAAATCTTCCATGGAGGTTCTAGAAGGTGGTGGCTCATCTACTATCTTAGCAGTGATAGTAGTTTTCCCAAATAGGAAATCGAGTGGGCTATCCATAATGAAATAGTGATTGGGGCAGAACTAGACAGAAAAACATCTTGAAGTGGGAACTAATTTTTTGTGTGTTTTTGATAAAGAAACAAGCAAACAAAGCAAAAATAAACTAAGCAAAACAAAAAATAACAAAGTAAAGACATTGGTTATGAGGGACTCCCCTTGTGAAGACGTCCTTGACTCCCCGGCAACGGCGCAAGAAAAATAGCTTGATGGCCCAAAGTATATCGAGCTTTTTGGGGAACCCCAAGAGGAAGGTATGATGAGCACAACAGCAAGTTTTCCCTTAGTTATGAAACCAAGGTTATCGAACCAGTAGGAGCAAGGAAACACCTCCAAGGTGTTGTTGCCAACTTGGAATCTTGCACAACACAACCACAGAACTTTGCCCCCAACTTACAGTGAGGTTGTCAATCTCACCGGTTTTAATGAAAATAAAGGATTAAACATATTGTGTGGAAGAAAGTAAAAGCTTGTAGAAAGTAAACACAAAGCAGTAAACAATTGTAGATTGATGGTAAAAGAAAGGACCGGGGTCCATAGTTCACTAGTGGTGGTTATCCTTAAGATAGATGACATGTTGGGTGAACAAATTACAGTGGGGCAATTGACAAACATCGAGAAAGCAAACATGCATATACTAATCATCTTGACTCCTATGAGATTTGATTGGGCATTACAACATTATACATAGACCGTAATCCAACTGCATCTATGGCTAATAATCCACCTTTAGGTTATCATCCAAACCCCCTCCAGTATTAAGTTGCAAGCAACAGATAATTGCATTACGCATTGTGTGTAAAGTAAACAATATGATTGTTCTATGAACAAAGGATTGTTGTTTTCTCCCTAGTAGCAACAGCACATCTAGTACCTTAGAGATTTCTGTCACTTCCCCAGATTACTAGAGGCATGAACCCACTATCGAGCATAAATACTCCCTCTTGGAGTTGCTAGCATCTACTTAGCCAAGATATCTACTAACAACGGAGAGCATGCAAGATCACAAATAACAAAGACATGATAGAATCAATAATCAATCTGAAATAGCATCTCAATATCCATCGGATCCCCGCAAACACAACATGTATGATTACAAATAGATGATCTTGATCATGAACGGAGCTCACAGGATCTAAACATGGTAGCACAAAGGAGAAGAACCAACCATCTAGCTACTACATGGACCCGTAGTCCAAGGATGACCTACTCATGCATCACACCGGAGGCTTGCATGGTGATGAAGAAGGCCTCCAGGGTGAATTCTCCCCTCCGTCAGGGTGCCGGGAAGAGCTTCAGATCCCTCCCGATCTAGGGATGGAGATGACGGTGGCTACAGACTCTTTCGTGGAATTTTGATCGGGTACTTAGGGTTTCTGTATCAGAGGCATCTTATAGGCGAAAGGGGAGGCCGAGGGGGTGCCCTAGGCGGCCACACCACCCCCTGGCGCGGGCTAGGCCTGGCCGCGCAGCCAGGTGGTGTGACGGCCCTTTGTCCCCTCTCGCTCTTGTATTATGGCTCCATGTTCCCCTCGGTGAAAAACTAACTTTGGCTTTTGTCCCGTCCAATTCCGAGAATATTCATTTTCTAACTTTCCTGGAACCAAAAACAGCAGAAAATAGGCAGCTGGCACTGTGGCATCTTGTTAATAGGTTAGTCCAAGAAAGTGTATAAAAAGTACTCCAAAGTGTGGACAAAACATAAGAAAGTAGATAAAAACCAAGCATGGAACATCAAAAATTATGGATACGTTAGCAACATATCACGATGCTGTCACATCATGCGGCTTGTTGTGAGGTGTAACTCGGCGTCCGCCCCGACGCCGCGAACTTCTTGAAGTTTTTTCACTTCAAGGTCCAGGTGGTTGGCAAGGGCGGCCCGCTGACGGAGAGGGGCTGCTGCGCCATCTATCCGAGGCCGTCGACGGTGATGCCGCATCTGGAGCTTCTGGACACCGTCAAGCTGTGGCAGCGGTCGTATTTCTACGTGCGCAATGCCACCGAGGTGGACTGGATCAAGATTCCAGTCTTCGCGAACGTCCCTTCCACCTAGAAGGCCTAGAGCATCCAGCACTTGGGCGCCCAGGGTGACATCGACCGGATGGCCGCCCGGCTGGTGGTCCTGGTGGAGAAGGAGCGGCTTACCGCCTGGGACATTTTGTTGTCCTGGATGGCGAGCCGCATGCTCCCGCTGCAGCACCGGTCGCACAAGATGTGCCACCTCTCCGGCCATCTGGAACCCACCTGGGTGTCCCGGCTAGACGTGCCGTACGTGTCCCTCCGTGAGTGGCTAGCCGCCATCTCCAAGGAGGCGTTGGAGGAGGACTGGGAGTTCTCCTGCCGGTCATACCACGACGGCCGGCTCCCGTCGAAGGTGTGTCTTTTCTCCTCTTTTCCTGGTGGATTTTTCTAAGGGATTCCTGTTTCGTGCCTCTTATCTTCCCTTGTTGAGTAGCTTTTTACGGCGCAACTAGCGGAGGACGGCATGGGAGACAATGAGCTCCCCAACTTCGCCGTGGATCACAAGCCCGCAAAGGCTCTGCCGGTGGAGCCGGAGCGGTTCCCCATGCGAGCCTAAGAGGGCTGCGAGTTCCCACCCGGTGAGAGTTTTTTCCTCGTCCTTGCCTGCCTTGCTCCTGCTGCGCTCTAGCCGCCAACTTGATATTTTGCTTGTGTTGGAACAACCGTGCATGGCGAGGATGTGGATCTTGCCGATGCCGCCGTGCCTAGGGCCAGGGGGAAGCGTGCCGCCTCGACCAGCGCTGCGCCGGCTGGAGGCGCCGCCAAGAAGAGCCACCACCCCAGACCCGCGGCCACTATGCCGAGCGTTGCCGGTTAGGTGTTCCTTTACTCCTGATACTTTATTGATTGGCTCGCACTTTCTTTGTTCACCCTTGTCTTTCCCGCAGTGAGGCGATGGCCTTTCCCGGCTCCATGACCGTCGCCACCGCGTCCGCCCCTCCGCCTGCCGGGGATGGAGGTGTGCCGGTTGCGATGCCCGAGGTTGCGCCGGCTGTGACGCCCGAGGCGGCACCTGCTCCGCCGGCTAGGGCCAGTGCGGATGCGACGGAGGTGGTGCCGCCGGCTGCGCCCGTGACGCTTCACCGGGCTAGGGTCGTTTCTTGGTTTGCCGAGGGTCTTCTGCTTGGGCGCACTGGCACGGTTGCGCCTTCCTCTAGCTCGACGGTGGGAGCTGACTCTGGCGCCTACCGGGTGGAGGAGTCGGTGGAGCTGCCACAGCTAGAGGTCCCTGTCCAGCCGACGGGTGGTCCCTCTGTGGCCCCGGGGAGCGACGACGACCTTCAGGTCACTGGCTGGACGCCGCCTCGGGCTGCACCGCCGCTGGACGCCGTCCTGGCGCAGCTATCGGGGATGGCGCCCTTGGCCATTGGCCAGGCCCGCTAGCTGGTGGAGGCGCTGGAGCAGGGGCTTGGCCAGGCCAAGGCGCTGGGGGCCTCCGTCGAGGTATGCATCCTGTTGTCGATCTTGATGTTTGTTCACTGTCTCACGCCGCAGCTAGTTCTTACTTCTCTCTTTTACGCAGAGGGCTCTCATCGACGCTGCCAAGACCTCCCGGGACCTAGGCCATAAGATTGCTTGCTCTGCCGTGTCTTCCCAATTACATGATTTCTCGCGCTTCTTGTTGAATATTGGTTACCCTCCTGCAGCTCTGCTGGCGGACCGGGACCGTGAGGTGGCCCTGCTGAAGGAAGAGGTTGCCCGGCTGGAGGAGTCCAACAAGGCTCGCCAGGACCAGATTGCCTAGCTCGTTGCGCATCAGCAACAGATGGAGATCAAGGCTGGCCAAGCCAAGAAGGTGGCGGACACCCGGACCGAGGCACTGAAGAATCTGGAGGTGCTCTATGCCACCCAGGAGGATGCCCTCAAGGCTTCCAAGGCCAGGGAGGCGGCGGTGCTAGGAGAGCTTTGCCAGATCACAGAGATTGTCGTCAATAAGTGTTCTCAATCCAAGCCGGTATTGCAGTTTTGCCTTCTGCAACCCACATTGACCATTATCTCTTTTCCCGGGTGCAGCTCAGTATCCTGAGTCGACTGATCAGGTGCTGGCCCGCATTCCTGAGACGGATCCGGAGCGGGATCTCCACTCGGGGGAGCTGGTGGCGGTTGTCAGCGAGGAGGCGAACCGGCTTCATGCCGCCGCTCTCGACGTCCATGACTACGTCGGGCCCGACACCGTCCAGCCGGCCACCATGGACGCTCTGGCCGAGAAGCTATCAGGCGCTCCGGACCTTATGGATGTGGCTCGGGAGTGGGCAGCTCGTGGCGGTGCGGATATGGTGTTGGCACTGTTGAAGTCCTGGTACCTAGATGTGGATCTGCGGAGCCTTTCTCGCGGATTTCACCAGGGGACCAGCTAGGATCAGCTTCGCGCCGAGGTTCCTGATATCCGCTCTTGTGGCATGAAGATCGGGAGCTTCGTCCGGCTAGACCGGGACTTCAGTGACCTGGCTGGCACGGAGCCGTATCACCATGACCCGGCTATGCTGCACATTGAAGCCCTGGCTGCGCCCAAGACTGCCTCGGCCGATGTCGCCTCTAGCAGCCAAGCCCTAGCCAGTGCCTTCGGCCCTTCTACCAGCTAGTTAACATGATCCCCGGTATGCCAGGAGTATTTGTGGATGAAGAACCTATTTTTTCTTGTGATGTTGAATAATCGTCTCTGTTCTTGTTACTGAACTCTGGTGGGAGCATCGCCTTGATGACCCACAAGTATAGGGGGTGTATCGCAGTATTTTCGAGGGAAGTGAAACCCAATTTATTGATTCGATACAAGGAGATCCAAAGAATATTTATAAGCCTTAATAACTGAGTTGTCAATTCAGCTGTGCCTGGAAACAATCTTGCTCACAGCAGTTTATCACTAACAACAGTTATGTAGTAGCAATAGTAAAGTAATAGCAGTAGTAAAAGTAAAGACAATAGTAACAATCGCAGTAAACAATAGGATTAGATCGTGGTAGGCATAGGGATGGATGGACGGGCATTGCATGGATAAGACAATTCATATAGCAATCAGAACATAGGGCATTTGCAGATAAATAAGATAAAGCATCCAAGAACTAAATAATCATAGGCATGTGTTCCATATATAGTCATACGTGCTCGCAATGAGAACTTGCACAACATATATTGTCCTGCTAGCCCGTTTGCAGCGGGGCCTGAAGGGAACTACTGGCAATTAAGGTTCTCCTTTTAATAGAGCACCAGAGCAAAGAATTAACACTCCATGAACATATGTGATCCTCACATCAAAGACATTCCCTCCAGTTATCCTGATTTCTGTCACTTCGGGGCCATTGGTTCCGGACAACAACGTGTGTATACAACTTGCAGGTAAGACCATTAACAATACTATCATAATGAATCAATAACATGTTCAGATCTGAAATCATGGCACTCGGGCCCTAGTGACAAGCATTAAGCATAACAAGTCGCAACAAAGTCAAAAAGCACTAATAGTAGATACTAGGCACCATGCCCTAACAATCTGATGCCATTACATGAACGATCTCATCCAATCCCTACCATCCCCATAGCCTACAGCGGGGGATTACTCACTCATAGATGGGGGAAACATGGATGATCGATGGAGAAGCGATGGTGATGATGATGGCGATGATCTCCTCCAATTCTCTATCCTGGCAGGGTGCCAGAACGGAGTTTCTAGTTCTGAATCATGGAATCTGGTGGTGGCAGCAGAGCGGAACTCTTTCTAGAAAAACGTCGACCCCCCTGGGATTTTAGGTCAGGAGGCCACTTATAGGCGAAGAGGGAGACCGAGGGGTTGTCTGGGGCGGCCAGACCACCCCCTGGCATGGCCAGGCCTAGCCCGCGTGACCAGGTGGTGTGGCCAGGGCCCAGCCCCACTCCATCTCGTATTCTGGCTCCGTGAGTCTTCTGGTGAAATAGAATTTTTGGCATATTTTCCGGGATTTTTCCTGATAGTTGATTTTCTGCACAAAAACTAGACACCAAGGTAATTCTGCTGAAAACAGCATCAGTCCGTGTTAGTTGTATCCAAATCACACAAGTTTAGAGGGAAAACAATAGCAAAAGTGTTCGGGAAAGTAGATACGTTTTGGACGTATCAACTCCCCCCAAGCTTAGCTTATTGCTTGTCCTCAAGCAATTCAGTTGAAAACCGAGTGCGATAAAAGAAACTTTCACGAACACATTTGCTTCATATGATGTATATATTCTCAGCATGTGATCAACTACTTAGGCAATTCATAACAAGGAGTATGTAACTAAGTTTGCTTAATAGTCATTGAAGCTATGAAGAGATTCCTACTCAAAAATAGTAAGTAGCATGAAGCATAAACATAAGCAACATTGCAATGCTCATAAAAAGGTATGATAGAGTGGTATCTCGCTTTCCTATGATTGTAGAGCAAACATAAATGCCAAGGCACCTCTGAAGTTCAAGTGAAGACTAGAAGTAAAGATATCAAAGATACAAGCATCAAAGTCATAACACAAATAATCAAGTTTTGAGACAAGCATATTATACTAAGAATGACAACTATGCTCTCAAGCAAGTGCTCATAGAATATGTGGAGACTCAACAAATCAATGAAAAGGTTTTGAATAGTTTGAAAGCCTTCCAAATGCTGAAAGTAAGGTACTTGTTAGCTTTGAGCTCTCATTGCCCCTATCATAAGCATCTTTAAATGGTTAAGGTTAAAGTGACACAACTAAGACGATATGCTTGACAAGTTATAAGCTAAAATCTCATGCCCCTTACTTACGAGTACCGGACCTCATGCTACTCAACTTCAGTCACAAGTAAGCTCTTGTCATTGTAAGTCCATATGTATCATAGAGAACCGCCAACGGGGTACCCCTTGCACATGATACAGGAGCTATCCCATAATCAAAATGACAAGGCAAGCAGACAATGAGCATCCCATCGATCTTTTTATTTGCTATTTGCATAGGTTTTTATTGAGGATGATTCATAGAATGCTCATTATGGTTATGCTGCAAGTTTCCACCATGATTAGGCATGGCTTAGGCTAGTGGCCTAGGCATTTCTCTAACACATATACAAACTCCATGATCTTACAAGTTCCCCTTTTATTTCACACCGTTGGGATCCATAAGCAAAAGAATCATGATATCAACGGGGTACAAAGTACCCGTGCAATGTTGAAAGTGTTCCCCATGATACATGGTTCTGCTAACTTCAACTTATAAAGCGCAAGCATATACGCAACAAAGATGGATGCAATGGTTCAAGATTATTAAGTGCAAGAAAGTAAAGTGTGCCATCAAGTTCATGAGAGATTTAGTAACTAACTTTCTCATAACAAGCAAACATTTTATTTGGAAGAAAACAAGGCATACTAAATATGCACAAAACAATAAATGATGCTAATAGGTAGGTATGGTGGACACTTTTGGCAATATTGGTTTTTAGGGAGTTGGAAACACGAGTAAAACATACTCAGTGCAAGTGAAGGCTAGCAATAGTAAGGGAGCGACAAACGAGAGAGCAATAATTGTCATAATCATGCTTGTAACAAAACAGGACTAATCATGGCATGAAAGTGATTCAAGACCCCCGAGGCAAAATAATTCATCGAGGCTTAACTGATTATTGATTCAGTCATATGCATGCATGAGCATGTGCCAAGTCAATTCAAGTGAAACATTCAGAGGGAGATACCACAGTGTCATACCAAGTTATGAATAGAGCAATTCAAGCAAACATTCATATGACATGCTACAAACTATTAGCGAGGTGGAGCTAATCATAAGAAAGCAAGAACTACTAAGCGTCCATAAATAACATACACCCTACATGAACAGACTAAGCATGCCCACAATGATGAGTATATGTACAAAAATGAAAACAAATAGAGTTCGTTACCAGCCTATTACCACACCTCAAGTTGTCATTAATCCTCATTATTGCCCTTCACTTGTATGGCTTGAATAATAACATGAAACAAAATTCCACTAAGGACTGCTAAACCCTGCAACAAACTCACAAAACCAAAGAAGAACAACAAATATTTTTGGTGTTTTCGATTTTTAAAGCAAGAACCAAAAAGGAAGAACAGGCAAAGAAAAATCTTTTTGGGTTTTTCAAATAATTCAAACAAAGAAAAAAGGAAAAGGCAAACCAAGGAAAAAAGAAGAAGAAGCAAACAAAGAGAAACAATAGAAATATTTTTATTCTTTTTGTGTTTTAGGAAGCAAAAACAAAGAGAGAACGAAAACTAAAAAGAGAACGGAACATGAATATACAAAGTACCGACGAAACATGATATGGACATGAGTGTGATGTCGGTGTACCTCCCCCAACCTTAGGCTTTTGGCCTAAGTGGGTGTAAATCCCAAGCTGGCCAAGATGGAGCGCCTCTGTAAGAACTGGGAGTTGGATGTTTCTTATCTTCCCGCACTGAGCTACGCGGTCATCGTCATTGGTCACACTTCGATAGAGCTCTAGCAAATCAGTGGGTCGCCCTTGAATCTTCTTCACGGTCCCTGCCATGCCTATACCTTTAATGCTGCAAAATCTTTCCAATGGCATGGTAAACGGCAGATTACATATTCTGAAAGAAACAGTTGACTGATAGGGGTGTTAGTGAAAACAAAACTCTCAACAAAAGTTTTGGTGAGCATAGCGTATTGCTCACTCTCATCTTGCATGTATGAGGTCAAACCAACCCTCTGAATCAGTAGCAAGAAATCATCGAGAATCCCTACAGCGTGTAAGAAGGTATAACAAGGAAAGGTAGATGGGTGAGCATCCCCATCATCTCCTTCATTACCAAAGCGAGGTGCAATGAGATCTTCGTTGTATGAAGGCCTAAACTGAGAGGTTGATCTTGAGGGCCTTAACCTCCTAGGTGTGTTCCTCTCAAATATTTCTCCAAAGGTGTGGTTGTTCATCTTTGGTATTCTGAAATTTAAACACCCATTAAACAAGTGATTGCAAAGTGAATATATAATGAAGGGCACTACTCATAGGGACTTGTAGAGGCCTAAACATGCATCAAAACAATATCTCTAAGCATTGAACAAGCTTACAAGCTCTCATAACCTGTCACCTATAACAGCAAAATACTCAAGATATAAACCACTAAACACAAATCTACTTGGACAAGTGGAGGAGTCACATACCGGAGAACAAATGCTCCAAATTTCAGCAGCAAAGATGGGCTGAGAAAGGAGATCGAAAAATCAAGGGCAAGAATAGCAAGAATGCGATTTCGAGCAATGAACTGCTGTTTTCTCGGGAGAGAGAAGAAAGTGGGAAGTGAGAGAGTTAGTGGAGGGCCAAGGGTGGCCCACACCATGGCTAGGCGCGCCCCTGGGCTGGCCGCGCCACCAGGTGGTGTGCCTGCCTGGTGGGCCCCCCTGGTACCTTCTAGGCACTTCTCTGCCCCTTTTTTCACGTAAAAATTTAATATGAATTTTCTGGAATTTTTCGAGACACTTTATTTTTGAGCAATTTTCAGGCATAGAGAATGATTTTCTGACAGAAAAAAGTTTCTAGAATGATGCAATGACAAAACAAGGCTAAAACTTCAGAAATTCTAAGACACTCTAACATGCAAGCAACTAACAACAGAAAAGTAAACTAAACGAAATCAAAAAAACTAAAATGGATAGAATAGAAATAAGCGGAGATAATCATGGTGAAAACATTGTTTTGTTCATTAAAATCCCTTTGTTAACAAGGTTGATCAGGTCTTGTTACCAAAACAATTTTATATGAACCAAAACTTTGTATTCCACTAATGATTATGTTACCTCAACCTTGATAGCAATGGTCCCAATCATAATAGTTTCAAATTTTTCTCTTGGTATGGGACAATATATTTCTCCAACTTCAATGCCCTCAACATGTTCAATTGAATTTAAACCATAAGTCCTATCAATCTTCTTGGGGAAATAGAAAGTATGTTCCTTGTCATTAACATTGAAAGTCACCTTTCCTTGATTACAATTAATAACAGCTCCTGCAGTATTAAGAAAAGGTCTCCCAAGAATAATAGACATATTATCATCTTCAGGCATTTCAAGCACAACAAAATCAGTTAATATAGAGCAATTATGAGCCACTTGAACAGGTACATCCTCACATATACCAATAGGAATAGTAGTAGATTTATCAGCCATTTGCAAAGATATATCAGTTGGTATTAGTTTTTCCAGTTCAAGTCTCTTATATAGAGAAAAAGGCATGACACTAACTCCTACTCCCAAATCACACAAAGCAGTTCTAACATAACTATTTTTACTAGAGCAAGGAATAGTTGGAATCCCTGGGTCTCCAAGTTTCTTTGGAACCTTACCATTAAAGGAATAATTAGCAGGCAAAGTAGAAATTTCTTCATTAGGGATCTTCCTTTTATTCGAGACAATATCCTTCATATAATTTGAATAACGAGGCAATTTAATAGCATCAATCAAAGGAATTTGCAAGAATAAAGGTTTCATCCACTCACAAAACTTGTTATAGTGTTCATCCTCCTTTGACTTGTGTTTCTTATCAGGGAAAGGCATAGGTTTTTGGACCCAAGGCTCTCTTTCACTACCATGTTTCTTAGCAACAAAATATTCTTTAGTGTATTTAGTATTCTTAGTGTGCCTTTCAGGTTCTTCTTCAACTTTTTCTTTATCTGGAACCTCATTTTCTTCATTACCACTTTCAGTTTCAGCATCAGAGACAGATATACTATTAGGTTCTTTAGCAGGTTTAGAGGGTTCTACAATAGTTTTATGTTTCTTTTTTCTTTTCTTACGAGTAGTACCACTATTTTTAGCTTGTTGAGAATCCTGCTCAATTCTTTTGGGATGCCCCTCGGGATATAGAGGATCCTGGGTAGCAGCACAACTTCTAGTTCTAATTTCATAAGCTTGTTTTTCTTTGGCAAGATTAACTAGCAAGTCTTCTTGTACTTTAATAAGTTGATCTATTTGAGTTTGAACCATTTGAAAATGTTTAACAAGCATTTTAACATCATTAGAGGTTCTTTCCGCAATATCCTTCAACTCAACAATAGCTCTGGTGTTTTCCATTAGATGATTTTGCACCCTTTTATTAAAATTATCTTGCTTAACAATAAAGATACCGAATTCTTCTAAGCATTGATCGGGAGGTTTAGAGTAAGGGATATCACCTTCATCAAAATGTTGAGAGAGTGTACCTCAATAGTGGATGAGTGGGGGATAGGCTTACATAATTCTTCTATAGGAGGTAAATTCTTGACATCTGCAGCTTTAATACCCTTCTCCTTAAGACATTTCTTAGCTTCCTTCATCACTTCATCATTTAGTTTAATAACTCCCCTCTTCTTAGATGTTGGTATATGCGCATGTATAGCTGGTTCAGGAGGAGTCCAGTCTTCATAATTCTTGCTTATTTTAGCTATTAATTCCTCAGCATCCTTGGGAGTCCTATTCCTAAAAACATAATCAGCACAACTATCCAGGTATGTCCTAGATTCTTCAGTTAGTCCATTATAAAATATATCAAGAAGCTCATTCTTAGGTAAAGGACATCTAGCCTGTGCATGAATCAAAGCACAAAACCTTGCCCATGATTCAGGCAATATCTCCTTTTCTCCCTGTTTAAAATCAAAAGTTCCTGCAAAATAGCATGTCTAGCACTAGGAGGATAATATTTCTGCAGGAAGGTACTAATCAAGCAATCAGGGTTATCAATACATCCAGGAGGTAAATTATTAAACCAAGTTTTAGCTTCTCCTTTCAGTGAAAAAGGGAAAAAAATTAGCAACAAAGTAGGTGCACATCTTAATATCATCAGAAAATAGGCCACTCATGGTAGAAAGCTCAGTCATATGTGCTACCGCACTTTCATTCTTAGTCCCACAAAAGGTTCTTTCTCAACAATAGCTATGTAGGATAGATCCAAAGAGAAATCATAATCCTTATCTTTAATGTTTATGGGAGATGCAGCAAATTTAGCATTAGGAGACAATTTGGGTTTAATGGTACGCCTCTCAAGGAGACTCTTAGCAGCACTCCTATCATGGGTGTTTTGACATTCTTTAATAAATTCATCGTTCATCTCAATATAACCATCTTCAATATCATAGCTATCTCTAGACTCAGGTGAACTAACAGGTGTAGTAGTGTCTTCATTAGGAGTTTCAGTATTTCCAGCTATAGTTCTAGCAATCGTAGCATCTAGAAAAGGACCTAATGAACCACACTTATCAAGCACAGTAGAAGCAACATCATAAGTATCAAAAGTTTCAGATTTAGTAGTAGTAGAAGTGTGTGTAGCATGTGTATGTGGTGGTGTAAGGAACTTACTCATAACAGATGGTGAATCAAGAGCAACAGAGGTGTTCAGAACCATACCTCTTCTTGTAGTGGATGGTAAAATAGGAACCTTGCCATCACGAGACCTACCCATGATGGATGGATGGCAGCGAACAATAGTGATTCCAAGTGAACTTGATAAATAAAGCTATGCTCCCTGGCAACGGCGCCAGAAAATAGTCTTGATGACCCACAAGTATAGGGTGTGTATCGCAGTATTTTCGAGGGAAGTGAAACCCAATTTATTGATTCGACACAAGGGGAGCCAAAGAATATTTATAAGCCTTAACAACTGAGTTGTCAATTCAGCTGCACCTGGAAACAATCTTGCTCACAGCAGTTTATCAGTAGCAACAGTTTTGTAGTAGCAATAGTAAAGTAATAGCAGTAGTAAAAGTAAAGACAATAGTAACAATCGCAGTAAACAGTAGGATTAGATCACGGTAGGCATAGGGATGGATGGGTATTGCATGGACAAGACAATTCATATAGCAATCAGAACATAGGGCATTTGCAGATAAATAAGATAAAGCATCCAAGTACTAAATAATCATAGGCATGTGTTCCATATATAGTCATACGTGCTCGCAATGAGAACTTGCACAACATCTTTTGTCTTGCCAGCCCGTTTGCAGCGGAGCCTCAAGGGAACTACTGGCAATTAAGGTGCTCCTTTTAATAGAGCACCGGAGCAAAGCATTAATACTCCATGAACATATGTGATCCTCACATCAAAGCCATTCCCTCCGGTTATCCCGATTTATGTCACTTTGGGGCCATTGGTTCCAGACAACGTGTGTATACAACTTGTAGGTAAGACCATAAACAATACTATCATAATGAATCAATAACATGTTCAGATCTGAAATCATGGCACTCGGGCCCTAGTGACAAGCATTAAGCATAACAAGTCACAACAAAGTCAAAAAGCACTAATAGTAGATACTAGGCACCATGCCCTAACAATCTGATGCCATTACATGAACGATCTCATCCAATCCCTACCATCCCCATAGCCTACAGCGGGGGATTACTCACTCATAGAAGGGGGAAACATGGATGATCGATGGAGAAGAGATGGTGATGATGATCGCGATGATCTCCTCCAATTCTCCGTCCTGGCAGGGTGCCAGAATGGAGTTTCTGGTTCTGAATCGCGAAATCTAGTGGTGGCGGCGAAGCGGAACTCTTTCTGGAAAAACATCGACCCCCCTGGGTTTTTAGGTCAGGAGGCCACTTATAGGCAAAGAGGGAGACCGAGGGGGTGTCTGGGGTGGCCAGATCACCCCCTGGCGCTGCCAGGCCTAGCCCACGCGGCCAGGTGGTGTGGCTAGGGCCCAGCCCCACTCCGTCTTGTATTCTGGCTCCGTGAGTCTTCTGGTGAAATAGAATTTTTGGCATATTTTCTGGGATTTTTCCTGATAGTTGATTTTCTACACAAAAACTAGACACCAAGGTAATTCTGCTGAAAACAGCGCTAGTCTATGTTAGTTGTATCCAAATCACACAAGTTTAGAGGAAAAACAATAGCAAAAGTGTTCGGAAAAGTAGATACGTTTTGGATGTATCACGCCTCCCTTTGGATAGTTGCCCATGGTTTTTCATTTGCACTTTCTGTTTTGCATTTGCTGCATGCTTGTTTCTGTGTGGGGGTGTGTAAGCGCACCCACAGGGTGTAATCCCCGAGGTTCGGGCCGGCTGGAGGATACAGCCAGGTCGAAGCTCCTTTATGCTGTTGTCTGTTTATAGGTTTCTGTGTGGGGGCGCGCAAGCGCACCCACAGGGTGTAGTCCACGAGGTTCGTGCCGGCTGGAGGATACAGCCAGGTCGAATCTCCTTGACCTGCTCTGCTACCGCCTGGAAGCTACTAGCCTCCAGCTTGGGTGTTCGTCGTGGAACTTTGGCTCATGCAAACATAGAAACAAACAAGTTGTTTGCCTGGTTAAACAGATGAGAGTTGAATTGTAATCTTAGATTCACTAGTTTTGAAGTTTTGCTGTTTTGCACAAATCCAATGACTTTGCCCTTTTCTCAATGAGCATTGGCCAGTTTTGATGCTGTTCCCTTGCTGGCTTCGAGCCGGAGTCGAAGGGGTAGCTTAATAGGCGTACTGCACGATACTTCGGGTTTGGGTCATTGGCCTTGGGCGAGCGAGCGTAGCCGGGACGTCCAGACGTTCTTGTTTTCCTCGTAGCTTTTTCGTGTAGGGGCGTTCGAGCGTTCTACTCTTGCCGGATCTGTCAGCCGGCTTGCGGTCTGTAGCCGGAACCAAAGAGGAAGCCCTAGGAACTACGTACAGTACTTTGCTGTGTGGGTCACGTAGCCGCCTGGGCCAACCGGCGAGTCCCCGAGACGGATTGCTGGATTCGGGGTTAGAGTAATGCAGCCGGAAAACCAAATTGTGCAACATGACTTGCTAATTTATTGCGGAGTCCCCAAGATTGTGTCGAGGCTCCCATGCTTGTTCATTACATAAAGGTAAGATACATACACTTCTTGTTCAAGTGTAAAAGGGGCAAAGCAGGCTCGCGTTCCATGGACGCTCAGTTTCTTCGCCTGAGCGATCCATCTTGTTCTTTTCCGGCTGGCTGGCGTCAATGAGGTAGTATGAGTTGTTCTGCAGTGCCCAGCTGATGATGAATGGGCCCTCCCAAGGTGGAGATAACTTGTGCATCCCCTCGGTGTCTTGTACCAGCCTTAATACCAGGTCGCCTTCGCGGAACGAGACGCTGCGGATCCGGATGGTGTGGTAACGGCCCAAGTTTTGCTGGTAGATGGCGGATCTGGACAAGGCCAGCACGCGTGCTTCTTCGAGAAGGTCGACGCTGTCCTCCCGTGCTTTTTTGGCTTGCTGCTCTGTGTAAAGCAGTTTGCGGGGTGCGTCGAACTTGATGTCTGTGGACAAGACCGCCTCCGCCCCGTAGACAAGGAAGAAAGGAGTGTAGCCGGTGGACCGGTTTGGCATGGTGCGAAGGCTCCAAAGCATAGCCGGTAGCTCCTTAATCCAGCAGCCGGGGGATCGCATCAGTGGCTCGATCAACCGGGGCTTGATTCCGGCTAGGACTAGGCCATTTGCTCGCTCGCACTGTCCGTTGGATTGGGGGTGAGCCACAGATGCAAGGTCCAGGCGGATGCCCTTGGCTCCGCAAAATCGTGTGAAAGCTCCCTTGGCGAAATTTGTGTCGTTGTCGGTTATGATGTTGCTGGGGTAGCCAAAGTGTGTGATTATGTCCGTGAAGAACTTGACCACTGTTGGTCCATCCAGCTTCTTTATTGGCTTTGCCTCTATCCACTTGGTGAATTTGTCCAGCACCACCAGCAAGTGCGTCATGCCGGATCTGGCCGTTTTAAAAGGGCCGACCATGTTGAGCCCCCAGACGGCAAACGACCAGGTGATGGGAATTGTCTTGAGCGTTGTAGACGGAGTGTGCTTCTGCTGGCTGAACCGCTGACAATCGTTGCATGCCTTGACGATTTGCTCGGCGTCTGCCAGTGCCATGGGCCAGTAGAACCCATGGCGGAATTCCTTTGCCACTATGGCTCATGACGACGCATGGTGGCCACACTCGCCCTGGTGAATGTCGGTCAACAGTCGGGTTCCTTCTTCCCGGCTCACGCACCACTGATAAATGCCCCCCAACACTGCGCTTGTAGAGCTCGTTGTTGATGATAGTGTATGCGATAGCTATGCGCTTCACCTGCCTTGCTTCTACCTCTTCTTCGGGTAGTTCTCCGCTTGCTAGGAATTTCATGAACGACTTGGCCCATGTTGGGGTTTACCGGATGGCGTATACCGCCTGCATGAGCAGATTCACCTCTGCGTGGATAGCCGGGCTGGACCTGTCTGGTGGTCGACCTAGCGAAGCAGCGGAGCCGGCAGCCTCCAGGCTGGACGCGGCAGTCCCTGGGTGCGGTGGAGCAGTCCCCGGGTGCGGTGAAGCAGTCCCCCGGTGCGGTGGAGCGGTCGTGGAGGTCTTGGAGCCGGCAGTCCCCGGGTCCGCGTCCAATATTATGAAGTCGGATTCGGGAGACGGCGTGATTGATGGCTTGCGCAGGTGCTCGAGGGAGACTCCAGGCGGAATTGCTTGCCTTGTTGACCCGATGCGGGCGAGCATGTCCGTGGCCTCATTGTTTACCCTAGGGACATGGTAAAACTCGCACCCTTCGAAACAGGCACACAACTGTTGTAAGAAGAAACGATATAGAGCCATGTTTGCGTCCCTAGCATCCCAGTCGCCTGACACTTGCTGTACCACCAGATCAGAGTCGCCGAAGCATAGGATGCGTCGGATGCCTATTTCTTTTGCCATCTTGAGGCTATGGACAAGCGCCTCATATTCAGCGATGTTGTTGGACGCGCGGAAGTGGATCTGTAGCACATATTCCAGCTGGTCTCCTTTGGGACAGGTGATGACCACTCCGGCTCCGATCCCTCCATACATCTTGGAGCTATCGAAATGCAGCTTCCAATGTGTGGAGTCAGGGCAAGCCGGCAGGGACTGCGTCTTTGCCCAATCAACAAGGAAATCCGCCAAGGCCTGAGACTTGATCGCCGTTCTTGGTGCTCGTGTACCCCCTCGCAGGAGTTGTGCATGCTTGTCCACCCGGTGATGTAGGAGCGACCAGATTCATCCGGACCTTGTACGCAAAGGGCGAGCTCGTCGGGTCAGCCTGGGTGCTTGTAGGTGCCGGTGAAGTTGCGGACAAACGCCTGCTCGAAATCGATCCAAGCGTTGATGCTATTGTCGGGGAGGCTGTTGAGCCACGTCCTGGCTGAGTCGAGGAGCATGAGAGGGGCGTAGCGTATGGCCACCCGGCGGTTGCCGTTTGTGATGCCCATAGTGTTGGTGTAGTCCACCAACCAGTCCTCCGGCTTGACCGAGCCGTTGTATTTTGGCGTATCCCTTATGAGCAAAAATCCCTTTGGAAACGGCTCATTCCGGATGCACGGTCCGAAGCATCTTAGCCCGACTGGACTTTCTTCTTCCAGCGCGAGTGACTGGACCAGTAGGTCGATTCGTGCACACGCGTCTTGCTGTTCCTCCGGCTCGAGCGGTCCCAGCCGGCCGGATAGGCGGGACTTGGGCAGCGCTTGGCCTTTTCCAGCTTCGTCAGCCGGCTCGCGGTTTTTGCTGGTAACAGCTGTCGCGTCGCGAGCGTTGTGCCCACGGCCTGTAGATCCACGTGTGGGCGGTTGCTTGGCCTTGCTCCGTTTGGAGGAGATACCTTGCTGCCGCCTGCAGCCGGATCCGCCATCCGGCGAGCTGGTTGGGTCCTACTGTTGCCGGCCATGCTGAGTTCTGCCTTAGCCTGTTGTTTGTTTGCCATCACCACAAGGAGCTGGACATGTGCCTGCTGACGAAGCAGCTCCTCGCCCTCCAAGTGGCTTAGCTCTGCGACTGCCACCTCCGTGACCCTCATGTTTTTAGCGGGAGTGTTGTAAACTGGTTGAACCGCGGGCGTACATAGATCAGCGGCGCGATCCATCTCCGAACCGAGGTTTTGGCCTTGGGGCTGGGCCAGACGGCTGGTGCCGGGTAAGCGGGCGAAGCCGTGCACGATGTTGTACTCGCGCATGGTCGTGTTCATCCGCCGTTGGGTGGCTGCTACTTTGCCAGCTTCCTCCAGAAGGTTCTGACGAGTAACCTCTAGGGCTACCGCAGCTGCAGCTGGGTCTGCCTCGATGGGGGTGATGGGGTTGCGGAGGTGTTGGATGGACGCGTTGAGCAGGTCCTGGTTCGGGAGGCGCGAGTTGGTGGCGCGGCCATCCACATTGCGCTCCAGAGGTGGGCGACGGTTCTCCACCGAGCCCGCCATCATGACCTCGATGCTGACGCTGGCGACGCGCGAAGCGGAGAAACCAGGGGGCGCGCCAGAGATGGTGACGACCTCACGAGGGAAAGCCTCAGCGACGGTGGCGACGTAGACGTGGTGTTCGCTGAAGTGCATGATGGAGCCTTCGCTTGGGAAAGTTCCCCCAGCGAAGCAGGATGCGTTGTCGAGGACGCAGTCGAAGGAGCCGAAGGTGAGGACGAGGCCAGAGGCGACTCGCTCACCGGCAACGAGTGGAAGTCTTGTGCGAAAGATCATCCTAGCCGAAGCGCTGCGCCCCATGGTGGGCGCCAACTGTCGTGGTGTGGAACACGGCAGTACTATTGGGGATGGCTTGAAGGGGACAATCAGGATGCTATCTGTGGCTACTCGCAATGGGTTGGGCATAGATACTGCAAACATAGCGATGTACCCAGGTTCGGATGCCTCTTGGCAAGGTAAAGCTCCTACTCCTGCAAGGATCTACTATCAAAGGGGCGAATGCCCAATACAGATGCTCCTTGAGCTGTTTTCCTGGCTACTCCTTGCTAGAAGGAGAAGAAGGAGCTACTCAACTTGTCCAATGTGGAGAACTTCTAACTTGTCATTGTCTACCTAGAACCCTAGCACTACCCCTTATATACTGGTTGAGGAGACAGTTTACAAGATGGGTTCTAGGGTTTACTGTTTGGATCTGGACCTTACAAAGTGGGTCGGTTGGACAGGGCCAAACGATAGGCCCGGGTCCAGTCAAGCCTCCAGTACAGGAAAGGACAGCGCTATAGTGTCCAACACCCCTGCTTTACTCGTCAGCCGGCTCTTTATCCGTCAGCCGGCTCTTTATGCGTAAGCCGGAGCTTTCCTCGTTAGCCCTTGCTTTGCTCGTCAGCCTCCAGCTTTGACACAGTTGTCCGGTAGCGCCGGCTAGGCTAGCCAGCCTGTCCGGTCAAAGATGCGCTCAACAAGGAGCGTCATTCCCACCGTACTACCGCCAACGGATCCAAAGCGGCCGGCTAGGATCGGCCTCCCAGCCGGTTCTTCTAGCTACTCGGCTAGACGGGCCAGTCGAGGAAACTTGGATGCGGACCGGGTGGGGGATTCCACCCGGCTGTGGTTCCTTGATCTGGGTCCAGACGGCATGAGCTCCTTGGAGCCGGCCGATTGGTCCCGTCTTGGCCTACCCGGGGTTATCCCCCCGACACATATGCACTTTCAATGACAATCTGACAAATTCAGATCATGCGCCCTTCCAAACTCCCACATGCCCATGTTGCCTGCACGCCCGAGCCAGGGTTCACCGCTGGCACGGTGCCTTCGAAGTACCGGGCGATGGAGCATAACGAGCCATGTTGCGAGGCCCTCCTTGATGCCACCACATGGGATAGAGGGCGGAAGAGGCCTTGGCGAGGAATTTGGCGACATGTGGCCTCAGATCTTATCTTGTTGCCATTGAGGATTCGGACGTGGTTTTGGGTCGAATCTGCTGGGTAAGGTTGAGTAGCGAGAAAAATAACAGGTAATTTTTATTTATATTGGTAGTTTTTGGGTCAACTGATATTTCCTGTTTATTTTGATACGTGATTATGCTATTATTTATTAATGATCCGAGGACTTCCATATAATGCTCCTTTTTTTACAAGAATATAATGCTCCGCTTTTGTACAAGATTTTTAATCATGGGTACCAATCATCATTTCAATTTTATGAGATCTAGTAAATATTGGGCCAATTGATTTTCTTGGCCAGGAAACAAGCGGCGACACAGACCGGCCAAGTCTTGACAACCTGCCCTTGTAAACCAACTGCTAACAGCCTCCAGATTTTTTTTTCATCAACAATCAAACCATTGATAGTGCTTACCGAATCAGGCAAACTAAAAATTTGATTTTATACAGCTGAATGACATCTAGACCATCATGAATATAGATTCGTGTTAATTTTTGGTGAACAATACGTACTGATATTGTACCAGTCTTCCTCTTTCAGAACTATCCAACATAAACTAAAAAATAGAAATCATAGATACGTGTTATATTCAGCCTTTGATGTCAATCGAACAGGAGGTTGAGACTGTCGACAAAGCCAAGAAGTAGACCAACTGCTAACAGCCTGGAAAGATCAGCCACCTGCAGCTTCTCCCAAACCCATGTTGCCTGACGGCAGTGCAACACGATGTGGTCAGATGTTTCAAGCGTTGGACAGTGATCGCAGCCTCCATCAGGGCACCACTTCTTATTTGCCTTATTGCCCTTGGTATTCAGTAATCCTCTGTAAGCAAGCCAAAGAAAGATTTTGTACATCGATGATGTTAAGATTTTCATAGAGCTATGTCTCTCGGATGAAAATTAGATATAAGATAGGCTCAATTGTTAGTTTAGATTTACTTCACCTCTTTGGCCTCCGGTCATTAATCCTTGGATCTGTCATGGTGTTTTAGACTTAGTATAGGAATAATTTATGCAGCTTGCAAAAATAATATTTTTATCAGGTCGGTCCATCCACTGGCGTACCGAGTATCTGATTATTTTTGCAGTAGCACAAGCTCTTATGACAGTGATTGTAAGGCATCTGGTAGGTCACAAGCGTAAGGAGAGTAGTAGATCAAGGAAGGTACCGCCCCAACAATTCATGCATGTTTGTTGTCTTTGGATGTTTTAAGTATGCACCTAGTATTTACTTGGCCTCTCACTAACTCACTGTATCCTTATTCTGATAGTCAAGGGAAAGTAAGCGAAGCAAGGATATCTAGGCATCATAAACGAGACGGAGAGTAAACATAGAGAGGTAAATTTTCTATTTACTTAAAAAACATCTGTCATTTATCCTCGTAATAAAATTTACATGCAAGAATCGTTATCTAGGAATCAGTAAGTGTTGGTTAGATTAGATGGATGCTGATACACTATAAATGAATAGAAAACTTCATTTTCATTTCCTATATTAGCAGCAGAAATATATTTTGTCTTTTCTATTTCCACATATGAGGTCCTTATATTTCTTGCTACATGTTTCTGGGTTTTGGCACTTTGGCCTTGGAGTTGGGATTCGTGAACAGGTGAGAACATGGTGGATTGCAAGCTGGTTTTCTTGATTGGTATGTTTTGTTCTCTTCAATGCGGAGGCTTTATACAGAAGAAAGAGAGTGGCCCAATGCAGCTTTTTAAGGTATAAATATTTCTCATCGCGTTGTTCTATTAGTTTTTTCTCTTAATCATTTCCAATGTATTTTCCTACTTATGATGGAGTAATTGTCATCATTTAATTCTTCCGTTCAACTTTATATTTCTTCTACGGTAGTTTCTTTAGTTCTACAAACTTATATTGTTGGACATGTGATATGAAATGAGGGATATCATAAAATCTAATTATCAAAGAAACAAGTATTAATATCAGTATGTCTCACATTAATTTGACATCATTGGTCATCACAAGTCACGACACCGTAGAAAATCATTGGTTATCACATGTCATGACCCATCAGAAAAACACTGGTTGATAAGAAAATCTTTATTGCCTCTACAATGGAACTATTCTTAGAAAATGATCGGTCGAATTTAAACTTCATGTCTAAACAGACACATGCCCCAGTTATTATTATTTCTATTATGGGCGTTCATATCTAATACATCGTGCACACTCGCCCCACGGGGTTTTCCCCTGCAAACATTTTCCTCTATGGAAAAGGTTCGTCGTTGTCGGTGGGATCGATATAGCCCTCGTGCATGTCCCTCCTTAATAACACCAACTGTTTGACATGCTTCCTTATACTCATGTCGACACGCATATGCGCTCTGACACCTAAGATATAATATATAATAAAAAACAAGTTAGAAAAAATAATTATTTTTAGAGAAAAGGCCTTGGCCCTACTTTTTGAAGTCATAAAAACATCGATGAGTATTTACCGTTGAGAAGACTAAATGGATTTTTTTGTGCATGTCTGAATTCTGGTGGTAGTTGAAGCAGTGCTATCAAGGCTCTCTGAAAAACCACAGTTAAAATTAGTAGAGTTGTGCATTCAATATTTTTATATATATACATAAAATGAACTTGACCTTACTTGATTTTTGATTTACTTTAAGGTTGCAGCCAACGAGAACGTCACTATCATGTTTCGCTAACAGAGTATTGTCGTAGGCATGAGTAGATTCACCAAAAATACGTACAAAGGTTATGTTATGGTTGTTATCTACCACAGCAACCTCTCTGGCGCCGCTAGGGGCACATAAATCTATTTTGTGTGGACTGACGTACAAGATGACGCCCAACCCACCTAAGAACAATTTTATAATTACTAAAATCTATGCGAAAAATGCATGCTTAACATATTCTTTATTTACTTGTTAGTGCACCATCTGGGAGATATTCAAAAACATAAATCACACTGCAACTCCTATAAATCGTAAACATATTTTCCATTAGATAAAGAAAATCAAATTCGAGGAATACATGCATTTATTGTGTAGTTTTAATAAACTTCAAAGAATCAAAGCAAAAGGAGAATTCGATGAACATCAAACCTTTGGAATGTATTGAAGGCAGAGAAGATCGAGTGACCTGGTTCAGGTAGGCGTGCTAGAGTAGAGGAGGGAGAGGTGTGCCTTTGAACCGATGGGGTCATGCTTATATAGCGGATCTCACCTCTAGTAAAAGGAAACATTATAAAAGATGATTGATTTTTTATGAATAATAAAATCTGATTGATACGAAGAAATTGATTGTATCTCAAGTAAAATAAAACATTATAAAAGCTGATTGACATTAAAGGACTAATTTCTTGAACCCGGAACATGTACATAATGCCTTATTAAAAGCTGATTGATTCTATTTCATTAAAAGCTGATTGATTCTGTTTCATCAAAGGACCTCGATCATTAATAATAAAAGCTGGTCAGTGAAAAGAAATTGATTGCAGGATATGTCAATCTGCTCGATTGCAGACTCAACCGACCCAAATCAAGTAATCGACCCACCATATTTTTTCATCAGATTTAAAGGAAAACATGCATGTACACATGAAAATACAAAGTGGGTTTTCTTTCCTCTGGAATTTTTTCCTCTAGGGCTAGTAGAAAGGAAAGTCTGGCACAAATTTTTCTTAGGAAAATGAAAGTTTCATGCACTTCTCACGAGAAACAAAACATTGACCAAGACCATAGAAAAACCACAGAAAATTTGTATTGGAAGCGTGTAGGTTTTCACTTTACACTACACCCTGTTCCTCCATTCTTTCCGGTTCCTCTGTTTTGTATTATTTTGTACCAAACAGAGCCTGAATATGTTCAACACAAATTGTGCCAGCAGCTTTGTTTGAGCTACAGAAAGTTGAGCAAAGCATTGAACATTTTAGATGCATTTTAAAGTACATAAACATCACTTTCTGCACATCTCAAAAGAACATCTCTCATCCCACTAAAAGAACATGAAACTGGGACGCCTGAACTTCAAATTCAGACTCATTTAGATATATTCGACTTCAGAAATGAACATGAAACCAGGATGCCTGAACTTCAAGTTCAGAATAGAGAAGATATGTTTGACCTCGGAAATAAACATGAATCTCGCAGGTGATCCAGCTCACTCGCTATATGTTGCCATTAGATTTAAAGCGAAACATGCATCTACATGAGAAAAAACAAACTCAAACAATCATTTTATTCCTGTACAAAAACTAATGTGTTATTCAAATACGGTGGAAAAAGAGTATCGGTATCATTTTGTAAGTTCTGAAAAAACAAAACCATACATTTCCTTGATCCACCCGGTTAGCTTTCTATGGCATCCCCTGCTATACACCACAGACATGTGCAGCAAAACATAAGTGGACGGTTAACTTTCTCTTTGCCCCATAAGGTGTGCATTGTAGTTTAGATTTTTTTGTCGATAGGATTCACGACGCTTCCTAAGCATCTCATCCTTCTTATTTATCCATTTCTGCATATCTCCGTCGAGCATGTTGTCTATTGCGTTCTTACGCATCTGTATCCCCCTTCATTACTGTTGTCGGTGACACCTAATAGAACACAAGACACCCAGTTGTTGAGCATCAGTTGTTGAGCATCAGTTGTTACACTTACACCGAGTATATCATATTTTTTACTTGTGTTGATGGTGTTGGACAAATCTTTGAAAGGAGTACGTTCACTCGATCGTGTCGCCGGAGGCAAAAAGCCATGGGGAGAGAGGGTCTGTGATCCATGGATCTCCGATCGAGAAACCGTATCCAAGCTCTGTGGCTAGTCTGTGCTCTTTGGACTTTTCAAACTTAGCGAACCGAAACATCTGAGTAGCTAAAGGAAGGAAAATCAACCGAGACTGTTAGTAGCGGCGAGCGAGAGCGGAACAAGGGTTTTCATCAAAAGAAATCTGAAGCGGTTTCGTCTATTGCGTTCTTTCGCATATGTAGGCCCCCTCCATTACTGTTGTCAGTGACACCTAATAAAACACAAGACACCCCAGTTGTCTAGCATCGGTTGTTACACTTACACCGAGTATATCATAGTTTTTACTTGTGTTGATGGTGTTTGACAAGTCTTTGAAAGGAGTACGTTCACTCGATCGTGTCGCCGGATCCATCTGCAATGTTAAAAATGTAGGCACTGTTAGCTCGGATCCATCTGCAATGTTAAAATGATTCTATCCTCTAGGGGACTATTCCTGCCATGTCTACTGTCAACTTGGTATAATATCCTCGCTCCCGACCAGATGGTATAAACATTCGCGATTCATTGAACTTAGCCCGAGATCAAATTGATACGTCAATCATTAAGCGTTCTAAGCAGGCTCTCAAATTGGTAAGTGGAGATTGATATCATTGTTTTTGGAGTCAGCCGATGGCACATCTAGTCACGCCAATAGTTTTCCTAGTGGAGAGACTCTCCGACAGTTTTCCTAGTGGAGAAGCTTGGAACAGATCAAGAACCATGTTTGATTAACGATTGTAAATTTAAGAGGTGGCATGTACTAATTTATCATATGTATCTCATATATTTTGTACTTGTTTGTGCCTAGACAGCCTAGACTCACCGGCTTTAGCCTTGATGTGAGGCTGGAGTTTTCTCGACAGGCCACAACGGCGAGGAGAAGTGTTGGAGGGTAGCCAGTTGTTGGCCTGCTCGGGCAAGACAGCGGCGAGGACTGCGACACCTGGAGCACGACGGCGCGAGAGTGCGGCGAGATGCAGTCCATCAATACCAAGCTACGCTGCACTATAGCCGTCGGGTCCTTGTGTTTTTTTAGCAATCTTGAAGGACGCGGAAGTTTCTCTAGCTGTGAATTGTACATATAATCCCCACATTAATTACCGTAATAAGTTGACCCGGAATTTGCTCTCCCAATCCGAATTTGGTGGAGGTACAAATCGCTCAATGTCTTTTTTTCCTTATATTATACGTATAATCGCCACATTAATTACCACAATCAGTTAACCTAGAATTTTCTCTCCTGATCCGAATTTGGTGGAGGCGCAAATCCCTCAATGTCTTTTTTTCTTATGCCTTATTATGTGATTAGGTGAGAGGGTAAAATGGTATTATTAAAAAAGTGTTGGACAAACCAGCTACCGAAGGAAATAGAGAAAATTCGTCATTTTTAAGTAGCAGAGATTTCATTCATAGAAACGAGACAAAAGAAATCCATGTGAAGTTATTCTTTTGATGTCATTTCGAGGAAAAAAGTACTCCTTCCTAAATTGGTTGTCACAGGTTTGTCTAGCATTTATCTAGACTAGTATTAGTGTATAGATATATACGATCCTAGACAAATCTATAACATTTAATTTAGGATAGAGGGAGTAATGAACATCCTATTTTTATTTCTATGAGTAGGATTAAGCAGTGGCAGAGGACGGTACAAAAATTTAGTAGGGCAAACTCAAAGACATAAATTATTATTTAACTAGAGCCATGGAGGAGGCCCCTTGATACATTAAAAATGTATCTATAATTTTTTATGTTTCATGCTTGATTTTATCCACTTTCTTATGTTTTGTTCCAACTTTGGAGTACTTTTCATATGATTTCTTGGACTAACCTATTAACAAGAGCCACAGTGCCAGCTGCCTGTTTTCTGCTGTTTTTGGTTCCAAGAAAGTCAGAAAATAAATATTCTCGGAATTGGACGGGACAAAAGCCAAAGTGCCAATTTTACGGAAGTCATCAGATGCCAGAATACGAGACGGAGAGGAGCCAGGGGGCCACCACACCACCTGGTCACGCGGGCCAGGCCTGGCCGCGCCAGGGGGTGGTGTGGCCAGCCCAGGCACCCGCTCGGCCTCTCCTTCCGCCTATATATTGCCCTCAGGACGAAAACCATAAGGGCCCGATCAAAAATCCACGAAAGAGTCTGTAGCCGCCGTCATCTCCATCCCTAGATCGGGAGGGATCTGAAGCTCTTCCCGGAACCCTGTCGGAGAAGGGAATTCACCCTGGAGGCCTTCTTCATCACCATGCAAGCCTCTGGTGTGATGCGTGGGTAGTTCATACTTGGACTACGGATCCATGTAGTAGCTAGATGGCTGGTTCTCCTCCTTTGTGCTTTCATGTCTA
Source organism: Avena sativa (assembly GCA_916181665.1). NCBI lineage: Eukaryota > Viridiplantae > Streptophyta > Magnoliopsida > Poales > Poaceae > Avena > Avena sativa. Next base: position 369,367,830 of record OV702290.1, read on the forward strand.
GATCTTGTGAGCTCCGTTCATGATCAAGATCATCTATTTGTAATTCTGTATGTTGTGTTTGCGGGGATCCGATAGATATTGAGATGCTATTTTAGATTGATTATTGATTCTATCATGTGTTTGTTATTTGTGATCTTGCATGCTCTCCGTTATTAGTAGCTATCTTGGACAAGTAGATGCTAGCAACTCTAAGAGTTAGTATTTATGCTCGATAGTGGGTTCATGCCTCTGGTAATCTAGGGAAGTGACAGAAATCTCTAAGGTACTAGATGTGATGTTGCTACTAGGAAGAAAACAACAATCCTTTGTTCATAGAACAATCGTATTGTTTACTTTACACGCAGTTCGTAAAGCAATAATCTGTTGCTTGCAACTTAATACTAGAGGGGGTTCGGATGATAACCTGAAGGTGGATTATTAGTCATAGATGCAGTTGGATGGAGGTCTATGTATACTGTTGTAATGCCCAATCAAGTCTCAAAGGAGTCAAGATGATTAGTATATGCATGTATTGCTTTCTCGGTGTTTGTCAATTGCCCCACTGTAATTTGTTCACCCAGCATGTTATCTATCTTAAGGAGAGTCACCTCTAGTGAACTATGGATCTCGGTCCTTGTCTTTTACATACAATCTACAACTGTTTACTGCTTTGTGTTTATTTTCTGCAAACTATTACTTCCTTCCATTCGATACGTTTAATCCTTTGTTTTCAGCAAAACACGGTGAGATTGACAACATCATCGCAAGTTGGGGACAAAGTTCTGTGGTTGTGTTGTGCAGGTCTCCACGTTGCTACTAGCACCGGTAGTGCACCCTGCCAAGGCTTAGCTAGCAACACCTTTGGGGTGTTTCCTTGCTCCTACTGGTTCGATTAAACCTTGGTTTCATAACTGAGGGAAACTTGCTGCTGTGCTCATCATACCTTCCTCTTGGGGTTCCGAACGAGCTCTACATCAACACCGCACCAACACTTTTCTGGTGCCGTACACTGAGCCATCAAGCATTTTTCTGGCGCCGTTGCCGGGGAGTCAAGGACATCTTCACAAGGGGAGTCCCTCATAACCAATCTCTTTACTTTTTTATTTTTGTTTTGCTTAGTTTCTTTTTGTTTTGTTTGCTTGTTTCTTTATCAAAAACACACAAAAAATAGTTTTACTAGATTGCTTTGTTTTTTCAAAAACACAAAAAAAATTAGTTCCTTTCTTAAGTTGCTACTATGTCTAGCCTTGCTCCAATCACTATGTCACCCGAGGAAATGATTTTCACTTTTAAACAAGGAATTGAGGAAAGTTTTAAAGAAGCTTGGTCTAGAATCTCTGATCTACATGAAAAAACTGAGCCTAAAATGACTCAAAGCTTGTTCCTTAGCAGTTTTTACCTTGGAATTGCTCTTTGCTATAGATATGCTGAAAGGGCATGTATGCCCCCATGTGTGGTTTTGGTAATTAATGACAATCCCTATAGACTAATGTGCAAATTGAGTCTCACTTGTAGGTTTGTCCATTGGCATCACTTGGACCATGTGTTGGTTTCAAGGATGAAAAAGAAGAAGCATTGTCCAAGGTCTTTGTGCCTATTGGAATCAAGTAGAAGAAGAAGATCAAGTATGTCTTGAAGAAGAAGAAGAAGATGGAGTTCCTCATGGCTTTCTTCAAGTCATCATCATCAAGAATTGATGTGCAAGCTCAAGATGCATCCTCTCTAGAAGATCTCATGCTTGGAGCTTGCCTCCTCGGTGTTCATGGAGTGATGAATACAAGGTCAAAGAAGAGGTTTCTCCATGGATTATGGGGAGCCATTCACAAGTCTTCATCAAGCAAGAGCAAGCAAGAGAAATCAAGAAAGGTGTTCCATCTTGAAGGTGACAAGATCGTCTACATCAAGCTCAAGTGGGATGCTCAAGGCAAAGGTATGATCTTGATAGGGTTTCTATTTTATCGGTCTCTTATAGTGTTGGGAGACCGGGTTTAGGATAGATAGCCGTACTATCAAGAGAGGCTCTCGAGTGGGTGACTCGTTCGTATCTTTCGGAGAGAGCTCAAACCTTTGCATAGATAGCATTATCTTTCTTGGTTGTTGTTTGTTCTTGTCCATGTGAGGATCTAGAGCTTGTGGTTATCTTCATAACAAGCTCTAGTTCATCAAAAACAGATTTCTCTTGCATATCCTATTGCGTCTTTGAACTTGCGGGTTTTCCGGCTCCACACCTTGGGAGATATCTCACATATATATTCATGATATTTTCTCCCTTGGTGATACCCAATATATCACCTTTTGTTGGATTCTACTCTTTATTATATTTCCAACAAAATTGGTTTCATCCCAATTGGAGTTTCCAAGCTCAACTTCTTGCGTTTTGGGTTTTAGAGGTTTTACCGGTTCATCGCTTTTGAGAGGTCCTACCTTTCTCCATTTTATTTTTATCCTCCCTTTTTGGACTATGATTTTTATTTGCATAATCTTGTAGAGCTTTTTGTTCTCTTCAAAACGAGCCCAAGATCATCAAAATCGGAGTCCAGAGTCAAAAGTTATTGAAGTTTTCGTGCAATGTTGCCCAACGTTTTTGCTTGAGCGGTAGTACCGGCCCAAGTTCCACCCGAAGTTCCGGTAAATCTCGTTTTTGTTCAGTAACTTGTGTTTCTATTTATGGTAGTTCCGGTGGGGCACCGGTAGTTCCGGTGGGGTGCGAATCTGGCCCAAACGGGTAGATTTTTCTTGCCCTATTTAAGGGCCCCCTCTTCCCCAAAGTTTCCCCAACTTTGGTGGTCATTTTTGCTAGCTCTTCCACTCTCTCTCCTCCATTGTTGACCTTCAAAAGCTTGCCCTCTTCCCTTCTTCCTCCCATTATTCTTGCATCTTTTTGAGGGATTTGAGAGAGGAGATCTAGATCTACAAGCTCCACCAAACCAAATCCCTTGTTTGTGAAGGAATCCTTGGGATCTAGATCTTGGAGAGTTTTGTGTTCTCCTCTTGTGTTCTTCCTCTCTTATTCCCCCAATAGCTTTTGTAGCTTTGGTGGAATTTGAGAGAGAAGGACTTGCCTCTTGCATTTGGTGCATAGGTTTGAGTTCTCGTCGGAGATTCGGCGAGTTCAAGCCCTTGGGCTTGTTTCTCTTGGGTTCTTGGAACCCTAGACGGTTGTGTGGTTGGATTGTTGACCTCTTGTGGTCTTGTAGCCTTTTGTGGCCTTGTTGAGTTTTGTGGCTTTGTAGCCTTTGTGGCATTGTTGTTGGGATCATCCAATTGAGTTGTGGAGATTGCCCCAACCTTGTACGGGTTCGGTGACCGCCCTCAAGTGTCCCATAGTGGAACGTGAGTAGGCCTTTGTGGCGAGCTCATGGGAGAATAGGGTGAGCCTTTTGTGGCGTCGGTAGGTTGCGTGCCTTCGCATCTTGGGGTGAGGCCTTGTGTGGCGTTGGGTGAGCATCGAGCCACCACACTTCGAGGTGAGCCACTTGTGGTGTTCGAAGTACATTGCGCCCCCGCACCTCTCCAACGGAGACGTAGCTTCTTTGGAAGTGAACTTCGGGAAACAAATCATCGTCTCCGCGTCCATCGGTTATCTCTCAACCGAGCCCTTTATTTATGCAATTTACATTGTGATAGCCATCATGCTTGAAGTATATTATCTTGTTATCACCTTGTTTCTTGTCTTGCTTAGCATAGGTTTTTGGTGCACTTAGTGAACCTAGTGGATATAGGTTTTGGCTTGATAAATTAAACGTTAAGTTTTATTCCGCATTTATTAGAGCCTAAACCGTAATATTTTTAAAACACCTATTCACCCCCCTCTAGGCGACGTCCATTTCCCTTTCAATTGGTATCAGAGCGAGGTCTCTCGCTTCTTTGGCTTCACCGCCTCGAGAGTAAGGATGTCTCCTAGGGGTTGAGTGCACTCTCACACATTTACATTTGATGGCACAAATTATGATGTTTGGCGTATTCGCATGCTTAGTCATTTCCGGGTCATTGACCCAAATATTGAGCAAATTCTAGATATGGGCTTGTCTCCTCCTAAGGATCCCCAAAATCTATCTTTGGAGTAGGAGACAAACTCTTATCTCGAAGCTTAAGCATCTAATGTGCTTGTTAATGTTGTGAGCTTTGTAGTTCTTTCCTCAATCATGCCTTTTCGGAATGCTCATGATATTTGGACCAAGCTTCAAGCAAAATATGATGTGTCCAAGCTTAATGAGGATGATTGTGTTCCCTCCACCTCCGGCCGTGATGAGTTCTCATTTTCTTCCACTACACCAACATGTGAGTTGTCACAAGGTAATGATATGGTGAGTGGTGATAGAACTTGCAATGTGGATAGTGATATTGCCATTCATGATCCTCCATATATATCTCATTGCAATGTTGTATCTTTGGGCATGAACACTTGTAGGACTATATTTGATTTACATCCTAGTGTTGATTGCCCTTACATATCATGTAGAAATGTATTGAATATATCTCATGATGATATGCTTGCTTTGCCTTGTTGCCATGATAAATGTGCTTCTATTTCCTCTAGTACTTGTGTTGCTAACCATGTAGAGGAAATCGAAGAATGTGTGGGCCAAGGCAATGTTGCTATTGGAGCTTCATGTGTTCCCCCATCATCACCTTCTCCCAACATTCACTTATGCCTCATGGCTAAGGAATCAAAGGTAACTTCTCCTTTGGACCCCAATGCACCTCATGATGATGTGAATGTTGACTTAGATGTAGGAGATGATGATGTTGCTTCTTTAAAAGAGAAGGGGGAGCTAGTCCTTCGTGCTCTTCACAATGATAAAAATGCTTGCTCTACTTTCATTGAAATCTTAAACTTTGCCATTGAAAGTAAGCAACTAATTTTTATGAGCATGAGGACACAATTGACAAAATGAGTAGTCTTGAGCGTGAGTATGCTAATGACATTGCAAACTTAAATGAAGCTCTTGAAGAGGAACAAACCACCAAGGAATATCTTGAGGAGACCTTTGCTCTAGAGCTTTCTAGAGTAAAGAAATCTCATGATAGAGATCTTGAGGTGGCAAGTGACCTCCAAATTAAAAATGATGAGCTTGAAGTTGCCTATTCTAAACTCGTTGAGGATTTTGAGCACCTCGACAATGTCTCTAGGGTCATCAAGGGGGAGCTCATCAAACTCACCGAGTCACATGAGCAACTGAAAGCTTCATACTCAAAAGAGCTTTCCAAGTTGCCCTCACCTCTAGCAATTAATCATGATGCTTGTGCTACTAACTCTATCTCTTGTGAAGCATCTTTTGTGAAGGAGAATGTTGAGCTACATGCTCAACTTGCTTTGCTAACTAGCAACTATGGGAAATTGGAAGAGAGTCATGCTAAGCTCTCAAGCTCACATGAGGACCTTCTAGTTTCCCATGGTAGTCTAAAGTTGGCTCATGAGGCTATTTTGTCAAAGGTAACATCGAGTATGCCTCATGTGGACATTAGCACTACATCTACTCCTAGTATCATATTGCCATGTGCTAGTCCTTGTAATTCATCCACTCATGCTATTGCTATATCTTGTGATGAATTGCATCCCTTGCCTTGTTGCTCTAACAACGTAGCATCTACTTCCTCTAGTATTGTTGTTGATACTAACCATGTAGAGGAAAACAAGAAGCTCAAGGCTCAAGTAAATTCTTTGAAGAATAACTTGAAGATGTGTCATGAAGGGAAGACCACACTCAAGAACGTCTTGGGTGTGCGAAGATCCCCAAATGACAAGAGTGGGCTTGGATATAACTCCAACATCAAGAACAAGCCCACCAACTTGTTGAAGCACAAGGGCAACAAGAAGAATGGCCAAGGTCAAGTGAAGAATCCGGCCAACATTGTGTGCTTCAAGTGCAAGGAAGAAGGACATCATGTGAGATGTTGCCCATTGAAGAAGAAGGAACAAGGGAAGAGGCCTCAAGCTCCATATCAAGCTAGAAGCGGGCCTCTTCCCAAGACTCAAGCTCTTCCTCATGGGGTGGCATCTTCCAAGAAGAAAGATAGCAAGAGAAGAACTTGCTACATTTGCCGCGAGAAGGGGCACCTTTCTTCCTCATGCACCATGGGTGTTGGTTGGAGGGCATTGGAGGCTTGGCTACATTATGAAGAATTGAGGGATCTTCATCATTTATTTTTGTCAAGTCAAGCCAATTGGACTATATTTCTTCTATCTTATATCCAATGTTCCTCCTTGCAGTAACATGTGCTCAACTCCTTTACTTTGAAAGTTACTTGCTCTCTTGTGCATGCGTCGGTTTTGTACCATTATATGTGTTTGTATATGTTGTGCTTCCCTCATACCTATATTGTGTTGTCTAGTATATTTGTGTATGTTGGTTGGCACATCATGTATTTGAGTTCTTGTGTTTGAGCCTTTGTTGAATTTATTTGGTATCTTTCTTGGCTCTTGTGAGAGATTAATGGACTATCCCATTTTGGGGGAGTGTTATGCTTGGGCATTCCACAATCCTAAAATGTGTATATATGAGGAATACCACTTAGTATTTATATTGCAAATTTATCTAGTATCTATGTGGTATGTCTTTCTCATGAGAAATTCAAGTTACATAATGTTCATTAATCATATCTATTTGGATGTTCTTACCTCTACTTGAGAATTCTTGATTTATCACATTATGGGGGAGTCATTTGCTTTGTGCATATTACAAACCTAGAAAATGTGGACATTTGAGGTAGTGTCACTTAGAATTGATATTTATATTTATCTAGCTCCTAAGTGGCACATTTAGCTCAAACAAGTTCCAATTCCTTTGGATTGCTTTTATTGCTCATCTTTTGGATCTTGTTTGTGAGAGTTTTTCTTGGTATGTGTTTCCTCATATTTGGACCTCAATATCCTCCATGGAAACCACTTGCTTCAAGTTACTTTAATCTTTAATAATTATGTGACTATTTGGAGCTATCAAGAATCTCTCTCGAAGCATCAAGCATAACTTTTATATCTTGTTACATGCTTCTTTGTGTGAATATGATCATGATTTCCTTGCAAACTACCTCGGGAAAATTTTCCCCATAATTCTTGTCCTTGGATAAGTGAAAACTCCATATATGGTAGGATTTATTGATCATGTTCACTTTGGCCTTTGCTTTTCTTTGTCCTATCTTTGGCCAAGAATTTCCTTTTTCTCCCATGTCTTCCTTGCCTCTTGTGGATTCTTTTAGTTTATTGGTATTCTCTTGTGGTTTATTTAATGTAGGTAGTAGTGATGATCTCACTTGTGTGCATTTTGTATTCAATAGAAAAATTCTAAGTAATGCACCACTCATGGGGAGCTCTCCTATATTATTTAGAATACTCATGTTTATGCTTCTTAATTTGATCCATATAGTGTGTCTTGTGCTTGGATGCTTGATATTTTCTTTTGGTACTTTGTGCCATCATGAAAAGTGTAAAGAGTTTGGTTTATGTGTTGGAACCTTGCTGTTAACACCCGGATTTTTAATCCCAGATGCCCGTTATGCCATACCTCGCAATCCCAGGATTACCATTTTTGCGAGACATAACGTATTGGATATCACAGTACATCATCCATTACAAACCATACATAAGGTTTTACACAAATAAGGATCTCATGATCCAGTCTTTAATACAACAAACAGCGGAAATAAACGATAACGTAGCGGTGGGGTCCATCTTCAGGGGCACATGCAATGCTGACGAAGGCAGATAGTCCTAGTTATCATAGCCGTCCTGCTGACCATCATCTTGATAATCTCCTTCGTAGTCTGGCCATGATAATAGCCAGGGACAAAAGCCATGAGTACTCTTTAAGTACTCACAAACTACTACTAGCAAGGGTTATAATTCTAAGTTCAAGTGCTGAAAATAATGAATAACTATCAAGTTAAGTTTGAAACCTAATCTGAGTTCTGAAGCAAGAAAAGATAAAGTAAAGTTCTAGAATCACTTAAGTTGGGAAGCTAATTTCATTAACACAACCCTGTTGTGGTCAAGTCAAAGGTCATCATTCATTTCAAGTTATTTAGAAAACATCTGACAATGAAACCGTATGGCCATTCCAACTGTCCATAACCGCGGACGCGGCTATTCGAATAGTTTGACACTCTGCAGAGGTGGTACACTTTCACCACAAGATTCGATACATCTGTCAGGGATAACCCTGAATCATCATACTTAGTATGCAGATAATCAAACATAACCTTCCCTTTACACACCCTAGTATAAGTACCTCTCCTATGAGCATGGCCTCCCAACCATGACCATCAGTCATCTTGGGCACTGCATAGGTGGACATCATTGAGAGGTAGCCTCAGCTCAAACCTCTCCCATGAGGGAACCAATACTAATGCATATAAATTTCCAGCTAAGCCTTACCCAATTCAGGTAATGTGGTTGTATGGTAAATTTGGAATGGTATCGCATCCGAATCCAACCATCAGTTTTATAAAAGGGTTAAGGCTCATGCCTCATCATCATAAACCAATTGTGTTTCTCAACACATGTCAAAACATCTCAACAGAATGACTCATCATTCCAAGGTTTTCATAACTCATTTTCACCAAGTGTTCCCATCATAAGTGACTCAAGTTTTTGAGCTATTCTAAAATACTAAGTTAAGAGTGTTCACTAAGGTGGAAAGATGGGATCAATCTCATGCCATAGAATGACATCTAAAAGTATCTAAATAGGTCAAGTTTTATACTCTATGCTACCTTCAAAAGTAAGTAAAGGACTTTGTTTAAACTAAAGGGAGGTAAAACTTGTCAATAAGACTTGGGGTACTAATAGTTAAAGGGGTGTGATCAAAGCATGCTTAAGGCATCTTTACTAAACCATCTAGTTTTATTCTAGCTTGCTACAATAGCTTACTAAAGCATGTTTGCAAGGGTTAGCTTGCCACTAATAGCTTGCCTTGGTTGGTGCAGTGGTTGAAGTTTTCTTCTTCTTCTTCTTCTTCTTCTTCTTGGTAGAACTCCTCCTCCTCGAAGGCTTGGTCGGTACTATCGTCTAGAAATACATAGGGAGTGCACAATCACCAAACAATACTTAACTAGGCTAAGTAGTATTCTAAACCACACAATTGATGATCTATTATCATCCCAAACATCACAAGTTTAATTCAATTGTTTTATTTTAGAAAAGTAATTTCTACTCATTGAAATAATAACTATAATTTAATATTCACCACCAAAATATGGGATCATGTGGACACATGTCCTCACCACATATTCTAAATGTGGGAATGAGATTTAAAGGTTGGATCAATATTACTTTGGTTTAAGTTCATTATTTAATGATTTAAAGTGACTAGAAATGCCTATATAGCATTAGTTTGGTACTAGTGCAAAGTCACTGCTTGTAAACCTTAATATTATTACATATTTGGATAGGTATGATGAAATGTGATTTTTGAGAGTTGGAATCAACTCAAAAGCTAACTTGGTTGATTTTATAAAAATGTTGCAAGTTGCAAAAGCTTCTGTTTTGTTATTTTTACTAGGAGAGATCTAGAACTCCAAATGAATTAACTCCAACGGGCCTGGATAGAGCATTTCAATACCTTTCAGACACAATTGGTTTCATGCAATTTGGATTTCTAAAACTCTCTAAATTGAATTTTCAAACACTGGACAGAAACTATATTCTAACTAAAAAGAAAAAATCCAGATTTGAATCTACGGGCTTGCGCGGGAAAGGAAATGGGCCCAGTGGCGCTACGCGGCGCGGGGCTCAGCTGACTGGGGGGTCCCACTTGTCAGCGGCACTTAAAATGCGAAGCGGTACGCGCGCTGTGGGCCGTGCGATTAGAAGCTAGATCTACGGCTGAGGGTCGTCATCGACGATGAACAGGTCATCGGCGAGCTCTAACCCTAGCGGCTCGGTGGGGGTCTACTGGGGGCGTACCAGGGCTCCAGCGGGGTCGGCGATGCAGGCGAACGAAGTGGAAGACGACGGCGAGGCGATGCGGGGTCACGACGGAGCTTGGGGTGGCCGGAATCAATGGCACCCTTCTTCTCCAGAGGCGGCGGCTCCGGCTCCAATTCCAGCGAGCTGCTGCTCCAGTTTCTCCGGCGAGAGGTGGGTGAGGTTCAGAGAGGTGAGGGGAGTGGAATGGTGTGAGTCTTTAGTGCTGGGGAAGGCTCCTTTTATAGGCTCGACAGTGAGACCGAGCGGGATGGGCGGTCGACGGTGGCGACATGGCTACGGCGAGCTAGCGGCATGGCTGGGGATTGCGATCGGTGGGCGGTTCCCTGGCGGTGCTCTAGGATTTAAATGCGGTCATAGGGCGGTGGCATGCGGTCGGGGCGATGTGGCGCTCTGAGAGGCCGAGACGGCTGGGTCCACGGCGAGCGGTGGCTGTGGGGCTTTGGGCGGCGAACAGAGGTGTCTGGTGTGTTCTCCAGGTCGAGGCGGAGCGGCGGGCGCGGGCTGCGGTCGAGCGGCGGCTTGTGCACGCGGGGACAATGCGTGCTCTGGGGGCGGCGGCGGCATGGTCGACAGGCTCAGGGCGCGGCGGCTCCTGGTCGTTCTGGTCGCTGTCCTTGGGCTGGGACTGGTTGGGCGGTGGAGGTGGATCACGGGCTATCTCCAGGCCACGGTGTATGGCGCTGGCGGCGGCTGTGGCGTGCTGTCGCCGGTGGGGTGCCCAAGTAGGGGCTCGGCCTTAATGGCCATGACCATTTGGTCTTGGCACCGTGGGTGGCTGGGCTAGAGAGGGGTTAGGGGGTGCAGTGGAGAGATTTTGGTGGCAAGTTGGGGAACAAGTTTGGCCAGAACACTATTTAAAATAGTGAAATTTGCTTAGTTTGAAATCTGCATGCCAAGTGTTTGATGAAATGGCCGCAAGAGAAAAAGTTTTGAATTTTGAGTTCAAAAATTTTGGGTGACCTCCACTAGTGCTAGGTAATCTCTGGTTACAAGGGTTTTGAAAATAGAGCTCAAATAGGTGGTTTTTGAAATAGGGGTGATCTATGCATATGCATTAGATTCAATTTTAAACTGTCATTTAAAATAGCTTACAGAATGTTTTTAGTAGATCAAAAGGTGGGTCTTGGTACCTCATTATGTGTACTAGCAAGGGGTGCAACGATCAAGAATTGTTTCTGTTAAGAAATGAGTACTAGGAATAGCCAAAGTAGGCATGAGAGTTAAATTTGTCAAAATGACCATTCCTTCATTTTAATTCTTTTTTATTTGATTTTCTTTAGGAGAAGTTTGGGAATGATGTATATGATGTTTAAATCACCTAAGAAACATTTTACAAGCATTGGATCAATCAATCATGGTAATTCAAACAACTCCTATTTTAAATGCACACATGTATGAATGCTTTCATTTTAAATTTGGAAAAGTTTTTGTTAACCCCAAATTTGGATGATTTGATCTTGATAAGCTTGGATTAAAGTTTTGGGATGTTACACTTGCTCTATTTGGGAGTTGGCTTTGTCTCATTCTTTATTACTTGTTTTGGTCCTTTAGAATGAGATAAATCCTTGAGCATTATGAGTTTTGTGCATCTTTCTCTCTTTGGCTTTTGCGTTGTTCATTTGTTGAATTTGTGTCCTTTCATGTGTTAATTTGGCTATTTGATACAATTTGGACACCTTTTGTCATGTCACACTCTTGCGTGCTACTTCTTGGTGTTTTAGTTCAAATTGTATCTTATTTTTGGTTCTTAAGAGTCTTGTGCATGCATATTTACTACATGTTTATATTACGGCATGCCTGCTTTCTTTATCCAATATATAGGGGATTCTCCATCAAATCCTATCGGCTAAGATGTGCATGAAATTCAATTTCATATCAATATGCACATATTTATCTGGAGGGTCTCCTATATATTGTAGTTGCACTAACTACTTTGAACCCAATTTGTTTGGGAACATAGTGTACTTAATTGTGTTTTAGGTACATTGGAGATATATTGGATGCTTGTCTCATCCATTAGGAAGAAGTGGCACCTACATGTCAATTGGAGGCAAGTTAGGATGATCAACAAATTATTATCCTCTACATCCTACCAATTATATCTCGCTAACAAGTATCTCTCTCATGCATACATATCTTGTTTCCAACCTTTTGTTGGTTGCTTGTCGGCATGAATTTGTGTTTGTACAAATTTTGTGGTTCTTATTTTGTTTTGTGCAAATTCTCCTCTATTGCAAATGTGAGTATGGTGAGATGAGTGCATATAAGTGGGCTATACAAAATCATGCTGATGATTCACCAATCCCAAATATGTCAATCTAGCAATTTTATTGCATATTTTTTCTTCATTCACTCTCATGTTCAATAGTGAGTATTTTGCATAGTTGATTTCTATTTGTGATACTTGTTGCCTTTCCCCATATAATCCAACTATTCCCTTTTTCCCTTGGTAATAGTTGTAATGTATGTAGTGTATCGGTGTTTGAATCTCATTGATGTACAATAAGATATATTTGAGCCTTTGGCCATGCTTTCAAGCAAAAATCCTATTGGTATATTATATGACTTCATTTTGTTGTTCATGTGCTTTCTTGTGTATCTATTTTGTGTGTGCATGTTTCTTTGTGGGCATATGTCTTTGTGATATTCTCCACCTAGAAACTTATACACACAATAGAAGATAAATCTTTGCTTGTTTTTGTTTTCCTTGGAGACCACCCTTTATTTCTTTTTGATTCTTTGGTGGCTTCCAAATTTATTTTCCTATGAGTGCTTGTTCGGTTTGTTTGCATCTCCAGGCACTCATAATTTTATCTTTCTTGCCTTGTATTGTTAAATGAGTTTGGAGGAGTGATGATTCTATATTGTGCACAAATATTGGGGAGCTTCCCTATTTCATCTAAACACTCTTGTGTTCATATCATAATATCTTGTGTCTTTATTTTGGTATCAATTATTGTTGTCAATTGATATTTTGGGTCTTATTGGTTGCTCGCTTCATTTGTTGAAGCTTCTTTATTTTTCTTTTCTTTTTGCAATCTTTGGGTCCCCTATATAGTCTTACTTTCTCCCCGGGATTCATCATCGGATATGTGCATTTGCACACCTTTGGAGGGAGTCTCACTGTATTGGCCATCTAGAACTTTTTACCCATTTTGGTAATCGATGCCAATGGGGGAGAAGTTTTAGAGGGTTTAAGGGAAGTTGGTTTATGCTTTGAGTTGGTTCTTAAGCACTAGCCTTGCATGCTCTTGCATCTTTGTTGTTGCTTGGCATGTTTAATATAAGGGAAGTTGGTTTATGCTTTGAGTTGGTTCTTAAGCATTATCCTTGCATGCTCTTGCGTCTTGTTGTTGCTTGCATGTTTAATATATAGAGGAAACTCTTCCAACGATAATGGTTGGCAATATATGCAATGAATTTCATGTTCATCACACATGCATAGATTGTGGGGGAGTTTGCTCTATATATTGTGGTTGTACCAACATCACATACTTGTGTAGTATTTGATGTTGGGGCAACCGTTTTGTTTATTAAATTCCATATTTAAACCCTCTCAAAGGGATTGTCATCAATTACCAAAATGGGGGAGATTGAAAGGGCATGTATGCCCCCATGTGTGGTTTTGGTAATTAATGACAATCCCTATGGACTAATGTGCAAATTGATTCTCACTTGTAGGTTTGTCCATTGGCATTGCTTGTACCATGTGTTGGTTTCAAGGATGAAAAATAAGAAGCATTGTCCAAGGTCTTTGTGTCTATTGGAATCAAGTAGAAGAAGAAGATCAAGTATGTCTTGAAGAAGAAGAAGAAGCAGAATATGGAGTTCTTCATGGCTTTCTTCAAGGCATCATCATCAAGAATTGATGTGCAAGCTCAAGATGCGTCCTCTCTAGAAGATCTCATGCTTGGAGCTTGCCTCCTCGGTGTTCATGGAGTGATGAATACAAGGTCAAAGAAGAGGTTTCTCCATGGAGTATGGGGAGCCATTCGCAAGTCTTCATCAAGCAAGAGCAAGCAAGAGAAATCAAGAAAGGTGTTCCATCTTGAAGGTGAAAAGATCATCTACATCAAGCTCAAGTGGGATTCTCAAGGCAAAGGTATGATCTTGATAGGGTTTCTATTTTACCGGTCTCTTGTAGTGTTGGGAGATCGGGTTTAGGATAGATAGCCGTACTATCAAGAGGGGCTCTTGAGTGGGTGACTCGTTCATATCTTTCGGAGAGAGATCAAACCTTTGCATAGATAGCATTATATTTCTTGGTTGTTGTTTGTTCTTGTCCATGTGAGTATCTAGAGCTTGTGGTTATCTTCATAACAAGCTCTAGTTCATCAAAAACAGATTTCCCTTGCATATCCTGTTGCGTTTTTCATCTTGCGGGTTTTCCGGCTCCACACCTTGGGAGATATCTCACATATATATTCATGATATTTTATACCTTGGTGATATCCAATATCTCACCTTTTGTTGGATTCTACTATTTATTATCTTTCCAACAAAATTGGTTTCATCCCAATTGGAGTTTTCAAGCTCAACTTCTTGTGTTTTGGGTTTTGAAGGTTTTACCGGTTCATCGCTTCTGAGAGGTCCTACCTTTCTCCATTTTATTTTTATTCTCCCTTTTTGTACTATGATGTTTATTTGCATAATCTTGTAGAGCTTTTTTTTCTCTTCAAAACAAGCCCAAGATCATCAAAATCGGAATCCGGAGTCAAAAGTTATTGAAGTTTTCGTGCAATGTTGTCCAACGTTTTTGCTTGAGCGGTAGTACCGGCCCAAGTTCTGCCCGAAGTTCCGGTAAATCTCGGTTTTGTTCAGTAACTTGTGTTTCTATTTACCGGTAGTTCCGGTGGGGTGTGAATCTGGCCCAAACGGGTAGATTTTTCTTGCCCTATTTAAGGGCCCCCTCTTCCCCAAAGTTTCCCCAACTTTGGAGGTCATTTTTGCTAGCTCTTCCACTCTCTCTCCTCCATTGTTGACCTTCAGAAGCTTGCCCTATTCCCTTCTCCCTTCAATGATTCTTGCATCTTTTTGAGGGATTTGAGAGAGGAGATCTAGATCTACAAGCCCCACCAAATCAAATCCCTTGTTTGTGAAGGAATCCTTGGGATCTAGATCTTGGAGAGTTTTGTGTTCTCCTCTTGTGTTCTTCCTCTCTTATTCCCCCAATAGCTTTTGTAGCTTTGGTGGAATTTGAGAGAGAAGGACTTTCCTCTTGCATTTGGTGCATAAGTTTGAGTTCTCCTCGGAGATTCGGCGAGTTCAAGCCCTTGGGCTTGTTTCTCTTGGGTTATTGGAACCTTAGACGGTTGTGTGGTTGGATTGTTGACCTCTTGTGGTCTTGTAGCCTTTTGTGGCCCTGTTGAGTTTTGTGGCATTATTGTTGGGAGTCTCCAATTGAGTTGTGGAGATTTCCCCAACCTTGTACGGGTTCGGTGACCGCCCTCAAGTGTCCCATAGTGGAACGTGAGTAGGCCTTTGTGGCTAGCTCATGGGAGAATAGGGTGAGCCTTTTGTGGCGTCGGTAGGTTGCGTGCCTTCGCATCTTGGGGTGAGGCCTTGTGTAGCGTTGGGTGAGCATCGAGCCACCACACCTCGAGGTGAGCCACTTATGGTGTTCGAAGTACATTGTGCCCCCGCACCTCTCCAACGGAGATGTAGCTTCTTTGGAAGTGAACTTCGGGAAACAAATCATCGTCTCCACGCCCACCGGTTATCTCTCAACCGAGCCCTTTACTTATGCAATTTACATTGTGATAGCCATCGTGCTTGAAGTATATTATCTTGCTATCACCTTTTTGCTTGTCTTGCTTAGCATAGGTTGTTGGTGCACTTAGTGAACCTAGTGGATATAGGTTTTGGCTTGATAAATTAAACGTTAAGTTTTATTCTGCATTTATTAGAGCCTAAACCGTAATATTTTTAAAACGCCTATTCACCCCCCTCTAGGCGACGTCCATTTCCCTTTCATATGCTTTAGATGCTGTTGTGGGAGGATATTTCCTCCAATGTAATGAGGATGATTCTACAAATGCTATAAAGAAATTGATCCTCACTTACAACTTGCCTAGCCAAATTGATATTTCCTTCGCAAGAATATTTGCTAGATTGAACACTCTTGAGACTAGCACTACTAGCTTAAAAGATTGCTATAATATGCTTAGGGAGCATCACAATTATGTTCCAATAAATTCTGAACCATCAAAGTGGCTCCCTACCATAAAGATTGAGATAAACACTGAAACTTTTCAAGCCCGCTGTGATATCATGTCTGAATTTTGTCTTATGCCCAAGGATATTTATGAATCTTTGAATACTTGGGGGCTTACTGAAGTAGGAAAAGAAATATCTCTTTCTAATAATGCTACCATATTACCTCTTGGGATAGCTGAAGGAGTGTTTACAAAGATTCTTGGGAAAATGATTTCTACTGATTATCTTGTTATTGAATGTGCAGGAAAAGGACAAATTACACTTGGAAGGTCCCTATTAGAACTCCTTGGAGCAATAATAGATGTGGGAAAGGGGACCATGCACCTTTCTTCTCCACCAAACAATCATATTTTCCCCAAGGTTAAGAATAAAAGTAAGAGAGGTAAGGGCAAGAAATTTGGTTTTAATGCTTCTTCATTTGAGAACACTTGATTCTTTTTCTCGCTTCTTATGCCTAACTTAAAGGCGTTAAAGAAAAGTACTTATTGGGAGATAACCCCAAAGTTTTAGATGAAAAGTAATTCAGTAATAACCGCTCCTTATCCTTTTTATTTGCTTTTTATGCCAAGAGTAACCTCTAATGAGAGAGAAGTAATGATTGGGAAAGTTGCTGTCCCGAAACAGATTTCTGTACTTCACCATAAAATTCGTGTAAAATCTATGAACGTATTTTTAAGGCATGAATTTTTGTGCTTCTTCCCCAGGTTGTTATCTAACTTTCGTTAGTTCAAAACTTTTTGATTTGAGCAACAGAAGGTCTTCGAAAAAATTCGTCTTTACCTACTGGTCTGTTTTGACAGATTTCTGTCATTTTCTGCATTTGCTTTTTGTTGGTTCCTTTTTGAGTTCTTTTGGGGAATTGAGCTTTTTGAGGGAAGTGCTACAGTATATAGTGTTCTAATGGAAGTTTATTTGGTGTTAGAACTGAACCTTAAGACTTATTTATCTTGAGTGCACTAATGTTGCTAATAAAGATTGTGTGAAGTTCTGTATGAAGGAAAAATTTCAGGTGTATGGAAGGAATGAGTAATGAGATGAAGGAGGGACTAAAGCTCAAGCTTGGGGATGCCATGCGTGTCACCCCAAGAAATATCCAAGAAGTACAAGCGTCAAAGCTTGGGGATGCCCAAGGCATCCGCCTCTTCATCAATAAAAATCCCAGGTTTCTTCCAAACGCTTCATTTTTATTGTTGCATGCACAGTTGTGTTGTTCTTGGAGCGTCTTCTTTTTCGTTTTTGTTTTGGTTTTTCGTTTGATTTTGTTTGCTTAATTTTCTGAATAAATTGGTTGAACCCCCTCTTTCATACATTGGTTTGCAAATAGTTTGGTTTGGTTTGGAAAAGAGTAGGAAAGTTCATTCTTATGTGGTAAAAAGAGCTCGTTTTTTACTGTGGCCTATGCTTTGTCATGCCATGCTTGATATTGTTTTGGCTTTATGCTTAGTATTCTTTGCTGTAGCATGACTTGTTATAAACAATTGATATTGATTAATGTGCCTTGGATGAATCATGCGTTGTTTTAGCATATTAAAGCATAGTATAGTGGTATTCTCCTTTGATGTTTTATTTGGGTTGACTTGGCGCATGCTCACACCATGTTATGACTATCTCAAGTCACCATAGACTTTATGATCCTTTAGTTTTCAACTTGTAGTATCACTTTATGCTTTGATCAATGATGTTTTGTCGCTCTGCATGATTATGGCCATTACTGCTCTCTTAGTTTGTCGCTCCTAGTCTTTTGCTAGCTTCCACAACCAAGTATGAGTTCCACTCATGCATCCAACTTCCTAAACCAAGTTATTCCAAAGAGTCCACCATACCTACCTACTAGCTTATGCTATTCCAAGTATATTCATGCTTTTGTTTACCTTCCAAATTAAACTTGTTATGAGAAAACTAGTTATTAAAGCTCTCACGAACTTGATGGCACACTTTACTTTTCTTGCCCTTAATAAACTTGAACCATTGTATCGTCTATGTTGTATATGCTTGCACTTATTTGTTGGGAATTAGCAGAACCATGCTTTCATGGGGAACGCTTTCAACATTGCACTTTGTACTTGTACCTAGTTGATATCATGCTCTTTTGTATATGGATGTCGTCGGTGTGAAATGAAAGGGGAGCTTGTAAGTCCATAGAGTTATGTATATGTGTTAGAGAAATGCCTGGGCCGCTGGTCTAATCCATGCTGACATGGTGGAAACCTGCAGCGTAACCATAATGAGCTGTCTATGAAGCATTCTTCTTATAAAAAAAGAGTCCTATATTGAGAAAAAAGATAAAATAGAAAAAAGAGATATTATGAAAAGAGGAAAGAGAGAAAAAAGCACCATATTCCCATGGTAAATAAGAAGATTGCTGAGATGCTCGTTGTCTGCTTGCCTTGTCATTTTGATATGGGGATTCTTCCGTATCATCGGGCAAGGGGTACCCCGTTGGCGGTTCTCAATGATCCACATGTACTTACAATGACAAGAACTTACCGGTGACTAAACTTGAGTAGCATGAGGAGCGGCCCTCGTATACAAGGGACATGAGATTTCTAACTTATACTTCGTCCAACATGTACACCATAGTTTGTTCACTTTAACTTTAATCACTTCAAGATGCTAATGATAGGGGCAATGAGAGCTGAAAGCTATAATTACCATAATTTTGGAAGCTCTTTATGAGACTTGAATCCCTACTTCCTTTTATAAAAAGGCCTTTCTTCCACCATTATATTGAGTCTCCATCTTCTACCTTTATGCACCTACTTTGAGAGCATAGTGGCCATTCTTAGTTCTATGTGCATTGTCCCAAGACTAGTTGATTGATGCATAACTTGATATGGCTTGTTTTAAAATTTTGAATCTAGTCACTCTTATGAACTTTGAAGGTGTCCAATGCATTTATATTTGCTACTCTATGAGGGACAAGCTGAATGCTATTATGCTATGTTTTCTTTATGTGAAACAAACAAACGTCTTGCAAAGCATTGTTAATGATGAATCTTTTGTTTGTGCCTTTTTATGTTGCATCATAGTTTCTTTGTCTTATTGCTAGAACTTTGTCTTTCATGTTATGATTGAAGTACTATGATCCCAGCTTTGAATGTTTTACAAATACTTTGATCAAGTATTTCATGGTGCATGTCACCTCAAAAATCATTCTTTCTTTTTATCACTTACCTACTCGAGGACGAGCAGGAGTTAAGCTTGGGGATGTTGATACATTACAAATGTATCTATAATTTTTGATGTTCCATGCTTGGTTTTATCCACTTTCTTGTGTTTTGTTCCAACTTTGGAGTACTTTTCATATGATTTCTTGGACTAACCTATTAATAAGAGCCACTGTGCCAGCCGCCTGTTTTCTGCTGTTTTTGGTTCCAGGAAAGTCAAAAAATGAATATTCTCGGAATTGGACAGGACAAAAGCCAAAGTGCCTATTTTTCCGGAAGTCATCCGATGCCAGAATACGAGACGGAGAGGAGCCAGGGGCCACCACACCACCTGGCTGCGCGGGCCAGGCCTGGCCGCGCCAGGGGTGGTGTGGCCAGCCCAGGCACCCCCTCGGCCTCTCCTTCCGCCTATATATTTCCCTCGGGACAAAAACCCTAAGGGCCCGATCAAAAATCCACAAAAGAGTCTGTAGCTGCCGTCATCTCCATCCCTAGATCGGGAGGGATCTGAAGCTCTTCCCGGCACCCTGCTGGAGAAGGGAATTCACCCTGGAGGCCTTCTTCATCACCATGCAAGCCTCCGGTGTGATGCGTGAGTAGATCATCCTTGGACTACGGATCCATGTAGTAGCTAGATGGCTGGTTCTCCTCCTTTGTGCTTTCATGTCTAGATCTTGTGAGCTCCGTTCATGATCAAGATCATCTATTTGTAATTCTGCATGTTGTGTTTGCGGGGATCCGATGGATATTGAGATGCTATTTTAGATTAATTATTGATTCTATCATGTCTTTGTTATTTGTGATCTTGCATGCTTTCCGTTGTTAGTAGCTATCTTGTCCAAGTAGATGTTAGCAACTCCAAGAGTTAGTATTTATGCTCGATAGTGGGTTCATGCCTCTAGTAATCTGGGGAAGTGACAGAAATCTCTAAGGTACTAGATGTGTTGTTGCTACTAGGTAGAAAACAACAATCCTTTGTTCATAGAACAATCATATTGTTTACTTTACACGCAGTTCATAAAGCAATAATCTGTTGCTTGCAACTTAATACTGGAGGGGGTTCGGATGATAACCTGAAGGTGGATTATTAGTCATAGATGCAGTTGGATGGCGGTCTATGTATAATGTTGTAATACCCAATCAAGTCTCAAAGGAGTCAAGATGATTAGTATATGCATGTATTGATTTCTCGGTGTTTGTCAATTGTCCCGCTGTAATTTGTTCACCCAGCATGTTATCTATCTTAAGGAGAGCCACC
The DNA here is from genome assembly GCA_916181665.1 of Avena sativa. Classification (NCBI taxonomy): domain Eukaryota; kingdom Viridiplantae; phylum Streptophyta; class Magnoliopsida; order Poales; family Poaceae; genus Avena; species Avena sativa. The sequence continues at coordinate 369,388,378 of OV702290.1, forward strand.
TCTAGTGAACTATGGATCCCGGTCCTTGTCTTTTACATACAATCTACAATTGTTTACTGCTTTGTGTTTACTTTCTGCAAACTATTACTTCCTTCCATTCGATATATTTAATCCTTTGTTTTTAGCAAAACATGGTGAGATTGACAACCTCATCGCAAGTTGGGGACAAAGTTCTGTGGTTGTGTTGTGCAGGTCTCCATGTTGCTACTAGCACCGGTAGTGCGCTCTGCCAAGGCTCAGCTAGCAACACCTTTGGGGTGTTTCCTTGCTCCTACTGGTTCGATGAAACCTTGGTTTCATAACTGAGGGAAACTTGCTGCTGTGCTCATCATACCTTTCTCTTGGGGTTCCCAACGAGTTCTACATCAACACCGCACTAGCACTTTTCTGGCACCATACACTGAGCCATCACCCCTCCCCTCTCCTATATTTGCATTGCATAAAATATCAGCTTTGTCAGTTGTTCAAGGGTTACAATCAACATATGTCACATAGCATCACACAAGGTAAAAATTTGTTATTTAAATCATGTACTATTTACAAACACTTTTTTGTTCTAATTTTAACTAGAGCAATTTTACTTTGTAGGGCAAGGAAAACAATAACAAATTATTTTCTTATTCACATCATGTTATCGTTCTAAGCATGATTATCTTGATTGTCGGGTTTATTTTCAAAACAAATATAGTACAAGCAAAATCAATTTTGTTTGGTCTTCTATCATACTATTATGGTTTGCATATGTTACATTCATTTCAATGTACCATCAAGCATTACCCATTTGTTTTAAAATCCTGGTATCTAAAATACATATAAACTTCCTTTGCGAGAAACAAAGGAGCAGCCTAGGAGCAACTCTAAGTAGTTGTTTTACGCATAATAGCTTAGACATTTACTTTCACTAGAATCATTTTAGATGTTAATGGAAACATACTTATCATGCTACTTCGACTTCAAATAAGTATAGAAATCTCTAAGCCCTAATAAATACCCATTATATATTAACTTGTAGCAACGCACGAGCATATTTTCTACATTTTATTGTATTGATCTCTTTCTCCACAATTAAATAGTTCTAAAAGTGCACAAATTATTCATTTTCACTTTGATGTGTAATAATTGCATGAATATTAGACGAATCACGAAGTAGCCACAGACTGCAGTGAAATTTGGAGTTTTGCAAAATTTATCCCCCTAGAACTAGTTCTTAAGATTATCAAAAGGATTCTAAGATATCATGTCAAATGAAAAAAATCAGAACATTGTGGGCATTTTCCAAAGCTTATTTAAGCGTCCAAATATGAATTCGTATGAACCAGAAAACTAGTTACTCAACAAAAAAACATGCGTACGAAATGTCTATATAATATGTAATATTTTGCTAAAAAACAATGTAGGGCGGCCGCCCTACCGTGCCCTAAGGGGAGCTCCGCCCCTGGACCAAGGGGAACTTGTGGACGTCGTCAGTTGGGTCCACCGCGAAGTAGTTGCAGACTGCGAGGCGACGCTTGGAGTGGCGCTCGGCATGGAGCCAGCAATTGCAGACAACCCTAATAGTGTCGTAGTCAGGGATATTGTTGGGGACGAACGAGAAGGCGAGCTCCCAGATGATGTCCAGGAGCGAGTCCCACGGCGGGAGCAATGACGATGGAGGCCGCGAGGTTGATATCGGGAGGTCCGCTGCAGATGGTGGCGGTGGAGGCAAAACCGCTGCATTTGGTGCAGTCGGCGACCCCGATAATAAAATGGAGTAGGGACTGTAGGATGCCATTGTTCATCAACAACAGGAAATCAGTGTTAGAGAATGACTAAAGCACTAATGCTCGACTACTCGTCTTGCTCAGCTCAGCTCATATGGTACTACTAGCTAGAGAGTAGAGGCGTATGGTCAGTGGCAGAGGACAGTACAAAAATTTGGTATGGCTAACTCGTAGACATAAATCATGGTTTAACTAGAACCACAGAAGAGGAGGAGGAGGAGCCCCTCCCCTATATTTGTATATTATATAGAATATCAGTTTTGTCAGTTGTTCAAGGATTCCAATCAACATATATCACATAACATAACACAAGGTAAAAATTGGATATTTAAATCATGTACTATTTACAAACACTTTTTATTCTAATTTTAACTAGAGAAATTTTACTTTGTAGGGCAAGGAAAACAATAACAAATTATTTTCTTATTCACATCATGTTATCGTCTAAGCGTGATTATCTTGATTGTCGGGTTTATTTTCAAAACAAATACAGGACAAGCATAGTCAATTTTGTTTAGTATTCTATCATTACTCTTATGGTTTGCATGTGTTGCATTCATTTAAATGTACCATCAAGTATTACCCATCAGTTTTAAACTCTTGGTATCTAAAATACATATAAACTTTTTTCACGAGAAACAAAGGACCAGCCTAGAAGAAACTCTGAGTAGTTGTTCTACGCATAATAGATTAGATATTTACTTTCACTAGAATCATTTTAGATTTTAATGAAAACATCCTTCTCATGCTACTTCAAATTCAAATCAGTATAGAAATTTCAATGCCCTCATTACATATTAATTTATAGCAACATGCGGTGACCCAACATCCCACTGTATGCTGTAGTACACTATAGTCGTTGCCATAACACCAACGAGACATTGTTACACTAGTATTACATCCCTCAGAGTGGTATAACAAAAACATCGCAGGTCCAATACATGACTATGGATTACAACTAGACTCTTTAGAAAAGATCTAGAAAACATTCCTCGAAATAGTGAGGAAAACATTACACAGAAGAAAACCAGAAATAACAACTCAAAGCCTGATACGTACAAAACATATCTACTTTTCCGAACACTTTTGCTATTGTTTCTCCTCTAAACTTGTGTGATTTGGATGCAACTAACACGGATTGGCGCTGTTTTTAGCAGAATTACCTTGGTGTCTAGTTTTTGTGCAGAAAATCAACTATCAGGAAAAATCCCGGAAAATATGCCAAAAATCCTATTTTGCCAAAAGACTCATGGAGCCAGAATACGAGACGGAGTGGGGCTGGGCCCAGGCCACACCACCTGGCCGTGCGGGCTAGGCTTGGCCGCGCCAAGGGTGGTCTGGCCGCCCCAGACACCCCCTCGGTCTCCCTCTTCGCCTATAAGTTGTCTTCTGACCTAAAAACTCAGGGGGGGTTCGACGTTTTTTTCAGAAAGAGTTCCGCTGCGCCGCCACCACCAGATTCCGTGATTCGGAACCAGAAACTCTGTTCTGGCACCCTGCCGGGACGGGGAATTGGAGGAGATCATCGCCATCATCATCACCATCGCTTCTCCATCGACCATCCATGTTTCCCCCATCTATGAGTGAGTAATCCCCCGCTGTAGGCTATGGGGATGGTAGAGATTGGATGAGATCGTTCATGTAGTGGCATCAGATTGTTAGGGCATGGTGCCTAGTATCTACTATTAGTGCTTTTTGACTTTGTTGCGACTTGTTATGCTTAATGCTTGTCACTAGGGCCCGAGTGCCATGATTTCAGATCTGAACATGTTATTGATTCATTATGATAGTATTGTTTATGGTCTTACCTGCAAGTTGTATACACACATTGTTGTCCAGAACCAATGGCCCCGAAGTGACAGAAATCAGGATAACCGGAGGGAATGGCTTTGATGTGAGGATCACATGTGTTCACGGAGTGTTAATGCTTTGCTCTGGTGCTCTATTAAAAGGAGCACCTTAATTGCCAGTAGTTCCCTTGAGGCCCCGCTGCAAATGGGTTGGCAGGACAAAAGATGTTGTGCAAGTTCTCATTGCGAGCACGTATAACTATATATGTAACACATGCCTAGGATTATCTAGTACTTGGATGCTTTATCTTATTTATCTGCAATTGCCCTATGTTCTGATTTCTATATGAATTGTCTTGTCCATGCAACGCCCGTCCATCCATCCCTATGCCTACCGCGCTCCAATCCTACTGTTTACCGCAATTGTTACTACTGTCTTTACTTTACTACTGCTGTTACTTTACTATTCCTACTACAAAACTATTGCTACTGATAAACTGCTGTGAGCAAGATTGTTTCCAGGTGCAGCTGAATTGACAAATCAGTTGTTAAGGCTTATAAATATTCTTTGGCTCCCCTTGTGTCAAATCAATGAATTGGGTTTCACTTCCCTCGAAAATACTGCGATACACCCCCTATACTTGTGCCGGGGAGCATAGCTTTATTTATCAAGTCCACTTGGAATCATTATTGTTCGCTGCCATCCATCCATCATGGGTAAGTCTTGTGATGGCAAGGTTCCTATTTTACCATCCACTACAAGAAGATGTACGGTTCTGAACACCTCTGTTGCTCTTGATTCACCGTCTGTTATGAGTAAGTTCCTTACACCAACACACACACATGCTACACACATTGCTACTACTGCTGAATCTGAAACTTCTGATACTTATGATGCTGCTTCTACTGTGCTTGATAAAAGTGGTTCATTAGGTCCTTTCCTAGATGCTATGATTGCTAGAACTATAGCTGGAAATACTGAAACTCCTAATGAAGACACTACTACACATGTTAGTTCACCTGAGTCTAGAGAGAGATATGATATTGAAGACGGTTATGTTGAGATGACCGATGGATTTATTAAAGAATGTCAAAACACCCATGATAGGAGTGCTGCTAAGAGTCTCCCTGAGAGGCGTACTATTAGACCCAAATTGTCTCCTAATGCTAAGTTTGCTGCTTCTCCTATAAACATTAAAGATAAAGATTATGATTTCTCTCTCGATTTATCCTACATAGCTATTATTGAGAAAGAAGCTTTTTATGGGACTAAGAATGAAAGTGTGGTAGCACATATGACTGAGATTTCTACCATGAGTGGCCTGTTTTCTGATGATATTAAGATGTGCACCTACTTTGTTGCTAATTTTTCCCCTTTTTCACTGAAAGGAGAAGCTAAAACTTGGTTTAATAATTTACCTCCTAGATGTATTGATAACCCTGATTGCTTGATTAGTACCTTCCTGCAGAAATATTTTCCTCCTAGTGCTAGACATGCTATTTTGCAGGAACTTTTGATTTTAAACAGGGAGAAAAAGAGATATTGCCTGAATCATGGGCAAGGTTTTGTGCTTTGATTCATGCACAGGCTGGATATCCTTTACCTAAGAATGAGCTTCTTGATATATTTTATAATGGACTAACTGAAGAATCTAGGACATACCTGGATAGTTGTGCTGATTATGTTTTCAGGAATAGGACTCCCAAGGAAGCTGAGGAATTAATAGCTAAAATAAGCAAGAATTATGAAGACTGGACTCCTCCTGAACCAGCTATACCTAAAACAATTATACCTGAACCAGTTATACCGGCGCCTATACCATCATCTAAGAAGAGGGGAGTTATTGCATTGAATGATGAAGTGATGAAGGAAGCTAAGAAATGTCTTAAGGAGAAGGGAATTAAAGCTGCAGATGTCAAGAATCTACCTCCTATAGAAGAATTATGTAAGCTAATTCCCCACTCATCCACTATTGAGGTACACTCTCTCCAACATTTTGATGAAGGTGATATCCCTTACTCTAAACCTCTAGATCAATGCTTAGAAGAATTCAATATTTTTATTGGTAAGCAAGATAAATTTAATAAAAGGGTGCAAAATCATCTAATGGAAAACACTAGAGATATTGTTGAGTTAAAAGATATTGTGGAAAGAATCTCTAATGATGTTAGAATGATTGTTAAACATTTTCAAATGGTTCAAACTCAAATAGATCAACTTATTAAAGTGCAAAAAGACTTGCTAATTAATGCTGCCAAGGAAAAACACGCTTATGAGATTAGAACTAGAAGTGGTGCTACTACATAGGATCCTCTATATCCTGAGGGGCATCCCAAAAGAATTGAGCAGGATTCTCAACAAGCTGAAAATAGTGGTACTACTCGTAAGAAAAGAAAAAAGAAACATAACACTATTGTAGAACCCTCTGAACCTGCTAAAGATCCTAATAGTATATCTGTCTCTGATGCTGAAATTGAAAGTGGTAATGAAGAAAATGATGTTCCTGATAAAGAAAAAGTTGAAGAAGAACCTGAAAAGCACACTAAGAATACTAAATACACTAAAGAAGATTTTGTTGCTAAGAAACATGGTAGTTAAAGAGAGCCTTGGGTCCAAAAACCTATGCCTTTCCTTGATAAGAAACACAAGTCAAAGGAAGATGAACACTATAATAAGTTTTGTGAGTGGATGAAACCTTTATTCCTGCAAATTCCTTTAACTGATGCTATTAAATTGCCTCCTTATTCAAAGTATATGAAGGATATTGTCTCGAATAAAAGGAAGATCCCTAATGAAGAAATTTCTACTTTGCTTGCTAATTATTCCTTTAATGATAAGGTTCCAAAGAAACTTGGAGACCCAGGGATTCCAACTATTCCTTGCTCTATTAAAAATAGTTATGTTAGAACTGCTTTGTGTGATTTGGGAGCAGGAGTTAGTGTCATGCCTTTTTCTCTCTACAAGAGACTTCAACTGGAAAAACTAATACCAACTGATATATCTTTGCAAATGGCTAATAAATCTACCACTATTCTTGTTGGTATATGTGAGGATGTACCTGTTCAAGTGGCTCATAATTGCTTGATATTAACTGATTTTGTTGTGCTTGAAATGCCTGAAAATGATAATATGTCTATTATTCTTGGGAGACCTTTTCTTAATACTGCAGGAGCTATTATTAATTGTAATCAAGAAAAGGTGACCTTCAATGTTAATGACAAGGAACATACTGTCTATTTACCCAAGAAGATTGATAGGACTTATGGTTTGAATTCAATTGAACATGTTGAGGGCATTCAAGTTGGAGAAATATATTGTCCCATACCACGAGAAAAAATTGAAACTATTATGATTGGGACCATTGCTATCAAGGTTGAGGCAACATAATCATTAGTGGAATACAAAGTTTTGTTTCATATAAAATTGTTTTGGTAACAATACCTGATCAACCTTGTTAACAAAAGGATTTCATTGAGCAAAACAAAGTTTTCACCATGATTATCTCCGCTTACTTCTATTCTATCAATTTTAGTTTTCGCTTTCGTTTAGTTTTCTTTTCTGTTGTTAGTTGCTTGCATATTAGAGTGTCTTAGACCTTCTGTAGTTCTAGCCTTGTTTTGTCATTGCATCATTCCAGAAAATCTTTTTCTGTTAGAAAATCATTCATCCATGCCTAAAAATTGCTCGAAAATAAAGTGTCTCGAAAAATTCCAGAAAATTCATATTAATTTTTTATGGGAAAAAAGGGGCAGAGGAGTTCTTGGAAGGTACCAGGGGGGCCCACCAGGCAGGCACACCACCTAGTGGCGCGGCCAGCCCAGGGGTGCGCCTGGCCATGGTGTGGGCCACCCTTGGCCCTCCACTCACTCTCTCACTTGCCAGTTTCTTCTCTCTCCCGAGTAAACACCAGTTCATTGCTCGAAATCACGTTCTTGTTGTGCTTGCCCTTGATTTTTCGATCTCCTTGCTTATCCCATCTTTGCTGATGAAATTTGGAGCATTTGTTCTCTGGTATGTGACTCCTCCACTTGTCCAAGTAGATTTGTGTTTAGTGGTTTATATCTTGAGTATTTTGCTGCTGTAGGTGACAGGTTATGAGAGCTTGTAAGCTTGTTTGATGCTTAGAGATATAGTTTTGATGCATGTTTACGCTTCTACAAGTCCTAGGAGTAGTGCCCTTCATTATATATTCACTTTGCAATCACTTGTTTAATAGATGTTTAAACTTCAGAATATCAAACATGAACAACCATACCTTTGGAGAAATATTTGAGAGAACGAAGATCTCATTGCACCTCGCATTGGTAATGAAGGAGATGATGGGGATGCTCACCCATCTACTTTTCCTTGTTTTACTTTCTTACAAGCTGCAGGATTCTTGATGATTTCTTGCTACTGATTCAGAGGGTTGGTTTGACCTCATACATGCAAGATGAGAGTGAGCAATACGCTTTGCTCAACCAAACTTTTGTTGATATCTTTGTTTTTACTAACACGCCCTATCAGTCAACTGTTTCTTTTAGAATCTATAATCTTCCCTTTACCATGCCATTGGAAAGATTTTGTAGTATCATAGGTGTGGGCATGACGGGGACCGTGAAGAAGATTCAAGGGCGATCCGCTGATTTGCTGGAGCTCTATCGAGGTGTGACCAATGACGACGACCGCGTAGCTCAGCGCGGGAAGATAAGAAATATCCAACTCCCTGCTCTTAGATACTTTGCCTATTATCTTGCTACTAGCGTTCTTGGTAGGGAGAATACGAGTAATATCTCCAATTATCATTTAGCCTTCCTCGCTGCTGCGCTTAACAATGATACTCGGTACAATCTTGGCTCTCTTATTGCTCGCCGCCTAGTTGCTAGGGGGCCTATCTATGGGGGCATCATCGCTTCACGTATGGTCAATGCATTAGAGCTTTCGGTGGATCCCAATGATACTATATTGACACCACAAAGGCTTGACCTTGCGGCCATGAAAACACATCACTTCGTGACTGCTGATTCTGATATGGACAGTTTAGTATATAGGATGTTGTTTACTGATGGGGATAGATCCCTTTGCCGCAATCTACTTTGTTTAGTGTTCACAGGAGGCCGTGGTCGCGCTCCAAAGAGGCGGTGGACAAGTAGCTCTGCTTGCTGGGCTTCCACAGGCAGCACCAGGAGGATGTGCCCTCCTACGATTACTCTGTGTATTATGGTGGGGCATCCTCGAGTTCGCACCAGGACGAGGGTACCTCCTCACCGTACTACGGAGGCACTCCATCTTGGCCAGCATGGGATTGATACCCATTTAGGCCATAAGCCTAAGCTTGGGGGGAGGTACACCGACATCACACTCATCTCCATACCATGTTTTGTCGGTACTTTGTATATTCATGTTTCGTTCTCTTTTTAGTTTTTGTTCTTTCTTTGCTTTTGCTTTCTAAAACACAAAAAGACCAAAAATATTTCTGTTGTTTCTCTTTGTTTGCTTGTTTTTCTTTTTGCCTTGGTTTGCTTTTCCCTTTTCTGCTTTGTTTAAACTATTCAAAAAACCCCAAAAGATTTTTCTTTGCTTGTTCTTCCCTTTTTGGTTCTTGTTTTAAAATCGAAAACACCAAAAATATTTGTTGTTCTTCTTTGGTTTTGTGAGTTTTATTGCAGGTTTCAGCAGTCCTTAGTGGATATTGGTTTCATGTTATTATTCAATCCACACAAGTGAAGGGCAATAATGAGGATTAATGACAACTTGGGGTGTGGTAAGAGGCTGGTAACAAACTCTATTTGTTTTCATTTTTGTACATATACTCATCATTGTGGGCATGCTTAGCCTGTTCGTGTAGGGTGTATGTTATTTATGGATGCTTAGTAGTTCTTGCTTTCATATGATTAGTTCCAGCTTGCTAATAGTTTGTAGCATGTCTTATGAATGTTTGCTTACATTACTCTATTCATAACTTGGTATGACACTGTGGTATCCTCCTCTGAATGTTTCACTTGAATTGACTTGGCACATGCTCACGCATGCATATGACTGAAATAATCAGTTAAGCCTCAATGAATTATTTTGCCTTAGGGGACTTGAATCACTTTCATGCCATGATTAATCCTGTTTTGTTGCAAGCATGATTATGACAATTACTGCTCTCTTGTTTGTTGCTCCCTTACTATTGCTAGCCTTCACTTACACTGAGTATGTCTTACTCGTGTTTCCAACTCCCTAAAACCAAATATTGCCAAAAGTGTCCACCATACCTACCTATTAGCATTGTTTGCTATTCCGTGCATGTTAAGTATGCCTTGTTTTCTTCCGAATAAAATGTCTGTTTGTTTTGGGAAAGTTAGTTAGTAAAGCTCTCACGAACTTGATGGCACACTTTATTTCTTGCACTTAATAAACATGAACCATTGCGTCCATCTCTATTGCGTATATGCTTGCGCTTCATAAGTTGAAGTTAGCAGAATCATGTATCATGGGGAACGCTTTCAACATTTCACGGGCACTTTCTACCCTGTTGATATCATGATTCTTTTGCTTATGGATCCCGGCGGTGTGAAATAAAACGGGAACTTTTATATGTGTTAGAGAAACACCTGGGCCGCTAGCCTAAGCCATGCCTAATCCTTGTGGAAACTTGCAGCATAACCATAATGAGCATTCCATGAAGCATCCTCAATAAAACCCTATGCAAATAGCAAATAAAAAGATTGTTGAGATGCTCATTGTCTACTTGCCTTGTCATTTTGATTATGGGATAGCTCATGTATCATGTGCAAGGGGTACCCCGTTGGCGGTTCTCTATGATACATATGTACTTGTAATGACAAGAGCTTACTTGTGACTGAAGTTGACTAGCATGAGGTCCGGTACTCGTACGTAAGGGGCATGAGACTTTAGCTTATAACTTGTCAAGCATATCCTCTTAGTTGTGTCACTTTAACCTTAACCATTTAAATATGCTTATGATAGGGACAATGAGAGCTCAAAGCTAATGAGTACCATACTTTCAGCATTTGGAAGCCTTTCAAAACTTTTCAAAACCTTTTTCATTTCCTTGTTGAGTCACCACCTATTCTATGAGCACTTTCTTGAGAGCATAGTAGTCATTCTTAGTATAATGTGCTTGTCTCAAAACTTGATTATTTGTGTTATGATTTTGATGCTTGTATCTTTGATATCTTTACTTCTAGTCTTCACTTGAACTTTAGAGTGCCTTGGCATTTACAATCAAAGGCAAGCGAGATACCACTCTATCATACCTTATGTTTCATGCTTATGTTTATGTTTATGTTTCATGCTACTTATTATTTTTGAGTTAGAATCTCTTCATAGCTTGCATTACCTATTAAGTAAACTTAGTTGCATATTCCTTATTATGAATTGTCTAAGTATTTGATCACATACTGAGAATATATACATCATATGAAGCAAATGTGTTCGTGAAAGTTTCTTTTATCGCACTCAGTTTTCAACTGAATTGCTTGAGGACAAGCAATAAGCTAAGCTTGGGGGAGTTGATACGTCCAAAACGTGTCTACTTTCCCGAACACTTTTGCTATTGTTTCTCCTCTAAACTTGTGTGATTTGGATGCAACTAACACGGACTGACACTGTTTTTAGCAGAATTACCTTGGTGTCTAGTTTTTGTGCAGAAAATCAACTATCAGGAAAAATCCCAGAAAATACGCCAAAAATCCTATTTTGCTAGAAGACTCACGAAGCCAGAATACGAGACGGAGTGGGGTTGGGCCCAGGACACACCACCTGGCCACGCGGGCTAGTCCTGGCCGCGCCAGGGGGTGGTCTGGCCGCCCCAGACACCCCCTCGGTCTCCCTCTTCGCCTATAAGTTGCCTTCTGACCTAAAAACTCAGGGGGGGTTTGACTTTTTTCAGAAAGAGTTCCGATGCGCCGCCACCACCAGATTCCGCAATTCGGAACCAGAAACTCCGTTCTGGCACCCTGCCGGGACGGGGAATTGGAGGAGATCATCGCCATCATCATCACCATAACTTCTCCATCGGCCATCCATATTTCCCCCATCTATGAGTGAGTAATCCCCCGTTGTAGGCTATGGGGATGGTCGGGATTGGATGAGATCATTCAAGTAATGGCATCAGATTGTTAGGGCATGGTGCCTAGTAACTACTATTAGTGCTTTTTGACTTTGTTGTGACTTTTTATGCTTAATTCTTGTCACTAGGGCCCGAGTGCCATGATTTCAGATTTGAACATGTTATTGATTCATTATGATAGTATTGTTTATGGTCTTACCTACAAGTTGTATACACACGTTGTTGTCCGGAACCAATGGCCCCAAAGTGACAGAAATCAGGATAACCGGAGGGAATGGCTTTGATGTGAGGATCACATGTGTTCATGGAGTGTTAATGCTTTGCTCCGGTGCTCTATTAAAAGGAGCACCTTAATTGCCAGTAGTTCCCTTGAGGCCCTGCTGCAAACTGGCCGGCAGGACAAAAGATGTTGTGCAAGTTCTCATTGCGAGCACGTATGACTATATGGAACACATGCCTAGGATTATCTAGTACTTGGATGCTTTATCTTATTTATCTGCAATGGCCCTATGTTCTGATTGCTATATGAATTGTCTTGTCCATGCAACGCCCGTCCATCCATCCCTATGCCTACCGCGCTCAAATCCTACTGTTTACTGCAATTGTTACTACTGTCTTTACTTTACTACTGCTGTTACTTTACTATTCCTACTACAAAACTGTTGCTACTGATAAACTGCTGTGAGCAAGATTGTTTCCAGGTGCAGCTGAATTGACAACTCAGTTGTTAAGGCTTATAAATATTCTTTGGCTCCCCTTGTGTCGAATCAATAAATTGGGTTTCACTTCCCTCAAAAATACTGCGATACACCCCTATACTTGTGGGTCATCAAAGCCTAATCTAGAAATAATACTACTATTAATATATATCTAAGGCTTGTGATTGCTACTATAGAAATACTCTACATAAGTAGGTTGAATGGCTAGAAATTATACTCCTATCTAATCAGGATCTTCGCCTTCACTTTAATTGAGGTATCCATTGACTTCATTGAAGAACTTGAGCTTTCAGTGACGATTCCTTTGAGCATAAATTGGTGTTGACGATGTTTTCACCGGCTTTAGAATCTAGCAGTGCGTCAAATGAAAAAATTCAAAGAATGAAAGTTGTGGGTAATTTTACGCTGATGATCCTAGACATAAAAGTTTCCTCAATCGGAGTTCGGACGTGACTCTTAGCCCTAGATTACTGAAGAGTATAGAAGCAGTTTTGGGATTCTGAGAGTTTGTGACGTGATTGACTCCAACTCTTACCATACTTGATGGATTCGGACAAGTCATGACCCAAGGAGCTCCTAAAGGACAGAGGGGAGCCCTAGGAAGGTTCTATAGGTGCTCAAGAGCCCTTGGATCAAAGGGGCATCCATCCCATGACCTAGATTGCATCTCCACCTCTATATATTGAGAGGAAACCCTATTTTGGAGGAATCCACCCATACCCACGAAAATCCTCCTCTTTGGCAGCCGCCAAGGAGGGGGAGAAGCTTCTCAAGATTAGCACAATGGCGAAGGAAGAAGAAGGGGAAAGGGGACTCCGCCTCCTAGGGCAGTCGCCGCCCTAGGAGGGGCACTGAGGCGGTGGCGCACATCTACAACAACTCTTCATCATCCCCCATAGTAATTTCTTGGCAAACATGATATATGATGCAATATATTGTTTCCCATGATCTATTGTATCTCTATGTTGATGTTTGAGTAGTGACTTGTTTATGGAAATTGTGATATAGTTTGTTGTTGGTTGCATACAAGTATATGTTATTTTCTACGACGATCTTGTTGTACTAACATATGAGTGCACACATATGTTGGGGGATGCACAAGGTTATCACTGTTGCATGTTGATAGGATGAGGGATAGCCGGAGTTCAACAGATACCGAATCCCAAATCTTAGAGATACATGTTGTATTAATTCATGGTTAATCAATGGGGTATTTTCATGGGGACCTTAGATATAAATGCGGCGGGTGGATTTATGTCTTAATAGTTCCCTTGTTTTCTCTTAGTAGGCCTTAGGATAAATCACTAGGGGTGTATTTTCTCATGTATATAGTTGCACCTATTCATGTCTCCTCCTTACAAGAAACAAGAAAATACTATCTTTGTGCTCCACTAATTGTGACAACCAACCAAATGAAATAACAATTTGCATAAGCACTTGCGCCCTTGGGTTATCCACCTCTAATTCACTAGCTCCATTTTACTTGCACTATTTTCTTCCAAAAACTTTACTGTTTTCTAGTTAGTATCAAAAAACCACACACACTATAGTTCCTAGATTTTCATTGAAGGCCATATAAGTGGGTAATATGGCTTTAGAGAATAGATAGTCTACCTTCAGCTCCTCATGGGTTCAAGACTCAAATACTTATCGAATCGTACTATGGTGATCCCTTGCACTTGGGGTTATGAAGATACTTTACTAGCACTGTTGCCGAGGAGTGTAGCACTAGGCTTGTATTCTTCTTTGTATTGCTAGTTTATTTCTATTACCTTTTTATAAAAGTAAAACCACGAAAAATTAGATAATGGATGATGCTCTAGATCCTTTTTGCAAGGCTCACAAAGTTTTGGATGGTATGTTACTCAAATATTTTTAAATCTTGAATATTCCCTTGTGCACTAATTTTTTGAATGCAAGAAATCATGTTGAAAGTGCCAATGAAGAAGATGACAAAAGGATAAGCTTGATACCCATGCATCCCAAATAAAAGTAGATAGAAGAGAAAAAGGAAAGAGGAAGAAAGGAATAGCTACCAATCTTCTATTCACAATAGGTTAGTTTAAGATTTGAGCAAACAAATAAAATTTGGAATAGTAAATGAGAAGGATGAGCAATGGAGAAGTTGGGGTCAACCTTGAGCATGTGTTATTCATGCCAATGTAACCATTGCAAAGAATATATCACTAAAACTTTCCCCATAGTAAAAACAAAATAAAAAGAGTGTCTATTTTGTAATATATTAGCTTCTTGAATAAAATGGTTTCCCAATAATTACTATAGTTTGCATCATGGGAGAAACTATTATATCATTTTTTTGGAGAATTAACCATTATGTAGGAACTGAAGTATCATGAAGATGAAAATATATATCTGTTTGAGATGAGCAACATGATATGACAAGGAAGAAGGGGGTAGCACCAAGGTACAAGCTACGACATGATCTCCACATCACTTGAATCAAGTAAGTAAAGCCTAGGTATATGGCTATAAACAAAGCGCTTTTTGGGAGGCAGCCCGGTTATTGATTATTATGCATGCTTGTTGTAGTAAAAGACTCATTTTCAGTGTCTTTGCTATAGGTTAGCAATAAAGTACCAAGTACTCCCTCTGTTTCATAATATAAGATGTTTTAGCTTTGTGAAAATAGTGTATATAGACAACTTTTATTGTATAGGTTCGGAGAGAAGCTAAAACATCTTATATTATGAAACAGAGGGAGTAGAACCCATTTTGGATGCTAGAAAGTTGTTAGAACACATGGAGTAGCAAATTGCTGCACAATACTATTTAGCAGAAAAATTGCCTGATTTTTTCTCTAATTCCGATTGCTCTCATATTTACACTGTAGTTGAAACTTTTCATCCTCTATATGAAAAAAATTGTCCAAAATTCCTGATATGTCTAGGTGGTCAAAATAAATTCGTTTTGCTGCTATTAAAAATCTGGACAGATTCTGCCCACTAGTGTTTGAGCCATTCCTTTGGGTTCCAAAATGATTTGCCATCAGTCTTTTGATATGGTAGCAATGTGTAGGACACTATATGATTGTTGGACTACTTAGGAATTTTTTGTAGTATATATATATATATGATAGCTACTATCATATCCTTGTACCACTAATGTCACCCCATAAAAAAGAAAATGGGAGAAAGTTTTGTGTTGAAGTTTTTTGACAGGGAATGGAGGAACACCACACCAAGAGTTATCCAAGAATGGTGAAGACCGTACACTTTGGAATTCCCAAGGCATCCCACTGGACCTATCAAACTCTCGGTTTGCAAAACTCTAAACTTTGTTTTTGGACCAACAGAAGATGATCGTAGAAACTTGGAGCGTCTTTGTCTAGTTTTATGTTTTGCATGTTGCCTTGAGAATAAATAAGATCACCATGATAAATGTTTTTCATGCTTAGGAAAGATCTACTGAAATAAATTAAAGTCCACTTTGAATGACCTATTTGATTGAATGCCTTACTTGAAATAGAAAAGGGGGAAACAAACTATGCATGTTATTCTTCTAGTTGGATTGTTCATATGCTTTATAGAGTGATAACTTACAAGTGTATCATCTAGTGTTAGTTTTCATATTCAACATAAATGGTACTCAATGATTATATTGTCTTTTATAAATGATTTAGCACTATGGGCACTTTTTGCATTCTTGTAGAAGGTCAAACGGTTACTATTACTATCTCCACCATATTGAAACAACCTCCTTTAGCAAAACAAACTTAGCATTTATATAATAAACACCTATCCAAATAGACCAAGCTATATCCCAAAGTATACTATCATGTGTGAGTCATTATTTAGCTTCCAAACACTATTATTATGGGTATGGGTGACATGGAGAAGTTAGTCGTGGGGTGACCACGAACTCATTGGGCATAGAGTACCCCTTGCAAGTAGAACAAGATTATGCATATGATAAAAGAAGAGGGCAAAAACACTTCAAGCAGGGGTACCAACGGTAAGATAAGGGAAAAACCCTTCATTGATGACATGAACAAATTAAGAGAGTGAGTATACATGAGGCTAGGCCTCTCAAATATCAAGTAAATAAAAAAATAAAAAAAGTGAAAAATAAAATGAAAATAGGGAAATGAAAATGCTACATTGTGGATTGGTTGTATGAATATTTTTGTGGGTTGAGGATGACATTTATTGAAGTGTTATCCAAATCCATGCTGTCATGAGAGGAGGTTTTCACTTGATCTTAAAAATATATGATCGTGATGTCATGCTATTCTTACTCTGGCTAGTCAGTCTAGTTAGTATGAGACCTATCAATCTCATTTCATCCTCAATATTATTTAAATTATCTATGCAACACTTAATGGCAGACATAAAACAAAAAGTGCCAAAAGAAGCAAAAAGTGCGAAAAACAAGAATGCCAAAAATAATCAGGTAATGAGGGGCAATGGAACCTAACACTAATGATGTACCATGCTTCAACCATAAACTTAATGGATAGTGTTTGGAAGATAGCTTGTGTCTCACATATGATAATCCCTACTTGCCAGGCATACACTTTTTCCAACTTTGTCAATATTGACCATAGTGCCGCCACTATATATATATTTATACTTTTCTCTATACTAAGAATGCAACTATTATTTCATGGTACTATATGCATTTGTGTTAGTAAATATACATTGTGTTATCAAGTATGATATTATGAGAGGTACTACTTTATACTATGCTTGTTTGTTGTAATTCTCTAATGAATGAACCATTTAATTTTTGTGGTACTTGCTAGTTAAAATAAGCATCAAACTTCAAATTTTATGTTAGTTTTATCACCTCCATGCTCGAGGACGAGTATAGGTTAAGCTTGGGGATGCTTGATGCATGTAAAATGCATCCATAAACTTTGTAGTTTGTGTCAAATCTCCATTATCTTGCAACTTTATTATATTTATTGTGACTAACCTATTAATAGTTGCAAAAGTGCAGAAGTTCTTGTTTTATACTTTGTTGTGTAGGAAATACGTGAATATGGAAGGAAACTGTTCATTATGGTGCAATTCGAAGTTTCCTGAAATATGTCCCTATAGAACAGTTTTCAAATATTTCCACGGAAACCCATGAATATGGCGTCAAATAGAAAAAGTCAAAACATACAAGTTGTGGATAATTTTACTATAATGATTCTAGACATAAACTCTGCCTCAATCGGTGTTCGGATTTTACTTTTAGACCCGAATTACTGAAGGGTACGGAAGTAGTTTCGGGATTCTAAGAGTTTGTGACGTGATTGACTCCAACTCTTCCCATACTTGATGGATTCAGCCAAGTCACTACTCAAGGAGCTCCCAAAGGATAGAGCGGATCCCTAGAAAGGTTCTATAGGTGCCCAAGAGCCCTTAAATCAAGGATGCATCCATCTCATGGCCTAGATTGCATGTCTACCTCTATATATTGAGTGGAAACCCTATTTTTGTAGGCATTCATCCATACCCACGAAAATCCTCCTCCTTGGAAGGATAAGCTCCTCAATATCAGCACAATGTCCAAGGAAGAAGAGGCGAGGGGCCTCCACCCCTAGGACAGCCGCCACCCTAGGAGGGGCGCCGGGGCGCCGCTGCCCTACGATGCCGCCTTGTCGTGGTGGTGTCACGGCAGATGCCATGGATAGGCTAAAGGTGGGGACTAATATGCGCTAGGGGAATCCAGGGAGGGATAGTGGAGTGATTCTCCACACAGAAGTTTGTATTGCTATATCTCGAGATTACAAGTTCTCCTTGAGCTGTATTGGCGAGAGGAGGAAGAACGAGCTCTCTTACTCTTGCCTAATGATTTTCCCTAGAACCCTAGATCAACTAGTCCTATGGAATTACCAAACCAACTAGAGCTCAACCCACCCCCTCTACAAGAACCGTAACCCCTTATCTAGAGGAAGTTCGGTCCTGGCCTATGGCATACGTGGAGGCATATTCCAAAGAATATTCCCCCTCCCAAAGTGGTATCCCGACCGGGGTGCTTTTCCCCCGCGTCACATGTGATTTAGCGACGTAAGCCTCGCCCGCGTCAGCCGACATGGGCGTTGTCACCCCTGTCGGCCATGACCCGGTGGTCCTGCCCTTGCTTTCTTCGCTCATGCAGTGCGTACCGGACCTTCTTTTTGACCAGAGAGATTCCTTCCTTCTCCCAGAAGCTAAGCGCGGACCCGGATCATAGTAGATCCGGCCACACATGTTCCTGCATATAAGTTAGATAAGCACTTCCGACTTACTCCTTAAGTCGGATGAGACAATGTTAGGCGACCCCCCTGGTCCGGGTTACTCCGTGATCTGGCCCGCCTTGAGGTGACTTGGCCAGCATCCGCTTTGACCTTGCCGAACCTCGGCTAACTCGGCCCTTATACCCCGGAGTGACCCTACCCGGGGGTATCCCCCTAACATTAGTCCCCGAAGCTAGTGCGGTCTTAGCTGCCTTGGCCACTAAGGCCACATTAGGTTCATTTATATTCGAGCCTCGGACGTTTAATTCCGGGTTAGCTCCTTATCTCGTATTATATGGATTTACGTTCCCTTCGCACGTTCCAAGTTTTTACTTGCCGGCCGGGTCACCACTTTGGCTCAGATCCCATGGTTATCATGGTTTGATCCGGGCCCCGTTTCCTTCTCTCATACGCCAACCCACGTGGAGGCTAATCATTACCTCGTCTTATTTTAAGGGCCTGCATAGTAACCGCCGCAGTAATTGTCAGTTATCACTGTGCGTGGGTCACGTCATGCCTGCCTCCTCGTTTACCGCATCAGCGCGTCGCGTCACGGGATTGCTTCTACTCTGTGGCCCCCCGTGTGGCTTTTTTCTGATTGGCTGATGCAGGTGATACACGGCCACACCGTGCGGCTCGTCGGCACAGCGCGATCCCATTCATCCATTTCTGGGGGTGGTTAAATAGTGGAGGGGCGCACCCCTTAGCGTTTTTCCACTTCTGCGCCCCTCTGCCCCTTGCGTTTCTCCTTCGTCTTCCTAGCGACCGCGCCACCGCCAGTGCTTCTAGCAGCAGCGCCGCCGCCACACTCTCCCTGTGCTTCTGCTTCGCAGCCACCGCTGCGCAACTACTTAGCCACAGGTCCTCGCCAATCCAGGCCGCAGATCCCCGCCACCGCTAGCTCCAGCGAGGATAGCGAATACGAGATGACGGAGGAGGAGCTCGTCGTCGCCGAGCAGGAGATGGAGGAGGACGCCGGCGCGGCGGACCGCGGCGCATGGGCCGGATCATGGGTCTGTCAAGATGACATTGACTGGCTCTACCGGACCAGGCGCATTCCTGCTGGCGTCACCGCTCGTCTCCCCTCCGCCGAACTGGCCCCCTCACCCAATCCGGGTGAGTTCGTTGTATTCCTGTCCCACTTCCAACGGGGATTTAGTTTGCCGGTGAGCGATTTCTTCCGGGATTGGGTTAGGACCTACCACTTGCAGCCGCACCATCTCCCAGCGAACGCTATCACCTCTCTTTCCACCTTTGCTTCTATGATCGAAGGCTACACCGGACTATGGCCCACGAAGGAGCTGTGGATTTGGTTCTTCGGCCTTCGCCGCAACGTCGTCCCCAATATCCACGTAGAGTCGGAGGATAAGCAGCTCACCCAATTCGGAGCTGCCTCCATCTTGCCCCGGAGGTTTTCGGTCTTTCCCTGGGTTACCGGGCTTGACTCCTGCAAAGGATGGGCCCGGACCTTCTTCTACGTCCGGAATGAGGGTACTGAAGATTTGATTCGGTTGCTGCCCTATGTTCCGGGTCTACCTGACACGGATTTCTGGGAGGAGGTCCCCAAGAAGCCTACAGCTCTGGCCAACCAAGTTAACAAGAGGTTCGTGGAGCTGAAGAAGCTCGGATTGCGCAACGAGGATGCTATGATCACGTTCGTGCGCAACCGAATCTCTCCCCTCCAGAAGGGCACCCACAAGTTGTGCCACATGAGTTTCGGCCGCAACCCCAACCGGACCTCCTCCTTCGATTTGAGCAACACGGAGATCTTTCGCCGGGTTAAGGCTCTTTTCACCACCCACAAGGATTTCTCCGCCGAATGGACGTGGGGAATTGAGCACTACTGTCGTGACAGGCTCCCTCCCGCGGTAAGCTTCGCGGGGCAAACTTACTTCGGATCAAGTATGTGTCAGTTTTTGTTGTATTTTTGACTCTGCTCTTCGTGCTTTTTCTCAGCTGTTCCTTCAGCAAACTCTCGAGGATGGTACGGACCCGACCCTTCAGTGGGCGCCGGACCGAGAAATCCCGGATGAGGAGGAGCCGGACCAGGAGATGTTCCTTCCTATGACCGATGCTACCAAACGACCCAGCGGTAAATTCTCTTCTCTTAGAGATTGGCCCGATGATGAGGATGACTCGGATGTCGACGTGATTGAACCTGTTGAGGTTGTCCCTCTTTCTTTTGCCTTTCCGGCATCAGCTAACCCCGGTGGGCATATCCACGAGGATCCTCCACTTGCTACGGGTGAGCCGGTTCCGGTGGCATCAAAGAAGAAGCACGGAGCCGCATCAAGTTCTTCCTCCGAACCTTCTCAGCCCACAAAAAGGCAAAAGAAGGCCGGAGACAAGACTGCCTCCAAGCGGGCAGGCAAAGCCCCGGGACGGAGGGCCCGGAAACCCAAGGAGGCCGAAACCTCGGATGCGTAAGTCATTTTACATTGCGTAACTCACTTTTCCTTGCATCGCGGTAATTTTTCTTCTGACATTATTCTCTTTTTTAGGCCTCCGGTGGAGGTCCCTCAGAGCGGATCAAGCATCTCTTCACCCCTTCGGTCCGGCCCTTCTCCTCCTTGTGACGACGAGTCATGCCCGCTGAGCCCTATTTCAGAGGGTTCTGCGGCTGCTCCGGGTTCTGCAGTGCCTCATCGAGAGGAACACGACCTCGGAGCGGGAGGGGTCGGTCCAGCCGAGGCAACGGCGTCCACCACTTCGGCATCGCCGCAACCAGCGACCATCAAGTCTATCACAACACCAGCACCAGCAGCAGCTCCCGTACCAGCGACCGAGCCAGCACCTGTCCCGGCACCAAGGAAACCAACAACAGCTCTAGTGCCAAGTTCTTCTGCCTCGTCCGAGTCATCTCAGCCTCGGCGAGGAACTATTCCAGCAGCTTCTAAAGGGAAATCCACCACGGTTACTTCTTCCCAGCAAGCTAAGGGCAAAAAGGCTCCAGATACTACCAAGTCTGCATCCATTGAGGCCGGGCAGCGAACCCTATCATCGATGCTTCCGAAGAAATCACCAGCAGTGAAGGATGTTCCTGCCGAGCCAACTAATGCGCATCAGATGGTTCTGCACACCAGCCTAGCTCTTGCCCTAGTTGAGAGGAAAGAAGCTCATGTGAAGGGCTTGGTGGCACCCCATATGCCCACCGGCGAGCGATACCCTCCGAGCCTTATCGAGTTCATCATGAACTGGAACAAGGCGGAGTTCGTCCACAACGACGATCTCCCGAAAAAGTTCGGCCCCGCAGAGTTTTCCGCCCAGATGAATACTGCCGCTAAGGCAATTTACCTCGCGGGGCGAATGATGGAGGTATGTCGTTTCTCCTTTACATGCTGTAGATAATAACCATTAGTCCACGAGCCTCCGGTGGAGTAGCTTGTTACTCGGACGGATGCTCATTAGAAAACTAACGTAGCTGCATGTAAACTTCAAATCTGCACACAGCTAGAGCCGGGTTAAGTTCCACTTGGCCCGGATCTTATACACTTCGACTATGCACACACCTAGAGCCGGGTTAAGTTCCACTTGGCCCGGATCTTGCACACTTCGAATATGCACACACCTAGAGCCGGGTTAAGTTCCACTTGGCCCAGATCTTGTACACTTCGAATATGCACACACCTAGAGCCGGGTTAAGTTCCACTTGGCCCGGATCTTGTACACTTCGAATAGGCACACACCTAGAGCCGGGTTAAGTTCCACTTGGCCCGGATCTTGTACACTTTGAATATTCACACACCTAGAGCCGGGTTAAGTTCCACTTGGCCCGGATCTTGTACACTTCGAATATGCACACACCTAGAGCCGGGTTAAGTTCCACTTGGCCCGGATCTTATACACTTCGAATATGCACACACCTAGAGCCGGGTTAAGTTCTACTTGGCCCGGATCTTGTACACTTCGAATATGCACACACCTAGAGCCGGGTTAAGTTCCACTTGGCCCGGGTCTTGTACACTTCGAATATGCACACACCTAGAGTCGGGTTAAGTTCCACTTGGCCTGGATCTTGTACACTTCAAATATGCACACACCTAGAGCCGGGTTAAGTTCCACTTGGCCCGGATCTTGTACACTTCGAATATGCACACACCTAGAGTCGGGTTAAGTTCCACTTGGCCTGGATCTTGTACACTTCGAATATGCACACACCTAGAGCCGGGTTAAGTTCCACTTGGGCCGGATCTTGTACACTTTGAATATGCACCAAGTTAATTTTACACTTCTGTACTTTTTTTAGGTAATCACCAATCGCCGGAGCACTGAATTCCAACGCCTGCTTGGTACCCACAAGATACTACGAGCAAAAAATGTTGCACTTGGCGAAGAACATGAGAAGAGGGGTAATTTTCTCCCTCGGCACCTCTCCGTTTTTCTTCACTTTCTTCCGCCGGACTAATCTCCTCATTCGGTTTCTGCAGCTAGGGTGGAGGCTGAGAATAAGATCATGCGGAAGAACTCGGAGGAAATCCGGGGTATGTCCTCTTTTGTTCGACCTCGTAGTGTTTTCCATTTCTTCTTCTCCTTGGCTCGGCAAACATTCACTCCTCGGCTCTGCCGGGTCAACATACTATTTCAGCATCGCTTGAGGATAGTGTGCCCGTGCGTGATATGATGCTGCATTTTCTCGAACAAGCAGGGCAGCATCAAGCCGAGCTGAAGAAAAAGGATGATGAGCTTGCTCTCCTCCGGAATAAGGACAACAAGATTGCCAAGCTCAAGGCTGAGATGGAGAAGATGAAGGCCCAGCACCAAACCGAGCTTCAAAAGGTTGGCCAGAACTTCACAGAAGAGCGTGAGCTCCTTACTCTCCAGATCTCCAAGGACCAGGACCTACTCAGAGAATCCGACCTCCAGCTTGGGTCGGCAAACGCTGAGCTTGAGCAACTTCGCAAAAGACGCGATGCCTGCATCAAGGAGTTAACCGGGATCCATAGCCATATTTCTCGTAAGATCCTTTCCCTTGTCCGACATAATTCTCCGGGTTACCTCATGTGTCTTTTCTTTACCTTCTTCCTTTGCCTTGTTTCCAGACCACTTTCCGGAGGGTACTGCTATTGCAAGCGCTGCTGTTGCCAAATTTCGTCGAGAGAGGGGTACTCCCATTACTCTTGATGGTGAGAACATTCCCTTAGACATGGAGGACCTATTGGTCAGCTTGTCCTCTCGCGTGGAGACCATCAAGAATTATGGCAAGGATATCCTCGACGTTGCAGTTTGCATTTTCAATACGTTCTGGCCCGGAGAGAGTAGCCCGGAGACCATCGCGACTCTCGTCGAGAAGTTAATGGAAGTTGAGACCCAGCTTGACCTCTGGAGAGAGTCCGCTGGTCGTGCCACAGCTGATACCATCCTTCACCATATTCTCACATGGTACGAGAAGATCGACCTCATCCTCCTTACACGCCGGCGCACCGGATCCAGATGGACCGATGATCCAGAGTGGGTAGCTCGGCGCCAGGCCTGCGCCTATAGCCTCGTCGAATATTCTCCTATTCATGACTGGGTTGAAGGACCGAGCTTCCTGGAATGCGCTGGGGATGAGCACAATGAGAACGTTGAAGATCGGTCGGATGAGGGCGAAGAAGATGATGCTTCAGATATTGAAGACAGTGACGACGACGCCGAACTTCCTCCTGCTGCTGCTCCTTAGTTCCAAAAAACTTGAAAATATATCAGATCCCCGGTGTGCCGGGTGCAATTGTATGCTGGATATGTGATATTTTGCTAGTACATTTCCATGCCAGATTAACTTGGGCGCAGTCCCCGAGTTTCATTTTTTTGTTCGTCCAATTCTCTGGCTCGGTCCATGTCTACCTTGATTCGGTTTTACGACTTACGAATCCGAGCTTCAAAAATTGTTTTAACAATACTTAGAAACTTTTAGGCTAGCTCAAAATAATTCAGCATAATAACTTGAAAATAAATACAGGGTTAGTCCGAAAAACAAGCGTTAGCTCGAATAAACTTGCTTCCTTAGTCGTTTTTCATGTGTTACGCAATTCCAAACTTGTTCCCTTGCTTGCCATGAAGCCAATTCTTGTTGGACAGCATCAAGTCGAAGGGTTGGGTTTTTGGTGCTCACACATTACTAATCCGGGTTAAGTAGAACGACTTATTCCAGCTACCGTATAAAAAATAACAACAAACATTATTAAGGCAGTCCCCGAGTTACTGCTCGAGGCGCTGCTATTTCATTGATAAGCTCATTGCCGACATACATACCGACATATGAGACGACTCGGATACATACACTTCTTAGCTAAGTGTAGAAGGGACGAAGTAGTGCTACATTCCACGGTCATTTCGATTCCTCTCCGGACCTGTCCGCCTTGTTCTTTTCCTGTGGCTTTGCATCTATGAGATAGTAAGAATCATTGTGCAATGCTTTGCTCACAATGAATGGCCCTTCCCATGGGGGGGATAATTTATGCATGCCAGTAGTATGTTGTACCAACCAGAGCACCAGATCGCCTTCCCGAAAGACTCGGGGGCACACTTTCCGGCTATGATAGCGTCGGAGATTTTGCTGATATATGGCGGATCTGGACAGTGCCAGTTCTCTCGCTTCTTCCAGAAGATCAACATCATTTTGCCGGGCTTCTTGCACTTCGGCTTCTGTGTATTGGGTGACCCTAGGAGAATCATGCTCTATGTCGGCTGGTAATACAGCTTCTGCCCCATATACCAGAAAAAATGGCGTATAGCCTGTTGATCGATTCGGAGTTGTTCTTAAGCTCCACAGTACCGCTGGTAGTTCTTCTATCCAGCACCCCGCTGATCTTTGCAGCGGCTCAATGAGCCGGGGTTTTATCCCGGATAATACTAATCCGTTGGATCTTTCCACTTGTACGTTCGATGCGGGGTGGGCTACCGAGGCGACATCGAGTCGGATCTTCTTATCTCGGCAGAAGCGCGCAAATGCTCCTTCCGCAAAATTTGTTCCATTATCTGTTATAATACTGTGTGGATAACCGTATCTCAAGATGATGTCTTTGAGAAATGTCACGGCCGTAGCTCCATCACATTTTCTTATAGGTTTCACTTCAATCCATTTTGTAAACTTGTCCACCATGACCAAAATGTGTGTCATGTTTCCTCTTGCTGGTTTGAACGGGCCAACCATATCCAAGCACCATACTGCAAATGGCCACGTAATTGGTATGGTCTTGAGTTCCGACATAGTCATATGTGTCTTGGTGGCATACCTTTGACAACCATTGCATTTTCTCACCAGATCTTCTGCTTGTTCCAAGGCACTTGGCCAGTAGAATCCATGCCGAAACGCCTTTGCCACCAAGGCTCGGGATGAGGCATGATGTCCGCATTCTCCTTGGTGTATATCTCGGAGGATGTCAAGCCCTTCTTCTGGGTCAACGCATCGTTGGAGGACATTATTTACACTCCGTTTGTACAACTCGGAATTGATGATTGTGTATGCTTTTGCTCTCCTCAGAGTTTTCCTGGCTAACACCTCCTCAACGGGTAACGTTCCGTCTTTCAGGAATTGGAATATAGGCAGTGCCCAAGCTGGTATCGCTCATGGAGGGAACATCTCCTCATCAATTTCCATCTGATCCACCGGCATAACTTCAGCCGGATCACGCTGAGCAGTCCCCGGGTCTAGCGAGGTAGTCCCCGGGTTTGCCGAGGCAGTCCTCGGGTTTGCTGATACACTCCCCGGGTCTCGCGTACTACCTCCCGTGTCAATGTCCATGGGCTCAGCTCCGGATTCCGTAATTTCTGGGACATAGATCGAGTCGGTTCCTGGGGACGGCCTGATAGATGGCTTTCTGAGGTGTTCCAATGCTACACCCGGTGGAATTGCCTGTCTGGTCGATCCGAGCTTCGACAACATGTCGGTAGCCTCGTTTTCCACCCGGGGTACATGGTGAAATTCACACCCCTCGAAGTAACCAGATATCTTCTGCACGTGAAATTTGTATAGTGCCATGTTTGGATCTAGGGCGTCCCACACTCCGGACACCTGTTGCACCACCAGATCTGAGTCGCCAAAGCATATTATCCGACGTATGCCAATCTCCTTTGCCACTTTGAGCCCATGCACAAGAGCCTCATACTCAGCGACATTGTTCGATGCCGCGAAATGGATCTGCAATACGTACTTTAGTTAGTCCTTCTTTGGTGAGGTAAGCACAACCCCGGTGCCTAATCCGGTTTTAGTTTTTGACCCGTCAAAGTGCATCCTCCAGTAATTCGGATCTGGTGGTGGTGGTTCGTATTGTACCTCGGCCCAATCCACAAAAAAGTCCGCCACAGCCTGAGATTTGATCGCTTCTCTTCTGTCGTATTGGGGCGCATAAGGGGCTAACTCAATTGCCCATTTTGCAATTCTGCCACTCGCATTCTTGTTACCCATTATCTCGGATATGGGAGCTTCATATATTACTTTGATGGGGTGCTCCTCAAAGTAATGCTTTAACTTCTTTGCCGCCATATATACACCATATGCCACCTTTTGAAAGTGCGGGTAGTTCTGTTTTGAGGCAGACAATACCTCGCTCAGGTAATATACTGGCCTCTGCATCGACTTACCTTCTTCATTGCGCTCCACTACGATTACTGCACTTACAACTCGGTTGGTTGCGGCTACATAGAGCAACATTGGCTCCTTTGATAGTGGAGAGGCTAACACTGGCGCGGTGGCCAACATCTTTTTTAAGTGGGCAAAGGCTTCATCGGCCTGTGGTGTCCAAACGAATTTATCCGACTTTTTCATGAGTTGGTAGAGAGGCAGTGCCTTTTCTACCAACCGACATACAAACCGACTCAACGATGCTAGGCATCCAGTGAACTTCTGGACATCGTTAAGACACTTCGGCAGCTCCATTCGTTCGATGGCTCGGATCTTAGTTAGATTAACTTTGATACCTCGGCTGGAGACGAGAAATCCAAGTAATTTTCCAGCCGGGACACCGAAGGTACATTTTTCCAGGTTAAGCTTCATCCGGAACCTTCTCAAGTTCACGAATGTTTGCCTTATGTCGTCAAGGAGCGTTGTGATTTCCTTGGTCTTGATTACCACATCATCCATGTATACTTGTATGTTTTGACCTATTTGGTCGTGCAAACATTTTTGCATACATCTTTGGTACGTTGCACCTGCATTACGTAAACTGAACGGCATAGTGCGATAGCAGTAAGCCCCGTACGGGGTAATAAACGCAGTCTTTATTTGATCATCCAGGTTCAGAGGTATCTGGTGGAAGCCAGAATATGCATCAATGAATGAGAAGTTCGCATCCCGCGGTCGAGTCTATGACCTGATCTATCCTCGGCAGTGGAAATGGATCTTTTGGACACGCCTTGTTCAGGTTCGTGTAATCGATACACATACGCCAAACCACTGCCACGTTCGGATCGTCCTTCTTCTTTTCTACCAGCACCGGATTAGAGAGCCAATCCGGATATAGTACCTCCATGATAAATCCTGCTGCTAGTAACCGAGCTATCTCGTCTCCAATGACTTTTCTCCTATCCTCAGCGAAGCGGCGGAGAGGTTGCTTCACCGGCCTTGCTCCGGGTCTTACGTTCAAAGAGTGCTTGGCCAACTCCCTCGGAACACCTTGCAAGTCCTGTGTAGACCAAGCAAAAATATCCCGATTCTCACGGAGGAAGTTGACGAGCTTGCTTTCCTATTTGTCAGTTAACCCGGCACCAATTGTTATGGTGCGCTCTGGGAACATGTTATCAACTGGAATCTTCTTGGTGTCCTTTGTGGCTTGAAATGAAACGCTGCCATGTGGGTTACTTAACATCGGCATATATTGCTGCGTGGACCTCTTGGATTTTTCTTTTCTCTTGCGCAATCACGAGTGACTCGGCTAGGTTAGACCCGGCTGAAGCACACTCCATGGAACGTCGGAAATCTCCAGCAATGGTAATCACTCCATTTGGCCCGGGCAACTTCATCTTCAGATAACTGATGTGACAGCTTGCCATGAATTTGTTCAATGCTGGTCTTCCGAGTGACGCATGATATGCACTTTCCAAGTTCACCACTTCAAACTCCAGATTTTCAGTTCGGTAGTTATCCCTTGTGCCAAATAGCACGTCGACCCGGACTTTACCTATGGGCTCACAAGAAATGCCTGGTACAATGCCATGGAAAGTTGTTCTCGTAGCCTGGAGCATGTTCTCCGAGATGCCCAACTTGCGCATCGTATCCGCATACATGATGTTAATGCTACTCCCATTATCAATCAAAACCTTGGAGAACCTCACATTGATGTTCGGTCCAATGAATGTCGGATCTAGCACTAGCGCATACAAACCTGGACTCGGCATAAGTTTAGGATGATCTTTGATGTTCCAGGTGATTTCCTGGTCCGACCAAGGCATGTACCTCGTCACTGCTGGCATGACCGCATTGACCTCCATATGTCGGCGCTGCAAGCTCTTTCTATCTATTTCCTTAGTCGTGAACATACAATAACTCTGGTGATGTTCCCTGTACTCATTCCTTCCCTCGTTTCCGGGGTACCTCTGATCCGATTGTTGCTGATTTTCCACCTGATGCACTGCATCCCTTCTCTCATTGTTGTTATACCTCAGCGGAGGGGGAGGAAATATTAGCTGCTGCGTGTTCGCCCTGGAGAGCAATTGCTGCCGAGGTAACTCCTTCCAAGGTTGCTCATTCCGGGGTGCCTGAGCATTCCCCGAACCACCTTGATCTATCTTGCGCATCCACTCACATTGCCTCGTCGTGTGACCCACCGGGCTATTCGGATTTGGCGTGTGAAACTTACACGGCTGGTCCAGCATCGACTCATAGGTATACCTCGGACGGTCTTTCTTTTCTGCCACTGTTTCTTTTGCTCTGGAGTCCATTTTTTCTTGCCATCATTTCTTGGAGTCCATTGCCCTCCCGTTCTCTGGCGTTGGTTGCTCCCTGCTCGGGTTGATCTTGATTCACAGCTGCAACTTGTTGCGAACCGTAGCGATGATCCGGTCTATCATCTCTCCTTTTTCCTCTGTAATCGTTCCTCCGGGATGACCCAGCTCCGTCCCTCTGATAGTATTTCTCGTTTGACTCGTTTGACGCGAGCCTAGGTTGAGTCGGATCGCCCAAAGCATACGAATCAGCAAACCGGATCATCTCTGCCAGCGTAATTGGCATTTTCCTTTGCAACTTCATCCACAGCTCGCTGCCATATTTGCACCCCTGCGCAAACCACGCTATGTCCTGTGACTCTATGACACCCTCACACGAGTTTCTCACGGTACACCACCGGGTCAAGAATTCATGATCCGTCTCGTTAGGTCTTTGCTTGCACATTGCTAGGGTCTGCGGTCTGTTCGGCCTCTGATATGTACTTGAGAAGTTGCTGATAAACATTTCTTCAAAATCTATCCAGCAGTTGATGCTTCCGGGTGGTAAATTATTCAGCCATACTCTGGCCAGACCTTCCAACATCTGGGGTACGTAACGTACAGCCCATCTCAAGTTGCCAGTTGCGATTTTCACCGTCGTAGCATAGTTTATCAGCCAATCCTCCGGCTTGGTACTG
Source organism: Avena sativa (assembly GCA_916181665.1). NCBI lineage: Eukaryota > Viridiplantae > Streptophyta > Magnoliopsida > Poales > Poaceae > Avena > Avena sativa. The sequence continues at coordinate 369,418,470 of OV702290.1, forward strand.
CCGTCATACGTCTTCATGCCTCTGGGCAGCTGGAAGTGGGGTACCGGTGGCTCCTTCATGATCCGGGGTCCGAAGCACGCTGGGCCCGGAGGACCTTGACATTCGATCTGTTCCGACCTATACAAGCGATCTAGTTTTAACCTGGCGTCATCCGGCATTAAATCCCTGCTTCCCAATCTTGACCCTATCACATGATAGTCCGGTCTGGGGTACCCTGCGTTCACCATCTCCGAATCACCGTCGTTGTATCGGTTGCTCTGGTTGTGCACCTTTCTGCTGCATACCTCGGCCGGCGCTTTGCTCTTGCCTTGGTATATTTTGCTGCTGCGGTTGTCCTGCTCCTGCGGAGTTGCGCTGTCCGGCATTGCCGTTGGCAGCGTTCCCTTGACTGGCATTGCCTTGGTCATGATTACCTCGGCCAGCTTCACCTCGGCTCACACTCCGTCGATCATCATTTTTTCGCATTTCTTTTTCTTTTCCCGCACGCGTCGGGTCGTACGGGACGATCTGTTTGTTCCGTCTGGCCGAGGTTACTACCTCTTCTCTCCTTGGACCACCATGAGGTGATGAGGCAGCTCCAGCGGATTTCTCCGGGTTACCCATCACCGAATGGACGATTTTGGAAGATCTAGCTCTCTCCGGGTTAGCTCTCAGCAGCTCCTCGTTCTGTCTGTTCGCGATCCGAACCAGCTCGTTAACCCTATCTTGCTGTCTCTGACGGGCCTCACCCATCAGACCCTCTAACTCGGACGCAGCCGCATCTGCTGCTCTGAGGTTCTTCGCCGGGGTACTATACTTCGGCAACCCCACAGACAGATAGTTTTCCGACCCTTCTGCTCCATCATCACCTTCTTTGTTCATCTCGCTTATGAGATTTCTCCCTTTTACTTTTACTGTGTCAACTTTGTTTGCCTTTGCGTACTCACGCAGCGTCATGTTCAGCGACTGCTGAGCTGCGACTATTTTCTTTGCGCCCTCCGGTATCTTTTGCCTAGTTTCCTCCAGCTCGGCCTGTGCCTGAGCCGGATCTACCACTGCTGCTACCAGGTTAGCCAAGCTATCCTTAGCTTCTCTCAGTACGTTCTCGGGCCTCTCTAGTGGAGGTCCTCTACCTTTCCTTGGTGCCTTAGGTGTTACCTCCGGGTCTGGTACTGGGTCCTTGCTTGCGCCCGCACCTGGCGCAGTCATCATCACCTCCACATGGTCCGGGGAGCGAGCGATACGCACCCTGCGAGCCGCAGTGAGGGGTGGTTCCCCCGCATCGACGACGCGGTGCGGATGAACGCATGATACGTCCACAGCAACGTAGACCTTGTGTGCGCCGAGCTTGACGAAGAGGCCGTTGCACGGAAGTGGGCGCGTGCCAAAGCAGCCAGCGTTGTCGCTGACAAAGTCCAGCGCTCCAAAGTGCTGAACGAGCCCGGAGACGACGCGTTCGCCGGTGCCGATGAGGTTTCCCGTCCGGATCTTCACCCCTGCTAGCGCCGCTAGCCCCAAGGTAGGCGCCAACTGTCGTGGTGGTGTCACGGCAGATGCCATGGATAGGCTAAAGGTGGGGACTAATATGCGCTAGGGGAATCCAGGGAGGGATAGTGGAGTGATTCTCCACACAGAAGTTTGTATTGCTATATCTCGAGATTACAAGTGCTCCTTGAGCTGTATTGGCAAGAGGAGGAAGAAGGAGCTCTCTTACTCTTGCCTAATGATTTTCCCTAGAACCCTAGATCAACTAGTCCTATGGAATTACCAAACCAACTAGAGCTCAACCCACCCCCTCTACCAGAACCCTAACCCCCCTTATATAGAGGAAGTTCGGTCCTGGCCTAGGGCATACGTGGAGGCATATTCCTAAGAATATGCCCCCTCCCAAAGTGGTATCCCGACCGGGGTGCTTTTCCCCCGCGTCACATGTGCTTTAGCGACGTAAGCCTCTGCGGCGCCCGCGTCAGCCGACATGGGCGTCGTCACCCCTGTCGGCCATGACCCGGTGGTCCTGCCCTTGCTTTCTTCGCTCATGCAGTGCGTATCGGACCTTCTTTTTGACTAGAGAGATTCCTTCCTTCTCCCAGAAGCTAAGCGCGGACCCGGATCATAGTAGATCCGGCCACACCTGTTCCTGCATATAAGTTAGATAAGCACTTCCGACTTACTCCTTAAGTCGGATGAGACAATGTTAGGCGACCCCCTGGTCCGGGTTACTCCGTGATCCGGCCTGCCTTGAGGTGACCCGGCCAGCATCCGCTTTGACCTTGCCGAACCTCGGCTAACTCGGCCCTTATACCCCGAAGTGACCCTACCCGGGGGTATCCCCCCAACACGCCTGCTCCACACCAGCACCGCCTCTCCTCAGGGAGGCTCATCTCCATCACCATCGATAACAATTCTTCATCATCCCCCATTGTAATCTCTTGGAAAACATTATGTATGATGCAATATATTATATTCCCATGATCTATTGCATCTCTATGTTGATGTTTGAGTAGTGACTTGTTTATGGCAATTGTGATATACTTTGTTGTTGGTTGCATATAAGTATATGTTATATTTTATGATGATCTTGTTGTACTAAAATAAGGGTACACACATATGTTGGGGGGATGCACAAGGTTTTCACAGTTGCATAGGATGAGGGATAGACAAAGTTTGACAGAAACAAAATCCCAAATCTTAGAAATACATGTTGTATTAATTCATAGTTAATCAACGGGGGTGGGGACCTTAGATCTAAATGTGGTGGTTGGACTTCATGTCTAAATAATTCCCTTGTTTTCTCTTAATTAGCCTTGGGATTAATCACTAGGGTGTATTTTCTCATGTACATGATTGCACCTATTCATGGCTCTTCCTTAGAAGAAACAATAAAAAGACTATCTTTTTGCTTCACTAGTTATGACAACCAACCAAATGAAATAACAAATACCTAAGCACTTGCTCCCTTGGGTTATCCACCTCCACTTCACTAGCTCCAATTTACTTGCAGTATTTGTTTTAAAATACTTTACTGTTTTCTAGTTAGTACCAAAAAAGAACCACACACACACTATAGTTCCTAACTTTGCATAGAAGGTCATATAAGTGGGTTATAGGGCTTTAGAGAATAGATAGTTTATCTTCAGCTTCTCGTGGGTTCAACACTCAAATACTGAATTGTACTATGGTGATCCCTTGCACTTGGGGTTATCAATTACCAGGCTCTAAGGTTTTTTCCTAAACATGATCAAAGACGTGAGATCATTCACTCTCGATGTATGAGTTTAAGACATTATTTTCTATTAAAATCCTAAAGAAAAGATTTATCTTATGGATGATAGCATAAATAGATGATCTCAATTACCAGGCTCCTAAAGAAAAGATTTCTTAAAATCCTACTTGATCTTAGTTCTAAAGAACTACATTTTATGGTGAATAAATCTTAAGTATTTTAATAATTCTAGAAAATAATTTATCTTGATTTATAGATGATAAAAAATATATCCTTTTATTTTAATAAAAGAAAATAATTTTATAAATCTTTTTATAACCAATATTTTTAGTAAAACTAAAATGATTAGGAATTTCATAGTTAGTATTTTTCTGATATAAGTAATTATACTTAACATTTAAAAGTGATTTTTATTTATTTTTATGATTTTCTAGAATTTTCTTATCTCATTTAAGAGATTTCATAGTTCTATTATTTGGTTGTATTTTATTTAACTAAAACAAGTAATGCTATATTTTTACTAAGTAGATATTATTTTTGTGAACATTTTGATATATGATATGTATTTTTAATTTTTTATACATTTTCTAGAGTTTAAATATTCACAAGGTCATTGTTGGAATTCTTATATATTTTCATATTACTTCTTTTAAAAGCGGGCCTATTTTGTTAGGTGATTAGGCCGGCCTGGCCTAGCTGGGCCTGACTCAGGCCACCTCACCCAGGCCCACCCATCTCCCACATACGACTCATGCACACTCGCGAACATGCACACTCTCTCGTTCCCCTCCTGCCGTGTTCACCGCCGCCGCCGCTCGCTCGATCCTGGCGAGTACTAGTCGCTGCGGCCACCGCCACCAGCCGCCACAGCACCGCTGCACTGTGGCCTACCCGTCCATCCAACTTGATTTGGCTTTAAGGCCTTAATGAGCTCGCCCCTTTACTTCTCTAGCTAGGGTTCCTTTACCTTGGTGCCGCCACGCACCTGTGATTATATGGTGCTCTACTAGCAAGGTGACGCACGTGGTGGTACTATGATGGTCGTTCATTGTTGCTGCTGTTCCTCGACCTCGCCTCCTTGAGCGATGGCTGCCGCTACTCCCGCCTTGCCACGCTCCTCCTCGGCCTGACGCTGGTGGGATGGCAGTGTGGCTGTGATACATTGCAAATGTATCTATAATTTTTGATATTCCATGCTTGGTTTTATCCACTTTCTTGTGTTTTGTTCCAACTTTGGAGTACTTTTCATATGATTTCTTGGACTAACCTATTAACAAGAGCCACAGTGCCAGCTGCCTGTTTTCTGCTGTTTTTGGTTCCAGGAAAGTCAGAAAATGAATATTCTCAGAATTGGACGGGACAAAAGCCAAAGTGCCTATTTTTCCGGAAGGGATCAAGTGCCAGAATACGAGACGGAGAGGGGCCAGGGGCCGGCCACACCCCCTGGTCGGGCGGCCAGGCCTGGCCCGCGCCAGGGGGTGGTGTGGTGGCTCCCGGCACCCCCTCGGCCTATCCTTCCGCCTATATATTGCCCTCGGGACGAAAATCCTAAGTACCCGATCAAAACTCCACGAAAGAGTCTGTAGCCATCATCATCTCCATCCCTAGATCGGCAGGGATTTGAAGCTCTTCCCGGCACCCTGCCGGAGAGAGTAATTCACCCTGGAGGCCTTCTTCATCACCATGCAAGCCTTCGGTGTGATGCGTGAGTAGTTCATCCTTGGACTATGGATCCATGTAGTAGCTAGATGGCTAGTTTCTCCTCCTTTGTGCTTTCATGTTTAGATCTTGTGAGCTCCGTTCATGATCAAGATCATCTATTTGTAATCCATACATGTTGTGTTTGCGGGGATCCGATGGATTTTGAGATGCTATTTCAGATTGATTATTGATTCTATTATTTCTTTGTTATTTGAGATCTTGCATGCTTTCCGTTGTTAGTAGCTATCTTGGCCAAGTAGATGCTAGCAACTCCAAGAGTTAGTATTTATGCTCGATAGTGGGTTCATGCCTCTAGTAATCTGGGGAAGTGACAGAAATCTCTAAGGTACTAGATGTGTTGTTGCTACTAGGGAGAAAACAACAATCCTTTGTTCATAGAACAATCCTATTGTTTACTTTACACGCAGTTCATAAAGCAATAATCTGTTGCTTGCAACTTAATACTAGAGGGGGTTCGGATGATAACCTGAAGGTGGATTATTAGTCATAGATGCAGTTGGATGGCGGTCTATGTATTATGTTGTAATTCCCAATCAAGTCTCAAAGGAGTCAAGATGATTAGTATATGCATGTATTTCTTTCTCGATGTTTGTCAATTGCCCCGCTGTAATTTGTTTACCCAGCGTGTTATCTATCTAAGGAGAGCCACCTCTAGTGAACTATGGATCCCGGTCCTTTTTCTTTACATACAATCTATAAACTATTTCTTCTTTGTGTTTACTTTCTGCAAACTTTTACTTCTTTCCATTCGATACGTTTAATCCTTTGTTTTCCGCAAAACTCGGTGAGATTGACAACCTCATCGCAAGTTGGGGACAAAGTTCTATGGTTGTGTTGTGCAGGTCTCCACGTTGCTACTAGCACCGGTAGTGCGCCCTGCCAAAACTCAGCTAGCAACACCTTTGGGGTGTTTCCTTGCTCCTACTGGTTCAATTAAACCTTGGTTTCATAACTGAGGGAAAACTTACTGTTGTGCTCATCATACCTTCCTCTTGGGATTCCCAACGAGCTCTACGTCGAAAGTCTAGCGCATAGTTGTGTTTTTCTTGGAGCGTCTTCTTTTTCGTTTTCGTTTTGGTTTTTCGTTTTCTTTTGTTTGCTTAGTTTTCTGAATAAATTGGTTGGACCCCCTCTTTCATACATTGGTTTGCAAATAGTTTGGTTTGGTTTGGAAAAGAGTAGGAAAGTTCATGCTTATGTGGTAAAAAGAGCTCGTTTTGACTGTGGCCTATGCTTTGCCATGCCATGCTTGATTTTGTTTTTGCTTTATGCTTAGTATTCTTTGCTGTAGCATGACTTGTTATAAACAATTGAGATTGCTTAATGTGCCTTGGATGAATCATGTGTTGTTTTAGCATATTAAAGCATAGTATAGTGGTATTCTCCTTTGATGCTTTATTTGGGTTGACTTGGCGCATGCTCACACCATGTTATGACTATCTCAAGTCACCATAGCCTTTATGATCCTTTAGTTTTCAACTTGTAGTATCACTTTATGCTTTGATCAATGATGTTTTGTCGCTCTGCATGATTATGGCCATTATTGCTCTCTTAGTTTGTCGCTCCCAGTCTTTTGCTAGCCTCCACCACCAAGTATGAGTTCCACTCATGCATCCAACTCCCTAAACCAAGTTATTCCAAAGAGTCCACCATACCTACCTACTAGCTTATGCTATTCCAAGTATATTCATGCTTTTGTTTACCTTCCACTTGTTATGAGAAAACTAGTGATTAAAGCTCTCACGAACTTGATGGCACACTTTACTTTACTTGCCCTTAATAATCTTGAACCATTGTGTCTTCTATGTTGTATATGCTTGCACTTATTTGTTGGGAATTAGCAGAACCATGCTTTCATGGGGAACGCTTTCAACATTGCACTTGGTACTTGTACCTAGTTGATATCATGCTCTTTTGTATATGGATGTCGTCGGTGTTAAATGAAAGGGGAGCTTGTAAGTCCATGGAGTTATGTATATGTGTTAGAGAAAAGCCTGGGCCGCTGGTCTAATCCATGCTGACATGGTGGAAACCTGCAGCGTAACCATAATGAGCTGTCTATGAAGCATTCTTCTTATAAAAAAAGAGTCCTATATTGAGAAAAAAAAGAGAAAAGAAAAAAAAGATACTATGAAAAGAGGAAAGAGAGAAAAAAGCACCATATTCCCATGGTAAATAAGAAGAATGTTGAGATGCTTGTTGTCTGCTTGCCTTGTCTATTTGATATGGGGATTCTTCCGTATCATCGGGCAAGGGGTACCCCGTTGGCGGTTCTCAATGATCCACATGTACTTACAATGACAAGAACTTACGGGTGACTAAACTTGAGTAGCATCAGGAGCGGCCCTCGTATACAAGGGACATGAGATTTCTGACTTATACTTCGTCAAGCATGTACACCATAGTTTGTTCACTTTAACCTTAATCACTTCAAGATGCTTATGATAGGGGCAATAAGAGCTGAAAGCTTTAAGTACCATAATTTTTGGAAGCTCTTTATGAGACTTGAATCCCTACTTCCTTTTACAAAGGCCTTTCTTCCACCATTATATTGAGTCTCCACCTTCTATCTTTATGCACCTACTTTGAGAGCATAGTGGCCATTCTTAGTTCTATGTGCATTGTCCCAAGACTAGTTGATTGAGGCATAACTTGATATTGCTTGTTTTAAACTATTGTATCTAGTCACTCTTATGAACTTTGAAGGTGTCCTATGCATTTATATTTGCTACTCTATTGAGGGACAAGCTGAATACTATTATGCTATGTTTTCTTTATGTGAAACAAACAAACGTCTTGCAAAGCATGTTGTTCATGAATCTTTTGTTTGTGCCTTTTCATGTTGCATCATAGCTTCTTTGCTTATTGTTAGAACTTTGTCTTTCATGTTATGATTGAAGTACTATGATCCCAGCTTTGAATGTTTTGCAAATACTTTGATCAAGTCTTTGATGGTGCATGTCACCTCAAAAATTATTCTTTCTTTTTATCACTTACCTACTCGAGGACGAGCAGGAGTTAAGCTTGGGGATGTTGATACATTGCAAATGTATCTATAATTTTTGATGTTCCATGCTTTGTTTTATCCACTTTCTTGTGTTTTGTTCCAACTTTGGAGTACTTTTCATATGATTTCTTGGACTAACCTATTAACAAGAGCCACAGTGCCAGCTGCATGTTTTCTGCTATTTTTGGTTCCAGGAAAGTCAGAAAATGAATATTCTCGGAATTGGACGGGACAAAAGCCAAAGTGCCTATTTTTCTGGAAGGGATCAAGTGCCAGAATACGAGACGGAGAGGGGTCAGGGGCCGGCCACACCACCTGGCCGCGCGGCCAGGCCTGGCCCACGCCAGGGGGTGGTGTGGTGGCTCCCGGCACCCCCTAGGCCTCTCCTTCCGCCTATATATTGCCCTCGGGACGAAAACCCTAAGTACCCGATCAAAAATCCACGAAAGAGTCTGTAGCCGCCGTCATCTCCATCCCTAGATCGGGAGGGATCTGAAGCTCTTCCCAGCACCCTGCCGGAGAGGGGAATTCACCCTGGAGGCCTTCTTCATCACCATGCAAGCCTCCGGTGTGATGCGTGAGTAGTTCATCCTTGGACTACGGATCCATGTAGTAGCTAGATGGCTGGTTTATCCTCCTTTGTGCTTTCATGTTTAGATCTTGTGAGCTTCGTTCATGATCAAGATCATCTATTTGTAATCCATACATGTTGTCTTTGCGGGGATCCGATGGATATTGAGATGCTATTTCAGATTGATTATTGATTCTATCATGTCTTTGTTATTTGAGATCTTGCATGCTTTCCGTTGTTAGTAGCTATGTTGGCCAAGTAGATGCTAGCAACTCCAAGAGTTAGTATTTATGCTCGATAGTGGGTTCATGCCTCTGGTAATCTGGGGAAGTGACAGAAATCTCTAAGGTACTAGATGTGATGTTGCTACTAGGGAGAAAACAACAATCCTTTGTTCATAGAACAATCGTATTGTTTACTTTACACGCAGTTCGTAAAGCAATAATCTGTTGCTTGCAACTTAATACTAGAGAGGGTTCGGATGATAACCTGAAGGTGGATTATTAGTCATAGATGCAGTTGGATGGCGGTCTATGTATTATGTTGTAATGCCCAATAAAGTCTCAAAGGAGTCAAGATGGTTAGTATATGCATGTATTGCTTTCTCGGTGTTTGTCAATTGCCCCGCTGTAATTTGTTTACCCAGCGTCTAAAGAGAGCCACCTCTAGTGAACTATGGATCCCTGCCCTTTTTCTTTACATCCAATCTATAAAATGTTTCTGCTTTGTGTTTACTTTCTGCAAACTTTTACTTCTTTCCATTCGATACGTTTAATCCTTTGTTTTCCGCAAAACACGGTGAGATTGACAACCTCATCGCAAGTTGGGGACAAAGTTTTGTGGTTGTGTTGTGCAGGTCTCCATGTTGCTACTAGCACCGGTAGTGCGCCCTGCCAAAGCTCAGCTAGCAATACCTTTGGGGTGTTTCCTTGCTTATACTGGTTCGATTAAACCTTGGTTTCATAACTGAGGGAAAACTTACTGCTGTGCTCATCATACCTTCCTATTGGGGTTCCCAACGAGCTCTACGTCGCAAGTCGAGCGCATCAGGCTGCAAACCCGACATCTCTAGGCTAGGTACACGGTCCTCAATTTCCTCTCTTTTCCCCCTCCCTACTGTCTTCTCCTCTTCTGGCTTACAATGACCTACCCTGGTCTACTTACTATTGTGGTGCGGTGTTAGTGATGTTGCCGATGACATGGTGGTGATGCCTCCATCACAACCTCGACATGGTGTTATTCCATAGCTTTGTCATGACCACGCCCCAGGTGCTCGGCATCTTCGATGAGTTCCCTTATGACCGGTCATCGATCCGATGATTCTGCCTAGTCATAACTTACTAAAACTTTGCCTTTGTGTGTTGGTCTCTGCATATTCTGTTACTGTCAATTTAGACAATTCATAATGGTCTTGTTGTAGTTATAAGTGGATATGAATGGACAACTCTATTTTAAAATATTAGACTTTGATCCAGAGATAGGTGTGGAATACTGGTTTTGTCAAATTGTTGACCTATTTATCAGAGGCTGATGACTACAAGTGCATAGACCAATTATAGCTAGTTTCGAAGTAAATATATCGAACCCACAGAGAGCTATTGGTAAAGGTCTTTATGCCCTTGTTACTATCTACCAAAGGATACTTATAAGCTGCCTTTGATCTCAATATGGCTAAAACATTCTCGGGGATATAGGATACACCACTAGCATACTATCATTGTTATATGTACTAACATACTCCTTGTGTCATGATATGTGTGGAGAGAGACCCATAATAAGATGTTCACTACAAGGCTCGTAGGAAGCCACTTTGTTGAGCAAAGAGTGAGGTCACCTCTAAATAACCACTGCGATCTCTGAGAGCAGTCACCCATATAAACCACCGCAATTAAGGGTTTTACCATGGATATCGTAATTAGCTTATGGAGTCCCTATTTAATCCTCCTTTGACCGTGTAGGTTATGAGCCGACGCCAATCTGTCACGGGGTATGACGGGTATGCTTCCAAGACACGTCTAAAGGATTTCTCCCTCCCTTTAGTCCCGAAGGCAAATGATATGCGGACGACTACACATACCATCTAAAGAGAGAGAGATCAAACACAAACCATAATTATATTGTAGACAAGCAAGTCATACAGACACAAGGATAGATCATCTTTATTACAAGTTCATAATGGTTCTAGGGTTTCTCCATCTCCCAAAGAACAAAGGAACTACTCACTCATGGAAGCAATCAACAACATCATCATACTCAAATGGATGGATAAAAGTACGAAGGTAGATCTAATGCAAACCACAATTGGATCTGGAATTACAAGGAGATCAAATAGATGAAAGATGGGGTAATGGTGGTAATGGAGATGTAGCAGTTTATGATGAAGGGGATGATGCGTTGTCCTCCAATGATCCGTGAAGCAGCTGGGATTTTAGCCCAGCCAAGTTCCTCCTTCAGATCCCTCTGAGATGTGGTTTTTCGTGATTTATGGTGGCTGTGAACGTCGGACCTGCCTCTCGTCTTTGCCAGGAGAAAGTATTTGACGAGGCGGTCACGATGGCGCCTGGTATAGGCGGACGGTATGGACGAGCTCCGCCCGTACCAATGGTCGTTATCGGTACTAATGCCTCCTCCTTGCTTGGTATTCTCCCAGGTGCGAAGGCAAAATCATAAAATGACTTTTATCACTTAGAAATATCATATAATTACACAATATGACAGCTCTAATTGATATGTTCACATATGACTACTTGATTTTGGATCCTGTTGAAATAAGAACAAAAAGGTGCGTGTAGACGCAGTGAAATACAAAGATCCCTACTCTATTAATGCAAAAATAAAACATAAATATGCTTCAATTTTGGACTCATCAGAGGCCATAGTGGTTTTTACTAAACCATGTACATACATGATCCAACAGGTGCCCTAGTGGTACTGATTTTGGTTAGTGGTTTTGCTGCTAGTGGTAGTGATTGTGTTTATAGCTCTTATTGATCCATGTTCTACATGTGTTGTGACATTGGGGTATACTACTAGGGATGTTTTGCTAAATTTGATGCCTAAATTTGGATGATTGAATCATCCATGGCCCTTGTACTAAATCTGCACAATGAAGTTGTGATGTTCTAAACTTAGTGAGTGCTAAATTTAAACTTCAATGATGATTTATAACATGTATTGGTAGTTCAATTGCTAGATATAATATGATTTCTAGTTATTTAGATATAAAAATGATTTTAAGTGGTTACCCACTTTGTGCACATAGATTAATGATGTGGCTTAAATTGATGGTATTCCATACTTTGGTATACTGACCTTTTGATTTGGTGACATGATTTAATTAGTTTTTGTTAATCTTGATAATAGAGAGCTAGTAAGATATGATTCCAAGAAAAATGATCTGAATTCATTTGGTGTGCTTTGCAAGTATATCTTGCTTCTTTTTTCTTATACTGTAAACATGACATATTACTTTAAAAATGATTCCTAGAAATTAAATCTAGGAAAATTATTAGAGCATACCCTCTACCTTCTTATAGAGAACCCTATGTTCTGGTATATGGATGTAAGTCATAACCATGCCATATTGTCTTCTGCCGCATGCTCTTGTTGTTGTGGTACCTCCTATTGGAGTGTGCACAATAGTGGAGCTGATTAGCATGATCTGCTATTGTTGGTTTGACTGGTTTTGTTGGAAATCATCATTCTATTTGATGATATGTGTAAATATTTCAGTAGAATATGCCTATGCCTATGATGCATATACTTAGGCCCTTGCTATTGATAAGAACATATATTATTGTTGCCTAGTTTTAACTCGGTGATGATCTAGACATGCCACTTGCATGCTAGACTGAGACTAATACCACATCAAATCAATTTTAGCTCTGAATTGATAAAAACAGGTGCTAAATGATGATCTTAAGGGTCAACCTGCTACTGGTGATGTAGTTGTTGTTACTTGTACTTAGGTTCTCCTACTGACCTTGATCTACCTCTATAATTATTTGTCTCTCTTAGTGAGAATCTTGCTCAGATTCTAATCCTACTATTGGCCTGTTCTCCCTAGTATTGTTGGCTTGCTTCTAGTGCTCCTAGCCTTCTCCTTGTGCTCCTGGTCTTCCCCTTGTGCTCATTTCCTTCTCCTTGTGCTCCTAGCGATTGTGATGAGATTGGGTGGTGTTCTAGGCTGTGTAGTGGAAGTGGAGATGGTATGGATGGAGGTGGGTGTGTGGAGTTTTTGCTAGTGTGTTGTTGATGCAGAGCTAGCTAGTTACGGCTGGTTTTTGGTGTTGAAAACACATATGCCTGCATGCATGTGTGAGCTGCTTGCTTGTGTGCTGCTGGTCCGGGAAACCTCCCCTTGTCCAGGTTTCATCTATGGGATATTTTTTCTATGGATGTGCTCGGCTGGTTTGGTATTATCTGATCTTGTCCTTTTTTAGTTGCCAAGTGGAATCTTGACCCTATGCTAATGATGCTCAAGGCTGAAGCCTAAACCTGATAAGAACAGATCCTATTTGGCCCCTTTAACCCATACTCAATGATGAACTTAGTATAACAACACTGTGCTAGTCTGAGAGTAGCATTAACCAAAACACTTCCCTTTATTTTATTCTTTTACTTTTGTTTTGTTTTATTTTGTGTGGTTTTACACGGAGAAAAAGATAAAGATAAAGGATCAGGAGTAGATTTATGAATTTTTCCTTTATTTGTTTGTAATTTCCTTTTCTTTTTAACACTTGTAAGAACCTTGTAATATTTGTATTAAAGTTATGAAGATTAACCTCTTCCTTTTAAACATTGTATTAGTATTTACTTATTGTAATTGGTCTTTATTATTTGTAACTTGTAATTTCTTAAATTCATATTTATGTAATAAAGATTATTATTGTTTATACCATTTTGTATTATGATTATGGAATATTCTATAATAGTTTGGTATTTAAATTTAAATCCAAGTTTTATTTGAATTGTATGATCTCATATTTGATTTTTTGAATTCAAATTGTTTCCCTAATATAAGAAATCAAAGGAGGTTGTGTCAAAATTCCTAGCACCCAACTATGATGAACTAAGCCCTAATTCATCAAAACGAGAGGAACTCTGATCTCTTTGCGTTTTAAACTTTTGCACAAAAATTATCCGGATTTTCTGTTGCATGAATGTAATGCACACTCATGTGGTCTCACCTTTTCTGACCTCTAATGCTGGGATGTTACACAACGCATGAGCATATTTGTTACATTTTCTTGTATCAATCTCTTTCTTTACAATTAAATAGTTTTAAAAGTGCACAAACTCTTCATTTTCACTTTGATGTGTAAAAAAATTACATGAATATTAGACGAATCACAAATAGCCACTTGCTGCGGTTAAATTTGGAGTTTCGCAAAATTTATCCCCCTAGAACTTGTTCTTAAAATATTATCAAAAGGCTTCTAGGATATCATGTCAAATGAAAAAAACATTGAAGGCATTTTCCAAAGCTTATTCAAACGTCCAAATATGAATTCGTATGGACCAAAATATCAATCACTAAGCAAAAAAATAGTAAACATTATACACACATATGCATACTCATACAAAATTGTCTATATAATATGCAAACTTTTGCTAAAAAAACAAGGTAAGGCGACCGCCCTACCGTGGCCTAAGGGGAACTCTGCCCCTGGACCGAGGGGAACTTGTGGATGACGTCGATTTGGGCCACAACATAATAGTTGCAAACTGCGAAGTGGTGCATGGAGCGACGCTTGGCATGGAGCCAACGGTTGCAGACGGCCCCAACGGCTCCACGGTCGGGGACGTTGTTGGGGAGGACAAGAAGGCGAGCTCCCAAACATCATCCGAGAGCGAGTCCCACGAAGGGAGCGATGGCGATCGACGAAGCGAGGTTGAGGCCGGCAGGTCTGCTGCTGGCAGTGGGGGCAGGGATGGATCTATTGCATTTGGTGCAACTGATGACCCCGGTTGAAAGATCACGGATGTTTCCTAGAGGGGGTGAATAGGCGGTTTAAAACTTTTATGAGAGTGGCTCAACAAAGGTGGAATTAAACTAGCATTTACTTTGTCAATCACAAAACCTAGATCAGCTAGGTTTCACCTATGTGCACCAACAACTTATGCTAAGCAAGATAAGCAACTATGTGATAACAAGATATAGACTTCAAGCACGAAGGCTATCACAAAATAAGGTGCATAATTAAGAGCTCGGGTAAAGAGATAACTGAGGCACACGGAGACAATGATGTTTTACCGAGTTCCTCCCAACAATGGAGTACATCTCGTTTTGGAGAGGGGGTGGTTCAAACCACCAATGCCACAAAAGGCCTCCCTTGTTCTCATGTGAATCTCACCCCAACGGGATCGATCTACACTTCCACTATTAGTGCACTTGTCAGTGGCAATCTGAAACCTCTCACAATATTGGGGAACTTCTCCATAACTCAGTTGGAGGCTCCCAACAAACAAGCTTGGGAAAGCTCAACAACTTAATTGGAGGCCCCAAGTAATCCACCAACCTGCAAAATAACTAAACCATCCAAGAACCCAATAGTAAAAAGCTTCTCAGTTTCACTCAATCGAATCCTCACCGAGAACTCAAACCGATGCACAAAATGCAATGGCAAGAACACAAGAAGTGCTCAAATCCGTCTATCCCAAATTACACTAGAGCTACAAAAGCTTATGGGGAATAAGAGAGGAATAACAATGGAGGAAATCCACAAAAGACTCCAAGATCTAGATCCCAAGATGTCCCTCTCACTTAGAGGAGAGATTGATTGGTGGAGTTGTAGATCTAGATCCCCTCTGTCTTTTACCTCAAGAAGATGCAAGAATCATTGGAGGGATTGAGAGATACAAAGCTTCAAGAGGTCAACAATTGTGGGGGAAAACTTGCAAGAGAGCTAAAGAACCATTGGGGAAGAAGGGCCCCTTAAATAGGTACCTAGAAATTCAAGGGAGTTGAAGTCGGTGGCGTGGAGCCTCCTAGTGCAAAAGGGGCACATGTAGACGTCGTAGGCAAAGAATTTGTCGTACTGGCCGGACTTCATCCTCTTCAACACCTAACAAGTCTTGGTGTCCTTGGACTCATCGTCGCTGCAGACATCGCTGCTATCCTCCTGTTGGAAAAAACAGTAGACTGCAATAAGGACATGATTGAGATATCTTGATTATCGGGATTGATTATTTACATAAATTAACTTATTGAGATCCCCTGATTATTCCCCAATCTCCATATCCCAAACCAAATCGAATACTACTCCCAACTACAGATCGGTGCTAGTACTAACTAGAGAATCTATTAACTGCAACTCGGAGGACAAATAAAATAGGAATGAAATACGAACAGGGGGATTCATCGAAATACAAGATCAAACATAAGAGGATTAGCTACTGTAAAAATACCTAGCATCCAACGATTGAAAATATGAACAGCCGATCTAGCATCCAACGATGAGAATGGGAAAAGAACAAGGGAACGGGAGAAACCCCTAATTACCTCTGACCATGGGTCGGTAATGCTGGTATCGTAGGGGTTCTCCGGCCTGATGTAATCCTCCTCCTCGTAGGGGTCCCAGCCGAGCGGGATCTGCTTGAGACGGGCAAGAGCCTCCTCGCCGGCGGCTACGGCGAAAGCGGGGACGGGGGTCTGGACAGGGACAACGGCTACCTTCGATGCCTCGATAGGCGCCTATACGGGGATGGGGGCCTCCTCGCCGGTGGCCTTGGAGGCAACGATGGACACCACACCATTCTTCTCCATTGTCGGCGTGGTTGGGGTTTTCTTGGGGGTTTGCAGAAGGTGATGGGACAGTGGAGACGGTTACGTGAGTGAGCGAGTGAGTGATGAGTGATAGTGAGGAGGCCTCTATAAAGGTGAAGGGCAAGAATGTTTCGTTGCACCACCATGCACCACGTAACCGCGTACACTACTGCACTGTGCATGCTCACGCATCCGCTACCGCCCCGTGAACCATGACACACATACCGTGCGTCACATTTTTTCCCTCGTGTCTAACCCTGGCTACTGAGTTGTGCTCAGTTATACCCTCGAGTGTAACACTGGCAGTTTGGTTATACTTAGTTTTGCCCTCCAGTACTAACACTGTCATGTGCAATATACTCAGTTTTACCCTCCGATGGTTGGTCAACAGAGAGTCAACAAATGGGTTTTACCTAGCTAATTGAGTCATTTTATGCACAACAAATTCAAAAATATCAAAACATAGTGTCATCTATTCAGGGAGTCTTATTATGTGACCTGCCACCATAATAAATGTATAGAAATCAAGTTTTAACCTAAATCACCTACTATCTATGAAGGTTCATGTCTTTCTACTCAAGCCCCTTCCCAAAACGTCCCTCCCCAAAACATAGTTTGTCTGAATGAGGCAATAATTATCAAACCGATGTATATTTGAATTGCAAATAGTTTGATGTATGCCAAGATGTATTTTATTGTATAAAAGACACATTTCCCCTTTTTTAAATCTCTTTCTATTTTCTATTTAAATCCCTTTGTCACTTTTGCCCTTGGTTTTTAAGTTCTACTCAGTTTTGCCCTTGGTTTTTACGTACTACTCAGTTTTCCCCTCTATCTTAGTCACAACACACATGTGCTCACTTTGGCTGCTACATTCTGATTGGTTGAGATAGTTGTCACGTGGATCGTACCCACCAACCATTGATCCTCTGTGATTGAGCGGACAAGATAACCCCTATATCTGTCGGAGGGCACCCCTCTATCCATGCAAAATAACGAGTTTGGCACCAGTACTTTAACTCCATAAACAAATGATTTTGAATATAATTTTAAGGACTAGTGTTCAAAGGTTTATAATTTTCATATATGCAAGTTTATGCATTACATTCCACTCTATGAAAATGATAATATCTCAAGATTTTCTTAGCACAACATTATCACGCAGTAAGTACGATTTTAAAGAGTTTAAAGGTGTATAATTTTCGTAGATGCAAGTTTATGCATTACATTCCACTCTATCAAAATGAGGAGAAAATGATAATCTGTTCAAATTTTGTTATCACATCATTATCACGTATCAAGTGTGATTTCACACTATTCAAAGGTTCATAATTTTCATATACGCAAGTTTATTCATTATATTTCACTCCATGAAAATGATAAATAATCAGGATTTTATTATCACAACATTATCACGTATTAAGTGTGATTTCAAAGAGTTCAAAGGTGTATAATTTTCGTATATGCAAGTTATGCATTACATTTCACTATATGAAAATGATAATCTCTTAAGATTTTGTTAGCACATCATTATCACATATTAAGTGCGAATTCACGGTGTTCAAAGGTGTATAATTTTTGTATATCCAAGTTTATGCATAATATTTCACTCTATGAAAATGATAAACTCTCAAGATTTTCTTAGCACAACATTATCATGGCCTAAGTACGATTTCACAGTGTTCGAAGGTGTATAATTTTCGTATATGCACGAGGCATAAATATTTTAGTTTAGGGTCACTTTTCACGCTCTAAAAATGGTAAACTCTCAAGATTTTCTTAGAAAAACATTATCATGTCCAAATTGTAATTTGAAAGTGTTCAAGGGTTGTGTCAATTATAAACACTCTTTTACATTAAGAGTTGTATAATTTTTTTAAATTTGAAAGTGTTCAAGAGTTGTGCTATTTTATTATTTCTTATACATCCATCTTCCTAGATCTCAAAGTTTGACTTTCACCTCATAGATTCACTTGATTGCGTCGAGAAATTCACTCGATAAACCAATTAAATCATTAAAACTGCTCTCTGGCCGCATTCTCCATAGCAAGCGCGTGCCCAAATGAGCTCCTGAGTGACGCCAATTGATTGTCCATAGCAAGCGCCGAAGTGAAGCTAGGCAAAGGGCCGCCATCGTCGGAGAAGGGACGCCGTCGCTGGAGAAGAAGAAGAAGAAAGGGGAGGCAACAACACGGGCGTGTGCATGGGGCTGGCTCAGGGTCCCATCTTCCAACGCCAACCTGGGTAAGTTGTGGGTCCGACGCTCATGTGGATAAGCTATGGGTCCCATGCTGATCTGGATAAGTGAGAGAGGTGTCCACTACAGGAGCCGACTGAACATGGCCCCACTTGTCAGCATGTAATGGCAAGGTTCCACTACGGGACCCAACATAACATGGCCCCACTTATCAGCATGTAACGGCGAGGGTCCACTACGGGACCCGACTGAACGCGGCCCCACTTGTCAGCACGTAACAGCAAGACTGACAGACAGCAAGTTTTAGACCGTGTGAGAGTTTTGTAGAAGTAGATAGTTAAAAGTGAGGAAAAGTTAAGCGGTTGGGGAAAACTGAGTACAACTAAGGAACCAAGGGCATGAAAATAGAAATCCCTATCGAAAACGCAATAGAGAATGCATATGAAATCCGTTTTCGATAAACTAGATCTTGTTATAAATATTACCACAAGCTCTAGAACCTCACATGGATAAGATCCAAATAACAACCAAGAAAGACGATGCTAAGAATGCAAAGGTTTGAGATCTCTCCGAAAGATATGATCGAGTTACTCACTCGAGAGCCCCTCTTGATAGTACGGTTACCTATCTTATAAACCAGTCTCCCCAACAAACACGACGAGACCATTAAGAAAGAAATCCTATCAAGATCATATCTTTGCCTTGCGCATATTCCACTTGATCTTGATGATGACAATCTTCTACACCTCAAATGGAACACCTTTCTTGATTGCTCTTCCACGCACTCGCTTGATGAAGACTTGCAACTTGCTCCCCCATACACCATGGGGAAAACCTCTTCTTTGACCTTGTCTTCATCGATCCGTGATCACCGAGGATGGCAAGCTTCAAGCATGAGATTAGATATGGAGCATCTTTATCTTGCACAACATTTCTTATAACTCCATTTGGATGATGTCTTGAAGATACACATGGGGGAACTCTATCTTCTTCTTCAAGACACCCTTGATCATATTTTCTTTATTCTTCTTCTTCATTTCTTCTACCTTAAAGCCAACACATGATCCACGTGATGCCAATGGACAATTCCTACAAGTGCAACTTGATACAAGCATTAGTCCATATAGATTGTCATTAGTTACCAAAACCACACATGGGGCCCACATGCTCTTTCAATCTCCCCCATTTTGGTAATTGATGACAATCCCTTTGAGAGGGTTTATATAAGGAATTTAACTAATAAAATGGTAGCACCAATATCAAATACTACACAAGTATGTGATATTGATACCACCACCATATATAGAGCAAAATCTCCCACAATACTATGAATGTGTGATGAACTTGAATTTCATTGCATATATTGCCAATCATTATCATTGGTGTAGTTTCCTCTATATATACCACATTCTAAGCAAAAACAATGATGCAAGAGCATGAAAGGCAAATGCTTAAGAATAAACCCAAAGCATAAACCAACTTCCCTTAAACCCTCTAAAACTTCTCCCCCATTGGCATCGATTGCCAAAATGGGTGACAAGTTCTAGAAGGCCAATATAGTGATAATTCCTCCAAGGGTGTGCATTCGCACATATCCAATGATGAATACTTGGGAGGAAGTAGAAATATATTGAGGACCCAAATATTTAAAAAGGAATGAAATAAAATAAGCATCAACAAATGACACAAGCAATCCCAAGATCCAAAAGAACCAATTGAAAACAACAAATGATACCAAATGGAAACAACAAGATATTATGATACGAGCAACGGAGGGTTCTAAATGAAAATAGAGAAGCTCCCCAAGATTTGTGCACAAATTAGAATAATTGCTTTAGAATATACGATGCACAAATATGGAATCCTCGCTCCCCCATAAGCATTTAAAAACACAACAAATGAGAAAGAAGGCAAATGAGCATTCTTAAATGAATAAGAGGAGTTGCTCAAAGGTTATGCACCAATTATAGTAATTGTATTTGGAAACTAAGTGCACAAGCATGCAATCTTCACTCCTCCAACTCATTTAACAATGCAATGAATGAGAGATCAAATTAATGCTTAAATTAAATAGAGAAGCTCTCCAAGATTTGTGCACACGTTAGAATAGTTGTATTTGAATAAAATATGCACAAATATGGAATCGTCACTCCCCCACATACATTTAAGATACAAAAGGTGAGCAAGAAGGCAATAAGCATTATTAAATGAATTAGAGGAGCTCCCCAAGGATTATGCACCAATTATGATAATTTCATTCGGGAACAAAGTGCATAATCATGGAGTCCTCACTCATCCAAATTCATTTGGCAATAAAAAGGCATGAGAGAAAAAATATGAGTGCCCGAAGATGCAAACACAAGATACAAGCACTCATTGGCAAATAAATTTGGAAGCCACCGAAGCATCAAGAAGAAATAGAAAGGTGGTCTCCAAGAAATAAGATCTCAACTAAAATTATCTTCTCTTATGTGTATAAGTTTCTAAGTGGAAAACATCACATAGACATATGCCCACAAGGAAACAAGCACACACAAAGAAGATAGACAAGACAGCACATGAAAAGTTAAATGAAGTTATAACATATACCAATAAGATTTTTGCTTGAAAGCATGGCCAAAGGCACAATTTTATCTTATTGTTCATTAATGAGCTTCAAAGACAAACACACCACATACATTACAACTATCACCAATGGAAGAGTAGATAGTTGGAATATATGGAGAAAATCAACAAGTATCACAAAGGAAAATTCAACTAGCAAAATCTCACTATTGCACATCAGAGATGTTGAGAAAAAGATAGGAAATAAAATTGCTAGATTGACATATTTCGGATTGGTGAATCATATGCATGATTTTGTATAGTCCCAATTATATGCACTCATCTCAACTTACACACATTTGCAATAGGTGGTTCTCTTACAACCAAACCTAGAACCACAGCAAATACAAATACAAATACAAAAGTTCATGCTAGAAGGCAACCCACACACGGTTGGAAGTAAGATTTATGAGCATGACAAAGAGATACTTATTACCGAGATATAATTGGTAGGATGTAGAGGATATGAATTCATTGATCATTCTATAGCTTGCCTCCAGATTTCGTGTACGCACCACTTCTTAAAAATTGTGAGACAAGCATTCAATATATCTCCAATGTACCTAAAACACATTTAAGTACAAAATGTTCCCCAAAATATATTGGGTCCAACGAAGTTAGAGAAACTAAAATACACAGGAGAGACTCCACATAAATATGTGCATATTGATATGAAATTGAATTTCATGCCCAACTTAGTCGATGGGATTTGGTGGAGTTTACCCTATATATTGGATCAAAGAAAGCAAGCATGCCATAATATAAACGTGTAGTAAATATGCATGCACAAGGTTTTAAAGAATCAACAAGGATATACAATTTGAACAAAAACACAAAGTAAACCAAGATGGTACACACAAAAGTGTGACATGACAAATGGTGTCCAAATTGTATCAAGGAAGCAAATCAACACATGACTGAACACCAGTTCAACAAATGAACTAAGCTAAAGCCAAAGAGCAAAATGTAGATAAAGACACAAATGCTCAAGGATTTATCTCATTCTAAAAAGTCAAAACACGAAACAAGGAATGATACAAAACCAACTCCCAAAAAGAGCCAGGTTCCAACAAATAAACCACACTCTCCACACTTTTCATGATGGCACAATACCAAAACAAAAAGATCGAACTTCCAAGAACATAAAATATGATATGGAACAAAACAAGAAGCATAGATATGTGTGTTATAAATAATATAGGAGAGCTCCCCCATGGATAATGCATTATGTAGGATTTTCCTTTTGAATGCAAAATGCACACAAATGGGATCATCACTAGTACCTACATTAAATAAAACACACGAGGATACCAATAAAATAAGAAGATCCACAAGAGGCAGGGAAAGCTTGGGAGACAACACAAAACATTTTCTTGGCAAGATATAGTACAAAATTAAGCAAAGGAAAAAGTGAGTATGATCAATAAACTTCTACCATAAATCTAGTACTAATTGTCTAAGGACCATAAGTATTGGGAATAATCTTCCTGAGGTAGTTCACACGGATATCCAAGATCATATTCACACAAAGAAGCATATAAAAAAGTATAAAATTAAGCTTGATGCTCTAGAAGAGTTCTTGGTAGGTTCAAATAGTCACACGACCACTAGTGATTAGAGTAACTTGAAGTTAATGGTTTCCATGAGGATATAGAGATCGAATTATGAGGAAACACATACAAGAAACACTCTCACAAACAAGATCCAAAAGATGAGCAATAAAGGCATTCAAGCAAATTTGAATTTGTTTGAGCAAAATTGTCACATAGGAGTTGGATAATTATCAATATCAATTCTAAGTGACACAACCTCGAATTTTCACATTTTTTAGGCTTGTAATATGCACTAAACATATGACTCCCCCATAATGTGATAAACCATAAATATCAACATGAGGCAATAAGATCCAGATAGAAATAGTTAATGGACATAATAGAACTTGAATTTCTCTTGAGAATCATACCACATAGAGACTAGATAATATTGCATTATCAATACTAGGTGGTATTTATCATGAACACACATTTTTAGGATTGTGGAATGCCCAAGCATAACACTCCCCAAAAATGGGATAGTCCATCAATCTCTCACAAGAACAAAATAAGATACCAAATATAATCAAGAAAGGCTCTAACACAAGAAACACGCATACATGGTGTGCCACCCAACATACACAAATATACTTGATAACTCAAGATAATTATGTGGAAAGCACAACATGTACAAAAGCATGCAAGGTACAAAACTAAAACATGCACAAGGGGGCGAGTAACTTTCAATGTAATGAATTGAGCACATGTTACCGCATGGAGGAACATTTGAAAATATGATAGAGGCAATATAATTCACATGACTTAACTTGACAAATATAATAGATGAAAATCCCTCAATTCTTCATGATGTAGCCAAGTCTCCAATGCTCTCCAAACACACCTATTTATCAAGTTTTGGCTTGTTGGTCCCCAACCAAGTTGGGTCCTAAGAAGTTAGTCACAATAGGCTTGGCAACCCAAATGGTTCTTTTCTTAAACCCACATTGAGCACCAACAAATTTGGCAAACATATTGCCGACCTCATCCTTATGAAGAGAATAAGCATCATCAATCATGATAGGGTTGGATGAGGAGATACCAATGGTACATGAGGAAGAAATGTGCCCTTTATCACAGTAAATGTAGCAAGTTCTTCTCTTACCGTCTTTCTTTTTGGGTGAAGCAACACCTTGAGGAAGATCTTGAGTCTTATTGGTAGGTGGCCCGTCTCTAACAAGAGGTAGAGCTTGAGGCCGCTTCCCTTGTTGCTTCTTGCTAAGGGGCTTCTTATTTAATGGGCAAGACTTAACATGATGCCCTTCTTACTTGCACTTGAAGCAAACAATGTTGGTCGGATTCTTGGTTTGATCTTGGCCCTTTTTCTTGTTGCCCTTGTGCTTTGTAACATCCCAAAACTTTAATCCAAGTGATCAAGATCAAATCTACCCAATTTAGGGTTAACAAAACCTTTTTCTATTTAAAATCTTTAAGCATTCATATGTGTGTGCATTTAAAATAGGAGTTGTTTGAAATGTCATGATTGTTTGTTCTAATGGTTGTAAAATGGTTCTATGATAAATGTCACATCATCTAGATCATTCCCAAGAAAAAACCAAATAAAAAGAAATCAACAAGAATTAAATAAAGGAAATGGTCACTTTTGCCATTTTAATCACCTAGCCCACTTTGGCTATTCCTAGCACTCAAATTCAAACAGAAAAAATTGTGGATCTTTGCACCCCTTGCTAGTACAAGTAAAGATGTGCCAAGGCCCACTTTGTGATCTCCCAAAAACATTCAAACTCTAATTTTAAATGACAACTGAAAATGGAATCTAGTTCATATGTCTAGATCACACTTTTTCAAAAACCATCCAAATGAACTCTATTTCAAAATCCCAAGCAACCACAGATGCTTAAGCATAAGATAAACCATTCCACAAAAAATCTTTGAAACATTCAAATCTTTTGTTCATGCGGCCATTTGGTCGAACACTTGGCATGCACAGAACTAACTCACTAGTGATATCACTGTTTCTACAGAAGTTTACCACCCAATTGAACCCCATTTACTCCCTCTGTCCCTACTAGCTCCAACCAGGCCGAGAGCACCCCGACGCCATGTTCGCCGATTGAGCATGCGCAGCTCGCAGCAGACCGCCAGCCTCTCTCCGCCACTCCAGGGAGTGAGGCGTGACCTCACCGCCACCCACGGTCCACCCCACGATCACTGCCAGCCCCTGGACCACCCCAGAGAAGCACCGCACTATCCTCTCTGCGCCGCGCCAGAGCACGCTAGAGCGCCCTCACCGCCAGCACGCCACAGACCGCGCCTCGACCGTAGACTGCGCACACCGCTCCGCCTTGACCACCTTACCCTTCCAGACACGGTCGTGCACCGCCGCGCAACCCATAGTCGCCAGGAACCCCGTCAAGCACTGCCCCTATCTCCTAGAGGGTGGGAAGCTCCCGACCTCTAGCCACCGCCCCTAGTGTCGCCATTAAGCTCTAGATGATCACCAGGGAATCGCCCACCATCCACCTATCTCGCTCACGCTGATAGCCCCATGTATCATCGTCACCGACGAGCTCGTCGTCGCCCCTTCGGTCCCCTCGTCGAGCCTATATAAGGAGGCCTCCCCCAGCCTCAATCGCCACACCATTCCACTCCCCTCTCTCCACTGATCGTTTTCCCTATCTCGCCGGAGCCGCTCGAGCAGCCCATCGCTGGAATTCCGTCGGAGACAGCTGCAGCAGAGAAGGAGAAGCTCCCGTCGATTTCGTCCACCTCAGCCCCTGACGCGACTTCGCCTGAGCCTGCTGTCGTCGTCTCGTTCGTTTGCCCGCCTCGCTGCACTCGCTGGAGCCCTGGTATGCCCCCATCGTACCCCCCACCGACCGTGCTAGGGTTCAGTCTCGCCGGCGACGTGTCCGTCATCGACGACGACCGTGAGCCGTTGATCCAGGATCTAATCGTGTGGTCCTTATCGCCCCGTACCGCTTCGCGTTTAATGAGTCACTGACAGGCGGGACCCCCCTGTCAGCAGCCCTCAGTGCCTCGGAGTGTACACGGGCCGGCCCATTTAGTTCCCGCGCTGACCCAGTAATTCAAATATATGTTTTTCTATTTTAATTAAAACTTAGTTCTGTCCTTTAGTTTAAAAATAAATTCAGAGAGTTTTACATATTCAAATTGAGTGATTCCAATTTTTTTGGAAAGATCATTAAAAACTCTATCCAAGCCCATTGGATTTAAATCAATTAGAGTTAGAGATCTATCCTAGCAAAAATAACAAGACAAAAGCTTTTTCACATTCAAACATTTTTCTAAAATCAACCATAATATCTTTTGAGTTGATTCCAACTCTCAAAAATCACATTTGATAATACATATCTGAATAAGTAATAATAGTAAGGTTTGCATGCAGTGACTTTGGACTAGTACCAAAATAATGCTGTATAGGTATTTCTAGTCACTTTAAATCATTAATTATTAAACTTGAACTTATGAAAATATGATCCAACCTTTAAATCACATTTACATATATTAGAATATGTGGTGATGACATGTGTCCACATGATCCCATATTTTAATTGGAGAATATTAAATCTTAGTTAATTTCAATGAGTAGAAATTACTTTTCTCAAATAAAAAGAATGAAGCTAGTTCATTAAACCTTGTGATGCTTGTGATGATAATAGATCATCAAATGTGTGCCTTAGTGTGCTAAGTAGACTAGTTAAGTATTGTTGGGTGATTGTGTGTTCCGTATTTATTTATAGACGATAGTACCGATCAAGTCTACGAGGAGGAGTAGTTCTACCAAGAAGAGGAGGAAGAGAATTTCAACCACTACACAAACCAAGGCAAGCTAGCATTATACAAGTTTAAAAATGCAAGATCACCCTTGCAAGATATTGTTAGCAAGTAGTCTTAAGCTGGATAACCTAAGCAAATGCATTAGGCATGCTTTGGTTATACCCTTTGACTTATACCTACTCCAAGTGTTATTTACAAGCTTTACCTTCTTTACTTTACCAAAGTCCTTTACTTGTTTAAAGGTAGCATAAAAAGTATAAAACTTGGCCTATCTAGTTAGACTTAGATGTCATTCTATGGCATGAGATTGAGATTAACATCCCACCTTAGTGAACACTCTTAACTTAGTAGTTGGAACTAAACCAAAACTTGATTCACTTTACATGGGAATACTTGGTGAAAATGATTTGTGAAAATCTTGGAATGATGAGTCATTCTATTGAGATGTTTTGACATGTGTTGAGAAACACAAATGGTTTATGATGATGATGAAAATGTTGAGGCATGAGCCTTAACCCTTTTATAAAAACTGATGGTTGGGTTCGGATGCGATACCATTCCAATTTTACCGTACAACCACAATACCTGAATTGGGTAAGGCTTAGCCAGAAGTTTATATGCATTAGTATTAGTTCCCTCACGGGAGAGGTTTGAGCTGAGGCTACCTCTCAATGTTGTCCACCTATGCAGTGCCCAGGATGACAGATGGTCATGGCTGGGAGGCCATACACATAGAAGAGGTGCTTATACTAGAGTGTGTAAAGGAAAGGTTATGTTTGATTATCTGCATACTAAGTATGATGATTCAGGGTTATCCCTGACAGATGTATCGAATCTTGTGGTGAAAGTGTACCACCTCTACAGAGTGTAAAACTATTCGAATAGCCGCGTCTGCAGTTATGGACAGTTGGAGTGGCCATACTGTTCTGTTGTTAGATGTTTTCAAAACAACTTATGAAATGAATTGTGACATGACTTGACCACAACAGAGTTGTGACTATGACAACTAAGTTCCCACTTAGGTGTTTTCAAACTTTATTTTATCTTTCTTTGTTTCTGAACTCAGCTTAGGTTTCAAACTTAACTTTACAAATAAACTTAGAGTTAGCATTCCTACTAGAACTATCTTATTTGTTAGTGGTAGTTTGCGAGTACTTAAAGAGTACTCATGGCTTTGTCCCTGGCTATTCCCGTGGCCAGACTATGAGAAGGACTACCCTGAAGGAGGATAGCAGGACGGCTATGACAACTAGGATCATCTCCCATCGTCAGCATTGCGTGTGACTCTGAAGATGGACCCTACTACTACGCTATTTATTCTGCTGCTTGATTGTACTGAGACTAGATCATGAGATCCTTTATTTGTGTAAGACCTTATTATGGTTTGTAATGGATGATGTACTGTGATATCAAATCTGTTATGTCTCGCAAAAATGGTAATCCTGGGATTGCGAGGTATGGCATAACAGGCATCTGGGATTAAAAATTCGGGTGTTGACAAGTTGGTATCAGAGCCATCCTGACCATAGGAGACCCTAGTTAGAATGGACGTCCGAACAAAAACTTAGTTTCAAAAACCAAAGTGAGTATTTTTGAAAACTATTTCCTCTCTTACCCTTGGGGATTCTTTCTCTCAAAAAAATTCATGTTCCTCCAAATTCTTACATTACTACATAAAACTTTGACACACTTGATCACTTCACTAACTTTCTCATCCTAAAATTCTTATAGATGGAAGCCCAATACAGCAAGTTCTACCAGTTGGGCAACGGAGGCCAACTGATCTTCGAGAGGGATCTGGATTCACTGTCTGAGTTCTTGGAGCATCCTCATCCGGAATTCCTTGGAGCTCAACTCCCGGGTCCACCAGGAGGGGATTTACAATGGCTAGTAAATGTTGATCTTCGAGGCAAGATAGAAGCACCAGTATCTGGGAGGATTCAGTTCTCCGTGAGAGAGAACAACTCGCTAGATGGATTAGCCAGGGCAATGCATGAAGCTCTCGCACGACTGTGTGCCCTGAGTGTCAACCTAATCCAAGGAAACCGCTTTGTTCACTATGCAAGGCGTGATTCCATGGGAATGCCGCTAGAGATGCCAAGTCACCCAATACTAAAGAGTCAAGTGGAGAACCTTGACTTCCTACTATACGACAGACAGAAGGAATTGGACAATGCTAGAGAGGTCGCCAACCACAACCTCTCCCTTGCCACCTAGAAGGCCTAGACTTTATCACTGCTCATCAAGGATCGTCAGTCTCTTCGCCGTCAACGCGCTAAGAAGGATCGCACCATCGACCGTCTTCGCAAGAAGGTGGCCGATCTTGAGAAGACCCTCAAAGAGCAAGAAGCTCAGCTTGCAGCAAAGGAAGAAGGAGAGGAAGGTGAAGATATCCAAGGAGATATTCACTCCTACCTCAGCAATGATGATGACTATCTAGAGGAGGATGCCGTGGACTTCTACACCGACGATAATGACTCCGACTTCATCGATGATGAGTAGATGCACTAGAGCACTATTGTAGATTGAGGAGTATCGGTCCCATTGTATCGTAGCTTACAGAATGGTTCTTAAAACCATCTGTTTTCCTTTAATATTGTGGTGTGTGTGTGTTTGTATCGTGTGCTTTGCTTGAATGAATGAAAAGAAGTTGGTTGCAAAACCTGAGTCAAACTCAAAGTTTTAACTTTGAAATCAAAACCATGAACCTTAGAACTTTCCCTCTTACCCCTTTATCTACCTCAATCTTCAGATGACTCGTGGAAACCAAGGAGGGAGCAGCTCATCGCAAGACCCAATGCTGCAGATTCTGCAGACTCTCATTGCAGACCGTGAAGCTAGTAGGGCAGAGCGCCAAGCTAATCTAGCAACGCTGCAGCAGATCGCCCAGATGGCTCACAACAATCAGAACCATGGAAATCAGAATCATCATGGATCCAAACTCAAAAACTTCCAGAATACCAATCCCCCAATCTTTAGTACTTCTGAGAACCCACTGGATGCTGATGACTGGTTGCAGACAATGGAGAACAACTTAGAAGTAGCAGGAGTGGATGCCAATGAGAAGGTTCTTTTTGCCACCCACTATTTGGCAGGAGATGCAAGAGCATGGTGGAATAGCACCCGCATGATGAACCATGGTCAAGTGATGACATGGGAAGCCTTCAAAATCAAGTTCAGCCACACCCATGTGCCGCAAGGTCTAGTCACCCGAATGAGGGATGAATTCAGAGAGTTGAAGCAGGGCAGAATGACTGTAGTGGAGTACCGTGACAGATTCTTGTCCCTAGCCAGATATGCACCTGATGAGATCAACACGGAGGCCAAGAAGAAGGAGAGATTCCTGAACGGACTGCATGATGATATGTAGACTGTCCTTGTCAACATCCATTTCGAGGATCTCGAAGAGTTAGTCGACTCTGCCATTCAAATGGAAGGGAAGATTAATCAAGCAAATGACAACCGCAAATGTCATATGATGCATCAAGTTGGATCCAACAGTCACCAGAAGTACCGTCCCAACCCTTCTACAGGATATGCACCAAGGAACAATCGACCCCCAATGTCTCACCCAAGCTACCCCAACCGTAGTGGAGGAATTGTGAAGTCCGGAGGAAACAACAACCACACCGGCAACGCCAGCAATTTCAACCGTTGAGGGACCAAATATATCGAGCTCGTTGGGGAACCCCAAGAGGAAGGTATGATGAGCACAGCAGCAAGTTTTCCCTCAGTATGAAACCAAGGTTATCAATCCAGTAGGAGCAAGGAAACACCCCAAAGGTGTAGCTAGCTGAACGTTGGCAGGGCGCACTACCGGTGCCAGCAGCAACGTGGAGACCTGCACAACACAACCACAGAACTTTGCCCCCAACTTACAATGAGGTTGTCAATCTCACCGGTTTTGTTGAAAACAAGGGATTAAACGTATCGAATGGAAGGAAGTAATAGTTTGCAGAAAGTAAACACAAAGCAGTAAACAGTTTGTAGATTGATTGTAAAAGAAAGGACCGGCGTCCATAGTTCACTAGAGGTGGCTCTCCTTAAGATAGATAACATGCTGGGTGAACAAATTACAGCGGGGAAATTGACAAACATCGAGAAAGCATACAAGCATATACTAATCATCTTGACTCCTTTGAGACTTGATTGGGCATTACAACATTATACATAGACCGCCATCCAACTGCATCTATGACTAATAATCCACCTTCAGGTTATCATCCGAACCCCCTCCAGTATTAAGTTGTAAGCAACAAATTATTGCTTTACGAAGTGCGTGTAAAGTAAACAATACGATTGTTCTATGAACAAAGGATTGTTGTTTTCTCCCTAGTAGCAACAGCACATCTAGTACCTTAGAGATTTCTATCACTTCCCCAGATTACCAGAGGCATGAACCCACTATCAAGCATAAATACTAACTCTTGGAGTTGCTAGCATCTACTTGGCCAAGATAGCTACTAACAACAGAAAGCATGCAAGATCACAAATAACAAAGACATGATAGAATCAATAATCAATCTGAAATAGCATCTCAATATCCATCGGATCCCCGCAAACACAACATGCAGAATTACAAATAGATGATCTTGATCATGAACGGAGCTCACAAGATCTAAACATGAAATCACAAAGGAGGAGAACCAGCCATCTAGCTACTACATGGACCCGTAGTCCAGAGATGAACTACTCACGCATCACACCGGAGGCTTGCATGATGATGAAGAAGGCCTCTAGGGTGAATTCCCCTCTATGGCAGGGTGCCGGGAAGAACTTCAGATCCTTCCTGATATAGGGATGGAGATGACGGCGGCTATAGACTCTTTCGTGGAATTTTGATCGGGTACTTAGGGTTTCCGTATCAGAGGCAATATATAGGTGGAAGGAGAGGCCGAGGGGGTGCTGGGGTCGGCCAGACCACCCCCTGGCGCGGGCCAGGCCTAGCCGCGCGGCCAAGTGGTGTGGCCAGGCCCTAGCCCTTCTCCGTCTCGTATTCTGGCTCCAGATGTCTTCCGGTAAAATAGCGACTTTGGCTTTTGTCCCGTCCAATTCCAAAAATATTCATTTTCTGACTTCCTGGAACCAAAAACAGCAGAAAACAGGTAGCTGGCACTGTGGCTCTTGTTAATATGTTGGTCCAAGAAATCATATGAAAAGTACTCCAAAGTGTGGACAAAACACAAGAAAGTAGGTAAAACCAAGCATGGAACATCAAAAATTATAGATACATTTGCAATGTATCAACATCCCCGAGCTTAACTCCTACTCGTCCTCGAGTAGGTAAGTGATAAAAAGAAAGAATAATTTTTTAGGTGACATGCACCATCATAAACTTGATCAAAGTATTTGTAAAACATTCAAAGCTGGGATCATAGTACTTCATTCATAACATGAAAGACAAAGTTCTAGCAATAAGACAAAGAAACTATGATGCAACATGAAAAGGCACAAACAAAAGATTCATGAATAACAATTTTCTTTGCAAGACGTTTGTTTGTTTCACATAAAGAAAACATAGCATAATAGTATTCAGCTTGTCCCTCATAGAGTAGCAAATATAAATGCATAGGACACCTTCAAAGTTCATCAGAGTGACTAGATACAAATAGTTTAAAACAAGAAATATCAAGGTATGCATCAATCAACTAGTCTTGGGATAATGCACATAGAACTAAGAATGGCCACTATGCTCTCAAAGTAGGTGCATAAAGGTAGAAGGTGGAGACTCAATATATAAGTGGAAGAAATGCATTCATAGAAGGAAGCAGGGATTCAAGTCTCATAAAGAGCTTCCAAAAATTATGGTACTTATAGCTTTCAGCTCTCATTGCCCCTATCATAAGCATCTTGAAGTGATTAAGGTTAAAGTGAACAAACTATGGTGTACATGCTTGACGAAGTATAAGTTATAAATCTCATGTCCCTTGAATACGAGGGACGCTCCTCATGCTACTCAAGTTTAGTCACCGGTAAGTTCTTGTCATCGTAAGTACATGTGTATCATAGAGAACCGCCAACGGGGTACCCCTTGCCCGATGATACGGAAGAATCCCCATATCAAAATGACAACGCAAGCAAACAACGAGCATCTCAGCAATCTTCTTATTTACCATGGGAATATGGTTCTTTTTTCTCTCTTTCCTCTTTTCATAATCTCTTTTTTCTCTTTTTCTCTTTTTTCTCAATATAGGACTCTTTTTTTATAAGAAGAATGCTTCATAGACAGCTCATTATGGTTACGTTGCAGGTTTCCACCATGTCAGCATGGATTAGACCAGCGGCCCAGGTGTTTCTCTAACACATATACATAACTCCATGGACTTACAAGCTCCCCTTTCAATTCACACCGACGACATCCATAGGCAAAAGAGCATGATATCAACTAGGTACAAAGTACCTGTGCAATGTTGAAAGTGTTCCCCATGACAGCATGGTTCTGCTAATCCCCAACAAATAAGCGCAAGCATATACAACATAGACGACACAATGGTTCAAGTTTATTAAGGGCAAGAAAAGTAAAGTATGCCATCAAGTTCGTGAGAGCTTTAATCACTAGTTTTCTCATAACAAGTTTAATTTGGAAGGTAAACAAAAGCATGAATATACTTGGAATGGCATATGCTAATAGGTAGGTATGGTGGACTCTTTGTAATAACTTGGTTTAGGGAGTTGGATGCATGAGTGGAACTCATACTTGGTTACGGAGGCTAGCAAAAGACTGGGAGCGACAAACTAAGAGAGCAATAATGGCCATAATCATGCAGAGCGACAAAACATCATTGATCAAAGCATAAAGTGATACTACAAGTTGAAAACTAAAGGATCATAAAGGCTTATGGTGACTTTGGATAGTCATAACATGGTGTGAGCATGCGCCAAGTCAACCCAAATAAAGCATCAAAGGAGAATACCACTATACTATGCTTTAATATGCTAAAACAACGCATGGTTCATCCAAGGCACATTAAGCAATCTCAATTGTTTATAACAAGTCATGCTACAACAAATAATACTAAGCATAAAGCCAAAACAATATCAAGCATGGCATGAGAAAGCATAGGCCACAGTTAAAAACAAGCTCTCTTTAACACTTGAGCATGAACTTTCCTACTCTTCTCCAAACCAAACAAAACTATTTGAAAACCATTGTATGAAAGAGGGGTCCAACCAATTTATTCAGCAAACTAAGCAAACCAAGCAAATGAAAAACCAAAACAAAAACAAAAAAGAAGACGCTCCAAGAACAACACAATTGTGCATGAAACAATAAAAATGAAGCGTTTGAAAGAAACCTGGGATTTTTATTGATGAAGAAGGGGATGCCTTGGGCATCCCCAAGCTTTGACGCTTGTACTTCTTGGATATTTCTTGGGGTGAAACACGTGGCATCCCCAAGCTTGAGCTTTAGTCCATCCTTCATCTCATTACTCATTCCTTCCATACACCTGGATTTTTTTCTTCATACAATCTTTATTAGCAACATTAGTGCACTCAAGATAATAGGTCTTTAGGTTCAGTTCTATCACCAATAAACTTCCATTAAAACACTAGCTACTGTAGCACTTCCCTCAAAAAGCTCAATTCCCCAAAAGAACTCAAAAAGGAACCAACAAGAAGCAAATGCGGAAAATGGCAGAAATCTGTCAAAACAGACCAGCAGGTAAAGACGAATTTTTTCGGAGACCTTATGTTGCTCAAATCGAAAAGTGTTGAACTAAATAAAGTTAGATAAATACCTGGGGCAGAAGCACAAAAATTCACGCCTCAAAAGGACATTTAGAGATTTTACACGAATTTTTACGGTGATGCACAGAAATCTGTTTCGGGACAGCAACTTTCCCAATCATTATTTCTCTCTCATTAGAGGTTACTCTTGGCAAAAAAAAGCAAATAAAAAGGATAAGGAGCAGTTATTACTGAAGTAATAACTTCCAATACTCAACTAAAACTTTTGGGTTATCTCCCAATAAGTACTTTTCTTTAACGTCTTTAAGTTAGGCATAAGACACTAGTGGAAAAAGGGCCTCCAGTCCCGGCCCGTAAGGGGCTTTAGTCCCGGTCCTGGTAACCGGGACTGGAGGGGCGGGACTAAAGGCCACCCCCACTGGTCCCGGACCGCTTACCATCCGGGACCAATGGGTATCCACATGGCCTCTCTGTGGGCGCGAGGTGCCACCAATTAGCCCCGGTTCGTATTACGAACCGGGACAAATGGTTCTCTGCCGCGGCAGAATTTTAGGCACTTTCTCTACCGCGGCAGAGAATTCAATTTGTATCCTTTTTTTTCATTTGAAAATAGTTTTCTACGCTACCACATACCGTACATGTTCGTGCATACATAAGATAACTTCTCTTAAGATCGAGCATACAAATATATACATGATAGTTACACATGGAGATCACAATTATCGGGACTAGAGCCCGTCTATTCAATTACACGGTCGGGGATCATCAGCGCCTATTCACACTAAATTCTCCGGCGTCATCTATCATCTCATTCATCAAGAATCCTGCCAGTTCTTCAGCAATTGCTACTACGCGTTACTCTGGTAGGAGCTGATCCCGCATTTTCTCGAACTTTATAAGAAAAGGAGATCAATATGAATATCAATCATGATAACAAAAAGTGACGGTAATAAAATAATGTTATGAATGTATCGCTTACATCAACTCTATAATCATTCAGCTCACTGGTAAACGTGCGAATGAACTCGCAAACGTAGAATCCACATAGATTCGTCTTCGGTGGCTGTCTCGCGCACTTTACGAGAATAGAATTCAATCAAAATAATAATCCAGCATCATAATTGTATTGAAACTAGAAGTAAAGAGATGCGTGTACTACTTACCGAGACCGGCTTAAACGTCAGCTTCTCACTAAAGTCACCCGTAACCGCACTCTTGAACTGGTTCCAAACCCTACCCGGTAAAGAAAATGAATGAGTTATTTATTATGTGATATCTCAGGAAATCAATGAAAGAGACCGATGTAGCGTGAAAATTACCTCTGGAGCATGTCCTGCATGTCCCTAAACATTTCCAGGGGTCTCTTTAATGGGTCCATGACTTCAACTCTTCCCTTATGAAGTTGAATGTTCATGAGAATCCAATGGAAACTATACACGTTTATATATACATTAGTAACTCATCAATTACACTTAATATCGAGTAAGAAAAAGAGAATGTGTACAATAGAGTAAGACCCTCACACGAAATTGTAAGGAAACAGTATGTGGTCACAGAAATTTTGCTCCGTTAGAAACCTTAGAAGGTTTTCCTGCGTCTCCTCGGGTTTTTTCGTTAGCGTCTTTACATGTATTTTATCTGGGTCAATGAACCCAACACTAAAGATTGACCTTCTTTTACATTCCATGATCTTCATTCTGCATAATAATAGAGTACAAAAGGATATAATTAGGATAATTACATGCAATGAACTGAACAACTGAAAAAATGAACAACTTATATATAGACAATGAATTCAACAACTTACAGACAATAGCAACTCATGAGACTTTTGTTGAGGGCGTCGAAAATGTATAATTGGAAGAGTTCTGGAAACTCAACATGGACCTCTTCTTCTCGGAAGTAGTAGTCATGTGGGACTTTCGCCACGATCATTATTCTCTCCTACTTTACGGCTTTCAAGTACCAGTTATGTAAACTCCGCATTTGTGTTGGCAGTTGTTGGAACTGCTCAAAGCTGACCAGAGGCTTCCCTGGGACATATGTAGGGACTACCTGAGCCTTGGGTAACCTGTCGTCCTGGGAACCTAGCAATTCCTCAACAGTCACATTCATAGCGGTCGCAAGCTTCTTAGCTTCTTCCATATCCTGCTAGGGAGTGTCATAGGATAACACCTGGAGGGTGGGATCGATGTTTTGGCCTGTTTCCTGAGCTGGGGGACGTCCATTCTTTTCTCGGTTGCACTTTGACCTGATGATTTGCTCCCACTTGCACTTCTACTTGATTTGCTCTTCTTCACTACCTTCTGAAGTGTGCGTCGATAGTCATCTGGCTTATGGTGCAATTCATATTGCGATTTTGTGTTCAAAAAAGAAAGTGCATATGCTTTTTGCTTCTCGGTGTATACCGGGGCGGGCTCGGGTTTCTTCTTTTGAAGTTGAGTAACACATTCGGCCTTTACGATCATGTCGGTTTCCTCGTCAGTACGATCGTAAGGTCTGATGGGAAGATTCTTATGAGGTACTCTTGGGAGGGGCGACATTTGTCGTTTTGGGTTGCTGTGTCGTTTAGTACTAATCGGGGGCTGCGGCGGAGATCGAGATGGACTCAGGCTGTGGTGGTCGTAGTCATGGGGTGGGCTTCTTGGAGGTGATGGAGGTGAAAGTGACATGCGACGACTCGGAGGCGGTGTTGGCTTTGGCGTCCAGCCTGGAAGCTTGATGTTGTTCTTGTCCCATAGAATGATACCACCCAGTACTTCTCCGAGTGTCCTCTCACCTTCAGGTCCAGGGATGTCAATCTCCATTGAGTCCCACCCCATTGCGATTTCATCCACAGCAACTTTAGCATAGCCAGCTGGAATCTCACGGCCATGCCAGCGTGCGCCAGGTGGACAAGGTAAAGCACATCCGACCGCCACCTTGATGGATAGGTTCTTCACCTTCTGATGGAGCTCACAAGATGCCTGCTCCTTGATTCCATCCACGGGGTAGCCGGGACCGCCATCTACCATACGTGCATCGTCAGAAGGGACCTCCGATTCAGCCACGCTGCTTCTCCGCTGAGATGGGACGGCGGTAATATCGAGTACAGGATCTTGCAGGCGCGCTGCTCCTCGAAGTTCGTCAACCTATTGCTGATGCATTCGAAGTGTTCCTAGCAACTCGGTGAACCTGTCTCCCTCCTCCTCCTGCCGTCGCCTCTTTGCTCTCTCTCGGCTCCTATAAGTATCTCTGTCTTTGGGAAACCCCATCTCCCACGTATAACTAGGGCCAAGGCCTCGTACACGTCCTCCGTGTTCATCATTCCCAAGGACCTTTGTCAGCAAGTCTTTCTCTCTATCGGGACGTAACTTTGTTGTCCCCGCTTTAATCTCCTTCACCACTTTCTGCCATGTATCCCGGGGTATCCTAATCCCGTCACTACAAATAAGGTCCCCTGTACTTTCGTCATACTCACTCCCATGCCCAAGGAACCAATTCCTTGCCCTCAGATCCCATTCTTCGCGTATTGGTTCTTTAGTGATCCCTTTAGCAAGCAGCTCATTCTCTTTAGCATCCCACTTTGGCATGGAAGCCGCGTAGCCCCCTGGCCCCAGGTGATGGTGATATTTCTTCATCACGGCATTTTTCTTGTTTTTTTCCGACATTTCCATAGCAGGTTCTGACTCCTTGTACTTCACAAATGCATCCCAGTTAGCCTGTTGCTTCGTTAGATAGCATTCAAATTTAGGAGGAGTCTTCGTCTTCTGATACTTTTGCCATAATGCTTTCTTCCAGTTCTTGAATAGTTCGGCCATCTTCATAAGAGTCCACTGCTTGACTTTCTTCCTCAATGCAGCTATGTCGGCATCATCCTCACATTCTGGCAGGGTGAAATGTGTCATGAGGTCATTCCAAAGACCCTCTTTGCACTTGTCGGCGACATACTCACCCTCTTTCGCCCCTTTGGTCTTATTCCACTCTCGAACGGTGATCGGGATGCGATCCCTAACCATAACTCCGCATTGTTGTTTAAATACAGTTTTAGCCTTTTCGGGTTCCAACGGTTCACCCCGTGGTGATACCCGCGTAATTGTATAACACGTAGATGCGTCCAACTTTTTGGCCGGGCCTCGTTTGGAATATTTTTTG
This sequence comes from Avena sativa, assembly GCA_916181665.1. Classification (NCBI taxonomy): domain Eukaryota; kingdom Viridiplantae; phylum Streptophyta; class Magnoliopsida; order Poales; family Poaceae; genus Avena; species Avena sativa. Next base: position 369,456,715 of record OV702290.1, read on the forward strand.
CTCGATGTGGAGTCCTAAGAGAAGAAACATTCGTCAATTTATATATATATATACAACTCAGTTAATGCATCTACTGATCACCAGACTTCATATATATACCTTGGTGTCGGCTTCTCCACCACCGGAGCCGTCGGCTTCTCCTTGATCATTTCGGTCGACCTCCTCTCCCTCACCGGAGGGGTTCAGATAAATCGACGGAGATTCGGGTGGATCAACATGGGGGGTGTCGTTGATCATATCCTCGAGAATTTCTTCCTGTGCTAGGTCTCTCTGGATTGGATCCATAGTTTTCTACAAAATGCACACAATAACATTTTTCATTCAATATTGCTGCATAAAATAATACTAAACAATAATATGAACACGCAATTTGCTACCACATTAACCCTAAGTCCGGGTGCCCGTGAGCACTACCGCCCTAACCCTATGTCCGGGGGCCCGCGAGCACTACCACATTAACCCTAAGTCCGGGTGCCCGTGAGCACTACCACCCTAACGCTAAGTCCGGGGGCCCGTGAGCACTACCACATTAACCCTAAGTCCGGGTGCCCGCGAGCACTACCACCCTAACCCTAAGTCCGGGGGCCCACGAGCACTACCACATTAACCCTAAGTCCGGGTGCCCGCGAGCACTACCACCCTAACCCTAAGTCCGGGGGCCCGCGAGCACTACCACATTAACCCTAAGTTCGGGGGCCCGTGAGCACAAAATAATTCCTATATATAAATATTTCATATATACAAATAATTCCTATATACAGATATTTTCTATATATATACAAAAAATTTCTATATACAAATATTTTCTATATACAAAATATTTCCTATATACAAATATTTCCTATATATAAAAATATATTTCCTATATACAAATAATTCCTATATACAAATATTTTCTATATACAAAAAATATATACAAATATTTCCTATATAGAAAAACATATTTCCTATATACAAATATTTCCGATATACAAAAAATTTCTATATACAAATATTTCCTATATAGAAAAACATATTTCCTATATACAAATATTTCCGATATACAAAAAAATTCTATATACAAACCAGCGGTGGCGATGGCGGCCAGCGAGGGGAGGGGCGAGGCCGGGGCTGTGGCGGAGCTCGTGGCGGCATGGGTGGCCGCGACGAGGGGAGGTATGGTGGTCGGGGCAGTCAGCCGGGGAGGCGTGACGCGGAGAGGTCAGCCCGGGAGGCGCGACGCGGGGAGGAGCTCGTGGAGGCAAGGGGAGGCGCAACGCGGGGAGGTCAGCCGGGGAGGCGCGGCCGAGGACGGCGGAGATTTGGCAGCCTGGCGGCGTAACGCAGCTCCTCGCGATGTGCTTCCTTCGGTCGATGGATTCGATCGGGGAAGAAGCGGCGCATTAAATACCCCCCCACCCTTTAGTCCCGGTGTGTGGCATAAAGCGGGACTAAAGGGGGGGTCTTTAGTAGCGGTTCCAGCCACGCACCGGGACTAAAGGCTTTGGATGCCTTTTCGCCTGCAGAGCCTTTAGTCCTGGATGGTGTTCTGGGTCGGGACTAAAGGCCCAAATTTGCGCGCTCTGGGCCTAAGTTGGCGCCTGTTTTTTCAAATATTACAATTTGTAGCTATTAGATTTTTTAAACATTTGAATTATACAGTTTTTGCATACTTATGGATTTGAGAAAATTTTCAACATGAAAAGTTTTTGAATTTGAATAAGTAATCCAAATCTATTTTCTGTTTTATAAAATAATTATTCTAACTAGTGAAACTAATAACCATTTTGCCATTTCCAATTTAAAAATGCATTAACTATTATATTTTGCATATTTTTGAATCTCACTAAATTTTTAACATAAAAAGTGCTTGAATTTGAATAAGAGATTCAAATCCATTTTCTGTTTTATAAAATAATTATTATAACTAGTCAAACTATTAACCATTTGGCCATTTTCATGTGATTCCGACACTCCGGTGGTCTTCCTCCGGCGAAACCCTAGATCGGGGGCCCCGGATCGTCTACCCCTATAGCTTTCTCCGTACGAGGGTAGCCCCTTTAGGGTTTAGGGTTTAGGGTTTAGGGTTTAGGCTTCCCTCCTCTGACTTCCCACCATTTCTCACTATATATATGTAGGCTTGGTCGTTGCCATAGCACATCTAGACTCATATATGCTGCCTCTCTCCACTCTATCCCATGGCTTCCACCATACCTCTAACCCAGGGAGGCGGAGATGGAGTCTTTCACGGGCTAGCAGGAAAATATTTTCCGAGGTGGAACTTCCGAAGATGCCATAGGGCGTGTGCACCAAGGGCATCTTCGAGAAGTTCCGCCACGGGAGATTTCCCAACCCTTTCCTCCATCCATGGGGATGAAACTCTCCATCCATGTTGGCTTGTTGAGTTGCTTGCCATGGCGTATCGATGCTCCTTTTATAGGCACGGCGCCGCTTCTACTTTGTCTTCTTCCTTCGACAGGGCGTCGTGCGCTACATGCTTTATCTCATCGAGCAGTGCGTCCACCCACGCGTCCTTATCCTACCGACAGCTTTAGTCCCGGTTGCACCCACCAGCCGGTACTAAAGGTTACCCACACGTCCTTATCCCACCGACAGTTTTGTTAGATGACACAAAAACCACCTTTAGTCCCGGTTGCACCCACCAGCTGGTACTAAAGGTTAGCCACCCCCAGATAAGGCCCTCCCAGATAAGCCTCCACCAGATAAGGCCCCCCATCTTTTGTCCCGGCTTGAGCCCCCACCCAGGATGAAAGTTTCCCGCTCCACTGCGTTCCCGCGCTTTCCACCGGTTCCCATCTCTGTCTTCCCACCATTTTTTCAGTATATATATGTACGCTTGGCCTCCATTTACATATCACATCTAGACTCATCATTCTCTTCACATGGCTTCCATCGTATCTCTAACCACCCGAGAGGCAGAGGCACTTTGCGCCTCGAACTACCCCTGCCCACCGGGCTACCGCGTCCCCACCGGCTGGATGCTGAGCCCCGGAGGCGTGCCGGTCCCTCCTGTCCCTCTAGGTGTAGAGCGCCGGATGTCCATCACGAACCACTACTACCTCGAGCTCACGCCAGAGCAGCGGAGGAATCCCAACTGGCATCCCGACTTGGGAAGCCTTCTTCATCAATCGGCATGAGAGGGCGCTCGCCAGGCACGAGGAGGACGGCCCACCTCCTTCGAACTTCAACGAGGCCGGCCGTCGGCCATGGTGGCGCAGCCAGACTCTCCAGAGTGTCATGGCCTACAACACGACCGGCAATAACCCCTGCCTGTGGTACCCTCAAATCCAGCCCACGCGTGCCCAACCTTCAAGGTTCGACTATGGTGACCCCGACGACGACAGCGACGACGGCGCTAGCGACTATGACGACTACAGTGGCGCGTATTACAGGGCTAGGCAGGAGCATGACTGAATCACTCCAACATTAGGCATGTTTCTTAATTTTTAGTTGTGCTATGTATCTTAATTTTTAGTTGTGCTATGTATCCTTAGTGTTTGTGGGTTCCTTCTCTTGTGATGGTTCCTTCTCTTTGAGTGATCACCTCCCACGGCTCAGAACCCAGTCGTCAACGTCTAGTTTGATTGAGCAAGATGTATTACATGAAAGGGGACCTTTATGTCTCAAAATAAAAGGTTTAATACATTACATAGATTTATGTCTCAAATAAAAGGTTTAATACATTATTACACATCACCAACATCTAGTGTTGTGGTTTTCTTCTGCACCGTAGCCATGGAGAATCTTCATCATTTAACAGGATGCTTGGGTCAGTTTTCACTTTGAAGGGTGGAATTTCATGAAACTTATTGTAATCTTCTGACATGTCTGTCTTGTCATCCACTCCCACGATGTTTCTTTTCCCTGAAAGAACTATGTGGCGCTTTGGCTCATCGTATTCTATACTCTTTTGCTTATCTTTCCTTTTTCTCGGTTTGGTAGACATGTCCTTCACATAGAAAACCGGAGCCACATCGTTGGCTAGGACGAATGGTTCATCTATGTACGCAAGATTGTTGAGATCCACTGTTGTCATGCCGTAATTTTGGTCTACATGTACCCCGCCTCCTGTCAGCTTGACCCATTTTCACCGAAACAAAGGGACCTTAAAAGTAGGTCCATAGTCAAGTTCCCATATCTCCTCTATGTACCCATAATATGTGTCCTTCTGCCCATTGTCATCTGTTGCATCAAAGCGGACACCACTATTTTGGTTGGTGCTCTTTTTATCTTGGGCGATCGTGTAAAATGTATTCCCATTTATCTCGTACCCTTGGAAAGTACATATAGTCGAAGATGGTAACCTGGCCAACGAGTACAACTCATCTCCAACAGTGGTGTTATTCATGAGATGTGTCTGCAACCAATTGCCAAAATTCTTCTCGTGTTCCCCTTTAATCAAGGTTTCAGGCTTCCCCGGGTTTTCGGATCGTAGAATATTCTTGCGTTTCTTGATATACGGAGCCACCACGGTGGAATTGTGTAGAACTGTGTAGTGTGCTTGAGTGCAAGAATGCTCGTCCCTACATACCATTGATTTCCTTCCTAGTGTGCCATTTCCAGTCATCCTCTCCTCATACCGAGATTCAGGAACACCAATCGGCTTAAGGTCAGGAAGAAAGTCAACACAAAACTCAATGACCTCCTCTGTTCCATAGCCCTTGGAGATGCTTCCTTATGGCCTAGCACGATTATGAACATATTTATCTAAGACTCCCATGGACCTCTCGAAGGGGAACATATTGTGTAGAAACACAGGACCGAGAATTCTAATCTCTTGACTAGGTGAACTAGGAGGTGCGTCATAATATTGAAGAAGGATGGCGGGAACAACAACTCGAAGCTGACATTGGACCACATCAATCTGTAACCCTGATAGACTTTCTCGATCGATTACCTTCTGAGAAATTTCATTGAGGAATGCACATACCTTCACAATGGCTAGTCGAACATTTTCTGGTAGAATTCCCGCGTCATAAGCACATGGCAGTCATGAGACTTTAGGTTTTGAAATTTTTTCTCTTTCATATTTACTATTCCCTTTATATTCGACGAGAAGCCAGACGGGACCTTGATACTGAAAAGGACTTCAAAAAAGATTTCCTTCTCTTCTTTGGTAAGAGCGTAGCTGGCAAGCCCTTGAAACTGCCCTGGATGCTTGTCGTCTCGTCCTTTATGATGTTGCTGGTCCTCCCGTGCTGCTGGGGTATCTTTTGACTTCCCATACAAGCCCAGGAAGCCTAGAATATTCACACAAAGATTCTTCGTCAGGTGCATCACGTCGATTGCAGAGCGGACCTCATGCACTTTCCAAAAGGGTAGCTCCCAAAATATAGATTTCTTCTTCCACATGGGTGCGTGTCCGGTAATGCGGTCTTTCGGAACAGGTTGTCCTCCAGGACCCTTTCCAAAGATTACATACAAATCCTTGACCATACCAAATACATCAGCACCACTACGGGGGACAGGCTTCGTCCGGGTTTCTGCCTTGCCATTGAAATGCTTGCCTTTCTTCTTTAAGGGATGACTGGGCAGAAGAAAACGACGATTGTACGGGTACACATTCTTTCTACATTTATCCAGATATATACTTTCAGTCTCATCTAAACAGTGCGTGCATGCATTGTATCCTTTGTTCGTCTGTCCTGAAATGTTACTAAGAGCAGGCCAATCATTGATGGTTACGAACAGCAACGCTTGTAGGTCAAATTCCTGCTGTTTGTGCTCATCACACACACGTACAACTAGTTTGGCCCACAACTGTAGAAGTTCATCAACTAATGGCCTTAGGTACACATCAATGTCGTTGCCGGGTTGCTTCGGGCCTTGGATGAGCACTAGCATCATAATGAACTTCCGCTTCATGCACAACCAAGGAGGAAGGTTGTAGATACATAGAGTCACGGGCCAGGTGCTGTGACTGCAGTTCTGCTCCCCAAAAGGATTCATGCCATCGGTACTTAGACCAAACCATAAGTTCCTTGCGTCACCAGCAAAGTCCGGGAAGTCTCTCTCGATTTTTCTCCACTGCCGACCATCAGCAAGGTGCCTCAACACCCCGTCTTTCTTACGGTCTTCCATGTGCCATCGCAACAACTTGGCATGCTCTTTATTTCTGAACAAACGTTTCAACCGTCGTATTATAGGAGCATACCACATCACCTTGGCAGGAACCCTCTTCCTGGGTGGCTCGCCCTCAACATCACCAGGGTCATCTTTTCTGATCTTATACCGCAATGCAGTGCATACCGGGCATTTATCCATATTCTCGTACTTCTCACCGCGGTAGAGGATGCAGTCATTAGGGCATGCATGTATCTTCTGCACGTCTAATCCTAGAGGGCAGCAAGTTTCTTTGCTTCGTACGTACTGGAGGGCAATTGGTTATTTCTTGGAAGCAGCTTCTTCATTATTACCAGCAACTTTTCAAATCCCGAGTTAGTCATACCGGTCTCTGCCTTCCACTTCAACAATTCCAGTGTGCTACCCAGCTTCTTCTGGCCATCTTCACAAGTTGGATACAGAAATGTGTTGTGGTCCTGTAACATCTTCTTGAACTACAACCTCTCCTTTTCTGTGTCGTAGTCTCGCCTTGCATCAGTAATGACCCGACCAAAATCATCAACGGGCTCATCTGGTTCCCTTTCTTCACCCCCTTCTTCTTCATTATCTTCAACTGCGGTATCATCGTATTCAGGGAACATAGATCGGTAGTTGTCATCATCGTTCTCTTCTTCATCGCCGTCTTCCATCATAACCCCTCTTTCTCCGTGCTTGGTCCAAACATTATAGTCGGACATGAAACCGGACCGAAGCAGGTGGCTCTAAATGACTCTTGAGGAAGTGTGAGCCTGCTCATTCCGACATTCAACACATGGACAACACATAAATCCATCTCGCCGCTTGTTCACCTCGGCCACAAGGCGAAAAGAACGCACGCCTTCTCTGTAAGCGTCAGAGCGTCGGTCACCGTAATCCATGGGTGGCTCATCTGCATCATACAACCATGCATATATATCAAACGCAATCACGATGCTTAAATTAGTACCACGCGCTCAAAACAAGAAAATAGTTGCTAACCTTTTAGGACACTTCAAAACAAAGAGGAGAAACCTTAAGTGTCACTCTGGCACCTCATATCATATTTTGTCTTGTGTGAACTCAAGTGGCATCGCTCTAACAAGCATTTCACCGAACACCTCTAGTGCATATGAAGAAAAAAAGTTAGCACAAAGTTATACCCACCTCTCACATAGGAAAAAAATAGGAGAAAGTGGAGGGCTGGGTGCATATATATAGGGCCCGGCCATTAGTCCCGGTTTGAGACACAAACCGGGACTAAAGGTTCTGCCAGGAGCACGCGCGCATTCCCAGACCCATTTGTCCTGGTTTGTATCTCAAACCGGGACTAATGATTCCTTACGGACCGGGACAAAGTACCTCGGCCTCCTCGGGCCATCTGGTTTGGACCATTAGTCCCGGCCCCAGCCACGGCCGGGACTAGTGGCCCGAACCAAAGGCCCATTTTCTACTAGTGAGAAGCAAGAAAAAGAATCAAGTGTTCTCAAATGAAGAAGCATTAAGATCAATACCAGAAATATCTTCAACAAGGCAAGGTATATCATCCAAATAAGTTCTAGAGGATCCCCTCTCAATGCTCTTAGGTTCACTATTTTCATCAAAAGGGTTTTCAGGAACAATCCAATCAAGATTCTTTTCTATGGCTTCATGTATTGCTACCAGTTTAAAGGGTATTGGTACCTTAGTTTCCTCCCCATTAGGTTCAGTTTTGTTCATATTTTCTCGTGTACCAACAACATCTACACATGAGCCTAGCATATTGATACGTTCAAAGACTTTTCTAGCTTCCTTGGCAACATCATAGAATTCCTTAAGCAAGGTTTCAAGAATAAAATCCCTCTTTTCAGGGTCCTCAATTTCCTTAAGTTTAAGAAACATTACTTGCATTAAGGGGTTAAGGTTAACAAACCTAGCTTCCAACATGTGAACTAAAGAAGCTGCAGCAATCTCATAGTTTGGAGCAAGTTCTACAAGGGATCTATCCTCAATATCCTCATGTTTACTAACATGATTAAAGAATTCTTCAATATTATCTTTTCCAATTATTGAACCACTACCTATTGAAAGGTCCTTTAGGGTGAATTTAGGGATTAACATGGTGAGCCAAGGAAGAGGTAACAACTAAAGGAGACTTAATTTTTTTGTGTTTTTAAATAAGAAAACAAACTAGTAAAACTAATTTTTTGTGTTTTTGATAACAAAAGCAAACTCATAAAACTAATTTTTTTATGTTTTTGATAAAGAAACAAGCAAAAGAAAACTAAGCAAAACAAAAATAACAAAGTAAAGAGATTGGTTATGAGGGACTCCCCTCGTGAAGATGTCCTTGACTCCCCGGCAATAGCGCCAGAAAAAGTCTTTGATGGCGCGTGGTTGACGTGGGAGCTTCTTATTCTTCAGTCCCCGGCAACGGCGCCAGAAAAAGTTGTTGATGGCCCAAATATATCGAGCTCGTTGGGGAACCCCAAGAGGAAGGTATGATGAGAACATCAGCAAGTTTTCCCTCAGTATGAAACCAAGGTTATCAATCCAGTAGGATCAAGGAAACACCCCAAAGGTGTAGCTAGCTGAACGTTGGTAGGGCGCACTACCGGTGCCAGCAGCAACGTGGAGACCTGCACAACACAACCACAGAACTTTGCCCCCAAGTTACGATGAAGTTGTCAATCTCACCGGTTTTGCTAAAAACAAAGGATTAAACGTATCAAATGGAAGAAAGTAATAGTTTGCAGAAAGTAAACACAAAGCAGTAAACAGTTGATTGTAGATTGTATGTAAAAGAAAGGACCGGGGTCCATAGTTCACTAGAGGTGGCTCTCCTTAAGATAGATAACTTGTTGGGTGAACAAATTACAGCGAGGCAATTGACAAACATCGAGAAAGCATACAAGCATATACTAATCATCTTGACTCCTTTGAGACTTGATTGGGCATTACAACATTATACATAGACCGCCATCCAACTGCATCTATGACTAATAATCCACCTTCAGGTTATCATCCAAACCCCCTCTAGTATTAAGTTGCAAGCAACAGATTATTGCTTTATGAATTGCGTGTAAAGTAAACAATACGATTGTTCTATGAACAAAGGATTGTTGTTTTCTCCTTAGTAGCAACAACACATCTAGTACCTTAGAGATTTCTGTCACTTCCCCAGATTACCAGAGGCATGAACCCACTATCGAGCATAAATACTAACTCTTGGAGTTGCTAGCATCTACTTGGCCAAGATAGCTACTAACAATGGAAAGCATGCAAGATCACAATTAACAAAGACATGATAGAATCAATAATCAATCTGAAATAGCATCTCAATATCCATCGGATCCCCGCAAACACAACATGCAGAATTACAAATAGATGATCTTGATCATGAATGGAGCTCACAAGATCTAAACATGAAAGCACAAAGGAGGAGAACCAGTCATCTAGCTACTACATGGACCCGTAGTCCAGAGATGAACTACTCACGCATCACACCGGAGGCTTGCATGATGATGAAGAAGGCCTCCAGGATGAATTCCCCTCTCCGGTAGGGTGCCGGGAAGAGCTTCAGATCCCTCCTGATCTAGGGATGGAGATGACGGCGGCTACAGACTCTTTCGTGGAATTTTGATCGAGTACTTAGGGTTTCCGTACTAGAGGCAATATATAGGCGGAAGGAGAGGCCGAGGGGATGCTGGGGTCGGCCAGACCACCCCTAGCGTGGGCCAGGCCTGGCCGCGCGGCCAGGTGGTGTGGCCAGGCCCTAGCCCTTATCCGTCTCGTATTCTGGCTCCAGATGTCTTCCGGTAAAATAGCGAGTTTGGCTTTTGTCCCGTCCAATTCCGAGAATATTCATTTTCTGACTTCCTGGAACCAAAAACAGCAGAAAACAGGCAGCTAGCACTGTGGCTCTTGTTAATAGGTTAGTCCAAGAAATCATATGAAAAGTACTCCAAATTGTGGACAAAACACAAGAAAGTAGGTAAAACCAAGCATGGAACATCAAAAATTATAGATACATTTGCAATGTATCAACCGTGCACCTCCCAAGAGCAACAACAACCACAACAACAACAACAACACTGCACCCAGAACTGGAAGCAATGTTGTGCCTGTGGCAGCAAAAGACAAGTCTCAGATTACTTGTTTCAAGTGTGGAGTGAAGGGTCACTATTCCAATGAGTGCCCCAAGAAGATTGCCGCCACTGCCAATGTGAACGCCCTAGCTCAACAGCAGCATCATGTTCAACCAGGAAGAAGATTCGCCCTAGGGAACCCTCACAACCGCAATGGCCGTCTCTTCCACATGAACGCCGAAGAAGCCCAAGAAACGCCAGATGTAGTGTTGGGTATGTTTTCTGTCAACTCAATTTTAGAAAGAGTGTTGTTTGATTCGGGAGCATCACACTCATTTTTCACTGAAGAATTTGCATGCACTAGTAAGATTCACCCAACCAACTTGAAGCATGTCATGATAGTTCAAATCCCCAGTTCAACTACAAAAGCTAGAAAAATTTGCAAAGTTGTGCCTATCAGAATACATGGGATAGATTTTTATGCCAATCTAATAGTACTTGGAACCAAATGTTTGGAAGTAGTACTAGGAATGGATTGGATGTCAAAGCATAAAGGATTGATTGACTGTGCCAAGAAAGCCATCACCATGACCAGTAGCTCTGGAGTATCAGTAGAGCATATATCTAAAACCTTGCCCCGGCAATTCAAGTGTAACAAGAGTCTAGCCCTGCCCACCATTGACCAAGTCAGAGTAGTCTGTGAATACCCCGATGTATTCCCAGATGAATTGCCCGGTATGCCCCCGGATAAGGATATTGAGTTCATTATTGAACTAATTCCTGGAACCGGTCCCATAGCCTAGAGACCCTATAGCATGAACCCCTCAGAGTTAGTGGAACTGAAGAAGCAGTTGGATGCTATACTGGAGAAAGGCTTGATTCAACCAAGCGCATCACCATGGAGATCGCCAGTGTTATTCGTCGACAAGAAAGATGGAGCCAACCGCTTGTGCATAGATTATAGGAAGCTGAATGACGTCACCATCAAGAACAAGTACCCTTTGCCAAAGATAGAGGATCTATTTGATCAGTTGACTGGAGCAAATGTGTTCTCTAAGATCGATCTTAGGACTGGTTATCACCAACTTAAGATTCGTGCAACAGATATTCCGAAGACCGCATTTACTACTCGTTATGGATTATACGAGCATACGGTCATGTATTTTGGATTAACCAATGCCCCTGCTTATTTCATGAATCTCATGAATAAGATCTTTATGAATTTTCTGGATAAGTTTGTCGTTGTGTTTATCTACGATATCCTTATGTACTCCAAGTCAGAAGAAGAGCATGAGCAACATCTGAGAATCATCCTTGAAACCCTTAGAGAGCATCGGTTGTATGCCAAGTTCAGCAAATGTGAGTTTTGGCTGAAGGAAGTAGGATTCCTAGTACATATTGTGTCTACCGGAGGAGTCACTGTTGATCCCGCCAAGATCAAAGATGTCGAAGAATGGGAAGACCCAACCATGCAAACCCAAGTCCGTGCATTTCTCGGATTAGCGGGATATTACCGCAAGTTCGTAGAAGGATTTTCGAGCATCGCCAGGCCCATGACTCAATTGTTGAAGAAGGACAAGAAGTTTGAATGGACCGACAAATGTGAAGCAAGTTTCCAAGAGTTGAAGAAGAGATTGATTTCAGCCCCAATATTGATCATGCCAGATATCAAGGAGCCGTTTGATGTGTATTGTGATGCATCTGTCTCGGATGTGTATTGATGCAAGAAGGCAAAGTCATCGTGTATCTGTCTCGACAACTAAAGCAGCATGAGCAGAAATATCCTACCCATGACCTTGAGTTAGCGGTCGTAGTTTTGGCATTGAAGACATGGCGTCATTCTCTTATGGGTAATCGCTGTGAGATTTACTCAGATCACAAAAGCTTGAAGTATATTTTCACTCAGAAGGAGCTGAATATGCGGCAAAGTAGATGGATAGAGTTAATCAAGGATTATGACCTTGACATTCACTATCACCCCGGAAAAGCCAATGTGGTAGCAGATGCTCTTAGCAGATTGCCGTGTAGGCTAAACACCATGATCAAGGAGAAGCAACCAAGTTTGTATGAGGAGTTGGAGCAGTTTAGGACTGAGCTAGTTAGCAAGGGATTTCTAGCTAGCATTGAACTTCAACCCACTTTGATTAGCCAAATCAAGGAAGCCCAGAAGGGAAATGAAAGTATCGACGGAATCAGACGTCGTATTGGTACAGGAAAGGTACCTGGATTCACTAAAGATGAAGAAGGAGTTCTGTGGTACAAAGGGCATATCTGTGTGCCAGCAGATTTGGAGCTGAAGCAAGTTATCATGCAAGAAGCTCATGATACTCTTTATTCTATCCACCCCGGAGGAACAAAGATGTATCAGGATTTGAAAGAGCAATTTTGGTGGCACAAGATGAAGAGAGAAATCGGAAGCTACATCGCCAAGTGTGATATTTGTCAATGAGTCAAAGCGGAACATCAGAGACCCGTAGGACTATTGGAACCCTTACAGATTCCGGAATGGAAATGGGATTCCGTCGGAATGGACTTTATCATCGGTTTGCCTACTTCGAGTAGGGGAAATGACTCAATCTGGGTCATTGTTGATAGACTGTCCAAGGTAGCTCACTTTTTACCTGTCAAGACAACCTACCAGACTTCGAAGCTAGCAGAGTTGTATATTGCCAGAATTGTTAGTCTGCATGGAACCCCCAAAACCATAGTGTCGGATCGAGGAACCCAATTTACCTCGAGATTTTAGCAAAAAGTCCAAGAAGGATTAGGAACCAAGTTAAATTTTAGCACCGCTTATCACCCGCAAACCGATGGACATACTGAAAGAGTCAACCAAATCCTAGAGGATATGTTGAGAGCTTGTGTGTTAGAATATGGATCAAAATGGGAAGATTGTCTGCCTTTTGCAGAATTCTCATATAACAACAGTTATCAAGCCAGTTTTGCAAATGGCACCATTTGAGTTCCTATACGGAAGAAAGTGTCGTACCCCTTTGAATTGGTTGCAAGTAGGAGAGAGTCAGATTTTCGGACCCGGCATTCTCCGAGAAGCCGAAGAGAAGGTTCACAAAGTCCGTGAGCACCTCAAGACCGCCCAATCTAGACAGAAGAGTTATGCTGACAAGAGAAGGAGAGACCTGACTTTCAATGTCGGAGATTTTGTATATCTCAAGGTTTCACCATTGAAGGGAACGCAATGTTTTAATCTGAAAGGAAAGTTAGCCCCCAGATATATTGGACCATTCAAGATTCTAAATCACCGAGGAGAAGTATCTTATCAGCTGGAACTGCCAGAAGAGATGCTTGCCATCCACAATGTGTTCCATATCTTGTTGCTTCGCAAATGCCTAGAAGTGCCGCACAAGACTGAAGTTTTCAAGAACATCGATCACCGAGCTGTTGATATCAACAACGATCTGACGTATCGTGAAGTGCCCATCCGTATCTTGGAGGAAGCCTACAGAACCACCAGGACCCGGAGTATCAAATTTCTCAAGATTCAATGGAGCAACCATACCGAAGAAGAAGCCACTTGGGAGCGAGAATATTACATTAGGACTGAGTTCCCAGATCTCTTTAGTTCCTAGTTTTCTTTCTTAAATCTCGAGATGAGATTTTTTTTAAGGGGGGAGGTTTGTAACATCCCAAAACTTTAATCTAAGTGATCAAGATCAAATCTACCCAATTTAGGGTTAACAAAAACTTTTTCTATTTAAAATCTTTAAGCATTCATATGTGTGTGCATTTAAAATAGGAGTTGTTTGAAATGCCATGATTGTTTGTTCTAATGGTTGTAAAATGGTTCTATGATGAATGTCACATCCTCTAGATCATTCCCAAGCAAAAACCAAAGAAAAAGAAATCAAAAAGAATTAAATAAAGGAAATGGTCACTTTTGCCATTTTAATCACCTAACCCACTTTGGCTATTCCTAGCACTCAAATTCGAACAGAAACAATTGTGGATCTTTGCACCCCTTGCTAGTACAAGTAAATATGTGCCAATGCCCACTTTGTGATCTCCCAAAAACATTCAAACTCTAATTTTAAATGACAACTGAAAATGGAATCTAGTTCATATGTCTAGATCACACTTTTTCAAAAACCATCCAAATGAACTCTATTTCAAAATCCCAAGCAACCACAGATGCTTAAGCATAAGATAAACCACTCCACCAAATTTTTTTGAAAAATTCAAATCTTTTGTTCATGCGGCCATTTGGTCAAACACTTGGCATGCACAGAACTAACTCACTAGTGATATCACTGTTTCTACAGAAGTTTGCCACCCAATTGAACCCCACTTACTCCCTCTGCCCTCCTAGCTCCAACCAGGCCGAGAGCACCCCCATCCCCTAGTCCATAGCGCCAGTACCACGCCACCCTGATGCCATGCTCGTCAGTCGAGCATGCGCAGCTTGCAGCAGACCGCCAGCCCCTCTCCGCCGCTCCAGGGAGTGAGGCGTGACCTCACTACCGCCCACGGTCCATCCCATGATCACTGCCAGCCCATGGACCAACCCAGAGAAGCGCCGCACTATCCTCTCTGCGCTGCGCCAGAGCACGCCAGAGCGCCCTCACCGTCAGCACGCCACAGACCGCGCCTCGACTGTAGACTGTGCACGCCGCTCTGCCTTGACCACCTTACCCTGCCAGACACGGCCGTGCACCGCCGCGCGACCTACATTCGCCAGGAACCCCGTCGAGCATCGCCCTGTCTCCTAGAGCGTGGGAAGCTCCCGACTGCTAGCCACTGCCCCTAGCGTCGCCATTAAGCTCTAGATGATCACCAGGGTACCGCCCATCGTCCACCTATCTCGCCCACGCCGATAGCCCCCTGTATCGTCATCACCGACAAGCTCGCGGTCGCCCCTTCGGTCCTCTCGTCGAGCCTATATAAGGAGGCCTCCCCCAGCCTCAATCGCCACACCATTCCACTCCCCTCTCTCCACTGATCGTTTCCCCTCTCTCGCCAGAGCCGCTCGAGCATCCCATCACCGGAATTCCGCCGGAGACAGCCGCAGCAGAGGAGGAGAAGCTCCCGTCGATTTCGTCCACCTCAGCCCTTGCCGTGACTTCGCCTGAGCCCGCCATCATCGTCTCGTTTGTTTGCCCGCCTCGCCGCACTCGTTGGAGCCCTGGTATGCCCCCACCGTACCCCCATCGACTGTGCTAGGGTTCAGTCTCGTCGGCGACGTGTCCGTCATCGACGATGACCGTGAGCCGTTGATCTAGGATCTAATTGTGTGGTCCTTATCACCCTGTACCGCTTCGCGTTTAATGAGTCACTAACAGGCGGGATCCCCCTGTCATCAGCCCTCAGCGCCACAGAGTGTACATGGGCTGGCCCATTTAGTTTCTATTTTAATTAAAACTTAGTTTTGTCCTTTAATTTAAAAATCAATTCAGAGAGTTTTACAAATTCAAATTGAGTGATTCCAATTTTGTTGGAAAGATAATTAAAAACTCTATCCAAGCCCGTTGGATTTAAATCAATTAGAGTTAGAGATCTCTCCTAGCAAAAATAACAAGACAGAAGCTTTTTCACATTCAAACATTTTTCTAAAATCAACCATAATAGCTTTTGAGTTGATTCCAACTCTCAAAAATCACATTTGATAATACCTATCTGAATATGTATTAATATTAAGGTTTGCATGCAGTGACTTTGGACTAGTACCAAAATAATACTATATATGCATTTCTAGTCACTTTAAATCATTAATTATTAAACTTGAACTTATGAAAATATGATCCAACCTTTAAATCACATTTCCCATATATTAGAATATGTGGTGATGACATGTGTCCACATGATCCCATATTTTATTTGGAGAATATTAAATCTTAGTTAATTTCAATGAGTAGAAATTACTTTTCTCAAATAAAAAGAATGAAGCTAGTTCATTAAACCTTGTGATGCTTGTGATGATAATAGATCATCAAATGTGTGCCTGAGTGTGCTAAGTAGACTAGTGAAGTATTGTTGGGTGATTGTGTGTTCCGTATGTATTTATAGACGATAGTACCGACCAAGTCTACGAGGAGGAGGAGTTCTACCAAGAAGAGGAGGAAGAGAATTTCAACCACTGCACCAACCAAGGCAAGCTAGCATTATACAAGTTTAACAATGCAAGATCACCCTTGCAAGCTATTGTTAGCAAGTAGTCTTAAGCTGGATAACCTAAGAAAATGCATTAGGCATGCTTTGGTTATACCCTTTGACTTATACCTACTCCAAGTTTTATTTACAAGCTTTACCTTCTTTACTTTACCAAAGTCCTTTACTTGTTTAAAGGTAGCATAAAAAGTATAAAACTTGGCCTATCTAGTTAGACTTAGATGTCATTCTATGGCATGAGATTGAGATTAGCATCCCACCTTAGTGAACACTCTTAACTTAGTAGTTGGAACTAAACCAAAACTTGATTCACTTTAGATGGGAATACTTGGTGAAAATGATTTGTGAAAACCTTGGAATGATGAGTCATTCTATTGAGATGTTTTGACATGTGTTGAGAAACACAAATGGTTTATGATGATGATGAAAATGTTGAGGCATGAGCCTTAACCCTTTTATAAAAACTGATGGTTGGGTTCGGATGCGATACCTTCCAATTTTACCGTACAACCACAATACTTGAATTGGGTAAGGCTTAGCCGGAAGTTTATATGCATTAGTATCAGTTCCCTCGCGGGAGAGGTTTGAGCTGAGGCTACCTCTCAATGTTGTCCACCTATGCAGTGCCCAGGATGACAGATGGTCATGGCTGGGAGGCCATACTCATAGGAGAGGTGCTTATACTAGAGTGTGTAAAGGAAAGGTTATGTTTGATTATCTGCATACTAAGTATGATGATTCAAGGTTATCCCTGACAGATGTATCGAATCTTGTGGTGAAAGTGTACCACCTCTACAGAGTGTAAAACTATTCGAATAGCCGCGTCCGCAGTTATGGACAGTTGGAGTGGCCATACTGTTCCGTTGTCAGATGTTTTCAAAACAACTTATGAAATGAATTGTGACATGACTTGACCACAACAGAGTTGTGACTATGACAACTAAGTTCCCACTTAGGTGTTTTCAAATTTTATTTTATCTTTCTTTGTTTCTGAACTCAGCTTAGGTTTCAAACTTAACTTTACAAATAAACTTAGAGTTAGCATTCCTACTAGAACTATCTTATTTGTTAGTGGTAGTTTGTGAGTACTTAAAGAGTACTCATGGCTTTGTCCCTGGCTATTCCCATGGCTAGACTATGAGGAGGACTACCCTGAAGGAGGACATCGGGATGGCTATGATACGTCCATTTTGCATCACTATTCTATGTCACAATTCACTGTTATTCATTGATATATTTCATATTAAGAGATGATACTTATGTTATTTCATCTATTTTTGCATGGTTGATGACTTTTGGAGCATCGACCGCTACAATCAGGATTCTGATGGAAAAGGTGTTGTTTGGAGGCAAAATTCGTGAAGATCAGAAAATCCAGGAAAATATACGAAAAATCTTATTTTTCCAGAAGACGAAGGAACCAGAAGAGGGAGTGGAGATGGGCCACAGGGGGCCCACACCACCCCCTGGTGCGGGCCACCCTAGGCCGTGCCGCCAGGTGGTGTGGCTGCCCTGGACCACCTCTAGCTCTCCCCTCTGGCATATATATTCCTCCTGAAACCCTAAGACTCGGGGAGCAACCACAAAAAGATTCCGCCGCCTCTGCGGAGCGGAAAACACCGAGAGAGAAAGATCTCTCCAGCAGACAGATTTCTGCCGAGGGAATACCTTTCTGGAGAGGGGAGATCATCGCCATCAACACCACCATCAAGCTGGACTTCATCGGGATCATCATCATCATCACCACCATCATCACCATCAGCACCCTCATCACCATCTCCATATTGCTGTAACAATTGAGTTGAATCTTGCATAGTTCTTAGGGGAAACTTTCCCGGTGTTGATTACTCGTTGTAGTTGATGCTATTGAGTGGAACCATTGAATTATTGTTTATGTTCAGATTGTTATACATCATTATTCCATCTCTGATCATGATCCATATGATGTCTTGTGAGTAGTTTGTTTTGTTCTTGAGGACATGGGAGAAGTCATGTTGTTAGTAGTGGAGTTGTGTTGAGAAAGATTCAATAGTTTGCTATTTAAGTTGTGGTGTAGTATTCTAGTGGTATCATGTGAACGTCGACTACATGACACTTCACCTATATGGGCCTAGGGGAATGCATTGTGTATTTGGCTACTAATCGTAGGGGTTGCCGGAGTGACAGAAACCTGAACCCCCGTTAGGAAACCATTGCACAAGGGACGTAAGGGTCTTAGAGTTTAAAGCTGTGGTTAGGTTTCTACCTTAATTACTTTTTTTACTTACGGATGTTTGCAAGGGGTATAATCACAAGTATGTATTAATCCTGGGAAGGTCGGTACATTAGCACAGGTTCACCCACACAACACTTAACAAGCCAAAGAAGATTAATCAACTATATGAAGTGAAAGCACTTGAAATTCTTCCCATGTGTCCTCGAGAACGTTTGGTCATCTTAAGTAATACAACTGGCTTGTCCTTTGCTGCATAAAGGATTGGGCCACTTGCTGCATTTATTTCTACTGTCTTTTATTTACTCGTACTTTGTTTACGTGCTTTATCAAAAACCCCTAAAAATCCCTTTGCTAAGTATTTGCAGAGAATTCCTAATCCATACCACTAGCCAGCACCTTCTGCTCCTCGTTGGGTTTGACACTCTTACTTATAGAAAATACTGCGATACACCCCCTATACTTGTGGGTCATCAAGACTATTTTCTGGCGCCGTTGCCGGGGAGTGAAGCGCTATTGGAGAGTGGAACTGGTAAAGGAAACTTCTACTGTGAGTATTGTTTACTTCTGTTAGTTGATTTATTTTCGTTATGGATAATTCGCTGAGTTTCTTATTTGGTAATGCTACTACCACTGCTAAGGTAGCAGATGAATCACCACCTATTGAGAATGATGCTTTTAAAATACCTACAAGAATTATTGATCGTGTTATGGATAACTACTATGTTGGGGATGGAACTGTCCATCCCGGTGATCATTTACTCTTTATACACGAATTATGCGGGTTGTTCAAGTGTGCAGGTATCACTACAGATCAATTTAAGAAGTTATTCTCATTATCACTAAAAGGAAGAGCTGAGGAATGGTATAAGCTGCTGAAGAATGGTCAAGCTCTGGAATGGGAGGAAATAGTACCTCTCTTTTATTCAAAGTTTTATCCTCCTAGTGAGATTCATAAAGATCGGAATCAAATATACAACTTTTGTCCTCTTGATGGAGAGAGTACAGCTCAAGCTTAGGGGAGATTGAAGTTACTAGTGCTCAAATGTCCCATTCATGAGCTCCCCAACAATATTATTATCAATAACTTTTATGCAAGGCTCCCTCTACATGATAAGGATTTATTGGATGCTTCTTGTGCTGGATCATTCACTCGCATGGAAGAAGAAGCTAAATGGGATCTTCTGGACTGTATTCAAGACAATGTTGAAGCTTGGGAGAATGACAAAGGTAGAAAGTCAGGTATAAATTATGATTATGAATGCATTGAACCTTTTATGGGAACTGATAACTTTCAAAACATTAGTAATGCTTATGGTCTTGATTTACAAGTTATTACAAATTTCTTTAAGGCTTTTGCTTTTTATATTGAAATTCCAAAAAGGGGATGGAACAAGTACCATGCACCTTATAAAGATATTGTTGACTGTGTTCCTGTTGGGAGTACTGAGTATTGCACTATTGATCACATCTTACCTGAACCTTATATCGAGAAGATTCCCTTCCCAGATAAGGTCAAGGATCATTCTATGATAACTAGTGTAATCACTAAAAGTGAAAAGAGAACTGTAAAACCTGATGAACAAATAAACGTTGAACCTGTGGTAGCAATTGTGAAAGACCTTGTCACTAAAAGCATAGAAGATGGACACATAGTATTTTGTGAGGATGCTTCTAATATTGTTTCACATCCTAATAGAACTAAAAAGGCTAGTGCCCTGTGCTTTCCGTTAGAATTGGTGATCATTGCTATTATGGTTTATGTGATATTGGTGCAAGTTCCAGTGTTATTCCTTATGAGCTTTACAGAGAAATTATGCATGAAATCAGTCCCTGCGAATTGGAAGATATTGATGTGGTTATTCACCTTGCTAATAGAGAGACCATCTCTCCAATTGGTATTGTACGAGATGTGGAAGTTCTTTGTGGTAAGATTAAGTATCCTGCTGATTTTCTAGTACTTGGTTCAGCTGCTAGTAAAACTTATCCTATCATTTTTGATAGACCTTTCTTGAGTACTTGTGGAGCTATTATAGATTGCAAGAGGGAGAAAATCTTGACTAAGTTTGATGGGGAATCTTATGAGTTTAATTTTTCGAAATTTGCTATCCATTATATTCTGCCAATCTCATACTCTTTCACTTGGGATGTACTTTTCTCTGGATTGTTGACACAAGAGCCGCTAATTTCAAAGACCAGTAAGAATAGTTATCCAATTTATCTCCGAGGAAAACCATAAAATAAAATCATAGGATTACAACGCACACCCACACCCAAAATCACACGGCAAACACATGCCTTTCCGAACCACCGATCAAGACATGGAATTAGGACACTAAGCCTCAGGACCGCATCACAACCGAAGAAGAACATCTCGAAGAAAACTCTAACTTCAGGATGACAAATGATTGACGTACAACCCACCCATAGGTAGTCAACAAGTGGATGGTAGGACCTGACGGGACCGAACGATAGTGTCGTCGAAGAAATGTCAACACTAGTGTACATTACCCCCAAGAGGACCACACCCTGAGTAACCGCCAACCTTGACTCCGACCACCGAATGGGATTCCACGAGAAACCCGGACAACCCTCCAAGGATAGGACGATGTCGTAGCATCACAACTTCCTGAACCAACATACTAGATCCATGATTTATCATGTTGCCAAGGACGGGACCGATGGAAGGCCTAGACGATGCCTACAAGAAAATTATGGCGCCCGCCAGCATCGCCCTTGTCCTGCAACAACACATGGATTTTCACCCTGCCCTTCCATTAGCCCCATGATCCACCAAAAGGCATCTCGAAATCAATCAGGACAGACCACCCACGAGTGGCTAGCACTTGAAACCAGTTAGGGAGGCCATGGCCACCTTGAGCTTCACTCCGGCTAGCCCTAGCTCGCCAACGACCCTTATTTCATGTCCCCACACTAGCAAACATGCAGTGCATGCCCTGGATGACTTCCATCATAGCACCATGCCACGAGCAGGTGATAGGATGGCCTCTTAAACTCTAGAGGCACACACCAGAACCTGTAAAGACTGCCTCCCATAGAGCCCTGTTTGAACCTAAATAGCGCCTGCAAATACCCAATCTTTCCCTCACGTCCATGGTTGCTGCCAAAAAGACGTCCACGCACTTCCTAGTCACCACACCGCCTCTTTAACCCCATTATACCTTGCCAGCATGACTGTGCCACCACGCAGGATGAATGGCGTACCATCTTCCTCTATGTCGCTTGTACATGCCTTTCTCCACATAGCACTATTCTCCCTGTTGGACACCGCCACTCGGTAGCCCAACACCATAGCGCCCGCCAGAGGGCATTATCACCAGACCATGCGATACCCCAGGAATCATTGCCTCTTTGAAGATATGGAGGGGACAACCCTCGATGCCATTTAATTTTGGCAGCCAAGGCGACCCCATAGCCACCGCCAATGTCAACTAGGGTTGTCTAGGATCCAGGGACTTGTTTTTAGGGTTTAGGAGCCCTCGAGAGCCACCTGTGGGAGCGACCTAGGAGTAAGAGCATATGTAGCCACCCCTTCCCCAAAGCCCCCAAATGACCTATGGGGGTGTCAATGCTGAAAATCCCATCCAGCCGCCCCATAGCCCAGTTTCCATTGGTGTTGGCCATTTGTTCATCTCGTGCCCTTGTCCACACCCAACCCATGGGGGGGAAGGGGGTAGAAGGTGGCGCCAGAACGAGGAATATGACAGGTGGGATAGCTCTATCGGTGAGTGGAAGCAAACTTCCCCTCCACCAATTCCAGTTTCCTTCCTTTTCTAACATATCTCCCCAATCCTTTCACCGCCCTTCCCACCATTTCCCCTCCCAACCCCAGCTAATCTGCTCACCACCATGGAGTCATGCTGATGAAGAAGTTCATCAGCCCATGTTTGGCAGAGGAGACACTAGAGAAGCTGAGACAGTAGAGCAGGGCCCACCTGGCATGACCAACATCGAGTGGGCAAAGGACATCTCACGTGGGGTGGTGCTCTCATCTAATCGCAAGGCGAGGGAGGCCATGGAGATGATGACAACTTTAGAAGGGCTAGCACTACCTCATGCCAACTAGTACTGCATGGGCCTTTGGGGAGCCAGGGAGCGTCTTGTCGCCAACAAGCCTATCGACATCCTCCCTGGCAGTGTTCCACGAGGGCTAGGGGAATGTGATGCTGTTGTCGAGGCTCTCCTTGCTTGAGTACCCCTATGGTTATCTGATCGGTGATTTCAACCCCAACTACCTCTTCTCGTTGCCTGGTGGCAATGAACGTTGTGAAGAGGAAACCCATAATGAGGATTTTAGAGTTGAACAAAATGCTACTAACAATGCTTTGCAGCAATTTATGGAAGATCACGAAAGTGAGATCTTCATGGAAGAAAGGAATGAGATTGACGAGATTCTCCGTCGTCAACCCAAAATGCTTAAGCATAACTTGCCTGTAGAAGACTTCGGTACCATGTTGCCACCTAAAAAGGATCCGGTCTTCGATCTAAAGCCTCTCCCTGGTGATCTTAAATATGCTTATATTGATGATAAAAAGATATATCCTGTTATTATTAGCTCTAAACTTCCAGGGAAGGAAGAAGAAAGGTTATTGGAGGTTTTGAAGAAACACCGAGGAGCTATGGGCTATACTCTAGATGATTTAAAAGGGATTTCACCTACTATATGTCAACATTCTATCAACATAGAACCAGATGCAAAGCCAGTAGTAGAGCACCGATGACGTTTAAATCCTAAGATGAAGGAAGTGGTAAGAAATGAGGTATTGAAACTCCTTGATGCTGGTATTATTTACCCTATTGCTGATAGTGAATGGGTTAAGTCCTGTCCATTGTGTTCCTAAAAAAGGAGGAATTACCGTTGTTCCTAATGATAATGATGATCTTATTCCCCAAAGAATAGTAGTAGGCTATAGGATGTGCATTGATTTTAGGAGTTAACAAAGTTACTAAGAAATATCACTACCCGCTTCCTTTTATTGATCAAATGTTGGAAAGGTTGTCTAAAAATACCCATTTTTGTTTTCTTGATGGTTATTCTAGTTTCTCTCAAATTGCTGTTAAACAATAAGATCAAGAAAAAACTACTTTTACTTGCCCTTACGGAACTTATGCTTATAGACGTATGCCTTTTGGTTTATGTAATGCTCCTGCTACCTTTCAAAGATGCATGTCTGCTATCTTTCATGGATTTTGTGAGGAAATTGTGGAAGTGTTCATGGATGACTTTTCTGTCTATGGAACTTCTTTTGATAATTGTCTACACAACCTTGATAAAGTTTTGTAGAGGTGTGAAGAAACTAATCTTGTTCTTAATTGGGAGAAATGCCACTTCATGGTTAATGAAGGGATTGTTCTTGGGCATAAGGTTTCTGAAAGGGGCATAGAAGTTGATAGAGCTAAGGTTGAGGCAATTGAGAAAATGCCATGTCCAAGAGACATCAAACGTATTCGTAGTATCCTTGGTCATGTTGGTTTCTATAGAAGGTTTATTAAAGATTTTTCTAGGATATCAAAACCCCTCACTGATCTTCTTCAAAAAGATGTACCCTTTGTTTTTGATGATGATTGTAAGGAAGCTTTTGAAACTCTTAAGAAGGATTTAACTACAGCTCCTATCGCTCAACCACCTGATTGGAGTTTACCCTTTGAAATAATGTGTGATGCTAGTGATTTTACTGTAGGTGTTGTCCTTGGGCAAAAAATTGATAAAAAGCTAAACGTTATTCATTATGCTAGTAAGACTCTAGACAATGCTCAAAGGAATTATGCTACCACTGAAAAAGAATTTCTAGCTGTCGTCTTTGCTTGTGATAAGTTTAGACCCTATATTGTAGACTCAAAAGTCACCATTCATACTGATCATGCTGCTATTAAATACCTTATGACGAAGAAGGACGATAAGCCTAGGCTTATTAGATGGGTGCTTCTTTTACAGGAGTTTGATCTACATATAGTAGATAGGAAAGGTGCTGAAAACCCTGTAGATGATAATTTATCTCGATTGGAAAACATCTCTTTTGACCCTATGCCTGTTAATGATAGTTTTCCAAATGAACAATTGGTTTTGGTAGGGGTAAGCTCGCGAAGGAGACCTTGGTACACTGATTATGCTAACTTTATTGTCTCCAAGTATTTGCCTCCAACTTTTACAGCTCAGCAAAGAAGGAAGTTCTTCTATGATTTGAGGTATTATTTTTGGGATGACCCACACTTATATAAAGAAGGAGTGGATGGTATTATGTGAAGATGTGTTCCAGAATATGAACAAAAGGAGATATTGCGTAAATGTCATGGTAGTGCTTATGGAGGACATCATGCAAGAGATAGAACTACGCAAAAGGTGCTACAATCAGGTTTCTACAGGCCTACCCTTTTTATAGATGCAAGAAAATTTGTTTTATCTTGCGATGAATGTCAGCGTGTTGGTAATATTTCTAGACGCAATGAAATGCCTATGAAGTACTCTCTAGTTATTGAACCCTTTGATTGCTGGGGATTTGACTTTATGGGTCATTTTCCTCCTTCGAAAGGTTATACTCATATTCTTGTTGCAGTTGATTATGTTACTAAGTGGGTAGAAGCCATTCCTACGAAGAGTGCTGACGGGGAGACTTCTCTAAAGATGCTTAAGGATGTTATCTTTCCTAGGTTTGGAGTGCCTAGGTATCTCATGACTGATGGAGGTTCTCATTTCATTCATGGTGGTTTTAGAAAGACCCTTGCTAAATATGATGTTAATCATAGAATTGCTTCAGCTTATCACCCCCAAACTAGTGGGCAAGTAGAGTTATCAAATAGAGAAATTAAATCCATCTTGCAAAAGACTGTTAATAGATCTAGAAAAAACTGGGCTAAAAAGTTGAATGAAGCTTTATGGGCTTATAGGACCACCTACAAAAACCCTATGGGGATGTCTCCTTATAAAATGGTTTATGGGAAAGCTTGTCACCTACCTTTAGAATTAGAACACAAATCTTACTGGGTAGTTAAAGAACTAAATAGAGATTGTAAGCTCGCTGGTGAGAAAAGATTATTTGACTTAAGTTATTTAGATGAATGGAGGAGTGAAACCTATGAAAATGCTAGGCTCTTTAAGGAAAAGTTAAAAGATGGCATGACAAGCGAATACTTAAGAGAGAATTTCATGTTGGTGAGAAGGTTCTATTGTATAGGTCTCGTCTCAGGTTTTTTGCAGGAAAACTACTGTCAAAATGGGAAGGACCTTTCATTATTGAAGAAGTGTACTGTTCGGGAGCAATAAAAATTTCTTCTTTAAAAGATAATACTACACAAGTAGTGAATGGGCAGCGACTCAAGCACTATATTGCTAGAGATTCTTACAATGAAGATGTTGATGCCTTTCAAGTTATAACTCCAGAAAAATTTATCAAGGACCAAATTCAGAGACCTGCAGAATCTGTTTTCAAATAGGTAACAGTTTTGGTAATAAAAGTTCCGCGAAAATACTATCCAACTATATTTTTGCAGTTTTTAGACAATAAGGAAAGTTACAAAGAGAAAGAGGGATGAAAACGGAGCCAGGGTGGCTCACACCACCATGTGGAGCGGGCCCACCCCTGGCTGCGCCACCAGGTGGTGTGGACACTCTGGACTTCGCCTCCGACTCGTTTTCTCCCAGTACCTTCCTTTGTTGTGAAACTTCGTAATATATAACCCCCCGGATCTCCCGAGGTTCATATATCGTGTTTTCGTCGTGTTTTCGTTTTGATCTGTTTCTGATAGGTAGAGTCCCAGATTTGAAGCCACAGTGTCTTCCTCTGGATCAGCCAAGGAAGAATCTTTAGAGGATATCATCAACCCATACATGAGAGAGTTGAAGATTCATCCCAACGGGTTGTTGCTTGAAGATGGGGAGCTCCGGATAAAAGAGGTTCAAGGCCCTAAAGGTGAAGGAAGTCTGGAGGATAGGATGGAAGCACTAGAGCAAGAAGTCTTTAGGTACAAGAAGATGGCGGAACACGAAGTGGATATCATCCATAAGATTTGTTCCAAACTCATCGCCGAGCACCAAAAGGAGACTGCGGAACTCAAGGATGAAGTCCTCTCACTCTGCCAAACAACCAACAAACTGCAAGCACAGCTCTACGACGTTCAAAATCAAAACTATGAGTATGAGGTTAGGTTTAAACGGATAAGTGCTGCTGCAAGTTTCAGGATGCTGGAAACCACGATGTCCTTTGTTGATGGGGATCCCTTACCCTGGAAGTCGGACGATGATAAGAGGATACCACCACCACCGAAGGAGTAATTCGTCATCAGGTTTGGCATCCCCTTGGCTTGTTCCATGGGGAGTGTCACGGTATCACATCACTATCTTCTATCTTTTTACCTTTTTATAGAGTCATATCATGAATAGAGAAGTTATCATGTAGGATGGTTTGTATTATGGAAGTGTCCCCTCTCTCGTTAGATATGTATCCCTTGGTGTGAGTTGCCGTTATGGAATATTAATGAGAAGTTCTATCATTTACTCTTTTGCATATCTTATATTACTTTTCAATTCGTGGTTATATGATTGATCTTGTTGTTAGTATTGGTATCACTTTGGGATCATTGAGTTAATTTACTTGGTTTTGGCAAACCTGGCTCGGTCAGTAGCAACACTGTTTTTGAGAGTTAAATGAAAAAGATAAAAATACTCTAAAGAACTATAATTTCATCATCTTTCTTTCTTGATTTGCTCATAAGTTTAGTATTCTCTAGTTAAGATCTTTTGTGATTCCAAGGAAGACTGCATGTTTGTTTTTTATCACTTATATGTTTGTTTGATTCCTTCAACTCTTATACCTGCTACCCAGCCTTGCTAGCCAAAAACCTGTACTGAGAGGGATTACTTCTCGTGCATCCACTTCCCTGAACCAAAACCCATGCCATTTGTGTCCACCATACCTACCTATTAGCATTATTGCTATTCCAAGTAAATTCTTTTTTTATCTACCTTCCAAATTAAACTTGTTATGTGAAAATTAGTGATTAAAGCTCTCACGAACTTGATGGCACACTTTACTTTCTTGTACTTAATAAACTTGAACCATTGGGTCCTTCTTTGTTGCGTATATGCTTGCGCTTTATGAGTTGAAGTTAGCAGAACCATGCATCATGGGGAACGCTTTCAACACTGCCATGGTACTTTGTACCTAGTTGATATCATGATTCTTTTGCCTATGGATCCCGGCAGCGTGAAATAAAAGGGGAACTTGTAAGATCATGGAGTTCATATGTGTGTTAGAGAAACGCCTGGGCCGCTAGCCTAAGCCATGCCTAATCATGGTGGAAACTTGCAGCATAACTATATTGAGCATTCTATGAAGCATCCTCAATAAAAACCTATGCAAATAGCAAATAAAAATATCCCTGAGATCCTCATTGTCTGCTTGCCTTGTCATTTTGATTATGGGATAGCTCCTGTATCATGTGCAAGGGGTACCCCGTTGGAGGTTCTCAATGATACACATGTATTTACAATGACAAGAGCTTACTCGTGACTGAAGTTGAGTAGCATCAGGTTCGGTACTCGTAAGTAAGGGGCATGAGATTTCAACTTATAACTTGTCGAGCATATCCTCTTAGTTGTGTCACTTTAACCTTAACCACCTAAAGATGCCTATGATAGAGGCAATGAGAGCTGAAAGCTAATAAGTATCATAGTTTTTGGGAGCTCTTTATGAGACTTGCAATCCCTGCTTCCCTCTGTGAAGGGCCTTTCTTTTACTTTTTAGTTGAGTCAGTAAGCCTATTCCCTTCTATCTCAGCAAGTATTTTGAGTTGTTGTGTTTCATTCATTCATATGATGATTTATTCAATCATGTTTCTTATGTTCCTTGTTTTGCACATTGCTCTTATCTTGGTGATTACTACTTTGAAAGCTATCATTGAAAAACCAGTTATTTGTGAACTCCGGCAAATTATCAACTATTCTTCGACCAAGAGCTAAGTTTGCCATTACCAATTATGATTTACTTTATGTATCTTTATTGTGTTTCCTTCACTTATTGCAAGTTGAGTTATATAATAGTGAGTTGTCTTCTATTATGATCTATGTATTGATGAATGTGATGCTTCTTGTCCGTATTCTTTTATCGACTTTTCACTCCATAAACCTGAGGTCGTGTTTATTGAGCTCAGTTTCGCTTGGGGACAAGCGAAGTCTAAGATGGGGGAGTTGATACGTCCATTTTGCATCACTATTCTATGTCATAATTCACTGTTATTCATTGATATATTTCATATTAAGAGATGATACTTATGTTATTTCATCTATTTTTGCATGGTTGATGACTTTTGGAGCATGGACCGCTGTAGTCAGGATTCTGATGGAAAAGGTGTTGTTTGGAGGCAAAATTCGCGAAGATCAGAAAATCTAGGAAAATATACGGAAAATCCTATTTTTCCAGAAGACGAAGGAAGCCAGATTAGGGAGTGGAGATGGGCCACAGGGGGCCCACACCACCCCCTGGCGCAGGCCCTAGGCCGCGCCACCAGGTGGTGTGGCCACCCTGGCCCACCTCTGGCTCTCCCCTCTGGCGTATATATTCCTCCCAAAACCCTAAGACTCGGGGAGCGACCACAAAAAGATTCTGCCGCCTCTGTTGGGCGGAAAACACCGAGAGAGAAAGATCTCTCCGGCAGTCAGATTTCTGCTGGGGGAATTCCTTCCCGGAGAGAGGAGATCATCGCCATCAACACCACCATCAAGCTGGACTTCATCAGGATCATCATCATCACCACCATCATCACCATCAACACCCTCGTCACCATCTCCATATTGCTGTAACAATTGAGTTGAATATTGCATAGTTCTTAGGGGAAACTTTCCCAGTGTTGATTACTCTTTGTAGTTGATGCTATTGAGTGGAACCATTGAATTATTGTTTATGTTCAGATTGTTATACATCATTATTCCATCTCTGATCATGATCCATATGATGTCTTATGAGTAGTTTGTTTTGTTCTTGAGGACATGGGAGAAGTCATGTTGTTAGTAGTGGAGTTGTGTTGAGAAAGATTCAATAGTTTGATATTTAAGTTGTGGTGTACTTCTTCTAGTGGTGTCATGTGAACATTGACTACATGACACTTCACCTATATGGGCCTAGGGGAATGCATTGTGTATTTGGCGACTAATCGTAGGGGTTGCCGGAGTGACAGAAACCTGAACCCCCGTTAGGAAACCATTGCACAAGGGACGTAAGGGTCTTAGAGTTTAAAGCTGTGGTTAGGTTTCTACCTTAATTACTTTCTTGTACTTACGGATGTTTGCAAGGGGTATAATCACAAGTATGTATTAGTCCTAGGAAGTTCGGTACATTAGCACAGGTTCACCCACACAACACTTAGCAAGCTAAAGAAGATTAATCAACTATATGAAGCGAAAGCACTTGACAGTCTTCCCATGTGTCCTCGAGAATGTTTGGTCATCTTAAGTAATACAACCGGCTTGTCCTTTGCTGCATAAAGGATTGGGCCACTTGTTGCATTTATTCCTACTGTCTTTTATTTACTCGTACTTTGTTTACTTGCTTTATCAAAAACCCCTAAAAATCTGTTTGCTAAGTATTTGCAGAGAATTCCTGATCCATACCACTAGCCAGCACCTTCTGCTCCTCGTTGGGTTCAACACTCTTACTTATCGAAAATACTGCGATACACCCCCTATACTTGTGGGTCATCAGGCTACGACAACTAGGATCATCTCCCATTGTCAGCATTGCCTGTGACTCTGAAGATGGACCCCACCGCTACGCTATTTATTTCGCTGCTTGATTGTACTGAGACTAGATCATGAGATCCTTTATTTGTGTAAGACCTTATTATGGTTTGTAATGGATGATGTACTATGATATCAAATCTGTTATGTCTCGCAAAATAGGTAATCCTGGGATTGCGAGGTATGGCATAACAGGCATCTAGGATTAAAAATCCGGGTGTTGGCATGCTTCAACTTGATATTGGACTTGTTCTTGATATTGGAGTTGAATCCAAGTCCACTCTTGTCATTAGGGGATTTTTGCACACTCAAGATGTTGTTGAGTGTGGCCTTCCCTTTATGACCCCTTTTCAAGTCATCTTCAAAAAAGTGACTTGAGCCTTGAGCTCTTTAATTTCCTCTACATACTTAGTGTGAACAACAATACTAGAGGAAGTGGATGCTACATTGTTAGAGCAACAAGGCACGGAATGTAATTCATCACAAGATGTAGCAATGGCATGAGTGGATGAATTACAAGGACTAGCACATGGCAATATGACATTTGTAGTAGAAGTAGTGCTAATGTACACATGAGGCTCATTAGATGTTACCTTTGACATAATAGCCTCATGAGCTAATTTTAGCCTATCATGGAAGGCTAGAAGATCCTCCTGAGATCTTGATATCTTACCATGACTTTCTTCCGATATCCCATACTTTCTAGTTAGCAAAGCAAGTTGAGTCTTTATCTCAACATTCTCCTTCAAAATAGATGCTTCACAAGAAATAGATATAGTATCACAAGCATCATAATTCATTGCAAGAGGTGAGGGCAACTTCGAAAGATCTTAGGAGTAAGAGGCTTTAAGTTGCTCATGTGACTCAGTGAGTTTGATGAGCTCACCCTTGTAGCAAGTTCCTCAAGGAGTTTAACATAAGAAACTTGAAGCTCATCATTTTTACCTTTGAGATCACTTGCCACCTCAAGACCTCTATCATGAGATTCCTTCACTCTAGACAGCTCTAGAGCAAAAGTATCCTCAAGAGATTCCTTAGTGGTTTGTTCCTCATCAAGAGATTCATTTATATTTGCAATTTTATTAGCATACTCATGCTCAAGGCTACTCATTTTATCAATGGTGTTCTCATGCTCCTCATTTTGTGCTTCTAACTTATCAATATGTTCTTTGATCTTAATAGCAAAGTCCAATATTTCAACGAAGTTAGAGCAAGCAATATTATTCTTAACAAGAGCATGATAAACAATATCACCCTTTTCATATAAATCATCAACATCCAACTCTTCTTCCTCATTATCCTCGTCCTCATCATCACAAGAGGTATTAGGTTCCAAAGTAGGAGTTACCTTTGAATCCCTATCCATAAGGCTTAGGTGGGTACCATGACATGATGATGATGAATTATTTGAAGCTTCATTCAAGATCTCTTCTTGTCCAATGGAATCTTCATTTTCCTCTACATGGTTAGCAACACAAGCACTAGAGGAAATAGAAGTATTTTTAACATGGCAACAAGATAACACAAGCATATCAGCATAGGATTTATTCAAGGCATTTCTACATGATATGCAAGGACTACCAACACAAGCATATACGGATTTTTTTGGGTGCAACAAGTGTTAGGGTCCAATGATAGACCATTGCAACTAGATAGAGATGAAGGACGACTAATTGTAAGCTCACTATCCACATTGCAATTTCTATCACCACTCACCATATCATTACCTTGTGAAAAATCACATGTTAGTGAAGTGGTAGAAGATGAGAACTCATCTTGACCGGAAGTGGAAGCAACACAATCATCCTCAAGAATATTGGACACAACATATTTATCTTGAAGTTTTGTCCATAACTCATGAACGCTCCAAAAAGGAATGATTGAAGATGTAACTACATAGCTCAAAGAATTAACAAGCACACTAGAAGCTTGAGCATAAAGATGTAAGTTTTTCTCATCCTCACAAGATAGATTTTCAAAATCCATAGGAGGAGAAAAACCTATATCTACAATACGCTCCAAATTTGGGTCCATGTCCCGAAAATGAATAAGCATACGAGTTTTCAATATATAATAATTTGTGCCATCGAATATGAACATTTCATTGTGCACTAGTCCCCTAGTCGACATCTTTACTCTCAAGGCGGTGAAGCTTAAAATGAGAGACCAGGCTCTGATACCAATTGAAAGATCACGGATGTTGCCTAGAGGGGGGGTGAATTGGTGGTTTAAAACTTTTACGAGAGTGGCTCAACAAAGGCAGAATTAAACTAGCGTTTACTTTGTCAAGCACAAAAGCTATATCAACTAGGGTTCACCTATGTGCACCAACAACTTATGCTAAGCAAGACAAGCAACTATGTGATAACAAGATATAAGGTTCAAGCATGAAGGCTATCACAAAGTAAGGTGCATAAGTAAGATCTCGGGCAAAGAGATAACCGAGGCACATGGAGACGATGATGTTTTACCGAGTTCATCCCAACAATGGAGTACGTCTCATTTGGAGAGGGGGTGGTTTCAAACCACCAACGTCACAAAAGGCCTCCCTTGTTCTCCTATGAATCTCATCCCAACGGGATCGATCCACACTTCCACTATCGGTGCACTTTTCGGTGGCAATCCGAAACCTCTCACAAGATTGGGGCACTTCTCCACAACTCAATTGGAGGCTCCGAAAAAACAAGCTTGGGAAATCTCTACAACTTAATTGGAGGCCCCAAGTAATCCACCAACCTGCAGAACAACTAAACCATCTAGGATTTCAAGAACCCAACAGTAAAAAGCCTGTCACTTTCACCCAATCGAATCCTCACCAAGAACTCAAACTGATGCACCAAATGCAATGGCAAGAACACAAGAAGTTCTCAATTCCTTCTCTCCCAAATTCCACCAAAGCTACAAAAGATTATGGGAGAATAAGAGAGGAAGAACAATGGAGGAAATCCACAAAAGACTCCAAGATCTAGATCCCAAGATGTTCCCCTCACTTAGAGGGGAGATTGATTGGTGGAGTTGTAGATCTAGATCCCCTCTCTCTTTTCCCTCAAGAAGATGCAAGAATCATTAGACGGATGAGAGATAGAAAGCTTCAAGAGGTCAACAATGGTGGGGGAAAACTTGCAAGAGAGCTAAATAACCATTGGGGAAAAGGGCCCCTTAAATAGGTCCCTAGAAATCCAACTGTTAGGCCCAGGAATCGCCCGGTCCGGAGTCTTCGGACTGGGACCGGAGTCTCCGGTGTACTAGGCCAAACAGGGACAACCTGGATGCCAGTCCGTACACGGTCCAGAGATAGACTAGAGATTTAGTCCGGAATCTCCGGTCTTACAAAAACTGGTAGAAAGACCAATACAAAAACAACTATAACTTTTGCATCCGGACTCCGATTTTGAAGATCTTGGACTCGTTTTAAAGAGGACAATAAGATATACAAGATAATGCAGAAAAAAATCATAGTCCAGCAAGGTAGGATAGAACCAAATGACGAAAGGTTTGACCTCTCTCAAAAAGATGAACCGGTAAAACCTCCAACATCGAAAATGCAATAGAGAATGCATATGAAATTTGTTTTCGACGAACTTGAGCTTGTCATGGAGATTAACACAAGCTATAAATCCTCACATGAGTAAGAACCAAATAATGTAAGGTTTTATCTATCTGTAAAAGACAAACCGATAAAACCTCTAATATCGAAAATGCAATAGAGAATGCATATGAAATCCGTTTTCAATGAACTAGAGCTTGTTATGAATATTACCATAAGCTCTAGAACCTCACATGGATAAGATCCAAATAACAACCAAGAAATATAATGCTAAGAATGCAAAGGTTTGAGCTCTCTCCGAAAGATATGATCATTTTTTCACTCGAGAGTCCCTCTTGATAGTACAGTTACCTATCCTATAAACCGGTCTCCCCAACAAACACCATGAGACCGGTAAGAAATAAACCCTATCAAGATCATACCTTTGCCTTGCACATATTCTACTTGATCTTGATGATGATGATCTTCTACACCTCAAGATGGAACACATTTCTTGATTGCTCTTCCACGCACTCGCTTGATGAAGACTTGCAACTTTCTCCCCCATACACCATGGGGAAACCCATTCTTTGACCTTGTCGTCATTGATCCATGATCACCGAGGATGACAAGCTTCAAGCATGAGATCTTCTAGATATGGCGCATCTTTAGCTTGCACAACATTTCTTCTAACTCCATTTGGATGATGTCTTGAATATACACACGACAAACTCTATCTTCTTCTTCACGACACCCTTGATCTTCTTTTCTTTATTCTTCTTCTTCATATCTTCTACCTTGAAGCCAACACATGCTCCAAGTGATGCCAATGGACAATTGCTACAAGTGCAACTTGATACAAGCATTAGTCTATATAGGTCATTAGTTACCAAAACCACACATGGGGGCCCACATGCTCTTTCACCGGTAGTAAAATTGAATAGAGCCTATAGGATGTCATTGTTCACCAACAACAGGAAATCAGTGTGAGAGATTGAGTAATGCACTAATGCTCGACTTCTCATCTTGTGTAGCTCATCTCATATTGTACTACTAGCTAGAGAGTAGAGTCGTATGGTCAGTGGCGGAGGATGGTACAAAAATTTGGTATCGCTAACTGACATGGGTATACCCTACAGGTACTCGAGCTTGGTATATACGGCCTGAATACAACGGGAGCCCATAGTGTCGCCAAGGCCCAAACAGAGAACTCAAGTAACCTACGGACTCTCGATTGCTTGAAGAACAAGAAGAAGCTAAAGATAGAAAGTTTAAAGAGGAAAACCCTAACCTGTAACCGACTCGACCTACTACCCGAGACCTGGCCTATCTATATAAAGGCTAGGAGGGGCGGAGAGGAGGACACACGCAACCCTAGTTTTCACAACCCTCGCCAGATTGCATCTGCGCACCATTGTAATCCTTGATTCCTTTGATAATTCCACGAGCAGACAAGCAGGAGTAGGGACCTCTACGAGGCCTGAACCTAGGTAAATCTTCGAGTCCCCTGTGTGCTTGTTTGCTAGCCGATAGATGTCTCTAGCGCTCCCTCCTTCTCCAAAACCCAAGTCCATAACAATGGGCATTGATGAGTTAAACCCTCGTCAATTGGCGCCGTCTGTGGGAATTGGGAGTGCTGATGTTGCGGCTTCTTCGGCCCAATCAACTGCGATCTACAACTCTGCGACAGCGGAGATTCGCCAACTCTTCGGCGCGTTCGACTTCACCGTCCACACGCCGGCCACTCGCCCGGCCTTCGAGTTCGTGGGGGATGGAATCAGCCTGGCGATTAGGAGCTTCCGCTTCCAAGTTGGTCAGATGGGCATGCTTCGCCTGCCTGACCAGCCGACGATACCATCGATTGCTCCAGCATCATGGTTCCCTCCGCCGATCGGCACCCTCAGCAAGCTCAATGCCTCGACAACAGTTGAGAATACGGTCAACGACAGTAGTCGTGAATCCGATCTGGGTGATCTCGCAGCTGAAGATGGAGCCTACGGATCCGGGTCTGAAAGTTGTGGGAGCAGCAGCTTCCCCAACCACTTCATGTGCGTCGTCGTCAACACATGCGACTCCTCCGCCAATCGTGACAACGCAGGCAACGGTGGCCATGAAGCTAACCCGCCAAACGGCGGCATACCCAATGGTGGACCACCCAACGGTGGCCCTACCAACGGCGCCCCCGTCAACAATGGAGGAGCATTCGAACCTCCCACCATGGTGAATGAGCACACCGGCGAGCGTGTCGTGATCAGGCTCAATGATCTCGAGTGGGCCCGTTGCCGAGAAGCTTTGTG
Source organism: Avena sativa (assembly GCA_916181665.1). Lineage (NCBI taxonomy): Eukaryota > Viridiplantae > Streptophyta > Magnoliopsida > Poales > Poaceae > Avena > Avena sativa. Next base: position 369,492,764 of record OV702290.1, read on the forward strand.
GGGCAATCCCCTGCCTCCAGGCACATCGCAAGAGATGCTAATGGGCTACCATTGGCTACTTAAGGAGGAATATAGACACCAGCTGCAAAAAATCACGCAACTCGAAGCGCGTAAAAAGGCGGCAGATGAGTCGAGCCTTCGACGGGCCGGACTCTCCTCCTACGGAGGATCCTCCTCCAAAGGCAACGAGTACGTGGCCAACCAGAGACGATCTCGAATGGCCCACCTCACCGAGCAGGAGCGCATAGAAGCTACAAAAGTCCTAAACTTCAGCTCTATGACAGTCGACACCCGGGGCAACGTGGTCCCAAAGAGGCCGCAGGCAGCAGTGACAGCGGCCACCATGTACCTGCTCAACAATCAGCCGCCAGCTGGAGATCCCCGAGCTGCCATGAACGGATCTATGATCGCAGGCTTGGGATTAGTCGAGGCTGCTCTCAACAAAGAACCAGCGCCAGAACCGAAGAAAGGCAAGGCCCTGGCGAAACACTACTCCTCACCCTCATCCAGTGATGACAGTCATGACCTGTCTCGACACCACCGCTCACGGCGACACGACCACAACTACGACGCACGTGATGACATCACGCAGCGCAAAATCGATAAATCAAGGGCGCGACGCGCTCGGTCGACTGACTCGGAAGATGAAGATGTGGAGCTCTGTGGCGCTATATGCTTCAGCAGAGCCATCAGACAAAAGCGAATGCCCAAGGGGTTTAAGCTCCCATCAGAGAACCCAAAGTTTGATGGTCTGCAGGACCCAAAAATCTGGTTAGAGGACCATATCTCCTCCGTCAGGCTCCACGGTGGGAGTCGAAGCACGGCTATGCAATGCCTATAGCTACAACTGTAGGGCGCCACCCGAGCATGGTTCAACAACCTCCCACGCGGATCCATTCGCAGTTGGGAAGAGCTGGTCTCCAGCTTTGTGCGCAACTTCAAGGGCACCTACAAAAGGCCCGCATCAATCGAAGAGCTGAGATGCTGCTAGCAAAGATCGGGCGAGTCACTACGCTCATACATCCAGAGGTGGTCCATCATCAAGAACTCCGCAGAAAACATCTCGGAGGATCGCGCAATCGATGCATTCAATGGCGGTGTACGCCACATAGAGCTCAGGGAGGAGCTGGGCCGTTCGAAGCCCAAAACCATCGACCACCTGATGGAAATCGTGAATCGATGGGCAAATGGAGAGGATTCAGTGAAGAATCGCGTTCATTATGACGACGAAGCAGAACTCGAACGCAGACGTGACCGCCAAAGCAAAAATCATATGCGCATCTACGATGACCGCGATGACGTCAACATGGTCGTAGCCGGTTACGCCGACAGACGCGACGACAACCGCAACAGCGGCTACCGCAGCAGTGGATACCGCGACTCCAGGAAAACCACGCAAGTATGGCAGCACCACACTCGTGATGAGGCACCCGCAACATCCATCGAAGATAAGTTGTCCGGGTCGTGCACTGTGCACGACGGCAAAAAGAAGTCCAGCCACCTCCTCAAAGACTATCGCGAGTTCCTCAAGCTTCACGAGGGTCTAGCCCGGATGAATCGTGATGCCGTAAACAGGGGCTACGGAGCCGCCCCAGGAGCTGTGGCACATGGAGCTCCGCCACCACATCTGGACCACCCCCAAATGCAGCTGCGCCAGACTAGCACCACGGAGGCGAACCATACTCGCGGGCCATGGGTACCATGATGATCCAAAAGGGACACCCCTCGAATCGGGTGCAGAAGGCCATCACCCGCCAAGTCAACTTGGCGACAAACTCACCACCATCCACCACTGAGTACCTCAGTGGAAGCGACTCCTGCATCACCTTTGACAAGCGCGACCACCCGCGTCAAGTACCTCGTCCAGGCCATTGTCCCCTCGTCCTCGAGGCACAAATTGGAGGCTTCGACATGAGTCGCGTCTTCATGGATGGCGAAAGCGGCATCAACCTTATGTTCACGAGTACCTTGCGAGCAATGAGGATCCCTCTGACCTGTCTAGAGGCCTTAGACACAACATTCCACGGCATTGTCCCAGGCAAGGGCGTATATCCCCTGGGAAAAATCAACCTCGACGTCATCTTCGGCACACCGAAAAAAATTCGGCGTGAGCGCATCGACTTCGAAGTTGTCAACTGGCCCTCACAGTACCACTGCATCCTCGGATGTGTCGTGTTCGCTAGGTTCATGGCAGTGCCGCACTACGCCTACCTGCAGATGAAAATGCCAGGCCCTAATGGCGTCATCACAATCAATGGGAGCTTCGAGAGATCCGATAGTTGCGACAGGGAATTCAACAGAATCTCACAGTCCTTCGGTATGTAGGAGGAACTCGCCAGATTGAAGGAGTCGACAGACAATAGTCTGCCTCCCCTAAGCTGGCCAAGCTCACCCGACTTGTCCTTCGACTCATCGGTGCACACGAAGAAAGTTCAGGTCCACCCATCGGATCCCACCAAGATGGCCCTCATCGCCAATAACTTGAGTCCTGCATAGGAACTCGCACTCGTTGAATTCCTCTGTGAGCACTGGGAAATCTTCGCCTGGTGTCCAGCGGACATGCCAGGAGTTCCCACGGAATTCACCAAGCACGCACTCAATGTCAACCCAGACGCAAGGCCAGTCAAACAAACAATTCGGTGACTGTCTGAACCAAGAGCAAAGGCAGTCGGAATGGAGATCAATAGACTCCTTGATGCCAAATTCATACGTGAGATCAAGGAAAGCACTTGGCTCGCCAACACAGTACGGATATCCTGCGGATGTGCGTGGACTTCACCTCTTTGAATAAGCACTGCCCGAAGGACCACTTTCCGCTACCACGAATTGACCAGATCATCGACTCCACCACGGGATGTGAGTGGCTCTACTTCCTCGACGCCTACTCAGGCTACAACTAGATTCAAATGAAGGAGGAAGATCAAGAAAAAACAGCGTTTACAATGCCTTTTGGTGTGTTCTGCTACAACACAATGCCCTTCGAGCTAAAGAACGCAGCAGCCACCTACCAGCGGTGCATGCAGGCTTGCCTCAAAAACCAACTTGCTCGCAACATTCAAGTCTATGTCGACGACATCGTAATCAAGACCACAGAGGAAGCTTCACTAATCGACGACTTGCACGAAACCTTCGCCAACCTTGACCGCTACCGGATCAAGCTCAATTCGGACAAATGTGCCTTCGGCATACCATCTAGGCAACTACTCGGGTATCTTATCTCCGCAAGAGGGATCGAGGCGAACCCGAAGAAAATAAAAGCCATACTGGCCATGGAGAAGCCGAAGAACATGAGAGGCGTCCAGCAGCCGGCTGGACGGATCGCGGCGCTCAGTGTAGGGGTTCGTAGCATGGAAAACAAAAATTTTCTATCGCATACAAACAAACAAGCCAAGATCTATCTACTAGATTGTAGCAACGAGTCGATGGAATAACTCACCCTCGAAGATTCCAAAGTGTTTAACGAGAGCAGATTCTCGTGGGTGATGTAGTCGTACTCTTTCCGATCTCAAGATCGCGTAGACGATCCTTCCGGCGCCGCGTTCCCGCAGCGCTCCCGCAGTCGGTCACACGTTCGGTACTCGACGAAGACCTTCCTCTCCCTTGTTCCAGCAGGCAGCGGAGGTTGTAGCACTCTCCTCGCGATTCCGGCAGCACAACGGCGTGGTACCGGAGGTAGAGGGGAGATCCCGCAGGGCTTCGCCTTAAGCCGGTGCGAGTATGGTGGAGCTTATGAGAGAGGCTATTAGTGGTCTAGTAATTAGACACACCAATTAGAGGGCTCTAAACCAATTAGAAGGCTCTAAACCGAAACAGCTCTAAACCGGGGTCTAGGTCTAGTTTCTAGTTTAGAGGATAGGAACTTGTGTGTCTTGGGAGGGGAGCCCTGCCCCTCCCTTTATAGGTGGGAGGGCTGGCGCGCTAGGGGAGGGAGGGAGTCCCTCCCCAACTCGGCCTAGGGCTGGCCGCCGGCTTGGGGACTCCTTCCCCAAGTCGGTCTCCTCTTCTCCTCCTCTTCCCACTTTCCAAAACTGGCAGTTTGACTTTCAAACTAGCCGTTTGACTTTTCCAATTTAGGAATTAAATAAACCCTTTATTTTGGACAGCGAGAACACTTAGTACATGATGCAATCATTCCATCTTGCAATGACACATTCATGTACCCCTTCCCCCCCCGGAGTGCCGGACATTCCGGGACCTTCTAGAATGTTCCCGATGAAAACACCGGAACCATTCCCCAACTCCGAAATGGGACTTTCCTTATATGAATCTTATTCTCCGGACCATTCCGGATCACCTCGTGATATCCCGGATCCCATCCGAGACTCCGAACAACATTCGGTCTCTTTCTCATAATACCATAACTACTCAAACAACGTCGAATCCTTAAGTGTGTCTCCCTACGGTTCGTGAATTATGCGGACATGATCGAGACACTTCTCCGAACAATAACCAATAGAGGAATCTGGAAATTCATATGGCTCCCACATATTTCTACGATTACTTTGCGATCGAATGAACCACTTACATACGATACCAATTTCCCTTTGTCTCACGATATGTTACTTATCCGAGGTCATGATCGTCGGTATCTCTGCATACCTAGTTCAACCTCGTTACTGATAAGTACTCTTTTCTCGTTCCCGTGATATGTGATCCCTTGTGACCAAGTCACATGCTTGCAAGCTAATTGGATGACATTTCACCGAGAGGGCCCAGAGAATATCTATCCGTCATGTGGATGGACAAATCCCACTCTTGATCCATGTGTTTCAACCAATACTTTCCGAACACCCAATGCCACTTTTATAGCCACCCTGTTACGGTGTGGTGTTTGATGACATCAAAGCATCCATCCAGTAAAGGCAATATGCATGATCTCATGGTCGAAGGAATTAGGTTACTATGTATCAGAAAGCATATAGCAATTGAACTATTGAAATGACTTGATCTTTATGCTACGCTTGTCTATAGGAGTATGTCCACCATATCATTCTCCTAACGATATGATCTTGTTGTTGATAACATCTCAATGTTCATGACAAAGAAACCACATCATCAATCAACCAACAAGCTAGTGAAGTATAGAGGCCATACTAGGGACTTCAAATTAAGTTTACAAATCACACAAGTATTAATGGTTTCCTTGTTAATACTATTATAGCATGAATGTAAACATTTATCATAAACACAAAGATATATAATAATAACTACATTTATTATTACCTCTAGGGCATATCTCCAACAGTCTCCCACTTGCACTAGAGTCATCTAATCTAGATTACATGGTAATATACCGAACACCCATGGCAGTTTGGTGTTGATCATGTTTTGCCCTCGGGAGAGGTTTAGTCAACGGATCCGCCACATTCAGATCTGTGTGTACTTTGCAAATCTTTATATCCCCATCCTGGATATGTTCTCGAATAGCGTGGAAACGCAGCTTGATATGCTTCAGCTTCTTGTGTGACCTTGGTTCTTGCGCATTGGCTATGGCGCCCATGTTATCACAGTAGATAGACATTGGGTCCAGCGCACTTGGAACCACACCCAGCTCTGTAATGAACTCTTTCATCCATATCGCTTCTTGTGAAGCCTCCGAAGCAGCCATGTATTCCGATTCAGTTGAAGATCTCGCCACAACGCTTTGCTTTGCACTCCTCCAGCTAACTGCTGCACCATTCAAAATAAATACGTATCCAGATTGTGATTTAGAATCATCCGGATCGGTGTTCCAACTAGCATCGGTGTAACCATTAACAACGAGCTGTTCATCACCTCCATAAGAAAGAACCATATCCTTAGTTCTTCTCAAGTACTTAAGGATGTTTTTGACCGCTGTCCAATGATCCACTCCTGGATCACTTTGATATCTGCTAGTTAGACTAACAGCATATGCGATGTCGGGTCTAGTACATAGCATGGCATACATTAGAGATCCTATGGCTGAGGCATAGGGAGTCTTACTCATCTTTTCTCTATCTTCTGCCGATGTCGGACTTTGAGTTTTACTCAAGGTCGTATTGGGCAACATGGGCAAGAACCCTTTCTTGCTATCTTCCATTCCAAACCTCTTTAGAACTTTGTCCAAATATGTACTTTGTGACAATGATATTTGGCGTTTCGATCTATCTCTATAAATCTTTATGCCTAATATGTAAGCTGCTTCGCCAAGATCCTTCATTGAAAAACTATTATTCAAATATTCCTTGACACTATTAAGAAGGTCTACATCATTCCCAATCAACAATATGTCATCCACATACAGTATTAAGAATGCTACAGAGCTCCCACTCACTTTCTTGTAAATACAAGCTTCTCCATAAGTTTGTATAAAACCAAAACTTTTGATTACCTTATCAAAACGTTGATTCCAACTTCGGGATGCTTGCTTCAATCCATAGATGGACCGTTGAAGCTTGCATACCTTGTTAGCATCTTTAGGATCGACAAAACCTTTGGGTTGTATCATATACAACTCTTCATCAATGTCTCCATTGAGGAATGCTGTTTTGACATCCATCTGCCATATCTCATAATCATAATATGCAGCGATTGCTAACATAATCCTCACAGACTTTAGCTTCGCTACCGGTGAGAAAGTCTCATCGTAGTCAACTCCTTGAATTTGTCGAAACCCTTTTGCGACAAGTCGAGCTTTATAGACAGTAACATTACCATCAGCATCTGTTTTCTTCTTGAAAATCCATTTGTTCTCGACAGCCTTCCGGCCATCCGGTAAGTCCACCAAAGTCCATACTTGGTTTTCGTACATGGATCCAATCTCGGATTTCATGGCTTCTTGCCATTTATTGGAATCTGGGCTCATCATCGCTTCCTCATATGTCTCGGGGTTATCGGTGTTGTCCACCAACATGACATTCATAACGGAATCATACCAATCTGGAGTGGTACGAGTTCTCGTTGACCTCCGAGGCTCTGTAGTAACTTCAACCGAAGTTTCATGATCACCATCATTAGCTTCCTCTCTTATTGGTGCAGGCACCACAGGAACTTCTTCCGGTGCTGCGCTACTCGCAATTTCGAGAGAAGGTTCGACAACCTCGTCGAGTTCTACTTTCCTTCCAGTCACTTCTTTCGAGAGAAATTCCTTCTCTAGAAAGGATCCATTCTTAGCAACGAAGATTTTGCCTTCGGATCTATGATAGAAGGTATACCCAACAGTTTCCTTCGGGTATCCTATGAAGACGCATTTTTCCGCTTTGGGTTCAAGCTTGTCCGGCTGTAACTTCTTTACATAGGCTTCGCATCCCCAAACTTTAAGGAACGACAATTTAGGTTTCTTCCCAAACCATAATTCATACGGTGTCGTTTCAACGGATTTAGACGGTGCCCTATTTAAAGTGAATGCGGCTGTTTCTAATGCATAACCCCAAAATGATAGTGGCAAATCTGTAAGTGACATCATAGAACGAACCATATCTAAGAGAGTTCGATTACGACGTTCAGACACACCATTACGCTGTGGTGTTCCCGGCGGTGTCAACTGCGAAAGTATTCCACATTTCTTCAAATGCTCGCCAAACTCGTAACTTAGATATTCACCTCCACGATCAGATCGTAGAAATTTAATCTTCTTGTTACGTTGATTCTCTACCTCACTTTGAAACTCCTTAAACTTCTCGAAAGTTTCGGACTTATGTTTCATAAAATAGATATACCCATATCTACTCAAGTCATCCGTGAAGGTAAGAACATAACGATAACCACTGCGCGATGCTACACTCATTGGACCACACACATCGGTATGTATGATTTCCAATAAGTCTGTAGCTCGCTCCATCATACCAGAAAATGGAGTCTTAGTCATTTTACCCATCAGACATGCTTCGCATCTTTCAAGTGATTCAAAATCAAGTGATTCAAGAAGTCCATCGGAATGGAGTTTCTTCATACGCTTCACTCCAATGTGACCAAGACGACAGTGCCACATATAGGTCAAATTATCGCTTGATTTCAAACGTTTAGCCTCAATGTTATTAATATGTGTATTTCTACTATCGAGATTCAATATGAATAGACCATCTATCAAAGGTGCATGTGCATAAAACATATTACTCATATAAATCGAACAACCATTATTCTCGGATTTAAACAAGTAACCGTCTCGCAATAAACAAGATCCCGATATAATGTTCATGCTCAACGCAGGCACCAAATAACAATTATTTAAGTATAAAACTAATCCCGATGGTAGATGAAGAGGTAGTGTGCCGACCGCGATCACATCAACCTTTGATCCGTTTCCCACGCGCATCGTCACCTCGTTCTTCACTAGCTTCCGTTTATTCTGCAGCTCCTGTTTCGAGTTACAAATATGAGCAACCGAACCAGTATCAAATACCCAGGCACTACTACGAGTACTAGTGAGATACACATCAATAACATGTATATCAGATATACCTTTCTTCTTGATGTTGCCGTTCTTCAAATCCGCCAAGTACCTTGGGCAATTCCGCTTCCAGTGACCTTCTCCCTTGCAGTAAAAGCACTCAGTATCAGGCTTGGGTCCAGCCTTGGTCCTCTTCGTCGGCGTGGTAACTTTCTTACCACCCTTCTTGAAGTGTCCCTTCTGCTTAGACTTGCCTTTCTTGAATTTGGTGGTCTTATTGACCATCAACACTTGGTGCTCTTTCTTGATCTCCACTTCTGCAGATTTTAACATAGCAAATAGTTCTGGCAACTCTTTGTTCATGTTCTGCATGTTGTAGTTCATCACAAAGTTCTTGTAACTTGGTGGTAGTGATTGGAGGATGCGGTAAACTCCCAAAGTATTAGGAATCACTATACCCAAACTTTGAAGTTTATTTGCGTGCCCAGACATTTTAAGCACATGCTCACTGACGGAGCTACCCTCTTCCATCTTGCAGTTAAAGAACTTTTCAGAAGCTTCATAACTTTCAATTGCCGCATGAGTCTCAAAGATTAATTTGAGATCCTCGACAATATCATATGGATCTGACTCTTCAAACCTTTTCTGAAGCTCCGATTCTAAACCATACAAGATAGCACACTGAACTATGGAGTACTGATTCTTCCGAGCGAGGTAAACATTCTTTACTTCATCGGTAGCATCAGCTGCAGGTGGGTCACCTAGCGGTGCATCCAGCACATAGGTCAAATTACCAGCTGTGAGGACAATCCTCAAATTGCGGAACCAATCCGCGAAGTTGCTTCCATTGTTTTTCAACTTTTCTTTCTCTAGGAACGCATTAAAATTGATGGTAGGGGCTGCCATTGATCTACAACATATTTGCAATAGTTTAGACTAAGTTTATGACAAATTGAGTTCAAATTAATTAATGAAATTAAACTAGGTGAACTCCCACTCAAAACAACATCCCTCACATTGTTTTAGTGATCACACGAACCAAATCCACTACATCAACACCGATCATCACGAGAGCTGATATAGTTTTAATGGCGAACAATCATCATGTTCATCATATCTACTATATGATTCATGCTTTGCCTTTCGGCGATCCGTGTTCCTGAGGCCATGTCTGTACATGCTAGGCTCGTCAAGATCAAACCTTAGCTTCCGCATAAGCAAATCTGGCTTGCTTACGTTGTAGTCACCCGCGGAATCAAAGACACCCGATCATCACGTGGTGCTTCGAAGCAGCAAGCTTTGGCAACGGTGCATACTAAGGGTGAACACTTTTAGAACTTGAAATTTATGTGCATGAGGGATCATCTTATAATGCTACCGTCGTCTACTAAGCAATACAAGATGCATAAAGGATTAACATCACATGCAATTCATAATATGTGATATGATATGGCCTTTCTTCTTTGTGCTTCCGATCTCCATCTTCAAGCACGAACATGATCTCCATCATCACCGGCATAGCATCAAGGTCAATGACGCTTCTTCATGGTTGTCGTCCGCCAACTTCAACTATTACAACTATTTTGAATAGACACGCAGGCCTTAACAGAAATTAAAGACAACCATATGGCTCCTGCCGGTTGCCAACTTACAATAAGGATCATTGCATACATCAAATATAATCACAATCATGGCCATATCACATCACTGCACACCCCTGCAAAACAAAGTTAGACGCTTCTACTTTCTTTGCATATTTTACGTGGTTTGGGGCTTTCCATAAGTGTCGTTCTAACTTACGAACAAGAACCACAACATTGATACTAGCATTGTTGATCACCCGTTGTAAATTGGATCTTTACTATGCTAGGAGAAACAGGCACCCGCAAAGCCACTTATGCAAAACGAGTTGCATGTCAAGCGTGGAGCAAGTCTCATGAACGATGTCATGTAAGGTTAGCCCGGGCCGCTTCATCCCAACATACCGCAAGATGCAAAGTACACAAAAGGCAATCTACAATAAAAGCATCAACGCCCACAATGACCATTGTGTTCTACTCGTGCAACAGATCTACATATAGACACGGCTCTGATACCACTGTAGGGGTTCGTAGCATGGAAAACAAAAATTTTCTATCGCATACAAACAAACAAGCCAAGATCTATCTACTAGATTGTAGCAACGAGTCGATGGAATAACTCACCCTCGAAGATTCCAAAGTGTTTAACGAGAGCAGATTCTCGTGGGTGATGTAGTCGTACTCTTTCCGATCTCAAGATCGCGTAGACGATCCTTCCGGCGCCGCGTTCCCGCAGCGCTCCCGCAGTCGGTCACACGTTCGGTACTCGACGAAGACCTTCCTCTCCCTTGTTCCAGCAGGCAGCGGAGGTTGTAGCACTCTCCTCGCGATTCCGGCAGCACAACGGCGTGGTACCGGAGGTAGAGGGGAGATCCCGCAGGGCTTCGCCTTAAGCCGGTGCGAGTATGGTGGAGCTTATGAGAGAGGCTATTAGTGGTCTAGTAATTAGACACACCAATTAGAGGGCTCTAAACCAATTAGAAGGCTCTAAACCGAAACAGCTCTAAACCGGGGTCTAGGTCTAGTTTCTAGTTTAGAGGATAGGAACTTGTGTGTCTTGGGAGGGGAGCCCTGCCCCTCCCTTTATAGGTGGGAGGGCTGGCGCGCTAGGGGAGGGAGGGAGTCCCTCCCCAACTCGGCCTAGGGCTGGCCGCCGGCTTGGGGACTCCTTCCCCAAGTCGGTCTCCTCTTCTCCTCCTCTTCCCACTTTCCAAAACTGGCAGTTTGACTTTCAAACTAGCCGTTTGACTTTTCCAATTTAGGAATTAAATAAACCCTTTATTTTGGACAGCGAGAACACTTAGTACATGATGCAATCATTCCATCTTGCAATGACACATTCATGTACCCCTTCCCCCCCCGGAGTGCCGGACATTCCGGGACCTTCTAGAATGTTCCCGATGAAAACACCGGAACCATTCCCCAACTCCGAAATGGGACTTTCCTTATATGAATCTTATTCTCCGGACCATTCCGGATCACCTCGTGATATCCCGGATCCCATCCGAGACTCCGAACAACATTCGGTCTCTTTCTCATAATACCATAACTACTCAAACAACGTCGAATCCTTAAGTGTGTCTCCCTACGGTTCGTGAATTATGCGGACATGATCGAGACACTTCTCCGAACAATAACCAATAGAGGAATCTGGAAATTCATATGGCTCCCACATATTTCTACGATTACTTTGCGATCGAATGAACCACTTACATACGATACCAATTTCCCTTTGTCTCACGATATGTTACTTATCCGAGGTCATGATCGTCGGTATCTCTGCATACCTAGTTCAACCTCGTTACTGATAAGTACTCTTTTCTCGTTCCCGTGATATGTGATCCCTTGTGACCAAGTCACATGCTTGCAAGCTAATTGGATGACATTTCACCGAGAGGGCCCAGAGAATATCTATCCGTCATGTGGATGGACAAATCCCACTCTTGATCCATGTGTTTCAACCAATACTTTCCGAACACCCAATGCCACTTTTATAGCCACCCTGTTACGGTGTGGTGTTTGATGACATCAAAGCATCCATCCAGTAAAGGCAATATGCATGATCTCATGGTCGAAGGAATTAGGTTACTATGTATCAGAAAGCATATAGCAATTGAACTATTGAAATGACTTGATCTTTATGCTACGCTTGTCTATAGGAGTATGTCCACCATATCATTCTCCTAACGATATGATCTTGTTGTTGATAACATCTCAATGTTCATGACAAAGAAACCACATCATCAATCAACCAACAAGCTAGTGAAGTATAGAGGCCATACTAGGGACTTCAAATTAAGTTTACAAATCACACAAGTATTAATGGTTTCCTTGTTAATACTATTATAGCATGAATGTAAACATTTATCATAAACACAAAGATATATAATAATAACTACATTTATTATTACCTCTAGGGCATATCTCCAACACTCAGTCGATTCATCAGTCAAATGGGCGAAAAGGCACTACCCTTCTACCAACTTCTCCGCAAAGCCGACAAATTCGAGTGGACCAACGAAGCACAGGAAGTATTCGAAGACCTCAAGCGCCTACTGTCCACCTTGCCAGTACTGGTGACCCCATGCGAAAGGGAACCACTGTTGCTATACATCTCCGCCACCAACCAGGTGGTCAGCACGGTGCTCGTGGTAGAACGAGCCGAGGAAAACAAGGTCCATGGAGTACAGCGTCCAGTCTACTACCTTAGCGAGGTACTTACGCCAACAAAACGGCAGTACCCGCACTACCAGAAACTGGCATACGGCGTCTTCATGACGCCCGACGACTGCGCCACTACTTCTAGGAACACCCAATCATGGTAGTCAATGACGCCCCGCTTGGGCACATCCTCAACAATCTCGACGCCACCGAACGAGTCGTGCTTTGGGGAATCGAACTGTCTCCACGAGACATTACATATGAAAAACGTGATGCAATCAAGTCGCAAGTTCTCCCTGACTTTCTCGTGCACTGGATGGAGAACCAGCTCCCCGAAAAACCAGATATGTCCTACCTTTGGACAATGCACTTCAACGGTTCCAAGCGAAAGGACGGGGCCGGCGCAGGTGTCATACTGACATCGCCCCAGGGAGACAAGCTGAAATATATCCAACGAATGTAGTTCACCGCCTCCAACAATGAAGCTGAATATGAGGCCCTACTGCACGGGATGAGGATGGCAAAAGCCTGCGGCGCCAAGAGGCTCATAATATATGGCGACTCCAAGCTGGTCGTCAACTATACAATGCACGAGTGCGACGCACTGAACGACAACATGATCGCCTACCGCAACCTCTACAACACACTCGAAGGGGACTTCGACGGTTACGAGCTGTGGCACATAGGTCGCGAAAGCAATGAAGAGGCAGACACACTCACCAACATAGGCTCTACCTGTGCCCCCATACCACCTGGGGTATTTCTCGAGCGCATTTGCGAATGCTCCATCAAGCCCAAGGCCACAGAGAAGAAAACAAGCACAGCAACGGACTCGGGGGCTACGCCGCCCAATGAGCCAATGGCACTCGACGACTTGGAGCTGGATACAGGACTCGAAGGGCCAATGAGCGTCATGATGATCGAGTCATCCTGGACTCAACCGTACATCACGTACCTTCTCAGCAAGAGGCTACCGGACGATTTGACTGACGCACGGCACATCGCGCGGCGATCCAAGGCATTCGCTGTTATCAACGACGAACTATACAAGCGCAGCATCACAAGAGTACTCCAACGATGCGTATCCACGGCCGATGGAAGAGCTGTTCTCCTCGACATCCATGAGGGGACTACGGCCATGCGCGACGCCAAGGACATCGTCCAGAAATGCAACGCGTGCCAGCGATTCACGGACAAGCCACACGCACCTGGTGCAGAACTCTGGCCAATTCCATTGGCCTGGCCCTTCGCGCAATGGGGACTCGACATGGTCAGCAAGCTCCCAAAGTCCTCCCAAGGAGGCTACGTCTATCTCCTGGTCGCAGTCGACAAATTCACCAAGTGGATAGAGGCCATGTCAGTGACAAATCAGTCAGGATACAGTGCAGTCAAATTCTTCGAGTCCATCGTCTACCGCTTCGGAGTACCACACAACATCATCATGGACAATGGGACGAACTTCACATCCAAGGAGTTCTAAGAATTCTGCGAGAATCTAGGAATCAACATCAGCTATGCCTCTATAGCACATCCACAGACCAACGGTCAGGTCGAAAAAGCTAACGGGCTCGTTTGCGGCGGCATCAAGAAGTGACTCTTCAGACCACTCGAACAGGTCGTGGGCTGCTGGCCAGATGAATTGCAATCGGTACTCTAGAGCCTACGCACAACTCCAAACAGCGCCACAGGGTACACCCCATTCTTCATGGTGCACGGGGCTAAAGCGGTGCTGCCCGCTGAAGTACGATACAAAGCACCACGCGTGGTCGCTTACAGCGAGCAAGAGTCAACTCTTGCACTCGAAGACTCCGTCGACCTCCTTGACGAGGCAAGGGAAATCGTCGTGGAAAGATCAACGATCTACCAGCAGAACCTGCACAACTACTACAGCAGAAGGCTACGCCCCAGGTCCTTCATCGAAGGCGACCTGGTCCTGCGACTGAAACAACAAGGGCATCTCAAGCTCGAGTCCCCCTGGGAGGGACCATACGTGATTACAGAAGTAATCCCAGGTGGCGCCTATCGCCTTAAAGATTTAGAGACAGGTGTCGCATACTCCAACCCTTGGAACGTCGCGCAGCTGCGGCGCTTCTACCCTTAGTCATTTCTGTTTTACATTACAAATAAGGCTACTCAGCCAAGGCTACTTAGCCACACATTATACCTCGTACTATCCTGCGAATAAATAAAGCTAAGTGCCCCAAAACTCTGTGCTTTTCTTTTATTTTTCGCAAATTATCGACTCGGGGGTTGCGCCACCCTATACACATCTGTTCTACGAACTAACGTGATATCCTGAGTAGCTGGCACACCAATCGAAACCCTTGACAAACACCAACCCAGTTGCAACGCACCTGACAGGTTGACAAGGGGCTGAGATAAACACAAGTCAGGCTAACGAAAAGGAATCGCATAGTGCAACGCACTCGCAAAACATAAACGCTAACAAGCTCTTTATATACATCAATGTTACTCAATCATACACAACATATATATGAACTTTACAACACTGGTACAACTATGTGCAGGATACAAACTAAACTACTGCTGCAGCAAGGGAACGTTGGTCTGCTCCTCGAAGAAGTCAACGATTTCCTCCGCTAGGCGATCCACCGTCTGATAGTGCGGAACCATGTTCAACCTGCTGGCGGTCCAGCCGCAATTGCTGCAACGTCCACATCAGGCCTGTGTAGTCGCACCAGCGATAGAGCAACCTTGGAACCAGCCACTAACTATTGCCGTACACACTCGTGGATCACACTCAGGTCCTGGAATTTAGCAAGAAGGGCTAGCAGGCTCGATGGAACGACGTCCAGCGAGAACATCGTCTGGTAAATATTCTTCAAGCATGATTGTGACTTCTTCAAGAAGTGAAGCACTCGCGACGCACGATCCTGCAGGGTTGCCAACGCGACTGCGTGATCATGATCCACCCAGAAGTATCCACTCGCCTGCAGCTGCTCCTGGGTCAGGTCATTCATGCGAATAGCAGTCCTATCCTTCTCATCCTGCGGATGGCGCGCACTGACAACTATACCAAGCAAAGGCATAAGTATGAAGACAACGAACTACTGCGAGTGACTACAAGGAAAAGATAAGGAAGAACAAAACTAACATTTGAATTGGTCGCCTAGATGCGTCACCTCCCCTAGCAGATATTGTTCTCGGGCGGCGGCTTTCTCCGCCTTCGATTTCCACACATCCGCGTTACCACGGAGTACGGGCAATTCATGCTCCAACTGCTTCATGCGGTCACGGAGTCGTGAAAGCAGAGATAGCTCATCCACCCTTGAGCGCGGCGGCGCCAAGGTGTCATCAGGGGGTGGCGAATACCGAGGTTCCCTCAAAGGATCACTCGATGTGCCCTATCAAGAGCCAAGCAAGAAATAATAAGAAGACTAAGGCGAGGCATAGACAAAAGACTCGAGTGCATTCAAGATTAACAAAGTATCAGCAGATACACTCGCTAAAAGGCATGTTTTCGACAAAAGAAATAAGCTAGTTAACTATTACAAGACGCGACTACTGAGGAGCAACTAGCTTCTTCGACTTAGACTTTGGTTTTGGGGGCCTCATCGAGTATGTGGCAGTATCAGACGCCACAGACTTCCCGCCGGCCCCTAACGTCTTAGCCTTTGCCGCCTTCTTGGCTCGCTGAAGCTCCTCAGAGTACTTCGCAACTGTATTGATCAGCTGCAGCCCATACTTGCCACAAGCAGTCGTGAAAGGTGCAAAGACTACCTGCTGGCCATCCGCGCTGATAGGCATCGCCTTGGAGACCGCTGCAGGATCAACTTCGACTCCATGGGCTTGAACCATTGCGAGTGACATTGAAGCGCCAGCCGCACGGAGCGAGTTCTTGAAGCTTGCAGGAATGCCCCCGGCAAGAGACTCCACCAACTCATCTATATTCTCGATCAACTCAGCCTTGGGCGCCAGCTCTTCCCAGAGGCGACTGAGCATGCCCTTGGCCTTGGTGAGCGTTCCCTGAACGGCAGCACTGCGATCTTCGACTACCGAAATGGCACCCGCCAGGGCATCATCACGATGGAGTGCCTGGGGATCGAAGCTCAGACCGCTGGCATCTACACAAACCCCAAGCATGGGCACACAAGTGAGTACCAACAACAAATTCGAAAAGAAGAAAAAACAGTGAAAATTCAGACAAAGGAATACCCAAGAGAGCCTTGGCAATCGAAAAAATCTGTTCCTCGAACAACTTTTCCCTAGCCACGATGGAGGCTCGCAGATCCTCCTCACGTTTCCGCGACTCGGCACATGCTGCGACTGCCTCATCGCGACTCTTCACCACCGTGGCAAGCGTTTTCTCGAGGGAAGCAATGCTACGGAGGAGTGCATTATGCTCAGCTGTGGCACAAACGAAGATAAATCATCAGTCGAACACATCAAAAGGATGCAGAAGAAAAGTAAAGAACACTCACTTTCCACCGTGCGATGGCGATTGTCCAACATTGCATACTGACGACCCATCGCAAGCACCTGCTCCGCAAGGTGAGCGGCTTCCTTCACAACGAGCTGCGACAAAAGACATAGTAAAGGGTCAACAGATGGCATAGATGAAAATTCGACTGCAAGACCAGAAGAAGAGATACTACACTTACATGATCCTCCAAAGACTTTGAAGTCGATGGATTCGCAGGCGTCCGGATAACCATCTCGTGCTCCACATTGTGTGGAGAACTTGACGAATTATGCCCGGAGTGGGCCGCCAATGGAGGAGAAGGGGCGCACTCAGCCACTTTCTTGGCTTTGGAGGTCGCGACTCTAGATTCTTTCAAAAATTGTATGTCGCCAGAAGATGACGACGCTTGCTGACTGCAAAACAAAACCAACATCAAGAAAAGGCAACTTCAAAGAACAACCAGAAGAAAGATTCGCACACTTACCAATCAAACTTGTCAAAATCGAAGGTTTGATCCCCCGACTCTAACGACGACTCCTTCGACAGTCGCATCTTCTTGCGAGAAGATGGCGCCACGGCACTCACAGGAACGACAGATATCGGCGACTCTGCACCAACAGCTGCACCTTCCGGAGTCAAAGGAGACGATGCATCCGAATCCTCGCTGCGTGAACACTTGCGAGTGTCCGGACCACTAGACTCGGGGGCTTCCTCCTCCACATCAGATGGGATGGTCGACTCCGACTCGTCCTCTTCCAAGGCTTCACGAGGGATAACCCCCTCAGGAAGAGGGGGCATACAGGGTGACATCCCCCAATCCTGCATACAAAAAACAATTTAGCGCAAAGTCAAGAAAAAACAGCAAAGAAGCAGTCGACAAACAAAGCTACTACATAGCACAACTGTACCTCAGGAGGAGGGTTAGCAGCATCGAATGGAGGTACATCTGGATCATTGGGAAGCAAATCCTTGGCGATGTACTTGTTGACCAGTCGCACCCTTTTATCTACCTCACTCGCGGAAATGCCATCGACAGATACGCGAGTGACATCGTCCGTGCTAGCCCACTAGAACATAGGGTGGACTCTGGCCTGCAGGGGCTGGACGCGACGGTGCAGCCATGTGCGAATGAGAGCACAGCCTCCCTCCTTTTTACCCATGCGGCTCTCGAGGTCACAGACGTGCTCGTATAGCACATCTGTCTCCGCGGACTCTCCGGGCATCACTACGTTCTTCCAGGAGCGCCTCCTCTTGCACGACGTCGTGGGATCAAAGGGCGCGAGTCCGAAGTGGTCTCCGTCGGCCTTCAGGTTGCGGATGTAGAACCACTTGTCCCTTCACGCTTGGACTGATGTCGTGAGTTTGATGTTGAAGTATGTGGAGGAGGAGTCGACGTGGATACCGCAGCCGCCTACATCATAGACTACGGAGCCAGACGCTGATTGGCGCTTCAGCTTGAAGAGGTGCTTGAAGAGACTGAAGCGCGGCTCGATTCTGAGCCAGCACTCGCAAAGAGTAATATAGCAAGCTATATGGAGGATGGAGTTGGGGGACAGCTGATGCAGCTGGAGCCCATAGAAACAGAGAAGGCCCCTGAAGAAAGGATGCAGGGGCAACGAGAGACCGCAGATGATGAACGCTAGGAACATCATCCGAAAACCGGCAGGAGGGGAAGGAATTACCTCGCTGCTAGGGATGCGCGCGTCAGCGACTGCGGAAGAAAGAACTCCGTCTTGGCGTAGGAGACGGAGCTCGGAGGACTTGATCACGGATGCGCGCCACGCGCCATTAGTGACGCGAGTGCCTGTGCCCTTCTTTTTCCTGACGGTGGCGGCGCTGGTGCCCGCAGCGGCGGAACCGCCCTTCTTCTTTGCAGCAACCGCGGCAGCGGAGTCGGCTGCAACACCTCCTTTCTTCTTCCCCATTCTGCGGTGGCGGTGTGACCGAAGAAAGTAACTAGGGAATACACGGAGCTGGTCCAGCGCCGCGAGAAAGACCAACACAGAGAACCAGAGGAGCAGCAGCAATGGCGACGGAGGCAAAGGCAGAGAAAAGAAGCAGATGTGAAAAATTACCGTCGTAGCACCGCTACTTAACCCCCTGGAAGATGCAATCTAACGGCCAGGAAAAACCCTACCAGACGCGTAGCGTTCATCGTGCTCGACACGTGGAGGACCCGAAGCATGAACCGTCCCCTACTACCCCCATTATGCACGGAAATCGAGGAGGCATAGTTAAAACAAAGATTACGCATGCCCGGTCAAGTCAGAGTCAGAAAATGGGACCCACCGCTCGTCACGTCCCGTCAAACCCGCTCACGCGGACAACTGAGCTCACCTCATCGTCAGCACCGATGTCATCAAAAATTGAGGAGCGGAAGACTTCGACTACTTTAAGTCCTTGCTCGAGTCTTCGACTCCACCAAGCACTCGGGGGCTACTCCCATAGGGAGCGCTGGTCGCGCACCCTACGATTTTTTCTTTTCTTTTTGCAGGAACATGGACAAACGAAAACAAACCCAACCACTCGAATCCGCGATTCGACTATGGACATGGGTTACTCCCATAGGGAGCGCTGGAAATAAATTCGACTGAAACAAGCAAACAAAAGACGACAGCAGTCGCAAAAGTTCTTTAGTCCCTGTCTGAGTCTTCGACTCAACCAGGCACTCGGGGGCTACTCCCATAGGGAGCGCTGGTCGCGCACCCTATGATTATTGGTACATCGTACTGTGTGTTGCTAATATCCACACTCGAAGTTTATGGCAACACCGCCTCATATTTTTCCCTACAACGAGACTGTGTCTCCTGGGTCACCCGAATCATCTCCGCGATGACCAAAATTCGGATGCCACACTTGCAGCGTGAAGATAAGACCTGAATAAGACCTGGCAATGCACTTGCTGTGCACTACCAGAAATATATCCGTGCCTTCAGGTACGATGAACATGCCTTGACGGACGCGTCGAGTGCTCATACTCATATACTGGAATTCGACTCCTGTAAGACACCAGTACTTTTCCGGAT
The DNA here is from genome assembly GCA_916181665.1 of Avena sativa. Taxonomy (NCBI): domain Eukaryota; kingdom Viridiplantae; phylum Streptophyta; class Magnoliopsida; order Poales; family Poaceae; genus Avena; species Avena sativa. Next base: position 369,512,804 of record OV702290.1, read on the forward strand.
TCGAGTCCGGGGACTCACGTTCGAGTAGATTTCGTTGTTTTACCCTAAGATAGTTAACTGATACTGATACATCGGTTAAATCAGGCACGCACATCAACAATCCCTATGACACAAACAGAGCAGTCAAAAAACATACTCAGTCATGCACTCGAAAGGATTCATAGAAGTCCCCAGTCGAATCTACGATTCCACTGGACACTCGGGGGCTACTGACATGGGTATACCCTACAGGTATTCGAGCTTGGTATATACGGCCTGAATACAGCGGGAGCCCACGGTGTCGCCAAAGCCCAAACAGAGAACTTGAGTAACCTACGGACTCTCGATTGCTTGAAGAACAAGAAGAAGCTAAAGGTAGAAAGTTTAAAGGGGAAAACCCTAACCTGTAACCGACTCGACCTGCTACCCGAGACCTGGCCTATCTATATAAAGGCTAGGAGGGGGCGGCGAGGAGGACACACGCAAGCCTAGTTTCTACAACCCTCGCCAGATTGCATCTGTGCACCATTGTAATCCTCGATTCCTTTGATAATTCCACGAGCAGACAAGCAGGAGTAGGGACCTCTACGAGACCTAAACCTGGGTAAATCTTCGAGTCCCTTGTGTGCTTGTTTGCTAACCGATAGATGTCTCCAGCGCTTCCTCCTTCTCTAAAACCCAAATCCATAACAATGAGCGTTGATGAGTTAAACCCTCGTCATTAACTCATAGACATTAATCATTGTTTAACTAGAACCATGGAGGAGGAGGAGATTGCATAAAATACCAGTTTTGTCGGTTGTTTAAGGATTCTAATCAACATATGTCATGTAACATAAAACAAGGTAAAAATTGGTTATTTAAATCATGTACTATTTAAAACACTTTTTTTATTCTAATTTTAACTAGAGAAATTTTATATTGTAGGGCAAGGAAAACATTAGCAATTTTTTTCTTATTCACATAATGTTATCGTTCTAAGCGTGATTATCTTGATTGTCATGTTTCTTTTTAAAACAAATACAGGACAAACAAGGTCAATTTTGTTTGGTCTTCTATCATACTCTTATGGTTTGCATATGTTGCATTCATTTGAATGTACCATAAAGTATTATTCATCAATTCTAAAATCTGGTACCTAAAATACATATAAACTTTCTCCGCGAGAAACAAGGAGTGGCCTAGGAGCAAATCCGAGTAGTTGTTTTATGCATAATAGCTTAGACTTTTACTTTCACTAGTGCCATTTTAGATTTTAATGAAAACATCATTCTCATGGTACTTTAAATTCAAATAAGTATAGAAATATCCATGTCCTAATAAATATTCATTATATATATTAACTTGTAGCAACGCATGCGCATATTTCTACATTTTGTTGTATCAATCTCTTTCTGCATAATTAAATAGTTTTAAAAGTGCACAATTTTTTTATTTTCACTTTGATGGGTAAACATTGCCCCAAGGGAGCTCCACCCCTAAGATCAAGGCAAAGCACAATGCACGAGCGAGTTATGGGCCGATCTAGTTAACGTTGAAGTATCATTAGTTGGACTCTCCTGTGGTGGGCCCGGAAGTAGGCTTTGTATTCAACTTGTTTGGCTAGTTAAATTGCTTCTGTACTCTAATTTTTGCCTTAATTTAAGAAAAAACTAAGGGTTTCAAAGAACTTCTCCTTTGAGCCGTTTGGAACATAGGATTGGCTTGTAGAAAAATCCTAGAAAAGTTTTCTACGCAAGCAAATCCACGGGAAAGCCACATGAAAAAATACATTGAATCCGACCTCTTTATTTTCCTTCCTTTGCGTCAACTGAGGCAAATCAATCGTCAAGACTGCTATTAGAACCACCATCAGGCGAAGACGCCGCTGCTCCACGGTACTACACAAGCCATATAGACGAAGTTGATCGCCACCTCTGGACACGTTGTCCAAACACGCGGCCGCCAGTGCCCGGTGCCACCCTATCCTATCGTCCCATCTCCATGGGCGTGCCAATGAAGCCTGCAGCAGTCATGTCTATACTCCGTGTTCATGCAGTGGATGAATCAATAATGGGAAGGAGTTAACCACATGGTCAATTAGAGGAAGGGCTCCCGCCCGTCCCTCTCTCCTCCCTTATCCGAACCGCTCCTTGAGAGTTCCTCTGCGCCACGGCTTCTCCCCCGGTCTCCGGCGGCCTCGCCGGCCGGAGAGGAGGGGGAGAGGATGCCGGCCCTCCCTTGTATATACTACTAGTAGTAGGTGGCGTGCCCTTGTGGTGCTTGGCCTTGTGCCGGTTTGGATCTCCGCCATGGTGCCTGCACGTGGCGCATGGAGGTGGCCGGATCTTCCTCCAGATGGTCGTCCATGGTGGTCGGCATTGGGGAGGATGAGATCTGGTGGAGTCTCTTCAAATAAGCTTGCTTGTACTGGGATTAGGCTGCAGCAGCCAGGTTCTTGTTCTCCGTTGGCCGGCCGTGGAGGCGGGGGGAGGAGGACTGTTGCTGGTGTTTTGCAGGTTGTCCTTGTACCTCTGAGCTACTCTTGGGCGCAATTGGGTGGCGCCTAGAGGTTGCTCGCTGCTCTCCCGCATGGTGCTTCGTTGGTGGGAGCGAGTGTTTGGAGATTTGTTTTGAGCAGCTCAGGAAATAAACCCTTTGGGTCTTTGTGCCGTCTTCGGTTGCAGAGTTCGCATGCGGTGATGCCTCTCATGGCCGGTCGAGGTGGCGAGGAGGAGAGGCGTTGCGGTATGGCGCGTGCGGCGTTGGAGTCTCTCCCGGCCGGCCGTGGAGGCGAGGGGGAGGGTCTCCACTCTACATCGCCCTCTGCTACCCGGGGAAGGTACTACAGACGAGTTCGTTGCTGCTGCATTTTCTTTGGCTTCTCCTCCTCATCTCGGGCAGGAGCTTTGAGGAGGGAGCTTGGTATCTTCGCGCGGCAGGGATGGATTCTGGCTGCTCGTTGCTGTTGCTCCAAGTTGGGTCTGCTACGCCTAGGCGCTGGGTTGCGTCGGGTTGTAATGGACCTCCGAGGAGTACCAGAGACGATCTGCCTTGGAGTTGTGAAGCCAATCTTTTCTGCAGATCCAAATCGAAAGCTGTTTGCCAGCCGATTATCCTGGCCAAATCGAGGCCATCAAGCTTGCCGGCGAGATCAGGCGTTTCTTCAACCTCAATTGAGAGGCCCAGCTGTTGCAGGAGCGGTTTGGAAGAAGGACCCGATTGCTTTCTTCAGATTAGTTGTAGGGTTCTTTTTTAAAGTGTTTGGGCTTGGATGTATTTCTTTATCTTTTAGGGTCCACCTTTAAAATTTATAACTCCACCGCTTTATTTTAATGTATGGCTTCAAGCCCCTTCTGGGGCTCTCCCTTTCAAAAAAAACATGGTCAATTAGAGAAAGCAATAGGGCATGTGGTAGTTCTTTTTGCTATTTCTTAGCTTATTTCTTTTGTGTGCTTGTGTTCTGAGTTTAGTGGCATTGTTTGTAAAATTGTGGAATAGAGTAAATAAATATTTTGGTTGTTGGACAAATCATTGTAAAAATGTAGAATAGAGTTAATCACTATCATCTCGGTCATCATTAATTATTAGTCTGATAGAAACCCGAGAACAAACCCCGCCACAAAATATTTTACCTAATGCAATGCACTTTTGTGGGTAGCTAGGATGGCCTAGTGTGCTTTTGCTGCAATCGTGTTCCATGATAGTTGGTGAGGGTATTTGTATTTGCTTTCCGCTAATAAACCGGTCACTCTTTTTTGATTTAATAAAAATGACAAGTTTTTTCCTCGTTTAACAAATCTTATTCGATTAAACTAACCCAATGCTTTGTCGCGCGAATGTACTTATATAAAAATGCAAAAGGTAGTATCCAACATGCCAACGTGTAACGGTAACCGACTACTGATTTTGACAAACAAAGTTATCCTGAGCGGAGAGACTTTTGCAGAATGGAAGCACTAGGGGTCTCCTGAGGATAATTCTCCCGGATCGCCCTGCTCCCAAGCGCGGCACCTGTCTTAAAATTAGACTCCAGTCCCATTTTTCCTACAAAACTTTTCGGTTTTGTTACAAATATCTTGATTTTGCTATATTGTAGACTTCAAAAAATAGAATAAAAAGACAGTCTCGCCGAAGAACTTGTTAGATGCCTCGCCAGAGAATTTGTAGCAAATAAGTTGTGCTAATATAGCAAAACCCTATTTGGCCAGAGACGTCACCGGAGACCTTGTAGCAAATACTTTTCGCTGTTGTAGCAAAATCATAAAACTATTTTAACAAAGGAACCCGCCACTATAGCAAAACCCGACTTCGTCTAAGACCTCGCCGAAGATCTCGAAATAAAACCTTTATAGTATTTTAGCAAAACAACAGAACTTTTGTAGCAAAAATTTGTACCCCCTCCGATCTAAATTAATAGACTCACATTTGTCTAGATTCCGTTTTATCTAATCATATTTTAGTGCTAGATACATTCAAATCTAGAAAAATCTAAGTTTATTAATTTGGAAAGGAGGGAGTAGAAAAATCTAACGCCGCACGTAGCACATCCGAGGATCTTTTGCTCCGCCACCGGACGCACGTAGCAAGACCTACACCTTCCTGTAGCACCGCCACCGACCACATGTAGCAGAAACCGATGCCGCTTGTAGCACCATGGTCGGCCACATTAACATCGTTGCCAGCCCATGTAGCAAACATCAACGCCGTATGTAGCAGCGTCGGTGGCCTTTTGTAGCAAAGGCGGTGCTCTTCGTCAGTATCGTCGACCTCCTTGTAGGTAGGAGAGCGGCGGCGGTGCTCCCGCGAGGAACTCTCGGCGACAACTAGGGGCGCGACAATGGCTAGGATAGTCGAGACAAACAGAGACGGCGATGGAGGAGAGGATAGAGGCAGAGAGCGCTCCACTGAGAGTAGCCTTCCAAGTCGTCGATGCCAGACATGGAGGTTGTCACCTCGTTCGTCCCATGGGGCAGCGCGCTCATGCTCATGGAGATGGTGGTCGACGAGCTTACAAAAAAAAGTGGGGGACAAGGGCGAGGTCCCGTGGGGCGGCACGAGCGTTCCCATGGAGTCGCGGTCGCGACGGAGGCGAGCTGTGGTGAACGTGCTCGCGATTAGGGAGGATGTGAAGGAGAAATTTAGGGAAGAGATAGGGTAGGGGTGGCACATGCCTCTTCTGCTCCTCCACACGGTGGACGTGTTCGCGCGCCAGCAAGGGACCCACCTTGACCCGGACGATGTGATCCCTCGAGTTGTCGGCGGCTCGCTCTGACGGCAGTAGACAGGCGTTAGATCGTCCAATGATCTTAATGTAATTTTTATTCTGTTTTAGGTGCTTTTGTACTTCTTTTGAAGTCAATAGATTCGGATCTCCCAAAATTAAAAATGGTATCGAGCCTGGCCACGTACACACCACGTCGATCTCAAACTAGAGAAAAATAAGGAAGGGCACAGGAGAAAATATCGTACTTCTGTCGACACTAGCACACGTATCTGTCTTCCAGGAGCAACGCAACAAGTACCCATCCTAGTGACACGTGCACCGACCATGGTCGGTCCTATACGCTACGGCACACTGACGGTGACATGCCTGTGTCACTGACATAACGGTCCCGCGTAACATACACTCCCACGACCCGGCTAGTTCCGGTGTGCACGCGGCAACGGTACACCGGAATCCTCTTTCGCCTCTGCCTCCGCCACCACCGCTCTCGTTCTCGTCACATCCCATGGCGATTGCTCCTCCAGCCGCACGCCCGCACAACCCCTAACCCTAGATCCCGCCTGCTACAGTCGCCCCCGCACACGCACGAACCGCTGCACCCTCACTCTCTCCGGCCGTGTTCCTCTCGCATCCTTCTCCTCGCTTCCTCCATGGAGGCGGACAGCAGCAAGGCCAAGCTGGTGGCGGCCTGCGTGATCGGCGGGATCGTGCTGGGCGCGTCCGTGGTGGCGCTCCACGTCGCCGGGCCCGTGGCCATCCCGGGGCTGCCCCCAGTCGACGCGCTGCGGCGGCGGTTCCGCCGCCGCCGCCGCCCCGTGCGCGTCTACATGGATGGCTGCTTCGACATGATGCACTACGGCCACTGCAACGCGCTGCGCCAGGCGCGCGCGCTCGGGGACCAGCTCGTCGTCGGCGTCGTCAGCGACGACGAGATCACCGCGAACAAGGGCCCACCGGTCACGCCGCTCCGCGAGAGGTCAGGCGGTCCTTCCCCCATCCCTTTAATGGCCATCCCATTTGCATCTACCCATTGGCCGAATTTGGTCCAACATTTCATTCTAATTACTCTGAACGGGTAGGTTCGTGCTCGTGCTTCAAGAGCATCTTTGTTCTATCAAATCAACAAGTTTGTTTATCAAATCAAACAAGGTCATGAAATTAAACAAACAATTCAAAATGTTCAATATAGAAAACAAAGGCAAACAAATAAACAAACTACCTGGCTCCTTTGAGCCTCCACAAATGCTTGGAGCTACCGGCGGGCGTGGGGCCGGCTCGGGAGTGAGTGTGGGCGGCTCGGGGGGGGGGAGTATTTCCGGCGGCGGCGGTGGCTGTAGTAGACTGAACGGCAGACGACGGCGAGTGGTGGTCGCTGGGTGGGAGGAACGCAGTATGTGGGCGGCTTTGCAGGCGCGTGTCGCCGACAGGGCTGGCCCGCGTCGTTTTCAGCTCCATCCGGCGCCCCCGCTTTCCCCCCGTGGATTGGGTTCGGCTTCTAGGGGTGCCGGATAACTAAACGGGCCGCGCCGGCGCCAAACAGTATGTGGGCGGCTTTGCAGGCGCGTGTCGCCGACAGGGCTGGCCCGCGTCGTTTTCAGCTCCATCCGGCGCCCCCGCTTTCCCCCCGTGGATTGGGTTCGGCTTCTGGGGGTGCCGGATAACTAAACGGGCCGCCGGTGCCAAAAAAAAATTTGGGGGGGGGGGGGGGGGGGCGGCGTCTGGGCGTCATTTTGGGCGCCGGCACACCCCATAGGCCTTTGGGGGCCTTTAGGGACCCCGAGTGGAGATGCTCTAACTATGTCTGTTTTCCTTCCTTATATGAGTGGTTCGAACAAATTTCTGGGGAAACAATTTGTTTCATGGCATGAGTGGTTCGAACTGTGCAATTTGTATTCCTTGTATGGAACAAAATGGATTTTGGTCAGTGGATAGGCTAGCGGGCTGTGATAATGCGCTAAACGTCCGAATCGTACATGTGTGAGCAAATCATGCACTTATACTTTTTCCGTCTTCCCGCTACATATCCTACAAGTGGAGTGAAATCACAACGAGGGAGGAAAAAGGTCTTTCATGTGACTAACAGCTATAGGTGGTATGCACAATAGCAACCCATGCTAGTTCCTTATCTCTAATGTTTCCTTTTCCATGTAATACAGAATGGTAATGGTCGGTGCCGTGAAATGGGTGGATGATGTTATTCCAGATGCACCATATGCCATAACTGAAGAATTCATGAAGAAACTATTCACCGAGTATAATATAGATTACATCATCCATGGTGATGATCCTTGCCTGCTCCCAGATGGTACCGATGCGTATGCCCTTGCCAAAAATGCTGGCAGATATAAGCAGATTAAAAGAACCGAAGGAGTGTCAACAACAGACATTGTTGGTATGGATTCTGCTTTTATTTTCTCTTTCTCTTCTTTAGTGTTAGAGTTTGCGTTACCATTGTGAAGTTGGAGTCTGAAGCTTGTATGTCAAGGGAATTTCGGGGCTCTAGTTCTGAATCGCGGTGATCTTTGAGAACCAAATCTTGTAGTGATCTACAGTATTGCAACTGATTCTGGATCAAATAGAAACCTATTTTGAAGAACCTGCCATTCACCAATGGATTGGTCATTTATAGTAAAGAAACTGCTTATAGCAGTGAAAAACACTTATCCTCACCATGCCCATCTTTCTTCATTGCAGGAAGAATGCTTCTTTGTGTTAGAGAGAGATCAGCTTCTGATAGGCGCAACCACTCTTCACTACAGAGGCAGTTCAGTTCTGGGCATGGTCAGAAGATTGATGACAGTGGAACTGGAACTGGAACTGGAACTAGAATATCTCATTTCCTTCCTACATCTCGGCGAATAGTCCAGTTCTCAAATAGCAGGGTATGACTTTATGGTTTCTCATGCATTGAATATCATTTATGTAGGTGAATATATTCCATAAGGCTCCACGGAACGGATTTAGCTGTTGGCACCTAGTCTTGATACTGGAAACAGGTTCTAGGTCGCCGTATTTCTGTTTCTCTCTGAATAAGGCACTTCTTTCGTGGTGATACCGTGACAGTGACACTACTTATCCTGAATTTTTCTCGTAGTTCAGAATTGCAGGTGCAAAATTCCATTGGCAGATGTTTATCTTTTTTGGAACATCAACTTTTGGATGTTCATGTAGTTACTAGGCACGATAGAAATATTTCTTGAGTGAGAGTACAGAGCACCTAATCTACTGTTTACTTGTGCCCTGTCAATTAGTCAATTGCCATCTGATTGCTGGTTCAGTGCATCAGCAATATATGGATTTTTTCAAGGCTTAGACAAGTCCTTAGGTGATGGTCCCAATCCACAACCAACAAAAACAGTGTCTTTTTTTGACAAAATTACCATAGGGGAAGCCCCTACGGTGTGATTTTATATATCAAATCAAAGAGACAAAAGAAAACAAGTACTTAAAGTATCAGGAAAAATGCTTGCAACTCGGGTATTTGTTGCACGAGCATATAATCTTTATGTTTCATTTCTGTAACACAGGTGATAAGTGATGCTTTCAACTTGATTAAACTCGTTTCCTCTTCCCAAAGTTATGATGCATTTTATTCTGTGTTAACTATAAGCTTTCCCAATGTAGGGTCCAGGACCAGATTCTCGGATAGTTTACATAGATGGTGCATTTGATTTGTTCCATGCTGGACATGTTGAGGTAATTACAAGGAACAACATCATCTGTCTTAGCATTCAAACACACTTTTCATATGGACATGTTGCCTGTACTTCTCTACTTCTTATTGCAAGGAAACAATCAAACAAAACTGAAGTTCCTTTCCAAAACATAGCAAATTCAGACATTCTGTTGTATTCATAGTTTCTTGTACATAGATATTACGACTTGCTCGAGGGCTTGGAGACTTCTTGCTTGTGGGTATTCACACGGATCAGACCATAAGGTAATATTTGATGGTTGCTTCCACTTTTCCTCTTTAAATCCCTTACAAGTTAGAATATTAGTATTTACTGTTGCCCCCCCTCCTTCAGTTTTCAGTGAAAAGAACACAGTATATTCAGTTGTCCAAGTTTAGAATGTGCATTCGTGTTGTAGCATATCATCTGTACTCAATTCCTTCAACATAACTTTACAGTCTATATTTGCTGTTGGTGCTTATTATATTTGTAGTTCTACACGAGGACCACATCGCCCAATCATGAATCTCCATGAGCGAAGTTTGAGTGTCCTAGCCTGCCGTTATGTTGATGAAGTAATTATTGGTGCTCCATGGGACATTTCAAAAGACATGGTGAGTTACCGAATCTGCGCTAAACCACCACATTATCTAATTTGTAGTATAAAATGCTTGATCCAAGTGTTGTCCTTTATCCTTGAACGTCGCACTTAAGACTACTCATTGGTGCCCACACTTCGTAAGGATAAGAAACATGTATCATAGCATGTTGAGTCGTCTTTGTCAGGCTCGGCCAGTCCGCCTGCTCCATGGCCTGGGATCTGCCTCATCCATTGTGCTTGGGCTGCACAATGTGATTGGCTTTGCTGTGCATCTGGTTGTGATTTACTCTCATAGTTTGTGTTGAAGTATCTATTTGTTGAGATTTTTTTCCTTCCAAAATAAAATTCTTGTAGCTACTTTAGGGAGGTAAAAATGTAGAATAGGGAGGTGGAGGAGTGAATCAACCACCGCCAACATTGTAGCGTGCTGCTGCCACCAACTCCACTACTTCTAGTTGTAAATAGACACATTTGTACACACATTGCGTAGAACATGGCACTTATGCTATGCCAATAAAAAGCTTAATTTCACATCAAGTATTACATTTAAATAGTAATACAGGCTAACCTGGGCGTATATGTAAATATATGCAGATGAAAATGAGATATACTTTCATACCATGACTTTTTCCTTGAAAAAAAATATCACAGCACCGTTAAATTTAGTAAGCAATCATTCTTTCTTGGCTTGATTCAAAACTTAGTTTGATTTGGGGTTAGCTAAACTAAACCAAGATATATATCATGACTGTTTGAACCAGATCATTTAAAAATCATGAGGTGCAATTTTAGTTATGACTATCAGGTTTTGTGCATGGGTTGTATGTCAGGAGTTCTCAACTTCATTTTTCTGTGCAGATTACAACATTCAATATTTCATTAGTCGTTCAAGGAACAATTGCAGAGAACATGGATTTTGCAAAGGTAATTGAGTTTTACTTCCCTTAGAATACTCAAAATATTGATGTAAACATTCATCATTTACTATGGCCACTTGCACTTATCAGGATGAGTCACATCCGTATGCTGTCCCAATGGAGATGGGCATCTACCGTAGACTGGCGAGCCCTCTGGATATCACCACTAGTACTATTATAAGGAGGATAGTTTCTAACCATGAAGCCTACCAGGTAACTAGTGTAGTGTTGGATTAGATTGGTGGGTTGACATTGGTCCTCTCTATGCATTACTGCACTACATATTCTCGGCTGCATAAATGTGATTTTCCTTTTGTCTTCTTGTCAATAATGTGCTCACATGATTTGTTTTATACTGATGTTTATGATAGTGAATTAGTGCTCTGGTGAAGCCTTCTTCTATATGTAGTTTTGTAATTATGTACATTAAATATGTAGTTTGTCCTGGGACCAGTATTTCTTGCTATGTCTTACGCTCAGTGACATGTTCTTTGATGTGGGGCCGATGTGGTTCTCATTTATGCTGCTGGTCCATTGATCTGGTGTGGTTTTACTCATAATTTTATCTGGTATTCCCTTGTGCAGAAACGGAACGAAAAGAAGGAAGCCAGTGAGAAGAAGTACTACGAGAGTAAAAACTTCGTCAATGGGGTGTAACTTGTGAACATACCTTTTGAGAAACTAACACTGTCACAAATGCAACCATTAGTTGTTCCACGGGTTTACTCTTTCATTGTTATCTTCCTCATGGTGATGCTATACCTTAGGTAGCTCCAGATGCAACCTCTTGAGACTAGTGAGGTCCGGCAGTGGTTGCGAGTTAGGCCACGATGTTGGTATGGGGATGCTGGTGTGGGAAGGCGTTTCGTCCGTCCATTTTTGGTGTCCCATATCTTTTCCTTGTCTGTGGGCCTAAGCTGCTGCTGTCACCAGTTTTAGTTGTGACCTGTAGGTTTTTTCAGAACCGTTGTACAGTATGAATGCTAGGTTAATGATGCTTTATTTATATGCCTCCCGATATATGCGGGCGCAGTATGGGAGTCCTTTTCTCGCATATTTGGTGAGTCCTATTCTCATCTTGAGCTGAAAAGTGGACTAACTGATGCGGTACGGGTCGGTCGGTGATAGCAACTGGGTCTGATGGTACACCTGGACTCGGTTGGTGACACATTGTCATCTTATGGAATGACTATATGGATATGTAAATCACTGAGTCTTGACAAAATGGTCGCTTGGTGACACATCGTCATCTGATGGCATGACTATATGGATATGTAAATCACTGAAACTTGACAAAATGGTCGCTAGCACGAACACCGGAACGCTGCCAAGTAGTTAGCGCTTTGGTGGTTCAGCCTGGTACACGTTCCTTCATCGCCATGGATGAAAGGGATGTTCTACCCGTGATCTCCAAACAGCACACCTGTGCTGGACATGCTTTGTTGTTGTAAGCAGCACGCACTGTTCACATCCATCGTTTTGCCTCCCAGCTTTGTCCTGGCTCTGATTTGGATCTGGACATCTGTTTGCTTAGTTTTAGCGGTGGTTATGGATGGGCTGGACTGTCAGTTCTGTAACCTCACACTTCTCTTCTGTGGAAAGACGTTATACCTGGTCTCCACAAACTAAGATCTGCGTGCCTCATTTGCGCACGTCCTGGGTTATTTCTGAATAATGGAGTGGGGGTAGAACCAGGGAGAAACTGACAGGCAAACGCAATAAGGTCGTGGGACAAGCTGAAGATCCAGCTGCCTCACATTCCAGCGACCACCCCCTGACAGGGACGCCCCCAGAGCTGGAGAGACGGTTGCATACATTTCATTTCGTTTCGTTTCGTCATGGGTCCCTAAAAATGGAATCCTCAGTCGCTCCAGTTCTATGTCTGTCCCTGCAATTATAGATGATGTAGGGGTTAGTGGACTGGATGAGATCCGGATAGATATCGGAGCGTTGGAGCCGCCTGATAATCACTGTGCTGTGTAGGTTACATTACATAGGGCACATGATTATCATCATGCCGCCGCGGTGCACTGCACTGCTTCGCTCAAGTGTGATGCCATGACGGCTACGTGCCACCCGTGAGTTCAGTCCAGTCCCTTCCGACGTGATTGAAACCAGTAGATTTGGTGTTTCAGCATTGACTTGAGAACAGAATCGGATGGCCTGGTTTAGTTAGCATGCCGTCTGTTCCTAGAGGCGTACGTAGGAATTTTGTGTGTGTATTATATTTTTAGTTACCAAATACTCCCTCCGTTTTAAAATATAAGATGTTTTAGCCTTGGTGAAGCGAATGTATCAAGACATCTTTTAGTGTTTGATTCGGAGTAAACCTACACATCAAAAAGATGTCTAAATACATTCATTTTACAAGAATCCTAGGGTAGTTCCCCTGTGAAACCATTTCAATCCAAATATGGGAGTACTGTGTTCTGTTATATAGAAACTGTGGGTGAGTCACGAGATCGAACTTAGTTTTTTCTTGTCGCCTCAGACGAGATCGAGCTCACTGCTACGTGTACAAACCTCTTGAGTTATCGACCCGCCAACACCCGAAGAGCCAAATAAGTTTGGAATCCATGAAAGACGGATCCCATATATGCATGTGCTTTAAAAAATATTGTATACGGTGAACTTGTCTGATCGAGGAACAGGATCTGCACATGATTTGTCCTTTAGCTGGGCATGCACCTGAGAACTTGCTCAGAAAGCGCAGTCAATTTTACAGTAATTATACGGTACCCCACTAATTAACACATCTCGATATCTTGTTATTTTACTAGTACTACTCTTTGATGAAATTTGTGCAAGTCACCTGCACGCACCAACTCCCACTCACAGGCGCACCACGATCAGTTGATTGCTTAAATCTTTCTCGTAATCTGTTCTTTAATACCAGGTTGATTCCTTAATCTTCTTCGTAATCCATTCACTAATGACAGGTTCTTTTCTTGATCTTCTTCGTAACTGATTCCTTAGCTTTTTTTTTGAACGGGGAGAGGGTTAGAAGACCCTCGAAGCTTCATTCATCAAAGCGGTGGGACATGTTTACATGATGGACCCGCCATTGTTGGCCTTATAGCAGCGGCCGCCAGAGGACGAAACCACTTGTTCTGGAGCCGATGCTGAAGCATCGTGCTATGGGCGAAGATCCTCCCGCCCTGGAGGAAGAAAATTTTCTCAAAGCAAAAGCTCTCGAGGGGCGGAGCGCCCCCCCCCTTGGCCACAGATAGTGGTGGCGCATCTTGCTGTCGCTTGGGTGCTTCCACAAGAAGAGCCTCACCAGTCCCAGCAGTCGCTTTGAATCAGCATCCACCGCACCACCACCTCGTCTTCTCCCCTCGGCTCTACGATCGGCCAGAGAAAGAGGAAGAGCAGCCTGATAGATCTGACGCGTAGCATGCCATGAGCTTTATTCGATGAGGTAGAAGAAGAGTTGCAACAGCTTGCCAACTCCGACCACCGGAGTGTCGCTAGTCGCCACTACTTCTCCACCGCATGCCTGAAGGACCTCAGAAGCTTCAGGCACGGCAACCTCGACGGCATAACGCCACACAGACACAGGGCATAAAGCTGACACGAAAAACTATAGAACCTAAAGCTATCTACAACTACTCTGGCATCCCGCCCTCACCCTCTCCAGCCGCCGGCTAGTCCGACAAGAGGAGCTCAGGGGGACTACCCGGTCTCCCATGAGAGACTCTCAAAAGCAAAAGCGGAGGGAGGGGAAGGGGAGAGTCCTAACCGATTCCTTAGTCTTATAGCACTTTTTAGGTTCTCTCTCGAACTCTCTAGTCCATCCAAGTCTTTTTTTGAATAACAATAGGAGAACTGTTATATTCATCGCGATAGAGGAGAAGGTCAAGACGACCCGTTAACCAGGTTTATAAGGAAAACCAGGCCCAAAAACCATACATAATGACCTTGTTTATGAGGAAAACCGGGTCAAGAAAACCGCACAAGCATCGGAGCCTCATCGCCCACACGACACCAGACCATCGACACACTAAAAACACACACCCATATCCGGAGCCGCTGCTCCGGCTTCCTCCACTCGGAGGCGAGCCGCAGGGCCGCACGGTGTGGACGTCTCATAGCCCAAGCTACACACGGCGACCACCCGCAGACCATAGATGCCGCGCCAAAAAGATCCGGGGTCGTCGCCCCATCGTGCCAGTCAAACCGACCGTTTGGTCGCGTCGACCGGGCCGACAAACTCACTGCCCTCGCAGCACTAGCACACCACCCATGCCTTACTAGGACACAACCACACCTCATGGAGTCATCGCTGCAAGGCCTTCTGAGGCCACCGCCTCGATGCATGTCCACCATTCGGAGCTGCCACCCTGGCATCCACAACCCTCCACCACAAGGCCAACCCGCACAGCCACCACACACCTGCCACACCCAAGTGTCGAGGACTCCAAAGGTGGCGCCTTCAAGAGGTAACGACACAAGGTGTTGCCGCCACCCGCTCCGAAGGAGCTAAGGCTTTCTCCCAGAGAACACAAGAAACGCGCGACGACAGGAGCTCCTCGATGATGCCTTCAAGAAGGAAAATGTCTCCGAAGGGCACTGCCATCATCGGCATCCACCAGAGTCGGTGCTAAGCTTTCGCTTGGAGCATCATTCCCATCAAGCCAAGAGAGGCCTGACAGCAGGGCGCAAACATCCGAGCACGAGCCTCGCTGCCAACCACCAATGTCCCTCGCTCGCCGGATCTACACGCCACAGCTGCATCACTGCAAACCCCAGAAGATCCCACCACCAACTACAATGATGTGGCCCCACCGCTGCAGCTCTGCGCATTCACTACATCCCGCACCCCCGTGCGCTGGCGACGGCCCATCTCGTCGTCGACCAACGCCTAGACACGCTGCCAATCCTGTGGAGCACCGCCCCCACACCAGACCCGCGCGCCGAACCCCAGGGACAGAAGAGGGAGAGCCCGCCTCCATGCCGCCCAGCCGCACCGTGCCCTACCAACCGCCACCCCGCGCGCTTGCGCGCTGCCCCTACCCACTTCTGCTCATCTGCGCGTTTGCGCTGGTCCACGCCATCGCCAGGCGGCTACCTCGCTCAGACACCTCGCAGGCAAGAAGGAAGTCCCTCCGCCACCGACACCATCTGAGCTTTGCTCGGTGGCGCTTGCCGATGACGGCGGCGGGGAAGGAGGGCAGGGTGAGGGGCATGGAAGAAGAGGTGGGATGCGCTCGGGCTGCTCGCGGGGGGGGGGACACGGGGGGTGTTTTAGTCCATCCAAGTCTTGGGAGCTTAGCTTTAGGTACACACAGACCCTCGGTGAGGATCGAGCACGAAGCGAGAACTTCGACAAAATCTTGATAGCCAGCTTGAGTATCTATACATGCTGAAGAAGCTTTTTTTTAAGCAACAAAAGGGCTAGTGGAAAATATATTTGAACTTGGCTAAAAGATCATCCTTAAATATAATTGTAGTGCTTGTGTAAGCATGATTTATCATCCAAAATGTAACACCAGCAGAAGACTCTCTCCCAACCTTATCGCTTCAGCGATTAGAGACAGGCGATAAGGGAGGCGACCTTCGCTCTCAAGATCTCGAGCCCGACCCGATCCCGGGCCTTTGCCGTCGGTGGCGCCGGCTAGGGAAGGGATGGGGAGGTGCCCGGTTGAAATGGATCGTATGGGCACCTAGAGGGGGGGTGAATAGGTGATACTTCAAATTTTAATGCCTTTTCAATTTTAGGCTTGACACAAAAGGTAAATTCTCTAGATAGCTATTTGATACATTGCAAATGTATCTATAATTTTTGATGTTCCATGCTTGGTTTTATCCACTTTCTTGTGTTTTGTTCCAACTTTGGAGTACTTTTCATGTGATTTCTTGGACTAACCTATTAACAAGAGCCACAGTGCTAGCTGCCTGTTTTCTGCTGTTTTTGGTTCCAGAAAAGTCAGAAAATGAATATTCTCGGAATTAGACGGGACAAAAGCCAAAGTGCCTATTTTTCCGGAAGTCATCAGATGCCAGAATACGAGAGGGAGAGGGGCCAGAGGCCGGCCACACCACCTGGCCGCGTGACCAGGCTTGGCCCGCGCATGGGGTGGCGTGGTGGCCCCTGGCACTCCCTCGGCCTCCCCTTCCGCCTATATATTGCCCTCGGGACGAAAACCCTAAGTACCCGATCAAAAATCCACGAAAGAGTCCGTAGCCGCCGTCATCTCCATCCCTAGATCGGGAGGGATTTGAAGCTCTTCCCGGCACCCTACCGGAGAGGGGAATTCACCCTGGAGGCCTTCTTCATCACCATGCAAGCCTCCGGTGTGATGCGTGAGTAGTTCATCCTTGGACTACGGATCCATGTAGTAGCTAGATGGCTGGTTCTCCTCCTTTGTGCTTTCATGTTTAGATCTTGTGAGCTCCGTTCATGATCAAGATCATCTATTTGTAATTCATACATGTTGTGTTTGCGGGGATCTGATGGATATTGAGATGCTATTTTAGATTGATTATTGATTCTAGCATGTCTTTGTTATTTGTGATCTTGCATGCTTTCCGTTGTTAATAGCTATCTTGGCCAAGTAGATGCTAGCAACTCCAAGAGTTAGTATTTATGCTCGATAGTGGGTTCATGCCTCTGGTAATCTGGGGAAGTGATAGAAATCTCTAAGGTACTAGATGTGTTGTTGCTACTAGGGAGAAAACAACAATCCTTTGTTTATAAAACAATCGTATTGTTTACTTTACACACAATTCGTAAAGCAATAATCTGTTGCTTGCAACTTAATACTGGAGGGGGTTCGGATGATAACCTGAAGGTGGATTGTTAGTCATAGATGCAGTTGGATGGCGGTCTATGTATAATGTTGTAATGCCCAATCAAGTTCCAAAGGAGTCAAGATGATTAGTATATGCTTTTATGCTTTCTTGATGTTTGTCAATTGCCCCGCTGTAATTTGTTCACCCAGCATGTTATCTATCTAAGGAGAGCCACCTCTAGTGAACTATGGATCCCGGTCCTTTCTTTTACATACAATCTATAAACTGTTTACTGCTTTGTGTTTACTTTCTGCAAACTTTTACTTCCTTCCATTCGATACGTTTAATCCTTTGTTTTCAGCAAAACACGATGAGATTGACAACCTCATCGCAAGTTGGGGACAAAGTTCTGTGGTTGTGTTGTGCAGGTCTCCACGTTGCTACTAGCACCGGTAGTGCGCCCTGCCAAGGCTCAGCTAGCAACACCTTTGGGGTGTTTCCTTGCTCCTACTGGTTCGATTAAACCTTGGTTTCATACTGAGGGAAACTTGCTGCTGTGCTCATCATACCTTCCTCTTGGGGTTTCCAACGAGCTCTACATCAACACTGCTCCAGCATTTGTCTGGCGCCATACACAGAGCCATCAAGCATTTTTTCTGGCGCCGTTGTTATTTTTGTTTTGCTTAGTTTCTTTTTGCTTTGTTTGCTTGTTTTCTTATAAAAAACACAAAAAAATTAGTTCTACAAGTATGCTTTCTTTATCAAAAACTCAAAAAAATGACTACTCTTGAAAACACTAAGTTGTGTGACTTCACTAGCACTAACAATAATGATTTTATGAGCACACCTATTGCTCCACCTGTGCCTGAAGATACTTTATTTGAGATAAAACCTGCTTTGCTCAATCTTGTTATGAGAGAACAATTTTCTAGTATTGGTAATGAAGATGCCGCTACCCATCTAAATAACTTTGTTGAACTTTGTGAGATGCAAAAGCATAGGGATGTAGATGGTGATATTATTAAGCTAAAATTATTTCCTTTCTCTTTGAGAGGAAAAGCTAAAGAATGGTTGAATTCCTTAACTAGGAATAGTATTGATTCTTGGACTAAGTGCAAAGATGCTTTCATTGGAAAGTACTATCCTCCTGCTAAGATTATATATATGAGAAGTGAAATAATGAAGTTTAAATAACTTGATAATGAACATGTTGCTCAAGCTTGGGAAAGAATGAAATCTTTGGTAAAGAATTGTCCCACTCATGGACTAACTGCTTGGATGATCATCCAAACTTTTTATGCAGGATTGAACTATTTTTCAAGGAACCTATTGGATTCTGCTGCTGGAGGTACCTTTATGACCATCACTTTGGGTGCTGCAACAAAACTTCTGGACAATATGATGGTTAATTATTCTGAATGGCATACTGAGAGAGCTCCACAAGGTAGGAAGGTAAATTCTGTTGAGGAAACTTCCTCCTTGAGTGATAAGATTGATATTATTATGTCTATGCTTGTTAATGGGAAAGCCCATATGGATCCAAATAATGTTCCTTTAGCCTCTTTGGTTGCTCAAGAAGAGCAAGTTGATGTGAACTTCATAAGAAACAACAACTTTGGCAATAATGCTTATAGGAGTAATTTTGGTAACAACAATTATAAGCCATATCCTCCCAACAATGGTAATGCTTATGGAAATTCTTACAACAATAATAGGAGTGCTCCCTTTGAACTTGAAGTTATGCTTAAAGACTTTATTAGTAAGCAAACTGCTTTCAATAAAACTATTGAGGAAATAAACTCTCTAATGCTGAAAGAAATATAGCATCTTTGGCTGAAGCTCAATCTTCTTTGAATAAAATGGCTGCTAAAACTGAAACTAATGATAATCCCTTTGCAGCTACTAATGCTATACAAGTGAGAATTGATGAAAATGTTAGACTATTAGCTGAATTACATGCTAAGTGGGAAAGAGAAGATGAAATTGCTAGAAACATTAGTGTTTCTACTATCACCACCACTAGTATTGAGGCTAGTAATAGTTCTACTACTCTAGATGATAAATTTGATTTTGATCTTGATGGTTGCAATATCTCTGAAGTTATTAAGTTCCTACAAAAGCTTGCTAAAAGTCCTAATGCTAGTGCTATGAACATGGCCTTTACAAAACACATTACTGATGCTCTCATAAAGATTAAAGAAGAAAAGATGAAACATAAAGCTTCTATTCCTATAAAACAAGAAGATGGTTGGGAACCCATCATTAATATGAAAGTGAATGACTTTGATTTCAAAGCTTTATGTGATCTTGATAGTAGTGTTTCTATTATGCCTAGAAGGATTTATGATATGCTTGATTTGCCTCCACTTGAAGATTGTTATTTGAATGTCCCACTTGATGATAATGCTAAAAAGAAACTCATGGGGAGTCTTAATGATGTTATTATTATGGTTAACAATGCCTATGTCCCTGTTGATTTCTATGTTTTGGATGTTGAATACAATGCTTCTTTTCCTATTACTTTGGGAAGACATTTTTTTATAACTGTCGGTGCCATCATTGATATGAAAGAAGGCACCATTAAATATCAACTCCCACTCAAGAAAGGTATAGAACACTTCCCTAAGAAGAGAGAGAAGATTTCTTTAGCTTCTCCTATGAAAACAAAATTTGGTCTTAATGCTTCTTCATTTGAGAACACTTGATTCTTTTTCTTGCTTCTTATGCCTAACTTAAAGGCGTTAAAGAAAAATACTTATTTGGAGATAACACAAAAGTTTTAGATGAGTCTTGGAAGTTATTACTTCAGTAATAACCACTCCTTATCCTTTTTATTTGCTTTTTGTGCCAAGAGTAACCTCTAATGAGACAGAAGTAATGATTGGGAAAGTTGCTGTCCCGAAACAGATTTCTATGCTTCACCGTAAAAATTCGTGTAAAATCTCTGAACGTCTTTTTGAGGCATAAATTTTTGTGCTTCTGCCCCAGGTTGTTATCTAACTTTCTTTAGTTCAACACTTTTTGATTTGAGCAACATAAGGTCTTCGAAAAAATTCGTCTTTACCTGCTGGTCTGTTTTGACAGATTTCTGTCATTTTCTGTATTTGCTTCTTGTTGGCTCCTTTTTGAGTTCTTTTAGGGAATTGAGCTTTTTGAGGGAAGTGCTACAGTAGCTAGTGTTCTAATGGTAGTTTATTTGGTGTTAGAAATGAACCTTAAGACTTATTTAT
This sequence comes from Avena sativa, assembly GCA_916181665.1. NCBI lineage: Eukaryota > Viridiplantae > Streptophyta > Magnoliopsida > Poales > Poaceae > Avena > Avena sativa. The sequence goes on from OV702290.1 coordinate 369,533,146, forward strand.
CTTGAGTGCACTAATGTTGCTAATAAAGATTGTGTGAAGTTTTGTATGAAGGAAAAATTTCAGGTGTATGGAAGGAATGAGTAATGAGATGAAGGATGGACTAAATCTCAAGCTTGGGGATGACACGAGTGTCACCCCAAGAAATATCCAAGAAGTACAAGCGTCAAAGCTTGGGGATGCCCAAGGCATCCCCCTCTTCATCAATAAAAATCCCAGGTTTCTTCCAAACGCTTCATTTTTATTGTTTCATGCACAGTTGTGTTGTTCTTGGAGCGTATTCTTTTTTGTTTTCGTTTTGGTTTTTCGTTTGCTTGTTTTTATTAGTTTGCTGAATAAATTGGTTGGACCCCCTCTGTCATACATTGGTTTGCAAATAGTTTGGTTTGGTTTGGAAAAGAGTAGGAAAGTTCATGCTTATGTGGTAAAAAGAGCTCGTTTTTGACTGTGGTATATGCTTTGTCATGCCATGCTTGATATTGTTTTTTGTTTTATGCTTAGTATTCTTTGCTGTAGCATGACTTGTTATAAACAATTGATATTGCTTAATGTGCCTTGGATGCATCATGCGTTGTTTTAGCATATTAAAGCATAGTATAGTGGTATTCTCCTTTGATGCTTTATTTGGGTTGACTTGGCGCATGCTCACACCATGTTATGACTACCACAAGTCACCATAGCCTTTATGATCCTTTAGTTTTCAACTTGTAGTATCACTTTATGCTTTGATCAATGATGTTTTGTCGCTCTGCATGATTATGGCCATTATTGCTCTCTTAGTTTGTCGCTCCCAGTCTTTTGCTAGCCTCTACAACCAAGTATGAGTTCCACTCATGCGTCCAACTCCCTAAACCAAGTTATTCCAAAGAGTCCACCATACCTACCTACTAGCTTATGCTATTCCAAGTATATTCATGCTTTTGTTTACCTTCCAAATTAAACTTGTTATCAGAAAACTAGTGATTAAAGCTCTCACGAACTTGATGGCACACTTTACTTTTCTTGCCCTTAATAAACTTGAATCATTGTGTCATCTATGTTGTATATGCTTGCACTTATTTTTTGGGAATTAGAAGAACCATGCTTTCATGGGGAACGCTTTCAACATTGCACTTGGTACTTGTACCTAGTTGATATCATGCTCTTTTGTATATAGATGTCGTCGGTGTGAAATGAAAGGTGAGCTTGTAAGTCCATGGAGTTATGTATATGTGTTAGAGAAACGCCTGGGCCGCTGGTCTAATCCATGCTGACATGGTGGAAACCTGCAGCATAACCATAATGAGCTGTCTATGAAGCATTCTTCTTATAAAAAAAGAGTCCTATGTTGAGAAAAAAGAGAAAAAGAAAAAAAGAGATTATGAAAATAGGAAAGAGAGAAAAAAGCACCATATTCCCATGGTAAATAAGAAGATTGTTGAGATGCTCGTTGTCTGCTTGCCTTGTCATTTTGATATGGGGATTCTTCCGTATCATCGGGCAAGGGGTACCCCGTTGGCGATTCTCTATGATACACATGTACTTAAAATGACAAGAACTTACCGGTGACTAAACTTGAGTAGCATGAGGAGCGACCCTCGTATACAAGGGACATGAGATTTCTAACTTATACTTCGTCAAGCATGTACACCATAGTTTGTTCACTTTAACCTTAATCATTTCAAGATGCTTATGATAGGAGCAATGAGAGCTGAAAGCTATAAGTACCATAATTTTTGGAAGCTCTTTATGAGACTTGAATCCCTACTTCCTTTTATGAAGGCCTTTCTTCCACCATTATATTGAGTCTCCATCTTCTACCTTTATGCACCTACTTTGAGAGCATAGTGGCCATTCTTAGTTCTATGTGCATTGTCCCAAGACTAGTTGATTGATGTATAACTTGATATTGCTTGTTTTGAACTATTTGTATCTAATCACTCTTATGAACTTTGAAGGTGTCCTATGCATTTATATTTGCTACCCTATGAGGGACAAGTTGAATACTATTATGCTATGTTTTCTTTATGTGAAACAAACAAATGTCTTGCAAAGCATTGTTATTCATGAATCTTTTGTTTGTGCCTTTTCATGTTGCATCATAGTTTCTTTGTCTTATTGCTAGAACCTTGTCTTTCATGTTATGATTGAAGTACTATGATCCTAGCTTTGAATGTTTTACAAATACTTTGATCAAGTCTTTGATGGTGCATGTCACCTCAAAAATTATTCTTTCTTTTTATCACTTACCTACTCGAGGACGAGCAGGAGTTAAGCTTGGGGATGTTGATACATTGCAAATGTATCTATAATTTTTGATGTTCCATGCTTGGTTTTATCCACTTTCTTGTGTTTTGTTCCAACTTTGGAGTACTTTTCATATGATTTCTTGGACTAACCTATTAACAAGAGCCATAGTGCCAGCTGCATGTTTTCTGCTGTTTTTGGTTCTAGGAAAGTTAGAAAATGAATATTCTCGGAATTAGACGGGACAAAAGCCAAAGTGCCTATTTTTCCGGAAGTCATCAGATGCCAGAATACGAGACGGAGAGGGGCCAGAGGCCGGCCACACCACCTGGCCGCGTGGCCAGGCTTGGCCCACGCCAGGGGGTGGTGTGGTGGCCCCTATCACCCCCTCGGCCTCCCCTTCCGCCTATATATTTCCCTCGGGACGAAAACCCTAAGTACCCGACCAAAAATCCACGAAAGAGTCTGTAGCCACCGTCATCTCCATCCCTAGACCGGGAGGGATCTGAAGCTCTTCCCGGCACCCTGTCAGAGAGGGGAATTCACCCTGGAGGCCTTCTTCATCACCCTGCAAGCCTCCGGTGTGATGCGTGAGTAGTTCATCCTTGGACTACGGATCCATGTAGTAGTTAGATGGCTGGTTCTCCTCCTTTGTGCTTTCATCTTTAGATCTTGTGAGCTCCGTTCATGATCAAGATCATCTATTTGTAATTCATACATGTTGTGTTTGCGGGGATCTGATGGATATTGATATGCTATTTCAGATTGATTATTGATTCTATCATGTCTTTGTTATTTGTGATCTTGCATGCTTTCCATTGTTAGTAGCTATCTTGGCCAAGTAGATGCTAGCAACTCCAAGAGTTAGCATTTATGCTCGATAGTGGGTTCATGCCTCTAGTAATCTGGGAAGTGACAGAAATATCTAAGGTACTAGATGTGTTGTTGCTATTAGGGAGAAAACAACAATCATTTGTTCATAGAACAATCATATTGTTTACTTTACACGCAATTCGTAAATCAATAACCTGTTGCTTGCAACTTAATACTGGAGGGGGTTCAGATGATAACCTGAAGGTGGATTATTAGTCATAGATGCAGTTGGATGGCGGTCTATGTATAATGTTGTAATGCCCAATCAAGTTCCAAAGGAGTCAAGATGATTAGTATATGCTTGTATGCTTTCTCGATGTTTGTCAATTGCCCCGCTGTAATTTGTTCACCCAGCATGTTATCTATCTAAGGAGAGCCACCTCTAGTGAACTATGGATCCCGGTCCTTTCTTTTACATACAATCTATAAACGATTTACTGCTTTGTGTTTACTTTCTGCAAACTTTTACTTCCTTCCATTCGATACGTTTAATCCTTTGTTTTCAGCAAAACACGATGAGATTGACAACCTCATCGCAAGTTGGGGACAAAGTTCTGTGGTTGTGTTGTGCAGGTCTCCACGTTGCTACTAGCACCGGTAGTGCGCCCTGCCAAGGCTCAGCTAGCAACACCTTTGGGGTGTTTCCTTGCTCCTACTGGTTCGATTAAACCTTGGTTTCATACTGAGGGAAACTTGCTGCTGTGCTCATCATACCTTCCTCTTGGGGTTCCCAACGAGATCTACATCAACACCGCTCTAGCATTTTTCTGGTGCCATACACAGAGCCATCAATATTATATAGAATTTTCCTATATGCAAACCTAACTACTAGCGAGTAAAAGCGAGTGAGAAACAGGAATGAGTAAACCGTAGTGGAGCACGCGGAGACACATGATTTGTTTTACCGCAGCTCCTTCCTTGTTAAGGGAAGTACATCTGCGTTGGAGGGGTGGGCGGTACTAAGACCACCACGCCACAATAGGCCTCACCCTGTTCTCCGATGGATCCAGCCACCAAAGGCCTGATCCACCTTTCCACTATAGGAACCCTTCGAGGCGGGAACCGGCGCCTTTACACAACTAGCGGGGCACAACTCCACAACCAAATTGGAGGCTCCCGTAATGACAACAAGCTGCCACAAGAACAAGTTATCAATAACAAAACATGAGATCTAGATATTAACGAGAATACTAGATCAAGGATTTCTCCAAGTGAATGGAGAGGAGTTGATGCGCTTGATTCATGATGATGATGTAGGTTGTCTCCTCCTTCAATTCCCCCAAAGATCGAAGACTTCGGGTGGTTGAAGTGGGAGATCTAGAGAGAGAGCTCTTGCAACAGGTCTGGCAATTTTCGAGTGAATCAAGAGTTCTGAATGGAGGGGATGAATGGGATTTTATACCCCCTGCACCCACTGAGCCGTTGGAGCCATTTGGGGCCGGATTATCCGGATCAAGTGAGGGCTGGATTATCCGGCCTGGGGAAAACTCCGCCCCAGACTCGGATTATCCGGCAAACAATCCGCCCCACTCAGAGCGACGCGCCGAGCCTTCCCTTGAGCGCCTCATGTGAGGGCTGGATTATCCAGCCAGGGAAGGAAAAACCGCCCCTGTTCGGATTTTTCGGGAGAAAATCTGAACCCACTCAGAGCGTCGTGCCTTGGCTGCCTTTGATCGTCTTCTGGGGGCCGGATTATCCAGTCCGGGGAAGAAAATCCGCCCCTGTTCGGATTTTCCGGGCCCTAGACAGAGTGACGCGCCAAGCCAGCCTTTGTCAAATGAGTTAGGCCGAATTATCCGGCCCTTGATGGGGGCGGATAATCCGGTACCCCAAACACAAAAACATTCCCTGCACACTTAGCACACATGAGAAAACTCCATGGTATTGTTATCTAACACTCAAAACATAGGGAACCATGAAATGTTCTTTCAATCTCCCCCTTTTTGGTCTTAGATGACAATACTAGGATTTACAGGAAGGTTCTCAAGACAACAAGATTTAATGAATGAAAAAGACTCCCCCTCAATGTGTGCATACTAAAAATTGCATTTGATTACAAATACACACAAGAGGGTATAAGTCTATTTCATTGGAACATATGTGAAAAGCTCATACTACTGGTAGGGAGATAGATGTGTCCTCAACACATTATAAGAATATCCAATGATAGCCATAGTGAGCGCCTCCCTCGATATAGACATCCAATAGCCATAAGAATATCCAATAAGATAGATGACTTCATATGAATAATCCACATGATAAATCCACAGCCACACAAACATAGTCTTATACGGCACAAAAACTCATAAAAGTTCGACGCTAAAAGGGCACAAGCGAGAGAAAAAGAAACGAAACGCTAAAGAGTAAGAACTTGTGCCCGACCCATGCAAATCCTTGGAGACCTAATAGAACTACTTCTCCCCCTTTGGCATCGAGACGCCAAAAAGGAAGAAGAGCGATGCTAACACCCCAAGGGATCACTTGTAGTCCTCATCCTCGTCCTTGTCCCCGTCCTCATCCTCATCCTCAAGCTCCTCGGTGTCATCCTCCTCATCATCAGCAGTGTCCGCGGAAGAAAACAGGTGTCCCCAAATTCTGAATTTCTGTTACACACAGAAATTCTGAATTTCGGTTACACACATATTCAGGCCCACGCGTCCCCAAACAACACCCCCACAAGGTGTATAAGGGACTTGTGTGCAATAATAGATGGCTTAGGGGTAGGGAAAGGCTTAGGATTCAGAGAACCAAACTGAGATGGTACTACACACTCAAAATTGCAAGAACCAAATCAATCAAAGGCCAAAATTAAGTGTGATTCCCATAAGAACAAAAGATGAGCAAGAATAACCAAAAAGATCCAAATAAACTCAAATCTTCTCATGGAAGAGGGCGGTGGCCGAAGCCACCTTGTTGGAGTGTATGGTATGACACCGTGAAGATGTATCTTGGGTTCATGACCAATACTCATCCATAAGCTCACATATCACAAAATGATATTAAGAGAATGATTTGACTTGCTTTCGGCATTACGGGGGGAGGGTTAGCCCAATCAATTAGGACCATACTCCCCCTATATTCATGCCCACATCTAGACCAAATAAGACTGAGATGTACGAGTGAGTGCATGGGTAATCAAGACAAGCTCCTTGAATCAACGATATTTAGCTCATTCCTCAAGTAACAAAACCTTGCTTCATCAAGTGGCTTCGTGAAAATATCAGCAAGTTGGTTCTTTGTGCTCACAAAAGATAGATCAATATCGCCTCGAGCAACATGGTCCCGAATAAAGTGATTCCGAATCTCAATATGCTTCGTCCTTGTGTGCTGTACCGAATTGTACGCAATTTTGATTGCACTTTCATTATCGCATAAAAGAGGCACTTTGTCACAATTGACACCGTATTCCTTTAAAGTTTGCCTCATCCATAATAACTGAGTGCAGGCACTAGCAGCAGCAACATATTCAGCTTCGGTGGTGGAGAGTGATATACAATTCTGCTTTTTAGAAGACCAACAGACTAGAGACCTTCCCAAGAACTGACAAGCTCCAGAAGTTGATTTCTGATCATCCTTATCACCAGCCCAATCTGAATCAGTATAACCACATAGAGAGAAATTGGAGCCCTTGGGATACCATAGACCAAAGTTAGGGGAATGAACCAAATATCGGAAGATCCTCTTGGCCGCCACTAAGTGGCTTTCTTTAGGAGCTGCTTGATACCTTGCACACACACCCACACTCAACACAATATCGAGTCTAGATGCGCAGAGGTAAAGAAGAGAGCCGATCATGGACCGGTATACCTTTTGGTCCACATCTTTACCATGAGGATTGAGTTCAAGGTGACATTTTATTTGCATCGGAGTGGCGACGCCCTTAAGATCTGTCATCTTGAATCTCTTGAGCATGTCTTGGATGTATTTTGCTTGATTGATGAAGGTTCCTTCTCTAAGTTGCTTAATTTTGAATCCAAGAAAGAACCGTAACTTCCCCATCATAGACATCTCAAACCTGTCAGTCATAAGCTTTGAAAATTCATCATTAAAAGCTTTATTAGTAGAGCCAAAGATGATGTCGTCTACATATAGTTGGCATACTAAGAGATCCCCCTTAACCTTCATAGTAAAAAGAGTGGGATCGATTGGCCCAACCTCGAAGCCACGATCTAACAAAAGCTCTTTAAGGTGCTCATACCACGCACATGGGGCTTGTTTAAGGCCATAGAGAGCCTTATCGAGTTTGTAGACATGGTTCGGGAAGTTAGGATCCTCAAATACCAGGGGTTTATTCACATATACCAACTCATGTAGAGGACCATTAAGAAACACACTCTTAACGTCCATTTGCTGTAATTTAAAATTATTATGAGCAGCATAAGCAAGAAGGATACAGATGGACTCAAGACGAGCCATAAGAGCATAGGTCTCGCCAAAGTCAATGCCCTCAACTTGGGAGTAGCCTTGTGCCACGAGTCTTGCTTTGTTCCTCACAACAATGCCATTCTCATCTTGCTTGTTTTTAAATATCCATTTAGTGCCGATAACATTGCGACAGTCCTTGGCTTCTCCACTAGTTTCCAAACCTTGTTGCGTTCAAAGTTATTAAACTCTTCATGCATAGCAACTACCTAGTCCGGATCTTCAAGAGCTTCAAACACTTTATTGGGTTCCACCATTAAGATGTGGGCTTGATCCTCACCGAAACTTGCCAACTCCCTTCTTGTGGAAACCCTTCGTCGAAGATAACCTACAACTTTGTCAAGAGTATGTCCCCTTAACTCAAGGTTCCTATCGGCACGAGCCTTGCGACGAAGTTCAATAAGTTTGTTGTCTCTTGGTGGAATAGTTTCATCATTTGAGTCTTCGTTGGAATCATTTGCTTGGCCTTGATCAGTAGCTTGATTAGTAGTAGTAGGAGATGATGAACCTTGCCCTTGAAGTGGATCAACAGCCGTAATAGGAGGCTGCTGATCATCAGGAGTTTCAGGGCCAGATAATCCAGCAGCGTGTGGGGCCGGATAATCTGGCCTGGGAGATCTTGAAGCATCTTCACTAGCTTGACTAGAACTTGCTTGAATTGGTGAGTGGCCGGATAATCCGGGGGCAGCCGGAAAATCCGGCCTGGGACTTGCAGCTGTTTCTTCGACATGGTGATCAGATTGGTCGCCAGTGGAGTGAGGGTCGGATAATCCGGCCTGGAGCATTTAGGAGCATGTTGACCTTCAGCATTTGGAGGAGTTGGTGTAGAAGTTTCTCCCATGGTTGGAGCATATTGAGTCTGTGTAAATGAGGGCTCTACATGAGTAGATCATTGTCCTTCCCGATCTGCCACAAGGGGTTCCTCAATGGGGTAGAAAAATCCCACTCCCATTCTTCTTATGGCATCACAAACATCAACTTGCCCTGCACGGGAGCCATCATTTTCCTCGAACACCACGCTACAAGATTCTACAACAGTTCCGGAGAGCTTATTGTAGACTCTATAAGTGTGGGATTCGGCACCATAACCAAAAAAAATACCTTCTAAAGCCTAAGACTCAAATTTAGATAAACGAACTCCTTTGATGAGAAAGAAACACTTACACCCAAATACCCAAAAGTATGAGATGTTTGGCTTGTTACCTGTAAGTATTTCATACAGAGTCTTGTCCAAGATTTTACGGAGGTATAACCGGTTGGATGAATGACAAGCTGTAGAGATTGCTTCAGCCTAGAAGTTATATGGAGACTTGAATTCAGCTAGCATAGACCTTGCCATATCCATTAGGGTCCAGTTCTTCCTCTCGGCAACACCATTTTGTTGAGGGGTGTATGCAACGGAATATTGATGTCTTATCCCCTCTTCACTTAGGAATTCATTTAAGGTGTAGTTCTTGAACTTGGAGCCGCTATCACTCCTTATTGCCAATATAGGGACATTGTGTTGACGTTGAACCTCGTTGGTGAAGTTGATGACCGTTTGTTGAGTCTCACTCTTCAACTTGAAGAAATAGACCCAAGTGTATCTTGAGTAATCATCAACAATCACAAGGCAGTACTTCTTCCCACCAAGGCTTGCATGTGATGGAGGTCCAAAGAGGTCCACATGAAGCAGCTCCAAGATCCTCTTTGACGAAATAATAGTCTTCCTTCGATGAGGAGAGTCATGCATTTTCCCTTCAACGCAAGCCCTGCAAACACGATATTTGGCAAAGGAAACATTTTCTTTTACTCCAAGGATGTGGCCACCCTTGTGGAGACTTTGCAAAGTTCTCATGTTGACGTGGGATAGTCGGCGATGCCATAACTAACCCGCGTCAGCCTTTCCGAAAAGACACATCGGGCCTGTAGTGGTTTTCCCCGAGAAGTCCACCACGCACAGGTCATTTTCGACATATCCCACGAAAACAACTTTTAGAGACTTGCTCCACAAGAGTACCACCAAATCAGCATCAATAAAAACTGCAAAGCCCATCTTACCAAGGACACGAGCTGAAAGTAAATTGTAACCGAGGGTATCAACAAGCATGACGTCCACGAGAGATATATCATGAGCAACTACAACTTTGCCGAGACCCAATACCTCAGATTTTGACTTGTCACCATAGGAGACGGTTATATGATCATGATTTGGCCGCATCTCCGTGATGATCTCCTTGCTTCCGGTCATATGACTTGTGCACCCGCTATCGAGTACCCATTTAGAGCCACCGGAAGCATAGCCCTATAAGAAAGTTACTTCTTGGTTTTAGGTACCCATTTTTCAATGGGTCCTCTCATGTTAGTGACAAGGGTCTTGGGGACCCAAATAGACCAAGGAATGTAACAATCATAAGGCCCTACATAACTAGCATAAACATCACCATAATAATCACGATAAGTCATAGTTAGGATTGTTAGCCCTTGCAAAACCATCATAATTAGACTTGTCATTAGTGGTGGTGCTAGTCTTTGGTTGAGCAGTCTTGCTCTTCTTCTTCTTCTTCTTCTTCTTCTTCTTGTTCTTGTTCTTCTTGTTCTTTGTCTTGGGAATATAACCAAGACCCTTTTTCCATTGTTTGTTCTTTGCTTGCTAAGAACCTCATCTAGAACTTCTTTACCTTTGTGTTGAGATCCCTTTGCAAGTTCTACTTGTCCACAAGATGATGTGGAGGTGCTGGGCATATCATGCTTCTCCAGTTGAGTTTGGAGCTGGTCACGAGACTCATTTAAAGTAGAATGTTCACTCTCCAAAGCCTTGTGAGCAATGTCAAGTTTCTCAAATTTCTCCAAGAGTCTAGCATGAGCAGCCCCAAATTCAATGTTTTCCTTTTTTAATTTCTTTACCTTAGCAAGAGCGTTGTCACATTCTTTGATGAGCTGAGCAACAACCTCTTCATGAGACTCTTCAATTGACTCAAGTATCTCTTCCAAGGATAGTCGAGCTTCCTCTTCTTCTTCCAAGGCATTCTTCAAGGAGGCAATCTCCAAGGCATCTTCTCTTTCAATTTTGCCCTTTTCTTCTAGAAGATCTCTGGATTGAGCAAGTTGGCTCATAAGAGCATCAAAATGAAGTTTGTGCTCACCTTGCAAGTTAGTGAAAAAGGTGTCCAAATCAATAACTTCTTATTTTATCTTAAGACTAGTGTGATCATCCATATCCATATTTATGTTAGTCTTAGGAAATGAAGAAATAGAAGATGATACCTCGGACCCTCTCTCCATAAGGCAAGTGGCATTGTTGTTGATGGCGTTTTCGTTTGGAGAGTCAAAGAGTGATGACGGAGTAGATGTGGTGGCTATAGCAGCCACCTCACGAGTACTATCTTCATCCTCTTCATCTTCACTTGTAGAGGAATATTCTTCTTGTGCCACCAAGACAATCTTGGGTTGTTTCTTGTAAGGACCATTCTTTTTGATAAATGGCTTCTTTCTAGGTGCCTTGGATTTTTCTTTAAGGATGAGCCTGCCACCATTGTCTTCTCTATTTTGATATGGACACTCAGCCACAAAGTGTAGCCTATCTCCACAATTGTAGCATGTTCTCAATTTTGGGCCATTCTCTCTTCTTCCACTTGACCCATTCTTGCGCTCGAGTTCTGACTTGGCCTTGGCTGGATCCTTCCAAAAGTTCCTTGCATAGAACGCCATGTACTCACCATGATCACGCTTGACTTCCTCGGGGCAGTCCATGGAGACACCTTCGAAATCTCTTTCATCCTCATCTTGCTCAACAACATTTGCCTTTAGAGCAACATTGACCCCTTTTTGCATTCCAATGGCTCGGGCACGGGCATCTTCCGCATTCTTAGATGCAACCTTGAATTATGCCATTTCTTGCATGACTTCATTGGAAGTCATTTGATGGTAGTTGTGTCTACCTTGCAAGCTCTTCAAGTCCGTTGGCTCAAAAGGCATTAGAGCACTCACGTATTTCCTTTTTATCCAAGCATCATCAATGTGAGTGGCTCCATGCTTTCTAAATGTTGTTGCAATGCCCTTGAGTCTTCTATACATATCTTCATGGTTTTCACCATCCAACATGTAGAATCCTTTAGCTTCATTACTAAGGGCATCATACCTATTCCTCCTCATGCTTTCATTTCCAATAAAGAGGTCGGTGAGAGCATCCCAAGCTTCTTTAGCTGTGTTGAGATGCTCAATGTGGGGCATGTCCTTGGGACCCACTCCGAGCTGTATCATGTGGAGAGCCGTTGCATTCAATTGGCTATCCACAACTTCTCTTCTTGTCAAGTTGGTGTGATCTCCAATATGAAGACCCTCTTCAATAATTCTCCAAAGTTCAATTGACGAACTGCATACATGAGATTTCATTAAGAATTGCCATTGATTGAATGAAGATGAAGTAAGTTTGGGTGGATCACCCCTATTATTTATATGAGGATGTGGGATAGGTGGGTCGGGAGAATATAGGTGATGGACCTCACTATAGTCCTCCTTACCACTTCCCTGCTTGGAGGTGGAACCATTATGTTTTTCACCTACCACTTCATCTTCCTTAGATCCGGTGTTAGCCTTATCCTTGGATGATGGAGTGGCAGCCTCAGAGGAAGATGGAGATGGGGCTATGGATGATGTGAGGCGAGCAATCATTTGTTGCATCTCCTTCATCTTGGTCTCAAAGGATTTCAACAAGGTTGTTTCCAACGTCTTGAGGTCATCCATTGTGACCTTGTCCACAACCTCATTCCCATTCTCCTTGGTACCCATACTTCTCTTAGGCGGTTAAGCCCGAATAAAGAGCCGGGGCTCTGATACCAATTGAAATGGATCGTATGGGCACCTAGAGGGGGGGGGGGGGTGAATAGGTGCTACTTCAATTTTTAATGCTTTTTCAATTATAGGCTTGACACAAAAGGTAAATTCTCTAGAATGCTATTATATAGAATTTTCCTATATGCAAACCTAACTACTAGCGAGTAAAGGCGAGTGAGAAAGAGGAACGAGTAAACCGTAGTGGAGCACGTGGAGACACAGGATTTATTTTACCGTAGTTTCTTCCTTGTTAAGGGAAGTACATCTGTGTTGAAGGGGTGAGCGGTACTAAGACCACCACGCCACAATAGGCCTCACCCTGTTCTCCAGTGGATCCCGCCACCAAAGGCCGGATCCACCTTTCCACTATAGGAACCCTTCGAGGCGGGAACCGGCGCCTTTACACAACTAGCGGGGCACAAATCCACAACCAAATTGGAGGCTCCCGTAATGATAACAAGCTGCCACAAGAACAAGTTATCAATAACAAAACATGAGATCTAGATATTAACGAGAATACTAGATCAGGGATTTCTCCAAGTGAATGGAGAGGAGTTGATGCGCTTGATTCGTGATGACGATGTAGGTTGTCTCCTCCTTCAATTCCCCCAAAGATCAAAGACTTCGGGTGGTTGAAGTAGGAGATCTAGAGAGAGAGCTCTTGCAACAGGTCTGACAATTTTCGAGTGAATCAAGAGTTCTGAATTGAGGGAATGAAGGGGCTTTTATACCCCTGCACCCACTGAGCCGTTGGAGCCATTTGGGGCCGGATTATCCGACCCAAGTGAGGGCCAGATTATCCGGCATATGGAAAACTCCATCCCAGACTCGGATTATCCGGCAAACAATCTGCCCCCACTCAGAGCGACACGCCGAGCCTGCCCTTGAGCGTCTCCTGGGGGCCGATTATCTGGCTCCATGCGAGGGCCGGATTATCCGGCCAGGGAAGGAAAAAACCGCCCCTGTTCGGATTTTTCGGGAGAAAATCCGAACCCACTCAGAGCGTCGCGCCTTGGCTGCCTTTGATCGTCTTATGGGGGCCGGATTATCCGGCCCAAGACGAGGGCCGGATTATCCGGTCCAGGGAAGAAAATCCGCCCCTGTTCGGATTTTCCGGGAGAAAATCCGACCCGAGACAGAGTGACACGCCAAGCCATCCTTTGTCAAATGAGTTAGGCCGGATTATCCGGCCCTTGATGGGGGCGGATAATCCGGTCCCCCAAACACAAAAACATTCCTTGCACACTTAGTACACATGAGAAAACTCCACGGTATTGTTATCTAACACTCAAAACACAGGGAACCATGAAATAAGCTATTGATGGAAGGAGATGGAGGCGGGCTATGGTTCTGCTGCTTCCTCCCCTTCAAATAAGCTATTGTTTGCCTCCCTCGTCTTTGGCGTGCCTCCACCCTGTCTTCTACCTCTGGCCAGCCGTGGTGGCGGGGGGAGGGTTAGGAGATGTGGAGGTTGCCATGGAAAGGAAGGTGGCTGGGGGTCTTCTACTCTGGCCGTGGTGGCGGTGGTGAGTGGTCGCTGATGGATGGCGTCCCCGTGCTCCCAAGGTGGAAGACGGTGTGATGGCTTCTTGATGCGAGCCTCTACTTCAATAAGCACATTTGTCTTCTACACCGGTGTTGATTGTAGCGGATTTGCGCTGCTCTGCAACTGTCCCTGGCCTGCCGTGGTGGCGAGGAGGGAGGTTGTCGTGCTGCTGCTGCCTGCTTCTATCTTCATCATCTTTTGCCCAAGAGGTGCTATGGTTCTGTGTTGATCTGGAGCTTGTCTCTGTCGTGCTCTGGTGGCTTCTTTCCATCACCGCGTCGGACTCTATGGCAGTAGGGTTGCCGCTCCGCCGCTGCTCTTCCTGTGCGCTGGTGCTCGTCGTCTCCTCTTCGCCAAGTGGTTTTGTCCCTGGAGATTTGGAGGTGGCCGGTTACGGAGTTTCTTCTCGCCGGATGAGTTTGGTCGAGCCCTCTTCTCGGACCTCGACGCTGGCTTCGCCACCGAGGTCGCCGGCGATGGTGGCAGAGGCACCGTGGACTTGATTGCGTTTTTTCTCTTAAGCTAGGGTGTTTTCTTAATTTGTGGAGGTCCTTTTTTAAAAAATTTAGGTCCTTTGCGAGTGTTGTCTGAAACTTCTTGTAATTGTTCGTGTCACGTTTGTATTCTCGTAGCTAAAACAATTTGGGTGCTTTGCACCCTTTATCGTTAAAAAAAATCATCTGAAAATGTAAGAGCAAGTCGATGTCCTCACTGTACTTGACTGTATATATCCCATTTACAGAGCTTCATCAAGAGATCAATAACATCTTATAGTATCATGTAACGAAGAGCGTAATCCGTAAATTCAAAACGGCGTGACCGACCATTTCTTTACCTGCCCTTGCCTTTTCACCTTTTCACATGCTAACTGTCTTTGCTCTGCCACCGATACCGGCCACACGACAACCGTCAGATATTGCTTTTCTTTTCATTTTGCTGCATGTAGCTGCAAGGCGTGCATAGCTGCTGCAGCAACTTTCTGTGAACGTGGCGCGTGGTGGTGGTAAAGCTTTTTGCTAATTCCAAGGTAGAAGATCTTCTTCCTACTGCTGTTGCTGCTGTATCTACTTTTCCTGTCACATGCAGCCCTGCATCATGAAAATGAAGGAGAGAGAAGAGGGGATGGTGGCGAGTTGCCACTTGGCTGGCTGGACTGCACAGTCTGCTTGCTGGTGGCCGTGTGGTGAGTGAGACGTGCAGGTCGATCCGCGGAGTCCTGCATGCACATCACGTGCACGCGTTCCGCTGCGCGCATTCCCAAATAGGCAATGCCCACCAGCTATCGATCAATGCTTGTCGGCGGTCCTTTCCCCCACCCTGTTTTCTTTTCTTCCTCGTGTCTCCCTTTTCATGATGCGAGATAGTATTTTAGTTTTTTTTTAAATATATGTATCCAGACCTCGTGTTTCAAGGTGTTCACTCATTTTACTATAAACATGCACGCTAAAAATCGTCTGGATACATGCATTTTTAGAAGAAAAAACTAAAACATCTTATAATTTAAAACAGAGGGAGTAGTATTAATACTAAGATATCCTTTATATTTTGGAGGATTGTAATCATCGGAATCCTTTCCAATAGATTAATTCGTCAGATTAAATGTAGCGAATTTTGCCTAAGGATTATTCTGCGGTAAATTTCACATGAGTTTTTCTTTTTAAACAAAAAAAGCTCTCAACAAGGATAATTTTATTGAGCGAACATTAAAACGTTAGTCTTCAGTCAAATTTTACAATAAAGGTGGATGGCAATTTTCAATTTTTTTGCTACCATGTGGCAAAGTAGTAAGGGCACACGCTCAAAATTCGCTCGCAACTCTTCACGTGAGTGGCGCGCGGACGGTCCCGCCTTATCAGAGTCCTTCTTGCTTAATTCATGCAATGCAACAAATTTGGTTGAAAATTCAATCACCTCAAATTCAAGCCCACATGAGATAAAGATCGTGTACTTTTCCCTATTCATCATGACATGTCCACCCTGTCGTCCTTGTTTTTTTGTGTGGTAGAATAATGAGTTGCATTCCAAACTGTAAGGCTCGTGGCGCTAGTAAGACTGCCTCACTCTTTTTTCGATTTAAATATGGACCACCACGTATATCTCCAATGTGCAGTGGGTTTTGGAAAAGCACATCTGCAAGATTGGGAGCGGCATCTTTTTTACATGAACATATATGACTCCGTTCACCAATATAAGACACATATTCTACCTTTTCTTAAAAATACATTTATACATGTTTTATTGTTTAGGTTCATCCATTTTAACCTGAATCTAGTCTACTTTGAAATATCTAGCGGGCAGAGTATCAGAAGACTATACAAATTGAGAGGATATTGAAGGACTAAAATATGTGATATTTCTAGCATATGTCCTGTACAAAAATGGAATTTGGTCTCGTGATTCTCAACTTCTGTTAGAGATAGGAAAGTTAAGCGTTTTTTTGCATCATGGCTGAATTGTGTGGAACAAAGGGGACTAGGGTAGACATGAAAGGAAAGCATCTTCAACTATTATGAAGCTATTTTTTGTACCAAAGCGAACTCTCGCCATGTTGGTGATAATAGAGCATTGATGATGTTCCACAATAAGCTTATACCTGAAGAAATTTGGTAGGAAAGATAAGGCAACACAAATGTTCCATAATAATGAGAAATTTCATATCAGCAAACTAGAGAAAGCTCCGAGGAGCGGGGAAAATAATACATGCCATTATTGAGGTGGCTAGAAAACTAAGATTCATGTTTTCCGCCTATTGACTAGGTAAAAATCATCAAGTCTCTCTTTCTTTTTTGTTAGCAACAGGAATCTTTGCGAAGGTGGTGGATCCCTCTGTTCATGGTTCATACTTTGTACCACACGATTTGAGATTTCCCAAAAAAATCTAGGAAGCCAACGGTTTGTGAACCCTATATCTACAATAGATTAATTTCGCAACCCTTGGTATTCTGGTAACACAATCTGGACCATTGGATGCTAATACTATTGAATATTAGAGCGTTATCCTCCTTTATTGATAGTCGGTAAGATGTAAGATCGCCTATCCATGACCTCCATACCCGGCTAGATGATCAATGAAGGAGTAAATAAAAAGGAAAAAATGAACCAAAGAATGTATATTGGATTTGAGTGCAGGTGTTGATTCCTGCAGAGTTTACAACATTTTATTTTGTCACTTTAGAAGTGATGTTATGTCTCTAAAATATAGCCCAACTTGCGTAATTTATTTTGGAGTAAACTTCAAATTTCACCGTGTATGTGTGTACTTTAAGATATTTCATTAAGATTAATTTTTACATGAGTTTTTTTCTCAATTGATCAAGTTTTTCTTTAGAAGGCCAGCAAGTTATTTTAATGGAAAATTTTATAGAGCGAACACTAAAAATTTAGTCTCCCGAAACGAACAAATTTTGAACCGTCGGGTTTTACAATAAATGGTGGATGGCAATTTTCATTTTTTTGCAAGTGGCAAAGTTGCCAGGGCCCACGCACAAAATTAGCCGGCAACTCTTCACGTGAGTCGCGCTTGAGCGCACTAGCGCAAATGGTCCCACCTGGTTAGAATTCTTCTATGCAACAAATTTGGTTGAAAATTCAATCACCTAAAATTCAAGTTGGCATGAGATAATAAAGGTTGTGTACTATTCCCTACTCATGACATGTCCACCCTGTCGTCCTTGTGTTCTATGTTAGAATAAACTAGTTGAATGCACATGCTTTGCCACGACGGCTTAATATTTCCTCCTGTTGTTGGGTTCGCAGCATAGAAAATAAAAAAATTCCTACGATAGGAACTACTAAGTACCAAGATCTATCTATTAGATGCAAGCAACGGTGGATATATATCCATAGAGAACATACATTTGTAGACCGATAAAGTGTAACGAGTTGAACTCATGGATGATGTAGTCGAACGCTTGCCGGTCTCAGGATCGAGAAGAAGTCCAGCGCCGCAACTCAGCACCACATCCGTGATCGCACACATGTTCAGGCCACCGAAAAACCTCCACCTCCTCGCTCCAGCGATACAGCGGAAGCAGCAACTCATTTCAGACGAAATGCCATCGGAAACATGTATCTCGCTAATCCGAGACCATGGGAGAATAATTCTAGAGGAGGAGAGAGATCCTTCACGAGGAGGTGTAAGTGAGAAGGAGTGAGAGGGGGCCTTTTATAGGGGAGGCCCTCCCATGACCAGCGGCCATGGAGGAGCCCCTCCACCTCCTCTCATTCATGTGGTGAAACTCCACTCACATAAATTTAGCCCTCCATTTTCTCCACTCAAAGTCCCACTCAAAATGCATTAAATTTCCACCAAATATAATGCAACTCTCATTTAATAAAACTATTTTATTTATTTTATTTAGAATTTTGTTAAGTACTTTAATTAACAAACATTCATATAAAACCCTCTGCAATATTTCAATATCACATGCAGAACCAATTTCAGCAATTTCACCCGAAACAATTCTGGTGTCCATTGAAATAATTCCAGCGCTTTGCAATTCTTTCGTATAGCCTCCAAATGGTGTTGGCATCTCTTAAGTGTGTCACCCTACGGTTCAGGAATAATGCAGACATGATCGAGACCATTCTCAGATCAATATTCAGAAGCGGGACCTAGAGATCCATACTAACTCCGACACATTCAACGACGACTTCAGTGATCGTGAGAACCTTTAACTCTAGTAACTAAATCTCTTTGTCTCGCGATATATTACATGTTCGAGATTCGATCATCGGTATCTCCATACCAAGTTTGATCTTGTTGCCGACATGCACTCTTTTTTTGTTCCCGTGGTATAACATTCTAGTGATCATATCACTTGCTTGCAAGCTATCTTAATGTGATATCATCGAGAGGGCTCAGAGTATATCTATCCATCATCAGGATGGACAATTCCCACTCTTGATCCATGAGCCTTGATACGTCTATTTTGCATCACTATTCTATGTCTTAATTCACTATTATTCATTGATATATTTCATATTAAAAGGTGATACTTATGTTATTTCATCTATTTTTGCATGGTTGATGACTTTTGAAGCATGGACCGCTGCAGTCAGGATTCTGATGGAAAAAGGTGCTATTTAGAGGCAAAATTCGCGAAGATCAGAAAATCCGGGAAAATATACGGAAAATCCTATTTTTCCAGAAGACTCGGGATGCCAGAAGATGGAGTGGAGGTGGGCCACAGGGGGCCCACACCACCCCATGGCGCGGGCAGGCCTAGGCCGCGCCTGGGGTGGTGTGGCCACCCTAGCCCACTCCAGCCTCTCTCCTCTGGCGTATATCATCCTCCCGAAACCCTAAGACTCGGGGAGCGACCACAGAAAGATTCCGCCGCCTCTACGGGGCGAAAAACACCGAGAGAGAAAGATCTCTTCGGCAGACAGATTTCTGCCGAGGGAATTCCTTCCCGGAGAGGAAAGATCATCGCCATCAACACCACCATCAAGCTAGACTTGATCGGGATCATCATCATCATCACCACCATCATCACCATCAGCACCCTCATCACCATCTCCATATTGCTGTAACAATTGCGTTGAATCTTGCTATAGTTCATAGGGGGAACTTTCCCGGTGTTGATTACTCTTTGTAGTTGATGCTATTGAGTGAACCATTGAATTATTGTTTATGTTCATATTGTTATACATCATTATTCCATCTCTGATCATGATCCATATGATGTCTTGTGAGTAGTTTGTTTTGTTCTTGAGGATATGGGAGAATCATGTTGTTAGTAGTGGAGTTGTGTTGAGAGAGATTCAATAGATTGTTATTTAAGTTGTGGTGTACTTCTTCTAGTGGTGTCATGTGAACGTCGACTACATGACACTTCACCTATATGGGCCTAGGGGAATGCATTGTGTATTTGGCTACTAATCGTAGGGGTTGCCGGAGTGACAGAAACCTGAACCCCCTTTAGGAAACCATTGCACAAGGGACGTAAGGGTCTTAGAGTTTAAAGCTGTGGTTAGGTTTCTACCTTAATTACTTTCTTGTACTTACGGATGTTTGCAAGGGGTATAATCACAAGTATATATTAGTCTTGAATGGGGCGGTACATTAGCACAGGTTCACCCACACAACACTTAGCAAGCTAGAGAAGATTAATCGACTATATGAAGCGAAAGCACTTGACAGTCTTCCCATGTGTCCTCGAGAATGTTTGGTCATCTATAGAAATACAACCGGCTTGTCCTTTGCTACATAAAGGATTGGGACACTTGCTGCATTTATTCCTACTGTCTTTTGTTTACTCGTACTTTGTTTACTTGCTTTATCGAAAACCCCTAAAAATCCGTTTGCTAAGTATTTGTAGATAATTCCTGATCCATACCACTATCCAGCACCTTCTGCTCCTCGTGGGGTTCGACACTCTTACTTATCGAAAATACTGCGATACACCTCCTATACTTGTGGGTCATCAAGGACTTGGGGAAACTGATCAGAGAGCTCATCGAGAGGATACCACCACCACCAAAGGAGTAATTCGTCATCGGGTTTGGCATCCCCTTGGTTTGTTCCAAGCTTGGGGGAGTGCCGCGGTATCACATCACTATCTTCTATCTTTTTACCTTATTAGTAGAGTCATATCATGAATAGAGAAGTTATTATGTAGGATGGTTTGTATTATGGAAGTGTCCCCTCTCTCGTTAGATATGTATCCCTTGGTGTGAGTTGCCATTATGGAATATTAATGAGAAGTTCTATCATTTACTCTTTTGCATAGCTTATATTTGTTTTCAATTCGTGGTTATATGATTGATCTTGTTGTTAGTATTGGTATCACTTTGGGATCATTGAGTTAATTTAGTTGGTTTTGGCAAATCTGGCTCGGTCAGTAGCACACTATTTTTGAGAGTTGAAAGAAAAGATGAAAGTACTCTAAAGAAATATAATTTCATCATCTTTCTTTCTTGATTTGCTCATAAGTATAGTATTCTCTAGTTAAGATCTTTTGTGCTTCCAAGGAAGATTACATGTTTGTCTTTATCACTTGTATGTTTGTTTGTTTCCTTCAACTCTTATACTTGCTACCCAGCCTTGCTAGCCAAAAACTTGTACTGAGAGGGAATTCTCCTCGTGCATCCACTCCTTTAAACCAAAACCCATGCCATTTGTGTCCACCATACCTACCTATTAGCACTATTACTATTCCAAGTAAATTCTTGTTTTATCTACCTCCCAAATTAACTTGTTATGTGAAAATTAGTGATTAAAGCTCTCACGAACTTGATGGCACACTTTATTTTCTTGCATTTAATAAACTTGAACCATTGGGTCCTTCTTTGTTGCGTATATGCTTGCGCTTTATGAGTTGAAGTTAGCAGAACCATGTATCATGGGGACCGCTTTCAACACTTCATTTGGTACTTTGTACCTAGTTGATATCATGTTCTTTTGCTTATGGATCCCGGCGGTGTGAAATAAAACTGGAACTTCTAAGATCATGGAGTTTATATGTGTGTTAGAGAAACGCCTGGGCCGCTAGCCTAAGCCATGCCTAATCATGGTGGAAACTTGCAGCATAACTATAGTGAGCATTCTATGAAGCATCCTCAATAAAAACCTATGCAAATAGCAAATAAAAATATCACTGAGATGCTCACTGTCTGTTTGCCTTGTCATTTTGATTATGGGATAGCTCCTGTGTCATGTGCAAGGGGTACCCCGTTGGCGGTTCTTAATGATACACATGTATTTACAATCACAAGAGCTTGCTCGTGACTAAAGTTGAGTAGCACGAGGTTCGGTACTCATAAGTAAGGGGCATGAGATTTCAATTTATAACTTGTCAAGCATATCCTCTTAGTTGTGTCACTTTAACCTTAATCACCAAAAGATGCCAATGATAGGGGCAATGAGAGCTGAAAGCTAGTAAGTATCATAATTTTTGGAAGCTCTTTATGAGACTTGCAATCCCTGCTTCCTTCTGTGAAGGGCCCTTTCGTCTACTTTTTAGTTGAGTCAGTAAACCTACCTCCCTTCTATCTTGGCAAGTATTTTGAGTTGATGTGTTTCATTCATTCATATGATGATTTATTCAATCATGTTTCTTATGTTGCTTGTTTTGCACTTTGCTCTTATCTTGATGTTTACTACTTTGAAAGCTATCATTGAAAACCAACTATTTGTGAACTCCAGCAAATTATCAACTATTCTTCGACCAAGAGCTAAGTTTGCCATTACCAATTATGATTCACTTTATGTATCTTTATTATGTTTCCTTTACTCATTACAAGTTGAAGCAGGACCTAGAGATCCATACTAACTCCAACACATTCAACGATGACTTCAGTGATCGTGAGAACCTTTAACTCTAGTAACTAAATATCTTTGTCTCTCGATATATTACATGTTTGAGATTCGATCATCGGTATCTCCATACCTAGTTTGATCTTGTTGCCGACATGCACTCTTTTCTTGTTCCCGTGATATAACATTCTAGTGATCATATCACTTGCTTGCAAGCTATCTTAATGTGATATCATCGAGAGGGCTCAGAGTATATCTATCCATCATCAGGATGGACAATTCCCACTCTTGATCCATGAGCCTTGATACGTCCATTTTGCATCACTATTCTATGTCTTAATTCACTATTATTCATTGATATATTTCATATTGAGAGGTGATACTTATGTTATTTCATTTGTTTTTGCATGGTTGATGACTTTTGGAGCATGGACCGCTGCAGTCAGGATTCTGATGGAAAAAGGTGTTGTTTAGAGGCAAAATTCGCGAAGATCAGAAAATCCGGGAAAATATATGGAAAATCCTATTTTTCCAGAAGACTAAGGGTGCCAGAAGACGGAGTGGAGATGGGCCACAGGGGGCCCACACCACCCCTGATGCGAGCAGCCCTAGGCCACGCCAGGAGGTGGTGTGGCCACCCTGGCACACTCCAGCCTCTCTCCTCTGGCGTATATCATCCTCCCGAAACCCTAAGACTCGGGGAGTGACCACAGAAAGAAAGATTTCGCCGCCTCTGCGGGGCGGAAAACACCGAGAGAGAAAGATCTCTCCGGCAGACAGATTTCTGCCGGGGGAATTCCTTCCCGGAGAGGGAAGATCATCGCCATCAACACCACCATCAAGCTGGACTTCATCGGGATCATCATCATCATCACCACCATCATCACCATCAGCACCCTCATCACCATCTCCATATTGCTGTAACAATTGCGTTGAATCTTGCTATAGTTCACAGGGGAAACTTTCCCGGTGTTGATTACTCTTTGTAGTTGATGCTATTGAGTGAACCATTGAATTATTGTTTATGTTCATATTGTTATACATCATTATTCCATCTCTGATCATGATCACTATGATGTCTTGTGAGCGTTCGTTTTGTTCTTGAGGATATGGGAGAAGTCATGTTGTTAGTAGTGGAATTGTGTTGAGAGAGATTCAATAGATTGTTATTTAAGTTGTGGTGTACTTCTTCTAGTGGTGTCATGTGAACATAGACTACATGACACTTCACCTATATGGGCCTAGGGGAATGCATTGTGTATTTGGCTACTAATTGTAGGGGTTGCCGGAGTGACAGAAACCTGAACCCCCGTTAGGAAACCATTACACAAGGGACGTAAGGGTCTTAGAGTTTAAAGCTGTGGTTAGGTTTCTACCTTAATTACTTCCTTGTACTTACGGATGTTTGCAAGGAGTATAATCACAAGTATGTATTAGTCTTGGATGGGGCGGTACATTAGCACAGGTTCACCCACACAACACTTAGCAAGCTAAAGAAGATTAATCAACTATATGAAGCGAAAGCACTTGACAGTCTTCCCATGTGTCCTCGAGAACGTTTGGTCATCTTAAGTAATACAACTGGCTTGTCCTTTGCTGCACAAAGGATTGGGCCACTTACTGCATTTATTCCTACTATCTTTTGTTTACTCGTACTTTATGTACTTTCTTTATCAAAACCCCCTAAAAATCCGTTTGCTAAGTGTTTGTAGAGAATTCATGATCCGTACCACTAGCGAGCACCTTCTGCTCCTCGTTGGGTTCGACACTCTTACTTATCGAAAATACTGCGATACACCCCCTATACTTGTGGGTCATCAAGCCTCTACATAACACCTTCGTAGCACTGAACCCACCTTTATAGCCACCCTGTCACTGTGTGATGTTTGATGTTATCAAGCTACTCTTCCAGTGTTAGTGATTGACATGATCTCATGGTCTAAGGACTAGGATTATAGAAATATAAACATAATGACTTTGATCGTAATGCTATACTTCAGATGAATGTTCATCACATCATTCTACCAATGTTGTGACCTCGTTATTAACAACATCCAATGTCCATAATAAGGAAACCTTGATCATCTTATTAATCAACGAGCTAGTTTATAAGATTGGCATAACTAGGGACTTTCTATTTGTTTATTAAACACACTTGTATTAACTTTTCCAAATCAATACAATTATAGCATGTAAAATAAACATCTATCATATACTTGGAATACATATAATAACAACTTTATTATTGCCTCTCGGGCATATTCCCTTCACCTGTTGCATGTGTAAACATAAAGTGTACATAAATATTCATATATATGGAAAGGACAGCAGGTAGAAATGCACACACACACACATATAGCTCCGCTATTCTACAACACCTTATAGAATAACTATTCTACAACCCTTTCGGAACTTCCGCGGAACCCTCTCTGAACTTCACGTGACTTGACAATGAACTTCCTGGCGGATTACCAGATTCACGTGGGAAGAGAGATGGGGGTGGGAGGGGTGGGGGGTCTTTCTGAAGTTTCGTGGTGGACGATCTGAACTTCTCTGTAGCAACAAGTGAACTTCCTAGCGGAGCACCAGATTCACGTGGGAAGAGTGGGGGAGGGTGTGGGGTTGGGGGTCTTTCTAAACTCCCGCGGTGGAAGATCTGAACTTCTCTGTAGCAGCAAGTGAACTTCCAAGCGGAGCACGAGATTCACGTGGGAAGAGAGTGGGAGGGTGCGGGGGTTGGGGGATCTTTCTGAACTTCCGCGGTGGAAGATGTGACTTCTATATAGTACCAAGTGAACTTCCTGTCGGAGCACCAGATTCGCGCGAGAAGAGAGGGGGAGGGTGGGGGATTTCTGAACTTCCGCGGTGGAAGATGTGAACTTCCCAGAAGATAGCAAGTGAACTTCCTGTCGGAGCACCAAATTCACGTGGGAAAGAGGGGGAGGGTGGGGACGGGGTTGGGGGAGGGGCTTTCTGAACTTCTATAGTGAATCTGAGGAGGTCTAGGGCGGGGCCGGAGGTGGGGCAAGGCGGCGCGACCAGATGTGGGGAGAGGCGGCGTGGTCCAGATATGGGGCAGGGGCGGCACGTCGGAGGTGGGGAAGGGCGACGCGCCGGAGGTAGGGCGGAGGTCGCGCTAGGGAAGGTGGGACAGAGGTCGTGCATGGGAGGTGGGGTGGAAGGTCTTTATTAGGGGAGGGGGTTGTAGAATAGTTACTCTATAATCTCATAAGGGGGTTGTAGATTAGTCATGTTCTATATATATATATATATAGAGAGAGTGGCGCTATTTCACACCCAGGGTGTAGAATAGTTATTCTTCACCCACCCTCTTTCTTTCAAACCGTACATGATTTTTACGTCACGTAAATTTTCTCTTACCTCGTAAGTCAAGAACATAAGAAAATTTAGATATGTCGTAAAAAATTTGTTTACATGTTCTATAAAAATACGACGTAAAATGCATATTTTCTATGTATTTTACACTATAATGACTCAAAAATTGTTTTTTATGTCGATTTTTTGCATTTCTAATAAATATGAATATAATTTTTAGTATCCAAAACATAAACTTCTGAATATGAGAACATAAAAATATGTGGGATGCAAAATAACTATTCTGCACCCTGGATGCTGAATAGGGTTTCTATATATATATATATATATATATGACATATTCATACTACACCCGGGTGTAGTTACACCCATACGTGTTTCACACTATATAGGCAGTATCTACCATACCGGAAGTTATGTACGTGTAGTATGAAGTATATAAGAATATTTGGGCAGTATATATACTACTCTTTTGATAGTATGTAATTTTTATTCACATATTTCTTTTATACGTACAAATATGACGGTATTTTATATATATAGTGCAAACTATGGGTGCACTTGCAATTTTTTTACCTAACTTGCTTGTAAGTATCTTAGATATAGTATATGAACATACTCAAATAGATAAAATATTACAAATACTTCTGTAAGGTAGTATATGAGACGTGGGTGTAGTTATATCCGGGAGTAAAAAGTATTTTTCCTATATATATATATAGGACATATTTATACTATACCTGGGTGTAGTTACACCCATACGTGTTTCACACTATATAGGCAGTATCTACCATACCGGAAAGTATGTACGTATAGTATGAAGTATATAAGAATATTTGGGCAGTATATATACTACTTTTTTGATAGTATGTATTTTTTATTCACATACTTTTTTTATACATACAAATATGATGGTATTTTATATATATAGTGCAAACTATGAGTGCACTTGCAATTTTTTCACCTAACTTGCTTGTAAGTATCTTAGATATAGTATATGAACATACTCAAATAGATAAAGTATAACAAATACTTCCGTAAGGTAGTATATAAGATGTGAGTGTAGTTACACCCGGGAGTAAAAAGTATTTTTCCTATATATATATATATAGAGAGCGTGGCGCTATTTGACACCGAGGGTGTAGAATAGTTATTCTTCACCCACCCTCTATCTTTTAAACCGTACATACTTTTTATATCACGTAAATTTTCTCTTACCTCGGAAGTCAAGATGAACATAAGAAAATTTAGACATGTCTAAAAAAAATTGGTTACATGCCGTATAAAAATACGACGTAAAATGCGTATTTTCTATGTTTTTTACACTATAATGACTCATAAATTGTATTTTTATGTCGATTTTTTGTGTTTCTAATGAATATGAACATAATTATAGTATACTGAACATGAGAACATAAAAATATGTGAGGTGCAAAATAACTATTCTACACCCTGGGTGCTGAATAGGGTTTATATATATATATCCACCGTTGGATAATGGGAGCATGATCATCTTCTGCGCATGCGCTGGTCATGGTTGTGATGGTTGTTTAATAGAGCTATTTCATCCATCTACCGTTGGGCACATGCAATGACTGGTTTCTTCACAGCCTACTCATGGACATGGTACATGAAAAACGGTACCCGTGGACAAACATGCATGTCCAATGAATTTTGCATATGCGTATGGAGCACGGATTAAATGCACGTAGCATCTAATACCCGCCCCATGAGAGAACTGCTATAACGGATGGAAGTAACAAACACTTATGGACAACGGCTAATATGTATGCATGTTGTAGTGATAGATATGATATAACAGATGGAAGTTACAAACACTTTTGGACAACGACTAATTAATGTGCATGCGTGTTGTACTACCATTTATAAAATGGTTAGTGTGCACCTTCCCTACCCGGCTCTCCACTGTTGTTCTCGTTGCTTCACACCATTCGTTCCCGCTGTACATTCGAGCTCTTAGGCCATGGAGGCAGCAAACCAAAGTGATCGGTATGTCAAAAACAATATTTTATGTAATTCCTTTTAATTTCATATGACAAATTGACAATAAAATTGTGGTTTGTAGCCTAAAACATGGTTTGTAGCCTAAAACATGATATTCACACGCGTCTATGCACAAAAAACAAGAATCCAATCCGCTGCCTGAGCACTCATCACATGCATGCCTAAAACATGGTTGCGAATGGTAAACTGGTAGAGTATCGACCTACAATCATGCGTCTATAAACAAAAAATCCAATCCGCTGTCGTGAGCACTTATCACATGCATGCCTAAAACATGGTTGCTGACAGGGAGAGTATCATGCATGTATATTGCCGCTTTAAATGTATCTTATGCATGTAGCCGCGCCCGTGTGTGTTCGCCCCTAAACTTTAGCCGATGTTGGACATATGTATTTTGCCACTCATTGATTCCCTGCTGCCGTGCTCATGTGTGTTCGCCCCCAAACTCCAGCCGATATTGGACATATGTGTTTTGCTGCTCATTGATTCCCTGCTACCCATGCTAAACAATCATGTTGCATGCATGTCTACCAGTGGTCATGATATGCACCGTGTGATCCCACCTACCGTCGTGTGCTCCCTTTATTAGATGTGACAGTGGTTAGGGTATGCACCGTGTGCTCTCACCTAACGCCGTGTGCTCCATTTATTAGATCAGACGGTTGATGGCTCGTGATTGATGAGCTCGTTGGGGAACCCCCAAGAGGAAGGTATGATGAGCACATAAGTAAGTTTCCCTCAGTTATGAAACCAAGGTTATCGAACCAGTAGGAGCAAGGAAAGACCCCAAAGGTGTTGCTAGCTGAGCCTTGGCAGGGCGCACTACCGGTGCTAGTAGCAACGTGGAGACCTGCACAACACAACCACAGAACTTTGTCCCCAACTTGCGATGAGGTTGTCAATCTCACCGGTTTTGCTGAAAACAAAGGATTAAACGTATCGAATGGAAGGAAGTAATAGTTTACAGAAAGTAAACATAAAGCAGTAAACAGTTTGTAGATTGTATGTAAAAGAAAGGACCAGGATCCATAGTTCACTAGAGGTGGCTCTCCTTAAGATAGATAACATGATGGGTGAACAAATTGCAGCGGGGCAATTGACAAACATCGAGAAAGCATACAAGCATATACTAATCATCTTGACTCCTTTGAGACTTGATTAGGCATTACAACATTATACATAGACCGCCATCCAACTGCATCTATGACTAATAATCCACCTTCAGGTTCTCATCCAAACCCCCTCCAGTATTAAGTTGCAAGCAACAGATTATTGCTTTACGAATTGCATGTAAAGTAAACAATACGATTGTTCTATGAACAAAGGATTGTTGTTTTCTCCCTAGTAGCAACAACACATCTAGTACCTTAGAGATTTCTGTCACTTCCCCAGATTACTAGAGGCATGAACCCACTATCGAGCATAAATACTAACTCTTGGAGTTGCTAGCATCTACTTGGCCAAGATAGCTACTAACAATGGAAAGGGTGCAAGATCACAAATAACAAAGACATGATAGAATCAATAATCAATCTAAAATAGCATCTCAATATCCATCGGATCCCCGCAAACACAACATGCAGAATTACAAATAGATGATCTTGATCATGAACGGAGCTCACAAGATCTAGACATGAAATCACAAAGGAGGAGAACCAGCCATCTAGCTACTACATCGACCCATATTCCAGAGATGAACTACTCACGCATCACACCGGAGGCTTGCATGATGATGAAGAAGGCCTCCAGGGTGAATTCCCCTCTCTGGCAGGGTGCCGGTAAGAGCTTCAGATCCCTCCCGATCTAGGGATGGAGATGACGGTGGCTACAGACTCTTTCGTGGATTTTTGATCGGGTACTTAGGGTTTTGGTCCCAAAGGCAATATATAGGCGGAAGGAGAGACCGAGGGGTGCTAGGGTCGGCCAGACCACCCCCTGACATGGGCCAGGCCTGGCCGTGCGGCCAGGTGGTGTGGCCAGGCCCCAGCCCTTCTCCGTCCTGTATTCTAGCTCCAGATGTCTTCCGATAAAATAACAACTTTGGCTTTTGTCCCGTCCAATTCCGAGAATATTCATTTTCTGACTTCTTGGAACCAAAAACAGCAGAAAACAGGCAGCTGGCACTGTGGCTCTTGTTAATAGGTTAGTCCAAGAAATCATATGAAAAGTACTCCAAAGTGTGGACAAAACACAAGAAAGTAGATAAAACCAAGCATGGAACACCAAAAATTATAGATACAATTGCAATGTATCAACATCCCCAAGCTTAACTCCTGCTCGTCCTCGAGTAGGTAAGTGATAAAAAGAAAGAATAATTTTTGAGGTGACATGCACCATCATAAACTTGATCAAAGTACTTGTAAAACATTCAAAGCTGGGATCATAGTACTTCAATCATAACATGAAAGACAAAGTTCTAGCAATAATACAAAGAAACTATGTTGCAACATGAAAAGGCACAAACAAAAGATTCATTTATAACAATGCTTTGCAAGACGTTTGTTTGTTTCACATAAAGAAAACATAGCATAATGGTAATCGGCTTGTCCCTCATAGAGTAGCAAGTACAAATGCATATGAAACCTTCAAAGTTCATAAGAGTGACTAGATACAAATAGTTTAAAACAAGCAATATCAAGGTATGCATCAATCAACTAGTCTTGGGACAATGCACATAGAACTAAGAATGGCCACTATGCTCTCAAAGTAAGTGCATAAAGATAGAAGGTGGAGACTCAATATAATGGTGGAAGAAAGGCCTTCATAGAAGGAAGTAGGGATTCAAGTCTCATAAAGAGCTTCCAAAAATTACGGTACTTATAGCTTTCAGCTCTCATTGCCCCTCTCATAAGCATCTTGAAGTGATTAAGCTTAAAGTGAACAAACTATGGTGTACATGCTTGACGAAGTATAGGTTAGGAATATCATGTCCCTTGTATACGAGGGACGCTCCTCATGCTACTCAAGTTTAGTCACCAGTAAGTTCTTGTCATCGTAAGTACATGTGTATCATAGAGAACCGCCAACGGGGTACCCCTTGCCCGATGATACGGAAGAATCCCCATATCAAAGTGACAAGGCAAGCAGACAACGAGCATCTCAGCAATCTTCTTATTTACCATGGGAATATGGTGCTTTTTTCTCTCTTTCCTCTTTTCATAATCTCTCTTTTTTTTTCTCCTTTTCTCTTTTTTTTCTCAATATAGGACTCTTCTTTTTTTATAAGAAGAATGCTTCATAGACAGCTCATTATGGTTACGCTGCAGGTTTCCACCATGTCAACATGGATTAGAATAGCGGCCCAGGCGTTTCTCTAACACATATACATAACTCCATGGACTTACAAGCTCCCCTTTCATTTCACACCGACGACATCCATAGACAAAAGAGCATGATATCAACTAGGTACAAAGTACCCGTTTAATGTTGAAAGCGTTCCCCATGACAGCATGGTTCTGCTAATCCCCAACAAATAAGTACAAGCATATCAACATAGACGACACAATGGTTCAAGTTTATTAAGGGCAAGAAAAGTAAAGTGTGCCATCAAGTTCGTGAGAGCTTTAATCACTAGTTTTCTCATAACAAGTTTAATTTGGAAGGTAAACACAAACATGAATATACTTGGAATAGCATAAGCTAGTAGGTAGGTATGGTGGACTCTTTGGAATAACTTGGTTTAGGGAGTTGGATGCATGAGTGGAACTCATACTTGGTTGCGGAGGCTAGCAAAAGACTGGGAGCGACAAACTAAGAGAGCAATAATGGCCATAATCATGCAGAGCGATAAAACATCATTGATGAAAGCATAAAGTGATACTACAAGTTGAAAACTAAAGTATCATAAAGGCTATGGTGACTTGAGATAGTCATAGCATGGTGTGAGCATGCACCAAGTCAACCCAAATAAAGCATCAAAGAAGAATACCACTATACTATGCTTTAATATGCTAAAACAACGCATGATTCATCCAAGGCACATTAAGCAATCTCAATTGTTTATAAAAAGTCATGCTACACCAAAGAATACTAAGCATAAAGCCAAAACAATATCAAGCATGGCATGACAAAGCATAGGCCACAGTCGATAACAAGCTCTCTTTACCACTTAAGCATGAACTTTCCTACTCTTTTCCAAACCAAACCAAACTATTTGAAAACCAATGTATGAAAGAGGGGGTCCAACCAATTTATTCAGAAAACAAAGCAAACGAAAAACCAAAACGAAAACGAAAAAGAAGACGCTCCAAGAACAACACAAATGTGCATGAAACAATAAAAATGAAGCGTTTGGAAGAAACCTGGGATTTTTATTGATGAAGAGGGGGATGCCTTGGGCATCCCCAAGCTTTAACGCTTGTACTTCTTGGATATTACTTGGGGTGACACGCGTGGCATCCCCAAGCTTGAGCTTTAGTCCATCCTTCATCTCATTACTCATTCCTTCCATACACCTGAAAATTTTCCTTCATACAAAACTTCACACAATCTTTATTAGCAACATCAGTGCACTCAAGTTAATAAGTCTTAGGTTCAGTTCTAACACCAATAAACTTCCATTAAAACACAAGCTACTGTAGCACTTCCCTCAAAAAGCTCAATTCCCCAAAAGAACTCAAAAAGGAACCAACAAGAAGCAAATGCAGAAAATGGCAGAAATCTGTCAAAATAGACCAGCAGGTAAAGACAAATTGTTTCTAAGACCTTCTGTTGGTCAAATAAAAAAGTGTTGAACTAACGAAAGTTGGATAACAACCTGGGTCAGAAGCACAAAAATTCACGCCTCAAAAAGACGTTCAGAGATTGTACACGAATTTTTACGGTGAAGCACATAAATCTGTTTCGGGACAGCAACTTTCCCAATCATTACTTCTGTCTCATTAGAGGTTACTCTTGGCACAAAAAGCAAATAAAAAGGATAAGAAGCGGTCATTACTGAAGTAATAACTTCCAAGACTCATCTAAAACTTCTGGGTTATCTCCCAATAAGTACTTTTCTTTAACGCCTTTAAGTTAGGCATAAGAAGCAAGAAAAAGAATCAAGTGTTCTCGAATGAAGAAGCATTAAGAGAAAATTTTGTTTTCATATGAGAGGCAAAAGAAATCTTCTCTCTCTTCTTAGGGAAGTGTTCTATACCTTTCTTGAGTGGGAGTTGATATTTAATGGTGCCTTCTTTCATATCAATAATGGCACCAACAATTCTAAGAAAAGGTCTTCCCAAAGTAATAGGACAAGAAGCATTGCATTCAACATCCAAAACATAGAAATCAACGGGGACATAGGCATTGTTAACCATAATAAGAACATCATTAAGACACTCCATGAGTTTCTTTTTAGCATTATCATCAAGTGGGACATTCAAATAACAATCTTCAAGTGGAGGCAAATCAAGCATATCATAAATCCTTCTAGGCATAATAGAAACACTAATATCAAGATCACATAAAGCTTTGAAATCAAAGTCATTCACTTTCATATTAATGATGGGTTCCCAACCATCTTATTGTTTTATAGGAATAGAAGCTTTATGTTTCATCTTTTCTTCTTTAATCTTTATGAGAGCATCAGTAATGTGTTTTGTAAAGGCCATGTTCATAGCACTAGCATTAGGACTTTTAGCAAGCTTTTGTAGGAACTTAATAACTTCAGAGATATTGCAACCATAAAGATCAAAATCAAATTTATCATCTAAGGTAGTAGAACTATTACTAGCCTCAACACTAGTGGTAGTGATAGTAGAAACACTAATGTTTCTAGCAATTTCATCTTCTCTTTCCCACTTAGCATGTAATTCAGCTAATAGTCTAACATTTTCATCAATTCTCACTTGTATAGCATTAGTAGCTGCAAAGGGATTATCATTAGTTTCAGTTTTAGCAGCCATTTTATTCAAAGAAGATTGAGCTTCAGCCAAAGATGCTATATTTCTTTCAGCATTAGAGAGTTTATTTCCTCAATAGTTTTATTGAAAGCAGTTTGCTTACTAATAAAGTCTTTAAGCATAACTTCAAGTTCAAAGGGAGCACTCCTATTATTGTTGTAAGAATTTCCATAAGCATTACCATTGTTGGGAGGATATGGCTTATAATTGTTGTTACCAAAATTATTCATGTAGGCATTGTTGCTAAAATTGTTATTTCTTATGAAGTTCACATCAACTTGCTCTTCTTGAGCAACCAAAGAAGCTAAGAGAACATTATTTGGATCAATATGGGCTTTCCCATTAACAAGCATAGACATAATAACATCAATCTTATCACTCAAGGAGGAGGTTTCCTCAATAGAATTTACCTTATTACCTTGTGGAGCTCTTTCAGTATGCCATTCGGAATAGTTAACCATCATATTATCCAGAAGCTTTGTTGTAGCACCCAAAGTAATGGTCATAAAGGTACCTCCAGCAACAGAGTCCAATAGGTTCCTTGAAGAATAGTTCAATCCTGCATAAAAAGTTTGGATGATCATCCAAGCAGTCAGTCCATGAGTGGGACAATTCTTTCTTTCCCAAGCTTGAGCAACATGTTCATTATCAAGTTGTTTAAACTTCATTATTTCACTTCTCATAGATATAATCTTAGCAGGAGGATAGTATTTTCCAATGAAAGCATATTTGCACTTAGTCCAAGAATCAATACTATTCCTGGTTAAGGAATTCAACCATTCTTTAGCTTTTCCTCTCAAAGAGAAAGGAAACAATTTCAGCTTAATAATATCACCATCTACATCCCTATGCTTTTGCATCTCACAAAGTTCAACAAAGTTATTTAGATGGGCGGCAACATCTTCATTACCAATACCAGGAAATTGTTCTCTCATAACAAGATTGAGTAAAGCAGGTTTTATCTCAAAGAAAGTATCTTCAGGCACAGGTGGAGCAATAGGTGTGCTCATAAAATCATTGTTGTTGGTGATAGTGAAGTCACACAACTTAGTGTTTTCAAGAGTAGTCATTTTTTGTGTTTTTGAATAAGAAAGCAAACTAGTAAAACTAGTTTTTTTGTGTTTTTGATAACAAAACAAGCAAACAAAACAAAAAGAAACTAAGCAAAACAAAAATAACAAAGTAAAGGGATTGGTTATGAGGGACTCCCCTTGTGAAGATGTCCTTGACTCCCTGGCAACGGTGCCAGAAAAATACTTTGATGGCTCGTGATTGATGAGCTCGTTGGGGAACCCCAAGAGGAAGGTATGATGAGCACAGAAGTAAGTTTCCCTCAGTTATGAAACTAAGGTTATCGAACCAGTAGGATCAAGGAAACACTCCAAGGGTGTTGCTAGCTGAGCCTTGGCAGGGCGCACTACCGGTGCTAGTAGCAACGTGGAGACCTGCACAACACAACCACAGAACTTTGTCCCCAACTTGCGATGAGGTTGTCAATCTCACCGATTTTGATGAAAACAAAGGATTAAACATATCGAATGGAAGGAAGTAATAGTTTGCAGAAAGTAAACACAAAGGAGTAAACAGTTTGTAGATTGTATGTAAAAGAAAGGACCGGGATCCATAGTTCACTAGAGGTGGCTCTCCTTAAGATAGATAACATGCTGGGTGAACAAATTACAGCGGGGCAATTGACAAACATCGATAAAGCATACAAGCATATACTAATCATCTTGACTCCTTTGAGACTTGATTGGGCATTACAACATTATACATAGACCACCATCCAACTGCATCTATGACTAATAATCCACCTTCAGGTTATCATCCGAACCCCCTCCAGTATTAAGTTGCAAGCAACAGATTATTGCTTTACGAACTGCGTGTAAAGTAAACAATATGATTGTTCTATGAACAAAGGATTGTTGTTTTCTCCCTAGTAGCAACAACACATCTAGTACCTTAGAGATTTCTGTCACTTCCCCAGATTACTAGAGGCATGAACCCACTATCGAGCATAAATACTAACTCTTGGAGTTCTAACATCTACTTGGGCAAGATAGCTACTAACAACGGAAAGCATGCAAGATCACAAATAACAAAGACATGATAGAATCAATAATTAATCTAAAATAGCATCTCAATATCCATCGAATCCCCGCAAACACAACATGCAGAATTACAAATAGATGATCTTGATCATGAACGGAGCTCACAAGATCTAGACATGAAAGCACAAAGGAGGAGAACCAGCCATCTAGCTACTACATGGACCTGTAGTCCAGAGATGAACTACTCACGCATCACACCGGAGGCTTGCATGATGATGAAGAAGGCCTCCAGGGTGAATTCCCCTCTCTGGCAGGGTACCGAGAAGAGCTTCAGATCCCTCCCGATCTAGGGATGGAGATGACGGCGGCTACAAACTCTTTCGTGGATTTTTGATCGGGTATTTAGGGTTTTGGTCCCGAAATCAATATATAGGCGGAAGGAGAGGCCGAGGGGGTGCTAGGGTCAGCCAGACCACCCCCTGGCGCGAGCCAGGCCTGGCCGCGCGGCCAGGTGGTGTGGCCATGCCCCATTCCTTCTCTGTGTCGTATTCTGGCTCCAGATGTCTTCCGGTAAAATAGCAACTTTGGCTTTTGTCCCGTCCAATTTCGAGAATATTCATTTTCTGACTTCCTGGAACCAAAGATAGCAGAAAACAGGCAGCTGGCACTATGGTTCTTGTTAATAGGTTAGTCCAAGAAATCATATGAAAAGTACTCCAAAGTGTGGACAAAACACAAGAAAGTAGATAAAACCAAGCATGGAACATCAAAAATTATAGATACATTTGCAATGTATCAACGGTGGTTAGGGTATGCACCGTGTCCACCATAGGCAGCCCACTATTTCCTATATATATGCCTCAAATCTTTCAGGAAGGGTTACATTTTAGAAGACTAATGATCATCAAGAAATTTGCTCAAATGTGGTCTAGCTACATCAACATGAAATGAGCATGGGGAAAACCCTTCTTCTGGAACTCTACCACGTATAGACGTCCACCTTCAGAACATCCAAAATATGCTTCTTGGTAAGCATCATTTTCATCGTCGCAATCTTGGACCTGATCACTTGGGCCACGAGATATGCTTGGTCCTGCGGGGTTTAGCCTGGAAACAACATGTCTTGTATCTCCTCTCAGTTTGGCTTGCAGGTTATCACCAGGAAGATGTGAGGCTTGGCGTATGTCACCCGGGTTTGTGTGATGTCTGCATTGATCCACTTACTTGGAAGTTTAATACATAATAAAGATACCAACATTCATTCTCTACATTTTGGTTCTTGATTTAGTCACCTCAAGCTTAAAGAAAATCATGAATATACTTGTGAGAATAAAGTGAAGAATACTATAGGTAATGGACATCTCTGATTCTATTACAGACAATGTTGGTTCATGCTAGAGTTCATCTATACATACCTTTTCACAAGCAAAAAATGTAGGTGTTGACCAAAAGCCAACAGTATGGGTATCGATCTTCTAGGAATTGTACTTGGAAAATAAAATCTAATGTGAAATTTAAAGTTTAAGTTTACAGGGTCAGGTCTAGGATAAATTATATTAGATCATATAGAAAGATATCTAAATAGATAAGGATTTGACATGTTCCATAACATTTAAACAACCACATAATTTAGAGAACATAAAACATTTTGCAGTTAAGCAACTACTTTGTCATAAGACAACAAGAATAATTAGTCCAAAACCAATATGTATCTGAGTAAGCATTTACGAAGATTCTATACTGCCCTTGATATCCAGGCTTAACACAAACAACACCAAAGTGTCAATAAAGCATATAACCATGATTCCGTTATAGTCACAAGACCTAACAAAATCCCAAAATATTTTACAATTAACAAGCAAGCACAAGATGATACCCAACCACACATTCTCCATGTCATAGTCGTCGTGTTGAATGCAACCATGTAGATTTTTTCTTACAATTTGTCATTGTATAATTAAAAATCTCAAAGTAAATATAGAGGAGGCTTTAATAATCCAACAATCTTAGTGAGTGTTTTAAAGAAAATACTATTCCCATAGTTTTAAAGCTGCCATCATAATTTTTAAGCTCCATAGACAAAAATATGCAGGAAAGGAAGCAAAGAAAATTAACATAGATATGGGAGCAAGAAAGCAAACAATATATCAACAAATATGAGAGCATGCTTTTATAATTCTAACTTTCACCAGAAAACTTCCTAAAGAAACTTTCAGAATTGGAAGAAGAATAAGATACACTTTCACCATAAAACTTTCTATAGGAACAATGTTAGGATACACATTTAAAGAGTGCGTGGTAAGTTCCTTAGGTACTCCAATCATGTTAGAAGATTGCCATGCGAAGATATATTTATTAGCTTTGATGAGCTCGACGAGTGTGCTTTTCCTATGCGCGGTCTAAACCTACGCCTATCTGTGTCACCTTGGAGGGGTCGTCATCCTTCAGTGGTGTCGTCTTCGTCTCTTCTGATGTATTGAACTCCGGAGTCGGCTTCAGCACTTCCTTCTTTGTTGCGGGCATCTTAGACATGTTTTTCTTGATCTCATGGTACTCCTCGGCGTGAAGTACGGCTTCAGCAAAGGCGGCAACTCCGTCTTTGCATTCTCGTGCTTTCTTCGGGTTTCCCTGGATTGTGATGACGCCTTTGGGACCTAAAATTTTCAAAATGTTGTAAATATAGCAAGAGAGAGCCCTGAAGGCCTAGTAAGACAGACGCCCGAAGATACCGTGGTATGCGCTCTTGAACAACACCACTTTGAAAGAAAGTAGCTCGGTGCGATAGTTACTTAGCGTCCCAAAAGTGAAATCTAGAGTAATTTCTCCTAGAGAGTTTGCTTGTCTTCCGGGACAACTCTATGGAAAACCACGGTGCTGTGATTTAGCTGTGTTTCTAATATCTTCATACAATGCAGTGTTTTGACATAGATGATGTTGATGCTACTGCCACCGTCCATGAGAGTCTTGGAGAACCCATAGCCGTCGATCAATGGATTGACGAGCATAGCATACTTTCCTCGCCTATGTGGTTTAAGCGGATGATCACTTTGGTCAAAGATAATGGGTCTTCCTAGTTATATCGTGAATCTTTTAGATAAGCCTCTTAAGAAGTTGGAGGGCCTAGTATACGGCGATTTCTATTTTTCTAGGCCCAACACTAAAAAACCTACATTTTTACGTTACTTACGACCAGTCCAGAAACTAGGGGATATCCGGAACAGTTGCGTTGAGTTTGTGCATCACTGCCTTTTTAACCTTAGTGGGCTGGGATCCAAGGAAGCAGACGTAGGTGTCTTTTTTGGTTGGGAGGGTCTTATTTTCATCCGACTTGGGATTTGAGGGCTATACCTCCTCCATGTAGGAATCTTCCTTGGACTCCTTTTCTTTGTCGGATTTTTCTTTCCTATACGTCGCTTGGCCCTATAGCCAGCGGATTCATCTTTTTTTATGTTGTTGTTGAAACGACACTCAGCATTTGTGTGGGAGGAGCCCCCGTTGCCATCCGGATAATGCACACACGAATTATTGGCAATATCGGCCCACGAGTAGGTTTTACCAGGTTGCTGGTATCCTCTACCTTTGACCCGGGAAGTTCCACGACCTCGTCCCTGTCCGCCTTCGCGCCCTCCTCGTCCTCCAGATCTGAAAGTTGCGTTGATAGTAGCAGTTTCCAAATTGGGTTTATCTTCTGAGGTGTTCTTGTGCTTCTAAGTCTGCTGCTGATTTGGCTGTTTAGCGAACTATGGTATGGCCAGGGCATTCAGTAGTCCCTCTGAGTCATCGTTGGCATCTGCGTACTTGTTTGTCATTTCTACTATTTCTCCTAGATCAGTGACTTTGTCACACTTCAGTCAGTGATGCAGTAATCTAATTGGGAGTCCTGTAATGATTGCTTCATCGTGATCTGGTTTTTACTCCCTCACGGGAGTTCTTCATGTCGATCCATCATCTGAGGTAGTCTCGGCAAGTTTCTCTGGTCTTTTGGGTGCAATGCTGCAGATCTCCGACTGTGCAGGGCCTCCTGTATGTACCTTCGAAATTCTAAAAGAATACACTTTGCATATCATACCAGTTGTGAATTGTGTTTTGCGGGAGTTTGTTGATCCATGATCGAGTCGTCTTCCTCAACATAAGTGGGAGATATCGGACTACAACCAAGTTGTTGCCTTCTTTGGTGATGCAGCAGGCCTGGAAAAACATCTTGGAGCCAGGTGTCTGGCCGAGCCACACTGTCATAGGGTTGAATGTGCATTGAGATAGC
Source organism: Avena sativa (assembly GCA_916181665.1). Taxonomy (NCBI): domain Eukaryota; kingdom Viridiplantae; phylum Streptophyta; class Magnoliopsida; order Poales; family Poaceae; genus Avena; species Avena sativa. The sequence continues at coordinate 369,572,840 of OV702290.1, forward strand.
AAACCCTTCCGGAAAATTTGTTTTGTTAGACGCGTGGCCCAAAGCACTTTGGGCCCACGTATATATTATCCGACTCATAGCGCCGTGCCTTTATGTTTGAGTTGATCCGGTGCATGGAGTCACTTGGTGACAGAGAGCATCGTATCGGATGTTTGATGTGGCTGCGGCACCGTGGAGCTAGACTTATGCTTCTTCTACCACCACCTCCGCCTCGGTGCCCCCGATTCCCTTGGGAGCCGTTATGGTGGCTGATTGGCGGAGAGGGTGGTGCTGGTGGATTATTTCCAGCTCATCGCCGACCTCCATCCGGAGCCCCATTATACTAGTTCCAGGGAGGATCTTCATGATGATGGCCGCTGTTCCGATTTGATCCAGCGCGGTTTTTGTCGTTCCTCTGTCCTTCATTATCGTCATTGTGACAAGGCTCTATTGGATGGCTTGTGTGTCTAGGAGGTGGCATTCTTTGTCGATATTGCTCCTGACGTCGTGCTTCATCTTCTTCCCTACAGTGATCTATCTGTCGTTGGGAAGGTTGCTGTGGAACCATTATTGCCACGGGATATCGCTCTATGGTCAGAGCAACGTTGCTCCAGCCACGTGCGGTTCCGTGCTGCTGTCCTGAAGATTCGGTTCTTGAGTAATTATCGTCCTGAGGGTCGGAACAATAGCGTCGATCCGGTTCCTGTCGGGGTCTTGTATCTTGCTATCGACCAGTGTCTGTGCAGCATTGGTCGGATTCGAAGACCAGCTTTCTGCTACTAGACATGGCGACTTTCTGCTATTCCAGTCCCTTGGTGAGCAGCTTCATGCTCAGCCGGACCTGCTCTGGATTTGGATTATTTGCCAAGATCTCTCGGGTCGTTGTAGTGTTTTCTACCGGCGTGTTGTACACCCAATTTCCATTGCTATCGATCGGAGGTTTTCCCACGACTATGTCTTTAGTTTTACCCTCGAAAAGGGACTTGTGAACTTCCGAATTCCTATTTTCTAGCTCAGGGCCATTCCGGGTCTTCTGATGCTGCTGGGAGTTGAACTGTCCTAACTCTGCAATGCGCTGCTTCTCCTCAACGAGGTTAGTGGCCTCATCTAAGAGTCACTGAAGATACGCTTCTAGATCCAAAGCCCTTTCCTCCAACTCATCTGGGTTAAGATCCATAGCGGTTGGGATTGGCGTTGTAAGTGCTTCTCTGAGGATTTCTCGAGAACCTGGTGTAACCACGTGTCCGTCCACCGGAGATTTTTTCAGTTTTGAGGGGATCAAAGCATCGTCTGAGTCCTCTACCTCCTCAGCAGGGAGATCCTTGGCCGGGGTCTTATTCTTCCTTTTCTTGTTTGCCTTGCTGGCCTTCTAGGCCCCTGTGGCAAAGACGGATTTTGGTCCAGTTCCTGGAGTCAAGCTTTAATCAGTACTTTCGGGCATTTGAATGTCGGGATTATCTCTGATATCCATGTCATCACATGAGTCAGGAAAGTTCTTATCGTATCTTTCATCCATACTATTGTAGGGACTCGGATTCAACTCTTGTCCTTCCTCTGCGGCCTTGGAGTTGATTTCTTCTCCGAATTCTTCATCGTATGCATGGAGATATGCTAACATCAGGGAATCCCCTAAAGAATCTAATGTGTTGGCGCTTGTTACGATTGCGTGTAACACCGAGTCGTTGTCGTCTCCAACATTGACAGAGCTGGATCCAGAGCCAACATAGTCAATTAAGTGAGATCCATGCTCTCTAAGGTAGCTGTGGCTTTCTTCATTATCTTACTCGTATCTTTTGATGGTTTCAAGGATTTGCTCCATACTAGCATTTCCATGCAGTATCATCCGCCTCAACCTGTGCCTCGGAAGTGATTTTCCTACTCTAGCATCGGTAGAGCCAAATTCGGAGCTGTTGCAACTTTGATCTTCCTGAGATTCAACCTCCTTGGGAGATCTTCTTCAGATTTGATCTTCTCCGCTATCTTTGCTTCAGGTGCATGCTAGGTGGTATTATGGTTTTCTAAGGCCCAGAACTCTGCCGCCTCCACAGACAAATTGGATCCAGAAGTTTCTTATGCCTCTATCATCACTGCTGGGGTGGGTTGGGCAGGTTCAGTGAAATCGAGGTAAACGTCGATCTCACCAAAAGACATGATTGTGTAGCTGGTCGTGGTCTCCCTAGCCAGAATCCAGGTCTCATCGAGAAAGACGAGAGGGAAGTCATTGGCGTAGAGAACCCAATCGATGGCGATTGTCTTGCCGATTTTGAGTTGTGCAGATTCCTCCTAGAACACAGCTCTGAAAGTCACCTGATCCACAGTGGGCGCCAACTATTATCGGATTGATGATGATTACACCATGAGGGGTCCCCCGGGGCATCGGAAGATGTGGGGTTGACAGTTGCCCGGGATGGTGAGCACACAAACGTAACCAGGTTCGAATCCACCAGTGGTGGACGGATCCTACTCCTGCTAGCAATCCAGTAATACGGCATAGCCAAAAGTACAGATTACAAGAGAGGTTTTGCCTGTGCGAGTTAAGGTTATGGTGATTGGTTCCCTAAAGGCTGATCCCTAGGATGGCTTATATAGTCATCCGGTCCTAGGGTTATAGGAGAGTCCTATCCGACTACGATACAAGGTCATTTACATAGTACATCTTGATATTCCTACAGGCCTAAGTGGGTAAGTCTTCTAGGCCTTCCCTTAGCCGGATGGACTTCCAACTTCTCTCCCTGACTGGGCCACCCGTGGATCATATCTCTAACCTGAAGTGGGCCAACCTGGTCAGTGAGTCACAGTGGGTATATCCGAAAAGTATATCCCCAACACAAGGAGTTAGCAATAACATAGAACAAATATAGAACACCAGGATGATCAATTTGATTTCCCTTGGGTGTGTTTCCATGGATTCTCATATAATTAAAGTACTTCAAGGGTTTGGGATTAAGAACAAAACTGGTGGTGCGTATGTCGGTGTTGTTGTTGGCAAACCCAAAATGATGAGCCCATAGGTCTACTCATGGCTCATAAGGCGGAAATTGATGTGATCAATTTCCGGGTTATGCTCCTCGGAGCAGTAGTATTAACCCACATGTGTGTCAAGGTACTAAGAAACTCAAGCGTAAAGCGGTGATATATGGCGGCATCCTGAAAGACAAAGTGATGCAAACCAACATTGTTGCAAAGTAAATCAAAATCATGATGAATACTCAGTTGGTTAAGGATATAAGGACACGCCCACTTGGTGGACTTGATTTCTCAATTCTTGAGACGGTTGAAACGAGTGAGTTGAAACTCCTTGGTGAACTCGATGCCAAATGACTAGGGGGTTAGCATATCAACAGGTGGTGTGGCTTGTTCCGCAGCCACTACATGGGTATGACTCCTTGTGTTCATCTAAAAATAAAAATAAAAGCTAACTAAAATTGTGTTCCAATATAAACATAGCAAAAACAATCCTCTACACTTTTTACAACAGAAACTCGTCTAAAAACAAAACTAAGCATGCTCATAATAAAGGTTAGCTTAAGAAAAACATCTAAGTCTAGATTGATAATGGTGAAAGATTGAGCAAGGTTTTTGCGGTGACTCAGCATACCACTACATGTTGTAGTATACTATATCCGTTGACATAATACTCACGGAACACCATTCCGCAAATATCACATCTCTCAAAGTGGTACAATAGAAACATTATGGGTCCAATTACAAACATTCACACATTATTATTATTACAATACCAAAAGATCGGTACCATTATGTTGTTCGAACTTACAAACCATATAAAACTTATTTAATATGTTTTAGCAGAAGAACAAAAAAGCCAAACTACATAATTAATATGGCGGGAGCTCAACAACTTATTATATAGAGTTTGTGCTGCTCGAATCAACCTAGGAACTAAGTATTAATATGGAAACTACTCTAACTCATTGCCTTCCGCTCCATAGCGTATCTCATAGTCCACCCCTTCGACCCCACCCCAGAGATCCGGTTCTTCGTAGAATACGTCGTCTTGGTCCTCAATAGTATACATTGGTGTATCATCTAGATCTTTAGAGTCTAATCAGGGGATCAAAGGAAAGAGTGAGTAAAAACATTACCTAGAAAGTTCATTGTATGCAAGGTGGGAGGTTTGATGCACTAACTACCACCTCAGACCATAAATCTTTGGCACTATGCAGTTTTCATAAAAATTTCTTCAAAGATTGATTTTAATACCAAAAACTATACCCATCAGCCTTCATAGGTTGACCAGAACTTCATGGAGTTTCTTTCCTGCCACATTCATAGCTCCCTCCCGGAACAGGGAGTAACATGTCACAATTCTTACACTTTGAAGAGGTGCGTTACTTTACCCATAAGATATCAAATCTTTGTTGCACAACCGGGCATACTTTACCATCCACAATTCCTTGACGTGGGGCCCAGAAATTGATCCAAGCCCATCACTACCCTTCTCCGTGACCCTGCATGCCCCCTTGGTGTACGCCATGTCCACCTTATGTATTATGGCAATGAAGCGTGAAAACCATTATAGATGCCAGAGCTACCATGGGACGTTGATGGATCCCACCCATTTGCTGCATATCCTCTACGAATTAACCATGCTACATGGATAACAGCCACAACCTATGCATCCGTTGACATGCGAAAGGAAGAAGATCAAGCTGACTTCTCCGTCCCATTCCAGATCTCATGGTTAACGTGTATTATACGGCGCTAGAATCACTGATTTCATGGGTTATTAATTCCTATCTAGTAGTGCAACTAGAATCCTAGATTCCACTGCTAATCTTAATATTTACCATCACTTAGGATGATAATAGCATTTTATGTTCTTAAGAAAATATTCTTTTATGTATCCCTTTTAGAACATAGGTGATAACACACAAGATGCAAATACTTTTGGAAAGCACACCAAAGGACATGAGCAAGTGATGAACTTGCCTTGTGACTGCAAGGTAGTGAGTCAGATGCTTCCACTCGACCTTGAGCTCTTCTTTCTACAAAGCACCATTATTTATCGGTAAGGACAATATTTAAAGAAGCAATAATGAATATGCATAGTAATGTCATGCACTATGTTATTTTAAGTTTACCCTTCTTTGCGTGTTTTACCCACATTATTAAGGGTTAAAGTCTTTTTATTTAATAAATAAATAAAAATAAGTTAATATTTTATAAACCTTAAAACCTTTGAAAATATTATCTTTAATATTTTTATAGTAACATATATTAAATCAAGATCTTAAAAGTAATTTTTATTTATTTTTAAACCTTACTCTTATTTTACTAAAATTCCATAAAGTAATAAATGTTCAAAATATACATTTTAATTTTTATAGGTTTAAAACACAAACTAGTATTTTTCTTACATAAAGTATTTATTTAGAATCTTAAAATGATATTTATTTATTTTTATGTATAATCCTAATTGTCAGAAAATTCCTTGAAGGATTTGTTATATTAAAACAATTAATTTAAGTTTTATTATACTAAAATACAACTTAGTATTTTTATTAGATAGTTTATATTTTTATGAACATTTAGATATATTATTTGTACTTTTAGGATTTTTATTTATTTTTCTAGAGCTCAAATACTATCAGGGTATTTTAGTAATTTATTAAGGATTTTATTTTGTTTTAAAACCTAGGCCTGGCCCATTGGGCTGGCCCAGCCTGTCTCAGCCCAATGTGTTTGGGTCAAAACCACAACATGCCTCACTAGACCGGTCCACCAGTCTAGTTACTCTCCCCCTCGCTTGCTCGATCTCACCCTTCTTCTCTCTAGCGACCGCGGGTCGCCGCCGTAGTTGCCGCTCAATTTCGGCTGGCTCCAGCCTCCCCGCCCGCCGCCATGGTGTGTGACAACTCAGTCGACAACACTACATCGACCGGTCCAGCTCGATCTGCCATGCGTTCCTTCTCTCGCCTGCTCCACACCCTTACTGGCTAGGGTTTCACCCTCTTCTCGCTGTGGTGGGGTACCCTGGCGATCCCGTGACACCGTGTTGGTGATTCGGTGGCATAGTGGTGATGCCTAACACCATCGTGCTTCTCCTCTAGCCACCATGGTTACAGCCTAGGCGCGTGTTGTAGCGCCCTCAGATGCTCCCCGTGCCACCTTGACCTCGCCATCAACCAACCCCTACTTCCTCTTGTTAACTTAAGCAAGGACCATGGGTGAGTTGTTTCTCTACCTTTCTTCTCTCTATATCCCTCTATGGATTCCTCACTTCCGCTATATGTAACTCTAGTTAGGGTTTGTGCCCTGTTTTAGGGTTCTACCCTCTCCACTGCCAACCTAGTAGCTAATGGCTAGTATATGATGTGTTCATGGTTGGTGATGGATTCTGTTGAGCTTAGTTTTGATTGAGATAAGGTAAGGGAATCTGGGATTGTGTTCATCTGCTAAAAATGATGATGTTTGGCCTTGTTTGCTCAGTACTATTGGATAAGGTGATTTTGTTGTTGTTGATTTATTAGCTTCAATACTGTGGTTAGCCTATAACTATTGCTATGCTAGAGTGGATTCCTTCCTGGAATTAAGCTCTAAAATGTTTTGTTAATTGCCTATGGGCTTTATCTACTTGTATCTTTCTGTTCTAGCAGTGATGAAAATATTACTATGTTGGTTGAAATATGACATATGAACGATGCCTAGTATAAGTTGTGACCTTGATGTTTATTGGTTGCTTATCCACTGGTAGAATATATAGTTATGATTCATGGTCTATTGGTTAGGAAGATGATGTCGTTGGTTTATTGATTTGTGAACTAGGCTCTAGTTTGATTCCTACGGCCAATCTCCCCAGATATAACTATCCCATGATGGTAGTTAGATAAAATGATTCCTAATGTTTCAGGAAGATGATCATGGATTTTTACTTGTATGAGAGCATGATCTAATTGGAAGGATGCCACTGTGAAGCCTCCCCTAGGATGGTACACCATGGTAATCTCCATCAAATCATGTCACTGTTTAGTTGTTTGATTTGAGTTAAATCTATGATGCTGGTCTGAGATTTAATTGCTGTCTTGAATAAGAATAATTCCTTGTGTAGCTAAACTACTCGAGTGATGAGCTTATACTTCTCTTGGGTGTAGCTCTGAGGATTCTACACCTTAGCAGATAATATTCTTAAGATTGAGAAACTCAGATGTAAAATAAGATGATGGCTGTTGGTGTTTATCCAACCTGTGATGAAGATTGATTTGTGGTTGCCTCTATTGTTGTGGTTGATCTTATTAGCTCCTGAATGTGAAGAACTTGTCCTTCCTGCTTGATTTCCTTCTCCTCATAGCTTCTGCCTGACCTTGTTGTACACCCAAACCACCCCTCCTTTAGGTGACCATCTTGTGTGGCGATCTGATGGTTTTCTGTGGTGCTTTATGGGTGGATCTAATGAGAATATTAGTGGTACCGATGGTGTGTTCTTGTGTTCTTGCTAAGATAGAGGTTTGGCTAATATGGAGAAGCTCCCTATGCTCCTATGGTTGTGCCTTTTATTCATTCTCTACATTCTCCCTTATGTCGATAGCAATGCAGTTTTGCATGGTTATGTAAGTTGCTTCCATGTGTTCTTGGTCTAGGGATCAACTCAAGTGAAGCATCTGATGTACTTACCCTTTTACGTTTATCTTTCTTGGTGAAACTTGCCCTTGTGGTTTATGATGTTGTGCTGAAACCATTTGATTAAAAAGAACAAATACTATTCTTTTGGTGAAACTTGCCCCTTTCATTTGAAATTGCTCAATGATGCAAATAAATAGTGCACTTCACTATTCATAGCTAGGAGCGATATTTCTAAACTAACCCTTTATTTTATTTTGGGTTTATTTATTGTTTGCTTGCAGGTACAAAGTACTACAGAGAAGATCAAGAAGATTAGATGTAGGATTTAGTTAAGAATTAGTATAAGATTTTCCTTTTATTATTTTTGTAATTTCTCTTCCTATTCTATAAAGAACAATGCAATGCATATATATTATTCAATAAAGTTTTTACTTTCTTCTACTTGTAATTATTTATCTGTATAAGAATTTCTTATTTATTTGTATACTATTTATATTGTAATAATAGGGTAAGAAAAGAATAAGAATATCTAATTATCTGTATATATCCATTTATTTAAAATGTCTTAAATTTCGTGTTACTTATATCCTTATTTTATAATATAATACTTAATACTTCATATTAAATATTTAAAAATCCTCTTTGAAACAATAAATTCCTAAATGCTTTTATTTTGAATCATTTCAAATGTAGTTTCAAATTTAAATTATTACCCCAAATTCACTTAATACCTAGATATCATGTCAAAATTTATAACAATCACAAGAATGAGCTAAACCCTATTTCAATCTAGTGAAAGAAACTCTGATCTCTCGAGGGTTTTAATTTGCAAAAAATTTACCCCACTTTTACAGATGAATGCATGCACATGCGCATATTCCTATTTCTACCCTCTGTTGGTTCCGAAATGCTGGGATGTTATAGTCTTCCTCCTTTAAAAGAAAACTTCGTCCTGAAGTTGTATTGGTGTGTACCTGAATAGTTCAGGATAGGCTTCTCGTAAGTTATCCTCTTTGTCCCAGCTTCCTTTATTTTCCGGTTCCCATTGTACTTTGCAGTACTTTATAGCTTTGTTTCTTAACCTTTTCTAGTTCTCTTCTAGAAACTTTGATGGTTTCTTGACATGTGTTAAATCTGCTTGCAATGCTATCTCTTGATGTGTTATGGCATCATTTGGTACTTTGAGACATTTCCGGAGTTGTGACACATGGAAAACATTGTGAACTTGAGCCAACCTTTTTGGTAACTCCAAAGCATAAGCTATTGTTCTGTTCTGACTCGGTATCTTGAATGGTCCAATATATCTTGAACTTAATTTTTCTTTTACTCTGAACCTTTTAACTCCTTTCATTGGACTAACGTTAAGATATACCATATCTCCCACTTCCGGATGCCATGATCTTCTATTTTGATCTGCATAACTCTTTTGATGTTTTTGAGATATTTTCAATTGATCTCAGATGATATCAATAATATCTTGCTTCTCTTTAATGTGGTCTAGTGAAAACTCTTGGTTTCCTCTAGGTTCATACTAACATATTAGAGATCAAATAAATCCTGAATTCTCGGCAACAGATACTTGTTTTTGATAGTGACATTGTTCAAATTCCTATAATCTCCACACATTCACTGGCCTCCATCCCATTTATCCACAAAAATCACGAGAGTTCCCCATGGAGATACACTTTCTTGTATGAATCCTTTACCAACTAACTCATCAATTTTCTCTTTAAGCTCCTTCAGCTCTTTAGGACCCATCTTGTATGGTGCTTGTGCAATAGGTGATGTTCCTGGTATCAGGTCAATAGTAAATTATATTTCTCGGTTAGGTGGCATTCCTGGTAACTCTGCTGGGAAAACATCCTGGAACTCATTCAGTACTGCAATATCTTCTAGCTTTACCTCTTTCATCGAATTGAGTTGCAGATCCACCATTATATGAGTAAGTTTGTTTGCCTGGTAGACTATCCTTCCTCCACATGGAGTATTCATTGAGACTATTTTATCCTCGCAGCTTATCTGGGATCCATGTTCAGTCATCTAATCCATTCCTAGAACTATTGCTATTCCTTTTAATGGGATCACATATAGATCCGCATAATATGTTGATGGGGTTCGTTGCATAGAAAGCAAAAAATTCCTACGGTTGCAACTGCCAAGATCGAATCTAGGCGATACTTGTAACAGTTTTAGATGGACTCACCCTCGAAGACCATAAAGAGGGATAACATTCCCACAAACAAACATGGTTGTTGTAGAGTGTACATGACCGTCCTTAAGGATGCGATGAACAATGCCACAAGGGAAGCGCCTCCATAATCGATCACACATACGGTGTGCCGATAACTCCCATCCCTCGCTCCAGCTTGGCCCCTAAAGTAGTGGATCCTTGGGAACTCCAGTAGCACTACGACATGGTAGTGGTGGTGGAGTAGAAGGTCTTGAGCAGGGCTTTTCCTAAGCACCGTACTCGTGATAGTGGACAAGCTAGCAAGGGGAGAGAAGATGCCAACCAAAGGGCATATGAGAGGATATGGAGAAGTGTGTGAGGGAGAGGAGGTCCACCCCTCCTTTTATAGGGTGAGGGGCAGCACCCAAGGGGCTGGGTTCATGGGGTGGTGTGCCCCCACCTCTACCTTCTTGATTGCTAGTGGAGTCTCCACTCACACATAATCAAAGGTCACTTCCTCCCATTAAGTCTCCACTCAAAAATCAAAGGTCTTTCCATTAAAGCACTCTAATTCACTTGGTTTAATGCCACTCAATTTAATGAACACTTCATTTAATAAGTACTTCATTTAATGAATCGCTTCATTTAATGAACATATTAACAATTCAATCCCTTGCAATATTTTGATACAACAAAACTATTCTGACAGATTTATCAGAACAATTCCTGCGATGTCTAGTATTTTCTTTTGTGTTCCCGATCCACTCAAATGCGTCGACTACCCTTAGGTGTGTCTCCCTACGGGTTCTTAAACAGTGTGGACATGATCGAGACTTTCTCTGATCAATAATCATTAGCGGGGCCTACAAATCCATAATGACTCCCACCAGCTCAATCGATAAACTTGTGATCGCTTGAACCTTATTCGCAGTAACCAATTCCTTTTGTCTCGTGATATTTTACTTGTCTAAGATTCGATCATTTGGTATCATACATACCTAGTTCGATCTTGTTACTGACAAGTACTCTTTTCTTGTTCCCATGATATAACATTCTTAGTGATCTTTATCACTTGCTTGCAAGCTATGTTAATTTGATATCACCGAGAGGGCCCTGAGTATATATCTCCATCACCGGGATGGACAAATCCAACTCTCCACGAGCCTCAACTAACACTTTTTAAGTACCCAATGACACCTTTATAATCACCCTGTTATGGTGTGATGTTTGATGAAATCAAAAGTACTCTTCTAGAGTCAGTGATTAACATGATCTCATGGTCGAAGAATTAGAGTTACTTTGAATGGTTTATCAATATAAACTTGAGGATATGATTGTGTTACTATACTTTGGGAGATTGTTCATCACATCATTCCACCAATGTTGTGACCTTGTTATTAACAACATCCAATGTCATGATCAGGAAACCATGATCATCTGTTAATCAACAAGCTAGTGTAATAAGAGGCATCACTAGGAACCTGTTCTTTTGTTTATTAAACACACATGTATTAATGTTTCCTTTTAACACAATTATAGAATGAGAAATAAACATTTATCATAAACATGGAATAAGATAATAACCATTTTATTATTGCCTCTCGGGCATATTCCTTTCAGTCTCCCACTTGCACTAGAGTCAATAATCTAGTTGAAACTTGCGCATATAAGCACCAATGGCTGGAGTTGTATGTATGCATTTATTTTGGTAAAACTAATCTCCATATCTGACACTTTTAGGTCCGTGTGTATTTGCAAGTCTTTGCGTCTCTATGCATCACTCATTCTCCAATGAGATGACATTGTATAAATTTGGTCCATTGGTGAGACATTAATTCCTTGGGGTTTAAAACATGTTTATACTATTGTTTTACAATAGATCTTACTAGCATTATTTCGCTTGGAACTACACCTAGTTTGATTAACAAACTTCTTGACACAAATGCCTTCTTATGCTGCTACTAGGGTAGTCTTATACTCAGCATTTCATTTTAGTATCTGTCATAATACTTAACCTTTTGGAACTCATCCAAATATATCATGGAACTTTGTTCCATCAAATTGTGCCACCTTAACCCATAGCCTAAATTTAGATAAACTTAGTTTGTACCTTGTGACAAAATTAGTATCAATGTAACATTTTATAATGAACTATCTGTTTAGTGCCAATGTAACACTTTACAATAAACTATTTGTCACTTCTACATACATAATATATATTCTAAGTTCTTCTAAAGATCATAAGAATATCCTTACTATCGTCTAGTGATCATCTTATGAGTCACCCTGGTATATTCTCATAACTTTTAGAGCATGGGAAATGTACATATCACGGTATGATTGATTAAGATATTCATGTGATTTTACTCACCAAGTATCCACTTGAATCTCATTTATCAAGATATTAATGTGATTTTACTCACCAAGTGTCAAAACACTTGAATCTCGTTTATCAAGATATTCATGTGATTTTACTCACCAAGTGTCAAAACACTCAAATCTTGATTCACCCGCCAAGTGTTAATACACTTGAATCTTGATTCAACCTTTTCCATATGGCAAGTACCTTTCTCGTCTTTTCCAAATTGAACTCATTCAATATTTCATCTATGTACATATGGAAAATATTATGGTTTTGTCCAAATCTTTCATTTAAATCTAATTTTAATGAAATCCTTAACTTGTGTCAGTAAAAGATACATTGTTTCTAATAAACAATATGTATTATACACAATGTATTAGAAATATGTCTCAGCACTCCCACTTAATTTCTTGCAAATGCGAGCATCTTCATCATCTCTGATAAAATTAAACATTTTAACATTTTCATCACGGTGAAGATTCCAACTCCGCCATGCTTACTTCAACTATTGAAGTTTGCATGTTATTTTAGCATCCTTTGATTTAACAAAACCCTTTGGACCGTGTCACGTACACGTCCTAGATAACCATTATATTATAAGAATGTTGTTTTGCTTGTTCAACTAGCATATACAACACTTGACATATGTAGTGGTTGCTATATTAATCCATCCAGACTAAATATAGCCATGAAAGATCGAACCTTATTATATTCAACTCCTTGATCATTTTCGTAAACACTTTACCGACTTGTCGACTATTTCATAGATGTAAAACATTCATGTCTATTTTTTATAGATCCAAATATGACTGATAGGCTTTATGCCTTTCATAGCGCCTTACAAGTTCAGCAACTTGGTTTCTCGCGTATGGAAATATCGCGGATTCTATGGCTTTGAGCCATTTGACGGAGTCAGGACCCATCATCACTTCTTTGCATGTAGTCGGTTCATCATTGTCAAACAATAATAATTTAATCTCAAATATTTGGATTTGATTGTTAGTCGACCTACGTGGTTCAATAGGAACTTACATCTCAGTGATCACAACTTTTGAGGCACAGGAGCCATGGGCACTATGGCTGCCTCCGGGACATTTTCTAGCACTGTGCAACTCAACACATATAGCTAAAGTTCAATAACCTTATCAAAGTTCTATTTTCCTCCCACTTAACTTTTCATGAAAATATTCCTTCTCAAGAAAATCGACGTTCTAAGTGACAAACACTTTTGTATTCGGTGTTATGGAGGACACCCAATGGTTATTTGAGATAACCTACAAATACGTGCTCATCTGACTTTGATTGTAAACATTTTACTTATGCCTAGCATACCAAAATTTAAGAAAAGACAACTTGAATTTTATCCCAATCCATAACTCATATGGCGTCATTTCAATGGATCGTGATGGGGCTCTTTCAGTGTAAAAACAGTAGTCACTAAAACCTAATATTCAAATATAATGGCAATTTGATAAATAATCCCGTTGATCCTACCATGTTAAACAAGGTTTGATTACATCTCTCGAATACTCCATACTCCTATGGTTTATCGAGGAACATAAATCCATGGAATGATTCCTTGAATCATAGGTGTTTTTTCTAAACTTGTAAATCAAATATTTTCCTTTATGATCCAATCATAAATTTATTGTTTTCTTGTTACAATGATTTTCCACTTCATCTTGAAATCATTTGAACATTTTCAAACGTTTCATACTTCTCCTTGAGTAAGTAAATATACATATATTCACTCAAATCTTTGGTTAAAGTATATGAAATTTGAATGATCCACCGCATACGGCTACATCAACATGCACAATGTCAAATAAGTTAGCCATTCGTTCCTCTTTGGCCTATGAATGAAATTTAAATCATTTCCAAGAAATTTGCACAAGCATAAATTGATTCAAAAAATCAAAAGGACTCCAAATTTTTATCAACATGGAGTTTCTTAATGTTTTATTTCCAATATGATTTAAACTGCAGTGTTACTCATAAGTGATCTTCTAATCATTCGTCTTACGATACTTTAGCATCAATGTTTATGGACGTGATTTATCCAACTAGATTTGTAAGAGTTCATCCATCTTTAATAGAATACAGTAATTATTTGAACAGCCATCATTCTCATAATACCGGAGGAAAATAACAATTATTAAAAAACAAATCTTGAAGGCAAGCTTTGATATCAATGAGAAACACAATAACACATTATTTGTTTTTGATGAACATCATCACATATTCGTTTGCTAGTTACTTAGGCCATGGCAGTTCATGAATTGTTTTGCTCTGTGTGGCATTTCACACCAACCAATTCGGTATCCAATACTCAAGAATCACATTGTTTAACAAGCAAAGAATACACCCATAACGTGTATATCATTTCTATACCTAAGCTGGACATTTCCAGTCTTTTCTTTTCTGCCAAATATTTCCTAAATTCTCTTTCAACATTTCCTTTTCTTTACAAAAGAATATATCAACATCAATAGTGATGCCATACATATGACATATAGTCCAAAGCGTGTATAGTCAAATACTAATACATTTGGACTTGCACTTTGAAGTGGATCACCATCATCAAATGTTTGGCATTCTTTCAAATTTCATTCCTTTTAGTAATCCTTTTAATGTAGTAAACATTTTACCTACATATTATATCCATCTTTATCATGAAGACTTTCATGATCAAGCTACTATAGCTCATAAGGACAAATTGCGAATAGAATGTTAATTCCCAAAACCTTTTTAGGTGATCAGGACGCCTAGCGTCTCCAACCTTTGCAAATTCTCATTCAATACAAGAATATGTATTTTATTAAATTACACTCTATCATATTACAACCAAGACATCATTTCAGATATCACAATATCTTGTACAGATGATGGTTTCTAAAACAATTTTTTGCTCCTAGATAACATTGATATTAAAACAATTTTCCTATATGAAGAATCATGGAGGCAAGCATGATACTTCGATACTAATGCTGGAGTTTGTTACTCTTGATTCAATACTATTTATTGAATTTCATGGAGTAAGTGAGGTTTGGCTGAAAGTTCGCAATAATACTTTAAACTTTAGATTGACACTAATAAAACAATACGATACCAGTTTGTAAAGTAAAAATTCCAGAATTCTATAGTTCTATTATCTTAATTATAGCTAAAACAAGTTAGTAAATGAATGCGAGTGACTACAACGAATTATGCAAAATCACTTCGATTTAGTTTATGATAAATTGAGTTCAAATTAATCCAAATTACTAAATAAACTCCCATTCAAAACAACATCCCTTGAGTCATTTTGGTGATTACATGAACCAAATGCACTACACCACATTTGATCATCACGTGAGGTGGTGTAGCTCCAATGGCGAGCATCATATGGACATCATATCATTCATATGACTCATATTTTACCTTTCGGTTCATGGTCCGAGGCCATGTCTTTACATGCTAGGCTCGCGAAGTAAGAAACTTAGTACTTGCGTGTGTAAAATTGTCTTACACCCGTTGTATGCGAGCGTAGAGTCTATCACACCCAATCATCACGTGGTGCTTCGAAATGACGAACTTTCTTAATGGTGCATAATAAGGAAGAACATATTATTATCTTGATATTTAGTAAGAGGGATCATCTTATAATGCTACCGCCAAGTTCTAAGCTAGACATAATCAAAATAAGATGCAAACAAACATCATATGCATAAAGTGATATGATATGGTTCTTGCACTTGATCACTATCTTGTGCATCATGGTATGATCTCTATCATTCCATTTGTGTAATGCCAAGGTATATGGTGCTCCCACTTACTTTGTTGTAATTCTTGATAGTATAGTATCTTACCATACTAAAATTATAACATTTACCATATCATGACACAAGCCCGGAAAAAAATAAAACTAGACGCTTCTAATTTATCTTTTGCATATTTTACATGGCTTTGGGCTTTCGGAGATAGAATCGATCTTACCTACGAATATGGAACCACAACAATGATAATCAAATTATTGGCAACCCGTTGTAAACCAGATATCAACTATAGTGGGAGAGACAGACACCCGCTAGCCACTTATCCAAACTAGTTGCATGTCAAGCGTGGAATGTCTCATGTGCGAGAACATGTAAAGTTAGTCCGAGCCGCTTCATCCCACTATGCCGCTAATATCCAAAATACATGAAGGATGCAATAGCATGATCATCAGCGCCCACATATTCATATGTGTTCTAACCGTACAAAGCATCTACACATAGATATAGCTCTGGTACCACTAATGGGTTTGTTTCATAGAAACCAATTTCTTTCCTACGGTTGCAACTTCCAAGATCGAATCTAGGCGATACTTGTAATGGTTTCAGATGGACTCACCCTCGAAGACCGTAAAGCAGGATAACGTTCCTGCAAACAAACGTGGTTGTTGTAGAGTATACATGACTATCCTCAAGGATGCGATGACCAATGCCACAAGGTCATCTCCTCCGTAATCGGTCACACATACGATATGCCGACGACTTCCGTCCCTTGCTCTAGCTTGGCAGGGGAAGTAGTGGATCCTTAGGAATTTCAGTAGCACTACGACATGGTAGTGGTGATGGAGGAGAAGGTCTTGATAAGGTCTTTGCCTAAGCACTGTACTCGTGATAGTGGACAAGCTAGCAAGAGGGAGAAGATGCCAACCAAAGGGAATATGAGAGGATATGGAGAAGTGTGTGAGGGAGAGGATCTCCACCCCTACTTTTATAGGGGGAGAGGGCATCCCCCAAGGGACTGGGTGCATGGAGTGATGTGACCCCACCTCTCCCTATTGATTGCTAGTGGAGTCTCCACTAACACATAATCGAAGGTCACTTCCTCCCATTAATTATCCACTCAAAAATCAAAAGTCTTTCCATTAAAGAACTTTAATTCACTTGGTTTAATGCCACTCAATTTAATGAGTACTTAATTTAATGAACACATTAAGAATTCAATCCCTTGCAATATTTTGATACATTGAAACTATTCCGGTAGATTTATCAAAACAATTTCTGCATTGTCCGGTATTTTCTTCTATGTTCCCTATCCACTCAAATGTGTCGACTACCCTTAAGTGTGTCTCCCTACGGGTTCGTGAACTATGTGGACATGATCGAGACTTTCTCCGATCAATAATCATTAGCAGGGCTTGGAGATCCATAATGACTCCCACCAGCTCAATTGATAAACTAGTGATCGCATGAACCTTATTCACAGTAACCAATTCCGTTTGTCTCGCGATATTTTACTTGTTTGAGATCTGATCATTTGGTATCATCCATACCTATTTCTATCTCGTTATTGACAAGTACTCTTTTCTTGTTCCCGTGATATAACATTCTTAGTGATCTTTATCACTTGCTTGCAAGCTATGTTAATGTGAGATCACCGAGAGGGCCCTTAGTATATCTCTCTATCATCAGGATGGACAAATCCCACTCTTGATCGACGAGCCTCAACTAACACTTTATAAGTACCCGATGACACCTTTATAATCACCCTGTTACGGTGTGATGTTTGATGTAATCAAAAGTACTCTTCCAGAGTCAGTGATTGACATGATCTCATGGTCTAAGGATTAGGGTTACCTTGAATGATATATCAATATAAACTTGAGGACATGATTGTGTTACTATACTTTGGCAGATTGTTCATCACATCATTCAACCAATGTTGTGACCTCGTTATTAACAACATCAAATCTCATGATCAAGAAACCTTGATCATCTGTTAATGAGAGGCATCACTAGGAACTTGTTCTTTTGTTTATTAAACACACATGTATGATCATTTCCTTTTAACACAATTATAGCATGAGAAATAAACATTTATCATAAACATGTAATAAGATAATAACTATTTTATTATTGCCTCTCGGGTATATTCCTTTCATAAGTATGACCATAGATTGTGATAACTTGGTTTTGTTTAATATGACGTACTATTACAGTACCCCCTACCGTTATTACGGTCATTGGTTTTCTAACGATGCCCTTCTAATCCCAAACTTATCACATACTCAGATATGAATGAAGTAGTTGCACTAGTATCAAATAAAACTTTCCTAGGATTGGTGAGAATATTGAGCATACCTATCACTACTTGATCTGAATTATCCACCTCCTCCAAAGTTGTGCAATTCAGCTTTCTGGTGGGTCTGCTCCTCTTGCCATTGTTGTTCTTTACATAGTTTCCACCCTTGTTAGGCTGTCCGCCTCCTCCTCTGGCTTGACCACTGCTTGATGTGGGCCAACCACCTGGTGGTTTCTGGGGACAATCAGGCTTTATATGCCCCTTCTGGCCACACCCATAATATATGACTACTGGTTTCTGGCATTCTATTTTAACATGCCCTAGAGGTCCACATTTATTACATATGATATTCTTCCTAGGATTGAACCTTCCTCGGTTATTATTGTTATTGTTGTTGGGAGGTCTATTCCTGGGTTTAAACTCCAAATTAGTTTTAGGCTTACTTGCTTGAACTCTCTTGGTTTCTTGCTTCGCCCTCTTCCTCTATCTTCTTGGACATTCTTATAATCATCCTCAAAGGTGATGGTTGTATCTAGCAATTATTAGAAAGTCTTCTTATTGGTCAACCTCAACTGCATCTTCACAAACAGATTCAAGCCACGCATGAACCGCTTCTTCCTTTTTTTATTCAGTGCTTACCTCGTCAGCTGCGTAACGAGATAACTGGCTGAACTCCTGGGTGTACTTCATGCCACTGGAATAACCTTGGTGCAGCTCCTCAAACTCCCTACGCTTCAACTCAATAACACTTTCTGGAACATGATATTCACAGAATCTCTGTATGAACTCCTCCCAAGTATACTCTCTACTTGGAGGTTGCATCACTAGCTGATTCTCCCACCAAGTAGTTGCAGGTCCGGTTAAAAGATATGTTGCATACCTTAGCTTCTCCTCATCATTGCACCCTACAGTCTTAAGTTTCCTTTCTGTATCAGCCAACCAATACTCGGCATCCATTGGTTCTAGGGTTGACGCAAAAGGTAGTGGCCCTGCATTCTGGAAATCAGAGAGACGCATGCCCTGACCTTCAGGCTCCCTCTAAGTTACGACCCGACAAATCAGGTCTTACATGAATTTGTTCTAAGACTCCTGCATCATATGCATGTATTGCATGAAATTCTGCTCGATCCATCAGTGGCCTCATTGGTGGTGGTGGTAATTCTTCCTATGCTCTGGCGTCTTCATCCGTCTTTTCTTTAGCTTCACGCTCCAAGCGCTGCTGCTTAGACTCGGTTCCTACTCCTGTATCCATGACCCCCTAGTCTTGTAACACAAAGCAAATACTCATAATTACATCATGATCATGTTTTCTGATCTCGACTTTATACACAACACTAGTCACACAATGGAAATCAAGATCCAAATCCAAATAAAAACCAAATATGCATCATATATTATACAATACAAGCACATAGTTGATATATTATACATTACAAACCACTATAATACGGTCTCATGTGAGCGCTACCTCACTTATTTAAATACATCAAGCTCTCAAACACTACAATACACTACCAAACTCTTAAAAACTCCACCTCGAGTGATGTTTGATACGTCCATTTTGCATCACTATTATATATCATAATTTACTGTTATTCATTGATATATTTCATATTAAGAGATGATACTTATGTAATTTCATTTGTTTTTGCATGGTTGATGACTTTTGGAGCATGGACTGCTGCAGTCGGGATTCTGATAGAAAACGTGCTATTTGGAGGCAAAATTCGCAGAGATCAGAAAATCCGGGAAAATATATGGAAAATCCTATTTTTCCAGAAGACAAAGGCTGCCAGAAGGAGTGGAGATGGGCCACAGGGGGCCCACACCACCCCCTAGCACGGGTCAGCCTAGGTCACGCGACCAGGTGGTGTGGCCGCCCTGGCCCACCTCCAGCTCTCCCCTCTAGTGTATATAATCCTCTCGAAACCCTAATACTGGGGGAGCAACCACAGAAAGATTATGCCGCCTCTGCGGGGCGGAAAACACCGAGAGAGAAAGATCTCTCCGGCAGACAGATTTCTGCCAGGGGAATTCCTTCCCGGAGAGGGGAGATCGTCACCATCAACACCACCATCAAGCTGGACTTCATCGGGATCATCATCATCATCATCACCACCATCATCACCATAAGCACCATCATCACCATCTCCATATTGCTGTAACAATTGGGTTGAATCTTGCATAGTTCTTAGGGGAAACTTTCTCGGTGTTGATTACTCTTTGTAGTTGATGCTATTGAGTGAACCGTTGAATTATTGTTTATGTTCAGATTGTTATACATCATTATTCCATCTCTGATCATGATCCATATGATGTCTTGTGAGTAGTCCGTTTTGTTCTTAAGGACATGGGAGAAGTCATGTTGTTAGTAGTGGAATTATGTTGAGAAAGATTCAATAGTTTGATATTTAAATTGTGGTGTACTTCTTCTAGTGGTGTCATGTGAATGTGGACTACATGACACTTCACCTCTATGGGCCTAGGGGAATGCATTGTGTATTTGGCTACTAATCGTAGGGGTTGCCGGAGTGACAGAAACCTGAACCCCCATTAGGAAACCATTGCACAAGGGACGTCAGGGTCTTAGAGTTTAAAGCTGTGGTTAGGTTTCTACCTTAACTACTTTCTTGTACTTACGGATGTTTGCAAGGGGTATAATCATAAGTATGTATTAGTCCTAGGAAGGTCGGTACATTAGCACAGGTTCACCCACACAACACTTAGCAAGCTAAAGAAGATTAATTAACTATATTTAGCGAAAGCACTTGACAGTCTTCCCATGTGTCCTCGAGAACGTTTGGTCATCTTAAGTAATACATGATACGTCCAAAACGTATCTACTTTCCCGAACACTTTTGCTATTGTTTCTCCTCTAAACTTGTGTGATTTGGATGCAACTAACACATACTGACGCTGTTTTCAGCAGAATTGCCCCCGTGTTTAGTTTTTGTGCAGAAAATCAACTATCAGGAAAAATCCCGGAAAATATGCCAAAAATCCTATTTCACCAGAAGACTCCCGGAGCCAGAATACGAGACGGAGGGGGGCTGGACCCAGGCCACACCACCTGGCCGCGCGGGCTAGGTCTGCCGCGCCAGGGGGTGGTCTGGCCGCCCCAGACACCCCCTCGATCTCCCTCTTTGCCTATAAGATGCCCGCTGACCTAAAAACTCAGGGGGGTCGACGTTTTTCCAGAAGGAGTTCCGCTCCGCCGCCACCACCAGATTCCATGATTCGGAACCAGAAACTCCGTTCTGGCACCCTGCCGGGACGGGGAATTGGAGGAGATCATCGCCATCATCATCTCCATCGCTTCTCCATCGACCATCCATGTTTCCCCCATATATGAGTGAGTAATCCCCCGCTGTAGGCTATGGGGATGGTAGGGATTGGATGAGATCGTTCATGTAATGGCATTAGATTGTTAGGGCATGGTGCCTAGTATCTACTATTAGTGCTTTTTGACTTTGTTGCGACTTGTTATGCTTAATTCTTGTCACTAGGGCCCGAGTACCATGATTTCAGATCTGAACATGTTATTGATTCATTATGATAGTATTGTTTTTGGTCTTACCTGCAAGTTGTATACACACGTTGTTATCCGGAACCAATGGCCCCGAAGTGACAGAAATCGGGATAACCGGAGGGAATGGCTTTGATGTGAGGATCACATGTGTTCATGGAGTGTTAATGCTTTGCTCTGGTGCTCTACTAAAAGGAGCACCTTAATTGGCAGTAGTTCCCTTGAGGCCCCGCTGCAAACGGGCTGGCAGGACAAAAGATGTTGTGCAAGTTCTCATTGCGAGCATGTATGACTATATATGGGACACATGCCTATGATTATCTAGTACTTGGATGCTTTATCTTATTTATCTACAATTTTCGTATGTTCTGATTGCTATGTGAATTGTCTTGTCCATGCAACGCTCGTCCATCTATCCCTATGCCTACCGCACTCGAATCCTACTGTTTACTGTTGTTGTTACTACTGTCTTTACTTTACTATTGCTACTACTTTACTATTCCTACTACAAAAGTGTTGCTACTGATAAACTGCTATGAGCAAGATTGTTTCCAGGTGCAGCTGAATTGACAACTCAGTTGTTAAGGCTTATAAATATTCTTTGGCTCCCCTTGTGTCGAATCAATAAATTAGGTTTCACTTCCCTCGAAAATACTGCGATACACCCCCTATACTTGTGGGTCATCAAGACTATTTTCTAGCGTCGTTGCCGGGGAGCATAGCTTTATTTATCAAGTTCACTTGGATTCTTTATTGTTCGCTGCCATCCATCCATCATGGGTAAGTATCGTGATGGCAAGGTTCCTATTTTACCATCCACTACAAGAAGAGGTACGGTTCTGAACACCTCTGTTGCTCTTGATTCACCATCTGTTATGAGTAAGCTCGTTACACCACCACATACACATGCTACACACACTGCTACTAATGCCGAATCTAAAACTTCTGATACTTATGATGCTTCTTCTACTGTGCTTGATAAGAGTGGTTCATTAGGTCCTTTCCTAGATGCTACGATTGCTAGAACTATAGCTGGAAATACTGAAACTCCTAATGAAGACACTACTACACCTGTTAGTTCACCTGAGTCTAGTGAGAGTTATGATATTGAAGACAGTTATGTTGAGATGACCAATGAATTTATTAAAGAATGTAAAAACACCCATGATAGGAGCGCTGCTAAGAGTCTCCTTGAGAGGCGTACTATTAGACCCAAATTGTCTCCTAATGCTAAGTTTGCTGCTTCTCCCATGAACATTAAAGATAAAGATTATGATTTCTCTCTTGATCTATCTTACATAGCTATTGTTGAGAAAGAACCTTTTTGTGGAACTAAGAATGAAAGTGCGGTAGCACATATGACTGAGCTTTCTACCATGAGTGGCTTGTTTTCTGATGATATTAAGATGCGTACTTACTTTGTTGCTAATATTTTCCCCTTTTCATTGAAAGGGGAAGCTAAAACTTGGTTTAGTAATTTACCTCCTGGATCTATTGATAGCCCTGATTTCTTGATTAGTACCTTCCTGCAGAAATATTTTCCTCCTAGTGCTAGACATGCTATTTTGCAGGAACTTTTTGATTTTAAACAGGGAGAAAAAGAGATATTGCCTGAATCATGGGCAAGGTTTTGTGCTTTGATTCATGCACAGGCTGGAAGTCCATTACCTAAGAATGAGCTTCTTGATATATTTTATAATGGACTACCTGAAGAATCTAGGACATACCTAGATAGTTGTGCTGATTGTTTTTTCAGGAATAGGACTCCCAAGGAAGCTGAGGAATTAATGGCTAAAATAAGCAAGAACTATGAAGATTGGACTCCTCCTGAACCAGCTATACCTAAAGTAATTATACCTGAACCAGCTATACCGGTGCCTATACCATTATCTAAGAAGAGGGGAGTTATTGAATTGAATGATGAAGTGATGAAGGAAGCTAAGAAATGTCTTAAGGAGAAGGGAATTAAAACTGCAGATGTCAAGAATTTACCTCCTATAGAAGAATTATGTAAGCCAATTCCCCACTCATCCACTATTGAGGTACACTCTCTCCAACACTTTGATGAAGGTGATATCCCTTACTCTAAACCTCCTGATCAATGCTTAGAAGAATTCGATATTTTTATTGTTAAGCAAGATAATTTTAATAAAAGGGTGCAAAATCATCTAATGGAAAACACTAGAGCTATTGTTGAGTTGAAGGATATTGTGGAAAGAACCTCTAATGATGTTAAAATGCTTGTTAAACATTTTCAAATGGTTCAAACTCAAATTGATCAACTTATTAAAGTGCAAACAGACTTGCTAGTTAATGCTGCTAAAGAAAAACATGCTTATGAAATTAGAACTAGAAGTGGTGCTGCTACCCAGGATCCTCTATATCCTAAGGGGCATCCCAAAAGAATTGAGCAGGATTCTCAACAAGCTGAAAATAGTGGTTCTACTCGTAAGAAAAGAAAAAAGAAACATAAAACAATTGTAGAACCCTCTGAAACTGCTAAAGATCCTAATAGTATATCTATCTCTGATGCTGAAACTGAAAGTGGTAATGAAGAAAATGATGTTCCTGATAAAGAAAGAGTTAAAGAAGAACCTGAAAAGCACACTAAGAATACTAAATACACTAAAGAAGATTTTGTTGCTAAGAAACATGGTAGTGAAAGAGAGCCTTGGGTCCAAAAACCTATGCATTTCCCTGATAAGAAACACAAGTCAAAGGAAGATGATCACTATAATAAGTTTTGTGAGTGGATGAAACCTTTATTCCTACAAATTCATTTGGCCGATGCTATTAAATTGCCTCCTTACTCAAAGTATATGAAGGATATTGTCTCGAATAAAAGGAAGATCCCTAATGAAGAAATCTCTACTTTGCTAGCTAATTATTCCTTTAATGGTAAGGTTCCAAAGAAACTTGGAGACCCAGGGATTCCAACTATTCCTTGCTCAATTAAGAATAGTTATGTTAGAACTACTTTGTGTGATTTGGGAGCTGGAGTTAGTGTTATGCCTTTCTCTCTCTACAAGAGACTTCAACTTGAAAAACTAATACCAACAGATATATCTTTGCAAATGGCTAATAAATCTACAACTATTACTGTTGGTATATGTGAGGACGTACCTGTTCAAGTGGCTCATAATTGCTTGATATTAACTGATTTTGTTGTGCTTGAAATGCCTGAAGATGATAATATGTCTATTATTCTTGGGAGACCTTTTCTTAATACTGTAGGAGCTGTTATTAATTGTAATCAAGGAAAGGTGACTTTCAATGTTAATGACAAGGAGCATACTGTCTATTTCCTTAAGAAGATTGATAGGACTTATGGTTTGAATTCAATTGAACATGTTGAGGGCATTCAAGTTGGGGAAATATATTGTCCTATACCAAGAGAAAATTTTGAAATTATTATGATTGGGACCATTGCTATCAAAGTTGAGGTAACATAATCATTAGTGGAATACAAAGTTTTGTTTCATATAAAATTGGTTTGGTAATAAGACCTGATCAACCTTGTTAACAAAAGGATTTCATTGAACAAAACAATGTTTTCACCATGATTATCTCTGTTTACTTCTATTC
This sequence comes from Avena sativa, assembly GCA_916181665.1. Classification (NCBI taxonomy): domain Eukaryota; kingdom Viridiplantae; phylum Streptophyta; class Magnoliopsida; order Poales; family Poaceae; genus Avena; species Avena sativa. The sequence continues at coordinate 369,598,094 of OV702290.1, forward strand.
TATCCATTTTAGTTTTTGCTTTCGTTTAGTTTTCTTTTCTGTTGTTAGTTGCTTGCTTGTTAGAGTGTCTTAGAACTTCTGAAGTCCTAGCCTTGTTTTGTCTTTGCATCATTCCAAAAAAATCTTTCTGTCAGAAAATCATTCATCTATGCCTGAAAATTGCCCCAAAATAAAGTGTCTCGAAAAATTCTAGAAAATTCATATTAAATTTTTACGTGAAAAAAGGGGCAGAGGAGTGCCTGGAAGGTACCAGGGGGACCCACTAGGCAGGCACACCACCTGGTGGCGCGGCCAGCCCAGGGGCGCGTCTGGCCATGGTGTGGGCCACCCCTGGCCCTCCACTCACTCTCTCACTTGCCACTTTCTTCTCTCTCCCGAGAAAACACCAGTTCATTGCTCGAAATCGCGTTCTTGCTGTTCTTGCCCTCGATTTTTCGATCTCCTTGCTCATCCCATCTTTGTTGCTGAAATTTGGAGCATTTGTTCTCCGTACGTGACTCCTCCGCTTGTCCAAGTAGATTGGTGTTTAGTGGTTTATATCTTGAGTATTTTGCTACTATAGGTGACAAGTTATGAGAGCTTGTAAGCTTGTTTGATGCTTAGATATATAGTTTTGATGCATGTTTAGGCCTCTACAAGTCCCAATAAGTAGTGCCCTTCATTATATATTCACTTTGCAATCACTTGTTTAATGGATGTATAAATTTCAGAATAGAGGATGAATGAGCATCAACTAAACCAACATGAACTGAGGGGGACTGAGGTTATGAAGGTTCATCAAGAAGAGGAAGTTTTTCCTTCTATCTATCCATGTTATGAATTCATGGGGGCTGCAGGAATTTCCCAGGACTTCCATACTTTGGTTGGTAATGCAGGATTGGAGTACTTTGTGGAGGATGAACCCTGTCAATTTGTGAAACTAACCATGTCTGTAGTGCAGGACTTTTGATTTAGTCACTCTTTGCCTAACCCTATGGTCCATTACAAAATTTACAATATAGCTGTCGACCTCTCTCTCGATGACTTTTGTGCAGCTATTAAGGTACCTCAGTGGGGATCATGTGGAAGGATTAAGGAGCGACCTACACCACTCATGGATTTGTACGCAGAAATTTGCCAAGGGAGCAGTTCTCGAAGGAGAGCAGGAAAATCCGTAACATTCATCTCCCCTCCATTCGCTACTTTGCCTACTTTATTGCCAAGTGCGTTCTTGCTAGGAAAAATGCCAATAAGTTATCTTCATATGATCTAGCATTCATCTTTGCTGCTCTTAAACGAGATAGGTCTTACAACTTGGGTGCTTTGATAGCTTTCCGTCTTGCTGCTAACTACGAGAAAGGTGGAATTTGTGGGGGCCTCATTGCTTCTCGTTTACTAGCATTACATGGTTTAGTGCCTCATCATCTAGACCTACAGTTTCCCATAGAAAGGCTTGATCTTAATTCCATGATACAACATAAATTTGTTTCCTCGTGGGATAGTTTGAGTGAGTTGTCTTATGAAATAACCTTTCTCAGAGCTGGTTGGAGAAGGAGCAAGTCCGAACGTGTTGTTCTTTTGCCTGCACTTGTTTTGTTTAACCTTGATAACAGGGTAGGATGGTCCCTCATAGAGGAGGAGTTTGATACGTACTTGGGAGAGCTCTCTCAACAGGAGCAGGATACTAGAAGGGAGGTCACCGATGATTCAGTCCAGCCCTCGAATGAGGGGGAGTCTTCATGTTAGCAGCCTACCTATGATTGGGGAGCTTCTTCTTCTTTCCACGGGCCTAACTACGATCATGCTTACAATGACCCGCCTGCTTGGAACCCTTACTCGTACATGGATTGGCACCCACTTAGGCCAAAAGCCTGAGCTTGGGGGAGGTACGCCGACATCGAACTCATCTCCATATCATTTTGCGTCGGTATTTTGTATATTCATGTTTTGTTCTCTTTTTAGTTTTCGTTCTTTCTTTGCTTTTGCTTTCTAAAACACAAAAAGACCACAAATATTTCTGTTGTTTCTCTTTGTTTGCTTCTTCTTATTTTTGCCTTGGTTTGCTTTTCCCTTTTTGCTTTGTTTGAACTATTCGAAAAACCCAAAAAGATTTTGCTTTGCTTGTTCTTCCTTTTTGGTTCTTGTTTTAAAAAAATCAAAAACACCAAAAATATTTGTTGTTCTTCTTTGGTTTTGTGAGTTCTGTTGCAGGGTTCAACAGTCCTCAGTGGAATTTGGTTTCATGTTATTATTCAAGCCACACAAGTGAAGGGCAATAATGAGGATTAATGACAACTTGAGGTGTGGTAAGAGGCTGGTAACGAACTCTATTTGTTTTCATTTTTGTAGATATACTCATCATTATGGGCATGCTTAGCCTGTTTGTGTAGGGTGTATGTTATTTATGGATGCTTAGTAGTTCTTGCTTTCTTATGATTAGTTCCAGCTTGCTAATAGTTTGTAGCATGTCATATGAATGTTTGCTTGCATTACTCTATTCATAACTTGGTATGACACCGTGGTATCCTCCTATGAATGTTTCACTTGAATTGACTTGGCACATGCTCATGCATGCATATGACTGAAATAATCAGTTAAGCCACGATGAATTATTTTGCCTTGAGGGTCTTGAATCACTTTCATGCCATGATTAGTCCTGTTTTGTTGCAAGCATGATTATGACAGCTATTGCTATCTCGTTTGTCGCTCCCTTACTATTGCTAGCCTTGACTTACACTGAGTATGCTTTACTCGTGTTTCCAATTCCCTAAACCCAAATATTGTCAAAAGTGTCCACCATACCTACCTATTAGCATCATTTGCTATTTTCATGCATATTCAATATGCCTTGTTTTCTTCCGAATAAAATGTTTGCTTGTTATGAGAAAGTTAGTTAGTAAAGCTCTCACAAACTTGATGGCACACTTTATTTCCTGCACTTAATAAACCTGAACCATTGTGACTGTCCATGAAAGTTATATGCTTGCAAATTATAGGCTGGGGATTAGCAGAACCGTGCTGTCACGGGGAACGCTTTCAACACCTGTAAATATATACCCAGTTGATACCATGATCTTTTGTTTGCGGATGTCGCCGGTGTGAAATAAAACGGGAGCTTGTAAGTCCATGGAGTTATGTATGTGTGTTAGAGAAACGCCTGGGCCGTCCATCTAATCCATGCTGTCATGGTGGAAACCTGCAGCGTAACCATAATAAGTATCTATGAAGCATTCTTCTTATAAAAAATAGAGAGATAGCTATTGAGAAAAAGAAAAAAAAGAGATTTGAGAAAAGAGGAACGAGGAATGAGAGAAAAAAGCACCATTTTCCCATGGTAAATAAGAAGATTGCTGAGATACTCATTGTCTGCTTGCTTTGTCATTTTGATATGGGGATTCTTCCGTATCATCGGGCAAGGGGTACCCCATTGGCAGTTCTCTATGATACGCACGTATTTACGATGACAAGAACTTACCGGTAACTAAAGTTGAGTAGCATGAGGAGCGGCCCTCGTACTCAAGGGACATGGGATTTCCAGTTTATAGTCTGTCAAGCATATAACTCAGATTAGACCTCACTTTCACCTTAACCATATTAAAGATGCTTATGATAAGGGCAATGAGAGCTCAAAGCTAATGAGTACCATACTTTCAGCATTTGGAAGCCTTTCAAACTATTCAAAACCTTTTCATTTCCTTGTTGAGTCTCCACATATTCTATGAGCACCTTCTTGAGAGCATAGTTATCATTCTTACTGTAATGTGCTTGTCCCAAAACTTGACTATTTGTGTTATGACTTTGATTCTTGTATCTTTGATATCTTTACTTCTAGTCTTCACCTGAACTTCAGAGGTGCCTTGGCATTTACAATAAAAAGGCAAGCGAGATACCACTCTATCATACCTTGTTATGAGCATTGTAATGTTGCTTATGTTTATGCTCCATGCTACTTATTATTTTTGAGTTGGAATCTATTCATAGCTTGCATTGCCTATTAAGTAAACTTAGTTGCATACTCTTTATTATGAATTGTCTAAGTAGTTGATCACATGCTGAGAATATATACATCATATGAAGCAAATGTGTTCGTGAAAGTTTCTTTTATCGCACTCAATTTCCAACTGAATTGCTTGAGGACAAGCAATAAGCTAAGCTTGGGGGGAGTTGATACGTCCAAAACATATCTACTTTCCCGAAAACTTTTGCTATTGTTTCTCCTCTAAACTTGTGTGATTTGGATGCAACTAACACGGACTGACGCTGTTTTCAGCAGAATTGCCTTGGTGTTTAGTTTTTGTGCATAAAATCAACTATCAGGAAAAATCCCATAAAATATGCCGAAAAACCTATTTCACCAGAAGACTCCCGGAGCCAGAATACGAGACGAAGGGTGGCTGGGCCTAGGCCACACCACCTGGTCGAGCGGGCTAGGCCTGGCCGCGCCAGGGGGTGGTTTGGCCGCCCCAGACACCCCCTCGGGCTCCCTCTTTGCCTATAAGATGCCTGCTGACCTAAAAACTCAGGGAGTTCAACATTTTTTCCAAAAGGAGTTCCGCTCCACCGTCACCACTAGATTCCATGATTCGGAACCAGAAACTCCGTTCTGGCACCCTGCCGGGACGGGGAATTAGAGGAGATCATCGCCATCATCATCACCATCACTTCTATATCGACCATCCATGTTTCTCCCATCTATGAGTGAGTAATCCCCTGCTGTAGGCTATGGGGATGGTAGGGATTGGATGAGATCGTTCATGTAATGGCATTAGATTGTTAGGGCATGGTGCCTAGTATCTACTATTAGTGCTTTTTGACTTTGTTGCGACTTGTTATGCTTAATGCTTATCACTAGGGCCTGAGTGCCATGATTTCAGATCTGAACATGTTATTGATTCATTATGATAGTATTGTTTTTGGTCTTACCTGCAAGTTGTATACACACGTTGTTGTCCGGAACCAATGACCCTGAAGTGACAGAAATCGGGATAACCGAAGGGAATGGCTTTGATGTGAGGATCACATGTTTTCACAGAGTGTTAATGCTTTGCTCCGGTGCTCTATTAAAAGGAGCACCTTAATTGCCAGTAGTTCCCTTGAGGCCCCGTTGTAAACGGGCTGGCAGGACAAAAGATGTTGTGCAAGTTCTCATTGCGAGCACGTCTGACTATATATGGGACACATGCCTAGGATTATCTAGTACTTGGATGCTTTATCTTATTTATCTGCAATTACCCTATGTTCTAAATGCTATGTGAATTGTCTTGTCCATGCAACGCCCGTTCATCTATCCCTATGCCTACCGCACTCGAATCCTACTGTTTACTGTTGTTGTTACTATTGTCTTTACATTACTATTGCTGCTACTTTACTATTCCTACTAAAAAACTGTTGCTACTCATAAACTGTTGTGAGCAAGATTGTTTATAGGTGCAGCTGAATTGACAACTCAGTTGTTAAGGCTTATACATATTCTTTGGCTCCCCTTGTGTCGAATCAATAAATTGGGTTTCACTTCCCTCGAAAATACTTCGATACACCCCCTATACTTGTGGGTCATCTATACAACTGGCTTGTCCTTTGCTGCATAAAGGATTGGGCCACTTGCTGCATTTATTCCTATTGTCTTTTATTTACTCGTACTTTATTTACTTGTTTTATCAAAACCCCCTAAAAATCCGTTTGCTAAGTATTTGTAGATAATTCCTGATGCATACCACTAGCCAGCACCTTCTGCTCCTCGTTGGGTTCGACACTCTTACTTATCGAAAATACTGCGATACACCCCTATACTTGTGGGTCATCAAGACTATTTTCTGGCGCCGTTGCCGGGGAGTGAAGCGCTATTGGAGAGTGGAACTGGTAAAGGAAACTTCTACTATGAGTATTGTTTACTTCTGTTAGTTGCTTTATTTTCAATATGGATAATTCGCTGAGTTTCTTGTTTCGTAATGCTACTACCACTTCTAAGGTAGTGGATGAACCACCACCTGCTGAGAATGATGTTTTTAAAATACCTACAAGAATTATTGATCGTGTTATGGATAACTACTATGTTGGAGATGGAACTGTCCATCCTGGTGATCATTTGCTCTTTGTACATGAACTATGCGGGTTGTTCAAGTGTGCATGTATTACTACAGATCAAGTTGAAGAAGTTATTCTCATTATCGCTGAAAGGAAGAGTTGAGGAATGGTATAAGCTGCTGAAGAATGGTCAAGCTCTTGAATGGGAGGAAATAGTACCTCTCTTTTATTCAAAGTTTTATCCTCCTAGTTAGATTCATAAAGATTGAAATCAAATATACAACTTTTAGCCTCTTGATGGAGAGAGTATAGCTCAAGCTTGGGGGAGATTGAAGTTACTAATGCTCAAATGCCCCATTCATGAGCTCCCCAACAATATTATTATCAATAACTTTTATGCAACGCTTCCTCTTCATGATAAGGATTTATTGGATGCTTCTTGTGTTGGATCATTCACTCGCATGGAAGAAGAAGCTAAATGGGATCTTCTGGACCGTATTCAAGATAATACTGAAGCATGTGAGAATGACAAAGGTAGAAAGTCAGGTATAAATTATGAATATGAATGCATTGAATCTTTTATGGGAACTGATGACTTTAAAAATATTAGTAATGCTTATGGTCTTGATTTACAAGTTATTACAAATTGTTTTAAGGCTTTTGCTTCTTATATTGAAATCCCAACAAAGGGATGGAGCAAGTACCATGCACCTTATAAAGATATTGTTGACTGTGTTCCTGTTGGGCGTACTGAGTATTGCACTATTGATCATGTTTTACTTGAACCTTACATTGAGAAGATACCCTTCCCAGATAAGGTAAAGGATCATCCTATGATAACCAGTGTAATCACTAAAAGTGAAAAGAGAACTGTAAAACCTGATGAACAAATAAGCATTGAACCTGTTGTAGCAATTGTTAAAGATCTTGTAACTAAAAGTGTAGAAGATGGGCACATAGTCTTTTGTGAGGACGCTTCTAATATTGTCTCACATCCTAATAGAATTAAAAAGGCTAGTGTCCCTGTGCTTTCTGTTAGAATTGGTGATCATTGCTATTATGGTTTGTGTGATATTGGTGCAAGTTCAAGTGCTATTCCTTATGAGCTTTATAAAGAAATTATGCATGAAATCATTCCCTGCGAGTTAGAAGAGATTAATGTGGTTATTCACCTTGATAATAGAGAAACCATCTCTCCAATTGGTATTGTGCGGGATGTAGAAGTTCTTTGTGGTAAGATTAAATATCCTGCTGATTTTCTAGTACTTGGTTCAGCTGCTAGTAAAACTTATCCCATCATTTTTGGTAGACCTTTCTTGAGTACCTATGGAGCTATTATAGATTGCAAAAGGGAGAAAATCTTGACTAAGTTTGACGGGGAATCTTATGAGTTTAACTTTTCGAAATTTACTAAAGAACCTTGTGAAAATGAAACCCATAATGAGGATTTTAGAGTTGAACAACTTGCGCCTATTTCTCTTGCTCCTAACAATGCTTTGCAGCAATTTATGGAAGACCACGGAAGTGAGATCTTCATGGAAGAAAGGAATGAGATTGACGAGATTCTCCGTCGTCAACCCAAGATGCTTAAGCATAACTTGCCTGTAGAAGACTTGGGTACCATGTTGCCACCTAAAAAGGACCCGGTCTTCGATCTAAAACTTCTCCCTGATGATCTTAAATATGCTTACATTGATGATAAAAAGATATATCCTATTATTATCATATCTAAACTTTCAAGGAAGGAAGAAGAAAGGTTATTGGAGGTTTTCAAGAAACACCGAGGGGCTATGGGCTATACTCTGGATGATTTAAAAGGGATTTCACCTACTATATGTCAGCATGCTATCAATATAGAACTAGATGCAAATCCAGTAGTAGAGCACCAACGGCGTTTAAATCCTAAGATGAAGGAAGTGGTAAGAAATGAGGTATTGAAACTCCTTGATGCTGGTATTATGTACCCTATTGCTGATAGTGAATGGGTTAGTCCTATTCATTGTGTTCCTAAAAAAGGAGGAATTACCATTGTTCCTAATGATAATGATGAGCTTATTCCCCAAAGAATAGTAGTGGGCTATAGGATGTGCATTGATTTTAGGAAAGTTAACAAAGTTACTAAGAAAGATCATTACCCGCTTCCTTTTATTGTTCAAATGTTAGAAAGGTTGTCTAAAAAGACCCATTTTTGTTTTTTTGATGGATATTCTAGTTTCTCTCAAATTGCTGTTAAACAACAAGATCAAGAAAAAACTACTTTTACATGTCCTTACGGAACCTATGCTAATAGACATATGCCTTTTCGTTTATGTAATGCTCCTGCTACTTTTCAAAGATGCATGTCTGCTATCTTTCATGGTTTTTGTGAGGAAATTGTGGAAGTGTTCATGGATGACTTCTCCGTCTATGGAACTTCTTTTGATAATTGTCTACACAACCTTGATAAAGTTTTGTAGAGGTGTGAAGAATCTAATCTTGTTCTTAATTGGGAGAAATGCCACTTCATGGTTAATGAAGGGATTGTCCTTGGGCATAAGGTTTCCAAAAGAGGCATAGAAGTGGATAGAGCTAAAGTTGAGGCAATTGAGAAAATGCCCTACCCAAGAGACATCAAAGGTATTTGTAGTATCCTTGGTCATGCTGATTTCTATAGGAGGTTTATTAAAGACTTCTCTAGGATATCAAAACCTCTCACTAATCTTCTTCAAAAAGATGTACCCTTTGTTTTTGATGATGATTGTAAGGAAGCTTTTGAAACTCTTAAGAAGGCTTTAACTACAGCTCCTATCGTTCAACCACCTGATTGGAGCTTACCCTTTGAAATAATGTGTGATGCTAGTGATTTTGCTGTAGGTGCTATCCTTGGGCAACAAATTGATAAAAAGTTAAACGTTATTAATTATGCTAGTAAGACTCTTGATGCTGCTCAAAGGAATTATGCTACTACTGAAAAAGAATTCCTAGCTGCCGTTTTTGCTTGTTATAAGTTTAGACCTTATATTGTGGACTCAAAAGTTACCATTCATACTGATCATGCTGCTATTAAGTACCTTATGACGAAGAAGGATGCTAAGCCTAGGCTTATTAGATGGGTGCTGCTTTTACAAGAGTTTGATCTACATATTATAGATAGGAAAGGTGCTGAAAATCCTGTAGCTGATAATTTATCTCGATTGAAAGACATCTCTTTTGATCCTATGCCTGTTAATGATAGCTTCCCAAATGAACAGTTGGCTGCAGTGGGGGTGAGCTCACGAGGGAGCCCTTGGTATGCTGATTATGCTAACTTTATTGTCTCCAAGTATTTGCCTCCAACTTTCACAGCTCAGCAAAGAAGGAAGTTCTTTTACAATTTGAGGCATTATTTTTGGGATGACCCACACTTATATAAAGAAGGAGTGGATGGTATTATGCGAAGATGTGTTCTAGAATATGAACAAAAGGAGATATTGCGTAAATGTCATGGTAGTGCTTATGGAGGACATCATGTAGGAGATAGAACTGCGCAGAAGGTGCTACAATCAGGTTTCTACTGGCCTGCCCTTTTTAAAGATGCAAGAAAATTTGTTTTATCTTGTGATTAGTGTCAGCGGGTTGGTAATATTTCCAGACGCAATGAAATGCCTATGAAGTACTCTCTAGTTATTGAACCCTTTGATTGCTAGGGATTTTACTTTATGGGTCCATTTCCTCCCTCGAAAGGTTATACTCATATTCTTGTTGCGGTTGATTATGTTACTAAGTGGGTAGAAGCCATCCCTATGAAGAGTGCTGATGGGGATACCTCTCTAAAAATGCTTAAGGATGTTATCTTTCCTAGGTTTGGAGTGCCTAGGTATATCATGACTGATGGAGGTTCTCATTTCATTCATGGTGGTTTTAGAAAGACCCTTGCTAAATATGATGTTAATCATAGAATTTCTTCAGCTTATCACCCCCAAACTAGTGGGCAAGTAGAGTTATCAAATAGAGAAATTAAATCCATCTTGCAAAAGACTGTTAATAGATCTAGAAAAAACTGGGCTAAAAAGTTGAATGATGCTTTATGGGCTTATAGGACTGCCTACAAAAACCCTATGGGGATGTCACCTTATAAAATGGTTTATGGGAAAGCTTGTCACCTACCTTTAGAATTAGAACACAAAGCTTACTAGGCAGTTAAAGAACTCAATAGAGATTATAAGCTCACCGGTGAAAAAAGATTATTTGAATTAAGTTCTTTAGATGAATGGAGGAGTGAAGCCTATGAGAATGCTAGGCTCTTTAAGGAAAAAGTTAAAAGATGGCATGACAAGCGAATACTTAAGGGAGAATTTCATGTTGGTGAGAAAGTTTTATTGTATAGGTCTCGTCTCAGGTTTTTTGCAGGAAAACTACTGTCAAAATGGGAAGGACCTTTCGTTATTGAAGAAGTGTACCGTTCAGGAGCAATAAAAATTTCTTCTTTAAAAGATAATACTACACAAGTAGTGAATGGGCAGCGACTTAAGCACTATATTGTTGGAGATTCTTACAATCAAGATGTTGATGCTTTTCAAGTTATAACTCCAGAAAAATTTATCAGGGACCAAATTTAGAGACCTGCAGACTCCGTTTTTAAACAGGTAATAGTTCTGGTAAGAAAAGTTCCGCGAAAGATCTGTCCAGTTATATTTTTGCAGTTTTTAGTCAACAAGGAAAGCTACGAAGCGAAAGAGGGATGTAAACGGAGCTAGGGTGGCTCACACCACCCTGTGGCGCGGGCCCACCCCTGGCCGCGCCACCAGGTGGTGTGGCCACTCTGGACTCCTTCTCTAACCCATTTTCTCCCAGTACCTTCCTTTTGCCGTGAAACTTCTTAATATATAATCCCTCGGATCCCCCGAGGTTCGTATATCGTGTTCTCGTCGTGTTTTTGTTTCGATCTGTTTCTGCCAGGAACTATTCTTAAAAGTTTAGAAGCACAATGGTGTCCACCAAGGATAAGGGGAAGGATCCTATGGAGGAAGATCTCCAAGACCCTGAGCAGGAGAAGGAGATCAAGAGTGAAGATGAAGAGGAGGCAAAGCACACCGGCACTACTATTGCAAGCATTGGAGTGGTGGCAAACCCTGCCAGGATTATGTCAATTGGAGGGAAGCCTCCTCATCACTGTTCAGATTCATGGTCACTTCCTCCGCGCGTCAAGAATCCTTTCCATACCCTTATCCAATAGCATCAATACCAGAATATGCCCAAGGAGAAATTACCCTCCAGTTGGGATTTGCCTCGTTCTAGCCATGCAGGAAAAGATGACTTCAAGGAGGTAGAGTGGGGAAAGAATCGCAAGAGCTGGGATTCTCAACCCGACATGATCATGAGCCGCATTGAGCAAAACTCACAGCTTATTCGTAATCTCACCTTCGAGATTGAGGACTTGGGGAAACTGATCAATGAGCTCATCAAGAGAATACCACCACCACCAAAGGAGTAACTCGTCATCAGGTTTGGCATCCCCTTGGTTTGTTCCAAGCTTGGGGGAGTGCCGCGGTATCATATCACTATCTTCTATGTTTTTAGCTTTTTAGTAGAGTCATATCATGAATAAAGGAGTTATTTTGTAGTATGGTTTGCATTATGGAAGTGTCCCCTCTCTCGTTAGATTTGTATCCCTTGGTGTGAGTTTCCATTATGGAATATTAATGATAAGTTCTATCATTCACCCTTTTGCATAGCTTATGTTAGTTTTCAATTCGTAGTTATATGATTTATCTTGTTGTTAGTATTGGTAGCACTCTAGGATCACTGAGTTAATTTAGTTGGTTTTGGCAAACATGGCTCGGTCAGTAGCAACACCTTTTTGAGAGTTGAAAAGAAAAAGATAGAAGTACTCTAAAGAAAAATAATTTCATCATCTTTCTTTCTTGATTTGCTCATAAGTCTAGTATTTTCTAGTTAAGATCTTTTGTGCTTCCGAGGAAGATTGCATGTTTGTCTTTATCACTTGTATGTTTGTTTGTTTCCCTCAACTCTTGTACTTGCTACCCAGCCTTGCTATCCAAAAACCTGTACTGAGAGGGTATTCTTCTCGTGCATCCACCTCCTTTAAACCAAAACCTTTGCCATTTGTGTCCACCATACCTACCTAGTAGCATTATTGCTATTTCAAGTAAATTCCTGTTTTGTCTACCTCCCAAATTAAACTTGTTATGTGAAAATTAGTGATTAAAGCTCTCACGAACTTGATGGCACACTTTACTTTTTTGCATCTAATAATCTTGAACCATTGGGTCCTTCTTTGTTGCGTATATGCTTGCGCTTTATGAGTTGAAGTTAGCCGAACCATGTATCATGGGGACCGCTTTCAACACTTCATTGGTACTTGTACCTAGTTGATATCATGTTCTTTTGCTTATGGATCCCGGCGGTGTGAAATAAAAGTGGAACTTGTAAGATCATGGAGTTTATATGTGTGTTAGAGAAACGCCTGGGCCGCTAGCCTAAGCCATACCTAATCATGGTGGAAACTTGCATCATAACTATAGTGAGCATTCTATGAAGCATCCTCAATAAAAACCTATGCAAATAGCAAATAAAAGGATCGCTGAGATGCTCACTGTCTGCTTGCCTTGTCATTTTGATTATGGGATAACTCCTGTGTCATGTGCAAGGGGTACCCCGTTGGCGGTTCTCAATGATACGCATGTATTTACAATGACAAGAGTTTGCTCGTGACTGAAGTTGAGTAGCATGAGGATCGGTACTCATACGTAAGGGGCATGAGATTTCGACTTATAACTTGTCAAGCATATCCTCTTAGTTGTGTCACTTTAACCTTAATCACCTAAAGATGCCTATGATAGGGGCAATGAGAGCTGAAAGCTAGTAAGTATCATAATTTTTGGGAGCTCTTTATGAGACTTGTAATCCCTGCTTCCCTCTGCGAAGGGCCTTTCTTTTACTTTGTAGTTGAGTCAGTAAACCTATTCCCTTCTATCTCAGCAAGTATCTTGAGTTGATGTGTTTCATTCATTCATATGATGATTTATTCAATCATGTTTCTTATGTTCCTTGTTTTGCACATTGCTCTTATCCTGATGTTTACTACTTTGAAAGCTATCATTGAAAAACCAGCTATTTGTGAACTCCAGCAAATTATCAACTATCCTTCGACCAAGAGCTAAGTTTGCCATTACCAATTATGATTCACTTTATGTATCTTTATTGTGTTTCCTTTACTCACTGCAAGTTGAGTTATATAATAGTGAGTTGTCTTCTATTATGATCTATGTATTTGATGAATGTGATGCTTCTTGTCCGTATTCTTTTATCGACTCTTCACTCCATAAACCTGAGGCCATGTTTATTGAGCTCAGTTTCGCTTGGGGACAAGCGAAGTCTAAGCTTGGGGGAGTTGATACGTCCATTTTGCATCACTATTCTATGTCTTAATTCACTATTGTTCTTTGATATATTTCATATTGAGAGGTGATACTTATGTTATTTCATCTATTTTTGCATGGTTGATGACTTTTGGAGCATGGACCGCTGCAGTCAGGATTCTGATGGAAAAGGTGCTGTTTGGAGGCAAAATTCGCGAAGATCAAAAAATCCGGGAAAATATACGGAAAATCCTATTTTTTCAGAAGACTCGGGATGCCAGAAGATGGAGTGGAGGTGGGCCACAGGGGGCCCACACCACCCCATGGCGCGGGCAGGCCTAGGCCGCGCCTGGGGGTGGTGTGGCCACCCTGGCCCACTCCATCCTCTCCCCTCTGGCGTATATCAACCTCCCGAAACCCTAAGACTCAGGGAGCGACCACAGAAAGATTCTGCCGCCTCTGCCGGGGGAAAAACCGAGAGAGAAAGATCTCTCCGGCAGACAGATTTCTGCCGAGGGAATTCCTTCCCGGAGAGGGGAGATCGTCGCCATCAACACCATCATCAAGCTAGACTTCATCGAGATCATCATCATCACCACCACCATCATCATCACCATCAGCACCCTCATCACCATCTCCATATTGCTGTAACAATTGAGTTGAATCTTGCATAGTTCATAGGGGAAACTTTCCCGGTGTTGATTACTCTTTGTAGTTGATGCTATTGAGTGAACCATTGAATTATTGTTTATGTTCAGATTGTTATACATCATTATTCCATATCTGATCATGATCCATATGATGTCTTGTGAGTAGTTCGTTTTGTTCTTGAGGACATGGGAGAAGTCTTCTTGTTAGTAGTGGAGTTGTGTTGAGAAAGATTCAATAGATTGTTATTTAAGTTGTGGTGTACTTCTTCTAGTGGTGTCATGTGAACGTCGACTACATGACACTTCACCTATATGGGCCTAGGGGAATGCATTGTGTATTTGGCTACTAATCATAGGGGTTGCCGGAGTGACAGAAACTTGAACCCTTGTTAGGAAACCATTGCACAAGGGACATAAGGGTCTTAGAGTTTAAAGTTGTGGTTAGGTTTCTACCTTAATTACTTTCTTATACTTACGGATGTTTGCAAGGGGTATAATCACAGGTATGTATTAGTCTTGGATGGGGCGGTACATTAGCACAGGTTCACCCACACAACACTTAGCAAGCTAGAGAAGATTAATCGACTATATGAAGCGAAAGCACTTGACAGTCTTCCCATGTGTCCTCGAAAACGTTTGGTCATCTATAGAAATACAACCGGCTTGTCCTTTGCTGCATAAAGGATTGGGCCACTTGCTGCATTTATTCCTACTGTCTTTTGTTTACTCGTACTTTGTTTACTTGCTTTATCAAAACCCCCAAAAATGTGCTAAGTATTTGTAGAGAATTCCTGATCCATACCACTAGCCAGCACCTTCTGCTCCTTGTTGGGTTCAACACTCTTACTTATCAAAAATACTGCGATACACACCCTATACTTGTGGGTCATCAATTAGCAGAACCATGTTGTCATGGGGAACGCTTTCAACATTGCACTGGTACTTCGTACCTAGTTGATATCATGTTCTTTTGTCTATGGATGTCGTCGGTTTGAAATTGAAGGGGAGCTTGTAAGTCCATGGAGTTATGCATGTGTGTTAGAGAAACGCCTAGGCCGCCGGTCTAATCCATGCTGTCATGGTGGAAACCTACAGCGTAACAATAACGAGCATCTATGAAGCATTCTTCTTATAAAAAAAGATAGAGACTAAGAAAAAGAGAAAAAATAAAAAAAGAAAGAAAGAAAGAAGAGATGTGAAAAGAGGAAAGAGAGAAAAAAGAACCATATTCCCATGGTAAATAAGAAGATTGCTAATATGCTTGTTGTCTGCTTGCCTTGTCATTTAGATATGGGGATTCTTCCGTATCATCGGGTAAGGGGTACCCCGTTGGCGGTTCTCTATGATACACCTGTGCTTACTATGACGAGAACTTACCGGTGACTAAACTTGAGTAGCATCAGGAGCGGCCCTCATATTCAAGGGACATGATATTTTCAACTTACAACTTGTCAAGCATATCCTCATATTTGATCACTCTAACCTTAATCACCTAAAGATGCCTATGATAGGGGCAATGAGAGCTGAAAGCTAATAGTATCATAATTTTTGGGAGCTCTTTATGAAACTTGAAATCCCTGCTTCCCTTTGCGAAGGGTCTTTCTTTTACTTTTAGTTGAGTCAGTAAACCTATTCCCTTCTATCTCAGCAAGTATTTTGAGTTGGTGTGTTTCATTCATTCATATGATGATTTATTCAATCATGTTTCTTATGTTCCTTGTTTTGCACATTGCTCTTATCTTGGTGTCTACTACTTTGAAAGCTATCATTGAAAATCAGTTATTTGTGAACTCCAGTAAATTATCAACTATTCTTCGACCAAGAGCTAAGTTTGCCATTACTAGTTATGATTCACTTTATGTATCTTTATTGTGTTTCCTTTACTTATTGCAAGTTAAGTTATATAATAGTGATTTGTATTCTATTATGACTTATGTATTGGAATGTGATGCTTCTTGTTCGTACTCTTTTATCGACTCTTCACTCCATAAACCTGCGGCCATGTTTATTGAGCTCAGTTTCGCTTGGGGACAAGCGAAGTCTAAGCTTGGGGGAGTTGATACGTCCATTTTGCATCACTATACTATATCATAATTTACTGTTATTCATTGATATATTTCATATTAAGAGATGATATTTATGTAATTTCATCTATTTTTGCATGGTTGATGACTTTTGGAGCATGGACCGCTGCAGTCAGGATTCTGATGGAAAAGGTGCTGTTTGGAGGCAAAATTCGCGAATATCAGAAAATCCGGGAAAATATATGGAAAATCCTATTTTTCCAGAAGACAAAGGCTGCCAGAAAGAGTGGAGATGGGCCACAAGGGGCCCATACCACCCCCTGGAACGGGCCAGCCTAGGCCGCGCAAACAGATGGTGTGGCTGCCCTGGCCCACCTCTAGTCTCCCCTCTGGCGTATATAATCCTCCCGAAACCCTAATACTGGGGGAGCAACCACAGAAAGATTCCACCGCCTCTGTGGGGCGGAAAACACCGAGAGAGAAAGATCTCTCCGCCAGACAGATTTCTGCCACGGGAATTCCTTCCCGGAGAGGGGAGATCGTCGCCATCAACACCACCATCAAGCTGGACTTCATCGGGATCATCATCATCATCATCACCACGACCATAATCACCATCAGCACCATCATCACCATCTCCATATTGCTGTAACAATTGGGTTGAATCTTGCATAGTTCTTAGGGGAAACTTTCCCGGTGTTGATTACTCTTTGTAGTTGATGCTATTGAGTGAACCATTGAATTATTGTTTATGTTCATATTGTTATACACCATTATTCCATCTCTAATCATGATCCATATGATGTCTTGTGAGTAATCCGTTTTGTTCTTGAGGACATGGGAGAAGTCATGTTGTTAGTAGTGGAATTGTGTTGAGAAAGATTCAATAGTTTGATATTTAAATTGTGGTGTACTTATTCTAGTGGTGTCATGTGAACATCGACTACATGACACTTCACCTATATGGGCCTAGGGGAATGCATTGTGCATTTGGCTACTAATCGTAGGGGTTGCCGGAGTGACAGAAACCTGAACCCCCGTTAGGAAACCATTGCAGAAGGGACGTCGCGGTCTTAGAGTTTAAAGTTGTGGTTAGGTTCTACCTTAATTACTTTCTTGTACTTACGGATGTTTGCAAGGGGTATAATCACAAGTATGTATTAGTCCTAGGAAGGTCGGTACATTACCACAGGTTCACCCACACAACACTTAGCAAGCTAAATAAGATTTATCAATTATATGAAGCGAAAGCACTTGACGGTCTTCCCATGTGTCCTCGAGAACGTTTGGTCATCTATAGAAATACAACCGGCTTGTCCTTTGCTGCATAAAGGATTGGGCCACTTATTGCATTTATTCCTACTGTCTTTTGTTTACTCGTACTTTGTTTACTTGGTTTATCAAAAAACCCTAAAAATCCATTTGCTAAGTATTTTTAGAGAATTACTGATCCATACCACTAGCCAGCACCTTCTGCTCCTTGTTGGGTTCGACACTCTTACTTATCGAAAATACTACGATACACCCCCTATACTTGTGGGTCATAAATGTTCCTCCTCAGTAGCCATGCCGCTTGTTGTACATGCCTGGAATCCAACTGTGCTGACGTGAATCCGACGCATAGTCTGTGAAACAACTGGCCTCCTAGATGGGATGTACTCGGTGTCTGAAGTATCAGGACTTGAGTCATCGCTTAGTCTGAGTGAACCAACTCCATCCATCTCATATGAAATACCTTCAAAAATATGCCCTTCATTAATCTCTCCATGTGTCTCATTCACCCCATCTCCAGAGTAGTCAACAGAATAGCCGGATTCCAACACTCCCTAGGTACTTTGTTGGGTATGATAGACCTTAGTGATCACTGGATAATGCACATTCTATGGGGTAGAATAATGCATAGGTGACTCAAATACCATCTCCTCAGGATCTTCCTCCTTATCCTAACCATCTATAAATATTGCATCCCTACTGTTAGTAGTATTAGACCTCTCCCTCATCCAACTGGACTGTCTGACATCCCTATCAGAACCATCTACTGACATATGAGTCTAACTAGATCCAACGGGTGATTCGGTCCTCCACCCATCAGAATTCTCAATGGGAAGTTCTGAAGTAGTCGCCTCCCTAGAACTCTGTATTACTAGATAACTTGTGTCTGCATCAGGATCATAACTAGGCTCTGGTGCAGGTGAATAAGGATATGGTGTGAATGATGTTGGATCTATGGGAATATCCTTAGATATTGGACTAATCTCGCCTCCTACTTTATTCTCTAACTATGCTGCCCATATCTCCCTTCACTTAGGATAGGTAAGATCATGTAGCATACTATCCTTATCTTCTACTATGAGACGATGAGTGTTATAGAAAGACTCAACTAACAACCTATATTAGTCCATAAACTTGGAAGCTAAAACAGGATGTTCCTTAACTAACTAAAGATGGTCCATATCTAACTCCAAGTTCATGGAATCATGAGGAATCACAGTATATGTGACTCCTGCAAGAAATCTAGCCTTGTGCTCATAGACAGTGGCTAGTGCATGTACTAATGCAATATTATACGCCACCATATGACTACGACCTTCTCCAAATGGCATGACTATACTCGAACTAAGATTCTCCGGTATGTGAATACTACCACGATACTTCGCTATCATGTGTCCATCATAGAATGTGAAAGTCTTCACTCTAATATTGGTCTCGCACCCGAAAACTTGCAAAAGCTATGTGAGTTGTTCGATCAGTGTCCCCTGACATTCATCCAAACTTTCTTCCTTCTTCGTAAAAGTCTGCTTAGGAAACTTCGGTGCCGTCCTAGATGTATACAGAACATTAGTAATGATTAGTTTTCATTATTCATGATGCATCATAATAAAGAATTATTGCACTAAAAGATATAACAAAATATTCCCAAATGAATATCCATAATAAATTCTAGAGAACTCTTTACCGTTGTGCCTAACTCCTACAGGTTTAATCCCTCACTAGGTTTCGAATCTAAGGTCAAAGCAATTGCTCTGATACCATCTGCGATGACCCAAGATACCACTGCATGTTGTAGTTTACTATAGTCATTGACATAACACTCACGGAACACTGTTTCGCAAATATCACATTCCTTAGAGTGGTACAATAGAAACATTGCGGGTCCAATTACAAACATTCACACATTATTATTACAATACCAAAAGAGTATTAATATGGCAACTACTCTGACTCGTTGCCTTCTGCTCCATAGCGCATCTCATAGTCCACCCCTTCAACTCCACCGGAGAGATCCGATTCTTCGTTGAAGACGTCGTCTCAGCCCTCAGTAGCATACATTGGGGTATCATTTGGCTCTTCAGACTGTAAGTAGGGGATGAAAGGAAAGAGTGAGTAATAACGTTACCCAACAAGTTCATTTTATGCAAGGTGGGATGTTTGATGCACTAACCACCACCTTAGACCATAAGTCTTTGGCACTATGCAGTTTTCATAAACATTTCTTCAACGATTGATTTTAATACCAAAAACTATGCCCATCATCCTTCACAGGTACTAGAACTTTATGGATTTCCTTTCCTTCCATGTTCGTAGCTCCTTCCCGGAATAAGGAGTAAAATGACACAATTGTTACACTCTGTAGAGGTGCGTTATTTTACCCAAAATAGATCAAATCTTTGTTGCATAACCGGGTGTACTTTCCCATCCATATTTTCTTGATGTGGGGCCCAGAAATTGATCCAAGCCCATCACTGCCCTTCTTCGTGACCCCGCATGCCCCTTGGTGTATGTCATGCCCAACTTATGTATTACGAGAATGAAGCGTGCAAACCATTATAGATGCTAGAACTATCATGGAACATTGAGGGATCCCACCCATTTGTTGCATATCCTCTATGGATTAACCATGCTACAAGGATAACAACCATGACATGCGCATCTGTTGACAATCGAAAGGAAGAAGATCCAAGTGACTTCTCCGTCCCATTCTAGATATCATGGTTAATACGTATTATACGGTGCTAGAATCGTTGATGTCATGGTTTATTAATTTCTATAGGTACTACAACTAGAATCCTAGATTCCACTGCTAATATTAATATTTACCATCACTTAGGATGATAATATCATTTTATATTCTTGAGAAAATATTCTTTTCTGTCTCCCTTTTAGAACATAGGTGATAACACACAAGTTACAAATACTTTTGGAAAGCACACCAAAGGACACGAGCAAGTGATGAACATGCCTTGTGACTACAAGGTAGTGAAGTCAGATGCTTCCACTCGACCTTGAGCTCTTCTTTCTACAAAGCACCATTATTTCTCGGTAAGAACAATATTTAAAGAAGCAATAATGAATATGCATAGTAATGTCATGCACTATGTTATTTTAAGTTTACCCTTCTTTGCGTGTTTTACCCACATTATTAATGGTTAAAGTCTTTTTATTTAATTAATAAATAAAAAGAAGTTAATATTTTATAAACCTTTGAAACTATTATCTTTAATATTTTTATAGGAACATATATTAAATCAAGAGCTTAAAAGTATTTTTATTTATTTTTAAACCTTACTCTTATTTTATTAAAATTCCATAAAGGAATAAGTATTTAAAATATAAATTTTAATTTTTATAGGTTTAAAATACAAACTAGTATTTTTCTTACATAAAGTACTTATTTATTATCTTAAAATTGATTTTTATATAATTTTAAGTATAATTCTCATTTTAGAAAATTCCTTAAAGGATTTGTTATATTAAAATATTTAATTTAAGTTTTATTATACTAAAATACAACTTAGTATTTGTATTGGATAGTTTACATTTTTATGAACATTTAGATATATTATTTATTTTTTTAGGGCTTAAATACCATCATACGTATTTTTGTATTTTAGTAATTTTTAAGGATTTTATTTTGTTTTAAAACCTGGGCCTGGCCCGTTGGGCTGGCCCAGCCCGACTTGGCCCAATGGGTTTGGGTCAAACCCACAACACGTCTCATTGGACTGGTCCACTAGTCCAGTTACTCTCCCCCCTTGGTCGCTCGGTCTCCTCCTTCTTCTCTCTAGCAACCGCGGGTCGTCGCCGTAGTTGCCGCTCTATTTCGGCTGGCTTCGGCCTCCCCGGTCGCTGCCGTGGTACATGACGACTTAGTCGATGATGCCACGTCGACTGGTCCAGCTCGATATTCCATGTGTTCCTTCTCTCGCCTGCTCCACACCCTTACTAGCTAGGGTTTCACCATCTTCTAACCGTGGTGGTTCCCCCTGGCGATCATGTGACACCGTGTTGGTGATTCGGTGGCATAGTGATGCCTAGAATCGCGGTTCTTCTCCTCTGGCCACCAAGGTTGTGGCTTAGGCGCGGGTTACAGCGCCCTCGGATGCTCCCCGTGCTGCCTTGACCTCGCTGCCGGCCAACCCCTGCTTCCTCTTCTAAACTTAAGCAAGGACCATGGGTGAGTTGTTTCTCTACCTTTCTTCTCTCTATCTCCCTCTATGGATTCCTCACTGCTGCTGTATGTAACCCTAATTAGGGTTTCTGTCCTATTTTAGGGTTCTACCCTCTCCACTGCCAACCTAGTAGCTAATGGCTAGTATATGATGTGTTCATGGCTGGTGATGGATTCTGTTGAGCTTAGTTTTGATTGAGATAAGATAAGGGAATCTGGGATTGTGTTCATCTGCTAAAGATGATGATGCTTGGCCTTGTTTGCTCAGTACTGTTGGATAAGGTGATTTTGTTGTTGTTAATTTCTTAGCTTCAATACTGTGGTTAGCCTATAACTATTGCTATGCTAGAGTGGATTCCTTCCCGGAATTAAGCTCTAAAATGTTTTTATTAATTGCATATGAGCTTTATCTACTTGTATCTATTCTAGCAGTGATGAAAAGATTACTCTGTTGGTTGAAACATGAGATATGAATGATGCCCGGTATAAGTTCTGACCTTGATGTTTATTGGCTACTTATCCACTGGTAGAATATATAGTTATGATTCCTGGCCTATTGGTTAGGAAGATGATGTTGTTGATTTGTGAAACAAAGCTTAGGCTCTGGTTTGATTCCTATGGCCAATGTCCCTAGATATAACTATCCCATGATGGTAGTTAGATAAAATGAATCCTAATGTTTTAGGAAGCTGATCATGGATTTTTACTTGTATGAGAGGATGATCTAATTGTAAGGATGCCACTGTGAAGCCTCCCCTGGGATGGTACATAGTGGTAATCTCCATCAAATCATGCCATTGCTTAGTTGTTTGATTTGAGTTAAATATATGATGCTGGTCTGAGATTTAATAGTTGTCTTGAATAAGAATAATTCCTTGTGTAGCTAAACTACTCTTGTGACGATCTTACACTTCTCTTGGGTGTAGCTCTGAGGATGCTACACCTCAGTAGATAATATTCTTAAGATTGATAAACTTAGATGTAAAATAAGATGATGGCCGTTGGTGTTTATCCAACCTGTGATGAAGATTGATTTGTGGTTGGCTCTATTGTTGTGGTTGAGCTTGTTAGATCCTGACTGTGAATAAATTGTCCTTCCTTCTTGATTTCCTTCTCCTCCTAGCTTCTGCCTGGCTTTGCTTTACACCCAAACCACCCCTCTTTTAGGTGACCATCTTGTGTGGTGATATGATGGTTTTCTTTGGTGATTTATGGGTGGATCTGATGAGAATATTACTGGTACTGGTGGTGTGTTCTTGTGTTCTTGCTAAGATAGAGGTTTGGCTAACAGGGAGAAGCTCCATGTGCTCGAACGGTTGTGCCTTTTATTCATTCTCTGCGTGCTCCCTTGTGTCGATAGCAATGCAGTTTTGCATGGTTGTGTAAGCTGCTTCCCTGTGTGCCTGGTCTATGGATCAACTCAAGTAAAGTATCTGATGTACTTACCCTTTTACTTTTATCTGTCTTGGTGAAACTTGCCCCTATGGTTTATGATGTTGTGCTGAAACCATTGATTAAAAAGAACATATACTATTATTTTGGTGAAACTTGACCCTTTCATTTGAAATTTCTCAATGATGCAAATAAACAGTGCACTTCATTGTTCATAGCCATAGCCGTGAGCAATATTTCTAAACTAACCTTTTATTTTATTTTGGTTTTCTTTATTGTTTGCTTGCAGGTACAAAGTACTATAGAGAAGTTCAAGAAGATTAGATGTAGGATTGAGTTAAGAATTAAGATAAAATTTTCCTTTTATTATTTTTGTAGTTCTCTTTCCTATTCTGTAAAGAACAATGTAATGTACATATTATTTAATAATGTGTTTACTTTCTTATACTTGTAATTATTTATTTGTATAAGAATTTCTTATTTATTTCTATACTTCTTATATTGTAATTATAGAGTAAGAAAAGAATAAGAATATCTAATTATTTGTATATATCCATTTATTTATAATGTCTTAAATTTCATTTTACTTGTATCCTTATTCTATAATATAATACTTAATACTTCATATTAAATGTTTATAAAACAATACATTCCTAAATGCTTTTATTTTGAATCATTTCAAATGTAGTTTAAAATTTAAATTATTATCCCAAGTTCACTTAAATTCCTAGAGATCATGTCAAAATTTATAACAATCACAAGAATGAGCTAAACCCTATTTCAATCTAGTGAAAGAAAATATGATCTCTCTAGGGTTTTAATTTGTGAAAAAATTATCCCAATTTTACAGATGAATGCATGCACATGCACATATTTCTATTTCTACCCTTCGTTGGTTCCTAAAGGCTGTGATGTTACAATTTTGATGAAAATAAACTAGGGATCAGAGGAGAAACATACCTTGGATCGATTGGATGCGAGGAATCAAAGAAAGAATCAGTAGATATGAAGATCTAATGGAGGCAGGGTGAAGTTTGGAGGAGAAAGAAAGAGGGATTTGTGATTTTAGGTTTTAGGTTTACCTCTTACTTGGTTAAAATCGCGGTCGAGTAGGTGGTACGGGTGGGTTGTACAGCCAGAGCCCGCCATACCGAGTGTATTAACTTGGGGTTAACAAATCCTTCAGGCGATGCAGTTAGTACGGGCGCGCGGTACGGTCGCCCACGCCCATACAATAGGTCGTTAAAGGCCCAAATTATTTGCTTCAAACTTTAATTTTTACTCGGGGTACGGTATGGGTGGGCGGTACGGTGGCCTCCAGTCATACAGATGGTCGTTAAAACCTATATACCCTATGACAAAAAATTGAAGGTTGCATCCTTTTGTGTCGAGATATGGTACGGGCAGACGCTACGGCCGGGTACGATCGTATTGCTAGTCGTTAAGCGCCTACTAAGCTTAAAAAATTTGAGAATTTAGTTAGAAACCTCAAACGCCTTTGAACATCAAAATACCACAAGAATGACAACAAATAAATTTCATAAAACTGCACTACCTTTTGACCATGTGTTAGTGAATATCATAGAGTGAGGATTACCTTAATTTCGTCTCATCTCTTCAAAGGACCTTCTTGAACACTCTTTATTAAAAAAAATAGAACTAACACAAGAGAAAAACTTTATTCCACATGGGTTGCCTCCCATAGAGTGCTTGTAGTTAAGGTTAATTAGCTTGACCAAGATGGTGATTATTTAGGCATTGTGAGTAGAACTCTCACTCCAAAGTAATTAGCCTTTAAAGTGATTACACCATCATCATTAGGCTTGACCTTCTTCTTCCTAGGGAAGTTTACTATAAAAGGATCTCTAGACAATAGTCATATTCTCACATTCTCTTAATGTAGATTAATCAAATCTCTAATAGTTCTTAGGAATGATCTACCTAAAATTATAGGTGCTATGGGATCTTCAGGCATGTCTACTATAACTAGATCAATAAGAGCAAGACATCCTTTAATTTTAACAACTATGTTTTCTTTTTTCCCAACAACTTGTTTACAAGTATAATCAGGAAACAACTTGTTTATAAATATAATCAGAAAGATGGAGTCTCATTTCAGTAGTTGTGAATGGCCCTAAGTTCAATTTATCAAATAGACTCTTACAAATTGTTGAAACGCCTGCACCAAGATCACAAAGAGCAACAATTTCATTGATTCCTATTTTAACTTTAACAGTGGGCTAAAAAATATCATCTAGCTTAGCTAAAAGTTTATCAGCTAGATTTTTATACTGCATCTCTAGCTCACGAACTTTGGATGCTACTTCTTTTATAAATTGTTGGTATGTAGCATGGTTACTTTGTTCTATACCTGGATTTTTTACGGTGACCATCTTTAGTAGATCTTCCATGGTATAATCTGATGATTGTGCATTTGTTGGGTCCGGAGCATAGAAAACAAAAAATTTCCTACGATGAGAACTATACGCCAAGATCAATCTACTAGATACAGAGCAACGGGTGGACATACATCCATGGAGAACTTACCCTCAAAGACAACGAGTTTTGTTAACGAGTAGGAACTCGTGGTTGATGTAGTCGTACGCTTGCCGATCTCAAGATCGTGTGGAAGTCCGAGCGCCGCAAATCAGCAGCGCATCCATCCTTGCACACACGTTCAAGCTACCGGACAACCTCCACCTCCTTGCTCCAGCGAATCAGCGGAAGCAGCAACTCCTTCCAGACGCAAGACCACCGGTAACATGTATCTCGCTAATCCGAGACCATGGGGGAATATCTAGAGGGGGAGAGAGATCCTTCACGAGGAGGTGTGCTTTGTGAGGGAGGAGATGGGGGGCCTTTTATAGGAGAGGGGGGACTCCTCCCCTACCATGGACGGCGGCCAAGGAGGGAGCCTCCTCCTCTTCCTCATTCATGTGGTGGAAGCTCCACTCACATCAATTCAAGCTCCACCCAAAGTTCCACTCACATGCATTAAATTTCCACCAAATTTAATGCCACTCTCAATTAATAAAACTCTTTTATTTATTTTATTCAGAATTTTGTTAATTACTTTAATTAACAAATATTCACAGAAAACCCCTTGAAACATTTCAATATCACATGCAGAACCACTTTCTGCAATTTCACCCGAAACAATTCCGGTTTCTATCAAAACAATTCCTGTTTCTATCAAAACATTTCTTGCGCTTTGCAAACCTTTTGTCTGAAACATATGTGCTCCTAAATATTGTCCGGCAACCCTTAAGTGTGTCACCCTACGGTTCGCGAATAATGCAGACATGATTGAGACTCCTCTCAGATCAATAATTAGAAGCGGGACCTAGAGATCCATACTGACTCCTGCACATTCAACGATGACTTCTGTGATCGTGAGAACCTTTAACGCTAGTAATTTAATCCCTTTGTCTCATGATATAGTACATGTTCGAGATTCAATCATCAGTATCCAAATACCTAGTTTGATCTTGTTAACGACATGCACTCTTTTCTTGTTCTCGTGATATAACATTCTAGTGATCACATCACTTGCTTGCAAGCTATCTTAATGTGATATCACCGAGAGGGCCCAGAGTATATCTATCCGTCATCAAGATTGACAAATTACACTCTTGATCCATGAGCCTCAACATAACACCTTCATAGCACTAAACCCACCTTTATAGTCACCCTGTTACGGTGTGACGTTTGATGTTCTCAAGATACTTTTTCGGTGTCAGCAATTAACATGATCTCATGGTCTAAGGACTAAGACTACTTCGTATGATGTTATAGCAATATAAACATAATGACTTGATCGTAATGCTATACTTCAGATGAATGTTCATCACATCATTTCACAAATGTTGTGACCTTGTTATTAACAACATCCAATGTCCATCATTAGGAAACCTTGATCATCTTGTTAATCAACAAGCTAGTCTATAAGAGAGGCAACTAGGAACCCTTTTTCTTTATTAAACACACATGTATTGACGTTTCCTATCAATACAATTATAGCATGGAAAATAAACATCTATCATATACAAGGAATACATAATAATAACTTTATTATTGCCTCTCAAGGCATATTTCCTTCAGTCTCCCACTTGCACTAGAGACAATAATCTAGTTTACATAGTGATAAATCTAACACCCATGGAGTTCTGGTGTTTATCATGTTTTGCCCTAGGGAGAACTTTAGTCAACGGATCTGCTACATTCAGGTCCGTGTGCACTTTACAAATCTTTATATCTCCATCCTTGACATGCTCGTGGATGGAGTGAAACCGGCGCTTAATATGCTTGGAATTCTTGTGAGACCTTGGTTCCTTGGCGTTGGATATGGCTCCATTGTTGTCACAATAGATCACCATTGGGTCCAACGCACTAGGAACCACACCTAGTTCCGTTATGAACTCCTTCATCCAAACCGCTTCCTGCGCCGCTTCTGAAGCAGCAACATATTCCGCCTCCGTCGTTGATCCAGCCACCACAGGTTGTTTGGAGCTCCTCCAACTATCTGTTGCTCCGTTCAAGAGAAATACGTATCCGGATTGAGACTTAGAGTCATCCGGATCAGTGTCAAAGCTAGCATCGACATAACACTTAGCGACTAGCTCTTCTTCACCTCCGTATACAAGAAACATATCCTTAGTTCTTCTCAAGTACTTAAGGATATTCTTGATCGCTATCCAATGTTCCGAACCTGGATCAGATTGGTACCTACTAGTCAAACTAATAGCATGTGCCACATCTGGTCTTGTACATAGCATGGCATACATTATAGAGCATATGGATGTTGCATAGGGGATCTTATCCATTATCTCTCTTTCTTCCGCCGTAGCCGGACTTTGAGTCTTACTCAATGTCTTGCCTTGCAACATAGGTAAGAACCCCTTCTTACTTCCGTCCATATTAAACTTCTTTAATATCTTATCAAGGTATGTACTCTGCGATAGCCCAATTAGGCGTCTTGATCTATCTCTATAGATTTTAATGCCTAATATATATGAAGCTTCACCAAGGTCTTCATCGAAAATTTGTTGTTTAGATAACTTTTAACACTGTTTAAAAGATCTATATCATTTCCAATCAATAATATGTCATCCACATATAATATTAGAAATGCCACATTGCTCCCACTCACTTTCTTGTAAATACAAGCCTCTCCATATGTTTGGACAAATCCAAACTCTTTGACCACCTCATCAAAGCGGAGATTCCAACTCCGGGATGCTTGCTTCAGTCCATAGATGGATCGCTGAAGCTTGCATACCTTATCAGCGTCCTTAGGATCGACAAAACCCTTAGGTTGTATCATATACAACTCTTCTTCAATATTACCATTGAGGAACGCAGTTTTGACATCCATCTGCCATATTTCATAATCGAAATATGCAGCAATTGCTAACATAATCCCAACCGACTTAAGCACCGCTATGGGAGAGAATGTCTCATCGTAGTCAACTCCTTGAATTTGTCGAAACCCCTTTGCGACAAGTCGAGCCTTATAGATGGTCACATTACCATCGGCATCAGTTTTTCTTTTGAAAATCCATTTATTCTCAACGACCTTTTTATGACCCACAAGTATAGGGGGTGTATCGCAGTATTTTCGATAAGTAAGAGTGTCGAACCCAACAAGGAGCAGAAGGTGCTGGCTAGTGGTATGGATCAGGAATTCTCTATAAATACTTAGCAAACGAATTTTTAGGGGTTTTTGATAAAGCAAGTAAACAAAGTACGAGTA
This sequence comes from Avena sativa, assembly GCA_916181665.1. Lineage (NCBI taxonomy): Eukaryota > Viridiplantae > Streptophyta > Magnoliopsida > Poales > Poaceae > Avena > Avena sativa. The sequence continues at coordinate 369,626,704 of OV702290.1, forward strand.
AACAAAAGACAGTAGGAATAAATGCAGCAAGTGGCCCAATCCTTTATGCAGCAAAGGACAAGCCGGTTGTATTTCTTAAGATGACCAAACGTTCTCGAGGACACATGGGAAGACTGTCAAGTGCTTTCGCTTCATATAGTAGATTAATCTTCTCTAGCTTGCTAAGTGTTGTGTGGGTGAACCTGTGCTAATGTATCGCCCCATCCAAGACTAATACATACTTGTGATTATACCCCTTGCAAACATCCGTAAGTACAAGAAACTAATTAAGGTAGAAATCTAACCACAACTTTAAACTCTAAGACCCTTACGTCCCTTGTGCAATGGTTTCCTAACGGGGGTTCAGGTTTCTGTCACTCCGGCAACCCCTACGATTAGTAGCCAAATACACAATGCATTCCCCTAGGCCCATATAGGTGAAGTGTCATGTAGTCGACGTTCACATGACACCACTAGAAGAAGTACACCACAACTTAAATAACAATCTATTGAATCTTTCTCAACGCAACTCCACTACTAACAACAAGACTTCTCCCATGTCCTCAAGAACAAAACGAACTACTCACAAGACATCATATGGATCATGATCAAAGATTGAATAATGATGTATAACAATCTGAACATAAACAATAATTCAATGGTTCACTCAATAGCATCAACCACAAAGAGTAATCAACACCGGGAAAGTTTCCCCTATGAACTATAGCAACATTCAACGCAATTGTTATAGCAATATGGAGATGGTGATGAGGGTGCTGATGGTGATGATGGTGGTGATGATGATGATCCCGATGAAGTCCAGCTTGATGGTGGTGTTGATGGCGACGATCTCCCCTCTCCGGGAAGGAATTCCCCTGGCAGAAATCTGTCTGCCGGAGAGATCTTTCTCTCTCGGTGTTTTCCGCCCCGCGGAGGCGGCGGAATCTTTCTGTGGTCGCTCCCCGAGTCTTAGGGTTTCGGGAGGATGATATACGCCAGAGGGGAGAGGCTGGAGTGGGCCAGGGTGGCCACACCACCTCCAGGCGTGACCTAGGCCTGCCCGCGCCATGGGGTGGTGTGGGCCCCCTATGGCCCACCTCCACTCCATCTTATGGCATCCTTAGTCTTCTGGAAAAATAGGATTTTCCGTATATTTTCCCGGATTTTCTGATCTTCGCGAATTTTGCCTCCAAACAGCACCTTTTCCATCAGAATCCTGACTGCAGCGGTCCATGCTCCAAAACTTATCAACCATGCAAAAATAGATGAAATAGCATAAGTATCACCTCTCAGTATGAAATATATCAATGAATAATAGTGAATTAAGACATAGAATAGTGATGCAAAATGGACGTATCAACTCCCCCAAGCTTAGACTTCGCTTGTCCCCAAGCGAAATTGAGCTCAATAATCATGGCCTCAGGTTTATGGAGTGAAGAGTCGATAAAAGAATACGGACAAGAAGCATCACATTCATCAAATACATAGATCATAATAGAAGACAACTCACTATTATATAACTCAACTTGCAGTGAGTAAAGGAAACACAATAAAGATACATAAAGTGAATCATAATTGGTAATGGCAAACTTAGCTCTTGGTCGAAGGATAGTTGATAATTTGCTGGAGTTCACAAATAGCTGGTTTTTCAATGATAGCTTTCAAAGTAGTAAACATCAGGATAAGAGCAATGTGCAAAACAAGGAACATAAGAAACATGATTGAATAAATCATCATATGAATGAATGAAACACATCAACTCAAGATACTTGCTGAGATAGAAGGGAATAGGTTTACTGACTCAACTACAAAGTAAAAGAAAGGCCCTTCGCAAAGGGAAGCAGGGATTGCAAGTCTCATAAAGAGCTCCCAAAAATTATGATACTTACTAGCTTTCAGCTCTCATTGCCCCTATCATATGCATCTTTAGGTGATTAAGGTTAAAGTGACACAACTAAGAGGATATGCTTGACAAGTTATAAGTTGAAATCTCATGCCCCTTACTTATGAGTACCGATCCTCATGCTACTCAACTTCAGTCACGAGCAAGATCGTGTCATTGTAAATACATGCGTATCATTGAGAACCGCCAACGGGGTACCCCTTGCACATGACACAGGAGCTATCCCATAATCAAAATGACAAGGCAAGCAGACAATGAGCATCTCAGCGATCCTTTTATTTGCTATTTGCATAGGTTTTTATTGAGGATGCTTCATAGAATGCTCACTATAGTTATGCTGCAAGTTCCACCATGATTAGGCATGGCTTAGGCTAGCGACCCAGGCGTTTCTCTAACACACATATAAACTCCATGATCTTACAAGTTCCACTTTTATTTCACACCGTCGGGATCCATAAGCAAAAGAACATGATATCAACTAGGTACAAGTACCAATGAAGTGTTGAAAGCGGTCCCCATGATACATGGTTCGGCTAACTTCAACTCATAAAGCGCAAGCATATACGCAACAAAGAAGGACCCAATGGTTCAAGATTATTAGATGCAAAAAAGTAAAGTGTGCCATCAAGTTCGTGAGAGCTTTAATCACTAATTTTCACATAACAAGTTTAATTTGGGAGGTAGACAAAACAGGAATTTACTTGGAATAGCAATAATGCTACTAGGTAGGTATGGTGGACACAAATGGCAAAGGTTTTGGTTTAAAGGAGGTGGATGCACAAGAAGAATACCCTCTCAGTACAGGTTTTTGGCTAGCAAGGCTGGGTAGCAAGTACAAGAGTTGAGGGAAACAAACAAACATACAAGTGATAAAGATAAACATGCAATCTTCCTCGGAAGCACAAAAGATCTTAACTAGAGAATACTAGACTTATGAGCAAATCAAGAAAGAAAGATGATGAAATTATTTTTCTTTAGAGTACTTCTATCTTTTTCTTTTCAACTCTCAAAAAGGTGTTGCTACTGACCGAGCCAGGTTTGCCAAAACCAACTAAATTAACTCAATGATCCCAGAGTGCTACCAATACTAACAACAAGATAAATCATATAACTACGAATTGAAAACTAACATAAGCTATGCAAAAGGGTGAATGATAGAACTTCTCATTAATATTCCATAACAAAAACTCACACCAAGGGATACAAATCTAACGAGAGAGGGGACACTTCCATAATGCAAACCATACTACAAAATAACTCCTTTATTCATGATATGACTCTACTAAAAAGGTAAAAAGATAAAAGATAGTGATATGATACCGCGGCACTCCCCCAAGCTTGGAACAAACCAAGGGGATGCCAAACCTGATGATGAATTACTCCTTTGGTGGTGGTGGTATCCTCTCATCTTCGTCCGTCTTCCAAGGTAAAGGCTTCCCATCAACAAAGGACATTGTGGTATCTAACATCCTGAAACTTGCAGCAGCACTTATGCGTTTAAATCTAGCCTCATACTCATAGTTTTGATTTTGAGCGTCATAGAACTGTGCTTGCAGTTTGTTGGTTGTTTGGCGGAGTGAGAGGACTTCGTCTTTGAGTTCAGCAGTCTCCTTCTGGTGCTCGGTGATGAGTTCGCAACAAATTTTATGGATGATATCCACTTCGCCCTTCGCCATCTTCCTGTACCTAAAGACTTCATGCTCCAGTGCTTCCATCCTGTCCTCCAGACTTCCTTCACCTTTAGGGCCTTGAACCTCTTTAATCCGGACCTCCCCACCTTCGAGCAATAACTCCTTGGGATGAATCTTTAATTCTCTCATGTATGGGTTGATGATATCTTCTAAGGAATCTCCTTTGGATGATCCAGAGGAAGTCATCGTGGCTCCAAATCTGGGATTCTTCCTGGCAAAAACAGATCGAAACAAAAACACGACGAAAACACGATATACGGACCTCGGGGGATCCGGGGAGTTATATATTACGAAGTTTCATATCAAAAGGAAGGTACTGGGAGAAAACAAGTCGGAGGCGGAGTCCTAGGTGGCCTCACCACCTGGTGGCGTGGCCAGGGGTGGGCCCGCGCCATGGGGTGGTGTGGGCCACCCCGGCTTCGGTTCCGTCCCTTTTTCGCTTCGAAACTTTCCTTATTGACTGAAAACTGTAAAAATATTGTTGGATTGTATTTCCGCGGAACTTTTCTTACCAGAACTGTTACCTAGTTGGGAACGAACTTTGCAGGTCTCTGAGTTTGGTCCTCAATGAATTTCTCTAGAGTTATAACTTGAAAGGCATCAACATCTTCATTGTAAGAATCTCCAGCAATATAATGTTTGAGTCGCTGTCCATTCACTACTTGTGTAGTATTATCTTTTAGAGAAGAAATTTGTATTGCTCCTGAACAGTATACTTCTTCAATAATGAAAGGTCCTTCCCATTTTTATAGTAGCTTACCTGCAAAAAATCTGAGACGAGACCTATACAATAGAACCTTCTCACCAACATGAAATTCTCTCTTAAGTATTCGCTTGTCATGCCATCTTTTAACTTTTTCCTTAAAGAGCCTAGCATTCTCATAGGATTCACTCCTCCATTCATCTAAAGAACTTAAGTCAAATAATCTTTTCTCACCAGCGAGCTTACAATCTCTATTTAGTTCTTTCACTGCCCAGTAAGCTTTGTGTTCTAATTCTAAGGGTAGGTGGCAAGCTTTCCCATAAACCATTTTATAAGGAGACATTCCCATAGGATTTTTGTAAGCAGTTCTATAAGCTCATAAAGCATCGTTCAACTTCTTAGCCCAGTTTTTTCTAGACCTATTAACAGTCTTTTGCAAGATAGATTTAATTTCTCTATTTGATAACTCTACTTCCCCGCTAGTTTGGGGGTGATAAGCTGAAGCAATTCTATGATTAACATCATATTTAGCGAGGGTCTTCCTAAAACCGCCATGAATGAAATGAGAACCCCCATCAGTCATGAGATACCTAGGCACTCCAAACCTAGGAAAGATAACATCCTTAAGCATTTTTAGAGAGGTTTCCCTGTCAGCACTTTTCGTCGGAATGGCTTCTACCCACTTAGTAACATAATCAACGGCAACAAGAATATGAGTGTAGCCTTTCGAAGGAGAGAAAGGACCCATAAAGTCAAATCCCCAACAATCAAAAGGTTAATAACTAGAGAGTAGTTCATGGGCATTTCATTGCGTCTAGAAATATTACCAACACGCTGACATTCATCACAAGATAGGACAAATTTTCTTGCATATTTAAAAAGGGTAGGCCAGTAGAAACCTGATTGTAATACCTTTTGTGCAGTTCTATCTCCTGCATGATGTCCTCCATAGGCACTACCATGACATTTACGCAATATCTCCTTTTGTTCATATTCTGGAACACATCTTCGCATAATACCATCAACTCCTTCTTTGTATAAGTGTGGGTCATCCCAAAAATAATGCCTCAAATCATAGAAGAACTTTCTTCTTTGCTGAGCTGTAAAAGTTGGAGGCAAATACTTGGAGACAATAAAGTTAGCATAATCAGCATACCAAGGGCTTCCTCGCGAGCTCACCCCTACTGCGGCTAACTGTTCATTTGTGAAACTATCATTAACAGGCATAGGATCAAAAGAGATGTTTTCCAAACGAGATAAATTATCAGCTACAGAGTTTTCATCACCGTTCCTATCTACTATGTGTAGATCAAACTCTTGTAAAAGCAGTACCCATCTAATAAGCCTAGGCTTAGCGTCCTTCTTCATCATAAGATATTTAATAGCAGCATGATCAGTATGAATGCTTACTTTTGAGTCCACAATATAGGGCCTAAACTTATCACAGGCAAAAACAACAGCTAGAAATTCCTTTTCAGTAGTGGCATAATTCCTTTGAGCAGTGTCTAGGGTCTTACTATCATAATGGATAACTTTTAACTTTTTATCAATACGTTGCCCAAGGACAGACCCTACAGCAAAATCACTAGCATCACACATTATTTCAAAGGGTAAACTCCAATCAGGTGGTTGAACAATAGGGGCTGTAGTTAAAGCCTTCTTAAGAGTTTCAAAAGCTTCCCTACAATCATCATCAAAAACGAAGGGTACATCTTTTTGAAGAAGATTAGTGAGAGGTTTTGATATCCTAGAGAAGTCTTTAATAAACCTCCTATAGAAACCAGCATGACCAAGGATACTACGAATACCTTTGATGTCTCTTGGACATGGCATCTTCTCAATTGCCTCAACCTTAGCTCTCTCAACTTCTATGCCTCTTTCAGAAACTTTATGCCCAAGAACAATCCCTTCATTAACCATGAAGTGGCATTTCTCCCAATTAAGAACAAGATTAGTTTCTTCACATCTCTGCAAAACTTTATCAAGGTTGTGCAGACAATTATCAAAAGAAGTTCCGTAGACAGAAAAGTCATCCATGAACACTTCTACAATTTCCTCACAAAAACCATGAAAGATAGCAGACATGCACCTTTGGAAAGTAGCAGGATCATTACATAAACCAAAAGGCATACGTCTATAAGCATAAGTTCCATAAGGGCAAGTAAAAGTAGTTTTTTCTTGATCTTGTTGTTTAACAGCAATTTGAGAGAAACCAGAATAACCATCAAGAAAACAAAAATAGGTCTTCTTAGACAATCTTTCCAACATTTGATCAATAAAAGGAAGCGGGTAGTGATCTTTCTTAGTAACTTTATTGACTTTCCTAAAATCGATGCACATCCTATAGCCTACCACTATTCTTTGAGGAATAAGCTCATCATTATCATTAGGGACAACGGCAATACCTCCCTTTTTAGGAACACAATGAACAAGACTAACCCATTCACTATCAGCAATAGGGTAAATAATACCAGCATCAAGGAGTTTCAATACCTCATTCCTTACCACTTCCTTCATCTTAGGATTTAAACGTCTTTGGTGCTCCACTACTGGCTTCACATCTGGTTCTATGTTGATAGAGTGTTGACATATAGTAGGTGGAATCCCTTTTAAATCATCCAGAGTGTAGCCCATAGCTCCTCGGTGTTTCTTCAAAACTTCCAATAACCTTTCTTCTTCCGTCCCTGAAAGTTTAGCGCTAACAATAACAGGATATATCTTTTTATCATCAATATAGGCATATTTAAGATCATCAGGGAGAGGTTTCAGATCGAAAACCGGATCCTTCTTAGGTGGCATCGTGGTACCCAAGTCTTCTACAGCCAAGTCGTGCTTAAGCAACCTGGGTTGACGACGGAGGATCTCGTCAATATCATTCCTTTCTTCCATGAAGATCTCACTTTCGTGATCTTCCATAAATTGCTGCAAAGCATTGTTAGGAGCAAGAGAGATAGAAGCAAGTTAATCAACTCTAAAATCCTCATTATGGGTTTCCTCTTCGCAAGGTTCTTTAGTAAATTTAGAAAAATTAAACTCATAAGATTCCCCATCAAACTTAGTCAAGAATTTCTCCCTCTTACAATCAACAATAGATCCATAAGTACTCAAGAAAGGTCTACCAAAAATGATAGGATAAGTTTTTACTAGCAGCTGAACCAAGTACTACAAAATCAGCAGGATACTTGATCTTACCACAAAGGACTTCCACGTCTTGTACGATACCAATTGGAGAGATGGTCTCTCTATTAGCAAGGTGAATAACCACATCAATTTCTTCCAACTCGCAGGGACTAATTTCATGCATAATTTCTCTATAAAGCTCATAAGGAATAGCACTAGAACTTGCACCAATATCACATAAACCATAATAGCAATGATCACCAATTCTAACAGAAAGCACAGAAACACTAGCCTTTTTAGTTCTATTAGGATGTGAAACAATATCAGAAGCATCCTCACAAAAGACTATGTGCCCATCTTCTACGCTTTTAGTGACAAGGTCTTTCACAATTGCTACAACAGGTTCAATGTTTATTTGTTCATCAGGTTTTACAATTCTCTTTTCACTTTTAGTGATTACATTAGTTATCATAGGATGATCCTTTACCTTATCTGGGAAGGGAATCTTCTCGATATAAGGTTCAGGTAAGATATGATCAATAATGCAACACTCAGTGCTCCCAATAGGAACACGATCAACAATATCTTTATAAGGTGCATGGTACTTATTCCATCCCCTTTTTGGAATTTCAATATAAGAAGCAAAAGCTCTAAAGCAATTCGTAATAACTTGCAAATCAAGACCATAAGCATTACTAATATTTTGAAAGTCATCAGTTCCCATAAAAGATTCAATGCATTCATAATCATAATTTATACCTGACTTTCTACCTTTGTCATTCTCCCAAGCTTTAGCATTGTCTTGAATACGGTCTAGAAGGTCCCATTTAGCTTCTTATTCCATGCGAGTGAATGATGCAGCACAAGAGGCATCCAATAAATCTTTATCATGTAGAGGGAGCCTTGCATAAAAGTTGTTGATAATAATATTGTTGGGGAGCTCATGAATGGGACATTTGAGCATCAATAACTTCAATCTCCCCCAAGCTTGAGTTGTACTCTCTCCATCAAGAGGCCAAAAATTGTATATTTGATTCCGATCTTTATGAATCTCACTAGGAGGATAAAACTTTGAATAAAAGAGAGGCACTATTTCCTCCCATTCCAGAGTTTGACCATTCTTCAGTAGCTTATACCATTCCTCAGCTCTTCCTTTCAGCGATAATGAGAATAACTTCTTCTTAACTTGATCTGTAGTAATACCTGCACACTTGAACAACCCGCATAATTCGTGTATAAAGAGTAAATGATCACCGGGATGGACAGTTCCATCCCCAACATAGTAGTTATCCATAACACGATCAATAATTCTTGTAGGTATTTTGAAAACATCTTTCTCAGCAGGTGGTGGCTTATCTACTACCTTAGCAGTGGTAGTAGCATTACCAAATAAGAAACTCAGCGAATTATCCATAATGAAAATAAAGCAACTAACAGAAGTAAACAATACTCACAATAGAAGTTTCCTTTACCAGTTCCACTCTCCAATAGCGCTTCACTCCCCGGCAACGGCGCCAGAAATAGTCTTGATGATCCACAAGTATAGGGGGTGTATCGCAGTATTTTCGATAAGTAAGAGTGTCGAACCCAACGAGGAGCAGAAGGTGCTGGCCAGTGGTATGGATCAGGAATTCTCTGCAAATACTTAGCAAACGGATTTTTAGGGGTTTTTGATAAAGCAAGTAAACAAAGTACGAGTAAAAAAAAGATAGTAGGAATAAATGCAGCAAGTGGCCCAATCCTTTATGCAACAAAGGACAATCCGGTTGTATTTCTTAAGATGACCAAACGTTCTCGAGGACACATGGGAAGACTGTCAAGTGCTTTCGCTTCATATAGTCGATTAATCTTCTCTAGCTTGCTAAGTGTTGTGTGGGTGAACCTGTGCTAATGTACCGCCCCATCCAAGACTAATACATACTTGTGATTATACCCCTTGCAAACATCCGTAAGTACAAGAAAGTAATTAAGGTAGAAACCTAACCACAACTTTAAACTCTAAGACCCCGACGTCCCTTGTGCAATGGTTTCCTAACGGGGGTTCAGGTTTCTATCACTCCGGCAACCCCTACGATTAGTAGCCAAATACACAATGCATTCCCCTAGGCCCATATAGGTGAAGTGTCATGTAGTCGACGTTCACATGACACCACTAGAAGAAGTACACCACAACTTAAATAACAATCTATTAAATCTTTCTCAACGCAACACCACTACTAACAACAAGACTTCTCCCATGTCCTCAAGAACAAAACGAACTACTCACAAGACATCATATGGATCATGATCAGAGATGGAATAATGATGTATAACAATCTGAACATAAACAATAATTCAATGGTTCACTCAATAGCATCAACTACAAAGAGTAATCAACACTGGGAAAGTTTCCCCTATGAACTATAGCAAGATTCAACACAATTGTTACAACAATATGGATATGGTGATGAGGGTGCTGATGGTGATGATGGTGGTGATGATCCCGATGAAGTCCAGCTTGATGTTGGTGTTGATGGCGATGATCTCCCCTCTCCGGGAAGGAATTCCCCCGGCAGAAATCTGTCTGCCGGAGAGATCTTTCTCTCTCGGTGTTTTCCGCCTCGCAGAGGCGGCGGAATCTTTCTGTGGTCGCTCCCCGAGTCTTAGGGTTTCGGGAGGATGATATACGCCAGAGGGGAGAGGCTGGAGTGGGCTAGGGTGGCCACACCACCTCCAGGCGTGGCCTAGGCCTGCCCGCGCCATGGGGTGGTGTGGCCCCCCTGTGGCCCACCTCCACTCCATCTTCTAGTATCCTTAGTCTTCTGGAAAAATAGGATTTTCCGTATATTTTCCTGGATTTTCCGATCTTCGCGAATTTTGCCTCGAAACAACACCTTTTCCATCAGAATCCTGACTGCAGCGGTCCATGCTCCAAAAGTCATCAACCATGCAAAAATAGATGAAATAGCATAAGTATCACCTCTTAGTATGAAATATATCAATGAATAATAGTGAATTAAGACATAGAATAGTGATGCAAAATGGACGTATCACCTTTCGATCGTGAGGTAAGTCTACCAAAGTCCAAACCTGGTTTTCGTACATGGATTCCATCTCGGATTTCATGGCTTATAGCCATTTGTTGGAATCAGGGCTCATCATCGCTTCTTCATACGTCGCAGGGTCATCTATTTCATCAATCATGAAATTCATAACAGGATTGCCGTACAGTTCAGGAGCTGCACGTGTCCTGCTTGACCTGCGAGGTTCGGTAGTGTCCTCTTTTGGAGTTTTATGATCAATATCATTAGCTCTCTCTTCATTAGGTGAAGTCAACTCCGAAATAACTTCCGGTGCTGCGCTACTTGCCATTTCATGAAGAGAAGGTTCAATAACCTCTTCGAGTTCTACCTTCCGACTACTCACACCTTTCACGAGAAACTCCTTCTCAAAAAAGGATCCATTATTGGCAACCAAAACGTTGCCCTCGGATCTATGATAGAAGGTATACCCAATCATTTCCTTAGGGTATCCTATGAAGACGCATTTTTCTGCTTTGGGTTCGAGTTTATCCGGTTGAAGTTTCTTCACATAAACATTGCATCCCCAAACTTTAAGAAATGAGAGCTTAGGTTTGTTTCCAAACCATAATTCATACGGTGTCTTTTCAACGGATTTAAATGGTGCCCTATTTAAAGTGAATGCAGCGGTTTCCAGTGCATAACCCCAAAATGATAGTGGCAAGTCAGTCAGAGACATCATAGATCGAACCATATCCAATAAAGTACGATTACGACGTTCTGACACACCATTACGTTGTGGTGTTCCGGCAGGCGTAAGTTGTGAAACTATTCCACAGTCTTTCATATGTGTGCTAAACTCATAACTAAGATACTCTCCTCCATGGCCGGACCGCAGAAATTTGATCTTTCTGTTACGATGATTTTCCCTTCATTCTGAAATTCTTTGAACTTTTCAAAGGTTTCAGACTTATGTTTCATCAAATAGATATACCCGTATCTACTCAAATCATCCGTGAAAGTAACAAAATATCGATATCCACCTCGCGCCGACACACTCATGGTCCACACACATCAGTATGTATGATTTCCAATAAATCTGTCGCCCGTTCCATTGAACCGGAAAACGGCGTTCTAGTCATCTTGCCCATAATGCATGGCTCACATGTATCAAATGATTCAAAATCAAGTGATTCCAAAAGTCCATCAGAATGGATTTTCTTCATGCGTTTAACGCCAATATGACCTAGACGGCAGTGCCACATATATGTAGATATATCATTATCAAGTTTAATCCTTTTAGCATCAACATTATGAATATGCGTAATACTACTATCGAGATCCAACAGAAATAAACCATTCAACACAGGTGCATGACCATAAAAGATATTATTCATATAAATCAAACAACCATTATTTTCAGACTTAAACGAATAACCACTTTGCATCAAACACGATCCGGATACAATGTTCATGCTCAGTGCAGGCACCAAATAACAATTATTTAGGTTTATAACTAATCCCGACGACATATGGAGAGACAGCGTTCCGACGGCGATCACATCAACTCTTGATCCATTGCCGACCCGCATCGTGACCTCATCCCTTGCTAGTTGTCGCTTGTTCCGCAGCCCCTGAACCGAGTTACATATATTAGCAACCGATCCCGTATCAAATACCCAGGTGCTACTACGAGTACTAGTCAAGTACACATCAATAACATGTATATCACATATACCTTTGTTTGCCTTGCCGTCCTTCTTGTCCGCCAAATACTTGGGGCAGTTGCGCTTCCAATGGCCAGTCCCCTTGCAATAGTAACCCTCAGTGTCAGACTTAGGGCTAGCTCGGGGTTTCTTTTCAGGTGCGGCAACAGATTTGCCGCCCTTCTTTCCCTTCTGCTTTCCTTTCTTGTCCTTCTTGAAACCGGTGGTCTTATTGATCATCAATACTTGATGTTCTTTCCTAATCTCCACTTCTGTAGTCTTAAGCATTAACAGAAGCTCGGGAAGAGACTTCTTCATGCCCTGCATATTATAGTTCATTACGAAGCTCTTTTAGCTAGGTGGCAGAGATTGGAGAACATGATGTATGCCTAAGTCAATGGGAATCGTTATTCCCAAGGACACAAGCTTATTGGCGTACCTAGACATTTTGAGTACGTGCTCACTAACGGAGATGTTCTCCTCCATCATGCAACTAAAGAACTTTTCAGAAGCATTATAACTCTCTACGGCAGCATGGGTATCGAAAATCATTTTCCATTCTCTCATGGTATCAAAGGCATTGCCATTTTCGAAACGTTTTCGAAGTTCTGGCTCTAGCCCATACATTATGCCGCAATGAACTAAGTTTTGGTCCTCCTGATGAGTTATATAGACATTCTTTTCCTCGTCAGGGGCATCAGGAGCTGGTGGGGGGCCTAGCGGCGCCTCTAGCACATATTGCTTTTGTGCAGCAGTGAGGAGAATCTTCAAATTCATAACCCAGTTGGTGAAGTTGCTACCATTCGCAACAAGCTTCTCTTTCTCCATGAACACATTGAAATTAAAAGCAGGTGGTGCCATCTACAACAGAATTTGTAAAGTATATTTAGACTAAGTTTATGATAGATTGAGTTCAACTAATCCAAATTACTAATGAACTCCCACTCAAAAACGATATCCCTCGTGTCCTTTTTGGTGATTACATGAACCAAATCCACTACACCAAGTCCGATCATCACGTGAGTCGGTGTAGCTTCAAAGGCGAGCATCTATATGGGCATCATATCAACTATATGACTCCTGCTTAACCTTTCGGTCCGTGTTCCGAGGCCATGCCTGTACATGCTAGGATCACCAAGTAAGAACCTTAGTATTCGCGTGTGTAAAACTGTCTTACACCCGTTGTATGAAAGCGTAGAGTCGAGAACACCCGATCATCACGTGATGCCTCAAAACACGATCCACAAAACGGTGCATACTTAAGGAAGAACATATTTTATCTTGATATCTAAATGAGGGATCATCTTATAATGCTACCAAAAAATGCCAAACTAAGATGCTAACATCTAATGTGTGAAGTGAGATGATACGGTCCATGCATTTGATCTCTATCATTTGCATCGTGGTATGATCTCTATCATTCCTTTGTGTGTAAGGCCAAGGTCTATGGAACTTACACGTTAAGTGAGTTGTAAGAGTATCTATCATACATCTACTTACAACAATACCATATCAAGACACTAGCCCATCAACGATGTAAACTAGACGCCTCTAATTTATCAATTGCAAGTTTTACGTGGCTTAGGGCTTTCGGAGAAAGAACCGGTCTTACCTACGAACATGAACCACAACGAGGATAACCAAGTTATTAGCAACTCATTGTAAATCAGATATTGACTATAGTAGGAGAGACAGACACCCGCTAGCCACTTATGCAAAACTAGTTGCATGTCAGTTGTGGAACCGGTCTCATGTACAATGACATGTAAGGTTGGTCTGGGCCGCTTCATCCCACTATGCCACCAATATCCAAAATACATAGAAGATGCAATAACATGATCATCATCACCCACATATAAACATATGTGTACTACCCGTGCAAAGCACCTACGCATAGATCAGGCTCTGATACCACTGTTGGGTCCGCAACATAGAAAACAAAAAATTTGCTATGATGAGAACTATACGCCAAGATCTATCTACTAGATACAGAGCAGCGGGTGGACATACATCCATGGAGAACTTACCCTCAAAGACAACGAGTTTTGTTAACAAGTAGGAACTTGTGGTTGATATAGTCGTACGCTTGCCAATCTCAAGATCGTGTGGAAGTTCGAGCACCGCAAATCAGCAGCACATCCGTCCTCGCACACACGTTCAAGCTACTGGAAAACCTCCACCTCCTCGCTCCAGCGAATCAGCGGAAGCAGCAACTCCTTCCAGACGCAAGGCCACCTGGAACATGTATCTCGCTAATCCGAGACCATGGGGGAATATCTAGAGGGGGAGAGAGATCCTTCACGAGGAGGTGTGCTTTGTGAGGGAGGAGAGGGGGGCCTTTTATAGGAGAGGGAGGACTCCTCCCCTACCATGGACGGCGGCCAAGGAGGGAGCCCCCTCCTCTTCCTCATTCATGTGGTGGAAGCTCCACTCACATCAATTCAAGCTCCACCCAAAGTTCCACTCACATGCATTAAATTTCCACCAAATTTAATGCCACTCTCAATTAATAAAACTCTTTTATTTATTTTATTCAGAATTTTGTTAATTACTTTAATTAAAAAACATTCACATAAAACCCTTGCAACATTTCAATATCACATGCAGAACCACTTTCTGCAATTTCACCCGAAACAATTCCGGTTTCTATCGAAACAATTCCTGTTTCTATCGAAACATTTCCTGTGCTTTGCAAACCTTTTGTCTGAAACATATGTGCTCCTAAATGGTGTTCGGCAACCCTTAAGTGTGTCACCCTACGGTTCGCGAATAATGCAGACATGATTGAGACTCCTCTCAGATCAATAATCAGAAGCGGGACCTGGAGATCCATATTGACTCCTGCACATTCAGCGATGACTTCTTTGATCGTGAGAACCTTTAACGCTAGTAATTTAATCCCTTTGTCTCATGATATAATACACGTCTGAGATTCGATCATCGGTATCCAAATACCTAGTTTGATCTCGTTACCGACATGCACTCTTTTCTCGTTCCCGTGATATAACATTCTAGTGATCACATCACTTGCTTGCA
This sequence comes from Avena sativa, assembly GCA_916181665.1. NCBI lineage: Eukaryota > Viridiplantae > Streptophyta > Magnoliopsida > Poales > Poaceae > Avena > Avena sativa. The sequence continues at coordinate 369,641,841 of OV702290.1, forward strand.
AGCTATCTTAATGTTATATCACCGAGAGGGCCCAGAGTATATCTATCCGTCATCAGGATTGACTAATTCCACTCTTGGTCCATGAGCCTCAACATAACACCTTCATAGCACTGAACCCACCTTTATAGTCACCCTGTTACGGTGTGATGTTTGATGTTATCAAGATACTTTTCCGGTGTCAGCAATTAACATGATCTCATGGTCTAAGGACTAAGACTACTTCGTATGATGTTACAGAAATATAAACATAATGACTTGATCGTAATGCTATACTTCGGATGAATGTTCATCACATCATTTCACAAATGCTGTGACCTTTTTATTAACAACATCCAATGTCCATGATCAGGAAACCTTGATCATCTTGTTAATCTACAAGCTAGTCTATAAGAGAGGCATAACTAGGAACCCTTTTTGTTTATTAAACACACATGTATTGACGTTTCCTATCAATACAATTATAGCATGCAAAATAAACATCTATCATATACAAGGAATACATAATAACAACTTTATTATTGCCTCTCAGGGCATATTTCCTTCAGCATTGCTATAATATAGCTCTTCACACTTCTCATCTTTATTTTATGCCCTCATCAATTGACGTCTTCTACCAGGTTTGTCTCAGGATTTCCAGCGAATTTTGCAAGTATGAGAGCTTGACTCTCAGCTGCCTTGCCCAATTGTACCTACACGGTCTTGGTTCTTTCCTGTAGAGTCTGCACATCATTTCTGAAGTGTCCTGGTTAGATAATTTTCCAATATTATTTTCATGGTTCTTCGTGATTTTAATAAGCATATTATTTTGCTCGGTTTGAGCTTGCATAAAAGTTCTAATAGAATTCTCTAAAGGGAGATTGCCATGATTCGCTCCACTATGATTATCAAAATTATTATTATGTGGAGGACCTGTAGGATTAGAGTGTTGTTTTGAAAAATTTGAGCCAAAGTTTTAAATCTTCTAAGTAGGATTAAAAGGATTACGATCTATAAAATTTACTTCATTAGCATCGATAGTGATAGCATTAATTTGGGTATCTTCCTTACCCTTCACAATACCTTCACAATATTGAGTAACTCATCTACCTTTGAAGTAAGCTCTTCATTATGTTTCTCGGTGATTGAATTCACCCTTTTAAGGATCTATCTACATGCCATTGGGCATGGTTGCTTTGCATATCATCAAGTAGTTGGTTTGCAACATTCACTTGCTTCCCTATGATGGTTCCTCTAGCTTCTGTATCTAGCATAGACTTGGACATTGGATTAAGACCATTATAAAATAACTGTAGTATAAGCCATTCTTCCATCCTATGACTAGGACAATTCATTACGACTTATTTCATTATCTCTCAAGCAAGCTTTAGTGGCTCACAGTCTTCTTGTATAAAGTTGGTAATGTTGGACCTTAGCTGCATAGTTTTAGCTAGAGGGAAAATTTTACTCATAAAAAGATTAGTGCATTCCTCCCAAGTTTTAACTGTGCCTTTAGGCAAAGCTAGCAACCAGTCCTTAGTCTTTCCTCTTAAATAGAAAAAATAAACGTAATTTAACCGTATTAGGGTCAATATCTTTAATACGCATCATGTTGCAAATTTCATAAAAGTATTTAAGTGCAAATCTGAGTTCTCAGCAGACGAGCCTCATAGATTCTGTTGAACCAAACTCAAAAGGTTAGGCCGAATTTCATAAGTTTCCACATCAACAGTGGGCTGAGTAATAGGTGCACGAATAAAATCATAAGTGGTAGTAGCATACTCCCCAAGTTTCTTTTGAGCCATGACTATTTTCTTTTTGGTAATTTTGAAATAAGAGAAACAAATAAACAAGTAACTAATTTTTTGGGTTTTTAATAGATAAAAAAGTAAACTAATAACAAGAAATAAAATACAAACAAAAATAAAACTAAAAACAAGGTCTCTAGTGACCTCACCATGATAATGAATTGCTTTACCGGCAATAGCGCCAGAAAAAGGATTGATACCTTCGTTACAGATTTACGGATGCAGTATAGTAGTTTTTTTCCTAGTAGACCTAGGTTTAATCGAACCTTGGGGAATAATGCCAAATGGAAATTAAATAAGGCATGTCCACAAGACTTGTTTATTCGTTTTACCTTCGTTTACTGGACCTATTATAGAATGTTGTATATTGCAATAGATGGAGATAGGTCAGTGTTGAAGATTCACCTGTAGCCGCACATCATATGGGATAAAGATAGTAATACGCATATTCATGTGTAATGATTTAACAAACATAAAATTGTTGGGCAGCACATCCTAATATACTAGACCCTCCAATAGTACTTTGATCCAACCATTATACAACAAAATACCGGGCTACAATAATTATTAAGTGAAAACACAGATCAAAGCCTTAAGAAGTGATGTTACTATTGTTCCCAAATAGACCGCTAAGACAAGACCATACTCCCCTTTCTGTCACTAGGTTTCCTACAATATCGCCGCTAACCAAGCATCTCACCTAAAGCCTTTATCAATCTCTAGGATTTTAGGTACCTACAAGTCTATAGATCGAAACAAGAGACAAAGAAACAAAGATACAAATCTCTATTCAAACAATATAAATACTCCCATGGATTAGATGCACATAATCGTTGCGATGTTTCATACCAACCCGTAGCCCGTAAGGACTACTCACTCATAACAATAAGATCAAGGATAGAAAACATTATGCAAAAACTAGATTGAAATCAAATCTTCTTACAATGATCGTCGAATCACAAGGAGATCTCAAGTACAAGCTAATGTCTATAGCTATATAGAGGATGGAGGATGGAGAGTATGAACTATGGTGGTGGATCTCCTTTGATGTTGTTGTGGTGCAATCTAAGAATGACGGCTCTGTACGCGACGACTGGGACCTCAAAATATATAACGCCTTCACGAAAGTTGTAGGGTTTGACTTGACGAAGCCGCTGCCACATGGTACAAGCAGATGGTATAGGCGTACCTTTTCTGTACCAATGATCGTTAAACCCTTTGGAGGCCGAGTTTCGACCTAGGCTTGCTTGTCCATGTAGTCATCCTCATAATTTTTATTAATAGCTCCTGATTTCTCCTTAAAAGTGTGATTTCCTGCACAACATAATTTAAAACAAATATTGCACATCTTTGCAATAATTAGTCATTAGTAGCAAGACTAGAGAGATTCTTGGTTATTTATTTGACTATAAATATGATTTAAACACGGAGAAAGATGGCTATTTTCACAGGCATCATCAAACAGTCAAAGAACTTCACCCTGGGGGGAGGGGGCCCAAGTGCGCTAGTTAATCTTCCATGATCTCGATACCAAGGACCCCAAGAAGAGAAATTCGTAGCAAGACTTGGAGGAGTATTGTGCATATGCTTTCCACTTTCAGATGATACTGTCTGGCTAAGTAGAAAGCTAGATCCCCCGCAACGCAATCCATAACTGCACGTATTGCCATAGGGCAAGCGAGCTCAGCTCACCCTGAATATATGTAATCCAACAACGCTCAACAAGGGATTCTCTCACCGTGCGCTGCTTCCGAGCATGCTTCGGATTAGAGCGAAAATCTCGCGAGCAGCCTCCTCGATGGTCCTACCATTGAGCCATCTATCCGTCCAAACAAGAGATGTGTTGCCGTCCCTCACAGTCATCTTGGTGGAAGCGTAGAACACCTGAAGCTCTATATTCGAGGAGTGCATATCTATACCGCGTCAGGGATGCAGCGGAGTGCACATCCTCCAAAGCCACCGTATCCGGAGACTCGTAGCCAACCGAGCGAGGTCCGGAATCCCCAACCCTCCATAGCTCAAAGGTCGGCACTATTTATCCCAATTGACATGGCAGCTACCACCATTCGCATCGCGTCTGCCAGCCCACAAGAACCCCTCACAATCTTCTCCACATGTTTGAGTACCTTTTTGTTGAGTCCAATCACAAAAATTTCAGGGATTCATCTCCGACAAATCAAACGACCTTTATAGGGAAAAAATCCTTGTGCGGTACCCTCTAAATATTGTATATCATCGGCCTCAAATTAGATGTCTCAACTTTACTTAGATTCGCATGTATCTAGACGCATTTTACTGTATAGATACATGCGGATCTAGACATAGTTGAAACAACTAATTTATGATGGATGGAGTATGAATTTCCTCAAAGGAGCCTTTAAATTTGTTTTTCATATTTGTACCCATGTTTGCAAAAGTTAAATAAAAAAAGTGAGTTACCAACTTTTTTTTTAGCTGGAGTTACCAACTCATTATGAAGCACTTGAAATGGCAGTACTTTTTTAGGACACCCACCACCCATACCTCCCCTCTCTCTCATCACAAGTCACTCCCTCCCGTGCAACAACGGTTAAGGCTCTGCCGCCGGTGTCTCCCTCCCCTCCCAGCCGGCACTGCTCTGCCCCCCCCCCCCCCCCCCCCCCCCCCCCCGCCGCCCCCCGCACAGTGTTGGACTTCGCCTCTTTGCTTGTCGAGCAGGCGCATGGCATGAAGCCAGCAGGTCTCGCCTGCCGAGGATGAGAGGCTGGGCCACTACCAGCAGAGGACGACGACCCCCGCCAGCCACCACACCGCGAGCAAGGCGAGGAGGAGGACGAAGAGATGGGGAACTGCGGGACGCGGGAGGAGAATGCCGTCGTCGCAGCGCACACGCAAGGTTGTTGTTCTTCTTTTCCCGATGCTGGGTTGGGGATTTCTTGCCGATGCTCGTTTTCAGGGCCGGAGGTTGCTGGGATCTCGGAGATGGACGCTGTCAATTGCATCCAAGTTTGGAATTCGTGGTAGAATCGCCTAAAAGAACAATGTTTGCTTCGATTGTCATGGACTCCGGTTTATTGGGATCTTCCGCTTGGTGGTTTTGGTGGGAAATTCAGAGTTTTTTTCGTAGGGCATGTTCTAAATCGGCACTGCGAAAAGAGGGTTTTGATTAACGTCTAAACTGCTGGCATAACATTTTCTAGTACATTTTTCTGTTAATCGAATGGAGGGATTTTGGTTTAGAACATGTATTTGCTCAAATTCCATCCCTTTGGTTGGAGGTCTTCGTCTCCAGAAGCCCTATTTTGATATCTCTTCTCTGATATTTCTACTTTCTTGATCTGTGGTTCCTTGCCTACTGCATTTGCTGGCCAGGTTGCCATTCTTCTCTACTTCCTTATCTTCTTGGTTCTTGCATCATCAATCCCTGCTTGATTGTGCTCATTGGGGAACTTTACAGGCATTTACCCCAACGGGGGCTGCAATTTCTGTGCTCCCTCCCTCGCTCACTGCGTAGTGTTGACTTCAGTTTTGCAGAAAAGAGAACCATGATCCTGCACATTGAATAAATATAATCTCTTCTAGTAGCAACTTGCATTTTAAAAGCAGTTTGCAACTGTGCAGTAGATCTGGTCTCCTGCCTCTTACTGTGACTAATTTGCCATGTGTATACTTTTTTTTCTTACTCTCAGAAATATAGTCGAAGCTTAGTACTAGTATTTAATGGCCTGCTCTCATCTCACTTCTCCTCATCTTACTTTTACACTTTACAGTGGTCCTAAACATAGAAAATTGATGCTTTAGCCGGTGAATAACTGTTTTTCTCCAACTATGCCTGTAAAAATAAAATGCTGATAATCAAATCTCTTTCTAATTTTCCGACTAATCACGTAGGCTCAGCTCTATATACTACATAAGTGAGCTCAAGATTGTTCTTAAATTTTCCAGCTTACCATGCTTTTATAAAATGGCTACTTGTTTAGAGTGGGAATTCAGTCCTTCAATCTTTAATGCTTGCACCTTTTTGATGTGATAATTTCTTTTAACTTTATCCCATTGATGCATAACTGGCAATGACATAAACTTATTTTTATTTTTTGTTATCGCGGCTATGATTTCAGTTCAGCAACTCCACTTGCTACAGCACTCTGCCAAGAATGTTCTTGCAGATAGGAAGCACACCCACACCTCATCAGATGTAAGTGATCCCCCAACACCTAGGAAAATCGAAGATGCCAAGAACATTTCCATATACAACAACGTGATTTCCTTCACGTTGTTCGAGCTTGAAACAATCACAAAGAGCTTTCGTGCCGATTATGTTCTTGGCGAAGGAGGCTTTGGGACTGTTTACAAAGGTTACATAGATGAGAATGTGAGGGTTGGTCTGAAATCACTACCTGTTGCCGTCAAGGTGCTCAACAAAGACGGACATCAAGGGCACAGAGAATGGCTTGTGAGTACCAAGTTATTCTGTACTTCTCATGCTTGGTAGTGTTTATTATGTACATTGGCATGCAGATAATTGGTAATACTTATTACTAAAACTTTGATATTAGTTATGCATGTTATTTGTGTGACATGTGCAGATGCTATGTATGGCAGCACATAAGAAAAATATTATTGAGGAATCCCTGCACAATTTATTTCCTTATTGTCATGCAAATTAGAATAGCTGGCCAGGATAATTATCTATAAGTTACAGTAAAAAAGGCTAACTACACTTCTTTGGGCATGCATTTTAAAGAACGCGTGTCAAAATTTCATAAGTTGAGAAAGGCTATTTGTTATCGAGTGCATGTGACTGATATAAGCTTAATCCTTAAGTCATGCTTACTAAATCATGCCTTCTTTTTCGCGGTCGGATTTGAAACATAATAGTGCTATGCTCAGACAGGCAACATCACCAACCAAAGGGACTGAAATTTGCATGTAATCGCGAACAACTATTATAGGGCTGTTGAATTAGTTTATGGAAACTGCGTTCAGTGGCTTTGTGCATATTATTACACTGTTAAATCATCACTTGTTTGGTTTTCCCTTTTTTGCTAAAGAGTTCTCGATATGCTTACTCATTTTTTTATTTCTTGGTCAGACTGAGGTTAATTTCCTGGGGCAGCTAAGACATCCAAACCTAGTAAAGTTGATTGGATATTGCTGTGAAGATGACCACAGGTTGCTTGTCTACGAGTTTATGTTTCGAGGAAGTCTGGAAAACCACTTATTTCGAAGTAATACATCCAAACCTCCCATATTATCATAACAGTTTATGTGCTGTCATATGTTCACACATTTTCTCCCAAACTCTTCTTTCTAATGGCATGGAAACCATCATCATGATGGCCACATAGTGGACAATAAAAGTATGTTGTTTCCCTGTCAGTATTATTCGTGTGATGTGACTTTTCATCATGTAGCACACTAGGCATGTTTTCTTAGCTCTTGTGGTTTCTTCATAAAGGAAATACTACCTTGAGCTCCTTGTGGAGTTCAGAACTCAAACGCAGATGGGCTGGGGCTGGGCATACACTCACGCACGTAGCCAACTGAGCGATGCCCAGCTTCCAGCTTGTTGGAAACAGATACTGGTAGAATCAGTTCAGACATTTGTACTTAATCGTCAGCCTTTATGTCAGAGTTTATCCAGTAACAAGTGATTTCCACATCTATTAGCCAGTATTACATTTCTGTAGCAGAATTTGGTGTTCACTGCGTATTGTTGAAAACTTTATTTAGGAGCTATATCACAATTGCCTACTAATATATTCACTCTGCTGTCTGAGCTATACTTATATTTTGAGTTAGACTTGTATATGGTACAAAATAAAAAGGTTTTTGTGACTCCCATCTCTTGTTTACCCCCTCAGAGCCAGCTACTCCGTTGCCTTGGGCGACTAGGATGTCTATCGCATTGGAAGCTGCCAAAGGGTTGGCCTGTCTCCACAATGCTGAAAGGCCTGTTATCTACAGGGATTTCAAGACCTCAAATATTCTGCTGGACTCTGTTGAGTGTTCATTACTTGCCTGTGCCTTTTCTTTTTGTTCTCAGTTTTGTGCATATTCATCGGAATTACATATTTCTTTGTCATAATGATATTATCTCATATTTACATTGCCACAGGATTATGCTGCTAAACTGTCAGATTTTGGCCTGGCAAAAGCTGGCCCAGAAGGTGATGAGACCCATGTATCAACACGGGTGATGGGAACCTACGGATATGCCGCCCCTGAATATGTGATGACCGGTATTACCCTCATTTCCTAATTGTTTATTTGGTAACAAATTCTCTTAGAGATGCCACCATGTCGGTGAACTTATGGATATGAGGTTTCTGGTGTCATATTGCCCAGTCACAAAAGCAACTACGTAATCTGAAAACGCACAGAAATGCATCAGATCAGTATGGAATAATATTTTACCCTGTAGCAAATTTTTTGCTCATGCAATGCTCTCTGCCTCTGCGCATTCTCCTCATGAATATACCTTGTGGGCAGGTCACTTGACTGCTAGAAGTGACGTCTACAGCTTTGGTGTGGTCCTTCTCGAGCTCCTGACAGGGCGAAAGTCCATTGACAAGTCCCGGCCCAGCAGGGAGCACAGCCTGGTCGACTGGGTTCGCCCCAAGTTGAGCGACAAGAGGCGGCTTCTCCAAATCATCGACCCAAAACTGGAGGGGCAGTATTCAGTTAGAGCTGCTCACAAGGCCTGCAGCCTTGCATACTACTGCCTGAGCCAGAACCCGAAGGCCAGGCCCCTCATGAGTGATGTCGTCGAGACTCTCGAGCCTTTGCAGGAAGGTGGTGGAAGTGATGGAGCTCCTGTCCATGTCGGTGGCGTCCCTGACTATAGGATTCGCCACAGGCTGACCGGAAACAGCGTCCACTGCAGGGCCATTCCCAACCCTAAGTGCTCCCCTGCTGTCCCGGCATGCAGGGTGAAGTGATAAACAGCTTCTGCAGTTTCAGGTTCACCCACTGCTGCAGTTATAGATGCAAGTAGGTCACCATCAGGGTACCCTTTACCCTCCTTAGTTGAAAAAATGAACTGACTCTTCCCAAATGATGATGTCATTGCAGAAGTTATTTCATCTTTTTGAACTAAAGAGAGTAGAGGGTACCCTAATGGTGACCCACTTACATCTATAGCTGTAGCAGGACCAGTTGTACATTGCCGAGCTTCCGGTGTGTAAATTTGATCCGTGAACCACTGCTGCTTTTTGTCTCTGCTGCTTGTAAGGCCCCTCCAATTTTCATGGTGGTCTTAAGGTATCTCTGATGGAGAGATCCCAGCCGAAACCGGCGGGGTTTAATCCCTGGAAATGAAATGCTGGACAAAGAGTGGTTGGTTGGCAATGGTATGGAACTATGGAAATTATGTCACTTGTTGTAGCTTTTTGTTTCAGTTATCAGTCTGGGATTGCTTCACATGTTTCTCATATGATAAACTTCTACAGAGAATCAGAGAAGTCCTTGGCGATTTTCTTGTCTAATAATGCTACAGTACTATGTTGCATGGTTTTTGGTTGGTGCAACTGGAGCATGTTATGTCTGACCACGGCCACCAAATCAGCATTATTGCTTAATAGGATGATAATTGTTCTTATGCCATATTTTTGAGCCCATTTGTTAATTATTTAGTTCCATCTCCCTGGACAATAGCAATTACCTGCAGTAGTGGTAGTAATACAAACAATCTCCTTGAACAGACATTGCCCCTGGCATCTCCTCTGTAAGCTGGATCTCATCTCTTAGGTTAAACAATCTAATCTCTTACTACCTCCGTTTCATAATATAAGCCTTTTTAGAAAGCTGTTTTAGCTTGCTAAAAGGCTTATATTGTGGAATGGCGGTAGTAGCTCTCAATCAAGCCGTTATTCCAGAAAAGAGGCCATCAAACTGAGAGAAGATGTCTTTTTCCTCTCTTCCTACTTGTTCTTCGGTGAGGTGCTGGGGTGGAATGCTTTCCAGATCGAGGTTCAGTACATCAGTCACAGGGTTCTCAGCTCGATTCCCTCTTTATATCCACCTTCAGTCTGTATTCCGAGTTCTGTCCTTTCTGTATTTGCACTCTTATTTATCAGTTGCGACTTGGTGATTGCTATGATCTTTGAAGACATCACCACCATGATTTTGCCTAATCTTGAAGAATAATCACCACACGCCATACAATCAACACAACCATCTTTTGGCAGCAGATATGGTAGACTGCTTGTGGCCTCTCAGTTAACTTGATCTTGTTGCTTATGCATAAGGGTTGAGCTGGTTTGTTGATATACTGAAGTGGCCAGTCATTCTCAATCAATTCATGTTTAATTTTATAAATTGATGGTGCCATGGAGCTGTGGTCGTTGTCACCATCATCGCCCCCATTACATGATCGTCGTGTGTGTGACGTGGAGCAAGCCTGATAAGCTCCCGCAAACGAAAATGATTGGTAGCTTTTTAGTTTTCAAAGATGATAATGAAGAGACATTATCTCCATTATTATATAATCTATATATGTATATCCATTCAAGGCAGACATAGTGAGAAGCAATTTAGTTTTATTTTTTTGCAGTTTAGCCACAGTGATGCAGCCTATCATAAGGTGAACTCCTTCCATCCCTTGTCCTTCCTTAGTCCTCACTTGAATGTGATTCTACTTGAGCCAAATGCTAGTGTGACTATGTTCAAACCCATGAGCATGATGCCAAGAGGAAATGCCAAGGATACCCCGGAACCAAGACCCCCAAGTAACAAGCATGAAAGAGGAGACACAAGAAGCAGCTACTAGGACCGCAATCTCCGCCCCTAGACCCTGGAAGCTCCGTCTCGAGGACTCCGGCCCAGTCTCCAGCCACACTTCCAGGAGCTTCTGGAGCCACCCGGAGTCTAACCCCGCAGTCTCCGGCCGCCCCGGAGTCTTTGCCCCCGACCCCGGAGTCTCCGGCCTAAGGAACATACCTACGTGCCAAGAGCTGGGCCTGGTCCATGTAACACCCCAAGTCGCGTAGAACTTCCTATTTATGCCTAGAATATTCTTGTTTAAGTGGATTGCCTATAAATATGCCACAACCTCTCCTAGAAACCCTAGAGATGAATTGATATGACTCTTGGCTTGTGCCAAAGAACCCTAGATGGGAACCGCTCTCTAGATTGAACCTATGAGTTGTATCAAGGCCCTAATCAAATATTTGGTCTCTCTATGTTAAGGATTCTAGTAGTTACTTGGTCTCTCCCCTTTGAGATTCTACTTTGAACTACGATCTCCTTGATTTGAATTCTATCTTTTGCTTGCCAATCTCTCCTTGGGTGATTCTACCACAAGGTCTCTCGCCTCGGGATTCTATTGGATTGGTTGTTCGAACGAACGAGAGCAAATCGGATGGTGTTTGTGTGTGTTTTGGGTGCGTTTATATCTTTACCTCGGCTCTTGTGTCGGGTTCATCGCCTTTCCCCTCACTTCCACCTCCCAAATCCATGAAGATCGGGCCACCCCAAGGGTCCATACCCAAGGAAGCCACAACATAATGGTATCAGAAGTCTTTGGTTTCCACGGATTAATTCCGTTCATTGATTTCCACCAAAAATTTAGCCCCAATTTGCTTTTGGTTCGATCTCTCATTTCGGTGAGTTGATTGTGGTTTTGGTACATAAAAAACTTGTCTTTGGACTTTGTCTACCTTTTGCTCGTGTTTCCTAGCCTAATTTGGTCGAAAACTTCTAGATTTGAGGTTTTAAGGCCTGGATTTCCGCTCAAGAACATGAGTTGTTCATCGTGCTGTCCCAAACACCGAAGTCTCCGGCCTGCCTGACCGGAGTCTCCCCCGGGAGTCTCTAGCCCACCAACCGGAGTTTCTAGCCCAGACTCACCCAGTTTTGCCTCATTTCCTTTTTGACTAATTTCCTTTTGTTCTTTGTGTTTTGTGTGCGTGTGAAAAACTAATAGCAAGCTTCTGATACCTTCGATCCGGATTACGGATGTAGTATAGCTTATTTTTCCTTAGTAGACCTAGGTTTATCGAATCCTCGGGAAGCATATGCGTAGTGAAGTTACTTTAACGGACCTTCAGGAGTTTTAGAATTCCTTTTGTGTTTTTACCAGACCAAGAGTTTGCGTATTTTTGTTGTTGTCGATGATGGAGAGAGAGTGCCTAGGGCGTTCGGTTTCACCAGTAGCTGTGCAAAACATCTGATGGGAATAAAATATAAAGATAAAGTATGCATGTAATTGTTAGAGCAAGATAAATTATATGTAGGCACTACATCCATAATTGCTATTTTCTCTGCAACTGCTTATAGTAATAACCTACTAGTCTCATCCATAGAAGAAAGAGAACTAATGATATGTATAGTGACGTCACCATGAATCCCAAGTAAATCCCACACATACAGCCATACTACCCCTTCTGTCATTGGGGTTCCCAACCTGCAGATCAGTCATTACTCATACTCCCTATACCCGGCTCAATCCTCAGGGTCTTGGGTACCTGACAAGTCCTTAGATTGAGGCAAGAGAGGATACAATAATCATCATGTCATAAAACTAATACATGATCCCATCTATGATAAATAACATGCACAAAAAGCTACATGGCTAGGCCGAAGCTTTAGCCCAAGGAGAATTACTCACACATAGAGATGAGATCAAAGATCATAAACATTGCAGTGGAAATCATGAGATTGATAACAAATAGTCTTACAATGTCGCCAATCGAAGAAGAAGATGTACTATTACAAGTGGTGGAATATGGCTATGGTGGTGGAGAGATTAGATCTAAGTCTATTCCTCCGGCGGCTCTTCGGTGTTGTGGATGGAGATCTGGAGGTGGCTGATGGTCTCTCGAGCGGCCCTTTTCTCATCGCCCGAGGCCTCTTTATATAAGGGTCCCTTCATGAAAGTTGTTATGTTTGACCTAGCGGTGTCGATGGCAACTATACAGCCGGAACTATACAGCCGAAATTTTATTCCGGTCGTATAGTTGGTCGTTAAAGCGTCTGCCTCCTCTTCACGGCTCCTGGTTTCTTCGGGTTGTTGGAAATCTCATATCTTTGACTTTAATGTAGTGATTCCCATCATCAAACGTTATTATCTGTGCAGGGAAAATAGAAAGAAAGGATTGCATACCTCTTTGATTATTAAGCATTAGTGGCAGGGTTTAGAGAGATATTTCATAAAAAATATGAATAATATCCAGTTTAAATGTGGACGTGGATGGCTATATTTCAGAGCCATCAGCTTCCACAACTCCTTTCGTGCTCTAAGACACCACGAAACTCAAGTTATTCCCTCCATCAATGATTGCAAGTTCGACATCAACACAAGGTATAACTTGCACTACCATTGTTAACTCCCTTTCTTCCTTTGTGTGTTGCCTAAACTATCAAGAATAACTTATTTTGTGTTTTCTGAAGCATTGTAAGCTTGCTATTGCATAGACAATAGAAAAGGTTGACTCCATAGCATAAAAATAGAAAAATATCAAAAAAATAAAAAAGAAATAAAAATATCTCAATACAAAAGAGTCTTAAAGCTTGTAAGCAAGAGCGAGAGATAGAGAAAGGCAAGTGTACAAATCCATTGCTTCTCAAACTTTTGGCGAAGGAGCTATGGTCTCTCTCCTTGTGTTGACACGACACCGAGCATTAGTCTTCATTAGGACCTTTTTTTCGTTTCTCATTTTTCATAGTTCTGCTAACCCATTTATCTCCATCGCATGTGTTTATCCGTAGGTTCTCATCCCCATTTTTGACCTTTTACTTTGACATTGGTTTCTTGTTGAATTTTACCCACTTTTGACAATAACCTTTTCGTTTAGTTGTTCCATTTTCTATCCACCTTCCTAACCTTCCACCATAAGCCTCTGCATGTGTCTTGTGTTCCTGCTATCCACTTTCTCTCAGTGTGAACAATCTTTCCAATCTTTTTCCAAGGTGAGGCAAGGTAGCAAATACCATTCCACCACTATCACACTTCCTTTCACTTGTGGTTGTGCAAAATGTCTAGGAGAAGCGGAGATAGTGGAGATGGCCACATCAACTTCAATAACCAAGATGGCTTCACCACACGCCACAACTTATGGGCGCAACGCCAAGAATTCAATGAGCAATTTGATAGGCTTGAGAACCGTATGGATGAAACATTCCGAGAGTTCACACACCATGACCGGAAACGTCAACGTGGAGCATCACACTTAATTCCAAGATCTTCACCAAGGTATTGCCAACATAGGCGATCTACATGGACATCACTCAAGATCATCAAGCTCATCTCATACTCGTTCCTCAGGTCGCCATGGAAAATCCTCAAGCGCACACTCCCGACATGGAGAACCCCACCACCAAAATGGGGAAAGACAAGATCATCACCATCATGTACAATCAGTTGATCCATAAGCTCCCCAACCACAACAAGTGGTCCATGATCGTCAATCACAATAACAAGAAGAGCATTATCGTCCGCCACTCCAAGCAATCATACAAGTGCAACACCACCAAGAAAAAGGCAACAATGGTGAAAAATGCCTAAATGATATGTGGCATCATCCACCTAATGAACACCGTACTCCACAACAACCGAATGACGAACTGGAATCGGATCCAAGCAATGATGATGAGGATGAGCGACATGATAGGTGCAACAACCGGCATGCACAACCCCACCATTGGCACCAACAAGCAATGAAAGCAAATGATGAAGCAGAATGGTGTCACCATGATCCACCTCCTCAAGCAACCCAACTGTAACCTCATCCTTAACAAAGACACCCAAGTGAAGCAAGCATGAGACAAGAAGGCCGCAACAACTACCGCATGCATGATGATGGAAAGTTTGGGAAGCTCAATTTCGTGAGGACCAATTTCAAGGGAGAATAAAATGACGACACGTATATTGAATGGGAACTCAATGTTGATAAAATATTCTATGTCCACAATTACTCTGAAGAGAGAAGAAAGTTGCAATGGAATTTCTTGAGTTTGAAGACTACGCCAATGTTTGGTGGGAAGATTACCAAAGCAACCGTGATAAACAAGAAAATCCATCGGTTAGAACTTGGATGGAAATGAAGAAAGTGATGTATGCAAGGTTCGTCCCCGAGCACTATAGGCAAGACCTCTTCTACAAGCTAAAAAAATTGCAACAAGGGACAAAGTTCATTGAAGAGTACTACAAGGAAATGGAAATAACAATGATGAGAGCCGATGTGCAACAGATCGAGGAGCAAACAATGGCAATATTTCTCAATGGTATGAGATGCCCAATACGGAAAATTGTCGATTTCGAACCTTACAAGAACCTTGTCAAGATTCTACACCAAGCCACCAAGGCCGAATGCCACTTGCAAAAGGAAAATGCATATGAGAAAACTAAGGCATACTTTGCTTCAATCAATGCAAATTCCCCCAACAAGTCAACAAATAAAGCACCAAGCTCGTTCAAGGAAACAAAAATTCCAATGGCATCCTCCTCCAAGACAACAACTAATAGTGATGTCATTTTATACAAGTGTGAAGGAAAAGGCCACAAATCATATGAGTGCATCAACACAAGAGTTATGCTTACGAATGAAAATAGAGAATATTATTCCATGAATGAAGGAGAATATGAAGCATTAGCAAAGTTCTGAAGGGGAACGGGTAGGCTACACTAGCGTAAAATCAAAATTTTCTACCGCGTCAACCAGGAATACTATTGTCATAGATCACGGGATTACCACTAGACGCGCAGTTGCAGAACTCGATGAAGCACGTCGGGGCAGTGTAGATGTTCTACGTCTCCTCCTCGTCCTCGTACCACAAGCAGCTCCCCTTTGTGTGGCTCGTCCAAGTGCTACAGCTGCAGCACCTCCGAGGTATCCACACGTCTGGAGTGGAAGCTGTCACACGCCAGACTGCTAGGTCTGCACATGCAACATAGGCGGAACAGGAGTGGAGGCTGGGTGGAATGCTCAACCCTATTCAGCTCGCCTCACTCTCTCTTATATAGGCATCCCTGGTGGGCTTCTACATTAGCAGCCCATTAGCAGCCTAAGCCTGGTCTAATTCGGATCCAATCCTTTTTAGGCTTCCAGCCCCTAAAGTGTGTGGCCCTATAGGTTCATACATGTATAGTCATGGCACGAGTACACTTACTCCATCAATAGTTGGTAGCGGCCTCTAGCAAGACGTGCCAACTCCTAAACACATATAAAGATCATTTGGACGAACCATCACAAGGTTGAGTACATGTCTTTCCCTTTGCCTCACGATATTTGGTCTAGCTCCAAGCTGACCTCTCTTTCTCGATACTGTGATTCGGAATCCCTTTACTAGGTTAACTCTTAACCATATGTAGCACGGCCATGCATTTCTAGATCCGATCACTCGAGGGGCCCAGAGATATCTCTCTCAAGTAGAGAGGGGCAAATCCCATCTTGATTGACCGATGCCTTGCAGCATGTATCAGGACAAACCCGAAAGCTACCTTTATAACTACCCAGTTACGAAGTAGTGTTTTACAGCCCCAAAGTAGGTCGATCCACATCTCAAGTACATGCGACAATCTCAGGTCTAAGGACAAAACGTACACGATGTGCAGAGAGAGCTGCAAGTATTATTGCCAGTCTCATGTTGGGTCAGTCCAACCCCATGTTCATAACATGTGTCCACATCATTGTTTTGACATCTCCATGTCTATGACTTGCAAAACATAGTCACCAACCAATCGATGTGCTAGTCTAATATTCACGTGTGTCCTCACATGAACTCCGACTAGGGACAACTATTAGATAACCATACAAGTAAAGAGTTTCACAAACAATTCACATAATTGCAAATCAATACAAGTTGCCTGATATATGGATATTCAAGGAACATTATAATAACTCATGGATACACATGAAGTACAATCATCTCTATGATTGCCTCTAGGGCATATTTCCTTCAAGTTCCTCTTGCAAAGGAATCCACCATGAAAGATGATGACACACTTCTATGCGAGCATGATCCAAGTACTTCACTAGTCATCACACAAGTCTTGACAACTAACTCCATTCCAAGACAAGACCAACACCTCAATATCTTCCAAACTCGAGCTGGAATTGATGGAAGTCCATAAAAGTGATCATTGATGGCGGAAGTTGCCACAACCTCACGAGCACCGAATTCAAGTTGCAATACGTGGAGCATCCCCATCCATATCATGTCAAATGGCTTGATGACAATGGAGCCCTCAAGGTAAAATTCAAAGTCAATGTCTCCTTCAAAATTGGCCCATATGAAGACACATTCGAGTGTTATGTACTGCCTATGACCGTTTGTCAAATGCTACTTGGGAGTGACATAGGTATGCCCTACGGGTACCTATCATTGGCCTATCTGGTCCGGCCCAACGGGAAGTCCGCATAATAATCTGCCAGGGATGGTGAAGCGCATGACGATTCGGGTGAGGTCGATCCCATGAAGGACATGACTACTTGACGGACACGACATGATTAGATATGAATGTTCAGGGTTTCTCCCTCAATCTGTAACCGACTAGGACGTATCTCGAGACTTGGCTCCCCCATATAAGGGCTAGGAGGGAGCGACCAGAAGGGTAATCAACACTCCCACGTACACACCTGCCAGATCATCTACGCACCATCGCCATATTGGCACCCCTGTAATCCTTCGGATCTCCATTAATCAAGAGCATACAAGCAGGAGTAGGGTTTTCCCTCTAGGGGCCTGAACCTAGGTAAACCTCATGTCCCCCACGCTTCTTTGTTTGCTAAGGAAGTCTCCAGCATGCACTCTTCCTCAAAACCCAAGTACATAAACTTTAGGCATTGACGTGATCAACCCACGTCAATTGGCGCTGTTTGCGGGAACCCCCGCGCTGATGTCGGCGACTTCGGCGGCTCCATCTCTGGCAATCTACGATTCATCGGCCTCGGCAAGCTAGATCTGCTTAAGATCCTTTGACTTCACCATCCATGCATCAGACTCACATCAATTATTTGACTCCCTCACCGATGGAGCCGGGATGTCGATCGACGGTCTAAACTTTCGGTTTGACAAGATCGGCACGCTACGCCTTCCGGACCAGATCCGTTCTGTCCTAGAGCATTCGATGTCGCCATCGATTGCACCCGCCTCATGGATCCCATCACCACTGGGACCCTCATTGAGCTCAATGCCTCCTCTTTGGCCCATGGCTTGGATAACAACAATAGTTGAGATTATGATCTGAGCAACCCGCTCGAAGGAGACGACGATGTCGGATCCGATCCGAAAAGCGATGGAAGCAACATCTACATAAACCACTACCACTGTGCCTCATCAACGCCAACACTGCTGGTGTTGCTGGCAATGGCGCTAGCACCAGCACTGATTCCGAGGTTAGGAACAGGGCCAATCACAACAACACGAACAAGCATCCACAGATCCACCTCATGGATGACGAGTGGGAAAGTGTCAAACAGGCCCTAAAGGGCGGCGTCCCATTGCCCCCAATTCGTCACGAGAGGTAATATTGGCATATCATTGGTACCTATACAAGGAGTTCCATCGCCAACAGGCGCTTAATGCCCATCTCGAAGAATGGCGGTGACTTGTCGACGAATCAAGTGCCTGATAGGCAGGGCTCTCATCGCTCGGCGGATCTTCTTCGAAGGGAAACAATCATGCGGGAGCACACAAGAGGCGCTCTTGAATGAATCTTATGGACGTGGAGGCCAGGCGTGCCACCAGTCAAAACCTTGACTTCTCGTTCATGTCAACAAATTCACAGGGAAACATGGTGCCCAAAACTCCCCAAGCCGCTATTATCGTGGCCACCACCTACCTACTATCCAACACACCCCAGGCGGGGGATCTGCTATCCTCCATACATAGATCTGCTATCACTAGGCTTGGCCTAGTTGAAGCAGCACTCATGGGAGAACCCGCCAAAGAGGCAACACAAGAACCCGGGGTGCGGAAAAGCATCTACTCGCCATCGTGAGACGTAGACCTCCCACAACAACATTGCAACCCACGAAAGAAAGATCATGACTATGACGCTCTTGACGAAATCACACAGCGGAAGGTCGAAAAATCGCGCGCGAAACATGCCTACTCAACCAAATCCAATGATGAAAACATCAAACTCTGCGGTGGTAGGTGCTTCAGTCATGCTATACGGCAAACTCCGATGCCGAAGTGGTTCAAGCTGCCTCCGGACAACCCAAAGTTTGACGGCCTCTAGGAGCCAAAATCCTGGCTAGATGACCATCTACAATCCTTCACGTGCCACGACAGATCTAACAACATAGCCATGTAGTGTCTGCAACTGGAGCTGAGGGGCACTGCATGTGCCTGGCTTAACTGTCTTCCCTCTAGTTCAATCCACGCCTGGGAGGAACTGGTATACAATTTTGTCCGAAACTTGAAGGGCACCTACAAACACCCGACATCCATAGAAGAGATATGGGCGTGCACCCAAAGATCCAGCGAGTCCCTCCGCTCCTACATCCAGCACTGGTCCATCATCCAAAACTCTACAACGGACATCTCTGAAGAGGGAGCAATCGATGCGTTCAACGGTAGCGTCCACCAGTGTGAATTAAGGGAAGAGATCGGTCGCACAAAACCGAGCACCATCGGCCATCTGATGGACATCGCTAACCGATGGGTGGATATCTAGGACTCCATCCACAACAGCCGCGCGTGATCAGATGACAGATACGACCAAGCACATAGGTGCGACTGCTGGGAAAGCGCAGAATGCGCGATTATGATGGCCATGATAGAGTCGACATGGTCGCGGCTGGCTATGCTGACAGACGCGACGTAGCCAATCGCAACAGTGGCTATCGGGGCGGAGCCTACCATGACGACAAGAACATCGAAAAGATCTCACAAGTGTGGCAATGCAAAGAGGGCCATCCCCTATGCAATGGTTATCGGGACCATGCAACGTACAATTCTACATCGATAGCAAAGATGGCAAACACAAGTCCAGCCACCTCCTCAAGGACTGTCGGGAGTTCTAGAAGCTCCAAGATGCCTATGCTCAGCTGCAGCATGAAGAAACAAGCCAAGGCTATGGGACAGGCGTTGGCCCCTTGGCATATGGAGCACCACCACCACCTTTCCCGGCCAACGCACCACCACCCATGGTCACGGTGGCCCATAACAATGGCGGTGATCAATATCCAAGACCGCATAGAAACATGAGCATTATCCGGAAGGGGCACCCCTCTAACAGGGCATAGAAGATGATTAGTCGACACATGAGCATGGCCGTATCATTACCACCCACAGTCCGTGAGTACCTCAGCAGGTTGAAGTCCTGCATCACCTACGACCGATCCGACCACCCACGCCAAGTCCCGTGGCTAGGCCACGCCACCCTCATTCTCAAAGCACAAATCAGAGGCTTCGATATGAGCAAAGTATTCATGGATGGTGGCAGTGGAATCAACCTCATCTTCGCAAGCACCTTGCGGGCAATGAACATCAACCTGACAAGCCTCGAGCCATCTGATACGACCTTTCATGACATCATGCCTAGGAAGCCCATATACCCTTTGGGCAAAATCTACCTCGACATAATCTTCACCAAGCCCGACAATTTCAAATAGGAAAGGCTCGACTTCTAAGTCATTGACTGGTCATCCCAATACCACGCCATACTAGGATGGGTTGCATTCGCCAGATTCATGGCAGTGCCTCACTACGCCTACCTCCAGCTGAAAATGCCAGGACCTCGCGGTGTCATCACCATCTGCGGAAGTTTCACACGGTCCGACAACTACGATAGGGAAATCAACAGAATCTCCCAATCATTCGGAATGCAAGAAGAACTAGTGAAGCTCAAGGAGTTGACGGACCACAACCTTCCTCTGGTGAGCCAGCGCAACTCACCTGAGCAATCATTTGATTTCACCGTTGACACCAAGGAGGTACAGGTCCATCTGGTGGATGATGACCCACAAGTATAGGGGGTGTATCGCAGTATTTTCGATAAGTAAGAGTGTCAAACCCAACGAGGAGCAGAAGGTGCTGGCTAGTGGCTAGGAGCAGGAATTCTCTATAAATACTTAGAAAACAGATTTTAGGTGTTTTTGACAATGCAGGT
Source organism: Avena sativa (assembly GCA_916181665.1). Lineage (NCBI taxonomy): Eukaryota > Viridiplantae > Streptophyta > Magnoliopsida > Poales > Poaceae > Avena > Avena sativa. The sequence goes on from OV702290.1 coordinate 369,662,664, forward strand.
AAATAAAGTACGAGTAAATAAAAGACAATAAGAATAAATGCAGCAAGTGGCCCAATCCTTTCTTTAGAAAAGGACAAGCCGGTTGTATTACTTAAGATGACCAAACATTCTCGAGCACACATGGGAATTCTGTCAAGTGCTTTCGCTTCATATAGTTGATTGATCTTCTTTAGTTTGCTAAGTGTTGTGTGGGTGAACCTGTGCTAATGTACCGACCTTCCTAGGACTAATACATACTTGTGATTATACCCCTTGCAAGCATCTGCAAGTACAAGAAAGTAATTAAGGTAGAAACCTCACCACAACTTTAAACTCTAAGACCCTGACGTCCCTTGTGCAATGGTTTCCTAACGGGGGTTTAGGTTTCTGTCACTCCGGCATCCCCTACGATTAGTAGCCAAATACACAATGCATTCCCCTAGGCCCATATAGGTGAACTGTCATGTAGTCGACGTTCACATGACACCACTAGAAGAAATACACCACAACTTAAATATCAAACTATTGAATCTTTCTCAACATAATTCCACTACTAACACCATGACTTCTCCCATGTCCTCAAGAACAAAACGAACTACACACAAGACATCATATGAATCATGATCAGAGATGAAATAATGATGTATAACAATCTGAACATAAACAATAATTCAACTGTTCACTCAATAGCATCAACTACAAGGAGTAATCAACACCGGGAAAGTTTCCCCTAAGAACTATGCAAGATTCAACCCAATTGTTACAGCGGTATGAAGTGGTGATGATGGTGCTGGTGGAGATGATGGTGGTTATGATGATGATGATGATCCCGATGAAGTCCATCTTGATGGTGGTGTTGATGGCGACGATATCCCCTCTCCGGGAAGGAATTCCCCCGGCAGAATTCTGTCTGCCAGAGAGATCTTTCTCTCTCGGTGTTTTCCGCCCCGCAGAGGTGGCGGAATCTTTCTATGGTTGCTCCTCGAGTCTTAGGGTTTTGGGAGGATAATAAATGCAAGAGGGGAGAGCCAGGGGTGGACCAGGGCGGCCACACCACCTGGTGGAGCAGCCTAGGGTGGCCCGCGCCAGGGGGTGGTGTGGGCCCCCTGCGGCTCATCTCAGCTTCCCCTTCTGGCTTCCTTCGTCTTCTGGAAAAATAGGATTTTCCATATATTTTCCCGGATTTTCTGATCTTCGCGAATTTTGCCTCCAAACAGCACCTTTTCCATCAGAATCCTGACTGCAGCGGTCCATGCTACAAAAGTCATCAACCATGCAAAAACAGATGAAATAACATAAGTATCATCTCTTAATATGAAATATATCAATGAATAACAGTAAATTATGATATAGAATAGTGATGCAAAATGGACGTATCAACTCCCCCCAAGCTTAGACTTCGCTTATCCCCAAGCAAAACTGAACTCAATAAACATGACCTCAGGTTCATGGAGTGAAGAGTCGATAAAAGAATACGGACAAGAAGCATCACATTCATCAATACACAAGTCATAATAGAAGACAACTCACTATTATAAAACTTATCTTGCAATAAGTAAAGGAAACACAATAAATATACATAGAGTAAATCATAATTGGTAATGGCAAACTTAGCTCTTGGTCGAAGAATAGTTGACAATTTGCAGGAGTTCACACATAACTGGTTTTCAATGATAGCTTTCAAAGTAGTAGACACCAAGATAAAAGCAATGTGCAAAACAAGGAACATAAAGGACATGATTGAATAAATCATCATATGAATGAATGAAACACAATAATTCAAAATACTTGCTGAGGTAGAAGGGAATAGGTTTACTGACTCAACTAAAAGAGTGAATGATAGAACTTCTCATTAATATTCCATAACGACAACTCACACCAAGGGATACATAGATATCTAACGAGAGGGAGGGACACTTCCATAATGCAAACCATCCTACATGATAACTTTTCTATTCATGATATGACTCTACTAAAAAGGTAAAAAGATAGAAGATAGTGATGTGATACCGCGGCACTCCCCCAAGCTTGGAACAAACCAAGGGGATGCCAAAACCTGATGACGAATTACTCCTTTGGTGGTGGTGGTATTCTCTCGATGAGCTCTTTGATTAGTTTCCCCAAGTCCTCAATCTCGAAGGTGAGATTACGAATCAACTGTGAGTTTTTCTCAATGCGTCTCATGATCACGTCGGGTTGAGAATTCCAGCTCTTGCGATTCTTTCCCCACTCTTCCTCCTTGAAGTCTTCTTTTCCTGCATGGCTAGAACGAGGCAAATCCCAATTGGAGGGTAGTTTCCCCTTGGGCATATTCTGGTATTGATGCTCATGGATAAGGGTATGGAAAGGATTCTTGGTGCGTGGAGGAAGTGACCGTGGAGCCAAACAGTGACACGGAGGTTTCCCTCCTGTTGACATCCGTGCAATCCTTCTAACCCTGGCAGGTTTTGTCAACACTCCAATGCTTGCAATGGTAGTGCCAATGTGCGGATGTTGGCCCTGCTTTGCCTCCTCTTCATCTTCACTCTTGATCTCCTCCTCCTGTTCGCGGTCTTGGGGATCTTCCTCCATAGGATCCTTTCCCTTATCCTTAGCGGACACCATTGTGCTTCTAACTTTTAAGAATAGTTCCTGGTAGAAACAGATCAAAATGGAAACACAACGAGAACACGATATACGAACCTCGGGGGATCCGGGGGATTATACATTACGAAGTTTTACAACAAAAGGAAGGTACTGGAAGAAAACGGGTCGGAGACGGAGTCCGAGGTGGCCACACCACCTGCTGGCACAGCTAGGAGGGCCCACGCCAGGGGGTGGTGTGAGCCACCCTGGATCCGTTTCCGTCCCTCTTTCGCTTCATAGCTTTCCTTGTTGGACGAGAACTCCAAAATATAACTGGACAAAATTTTCGCGGAACTTTTCTTACCAAAACTGTTACCTATTCGACAACGGACTCTGCAGGTCTCTGAACTTGGCATGTAGTAGATTCTTCTGGAGTCACCGCTTGAATAACATCAATATCTTCATATTTATACTCATATTGCTCGAGTCATGAAACCTTTCTGTTTCTTATTACACCATTTTCTCCAATAACCTGGAAATTTCTTTCACACATAAATTTTACACAATTCTTATTAGCAACATAAGCAAGGTAATGAACCTTTTAGGTTAAATTCAACTGAAATCCATCAAAACATAAGCTACTAAAGCAACTCCTTCCAAAACCCCAAAAAGAATTCAAAAAGGAATCGACTTAAGAAGCAAATGCAAGAGCGGCAAAACCTGTCAAAACAGACCAGCAGGTAAAGATCATTTTTTTCGAAAATCTTCTGTTGCTCAAATCAAAAAGTGCAAAACGAACGAAAGTTAAATAATAACCTGGGGCAGAAGCAAAAAAAATTACAACTCAATACGATATACAGATATCTCTCATGAAGTTTTATGGTGAAGCACAAAAATCTGTTTCGGGACAGCAACTTCTCCAAATCTTACTTCTCTCTCATTAGATGTTGATCTTGACACAAAAACCAAACAAAAAGGATAAGGAGAGGTCACTACCGAAGTAATAACTTCCAAGACTCAAAGAAACAAAAACAAACTGAAAGCAAGAATATATTGGGTTGTCTCCCAAAAAGCTCTTTCTTTATAGCCATTAAGATGGGCATGATAATTTTAATGATGCTCACATAAGAATATGAATTGAAGTGAAAGAGAGCATTAAGAAGCAAAAATACACATGTTTAAGTCTAACCCACTTCCTATGCAAGGGAATTTTGTAAACAAACAAGTTGTTGAAACTAGAGGCTACTAGCATAGGGAGGCAAAGGAAGTGCAACATAAAAACTTTCAGCATAAATCGAGGAAACTTGATATTATTGAGTTGCATAAGAACAGTCTTCCCTCTCTCATAATAACTTTCAGTATCATGCATAAATTTAATGATATAGCTATCACAAGAACCATTGTAGCAATGATCACTTATCCTAACAGAAAACACAGGAACACTAGCTCTCATAACACTACTTTGTGAAACAATATTAGAGGTATCCTTACCAAGGATAGTGTGTACCTCTTCTACATATTTAGCGACAAAATCTTCCACATTTGCTATTATAGGTTCATCATTTTGTTCATCAGGTTCAACCGTTTTATTTGTACTTTCATTAACCATACTAGCTATCATAGAATGTTCCTTTACTTTAACTGGGAAAGGTATTTTCTCAATGTAAGGTTCAGGTAAAGCATGATTAGAAGTATAAACTTCAGTATTTCTTGCAGGAACACACTTAGCAACATCTTTATATGGTTCATGATACTTATTCCACTTCTTTTTAGGAACTTCAATATAGGAAGCAAAAGCCTCAAAATAAGATGCAATAGCTTGAGAGTCTAGACCATAGGCATTTTTAATATTTTGAAAGTCATCAGTTCCCATAAAAGATTCAATGCATTCATAATCATAATTTATACCTGACTTTCTTTCTTTGTCATTCTCCCATGCTTCAGCATTGTCTTGAATACGGTCTAGAAGATCCCATTTAGCTTCTTGTTCCATGCGAGTGAATGATCCAGCACAAGAAGCATCCAATAAATCCTTATCATGAAGAGAAAGCCTTGCATAAAAGTTATTGATAATAATATTGTTGGGGAGCTCATGAATGGGACATTTGAGCATTACTAACTTCAATCTCCCCCAAGCTTGAGTTGTACTATCTCCATCAAGAGGCCAAAAGTTGTATATTTGATTCCGATCTTTATGAATCTCACTAGGAGGATAAAATTTTGAATAAAAGAGAGGCACTATTTCTTCCCATTCAAGAGCTTGACCATTCTTCAACAGCTTATACCATTCTTCAGCTCTTCCTTTCAGTGATAATGAGAATAACTTCTTCTTAACTTGATCTGTAGTAATACCTGCACACTTGAACAACCCGCATAATTCGTGTATAAAGAGCAGATGATCACCGAGATGGACAGTTCCATCTCCAACATAATAGTTATCCATAACATGATCAATAATTCTTGTAGGTATTTTAAAAGTATCATTCTCAGCAGGTGGTGGTTCATCTACTACCTTAGCAGTGGTAGTAGCATTACGAAATAAGAAACTCAGCGAATTATCCATATTGAAAATAAAGCAACTAACAGAAGTAAACAATACTCACAGTAGAAGTTTCCTTTACCAGTTCCACTCTCCAATAGCGCTTTACTCCCCGGCAACGGCGCCAGAAAATAGTCTTGATGACCCACAAGTATAGGGGTGTATCGCAGTATTTTTGATAAGTAAGAGTGTCGAACCCAACGAGGAGCAGAAGGTGCTGGCCAGTGGCTAGGAGCAGGAATTCTCTATAAATACTTAGCAAACGGATTTTTAGGGTTTTTTGATAATGCATGTAAATAAAGTACGAGTAAATAAAAGACAATAAGAATAAATGCAGTAAGTGGCCCAATCCTTTCTTTAGCAAAGGACAAGTCGGTTGTATTACTTAAGATGACCAAACGTTCTCGAGGACACATGGGAATTCCGTCAAGTGCTTTCGATTCATATAGTTGATTGATCTTCTTTAGTTTGCTAAGTGTTGTGTGGGTGAACTTGTGCTAATGTACAGACCTTACTAGAACTAATACATACTTGTGATTATACCCCTTGCAAGCATCCGGAAGTACAAGAAAGTAATTAAGGTAGACACCTAACCACAACTTTAAATTCTAAGACCCTGACGGCCCTTGTGCAATGGTTTCCTAATGGGGGTTCAGGTTTCTGTCACTCCAACAACCCCTACGATTAGTAGCCAAATACACAATGCATTCCCCTAGGCCCATATAGGTGAAGTGTCATGTAGTCGACGTTCACATGACACCACTAGAAGAAATACACCACAACTTAAATATCAAACTATTGAATCTTTCTCAACATAATTCCACTACTAACAACATGACTTCTCCCATGTCCTCAAGAACTAAACGAACTACTCACAAGACATCATATGGAACATGATCAGAGATGAAATAATGATGTATAATAATCTGAACATAAACAATAATTCAACAGTTCACTCAATAGCATCAACTACAAGGAGTAATCAACACCAGGAAAGTTTCCCCTAAGAACTATGCAAGATTCAACCCAATTGTTACAGCGGTATGAAGTGGTGATGATGGTGCTGGTGGATATGATGGTGGTGATGATCCCGATGAAGTCCAGCTTGATGGTGGTGTTGATGGCGACGATCTCCCCTCACCAGGAAGGAATTCCCCCGACAAAATTCTGTCTGCCGGAGAGATCTTTCTCTCTCGGTGTTTTCTGCCCCACAGAGGCGACAGAATCTTTCTATGGTCACTTCCCGAGTCTTAGGGTTTCAGGAGGATTATATATGCCAGAGGGGAGAGCCAGGGGTGGACCAGGGCAGCCACACCACCTGGTGGCACGGCCTAGGGTGGCCCGCGCCAGGGGGTGGTGTGGCCCCCTGTGGCCCATCTCAGCCTCCCCTTCTGGCTTCCTTCGTCTTCTAGAAAAATAGGATTTTCCATATATTTTCTCGGATTTTCTGATCTTCACGAATTTTGCCTCCAAACAGCACCTTTTCCATCAGAATCTTGACTGCAGCGGTTCATGCTCCAAAAGTCATCAACCATGCAAAAACAGATGAAATAACATAAGTATCATCTCTTAATATGAAATATATCAATGAATAACAGTAAATTATGATATAGAATAGTGATGCAAAATGGACGTATCAGTGGACCCCACCAAGACCGCCCTCATTGCAAGCAATCTGAGTTCTACATAGGAACTCGTGCTCGTCGAATTCCTCCGTGAGTGCTCGGAAATTTTCGCCTGGTGTCCTATGGACATGCTAGGAGTACCCAGGGAATTTTCCGAGCATGCCCTTAACGTGTATCCGGATGCCTGGCCAATCAAGCAATCCATGCGTCGCCTCTCATAAGAAAAGGCCAAGGCTATCGGAGTGGAAGTCAACAGACTCCTCGACGCCAACTTCATCCGTGATATCAAGGAAAGCACCTGGGTAGCAAAACTCGTGCTGGTCATCAAAAAGGACACCGACATACTCCGCATGTTTGTGGACTACACGCCCTAAACAAGCACTGCCCAAAGGACCACTTCACCTGCCTAGGATCGACCAAATCATCGACTCCATCGCATGATGCGAATGACTCTTGTTCCTTGATGCCTACTCAGGCTACAATTAGATTCAGCTGAAGGTGGAAGACTAAGAGAATACTGCTTTCAACATGCCATTTAGAGTATACTGCTACAACACAATGCCCTTTAGGCTAAATAACGCAGGCGCCACCTATCAATGGTGCATGCATGCTTGCCAAATTGGCAAAAACATCCAAGTCTATGTGGATGACGTGGTCCTGGAGACCAAGGAAAGCACCTCACTCATCGATGATCTCCGCAAGACCTTCGACAACCTCGACCGCTACAAGATCAAGCTGAATCCACTCAAATGCGCATTAGGCATCCCATCCGGACAATTACTTGGGTACCTCATCTCCGAAAGGGGAATAAAGGCTAACTCGAAGAAGATAAAGGCCATGCTAGCAATGGAGAAGCCAAAATATCAAGGGTGTCCAGCAGCTAGCTGGACACATAGTTGCACTCAACAGATACATTAGTTGAATGGGCGAAAAATCATTGCCCTTCTACTAGGTCCTACGCAAGACAGATAAATTTGAGTGGACCGTTGAAGCTTAGGTGGCATTGGAAGACCTCAAGCTCTTGCTATCAACCTTGCCAGTACTGGTGACCCCCAAGGAGAAGGATCCAATGTTGTTATACATCATTGCCACCAATCAGGTGGTCATTACGGTGCTCATTATCAAACGCGTGGAAGAGGACAAGATCCATAGGTTCTAGTGACCCGTGTATTACCTCAGCAAGGTGCTCACGCCGACCAAATGGCGGTACCTGCACTACCATAAGCTAGCGTACGTAGTCTTCATGACATCCCGTCGACTGAGCCATTACTCCATGGAGGATTCAATTGTGGTGGTCAATGACGCACCATTATCATACATCCTCAACAACCCCGAAGCTACGGGAAGAGTTGCCCTCTAGGGCATCGAGCTATCCCCATGGGACATCATCTATGAAAGGAGGACGGCGATAAAGTCTTAGGTGCTCCCGGGCTTCCTGGTCCACTGGATGGAGCTCCAGATACCTGAGGTACTAGACATGTCGGGTGTCTGGTCCATGCATTTCGATGGATCAAAGCGCCAAGAAGGAGCGGGTGCTGGTGTCATAGTGACATCCCTACAAGGCGATAAGATGCGCTATGTCCTACAGATGAAATTCCGTGTATCAAACAACAAGGCAGAATATGAGGTCCTCGTCCATGGTATGCACATGGCAAAGGCTTGTGGTGCCACGTGACTGATGATCTATGGTGATTCCAACCTCGTGGTGCATCAAACAATGAATCAATGCGATGCCATCAATGACAACATGATTGCCTACTACGACCTTTACAACTGCCTAGAAGGAAACTTTGATGGGTGAAAGCTGCAGCACATCGGTCGCGAGGGCAACAAAGAGGCCGACAAACTGGCCAACATTGGGTCCACCTGCGCACCCATACCGCCCGACGTCTTCTTGGAGTAGATATGTGAACGGTCAATCAAGGCCAAGACACTCGCAAGAACTCAAAAACCTACAACTCACCAGGGGTTACGCCACCTAACAATTACAAGAAAACACTCGAAACAGAAGCAGAGCCCTCGCCCTAAGGGCCCATGGAATTCATGCTCATCTATCCCTCCTAGACTCAACCATACATTGCGTAAGGAGCTGCTGGATGACCTGACTGACAAGTGACACATCACCCGTCGCTCGAAGGCCTTCACCATCATCAACGGAGAACTCTACAAGCGAAGCATCACTGGTATCCTCCAATGGTGTGTCACCAACACCAACGGCAAGGGAATCCTCCTCTACATACATGAGGGCACCTGTGGGCACCATGCCGACATCCGCTCGCTTGTCGCAAAGGCCTTATGTGTAGGCTTCTACTGGACAACAACAATGCAAGATGCCAAGGACCTAGTCGAAAAGTGCAACGCCTTCCAGAGATTTGCGGACAAACTGCACGCACCAGGCTTTGAGATACATCCAATATTGTTGGCCTGGCCCTTCGCGTAATGGGGACTCGACATGGTCAGGAAGTTGCAGAAATCATCACGTGGCAGTCATGTGTATCTTCTCATCGCAGTCGACAAGTTCACCAAGTGGATTGAGGCAACGCTCATCACCAACCGAAGTGGCACCACCGTTGTCAAATTCTCCGAGTCCGTCATCTACAGATTCGGGGTGCCACATAGCATCATCACCAAAAATGGCTCGAACTTCACCTCGAAGGAATTTCAGGGTTTCTGTGAGAAGATGGGGATCAACATCAGCTACACCTTAGTGGTGCATCCACAAACTAATGGCCAGGTCGAAAAGGCCAACGGCCTCGTCTGCAATGGCATGAAGAAAAGGCTCCTTTGACCTCTCGCAAGAGCGGCGGGAGCATGGCCTGAGGAGCTTCCCTTAGTCCTATGGAGCCTATGGACACACCGAACAACGCCATGGGATACACACCTTTCTTCCTGGTGCACGGTGCTGAAGTAGTACTACCTGCCAAGGTGCGCTATAGCGCTCCTCGGGTAGTGGCCTACAAGCTACAACAGCTGCACTCGAAGACGCAGTCGATCTGCTCGATGAGGCTCACGACATCATTGCCACAAGATTGGCTGTATACTAGCAAAGCCTACACAAATATCATAGTCGTCGACTGCGGCCTAGGTCCTTCTCTGAGGGAGACCTTGTGCTACAACTCAAGCAGAAGGGCCTTACATCATCACCGAAGTGATACCAGGCGCCGCCTTCCGCCTCAAGGACGTGGAAATTGGAGTCGCATACTCCAATCCCTAGAATGTCACGCAGCTACGCCATTTCTACACCTAGCTGCATTTACTTTTCAATAAGGCTACTTAGCCACAAACATGTACCTACTACCTACAATCAATAAATATAGTTCCTCTACTGAGAGATGACCACCTACTTTTCCTATCACGCATTACATCACTCGGGGGCTACGCTCCCTCAACACATTTTGATATATTATCAACTAACTTTACTCAAATACCATTAGCGAAGGCCTGAGTAGTTGAACCTACCGAATTGCCAAATCTTTAAACTCTGAGTACCTCGGCAAAGTACTGAGACTAAGGGTATTCAGGGTAACAAAAAGTCCCAAGCATGAAAAAATTTGAGTGAACAACAAAGTTTACAACAGGCCAACACCCTCCATACAGGTCAACATGCCAGCACTCTTTACAAAAGGCCATGAGGCCCATATTCCTTACAGGATTACACTTACACGCGCTTCGCATGAAAGCTGTAAGGGTTCCGCGCATGAAAATAATAATTTTTCCCTACGCCAAGAACCCTAATGCCAGGACCTATCTATTAGTAATGCAGTAATGGGAGGGGCTTTTCACGAACTTACCCTTGAAGACTAGAAAGCATTGTCAACGCTCGGGAGAGCGTGGCTGATGTAGTCATACCGAAGCTGACCTCGGGGTCATGTTGAAGTCCCGACTTCTCCTGCGGCTCTACCGAATTTTAATGCCGCAAGTGTTGCACCTCCGAGGGAGTTACACATGTCTGGTGCCTAACGATGACTCCCGCTCCTCCGATCCAGAAGTAGTTGCGGAAGTAGAGCTTTTGGATCCGAATCCGCAGCGAGACGGTGCTCCACGGTGAAGAAGACTCCTACTCGCGCGATCCAGACTTGGGACCAGAGTCACAGGAGAGAGAATATCAACTGGAGGTCTCCCCCAAAGAGAGGAAACCTTTTATTGATTATTATGTATTTATTTTGTCAAAATACCTCATAATATATAGGGGAAAAAACCCACATAGTTAATTGTCTTAGCCATGTGGGACTAAACAAAGGAGAGGGGGAGGGCTGGACAGCCATCCAAGACCCTTGTGGGCCCCACGCGGGGTGCCCAAGGCCCAGCCGTCCACCCCTCTCTCTCCTCCCTTTGGTCTTTCCCTCATGGGCCCTTTTCCATCCGGATTTTGGCCCAATTAGGTATTTGACCTTTTAATTCATTTTTATTTTATTAAATAATTATGAATAAATTATGAAATAAATATTTAACATTTAACCACATATTATTGAATCCCCATGGCTATGAAACTCCTTCCACCTCCACTCCGGACATCCTCTGGACTCACCGAAACCCTTCTGATTCACTCTCTTTCTTTTCTTCGGTGATTCTGCCGATACCAAAATGCTCTCTGAGCATCATCAAGCCCTTAAGCGTGATACCCCACGGTTCGGGAACACTCCATACATTATGGAGACCCTTATGATACCAATGATCATCAGTGGGACCTGGATGCCCATGATGACCCCTATGCATTCCACAAATCTTTCATCGCTGAACCATGAACATCATGTCATATTCCTTTTGTATCTCGATACTTGCATTGTCCGAGATCTGATCAATGACATCACCATGTCATGTTAAATCTTGTTACCGATTAATGCTATTTAACTCGTTCCGACAAGTGATATCCCCGTGATCGAATCACACGCTACACACTATTGGATATAACTTCTCGGAGTGGGCCCCCGAGTATGTTTTCGTCACGCGGATGGATAAATCCCGATCTTGACGCATAACACCTTTACATATCACTCCGAATACATGAACACACCTTTATGATCACCATGTCACCGTGTGACGTTTGATGCTATCTAAGTATCCTCGGATGATAGTGATTGATATGGTCTCACGGTCTAAGAAATAGAACACTAGGTCCTTTCTAATCATCATAACTTGAACTTCGTGATATGATTGGGTCATGATGCTTAGGTGTGTTATAGCTCATCATCGCATTCTCGTAATGAGGTGACTCCATTGTCAACTAGCATAAATGCCACATGATCAAGAAACCTTGATCATCAGTTGACCAATGAACCAGTGACTAGAGATTCATCGAGAACTCCTGGTTGTTTCTATATCACACGTGTATTGACATTTCCTTTCAATATAGTTATAGCATGATACAAAACTTAATCATGAACTTTATGAAATATGATAATAATCCATATTATTATTTGTCTCTAGGTCATATTTCCGACAAAATCTACAATACACAACACACCTACTACAAATGCGGGTGATCCCGCTGCTGCTGGAGAATCAATTGCTCGCTCCTATCAATATGGCAAGCTATGATTATAGCTGGGCCACGAACAACCTCAAAGTTTGGAGCATGCTCCCTATTGGATCCATCGGTGTTGGAGGAAGATCTTCTGCGACGACCCGCACATCTATTTGCGGATGGTGGATCCAAACAGACGTAAGCGCCATCTGTGCCCCTACAACTAGCTACGCACGTACAAAGGCCAGAACTTGATTGCAATCACAAAATTGCCTCATCAAACCCAGCGAGCTCGTGGGTCCAGGATCTAGCGAGAACACAATATTGTTCACCGCATCCAAAAATTTACAGGTGCCCTTCATGCACTTCACAACCTGACAAACCCTTTCATGAAGCTTGGCCAGCACGTACACTCTATCCCTATCCATCCCGAAGGACCCGCCAACCTCCAAATCGTCCTTCCTCAGAGAGTTCAGTCGATAGTTAATAATATTCTCTTCCTCCTAAGGGTCGTGGATAACAACGACAACAACAAACAAGAACGACACGTCAGAAACAACCGGCATTTGAAAAGGACGCAAGGAATCAAAACACTCTTCGAGTACTCACACTTCAGATACTCATTGATATATACCAACTCCCAAAAATTACTCTTCATGATTCTTGGCCCTTTTCGCCCTGGACTTCCAAATGTCCAATAGGCCCTTAAGGGCCAAATTTCGCTTTTCCAGACTCTTCACCTGGTCGCAAAGCTGCACATTCAGTGAAAGCTTAGCAAATATGTTGGCTAATTGTGGTTGGGTCGAGGAGTCTCTGGGCTCTGAAAAACTTGAGGATACATCAACCTCCCCCTACACAATATTGGAGCAAGGACAACATTCAAACAATGAAGCGACAAAGAACAAGACACATAATGACACTTCGAGTCATACACTCGGGGCTGCTAAGGGATACAAGGCATACTGCAAGTAGTTGAACATAATCAAACACTTTAGCATGTTTATTGGGGATATACTTTCCGGGTATCCTCACTGTGCCTCACTGACTAGGGTGGCCCACTTAGGGTTAGAGCTTTGCTTCATGGGAGGCCCAGTTAGGGAGAAGAGACAGAGTCTAGTCCGGCTACGGGAAGGCCCAGAAGATTTACCGACTTAGACCTTAGATGTTACTTGTAGTTCAAGATGTACTCTGTACTTAGTCGTAGCCGGATATGTCTCTCCTATAAACCCTAGGCCGGATATCTATATAAGCCGTCCTAGGGTACACCTTTAGGGCACCTCACAATAGTCTACAATCTCAAATCGCACAGGCGAAACCCTTGTAACCCATATTCTGGCTCTGCCATATTACTGGATTGCTAGCAGGAGTAGGATCCGTCCAAAGCCGATGGATTCAAACCTAGGTAAAATTGTGTGCTCACTGTCCTGGAACACCGTACGTCTCACACCCCTCTCTTCCGCACGCCTCGAGGACACCCTCATGGCGTACTTGTCATGAATTCGATGACAGTTGGCGCCCACCGTGGGGCAAGTGAGCTTCGGATCTGCGTTCCGAGCGGAATCTGCAAGAATAGGAATCGGCGAGACCATCGCTGTCGGTTGCATCCTCTATGCCAACGATGTCCCTCTCATCATTCTCGACGAGACCTAGATTCTGGCTAGGGAGGCCGTGACTGCCTACACCATCATGTCTTTTGGAGAGATCGATGTGTACATCGGTTTCGCTGAACTTGCCCCACCCACCCTAGCGGTGATGATAGAGGCATAAGAAATCTCTGGATCCACTTTGTCCGTAGAGTTCCGGATCTCAGAAAGCCCTAATCCCACCCAGCCCGCACATGTTGCGGAGATAGTGAAGAAAGATGAACCTGAAGCCGATCTTGCGGTGCGAGTCGAATCTGGAGTTGATCTCCCTAGCGAGGCTGAATCCCAGATCGTTCTACCCGCTGAGGTCGAAATCCAGGAGGAGCAAGACAACAACCTTGGTTCCGGCTCTAACAATGCTGGAACAGATCAACCCTTCCTGAGGCATATGTTGAGGCGCATGATGATGCAAGGCGCAAATGTGGATGAGGTTCTCGAAACCATCAGAATTTTCGAGGAATCCCACGAGGAAATTCGCAACTACCTCAGGACACACGCGTTGCACTTTGTCAGATACGTTGGATCTAGACCCGGCTCTGCCAATGCTGGAGGCAACAAAGACTCGGTGCTAGAGGCGATCGGAACAAACACCGACTTACCGGCATCTTCGGATGATTCCATGACGTCGGCGGATTTCCGGAAGTTCTTCGCAGAATACAAAGAGGAGTTCAGCTCCAAAGCTGGAGAAGAAGGAGAAGCCATGGACGAAGAATCCGGGGAAAACTCTCCCAAAGCATAGTATGAAATGGATCTCGGAGACAATCCCGACATCCAGATGTCCGAAAGTACCGACCAGAGCTTGACTCTGAGAAACGGACCCAAAGCCGTCTTAGCTACCGGCACTACCAAGAAGGCAAAGAAGAAGAACAAGACCCCGACAAAAGACCCTCCAGCGGGGGAAGTGGTTGCCGAGGAATATAAAATAGACTCGGATGGAGCACTAATCCCAGACAAGCCCAAAGAAGCTTCGGTGGATGGACACGTGGTCACTGCTGGTGCCCGTAAACTCATCGATGCTGCGTTAACTACACCTATCCCTACAGCTGCAGAACTTACTGCTAAAGAGTTGGAATAAAGGGCTCGGGCCCTAGAAGCGTGTCGCCAAGTACTCCTAGATGAAGCCGACAACATCAAGGAAGAGAAGAAGCGCATAGCTACTGCGGAGAAGTTCATCTCTCTGTAGCATCAGAAGACCCGGAAACGACACACACATGCCGACAAATTTCTGGAAGTCCACAAGGTTCTCTTTGAGGGAGACCCAGGGATGCCTCGACTTGATAGGAAGGGAGATCTGGTGTACCCAACACCAGTACAAAACACCATCGTGGCTCGAGACATCCTGGCAAATAACCCAGGCCCAGAACAGGCCCATTTGGGCATAAAGCTACTTACCAAGGGTCTGGAGCATCAGAAGGCCGCGAAGTCCAAAAGTGGAAAACTGGTCTCTCAATCCGACCAATGTTGCACGGATCTGGCCTGGAATGACATTAGGCCCCAGCGGGTGCCGGAACAGCATCACCGTTTCGACCGTCGGGAAGATAACTACTCAAGAACCGGATCTTCAGGCCAATGGTACAGAACCGCACGTGATTGGAGCAATGTTGCCCTAGCCATGGAGCAAGATGCAGTTGCAGCTCTGTATCTGAAACACCCTCCCCGGTGAGAGTCAAACAATTGCTGGGAAGAAGACAAAGAGAAACATCGGGAGGAGGACCGTTAAAGGATGCCACCTCCTAGACATGCAAGCCATCCGGCTGAACCCCACCGTAGTGGGAATGACACACGAAGGAACGATGGACACCGTGCCGAGTCAAGCCAGCAGGGGGCTCTTCATAATGAAGACCCTGCCTAGAATCGGAATAATGACGCTCCGGATGGAGGCCGGCGATCAGCCGGAAACAATCCACCTAAACCACCCTCTCCACCAAGCAGCCACCACAACGGCTCTCAAGGAGGGCGTCACGGCAGAGGAGGTGGTGGCAGAAGCAGAAGTCTAGATCCAAGGCACCGCAGCCACAACGAATAACCAAGACGGTGTTCTCTGTCACCAAGTGACGCAAGACACCAGATCAACTCTAACATAGAGGCGCGGTGCTACGAGTCGGATAACATCTATGTAGGCCCAAAATGCTTTGGACCGCATATTTGACAAACAAACTTACCGGAAGGATTTGCTATCTCAAGACACATCCAACCCTACGATGGTGTGGCTCAGCCAAATACTTGGCTCTAGGATTTTTTCCAGGCTTGCTGCATCGCCAAAGGCGGAAATATCTTGGTCGCAACCTGATATCTCCCACTTATGTTGCAGAAGACGACATGATCATGGCTTAATGAACTTCTGGAGAATACCATCCACAACTGGTATGACATCCAAAGCGCGTTCTTTCAGAATTTTGAAGGTACATATCGGAGGCCCTGTACGCTAGGAGACCTACAGTGTTGCACCCAGAAAGCCAGAGAAACTTGCCGAGATTACCTCGGATAATGGATCGACACCAAGAACTCCTGTGAAGGAGTAAATGATCAAACTACAATTGAAGCTTTCATTGCAGGACTCCCAATTGGTTTACTACGTCACCGCTTGAAGTGCGACAAGGTCACTGATTAGGGAGAGATGATAGAAACATCGAGCAAGTATGCAGACGCCAATGACAATGCAGAGGGATTACTGAACGCCCTAGCTGTGCCACAGTCGGCAAAACAACCAAATCAACAAGCTCAGAAGCACAAGAATACCTCGGAAGAAAAACCCAACAAGGAAACGATAGTGGCCACTGCTACTTTCAGGTCTGGAGGATGAGGAGGGCGTGGCGGTGGCCGTGGACATGGTCGTGAGACATCAAGAATCCAGGGTAGAGGAGACCAGCAACCTGGCAAAACCTATACCTGGGCTAACATTGCCAATAACCCGTGTGTGCATCACTTGGATGCCAACGGGGGCTCGTCTCACATAAATGCCGAGTGTCGTTTCAACGACGACATCAAGAAAGACGATACCACTGGCTACAGGGCTAAGCGGAAGAAGGGAAAAAAGAATCCTGAAAAAGAGGAGACCAAGAAGATTCCGACATGGAGGAAGCTAACCCTTCAAATCCCAAGTCGGATGGAAAGAAGAACTTCCCAATGAAGAAAGACACTTACGTCACTTTCCTTGGGTCTCAACCAGCTAAGGTCAAGAAGGCAATTTTGCATGAGCTCAACGCAACTATTCTGACTGTCCCACAATTTTTGGACTGGTCGGAAGTGGCAATCACCTTTGACCATGCTGATTATCCGCCTAAGTTGCGCATGCGAGGAAAATACGCCCTAGTCATCAACCCACTTATTGACGACTATGGTTTCTCCAAGACTCTTATGGACGGTGGCAGCAACATCAATATTCTGTATGTTGAAATGCTACGTTGAATGCGGATCTCGGAGACACAGCTGAAACACAGCTCTGTGATCTTTCACAGAGTCATCCCAGGAAGACAGGAAAATTCCCTGGGAGAGATCACTTTGGATGTTACCTTTGGAACTCCAAAGAACTATCGGACGGAAGCACTTTCCTTCGAAGTGGTCCCGTTCAAGAGCGTGTACCATGCTATATTCGGACGTCCGGCTTATTGGGCTTTTATGGCTCGTCCATGTTACATTTACAATATGATGAAAATTCTAGGTCCCAAAGGCGTGATCACCATCAGGGGAGACCCGAAGAAGGTGCGAGAGTGCGAGGATGGAGATGTCGCCTTTGCTGAAGCAATGCTGCATGCCTAGGAGTACCAGGAGATCAAGGAGACCATTGATCCGTCCGAGATGCCCGCGATGAAGAAGGAGGTGACAAAGCCGACTCCGGAGTTCAAGGCATCAGAAGATACGAAGAAGACGCCATTGAAGGATGATGACCCCTCCAAGGTGACCCAAATAGGTGTAGGCCTAGATAGCACATAGGAAAATGCGCTTGTCAAGTTCCTCCAAGCAAATCAAGATATCTTTGCATGGAAGCCATCTGACATGACCGGAGTACCTAGGGAACTTGCCAAGCACTCTCTAAATGTACACCCAAACACTAAATCCGTCAAACAGTCCTTACAATGTTTTGGCGATGAAAAGAGAAAATCAATAGCTAAGGAACTAGCCCGGCTCGAGTTAGCCGGATTCATAGAAGAGGTCATCCACACTGAGTGGTCAGCCAATCCTGTAATGGTCCCTAAAAAGGACACGACTGATTTAAAGATGTGTGTTGATTATACTGCCTTGAACAAGGCTTGTCCCAAAGATCCGTTCGCTCTGCCTAGAATTGATCAAGTTATCGATTTTAAGACAGGCTCGGAACTCCTATGTTTTCTCGACGCATACTCTGGTTATCACCAAATTTGGATGAAGGAATCATACAAAATAAAAACTTCATTCATAACCCCCTTCGGAACCTTCTGTTTTGTTATGATGCCCTTTGGGCTCAAGAATGCAGGAGCTACGTATCAACGCACTATGCAGCGTTGCCTCCACGATCAAATCGGATGCAATGTGCATGCATATGTGGACGACATTGCGATGATGTCCAAAAAGAAGGAAACCTTAATTTCTGACTTGGAGGAAACGTTCGCCAATCTATGCAAATACAACATAATTCTTAACCCGAAGAAGTGTTTCTTTGGAATACCAGCCAGAAAATTGTTAGGTTTTATTGTGTCTCAAAGAGGCATAGAGGTGAACCGAGACAAAATTAAGGCTATACTCAATATTTGCAGGCCGACTCGCCTGAAGGACGTTCAAAGACTAACTGGATGCATTGCTACTGTCAGTCGGTTTGTAAGCCGGCTCGGTGAAAGATCCGCACCACTCTACAAGCTCCTAAAAAAGACTAAAAGTTCGTTTGGACCGACGAAGCTGAAGCTGCACTACAAGACCTGAAAATAGTACTCTCATCTGCTCCTAACCTTGCAGCACCGGAACCTCGGGAACCGATGTTGCTCTATCTCGATGTGATAAACAGAGTCGTCAGTGTGGTCATGGTGGTGGAGCGACCAGAAGAAAAACAGGAACACCTGGTGTAGCGTCCGACTTACTACCTCAGCAAAGTCCTAGCTGAATCAAAGCAGCGGTATCCACACTATCAAAAGCTGGCTTACGGTGTGTTCTTCGCATCCCGGAAGTTGTGGCATTACTTTCAGGAACATCCAATTACCATGGTGAGCACAACTCCTATGAGAGATATAATCAACAACAATGATGCTATAGGACGTGTCGCAAAACGGGGCATAGAGCTTTCAGCTTTTGACATTGAGTATAAACCTCGTACTACAATCAAATCCCAAATCCTCGCTGACTTTGTTGCTGATTGGACAGAGACAACGGAGAATATGACCCTCCTAGAGTCAGAATACTGGACCTTACACTTTGATGGGTCTAAGGCGCTCGAGGACTCGGGGGCTGGCGTGGTGCTCAAATCACCCCAAGGAGAATGTTGCATGGAATCCAGATTGCTAAGGATATCAGTATCCGACGATTAATGTGTTGTGGAGATTCAGATCTTGTGGCTCAACAAGTGTCGGATATTTGTAATGAAAACAAGCACATGGTAGCATATAGAGATGTCGTGGATGAACTATCTAAATTGTTCAAAGGGTTTGAAGTTCAACACATCCCTCAAACAGAAAATGAGGAAGCAGATGCTGCATGGAAAAAAGTCCTAGATGGCGCTTTTTAGAGCACCTCAAAGTTCCCTCTATAAAAGGAGTAGATGAGGAATATCCGACCAAATATGACTCACCTTTCGTAGAAGTTCTGGCTGTAATTCCTAGCTGGACTCAACCCTACCTTGATTGCTTGGTAGATGGCAAATCCCCGAAGACGAGGTTCTGAGCCAGCAGATCGTCTGACGAGCAAAAACCTATACTATAATTAATGGTGAGCTCTATAAGTGGAATGTGTCTGGGGTGTTTCAGCGCTGTGTATCTCCAGAAGGAGTGGAAATCCTACGAGAAATCCATGAAGGCGAATGCGGCCATCATGCTGCAGCCAAATCTTTAGTGGCAAAAGCTTTTCGACACGGTTTTTTGGCTTACAGCCAAGGCAGATGCCGAACGGCTGGTCAAGACGTGCAAAGGCTGCCAAAAGTACACCAAACAGGCTCGCGTTTCGGTTGATCAGCCGCAGACAATACCTATAACATGGCCTTTCATGGTCTAGGGGCTTGACATGGTAGGACCATTTAAACGGGCTCCAAGTGGATTTACTCATCTCCTAGTGATGGTGGATAAATTCACAAAATGGATTGAGGCTAAACCCGTCACCAGTTGTGATGGAGCAACAACCAAAAGATTTGTCGAGGATGTCATAATCCGATACGGTTATCCGCATAGCATTATCACATACAACGGGAGTAACTTTTCTATGGGAGAGCTTGCCAAATTCTGTGACAAACAAAATATCCGGCTTGACATTGCGTCAGTCGCACATCCGCAAGCTAATGGAAAACTCGAAAGAGCAAATGATTTAATCCTACAAGGCCTAAAACCAAGACTCGAAGCACCACTACGGCGTGCTGCGGGGGCTTGGGCAGAGGAATTACCTTCTGTAATATGGAGTTTACGAATAACTCCAAACAGGTCAATTGAATACACACCTTTCTTCTTGGTCTATGGTGCAGAAGCAGTTCTTCCTAGTGATTTGATTCATACTTCTCCCCGTGTTGCTGCATATATTGAAGAGGATGCCGAAATTTCTTGACAAAATGATCTCGATTTAATCAAAGAAGTGCACGTCGTTGCTGAGATGAGATCAATAGCCTATCAGCAGAAGTTATGCAAGTATCATAGCCAAAGAGTCAGAAATTGGTCTTTCAATAAGGGAGATTTGGTTATCCGGCTTGTTCAGAAAAGAAAGCACAAACTTTCCCCGGTATGGGAAGGGCCCTTTTTAGTTAGTCGAGTATTGCACAATGGTTCTTACTATCTAACTGATATGCGGCCAGTCAATAAAAGACCTGCTACTAAGAAGAGAAAGAGAGCTGGAGGCAGTATAGACCCGGAAAAGTTAGACAGACCGTGGAATATTGCTCAGCTACGTCCCTTTTATTCTTAAATTATCTTTCTTTGAAATAATATATGTGTACATGTTCAATGAGAAATAAAGTATTGGTTGCCTCATTTTTTTTGAGAAGTTTTATATTACCATCTTATTTTCGAATGATCATGTCATAATCAAAAATCTTAGAATACTTGAAAGTACTTTATGCTCATGTTTATTCTGGTTAAGATTTCCAATTCTAAAAATGTTACCTTAGGGTATAAATCTAAATTTTCTACTTTGTACTTTGGTTATTTATCTGATTGCCGGATGCGGGCATTTTCCGAGTAGTGAATTGTTGGTACTAGAAGCCGGCTTTGTTTCCGAGTTTAAACTGGTTTAGCAATTGAGCTCTGTTGCTCGGCAAAGTTTCAGTGCTGAAGGTTGGCCGGCTCACGAAAGGGATGAGGCGGAAAGCCAGATAAATGATAAGTATAGACGAAAACATAAGTGCTTATGTAAACATTTCAAGCACATAAAAGTAAAGCCAAAAGTGCTAAATAGAAGTAGTAAATCTTAGCACCAGCAAAAATATTACACTACTTATTTACAACCCGAATTGTTTTCAGAATAACACAGTTTTTTCTGATGCTCTACGATGCAGGGGAAGAGGTAGGAGCTGCCGGATCATTGGAGACATCAATGTTGCCTTGATATCTTTCCAAGACATTCAAATCCGAAACGGTTTGTTCGTCGTCGGAGATTTCAACTGTTTCTTCGGCAGGGGGAGGAGGCGTCTCCACGCGAGTGAAGAAGGGAGTGTCGTAGCTGGTCAGATCAGCCACGTGACACACGTATCTGGCACAGGAGTCCATGATGGCCTTGATGTCCTGCTCCTTTCTGTCTTCATCCACTTTACAGTACCCTCTAGTTACTTGCTAGATTTCTATGTTTCCATTGTGGCTCATAACCATGGTGAGTGTGTTCTGTGCTGCGGTTCGCGCATAGGACATGTTCCAGTCCTGGATGAGCTGGGGCATCTCCTTGGCCTTGTCTCGCACCTCAAAGCCGGACATTTTGTGCATGTCCGGAACCTTGAGTACTTCACCAATATCCTCCAAAGATTGGCGGAAATCGTGAAGCAAATCACCGACTTGTGTAAGCCGGCTGGTGCGAGACTCGGTGGAGGTGGAATCTAGTAAGTTCAGAGGACCTACGCATATAATGCAAAGGTTAGAAAACATATCCGAACTCCAAGAGTCAGAAAAATAGAAAATCAGAAAGAAGGAAACATACCGAAGATGACATCGTCAACTTTGGTCTTCTCTTCCCTAAGGCTCTGCAGTTCAGCCCGGAGTGCCTCGGTGATATCCTTCTCTCTGAATAATACATCGTTGATATCCGAGATCTTGATCCTGGGCCGCAATCCTTCAATCACGTTCTTCGGTGGCCATAGAAGAGGATTCGAGGACTTGAGCAATGCTCCGCTCGTGATCCGCCTTCAACTTGTCCAGCTCCCGACATAAGTCGGTGTTCTCCACCGCCAGGGTCTTCAGATTCTTGGCTTCTTCAATCATAGCACATGATTGTTTGACCAGTGCTATAAGCAAAAAAGAACAGTAGTTGAATAAATAATTTGACTATGAAAGAAAGAGCAAGGTTAAGGACTGAAATGATTACCTTCAGCCTCATCTCTTGACCCTTTTAACTGAGCATTTTCAAGATGGAGAGCTCTGATCTCTCTCAGCTTGTTGTAGATATTCTTCAACAATTCCTGGTTATACGAATTAACTTTCTGTAAGTCAAAATACCCAGAGTCAGAAGTCTACTAAAGACTCGGGCCTTAGGGGCTACACTAGTTCATTCTTTGTCATCCTATAAAAGCATAAACCTAGATTGTCTATCCAATTTCATGCTTGGGGGTTAGAGGATATGATCAGGCCCGTCTCCAGGAATTGGGGGCCTGACGCGAAGTGCAAAATAGGGACCTAAAAGCTTTAAATTTCACTTAACAAATTAGCAAAATCATACTCTCACTTCATTATATAACTAAATCATACTTTCAATTCATTATATAACTAAATCATACTACTTCCTATTTATATATTTGATGATTCTCCTGTTATGTAATCTGAACAAACATAATCTGATGGAATCATACTCTACACGAATGATGAATTATAGGTTTATGTAGAAAATAGAAGAATACAATACCTAATATGCAACAGCAGTGTCGTAGCTGAATAATGAATACAGAGCACCAGGACATCACAATCTTGCAAATCTTGAATTCATAGCAACACCCGGACAATACAATTGAATTGCCGACATCACCTTGACAAGCTACACTATAGAAAATAGTGATTTAATCTACTGATGAACATGCTGATTGTTTCCAATTGACTTACCAATTACCAAACTAGCGAACAACAGATTTGAATCTGGATGATAGTGGCAGGAAGGCCTCAAGACTGAACCGCAGAATTGCCATCAGGGCGTAGGTGGAAGCGTGGAACGCCATCACTGGCTCGCCTCGTGCCCGTTGGGCACTCAGGTGTCGATCAAGCCTTCCTTCTAGTCGCATAGCCGCATGGGGGCCGGAGCATCGTACAGGCTTGCGCCGGGGCGAAGGCATAACCGATCAATCGACCATACTACATACAGGGTTATCTTTGGGAGCTGTAGTCCGTAGAACTGCCGAAGGACAGGCTTGCGACTTGGGACCTAGCAGAACAGGATTGTTTCCTCGTCCTTTTCCACGTATAGGCAAGTAGATCGAGATTAGGCAGGAGGAGTTTGAGGTCAAACAGACCAACTTGCGAAGGACAAAACGATATAGTCTTTTTTTCCTCCTATATAAACTGTACATCGTACCTGCGATTTGGGGGCCTCACTTTTTCGGGGCCCTGTTCAGTCGATCAACTAGAACACCCTCATTGACGGGCCTAGATATGATGTGAAGTAAAGTAAAAAAGTTGAGTTGGAAATTCGACTTACATGATGTTCATGAGTGAGCTTGCTTAAGCTCATGGTCACCTTGGTGCTAACCTTCTTGGTGAGGGTCAGTGGGATTACTGGTGGAGGAGGAAGCACACCGGCTCTCAGCCTCTCGTCGCGAAGACGGATCTGCTCAAGGAGTTCATAGTACTTGACGTCCTCCGCCTCTTGTGCCTCCTCTTGGTAGTAATATTCTGGCTTTCCAATCATTGCTGGGCTAGCCGTTGGATCTCCTCCACATATTTCCAAGTAA
Organism: Avena sativa; assembly: GCA_916181665.1. Taxonomy (NCBI): domain Eukaryota; kingdom Viridiplantae; phylum Streptophyta; class Magnoliopsida; order Poales; family Poaceae; genus Avena; species Avena sativa. Next base: position 369,686,722 of record OV702290.1, read on the forward strand.
TGCCAAGTTTGGCAAGACCCGGATTGTTGAGGAGGTTTTTAGCGAAGACCTCTACCGAGGGATCATTACCCATAGAGGGTTCACCCTTATCAAAGCCTGAGTCACCCATGATGTGCCGAGGATCACTGACTTTGCTTGTTGAGCCGGATCTTCCGCAATGGGCGGAGATGGAGTAATCTCTGGCACTGTGGAAGGTTGTGGGGCAGGAGTTGGAGGAGCTGTGGCAGGAGAAGTCAAGTTCATCTTTGACTGGCGCATGGCCTTCGACGAGCCTCCTTTCCCCTTGCCCTTGGTGAGTTGTTTAGCTCTAACGAGGTAATAGAACAAAGAGCATTACACTTCAGAAAGAATTAAGAAATAAAATACAGAAACCTTATGAGGAGAGTTACCTCTTCACAATGGGCACTTCCTTTGTGCCAATAGAAACTGTCGGAGCCTTACGCTTTCGGGTAAAGGTCTCCAGCAGAGGAACCAGTTCTCCATCATCCCGAGAGATCTCAGGAGGATATCCCTCGAGAAGAGCAAGCTCCGTCTCAAGGAGATCAGCAAGCTGAAAAGGGAAAATATCTCAGTATTGCAGAAAGAGACAATAATGAAAAGATGAACACATAATTCAATTTATTGTTGGAAACTTACTGGTACCACGGGATTATAAGCCGTATGCATATCCAAGGACAACTTTGGAATTTTCCTCTCGATCCACTCCCGTATTAACCATCTAATCTGGGACTCATAGTCCTTTTCCAAGTAAGGACAGGGGCAGATCCAGAGAGAGTCCTTCTTGGACGACGTGATGGAGTGCATAAGCCGGTCACCATGGTGTTGGAGAGGCTGGATCTGGCGTGCCAGCCAACAATGAATCAAGTCAGACCCTTTAAGGCCCTTGTGCTTCATCAGATATTCAATCCACCTCTTGGCAAGAAGCAGATCATCACTGAGAGCTAGCACGTCTGCATCCCAGGACACTTGGGGCGTGGCCGCACCATCAACAAAAGCTGGCAAAGCAGTAGCTTTGCCGGGAACCAGAATATCCTTACGATAGAAAAAGTGGATGGCCATTGCTTTACTGACTCACTAGCCTTAATCCTAGGATAGACGCGATCTCTCCTAACAGAAAAGCTAAGAGTTCCGGTAATGTATGGATTACCGATAGTGATAGAGTTTCTTAAGGGATGAAAATAATACCGGAAGAGAATGAGACTCGGCCTAATGCCGAGATACCCCTCACACAAAGAAGCATAAGCACTCATCTCTAAGAGAGAGTTCGGGGGGAGATGGTGGAGTTGAACTCCATAATAATCTATCACCTCAGAAAAGAAATCTGAGGGTGGGAAGCTCAAACCTCTATCGAGGTGGGTGCCAAAATGCACCCGCTCGTCGGTGTTGGGGGTGGGGACGGTTTGTCCATAGCTTCTCCGCCAATCGCCGGTGCGGAGGAGCCCTTCATTCTTGACGATGCGAAGCTTGGCATCATCCAAGACATAGGGGATCCAGACCCCGCGGAAACTCTCCTTCTCCGCTGCTAACGCCGTTGCTGCCGTTGCTGCTGTGCCGGAAGATGAGGCTTCAACCATTTTTCTTTGTGCCGGTGACCTAGGATGGGCGGCGCTGGAGGATTTTGGGGGAGGCAGAGGAGCTCTGTTCGTAGGAGGCGGTTAGAGGAAATAAGGAGCGCAAGTCCTGGTGAAGAGGAACGGGAGGAATCTTAGCCCCTTAAATCCTTCGTCCGCGCCAAGATTCGTGCAATAAAAACAGTAACCATGCCACACGTCATGGAAGGAGCCGGGTAACTCCCTCGCGATGATTACGCCGCCTCGATCTCCATGCACACATTAAAACAACTCCTTGGTTCCGCAAAAGGCGGACCCACCAACGGTCATGCTGACGGGAATGTCTGTCAGTGACGTGACTTAACCATGACTGGTGTCAGATTACATCAAAGACCTAGTTCCAGCTTAGTTTGAATTTCAAGCTAGAAACCCGAATAATGTTCATAGGTCGGACTTGTTTTGAGACCCGGATCCTATCCTTTCTTTTTGAAGTTTCAGGAACCCTTCAAGATTCTGCAAGCCGAAGATCAAACTAGACGATGATGAAATATGACTCTGGATCTTGGAGGCTTCCGGGGGATGCTGTTGGGGATATACTTTTCGGGTATCCTCACTGTGCCAGGGTGTCCCACTTCCGGTTAGAGCTTTGCTTCACGGGCGGCCCAGTCAAGGAGAAGAGACGGAGTCTAGTCCAGCTACGGGAAGGCCTAGAAGATTTACCGACTTAGGCCTTAGATGTTACTTGTAGTTCAAGATGTACTCTATTCTTAGTCGTAGCCGGATAGGTCTCTTCTATAAACCCTAGGTCGGATATCTATATAAGATGTACTCTGTTCAAGATCTACCATATTACTGGATTGCTAGCAGGAGTAGGATCTGTCCAAAGCCGGCAGGTTCGAACCTGGGTAAACTTGTGTGCTCATCGTCTTGGAATACCGTATGTCTCACACCCCTCTCTTTCGCACACCTCGAGGACCCCCTCATGGCGTACTTGTCATCAGTCCGACGACAATGTTCAAAAAATTCTCCAAGGCACGCTCAGCAAAAGGAAGAAAGCCAGATTACAATATCCCTAAAAGTTCATCACCGAACACTCCTACTACTACAACACCCTAAGACACAGTGTCCGATGATTTGGCAGAACCCTCTAGAGCGCTAGTCGCATACAAATGCTTCTGCTCTTCAAAGTACTTTTCGACTAGCAAGACAAAGGGAAGGCCATATTTCTTGGCTCGCTTGATGAAACTGTGAACCTCCTTGCCCACAACTGTTGGAGTAAGGGAAGAAGAGACCTTGTCAAAGTTGGCTTTCACACCATGAGCTGCGGTAACCCTGAATGCCATGGATGCGCCAGTTGCCTTCTGGACTCGCTTGAACTCCTTCACCGAGTCCCTAGTGCGTGAAGAGCATCCGCGGGCCCACCGACGTCCTCTATGATAACAGCCTTCGGAAGGATCTCTTGGTGAAAATGACCTAGCACACCCCTAGCCTTTACCAGCGCGTCCTTCAAAAGGGCACCATGATCTTCGACTGATGCAACAGTGGCAGTCTGAGGATTCACACCGGCCTGGGCAGAATGGTCAAGAGGAATACTGGCAGCATCTGTAGACAAAAGCAACAACACATTCAATAGATTGAAAAAACCAAAGATAAAGAATAACTCAAAAGAACTACTCACCCGACAAAGTCTGAGCAACTTCCATAAGGCGATCACCCATCTTCTCCTCATGCTCCTTTGACGTAGCCAGAAGATCCGTCGCGTGGCACTCAGCTTCAGCCTTATGTGTGTCAAGCGCCTCATGGGCATGCTTCTCCATATTTTTTGCGTGGCTGAGGCTCTTCTCAAGCTCATACACATGGTGCAATGCCTCATCCCTCTCCACTACCTCAAGAAGATCAAGATCAGCAATAGATCAATGATGGAGATAAAAGGTCAACATGAAAAATAGCAACACTTATGCTTCATGTGGCCCCGCTCCACCTCCATCTAGAGATACTTTTGTCCTGCTTCGACCATGCTATGCAGGAAGGGCTAACAAAACACTCGAGTCAGTACAAACAAACTCGGGGGCTTCACAAGTGCAACTATAAAAATAAGACAGTAAGGTAGCTTACATGATCATCCACAGATTTCCAAGGACCCTGTAGAGCGACCTGCAGAATCGCCCTCTTCTGCATCTGAATCTTTGCCGAGCCAGAAGAATTGTCGCTATCATGGCCATCCACTGGATTGGCAACCTCCATGATATCGTCAGAAGCACCAGCCTTCGAGTCCACGACTCCCTCCTTAACTTCATCACCAGCATTCGTAGGGAGCGCGGAGTTAGTGCTGTCAAAGACACCGACCTCAGATACAGAACACCAACCACAACACCTAGGAGCAGAATGCTAGATAAGAAGGAACTTACGAGCTCAAGATATTGATGTCCCATCCAGGCTTCGACTTCTTGGTAGCTAGTGCTGGCGGTGCAGCTCGTATCGGGACCATAGCAAACGGATGAGAAGTGGCTGGTGACACATCAGAATTCATTGGATCTTCATGATGGGTTTCCGTAGCAGATAACAAAAAATTTACCTACGCGGAATACCCTCAATGCCCAAGGACCTATCTAGAAGTAATGAAGTATGGAGGAAGACAACGGTAACATACCCTTGAAGACCGAGAAAGCGTTACACTCATGCTAGAGCATGGATGATGTAGTCGTACCCGTCCGACCTCAAGGTCGCGAAGATCCTCGCACGTCGCCCCTTGTCTAGGTCCATGTACGATGGCCTAGAAGATTCAAATAGCCCCACCGAGTTATCACATGCATACGGTGCAATGCGATGACTCCCGAAACTCCTTGATCCATGTTGGGGTTGTGGAAGTAGATCCCCTGGCGGAATCCCCACAGTACAACGGCGTGCCACATATGCGTTGACTTCATGCGCATAGTCCTAACTCGGGACCGCGCCACGACAAAGGAAACTAGAGAGAGAGGAGAGTACTCCAACCAAAGGGAATACTCAATTTCTTGTGTCTTTTAGTCCACCCATAGGCACCCCTTTATATAGGATATGGGAGGTGTGCCCTCCCCTTTAGGTGCCCCATGTGGGACTAAACTTAAAGGAAAAATGCCTAGAAAAACATCCCAGCTGGATGGGCCAAATGGCCTCAGCCCACCAGCCAAGACGTGGCCAGCCGGGTGGGCCTGGGTGCCACCTGCATGGTCCAGCCCGCCCTCAAGCAGCGACAACCAACCAGTGGCTCGAGTGGGCTAGATATAACCTCCGGCCGAGCTCCACGACCCGCGCGTGCGGCGGTTAAGCGAGCTGGCCCGGGTGGGCCGCACCATGTCCCAGACCGTCAGCAGGGCCAGGTCCCTCGCGAGCCCTTTGGGCTGGGATTGAGCAAGGCCCACTGCGGCGGTCGGTGGCTGCGGTCGGCACCGCGTGACGCGTATTATCCGCCGCTCATTTCGGCTGGGCTGGTCAGACCAGCCTTGTTTGTTATCTTTTTCCTGTGGCTTTTTCTTGGGCCAATTTCCTCCAAGATTTTGGCCTAATGATAAAGTCACTTTATAAATTTGAATTTAAATATTGATTTAGAATAAATTAATTCATAATCAACATATAATAAATGCATATTTTAAATCGCCATTTATCCGAAACTCCTTTCAGCCTTTTCATTTCCTTCTTTCTCTAAACAACTTCGGATCTCTCCGGAATGATTCTGATTTCTCTCTCTTTCATGATTCCATCTAGCAAGATGATCTCCAAGCATCGTATTGCCCTTAAGTGTGTTTCCCTCGGTTCAGGAGTACTATAGACATGATCTATATCAATGATCAACAGGGGGACCGGGATGCCCATATTGACCCCTATGCACTCCACGATTCTCCATCGTCTTCGAACCTGAAACGATATATCCATATCCCTTGTTCACGATACATGACTAGTCCGAGATTTCATCTTCGGTATCATGGTACCTTGTTCAATCTCATTTCCAACAAGTACTATTTTACTTGTTCTGTGAAATCCCATATCCATGAACCAGTCATGTGTTGCACAACATAGATGTAATTCACTGAGTGGGCCTAGTTGTATCTTCACGTCACACAGGAGAACAATTCCCGCTCTTGAAGTATATTGCCTCTACGTGCTCCTTCGGATACCCAACGTGCACCTTTATGGCCACCCTTTTACGAGATGACGATTGATATAGTCAAAGCACCCTCCAGTAATAGTGACTGATATGATCTCACGGTCTAAGGATTAGGACAATCTGTTTCTTTGACAATTGCAGTGTGAACTAAGTGACATGATCGTGTTGTAACAATCATTGGTGGGAAATGGTCCATCACATCATTCCAGATGATATGACCTCATTGTCAGTGAATTTTCTTTAGCCCATGATCAGGAAACCTTGATCATCGTCTGCCCAATGAACTAGTTAAAATAGAGGCTACTAGGGACCTGGGTTATTTGTATACCACACCTGTATCAGTGTTTCTGCTTGATACAGTTATATCATGATATAAAACTATTATGAACTTATGAGATATGATAATAATATCCTTTTATTATTTGCCTCTAGGGTATATCTCCTTTAGTCTCCCACTTGGACTAGAGTACAAATAATCTAGCTGCATTGCTACTAATCGTAAACCATATCTTCATATGCATTTATTGATCATGATTTCTCATGGAGGACTACCTTTCCTAAATCTGTTTCACCAGATTCATAAGGTCCTATTTTGCAAATCATTGTTGTCAACTGTTTGACATTCACACCATTATCATATAATGTGTCTTAGCATTTTGGTGACAAAAGTGAGACTTATGTTTTCTAGCTTATACAATGATGATCTATCAGTCAATAGAACTTTCAAGATGTCATATATAACTATAAACACACTTAGTCGAAAGTCAAACTTTCTCCAGACCAAAATTATACTTCCCAACATTTGAAGTATCCTAATACTTCTATATCTATGTAAATTCTAATCAAAGTGCAACACTTTCACTCTGATGTCTAGCCACGCTTTCGCTGCGTCCAAACTTAACTCTGATTCAATGATTTAGAAATCACTTTAGAATCCTTGTTCATTACTACTAAGAACATGGGTCACATTATGTCAAGTATAAACAACATGGGTTTTACCTTGGAAAAACTATGACCAAGGCATAGTTGTTGAAGTGCATCCCTTTTCCCTGTTTTAACCATTGTCGTAAACATCGAGTAATTACTCAATACTTCTCCAAATAAGAACCAATTCTTTCTTGAATCCATTCTGAACTTGTTTCAAAATCTCAACAAGGTCCTTCTGAACACTTTCAAAATTTTCCAAGCATTTTGACATTTAATGTTCATTAAATATCCCGATCTAATCACATAGATCCACTATATTTAATTCAGGCTGAATTTCATCCATCTAATGATCTAATCATTCCTAATACCAAACAAATTGTTCGCTAATATGTCGATTACATATTCTAGAACATTGTCACGCTCCCACTCAAATATTTCATCAATATTTGATATTCTAGGATAACGCTCATCTCCCACTCAAATATGTCGTCCACATATTCTATTGGGGAAATCGCTTAGCTCCCACTCAACTTGCTGACTTTTTTTGGATAATCCTGGCAAATCGAAGATTCTTTGATCTTGTATCAACTCGAGAATTTTCTGTTACAAGACTTCAGCATTTCCTGATTGATCAAAATATGCATGTTGTACCAGTTACAACCTTTCTCTTCATACTTGAAGACTTTGAAGTTTTGAACACTCCTTTACCAATTTCCAAAATTATTTGCTGATTAAATCCAATGGACATTAAGCATTTGTCAAAACACAACTTTGTGACAAAGTAACCTTTTATGTCTTCCTTTTCAGTTTCATTTCCATCCTTTCAACTTTGAAGTTTATTGGGAAGGATTAAGTAAATTCCATTACTTAATGAGATCAAGTAACTTTTACTTCATAATCTCAAATGTTACTTAAGTTGGGATTTCATGACTTTGAGTCATTTCTTGCACTTAGGTCCATCAAACTTCCTTTGTAGTTCGTAGGTATATCTTATTCCAATAATATGACAAGTGAATCAAGAATGCAATTCTGCAACTAGCAGAACAAGTTCTTGAATCCTACTTTCACAAAGTATTAGATGAAACACTTTATGATCATATCATTCTAGTTTCCCTCTATTTGTAAAGCTTGTTTCCAGAACATATTCCGTTTTACATTCTTGACAATTCGGAGGTAAGGTCAAAACCTTTTGCTTACACTTTTGCCTTTCCACTAACACTTCTATGAGGACCTTTTTTCAAATGAAGTACCTCACTGAGATAATACAAACTTTTTCTTCTTTGGGCTTTAGTTTGGAATTTGTGTTCTTAGTCTTACTAAGAACGCACCACAAAGACTTACTATTTGCAACGATCTCGAACTATCAAGATCTCTAGAAACTCGAGCTTGCCATATCTCATATGGTGTTGTTTCCATGAATCTTTAGATGTTTCTAATACTTGTGAGTGTTTACTAATTCAATCTCTAACTCTAATTCCTAATGTTAAACCATTCGAAGATCATTTGGACCAAATGTATCTTATACACTATGATTATGCTTTATTAGACATATCAATATGATTTGATTAGTCCAATCATCATAATTCATGAAATTGTTTTCACAAGTCCCTTATATTAACCAATTTTCTATTAACGTTGAATTCGAATCACTTGGATCAAATCCTAAAGACTTTGGAATTCCTGTTAATCTTATATCCATTTCATTTTGAAATCCTTTGAACAATTCAAATATTTTCAAACTTGTGTTTCATTAAGTAAATACACATATTTACCTAATCTCCCCAAATAATGATTTCCACTATTTTTTGAAAGTACAATACATCGAATGTATAAAATTCAACACTTCTTCGCATATCACCGTTTTACTAGAATGCGGAGTTTTAGTCATTCTTCCCAATGAGGCATGGTTCTGCAAAGTCTCTAGATGAAATATCTAGGACTCCAATCTTCATTAAGATGAAAAACATGCAGTAACTATAATGACTTAAACAATAGTGTTATTCATTATTTCAACTTGAATATATTTTGGCAATTCTCATAAACGTCCTTTTATCATACTGATAAAGACTAGAATAACATCTTATAATCCCAATGTGAATTATAAAAAGAGATCATTCATAAAAACAGAACAACTGAATTGTTTCTTATTAATATGCATAACCGTCTCACAATAAGCAAGACACACTCATAAGTTTTCACAAACTTGATTACAAAGCTTTTTATTCAAATCTTCTAATCCCAATGATAAACTTCGAGGGAAGGAGTGTCGTCGGCCATCAACTAGTTTGCTTTCCTTCATCACGCCATCAGTGCCTCGTTCCATCTTGTAACTCTCATGCAAAGGGTCCAGTTTTCATTAAAACAAGATTAAGTATCCAATACTTGAATCCTGCACAAGTGTTTCATGGAAACGTTCATAACTTGTATATCACATATACACTTTTTGTTGATGACGATCCCAGCTTTTGGGTTTGACCTTGGCGAAGGTATCATGGCAGTTATGAAGAGTCGTATCTTCTCTACCATCGGATTCCATCATCAAGAACTTCTAGGGGTTCACAAAGGATATAGAGGAGATGGTTTTCTACAAGGATCCTACTTAGGCGTTGGTATCAGTCGATGAAATACGACCCATCTAACTTAAGTTTCTCCCCATTCATTAATGGACTATGTATGTCCTAAACTAAGGGGATGGCCATAATCTACAAGATATTTGCAAAAAGGACTTAGACTAAGTTCATAATATTGAATTCAGATGAACTCCCACTTAAACTATCATCCCTAAAGACAATTTTAGTGATTACACGATCCCTTTTCCCCACATCTCCCCCGATCATCACGTCCATCAAAGTGGGTGCTAGGGTGGACTTTACCGGTCGATCACATCATCCATCTGACTCGTGCTTGATCTCTTGATCGCTGTGTTCATATGCTAGGCTCGCCAACTCAACCTTAGTGTATTCACTATGCAACATGGCTTACACCCACTTAATGCGAACGTAGATATGTCTGACCCCCGATCGTCATGGCCGGCCTCATAACAAAGAACTTTCTTGGTGGTGCACACTAAGGGAGAACACTTTCATTGGTATTAAATAAGGGATCATCCTATTTAAATGCTATTGTTGTGTATCTAATACTAGCAATCAAACAAGATGCAAACAAAAGATTAAATCAAATCTAATCATGTGTGACATGACATGGTTGTCTTCCTGCTCGATGATCTCCATCAGGTGCTCTAGCTTGGCGCCAAGTCCACAACGCCATTAGTCTTGTCGTTCATCATCGCGATGATTACTACTACACGACTTAGCAATATGAGAAGTAAACTACCTTACCTTTTCACGACATGCAACCATATCACATCACAGAGGCTTCCCTGCAACATAAAGTTAGACACCTCTACTCTATCTATTGCAAATTTTATGTGGTTGTTAAAGCTTTCACGATAGAACCGTTTCTACCTACGAACTTCCAACCACAACATAGATACAATAGTTGTCTCTACTACACCCCTTTCGGGGCCTTCCATTGTAGATGCCATATTAACTACTGTGAGAGAGACATACACCCGCTAGCCACTTATACGGTACAAGAAATATGTCGATCGTGGAACCAGTCTCACGTAGGATTACGCGTAAGGTCGGTTCGAGCCGCTTCATCTCACAGTACCGCGATATGAACAAATACACGTGGGAAGGTAACAACTAGGGTATCGATGCCCACACTTTGCATGTGTCTATCTGTAATAGCATACTAACCATAGATCTAGGATCTGATACCACTAATGGGTTTCCATATCAAATAACAAATTTTTTACCTATGCGGAATACCCTGAATACCCAAGGACCTATCTAGAAGTAATGTAGTAATGGAGGAAGATGGCGGTAACGTACCCTTGAAGACCGAGAAAGCGTTATGCTTATGCCAGAGCATGGATGATGTAGTCGTACCCGTCCGACCTCAAGGTCGTGAAGATCCTCGCACGTCGCCCCTTGTCCAGGTCCTTGTACGATGGCCCGGAAGCTTCAATTGCCCCACCGAGTTATCACATGCATACGGTGCAATGTGACGAATCCTGAAACTTCTTAATCCCTATTGGGGTTGTGGAAGTAGATCCCCTGGTAGAATCCCCGCAGCACAACGGCATGCCGCAGATGCGTTGACTTCGCGCGAACAGTCCTAACTTGGGACCGTGCCATGGCGAAGGCAACTGGAGAGAGAGGAGAGTACTTCAACCGAAGGGAATACTCAATTTCTTATGCCTTTTAGTACACCCATAGGCACCCCTTTATACAGGCTAAGAGAGGTGTGCCCTCCCCTTTAGGTGAACCATGTGGGACTAAACTTAAAGGAAAAATGCCTGGAAAAAAACCCAGCCGTATGGGCCAAATGGCCTCAGCCCACCAGCCAACACGTGGCCAGCCGGGTGGGCCTGGGTGCCCCCTACGTGGCCTAGCCCTCCCTCAAGCAGCGGAAGCCAGCTAGTGGCCCGGGTGGGACGGACAGTGCCCATGACCCATCTCCTCGATCCGCGTGTGCGGCGGTTAAGCGAGCTAGCCCGGGTGGGCCGCACCATGTCCCGGCCCATCAACATGTCCGGATCCCCCGTGAGCCCCTTTGGGCCGGGGTTGAGAAAGGCCCGCTGCGGCAACCGGTGGCTGCGGTCTGCACCGCGCAACGTGTATTATCCGCCGCTCATTTCTGCTGGACTAGTCAAACCAACCATGTTTGCTATATTTTTCCTATGGCTTTTTCTTGGGCCAATTTCCTCTGGGATTTTAGCCTAATGATAAAGTCACTTTATAAATTTGAATTTAAATATTTATTTAGAATAAGTTAATTCATAATTAACATAATATAAATGCATATATTAAATCTCCATTTATCCAAAACTCCTTTCGGCCTTTTCCTTTCCTTCTTTCTCTGAACAACTTCTTATCTCCCCGGAATGATTCTGATTTCTCTCTCTTTCATGATTCCATCTAGCAGGACAATCTCCAAGCATTGTATTGCCCTTAAGCGTGTTTCCCTCGGTTCAGGAGTACTATAGACATGATCTAAATCAATGATCAACAGGGGGACCGGGATGCCCATATTGACCCCTATGCACTCCACAATTCTCCATCGTGTTAGAACCTGAAATGATATATCCAATTCCCTTGTTCGTGATACAAGACTTGTCCGAGATTTGATCATCGGTATCCCGATACCTTGTTCAATCTCGTTTCCAACAAGTACTGTTTTACTCGTTTTGTGAAATACCATCTCCATGAACCAGTCATGTGTTGCACAACATAGATGTAATTCACTGAGTGGGCCCAGTTGTATCTTCCCATAACACAGGAGAACAATTCCTGCTCTTGAAGAATATTGCCTCTACGTGCTCCTTTGGATACCCAACATGCACCTTTATGGCCACCCTTTTACGAGATGACGGTTGATATAGTCAAAGCATCCTCCGGTAATAGTGATAGATATGATCTCATGGTCTAAGGATTAGGACAATCTATTTCTTTGACAATTGCAACGTGAACTAAGTGACATGATCGTGTTGCAACAATTGATGGTGGGAAATGGTCCATCACATCATTCTAGATGACATGAGGAAACCTTGATCATCGTCTGCCCAATGAACTAGTTAAATAGAGGCTGCTAGGGACCTGGGTTATTTGTATACCACACTTGTATCAGTGTTTCCGCTTGATACAATTATACCACGATATAAAACTATTATGAACTTATGAGATTTGATAATAATATACTTCTATTATTTGCCTCTAGGGCATATCTCCTTCACTTCAGGTGTTGAAGCATCTGAATCTTCACTACGGCTCTGTTTGTGGGACCCACCAACACTATCTTCCTCGGTAGTCTCAGCAGGGGGAACAACTGATTCAGAATCATCCACCTTGTCGCCCTCCACCACTTCATACTCCTTTAGCAGAGGAAGCATTGGACCCTTCACCTTCAAACCCTGCATTTGAATAAAAATATGGATGAACTCACATTACAAAGCAACACCAACTTTTGCGAGTGAAGAGCGACAGTAGTCCAAGAATTAGTCGAGGGACCGCCTCCTTCGAATTGAAAGGGGCGATCTAAGTCTCCTTTAACAGCTTATCATCCGTAGTGAAACTTGTCAAATATTTGATTTTCTTCTCCAACTTTGTGGATGACATGCCCTCCTCCAAGGTGCGTGTTGGATCTGAAGAGCCAACATACTTCCACATGGGGCGCACCCTGGCCTAAAGAGGTTGAACCCGACGTTGGATGAAGGTTTGGATGATATCCACATCATCAACCTTGTGAGATCCAGACACATGGCTTAATAGGTTTGATAGGATACTCATACTAACAAGTTGCAACTTCTTTTCCGGAAGCTCATTCGAAAAGAACTCCAAGGTTAAGCGTGCTTGGCCTAGAGAAATTCTAGGATGGGTGACCGACCGGGAAGTGGGTACCGGGTGCGCAAAATAGACTAGTGTTGGTCTGTGGGGCCAGTCTAGATATCCTATTAAGCTGCTAGGAGTGACACCCTTGGGCCCAATGGACGGGGTGTTACAAACCTCTTGACCAGGGATAATCCACAACTGCTTCATCCACTCATATAAAGCTTGATTTTAGGCTCTTCACCAAGCAACACTTCGTTCCTCCAAGAATGATTCCTCTCGACCTTGTCACTCGCATCAAAGGGAGCCAACCCATACTTCTTCTCGCCAACCTTTTGGTCACGGATGTAGAACCACTTGGTCTATGGGGCTAGTCTAGATATCCTATTAAGCTGCTGGGAGTGACACCCCCGGGGCCCAGTGGACGGGGTGTTACAAACCTCTTGACCATGGATAATCTGCAGCTGCTTCATCCGCTCTTATAAAGCTTCGACTTCAGGCTCGTCACTGAGCAACTCTTAGTTCCTCCAAGAACGCTTCCTCTCGACCTTGTTACTCGCGTCAAAGGGAACCAACCCATACTTCTGCTTGCCAACCTTTTGGTCACGGATATAGAACCACTTAGCTCTCCATCCTGAGCGGATTCGACTATTTTGAAGAGAAATACTACTGGTTGGGGTGAATGGAGATGCCACATCCACCAACTTCATAAACATAGCTCCTAGAACCTAGCTGTCTCTTGAAACCATAAAATTTCTTGAATAAACTAAAGTGCAGCGCAATACTAAGCTTGCACTCGTAATGAAGTAGGCTATGTGAAGAATCGAATTGGTGACAACTGGTGCAGTTGAATGCCATAGAGAAAAAGAAGACCATGCAGAAAATCATGGGTAGGAAGCGACAACCCATGAAGAACAAAAGCCAAGAACATCACCATGAACCCATTTGGAGGATTGGGGATTACCTCCGGTATAGGGATGGCGAAGTCCTCCTCAGCCACCGGGATCAGGCCGGAAATGCTAACAAAAGTGCAGCTCTAATTTCTCCACTGTCGACCATCGCCAGCTGCCATCAGTAACCCTAGAAGAATCGGCGTCCTTCTTCTTCGGGACAATAATGGTCCTGGAACTGGAACCTCTAGTGGCCTTTCCCTTATTCTTCCCCATGGGAGCACCTTTTCTCCTCTGGGAAGCTCAGATGAATACCCTCGGGAATACGTGCAACACTTCTAGTGTAGAACAAAGACGAACAATGGTGGGGCGCAAGAATGTAGAGGTGGTGAGGAAGTAGAAGAAGTGAGATTGTTATTGCGGTATTTTCTTCTTTGATATTGCTTTCCATACAATCTCGACTGTTGGCTCTCGACCGTGGGCATGCGGTGCCCATCCAGCGGAGACACGTGGCAACCAAGGAACCAAACCGTCGCCACACTTTCCCCATTGCGCACATAAATCGAGGAGGCATACTTAATACCCATTTTTTACGCTTCATGCGGTCAAGTCTGGTTAGCCTTCTATGGGGGACCACTATGCCACGTCCCATCAGCCTTTTCCCACTGACGGTTGAGGTCACCAATCGTCATCCCTGACATCATCATTAATTCAAACCCAACACAATTCCTAAAGGAAGACAATGGAACTTTCAACTACATTCGTTGAACTGAACCAACAATTGAACGACTCTATGGATGCAGCTGTGCCACTAAGACTGAGTTTCTGCTCAAGTCTACGACTCAAATAGACACTCGGGGCCTACTCCTAACTAGAGCGTTGGTCGCACACTCAATGTAATTCTGGGTCTAGTGTAAGCCCACGACACTATTAATCATCGCCGTTAGGGACACGAACTCGAGTCTCTTCCCGAGTCCACGACTTGGTCAGGCACTCAAGAGTTACTCCTAACAGGAGCGATGGTTGCGCACCCGATGTACTTCTGAGTCTAGTGTAAGCCTATGATATTATCAATCACGACCATCAAGCACACGAACTCGAGTCTCTACCCGAGTACACGACTCGGTCAGACACTCGGGGGCTACTCCAAACTGGAGTGTTGAACGCGCACATCTATAAATTTCGAGTGGCACACTCTGAATCCTCAATCGAATCAACTAAGGACTCGGTGGCTACTCCCATAGGGAGATCTATTCACGCATAGTTCATCCAAAGCAATCGATGACTATATGTCTCTGCTCGAGTCTAGAACTCGAACAGACACTCGAGGGCTACTCCCATAGGGAGCGCTGGCTGTGCACCCTATAGAAAACACAAAATTCATACAACTATTCGTTGTGCTGACTATGTCCACAATGGTGATTTTCTCACAACAATTGCTACTATTGGCGATTTCTCCCACACACCTTCCAATATAAAGTTCAGAGACAACGTCTTCTTGGCCACCTGAAACACCTCCACGGTGACAAACCTTCAGATGTTGTCTCTACGATGCAAAGATAAGACCTACATACACTATCTAATGGCCTGCCAATCACACCTGCTGCGCTCTACCAGTTAAATACTGCACCAACAGGCACGATGAAAAATCCTGACGGACGTGTTGGGTACATAAAAACTAGAACTGGAGTTCACGTCATTAAGGCCTCTATGCCATGAGTCGAATTACACCAGCAATTTCCAGATTCGAGTTCGGGGACTCGATTTTGAGTAGGTCATGTTTGTTTTTTCCCAAGAGCAATTAAATGGTCCCGACCCGTCGGATGAACCAGGCACATGTGTCGGAATCCCTATGAACTATATGATCATTTCACTCAAGTTTGATGAATCTTTCAGGGAATTACTTCCAAAGTCTCCATCCGAATCTTCGATTCGACTACATACTTGAGGGATACTGACATAGGTATGCCCTATGGGTACCTATCATTCTCCTATATGGTCCGACCCAACAGGAAGTCCACGTAATAATCTGCCAAGGATGGTGAAGCCCATGATGATTCGAGTGAGGCCAAGCCCATGAAGAACACGACTCCTTGACGGACACGACATGATTAGATAGGAATGTTTAGGGTTTCACTGTCGATCTATAACCGACTCGCACATATCCTGATACCAGGTTCCCCCATATAAGGACCAGGAGGGGCGATGCGAAGGGTAATCAACACTCCCATGTACACACCTGCCAGATCTCATCTGTGCACCATCGCCATCTCGACACCCCTATAATCCTTTGGATCTCCATTAATCAAGAGCAGACAAGTAGGAGTAGGGTTTTCCCTCTGGGGCCTGAACCTAGGTAAACCTCATGTCCCCGTGTTCTTATTTGTTTGTCGACGAAGTTTCCAGCATGCACTCTTCCTTAAAACCCAAGTGCATACACTATGGGAATTTACGTGATCACCCCACGTTAAGGAGACCATGGCAACATGATAGAGGATCTATACATGATGGTAGCACCAACCAATACTCCTTCAAGTCGAACATCAAAACTTTAGTGCTCCAACCTATGACGCCAAGCCAAATTATTTCCTCCAACATGACAAACTTAGCCAAGATACAACAAGCAAAATATCCTTGTGAGATGAGTGGTGAGAGAGTGAACCACCATCACGTGAGTGAGATCCACAAGCTTAAATTGAATGGAAAAATCTCGGGTGCCACGTCAAATGCTACCAAAAGTGAGATGAGTGATTTGAGTATGACCTATCCTAACAATCCATCATACAATTCTCTCTCTTTGTTGTCGGTTTTCCAAAGTAACCAAGATACAACACCACCTCCAAGAATTCGATGATATCTCTATCCGCAACATGAAGATAAGAACAACTACAAGCACTTCAAAACCTATGATCAAGGCTTTGACACCGGAGATCCAACCACATATAAGCTCAAGACCACATGCAAATATCCTTCTTTACAAGGTGATGATGGAACATCATCGGGTCGACTCTTTTTCAAGAGGGGAGATGATGCAACACATCATAAGGTGAAATCCTTCCATACCTTGTCCTCCCTTAGTCCTCACTTGAATGAGATCCTACATGAGCCAAATTCCTATCGTGTGACTATGTCCAAAACCATGAGCATGATGCCAAGAGGAGATGCCAAGGATAACCCAGGATACTAGGCCCCCAGGCAAGAAGCATGGAAGAGGATATGTAAGAAGCAGCACCATGACTGGAGTCTCCGCCCCTTCAACCGGAGTATCCACCACTAGACCCCGGTGATGCAACCCAATACATGGCAATAACCATTGGCCCACATCATGATACACCAACCATTCATAACAAGGTGAACTCCTTCCATCTCTTGCCTTCCTTTATTCATCACTTTAATGTGATCCTACTTGAGACAATTGCCTATTGTATGACTAGGCCCAACCATGACGCCAAGAGGGAGAGACAAGGATGCCTCAGGAGCCAAAAAACCTAAGCAAGAAGCTTGGAAGAGGAGAAGGAAGAAGCAGCTGAAGCAGCACCAGAGTCTCTAGACCTTCCAGCACGGAATCTCCACAGCACCTGAAGTCTCCACCCTGTCGTGGCCAGCGTATCCACCCTCACCTCAACCAGCCAGCGCCTACGAGGTACTAGAGCCCGACCGGAGTCTCCAGCAGTAATACCTTAGTCTTTGGCCTAAGTATGGGCCTACATGCATTGGAGCTAGGCCTCAGCCCATGTACCCCTTCATTTATGAGTAAACTACCCCTAGCTCATGTTTGTCCTATATATATATGCTCCTACCTCCTTATGTAAACCCTAGGGAAGATATGATGAAGGTATAGAGCTATTGTCCATGACATCCTCTTGTGGAGAAGACCCGTTTGGGTACAAGACCTCTAAGATCTAATCTTTGAGATGACCACAACCTCTCCTTGTATCAGCACTCTTTCTATCTTGTGATCTCTATTGCCTTGCAATCTCTTCACAAGAAGATTCTAGCCGCTCCTTGCCAATCTTTCCTACTTGGATATCTAGCTTTGTGTCTCTTCCAAGTGGATTCTACTAGGTTGGTGGTTTGGGCCAACGAGAGCAAACCAATTTAGGTGTGGTGTGCGTTTGTATCTTCGATTCCCCTCGCATGTTCACTATGTTGTTTGCTCCCTCGCCCAAATCCCCTCAAATCTATGAAGATCGGACCACAATAATATCTTTGTCCTACATTATATGGTATCAAGAGCCTTTAGTTTTGATGGATTTGATATTGTGTTGAGTTTCTAGCCACCAATTTTGTTTTTCTTGCATAAATTCAAAATTTTCCACCAAAAATAGCCAGATTCATGATTTGGATCGATCTAGAATTTGAGAGGGTTTTGGTAGGTTTTTATCCATAGATATGCTGCTATACTCGTTGAGCTATCTCCCTTTGTGTTCCCATATCCTTGTTTTCCCCCGTCAATTTGACATTTTGGCGCAAGTTGTTTCGCCCAAATCGAGCCCCGGTTGTGTTCTTGAAGTTTTGGAACCCCCAGGGAACGAGTCTCCATCCACGGGCCCGGGTCTCCACTATAAGTGACTCCATGCCAGCGTCTCCTCCCCCAGAGGCTGGAGTCCCCACCCATGTTCCAGGGGCTTGCACCAAAATTCCAGTAGAAAATAGTTTTCTGCTTCTACACCGTTTGGAGCATAACTTTTGCATACAAACTCGGATTTTGGTGTTCTTTAGCTCGCTTTGAAGAGGAGAAGGAGCACCACATCAAGATAAATTGTTCATGATATCTACTCCAACAAAATTTCTGTGAGCAAGGATGGAACCAGCTAATAAAGGGTGAAGATCAACGACAAAAGGTATAACAATTCCACGACTTCTCCCAACTCGCTTTCCTTCATGAGCCACACTATCTTTGCGATAAAAGAAATGCCTATTGATACTAGTTCCTTCTATGATTTCTTGGGCTTTGCACAGTTGATACCTTGTAGAATTATGAGCAAAAGTTGTAAGCGTTATCTCATATAGTTGTCTTGTATAGTTGTTGGCACAAGGAAGAAGCAAGTGAAAAGGGAAAAAGAAAAAGAAAAGAAAAATAAAGAAATAAAAAAATAGAAAATACAAAGAAATAAAGATACAAGTTCCATATAGAATAGGAATCGCAAGCTCGGTGACAAACTTGTAGGTGGTACTTATTGTGCATATCTTGTAACCCTCCAATTTTGTGTAATTGAACTAGCGTCTCTCCTTATACTTGTGCGGCATGAGGTTATAGTCTTCACTAGGCTTTAATTTGGTTCTTAGATCACTTTTCCATTGCATAAGACTCATTTATCCCATCGTATGTGTTTCCTTGAACATAATTCCTATCTTGTGAATTGACTTGTTTGCTCTGTGATCATCGTGGTTCTTTACTTGCCTTTACAAATATTGGTTTCTAGTTGTTCCAAGTTGCATGCCACTTTCCATACCTAAGCTCCTCATAATTTGTGTGTGTTTATTGTTTCTTGTGTTTGTTGATACAACACCACTTCTCCTTTGTATTTGGTTTTCTCTCGGTTAATACCATTGATCCAATACCATCTACAAGGTGAGATACAGTGTAGTATCCTTGAATCCAATTATTCCACTATATCACACTTGGTCTTGTGAGAAACATGTATAGGGACTCTGAAACTGATGAGGAAGAATCCATGATAAGCCACGACAACAACGACTCCACAAGCATCAATGACATGACGAAGCACTACACTGACATTGGATCCGCATGGTTGGAGGACTTGGAGTACTACACCAACAATGAAACCCCAAGCATGGAGCACACGGAACACCATGAGGACTTCGACTTCTCATTCATGGAGGATATGGAACACTTCATCGACTATGATGGCGACTCACTCATGAGCTACAATGACTTCTTCCACCACATGGAGACTGAGCACTTCTATGCCATGCAAGCGGAGGCGCGTCTTCAAAAGGAAAACAACAACAAGATATTCAAGTCACATCCATCAAAAGAAACTATATACTATGATGATGGTCCATCAAGCTCAAAAATCCACAACTACCCAACAAGCACCAATACACATGAGCCCCAACAAGCTCACCTTGTTCCAAGACAAGCGTGTCACCAACAATAAGAGCTCAAGAGCATCAATGACATATGCGCTACAAGATCAAGACGGTGTACAATTAATCTCCTCCATGAGAACAAGGAAGCAAGCTATCATACATGCCACCAAGCCACATCAACAAAATAAGTTTGACATGAGGTGCCCAACTACAAGAACATCAACGACGCCACTTATCCTTCGAGGAAGACTACCGCACGATCTTCAAGACCATCGAGATAGAAGATCTCATATGACATTGGTGCTACCTCACGGACAAAGAAGGTGAACAAACAAACACGTCGCCACCCACACCATGAAGATTACAATGCCAAGAACTTCCACGACAAACCTTCTCCAAGGAAGTCTTCCACAAAATCTATAAGATCATCAACAAATGAAAAGGATGCAATGGATCTCTACTTCACCAAGTTGGATGAATCCTTCAAGATGACCTCTCATGAAGTTGAAGCTTTTAAGACATGGTGCCAAACCTTGGATGAGGACAAGCGTTGCAGTACAACCAAGGAGGTGAAATATGATACCTCAGATGGCAATGAGAGTGATGATGCCTTACTTTAGGCATTTATCTTTGGAGACAAAAAGGTTGAGGATGGTGAGCATGGGATTTTCCCTTCACCAAAGGAGGCGAATGGAGTTGAGGACACAACAGCTATTCCCATATTCTTGAGTGATGATGTGGTACCAATCCCATGTGAGTTTGAAATCCACTTATCCCACATGAGTGAGAGCAAAATTTAAGGGTTCTACAGCAGAAAACAAAAAACTCCTAACAATGAGAACGATATTGCCAAGATCTACTCTATGCAGATGTAAGGTAATAGAGGGATTTAGTGTTCATACCCTTGAAGACCGAAAAGCATTACGTTCCAATGAATGTTGATGATGTAGTCATATGGTGATGCCTACCTCAAGGTCGTGCATGTGTACAAGCTATTAGTGCCACAACTGGCAGCACCTCCGTAGTTCTACACACATCTAGTGTAGACGACGTCCCCCGTGCTCTAGTACAATGAAGCAGCAAAAGCAGATTGATCCGGACCGAAGATCTGGTAGCATGATAGAGTGCGTATAGTGGAGAAAGCCATATCCCCGTATGCACATTCCAACTTGGGAACCACACATGAGGGTCAGAGAGAGGGAGAGAGAAAAGGCAAAAGCGAATTGATGGGATGCTTTGAGGGGAGGGGCTCCCCTCTTATATAGGAGGAGGAGGAGTGTATCACCACAAGGGGGTAGATGGGGTGGGAATAATCTCATTGCCAGCCTAGGTGGTCCCCACATGTGGAGTGGTCCATGGCCACTGGCCCTCTTGGCCCTCCTTGGGGTACGTGCCCCCTATATGGGCTTTCCTCTAGGAAGGGCCCATTTAGGTGTGCTACTCCTAAACTCAATTAAAAAATATTTTTTTAATATTAGTTCATCTAATTAATATCAAACACATATTATTTAATTCCTCTTACTCCAAAACACCTTTCGGAACACTCCAATCATCATCGGATATCCTTGGAACTATTCTAGAGTTCTCTTGCTTTTCTCCTATGACCTCAGATCAATCCCTAAGTGTCACTTACCCTTAAGTGTGCCACCCTATGGTTCGGGAATACGTAGACATGATTGAGACATTTCTTCGATCAATGACAAACAACAAGATCTAGAAACCCATGATGCCCCCATGCATTCCACGAATTAACTTGATCACTTGAACCTTAAACGTCGAGTCTCATTCCCTTTGCTACACGATACTTGGTTTGTCCAAGACCTGATCTTCAGTATCTCTATACCTAGTTTTATCTTGTTACCAACAAAAACATTTACTCATTTTCGTGATATTACATCCCCGTCACCTAGTCACATGTTTGCAAACTTTGTAGATGTAATCTCACCGAGTGGGCCTAGGGTATCTATCCATCACTCGGATGGACAAACCCGATCTTGATGCATACACCTTAACCTAACCCTTCGGAATACATGAGAATTACCTTTATGATCACCCTATTACAGCGTGACAGTTCATGCAATTGAGGCAGCCTCCGGTGATAGTGATTAAATATGATCTCACGGTCAAAGGATTGAGTTACTATGTTTTACTAGTTATCACAATGTTGAACTTTGTGCCTGGATCTCATTGAAATACTAGAAACAGGTGTGTGTCCATCACATCATTCATCTACTGACATGATCCCATTGCCAATTAACATAAATACCCATGATCAGGAAACCTTGATCATTAGCTGGCCATTGAGCTAGTTAACTAGAGGCTACTCGGGACTTGGTTTGTTTACATAGCACATGTGTACTAATGTGTAGCATCCCAATTGTCTAACAATTGTAATGCTACTTGGTCTAGTAATATAATGGCTACTTCAAATATATAATTGTTGCATCATAATTATATCATGCTCATGTCATCATGCCACCTTGCATTTGAGCATCATATAAAACCCTTTTGATTTGGTTCTTCTCTCTTATGCATCATTAATTGTATTTGCCTCTTGATATTGTATTTGGTTCTTGATATATTGTTTAAATGCCCAAGTTGAGTTGGGGGCATATCTTTTGTTAACTCCACCACCTTTCTTGTCATCACCCATCATTCCACCATTCCACCATATATGAGCATTGCAACTTATTTGGTTTTACCTCTAGCTCATATGTGTTGGTGTGGATCCATTCTACCTCCACATGCTCTCATATATGCACCATATTGTTTTCACATTATTGGTTTAGGAGAGCCACATGGCCACCTTTGCATGCCTTGTGAGTGGGACCCTTTTTCCTAGCTTCCATATGGATTATTATGGAATTATGCTCATGTTGGGATATTTTTGGGACTATTGAGCATCTAGTGGCACATATATACTAGCATGTCCCATTTTTATTCAAATATGGTCATCTCCAACTACTCCACATGGGGAATCCTTTCACTTCTTCTAGTTTGGCTTATTCCATATTGTGGGAATGCACATGTATAAATGCTATGGATATTATTTTGTTTTCACAAGATGAAACCTAGCATTAATATTATGCATGGGCCATGCAACAATCTCTATATTTTTTTGCCTCCTTTGTTTTTATTTGGTCTTTTTGAGTGGCTCATCTTCCACCTTCCTCTTTCCCTCTCTTTTGGCTTGATCTAGTTTGGTAGTGCTAAAATCCCCCTCATCTCTCTCTCTCTCTCTCTCTCTCTCTCT
Source organism: Avena sativa (assembly GCA_916181665.1). Taxonomy (NCBI): domain Eukaryota; kingdom Viridiplantae; phylum Streptophyta; class Magnoliopsida; order Poales; family Poaceae; genus Avena; species Avena sativa. The sequence continues at coordinate 369,709,935 of OV702290.1, forward strand.
CTCTCTCTCTCTCTCTCTCTCTCTCTCTCTCTCTCTCTCTCTCTCTCTCTCTCTCTCTCTCTCTCTCTCTCTCTCTCTCTTCACCTTCCTCTCCTTCCACCCACATCCGTGCATGGCCATGTGGATTATGCCAAAACCCTAACCCTCCCCCTTAGTCTCTCCTTGCCGAGCCTCACCTTGCAGGCCCCACCTAGCCACCTACTCCCCCTGCCCTAGCTACCCTCCACCCAAGCCCTAACCCGAGCCATACCTCCCTCACTTCTAACCCTAGCATCTACCCGAGCCTCCCCTCTCCCTCTCTCTCTGCCGTGCGACCCCACCGGCCCGAGCCTGCCTGCCTGGCCTCGCCCTGACCCCACCTGCAGCCCCATGCGCCTGCGCCTGCCCTGCCCTAGCTACCCCAGCTCGAGCACGTGAAGGAGAGGAGGAAAAAGGGGCCGAAGCCACCTTTTCTCTACCCCACTCCCCACGGCACCCCTCTCCTCTCCCGTCCCTATCTGCTCCCTCTCTCTCACCTGCTGCCTCCCCCAGATCCACCCCAGGGCGCCTGCCCTCTCCCCTCTCTTCTCCATCGCCACCACCTAACCCCACGCCGGCCACCGTCGGTCTCCACCGTTCCCCCTCTTCCAGCCGGTGGCGTGGCGATCACTGGTGTCGAGAAAGGCCACGCGGCACCCCTGCATCACCCTGTACACGCCGTCGCGGAGGAGAAGCACCAGAGCGCCGGTACCAGCGCCGGCCGAAGCGAAACCCTAGCTCCGCTCGGCCTCTGCTTCGTCGGCGATCGCCAGCGCCTCTGCCCGAACCAACACCGCCAGCAGCCTCGCGGTGAGCCCCTCTACCCCCCTGTCATGGTCCGCCTCGCCATCGCCGTCTAGTGCCGCCGTTCCTTCCGTCGAACGCCGTCTGTGCGTCGAGCTCGCTACCGCTTGCAGGGTCCCCGCGTCGCATAGAGCTTAATCTAGCCGCCAGCCGCCCTCCTGTCACCTTCCTAACGACAGCCGCACTGGTTCGCACCCCCAGCGCACACCCGCACGTCCCTGGTTCGATCCCCCGCCCCGCGCCGAACACCGATCTGTCCGCACGACGCGGAGAAGAGGAACAGTGGGGCCGTGACGTCCTTTTTGCAGAAAACCACTCCCCTAGCTTTTGGCTCAACCCGCGGTACGCAGAGCCCCACCAGTCAGCCGCGCCAGCGCTTTTGCAGAAACCCCCCCCCCCCCCCCCCCCCCCGGCTTTTCCCGTCCGTAACCCGTGCTCCAGCCTCAGCCCTACCTGTCAGCCTCTGTTCCACTCGCCGCTGTCGCGTGGGCCTACGAGGCCCCAGGCCCCACCTGTCGGCCTCTGTGGCTGGCAGCAGCCGCGGTGAGAAAACCTTTATCTGCGCTCGGTGACGTCCAGTCAGCCTGTCCCCACTCGTCTGTGGCTGTGGCTAGACCTGGGTGAGTAGCAAAAGTTTTACCGTATGTCTGTTTAAATTTAAACCCTTTTAAATTAATTTAAATTCAAATTTCAAATCTGTTTTCAAATAACTTTTAAATTATAAATCCAAATAATACATATAATATATGTTTTAAAATCAGAAAAATGTGAGGAATTCAAATATGCTATTAAAAATATATTTTGAACACTTTAAACTTCGAGTTGATCAAAATTACAATAAAATGCCCTTTATCTTAATTAATCAATAACTTTTGTTTTATAACTCCAAATTTGACAAATAATAGGCCTAAAATGTTTAGCTCGACGAGACCTTTCTGTTTATGCATTCCTTGTTCTGTTTTGCAGCATGCATCATATAAATATAATGTATACAGAAACTTAATTGAGGTTAAAACATGATTAAAACTCAACAAAATGATTTATACTTGTATTCCACACCTCACCCATGCCATGCTACATTATTGCCATGCAAATTGTGCATCATTCATCATGGCATGATTGTTTGCTTGATGCATTTTATTCATATGCTTGTGCACTTTATTTATGTTGGCCCTTGTTTGTTTGGTTCTTCTCCGAATAGACGCTGAGCAGGGGATATATCAAGAGACCTAGGAGCACTACCCAGATCCTTCTCTCGCTTCAACTGAGCTGCCAGGCAAGCACTACCACATGATTGCATACATTTAGTACCTATTGCCTCTATCTTATTCTTGCATCATTGCGTCACGATTGCATTAAACTGAATCCCAAGTATTGCATACCCTTTACTTTTAAACCCCACCGAAGCTTGTTCCTCCATCCCATGAGCCATTACTACAGGAGTTGTTTGAGCCAGGCGAGTCGTAGAACAGCATGTGTAGGGTATGTGAGTGTCTGATGGATAACGAGGTACCTATACAACTTAACTTGAGTAGTAATGGGATAACTAATGAAAGTGGCACCGGTGAGCCATATTCGCTATTTGGTTTTCAGGCTCACTTGTGTCCCGTAGGACCCCGAGTACTTGATTCCTGTTCCTTGAATATTTGCGCTATCCACATCCGGGAGGCTTATGAACCCCCCTGAGCCAGAGCTTGATTCATTCTTATTTCTTGGGGCCACAATTAGTTTGGGGCTTTATTACTATTCTGTACTTATGCCATGCTTTACTGCTTAATTTAAAATTGTGCGAGGAATGCACCTGTACTGTTTAGGGCCGTGACACGTTTTCGCTGTATCGACAAGCCCAGTCACACTTTCGGGTTAGTCGTTTACCAGCCGTCCACACAAACCTTGAGTCCGTCTCGTAGCCGGCCAGCTTCGTTGCGGGTAGCTTAATGGGTGGCTCCCTGAAATATTTCTGAATCCTGTGATCGCTTTGTCGTGAATGCCTCGTTGGGTTTTGATTTGGTTTTTCCGAGGTTGATCGAGTGTGTGTTGCTATTTGTGCACCCCTGCAGGGTAAAAACTTTCTGAAAGCCGTGTCCGCGGTTATGGACGACTTGGAGCACAGTTTCTCGACCATAGACAAGTATAACTACAGTACCGCTCTTAATTTGACTAAGTACCTGACTAGTAAATAGTGTAATTCTCATGGAATGGATAATAAAACTGCCAACGGATGGGGTTGTTCGTCCGCTCCTCGTCGGTAAGCGAGGAGGAGGATGGATCTGTTAATATTACCGTTATAACTATTGATGTTAATTCACGAACAATCCGTCTATCTTTGGTTAGGCGGATGGTTAGCGAGTATCTATAGAATTGTTAGGGTTTATCTTTGCTGCAATTGCGTCACCCCAGGTTGTGTCCCCTGTAGAGGCATAAAGACATGCTGAGTACCCCTAGGGTCTCACACGTAAATTGTTTGATTCAGATGAACAGGTAAGCTCGCAAGATGGATACTGGGTGGAGGAGACGGACGATGTGGGCAACGATCATTCGGTGTAGAGATTCCGGGAACGGGGATCCGTGAGATCTGTGGGCGGGATGTGCTTATTTATGGGGCATCTTATGCCGATTTGCTTCTTATCCGTACTCGGATCTTGTTTTCCGCTTCCGCTTGATACTCTGATGTTTGATGTATGAGGTGATATCCTAACTATTATATCTATCTAGGATATTTGGATCTTGCCGTATGGCGTTGCAATATTTCTATTTCTTTTAGATGAATGGCTCTGAGAACTATTGTATGGTGGCTTGCATACATACTCATTTGTGTATGTAGTTGATCCCTTCGCCTGCCGATTACGCCGCCCGTTCTTGTCCCCGATGTTTGGAAATGGTTAGGGACGGCCGAAAGGTCTACCTGTGAGTGGCATTTGGGCCCCACCGTACTATTTTAACCATTTCCGCTCATCTAGGCTTGTAACTAGGAGCGTAATTCACCGAGGTAGTTACAATTGGTATCAGAGCCATCCCGCCCTTCAGGGTCTCATCAGCCAAATGGTCGTTGTCAGTCTAGCAAATATTTTTGGTAGCTACGTATACTAGGAAAAACAAAACGTGAGAGTAGGACTGCTTCCACTTTTCTTCTTACCCAACCACCCACCCTTTTCTGGAAAGGAAGTGTAACGTTTTCAATCCTCTTCTTAAAATTCAAACTAGGATTTCACGGTTCTGGGTTTCCGTAGTACCATAGAAAGTGTGTGTGTGTGTGTGTAATTCCTTGTCTATCTGTTGCATCCAATTTGTTATCACAATCTGCCTTTGGTTATCACTGTTCGTACATTCCATATAGACAGGCTTTTGAAAAACCGGTGCGATCTATCTGACTCCTTGTTAACGGTGCCCACCTTCTTAAGGGTGTCCTTCCTTCTAGCAACTCCATGTTCTGTGTAAGCATCTGTTGCTAATCTCTACCTGATAAGTGTTTTTGCGCATCTATTGGTATTTTAATGACCGAAAAAATGCGGAAAATTTTTCTTTGATACATCTGTGTTTCCACACTCCTTTCCAGTCGTGTGTGAAACATTATCTATCTCCCTTTTATCAGCATGTCCATGCTAACTCATTCTTTTGTCCAACGGCGCTTAATCCTGGAGTTTTAATTCATCTCCAATTCTCTTGGGCTAATTAATAACATGTGTCGATCCGATGATGGTGATTGTAATTTGGTTCTCAGCATAGCTATAGGACACTTATCATGAGTGGAATATGGAAAATTCTATCAACCACTATCCTCCAAATGGTGACGGTTATCTCCTGTGATTTTGAGTACACCGTGATCATATCTATGCATATTCAAGCAACTTGGCAATCCGGAGTTTCTCAAAGCACTACGGCGGTCTATCATCTGTTCATCCTCTGCACATCTTTTTGAACTCTATATCTGCAATCTTCTCTTTGATACAGTGGAATCGCATCTTTTCATCTCTGATAGTTTTGCTTAAGGTATGAGCTATCATCGGTTCTTATCCAAGATCTCTTTATCTTTGTAACCGGGATCCGATCGGCCATGTGAACCAGGTGACATCCCTTTTTCCATGGAAGATCATCTGTGTCCCTTTCTCTCAAGCTTCGCGAGCACTGCCTGTGTGCAAAGTCTCAAAGCGTGAATCCTGACTTTTTGAAGTCACCTATCTCGACCACGTCCTTCTGCTAAATAGATCGCTTCAGTTCTGGAATCAGCAAGTTCATTGTTAATTCCATCCTCCATCTTCAATCAAACCCGGAGTTTTTCCTTGTTGGCGAGTTATCATCATCGTTCCGCCGAAGTTTTCCTCAAGACTGCTAAATCTCTCTCAATCTTTTCAAGAAGAACATGGAGTTCTTTTCACCTCTATCTCGTTAAGTAATCTCTTGAAACCCTCTCGCTCTTTTGTCTATGCTCAATCCACCGGAGGCCATGAAGACCTTCCAGATCTTGTATTCCTTCTGTTCAAGTTGGTGCTACCTTTTCTGTAGCTGTTGAATCTTGCAGTTCTTCTCCGTAACCTTCCTTCATATCTTTCCGGTGGCTTGGTACTTCAGACATGACGACAACATCATCTTTATCTATCTATGAATCCGGCGAATCGTTTGCATCTATCCTTGTTTTCTAACGAAGTTCCATGAGTTTTTGACAATACCTTCAGTCTGTTTCGGTAGTTGGGTTGCATGGTTTTCTTATTCATGTGCGGAGTAATGCTTTGAGTGCGGGATGGAGTAGCTACCATACCACTACTCTTATCATTCGCTCTTGTACATTGAATTGGTAAACTAATGTGATTTCACTCATTCCACGGAAGTTAGAAGTGGCCTTTATCCCTCGATACTTTTTACTTCCGTCCTTGTTTTTCCGGAGTGCTCTCTCGAAGAAGGTAATCAATAATCTCTTGTTGGTGGTCTGTCTATTCTAGATGGAGAAAAATCTTCAATTATCTGGTGGAAACAAACGCAAACTCTTTTCTGTCCTCGTCATTCTACCGATGCTCGACATCCCCAAACAAGATGAAAGGAAACTATCTTTCTCTTTGTTTCATCAATTCTTTTTCTGTGGTAAAGCCAATTATGGTTGATGCCATCAGCCGCAAATCTATTGCGTTAGCCTCAAGGCTAAAGAAAGCAATAAGTATCTCTACAATAAACTCCAGATCCTCCATATTCTTTGCTTCTCGGGATCCCACCATGATCTGGCTTCACATCCGTCCCTAGAAGTTATATCCGCGCACCTCAATTGCGTGATCCTTTGGGTCTTACCGGCGCAAGAAGAATCTAATCCGGCGATGTCTAACTAAATCTTTCTGTTGATATCAAGGGACTCTATTGTTTGAAGGCAATACTGTTTCCGTACTTCATTTCTCAAATCCGAGTGAGGATACGATGCTATTGTCATAGTGGTTCAAACCTCTCCAATCTAGCTCTTTCTTCCGGCGAAACAGAGATTTCATCCTCTCTAGTATCGGTAAATCTTTAATCTTAACGATGTGTCTTTCTTTATCCACGATACATCATCTTTTCCTTTTCTTTCACAAGTGGTTCAGTTTCTCTTATCATGTTTCTTGAGAAAACCGGAGCTATGTTCATCCTATCCTTCTTGTCTCACGACAATCCTTCAACTCTTCAAACCGTTGTTTCTCAAGCAAAACACAAGACTCGCAGCAAGTCTAGCAAGTTTGCAAGGTGCCAGTGGTCGCACCATTCTGTTGATGAAGCCACTTGGGAACGTGAAGATGAGCTCCGTGCCAAGTATCCTACCCTCTTTGTGTCTTCTTCTTCTTCCTAGAATCTTGGGGCGAGATTCCTGTTTAGTGGGGGAGAGTTGTAGCATCCCAATTGTCTAACAATTGTAATGCTACTTGGTCTAGTAATATAATGGCTACTTCAAATATATAATTGTTGCATCATAATTATATCATGCTCATGTCATCATGCCACCTTGCATTTGAGCATCATATAAAACCCTTTTGATTTGGTTCTCCTCTCTTATGCATCATTAATTGTATTTGCCTCTTGATATTGTATTTGGTTCTTGATATATTGTTTAAATGCCCAAGTTGAGTTGGGGGCATATCTTTTGTTAACTCCACCACCTTTCTTGTCATCACCCATCATTCCACCATTCCACCATATATGAGCATTGCAACTTATTTGGTTTTACCTCTAGCTCATATGTGTTGGTGTGGATCCATTCTACCTCCACATGCTCTTATATATGCACCATATTGTTTTCACATTATTGGTTTAGGAGAGCCACATGGCCACCTTTGCATGCCTTGTGAGTGGGACCCTTTTTCCTAGCTTCCATATGGATTATTATGGAATTATGCTCATGTTGGGATATTTTTGGGACTATTGAGCATCTAGTGGCACATATATACTAGCATGTCCCATTTTTATTCAAATATGGTCATCTCCAACTACTCCACATGGGGCATCCTTTCACTTCTTCTAGTTTCCATATTGTGGGAATGCTTATGTATAAATGCTATGGATATTATTTTGTTTTCAAAAGATGAAACCTAGCATTAATATTATGCATGGGCCATGCAACCATCTCTATAATTTTTTTGCCTCCTTTGTTTTTTATTTGGTCTTTTTGAGTGGCTCATCTTCCACCTTCCTCTTTCCCTCTCTTTGGCTTGATCTAGTTTGGTAGTGCTAAAATCCCCCTCATCTCTCTCTCTCTCTCTCTCTCTCTCTCCTCTCTCTCTCTCTCTCTCTCTCTCTCTCTCTCTCTCTCCTCTCTCTCTCTCTCTCTCATCTCTCTCTCTCTCTCTCTCTCTCTCTTTCTTCACCTTCCTCTCCTTCCACCCACATCCGTGCATGGCCATGTGGATTATGCCAAAACCCTAACCCTCCCCCTTAGTCTCTCCTTGCCGAGCCTCACCTTGCGGGCCCCCACCTGGCCACTCACTCCCCCTGCCCTAGCTAACCCTCCACCCAAGCCCTAACCCGAGCCATACCTCCCTCACATTCCAACCCTAGCATCTACCTGAGCCTCCCCTCTCCCTCTCTCTCTGCGTGCGACCCCACCGGCCCGAGCCTGCCTGCCTAGCCTCGCCCTGACCCCACCTACAGCCCCATGCGCCTGCGCCTGCCTGCCCTAGCTACCCCAGCTTGAGCACGTGAAGGAGAGGAGGAAAAAGGGGCTGAAGCCACCTTTTCTCTACCCCACTCCCCACGGCACCCCTCTCCTCTCCCGTCCCTATCTGCTCCCTCTCTCTCACCTGCTGCCTCCCGCAGATCCACCCCAGGGCGCCTGCCCTCTCCCCTCTCTTCTCCATCGCCACCACCTAACCCCACGCCGGCCACCGTCGGTCTCCACCGTTCCCCCTCTTCCAGACGGTGGCGTGGCGATCACTGGTGTCGAGAAAGGCCACGCGGCACCCCTGCATCACCCTGTACACGCCGTCGCGGAGGAGAAGCACCAGAGCGCTGGTACCAGCGCCAGCCGAAGCGAAACCCTAGCTCCGCTCGGCCTCTGCTTCGTCGGCGATCGCCAGCGCCTCTGCCCGAACCAACACCGCCAGCAGCCTCGCGGTGAGCCCCTCTACCCCCCTGTCATGGTCCGCCTCGCCATCGCCGTCTAGTGCCGCCGTTCCTTCCGTCGAACGCCGTCTGTGCGTCGAGCTCGCTACCGCCTGCAGGGTCCCCGCGCCGCATAGAGCCTAATCTAGCCGCCAGCCGCCCTCCTGTCACCTTCCTAATGCCAGCCGCACTGGTTCGCACCCCCAGCGCGCACCCGCACGTCCCTGGTTCGATCCCCCGCCCCGCGCCGAACACCAATCTGTCCGCACGACGCGGAGAAGAGGAACAGTGGGGCTGTGATGTCCTTTTTGCAGAAAACCCGTCCCCTAGCTTTTGGCTCAACCCGCGGTACGCAGAGCCCCACCAGTCAGCCGCGCCAGCGCTTTTGCAGAAACCCCCCCGGCTTTTCCCGTCCGTAACCCGCGCTCCAGCCTCAGCCCTACCTGTCAGCCTCTGTTCCACTCGCCGCTGTCGCGTGGGCCTACGAGGCCCCAGGCCCCACCTGTCTGCCTCTATGGCTGGCAGCAGCCGCGGTGAGAAAACCTTTATCTGCGCGCGGTGACGCCCAGTCAGCCTGTCCCCACTCGTCTGTGGCTGTGGCTAGACCTGGGTGAGTAGCAAAAGTTTTACCGTCTGTCTGTTTAAATTTAAACCCTTTTAAATTAATTTAAATTCAAATTTCAAATCTGTTTTCAAATAACTTTTAAATTATAAATCCAAATAATACATATAATATATGTTTTGAAATCAGAAAAATGTGAGGAATTCAAATATGCTATTCAAAATATATTTTAAACACTTTAAATTTCGAGTTGATCAAAATTACAATAAAATGCCCTTTATCTTAATTAATCAATAACTTTTGTTTTATAACTCCAAATTTGACAAATAATAGGTCTAAAATGTTTAGCTCGACGAGACCTTTTTGTTTATGCATTCCTTGTTCTGTTTTGCAGCATGCATCATATAAATATAATGTATACAACAACTTAATTGAGGTTAAAACATGATTAAAACTCAACAAAATGATTTATACTTGTATTCCACACCTCACCCATGCCATGCTACATTATTGCCATGCAAATTGTGCATCATTCATCATGGCATGATTGTTTGCTTGATGCATTTTATTCATATGCTTGTGCACTTTATTTATGTTGGCCCTTGTTTGTTTGGTTCTTCTCCGAATAGACGCTGAGCAGGGGATATATCAAGAGACCTAGGAGAACTACCCAGATCCTTCTCTCGCTTCAACTGAGCTGCCAGGCAAGCACTACCACATGCTTGCATACATTTAGTACCTATTGCCTCTATATTATTCTTGCATCATTGCGTCGCGATTGCATTAAACTGAATCCCAAGTATTGCATAGCCTTTACTTTTAAACCCCACCGAAGCTTGTTCCTCCATCCCATGAGCCATTACTACAGGAGTTGTTTGAGCCAGGCGAGTCGTAGAACAGCATGTGTAGGGTATGTGAGTGTCTGATGGATAACGAGGTACCTATACAACTTAACTTGAGTAGTAATGGGATAACTAATGAAAGTGGCACCGGTGAGCCATATTCGCTATTTGGTTTTCAGGCTCACTTGTGTCCCGTAGGACCCCGAGTACTTGATTCCTGTTCCTTGAATATTCGCGCTATCCACATCCGGGAGGCTTATGAACCCCCCTGAGCCAGAGCTTGATTCATTCTTATTTCTTGGGGCCACAATTAGTTTGGGGCTTTATTACTATTCTATACTTATGCCATGCTTTACTGCTTAATTTAAAATTGTGCGAGGAATGCACCTGTACTGTTTAGGGCCGTGACATGTTTTCGCTGTATCGACAAGCCCAGTCACACTTTCGGGTTCTCAGTCGTTTACAGCCGTCCACACAAACCTTGAGTCCGTCTCGTAGCCGGCCAGCTTCGTTGCGGGTAGCTTAATGGGGTGGCCCCCTGAAATATTTCTGAATCCTGTGATTGCTTTGTCGTGAATGCCTCGTTGGGTTTTGATTTGTTTTTTCCGAGGTTGATCGAGTGTGTGTTGCTATTTGTGCACCCCTGCAGGGTAAAACTTTCTGAAAGCCGTGTCCGCGGTTATGGACGACTTGGAGCACAGTTTCTCGACCATAGACAAGTATAACTAAAGTACCGCTCTTAATTTGACTAAGTACCTGGCTAGTAAATAGTGCAATTCTCATGGAATGGATAATAAAACTGCCAACAGATGGGGGTTGTTCGTCCGCTTCCTCGTCGGTAAGCGAGGAGGAGGATGGATCTGTTAATATTACCGTTATAACTGTTGATGTTAATTCACGGACATCCGTCTATCTTTGGTTAGGCGGATGGTTAGCGAGTATCTATAGAATTGTTAGGGTTTATCTTTTGCTGCAATTGCGTCACTCCAGGTTGTGTCCCCTGTAGAGGCATAAAGACTTGCTGAGTACCCCTAGGGTCTCACACGATAAATTGTTTGATTCAGATGAACAGGTAAGCTCGCAAGATGGATACTGGGTGGAGGAGACGGACGATGTGGGCAACGATCATTCGGTGTAGAGATTCCGGGAATGGGGATCCGTGAGATCTGTGGGCGGGATGTGCTTATTTATGGGGCATCTTATGCCGATTTGCTTCTTATACGTACTCGGATCTTGTTTTCCGCTTCCGCTTGATACTCTGATGTTTGATGTATGAGGTGATATCCTAACTATTATATCTATCTAGGATATTTGGATCTTGCCGTATGGCGTTGCAATATTTCTATTTCTTTTAGATGGAATGGCTCTGAGAACTATTGTATGGTGGCTTGCATACATACTCATTTGTGTATGTAGTTGATCCCTTCGCCTGCCGATTACGCCGCCCGTTCTTGTCCCGATGTTTGGAAATGGTTAGGACGGCCGAAAGGTCTACCTGTGAGTGGCATTTGGGCCCCACCGTACTATTTTAACCATTTCCGCTCATCCAGGCTTGTAACTAGGAGCGTAATTCACCGAGGTAGTTACATAATGTTTCTGCTTAATACAGTTATAGCATGTCATAAAACTTACTATGGACTAATGAGATATGATAATAAAACATCTTTATTATTTGCCTCTAAGGCATATCTCCAACTGTCTCCCACTTGCACTAGAGTACAAATAAATTAGTTTTCATTTTGTGCATTTAACACCTATGGCATTCTGGTGTTGTCCACACACATTGCTTGTGGTAAACCTAATCTCCAGATTTGACACTTTCAGCTCTGTGTGTATTTGCATGTCTTTGTGTCACTACGTATCACTTATTCTCTAGTGAGATGACATGGTATAATTTTAGTCTTCTGGTGAGACCTCAATTCCTTAGCCAAAATAATGTTGACACTATTGTCGCACAATATATCTTCATAGTATAGCCCACTTGGAAGTACACCTAGTTTTGATAATAAAACTACTTGACACAAAATCCCTATTTATGTTGCTGCTAGATCAGTCATATACTTAGTCGTTGTTGTAGTATTTGTAACAATGTTATAGCATTGGAACTAGTCCAAATCCATCATGGAACTTTCTTTCATTTCACTGTGCTACCTTATTTATTAACACATAGCCTAAATTTAGATAAACTTTATTTGTATATGGTACAAAAACTTGCATCGATGTAACTCATTACATTGAACTATTTCGTCATATCTACATACACAGCATATTCTTGGTTCTTCCAAAGTACACAAGAATATCATTGCTATTGTCCAATGATCATATTATGAATCACTCTGGCATATGCTCCTAACACTCAGAGCATATGACTCATCTAGAAATGTACATATCATGGCATTCATGATTAATGAAATCATTCATGAGGTTTCACTTACAAATTGTCAATACGATTGATCTTGCTACCATGTGGCAAGAACTTTTCTTGTATAATATTCACTAGGGGAACTCACGCAGCTCGCACTCAAAATATGTCATCATATTGAACTATTTCATGTATGTACTTTGGCATAACTTATTACCACTTTAATCTATTTGCATAGACTTTGATGTCAAACATTCTGTTTTTTCCTAAGTCTTTCATCAAAATCCAATTTTAATGAAAATTTTAATTCATGTTAAAATAAAGATAAATCACTTCCAATCAACAAAATGTCTTTCACATAAATCATTGGAAATGTTTCTTAACCCTCCCACTTACTTTCTTGTAAACACAAGCATCTTCATCATTTCTGATGAAATTAAACTCTTTAACAGATTCATCACAGTGAAGATTCCAACTCCTCGATGCTTACTTGTCATGGAAATGGCCACGACAGTCGCTGTAGTAGGCAGCGATTGATAGAATCGGGGGCAAGAGTTGGCAGCCATCTGCAGTGCGAGATGGGGGCGGATGCACACGAGTTTACCCAGGTTCGCCCCGGAGGGTAAAGACCTACTCCTGCTAGATTAGATTGATGGAGAGTGAGTTACAGGGGCGGCGAGCTCGGCGTCTAAGCAGCGAGTCGCTCGAAGGGGTGTATGATGGAACGTAAGTCCTCAGAGTACCCTAGGGAGGTTTATATAGGAGGCACCTTGCTAGGGTTTACAGTTTACAACCGAACAAGATATGGATTCAGAGGCTTTGACCTAATCTGACTTGGCTTCAAGTACGCTTCTGGGCCTCCAGTCTCCAATCGCCAGTCCTTCTCCTCAATTGCATTCTAGTCGCCGTCCTACAGGCCCACTCGCCAAGCCTTTGGCCCAATCGGAACGTCTTGCTGGGCACACCCTGTTTGGCATATCCCCATCAGTAGTCCCCGAGGACAACATTGAATCAAACGTAGGTGTTCATTTGGCAGTCGGAGTAGGCGAGTCCAATTTGGACACCCAGTCGAATCGGCGATGGACTCTGCCAAAACCACGGAAATTTTCCACTTGGTTTCTAGACGCTGCTTCGACAAATGCAACCGCTATCAAGTCGCTGCTTTGGCGAATGGACATGGCACAGTTGCAAGCGAGTCGAGTGAAGGAGTTGGACCATTAACTTGGTCAAAACTATCCGTTGGGTAGTCCAACGGTAACTTCGACGCAATTACCGTGGGTAACGGCTACCCCGAGATTGGCGGGTAGCACTCCTTTATAACAGGAGTGACAGATCAGTCCTACAAATCCTTCCTCATGTTCTTCATTCTCGCGCATCCATTCCTTCTGTCTTCCCTCGATCCAAAATATCCTGACCAAGCGATCCGGCTTTCTTCTTGATGGCGCCTCCGAAAGGCTCGTGGGGGAAATCTAAGTGCACCATGGTGCAGCTCAGGTGCTTCGAGGACGCCGGGGTCCTCCGCAAAGGGAATTGGCGGATCCTCGCGTCTTCCGTGATCGAGCCGAAGCCACGCGCCGGTGAGTTCATCTGCTTCCCAAGCCATTTGGAGAGGGGCCTGGGGTTCCCTACCTCATTATTCTTCCGGCGGTTCTGCGCATATTATGTGATCAAACCGTTGGATCTCGGCCCGCACAACATCGAGCAGCTAGCGATCTTTGTCGCCTTCTGCGAGTGCTACCTTGGCTACATGCGGTGCTTCCCGCTGTGGCTGGAGCTTTTCCACGGCCGCATCGGGCGCGAAGGGTCCGGCGGCCCAATCTTGGCAGCCAGAGGCGTCACCTTTCAGCTGAAGCCGAAGGTCAACTTCATCAAGATCATGCTACCGAAGAAGGCCGCGAGCGAGTGCAAGAAGAGCTGGTTCTACGTGAAGGAGTCCACTCCTTCCGGCAAAGTGGCGTTGTCGGAATTCGTCATGGAGAGAAGCGAGCCCCGTCGGCTGGCAACAGACAGGATCCCCGACGATCAAAGGATGCCTATCACGGAAATGATGGACCAGATCCAAAAGCTGAAGGGCCAAGGGCTGTCCTCGATCAACCTATATAACTGTTGGCTCAGGCGGTGCTTGGTTCCATTGGCGGCCCGGCTGCACTAGATGTACGAGTACAGCAGGAAGAATGATCCTTCCCGGACCAGCAAGGAGTCGTGGGACGCTGAAGACTATAAGGCTGCCCTAAAGAAGATCACTGACGCGGAATTTACACCATGTCGGCCGGGCTCACTCCATACGTGCCTGTGAAGAACGAAGCCCCTACGGTAAGCCCTTTTCTCCGAATTTATCTTCAGTCGTGATTCCCGTGGTGCAATTTGCAGCCGCGTCGTCTGAAACTCATTTGTGTCCACTCTCAGTTGTTCTAGGTTCTGTAAGGTTGGCTCCCTCCACTCGACGAAGAGGTCCCCCAAGAGTTCGAGGATGGTGCCGCACGAGAATCTTCTGAGGACGAAGAGGAGGAAATGGAGGTTCCTCCCCCAGCGCCCGTGGCCTTCAAGACTCACATGCAGAAGCAACACGAGTTCGAGGCGAGCCGTAGTCTTGAAGAGCGCGAAGAAGACGACGAGATCTTGCAAGATCACAGTTCTCGGCGAACAGCCACACTAGCGAAGCCCGCGCGCAAGCCGAAGTCGCGAGCGAAGAAGCCGGCGTCACTGCCCAGGTCGGCGTGGTGTTCGAGTCGGATGGCGAGTCCGACGATGACACGACCGAGACCTCACGCAAGATCCCGGAGGGCGCGATTCCTATGATGGGATCAGAGGCTGAGGGCACCGAAGCGGCGGTGGAGGTTCCTCTTGCGGTGATCATGCCAACAACTTCGATGGCGCCAGAGCAGGAGGTAGCTGAGGCTGCGGCGTCAAAGTTGCCGTGACCTTCGGGGACGGCGGCGTCTTCTGAGCTGAATATTCCTGCAACCGCGGCTTCATCATCGAAGAGGCCTGTGGTGTCGTGGGCTAAGGATGTCTTCGAGAAAGGTCTCACGCGCAAGCTAGGCCTGGAGTTAGATAAGCCCTCTCATATCAGCACGGGGTTGCGTGTCCTTCCAGTCCCCAAGTAAGTCCTCAGAGGTTTATTTCCAATTGTTGGACTTATTTTTGTGTGATTTCTTTGCTGACTTTGGGGATTTTTATAGATCCGGCCCTAAGAAGATAGGCCACCCTTTAGTGGCTAAAATTCCATCGACCGTCACCACGGGGGAAGGTGATCTCCCCAGGAAGAGGAAACCTGCTGCGGATAATGCGCCTGCTGAAGACGCAAAGAAGCAGAAGGGTGAGCCCAAGAGGCTGCAGGACGAGATAGCGCCAGAGGGAGTGATGTCACCATAGGTGGCGAGTAGGTGGCAGCCGCTCAAACGGAGCCGGCTGATGGGGCTCCAATGACAGTACCGCCGGCTCCAGCAACCAGTGCCTCGGCGAGGGCGTCCGCGTCGTTCCCGCGCTTCATGGCGAGGGGTTTTCCGATCGTGGCAGAAAGCCAATCTCCGCAGATGCCGGAGATCGTCGATGAGGACGTTGGACCACGTCGCGGGCGTACCTCCTTCGTGGTCCCTACGACGGATGCCAGAGAACTTCACAATAGGCTTGGCACCTCCATTCAGGTACGTCCAGTCTCCAAGTGTCTAGCCGCTGAATTTCAGCGACTAGGCACTAAGTTTCTTCTAGTCGCTGAATTTCAGCGGCTAGGCACTGAGTTTCTTCTAATCGCTAGTCCCCGAGTGTCTAGTCACTAAATTTCAGCGGCTGGACACTGAATTTGTGTTTTTGCAGTTGCTTATTTTTCATTCTGCTTGTAGGGCTTGCAAAGGGAGTCGGCTGACCGACATGCCACAAAAGAGCGGTTGGAGCGTGATCTGCGCGTGGCGCAGGAGGCAAACCGGTGACTTCAGGAGGCTACCGGTGAGTACTTGTTTTAGTTGGCGATTGCGAGCTACTAATGTTGACGGAATTTTGACTGTTGTTTTTGTTCCGTGCAGATGGTCTTCCGGCCACCATTGCCAAAGCCTGGGAAGGGTACGTTCCAGCTGCCGAGCTGGACATGGCGAATGGGCGTATCGACTCGCTTGTGAAGGAGTTGGAGGAGGCGAAAGCGGCTGTGATCTCCTCTGAGGATAGGGCTAAGGCTGCAGTCGCCGCGGCTGAGGAGGAGCGGAAGGCTGTGAACTCCATCATCCATGGCCTACAGGGCAATCTCGCTGCCTTGGAGAAGCACGTCACCAAACACTGCTAGAAGCTCCTTGGCGAGTCATTGCTCTCCTTTTGATATGTGCAAAGAGTCCCCGAGTGGGTGAATTCGTGGTGGCATTGATGTCTGGCATTGCAGCTGTAATAGGTCAAAGTGATCCGGTGGTGCAAACCTTCAATGCTTCGAAGTGTGTGACCGCTGTGGTGAATGCGGCCACTGCCTTGGCTTGTGCGTCCAAGCAGTTCTCTAGGGAATGTCTCCCACCGAGGTTATACTTGGGGGACTGACTGAAGTGTGGCGCTACCTAGAGGAGGTACTCGACGTTGTAGAGTGGATGGCGCGTTCCGCTTTCAGGCACGTGGCCACCATAGCGTTGAGCCTGGGGCTCGCGCACTTCCCTAACGACTTCGACCTCGACGAGATCACCAACGACTACCCTTCGGCGACTGGAGTGGTGGAGATGTAGGAGGTGTTGAAGCTGATCACCAAGGCTGCCCCCTTTGCTAATCAGGTGCTAGCGATGGGAGACCTGCTGCCATACCAGGAGACAGTGGTGGCGCCGGGCCACCCCGAGCCAGAACATCACGACCTGAAGTCGGAGCAACCCTTCCGGTCGGCTCTATCGAAGTCGCTAACGACCTACCCGAAGAACCCATGTCAACCATTCGTCCGTGTCAAGGGTGGTGGAGATGCTTCTTCATCAGGGCCTATGAAATAGATAGCTTCTCTGGGCAGTTTGTAAGATATGCCAAGTGGCGACTTTTGTAATATGAACAATATTTTGTATGGGAGTAAGAGGAGTCAATCGACTCACAATGCAAGCTTAATTGTGTGGTGTGTTTAACTATTTGTTTGAGCGAGTCCCCGAGCGCGTCCGCCCTTTAGTGGGGTATAACTCGTTTGTGTACATGTGTGTTTGCTTTGGATTTTTGTGCTGTTTGTCCCTCGCAACTTAAAGGGGCGAGTCCCCGAGTGTGAGTGGGGTTGTTTTAGGCGAGTCCCCGAGCGTGTGCCTATTACGGGTTGTGTGTGTGTTGTTTGTAACGTATCTCTCCCCCTGGCTCGGAGAGCTAGTCGAGTGGCGAGTCCAAGGCAGCTCTCTTACTTGGTGTGTTCCCGAGCCGCATGAGGGTTTCTGTTTGCGAAGTCCCCGTGCATGGTACTTAACCGTTTGAGTCGCTTTGCTCGAGGATGGGGAGGACAGGTCGCTGTGGGAAGCGAATGTCGGTCGTCTTGGCCCGGTGGTCTAGTCGAGCGGGGCGACTCCGATGGTGGCTCCGGGTTGGCGTTTTCATGGACGACACAAAGCCCGAATATCTTCGGTGCCCTTGGGTCGCACTACTTAGCCGTGTCGGTCGCTCGACCAAGGGTTGACTTCCATAGGTAGCGTATTGCTTAATGTACGAGTGCGAGTGGCACAAGAGTATGGCGAGTGAACACAATTTGTGCGATCCGAATGAATTTCATTATATATCATCTGGGTACAAGTTTGAGTTCTATGTATAGAACTTTCGGAGAAGGTTTACATTCCATGGCCTCCCGACCTCAAGTTGGCCATCGCCTCGTATGTCGATGAGGTAGTAGGCGTCGTTGTCGAGGACGTGTCCTATGGAGAATGGCCCCTCCCATGGAGGGGAGAGCTTGTGCATGCCTTTCTTGTCCTGGGCCAATCATAGGACCAAGTCGTCCTCCTGGAAGGTGCTGGTCCAGACTCGGTGGCTGTGGTAGCGGCGGAGTCCCTGCTGGTAGATGGCGGTGCGGGAGCGAACCAGGTCGTGTGCCTCATCAAGCTGGTCGATGCTGTCTTGGCGGGCGGTCTCATTTGTCGCCTCGACATAGTTGGTGACTCTAGGCGAGTCGTGCTCCAGGTCCGTCGGCATCACGGCTTCGGTGCCGTATACCATGAAGAAGGGCGTGTACCCCATGGAGCAGTTGACGGAGGTGCAGATCCCCCATATGACAGAGGGGAGCTCTTCAACCCAATATCCTGGGGTTCGCTCAAGGGGCACTTGGATTCGTGGCTTGAGTCCGTGGAGGACGCTTTGATTGGCGCATTCTGCTTGGCTGTTTGACTCGGGGTGGGCGACTGAGGCGAGGTCAAGTCGTATGCTATGCTCCTCGCAGAATTCTGCCATGGCGCCCTTGGCGAAGTTGGTGCCGTTGTCCGTTATGATGCTGTGCGGGTAGCCGTACCGGTAGATTAGCTCGTGGAGAAACTTAGTGGCCGTCTTGCCATCGCACTTTTTGATCGGCTTGGCTTCAACCCATTTGGTGAATTTTTCGACCGCGACCAGGAGGTGGGTGAAGCCGGATGGGGCCTTCTTGAACGGGCCGACCATGTCCATGCCCCATACAGCGAATGGCCAGGTGATGGGGATGGCCTTGAGTGCTGAACCAGGGAGATGCGTCTGGTTGGTGTACTTCTGGCATCCGACGCATCGTTGGACGATGTCGGTGGCATCGGTGTGTGCGGTTAGCCAGTAGAAACTGTGTCGCATCGCCTTGGCGACCAGCGACTCGGCGCCGGCGTGATGGCCGCAGTCGCCGGCATGGATGTCCTGGAGGATCTTGCGTCCTTCTTCTGGCTGTACACAGCGCTGGAACACGCCGGTCACACTGCGTTTGTGGAGCTCACCGTTGATGATGACAAAGGACTTGCATCGGCGCACGATCATTCGCGCTTCTGTCTCGTTGCTTGGGAGGATTTTGTGCTCGAGGAAGG
This sequence comes from Avena sativa, assembly GCA_916181665.1. Lineage (NCBI taxonomy): Eukaryota > Viridiplantae > Streptophyta > Magnoliopsida > Poales > Poaceae > Avena > Avena sativa. The sequence continues at coordinate 369,729,024 of OV702290.1, forward strand.
CGACATATGGTACCGTCCAGTCGCTGGGCTCCACGATCATGGCGACTAGGGCCGGCTCAGGTTGTAGTGGTATCCCGACGTCGATCTCCTTCGGTAGGGAGACCGAAGGCTTGTGGATGATGTCGAGGAAGACGCCTGCCGGTGGTGTTTGCCGAGCTAACCCGATGCGGGAGAGGGAGTCTGCTTCCTCGTTCTTTCTCCTGTCGATCCACTCGACTGAATAACCATCGAAGTGTCCTCCCAGCTGATCTACCGCTTGGCGGTATGCTATCATTGTCGAGGAGACGGCATCGCAGGTCCCGGCGACTTGGTCGGCGACTAGATCGGAGTCTTCATAGCACCGTAAGCAGTTGATGTTCATGTCCTTGGCGGCCCGCATGCCGTGAAGGAGGGCCTCGTACTCTACCATGTTGTTGGTTCAGGGCTTGAAGTTGAGGTGGAGCACGAAGCGGAGCTTGTCTCCCTTGGGAGAGGTTAGTATGACCCCAATCCCGACGCCGTCGGCGTTCTTGGACCCGTCAAAGTGGAGCGACCAGTAGTGGAGGTATGGGAGCTTCACTGGCTGCTGTGCTTCTTCCCAGTCTACGAGGAAATCAGCCAGGGCTTGCGACTTGATCGCTTTGCGGGGCTCATACTTGATGTTGTGGACGCCGATTTCGACGGCCCACTTGGCGACTCTCCCAGTTGCCTCGCGATTGCGTAATATGTCCTGTAGTGGCACGGAGGAGACGACCGTGATTGGGTGTTCTTGGAGGTGTGGGAGTCGCCGTTGAGCTCGGAATACCGCGTATACCAGTTTCTGGTACTGCGGGTAGCGCTGTCTTGAGTCCGTCAGGACTTCGCTGATGTAGTAGACGGCACGCTGTACGGGGCGTTCCTTGCCCTCCTCTGGCCGTTCGACAACCATCACGGCACTGGCGACTCAAGTGGAGGCTGCCACATAGACGAGCATTGGCTCTTTGTCGATCGGGGCAACTAGGAGTGGAGCCGCGAGCACTTCCTTGAGTGCTTTGAGTGCATTGTCCGCCTCCACGTCCCATTGGAACGTGGGGTTCTTGCGCATTAGGTGGTAGAGGGGCATTGCCTTCTCACCGAGCCGAGGGATGAAGCGACTGAGAGCCGCGACTCGCCCGGCCAACCTATGGACGTCACGCAGGCACTCGGGTTTCCCGATTCGTGCGATGGTTTCGATCTTGGTGGGGTTGGCCTCGATGCCTCGTTTGGAGACCACGTATCCCAGGAGTTGTCCAGTGGGACACCGAAGGTGCATTTCCCTGGGTTGAGCTTGATGTTGTACCTCCGCAGGTTTGCGAAGGTTTCGGCTAGGTCGGCGAGCAGGTCATCCTGGCGGGTGGATTTTACCACCACGTCGTCGATATAGACGTGTATGTTGTGGCCAATTTGGCTCGCGAGGCACTCCTGCATGCACCTTTGGTAGGTTGCACCGGCGTTCTTGAGGCTGAACGCCATGGCCGTGTAGCAGAAGGCGTTGAATGGCGTGATGAATGCCATCTTCTCCTCATCCTCGACCGCCATTTTGATCTGGTTGTAGCCAGAATACGCGTCAAGGAAGCACAGCGACTCCGATCCCGCGGTCGAGTCGATGATCTGATCGATGCACGGTAGGACGAACTCCTCCTTCGGGCAGGCGCTATTGAGGTTGGTGTAATCGATACACATTCTTCACGTGTTGTTCTTTTTCAGAACCAGAACTGGGTTTGCTAGCCACTTGGAGTATTTGATTGGCCGAATGAAGCCTGTGGCTAGCAGGCGCTGTACTTCTTCGGCGATTGCTCGGCGGTGCTCTTCATTGAAGGGCCGCAACGACTGCTTTAATGGTCACACTTTGGGGTCGATGTTGAGTTTGTGCTCAGCGAGTTCCCTTAGGACACCGGGCATGTCATATGGTTTCCATGTGAAGATGTCGCGATTCTCATGGAGGAACTCGATGAGCGCGATTTCCTATGCAGGGCTCATGTGCGCCCCAATGGTGACCGGCTGGCTGGAGTCGCCCGGGACGAGCTCGACGGTGCAGGTGTGCATGGTCGCCTCGAATGTGGAGCTCGTGGCGGTTGGCTTCTTTAGGTTGGTAGGGTCGTCCTTGTTGATGTTGCCCACGTACTTCGCGAGCTCCTCCGCATGGCCAGTCTCCACGGCGATGATGGTGTCAACGAATTCAGCGCCTTTGTCTTCGCATTCCACGGCCATATCAGGGTCGCCATGGACGGTGATGATGTCGCTTGGCCCTGGAAGCTTGATCATGATGTAGGCGTAATGGGGGGCCGCCATGAATTTGGCGAACGTTTGGTGTCCTAGGACGCAGTGGTAGGGGCTGCGGAACTTCACCAGCTCGAACACGATCCGCTCGGTGCGGTAGTTTGCTGGTGTGTTGAAGGTGACTGGCAGGGTTACTTTTCCGATCGGGTACGCCTTCCGACCGGGGACGATGCCATGGAAGGTTGTCAGGGTCGGCTTGATTGCTGATTTTGGGACCTGGAAGCTCTTGAATGTGTCCAGGTACATGATGTTGATGGAGCTCCCGCCGTCCATCAGTGTCTTGGGCAGCCAATAGTCGGCCACTTTGGGCCTGACCACCAGGGCGACTCGCCCTAGGTACTCGATCTTTGGTGCGTGGTCTTGGCAACTCCAGGTGATGCTTTGCTCAGACCAATTGAGGAAGCAGGGAATATCGACTTGTGTCACCGCATTGACGGTGACTGCACGGGCGAGCACTTTCCTCTCGCGCTTGGTGTCGTGTGCGGTGAAGGTGTGGAGTGATCCGCCGGTGTTTCCGTTATCCCGTGGCTGGTTGTTGTTGGGGTCCTCTCATGCCCTCCTTGCTTTTTCGATCTCCTTGAGGGAGTGGCAGTCGGCGGTAGTGTGGGTGGCGGGTTTGCCCTCCTTGCTGTGGTAGACGCAGGGTTGGTTAAGTAGGGCGGCGGGGTCGAATTTCAGCCTCGCCGTGTTGTTGGTGTGGTAGTTTCTGCTGTCGCAGCGGAAGTTCTTCGGGTCGCGTTGGCCGTAGCCGGCGTTGGCGATGAAGTCGACTCACCCATCACCGCAGCGCTTGCCGATGATGCGAGTGTTGCTGTAGCGCATATCGCGCTGTCGCCCGCTGTCGTGGGCGCTGACGCGGCGTCTTCCCCCTGACTCGTCGTCGGAGTCCTGGTTGGGGTCCTCCTCCGCGTAGCGCTTGGCGATCTCGAGGAGGTCGGGTATGTTGTCGAGCGTCTGGTAGACCCTCTTGAACTTGGCGACCAAGGGTTCGTACCGACATGTGTTCTTGAAGCAATGTATTGCCGTGTCTGGTGGATGCCGGAGGCGTTGATCCATAGCTCCTGCCACATTTGGATCCAGTGGCAGGTCGACTCGCATTGTCCCTGGATGCATCGTTCCAGGTCCTTGATGGTGGTGGCACGGGTGTAGGAGCCTTCAAAGTGCCTGACGAAGGCGTCCCGCATCTCCTCCCACGAGTCGATGCTGTCGGTGGGGAGGGTGTTGATCCATTGCCTGGTCGCACCCTTCATCATCAGGGGGAGGTAGCGAGCGGCTAGTAGGTTGGTGTGGTCGGCGATTCCCATCGCCATGAGGTATGTGTCCAGCCAGACCGCTGGATCGTACGTCGGATCGTACTTTTCGATCTCCTTGGGCACCTTGAAGTTGGAGGGGTACTTCTCTCCTTGTATCATAGGTCCGAAGCACTGGGGGCCGACTCGGCTGAGCGAGCCCCTAGGTTCGGGGTCGCCGCGGTTAGTGAGGCTGTGCCTCAAGTCGTTGGGATGGCGCGCCCGCCAAGCCTGGTTGTTGACGATGTGTGTTCGGGCATTGATGGGTTGCCCATTAGAGGCGATCGTGTTGTTCACCGGTCGCGGCTCGTTGGTGGAGAGTGCGGGGTTGGCGGCCCGTGGCTGGTTCGCCAGGGGCTGTGGTGGTGGGCAGGTCATGACGTTGGCGACGGTTGGGTGACCGCTTGAGGCCGTCCTGCTTACCGAGGAGCGGGAATACATCTGCCCCCGTGGGTCGACTACCGCGACTTGCTGCTCGACGGCCCTGGCAAGTAGGGCCTTGGCGTACTGGATCTGCAACACACCTTCTCCTTGGATGTCGAGATTTGCGACTGCGGTGTCGGCCACGACGACGTTATCCATCGGGGTGGAGTACAGTGGGAGTCCGTTGGCGTCGCAGGCCTGTGGCGAGATTATGATCCACGTCTGGTTCGGCGGGGGCGCGCGACCAATGGGTGGTGGCGGGCCCTAGTCGCCGGTGCGCTGGGTGGTGGTCGATTGCTGCCGCCTGGTGGTGCGTTCTCGCAGTACTCGTGTTCAGCCGCGCGTGCGGGGTCGCTCTCGTCGTTGAAGTTTAGGACGCGGCCTTGGACGTTGGAGTTCAGGCAGGTCCTGATGCGGCACTGGTGATAGAGCGACAGCCCTTGCGTCGTTTCTCGCTCGAGGCGGAATTTCTCACGCTCGGCTAGCTCCTTGCGCTGCGCCTCCTCCAGTCGCAGGCGAGCTTCCTTCACCTCTGTGGCCGTCGTGGTCAGAGGGATTGGTGTGGAGAATGGATCTAGCGGGGCAACCGTGCTGCCCGCCATGTAGATCGTGTTGAAGCGATTCGATCTGGCACGGAAGTCCTCGGGGGACTCCGAGCTGGAGTCGGAATCGAAGATCCCATGGATTGAGGAGTCCTTGAAGTCCTCAGGGTTGGAGACCCGCGTGATGGAGTCCTCCCGTGATGCTGCGGTGATGGATCCGTCGACCGAGGCAGGGGTCGCAGAGTCGGCGTCGTCATGGAGGGTCGCGTCATCCGCGGCGGTGTTGGTCTCGGCCGCGTTGCTGGCGGCCGAGTCATACTCGGAGGCGAGGCTCCTGATGGATCAGACCTTCTCCTTCGAGAGCAGATCGCAGCGTGGCGGTGATCCACCGATGATCACTGTCGCCGTTGGGTCGACTGCGCCGGTGAAGCCGACGAACAGGTTAATGGATCCAACCGGCATTATCGTGCTGTGGGTGATCGGGAGCGACGCTGGGATGTAGCTGCTGGGCAGGATCTGTAACATCCTGCCGATGGTGATCATGCGGCCGGTGGCGATTGGCCGGTCGATCAGCGAGTAGGGTCTCGCCGCAGAACTCAGGCCAGTCTGACTAGGCCCCACGGTGGGCGCCACTGTCGTGGAAATGGCCACGACAGTCGCTGCAGTAGGCAGCGATTGATAGAATCGGGGGCGAGATCTGGCGGCCATCTGCGGTGCGAGATGGGGGCGGATGCACACGGGTTTACCCAGGTTCGCCCCCCTGGATGGTAAAGACCTACTCCTGCTAGATTAGATTGATGGAGAGCGAGTTACAGGGGCGGCGAGCTCGGCGTCTAAGCAGCAAGTCGCTTGAAGGGGTGGATGATGGAATGTAAGTCCTCAGAGTACCCTAGGGAGGTTTATATAGGAGGCACCTCGCTAGGGTTTACAGTTTACAACCGAACAAGATATAGATTCGGAGGCTTTGACCTAATCCGACTGGGCTTCGAGTATGCTTCTGGGCCTCCAGTCTCCAATCACTAGGCCTTCTCCTCAGTCGCATTCCAGTCGCCGTCCTGCAGGCCCACTCGCCAAGCCTTTGCCCCAATCGGAACGTCCTGCTGGGCACACCCCGTTTGGCATATCCCCATCATTACTTCAACGATTGAAGTTTGCATATATTTTAGCACCCTTCAAATTAACAAAACCGTTTGGATAGTGTCATGTACACTTCCTAGGTAACCTGTCACACCCCTAGTTTTATTAAATGTTAATTATGGTTTACTTGTGCATTATCATGAGCATCATATTTTAAAAAGTGCATGCAAAAGAAATAAAGTAAAACCCTAACCCTAGTTCTTCCCCTCTCTTTGGAAGTTATTCAAGATGGTTTTCATAGTTTGAAAAGTATGAAAATGTATGGAGCCCAAATGGACTAAAGGGGCCCCACACTATTCCATATATTTGTAAACCCATGGTATTTTTGAATTGATTTAGAACAGATTTGAAATCAAATACAAAAGAGAAACTAGAGGAAACTAAAAGAAAAATGTTTTGTAAATAAAAAATAGAGCCAGACCAGAATTAGGCCGTAACCCAGTTGGCCCAACTCCCTCCTCTCTCTACCTTCCCCCCACGTGCAGCAGCGGCAACCCACCCTAGAACCTTTGTAGCACCCGTTTGTATCCCAAGTCAGCCCACCTGGCCCGGTACCCCTACGTCGTCATCTTCCTTGACACCAAGCAGCTGCCTAGCAAAGCCTCTGCCGGTTGCTGCCACCATGATGCGTGCCATCGACGCCCTAAGGGATACGACCGTGATGCTCATGTCTCTCTCGCCTGCATCCACTTCCCCCTCCCGCCTTTCTCTGGTTCCTCCTTCCTGAAGAGCTCCCGAACTCTAGCATCTAGTCATCGCCGTGCCCCGCCGTTCTATGCCTCCCCGGACCCTACTAAGGTTGCCAGAAACATCGCCTCATCGTGCTGATCTTCCTCGACAAAGGAATCGAGTAGGGACACTCTGAATCCTCTCCATCAACGTCATCTTCTTCACCTCTATCCGAGCACTGCCACCGCCATTACCATAGGCTCCGACCTCGCCTGGCCTCACCGACCCCTCCATCGTCTTCGTGGTGAGCTCATGGTTTGGAAAGACCTCCCCGCCCTCCCCCTCTCGCTCTGCTTAGGTCACGTGCTGCACGCCGCCATCGACCACCGTTAGACCTCACCGCATCCGTAGCTCCAGCAACCAAATCCAAACGGCTCTGCCATAGTTAGGTTCGCCTCACCATGCTGAGTCAAACGAGACCAGTCCTGTTCCCAGCTCGCTGCCTAGCTCTGCCCTTGTCGCCGGCCTGAGAGCCACCACTGGCATGATGTCGTGTCAACGTCATCATGATGCCAGCGCGCACGGTTAGCCGGTCAACCCGCTGTGGGTCCCTCTTTGCCGCGTGGCTGCCGATGTGGCCCCAGGCCCAGCAATTAGTGACACAGGCTAACTCAGGCTCGAGTAAGAAAAGTAATAGATGCTCCCACTGATGTTATCCCTCTGTCACGCTGACGCAATAAATTTTTTTAAAAATATTTTAACAATTTCAGAAATTGGTTTAATCTTATAAATTCAATAACTAATTATTTATAACCCAGAAAATGTGTATAATATATCAAAATGTTCAGAAAAATGAGATCTATCTCATAGCGTCAAAACCATGCATTACTTAACAACTTAAACTACAAGTTTAATTAAAATAACAAATGAACCCTCGTAGGTGATTCCGAGGTTCCCCTGTTCTAGGGTTTGCACCCCTCGGACACTGCTTAAAGGGCCAAACATGCTTAGGGTTACATTTAAATTCTACTTAACTTGTCATATCATAATCCTTGCTTGAGAATTACACCGGTGCCATGTGTTGATTGTTTTCCCTTTCTTTTTGGTGTTTGGTTCTTCTCGGTAGAATACGATACCAACTCTGAGATTGAAGACCGAGATCAACACCATCGAAGATCGACGAACAATACTTGACAAACTTTAACCAACTCAAGTACAAAGATATCCGAAGATCTTCTTTTAGTTATCAACATGCAAAGGCAAGCATAGCCCCACCATTATATAATCCTATGGTTTTGAAAGAATTTCATTCTTGACATGATGCATACAATTCTACTGTGGTCTTTTATCGATAGATACAATATCCTATTTGTTTCATTACTCCCTTTGAGCTTATATCACCTGATCCACTGCTCCTAGCATAACTAGGTTTGGTTTGTGTGCACTTCTAGAGCTATTATCTAGGTCTTGCTTAGCCATGCTTAGCTGTCAGTACTAGTTCATCTAGATGATGTACCAAATGCAGAGAATCTAGTATGACAGGAGGACGTGATAATATGAGATCAGTGGTAAAGGTTAAACATTCTAAGGCTTGTATGCGAGGCCACAGTGGGATGTGGTTTTTGTAGTCCCATTCTTGCCAACATTAGGACCCGAGTTCTTGACCTCGGAACCAAGACGAGCATACAGCCACATGAGACTGGGAATCTCTCGATCAACTAACTTGCCTAGTAGATTCCATGAGTCACATAGTTTGGGTATTCCATTTGACATATGCATATTTGGTTGTTCTCGAAGGCGATGAAGGAGGTGCATCATAACATGTAGGTAAGCATGGACCGAGTTGCTTGAGGTAGAGAGCACCCCTGATAAACCAACCTCGCCTCACATATAGAGGGACCAACTTCAGGACTTGACCCGTTATGGCGGAACCCTCCTTAGGGCGTGACTCATGGTCTCGGCAAAAGCAAGGTAAAGGTCGTGGGTAACCACCCTCTGCTGGCCTTCCAAGTTAGAGGGCTAATCTACTGGCATTAAGTGTCGATTGGTAGATGTGGGTAAAGTTGTACACCCTTGCAGGGTTAGATCTTTTCGAAAAGCCATGTCCACGGTTATGGACGACTTGGGAATGAATGTGAGATCATAGAGAACATTAATCTACTCATAAAACTTGGACGTTTTAACGTGTGCTTAAGGATGCTTCCTCAGGGCACAAGGGGGTGATCCTAGTTGTGAGATGAGGATGGTGTTTTGGTGGATATCAAAATATGATGATCAATGCTTCGGATATGTCGCTCTATTATCCCCTTTTAAAACATTCTGATTAGACGAGCGTCTTCTTCCTCCTGTTTTATAAACAAGGATGGCTTTATGCAAAATAACCCCACCAGCCATAAGTCTTGCAGAGTACACCCTGTACTCACCCCTTGCTTTGTTGATACTTTTTTGTAGTAGAGTAAGTGTTCCCCTTAAGACGAGTTCCGTACGACATCGACATCGACGAGTAGCTTGGGGTTCCTGGCCGGCAGCCTAGAATCTATGGGCCGGGATGTCATCGTTATGCTTCAGGACTCTTAGGCCATGTGTTAAGTTTGCTAGACTTAATATCATAATTTGCCTTCTGTTGTTTGATGCTTGTGGTCAGTGACCTCTTCTTGTACTATTTTGGTTCTTCACTCAGTAATGAGCTTGTTGTAATAATTTTTTTGTGTCGCAGGGTTACTGTTGTGTTACTGATTCTTCACTGGATATTCTCAAGCACTAGGTTAAGCTTATGTCAGTCTAAGGTCTAGGATTTGTTTAACCCCGATCTCGGGGGTGTCACATAAGTGTTCTATTAGAAGAACATTGTTTTATTTATTCAACTTCCATAATTTAATATGTAGTAGTCACTACAATAATCCATACAAATTAAATATCACTATAGAAGATCAAATCTTGTCGTAGTCAACTCTTTGATCTTTGTCGTAAACTTCTTTCTGACCATTTTGCAGATGTAAACATACATGTATGTTTCTTTATAGATCCACTTATGATTTGAAAAGCTTCACGCATTCCCGAGGGTCTACCAAGTTCATAACTTGATTTTCGTATATGGATACTATCACAAATTCTTATGGCCTCTAACCATTTAACGTAGCCAGGGCTCATCATCGCTTCTTTGCATGTAATCAGTATATCATTGTCCAATAATGACACTTTGTCCTCAAATCTTGTTATTTGATCATCACCCAATTCGTATGGTTTAATAGGAATTTAGATTTTCAGAACTTTTCGTATGGTTTAACGTAGATTTTCAGAACTTTTGTAGCTGCCTCCAGAATACTTTTCGATGTTGCTCTACTCTGATCATGTCACTTAGGTTCAAATAACCTCATTAAAATTTCTATTGTCCTCCAACTTAACTTTTCACGAAAATTCCATCTCAAAGAACTTGTCGTTTTAGTGACAAACACTTTTATCTTTAGTGTTATGGTAGAAGAATTCCCAATGATTACTTTGGGATAACCTACAAAGACGTGCATATCTATATTTGCTTTTGTACAAATTTTACATATGCATTGCATACCAAAATTCAAGAAAAGACAAACTAGGTTTTACCCCTTGCCATTTCAATGGATCATGAAGTTCCCTGTTTAGTGTAAACGCGGTAGTCACTATAGCATAATCTTTAAATCATATGTGTTGTTGTATATTTGATCTTAGCAAGTCAAACTAGGCTCTATTATATTCTCAAAACATCCCATACCACTATGGTGTTTCGGGAAACTCAAGTTTATGAAACAATTCTTTTGAACTTCTAGATGTTCGCTAAACTTGTAACTTAGAAATCTTCTTTTCTGATCCAATTATAAACTCTTGATTTTCTTGTTATGATGATTTCTGCTTCATGCTAAAACCTTTGAACATGTTTCAAATGTCGTATACTTCTTCCTCATTAAATAGATAGTATACTCATATATCTATTAAAGTCCTCAACAGAACTATACAAAATAGAATAATCCACCACACACGGTTTTGCATAATGGACCACATACATCAATATGTGTTACTTCCAATAAGTTATCTCTCCATTCAATTTAGGTCCTTGAATAGAGTTTCAGTTATCTATAGGAAAGTCTTACAAGCGTCAATTCATTCAAAAACAACTTGACTCGAAAATTCCATCAACATGGAGTTTCTTCATGTCTTTCTTTCCAATATAACTTAAATAGTGGTGTCACACTCAGGATGAAATTTCAATTATTTTTCCTTACAATGTTTTTAGCATTTAGTTTTATGAATGTTATTTCACTATCAAGATTTATAATGGTTCATCCATCATCTATGAAATACATTAGTTATTTGAACAACAACTTGTTCTCATAGTAATGGAACCAAATAACAATTATCGGAATATATCTTGATGGCTTGATCTTTGATGTAGATGAAAAACATAATAACTTTTTATTTGTTTACCGATGAGCATTATCACCATATTCTCTTGCTAGTTGCTTGGGCCATTGTATTTGTTATATTGAGTTGCTTTTGTATGACACTTCATACCAACCAATCTAGCATCTAATATTGAATAATTACATTGGTTTAATGAGCAAAGAATATATATTCATAACATGTATATCCTCTATATACCCGAGCTGGACAATTCCATTCCTTATATTCTTCCATTTACATTTGTGGATTCTCTTTCAACATTTTCCTCTCTTTCAGAATAATCAACCAACATCAATAGTGACATGGGTATGATTACTCAGCTACTTATGTTTGGTTACCCTAGCTGCATAAAGACTCACGACCCATGAAGACCGAAGAAAAAGTCCCAGGAAGCATCCAACAGAAGTCTTAGTTTTACTAGATAAGGAAATTGAAACCAACATTGGGTTGATGTTGTAATTGTAAATATGTAACATGTCCGTATACGACTTTGGGACCCAACCTATTCTATATAGGCTGGGAGGAGCCTGCGGAGAGGCACCAAAAAACTCCCAAGAAATTTGTAATAGTGTTGTCCATCGATAATCAGACAACTTCGACTCCCTTGTTTGTCTGACATTCGACGAAATCCCCAACATTCTCTTTTTTGCAAAACCCTAAGTCCATGGCTATGGACATTGCCGAGGTTACCCCTCATCAATTGGCACCGTCTGTGGGAACCTTGAATGCTGGAATCATGGATTCGGTGAACCCCTTTTTATCAAGCAACAATCCAACGGAAGCGGCACCACGCCCACCCACCCTTGTCTCGGTTCCCGCTGATTTCAACAGCGGATCCGATCTCATCATCAGAAGTTTCCACTTTCAGGTGGAGGAACCCGAAGAACCGCACCTCTTTGCTCCAATTTCACCAGGACTATCGGTCAAAAAAGCTATGCCTATGGCGATACCCGCATCATCTGTCGGATCATCCGCAGAAGCTACACTCCAGTAGATCTAGGAGATCTTGATGGTATTTACGACGATATCTCCCTCAGGTCAGACTCTCAGCTAACTCCACCATGTGGATCGAGACCAGCAAACACGGAACCAGAATAAAGTGGTGAAGTATCGACTTCGGAATCAGGATGGCTGAAATCTACCCAGAATAGAAACTACTAGATTTCACTAATCCACCAAATAGTGTCTCCCTTGGATCCGACAATGACATCACTAGTTCATACATAACTCATCACCAAGTGTGCGTGATCATCAGAAACGCCTCAACTCAGCGTGACTCTAACTGTAACCCTATCCTTGACCCCGATGATATTTTGTCAGATGAAAATGCAGTTGATCACAGAAACGAAGGAGACCTAACAAACAAACGCATAATCCCAGGAGGAGGAGAACCACGCAGAGGCGAGCAGCAAACTCTCTGGCTACCAACAGAATCTTGGTAAAAAGCAAGGGAAGCAATTTCGGGTGCGGTCCCAATGACAGTCGAGGACACATGCGAAGATCTACAAGCCTACCAATATTTTCTTCATCACAAGAAAAGGGATCTCCTAAGGATGTAGAGGCAACTCAATGAAATGAAAAGGTTAGCCAGCGAATGCAGCCTATGGCAGGCATAGCTAAGCTCTACCGAAGGATCAGGAAGTGTAACTAGAGGAGCACCGCCAAGGAGAGGAACCTCACTGCTGCAAAATATTCCCAAAGCTAAAAGAAACAAACTGACTCGAGATCTCGATTTATCCTTTATGTCAGTAGATCCAACATGACACATCAAAGCAAAAACATCCCAAACCGCAACTATAGCTGCACAAACGTATTTTCTCACAACTCAACCCGCACCCAATGATCCTCGTGCGGCTCTCCATCTCTCCATTCTGATGAACATCGGCATGGTAGGAGAATCTCTTACACAAGCAGAACAAGGAGTCACACGACAACCTCATAGATCCCCACGCCGTCGTAGCATCCCTTGGTAGGTGGGACACACCTGCCGATCACGATCACCACATCGGGTGCACTTTTCGGGCTCCGAGCCATGAAACGACGCAAGAGACAACATTAGATATTGCAGGATCGACAGATCCAGAGAAGATCGCAACAACAGAAGATATTATGGTGGTGAAAGCGAGGACGAGTACAAACTATGTGGAGCCAGTTGCTTTACCCGACAGGTTCACAAAACTCTAGTACCCAAGGATTTCAAACTCCCTTATGATCGTCAGAAGTACGACGGCCTCCAAGAACCCGAAGCTTGGTTGGCAGATTATTTGGCAACTGTCAAACTACAGGGTGGCTCCAAGGCCACCGCAATGCAAAGCCTGCGGCTGCACCTAACTAGGGCCGCCCGGTCATGGCTAAGATAGTTACCCGAAGATTCCATCAGTAGCTGGAACAATCTTGAGGACAGATTCATTTGAAATTTCCACTCCACATTCAAGCGACCCGCATCTCTGGAGCAATTGCAAGCGTGCAAGCAGAAATCTGGAGAACCAATATGGGCCTTCATCCAGCGGTGGAACATTATAAAAAATTTGATTGAGGCCATATCCAATGAAAGGGCAATTGACACCTTCAACGATGGCCTTCGTGGACCAGAATTCATAGAGGATATGGGACGGGTCAAGCCCAAAACAATTTCATAGCTGATGGGCATGGAAAATCGCTGAGCTGACGGAGAAGACGCGGTACACAATAAGCGAGCCCGTTCACCCGAAGAAGACAGGGACATGCACAATAATGACAGAAGACGACGAAACAACGATGGATACAACAGACCAAGCTATGTTGTAGCTGGTTTCTCAGGAGGGGACAACTGAAGAAACGACGATTACAACAGCAGGTACTGCAGCAACATGGATGACGTTGGAGGAAGCCAACCACACAGTGATACCAACCAATAGCTCGGGAACCGCCAAGTTCCGCAATGCAAATGCTGGAAGGACCCTGCAATATGCACTTTTATGTCGACTCAATAGGCAAAAGGGGATCCAACCATCTCATGAAGGATTCCGAAACGTTTTTAAAGATGCAAGAGCTATGCAATGCAAAGGCAACTGAAGCAGCAAGCCGAGGATACGCCACTGCACCTGGCGCTTTAGCCATTGGCGCACCGCCACCATCGCCAGTACATCCGCCAGCAGGCCAGCCACAACACACAACAAACCAAGAAGATGAGTACCCTAGGTCCAAGGGTGCAATTTCGATGATTTAGAAAGGGCGACCATCCAACAAGACATAGAAGTTGATTACTAGACAAGTAAACATGGCAGTAACTACACCACCCCTAGACCCGAATACCTCCACTGGTCAGAATAAGAAATCACGTTCAGTAGAGCTGATCACCCACTTCGGGTGCCACGACCAGGTCAGTCAGCCTTAATAGTAGAAGCGTAAATTGGTGGGTTTGACATGAGAAACATTTTCTTGGATGTAGGGAGCAACATCAATCTTATTTACACCAAAACTCTACGTGCAATGAATTGGTCCCTAACAAACCTAGCGCCTATGGACACAACTTTCCACGGGATAGTTCCGGCCAAAGCCAAGATTCCTTTTGGCAAAGTCTATCTTGACGTAGTCTTCGGATCTAGGAACAACTTCAGGTGCGAAAAACTTGAGTTCGAAGTCATGGACTGGCCATCATAATACCACACGATCCTAGGACGACCATCTTTCACTAGGTTCATGGCAGTACCCCACGACGCATATCTGGTACTAATAATGCCAACCTCCAATGGGATCATAACTGTAAGAGGAAGTTTCACTTGTTCAGATAGCTACGACCGAGAGTTCAGTAAAATATTAGAATCTTTTAGGATAGAAGCAGAATTTGGCTAGCTGAAAATTGTGGAGACGGAACTATTACACGAAGGATATGTCCCTAGTGAACATGCTCCAAAAAATCAGGCACACCATGCAATCGCAAAAACGACCTATCCGACCTCCAACATTGGTCGCGCATAGGAACGCATGCTCGTCGGTATCCCCCGTGAGAATTGGGAGACTCTTGTGAACTCAATCAATGCACAAGGAACCCCCAAGGAACCCAACGAGCACTCAGCCAAATTAAACACAGCAGACAATGAAAGGTCCACCCGACAAATCATGGCCATTGGAGAGCAAGCTCCTCACCTCACCAATACATGGCACATCACAGGGATAACAAAAGAAACATGGGTGGCTAACCCAATACTCGTCCCAAAGAAAAGAGATAGACTTCGCGTGTGCATCAACTTTCCAACCGAAAGCGATCCAGCAAACTATGCCCTTTTCTCTGTAGTTTGCCATGCAGAAGCTGCGCCTCTAGTCGAAAGATGAAATCCTCTTGAGCCCACAGGGAACGCAGTAAGACAAAAATGGAGTACCTCAAGACAGAAGCTGCAAATTTTAGGAAGTTCTTTACTTTTGCGTATTTTATATTCAATAGGCCAACGGCCAGGCGAGCATGCCAAAATTGTATCCTATACTATTCGACGATAATAAAGAAAAGTTCCCAAAACTGGGTCTCGAGATTTTTGCTGTTTTATTCATCAACCTGATACATAGGGGCTTCAACAATCGCACCATATCAAAAACCTTTGGCTCCCATACAACGTGCCTTTGACCTGAATAAAAGCTGACTCAGCCTATTGGCGTTAGACAAATAAAAAAGCCTCGCACGATAAAACCAAAATATCATATAAATTTACGATCTTTTAGATAAAAACAAAGGCATTACACATTATTTCTCTAAATACAAAGATACATAATACATGAAATAGTTAGATGATGAAATTTATGAAGAAATCTTCGTCTTCCTCTAGGCATCTCCGGACGATCCTGATGGCAGGCCTATGGGCAACCGTGTAGTGAGGCACCATGTTAACCAATCCATCGCTAGGAGTGGAGGCAGTCCCAGAGACACAACATCCAAATCCAGCATTGGGTGGTGCGCGTGCAAGCTTAGCACCCGCCACAAGTTGGAGCTTCACCCAGCCGAAATTGTGTCGTCAAATCAGCTAGGATATGGGGCTGAGGGTCCTAGGGAAACATGGAATTATACAGAATAGCCAAGGATCTATGAAAGCACTCGACGAACTGCTCCACCTCTGATACGCGATCTTGAAGCAAACCCACCGAATAGGAATGACGATTATCAATCCAAAAATCAGTCTCGGTACCTTGGGAAGCAGTCACTAGAGCATGGATTTGATTGCGTAGACGTTGGGTCTCTTCCCTCTTGCACAATCGAATGCCTAAAACAAACAAGGAAAGTTAACTTCTATGACTAAGAAGAAAATACTAAGAAATATTGCGGAAGACTTTCATAACATCTTCTCGCTCGCCCTGGAAATCTCGTCCAGAAAATACGCTTTACGATCCAGGGCTTTGCGCATATTCGATTGAGATACGTCCACCATCGCTTGGACGACCCAAAGATTACCCTCAAGTTTTTTCACCTTCTCAATCTTTTCTGGATATAATGGCGGATCAATCACACAAACAATAGCAGTTTCGGATGCACCTAAACAAGATAACGATGGGTATGCATCCAAAGCCTGAGTGGGCATAGATGGAGCCGCCTAATCATAGAGTATCGGGCAGAGTATATGGAAAATATAGGACCTTTAGTACAAAAGGGAAATTCATACACACAACAAACATATGCAGCGGATCTTTCTCAGCAAGAGGGGGAATTAAACAAGAGGATCTAAATTCATTATAGAACTAGAATAAAAGACATCTATGACTACAAACTAAACTACGGGGCGGTTTTCTCTACATACATAGTGGCGCTAGTGGCTAGAGCGTCTGCCGAAGGAGGGATGATTGGGCCAGTACTCAACAAAGGGCAGCAGATTTTGCCGGACCTGTGCCTATGCCTAGCAGCAACCGAGAGTACTTCTTGGTTGTCTTAACAAAAGGTTTCAAATCGAGTGCCTATCCATTAAGGGTGACTGGGACAAAGGAGCTAACCTTCTTCCAGCCGACCTTCTCGTTGTGCGCCATCGCTAGGGCCATAGAAGTTTTAGCGCCACTCTTCGATTGCGTCACATTGTAGCCAACAAGTGGGCTCGGATCAGCACATAAGATAGCAACAAGGTCGTTCAAATCAGTTGGCACCTCCTTCGTTGGAAATATCTTGGGATGCAAGCTGTTGAAGGCACAACGTGAGAGGATAAGAAGATTGCGCCCACCAACACTATTGGATTCTATGGTACCAACATCATCCAATTAAGGGTCAACCCTCTTATCCTCGTCTAGCACCAAATTCTGGCTAGTAAGCTCTGCAAAGACAAACACTCATAGAATCAAGAACCAAAAGAAAGTATTAGAAGCAAAACAGAAATCTTCTCTCGAAGATAGTAAACTCACGAGTCAATGAAGTATTGAGGGTCTCCAAGCGCTTCCAAATATTTTCATCTCGTTTGGCAAGGGCAATGGTTTGTTTCCCCTCTCTTCGGTGTTAGCTTTGGCCTTCTTCTTGGCCTCCTCCAGAGCTTTCTCGGCAACCCATAGTTTGGCCTCCAAATCATTGGTGCGCTTTAATGCCTCGTCCCGGATAATGCCAAACTCTTCAGCAGCGGCTGGACAATTGAAAGGGGGCAGATAGTTAGTACAAGAATACAAATTTTTCAGGGACAACGGGAAACTAACCTTTCAATTCTTCGGCTCGATGGGATTCTCAGATATCACCACACCCTTGCCCGCGATTTTTCTTCTTTTTTTGCAGCGGTGGCTTCAGCCAAGTGGCAATATCCTTGAGGATCATTTTTTCGTAGGAGACGCATGCGTTTCCTTTGGATCCCGTGACGGTTGAGGAGATTTAACCAGAGGAGGGGCAACAGAAGTACCAAGAGGGGACACAGGAGGATCTTCCCCCTCATCTCCACTTCACAAGCAATACGAAAACTTTGTAAATTTACCACCCATAAAAAGCAAAGAAGGACAAAGAATACTTATGAAGAAACATCCCGTGTACAACGGAATAGATTCATGGGTGGCGGAGCCGACGAACCAGGAGCAGTGCGCAGCAGTTTTGAGCCTGTTGAATCATTAGACTCTTCAATAGTTTCCGTGACATCAGTATGCTTCCTTTTTTCACCAGCTGGCACTACCCGAAAATCTCTAGACCGAGCCGAAGCCATGGACTAGGTACGCGACCAAGATTCAGCAACAGACGCCTCTATTTCTTCATCGATAGCAGTTCCAGCCCTAGTGAAATCTTCGGATAAAAAGGGGCTGGCTGGAAGCTCTCCGTTTTCGGGAAGACGACGAAGCGAAGATAGATGATAATAATCCTACACCGTGAAAGAACAAAAAACAAAGGGGAGGAAAAATCGTAAGAGATAAAGTACATCAGTACGAAGAACAAAGAGGAAGCCAATGGAAACTTATGTCTGGGAGGTGCTTCTTCTTGACAAAAGGCTCCTCACGGCAATCTGAGGGAACCAATCTCTTCTTGCTTAGAATCCTGAAGTTTCGAACTCTTTTCTCATAGACCTTGAGGGTAAGACCATCCGGTGAAATCCTCATCGGGTCCTTCTTACCGGTATAGTCCCACATACCGGACAGCCTTGCCTAGAGAGGCTGAATATGTACCCAAACAAAATATGCCAGGATCTGTAATCCCGATAATTCCTTGCTAATCTCGTGATGCATCTTCTCTATCCGGGTGATCAAGGGTTTGATCTCCGTCATTTCTTCAAGAGTTGGGAACTGATCCCACGAATCAAGCTTTTGGCATGTCTTCTTCGGGTCAAAAGGGGCTAACCCAAAAGATTGACCCTCAATTTTTTGGTCCTTGGTGTAAAACCATTTCGTTTTCCATCCTTGGACGGAATCTGTGATTTTGATTTCTGAAGTCAAAATAATCGACATCAGAGCGAACAGAGAAAATGGCACCACCAACATCATGGACAATAGTATGGGTGGCATTGCGATGAACATAGAAGAAGTACTTCCACAGGCCCCAATGGGGATGGATCCCGAGGAAGCATTCACAAATAGTGACAAAGTAGGCAACATAAAGAATAGAATTAGGTGTGAGCTGATAGAGCTGCACACCGTAGACAAAGAGAAGGCCTCGAAGGAATTCATCAATAGGAAGGGAGAGGCTATGATATAGGAAAGAGAGAAACATTACTTGCCAGTCAGATTCGGGGGTTGGGATAGCCTCGTCCCCTAGGAGCTTGAAGGAGCCCCCTTCAAGGAGACCAAAGTTCCGCGCATCACGCAGATCTCGCGCTAAACACTTTATCGGAGCCCATCCGAGAGCCCTCTTCTTCATGGTCTTGGTGGCCGCGGTAGAAGTTCCAACTTTGCTTTTCCCCATTATGGTTGGAGAGCGATGCAGGTGAAGCACAAGGATAAAGGAGTAAGCGAAAGCGGCAAACACATGAGTAGCGTAAGGAAGAAGTAGGCAGCAAAATGAAGTAGTAAAACAGTAAAAAGCTTCTCCCGGTTTATAAAGAGAAGATGAGCAAAGCCTGGTTGTTGGATGAAACGAGCAAACCATCAAAATTCATAGGATGATGACGCGTGTCAAGGGCACATAGAAGGATAAAAATCATGCAAAGTTATTGCCACGGTAAAAACAGAGAAAATCTCCACGATGCCTCGATCTTCACGTGTAAATGGGGATGTGCGGTCAAAAGATCTTCGCTGACACGCCGCTCAAGCATCATCATTACTGCAGCATGGGTCCACAATTGTAACGTCCCATCGGTGTTTGTTTCTCAGAAGCCACGGCGTAACAACTTCATTAGCAATGACGTCATAGAAGAGGCAATGACCAAGACTTTGGCTCTATTTTAGAAGGACCAGATAAAAGCAAGTACAAAAACCTAAATCAAAGTAAATTCCCTAGCTAAAAACCTTGAGCCTACAATCAAATACAAATATTTGACTGTAGCTTCGGGGGCTACTCCCATCAGTAGCACTGGTCGTGCACCCAATAAAATAGGACATAATAGTCCTAGATGAATAAATTGAAGGTGAAGACTTCCTTAGATGGTTAGAAGCTTTGAGCCTATGTCCCGATACAGGCATCCGAACATAGCCTCGTGGGATACTCCCATCAGGAGTGCTGACCGTGCACCCAATAGAAAACTGAAATTTGTACGTGCCAAAGAAACATTACTCTTGTGTGTAAAACACACCCGATAAAATTAAAACCTATGAGTATTACATTAGTGTATCCTCCAAAGGTTACTCCCATTGGGAGTATTTTTAGATATCATCCACAAACATCAGTAACTCCAATAGCCAAACAAGGCAGTCGATGAAAATCATACAAAAACATCAGATCGCGCCCGACGCGATAAAACTCCAAATGCCATGTCCACGACATGAAGATAAAACCCCGGGATCTGTCCTATGTGGCTTGTTAATTGCACAAGAATGCGCTCTGCCAGTAAAATATCTGTATCAACGATACGATGAAAAATCCAGATGGACACATTGGGTACCCAATAAAATGTAACTAGAATTCAGTATTCGATAAGACCTCAACGACTCGAACTGGATTACGCTAGTAAAATTCCGAGTTCAAGCCTGCAGACTTGAATTTGATGTAGGTCTACAATGTTTTTGCCCAGGAGCATTTAACTGATTCCTGATCCGTCGGATGCATCATGCCTGTTGTACCAAATCCCTACAAATCCAAAAGTGAATATCTCATGAAATACGAAAATTATCTTTGAGACTCAACCCGAATCTACGATTCAGGTAGAGTCTCAGGGGCTACTGACATGGGTATGATTACTCGGCTACTTATGTTTGGTTAAACTAGATGCATAAAGGCTCACGACCCATGAAGACCCAATAAAAAGGCCCATGAACCATATGATGGAAGTCTTAGTTTTACTAGATAAGGAAATGGAAACCGACATTGAGTTGATGTTGTAATTGTAAATGTGTAACCTGTCCGTATACGGCTTTGGGACCAAGCCTATTATATATAGGCTAGGAGGAGCCTGTGGAGAGGCATCAAAGAACTCCCAAGCAATTTGTAGTAGTGTTGTCCATCGATAATCAGACGACTTCAACTCCCTTGTTTGTCTGACATCCAACAAAATCCCTAGCATTCTCTTTTCTGTAAAACCCTAAGTCCATGACTATGGACATTGCCAAGTTTACCCCTCGTCAAATAGTGACACCAATCACATGGTACTTGGTCCAAGTGTATTAGTCAAACACTAATTGACGTGGGCATACCATACAGGTACTCGAGTTTGGCATATACGGTCCAGGTATGGCAGAAGCCCACGGCACTACTAGGGCCCAATATAGGATTCAGGTGACTCACGGAGACTCCGATTGCTTGCAGCACAAGACAAAGCTTAAGATAGAAATTTTAAAGGGATAAACCCTAATCTGTAACCGACTCGACCTGCTACGCGAGACCTAGCCTATCTATATAAAGGCTAGGAGGGGGTGGCGAGGAGGACAATCACAACCCTAGTTTCCACAACCATCGCCAGATTGCATTTGCGCACCCCCTATAACTTTCGAGTCCCTCGATAATTCCAAGAGCAGACAAGCAGGAGTAGGGACCTCTACGAGGCCTGAACCTGGGTAAACCTTGCGTCCCTGTGTGCTTGTTTACTAGCCGATTGATGCCTACAGCGCTCCCTCCTTCTCCAAAACCCAAGTCCATAACAATGGGCATTGATGAGTTTAACCCTCGTCAATTGGTGCCGTCTGTTGGAATTGGGAGTGCTGATGTCACGGATTCTTTGGCCCCATCAACCGCGATCTACAACTCTGCAACAACGGAGATTCGCCTCCTCTTCGGCGCCTTCGACTTCACCGTCCACACGCCAGCCACTCGCCTAGCTTTCGAGTCCGTGGGCGATGGGATCAGCTTGGCGATCAGGATCTTATGCTTCTAAGTTGGTCAGTTGGGCACACTTCACCTCCCTGACCAGCCGACGGTTCCCGCGATTGCTCCAGCATCATGGCTTCCCCCGCCAATCGACACCCTAAGAGAGCTCAACACCCCAACAATAGTTGGGAGCACAGACAGCGACATCAGTAGCGGATCTGATGTGGGTGATCAGGCCACAGAAGATGGAGCCTATGGCTCCAGATCTGAAAGTTGCGGGAGCAACATCTTCCCCAATCACTTCATGTGTGCTGTCATCAACGTAGACGACACTAGTGTCAATCGCGACAACACCGACACTGGACCAACCAACGGTGAAAACGGTGACCCTGCCAATGGCGCGCCCACCAACAATGGGACAGAAGGATACCAGAACCTCACGGTGAATGAGTGCACTGAAGATCGTGTGCTGATAAAGCTCAACGACAACGAATGGGCCCACTATTGAGAAGCCCTGCAGGGTAATCCCCTCCCCCTAAACTCATCACAACAGATGCTGATGGGTTACCATTGGCTTCTTAACGAGGAGCACAAGCGCCAACAACAAGTAATTGTGCAACTCGACGCGCGTAGAAAGGCGGCGGACGAGGGCTCAACTCTCTTCCATGGGAGGATCCTCCTCTAAGGGCAACGACTACGTGGCTGCCAAACGACGATCTCGACTGGCCCACCTCACCGACAAGGAGCGAGAAGAAGCCGCACGAGTCCTTGACTTTGGCTCCATGACGATGGATACGCGGGGAAACATGCTCCCAAAGACACCACAAGCAGCGGTGACAGCGGCCACCATGTACCTCCTCACAACCAGCCACCGGCTGGGGATCCGCGAGCTGCCATGCACCGATCTATGATCGCAGGCTTGGGGCTAGTCGAAGCTGCCCTCGTCAAGGAGCCAACACCGGAGCCGAAGAAAAGTAAAGCTCTGGACAAGTATTACTACTCATACTCCTCTAGCAATGACAACCACGATCTGTCACGGCGACGCCGCTCACAACGGAATGACCACGACTACGACGTGCATGATGACATCACGTAGCGCAAGGTCGACAAGATGCATGCAAGGCGTGCCCATTTGATTGACTCGGAAGACGACGAAGTAGAGCTTTGCGGCGCCAGATGCTTCAGCAGATCCATCAGGCAGAAGAGAATGCCTAAAGGGTTCAAACTCCCATCAGAGGACCCAAAATTTGACGGCCTGCAGGACCTGAAGATTTGGCTGGAAGATCACATCTCCTCTGTCAGGCTGCACGGCGGAAGATCGAGCACGGCGATGCAATGCCTCTAGCTACAGTTGCAAGGCACCGCCCGTGCATGGCTTAATAACCTCCTATGTGGATCCATTCGCAGCTGGGAAGAGCTGGTCTACAGCTTCGTGTGAAACTTCAAGGGCACTTGCAAAAGGCCCACATCAATTGGGGAATTAAGAGGCTGCCACCAAAGATCTGGTGAGTCGCTATGCTCGTACATCCAGAGATGGTCCATCATCAAGAATTCTGCAGAAGACATCTCCGAGGATCGCGCAATCGACACGTTTAATGGAGGCGTGTGCCACAGAGAGCTCAGGGAGGAGCTGAGCCGCTCGAAGCCCAAGAGAATTGACCACCTAATGGAGATCGTGAATAGGTGGGCCCCAATGGAGAGGACTCGGTGAAAAACCATGCCTACTCCGGTGATGACGACGACCTCGGGTGCAGACGCGATCGCCGAGGGAAACATCGAATGCACGGTTACGAGGACCACGAAGAGGTCGACATGGTCGCGGCTGGCTATGCCGACAAACGCAACGACAACCGCAATAGCGGATACCGCAGCGGTGGATACCGTGACAGCAGAAAAACCACACAGGTATGGCAACGCCGCACTCACGATGAGGCACCTGGAACATCCATCCAGGAAAAATTGTCCAGACCGTGCAACATACACTTCTACATCGACAAGCACGACGGCAAGAAAAAGTCCAGACACCTTCTCAAGGATTGCCGCGGGTTCCTCAAGCTCCACGAAGGCCTGGCCTAGATGAATCACGACGCGATCAACCAGGGCTATGGAACTGCCCCGAGCGTTGTAGCTCATGGAGCACCGCTGCCACCACCCGGGCCACCACCACCTTCGACTGTGCCAGTCTAGAACCATGGAGGAGAGCCATACCCATGAGCGCTGGGAAACATGGGGATGATCCAAAAGGTTCGCCCCTCAAATCGAGTGCAGAAATTGATCACTCGCTAGGTGAATCTGGGGATGAACTCTCCGCCCTCAACCACTGAGTACCTGAGTGGCAGCGAGTCCTGCATCACCTTCGACAAGAGCGACCACCCGCGTCAAGTACCTCGCCCAGGCCACTGTCCCTTGGTGCTCGAGGCGCAGATCGGAGGCTTCGAGATGAGTCGTGTCTTCATGGACGGCGGAAGCGGCATCAACCTCATGTTTGCAAGTACCTTGCACGCAATGAGGATCCCTCTGACATGTTTGGAAGTTTCAGACACGACATTCCATGGCATCGTCCCAGGAAAGGGCGTGTACCCCTTGGGCAAGATCAACCTCGACATCATCTTCGGCACGCTGCAAAATTTTCGGCGAGAGCGCATCGACTTTGAAGGTTTCGACTGGCCTTCACAGTACCACTGCATCCTCGGACGTGTCGCGTTCGCGAGGTTCATGGTGGTACCACACTATGCCTACCTGCAGATGAAGATGCCAGGCCCAAACTGCGTCATCACAATCAACCGAAGCTTCGAGAGGTCTGACAGATGTGTTAGGGAATTCAACAGAATCTCCTAGTCCTTCGGCATGCAAGAGGAACTCGCAAGGTTGAAGGAGTCGAAAGACAACAGTCTGCCTCCCGTGAGCAAGCTAAGATCACCCAACCAATCCTTCGACTCGTCGGTGCACACCAAGGAAGTCCAGGTCCACCTAACGGACCTGACCAAGATGGCCCTCATCGCTAACAACTTGAGTCCCGCATAGGAACCCACGCTTGTCGAATTCCTCCGTGAGCACTGGGAAATCTTCGCCTGGTGTCCAGCAGACATGCCAGGAGTCCCTAGGGAATTCGCCGAGCACTCACTCAATGTGAATCCAGACGCAAGGCCAGTCAAGCAAACAATACGACAACTGCCTGAACCAAGAGCAAAAGCGGTTGGTATGGAAGTCAACAGACTCCTCTATGCAAAATTCATACGCGAGATCAAGGAAAGCACCTGGCTCGCGAATCCAGTGCTTGTGCCTAAAAAGGACACGGATATCCTGCGAATGTGCGTGGACTTCACCTCCTTGAACAAGCACTGCCCGAAGGATCACTTCCCGTTGCCACGGATTGATCAAATAATCGACTCCACTGTGGGATGCGAGCGCCTCTGCTTCCTCGACGCCTACTCAGGCTACAATCAGATTCGAATGAAGGAGGAAGACAGGGAGAAAACGACGTTTACAACACCCTTTGGTGTGTTCTGCTACAACACGATGCCCTTCGAGATAAAAAACGCAGGAGCCACCTATCAGTGATGTATGCAGGCCTACCTCAAGAATCAGCTTGGCCGCAATATCCAAGTCTACATCGACGACATCATCGTCAAAACCAAAGAGGACGCCACGTTACTGGACAATCTCTGTGAGACCTTCGATAACCTCGATCAATACTGGATCAAGCTCAATCTGGACAAATGCGCCTTAGGCGTACCATCTGGGAAATTGCTCGGGTATCTCATCTCCGCGAGAGGGATCGAGGCAAACCTGAAGAAGATAAAATCCATACTGGCCATGGAGAAGCCGAAGAACATAAAAGGCGTCCAGCAGCTGGCTGGCCGAATCGCGGCGCTTAGTTGATTCATCAGTCGAATGGGCGAAAAGGCACTGCCCTTCTATCAACTTCTTCGTAAAGCTGACAAGTTTGAGTGGACAGACGGAGCACAAGAAGCATTCGAAGACTTCAAGCGTCTACTGTCCACCTCGCCAGTATTGGTGAATCCTCGCGAAAAGGAGAAGATGTTGCTATATATCTCCGCCACCAACCAAGTGGTCAGCATTGTGCTCGTGGTGGAGTGAGCCGAAGAAAATAAAGTCCACAGGGTACAACGCCTAGTATACTACCTCAGCGAGGTGCTCACACCAACAAAACAGCGGTACCCGCACTACTAGAAGCTGGCCTATGGCGTCTTGATGAGTGCCAGGCGACTGCACCACTACTTCCAGGAGCACCCAATCGTAGTGCTGAATGATGCCCCGCTCGGACACATACTCAATAATCCCGACGCCACCGGACGAGTCGCACTCTAGGGGATAGAACTGTCTCACGAGACATCACATACAAGAAGTGCGACGCGATAAAATCGCAAGTTCTCCCGGATTTCCTCGTGCACTGGATGGAGAACCAGCTCCCTGGCAAGCCAGACATGTCCTACCTATGGACAATGCACTTCGACGGTTCCAAGCGCAAGGAAGGAGCTGGTGCAGGTGTCATACTGACATCGCCCTAAGGTGACAAGATGAGGTACGTTCTGCGAATTCAGTTCACAGCCTCCAATAATGAAGCCGAATATGAAGCCCTGCTCCACGGGATGCGAATGGCAAAGCCTGCAGCGCCAAGCGACAAGTCATATATGGTGATTCCAAATTGGTGGTCAACCAAACAATGAATGAGTGTGACGCCTTGAGCGACAACATGATCGCCTACCTCGACTTCTATGACACACTCGAAGGGGACTTTGATGGCTGCGAGCTGCACCACGTCGGTCGTGAAAGCAATGAGGAGGCGTACATACTCGCCAACATTGGTTCCACCTGCACCCAAGTGCCACCCAGCGTATTTCTAGAGCGCATCTACGAACGCTCCATCAAACCAAAGGCTACAGAGCATAAAGCTAGCACAACAAAGAACTCGGGGGCTACGCCACCAAGCGAGCCCATGGAACTCGACAACATGGAGTCATACATAGGACTCGAAGGCCCCATGGAGGTTATGATGATTGAGCCATCTTGGACGCAACCATACATCACATACCTGCTCATCAAAAGGCTACCAGATGACCCGACTAATGCGCAACATATAGCGCAACGATCCAAGACATTCACCCTTATCAATGGAGAACTATACAAACGCAGCATCACAGGAGTCCTTCAACAGTGCGTCTCCAACGGGGACGGAAGAGCCATCCTCCTTGACATACACGAAGGAATTTGCGGGTACCATGCCGGCAGTCGCGCTCTCGTTGCCAAAGCTCTACGAGATGGATTCTACTGGCCAATGGCCATGCGTGACGCCAAGGACATCGTCCAACGCTGCAACGCTTGCCAGCGATTCGCGGACAAACCGCACGCACCTAGCGCGGAGCTCATGCCAATACCCGTGGCTTGGCCTTTCGTGCAATGGGGACTCGACATGGTCGGCAAGCTCCAGAGATCCTCATGAGGAGGATACGTCTACCTCCTAGTTGCGATTGACAAATTCACCAAGTGGATTGAGGCCATGCCGGTGATAAACCAATTTGGAGCCAACGCTGTCAAGTTTTTCGAGTCCATTGTCTTCCGCTTCGGGGTGCCACATAGCATCATCATGGACAATGGGACGAACTTCACCTCCAAGGAGTTCACGGATTTCTGCGAAAACCTGGGAATCAACAATAGCCACGCCTTGGTAGCAGATCCCCAAACCAACGGTCAAGTCGAAAAGGCCAACGGCCTCGTCTACAGCGGGATCAAGAAAAGGATTCTACAGCCACTCGAATAAGCTGCTAGGTGCTGGCCTAATGAGCTACAATCAGTACTATGGAGCCTGTGCACAAATACAAACAGCTCCACAGGCTACACTCCGTTCTTCATGGTACACGGCGCCGAGGCGGTACTACCCGCAGAGGTGCGCTACAAGGCCCCACGGGTAGTAGCATACAGCGAGGTAGAATCAACCCTCACAATCGAAGAATCCATCAATCTCCTCAATGAGGCACACGAGATTGCAGCGGAGAGATCCATGATCTACCAACAGAACCTCTGGAACTACCATAGCAGAAGGCTACGCCCCAGATCCTTTGTCGAAGGAGACCTGGTCCTGCGATTGAAGCAGCAAGGGCACCTCAAGTTCGAGTCCCCTTGGGAAGTACCATACGTGATTACCGAAGTAATCCTAGGTGGCGCCTATCGCCTTAAAGACTTCAAGAGCGGAGTCGCATACCCCAACCCCTGGAACGTCACGGAACTGTGTCGTTTCTACCCTTAGATGTTCTTTTACTTTACAAATAAGGCTATACAGCCAGGCTACTTAGCCACACATTGTACCTCGTGATATTCTGCGAATAAATAAAGCTAAGTGCCCCAAACCCTATGATTTTTCTGCTTTCCTTGCAATTATTTTACTCGGCGGCTGCGCCACCCTCTACATCTTGTTCCACGAACAACACAGTATCCTGAGTAGCTAACGCACTACAAATCAAACCCTTGATAACACCAACCCAGATGCAATGCACCTGTCAGGTTGGCAAGGTGCTGAGATGAATACACGTCAGGCTAACGAAAAGGACCTATATCTTACAATACACTCAAAAAATATACAAGCTAGCAAGATCTTTACACATTAATGGGTATCAAGAACACCCGACACAATCATATGAATTTTAAAACACTTATACATCTATGTGCAGGATATAGACTACACTACTGCTGCAAAAGGAGAACATTTGTTTGATCTTCAAAGAAATCGATGATATCTTCGGCTGGTCGATCAACCGCCTGGTAGTGCGGGACCATGTTCTAGGTCATCCCTTCTGGCGGCGGCGGTAGCCCAGCGGCAACAACCGCGACATCCACATCTGGCTGATGCAATCGAACAAGCGCCAATGCAGCCTTGGCACCCGCGACCAATTGCTGGCGCACGCACTCGCGGACTGCGCTGATATCTTGAAACTTAGCTAGCAAAGCTAGCAAGCTTGATGGCACCGCTTCCAGAGGAAACATCGAGTGGAAGATATGCCTAAGGCACGACCGCGCCTTCTTCAAACACTAAAGCACTCGTGAGGAATGATCATGTACCGTTGCCAACGCCACTGCACGGCCATGATCCACCTAGAAGTAACCGCTAGCTTGTAGCTGCTCCTGGGTCAGATTATGCAGGCGAATGGCAACCCGATCCCTCTCATCCTATGGATGATGAGATCTAGCAACTACAAGAAGCAAGAGAATATCATAAGACAGAGCATTGCCGCGAATGGCCAAAGAAAAGGAAAAGAAGTTGGAGAGCTAACATTTAAATTGCTCGTTAACCTGTGCAATTTCGTCCAGGAGATACTTCTCGCGGGAACTGGCCTTCTCGGACTTCGAATTCCACACGTCCGCGTTACCGCGGATAATGGGCAACTCTCCCTCTAACTGCTTTACGCAATCACGCAGTCGCGAAAGTAGTGACAACTCCTCCACCTTTGAACGCGGTCGCGCCACACTTTCATCAGTGGGAGGAGAGTCAGCAGGACCACTCGAAGGACCCTATTACAGCCAAAAAAGAGGCAAATAAGACCAACTATACATTTATAGAAAGGGCGGAGTACATTCAAATTCGGCAAAGTATCAACAGGGGTACCCCCACAAAACATGGTTCATCAAAAGGGAATCTACACTATTACATATGGCAGCTAAAGCACGTTTTGCTTCTTCGATTTCGACTTTGACTTTGGGGGCTTCCTCGAATCCGTGGCAGTCTCTAACACCATAGACTTCCTAGTGGTACCCTAGACGAGAATATCATTTTGCGGCCCGAAAGTTGGGGTGGCCAGGTAACGCGGTACCCGAGTTTCCTGATATCATCCGCGATGACTATAGTTGGCATGCCAAATACTCAGAGGGTCCTTTTCGCCACGAATTCAACTTTACATTTCAATACAAAAGATCAGGCTAACGGCCGTTAAGTTGGGTCCCCCCGTCAGCTTTTGCCGTTATGTCGCTGCCGTCGTCGCTGCCATGTAGGCTGCCATGTAGGCTTGCAGCGTTGGCACATGCATCCTTTACGCGTTCTTCCTCTAGGTCGGCAATCTGTGGTCGCGGCCATGGCGTGGAGCTAGGACTTGGACAAACTTGCTCGGCCCGTTATCCTCCCCATCCCGAATCAGAGCTCGCCCTCACCATGACCGCACCATTGGCACGGCGCGGGGACGGGAATTCATTCCCGGGTGAGATCTGTACCCATGCCGACCATGCTCGGTCATGTTGGTCTCCTCCAGAATCCGAGCTCGCCGTCGTCGTGGTCACACACGCACCAGCCACGGCGCCTTCCTCTCCAAACCCCAAAGCCACATCCACCCAGTTCGGCACAACGCCAAGAAGGTGAAAATGCATCAAGTTTTCTTCTTGTGATTGTAGAAAAACATGTATGTAACGTGGCCGTAGCATACTCTAACAATGTACACATATATTGTTTACTAGATTTTCATTTGAAATTAGTAGCTCTGTGATGACGAAACATAGAGAACCTAAATGGAATGACGATGACGACCATGTTCTGTACTTTGCATTGCATCAACAAGTGCTTGCTGATGAAGAAAGTTACCAAGAAAGTGGAGTTCATCAGCCATTGCCAAAAAATATGTGAACAAATCAATGAGCGATTCAATGCAAATAAGCGCAGAAAAGCTAGATCCATGTCATCAATCATCAATAGGTGGCACATTATAGTGATGCGTTCAAAAGCGTACATGATGTATCATTTGCTTGAAGTGGTTGTTATCCTGAGCGAAAATGCGTGGTATGCACATTACATTTGTAATGGATCAACCACTAGAGTCATTGCATGTGTGTTATTTCCACAAACCACACATGGATCAACCACCAGAGTCATTGCATGTGTGTTCTTATACTAAAACCACAAACCAGTACTAGTCATTGCACGTGTATTCTTATACTAAAACCACAAACCAGTACTAGAGTCATTGCATGTGTGTTCTTTAACACAAACCACACATGGATCCACCAGTGGTCATTGCATGTGTGTTCTTTCCACAAACCACATATGGATTAACCAGAGTCATTGCATGTGTCTTCTTTCCAAAAACCACACATGGATCAACCACTAGAGTCATTGCATGTTTGTTCTTATACTAAAACCACAAACCAGCACTAGAGTCATTGCATGTGTGTTCTTTTCCACAAACCACACATGGATCCACCAGTGGTCATTGCATGTGTGTTATTTCCACAAACCACACATGGATCAACCACTAGAGTCATTGCATGTGTGTTCTTTCCACAAACCACATATGGATCAACCACTAGAGTCATTACATGTGTGTTCTTATACTAAAACCAACACTAGAGTCATTGCATGTGTGTTATTTTCACAAACCACACATGGATCAACCACTAGAGTCATTGCATGTGTGTTATTTCCACAAACAAACATGGATCAACCACTAGAGTCATTGCATGTGTGTTCTTTTCCACAAACCACACATGGATCCAACCAGTGGTCATTGCATGTGTGTTCTTTCCACAAACCACATGTGGACCCATTACAGTCATTGCATGTGTGTTATTTCCACAAACCACACATGGATCAACCACTAGATTCATTGCATATGTGTTATTTCCACAGACCACACATGGATCAACCACTAGAGTCATTGCATGTGTGTTCTTATACTAAAACCAACACTAGAGTCATTGCATGTGTGTTCTTTTCACAAACCACACATGGATCAACCACTAGAGTCATTGCATATGTGTTATTTCCACAAACAAACATGGATCAACCACTAGAGTCATTGCATATTTGTTCTTATACTAAAACCAACATGGATCCACCAGTGATCATTGCATGTGTGTTCTTTCCACAAACCACACATGGATCAACCACTAGAGTCATTGCATGTGTGTTATTTCCACAAACCACACATGGATCAACCACAAGAGTCATTGCATGTGTGTTCTTATACTAAAACCACAAACCAGTACTAGAGTCATTGCATGTGTGTTCTTTAACACAAACCACACATGGATCCACCAGTGGTCATTGCATGTGTGTTCTTTCCACAAACCACATATGGATTAACCAGAGTCATTGCATGTGTCTTCTTTCCAAAAACCACACATGGATCAACCACTAGAGTCATTGCATGTTTGTTCTTATACTAAAACCACAAACCAGCACTAGAGTCATTGCATGTGTGTTCTTTTCCACAAACCACACATGGATCCACCAGTGGTCATTGCATGTGTGTTATTTCCACAAACCACACATGGATCAACCACTAGAGTCATTGCATGTGTGTTCTTTCCACAAACCACATATGGATCAACCACTAGAGTCATTACATGTGTGTTCTTATACTAAAACCAACACTAGAGTCATTGCATGTGTGTTCTTTTCACAAACCACACATGGATCAACCACTAGAGTCATTGCATGTGTGTTATTTCCACAAACAAACATGGATCAACCACTAGAGTCATTGCATGTGTGTTCTTTTCCACAAACCACACATGGATCCAACCAGTGGTCATTGCATGTGTGTTCTTTCCACAAACCACATGTGGACCCATTACAGTCATTGCATGTGTGTTATTTCCACAAACCACACATGGATCAACCACTAGATTCATTGCATATGTGTTATTTCCACAGACCACACATGGATCAACCACTAGAGTCATTGCATGTGTGTTCTTATACTAAAACCAACACTAGAGTCATTGCATGTGTGTTCTTTTCACAAACCACACATGGATCAACCACTAGAGTCATTGCATATGTGTTATTTCCACAAACAAACATGGATCAACCACTAGAGTCATTGCATATTTGTTCTTATACTAAAACCAACATGGATCCACCAGTGGTCATTGCATGTGTGTTCTTTCCACAAACCACACATGGATCAACCACTAGAGTCATTGCATGTGTGTTATTTCCACAAACCACACATGGATCAACCACAAGAGTCATTGCATGTGTGTTCTTATACTAAAACCACAAACCAGTACTAGAGTCATTGCATGTGTGTTCTTATCCACAAACCACACATGGATCCACCACTAGAGTCATTGCATGTGTGTTCTTTCCACAAACCACACATGGATCAACCAGAATCATTGCATGTGTGTTCTTTCCACAAACCACACATGGATCAACCACTAGAGTCACTGCATGTGTGTTCTTTTCCACAAAAACCACAAACCAGTACTAGAGTCATTGCATGTGTGTTCTTACACTAAAACCAACATGGATCCACTAGTGGTCATTGCATGTGTGTTCTTTCCACAAACCACACATGGATCAACCACTAGAGTCATTGCATGTGTGTTCTTTCCACAAACCACACATGGATCAACCACTAAAGTCATTGCATGTTTGTTCTTATACTAAAACCACAAACCAACACTAGAGTCATTGCATGTGTGTTCTTTTCCACAAACCACACATGGATCCACCAGTGGTCATTGCATGTGTGTTCTTTCCACAAACCACACATGTAGACCCACCAGTGGTCATTGCATGTGTGTTATTTCCACAAACCACACATGGATCAACCACTAGAGTCATTGCATGTGTGTTCTTTCCACAAACCACATATGGATCAACCACTAGAGTCATTGCATGTGTGTTCTTATACTAAAACCAACACTAGAGTCATTGCATGTGTGTTCTTTTCGAAAACCACACATGGATCAACCACTAGAGTCATTGCATGTTTGTTCTTATACTACAACCACAAACCAGCACTAGAGTCATTGCATCTGTGTTCTTTTCCACAACCCACACATGGATTCACCACTAGAATCATTGCATATGTGTTCTTTCCACAAACCACATATGGATCAACCAGAGTCATTGCATGTGTGTTCTTTCCAGAAACCACACATGTGGACCCACCAGTGGTCATTGCATGTGTTTTATTTCCACAAACCACACATGGATCAACCACTAGAGTCATTGCATGTGTGTTCTTTCCACAAACCACATATGGATCAACCACTAGAGTCATTGCATGTGTGTTCTTATACTAAAACCAACACTAGAGTCATTGCGTGTGTGTTCTTTTCACAAACCACACATGGATCAACCACTAGAGTCATTGCATGTGTGTTATTTCCACAAACAAACATGGATCAACCACTAGAGTCATTGCATGTGTGTTCTTATACTAAAACCAACATGGATCCACCAGTGGTCATTGCATTGTGTTCTTTCCACAAACCACACATGGATCAACCACTAGAGTCATTGCATGTGTGTTATTTCCACAAACCACACATGGATCAACCACTAGAGTCATTGCATGTGTGTTCTTATACTAAAACCACAGACCAGTACTAGAGTCATTGCATGTGTGTTCTTATACTAAAACCACAAACCAGTACTAGAGTCATTGCATGTGTGTTCTTTTCCACAAAGCACACATGGATCCACCAGTGGTCATTGCATGTGTGTTCTTTCCACAAACCACATATGGATCAACCAGAGTCATTGCATGTGTGTTCTTTCCACAAACCACACATGGATCAACCACTAGAGTCATTGCCAGTTTGTTCTTATACTAAAACCACAAACCAACACTAGAGTCATTGCATGTGTGTTCTTTTCCACAAACCACAAATGGATCCACCAGTGGTCATTGCATGTGTGTTATTTCCACAAACCACACATGGATCAACCACTAGAGTCATTGCATGTGTGTTCTTTCCACAAAACACATATGGATCAACCACTAGAGTCATTGCATGTGTGTTCTTATACTAAACCAACACTAGAGTCATTGCATGTGTGTTCTTTTCACAAACCACACATGGATCAACTACTAGAGTCATTGTATGTGTGTTATTTCCACAAACCACATATGGATCAACCAGAGTCATTGCATGTGTGTTCTTTCCAGAAACCACACATGTGGACCCACCAGTGGTCATTGCATGTGTTTTATTTCCACAAACCACACATGGATCAACCACTAGAGTCATTGCATGTGTGTTCTTTCCACAAACCACATATGGATCAACCACTAGAGTCATTGCATGTGTGCTCTTATACTAAAACCAACACTAGAGTCATTGCGTGTGTGTTCTTTTCACAAACCACACATGGATCAACCACTAGAGTCATTGCATGTGTGTTATTTCCACAAACAAACATGGATCAACCACTAGAGTCATTGCATGTGTGTTCTTATACTAAAACCAACATGGATCCACCAGTGGTCATTGCATGTGTGTTCTTTCCACAAACCACACATGGATCAACCACTAGAGTCATTGCATGTGTGTTCTTTCCACAAACCACACATGGATCAACCACTAGAGTCATTGCATGTGTGTTCTTATACTAAAACCACAAACCAGTACTAGAGTCATTGCATGTGTGTTCTTATCCACAAACCACACATGGATCCACCAGTGGTCATTGCATGTGTGTTCTTTCCACAAACCACATATGGATCAACCAGAGTCATTGCATGTGTGTTCTTTCCACAAACCACACATGGATCAACCACTAGAGTCATTGCATGTTTGTTCTTATACTAAAACCACAAACCAGCACTAGAGTCATTGCATTTGTGTTCTTTCCACAAACCACACATGGATCAACCACAAGAGTCATTGCATGTGTGTTCTTATACTAAAACCACAAACTAGTACTAGAGTCATTGCATGTGTGTTCTTTCCACAAACCACACATGGATCCACCAGTGGTCATTGCATGTGTGTTATTTCCACAAACCACACATGTATCAACCACTAGAGTCATTGCATGTGTGTTCTTTCCACAAACCACATATGGATCAACCACTAGAGTCATTGCATGTGTGTTCTTATTATACTAAAACCAACACTAGAGTCACTGCATGTGTGTTCTTTTCACAAACCACACATGGATCAACCACTAGAGTCATTGCATGTGTGTTATTATACTAAAACCAACATGAATCCATTTGAGTCATTTCATGCTTGTTCTTATACTAAAACTAGCACTGCCCCCAAATGGATCCACCGTTAGACCGAGTCTTCTAGAAGGCACGCCATAACACAGTTGTTCTGCTTGACGATTGTTACATACCGTTCGATTGGGGCGCTTGGACGATTGGGATGGTCTTCGCGAGAGCGATCCTCGAGTAGGCTGTTCTGCGGCATGATTGGCCACGCTTGCTCTGGACAAACTGGCATGTTGGCGAGTGTTACGACTCACGAGTTCAGTGGGCCATATCCCAGTGTCACGTCCCCGTTACTTCTCTTCCTCCCCGTACTTCTCTTCCTTCCCCTCGAAGCCACTTTCCCCACTTCACTTCCATCCTGCCGTAGCCGCAAGCCGATGACATCCGCCAATTCTCCGGTCGGTACCTTCATGGTAAGAAATAATTTTAAAAGCTTTTGAACTTATCCTACACATTCCTGCTATTCGCCAATCTAACTGCTGATCTTTTTTCCGATTTCTTGACGAACTTCAGTTGTGGCAGATGTGGGAGCCCAAGAATCTGGAGATCCTCGCGCGCAACTTTGCAGCGGTGTTCCCGCTCGTGTGCTCCCACCCAGGATGCTTTCGTCGTTACTCCTACCGCGAGCTCCCGCTCCACGAGCTCGCGTGCCTGCATGGCACGTGCGCCTGCACGGAGCCGGGTTGCAACTACACCGGCCACCAGCAGAGCTCGTCGTCCACCTTGCAGATGGGCACTTGATCGAAGTGATTAGGATCTCCTACAGGCAAGCCCAACTTCTCCAAGAGAAGGTGCCGTTCACTGACTCGGCACGCCGCCTGCTAATTTTCTAGGGGGGGATGGCTCTGGTTTCGTCCTGACCATCACCGCCACTGTTCTAGGAACTAGAGCCGGGCCCACCGTCGTGGGTGCCGTATGCGTCAGGTCGGTCTCGTGCGCCTGGCCCGTATACACGGTGCGCATGTGGGCGAACGCCCAGCCGCCGTTGTCAGATAGCATTCTTGTGCTAGCCGAGGCGCCGAGCTGCCTGACACCGCGGGAGGTTGAGTATGTGGACCTAAGGTCGATCCTATGCGTGCCATCTCAGTACCTTGTCGGTGCTGGACCGAACAGGAAGATGCATTTCTACATTTGTATCGAGAAGACCGACAGACAAATGTAGTACTTGTGCTGTCGTTACTGTTAGACTTAAGCGACGCTTCTCACGTGCTTAGAGCATACGTGTTGTGCGAATGTACCCCAGTTGTAGTTTTCAGTACTCCTTAATACTTCGACGAGTTATTATATTGGTCCAATCAGCTTGATGTTGTCACGTTGCAAAGTCCGCTTGCTCTGGACAGACCGGCAATACCGTGTGCTTCCGCTCCCGCATGTCAGTGTCACGTGTTCCGAGGGCCCACCTGCCAGTGTCCTTCCCCTCGAAGCCACTGTCCCAACTTCTCTTCCATCCTGCCACTCCCGTCCGATGGTTGTAATCTGATAATTTTCGTTGGATTGTTTACAAGTAATCTACGTTGATAATATAACATGCAAATGGCACAGACATAATTTCTAAAGTGGAAGCACTCACCGGCTGCTATTGCATACATTTCTTAATATAGCTCGATAAACACATTACAATAATTGTACTCGCATTAAACACAACCGAAATTGCAACCATCCTAAACAACATCTAAACCCACATCACACAGCTGTCGCCGGAGTCCACCTCGATTGGTGACACCGCCGTGCCCTTCCCGGCGACATCCATTCCCGCCCGTGGCTTGCCCTTCGCCCAGGAGGCAACAATGGCGTTCTGCACGGCTTCGTCCCTGTCGCCCTCCACATCGGAATCGACAATGACGAAGGTGACGGGGTTGGCGTGGACCGAGCGCCGTCGCGCCTGGCGGCTCCTGCTCGAGCTCGACGCCACATCAGTCCTTCTACAGGTAGGAGGGGCCGAGCTCGCATACGTAGCGTCGTCGCTCCTCTCAAGAAACCATGGCCATTTGATACTGCGATAGTAGGATATTGGGGTGGATCCGCCGCGGCGAGCCCTACCGGAAGCGGTGGAGCGGATGGATCTGCTGGCGCGAGCCATGACAAGTTCCTAGGAGGGAGTAAGATTGTGGGCCAGACGTGTCTGGTTCCTGAGCAAGACCTCCCAATGATATGTACGCGGACAAGGTACCAAAAAATTTCGTTCAATGCGCGCGACAGGGCTTTTGAACCACGAAGGCGCGAGTTTCTTTTGACAAGTCCACACGCTAGGTCCCCCACCTGTCAGCCGAATGTGGACGGTAGGATTCTGCCCGAGTTATTAAGTAGGGATAAATCATGCTTCACTACTACCCCGACATCCAAAGGCTCCTCTTTCTTCTGCCCTCGCTCCCCTCGCTCATGGCTTGCAGCTCGTGCAGTTCGTCTCGGGCGGAATCAGGGTCGGCTCAACACCGTCAGGCGGGTGCCCCCATCAGGTACCAGAGGGCGCCCTACGATTACTACCCCGATATGCTGTGTTTGTGTGGCGAGAAGATGCCGAGATGGATTTCGTGGACCGACGAAAATACTGCGGGAAAATTCAGCAACTACAACATCAGAGCGGTAAGTTCCTACTGTAGGTCCAATGGTAACCCGGATCCGGAAGGCGTAATGTAATTCTTTTTTTTGTTTCTTTCGATCTACTACGCAGGAAGGGAGGGGGACTGGCTGTGACAAGTTTGTGTGGATCGAAAAGCCACTGACAGGTTTTCGCAAAGAGCTTGTTCAGAATCTGCATGATGCTGTGTGGGACAAGAAAGAGGAGATTCGTGCGATGGAGCGAGAGATCCGGGAGCTTCGCCAGGTGCAGGGGAGGCAGGGGCAGGGAGGTGGTGAGACAGACGGGCTCAAGATTAGGCCAGATAGTGGACACAATTTCCTCATTATCTGGGCATTATCTGTTGCATTTGCAGTTTATGTTGCCATGTCGTTGTCCAGCAGCTGAAATAAGTTGCTGCTTCGTGGAGTGTAGCGGCCAACTTAAGAAATTGTTTTCCAGCCCAGAAACTTATCATAAGTGTAATGCCAACAGCAGGGATTTATTAAGCGCCTATAAATAAATCATGTCTGTGCCACTAACACCCATCGATTTTGGAGAGGATTTAACCGCTAAGCTATCACAATTGTTCAGATAGTAGTGGCACAGTCACAATTTTGGATTCAACTAGTGGCCTCGGCCGTATCAAATCCTAAAGTCGCGATACATTTTACTGCTAGTATGAGAGGCAGATTGTTTCGCCCGACAAGTTCCACGGACATAGCTCCAGAGTTTAACCGAACTACATATATAGGTTCAAGTTCAATACATCATTAGGCTGCTACACTGCTAGCCCTCTTTTTCTGTTTGGGTGCCAACTTTCTTCCTCTTTCCTTCACGTACACTGACTTCTTCATCTCCTGCCTTCTTCCTCTTCCTGGGTGCCAATTTTCTTACCTTCACGTACCCTGCATCTCCGGACCGAGGGAAGTTAGGCCAATCAGCACCAGAATCTTGTCCGGCATCATCACTCCACTCATTTTGGTTTTCTTCCCGCAGCAAAATCACTGAGTCGGTTGTCTTGTTTCTTATCTTGCGCTTCCTGTAAAAAAACAGTACATGGATTACTACCTTATCTATACTACTTATAAAGGGGCGAACAGAAATTTTTCTACACTCACCCCGTCAAATATACAGGAGCGAACGGCAATCACACGATCAACCAAACTAAACACAATCTAAGAGTCTTCATTAGCCTTTTTTTCGTTTTGGTGCACTTAGCAAATAATTTCGACGGACTCTACTCATCCGTGCGGAATCCTGCTTACGAAAAACTCCTACGGAAAGGAAACTGCCTCCGCAGATCACGTCCCATTATTTTCACGCGACCACCCCCTACCCTGCCGCCTCCCCACGAGACGGCGACTGACCCGCGCCCCCGTCGTCCTGCTGCAGTACTGCATTGACGATTGAGGTGGAGCGATCTGGACCGCCGTGATATGGTGGCGCCGGCGGAAGGTCAGCCGGGAGGGGTGGCGCACGACAACCCAGCCCTCACGTGCTCATCGTTTCGCTCTACCAGAGGGAGTGACGGACACCAACGAGGTGTCGCCGTCGGAGCATGTCGTTCCTCCGGAGAGGCAGAGACAACCCGGTGTTCCAGGAAGGCACCTCCGACTCGCTGTTTGTCCGAGGGCCGCCGTTTGGACAAGTGCCCCCACTCCACGCGCCACCACTCTGATGCAAGCTGACGAGGCCGCAGTTTCTAAGGGGAGCCCCGTTATTCCGTCCACAGCCTGCAGATCCTCCAAGCGCCACCGCACCTCATGTGATCTTTTATTTGTCATCCACCCGCGGCGCCGCTGACACCCCTTTCTTCTGCTCCAGTCTTCCTATTCTGAATCACATGAATAGAGCAAGCTCATGAAAATTTCTAATCAGTGCCATTTTTGGATTAGTCTACCTATGGCCATGTTCTTGGATTGTAGATGGAGGGTACCATGTTCTTGAATTCTTTTGAGCGCCATGGTTGGTGTTGATTCAGCCATGGTGTCTTTGTGGCTGCAGAGTTCCTGCTTAAAAATGTTTACAAGATAACAATTCTGAACAAGATCTAGAAACCCTCAAACCAGATCAAGCTAGGTACGTTGGAGTCGAAAAATGAGAAGGTAATTAGATGTTCAGAATTCTGAACAGGATATATATATTTGCTTGTGTCATGTTTATTTAAACTAAAGTAGAAAATTTAACTATGTTCATGTGATTTTGAACAGACCCATGGAGATACATAATGTGCAGCCAAGGTTCTGGGAGGAGATACATCTTCCAAAGAAGGTTAGTTGCTTGTCCAATTCACTTCAGATGTAGCGGGTTGGTGGGAGGAGTAGAATTTGATAGGATTTGATCAGCATTATATGGTATTTTGGTAGTGCTTATATGTATGATATGCACATGCCGTTTCTATATGAATAAATTTTCCGTTCATGCATGATGAATCCCTTTTCCTTCCGTATGATCGTGTGTCAGCGATGTCATCAGTGAATCATGTGAAGTTGCTGATTTTGATTCAGTTGCATTGAGAATGTGGCAGCCATGAAGAATTTACGTAGGAAGCTGTGAGCATAAGCAGCTTAGCTATTTATTACGGTTAGCCTTTTCAGTTTTGGATTTAGTATAGCTAGATTACCTGCCCCTTCGGTAACAAAAGACTGTAGCGTTGTCTCTTTGGTGTTGCATCTTATATCAGTTTGAGGAAAACAAACCTTATCATTTCCATATGTAAATTGATAAACTGCTGGCACTGATGCATAAAATGTGTTTTTTCTCGCATGCTTAATTGTGGTGTGTTTATACCAATTATCCACTACTAGATAGACATACAGAAGTTTTCAAGTTGATGCATAAGTCATTTTTACAGTAGGAAGATGAGGTGAATCAAGTGGGTTCCAACAACTAATCATGTATTCTCTTTCTTAACCATCACACTGAATGGTTATGTTTGTTGAGCTTGTCTAAGCAATCAGACCCTCAAAGGAAAGAAATTTATAAAACTTGTACTAAAAGTGAGATCTATCGTTCATGTTGATAGTTGTGAGACCGGTTGAAGGGAAAGCAATATGTAGAACTTATATTCGTCCGATCCCTATGTCTTTTCTTCATATAGTGTTTCGTGTGAGTTAATTCTTGTGATTGTAGCATGCAAGAATGATTTTGTCCGGTCCATCTTATCAATGTATGAGGGTAAAACTGCATTCCAGATCAATGGAGATGTCAAGCTGGAATAAATAAAGTAAATAGCTTCTCAATTGGACATTGCAATCCATGGACTAGTGGGTAGTTATGTGGACTACTTTTATCTATATAATATATACTGAATTTTAGCATACACAAATTGTCCTATGATTTACTTCCTTGGTTCTTATGGTGCGGTGCCACTGTTACTGGTTGAATTAATATGTACCTTATTTTTTCTTTTATTCAGAAGTAGGGGCGGTGCCAACTCTCCACACAAGGTAACATTAAGGCTGTGGCATCAATCGATGCACAGGCCAGGGTCATACTCCCCTTTTCGAACAAAATATAAGGTAACATTACCTCCTCTAAGATTAGGAGTAGATTGTTCTACACAACTGCATAGCGAGTGGTCACCTACTCACATGTCTGCCGAGCATTTGTTTTGACAATTTTCATGATAAGCTTTCTCCTTGCATTCAAGGATGCAAGGTATTTTGGTTAATTAGCAAGTCATAGACTTTATCAAGTTTAGGATGCAACCGGCGGCAACACTGACATATGATTTGTTTATTATTTGCTTTTGACAATTTCATGATAAACTTTCTCCTTCAATGGACGTAACCATGCATTTTCTATTCAATTATTTAAAACTACTTTACCATTTTCTTCTTGACACAGATAAATGTTCCATTTGGGATGTTTCCGCTTATTCCATCATGATTTATATAGATTTAGTCAGCACATATTTATTTATGGCAATATGCACTGTACCATTGCATCAGTGCACAATTTCTATGAGACCAAGTAACCTAATTTATATCTAAAATTTCCTTCGGCTAATCTATTTTCTAGATAATTCTGTCTTCGTATTTGTCTGCTAGCACATGTGAATGATTGTAACACATATAATGACAATTACCTTATGTCACGCCTCTAAATGTGACGACACTACGAAACTCGAAGACACTTGGTTATCGAAGGGACTACAGGCTCCCGGGAGTGACATGCTTGATTCAAGCCTGGTTTTTAGTTCCATTCACTGCTACTCTGTTCGTCTGGTTTAGCGCATGTGAATGATTGTAACACCTATAATGGCAAGAAGAGGTGTGTGAGTCATTCATCGATTTTCCAACTGAGAATATTCATGTAAAGATTATACCTATATATGCAATGGTTTGCGAGTTGCACATCCCCAATTTTCCTATTCTTATCCACTATGATCTGCCAGCTTAGTGGTGCACTGCCTCACAATAGCATCTTCTCACTTTTTGTAAATGACAATAGAGTTTGTGTGTATATGACGGGGTGATAATTCTTTAAAATGATTTCGACTTTCTAGCTAGGAAATTCTATATTTTCATTGGATTATACTGTAGGAATACTCTTACCTGCAAATTTCTAAAGAGTGTATATTGACCTAAACTAAGGATGAGACGAAATTGCTTGAACACTATTCATACGTCGAAGATACAAACACAATATATTATAACCGCTTGAAGTATCATACATCAGGACAAGTGTGCTTTTGGAAAAGAAATAATATAATACGTGCAACATATATTGATAATGTGTGCATTTGGGTACGCAAATCACGTTCATTCATGAAAACAAAACGATGTCAGAATATTTATATGAGTCACATAGGAACAATGCACTTTGCATGAAAATTTCATATTTTCAAAATATCATCTTACATGTAGATACAAATTATAAAGTTTGATATAATTCTAGATTAGTCGTTTCGTGCGTTGAACGTGCACGCTTACTAGTATCTATAGACTATAAACAATTTTTTGTGTAAATGTACCATCTCATACCTAGGTTTGAGAGCATTAAGGGGACATCCAGCTGCTCTATGGCCTATAAGATGGCAGGTCTTGCATCTGTTTTTGCCCTTCTTTGTAGCACAGAAAGCCAAACCTTTCTTCTCGAGAAAATTCTTAAACCTATTTACCTGGGGTCTTCCTCTGCCCCTTTTTGTAACTGGCTGGCAAAACTCGAAAGACAGTTGGACTTGAGGCCACTGAGATGAGTCTGTACATGGCTCGACGGATCTAGCGTACGCAGCTCTGAACTTTTCCATAGAGTAGTAGTCTGACAAATACTGATCCAAATGTGGTAGAGTTTTTTTCTTCACCAAGAAGGCCAAGGCGTGGTCGCAAGGTTTCCCGGTATGCTGCCACTCTAAGTAGGTGCATTCTCGCAGCTGGATGTTCACAACATCCCTTTTGCCACTCTTGGACATATCGACCACCTCACAGCTTCTGTTGGTTGACGGGAGAACCTTAAGATGAGCAAGTTCTCGGCTTCTCTTGTGCAGTTGCTGTACAACTGGCGGTAGCATATGTCCTCTAAGTCTCCTACCGATCTCTCTCCTTATATTTAACAGCTTAATGATCATACCACGTATGCTGTCCATCAAGATATGAACAGGACGCACTTTTATGTCCTTCACCCAGTTATTCAGGCATTCTGCAAGGTTGTTGTTTATGCAATCAACTTTGATGTCAGGGTTGAATTGACTCCTCTTCCATATCCGCGAATGATGGATGGCTAAGTACTCTGGAAGTTCAGGGGCTTCGGCAAAAATCTTGCTCATGAAATAATCGCTGCTACTAGGTTTGTAAACTCTAGCAGCAGGAAACATGTAACGAACTACGCTGCCTGCGTAGTGTGAGTACAAGTTGAGCATCATATGGCATGGCATTCTCTACCTTCAGCTCGCCGGAACACCTCCTTCACTGCATTCGTCAGCCCTTTGCATGCATCCATGGATATAGCCAATGGATCCATATGGCCTATTGATCTCTTGAGCTGCCTCATAAACCAGACCTAGTTTTCCTCCGTTTCTGTTTCAAACAGCCCGAATGCCACTGGGAACATCCAGTTGTGACCATCAAGTGCTGTGGCAGATGGCAGGCAGCCTTTCCATTTGCCAGTTAGGACAGTGCTGTCTACACTCAGATACGGCCTACAGCCTCCCTTGAATCCATCGATGCAAGGTTTAAGCGTCATGAAAATCTTTTGAAATATATTTTACCACCTTCTGATTCGGTGTCAATCTCCACAACACTCCCTGGACACCTAGCTTGTACCTCCGCCTTGAAGTTGTACAGCATCCTGAAGCTATTGGTCCAATCCCCGTGCAAGACCCCTAGAGCTTTCTCTTTACCTTTCCAAACCGTGTAATACGGAAGGACAATGTTGTATTTAGAATTGAGGCTACTCTGAATATTCTTCGCGGTCTCCTTAGGGTTATCCTTTAGTGTGGACATAGATTGCATAGCCACCCACTCCGTATTAGCCATTGAGGATTTCAGTTTGCTTCCTGTCGGACACATGTGTGCAGGGCCCATTCTGTTCACCTGCAACACAGATTTATTTAAAAGATAAGCGGAGTCGACTAGTTGCCAGAAAGATATCACACATCAATTATAGTTATAGAGTGAAAAGAGAGAGAGAGTTCTAATGGTTTGCTGCATTCATTGCCCCAATACCCTAATTGCAGTCGACGAAGGTAAGGATCTTGCTGTGATCCTCCATGGACAATGTACTTCGGCCCGTCCATTCATCCACGTTAACTTGCAAACGGCCTCATACCTCTCGGTAGAGTTCTTCAGTCGATAAACGTCGAACTCCCCCTTGATACAAAAATGCCGGAACGACATCCTGAACTC
Source organism: Avena sativa (assembly GCA_916181665.1). Lineage (NCBI taxonomy): Eukaryota > Viridiplantae > Streptophyta > Magnoliopsida > Poales > Poaceae > Avena > Avena sativa. The sequence goes on from OV702290.1 coordinate 369,773,962, forward strand.
ATGCATGCTCCTGAACTCGGTGCCGACCGAAATTATAGGATACTCGTGGTCATGTTTCATTTCTTCTACTTCAACACCCAAATCATCGACTGGAATACCAGCCTCATCGTTAAGTTCCTCGTCTATTTCATCATCACTAGATTCTTGATCCTCTACAGTGCCTGCTTCTTCATCTGATTCAGAATCTTCGCCATCGTCTCTAATGCCTAGTACCGCACACATCATATTGACTCCCATGGGTGGGGCTGCACCATCGTCTCCACCCGGATGGACAGGAACATTGCCCCAGTCCACCTCACCGGCAACTTTGTTTTCTCCAAGACACTCGGTTGGTTGTGCTGCAACTACATGGGGTGGTCTTACATTTGCACGCATCCCAGGTACTTCAGTGGACAAACGGCAGTCAAAATCAATTTCACCTTGAGTGTACAGAACCCTCTTGCTCTTCCTGTGTACATCCTCCTTCCTGATGTAATCTTTCCTGATGGTATCAGTAGGGCTTGACATCCGCATTCCATTCCCCATCGAACTAGGCCTTTTGCTGCCGCTCTTGGGTGTGATCTCCTTACTGCCTCCCCTCACGGGTGTTGGCTCCAGGGTGCTGGCATTATTGCCCGACCTCTGCGGCGTGTTCTTCTTCGAATTAGCCCTTTTGCTGCTACTATTGGGCGTGTTCTCCTTCGTGTTGGCATTATTGCCTGACCCCAGCGACGTGTTCCGCTCCAAATTAGCCCTTTTGTTGCTACTATTGGGCATCTTCTCCTCCGTGATGGAATTATTGCCTGACCTCAGCGGCGTGTTCCGCTCCAAATTAGCCCTTTTGCTGCTACTATTGGGCGTGTTCTCCTTCGTGCTTGCATAATTCCCTGACAGTGGCGTGTTCCGCTCCAAATTAGTGTTTTTTCTGCTCCCACTGGGTGTGGTAGCCTCCGTGCTGGCCATCATCGCCTCTTTGCTACCACTCCTGGGAGTGTTCACCACCGTGCTAGCCCTCTTAGCGTTTTTGCTGCTACCGTTCGGTGTGGCATTTTGGCTGGATCTCAGGGGTGTACTCTGCGGCATGGTGCCTTTTGTCGTGCGACTCTTGGGCGTCCTCTTCTCTGGCATGGTCTCCTTGGTGACATTCTTCTTCAGGGTGCCCTTTCTGGGGATGCTCTTCCTGCTCCTCTTTATGACGCTCCTCTGTAAGACTCTCCTCTATTCGAAGCCACCCTCAGTCGTACCAGCCCCAGTGATGCCATGGATCAGGTCATGCATGCCTTCTAAAAGTCCATCATCTCTATTGTCAAGTTCCAATTCCTCTCCAACCGTGAGCACTACCAAGTGGAAGTAAACTTCACCTCTATAATGTTTCCTTGTAAACGGTACGACTAAATCCCTGGTATCTTTCACTTCGATAGCCTTTTTGCTCCTGTAACCATAATATAACAAACGTGCTTCCTGGGAGGACCCCCACAGCACCTTCACAGGTAACGATGCCATCAGGTCAGATAACTCTACCACTTCAGGGTCGTATCTGCCAAGGATTACATCAAACTCGTCATAGAATTTTTCTATGCCATCATCTAATTTTGCAGTATAATCCGTGACACCGATACGAATGATTACTTTGCCATCATCAGGTTCTTCAGGATAGAAACCTCCGAGAGGTTTGAGAGATGGAGCGGCACCATCAGACCCAGCCCCAATGCCACCACCGCCATCACTAGCGTCATCGTTAGTTGGTTCAACCTCGGTGGAAGTACCATGACTAGGAGCAAGGCGAGGGCCCCTTCTAACAGCAGCCACAATAGGATCAGTTGCTGGCATGCCACCTCGACGATCAGGAGCAGTTCCCACAACAGAAGTGTTTCGAGTGCTAGCAGAGTCCAGACCATGAGCTGGATTCAGACCAGCAGCTCGCTAAACCCGAGCACGGGTTCGAGGAGGAGAGAATGGTTCAGTCTTTGCAACAACAGTGGGGCAGCCTCCGGAAGCCTTAGTTTGCTCAACAGCGGCAGGGATTGGGTCAACAACGTCCAGATCAACAACAACACGAGGACGACCAGTACCAGCAGATTCCAGAGCACGGGTTCACACAACTTGAGGACGGTTTCGAGGAGGAGCAGCACACAAGGCGGCGGTCTTGGCAACAACAGCGGGGCAGCCTCCGGACGCCTTAGTTTGCTCAACAGCGGCATGGATTGGGGGAGCAGCAGCCGCAGCAACACGGGCACGGGGACAGGGACGACCAGTACCAGCAGATTCTAGAGCAGAGTTTTCCACAACGGCAATACGGGGACTCCTACGAGGAGGTTGCCTGACAGAAGCATGTCGCGGATGAGGAACCACATTTTGCTCAACAACAGCAGGGGTTCGAGTTAGACCTCCCTGTCCAATAGTAGCTGGGCGACTCCCAGTAGTAGGATCTTCCTCATCCACTATGTTACACACCAGCGTAACCACGCGAAGCCTAACATGCTGTTTCATCAACCCAATTAGCTGAGTGTCACACGCTACAGGAACCTTGAAGCCTCGGTCATCAATGAGGCTGAACCGTGCAGTCTACTCTGGCCTCATTTCAGCAAGTTCACGCACAGCAGCAACCAAACCAGGGATAGTGCATAACTGCACAGGCGCCACTTCCATCTTCGGACTCTGAGCCTCTTTCCACGTGCTCTTCCCATGTGCTAATTTAATGAGGTGGCCGCAGGTGCTCACCAGAACCGTGTAGCTGGGTTTAGCGGAGATCCTAGTTGACAGAAAATTGGAGACAAAAGATAAGAATTGTTTGTCAGCGTCGTGCTAGCAAACAATTCTATGTTCGATATATCTCTGTAATTCCAATAGCCAGCTATCAGTTATAGGTAGTGCGAATAGCAAAGAGAAGAGTAGCTCACCCGAAATTAGCTAGAAGTACTTCTTCCTCGGCAAATGGATTTACCATCCTCCGCGCTGCTCAGCTCGTCGGCGGTAGAGGCGGGCTAGATCGTCGCAACGGCTGGCATGGCATTCGGCATTAGAGCACGGTAGCAGCGAGTAGGTACAGCAACTTGGCGCCGGAAGTCAAATGCCCGACGAGTAGACGGGATTTCGCCGCCGCCGGTGCTAGGGTTCATGCGAAAGGAGGGAGCGGGTGGATTTGTGAATTTGGTCAACGCACGATGCTCCTTTAGTATCTTGTTTCGCCTACGTGGTTGTCGCGTTGGCGCTCGCGTCACGGAAATATTACTGACATGAGGGTCCCGACTGTCTACTTCACGGGGCAGTTTCACGGCATGTTTGGATTTGGTAGGGGTGAGACGAGTTTGCATCGAAATGGCCCCTCTCGGTAGTTGGTGGCCCAACTTTTCGAAACACGGTGATTTCAGGCAACTTAGGTACCGCCATGCGCTGGCCTGCCAACTTTGGTACCGCAGACGAACAAGCCCACCCTAGACGCCGCAGCCTTTGTCGCCTTCACTCGCCACAGCTCCTCAGAATATTTGACGACTGTGTCAATGAGATGAGGCCCATACTTACTATAACTAGTGGCGAAGGGAGCGAACACTATCTGCGTCGACAGGCATCGCCTCGGAGATCGCGCTCAGGTCCATCTCTACACCATGTGCTTGCGCCATCGCGAGTGCCATTGGGGCACCGATAGACCGCTACGCATTCTGGAAGTCCATCGGGATGCCTTCTGTGAAAGATTCCACCAAGCCATCAAGATTTTCGATTAAGCTGGCCTTAGGAACTATATCCTCTCGGAAGCGGCTCAGCACGCCCTTGGATTTCCCGAGCATGTCTCGGAGGGAGACATTGCGGTTCTTGACTGTGGCCACGGTGCCAACTAAGGCATCTACGTGGCGCAAGGCCTGGGAGTTGAAGCTTACGCCGACAGCATCTGAAAAACACAAGGTATTAGCACATCGACATAAAAACAAAAATAGGGAAAAATGCAAGTGAAGCAGAATAATACCTGAGAGCGCTTTCACAATAGAGAAAATCTATTCTACGAACAACTTCTCCCTTTCGGCAGTGGAAGCATGCATATCTTCCTCGCGCTTTTGCGACTGCTCCAGAGCCGTGACTGCCTCATCGCGCTTCTTCTCTGTTGCTGCAAGACCCTTCTCGAGGGAAGTAACGTGACGGAGAAGCTCATTATGCTCACCTACAAGGGGTAGAACACGACAGCGCATGAGTTTACAAACCTCTATTCAAGACGAGCGGAGAGACAATATTAGCACAATCCTTCGACTGCACAATGGCGGTTGTCCAGCAAGGCATGCTGTTGACCCAAGGCAAAAATCTGCTCCGCGAAGCGAGTGGAAACCTTCATGATGGGCTACATCAAAAGATAAGAAGCATCAACATTAGCAAAAATGAACAAAGTAAGCACATCAATGAAAATTCGAATGCCAGCGGAAAAATACACTTACATGCTCCTCCAGGGACTCCAAAGGTTCCTGTCGAGTGGGTGTCTGTGCAACCATCTGGTGCCCCCTAGTGTGGGGGGAACTCGAAGAGTTTGCGCTGAAGTGGGGCACCACCAGAGGAGAAGGAGACTGTATGGCCACCTCCTTGTTCTTGGAGTCTGCGACTCCAGATTCTTTAAGAAATTGGCAGTCGTCGGAAGATGATGATGCCGTTTGACTGCAAATACCTAGCACCACTTCAGAAGAGAAAACTTCGAGGAAAACAAGACGAACTCACGAAATATAAAGACTTACCCGTCAAAATTCTCGAGGTCAAAGGAATCTCCTGATGACTCCTTTGGCAACCTCAGCTTCTTCCTTCTAGGAGGAGCCATGGTGCGCATAGGCATGGCAGGGATTGACTCCTCTGCAGCAGCAGAAGGATCCTCTGGCATCGATAGTGAGGAGGCATCCGAATCCTCGCTACGGGAGCGCTTGTGAGTCCCGTGATCACTAGAATCGGGGGGCTTCCTGCTCCTTCGCAATATGGACAGTGGAGCCCGACTCGTCCTCTTCCTCCGCCTCGGGATAATTCCTTCCGGCTGGGGAGGCAAGCTGGCACCCACTTTCCAGTCCTACAATCAGGAAAAGCATCAGTATAGAAAAGCACCTACAAGCAATCGAAAAAACAAGAAACTTCAAATAGAAATCCACCTCAGGCGGAGGATTGCTAGCGCAGAATGGAGGCACGACTGAGTCACCCGGGAGATCCTCCTTGATGGTGTACTTGGTCACTAGTCGCAACCTCCTTTCCACTTCACCAGAGGAAATGCCCTCTGCAGAAATGCGAGTGACATCACCAACACTGGTCTAGCAGAACATTGGGTGTACCCTAGCCAACAGAGGTTATACACGGCGATGCATCCAAGTGCGAATGAGCTCTACACAGCCTACTTCTTTATCTATGCGATGTTCGAGGTCACAGACACGCTGATACAGGGTCTCTGTTTCCTCGACTTCGGCGGGCATCACTACGTTCTTCCAGGACCTCCTCCTCTTGCAGACTGCCACCAGATCGAAGGGTGCGAGTCCATAGTGCTCTCCATCGGCCTTCTGGTCGCGGATGTAGAACCACTTATCCCTCCACCCTTGGGAAAATGCAGTGAGCTTGATGGCGAAATAAGTGACATTGGAGTCGACGTGGATCCCGCAGCCCCCTACATCATAGACTACATAACCTGACCAATACTGACGTTTGAGCTTGAAGAGTTTCTTGAAGAGACCGAAGTGTGGCTCGGTTCCGAGCCAGCACTCGCAAAGAGTTATGAAGTAGGCGATGTGGAGAATAGAGTTTGGGGACAACTGGTGCAGCTGGAGCCCGTAGAAGCAAAGAAGACACCTAACAAACAAATGCAGGGAGAGAGAGACCACGAATGATGAACGCAAGGAACATCACTCAAAAACCCACGGGAGGACTGGGGATTACCTCTTCGCCGGGAACGCGAGAGTCATCCTCCGCGGGAGGAAGCGCTCCATCTTGGTGCTAGGTGAACAGCTCCGATGGCTTGATGATGGATGGGCTCCATGACCCACTAGTGACGCGAGTGCCTGCGCCCTTCTTCTTTCCCGCCATGGCGGTAGCACTGGTGCCTGCGGTGGCGGCGCCTTTCTTCTTGGGTGCCATAATGGCAGCCGCAGATCTAGCGGCAGCGCCTCCCTTCTTCTTGCCCATCTTGCGCTGGTGGTGTGAGCGCATGAAGTAACTAGGGAAGGTGCGGAGTTGGTCCAGTGCCATAGAGGAGAGGTGTGCAATGGAACAGCAAGAGCAGCAACGTCGGAGGTGCGCGAAAGGAGAAGAAGATTTGGGGAAAATTACCGCACGGTGAACCCCTACTTAACCTCCCAGCAGATGCCATCCAACGGCTAGGAAAAAATCTACCAGACGCGTGGCACACATCAACGTCTACACGTGGCCAGGGTAAACCACGAACCGTCATGCCACTCCGCCCATTACACGCGAGAATCGAGGAGACACGGTTAAAACAGAAGATTACGCACACCTAGTCAATTCAAAGTCAGAAAGTGGGACCCACTACTCGTCATGTCCCGTCAAAACCGCTCACGCGGGCAACTGAGGTCATCTCATCGTCAGCACTGACGTCATCAACTCCTGCAGGAGAACATTTTGACTACTTTAGTCCTTACTTGATTCTTGGACTCAAGCAAGCACTCGGGGGCTACTCCTAACAAGAGCGCTGGCCACGCACCCAGAGAAATTTGTGAAGACATCCAAGCATCATGAAAACCCTTCACTCGAATCAACAATTCGACTATGGACTTTGGGTTACTCCCATAGGGAGCGCCGAAAGCACATTCGACTGAAACAAGCAAAAGACGACAGCAGTCACAAAGTACTTATAGTCCCCACTCGAGTCTACGACTCGAATAGGTACTCGGGGGCTACTCCCATAGGGAGAGCTGGCCGCGCACCCTATGATTCTTTCTTATACATTACACTGTATGTTGATAACATCCACACTCAAATACTATGGTGACTCTGCCTCATATCTTCCCCACAAAGAGACTGCATCTCCTGGGTCACCCGAATCATCTCTGTGATGACAAAATTCAGATGACGCGCTTACAGCATGAAGATAAGACATGAATAAGGCCTGGCAACGCGTCTGCTTCGTTTACTAGAAATAAATCCTTACCTGCAGGTACGATGAATAAGCCTTGACGGACGCATCGAGTTCTCACACTTTCATACTGGGATTCGACTCCTGTAAGACCTCTGCGGCCTGAGTCGAATTACACCAGCACTTTTCCGAACTCGAGTCCGGGGACTCGAGTTTGAGTAGATTGCGTTGTTTTGCCCTAAGGCAGTTAACTGATCCTGATGCATCAGATGAATCAGGCACGTATATCAACAATCCCTATGACATCAATCAAAGCACTCGAAAATGTTCTCAGCTGTGCACTCGAAAGACTTCATAAAGTCTCCACTCGAATCTGCGATTCCACCGGACACTCGAGGGCTACTGTCGTGGGCATACCTGGTACTCAAGTTTGGCATATACGGTGCGGGTATGGCAGAAGCCTACGGCGTTACCAGGGCCCAATACAGGATTCGGGTGACTCACGGAGATTTCGATTGCTTGCATCACAAGACGAAGCTTAAGATAGAAAGTTTAAAGGGACAAACCCTAATCTATAACTGTCTCGACCTGCTACTCGAGACCTAGCCTATCTATATAAAGGCTAGGAGGGGGCGGCGAGGAGGACAATCACAACCCTAGTTTCCACAACCGTCGCCAGATTGCATCTGCGCACCCCCTGTAACTTTCAACTCCCTCGATAATTCCAAGAGCAAACAAGCAGGAGTAGGGACGTCTACAAGGCCTGAACCTGGGTAAACCTTGTGTCCCTGTGTGCTTGTTTGCTAGCTGATTGATGCCTCCAGCGCTCCCTCCTTCTCCAAAATCCAAGTCCATAACAATGGGCATTGATGAGTTTAACCCTCGTCACTAATACCCTCAAACTTGCACTTTTGAAGTGGATCACCATCATGATTCATGTTCTTCTGGATTCTACTTTTAGTGATCCTTTAGTATTGTAAACATTTTACCTATACCTCTTATCCATGCTATCATGACAACTGTTATGATGAAACTACTATAGTTTATAAGGACGAATGTTTGTGTAACTTTAGTTACCAAACTTATTGTGTGATAGTTACGCCTATCATCACCATCATTCGCAAATGCTCATCCAATATGAGAATTTGCTTCTGACTAAATTATATTTTATCTTATTGAAATCAAACAATGTTTTAGATATCAGAATGTCTTTTACACAAGATGATTTCTAAAATGAATCTTTTAGATCTTAGATAATCTTGATACTAAAAACTTTCTTTCTAATATCAAGCATCATGGAGGAAAGCAGGATCATTTAGACACTAACTTTAGAATTAGTTACTCTAGGATTAATACACTTACTAAACCTTGTTGAGTAAGTGAAGTTTACTTTAAGACTTCTATATTTCAAAACACTCAAACAATACGGTACTAGTCCGTGAAGTAAGTATCTGGAATTCTATAGTTCTATTATCTCAATTATAACTAAGCGTAAGGTAGTCTATAACAGATGCCAACTACAACAAGTCTATGCAAATTCACTTAGATTGTTTAGTTCATAATATCAGTTCATGTCAAACTAAATTACACGAAATCACACTTAAATGAACATCCCTTGTCATTGCTTAGTGATCATACAATCCTAATTCACTACACCACCCTCGATCGTCATGGCCGATGGCATAGCTTAAAAGGTAGACATCAAAATGTCAATCATATCAACTATGTGACTCATGCGTAACCTTTCGATCACTTGTGTTCCAAAGTCATGTCTGTACATGCTAGGCTTGCCAATGTTAACCTTACTGTATTATTGTGTAAAATATCTTACACCCACCGTATGCGAATTCCTATATGTCTAACACCCGATCGTCATGGCATGCTTCATAACAGAGAACTTTCATAGTGGTGCACACTAAGGGAGAACATGTTCATTGGTAATTAGGTTTGAGGGATCATATTATAATGCTACCATCATAAGTCTAATACAAGCAAAATGAGATGCATGAAGAATTTAACATCATATGTAATCTAGCATGACATGGTCCTTACGCCTTGATCTCCATCGAGCGCTCCCGGCATGGCACCAGGTCCATGGTGCCTCCATGCCGGTGACTTAACACACTTACCATGACCATATCATATCATATCACACGTGCTTGCAAAAAATTTAGACGCCTCTACTTTATCTCTTGCAAGTTTTACTTTATCTGTTAGGGCTTTCGTAAGAGAATCATTTCTTACCTACGAACTTTCAACCACAATATGAATTGAATAGTTGTCGCTTAAAATCGCTTTTCAAGGCCATCCATTGTAAATGCCATATCAACTAATATAAGAGAGACAGAGACAGGCTAGCCACATATATGGTACAAGCCATATGTTAGGTGTGGAACCAATCTCGCGTAAGAATATGCATAAGGTCGGTCCGGGCCGCTTCATCAAACATTGCCGCAATATCAACAATTACATGTGGGAGGGTAACAACTAGAAAATCAATGTCCACATATCACTATGTGTTCTAACCATACCAACACATCTATGCATAGATTGTGTCTGATACCACTTAAGGGTTTCACGGCAGAAAACAATTTTTTTTGTAGCAATGAGAATGATATAGCCAAGATCTACTCTATGCAGATGTAAGGTAACAGAGGGATTCAGTGTTCATACCCTTGAAAATCAAAAACTTTATGTTCCAATGAACGTTTATGATGAAGTCGTACGATGACACTGACATCAAGGTTGTGCATGAGTACAAGTGATGAGTGCCACAATTGGTAGCACCCACTACAAGAAATGTTTCCTTTCGCAATGACTTGTCCCGACGGTCATCGTAGAAGGTGCGTCTTCCGTGACGAATTTCTCGGCTCGACCGTGGCTGATAGAAAACTTTTTTTCGGTTTCGCAGCCCTCTACTATGACGGAACCGCTAAAAACATGGAGGAAGCTCGGCTGGCGCGTGGCAGAAGCAAGATTTTTGTTTCCTCGCGCGATGTTGACTCGCTGAACTTTTTTGAAGCGTGTGGGTCCTAGACATCAGTGTCTCTAGCGGACCATATTTTTTGGCCGCGCCTCCCTGATTTGAACTCGATAACGTTGCTTGAGGCGTCTGCCGTTTAGTCAGGGTGCTGGGTCCCACATGTCAACCTCTCATTAGAAGAATCGTGTGTATGATGGAATTTTTTCCTTCGCTCGTGCTACCTTTTTCCGAAGTTGATAGCGTTACTCGCTGCATCTAGCGTTTAATCAGGTTGCTGGGACCCACATGGCATCCTCTCATTTGAAGAAACATGTGTATGATGGATTTTTTCTTCGCTTGCGCTACCCTGTTCCGAAGTTGATAGTGTTGCTCGATGTTTTTACCATTTAATCAACCTCCTGGTCCCCACAAGTCATCCACTCATTAGAAGAAATGTGTGTATGATGGAATTTTTGCCCTTGGTCGCGCCTTCGTGTTCCGAACTTGATAGCGTTGCTTGCTGCTTCAGCCGTTTATACAGGCTGATGGGCCTCACATGCCAGCCTTCTCTGTGCAGGAAACGTGTGCATGCTGGACTTTTTTCTTCTCTCGCGCCTCCCTGTTTGGAACTTGGCAATGTTGCTCGATACAACACCAGTATAATGTCTCCCTGCTGGGTCCACATGTCAGCCTCCTATGTAGAGGAACGTGTGTATGTTGGAATTTTTTTTGTCACGTCCACCGGTTTGACCTTGGTAACGTTGTTCGATGCGGCAGTCGTGTATGGTCTTACTACTGGGGCCCACGTGTTAGCCTCTCTGGACAAGAAACCTGTCGATCCTGGTTTTCTTTTTTCCGATCGTGACTGTTGTACAAGTACTTTTTAAACGCGCTCATTAAACTTGATCTCTTGAATGGTAAGGTTGATGGGTGCTAGCTATAGGCAGGTGGGTCGGCCATGTCAACCTCTCAGTACAGAAATATTGCTACAGATAAACTGCATGCCTTTCCACTACACAAGAAAATTGTTATGCTTTTATAAAACGTAAAAAATATATATTAACATGGTATATAACTTATTTATTTTTCTTCTTAAAAAATTGCTTGTCCATCTGCTACACGTGATTGCTAGCAGCTCAAATAAAAAATGTTACTCCCTCCGATCCATATTAGTGTTCTCATATTTCTCTAGATTCGGATCTATCTAGACATGTTTTAGTTTTGTGTACATCCGAATCTAGACAAATCTGAGTACATTAATTTGAATCGGAGAGAGTACAAATAATGTAGTAGGTAGTACTTAAAAAACATGAATAGGCGGAGTTTTTTTTTGGGGTAGGTGGACAGTGCCCAAAAAAGTCCCAATTGAAGAAAAATGGGCCAAGCAAGGATTGATGGGCTATTATCCATGAGCTATTTTTCATGGGCTCTCGCCCAATCTAACTGGGCTATTTGCGCAGTGCAATGACCCAAAACATGGTCGAATTAGAAGGTCTTGGGCTATAATGAGGCCGGATGGGCTAATTTCTTGGGCTCGATAGTTAAAATCCCAAGGTATGTGCTAGGTCTCGGCTAGATTCGAAACAAAGATGTCAACAAGGAAAAAAGGTATAAAATATGAGCACCTAGATCCCAGGCGCTGGAGAACTTGTTATGTTAAGTCGCTGACGTCACCCTACTAATTGTGATAATTCTTAGTTGTAACCTAGTAGTTACAACTCATTAAATTCCTAGTTACAACCTAGTTGCAACAAATGTGTAACCCTCATGTTGCACGAATCGTGAGGTAAATCCAATGGCGAGAGAGGTGACTCTTGAGAAATGGCAAATCCAATAAAATATTCACAGATATTTCTGTGAAAATTGTGGACAAACACATCGCACCTGCCAAAACTTTCCGTTGAGACCCCAAACTTTCCTAAGCGCACCCTCAATCGAGCGACTAGTCCCTGTCTCTTCAAATTTTGCCCGTTCTTATGGGAGATGCATCGGATTAGAACTAGTCCGCAAACTTCTCCACGCCTTAAAAGACTTATTGATGCCTTTCTATCAATAGTGCCGGCCTACCACCACTGGTCACGCCGTTCTTCACGAGACGGACCGGCCGGTGGTCAGCTGGGCGAACCCCAAACTTTGCCTGCTAGATTCAGGCACTGGACATTCTTCTTGGCTTTGGTTTGTTCTCCACCTCTCCTAGAAATATTTAAAGCTTGTGATCATCTAGATTTACAAGGTGCTTGCAGATTTGGGTATGTACATTCTTTAGGTAAATCTATAGTAAAGCTCTGGAAAGAAGAGTTGGAAAACATCTTAAAAAGGACTTGCAGAGATCCTGTGTAAGCTTTTGACCTGATATATTGATACGTCCATTTTGCATCACTATTCTATGTCTTAATTCACTATTATTCATTGATATATTTCGTATTGAGAGGTGATACTTATGTTATTTCATCTGTTTTTGCATGGTTGATGACTTTTGGAGCATGGACCGCTGTAGTCAGGATTCTGATGGAAAAGGTGCTGTTTGGAGGCACAATTCGTGAAGATCAGAAAATCCGGGAAAATATACGGAAAATCCTATTTTTTCAGAAGACGAAGAAAGCCAGAAGGGGAAGTGGAGATGGGCCATAGGGGGCCCACACCACCCCCTGGCGCGGGCCACCCCAGGCCACGCCACCAGGTGGTGTGGCCGCCCTGGTCCACTCCAGCCTCTCCCCTCTGGCGTATATTATCCTCCCGAAACCCTAAGACTCGGGGAGCGACCACAGAAAGATTCTACCGCCTCTGTGGGGCGGAAAACACCGAGAGAGAAAGATCTCTCCAGTAGACAGAATTCTACCGAGGGAATTCCTTCTCGGAGAGGGGAGATCGTCGCCATCAACATCACCATCAAGCTGGACTTCATCGGGATCATCATCATCATCACCACCATCATCTCCACCAGAACCATCATCACCACCTCATACCGCTGTAACAATTGGGTTGAATCTTGCATAGTTCTTAGGGGAAACTTTCCCGGTGTTGATTACTCCTTGTAGTTGATGCTATTGAGTGAACCGTTGAATTATTGTTTATGTTCAAATTGTTACATATCATTATTTCATCTCTGATCATGATCCATATGATGTATTGTGAGTAGTTCGTTTTGTTCTTAAGGACATGGGAGCAGTCATGTTGTTAGTAGTGGAATTGTGTTGAGAAAGATTCAATGGTTTGATATTTAAGTTGTGGTGTACTTCTTCTAGTGGTGTCATGTGAATGTCGACTACATGACACTTCACTTATATGGGCCTAGGGGAATACATTGTGTATTTGGCTACTAATCGTAGGGGTTGCCGAAGTGACAGAAACCTGAACCCCCATTAGGAAACCATTGCACAAGGGACGTCAGGGTCTTAGAGTTTAAAGTTGTGGTTAGGTTTCTACCTTAATTACTTTCTTGTACTTGCGGATGCTTGCAAGAGGTATAATCACAAGTATGTACCGACCTTCCTAGGACTAATACATACTCGTGGTTATACATACTTGTGGTTATACATACTTGGTATAATCACAAGGGGTAATACATACCTGCGGATGCTTGCAAGGGGTATAATCTTCCCCTGAGAACCAACATGTGGTTGGATGGTTAGGAGGGCACTGGTACCCCTAGCCCACCAGAGTTCAAACCCCAGGTTTGACGCTTTGGTGTCTCATAAAGGCGGATTATTCTTTCAGTGGGAGGCGATGCTCTCGTCGATAGCGAGGCGCCTACGGTGACTTCGTCAATCTCAAGACCCGTCCGGCTCAGTGTCTCGGAGGTGCTCATAGGGGTAGGGTGTGCGTGCGTGTGTTCATAGGGGTGAGTGTATGTACGCATTGTGAGCGTCTGTGTTTGTACTATGTTTCAAATAAAAATATCAAAAACCCCTAAAAATCCGTTTGTTAAGTATTTACAGAGAATTCCTGCTCCAAGCCACTCGTCAACACCTTCTACTCCTCGTTGGGTTCGACACTCTTACTTATCGAAAATACTACGATACACCCCCTATACTTGTGGTTCATCATATATTCCCCATCCTTCTTTGATACGATGGAGCATTTAGCTATTGATGTACCTGATGAGGAAGTACTTAGAGGTATAGTACAATATAGATGGATGTACCCTATAGAACATCGACTTCGCATTTCCAAGGAGCGGGAAGTTATCCATAGATAGTTTGATAAGTGAGTGTTATGCAAAGATATCTTCACATATAATATAGCCTGTAGAAAAGTTAGATATATTCAGATGTCTGACTTGGCTATGTTTTGTAGGGTCTGATGACCCACAAGTATAGGGGGTGTATCGCATTATTTTCGAGGGAAGTGAAACCCAATTTATTGATTCGACACAAGGGGAGCCAAAGAATATTTATAAGCCTTAACAACTGAGTTGTCAATTCGGCTGCACCTGGAAACAATCTTGCTCAAAGCAATTTATCAGTAGCAACAGTTTTGTAGTAGGAATAGCAAAGTAACAGCAGTAGTAAAGTAAAGACATCAGTAATAATAGCAGTAAACAATAGGATTCGAGTGCGGTAGGCATAGGGATAGATGGACGGGCGTTGCATGGACAAGACAATTCACATAGCAATCAGAACATAGGGCAATTGCAGATAAATAAGATAAAGCATCCAAGTACTAGATAATCCTAGGCATGTGTTCCATATATAGTCATACGTGCTTGCAATGAGAACTTGCACAACATCTTTTGTCCTGCCAGCCCGTTTGCAGCGGGGCCTCAAGGGAACTACTGGCAATTAAGGTGCTCCTTTTAATAGAGCACCGGAGCAAAGCATTAACACTCCATGAACACATGTGATCCTCACATCAAAGCCATTCCCTCCGGTTATCCCGATTTCTGTCACTTTGGGGCCATCGGTTCCGGACAACGTGTGCATACAACTTGTAGATAAGACCATAAACAATACTATCATAATGAATCAATAACATGTTCAGATCTGAAATCATGGCACTCGGGCCCTAGTGACAACCATTAAGCACAGCAAGTCACAACAAAGTCATAAAACACTAATAAAAGATACTAGGTACCATGCCCTAACAATCTGATGCCATTACATGAACGATCTCATCCAAACCCTACCATCCCCATAGCCTACAGCGGGGGGATTACTCACTCATAGATGGGGGAAACATGGATGGTCGATGGAGAAGCGATGGTGACGATGATGGCGATGATCTCCTCCAATTCCCCATCCCGGCAGGGTGCCAGAGCGGAGTTTCTGGTGCTGTTTCGTGGAATCTGGTGGTGGCGGCGGAGCGGAACTCCTTCTGGAAAAACGTCGACCCCCCAGAGTTTTTAGGTCAGAAGGCTTGTTATAGGCGAAGAGGGAGACCGAGGGGGTGCCTGGGGGGCCCACACCACCCCCTGGCGCGGCCTGGCTTGGCCCGCACTACCAGGTGGTGTGGCCACCCCTAGCTCTTCTCTGTCTCGTATTCTGGCTCCTGGACTCTTCGGGTGAAATAGGATTTTTGGCATAATTTCCGGGATTTTTCCTGATAGTTGATTTTCTGCATAAAAAGTAGACACCAAGGCAATTCTGCTAAAAACATCGTCAGTCCGTGTTAGTTGCATCCAAATCACACAAGTTTAGAGGAGAAACAATAGAAAAGTGTTCGGGAAAGTAGATATGTTTTGGACGTATCAACTCCCCCCAATCTTAGCTTATTGCTTGTCCTCAAGCAATTCAGTTGAAAACTGGGTGCGATAAAAGAACTTTCACGAACACATTTGCTTCATATGATGTAAATACTCTCAGCATGTGATCAACTACTTAGACAATTCATAATAAGGAGTATGCAACTAAGTTTACTTAATAGGCATTGCAAGCTATGAAGAGATTCCAACTCAAAAATAATAAGTAGCATGAAGCATAAACATAAGCAACATTACAATGCTCATAAAAAGGTATGATAGAGTGGTATCTCGCTTGCCTTTGATTATGAATATCAAGGCACCTCTGAAGTTCAAGTGATGACTAGAAGTAAAGATATCAAAAATACGAGCATCAAAATCATATTCACAAATAGTCAAGTAATGAGACAAGCACAAAGAATGACAACTATGCTCTCAAGAAAGTGCTCGGAGAATGTGTGAAGACTCAACAAGTAAAAGAAAAGGTTTTGGATAATTTGGAAGACTTCCAAATGCTGAAAGTATGGTACTCGTTAGCTTTGAGCTCTCATTGCCCCTATCATAAGCATCTTTAAATGGTTAAGGTTAAAGTGACACAAGTAAGAGGATATGCTTGACAAGTTATAAATCAAAGTCTCATGCCCCTTACTTACGAAGACCGATCCTCATGCTACTCAACTTCAGTCACAAGTAAGCTCTTGTCATTGTAAGTATATATGTATCATAGAGAACCGCCAACGGGGTACCCCTTGCACATGACACGGGAGCTGTCCCATAATCAAATTAACAAGGCAAGCAGACATTGAGCATCTCAGCGATCTTTTTATTTAACTATGTGCATAGATTTTTATCGAGGATGCTTCATAGAATGCTCATTATGCTTATGCTGCAAGTTTCCACCATGATTAGGCATGGCTTAGGCTAGCGGCCCAGGCGTTTCTCTAACATGCATACAAACTCCATGATCTTACAAGTTCCACTTTTATTTCACACCGTCGGGATCCATAAGTAAAAGAACATGATATCAACGAGGTACTGAGTACCAACAATGTTGAAAACGTTCCCCATGAAACATGGTTCTGCTAACTTCAACTTATAAAGCGCAAGCATATACGCAACAAAGAAGGACGCAATGGTTCAGGTTTATTAAGTGCAAGAAAATAAAGTGTGCCATCAAGTTCATGAGAGCTTTACTAACTAACTTTCTCATAACAAGCAAACATTTTATTCGGAAGAAAACAAGGCATAATTAATATGCACGGAAGTAGCAAATAATGCTAATGGGTAGGTATGGTGGACACTTTGGAAATATTTGGTTTAGGGAGTTGGAAACTTGAGTAAAACATACTCAGTGCGAGTGAAGGCTAGCAATAGTAAGGGAGCGACAAACGAGCGGGCAATATCTATCATAATCATACTTGCACCAAAACAGGACTAATCATGGCATGAAAGTGATTCAAGATCCTCAAGGTAAAATAATTCATCAAGGCTTAACTGATTATTATAGTCATGTGCATGCGTGAGCATGTGCCAAGTCAATTCAAATAAAACATTCAAAGGAGGATACCACGGTGTCATACCAATTTATGAATAGAGCAATGCAAGCAAACATTCATAAGACATGCTACAAAGTATTAACGAGCTGGAGCTAATCATAAGAAAGCAAGAACTACTAGGCATCCAAAGATAACATACACCCTACATGAACGGACTAAGCATGCCCAAAGTGATGAGTATATGTACAAAAATGAAAACAAATAGAGTTCGTTACCAGCCTCTTACCATGCCTCAAGTTGTCATTAATCCTCATTATTGCTCTTCACTTGTGTGGCTTGAATAATAATACGAAACCAATATTCCACTAAGGATGCCGAACCCTGTAGCAAACTCACAAAAACCAAAGAAGAACGACAAATATTTTTGTTGTTTTTGATGTTTAAAACAAGAACCAAAGAGGAAAACAAGCAAAGCAAAATCTTTTTAGATTTTTCAAATAGTTCAAACAAAGCAAGAAAGGGAAAAACAAACCAAGGCAAAAAGAAGAAGCAAACCAAAGACAAACAACCGAAATATTTTTGGTCTTTTTGTGTTTTAGGAAGCAAAAGCAAAGAAGAACGAAAACTAAAAAGAGAACGAAAACATGGATATACAAAGTACCGACGCAACATGATATGGAGATGAGTGCGGTGTCGGCGTACCTCCCCCAAGCTTAGGCTTTTGGCCTAAGTGGGTATCAATCCATGTACGAATAGGGGTTCCAAGCAGGCGGATCTTGATAAGAATGATCGTAGTTGGGACCATGGGAAGAGGAAGAAGCTCCCCAGTCATAAGCAGGCTGATGATTTGAAGACTCTCCCTCATTCGAGAGATGGACCGAATCATTCGTGACCTCCCTTCTAGTGTCCTGCTCCTGTTGGGAGGGCTATCCCAAGTACGTGTCAAGCTCCTCCTCAGTGAGGGACCATCCTTCCCTGTTATCAAGGTTAAACAAACCAGGTGCAGGCAAAAGAACAACATGCTCGGACTTTCTCTTTCTCCAACCAGCTTTGAGAAAGGTTATTTCATAAGATAACTCACTCATACCAGCCCACGAGGAAACAAATTTATGCTATATCATGGAATTAAGATCGAGCCTCTCCATGGGAAACTATAGGTCTAGATGATGAGGCACTAAACCATGCAATGCTAGTAAACGAGAAGCAATGAGGCCTCCACAAATTCCACCTTTCTCACGGTTTGCAGCAAAACGGAGAGCTATCAAAGCACCTAAGTTCTAAGACCTATCTCATTTAAGAGCAGCAGAGATAAATGCTAGATCATACGAAGGTAACTTATTTGCAGTTTTCCTAGCAAGAACACACTTGGCAATAAAGTAGGCAAAGTAGCATATGGAGGGAAGATGAATGTTACGGATTTTTCCACTCTCCTTCGAGAAGCTGCTCCCTTGGCAAATTTCTACGTATAAATCCATGAGTGGTTCAGGTCTCTCCTTAATCTTTCTACATGATCCCCATTGAGGTACCTTAATAGCTGCACAAAAATCATCGAGAGAAAGGTCGACAGCAATATTGTAAATTTTGTAATGGACCATGGGGTTAGGCAAAGAGTGACTAAATTGGAAATCCTGCACCACAAACATGGTTAGCTTCACAAATTGAAAAGGTTCATCTTCCAAAAAGTGCTCTAACCCTACATTAGAAACCAAAGTGTGGAAATCTTGTAGAATTCCCGCAGCTCTCATGAACTCAGAGCATGGATAAATGGAGGGAAAAACTTCCTCCTCCCGGTGGACCTTCATGACCTTAGGAACCCAAAGCTCATGTTGGTTTAGGTGGTGTTCACTCATCTTCTATTCTGAAATTTAAACACCTATTAAACAAGTGATTGCAAAGTGAATATAATGAAGGATTCTACTCATAGGGACTTGTAATAGGCCTAAAACATGCATCAAAACTATATCTCTAAGCATCAAACAAGCTTACAAGCTCTCATAACCAGTCACCTACAGCAGCAAAATACTCAATATATAATCCTCTAAACACAAATCTACTTGGACAAGGGGAGGAGTCACATACCAGGGAACAAATGCTCCAAATTTCAGCAAGAAAGATGGGCTGAGCATGGAGATCAAAAAATCGAGAGCAAGCACAGCAAGAACGCGATTTTGAGCAATGAACTAGAGCTTACTCGGGAGAGAGAAGAAAGTGGCAGGTGAGAGAGTTAGTGGGGGGCCAGGGGTGGCCCACACCAGGGCATGGCGCCACCCAGGGCTGGCCGCGCCACCATGTGGTGTGCCTGCCTAGTGGCCTCCCCTAGTACCTCCCAGGTACTCCTCTGCCCCTTTTTTCATGTAAAAATTTAATATGAATTTTCTGGAATTTTTCGAGACACTTTATTTTTGGACATTTTTCAGAAATAGAAGAATGATTTTCTGACAGACAGATTTTTTTTTGGAAACATGATGCAAGGACAAAACAAAGCTAGAACTACAGAAGTTCTAAGACACTCTAACAAGAAAGCAATTAACAACAAAAAGAAAACTAAACGAAAGCAAAAACTAAAATGCAAAGGATAGAAATAAACGGAGATAATCATAATGAAAACATTGTTTTGTTCAATGAAATCCTTTTGTTAATAAGGTTGATCAAGTCTTGCTACCAAAACAATTCAATATGAGACAAAACTTTGTATTCCAATAATGATTATGTTACCTCAACCTTGATAGCAATGGTCCCAATCATAACAGTTTCAAATTTTTCTCTTGGTATGGGACAATATATTTCTCCAACTTGAATGCCTTCAACATGTTCAATTGAATTCAAACCATAAGTCCTTTCAATCTTCTTGGGGAAATAGACAATATGTTCCTTGTCATTAACATTGAAGGTCACCTTTCCTTGATTACAATTAATAACAGCTCCTACAGTATTAAGAAAAGGTCTCCCAAGAATAATAGACATATTATCATCTTCAGGCATTTCAAGCACAACAAAATCAGTTAATATCAAGCAATTGTGAGCCACTTGAATAGGTACATCCTCACATATACCCACAGGAATAGTGGTAGATTTATCAGCCATTTGCAAAGATATATCAGTTGGTATTAATTTTTCTAGTTGAAGCCTCTTATAGAGAGAGTAAGGCATAACACTAACTCCAGCTCCCAAATCACACAAAGCAGTTCTAACATAACTGTTCTTAATAGAGCAAGGGATAGTTGGAATCTCTAGGTCTCCAAGTTTCTTAGGAACCTTACCATTGAAGGAATAATTAGCAAGCAAAGTAGAAATTTATCATTAGGGATCTTCCTTTTATTCGAGACAATATCCTTCATATACTTTGAGTAAGGAGGCAATTTAATAGCATCAGTCAAAGTAATTTGCAGGAATAAAGGTTTCATCCACTCACAAAACTTATTATAGTGTTCATCTCCCTTTGACTTGTGTTTCTTATCAGGGAAAGGCATAGGTTTTTGGACCCAAGGTTCTCTTTCACTACCATGTTTCTTAGCAATAAAATCTTATTTGGTGTATTTAGTATTCTTAGTGTGGTTTTCAGGTTCTTCTTCAACTTTTTCTTCATTAGGAACTTCATTTTCTTCATTACCACTTTCAGTTTCAGCGTTAGAGATAGATATACTATTAGGATCTATAGCAGGTTCAGAGGGTTCTACAATAGTTTTATGCTTCTTTTTCCTTTTCTTACGAGTAGAACCACTATTTTTAGCTTGTTGAGAATCCTGCTCAATTCTTTTGGGATGCCCCTCAGGATATAGGGGATCCTGGGTAGCAGCTCCACTTCTAGTTCTAATTTCATAAGCATGTTTTTCTTTAGCAGCATTAACTAACAAGTCTTTTTGCACTTTAACGAGTTGATTTATTGGAGTTTGAACCATTTGAAAGTGTTTAACAATCATTTTAACATCATTAGAGGTTCTTTCCACAATATCTTTCAACTCAACAATAGCTCCAATGTTTTCCATTAGATGATTTTGCACCCTTTTATTAAAGTTATCTTGCTTAACAATAAAGATATCGAATTCTTCTAAGCATTGATCAGGAGGTTTAGAGTAAGGGATATCACCTTCATCAAGTGTTGGAGAGAGTGTACCTCAATAGTGGATGAGTAGGGAATAGGCTTACATAATTCTTCTATAGGAGGTAAATTCTTGACATCTGTAGCTTTAGTTCCCTTCTCCTTAAGACATTTATGAGCTTCCTTCATCACTTCATCATTTAATTCAATAACTCTCCTCTTCTTTGATGTTGGAATAGGCATAGGGATAGTAGGTTCAGGTACAATTACTTCAGGTATAGCTTGTTTAGGAGGAGTCCAATCTTCATAGTTCTTGCTTATTTTAGCCATTAATTCCTCAGCTTCCTTAGGAGTCCTATTCCTGAAAACACAATCAGCACAACTATCTAGGTATGTCTTAGATTCTTCAGTTAGTCCATTATAAAATATATCAAGAAGCTCATTCTTAGGTAATGGACTTCCATCCTGTGCATGAATCAAAGCACAAAACCTTGCCCAAGATTCAGGCAATACCTCTTTTTCTCCCTGTTTAAAATCAAAAATTTCCTGCAAAATAGCATGTCTGGCACTAGGAGGAAAATATTTATGCAGGAAAGTACTAATCAAGCACATAGGGCTATCAATAGATCCAGGAGGTAAATTACTAAACCAAGTTTTAGCTTCTCCTTTCAGTGAAAAGGGGAAGATCTTGGCAACAAAGTAAGTACACATCTTAATATCATCAAAAAACAAGCCACTCATAGTAGAAAGTTCATTCATATGTGCTACCGCACTTTCATTCTTAGTCCCACAAAAAGGTTCTTTCTCGACAATAGCAATGTAAGATAGATCGAGAGAGAAATCATAATCTTCATCTATAATGTTTATGGGAGAAGTAGCAAACTTAGCAATAGGAGACAATTTGGGTCTAATAGTACGCCTCTCAAGGAGACTCTTAGCAGCGCTCCTATCATGGGTGTTCTTACATTCTTTAATAAATTCATCGGTCATCTCAACATAACCATCTTCAATATCATAACTTTCACTAGACTCAGGTGAACTAACAGGTGTGGTAGTGTCTTCATTAGGAGTTTCGCTATTTCCAGCTATAGTTCTAGCAATCGTAGAATCTAGGAAAGGACCTAATGAACCACTCTTATCAAGCACAGTAGAAGCGGCATCATAAGCATCAGAAGTTTTAGATTCAGCAGTAGTAGTAGTGTGTGTAGCATGTGTATGTGGTGGTGTAACGAGCTTACTCATAACAGATGGTGAATCAAGAGCAGCAGAGGTGTTCAGAACCGTACCTCTTCTTGTAGTGGATGGTAAAATAGGAACCTTGCCATCACGAGACTTACCCATGATGGATGGATAGTAGCGAACAATAGAGAATCCAAGTGAACTTGATAAATAAAGCTATGCTCCCTGGCAACAGCGCCAGAAAATAGTCTTGATGACCCACAAGTATAGGGGGTGTATCGCAGTATTTTCGAGGGAAGTGAAACCCAATTTATTGATTCGACACAAGGGGAGCCAAAGAATATTTATAAGCCTTAACAACTGAGTTGTCAATTCAGCTGCACCTGGAAACAATCTTGCTCACAGCAGTTTATCAGTAGCAACACTTTTGTAGTAGGAATAGTAAAGTAGCAGCAATAGTAAAGTAAAGACAGTAGTAACAACAACAGTAAACAGTAGGATTCGAGTGCGGTAGGCATAGGGATAGATGGACGAGCGTTGCATGGACAAGACAATTCACATAGCAATCAGAACATACGAAAATTGCAGATAAATAAGATAAAGCATCCAAGTACTAGATAATCATAGGCATGTGTCCCATATATAGTCATACATGCTCGCAATGAGAACTTGCACAACATCTTTTGTCCTGCCAGCCCGTTTGCAGCGGGGCCTCAAGGGAACTACTGGCAATTAAGGTGCTCCTTTTAATAGAGCACCAGAGCAAAGCATTAACACTCCATGAACACATGTGATCCTCACATCAAAGCCATTCCCTCCGGTTATCCCGATTTCTGTCACTTCGGGGCCATCGGTTCCAGACAACAACATGTGCATACAACTTGTAGATAAGACCATAAACAATACTATCATAATGAATCAATAACATGTTCAGATCTGAAATCATGGCACTCGGGCCCTAGTGACAAGAATTAAGCACAACAAGTCGCAACAAAGTCATAAAGCACTAATAAAAGATACTAGGCACCATGCCCTCACAATCTGATGCCATTACATGAACGATCTCATCTAATCCCTACCATCCCCATAGCCTACAGCGGGGGATTACTCACTCATAGATGGGGGAAACATGGATGGTCGATGGAGAAGCGATGGTGATGATGATGGCGATGATATCCTCCAATTCCTCATCCCAATAGGGTGCCAGAACGAAGTTTCTGGTGCTGTTTCAGGGAATCTGGTGGTGGCGGCGGAGCAGAACTCCTTCTGGAAAAACGTCGAACCCCCCCGGAGTTTTTAGGTTAGAAGGCTTCTTATAGGCAAAGACGGAGACCGAGGAGGTGCCTGGGGGGCCCACACCACCCCTGGCGCGGCCTGGCCTGGCCCGCGCCACCAGGTGGTGTGGCCACCCCCTGGCTCTTCTCCGTCTCGTATTCTGGCTCCTAGAGTCTTCGGGTGAAATAGGATTTTTGGCATATTTTCCGGGATTTTTCCCGATAGTTGATTTTCTGCACAAAAAGTAGACACCAAGGCAATTCTGCTGAAAACAGCGCCAGTCCGCATTAGTTGCATCCAAATCACACAAGTTTAGAGGAGAAACAATAGCAAAAGTGTTCGGGAAAGTAGATACGTTTTGGACATATCAGGGTCTTCGTAGAAATAAAAGTAACAGCAAATTTCATTCCACCAATAAAAAGACCGGATGGACTAAGATCTAAGGATCATGTAAGACGCTCAAATTGCACTATGAATTGTCTATGAATTGTCCAGATGGGGTAATGATAGCTGTGAGATTCGACATATTTTTGATGGTTTTTGTTGATGGTTTTCTTCTGGATTTGATTGTTTTCTAGCTTTACCTAACGCTAATACTTCGGTAGCAAAGAAAACTTAGTTTTTAATGTGTGCTTCAGGTTCTGAACATCAACAGAAGGTTTTAACAAGAGAAACAGGGCAAAAACAAGCAAGTCTCTTTTTGGAAGCAATCAAGGGAGGCGTACAAATTCTTTGACGAGCAACTATATGGCAGGAATATTTTTCCGGATGTATAGTTCCCACCGTATAGTTGTCGCTGCCTCTGTCTTGTCAAATGGGAAAACTTTCATGAAGAGGCCGGACACGAAATCATAACCCAAAAGCCACCATCCCCTCTAGAAAAAAAGAAGAGATCTAGAGAAGAAGGGGAAGATTTTCTTCATGTCGCTCCACGATCTTTGACCTCCTAGCCATCACAACCTCATAGCCATTACTTGTACTTGAGAGAGAGAGAGAGAGGTCTTCACTTTGCAAGATTAGGGTTTGAGATTGTTTCTTCCTATCTTGAATTGTGTTGGATTACTTTTATATTCTTATTATGGATCTCCATGGTAATATCGAGAAGAACTCCCTTTATTTAATTATATTGATGAAGCTTTCTTCTCTCATGTGTGAGTAAGTTCCTTGAGCATGGGAGATGTAAGGGATTGGTGAGATGTGATGTGCCTCCGTATATTTTCCATTAGTTTGTGATTGATTTTAATTACTATATTATGTGTGCTTGACTATCTGTGGGATGCCTAATTCTTGTTGTCCAATTAAGGGCCTAGACAACATGATGTTTTGTTCTACATAGATAGGATCTTGTTCGCTAGCAGACCGACGACCCCCGAGTGACACAGGGATATCAATGGGAAACTAGTTTGACTAGAGGATCACGAGGAACCACTGTGCTTATTGCATTAATCTGATCCAAGGAGCTTAATTGCTAAGCAACCTAAAGGATCTTAATCGCCTAGCGACTAACCATGGTTTTGGTAAGAGGCTAGTAGGATTATTGAAGTTGGGATGAAATCTACTAAGAGGAGTTCTGGCTAATTATGGGTTACTTGCCTACACATATACTTATAAGATTATAATTGTTACACTTATCATTCGTCCACCTGGCACAGTCACTATCACCATGAACTGTATCTCCCCGCGCCTTCTTTGTCAGCTGTTGAAAACAACAAACAACCGAATCGTTCTTTACTTTTATGCTTTTTTATTACTAAAGTTTACATTTTAGTTTTACTTAAATACATCCAGTTTAATCTAAATTTCATTCTTATTTCCACACTTGCAGTCAATTCACTCGAAGACCCGTGACAACTTTGAGTGTGACAGAGACTTCATTCATAAAGACTTACCTTTGGGCTCCCTGTGGGATTGATATCTACACTTTGAAACTAGCCAGAAACGATATGTGCACATGTAGACATCAAGCTATTTTCTAGTGCCGTTGCCAGGGAGCTAAGGGCTAAGTATTTTTCTCTTGACATTTCAGGTGTTACTACTACAAAATGGTCTCCCTAGGAGACAAAGGGTCTACACGCTCTAGTAGGACCTATTTACCAGATTATTTTGAGCGCGTGCCTACTCAAAGGCGCGAGGAAATTATTGAAGAACTTTTAAGATCAGATAAGGTTGAAGTTCAAAACCTGAGTGATTTTATGGAAATCAAGTCCATTTATAGGACAACTCCCAAGAAACATGAGAAAACACTCAGAGAATACAGTGCTCCTAACTCTTCTTTCCTTCAACAAACAATAGAATATCCTAATCCTGGAGTTAGAGAATATCGATTTGATGGTGGAATTATTAAAATTTTGCAGGAAAAAGCTTTCAGTGGAAGGGAAGATGAAGACCCGGGAAGACATATTAGAGAGTTTGACGATGTGATGACAACACTTGGACCAAAAGGTTTGCCAAGAGACTTCTCTCGTATAATTTTTTTCGTTTGTCTCTTAAAGGTAAGGCTCTAGACTGGTTATATTCTCTCCCTCATCATTACATTAAATATTGGGAAAACTGTATTGTTAAATTTGTAAACAGGTTTAATCCTTTTAAAAATGTAACTAAAACTAGAAAGAATATAGGAAACTTTAGTCAGAACGTGGGAGAAAACTACCTACAAGCTTGGGATAGATTCTTTGGAATGGTCAATAGTATTCCTAATCATGGCTATTCTGAATCAACTATTTTCCATTGATTTTACCATGGTCTTAATACTCAATGCACAGAGTTGCTTGACCTATCAGAAGGAGGATCGATAAATACTTTAACTAATAAACCATGTTTGGAATTGATGTCTACTAGGGCTAAGAATGATTCTTTATATAATCATCATTTTGACACTAAGCTGGAAAAAGGTATACTTCGTATAACACCATATCTTATGCCTGAAGTATGCAAATCAATGAAAGAAAAAGGTATACCTTCTGAACTTGTTAAGGAAAACAAAATAGACTTGTTACAAGTTTTTACTGAAGAAGATGAAACTAGAAAAGTTTTTCTAAAATTAAAGCATCGACAAGCAAAATCTCATAATAACCTGCATAAGCATTTTCAAAGACATAAAAAGATTCTGGCGGAACTCACAGAAAATTATGATGACATTGGCCATGAAATAAAATTATTTCACAAGTATCTTAGTATGATTGAAACCCAATGTGAACAAATAGCATCTAGTTATCAAATTTTTCTTCAAGATGATATAGATATTCCTGTTTCTACTAATGTTGTTACAAGGAGAGGTGCAGTTGTTACAGGACCATTAGGACCACCAGAATATGAAGCTGAAAAAGATCGAAAGGAAAAGGCCCTACTCAAAGCAAGCCAAGAAGATGATACACTGGTGGATCCTCAAGATGAAACTGCTCAAGAAACACAAGATCAAAACATGGAGGACCAAAATGATACACATGATGACCATTATGACTCTGATGCAGAGACAGTTGAACCAAGAGAAGAAAAAGAGACAAGCAATGAAGATGAAGTTGTTGTAGTAGAAAAGAAGAATAGTGATAAGGAGAACCAAAAGAAAGCAACAAAAGAACCTGATCCCCCACAAGAGGTAAAATACAAGAATAAGAAAGGTGAGAAAAGCTTCCTTATCAAAAAAATAAAGCAATGGATCAGGTAATCTATGATTCTTTCAAAAAGGCACTTGGTGATCTTCATCTAGAAATTCCATTTGCGGATGCAATAAAAGCTCCTACCTATTCTAAATTTCTCCGTGATATTCTTAGTAGAAAGAAAGAAATAACTAAAACCATTGCCATGGTGACTAGTTATCCTGCTAATGGGAAGCTATTGTCTAAATCGGGAGATCCCGGAATACCAAATATTTCATGCTCAATTGGAAAAATAGATATTCATAATGCCTTGTGTGATTTAGGTGTAGGAGTTAGTGTAATGCCATATTCCCTCTATAAAAGGTTAGGATTAGGGGAGTATTCCCCTACTACTATCACTTTACAGATGGTTGACAAGTCCACTAAACAACCCCATTGGTATGATTGAGGATGTTATACTTAGAATAGATGAGCATGTTATTCCCATTGATTTTATTATTCTTGAAATGCCAGAGGATGAAAAATTATCTATAATACTTGGCAGACCTTTCCTTAGTACTGCAGGAGCGTCAGTTGATTGTGCTGAGAGAAAATTAATCTTCAATGTTTATGATGCTGAAATCATCCGGTATTTTCCGAAGACGCTGGAAGCAGGAGAAAGATATATTCCACCGGCAAAACGAGTTCATGTGGTAAGTTCCTTGGAAAAAGCGCAACCCAAGGTAAGAATTCGAGAACAGAGAAGGGGTTGAGTTATTCAACCATTCTTAATAAAATGCTTAATGGGAGTCAACCCATCACATTAATAAAATAAACTAAATAATAAAATGTTCATCGCATTCCTACAACTTTTTCACAGACATTCTTGCGGAAGCGCGCCCATGAAGATGCAACTATCAAAAAGTATTAGAAATATCGATTGAACAAACATAGAATAAGTATAAAAATAAAAGTTTGAGTTTTATCTACAAAAACTAGCTTAATCATTTTGTCCAGATTAAAAAGTGAATCTCTAGTTGAGGAGAAGAAGTTCGGTAGTACTAAAAATCCTGCTCTATATATGTTGTTGTTGGTCGACAATTTTTACTGTCATTTTTTGTCAAAATAAGGTGTTTTGCTAAGTTTCAGGATAAGAAAGAATTCTCGAGAAATAGAAATTTGTTGATGACTACTAAAGGTTCAACGACCAACTATACGGCGAGAATAAAAATTCTGGCCGTATAGTTTGGCCGTATATATATCTTTGCCATCAACAAATTCTTTTTCGTGGGCATAAAATATTTAACGACCAACTATACGGTGGGAATAAAAATTCCGGCCATATAGTTCTGATCGTATAAATATAGATGCCTTCGTCAAATTTCTTTCCAGGGTACTAATGGTTTGATGACTAACTATATGGTGGGAATAAAAATTCCGGCCGTATAGTTTGGCCGTATAGTTATCGATGCATGTCTAGATATTTTTATCTCGAGAACATAGAAGATTTGACGACCAACTATACGGCAGGACCATTTTGATCCGGCCATATAGTTGTGCCCGTATAGCTGTGATCTGGCATAAAGAAACCCTAATTCACGATGCCGCCGCAACTATACGGCGAGAACTACATATCCCGCCGGTATAGTTGCGCCCGTATAGTTCGATGCACCACTTAATCACGCTGGGGCGGCTAGGGTTCTTCCTCCTCCTCACTTTTTCTCTCATATTCTCTCTCCAAACCCCTCAAAACCCACCTAAAATTCTTGATTCTTCGCGGATTTCGTTCGTTTGAGTTGGGGAATCAACAGATCTGTCGTTGTATTGGGAACGGCAGTACCTAAGAAGGTTAGATAGAGGTGTGGGGACTAGCAGGGAAGCTATTGACAGCGTCCGCAGGCGGGATTGGATACAAGCAAGCGTAGCTGGACGCAGAAAGTACCCAGGTTCGGAGCCCTCGTGATGAGGTAAAACTCCTACTCCTGCCGATCTAACTATGAGCAATATACGAACTACAAGTGCTCCTTGAGCTGTATTCTATAGCTACTGCCTTAAATGCACTGAGACCAACCCTTTCTACTGAGGCCTTTCCTCTCCTTAATTATATAGGCAGAGAGGCAACGGTCTCACTGGCCAATCCGACTGGCGGGCCCCACAGGTGGGTTCCAGCCGGCTGGTCATCTACAGTATCGGGTACAACATGTCCTATCGGAGTACGAGCGGTATGGCTGTCGTAGGCACAGTGGACGCCGTGTGGGACTGTCGTCAGCATCGGGCCACTGTTCCTGCGTCATCCCCGCAAAGTCTTTGGTATGGCCGAGTAGTTGCCAGTCTTGTCGTCGTACAGGGCGTACCGTGCACTGTTCCGCATGTCACCCTGTCTCCTTGATTGGTTCCGGCTACGCTGCTGTAGTCGGCTGCTTCTCGCCGATCCGGCTACCTTGCGATAGCCGGCCTGGCTTTCCTTGTCCGGCTGCACCTGGCCAGCCGGACGCAATCCGACTACCCTGTTTCTTGTCCGGTTGGGGTATCCAGGGGTCATCCCCCTGACAAGATCGGTATGTTTCTCTCCCTATCCATGCTTTGTTTTCAAGATTCCAGGGTTGAAACTCTCACATTGATCTAGTGGATGAACTCAATCTTATTTTGTTTTCCCTTTTGAATTCTCACGTTAGGATTAAATTTTTCCACGTAGAATCGTTCGTATATCATGTAGAAACTATATGCCTAAGGTTTCATGGTGAAATTTTTCAGTGCATCAAGATGAACAAAATTGGTAGCATTTTTCGCAAGAGCAAGCGCCAACGTGGCGAGAGCTCGGGGCTCCAGGCCGAGCTCAACAACAAGTTGGCCATGGTTTGATCAAGGAGGGTGATGCCCACACGTTGGGCCGATGATAGCTTTCTCACCGCGGTAGGGTTGCGGGCGGACTTTGACCTCATGTGTGCAAATTCAAGGCTATCTCTACTCGCCTACGCAAGCCACAATACCTACACCCAGCTCACCTATGAGTTCCTTGCCTCTTTCTATGATGACCACAAGGAGAAAGGTAATGCATGTACGGTAAGCTTCAGCATGAACCAATAGCATTATGAAATAACTTTCAAACAATTTTGTGATGCTTTTGGTTTCCCTCACTTGGGGCGTCAATTGTTACAAATTTATATAGCATCTCAAGTGGAGAAACTTGGGAGGTTATTTCTATTAACGGTGGCAGGGACTTCTACTAGAAGAAGATGTCCACCATTCAGAACCCAACAATTTGCTACTTCGCCTTGTTCCTTGCCAATACACTGTTAGGAAGAGGAGATACCGGTTTCATGGCCAATGCAGATATGGCCATGATCACCAAGGCACTCTTCCCCAATGCACCACAAAGCCCCAGTCCTGCGGCTCTACTCATCCAGCACTTTCGTCACCAGAGCAACAAAAAGAAAGGTGACATTCGCATTGGTGGATTGGTAACCCACCTTGCCCTAGCATTGAACATTACATTACCTGTTATGCAACCTGTTGATGGCTCCAAACTTATGGATGTCAAACATTTAACTGCTTGTGGTTTCCTCGGTGTTGACTGAGCTAACAAGAGGCTCCGAGCATATCAGTTTGGTTATCTTCATGATGCATAGGTTGAGAAGGTTCAATTTTTGTGTCCACAAGCCTTCACGATTGTGGAGAAGGACAACTGGATCCTCACCAAGGATCAAGTGGTGGAGATCATGGCTGAATTCCAGCCTGATTAAGAAGAAGATGAAGAAGGAGAGCAGCAGGATGAGGATGAGCATGAGCAGGAGTAGGCGCAGGAATACAATCCTATTTGGGAGGGACAGCAATAGCAACGAGGGGGATCCTGGGACCCATGGCCCAATCAGCCGCAGCAGGGGTTCAACTACGTCCCCTATCAAGAATTTCAGCAGCTCAACCAGCGCGTTGGAGAGATTGACCACGCTCTACAAGGTATGAATGAATATGTGAGTGCCTTAACTCACAACTTCAGTCACCTCATGACCCACTTACCTGAGTACTACCAGCAATGTTCGCACCAGCCGCCGAATGACGACAATAACTGAGCCTGGCAATAGCCTAGGCTTGGGGGAGGTTTGAAAACCTCCAAACCTTGCATTCATATTTTTATTTCTTCTTTTCATTTATTTTATTTCTTCAAAATTGCATGTTTACTTTCAGTTTGCATTCCTAAACCAAAAACACAAAAAATTAGTTGTAACTTTTATTGCAAATTTGTTTCTTTCTTTCTCTTAGAGATTGCTCAATTTTAGGTGACTTGGCAATAGGGAAATATAGAGGGGGTTCGACTCAAGTACGAGAACGAAGCAAGCAAGAGGAGGTATCACATTCCTTTCATCACCTTTTCTGCAACTTTAAATTGATCCTACAGTTATTTACTCGCTTGCACTTGAGCCACTCCCCACTTAGCTTGCTATCCTATAAATTCTATTCCATTGCTAGTGTCTCCTCTTTAGCTTTGAAATAATGAGCAATGAACTTGGTTAAAAATATTTCCGACAATTTTACAATAAGAAAAAGCATCCAAAAGATAATTTGAGTCCATGTTTATCCCAAAGTATTTGAATTTAGAACTACTCAACCCCATTTGAGCTTAATATAAATAGACTCGATAACACCCTTGAATGAAATTGTCTGATAAAATGGGTGCTTCGAAGTAGTAGAGATTATGCCACTACTTTTTCTAATAATTATCGTAAGATGTTGCTTTATGTGTGCCATTACAACACGATCGTGCTCCATGGGGAACTATTAACTCCGTTGGAAAACGAACGATCTAAATGTGGGAAATCACTTGATTTTGGCTATTGAGTTATGTAAGCATCTGTAGCTGCAATGCTATGACGGGTAAAATTTTAGTCTCCTCGTGGTTTCACATTCTAGGTGAAGTTGTAGTACTCCTCTGACCCGCTATTGCTCAACAGTTATCTATTGGCATGGTCACGAGTGCGCAACATAGTCCCAATTAACATGTTAAAAACAGTGGCATGATTTCTCTATGAAAGGGCTAAAGTTTTTGAAAAACAAGGAAAGGAAAAAGGTGCTTTGAGAGTCTTGAAATTTTTATGTGGGAATAGATGAGTTGTTCTTAAATTGATTTTTTTTGTGTCAACTTGAGTACTCTTAATTAATTAAAGAAACAAGAGCAAAAAGTTTTCATCTCTCAACAAAGAGAGACACCAATAGAAATTGTTTCACTTTCTTAGCTAAACTTTTGACACTTGCTCGAGCATATGATTTATTTGCTAGCAAGATAAACGTGGTTAGGAAGTGGACTCAGTGCAATCTTGTGAATACTTGTATGATCATGTTTAAGATTGCAGGAATTGTGAAGAAAAGAATTTGACACCAATTCGAGCTTGTAAGTTCTTTTATTTCAGTCTCGAATCTCCGCTATTCTTCCTTATTTTCTTGTCACTCGAGGGCGAGCAACATCTAAGATTGGGGGAGTTGATAGCTATGACATTCGACATATTTTTGATGGTTTTTGTTGATGGTTTTCTTCTAGATTTGATCATATTCTAGGTTTACCTAACGCTAATACTTCGGTAGCAAAGAAACCTTGGTTTTTAATGTGTGTTTCAGGTTCTGAACTGTAACATCCCAAAACTTCTAATCAAGATTTTCAAATCCTAATCACCCAATTTAGGGTTAACAAAAGCTTTTATTAAGAAAAGGAATATGAATGCATGTGTGTTTGCATTAGTATAGATTTGAGTGTATATGCCATGCTTGATTGTTTGTTGTGAAATGGTTTAAAGATGAATGCTACATCATCTAGACCAATTGCAAACAAAATCAAAAGAAAAAGAAATAAAATATGAGTAAATAAACCAAATGGTCATTTTGACCAAAGTAAACCACTAGGACACTTTGTGTGTTCCTAGAAGAAGATTTCTAACAGAAACATTTACAACTCTTTTCATCCCTTGCTAGACCAAGTAAAAGTGTATCAAGGCCCACTTTACAAACTTACAAAAACATCTAGCAAATCAATTTAATGGACAGTTGAAAATTGAATCTAGTTCATATGTTAAGATCACACTTTTTCAAAAACCTACCAAAACAATTCCCATTGACCTCTCCAAGCAAACATAGACTCTCAAGCTTAATAAAAGTTCACTCAAAAAAAATTGAATAAAAAATTCCAAACTTTGTTTCATGCGGCCATTAACACAAAAACCTTGTCTGCACTAATTAAACCCCTGGCCTAACTTCACTGTTGTGCACAGTAAACCTCGACCATTTGGTCCCCTCTGCACTCTCTGGTCTCCCCTAAGTCTAACCAGCACCCAGACAAGCCCCCCTTTGTTGTGGAGCACAGTGGACCGCTGCCCGAATTTGGTCATTACCGGCCGACCACGACCAGCTCGCAACAAACCGCCCCGCGCCCATCTAGGATGTCCAGGAGGTGCGCCACAGTCCACCGCCACCCCTTGTCAAGGCCACAACCCTAGCCGAGCCATGGACCACCCTAGCTACGCCGTGTCCCGCCTCTCTGCGCCATGCTGAGAGCACGCCAGTGCGCCGCATCTGACCAGCTCGCCCAGCTCGCGCCTTGCCCTCTTCGCGCATGCATAGCCTCGCCATGATCACCACACCCCGGCAGACACCCCTGTTCGCCGCTGCGCGACCCGCAGCTGGCGCAAGCACCTCTGCCTCCGTGCAGAGCGCCGCACGCGCCCAACCAACCTAGCCTGCCCCGTGCCATGCCATTACTTCTGTGATGATCGCCAGGGAACACCGCACTGTCCTACGCCCCTGCCCATGATGTTAGCCGCCTGTAGCAATGCCACCGTCGAGCTCACGTCGCACGCTCGGTCCCCTCGCCGCGCTATAAAAGGAGGCCACCCCCGCCTCCATTATCCACACCACTCCACTCCCCACTCCTCACAGACACTCCCACACTTCTCCGTGGAGCAAGGCGAGCACCACCGCGCCGAAATTTCACTGGAGCTCGCCGCTATTGGAGGAGAAGGGCGCCGTTGATTCTGACCACCCCAAGCATTGTCGTGACCGTGCCTTGCCTCGCCTTCATCTACCACATCTATTGCCCCTGTCGATGACCCTAGCTGGAGCCTAGGTGAGCCCCACGAGACCCCCACCATCCTGCTAGGTTAATTTCTCACCGAAGCTGTTCGTCGTCGACGATGACGCTCGGTCGTTAGATTAGAATTTGATTGCACGGCCCAGATGCTAAGATAATGTTTCGCGTTAGAACAGTCGCTGACTGGTGGACCCCATCTATCAGCAGCCCGCTGCACTGCGTAGTGTAGCTAGGCCGGCCCATTTAGCTTTCCCGCTCAGGCCTGGAAATTCAAATATTGTTTTTTACATTTAGGTTTAAACTAGTTTCTATCCACTTATTCAAAAATCAATTCAGAGAGTTTCACTAAACCAAATTGCATGATTCAAATTTTTCGAGAAAGGTAATTAAATTATCTATCCAAGCCCGTTGGATTTAAATCATTTGGAGTTAGAGATATTCCATAGCAAAAATAATAAGACATATACTTTTGCAACTTCAACCATTTTTCAAAAATCAACCATAATAGCTTTTGAGTTGATTCCAACTCTCAAAAATCACATTTTATAATATCTATCTGAATATGTAAAAAATATCTATGTTTGCATGCAGTGACATTGGACTAGTACCAAAAGAATGCTATTAGGGCATTTCTAGTCAATTTAAATCTATTAAATAATAATCTTAAACCTTGTAAAATGTGACCAACCCTTTAAATCACATTCCCATGTATTATAATATGTGGTGATGACATGTGTCAACATGATCCCATATTTTAATTGGAGAATATTAAATCTTAATAAATTTCAATGAGTAGAAATTACTTTTCTCAAACAAACTAAATAAAACTAGTCCTTTATTTCATGTGATGATTGTGATGATGCTAGATCATCAAGTGTGATCCTTAGTGTGCTAAATAGAAGTAGTTAAGTATTGTTAGGTGATTGTGTACCCTGTATTCATTTATAGACGATAGTACCGACCAAGGATACGAGGAGGAGGAGTTCTACCCCAAAGAAGAGGAGGAAAACTTCAATCACTACACCAATCAAGGCAAGCCATCACTAATTGCAAGATAACCTAAGCAATATGCATTAGGCATGCTTTGGTTATACATTTATTTATACCCATCCCAAGTTTTACTTGCAAGCTTTACTCTTCTACTTTACCAAAGTTCTTGACTTTTAGTTAATGCTTTGTGAGGATTTGGAAAGATAGTATAGATAGCATAAAGAGTATAAAACTAGGCCTATACTAGATGTCATTCTATGGCATGAGATTGAGATTAGCACCCCTCATTAGTGAACACTCTTAACTTAGTGGCTAGTGCTAAGAATAAAACTTGATCACTTTAGATGGGAATACTTGGTGAAAATGATTATGAAAACCTTGGAATGATGAGTCATTCTATTGAAATGTTTTGACATGTGTTGAGAAACACAAATGGATTTGGTGATGAAAATGTTGAGGCATGAGCCTTAGCCCTTTATAAAAACTGATGGTTGGGTTCGGATGCGATACCATTCCAATTTTACCGTACAACCACAATACCTGAATTGGGTAAGGCTTAGCCGGAAGTTTATATGCATTAGTACGGGTTCCCTCGCGGAAGAGGTTTGCGCTGAGGCTACCGCTTGATGATGTCCACCTATGCAGTGCCCAGGATGGCAGATGGCCATGGCTAGGAGGCCAAGCTCATAGGGGAGGTGCCTATACTAGAGTG
This sequence comes from Avena sativa, assembly GCA_916181665.1. Classification (NCBI taxonomy): domain Eukaryota; kingdom Viridiplantae; phylum Streptophyta; class Magnoliopsida; order Poales; family Poaceae; genus Avena; species Avena sativa. The sequence continues at coordinate 369,809,954 of OV702290.1, forward strand.
TGTAATTGAAAGGTTATGATTGATTATCCGCATACTAAGTATGATGATTCAGGGTTATCCCTGACGGATGTATCGAATTTTGTGGTGAAAGTGTACCACCTCTACAGAGTGTCAAACTATTCGAATAGCCGCGTCCGCGGTCATGGACAGTTGGAGTGGCCACACTGTTCTGTCGTCAGATGTTTTCAAAGTGACTTGTGAAGTGATCTATGATTTTGACTTGACCACAATAGGGTATTGAATATGAAAACTAGGTTCTCAACTTAAAGTGATTTAGAACTTTAACTTAGTTTTGTTTACTTCTAAACTTAGTTTAGATAAATCTGCCTTTTTGCAAATAAACTTAGAGCTTAAGGTTCCTACTAGAACTACCATACATGTTAGTGATAGTTTGCGAATACTTAAAGAGTACTCATGGCTTTGTCCCTGGCTATTCCCGTGGCCAGACTATGAGGAGGACTACCGGGATGATGGATAGTAGGCCGGCTATGACAACTAGGATCATCTCCCATCGTCAGCATTGCCTGTGACACTGAAGATGGAGCCTGCTACTATGCTTATTATTCTGCTGCTTGTTTGTATTAAGACTGGATCATGAGATCCTTTATTTGTGTAAGACCTTATTATGGTTTGTAATGGATGATGTACTGTGATATCCAATTTGTTATGTCTCGCAAAAATGCTAATCCTGGGATTACGATGTATGGCATAACAGGCATCTGGGATTAAAAAATCGGGTGTTGACATGAACATCAACCGAAGGTTTTAACAATAGAAACACAATATTCAGGCGAAAAAAAGAAAGTCTCTTTTTGGAAGCAATCAAGGGAGGCGTACAGAAGCTTTGACGAGCAACCATATGGCGGGAATATTTTTCTGGCCATATAGTTGCTGCCGTATAGTTACCACCACCTCCGTCTTGTCAAAAGGGACAACTTTCGTGAAGAGGCCGGACGTGAAATCATAACATAGCAGCCGACATCCCATGCAGAGAAAAAAAAGAAGAGATCCAGAGAAGAAGGGGGAGACGTTCTTCATCTAGCTCCATGATCTTCGACGTCCTAGCCATCACACCCTCATAGCCATTACTTGTACTTGAGAGAGAGATCTTCACTTTGCAAGATTAGGGTTTGAGATTGTTTCTTCCTATCTTGAATTGTGTTGGATTACTTTTCTATTCTTATTGTGGATCTCCACGGTAATATCTAGAATAACTCCCTTTGTTTAATTATATCGATGATGCTTTCTCCTCTCATGTGTGAGTAAGTTCCTTGGGCGTGGGAGATGTAAGGGATTGGTGAGATGTGATGTGCCTCCATATATTTTCCATTAGTTTGTGATTGATTTTATTTATTATATTATGTGTGCTTGACTATCTGTAGGATGCCTAATGCTTGTTGTCGAATTAAGGGCCCATACAACATGATGCTTTGTTCTACATAGATAGGATCTTGTTCGCTAGTAGACCGGCGACCCCCGAGTGACATGGGGATATCAATGGGAAACTAGTTTGACTCGAGGATCACGCGGAACCACTGTGCTTATTGCATTAGTCCTATCCAAGGAGCTTAATAGCTAAGCAACCTGAAGGATCTTAATCGCCTAGTGACTGACCATGGTTTTGGTAATAGGCTAGTAGGATTGTTGAAGTTGGGATGAAATCTACCAAGAGGAGTTCCGGCTAATTATGGGTTGCTCGCCTACACATATACTTATAAGATTATAATTGTTGCACTTATCATCCGTCCACCTGGAACTGTCACTATCACCATGAACTATATCTCCCTGCGCCTTCTTTGTCATCTGCAGAAAACAACAAACAACTGAATCGTTCTTTACTTTTATTCTTTTTATTACTGATGTTTACGTTTTAGTTTTACTTAAATACATCTAGTTTAATCCAAATTTCATTCTTATTTACACACTTGCAGTCAATTCACTCGAAGACTTGTGACAACTTTGAGTGTGAGAGAGACTTCATTCGTAAACACTTACCTTTGGGCTCCATGTGGGATCGATATCTATACTTCAAAACTAGCTACAAACGATGTGTGCACTTGCAGACATCAGGTAACCTCTTGTCTATTTTGTAACGCTAGATTTTGGAGCTTGAATTTCTGGCCCTTATCTATGGTCCTTGATAGGAGTATAACAATAGCTTCAGCTTGCATTTCCAATGGTGTCAGCCATAGTGTTGATGTACCTTCTATGGAGACTAACGCATTTGGAGGTTTTCCTGATGAACCTACACTGGATTTCGTTTAGACTCGAAATCCAGCAATTGACATTGTCGTCCCAAGGAAAAGAAGGTTGTGGATCTAGTAATAATGCCTTCTGTAGAACAAGATGCTGGAGGTGATGATTTCCTATGGCAATCCCTAGCATACTATGACTTCTACAAGTAGTTATCGTAATATAATTGAATTGCATGTCCCTCTCTATCAATGAAAATTGTATATCTTTTGCCTTGTTTCAAAAATAAATCAATTTTTGCATGTCTCCTTGGGTTAGTCAATGCAAAGAAGATACTGTTTTCTATTCAAGTCATGTCAACAAATATGTTTGTATGTAGAGACATAAATGCAGATTGGGTGACAAAATCAGCATAAAATTGCCAGATTAATAACACAAGCATAATAGCATTACAAGAAAAGGAACAAAACCATCTTTTCACCATGCTTGTGAAAAGGAGATGAGCTAGGAACCACTCCTACAAGTGGCAGAGGCCAATCCTCGTGCAACTCAACTAGCATTGGTTTATCATCGATAATACTTAAGCATCCGAATATGATTACACACTAGGAGTAGTTCCAGTTCCACACTATAGTTCAACAGGCAAAAGTGTAAGAAATGCGTAAGGTAGCTCCATAATACAGGTTCCATAGAAAAGCATACAAATCATAAGAAAGAAAGCTCTGCATCATAGTTCACCACCTTCATGTGCAACAATCTCTATAGATTGTAAACCCAACTCACCACCTCCTTCAGGTGGCACGATGATTTCGGGAGTAGGATTAGCAGCACCAATAGCAGCGCCAGCACCGGTAGCATGAGTCTCCACAATAGGTGAACTATCGAGCACCACAATGTCCTCTGAAGGCTCTTCACTGCCAGCTCCGGCCACACAAGTCTCCGCCGATGGTAAAACCAATCCACCACCTCCATCATCTGGCACGATGATGGCAGGTGCAGGCTCATCAGTACCAGCTGTAGCTGCATCAGTCTCCACAGAAGGTAAACAAGGTGGCGTCTTAGGTGTACCAATCTGACATCTATTTTCTACTCCGTCATCAGGAAATTGAGAGTCTTATTCAACTTCGTGCTTCTGCAGTTACAAGATAAACAGTGATTATAGCGAAAGAATCTGCACGGAAGACAAGAACATACGTCATTCTATTGATTTATCTTGTCATCTGGGATAGCAGAAGTCACGGGATTGGAACCTATTTCATCAAGAATCCTCTTTTTGCTCCTTCCCCTATCTCCTTCTGCAGTAAGTTGTAATATTGATTACATGATGTTGATTGTCAAATATATGCAAATTTTCAAAAGTTTGCGTTGTCGAACTACCAACTTTGAACAGATCCCCACTATTCTTAGTTATGGGATCTAGCCCAGAAAACAAGCTTCTATGCAACCTAGTCTACAAAAAAGGATGCATACCCGAGATAAGAACTACTCTACACATGACAATGTTGCACAATAGACAATAAAAATTTAACCACATCATCAACTCTATCATGTAAGTTCGGAGTGAATCTAGATACACTCGTTTCACATAAGGTAAAACATCTTATATTATGAAATGGAGGGAGTAGGTACGAGGTTCTAGTATTTCACAAACCGCCATTACTGTCACGGGACAAAGATGACGAGTGCTCCACCGCCCTACAGAAGGTTGTCGCGTTGATCTCACCGCCACCTATAGAGGACGGAGCCGAGGAGCTGGTCGACAACAATATGGAGCAAGAGGCTAGGGGCGGTAGTGGATGGGGAAGAAGGCACTGAGTAAAAGAGGCTGTGTGTGAATGGGGAGGCTAGTGAGGGAGTTAAATTCAGCTTGTCTTGGAAGAAACACGCTGCCATGTGCACCGGCATGTGCAAAACTCCCTCCCTATCGCTACTGACAGTAGTACTTCAGCTAGCTTCATCGAGTTCTCTGGTACTCCTACTAGTATACCTTTACTACTACTACTACTAGGTAGACAAGCAGTACTTGTTCATAAGAAGAAGAAAACTAGACTAGGACACTGTCTTACAGTATTGACTTGTCAAATAACTGGCGATGCCATCATGAGCGACATGTGTTTATTGGTAAACCTGGAAACATCATGTTCCTTCCGCCGCATGCAGTTTCTGAGTCAATTACCTACACGTCCAACTTAGGCAGTAGCTTGTTACAGGACCCAAACTGCAGTGAAAAAGAACCAAAACAATGGACCTGCAAGGAGTAATACTAATAGTACTACTATTATACAACATTATGGAAGAAATTATGTAGTAGTAGTAGAGTCCAACTATACTCCTAATAAGGTTCTTTTACAAGCTTGGTGAAATATACATACTAGAGAAACTACCAAGTGTATAAAAGGGGTTTGGTCATATGGAGTATTTTACAAGCCGGACCGGGTGCGAAACTAAATGCTGAGTACTCATACATCAGCTAAAAACCAACCAAAAGAAAGAGTTCAACAGAAGGCCAAGACCAAATGAGCTATCATTGAATAGGCTCGTTCCACTCCAAGGCGTTTGAGAAGCTTGAGATGAACCAAAACAGAGTCTTCGACCATATCTAGCGAGTGTTGGTGTGGAAACCAATAGTTGTGTCACCATTTAGACTGGAGCGCCAAATTTCAGGATGCGGCCTATACTCGTAGACAATTTCTTGGTGTGATGTGTAAACACAGTTCCTTCTCGTCAGATGTCCCAGCGGATCATTTGCATCGCCTACTGCAATGTTAATCAGGTAGTTCACGCCAAGTAAAAGAGTATATGATCCAAGGTCAATAACCCTTTTTCATTGGTTAGTTGTAGTTAACTAGCTCGTGTTCATCGAGAACACCATGCACTCGAACCCAGAAGTATAGGTGCGAACGGTGCGACCATAGTGAACAACACTAGTATCATCGACAATTGCATTGCCTAAGACACCATATGTATAGACTAGAAGAAGTCTTTAACCACCGGCAGATCTTGCTAACCACCACCTACCAGGATCATCCTCCTCAGCAAACCCATGTGTCAGGTAAAGCACATAGCGTGGCGACAAGATAAGGAAATGTCCTTCAAAGGGAAAGGAAATGTAACATGGAAATAATACTGATATTGATCTGACATTGTAGAAGTTGATATATAGTACTATTTTCAAAAATCTTGATTATACTTAAGATGTTTGATTGTGTAAAAAAAGCCAACCTAGGGAGATGCTATGGAAATTCTAATTCTTTTTGAAATGGGGATATGCTATGGAAATTCTCCTACAAACACGGTTTGATTCACATGATCAAATGAAATAGGAAATAATCCTATAGGACCTTGCAATGTAAAGTTCATAGGGGGAAAAGCAAGGTTGGATCCTACAAGATTTTGGTGTGTTATATACCAAAGGAAAACCAACAAGGATTATTTCTAGGAGGTTTAATATCTTATCTTATCTTATCTTATCTTACCACTATATAGTGTATGAATAACTTAAAATATTGACTGTTGGATCAGGACATGCAAATCCCAACATTGCCAGCCGTTGGATCTTCTTTTCCATTCTAGCATCTACTTGAAGATTCTATTGATAGTCTTTAGCACAATGAACACTATGCACAATCCTAAAAACACGCTTCTACATCATTCTAGAATCTTCTCCTTCATTTCTCAAGACCATGTTAACAAAATTTACAAGTACTAGTACCTAATAAACGCTGACTTCTACATGATACAAAATACAAGAACTAAATATGCACACATAGTTTATAGATGTCGATCAAATTTCTAATTTTTTGAGCTTTACCTGGTATTATAATTCTATATAGTGATGATACATCATATGTCTAGTATCTGAGTCTCACGTAAGTACTACTAGTAGATACCATATTTTCTATGGTTGTACTAGTACTAGGAGACAAGGCAATACTATCAGCAGAACTCAATCCTATGAATCAAATTACTTATATGTAAGAAAACTTAGTAAGGATTGCATTCCTCTAAAATTCCTAGGGAATTTGTATGAATCAAAGAGGCTAAAATTCCTATGAATTCCTACTAACCAACAAAAGTTCAGAAAAAATAGCTTACATAGATTCAACAATAATATCTGAGTCTCACATAAGTACTACTAGTAGATACCATATTTTCCATGGGATGTACTAGGAGACGAAGCAATACTATCAGCAAAACTCAATCAAATGAAACAAACTACTTATATGTAAGAAAACTTCCTAAAGATTGCATTCCTCTGAAATTTCTAGGTAATTCCTTCGAATCAAAGAAACTAATTTTTTATGGAATTACTACTAACCAATGAAAGTCCAGAAAAAATAGCTTGCACCGATTCAGGAATAAAGATAATAAAATACGTAGGGAGGACAATTTACCAAGTTCTAGAGACTTCCAAGCATAAACACAGCCATTCTCGGTCACGGTGAACACACGATCGTGTTGGATAATAGCATTGCAGTATCTAAAGTAGCCCTAGAACTCATTCACACAAACTGACCATCCATGACTATCATTCTCATTAAGGACAACAATCTTGAATTTGAAAATGGCGACAAGAGAGAAATCTTTGTATCCCCCAGCAGCTGTCAGAACTTGGCAAATGGCTATCTTCTGCAGTTTAGTACGTCGACCTTCATCAACATCATCCTAAAATGTAAGTGTAGAACCTTCGGTCAGTTCAAACCTCGACACTTGGGGAATAACAATCTTGCAACGAGTGTACACGTTGACAAGGTCCCACGTGAAATCGGGCCAAACTGTGACGATCCAATCTCCCTTTCCACATGATCGCTGCTCATCAAAACCAATTGGCATCATAGCATCAGAGGAGAACATGTCCAACAGCGTCAGCTTGCATGGGCTACCCGCCATTTGGAGCAGTCTTTGGATTCCCACGGTCTCACCGTTGGGTGAGAATGAAGAACACATGGGAGGACAAACGGATGAGAAGAAGTCGTAGTTCCGCTCTCTTTTGCTGATAGAATAATATGTTTGGACAAACCGACGAAGCTCACGGTGATGGTGGCGTCGCAATGTTTGATGAGTACTTGAAGGGGGCCTTCAGTGAATACCTTCTGAAACTGCTCAGGATCTTTATTGACCTTGCTCGATCTCAGCATGGAAGGGGGCTGAGATGGTGTTTTGGGGGCTTTATTTGGGGTGGGGTGGGGGGGTGGGGAGGGAAGATCGTTGGCGGGAGCTTGCGGTCGGGTTGAGATGGAGAAGACAAAGGCTGATGGTGCGTAGTAGTACTACTAGTACTGTAGTAGGTGGGCAAGTGGGGGTGGGGCTCCAATTGAGGCTAGTTGCACAAACCTCCAACAATTAGAGCCGTAGTTGCAAATAACTCAAACTGTTGAGCCCTGAGTATGTAAGAAATGATGTTAAGAGGGCTAATCAAAAATTTTGTGCTATGTGCAGCATTTGTACCCAAAAGTAATTGTAGTAGTTTCTTGCAACTGTACCATCCTGATTATCTAGAGTTTCCTGCAATTTCGAATCCAATTGTTGGAGGTTTGTGCAATTTCTTCCCTCCTCATATTTCGAGGAAGCTCTAAGACCCTATGTTCAAACAAAAAAATCATCAAAGACAAACAAAAAAAGGAAGACCATCTCTCAGGGCTCGTTTGATTTGTAGGATTCTCATAACATAGAAAGAGGAAACTACAGGAATTTGGATCAAGTATGTTTTTAAATTACAGGGAAAGCAAAGAAATTATACCATGAAGTTAGAGTGGATGGAATTTTTTCTAAAAAATAGAGGGCAAAGGAATACTTCGAAGGAATCTCAATTCCCGTGTTTTTCTTATTCCTATATTTTTCCTATCCTGCATTCCAAACGGGATATAATTAATATATATTGAAATCCTATGAATCAAAAAAACAGCGTAGGATTATTTCTTAAGGGACAAAATCCTTCACAAATCCTTTGAATTTTCTTTGAATCTCCTCTCTCAGAAAAAAGGAACTCCACCTCTTGGAGAAAAAAAGGAACTCCACCTCTTGAACAATTCAGTGTGACGAGAGTAGCTACTAGAGTCTATGTCTTGTACTAGCTGTAGGGACCAATCGTAGCATGTTATTACTAGTACTAGTACGTAACAGTCTTTGCAGGTGCCTCAAAAGAAACAAAATAAAGCTCTACAGGTAATAAATTACCATGACAATTTCCAAGATACACAATCTTTTGCTTGTTCATTTTGATCTAGGCGACGTCCGGAGGATAGAGGAGTACTAGCTGCTTCATATCTTGATCCATCGAGCTGGATATCTAAAAACTTAAATTGTCATATCAAACCAATGCTAGTTATATGCAGCTTGACCACACAAACTTACAACACTATTTTATTGCGCGTCCTAAAAACTACGAAGTATAGTAGTACTACTACTATCATGTAGTACGTACTACAAGAAGTACTAGTACAGTAATGTTACACAGGGAGTTACACATTCATCTTGTAGCGCCAAAAGCATAAGTTGTGCCAATATAGTACTGTAGTAGTCACGTCTAGGTTGACTTACAGGGAAAAAATAGTACGATGAGCAATAAGATCTATCTATTTATGTACTCCTATTTGCGTATACTAGTACTATTACTCAGGAACGGCACGAGCGTGTGCTCCACTAGTGCGCCTCCGTATGTAGGGTAATCCAGTACTACTAGTACAGAGTAGATCGCCACCATATGGTCGCATGATTATTATGCATTGGTCTATGCCCTAGTCGTGGGCACGTGCCATAGCAGTAAAATTTTTGTAAAAAATCGAATACTCTTAAATAATTACTCCCTCCATCCTAAAATAGTAGTAATTGACTTGGCTTTGTCTAGATGCGCATTTATTTCGACGTATTTTAGTACTTAGATGCTACCTCATTTTCAAATTAGAAAGCATACTAGGTTTTCTCAAAGTCAATATTTATAAAGTTTGACCAACTATATGTACAAATATACTAACTTACATAATATCAAACACATATAATATAAAAACATGGTTCATGATGATTCTGATAACATTGAGTTGATGTCGTAGATGTCCATATTATTTTCTAGATATTTAGTCAAAGTTTATTATGTTTGACTTTGACAAAAATTAATGCGCGTCCTATTTTGGGAACGAGGGAGTACATGTGAAGTCAGTTAATTTAGGATGGATGGAGTACTACTCTGTACTAGTAGTAGTCGAAGTAACATGGTATGGAGTAGTAAACAGTAAAACTCATTCTATAGCCAAATACAGCCTTCCTAATCCCAAAGAGACCTTGACTCCGACTACTAGTAATTAATACATCATTTAATTCACGTTAGCACCATTAGATGAAAAGATGAAGATCAATTCTTTTTGTCAATGAAAACAAATAAGACTTTTACTCTGGTGTCCTCCCATTCTCCCAAACTTAGAAAACTGAAAACATAAGAACGGATAGGATTGGCCGATAACCCTTCATGTCCTCCAAGCCGGAGAGGCATTTGTTAATCCTGGCCCTCCTTGTGTTTTCAATTTCTTATATTTGACAAAATGGTGAGGAACAGAAGCAAACCTCAACACTAAAAAAACACATGTTCATCATCTCGAACATTCCAACACCAGTGGTATTGTACCGCAGGCACCGTGAGGAACGTGAGATCTCATAGCGCGACCCTACCCCGGGATGCGTACCTCGTAGGCACGATTAGAACATATGGGTGTTCGTCAAGAAGTCAGTCGGTGTATGGCAACACGCAGAAGTTATACCAATTTGCTTTACCGCACAAAAACTATGAGCAAAATCATCAATGTATTTATGGCACGTACTCACGAACGGCATGAGCTTATGCTCGACGATCACATGAAACGCACAATATTCTCCACTGTGTTGTATCCTCACATAGATTGCAACCATGCATCGTCGTTTGATTATGCATGGTCCATGGAGTTAAGAACACAAACAATCCTTGTACTTGTGTGTGGGGCTCGATTTAGCCCTCCAACTCGTGATTTGCTAAAGTTTACGCACAAAATTGTCAACATGACTAAATTTAGTTATAAGTGAGGTTTACAATCAAAATTGTGTTAGCCTGGATGACACTGGACGTTGGTCATGCATGCAGGAGAGCATCTGCCAGTAACATCGCACCTAGCACCTCTCGTATAATAGCTAGTTAGGGTGAGCTAATCTCTTGCAAGATTGATTTTCTGAAACTAACATGTCAGATAATTATAAGATATGTTCTGTTCCAAATATCGCACATACCTAACCCTAGTTCAAATGTTTTTCCCTTTCCTTGTGCCCTGATCTTCTCGCGCAAGCGCATCTCGTTGTTGGAGCTCGAGTATGGCGAGTGGCGGCTCTAGTGGTTCAAGCTCGAGTCCGAAGGAGTATCATGTGCCCAACACAGAGCTTCTCATCGTTAAGTATGACCAATGCAATCATCATTTCTTGAAGAAGTACACCGCCTGGACCATTGTCCACGAGAATCCGAATGGTATTTCTTCAAGTGTGTCCTTGTCACAGGGTTACTGAGGTGGGCTGTTTTGGATTTGCCTCTAGTTTTCTCAAGTGTTTGAGCTGAATTTTCTTCTTAATATGGATGTTGAGCTAATTTTATTTTTTAGTAATGTAACCCAGTGGGTGTAATATGTTGAATTAGTCTAAGCAACACTTTGTTTCCTTATCTCGAACAAAACAACAATAAAGTGGTATGGAGGTGAAAACGACATGGTGTTCCTTACACGGAAGGATATGCGGGGAGGGGAAGTGGCAGTTGATATGCAAGTATTGGGCCTACTGTTTATTGTTCGAGATGCGGGATGCGCTACGTGCAAAATTCCAAGGCAGCCTATCCTGCACACTGGACCCACGTTGATGTGTCGTCCACACCAGTGCAATTTCGACGACAATCCTGGTTCAAGACTTAAATCAAGTCGAATTGACAAGTTTGGGCATAAAATTTTGTAATCGCTGAGTTAGATGACTAAATCGAAGCACCGTCAGAACGGTTAGTGTGTTTATCTCTGGTCCATGTCGAAGAAGTGAACAATTACATAAAAGTCATAATAAACCCCTAAATACTCCGTAATAACATTAGCAGCAAAGTTAGTTTACATCCAAAATGCATCCTTCCTAGTACCAAAACAAAACCTACATGCGACTACTACTAGTAAACTAGAGTAGTAAAATAGTACAACTAGTAGTACTATTTATCTGCTAATACACCATTACAGTCTTTCTCATTAGTCGTAGTCTAAGATCATTTTTTCCTATCGATGCAAACCCAGAAAGATACATGGGTGGACTATCCAACCTTCACCGGGAACCGTGGCGGCACCCCGAGGTACATCCTGAGCTTGTCAGATGGGAAGTTGGTCGGTGACGAGCTGCTCGTCAGCTCGATTACCGCATTAAGGTTCTTGACCATCGAGAAGTGCGCTGACCCCGGCGGGCCTGGTGCACACAGTTTCACCTTGTACCATGGCCACAAGCACATGTCCTGCCTGATGCACACCAAGGACATGACGGCGGCTCGGGCAAGCACACTGATGGTTAGGCCGAACAGGTAACTGTCATCCCCGCAGAGGAAGCGCGTGAATCCACTTGTGCTTGTTGGTGGCGGAATCAGGATGAGGCAAAAGAAGGCGCTACCATAGGTGGCCCTGGTTACTATGACCCCGTGGGCCTCCTTCATGTGGGGAAGGAGCCTTGCCGGTGAGGCAATAAAATCACAGGCGGGATCTATGCAGTAGCACGGGTCATGCGAGCACACGATCTTGTGCCCGTCAAGCTTGTCGAAGGCGACCAAGCTAAAGCCGTCGTCGTAGGGGCAATGAATCATCGCCTCAGACTCAACGACGTCCATAGCAGCCGGCTCATGGTCGAATCTGCCGATGCGGTACACGAACTTGTGTGAGTGGTTAAAGAGGGAAGATTGGCTCGTCGACATAGTGCCCGCCGGGCAAAAACCCAGGTTGGGTGGGTATATTGAAGAGTATACTGATTGAGTTTCGTATTGTACTGGTACGATTTTATAGGAATACGCTAGGCATCAGCGCACTAGCGGCGGCTGAGGCTCTGCACTTGGCCACTTGTTTCTTAGACAGTGTCCACACATTGTACATGCTTTGTCAAAAAAAGGCTGCAGAAAGTTGACAGGTGAGTAAAGCAGGTGTCACACAGTACTATACCAGATAGTACAATACAGACATAGGGAGAGACCGAGGCAAGAATATCCACGTGAGAGGAAAGAAGATCTACTCCTGGAGAGAGACGGAAAAGCCTGCGACCTGGTGCAGGGTGTACAGTGCTGCAGGGGAGAGACCCAGGACTACATGCATGTCTTCGACACCAACCTGTAATTAACTTTTTGGTCTTATCAAATTTAAATGGCCTTAATAATCCTAGAAAGAGGGAGTACTAGTACTAGTAGTACATCTTAGAACAAATCAGACAAACTAGTACTGCATTTATTAGTGGTACTTTTTTTGAGAAATTATTATTAGTAGTAGGACTTATATATGTGAACAACCAATCCAAGTTACTACTCTAATAGAGAGTACGATCACTCTGTTTTATAGATTCTTGTTTACTATATGTACTTGTAGTAAAAGATAGAATGTAGATTATTTCAGAATAAATTTTGGCTCCACAATATCTAGAATACGTGCAAACCTCAAAAGACACTGCATTGCTTAGTTTCAGGGATCTTGTCTTAAATGCATCGACTTGGATGTAATTTTCATTTTTATGAGGTCCTTGATGTAACTTTTACTTCCACCGACCGCGTGTTAACTAAAGCACCTCGCTTACAAAACCTACCACAATTAAAAGAAAATTACACTGTCCCGATTATCAGACAAAGTGGATCATGGTTTCTTATAATTCTAAAGTTTTTAGAAATAGGATGTTTCAAGCTTCCCATCTAACTTCGCACACTTTAGTGACTTTTTGCCGATTTAACGAAATTGGGTCAAACTTTTGTTATACAAGTAAGGGCAATTGATTGCTATTAAATTAAATGTACATTCAGATGTAGATGAGTGCATCTTCATGTAGTAAACAATGTTGTTGGTGTTAGTTTCCAACTATCACGAAAGAACATTTAATTCTCATTTTTTTGAGTGACGACGAGACTATTCTTTTACGTAAAGAAACTCCAAAGAATATAGATCTGAATACCACAAGACCAGTTTTCAGACTTAAATAGTGGACCAACATGTTGTACTGATGATACCCATGTTTTATGAGCTTTCAAACTTTCAAGCTAACCCCGCCAACTTGAATGACTTTATGCCAATTATTTATCAAAATTAGGTCAAATTTGAAATACAAGTAAATTGTAGGTTGCTTTAAAAGTTTTATGAAAAATCTTCTGGAGGTACCCATTCGGGGGTCAATTAATATATCATAAACCACCGAGAGTTTTGACGACACGTTCAACTTCTTGCTAAGATTTTGCATCTTGATAGTTCAACAAAATTAAGTCAGACTTGAGCTACAAGTAGGCGCGAAAGATCGCTCTTGAATTAAATGTCTGTCGATATTTGAATGACTTCCTAGCTAACTCTGCTCATTTGAATGACTTTATGTCGATTTATTGAAATTGGGTCAAATTTGAAACTACAAGTAAATTGTAGGTTGCTATGAAAGTTCTACAAAAATGCTTTTGGGGGTACCCATCGAGGGGTCACAATCAATATGTCATAAATCACCGAGAGTTTTGACGATAGTTTCAACTTCTTGCTAAGATTTTGCATCCTGACAATTTAACGAAATTAGGTCAAACTTGAGCTATAAGCAAGTAAGCGCGATAGATTTCTCTTGAATTGATTTTCTTTTCGGAGATAGATGGGTAAAAAATGTTATTAGTGTGAGTTTCCAACTATCAAGAAAGAACATTCTTAATTTTCCGAGTGATGTCGAGATTATTCTATCCTATAAAGGAACTCCGAATAATATGGATCCGAATGCCACAAGCCAAGTTTTCACACATATATAGTTGAGAAACATATTGTACTTATGATTTCCCGTCTTTTATGAGTTCTCAAACTTCCTATATTATCGCTCTGCCCACTTTAATGACTTTATGTCGATTAATCAAAATTAGATCAAATTTGAATTATATACTACGAGTAAATTGTAGGTTGCTCTGAAAGTTTTACGAAAAACCTTTTGAAGGTACCCATCAGGGGGTCACAATCAATATATGACAAACAACCGAGAGTTTTGACAACAGGTTTGACTTCTTGCTAAGATTTTGCATCATGACACTATTTAACAAAATTGGGTCAAACTTGAGCTACAAGTAAGCGCGATAGATTGCTCTTGAAATATATGACTTTTTAGAGGTAGATGGGTGCATTTTCTTGTAGTAAACAGTGTCGTCGATGTGATTTTCCAACTATCAGGACAAAACATTCAATTCTCAATTTTCCGAGTGATGACGAGTGAGGTTGTTCTTTTCCGTAAAGAAATGTCCGAAGAATATTGGATCTGAATGCCAGAAGCCAAGTTTACTGACATATATAGTGGACCAACATGTTGTACCAACGATTCCCATGTTTTATGAGTTTTCAAACTTCTTAGCTAACTTTGCCCATTTGACCAAATGACTTTATGTCGATTTATCGAAATTAGGTAAAATTTGAAACTACAAGTAAATTGTAGGTTGCTTTGAAATTTTTTTAAAAAAATCTTTTGGAGGTACCCATCAACGGGTCACAATTAATGTATCAGAAAACACTGAGAGTTTTGACGATAGGTTCAACTTCTTGCTAAGATTTTGCATCTTGACAATTTAACGAAATTAGGTCAAACTTGAGCTACAAGTAAGCGTGGTAGATTACTCTTGAATTAAATGTATTTTCAGAGGTAGATCGGGTGCATTTTCTGATAGTAATAAGTGTCGTGGGTGTGAGTGTCCAACTACCAGGAAATAACATTCAATTCTACATATTCTGAGTGAAGACGAGCGAGGTTAGTTGTTCTTTTCCATAAAGAGAAGTCTAAAGAATATTGGATGTAGATGCCACAAGCCAAGTTGACAGACATATATAGTGGATCGACAACATGTTGTTCTTGCGATTCCCATGTTTTATGAGTTTTCAAGCTTCCTAGCTAACCCCACCCATTTGAATGACTTTATGTCGAGATCTCAAAATTATGTCAAATTTGAAACAAGTAAATTGTAGGTTCTACTTTGATAGTTTTACAAAAAAATGCTTTTGGAGGTACCCATTGAGGGGTCAAAAATAATATATCAGAAACCAGCGAGAATTTCGATGATAGGTTCAACTTCTTGCTAAGACTTTGCATCTTCACAATTTAATGAAATTAGGTCAAACTTGAGCTAGCTACAAGTAAACGCAATAGATTTCTCTTGAATTATATGTCTTTTTAGAGGTAGATCGGTGCACCTTCTTGTAGTAAACAATGTCGTCAGTGTGAGTTTCCAACTATCAAGAAAGAACATTCAATTCTACATTTTCTGAGTGAAGACGAGCGGGGTTGTTCTTTTCCTAAAGAAAAGTCCGGAGAATATTGGATCTGAATGCCACAAGCCAAGTTTACAAATATATATATATATATATATATATATATATATATATTCGACCAACATGTTGTACCAACGATTACCATGTTTTATGAGTTTTCAAACTTCCTAGCTAACTCTGCCCATTATAATTACTTTATGTCGATTTATTGAAATTAGGTCAAATTTGATACTATAAGTACTAGTGAATTGCACATCCCCTGCATGTGAGACTCAGATAATAGTCGTCTAGCATATCATCACTATATAAAATTATAATAGGTAAAGAATAAAAATATAAATGTGATCAACATCTATAAAGTATGGGTGTATATTTGGTTCTTGTACTTTGTATATCATGTAGAAGTCAACGATTATTAGCTTATCTAAAACTTCAAATTGTTGGTAACATGGTCTAGAGAAACGAGGGAGAAGATTCTAGAATGATGGAGAAGTGTGTTTTGAGTTTTGTGCATAGCATTCATTGTGATGAAGACTATTAATACAATCTTCTAGATGCTAGAATGGAAAAGAAGATCCAACGGTTGAAAATGTTGGGATTCGCGAGTCTTGATCCAATGGTGAATATTCAAAGTTATTCGTACACTTTATAGTGGTAAGAAATTATAGGTTGCTTTGGAAGTTCCACGAAAAAGCTTTTGGGGGTACCCATTAGGGGGTCAAAATTAATATATCAGAAACCACCGAAAGTTTTGATGATAGTTTCAACTTCTTGCTAAGATTTTGCATCTTGACAATTTAACGAAATTAGGTCAAACTTGAGCTACAAGCAAGTAAGCGTGATTGATTTATCTTGAATTAAATGTCTTTTTGGAGGTAGATGGGTGCATCTTCTTGTAGTAAACAATTCTATCGGTGTGAGTTTCCAACTATCGGGAAAGAACATTCTCAATTTTCCTAGTGATGACGAGATTGTTCTTTTAGGTAAAGAAAGTTCGAAGTTTTAGGACATATATGGTGGACCAATATGATGTACTTATGATTTCCCATGTTTTATGAGTTCTCAAATTTCCTAGCTAACTGCACCCACTTGAATGACTTTATGCAGATTTATTGAAATTAGGTATAATTTGAACTACTACAAGTGAAATATGTAGGTTGCTTTGAAAGTTTTACGAAAAAGCTCTTGGAGGTACACATCAGAGGGGGGGGTCAATTAATATATCATAAACCATAGAGAGTTCTGACGATAGGATCATCTTCTTGCTAAGATTTTGCATCTTGATAGTTTAACAAAATTACGTCAAACTTGAGCTATAAGTAAGCACGATAGATCACTCTTGAATTTGACGAAATTAGGTCAAACTTGAACTACAAGTAATAAGTTGTAGGTTGCTTTGAAAGTTTTATGAAAAAAAGCTTTTGGAGCTACCCATCGAGCGGTTAATTAATTTATCAGAAATCATAGAGAGTTTTGATGACTGGTTCAACTTCTAGCTAAGATTTTGCATCTTGAAAATTTTGAACACCTTTTGAAAACAATCACATGAAATAGGGAGAGAGTGGAAATGATTTTTCTATTCTCTATGGGCAAACCAAAAGATTGAGGTGCACATTAGGCTTAAAGATTCAAACTTCATTTTCTCCACAATGTATATGGTGAACCTTAGCTGATGCCACATACTAGGCCTTTGTTGGGTCCGCAGCATAGAAAACAAAAAAATTCCTACGGTGTGAACTACACGCCAAGATCTATCTACTAGGTACAAAGCAACGGGTGGACATACATCCAACGAGAACTTACCCTCGAAGACAACGAGCTTTGTTAACGAGTAGGAACTCGTGGTTGACGTAGTCGTACACTTGCCGATCTCAAGATCGTGATGAAGTCTAGCAGGTCCGGCTCC
This sequence comes from Avena sativa, assembly GCA_916181665.1. Lineage (NCBI taxonomy): Eukaryota > Viridiplantae > Streptophyta > Magnoliopsida > Poales > Poaceae > Avena > Avena sativa. The sequence continues at coordinate 369,827,537 of OV702290.1, forward strand.
AGCACGTCCATCAGATCCAGCTCCAGCACCACCAAGTCCAGCACCGCAAAGCAGCGGTGCATCCGTGATCGCACACACGTCTGGTACGCCGACAACCTCCGTCCCTCGCTCCAGCAAAGCAGCGGAAGCAGCAACTCCTTTCCAGATAAAGCCACCGGGAACATGTATCTCGCTAATCCGAGACCATGGGCGAATAATACTAGAGGGGGAGAGAGATCCTTCACAAGGAGGTGTTTGTGAGAAGTGAGGAGGGGGTGGCCTTTTATAGGAGGAGGGGGGTGCCCCTCCTTCATGGCCGGCGCATGGAGGGGGTGACCCTTCACCTCCTCCATTCATGTGGTGGTAACCCCTCCACATTAAAATGCCCCTTCACATTCTCTTTTAAAGTCTCCACTTTAAATGCATTAAATTTCTCTAAATTTAATGCTCTCTCATTTAATAAAACTCTTTTATTGTTTTTATTCAGAATTTTGTTAATTACTTTAATTAACAAACATTCACATAAAACCCCCTGCAACATTTCAATATTACATGCAGAACCAATTTCAGCATTTTCACCCGAAACAGTTTCGGTGTCTATTGAAATAATTCCAGCGCTTTCTTAAATCTTTATCTGAAACATATTTGCTCCAAATGGTGTCGGTATCCCTTAAGTGTGTCACCCTACGGTTTGCGAATAATGCAGACATGATCGAGACCCATCTCCGATCAATAATCAGCAGCGGGACCTGGAGATCCATACTGACTCCTACACATTCAACGATGACTTCTGTGATCATGAGAACCTTTAATGCTAGTAACTAAATCCCTTTCTCCCGTGATATATTACATGTCCGAGATTTGATCATCGGTATCTCCATACCTAGTTTGATCTTGTTACCGACATGCACTCTTTTCTCGTTCCCGTGATATAACATTCTAGTGATCACATCACTTGCTTGCAAGCTATTTCAATGTGATATCACCGAGAGGGCCCAGAGTATATCTATCCGTCATCAGGATGGACAAATCCCACTCTTGATCCATGAGCCTCAACATAACACCTTCGTAGCACTGAACCCACCTTTATAGTCACCCTGTTACGGTGTGACGTTTGATGTTATCAAGATACTCTTCCGGTGTTAGCAATTAACATGATCTCATGGTCTAAGGATAAAGATTACTTCGTATGATATTATAGCAATATAAACATAATGACTTTGATCGTAATGCTATACTTCGGATGAATGTTCATCACATCATTCCACCAATGGTGTGACCTTGTTATTAACAACATCCAATGTCCATGATCAGGAAACCTTGATCATCTTGTTAATCAACAAGCTAGTCTATAAGAGAGGCATAACTAGGAACCCTTTTTGTTTATTAAACACACATGTATTGACGTTTCCGATCAATACAATTATAGCATGCAAAATAAACATTTATCATAAACATGGAATAGGATAATAACCACTTTATTATTGCCTCTCGGGCATATTCCCTTCAGTCTCCCACTTGCACTAGAGTCAATAATCTAGTTTGAAAAACTTTGCGTATTGAACACCTATGGCTTTCTGGTGTTGTATATACGCTATTGCTAGTGGTTAACATAATCTCTGGATCTGACAGTTTCAGGTCCGTGTGTATTTGCATGTCTATGCGTCTCTACGCATCACTCGTTCTCAAATGAGATGGCATTGTATAGATTTGGTCGTTTGGTGAGACCTTTAGTTCGTTCGTCTCAAAATATGTTGATATTATTGTCACACAATATATCTTCATAGTATTAACCCACTTTGAACCACACCTAGTTTGATAACAAACTACTTAACACAAATGCCCTCCTTTGCTGCTACTATAGCAGTCATATACTTAGCCTTTTGTTGTAGTATCCGTCACAATGTCTCAACTTTGGAACTCATCCAAATCCATCATGGAACATCCTTTCCATTACATTGTTCCACCCATAGTCTAAATTGAGATAAATTTAATTTGTATCTTGTGACAAAACTAGTATCAATGTAACACTTTACAATGAACTACCTTTAACTATTTGTCACTTATACATTATATATTCTTAGTTCTTCCAAAGCTCATAAGAATATCTTTATTATTGTCCAATGATCATCTTATGAATCATTCTGGTATATGCTCATAACATTTAGAGCATAGGACATTCTGGATATATACATATCATGGTATAATCGATCAAAATCTTCATGTGATTTTACTCACCAAGTGTTGAAACACTTGAATTTTGATACAATCCTTTCCATGCAGCAAGAACCTTTCTTGTTGTTTCCATATTGAACCCTTTCAATATCTCATATATGTATGTCTGGCGCAACCATATTAGCGCCTTAATCTATCCATATAGATATTGATGCCTAATATTTCGGGTTTTCCCAAGTCTTTCATCGAAATCTTATTTTAATGAAATTCTTAACTTGTGTCAATACAAGATACATCATTTCCAATCAACAATATGTCCTCTACATAATGTATTAGAAATATGTCTCAGCGCTCCCACTTAATTTCTTGCAAATGCAAGCATCTTCATCATCTCCGATGAATTTAAACTCTTTTAACAGTTTCATCATGGTGAAGATTCCAACTCTGCTATGCTTACTTCAACTATTGAAGTTTACATGCCCTTTTAGCACCCTTTGAATTAACAAAACCCTTCGGACCATGTCATGCACACGTCCTAGGTAACCGTTCTATTATAAGAACCTTGTTTTGTTTATTCAACTACCATATACCTAATTATATGTAGTGGTTGCTACATTAATCCGTCAAGACTATATATCGCTATGAAAGATCAAATCTTGTCATAGTCAACTCCTTGAACATTGTCGTAAACTTCTTTCCGACATGTTGACTATTTCATAGATGTTAAACATCCATGTCTTATTTCTTTATAGATCCAAACACGTCCGATAGGCTTCACGCCTTTCCAGAGGGTCTTCCAAGTTCAGAAACTTGTTTTCTCGTGTATGGATACTATCACGGATTCTATGACTTCTAGTCATTTTATGGAGTCAGGGCCCATGATTGCTTCTTTGCATGTAGTCGGTTCATCATTGTCAAAACAATAACGACTTGCTTATCAAATCTTACTATTTGATTCTTACCGACCCACACGGTTTTATAGGAACTCTAATCTCCGAGATCACACCTTTTGTAATCACGAGAGCCATGAGCATTGTGGCCGCCACCGGGACACTTTCCGGCGCTGCGCTACTTAGCACATATAGCTAAGGTTCAACAACCTTATCAAAGTTCAATTGTCCTCCCACTTAACTTTTCACAAAAAAATCCTTCTCAAGAAACTTGACGTTCCAAGTAACAAACTCTTTTGTCCTTGGTGTTATGGAGAAATTCCCAACAAATTCTTTGGGATAACCTACAAATATGTGCTTATCCGACTTTGGTTGTAAACATTTTACTTATGCATAGCATACCAAAATTTAAGAAAAGACAATTCGGGTTTTATCCCAAACCATAACTCATATGGTGTCATTTCAATGGATCACGATGGTGCTCTTTTCAGTGTAAAAGCGGTAGTATCTAAAGCTTCAATCCTTAAAACATAATGACAGTTTTATAAATGACACCCTTGATCTTACCATGTCAAACATGGTTTGATTTTATCTCTCGAATATGCCATACTCCTATGGTTTATCGGGAAACACAAATCATGGAACAATTCCTCAAGTCTTAGGTGTTTTTGCTAAACATGTAACTCAAATATCTTCCTTTATGATCGAATCATAAACTCTTTATTTTCTTGTTACAATGATTTTCCACTTCATCTTGAAAGTCTTTGAACAATTTTCAAATGTTTCATATTTCTTCCTTATTAAGTAAATATACAGATATATTCACTCAAATTTTCGGAGAAAGCATATGAAGCAAAAAGATCCATCGCATATGGCTACACATAATGGACTATGCACATCAGCATGCACAATTTCCAATAAGCTAGTCATCCGTTCCTCTCTGGCCTATAGACAGAGTTTCAATTATCTCGAGGAAAGTCTCACATGCGTCAATTGATCAAAATCAAAGACTCCAAAAATCCATCAACATGGAGTTTCTTCATGTTTTCTTTCAAATATAATTTAAACAGCGATGTCACTTCATAAGTGATCTTTCAATCATTTGTCTTGCGACATTTTAGCAATAGTGTTTATGGATGTGATTTCTCCAACTAGACTTGTAAAAGTTCATCCATCCTTTATGGAATACGGTAATTATTTGAACACCCATTGTTCTCATGATACCGGAACAAAATAACAATTATTTAAACAAATCTTGAAGGCTTGGTTTGATGACAACGAAAAACACAATAAAACTTTATTTGTTTTTGATGAAAATCATCACTCATTCTCTTGCTGGTTCTTAGGCCATTGTAGTTCATGAATTGCATTGTCCTGTATGACACTTCATACCAACCAATTCGGTATCCAATACCGGTATCCAATACCTAAGAACCACATTGTTTAACAAGCAAGGAATATAGCCATAACATGTATATCTTCTATATACCTAAGTTGGACATCTCCAACCTTTTATTTTCTGCCAAATATTTTATAGATTCTCTTTCAGCAATTCCTTTTCTTTTAAAAGAATCTATCAACATCAATAGTGGTGTCATCAACATGACACATGGTACAAAGCGTATATAGTCAAATACTAATACCTTTGGACTTGCACTTTGAAGTGGATCACCATCATCAAATGTTTGGTGTTCTTTCAAAAATCCATTCTTTAGTAATCTATTAGTGTAGTAAACATTTTACTTACATCTTCTATTCATCCTTATCATGACAACTTTCATGATCAAGTTACTATAGCTTATAAGGAAGAATCACGAGTATAATATCAGTTCCCAAAACCTTTTTGGTAGATTCGGATGCCTAGCATCTCCATCCTTCACAAATTCTCATACAATATGAGAACATGTATTTGGCTAAATTATACTCTATCATAATGCAACCAAAAACATTGTTTCAGATATCACAATATCTTTCACACATGATGGTTTCTGAAACAATTTTCAGCTCCAATATAATCTTGATATTAAAACAACTTTTTGAATATCAATAATCATGGTGGCAAACATGATACTTTAGATACTAACATTGGAATTCTTACTCTTGATTTAATACTACTTATTAAACTTCATGGAGTAAATAGAGTTTGCTGAAAGTTTGCAATAGGACTTATAAACTTTAAATTGACATTCAAAACAATATGATACCAGTTCGTAAAGTAAATATCCAGAATTCTATAGTTCTATTATCTCAAATAAAAACTAAGCATAAGGTAGTGAACAGATGCGAATGACTACAACAAATTATGCAAATTCACTTCGATTTAGTTTATGACAAATTGAGTTCGACTAATCCAAATTAGAAATGAACTCCCACTCAAAAACGACATCCCTCGTGCCTTTTTGGTGATTACATGAACCAAATCCACTACACCAAGTCCGATCATCACGTGAGTCGGTGTAGCTTCAAAGGCGAGCATCAATATGGTCATCACATCAACTATATGACTCATGCTTAACCTTTTGGTCCGTGTTCCAAGGCCATGTCTGTACATGCTAGGCTCGCCAAGTAAGAACCTTAGTATTCGCGTGTGTAAAACTGTCTTACACCCGTTGCATGAAAGCGTAGAGTTGAGAACACCCGATCATCATGTGATGTCTCGAAACACGATCCATAGAACGGTGCATACTTAAGGAAGAACACATTTTATCTTGATATTTAAATGAGGGATCATCTTACAATGCTATAGAAAGAGCCAAACTAGCAGTATAAGATGCTAACATCTAATGTGTAAAGTGAGATGATATGGTCCATGCATTTGATCTCTATCATTTGCATCGTGGTATGATCTCTATCATTCCTTTGTGTGTAAGGCCAAGGTCTATGGAATTTACACGTTGAATGTGTTGTAAGAGTATCTATCATACATCTACTTACAACAATACCATATCAAGACACTAGCCCAGCAACGATCTAAACTAGACGCCTCTAATTTATCAATTGCAAGTTTTACGTGGCTTAGGGCTTTCAGAGATAGAACCGTTCTTACCTACGAACATGAACCACAACGAGGATAACCAAGTTATTAGCAACTTTTTGTAAATCAAATATTGACTATAGTAGGAGAGACAGACACCCGCCAGCCACTTATGCAAAACAAGTTGCATGTCAGTCGTGGAACCGGTCTCATGTACGATGACATGTAAGGTTGGTCCAGGACGCTTCATCCCACTATGCCTCCAATATCCAAAATACATAGAAGATTCAATAACATGATCATCATCGCCCACATATAAACATATGTGTACTACCCGTGCAAAGCACCTACGCATAGATCAGGCTCTGATACCACTGTTGGGTCCGCAGCATAGAAAACAAAAAATTTCCTACGGTGTGAACTACACGCCAAGATCTATCTACTAGGTACAAAGCAACGGGTGGACATACATCCAACGAGAACTTACCCTCGAAGACAACGAGCTTTGTTAATGAGTAGGAACTCGTGGTTGATGTAGTCGTACACTTGCCGATCTCAAGATCGTGATGAAGTCCAGCAGGTCCGGCTCCAGCACATCCATCAGATCCAGCTCCAGCACCACCAAGTCCAGCACCGCAAAGCAGCGGTGCATCCGTGATCGCACACACGTCCGGTACCCCGACAACCTCCGTCCCTCTCTCCAGCAAAGCAGCGGAAGCAGCAACTCCTTTCTAGATAAAGCCACCGGGAACATGTATCTCGCTAATCCGAGACCATGGGGGAATAATACTAGAGGGGGAGAGAGATCCTTCACAAGGAGGTGTTCATGAGAAGTGAGGAGGGGGTGGCCTTTTATAGGAGGAGGGGGGTGCCCCTCCTTCATGGCCGGCGCATGGAGGGGGTGACCCTTCACCTCCTCCATTCATGTGGTGGTAACCCCTCCACATTAAAATGCCCCTTCACATTCTCTTTTAAAGTCTCCACTTTAAATGCATTAAATTTCTCCAAATTTAATGCTCTCTCATTTAATAAAACTCTTTTATTATTTTTATTCAGAATTTTGTTAATTACTTTAATTAACAAACATTCACATAAAACCCCCTGCAACATTTCAATATTACATGTAGAACCAATTTCAGCAATTTCACCCGAAACAGTTTTGGTGTCAATTGAAATAATTCCAGCGCTTTCTTAAATCTTTATCTGAAACATATTTGCTCCAAATGGTGTCGGTATCCCTTAAGTGTGTCACCCTACGGTTCGTGAATAATGCAGACATGATCGAGACCCCTCTCAGATCAATAATTAGAAGCGGGACCTGGAGATCCATACTGACTCCTACACATTCAACGATGACTTCTGTGATCGTGAGAACCTTTAACGCTAGTAACTAAATCCCTTTGTCCCGCGATATATTACATGTCCGAGATTCGATCATCGGTATCTCCATACCTTGTTTGATCTCGTTACCGACATGCACTCTTTTCTCGTTCCCGTGATATAACATTCTAGTGATCACATCACTTGCTTGCAAGCTATTTCAATGTGATATCACCGAGAGGGCCCAGAGTATATCTATCCATCATCGGGATGGACAAATCCCACTCTTGGTCCATGAGCCTCAACATAACACCTTCATAGCACTGAACCCACCTTTATAGTCACCCTGTTACGGTGTGATGTTTGATGTTATCAAGATACTCTTCCGATGTTAGCAATTAACATGATCTCATGGTCTAAGGATAAAGATTACTTCGTATGATATTATAGCAATATAAACATAATGACTTTGATCGTAATGCTATACTTCGGATGAATGTTCATCACATCATTCCACCAATGGTGTGACCTTGTTATTAACAACATCCAATGTCCATGATCAGGAAACCTTGATCATCTTGTTAATCAACAAGCTAGTCTATAAGAGAGGCATAACTAGGAACCCTTTTTGTTTATTTAACACACATGTATTGACGTTTCCGATCAATACAATTATAGCATGCAAAATAAACATTTATCATAAACATGGAATAAGATAATAACCACTTTATTATTGCCTCTCGGGCATATTCCCTTCAGCCTTAAGGTGTGATTTTTTACACATTGCTGATTCCCTTATTAGGGAAAAAGAAAATACTATAGTACACTAGTAGTAGTACTCATTTCTTTGCTTATACATAGGCTCATCTATGTCCACGTGTTGTACATGCCGAGAGAATAAAACATAGGCAGGTTAAGAGGGCAGCATTGAAGACGAGTTGAAGGCGGTTCGGTTCTAGAGGAAAGTTATGATGGGTTCCTGACACAGAGGTACTCTTGCGGCCACACTACTAGTAGTAAATTTTAGGACCTATGCACACGAAACAAATCGTGTGTTTTCTCTCTCCTTTGCTATCATCCATCTCTCCTCCCCTTTCCCCTCGCGCATCGGCCTGGCTGATCTCTCCCTCGTCCACAGTGTGGTGCTGCAAACATGTGCCTTGGTACGACGGCTCTGTGTCTCTGGCATGTTCGTCAACCGCGTTGGTGTGGAGTAGGGACGAGGAGTACATAGGAAGGAAACCACTTGGGTCCTTGGCGGCAAAAAATTCAAACTTTTCTGGTTTTCGAAATTTTCACTTGCTTCCCAAACATCGGGAGGGAAGGTTACTCAAAAGATCTTCCATTTGCAGTACTTCTTATCTTATCTTTATCTTGTCTTATCAATTATAATACCATACCATACCACTATGTAGTGTACTGATAACTTCGAACATTGACCGTTGTATCAAGACTGGCAAATCCAAACATTGCTAACCGTTGGATCTTCTTTTCCATTGTTAGCATATACAAAGATTCTACTAATAGTCTTTAGCGTGATGAATGCTAGTATGCGCAAACCTCAAAACACACACTGCATTGCTCAGTTTTAGGGTTGTGCTAAATGCATGGACTTGGGTGCAATTTTCATTTTTATGAAGTCCTTGATGTAACATGTACTTCCACCGACCGTGTTAACTCTCAAGCACCTCACTCCTACGAGACCTACCACAGTTAATAGAAAATGCAACCGCCCTAATTATCACACAAACTAGACCACAGTTTCTTATACGTAATACCCAAGTTTTTAGTACTAGGATTTTCAAGCTTCCTAGATAACTTCAAACACTTCAGTGACTTCTTGTCGATTAAGGAAATTAGGTCAAACCTGAGCTACAAGTAAGCGCGATAGATTGCTCTTGAATTAAATGTATTTTTGGAGGTAGATGTGTGCATATTCTTATAGTAAACAATGTCGTCAATGTGAGTTTCCAACTATCAGGAAAGAAAATTCCTAGTTTTCCGAGTGATATCGAGATGGTTCTTTTCCGTAAAGAAAGTCTAAAGAATATGGATCTCAATGCCATAAGCCAAGCTTGTAGACATATTAATTGGACCAACGTGTTTTACTTATGATTCCCATATGTTTTTCGAGTTTTTAAACTCCCTAGCTAATTAACTCTGCCCACTTGAATGACTGCATGCCAATTTATCGAAATTAGGTCAAACTTGAACTATATACTACAAGTAAATTGTAGGTATCTCTGAAAGTTTTACGAAAAACTTCTGGAGGTATCGTACCCATCAGGGGGTCATAATAAATATATGAGAAACAACCGAGAGTTTTGACAACATGTTTGACTTCTTGCTAAGATTTTGCATCATGACACTATTTAACGAAATTGGGTCAAACTTGAGCTACAAGTAAGCGCGATAGATTGCTCTTGAAATATATGACTTTTCAAAAGTAGATGGGTGCATTTTCTTGTAGTAAATAGTGTCATCAGTGTGAGTTTCCAACTATCAGGAAAGAACATTCAATTCTCAATTTTCTGAGTGATGACAAGCAAGGTCGTTCTTTTCTATAAAGAAATGTCCGAAGAATATTGGATCTGAATGCCAGAAGCCATGTTTACTGACATATATAGTGGACCAACATGTTGTACCAATGATTCCCATGTTTTATGAGTTTTCAAACTTCCTAGCTAAATCTTCCCATTTGACCGAATGAATTTATGTCAATTTATCGAAATTAGGTCAAATTTGAAACTACAAGTAAATTGTAGGTTTTTTTGAAAGTTTTACAAAAAATCTTTTGGAGGTACCCATCGAAGGGTCACAATTAATATATCAGAAAACACTGAGAGTTTTGACGATAGGTTCAACTTCTTGGTAAGATTTTCCATCTTGACAATTTAACGAAATTAGGTCAAACTTGAGCTACAAGTAAGCACGATAGATTGCCCTTGAATTAAATGTATTCAGAGGTATATCGGTGCATCTTGTTGTAGTAAATAATGTTGTCAGTGTGAGTTTCAAACTATCCGGAAAGAACATTCAATTCTACATTTTCCGAGTGAACATGAGCGAGGTTGTTCTTTTCCGTAAATAAAAGTCCAAAGAATATTGGATGTGAATGCCATGCCAAGTTTACAGACATATATAGTGGACCAAGATGTTATACCAGTGATTCCCATGTTTTATGAGCTTTAAAACTTCCTGTCAATCTTTGCCCATTTTAATGACTTTAAGTCGATTTATCGAAATTAAGACAATTGAAACTACAAGTAAATTGTAGGTTTTGCTTGAAAGTTTTATGAAAAAGCTTTAATTTCCAGGTACCCGTCGAGGGATCACAATTAATATACCGGAAAACAATGAGAGTTTTGACGATAGGTTCAACTTCTTGCTAAGATTTTGCATCTTGAGAATTTAACGAAATTAGGTCAAACTTGAGCTACAAGTAAGCGCGATAGATTGCTCTTGAATTAAATGTCATTTCAGAGGAAGATGGGTGGATTTATGGTAGTAAGCAGTGTCGTGGGTGTGAGTGTCTGATCCCTTTGATCCCGATTACAGATGTAGTATAGCTCTTTTTCCCTAGTAGACCTAGGTTATCGAATCCTCGGGAAGCAGAAAGCATAGTAAAGTTACTTTAATGGTCCTTCGGAAGTTTTAGAATTCTTTTTGTGTTTTACCAGACCAAGAGTTTGTTGTCTTTTGTTATTGTCGATGATGGAGAGAGAGGGCCTAATGATTTCGGTTTCACCTGTAGCTATGCAAAACATCTGATGGGAAGAAAAGATAATAATAAAGTATGCATGTAATTGTTAGAGCAAGATAGTTATATGTGGGCAGTGCATCCATAATTTCTATTGCCTCTGCAACTTCTTATAGCAATAACCTACTAGTCTCATCCATAGAAGAAAGAGAACTAATGATATACATAGTGACGTCACCATTAATCCCAAGTAAATCCCTCACATACAGCCATAGTACCCCTTCTGTCACCGGGTTCCCAACCTCTAGATTAGTCATTACTCATACTCCCTATACCTGGCTCAATCCTCGGGGTCTTTGGTACCTGACAAGTCCTTAGATTGAGGCAAGAGAGGATACAATAATCATCATGTCATATAAACTAATACATAATCCCATCTATGATAAATAACATGCACAAAAAGCTACATGGCTAGGCCGAAGCCCTTAGCCCAAGGAGAATTACTCACGCATAGAGATGAAATCAACAATCATAAACATTGAAATGGAAATCATGAGATTGATAGCAAATAGTCTTACAATGTCGCCAATCGAAGATGAGATCTACTATTATAAGTGGTGGAATATGGCTATGGTGGTGGAGAAGGGTTTGGAGATTAGATCTAGATTTATTCCTCTGGCGGCTCTTCGGTGCTGTGGATGGAGTTATGGGGGTGGCTAGCGATTCTTGGCGTGGCTGTTTGGCGAGGCTTTTCTCGTCGCTCGAAGCCTCTTTATATAGGGGTCCCTTCACGAAAGTTGTTCTATTTGACCTAGCGGTGTCGATCGTAACTATGCAACCGGAACTATACATCCGGAATTTTATTCCCGTCATATAGTTGGTCGTTAAAGCGTCTGTCTCCACTTCACGACCCCTGGTTTCTTCGGGTTGTTGGAGATCTCGTATCTTTGACTTTAATGTTGTGATTCCCATCATCAAACATCATTATCTGTGTAGGGAAAAATAGAAAGAAAGGATTGCATACCCCTTTGATCATTAGGCATTAGTGGCAGGGTTTAGAGAGATATTTCATCAAAAATAGGAATAATATATAGTTTAAATGTGGAAGTAGATGGCTATATTTCATAGCCATCAACCTCCCCAAGCTTAAACTTGATCGTCCTCGAGCAAGAAAACCAAAATCAAAAAGGAACTCAACATTTAAACTGAAATAACGAGATGATGATCTTACTCATGATTAGTAGTCTCATGTTTCCTCCACTTTATAAATCTGAAAAACTTCAGCATAGATAGAGTAATGGCAAGCATATCATACGGGTTTTTATGCATCCGCAACAAAATTATTGTTAACATGGATGATTCAAATGAGTAAACCTTATTCCATGTCGTGTAATCAACTCATAGGCTTGCCTTTGAAAAATAAAGTATAATCATGTAAGTTTGAGAGTGTGAGAGTTGTCATGAAAAACATATATACTAGAGTATCTCAATTCTCCCATATCAATAAATCAAGACTTTTCAAACACTACTTTTCTATTCATTGTCCTTCAAGAATTTCAGTTCTTAAGTAATTGAGAGCATGCCAAAGATTTTAATTAGTTTATCAGGCTGTGATGGACACTCGTGGCATCACCAAGGTTTTTGTTCCTTTTGCACAATTATTACTCCTAACAGCCAGAGGAGTGATTCCATCTTGAACACGGCTACCCGAGAATGCCAAGAATCTTACCCATTATAGCGTTGCTGCTACATATGTTTAATCAACTCATAGCCGAAATCTAGGAGTTTCCTCCATGAAGATCGTTCATAGGCTAGCAGAGTTGTTGGCATCCCATGAAGTTTGACACGCATAAAGCTATATCATTCTTATGATTCACAAGTCAAACTTTGGCATGCTCACAAAAACCGCTAAACATTAATTCAATTGAACAAATCCTTTTAAAGAGAGCTATCAAGTCAATCATTATTTTCTGTGGTGTTGAGTATCTCTAGAAATAAGCCTTCAAGACTAAACACTACAACACCCAAGCCTTCAATTGTGAGACTTTTTCCTATTACAATTGTTTAGCAAAGTTTTAGGCAAGACTTGGTTAACTACAAGAGCTGGAACAAAACGTACCCAACTAAATACCCATGAAAACAAAATTTTACTACAATGTAAATACTCACTCCACAATTATAACATCTTATCATTTACTACTAACTAGCATGGGTTTCTCAAACTTCAAAAGTGGGGAGTCTTACCTCTCATGATTGGCTTCACTTCTCTCTTCCCTTTTTATTTGCTTCTTGGAAACTTGAAATCGATCACTCTCCTGCAAATATGTGAAAGCCACAAGGAGAATAGAAAAGAAGGAAGAGGGAAAATAAATAAAAATGGAAAAATCTTTTTGTTGTTTTTAAGGGAGGGAATTAAAGAATAGAAAATTGGCGGCAAGGCTCGGCTAGAAAATCTCGAAAGAAAATATAAATAACTAAAGATAAAGTGTTGGGGAAAACAATACGAGTGCTTATAAACTCGAATTAAAAAGATAACCTCAAAAATAAAAACAAATGAATGCCAAATAAAGATAATGAGGAAACTTCCCCAAGCTTAGGCTTTTGCAAGCCCTTCAAATCGTTGTGGTGGTGGGAAAAGTTGTAAATCTAGTTCACAAATTGAGTTGATAAATTACTAGTTGTTTCTCGAAATGTCAAGGAGAGATTTTGTATTCTCTCCATAGTTCCTCCAAGTTCTTGGAAGTCTTGGTATGTAGCAAACCAGGTTGGTGGCTTCTCCTCTTCTTGGTCCACATCCTCATCCAGAATCTCCTCCTCGGGTTGGTGTTGCTAAACCTACAAGTCTTATAGCAAACGTCCTTCCTCGATAGAGAAAAGACCATTAGGCAAAGGATCAGAGTAGAGACGCCCAGCTCCAGCGATATGCAAGTAATAAACACCACCTCTCCTAGTGAGCATTCCACAAACTTTTAAAGTAGAGAAACCAACACGTCACTCACCTAGCACTAGTTGCAACTCACCTAGGTCGATGCCTAGGGAAATGGCAAGCACGGTGATGGCGCTGATGGCCCAAAATATATCGAGCTTGTTGGGGAACCCCAAGAGGAAGGTATGATGAGCACAACAGCAAGTTTTTCCTCAGTATGAAACCAAGGTTTAAGCAAACCAGTAGGAGCAAGGAAACACCCCAAAGGTGTTTCTAGTTGAATGTTGGCAGGGCGCACTACCGGTGCCAACAGAAACGTGGAGACCTGCACAACACAACCATAGAACTCTTTCCCCAACATGCGATGAGGTTGTCAATCTCACCGGTTTTGCTGAAAACAAAGGATTAAACGTATCGAGTGGAAGAAAGTAATAGTTTGCAGAAAGTAAACACAAAGCAGTAAATAGTTGATTGTAGATTGAAAGTAAAATAAAGGACCAGGGTCCATAGTTCACTAGAGGTGGCTCTCCTTAAGATAGATAACATGCTGGGTGAACAAATTACAGCGGGGCAATTGACAAACATCAAGAAAGCCTACAAGCATATACTAATCATCTTGACTCCTTTGAGATTCGATTGGGCATTACAACATTATACATAGACCGCCATCCAACTGCATCTATGACTAACAATCCACCTTCAGGTTATCATCCGAACCCCCTCTAGTATTAAGTTGCAAGCAATGGATAATTGCATTACGAATTGCGTGTAAAGTAAACAATACGATTGTTCTATGAACAAAGGATTGTTGTTTTCTCCCTAGTAGCAACAACACATCTAGTACCTTAGAGATTTCTGTCACTTCCCCAGATTACCAGAGGCATGAACCCACTATCGAGCAAAAATACTAACTCTTGGAGTTGCTAGCATCTACTTGGCCAAGACAGCTACTAACAACGGAAAGCATGCAAGATCACAAATAACAAAGACATGATAGAATCAATAATCAATCTGAAATAGCATCTCAATATCCATCGGATCCCCGCAAAAACAACATGTAGAATTACAAATAGATGATCTTGATCATGAACGGAGATCACAAGATCTAAACATGATAGCACAAAGGAGGAGAACCAGCCATCTAGCTACTACATGGACCCGTAGTCCAGAGATGAACTACTCACGCATCACACCGGAGGCTTGCATGATGATGAAGAAGGCCTCCAGGGTGAATTCCCCTCTCCGGCAGGGTGCCAGGAAGAGCTTCAGATCCCTCCCGATCTAGGGATGGAGATGATAGTGGCTACAAACTCTTTCGTGGAATTTTGATCGGGTACTTAGGGTTTCCATATCAGAGGCAATATATAAGCGGAAGGAGAGGCCGAGGTGGTGCCTGGGGTGGCCAGACCACCCCTGGCATAGGCCAGGCCTGGCCATGCGGCCAGGTGGTGTGGCCGGGCCCCAGCCCCTCTCCGTCTCGTATTCTGGCTCCAGGTGTCCCTCTGTGAAAAACTGACTTTGGCTTTTGTCCCGTCCAATTCTGAGAATATTCATTTTCTGACTTTCCTAGAACCAAAAACAGCAGAAAATAGGCAGCTAGCACTGTGGCTCTTGTTAATAGGTTAGTCCAAGAAATCATATGAAAAGTACTCCAAAGGGTGGACAAAACATAAGAAAGTAGGTAAAACCAAGAATGGAACATCAAAAATTATGGATACGTTTGCAACGTATCAACATCTCCAAGTTTAACTCCTGCTCGTCCTAGAGTAGGTAAGTGATAAAAAGAACGAATAATTTTTGAGGTGACATGCACCATCATAAACTTCATCAAAGTATTTGTAAAACATTCAAAGCTGGGATCATAGTACTTCAATCATAACATGAAAGACAAAGTTCTAGCAATAGGACAAAGAAACTATGTTGGAACATGAAAAAGCACAAACAAAAGATTCATGAATAACAATGCTTTGCAAGAGGTTTGTTTGTTTCACATAAAGAAAACATAGCATAGTGGCATTCAGCTTGTCCCTCATAAAGTTACAAACATAAATGCATAGGACACCTTCAAAGTTCATAAGAGTGACTAGATACAAATAGTTTAAAACAAGCAATATCAAAGTTATGCATCAATCAACAAGTCTTGGGACAATGCACATAGAACTAAGAATTGCCACTATGCTCTCAAAGTAGGTTCATAAAGATAGAAGGTGGAGACTCAACATAAAAGTAAAAGAAAGGCCTTCATAGAAGGAAGTAGGGATTCAAGTTTAAAGAGCTGCCAAAAATTATGGTACTTAATAGCTTTCAGCTCTCATTGCCCCTATCATAAGCATCTTGAAGTGATCAAGGTTAAAGTGAACAAACTATGGTGTATATGCTTGACGAAGTATAACATGGAAATCTCATGTCCCTTGAATACGAGGGCCGCTCCTCATGCTACTCAAGTTTAGTCACCGGTAAGTTTTTGTCATCGTAAGTACATGTGTATCATAGAAAACCGCCAACAGGGTACCCCTAGCCCGATGATACGGAAGAATCCCCATATCAAAATGACAAGGCAAGCAGACAACAAGCATCTCAGCAATCTTCTTATTTACCATGGGAATATGGTGCTTTTTTCTCTCTTTCCTCTTTTCTCATATCTCTTTTCTTTTTTTCAATATCTGTCTCCTTTTTTATAAGAAGAATGCTTCATAGACAGCTCATTATGGTTACGCTGCAGGTTTCCACCATGTCAGCACGGATTAGACCAGTGGCCTAGGCGTTTCTCTAACACATATACATAACTCCATGGACTTACAAGCTCCCCTTTCATTTCACACCGACGACATCATAGACAAAAGAGCATGATATAAACTAGGTACAAAGTACAAGTGCAATGTTGAAAGTGTTCCCCATGACAGCATGGTTCTGCTAATCCCCAACAAATAAGTGCAAGCATATACAACACAGACGACACAATGGTTCAAGTTTATTAAGGGCAAGAAAACTAAAGTGTGCCATCAAGTTCGTGAGAGCTTTAATCACTAGTTTTCTCATAACAAGTTTAATTCGGAAGGTAGATAAAAACATGAATATACTTGGAATAGCATATGCTAGTAGGTAGGTATGGTGGACTCTTTGGAATAACTTTGTTTAGGGAGTTGGATGCATGACTGGAACTCATACTTGGTTGCGGAGGCTAGCAAAAGACTGGGAGCAACAAACTAAGATAGCAATAATGGCCATAATCATGCAGAGCGACAAAACATCATTGATCAAAGCATAAAGTGATACTACAAGTTGAAAACTAAAGGATCATAAAGGCTTATGGTGACTTGGGATAGTCATACATGGTGTGAGTATGTGCCAAGTCAACCCAAATAAAGCATCAAAGGAGAATACCACAATACTATGCTTTAATATGCTAAAACAACGCATGATTCTTCAAAGGCACATTAAGCAATCTCAATTGTTTATAGCAGGTCACACTACAACAAAGAATACTAAGCATAAAGCCAAAACAATATCAAGCATGTCATGACCAAGCATGGGCCACAGTCAAAAACAAGCTCTCTTTACCACTTAAGCATGAACTTTCCTACTCTTTTCCCAATCCAAACCAAACTATTTGAAAACCAATGTATGAAAGAGGGGTTCAACCAATTTATTCAGCAAACTAAGCAAACAAAAAACCAAAACCAAAACAAAAAAGAAGACGCTCCAAGAACAACACAACTGTGCATGAAACAATAAAAATAAAGCGTTTGGAAGAAACCTGGGATTTTTATTGATGAAGAGGGGGATGCCTTGGGCATCCCCAAGCTTTGACGCTTGTACTTCTTGGATATTTCTTGGGGTGACACGCTTGGCATCCCCAAGCTTGAGATTTAGTCCATTCTTCATCTCATTACTCATTCTTTCCATACACCTGAAATTTTTCCTTCATACAAAACTTCACACAATCTTTATTAGCAACATTAGTGCACTCAAGATAATAGGTCTTTAGGTTCAGTTCCAACACCAATAAAACTTCCATTAAAACACAAGCTACTGTAGCACTTCCCTCAAAAAGCTCAATTCCCCAAAAGAACTCAAAAAGGAACCAACAAGAAGCAAATGCAGAAAATGGCAGAAAATCTGTAAAAACAGACCAGCAGGTAAAGACAAATTTTTTCGAAGACCTTATGTTGCTCAAATCAAAAAGTGTTGAACTAACAAAAGTTAGATAACAACCTGGGGCAGAAGCAAAAAAATTCACGCCTCAAAAGGACGTACAAAGATTTTACACGAATTTGTACGGTGAAGCACATAAATCTGTTTCAGGACAGCAACTTTCCCAATCATTACTTCTCTCTCATTAGAGGTTACTCTTGGCACAAAAAGCAAATAAAAAGGATAAGGAGCGGTTATTACTGAAGTAATAACTTCCAAGACTCATCTAAAACTTTTGGGTTATCTCCCAATAAGTACTTTTCTTTAACGCCTTTAAGTTAGGCATAAGAAGCAAGAAAAAGGATCAAGTGTTCTCAAATGAAGAAGCATTAAAACCAAAATTTGTTTTCATAGGAGAGGCAAAAGAAACCTTCTCTCTCTTCTTAGGGAAGTGTTCTATACCTTTCTTGAGTGGGAGTTGATATTTACTGGTGCCTTATTTTATATCAATATTGGCACCAAGAGTTCTAAGAAAAGGTCTTCCCAAAGTAATAGGACAAGAAGCATTGCATTCAACATCCAAAACATAGAAATCAATGGGGACATAGGCATTGTTAACCATAATAAGAACATCATTAATACTCCCCATGAGTTTATTTTTAGCATTATCATCAAGTGGGACATTCAAATAACAATCTTCAAGTGGTGGCAAATCAAGCATATCATAAATCCTTCTAGGCATAATAGAAACACTACTATCAAGATCACATAAAGCTTTGAAATCAAAATCATTCACTTTCATATTAATGATGGGTTCCCAACCATCTTCTTGTTTTATAGGAATAGAAGCTTTATGTTTCATCTTTTCTTCTTTAATCTTTATGAGAGCATCAGTAATGTGTTTTGTAAAGGCCATGTTCATAGCACTAGCATTAGGACTTTTAGCAAGCTTTTGTAGGAACTTAATAACTTCAGAGATGTTGCAACCATCAAGATCAAAATCATAATTATCATCTAAAGTAGTAGAGCCATTACTAGCCTCAACACTAGTGGTAGTGATAGTAGAAACACTAATGTTTCTAGCAATTTCATCTTCTCTTTCCCATTTAGCATGCAATTCAGCTAATAGTCTAACATTTTCATCAATTCTTACTTGTATGGCATTAGTAGCTGCAACGGGATTATCGTTAGTTTCAGGTTTAGCAGCCATTTTATTAATCAAAGAGGATTGAGCTTCAGACAAAGATGATATATTTCTTTCAGCATTAGAAAGTTTCAATTGCAAATTAGGAATTTCCCTATTAAAATTCTCAAGTTGATGACTAATATTCTTAAAAATGGTAGATTGTTCCTCCATAGTTTTAGTAAATAATTTGTTTTGTTCATATTGCATTTGCATGAAGTTTTTAGTGGCCATTTCAACCTCTAAAATTCTTCCTTCACTAGGTGTTCCAGGTTTGCCATTATAACCATAAGTATTATTAGGAGGGTAAGGCCTATAATTGTTATTACCATAAGCATTGTTGCCAAAATTATTATGTCTTATAAAGTTCACATCAACTTTCTCTTCTTGAGCAACCAAAGGGGCTAAGGGAACATTATTTGGATCAATATGGGCTTTCCCATTAACAAGCATAGACATAATAATATCAATCTTATCACTCAAGGAGGAGGTTTCCTCAACAGAATTTACCTTCTTACCTTGTGGAGCTCTTTCAGTATGCAATTCGGAGTAGTTAACCATCATATTATCCAGAAGCTTTGTTGCAGCACCCAAGGTAATGGTCATAAAGGTACCTCCAGCAGCAGAATCCAATAGGTTCCTTGAAGAATAGTTCAATCCTGCATAAAAAGTTTGGATAATCATCCAAGCAGTCAGTCCATGAGTGGGACAATTCTTTACCAAAGATTTCATTCTTTCCCAAGCTTGAGTAACATGTTCATTATCAGATTGTTTAAACTTCATTATTTCACTTCTCATAGATATAATCTTAGCAGGAGGATAGTGTTTTCCAATGAAAGCATCTTTGCATTTAGTCCAAGAATCAATACTATTCCTAGTCAAGGAATTCAACCATTCTTTAGCTTTTCCTCTCAGAGAGAAAGGAAACAATTTCAGCTTAATAATATCTCCATCTATATCCCTATGCTTTTGCATCTCACAAAGTTCAACAAAGTTATTTAGATGAGTAGCAGCATCTTCATTACCAATACCAGAAAATTGTTCTCTCATAACAAGATTGAGTAAAGCAGGTTTTATCTCAAAGAAAGTATCTTTAGGAAGAGGTGGAGCAATAGATGTGCTCATAAAATCATTGTTGTTGGTGCTAGTGAAGTCACAAAACTTAGTGTTTTCAAGGGTAGTCATTTTTTTGTGTTTTTAATAAAGAAAGCAAACTTGTAAAACTAATTTTTTTGTGTTTTGATAAAGAAACAAGCAAACTAAGCAAAAGTAAACTAAGCAAAACAAAAATAACAAAGTAAAGAGATTGGTTATGAGGGACTCCCCTTATGAAGATGTCCTTGACTCCCCGGCAACGGCGCCAGAAAAATAGCTTGATGGCCCAAAATATATCATGCTCTTTGGGGAACCCCAAGAGGAAGGTATGATGAGCACAGCAGCAAGTTTTCCCTCAGTATGAAACCAAGGTTTAATCGAACCAGTAGGAGCAAGGAAACACCCCAAAGGTGTTGCTAGCTGAACGTTGGCAGGGCGCACTACCGGTGCCAGCAGCAACGTGGAGACCTACACAACACACCCACAGAACTATGTCCCCACCTTGCGATGAGGTTGTCAATCTCACCGGTTTTGCTGAAAACAAAGGATTAAACGTATCGAGTGGTAGAAAGTAATAGTATGCAGAAAGTAAACACAAAGCAGTAAACAGTTGATTGTAGATTGAAAGTAAAAGAAAGGACCGGGGTCCATAGTTTACTAGAGGTGGCTCTCCTTAAGATAGATAACATGTTGGGTGAACAAATTACAGCAGGGCAATTGACAAACATCGAGAAAGCATACAAGCATATACTAATCATCTTGACTCCTTTGAGACGATTGGGCATTACAACATTATACATAGACCGCCATCCAACTGCATCTATGACTAATAATCCACCTTCAGGTTATCATCCGAACCCCCTGATGACCCACAAGTATAGGGGGTGTATCGCAGTATTTTCGAGGGAAGTGAAACCCAATTTATTGATTCGACACAAGGGGAGCCAAAGAATATTTATAAGCCTTAACAACTGAGTTGTCAATTCAGCTACACCTGGAAACAATCTTGATCATAGCAGTTTATCAGTAGCAACAGTTTTGTAGTAGGAATAGTAAAGTAACAGCACTAGTAAAGCAAAGACAGTAGTAACAAAAGCAGTAAACAGTGGGATTCGAGTGCGGTAGGCATAGGGATGGATGGACGGGCGTTGCATGGACAAGACAATTCACATAGCAATCAGAACATAGGGCAATTGCACATAAATAAGATAAAGCATCCAAGTACTAGACAATCCTAGGAATGTGTTCCATATATAGTCATACGTGCTCGCAATGAGAACTTGCACAACATCTTTTGTCCTGCTAGCCCGTTTACAGCGGGGCCTCTAGGGAACTACTGGCAATTAAGGTGCTCCTTTTAATAGAGCACCGGAGCAAAGCATTAACACTCCGTGAACACATGTGATCCTCACATCAAAGCCATTCCCTTCCGGTTATCCCGATTTCTGTCACTTCGGGGCCATAGGTTCCGGAAAACAACGTGTGTATACAACTTGTAGATAAGACCAAAAACAATACTATCATAATGAATCAATAACATGTTCAGATCTGAAATCATGGCACTTGGGCCCTAGTGACAAGCTTTAAGCACAACAAGTCGCAACAAAGTCATAAAGCACCAATAAAAGATACTAGGCACCATGCCCTAACAATCTGATGCCATTACATGAACGATCTCATCCAATCCCTACCATCCCCATAGCCTACAGCGGGGGATTACTCACTCATAGATGGGGGAAACATGGATGGTTGATGGAGATGATGGTGGAGATCGATGGAGATGGCTCCGGGGGGCACTTCCCCATCTCGGCAGGGTGCCGGAACAGAGACTTTCTGTCCCCCGAATCTCCCCTTCGATGGTGGCGGCGCTGCGGAACTTCTTCTAGAAAAACTTCGAACCCCCCTCGGTTTTTAGGTCAGAAGGCTTCTTATAGGCGAAGAGGGAGACCGAGGGGGTGCCTGGGGCCACCACACCATGCCCTGGCGCGGCCAGTCCCAGCTCGCGCCTAGGGGGGGTGTGGCCAGCCCCTGGCCCTCCTCCGTCTCGTATTTTGGCTCCTGGAGTCTTTTGGAAAAATAGGCACTTTGGCTTTTGTCCCGTCCAATTCCGAGAATATTCATTTTTTGACTTTCCTGGAACCAAAAACAGCAGAAAACAGGCAGCTGGCACTGTGGCTCTTGTTAATAGGTTAGTCCAAAAATCATATGAAAAGTACTCCAAAGTGTGGACAAAACACAAGAAAGTGGATAAAACCAAGCATGGAGCATCAAAAATTATAGATACATTTGCAGTGTATCAACATCCCCAAGCTTAACTCCTGCTCGTCCTCGAGTAGGTAAGTGATAAAAGAAAGAATAATTTTTGAGGTGACATGCACCATTAAAGACTTGATCAAAATATTTGTAAAACATTCAAAGATGGGATCATAGTACTTCAATCATAACATGAAAGACAAAGTTCTAGCAATAAGACAAAGAAACTATGATGCAACATGAAAAGGCACAAACAAAAGATTCATGAATAACAATGCTTTGCAAGACGTTTGTTTGTTTCACATAAAGAAAACATAGCATAGTGGCATTCAGCTTGTCCCTCATAGAGTAGCAAACATAAATGCATAGGACACCTTCAAAGTTTACAAGAGTGACTAGATACAAATAGTTTAAAACAAGCAATATCAAGGTATGCATCAATCAACAAGTCTTGGGACAATGCACATAGAACTAAGAATGGCCACTATGCTGTCAAGAAAATGCTCATAGAATGTGTGGAGACTCAACAAGGAAATGAACAGGTTTTGAAAAGTTTGAAAGGCTTCCCAATGCTGAAAGTATGGTACTCATTAGCTTTGAGCTCTCATTGCCCCTATCATAAGCATCTTTAAATGGTTAAGGTTAAAGTGACATAACTAAGAGGATATGCTTGACAAGTTATAAATCAAAGCCTCATGCCCCTTACTTACGAAGACCGATCCTCATGCTACTCAACTTCAGTCACAAGTAAGCTCTTGTCATTGTAAGTATATACGTTTCATAGAGAACCACCAACGGGGTACCCCTTGCACATGATACAGGAGCTATCCCATAATCAAAATGAGAAGGCAAGCAGACAATGAGCATCTCAGTGATCTTTTTATTTACTATGTGCATAGATTTTTATTGAGGATGCTTTATAGAATGCTCATTATGGTTATGCTGCAAGTTTTCACCATGATTAGGCATGGCTTAGGCTAGCGGCCCAAGCGTTTCTCTAACATACATACAAACTCCATGATCTTACAAGTTCCACTTTTATTTCACACCGCCGGGATCCATAAGTAAAAGAACATGATATCAACGAAGTACTAAGTACCAGTGCAATGTTGAAAATGTTCCCCATGATACATGGTTCTGCTAACTTCAACTTATAAAGCACAAGCATATACGCAACAAAGAAGGACCCGATGGTTCAATTTTATTAAGTATAAGAAAATAAAGTGTGCCATCAAGTTCGTGAGAGCTTTACTAACTAACTTTATGATAACAAGCAAACATTTTATTCAGAAGAAAACAAGGCATAATGAATATGCACGGAAGTAGCAAATGATGCTAATAGGTATGTATGGTGGACACTTTTTGAAATATTTGGTTTTAGGGAATTGGAAACATGAGTAAAACATACTCAGTGAAAGTGAAGGCTAGCAATAGTAAGGGAGCGACAAACAAGAGAGCAATAATGGACATTATCATGGAGAGCGACAAAACATCATTGATCAAAGCATAAAGTGATACTACAAGTTGAAAACTAAAGGATCATAAAGGATTATGGTGACTTGGGATAGTCATAACATGGTGTGAGCATGCGCCAAGTCAACCCAAATAAAGCATCAAAGGAGAATACCACTATACTATGCTTTAATATGCTAAAACAACGCATGATTCATCCAAGGCACATTAAGCAATCTCCATTGTTTATAACAAGTCATGCTACAGAAAATAATACTAAGGATAAAGCCAAAACAATATTAAGCATGACATGACAAAGCATAGGCCACAGTCAAAAACAAGCTCTCTTTACCACTTAAGCATGAACTTTCCTACTCTTTTCCAAACCAAACCAAACTATTTGAAAACCAATGCATGAAAGAGGAGGTCCAACCAATTTATTCAGCAAACTAAGAAAATCATGCAAACTAAAAACCAAAACAAAAACGAAGAAGAAGACGCTCCAAGAAAAACACAACTGTGCATGAAACAATAAAAATAAATTGTTTGGAAGAAACCTGGGAATTTTATTGATGAAGAAGGGGATGCCTTAGGCATCCCCAAGCTTTGACGCTTGTACTTCTTGGATATTTATTGGGGTGACACGTGTGGCATCCCCAAGCTTGAGCTTTATTCCATCCTTCATCTCATTACGCATTCCTTCCATACACCTGAAATTTTTCCTTCATACAAAACTTCACACAATCTTTATTAGCAACATTAGTGCACTCAAGATAATAGGTCTTAAGGTTCAGTTCTAACACCAAATAAACTTCCATTAGAACACTAGATACTGTAGCACTTCCCTCAAAAATCTCAATTCCCCAAAAGAACTCAAAAAGGAACCAATAAGAAGCAAATGCAGAAAATGGCAGAAATCTGTCAAAACAGACCAGCAGGTAAAGACGAATTATTTAGAAGACCTTCTGTTGATCAAATAAAAAAGTTTTGAACTAAAGAAAGTTATATAACAACCTGGGGCAGAAGCACAAAAATTCACGCCTAAAAAAAACTTGCAGAGATTTTACACGAATTTTTACGGTGAAGCACAGAAATCTGTTTCGGGACAGCAACTTTCCCAATCACTACTTCTCTCTCATTAGAGGTTACTCTTGGCACAAAAAGCAAATAAAAAGGATAAGGAGAGGTTATTACTGAATTAATAACTTCCAAGACTCATCTAAAACTTTTGGGTTATCTCCCAATAAGTACTTTTCTTTAACGCCTTTAAGTTAGGCATAAGCAAAAATTAAAATGGATAGAATAGAAGTAAGCGGAGATTATCATGGTGAAAACATTGTTTTGTTCAATGAAATCCTTTTGTTAACAAGGTTGATCAGGTCTTGTTACCAAAACAATTCCATATGAGACAAAACTTTGTATCCCACTAATGATTATGTTACCTCAACCTTGATAGCAATGGTCCCAATCATAATAGTTTCAAATTTTTCTCTTGGTATGGGACAATATATTTCTCCAACTTTAATGCCCTCAACATGTTCAATTGAATTCAAACCATAAGTACTTTCAATCTTCTTGGGGAAATAGACAGTATGTTCCTTGTCATTAACATTGAAGGTCACCTTCCCTTGATTACAATAAATAACAGCTCCTATAGTATTTAAGAAAAGGTCTCCCAAGAATAATAGACATATTATCATCTTCAGGCATAATAGTTTGAGAGGATGCTCTCATAAGAAATATGAGTTGAAGTAAAAGAGAGCATCAAGAAGAAAATTCAAAACACATTTAAGTCCAACCCACTTCCTATGCATAGGACTCGTGTATGCAAATAAATTCACAAAGAACAAAGTGACAAGCATAGGAAGATAAAACAAGAGTAACTTCAAAACTTTCAGCACATAGAGAGGTGTTTCATTACCATGAAAACTTCTACAACCATATTTTCCTCTCTCATAATAATTTTCAGTAGTCTCATGAATAAACTCAACAATATAACTATCACATAAAGCATGCTTTTCATGATCTACAAGCACTAGAGCTTTATTATAAACACTTTCAAAAGAATCCTCAGGAACATAACATTCATTCTCCTTTAGTAAGAATGGAGGACAATCAAATAATGTAAGGGACAAAGAGTTACTCTCATTAGAAGGTAGGCATGGGTAGCTAATCCTTTCTTCCTCCTTTTGTTCATCACTCTCCTCCTCTTTTTCATCTAATGAGATTTCAGGTTCATCAATTTCTTCTTCCATAGGATCCTGCAAGGCATTAGTCTCTTCCATTTGTGGAAAGCATCTATTAAAATATTCAAGAATATAGCCATTTTCATCCCTGTAATTATCAAAGCAACATTTAAGTATACCATAAACCTCATATTTGTAAGGTGAATCATCAATACTTTCAAGCAAACTAGCAAGCTCAAAATCACCCTTCCAAGCAATAAATTCTTCAATTTGTTCCGCATCATAAAAGTCATAAATTCCTTTAGCATAGGAAGATATGGTATCATTATCATTATACTTACATTGAAAAGGGAGGTGTTTATACCTCTTTCTGCAACAAGACTCATCACAGTAATAAGTAACATTATAAGTAGAGCACACGTTTCTAGCAATGGTATACAATCTATCAATTTGTTCCCATCATCTAGCACAAAGGAGGAGAACCAGCCATCTAGCTACTACATGGACCCGTAGTCCAGAGATGAACTACTCACGCATCACACCAGAGGCTTGCATGATGATGAAGAAGGCCTCTAGGGTGAATTCCCCTCTCCGGCAGGGTGCCAGGAAGAGCTTCAGATCCCTCCCGATCTAGGGATGGAGATGACGGTGTCTACAGACTCTTTCATGGAATTTTGATCGGGTACTTAGGGTTTCCGTATTAGAGGCAATATATAGGCGGAAGGAGAGGCCGAGGGGGTGCCTAGGGCGGCCAGACCACCCCTGGTGTGGGTCAGGCCTGGCCGCGTGGCCAGGTGGTGTGGCCGGGCCCCAGCCCTCTCCGTCTCGTATTCTAGCTCCAGGTGTCCCTCGGTGAAAAACTGACTTTGGCTTTTGTCCCGTCCAATTCCGAGAATATTCATTTTTCGACTTTCCTGGAACCAAAAACAGCAGAAAATAGGCAGCTGGCACTGTGGCTCTTGTTAATAGGTTAGTCCAATAAATCATATGAAAAGTACTCCAAAGTGTGGACAAAACATAAGAAAGTAGGTAAAACCAAGCATGGAACATCAAAAATTATGGATACGTTTGCAACGTATCAGGCGCCTCCACCTGTTATTGGTCCTTGGCTTTGGGAGGATTGGTACTCTAGGTAGCGCACAGAATTGCACCCAAGTTGAGTGAAAAGTTGATGTTGTTAAAAGAAGCTTTTGCAAGGACTAAGATGTCCTCCTCATTGAGTCTCGTGAACTCATTTCGTTCCTTCAAGGTGTTAGCAATAACATAGAACAAATAGCGAATTGTAGGATGTTGAGTATTCTTCCCCTTGCTCACTCTAGAAATGAAGCTCATTCCATTATAATATTGTTCCATGGAAGGGTCTAAGCCGATAAAGGATGCGCACAAGTCATTATCATTATTTTTTGGAAAATTAAAATATGTGCACCATTCATCTAGTGATAAAGTATAATTGGTGTTCATAAGTCGGAAAGAAATCATGTCCTCTCCATTCCATGCTTTAACGGTTCTTTGCAAAGAACTTAGAAATTCAAGAGTTAACCGGCGATAAGTAGGCACATCATTGAATACAAAGTTTTGCAGGCCAACCCTATTGCAAAGTAGAAGTCACTAGAAATACCGAGTTAATTCAATATAATTTGGCAAGCCCACTTGGTTGCCTTCACTTCTCGGTTCTTGATCCTGTTGAAGCGATCACGTTGCAGCTCATCCCTGAACCGTATCCCCATGCGTTCCTGAGCGGCAGTCCGAGAAGCACTAGAGGCAGCACGAGCACAAGTTTGGCTCCTTGTGTTCATCATCTAAAATAATAAGAAGAGACAAAAATAAAACTTTTTGATTCAACAATAATAAGCATAACATATTCCTCATCATAGCACACTAAAAGGTCCCCTCAAAATAATAATCTAGGCAGGAGAATGATAGAAATTAGTTCATAGTAGGTCTCACCATAGATTGATAATGACAATAGGTCGAAGATGAATTTTTAAAAAGTAATTGGAGGATCGGAGGAGAAACATACCGTAGATCACTTGTGTGCGAGGAAATCGAATGAAATTGAGTAGAGATGAAGATCTCTTGAGGTTTTGAGAGAGTTTGGAGGTAGAAGAGAGAAAAAAGATTGAAGTTATGGTGTTGGGGGTACCTTCCCATGGCGTTTTTGTGGTCGAACGCAACTACGGACAAACTATACGGTCGGAACAATTTGTTCCCGCTGTATAGTTGGTCTGCTGTCAAAAAGTTAGGGTTTCCACCTAGCGGCGCAGCTATATGGCCAGAACTATACGGCCGGGATTTTTATTACCGCCATATAGTTGGTCGTTAAAGCGTCTGTAGTCATAAAAAAAAATTTCTTCGAGAATTATTTCTTATCCTAAGACTTAGTGAAACACCTTGTTTTTCACAAAAAAATTACAGTAAAAATTGTCGACCAACATCAGCATGTATTTAGCAGGATTTTTAGTACTACTAAACTTCTTCTCCTCAATTGGAGCTTTCTAGCACTCTTTATTAAACATAAAACTTAAACTAAAACTTAAAAACTTTACTCAAACCTTTATTTCACATGGGTTGCCTCCCATGCAACGCTTTTTTATGGTCAATAGCTTGACCTTGATGCTGCTCACTTAGGCCAGATGAGTGGAACACCGACTCCAAAATAGTTGGCCTTCAAAGTGATGGCCTCCTTTTCATCATGCTTAGCTTTCTTCTTCCTAGGAAAACGAATAACAAAAGGATCCCACAAAGGGAATTAAAGCTTCACATTCCCTGCATGTAGATTAATCAAAGCCTTAATAGTTCTTAAGAATGGACAACCTAATATAATTGGAGCAGTAGCATCTTCAGGCATG
This sequence comes from Avena sativa, assembly GCA_916181665.1. Classification (NCBI taxonomy): domain Eukaryota; kingdom Viridiplantae; phylum Streptophyta; class Magnoliopsida; order Poales; family Poaceae; genus Avena; species Avena sativa. The sequence goes on from OV702290.1 coordinate 369,856,653, forward strand.
TCAACAATAACAGAATCAATAAGAGCAGGTCAGCCTTTAATGTATACTAAAGTATTTTCTTTAATCCCTACAGCTTGTTTGTAGGTAGAATCTGCAAGATATAGTTTTAACTCGGTGATTTCAAAGGATCGAAGATTTAACTTATTAAAACGACTTTTTGGAATTGTTGAAATGCTTGATCACAAAGTGCAGCTATCTCATTGGTCCCAATTTTAATCTTAATAGTAGGCTCAAATATATCATCAAGCTTTACAGGTAATTTTTCAGCAATTTTCTTATATTATTCCTCAAGCTCACATACCTTTATTGCTACCTAATTAACAAAGTGTTGATACATAGCTTCCTATTTTCCTTCACTTACCGGAATCTTGATATTGATCCTTTTTACAAGATCTTCAACGGTATAATTTGGTGAAGGGGCATTACTATAATCAAGTTCTTCAGGCTCCTCCCTTTGGATTCTCATCATATTTAGGTCTTCAACAGGATTGGGCTTAGCTTTACCTGCAAATTTAGCTAGAATGAGAGTTTGACTCTTTGTTATCTTACCTATTTGTGCCTCAACAATCCTTGTTCTTTCTTGGAGGGCCTGTAAATAATTCCTCAAACTTACAGCTTGGTTAGATAATTTACCAAGCATAGCATCATGGTTCTCCGTTATTTTAACAAGGATATTTTTTTGCTCATTTTGTGAATCTATAAAGGACTTAAGTGTTTCTTGGAGACTACCATTACTTGTTCCCATATTATTATTAGAGTTACCTGTAGGACTAGAATAATATTTTTGAAAATTAGAATTATAATTCTTCTTCCAATCTGGGCTATAATCATTACGAGCTATGAAGTCTATTTCTTCAATATTTGATTCTAGGATAGCTCTTACCTGGTTTTCCTTAACTTTTACAGCTAATATGAGCTCATCCAGCTTAGCATTGAGTTCTTCATTTTCTTGTGGTGAGACGGAGTTCACCTTCTTCATGTTTGATCTATACACATGCCACTGGGCATGGTTGTCTTGCATATTACCTAGCAGCTGCTTTGCTTCGGTAATATGTTTGCCCATAAATGTTCCTCCAGCTGCAATATCAAGCATAGACTTAGACACAGGATTAAGAGCATTATAAAATAAATGGAGAATTAACCAATCTTCCATCCCATGACTGGGACAGTTTCTCATGCATTCTTTCATCCTCTCCCATGCAAATGCTAGTGGCTCACACTCTTCCTGTCTAAAACCAGTAATATTAGATCTTAGTTGCATAGTCTTTGCAGGTGGGAAAATTTAGTCATAAATAAAGAAGTACACTCCACCCATGATGCAATAGTAGAGAGTAACCATTCTTTTTCTCTTCCTCTAAGAGAGAAAGGAAATAAGCGCAATTTGACCGCATCGGGGTCAACATCTTTTATGCACATCATATCACATATTTTAGTGAAAGTATTCAAGTGCATACCTGCATCCTCAACAGCAGAGCCTCCAAATTGATTCTGTTGAACCAAACTTAAATAATGGGGCTTAATTTCATAATCATCAACATCAATTGTTGGCTGAGTAATAGGAGTACACAGATAATCATTGTTGGGAGTTGCAAACTCCCCAGGCTTCTTTTCAGCCATATTTCCTATATTTTTGGGTTTTCTTAAACAAAGACTTATGAAAGTAAAAATACAAGAATTTAAAGACTAACTATTTTTTTGGATTTTCAAATAAATACTAAACACAAACTAACAAAATTGAAAATAAGAATTAAAACTAGCAAGGTTCCTACTAACCTCACCACGGTAGCTATTGCTTCCCTGGCAACGGCGCCAGAAAAAGTGTTGATACCTTCATTCCAGATGATGAATGTAGTATAGCTCTTTTTCCCTAGTAGACCTAGGTTATCGAATCCTCGAGAAGCAGAAAGTGTAGTGAAGTTACTTTAATGGACCTTTGGGAGTTTTAGAATTCTTTTTGTGTTTTATCGGATCAAGAGTTTGTTGTATTTTGTTGTTGCCGATGATGGAGAGAGAGGGCCTAGGGCTTTCGTTTTCACCTGTAGCTGTGTAAAACATCTGATGGGAATAAAAGATAATAATAAAGTATGCATGTAATTGTTAGATCAAGATAGTTATATGTGGGCAGTGCATCCATAATTTCTATTGCCTCCGCAACTGCTTATAGCAATAACCTACTAGTCTCATCCATAGAAGAAAGAGAACTAATGATATGCATAGTGATGTCACCATTAATCCCAAGTAAATCACTCACATACAGCCATACTACCCCTTCTATCACTAGGGTTCTCAACCTACATATTAGTCATTACTCATACCCCCTATACTTGGCTTAATCCTCGGGGTCTTGGGTACCTGACAAGTCCTTAGATTTAGGCAAGATAGGATACAATAATCATCATGTCATACAAACTAATACATGATCCCATCTATGATAAATAACATGCGCAAAACGCTACATGGCTGGCCGAGCCCTTAGCCCAAGGAGAATTACTCACACATAGAGATGAAATCAACAATCATAAACATTGCAATGGAAATCATGAGATGGATAGCAAATAGTCTTACAATGTTGCCAATCGAAGATGAGATATACTATTCCAAGTGGTGGAATATGGCTATGGTGGTGGAGAAGGGTTTGGAGATTAGATCTAGTTCTATTCCTTTGGCAGCTCTTCGGTGTTGTGGATGGAGTTCTAGGGGTGGCTGGCGATTCTTGGCGTGGCTGATTGGCGAGGCTTTTCTTGTCACTCGAAGCCTCTTTATATAGGGGTGCCTTCACTAAAGTTGTTCTGTTTGACCTAGCGGTGTCAATGGCAACTAAACAACCGGAACTATACGACCAGACTTTTATTCCCTCCGTATAGTTGGTCATTAAAGCGCCTGTCTCCACTTCATGGCCCCTAGTTTCTTCGGGTTGTTGGAAATATCGTATCTTTGACTTTAATGTTGTGATTCCCATCATCAAACATCATTATCTGTGCAGGGAAAAATAGAAAGAAAGGATTGCATACCCCTTTGATCATTAGGCATTAGTGGCAGGGTTTAGAGAGACTTGTCATCAAAAATATGAATAATATCCAGTTTAAATGTGGACGTAGATGGCTATATTTCACAGCCATCAGTGTCCAACTACCAGGAAAGAACATTCAATTCTACATTTTCCGAGTGAAGACGAGCGAGGTTAGTTGTTCTTTTCCGTAAAGAGAAGTCCAAAGAATATTGGATGTGGATGCCATAAGCCAAGTTGACAGACATATATAGTGGATTGACAACATGATGTGCTTGCCATTCCCATGTTCTATGAGTTTTCAAGCTTCCTAGCTAACCCTGCCCATTTGAATGACTTTATGTCGATATCTCGAAATTAGGTCAAATTTGAAACTACAAGTAAATTGTAGGTTTTGCTTTGATAGTTTTACAAAAAAAGCTTTTGGAGGTACCCATCGAGGGGTCAAAATTAATATATCAGAAACCAGCAAGAATATTGATGATAGCTTCAACTTCTTGCTAAGACTTTGCATCTTGACAATTTAACGAAATCAGGTCAAACTTACAAGTAAACGCAATAGATTGGTCTTGAATTAAATGTCTTTTCAGAGGTAGACCAGTGCATCTTCTTGTAGTAAACAGTGTCGTCAGTGTGAGTTTCCAACTATCAAGAAAGAATATTCAATTCTACATTTTCGGAGTGAAGACGAGGTTGTTCTTTTTCCTAAAGAAAAGTCCGAAAAATATTGGATCTGATTGCAACAAGCCAAGTTTACATACACATATATATTGGACCAACATGTTGTACCAACGACTCCCATGTTTTATGAGTTTTCAAACTTCCTAGCTAACTCTGCCCATTAGAATGACTTTATGTCGATTTATCAAAATTAGGTCAAATTTGAAACTACAAGTGCTAGTAAAGCAGAAAAAATATAAATTTGATCAACATCTATAAAGAATGGGTGTATATTTGGTTCTTGTACTTCGTATATCATGTAGAAGTCAATGGTTATTAGCTATCCAAAACTTGAAAATTTTGGTACCATGGTCTAGAGAAACGAGGAGAAGATTCTAGAATGATGGAGAAGTGTGTTTTGAGTTTTCTGCATAGCATTCATTGTGATGAAGACTATCAATAGAATCTTCTAGATGCTATAATGGAAAAGAAGATCCAACTGCAGGAAATGTTGGGATTCGCGAGTCTTGATCCAACGGTCAATATTCAAAGTTATTCGTACAGTGTATAGTGGTAAGAAATTGTAGGTTGGTTTGAAAGTTCTATGAAAAAGCTTTTGTGGGTACCCATCAGGGGGTCACAATAATATATCAGAAACCAACGAGAGTTTTGACGATAGTTTCAACTTCTTGCTAAGATTTTGCATCTTGATAATTTAACGAAATTAGGTCAAATTTGAGCTACAAGCAAGTAAGCACGATTTATTTATCTTGAATTAAATGTCTTTTTGGAGGTAGATGGGTGCGTCTTCTTGTAGTAAACAATCTTGTCAGTGCAAGTTTCCAATTATCAGGAAAGAACATTCTCAATTTTCCTAGTGATGACGAGATTGTTCTTTCAGGTAAAGAAAGTCCAAATAATATGGATCTGAATGCCACGAGCCAAGTTTTCAGGCATATATGGTGGACCAATATGCCTTACTTATGATTTCCCATGTTTTATGAGTTCTCAAATTTCCTAGCTAACTTCACCCACTTGAATGACTTTATGCAGATTTATTGAAATTAGGTCAAATTTGAACTACTATAAGTAAACTGTGTAGGTTACTTTGAAAGTTTTACGAAAAAGCTCTTGGAGGTACACATCGGAGGGGGGTCAATTAATATATCAGAAACCATAGAGAGTTCTGATGACAGGTTCATCTTGTTGCTAAGATTTTTTATCTTGACAGTTTAATGAAATTAGGTCAAACTTGAGCTACAAGTAAGCACAATAGATTTCTCTTGAATTTAATGAAATTAGGTCAAACTTGAACTACAAGTAATAAATTGTAGGTTGCTTTGAGAGTTTTATGAAAAAGCTTTTGGAGGTACCCATCAAGCGGTAATTAATATATCAGAAACCACAGAGAGTTTTGATGACTTGTCCAACTTCTAGCTAAGATTTTGCATCATGAAAATTTTGAACACCTTTTGAAAATGATCACATGAAATAGGGAGAGAGGGGAAATTATTTTTCTAATCTCTATGGGCAACCCACAAGCTTGAGGTGCACCTTAGGCTTAGAGATACAAATTTCATTTTCTCCACAATGTATATGGTGAACCTTAGCGGATGCCACATACTAGGCCTTAAGGTGTGCTTTGTACACATTGTTGATGCCCTTATTAGGGAAAAAGCAAATACTATAGTACACTAGTAGTACTCATTTCTTTGCTTACACATAGATGCTGAGAGAACAAAACATAGGCAAGGTAAGAGGGAAGTAGTAAAGAGCAGTTGAAGGCGGTTCGATGTCAGAGGAAAGTTATGATGGTTTCCTGACATGGAGGTACTCCTGCGGCCACTCTACTAGCAGTAAATTTCAGGACCTATGCACACAAAACAAAGAGTGTGTTTTCTCTCTCATTCGCTATCCTCCATCTCTCCTCCCTTTCCCCTCACGCACCGGCCCGGCTGATCTCTCCCTCGTCCACAGTGTGGTGCTACGCATGTGTGCCTTGGTACGGCGGCTCTATGTCTCTGGCATGTTCGGCAGCCGCGTTGGTGTGGAGTAGGGATGATGAGTACATAGGAAGGAAACCACTTTGGTCCTTGGCGGCAAAAAATTCAATCTTTTCCGGTTTTTGAAATTTTCACTTGCTTCCCAAACATCGGGAGGGAAGGTTACTCAAAAGATCGGCCATTCGCAGTAATTCTTATGTTATCTTTATCTTGTCTTATATCTTACAATACCATACCATACCACTTTATAGTGTACAGATAACTTTGAACATTGACCATTGGATCAAGACTCGCAAATCCAATCATTGCTAACCTTTGGATCTTCTTTTCCATTCTTAGCATCTACTAGTAAAAGGCACGTGCCACGCACGTATATACTATATGAAATGTGATTTAACAAACATTAAGTTGTTATTAACCAATAGATTTGTTAGATAAAAATGCATATGTTAATTCTATTAATAATAACTATCTACACATATTGAGAATACGGCCTACTATGCTATGAAATTTGGGGGGTGGTGACATGATGGTTCTAGAACATGGTGGAGTTTGCTCTAGGTACTATTCAACACGAATCCAGCTTCTCTGAACCATTGGATCTAATAGCCCAATGGTCAGGATTGGTGCTATGGATCCAATTCAAAACTGCTCCATTATAGTAGTAGAGAGAATAAAGCCTACTATGCTATGAAATTTTGGGGATGGTGACATGATGGTTCTAGAACATGATAGAGTTTGCTCAAGGTACAATTTAATACAAATCCAGCTGTTCTGAACCATTGGATCTAACAGCCCAATAGTCAGGATTGGTGCTATGGATCCAATTCAAAACTGCTCTATTATAATAGTAGAGAGAAAGATTCTACTGATATTATTTAGCACGATGAACGCTAGTATGTGCAAACCTCAAAACACACACTTCATTGCTCAGTTCAAGGTCCTTGTGCTAAATGCATGGATTTGGGTGCAATTTTCATTTTTGATCGCCTGAATATTGTGTTTCTCTAGTTAAAACCTTCTATTGACGTTCAGAACCTGAAACACACATTAAAAACCAAGTTTTCTTTGCTACCGAAATATTAGCTTTAGGTAAAGCTAGAAAACGATCAAGTACGGGAGAAAACCATAAAAAATGTGTCGAATCTCACAGCTATCACCCATCAGGGGGTCACAATCAATATATGAGAAACAACCGAGAGTTTTGACAACAGGTTTGACTTCTTGCTAAGATTTTTCATCACGACACTATTTGACGAAATTGGGTCAAACTTGAGCTACAAGTAAGCGCGATAGATTGCTCTTGAAATATATGTGTTTTCAGAGGTAGATAGGTGCATTTTCTTATAGTAAACATTGTTGTCGGTGTGATTTTCCAACTATTAGGAAAGAACATTCAATTCTCAATTTTCCGAGTGATGACGAGCGAGGTTGTTCTTTTCCGTAAATAAATGTCCAAAGAATATTGGATATGAATGCTAGAATCCAAGTTTATCGACATATATAGTGGACCAACATGTTGTACCAATGGTTCCCATGTGTTATGAGTTTTCAAACTTTCTAGCTAACTCTGCCCATTTGACCGAATGACTTTATGTTGATTTATCGAAATTAGATCAAATTTGAAACTACAAGTAAATTGTAGGTTTCTTTGAAAGTTTTACGAAAAATCTTTTGGAGGTACCCATCGACGGGTCATAATTAATATATCAGAAAACACCGAGAGTTTTGACGATAGGTTCAACTTCTTGCAAAGATTTTTCATCTTGACAATTTAACAAAATTATGTCAAACTTGAGCTACAAGTAAGCGCGATAGATTGCTCTTGAATTAAATGCATTTTTAGAGGTAGATCGGTGCATCTTGTTGTAGTAAACAATGTCGTCGGTGTGAGTTTCCAACTATCAGGAAAGAACATTCAATTCTACATTTTTCGAGTGAAGACAAACGAGGTTGTTCTTTTCCATAAATAAAAGTCTGAAGAATATTGGATGTGCATGCCACGCCAAGTTTACAGACATATAGTGGACCAACATGTTGTACCAACGATTCCCATGTTTTATGAGCTTTCAAACTTCCTAGCTAACTCTGCCCATTTTAATGACTTTAAGTCGGTTTATCAAAATTAGGTCAAATTTGTAAATTGTAGGTTTTGCTTTGAAAGTTTTACAAAAAGCTTTTTCATTTGGAGGCACCCATCAAGGGGTCACAATTAATATATCGGAAAACAACGGGAGTTTTGACGATAGGTTCAACTTCTTGCTAAGATTTTGCATTTTGAAAATTTAACGTAATTAGGTCAAACTTGAGCTACAAGTAAGCGCGAGATATTGCTCTTGAATTAAATGTCATTTTAGAGGTAGATGGGTGCATTTTCTGGTAGTAAGCAGTGTTATGGGTGTGAGTGTCCAACTACCAGGAATGAACATTCAATTCTACATTTTCCAAGTGAAGACAAGCGAGGTTAGTTATTCTTTTCCATAAAGACAACTCCAAAGAATATTGGATGTGGATGCCACAAGCCAAGTTGACAGACATATATAGTGGATCGACAACATGTTGTACTTGTGATTCCCATGTTTTATGAGTTTTGAAGCTTCCTAGCTAACCCCGCCCATTTGAATGACTTTATGTTGATATCTCGGAATCAGGTCAAATTTGAAACTACAAGTAAATTGTAGGTTTTGCTTTGATAGTTTTACGAAAAACCTTTTGGATGTACCCATCGAGGGGTCATAAATAATATATCAGAAACCAGTGATGGCTCAATGCATGGCGCCCAGAAAAGTGTTGGTGCGTGGTTGATGTAGAGCTCGTTGGGAACCCCAAGAGGAAGGTATGATGAGCACAGTAGCAAGTTTCCCTCAGTTATGAAACCAAGGTTTAATCGAACCAGTAGGAGCAAGGAAACACCCCAAAGGTGTTACTAGCTGAGCTTTGGCAGGGCGCACTATCGGTGCTAGTAGCAACGTGGAGACCTGCACAACACAACCACAGAACTTTGTCCCCAACTTGCGATGAGGTTGTCAATCTAACCGTGTTTTGATTAAAACAAAGGATTAAACGTATCGAATGGAAAGAAGTAAAAGTTTGTAGAAAGTAAACACAAAGCAGTAACACTTTATAGATTGTATGTAAAAGAAAAGGACCGGGATCCATAGTTCACTAGAGGTGGTTCTCCTTTAGATAAATAACATGCTGAATGAACAAATTATAGCGGGGCAATTGACAGACATCGAGAAAGCAATACATGCATATACAAATCATCTTGACTCCTTTGGAACTTGATTGGGCATTACAACATTATACATAGACCGCCATCCAACTGCATCTATGACTAATAATCCACCTTCAGGTTATCATCCGAACCCCCTCCAGTATTAAGTTGCAAGCAACATATTATTGCTTTACGAACTGTGTGTAAAGTAAACAATACGATTGTTTTATGAACAAAGGATTGTTGTTTTCTCCCTAGTAGCAACAGCACATCTAGTACCTTAGAGATTTCTGTCACTTCCCCAGATTACCAGAGGCATGAACCGACTATCGAGCATAAATACTAACTCTTGGAGTTGCTAGCATCTACTTGGCCAAGATAGCTACTAACAACGGAAAGCATGCAACATCACAAATAACAAACACATGATAGAATCAATAATCAATCTAAAATAGAATCTCAATATTCATCGGATCCCCGCAAACACAACATGCAGAATTACAAATAGATGATCTTGATCATGAACGGAGCTCACAAGATCTAAACATGAAAGCACAAAGGAGGAGAACCAGCCATCTAGCTACTACATGGATCCGTAGTCCAAGGATGAACTACTCACGCATCACACTGGAGGCTTGCATGGTGATGAAGAAGGCCTCCAGGGTGAATTCCCCTCTCCGGCAGGGTGCCGAGAAGAGCTTCAGATCCCTCCCGATCTAGGGATGGAGATGACGGCGGCTACAGACTCTTTCATGGATTTTTGATTGGGTACTTAGGGTTTACATCCCGAGAGGGCATCTTATAGTCGGAAGGGGACGCCGAGGGGGTGCCAGGGCTGGCCTCACCACCCCCTGGCGCGGGCCAGGCTGGGCCACGCGGCCAGGTGGTGTGGTGGCCCCCTGGCCCCTCTTCGTCTCGTATTCTGGCACTTTATGACTTCCGAAAAAATAGGCACTTTGGCTTTTGTCCCGTCCAATTCCGAGAATATTCATTTTCTGACTTTCCTGGAACCAAAAAAAGCAGAAAACAGGCAGCTGGCACTGTGGCTCTTGTTAATAGGTTAGTCCAAGAAATCATATGAAAAGTACTACAAAGTTGGAACAAAATACAAGAAAGTGGATAAAACCAAGCATGGAACATCAAAAATTATAGATACATTTGCAATGTATCAACCAACGAGAGTTTCAACGATAGGTTCAACTTCCGTCTAAGACTTTGCATCTTGACAATTTAACGAAATTAGGTCAAACTTGAGCTAGCTACAAGTAAACGCCATAGATTGCTCTAAAATTAAATATCTTTTTAGAGGTAGATCAGTGCATCTTATTGTAGTAAACAGTGTAATTAGTGTGAGTTTCCAACTATCAAGAAAGAACATTCAATTCTACATTTTCCGAGTGAAGACGAGAGAATTGTTCTTTTTCCTAAAGAAAAGTCCAAAGAATATTGGATCTGAATACCACAAGCCAATTTTACAGACATATATATTGGACCAACATGTTGTACCAACGATTCCCATGTTTTATGAGTTCTCAAACTTCCTTGCTAACTATGCCGATTAGAATAACTTTATGTCGATATATCGAAATTAGGTCAAATTTGAAAGTACAAGTACTAGTAAATTGCATGTGATACTCAGATAATAGACGTCTGACATATCATCACTATATTAAATTATAATAGGTAAAGCAGAAAAAATTATAAATTTGATCAACATCTATAAAGTATGGGTGTATATTTGTTCTTTTACTTTGTATATCATGTAGAAGTCAACGATTATTAGCTATCTAAAACTTGAAAATTTTGGTAACATGGTCTAGAGAAACGGGGGAGAAGATTCTAGAATGATGGAGACGTGTGTTTTGAGTTTTCTGCATAGCATTCATTGTGATGAAGACTATCAATAGAATCTTCTAGATGCTAGAATGGAAAAGAAGATCCAAAATTCTGGAAATGTTGGGGTTCACGAGTCTTGATCCAACGGACAATATTCAAAGTTATTCAGACACTGTATAGTGGTAAGAAAATGTTGGTTGCTTTGAATGTTCTACGAAAAAGCTTTTGGGGGTACCCATCAGGGGGTCATAATTAATATATCAAAAACCACCGAGAGTTTTGACGATAGTTTCAACTTCTTGCTAAGATTTTGCATCTTGACAATTTAACGAAATTAGGTCAAACTTGAGATACAAGCAAGTAAGCATGATTGATTTATCTTGAATTAACTATCTTTTTGGAGGTAGATGGGTGCATATTCTTGTAGTAAACAATGTTGTTAGTGTGAGTTTCCAACTATCAAGAAAGAACATTCTCAATTTTCCTAGTGGTGACGAGATTGTTCTTTCAGGTAAAGAAAGTAAGAAGAATATGGATATGAATGCCACAAGCCAATTTTTCAAACATATATAGTGGACTAATATGCCATACTTATGATTTCCCATGTTTTATGAGTTCTCAAATTTCCTAGCTAACTTCACCCACTTGAATGAATTTAGGACATATATAGGGGATCAACGTCATGTTGTACTTGCGATTCCCATGTTTTAGGAGTTTTCAAGCTTCCGAGCTATATAACTCCACTCACTTGAATGACTTTATGTTGATATATCAAAATAAGGTCGAATTTGAACTACAAGTAATAAATTGTTGGTAGCTTTGAAAGTTTTATGAATAAGCTTTTGGAGGTACCCATGGAGCGGTCAGTTAATATATCAGAAACCACAGAGAGTTTTGACGACTGGTTCGACTTCTAGCTAAGATTTAGACTCTTCAAAATTTTGAACCCCTTTTGAAAACGATCACATGAGAAATAAGAAGAGAGGGGAAATGATTTTTCTATTTCCTATGGGCAACCCATAAGCTTTTGGGGTGCACCTTAGGCTTAAAGATAACTTTATTTTCTCCACACTGTATAAGGTGAACCTTAATTAGCGGATGCCACATAGGCATTAAGGTATGTCTTTTTACACATTGCGGATGACCTTAGGGCATCACCTATGTATGTAAAAAAACTTGTTGATAAGATGGCTCCCAACATGACTGTGAAATGAATATGACTTGGAACTTGCAAATTTGCATGATTGTATAACATCATCCTCCCAACATGATGTAATTTATCTCATAATTTTTTGAAACTCCTAAGTATGATATCCATTCTTCGTCGAGATCCTGAGCATTGGGAGTACGGCCATGGATGATCAGTTGAGGTGTTGAATTGAGGGAGTACGGCCTTGGATTCCTGAACAGAGAGGGAGTACGGCCTACCAATTTTCTATTATTATATGGACCATGACCAAATTCAAAACCCAAATAAAGAGGTAAAATATCCCGCGTATCCGGACATAGTTCGTGCCCCAAAATTTCAAATACTTCGAAATTCCCATTCGACCCCTATTGCATTGGTGGGTGGAGGGATTCACTCGTATTTTTCCCAGTATAGTGCTAGCAGTACCTAAACCCTACCCCCTCTCCCCTCCAGGAATACGTCACCGGCCAGAACATCCTCGCTGCACTTTAGCCGGCATACCCGCCACACCTGATCTGCTGAACGAACCCTCTTGTCCGGCGCGCTGAGCACATCATCGATCGCCTAGGATCTGTTCCACGGACGTTGTGGTCCAGCCTTCTTCTCGTATCCTCGCCCGCCCAAGATCTTCTTCCTCATCGTCGACACCCACTACGACCGTAGCACCTTTGGCGACCTCGACATGACCCATGAGGATGCGGAGGAAGCCTAGACGCCGCCCCGACTTAGGTAAAACTAGATCTCCCTATGCGATTTATTTGTTGGCAATGTACTATATTCATGCTAAATTTCCTAACTAACAGGTTCTTTACTTGATATACATGTTATGTACTAAATTAACCCACTGTGGTTAGGCTTAAACTCCACGCATTGAACTCTTTTTATGTACTATTTCTCTATGAGTTATTAATCACTTAACATATTTGTTTACATTCTCTGTTGTACGTGTCCACATGAGATATGATTATATAATATCTCTCTCATTCGCAGATTTACGAACTATTGTATTTCCATCATGCTATTGTCCTACTATCCTATACTACACGTTTACACACGTCATATTATTTGACCATTATGTACTGTCGATTTGATCCCTCTTAACATGTGGCTCAAATAGTTTGCTGTTATTATGCAAGGAGTAGCCTCAGTTTGCACACAATATCATAGAGTGAATGGCTCATATAATCTCGTAAGACCCTATCACTTTTTTTCACTTTATGCCGACGTATATCATGTTGGAATCGGTTTGTATTTACAGTTGGCCTTACCTTTATGCAGAGGAGCAACAATGGAGTACATACTCCACCCATCCACATGAGCCGCCGTAGATATCGTGTAACACCTATCATAAGGCCCCCCCACCCAAAGTTTGGCAGCCAAAATTTGGTCCTTGCCACATTTTTTTCTTAAATTTACCATTTGTCTTTCTTGTTTTCTTTTTTTTCCAAAATTGGCGTTAAACATTTTATCCCCACTATGGTCTGCTTTTGTTCCATGTTCTTAGTTCAATTTCCTAGTATGGAGAGGCCGGGTGTATTAGATCTGAGTTGTCTGATAATAAGAACAAGGCCACACTAGCGATAAGATCCACACATGTATCATAAGGAACTCTGTGCACTTCATGTCTTGTATCTACTATGTATCATAGTTACAAGAAGCGACTATTTTAATACGAGGCACTTGATGGTTCATTTTGTTGTTCTCAGGCTGCCGAACCGTTGAAATTATTTGGATATTTATGAATAACTCAATGTAGGATTGCTTGATTCATTGTTTGTTTGAAATTATCTAGCTAGTATATTCGAGGCTCACAATTGATGTGTTTTTGTTGGCTGAGTTAATCATTTTTTGTCTATGATTAAATCTGTGGTAGATTATTTTTTGTAGTGCCTGGCTAGTTTATATATGAAAAACATAACGGCTTAGTTTTCATATTTGTTTTATTCATGTTCTGGACATTCTAGTTTGAGCAGTCTACATTAGGTACTTTGGTTGATTCCTGGCATTATTATTCGAAATGAACTTGTAGTTTGTTTCCCAAGTCTGTTGTTTAAGTAACTTGTTTTGTCTTGGTCTTAGCCATCTTCAAGTAGAGCAGTCATTTCATAGAGCAGCACATGCTCGCATCACTCCATGGTGCTAGTTGGTCCAGTTATTCAAGAAGAAATAGATGTATGAGCCACCACTGTTAATTGCTTCCTTCCTTATACATTACCGCATTGACACATTTAAAATTCATGGTGGTGTGATTGCATGGTAATGCTGTTATAACTTTTTGTTTGTTTGTTTCAGGCTGCAAATGACCCTCTGAATGCCAAACAAAGACCCGCTTCTCCAAGTTTAGATTTTGTTTCACACAGCAACACTGACAATACCTATTGCTCATGGCACATTGCTTCTACTGGTCCTCTTTTTCCATCCGAAAGATTATTTGAGGATGCCCTCCAAGATGACCGTGATATTTTTGTGCAAGAAGCCAACAAAACAGATTCAATAATCACCATAGCACGCAAAGACTTATATGAATTGAAAAGCATGCAAGCTTTGATGCATAACATACTTAATAATCTCATCTACAGCTCTCATGGGAAGCCAATTGTTACATGTCTCGTGACGCAAGATCCATAGAGACCTTTTCTGTAACACCAGTTATGGTGTTTTTTTAGTTGTCTGGACTCTGATGCAACTTTTATCCTTCATTTTATTACTGTCCAGTTTACTGAGGATTGTAATAATCTACTGTAATTCATAGTTGTAAGTTGTTTGAGGATTGTTACAAACTGAGCATCTATCAGAATTACTACATGCACATGAAAATACAATGAAATTGTAAGAGGTACAACACACGATCTTCTAGAATAGGGAGAACATCCATTGTATTACACAGGCACCATAGAACTTGCAAAATTCATAGATGTTCACTCAACAAAGTGAACACATAAAGAGCTGACCTGAAGAGATAACATCAGGAGCAGAACCACACAATCCATCAATATAACGGATAGCCGTCATAGTAATCGTAGTGGGTGGTACCATCCTCGCCATAAGGCGGCACCGTCTACAGCTCAGAATACTTGACGATTCTGCAATACTCCGCCAGCAATCGATCGAGTTCGAAAAGGACGGTCATTGATCCATAATCCTCCTACACCATACCCATATACAACCCTTCACTCCTGTTCCCATGCAAGATCCTCAAAGTTGTAAGTCTAATCTTGGATAGGTCCGCATAATATATGCTGATGGCCTGCATCGTGGGTACCCTGGCGCTGTCGATGTTGACACACCGGTTGTCAGCAACAAAGAGAGCATGACTTCCGATGCCTCTGACCGTCTGAAGGACATGGTTCTGGGTATCAACCCGGTAGACTTGTCCACTTACAACGAACAGCAACTCCCCGTCGAACTCGGCGAGGTAAAAACAATTCTCTAGGAACTGGCAGCCTGAAACAGGGCATGCAACAGTGGGATGCATCTCCAGGATTCGTGCGGAGCACTGTAGCTGGATATCTCCATGAGCAGCATCACACATAGTCGAGAGGACAGACTTGTATCAGTCTGCGATTAAAACATCACTGATGCAAGAAGTCATGCTCCGGAGTTCCACAAAGTCATACGCGAGTACCACCCTTCACCAAAGACCGGGCGACTCCCTTCCTCCATGCCCTCATCCGCCCACCGAATGGTGGTGTTCTGATGGTTTGATGTAAACACCATCAACGACAGGAACATTGTCACAGTGACAGACGCCACCTGCTCGGTCGGTATCTTCGCCCTCATGCGCTTGATAGCGCCCGAGAAGGGGTTGTACAACTAGGTCTTGTATGGCTGCACCCTCTGTCCAAGTACAAGGAGGCCGCTGGTTGTACTACCGACATAAAAGTACCTTCCAGAGAGAGAGAGAGAGAGAGAGAGAGAGAGAGGAGAAACAGAGATTCAGTCAAGGTAAACAGACTGAAATTCAATCAAGGTAAACCATGGAGCAAAACCCTGGGGAACAAGTGGATGAAGAAATAGAACTTGAAAAACAGATAGTATAGGATGTGAATGCAAAAAAAGGATCACACATATACAGATGAATATCAAGAAAGCACCTGCGAATAACCCGGCTAATCTTCTTCTCAAGATGGCGGCCAGTTCTCACGTTCAGCAACGTGATGGCGGCGTCGTCTACCCGATATTCCTCCGACAACTGGTGCTCTAGAATAATCCAGTTGGCTGGCATAAAGCGCTCCTCTATGAAGCCGCATCAGGCGCTGCAGACTACCCAAAAGTCGGCGTAGTAGTCGAAGTCGTCCGTCGACAGGAAGATATCACCTATATTTTGGACGAGTCCCTCAGGGAGACCAACCCATGGCCAGTCCTCCTGTTTCTTGTCGGCCATGGATGATGGTGTACGTGTGGTCTCGGTCCCGTCAACTGGCACAAGAAACGGTTCCAGAGACACACATTTAAACAAAGACCTGGAAAAGCCAAGCGAAGCGTGTGGAAACGAGAAGACGTCATGCACACAGCAACCACAAGCGCGTTTCATCAAACTGGCACGGGAACGTGCAAGCGCACGCATACTAATTACGGAACAACGGTCGTGCACACCAGTGTACGACTCCTGGGAGCACGCGAATGTGTAGGTATAAGATGATACTAGTAGTAGTAGTAGTATTATAACCTCATTGTATTTAATTATCCCAAAATCTAAGGAAAAAACATGTGCTCCCTGGTCCCTCAGGGCACATGCAAACGCAGGGCATTTTCCATTTTTTACATGGCATTTCCCATCTTTCAGTTTCGCTTTTTGGCTGTACCGTTGGACGCTCACCGTGTGGCCGGATGGGGTGTATGCTCTGTGGAGCTAAAAACCTCATGTTCACTCAATAGCACGGTCGTTAATTATTGAGGTATATATATTTTTAGTCCCACAACTTGCACCGCGGGAGTGTTTTAGTCCCACATATTGCAAAGTGAACAACACTAGTCCCACAACTTATAACTCGGGAGCATTTTAGTCCAATTCAATCGAGTTTCTGTGATTTTGTCTAAAATCATCATAACTCATTCTAGAACTAACATGTGGCATCATAATTTTTGCAAAATAAACCCTATGTATTTTCTCCCTACCAGTTGTGACCTTGGTACAACCTAAAAGGCGGATCCGAATAAGAAAAACTACCAATGCATTGTAAGGTATCGAACTGATTACCTGCACTACTGAAGAAATCAGCCTTACCACTACAGCATGCACACGGAAGTGATTAACTGAAGGGTATTCTGGCTGATGTGTTCTTTAGTTTGGATATTCAAAAATACGTGTTCCGAAGATGTGAAAAAATCTAAAAAAAGATGCAAATTCTCAATCTAAAATAATTTATGTTCTGGGCTATAGTTACAACGCAAGTTTATTCCTTTTCATTTTTGCGAATAAGAAAAAACTCAAGTTTATTCTAGACACTGCAGCTAGCTACTAGGTTAACGACTAAGCTATACAGTAGATATTATCGACCGTGCCAACATGCACATGTCAAAATGTTTCGGTACAGATGCACAAGATTATACTAGCGTGAGCATTTTTGCGTCCGTGTGTACTTTTTTATTATATAAATAATTACGTCCTCCCAAGTACTCCTCGTCCGGCATAATTACGTCATCTCAAGTACTCCTCGTCTGACAGGAGTAACAACTAGCATCTACCGGCATAGTGGCGTGTGCATGTGTGTTGTTGTACAAAAGTGTTAAGTTCGAATCCATTCTTCTTTTAGAGATTTAACTATTTTATTTGTACGTCTACTAATAGGTGGCCCACTTGTCAGTCTGTATAGGGACACAAATGACATAGAAAAATATAGAGGGGTAATTTAAAAAATCAACGTCATTTGTGGACAAATTTAGTCAAATTTACTGAAATTCGATTAAATTGGACTAAAATGCTCTCGGGATACAAGTTGTGGGACTAGTATTGCCCAATTTTCAATATGTGGGACTAAAACGCTCTTACAGTGCAAGATGTGGGACTAAAGGTGTATATACCTCTTAATTATTTGTACAACCGTAATTGCTAGGCCGGAGGACCAATTAATACTCCTAGTTTTTCTCAATTATTCGTCTAGTTGACCGAAAAATATGAACCACCATCCTGACTGCTCATGTTAAAACAGGAGTGCATCCATTGGTTGTCATGTTTTTAATTATATGCAGTGGCCACGTGCATTGACTAGATTTTAGGATTACTACAGCATGCAATAACTAGCGATAAAGCGAAGAAGTGAAGTTAATTCTCCGAACTAGTACTACTCTGGCGTAGTAGTAATACCGAACACAGGATGTACCTCAAGTGTGGTTATATGGATGATTAGTTGATGTGACTCTCGGTCATGAATTCCTGACCATATAGCCATATGTTCTACCATCCTTTTTTTACTACTACTACTAATAATAGTACATGGACGCTAGCCAAATTCAAAATCTAAATCGAGTGGCAAAATCACACACCCCGACTTCAAAGCATTTCCTGCCTAACCGTTTCAAAAAATTTGAGCCAAAATCTCCCACCGGGGGAATACTATTTTTATATTATTATTATTAGATGGACGCTAGCCAAATTCAAAATTTCAATCGAGCTGCAAAACCGCACACTGACTTTGAAGCATTTGTCGCGCCTCCGTTTCAAAAACTTTGAGGCAAAATCTCCCACCGGGGGAGTATCATTTTTATATTATTATCAGATGGGCGCTAGTCAAATTCAAAATCTCAATCAAGCGGTAAAACCGCACACCGACTTTGAAGCATTTTTCGCCCCTCCGTTTCAAAACATTTGTGGCAAAATCTCCCACCGGGGGAGTACCATTTTTGTATTATTATCAGATGGGCACTTGTCAAATTCAAAATCTCAATCGAGCGGCTAAATCATACACTGACTTTGAAGCATTTCCCACCCCTCAATTTCAAAAACTTTGAGGCAAAATATCCCACAGAGGCAGTACCATTTTTATATTATTATTAGATGGACGATCGTCAAATTCAAAATCTTAATCAAGCGGCAAAATCACACACCGACCTTGAAGCATTTCGCGTCCCTCCATTTCAAAAACTTTTGACTTCAAAATTCCCATTCTACCCATTGTTCTGACGCCCTATGAGCAAGCTAAAGTCGGTAGCTTGGGGGCACGATCGTAATTATATTTCTGTTCACCTCCTTAGTCCCGATTCGCCCAGATTTTCCCGCTGGTCCTTCCAAAAATCCTAGCCCCCTCTCCCACGCACTCACCTCCACGACCAACACGCGCATCGATCGTTGGTAATTCCATGGCGGCCGAAGCCGCTTGAGCTGCGGTCTCGTGCACCGCCGCTTCACCGATGCTCACCCACCGGATTTGGTTCATCGGGTCTTGCTGCCATTGCACCGGAGTTGCGGTGTCATTCACCATGTTGATGGTGTCATCGACCGCCCAAGCTCTGCTTCTAGGCCGCCAAAAGCTACCAAACCGTACCGGATCCGCTTCACTGGTGTACACCTGACATGATCTAGTTCAAGGAGTTCCATGTCCACCGCTCTAGACCAGCGGCTCGGCCATCACCGTTCACTGCACTGGATCTGCCTCAGCGACGCTCTCATCCACCATGCTCAAGCCGGCATCGACCGTCCAAGATCTGCTTCCCCGACGCTAACAGCCACCGCAACCGCAGCACCCTCGGTGACCTGGACGTCACCCGAACGGTATCAACGATGCTTAGA
Source organism: Avena sativa (assembly GCA_916181665.1). Classification (NCBI taxonomy): domain Eukaryota; kingdom Viridiplantae; phylum Streptophyta; class Magnoliopsida; order Poales; family Poaceae; genus Avena; species Avena sativa. The sequence goes on from OV702290.1 coordinate 369,876,294, forward strand.
CGCCTCTCCAACCAAGGTTAACCAAATCTCTAACCCATTTTTTCTTTGTTAGCAGTATAGCAGGTTCAAGCCTATCGAAGTGAACTGTATTTTTGTAATCATGCATGTACATACAAGTCACTGAGTATGTCTATTCTTCGTGTCAGTACATACAAGGTCATTAGACATGTTGGTTTGTATTCGCTGCTCTACAAATTTCAAGTCGTGTACATGTCTGTTATTTTGGCATGCACATGTTCTTATCTACTCCATACAACAATAATTGCCTGCTACCGTGTAATTCTTGCAAAATCTGAAGTCAGTGTAAAATATTAGTGTGGATTCCCTACTCTACAGTTACTAAATCTATTTGGTTTATCTCGAGTTTAGTTCCTGCTATTATTTCCTCCTTGACATTGTTCTGCTATCATGTAGTAGCTGTTTAAACTCTCCGTACTAATTCGATTATAATTTTGTTGTTTCCATCTGGTTCTTCAAAAGCCGCATCACTAACTATTTTCTTTTTCTTTCATAGAGCTCAAAATGGAATAATGAATATGTTGATTTGCATAACCTATTCTACAGGTTCACAAGGGATGACATTACTTCCTTATATGGTGTTGGTTCGTCCTAAGCAACGGCATAACTGTCCTCTACTATGTAGTTCACTCATGGTTTGCATTCTTGCTCTAGAAGTTCTCTTTTGATGCTATTATAATTTCTATATGGTTGATTCTTAGCTATGACAATAACTACATGACATTTTGTAGCTCACCGCAAATTCTGAGTAACCCAACAACTCTTGCATTCCAGGAGATACCACTCCTTTCATATATATTTGCTGAAATGACCTGGCTATTTTATATTTGCTGAAATTTTAAAAAACACTTTGTTTGATTGCTTATTTTATTCTAGGGACACTTGTCGAATGCTTGTTTGTCCTATTCTACTGGTTCACGAGCGACGCCATTATATCTCGCATATGGTTCTGGTTTGTCCTAAGCAACGACATAACTATCCTCTACTATATATATTTTATTCGTGGTTTGCATTCCTGCTCTACAAGTTCTCGTATGATGTGGTTATAATTTCTACCTGGTTCATTCTTTGCTATGATAGTAACTGCATGCCATTTTGTGGCTCAGTGCAAATTTCGAGTCACCCAACATCTCTTGCATTTTAGGGTATACAATGGCTTCCATATATATTTGTTGAAATGACCTGGCTAGTTTTTATTTGCTAAAGTTCTCACACATTTTTTTGATTGCTTGTTTTATGGTAGGCACACTTGTTTAATGTGGTTCTTCCTTGTCCTGTTTGTTTGACGTGTTGGTCAATAATTGAACCATTGACCAGTTGTAAACTTAGTTTTATAGCTCCTGTCATATCAGTCAAATGAGTAGTTTGTCTTGTTTGTTGTATAACTTGTTATTACTTAGTTTTAGACTGCAATTATTGCTATCGCCACCAATGAGGGGGCTACATGATCATGTCTCCTCCAATACAGTTGTCACACTCAAATAAAGATGCAAGTGATCGATTGAAAAAGCAAATTGAGGACTCTGCTACCAAATCTTGTCAACTGAAATGCCGAATTTTCTTTCCCTTGAGATAATAATGTGTAATAATTTTAAGAAGTTTGCAGCCGATATAATATCTAGATAACTCACATAGTCCATGTAGGAATTTAGTTGATGTTGTCCACATATGGCGGTAGTCGTTACTGTAACTACGCTAGCCAAGTCAATTAGGAAACAATATCATGCTTTGTTATTGGCTCGTCTTGTATTCTGTCGATGATGAACAGTAAAAGATGCTCGCTAATTACACACCTTTTATGATATTGGCATGGGCTTTAGAAAGGCCAAAACTGTAAAAGACCATAACCATAATGGGTCAGCCCACATGTGGAAACATGTAACAGTAACAGGACATAACAGTAACAGACCAGAACAAAAACAGGCCATAATAGTAACATGCCACAACACTAAAAAAAAAGAAACTTCAAAAGGATAGAACAGTAACAAGCTTGAGGACTAACGGGCCATAACAATAACAGGCCACAACAGTAAAGGCCCAAAATTGTAAAGGGCCAAAATAGTTAAAGGCCAGAACAATAACGAGCTAGAATAGTACCGGTCCAAGAAAATTCATATCAAGAACAGTAACATGCTGACAAAATTACTAATCCAGAATAGTAACAGGTCGATTGTGGCCTGAACTGTTAACGGCCGGAACATTAAAAGGCCAGAACAATAATGGACCATCTCAAATAAGGACCTGTAGTAGGTGGCCCACGACAGGCTGCAAGAATAGTGATGGGCCGACAGCAGGCCTTAACAGTACCGGACTGACTAAAGCGCAAGCCGGATGCTAATGGGCCACACGGTGTTGGACCAACTTGGGTCTTCTGTAGGCCGAAACAGTACCCAGCCTGAAAGTTCACCCGGGCCTCAGCTGGCTGCATTATTTGTCCCATTTCAACCAGTGAATAGCGAAACAGTAACATGTCGTCTTCTTATTGGGCTCTCCTCATGGGCCGACCCATTTAGTAATTAACGGACCTTTGTTGGGCCTAGCTTCTGCCATAGTTTTTTGTCCGTTAATGGCGGTAATTGGCAGTTAACAGCGGCAGCCACGTGGCAATTTGCATGACGTCAGCAGTCAACGCGGCTGGCAAACAGATCTACGATGGAAGACGTTTTCGTGGCTGGAGGGTGCGATCTGCCATGGCCAAAAAACTGTGGTAGATTCTTTTGTGATGGAGCTTTTGCTACGAAGTCTATCCCTCGTAGAAGAATTTTTAACCACGAAAACGGGCCTTCAACCACGAAAATCACCCGTTGTAAAAGCCAACTTTTCTTGTAATGAGCTCTGCATTTCTACATGCATCCGGTGTAGACGATGTCACCCGGGCTACGGTCTAGCAAAGCAGTAGAAGAATATTGATCCGAAACAAAGATCCAGCAGCACGACGACTTGCGTATGGTGGAGAAACCCCTAAACCACACATGAGGAAGAGAGAGAGAGGGAGAGAAAAAAGCAAAAGCCAATTGATGGTATGCTTTGAAGAGAGGGGGTCTCCTCTTTGTCTAGGAGGAGGAATGCCATCACAAGGAGATAGCCGAGGTGGGACTAATCCCACCGCCGGCCTAGCTGGACCCCACGCGTGGGGTGGCCCATGACCGACATCCCCTCTTGGCCCTCCTTGGGACGCGTGCCCCCTATATGGGCCTTTCCCTCTAGGAAGGGCCCATTTAGGTGGCATGCTCCTAAATTCAATTAAAAATATATATTTAATATTAATTCATCTAATTAATATCAAACATATCAGGAGTAAATAATAGCGCTAGATTGTTTCGGCTCGAACCGCTATCCATGTAGTCCCGATTCTTTTCGGCCATGGGATGGACGCCGAGGAGGACATGCAGCGACATCACAATGGAGCACTGCTATCCCGTGAGGCGGGACCCGCTGCGTGCTAGGGTGAAAGATTTTGGACCGCAAACAGGTGTACCATGCACCATTATACCCCGCGTTGCTAGAAGTTGGGACGCGCACGCTTCAGACGCTTCATTGTCCCGCTGTCAGTGTACATGGGCGGAGTTTCACCCGGTGAGAGGAGTTTCATCTGTGACACGCCTCCACACCCGTTGGGTGATGGGACCCGCACGTAGCCGACATGGCTACGTGAGCCTATGCTGCCCGCAAAGTGTCGCGTACATGGGACCTGGTAGAAACCAACACGGCCGCATAGACCATAGTCGGTCGCGTATTCTCGTGTACGTGGGGTCCGTCTAGAGACGAAGTGCCGAGGAATACCCATGCCATCTATTAGCCTAAACCGTATACGACACGGGGAGTCACTGGTGGAGCAGCGTAGATCATAGACATCCGGCGAAATCGTATCGTGTGTACAGTTTAGAGACTAGCTAGCAGCTAGATCATATACGTCCGCGGGTTCTCGCGGATGCGTCTTGTACCCACGGACATGTAGGGTAGTTTCGTACCATGTCCAGCGAGTGAAGTATAAGACTCCTCTTGCTTTTATCTCTCGCTGCAATGCACTAGATTTGGTTCTCTCCTCTTCCACCTCCGCCTGCTCTTTTAGTTTTTTCCCTCGTCATTTGTGTGCAATGGCCTGATGAACATGTCCGGTGCCGGCGACGCGGGTGGCTACGGGCTGGCTAGACGGTGATACATGCAGCGAGCACCTGGCCTCTCGCACTCTGGTGTAGTCGTAGGCTGGGTCTCCCTCTTGCGTGTTCCGTCTCATCTAGGTTGTTGACTGTGCTGGTCGAATCGAGGGCGGGGGTGATCTGGCTATCGATGATGGCGCAGGCGTCGCGTAAGTGTCCTCTTTTGCCTTTGTTTTTGACTTTTTGGGTATTCTGCTTTGGTTTTTCGACTTCTTCTCTGCGCCTTTTTCTTCTTCCTGTTTTCTCTTTCTTTCTTACACGCTGAAAAGCGAACGCATTGACTTCAAACATGATGGTTGTGAACACGTTGACTGTGAACACGTTGACTGTGAAACCATTGGATGCGAATGTTTGCAGGCACAAGTTTTTTTTATAACAGAAATACGTCGAGGATCAAAGATCGTTTACTATACATTTTTTGAAAAAATTCTACTAATGGAAGCGTGAGAAATCTTGGATAAGAATCTTCCTATGATAAAAGGTGTGTAAATAAATCATTTCTTCACTGTGTTTTTCTTTCTCGATGTTATTTTACCTTCTATTATGTGCTTAACAGTGAACCCGTTGAATGCGAACACTTTCAATCCAATCATGTTGTATGCGAAGATGTTGGATGCGAACGCGGTGTATGCTACCGTGACCAAAAAATGCGTTCAGAAAGAATATATGTGGTACCCTTTCGAATGCTTTCGTATTTAAGCGTCTTGGATTAAAACAATTGTAACCATCCACTCTCGCACCCTTTTCTACTCTCCCTACCAGCCACACATACGTACAACTGCCATATTCATCGCTTCTGATCGAGTTCTCTTTTCATCTTTTCTTTCCCTGCACTTTTTTTGCGTGAGTCTCCATGGTCGGCTCCTTCTTCCTGCCACCTCCTCCGTCGTTGTCAAGGTCTTCGCGAGTGACACAGCCAAGATCTCCCTCCAAGGATGACGGGGAGAACAATACAGAGGCATCTTACAAAGATGCATCGATGTCGAAGGACGACGACCGCACTGACACCAATGAGGGATGATGATCCCGAGCACGGTGGCGGTAGCACTAACGAGGACGAGGACACCGCCGGCAACAACGGCAAGGACACCAACACCGACTCCGGATTCGACATGGAGCACAACATCGACATCACTGACGAGGATGAGGACACCGACGAGGATGATCACACCGATGCTGACCCTCATGAGAACGAGGAAAGCGATGCCCACACTGACATGCACATCGAGGATAACAATGTTGAAGCCGATTCTGCCATAGACGATGACCTTGATTAGGATTTTTCAAAGAAGCCAAGGCGGCGTGGAAGAGAGAGGACATGCTGGCGGCACGAGGGGAGGATGGCAGTGGTGGAAAGTAGCTAGACGATGGTGGCGACTGCGACTCCGGCTCCGGTATTGACGATGACGCTGAAGGCGCTTCCTCGAGCACAGTGAAGCATAGAAGAGATGATGGCGTGCATGGGCCCTCGAAGATGAACAAGACGATGAAGGGTACCAATAGTAGTATGGCAGTACATTAGTATTTTCTTATCAAGTTTCTTATCTATTCATGAATAATGTGAAAATCTTTTGCTAAGGAGTTGCAGTAAAGTTTTAGTACTCTATATGTCCAAATCTGAATTTAGTTCTGACTTTCACTGTTTCATGCTACAACTCACGTTGCCTTGTTGTTACGTCACCTAAAATGTCGACTTTTTGGACAGATTTGGAAAAAACAAGGCAGAGAGACAGACTGTTGTGAAAGAATTTTCAATCATTTCTACTCCTACACATGCAATCGTCATAGAACGCATCAACAATAGCTTCATCTCATTGATATCTTTGTCGTTTCCCAAGAACGTGATATAATTATTTGTCAGCTTGGTACTATAGTTAGTTTGACAAGACAATACTGCAGAGCATGCATCATGCGAAGCAAGTAATTTGCTACATCTCGATAGTGTGTTAGAATGGCAGCTTCAACTCCTCGGCACCTTCTCCTTTTCCCACGAACATGACATAGTTTCTGGTCGGCTTGGTACGTTTGTTACATTAACGACAGGATACTGCAGAGCACACAACATGCAGATTAAGTGCTTTGCTCGAGCTCGATAGCGTGTTATAATAACAATGTCTTTAAAAATAGACGCGTTTAATTTATGTCCATGTGTTTCCCTCGAGGAAACACCTGACTCATAGATATGAGGTGTTTACTTCGCTCTCTATCCATGATCTAATATATGACCACACAATCTATGACCACACAATCTTCCTAACCTTAAATGACACATGACGGTTAGTATCTCAGTCACACCCCAGGGGGCATAGAGAGAAGGCTAGTATTATTTAATTCCTCTTACTCCAAAACACCTTTTAGAACCCTCCGATCATCATCGGATATCCCCAAAACCTTTTCGATACCACCCTAGAACTATTCTGGAGTTCTCTCTCTTTTCTCCTATGATCTCAGATCAATCCCTAAGCGTCATCTACCCTTAAGCATGCCACCCTATAGTTCGAGAATACGTAGACATGATCGAGACATCTCTCCGATCAATGACCAATAGTGGGAGCTGGAAACTCATGATGGTCTCCATGCATTCCACAAATTAATTTGATTGCTTGAACCTAAACGTCGAGTATCATTCGCTTTGCTATATGATACCTAGTTTGTCCAAGACTTGATCTTCGGTATCTCTATACCTAGTTAGATCTTGTTACCGACAAACACATTTACACATTCCCATGATATTACATCCCCGTGACCTAGTCACATGTTTGCAAACTTTGTAGATGTAATCTCATTGAGTGGGCCTAGGGTATCTATCCGTCACGCAGACGGGAAAATCCCGACATCGATGCAAAAGCCTCAACCTACCCTTCGTAATACCCAAGAGACACCTTTATGATTGCCCTGTTATGGTGTGATAGTTTACGCAGTCAAGGCACCCTCTAGTGATAGTGATTAAATATGATCTCACGGTCAAAGGATTGAGTTACTATGTCTTCCTAGTTATCGCAATATTGAACTTCGTGACTGGATATCATTGCAATACTAGAGTTGGGTGTGTGTCCATCAAATAAAATTCATCTAATGATATTTCTATAACATCATACGAAGTAATCTTAGTCCTTGGACCATGAGATCATGTTAATTGCTAACACCGGAAGAGTATCTTGATAACATCAAACATCACACTGTAACACGGTGACTATAAAGGTGGGTTCAGTGCTATGAAGGTGTTATGTTGAGGCTCATGGATCAAGAGTGGGATGTATCCATCCCGATGATGGATAGATATACTCTGGGCCCTCTCGGTGATATCACATTGAAATAGCTTGCAAGCAAGTGATGTGATCACTAGAATGTTATATCACGGGAACGAGAAAAGAGTGCATGTCGGTAACGAGATCAAACTAGGTATTTGGATGCCAATGATCGAATCTCGGATATGTAATATATCACGAGACAAAGGGATTTAGTTATGACGTTAAAGGTTCATACGATCATAAGAGTCATCGTTGAATATGTGGGAGTCAGTACGGATCTCCAGGTCCCACTGCTGATTATTGATCGGAGAGTGGTATCGGTCATGTCTGCATTATTCACGAACCGTAGGGTGACACACTTAAGGGATACCGACACCATTTGGAGCAAATATGTTTCAGATAAAGATTTAAGAAAGCGCTGGAATTATTTCAATAGACACCGAAACTGTTTCGGGTGAAATTGCTGAAATTGGTTCTGCATGTAATATTGAAATGTTGCAGGGGGTTTTATGTGAATGTTTGTTAATTAAAGTAATTAACAAAATTCTGAATAAAATTAATAAAAGAGTTTTATTAAATGAGAGAGCATTAAATTTGGAGAAATTTAATGCATTTAAAGTGGAGACTTTAAAAGAGAATGTGAAGGGGCATTTTAATGTGGAGGGGGTTACCACCACATGAATGGGGGAGGTGAAGGGACACCGTCCCCTCCTCCTATAAAAGGCCCCCCTCTCACTCCTTCTTCCTCACACCTCCTCCTGAAGGATCTCTCTCCTCCTCTAGTATTTTTCCCCATGGTCCCGGATTAGCGAGATACATGTTCCCGGTGGCTTTATCTGGAAAGGAGTTGTTGCTTCCGCTGCTTTGCTGGAGCGAGGGACGGAGGTTGTCGGGGTACCGGACGTGTGTGCAATCACGGATGCACTGCTGCTTTGTGGTGCTGGACTTGGTGGTGCTGGACTTGCTGGAGCTGGATCTGAAGGACGTGCTGGAGCCAGACCTGCTCGGACTTCCACACGATCTTGAGATCGGCAAGTGTACGACTACATCAACCACGAGTTCCTACTCGTTAACAAAACTCGTTGTCTTCGAGGGTAAGTTCTCGATGGATGTATGTCCACCCGTTGCTCTGTACCTAGTAGATAGATCTTGGCGTATAGTTCTCATCATATGAAAATTTTTGTTTTCTATGCTGCGAACCCCAAAAGTGGTATCAGAGCCTGATCTATGCGTAGGTGCTTTGCACAGGTAGTACACATATGTTTATATGTGGGCGATGATGATCATGTTATTGCATCTTCTATGTATTTTGGATATTGGTGGCATAGTGGGATGAAGAGGCCCGGACCAACCTTACATGTCATCGTACATGAGACCGGTTCCACAACTGACATGCAACTTGTTTTGCATAAGTGGCTAGCAGGTGTATGTCTCTCCTACTATAGTCAATATCTGATTTACAACGAGTTGCTAATAACTTGGTTATCCTCGTTGTGTTTCCATGTTCGTAAGTAAGAACGGTTCTATCTTCGAAAGCCCTAAGCCATGTAAAACTTGCAATTGATAAATTAGAGGCATCTAGTTTAGATTGTTGCTGGGCTAGTGTATTGATATGGTATTGTTGTAAGTAGATATATGATAGATACTCTTACAACACACTCAACGTGTAAGTTCCATAGACCTTGGCCTTACACACAAAGGAATAATAGAGATCATACCACGATGCAAATGATAGAGATCAAATGCATGGACCATATCATCTCACTTTACACATTAGATGTTAGCATCTTATACTGCTAGTTTGGCGCTTTTTTGTAGAATTATAAGATGATCCCTCATTTAGATATCAAGATAAAAATGTGTTCTTCCTTAAGTATGCACCGTTCTATGGATCGTGTTTCGAGACATCACGTGATGATCGGGTGTACTCAAATCTACGCTTTCATGGAAACGGGTTCTTACTTGGCGAGCCTAGCATGTACAGACATGGCCTCGGAACACGGACCAAAAGGTTAAGCATGAGTCATATAGTTGATATGATGCCCATATAGATGCTCGCCTTTGAAGCTACATTAACTCACGTGATGATCGGACTTGGTGTAGTGGATTTGGTTCATGTAATCACCAAAAAGGCACGAGGGATGTCGTTTTTTGAGTGGGAGTTCATTTCTAATTAGTCGGACTCAATTTGTCATAAACTAAATCGAAGTGAATTTTCATAATTTGTTGTAGTCATTGGCGTCTGTTCACTACCTTATGCTTAGTTTTAATTGAGATAATAGAACTATAGAATTCTGGATATTTACTTTACGAACTGGTATCGTATTGTTTTGAATGTCAATTTAAAGTTTATAAGTCCTATTGCAAACTTTCAGCAAACTCTATTTACTCCATGAAGTTTAATAAGTAGTATTAAATCAAGAGTAAGAATTCCAATGTTAGTATCTAAAGTATCATGTTTGCCTCCATGATTATTGATATTGAAAAGTTGTTTTAATATCAAGATTATATAGGAGCTGAAAATTGTTTCAAAAACCATCATATGTGAAAGATATTGTGATATCTGAAATAATGTTTTTGGTTGCATTATGATAGAGTATAATTTAGCAAAATACATGTTCTCATATTGTATGAGAATTTGTGAAGGATGGAGAAGCTAAGCATCCGGATGTCCCAAAAAGGTTTTGGGAACTAACATTATACTCGCGATTCTTCCTTACAGGCTATAGTAGCTTGATCATGAAAGTTGGCATGATAAGGATGAATAGAAGATGTAAGTAAAATGTTTACTACACTTATAGATTACTAAAGAATGGATTTTTGAAAGAACACCAAACATTTGATGATGGTGATCCACTTCAAAGTGCAAGTCCAAAGGTATTAGTATTTGACTATATACACTTTGTACTATGTGTCATGTGAATGACACCACTATTGATGTTGATAGATTCTTTTAAAAGGAAAAGGAATTGCTGAAAGAGAATCTATAAAATATTTGGCAGAAAAGAAAATTTGGAGATGTCCAGCTTAGGTATATAGAAGATATACATGTTATGGTTGTATTCCTTGCTTGTTAAACAATGTGGTTCTGAGGTATTGGATACCGGTATTAGATACCGAATTGGTTGGTATGAAGTGTCATACAGGACAATGCAATTCATGAACTGCAATGGCCTAAGTAACTAGCAAGAGAATAAGTGATGATGATCATCGAAAACAAATAAAGTGTTATTGTGCTTTTCGTTGACGTCAAACCTAGTCTTCAAGATTTGTTTTAATAATTGTTATTTTGTTCCGGTATTACGAGAACAATGGTTGTTCACATAATTACTGTATTCCATAAAGGATGGATGAACTTTTACAAGTCTAGTTGGAGAAATTACATCCATAAACATTATTGCTAAAATGTCGCAAGACAAATGATTAAAAGATCACTTATGAAGTGACATCGCTTTTTAAAATTATATTGGAAAGAAAACATGAAGAAACTCCATGTTGATGGAATTTTTGGAGTCTTTGATTTTAATCAATTGACGCTTGTGAAACTTTCCTCGAGATAATTGAAACTCCGTCCATAGGCCAAAGAGGAACGGATGACTAACTTATTGGATATTATGCATGTTGATGTATATAGTCCATTATGTGTAGCCATATGCGATGGATCTTTTTGCTTCATATGCTTTCTCTAGAAATTTAAAGTGAATATATCTATATATTTACTAAATAAGGAAGAAGTATGAAACATTTGAAAATTGTTCAAAGACTTTCAAGATGAGGTGAAAAATCATTGTAACAAGAAAATAAAAGAGTTTGTGATTTGATCATAAAGGAAGATATTTGAGTTACATGTTTAGCAAAACACCTAAGATTTGAGGAATTGTTCCATGATTTGTGTTTTCCGATAAACCATAGGAGTATGGCATATTCGAGAGATGAAATCAAACCATGTTTGACATGGTAAGATCAAAGGTGTCATTTATAAAACTGCCATTATGTTTTAAGGATTGAAGCTTTAGAGACTACCTCTTTTACACTGAAAAGAGCACCATCGTGATCCGTTGAAATGACACCATATAAGTTATGGTTTGGGATAAAACCCGAATTGTCTTTTCTTAAATTTTGGTATGCTATGCATAAGTAAAATGTTTACAACCAAAGTCGGATAAGCACATCTTTCTGGTTATCCCAAAGAATTTGTTGGGAATTTCTCCATAACACCGAGGACAAAAGAGTTTGTTACTTGGGACGTCAAGTTTCTTGAGAAGGAGTTTTTCGCGAAAAGTTAAGTGGGAGGACAATAGAACTTTGATAAGGTTGGTGGCGGCCACAATGCTCATGGCTCCCGTGATTACAAAGGTTGTGATCTCGGAGATTAGAGTTCCTATTGAACCGTGTGGGTCGGTGAGAATCAATAGTGTGATTAGATAAGCAAGTCGTTATTGTTTTGACAATGATGAACCGACTACATGCAAAGAAGCGATGATGGGCCCTGACTCCATAAAATGACTAGAAGTCATAGAATCCGTGATAGTATCCATACATGAGAAATCAAGTTTCTGAACTTGGAAGACCCTCTGGAAAGGCGTGAAGCCTATTGGTCGTGTTTGGATCTATAAAGAAATAGACATGGATGTTTCACATCTATGAAATAGTCGACATGTCGGAAACAAGTTTACGGCAATGTTCAAGGAGTTGACTATGACAAGATTTGATCTTTCATAGCGATATTTAGTCTTGACGGATTAATGTAGCAACCACTACATATAATTTGGTATATGGTAGTTGAATAAACAAAACAAGGTTCTTCTAATAGAATGGTTACCTAGGACGTGTACATGACACGGTCCGAAGGGTTTTGTTAATTCAAAGGGTGCTAAAAGGGCATGCAAACTTCAATAGTTGAAGTAAGCATAGCGGAGTTGGAATCTTCACCATGATGAAAATGTTAAAGGAGTTTAATTTCATCGGATATGATGAAGATGCTTGCATTTGCAAGAAATTAAGTGGGAGCGCTGAGACATATTTCTAATACATTATGTAGAAGACATGGTGTTGATTGGAAATGATGTATCTTGTATTGACACAAGTTAAGAATTTCATTAAAATAGGATTTTGATGAAAGACTTGGGCAAAACCGGAATATTAGGCATCAATCACTATATGGATAGATTGAGACACTAATATGGTTATGTCAAACGTACATATATGAGATATTAAATGAGTTCAATATGGAAACAACAAGAAAGGTTCTTGCTGCATGGAAAGGATTGTATCAAGATTCAAGTGTTTCAACACTTGGTGAGTAAAATCACATGATCGATTATACCATGATATGTATATATCCAGATATGTCCTATGCTCTAAATGTTATGAGCACATACCAGAATGATTCATAAGATGATCATTGGACGATAGTAAAGATATTCTTATGAGCTTTGGAAGAACTAAGAATATATCATGTATAAGTGACAAATAGTTAAAGGTAGTTCATTGTAAAGTGTTACATTGATACTAGTTTTGTCACAATATACAACTTAAAATTTATCTCAATTTAGACTATGGGTGGCACAATGTAATGGAAAGGATGTTCCATGATGGATTTGGATAAGCTCCAAAGTTGAAACATCATGACGGATACTACAACAAAAGGCTAAGTATATGACTGCTATAGTAGCAGCAAAGGAGGGCATTTGTGTTAAGAAGTTTGTTATCAAACTAGGTGTGGTTCAAAGTGGGCTAATACTATGAAGATATATTGTATGACAATAATATCAACATATTTTAACCCGAACGAACTAAAGGTCTCACTAAAGGACCAAATTTATACAATGCCATCTCATTTGAGAATGAGTGATGCCTAGAGACGCAAAGACATGCAAATACACACGGACCTGAAAGTGCCAGATCCGGAGATTATGTTAACCACTAGCAAACGCGTATATTCAACACCTAGGTGTTGTATATACAAGTTTACAAACTAGATTATTGACTCTAGTGTAAGTGGGAGACTGAAGGGAATATGCCCGAGAGGCAATAATAAAGTGGTTATTATCTTATTCCATGTTTATGATAAATGTTTATTTTGCATGCTATAATTGTATTAATTGGAAACGTTAATACATGTGTGTTTAATAAACAAAATACAAAGTTCCTAGTAATGCCTCTCATATAAACTAGCTCATTGATTAACAAGATGATCAAGGTTTCCTGATCATGGACATTGGATGTTGTTAATAACAAGGTCACAACATTAGTTGAATGATGTGATGAACATTCATCCAAAGTATAGCATTACGATCAGAGTCATTATGTTTATATTGCTATAACATCATACGAAGTAATCTTAGTCCTTGGACCATGAGATCATGTTAATTGCTAACACCGAAAGAGTATCTTTATAACATCAAACATCACACCATAACATGGTGACTATAAAGGTGGGTTCAGTGCTATGAAGGTGTTATGTTGAGGCTCATGGATCAAGAGTGGGATTTTTCCATCCCGATGACGGATAGATATACTCTGGGCCCTCTCGGTGATATCACATTGAAATAGCTTGCAAGCAAGTGATGTGATCACTAGAATGTTATATCACGGGAACAAGAAAAGAGTGCATGTCGGTAACGAGATCAAACTAGGTATTTGGATGCCAATGATCGAATCTCGGACATGTAATATATCACGAGACAAAGGGATTTAGTTACGACGTTAAAGGTTCACACGATCACAAGAGTCATCGTTGAATATGTGGGAGTCAGTGCGGATCTCTAGGTCCCGCTGCTGATTATTGATCGGAGAGTGGTCTCGATCATGTCTGCATTATTCGCGAACTGTAGGGTGACACACTTAAGGGATACTGACACCATTTGGAGCAAATATGTTTCAGATAAAGATTTAAGAAAGCGCTGGAATTATTTCAATAGACACCGAAACTGTTTCGGGTGAAATTGCTGAAATTGGTTCTGCATGTAATATTGAAATGTTGCAGGGGGTTTTATGTGAATGTTTGTTAATTAAAGTAATTAACAAAATTCTGAATAAAATTAATAAAAGAGTTTTATTAAATGAGAGAGCATTAAATTTGGAGAAATTTAATGCATTTAAAGTGGAGACTTTAAAAGAGAATGTGAAGGGGCATTTTAATGTGGAGGGGGTTACCACCACATGAATGGGGGAGGTGAAGGGACACCCTCCCCTCCTCCTATAAAAGGCCCCCCTCTCACTCCTTCTTCCTCACACCTCCTCGTGAAGGATCTCTCTCCTCCTCTAGTATTTTCCCCCATGGTCTCGGATTAGCGAGATACATGTTCCCGGTGGCTTTATCTGGAAACGAGTTGTTGCTTCCGCTGCTTTGCTAGAGCGAGGGACGGAGGTTGTCGGGGTACCGGCCGTGTGTGCGATCACGGATGCACTACTGCTTTGCGGTGCTGGACTTGCTGGAGCTGGATCTGAAGGATGTGCTGGAGCCGGACCTGCTTGGACTTCCACACGATCTTGAGATCGGCAAGTGTACGACTACATCAACCATGAGTTCCTACTCGTTAACAAAACTCGTTGTCTTCGAGGGTAAGTTCTCGATGGATATATGTCCACCCGTTGCTCTGTATCTAGTAGATAGATCTTGGCGTATAGTTCTTATCGTAGGAAATTTTTTGTTTTCTATGCTGCGAACCCCAACAGGTGGATCAAGATGATGTTGTCCCCATATATAATGAAGAATTTGCCCACATGGAGGCCACTACTACCATAACACCCACTTCACATGAGAGGTACGACCAAAGTAAACATGTGGATGTTGATGATGCCATGATCCCACTAGTGGACATGATGAATTGTGAGGATATGCATGATATGGATACTACTTGTGGCATCTCATATGCTTCATTCATGTTCCCATGTGATGCTTTGCCTTTGCATAATGTTGAGCATGTGGAATTATTTGAATGTGATGATATTTTCATAGACAACCCATGCTACAAATTCTTCTATTATCCTAAAATTGTTGCGACAAACTTGATGAACAATTCCTCCTTCTCTATGTTTATCAGCAACCATACTTGTACTTTGGAAACGCTTGATCATGCATGGACTCCATTTACTCCCATTGTTGCTTACAATATGTTGAACCATTGCTCTTTCACATGTTTTGCTTACAATAATGATCATATGGTTCATAATGATGTCCCCCATAGCTTTCTCAACAATTGGAGATGTTGATACTCACCATGATAAGCACGCCCCCACCTTTTTCTTGCATAATCACCATGCTTCCTATAATATATTGCTTGACGCTAATGGTGATGTGCACAAATCATGATGGATGACGTGTTCATCTACCATGCACACACATTCTTTCTTTTGTATATGTTGTGTGTAGGTACTCGCGTCCTAATGTCAACCTCAATTGAGCACGAGTTGAAAAAACAAGCTCTAGAGAGCATCCCCAAAGACATAACGGGAAAATCTCCTTCCTTACAAGATGATGATAGGATATCGTCGAGGTCGAATCTTTTTCAAGAGGGGGAGATGATGCATCCCAACACATGGCAATCAGCATTGGCCCATATCATCATACGCCAACCATTCCTACCAAGGTGAACTCCTTCCATCTCTTGCCTTCCTTTGGTCATCACTTTAATGGGATAGTACTTGAGACAATTTCACTACTTGAGACAATTGCTTATTGTATGACTAGGTCCATGACCATGATGCCAAGAGGAGGAGACAAGGATGCCATAGGAGCCAAGACCCCAAGAAAGAGGAGAAGGAAGAGGAGAAGGAAGAAGCAATTGAAGCAGCACTGGAGTCTCCAGCCTTTCTAGCATGGAGTCTCCACCACACTCGGAGTCTCCGCCCCTGTTACGCCTAGAGTCTCCGCCCTCACCTTGACCAGCCAGCGCCTACAAGGTACTGGAGCCCACGCGGAGTCTCTGCCAGATACACCGGAGTCTCCGACCCCATTACCCCGGAGTCTTCGACCTAAGTATGGTCCTACGCCTTGGAGCTGGGCCTCAGCCCAGGTACCCCCTTCATTTATGACTAAACTACCCCTAGCTCATGGCTGCCCTATATGTATGCCCCACCTCCTTAATTACGTAAACCATAGATAAGATATGATGAAGATATAGAGTTGTGGCTGCATGACCTCCTCTTGTTGAGAAGACCCGTTCGGGTACAAGGCCTATTAGATCTAATCTTTGAGGTGACCACAACCTCTCCTTGTATGAGCGCTCTTCTATCTTGTGATATCTATTGCCTTGAAATATCTTCACAAGAATATTCTAGCCGCTCCTTGCCAATCTTTCCTACTTGGATCTCTACCTTTGTGTCTCTTCCAAGTGGATTCCATTGGGTTGGTGGTTCGGGCCAACGAGAGCAAACCGATTTGGGTGTGGTGTGCGTTTGTATCTTTGATTCCCCTCGAGTATTCATCGTGTTCTTCGCTCCCTCCCCCAAATTTCGTCGAATCTATGAAGATCAGGCCACAATAGTAGCTTTTTGCTACATCACCGGAGTCTCCGCCCCACCTGGAAGCTCCGCCTCGAGGACTCCGGCCCGGTCTCTAGCCACACTTCTAGGAGCTTCTAGAGCCACCATGGAGACTTCCCCGGAGTCTCTGGCTGTGCCGGAATCTCCGGGCCTCGACCACGGAGTCTCTAGCCTAAGGAGTAGGCCTCCATGCCAAGAGCTGGGCTTGGCCCATGTAAACCCCAACTCATCTAGAACTTCCTATTTATGTCTAAAATACCCATGCTGAAGTGGATGTCCTATAAATATGACATCACCTCCTCCTAGAAACCCTATATATAAATTGAGATGACTCTTGGCTTGTGCCAAAGAACCCTAGATGGGAACCCCTCTCTAGATTGAATCTATGAGTTGTATCAAGGCGCTTCTCAAGTATCTGATCTCTCTAAATTAAGGATTCTAGTAATTACTTGGTCTCCCCTTTGGGATTCTAATTTGAACTACTCTCTCCTTGATTTGTATTCTACCTTTTGCTTGCCAATCTCTACTCGGATGATTCTACCACAAGGTCTCTCGCCTGGGGATTTTATTGGATTGGTTGTTCGAACCAACTGGAGCAAATCGGATGGTGTTTGTGTGTTTTGGGTGCGCTTGTATCTTTACCTCACCTTTTGTGTCAAGTTCGTGTTATTGCTTTGCCTCTCACTTCCACCTCCCAAATCCATGAAAATCTGGCCACCCCAAGGGTCAATACACAAGGAACCCACAATATAGAGTATGATAGATTGACGTATTTGGAATTTAAATTTCTCAAAGCAAATTTATCATATTTCGAAAATATACTTCACGACATATTAGATGACACTAATATTTTAAGCTTACCAATTCAAATAGTACCATGGGCAGCGCTGAGTAGACACTAGGAAGATATTATTTGTCTGAACATAATTTTTAGAGCATCTCCAGCAGGTGCTGCAAATCGGTTTTGCGCTATAAAAACCGCCAAAATAATGCGCGAGAGACAAAAAAAACGGTGCTCTAGCAGAGCCTCTAAACTAGCCCGTGCCAAAAGAAATATCCAGCGTGAGGCCAAAAGCTCTATCTAAAACGGCAAATTTGGTGCTCCACCTAGCATACGCTGGAAAGAAGTTGTATCTAAAGTGGCAAATTTGGTGCCTGGCCACCCGCCGCCGCCCTTGCCTGCCTGCCCGCTCCCTCCGCCGCCTGGCCGGCCGCTCCCCCGGACGAGGCCGCCGTGCCTGGAGCGTCGCCCGCGCGTGGCCCTCCGTCGCCTGGCCTCCCGCTCCCTACCCCACGCCGGACGCGAGGTGAGCACGCGAGAAGAGACCTTTCCGCTCGTTCTTAGTCTATGATTTTAAGTCTATTTTTTTATCTCGTTTGATGTTCTTTCGACACACATATTGAAAAAGTTGTTTTAGGGGCTTTATTATAGCGCGCCTGTCGAAGGATTGTTTTGCGTGTGCTATATTTATCAGTGGAGATGTTGTCTGCCTCGCGCTGCAAAATTGGATCTAGCGCGCTGCAAAGTCCATATACAACGCCAAATTTTGCATAGGTGGAGATGCTCTTAGACATACAAATCACATATAGTACATCCAGAAAAGAAAGATATTCCCCTTTATTGACGCAGCGGGACATCAATCGCTCTCATTAACTGGCACGCACAACGTTTGCTCGATGAAATGCTCCATGGCCACATAACTTTCTGAAACGTAGCACCTTTCAGTCTTTGTTCATATTCCCTTTTTCTTTTCGCCTCCGTGGAAAACTGAAAAGAATCAGGCTCCTTTGTTTCCCGTGTATGGATGTTCAGTCCAGAAACTTCCTCGACTGGTCGTGTAATACTTGCCTATTCTGTCTTGCCATTATACTGATACGTGTACACGCCTTACGCCTTATTGCTTTTCGTTAGCTTGCCACAATTTTGATACTCTCTCCGATCAAATCTGAGTTCATTAGATTGGAGAGAGTAGCCTATTCTAAATTCTGTACTAATTGCTTTTTCTCAGAGTCTCTATGTTAAATTACTCCGTATATTAGCTTTTGCTAGGATAAGACTCAAAGCAACAATAACTTTGTTTTTTGACAATCACTAACATGATATATTTATAGGCGAATAGTACGTGATAGAGCTACATAAACTGTCTTTGACAATTACAAAATAAAATCTAAAAAAATTTAGCAAATTTTTAAGATTTTCAAATATTTTCTTCTTTCATAACATAATTTCTTACCTTTCTGAAGACAGCCAAAGAAACATGACATAGTTATCCAACGACAAACATGTGAATATCAACTGAGGGTTCTCACATAATTTTAATCTGAGCCTCGATGTCAAGCCTACGCGCACAAGCGCATCCAGTAAAGTAATCAACCAACATTGACAACAATACCAACACTGGTATTCCATGTAAAAGTAACTGAACGGGCTGGTCGACTTCGCCGGTAACCTAGAGTATGAATCACCATGGTCGACGATGTAGCGGTCGGGATAAATATTATGAGTATGATTCTCCTTGCGACAACCATGAAAAAAATAAAAATCGATTTGTCGAAGCAAAATAGAGATTTTCCTTGCGGCAACGGGGACAAACTTTAATATTTCTACACCACCATTGACACCGTGGAAGAGATCTCGTTGTTGAACGAAAGATCGAAGATCACTTATTGTAGACGATACCAACCTCATTGACGTAGAGGCCAAAAATAAGA
Source organism: Avena sativa (assembly GCA_916181665.1). Classification (NCBI taxonomy): domain Eukaryota; kingdom Viridiplantae; phylum Streptophyta; class Magnoliopsida; order Poales; family Poaceae; genus Avena; species Avena sativa. Next base: position 369,895,924 of record OV702290.1, read on the forward strand.
TGTCAAACCAAACCCTAAACAAATATCTTGAAATTTATTAAAAACTCCACCCATAGATAGGCTCCCCCGCCCTCCCAAAGACTGGCAGGAGGAGGGGAAACCAACCTATAGAGAAGGCAGAGGTGGAGATTGCGCTAGGTTAGAGAGGGCCAAGGATAAAGATAATCCAGGCAAAACAGAGTACGCCAAAGAAATCACACTATTAATATGTGAATTTGAAACAAAACTATAACGAAAACCAAGTAGTTTGGAATATGAATTATAAGTCTTATAGAATTATATTGTAATAGAGTAAGTGTTCGTCAAAAGCTTTTCCTAACGGAAATTCTCAAATTAATATGCGTAGTAATTTGAAAATAGATGGAGTATATTGTCAATTAGCTAGCTACCTTGAAAAAAATCTAGTTATCATAAGAAATTGGAATGATGCACATTCTGAATCCACCTTGTTCCAAAAATCCTAGATTGTACTGTGCAACATCAACTCAATTTTCCGATAGGTTTGACTTACCTTATAGTAATGGCTCTCATACACATTTTCAAAGTTTAACACTTGTTCTCGGACAATAACCTTTCGGGGTCATCTGATTTTTGTGGTGACTAAGTGCATAGAGGAGCAACTATGTACTGTAGTAAGTACCAACTTCGCAAGACAAAACTGTGCAAGTACCAACATCATAAGACAATCATATAAAATATAAAATTTGTATTCACACCTTATGTTCTAAAATCAAGACATGTGTTGGAGATGAATAAGTGTACTTAGGCGAAACTCTACCCGATTCTTCAAGATAGCAAATACTGACTCTGTTGCAAAATATAAGCTTTTTTAGTAGTTTAAGTTGAACTACTAAAAGACTTACATTTCGGAACAGAGTGAGTAGTTAGGTAAAATTCTAACCCGCACTATTAGAAAAAACATTATCAGTGACGCACCAAAACAACTTTCTATGGCGCATCTAGCAGTCGCCACTAAATTGTCGCCACTAAAATTATATTTCTGTGGCCCAGAATTTGGAGAATTCTGTGAGTCCTTTTTTCAGAATTTTGAAATTTTCATAATCTGGTACAAATACAGGTATATTACAGGAAATACATAAAAATTAACAGAAATTCACAGAAAAGCTGCACACAGCAATACAAATGTTTCAGTTCACATATAATACATCAACAAGCACGAATGTTCACAAGTGTTCATCAATCACATCACTTAGAACCGAATAAGTGTACAAGTATATTTCACAAGTGTTCATCTCACTCACATAACTTACAACTGCGCAATGTTGTCACCGCCTATACCTTAGGACAGAATGTAGTACACCGTAACCGCGATGCCGGTGAGGAGGAGCGGCACCAAGATCTTCGTCCGGTTCTTCTTCCACACGTGTCTCCTCCACTTGGCCACTGCCTCCTCTCTAGTCGCGTATCCCTTGTAGCTGTTGCCGCTGAACTTGTCCACTTGTTGGTGGCAGTCCACCCACTCCTCGTAGACACCTAGAACCCGACCCTTGTACACAACGTACGTCGGCATCTCTATTGACAAGTCATATTAGTACATCATGCAAATATATATGTTGAAAAATATTAGAACAAGGCATTCATAAACTTAAAACAATGCGTCGATGACAATAAAAGAAACACGACAACATGTCCGACACAATAACAACGACGGTTTCAAGCTAGGCAAGTTAAGTTTTTCGACACACACACTACATGTCCACCGATACACACGCTCTCTCGGTCAAGTAGCCTTCTTCTCACAGGGCACCGGGAACGGCTTGTACATGTCTTTCTTCGTCCACGTCCTGAAATCACCCTGCGCCTTGAGGCGGGCTTCGATCTCCCTCTTGGTGAACGACCTAGGCTGGCGTAAGAGCCCACCATATGTGTTGACTTGTTCCATGATGATATGTGACAGATTCACCTACGTATCATGGAAGTCTTCCCTGAGATCGGGGTCACTAATCTCATGCAACTTTTGGGCCCATCCTTGGAGAGAAGATGACAGCGTTAGCATCTCGCAATCCCGGACAAACCCTTTGAGGTGATGGCAAACGTAGAAGGCCTCCTTCACACTGTCAGACGGCTGCTTGACGCAGGGGGAACTCGAACACATGCTTGAACTTGTGTCGGCCATCGTCCATGTAAGCCTCCGCCTTATAGTTGAAGGGGCCTCCTTGATTGGCATAGCCCTCGATAGCATCATCCAGAACGCTCCTTACTCTGGCGTAGTTCTTCCTCCTCGCACTCCCCGAGTCGAAGTAGGTGGCAAGCAAATACCTCGTGGAGAGGACAATGAGCGTGCAGTACTTATCTCTGCGCAACACACAATGTGGAACGGGATGTTGGAAAAGAGCAATGGAAAGAAATACTTATGTGTTACGACGGCGGTAGGAGGATGTGTACACTTACTCGGGAAAGAAAGGCACAAGGATGTTGTCCTTCCTCTTGTTGTCCATCAATAGCTTCTGAAGGTAGGACTTTGCCCGGGCCCGGGTCCTTGTTCCTTCTTCCAGCTGGCTATCTCGTATGTAGTAGGGATCCGCTATTGCGACGAACGAGGTATCCTCTCTCTTGACCTTTATCGCCAGATTGAGCGCGAATAGGCGGACCAAGTTATAGTCCAGCCGTCTCGAGTGGAACAGCTTGAAGATGTCCTCGTAGGCTATGAAGAACACATCCGCGGAGCCATCGGTGATGAAGCCCACGTCCTCCGGCAGCTTGGCGGTGAACACCGGGTAACTCGGGTCCTTGTCCTTGAGAAGGAGGCCCTCCAGTGTCAGGACACCTTCATGCAAACTCGTCATAGCTCTCGAAGCTAGGCGGTGCAGTTCCGAAGGCAGTATGGGCTGACCAGCTTCGTGCACTCTGGTCAAGCCATCCTCGCGGGGTGGTACAACGTCGTCCCGGTAACGGATCGGAGCGGTCTGGCTCGCAGCCTTGTCCTTGTTCCTGTTCGGCCTCTTCCTCACCCTCTTCCTCTTCGCATCAGCAGCCTCCACTGGCGATGCTAATCCGTCATCGGCCGTCCTGCGGAGTGTGTCAGGGCTGAAAATGATTCCGGCCGATGGAGGTTGTGTCTCGGCGGCCAGAGGCGTCTCCTGAGAAAACCCACGGAAGACCAGGCGCTTCTTGGGATGGCTAGCTTGATCGCGGAATGATGGTTCTTCAACGAGAGGAGGCATGAACGGTCCTTTGCTGGCGCCGGTGTTGACGAAGGCATTGACGTTGACCGGTGCATCATCATCATCGTCCACCTCGATGTTGGCATTGAAGGCCACCATGTCCATGTCATCCTGGGGTGGTGGCGATGGCTGTTGCGGTGCCACGGCCACGCCTTTAGGCGGGGGCGATGGCGGTCGAGGAGCAACCACGCCCTTGGCTGCTTGTGGTGCCGGTGCAGACGCTCCCAAGAGTCTCTGGTGACGGCTTGTGGTGGTGGCGACGACGACCGGTGCAGCAGGAGGCTTCGTCCTTGGCGGCCGGATGACCGAGGTGGCACCGGTGGAGCGAGACCCAATATGAATCTGAGTCTTTGGCCAAATCATGGGATAGCCATGGCAACCTTCCAGGGTCAGGTGCTCGTCGGCTCCTGGAGGTTGCATGGGAGGGTCCATGTCTTCGCACCCTCCCAACACCCGACCCAACTCGACGCGCATGACGACATCGTCCATGGGCTTGCAGTGCATCGTGCGGTTCGCCGGTTGTATTAGCTTTCCCGTGGCAACATCCTCCAACTCGCCACCGGGCACCTTGTGCAGGAGCACGCACGGAGTATCCTGAGGCATACAGATATGCATCATGAGATGGCAGCCAATCAAAGGCATTAAGTAGAGCATGCTGACTAACTACTTATTTTATCTTGGTGAGGGCGCCGAGCTCGACTAATGTCGAGACATGGGCGGCCGGTGGCTGATCCTTCTTCTTCTCCGTCTTGGGTGCATTAGAAAGCACCGCCGCAGCCGGCTGCTACGCCTTGGTAGTCTCGGCAGGAGGGGGCAGCTCCGTCGCATCCAACTCCATCGGCTGCGCCGCGGGGATGGAGGGCGGCGGGGTAACCATGTCTGGCGACACTTGGTGGCTCGAGGTGCTGCCGCCGGTGCTGGGCACTTGTATCGGCCCCACCTGACCATCCGCATTCCATTTTGTTATCCCCTCTATCAGCCGAGGGGGTAGCATCTCGAGGATCTTCTGCTGCACTATCGCGTTCACCTCGTCCTGGTCCACCTTACTGGCCTCTAGATGCGCGATCTTCCGCTTCAGCTCTTCCTTCTCGGCTTGATCCTGAGACGCCGACTGGGTCCGCCTCTCCTTTCTCTTCTCGGCTTCCTTGCTATAGTACTCGTGGAACTTTGTGCTCGTACCAAAGCCAGAGATACGGCCAAATGACGTGGGCGGCTCCGACTGTGGCCTCCCCTTGAAGGCGTTGGTCGCCTTGTTGAAAATCGTGTCCCACGGCTCCGTCGAGCCCTGGGACGACGAGTTCGGCGCCTCGCGTGTAGCCTTGATTTCAGCGTCCTGCAGATAAGGAAAGGTGAACCCATTTAGGAACTTGCCTTCATTATTCAAAATGAAAGCAAATGGACCGCGGGTAAATTCCTTACCAGCTTACTCTCAAACTTCCTCACATCATCATCATCGGTGAAGAATTCCTTGGAATCCTTGTCCAGATAGTAGCGGGCCCGGACAAAGTTCTAGGTCTGCTCGTCCGTGATTTTTAAAAACGGGTTTTCTTTCCCGAGACACTCAACCTCGGCATCCTCCCTTGCCCATATGGCCTTCTTTCCCCTGTAACCGCCGCTTCCACATCGGTGGTTACCTATGTTCTGTTCCCGCATTTCCCGACCCCACTCCGTCCATGCCTTCGCTTCGTCAGTCTCCATCTCCGCCTTGAATATCTTGAACTCGTCTTTGTCGATCATGGGCTCACCCTTCTTGATCTTCTCCCAGCTTTCCTTTTTCGCGATCTTGTTCTTCACCCGGGTACTCTAGCTGCTCAAGGCATTGGCCATCTTCGTGATGGCTAACCTGTTCACCTTATTGGATTTTTTCTAGTTTGTCGGTGTACGGTGCTGGGAACTTGTACCGTCGGTGAAGCTTCTTAAGGCAGTTTGCCACCAACCGCTCATTCGCTTCACTTCTCAGGTGCTTCGTGTTGATCGACATGCTTTCCCGGATGATGCACCCGAGTTGCATGCCGTACCCGGTGGCAACATCCGAAGGCTCCAACGGAAGGCCACTTTCCGAGACCAGAGTGATCTCATCGGTGGTGTCGGCGAGCTTTTGCGGCTTCCGATCCTTCCTCGGCTTCTTATTCTTCTTAACGGACGGGTTGCTGCTACCGCCATCCGTGCGGTCCCCGCCATTGGTCGTGTGGCCTCCGCCATCAGTCGTGCGGCCTCCACCATCGGAGCTAGTTGCATCCTCCTCCTCGGCTTCATCTATCCGGTAGTCCTCGTCCCCCTCTTGCTCATCATCCCTATCGTGGCCCGCAGTAGCTGCCACATCCTCATGCTGAGACTCCGCCGCCTCGTGCTGCGTCGCCGCCTCCCAGAAAGTGAGGTTCGCCGCTCTGGCTTGGTCTTCGACACTCATGGCGGCCTTAGAAATGCCGGCCCCATCGGCGGCCGACATATTTGCACACTTCTAAACAAATTAAAATAAGAAAGTTAGTATTAATTATTGTTGACAATATTTAAAATGAGCTATCCATTTCTCCCGAAGTGTCAATTCACTTCCACTTCGGTCGAGAAATAGGGCTCATATGTCAAAAAATTACTAAGTGTCGACCGAAAAATTCGGCATGACCTTCGCTAATTTTTTGACATATGAGCCCCATTTCTCGACCGAAATAGATCGAAATCAACATTTCAGGAGAAATGGGCAGCTCGGGTGATTTTCCTGCAAACATTTCACATACAAAAATGCACAAATTGTGCTCCACAGCCACATATGGTGCTCCAACACCATATAATCTAACAGGGTACAGAGATTTCTGTCATCGTATATATACACACTATAATTTTTTTGGTTTTCATTTTTTCAGGGTTTATTATAGAGAGGATGGTATGATACATAATAATGAAATTGTAGACATACATGATACACACTGCAAGGAAATTCACTGCAAGGAACACATGGATTATTCACTGCAAGGAAATTCACTACAAAGTTAACCACAGATTTTTTTCCCTTTTTGGTGCAGCTACGTAGTACTACTACACCTGATTGGCCAGAGCATATATGGTGGTACTGGATGATGATATACTATGATGTCAAGAACCAAAGACCCACAAAAACAAAGCCCAGGATAGTACTAGAAGATTATTTCAGACAACGATCTGCTAAAATGAAAAAATAACTCAGTTGGAAAGTAAGCAGCATACATCTTTCGATAAAATACAGAAACATCAATTGAAAACTCATGAAAGAACAATTTATAAAAATGAGATCAAGATGGATCATCCTCGGCCAAATATTATAAACACCTCAAGACCCATGTGTTATCCCAGTAAAAACTGACTATTTTTAGGGAGAGCATGAAAAGGCTGTTTGCATTGCTGGTACAGTTTAACAAAAACAAATCAGTCAAGATGAGAAACTGACTTTTGGTTTGCAAATCAACTGATTTTGGCCACTCATTTCGATTTTTTCTAGTGCGCTACTGCTCAAGAACATGACCTAATGGTTTTCTTCTTCCCTTCGCATCTACCAATTGAAAAGAGACTAAAATGACATTATGTGCAGCAGCAACATGGGAATAGCTTGGCATAGGCTATTAAGAACTAACCTAGTGTCATGTTCTAATTAAGACCACCACCAACTATTAAGACCACCACCAACTATTAAGAACTAACCTAGTGTCATCAGTTTCATATCTGATATTGGTGAAGAAATTCTCTGTATAAAGCTAGATCACAGTAAGTTTGAGAAGAAAAGGAGATTTAATAGCTAGATCACAGTAAAAATAGCTTGGCACAATATGAATTCTCATGCAAAAAATAGCTAGATCACAGTAAGTTTCATCATCTATGCACGCAATCAGAGGGGGTCACCTGCGGGGTGGTGGTGGCGGTGGTCCTGGACGCCGGAGCGGGCCTCCTCCTCCTGGTGTTCTGCAGGGTGGTGGTGGCGCTGGTCCTGGACGCTGGAGCGGGCCTCCTCCTCCTGGTGCTCTGCCGGGTGGTGGTGGCGGTGGTCCTGGACACTGGAGCGGGCCTCCTCCTCCTGGTGCTCTGCGGGATGGTGGTGGCGGCGGTGGTGGCGGTGGTCCTGGACGCTGGAGCGGGCCTCCTCCTCCTGGTGCTCTGCGGGGTGGTGGTGGCGGTGGTCCTGGACGCTGGAGCGGGCCGGCCTCCTCCTCCTAGTGCTCTGCGAGGCCATCGCGAGGCCACGGCGAGGCAAGGCTGGTGCGGCGCGGCGGGGCGGGCGAGAGCGGGGGAAAAAGGGGCGGGCGCGGCGGGGCTGGTGCGGCGGCGAGAGCGGAGGCGTGCTAGCTAGGGTTCTATCTGTGGGATTGACTCGATTTGGGGCAGTGAGATTGAAAACACTAAGTCAAAAAATTCTGTGGCGCATCTGTACAGATATGCGCCACAGAATTGTTGGAGATGGTACATAAAAGGCGCGTTGCACTGTTGTTTGACAGAAACACTTGCTTACCACACTGGTTCAGCGCTTGCTCCTTTGTTCTGAACCTGGGGTGGCCAGGTTCGATTGCTGGCTGCCACATCTCTTTTTTGACTTTTTAAAAAATATTTTCAGGATGGTAATAATATATTAATAGCAAGAACTAATATATTTGCCTATTAAAAACAAGAATTAATATATTTGCCTCGATATTATATTATATATATATGCTTGTGTCACACCCACATCAATATCCGCATATATTAGTTTGTCAAAGTAATACATATATGCAGGCGCGCGAGCACACATGTGCATTAATTAGTACAAAAAAGGCGTCAAAAACCGCTAAGTCGGCTTCGAGGTAGCTAGTGTCTTTTCACAACAACTTTCTTGCCCTTCTTCTTCGCGGTAGAATACTTTAGGCTGGCCACCTTGAGATTTCTTCTCGTGTACGGGTAACCTTTAGCCGGTAGGGTAGTCTTCCTTCTTACTTTAGCATAAGTAGTTGCCTTGTCGAAGTACTTGTCGAATTCCTCTTCGATCTTGGGATCGCCGTTCTTGTCGATGTCTTGCTTGTTGGCGGGTCCTTCCATTCCGATGATGCTCCTCTTGCCCCTCCTCACGACAAAACGGCTTGGCTTTGTCGGGTCGGTAATGAAGAAGCATTGGTCAACTTGGCTAGCGAGCACCCATGGCTCATTTTTCGTGGAGGAGTTCTTCGATTTGGCATCGGGTATAACCATGGTGGTGAAAAACTGGCCATCTTTTTCGACGCTCTTGGCCCATCTGACACGAAACATCGGCACCGTCACTCCGCAGTAGTCGAGTTCCCATATCTCCTCGATCCTTCCGTAGAATCTTTCCTTGACATCAGTCTCGTCATCAGCGTATGATAGCATAGTTACTCCTGAGTTTTGATATTCGCTATTCTTGTCCTTCTCCTCGGTGTAGAATCTGTAGCCGTTGATGTCGTACGTCTGATAGGTCCTAACGTTGCACCCGGGGCCCTGTGAGAGTGAGAATATGAGTTTCTGATCTTCAGTATAAGGCGTCGGCATGGGACTTTCCAGTAGCCTTTTCTTGAACCACCCCGTGAAGCTGGCGTTGTGCTCTCTGGTTACGTCTCCCTTCTTCCTCGGCTTGCCCATGTTGGCGAGCTTTTGCTCGATTAAGGTTTTGTTCTCATCCACCTAGGGGCCGACCAACTGTATGTGTTGTAGCGCGACTCGGTTTGCCCTATCAAAGTCGGCGTGTTCGAGTTCGATGTCGACGTGGAGTGCGTGGTAGCCCTCGCGGTGACCAAATCCAGCGAGCCTCCCGAGGTGCTTCCTGGTGGGCAGACCGACATCCTGGTTCTCGGTGCTTAGGTAGTTCTGGCAGAAGGAGATGCACTTGTAGGTCAGAAAGCCCTTGGCTATGCTTCCATCTGGATGGGACCTGTTGCGAACGAATCCTTTGATGACACCGTTTAGCCTTTCAAACGGCATCATGTTGTGCAGGAACACCGGCCCGAGATGGATGATGTCATCCACGACATGGACAAGCAGATGCACCATGATGTCGAAGAACGCGGGAGGGAAGTAAATCTCGAGCTCGCATAGTATCTCGACGATCTCTTCCTGTAGCTTGCCGAGCTGCTTCACGCCGATAGACTTCCTAGATATGACATCTAAGAAGTTGCAGAGGCCAAATAGCGTCTCACGGACGTGCTCGTCCATTATCCCTCGGATCGCAACGGGGAGTATCTGCGTCATCAGCACGTGACAGTCATGAGACTTCATCCCACTGAACCTCTTCTTCGCTACGTCCAGATATCTGCTTATCTTCCCAGAGTAGCCGTGCGGAACCTTGACTCCTAGGAGGCAACGGAAAAACCTCTCGAGCTCCTCCTCGCTTAGAGTGAAGGATGCAGCTTTAAGCACCACCTCATTCTTCTTATCCCTTTTGCGGCGACCCTGGGTCCCTTCCATCTGTTCATCGTCATTGTCGGCATCGTCACTATCGGGGTACTGAAGTTCCTTCTTAATGCCAAGCAATTTTAGGCCGCTTCTTGCTTTTGGCCCATCCTTGGTCCTATCCGGCATGTTCATCAGAGTGCCGAGCAGGCTCTCGGTAACGTTCTTCGTGATGTGCATCATATCGAGGCTACGGGGCGTGTGGAGGACCTTCCAGTAAGGAAGGTCCCAGAAAACGGACCTCGCCTTCCATACTCCATGGAGCGGTGATGGCTGTTCCCTCGTCCGCTTCTTTCCTGGCGCAGGGCACTCTTCCCAATTATCCAGAAGCTCCTTGATTTCTTCACCGCTTAACGGTCGATGTGGGGCATTTTCGAGCTCGTCTTTTCCATTGAACAGGTCTCCGCGTTTTCTCCACGGGTGATCCTTACGGAGCCACATTCGAGCCTAACGTTCCTTGGATCGAGCCCGAACTCATCTTGGAATTCGATGTCCAGCGCATTCCACTGGCTAGCATCCGTGGGGTGTGTCAGGATCTTGCCCTTCTCCAGATCATCTTCTGGCTTCTCCCTCTTCGTGTGCTGTTGCATAAGCTCTGCTTCCTTAGGGTCTACGAAATACCACTGCAGATGGGAAGTGATAGGAAAGTACCACACCACTTTTCGAGGAACTTTCTTGTTCCCTCTCTTGTACCGTCCCTGGCCGCACACCGGGCATGTTGTTCTATCCTTGTACTCGTTCCGGTAAAGTGCGCAGTCGTTGATGCATGCGTGGTACTTCACGTACGGTAGGTCTAGTGGGCAAACTACTTTCCTCGCCTCCTCGATACTTGTTGGCAATGTGTTGTCCTTGGGAAGACGAGCGTGCCAGAATTTCATGTGAGCGTTAAAGCTAGTGTCGGTCTATTTGTGCTCCGCCTTCATCTCCAGAGCCTTCAGCATTACACTCAAGCGTGTATCCTCGGGTCGGCACCCAGGATACAATGGAGTCCTCCCGTCTACCTCCATCTATGTCAGCTTGGCTTTCTCTCTAGCTGCAGCTCTCGTGTTGGCCGTCTGCTTGATGAGTATTTCTTGAAGATGAGGGTCCCGCAAGGCCGAAGTTAGCGGCGTGTCCGTGCTCCCGTCTTCTCCACCGCCACTACCACCATCTGCTCCGGCATCGTCTCCTTCATGATGATCGTGTCTGCCGGCATCTCCTTCTTCATGATGATCATGTTCGTCGGCATCTCCTTTGTCATGATGACCATGTCCAGGAGACCCTTCGTCTTCTCCCCCGCCCCCGGCCTCTTCTTCATCATGGCCACCGACATCTACCGACGGCTCCTCATTCACTAAGAAGCCAGGCATGAAACCGCGCGTCAATAGGTGAGACTCCAGTTGTCCGGAATTAGGGTTGATCCACTTCCGGTGTTTGCACGTTCGGCACGTACATCTTATCTTGGTCATGTTGTTCCGAACCATGTCGGCTACCGCGCCAGCCTTGTATCTAACCACCCAGCGTTCGCTCATATGGATGACCATGGTCGCCTGCGCGCGAACATAGACCAAATTAAGGAGAGTATGTTAGAACCATGCACACACACGACGCGCACACATACATGCATGCATGATCGCCGGGAAATTTTGGCATGACCTATCCTAAAAATAGGACGTATGGCTAGTGCAGAAATTTGCCGAAATGGACGTTAATCAACATTTCGGCAAACCTCCATGCACCCGGTGCCGGCAACATGCATTCAAGCACAACACAACCTCCCTCTACAAGCAACATGTATTCAAGCACAACACAAAGCGAAGGAACATCATCTCTCGCCATCGCACACCGCCCGCAGGACCATCTTCACCTACAAAACATCCATACACACCGCGTCGTGGCCCGCTGGCCACACAAAACATGCATCACACAAGTACACATGCACACATGCCTCACAAATCTACAAACCCCATATGCATATAGTGTAGCAAGAGGGGGTGTTGGGATGTGTGGAGGAGGAAAGTATGAGTGGTTTACTACCTTTACAAGTAGGAGTAGCTTCCCCTCACAAGTACATGAACCAAAGTAGGTCTAGCTATCAACAATGGAGGTGAGTATGAGCAAAATGGAGTGGGAGGGAGGAGGAGGCGAGCTAGCTAGTTGGAGGTGGTGGGAACAAGGGAAAGGGGGGCTGCCACCTTTTGTAGATCTGTTTCGCACATTCTGTGGCGCATATGGAAAATGCTCCACGGAATGTCAAAATTTTGTGGCTCATATAGCTACATGCGCCACAGAAAGTGAGAATTCTGTGGCGCATATGCTATATGCGCCACAGAATTTTGACATTCTGTGGCGCATATATCCATATGCGCCACAGAATTCTGGCCTGTCCATGTGCTGGGATCAGGCCCACGTGGGCCCACAGGAATTCTGTGACGCATGTAGCTATATGCGCCACATAATTCTCACTTTATGTGGCGCATATATCCATATGCGCCACAGAATTGCAGGAATTCTGTGGCGCATTTGCTACATGCGCCATAGAATTAATTTTAGTGGAGCATTTTTTGCATATGCGCCACAGAATTAAAATCTACCTATAATCGTTTTCCTAGTAGTGCCGCTAGAATGGGGTAGCAAATTATGATTCTATTTTTATGACAATTGACAACCAAACATCTTTATTACTCCCGTCTTGAATTCAATTTCAATTCTTGAATTCCAGGCACAGTTTATGGTGATCTGACCATGCTTTGGAGTTTAGATTTGATGTGTGGTTTATTAATAAGCTGTTTAACGAGCTTTATTGAGCCTTTAGGGGTTTTGATTTGGTTGGCAGTTTATTTTGCAGCCACTTAATAATTTCTAAGCGTGTGCGTTTCCGTTGGAAGGGAAAAGGAAAGCACGGTACGTACGGATTGTCCGCACATCATACAGTATATATTCTAGTGCTACGTGGAGTGGTGTTGCCATCTTGCCAAACCCACCTCATTCCCCCAGCAGTGAACAATTCCAAGCTGCCAAACCAGCCATGGCCGCATCCGTCCTTGTCGCGCTCCTCCTTCTTGTGTGCCTCTTCCAAGCTGCCCATGGAGGAGGCACGGCGGGCGCATCATCGGAGGGGTACGTGCCGGTGCGCACGGTGGTGTACCGGTCGGCGTCGGCTTTGACGGCGGAGGCGTACGCGCCGTTCGAGCTGTGCATGGGTTGCCGTTGCTGCCCGCCGGGCGCTGGCGCGGGGAACGACAGCTCGTCGTGCGTGGACACGAGCTGCTGCTACGGTATCGACTGCAACATCCCCGGCAAGCCCTTCGGGACCTGCGGCTTCACCCCGCGCACCTGCGGCTGCGGCGACGCCGCCGGCGGTAGCAACTGCACCTCTGCACCCGCCCCGCCTAGCTAGCCTTGTTCTTAAATCTGATTAATTTTGATCGATCGATCCGATCCATGTACGTATATGTATGACCGGCGGACTGATGCATACGCTTATACTTACTGCAGCGCAGCCTAGCTAATTATAATTTATATCAATCCGAATTGTTTTTCGTATTCGTCGTACGTTCGCGCCGATGTTTTCAAAGCTGTTCGGTGATCGCTGTTGACATGTGTGTGATTGTCTCGTTCTACCTGAAAGTTTGACAGTAACCTCGCCGCCGGACGATGCGTTTCCCCCGGCTTATTGATCAGTAAGCAAGAACATCTTCGATGTGCAGTTTTATTTTATTTTGGTAGGTAATTACTGCACAACCCAAATCGCGTTGTGATTACTACTACTACTAGACTAGACTAGATCGAAGAGAAACTCCCCGCGAGTTATGGAGTACGTATCTCCTAGAGTATAGTACACCTCTTGGTCATGGAAGACAAGTAGCAGCAGCACCACCAAACCCTGTGAAAACGACGTTACTAGTTTGTTTCCATGTCCTCGATCGATCGTGCCCGTTGCCAATGGAGACTTTGGCTGGTTTGGTAAACGTAACCGATCGATCGGAGACCAAACGCACGCACCTGACCTGACGTGAGGGCACTCGATCGATCGGCGCACACACACACACGAATCGATATACCTGCCCGCCCGGCCCCCAAGATACTCTTGTCTGAGACATGCAGCTGCACGCCCTAGAAATGATACTGAAACAAAACAGTACAAACGTACTAACGTCTAAAACTATAAGATCAAGAGGTAGCTTTGTCTCACAGCCACAGGCATCTTTTTTTGGCAAGGAGGGCAGTTCCTTGAGTTTTGAGTTGCAACATGCAAGAAGGAACATTTTTTTTACAGGTATGAATTGAGTAGACAAGGGGTTTGGGATATGCGATGCTCAAGGAAGCGAGATCGGCATGCCACGTACGTTGGCCGGGCCGGGCCGGCATCTCGGGCACGCGCGCGTGTCCGGCAGACGGTGGGCCGACGGCGCCCGCGCGCCAGGGGAATCACGCACGCACACGCACCTTGCCTGCGAAGATGAATGTGATAGCATCATGGGAAAAGCGAGACGACAGGGAAGGTTACAATCGATCAAGAGAGGTGTATATATGCGTTTTTTGTGCCCATCAATTCAATCAACTCTCTTTAATTAGGCTACAAGCATCCCAACGTAGCGCCTCAATCCATAATGTGGTGTGTATCAACAAGATGGACCACCGGCGTACCGTACACGGTGAATGTCATATATCGGTGGGTGTGTCGTCACACAGAAATCACGGAGTTGCTAGATTTTTTTAAGTAAACCACATATTTTATTAGAGAATCCAGAGATTATATATGGTCAACATCTAAGACAAACATGCTTATCAAGCAACTTTGCACAAAAAACTTGGCAAGTAAAATTACAATTCCACCTTTGGAGGAGTTTGTGCCTCGCCGAACCGTCGTCCATCTACCTCCGCCGTCACCATGATAGTGTCGAACAAAGAGGGCAAGTAAAAACCGTCATACCTAGATCTAAGAGAGCACAATCGCATACGAGGATGCTTTTCGAGCCGATGAACTGACTCGTCGCAAGCGACGATCCCGAGACTTTGTGGCACATCGTCCGGGGATCTTTCCCGTGATCACCAGACCCCGACATCGTCGTCTTCATCTGACGCAGTCGAAGAAGTACGTTGTCGCCTGCCATCTTCCATGCGCACAACTGCAAGACGTCAAACACTGCTGCAGTAGCCGACGCGACTGTCACCCGCGAGAGTGACAAACTTCGACCACCAGACACAAATCTCACTGGATCTAGAGACCGATGAGAAGACCAGGCCACATGCCCCCCGACATCACCGGTTGGAGCGACGACGAGATGGAACAAGAACAGGGACAAATTATTTCGATGCGATATAGTCTCCTCCATGGAAGACACGCATCAAGGAAGAAGAAGACCTACCCTAACTACAGGACGGAGCCCAGGTTCCCCACCCCTTCCCGTCGCTGGAGCGGCTGACGGAGGAGGCAGGGACCGGCGGCGGCTGTAGATCCGGGGGTAGATGCGATTGCCTGGGTACGCCGCACGGGGTTGCTAGATTAATCCTAAACAAACAACTGTTTGGCTGTTTGGTTGCTCTTCCTATTTTTCCCCGTCATACGATCTTGTTAAGTTGCCTGCAAATGCAATGTATGCTTTGAGTAGAAACTAAAGCGTATTGTTTGGTTAACTGCTTTAGTCTGTGTTTAATAGGGTTGCGAAGCGGCAACCTGCGAGGGCCCGTGAAAGCAAAATTTAGATCAAATTAGAGAAATTTTGATCTAACAAATTTTGCCTACGAAGCGGGACAGATCGGGTGCCGCTTTGCAACCCTAGTGCTCAAGCAATAAACTATATTTGGTTGTGTGCAAGACATGAAGTATTGTAACCTCTTCTTCTAGTGTAATGAGGGTATCAACCTATTTGTGCAGAACTAAAGTACCAACTGTTGGAATTCTTGGCTAAATGGCCCATTTTATATTTCATTTTAATAATTCCTGAAAATCCTAGAGACATATGTGCCCCATTCATGCATGACAAGAGGTGGGACAAATGGTTAGTCTCATATTATTAGTTGAAGGAAGATTTCACCACCTTATAAGGAGAGTCTTCCACCACTTGGTAAAAGGATGAGAAGGAGAGAGACGTACACGCGCGCTCCTCCTCCGCCGCCCGCCTCGTCACGACGCGAGCGCGTCGCGGGTTGCGGGAATGACTTGAGACGAGAGTTTTCCTTTCTTTTTGCCGCGCATGAATGGATTAATAATTTGAACAGTCTGAGTGGATGTTTAATATGAGATTTAATCCAAACGTTTCCTCTGAGATTTAATTCGACTGTTTTCTCTGAGATTCAATTCGAACGTTCGTTTCCTCTCCCAACGCTGCTTGTTCGCCTGCCTACCCGTGCCTATAAGAGTGAGAGGTCGCTCCTCTCCTATAACATACTTCAGAACATCGCCTCCAATTTCAGAGAATTGCGTTGCCGCTCCGTTTTCCCCCATCCTGTCTTGCGGCGTGCACCGCTAGCCGGGACAGTAGGCCTCCGAGATCCCGCTATTTTGAGTCCTGTATGGGAGAAGGGCGATAAGATTTTTGGGGAGCGTTATTGGTGCGACTACTGGCTTTGTCATGGACTCCTTCACGTATAGCGACTACGCCGACGTCTTCTCCAACAAAGACTTCTTCCCCCAATATAAGCAATCTCTTTCTTGACGACATGGCTGACGACGGTGCCAACGCCAACACCAGCGGTTCCTCTGGCGGTCCCTCTGCTGCGATGTACATCATCTTTCTTAATCTTGTTTATCTTAGTACAATAGTATGTCATTCCCTTTGGTTTGCTATAGATCTTGCTCTGATCTTATCTCAAGTTGTATGCTTAGCAATCCTCTTGGATATCTTCCTTAATTTGTACTACCTCCGTCCCACGGCTTAAGGCCTTTAATTTTTTGAAAAAGTTAAACTATGTAAAGTTTAACCAAGTTTTTAGAAAAAAATATTAATATTTACAATATGAAATATATACCCTTGGTTCACCATGAAACATATTTTCACGTGGTTTCTATATAATATCATAGTTCTTAATAGTATTTTCAAAAACTTTGGTCAAACTTTCCATAGCTTGACTTTTCAAAAAATTATAGGCCTTAAGCCTTGGGACGGAAGGAGTATTTGCTAATTCATATGATTAGTTTAACTTTTGTTATTCTATTTATGTTTTATTTAGCGTTTATCTTGGGTAAATTGCTTTTAAACTCAACAATCCAAAAACCTTATTATAGGCAATTTGTTCCATGTGGATTTATTGCATCCACGAAGCCACATGTGTTTGAAGGTGTTAATTACAAAAGATGGCGTGCAAGAGCAGTGCTCTAGTTTCAGACCATGAGCTGCTATAACGTCATTTACAGCGCACCTGAGGGAGATCTTAATCCTGCTCAGGAAGAGGCCTTTCAAAAACTTGATACCACATTTAAGGCTTCCTTGATCAGCATCCTTGGCGACAATATTATCGATTCATACCTAACATTTAGCAATGGCAAGGATATGTGGGATGCCCTCGAGAGAAAATTTGGAGTCTCCGATTGACATAGGTATGATTATTCGGGTCCTTATGATTTGCTACCTAGGACCTACAGAGAAGATTACGGCCCATGAAGAGTCAATATGAAAGATCCAAAAGAGCAACCAACAAAGATTATAGTAGGAAAGAGAAACAAAGACTGACCTGGAGTTGGTATTGTAATTATGTAACCTATCTCGATACAACTTTGAGACCCGACCTATTATATATAGGGCGGGAGAAGTCTAGGAAAGGCACCGGACAATCCCCAAGCGACTTGTAACAGAGTGATTCTCTCAATATTCAGGCGACTTTGATTCCATTATTTCCTGACTTCCAACGAAATCCCAGCGTTCTCTTTTCCGCAAAACCCTAAGTCCTTCTCCATTGACATTGCCGATATCTCCCCTTGTTACCGATGCTGGCAGTGAACTGTATGTCATGGAACAATTCTATGACTATAAGATGGTTGATGACCGCTCATTTGTGGAGAAGGCTCATGAAATACTGTCACTTGCCAGGGAGCATGAGCACTTCACTTGTGTGTTACCGGACAAGTTTGTTGCCGGAGGCATTATTGCTAAGCTTCCCCAATCATGGAGGAATTTTGCTACTTCTCTGAATCACAAGAGACAAGAGTTTTCCGTGACGAATCTCATTGGGACTCTTAATATGGAAGAGAAGGCGAGAGCAAAAGACACACATGCTCGAGGTACTGAGGGAGGTTCTAATGCCAATCTAGTATAGAAAAGGAACTTCCAGCCTCACAAGTTCAAGAACAAGGGCAAGTTTGATGGCAAAGGAAATTTTGATGGAAAGAACAAGGCTTCACAGCCTACCAGCTTCAAGAACAAGACTAATAAGAAGAAAGTGTGCGGTGATCCTGATCATTGGGCTCCTGCTTATCCCAACCGCTTTGACAAGCGCCAACATGGGAAGGGCAGCAAGACTGCTAATGTTGTCATGAGTGATGTTGAGATGAAAGATGTTGGGTATGGTCTATTACCTACTGTTCTTTCATTATGTCATTCTCCTGATTGGTGGATTGACACAGGCGCTAATGTACATGTCCGTTCTGATATCTCCATGTTTTCTTCATATTAGGTAAGAGGTGAAAGAACATTTCATGGTTCCCTGTGTTTTGAGTGTTAGATAATAATACCGTGGAGTTTTCTCATGTGTGCTAAGTGTGCAGGGAATGTTCTTGTGTTTGGGGGGCGGATTATCCTCCACATCAAGGGCCAGATAATTCGGCCTAACTCATTTATCAAAGGTAGCCAAGGCATGACGCTCGGAGTGGGTTTAGATTTTCTCCCGGAAAATCCGAACAGGGGCGGTTTTTCCTTCCCTGGCCGGATAATCCAGCCTTCGCATGGGGCCGGATAATCCGACCCCCAGAAAATGATCTAAGGTAGCCAAGGCACGATGCTTGGAGTGTGATCGATTTTCTCCCGGAAAATCCGAACAGGGGCGGTTTTTCCTTCCCTGCCCAGATAATCTGGCCTTCGCATGGGGCCGGATAATCCGGCCCCCAGGAGGCGCTTCAGGGCAGGCTCGTCGCGTCGCTCTGAGTGGGGGCGGTTTATTTGCCGGATAATCTGAGTCTGGGGCGGAGTTTTTCCCAGGACGAATAATCCGGCCCTCACTTGGGCCGGATAATCCGGCCCCCAAAGGCTCCAAGGGCTCAGTTGGGGAAGGGGTATAAAAGCCCCTTCATCCCCTTCAGGCAAACTTCTTGATTCATTCGAAAAGTGTCAGACCCATTGCAAGAGCTCTCTCTCTCTCGATCAACTTCAACCACCCGAAGGCTTCAATATTTGGGGGAATTGAAGGAGGAGACAATCTACATAGTCATCACGAATCAAGCGCATCAACTCCTCTCCATTCATTTGGAGAAATCCCCGATCTAGTATTCTTGTCAATATCTTGATCTTGTGTTTTGTTATTGATAACTTGTTCTTGGGGCAGCTTGTTGTCATTACGGGAGCCTCCAATTTGGTTGTGGAGTTGTGCCCCGCTAGTTGTGTAAAGGCGCCGGTTCCCGCCTCGAAGGGTTCCTATAGTGGAAAGGTGGATCAGGCCTTTGGTGGCAGGATCCATCAGAGAACAGGGTGAGGCCTATTGTGGCGTGGTGGTCTTAGTACCGCCCACCCCTCCAACGCAGATGTACTTCCCTTAACAAGGAAGGAACTACGGTAAACCAAATCATGTGTCTCCGCGTGCTTCACTACGGTTCACTCGTTCCTCTTTCCACTCGCCTTTTACTCGCTAGTAGTTGGGTTTGCATATAGGGAAATTCTTCCTAATAGTCTATCTAGAGAATTTACCTTTTGTGTCAAGCCTAAAATTTAAAAATCATTAAAATTTGAAGTAGCACCTATTCACCCCCCTCTAGGTTCCCATACGATCCATTTCAATTGGTATCAGAGCCACGACTCTTTATTTGGGCTTAGCGGCCTAAGAGAAGTATGGGTACCAAGGAGAATGGGAATGAGGCTATGGACAAGGTCATAATGGATGACCTCAAGACATTGGAAACAACCTTGTTGAAATCCTTTGAGACCAAGATGGAGGAGATGCACCAAATGATTGCTCGCCTCACATCATCCGTAGCCCCATCTCCATCCTCCTCTAAGGCTACCACTCCCTCATCCAAGGATAAGGCTAACACCGGATCCAAGGAAGATGAAGTGGTAGGTGACAAACATAATGGTTCCGCCTCCAAGAAGGGAAGTGGTAAGGAGGAATATAGTGAAGTTCATCACTTATATTCTCCCGACCCACCTATCCCTCATCCTCATATAAACAATAGGGGTGATCCACCTAAGCTTACTGCATCTTCATTTAATTAATGGCAATTCTTAATGAAGTCTCATGTATGCAACTCTTCCATTGAACTTTGGAGGATTATCAAAGAGGGTCTTGATACGTCCATTTTGCATCACTATTCTATGTCTTAATTCACTATTATTCATTCATATATT
The DNA here is from genome assembly GCA_916181665.1 of Avena sativa. Classification (NCBI taxonomy): domain Eukaryota; kingdom Viridiplantae; phylum Streptophyta; class Magnoliopsida; order Poales; family Poaceae; genus Avena; species Avena sativa. The sequence continues at coordinate 369,915,980 of OV702290.1, forward strand.
TCGTATTGAGAGGTGATACTTATGTTATTTCATCTGTTTTTGCATGGTTGATGACTTTTGGAGCATGGACCGCTGTAGTCAGGATTCTGATGGAAAAGGTGCTGTTTGGAGGCGCAATTCGTGAAGATCAGAAAATCCGGGAAAATATACGGAAAATCCTATTTTTCTAGAAGACTAAGGATGCCAGAAGACGGAGTGGAGATGGGCCACAGGAGGCCCACACCACCCCCTGGCACGGGCAGCCCTAGGCCGCGCCTGGAGGTGGTGTGGCCACCCTGGCCCACTCCAGCCTCTCCCCTCTGGCGTATATCATCCTCCCGAAACCCTAAGACTCGGAGAGCGACCACAGAAAGATTCCACCCGCCTCTGCGGGGTAGAAAACACCGAGAGAGAATGATCTCTCTGACAGACAGATTTCTGCCGGGGGAATTCCTTCCCGGAGAGGGGAGATCGTCACCATCAACACCACCATCAAGATGGACTTCATCGGGATCATCATCATCATCACCACCATCATCACCATCAGCACCCTCATCACCATCTCCATATTGCTGTAACAATTGAGTTGAATCTTGCATTAGTTCATAGGGGAAACTTTCCCGGTGTTGATTACTCTTTGTAGTTGATGCTATTGAGTGAACCATTGAATTATTGTTTATGTTCAGATTGTTATACATCATTATTCCATCTCTGATCATGATCCATATGATGTCTTGTGAGTAGTTCGTTTTGTTCTTGAGGACATGGGAGAAGTCTTGTTGTTAGTAGTGGAGTTGCATTGAGAAAGATTCAATAGATTGTTATTTAAGTTGTGGTGTACTTCTTCTAGTGGTGTCATGTGAACGTCAACTACATGACACTTCACCTATATGGGCCTAGGGGAATGCATTGTGTATTTGGCTACTAATCGTAGGGGTTGCCGGAGTGACAGAAACCTGAACCCCCGTTAGGAAACCATTGCACAAGGGACGTAAGGGTCTTAGATTTGAAAGTTGTGGTTAGGTTTCTACCTTAATTACTTTCTTGTACTTACAGATGTTTGCAAGGGGTATAATCACAAGTATTTATTAGTCTTGGATGGGGCGGTACATTAGCACAGGTTCACCCACACAACACTTAGCAAGCTAAAGAAGATTAATCAACTATATGAAGCGAAAGCACTTGACAGTCTTCCCATGTGTCCTCGAGAACGTTTGGTCTTCTTAAGTAATACAACCGGCTTGTCCTTTGCTACATAAAGGATTGGGCCACTTGTTGCATTTATTCCTACTGTCTTTTATTTACTCGTACTTTGTTTACTTGCTTTATCGAAAACCCCTAAAAATCCGTTTGCTAAGTATTTGCAGAGAATTCATGATCCATACCACTAGCCAGCACCTTCTGCTCCTCATTGGGTTCGACACTCTTACTTATCGAAAATACTGCGATACACCCCCTATACTTGTGGGTCATCAAGACTATTTTCTGGCGCCGTTGCCGGGGAGTGAAGCGCTATTGGAGAGTGGAGCTGGTAAAGGAAACTTCTACTGTGAGTATTGTTTACTTCTGTTAGTTGCTTTATTTTTGTTATGGATAATTCGCTGAGTTTCTTATTTGGTAATGCTACTACCACTGCTAAGGTAGTAGATAAACCACCACTTGCTGAGAATGATGTTTTCAAAATACCTACAAGAATTATTGATCGTGTTATGGATAACTACTATGTTGGGGATGGAACTGTCCATCTCGGTGATCATTTACTCTTTATACATGAATTATGCGGGTTGTTCAAGTGTGCAGGTATTACTACAGATCAAGTTAAGAAGAAGTTATTCTCATTATCACTGAAAAGAAGAGCTGAGGAATGGGATAAGCTGCTGAAGAATGGTCAAGCTCTGGAATGGGAGGAAATAGTGCCTCTCTTTTATTCAAAGTTTTATCCTCCTAGTGAGATTCATAAAGATCGGAATCAAATATACAACTTTTGGCCTCTTGATGGAGAGATTACAGCTCAAGCTTGGGGGAGATTGAAGTTACTAATGCTCAAATGTCCCATTCATGAGCTCCCCAACAATATTATTATCAATAAATTTTATGCAAGGCTCCCTCTACATGATAAAGATTTATTGGATGCTTCTTGTGCTGGATCATTCACTCGCATGGAAAAAGAAGCTAAATGGGATCTTCTGGACCGTATTCAAGACAATGCTGAAGCTTGGGAGAATGACAAAGGTAGAAAGTCAGGTATAAATTATGATTATGAATGCATTGAATCTTTTATGGGAACTGATGACTTTCAAAATATTAAAAATGCTTATGGTCTAGACTCTCAAGGTATTGCTTCTTATTTTAAGGCTTTTGCTTCCTACATTGAAGTGCCTAAAAAGAAGTGGAATAAGTATCATGAACCTTATAAAGATGTTGCTAAGAGTGTTCCTGCAAGAAATACTGAAGTTTATACTGCTAATCATGTCTTACCCAAACCTTACATTGAGAAAATTCCCTTCCCAGTTAAGATGAAGGAACATTCTATGATAGCTAGTATGGTTAATGAAAGTATGAATAAAGCTGTTGAACCTGATAAACAAATGGTTGATGAACCTATAATAGCAAATGTGAAAGACTTTGTTACTAAATATGAAAAAGAGGGACACCCTATCCTTTGTAAGGATACCTCTAATATTGTTTCACAAAGTAGTGTTATGAGAGCTAGTATTCCTGTGTTTTTTGTTAGAATAAGCGATCATTGCTATGATGGTCCTTGTGATAGTTATATTGTTAAGTTTATGCATGATACTAAAAGTTACTATGAGAGAGGGAAAAGTGTTCTTATGCATCTCAATAATATCAAGTTTCCTCGTTTTATGCTGAAAGTGTTTATGTTGCACTTCTTTTGCCCTCTTATGCAAGTTGCTTCTGGTTTTAAAAACTTGTTTGTTTGCCCTTGCATAGGAAGTGGGTTAGAATTAAACGTGTGTATTTTTTGCTTCTTAGTGCTCTCTTTCACCTCAATTCATATCCCTATGAGATCTTTTTCAAAATTATCATGCTCGTCTTAATGGCTATAAAGAAAGAGCTTTATGGGAGACAACCCAATTTGTTTTTGCTTTTAGTTTGTTTTTGTTTCTTTGAGTCTTGGAAGTTATTACTTCGGTAATAACCGCTCCTTATCCGTTTTGTTTAGTTTTTGTGTCAAGATCAACCTTTAATGAGAGAGCAGTAAGATTTGGGGAAGTTGCTGTCCCGAAACAGATTTTTGTGCTTCACCGTAAAAATTCGTGAGAGACCTCTGTCTGTCGGATTGAACTGTAATATTTTGTGCTTCTTCCCCAGGTTGTTATTTAACTTTCGTTAGTTTTGAACTTTTTTATTTGAGCAACAGAAGATTTTCTAAAAAATTGATCTTTACCTGCTGGTCTGTTTTGACAGATTTTGCCACTCTTGCATTTGCTTCTTTATTCGATTTCCTTTTTGAATTCTTTTTGGGTTTTCGGAAGAAGTTGCTTCAGTAGCTTTTGTTTTGATGGTTTTCAGTTGAAGTTAGACTCAAAAGGTTTTATCACTTTATATATACTAATGTTGCTAATGAGAACTGTGTGAAAGAAATTTCCAGGAAGTGGAGATAATGGTGTAATAAGGAAAAGAAGGGTTTTATAACTCAAGTAATAAGTGTATGAAGATGAAGATATTGATGATTCAAGTGGTGACTCCGGAAGGATCCACTAAATACCAAATTCAGAGATCTGCAGAGTCCGTTTCCAACTAGGTAATAGTTCTGGTAAGAAAAGTTCCGCAAAAATACAATCCAACTATATTTTTGCAGTTTTCAGTCAATAAGGAAAGCTACGAAGCGAAAAAGGGACGGAAACGGAGCCAGGGTGGCTCACACCACCCTGTGGCGTGGGCCCACCCCTGGCCGCACCACCAGGTGGTGAGTCCGCCCAGACTCCGCCTCCGACCCGTTTTCACCCAATACCTTCCTTTTGATATGAAACTTCGTAATATATATTCCCCCGGATCTCCCGAGGTTCGTATATCGTATTTTCGTCGTGTTTTTGTTTCGATCTGTTTCTGCCAGTACATACTCTTTGAAGGTTTAGAAGCACAATGGTGTTCGCCAAGGATAAGGGGAAGGAGCCTATGGAGGAAGATCTCCAAGACCCCAAGCAGGGGCTGGTACCTTTAGTCTCTTGCCCTGCATCAACGGAAGCCCTACGAGTCACTAAGGAGTTCTGCGATAAGTACCGAGACTTGAGGAGGAAGGTGGACATGCTTCAATGGGAGAATAATAGGCTTCGCAAGATGCTAGAAGATTTCCTCACGTGAACTAAGAAAATATTACCACCACCACCGAAGGAGTAACTCGTCATCAGGTTTGGCATCTTGTTGGTTTGTTCCAAGCTTGGGGGAGTGTCGCGGTATCATATCACTATCTTCTATCTTTTTACCTTATTAGTAGAGTCATATCATGAATAGAGGAGTTATTATGTAGTATGGTTTGCATTATGGAAGTGTCCCCTCTCTCGTTAGATATGTATCCCTTGGTGTGAGTTGCCGTTATGGAATATTAATGAGAAGTTCTATAATTCACTCTTTTGCATAGCTTATATTAGTTTTCAATTCGTGGTTATATGATTGATCTTGTTGTTAGTATTGGTATCACTCTGGGATCATTGAGTTAATTTAGTTCGTTTTGGCAAACCTGGCTCGGTCAGTAGCAACACTATTTTTGAGAATTGAATGAAAAAGATAAAGGTACTCTAAAGAAAAATTATTTCATCGTCTTTCTTTCTTGATTTGCTCATAAGTCTAGTATTCTCTAGTTAAGATCTTTTGTGCTTCCAAGGAAGATTGCATGTTTGTCTTTATCACTTGTATGTTTGTTTGTTTCCTTCAACTCTTATACTTGCTACCCAGCCTTGCTAGCCAAAAACCTGTACTGAGAGGGTATTCTTCTCGTGCATCCACCTCCTTTAAACCAAAACCTTTGCCATTTGTGTCCACCATACCTACCTAGTAGCATTATTGCTATTCCAAGTAAATTCTTGTTTTATCTACCTCCCAAATTAAACTTGTTATGTGAAAATTAGTGATTAAAGCTCTCACGAACTTGATGGCACACTTTACTTTCTTGCATTTAATAAACTTGTACCATTGGGTCCTTCTTTGTTGCGTATATGCTTGCGCTTTATGAGTTGAAGTTAGCCGAACCATGTATCATGGGGACCGCTTTCAACACTTCATTTGGTACTTTGTACCTAGTTGATATCATGTTCTTTTGCTTATGGATCCCGGCAGTGTGAAATAAAAGTGGAACTTGTAAGATCATGGAGTTTATATGTGTGTTAGAGAAACGCCTGGGCCGCTATCCTAAGCCATGCCTAATCATGGTGGAAACTTGTAGCATAACTATAGTGAGCATTCTATGAAGCATCCTCAATAAAAACCTATGCAAATAGCAAATAAAAAGATCGCTGAGATGCTCACTGTCTGCTTGCCTTGTCATTTTGATTATGGGATAGCTCCTGTGTCATGTGCAAGGGGTACCCCGTTGGCGGTTCTCAATGATACGCATGTATTTACAATGACAAGAGCTTGCTCGTGACTAAAGTTGAGTAGCATGAGGATCGGTACTCATAAGTAAGGGGCATGAGATTTCAACTTATAACTTGTCAAGCATATCCTCTTAGTTGTGTCACTTTAACCTTAATCACCTAAAGATGCCTATGATAGGGGCAATGAGAGCTAAAAGCTAGTAAGTATCATAATTTTTGGGAGCTCTTTATGAGACTTGCAATCCCTGCTTCCCTCTTTGAAGGGCCTTTCTTTTACTTTGTAGTTGAGTCAGTAAACCTACTCCCTTCTATCTTAGCAAGTATTTTGAGTTGTTGTGTTTCATTCATTCATATGATGATTTATTCACTCATGTTTCTTATGTTCCTTGCTTTGCACATTTCTCTTATCCTGATGTTTACTACTTTGAAAGCTATCATTGAAAAACCAGCTATTTGTGAACTCCAGCAAATTATCAACTATTCTTCGACCAAGAGCTAAGTTTGCCATTACCAATTCTGATTCACTTTATGTATCTTTATTGTGTTTCCTTAACTTATTACAAGTTGAGTTATATAATAGTGAGTTGTCTTCTATTATGATCTATGTATTTGATGAATGTGATGCTTCTTGTCTGTATTCTTTTATCGACTCTTCACTCCATAAACCTGAGGCCATGTTTATTGAGCTCAGTTTCGCTTGGGGACAAGCGAAGTCTAAGCTTGGGGGGGGAGTTGATACGTCCATTTTGCATCACTATTCTATGTATTAATTCACTATTATTCATTGATATATTTCGTATTGAGAGGTGATACTTATGTTATTTCATCTGTTTTTGCATGGTTGATGACTTTTGGAGCATGGACCGCTGCAGTCAGGATTCTGATGGAAAAGGTGCTGTTTGGAGGCAAAATTCACGAAGATCAGAAATCCAGGAAAATATACGGAAAATCCTATTTTTCCAGAAGACTAAGGATGCCAGAAGACGGAGTGGAGATGGGCCACAGGGGGCCCACACCACCCCCTGGCGTGGGCAGCCCTAGGACGCGCCTGGAGGTGGTGTGGCCACCCTGGCCCACTCCAGCCTCTCCGCTCTGGCATATATCATCCTCCCGAAACCCTAAGACTCGGAGAGTGACCACAGAAAGATTTTGCCGCCTCTACGGGGCGGAAAACACCGAGAGAGAAAGATCTCTCCGACAGACAGATTTCTGCCAGGGGAATTCCTTCCCGGAGAGGGGAGATCGTCGCCATCAACACCACCATCAAGCTGGACTTCATCGGGATCATCATCATCATCATCACCATCATCACCATCAGCACCCTCATCACCATCTCCATATTGCTGTAACAATTGAGTTGAATCTTGCATTAGTTCCTAGGGGAAACTTTCCCGGTGTTGATTACTCTTTGTAGTTGATGCTATTGAGTGAACCATTGAATTATTGTTTATGTTCAGATTGTTATACATCATTATTCCATCTCTGATCATGATCCATATGATGTCTTGTGAGTAGTTCGTTTTGTTCTTGAGGACATGGGAGAAGTTTTGTTGTTAGTAGTGGAGTTGCGTTGAGAAAGATTCAATAGATTGTTATTTAAGTTGTGGTGTACTTCTTCTAGTGGTGTCATGTGAACGTCGACTACATGACACTTCACCTATATGGGCCTAGGGAGTGACAGAAACCTGAACCCCCGTTAGGAAACCATTGCACAAGGGACGTAAGGGTCTTAGAGTTTAAAGCTGTGGTTAGGTTTATATCTTAATTACTTTCTTGTACTTACGGATGTTTGCAAGGGGTATAATCACAAGTATGTATTAGTCTTGGATGGGGTGGTACATTAGCACAGGTTCACCCACACAACACTTAGCAAGATAAAGAAGATTACTCAACTATATGAAGCGAAAGCACTTAACAGTCTTCCCATGTGTCCTCGAGAACGTTTGGTCATCTTAAGTAATACAACTGGCTTGTCCTTTGCTGCATAAAGGATTGGGCCACTTGTTGCATTTATTCCTACTGTCTTTTATTTACTCGTACTTTGTTTACTTGCTTTATCGAAAACCCCTAAAAATCCGTTTGCTAAGTATTTGCAGAGAATTCCTGGTCCATACCACTAGCCAACACCTTCTGATCCTCGTTGGGTTCAACACTCTTACTTATCGAAAATACTGCGATACACCCCCTATACTTATGGGTCATCAGGTCTTCATATTGGAGATCACACCAACTTGACAAGAAGATAAGTTGTGGATAGCCAATTGAATGCAATGGCTCTCCACATTATACAGCTCGGAGTGGGTCCCAAGGACATGCCCCACATTGAACATCTCAACACAGCTAAAGAAGCTTGGGATGCTCTCACCGATCTCTTTATTGGAAATGAAAGCATGAGAAGGAATATGTATGATGCCCTTAGTAATGAAACTGAAGGATTCTACATGTTGGATGGTGAAAACCATGAAGACATGTATAGAAGACTCAAGGGCATCACAACAACTTTTAGAAAGCATGGAGCCACTCACATTGATGAATCTTGGATAAAAAGGAAATGCGTGAGTGCTCTAATGCATTTTTAGCCAACAGACTTGAAGATCTTGCAAGGTAGACACAACTACCATCAAATGACTTCCAATGAAGTCATGCAAGAAATGGCATCATTCAAGGTTGCATCTAAGAACACGGAAGATGCCCGTGCCCGAGCCATTGGAATGAAAAAAGGGGTCAATGTTGCTCTAAAGGCAAATGTTGTTGAGCAAGATGAGGATGAAAAAGGTTTCGAGGGTGTCTCCATGGACTGCCCCGAGGAAGTCAAGCGTGCTCATGGTGAGTACATGGCGTTCTATGCAAGGAACTTTTGGAAGGATCCAGCCAAGGCCAAGTCGGAACTCGAGCGCAAGAATGGGTCAAGTGGAAGAAGAGAAAATGGCCCAAAACTGAGAACATGCTACAATTGTGGAGATAGTCTACACTTTGTGGCTGAGTGTCCATATGAAAATAGAGAAGACAGTGGTGGCAGGCTCATCCTTAAAGAAAAATCCAAGGCACCTAAGAAAAAGCCATTTATCAAAAAGAATGGCCCTTACAAGAAGCAACCCAAGATTGTCTTGGTGGCACAAGAAGAATATTCCTCTGCAAGTGAAGATGAAGAGAATGAAGATAGTTCTCGTGAGGTGTATGCTATAGCCACCACATCGACTCCATCATCACTCTTTGACTCACCAAACGAAAACGTCATCAACAACAACATCACTTGTCTTATGGCAAGAGGGTCTGAGGTATCATCTTCTAGTTCTTCATTCCCTAATACTAACATAAATATGGATATGGATGATCATACTAGTCTTAAAATGAAAGAAGAAGTTATTGCTTTGGACAACTTTTTCACTAACTTGCAAGGTGAGCACAAACTTCATTTTGATGCTCTTATGAGTCAACTTGCCCAAGCCGAAGATCTCCTCGAAGAAAAGGGCAGAATTGAAAGAGAAGATGCCTTGGAGATAGCTTTCTTGAAGAATGCCTTGGAAGAAGAAGAGGAAGCTCGAGTATCCTTGGAAGAGAGACACGAATCAATTGAGGAGTCACATGAAGAAGTTGTGGCTCAGATCATCAAAGAACGTGACAACGCTCTTGCTAAGGTAAATAAACTAAAGAAAGAAAATATTGAATTTGGGGCTGCTCATGCTAGACTCTCGGAGAAGTTTGAGAAACTTGACATTGCTCACAAGGCATTGGAGAGTGAACACTCTACTCTAAATGAGTCTCGTGACCAGCTCCAAACTCAATTAGAGAAGTATGATGTGCCCAACACCTCCACACCATCTCGTGGACAAGAAGAACTTGCAAAGGGATCTCAACACAAAGGTAAAGAAGTTCTAGATGAGATACTTAGCAAGCAAAGGACAAACAATGGAAAAGAGGGTCTTGGCTATATTCCCAAGACAAAGAATAAGAAGAACAAGAAGAATAAGAAGAGCAAGACTGCTCAACCAAAGACTAGCACCACCACCAATGACAAGTCTAATTATGATGGTTTTGTAGGGGCTAACAATCCTAACTTTGAGTTATATGTGATTATTATGGTGATGTTTATGCTAGTTATGTAGGTCCTTATGATTGTTACATTCCTTGGTCTACTTGGGTCCCCAAGACCCTTGTCACTAACATGAGAGGACCCATTGAAAAAATGGGTACCTAAAACTAAGAAGTAACTTTCTTGCAGGGATATGCTTCCGGTGGGTCTAAATGGGTACTCGATAGCGGATGCACGAGTCACATGACCGGAAGCAAGGAGATCATCACGGAGATGCGGCCAAATCATGATCATATAACCGTCTCCTATGGTGACAAGTCAAAATCTGAGGTATTGGGTCTCGGCAAAGTTGTGGTGGCTCACGATATCTCTCTCGTGGATGTCATGCTTGTTGAAACCCTCGGTTACAATTTACTTTTTTTTTGGGGGGCAACCAGCAGGAGCACTGCCTTTTCTACTAGAAGGGGAAATCAAACCATGACACACTTTACAGGAGGGCATTTTTAGATTATGGTGGGAAAATGCCAGAAAACCACCATGAGGACTGGAAAGAAATAAAGAGCCTAATCCAGCTCAGCGGGTATAGCCTGCATGAAGTTGTCGTAGGCTCTTTCCCTCTATTGAATGTCATCTCGAGCGATGGTGGCCACCTCAAAGTAGGTAAGGCATTTTCGAGTGAAAATTCTTCAATTTCTTTCCTTCCAGGCGTTCCAGAGGACATAGAGCAGCCGGCCGCTGAGGCGCTGTTGTGCTTTGCATGTCTTCCTATCGATCAGGTCATCCCACCATTCGGAGATGGAGGCAAAAGATTGGCCCTGATTACCCACAACCTCGTTGTCCCAATGTTGGATGGTGGTCCATACCGCCGCCGTGAAGGGGCAATCTTTGCACAGGTGGGCGGCAGATTCGGGGGCAGAACCACAAAGAGAGCAGTTTGGGTCGTGAGGCCATCCTCTAGCGGCGAGCATGTCTGCAGTGAGCAGCTTTCCGTGAAGGGCGAGCCAGGAGAATAGTTTACATTTCGGCTCTGCATGAGCAGACCAGATTTTCTGTGCTTTGAACTTCGAGAAACATCCATGGAATTGCACGTGGTAGGCAGAGCTAGCGTTGTAGATGCCATCAGCCGTGAGTGTCCATCTAATGGAATCAGGCTGGAGCATGGACAACGTGGTGTCCTGGATGAGGTCCCATAGCTGCAGGTATTGGGCCAACTGGATGGGAGTGTTTAGTCGAGCGATGGAGCGGATCTAGTTGTTGTTGCGGAGTTCCTTTGCAACAGTCCTTTTCTTCCTGGTTGCAATCCTATATAGGTCAGGTGCCCACTGACTGATGGGGCCTAAGTCGCTCCAGTTGTCATGCCAAAAAGAGGCCTTTTCACTGGAAGTCTCTAATATGGTTACAATTTACTTTCAGTTCGTGCCCTTGGTAATATGGGCTTTGCTGTTTTTATTGATGCTAATTTGGTGGTACTCTTGTGGAGCAAGTCTCTAAAAGTCGCTTTCGTGGGATATGTCGAAAATGACCTGTACGTGGTGGACTTTTCGGGGAAAACCACTACAGGCCCGATGTGTCTTTTTGGAAAGGCTGACGCGGGTTGGTTATGGCATCGCTGACTAGCCCATGTCAATATGAGGACTTTGCAAAGTCTCCACAAGGGTGGCCACATCCTTGGACTAAAAGAAAATGTTTCCTTTGCCAAATATCGTGTTTGTAGGGCTTGTGTTGAAGGGAAAATGCATGAATCTCCTCATCGAAGGAAGACTATTATTTCATCAAAAAGGATCTTAGAGATCCTTCATGTGGACCTCTTTGGACCTCCATCTCATGCAAGCCTCGGTGGGAAGAAGTACTGCCTTGTGATCGTTGATGATTACTCAAGATATACTTGGGTCTATTTCTTCAAGTTGAAGAGCGAGACTCAACAAACAGTCATCGACTTTGCCAACGAGGTTCAACGTCAACACAATGTCCCTATTCTGGCAATAAGAAGTGATAACGGCTCCGAGTTCAAGAACTACACCTTAAATGAATTCCTTAGTGAAGAGGGGATAAGACAGCAATATTCCACTCCGTACACCCCTCAACAAAATGGTGTTGCTGAGAGGAAGAACCGGACTCTAATGGATATGGCAAGATCTATGCTAGTTGAATTCAAGTCTCCATATAACTTCTGGGCTGAAGCAATCTCTACCGCTTGTAATTCATCCAACCGGTTATACCTCCGTAAAATCTTGGACAAGACTCTATATGAAATACTTACCGGTAACAAGCCAAACATCTCATACTTTTGGGTATTTGGGTGTAAGTGTTTCTTTCTCATCAAGGGAGTTTGTTTATATAAATTTGAATCTAAGGCTTTAGAAGGTATTTTTGTTGGTTATGGTACTGAATCCCACACTTATAGAGTCTACAATAAGATCTCCGGAACTGTTGTAGAATCTTGTAGAGTGGTGTTCGAGGAAAATGATGGCTCCCGTGCGGGGCAAGTTCATATTTGTGATGCAGATGTTTAAATACCCCAAGATGCCATAAGAAGAATGAGCGTGGGATTTTTCCGCCCCATTGAGGAACCCCTTGTGGCGGATCGGGAAGGATAATGATCTACTCATGAAGAGCCCTCATCTACACAGACTGAACATGCTCCAACCACGGGAGTAACTTCTACACCAACTCCACCAAATGTTGAAGGTCAACATGCTCTTGAATGCTCCAGGCCGGATTATCCGGTCGACACCGGATTATCTGGCCACCACTCTACTAACGACCAAACTGCTCATCATATCGAAGAAACAGCTGCAAGCCCCAGGCCGGATTTTCCGGCTGACCCCAGATTATCCGGCCCCTCGCCAATTCAAGCAAGCTCCAGGCAACCTGGTGAAGATGTTTCAGGTTCTCCCAGGCCGGATTATCCGGCCTCACCCTCGGCCGGATTATCTGGCCCTGAAACTCCTGATGATTAGCAGCCTCCTGTTACGGCTGTTGATCCACTTCAAGGGAAAGTTTCATCATCTCCTACTACTGATAATTAGGCTACTAATCAAGGTCAAGCAAATGATTCCAACAAAGACACAAGCGATGAAACTATTCCACCAAGAGACAACAAGCTTACTGAACTTCGCCGCAAGGCTCATGCTGATCGGAACCTTGAGTTAAGGGGTCATACTCTTGACAAAGTTGTAGGTGATCTTCAACGAAGAGTTTCCACAAGAAGGGAATTGGCAAGTTTTGGTGAGCATCAAGCCCACATCTCAATGGTGGAACCCAAGAAAGTGTTTGAAGCTCTTGAAGATCCGGACTAGGTTGTTTCTATTCATGAAGAGTCTAATAACTTTGAGCGCAACAAGGTTTGGAAACTAGTGGATAAGCCCAAGGACTGCCGCAATGTTATCGACACTAAATGGATATTTAAAAACAAACAAGATGAGAATGGCATTGTTGTGAGGAACAAGGCGAGACTCGTGGCACAAGGCTATTCCCAAGTTGAGGGCATTGACTTTGGCGAGACCTATGCTCCTGTGGCTCGTCTTGAGTCCATCCATATCCTTCTTGCTTATGCTGCCCATAATAATTTTAAATTGCAGCAAATGGACGTTAAGAGTGCTTTTCTTAACGGTCCTCTACATGAGTTGGTATATGTAAAGCAACCCCCGGGATTTGAGGATCCTAACTTCCCGGACCATGTCTACAAACTTGATAAGGCACTCTATGGCCTTAAACAAGCCCCACGTGCGTGGTATGAGCACCTTAAAGAGCTTTTGCTAGACCGTGGCTTCGAAGTTGGGCAAATCGATCCCACTCTTTTTACTAAGAAGGTTAAGGGGAGCTCTTCGTATGCCAACTATATGTAGACGACATCATCTTTGGCTCTACTAATAAAGCTTTTAATGATGAATTTTCAAAGCTTATGACTGACAAGTTTGAGATGTCTATGATGGGGGAGTTATGGTTCTTTCTTGGATTCAAGATCAAGCAACTTAGAGAAGGAACCTTCATCAATCAAGCTAAATACATCCAAGACATGCTCAAGAGATTCAAGATGATGGATCTTAATGGCGTCGCCACATCGATGCAAACAAAATGTCACCTTGAACTTAACCCCCACGGTAAATATGTGGACCAAAAGGTATACCAGTCCATGATCAGCTCTCTTTTTTACCTCTGCGCATCTAGACCCGATATTGTGTTGAGTGTGGGAGTGTGTGCAAGGTATCAAGAAGATCCTAAAGAAAGCCACTTAGTGGCGGTCAAGAGGATCTTCCGATATTTGGTTCATTCCCCTAACTTTGGTCTATGGTATCCCAAGGGCTCCAATTTCTCTCTATGTGGTTATACTGATTCAGATTGGGCTGGTGATAAGGATGCTCAGAAATCAACTTCTGGAGCTTGATAGTTCTTAGGAAGGTATCTAGTTTGTTGGTCTTCTAAAAAGCAGAATTGTATATCTCTCTCCGCCGCCGAAGCTGAATATGTTGCTGCTGCTAGTGCCTGCACTCAGATATTATGGATGAGGCAAACTTTAAAGGAATACGGTGTCAATTGTGACAAAGTGCCTCTTTTATGCGATAATGAAAGTGCAATCAAAATTGCGTATAATCCGGTACAGCACACAAGGACAAAGCATATTGAGATTTAGAATCATTTCATTCGGGACCATGTTGCTCGAGGCGATATTGATCTATCTTTTGTGAGCAGGAAGAACCAACTTGCTGATATTTTCACGAAGCCACTTGATGAAGCAAGGTTTTGTTACTTGAGGAATGAGCTAAATATCGTTGATTCAAGGATCTTGTCTTGATTACCCATGCACTCACTCGTACTTCTCAGTCTTATTTGGTCTAGATGTGGGCATGGATATAGGGGGGTGTGGTCCTAATTGATTGGGATAATGATACGTCCATTTTGCATCACTATTCTATATAATAATTTACTGTTATTCATTGATATATTTCATATTAAGAGATGATACTTATGTTATTTCATCTGTTTTTGCATGGTTGATGACTTTTGGAGCATGGACCGCTGTAGTCAGGATTCTGAGGGAAAAAGTGCTGTTTGGAGGCAAAATTCGCGAAGATTAGAAAATCCGGGAAAATACACGGAAAATCCTATTTTATAGAAGACGAAGAAAGCTAGAAGGGGAAGTGGAGATGGGCCACAGGGGGCCCACACCACCCCTGGCGCGGGCCACCCTAGGCCGCGCCACCAGGTGGTGTGGCCACCCTGATCCACCCCTGGCTCTCCCCTCTGGCGTATATTATCCTCCCGAAACCCTAAGACTCGGGGAGCGACCATAGAAAGATTCCGCCGCCTCTACGGGGCGGAAAACACCGAGAGAGAAAGATCTCTCCGGCAGACAGAATTCTGCTGGGGGAATTCCTTCCCGGAGAGGGGAGATCATCGCCATCAACACCACCATCAAGCTAGACTTCATCGGGATCATCATCATCATCACCACCACCACCATCATATCCACCAGAACCATCATCACCACTTCATACCGCTGTAACAATTGGGTTGAATCTTGCATAGTTCTTAGGGGAAACTTTCCCGATGTTGATTACTACTTGTAGTTGATGCTATTGAGTGAACCATTGAATTATTGTTTATGTTTAGATTGTTACTTATAATTATTTCATCTCTGATCATGATCCATATGATGTCTTGGGAGTAGTTCGTTTTGTTCTTGAGGACATGGGAGAAGTCATGTTGTTAGTAGTAGAATTGTGTTGAGAAAGATTCAATGGTTTGATATTTAAGTTGTGGTGTACTTCTTCTAGTGGTGTCATGTGAATGTCGACTACATGACACTTCACCTATATGGGACTAGGGGAATGCATTGTGTATTTGGCTACTAATCGTAGGGGTTGCCGGAGTGACAGAAACCTGAGCCCCCGTTAGGAAACCATTGCACAAGGGACGTCAGGGTCTTAGAGTTTAAAGTTGTGGTTAGGTTTCAACCTTAATTACTTTCTTGTACTTGCGGATGCTTGCAAGGGGTTTAATCACAAGTATGTATTAGTCCTAGGAAGGTCAGTACATTAGCACAGGTTCACCCACACAACACTTAGAAAACTAAAGAAGATTAATCAACTATATGAAGCGAAAGAACTTGACGATATTCCCATGTGTCCTCGAGAACGTTTGGTCATCTTAAGTAATACAACCGGCTTGTCCTTTGCTAAAGAAAGGATTGGGCCACTTGTTGCATTTATTTTTATTGTCTTTTATTTACTCGTACTTTATTTACCTGCATTATTGAAAACCCCTAAAAATCCGTTTGCTAAGTATTACAGAAAATTCCTGCTCCTAGCCATTCGCCAACACCTTCTGCTCCTCGTTGGGTACGACACTCTTACTTATCGAAAATATTGCGATACACCCCCTATACTTGTGGGTCATCAGCTAACCCTCCTCCCATAATGTCGAAAGCAAGACAAATCATTTCTCTTAATATCATTTTGTGATATGTGAGCTTATTGTTGAGTATTGGTCATGAACCCAAGATATATCTTCGCGGTGTCATACCATACACTCTAACAAGGTGGCTTCGACCACCGCCCTCCTCCATGAGAAGAGTTGGATTTATGTGGATCTTCTTGATCGTTTTTCGCTCCTCTCATGTTTTTATGGGAATCACACTCAATTTTGGCTTTTAGTTGGTTTTATTCTTGCAAATATGAGTGTCTAGTACCATCCCAGTTTGGCTTTCTTAATCCTAAGCTTTCCCTACCCCTAAGCCATACCTTGGGGCGTTAGCAACACTCTGCTTCCTTTTTGGCGTCTCGATGCCAAAGGGGGAGAAGTAGTTCTATTAGGTATCCGAGGATTTGCATGGGTCGGTCACAAGCATTTGCACTTTTTATATTCGTCATTTTCTCGCTTGTGCCCATTTAGCGTTGAACTTTAATTTGTGGTTTGTGGTTTGTATGCAACTTTATGTCTATGGATTTGTGGATTTATCCTGTGGATTATTCATATGGAGTCATCTATCTTATTGGATATTCTTATGGCTATTGGATATCTATATCGAGGGAGGCGCGCTCTATGGCTATCATTGGATATTCTTATAATGTGTTGAGGACGCATCTATCTCCCTACCGGTGGTATGAGCTTTTCACATATGTTCCAATGAAATAGACTTTTACCCTCTTGTGTGTATTTGTAGTCAAATGCAATTGTTAGTATGCACACATTGAGGGGGAGTCTTTGTCTTTCATTAAATCTGGTTTTCTTGAGAACTATCGTGCAAATCCTAGTATTGTCATCTAACACCAAAAGGGGGAGATTGAAAGAACATTTCATGGTTCCTTGTGTTTTGAGTGTTAGATAACAATACCGTGGAGTTTTCTCATGTGTGCTAAGTGTGCAGGGAATGTTCTTGTGTTTGGGGGGGGGGATTATCCGCCCCATCAAGGGCCGGATAATCTGGCCTAACTCATTTATCAAAGGCAGCCAAGGCGCGATGCTTGGAGTGGGTTCGGATTTTCTCCCGAAAAATCTGAATAGGGGCAGTTTTTCCTTCCTTGGCCGGATAATCCGGCCTTCGCATGGGGCCGGATAATCCGGACCCCAGAAAAAGATCAAAGGCAGCCAAGGCGCGACGCACGGAGTGGGTTCGGATTTTCTCCTAGAAAATCCGAACTGGGGCAGTTTTTCCTTCCCTGGCCAGATAATCCGGCCTTCGCATGGGGCCGGATAATCCACCCCCCAGGAGGCGCTCAAGGGCAGGCTCGGCGTGTCGCTATGAGTAGGGGAGGTTTATTTTCCGGATAATCCGAGTCTGGGGCGGGGTTTTTCCCAGGACGGATAATCCGGCCCTCACTTGGGCCGGATAATCCGGCCCCCAAAGGCTCCAACGGCTCAGTTGGGGAAGGGGGTATAAAAGCCCCTTCATCCCCTTCAGGCAGACTTCTTGATTCATTCGAAAAGTGTCAGACCCATTGCAAGAGCTCTCTCTCTCTCCCACTTCAACCACCCGAAGGCTTCGATCTTTGGGGGAATTGAAGGAGGAGACAATCTACATTGTCATCACGAATCAAGCGCATCAACTACTCTCCATTCATTTGGAGAAATCCCCGATCTAGTATTCTTTTCAATATCTAGATCTTGTGTTTTGTTATTGATAACTTGTTCTTGTGGCAGCTTGTTGTCATTACGGGAGCCTCTAATTTGGTTGTGGAGTTGTGCCCCGCTAGTTGTGTAAAGGCACCGGTTCCCGCCTCAAAGGGTTTCTATAGTGGAAAGGTGGATCATGCCTTCGGTGGCGGGATCCATCAAAGAACTGGGTGAGGCCTATTGTGGCGTGGTGGTCTTAGTACCGCCCATCCCTCCAACGCAGATGTATTTCCCTTAACAAGGAAGGAACCGCGCTAAAACAAATCATGTGTCTCCGCGTGCTTCACTACGGTTCACTCGTTCCTCTTTCCACTCGCCTTTTACTCGCTAGTAGTTAGGTTTGCATATAGGGGAATTCTTCCTAATAGTCTATCTAGAGAATTTACCTTTTGTGTCAAGCCTAAAATTGAAAAAGCATTAAAATTTGAAGTAGCACCTATTCACCCCCCCCCCCTCTAGGTGCCCATACGATCCATTTCAGGAGGGACTCAAACCGTGCTGATGGGGAACGAGTCGCATGCTTCTGTTCATAGTGTTGGTATGGTTGATCTGAAGTTCACTTCAGGAAAGACCGTGCACCTGAAGAACGTGCATCATGTTCCCTCAATAAATAAAAATCTTTTTAGCGGATCTCTTCTATGTCGAGACAGCTACAAGATTGTATTCAAGTCCAATAAGTTTGTAATTTCTAAGTATGGAACCTTTGTGGGTAAATGTTATGAGTGTGGAGGCTTGTTCTTCTTATCTCTATCAGACATTTGTAATAAAGTTGTTAATCATATTTATACAAATTTTGAATCGAATGTCTAGCATTCTCGTCTTTGCCATGTTAATTTTGGTTGTATGACACGACTAGCCAAAATGAATTTAATCTTTGATTTCACTACTGTTAAGGGATCTAAGAGCTAAGTCTGCATGCAAGCAAACAACCTCACAAGTCACATACGACTGTAGAAGCGAGAAATTTAACACCACTAGAGCTCATACATTCTGATCTTTGTGAGATGAATGGTGTGTTGACAAAAGGTGGAAAGAAATATTTCATGACGTTGATCGATGACTCTACGAGATATTGTCATGTGTATCTTCTGAAATCAAAATATGAGGCTTTGACTTTCTTCAAAATCTATAAAGCTGAAGCAGAAAACCAACTTGATCAAAAGATTAAGAGGCTTAGGTCTGATCGTGGTGGAGAGTATTTTTCCAACAAGTTTGATTCATTTTGTGCAGAACATGGTATAATCCATGAGAAGACGCCTCCCTATTCACCTCAGTCAAATGGTGTAGCCGAAAGAAAGAACCGTACTCTGACAGATTTGGTTAACGCCATGTTAGATACATTGGGTCTATCTAAGGAATGGTGGGGGATGCTCTATTGACTGCGTGTCATGTCCTAAACCGAGTTCCCACGAAGAACAAATAAATTACTCCATTTGAAGAATGGGAGAACAAAAGGTTAAAACTCTCTTACCTAAGGACTTGGGGATGCTTGGCAAAAGTTCATGTGCCAATTCCCAAGAAGCACAAGCTTGGACCAAAAACCGTTGATTGTTTATTTCTGGGTTATGCTTTCCATAGTATTGGTTATAGATTATTGATAGTAAAATCTGAGGTGCCTGACATGCATGTCGGTAAAATTATGGAGTCGACTGATGCGATTTTCCTTGAGGATACCTTTCCTATGAAGGATGTACCTAGATCATCAAATCAGGAGATGCCTAGTTCATCTAGTCAGGAATTTGCTACAAATTCTAAACCTACCACTCCAATTAAACATGTTGAAAATCCTAAGGAGGATGATAATGAAATTCCTAAAAGGGGCAAGAGATAGAGTACTACAAAGTCCTTTGGTGATGATTTCATTTTGTACCTCGTGGATGATACTCCCACTTCTATTTTAGAAGCCTATGCAGCTCCTAATGCTGACTACTAGAAGGAAGCCATCCATAGTGAGATGGATTCCATCTTAGCCAATGGAACATGGGAGATCACTGACCGTTCTTATGGGTGCAAACCTATAGCATGTAAATGGGTGTTCAAGGAAAAGCTTAGGCCTGATGGTACTATTGAGAAGAACAAGGCACGGCTTGTGGCCAAGGGATACACTCAAAAAGAAGGTGAAGACATCTTTGACACTTACTCACATGTTGCCAGATTGACCACCATTCGAGTACTACTTTCATTGGATGCCTCTCATGGTCTTCTCATTCATCAAATGGACGTTAAGACAACTTTCCTAAATGGAGAATTGGATGAGGAAATTTACATGGATCAGCCAGATGGCTTTGTGGTAAATGGTCAAGAAGGAAAGGTGTGCAAATTGTTGAAGTATTTATATGGCCTAAAACAAGCCCCTAAGCAGTGGCATGAGAAGTTTAAAAGAACTTTAACCGCTGCAGGCTTTGTTGTAAATGAAGCTGATAAATGTGTGTACCATCTCCATGGTGGGGGAGGAGTCATACTTTGTTTGTATGTTGATGACATACTGATTTTCGGAACCAACCTTAATGCAATTAAGGAAGTTGAGGATTTCTTTATCTTGTTCCTTTGAGATGAACGATCTAGGAATAGCTGATGTTATCCTAAACATCAAGCTATTGAGAGATGATGATGGTGGGATTACATTGCTTCAATCTCACTATATGGAAAAGGTCTTGAGTCATTTTGGGTATAGCGACTTCAAGTCTTCTCCTACACCGTATGATCCTAGTGTGTTGCTTTGAAAGAATCGAGGAAATACTAGAGACCAGATGAGATACTCTCAAATTATTGGCTCGCTTATGTATTTAGCTAGCGCCACGAGGCCTGACATTGTGTTTGTTGTAAGCAAACTAAGTCGATTTGTTTCAAATCTAGGAGATGATCACTGGCATGCTCTTGAGAGAGTTATGCGCTATCTAAAAGGCATCACGAGCTACGGCATTCACTATACCGGGTATCTAAGGGTACTAGAGGGTTATAGTGATTCAAATTGGATATCTGATGCTGATGAGATAAAGGCCACGAGTGGATATTGAAGGGAATATGCCCGAGAGGCAATAATAAAGTGGTTATTATCTTATTCCATGTTTATGATAAATGTTTATTTTGCATGCTATAATTGTATTGATCGGAAACGTCAATACATGTGTGTTTAATAAACAAAAAGGGGTTCCTAGTTATGCCTCTCTTATAGACTAGCTCGTTTATTAACAAGATGATCAAGGTTTCCTGATCATGGACATTGGATGTTGTTAATAATGAGGTCACAACATTGGTGGAATGATGTGATGAACATTCATCCGAAGTATAGCATTACGATCAAAGTCATTATGTTTATATTGCTATAATATCATACGAAGTAATCTTTATCCTTAGACCATGAGATCATGTTAATTGCTAACACCGGAAGAGTATCTTGATAACATCAAACGTCACACCATAACAGGGTGACTATAAAGGTGGGTTCAGTGCTACGAAGGTGTTATGTTGAGGCTCATGGATCAAGAGTGGGATTTGTCCATCCCGATGACGGATAGATATACTCTGGGCCCTCTCGGTGATATCACATTGAAATAGCTTGCAAGCAAGTGATGTGATCACTAGAATGTTATATCACGGGAACGAGAAAAGAGTGCATGTCGGTAACGAGATCAAACTAGGTATGGAGATACCGATGATCGAATCTCGGACATGTAATATATCGCGGGACAAAGGGATTTAGTTACTAGCATTAAAGGTTCTCACGATCACAGAAGTCATCGTTGAATGTGTAGGAGTCAGTATGGATCTCCAGGTCCCGCTTCTGATTATTGATCTGAGAGGGGTCTCGATCATGTCTGCATTATTCGCGAACCATAGGGTGACACACTTAAGGGATACCGACACCATTTGGAGCAAATATGTTTCAGATAAAGATTTAAGAAAGCGCTGGAATTATTTCAATAGACACCGAAACTGTTTCGGGTGAAATTGCTGAAATTGGTTCTGCATGTAATATTGAAATGTTGCAGGGGGTTTTATGTGAATGTTTGTTAATTAAAGTAATTAACAAAATTCTGAATAAAAATAATAAAAGAGTTTTATTAAATGAGAGAGCATTAAATTTGGAGAAATTTAATGCATTTAAAGTGGAGACTTTAAAAGAGAATGTGAAGGGGCATTTTAATGTGGAGGGGTTACCACCACATGAATGGAGGAGGTGAAGGGTCACCCCCTCCATGCGCCGGCCATGAAGGAGGGGCACCCCCCTCCTCCTATAAAAGGCCACCCCCTCCTCACTTCTCACACACACCTCATTGTGAAGGATCTCTCTCCCCCTCTAGTATTATTTCCCCATGGTCCCGGATTAGCGAGATACATGTTCCCGGTGGCTTTATCTGGAAAGGAGTTGCTGCTTCCGCTGCTTTGCTGGAGCGAGGGACGGAGGTTGTCGGGGTACCGGACATGTGTGCGATCACGGATGCACCGCTGCTTTGCGGTGCTGGACTTGGTGGTGCTGGAGCTGGATCTGATGGACGTGTTGGAGCCGGACCTGCTGGACTTCATCACGATCTTTAGATCGGCAAGTGTACGACTACATCAACCACGAGTGCCTACTCGTTAACAAAGCTCGTTGTCTTCAAGGGTAAGTTTTTGTTGGATGTATGTCCACCCGTTGCTTTGTACCTAGTAGATAGATCTTGGCATGTAGTTCACACCGTAGGAATTTTTTTGTTTTCTATGCTGCGGACCCAACAGATATGTATTCACACTTGGTGGTGGCACTGTTTCTTGGAAGTCTTACAAGCAGACCATCTTAACAAGGTCAACTATGGAAGCAGAACTCACAGTATTAGACACAGCCATAGTTGAAGTAGAGTGGCTTCATGAACTCTTGATGAACTTACCTATGGTTGAAAAACCAATACCCGCAATCCTTATGAACTGTAATAATCAAACAGTGATTTTCAAAGTGAATAGTTCTAAGGATAATATGAAGTCATCAAGACATGTGAAGATGAGACTAAAATCTATCAGGAAAATGAGAAACTCCGGAGTTATTGCATTGGATTATATCCAAACATCTAAAAACTTGGCAGATCCCTTCACAAAGGGTCGATCACGCAATGTGATAGAAAATGCATCGAAGGAGATGGGTATGAGACCCACAATATGAGTTTTTCAAAGTGTAAACCAGTCTATGTGATCGGAGATCCTCGTGAATTAGAATTGGGAGACAACCTATTGATTAGCTGAGAGGAAAGTATCCCTACTTTAATGAACACCACTCCATGAAGATGCAATACTTTCCTATTCTATACGGTAGGTTGATTTATTATCTTAATTTGTTCTAAGTGGCTTATCTTAAGCAGATATGTTGTCCCGTAGAACATCTTTTGAAGAACACACCTATATGAGTCTGACTGTTAAACGTCATAGTCTATGAGAGTAGGGTTCTTTCTAATAAACTCATGAAAGGCCATGGAGTATGACGCATAAGCTCCACCCGCGGGGAAGTCCCACGGCAGCCTAGTATCGGTCAAGACTTTGTGTGAATTTAGGTTTGCAGCAAACTTGTAGTGCAAGGCATAGTCCACTGTACAAGTTGCATCCTAGTGTAGCATAAAGTTCAAGGTGGAAGTTCAACTTAATAGTCTCCACTATAGTACCAGTATATAAACAATGTTTTGGAACCAAAGGCAAACTTCATGTGCCTCTGGGGTCTGGAGGGGGATGTTGGAATTCATGCCTAAATGGCCTAGCCCATATTCCATTTTAATAATTCCTGAAAATCCTAGAGGCCCATGTGGCCCATTCATGCATGGCAAGAGGTGGGACAAATGTTTAGTCCCACATTGCTAGTTGAAGGAAGATTTCACCACCTTATAAGGGGGGTTCTTCCACCACTTGGTAAAAGGATGAGAAGGAGAGAGACGTACACGCACACTCCTCCTCCTCCACCGCTCGCCTCTCCTTGTCACAACACGCGCATGTTGCGGGTTGCGGGAATGCCTCGAGCCGAGAGCTTCCCTTTCGTTTTGTCGCGCATGAATGGATTAATAATCTGAACAGTTTGCATAAGTGGGTGTTTAATATGCACTCAATGGAGATTTAATCCGAACGTTTCCTCTGAGATTTAATTCGACCGTTTTCTCTGAGATTTAATTCGAACTTAATAGAGGTCGTTTCCTCTCTCGACACTGCTTGTTCACCTGCCTACCCATGCCTATAAGAGTGAGAGTTCGCTCCTCTCCTATGACATGCTTCAGAACATTGCCTCCAGTTCTAGAGAATGGTGATGCCGCTCCGTTCTTCCCCATCCCGTCTTGCAGCGTGCACCGCTAGCCGGGACAGTAGGCCTCTGAGACCCCACTACTTCGAGTCCTGTACGGGAGAATGGAGATAAGGTTTTTGAGGAGCGCTATTGGCGCGACTACTGTCTTTGTCACGGACTCCTTCATGGATAGCGACTACGCTGACGTCTTCCACAACGAAGCCTTCTTCCCCGACATCAGCAACCTCTTCCTTGACGACATGGCTGACGATGGTGCCAACGCCAACACCAGCGGTTCCTCTGTTGTGATGTACATCCTCTTCCTTAATCTTGTTTATCTTAGTTAGATAGTATGTCATTCCCTTTGGTTTGCTATAGATCTTGCTATGATCTTATCTCAAGTTGTATGCTTAGAAATCCTCTTGGATATCTGCCTTAATTTGTATCTGCTAATTCATATGATTCGTTTAACTTCTGTTATTCTATTCATGTTTTATTTAGTGTTTATCTTGGGTAAATTGCTCTAAACTCAACACCAGCAGCACTAAATAGAAAACAATTGAACAATCAACTAAAGTAGGTGCAATGAGATTAAACTTATGATAAGAGCAAGCATAATGTACTTAGTTCACCTAGAAATAGTAGTACTTAAGTTCAACCTGTACACATGCTAACAAAGATTATTTAGTTCACCACAGATCACCAGACAAGAGCGCATAAACCCTAGTCGTCGATCATGGTTAGGGCTGGCTCATCCTGCTTGCACTTCAAGACCACCTCATTCATCTTAGTAGTCGAGGATGATTACCTTGTAGACATCTTGCTTGATGACATTGAAGGTCAAGAAGTGGCTGATCCTTATCTGGTGAGCTATGGCAAAGCCATTCTATTCTTGGTTCATGTCAACCCTCGCATTGATATCCTTCAGTTTGACCATCCAATTGTATTTGGTGTTTTTCTCCATACGGCGGTCCTTAGGAGTGCCCAGAACAGATGGAAGGCATGAGGAAGGGGAAGAAAATCCAACCTAGTGCAGGAAGAACCTACAGAAATGGGTTGGAGATAATTTCTCATTGAAGTGGCCAACCTTTAGAGGCCGTTAACTTGGCCTCTTCATGAAGCTACCTTCTCAACCATTTCCCTAGATCAACTTGTCAGTAGAGAACTACAAAATATGTGTCATAATTAGAACTGTACTTAAACAGACAATATACAAATCACACTAGTTTGTTGTGCCTCTATGAACAAAGAACATGTAAGGTACTTTAGCTCCTAGAGTTGGATCTAAGATACCAAGAGGAAATGCATAAGAAATGGTTTTGTACATTCCACTGGGTACTTTAAATCAACGCTTGAAAAACAATTGTCCAAATTGTAATCATTGGCAAGGGAGCATGCACAAACGATATGTTAATCCAATTCCACCTTATATTGTTCGGGAAAACGCTATGTTAAACAAAAAATACTTGTGCGCATCACCAAGATCACCATGGAGTTGCAAGCAATGAAATCATACCCTCGACGTGTGTCATGTAGCAGAAGTCGATGATGTTGTTGAGGTAGGCATTAGTCGATTCCCGTAGCACATGGATTAGCCGCAAGAGTATCTCCTCTTGTTGCTCCACACGATCAAGCACCAAAGTGTATGATGCCTCTAAGGTATCCACACCAAGCCAAATGTGAGGCAGAGAAGTTATCAATGAAGATCCTACAACGCTTATGTGATCTTGATTAGGTCTAAACAAGCGTAGAGATTTGACAGTGCTCCGAAGAAGAAGACGTAGGCCTTGTCAAGGGAAAGGGGCAGCGTCGGCTTGGAGGTGGTGGCGTCGGCGGCGATGGAGGATGGAGTGGCAGTGGTGGATATGGTAGGGGCTAGGGTGTGTGTGCCTTAGGGTCAAACCCTAGCTCTCCTTGTCGTGGTGGTGTCACGGCAGATGCCATGGGTAGGCTAAAGATGGGGCCAAAGTGTACTAGTGGAATCCAGGGAGGGATAGCGTAGTGATTCTACACACGAAGGGTAAAGCAAGACACAAACGAAGAACTGATCAAAGATCTTATATTATGATCCACAAGACAATACAGATGCTCCTTGAGCTGTATCGTGGAGACGAAGAAGATGAAGTGCTCCTACTCTCTATGCTCTAGGGTTCTTCCCTTAGCAAAAAGATCCACCCCTCCCAAGGAGGCCCTGGCTCACCTTATAAAGGGGTGGCCAGGGTACATCTAGGGCTGACGTGGCCTGGTATAAGCTTGGAATATGCTTATTGTTGGGCCACGTAGAGATAAACAAAAAAATTCCCTACGCAGTGATCCCAAGATCTAGCTGTGGTAGTAGGCCACGAGGATTACCACTAGATGCGCAGTTGCGAAATCGATGAAGCACGTCGCTTGATGCAGTGCAGTCCTCACAATCCGTTCCGAGCCACGATCATCGAAGTGTTGAACGTACAACACCTCTGCCAGTATAAACATGTACGAGGAGGAGTGTCGGTGGTGGAATGCTAGGTCCGCTACGACGGTTGGACTGAACTGGAGCTAGGGTTTCCCACGCATGGAAATGACCTAACCACATGCTCTAAGCACCTGCGCCCCAGCTTATATAGGGAGTGAAATTGGGCTCCACTCACTTGTTTCCTATTCACTAAAAGGCCTATATTAGTCACTGCGAGTCCAACTCATTGACTCAGTCCATTTCCTATTCGGGTCCAACCCAAACTTGCTCCCGCTCTTAAGTGTGTGACCCGATAGACTCATGGTGAATCGGACACAATCCGAGTCTCACTCGTGACCGATCAGTCGGTAGAGACTCCTAGCAGAACGTGTTGACTCCCAAGTACCAAAGAGTCATGATGACATACCTTCCAATGCGAATTTCGTCCAAGTCCCTTTTGCCTCACGATATGCCTTATCGAACTATAGGCGAATAATCGCCATCCCTTTAAATAGTTCGACTCTCTTTCTCGATCTGAGATAAGTGATTCATCCGACTAACTCTTAGTCGATCGCCTCGGTTAACACTTAACCGAGTCGTGCATGGCCATGCTGTCAGAATCATATCTTTCGAGAGGGCCCTGAGAATATCTCTCAAGTCAGATGGGCAAAATCCCATCTTGGTCATCCACGTCACGCATCTTGATTCTCAGTCAACCTGAACTCTGCCTTTATAACTGTCCAATGATGGAACAACGTTTGACAGGACCTAAGTCGGTGATCCTCAACTCGGATTATGCAATAACGTCAGGTCTAAGGATTACATTGATTGAGACATACAAATGATGACTTGTTCGTTGCATATCAATATGGGTCAGTCTGACTGGCTAAACTCTTTAGCCGAATCCGTGTAAGTCGGAATAGCATCTCCATACCCATGACAAGTGGAATTGAGTCATCAGCTGACTTTCACATTAGTCTAAGTTGTGTGACGAGCACAACCTCAACGACCAAGGACAATTAGTATGAACAACATGAATATATAGTTCCACAATTGAATCACATATTCAATGATACATATCAGTAGTTCATACATGGACAATAACTTTATGAATAAATTGGCAATAACATCATACATGATTGCCTCTAGGGTATATTCCCAACACTTATCCCAAAGAGGTAACTCGGCGTGCTCCTTTCCCATGTCCAGCATCTCTTTTAGGCAATGGCACAGAGCCCACGTGCTATGACTGTTACTGCCAGAGACTGTCACGTCCGTGACGATCTCTTCTGTCTTCTGACTCTCTAACCCTTGTCGCTAGCGCTTGTCTCTTCCTGGATTCCCTTAGGAGAGAGAAAAGCACTGACCTTGAGCTCCTTCTTGAACAAGCTAACTCCTGACTCAGCCTAGGTATGGTCAACCCGGCCAAGTTAGTACCTATAAAGGAAAAATGGTTCCTTACTCGTGCCAACATACCTTGTATGTTGGCCGAGTCTTGCCAGTGCTTCCTGGATCAGGGAAACCTGACTGTAATCCGTCCGTCCCTTCTATGATTCGGCCAACACATTCTTTGATCTCACTTTACCTCGGTGGACCTCGTCCTTTAACCTCGGCTTTACCCTACCTGGGGTCATCCCCCAACATTAGTCCCCGAAGCTAGTGCAGTCTCATCAGCCATAGCTGGAGAGGCCACGGGAGTTTCATTTTCATTCGGATCAAGGTCCATTTATCCGACAAACATTTACATTGGCCTGCACCAATATTGACTCGGTATTTCCTTTGGTGATTCGGTTTTCACCATGACTCTTCTTGGCTCTCACTATAAGGAATCTGCTGATATATGACCCTCCATTTTCGTCACAGAATCATCATTGTCTATAATATATGACGATCTTATGACGAAAAACAGATTGTCAAAAACCGAGCGTCAGTAATTGCACACTACGACGTTTTTCCTGAAATCATCATAACCGTCTATGAAGATATTGGATCATCATAACCGTTATGACGATCCAATATTGTCACGTGTCTTCTAGCTAGCCAGGTCAGATCCTACGTGGCCGATCCGACGTGGCAAAACTATGACGAAATGAGATCGTCGTAATGCAAATTCAGCCTCGTCCACTTCTATGGCCTACACGGGCTCAACCCAACAACTCTGGCTTGTTTATATTTTTTTACCTATGAAATCTGGTAAGCTACATGGGCCAAGAACAACATTATGGCCATTTTATTTTCTAGGCCATGGCCTTTTTAGAAAGCATTTCTTTTTTATTTTCGGCCTTTTATTTTGGGATGACATGGGTCCAAGTTTTTTATTTTACCACGGTGATAGTAATTCAACAACCAATCACTACAAAAAGAATTAATTCAAACAGAGCAAATTTCACGAATAATATTTCAATAACATCGATACATTACAATCATGCACAGTTCACATCAGGTATCTGATGACCCACAAGTATAGGGGGTGTATCGTAGTATTTTCGATAAGTAAGAGTGTCGAACCCAACAAGGAGCAGAAGGTGTTGACGAGTGGCTTGGAGCAGGAATTCTCTGTAAATACTTAGCAAACGGATTTTAGGGTTTTTTGATAATGCAGATAAATAAAGTACGAGTAAATAAAAGACAATAATAATAAATGGAGCAAGTGGCCCAATCCTTTCTTTAGCAAAGGACAATCCGGTTGTATTACTTAAGATGACCAAACATTCTTGAGGACACCTGGGAATAACGTCAAGTGCTTTCGCTTCATATAGTTGATTAATCTTCTTTAGTTTGACAAGTGTTGTGTTGGTGAACCTGTGCTAATGTACTGACCTTCCTAGGACTAATACATACTTGTGATTATACCCCTTGCAAGCATCAGCAAGTACAAGGAAGTAATTAAGGTAGAAACCTAACCACGGCTTTAAACTCGAAGACCCTGACATCCCTTGTGCAAAGGTTTCCTAACAGGGGTTCAGGTTTCTGTCACTCCTGTAACCCCTATGATTAGTAGACAAATACACAATCCATTCCCCTAGGCCCATATAGGTGAAGTGTCATGTAGTTGACGTTCACATGACACCACTAGAAGAAATACACCACAACTTAAATATTAAACTATTGAATCTTTCTCAACACAATTCCACTACTAACAACATGACTTCTCCCATGTCCTCAAGAACGAAACGAACTACTCACAAGACAACATATGGATCAAGATCAGAGATGAAATAATGATATGTAACAATCTGAACATAAACGATAATTCAATAGTTCACTCAATAGCATCAACTACAAGGAGTAATCAACACCGGGAAAGTTTCCCCTAAGAACTATGCAAGATTCAACCCAATTGTTACAGTGGTATGAAGTGGTGATGATGTTGCTAGTGGAGATGATGGTGGTGATAATGATGATGATCCCGATGAAGTCCAGCTTGATGGTGGTGTTGATGGCGATGATCTCCCCTCTCCGGGAAGGAATTCCCCCAGTAGAATTCTGTCTGCCGGAGAGATCTTTCTCTCTCTGTAGTTTTCCGCCCCGCAGAGGCGGCATAATCTTTCTGTGGTCACTCCCAGGTGTTAGGGTTCCGTGGGCATAATATACGCCAGAGGGGAGAGCCTGGAGTGGGCCAGGGTGGCCACACCACCTACTGGTGCGGCCTAGGGCTGCCCGCGCCAGGGGGTGGTGTGGGCCCCCTGTGACCCATCTCCACTCCCCCTTCTGGAAATCTTCGTCTTCTCGAAAAAATTTCCGTGTATTTTCCCGGATTTTCTGATCTTCGCGAATTTTGCCTCCAAACAGCCCCTTTTCCATCAGAATCCTGACTGCAGCGGTCCATGGTCCAAAAGTCATCAACCATGCAAAAACAGACGAAATAACATAAGTATCATCTCTTAATATGAAATATATCAATGAATAACAGTAAATTATGATATAGAATAGTGATGCAAAATGGACATATCAACTCCCCCCAAGTTTAGACTTCACTTGTCCCCAAGCGAAAACTGATCTCAATAAACATGACCTCAGGTTTATGGAGTGAAGAGTCGATAAAAGAATACAGACAAGAAGCATCACATCCATCAATACATAAATCATAATAGAAGACAACTCACTATTATATAACTTATCTTGCAATAAGTAAAGGAAACACCATAAAGATACATAAAGTAAATAACAATTGGTAATGGCAAACTTAGCTCTTGGTCAAAGAATAGTTGACAATTTGCAGGAGTTCACACATAAAGGGTTTTCAATGATAGCTTTCAAGTAATAAACAGTAAGATAAGAGCAATGTGCAAAACAAGGAACATAAGAAACATGATTGAATAAATCATCATATGAATGAATGAAACACAACAACTCAAAATGCTTGCTGAGATAGAGGGGAATAGGTTTATGATGGCCCAAGATATCTTGAGCTCGTTGGGGAACCCCAAGAGGAAGGTATGATCAGCACAGCAGCAAGTTTTCCCTCAGTTATGAAACCAAGGTTTAATCGAACCAGTAGGAGCAAGGAAACACCCCAAAGGTTTTGCTAGCTGAACTTTGGCAGGGCGCACTACTGGTGCCAACAACAACATGGAGACCTGCACAACACAACCACAGAACTCTGTCCCCAACTTATAGTGAGGTTGTCAATCTCACCGGTTTTGCTAAAAACAAAGGATTACACGTATTGTGTGGAAGAAGGTAATAGTTTGCAGAAAGTAAACAGGAAGCAGTAAATAGTTGTAGATTGATGATAAAAGAAAGGACCAGGGTCCATAGTTCACTAGTGGTGGCTCTCCTTAAGATAGATGACACGTTGGGTGAACAAATTACAGCGGGGCAATTGACAAACATCGATAAAGCAATCATGCATATACTACTCATCTTGACTCCTTTGAGATTTGATTGGGCATTACAACATTATACATAGACCGTAATCCAACTGCATCTATGACTAATAATCCACCTTCAGGTTATCATCTGAACCCCCTCCAGTATTAAGTTGCAAGCAACTAATAATTGCATTACGCATTGCATGTAAAGTAAACAATATGATTGTTTGATGAATAAAGGATTGTTGTTTTCTCCCTAGTAGTAACAACACATCTAGTACCTTAGAGATTTCTGTCACTTCCCCAGATTACAAGAGGCATGAACCCACTGTCGAGCATAAATACTAACTCTTGGAGTTGCTAGCATCTACTTGGCCAAGATAGCTACTAACAACGGAAAGCATGCAAGATCACAAATAACAAAGACATGATAGAATCAATAATCAATCTGAAATAGCATCTCAATATCCATCGGACCCCCGCAAACACAACATGTAAGATTACAAATAGATGATCTTGGTCATGAATGGAGCTCACAAGATCTAAACATGATAGCACAAAGGAGGAGAACCAGCCATCTAGCTACTACATGGACCCGTAGTCCAAGGATGAACTACTCACGCATCACACCGGAGGCTTGCATGATGATGAAGAAGGCCTCCAGGGTGAATTCTCCCCTCCGGCAGGGTGCCGGGAAGAGCTTCAGATCCCTCCCGATCTAGGGATGGAGATGACGGCGGCTTGATACATTGCAAATGTATCTATAATTTTTGGTGTTCCATGCTTGGTTTTATCTACTTTCTTGTGTTTTGTCCACACTTTGGAGTACTTTTTATATGATTTCTTAGACTAACCTATTAACAAGAGCCACAGTGCCAGTTGCCTATTTTCTGCTGTTTTTGGTTCCAGGAAAGTCAGAAAATGAATATTCTCGGAATTGGACGGGAGAAAAGCCAAAGTTCCTATTTTACCGGAAGACTCACGGCGCCAGAAGACGAGACGGAGAGGGGCCACAGGGTGGCCACACCATGTGGTGGCGCGGGCTAGCCCTGGCCACGCCACCAGGTGGTGTGGGCCCCCTGGCCGGCCACCGACCTTGTCTCCTTCGCCTATAAGAGCCTCCCAATACCAAAACCCTAGATCGTCAATCAGAAATCAATGAAAAGTTCCACAGCGCCGCCGCCACCGAAGGGGAGATTCGGGAGACAGAAAGTCTCTGTTCCAGCACCCTGCCAGGACGGGGAAGTGCCCCCGGAGCCATCTCCATCGATCTCCACCGCCATCTCCATCACCATTGCTGATTCCCATGATGAGGAGGGAGTAGTTCTCTCTCGAGGCTAAGGGTTCTACCGGTAGCTATGTGTTCATCTCTCTCTCTCTATGCATGATCTTATTGAGATCATGAGCTTGTAATCTATAGATCTACCTTGCTACTCAAGTGCTTAATAGATCTCTGCTCTCCCCATGTGTGTGAAAGTGACAACGTGCACACCATGGTGGCACTTAGGCTAGATATTACAAATACTTGTTATGAGTTATATTTGGAGTTGGATGTCTTTATGAAATTGTGGTGTTTGTTGGACTCATCTAGTGCTCAAGGTGACAGTGTGGGGTTTTCTAGATGGGAAATGCTTACTTTGAGGTCTGCTGTTATAGCCCTACCATGGATTAGAGTGTCCAACCAGAGAGTAGTTCAGCGTAGTATCATAAAGAAGAATATATTTATATGAGAGTGTTCACTAGTGAACGTATGATCCTAGGCCTTGTTTCTAAGCATTGATACACCGTTTGCTATTAGATCTGTTACATGTTTGCTTGCTTCCATCTTTATTTCAGGTTTACTTTAGTCTTTTCCACGCCACCAAGCTATTCTCTATCACCATTACCACTTATAATTATCTTACCACTTGTATTTCACTATCTCTTTGCCGAACTAGTGCACCTATACACCTGACAAGTGTATTGGGTGTGTTGGGGACACAAGAGACTTCTTGTATCTTGATTGCAGGGTTGCTTGAGAGGGGATACCTTTGACCACTTCCTCCCTGAGTTCGATAAACCTTGGGTGATCCACTTAAGGGAAAACTTGCTGCTGTTCTACAAACCTCTGCACTTGGAGGCCCAACAACTGTCTACAAGAATAGAAGTGCGCAGACATCAAGCTATTTTCTGGCGCCGTTTCCGGGGAGGTAAGGTAAAAGGTATTCACACCAGAGGATTAAAGAAGAAGAACCTCCCACGGCAAACACCTATTTTCTGGCGCCGTTGCCGGGGAGGTAAGGTAAAAGGTACTCACATCCTTTGGTGTGAGTGCTCGAAATTATTTCCTTTAGATTCTGCAATTTTGTCTTTTTGTTTCTTATTTTCACTAGTTAGGCTTAATGGAAAACAACAACAAAATTAGAGAGCTTTATAGTATTTATCTTGAATTAGGACATGAAGTGTTTGAAGAAAAAATTAAAAAACCTATGGAACTTTATTTGCATGCTAATAGCAATGTTGTTAGTATGAATTCTTTGGACACCATTATTGCTAATGCTATGGAAAAGTCTAAGCTTGGGGAAGATAGTTTTTATGAAAATGATCTTTTTAGTTCCCCAGCTTTGGAAGATAGATATTCTATTGCTTATGATGATACCAAACCTCCAATATATGATGATTACAATGATGAGTATGATATTTTCAGTCCACCTACTATTGAGGAGAAAATTAATTATGACTACAATATGCCTCCTATATTTGATGATTATGGTGATGAGAATAATAATGATAGCTATTTTGTTGAATTTTTCCCACTACAATTAATAAGAATGACTATGCTTATGTGGAGAGTATTAATTATTTTATGCATGTGGCTCATGATAAGAATGTTTCTTGTGATAGTTATATTGTTACTTTTATTCATGATTCTACAGAAAGTTATTATGAGAGAGGGAAACATGGTTTTATGGATTTCAATAATATTAAGTTTCCCCTCTTTATGTTGAAAGTTTTGAAGTTGCACTTGTTTTGCTCTCATATGCTTGTTGCTTTGTGCTTTCATGACTTGTTTCTCTACAAGATTCCTATGCATAGGAAGTGGGTTAGACTTAAATGTGCTTTGAATTTTCTTCTTGATGCTCTCTTTTACTTCAATTCATATTTCTTATGTGAGCATCTTCTCAAACTATCATGCCTAACTTAAAGGCGTTAAAGAAAAGTACTTATTGGGAGATAACCCA
Source organism: Avena sativa (assembly GCA_916181665.1). Taxonomy (NCBI): domain Eukaryota; kingdom Viridiplantae; phylum Streptophyta; class Magnoliopsida; order Poales; family Poaceae; genus Avena; species Avena sativa. The sequence continues at coordinate 369,950,366 of OV702290.1, forward strand.
AAAGTTTTAGATGAGTCTTGGAATTTATTACTTCAGTAATAACCGCTCCTTATCCTTTTTATTTGCTTTTTGTGCCAAGAGTAACCTCTAATGAGAGAGAAGTAATGATTGGGAAAGTTGCTGTCCCGAAACAGATTTCTGTGCTTCACTATAAAAATTCGTGTAAAATCTCTGTACGTCCTTTTGAGGCGTGAATTTTTTTTCTTCTGCCCTAGGTTGTTATCTAACTTTCGTTAGTTCAACACTTTTTTATTTGAGCAACATAAGGTCTTCGAAAAAATTCGACTTTACCTGCTGGCCTGTTTTGACAGATTTCTGCCATTATTTGCATTTGCTTCTTGTTGGTTCCTTTTTGAGTTCTTTTGGGGAATTGAGCTTTTTGAGGGAAGTTCTTCAGTAGCTAGTGTTCTAATGGAAGTTTATTTGGTGTTAGAACTTAAGTTTAAGACCTATTATCTTGAGTGCACTAATGTTGCTAATAAAGATTGTGTGAAGTTTTGTATGAAGTCAGGTGTATGGAAAGAATGATGTAATGAGATGAAGAATGGACTAAATCTCAAGCTTGGGGATGCCACCCAGTGTCACCCCAAGAAATATTCAATAGTTACAAGCGTCAAAGCTTGGGGATGCCCAAGGCATACCCTTCTTCATCAATAAAAATCCCAGGTTTCTTCCAAACCCTTCATTTTTATTGTTTCATGCACAGTTGTGTTGTTCTTGGAGCATCTTCTTTTTCGTTTTCGTTTTGCTTTTTAGTTTGCTTGGTTTGCTTAGTTTGCTGAATAAATTGGTTTAACCCCCTCTTTCATACATTGGTTTTCAAATAGTTTGGTTTGGATTGGAAAAGAGTAGGAAAAGTTCATGCTTAAGTGGTAAGAGAGCTTGTTTTTGACTGTGGCCTATGCTTTGTCATGCCATGCTTGATATTGTTTTGGATTTATGCTTAGTATTCTTTGTTGTAGCATGACTTGTTATAAACAATTGAGATTGCTTAATGTGCCTTGGAAGAATCATGCGTTGTTTTAGCATATTAAAGCATAGTATTGTGGTATTCTCCTTTGATGCTTTATTTGGGTTGACTTGGCGCATGCTCACACCATGTTATGACTATCCCAAGTCACCATAGCCTTTATGATCCTTTAGTTTTCAACTTGTAGTATCACTTTATGCTATGATCGATGATGTTTTGTCGCTCTGCATGATTATGGCCATTATTGCTCTCTTAGTTTGTCGCTCCCAGTCTTTTGCTAGCCTCCACAACCAAGTATGAGTTCCACTCATGGATCCAACTCCCTAAACCAAGTTATTCCAAAGAGTCCACCATACCTACCTACTATCTTATGCTATTCCAAGTATATTCATATATTTGTTTACCTTCCAAATTAAACTTGTTATGAGAAAACTAGTGATTAAAGCTCTCACGAACTTGATGGCACACTTTACTTTGTTGCCTCTAATAAACTTGAACCATTGGGTCCTTCTCTATTGTGTATATGCTTGCGCTTTATAAGTTGAAATTAGCAGAACCATGTTTCATGGGGAACGCTTTCAACATTGCACTTGTACTTTGTACCCCGTTGATACCATGTTCTTTTGCTTACGGATCCCGGTGGTGTGAAATAAAAGTGGAACTTGTAAGATCATGGAGTTTGTATGTGTGTTAGAGAAACACCTGGGCCGCTAGCCTAAGCCATGCCTAATCATGGTGGAAACTTGCAGCATCACCATAATGAGCACTATATGAAGCATCCTTAATAAAAACCTATGCAAATAGTAAATAAAAAGATCGCTGCGATGCTCATTGTCTGCTTGCCTTGTCATTTTGATTATGGGAAAGCTCCCGTATCATGTGCAAGGGGTACCCCATTGGCGGTTCTTAATGATAGACATATACTTACAATGACAAGAGATTACTCGTGACTAAAGTTGAGTAGCATGAGGATCGGTCTTCGTAAGTAAGGGGCATGAGATTTCGGTTTATAACTTATCAAGCATATCCTCTTAGTTGTGTCACTTTAACCTTAATCACCTTAAAGATGCTTATGATAGGGGCAATGAGAGATGAAAGCTATAAGTACCATAATTTTTGGAAGCTCTTTATGAGACTTGAATCCCTACTTCCTTTTACAAAAGGCCTTTCTTCCACCATTATATTGAGTCTCCACCTTCTATCTTTATGCACCTACTTTGAGAGCATAGTGGCCATTCTTAGTTCTATGTGCATTGTCCCAAGACTAGTTGATTGATGCATAACTTGATATTGCTTGTTTTAAACTATTGTATCTAGTCACTCTTATGAACTTTGAAGGTGTCCTATGCATTTGTATTTGCTACTCTATTGAGGGACAAGCTGAATACTATTATGCTATGTTTTCTTTATGTGAAACAAACAAACGTCTTGCAAAGCATTGTTATTCATGAACCTTTTGTTTGTGCCTTTTCATGTTGCAATAGTTGCTTTGTCTTATTGTTAGAACTTTATCTTTCATGCTATGTTGAAGTACTATGATCCCAGCTATCAATGTTTTACAAATACTTTGATCACGTTTATGATGGTGCATGTCACCTCAAAAACATATTCTTTCTTTTTATCACTTACCTACTCGAGGACGAGCAGGAGTTAAGCTTGGGGATGTTGATACATTGCAAATGTATCTATAATTTTTGGTGTTCCATGCTTGGTTTTATCTACTTTCTTGTGTTTTGTCCACACTTTTGAGTACTTTTCATATGATTTCTTGGACTAACCTATTAACAAGATCCACAGTGCCAGTTTCCTGTTTTCTGCTACTTTTTGTTCCAGGAAAGTCAGAAAATGAATATTCTCGGAATTGGACGGGAGAAAAGCCAAAGTTCCTATTTTACCGAAAGACTCACGGAGCTAGAAGACGAGACGGAGAGGGGCCACAGGGTGGCCACACCATGTGGTGGCGCGGGCTAGCCCTGGCCGCGCCACCAGGTGGTGTGGGCCCCCTGGCCGGCCACCAACCTTGTCTCCTTCGCCTATAAGAGCCTCCCGATACCAAAACCCTAGATCATCAATCAGAAATCCACGAAAAGTTCCGCAGTGCCGCCGCCACCGAAGGGGAGATTCGGGGGACAGAAAGTCTCTGTTCCGGCACCCTGCCGGGACGGGGAAGTGCCCCCGAAGCCATCTCCATCGATCTCCACCGCCATCTCCATCACTATTGCTGATTCCCATGATGAGAAGGGAGTAGTTCTCTCTCGAGGCTAAGGGTTCTACCGGTAGCTATGTGTTCATCTCTCTCTCTATGCATGATCTTATTGAGATCATGAGCTTGTAATCTATAGATCTACCTTGCTACTCAAGTGCTTAATAGATCTCTGCTCTCCCCATGTGTGTGAAAGTGACAGCATGCACACCATGGTGGCACTTAGGCTAGAGATTACAAATACTTGTTATGAGTTATATTTGGAGTTGGATGTGTTTATGAAATTGTGGTGTTTGTTGGACTCATCTAGTGCTCAAGGTGATAGTGTGGGGTTTTCTAGATGGGAAAGGCTTACTTTGAGGTGTGCTGTTATAGCCCTACCATGGATTAGAGTGTCCAATCGGAGAGTAGTTCAGCGTAGTATCATAAAGAAGAATATATTTATATGAGAGTGTTCACTAGTGAAAGTATGATCCTAGGCCTTGTTTCTAAGCATTGATACACCGTTTGCAATTAGATCTGTTACATGTTTGCTTGCTTCCATCTTTATTTCAGTTTTACTTTAGTCTTTTCCACGCCACCAAGCTATTCTCTATCACCATTACCACTTACAATTATCTATACCACTTGTATTTCACTATCTCTTCGCAACAAGTGTATTGGGTGTGTTGGGGACACAAGAGACTTCTTGTATCTTGATTGCAGGGTTGCTTGAGAGGGGATACCTTTGACCACTTCCTCCCTGAGTTCGATAAACCTTGGGTGATCCACTTAAGGGAAAACTTGTTGTTGTTCTACAAACCTCTGCACTTGGAGGCCCAACAACTATCTACAAGAATAGAAGTGCGTAGACATCACGGCTACAGACTCTTTCGTGGAATTTTGATCGGGTACTTAGGGTTTCTGTATCGGAGGTATCTTATCAGCGAAAGGGGAGGCCGAGGGGGTGCTGGAGGCGGCCAGACCACCCCCTAGCGCGGGCCAGGCTGGGTCGCGCGGCCAGGTGGTGTGGCGGCCCCTTGGCCCCTCTCCGTCTCATATTCTGGCTCCTTGTGTCCCTCTGTGAAAAACTGACTTTGGCTTCTGTCGCGTCCAATTCCGAGAATATTCATTTTCTGACTTTCCTGGAACCAAAAACAGCAGAAAACAGGCAGCTGGCACTGTGGCTCTTGTTAATAGGTTAGTCCAAGAAAGTGTATAGAAAGTACTCCAAAGTGTGGACAAAACATAAGAAAGTAGATAAAACCAAGCATGGAACATCAATAATTATGGATACATTAGCAACGTATCAACATCCCCAACCTTAACTCCCGCCCGTCCTCAAGTAGGTAAGTGATAAAAAGAAAGAATAATTTTTGAGGTGACATGCACCATCAAAGACTTGATCAAAGTATTTGTAAAACATTCAAAGCTGGGATCATGGTACTTCAATCATAACATGAAAGAAAAAGTTCTAGCAATAAGACAAAGAAACTATGATGCAACATGAAAAGGCACAAACAAAAGATTCATGAATAACAATGCTTTGCAAGATGTTTGTTTGTTTCACATAAAGAAAACATAGCATAATATTATTCAGCTTGTCCCTCATAGAGTAGCAAATATAAATGCATAGGACACCTTCAAAGTTCATAAGAGTGACTAGATACAAATAGTTTAAAACAAGCAATATCAAAGCTATGCATCAATCAACAAGTCTTGGGACAATGCACATAGAACTAAGAATGGCCACTATGCTCTCAAAGTAGGTGCATAAAGATAGAAGGTGGAGACTCAACATAAAAGTAAAAGAAAGGCCTTCATAGAAGGAAGTAGGGATTCAAGTTTCATAAAGAGCTTCCAAAAATTATGGTACTTGTTAGCTTTCAGCTCTCATTGCCCCTATCATAAGCATCTTGAAGTGATTAAGGTTAAAGTGAACAAACTATGGTGTATATGCTTGACGAAGTATAAGTTGGCAATCTCATGTCCCTTGAATACGAGGGCCGCTCCTCATTCAAATCAAGTTTAGTTACCGGTAAGTTCTTGTCATAGTAAGTACATGTGTATTATAGAGAACCGCCAACGGGGTACCCCTTAACCGATGATATAGAAGAATCCCCATATCAAAATGACAAGGCAAGCAGACAACGAGCATCTCAGCAATCTTCTTATTTACCATGGGAAAATGGTGCTTTTTTATCTCTTCCCTCTTTTCTCAAATCTCTTTTTTTCTCTTTTTTCTCAATATCTGAGTCTCTTTTTTTATAAGAAGAATGCTTCATAGACAGCTCATTATGGTTACGCTGCAGGTTTTCACCATGACAGCATGGATTAGACCAGCGGCCTAGGCGTTTCTCTAACACACATACATAACTCCATGGATTTACAAGTTCCCCTTTCATTTCACACCGACGACATCCATAGACAAAAGGGCATGATATCAACTAGGTACAAAGTACAAGTGCAATGTTGAAAGCGTTCCCCATGACAACATGGTTCTGCTAATCCCCAACATATAAGTGCAAGCATATACAACATAGACGACACAATGGTTCAAGTTTATTAAGGGCAAGAAAAGTAAAGTGTGCCATCAACTTTGTGAGAGCTTTAATCACTAGTTTTCTCATAACAAGTTTAATTCGGAAGGTAGATAAAAACATGGATATACTTGGAATAGCATATGCTAATAGGTAGGTATGGTGGACTCTTTGAAATAACTTGGTTTTAGGAATTGGATGCATGAGTGGAACTCATACTTGGTTATGGAGGCTAGCGAAAGACTGGGAGTGACCAACTAAGAGAGCAATAATGGCCATAATCATGCAGAGTGATAAAACATCATTAATCAAAGCATAAAGTGATACTACAAGTCGAAAACTAAAGGATCATAAAGGCTATGGTGACTTGGGATAGTCATAACATGGTGTGAGCATGCGCCAAGTCAACCCAAATAAAGCATCAAAGGAGAATACCACAATATTATGCTTTAATATGCTAAAACAACACATGATTCTTCCAAGGAACATTAAGCAATCTCAATTGTTTATAACAAGTCATGCTACAACAAAGAATACTAAGCATAAAGCCAAAACAATATCAAGCATGGCATGACAAAGCATAGGCCACAGTCAAAAACAAGCTCTCTTACCACTTAAGCATGAACTTTTTCTACTCTTTTCCAATCCAAACCAAACTATTTGAAAACCAATGTATGAAAGTGGGGTTCCAACCAATTTATTCAGAAAACTAAGCAAACCAAGCAAAATAAAAAGCAAAACAAAAACGAAAAAGAAGATGCTCCAAGAACAACACAACTGTGCATGAAACAATAAAAATGAAGGGTTTGGAAGAAACCTGGGATTTTTATTGATGAAGAAGGGTATGCCTTGGGCATCCCCAAGCTTTGACACTTGTACCTCTTGAATATTTCTTGGGGTGAAACTGGGTGGCATCCCCAAGCTTGAGCTTTAGTCCATTCTTCATCTCATTACATCATTCTTTCCATACACCTGAAATTTTCCTTCATACAAAACTTCACACAATCTTTATTAGCAACATTAGTGCACTCAAGATAATAGGTCTTAAAGTTAAGTTCTAACACCAAATAAACTTCCATTAGAACACTAGCTACTGAAGCACTTCCCTCAAAAAGCTCAATTCCCCAAAAGAACTCAAAAAGGAACCAACAAGAAGCAAATGCAAATAATGGCAGAAATTTGTCAAAACAGGCCAGCAGGTAAAGTCGAATTTTTTCGAAGACCTTCTGTTGCTCAAATAAAAAAGTGTTGAACTAACGAAAGTTAGATAACAACCTAGGGCAGAAGAAAAAAAATTCACGCCTCAAAAGGACGTACAGAGATTTTACACGAATTTTTATGGTGAAGCATGGAAATCTGTTTCGGGACAGCAACTTTCCCAATCATTAATTCCCTCTCATTAGAGGTTACTCTTGGCACAAAAAGCAAATAAAAAGGATAAGGAGCGGTTATTACTGAAGTAATAAATTCCAAGACTCATCTAAAACTTTTGGGTTATCTCCCAATAAGTACTTTTCTTTAACGCCTTTAAGTTAGGCATAAGAAGCAAGAAAAAGAATCAAGTGTTCTCAAATGAAGAAGCATTAAGATTGATACCAGAAATATCTTCAACAAGGCAAGGTATCTCATCCAAATAAGTTCTAGAGGATCCTCTCTCAATACTCTTGTGTTCACTATTTTCATCAAACGGGTTTTTAGGAACAATCCAATCAAGATTCTTTTCTATGGCTTCATGCATTGCTACAAGTTTGAAAGGTATTGGTATCTTAATTTCCTACCCATTAGGTTCGGTTTTGTTCATCTTTTCTCGTGTACCAGTAACATCTACACATGAGCCTAGCATATTAAAACGATCAAAAACTTTTCTAGCTTCCTTAGCAACATCATAGAATTCTTTAAGAAAGGTTTCCAGAATAAAATCTCTCTTTTCAGGGTCCCCAATTTTCTTAAGTTTAAGAAACATTACTTGCATTAAGGGGTTAAGGTTAACAAACCTAGCCTCCAACATGTGAACTAAAGAAGTTGCAGCAATTTCATAATTTGGAGCAAGCTCTGCAAGGGATCTATCCTCAATATCCTCATGATTACTAACATGATTAAAGAATTCTTCAATATTATCTTTTCCAATTTATCGAGCCACTACCTATTGAAAGGTCTTTCAAAGTGAATTTAGGGATCAACATGGTGAGCTAAGAAAGAGGTAACAACTATAGAAAGACTTAATTTTTTTGTTTGTGTTTTTAATAAAGAAAGCAAACTTGTAAAACTAATTTTTGTGTGCTTTTGATAAAGAAACAAGCAAACAAGGCAAAAGTAAACTAAGCAAAACAAAAATAACAAAGTAAAGAGATTGGTTATGAGGGACTCCCCTTGTGAAGATGTCCTTGACTCCTCGGCAACAGTGCCAGAAAAAGCTTTGATGGCCCAAGATATCTTGAGCTCGTTGGGGAACCCCAAGAGGAAGGTATGATGAGCACAGCAGCAAGTTTTCCCTCAGTTATGAAACCAAGGTTTAATCGAACCAGTAGGAGCAAGGAAACATCCCAAAGGTGTTGCTAGCTGAACTTTGGCAGGGCGCATTACTGGTGCCAGCAGCAACGTGGAGACCTGCACAACGCAACCACAGAACTCTGTCCCCAACTTACAGTGAGGTTGTCAATCTCACCGGTTTTGCTGAAAACAAAGGATTAAACGTATTGTGTGGAAGAAGGTAATAGTTTGCAGAAAGTAAACAAGAAGTAGTAAATAGTTGTAGATTGATGATAAAAGAAAGGACCAGGGTCCATAGTTCACTAGTGGTGGCTCTCCTTAAGATAGATGACACGTTGGGTGACCAAATTACAGCAGGGCAATTGACAAACATCGAGAAAGCAATCATGCATATACTACTCATCTTGACTCCTTTGAGATTTGATTGGGCATTACAACATTATACATAGACCGTAATCCAACTTCATCTATGACTAATAATCCACCTTCAGGTTATCATCTGAACCCCCTCCAGTATTAAGTTGCAAGCAGCAGATAATTGCATTACGCATTGTGTGTAAAGTAAACAATACGATTGTTCTATGAATAAAGGATTGTTGTTTTCTCCCTAGTAGCAACAGCACATCTAGTACCTTAGAGATTTCTGTCACTTCCCCAGATTACTAGAGGCATGAACCCACTATCGAGCATAAATACTAACTCTTGGAGTTGCTAGCATCTACTTGGCCAAGATAGCTACTAACAATGGAAAGCATGCAAGATCACAAATAACAAAGACATGATAGAATCAATTATCAATCTGAAATAGCATCTCAATATCCATCGGATTCCCGCAAACACAACATGTAAGATTACAAATAGATGATCTTGATCATGAACGGAGCTCACAAGATCTAAACATGATAGCACAAAGGAGGAGAACCAGCCATCTAGCTACTACATGGACCCGTAGTCCAAGGATGAACTACTCACGTATCACACCGGAGGCTTGCATGATGATGAAGAAGGCCTCCAGGGTGAATTATCCCCTCCGGCAAGGTGTCAGGAAGAGCTTCAGATCCCTCCCAATCTAGGTATGGATATGACGGTGGCTATAGACTCTTTCGTGGAATTTTGATCGGGTACTTAGGTTTTCTGTATCGGAGGCATCTTATAGGAGAAAGGGGAGGCCGAGGGGGTGCCGGAGGCATCCAGACCACCCCCTGGTGCAGACCAGGCTGGGTCGTGCGGCCAGGTGGCCCCCTAGCCCCTCTCCGTCTTGTATTCTGGCTCCTTGTGTCCCTCGGTGAAAAACTGACTTTGGCTTTTGTCCCGTCCAATTCCGAGAATATTCATTTTCTGACTTTCCTGGAACCAAAAACAGCAGAAAACAGGCAGCTGACACTGTGGCTCTTGTTAATAGGTTAGTCCAAGAAAGTGTATAGAAAGTACTCCAAAGTGTGGACAAAACATAAGAAAGTAGATAAAACCAAGCATGGAACATCAAAAATTATGGATACGTTAGCAACGTATCAGTTTACTAACTCAACTAAAAAGTAAAAAATAGGCCCTTCGTAGAGGGAAGCAGGGATTTCAAGTTTCATAAAGAGCTTCCAAAAATTATGGTACTTATTAGCTTTCATCTCTCATTTCCCCTATCATAGGCATCTTTAGGCGATTAGGGTTAAAGTGATCAAATATGAGGATATGCTTGACAAGTTGTAAGTTGAAAATCTCATGTCTCTTGAATACGAGAGCCGCTCCTCATGCTACTCAAGTTTAGTTATTCTTGTCATAGTAAGTACATGTGTATCATAGAGAACCGCCAACGGGGTACCCCTTGCCCGATGATACGGAAGAATCCCCATATCAAAATGACAAGGCAAGTAGACAAACGAGTATCTCATCTATCTTTTTATTTACCATGGGAAAATGGTGCTTTTTTCTCTCTTTCCTCTTTTCTCAATTCTTTTTTTTCTCTTTTTTCTCAATTTGTATCTCTTTTTTTATAAGAAGAATGCTTCATAGAATGCTCATTATGGTTACGCTGCAGGTTTCCACCATGATTAGGCATGGATTAGACTGGCGGCCTAGGCGTTTCTCTAACACACATACATAACTCCATGGACTTACAAGCTCCCCTTTCATTTCACACCGGCGACATCCATAAACAAAAGAGCATGATATCAACTAGGTACAATGTACAAGTGCAATATTGAAAGTGTTCCCCATGACATCATGGTTCTGTTAATTCACAACTTACAAAGTGCAATCATATACGCAACATATATGGGCACAATGGTTCAAGTTTATTAAGTGCAAGAAAGTAAAGTGTGCCATCAAGTTCGTGAGAGCTTTAATCACTAATTTTCACATAACAAGTTTAATTCAGAAGGTAGATAAAAACATGAATTTACTTGGAATAGCAATAGTGCTAGTAGGTAGGTATGGTGGACACAAATGGCATAGGTTTTGGTTTAAGGATTGGATGCACGAGAAGCTTTCCCTCTCAGTACAAGTTTTTGTCTAGCAATGTTGGGTAGCAAGCATAAGAGTTGAAGGAAACAAACAAAACATACAAGTGATGAAAACAAACATGCAATCTTCCTTGGAAGCACAAAAGATCTTAACTAGAGAATACTAAGCTTATGAGAAAATCAAGAAAGAAATATGATGAAATTATACTTTTTTAGAGTACTTTTTATCTTTTCATTCAATTCTCAAAAATAGTGCTGCTATTGACCGAGCCAGGTTTGCCAAAACCAACTAAATTAACTCAATGATCCCAAAGTGATACCAATACTAACAAAAATATCAATCATATAACATGAATTGAAAACTAATATAAGATATGCAAAAGAGTAAATGATAGAACTTCTCATTAATATTCCATAACGGCAACTCACACCAAGGGATACATAGATATCTAACGAGAGGGGGACACTTCCATAATGCAAACCATCCTACACGATAACTTATCCATTCATGATATGACTCTACTAAAAAGGTAAAAAGATAGAAGATAGTGATGTGATACCGCGGCACTCCCCCAAGCTTGGAACAAACCGAGGGGATGCCAAAACTTGATGACGAATTACTCCTTCGGTGGTGGTGGTGTTCTCTCGATGAGATTTTCGATCAATTTCCTCAAGTCCTCAATCTCGAAGGTGAGAGTACGAATCAACTCCGAGTTTTGCTCAATGTGCTCATGATCATGTCGGGTTGCGAATTCCAGCTCTTGCGATTCTTTCCCCACTCTTCCTCCTTGAAGTCTTCTTTTCCTGCATGGTTAGAACGAGGCATGTCCCAATTGGTGGGTAGTTTCTCCTTGGGCATATTCTGGAACTGATGCTCATGGATAGGGGTATGGAAGGGATTCTTGGTGCGTGGAGAAGGTAACCGTGGAGCCAAAAAGTGACGCGGAGGCTTCCCTCCAGTTGACATCCGTGTAGTCCTTCTGATCTTGCCAGGGTTTGCCAACACTCCAATGCTTGCAATGGTAGTGCCGATGTGCGGATGCTAGATTTTCCTTGCCTCCTCTTCATCGATCTCCTTCTCCTGCTCGGTGTCTTGGGGATCCTCCTCCACAGGATCTTTTCCTTTACCCTTCGCGGAGACCATTGTGCTTATAAACTTAAGAATAGTTCTTGGCAGAAACAGATCGAAACGAAAACACGATATATGAACCTCGGGGGATCCAGGGGATTATATATTACGAATTTTTACAACAAAAGGAAGGTACTGGGAGAAAATGGGTCGGAGACAGAGGCCAAGGTGGCCACACCACCTGCTGGCGCGGCCAGGGGGCCGCGCCAGGGGGTGGTGTGAGCCACTCTGGCTCTGTTTCCATCCCTCTTTCGCTTTGTTGCTTTCCTTGTTGGATAAAAACTCCAAAAATATAACTAGATAGAATTTTCGCGGAACTTTTCTTACCAGAACTATTACCTATTTGAAAACAGACTCTATAGGTCTCTGAACTTGGTATTTAGTAGATTCTTCCGGAGTCACCGCTTGAATAACATCAATATCTTCATCTTCATACACATGTTGCTCGAGTCATAAAACCTTTCACTTTCTTATTACACCATTTTCTCCAATAACCTGGAAATTTCTTTCACACAAAACTTTACACATTTCTCATTAGCAACATTAGTGTAAGCGAGGTAATAAACCTTTTAAGTACAATTTCAACTGAAATCCATCAAAACATAAGCTACTGTAGTGACTCCATCCGAAAACCCAAAAAGAATTCAAAAAGGAAATCGATTTAAGAGGCAAATGCAAGAGTGGCAAAAATCTGTCAAAACAGACCAGCAGGTAAAGATCAATTTTTTCAAAAATCTTCTGTTTCTCAAATCAAAAAGTGCAAAACTAATGAGAGTCAAATAACAACCTGGGGAAGAAGCAGAAAAATTACAGCTCAATCCGACGTACATAGATCTCTCACGAATTTTCACTGTGAAGCACAAAAATCTGTTTCGGGACAGCAACTTCCCTAAATCTTATTTCTTTCTCATTAGAGGTTGGTCTTGACATAAAACCAAACAAAAAGGATAAGGAGAGGTTATTACCGGAGTAATAACTTCCAAGACTCAAATAAACAAAAACAACTGAAAGCACAACTAAATTGGGTTATCTCCCAAAAAGCTCTTTCTTTATAGCCATTAAGATAGGCATGATAATTTCAATGAAGCTCATATAAGAATATTAATTGAAGTAAAAGAGAGCATCAAGAAGCAAAAATACACATGCTTAAGTCTAACCCACTTCCTATGCGAGGGAATTTTGTAAACAAACAAGTTGTTGAAACCAGGGACTGCTAGCATAGGAAGGCAAAACAAGTGCAACATAAAGACTTTCAGCATAAACCAATGAAAATTAATATTATTGAGATGCATTAGAACAATCTTGTCTCTCTCATAGTAAATTTCAGTATCATGCATAAATTTAATGATATAACTATCAGAAGAACCGTTGTAGCAATGATCACTTATCCTAATAGAAAACATAGGGACAGTAGCTCTCATAACACTACTTTGTGAAACAATATTAGGGATATCCTTACAAAGGATAGTGTGTCCCTCTTCTGCATATTTAGTGACAAAGTCTTTCACATTTGCTATTATAGGTTTATCATCCATTTGTTTATCAGGTTCAATAGCTTTATTTGTACTTTCATTAACCATACTAGCTATCATAGAATGTTCCCTTACTTTAACCGGGAAAGGTATTTTCTCAATGTAAGGTTCAGGTAAAACATGATTAGCAGTATAAACTTTACTATTTCTTGCAGGAACACTACTAACAATGTCTTTACAAGGTGCATGATACTTGTTCCATTTCTTTTTAGGAATTTTAATATAGGAAGCAAAAGCCTTAAAATAAGTTGCAATAGCTTGAGAGTCTATACCATAAGCATTTTAATGTTTTGAAAGTAATCAGTTCCCATAAAAGATTCAATGCATTCATAGTCATAATTTATACCTGACTTTCTTCCTTTATCATTCTCCCATGCTTCAGCATTGTCTTGAATACGGTCTAGAAGATCCCATTTAGCTTCTTCTTCCATGCGTGTAAATGATCCAGCACAAGAAGCATCCAATAGATCCTTATCATGAAGAGAAAGCCTTGCATAAAAGTTATTGATAATAATAGTGTTGGGGAGCTCATGAATAGGACATTTGAGCATTAGTAACTTCAATCTCCCCAAGCTTGAGTTGTACTCTCTCCATCAAGAGGCCAAAAGTTGTATATTTGATACCGATCTTTATGAATCTCACTAGGAGGATAAAGTTTTGAATAAAAGAGAGGTACTACTTCCTCCCATTCAAGAGCTTGACCATTCTTCAGCAGCTTATACCATTCCTCAGCTCTTCCTTTTAGTGATAATGAGAATAACTTCTTCTTGACTTGATCTGTTGTAATACCTGCACACTTGAACAACCTGCATAATTCGTGTATAAAGAGAAAATGATCACCGGGATGGACAGTTCCATCTCCAACATAATAGTTATCCATAACACGATCAATAATTCTTGTAGGTATTTTAAAAGTATCATTCCCAGCAGGTGGTGGTTCATCTACTACCTTAGCAGTGGTAGTAGCATTACGAAATAAGAAACTCAGTGAATTATCCATATTAAAATAAAGCAACTAACAAAAACAAACAATACTCACAGTAGAAGTTTCCTTTACCAGTCCACTCTCCAATAGTGCTTCACTCCCTGGCAATGGTGCCAGAAAATAGTCTTGATGACCCACAAGTATAGGGGTGTATCGCAGTATTTTCGATAAGTAAGAGTGTCGAACCCAACGAGGAGCAGAAGGTGTTGACGAGTGGGTTGGAGCAGGAATTCTCTGTAAATACTTAGCAAACGGATTTTTAGGGGGTTTTGACAATGCAGATAAATAAAATACGAGTAAATAAAAGACAATAATAATAAATACAGCAAGTGGCCCAATCCTTTTTTTAGCAAAGGACAAGCCAGTTGTATTACTTAAGATGACCAAACATTCTCGAGGACACCTGGGAATAACGTCAAGTGCTTTCGCTTCATTAGTTGCTTAATCTTCTTTAGTTTGACAAGTGTTGTGTTGGTGAACCTGTGCTAATGTACCGACCTTCCTAGGACTAATACATACTTGTGATTATACCCCTTACAAGCATCCGCAAGTACAAGAAAGTAATTAAGGTAGAAACCTAACCACGGCTTTAAACTCTAAGGCCCTCACATCCCATGTGCAAAGGTTTCCTAACGGGGGTTCAGGTTTCTGTCACTCCGACAACCCCTACAATTAGTAGCCAAATACACAATGCATTCCCCTAGGTCCATATAGGTGAAGTGTCATGTAGTCGACATTCACATGACACCACTAGAAGAAATACACCACAACTTAAATATCAAACTATTGAATCTTTCTCAACACAATTCCACTACTAACAACATGACTTCTCCCATGTCCTCAAGAACTAAACGAACTACTCACAAGACATCATATGGATCAAGATCAGAGATGAAATAGTGATATATAACAATCTGAACATAAACGATAATTTAATGGTTCACTCAATAGCATCAACTACAAGGAGTAATCAACACCGGGAAAGTTTCCCCTAAGAACTATGCAAGATTCAACCCAATTGTTACAGCGGTATGAAGTGGTGATGATGGTGCTGGTGGATATGATGGTGGTGGTGATGATGATGATCCCGATGAAGTCCAGCTTGATGGTTGTGTTGATGGCGACGATCTCCCCTCTCCGGGAAGAAATTCCCCCGGCAGAATTCTGTCTGCTGGAAAGATCTTTCTCTCTCTATAGTTTTCCGCCCCACAGAGGCGGCGGAATCTTTCTGTGGTTGCTCCCAGGTGTTAGGGTTCCGTGGGGATAATATACGCCAGAGGGGAGAGCCTGGAGTGTGCTAGGGTGGCCACACCACCTGCTGGCGTGGCCTAGGGCTGCCCGCGCCAAGGGGTGGTGTGGGTAGGGATGGGCATATAAACCGAGAACCGAATGACCGAATTGAATTAATTTAAACCGAAGCTGAAGTGACTGAAACCAACTATTTTAGTACTAAACTCGGTTAGTGATTCGTAGAAACCAAATTTAATTCGGTAGTTTCGATATGCACCGTCGGTCCACCGATTAGACCGAAGTACCGAGCCCTATGCCTAATCCCTCGATTATCCTTCTCCCGCACGGTGGAACTGGCGCGGCCCGTAACTCTCACGTGTGTGTGATTGCCAAATTTCCATTCATCAAATGATTAAATCCTAGAAATCGAGGGATCCACTGCCCAAGCACGTAATTCTCGCCTGCCTAGTACTTGCCCGATTGATCTTTTGCCTTGGTCCACGTATCCTTTTTTAGCGGTGGTCCATGTATCCTGACATGGTCTTCACTACTATATCCGCTGAACAGCAGCTCCTACCCAGCCAGAGAAACGATCCTAGCCCAGCTAGTACAACCATATGCTTGCTATCCTAGGCGTGGTTAGCCCAGCTAGTAAACTTTCGGTCAGTTCGGTGCGAACCGAAGACCGTACCAATTCCTCACGGCACCGAAGCCTCGGTTTTCTTAATTTTACTTAACCGATCGGTGCTCGTTTTCTCAGACCTGAAATTGTTTATGCACCGAAGTACCGAACCGAACGATTCCGGGGAACCGATTGCCCACCCCTAGGTGTGGGCCCCCTGTGGCCCATCTCCACTTCCCCTTCTGGCAATCTTCGTCTTCTGGAAAAATAGAATTTTCCGTGTATTTTTCTGAATTTTCTGATCTTCGCGAATTTCGCCTTCAAATAGCCTATTTTCCATCAGAATCCTGACTACAGCAGTCCATGCTCCAAAAGTCATCAACCATGCAAAAACAGATGAAATAACATAAGTATCATCTCTTAATATGAAATATATCAATGAATAACAGTAAACTATGATATAGAATAGTGATGCAAAATGGATGTATCAGTATCCAGCTACCAATATACTCCATCTGTTAGGTAATATGCGAAGTTGAAGCGTTTTCCGGCAAAGCCCAAAACAACAACGATGTACAAAAATGCCCCTGATCATCCATTGATTTGAATTGGACATGAGGATCTCCCCAGGTAATGTCTCTTCCTCAATCGATCATCAAACGATCAGCACCTCCCCACCATGGTGCACGTCCCTTCCTCAATCGATCAGCACCTATCTGCCATGGTGCTTCCGAACCTAAACCTCATTCCTCCCGATGAAGGCATACTCTGGGGCCTATTATCAGCAATATGCATAGTTCAGTTACAAAAGGCATGGCACGTTTCAGTGTTCTAGCATGAATAAACATACTCCTACTCAATCATGACAGAATAGATACAAGTATTCTAGCATGAATAAACATAATCCTACTCAATCATGACAGAATAGCTACAGAGACCAGTTCTACTCCATTATTTAAACAACATTGCCTTGTGGTTGTTTTAGAGTAATGTACTCCCAGGAGATCAAGCAAAAAATAACCAAAAGCAGTGTACTATAAAATAAGCACTGTACAGGAGTATTACACGCACTACTCCCTATTCAGTACCCAGGAATCAAAATCACAATGTGCCAATTTTGACAATGGTGACGCATTGAGACAAGAAGCATCTCCCTAATATATGAAATGTATGAGATGACTGTTGGGAACAACAATGAGATGCATGAGAATACTCACATGAATCTCTATCTTTTGGATGAAAGAAGTAGCTCCAGAAATGTAATTCCAATAGTTGGAGTATAAAATGCGAGAGACAACAGCCTGTAATTCCAATAGTTGGAGTATAAAATGTGAGAGAGAGCAAGCAAAGTACAAATATACACCTACTGCAGGTGCCAGGTTCAAACTAATATGCAATATTCAAAGAACATGCAAATCATTGTATATGTGATAAACTATCAATAGCAAGCAATAGATAGAGGAATAAAATCATGATGCAAACTTCTACTCTCCTTCAGAACTCCATTCACAGATTGCACCCATAGGAGTGCAGACACCATAGAGAGAACGCCACAACTATGACAAGGCTCCAAAAGAGATATAAAAACCTTGTATTGACGTGTTGGCTACCGCTAGTGTTCCTAGTTAGCTGATATTGACTCTCGTGATCATTTGATGCCAAAGGCCTACTCTTCTACTTTAGTTCCTGCACAAACCAGTTCCGAATGGATTATTGTTGACAGCAAACAACTACTATATGTTTCAAAGAAAACATGTCTTATTTTGCTTATTTATGTTATTTACCATCTCATATTGAGATAAGCATGGTAGCACAACTAAATAAAATTATCTACAAGTTTGACTCTAAATTTCAATTCAAAAGAGTAGTCTTATTCCTAGTGTCAAAATCGTCTAACATATTGTAGGAACAATATAGTGCAAGATCATTTATCTATGATACATACATGATGTAAATCAGTTTCCGTTACATGAGAAGAAGAAAATGGTATCCAAGAACTAAACGTTTAAAATAAATGACCTCTGAAAACAATTATAATGGCTGCTACACCAGTTCTGACCTCAAACTATTTATGACTGTAGATAGAAAATATACTCAGAATCGTCATCCTGAATAGAATACACTCAGATATAGTTAACTAGCAAATGGTTTATAACAGTGTATGTTGCCTACTAAACAAAATGCTACAAAGATATCATTAACACTTGAATCATAGAGACCCCTAATGAGAAGTAACTCAAGCAAAACTAGACATGCATTTCTCATCTTTTGATTAGACATATGAACAGATACTATCTAATGATCACATGTAGAGATCAATCCATAGCCAAATGTTACATATCTACCAAAATCTAAGCGCTGGTACTACAAAAATAAACTAGCATCTCTACCAATCTGAGGGTCTGCAAACTAAATTACAATCTCGAATTCTCCTCTCTCCGTCTGTCTCTCTATAAATAAATATCTCTGCCTTCTCACCCTTAAACTCTCAATCTAGGAACGAGCAAGCAGGTTCACAAACAGAGAAGAATGGGGATTCAGCCTACCTCAGGACACGGTGGTGAGATCTTGGCATGGTGGCTTCCTGCAGATGCGATACAACCAGATCTGGAGGAATCCTCCCTGTCGACCGCAAGTGCGATGCAGAGATGGAGCCATAATCTCCCCCTAGGGTCCCCTACGGCTGCGCGGTGTCGTGCAGCAATACGAGTGGGGCAAAAGCAGGATGCCTCCATCGTCAAGCACCTGGCCATACAGACAGAGGGTAGGGCCGCCCCTACACTGAGCTCTGGATGGGCACCCTCCTAGACGAAGGCCAGCACCTCCTTGCTCTCCAAATCAGACAAGGCAGCGGCCATCGCGAGTTTTATTTGCTTTTAGGTTGGAGAAGGCGACTAGGCAAAGGCTTGGAGAGCGATGATGCTGGAGGAGAGGAGCGGCAATACAATTGACCTTGGGGAACCAGCGAGACGGGGATGTTGGGGATGCGATGGAGGATTGGATCGGAAAGAGGAGGGTGGGTGGCGGCGGGCGGCGGTGGACGGGGAGATATGAGTTAGGGTTAGTTTGGCAGCGCAGGGAAAGGGGCAGGTGGGGCCAACATATTTTCACGTAGTAGTTTGACTTTGAATTTACCAACGCGGTGCGGTGGAGACTAGGGAGTACGGTGTGCTTCTTCGGATGAGCTGACAAGCGTTGGATTGAAAATAGAATGTCTAGATCATGTCCCTGAGAACGATCCGTGGAAGGCGGTTTGCTGTGTTTTGACTGGTCGTTTCACAAAACACCTCTTTTTTGCACTCGGAAAATGAATAATCACTTTTTGTGTGGTCCGAACAATATAAAACCTTTTGTGTGGTGTCATTTTATGTGACATAGTTGCAAGAAAAATAATCAAATTTGGTATATTGATTGCATCTCAAAAAAATCTTCTTAGAGATAAGCTATCATGTTCGAGTTTTCATGCATTTCAGGCTAAAAGTCCAATATTATGGCTAGAATTATGGCATGGTTTGTGATAATGTTTCCATATTATGCACGCATGTGTATCATGGGACGGCGAACAATGTTGCAGGAGGAAGTTTTCCTTTTCGTCCCACGGAAAAACCATTTTTTATTTTCTGAGCGCCAAAAACGGGCGTTTTGTGAAGCAACACCAAATGTTCAATTCAAAAATGCTACCACCCTATTTTTTTTAAAATAATAGACCATCTTACATGAACAATGTTCCAACCGGGGATTTTAAAACCTTTTCGTCCACCCCTGATAAAAAAGACAAATGTCCGCCAAATTGGTAGGAAGTGGATCCGGTTTAAACTACAGGTACATGATCTAATGCTCATGATTTTTTGCAAAAATCATTTTTTGGCTCAAAATATGATCTTTCTTAAGATATCCAATGCAAGTTTAGTGAGGCTCATCCCAATCTTCGTGCCTACCGTTTTGGCCATAGTTTGAAACGAGAAAATTTTGAAACGGACATAAGAAATTCAAAAAAGGTCTGAACAATGTAAATCCTCTGCGTGGTGTCATATTATATGATATAGTTGCAAGGAAAAATATCAAACTTGGTAGATTGATTGTATCTCGAAAAAACTTCTCGGAAATGACCTATCATGTTCAAGGTTTTATGGCTTTCAGGCTAAAAGACCAATGTTATGGCTAGAATTGTGGCATAGTTTGTGATAATGTTACCATATTATTCACGCATGTGTATCATGGGACGGCGAACAATATTACAGAAGGAAGTTTTCCTTTTCGTCGCACAAAAAAGCCATTTTCTATTTTCTGAGCGCCAAAAACGGGACGTTTTGTGAAGCAACACCAAATGTTCAATTCAAAAATGCTACCACCCCATTTTTTTTAAAAATAGACCGCTTTACATGAACAAAGTCTCAACCGTGGATTTTAAAACCTTTTCGTCCACCCCTGGTGAAAAAGACAAATGTGTGCCGAATCGGTTGAAAGTGGGTCCGGTTTGAACTAATGGTACATGATCTAATGCTCGTGAATTTTTGCAAAAATCATTTTTTGGCTCAAAATATGATGTTTCTTAACATATCCAATGCAAGTTTAGCGAGGCTCATCCCTATCTTCGTGTCCGCCGTTTTGGCCATAGTTTGAAACGAGAAAATTTTGAAATGGACATAAGAAATTCAAAAAAGGTCCGAACAATATAAATCCTCCGCGTGATTTCATATTATGTGATATAATTGCAAGGAAAAATATTAACTTGGTATATTGATTGTATCTAGAAAAAACTTCTCAGAAATGACCTATCATGTTCAAGGTTTTATGTCTTTCAGGCCAAAAGACCAATGTTATGGCTAGAATCGTGGCATAGTTTGTGATAATATTCCTATATTGTGCACCCATGTGTATCATGAGACGGAGAACAATGTTGCAGGAAGAATTTTCTTTTTTATCGTACGGAAAAGCCATTTTTCATTTTCTGAGCGCAAAAAACGGAAAGTTTTGTGAAGCAACACCAAATGTTCAATTCAAAAATGCTACCACCCCATTTTTTTTAAAAATAGACCGCCTTACATGAACAATGTCCCAACCGTGGATTTTAAAACCTTTTCGTCCACCCATGAACAAAAAGATAAATGTTTGCCGAATCGGTTGAAAGTGCGTCCGGTTTGAACTAATGGTACATGATCTAATGCTCGTGATTTTTGCAAAAATCATTTTTAGGCTCTCAATATGATGTTTTTTCATATATCCAATACAAGTTTAGAGAGGCTCATCCCCTATCTACGTGCCCGCCGTTTGGCCATAGTTTGAAACGGACATAAGAAATTCAAAATAGGTCCGAACAATGTAAATTCTCTGCGAGGTGTCATATTATGTGATATAGTTGTAAAGAAAAATATCAAACTTGGTATATTGATTGCATCTCGAAAAAACCTTCTTGGAAATAACCTATTATGTTCGAGGTTTCATGGCTTTCAGGCTAAAAGACCAATGTTATGGCTAGAATCGTGGCATCGTTTGTGATAATATTCCCATATTGTGCACGCATGTGTATCATGGGACGGCGAACAATGTTACAGGAGGAAGTTTTTCTTTTCGTCGCACGAAAAAGCCATTTTCTATTTTCTAAGCGCCAAAACGAGGAGTTTTGTGAAACAACACCAAATGTTCAATTTAAAAATGCAACCACCCCATTTTTCAAAAATAATATACCACCTTACATGAACAATGTCCCAACCAGGGAATTTAAAACCTTTTCGACCATCCTGGTGAAAAGATAAATGTCTGTCGAATCGGTAGGAAGTGGGTCCGGTTTGAACTACAGGTACATGATCTAATGCTCGTGATTTTTTGCAATAATCATTTTTAGGCTCACAATATGATGTTTATTCAGATATCCAATGCAAGTTTAGCGAGGTCCATCCCCTATCTTCGTGCCCGCCGTTTTGACCATAGTTTGAAACGAGAAAAAATTGAAACGGACATAAGAAATTCAAAAATGGCCCGGACAATGTAAATCCTCCGCGTGGTGTCGTATTATGTCATATAGTTGCAAGGAAAAATATCAAACTTGATATATTGATTGCATCTCGAAAAAAACTTCTCAGAAATGACCAATCATGTTCGAGGTTTCATGGTTTTTAGGCCAAAAGACCAATGTTATGGCTAGAATCATGGCATAGTTCGTGATAATATTCCCATATTGTGCACGCATGTGTATCATGGAATGGCGAACAATGTTACAGGAGAAATTTTTCCTTTTCGTCGCACGGAAAAACCATTTTCCATTTTCTGAGTGCCAAAAACGGGGCGTTTTTGTGAAGCAACACCAATTCTTCAGTTCAAAAATGCTACCACCCCATTTTTAAAAAATATTAGACCACCTTAAATGAACAATGTCCCAATCAGGGATTTTAAAACCTTTTTGTCCACTTCTGATGAAAAAGACAAATGTGTGTCGAATCGGTAGGAAGTGTGTTCGGTTTGAACTACATGTACATGGTCTAATGCTCGTGATTTTTTGAAAAAAATAATTTTTAGGCTCACAATATGATGTTTCTTCAGATATCCAATGCAAATTTAGCAAGGCTCATCTCCTATCTCCGTGCTCGTCATTTTCGCTATAGTTTGAAACGAGAAAATTTTGAAACGGACATAAGAAATTCAAAAACGGTCAAAAATGTAAATCCTTCGCGTGGTGTCATATTAAGTGATATAGTTGTAAGAAAAATATCAAACTTGGTATATTGATTGCATCTCGAAAAACCTTCTCAGAAATGACCTATCATGTTCAAGGTTTCATGCCTTTTAGGAAAGGCCAATGTTATGGCTAGAATCGTGGTATAGTTTGTGATAATATGTCCATATTATGCACATATATGCATCTTAGGATGGAGAACAATGTTGCAGAACAAAATTTTCCCTTTTGTCGCATAAAAAGCCATTTTCCATTTTTCGAGTGTCCAAAACATATTTTAAATTATGATATTATTCCTACTATAGACTAATATGGGATTAGTAAATCTACTATTCTTAAATAATGAAACTATTTCTAATTAACATTCTAAGTTGATCTACTAAATTTTAGAAAAATTTAGAGACAAAAATCATTTCTTTTTAACATTTTATGAAAAAGATACAAATAAATTAATAAAATAGAAAAAAACCTATCCTAACCGGACCAGCCGAACTGGCCCGGATTTAATTCACCCGGTGCAAACTCAAGGCCGGCCCAGCCAAAGCGGACACGGCAGTCCGCCTTAAAAAAAAGAGAGAGAAGAATAGGAGGAGTCCGTCGCCCGAGGACCAGGCCCAACAGCCAATCGTTACGTTAATAATGGTTGCGAGCAATTATTAAAACCAAATTAGTATCGTTCTGCTGGTTGGTGTCGGTATTCATGGTTCAAGGAGGTACGTGGTTCGAACCCTCTTGATGCTCTATTTTGTTCTTTATTTTCTAACGTGCTGGCTTTATTTGCTAATAGGGAAAATTTGCTATAGAACACCGTTATTTTCTGGTGTTTGCATAATTTTATCGTATATTTGCCAGAACACACCACGTAATCAAAAATGGAAACCTCTTGATGCTCTATTTTGTTCTTTATTTTCTAACGTGCTGGCTTTATTTGCTAATAGGGAAAATTTGCTATAGGACACCGTTATTTTCTGGTGTTTGTATAATTTTATCGTATATTTACCAGAACACACCACGTGACCAAAAATGGAAACCTCTTGATGCTCTATTTTGTTCTTTATTTTCTAACGTGCTGGCTTTATTTTGCTAATAGGGAAAATTTGCTATAGAACACCGTTATTTTCTGGTGTTTGCATAATTTTATCGTATATTTGCCAGAACACACCACGTGATAAAAAATGGAAACCTCTTGATGCTCTATTTTGTTCTTTATTTTCTAACGTGCTGGCTTTATTTGCTAATAGGAAAAATTTGCTATAGGACACCGTTATTTTCTGGTGTTTGTATAATTTTATCGTATATTTGCCAGAACACACCACGTGACCAAAAATGGAAACCTCTTGATGCTCTATTTTGTTCTTTATTTTCTAACGTGCTGGCTTTATTTGCTAATAGGGAAAATTTGCTATAGGACACCGTTATTTTCTGGTGTTTGCATAATTTTATCGTACATTTGCCAGAACACATCATGTGGCCAAAAATGGAAAATTTTAGCACTTTTGCTTGATTGACCATGTTATGGCCGGGTTTGTAGAAAATATGCCAAACTTTTTATTTTTGGTCACGTGATGTGTTCTAGTGAATGTGTCACAGAATTGTAATGGTACCTAGCAAAGATAAAATTATGCAATGTGTTTTAGCAAACGCCAGAAAATAACGGTATCATGTAGCAAATTTGTCCTTGCTAATAACGTGCCACTTCAATATATTGACACGATCTCAAACTTGGCACGAGTGGTCGCTGGTTCAATCCATGAGCTGTGCACGTCTATTTTTATTATTTGAAGTTTGATCGGTCCCGCTTGACAGATTGCCTGCGTGTAACTTCCGCTTGATAGGTCGCCTATCACGCAGATAGAACATGACACATATACATGACACCAATGCAAAAGTGCTAAGGTGGCGTTTATTTATTAAAAGATAAAATGGTATAGTCTATTATAACGATCTAATATGATCGTAATGGCCTTAAAATAAAACAATAAGGTGTGTGTTTTATATTATGACGATTTAATCTAATAAAATTACGACGATTTTGAGCTAATCGTCATAATTTGAAAGGGTTTTGCCCTCCTTAACTAGCTAACGACGATCTCATGCAAATCGTCATAAAATTTGTGACGATTTTTTTCATGGTCATAGTGAGAAAGTCACAAACCGGCAGATTTCTTGTAATGTCTTTCCAAGTTACTTCTCGTTGATCGAGTCGTAGTTTTGCATCTGGATTAACCCTCTT
This sequence comes from Avena sativa, assembly GCA_916181665.1. Classification (NCBI taxonomy): domain Eukaryota; kingdom Viridiplantae; phylum Streptophyta; class Magnoliopsida; order Poales; family Poaceae; genus Avena; species Avena sativa. Next base: position 369,975,408 of record OV702290.1, read on the forward strand.
AGATGCCTATCTTCTCATGTACACTTCCCCGTATCCTATGTGCAAGGGCAATCATCACCTCTGTCTCATTTTAAGGGCATGTGCGTCAGTTACTGCGCACGCTGTCAGAGATTACCGCGCACCCATCACATCGTGGGGCGCCTCTTTGGTAACCACAGAGCCACGTCGCGTCACTTGGTCTCCTGCGCCGTATGACCCTTCGTGTGGCCTGCTACTGATTGGTTCCTTCAAGAAATACATGCCCGCACCATGCGGCTTGGTACACAACCTGATCCCACTACCCCGCTAGGGGCATGGTTAAATAGGGGAACAGGGGAGTTCCTTAGACATTTCCCCCTGTTCGCCTCTTCTTCTTCTTCTTCTTCCTCGCAGCGCCGCCGCTCCCGCTTAGTGGTAGCGCCGCCGTTGCCGCTCTCTACTTCTCGCTTGCTCTGTCGTAGCAGCGCTGCTTGCTGCCGCTACGAGGCCTTATCAATCGAAGCAGTTCTCCTCTGATTCCTACTCCGCATCTAAGGAAGAGGATCTAGAGATGTCACCATCGTGGAAGAACATGAAGAGGGCGGCGCCGCCCATGAACGTGGTGCTTGGGCCAATTCTTGGGTGAGCCAAGATGAGATCGACTGGCTCATCCGCACCCGTCGCGTTCCCGCTGGAGTCAGCTGCTGCATCCCTGACGACGAACTTGTCCCTGCTCCTGAGCCCGATGAGTTCGTGGTCTTCCTTTCCCACTTCGCCCATAGCTTCGGTCTTCCTATCAGCAACTTATTTCATGACTTCCTCACAACCTTTGCACTCCAACCCCATCATCTCCCCGCGAATGCCATCGCGTCTCTCTCAGCTTTTGTTTCCAGCGTCGAGGGGTATCTCGTCCTGTGGCCCAGGATACACATCTGGTTCAAGTTCTTTGGTTTCCAGGCTAAGGTTGTTCCGAATAAGGAACTTCGTCCCTGTGACAAGTCTCTGACCCAATGTGGGGCGGCATCCATCTCTCCTCGGCGCGATTCCATATTTCCCCAGGTTACGGGCTTGGAATCCTGCAAGGGGTGGGCCAAGACGTTCTTTTATGTAAATAACAACACCCCGGAGGACAACATTCGACTGCCTCTTTTTTCTATTAGCGTCCCTGAGAAGAATCGATGGATCAGATCCCTAAGAAGTCAAGAACAATAGTTGATCTAGTAGAGAAGCATGTCCTGGAGCTGATAGCAGAAGGGATGGCCGGTGAGGATCTGATGCTCACCTTTATCCGGAGTCAAATATGCCCGCTACAGAGACGTGATGGTGTGTTGTCAACGTGGGAGCTTCTTCTTCTTTGATCCCCGGCAACAGCGCCAGAAAAATTCTTGCTGGCTCGTGTTGATGTCGAGCTCGTTGGGGAACCCCAAGAGGAAGGTATGACGAGCATAGCAGTAAGTTTCCCTCAGTTATGAAACCAAGGTTATCGAACCAGTACGAGCAAGGAAACACCCCAAAGGTGTTGCTAGCTGAGCCTTGGCAGGACGCACTACCGGTGCTAGTAGCAACGTGGATACCTGCACAACACAACCACAGAACTTTGTCCCCAACTTGCGATGAGGTTGTCAATCTCACCGGTTTTGCTAAAAACAAAGGATTAAACGTATCGAATGGAAGGAAGTAATAGTTTGCAGAAAGTAAACACAAAGCAGTAAACAGTTTGTAGATTGTATGTAAAAGAAAGGACCGAGGTCCACAGTTCACTAGAGGTGGCTCTCCTTAAGATAGATAACATGCTGGGTGAACAAATTACAGCGGGGCAATTTACAAACATCGAGAAAGCATACAAACATATACTAATCATCTTGACTCCTTTGAGACTTGATTGGGCATTACAACATTATACATAGACCGCCATCCAACTGCATCTATGACTAATAATCCAATCCGAACCCCCTCCAGTATTAAGTTGCAAGCAACAGATTATTGCTTTACGAATTGCGTGTACAGTAAACAATACGATTGTTCTATGAACAAAGGATTGTTGTTTTCTCCCTAGTAGCAACAACACATCTAGTACCTTAGAGATTTCTGTCACTTCCCCAGATTACTAGAGGTATGAACCCACTATCGAGCATAAATACTAACTCTTGGAGTTTCTAGCATCTACTTGGCCAAGATAGCTACTAACAACGGAAAGCATGCAAGATCACAAATAACAAAGACATGATAGAATCAATAATCAATCTGAAATAGCATCTCAATATCCATCGGATCCCCGCAAACACAACATGTATGGATTACAAATAGATGATCTTGATTATGAACGGAGCTCACAAGATCTAGACATGAAAGCACAAAGGAGGAGAACCAGCCATCTAGCTACTACAAGGACCCGTAGTCCAGAGATAAACTACTCACGCATCACACCGGAGGCTTGCATGATGATGAAGAAGGCCTCCAGGGTGAATTCCCCTCTCCGGCAGGGTGCCGGGAAGAGCTTTAGATCCCTCCCGATCTAGAGATGGAGATGACGGCGGCTACAGACTCTTTCGTGGATTTTTGATCGGGTACTTAGGGTTTTGGTCCCGAGGGCAATATATAGGTGGAAGGAGAGGCCGAGGGGGTGCTGGGGTCGGCCTGGCCACCCCCTGGCGCGGGCCAGGCCTGGCCGTGCGGCCAGGTAGTGTGGCTGGCCCCCAGCTCTTCTCCGTCTCGTATTCTGGCATCACATGTCTTCCGGAAAAGTAGGCACTTTGGCTTTTGTCCCGTCAAATTCCGAGAATATTCATTTTCTGACTTTCCTGGAACCAAAAACAGCAGAAAACAGGCACCAAAAGCTGGCACTATGGCTCTTGTTAATAGGTTAGTCCAAGAAATCATATGAAAAGTACTACAAAGTGTGGAAAAAACACAAGAAAGTAGATAAAACCAAGCATGGAACATCAAAAATTATAGATACATTTGCAATGTATCAACATTCCCAAGCTTAACTCCTGCTCGTCCTCGAGTAGGTAAGTGATAAAAAGAAAGAATAATTTTTGAGGTGACATGCACCATCAAAGACTTGATCAAAGTATTTGTAAAACATTCAAAGCTGGGATCATGGTACTTAAATCATAACATGAAAGAAAAAGTTCTAGCAATAAGACAAAGAAACTATGATGCAACATGAAAAGGCACAAACAAAAGATTCATGAATAACAATGCTTTGCAAGACGTTTGTTTGTTTCACATAAAGAAAACATAGCATAATAGTATTCAGCTTGTCCCTCATAGAGTAGCAAATATAAATGCATAGGACACCTTCAAAGTTCATAAGAGTGACTAGATACAAATAGTTTAAAACAAGCAATATCAAGTTATGCATCAATCAACTAGTCTTGGGACAATGCACATAGAACTAAGAATGGCCACTATGCTCTCAAAGTAGGTGCATAAAGGTAGAAGGTGGAGACTCAATATAATGGTGGAAGAAAGTCCTTCAAAGAAGGAAGCAGGGATTCAAGTCTCATAAAGAGCTTCCAAAAATTATGGTACTTATAGCTTTCAGCTCTCATTGCCCCTATCATAAGCATCTTGAAGTAATTAAGGTTAAAGTGAACAAACTATGGTGTACATGCTTGACGAAGTATAAGTTAGAAATATCAAGTCCCTTGTATACGAGGGCCGCTCCTCATGCTACTCAAGTTTAGTCACCGGTAAGTTCTTGTCATCGTAAGTACATGTGTATCATAGAGAACCGCCAACGGGGTACCCCTTGCCCGATGATACGGAAGAATCCCCATATCAAAATGACAAGGCAAGCAGACAACAAGCATCTCAACAATCTTCTTATTTACCATGGGAATATGGTGCTTTTTTCTCTCTTTCCTCTTTTCATAATCTCTTTTTTTCTTTTTCTCTTTTTTTTTCTCAACCTAGGACTCTTTTTTTATAAGAAGAATGCTTCATAGACAGCTCATTATGGTTACGCTGCAGGTTTCCACCATGTCAACATGGATTAGACTAGCGGCCCAGGCGTTTCTCTAACACATATACATAACTCCATGGACTTACAAACTCCCCTTTCATTTCACACCGACGATATCCATAGACAAAAGAGCATGATATCAACTAGGTACAAAGTACCCGTGCAATGTTGAAAGCGTTCCCCATGACAACATGGTTCTGCTAATCCCCAACAAATAAGTGCAAGCATATACAACATAGACGACACAATGGTTCAAGTTTATTAAGGGCAAGAAATGTAAAGTGTGCCATCAAGTTCGTGAGAGCTTTAATCACTAGTTTTCTCATAACAAGTTTAATTTAGAAGGTAAACAAAAGCATAAGCTAGTAGGTAGGTATGGTGGACTCTTTGGAATAACTTGGTTTAGGGAGTTGGATGCATGAATGGAACTCATACTTGGTTGTGGAGGCTAGCAAAAGACTGGGATAGACAAACTAAGAGAGCAATAATGGCCATAATCATGCAGAGCGACAAAACATCATGATCAAAGCATAAAGTGATACTACAAGTTGAAAACTAAAGGATCATAAAGGCTATGGTGACTTGAGATAGTCATAACATGGTGTGAGCATGCACCAAGTCAACCCAAATAAAGCATCAAAGGAGAATACCACTATACTATGCTTTAATATGCTCAAACAACGCATGATTCATCCAAGGCACATTAAGCAATCTCAATTGTTTATAACAAGTCATGCTACAACAAAGAATGCTAAGCATAAATCCAAAACAATATCAAGCATGGCATGACAAAGCATAGGCCACAGTCAAAAACAAGCTCTTTTTACCACTTAAGCATGAACTTTCCTACTCTTTTCCAAACCAAACAAAACTATTTTAAAACCAATGTATGAAAGAGGGGGTCCAACCAATTTATTCAGCAAACTAAGCAAACAAAGCAAACGAAAAACCAAAGCAAAAACAAAAAAGAATATGCTCCAAGAACAACACAACTATGCATGAAACAATAAAAATGAAGTGTTTGGAAGAAACCTGGGATTTTTATTGATGAAGAAGGGGATGCCTTGGGCATCCCCAAGCTTTGACGCTTGTACTTCTTGCATATTTCTTGGGGTGACACACGTGGCATCCCCAAGATTGAGATTTAGTCCATCCTTCTTCTCATTACTCATTCCTTCCATACACCTGGATTTTTTTCCTTCATACAAAACTTCACACAATCTTTATTAGCAACATTAGTGCACTCAAGATAATAGGTCTTAAGGTTCAGTTCTAACACCAAATAAACTTCCATTAGAACACTATCTACTGAAGCACTTCCCTCAAAAATCTCAATTCCCAAAAGAACTCAAAAAGTAACCAACAAGAAGCAAATGCAGAAAATGGCAAAAATCTGTCAAAACAGACCAACAGGTAAAGACGATTTTTTCGAAGACCTTCTGTTGCTCAAATAAAAAAGTGTTGAACTAACGAAAGTTATATAACAACCTAGGGAAGAAGTACAAAAATTCACGCCTCAAAAGGACATTCAAAGATTTTACACGAATGTTTACGGTGAACCATAGAAATCTGTTTCGGGACAGCAACTTTCCCAATCATTACTTCTCTCTCGTTAGAGGTTACTCCTGGCACAAAAAACAAATAAAAAGGATAAGGAGTATTTATTACTGAAGTAATAACTTCCAAGACTCATCTAAAACTTTTGGATTATCTCCCAATAAGTACTTTTCTTTAACGCCTTTAAGTTAGGCATAAGAAGCAAGAAAAAGAATCAAGTGTACTCAAATGAAGAAGCATTAAGACCAAATTTTGTTTTCATAGGAGAGACAAAAGAAATCTTCTCTCTCTTCTTAGGGAAGTGTTCTATACCTTTCTTGAGTGGGAGTTGATATTTAATGGTGCCTTCTTTCATATCAATAATGGCACCAATAGTTCTAAGAAAAGGTCTTCCCAAAGTAATAGGACAAGAAGCATTGTATTCAACATCCAAAAGATAGAAATCAACAGGGACATAGGCATTGTAACCATAATAAGAACATCATTAAGACTCCCCATGAGTTTCTTTTTAGCATTATCATCAAGTGGGACATTCAAATAACAATCTTCAAGTGGAGGCAAATCAATTATATCATAAATCCATCTAGGCATAATAGAAACACTACTATCAAGATCACATAAAGCTTTGAAATCAAAGTCATTCATTTTCATATTAATGATGGGTTCCCAACCATCTTCTTGTTTTATAGGAATAGAAGCTTTATGTTTCATCTTTTCTTCTTTAATCTTTATGAGAGCATCAGTAATGTGTTTTGTAAAAGCCATGTTCATAGCACTAGCATTAGGACTTTTAGCAAGCTTTTGTAGGAACTTAATAACTTCAGAGATATTACAACCATCAAGATCAAAATCATAATTGTCATCAAATGTAGTAGAGTTATTACTAGCCTTAACACTAGTGGTAGTGGTAGAAACACTAATGTTTCTAGCAATTTTATCTTCTCTTTCCCACTTAGCATGTAATTCAGCTAATAGTCTAACATTTTCATCAATTCTAACTTGTATAGCATTAGTAGCTGCAAAGGGATTATCATTAGTTTCGGGTTTAGCAGCCATTTTATTAATCAATGAAGATTGATCTTCAGACAAAGATGATATATTCCTTTCAGCATTAGAGAGTTTCAATTGTAAGCTAGGAATTTCCCTATTTAGATTCTCAAGTTGATGGCTAATGTTCTTCAAAATGGTAGATTGTTCCTCCATAGTTTTAGTAAATAGTTTATTTTGCTCATATTGCATTTGCATGAAGTTTTTAGCGGCTCTTTCAACTTCTAAAATTCTTCCTTCACTAGGTAATCTAGGTTTACCATTATGACCATAAGTATTATTAGGAGGGTAGGGCCTATAATTGTTATTACCATAAGCATTGTTGCCAAAATTATTATTCCTTATGAAGTTCACATCAACTTGCTCTTCTTGAGCAACCAAAGAAGCTAAAGGAACATTATTTGGATCAATGTGGGTTTTCCCATTAACAAGCATAGACATAATAACATCAATCTTATCACTCAAGGAGGAGGTTTCCTCAACAGAATTTACCTGCTTACCTTGTGGAGCTCTTTTAGTATGCCATTCAGAATAGTTAACCATCATATTATCTAGAAGCTTTGTTGCAGCACCCAAAGTGATGGTCATAAAGGTACCTCCAGCAGCAGAATCCAATAGGTTCCTTGAAGAATAGTTCAATCCTGCATAAAAAGTTTGGATGATCATCCAAGCAGTAAGTCCACGAGTGGGACAATTCTTAACCAAAGATTTCATTCTTTCCCAAGCTTGAGCAACATGTTCATTATCAGATTGTTTAAACTTCATTATTTCACTTCTCATAGATATAATCTTAGCAGGTGGATAGTATTTTCCAATGAAAGCATCCTTGCATTTAGTCCAAGAATTAATACTATTCCTAGTTAAGGAATTCAACCATTCTTTAGCTTTTCCTCTCAAAGAGAAAGGAAACAATTTCAGCTTAATAATATCACCATCTATATCCCTATGCTTTTACATCTCACAAAGTTCAACAAAGTTATTTAGATGGGCAGCAGCATCTTTATTACTAATACCAGAAAATTGTTCTCTCATAACAAGATTGAGTAAAGCAGGTTTTATCTCAAAGAAAGTAGCTTCAGGCACAGGTGGAGCAATGGGTGTGCTCATAAAATCATTGTTGTTGGTGCTAGTGAAGTCACACAACTTAGTGTTTTCAAGAGTAGTCATTTTTTGTGTTTTTGATAAAGAAAACAAACTTGTAAAACTAATTTTTTTGTGTTTTTGATAAAGAAACAAGAAAACAAAGCAAAACAAAAATAACAAAGTAAAGAGATTGGTTATGAGGGACTCCCCTTGTGAAGATGTCTTTGACTCCCCGGCAACGACGCCAGAAAATACTTTGATGCCGTGTTGTTGACGTGGGAGCTTCTTCTTCTTCGAACCCCGGCAATGGCGCCAGAAAAATACTTGCTGGCTCGTGTTGATGTCGAGCTCGTTGGGGAACCCCAAGAGGAAGGTATGAGGAGCAAAATAGTAAGTTTCCCTCAGTTATGAAACCAAGGTTATCGAACCAGTAGGAGCAAGGAAACACCCCAAAGGTGTTGCTAGCTGAGCCTTGGCAGGGCGCACTACCGGTGCTAGTAGCAACATGGAGACCTGCACAACACAACCACATAACTTTGTCCCCAACTTGCGATGAGGTTGTCAATCTCACCGGTTTTGTGGAAAACAAAGGATTAAATGTATCGAATGGAAGGAAGTAATAGTTTGCAGAAAGTAAACGCAAAGCAGTAAACAGTTTGTAGATTGTATGTAAAAGAAAGGACCGGGGTCCATAGTTCACTAGAGGTGGCTCTCCTTAAGATAGATAACATGCTGGGTGAACAAATTACAGCGGGGCAATTGACAAACATTGAGAAAGCATACAAGCATATACTAATCATCTTGACTCCTTTGAGACTTGATTGGGCATTACAACATTATACATAGACCGCCATCCAACTGCATCTATGAATAATAATCCACCTTCAGGTTATCATCCGAACCCCCTCCAGTATTAAGTTGCAAGCAACAAATTATTTCTTTACGAATTGCGTGTAAAGTAAACAATACGATTGTTCTATGAACAAAGGATTGTTGTTTTCTCCCTAGTAGCAACAACACATCTAGTACCTTAGAGATTTCTGTCACTTCCCCAGATTACCAGAGGCATGAACCCACTATCGAGCATAAATACTAACTCTTGGAGTTGCTAGCATCTACTTGGCCAAGATAGCTACTAACAACGGAAAGCGTGTAAGATCACAAATAACAAAGACATGATAGAATTAATAATCAATCTGAAATAGCATCTCAATATCCATCGGATCCCCGCAAACACAACATGTATGGATTACAAATAGATGATCTTGATCATGAACGGAGCTCACAAGATCTAGACATGAAAGCACAAAGGAGGAGAACCAGCCATCTAGCTACTGCATGGACCTGTAGTCCAGAGATGAACTACTCACGCATCACACCGGAGGCTTGCATGATGATGAAGAAGGCCTCTAGGGTGAATTCCCCTCTCCGACAGGGTGCCGGGAAGAGCTTCAGATCTCTCCTGATCTAGGGATGTAGATGACGGCGGCTACAGACTCTTTCGTGGATTTTTGATCGGGTACTTAGGGTTTTGGTCCCGAGGGCAATATATAGGCGGAAGGAGAGGCTGAGGGGGTTCTAGGGTCGGCCAGACCACCCCCTGGCATGGGCCAGGCCTGGCCGCGCGGCCAGGTGGTGTGGCCGGCCCCTAGCTCTTCTCCGTCTCATATTCTGGCATCACATGTCTTCCGGAAAAATAGGCACTTTGGCTTTTGTCCCGTCCAATTCCGAGAATATTCATTTTCTGACTTTCCTGGAACCAAAAACAGCAGAAAACAGGTAGCTGGCACTATGGCTCTTGTTAATAGGTTAGTCCAAGAAATCATATGAAAAGTACTCCAAAGTGTGGACAAAACACAAGAAAGTAGATAAAACCAAGCATGGAACATAAAAAATTATAGATACATTTGCAATGTATCAAGACGCACCCACAAACTCTACCACATGAGCGGTCACCTCGACCCTAACCGAGTTTCATCGGTCGAGCTCTCCGACTCTTAGATCTATCGCCGGGTTAAGTCTATCTTCAAGATGCCCTTGACCGAGGATTGGGAGTGGGGGCTAGAACACTTCAGCCGAGACAGGAAATCTCCCCACGTATGTCTTTTGCATAACTCTCTTCCGAGTTAATTTTTAAGTCAGCTCTTATGACCTATTTGACCCTTTTGCTTCGCTTCACTCAGAAATTCCTTCAGCAAACATTAGAGGACATCCCGACCCCGGCCCTCAAGTGAGGCAAGGATTGGGATACCTCGGACCCGGAGGAGCTGAACTCTGAGGAGTCCATGCCTATTCCGGACTCTGGGTCCGGTCGATCCTCCAGTAAGACCTCTATCTTAAAGGATTGGATGGATGATGATGATGATGATAATGAATGTGAAGTTCTTGAGGTACTTGATCTGATGCCTATTTCTTACGCCTTTTTGGTTGATATCGCTCTAACTAACCCGGCTGGTCAGGTGCCCAATGATCATCCTCTTGTCATGGGTGAACAAGTCCTAGTGAAGAAGCGAGTTGATACCTCGGCTCCTCCAGCTGATCGAGCCAGACCCGACAAGAGGTACAAGAAATCTGGCCGTAAGAACGTGATCCAGAAGGCTCCTACGCCCAAGCCTCCTCCTCTAGTATTCGGGTAAACATCTTTCTCTAGGTTACTTCTGTGTTCTCTATATTTCTTGTTTCTCTTTTTCTGTTTGACTTAACCTTTTCCTTATTTGATTCAGCAGAGCCACCGTGGATATTTCCCAGAGTGGCTCCAGCATCGTTTCTCCTATTCTCGAGGGGGCACATTGTCCACATGGTGATGCTCCTGTTCTGAGCCTTATCCGGGAGAGCTCTCCCGCCGCGTCAAACAATAGTCCACTTTGGCGGGAGGAGGGTGATGTCGGCACAGGTGGAGGGGGCACCCCCGAGGACATGTCTATGCCGGATCAGCAAGGTTCTCCCTCCGCCATCCAGCAAGAAGATTGTGACGCTAGCAATATCGGCACTGATAATGTTTCTACCGTGGTGCCGGAAACCCCGACACCAGCTCATACTCAACCTTTGCCTCAACCTCAACAAGCTCCAGCCTCAATCTCTCTTCAGCAAGTACCTCCAGCCTCATCTGAGTCTCCCATGACTCGGCAAGAAGACCAAACTTGGCAGAGCCCAAAGACTAAGTCCTCCACGACAGCTTCTTCGGCTGGAGCGCAACCATCAGCCCCGTAGCAGCAGACAAAACCAGCAACCAAGGCTAAGAAACTGTCGACATGACCAAGGTCAAGAATGCAACCGAGTTGGCCAAGGCAGCGCCCAAGGGACCAACAGCCGAGCCTTGGCAATACACTATTGCCTCTATGATGCAACAAGGTAGCTCTGCTTCCGGCCCTACCTCGGATAAGCAGATCATGTTGCACACCAGCCTGGCCGTTGCCAAGGTCACTCGCCAACCCGCCCATGAAAAAGGGTTAGTCCTGACTCGGACACTTAGTGGTGGGAGCCTCGGCTCACTCGCTCAGTATGCCGAGAACTGGAATAACGCCGAATATATTGATGTCAGCTCCGGGAATCCCGCCAAGTTCGGCCCTGTGGAGATTGGTGCGTAGATGAATACTGCTAGCAAAGCCAATACTTATGCCAGCAAAATGATGGAGGTAAACCTTTTGGCTATCTTTTTTATATCTACGCAAGTAGTTGTACATATATCCTCCAGTCCCTGAGCCTCCAGGGGAGTAACGTGTTACTCAGCCGGATACTCCTAACTACAAACTTGCATAGTTCCTCCGAAGTATCTTCCCTTAACCATTAGAACTTCAGATCAATAGTTCCTTTATCCAGCCACCTAGATTTGAATCGAGCTTCACTCGGTTCAAATCTTGAGTAGTTTCTAATATCCAATCACCTAGAGCCGTGTTAAGTTCCACTTGACTCGGATCTTGAGTAGTTTCAAATATCCACTCACCTAGAGCCAGGTTAAGTTCCACTTGACTCGGATCTTGAATAACTTCAAATATCCAATCACCTAGAGCTGAGTTAAGTTCCACTTGACTCGGATCTTGATTAGCTTTGAATATCCAATCACGTAGGTCCGAGTTAAGTTCCACTTGACTCGGATCTTGAATATCTTAGAATATCCAATCACCTAGAGCCGGGTTAAGTTCCACTTGACTCGGATCAAGAGATCTAACACTTGTTTCTTTCAGATCACCACCAATTGTCGCACCGCTGAGTTTCAATGGCTCCTTGACGCCCATAAAGAGCTTACCACGAAGCATAAGGCCTTGCTTCCAGAGCTAAAAAAGAAAGGTGAAATTTTCTCTTTGCTATTTTCGGTTTGATTATTCTTGATCTTGTCCTGCCGAGTTAATTTATGACTGGATTGTTCTAGCCAACGTGGAGCCCCAGAATACAGCATTAAAGAAGCAGGTGGCCAAGCTGAAAGGTACTTTTCCTTTTGCTCTTTATTGTTTGGCTTTCTCCTTTCTAGCTCGGCGGGTAATTGTATCTCAGCTCGGCCAAGTCAAAACTTTTCCAGTGTCTCTTCAGGATTGTGTTCCAATACCTGAATTGACACTTCACTTTCTCGAACAAGCAGGCCAACATCAAGCTCTGCTAAAGGAGAAGGACCAAGAGATCTCTCGGCTTCAATTCGAGATTGGGAAATTACAATCCCTACATAAAGCTGAGTTTGATAAGGTGGAGCAGGCCTTTGCCAAGGAGAAAGATCGGATCAAGACCAAGCTTGATAAGGAGCAGGATTTACTGAAGGATGCCAAGGTCAAATTGAATTCGGTTAGTCTTGAGTTGGAAAACTTTCAGAAGAAGGTTGTGACCTAGTTGATGGAGATTACAAGAATCAACAGTGTCATCACCCGTAAGTTCTCCTGTATGCTTCTTGACTTGCCGACATTCATGCTGCTCTATCTATGTTTGCACTAACTTGTTGCTTTTAGTTGTTTCTCAGACAACTTTCCTAAATATGACCCTTGCGCCGTTACAGTTGTTAAGAACAGTGGGCTAAAAAAGGCATTCCTACGAACTCCACTGCTACGTTCGACATGGATGACTCACTAGTCAGCCTCTAGGCCCGAGTCAAAGTGATGAAGTCATTTGGGGTGGACCTTCTAGATGCAGCCATCCGGGTTTTCCACGTCCTTTAGCCAAATGAGACTGCGCCTAAAGGTCCCTCCCAGCTAGCCGAGAAACTTATGGACAACGAGACCATGCTTAATCTATGGCAGGAGTCGGCCGCGCGAGTTGGCGCCGACATAACCTTGGCCTTTGTGATGTCTTGGTATGACGGGATCAATTTGGCCACCCTGCAGTACATGCGCGACAAATCTAGGTGGACCAGCGACCCAACCCTCATCCAACAACACCAAGACCGAGCTTATCAGCTAATCCAATATGGCAATATCCATGTCTAGACTGACGGGCCGAGTTTCCTTGACGAGGTAGATGATGGTTATGTTGAAGAGGGCATTGCCGAAGATCAAGAGGGTCCGGATGATAATTAGGATGCCGAGGCAAACCCGGATGATGAAGCTGAGGACAAGGCTCACAACACCAAAGACAACATGCCTCCACCTGCTGCGGATGACCCGGCTGGCGCCGCTCCTTAGCGAGAAACTTGAAACTTTGTTAGATCCCTGATATGATGGGTGCAAATGTATTAAACTGCAGTTCATTTTGCTACAAGCTATGTCTTTATGTCGGATCTATTTGGGTGAAGTCCCCGAGTTTCATTTTCTTGTTATTTCAATTCAATGACTAGGCCCGTGTCTACCATTATTTGGTGTTCAACTTACGAGTCCAAGGCCAATCAAACTAAAGTACCAATGCTTTGAAATTGCGAAGATTAGCTAAAAATAATTCGGCATAATAATAATTAAAGAAGGTAAATGCAGGGGTTAGTCCAAAAAACGTCAGCTCGATTACATCACTTTCCTTAGTCGTTTTTTATGTGTACAGGAATGGCAAACTTGTTCTCTTGCTTGCCATGAAGCCAATCTTTTTGGACAGCAGCAAGTCGAAGAGTTAGCTTTTGCTGCCAACACACTACTAACTCGACTGAAGGGTAAGAAACTTAAGCCAGCCGACATATAAAAAGTAAATACAATAAAAGACAATTATTACTAAGGCAGTCCCCAAGTTTCTGCTGGAGGTGCCGAGATTTCATTGATAAGCTCAGTGCTGACATACATGCTGACATATGAGAGTTCGGGATACATACACTTCTTAGCTAAGTGTAAAATGGGCGAAGTAGTGCTACGTTCCATGGCTGCTTGGATTCTTCTTCGGACATGTCCTCCTTGTTCTTCTCCTGTGGTTGAGCATCTATAAGGTAATATGCATCATTGTGCAGTGCTTTGCTCATGATGAAGGGTCCTTCCCATGGAGGTGAGAGCTTATGCATGCCGGCAGTGTGTTGCACTAGCCAAAGTACTAAATCTCCTTCCTGGAAAACTCGAGGGCTTACTTTCTAGCTATGGTAGCGTTGGAGGTTTTGCTGGTATATGGCGGATCTGGACAGTGCCAACTCTCTTGCCTCTTCCAGCAGATCTGAAGGGGATCCGCAGCAGAAAACAAAAATTTCCCTATGTTGGAACCCCAAAACTGCCTAGGATCTATCTATGTAGTAATGCGGTAATGGCCAATGCGTATAGAATACATACCCTTGTAGACCATACACGGTTAACGTTCCACGGGGAACGTGGTTGAAGTAGTCGTACTCGTAGCCAACCTCAAGGTCGCGAAGCTCCTCGTAGGTCACCCCTTGCTCCTTCTTCATCGTGCAACAGCTCCGGCTAACGACATTCAAGCGCCCCAAGTGTTGCACCTCGTGTCTTCGTACACATCCAGTGCACGATGAGACCTCCGGCTCCCCGATCGCGCCGGGAGTGCGGAAGTTGATATCCGGCTAGGAATCCCTACAGCGCAATGGTGTACCGCAGGTGTGCCTTGTTTGCACAACCCAAACTTGGGGCCATGGTCACAAGGGCTAGAGAGAGAGGGAAGGAGGAAGCCAACCAAAGGACTTCTCCAAAATATTGGTGTGTTGGGTGTTTTTTTCATCCCACCCATGGGCACCCCTTTATATAGGCGGAGGGGGTGTGCCCTCCCCATTAGGTGCCCCATGTGGGACTATTCTTAAAAAAAGGACAGGAAATACATGTGCCAGCCGGATGGGCCACCCCGCCAAGGCCCAGCCTGGCCAGGCGAGCAGCAATGGAGCCAGCAGCTGGTGGTGATCGGATGGGCCGGTCATGCCCCTAGGCCTAGCAACTGGCAGCGACCAGTGCTGGCTGGGTGGGCCGGCCATCCGCTTCCCCTGCGTGGCCTGTGTAGCGGCCCGCAGCTACGGTGCCCCAGCTAGGCCTCGAGTGGACGAGTGGGCCGCCACGGCTTGGTGGCCCAGCATGGCGCCTCGCTGGCCGCCTGCTTGCTGCCCCCGCGTGGCACCTACTACCAGTTGTCCGCCTCTGTGGGCTGCCAAGCCCATTAGCGGTAGCAGCTGTAATTTTTCCCTTTTTCTTTTTCCATTTTCCAGCAGCTTTTCTTCCAGGTCATTTCCCTCCGCGGATTTGGCCTAATATGAAAGTTGCTTTTATAAATCTTATTTTAAATATTATTTAGAATATATTAATTCACAATTAACATATAATAAGTTTATATTTAAATTCCCATTTATTTGAAAACACTTTTCCGGTCTTTTCCTTTATTCTTTCTCCGAACAACTTGGGATCTCTCCGCGGAACAATTCCGGCTTTCTCTTTCTCTATTGTGATTCCGTCTTACGAATGATCACTCTCATCATACCATTAAGTTTATCCTCTCACGGCTCGGGAATGCTCTACACATGATCTATATCAATGATCAATAGAGGGACCAGGGATATCTATGTGACCCCTATGCATTCCTGATGACAATGTCGTTTGAACCGCTAAATGTAGCATCCAATTCCTTTTGTTTCTTGATACGACTTGTCCGAGATCCGATCATTGGTATCACATACCTTGTTCAATCTTGTTCACAACAAGTTCTATTTTCTTGTTACCGTGATATTACATCCCCGTGACCGAGTCACATGTTACAACATTTATGGATGTAATCGCACCAAGCCAGCCGTATGTATCTTTACCCGTCATGTGGGTGAACAAATCCCGGTCTTCCAGTCACATATCATCTACTATTCCTTCGGAATACCCAACATACACCTTTATGGCCACCGTATTACCAGATGACGGTTGATGCAGTCTAAGCAGCCTCGGGAAACAGTGAGTAATATGAGCTCACGGTCTAAGGAAAAGGAGTCTAGATATAGTTGTTGCAACAATGAACTATATGACTTGATCGTGTTGCAATCCTTCGAGGAATGTCCATCACATCATTCTCCAATGATATGACTCCATTGTCAATTGGCATAAATGTCCATGATCTTGAAACCCAGATCATCCTCATGACCAACGAACTAGTATGAATAGAGGCTACTAGGGACTTGGTTGTTTCATACCACACCTGTACCAATGTTTCTACTTGGCACAGTTATAGCACAATATGAAACTATTATAAACTAATTGAGATATGACAATAAAAACCTATTTATTATTTGCCTCTAGGGCATATCTCCTTCAGTCTCCCACTTGCACTAGAGTACAAATAATCTAGCTTGCATTTTACTCATATAAACCATATAACATATGCGTTTACAGATCATGCATGCTCACGGGAAATGTCATGTCCATGTTCTGTTTTACCAGATCATTATGTCTTTTATAAATCGTTAATGTCTTCCTAATTTTGACATTCACTCCATTATCTTATAATGGGTCGAAGCATTTGTTTGGCAACAAAGTGAGACTTTGTTTCTAGTGTTTATAATGACAGTCGTTTTCACTATTGTCATCTAAACTTCGAAACACACTTTGCTATCCTTTGTGTATATACTGTAGTCATGGCAGCAGAACAAGGCCGGATTCCAGGAGCTTACAGTGACTTTAGATCAACCTCGAGGGCTTTCTCATGGGCACTGGGCCCTGGGACACATCATTCTACGTTAAAAGCGAACTAGCCCTGCCATAACATTATATATCACATCAGATGGAGCCTTTATACTTCTATATCTATGTAGATCCTAGTGCATGAAATGCATCTATTCCACTTAAATTGCTTCTTGCCATTTAAGTACAAACTTAATTCTGGTTTTGTGATCAACTCAGGAATCACTTAAAGACACATTCTTACAGTTAAGACTTTGTCCTACCAACCAGAACCTCGGGTCACATTACGTCGAGTATACAACATGGTTATATGGAAGAACCTATGACTGGGGCATAGGAGATGCAACACATCTCTTTCTTTCAACCATAGTTGCAATACTAACTCAATGCTTCATATAGTAAGGACTACTTTCTTATCTTGTTCCATTCTGAGCTACTTTAGAATCTTGCTTAGGACATTCTAAACATCTTTCAGAATCAAGTCCAGGAAGCATTCAACACATTCAGTGTTTATTAAACTCACCAATCTATCTCGATAGATCTTATTGTTTAATAACTTCAACTTCATCCTTATTTATCTATATAAATGTTTTTAACACCAATCACAGCATTCATATATGTCGTCCACATATCCCAGAATGATTTCATGCTCCCACTCAAATATGACATTCATGTTTGAGATCCAAGGATTTCACTTAGCTCCCACTCAAAATATGTCAGCTACATATTATGAATTAGCCAAGCTGATTTGCTCCCACTCAAATCTAGGTCCTCTCGATAATCTTGGGAATTCCAAAATTCTTTGATCATCATCAAATCGAGAATTCCACTAACGAGATTTCAATGATCATTCATTTCTCGCACTTAGGTCCATCACGCTTCTTTGTAATTCGTAGGTATGTCTTGTTCAAAACATCATAAGTGAATCAACTATAATTCCACAAACTTGTAGAATATATAGTTGAATCATACTTTCTTTGGTAAAACTATTCACTGAAACTTTATGATCGTTATCATTGGTTTCTAATCTATTTGTAGATTCTGGTTTCACGAAACAAATTCTGCTGCACCACTCAACAATCAGGAGGTAAGGTGAAATACCTTGTTTGATCTTTTACTTTCTTCCACTTGTATCTTCATCAAGACACGTCAACTTTGGACAACAACAGGTTTGCCCCTTTTGTGGAAGATGCATTCATAGCTTCCTAAGAATGCTCAATAACGACTTGTTTATTCACCACGACTTCTACTTATCGAAATCTCCAGAAACTCGAACTTGCGATAGCACTTATGGTGTTGTTTCCACGAATCTTTTGGATGTTCCTTTGTATTTCAAATGAGTGTTTGCTTATTTCGGTTTCTAACTCTAAACTATAACTATAACCCTGATAAGAGATAATATGTATCTAATACAAAATGATTATGATGTTTAGACATTTCAACACAGTTTGAATTCGTCCAATTATCATAATTTGTGAAACATCTTTCACAAGTCCCTTTTATGCTAAACTTAACTTGAATACCTTAGTCATGTCAATCAAATCGAAGAGACTTCATATTCGTTAATTTCAATATCCTCTTATTGTTGTGAACTCATTTGAACAATTCATTAAGTAAATACGCTTATTCACTTAAGTCCACAATAAATGATTTCCACTACTTGTTGAAAATATGATACATCACTATGTATAAGATTCAACATTTCTTTGCATATCACCATTTTACCAGAATGCGGAGTTTTAGTCATTCTGCCCAACGAGGCATGGTTTGGAAAAGTCTCTAGATCAAGCATCTAGGACCCCGATCTTCATAAAGAACATGCAATAACCAAAATGACTTAAACTATAGTGTCATCTCATTATTAAACTTTGAATATCTTTTATCATTCTAATCCTTTATTAATGTTTAAACCATTATCATTAACATAGTGATGAGAATAACTTATTTATAATCATAATGTGACCATAAGGTATTGTTCATAAGAATATTACAAACTGGCTTGTAACTTGTTCATATGAATAATCATCTCGCCAAAAGCAAGACACACAAACAAGGATTACAAATTATATTCAAGTCCACTAATCCAAATGACAAACTTTGAGGAAAGAGGTGATGTTGGCCATTAACTGTTTTGCTTGCCGTCATCAAGCTTCATTGCCTCAACTCCAACAATTATCAAGCAGACCATCCTATTTTCACAAAACGGGACAAGTATTAAATACTTTGTAAACTGCAACGAGTTTTGCAAGAACCACATTAATAATTTATATATCTTACATATACCTTTTCATCCATGACCTCCATTGCAATCAAGCCATTCCAAGAGTTCTCAACTGTAATGCAAGATCCCTAAGTGTTTTTCCAAACAATCTCTTTTCATCCATGATGGAGGAAAACCCATCCAACGGCTCATACTCTATGTGCCTTATTCTCTAGAATACAAAATGTAGCCCAACTCTCAATCAAATGGAGAATGGCTTATTGGATGATTATGGAGAAAACACAAACATTCTGGAGTCATCGAATTATCTCCTGATGGTTATTGTATCAAGAAGAGAAGATCACCTTTTACGAGGATATCCCTCAGGTGTGGGTATTAATCTATGAAGTTGGACCCTTTTGCTAAGTTCCAAATTAAGCAATATATTCCCATGGTCGCAAAGGACCTCAATGGGATAGGCCAAGATCTACTAAGATATTTGCAAACATACATCTAGACTAAGTTGACTAAGTTCATAATAAGAGATCAATTTATAATTGGTCTCCACTAAAATTTTCATCCCCTGGATGATTTTAGTGATCACATGATCCCTATCCTCTACACCTCCCCCGATCGTCACGACCATCAGTGCATTATCAAAGGTAGACATTCAATAATGCCAATCACATCGTCCATGTGACTCATGATCGATCTTTCAATCTCTTGTGTTCCGAGGCCATGTTGTGCATGCTAGGCTCGCCAAATATAACTTGTGTGTATTCGCTGTGCAACATGGCTTACACCACTGTATGCGAACGTAGATATGTCTGACCCTCGATCATCACGGCCGGCCTCATAACGAAGAACTTTCTTAGTGGTGCACACACAAGGGGAACACAGAACATTGGAATTAAATAGGGATTATCTTATTTGCTACCATTGGGTATCTAATACTAGCACACAATAAGATGTAAAAGAGGTATCAACATCATATGTATATTGTGATATGATATGGTCTTTCTTGCGCCTTGATCTCCATCGAGCGCTCCGGCATGATTTCCATCTTGCCCTTGGTTTGACGCCAAGTCCACGACACCGCCACCAGGTCATCCATCGGAACGATGACTATTACTATACTACTTAGTAACAGAAAAGTAAACTACTTTTACCTTCACAACGACCAATGCCATATCATAATCACATGCCCTCCTGCAAAATAAAGTTAGACGCCTCTACTTTATCTATTGCAAATTTTACGTGGTTGTTAGGGCTTTCGCAATAGAACCATTTCTAAACTACGAACTTTCCAACCACAACATGGATCTGACAGTTGTCTCTATTACACCCCTTTCGGGGCCCTCCGTTGTAAATGCTATATCAACTATCGAATGAGAGACAGACAACCGCTAGCCACTTATACGGTACAAGCCGTATGTGGAGCGTGGAACCAGTCTCGCGTACGAATACACGTAAGGTCGGTCCGGGCCGCTTCATCAAACAATACCGCGATATAAACAAGTACACGTTAGAGGGTAACAACTAATGGATCAATGCCCACACAATACTTGTGCGTACTGGCCGTACAACACTCGTACGCATAGATCGGCTCTAATACCACTGAAGGGGATCCGCAGCAGAAAAAAATTCCTACGTTGGAATCCCAAAACTGCCTAGAATATATCTATGTAGTAATGCGGTAATGGCCAATGCGTATAGAATACATACCCTTGTATACCGTACGCGGTTAACGTTCCGCAGGGAACATGGTTGAAGTAGTCGTACTCGTAGCCGACCTCAAGGTCGCGAAGCTCCTCGCAGGTCACCCCTTGCTCCTTCATCGTGCAGCAACTCCGGCTCACGACATTCAAGCGCCCCAAGTGTTGCGCCTCGTGTCTTCATACACATCCGGTGCACGATGAGACCTCCGGCTCCCCGATCTCACCAGGAGTGCGGAAGTTGATATCCGGCTAGGAATCCCTGCAGCGCAACGGCGTACTGCAGGTGTGCCTCATTCGCATAGCCACAACTTGGGGCCATGGTCACAAGGTCTAGAGAGAGAGGGAAGGAGGAAGTCAACCAAAGGACTTCTCCAAAATATTGGTGTGTTGGGTGTTTTTTTCATCCCACCCATGGGCACCCCTTTATATAGGAGGAGGGGGTGTGCCCTCCCCATTAGGTGCCCCATGTGGGACTATTCTTAAAAGAAAAGGGCGGGAAATACATGTGCCAGTCGGCTGGGCCAATGCGGCAGCCAGATGGGCCACCCCGCCAAGGCCTATCCTGGACAGGCGAGCAGCAGTGGAGCCAGCAGTTGGTGGTGACCGGATGGGCCGGTCGTGCCCCCTGATACATTGCAGATGTATCTATAATTTTTGATGTTCCATGCTTGGTTTTATCTACTTTCTTGTGTTTTGTTCCAACTTTGGAGTACTATTCATATGATTTCTTGGACTAACCTATTAACAAGAGCCACAGTGCCAGTTGCCTGTTTTCTACTGTTTTTGGTTCCAGGAAAGTCAGAAAATCAATATTCTCGGAATTGGACGGGACAAAAGCCAAAGTTCCTATTTTACTGGAAGACTCGCGGAGCCAGAAGCAGAGACGGAGGAGGGCCAGGGCCTGGCCACACCATATGGTGGCGTGGGCTAGCCCTGGCCGCGCCACCAGGTGGTGTGGCCCCCTGGCACTCCACCGACCTTGCCCTTTCGCCTATAAGAAGCCTCCGATACGAAAACCCTAAATCATCAAGCCTCCAGCCACGAAACGTTCCGCAGCGCCGCCGCCACCGAAGGGGAGATTCGGGGGACAGAAAGTCTCTGTTCCGGCACCTTGCCGGGACGGGGAAGTGCCCCCGGAGCCATCTCCATTGATCTCCACCGCCATCTCCATCACCGTTGTTGTTTCCCATGATGAGGAGGGAGTAGTTCTCTCTCGAGGCTAAGGGTTCTACCGGTAGCTATGTGTTCATATCTCTCTCTATGCATGATCATATTGTGATCATGAGCTTTGTAATCAAGTAGATCTACCTTGCTACTCAAGTGCTTTATTAGATCTCTGCTCTCCCCATGTGTGTGAAAGTGACAGTGTGCACACCATGGTGGCACTTAGGCTAGAGATTACAAATACTTGTTATGAGTTATATTTGGAGTCGGATGTGTTTATGAAATTGTGGTGTTTGTTGGACTCATCTAGTACTCAAGGTGACAGTGTGGGGTTTTCTAGATGGGAAAGATGAACTTTGAGGTGTGTTGTTATAGCCCTACCATCGATTAGAGTGTCCAACCGGAGAGTAGTTCATTGTAGTATCATAAAGAGATAATATTTATATGAGAGTGTTCACTAGTGAAAGTATGATCCCTAGGCCTTGTTTCTAGCATTGAAACACCGTTTGCAACTAGATCTGTTACATGTTTGTTTGCTGCCATCTTTATTTCAGTTTGCTTTTAGTCTCTTCCACGCCATCAAGTTATCTTCTATCACCGTTACCACTTATATTTATCCATCCCACTTGTATTTCACTATCTCTTCACCGAACTAGTGCACCTATACAGCTGACAAGTGTATTGGGTCTGTTGGGGACACAAGAGACTTCTTGTATCTTGATTGCAGGGTTGCTTGAGAGGGGATACCTTTGACCACTTCCTCACTGAGTTCGATAAACCTTGGGTGATCCACTTAAGGGAAAACTTGTTGCTGTTCTACAAACCTCTGCACTTGGAGGCCCAACAACTATCTACAAGAATAGAAGTGCGTAGACATCAAGTTATTTTTTGGCGACGTTGTCGGGGAGGTAAGGTAAAAGGTACTCAATCCTCCGGTGTGAGTGCTCAAAGTTATTTCCTTTAGATTCTGCAATTTTTTCTTTTTGTTTCTTGTTTTCACTAGTTAGGCTTAATGGAAAACAACAACAAAATTAGAGAGCTTTTTAGTATTTTTCCTAAGTTAGAACTCGAATTGTCTGAAAAGAAAATTAAAAAAACCATGGAACTTTCTTTGCATGCTAATAACAATGTTATTAGTATGAATCTTTTGAACACCTTTGTTACTAATGCTATGGAAACGTCTAAGCTTGGGGAAGTTAGTTTTTATGAAAATGATCTTTTTAATTCCCCAGCTTTAAAGAAGAAAATTTGCTTTGATGATACTTTATCTCCCATATGTGGTAATTCTAATGATACTTGTGATATTTTAAATCCACATACTGAAAGCATCTCTTTTAAAATACCTACAAAAATTGTTGAACGTGTTATAAACAACTATTATGTTGGAGATGGAACTATCCATCCCGGTGATCATTTGCTCTTTATACATGAATTATGCGGGTTGTTCAAGTGTGCAGGTATTACAACAGATCAAGTTAAGAAGAAGTTATTCTCATTATCATTAAAAGGAAGAGTTGAAGAATGGTATAAGCTGTTGAAGAATGGTCAAGCTCTTGAATAGGAGGAAATAGTACCTCTCTTTTACTCTAAATTTTATCCTCCTCATGAAGTTCATAAAGATAGGAATTACATTTATAATTTTCATCCACATGATGGAGAAAGTATTTCCCAAGCATGGGGGAGATTGAAGTCACTAATGCTCAAATGTCCCATTCATGAGCTCCCCAGTAATATTGTGATTAATAATTTCTATGCAAGGCTTTCAGGTCATTACAAGGACTATCTAGATACTTGTTTAGAGGGATCCTTCACAAGTAAGGAGGTCAAAGCTAAGTGGGATCTTTTCGAAACAATTCAAAGCAATACCGAAGATTGGGATAACAACAAAGGTAAAGAACCAGGTATAAACTATGAGTATGATTGCATTAAGTCTTTCGCTAAAACTGCGGATTTTCAAGATCTTAGTGCTAAATATGGTCTTGATCCTCAAATTCTTGTTGATTGTTATAGAACCTTTGCTTATCATATTAATGCTCCTAAAGAAAAATGGGACATGTATCATGAGCCTTTTAAAGACACTTGCATGGAAAATGAAATTGTTATTAATGATAGCAATAAACATGCTCAAACCTATGAAAGTACTATTTCTTATAAGCATGTTAATTTTTGTGGAATACATAGACCTTGTGAGAATAATCAAATTGAAGAAGAATATTGTATCACCCACAGGAATGAAAAAACTAGAATGTGGTATAGGGCTTTAAATGATCTTGGTAAAAAAGTTTGTGCCCTCTATCCTTTTATTTGTGAACTTTGCTTCGAAGTGGGTCATTTCAATTTTCAATGCTTAGGCCATAATAATAGCCCTTCTAATCCAACGAGTACTGCAAGTTTGTATTGTGATGACATGATCACTCCTAATCAGCATGATGAACTTACATTATTTTTGGGGTGTGAAGAGTTATCAAGAAAAACCTCTTTGGTAGATATGAGTGCTTTTGATATGAATAGTGTCCTGCATGGTTGTCATCTTTATTGTGTTGATAATTGCCACACAAACACTTACATACAATATATTATAGAAGATGAGATTTTACCAAAATATGATAGGACTAATATGTGTTTTGATCTTATTAATGAAAAGAAGGAATCCTCCAAAGTTTCTTCTATTGTCTCTAATAATAAACCAGGGTATATGGAGAAGCTTCCTTTCAAGCCTCTCCCTCCTAAAGAGAAGAACATAAAGAAGAAAAGGAGGAGTAAAAGGAGGGAGGAAACGATATTTTCCGCTAAGCATGTAGCTCCTATTATAGTTTTTGATGAGTCTGAACTCGATGATGTTCCTATGCCTGTTACCTATAGTAGTGATCATGATTGGGAAAAGCACACTTCTTTTGATATTGAAAATCTCTTTGGTACCAATTCTGAAAATGATGATATTAATAATTGTTGTACTATTAGTGCTATCCATGATCCTTCCAATGATGATATGTTTACAAATGAACACACTTGGGAAGATAACTATTCTATTGCCTATGATGATGCTATACCTCCAATATATGATGATTGCAATGATGAATATGATATTTTCAGTCCACCTACTATTGAGGAGGAAATTAATTATGATTACAATATGCCTCCTATATTTGATGATTATGGTGATGAAAATAATAATGATAGCTATTTTGTTTAATTTGCTCCCACTACAATCAATAAGAATGACTATGTTTATGTGGGGAGTATTAATTCTTTTATGCATGTGGCTCATGATAAGAATGTTTCTTGTGATAGTTATATTGTTAATTTTATTCATGATGCTACTGAAAGTTATTATGAGAGAGGGAAACATGGTTTTATGCATCTCATTAATATTAAGTTTCCCCTCTTTATGTTGAAAGTCTTGAAGTTGCACTTGTTTTGCTTTACTATGCTTGTTGATTTGTGCTTTCATGACATCTTTCTTTACAAGATTCCTATGCATAGGAAGTGGGTTAGAATTAAATGTGCTTTGAATTTGCTTCTTGATGCTCTCTTTTACTTCAATTCATATTTCTTATGTGAGCATCTTCTCAAACTATCAAGCCTAACTTAAAGGCATTAAAGAAAAGTACTTATTGGGAGATAACCCAAAAGTTTTAGATGAGTCTTGGAAGTTATTACTTCAGTAATAACCGCTCCTTATCCTTTTTATTTGCTTTTTGTGCCAAGAGTAACCTCTAATGAGAGATAAGTAATGATTGGGAAAGTTGTTGTCCCGAAACAGATTTCTGTGCTTCACCGTAAAAATTCGTGTAAAATATATGAACGTCTTTTTGAGGCGTGAATTTTCGTGCTTCTGGACCAGGTTGTTATATAACTTTCGTTAGTTCAACACTTTTGATTTGAGCAACAGAAGGTCTTTGAAAAAATTCGTCTTTACCTGCTGGTCTGTTTTGACAGATTTCTGCCATTTTCTGCATTTGCTTCTTGTTGGTTCCTTTTTGAGTTCTTTTGAGGAATTGAGCTTTTTGAGGGAATTGCTTCAGTAGCTAGTGTTCTAATGGAAGTTTATTAGGTGTTAGAACTGAACCTTAATACTTATTATCTTAATTGCACTAATGTTGCTAATAAAGATTGTGTGAAGTTTTGTATGAAGGAAAAATTTCAGGTGTATGGAAGGAATGAGTAATGAGATGAAGGATGGACTAAATCTCAAGCTTGGGGATGCCACGCGTGTCACCCCAAGAAATATCCAAGAAGTACAAGCGTCAAAGCTTGGGTATGCCCAAGGCATCCCCCTCTTCATCAATAAAAATCCCAGGTTTCTTCCAAACGCTTCATTTTTATTGTTTCATGCACAGTTATGTTGCTCTTGGAGCGTCTTCTTCTTTGTTTTCGTTTTGTTTTTTCGTTTGCTTGGTTTGCTTAGTTCTCTGAATAAATTGGTTGGACCCCCCTCTTTCATACATTGGTTTGCAAATAGTTTGGTTTGGTTTGGAAAAGAGTAGGAAAGTTCATGCTTATGTGGTAAAAAGAGCTCGTTTTTGACTATGGCCTATGCTTTGTCATGCCATGCTTGATATTGTTTTGGCTTTATGCTTAGTATTATTTGTTGTAGCATGACTTGTTATAAACAATTGAGATTGCTTAATGTGCCTTGGAAGAATCATGCGTTGTTTTAGCATATTAAAGCATAGTATTGTGGTATTCTCCTTTGATGCTTTATTTGGGTTGACTTGGCGCATGCTCACACCATGTTATGACTATCTCAAGTCACCATAGCCTTTATGATCCTTTAGTTTTCAACTTGTAGTATCACTTTATGCTTTGATCAATGATGTTTTGTCGCTCTGCATGATTATGGCCATTATTGCTCTCTTAGTTTGTCCCTCCCAGTCTTTTGCTAGCCTCCACAACCAAGTATGGGTTCCACTCATGCATACAACTCCCAAAACCAAGTTATTCCAAAGAGTCCACCATACCTACCTACTAGCTTATGCTATTCCAAGTATATTCATGCTTTTGTTTACCTTCCAAATTAAACTTGTTATAAGAAAACTAGTGATTAAAGCTCTCACAAACTTGATGGCACACTTTACTTTTCTTGCTCTTAATAAACTTGAACCATTGTGTCGTCTATGTTGTATATGCTCGCACTTATTTGTTGGGAATTAGCAGAACCATGCTTTCATGGGGAATGCTTTCAACATTGCACTTGGTACTTGTACCTAGTTGATATCATGCTCTTTTGTATATGGATGTCGTCGGTGTGAAATGAAAGGGGAGCTTGTAAGTCCATGGAGTTATGTATATGTGTTAGAGAAACGCCTGGGCCGCTGGTCTAATCCATGATGACATGGTGGAAACCTACAGCGTAACCATAATGAGCTGTCTATGAAGCATTCTTCTTATAAAAAAGAGTCCTATATTGAGAAAAAAGAGAAAAAGAAAAAAAGAGATTATGAAAAGAGGAAAGAGAGAAAAAAGCACCATATTCCCATGGTAAATAAGAAGATTGCTGAGATGCTCGTTGTCTGCTTGCCTTGTCATTTTGATATGGGGATTCCTCCGTATCATCGGGCAAGGGGTACCCCGTTGGCGGTTCTCTATGATACACATGTACTTACGATGACAATAACTTACCGGTGACTAAACTTGAGTAGCATGAGGAGCGACCCTCGTATTCAAGGGACATGAGATTTCTAACTTATACTTCGTCAAGCATGTACACCATAGTTTGTTCACTTTAACCTTAATCACTTCAAGATGCTTATGATAGGGGAAATGAGAGCTTAAAGCTATAAGTACCATAATTTTTGGAAGCTCTTTATGAAACTTGAATCTCTACTTCCTTCTATGAAGGCCTTTCTTCCACCATTATATTGAGTCTCCACCTTCTACCTTTATGCACCTACTTTGAGAGCATAGTGGCCATTCTTAGTTCTATGTGCATTGTCCCAAGACTTGTTGATTGATGCATACCTTGATATTGTTTGTTTTAAACTATTTGTATCTAGTCACTCTTATGAACTTTGAAGGTGTCCTATGCATTTATGTTTGCTACTCTATGAGGGACAAGCTGAATGCCACTATGCTATGTTTTCTTTATGTGAAACAAACAAACATCTTGCAAAGCATTGTTATTCATGAATCTTTTGTTTGTGCCTTTTCATGTTGCAACATAGTTGCTTTGCCTTATTGCTAGAACTTTGTCTTTCATGTTATGATTGAAGTACTATGATCCCAGCTTTCAATGCTTTACAAATACTTTGATCAAGTTTATGATGGTGCATGTCACCTCAAAAATTATTCTTTCTTTTTATCACTTACCTACTCGAGGACGAGCAGGAGTTAAGCTTGGGGATGTTGATACATTGCAAATGTATCTATAATTTTTGATGTTCCATGCTTGGTTTTATCTACTTTCTTGTGTTTTGTTCCAACTTTGGAGTACTATTCATATGATTTCTTGGACTAACCTATTAACAAGAGCCACAGTGCCAGTTGCCTGTTTTCTACTGTTTTTGGTTCCAGGAAAGTCAGAAAATCAATATTCTCGGAATTGGACGGGACAAAAGCCAAAGTTCCTATTTTACTGGAAGACTCGCGGAGCCAGAAGCAGAGACGGAGGAGGGCCAGGGCCTGGCCACACCATATGGTGGCGTGGGCTAGCCCTGGCCGCGCCACCAGGTGGTGTGGCCCCCTGGCACTCCACCGACCTTGCCCTTTCGCCTATAAGAAGCCTCCGATACGAAAACCCTAAATCATCAAGCCTCCAGCCACGAAACGTTCCGCAGCGCCGCCGCCACCGAAGGGGAGATTCGGGGGACAGAAAGTCTCTGTTCCGGCACCTTGCCGGGACGGGGAAGTGCCCCCGGAGCCATCTCCATCGATCTCCACCGCCATCTCCATCACCGTTGCTGATTCCCATGATGAGGAGGGAGTAGTTCTCTCTCGAGGCTAAGGGTTCTACCGGTAGCTATGTGTTCATATCTCTCTCTATTCATGATCATATTGTGATCATGAGCTTTGTAATCAAGTAGATCTACCTTGCTACTCAAGTGCTTTATTAGATCTCTGCTCTCCCCATGTGTGTGAAAGTGATAGCGTGCACACCATGGTGGCACTTAGGCTAGAGATTACAAATACTTGTTATGAGTTATATTTGGAGTTGGATGTGTTTATGAAATTGTGGTGTTTGTTGGACTCATCTAATACTCAAGGTGACAGTGTGGGGTTTTCTAGATGGGAAAGATGAACTTTGAGGTGTGCTGTTATAGCCCTACCATCGATTAGAGTGTCTAACCGGAGAGTAGTTCAGCGTAGTATCGTAAAGAGATAATATTTATATGAGAGTGTTCACTAGTGAAAGTATGATCCCTAGGCCTTGTTTCTAGCATTGAAACACCATTTGCAACTAGATCTGTTACATGTTTGCTTGCTGCCATCTTTATTTCAGTTTGCTTTTAGTCTCTTCCATGCCATCAAGTTATCTTCTATCACCGTTACCACTTATATTTATCCATCCCACTTGTATTTCACTATCTCTTCGCCGAACTAGTGCACCTATACAGCTGACAAGTGTATTGGGTGTGTTGGGGACACAAGGGACTTCTTGTATCTTGATTGCAGCGTTGCTTGAGAGGGGATACCTTTGACCACTTCCTCACTGAGTTTGATAAACCTTGGGTGATCCACTTAAGGGAAAACTTGCTACTGTTCTATAAACCTCTGCACTTGGAAGCCCAACAACTGTCTACAAGAATAGAAGTGCGTAGACATCACCCCCAGGCCCAGCAATTGGCAGCGACCAGTGCTGGTCGGGTGGCCGGCCATCCACTTCCCCCGCATGGCCCGTGTAGCGGCCCGCAGCTGCGGTACCCCAGCCAGGCCCCGGGTGGCCAAGTGGGTCGGCAACGCTTGGTGGCCCAGCACGGCGCCTCGCTGATCGCCTGCTTGCCGCACCCGCACGGCGCGTACAACCAGCCGCCCGCCTTTGTGGGCTGCCAAGCCCATTAGCGGTAGCAGCTGTAATTTCCCCTTTTTCTTTTTCCATTTTCTAGCAGCTTTTCTTCTAGGTCATTTCCCTCCGCGGATTTGGCCTAATACGAAAGTTGCTTTTATAAATCTTGTTTTAAATATTATTTAGAATATATTAATTCACAGTTAACATATAATAAATGTATATTTAAATTTCCATTTATCCGAAAACACTTTTTTGGTCTTTTCCTTTATTCTTTCTCCGAACAACTTCGGATCTCTCCGCGGAACAATTCCGGCTTTCTCTTTCTCTATTGTGATTCCGTCTTACGAATGATCGCTCTCATCGTACCCTTAAGTGTATCCTCTCACGGCTCGAGAATGCTCTACACATGATGTGTATCAATGATCAATAGAGGGACCAGGGATATCCATGTGACCCCTACGCATTCCTGATGATAATGTCGTTTGAACCGCTAAATGTAGCATCCAATTCCTTTTGTTTCTTGATATGACTTGTTCGAGATCCGATCATTGGTATCACATACCTTGTTCAATCCCATTCACAACAAGTTATGTTTTCTTGTTACCATGATATTACATCCCCGTGACCGAGTCACATGTTACAACATTTATGGATGTAATCTCACCAAGCCGGCCGTATGTATCTTTACCCGTCATGTGGATGAACAAATCCCGGTCTTGCAGTCACATGTCATCTACTGTTCCTCCGGAATACCCAACGTACACCTTTATGGCCACCGTATTACCAGATGACGGTTGATGTAGTCTAAGCAACCTCAGGAAACAGTGAGTAATATGAGCTCACAGTCTAAGGAAAAGGAGTCTAGGTATAGCTATTGCAACAATGAACTATATGACTTGATCGTGTTGCAATCCTTCGAGAATGTCCATCACATCATTCTCCAATGATATGACCCTGTTGTCCATTGGCATAAATGCCCATGATCTTGAAACCCAGATCATCCTCATGACCAACGAACTAGTATGAATAGAGGCTACTAGGGACTTGGTTGTTTCATACCACACCTATACCAATGTTTCTACTTGGCACAGTTATAGGACAATATGAAACTATTATAAACTAAATGAGATATGACAATAAAAACCTATTTATTATTTGCCTCTAGGGCATATCTCCTTCAAGATCAACATCATTTTCTCGGGCTTCCTGCACTGCGGCTTCTGTGTATTGGGTGACCCTAGGCGAGTCATGCTCTATGTCGTCTAGTAATACAGCTTCTGCCCCATATACCAGAAAAAATGGCGTATAGCCTGTTGATCGATTCGGAGTTGTTCTCAAGCTCCATAGTACCGCTAGGAGTTCATCAATCTAGCACCCCGCAGATCTTTGCAGCCGAGGTTTTATCCCTGACAATACTAGTCTGTTAGATCTTTCTACTTGCCCGTTGGATGTGGGGTGTGCTATTGATGAAACATCTAGCCAAATTCTTTTATCTCGGCAGAACCGCGCAAATGCTCCTTCGACGAAATTTGTGCCATTGTCTGTTATGATGCTGTGTGGGTATCCGTATCTTAAGATAATGTCCTTGAGGAATGATACGGCGGTACCAACATCATACTTTCTGATTGGCTTTACCTCGATCCACTTAGTGAACTTGTCCACCATGACTAGGATGTGAGTCATGTTTTTTCTAGCCGACCTAAACGGTCCCACCATATCCAAGCACCACACAACAAATGGCCAAGTGATAGGTATAGTTTTCAGTTCAAACATCGGCTGATGTGTCTTGCTAGCGTATCTCTGACACACATTACATTTCTTCACAAGTTCCTCGGCTTGCTGCAAGGCACTTGGCCAATAAAACTCATGCCGAAAAGCTTTTGCCACTAGGGACCTGGACGAGGCATGGTGCACACATTCCCCCTGATGAATATCTCGGAGGATGTCCAGACCCTCTTCCGGTTCAACACATCGCTGCAAGATACTTGTGACACTTCTCTTGTATAACTCGGCATTGATTATAGTATATGCCTTTGCTCTTCTCTACACTTGCCTAGAGAGTACCTCATCACTTTGCAAAGATCCATATTTCAAGAACTCAAATATTTGTTGCGCCCACGCGAGTATAGTACGGTCTAGGAAAAGCACTTCATCAACCTCCATAGGATCAGCTGACATAACTTCTGCCGGATTAAGATGAACAGTCCCCAGATTCTGCAAGGCAGTCCTCGGGTTCGTCAGCGCAGTCCCCGGGTTTGCCGAGGTGTTCACCAGTCAATGTCCATTGGGGCAGCTTCTGATCCTAGATTTGCTGGGATATAAATTGATTCAAATTCTGGTGAGGGGTTAATAGATGGTTTTCTTAAATGCTCCAAAGCGACTCCTGGAGGGATGGCTTGCCGAGATGAGCCCAGTTTAGACAACACGTCGGCTGCATCATTTTCAGCTCTTAGCACATGATGAAATTCACATCCCTCAAAGTAGCCACATATCTTTTGTACGTGGAACCTATACAGGGCCATGTTTGCATCCAGCTCATCCCAATGACCAGAAACTTGCTGCACCACTAAATCTGAATCTCCAAAACACTGTATCCGACGTATCCCAATTTGTTTTGCTACTTTTGGCCCATGCACGAGCACCTCATACTTGGCCACATTGTTTGATGCTCTGAAATGGATTTGAAGTACATATCTCAATTGGTCTTTCTTGGGTGAGGTAAGTACTACCCCAGCCCCTAATCTGTCCTTCAACTTTGATCCATCAAAGTGCATTCTCCAGTAATTTGAGTCCGGCAATGGAGGCTCGTATTGTATCTCGACCCAATCCACGAAAAAGTCGGCCACTGCCTAAGACTTGATCGCGTCTCTTCTATCATATTGTGGAGCATAAGGAGCTAGTTCAATTTCCCATTTGGCAATTCAGATTCTTGCATCTTTGTTACTCATTATCTCGGATATAGGTGCCTCGCATATCACCTTTATAGGGTGTTCTTCAAAATAATGCTTAAGCTTTTTGGCCGCCATATAGATGCCATATGCCATCTTCTGATAATGAGGATAGTTCTGTTTTGAAGTAGATTGTACTTTGCTTAGGTAATATACTAGCCTCTGCATCGACTTACCGTCCTCGTTACACTCTACCACTATCACAACACTCACGACTCGGTTGTTCACTGCTATATAGAGCAACATCGACTCTTTGGATAGTGGTGAAGCTAATACTGGTGCAGAGGCTAGCATCTTTTTGAGCTCATGAAATGCACTATCTGCTTGCGGTGTCCATATGAACTTATCCAATTTTTCATTAGCTAATAGAGAGGCAATGCCTTTTCTCCCAGCCGACATACAAACCGACTTAATGATGCCAGGCAACTAGTGAACTTCTGAACATCGTTAAGACACTTCGGCAGTTCCATTCGCTCAATAGCTCAGATTTTTGTCGGGTTGGCTTCTATACCTCAGCTGGACACGAGGAAATCGAGTAACTTTCTGGCCGGGACACTGAAAGTGCACTTCTTTGGGTTAAGCTTCATTCAGAACCTTATCAAGTTTGCGAATGTTTGCCAGATATCATCTAGGAGTGTTTTACTTTCCTTGTTTTTTATCACCACATCATCCACATATACTTGGACTTTTTTACAATTTGATCATGTAAACATTTTTGCATGCACCTCTGATACGTTGCCCCTACATTACGTAAGCCAAATGGCATAGTGCGATAGCAATAAGCCCCATACGGGGTGATAAAAGTAGTCTTTATTTGATCATCCGGGGTTAAAGGTATCTGGTGGAAACCAGAATACGCATCTACAAATGACAACAGCTCACACCCAGTGGTCGAATCAATGACTTGATCTATCCTTGGTAGTGGGAATGGATCTTCTGGACAGGCCTTATCCATGTTCGTGAAATCAATACACATACGCCACACCACTGCTACGTTCGGATCATCTTTCTTCTTTTCTACCAGCATCGGGTTAGATAGCCAATTCGGGTAAAGTACTTCCATGCTAAACCCGGCTGCAAGGAGCCAAGCTATCTCATCACTAATGACTTTTCTCCTATCTTCGGCAAAGCGGCGGAGAGGTTGCTTCACCAGCTTTGCCTCGGGTCTGATGTGCAAAGAGTGGTCAGCCAGCTCCCTCGGCACACCTTGAAGATCTTGTGTGGACCAAGCAAAGATATCCCGATTCTCACGGAGGAAGCTCACGAACTCTCTTTCCTATTTATCGCCAAGACCCGCACCAATAGTCACAGTGCGCTCTGGGAACTGATCATCAATGGGCACCTACTTGGTATCTTTTGTCGGCTGAAACGACATACTCACATGCGGGTTACTCAGAGCCGGCATATTCAGCTGTGCAGACTAAGCTAATGCCACAACCTCTTGAATCCTTTTCTTTTCTTATGCAATCACCAATGACTCGGCCAGGTTCGACCCGATGGAGGCACACTCCATTGAGCGCCTGAAATCTCTTGATATGATGATTACTCCATTTGGCCCTGGCATCTTCATCTTCAAGTAACTAATGTGGTCACTTTCCATAAACTTTGAAAGAGCTGGCCTGCCGAGTAACGCATGGTAACAACTGTCCAGATTCACAACTTTGAACTCCAGGTTCTCAGTTCGGCAATTCTCCCTTGTGCCGAATAACACATCAATTCGGACCTTGCCTATAGGCTCACAAGACAAACCCGACACAATGCCATGGAATGTAGTCTTTGTTGCCTACATCATATTCTCTGAGACTCCCAATTTGTGCATGGTATCCTTGTACAGTATATTGATACTGCTTCCATTGTCAATCAATACCTTGGAAAACTTTACATTGATGTCTGGCCCGATGAAAGTTGGGTCAAGCACCAAAGCATATGACCCTAGACTCGGCATGAGCCTGGGGTGATCCTTGATACTCCAAGTTATTTCCTGATTCGACCAATGCATGTACCTCGGCACTACCAGCATAACTGCATTGACTTCCATATGTCGCTGCTGCATACTTTTCCTATCAGTTTCTTCTATGGTGAACACATAGTAACTCTGATGGTGCTCCATGTACTCATTTCTTCCATCATTGTCGGGTGTCTTTGGTTTGGTTGGTTCTGGTTGTTCACGTGATGCACTGCATCCCTTCTCTGATGGTTCTCATACCTCGGCGGAGGCGGTGGCAACATCATTTGCTGAGTGTTCCCTCCTGTGAGCTACGGTTGCTGAGGTTGCTGGGGTGGTCCCATGTTACCTTGCTCCGGGTTACCTTGTCCTGCCCGCTGAAACCACTCGCACTACCGAGTTGTATGATTCGCCGGCTTACTCGGATTTGGAGTGTGGAACTTGCATGGTTGGTCCAGCATCGCCTCATATGTATACCTCGACCTGTCCTTCCTTTCATGCCACTGCTTTTTTGTTAACTAGTCCAAGGCTTCTTGCCACCACTAATCTGTGCCCCACTGCTAGCCACTGCTCTTTTGTCGCTGGCTATTCCCAGCTCCGGGCTGATCTTGATCTATTGCAGCAACTTGTTGCGAGCCATATCTATAATCCGGCCTCTCATCTCTTCTCTTACCCCAGAAATCATTTCGCCGAGTTAACCCTACTCCATCACAAGGGTAATATTCCTCATTTGACTTGCTTGCCAAAAGCCGAGGTTGAGTTGGATCACCCAAGGCATATGAGTCGGCAATTCTGATTGTTTCAGCCAATGTAGTTGGCATATCTCTTTACAGCCTTTGCCACAACACACTTGCAAATCTGCATCCCTGTGCAAACTAGGCAATTGCTTGTGACTCGATTACCCCCTCGCATGGGTTGTGCATGTTGCACCATCGAGTCAAAAACTCACGGTATGTCTCATTCGGCCTCTGTTTACACATCGCTAGCTATTGTGTCATGTTCGGTCTCTTGTGGGTTCTTGTGAAATTGCTGATAAACATTTCTTCAAAATCTAGCCAACAGTTGATACTTCCTGCTGACAGATTATTAAGCCAAACTCTTGCTGGTTGATACGTCCATTTTGCATCACTATTCTATATCATAATTTACTATTATTCATTGATATATTTCATATTAAGAGATGATACTTATGTTATTTCATCTGTTTTTGCATGGTTGATGACTTTTGGAGGATGGACCGCTGAAGTCGGGATTCTGATGGAAAAGGCACTGTTTGGAGGCGAAATTCGCGAAGATTAGAAAATCCCAGAAAATACATGGAAAATCCTATTTTTCCAGAAGACGAAGGTAGCCAGAAGGGGGAGCAGAGATGGGCCATAGGGGGCCCACACCACCCCTGGCACGGGCCAGCCCTGGCC
The DNA here is from genome assembly GCA_916181665.1 of Avena sativa. NCBI lineage: Eukaryota > Viridiplantae > Streptophyta > Magnoliopsida > Poales > Poaceae > Avena > Avena sativa. The sequence goes on from OV702290.1 coordinate 370,011,342, forward strand.
GCGCCAACAGGTGGTGTGGCCACCCTGGCCCACCTATGGCTCTGCTCTTTGGCGTATATATCCCCCACGAAACCCTAAGACTCGGGGAGTGACCACAGAAAGATTTCGCCGCCTCTACGGGGCAGAAAAATGCAGAGAGAGAAAGAGCTCTCCGGCAGGCAGAAATCTGCCGGGGAAATTCCTTCCCGGAGAGGGGAGATCATCGCCATCAACACCACCATCAATCTGGACTTCATCGGGATCACCATCATCATCTCCACCAGCACCATCATCACCACTTCATACCACTATAACAATTGGGTTGAATCTTTCATAGTTCTTAGGGGAAACTTTCCCGGTATTGATTACTTGTTGTAGTTGATGCTATTGAGTGGAACCATTGAATTATCGTTCATGTTCAGATTGTTACTTATCATTATTTCATCTCAGATCTTGTTCCATATGATGTCTTGTGAGTAGTTCATTTAGTTCTTAAGGATATGGGAGAGGTCATGTTGTTAGTAGTGGAATTGTGTTGAGAACGATTCAATGGTTTGATATTTAAGTTGTGATGTTATTCTTCTAGTGGTCGAGGGGAGTGCATTGTGATATTTAAGTTGAGAATGATTCAATGTGAACATCGACTACATGATACTTCACCTTTATGGGCCTAGGGGAGTGCATTGTGTATTTGGCTACTAATCGTAGGGGTTGCCGGAGTGACAGAAACCTAAACCCCCGTTAGGAAACCTTTGCACAAGGGAGTGTAGGATCTCAGAGTTTAAAGTTATGGTTAGGTTTTTATCTTAATTATTTTCTTGTAGTTGCGGATGCTTGCAAGGGGTATAATCACAAGTATGTATTAGTCCTAGGAAGGTCAGTACATTAGCACAGGTTCACCCACACAACACTTATCAAACTAAAGAATATTAATCAACTATATGAAGCAAAAGCACTTGACGATATTCCCATGTCTCCTCAAGAACGTTTGGTCATATTAAGTAATACAACTGACTTGTCCTTTGCTAAAGAAAGGATTGGGCCACTTGTTGCAATCATTATCATTGTCTTTTACTCGTACTTTATTTATCTGCATTATCAAAAAACCCTAAAAATCCGTTTGCTAAGTATTTATAGAGAATTCCTGCTCCAAGCCACTCGTCAACACCTTCTGCTCCTTGTTGGGTTCGACACTCTTACTTATCAAAAATACTGCGATACACCCCCTATACTTGTGGGTCATCAAGACTATTTTCTAGCGCCGTTGTCGGGGAGTGAAGCGCTATTGGAGAGTGGATCTGGTAAAGGAAACTTCTACTGTGAGTATTGTTTATTTCTGTTAGTTACTTTATTTCAATATGGATAATTCACTTAGTTTCTTATTTGGTAATGCTACTACCACTGCTAAGGTAGTAGAAGAACTTACACCTGCTGAAAATGATACTTTTAAAATACCTACAAGAATTATTGATCGTGTTATGGATAACTACTACTTTGGAGATGGAACTGTCCATCCCAGTGATCATTTGCTCTTTATACATGAATTATGTGGGTTGTTCAAGTGTGCAGGTATTACAACAGATCAAGTCAAGAAGAAGTTATTCTCATTATCACTAAAAGGAAGAGCTGAGGAATGGTACAAGCTGCTAAAGAATGGTCAAGCTCTTGAATGGGAAGAAGTAGTACCTCTCTTTTATTCAAAATATTATCCTCCTAGTGAGATTCATAAAGATCGGAATCAAATATACAACTTTTGGCCTCGTGATGGAGAGAGTACAGCTCAAGCTTGGGGGATATTGGAGTTACTAATGCTCAAATGTCCTATTCATGAGCTCCCCAACAATATTATTATCAATAACTTTTATGCAAGGCTTTCTCTTCATGATAAGGATCTATTGGATGCTTATTGTGCTGGATCATTTACACGAATGGAATAAGAAGCTAAACGGCATCTTCTAGACCGTATTCAAGACAATGCTGAAGCGTGGGAGAATGATAAAGGAAGAAAGTCAGGTATAAATTATGATTATGAATGCATTAAATCTTTTATGGGAACTAATGACTTTTATAATATTAGTAATGCTTATGGTCTAGATTCTCAAAGTATTGCAACTTATTTAAAGGCTTTTGCTTCTTATATCGAAATTCCTAAAAAGAAATGGAATAAGTATCATGAACCATATAAAGATATTGCTAATTGTGTTCCTGCAAGAGATACCGAAGTTTATATTGCTAATCATATTTTACCTGAACCTTACATTGAGAAAATGCCTTTCCCAGTTAAGATAATGGAACATTCTATGATAGCTAGTATGGTTAATGAAAGTACAAATAAAGTTGTTGAACCTGATGAACAAATAGTTGTTGAACCTATAATAGCAAATGTGAAAGACTTTGTCACTAAATATTTAGAAGATGGACACACTATCCTCTGTAAGGATACTTCTAATACTTTCTCACAAAGTAGAGTTAGGAGAGCTTGTGTCCCTGTGTTTTCTGTTAGAATAAGTGATCGTTGCTACAATGGTGCAAGTGATAGTTATATCGTTAAATTTATACATGATACTGAAAGTTATTATGAGAGAGGGAAGATTGTTCTAATGCATCTCAATAATATTAAGTTTCCTCGCTTTATGCTAAAAGTCTTTATGTTGCACCTGTTGTGCCTTCCTATGCTAGTAGCGTCTGGTTTCAACAACTTATTTTCTTACAAAATTCCCTTGCATAGGAAGTGGGTTAGACTTAAATATGTGTATTTTTGCTTCTTGATGCTCTCCTTTACTTCAATTCATAATCTTATGTGAGCATCATTGGAATTATCATGCCCATCTTAATGGCTATAAAGAAAGAGCTTTTGGGGATACAAGCCAATATATTTTTGCTTTTAGTTTGTTATTGTTTATTTGAGTCTTGGAAGTTATTGCTTATGCAATAACCTCTCCTTATCCTTTTGTTTTGTTTTTTTGTGTCAAGATCAACCCCTAATGAGAGAGAAGTAATATTTGGGGAAGTTGTTGTCCCAAAACAGATTTTTGTGCTTCACTATAAAAAATTGTTAAAAATCCTAGGACATCATACCGATCTGTAACTTTTTGTGTGCATGCCCCAGGTTATTATTTAACTTTCGTTAGTTTCGCACTTTTTGATTTGAGAAACATAAGATTTTTTTAAAAAATTGATCTTTACCTGCTGGTCTGTTTTGACAGATTTCTGCCATTTCTGCATTTGCCTCTTAAATAGATTTCCTTTTTGGGCTTTCAGAAGGAGTTGTTTCAGTAGCTTATGTTTTGATGGATTTCAGTTGAAATTGAACTTCAAAGGTTTATTACCTTGCATGCACTAATGCTGCTAATGAGAATTGTGTGAAGTTTTGTGTGAAAGAAATTTCCAGGTTCTAGGAGAAAATGGTGTAATAAGATGGTGAATGGTTAAATGACTCAAACAATATGTGTATAAAGATGAAAATATTGATGTTATTCAAGCGGTGACTCCAAAAGAATTTATTAAATTCCAAGTTCAGAGACCTGCAGAGTCCGTGTTCGAATAGGTAACAGTTCTGGTAACAAAAGGTCCACGAAAAATCTATCAATTTATATTTTTGCAGTTTTTATCTAACAAGGAAAACACTGAGTAGAAGAAGGGACGGAAACCCAGCCCAGGTGGCTCACACCACCCCGTGGCGCGGGCCCACCTGGCCGCACCACCAGGGGGTGTGGCCACCCCGGATCCCATCTCCGACCCGTTTTCTCCCAGTACTTTTCTTTTGTTGTTAAACTTCGTAATATATAATCACCCAGATCTCCTGAGGTTCATATATCATGTTCTTGTCATGTTTTCGTTTCGATCTGTTTCTGCCAGGAACTGTTCTTAAAGTTTAGAAGGACAATGGTCTCCGCCAACGATAAGGGCAAGGAGCCTGCGGAAGAGGATCTCCAAGACTCTGAGCAGGAGGAGGAGATCGAGAGTGAAGTTGAATGGGAGGCAAAGGAAGACTAGCATACGCACACCAGCACCACCATTGCAAGCATTGGAGTGGTGGCAAATCCTGCCAGGTTCAAAAGGACTGCACGGATGTCCACTGGTGGGAAGGTTTCGTGACATTGCTTGGCTTCACGGTCACCTCCTCCACGCACCAAGAATCCCTTCCATTGCCTTATCCATGAGCAGCAATTCCAGAATATGCCCAAGGAAAAACTACCCTCCAATTGGGATATGCCTCGTTCTAACCATGCAGGAAAAGAAGACTTCAAGGAGGAAGAGTGGGGAAAGAAACGCAAGAGCTAGGATTCACAGCCCAACATGAGCATGAACCGCATTGAGCATAATTCAGAGTTGATTCGTACTCTCACCTTCGAGATTGAGGACTTGAGGGAATTGATTGAAAAGCTCATCGAGAGAACACCACCACCACAGAAGGAGTAATTCGTCATCAGGTTTTGGCATCCCCTTGGTTTGTTCCAAGCTTGGGGGAGTGCCGCAGTATCACATCACTATCTTTTATCTTTTTACCTTTTCAGTAGAGTCATATCATGAATAGAGAAGTTATCATATGGGATGGTTTGCATTGTGGAAGTGTCTCCCCTCTAGTTAGATATCTATGTATACCTTGGTGTGAGTTGCCATTATGGAATATTAATGAGAAGTTCTATCATTTACTTTCTACACATCTTATATAAGTTTTCAATTTCTGTTATATGATTGATCTTATTGTTAGTATTGGTGTCACTTTGGGATCATTAAGTAAATTTAGTCGGTTCTGGAAAACCTGGCTCGGTCAGTAAAAACACTATTATGAGAATTGAATAAAAATATAAAAGTACTCTTAAGAAATATAATGTCATCATCTTTCTTTCTTGATTGGCTCATAAGCTTAGTATTCTCTAGTTAAGATCTTTTGTGCTTCCAGGGAAGATTGCATGTTTGTTTTTATCACTTGTATGTTTGTTTGTTTCCTTCAACTCTTATGCTTGCTATCTAGCCTTGCTAGCCAAAAACCTGTACTGAGAGGGAACTCTTCTCGTGCATCCAATCCTTAAACCAAAACCCATGCAATTTGTGTCCACCATACCTACCTATTAGCATTATTGATATTCCAAGTAAATTCATGTTTTTATCTACATTCTGAATTAAACTTGTTATATGAAAATTAGTGATTAAAGCTCTCACAAACTTGATGGCACACTTTACTTTTCTTGCACTTAATAAACTTGAAGCATTGTGCCCATCTATGTTGCGTATATGCTTGCGCTTTGTAAGTTGTGAATTAGCAGAACCATGTTACCATGGGGAACGCTTTCAACATTGCACTTTATTTAGTTGATATCATGTTCTTTTGCTTATGGATCCCCGCGGTGTGAAATGAAAGGGGAGCTTGTAAGGCTCATGGAGTTCGTATATGTGTTAGAGAAATGCCTGAGCGGCTGGTCTAAGCCATGCCTAATCATGGTGGAAACCTGCAGCTTAACCATAGTGAGAAATCTATGAAGCATCCTCTATATATAAAAAAAACCTATGCAAATAGGAAAGAAAAAATAAGAAAAAAAGAGAAAAAAGGCCTATGCAAATAGGAAATAAAAGGATTGCTGAGATGCTCATTGTCTGCTCGCCTTGTCATTTTTATATGGGGAATCTTCCGTATCATCGGGCAAGGGGTACCCTGTTGGCGGTTCTCTATGATACACATGTACTTACAATGACAAAAACTTACCCGTGACTAAACTTGAGTAGCATGAGGAACGCTACTCGTAAGTAAGGGGCATGGGATTTTCAGCTAATAACTTGTCAAGCATATTCTCATATTTGATCACTTTAACCTTAATCACCTAAAGATGCTTATGATAGGAGCAATGAGAGCTGAAAGCTAATAAGTACCATAATTTTTGGAAGCTCTTTATGAAACTTGAAATCCCTGCTTCCCTCTGGGAAGGGCCTATCTTTTACTTTTTAGTTGAGTCAGTAAACCTATTCTTTTCTATCTCAAGCAAGTATTTTGAGTTGTTGTGTTTCATTCATTCATATGATGATTTATTCAATCATGTTTCTTATGTTCCTTGTTTTGCACACTGCTCCTATCTTAGTGAGTACTACTTTGAAAGCTATCATTGAAAACCCCATTATGTTTGAACTCCTGCAAATTGTTAACCATTCTTTGACCAAGATCAAAGTTTGCCATTACCAATTATGATTTACTTTGTGTATCTTTATTGTGTTTCCTTTACTTATTGCAAGTTAAGTTATATAATAGTGAGTTGTCTTCTATTATGATTTGCATATTGATGAAATGTGATGCTTCTGGTCCGTATTATTTTATCGACACTTCACTCCATAAACCTGAGGTCATGTTTATTGAGCTCAGTTTTCGCTTGGGGACAAGCGAAGTCTAAGCTTGGGGGGAGTTGATACGTCCATTTTGCATCACTATTCTATATCATAATTTACTATTATTCATTAATATATTTCATATTAAGAGATGATACTTATGTTATTTCATCTGTTTTTGCATGGTTGATGACTTTTGGAGGATGGACAGCTGAAGTCAGGATTATGATGAAAAAGACACTATTTGGAGGCGGAATTCGTGAAGATCAGAAAATCCCAAAAAATACATGGAAAATCATATTTTTCCAGAAGATGGAGGTAGCCAGAAGGGGGAGCAGAGATGGCCCACAGGGGGCCCACACCACCCCCTGGCGCGGGCTAGCCCTGACCACGCCACTAGGTGGTGTGGCCACCCTGGCCCACCTCTGTCTCTACTCTTTGGCGTATATATCCCCCATGAAACCCTAAGACTCGGGGAGCAACCACAGAAAGATTCCGCCACCTCCGCGGGGTGGAAAACTGTAGAGAGAGAAAGAGCTCTCCGGCAGGCAGAAATCTGCCGGGGAAATTCCTTCTCGGAGACGGGAGATCGTCGCCATCAACACCACCATCAAGCTGGACTTCATCAGGATCATCATCATCTCCACCAGCACCATCATCACCACTTCATACCGCTGTAACAATTGGGTTGAATCTTGCATAGTTCTTAGGGGAAACTTTCCCGGTATTGATTACTTGTTGTAGTTGATGCTATTGAGTGGAACCATTGAATTATCGTTCATGTTCAGATTGTTACGTATCATTATTTCATCTCTGATCTTGATTCATATGATGTCTTGTGAGTAGTTCATTTAGTTCTTAAGGACATGGGAGAAGTCATGTTGTTAGTAGTGGAATTGTGTTGAGAAAGATTCAATGGTTTGATATTTAAGTTGTGGTGTTATTCTTCTAGTGGTGTCATGTGAATGTCGACTACATGATACTTCACCTTTATGGGCCTAGGGGAGTGCATTGTGTATTTGGCTACTAATCGTAGGGGTTGCCGGAGTGACAGAAACCTAAACCCCCGTTAGGAAACCTTTGCACAAGGGAGTGTAGGATCTCAGAGTTTAAGGTTGTGGTTAGGTTTTTATCTTAATTACTTTCTTGTAGTTGCGGATGCTTGCAAGGGGTATAATCACAAGTATGTATTAGTCCTAGGAAGGTCAGTACATTAGCATAGGTTCACCCACACAACACTTATCAAACTAAAGAAGATTAATCAACTATATGAAGCGAAAGCACTTGACGATATTCACATGTGCTCTTGAGAACGTTTGATCATCTTAAGTAATACAACCGGCTTATCCTTTGCTAAAGAAAGGATTGGGCCACTTGCTGCAATCATTATCATTGTCTTTTACTCGTACTTTATTTATCTGCATTATCAAAAACCCCTAAAAATCCGTTTGCTAAGTACTTACAGAGAATTCCTGCTCCAAGCCACTTGTCAACACCTTCTGCTCCTCGTTGGGTTTGACACTCTTACTTATCGAAAATACTACTATACACCCCCTATAATTGTGGGACATGATTGATCCTTCTAGCATTTGAGGCACATACCTCACTGCCCATCTCAAATTGCCTATTGCAATGTTCACTGATGTTGCATAGTAAATTACCAATCTTATGGCTTGGTACTTCCATCATATGTTTTTGTCCCTCTGTCCAACTAGAAGTTCGGCACAGGTGGTTCCCTCATAATCCAAGGTCCAAAGCATGTTGGGCCTAGAGGACCTTGTCCTTCCATCATTTTCAACCTATAAATCCGGTCCAACTGCAACCTTGCATCATCTAGCTACAGGTTCCTGTTTCCCAGCCTCGGACCTATCACATGATGATCCGGCTTGGGAAACCTGGCATTTTCCATTGCCGAGTAACCATCATCATATATGTTTTGACTCGGGTTAACATATTGATGTTGCATAGATAGGCCGGCACCGAGGTGGATTTTATCCAGCTCCTGCCGAGTTACTCTATCCAGCATTGGCGTACCCAGCGTTTCCTTATCCTGCATGGCCTTGGCCGAGGTTACCTCGTCCACCTTCACCTCGGCTGACACTATGGCGATCCTCATCATACTCTATTGCTTTTCCTTTTCCTGCCCTTGCCGGATCATACGGGATCATCTATTTGTTCTTTCTCCCCGAGGTTACTACCTCTTCTCTTCTTGGGCCTGCATGTGGGGATGATGCTACCCCGACGGATTTTGCCAGAGCACCCCCTGCCGAATGAACAACATGGGAACCTCCTTCTCTTGCCGGGTCTGCCTTGAGCACTTCCTCATTCTGCTTGTTAGCAATTTTTACTAGGTGAATAACTCTTTCCTATTGCCTCTCCCGGTCTTTGCCGGTCAGACCCACTAACTCGGACGCTGCCACATCAGCAGCCCTGAGGTTCTTTGCCAGGGTTCTATACCTCGGAAGTCTTGCTATCACAAGGGTAGCTGAATGCCCTGGCCTACGTACATATTCCTTGTCTATCTCACTGATGAGGTTTCTACCCCTAATCTTCACACCGTCCATACGGGTGGGACTAATCATGTTTGCCTTTGCATACTCGCGCAGCGTGATGTTCAATGACTGCTGAAGCGCAGCTACTTTCTTTTCCCCTGCTAACATTTTCAGCCGGGTCTCCTCTAGCTCGGCATGTGCCTGTGCCGGATCTACTATAGGGGCTATAGGAGTATTAAGGCTCTCTATTGCCTATTGCAATATGTTCTGCGTCCTCTCTAATGGAGGACCTCTAGCCCTAGGTACCTTGGGAGTTGTCTCCGGGCTTTTTGCCGGATCCTTGCTTGCTCCCACGTCAGGCGCAGTCATCATCACCTCGACGTAGCTAGCAGGGCGAGTGATACATGGACCGCGAGCCGCGCTGAGAGGAGGTTCTCCTACCTCGACGACGTGATGTGGGTGAACGCATGACTCGTCTACGCCGATGTAGATCTTGTGGGTGCCGAAGCTGATGAAGAGCCCGTTGCATGGAGGAGGGTAGTTGCCGAAGCTACACGCGTTGTCGCTGACATAATCCAGCGCACCAAAGCACTAAACGAGCCCAGAGACGATGCACTCCCCGCTGACGATGAAGTTTCTCGTTCGGATCTTGACTCCACCTAGCACCACTGTCGGCCCACGGTAGGCGTCAACTATTGTGGTGGTGTCACGGCAGATGCCATGGGTAGGCTAAAGATGGGGCCAAAGTGTACTAGTGGAATCCGGGGAGGGATAGCATATTGATTCTACACACGAAGGGTAAAGCAAGACACACACGAAGAACTACTCAAAGATATTATATTATGATCCACAAGCCAATACAGATGCTCCTTGAGCTGTATTGTGGAGAGGAAGGAGATGAAGTGCTCTTGCTCTCTATGCTCTAGGGTTCTTCCCTTAGCAAAAAGATCCACCCCTCCCAAGGAGGCCCTGGCTCACCTTATAAAGGGGTGGACAGGGTACGTCTAGGGCTAACGTGGCCCGGTATATGCTTGGAATATGCTTATCCCAAAGAGGTAACTCGGCGTGCTCCTTTCCCCTGTCCAGGGTATCCGTTAGTCAACGGAACAAAGCCCACGCGCTATGACCGTTGCCACCAGAGACTGTCATGTCCGTGACGATCTCTTCTGTCTTCTGACTCTCTGACCCCTCTTCCTGGATTCCCTTAGGAGAGAGAAAATCGCTGACCTTGAGCTCCTTCTTGAACAAGCTAACTCCTGACTTGGCCTAGGTATGGTTAACCCGGCCAAGTTAGTACCTGTAAATGGAAAATGGTTCCTTCCTCGTGCCGACATACCTTATATGTCGACCGAGTCTTGCCAATGCTTCCTGGCTTAGGGCAACCTGGTTGTAATCCGGCTGGCCCTTCTATGATTCGGCCAGCACATGCTTTGACCTCACTTTACCTCGTGGACCTTGTCCTTTAACCTTGGCTTTACCCTACCTGGGGTCATCCCCCCAACACTCCTCCCTTTATATGTGCGGCCAAGTCCCTAGGGATACCGCCAGCGAAGTTGAGTCCTCCTTTGACTCCACTTGGTCAAACGAACTTAAGGTTGGGGCGGTTCTTGTAGACCTGGATTAATAGTCCTATTTGATGGGTTAGTTGTATGGAAAACAAAGAATCCTATGGAATGGCAAGAGGAAACCCAACAAGACCTAATCTAGGAGATGCAAGTAAAAAGTAGATATATCTAATTAGGGATGAAAACAGAGCAAAAACGAACGAAATTGAGTGATGCCACATTTGTTTCCATATTTTTTGCGGAAGCGGAAACGAATACAGAAACCCCCAAAACAAAAACATAAGTAGATATTATCGGAAGCAGATACAGATCGAATACGGTGCAGACACGGAATGATGCATATTTTACTCAGAACAAAGAGAACCCTGGAATCACACAACAAATCTCAAGAATTCTAGAAAAACCACAAAATTGTTCCCTAGTTATATATAGCACGGTGCTAGGTTTACAAGAGAATAAGGAAATGATCATTTTGTGGAAGCCTCCATGGATGCATCAAGGGATTACATAGTCTCCAGTACTGGGATGAGAAGCTTTCAAGTTTGGCTTGACAAGATCATGTTTTGTGTTGGTTGGATTTGGCCATGCACATCAACCCTAAAACAGAAATTCCATATTAGATAGAAACAGAAATTCCATTTCTGCGCCTGTTCCGCCAGAAAACAGTGTTCCATTTTCATTTTCGTTTCCATCCAAAAAGTTCCTTTTCTGTTTCTACTTTGCAAAATTCCGTTTCCACTTCCATATTTTCTTTCCATTTCTATTTTTTCGCGGAAAAGTCGGAAACTTTCCGCTCCACTTTCATCCCTAGATCTAATCTACTTACTCTCAAAGAACATAAGCGGTTAATGATCTATAGATCATTGGTGATGTAGTCGTTCTCTTGCGTCGGTTCAAACCGATGTAGATCTTGACCTTCTTGATCCTAGTACCGAATGGACATCACATCCACAGTATCCACACATTCCGCTTGGTGGCATTTCCTCCTTGATCCCGTAAGAGAGAGAAGATCTCCGCGAGATTCCTGCAGCACAACGACATTACTTCTATGGTAGAGAAGAATTTATGTAGGGCTACACCATGTGTCAACTCGGAGGAGAGGGAAGTATCTGGGATAGAGGGGAGATGGTGTCCAGAGGGATGGTGTTACTGCTTGGCCCCACCTCAAAGCCCTATAGGCCGATGGCGTCCAACGGGGAGAGGAAATCCTCCCTCTCCCACACACCCCTCCCCTCATCTAGGGTTTGGCCAAACCCTAGAATGCAAGTGCCTAGGTGGTCGTGGAGCCTTGGCCCACTAGGACCGAGGTTCCCCCACTCGGGCCCATGTTCCCCCACCTCACAGGTGGACCCATATGTGGACCCTTCAAGAACCTTTTAGAATGTTCCGGTCTCATAAAAACATCCCGAAATTTTTTTAGAACCCTAAATCAGACTTGCCATATACTTTTCTCTACCTCATGATATCAAGGATCTCATCCGAGAATCCAAATCAACACTTTATTAAACCTTGCATACTCTCAATGAAACGATGGGTTCGAGAACATGCAGACATGATCGAGACACCTCTCTGATCAATAACCACTAGCGGGACCGGGATGTCCATAGTGGTTCCTACATATTCAACAAAGTTCTTTTCGGTTGAACCACAATGTCAAAGATTCAGTCAATCTGGTATATGATTCATTTTGTCTCGTGATATATTACTCGCCCGGGATTCAAACATCGGTATCATTATACCTAGTTCAATCTTGTTCAGCAAGTTCTCTTTACTCGTACCATGGTATAGGATCCCCGTGACCAAACACATTAGTCACTTGAGCTCTTGGATGCTATATTACGGAGTAACCAAGAGGGCCCAAAGATATCTCACTTCTCTTGTCACACGGAGGAACAAATGCCAGTCTTGATCGATGCAACCCAACAGACACCATTAGAGATACCTGAAAGCCATAACGAAGTGACGTTTGATGTCCACAAATTATTCCTCTGTTACTAGGGAGTAACATGATCTCATGGTTTGAGGAAACAATACTTGACATATTCAGAAAGCGATAGCAATCAAACTAAATGATGCATCTAGAAACTATGTTTATTATTGGGTTTGTCCATCATATCATTCTCCTAATAATGTGATCCCGTTATCAAGTGACAAGCATGTCCATGGTCAGGAAATCTTAACCATCGCTTGACTAACGAACTAGTAGAAGAGGTCACTAGGGACTATGTGTTGTTACTTATCCACATGTGTATATAGTTTCCAATACCTATAGTTATAGCATGTACAATAAATATTAATCATGAATAAGAAAATATAAATAATGATAACTTTATTACTGTCTCTAGGGCATTTTTCTAACATTACTGGCTACCAATTCAGGTTCAGAAGTGTCCTGTTCCAAAAATTTCACCTATTTTGCTTTTGAGGGGAAAAATTCCACCTACTGATAGTCCTGCCTTTACTTTGGGCCAATCTACTTCCGGGGAGGAAAATCCAGTTTGTGCGTTCGCCTTTTAGAGCCCACTAAGAGTTATAGGCCTCGACACCATCATATTTCTGTTGTAAGTTCAGTTCACTAAAATAGCCCAACAAACGACCAAGACGGACTCTTGTACTGTATCTTGTTCATCAGTTAGAAATTTAGGAAACACTCAAAAAAAAAGTTAAAAATTTAGGAAATCACTCATGCTGTCACGCACGGAACTGCAAGTACACTGCACGCCTGCATTTCTTTCCCAAAATTAAATAAACAAACTAATGCTACATACAGTACATTGCACTAGCACTAATCATGCTGTCACTCTCCATTCCAAAGGAGCGGCAGATTAATTAAGCAAGCAGCAGATGATGATGTAACTGAAATTTCCTACTTGCAGATAATTAGCACCCACATCTAATTATCTCCCCTAATCGGTCCGAGACATAGGCGGTGAACACCAAACCCACCATTACTTGTTCTCCCGTAGTAAACTAATCAAGTTCAAGGACGTGATGATTAGGATCACATTGCGAAAAGCAGCAGCATCACGAGCGAGCTAATTCGTCAGAAAAGCTAAACCAGATAGCTGGTTAACCTCTTCCTCTTCGACCTAATCTTGTCAGTAGCGTCAGCTAAACCCGGCGTCGTTTGTGCTGAACATGGTGATTAGTGACGCAGCGGAGCTTGTCTGCTTGCCGGTAGCTATCCTGCATGTGAGTTAAACAGTGGGGGGCATTCGAAACCAATTGTAGTTAGTTTAGCAAAAGTGTTCCCATCAGCGCTGATGCTGTTCTCATCTTGGTGTGGCTAGGTCTTCACTCGATCGAGACCATCTCTTATTTTCTCTTTGCCCTACGCATGCATTCAACATTCCATTTGACCATATACACTTATACAGCTGGTCCAGAATTTCCAGATAATGTACGCACATGATTGATTGATAGATGCAAAAACAAAATCCTTGCATGAATGCAATAATTCAACATCTGAATCGATCGAGGGCCTTGCAAATCCTTGTATCCTGCTAATTATTGGAGAAACGGGAACGATCTTTTCTTTCCGATTCATATCATGCATTATCACATCGTCATGCAAGTTGCACAACTTCTTCATATTATGCAAGTTGGAGTACATGAAATGCTAGGCTGCATATATAGCATAGACTGGTTGTTGTCGAAAAGAAGAATATCAAGAACAATCTTTTTTTGCTGACGTGCGTAGCATATACTGTATGTGTGTAGTGGATTGCAGTGGGCCGGTGTTTAGATCGAGCAACTCTAGCAATCAAATCAGACTCTGCAGGTTTGAGGAGGATCCCGAAATAATCTTTCTTATATAATCCAAACCAAGTTGTTCGTTGTCAGGACGTACTTTTCCGTACAATGTAGGAAAACTAGAGGAGACTGATCTAGTCATGCTTAATTTCGCCCACTAGTTTCGTCGCCGTTGTTTGTGATGCAACAGCTCGACCGATGCTAGCTACGCGTGCATGACAGCGGTGGCCTAATTGGAACTCCACTTCAGCCACACACCCACCAAGGTAGGAAGCAACAAGATTTTTATTTTATGTTTGCGGCAACTTGGGCTTTTCACGCTTTGCTTGCACGGGTAATTATTCCTCCCGGAGTATGTCCCTAGAGAAAGGCTATACTGGACAAGGAACTGTGGCCGGGGAAATGATGAGATGCATGTGAAAATGAGGGCATGCAATTCACCATGACACAAGGTAAGGGCTTGTTTCATTCAAAGGAATCTCATAGAAAATTTGAAGAATTTTGATCCTTAAATTTTTTTTCTTTGTGCATCGTTTGATTCGTAGGATTAGGACCTTGGGAATTTTTCCCATAGGATTTCATTGCACTACATTTTAGAGAAAAATTACATTCATCCAAACCACATGTTACAATTCCTTTGTCTTTCTTGCGATTCAAACACTCCTTCAAAAAAATCATGTAGGCTCCAAATCCAAACTCGTTTGGCTCCCATCATTTCATTTCATTTGGTAGAAATGAAATGCAATGACATTGATGATATCATTTCATTTGGCACAAAAATGACAGGGTATCAAAAGAAATTAAGGTTGGGCATAAAATGAAAACCATAATTTGCAAATGAATTCTGCAACCAATTCCGTGGCAGCCAAACAGGTTGATTCTTGAAATCATAAATGAATTTCTTGATTCCAGCCCCAAAGGATGGGAGCCAAATGAGCTCTTACACTTTTCCTATTCATGTGTTTTTTCTATCCTGCGAATCAAATGGGCCCTAAATATGTGAAGCTAGGATAGCCTGACCACTGACAGCATACATGTTCCATAGGTATTGATCGTATTGTCCGTTTCTTTTGGAGGGATTCTTTCTCTATAGAATTACCTCATTTACCAACACAATTTTCTTTTATCACGATGAAGAATTACAACATTCCAGCTCCGATTGCGCTCGTCATCATACTGAAGGCAAGTACGGCATGGGAGGGTTCTCGAGCCATGAAAAGAGAGGGTGTGTGAGACGTGAGAATGTTCAGGACGGGGAGCACACAAGTTTACCCAGGTTTAGATCCGACTACGGTGGTCGGATCCTACTGCGGTGGTCGGATCCTACTCTTACAATTAATCCACTATAATCGGCAAAGCCAGAGGTTACCGAGGGTTTGAATATGGTTCACATGTGCGAGTTGAGATTGATCATGCCCTACGGGTTGCCTGTATGCCAGCTTATATAGACGTCCGACATAGAGCTTATAGGGAGAATCATATCCGGCTACGGTACAGATTACAATATAGTCAGCAACTACTACATCTTGTACGTCAAGTCTTCCGGTGTCTGGCCCAAGTCGGTAAACCTTCTGGACCTTCTCATAACCGAATGGGCCTTCATTTTTCTCGTTGACTAGGCCGCCTATGGAGCCATATGATCTAATCCAAGTGGGCCACCTCGGTCTCCGAGGATAAGTGTTTTCCTAGGTTTACCCAGAGAATATGACACTGACAGTAGCCCCTAGAGAACTCTAAGATTCTTCAGTAGGATTTCGTCTTTAGCTTTAGTGGTCTTCGACGTGGAGAATCTTGAAGGGTTCCAGAAATTGTATTAATGAAATTTATCCGACTCTGAGAAAGTCGGACAAATGCTTAGATATTCTTCTTTGTTTCTCAACTCGAGACAAACTTAGTCGTATTTATTTCTTGGTTTTATCCGAGGAGATTGTTGTTCTCTACGATGTTTCAGGAGTTGTCGCGTCAAACTGACAAACATCCATCACATCACGAATATGTCCGTTGCTAGGTCCCACAATCAACGAGGATCGAGGAGACTATTGACTGTGTGCGAGAATCAAGGAGGCGGAGATTTTTTGATCGCGTGGGCTAGGTCTTCCGTTCTGTTCCCACGACACGTGGCGAAGATCTCACAGGTTTCATACTTTCCTCGCACGAAACACGGCACACAAACTAGCTATAAATGGGGAGCCGATAGTCTCTCCACAGTCACCCCGTTTCCATTCCCTTCTTCTTCTTCCTCCTCCTCACGCCCGAGCCACCAACCCCCAAAGCTGTCCTCCCCACTCCCACAATGCCGCTACTTTAAGATCACCGGCGATGGATGGTTCATCCTCGTTAGCCGTTGTGGCCACAACGGCACCAGAGAAAAGGAAGACAAGAAGAACGAGCGAGGTACAAAGATCCAACTCATCGACAAGCCACCATAGGAGAGGAACAAGGAGCTGGACGAGAAGCTCAAGCAACTAGTGCCCTAGGACCGGAGTCTCCAGGCCTACGCACCAGAATCCCCAGCCCACCGGAGTCTCTGACCCTGAACCCTGGAGTCTCCGTCCAGCGAATCCTGAAGTCTCCGTCCAAGGACTCTAGACTAGACTCCGGCCCAAACATCAATAGCTCTTAGAGCTACCCCAAAGTCCACCCCGGAGACTGCCCCGGAGTCTCCGTCCACATGGGAGTCTCCGACCTTGAACCCCAAAGTCTCTGGCCCAAGTGATGGGCATGTGTCCCAACAGCTAAGCCCTTGGCCCATGTACACCCCAATCCATCCAGAACTTACCCTTTATCCCTAAACTACCCTTGTTTAAGTGGCTAGCCTATAAATATCCCCACCCTTCCATTGTAAACCCTAGACTTGATAATAAAACCAGAAGACTATCCCGTGAGCAATCTATCTAGTTTGGTCTCACCTTCCTTCCAAGGAAGAAATATTATCCCCCACCTCTTTGGATTTTTCCCTTTGAGCATCCAAGTTGTACAAGATATTTTAATTGAGTTTGCTCTTTGAAAGCTATCAAGATCTGACCAAGGTTCTTATCCCTCACTGACTAGGCTCAAGACAGAGCATTGACCAATACCGATCTAATAGATTGTATTAGACCGGTAGCCACCAGAGTGGGCCAATGGATAGTATCCGCGTTTGTAGTGCGTGTGTGCGCTGGGTTCTTCATGTGTGAGTTCGATTGCATATTTCTCTCCATCTTCCCTCATGAATCCTCCGCTTACCCCCAAGAATCATGAAAGATCGGGCCATCCTATGGCTTACCCCACAACATATTGGCATCAAGAGCCCTTGGTTTATAACAAATTCCTCCTCAATTTCTTCTTTCCACCATAAGTTCAAAAATTTCCCCAAAAAAGAGTCCCAAGATACCTTTGGATCAATCTATGGATTTGGTGCATTTTGAGTGGTTTTACTCCATGGAATTTATGTCATAGGACATGTCCAGCTTTTCCTCGTTTTCTAGCCTAATTTGGTCAAAATCCCTTGGATTTGGGGTTTGGAGGTGAGGATTTATGCTCACAAACTTGAGTTGTTCATCTAGTCGACCCCGACACCGGAGTCTCTGGCCTACATCACCCAATTTTTCCTATTTTCTATTAGACTAACTTCCTTTTGTTGTTTGTGTTTCGTGTGCATGTCAAAAACCAATAGCAAGATTTCCCAATGACATCTGCGCTCTACAACACCATGAAAATCAAGATTCCCCTCGCCACCAACCACAAGTCCATCATCATCACCATCTAAGGTATAACTTGTGTCACCTTGTTAACCCAATATCTTTCTTTGTGTGTTACCTATCCTATAGTGAGTAGCTCATTTTGTGTTTGCCCAAGGATTGTGCACTTTTCTTTGGATAGTGATAGTGCGTGAGAAAAAGAAAAAGTGACTTGGTAGCATAAAAGGGGGAGCAACAAAAATAAAGGAATACATAGCCTCCCAATACATCTAGAGTCTCAAAACTTGTAAGCAAGAGAAAAAGAGTGCCCAGAGCAACTGCACAAATCTGTTGCTTGTTATCTTATAGCAAACGAGCTACATTTTCTCCTTGCATTGGCATGACAACTGAGCATAGTTTTGATAGATTTTGTTGCTCATTTTCGATAGTCGTACTAACCCCATTTATCTCTGTGTATGTGTTCTAGTTATAGGTTTCCGTAACTTTTGTGGATCTTTTCCTTTGACTTGGTTCTTTTTTATTTTCTCCACTTTTGACAACATTATTTTCCTTGGAACTTTTTGTTTGCTTTTCCACCATCCTAACCCATCCACCATACGCCTTTGAGTGTCTTAGTTGTTCTTAGTGTGAGGTTTCTTTGAGCTTTCTCTTTGCAATACGTTTGGTTCATAAGTGTGGCTACTTGTTCAATGCGAATCTTCAAGATGAGGTAAATGACTAACATAACTGACAATTTAAACTTCCATATACAACTCTTGCTTTGGCCGAGATGGATAGGACTGTAGAAAATAGTGAAGCTCCACCACAAGATGGAGGACCATACATGACCAAGTCGAGCCACTTCGCCATAAGAGAAGAGTTTCATGGACGTTGCAAGTCCCTTGAGACTCGCCAAGTTGAGCATCTCGAAGAAGCTCGAGCCAAATTCAAGATGATGGATAGTCGCCTTGATAGCCTAGAGCAACACATGAAAGCCATGTGATGACCCACAAGTATAGGGGGTGTATCGCAGTATTTTCGAGGGAAGTGAAACCCAATTTATTGATTCGACACAAGCGGAGCCAAAGAATATTTATAAGTCTTAACAACTGAGTTGTCCATTCAGCTGCACCTGGAAACAATCTTGCTCACAGCAGTTTATTAGTAGCAACAATTTTGTAGTAGCAATAGTAAAGTAATAGCAGTAGTAAAAGTAAAGACAATAGTAACAATTGCAGTAAATAGTAGGATTAAAGCGCGGTAGGCATAGGGATGGATGGACGGGCGTTGCATGGATAAGGTAATTCATATGGCAATCAAAACATAGGGCATTTGAAATAAGATAAAGCATCCAAGTACTAAATAATCATAGGCATGTGTTCCATATATAGTCATACGTGCTCGCAATGAGAACTTGCACAACATCTTTTGTCCTGCCAGCCCGTTTGCAGTGGGGCCTCAAGGAAACTACTGGAAATTAAGGTGCTCCTTTTAATAGAGCACTAGAGCAAAGCATTAACACTCCGTGAACACATGTGATCCTCACATCAAAGCCATTCCCTCCAGTTATCCCGATTGATGTCACTTCGGGGCCTTTGGTTCTGGACAACAATATGTGTATACAACTTGCAGGTAAGACCATAAACAATACTATCATAATGAATCAATAACATGTTCAGATCTGAAATCATGGCACTCGGGCCCTAGTGACAAGCATTAAGCATAACAAGTTGCAACAAAGTCAAAAAGCACTAATAATAGATACTAGGCACCATGCCCTAACAATCTGATGCCATTACATGAACGATCTCATCCAATCCCTACCATCCCCACAGCCTACAGCGGGGGATTACTCACTAATAGATGGGGAAACATGGATGGTCGATGGAGAAGCGATGGTGATGATGATGGCGATGATCTCCTCCAATTCCCCGTTCTGGCAGGGTGCCAGAACGGAGTTTCTAGGTCTAAATCGCGGAATCTGGTGGTGGTGGTACAGCGGAACTCTTTCTGGAAAAACGTCGAACCCCCCTTGGTTTTTAGGGCAAGAGGCAACTTATAGGTGAAGAGGAAGGCCGAGGGGGTGACCGAGGCAGCCACACCACCCCCAGGCGCGGCCTGCCCTGGCCCGCGTGGCTTGGCCTAGCCCGTGCGGCCAGGTGGTGTGGGCCCCTCGTGGCCCTCCTCCGTCTCGTCTTCTGGCACCGTGAGTCTTCTGGTGAAATAGGATTTTTGGCATATTTTCCGGGATTTTTCCTGATAGTTGATTTTCTACACAAAAACTAGACACCAAGGTAATTCTGCTGAAAACAACGTTAGTTCGTGTTAGTTGTATCCAAATCACACAAGTTTAGAGGAAAAACAATAGCAAAAGTGTTCTGAAAAGTAGATACGTTTTGGACGTATCAACTCCCCCCCAAGCTTAGCTTATTGCTTGTCCTCAAGAAATTCAGTTGAAAACTAAGTGCGATAAAAGAAACTTTCAGGAACACATTTGCTTCATAAGATGTATATATTCTCAGGATATGATCGACTACTTAGGCAATTCATAATAAAGAGTATGCAACTAAGTTTACTTAATAGTCATTACAAGCTATGAAGAGATTCCAACTCAAAAATAATAAATAGCATGAAACATAAACATAAGCAACATTACAATGCTCATAACAAGGTATGATAGAGTGGTATCTCGCTTGCCTTTGATTGTAGAGCAAACATAAATACCAAGGCACCTCTGAAGTTCAAGTGAAGACTAGAAGTATAGATATCAAAGATACAGCATCAAGGTCATGACACAATTAATCAGGTTTTGAGACAAGCATATTACACTAAGAATGACAACTATGCTCTCAAGAAAGTGCTCATAGAATGTGTGGAGACTCAACAAGGAAATGAAAAGATTTTGAAAATTTTGAAAGGCTTCCAAATGCTAAAAGTATGGTACTCATTAGCTTTGAGTTCACATTGCCCCTATAATAAGCATCTTTAAATGGTTAAGGTGAAAGTGAGGTCCAGTCTAAGTTATATGCTTGACAGACCATAAACTGGAAATCTCATGTCCCTTGAGTACGAGGGCCGCTCCTCATGCTACTCAACTTTAGTTACCGGTAAGTTCTTGTCATAGTAAATACATGCGTATCATAGAGAACTGCCAACGGGGTACCCCTTACCCGATGATACGGAAGAATCCCCATATCAAAATGACAAGGCAAGCAGACAACGAGCATCTCAGCAATCTTCTTATTTACCATTGGAAAATGGTGCTTTTTCTCTCTTTCCTCTTTTCTCATATCTCTTTTTTTTCTTTTTCTCTTTTTCTCAATATCTGACTCTTTTTTTATAAGAAGAATGCTTCATAGACAGCTCATTATGGTTAGCTACAGGTTTCCACCATGATTAGGCATGGATTAGACCGGTGGCCCAGGCGTTTCTCTAACACACATACATAACTCCATGGACTTACAAGCTCCCCTTTTACTTCACACCAACAACATCCGTAAACAAAAGAGCATGATATCAACTGGGTATATATTTAGAGGTGTTGAAAGCGTTCCCCGTGACAGCACGGTTCTGCTAATCCCCAGCCTATAATTTGTAAGCATATAACTTTCACAGACAGTCACAGTGGTTCAGGTTTATTAAGTGCAATAAATAAAGTGTGCCATCAAGTTCGTGAGAGCTTTACTAACTAACTTTCTCATAAGAAGCAAACATTTTATTCGGAAGAAAACAAGGCATACTGAATATGCATGTAAAAGCAAATGATGCTAATAGGTAGGTACGGTGGACACTTTTGGCAATATTGGTTTTGGGGAATTGGAAACACGAGTAGAGCTCATACACAGTGCAAGTGAAGGCTAGCAATAGTAAGGGAGCGACAAACAAGAGAGCAATAACTGTCATAATCATGCTTGCAACAAAACAGGAATAATCATGGCATGAAAGTGATTCAAGACTCTTGAGGCAAAATAATTCATCGAGGCTTAACTGATTATTGTTTCAGTCATATGCATGCATGATCATGTGCCAAGTCAATTCAAATGAAACATTTAGAGGAGGATACCACAGTGTCATACCAAGTTATGAATAGAGCAATGTAAGCAAACATTCATATGACATGCTACAAACTATTGGCAAGCTAGAGCTAATCATAAGAAAGCAAGATCTACTAAGCATCCATAAATAACATACGCCCTACATGAACAGACTAAGCATGCCCACAATGATGAGTATATGTACAAAAATGAAAACAAATAGAGTTCGTTACCAGCCTCTTACCCCACCTCAAGTTACCATTAATCCTCATTATTGCCCTTCACATGTGTGTCTTGAATAATAACATGAAACCAAATTCCACTGAGGACTGCTGAACCCTGCAACAAACTTCACAAAACCAAAGAAGAACAACAAATATTTTTGGGTTGTCAATTTTTAAAGGCAAGAACCAAAAAGGAAGAACAAGTAAAGCAAAATCTTTTTGGGTTTTTCGAATAATTAAGACAAAGCCAAATGGAAGAAGCAAGCCAAGGCAAAAAAGAAGCAAACAAAGAGAAACAAAGAAAATATTTTTGGTCTTTTGTGTTTTAGAAAGCAAAAGTAAAGAAAGAACAAAAACTAAAAAGAGAACGAAGCATGGATATACAAAGTACCGACTAAACATGATATGTAGATGAGTGTGATGTCGGTGTACCTCCCCCAAGCTTAGGCTTTTGGCCTAAGTGGGTATCAATCCCAGGCTGGCCAAGATAGAGCGCCTCCATAGTACGGCGAGGAGGTGCCCTCGTCCTGATACGAGCTCGAGGATGCCCCACCGTAGTGCGCAGAGTAGTCGTAAGAAGGCACATCCTCCTGGTGCTGCCTGTGGAAACCAAGCAAGCGGAGCTACTCATCCACCTCCTCCTTAGAACGCGACCATGGCCTCCTGTGAATACTGAACAAAGTGAATTGTGGCAAAGGAATTTCCCTCTCGTCTCCATCAGTAAACAACATCATGTATACTAAACTGTCTGTATCAGAGTAAGTAGTGACGAAGTGATGCATTTTTATGGCAGCAAGATCAAGCCTTTGTGGTGCCAACACAGTGTCATTAGGATCCACAGAAAGTTCTAATGCAACAACCATACATGGGGCAATAATGCCCCCATAAATAGGTCCCATAGCAGCTAGGCGGCGAGCAATGAGAGAGCCAAGATTGTACTTGGTGTCATTATTAAGTACAACAGCGAGGAAGGCTAAATGATAATTAGAGATATTACTAGTGTTCTCCTTACCAAGAATGCTAGTGGCAAGATAATAAGCAAAATATCTAAGAGCTGGGAGTTGGATGTTCCTTATCTTCCCGCGATGAGCTACGCGGTCATCGTCATTTGTCACACTTCGATAGAGCTCCAGCAAGTCAGCGGGTCGACCTTGGATCTTCTTCACTGTCCCAGTCATGCCTATACCTATAATGCTACAAAATCTTTCCAATGACATGGTAATAGGCTGATTATAAATTCTGAAAGAAACTATTGACTGATAAGGGGTGTTAGTGAAAACGAAACTCTCAACGAAAGTTTTGGTGAGCACGGCATATTGCTCACTCTCATCTTCCATGTATGTGGTCAGGCCAACCCTCTGAACCAGTAGTAAGAAATCATTGAGGATCCCTGCATCTTGCAAAAAGGTAAAACAAGGGAAGGTAGATGGGTGAGCATCTCCCTCATCTCCTTCATTGCCAAAGCGTGGTGCAATAAGATCTTCATTGTATGAAGGCCTAAACTGAGAGGCTGATCTTGAGGGCCTTGACCTCCTAGGTGTGTCCCTCTCAAATATTTCTCCAAATGTGTGGTTGTTCATCTTTGATATTCTAAAATTTAAACATCCATTATACAAGTGATTGCAAAGTGAATGCATAATGAAGGGAACTACTCATAGGGACTTGTAAGAGGCCTAAACATGCATCAAAACAATATCTCTAAGAATTGAACAAGCTTACAAGCTCTCATAACCTGTCACCTACAACAGCAAAATACTCAAGATATAAACCACTAAACACAAATCTACTTGGACAAGCGGAGGAGTCACATACCAGAGAACAAATGCTCCAAATTTCAGCAGCAAATATGGGCTGAGCAAGGAGATCGAAAAATCGTGGACAAGAACAGCAAGAACGCGATTTCGAGTAATGAACTGATGTTTTCTCGGGAGAGAGAAAGCAGTAGCAAGTGAGAGAGTGAGTGGAGGGCCAGGGGTGGCCCACACCATGGCTAGGCGCGTCCCTGGGCTGGCCACGCCACCAGGTGGTGTGCCTGCCTGGTGGGCCCCCTGTACTCTCCAGGCACTTCTCTGCCCCTTTTTTCACATAAAATTTTAATATGAATTTTCTGAAATTTTTCAAGACACTTTATTTTTGAGCAATTTTCAGGTATAGATGAATGATTTTCTAACAGAAAGATTTTTTTGGAAAGATGCAAAAGCAAAACAAAACTAAAACTTTAGAAGTTCTAAGACACTCTAATATGCAAGCAACTAACAACAGAAAACTAAACTAAGCGAAAGCAAAAACTAAAATGGATAAAATAAAAGTAAGCAAAGATAATCATGGTGAAAACATTGTTTTGTTCATTAAAATCCCTTCGTTAACAAGGTTGATCAGGTCTTGTTACCAAAGCAATTTTATATGAAACAAAACTTTGTATTCCACTAATGATTATGTTACCTCAACCTTGATACCAATGGTCCCAATCATAATAGTCTCATATTTTTCTCGTGGTATGGGACAATATATTTCTCCAACTTGGATGCCCTCAACATGTTCAATTGAATCTAAGCCATAAGTCCTATCAATCTTCTTGGGGAAATAGACAGTGTGCTCCTTGTCATTAACATTAAAAATCACCTTTCCTTGATTACAATTAATAACAACTCCTGCAGTATTAAGAAAAGGTCTCCCAAGAATAATAGACATATTATCATCTTTAGGCATTTTAAGAACAACAAAATCAGTTAATATCAAGCAATTATGAGCCACTTGAACAGGTACATCCTCACATATACCAACAGGAATAGTAGTAGATTTATCAGCCATTTGCAAAGATATATCAGTTGGTATTAGTTTTTCCAATTGAAGTTTCTTATAGAGAGAAAAAGGCATAACACTAACTCCTGCTCCCAAATCACACAAAGCAGTTCTAACATAACTATTTTTAATAGAGCATGAAATAGTTGGAATCCCTGGGTCTCCAAGTTTCTTTGGAACCTTACCATTAAAGGAATAATTAGCAAGCAAAGTAGAAATTTCTTCATTAGGGATCTTCCTTTAATTTGAAACAATATCCTTCATATACTTTGAATAAGGAGGCAATTTAATAGCATCAATCAAATGAATTTGCAAGAATAAAGGTTTCGTCCACTCACAAAACTTGTTATAGTGTTCATCTTCCTTTGACTTGTGTTTCTTATCAGGGAAAGGCATAGGTTTTTGGACCCAAGGCTCTCTTTCACTACCATGTTTCTTAGCAACAAAATCTTCTTTAGTGTATTTAGTATTCTTAGTGTGCCTTTTAGGTTCTTCTTCAACTTTTTCTTTATCAGGAGCATCATTTTCTTCATTACCACTTTCAGTTTCAGCATCAGAGACAGATATACTATTAGGATATTTAGCAGGTTCAGAAGGTTCTACAATAGTTTTATGTTTCTTTTTTCTTTTCTTAGGAGTAGTACCACTATTTTCAGCTTGTTGAGAATCCTGCTCAATTCTTTTAGGATGCCCCTCAGGATATAGAGGATCCTGGGTGGCAGCACCACTTCTAGTTCTAATTTCATAAGCATGTTTTTCTTTAGCAGCATTAACTAGCAAGTCTTTTTGTACCTTAATAAGCTGATCAATTTGAGTTTGAACCATTTGAAAATGTTTGACAAGCATTTTAACATCATTAGAGGTTCTTTCCATAGTATGTTTTAACTCAACAATAGCTCTAGAGTTTTCCATTAAATGATTTTGCACCCTTTTATTGAAATTATCCTGCTTAACAATAAAAACATCAAATTATTCTAAGCATTGATCAGGAGGTTTAGAGTAAGGAATATCACCTTCATCAAAATGTTGGAGAGAGTGTACCTCAATAGTGGATGAGTGGGATATTAGCTTACATAATTCTTCTATAGGAGGTAAATTCTTGACGTCTGCAGCTTTAATTCCCTTCTCCTTAAGACATTTCTTAGCTTCCTTCATCACTTCATCATTTAGTTCGATAACTCCCCTCTTCTTTGATGTTGGTATAGGCGCAGGAATAGTTGGTTCAGGTATAGTTGTCTCAGGTATAGCTGGTTCAGGAGGAGTCCAATATTCATAATTCTTGCTTATTTTAGCCATTAATTCCTCAGCTTCCTTGGGAGTCCTATTCCTGAAAACACAATCAGCACAACTATCCAGGTATGTCCCAGATTCTTTAGTTAGTCCATTATAAAATATGTCAAGAAGCTCATTCTTAGGTAATGGACATCCAGCCTGTGCATGAATCAAACCACAAAACCTTGCCCATGATTTAGGCAATATCTCTTTTTCTCCCTGTTTAAAATCAAAAAGTTCCTGCAAAATAGCATGTCTAGCACTAGGTGGAAAATATTTCTAAAGGAAGGTACTAATCAAGCAATCAGGGCTATCAATAGATCCAGGAGGTAAATTATTAAACCAAGTTTTAGCTTCTCCTTTCAGTGAAAAAGGGAAAATTTTAGCAACAAAGTAGGTGCGCATCTTAATATCATCAGAAAATAAGCCACTCATGGTAGAAAGCTCAGTCATATGTGCTACCGCACTTTCATTCTTAGTCCCACAAAAAGGTTCTTTCTCAACAATAGTTATGTAAGATAAATCAAGAGAGAAGTCATAATCCTTATCTTTAATGTTTATGGGAGATGCAACAAACTTAGCATTAGGAGACAATTTGGGTTTTATAGTACGCCTCTCAAGGAGACTCTTAATAGAACTCCTATCATGGGTGTTTTGACATTCTTTAATAAATTCATCGGTCATCTCTATATAACCGTCCTCAATATCATAGCTTTCTCTAGACTCAGGTGAACTGACAGGTGTAGTAGTGTCTTCATTAGGAGTTTCAGTACTTCTAGCTATAGTTCTAGAAATCAAAGCATCTAGGAAAGGACCTAATGAACCACTCTTATCAAGCACAGTAGAAGCAGCATCATAAGTATCATAAGTTTCAGATTCAGCAGTAGTAGCAGTATGCGTAGCATATGTATGTGGTGGTGTAAGGAACTTACTCATAACAGATGGTGAATCAAGAGCAACAGAGGTGTTCAGAACCGTACCTCTCCTTGTAGTGGATGGTAGAATAGGAACCTTGCCATCACGAGACTTACCCATGATGGATGGATGGCAGCGAGCAATAGTGATTCCAAGTGAACTTTATAAATAAAGCTATGCTCCCCGGCAACGGTGCCAGAAAATAGTCTTGATGACCCACAAGTATAGGGGGTGTATCGTAGTATTTTCGAGGGAAGTGAAACCCAATTTATTGATTCGACACAAGGGGAGCCAAAGAATATATATAAGTCTTAACAACTGAGTTGTCAATTCAGCTGCACCTGGAAACAATCTTGCTCATAGCAGTTTATCAGTAGCAACAATTTTGTAGTAGCAATAGTAAAGTAATAGCAGTAGTAAAAGTAAAGACAATAGTAACAATTGCAGTAAACAATAGGATTAAAGCGCGGTAGGCATAGGGATGGATGGACGGGCGTTGCATGGACAAGGCAATTCATATGGCAATCAAAACATAGGGCATTTGCAGATAAATAAGATAAAGCATCCAAGTACTAAATAATCATAGGCACGTGTTCCATATATAGTCATACATGCTCGCAATGAGAACTTGCACAACATCTTTTGTCCTGCTAGCCCGTTTGCAGCGGGGCCTCAAGGGAACTACTGGCAATTAAGGTGCTCCTTTTAATAGAGCACCGGAGCAAAGCATTAACACTCCATGAACATATGTGATCCTCACATCAAAGCCATTCCCTCCGGTTATCCCGATTGCTGTCACTTTTGAGCCTTTGGTTCCGGACAACAATATGTGTATACAACTTGCAGGTAAGACCATAAACAATACCATCATAATGAATCAATAACATGTTTAGATCTGAAATCATGGCACTCGGGCCCTAGTGACAAGCATTAAGCATAACAAGTTGCAGCAAAGTCAAAAATCACTAATAATAGATACTAGGCACCATGCCCTAACAATCTGATGCCATTACATGAACGATCTCATCCAATCCCTACCATCCCCATAGCCTACAGCGGGGGATTACTCACTCATAGATGGGGAAACATGGATGGTCGATGGAGAAGCGATGGTGATGATGATGGCGATGATCTCCTTCAATTCCCCGTCCCGGCAGGGTGCCAGAACGGAGTTTCTAGGTCTGAATCACGGAATCTGGTGGTGGCGGCGCAGCGGAACTCTTTCTGGAAAAACTTTGACCCCTCCTTGGTTTTTAGGGCAAGAGGCAATTTATAGGCGAAGAGGGAGGCTGAGGGGGTGACCGAGGCGGCCACACCACCCCCAGACGCGGCCTGGCCTGGCCCACACAGCCAGGTGGTGTGGGCCCCTCATGGCCCTCCTCCGTCTTGTCTTCTGGCACCATGAGTCTTCTGGTGAAATAGGATTTTTGGCAGATTTTCTGGGATTTTTCCTGATAGTTGATTTTCTGCACAAAAACTAGACACCAAGGTAATTCTGCTGAAAACAGCGTCAGTCCATGTTAGTTGTATCCAAATCACACAAGTTTAGAGGAAAAACAATTGCAAAAGTGTTCGGGAAAGTAGATACGTTTTGGACGTGTCACCATGCACCACAATTTTGGCCATCAAAACGAAGCTCTACAATGTGCCATCGCCAAGATCACGATATCATGCATCAAGATATTCACGGCACCATTCGAGTGCATCAAGTTATTCAACACACCGTTCGCCACATCACCGTGATCATTGATACGTCCATTTTGCATCACTATTGTATATCATAATTTACTATTATTAATTGATATATTTCATATTAAGAGATGATACCTATGTTATTTCATATGTTTTTGCATGGTTGATAACTTTTGGAGGATGGACCGCTGAAGTCAGGATTCTGATGGAAAAGGCACTGTTTGGAGGTGAAATTCACGAAGATTAGAAAATTCTAGAAAATACATGGAAAATCCTATTTTTCCAGAAGACGAAGGATGCCAGAAGGGGGAGCGGAGTTGGGCCACAGGGGGCCCACACCACCCCCTGGCGCAGGCCACCCCTGGCCGCGCCACCAGGTGGTGTGGCCACCCTGGCCTACTCTTGGCTCTCCACTTTGGCGTATATTATCCCCACGAAACCCTAAGCCTAGGGGACCAACCATAGAAGGATTCCGCCACCTCTGCGGGGCGGAAAACTGCAGAGAGAGAAAGAGCTCTTCGGCAGGCAGAAATCTGTCGGGGAAATTCCTTCCCGGAGAGGTAGGTCATCGCCATCAACACCACCATCAAGCTGGACTTCGTCAGGATCATCATCATCATCATCTCCATCATCATCTCCACCAGCACCATCATCACCACTCCATACTGCTTTAACAATTGGGTTGAATCTTGCATAGTTCTTAGGGGAAACTTTCTCGATGTTGATTACTTGTTGTAGTTGATGCTATTGAGAGGAACCGTTGAATTATTGTTATGTGTAGATTGTTACTTATCATTATATCATCTTTGATCTTGATCCATATGATGTCTTGTGAGTAGTTCGTTTAGTTCTTGAGAACATGGGAGAAGTCATGTTGTTAGTAGTGGAATTGTGTTGAGAAAGATTCAATAGTTTGTTATTTAAGTTGTGGTGTTATTTCTTCTAGTGGTGTCATGTGAACGTCGACTACATGACACTTCACCTTTATGGGCCTAGGGGAATGCATTGTGTATTTGGCTATTAATCGTAGGGGTTACCGGAGTGACAGAAACCTGAACCCCCATTAGGAAACCTTTGCACAAGGGATGTAGGATATCAGAGTTTAAAGTTGTGGTTAGGTTTTTATCTTAATTACTTTCTTGTACTTGCGGATGCTTGCAAGGGTTATAATCACAAGTATGTATTAGTCCTAGGAAGGTCGGTACATTAGCATAGGTTCACCCACATAACACTTATCAAACTAAAGAAGATTAATTAACTATATGAAGCAAAAGCACTTGACGATATTCCCATGTGTCCTCGAGAACGTTTGGTCATTTTAAGTAATACAACCGGCTTGTCCTTTGCTAAAGAAAGGATTTGGCCACTTGATGTATCTATTATTATTGTCTTTTATTTACTCGCACTTTATTTACCTGCATTATCGAAAACCCCTAAAAATCCGTTTGCTAAGTATTTACAGAGAATTCCTGCTCCAAGCCACTCGTCAACACCTTTTGCTCCTCATCGGGTTTGACACTCTTACTTACCGAAAATACTGTGATACACCCCATATACTTGTGGGTCATCAAGACTATTTTCTGGCGCCGTTGCCGGGGAGTGAAGCGCTATTGGAGAGTGGAACTGGTAAAGGAAACTTCTACTATGAGTATTGTTTATTTCTATTAATTACTTTATTTCAATATGGATAATTCACTTAGTTTCTTATTTCGTAATGCTACTACCACTACTAAGGTAGTAGACAAACCTCTACCTGCTGAAAATGACACTTTTAAAATACCTACAAGAATTGTTGATCGTGTTATGGATAACTACTATTTTGGAGATGGAACTATCCATCCTGGTGATTATTTGCTCTTTATACACGAATTATGCGGGTTGTTCAAGTGTGTAGGTATTACAACAGATTAAGTCAAGAAGAAGATATTCTCATTATCACTTAAAGGAAGAGCTGAAGAATGGTACAAGCTGCTGAAGAATGGTCAAGCTCTCGAATGGGAGGAAATTGTACCTCTCCTTTATTCAAAATTTTATCCTCCTAGGGAGATTCATAAAGATCGGAATCAAATATACAACTTTTGGCCTCTTGATGGAGAAAGTACAGCTCAAGCTTGGGGGAGATTGAAGTTACTAATGCTCAAATGTCCTATTCATGATCTCCCCAACAATATTATTATCAATAACTTTTATGCAAGGCTTTCTCTTCATGATAAGGATCTATTGTATGCTTCTTGTGCTGGATCATTTACACGCATGAAAGAAGAAGCTAAATTGGATCTTCTAGACCATATTCAAGACAATGTTGAAGCATGGGAGAATGATAAAGGAAGAAATTCAGGTATAAATTATGATTATGAATGCACTGAATCTTTCATGGGAACTGATGAGTTTCAAAATATTAGTAATGCTTACGGTCTTGATTCTCAAGCTATTGCAAGTTATTTTAAAGCTTATGCTTCTTATATTGAAATTCCTAAAAAGAAGTGAAATAAGTATCATGCACCTTATAAAGATATTGTTAATAGTGTTCCTGCAAGAAATACTGAAGTTTATACTGCTAATCATGTTTTACCTAAACCTTACATTGAGAAAATACCTTTCCCGGTTAAAGTAAAGGAACATTCTATGATAGATAGTATGGTTAATGAAAGTACAAATAACGCTGTTGAACCTGATGAACAAGTGGATGTTGGACCTGTAGTAGCAAATGCGAAATACTTTGTCACTAAATATGTAGAAGATGGACACACTATCCTCTGTAAGGATATTCCTAATATTGTTTCACAAAGTAGTGTTATGAGAGCTAGTGTTCCTGTGTTTTCTGTTAGGATAAGTGATCATTGCTACAATGGTTCATGTGATAGTTATATCGTTAAATTTATGCATGATACTAAAAGTTATTATGAGAGAGGGAAGACTGTTCTTATGCATCTTA
The DNA here is from genome assembly GCA_916181665.1 of Avena sativa. NCBI lineage: Eukaryota > Viridiplantae > Streptophyta > Magnoliopsida > Poales > Poaceae > Avena > Avena sativa. The sequence continues at coordinate 370,042,982 of OV702290.1, forward strand.
ACAATATTAAGTTTCTTTGCTTTATGCTGAAAGTCTTGATGTTGCACTTGTTTTGCCTTCCTATGCTAGCAGCCTCTAGTTTCAACAATTTATTTTCTTACAAAACTCCCTCGCATAGGAAGTGGGTTAGACTTAAACATGTGTATTTTTGCTTCTTGATGCTCCCTTTTACTTCAATTCTTACTCTTATGAGAGCATCATTAAAATTATCATGTACATCTTAATGGCTGTAAAGAAAGAGCTTTTTGGGAGACAACCCAATATATTTGTGCTTTCAGTTTGTTTTTGTTTATTTGAGTTTTGGAAGTTATTACTATGGTGATAACCTCTCCTTATCCTTTTGTTTGGTTTTTGTGTCAAGATCAACCTCTAATGAGAGAGAAGTAATATTTGGAAAAGTTGTTGTCCCAAAACAGATTTTTGTGCTTCACTGTAAAAATTCGTGAAAAATCTCTATATGCTGGATTGAGCTGTAATTTTTTGTGCTTCGGCCCCAGGTTGTTATTTAACTTTGTTAGGTTTGCACTTTTTGATTTGAGCAACAGAAGATTTTTGAAAAAATTGATCTTTACCTTCTGGTCTGTTTTGACAGATTTTTACCACACTTGCATTTGCCTCTTAAATCGATTTCCTTTTTGAATTCCTTTTGGGCTTGCAGAAGGAGTTGTTTCAGTAGCTTATGTTTTGATGCATTTCAGTTGAAATTGAACTTGAAAGTTTATTACCTTGCATGCACTAATGTTGCTAATGAGAATTGTGTGAAGTTTTGTGTGAAAGAAATTTTCAGGTTGTAGGAGAAAATGGTGTAATAAGATGGTGAATGGTCAAATGACTCAAACAATATATGTATAAAGATGAAAATATTGATGTTATTCAAGCGGTGACTCCGGAAGAATTTATTCAACACCAAGTTCAGAGACCTACAGAGTCTGTTTTCGAATAGGTAACAGTTCTAGTAAGAAAAGGTCCGCAAAAAATCTGTCAAGTTATATTTTTGCAGTTTTTATCTAACAAGGAAAGCAATGAAGCGAAATAGGGACCGAAATGGGGCCAGGGTGGCTCACACCACCCCGTGGCGCGGGCCAGCCCTGAGGTTCATATATCGTGTTCTTGAAATGTTTTTCTCTCGATCTGTTCTGTTCAGATGTCGTTCCAGGATTCGTCTTCAAAGGGTTACGAGATGCGATGCCATCGTGAGCTCCATCGCAATCTTGAGCAGGAGACTCTCGTGGGATGGGTGAAACAAGGAAGGATCGCGACTAGGTGTAAAGACATGCATCGGAACATCAGGGAGGAAGTAAAGGACATGTCAGCAGGCATGAAAGGGCTGATACCTCCAACTCTAGACCTCAGTTCCTGCCCTGCAGTAGTGGAAGCTCTACGAGTAACTGATGAGTTCTGCAACAAGTACCGAGTCCTGAGGAGGAAGGTGGATATGCTTCAAGAGGAGAATAAGAGGCTTCACCAGATGTTGGAAGATTTTCTCGCCCCAAACGAGAGAACACCACCACCACCGAAGGAGTAATTCGTCATCAGGTTTTCGCATCCCCTTTGTTTGTTCCAAGCTTGGAGGAGTGTTGCGGTATCACATCATTATCTTCTATCTTTTTACCTTTTTAGTAGAGTCATATCATGAATAGAGAAGTTATCATGTAGGATGGTTTGCATTATGGAAGTGTCTCCCCTCTAGTTAGATATCTATTTATCCCTTGGTGTGAGTTGCCGTTATGGAATATTAATGAGAAGTTCTATCATTCACTCTTTTGCATATCTTATTTTAGTTTTCAATTACTATTATATGATTGATCTTGTTGTTAGTATGGGTATCACTTTGGGATCATTAAGTAAATTTAGTTGGTTTTGGCAAACCTGGCTCGTTCAGTAGCAACACTATTATGAAAATTAAATAAAAAGATAAAAGTACTCTTAAGAAATATAATTTCATCATATTTCTTGATTTGCTCATAAGCTTAGTATTCTCTAGTTAAGATCTTTTGTGCTTCCAAGGAAGATTGCATGTTTGTTTTTATCACCTGTATGTTTGTTTGTTTCCTCCAATTCTTATGCTTGCTATCCAGCCTTGCTAGCCAAAAACCTGTACTGAGAGGGAATGCTTCTCGTGCATCCAATCCTTAAACCAAAACCTATGCCATTTGTGTCCACAATACCTACCTACTAGCATTATTGCTATTCCAAGTAAATTCATGTTTTATCTACCTTCCGAATTAAACTTGTTATGTGAAAATTAGTGATTAAAGCTCTCACGAACTTGATGGCACACTTTACTTTTCTTGCCCCTAATAAACTTGAACCATTGTGTCATCTATGTTGTATATGCTTGCACTTACATGTTGGGATTAGCAGAACCATGTTGTCATGGGGAACACTTTCAACATTGCACTTGTACATTTTGTACCCATTTGATATCATGCTCTTTTTTTTATGGATGTCGTTGGTGTGAAATGAAAGGGGAGCTTGTAAGTCCATGGAGTTATCTATGTGTGTTAGAGAAATGCCTGGATGGCTAGTCTAATCCATGCCTAATCATGGTGGAAACCTGCAGCGTAACCATAATGAGCAATCTATGAAGCATTATTCTTATAAAAAGGAGATGAAGATTGAGAAAAAAGATGAGAAAAGAGGAAAGAGTGAAAAAAGCACCATTTTCCCATAGTAAATAAGAAGATGCTAAGATGCTAAGATGCTTATTGTCTGCTTGCCTTGTCATTTTGATATGGGGATTCTTTCGTATCATCGGGCAAGGGGTACCCCGTTGGCGGTTCTCTATGATACACATGTACTTACTATGACAAGAACTTACCGGTAACTAAACTTGAGTAGAATGAGGAGCGGCCCTCGTATTCAAGGGACATGAGATTGCCATACTATACTTTGTCAAGCATATACTCCATAGTTTGTTCACTTTAACCTTAATCGCCTAAAGATGCTTATGATAGGGCAATGAGAGCTGAAAGCTAATAAGTACCATAATTTTTGGAAGCTCTTTATGAAACTTGAAATCCCTGCTTCCCTCTGCGAAGGGCCTATCTTTTACTTTCTAGTTGAGTCAGTAAACCTATTCCTTTCTATCTCAGCAAGTATTTTGAGTTGTTGTGTTTCATTCATTCATATGATGATTTATTCAATCATGTTTCTTATGTTCCTTGTTTTGCACATTGCTCTTATCTTAGAGAATATTACTTCGAAAGCTATCATTGAAAACCCCTTTATGTTTGAACTCCTGCAAATTGTTAACTATTCTTTGACCAAGAGCAAAGTTTGCCATTACCAATTATGATTTACTTTATGTATCTTTATTGTGTTTCCTTTACTCATTGCAAGTTAAAGTTATATAATGGTGAGGTGTCTACTATTATGATTTATGTATTGATGAATGTGATGCTTCTTGTCCGTATTCTTTTATCAACACTTCACTCCATAAACCTAAGGTCATGTTTATTGAGCTCAGTTTTCGCTTGGGGACAAGCGAAGTCTAAGCTTGGGGGACTTGATATGTCCATTTTGCATCACTATTCTATATCATAATTTACTATTATTCATTGATATATTTCATATTAAGAGATGATACTTATGTTATTTCATCTGTTTTTGCATGGTTGATGACTTTTGGAGGATGGACCGCTGAAGTTAGGATTCTGATGGAAAAGGCACTATTTGGAGGTGAAATTCATGAAGATTAGAAAATTCTAGAAAATACATGGAAAATCCTATTTTTCCAGAAGACGAAGGATGCCAGAAGGGGAGCGGAGTTGGGCCATAGGGGGCCCACACCACCCCCTGGCGCGGGCCACCCCTGGCCACGCCACTAGGTGGTGTGGCCACCCTGGCCCACTCCTGGCTCTCCCCTTTGGCGTATATTATCCCCACGAAACCCTAAGCCTGGGGGGAGCGACCACAGAAGGATTCCACCGCCTCTGCGGGGCGGAAAACTGCAGAGAGAGAAAGAGCTCTCTAGTAGGCAGAAATCTGCTGGGGAAATTCCTTCCCGGAGAGGGGAGATCATCGCCATCAACACCACCATCAAGCTGGACTTCATCGGGATCATCATCATCTCCACCAGCACCATCATCACAACTCCATACCGCTGTAACAATTGGGTTGAATCTTGCATAGTTCTTAGGGGAAACTTTTCCGGTGTTGATTACTTGTTGTAGTTGATGCTATTGAGAGGAACCGTTGAATTATTGTTATGTTCAGATTGTTACTTATCATTATATCATCTCTGATATTGATCCATATGATCTCTTGTGAGTAGTTCGTTTAGTTCTTGAGGACATGGGAGAAGTCATGTTGTTAGTAGTGGAATTGTGTTGAGAAAGATTCAATAGTTTGTTATTTAAGTTGTGGTGTTATTCTTCTAGTGGTGTCATGTGAACGTCGACTACATGACACTTCACCTTTATGTGCCTAGGGGAATGCATTGTGTATTTGGATACTAATCATAGGGGTTATCGGAGTGACAGAAACCTGAACCCCCGTTAGGAAACCATTGCGCAAGGGACGTAAGGGTCTTAGAGTTTAAAGCTGTGGTTAGGTTTCTACCTTAATTACTTTCTTGTACTTATGAATGTTTGCAAGGGGTATAATCACAAGTATGTATTAGTCCTAGGAAGGTCGGTACATTAGCGCAGGTTCACCCACACAACACTTATCAAACTAAAGAAGATTAATTAACTATATGAAGCGAAAGCACTTGACGATATTCCCATGTGTCCTCAAGAACGTTTGGTCATTTTAAGTAATACAACCGGCTTGTCCTTTGCTAAAGAAAGGATTGGGCCACTTGCTGCATCTATTATTATTGTCTTTTATTTACTCGCACTTTATTTACCTGCATTATCAAAAACCCCTAAAAATCTGTTTGCTAAGTATATACAGAGAATTCCTGCTCCAAGCCACTCGTCAACACCTTCTGCTCCTCGTTGGGTTCGACACTCTTACTTATCAAAAATACTGCGATACACCCCTATACTTGTGGGTCATCAATCATCATGCAAGTGCTTCGAGGTGACATGAGGAACCTTTTGTCAAACATGTGAGCTCTTTGCAAAATATACCTTCTCATCGGTAGGCTGCAACTTCAAGCTATGATGGTGATTTTTAATCAAGGCCCCACTCAAGGTATGGAGAACACCATCAAAAAGCAAGAGCTCTAGTGATTCAAGAGGAGCCACCATGTGAAGAACCGTAAGTCCGACATCAACACAATGATCAACCTCAAGACCTTCACTCGACTACAAGTGATAACTCCCATTAGGAATACCAAGCACATTGTCGATGTGAAGATCTTGAATATCCTCCAAGATGTCATCACCAATATGACTGTCCACACAAACATCACGCTCATCATGAGGGACAACAGCCTCACCAACATCATGTGATTCAACAAAGACACGACGAGCAAAATCAACCTCATCATCAACCTAGTAATGAGCCTCAACCACCACCACGACAAGAGGCTAAAGACCATCAACAACGTCATGAGGCCCAAGTACCTCAACCTCCTAATGTGGCACAACCACCACAACAAAAACATCAAGCTCCTCCTCATCAACCGAGGCAATAACAAAATCATCCCCAACAACCTCAAGTACGTCAAGGTGACCAAGACCTAGGTGATGACCCTCATGATAGCTCAGATGATGAGCACCTCCACCCCCATCATCGTCATGATGGACACTACCATCACCATGACTACCAAGATAAAGAAAAATTTAGAAAGCTCAAGTTCATGGTGCCCAAGTTCAATGGTTCTAATGACCCTGAAGAGTACCTCTCATGGGCACTCTATTGGAGATATGCCCAAGAGGCAATAATAAAATGGTTATTATTATATCTTTGTGTTTATGATGAATGTTTACATCCCATGCTATAATTGTATTATTAGGAAACACTAATACGTGTGTGTTTTGTAAACATAAGAGAGTCCCTAGTAAGCCTCTTGTTAAGACTAGCTTGGTGATTAATAGATGATCATGGTTTCCTGATCATGGACATTGGATGTTATTAATAACAAGATCAAATCATTAGGAGAATGATGCGATGGACACACATCCATAGTAAGCATAGCATAAGATCAAGTCATTAAGTTTGTTTTACTACAAGCTTTCAAATGCATAGTAACCTAATCCCTCGACCATGAGATTGTGTTAATCACCATCATCGGATGAGTGCTTTGATGACATCAAACACCACTTCGTAACTGGGTGGTTATAAAGGTGGCATTATGTATTATGAAAGTATGTGTTGAAGCGCATGGATCAAGACTGGGATTTGTCCATCCATATGACGGATAGATATGCTCTGGGCCCTCTCAGTGGAATGTCATCCAATTAGCTTGCAAGCATGTGACTAGGTCAGAAGGGATGTCATATCACGGAACGAGTAAAGAGTACTTATCATTAACGAGGTAGAACTAGGTATGGAGATACCGATGATCGAACATCGGGTAAGTAGAGTATCGTGTGACAAAGGGAATCAGTGTCACATGTAAATGGTTCTATCGTGAAGTCATCATCGAATATGTGGGAGCCATTATGGATCTCCAGGTCCCACTATTGGTTATTGATCATAGAGGAGTCTCGATCATGTCTACATAGTTCACGAACCGTAGGGTGACACACTTAAGGTTCGATGTTGTTTAGGTAGATATGGAATATGAGTTGGAGACCGAATGTTGTTCGGAGTCTCGGATTGGATCCAGGACATCACGAGGAGATCCGGAATGGTCCGAAGAATAAGATTCATATAACACAAGTTGTTTTCTGGGGTTCAGAAAAGTTCCGGAGTTTTGTTTGGAGCTGCTAGAAGGTTTCGGAATGTTCTAGAAGGTTCTACAAAGAGATAAACATAAATACATAGATTATAGGAGATAAGACTTGGGGGAGAAGGAAACCTCCCCCTCCCTTGTGCGCCGGCCCTAGGAGATGGGCCAAGGGGTGGGAACCCTAGGCCGCACCCCCTCTATATAAAGAGGGGTGGGGGCGCCTCCCCTCTTGCCCCTCCACCCCAAACCCTAGCCGCCACTCCCTCCTCCTTCCTCCTGCTACATCTTAGGCGAAGCCCTGCAGGATCTCTTCTCCACCACCACCACCATGTCGTCGTGCTGCTGGGATTCCGTGGAGATCTACCACCTCCGCTGCCCGCTATAACAGGGAGAGGATCGTCTACATCGAGTCATACGTGTGACCGGGTGCGAAAGCACTGTCGAAACATGGCGCCGAAAGGATCGTCTACTTGATCTTGAGATCAGCAAGTGATCGTCTACATCAACTACGAGATCCGATCTTGAACAAGGCTTTGGATCTACATGGGTTAGTACAGATCTATCTCGTTGCACTTATCTCATAGATTAGATCTTGGCTTTTCCATATATTAGGTCTTGGTTTTGTTCGTTCTTGCGGTAGATTTTTTTCTTTTTCCCTGCTATGAACCCATCAGTGGTATCAGAGCCGTGTCTATGCGTAGATCTGTTGCACGAGTAGAACACAATGATTTTGTGGGCGTTGATGCTTTTGTTGTCGTTGTCTTCACGTGTACTTTGCATCTTGCGGGGATGGTGGGATGAAGAGGCTTGGGCTAACCTTACATGTCATCGCACATGAGACTTGCTCCACGGTTGACGTGCAACTTGCATTGCACAAGTGGCTTTGCGGGTGTCTGTCTCTCCCACCATAGTTAAGATTCAAATTTAAAATTAGCATCTGACAACACTTGTATCAGCATTGTGGTTCTTGTTCGTAGGTAAAATCGGTTCTTATACGAAAGCCCCAAACCACATAAAACATGCAAAGAAAATTAGAGGCATCTAACTTGTTTTTGCAGGGGCATGTGATGTGATATGGCCATGATGTGTTTGTGAATATATATTTGATGCATGCAATGATCCTTATTGTAATATGGCAACCGGCAGGAGCCTAATGGTTGTCTTTATTTTTGTTAAGACATGCGTGTATATTCATCATGTAATAGCTTTATTCCAAGTAGTTATAGTTGTTGTTAAGTGATGGACAACCATGAAGCGGTGCCACTCACCTTGACGACACGCTGGTGATGATGGAGATCATGTTCATGCTTTGGAGATGGAGATCAAAGGCCAAGAAGAAAGGCCATATCATGTCACATATTATGAATTGCATGTGATGTTAATCCTTTTTGCATCTTGTATTGCTTAGATCGCGATGGGAGCATTATAAGATGATCCCTCTCACTAAAATATCAAGTAATAAAGTGTTCGTCCTTAGTAGGCACCGTTGCTAAGACTCGTCGTTTTGAAGCATCTCGTGATGATCGGGTGTTATAGACTATACGTGTGCATACAATGGGTGCAAGCCAGATTTACACATGCGGATACTAAGGTTAATCTTGATGAGCCTAGCATGTACAGACATGGTATCGGAACATGGAATACCGAAAGGTAAAGCATGAGGCATATGAATGATATGATGAGCATGTTGATTGTTCGCCTTTGAAGCTACATCTTCTCTTGTGAAGATCGGACTTGGTGTAGTGGATTTGGTTCGTGTAATCACTAAGGCAACGTGAGGGATGTTGTTTTGAGTGGGAGTTCACTTAGTTAATTTAAGAATTAAATTTGAACTCAATTTGTCATAAACTTAGTCTAAACTCTTTGCAAATATGTTGTAGATCATGGTGACCCCCTCCATCAACTTTAATGCATTCCTAGAGAAACAAAAGCTGAAAAACAATGGAAGCAACTTCATGGACTGGTTCCGTGGATTGAGGATTGTCCTCAGTGCTGGTCAGTTGACCTATGTGCTCGATGCACCGCTAGGTGACCCGCCTGCAGAGGATGCTTCCGATGATGTTAACAATGTTTTCCTCACTCAGAAAAATCACTACTCCACAGTTTAGTGTGCCATCCTGTAGAGACTTCTTTTGTTTTCTTCTTCTATCAACATACAAAAAAAGTAGTTGCCTTGTGTCCCCAACTTCATTGTGTAGTTGCCAAGCAAAAGGTTTCGTATTAGTAAAACTGAAATAAACTATAAATAGAATAAAAGTAAAAGCAATCTATAAAGAAAGTAAAACAATAAGGTAAAGGTCTTTTTGGGTTTTTGTTTGTGTTTTCTAATAGTAAAAGTGTTTTTGTTGTTTTAGGATTTAATAGGTGCAACAAGTATAAAAGTAATGAAAGTAATAAAGTTTGTGTTTCTTATAATAAAAGATGGACCGGGGTTTCATGGGTTCACTTGTCTACTCTCTCATAAAGTGTGGTGGCGTAGAACAAATAATAAGCATACTATATTGATAAGAAACTTCATTAGGTGTATGATAAGCATTCATATGGGCATCATGTCCTATCATAAAGATGATGCAACACATCTTACTTATACTCCTCTAGAAAGAGATACTCCAAGAAGTCTAGAATTGAGAACAAATAGAGTATAGTCTTAAGTACTTTGACATGACGTTTGAATAACAAATATGCTACCTTGAACAAACAAGATCATCTGGGATGTCACTAGATGATAATAACACATGCATTTACTTTATCCCTAGTGAGGTAACAAAAGAAAGGTAAAAACCATAGTAGATCTTGAATTTGTTGTCACTATCCAATCACTACCACCATGCTATTCCATCTAATACACACGTTACCCCACACATGCCCTCTTATACAAGTTGGATCAGAACAAGTAATAAAGAATGGGGTACATAATATGCATCTACCAATACATCTCACACATAATATAGAAAAGATCTCACATATAAACTCATAGAATAAAGATCCACCACATAGGAATTGCATGGATGACCATAATCATGTTGGGCAAATCGTATGGTACTATAACAATGATAGATCAAGAGAGAAACGGATCACTACCGCCACAAACCCATAGACCGAGGTGGACTACCGGAGGCGGTTCCAGCAGTGTTTCTCCCTCCAACCTTCACTAGTTCTATCCCTATTTTGGTGTTCCTGTGTTTCTACATCGCCTCCTTCGAGCTCGTCCCAGGGGGTCTTTTTATAGGCGCTTTTAGGTCATGACTTCGATCTAGGGCTCAAGATGGATGGCTGCAGAGGCTCAAAGAGGGAATGAGGTGTGGTGGCGTGGCCAGCATGGTGGGCCTTGCCACTGGTCCTCGTTCAGTCCTCAGGCCTTCCCTCTCGTGGTTATTGTGCTCCAGTTGCTTCTCCTCACGAGAAAATACTTCTTGATATATCCCAGGTCCATTTGACTTTGTTTAGATCTCTGAAACTTAAAAATACACAAAATGGAGTTTTCCTGTCTTGCGGAGTTATAAACCAAATAAAGGGTTGCGGAGTTATAAACCAAATAAAGGGGTTCATTGGTAAATCCTCATAAATCAATGTAAAACGTGAATATAATATCATATAAGTTGTAAATATGTGGGATTAAGTGTTGATAAACTACAAAGTTCATGTATGTATTTCACATGCATCATGGGTTACGTTTGGTGTTAGCATCATGTTGGTTCCGAAGAGATCTCTCTTATTCCTCTCTAATAGCCGATAGTTGTATCGTGTCTCTATAGGTTGTTTTAGTGCATTATGTGATGCCGTTTCAGTCTACCATACCTATGTAGGCGAGAGCAGCCGAATTCTAAGTTTCGCTAAGTACTTGCCTTGGTACTTACCTTAGTACTTACCCTCGTCTTCTTCTTCCTTGTTCCCTTTGTCGGCACCTTTTTGGCTTGATAGGTTTGAGTTCGACGATATTAGCAAGGTTACTCTTCTGGCTTGGCCTAGACAAGGTTATGAACGTCATTGGTTATTCTTCAAGATTTTTAGTCCCATTTGTATTCTTATCCGTACTCGAATGTAGTATCGCTTTCAATATGATTTGGATCTTTGTAATATATATTTGTATTTTGACTCGTTGAGTCATTGTTATATATATATATGTGTGTGTGTGTGTTTCTTGTGGGTTCCATCAAGAACTATTGTGTAATGGTATTACTTTGTTTTTCCACCGCATGCAAGTGCTTGATTAGCGTCATCGAATCGTTTTTATACGGGTTTGGTGGGAATCACTAAAATCTGCATATGGTCGATTCGAGGATGTTACACTTCACCATATCTAGCCCCTGCAGCACCATGACCGCCTTATGTGCACGATCACGGACTCCAAGGCAGATGCTCTTTGGATCACTTCTACCCGGATTTCTGGAGTGGAGTACCTCAAGAGGATAATGTTCTTGGTGAAGAAAGCCTAGAGCTACCTAATGTTTTAACTTTATATTCATGCTATCTTTTACGGAAAGTTCCTTTGGCACGTGAGCACCAATGCTCTCTTCACTTTCAGAATTTTTGAAAATTTTAAAACCTCATGCTTCTATTTCTCCAAAAATTATGGCGTTAAATATATAGATAGATATATATATAGGAGGGGTGTATGAAAAAAGTTTCATTAAAAAATAAGTTGTATTTTGTGAAATACAAAAATGACAAATTTCTGACAAAAAATACTATTTATACTTCCTCTGACCCAAATTAATTGACTTAGATTTATCTGGATTATATTGTATCTAGACATAATTTACTATTAGAAACATCCGTATTTTAAAAAATTGGAGTTAACTAATTTGGGTCAGAGGGAGTACTATTTCACTATTCCCTCCGTCTCAAAATAGTTGGCGCGGATTTGTCAAATTTGAATGAATCTTGACACTATTTAGTATACAGATTTATCCAAATATTGACAAACCTCATACATCTATTTAGAGAAGGAGGGAGTACTATTTGTTGTCAGAAATTTAACTTTTTTATATCTCTTAAAATATAAAGTTTTTTTAATGGGACTTTTAGAATACAGTCGTCCTGTATATATCCATCTTTATATTTAACATCTTTATATTTAACGTCCTAATTTTTTGAGACATAGAAGTGTGAGATTTTAAATTTTTTAAAATCTGAAAGTATCTTTTATTCATGTAAGGTTGTATCATGCTTTTAAGTATTTGCATTTGCATTGTAATCTTGAAAGGGACCGAACTTCGGTGACTTGGTGCTTTCAAGTCTTACTATGACTTGGTGTGAACATCTACCATCCATTTCTAATCCAACTTATCAGATTGACTCAGATTTTAAACTAAATAATTAAGACTACTTGGAAAATTTTGAAAAAAATCTAGTAAATCATGAATGTTTCTATTTGTAATCTGGTGAAGTTTCATTTCATTTGGATCACGGGTTTGTGATTAAATAGGTATTTAGTTTAAACTAGTGCGCGAAAACGTAAAAAGCTATTTAATCACAAACTAGTTATCCGAATGAGATAAAACTTTCAGATGTTTCAAAACAAGGCATTTATATTTTACTGGATTTTTTCAAAATTTTCTGAATAGTTTTTTGTAGTTCGAAATCTAAAACAATCTGATACATTAGATCCGATATGGACGGTGGAGGTTGCACCAAGTCACGGCGAGACTTGGAAACACCAAGTCACCGAAGCTTGGTGTCCCCAGTTGAGCTGCCCATGAACAGATCCAACAAATCAACATCGACTCAACATCTTCGGAGAACATATATATTTCTGACTTAACATTTCAATCAGAGACTTGTCCCACATTGAAGGAAACATGACCCGATTCTTGCATGTACGTACCCAATATCAGAGTCCACCTGAGATGACCAGGCGATAGCTACAGTAGGAGGTAAGATACGGTCCACGGTAGATCGGGAACCACTTCCGTCCAGTACATTCTTAGAAGGTTCCCTCCATCACCAAGCAAAGCCTGGTCTAGGCTAGGCTAGGGTTACAGAATCTTTTAACGCATGCGCCCAACACACTCATAAAGGTGGAACGCCACGTCACGCAACCGCGGCACGCTCACATGTCACACCGGAGCCAACGTCGGACACACCGAACCATTCCATCGCATCCCATCGCCCGCTACTTCCAATAAAACCCACGGCCCTCCTCGATCGCATCGACGGACGGGCGGCCTGCACCGATCATGAGCCGGATACACCCAAACGCGGAGGCCTCGAGGCGGCTCCTGCTGCGAGACGACGCAGCCGCCGGCGCCGCGGCACTCTCGGGGGAATCGGCATCAGCATCGGCATCGGCATCGGCGGCGCCGGCGCCGGCGCCGGCGTGCTACACGGTGTGGATGAGGTCCAGCATGGGGTTCCAGGGCACGGACGGCTTCTCCGTCTACGACGCAGGGGGCGCGCTGGCGTTCCGCGTCGACAACTACTCCCGCCGCCGGAAAATCTTCGCCGGAGAGCTCACGCTCATGGACGGCCACGGCGCGCCGCTCCTCTCCCTCAAGCCGCAGGTCAGGTTCCTAACGAACGAACGAGACACCATCGTACTTTTTTTTGGGTCCAGGGGTTTAGCCATCGGGGGGTTTGATTAGATCGACTGAAGCTCTCTGATGGATGCGCCCAACGTGTTCGTGGTATCGCCTCCACGAGGATGTGGTACAGCGAATTTAGTTTATTATGGTGCATCTGGTCTCAATTTCGACTTCATTCACAGACATGTATGATGTAGTATATGCGGAGAACACAATCTGAAAAAAATGAAAAGATGAAAATAATTAAGCTTTGTTTCCTATCTGCACTCTCCTGTCGCTTTCCTGGTAGCTTCTAATGTTACAGCAGCGATTTTTATCATCTACTGACCTAAATTGATGAAATAAGAATGCCAGATATGAGTTAAAAAAAAAAAGTGAATCCAGGACACCTAGATGGAGTAACGACTGACATTGTTTTGTTGCGTCGCAACAGATCATCAGCATGCACGACCAATGGAACTGCTACAAAGTACCAGAAGAAGGCCAAACAAAAAGGCAGCAACTCTTCTCGATGAGGAAATGCTCAGTCCTGCAGAGCAACCGTGAAGCAGAAGTGTACATGTCTTCAGCCTGCGCCACCAGCAGCACCTCACCAGCATCAGACCCTGGTCCGCCTGGCCACCATGCTCCCAGCTTATGGATCGAGGGCTGCTTCCGGAGGAGAAGCTGCAAGATCCGCAGAGGCAGCGACGGGGAGGAGGTGGCGAGGATCGCGAGGAAGAAAGCCGGGGCAGCTGGGTCGACTGGCAAGGCGCCTCTGACGCTCGGCGACGACGTGTTCAGCCTTGTAGTGCAACCGGACATCGATTGCGCGATGATCATGGCTCTCGTCGTCGTTCTGGACCGGATCTGCTGGAGGCCGTACACGCCGTTGATATGTTCTTCCTAGCCCTTGCTGAATCGGTGATCGATGGATCTCTGTTTGTTTGACACAGGGGAACAATAGATGTTTTTCTCTCTCTTCTGTTTTGCGATGGTAGCCTCAAGTGAAAGCCGGTGGAGATAAAACTGATGTCCGGTGATCTATAGCTGTCAGGTGTCTAAAAGTCTGAAACTAACATGTAGTAACACTTTTCCTACGTTGAACCAAAATTCGACATTGCAGTAATGCAGTGCATCATAGTGAAATCCTAAAGTGTGAATTTCAGACATGAAATGCTTGTTCCATTAATCTACAGATTATTGTTCAGTAACATGTTAGTGGCCCACCTAGGATTAGTTGCACCATTAGACAGAAGTGTCAAGGACTGTGCAACAGACAACAATAACATAGGTTTGTTGAACTCTAGCAGAGAAACCTGTGACTTTCTCTGCCCCTTCACTGTTCCATCCTTCTTACGTCTGCGATCCCCGTCAGGATGACTCGGAATATATTGTGGATATATACTGAAAGAAAAAAGAGGCGATTTTGAGTTCAGGGTGCTGAGAGGTTTATGTGAGAAGTATCAGGAGTCAAGAAGATGGACGAGGTTGAGGGATATTCCTGTAAAGATTAGCTGTCTTGTCTTCACTAGTCGTTTCGTATCTAAGCACTGCTAGTACTACTGAAGTTAGCTGGAAGCACAATGCAATGTATTAGCAGCTACAGTAGTAAAAACCAGCTAGTAGTCTGTCAGTTCAGAAATAGACAGCGATACAGCACAAGAAGACGACCAACATGGTGGCCGCAAGAGGCCCTTGCGCGCGCCTCAGATCTGTTGGACCTGAATGCCATATCCAGTGATGAAACTCATGAGTCATGACGCACATGCCAAGTTGTTTGAGAGGCCGTTTGCAGCGACATGAATCAAGGCCATTGATGGACTTGTGAAGAATGTGGCCATGCTGAAGAAACGACAGAGTAGTTAGGGGAGGATTAAGGCGAACCATGACTTGATTGTATGTCACCGCCATTGGTATATTTTGTTACGTTTAGACTTCTGGTGATAGCATGGTTGTTGATTGCAGCTTGTTGGTCTCCTTTGGGATGAATCCCACCATAGATGTTGCCTTGTTACTGTGTTCGCCATGTTGTGCCGAGTGTCTTTTAGGTTGGTAGTAAATCTAAACTAGAAGGGTTAGGCACGCTTTGCCGCACCCAGATGTATACATGCAGTTTTGTATTAGATGGACTACTTTTTTTGTGTTGTTTGGTCGTCGCATGCGTTTTTCATTTTAACAAGAACAAAATGTAAGGCCCTAATACAATCATTGAACAGTCAACAACGTAGGCAATTCTAAAAAACAATTACAAAATATCGAATATAATCATTTAAAAACTATCAGAGAGATAGCTGTAAAACTATGGACAGATAAAGTTTTATCCATAGCATAACAATAGCCGCAAAACCATGGACCTTTCACACGGCATGTGAAATTAGCTTAGCCCAGCTGATAATGATTACATGCAAACAAATTCGTCATTCATGCTTCATTTGCAAGATCTTCCTTATAATGGGTAAAGAATGGATTACAGTTTTACGTATACTCACTCTAACAAAAAGGGAAACAGGTAACTTGAGCCCTTCGAAGGAGAAGAGCACGAAAATTGAAAAAAAAAGGACATCATCTTCATTGACACACTGTCAGACATTTACCATTTCTCCTTCTGGATAACAAGGCTAATGGATCTCTCAAGTAGGTACACAATAGATGGATTGTGAAGCAACAAGCTCGCCAGTGACAGTAGAAGGGTGAACCGACTGGCTTAAATTTTCAGTTTGCTTAGCTTTCCCCTGTAAGGGTTTTACATTCGGCATGTGCTAGGATGCTCTAGTCTGAATTTGCCGTAGTTGTTTTTTTTCCATTTCAGAACTTAGAACTATGTTGCTATTGTATTGGGTTTCATTTTATACAAATGGCACCGGGGGGCTTTGGTCCCCTGTTCATCTAAAACAAATAGATGGATTGTGAAATCAAATCCTAGTACTGCACAATTAAATTACTAAACCGACATATTCTAGTAAGGAACAAAATGGCCTCACCGCCTTCTCATCAAATACAAATAGGAACCGTGAAAGATAATTTCTCCTTGCAAGCAGAAGAAGCACATCCAGGGAGTGCAAAATAATGCATACAGGACACCATAATTTACCTGAACATTGGCCAAGGGATTAAGCAATTATATATAGCATGTTGAATATTAGCATTGCTCAAACTCAGAAACTGAATAGAAATGTTTCTAAGCGAAGTTTTTTAGTCTTAATTTAATGAATAAATCTTAGCTTGTATGAAAGGTTGGTCATTCCATTATCCTGTCAAGTATAGGCATCTTTCAATAACTTCAATCTATTTTAGTCCCTAGTTTTTTCGCGAAAACGCAAAAGCCTTGCGTTTCGATTAATTGATAGGAAAAGAGAGTTATGTACAAAACATTCACAAGCTCAGAGAGCTAACACCACAGCAACTCAACCCACTAGACTACAGGGCCACGGGAATCAAAGCCCGGAGGCCAAGCGCTCCGGCGGCGGCCCAAGATCTAGCCTCAGATTGAATCGTGCTGAGAAGCTTGCTCATGGTAGGCGATGCATTATCAAAAATGACCGCGTTACGCTGCTTCCAAATCCACCAAGTCGTCAACATGATCAGCGAGGTCGTCCCCTTGCGCAGCGCTGGGGGTAGAAGCTGAAGCCTGCAGCCACCAGTCCACAAAGTCTCTGAAAGGATAAAGATGTCGCTTAGAGGGGGGTGAATAGATAATTTTAAAACTATTACGGTTTTGGCTTGATAGAATGCGAAATTAAACTAACGTGTATTTTACAAGCACGAAACCTAAATACACTAGGCTCAACTAAGTGCACCAACAACAAGTTAAGCTAAGCAAGATAGCACAAGATAAACATACCGCAAGTGATAAGCAAGATATAAGTACTTCAAGCTCGATGGCTATCACAAGAAAAGTAAGCTCGAGTATAGAGATAATTGAGGCACGCGGAGACTAAGATGTATTCCCGTGTTCCCTTACCCAAGGTATGCATTACCCGTAATTGCAAAACTAGAAAGAACATTTAACACGGGATTGAAACATGAGGTAGAAGAACAGAGCAATCCATTGCAAAACTGTATTATGTGAATCCTATGTGGAAATAAAAAATAAAAGCAAAGTCGAACCGAAATTTTACATTCCATTAATGCGTGCATCATAATGAAATCCCAAAATGTGAACTTTAGACATGAAATGCCTGTTCAGTTTTTTTCCGAAATGGGGAACATAGCCCCAGCCTCTACATATGCACACAGCCTTATTTATTGCATCAATGTTGCTAAGTTAATCTACAAATTATTGTTCAGTGCCATGTTAATGGTCCACCTAGAAGAAGGATTAGTTGCACCATCAGAGGAAGTTTCAAGGACATCACAAAAGACAAGAGTGCCATAGGTTTGTTGAATCCTAACAGAGACTGTGACTTCTCTACCGTCCCTTCCCTATTGCATCTCTTAGTGTTTGTGATCCCTGTCAGGATGATTTGGAATATATTAGAAATATATTGTGCTTCAGCGTATGGAGAATTTTATTTTTCAAAGGTATCAGAAGAGTCAAGAAGATAGACGAAATTGAGGAATATACCCATAAAGGTTGGCCATCTCGTCTCCACTATTCTTTTCATGTCCAACGACTACTAGTGAATAAGCTGGAAGCATAATGCAACATATAAACTAGTAAAAAGCAATTAGTAGTCTGTCTGTTCAGAAATAGAAAGTGATACAACAAAAGAAGACGTTGGAGAAAAGTGAAAACATCGTGGTCCAAGATACCTTCGTGCACGCCTAGCATAATGGACCTTAATGCCATATTCAGTGATGAGACCCATGTCACACTTTCAAAACTACTTCAGGGACTATTTGCAGCGACATTGATCGAAGCCATTGATGCGCTTGTGAAGAATGTGGCTATGGTGAAGAAACAATAGAGTAGTAAGGGAAGAGTAAGGCAAAACCCGTGACTAGGTTGTATGTCGTCGCCATTAGTATTGTTAATGCTGCTATTTGTATTGTTATGTTGGTTTTATTACGTCTAGTGATTTGGTGATTGCGTGATTCTAGTTTGTTGGTTTTTGTTGGGGATGAATCACCACCATCAATATCATGTTGTTATTGCTTTGGCCATGTTGTTTCTTTCGACTAGGAGTAATCTGCATATGGTTTCTGCCGTTTATTCGAAAATGTCGGCGTTTATGACGATTTTCAGCATAGTTTTCCTCATAAATTAGGTTAGTTACCTCTTTTTTGCTTTATGAAATGCAAGAATATCATACCCTGATGTTCTTAAAAAAATCTCTGAGGAATATCATACTCTATCTCTGTGTGTGTTACTTTCTAAATGTGTATTTATTTAGGAGATATATTATTTATAATAAGTCAAACAATTTGCTCATACCGGCAGAAATTAGAATAGTTTGATCCCACCTTCCTGTAACTCATATACTTATGGACAAAGACATAATATTAGAACGACCGATCTAGCTTAATCAAAGACACGCTATAATAATCATCATTCATCCATGACATTCAGTGAAAAGCACAAACACATATTCCATTGCATTCTTTTCAATGTGATCTTGTGGAGTGTTGAACATGCAAATATGCCAATTGAGTAAGCCGTCATCTTCTTGCTAAGTTTTGCTTCAGTTTCTGCTTGGATCTTGAAAGGAAATCTAAAACCAAAAATGTATTGATTTAGTTCATCTAAGAGAATAAGAGAAAAAAATAAACACTTTTATATGTGAGAAAATCGCGGTAAGGATGCAAGTGAATTCAATTATAAGTTTATCACACAAACACGACAGCACATGAGGGTCGCCTTAAGAGATGTCATGTTTTGTGTACATTACTTCCACATATATTGTACTCCCTCTGTTCCAAATGTAAGATGTTTTAGTCTTTTTCGGAAACACGTGTATATAGACGCCTTTTAGTGTGTAGATTCACTCATTTTGCTCTGAATCTAAATACGTGCATTTTAGAAAGAAAAAAGGCTAAAAATTCTTATATTTGGAACAGAGGGAGTAAAATTCAGAGCTACCAAACTATGCAAAGTGACTAAATACAAGTTATAGCAAGAACACATTCCAAAGCTACAGAAGCTTAATATTGATTATCATTTATCCAAGAATCACAAGTTAGCATACACTAGAAGAAACCACACGCTTCGTTGCACCGTCATTCCAGGTCGTCCAGAGTTGCATTTTTTTCCGATCAAGATTGCCCGTTCTGGTAATATCCTCTACTAGCGTATTTTCATCAATGAGAGGTCATGTAGCCAAATGAGAGTTGGAAAAGTAGTATCTATAACACTAGAAGCCTCAAGAGTATCAGCATTAGGAGAAAACCATGAGTTAGATGGAAAACTTTTCCACGTCCAGTCTTTGATGGCAATACTACATATTTTTTAGTTTATTTTCCTTTACCCATGTTGACATAAAAAATGCAGAAAATAAATAGAACACAAGTGGTCTTACAAATAATTCTAGTCTCCCTGGCAACGGTGCCAAAAGTAGTATTCATACCCACAAGTATAGGGTGGTTCATTTCAGTCTTTTTTTAACGGAAACAGCAGGGCTCCGCCCTGCTGCGTATTTTTATTGATTTTCAAAAAAAAATACAGAGATATTTACAGGCTAAAGATAGAAAGAGAAAAGACTATACAGAAAATCAAATATCTACCCAAGTATCAAACATGCTATAATTCTTCCTTGTTGCTCTGTGCTTTAACCAGCATAATTCAGTCTTGAAGATTGCCCTACATCTGTAAAGATTCGGCCTCGTCCCATTGAAGATCGTTGCATTCCTTGTCATCCAGACAGTCCAGGAACATAAAATAACAATCTCCATGAAGAAAAGGTTTATGAAGCAGATCCTTCAGCTGACTGATATAGTCAAAATGAGTGTGACCTAGCTGCATACTGAAGGATGAACAGAGATACTTCCAGCAGGATTGAGCAAATGTACAATGAAAAGAAGGTGCTCTCTAGTTTCCAGCGTATTACTGCTGCAAAGAATACAGGCACAAAGAAATGTTTGCGCTACAATAAATCCCTAGTGTTCAACTTCAATCTGTCTTGCAAAAGTAGCCAAAAGAATACTCTATGCTTCTGTTGGGAGCAAGATTTCCAAAGCCATTGGATGGCAGGTGGCAGAGGAATGGGGTGTCTTTCTGTCATAAAGAATGCATAAGCTTTGGCAACTGAATATTTCTCTTCCCAGGGATATGACCATTTGTCTTGCTCATCTTGCAGCTCAATACTATGAATCAACTCAGAGAATTGTTGAAATCCTGAAAGGCTTGCAAAGAGAGAGGCAAGTGGAAGACTTCCTGTGTATCATTGTGTACCTTGGCAAATCTGAAGGGCACATCAAGAGTTTTTCTAAAACTAGCAAGATGGGGAAAGTAAAGCTGTAGATTTTCGTTTCAGTCTTTGGCGAGAAGTACTTTACCCTGATATGTAGTTCAACACGATGGGAGCACAAGACTATCAGTAAGAATTTACAATTGAGACATCGCTCTCAACTACACCTGTGTAACAAAGATCTTGAAAGAGACTTGTGATTTGTCACAGCTGCTGCAGAATAACAGATGCAAAAATAAAAGGACAACAACGTATTTCCAGATGCAAAACGAAATATAGACATGGGGTGATAAGAGGGAGGTTGCACGGATGAGATCACTCTCTAATAACAGGATAAAAATGTTGTGGTGTCTAACTCTAGTTCTATTAGCATGTAGGCATGTGTTCGGACCTTTTTCTCGGTTTGTTGTCCTTCAGTCTTCAGACCCTTTTCGACTTGTCTCCTAAATTTTTTGTTCTCGAAGAGAAGGAAGAGATCTTCAAAAATTAAGTTTTTATGATCCGATAAAGAATCAAACGTGTTTAAATGTTCCAGCTATTCTCAATTTCTGGCTAGTGAAAGAACAACCAACAATTTTTTCTATTCAAAACTCCAGCGAAGCTATGACCAAGATCTGGCTTAGGCTAGAGGACAGAGCTCTTACCACTAGACGTGCGGCTGCAGAATTGATGAAGCGTGTAGGGGAAGTGTAGTTCTTGTACCATCGTCTCACATCCGGCTCCAGCGAACTCCTTCCCGGTGTCGATCACGTCTCTGTCTCCAAAGCAACTTCGGTACCCTGTCGCCTTACGCCGTTGTTCACCCCAAACATGGTGCCTCTGCTAGCTCACGTTTGTACAAGGTTGAGCAGCGCCGGGGAGGTGCTAGCCTTGGTTCCGAAGGTGGCTAGCAAAGAAGTGATCTTCCTCGGGTCTACCTTTTGCCGTCAGCCCACCCATCCTTATATTGGGAGTAGGTGAGGGAAGCTAGTGTCCCTCGGTCCACAACCCAAACCCTAGTCAAAGTGGGTCCTACGCATTAACACGTGTTGGAATTTGGGTGTGGGCCTTGGCCCATAGCCTAATACAAATTCTGAAATTCTCTTGGCCCATTCATGCCTAGCAAGGGGTGGCACCAAAGTTTAGTCCCACCTTGCTAGTTTAGAGGGAGTTGGACCAATATATATAGTGGAGTGTTTCACTACCTCCTAAAGAGAGTGAAGAGGAGTGGCATACACGCGCGCTCCTCCTCCTCCGCCGCCCGCCTCGCCTCGTCACGACGCGCGCGCGCCGCGGTATATATAAACGGCCTTAGGCAAAAACCCTAATACGAGAAAATACACATCATCTCTCTGCCTCCAGAACCTTGCGCCGCCGCTACACCTTTTCCATCCCCTCTTCCGGCGTGCACCGGACGACGGGACAGTAGGCCTCCGGAACCACCGCCTCTCGTGATCCTGTACGGGTGAGGGGCGATCAGGTTTTTGGGGAGCGCGTCTGCGCGACTACTGACGGCATCACGTCGACCGACCACTACTTCCCCGACGAGGACTTCTTCCCGGACATCAGCAGCCTCTACATCGATGCCATGGCTGACGACACTGGTGTCAACGCGCACCTCAACCCCAACCTGAACGCGAACCCAATTCCTCCTCCAGCACCGTACGTAATCTGTTCCTATCTAGTTCAGTTTCTGTTGCAGTTTCTTGTACTAGCTCTTGGAATAGATGTGATCTGTTTATTCTGGTTGAATATGATCTGTTCGTCTATTCTGCTAGTATACATGATTAGATTAATTCCAGCACTTATAGTCATGATTTATTATTACTTATTTCGGATTAAATATTATGGTAATTTGCTTATATTTTCAACAATCCAAAAACCTGATTATAGGCAACTGAATTCAACTGGTTTAGCCGCGGCTACAAGGCCGCCTCCTTTTGACGGTGTCAATTATAAGAGCTGGCGCACGAGAGCAGTTCTATGGTTAAAAAACCTAGGCTACTATAGCGCCACTCTTGGCAAACCTAAGGGAGACATTTCTCCTGTTCAGGAGGAAGCGTTTCAGAAAGTCGACACCATGTTTATGGGGGCTTTGTTCAATATTCTTGGTGACAACATTGTTGACACCTATATGTCATTTGATAATGGCAAGGATGCGTGGGATGCACTGGACGCCAAGTTTGGTGTTTCGGATGCTGGCACTGAACTGTATATCATGGAGCAATTCTATGACTACAAGATGACTGATGACCGTCCCATCGTGGATCAGGCTCATGAGATACAGTCCCTTGCCAAAGAACTCGAGCAGTTCAAGTGTAACTTACCGGACAAGTTCGTGGCCGGAGGCATTATTGCTAAGCTTCCTCCTTCTTGGAGGAACTTTGCTACCTCTCTGAAACATAAGAGACAGGAGTTTTCTGTTTCGGATCTCATCGGATCTCTTCATGTTGAAGAAAAGGCAAGAGCAAAAGATACACGTCCTCGAGGCTTTGATGGAAGTTCTAGCGCACATGTAGTGCAGAAAAACAACTTCCAGTCCCACAAGTTCAAGAATAAGAACAGGTCTGATGGCAAAGGAAAGTTTGATGGCAAAAACAAGGCCGCACAGACTACCAACTTCAAGAAGAAGACTGAGTATAAGAAGAAAGGATCCTGCCATGTTTGTGATGATCCTAATCATTGGGCTCCTAGCTGCCCCAATCGCTTTGACAAGCGTCCACATGGAAATAGTGGCAAGTCCGCTAATGTTGTTCTTGGTGATATTGAGATGAAGGATGCTAGGTACGGTATATTTCCCACTGTTCTTTCAGTTTGTAATTCACCTGATTGGTGGATAGACACTGGTGCAAATATACATGTATGTGCTGATATTTCCATGTTCTCTTCTTATCAGGTCGAACGGGCTGGCTCCATGCTGATGGGAAACGGCTCACGTGCTTCTGTTCAAGGTGTTGGTACGGTGGATCTGAAGTTTACTTCGGGGAAGATCGTACAGCTGAAGAATGTGCAGCACGTTCCCTCAATCAATAAGAATCTCGTCAGCGGATCTCTTCTGTGTCGAGATGGTTTTAAGTTAGTCTTTGAGTCCAATAAAGTTGTAATTTCTAAGTGTGGACAATTTGTTGGAAAGGGTTATGAGTGCGGAGGCTTGTTCCGCTTATCTTTGTCAGGCTTATGTACTCAAGTTATTAATCATGTTTGCAATGATAGTGAATCCAATATTTGGCATTCACGACTTTGTCATGTTAATTTTGGGTGCATGACGCGGCTTGCCGATATGAATTTAATTCCGAAATTTACTACTGTCAAAAGTTCCAAGTGTCAAGTATGTGTGCAAGCTAAGCAACCTCGCAAGTCTCACAAGACTGCCGAGGTACGAGATTTGGCACCACTGGAACTAATACATTCAGATCTTTGTGAGATGAATGGTGAGTTGAAAAAAGGTGGAAAGCGATATTTCATGACTTTAATTGATGATTCCACTCGATACTGTTATGTGTATCTTCTGAAATATAAAGATGAAGCTTTTAATCACTTCAAAATCTATAAAGCTGAATCAGAAAACCAACTTGATCGAAAGATTAAGCGACTTCGGTCTGATCGTGGTGGAGAGTATTTTTCCAACGAATTTGATTCTTTTTGTGCGGAGCATGGTATTATCCATGAGAGGACGCCTTCCTACTCACCTCAGTCAAATGGGGTGGCCGAAAGAAAGAACCGTACTCTAACTAATTTGGTTAACGCCATGTTAGATACATCGGGTCTATCCAAGGAATGGTGGGGGGAGGCGATAAAGACTGCGTGTCATGTCCTAAACCGTGTTCCCAAAAAGAACAAAACCATTACTCCATTTGAGGAATGGGAAAGGAAAAGGCTGAAACTCTCCTACTTATGAACTTGGGGTTGTTTGGCGAAAGTGAATGTGCCGATACCCAAGAAGCGCAAGCTTGGACCAAAAACCGTGGATTGTGTCTTTCTGGGATATGCATTTCATAGCATTGGCTATAGATTTTTGATAGTGAAATCTCAGGTATCTGACATGCATGTTGGTACAATCATGGAGTCGAATGATGCGACTTTCTTTGAAGACATCTTTCCCATGAAAGATTCATCTAGTTCATCAAATCAGGAGATGCCTAGTTTATCTAGTCAAGAATTAATCACAATTCCTGAACCCACCATTTCGATAGAACACCCTGATAATCCTGTGGAGGATAACAGTGAAGCTCCTACCAGAAGTAAGAGACAAAGGACTGCGAAGTCCTTTGGTGATGATTTCATTGTATACCTCGTGGATGATACTCCCACTTCTATTTCAGAAGCTTATGCATCTCAAGATGCTGACTACTGGAAAGAAGCCGTTCGCAGTGAGATGGATTCCATCATAGCAAACGGAACTTGGGAAATTACTGATCGTCCTTATGGATGCAAACCTGTAGGATGTAAGTGGGTGTTTAAGAAGAAGCTTAGACCTGATGGTACTATTGAGAAGTATAAGGCACGCCTTGTTGCCAAGGGTTATACCCAGAAAGAAGGCGAAGACTTCTTTGATACTTATTCACCTGTGGCTAGATTGACCACCATTCGAGTACTGCTATCCTTGGCTGCCTCGCATGATCTTCTCGTTCATCAAATGGACGTTAAGACGGCTTTCCTAAATGGAGAGTTAGATGAGGAAATTTATATGGATCAGCCGGATGGATTCGTGATAGATGGTTAACAAGGCAAGGTGTGCAAGTTACTGAAGTCTCTGTATGGTCTTAAGCAAGCACCTAAGCAGTGGCATGAGAAGTTTGAAAGGACTTTAACTGATGAAGGCTTTATTGTAAACGAAGCTGACAAGTGTGTGTACTATCGCCATGGTGGGGGCGAGGGAGTCATCTTATGTCTGTATGTTGATGATATACTGATATTCAGGACCAATCTTAATGTTATCAATGAGGTCAAAGACTTTCTATCTCGTTGTTTTGAGATGAAAGATCTAGGAGTGGCTGATGTGATATTGAACATCAAGCTGCTGAAAGATGATGATGGTGGGATAACACTGCTTCAGTCTTACTATGTGGAAAAGATCTTGAGTTGTTTTGGGTATAGCGAATGTAGATCTTCTCCTACACCATATGATCCTAGCGTGTTGGTTCGAAAGAATCAGGGAGATCCTAAGGATGCTAAAGATCAGCTGAGATATTCTCAGATTATTGGCTCGCTTATGTATTTAGCCAGCGCTACGAGGCCTGACATCTCCTTTGCTGTAAGCAAGTTAAGTCGATTTGTCTCAAATCCTGGAGATGTTCACTGGCAGGCCCTTGAAAGGGTTTTGCGTTACTTGAAAGGCACCGCGAACTATGGGATTCACTACTCCGGGTATCCAAGGGTACTTGAAGGGTATAGTGACTCAAACTGGATTTCTGATGCTGATGAGACTAAGGCCACGAGTGGTTATGTGTTTACACTTGGTGGTGGCGCTGTTTCTTGGAAGTCTTGCAAGCAGACCATCTTAACGAGGTCAACTATGGAAGCAGAACTCACAGCATTAGACACAGCCACTGTTGAAGCAGAGTGGCTTCGTGAACTCTTGATGAACTTACCTGTGGTTGAAAAACCAATACCCGCAATCCTTATGAACTGTGATAACCAAACTGTGATCATAAAAATAAACAGTTCTAAGGACAATATGAAGTCATCAAGACATGTGAAGAGGAGATTGAAATCTGTCAGGAAAATGAGAAACTCCGGAGTTATTGCATTGGATTATATCCAAACATCTAAAAATCTGGCAGATCCCTTCACAAAGGGTCTATCACGTAATGTGATAGATAATGCATCGAGGGAGATGGGTTTGAGACCCACTTTTTGAGTTGCTCACAGTGGTAACCCGCTCTATGTGATCGGAGATCCCGTGAAGTAGAGTTGGGAGACAAGCTGTTGGTCAACTGGGAGGAGAGTATCCTTATAGCATACTACCACTCCGTATAGATGCAATACTCTTCTATTATGCATGGCAGGTTGGTATTTACCTTAATGTGTTCTGAGTGGCTTGTTTAAGCAAAGATGTTGTCCTGCAGAACATCTTTTGAAGAACACACCTATATGAGTCTGACTGTCAAACGTCGCAGTCCGTGAGAGTTGGGTGCTCTCTAATAAACTCATGAAAGGCCATGGAGTATGACGCATAAGCTCCAAACCGCGGAGAAGCTTCGCGGCAGCCCTGTATCGGTCTAGACCTTATGTGAAACTAGTGCGCACCAAACTTGTAGTTCAAGGCATAGTCCACTATTCAAGTTGCAATCTAGTGTAGCATGAAGTTCTAAGTGAAAGTTCAACTTAACAGTCTCCACCTCGTACCGGTATATAAACAATGCTCTGGAACTGATTGATGTGATGTGATGATATGTGCCTATGAGAATTTGTGGGGGATTGTTGAAATTTGGGTGTGGGCCTTGGCCCATAGCCTAATACAAATTCTGAAATTCTCTTGGCCCATTCATGCCTAGCAAGGGGTGGCACCAAAGTTTAGTCCCACCTTGCTAGTTTAGAGGGACTTGGACCAATATATATAGTGGAGTGTTTCACTACCTCCTAAAGAGAGTGAAGAGGAGTGGCATACACGCGCGCTCCTCCTCCTCCGCCGCCCGCCTCGTCACGACGCGCGCGCGCGCGCCGCGGTTTGCGGAATTGTGCCTCGGTGCCGATCTTATCTTTTTGCTGCTCGGGAAAATTATTGTGCGAGTTATTTTTCTGTCAGCCGTTTTCGGTCTTTCCGGAAACGTGGGCTGTTACTATTCGGACGTGGGCTACGCCCCACGTCTTACCTGACCGGCGCCTATATATAAACGGCCTTAGGCAAAAACCCTAATACGAGAAAATACACATCATCTCTCTGCCTCCAGAACCTTGCGCCGCCGCTACACCTTTTCCATCCCCTCTTCCGGCGTGCACCGGACGACGGGACAGTAGGCCTCCGGAACCACCGCCTCTCGTGATCCTGTACGGGTGAGGGGCGATCAGGTTTTTGGGGAGCGCGTCTGCGTGACTACTGACGGCATCACGTCGACCGACCACTACTTCCCTGACGAGGACTTCTTCCCGGACATCAGCAGCCTCTACATCGACGCCATGGCTGACGACACTGGTGTCAACGCGCACCTCAACCCCAACCTGAACGCGAACCCAATTCCTCCTCCAGCACCGTACGTAATCTGTTCCTATCTAGTTCAGTTTCTGTTGTAGTTTCTTGTACTAGCTCTTGGAATAGATGTGATCTGTTTATTCTGGTTGAATATGATCTGTTCGTCTATTCTGCTAGTATACATGATTAGATTAATTCCAGCACTTATAGTCATGATTTATTATTACTTATTTCGAATTAAATATTATGGTAATTTGCTTATATTTTCAACAGCTCCAGCGAACTCCTTCCCGGTGTCGATCACGTCTCTGTCTCCAAAGCAACTTCGGTACCCTGTCGCCTTACGCCGTTGTTCACCCCAAACATGGTGCCTCTGCTAGCTCACGTTTGTACAAGGTTGAGCAGCGCCGGGGAGGTGCTAGCCTTGGTTCCGAAGGTGGCTAGCAAAGAAGTGATCTTCCTCGGGTCTACCTTTTGCCGTCAGCCCACCCATCCTTATATTGGGAGTAGGTGAGGGAAGCTAGTGTCCCGCGGTCCACAACCCAAACCCTAGTCAAAGTGGGTCCTACGCATTAACACGTGTCATAGTCCAGATAAGGCTCCACTTATCCAGCTTACGTAAGTCGGATATCATCTGCCTTGCTCCACTCCCTTAAGTGTGTGATCCCACGGGCTCATGGTAAGTTGGACATAGTCTGAGTCACACTCGAACCGATAGGCGGCAGTGGCTTCTAGCAAAGTGTGCCACCTCCAGGAAACCAAAGATTATCATATCAATGTGACGTTCTATCGAATTCTCTTTGTCTAACAATATTGGTGGGAAACTGGCTTCTGTTATAGAGTTGAACAATATCTCTTGCTTGGAACTACTACACCTTTGTTCACAATGAACACGTATCATGTAACAACCCCAAGAATAGGTCATGGGGAAGGGTAAATGGAGAATTGTGTGTTTGCATTTGCATGTTGATACTCACAAGTGTAGGGGATGGTTGAAATTTTCGATGTGTACGTATTAGTATTGATCCCACGAGGAGCAAAAGATATAAGTATTTATTCTTTCAAATTAGAGTGTCATTATTTTAATTATCTATGCACTAAACAAACTAGGATGGTTGCTTTGGAGTGGTTTAAAACTGAAAGTAAAGATTCAATAAAGTAAAGTTGCAAGAAACTAAAATTACAAGAAAGTAATTTTTTAGAAAGTAAAAGCTTTTTTCAGAGAAAGCTCGATCGTCTATGCAGCAAGAGAACAAGCTCAAGTGTGTGCTTATATGTGAGAAAACGTTCCCAAGGGCTACATAGACTTCATGGCATACAAATTTCTAAAACAACATGATAAGTATCTTGTTAAGTTTTATCCTCATTGGATAGAGCCTAAAATAGGCGCAACCATATACATCATTAAGAGATAAAGTCCAACCACAACATTAAGTTCTAAGGTTCCAGATCTAGAACCCCCTAATGCAACTCAAAGTCTCAGGATACGATTTCTATTCTTTATGAGCCCATAAAGTCGTGGCTTCGCCGAATCCATCAAGTATGGAAAATTTTGAGTCAATCAGGTCACAAATTTTCGGAGTCCCGAAACTGCTTCTGTACCCGCAGTAAGCGAGCCATGTCCGGAGTCTATTTGGGGCTAATTTTATATCAATCGATATTGGTAGAAAATTTCAAACAACTTTTATGCTTTGAATTTTTCTGTTTGACGCCATATTCAGAGTCTTTCTAGGCAATCTTTGAAAACTGTTCTACGGGGGCAGATTTCAGGAAACTTCGAATTTCACCATAATGAACGATATCCTTTCATATTTGTGCAATTCAAACACAAAAAAGTGTAAACCAAGAAACTGTGCACTTTTAAAACTATTAGTAGGTTAGTTCTAATAAATATAATAAATTTGTAAAATAAAATGGATTTTAACACAATAAACTACAAAGTTTTCACATGAATCTAAAATTGTGTGTAAATTTCGAATAAAATGAATTTACAAAAGGAGTGAAATTAAACTCTAGTATTGAATTTGACATAGGTCAATACTAAGATTTCAATTCAAATTCAACATATAAGAAGTTTAGTGGGACCTCGGTTTCATTCCCGCTACTATGATAAACTGCTAGTTGGAAATGATGTTCCAATATTGCCAGAAACCAAGGATTCATTGGAAAGGTGTTTACAGATGAAGGACTTGGGTGAGACCATTTATACTAGGAATCATGATCTATAGATATACATAGGCTGCTCATAGATTTGAGCTAGAGTACATATACTGAAGTACCTGAAATATAATAAAGATGTGTTCCTACTCTTTGGCGGTGAGGAAGAGCTAGGTATAAGGGGTTACATGGATGATAGCTTTCAAACCAACTTATACTATTCTCAATCTCAATACGGATACATATTCATTGTGAAGAGAGGTGGAGTGAGCTACAAAATTTTCAAGCAAGATACGGTGCCCGACTCTACGATAGGAGCCAAGTATATTGTCGCTACGGAGGTAGGTGTTTGGATCAAAAACATCTTGATGGATATTGGCATGGTTCCTGGTTTGTCCAGTCTGTTAGACGTGTATTGTGACAACAATAGTACTATTGCACAAGCCAAATAAATAAGACAACACTGAAAGAACAAACACATACTCATGCAATATCATCTGATTTGACAATTTGTCGGAGTTGAGAGATATCAAGCTTTGCAAGATACACATAGAGGCAAACATTTTTGATCCGTTGATAAAGTCGATTCCCTATCCCAAGCATGAGGCACACACAAGAGTGATGGGCATGAGATGCTTTAGAAATGGAGATGTATGAGTGATCAACTCCAGTGCAAATGGAGACTGTTAGGTTAGGTGCCCTAGAGGCATCCTAGTCGGCTTGTATTCATAGGTAGTATATGTATGAACTATATGTACCTCCCATTGAATACGCGATTTGATTGTGGAACTTTGTACTTAACTTAATTTATGTAAGTTTTTTTCTTAGTCATTTGAGGTTGTGTTGGACACACACTGTCAGGACTAATATGGTAGGTGGACGATTCCTAAGTTCTTACTAACATGTGAATAGAGATATGCTATCTGTCTTACATTGACTACGTGAAAGAGCTACGCTAGTAGGACTAACCCAAGGTTTAGACAGCGTGAGCAAGACTTAATTCGATGGTTAAAGAAATGGAATCCTTAGACCTGAGGTGATCAAACGATCTAAGTTACTTATTATCCGACTTTGAGTCTGCCTAACGTTATCCTAACTGGGTAATAAGGACGGTTCTTGGTACACCTAAGAAGTAAGTTGTGTGACGTGGATCGACCAAAAAAACTTCATCTTCGCCACAGAGAGATATTATATGGGTCTCTCATGTGACATGATTCGGAAAGTATGACCATACACTTCTCAGTTAAGTGTTAACTAAGGTAGAATCTAACCAAGTGTTAGGTGGAAAGAATCACATATCACAGGAATTAGAAAAGAGAGGTAAGCCGACACTAACATGACGATCCTCTCGCATGTGGCTTTACCACCAATATCGTGAGGGAAACGGAACTAGGCAGAACGTCACATTGATAGGCTACTCTTTGGTTTCTAGAAGGCGGCATGATTTGCTAGAAGTCACATCCACCTATCAGTTTGAGTGTGACTCGTACTATATCTAGCTTACTACGAGTCCGTGGGGTTAGACACTAAAGGTAGTGGAGCAAGGCAGATGATATTGGACTTACATAGACCAGATAAGTGGAGACGTATTTGGATAGGGACACGTGTCAAATGGATAGGACCCACTTTGACTAGGGTTAAGGTCGTGGACTAAGGGACACTGGTTGTCCCCTCACCTACTCACTATAAGGAAGGGTGGGTTAGCGGTAGAAGATAGACCTGAGCAACATCACTTCTTTGCTAGCCACCTTCCTATCCCAAGGGCGGTGAAACCGAGGCTAGCACCTCCTCTAGCCGCTCCACCTTGTATGTGTGTGATTTATCAAAGGCGCCATGTTTAGGGCGCACACGGCATAAGGCGGTGGGGTACCAGAGTTGCTTCGGATATGGAGACATGATCGACACTAAGAAGGAGTTCGCGGAGCCAGACGTGATACGATACTACAAGTATTGCACTGCCCGACACGCTTCATCGATTCCTCAACCACACGTCTAGTGGTAAGAACAATGTTTAACTAACATGAGCTTTGCCGGAGTTGGAGCAAAAACAATGTTGTTTTTTCACCAACCGACGCGCAACACTTTCAACGGGAAGCCCGTGTTGTGAAATGATCTTGTTTATCCGCATCAGGAGGCTTTACATAAAATTATGAATGAAAAAAGAAATGCTCGATAGAAAAGGAAAACAGGAACTAGATTATATTAGGTCTTCGGCGGAACTCTCGTATTCGGGTGCCAACATGCTAGAAGGTTAATGAATGACACTAATTTAGCGAAACTTGTACGGTACTTCCGGTGCTGGTTTTGTTCTTGGCGGTAGTACCGGTGTGGCTATGGCGGTAGTACCAGTTGGAGTCACGGTCGTAGTGATGAGCATATTTGGCTTGGCCGGTAATACCGTTGGGTGGCAGTTGTACCGGTGAAGCCCGCTTCTTCACATATTCATTTCAGCGTCTCGTTCCAGTGGATGCAGCTCTGAAGATGGTACATACAAACATATAGCATATTAGCATGAAGTAACAATCCATCCAAGGGTGTATCTAAGTAACATGAGGAGAGGAGCGAAAGTCACACGAGATGAGCAAAGTCACCTTATCATGGAGAGTCTTATGCGTGCATGAGTAATTGGTCCACGCGGGGGAATTATAGGCACCAGAGTGGAGTCGTGCGCGCCAAAGTGGAGTCGTCCGTATAGAGAGCTACATCAGAAGTATAGAGAGCTACATCAGAATAGCTCCAGTAGGCGGTTTTATTGGCCAAAATCCCTAAGATCCCCTCCTTCACCAGCACAGACTAGCCAAAGCCATGCCACACCGAAGCCCACCACCAAGCTCCAAGAGCCTACTCCTAAACTCCACTCAAGGAAAACAAATCCTAGATCTATGCCTACCTATAGACCGAGTCGGCCTCCTCCCCCCACTCTGGCCAACAAGACAGACAAAGGAGAGGGGGAAAGGAGTCAGGTGGCAGACACAACCCTCAAACGAGCAAGAGGAGAGGAACGAAGGGGCAAAATGAGGACCCCCCATCCTGGAATTTAGCATCACTAACTGAAACGATAGTATTTGGCACACCATGCAAACAAACAATTTCATGAAAGATCAGATCAGCAACATGTGCAGCAGCATCACTCTTGTGACAAGTAACAAAATGGCATCTTAGAAATCCGTCGACAACAAGAAAAACACTACCCCTCCAGTTCGTCCCAGTTCCATCTGGATCGCTACGACAAACAACCGTTGCTCCAGTTCGTCACAATAAAAGCACATACTGACCTCAGTTCAAATCTCCACAGAAGTAGCCGGTTCAGATTCTGTGAGCATCTGAGCTCGGGATGAAAATGGAATTTCCGTGAACTTTTTTCCTGCAACATCTATTTCAGGGCAGAAGGGGTATATATTTACGACGAGCAGACTACATCAGCGCACTAAAAGGATCATCAACATTTTGAACAACAAACAACACAACCGTCCTCTTTCTTTCCAATGTAAATAGTCTGCATCCATCATCTAAGCTGAGCATCAGAGCATGGCAGCCTTGTCCATTTTCAGTTTTCTTTCTTGCGATTCTGAAGCCTTACATATGATGGTAGAACATTCTGCATTGGTTATGCTTGTCCACACTTCCTTAGGCAGGCAACGCCTTCTTCCTGGTACTCCTGCTTTGTGATCCAAAACTCCGGTGCATCCTGTTTGTTCAAGACGGACAAGTCAGCAGAGTATACGAGAACACGAAAACATGACAATTCGGAATGGTGGATGGTTTCATTTCTTGTGTTAAGTTCCTGTTCAATTAGTTCCTCTTCTCCATGGCTTCGATGACTAGATGCTTCCATATGCGAACACATCATTCCGTTGGTATAAAAAATATTTCAATACAGAAAATTCATCACAAACACCAGGGCCGAAAATGTTGGGAATTTTATGGTTGAAGGGCGTTATAGGTTTAAACATCAGGCTACAAAATTTGGTTTCCACTTTGTATGCTGTTAGTTGCATGTGAGTAGTAAGCCACACCTACTAGTACTACTTTGGCAATATTTTCAAGTTTGGGTTAATTGGATAAACGCCACTGCAATTTCCAGCTATTTGAGAAACGCCACTACAATTTTCATCTTTTGAAAAACGCCACTGCAATTCTCTATACTATTCATATATGTCATTATGCTTATTTAACCACACATATTAGTCAATATACTCCGTTATTCCGCTGTAAATACGTATTTGTGGTGGCCCCCACCCAAATCGAAGTCCCCAGGCACAGGAGCATGGCTACGGAGCACATCCATGGAGGAGCACGGCGGAAGAGCTCATCCTGCGCTGGTACTGGGACTGGGAGCTGCAGGTTGTTTCTCCCCACTAGCTTGCTCCCTATGCGCCGTAGGCCAGGAGATAGGCAACGGATCGGTGGCTCGCTTCCCCATCATCCTCCCCGGAGTCAGGATATGCTCCTCTCCATGGCAGCGAGCAGGAGGCCGGCGCGGGTCGTGCACTTCCCTGCTGGTCGGGACAGGGAGGAGGTGGCGGGGCCCTGCACTGGCCGGGATGGGAAGGAGGCATCGGCGCCCTGCGTTAGCCGGGACAGGGAGGATGCGACGGGACAATGTGCTGGCCGGGATGGGAAGGAGGCGTCGGTGCCCTGAGCTGGACCGTACGGGGAGGAGAGAGCAGCGCCGTTTGCTGGCCGGGGCGGTAGGAGGTGGCGGCGCCCTGGCTTTAGATGTGCTCGAGCACGTAGGGATGGAAAGGAAACAGAGGAAATCGTGGCTGATCTGTTCAGGTCGGACTCGGTCCACGTCCTAAGCTAATTTTGTTGGGGTCAACATTTATACGTATGTACACTGGGAAGTACAGAGGTACCTTGACAGGTATTTGTGTTTAAGGGGGGCATAATGGCATCTATGAATAGTATAGAGAATTGCAATGGCATTTCTCAAAAGATGAGATTATAGTGGTGTTTCTCAAATAGCTGGAAATTGTAATGGCGTTTATCCAATTAACCCTATTTTCAAGTAGTAACCCATCTGGTAGGAATATATACCGCAAGTTAAAACCTATTGATTCTGGCTTTCTCTAAACGATCATTTCCATATTAAAACTAGGTTTTTCTGGGTGCTGTTTGTGCATCCTTTCACCTGATTTTTTGTCTAACTGTGCAATTCTCAACCTAAATGTGCCAATTTGTTGTGAAATGCTGGTACAAACCGTTCTAAACATAGGAGGTGAAGCGAGCAACTAAAATATTTCAAAAGAGTAAAGCGCAGAGTAAAAATATTACCTTCATGATTCCAGCAAGTACGGCACCTCCTAGATATACCATATGCTTTCTCCGTGGAGGATCCTCTATCCGCAGACGTAATTTCTGTGCATAATCAAAAGTAGACATATTGTGAAAGGAAAATGAGAGCAAACATCTATTGAAAAGATAATGTGCTGTTCTGGCAAATATATTCAGATTTTCTCTTCTGATTCATTTTGTTAAGCTAACGCAACCATAAAGCATGTATTTGCACAAACCTATGCCATGCTCTCAATTCTTGTAAGGTGATGCAGCAATACTTCATATATAAGGGCTGAATGAGCTAGCATATTAGAGTTTGCCATGTGTGAAAAGATCAAACTTTAGAAGATGATGGGACAAACTGAAGATGCAGTTGTAGATCAAGAATATTCAACTGTGTGGTCTATCAGGAATAATTAACAAAATACCTTCAGGCCATCCTTGTTTCCCTTCAAAACCACGTCCAGATAGCGATCAAGAATTTCCTTCTCCAGTCTTTAAAAAAGGTACCAGTTTATTAGTCATGTGCAAACTGGTAGACACGGAAGAAGAATCGGAACCACATCGAACAGCCAACAAGACTGATTGGACAGCTTAGTTGTATAAGTGATGATAATGGAAACGTCTTACTCATATTTCATGTAGTAAATAGCACATGGAAATCTTCATTAATATGAACATCCGAATTAACATCTTACCGACTTGGCAGACCAGGATACATGGTACTTCCTCCACTCAAGACGATATGTTGGTAAAGCTGCAAATATTATTGGACATCTAATAAGAAAAGAAATGAGTATGTAGTGATATATCTAGGGATGTAGCCACTCTAAATTAAAGTATAAAGACTAATATTTCAATACGTTACCAGGCCCTTCTTAGGTTAACATTTATAAAACCTATAACAATACCAACATTTGTTCTCCATTACAAGGCATTATTAGAACTCAAACTAAGATTAAAAGAAGGCAACAAGTATATGCTAGCCTAAGGGGATAATGCATATATGTAACCTAATCATTAATAACTCAAGATGCTATATCACACACTTGATTAAGTCACCACCAATAGCAAATGAACATAAGCACACATAATCTATGATTATGTTTATCTAGCTAATGATTACATGGATCATATGTTTCTAGATCAATATAGTTCCCATGAACTGAAGTTGTACAATCTATAGCCTATCAGTTATTCTCATAACAGTTCCATCTAAAAACTTCATTAAAAAACAATTGAATATATTGGACAGGCAAAATGTAAAGATGTGTATACAGTCATCCGGTTGTCAATGTCCATTTCCTGAATGCAACGGAATGCCATATCTGCCAAACCATCACCCTCAACATCTATGAGTTCCTGTCCAGTGAACATATCTTATCAGGACTACCACATGGAAGATATTTTTGCAACAAGTATATCTATATCAGAAAGGCTTCGCAGATCGCACTAAAATAAAATATAATGAAAACAAACTTACAGGAGTAAAGAGAGCCTCAGGAGCTTGAAACCGCTCAGTTCCCACTTTAATTACTCTTCCATCTGGAAGCTGTGATCAGAAGAAATTGAGCTCCCAATGAAAGAAAAACAAGAAGGGGACAAAAGCAGGGCAATATACTTACAGTATAACTTTTCACAAGGATTGTAGTTTCAAGTCCTAGCTGGTATTCCCGTTTGTAATCATAGCTGTACATCTTTTAAGTGTCATTCTTATAATCATAAACAGCAATCTATGGCCATGAACCAAGAACAATAAAACTGACCTTATATAGCATAGCTTCTCTTTTATTTCTCTGACAGTCTCAAAATCAGCAGATTTGTTCATAGCATACCTTTTTAAATGGAAAAAACAAGAGGATGATAAAATTACAAAATGCATGATCTAGAAGACTGCATCATAAGAGCAACTTTAACATCTCAACACATGGTAACTGGTAAGGGACTTACCCTCTTCTTGAAAGTAGATCAACAAGATAAGATGTGATATGCCTTCCAGCTACATTCATTCTTTTTGTTAGATGTGGATAAGAATATCCATCAACTACAGGCACCTGCACATGTAGATGAAAATAAAATTTCTGGAAAGAAACAAAAGCTAAACAGCAAGGAACTAATACATACTGCAAATAGAAAGAAACTAGTAAAAACAAGGACAAATAGTAAACTCATATTGGATATGACCTCTACAAAGAAACAGTGTATACCTAAAATGTTTATCATGCAAATAAAGCAGATCAGTTTAAAGTGGCAGATCACAGTCCACAAAAATATCATGGGTCTCTTTTCATTATTCTTGTAATATAACTTCCTAGATTACTGTAAGTGATCAATATTTCGGTCAACAATTAAGAAAAGTGAGCAATACTTCTATTTTCTTCACCACCTTACTTCTATTATGTTTTCTTTCTAAAAAGGAAAAATGCTATGTTAGTAAATTCGAAGTTGTGAAATTATTTCTGTAATGCAATTGCAGCAGATAGATTATTTTTACTATTATGCTGAGTATCGCATCCATAAGAAAAGGAGCTTACATGAATTACATCTCTTAAAGGTTTTACTTGCCTTACATATCAATTCAGTTACGACTTGACTATAGCACCTGAAATTAGTGATTAAGTAATTTTTATTCACTAAAACAAAACCATTCTATATAATAAAAAAATATTGCAAAGAATCAATTCTTTCAATTTTTGGCAGCTCACAGTTATTTCTCCCTCTGTTAAAAAAACAGAAGATTTAGAAATCTAGGTATCTTGATTAACAATTATAAGGCTTGCGTAGATTTAATAGTATTACCTCCCTTTTACCCTAATTTATCGCCGCTCCCTCTTTAGTATTTATACATTATTGTATACATCATTTTCGTTTTTACACGTAATATTCTCAGTTTCCTGACTTCTCTTAATCCATGTGTGGAACCAAAATACGTATTTCAAATGGACTATTGCGTAAAGGTATAATGTTTTTCACACAGGGCTTCCAAAATACCATGTATGGCCTGCTTCTGCTCTCCAGAAAAGGAAGGCTAACTCATTTGGTCGGCTTTAGCTCAATACAAGTACATATAGGGAAGCACGTGTGAGATACTCAGGCAAATGTTCATATAACATATCACAAAGATTGCTAGAAACAGAGTCTGGTCATGAACCTATTTCAAAGCTTAGTACAATATAGGGAACAATATTATTGTCATACCACATGGGTGACACCATCACCAGAATCTATGACAAGTCCAGTCAGCAAACCTGGAAAGTAGACATACATGCATTAAAGAGTACTAGTGCCATTTTTCGGTGCATTTGTGTGTCCTTAATTGTGTATAACGGGTAAGAACCTTGAGCATATAATGAAAGAACTGCTTGGATCTGGATGAAGACCCCAGAAAAGTTGTATTTCTCAAACATTGTCTCAATCTGTTGATTGTGAGATTCAATTTACTAGTCAATTATATATAACTTCAGTTTGCACTATAAAACAGTCAGACAAAAAGAAACCTACCATTTGTTCACGGTTTTTCAGAGGATTGAGTGGTGGATCTGTCAGTAGAATTTTACACTCGGATGGATCAACCTAGATGAAGAAAGTAGAAAGGCACTGCTTTACTAGGTCTAAGAAACTTAACAAGCTCACAGTACAAGCAAAGTAAAGCATATAAATATGCATACCTTCAGTTCACTATAAAATGCATGATCCCATATATGGCCCATATCATCCCAATTTTGAACAATCCCATTTGTGACAGGATATGATACATCAAGTTGATGTCTCAAATCAGCGCAAGCAGCTCCAACCACAATATCCTGCATCAAACACAAGCAGTAATTATGATGTGTACTCAGAAAAAAATCCACTAAGGTATGGAACAAATCATGGCATCCAGACCGTCAATTCTTGTTCCTGGAGTGACTCCTCATAGCGAAGCAATGGCCGCCCAACGACACAAGGAAACACAGATGTAGGAAAGTTCTCTCCCGCAAAGCCGCACTTTACATACTGTAATATAGGTGTCAAATCAGAACCCATCCGACCATAACAAACATTATTTTGGTTCCTCTGTCGCAAAAAGATACTAATAATTCAAACAGAACAGCTAGAAATTTCACCAAAACTATTAATGGTTTGAATAACTGGGCTTCACAGCACCCTATGCAGCATACCTGTTGTAGATGTTCAGCCAAGAAAACTGACACACCAGCTTGAGATGCAACTCGGAAGCAATCGGGGGAGAAGAAATGTTTAAACGACGAATAAGCCTTATCAAATACTCATTTACATCTAAATTCTGGACCTAAAGGAACAACTCCGCACTCCAAAACGATGTCGTGATCCAGATTGTGCGTTACCCTCAGCTGACTGGAGCAAAACCGGGCTCGAAAACATGGCCGGTTCGCCAAGGGGTGACAAGAACGCACTCGTGTCGATCAATCACCGGGAGACCCGCGGTGGGATTTTGTGAGAGCCATTCAAGGAACTGGCCAACAAAACCAGCTGGTCGGGAGAGCCAGATCTAGGTACGGAACAGCCTCAGCGGGGGTTGGGGGAGGGGAGGAGGGATGGGGAGGGCTTACCCCGGTGCCGTTATCGCACACCACCACCTTGTTGCTCTCCATTTTTCGCCTTCCTTCCTTTCCCCTGCCGTCTTACCCCGGTGCCGTTATCGCACACCACCATTGTTGCTCTCCATTTCTCGCCTTCCTTCCCTTCCCCTGCCGTCCAGGCGTCCAGCGGATCCGTAAATTCCCGGAAAGTGTATAACAGCGTGTCACGCACCAACGGGCCGGCCCACAGCACGGCCCACTAAGAACTTAGCGTGTCTGGGCACGGTACAGTCCACCTAGGCACGTTAAGCTAACGGGTCATGAGCTTCACTCGAGGTCCAGGCACGACACGTTAGCTAAACTGGTATACCGGGTCGGCCCGTTAAAAAAATTTATACTATATTTTATTAAAATTAATATAAAAACTATACATATAATGGTATAAAAATTAAAAAATTAAAAAAAACACTTAACTGGCCGTGCCGTGCCGGCACTTGGGCTTGAGGTAGGAGCCCAGGCACGGTCCGTTAAGTGACGTGTCGGGCCGGCCCGTGACGTGCCAAAACATGCGTGCCCACGTGCCGGCCCATGAAGGCACGGCCCAATGGCCAGGTATGATCACGCAGAGTAAAAAGTGCACATTCGACATTCGAGATACTCTGAACCGTACCGTGTCGGAAAAAACTCGGCGGTTCACCGCAAATGCTCGGTTTAGTCCTTCATACTTTCTCTATGGAGGCTAGCGATGTGGTTCCCCGCATCTAGAGTTTCGGTTGGTGCGAGGGACATTTCGCTGTCGCCTGCGCCGCCGTTTTCGGATCTGGTAGCCGTCGCGCCTAGAGCCTTTCGTACCGCACCGTCGCCGCCATGAACCCTATTGTGCCTCCGCCGGGCGATTCTATCGTGGAAGTGCACCCGCCAACCCCTCCCACTACGGCTGTCATCGAGGACACCGTTCCTCTTGCCACGATTAGGCGGAAGCGCCTCGACGCGTAGCCCCGCGCGGTTGTTGGTGGTTCGATGGTGGCCATCCTACCCTCTATCGTTCCGAAGAGGAAGAAAATCAGCGGATCGAAGGCGCCCTCCGCCCTGAAGCCGACGAAGAAACCCGTGAGGTGGAAGCCTCTCTCCCGTGGACACGCCATTGACGGCCCCTTCCATGTCTACCCAATTCGCCGATGTTCCGCGCATGTACGATTTCTCTCAAAATCCCCCAAAATCTATCGCATATTCTGGCCCGATTTGTTATATTACTGTCGTGGTGGTGTCACGGCAGATGCCATGGATAGGCTAAAGGTGGGGACTAATATGCGCTATGGGAATTCAGGGAGGGATAGTAGAGTGATTCTCTACACGGAAGCTTTGTATTGATGTTCGATCTCCAAGATTACAAGTGCTCCTCGAGCTGTATTGACAAGAGGAGGAAGAAGTAACTCTCTTACTCTTGCCTACCAACTAGCCCCAGAACCCTAGATCTACTAGAATTCTCCTTGCTATGTATCTGAAAAGACCCAACCTCCTTACCAGAATCCCAACCCCCCCTTATATAGAGGTGGTTCGGTCCTGGTCTAGGGCATACGTGGAGGCATATTCCTAAGAATATGCCCCCTCCCAAAGTAGTAACCCGGCAGGGGTGCTTTTCCCCCGCGTCACACTTGCTTTAGCGACGTAGCCTCTGCGGCGCCTGCGTCAGCTGACGTGAGCGTCGTCACCCTCGTCGGCCACGATCCGGTGGTCCTGCCCTTGCTTTATTCGCTCATCCAGTACGCACCGGGCCTTCTTTTTGACCAGAGAGATTCCTTCCTTCTCCTAGAAGCCAAACGAGGATCCGGATCACAGTTGATCCGGCCACACCTGTTCCTGCATATAAGCTAGACAAGTATCTCCGACTTACTCCTTGAGTCGGATGAGACAACGTTAGGCGACCCCCCCGGTCCGGGTTACTCGGTGATCCGGCCTGCCTTGAGGTGACTCGGCCAGCATCCGTTTTGACCTTGCCGAACCTCGGCTAACTCGACCC
Organism: Avena sativa; assembly: GCA_916181665.1. Lineage (NCBI taxonomy): Eukaryota > Viridiplantae > Streptophyta > Magnoliopsida > Poales > Poaceae > Avena > Avena sativa. The sequence goes on from OV702290.1 coordinate 370,084,727, forward strand.
TTATACCCCGGAGTGACCCTACCCGGGGTTATCCCCCCAACATTAGTCCCCGAAGCTGGTGCGGCCTTAGCGGCCTTGGTCGCTAAGGCCACATCAGGTTCATTCGTATCTAAGCTTCGGACGTTTAGTTCCGGGTTAACTTTTTGTCTCGGATTATATGGATTTACGTTCCCTTCGCACGCTCCAAGTTTTCACTTGCCGACCGGGTCACCACTTTGGCTCGGATCCTATGGTTTTACTTTCCCTCTGCATATTTCAAGTTTTCACTTGCCGGCCGGGTTACCATCGTGGCTCGGATCCGGGCCTTGCTTCCTTTTCTCGTACGCCAACCCACGTAAAGGTTAATCATTACGTTGCCTTATTTTAAGGGTCTGCGCAGTAACCGCCGCAGTAAATGTCAGTGATTACTGTGCGGGGGTTACGTCATATCTGTCTCCTCGTTTACCGCAACTGCACGTCGTGTCATGGGATCACATTTACTCTGCGGCCCCCGGTGTGGCTTCTCTCTGATTGGTCGATGCTGGTGATACACGGCCACACCGTGTGGTTTTCCAGCGCAGCACGATCCCACTCGTTGATGACTGGGGGCGGTTAAATAGGGGAGGGGCACGCTCCTTAGCACTTTTCCATCTCCGTGCCCCCTCGCCCGTTCCTCTTCTTCTTCCTCGCGACCGCGCCGCCGCCAGTGCTTGTTGCAGCAGCGCCGCCGCCGCACCTTCTCCGTGCCTCCGCACCGCAGTCACCGCTGCACCACTGTTTAGCCACGGGTCCTCGTCAATCTAGACCGCAGATCCCCGCCGCCGCCAGCTGCAGCGAGGACAGCGGAATCGAGATGACAGAGGAGGAGCTCATCGTCGTCGAGCAGGAGATGGAGGAGGACGCCGGCGCGGCGGACCGCGGCGCGTGGGCCGGCTCGTGGGTCTGCGAGGACGACATTGACTGGCTCTACCGGACCCGGCGTATTCCTGCCGGCGTCGCCGCTCGTCTCCCCTCCTCGGAATTGGCCCCCTCACCCAATCCGGGTGAGTTCGTTGTTTTCCTTTCCCATTTCCAACGGGGATTTGGCCTTCCGGTGAGTGACTTCTTCCGGGACTGGGTCCGGACCTATCACCTGCAACCACATCATCTCCCGGTGAACGCCATCACCTCTCTGTCCGCCTTCGTTTTCTCGATCGAAGGCTACACCGGACTATGGCCCACGAAGGAGCTGTGGATCCGGTTCTTCGGCCTCCGTCGCAACGTCGTCCCCAACATCCACGTTGAGTCGGAGGACAAGCAGCTCACTCAGTTCGAAGCTGCCTCGATCTCGCCCCGGAGGTTTTCGATCTTTCCTCGGGTCACCAGGCTTGACTCCTGCAAAGGATGGGCCCGGACCTTCTTCTACGTCCGGAATGAGGGCACCGAAGACTTGATGCGGTTGCTGCCCTACGCTCTGGGTCACCCGGACACGCATTTCTGGGAGGAGGTCGACAGAAAACCTACAGCTCTGGCCAACCAAGTAAACAAAAGGTTTGCGAAGCTGAAGAAGCTCGGATTGTGCAACGAGGACGCCATGATCACATTCGTGCGCAACCGAATCTCTCCTCTTCAGTGGCGCACTCACAAGTTGTGCCACATGAGCTTCATCCGCGACCCCAACCGAACCTCCTCGTTCGAGTTGAGCAATACGGAGATCTTCCGCCGGGTCAAGGCTCTTTTCACCACCCATAAGGACTTCTCCGCCGAATGGATGTGGGGAATCGAGCATTACTGCCGTGACAGGCTCCCTCCCGCGGTAAGCTTCGCGGGGCGAATTTATTTCGGATCAATTTCATGTCGGTTCTTATCATATTTTTGACTTTGCTCCTTGTGCTTTTTTCTCAGCTGTTTCTCCAGCAAACCCTCGAGGATGGCCCGGATCCGACCCTTAAGTGGGCCCCGGACCGAGAAATCCCGGATGAGGAGGAGCCGGACCAGGAGATGTTCCTCCCCACAACCGATGCCACCAAACGACCCAGCGGTAAATTCTCTTCTCTTAGAGATTGGCCCGACGATGAGGATGACTCGGATATCGATGTGATTGAACCCGTTGAGGTTGTCCCTCTTTCTTTTGCCTTCCCGGCATCAGCTAACCCCGGTGGGCACATCCACGAGGATTCTCCACTTGCCACGGGCGAGCCTGTTCCGGTGGCGTCAAAGAAGAAGCACGGATCCGCGTCAAGTTCTTCTTCCGAACCTTCTCAGCCTTCCAAAAGGCAAAAGAAGGCCGGAGACAAGACTGCCTCCAAACGGGCAGGCAAAGCCCCGGCACAGAGGGCTCGGAAACCTAAGGAGGCTGAGACCTCGGATGCGTAAGTCATTTTTCACTGTGCAACACACTTCTCCCTGCATTGGGGTAATTTCACTCCTGACATTATTTTCTCTTGCAGGGCTCCTGTGGAGGTCCCTCAGAGCGGATCGAGCATCTCCTCTCCACTTCGGTCTAGTCCTTCCCCTCCTCGTGACGACGAGTCACGCCTGCTGAGCCCTATTCCGGAGGGCTCTGCGGCCGCTCCGGGTTCCGCAGTACCTCCTTCAGAGGAACGCGACCTCAGATTGGGAGGGGTCGGATCGGCCGAGGCAGCGGTGTCCGTCACTTCGGCATTACCGCAACCATCAACTACCAAGTCTACCGCAACTCCAGCACCAGCAGCAGCTCCAGCACCAGCCACCGAACCAGCGCCTGTCCCGGCTCCGAAGAAACCAACAGCAGCTCCAGCACCAGCCACCAAAGCTCCCGTGCCAAGTTCATCTGCCTCGTCCGAGTCATCTCAAGCTCGGCGAGGACCCACTCCAGCGACTTCCAAGGGCAAATCCACTGTGGTCACATCCTCCCAGCAAGCCAAAGGCAAGTCTACCTCCGTCGAGGCTGGGCAACGAACTTTGTCGTCAATGCTTCCAAAGAAGTCACCAGCAGCGACGGATCCTCCTGCCGAGCCAGCCGATTCGCAGCAAATGGTTCTTCACACTAGCCCAACTCTTGCCCTGATTGAAAGGAAAGAAGCTCACGCAAAGGGCTTGGTGGCACCTCACATGCCCACTGGCGAACGGTATCCTCCGAGCCTCATCGAGTTTGTCATGAACTGGAACAAGGCGGAGTTCGTCTACAACGACGATCTCCCGGAAAAGTTCGGCCCAGCTGAATTTTCCGCCCAGATGAATACCGCCGCCAAGGCTATTAACCTTGCTGGGCGTATGATGGAGGTACGGCGTTTCTTCTTTACATGCTGTAGATAATAACCATTAGTCCCCGAGCCTCTGGCGGAGTAACTTGTTACTCGGTCGGATGCTCCTTAGAAGATCAACGTAGCTGCATGTAAACTTCAAATATGCACACACCTAGAGCCGGGTTAAGTTCCGCTTGGCCCGGATCTCATATACTTCGAATATGCACACACCTAGAGCCGGGTTAAGTTCCGCTTGTCCCGGATCTCATATACTTCGAATATGCACACACCTAGAGCCGGGTTAAGTTCCGCTTGGCCCGGATCGTGTACACTTCGAATATGCACACACCTAGAGCCGGGTTAAGTTTCGCTTGGCCCGGATCCTGTACACTTCGAATATGCACACACCTAGAGGCGGGTTAAGTTCCGCTTGGCCCGGATCCTGTACACTTCGAATATGCACACACCTAGAGCCGGGTTAAGTTCCGCTTGGCCCGGATCCTGTACACTTCGAATATGCACACACCTAGAGCCGGGTTAAATTCCGCTTGGCCCGGATCCTGTACACTTCGAATATGTACACACCTAGAGCCGGGTTAAGTTCCGCTTGGCCCGGATCCTGTACACTTCGAATATGCACACACCTAGAGCCGGGTTAAGTTCCGCTTGGCCCGGATCCTGTACACTTCGAATATGCACACACCTAGAGCCGGGTTAAGTTCCGCTTGGCCCGGATCCTGTACACTTCGAATATGCACACACCTAGAGCCGGGTTAAGTTCCGCTTGGCCCGGATCTTGTACACTTTGAATGTGCACCGAACTAATTTTACACGCCTGTGCCTTTGTCAGGTAACCACCAATCGTCGGAGCGCCGAGTTTCAGCGCCTGCTTGATACCCACAAGATCTTGCGCGCAAAACATGTTGCACTTGGCGCGGAGCATGAAAAGAGGGGTAATTTCCTCTCTTAACACCTCTCCGTTTCGGTTGTTTCTGCCGGACTAACCTCCTTATTCGGTTTTTTGCAGCTGGGGTGGAGGCTGAAAACAAGATTATGCGGAAGAACTTGGAGGAAATCCGAGGTATGTTCTCTTTCGGCCAACGTCGTTGTGTTTTCCATTCTTTCTTCTCCTTGGCTCGGCAAACATTCACTCCTCGGCTTTGTCAGGTCAACACACTATTTCAGCATCGCTTGAGGATAGTGTGCCCGTGCCTGATATGATGTTGCATTTTCTCGAACAAGCAGGACAACATCAAGCCGAGCTGAAGAAGAAGAACGATGAGCTTGCCCTCCTCCAGACCAAGGACGACGAAATAGCCAAACTCAAGGCCGAGATGGAGAAGGTGAAGGCCCAACACAAAACCGAGCTCCAGAAAGTTGGCCAGAACTTCACCGAAGAGCGTGAGCGCTTTACCCTCCAGATCTCCAAGGATCAGGACCTGCTCAAGGAATATGAGGTCCGGCTTGGGTCGGCGCTTGCCGAGCTTGAACAACTTCGCCAGAGACGCGACAGTTGTATCAAGGAGTTGACCCGGATCCATCGCCATATCTCACGTAAGTTTCTTCCCCTTGTCCGACCTAGTTTTCTGGGTTAGCTCATATGCCTTTGCTTCAGCATCCTCCCTTTCCTTATTTTCAGATAACTTTCCGGAGGGTACTGCCATCGCCAGTGCTGCCGTTGCCAAATTCCGCCAAGAGAGGGGTACTCCCATCGCTCCTGATGGTGAGAGCATCCCTTTAGACATGGAGGACCTGTTGGTCAGCGTGTCAGCTCGGGTGGAAACTATTAAGAACTATGGGAAAGATCTCCTTGACGTTGCGGTTCGGATCTTCAACACATTCTGGCCTAGTGAGGACGCTCTGGAAAGGATCACGCTCCTTGCCGACAAACTGATGGAGATTGAGACTCAACTTGACCTCTGGAGGGAATCCGTCGGGCGTGCCGCAGCATATACCCTTCTCCGTCATATCCTTTCATGGTATGAGAAAATCGATCTGAGCCTCCTCACCCGTCGGCGCACCGGATCCAAATGGACCGATGATCCGGAGTGGGTAGCTCGGCGCCAGGCTTGCGCCTACAGCCTCGTCGAATATTCTCTAGTCCATGACTAGGTTGAGGGGCCGAGCTTCCTGGAATCCGGCGAGGAGGAACAGATGGAGAACGTGGAGGATGGGTCGGGCGATGATGGAGAAGATGTTGCTTCAGATATTGAAGACAGTGATGATGACGCCAAACTTCCTCCTCCTGCTGCTCCTTAGTTGAAAAAAACTTTTTAGCTAAGTGTAGAAGGGACGAAGTAGTGCTACATTCCATGGTCGCTTGGATTCCTCTCCCGACCTGTCCGCCTTGTTCTTTTCCTGTGGCTTTGCATCTATGAGATAATAAGAGTCATTGTGCAATGCTTTGCTCACAATAAATGGTCCTTCCCATGGGGGGATAATTTATGCATGCTAGTGGTACGCTGTACCAACCGGAGCACCAGATCGCCTTCCCGGAAGACTCGGGGGCACACTTTCCGTCTATGATAGCGTCAGAGATTTTGCTGATATATGGCGGATCTGGACAGTGCCAGTTCTCTCGCTTCTTCCAGCAGATCAACATCATTTTGCCGGGCTTCTTGCACTTCGGCTTCTGTGTATTGGGTGACCCTAGGCGAATCATGCTCTATGTCGGCTGGTAACACAGCTTCTGCCCCATATACCAGAAAGAACAGCGTGTAGCCTGTTGATCGATTCGGAGTTGTTCTTAAACTCCACAATACCGCTGGTAGTTCTTCTATCCAGCACCCTGCTGATCTTTGTAGCGGCTCAATGAGCCGGGGTTTTATCCCGGATAATACTAATCCGTTGGATCTTTCCACTTCTCCGTTCGATGCGGGGTGGGCTACCGAGGCTACGTCGAGTCGGATTTTCTTATCTCGGCAGAATCGTGCAAATGCTCCTTCAGCAAAATTTGTGCCGTTATCAGTTATAATGCTGTGAGGATAACCGTATCTCAAGATGATGTCTTTGAGAAATGTCACAGTCGTAGCTCCATCACATTTTCTTATAGGTTTCACTTTGATCCATTTTGTAAACTTGTCCACCATGACCAGAATGTGTGTCATGTTTCCTCTTGCCGGTTTGAACGGGCCAACCATATCCAAGCACCACACAACAAATGGCCATGTAATTGGTATGGTTTTAAGTTCCGACATAGGCATATGTGTCTTGGTGGCGTATCTTTGGCAACCATTGCATTTTCTCACCAGATCTTCTGCTTGCTCCAAGGCGCTTGGCCAGTAAAATCCATGTCGGAATGCCTTTGCCACTAAGGCCCGGGATGAGGCATGATGCCCGCATTCTCCTTGGTGTATATCTCGGAGGATGTCAAGTCCTTCTTCCGGGTCAACACACCGCTGGAGGACATTGGTCACACTTCATTTGTACAGCTCGGAATTGATGATTGTGTAAGCTTTGGCTCTCCTCTGAGTTTGCCTGGCTAGCACTTCCTCAGTGGGTAACGTTCCATCTTTCAAGAACTGGTATATAGGCAGCACCCAAGCTGGTATTGCTCGCGCAGGGAACATCTCCTCATCAATTTCCATTCGATCCACCGACATAACTTCAGCCGGATCACGCTGTACAGTCCCCGGGTCTAGCGAGGTAGTCCCCGGGTTCGGCGTGCTACCTCCCATGTCAACGTCCATGGGCTCAACTCCAGATTTCGTGTTTTCTGGGACATAGATTGAATCGGTTCCTGGGGACGACCTGATAGATGGTTTTCTGAGGTGCTCCAATGCAACACCCGGTGGAATCGCCTGTCGGGTCGATCCGAGCTTCGACAACATGTCGGCAGCTTCGTTTTCCACGCGAGGTACATGGTGAAATTCGCATCCCTCAAAGTAACCCGAGATTTTCTGCACATGAAACCTGTATAGTGCCATGTTTGGATCCAGGGCGTCCCACACTCCAGACACTTGCTGTATTACAAGATCCGAGTCGCCAAAGCATATTATCCGACGTATGCCAATTTCCTTTGCCACTTTGAGACCATGCACAAGGGCCTCGTACTCAGCGACATTGTTTGATGCCGCGAAATGGATCTGCAATACGTACTTGAGCTGATCCTTCTTTGGCGAGGTAAGCATGACCCCGGCACCTAACCCGGTTTTGGTTTTCGATCCGTTAAAGTGCATCCTCCAGTAGTTCGGATCTGGCGGCCTGGGACTTGATCGCTTCTCTCCTATCATACTGGGGTGCGTATGGTGCTAGCTCAATTGCCCATTTTGTGATTCTGCCATTCGCATCTTTGTTACCCATTATCTCGGATATGGGGGCTTCGCATATCACTTTGATGGGATGCTCCTCAAAGTAGTGCTTTAACTTCTTTGCCGCCATATAAACTCCGTATGCCACCTTCTGAAAATGCGGGTTGTTCTGTTTTGAGGCAGACAATACCTCGCTCAAGTAATACACTGGCCTCTGCACCGACTTACCCTCTTCATCTCGCTCCACTACAATCACTGCACTTACAACTCGGTTAGTTGCGGCTATGTAGAGCAACATTGGCTCCTTCGACAGTGGAGAAGCTAACACTGGTGCAGTGGACAACATCTTTTTCAAGTGGGCAAAAGCTTCATCGGCCTGCGGCGTCCAAACGAATTTATCTGATTTTTTCATGAGTTGGTAGAGAGGCAGTGCCTTTTCCCCTAACCGACATACAAACCGACTCAACGATGCCAGGCATCCAGTGAACTTCTGGACGTCGTTGAGACACTTCGGCAGCTCCATTCGTTCGATGGATCGGATCTTAGTTGGATTAACCTCGATACCTCGGCTGGAGACGAGAAATCCGAGTAATTTTCCAGCCGGGACACCGAAGGTGCATTTCTCCGGGTTAAGCTTCATCCGGAATCTCCTCAAGTTCGCGAATGTTTGCCTTATGTCGTCAAGGAGCGTTGCGTTTTCCTTGGTCTTGATAACTACATCATCCACGTAGACCTGTACGTTTTGACCTATTTGATCGTGCAAACATTTTTGCATACATCTTTGGTACGTTGCTCCTGCATTTCGTAAACCAAACGGCATAGTGCGATAGCAATAAGCCCTGTACGGGGTAATAAAGGCAATTTTTATTTGATCATCCAGGTTCAGAGGTATCTGGTGGAAACCAGAATAAGCGTCAATGAATGACAACAGTTCACACCCCGCGGTAGAGTCAATGACCTGATCTATCCTCGGCAGTGGAAATGGATCTTTTGGACACGCCTTGTTCAGGTTCGTGTAATCGATACACATACGCCAAACCACTGCCACGTTCGGATCATCCTTCTTCTTTTCTACTAGCACCGGATTAGAGAGCCAATCCGGATACATCACTTCCATGATAAATCCTGCTGCTAGCAACCGAGCTATCTCATCTCCAATGACCTTTCTCCTATTCTCGGCGAAGCATCGGAGAGGCTGCTTCACCGGTCTTGCTCCGGGTCTTACGTTCAAAGAGTGCTCAGCCAACTCCCTCGGAACACCTTGCAAGTCCTGTGTGGACCAAGCAAAAATGTCCTGATTCTCACGGAGGAAGTTGACGTGCTCGCTTTCCTATTTGTCAGTTAACTCGGCACCAATTGTTACGGTGCGCTCTGGAAACATGTTATCCACCGGGATCTTCTTGGTGTCCTTCGCGGCTTGAAACGATGCACTTCCATGCGGGTTGCTTAACGCCAGCATATACTGCTGCGCGGACTGAGCTAACGCCACCACCTCTTGAATTTTTCTTTTCTCTTGGGCAATTACGAGTGACTCGGCTAGGTTAGACCCGGCTGAGGTGCACTCAATAGAACGTCGGAAATCCCCAGCGATAGTAATTGCTCCATTTGGCCCGGGCAACTTCATCTTCAGATAACTAACGTGGCAAGTTGCCATGAATTTGCTCAGTGCTGGTCTCCCGAGTAATGCATGATACGCGCTCTCCAAGTTTACCACCTCAAACTCCAGATTTTCAGTTCGGCAGTTATCCCTCGTACTGAATAACACGTCGACCCGGACTTTGCCTATGGGTTCGCAGGATATGCCTGGTACGATCCCATGGAAAGTTGTTCTTGTAGCCTGGAGCATGTTCTCCGAGATGCCCAATTTGCGCATCGTATCCGCATACATGATGTTAATGCTACTGCCATTGTCGATTAGTACCTTGGAGAACCTCACATTAATGTTTGGTCCAATGAACGTTGGATCCAACACTAGTGCATACGAGCCCGGACTTGGCATAAGCTTAGGATGATCTTTGACGCTCCAGGTAATTTCCTGGTCCGACCAAGACATGTACCTCGTCACTGCAGGCATAACCGCGTTAACCTCCATATGTCGACGCTGCAAGCTTTTCCTATATGTTTCCTCTGTTGTGAACACACAATAGCTCTGGTGATGTTCCCTGTATTCATTTCTTCCCTCGTTGCCGGAGTACCTCTGATCCGGTGGTTGCTGGTTTTCCACCTGATGCACTGCATCCCTTCTCTCGCTGTTGTCATACCTCGGTGGAGGGGGAGGCAACATCAGTTGCTGCGTGTTTGCTCCGGAAAGCAATTGCTGCCGGGGTAACTCCTGCCGAGGTTGATCATTCCGGGGTGCCTGAGCATTCCCTGAACCACCTTGTTCTATCTTACGCATCCACTCATATTGCCTCGTCGTGTGACCCGCCGGACTGTTCGGATTTGGCGTGTGAAACTTACACGGCTGGTCCAACATTGACTCATAGGTATACCTCGGACGATCTTTCTTTTCCTGCCATTGCTTCTTCTGCTCCGGAGTCCACGTCTTCTTGCCATCATTTCGAGGAGTCCATTGCCCTCCCATTTTCTGGCGTTGGTTGCTCCCTGCTCCGGGCAGATCTTGATTCATGGCCGCAACTTGTTGCGAACCATATCGATGGTCCGGTCTATCGTCTCTCCTTTTTCCCCTGTAATCGTTCCTTCGGGATGACCCGGATCCGTCCCTCGGATAGTACTCCTCATTTGACTCGTTCGACGCGATCCTAGGTTGAGTCGGATCACCCAAAGCATAAGAATCCGCGATCCGGATCATCTCTGCCAATGTGACTGGCATTTTCCTTTGCAATTTCATCCACAACTCGCTGCCATATCTGCACCCTTGTGCGAACCATGCTATAGCCTGTGACTCTATGACTCCCTCACACGAGTTTCTCACGGTACACCACCAGGTCAAGAATTCACGGTCCGTTTCGTTAGATCTCTGCTTGCACATTGCCAGGGTCTGCGGTCTATTCGGTCTCTGATATGTACTTGAGAAGTTGCTGATAAACATTTCTTCGAAATCTATCCAGCAATTGATGCTTCCGGGTGGCAAATTGTTCAGCCATACCCTAGCCGGACCCTCCAACATTTGGGGTACATATCGTACATCCCATCTCAAGTTGCCAGTTGCAATTTTCACAGCTGTTGCGTAGTTTATCAGCCAATCCTCCGGCTTTGTACTGTCGTCATACGTCTTCGTGCCCCTGGGTAACTGGAAATTGGGTACTGGCGGTTCCTTCATGATCCGGGGTCCAAAGCACGCTGGACCCGGAGGACCTTGACATTCGATCTGTTCCGACCTATACAGGCGATCCAGTTTTAGCCTGGCGTCATCCGGCATCAAATCTCTGCTTCCCAATCTCGACCCTATCGCGTGATAGTCCGGTCTCGCGTATCCCGCATTCATCATCTCTGAGTCTCCATCATTGTATCGGTCTTGCTCTCGTTGTGCTCCTCTCTGTTGCATACCACGGCCGGCACTTTGCTCTTGCCTTGGTGCATTCCGCTGCTGCGGTTGACCTGCTCCTGTCGAGTTTCGCTGTCCGGCATTGCCGTTGGCAGCATTCCCTTGACCGGCATTGCCTTGGTCGTGGTTACCTCGACCAGCTTCACCTCGGCTCACACTTCGTCGATCGTCGTTTTTCCGCATCTCTTTTTCTTTTCCCGCACGCGTTGGGTCGTACGGAACGATCTGCTTGTTCCGTCTGGTCGAGGTTACTACCTCTTCTCTCCTAGGGCCACCATGAGGTGATGATGCGGCTCCAGCGGATTTCTCCGGGTTACCCATCACCGAATGGACGATCTTAGAAGCTCCAACTCTCTCCGGGTTACCTCTCAACAGCTCCTCGTTCTGCCTGTTCGCAGTCCGAACCAGCTCGTTAACCCGGTCTTGCTGTCTTTGACGGGCTTCACCTGTCAGACCCTCTAGCTCGGATGCCGCGGCATCTGCTGCTCTGAGGTTCTTCGCCGGGGTATTGTACTTCGGCAACCCCACAGACAGGTAGTTTTCCGACCCTTCTGGTCCATCATCACCTTCTCTGTTCATCTCACTTATGAGATTTTTCCCTTTGACCCTTACTACATCAACCTTGTTTGCCTTCGCGTACTCACGCAGCGTCATGTTCAACGACTGCTGAGCCGCTGTTATTTTCTTTGCGCCCTCCAGTATCTTTCGCCGGGTCTCCTCTAGCTTGGCCTGTGCCTGAGCCGGATCTACCACTGCTGCCACCGGGTTAGCCAAGCTATCCATACCTTCCCTCAGCACGTTCTCAGGCCTCTCTAGCGGAGGACCCCTAGCTTTCCTCGGTGCCTTGGGTGTTACCTCCGGGTCTGGCGCTGGATCCTTGCTCACGCCCGCGCCTGGCGCAGTCATCATCACCTCTACATGGTCCGGGGAGCGAGCGATACGCGCCCCGCGAGCCACAGTGAGGGGTGGTTCCCCGGCATCGACGACGCGACGCGGATGAATGCAAGACACGTCCACAGCAACATAGACCTTGTGTGCACCGAGCTTGACGAAGATGCCGTTGCACGGAAGGGGGCGCGCGCCGAAGCAGCCAGCGTTGTCGCTGACGTAGTCCAGCGCTCCAAAGCGCTGAACGGGCCCGGAGACGATGCGTTCGCCGGTGCCGATGAAGTTTCCCGTCCGGATCTTCACCCCTGCTAGCGCCGCTAGCCCCACGGTGGGCGCCAACTATCGTGGTGGTGTCACAGCAGATGCCATGGATAGGCTAAAGGTGGGGACTAATATGCGCTATGGGAATCCAGGGAGGGATAGTAGAGTGATTCTCTACACGGAAGCTTTGTATTGATGTTCGATCTCCAACATTACAAGTGCTCCTCGAGCTGTATTGACAAGAGGAGGAAGAAGTAACTCTCTTACTCTTGCCTACCAACTAGCCCCAGAACCCTAGATCTACTAGAATTCTCCTTGCTATGTATCTGAAAAGACCCAACCTCCTTACTAGAACCCCACCCCCCCCTTATATAGAGGTGGTTCGGTCCTAGTCTAGGGCATACGTGGAGGCATATTCCTAAGAATATGCCCCCTCCCAAAGTAGTAACCCGACAGGGGTGCTTTTCCCCCGCGTCACACTTGCTTTAGCGACGTAGCCTCTGCGGCGCCTGCGTCAGCCGACGTGAGCGTCGTCACCCTTGTCGGCCATGATCCGGTGGTCCTGCCCTTGCTTTATTCGCTCATCCAGTACGCACCGGGCCTTCTTTTTGACCAGAGAGATTCCTTCCTTCTCATAGAAGCCAAACGAGGATCCGGATCACAGTTGATCCGGCCACACCTGTTCTTGCATATAAGCTAGACCAGTATCTCCGACTTACTCCTTGAGTCGGATGAGACAACGTTAGGCGACCCTCCCGGTCCGGGTTACTCGGTGATCCGACCTGCCTTGAGGTGACTCGGCCAGCATCCGCTTTGACCTTGCCGAACCTCGGCTAACTCGGCCCTTGTACCCCGGAGTGACCCTACCCGGGGTTATCCCCCCAACAATTACCGATTTATTCGACTGTGTAGCGAGGATTTGCTCTCAGTTCCTTGTTCCTTCGTGGACATGATGGAGGACACTGGGGTGGACGCCAACAGTGGTCTGCCCCTACCTGATGAGACTGCTGCTACCATCGACGGAGGCGGTGAGGAAGGACATGAGGAAGAAGCCGATGAAGGGGATGATGAATTGGAAGAGGTGGACGAGGAGGCGTTCGATGCTACCCAAGAGAAGGCGAAATCGAAGAGATCGTCCAACTATACTATGACCAAAGACGAGGCATTAATCAGGGCTTGGGAGAGTGTGTCCATGGATGTTGTCACCGGGAGTGATCAGTCTTGGAAGAAGTATTGGCAGCGGATTGAGGACAAATTTTCAAACTTGTTCCTAAAGAAAGCACTCACACATTGAGATCTCTCCAAGACCGATGGGATACAATCAAGCAATCTTGTAGCCGCTGGAGTGCCGCCTATGAGCAAGTGAAGAATCATCTCCCAAGCAGCGTCAACATTGATGAATATGTGAGTAATTTTCTGATATTGTGTTCAACTACGACACTTCATTTGCATGTTGTGTTCAATTGTCATTGTTTCTGAAGGGAATATGTCCTGAGAGGCAATAATAAAGTTATTATTATACATATTTCAAGTATATGATAGATGTTTATTTTACATGTTATAATTGTATTAATTTGGAAACATTAATACATGTGTGTTTAATAAACAAAAGGAAAGTTCTTAGTTATACCTCTCTTATAAACTAGCTTGTTGATTAACAAGATGATCAAGGTTTCCTGATCATGGACATTGGATGTTGTTAATAACGAGGTCACAACATTAGTGGAATGATGTAATGAACAATCATCCGAAGTATAGAATTACGATCAAAGTCATTGTGTTTATATTGCTATAACATCTAACAAAGTAATCCTAGTCCTTAGACCATGAGATCATGTTAATCACTAATACTGGAAGAGTATCTTGATAACATCAAACGCCACACCGTGAAAGGGTGATTATAAAGGTGGGTTCAGTGCTACGAAAGTGTTATGTAGAAGCTCATGGATCAAGAGTGGGATTTGTCCATCCCGATGACGGATAGATATTCTCTAGGCCCTCTCGGTGATATTGCATTGGTTAGCTTGCAAGCAGGTGATAAAATCACTAGAATGTTATATCACGGGAACGAGAAAATAGTACATGTCGGTAACGAGATCAATCTAGGTATGGAGATACCGATGATCGAATCTTGGACATATAATATATAGCGAGACAAAGGGATTTAGTTACTAATGTTAAAGGTCCTCACGATCACAAAAGTCATCGTAGAATGTGTAGGAGTCAGTATGGATCTTCAGGTCCCGCTTCTGATTATTGATCTGAGAGGGGTTCGATCATGTCTACATTATTCACGAACAGTAGGGTGACACACTTAAGGGACACCAACACCATTTGAAGCAAATGTGTTTCAGATGAATGAATTGCAAAGCACTGGAATTATTTCAATAGACACCGAAACTGTTTCGGGTGAAATTGCAGAAATTGGTTCTGCATGTAATATTGAAATGTTGCAGGGGGTTTTATGTGAATGTTTGTTAATTAAAGTAATTAACAAAATTTTGAATAAATTTAATAAAAGAGTTTTATTAAATAAGAGAGCATTAAATTTGGAGAAATTTAATACATTTAAAGTGGAGACTAGAAAAGAGAATGTGAAGGGGCATTTTAATGTGGAGGGAGTTACCACCACATGAATGGGGGAGGTGACGGGTCACCCCCCAAGAGGCGCCGGCCATGGGGAGGGGCACCCCCTCCTCCTATAAAAGACCACCCCTCTCACCCTTCTTCCTCACACCTCCTCCTGAAGGATCTCTCTCCCCCTCTAGAATTATTCTCCCATGGTCTCGGATTAGCGAGATACATATTCTCGGTGGCATTTCGTTTGAAAGGAGTTGCTGTTTCCGCTGCATCGCTAGAGCGAGAAGGCGGAGGTTGTTCGGTGGCCTGAACGTGTGTGCGAGTGTGGATGCACTGCTGGTTTGCGGCGCTAGGACTTCCACATGATCTTGAGATTGGCAAGCGTACGACTACATCATCCACGAGTTCCTACTCGTTAACAAAACTTTGTTGTCTTCGAGGATAAGTTCTCCATGGATGTATATCCACCCGTTGCTTGTATCTAGTAGATAGATCTTGGCGTATAGTTCTCATCGTAGGAATTTTTTTGTTTTGTATGCTGCGAACCCTTTAGTGGTATCAGAGCCTGATCTATGCGTAGGTTCTTTGCATGGGTAGTACACATATGTTTATACTTGATCATGTAGGCGCACGTTGCCGCGCCCGTCCATTAGAAGAATAGAATGTTAGAAATTTATCAAAATATATTTGAAATTTAACATGTTCCATAGATAGAAACACATTTTGGTGATAACATATGTTCTTATAAGAGCACTTGGTACCCTCATCTGAAGCTAAAATTTCTCATAGGCTAATTAGTGGTTTACCTAGGATGACTTTCGAGATAGGAAAGAAACTAAATGTAAATTTCATAAATAGTTGTAGTGAAAAAGCAAATGATGAACATGTTCTGTAAACGAAATCACAGAAGCACAGGGACATGCCAAAATTTCCAAAAAAAAATAAGAAGGCATTGACATGGAAACGTGAATATAGTTATGCATACGTATTTGTTAAGTAAACAGTTACATATGGAGAAAAATAAAGAAATTTTATTTTCTTAATTTTATAACCAAGGGTACCTTTTAGTTCCAAAACAAACATGAGCTTTCAAGTCTCTTTTTTCAGACACATGCACATTTGTTACTTGGATAGGGCACATAATCAAATTCGTACCACTAATTCAAGATAACACAAGTGATTAAAAGCGTCATGGAAATACATGGAACTAAGCATTTTTTTAAATTACATTGTACTATCAATACAAAGATGATTAAATACTATTAAATAAGAGTCGGCACGCAATAGAGCATTTACGATAAAGTGCTAGTTACAGTGCAAACAAAAGCAGAACATTTTAAACAGAGGCTTTCACCGACAATATTGTAACCAAAGATGAAAAAAGTTAGAATAAATTTAAAATAAATTCATCTACTCTCTCCGATCCAAATTAATTGACTTGGATTTGTGGCACCGAAAATGTCTGCTGTGTAGCGATTGGAGAATCCAGTGGATGTGGTGCTGCACGTGCTCCTCATCCTACTTTTAGTTTTAGCAGAAAATTTAACAACGTCAGTTTTTCTTGTCTAGACGAATACATGATACATAGTTATTTTATCTACTGCGAAGTTGATAAACAAATATACTGTCTGTAACCTACAATGTAAAGAGCAACGCTAATAGTACTCGAAACCAGCTCAACCAATAGTAGTCGATGGATAAATCTTTTATTTACTGCTATTTGTCCCCTTGTTCCAATAAACTTAGATCTGTAAATTTAACGCAATAATTTCTCACTTCATGGCTCCTCACCCTCCTCCGAATCTACGGCCCTTATCCAGCACGATGAACATCAAGACCACCATAAGAAATAGGGGGAGGGGAAGAACGAAGGAAGGAGGGTCACCTGGGAGAGGGGGCTCTGCGGCCGCAACAGGGTGGCCAGGGAAATCTCTGGTTCCTCCGTAGTGAGGGAGAGACGATCTTGGATGGCCGCGTGCCTGCAGATGCCGGTGCTGGGCGGCGCGGCTGGAAAAAGCTACCGTGCACCAGTTAAGGAATCTAGTAGAAGTCGAGATTGCAGAAGGGGCACCGTGGTCCGCTGCTCGAGCTCATGTCTGGCGGCAGAACAAGGTCGTGAGGCCAACACGGTATAAAAAAGGTGTGAGGCCAAGGCGAGATGACTTTGTGCCTGCAGCCGTGTGTGTATTCTCAAGGTTGTGCGGTGAAAATCGGAAAAACCTTTTCTGTTCCAAAGAAGGAAGGGTCAATTACAAGAAATTATTCTTTTATGCCATCCTAATCTGACATCCATATTTCCTATCGTTTTATTGTAAAAATAAACGGGGCACGGCAGCAGTGGAGAACATGGGGAGGGGTTCCGGCGCTCAAGATCTCTTCACGATGGAGGCGAGGTGGAGGTTGTGAGGAGAGGTTTCCGGGTTCGCTAGGTTGGTCTAGTAGCTCAGTTATATGGGCTTTATTAGGCTATTAGGCCCAAATTTACTACATCGGGCAATTTGATAGGCATAGTAGCATCCCCAAGGGATATCTCGACCAATGTGGGATGCAGTGGAGATCGGATGGCCGAAAGTTTCTGGGAAATGTGATCTAATGGCTGAAATAGTTTGGTTCATGAGAGAGCTCCTAGATGACTCAGTTTTAATATCCCTAATGTGGGCGATGATGATCATGTTATTACGTCTTTCATGTACTTTGGATATTGGTGGCATAGTGAGATGAAGTGGCCCGGACCAACCTTACATGTCATCACACATGAGACAGGTTCCACGACTGACATGCAACTAGTTTTGCATAAGTGGCTGGCAGGTGTCTGTCTCTCCTACTATAGTCAATATCTGATTTACAATGAGTTGCTAATAATTTAGTTATCATCGTTGTGGTTCCATGTTCGTAGGTAAGAACGGTTCTATCTCCGAAAGCCCTAAGTCACGTAAAACATGCAATTGATAAATTAGAGGCGTCTAGTTTAGATCGTTGCTGGGCTAGTATCATGATATGGTAATGTTGTAAGTTGATGTGTAGTTGATACTCTTACAACACACTTAACGTGTAAGTTCCATAGACCTTGGCCTTACACACAAAGGAATGATAGAGATCATACCACGATGCATATGATAGTGATCAAATGCAAGAACCATATCATTTCACTTTACACATTTGATGTTCGCATCTTATATTGCTAGTTTGGCGTTTTAGTAGCGTTATAAGATGATCCCTCATTTAAATATCAAGATAAAAATATGTTCTTCCTTTAGTACGCACCGTTTATGTTTCGCCGTTTCAAGACATCACGTGATGATCGGGTGCACTTGAATCCACGATCATATTTCGGGTGTAAGACAGTTTTATACACGCGAGTACTAAGGTTCTTACTTGGCGAGCCTAGCATGTACAGACATGGCCTCGGAACACGGACCGAAAGGTTAAGCACGAGTCATATAGTTGATATGATTCACATATAGGTGCTCGCCTTTGAAGCTACACCGACTCACGTGATGATCAGACTTGGTGTAGTGGATTTGGTTCATGTAATCACCAAAAAGACACGAGGGATGTTGTTTTTGAGTGGGAGTTTAATTGAACTCAATCTATCATAAACTTAGTCTAAATAAACTTTACAAATTCTATTGTAGATGACACCACCTGCTTTTAATTTCAATGTGTTCATGGAGAAAGAGAAACTTGCTGCGAATAGTAGCAACTTCACCAACTGGGCTATGAATTTGAGAATTCTCTTCTCTGCTGCACAAAAGCAATATATGCTAGAAGCACCGCTAGGCCCCCCACCAGCTCCTGATGCCCCTGACGAGGAAAAGAATGTCTATGTGACTCGTCAGGAGGACCACAACTTAGTTCATTGCGGCATACTGTATGGGCTAGAGCCAGAACTTCGAAAGCGTTTTGAAAATGGCAATGCCTTTGATACCATGGGTGAATTGAAAATAATTTTCGATACCCATGCTGCCGTAGAGAATTATAATGCTTCAGAAAAGTTTTTTAGCTGCATGATGGAAGAGAATAGCTCCGTAAGTGAGCACGTACTCAAAATGTCTAGGTACGCCGATAAGCTTGTGTCCTTGGGAATAATGATTCCCATTGACTTAGGCATATATCGTATTCTCCAATCTCTGCCACCTAGCTACAAGAGCTTCGTGATGAACTATAACATGCAGGGCATGAAGAAGACTCTCCCCGAGCTTCTATCAATGCTTAAAACTGCAGAAGTGGAGATTAGGAAAGAACATCAAGTGTTGATGGTCAATAGAACCACCTGTTTCAAGAAAGACAAGAAGGGTAAACAGAAGGGAAAGAAGGGCGGTAAATCTGTTGCTATGCCTAAAAAGAAATCCTGGGATGGCCCTAAGTCTGATACCGAGTGCTACTATTGTAAGGGGACTGGCCATTGGAAGCGCAACTGCCCCAAGTTTTTGGCGGACAAGAAAGCCGGCAAGGCAAACAAAGGTATATATGATATACATGTTATTGATGTGTACTTGACTAGTACTCGCAGTAGCACCTGGGTATTTGATACTGAATCGGTTGCTAACATATGTAACTCAAATCAGGGGCTGCGGAACAAGCGACCGCTAGCAAGGGATGAGGTCAAGATGCGTGTCGGCAATGGATCAAGAGTTGATTTGATCACCGTCGAAACGCTACCTCTCCACCTACCATCGGGATTAGTTATAAACCTAAATAATTGTTATTTCATACCTGCACTGAGCATGAACATTATATCTGGATATTGTTTGATGTGATGTGGTTATTCGTTTAAATCCGAAAACAATGTGGCGAGCCTAGCATGTACAGACATGGCCTCGGAACACAGACCGAAAGGTTAATCATGAGTCATATAGTTGATATGATGCCCATACAGATGCTCGCCTTTGAAGCTACACCGACTCACGTGATGATCGGACTTGGTGTAGTGGATTTGGTTCATGTAATCACCAAAAGGACACGAGGGATGTCGTTTTTGAGTGGGAGTTCATTAGTAATTTGGATTAGTTGAACTCAATCTATCATATACTTAGTCTAAATAAACTTTACAAATTCTGTTGTAGATGACACCACCTGCTTTTAATTTCAATGTGTTCATGGAGAAAGAGAAACTTTTTGCGAATGGTAGCAACTTCACCAACTGGGCTATGAATTTGAGGATTCTCCTCACTGCTGCACAAAAGCAATATGTGCTAGATGCGCCGCTAGGCCCCCCACCAGCTCCTGATGCCCCTGACGAGGAAAAGAATGTCTATGTGACTCGTCAGGAGGACCACAACTTAGTTCATTGCGGCATACTGTATGGGCTAGAGCCAGAACTTCGAAAGCGTTTCGAAAATGGCAATGCCTTTGATACCATGGGAGAATTGAAAATGATTTTTGTTACCCATGTTGCCGTAGAGAGTTATAATGCTACTGAAAAGTTCTTTAGCTGCATGATGGAGGAGAACAACTTCGTTAGTGAGCATGTATAAAAAATGTCTGGATACGCCGATAAGCTTGTGTCCTTGGGAATAACGATTCCCATTGACTTAGGCATACATCGTGTTCTCCAATCTTTGCCACCTAGCTAGAAGAGCTTAGTGATGAACTATAATATGCAGGGCATGGAGAAGACTCTTCCCGAGCTTCTATCAATGCTTAAGACTGCAGAAGTGGAGATTAGGAAAGAACATCAAGTGTTGATGATCGATAGGACCACCGGTTTCAAGAAGGACAAGAAAGGCAAGCACAAGGGAAAGAAGGGTGGAAAATCTGTTGCCTCGCCTGAAAAGAAACCCCGAGCTAGCCCTAAGTCTGATACCGAGTGCTACTATTGCAAGGGGACTGTCCATTGGAAGCGCAACTGCCCCAAGTATTTGGCGGACATGAAGTCCGGCAAGGCAAACAAAGGTATATATGATATACATGTTATTGATGTGTACTTGACTAGTACTCGCAGTAGCACCTAGGTATTTGATACGGGATCGGTTGCTAATATATGTAACTCGATTCAGGGGCTGCGGAACAAGCGACAACTAGCAAGGGATGAGGTCACCATGCGGGTCGGCAATGGATCAAGAGTTGACGTGATTGCCGTCGGAACGCTGCCTCACCATATGCCATCGGGATTAGTTATAAACCTGAATAATTGTTATTTGGTGCCTACACTTAGCATGAACATTGTATCCGGATCGTGTTTGATACAAAGTGGTTATTCGTTTAAATCTGAAAACAATGGTTGTTCGATTTATATGGATAATATCTTTTATGGTCATGCACCCATGATGAATGGTTTATTTCTGTTGAAGTACTCATACGCACATCCATAATGTTGATGCTAAAAGGATTAAACTTAATGATAATATATCTTCATATATGTGGCACTTCCGTCTAGGTCATATTGGCGTTAAATGCATGAAGAAACTTCATTCCGATGGACTTTTGGAATCACTTGATTTTGAATCATTTGATACATGTGAGCCATGCCTTATGGGCAAGATGACTAGAACGCCGTTTTCTGGCTCAATGGAACGGGCGACAGATTTATTGGAAATCATACATACTGATGTATGCGGTCCAATGAGTGTGTCGGGACGAGGTGGATATCGTTATTTTATTACTTTCACAGATGATTTGAGTAGATATGGGTATATCTATTTGATGAAACACAAATCTGAAACCTTTGAAAAGTTCAAAGAATTTCAGAAAGAGGTGGAAAATCATCGTAATAGAAAGATCAAATTTCCGCGGTCCGGCCATGGAGGTGAGTATCTAAGTTACGAGTTTAGCACACACGTGAAAGAGTGTGGAATAGTTTCACAACTCACGCCTGTCGGAACACCATGACGTAATGGTGTGTCGGAACGTCGTAATCATACTCTATTGGATATGGTTCGATCTATGATGTCTCTGACTGACTTGCCACTGTCATTTTGGGGTTATGCACTGGAAACCGCTGCATTCACTTTAAATCGGGCACCGTCTAAATCCGTTGAAACGACATCATATGAATTATGGTTTGGAAATAAACCTATGCTGTCATTTCTTAAAGTTTGGGGATGCGATGTTTATGTGAAGAAACTTCAGCCGGATAAACTTGAACCCAAAGCGGAAAAATGCGTCTTCATAGGATACCTTAAAGAAACAATTGGGTATTCCTTCTATCACAGATCCGAGGGCAAGGATTTCGTTGCCAAGAATGGATCCTTTCTAGAGAAAGAGTTTCTCGCGAAAGGTGTGAGTAGTCGAAAGGTAGAACTCAAAGAGGTTATTAAATCTTCTCTTCATGAAATGGCTAGTAGCACAACACCGGAAGTTGTTCCGGAGTTGACTTCACCAAATGAAGAAGGAACTAATGATAATGATCATGAAACTCCGAAAGAGAACACTACCAAACCTCGCAGATCTAGCAGGACACGTGCAGCTCCTGAACTGTACGGAAATCCTGTTGTGAATTTCATGGTTGATGAAATAAATGACCCTGCGACGTATGAAGAAGCGATGATGAGCCCGGATTCCAACAAATGGCTAGAAGCCATGAAATCCGAGATGGAATCCATGTACGTAAACCAGGTTTGGACCTTGGTGGACTTACCTCATGACCGAAAGGCCATTGAAAATAAATGGATTTTCAAAAAAAAAACTGATGCTGATGGTAATGTAACCGTCTATAAAGCTCGACTTGTCACAAAAGGGTTTCGACAAATTCAAGGAGTTGACTATAATGAGACATTCTCTCCCGTAGCAATGCTAAAATCAGTTAGAATTATGTTAGCAATTGCTGCATATTTCGATTATGAAATATGGCAGATGGATGTCAAAACTACGTTCCTCAATGGTAACATTGAAGAAGAGGTGTATATGATACAACCAAAGGGTTTTGTCGATCCAAAGGATGCTAACAATGTGTGCAAGCTTCAGCGATCCATCTATGGAATGAAGCAAGCATCACGGAGTTGGAATCTCCGCTTTGATGAGGTGATCAAAGAGTTTGGATTTGTCCAAACTTATGGAGAGGCTTGTATTTACAAGAAAGTGAGTGGGAGCAATGTGGCATTTCTGATATCATATGTGGATGACATATTATTGATTGGAAATGATATAGATCTTTTAAACAATGTTAAAAGTTATCTAAACAACAAATTTTCTATGAAAGACCTAGGTGAAGTGTCATATATATTAGGCATAAAGATCTATAGAGATAGACCGAGACGCCTAATAGGGCTATCGCAAAGTACATACCTTGATAAGATTTTGAAGAAGTTTAAAATGGACGAAAGTAAGAAGGGGTTCTTACCTATGTTGCAAGGCAAGACATTGAGTAAGACTCAAAGTCCGGCTACAACGGAAGAAAGAGAGATAATGGATAAGATCCCCTATGCTTTAGCCATAGGCTCTATAATGTACGCCATGCTATGTACAAGACCGGATGTGGCACATGCTATTAGTTTGACTAGTAGGTACCAATCTGATCCAGGCTTGGAACACTGGATAGCGGTCAAGAATATCCTTAAGTACTTGAGAAGAACTAAGGAAATGTTTCTTGTATACGAAGGTGAAGAAGAGCTGGTCGCTAATTGTTATGTCGATGCTAGTTTTGACACTGATCCGAATGACTCTAAGTCTCAATCCGGATATGTATTTCTCATGAACGGAGCATCAGTTAGTTGGAGGATCTCCAAACAACCCGTGGTAACAAGGTCAACAACGGAGGCGGAATATATTGCTGCTTCAGAAGCAGCACAGGAAGTAGTTTGGATGAAGGAGTTCATTACCGAACTGGGTGTGGTTCCTAGTGCGTTGGATCCAATGGTGATCTATTGTGACAACAATGGAGCCATAGCCAACGCAAAGGAACCAAGGTCTCACAAGAATTCCAGACATATTAAGCGTCGGTTTCACTCCATCCGTGAGGATATCAAGGATGGAGATATAAAGATTTGTAAAGTACATATAGATCTCAATGTAGCAGATCCATTGACTAAAACTCTCCCTAGAGAAAAACATGATCAACACCAGAACTCCATGGGTGTTAGATTTATCACCATGTAACTAGATTATTGTCTCTAGTGCAAGTGGGAGACTAAAGGGAATATGTCCTGAGAGGCAATAATAAAGTTGTTATTATACATATTCCAAGTATATGATAGATGCTTATTTTACATGCTATAATTGTATTAATTTGGAAATGTTAATACATGTGTGTTTGATAAACAAAAGGAAAGTTCCTAGTTATGCCTCTCTTATAAACTAGCTTGTTGATTAACAAGATGATCAAGATTTCCTAATCATGGACATTGGATGTTGTTAATAACAAGGTCACAACATTAGTGGAATGATGTGATGAACAATCATCTGAAGTATATCATTACGATCAAAGTCATTGTGTTTATATTGCTATAACATCTAACAAAGTAATCCTAGTCCTTAGACCATGAGATCATGTTAATCACTAATACTAGAAGAGTATTGTGATAACATCAAACGTCACACCGTGAAAGGGTGATTATAAAGGTGGGTTCAGTGCTACGAAAGTGTTATGTAGAAGCTCATGGATCAAGAGTGGGATTTGTCCATCCCGATGATGGATAGATATTCTCCGGGCCCTCTCGGTGATATCGCATTGGTTAGCTTGCAAGTAAGTGATAAGATCACTAGAATGTTATATCACGGGAACGAGAAAATAGTACATGTCGGTAACGAGATCAATCTAGGTATGGAGATACGGATGATCGAATCTCGGACATGTAATATATCACGAGACAAAGGGATTTAGTTACTAATGTTAAAGGTTCTCACGATCACAGAAGTCATTGTAGAATGTAGGAGTCAGTATGGATCTCCAGGTCCCGCTTCTGATTATTGATCTGAGAGGGGTCTCGATCATGTCTGCATTATTCACGAACCGTAGGGTGACACACTTAAGGGACACCAACACCATTTGGAGCAAATGTGTTTCAGACAAATGATTTGCAAAGCGCTGGAATTATTTCAATAGACACCGAAACTGTTTCGGGTGAAATTGCAGAAATTGGTTATGCATGTAATATTGAAATGTTGCAGGGGTTTTATGTGAATGTTTGTTAATTAAAGTAATTAACAAAATTGTAAATAAATTTAATAAAAGAGTTTTATTAAATGAGAGAGCATTAAATTTGGAGAAATTTAATGCATTTAAAGTGGAGACTTTAAAAGAGAATGTGAAGGGGCATTTTAATGTGGAGGGAGTTACCACCACATGAATGGGGGAGGTGAGGGGTCACCCCCCATGAGGCGCCGACCATGGGGAGGGGCACCCTCCTCCTCCTATAAAAGACCACCCCTCTCACCCTTCTTCCTCACACCTCCTCGTGAAGGATCTCTCTCCCCCTCTAGAATTATTCCCCCATGTTCTCGGATTAGCGAGATACATGTTCCCGGTGGCATTTCGTCTGGAAGGAGCTGCTGCTTCCGCTGCATCGCTAGAGCGAGAAGGCGGAGGTTGTTCAGTGGCCTGAACGTGTGTGCGAGTGTGGATGCGCTGCTGTTTTGCGGCGCTAGGACTTCCACATGATCTTGAGATCGGCGAGCGTACGACTACATCATCCACGAGTTCCTACTCATTAACAAAACTTTGCTGTCTTCGAGGGTAAGTTCTCCATGGATGTATATCCACCCGTTGCTTGTATCTAGTAGATAGATCTTGGCGTATAGTTCTCATCGTACGAATTTTTTTGTTTTCTATGCTGGGAACCCTTCAGTTTCACTATGTAGGACAAGGTTGCACAATCAAGGTACAAGGGCATGGCACGTCGAGGAACAAAGCCTTCACTCTCCAACATTGTTGGGCATTTCTTGAGGGCAGTGAGAAGTGGAAGTTGAGGGATCAAGAGGCACCTCCTTCAAGAATAGGGTCAGCAATAAACATAGATGAAGAAGATGAAGAGGATGACGATGAACCAAAAGCCAAAATAAAAAGACCAGATGGCACCAATATGGTGAAGGAAGAGTTGAAGAGAAAGGTTGAACACGAGAAGTTGAGGGACAAGATCGATGACATGATGAAGCACAAGGTGATTGTAGCGCAGCAACAAATCGAAGCCAAGATCAAGATAGCTGACAAGAAAGAAGATGTCAAGATGAAAATATGGCTTGCAACTCATGAAGATGAGAAGCGCAAGGCTGAGTTCGAGGAGCGGAGGATTCATCTCAAAGAGGAAAAGGCTAGGGACACAATCATTGCTGATGAGACACAAGTGATGAAGATGGATATTGATAAGATGGATCCGATCACAAATGAGTGGTGGGACAATAGAAGGTTAGAGATGAAGGGATTCGTATTGGAAAACACAATTTTTTCCTAACTAGAATGCATCTGAAACCTAAGATCTATCTATGAGTTAATGCATTAACGAAATGGAAACCACCCATGAACAACACAACATAGGATAGTTATGTAGTTTCTTAGAACGAACTAGAATTAGATACGAAATACAAAGGCATCACTTGTGAACCTATAGAACAAGCTTCGCAAATCAACATGTTCGGTGTTCTATATTTGAGCTCTATGAAAAAGAAGAGAAAATAATTAGTGTTGCAGATTTTGAAGAACCAGATAGCATCAAGAAAACTATAATCAAATTAGTAGGAAGAGTTTAAATGGGTACTACATGATAGCGCAAGGATGCCAGGGAGGAAACAATAGCAGAAACTTAGCTGATGACAAACTAGATAGAAGTCAGCAACTATGGAGCAGGTAATGCAAACTAATATTTTCCAATGACTTAGGTTTTGCCAGAAACCCACAATAACATGCAATAACTGTTGTACGTAGTAGCTAAGAACATGTGCGTGACAAAATAACAAAAGTGTGCATGTGATGACTGCAAGTGCACAGATCGTTTGTAGCTAGTTTTGAAATAAAGATATCGATCCCATAGGAAACAGGAGTCTGAAGTCTAATAACTCTTTCAACTAAATACTGAAATAGTAATGCTAAATAACGTTCTAAGTAACAAGATAAAATGCGTGTTTTGTGTAAAAGATATTTTTGGGTTTTCAAATAAGAGAACAATAAGTAAACTAAAGTTGTAAGTAAACAAGAGCATGCAAGTATGATTACAAGAGTCTGCAAAAATGATGGAAAGAGTTCTCAGGGTGTAATGGATCCACCGCTAGTAATTAGAAAGAGTGATCAAAATTATTATAATGAATAAGACCATTTATGATATGTGTGGGAGGATCTCCATATATGGACAAATAGGCAGCAATCGCTGCTCACATCATCCTCATAACCACAACAGTCAGGAATCGATGTCAATCGAATTACTATGCTATTAAGGGATTTCTCCCATGGCATGGACATGGCTTAATGAGTTCTCCTTGATTCCCCAAGTTAGTACATAAAGAATGACAACAACTTTATAGTCACAGTAAGTGCTATCATCCCTCCGTCTACCAACAAGTAATCCCCTTAATCGAGTCCCCATAGGAGGCAAATATTAAGGAGGTGCACAACTCCCAACATCAAGACGAAGACAATTAACACAAACACATAATGAACAATATCACATAATAATCTTTATCTCAATTCAATCTCGTACTAGGGTTTCTCCATCTCCCCAAGAACAAAAGAAACTACTCACACATGAAGGCAATCAACATCATGGATAGCACATGGATGAAGTATGATGATACAATTGAAGACAAGTGCAAATCCAAGATTTAATCTAGAATTACAACAAGTAACCAAAGGGGATCGGTGATGGAGACATTGTTGATGAAGATGACGATGTAGATCGATGTGGAGGCCTTCAAGATCCTAGTCCCTTCTCTTGTGTGATGGTGATGGTGTATATCTGTTTGGAGGTGGCTATGGTGGTGGCACGGCGGCAGGGCTCCGCCGTGGTGGAGGATATGGCTTGGTGGCTCTCTCTTGGGTCCTCCCTCCTTTATATAGGCCTTGGGGTGCCCTAGGGTTCCTCTAATACTACCATATGACTTAGGGAAGGTTCTGGAGCTTTTCTGGGGCGAAATCCTGCCATTTGCGAGCTTTTTGGCAACTATACGAGAGGAGCTTTACGACCAAAAAAATAGCTCCAGCCGTATAGTTGCTCGTCAAACTATCTGTTCCCTTTAGTATTTTGGCCGTCATTTCTTCATACGAACTCTGTTTTGGATGTTCTTGGGCTCGTTGAGTTTGTATCATCTAGGGCTATAACCCTGTGGTCTTGGATCTTTATTTTGAGAAGTTGGAAAAATTCACTTTTCCAACACCTCAAATGGCTAAGTCTGGTCCCTGCAGCTCCTCCATACTATGCTCTCTTTGTTCCTTTTGCCTTTGTTTTGTCCATAATCATAATCAACACCTACACACATGTCATAGACAAGGAAAGTGATAAAATTCTACCTAAACTACTAAATGTGCAAAGCTCATATGAAAGTAAATGAGAAATAGAAATCATGCATATAAGGCATAGCTATAGCTGGAAGGAACATGATATGAGAGATAAATGGCACAATTTATATGGCTAAAAGAGGTGGTATCTCATAGCCATCAACTTCCCCAAGATAAACCTTGCTCGTCCTCGAGAAGGAAGGGTCGATAATAAATTAATAGTTGTGAAATAGCTTATCATTGGAAATCAATGTCTTGCATCCTTATTTCTTTTACAAGCTCGAAGAGAGAAAACATGTATTCATACAAGGCAAAACAAGATCAGTTATAAAGACCACTAAAGATTCATCAAAACTTATATGCTCCATGTCAACAGTGAATCTACTTGCAGACAAACTTGTGATCCTCTTATTGCACCTTTTGTATAACTTTTCATATCATTATTTTTTATGAGGCAAAACTTAGTCACAAATAGATGTCAAGCATAAATAGGAATCAATTCTACCCAATCATGTCATCTAGTTAAGGCTCTCAAGTGCAAACATCAGTTATTGAGCTTTCAGAAAGTTTATCTCTTAGTAACAAGATTTATGCCAAAAGGAAATGCGAGAACATGTCAAAAGAAGCATAGCATTAGAGTGTCTCATTTGGTCATCCACATCAATGAATCATGGCTATCAAACACTCATTTTCTATTCTTTGTCTTTCTAAAACTTCAGTTCATCATTAATGAGATCATGCCAAAACTTAGTGTGGTTAATCAGACTGTGCAGGCTAAGAATGGATACTCGTGACCATTACCAAGGTTTCCCTTTTTGGTATAATGATTTATCATAATGGTCAGAGGAGTATTCCCTCTTTCGCTTTGAACGCAGGCTCATGAGAATACCAATGCATACCCAAATATAGCATTTATGCTACATATGTTGGGCATCTCATAGCCAAACTCTAAGAGTTTCCTCATTTTGGACTGTTCAAAGGCCAACAGAGTTGTTAGCATCCCATGTTGTGCGACAGTGGTGCAGACACGCATAAAGCAATATCATACTTTAATCAACAGGTCAAGATTTGGCATGCATCTCAATTACCGCTAAATATTAATTTCTTCAAACAAATCCTTTAAAGAGTACTATTGTAACATCCTAAAACTTCAATCCAAGCTTATCAAAGATCAAATCATCCAAATTTAGGATTAACAAAAACTTTTCCATAATTAAAATGAAAGCATTCATATATGTGTGCATTTAAAATAAGAGTTGTTTTGAAGTGCCATGATTGTGTGATCCTTTGCTTCTAAAATGTTTCTTAGGTGATTTAAACCTCATCTACATCATTCCCAAACTTTTCCTAAAAGAAATCAAATAAAAAAGAATTAAAATAAAGGAATGGTCATTTTGACAAAATTAACTCCCATGCCTACTTTGGCTATTCCTAGTACTCAATTCTTAACAGAAACAATTTTGGATCTTTACACCCCTTGCTAGTACACATAATGAGGTACCAAGGCCCACCTTTTAATCTTCTAAAAACATTATGGAAACTATTTTAAATGGCAGTTCAAAATTGAATCTAATGCATATGCATAGATCACCCGTATTTCAAAAACCATCTAATTGAGCACCATTTTCAGAACCCTTGCAACCAGAGACTACCTAGCACTAGTGGAGATCACTCAAAAATTTTGAACTCAAAATTCAAAACTTTTTCTCTTGTGGCCATTTCATCAAACACTTGGCAGGCAGAATCATAACTCTAATCCTAGCTCACTGTTTGGAACAGGGTTTTGCCCCCATTTGATCTCCATTTAATCCCTCTGTCCCCCTTTGATCAAACCATGCCAATTGCAGCCCATCTCCTATGCCCTAGTGTCCATGCCAAGCCATGCCGAGCACCACCCTGGCCGGCCAACCTTGCAACCGTCACAGCAGACCACTCCCCCTTCCCTCGCCATGTCTAGGAGGTAGCCAACGCCGCACCGCCCCTCTCTGTCCCTTGCCCGAGCCAAGAGCAGCCGTGGACCACCGAGGAGAAACCGCGCCCAGTGCCACCGGACCATGCCGACGCCGCCCGCAGAGCGCGCACTGTCCCCGCGTGCACAAGCCGCCACTCGACACCAGCCCGCGCCCACCGCTCCGCCTCGACCTAGAGAACACCCCAGACACCCCCGTTCGCCGTCCAAAGCCCCACAGCCACCGCTCGTCGTGGACACCGCCGCCTCTGCCTCTCAGAGCGCCACCTCACCCCGACCGCATACCACCGCCCCTACGGCCGCATTGAAGCACTAGAGCACCGCCAGGGGACCGCCCAGCGATCGCCATCCCCAGCCATGACGCTAGCTCGCCGTAGCCATGTCGCCATCGTCGATCGTCCATCCCGCTCGGTCTCACCGTCGAGCCTATAAAAGGAGCCCTCCCCAGCACCAAAGACTCACACCATTCCACTCCTCTCACCTCTCTGAACCTCAACCACCCCTCGCCGGAGCAAGTGGAGCAGCAGCTCACCGGAATTGGAGCCGGAGCCGCCGCCTCTAGAGAAGAAGGGTGCCGTTGATTCCGGCCACCCCAAGCTCCGCCGCGACCATGCCTCGCCTCGCCGTTGTCTTCCACTTCGTTCGCCTGCATCGCCGACCCCGCTGGAGCCCTGGTACGCCCCCAGTAGACCCCCACCGAGCCGCTAGGGTTTGAGCTCGTCGGCGACCCGTCCGTCGTCGACGACGACCCTCAGCCGTAGATCTAGCCTCTAATCGCACGGCCCATAGCGCGCGTACCGCTTCGCATGTTAAGTGCCCCTGACAAGCGGGACCCCCCTGTCAGCTGAGCCCTGTGCCGCACAGCACCACTGGGCCGGCCCATTTCCTTTCCCGCGCAAGCCCGTAGATTCAAATCTAGGTTTTTCTTTTTAGTTAGAATATAGTTTCTGTCCAGTGTTTCAAAATTCAATTCTGTGAGTTTGACAAATCCAAATTACATGAAACTAATTTTGTCTGAAAGGTATTGAAAAGCTCTATCCAAGCCCGTTGGATTTAATTCATTTAGAGTTATAGATTTCTCCTAATAAAAATAAGAAGACAGAAGCTTTTGCAACTTGAAACATTTTTGTAAAATCAACCAAGTTAGCTTTTGAGTTGATTCCAACTCTCAAAAATCACATTTCATCATGTCCATCCAAATATGTAATAATATTAAAGTTTACAGATAGTGACTTTGGACTAGTACCAAAATAATGCTATATAGGCATTTCTAGTCACTTTAAATCATTAAATAATAAACTTAAACCAAAGTAATATGGATCCAACCTTTACATCTCATTCCCACATGTTAGAATATGTGGTGAGGACTGTGTCCACATGATCCCATATTTTGGTGGTGAATATTAAATTATGGTTAATTTTTCAATGAGTAGAAATTACTTTTCCAAAATAAAAAGGTGGAAACTATTGAATTAAACTTGTGATGTTTTGGATGATAATAGATCATCAATTGTGTGGTTTAGAATACTACTTAGCCTAAGTTAAGTATTGTTTGGTGATTGTGCCCTCCCTATGTATTTCTAGACGATAGTATCGACCAAGCCTTCGAGGAGGAGGAGTTCTACCAAGAAGAAGAAGAAGAAAACTTCAACCACTGCACCAACCAAGGCAAGCTATTAGTGGCAAGCTAACCCTTGCAAACATGCTTTAGTAAGCTATTGTAACAAACTAGAATAAAACTAGATAGTTTAGTAAAGATGCCTTAAGCATACTTTGATCACACCCCCCTTAGTGACCCAAAGTTCTTTAATTAATTTTGAAGGTAGCATAAAGAGTATAAAACTTGACCTAATTAGAAACCCTTAGATGTCATTCTATGGCATGACATTGATCCCACCTTTCCACCTTAGAGAACACTCTTAACCTAGTGTTTTAGAATAAATCAAACTTGATTCACTTTAGATGGGAACACTTGGTGAAAATGAGTTATGAAAACCTTGGAATGATGAGTCATTCTATTGAGATGTTTTGACATGTGTTGAGAAACACAATTGGTTTATGATGATGAAAATGATGAGGCATGAGCCTTAACCCTTATTATAAAACTGATGGTTGGATTCGGATGCGATACCATTCCAAATTTACCGTACAACCACATTACCTGAATTGGGTAAGGCTTAGCTAGAAATTTATATGCATTAGTATTAGTTCCCTCACGGGAGAGGTTTGAGCTGAGGCTACCTCTCAATGATGACCACCTATGCAGTGCCCAAGATGACTGATGGTCATGGTTGGGAGGCCATGCTCATAGGAGAGGTGCTTGTACTAGGGTGTGTAATGGGAAGGTTATGTTTGATTATCTGCATACCAAGTATGATGATTCAGGGTTATCCCTGACAGATGTATCGAATCTTGTGGTGAAAGTGTACCACCTCTGTAGAGTGTCAAACTATTCGAATAGCCGCATCCGCGGTTATGGACATTTGGAATGGCCATACTATTTCGTTGTCAGATGTTTTCTAAAGACCTTGAAATGAATGATGAACCTTGACTTGACCACAACAGGGTTGTGTAGATGACAATAGCTTCCCAACTTAAGTGATTCTAGACTTTTATTTTATCTTTTCTTGTTTCAGAAGTCAGCTTAGGTTTCAAACTTAACTTGCTAGTTATTCCTTCAGTTCAGTACTTTAACTTGGAATCATAACCCTCGCTAGTAGTAGTTTGCGAGTACTTAAAGAGTACTCATGGCTTTTGTCCCTGGCTATTATCATGGCCAGACTATGAAGGAGAGTATCAAGATGATGGTCAGCAGGACGGCTATGATAACTAGGACTATCTGCCTTCGTCAGCATTGCCTGTGCCCCTGAAGATGGACCCCACCGCCACGCTATCGTTTATTTCCGCTGCTTGTTGTATTAAAGACTGGATCATGAGATCCTTATTTGTGTAAAACCTTATGTATGGTTTGTAATGGATGATGTACTATGATATCCAATCCGTTATGTCTCGCAAAAATGGTAATCCTGGGATTGTGAGGTATGGCATAACGGGCATCTGGGATTAAAAATCCGGGTGTTGACAAGTTGGTATCAGAGCCATCCTGACCATAGGAGACCCTAGTTAGAATGGACGTCCAAACCAAAAACTTAGCTTCAAAACCAAAGTGAGTATTTATGAAAAACTATTTCCCTCTTACCCTTGTGAACTCATTCTTTATCAAAAATACATGTTCCTAAAAAATTCTTACATTACTACTTAAAATTTGACACACTTGATCACTTCACTAATTTCCTCATCCTAAATTCTTGTAGATGGAGACTCAGTTTAGCAAGTTTTACCAGTTGGGAAACGGAGGTCAGCTGATCTTCGAGAGGGATCTGGATTCACTGTCAGAATTTCTGGGACGCCCACATCCGGAGTTTCTTGGAGCTCAACTTCCAGGACCCCAGGAGGAGACCTACAATGGCTAGTCACCGCAGATCTTCGAGGAAGCATTGAAACCAACTTCCGGGAGAATTCAGTTCTCTGTGAGAGAGAACAACTGGCTAGATGGATTAGCCAGGGCAATGCATGAAGCTCTCGCACGCCTATGTGCCCTCAGCGTCAACAAGATTCAAGGAACCCGTTTTGCCCACTATGCAAGACGTGACTTCATGGGAATGCCGATGGAGATGCCAAGTCACCCATAGTTGAGGCGTAAAGTGGAGAACCTCGACTTCTTGCTTCATGACAGACAGCAGGAACTGGACAATGCCAGAGAGTTAGCCAACCAGAACCGTGCCATCCCCGACCAGAAGGCCCAGACTTTCACACTACTCGTCCAAGATCGCCAGTCTCTTCGTCGCCAGCGTGCAAAGAAGGATCACACCATCGCCCGTCTTCGCAAGAAGGTGGCCGACCTCGAGAATACCGTTAAGGAGCAGGAAGCTCAGCTTGCCGCCAAGGAAGAAGATGATGAAGGAGAAGACATCCAGGGAGATATGGATTCTTACCTCAGCAACGATGACGATTTTCTGGCAGAGGATGCTGTGGACTTCTACACTGATGATGAAGACTCCGACTTCATCGACGATGAGTAGATGCACTAGAGCACTGTCGTAGCATGAGATGTATCATCTCATTGTATTGTAGCTTGCAGAATGGTTCTTCAAACCATCTGTTTTCCCTTTGATTGTTGTGGTGTGTGTTGTATCGTGTGCTTGCTTACATGAATGAGAATGAAGTTAGTTGAAAAACCAGAGTCTAACTAAAAGTTGTAGCTTTGAAAACCCAAAACCATGAACCTTAGAATTTCCCTCTTACCCCTATATCTATCTCAATCTTCAGATGACTCGTGGAAACCAAGGAGGGAGCAGCTCATCGCAGGACCCAATGCTGCAGATCTTGCAGAATCTCATAGCAGACCGTGAAGCAAGCAGGGCCGAGCGTCAAGCCAACTTAGCAACATTGCAGCAAATCGCCCAAATGGCTCTCAACAACCAGGGGCATGGAAATCAGGATCACCATGGATCTAAACTCAAAAACTTTCAGAACACCAATCCCCCAATCTGCAACCAATCTGAAAACCCATTAGATGCTGATGACTGGTTACAGACCATGGAAAACAACCTAGAAGTTGCAGGAGTTGATGAGAATGAGAAAGTCCTCTTCGCCACCCACTATCTGGCGGGAGATGCAAGAGCTTGGTGGAATAGCGTCCGCAACATGAACCATGGCCAGGTGATGACCTGGGAAGCATTCAAGGTCAAGTTCAGCCGCACCCACGTGCCGCAAGGTCTTGTAAACAGGATGAGAGATGAATTCCGTGAACTGAAGCAAGGAAGATTGACTGTAGTGGAGTACCGTGACAAATTCTTATCACTTGCCAGATATGCACCGGATGAGATCAACACGGAGGCCAAGAAGAAGGAGAGATTCTTAAACGGACTGCATGATGAGATGCAGACTGTCCTCGTCAACATCCGTTTCCAGGATCTTGAAGAGCTAGTCGACTCTGCCATTCAGATGGAAGGGAAGATTAACCAGGCAAACGACAACCGCAAGTGTCGTATGATGCAGCAGTCTGGATCCAGTAGTCACCAGAAGTACCGTCCTAACCCCTCACCAGGATATGCACCAAGGAACAACTGACCCCCAAATTCTTGCCCAAGCTACCCCAACCGTAGCGGAGGAAATGTGAAGACCGGAGGAAACAATCCCAACTCCGGCAATGCCAACAATTTCAACCGTGCCCCTCCCAAGAGCAACAACAACAACACTGCACCCAGAACTGGCAGCAATGCTGTACCTGTTGCAGTCAAGGACAAGTCCCAGATCACTTGTTTCGAATGTGGAGTGAAGGGTCACTACTCCAATGAGTGTCCCAAGAAGACTGCCGCCAATGCCCCTGTGAATGCCCCAGCTCAGCAGCAGCGTCGTGTTCAACAAGGCAGGACATTTGCCCCAGGGAACCCGCACAACCGCAACGGTCGTCTCTTCCACATGAACGCAAAAGAAGCCCAGGAAGCACCAGATGTCATGCTGGGTATGTTTTCTGTCAACTCAGTTTTAGCAAGAGTATTGTTTGATTCTGGAGCATCGCATTCATTTGTCACCGAAGAATTTGTATGCACTAGTAAGATTCGCCCAACCAACCTGAAGCATGTCATGATAGTTCAAATCCCCGGTTCAACTACAAAAGCTAGAAAAATTTGCAAAGCTGTACCTATCAGAATACATGGGATAGATTTTTATGCCAACCTAATTGTACTTGGAACCAAAGGTTTGGAAGTAGTACTAGGTATGGACTAGATGTCAAGGCATAAAGGACTGATAGACTGTGCTAAGAAAGCCATCACCATGACCAGTAGTTCTGGAGTAACAGTAGAACATATCTCTGAAACCTTACCCTGTCAATTCAAATGCAACAAAAGTGTAGCCCTGCCTACCATTGACCAAGTCAGAGTAGTCTGTGAATACCCCGACGTATTCCCAGATGAATTGCCAGGTATGCCCCCGGATAGGGATATAGAGTTCATTATCGAACTAATCCCTGGAACCGGACCTATAGCCCAGAGACCCTATACCATGAACCCGTCAGAGTTAGTAGAACTGAAGAAGCAGTTAGATGCCATGTTAGCGACCGGCTTGATTCAACCAAGTGCATCGCCATGGAGATCACCAGTGTTATCCGTCGACAAGAAGGATGGAGGCAACCGTCTGTGTACAGACTACAGAAAGTTCAATGATGTCACCATCAAGAACAAGTACCCCTTGCCAAAGATAGAGGATCTATTTGATCAGTTGACTGGAGCTCAGGTATTCTCAAAGATTGATCTTAGGACTGGTTATCACCAACTTAAGATTCGTGCAACGGATATTCCGAAGACCGCCTTTACTACTCGCTATGGTCTATACGAGTATACGGTTATGTCTTTTGGATCAACCAATGCCTCTGCTTATTTCATGAATCTCATGAATAAGATCTTTATGAATTTCCTAGATAAGTTTGTAGTGGTGTTTATCGACGACATCCTTATCTACTCCAAGTCAGAAGAAGAGCATGAGCAACATCTGAGAATCATCCTAGAAACCCTGAGAGAACATCAGTTATATGCCAAGTTCAACAAATGTGAGTTCTGGCTGAAAGAAGTAGGATTCCTAGGACATATTGTGTCTGCCGGAGGAGTCTCTGTTGATCCCAGCAAGATCAAAGATGTCGAAGAATGGGAAGCCCCAACAAATCAAACCCAAGTTCGTTCATTTCTCGGATTAGCGGGATATTACCGCAAATTCGTAGAAGGATTCTCGAGCATAGCCCGACCAATGACCCAATTGTTGAAGAAGGACAAGAAGTTTGAATGGACAGACAAGTGTGAAGCCAGTTTCCAGGAGCTGAAGAAGAGATTGATATCCGCCCCAATCTTGATCATGCCAGACATCAAGAAGCCATTTGATGTATATTGTGATGCATCCAAGATTGGTCTAGGATGTGTATTGATGCAAGAAGGCAAAGTCATCGCGTATCTGTCTCGACAACTGAAGCAACATGAGCAGAACTATCTGACCCATGATCTTGAGCTAGCAGCGGTGGTTCTAACATTGAAGACATGGCGTCATTATTTGATGGGTAATCGCTGTGTGATTTACTCAGATCATAAGAGCTTGAAGTATATCTTCACCTAGAAGGAGTTGAATATGAGGCAAAGAAGATGGATAGAGTTAATCAAGGATTATGACCTTGACATTCACTATCACCCCGGCAAAGCCAATGTGGTAGCGGATGCTCTTAGCAGATTGCCGTGTAGGCTTAACACCATGATCAAAGAGAAGCAACCAAGTTTGTATGAGGAGTTGGAGCAATTCAGGACTGAGTTAGTTAGCAAAGGATTCCTCGCTAGCATTGAACTTCAACCCACTTTGATTAGCCAAATCAAGGAAGCCCAGAAGGGAAATGAAAGTATCGACGGGATCAAACGTCGTATTGGTACAGGCAAAGTACCTGGATTCACCGAAGACGAAGAAGGTGTACTGTGGTACAAGGGACGTATCTGTGTACCAGCAGATTCAGAGCTGAAGGAAATTATCATGAAGGAAGCTCATGATACTCTTTATTCTATCCACCCCGGAGGAACAAAGATGTATCAGGATTTGAAAGAGCAATTTTGGTGGCACAAGATGAAGAGAGAGATCGGAAGCTACATCGCCAAGTGTGACATTTTTCAAAGAGTCAAAGCAGAGCATCAGAGACCTGCAGGATTGTTGCAACCATTGCAGGTTCCGGAATGGAAATGGGATTCCGTCGGAATGGATTTTATCACCGGTTTACCTACTTCTAGTAGGGGAAATGACTCAATCTGGGTCATAGTTGATAGACTATCCAAGGTAGCCCACCTCATACCAGTCAAGACAACCTACCAAAGTGCAAAGCTAGCAGAGCTGTACATTGCTAGAATTGTTAGTCTGCATGGAACCCCCAAGACCATCGTATTAGATCGAGGAACTCAATTTACTTCAAGATTTTGGCAGAAAGTTCAAGAAGGTTTAGGAACCAAGTTGAATTTCAGTACCGCTTATCACCCGCAAACAGATGGACAGACTGAGAGA
This sequence comes from Avena sativa, assembly GCA_916181665.1. Taxonomy (NCBI): domain Eukaryota; kingdom Viridiplantae; phylum Streptophyta; class Magnoliopsida; order Poales; family Poaceae; genus Avena; species Avena sativa. Next base: position 370,122,816 of record OV702290.1, read on the forward strand.
GTCAACCAGATATTGGAGGATATGCTTAGAGCTTGTGTGTTGGAATACGGATCAAAATGGGAAGACTGCCTGCCTTTCGCAGAATTCTCATATAACAACAGTTATCAAGCTAGTTTGCAGATGGCACCCTTTGAATTCCTATACGGAAGAAAGTGTCGTACCCCTTTGAATTGGTCGCAAGTAGGAGAGAGTCAGATCTTTGGACCCGACATTCTCCGAGAAGCAGAAGAGAAATTTCACAAAGTTCGTGAGCACCTCAAGACCGCCCAATCCAGACAGAAGAGTTATGCTGACAAGAGAAGAAGAGACCTGACTTTCAATGTCGGAGATTTCGTATATCTCAAGGTTTCACCATTGAAGGGAACCCAACGCTTTAGTTTGAAGGGAAAGTTAGCTCCCAGATATATCGGACCTTTCAAGATTCTGAACCGCCGAGGAGAAGTATCGTATCAACTGGAACTGCCTGAAGAGATGTCAGCCATCCATAATGTGTTCCATATCTCGTTACTTCGCAAATGCTTGGAAGTGCCTGAGAAGACTGAAGTTTTCAAAAATATCGATCACAGAGCAGTGGAAATCAACAATGACCTGACCTATCGGGAAGTGCCCATCCGTATCTTAGAGGAAGCCTACAGAACACCAGGACCAGGAGTATCAAGTTTCTCAAGATTTAGTGGAGCAACCATACCGAGGAGGAAGCTACTTGGGAGCGCGAGGATTACATTAGGATAGAGTTCCCAGATCTCTTTAGTTCCTAGTTTTCTTGTAAATCTCGGGACAAGATTTTATTTAAGGGGGGAAGGTTTGTAACATCCCAAAACTTCAATCCAAGCTTATCAAAGATCAAATCATCCAAATTTAGGATTAACAAAAACTTTTCCATATTTAAAATGAAAGCATTCATATATGTGTGCATTTAAAATAAGAGTTGTTTTGAAGTGCCATGATTGTGTGATCCTTTGCTTCTAAAATGTTTCTTAGGTGATTTAAACCTCATCTACATCATTCCCAAACTTTTCCTAAAAGAAATCAAATCAAAAAGAATTAAAATAAAGGAATGGTCATTTTGACAAAATTAACTCTCATGCCTACTTTGGCTATTCCTACTACTCAATTCTTAACAGAAACAATTTTAGATCTTTACACCCCTTGCTAGTACACATAATGAGGTACCAAGGCCCACCTTTTAATCTTCTAAAAACATTTTGGAAACTATTTTAAATGGCAGTACAAAATTGAATCTAATGCATATGCATAGATCACCCCTATTTCAAAAACTATCTAATTGAGCACCATTTTCAGAACCCTTGCAACCAGAGACTACCTAGCACTAGTGGAGATCACTCAAAAATTTTGAACTCAAAATTCAAAACTTTTTCTCTTGCGGCCATTTCATCAAACACTTGGCAGGCAGAATCATAACTCTAATCCAAGCTCACTGTTTGGAACAGGGTTTTGCCCCCATTTGATCTCCATTTAATCCCTCTGTCCCCCTTTGATCAAACCATGCCAATTGCAGCCCATCCCCTATGCCCTAGTGTCCATGCCAAGCCATGCCGAGCACCACCCTGGTCGACCAACCTTGCAACCGTCGCAGCAGACCACTCCCCCTTCCCTCGCCATGTCTAGGAGGTAGCCAACGCCGCACCGCCCCTCTCTGTCCCTTGCCCGAGCCAAGAGCAGCCGTGGACCATCGAGGAGAAACCGCGCCTAGTGCCACCGGACCATGCCGACGCCGCCCACAGAGCGCGCACTGTCCCCGCGTGCACAAGCCGCCACTCGACACCAGCCCGCGCCCACCGCTCCGCCTCGACCTAGAGAACACCCCAGACACCCCCGTTCGCCGCCCAAAGCCCCACAGCCACCGCTCGTCGTGGACACCGCCGCCTCTACCTCTCAGAGCGCCACCTCACCCCGACCGCATACCACCGCCCCTACGGCCGCATTGAAGCACTAGAGCACCGCCAGGGGACCGCCCAGCGATCGCCATCCCCAGCCATGACGCTAGCTCGCCGTAGCCATGTCGCCACCGTCGACCGCCCATCCCGCTCGGTCTCACCATTGAGCCTCTAAAAGGAACACTCCCCAGCACCAAAGACTCACACCATTCCACTCCTCTCACCTCTCTGAACCTCAACCACCCCTCGCCGGAGCAAGTGGAGCAGCAGCTCGCCGGAATTGGAGCCAGAGCCGCCGCCTCTAGAGAAGAAGGGTGCCGTTGATTCCGGCCACCCCAAGCTCCACCGCGACCACGCCTCGCCTCGCCGTTGTCTTCCACTTCGTTCGCCCGCATCGCCGACCCCGCTGGAGCCCTGGTACGCCCCCAGTAGACCCCCACCAAGCCGCTAGGGTTTAAGCTCGCCGGCGACCCGTCCGTCGTCAACGACGACCCTCAGCCGTAGATCTAGCCTCTAATCGCACGGCCCATAGCGCGCGTACCGCTTCGCGTGTTAAGTGCCCCTGACAAGCGGGAACCCCCTGTCAGCTGAGCCCTGTGCCGCACAGCACCACTGGGCCGGCCCATTTCCTTTCCCGCGCAAGCCCGTAGATTCAAATCTAGGTTTTTCTTTTTAGTTAGAATATAGTTTCTGTCCAGTTTTTCAAAATTCAATTCTGTGAGTTTGACAAATCCAAATTACATGAAACTAATTTTGTCTGAAAGGTATTGAAAAGCTCTATCCAAGCCCGTTGGATTTAATTCATTTAGAGTTATAGATTTCTCCTAATAAAAATAAGAAGACAGAAGCTTTTGCAACTTGAAACATTTTTGTAAAATCAACCAAGTTAGCTTTTGAGTTGATTCCAACTCTCAAAAATCACATTTCATCATATCTATCCAAATATGTAATAATATTAAGGTTTATAGACAGTGACTTTGGACTAGTACCAAAATAATGCTATATAGGCATTTCTAGTCACTTTAAATCATTAAATAATAAACTTAAACCAAAGTAATATGGATCCAACCTTTACATCTCATTCCCACATGTTAGAATATGTGGTGAGGACATGTGTCCACATGATCCCATATTTTGGTGGTGAATATTAAATTATGGTTAATTTTTCAATGAGTAGAAATTACTTTTCCAAAATAAAAAGGTGGAAACTATTGAATTAAACTTGTGATGTTTTGGATGATAATAGATCATCAATTGTGTGGTTTAGAATACTACTTAGCCTAAGTTAAGTATTGTTTGGTGATTGTGCCCTCCCTATGTATTTCTAGACGATAGTATCGACCAAGCCTTCGAGGAGGAGGAGTTCTACCAAGAAGAAGAAGAAGAAAACTTCAACCACTGCACCAACCAAGGCAAGCTATTAGTGGCAAGCTAACCCTTGCAAACATGCTTTAGTAAGCTATTGTAACAAACTAGAATAAAACTAGATAGTTTAGTAAAGATGCCTTAAGCATACTTTGATCACACCCCCCTTAGTTGACCCAAAGTTCTTTAATTAATTTTGAAGGTAGCATAAAGAGTATAAAACTTGACCTAATTAGAAACCCTTAGATGTCATTCTATGGCATGAGATTGATCCCACCTTTCCACCTTAGAGAACACTCTTAAGCTAGTGTTTTAGAATAAATCAAACTTGATTCACTTTAGATGGGAACACTTGGTGAAAATGAGTTATGAAAACCTTGGAATGATGAGTCATTCTATTGAGATGTTTTGACATGTGTTGAGAAACACAATTGGTTTATGATGATGAAAATGATGAGGCATGAGCCTTAACCCTTTTTATAAAACTGATGGTTGGATTCGGATGCGATACCATTCCAAATTTACCGTACAATCACATTACCTGAATTGGGTAAGGCTTAGCTGGAAATTTATATGCATTAGTATTAGTTCCCTCACGGGAGAGGTTTGAGCTGAGGCTACCTCTCAATGATGACCACCTATGCAGTGCCCAAGATGACTGATGGTCATGGTTGGGAGGCCATGCTCATAGGAGAGGTGCTTGCACTAGGGTGTGTAAAGGGAAGGTTATGTTTGATTATCTGCATACCAAGTATGATGATTCAGGGTTATCCCTGACAAATGTATCGAATCTTATGGTGAAAGTGTACCACCTCTGCAGAGTGTCAAACTATTCGAATAGCCACGTCCGCGGTTATGGACATTTGGAATGGCCATACTGTTTCGTTGTCAGATGTTTTCTAAAGACCTTGAAATGAATGATGAACCTTTACTTGACCACAACAGGGTTGTGTAGATGACAATAGCTTCCCAACTTAACTGATTCTAGACTTTTATTTTATCTTTTCTTGTTTCAGAACTCAGCTTAGGTTTCAAACTTAACTTGCTAGTTATTCCTTCAATTCAGTACTTTAACTTGGAATCATAACCCTCGCTAGTAGTAGTTTGCGAGTACTTAAAGAGTACTCATGGCTTTTGTCCCTGGCTATTATCATGGCCAGACTATGAAGGAGAGTATCAAGATGATGGTCAGCAGGACGGCTATGATAACTAGGACTATCTGCCTTCGTCAGCATTGCCTGTGCCCCTGAAGATGGACCCCACCGCTACGCTATCGTTTATTTCCGCTGCTTGTTGTATTAAAGACTGGATCATGAGATCCTTATTTTTGTAAAACCTTATGTATGGTTTGTAATGGATGATGTACTGTGATATCCAATCCGTTATGTCTCGCAAAAATGGTAATCCTGGGATTGCGAGGTATGGCATAACAGGCATCTGGGATTAAAAATCCGGGTGTTGACAACTATCAAGTCGATCATCACATCTATGGTGTTGAGTATCTTTAAGGCTAAACTCTTAAGACAATTAAACAACACCTTATTTAGCATAGAACTCAAAATTTCGAAATATCATTTACAATTGACAAATCCTTCTGCAAGCAAACTATCAAGTCTATTGTTTTGACATTATGGGGTCGAGCATAACCTATTCATTTAAGACAAGGCTATTTAGTGACAACCAACAAATTTCAAATGATCTTGATCAAGTATTCATTCTTTCCAAGTGTAGATATTGTGGCAATGTTTTCTAGAGGTTCACAAATAGTGTCACAAGCTTGATAAACAATTTGGCAAGATGCATACAAGCTCTAAGTTAACTCCTATGGTGCCTATCATGAGCAAGTGTATCCCCATATGAATACAGAACTAGACTCACTTAAACAAGCATTCAAAAATAGCGGGATACATGATTGCATTAAACCTTCATCGAATACGAACATTGCACAAGACTCTACACATGCAGAAGTAACTTCCCCAAGCTTAGAACTTTGCAAGAACCAAACTTGAGTATATCACCAAAAGAAAAGAGAAAATATAGTTTCCAAAAGAGAGTGTGATAAGTGGTTACCTCCCCAACCTTAGTTGAAAACAATGGTGACACACTTTATCGCTAAGGTACAAGTAACCTCTCTTTTGATGGACAAATAACCTTTGCTTCAACATGTATTTCTTGATATGGCCCGGTGTGCCTTCCTTGAGGACCTGCTTAAAAACTAAAAAGAAAACGAAATATTTTTGTGTTTTTTAAGACACGGGTTTAGCTCAAAGGTGATAAAAATACAAGTCCCACTGAGTCGGTTCATCAACCTAAGCACCACGCTTAAGTCAACAAACTAGTTCTAGAAGATGCCTCTCCTAGATTGTGATGAGGTGCAAGTGAAGCAGGATACGAGACACGAGTGTGCAGGCTCTATGTGCTTATAAAAGAGGTTAGAGTTGGAAGGTTTTATCAGACACTGATTGTCAAAGCATTGAATTGAAGCAACCAAGTGGCTCATGTGAGTGTTTGCACGGTCGGCACTACTGTACACATTGTCACACAAGGTTCAAGTCCCTGTGAAAATAACACAAAAAATAAAATGCATCGGTTTGGTATACGAATATAGTTCGTTTACCCCACCGATAAAAGGAAAGTAAAAAAGAAAACATGAACTTCTATAGAGAATTACATTCTAGGAGGTTTCTGAGGTAGAAATTTATTTCTTACATATGCTTGGCTTCTCTAGATCATGGGAGAAGGTCCCATGTGGTGTTTCAAGGTTTTCAGAAGAAGAAAGAGTAAAATTTTGAGCAATGATTACCTTCCAGTTGGCGTTCGAGGGGTTTTCCCAACTATACAGGTGTAACTATACGGCCGGACCAAAAAGGTCCCGCCGTATAGTTGGTCATTAAACTTTCTGTACCTTGGAAAATAAAATATAAAAAGTCATCGATATCTATACGACCGGAACTATATGGCCAGAATTTTTATTCCCGCCGTATAGTTGGTCGTTAAACTATCAGTACATTGGAAAAGAATTGTACGGAAGCACCGGTATCTATACGACTGGAGCTATACGGACGGAATTTTTATTCCCTCCATATAGTTTGTCGTTAAACTCTCAATACATATGAAAGAAAAATTATCGATGACAAAGATATCTATACGACCGGAACTATACGGCCGAAATTTTTATTCCCGTCTTATAGTGGTCGTTAAACTCTCTGTATGCATAAAAAAGTTTTATTTCTTCAAGAATTCTTTCTTATCCCGAAACTTAGAAAAACACCTTGTTTTGACAGTAAAATAACAACTTTAATTTTTGACCAAAAACTGCATGCATAAAACGCGATTTAAGTACAACTAAGCTATGCAACACATAGTAACAATAAATTCTACCTTTTTAAAACTACAACAAGATAACTCTAATATCAAACCATGCAAAGAATAAAAATGTCAATGCAACATGAATGCATCAAGACTCAAAACACAAAACTAAGAAAGACACCTAATGACTTCCAGGTTGCCTCCCGAGAAGCGCTTTCTTATAACCAAGTAGCTAAGCTTTTCTCCAATATAATTTCAATAGATAGGGGCCAGAGAATTATTTATTCTTACCTCCAAAAGATGTTTGGAGCACTTACTATTATATCCTGGTCGAAGTCTCACCCGCTTGCAGTGCATCGGAGTCTTGTAGATAAATGTGTTATTGCTCACAAATGATGATTGATGCGCCATGTGTGGTGAGAATACCTCCCTAGATAGCTTCAACAAAAGGATTAGATATTTACATGTAAAGTCAAACATTTTACCTTTGATAGCATCATTGGAATACAATTCATAGTACTCTTCTTGGGCTACACTATCACGAGGAAACACTTCATAATACTCATCTTTAGCAGCAGGGAAAAATTCAAAAGTGTCTCTATTCTCTAGTTCATCACCCATGCTAACAAGTTCCTCAGTTCTAGAGTTATCAATCCAATCACATAAACAAGCATCATCAACAAATGTTTCATCAAAGATGTGCTCTCCCAAAACCTGCTCACTAATACTACAAGGATTTATTCCCAGTTCATCATTATTAGTGTTTTCCAAATGAGTATCTAGGCATAAAGCCTCCGCAGATAAATTATCTTCAGTTTCAACACAATAAGAATCATTACTAGAGACTGAGGCATCATAAACAAACTTATTATTAGTAGAATGATGTTTGTCTTCAACTTCACCTTTTTGGTGTTCCTCCTTGTTATCCAGTGTTCCTGCAAAATGTTAGTTTCAGGAACTATTGTTTTACATAGCTCCTTGCTCTTTATCACAAGTGCATTCCCACTAAAATGTTCTTGACAATATAATCCATAATATTATGATACCTTGCTAAATCCTCATTATCGCTACTTTTCATAATAATACCAATTTTCCTAAGCACCTCATGAGACCCTTCATAAACTATGTATTCCAAGAGTTTTACATTATTACCGTTTATATGAGTATTGGTTGATAAAAACTCTTTAAAGAGATGAATGCATTCATAATCATAAAGCTTGTTAGGCTTACCATTATATTGCCTCATCCCTTCAAATAAATTTGATAAATTATCAGAACAGTAATCCACCTGCTTCCACATGTCCACTAGTTGCATATCCTCAAGGATTAACAGTTCTTCTTCATGTTCATCCTCTTCTTGGGAAGGAGCTTCATCCTTCTCCAATGGGATTTCCTGTCCCATGTTAACAGCATCACAATATTCATAGAAATATTCATTTTCTAGTTCCTCACCAAAGTCCCCAAAATCACTGTCTAGGCACGAATCCTCCTTAGAATAATCATCATAAGTTTGGGACTTATAGAAATCATTACTAGATAATGAGATATCGTTTGCATTCACACTATTTGTGTGTGGAAATTTATTTTCAGAAGTAGGAGATTCAAGTGGTTGATCAAGTTGCTCCTCTTCATTATTACTAAGATAATCCGTGAGTAACTCAGCGATAGTCTTACCTTTGGGCTTACCTTCCACTAGTTGAGAGGGTGCAACATCAAGTTCCACCTCTTTATTAGCATTGTCTTCAGGCAGTTTTGGTGGAGGTTTTTCATATGATGTTGCCTTCTCTTTAGCTTTTTGATCCTGTAAAAGGCTAGGCTTTTCCATGCGGGCTGAAATCCGCTTATAAATAGTGCAAGCTAAAACATTATCCATAAAGTACTCACAGCAACATGAGTATATGTGATAAACTTCTTAAATTATTTCATCAAGCTTCTGGCATCTTACTTGAATATTTTTTATAGAAGAAAGCAATTCTGAACAACCAGTATAAAGCGCAAATTCTAGAACTTCGATATCAACTAAGCTTTTAAACTCATTTCTATTAGAAGATTCTAGTGCGGGATCAATGTTATACTTACATTGGTAGGCGATATGATCTTTGGATCCGCAGAATCTACAAGCAAACCGGTATGAGGCACATAGCATGGATGAATAATCATTCACCAGAGCCAGCCATCGATTCAGTATTTCTCGCAACTTCTCCTCCCTTGCGAGCTTCTCCTGTTCAAGAGTAGTCTTCTTGGAAGACATGATTAGTAACAAATATTTTTATGGGTTTTTGGTTTATAAACAAAAGCAAAAAATACAAATGCAGCAAATAAAGAAAGCTTAAAACAAAATCTAGCAAAACTAAAATAAATAAACAAAAGCTAAAAGACCAACATCCCTTAGCTCCCCGGCAACGGCGTCAGAAAATAGCTTGATGACTGCATGTGCACAAATCGTTTGTAGCTAGTTTCGAAATAAAGATATCGATCCCACAAGAGCAGGAGTCTGAAGTCTAATAACTCTCTGAACTAAATACTGAAATAGTAATGCTAAATAACGTTCTAAGTAACAAGATAAAATGCGAGTTTTGTGTAAAAGATATTTTTAGGTTTTCAAATAAGAGAACAATAAGTAAACTAAAGTTGTAAGTAAACAAGAGCATGCAAGTATGATTACAAGAGTCTGCAAGATGATGGAAAGAGTTCTCATGGAGTAGTGGATCCACCACTAGTAATTAGAAAGAGTGATCAAAATTATTATAATGAATAAGACCATTTATGATATGTGTGGGAGGATCTCCATATATGGACGAATAGCCAGCAACCACTGCACACATCATCCTCATAACCACAACATACACCAATCGAATTACTATGCTATTAAGGGATTTCTCTCGTGGCATGGACATGGATTTATGAGTTCTCCTTGATTCCCCCAAGTTAGTATCTAAAGAATGACAACATCTTTATAGTCACAGTAAGTGCTATCATCCCTCCGCCTACCAACAAGTAATCCCCTTCATCGAGTCCCCATAGGAGGCAAATATTAAGGAGGTGCACAACTCCCAACATCAAGACGAAGACAATTAACACAGACACATAATGAACAATATCACATAATAATCTTTATCTCAATTCAATCTCGTACTAGGGTTTCTCCATCTCCCCAAGAACAAAGGAAACTACTCATGCATGAAGGAAATCAACATCATGGATAACATATGGATGAAGTATGATGATACAATTGAAGACAAGTGCAAATCCAAGATTTAATCTAGAATTACAACAAGTAACCAAAGGGGATCGGTGATGGAGACGTTGTTGATGAAGATGACGATGTAGATCGATGTGGAGGCCTTCAAGATCCCAGTCCCTTCTCCTCTTGTGTGATGGTGATGGTGTAGATCTGTTTGGAGGCGGCTATGGTGGTGGCATGGCGGCAGGGCTCCGCCGTGGTGGAGGATATGGCTTGGTGGCTCTCTCTTGGATCCTCCCTCCTTTATATAGGCCTTGGGGGTGCCCTAGGGTTCCCCTAATACTGCCATATGACTTAGGGAAGGTTCTAGAGCTTTTCTGGGGCGAAATCCCATCGTTTATGACCTTTTTGGCAACTATATGGGCGGAGCTATACGACCAGAAAAATAGCTCCAGTCGTATAGTTGCTCGTCAAACAGTTTGTCCCCTTTAGTATTTTGGCCGCCATTTCTTCATACGAACTCCGTTTTGGGTGTTCTTGGGCTCGTTGAGTTCGTATCGTCGAGGGATACAACCCTGTTGTCTTGGATCTTTATTTTGAGAAGTTGGAAAAATTCACTTTTCCAACACCTCAAATGGCTAAGTCTGGTCCCTGCTCGTCCTCCATACTATGCTCTCTTTGTTCCTTTTGCCTTTGTTTTATCCATAATCATAATCAACACCTACCCACATTTCATAGACAAGGAAGGTGATAAAATTCTACCTAAACTACTAAATGTGCAAAGCTCATATGAAAGTAAATGAGAAATAGAAATCATGCATATAAGGCATAGCTATACCTGGAAAAAACATGTTATGAGAGATAAATGGAACAATTTATATGGATAAAAGAGGTGGTATTTCACATCCATTAGCATGACATCAAAATTTGTAGAGAAAGTGATGCAAACCAACATTTCTAGTGACCTTGTATGTAGGACAAAGAACAAGCATGCACAGTGACTTGGTGTGTAACACGATTACAAAAATGCAGTTCACCATGATAGGCTTGAACCTGCTATACTGCTGGCAAAACAAAAACACATTGGAGATTTGGTTACCTTGGTCAGAGAGGCGTCTAAGCATCATCGGTACCGTGCGGGTGATGTCCAGATCAGCGAGGGTGCTACAGTTGTGGTGGTTGTTGGCGTCAGGGAAGTAGATCTTGGACGGTCAATGCCGGCTTGAGCACGGTGGACGAGAGAGTCATTGTGGCAGATCCGGTGTAGTAAATAGCTATGCCCATATAGCTGGTCTAGAATAGTGGACATGAAACTTGTTGAACTAGATCCCGTCGGTGGACGAGGGCATCGGTGAAGCGGCTCCGGTGCAGTGCACGAGACCATAGCTCAAGCAGCTCTGCCCACCGGTCGGTGCGTGTGGTGGACATGGAGGTGAGAGCATGAGAGAGGAGCTTGGGCTTTTTGGGAGGGCCAGTAGAAAATAGTCTATGAATCGGGACTATAGAGGTGACCAGGAATAAAATTACAAACGTGCCCCCAAGGTACCGACTTTAGCAAGTCCATTTGTCGTCTAAACAATGGGTATAATGGGAATTTTAAAGTGTTTGAAAAGGAATGGTTTAAAATGTTTTGGGGTCGGTGGGAGATTTTGCTGCTCGATTGAGATTTTGAATTTGTCTAGCATGCATCTACTAATAATAGAAAAATGGTACTCCCCCAGTGTGAGATTTTGACTCAAAGTTTTTGAAACAGAGGGGCGCGAAATGCATCTGAGTCGGTGGGGGGTTTTGCCACTCGATTATGATTTTAAATTTGGCTAGCGTCCATCTATGCTAATAATAAAAAAATGGTACTCTCCCGATGGGAGATTTTTGCCTCGAAGTTTTTGAAACGAAGGGGGGCGAAATGCTTTAAGGTCGGTGGGTGACATTTCCGCTTGATTGATAATTTAAATTTGGCTAGCACCCAAATAATACTAGAAAAATAGTATTCCCCGGTGGGAGATTTTACCTCACAGTTTTTGAAACGGAGGGGCACAAAATGCTTCTAGGTCGGTAGGTGATTTTTCCGCTCGATTGAGAATTTGACTTTGGCTAGCGTCCAAGTAATACTAGAAAAATGGTACTCCCCCGGTGGGAAATTTTGCCTCAAAGTTTTTGAAACGGAGGGCACGAAATTCTTCAAGGTCGATGGGTGATTTTGTTGCTCAATTGAGATTTTGAATTTGGCTAGCGTCCAAGTAATACTAGAACAATGGTACTCCCTCGGTGGGAGATTTTGCCTCAAAGTTTTTGAAACGGAGGGGTGCAAAATGCTTTAAGGTTGGTGAGTGATTTTGCCGCTTGATTGAGATTTTGAATTTGGCTAGTGTCTAAGTAATACTAGAAACACGGTACTCCATCGGTGGGAGATTTTGCCTCGAAATGTTTGAAACGGAGGGGCATGAAATGCCTCTGAATCGGTGGGGGATTTTATTGCTCGATTATGATTTTGAATTTGGCTAGCGGCCAAGTAATATTAGAAAATTGGTACTCCAACAGCGGGAGATTTTGCCTTAAAGTGTTTGAAACGGAGGGACGCAAAATGCATCTGAATTAATGGGGGATTTTACCACTCGGTTACTGACATAGGTATGATTACTCGAATGCTAATGATTTCCTGCCCTATGCTGGATAAAAGGCTTACGACCCATGAAGATTTTAGAAGATAGCCCAAGGAAGCAACCGACAAAGACTTTGATTGTATTAGGAAAGAATCACTGAACTGACAATGTGTTGGTATTGTAATCATGCATATGTAAAACCTATCCGCATACAGATTTGAGACCCGACCTATTATATATAGGATGGGAGAAGCCCAAGCGAGGGTACCAAAAACCTCCTAGACAACTTGTAATAGTGCGATTTCCCCAACATCCAGGCGACTTTGACTCCATTGTTTTCCTGACATCCGACGAAATCCCCAGTGTTCTCTTTTCCACGAAACCCTAAGTCCTTCACCATGGACATTGCCGAGGTTGCCCCTCGTCAATTGGCGCCGGCTGTGGGAAACCTGAACGCTAGAACCATGGATTCGGTGGACCGCTCTCCACCAAGCATCAACCCGACGAAAGCAGATCCACGCCCGCCCACCCCTGTATTGGTACCCGCCAATTTCAATGGCGGATCCGTTATAATCATCGGGAGATTCCACTTCCAAGTAGAGGATCCGCAAGAGTCGCACCCTTCGGCCCTGATCACATTAGAATCGTCGGTGGAAAAAACTACGCCTACGGCGGTACCAACATCTTTCGTCGGATCCTCCATGGATGCCACAGCACATATTGAAGCAGGCAAAGAAAGCGAGAAAATCGAGATGGAGCTAGGGGACCTTGATGGTCTTTACGATAATCTCTCCTTCGGATCAGATCCATAGCTAACCCTACCACGTGAAGCAAGCCCGAAAAGTTCGAAACCCGAAGAAAGCAGCAAAAGCATCGACTTCGGAATCCGGATGGCAGAAATCTACCCAGAACAAAAATGATGGACTTCACTGGCTCCCCTGACAGTGTCTCCCTTGGTATAGACGATGATGTCACCAGCCCATATATCACACAACACCAAGTATGCGTGATCATCGGAGACGCCTCGACCCAGCAAGACTCCAATGGTAACCCAATTTTTAATCCCAATGATATTCTTTCAAGCCATAATGCAGGAAGTCACAGCAACGGAGGAAGCCGAGGAAACGGGGGAGACCCAACAGTCAACCGTGTAAACCGAGAAGAAGAACATCCACGTAGAGGTGAGAGGCAAACTCTCAGCCTACCAGCCATCGCATGGGAGAAGGCAAGGGCAACAATTTCGGGTGCGGTTCCAATGACAACAGACGCCACTCATGAAGATCTATTAGCATGCCAATATCTGCTTCATCGCAAAAAGAGAGACCTACTCAGGATGTAGAGGCAACTCGATGAAAGGAAAAGGTTATCCGATGAATCTAGCCTGCGACGAGCATAATTAAGCTCCACTCGAGGATCAATGAGCATAATAGGAGAAGCACTGCCAATGAGAGGAACATCTCGGTTGGAGAATATCCCCGAAGCAGAGAGAAGCGGACTAATCCGAGACCTTGATCTGTCATTCATGTCCATAGACCAAGATGGAAATATCAAGGCAAAAACAGCCCAGGCAGCCATTGTGGCCGCACAAACATATCTAATTACAACACAGCCCGCACACGACGATCCTCGCGCGTCCCTTCACCGCTCTGCCCTGATGAATCTCGACATGGCAGGAGAATCTCTCGCGCAGAAGATAAAGGAACCATGCAGCAACCTGATAGATCCCCGCGCCGTCGCAGCAGCCCTCGACAAGGAGGTCATACCGACGATCATGATTGCCACATCGGGTCCACTTTTCAGAATCAGAACCGTGAAACGACGCAAGAAACGATATCACACAATGAAGGATCGACCGGTCTAGAGAAGAACGCAGCACCCGAAGATACCATGACGGTGAAAGCAAGGAAGAGCAAGAACTATGCGGAGCTAGTTGCTTTACCCAACGGGTTCATAAGACTCCGGTACCAAAAGATTTTAAGTTACCCCAAGATCGTCAAAAGTATGATGGCCTCCAAGAACCTGAAGCCTGGCTAACGGATTAGCTGGCAACTGTCAGGTTACAGGGCGGATCCAAAGCTACTGCAATGCAAAGCTTGCAGCTGCACCTAACCGGCACGGCACGTTCTTGGCTAAGACAACTATCTGAAGATTCTATTAGCAGTTGGAATGATCTTGAGGACAAATTTATCAGGAACTTCCAGTCCACATTCAAGCGACCCGCGTCTTTGGATAAATTGCGGGCCTGTAAGCAAAAGCCAGGAGAATCAATACGGGATTTCGTCCAACGGTGGAACATCATAAAAAATTCGGCTGAAGCAATATATGACGAAAGAGCAATCGACGCCTTCAACGATGGACTTCGTCGGCAGGAGTTTATTGAAGAACTAGGACGAACCAAGACAAAGACAATTTCACAGCTGATGGACATAGCCAATCGTTGGGCTGATGGAGAGGACGCCGTACACAAGAAAAGAGCTCGTTCACCCGAAGATGATAGGGACAGGCGCAATAATGATCGGAGACGACAAACCAATGATGGGTACCATACACCAGGTTACGTTGCAGCAAGTTTCTCTGGAGGGGACATCCAACGAAGCGACGATTACAATAGCAGATACCGTGGCAACAGGGACAGCAACAGTGGAGGCTAGTCGCAGCAACGATACCAGCCGACGAACCGAGACCCACCTATGTCAGCAGGACAAATGTTGGAAGGACCCTGCAATATGCACTACTACGTCGACTCGATAGGGAAAAGGCGATCAAATCACCTCCTAAAGGACTGCCGAACATTCTTAAAAATGCAAGAGTTATGCAATGCAAGGGCAACCGAAGCAGCAAACTAAGGTATGCTACCGCACCTGGCGCTTTGGCTGTCGGTGCACCATCGCCACCATAGGGGCATCCGCCAGCAGGACAGACGCGGAAAAACAACACACCAAGACGACGAATATCCCAGGTCAAAGGAGCAATGTCAATGATCCAGAAGGGACCACCCTCCAACAAAACACAGAAGTTGATCACTAGGCAAGTAAACATGGCAGTAACAAAGCCACCTCCTATACCGGAGTATCTCCATTGGTCAGAACGAGAAATTTCCTTCAATAGAGCTGATCATCCAATACGGGTCCCTCGACCAAGCCAGTCAACACTAATAGTGGAAGCACAAATCGGTGGGTTCGACATGAGGAAGGTTTTCTTAGATGCAGGAAGCAGCATCAACCTGATTTACGCCAAAACTCTACGGGCTATGAATTGGTCCATGACGAATCTAGTATCTACAGACACAACTTTCCATGGGATAGTTCTAGGAAAAGTCGAAATTCCGTTGGGCAAAGTCCATCTCGATGTAGTCTTCGGGTTAGAATAACTTCAGACGCGAAAAGCTAGAATTCGAAGTCACGGACTGGCCATCTCAGTACCACGCGATCCTGGGACGACCCTTTCGCTAGGTTCATGGCAGTACCTCACTACGCATATCTACTGCTAAAAATGCCAGCCCCCAATAGGGTCATATCAGTCAAAGGAAGCTTCAGTCGCGCGGACAGCTGCGATCGGGAATTCAACAAAATCTCGGAATCTTTCGGGATGGAGACAGAACTTGGACAACTGAAAATAGCGGATGAGGAGTTGCTACACGAAGGTCACACCCACAAAAAGCAAACATCAGAAGAGCAAGCGCACAACAGTCTTACAGAAGCAACCTATGCATCCTCCAATATAGGTCCCGCATAGGAAGACCCACTGATCGACAAGACAAGAGCACCACAACATGGAGCATGATGAAGAACCCCCAAGGAAGGAAGCCAAAGTTCATAAAGAAAATCTTCACTTAGACGCACCTTATATCCAATAAAGGCCAATGGCCAGGCGATCACGCCCTCGCAATGTATTTCCATCTATGCTTATCAATAAATAAAGAAAGTATTTCATGAGATACAAATTTCTATGGCAAACGAACATTAGTTCGTCGGGTCCTCAACAAGAGAATATAACATACAATCAAAATATCGTATAAAACATACGACCTTTTTGATAAATATAAGAAAGATCTATACAACATTTCTTCTATGAAGTACAAGGCTACACAAGCAAGCAGTCAAATAGCAAAATTAACAAAAAATTCCTCGTCTGCTTCTAAGCATCTTCGCACAATCCTAATGGCGGGTCTACGAGCAGCGGCGTAATGAGGCACCATGTAAACAAGGTCGCCATCAGAAGGGGGAGGCAAACCCGAAAATACAACATCCATATCTAGCGTCAGATGATATGCATGTACCCAAGAGAGTGCGAGCTTGGCACCCGGGACACGTTGAAGCTTCACGTAATGGTGAATCCTTTCACCTTGTCGAAACTTCACAATCAAATCCGCGAAGGTCTGAGGCTGAGGATCTCGAGGAAACATAACATTGTAAACAATGGCTAGAGATCTGTGGCAGCACTCAACAAATTGCTCCAACTCTGATAGGCGATCCTGAAGCAACACCACAGTATAGGCACGGCAATGATCGGTCCAAAAATCTGTTTCAGAACTTCTGGAGGCAGACGCAAGAGCTTGCATTCGGTTGCGCAAACATTGGGTTTCCTTCCTCTCGCACAATCGAATGCCTACAAATCAGAGAGAAAATACTAATTTCTCGCAAGCTAGAAAAAGCAACCGAAGAAAGAGGAAGAAGGCTTACACAACAACTTTTCACTTGCCCTGGACATTTCCTCCAAGAAAAAAAGCCTCACGGTTGAGGGCCTGGCGTGCCTTTGATTGGGAAACATCTACCATCGATTGAACAACCGAAGTTTTCCTTCAAGTTTTTTCACTTGTTCTATCTTTTCAGCGTACAACGATGGATTCACCGTACGCACAATGGCGGTACTGGTTGCGCCCACCACAGATGAGGACGGAACTGCATCCGACAACTGCGGGGATACAGAAGGAGCCGAAGATTCATTCACAATCTGGCAAGACACGAAGGATATGAAACGTTCAGCATACAAAGACAAATTCATACACACATATTCAACAGTTGCTTTCTTGTAAAAGGAAGCAAAAGGCAACTGGATAAGTTATAGATTCATTACAACAACGGGAAGGAGGATACAGTGAAACTACAAAAACAAAAGTCTATGAAGCCGTGTCCTTCAAAGACAGAATAGCACTAGCTACAGGAGCAGTAGGGGCAGCCGAAGAAGGGGCGCCCGTCGCAGAAGGGGCGGCCAGTTTCTCCGAGCCTAAGCCTAGGCCTAAAAGCAGCCGGGAATACTTTCTGGCCCTCTTAATATAAGGCTTCAAGTTAACTGCTTGGCTATTGGGGGTGACTGGGATAGAGGAGCTAACCTTCTCCCAGTCTACCTTCTCGCCGTGTGCCATCGCCAGTGCCATTGAAGTCTTGGCACCACTCTTTGACTGCGTCAAGCTATAACCAACAAGGGGTCTAGGATCGGCATCGAAGACGGTGACAAGATCATTCAAGTTGTTCGTACCTCCTTGGTTGGAAATATTTCAGCGTGGAGGCTTTTGAAGGCACGGCGGGAGCGGACAAGAAGGTTACGCCCACGAACGCTGTTGGCCTCCAAGGTGCTAACAATATCCAACAAAGGATCAACCTTCTTGTCTTCATGCAGCGTCAGGTCCTAGACAGTTAATTCTGAAAATAAAAGAAGAGGGAAAGGATTGATGACCAAAGGGAAGAAATAAAATAAAGCCACGCAAGAGAAAAACTTACGGGTCAAAGAGGCATTAAGGGCCTCCAGGCGCTGCCGAATATTTTCATCTCAAATAGCGGTTTGCTTGGCCACTTCTTCGGCATCAGTTCTCGCCTTCTGCTTGGCCTCCTCCAAAGCCTCCTCAGCAGCACGAAGTTTGACCTCAAGATCATTGGCACGCTTCATCGCCTCATCCAAAATAACTCCGGATTCCTTGGCAGCAGCTGCGTGAATAAATCATGAAAAAATGGATAAGCATAATTCACAAAGAGATCCCGAAGATTAGCAGAACATACCTTTCAGTTCTTCGGCTTCATCATTGATTTTTATAAAGCGAGAGGCCATATCGACCATCTCGCGCATCAAAGGCTAAAGAAGAACATCACAACAAAGGATATTAGGGCAAAATAAAAGAGGCTACAGGCAGAAAAATTCTGAAATACAGAGTGACTTACATCTTTCATATCCACATCAACAGGCTTTTTCGATATCACCACCCCTTTACCCGCCATTTGCTTCCTTTTTTGCAGCGGCTTTGATGAAGTGGCAGCATCATTCTGGATAATCTTCTCTGCAGAAGACATGAGCTTTTCCTTCGGCTCCGTCGACGGCGAAGGAGATTTCTTTGCAGAGCAGCCCACAGATGTGCGAAGAGGAGATGCATGAGGATATTCATCATCATCACTGCCAGAGAAAAGAACAAAATAATTGGGAAAAGCATCGGCAATAGAACTACCCGATAAAGCAAAGAAGAAGCAGTCAAACACTTACGAAGACACATCCTGCGCAAAGCGAAACAAGTTCATCTAGGCGGGAGCAGCCGAGACTGGAGCAGCATCGAGGGGTTTGGAAGAAGTTGAGTCATCCGAGTCTTCGACCCTCTCCACATCATAGGGGCGCTTCCTCTTATCACTAGCATTCTCCATGCGAAAATATCCGGAGCGAGCCCACGGAAGAGATTGCATCTTCGATGAAGAGTCAGATGCAGAAAAATCCATCTCCTCATCCGTGGCAGTCCCAGTCACAGGAAGATCGTCGGATGCGGAAGGATGGACAGTGGGCTCACAACTTCCAAGAAGAGGAGGAAGTGAGCTCAGGTGATCAAATTCCTACACAAGCAGAATACATGGAAAAAGCATCAGTCATTGACAAAGTAAAAAGTGCATCCGCAAATAAAGGAAAGGAAAGATGAATGCAAAGGAAATTTACCTCGGGGAGCCGATTTTTCTTGCCGTAAGGATCCACAACACAGTTGGATGGAACCGGGCTCTTGTTGGTAAGAGTGGTGAAGTTTCAAACCCTCTTTTCATATACCTTGAGGGTAAGGTCTTCCGAGGAAATCCTCATCAGATCCTTCTTCCCGGTATACACCCACATGCCAGAAAGCCGGGCTTGAAGCGGCTGGACGCAGATCCACAAAAAATATGCCAGGATCTAGAGACCCGATAATTCCTTGCCAACTTCATGCCGTAGTTTCGAAATGCGATCAATATAAGGCTGGATTTCAACCATCTCTTTGGCAGAAGGACGTTCATCCCAGGAGTCAAGTTTGCGGCAAGGTTTCTTAGGATCAAAGGGGGCTAAACCGAAAGACTGGCCTTTAAGTGGTTGATCCTTGATATAAAACCACTTGGACTTCCAGCCTTGGATAGAATCAGTGATCTTAAAATCAAAATAATCCACATCGGAGCAAACAGAGAAAATGGCGCCACCAACATCATGGATAATGGTGTCAGTGGCGTTACGACGAACATAAAAGAAATGCTTCCACATGCCCTAGTAGGGATGAATCCCGAGAAAGCACTCACAGAGAGTGATGAAACAAGCAACATGAAGAATAGAGTTAGGCGTGAGCTGGTACAGTTGCACACTATAAACAAAAAGAAGACCACGAAGGAATTTGTGGATAGGAAGAGAAAGGCCGTGAAAAAGGAAGGAGAGGAACATTACTCTCCAGCCAGGCTCGGGGATGGGGCCAGCTTCGTCTCTAGGAAGATTGAAGGTACCCTCCGCTAGATGGCTAGAGTTTCGCGCCTCATGGAGATTGTGCACCGAGCACTTGGTAGGATCCCATCCGATGGCCCTCTTCCTAGTGGCCTTCACGGCAGCAGTGGAAGTCCCAGCTTTCCTTTTACCCATGGTGGCGAAAGAAGAACACGAGCACAGAGCAGGTGTTCGCAAAGGGGCAAGAGCGCAAGGAAGAAGGTGGAGCAGAGGCAGGTGAGGTAAAACAGTAAAACACATCTCCTTTCCTTTATAAAGAGCAAAGGCATGAGGTCCGAACCGTTCGATGCAAAATCAAACCGATAGAAGATCACACGGTGGTGACATGTGTTACATGGATTCCGTAAAGGAAAAACCTAAAGAAGTTATGGCCGTGGTAAAAACGGAGGGCAGCGCATGACGCCTCGATCTTTGTGCGGAGAGGGGGCGTGCAGTCAAAAATCTCCGTTGAATACGCTATCACGCATCATCATTACTGTCGCATGGCCCCACGTTCGACACGTCCAATCATGACGTGTCCTCTGAAAATCAACAAAATAAAATACGTCATTACTGGCGTCACAGTGGAGACATTGCAGAAATTGCGGCTTGCTATAAGAAATATGATATGAAGAAATTAAAATTGGAGTCGAAGTAAATTCCTCTAGGAGAAGATTTGAGGCTACAATAGAATATACAATATTACGACTGTAGCCTCGGGGGCTAATCCTATCGGGAGCACTGGTCGTGCACCCGACAAAAACTACAGAAGCACTGGCACCATAAACCCAAGTTTTCGAGCCTATGTTTTGATACATATATCCAAACATAGCCTCGGGGGATACTCCTATCAGGAGCGCTGGCGCGCACCTGATAAAGAAAGACAAAGGAAACATTCTTCAATAGATACTCCTATCAGGAGGAGTCACGAAAAACAAAAAGTTCTATCAAAAAAACTCTCGGATCGCATCCGACGCGACAAAAATCTGGATGCCATGTTCAAAAACATGAAGGTAAGACTCCAGGATTCGTTCTGTGTGGCCTGGTAATCGCACAAGAATGCGCTCTGCCAGTAAAATATCCGTATCGACGATACGATGAAAATCCCGATGGACGCGTTGGGTCCCCGATAAAAATAGAAACTGGAATTCAGTATTCGATAAGACCTCAGCGGCTCAAACTGAATTACGCTAGTAGCAAAGCTCAGGATTTGAGCCTGGGGACTTGAATTTGATGTAGGATAACCTTGTTTTTGCCCAGGAGCAATTAACCGATTCCCGATCCATCAGAAGCATCAGACTCGTTGTACCAAAATCCCTACAAAAATAAAAATCAAGGAAGAGAAATAAAATAAAAGAAGGAAAAAGTAAACTTTGAGACTCAACCTGAAACTACGATTCAAGTAGAGTCTTGGGGGCTACTAACATAGGTATGATTACTCAGATGCTAATGATTTGCTGCCAATGCTAGATAAAAGGCTTACGACCCATGAAGATTTCAGAAGAAAGCCCAAGGAAGCAACTGACAAAGACTTTGATTGTATTAGGAAAGAATCTCTGAACCGACAATGTGTTGGTATTGTAATCACGCGTATGTAAAACCTATCCGCATACAGCTTTGAGACCCAACCTATTATATATAGGATGGGAGAAGCCCAAGCGAGGGTACCAAAAACCTCCTAGAAAACTTGTAATAGTACGATTTCCCCAATATTCAGGCGACTTTGACTCCATTGTTTTCCTGACATCCGACGAAATCCCTAGCGTTATCTTTTCCATGAAATCCTAAGTCGTTCACCATGGACATTGCCGAGGTTACCCCTCGTCAGTTACTATGACACCCCCGGGATCAGGGATAGACAAATCTCATATCTCAGTCTGATATAAGGCTAACCTAGAGCTCGAGAATATCTAGTGAGAGAATTGGTAGTACAATAGTGACCCTGTGACACAACAATTATTATAGCAAGCTCATAACTAAGCAGAGAACCAAAATATTATAAACAGATGTCACTGACCACAAACATCAAATAGTGGAAGGAAAATTATGTTATTAGGTACAACAAACTTAACAAATGGCCTAAAAGGCCTGAAGCATAACGATGATGTCCCAACGCATAGGTTCTAGGCTGCCGGCCAAGAATCCCAAGCTACTCATCGGTGTTGATGTCGTACCAAACTTGTCTTCATGGAGCACTTACTCAGCTACAAAAGTATCAACAAAGCAAGAATGAGTATAGGGTCTACTCCGCAAGACTTATGGCTAGTGGAGCTATTTTGCATAAAGCTATCTTTATTTTCAAAATAAGAGGGAGTAGAAGCTCGTATAATCAGAATATTTCAAAAGGGGATAAGAGAGCAACATCTCCAAATAAATTGATCATCATATTTTGATATCCACCAAATCATTATCATCATCTTCTATCAACTAGGATCACCCCCTCGTACCTGATGAAGCATCCATAAGCACACACTGAGCTGCCAAGTTTTACGATTAGGTTAATGTTCTCTATGATCTTAGAATCTGGTCACCAAGTGTTCATAACTGTGAACATGGCTTTTCGAAAAGATTTAACCCTGCAGGGGTGTACAACTTTACCCACACGTGCTAACCGACTCTTAATGCTAGTACATTAGCCCTCATCCTTGGAAGGCCGGCAGAGAGTGATTAGACATGACCTTTACCTTGCTTTTGCCGAGACCATGAGTCACACCCTAAGGAGGGTTCCGCCATAATGGGTCAAATCCCGAAGCTGGTCCCTAGATATGTGAGGCGAGGTTGGTTCACTAGGGGCTCTATCGACCCCAAGCAACACAGTCCATACTTCCCTACCTATTATGATGCACCTCCTTCACCTCCTTCGAGAACAACCAAAATTCATATGTCAAATGGAACACCTGAACTATGTGCTACTAGGCAAGTTAGTTAGTCGAGAGGTTGTCCAGGCCCTGTGTCGTTGTACGCTTGTCTGGGTTCCAAATACAAGAACTCGGTTCCTAGTGGTTGCGAGCATGGGACTACAAAAACCACATCCCACTGTGGCCTCCCATACAAGCCTTAGCATGTTTAACCTCATATCACCTTCATACCTCATTCTCCTGTCATACTAGATTCTCTACATTTGATACATCATCTGGATGAACTAGCACTAACACCTAAGCATGGCTAAGGAGGACAAAGATATAAGCTCTGGCAGTGCACACAAGACAAACCTAGTTATGATACAAGCAGTGGATCAGGTAATATAAGCTCAAAGGGAGTAATGCAACACATGGGATACTCTATCTATCGATAAAAGACCACGATAGAATCGTATGCATCATGGCAAGAATTGAAATACTTTGAAAGCATGGAATTGTATAATGGTGGGGTTATGCTTGCCTTTGCCCGTTGATAACCAATAAGTAGATCTTCGATAGCCTTCTACTTGAATTATTCATAGTTGGTCAAGTATTGATCTTTGATCTTCGATGATGTTGATCTCTGTCTTAGATCTCGATCTTGGTATCATATTCTACTGGGAAGAACCAAACACCGGAAAGAAAGGAAAACAATCAACACATGGCATTAATGCAATGCTCAAGCAAGAATGATGGTATGACAAGTTAAACTATATTGAAATGAAACCCTAAGGCATTCTTGACCACTTTAAACAGGGTCTAGGGGGTCTAAACCCTAAAATAGGGAAACATCAGAATCACCTATCGGGGTTTATTTTGTTCTTCTAATGAAATTGTTAATTTAAGTTTCTGAATAATGCATGATTTTGTTGCTAAGAAGATAGATCTCATTTTTCTGAACATTTTAATATATTATACACATTTTTCTAAGTTATAAATAATTAGTTATTGATTTTATAAGATTATATCAGTTTTTGATATTATTAAACAAATTAAATGGGTTTAATATGTCAGGTTGATGTCAGCACGAGTAGCTAATACTTTTTACACGGGTACCGGGCTAGCCTCAAACACAGACATGTGGGGTCTGGCCACGTCATCTTGCCACGACGGCAAACCTTGCGTGGCACTGAAGAGGGCGCCATGTTGACGCCACGTGGGCACCACATAGGCTCGCCGGAGGACACATCGTTCGGTGGTGGTTGACGATGCTAGGGGGCTTGTTGGGCTGTGCGGAAGGGCGTGTTCGAACGATCGCGACGCAGGGAGCCTAAATATGGCAGCACGACTCTATTTAGTAGCCGGAGCTATGACAAGTCTGGTGGTGGCAGGCAGCGACGCATGATGTGTAACATCCCAAAACTTCAATCCAAGCTTATCAAAGATCAAATCATCCAAATTTAGGATTAACAAAAACTTTTCCATAATTAAAATGAAAGCATTCATATATGTGTGCATTTAAAATAAGAGTTGTTTTGAAGTGCCATGATTGTGTGATCCTTTGCTTCTAAAATGTTTCTTAGGTGATTTAAACCTCATCTACATCATTCCCAAACTTTTCCTAAAAGAAATCAAATCAAAAAGAATTAAAATAAAGGAATGGTCATTTTGACAAAATTAACTCTCATGCCTACTTTGGCTATTCCTAGTACTCAATTCTTAACAGAAACAATTTTGGATCTTTACACCCCTTGCTAGTACACATAATGAGGTACCAAGGCCCACCTTTTAATCTTCTAAAAACATTATGGAAACTATTTTAAATGGCAGTTCAAAATTGAATGTAATGCATATGCATAGATCACCCCTATTTCAAAAACCATCTAATTGAGCACCATTTTCAGAACCCTTGCAACCAGAGACTACCTAGCACTAGTGGAGATCACTCAAAAATTTTGAACTCAAAATTCAAAACTTTTTCTCTTGTGGCCATTTCATCAAACACTTGGCAGGCAGAATCATAACTCTAATCCTAGCTCACTGTTTGGAACAGGGTTTTGCCCCCATTTGATCTCCATTTAATCCCTCTGTCCCCCTTTGATCAAACCATGCCAATTGCAGCCCATCCCCTATGCCCTAGTGTCCATGCCAAGCCATGCCGAGCACCACCCTGGCCGGCCAACCTTGCAACCGTCATAGCAGACCACTCCCCCTTCCCTCGCCATGTCTAGGAGGTAGCCAACGTCGCACCGCCCCTCTCTGTCCCTTGCCCGAGCCAAGAGCAGCCGTGGACCACCGAGGAGAAACCGCGCCTAGTGCCACCGGACCATGCCGACGCCGCCCGCAGAGCGCGCACTGTCCCCGCGTGCACAAGCCGCCACTCGACACCAGCCCGCGCCCACCGCTCCGCCTCGACCTAGAGAACACCCCAGACACCCCCGTTCGCCGCCCAAAGCCCCACAGCCACCGCTCGCCGTGGACACCGCCGCCTCTGCCTCTCAGAGCGCCACCTCACCCCGACCGCATACCACCGCCCTGACGGCCGCATTGAAGCGCTAGAGCACCGCCAGGGGACCGCCCAGCGATCGCCATCCCCAGCCATGACGCTAGCTCGCCGTAGCCCTGTCGCCACCGTCAACCGCCCATCCCGCTCGGTCTCATCGTCGAGCCTATAAAAGGAGCCCTCCCCAGCACCAAAGACTCACACCATTCCACTCCCCTCACCTCACTGAACCTCACCCACCTCTCGCCGGAGCAAGTGGAGCAGCAGCTCGCCGGAATTGGAGCCGGAGCCGCCGCCTCTAGAGAAGAAGGGTGCCGTTGATTCCGGCCATCCCAAGCTCCGCCGTGACCACGCCTCGCCTCGCCGTTGTCTTCCACTTTGTTCGCCCACATCGCCGACCCCGCTGGAGCCCTGGTACGCCCCCAGTAGACCCCCACCGAGCCGCTAGGGTTTGAGCTCGCCGGCGACCCGTCCGTCATCGACGACGACCCTCAGCCGTAGATCTAGCTTCTAATCGCACGGCCCACAGCGCGCGTACCGCTTCGCGTGTTAAGTACCGCTGACAAGCGGGACCCCCCTGTCAGCTGAGACCTGTGCCACACAGCGCCACTGGGCCGGCCCATTTCCTTTCCCGCGCAAGCCCGTAGATTCAAACTAGGATTTTTCTTTTTAGTTAGAATATAGTTTCTGTCCAGTGTTTCAAAATTCAATTCTGTGAGTTTGACAAATCCAAATTGCATGAAACCAATTTTGTCTGAAAGGTATTGAAATGATCTATCCAAGCCCGTTGGATTTAATTCATTTAGAGTTATAGATTTCTGCTAATAAAAATAAGAAGACAAAAGCTTTTGCAACTTGAAACATTTTTGTAAAATCAACCAAGTTAGCTTTTGAGTTGATTCCAACTCTCAAAAATCACATTTCATCATATCTATCCAAATATGTAATAATATGAAGGTTTACAGACAGTGACTTTGGACTAGTACCAAAATAATGCTATATTGGCATTTCTAGTCACTTTAAATCATTAAATAATAAACTTAAACCAAAGTAATATGGATCCAACCTTTAAATATCATTCCCACATGTTAGAATATGTGGTGAGGACATGTGTTCACATGATCCCATATTTTGGTGGTGAATATTAAATTATGGTTAATTTTTCAATGTGTAGAAATTACTTTTCCAAAATAAAAAGGTGGAAACTATTGAATTAAACTTGTGATGTTGTCGATGATAATAGATCATCAATTGTGTGGTTTAGAATACTACTTAGCCTAAGTTAAGTATTGTTTGGTGATTGTGCCCTCCCTATGTATTTCTAGACGATAGTACCGACCAAGCCTTCGAGGAGGAGGAGTTCTACCAAGAAGAAGAAGAAGAAAACTTCAACCACTGCACCAACCAAGGCAAGCTATTAGTGGCAAGCTAACCCTTGCAAACATGCTTTAGTAATCTATTGTAGCAAGCTAGAATAAAACTAGATAGTTTAGTAAAGATGCCTTAAGCATACTTTGATCACACCCCCCTTAGTTGACACAAAGTTCTTTAATTAATTTTGAAGGTAGCATAAAGAGTATAAAACTTGACCTAATTAGAAACCCTTAGATGTCATTCTATGGCATGAGATTGATCCCACCTTTCCACCTTAGTGAACACTCTTAACCTAGCGTTTTAGAATAAATCAAACTTGATTCACTTTAGATGGGAACACTTGGTGAAAATGAGTTATGAAAACCTTGGAATGATGAGTCATTCTATTGAGATGTTTTGACATGTGTTGAGAAACACAATTGGTTTATGATGATGAAAATGATGAGGCATGAGCCTTAACCCTTTTTATAAAACTGATGGTTGGATTCGGATGCGATACCATTCCAAATTTACCGTACAACCACATTACCTGAATTGGGTAAGGCTTAGCTGGAAATTTATATGCATTAGTATTAGTTCCCTCACGGGAGAGGTTTGAGCTGAGGCTACCTCTCAATGTTGTCCACCTATGCAGTGCCCAAGATGACTGATGGTCATGGTTGGGAGGCCATGCTCATAGGAGAGGTGCTTGTACTAGGGTGTGTAAAGGGAAGGTTATGTTTGATTATCTGCATACCAAGTATGATGATTCAGGGTTATCCCTGACAGATGTATCGAATCTTGTGGTGAAAGTGTACCACCTCTGCAGAGTGTCAAACTATTCGAATAGCCGCGTCCGCGGTTATGGACAATTGGAATGGCCATACTGTTTCATTGTCAGATGTTTTCTAAAGACCTTGAAATGAATGATGAACCTTTACTTGACCATAACAGGGTTGTGTAGATGACAATAGCTTCCCAACTTAAGTGATTCTAGACTTTTATTTTATCTTTTCTGGTTTCAGAACTCAGCTTAGGTTTCAAACTTAACTTGCTAGTTATTCCTTCCATTCAGTACTTTAACTTGGAATCATAACCCTGGATAGTAGTAGTTTGCGAGTACTTAAAGAGTACTCATGGCTTTTGTCCCTGGATATTATCATGGCCAGACTATGAAGGAGAGTATCAAGATGATAGTCAGCAGGACGACTATGATAATTAGGACTATCTGCCTTCGTCAGCATTGCCTGTGCCCCTGAAGATGGACCCCACCGCTACGCTATCGTTTATTTCCGCTGCTTGTTGTATTAAAGACTGGATCATGAGATCCTTTTTTGTGTAAAACCTTATGTATGGTTTGTAATGGATGATGTACTATGATATCCAATCCGTTATGTCTCGCAAAAATGGTAATCCTGGGATTGCGAGGTATGGCATAATGGGCATCTGGGATTAAAAATCTAGGTGTTGACATGATGCGAGCACGATAGAGGGTGCGAGGGAGTAGGAGGGGAGGTCCTGGGAGGCCGCAAGCTCACCCTTGATGCATGGGTACCCTCTAAGAGGTCGGAGGAGGTCGGCGGCATTGGCAATGGCAACGACGGAGCTTGTTGGGCTCGGGGAAGACGATCACCTCGCGATTGATTGCAAGTGCCCGAAGTTGATTCCATGAAGCAGAAGGTTACTGGCAGGGCGAGGAAGCTCAAGGCAGTGTTAGCTGAGGCCGGGGAGGTCGAAGATGAAGGTCCGCGATAGCAATTGGTGGCTAGGGTTTCGGGCTCCGAGAGGATTTGCGGGAGAGAGATCTCGCACGAGAGAGGAAATGACCGGGGGAGCGAGAGAAGCATGTGGGGCTGATCCTTATCCTCTCTAGGAGGCAGCGGGGCGCATCATAGCATCTGCATGCATCACGGCAGCGGCGAGCAACGAAGGCAGGGACACCGAGCAACTTGGCATCAGGGACGATGACGATGAATAGACAAAACAGTACCGTGACGGTGCTCGGTTAAGTTTGGGCCAGGGTGGGCTGCTGCTAGCACACGCAGGCAATAGAGAGAGGGGAGAGGGAACTGGGTTGCGTCCTGGTTTGCTGGTGGCTCAATTTTTATTTTCCAAAACCTTTTGTTTTTTGAAATCTTCTCTCTTTTGTATTTCAAATTTCTTTCTATTTTCAAAAGATTTAAAATACCAAATAGTTTCAAATAATTTCTAAACAATGCATGGGTCCTTTAGACAATTTGGGCTTTAGACTTTTGGCCTTTTCAAAAATCAAAACCATTTGAAATATATTTCAAAGAGAGGGGGAAGATTAGGGTTTAGGGTTTTGTATTATTTTTTTCTTTGTTTGCATTTTGTCTTAGCAAATTAGATGATGCTCATGAATGCATAAACAAACCCTAGTTACTATTTAACTAAAGCTGGGGTGTTACAATTACGATATTGAATTTGGCTAGCGGCCAAGTAATAATCGAAAAAGTAGTATTAGACCAGTACGCTATCTATTCAGGAATTCAATGCTGAGCATCACATCAGCTGATCATCCATGACCATATACTTTGACCGAAAATTGGATACCTCTGATTTAAACGAGATAGGCGGTAAATTTTGCCGCTTGATTGAAATTTTGAATTTGTCTAGTGTAGAAAATGGTACTCCATTGGTGGAAGATTTTGCCCCAAAATGTTTGAAATGGAGGGTGCGAAATGCATCTGAGTCGGTGAGGGATTTTACCGCTCGATTACAAATTTTGAATTTGGATAGCATCAAGTAATAATATAAAAAGGTAGTCGTAGACTAGTACGCTATTTGTTTAGGAATTCAAGACCGAGCATCAGATCAACTGGTCATCCATGACATAATTGTGCAGAATATTTGATACGACTCTACCTTCGATTCAAACAGGGTATGCACGAGTTAAATTTTTCCGCTCGACTAAGAATTTGAATTTGGCTAGCGTATAAGTAATAATAGAAAAATGGTACTCTCTCTGCTAAGGAATTGAAGGCCAAGAGTCACATCAACTAATCATCAATAACAACCATATTTGCACACAAAAATAATGTTAACACCCACCCCTCCATTACAATTATTTTTGGTTTGGGCTGTAGGTTTTGATGCTCGATTAAGATTTTGAATTTGGCTATAGTCCTAGCAATAAAAAATATGAGAGAATCCCACCACCCAAGCCACCAACTTCATAATCTCCATTGGTCATCGGTATGGCGGGTTAAAAGGGAATTTCTCAGTATCCGAAAGTTAAAATTTGGGGCCCAAATATTTCGGTGTAGGTGGGAGCTTTTGCCGCTCTTCTTAGAATTTAAATTTTGTGATAGTCCAAGTAATAACTGGTCATATACTATACTTCCCTGTATTCATGAAACCAAGGCCGCGTCACATGAAGTGATCATCCAGGACCTTGCTCAAAGTAGCATTTTATTCCTGGACAGATGGTAGAAAATTGGATACCACGATCTCTGATTCAAAAAAATTAAGGGGAGGGGGTGCAGGAGGATTTGCCGCTCGACTACAATTTTGAATGTGACCATAGTCCAAGTAATAAAACATAAAATTGGTATTAGATCGTACTCCATCTATTCATGAATCCATCCAGACAAAATGTTGAGCTCCAATTCGAAAATATAGTTCCATTTATCACATGACGTGTATGAATATGGTGTGCAACAAAGGGCTGAAGCATTGTTTTGAGAACCTTATGATCAATGATCTAGGATGGAGACACTTGTAACATAAATGTATTGTATCATACTAGTACATATTGGTGCATCCATACATAACCAGTTTGATCGCATCCATACAAATATTACACAACAAACCAACCTTACAACATATAAAGTGTCAATATTAAGTAGGTTAACAATCCACTGATCACATATTCAGGTAGCATACTACTTCCATATTGATGCATCTTGTTCACAAATAGTACATTCACTCCATAATATAAGGTTTTTTAGCAAGCTAAAATAGCTTGCTAAAAAGGTTTATATTTTAAAATGGAGGTAGTATATTATAACAAGTGCAGATTAATGTAAGGAAACGACCCAAGTTCATAACAAGTGCAGGATGATGCACCACCAAAGTACTTTCATCATCAAGCTCCATTTCATGACCAAGGGACTAACTTGTGCTAAATACTGAGCATCTTCATGACTTTCTGGTTATTTTCTATGGTGTGCTCCAGGCAGATATCAATTGCTTCTAATTTAGTGATAATGGTCGTTAACTACTTTTAGGGCAGATGATATAGCTCGTTCAGCTTGGAGTTGTTCCTCCAGAGCTTCAAGATTCAAAGAAATGGAATTTGACGAGCTCGCGGCGAACCCAACATTACACATCAACTTTGAACCTTTGAACTTAAATCCACACATTCTTTTGAAGTTTTTTCTGAATAGTCTTTCCCAGGATTTGCCAGCTCCTCTTTAAATTCAGCCTGAAAAGTTTTCAGTTGATAGAAATATGTAAGAGAAGAGAAGTTACTATAGATAAACATGCAAACATTATTTGCATGTGCATGGACTGCTATAATTGTCAATGTTGATTATGCATCTTATACACTTTAGTGAAAAGATCATATTATCCTGTATATTTTTTGATGTCATGTAATAACAATACTAAAAATGTGGCTCCCTATGTGTACACACTGTGAAGTGCATGATGACAACTGTTTGTACAATTGAAAACTGAAATTGACTATAGTTGCAAATCATAAAGGTAAATGAAAACAAAACTGAGAAGCGGTTCAAGCAAGATTGCATATCAAACTTATGCGTACAAATCACTAGAAATGCAACATCACAAAACATAGAGAAGACTTACAACTTTCTTTACAATGACCCCATCTCTATTCGTCTAGCCTACCTCGAATTTTTCTAGCAGAGTCAACTATTTTTTGGATCCACGTTATACTTTGCCTTCATTTGGACGAGCAAAAATAAATTGCATCACGTGGTGGAAACAAAAGATGAAAAGATAAGATGCATCTAGATTCGACAACATCAATTACATACTTATTTAAAATATACCAGTACAAAACAACATGTCCTTACAAATTGGTACAGGTGCCCAATTATGCTACGAGATCCTGTACGACTTAGTACTCCTAATTTATTATGGCTAGAATAGTTCCTTTGAGTGATGGCCTACAAAAGGAGACTTGTAAGAAACATGAATAAATAGGAATTGATAGTGTGATCTAGTCTCATAGTCTTCTTAAAGCATACCTTATTCTTTTTATCAAGCTAGTGGTGGAAAAGATCGCCCCACTAATCGTTAGTCATGTGATCCACAAGAGATGTTCTTGTAACATCCTTAAAACACTTGCCAGAGAAGTTTTGCTTCTTTAGCCTGTGGTGCTGTTGGCGCAAACATGCGAAGAATATGCTTTTGAGAACAACCTTGACTTCCTCGCTATTCTAATCAAACTTCAAAATTCTCTGTAGATAACAATGAGTAGCATATATACCAAATGGAAAGCTAAGAAGGCAAGGGATGAAGCAATAGAGTATGTCTAAGAGATAGATGACTTACATTGTAACTTCTTCAGTAAACCGTCAAAATGCTCAGGGGTATTTTGGTGGTGTTTCCATGAAGGCAAGATGGGAATACCATTCCCCCAAAACGCCTATGATCGACACTATATAAGCAGATTCATGTGGATCTAGTGGCCTTTTGAATCCTGCTATAAATGTGACCGGATGATGGGGATATGCCGAATGGGGTATGCCCAGCAGGATGTTCCGATTGGGCCAAAGGTCTAGCGAGTGGGCCTGCAGGACGGCGACTAGAACATGACTAAGAAGAAGGCCTGACGACTGAATACTGGAGGCCCAGGAGCGTTGCTGAAGCCCAGTCAGATTAGGTCAAAAGCCTCCAAATCCATATCTTGTTCGGTTGTATACTGTAAACCCTAGCGAGGTACCCTCTATATAAACCTCCCTAGGGTTCCTTGAGTACTTACGTTCCATCATACACCCCCTCTAGCGACTCGTTGCTTAGACGTTGAGCTCGCCACCCCTGTAACTCGCTCTCCACCAATACAATCTAGTAGGAGTAGGTCTTTACCCTCCGAGGGGGGCGAACCTGGGTAAACCTATGTGCATCTGCCCCCATCTCGCACCGTAGATGGCTGCCAGATCTCGCCCCCAATACTATCAATCGCTACCCCTGGTAGCGACTGCCGTGGCCATTCCCACGATAGTGGCGCCCACCGTGGGGCATGGCCGGTCTGGCCTAAGTTCTGCGGCGAGACCCTACATGCCAATCGATCGGCCGATCGCCACCGGACGCATGATTGCTAGTGGCGGGATCTTGCAGATCCTGCCTAGTAGCTACATCTCCTCGTCGCACCCGATCACGCACAGCGCGGTGATGCCGATCGGCACCATCATCTTGTTTGCCGGCTTCACCGACACAGTCGACCAGGCGGGGACGATGATCATCGGCGGATTACCACCATGCTGTGATCTGCTCTCAGAGGAGCAGGTCCGCTCCATCAGCCGCCTCGCCACCGAGTACGACTCGGCCGCCAGCAACGCGGTCGGGACTAACGCCGCCACGGACGCGTGGCTCTCCACGACGACACTAACTCCACGATCCGTGCCTCGGTCGACAGATCCATCACCGCAGCGTCACGGGAGGACTCTATCACGCGGGTCTCCAACCCCGAGGACTCCGAGGATCCCTCCATCCTTGGGATCTTCGATTCTGACTCTGGCTCGGAGTCTCCTGAGGACTTCTGTGCCAGATATAATCGCTTCAACGCGATCTACATGGCGGGAAGCACGGCCGCCCGCCAGATCCATTCTCCTTGCCGATCCCACGGACCGCCACATCCACGGAGGTGGAGGAAGCCCGCCTGCGACTGGAGGAGGCGCAGCGCAGGGAGCTAGCCGAGAACGAGAAATTCCACCTCGAGCGAGAAATAGCATAGGAGCTGTCACTACCATCAACGCTGCATCAGGACCCGCCTGAAGTCCAACATCTAGGGCCGCGTCCTGAACTTCAACGATGAAAGCGACCCTGCACGTGCAGCCTAGCACGAATACTGCGAGAATGCGCCGCCAGGCGGCAGCAACCGGCCACCACCCGGCGCACTGGCGACTGGGGCCCCACCGCCACCAATTGGCCGCGCCCCCTACCGGACCAGCCGCGAATCATCATCTCGCCACAGGCCCCCGACGCCAACGGGCTTCCCACTGTACTCCACTCCAATGGACAACGTCATCGCGGCCGACGCCACGGTCTCCCACCTCGACATCCAAGGAGAGGGCGCGCTGCAGATCCAGTATGCTAAGTACCTACTCTCCAGAGCCGTCGAGCAGCAAGCCGTGGGAGTCGACCCGCGGGGGCGGATGTATTCCCGCTCATCGGCAAGCAGTGCAGCCTCAAGCGCCCCCCAACCGTCGCCAATGCTGTCATCTGCCCACCACCCCAGCCCCTGACGCACCAGCCACGGGCCGCCAACCCCGCGCTCTCCACCAACGAGCTGCGGTCGGTGAACCACACGGTCACCGCCAACGGGTAACCCATCGACGCCTGAACGCACATCATCAACAACCAGGCCTGGCGGGCGCACCAGCCCAACGACTTGAGGCACACCCTCACCAACCGTGGCGACCCTGAACCTAGGGGCTCGCTCAGTCGAGTCGGCCCCCAGTGCTTCTAGCCAATGATCCGAGGCGAGAAGTACCCTGCCAACTTCAAGGCGCCCTAGGAGATCGAAAAGTACGACCCAACGGTGTGGCTGGACACGTACCTCATGGTGATGGGAATCACCGGTCACACCGACCTGCTAGCCGCTCGCTACCTCCTCCCGATGATGGAGGGAGCGACCAGGCAATGGATCAACACCCTCCCCGCCGACATCATCGACTCATGGGAGGAGATGCGGGACGCCTTTGTCGGGCACTTCGAGGGCTCCTACACCAGTGCCACCACCATTGAAGACCTGGAGCGATGCATCCAGGGGCAACGCTAGTCAACCCACCACTGGATCCAGAGGTGGGAGGAACTATGGATCAACGCCTTCGGCATTCACCCGGACACGGTGATCCACTGCTTCAAGAACACATGCTGGTACGAACACCTGGTCGCTAAGATCAAGAGGGTTTATTGGAAGCTCGACAACATCCCCGACCTCCTCGATATCGCCAAGCGGTACGCAGAGGAGGACCCCATCCAGGAATCCGACGACGAGTCAGGAGGAAGACGCCGCACCAACGGCCACGACAACGGGAGACAACACGACATGCGCTACAACAACACTCGCCTCACTGGTAAGTGCCACGGCGATGGGCGAGTCAACTTCGTTGCCAACACTGGCTACGGCCAACGCGACCCGAAGAACTTCCTCCACGATGGAGGAAACTATCGTGACAACGGGAGTTACCGCGCGAACAACGTGACAAGGCCAAAATTCGACCACACCACCCTGCTCAACCAGCACTGTGTTTACCACAGCAGGGAGGGGAAGCCCACCACCCACACTACCGCAGACTACCACTCCCTCAAGGAGATTGAAAAGGCAAGGCGGGCACGGGACAACCCTAACAACAATCCAACAAGGGACAACGGAAACGCTAGCGGATTTGGCAACACCGCCGGATCGCTCCACACCTTCATCGGGCTCGACACCAAGTGCGAGAAGAAGGTGCTCGCCCGTGCAGTCGCTGTTAATGCGGT
The DNA here is from genome assembly GCA_916181665.1 of Avena sativa. NCBI lineage: Eukaryota > Viridiplantae > Streptophyta > Magnoliopsida > Poales > Poaceae > Avena > Avena sativa. The sequence goes on from OV702290.1 coordinate 370,158,251, forward strand.
GGCACAGGTCGACATCCCTCACTTCCTCAACTAGTCCGAGCAAAGCATCACCTGGAGTCGCCAGGACCACGCGCCCAGGATCGAGTACCCAGGGCGAGTCGCCCTGGTGGTCAGGCCCAAAGTGGCCGACTACTGGATGCCCAAGACGCTGATGGATGGCGGGAGCTCCATCAACATCATGTACTTGGACACATTCAAGATACACCAGCTCGCGGAGTCAGTGATCGAGCCAACCCTGACAACCTTCCACGACATCGTCCCCGGTCGGAAGGCGTACCTGATTGGCAAAGTGACGCTGCCAGTCACCTTCGACACACCAGCGAACTACCACACCGAACGGACCATCTTCGAGCTGGTGAACTTCCGCAGCCCCTACCACTGTGTCCTAGGGCGCCAGGCGTTCGCCAAATTCATGGCGACCCCATACTATGCCTACAACATGATGAAGCTCCCAGGGCCAAGCGGCATCATCACCATCCACGGCGACCCCGACATGGCCGTGGAATGCGAGGACAAAGGCGCCGAGCTCGCCGACGCTGTCATCACAGCGGAGAAGGACCACACAGACGAGCTCATGAAATATGTGGGAAGCATCAACAAGGATGACCCCACCATCCTAAAGAAGCCAACCGTCCCTAGTTCCACTTTCGAGGCAACCACGCACACCCGCACCATAGAGCTCTTCCCGGGTGACTCCAGCCAGACAGTCACCATCGGGGCGCACATGAGCCCTGCATAGGAAAGCATGCTCATTGGGTTCCTACGTGAGAATCGCGACATATTTGCATGGAAACCATCCAACATGCCTGGTGTCCCAAGGGAACTCCCTGAGCACAAATTCAATGCCGACCCCAAAGTGCGACCAGTAAAGCAGTCGTTGCGGCCCTTCAATGAAGAGTCCCGCCGAGCAATCGCCGAAGAAGTATAGCGCCTGCTAGCCGCAGGCTTCATTCGGCCCATCAAGTACTCCAAGTGGCTGGCGAACCCAGTCCTGGTTCTGAAAAAGAACAACACCTGGAGAATGTGTATCGACTACACCAACCTCAACAGCGCCTGCCCGAAGGAAGAGTTTGTCCTACCGCACATCGACCAGATCCTCGATTCGACTGCGGGATCAGAGTCGCTGTGCTTCCTCGACACGTATTCTGGCTACAACCAGATCAAAATGGTGGTTGAGGACGAGGAGAAGACGGTGTTCATCACACCATTCGGCGCCTTCTGCTACACGACCATGACATTCGGCCTCAAGAACGCCAGCGCCACCTACCAAAGGTGCATGCAGGAATGCCTCGCGGACCAAATTGGCCGCAACATCCACGTCTACATCGATGACATGGTGGTAAAATCCACCCGCTAGGACGACCTGCTCGCCGACCTGGCTGAGACCTTCGCTATCTATGGAGGTACAACATCAAGCTCAACCCAGGAAAGTGCACCTTCGGCGTCCCCACCGGGCATCGAGGCAACCCCCACCAAGATTGACACCATCACGCGGCTCGGGAAACCTAAGTGCCTGCACGACATCCAGAAGTTGGCCGGGTGAGTCGTGGCTCTCAATCGCTTCATTCCCCGGCTCGGCGAGAAGGCAATGCCCCTCTACCGCCTGATGCGCAAGAACCCCACGTTCCAATGGGACGCAGAAGCAGACAACGCGCTCAAGGCACTCAAATAAGTGCTATTCGCGGCTCCACTACTCGCCGCCCCAATCGACAAAGAGCCAATGCTCGTCTACGCCGCAGCCTCCACTTGAGTCGTAAGTGCTGTGATGGTCGTCGAACGGCCAAAAGAGCGCAAGGAGTGCCCCGTACAACGCCCTATCTACCACATCAGCGAGGTCCTGATGGACACAAGGCAGCGCTACCCGTAGTACCAGAAACTGGTATACGCGGTATCCCGAGCCTAGCGATGACTCCCCCACTACTTCCAGGAGCACCCAATCACGGTTGTCTCCTCCAAGCCACTACAGGACATCATCCGCAACCGCGAGGCGACTGGGCGAGTCGCCAAGTGGGTTGTCGAAATCGGCGTCCACAAAATCAAATATGAACCACGCAAAGCGATCAAATCGCAAGCCTTGGCCGATTTCCTCGCTGATTGGGAAGAAGCGCAGCAGCCGGAGAAGCTCCCATACCTTCACTACTGATTGCTCCACTTTGACGGTTCCAAGAATGCCGATGGCTAATGGCCCAAAATATATCGAGCTCGTTGGGGAACCCCAAGAGGAAGGTATGATGAGCACAACAGCAAGTTCTCCCTCAGTATGAAACCAAGGTTATCAATCCAGTAGGAGCAAGGAAACACCCCAAAGGTGTAGCTAGCTGAACGTTGCCAGGGCGCACTACCGGTGCAAGCAGCAACATGAAGACCTGCACAACACAACCACGGAACTTTGCCCCCCAACTTGCGATGAGGTTGTCAATCGCACCGGTTTTGCTAAAAACAAAGGATTAAACGTATCGAATGGAAGGAAGTAATAGTTTGCAGAAAGTAAACACAAAGCAGTAAACAGTTTGTAGATTGAATGTAAAAGAAAGGACCGGGGTCCATAGTTCACTAGAGGTGGCTCTCCTTAAGATAGATAACATGCTGGGTGAACAAATTACAGCGGGGCAATTGACAAACATCGAGAAAGCAATACATGCATATACTAATCATATTGACTCATTTGGAACTTGATTGGGCATTACAACATTATACATAGACCGCCATCCAACTGCATCTATGACTAATAATCCACCTTCAGGTTTTCATCCGAACCCCCTCCAGTATTAAGTTGCAAGCAACAGATTATTGCTTTACGAACTGCGTGTAAAGTAAACAATACGATTGTTCTATGAACAAAGGATTGTTGTTTTCTCCCTAGTAGCAACAGCACATCTAGTACCTTAGAGATTTCTGTCACTTCCCCAGATTACTAGAGGCATGAACCCACTATCGAGCATAAATACTAACTCTTGGAGTTGCTAGCATCTACTTGGCCAGGATAGCTACTAACAACGGAAAGCATGCAAGATCACAAATAATAAAGACATGATAGAATCAATAATCAATCTGAAATAGCATCTCAATATCCATCGGATCCCCACAAACACAACATGTATGGATTACAAATAGATGATCTTGATCATGAACGGAGCTCACAAGATCTAAACATGAAAGCACAAAGGAGGAGAACCAGCCATCTAGCTACTACATGGACCCGTAGTCCAGAGATGAACTACTCACGCATCACACCGGAGGCTTGCATGATGATGAATAAGGCCTCCAGGGTGAATTCCCCTCTCCGACAGGGTGCTGGCAAGAGCTTCAGATCCCTCCCGATCTAGGGATGGAGATGACGGCGGCTACAGACTCTTTCGTGGATTTTTGATCGGGTACTTAGGGTTTTGGTATCGGAGGCAATATATAGGCGGAAGGAGAGGCCGAGGGGGTGCTGGGGTCGGCCAGGCCACCCCCTGGCGTGGGTCAGGCCTGGCCGCGCGGCTAGGTGGTGTGGCCAGGCCCCAGCCCTTCTCCGTCTCGTATTTTGGCTCCAGATGTCTTCCGGTAAAATAGCGACTTTGGCTTTTGTCCCGTCCAATTCCGAGAGTATTCATTTTCTAACTTCCTAGAACCAACAACAGCAAAAAACAGGCAGCTGGCACTGTGTCTCTTGTTAATAGGTTAGTCCAAGAAATCATATGAAAAGTACTCCAAAGTGTGGACAAAACACAAGAAAGTAGAGAAAACCAAGCATGTAACATCAAAAATTATAGATACATTTGCAATGTATCAACATCCCCAAGCTTAACTCCTGCTCGTCCTCGAGTAGGTAAGTGATAAAAAGAAAGAATAATTTTTGAGGTGACATGCACCATCATAAACTTGATCAAAGTATTTGTAAAACATTCAAAACAGGGATCGTAGTACTTCAATCATAACATGAAAGACAAAGTTCTAGCAATAGGACAAAGAAACTATATTGTAACATGAAAAGGCACAAACAAAAGATTCATGAATAACAATGCTTTGCAAGACGTTTGTTTGTTTCACATAAAGAAAACATAGCATAATTGTATTCAGCTTGTCCCTCATAGAGTAGCAAATATAAATGCATAGGACACCTTCAAAGTTCAAAAGAGTGACTAGATACAAATAGTTTAAAACAAGCAATATCAAGTTATGCATCAATCAACTAGTCTTGGGACAATGCACATAGAACTAAGAATGGCCACTATGCTCTCAAAGTAGGTGCATAAAGATAGAAGGTGGAGACTCAATATATTGGTGGAAGAAGGGCCTTCATAGAAGGAAGTAGGGATTCAAGTCTCATAAAGAGCTTCCAAAAATTATGGTACTTATAGCTTTCAGGTCTCATTGCCCCTATCATAAGCATCTTGAAGGTGATTAAGGTTAAAGTGACACAACTAAGAGGACATGCTTGACAACCGAAATCTCATGCCCCTTACTTACGAAGACCGAACCTCATGCTACTCAACTTTAGTCACAAGTAAGCTCTTGTCATTGTAAGTACATATGTATCATAAAGAACCGCAAACGGGGTACCCCTTGCACATGATACAGGAGCTATCCCATAATCAAAATGACAAGGCAAGCAGACAATGAGCATCTCAGTGATCTTTTTATTTGCTATTTGCATAGGTTTTTATTAAGGATGCTTCATAGAGTGCTCATTATGGTTATGCTGCAAGTTTCCACCATGATTAGGCATGGCTTAGGCTAGCGGCCCAGGCGTTTCTCTAACACACATATAAACTCCATGATCTTACAAGTTCCACTTTTATTTCACACCCCGGGATCCATAAGCAAAAGAACATGATATCAACGGGGTACAAAGTACATGTGCAATGTTGAAAGCGTTCCCCATGATACATGGTTCTGCTAATTTCAACTTATAAAGCGCAAGCATATACGCAACAAAGAAGGACCCAATGGTTCAAGTTTATTAAATGCAAAAAGTAAAGTATGCCATCAAGTTCGTGAGAGCTTTAATCACTAGTTTTCTCATAACAAGTTTAATTTGGAAGGTAAACAAAAACATGAATATACATGGAATAGCATATGCTAGTAGGTAGGTATGGTGGACTCTTTGGAATAACTTGGTTTAAGGAGTTGGATGCATGAGTGGAACTCATACTTGGTTGTGGAGGCTAGCAAAAGACTGGGAGCGACAAACTAAGAGAGCAATAATGGCCATAATCATGTAGAGCGACAAAACATCATTGATCAAAGCATAAAGTGATACTACAAGTTGAAAACTAAAGGATCATAAAGGCTATGGTGATTTGAGATAGTCATAACATGGTGTGAGCATGCGCCAAGTCAACCCAAATAAAGCATCAAAGGAGAATACCACTATACTATGCTTTAATATGCTAAAACAACGCATGATTCATCCAAGGCACATTAAGTAATCTCAATTGTTTATAACAAGTCATGCTACAACAAAGAATACTAAGCATAAAGCCAAAACAATATCAAGCATGGCATGACAAAGCATAGGCCACAGTCAAAAACGATCTCTCTTTACCACTTAAGCATGAACTTTCCTACTCTTTTCCAAACCAAACCAAACTATTTGAAAACCAATGTATGAAAGAGGGGGTCCAACCAATTTATTCAGAAAACTAAGCAAACAAAGAAAACGAAAAACCAAAACGAAAACGAAAAAGAAGAAGCTCCAAGAACAACACAACTGTGCATGAAACAATAAAAATGAAGCGTTTGGAAGGAACCTGGGATTTTTATTGATGAAGAGGGGGTGCCTTGGGAATCCCCAAGCTTTGATGCTTGTACTTCTTGGATATTTCTTGGGGTGACACGCGTGGCATCCCCAATCTTGAGATTTAGTCCATCCTTCATCTCATTACTCATTCCTTCCATACACCTGAAATTTTTCCTTCATACAAAACTTCACACAATCTTTATTAGCAACATTAGTGCACTCAAGATAATAAGTCTTTAAGGTTCAGTTCTAACACCAATAAAACTTCCATTAAAACACTAGCTACTGTAGCACTTCCCTAAAAAAGCTCAATTCTCCAAAAGAACTCAAAAAGGAACCAACAAGAACCAAATGCAGAAAGTGGCAGAAATCTGTCAAAACAGACCAGTAGGTAAAGACGCATTTTTTCTATGACCTTCTGTTGCTCAAATCAAAAAGTGTTGAACTAACGGAAGTTAGATAACAACCTGGGGCAGAAGCAAAAAAATGCACGCCTCAAAAGGACGTACAGATATTTTACATGAATTTTTACGGTGAAGGACATAAATCTGTTTCGGGACAACAACTTTGCCAATCATTACTTCTCTCTCATTAGAGGTTAATCTTGGCACAAAAAGCAAATATAAAGGATAAGGAGCGGTTATTACCGAAGTAATAACTTCCAAGACTCATCTAAAACTTTTGGTTTATCTCCCAATAAGTACTTTTCTTTAACGCCTTTAAGTTAGGCATAAGAAGCAATAAAAAGAATCAAGTGTTCTCAAATGAAGAAGCATTAAGAGCAAATTTTGTTTTCATAGGAGAGGCAAAAGAAATATTCTCTCTCTTCTTAGGGAAATGTTCTATACCTTTCTTGAGTGGGAGTTGATATTTAATGGTGCCTTCTTTCATATCAATAATGGCACCAACAGTTCTAAGAAAAGGTCTTCCCAAAGTAATAGGACAAGAAGCATTGTATTCAACATCCAAAACATAGAAATCAACGGGGACATAGGCATTGTTAACCATAATAAGAACATCATTAATACTCCCCATGAGTTTATTTTTAGCATTATCATCAAGTAAGACATTCAAATAACAATCTTCAAGTGGAGGCAAATCAAGCATATCATAAATCCTTCTAGGCATAATACAAACACTACTATCAAGATCACATAAAGCTTTGAAATCAAAATCATTCACTTTCATATTAATGATGGGTTCCCAACCATCTTCTTGTTTTATAGGAATAGAAGCTTTATGTTTCATCTTTTCTTCTTTAATCTTTATGAGAGCATCAGTAATGTGTTTTGTAAAGGTCATGTTCATAGCACTAGCATTAGGACTTTTAGCAAGCTTTTGTAGGAACTTAATAACTTCAGAGATATTACAACCATCAAGATCAAAATAAAATTATCATCTAGAGTGGTAGAACTATTACTAGCCTTAACACTAGTGGTAGTGATAGTAGAAACACTAATGTTTCTAGCAATTTCATCTTCTCTTTCCCACTTAGCATGTAATTCAGCTAACAGTCTAACATTTTCATCAATCCTTAGTTGTATGGCATTAGTAGCTACAAAGGGATTATCATTAGTTTCAGGTTTAGCAGCCATTTTATTCAAAGAAGATTGAGCTTCAGCCAAAGATGCTATATTTCTTTCAGCATTAGAGAGTTTTTCCTCAATAGTTTTATTGAAAGCAGTTTGTTTACTAATAAAGTCTTTAAGCATAACTTCAAGTTCAGAGGGAGCACTCCTATTATTGTTGTAAGAATTTCCATAAGCATTACCATTGTCGGGAGGATATGGCTTATAATTGTTGTTACCAAAATTATTCCTGTAGGCATTGTTGCTAAAATTGTTATTTCTTATAAAGTTCACATCAACTTGCTCTTCTTGAGCAACCAAAGAGGCTAAAGGAACATTATTTGGATCAATTTGGGCTTTCCCATTAACAAGCATAGACATAATAACATCAATCTTATCACTCAAGGATGTGGTTTCCCCAACAGAATTTACCTTCTTACCTTGTGGAGCTCTCTCAGTATGCCATTCAGAGTAGTTAACCATCATATTATCCAGAAGCTTTGTTGCAGCACCCAAAGTAATGGTCATAAAGGTACCTCCAGTAGCAGAATCCAATAGGTTCCTTGAAGAATAGTTCAATCCTGCATAAAAAGTTTGGATGATCATCCAAGCAGTCAGTCCATGAGTGGGATAATTCTTTACCAAAGATTTCATCCTTTCCCAAGCTTGAGCAACATGTTCATTATCAGATTGTTTAAACTTCATTATTTCACTTCTCATAGATATAATATTAGCAAGAGGATAGTATTTTCCAATAAAAGCATCTTTGCATTTAGTCCAAGAATCAATACTATTCCTAGTTAAGGAATTCAACCATTCTTTAGCTTTTCCCCTCAAAGAGAAAGGAAACAATTTAAGCTTAATAATATCTCCATCTATATCCCTATGCTTTTGCATCTCACAAAGTTCAACAAAGTTATTTAGATGGGCAACAGCATCTTCATTACCAATACCAGAAAATTGTTCTCTCATAACAAGATTGAGTAAAGCAGGTTTTATCTCAAAAAAGTAGCTTTAGGGACATGTGGAGTAATATGTGTGCACATAAAATCATTGGTGCTAGTGAAGTCACACAACTTAGTGTTTTCAAGAGTAGTCATTTTTTTGTGTTTTTGATAAAGAAAGCAAACTTGTAAAACTAATATTTTGTGTTTTTGATAAAAAAACAGGCAAACAAAACAAAAGTAAATTAAGCAAAACAAAAATAACAAAGTAAAGAGATTGGTTATGATGGACTCCCCTTGTGAAGATGTCCTTGACTCCCCGGCAATGGCGCCAGAAAAAGTTGTTGATGACCCAAAATATACCGAGCTCGTTGGGGAACCCCAAGAGGAAGGTATGATGAGCACAGTAGAAAGTTTTTCCTCAGTATGAAACCAACGTTATCAATCCAGTAGGAGCAAGGAAACACCCCAAAGGTGTAGCTAGATGAATGTTGGCAGGGCGCACTACCGGTGCCAATAGCAACGTGGAGACCTGCACAACACAACCACGGAACTTTGGCCCCAACTTGCGATGAGGTTGTACTCACCGGTTTTGCTGAAAACAAAGGATTAAACGTATCGAATGGAAGGAAGTAATAGTTTGCAGAAAGTAAACATAAAGTAGTAAACAGTTTGTAGATTGAATGTAAAAGAAAGGACCGGGGTCCATAGTTCACTAGAGGTGGCTCTCCTTAAGATAGATAACATGCTGGGTGAACAAATTATAGCGGGGCAATTGACAAACATCGAGAAAGCATACAAGCATATACTAATCATCTTGACTCCTTTGAGACTTGATTGGGCATTACAACATTATACATAGACCGCCATCCAACTACATCTATGACTAATAATCCACCTTCAGGTTATCATCCGAACCCCCTCCAGTATTAAGTTGCAAGCAACAGATTATTGCTTTACGAATTGCGTGTAAAGTAAACAATACGATTGTTCTATGAACAAAGGATTGTTGTTTTCTCCCTAGTAGCAACAGCACATCTAGTACCTTAGAGATTTCTGTCACTTTCCCAGATTACCAGAGGCATGAACCCACTATCGAGCATAAATACTAACTCTTGGAGTTGCTAGCATCTACTTGGCCAAGATAGCTACTAACAACGGAAAGCATGCAAGATCACAAATAACAAAGACATGATAGAATCAATAATCAATCTAAAATAGCATCTCAATATCCATCGGATCCCCGCAAACACAACATGTATGGATTACAAATAGATGATCTTGATCATTAACGGAGCTCACAAGATCTAAACATGAAAGCACAAAGGAGGAGAACCAGCCATCTAGCTACTACATGGACCCGTAGTCCAGAGATAAACTACTCACGCATCACACCGGAGGCTTCCATGATGATGAAGAAGGCCTCCAGGGTGAATTCCCCTCTCATGCAGGGTGCCGGGAAGAGCTTCAGATCCCTCCTGATCTAGGGATGGAGATGACGGTGGCTATAGACTCTTTCGTGGGTTTTTGATCGGGTACTTAGGGTTTTGGTATCGGAGGCAATATATAGGCAGAAGGAGAGGCCGAGGGGGTGCTGGGGTTGGCCATACCACCCCTTGGCGCGGGCCAGGCCTGGCCGCGTGGCCAGGTGGTGTGGCCAGGCCCCAGCCCTTCTCCGTCTCGTATTCTGGCTCCAGATGTCTTCCGGTAAAATAGCGACTTTGGCTTTTGTCCCGTCCAATTCCGAGAGTATCAGAAAATAGTCTTGATGACCCACAAGTATAGGAGGTGTATGGCAGTATTTTCGAGGGAAGTGAAACCCAATTTATTGATTCGACACAAGGGGAGCCAAAGAATATTTATAAGCCTTAACAACTGAGTTGTCAATTCAGCTGCACCTGGAAACAATCTTTCTCACAGCAGTTTATCAGTAGCAATAGTTTTGTAGTAGGAAGAGTAAAGCAGCAGCAGTAGTAAAGCAAAGACAGTAGTAACAAAAGCAGTAAGCAGTAGGATTCGAGTGCGGTAGGCATAGGGATGGATGGACGGGCGTTCCATGGACAAGACAATTCACATAGAAATCATAACATAGGGCAATTGCAGATAAATAAGATAAAGCACCCAAGTACTAGACAATCCTAGGCATGTGTTCCATATATAATCATACGTGCTCGTAATGAGAACTTGCACAACATCTTTTGTCCTGCCAGCCCGTTTGCAGCGGGGCCTCTAGGGAACTACTGGCAATTAAGGTGCTCCTTTTAATAGAGCACCGGAGCAAAGCATTAACACTCCGTGAACACATGTGATCCTTAGATCAAAGCCTTTCCCTTCCGGTTATCCCGATTTCTGTCACTTAGGGGCCATAGGTTCCGGACAACAACGTGTGTATACAACTTGTAGATAAGACCAAGAACAATACTATCATAATGAATCAATAACATGTTTAGATCTGAAATCATGGCACTCGGGCCCTAGTGACAAGCATTAAGCACAACAAGTCACAACAAAGTCATAAAGCACTAATAAAAGATACTAGGCACCATGCCCTAACAATCTGATGCCATTACATGAACAATCTCATCCAATCCCTACCATCCCCATAGCCTACAGCGGGGGATTACTCACTCATAGATGGGGGAAATATGGATGGTCGATGGAGAAGCGATGGTGATGATGATGGCGATGATCTCCTCCAATTCCCCATCCCGGCAGGGTGTCAGAACGGAGTTTCTGGTGCTGTTTCATGGAATCTGGTGGTGGCGATGGAGCGGAACTCCTTCTGGAAAAACGTCGAAACCCCCCGAAGTTTTTAGGTCAGAAGGCTCCTTATAGGTGAAGAGAGAGAGGCCGAGGGGGTTCCTGGGGGGCCCACACCACCCCTTGGCGCGACCTGGCCTGGCCCGCACCACCAGGTGGTGTGGCCACCCCCTGGCTCTTCTCGGTCTCGTATTTTGGTTCCTGGAGTCTTCGGGTGAAATAGGATTTTTGGCATATTTTCCGGGATTTTTCCTGATAGTTGGTTTTCTACACAAAAAGTAGACACCAAGGCAATTCTGCTGAAAATAGCGTCAGTCCGCATTAGTTGCATCCAAATCACACAAGTATAGAGGACAAAAAATAGCAAAAGTATTCGGGAAAGTCGATACGTTTTGGACATATCAACTCCCCCCAAGCTTAGCTTATTGCTTGTCCTCAAGAAATTCAGTTGAAAACTGAGTGCGATAAAAGAACTCTCACGAACACATTTGCTTCATATGATGTAAATATTCTCAGCAATGTGATCAACTACTCAGACAGTTCATAATAAAGAGTATGCAACTGAGTCTACTTAATAGTCATTGCAAGCTATGAAGAGATTCCAACTCAAGAATAATAAGTAGCATGAAGCACAAACATAAGCAACATTACAATGCTCATAAAAAGGTATGATAGAGTGGTATCTTGCTTGCCCTTTGATTATGAATATCAAGGCACCTATGGAGTTCAAGTGATGACTAGAAGTAAAGATATCAAGGATACAAGCATCAAAGTCATAACACAAATAATCAAGTAATGGAGCAAACACAAAGAATGACAACTATGCTCTCAAGGAGGTGCTCAAAGAATATGTGGAGACTCAACAAGTAGGAAAAAAGGTTTTGAATAATTTTGAAAGGCTTCCAAATGCTGAAAGTATGGTACTCGTTAGCTTTGAGATCTCATTGCTCCTATCATAAGCATCTTTAATGTGGTTAAGGTGAAAGTGAGGTCCAATCTGAGTTATATGCTTGACAGACTATAAACTGAAAATCCCAAGTCCCTTGAGTACGAGGGCCGCTCCTCATGCTACTCAACTTTAGTTACCGGTAAGTTCTTGTCATCATAAGTATGTGCGTATCATTGAGAACCGCCAATGGGGTACCCCTTGCCCGATGATACGGAAGAATCCTCATATCAAAATGACAAGGCAAGCAGACAATGAGTATCTCAGCAATCTTCTTATTTACCATGGGAAAATGGTGCTTTTTTTCTCTCTTTCCTCTTTTCATAAATCTCTCTTTTTTTCTTTTTCTCAATAGCTATAACTCTCTTTTTTATAAGAAGAATGCTTCATAGATATCGTTATGGTTACGCTGTAGGTTTCCACCATGTCAGCATGGATTAGACCAGCGGCCCAGGCGTTTCTTTAACACACATACATAACTCCATGGACTTACAAGCTCCCCTTTTATTTCACACCGACGACATCCGCAAACAAAAGAGCAAGGTATCAACTGGGTATATATTTACAAGTGTTGAAAGCGTTCCCCGTGACAGCACGGTTCTGCTAATCCCCAGCCTATAATTTGCAAGCATATAACTTTCATGGAGAGTTCACAATGGTTCAGGTTTATTAAGTGCAGGAAATAAAGTGTGCCATCAAGTTCGTGAGAGCTTTTCTAACTAATTTTCCCATAACAAGCAAACATTTTATTCGGAAGAAAACAAGGCATAATGAATATGCACGGTAGTAGCAAGTGATGCTAATAGGTAGGTATGGTGGACACTTTGGAAATATTTGGTTTAGGGAGTTGGAAACATGAGTAAAACACTCAGTGGAAGTGAAGGCTAGAAATAGTAAGGGAGCGACAAACGAGAGAGCAACAGATGTCATTATCATGCTTGCAACAAAACAGGACTACCCATGGCATGAAAGTGATTCAAGATCCTCAAGGCAAAATAATTCATCGAGGCTTAACTGATTATTACAGTCATGTGCATGCATGAGCATGTTCCAAGTCAATTCAAATGAAACATTCAGAGGAGGATACCACGGTGTCATACCAATTTATGAATAGAGCAATGCAAGCAAACATTCATAAGACATGCTACAAACTATTAGCGAGCTGGAGCTAATCATAAGAAAGCAAGAACTATTAAGCATCCAAAGAAAACATACACTCTACATGAACGGACTAAGCATGCCCACAATGATGAGTATATGTACGAAAATGAAAACAAATAGAGATCGTTACCAGCCTCTTACCACGCCTCAAGTTGTCATTAATCCTCAAAATTGCTCTTCACTTGTGTGGCTTGAATAATAATATGAAACCAATATTCCACTGACAACTGCCGAACCCTGTAGCAAACTCACAAAAACCAAATAAGAACGACAAATATTTTTGTTGTTTTTGATTTTTAAATAAGAACCAAAAGAGCAAAACGAGCAAAGCAAAATCTTTTTGGGTTTTTCGAATAGTTCAAACAAAGCAAAAAGGAAAAGGCAAACCAAGGCAAAAAGAAGAAGCAAACCAAAGAGAAACAACAAAAATATTTTTGGTCTTTTTGTGTTTTTAGAAAGCAAAAGCAAAGAAGAACGAAAACTAAAAAGAGAACGAAAACATGAATATACAAAGTACCGACGCAACATGATATGGAGATGAGTGCGGTGTCGGCGTACCTCCCCCCAAGCTTAGGCTTTTGGCCTAAGTGGGGTATCAATCCCAAGCTGGCCAGGATGAAGTGTCACCGTAGTATGACGAGGAGGTCCCCTCGTCCTGGTGCACGCTCGAGTACGTCCCTCCGTAATGTGCGGAATAATCATAGGAGGGTACATCCTCCTGGTGCTGCTCGTGGAAACCCAGCAAGCGCAGCTGCTCGTCCACCTCCTCCTTGGAGCGCGACCACGGTCTCCTGTCAACACTAAACAAAGCAGGCTATGGCAAAAGGATTTCCCTTTCATCCCTGTCAGTGAAAAGCATCCTATATATTAGATTGTTCAAATCAGAGGTAGCAGTGACAAAGTGATGAGTTTTCATGGCAACAAGGTCAAGCCTCTATGGTGCCAGCATAGCATCATCGGGATCCACTGAAAGACCTAATGCATTGACTACACGCGAGGCAATGATGCCCCCATAGATAGGCCCCTAGCAGCTAGGCGGCGAGCAATAAGCGAGCCAAGATTGTACCGAGTATCATTGTTAAGCGCAGCAACAAGGAATGCTAAATGATAGTTGGAGATATTACTAGTGTTCTCCCTACCCAATACACTAGTGGCAAGATAGTATGCAAAGTATATAAGAGCAGGGAGTTGGATATTTATTATCTTTCCGCGCTGCGCCACGCGGTCATCATCATTGGTCACCCCTCGGTAAATCTCCAACAAATCAGTGGGCCGCCCTTGAATTTTCTTCACGGTCCCTGTCATACGCACACCTACAATACTGCAAAATCTCTCCAAAGGCATGGTGAAGGGCATATCATAGATTTTAAAAGAGACAGTAGATTGATATGGTGTGTTAGTAAACGCGAAGCTCTCAACAATTTTTTTGGTGAGCATAGCGTATTGTGCACTCTCATCTTGCATATAAGAGGTCAAACCAACCCTCTCAATCAGTAGCAAGAAATCATCAAGAATACCTGCAGCTTGCAAGAAAGTAAAACAAGGAAAAGAGGATGGGTGAGCATCTCCATCATCCCTTTCACTGCCAATACGTGTTGCAATGAGGTCTTCATTGTATGATGGCCTAGCTTGAGAGGCTGTTCTTGAGGGCCTCTACCTCCTAGGTGCATCACTCTCAAATATCTCTCCAAAAGTGTGGTTGTTCATGCTTGGTATTCTGAAATTTAAACACCTATTACACAAGTGATTGCAAAGTAAATATAATGAAGGATTCTACTCATAGGGACTTGCAAGAGGCCTAAACATGCATCAAAACTATATCTCTAAGCATCAAACAAGCTTACAAGCTCTCATAACCAGTCACCTACAACAGCAAAATACTCAACATATAATCCACTAAACACAAATCTACTTGGACAAGGGGAGGAGTCACATACCAGGGAACAGATGCTCCAAATTTCAACAAGAAAGATGGGCTGAGCAAGGAGATCGAAAAAATCGAGAGCAAGCACAGAAAGAACGCGATTTTGAGCTATGAACTGGAGCTTACTTGGGAGAGAGAAGAAAGTGGCAGGTGAGAGAGGTAGTGGGGGGCCAGGGGTGGCCCACACCAGGGCATGGCGCCACCCAGGGCTGGCCGTGCCACCACATGGTGTGCCTACCTGGTGGGCCACCCTGGTACCTCCCAGGTACTCCTCTGCCCCTTTTTTCACGTAAAAGTTTAATATGAATTTTCTGGAATTTTTTGAGACACTTTATTTTTGGGCATTTTCAGGAATAGAAGAATGATTTTTCTGACAGAATTTTTTTTCTTTGGAAACATGATGCAAGGACAAAACAAGGCTAGGACTACAGAAGTTCTAACATGCAAGCAACTAACAACGCAAAGAAAACTAAACAAAAACAAAACAAAAATGCAAAGGATAGAAATAAACGGAGATAATCATAATGAAAACATTGTTTTGTTCAATGGAATCCTTTTGTTAGCAAGGTTGATCAAGTCTTGCTACCAAAACAATTGCATATGAGACAAAACTTTGTATTCCACTAATGATTATGTTACCTCAACCTTGATAGCAATGGTCCCAATCATAATAGTTTCAAATTTTTCTCTTGGTATGGGACAATATATTTCTCCAACTTGAATGCCTTTAACATGTTCAATTGAATTCAAACCATAAGTCCTTTCAATCTTCTTGGGGAAATAGACAGTATGTTCCTTGCCATTAACATTGAAGGTAACCTTTCCTTGATTACAATTAATAACAGCTCCTGCAGTATTAAGGAAAGGTCTCCCAAGAATAATAGACATATTATCATCTTCTAGCATTTCAAGCACGACAAAATCAATTAATATCAAGCAATTGTGAGCCACCTGAACAGGTACATCCTCACATATACCCACAGGAATAGTGGTAGATTTATCAACCATTTGCAAATATATATCAGTTGGTATCAATTTTTCAAGCTGAAGCCTCTTATATAGAGAGAAAGGCATAACACTAACTCCAGCTCCCAAATCACACAAAGCAGTTCTAACATAACTGTTCTTAATAGAGAAAGGGATAGTTGGAATCCCTGGGTCTCCAAGTTTCTTAGGAACCTTACCATTGAAGGAATAATTAGCAAGCAAAGTAGAAATTTCTTCATTAGGGATCTTCCTTTTATTCGAGACAATGTCCTTCATATACTTTGAGTAAGGAGGCAATTTAATAGCATCAGTCAAAGGAATTTGCAGGAATAAAGGCTTCATCCACTCACAAAACTTATTATAGTGTTCATCTTCCTTTGACTTGTGTTTCTTATCGGGGAAAGGCATATGTTTTTGGACCCAAGGTTCTCTTTCGCTGCCATGTTTCTTAGCAATAAAATCTTCTTTGGTGTATTTAGTATTCTTAGTGTGGTTTTCATGTTCTTCTTAAACTTTTTCTTCATTAGGAACAACATTTTATTCATTACCACTTTTAGTTTCAACATCAGAGATAGATATACTATTAGGATCTATAGCAGGTTCAGAGGGTTCTACAACAGTTTTATGTTTCTTTTTCCTTTTCTTACGAGTAGAACCACTATTTTCAGCTTGTTGAGAATCCTGCTCAATTCTTTTGGGATGCCCCTCAGGATATAGAGGATCCTGGGTAGCAGCACCACTTCTAGTTCTAATTTCATAAGCATGTTTTTCTTTAGCAGCATTCACTAGCAAGTCGTTTTGCACTTTAACGAGTTGATCTATTTGAGTTTGAACCATTTGAAAGTGTTTAACAATCATTTTAACATCATTAGAGGTTCTTTCCACAATATCTTTCAACTCAACAATAGCTCTAGTGTTTTCCATTAGATGATTTTGCACCCTTTTTTTAAAGTTATCTTGCTTAACAATAAAGATATCAAATTCTTCTAAGCATTCATCAGGAGGTTTAGAGTAAGGGATATCACCTTCATCAAAGTGTTGGAGAGAGTGTACCTCAATAGTGGATGAGTAGGAAATAGGCTTACATAATTCTTCTATAGGAGGTAAATTCTTGACATCTGCAACTTTAATTCCCTTCTCCTTAAGACATTTCTTAGCTTCCTTCATCACTTCATCATTTAATTCAATAACTCCCCTCTTCTTTGATGTTGGAATAGGCACAGGAATAGATGGTTCAGGTACAATTACTTCAGGTATAGCTTGTTTAGGAGGAGTCCAATCTTCATAATTCTTGCTTATTTTAGCCATTAATTCCTCAACTTCCTTAGGAGTCCTATTCCTGAAAACACAATCAGCACAACTATCTAGGTATGTCCTAGATTCCTCTGTTAGTCCATTATAAAATATATCAAGAAGCTCATTCTTAGGTAATGGACTTCCAGCCTGTGCATGAATCAAAGAACAAAACCTTGCCCAAGATTCGGGCAATACCTCTTTTACTCCCTGTTTAAAATCAAAAAGTTCCTGCAAAATAGCATGTCTAGCACCGGGAGGAAAATATTTCTGCAGGAAAGTACTAATCAAGCACTCAGGTCTATCAATAGATCCAGGAGGTAAATTACTAAACCAAGTTTTAGCTTCTCCTTTTAGTGAAAAGGGAAAAATCTTAGCAACAAAGTAAGTACGCATCTTTATATCATCAGAAAACAAGCCACTCATGGTAGAAAGTTCATTCATATGTGCTACCGCACTTTCATTCTTAGTCCCACAAAAAGGTTCTTTCTCGACAATAGCTATGTAAGATAGATCGAGAGAGAAATCATAATCTTCATCTATAATGTTTATGGGAGAAGCAGCAAACTTAGCAGCAGAATATAATTTCGGTACAATAGTACGCCTCTCAAGGAGACTCTTAGCAGCGCTCCTATCATGGGTGTTCTTACATTATTTAATAAACTCATCGGTCATCTCAACATAATCTTCTTCAATATCATAACTCTCACTAGACTCAGGTGAGCTAACAGGTGTGGTAGTGTCTTCATTAGGAGTTTCGGTATTTCCAGATATAGTTCTAGCAATCGTAGCATCTAGGAAAGGACCTAATGAACCACTCTTATCAAGCACAATAGAAGCAACATCATAAGCATCAGAAGTTTCAGATTCAGCAGTAGTAGCAGTGTGTAGCATGTGTATGTGGTGGTGTAACGATCTTACTCATAACAGACGGTGAATCAAGAGCAACAGAGATGTTCAGAACCGTACCTCTTCTTGTAGTGGATGGTAAAATAGGAACCTTGCCATCACGAGACTTACCCATGATGGATGGATAGCAGCGAACAATAGAGAATCCAAGTGAACTTGATAAATAAAGCTATGCTCCCCGGCAACGGCGCCAGAAAATACTCTTGATGACCCACAAGTATAGGGGGTGTATCGCAGTATTTTCGAGGAAAGTGAAACCCAATTTATTGATTCGACACAAGGGGAGCCAAAGAATATTTATAAGCCTTAACAACTGAGTTGTCAAGTCAGCTGCACCTGGAAACAATCTTGCTCACAGCAGTTTATCAGTAGCAACAGTTTTGTAGTAGGAAGAGTAAAGCAGCAGCAGTAGTAAAGCAAAGACAGTAGTAACAAAAGCAGTAAATAGTAGGATTTGAGTGCGGTAGGCATAGGGATGGGTGGACGGGCGTTGCATGGACAAGACAATTCACATAGCAATCAGAACATAGGGCAATTGTAGATAAATAAGATAAAGCACCCGAGTACTAGATAATCCTAGGCATGTGTTCCATATATAGTCATACGTGCTCGCAATGAGAACTTGCACAACATCTTTTGTCCTGCCAGCCCGTTTGCAGCGGGGCCTCTAGGGAACTACTGGCAATTAATGTGCTCCTTTTAATAGAGCACCGGAGCAAAGCATTAACACTCCGTGAACACATGTGATCCTCACATCAAAGCCTTTCCCTTCCGGTTATCCCGATTCCTGTCACTTCGGGGCCATAGGTTCCGGACAACAACGTGTGTATACAACTTGTAGATAAGACCAATAACAATACTATCATAATGAATCAATAACATGTTTAGATCTGAAATCATGGCACTCGGGCCCTAGTGACAAGCATTAAGCACCACAAGTCGCAACAAAGTCATAAAGCACTAATAAAATATACTAGGCACCATGCCGAAACAATTTGATGCCATTACATGAACAATCTCATCCAATCCCTACCATCCCCATAGCCTACAGAGGGGGATTACTCACTCATAGATGGGGGAAACATGGATGGTCGATGGAGAAGCGATGGTGATGATTATGGCGATGATCTCCTCCAATTCCCCGTCCCGGCAGGGTGCCAGAACAGAGTTTCTGGTGCTGTTTCGTGGAATCTGGTGGTGGCGGCGGAGCGGAACTCCTTCTGGAAAAACGTCGAACCCCCCTGAAGTTTTTAGGTCAGAAGTATCCTTATAGGCGAAGAGAGAGGCCGAGGGGGTTCCTGGGGGGCCCACACCACCCCCTGGCGCGGCCTGGCCTGGCCCGCGCCACCAGGTGGTGTGGCCACCCCTGGCTCTTCTCCGTCTCGTATTCTGGCTCCTGGAGTCTTCGGGTGAAATAGGATTTTTGGCATATTTTCCAGGATTTTTCCTGATAGTTGGTTTTCTGCACAAAAAATAGACACCAAGGCAATTTTTCTAAAAACAGCGCCAGTCTGCATTAGTTGCATCCAAATCACACAAGTATAGAGGAGAAACAATGGCAAAAGTGTTCGGGAAAGTAGATACGTTTTGGACGTATCATTATCCATTTTCTAACTTCCTGGAACCAAAAACAGCAGAAAACAGGCAACTGGCACTGTGGCTCTTGTCAATAGGTTAGTCCAAGAAATCATATGAAAAGTACTCCAAATTGTGGACAAAACACAAGAAAGTAGATAAAACCAAGCATGGAACATCAAAAATTATAGATACATTTGCAATGTATCAATGGCGTCAGGGCTGGGGTCATACTGACCTCCCCCAAGGGAGACAAGCTCCGCTACGTGCTCCACCTCAACTTCAAGCCCTGCACCAACAACATGGCCGAGTACGAGGCCCTCCTTCACGGCATGCGGGCTGCTAAGGAGATGAACGTCAATCGCCTACGGTGCTACGGTGACTCCGACCTAGTCGCCGGCCAAGTCGCCGGGACCTATGACTCCATCTCCCCGACAATGATAGCATAGACCAGCTAGTAGGACACTTCGCCGGCTACTCAGTCGAGTGGATCGACAGGCAAAAAAAAAGGAGGCAGATTCCCTCTCCCGCATCGGGTCGGCTAGGCAAACGCCACCCGCAGGAGTCTTCCTCGACATCATCCACAAACCTTCGGTCTCCCTGCCCAAGGAGATCGACATCGGGATACCACTGCAGCCCGAACCCGCCCTAGTCACCATGTTCATGGAGCCCAGCGACTGGACCACACCATACGTCGCCTTCCTCGAGCACAAGGTACTTCCAAGCAACGAGACGGAGGCGCAAATGATTGCGTGCCATTGCAAATACTTCGTCATCATAAACGATGAGCTCCACAAACGCAGCGTGAACGGCGTGTTCCAGCGCTGCGTACAGCCAGAAGAAGGACGCAAGATCCTCCAAGACATCCATGCCGGCGACTGCGGCCATCACGCCGGCGCCAGATCGCTGGTCGCCAAAGCCATGCGACATGGCTTCTACTGGCTCACCGCGCACGCCGACGCCATCGACACCATCCAACGATGTGTCGGGTGCCAGAAGTACGCCAACCAGACACATCTCCCTAGTTCAGCACTCAAGACAATCCCCATCACCTAGCCATTTGCCGTATGGGGCATGGACATGGTCGACCCGTTCAAGAAGGCCCCATCTGGCTTCACCCACCTCCTAGTTGAGGTCGACAAGTTCACCAAGTGGGTCAAAGCCAAACCGATCAATAAGTGCGACAGCAAGACCGCCACCAAGTTCCTCCGCGAGCTCATTTACCAGTACAGCTACCCACACAGCATCATAATGGACAACGGCACCAACTTCGCCAAGGGCGCCATGGCAGAATTCTACGAGGAGCACAACATACGACTCGACCTCGCCTCACTCGCCCACCCTGAGTCGAACGATCAAGGGGAACGTGCTAATCAAAGTGTCCTCCATGGCCTCAAACCGCGACTTCAGGTGCCCCTCGAGTGAACCCCAGGATGCTAGGTCGAAGAGATCCCCTCCATAATATGGGGAATCCGCACCTCCGTCAACCGCTCCACGAGGTTCACACCCTTCTTCATGGTGTACGGCGCTGAGGCCGTAATGCCAACCAACCTGGAGCACGACTCACCTTGGGTCGCCAACTATGTTGAGGCGAAAAATGAGATCGCCCGCCAAGACGGAATTGACCAGCTCAACGAGGCACGCACCTAGCTCGCCCCCACACCGCCATCTACCAGCAGGGACTCTGCCGCTACCACAGCCGCCGAGTCCGGACCCACACCTTCCAGGAAGGAGACCTGGTCCTACGACTGGTCCAGGACAAGAAGGGCATGCACAAGCTTTCTCCCCCATGGGAGGGGCCATTTGCCATAGGGCGAGTCCTCGGAAACAACGCCTACTACCTCATTGACATACGAGGCAACGACCAGCTCGAGGTCGGGAGGCCATGGAATGTAAACCTCCTCCGAAAGTTCTATACATATAACTAAAACTTGTACTCAGTGGCTATATAATGAAATCATTTCGAATCACACAAATTGTGTCTACTCGCCATCTTCTTGTGCCACTCGCACTCGTACGTTCAGCAATATGCTACTTATGGAAGTCAACCCTTGGTCGAGCGGCCGGCACGGATAAGTAGTGCGACTCAAGGGCACTGATGATATTTGGGCCTTGTGTCGTCCACGAACACGCCACCCCGGAGCCACCATCGGAGTCGCCTTGCTCGACTGGCCTACCGGGCCAAGATGACCGATAAACGCTTCTCACAACGACCTGTCCTCCCCATCTCCGTGCAAAGGGACTCGAACGGTTAAGTACCACACACGTGGACTTCGCAAACAAGAAACCTCACGTGGCTCGGGAACACACCAAGTAAGAGAGATGCCTTGGACTTGCCATGCAACTAGCTTTCCGAGCCAGGGGAGAGACGTGTTATAAACAACGCATTAGATCCTCACCTACGATGGGCGCACGACTAGAACGGCTAAGTACCACGCTCAGGGACTCGGCTAAACCGACCCTGCTCGCGCCGGGGAAAACAGCTAACTACAGAGCCCCTTCGGAGCTGCAAGGCGACTGGCCCCATATGCCATGACAAATCAGCACCAATCATAATAAAAATTCAAAGCAAACACACATGCACTTAAACGAGGTAAACCCCACTAAAGGGCGGACGTGCTCAGGGACTCACCCACATAAAAATCAACATCAAACATGTTTAACCATGCATTGAGAGTCGATTGACTCCTCTTACTTCCATACATAAATATTGTTCACATTACAAAAGTGACCCCTTAGGGCAGCAACTCATTTTGCAGGCTCTGACGAGGAAGCGTCGCCATCACCCTTGACCCGTATATACGGCTCCCACGGGTTCATTGGGTACATCGTCAGCGACTTCGACAGCGCTGACCGGAAGGGATGCTCCGACTTCAGGTCCCGGTGCTCCGGCTCGGGGTTGCCCGGTGCCACCACCGTCTCCTGATAGGGTAACAGACCCCCCATCGCCAATACCCGCTCCACAAATAGGGCAGCCTTGGCAGTCAACTTCAGGACCTCCAAGATCTCCACCGAGCCACTCGCCAACGGATAGCCACTAGTAACATCGTTGAGGTCAAAGTCGTCGGGGAAATGAGCGAGCCCAAGGCTAAATGCCGTGGCAGCCCTGCGCCTGAAGGCCGACCGTGCCATCCACTTGACAACCGCAGGCGCCTCCTCCAGATAGCGCCAAACTTCAGTCAACCCACCAGGAATAACCTCGGTGGGGGACATACCTTGGAGCATGGCCTAGACGCACAAAGCTGAGGCGGTGGCTGCATTCACCACTGCAGTCACGCATTGCGAGGTATTGTAGGTCTGCACCACCGGGTCGCTTTGACCTATCAGAGCTGCAACGTCAGGAACCTTGCGACACTAAGGACCACCCCGCTCGGGGACTCGCCGCATACAAGAAAGATAAGAAGGGACACTTACCAAGGAGCTTACGAAAGTTCTTCATCACATGCTTTTCAAGGGCACCAAGGTTACCCTGCAACCCAAGGATAACCGAGTCGGTGGCCTTCTATTCCTCCTCCACCGCGGCGACTGCGGCCTTGGCCCTCTCTTCAGAAGAGTTCATCGACGCCTTCGCCTCCTCCAGTTCCTTCACCAGCGAGTCGATCTGCCCCTTCATTACATCCAGTTCAACAACCAGGACATACCCCTCACGGGCCTGGGCAATAGAAGCCGGAAGACCATCTACAAAGCAAGAGCAACACAAGTCAGTCTCGTGTAAGCACCAACGGCTCGAGCTTGCCAAGCAGAACAACAACTCACCAGCAGTTTCCTGGAGTCGTCGGTTGGCCTCTTGTGCCACGCGTAGGTCACGCTCCAGGCGTTCCTTCGTGGCTTGCCGATTAGACGATTCCCTCTACAGGCCCTGCGAACAGAACAAACATTCAGCGATCGGATGACTACAATTTTAAGTGCCTAGCCGCTGAAATTCAGCGACAAGACACTCGAGGACTGGCGACTAGAAGAATTTCAGTGCCCAACCGCTGAAATTC
Organism: Avena sativa; assembly: GCA_916181665.1. Lineage (NCBI taxonomy): Eukaryota > Viridiplantae > Streptophyta > Magnoliopsida > Poales > Poaceae > Avena > Avena sativa. Next base: position 370,182,029 of record OV702290.1, read on the forward strand.
AGCGATTAGGCACTCGGGGACTGGACATACCTTAATGGCAGCACCAAGCATGCCATGAAGTTTGCTGGTGTCCGTTGAAGGAACCACAAAGGACGTGCGCCCACGACGAGGCCCAACGTCTTCATCAACGATCTCTGGAATCTGTGGATACTGGTTCTCTGCCACGAACGGGAACCCCTTTGCCATGAAGTATGGAAACAATGCAGCCGCCTTCGTCGGAGAACTAGTCGTTGGGGCTAGCGGTTCTGTCGACGGATCCCCTTGGCTGGCTCTGATTGGACGGCCATCACTTCCTCAGCACGGGCAGCAGGGTCATCCTCCCCCGTGTTGTCCCCTGTTGCAGCATCGACAACATCTCCTTTCTTCTTCTTCTTCGCGCCTTCAGCGGGCGCAACCTCCGTAACAGGCTTCCTCTTCCTGGAGGCGTCGGCCTCCTCCTTTATGGCGACGACTAGCAGAATCTTAGCCACCGTAGGGCGACCTATCTTCTTGGCACCAGACCTGCGAAATCGCCAAGGTCAGCAAAGGAATCATGCAAAGAAAACATCCAAGAACAGAAAAGAGAACACTAGACTCATTTGGCGACCGGAAGAACACGTAGCCCCGTACTGATGTGGGCAGGCTTATCCAGCTCTAGGCCTAGCTTGCATGAGATACCCTTCTCAAAGACACTTGCGGCCCATGACACCGCGGGCTTCTTCGATGATGAAGCTGCGGTCGCATGAATCTCCGACCCGGATGACGCGGTCATCCCCGCCGGCTATGGCGACCTTGACGCCACAGTTTCAGCGGCACCTGGTTCTGATGCAGCTGGGACTGTTGGCGTGATCTCCGCGAGCGGAACCTCCATCTCCACCACCGCGTCCGCAACTTCTGGTCCCATCATCGGAGTCGTGCCCTCCAGGATCTCCGGTGAGGTCTTGGTCACATCGTCATCGGACTCGTCATCTGACGCAAATGCCACCACCGACCTGGGTGGCGACACCGGCTTCGGAGCCGGCTTCTTCGTGGGCGACTTCAGTTTTCGCGCGGGCTTCACCGGTGTGGCTGTTCGCTGTGAACTATGCTCCTGCAAGATTTCATCGTCTTCATCACGTTCTTCTAGACTACGACTCGCCTCGATCTCGCGTTGCTTTTGCATGCGAGTCTTGTGGGCCGTGGGAGCTGGGGGAGGAACCTCCCTCTCTTCTCCTTCACTCTCGTAGGATTCCCCTTCAGTCCCCTCCTCGAGCTCTTTGGGAACCTCTTTGTCGAGTAGGGGAAGCTAGCCTTCGAGGACCTGAAACAACTGAGAATGGGCAAGAAAGAGTGGTCTGATTAGGGGCCACGAGTGAACATTACAAGCCACGATTGCAAATAGCCCCGCGAAAGTCATGATTGAAGACAAAGGTAACGAGAGCGGCTTACCATAGGAGCCTCGTTCTTCTCAGGCACATACGGGGCGAGCCCGGCCGATGTGGTGGTAAACTCCGTGTCAGTGATCTTCTTCAAGGCGGCCTTGTAGTCCACGGCGTCCCACGACTCCTTACTGGTCCGGGAAGGATCATTCTTCCCGGTGTATTCATATATCAAGTGGGGCCGGTTCGCCAATGGGACCAAGCACCGCCCGAGCCAGCAGTTGTACAAATTGATCGTCAACAACCCCTTGTCCTTCAACGCCTAGATCTGGTCCATCATCTCCGCGACGACCATCCTCTGATCGTCAGGGAGCCTGGCCGCAGCCGGCGAGGTTCGCTCCTTTCCGCGACATACTCGGGAAACGCCACTTCGCTAGAGGGGGTGGTTTCCTTAATGTAGAACCAACTCTTCTTCCACTCGCTCATGGCCTTCTTCGGTAGCAGGAGCTTGAAGAAATTTGCCTTCGGCTTCAGCTGGAATGTGACGCCGCCTGCCGCCAAGACAGGACCACCGGATCCGTCGCGACCAATATGGCCATGGAATAGCTCCAGCCACAACAGGAAGTAGGGGCGACATCCAAGATAACACTCGCAAAAGGTAACAAGGATTGCCAATTGCTCGATACTATGCAGACCAAGATCTGACGGCTTGATCGCGTAGTACGCGTAGAATCGCCGGAAGAAGATGGAGGTGGGAAACCCCAGGCCCCTCCAAATTGCTCAGGAAGTAGATTAATTTGCCGGCGTGCGGCTTAGGCTCAGTCTCGGAGGGCGTGGGAATTCGCCAATTCCCCTTGCAGAGGACCCCCACATCCTCAAACGATTTGAGTTGCACCGGGGTGCACTTGGATTTCCCCCATAGATCTTTCGGAGGCACCATCGAGGGAGAAACAAGGTCGCTCGGTTCGGGGAATCTGGATCGTGAAGAGACAAAGAGAATGGGATGCGTGAAAGTGAGGAATGCGGGAGAGGATCTACAGGAGTTTTCCACCACTCTCCTTATAAAGAAGTGCTACCCGCCAATCTCGGGGTAGCCGTTACCCACGGTAACTATGCCGAAGTTACCATTGGATTACCCAACGGCTAGTTTGACCGAGCTGACGGTCCAACTTCTTCCACTCGACTCGCCTGCAGGTATGCCATGTCCAATCGATAGGGGCAGCGATTCGAGCGAGAATATGTTCGCTAAAGCTGCGACTAGAAGCCAGGTGGAAAATTTCCTCCATTCTCGACAAAGTCCATCACCGATTCGACTAGGCATCCAAATTGGACTCGACTACTCCGACTGCCAAATGAACACCTGCGCTGAATCAATGATGGCCTCGGGGACTACTGATGGGGATATGCCGAATGGGGTATGCCCAGCAGGACGTTCCGATTGGGCCAAAGGCCTAGCGAGTGGGCCTGCAGGACAGCGACTGGAACGTGACTGAGAAGAAGGCCCGGCGACTGGAGACTGGAGGCCCAGGAGCATAGCTGAAGCCTAGTCGGATTAGGTCAAAATCCTATAAATCCATAACTTGTTCGGTTGTATACTATAAACCCTAGAGAGGTACCCTCTATATAAACCTCGCTAGGGTTCCTTGGGTACTTACGTTCCATCATACATCCCCTCTAGCGACTCGCTGCTTAGACGCTGAGCTCGCGACCCTTGTAACTCGCTCTCCACCAATACAATCTAGCAGGAGTAGGTCTTTACCCTCTAGGGGGCCAAACCTGGGAAAACCCATGTGCATCCGCCCCCATCTCGCACCGGAGATGGCCGCCAGCTCTCGCCCCCAATACTATCAATCGCTACCCCTAGTAGCGACTGCCGTGGCCATTCCCATGACACCGGAAGTCTTGATTTAGTTATTTCAAGCATCTGTTCAAGATTTTTTTCCATCGTCGTCCCCCTGGTTAATCTTCATCGCAGTCCAACTAAAAAAACATTATATCAAAATATTAAGGTATATATGTCTATATATTAGATATAAAATAAAATGCTACTATCAGTCTCTGAACACGTACCAAATTTGGTGTCATGCTCATTCGAAAGGAAGTATATGTCTCTGTCAGGACTAAAGGTCGTTGGGAGATTATTACCACTTTGTTGCTGAGAACCTGCTATTGAAACTTGTACTGCTGCCAATTGTTGGTGGGTAACTGGATTGGCTACTAGCGGCTGTAGGATGTGTATTTTCTTATTTGCAGCAGCCAGTACAACTAGACCCACTGGTGTGGGGTTAGGATGAAACTTTTTATGCCATTGTTTTGCATTATTATCTTTTTTGGCCTGGTTGTTGTTTTCAACTGGATTAAGTAGAGCCTAAGATCTTGTTCTTACTATATTGCATACATTTCAAGCAAATAGCTTTTGAGATTTATCATGGAGCTGTGTGAAGAAGAGCAAATTAATAGGAGTGTTTGCAGCGGTTGATAGCTCGAAAAGCAGTGATGCCCATTACAACTCTAGTAACTTACTTCCGCTATGAGTATTCTAACCATATGGCACCTAGAGTGATAAGAAACAATCATATAAACAACATGAAGTATCAATATTTTTAACTAATCTGTAGGCCTCGCTATACTACTGATAACATAACTTGTAGGGGGTAAAGTTTGCAAAAAACTAAACATATCGAATTAATCTGATTTTCTCAAATGAAGGGCACTCGATGCGCACCTGATTATACTCTAAACAAGGAGCCATGACATACTAATTCGGCTTAGGACATTAGCTAGAGTTGAAGTATACCAGCTCAGCTATTTAACCTTTACGTCCCAACAAGAATCATTTTAGGAGGAATTACACAGATGTCAAAGAAGCTTTGTAACGATGGTCAGGAATGCTCTTGCAAACTTTTGTAACGATTGAGTATATGAGAAAAAATGTAGTACAACAAGCGATGAAGTACTTTTGGTAATCAAATGCATAACGAAAGAGATCATAAGGTGTGCAACAACCTTCGTTTAAGGTGGGGACCGTACGCTTCGCGTTGGTGCGGTGGACCGGGGGGCGTGTCGTTTGCCCATCTCTCCTGTAACGGAGAGTAGGGAGTCCGCGAAGCAGATCGAACTTTGCAGTGACGGTATCGTGGTTACCGCCGATGCTTTGCATGCTCCGGCTTGCTAAATAAGGGAGTGGTGTCTTCGGTCACTATAGTGCCTAATGAGGAGGTTGTGGTGGCAAGGAGGGATGGAGCTGCGAGGCCATATTTGTGGGACATGCTCCGACTCTGATGTCGAGTGATAGATGTGGGATACCACGCCTTTTATATATGTCTAGGGTACCGGTGGTATGTTTGAAACTTTTGAATTGCATGGCAGAGGGTAGCTCAAATAAAAACCCACCAATGTAATGCTAAATATTAGAATGAGATGAACCCGCCAACTTTTTTTGGTGATCTCTACTCTATTGCTACACTAGCTAGGAGCTGAGCTAGAGGAAGTGCATCGAATGCGATGGGAGGTATGAACGCACTAGCAACCTTTACCAGGTGGAGTACTCCATAGTCCATACGACTACAAGCTATGAGTAGTCTCGAGCAGGCCTCGGCTTCAAGCACTCATACTCTAGTTACTACTCCCTCCTTCTTTGTTTATTAGGCTTGCACGTCTATCTAGGTCGGTGATGGCTCTGTGTATGGCGCCAGAAAAATGCTGGAGCATGGTTGATGCAGAGCTCGTTGGGAACCCCAAGAGGAAGGTATGATAAGCACATCAGCAAGTTTCCCTCAGTATGAAACCAAGGTTTAATCGAACCAGTAGGAGCAAGGAAACACCCCAAAGGTGTTACTAGCTGAGCTTTGGTAGGGCGCACTACCGGTGCTAGTAGCAACATGGAGACCTGCACAACACAACCACAGAACTTTGTCCCCAACTTGCGATGAGGTTGTCAATCTCACCGTGTTTTGCGAAAAACAAAGGATTAAACATATCGAATGGAAAGAAGTAATAGTTTGCATAAAGTAAACACAAAACAGTAAATAGTTTATAGATTGTATGTAAAAGAAAAAGACCGGGATCTATAGTTTACTAGAGGTGGCTCCCCTTAGATAGATAACATGCTGGGTGAACAAATTACAGCGGGGCAATTGACAAGCATCGAGAAAGCAATACATGCATATACTAATCATCTTGACTCATTTGGAAATTGATTGGGCATTACAACATTATACATAGACCGCCATCCAACTGCATCTATGACTAATAATCCACCTTCAGGTTATCATCCGAACCCCCTCCAGTATTAAGTTGCAAGCAACAGATTATTGCTTTACGAACTGCGTGTAAAGTAAACAATACGATTGTTCTATGAACAAAGGATTGTTGTTTTCTCCCTAGTAGCAACAGCACATCTAGTACCTTAGAGATTTCTGTCACTTCCCCAGATTACCAGAGGCATGAACCCACTATCGAGCATAAATACTAATTCTTGGAGTTGCTAGCATCTACTCGGCCAAGATAGCTACTAACAACGGAAAGCATGCAAGATCACAAATAACAAAGACATGATAGAGTCAATAATCAATCTGAAATAGCATCTCAATATCCATCAGATCCCCGCAAACACAACATGCAGAATTACAAATAGATGATCTTGATCATGAACGGAGCTCACAAGAGACATGAAAGCACAAAGGAGGAGAACCAGCCATCTAGCTACTACATGGATCCGTAGTCCAAGGATGAACTACTCACGCATCACACCGGAGGCTTGCATGGTGATGAAGAAGTCCTCCAGGGTGAATTCCCCTCTCCGACAGGGTGCCGGGAAGAGCTTTAGATCCCTCCCGATCTAGGGATGGAGATGACGGAGGCTACAGACTCTTTCATGGATTTTTGATCGGGTACTTAGGGTTTTCGTCCCGAGGGCATCTTATAGGCGGAAGGGGAGGCCGAGGGGGTGCCAGGGGCCACCACACCACCCCCTGGCGCGGGCCAAGCCTGGCCGTGCGGCTAGGTGGTGTGGCCGGCCTCTGGCCCCTCTCCGTCTCGTATTCTGGCATTTGATGATTTCCGGAAAAATAGGCACTTTGGCTTTTGTCCCGTCCAATTCCGAGAATATTCATTTTCTGACTTTCCTGGAACCAAAAATAGCAGAAAACAGGCAGCTGGCACTATGGCTCTTGTTAATAGGTTAGTCCAAGAAATCATATGAAAAGTACTCCAAAGTGTGGACAAAACACAAGAAAGTGGATACAACTAAGCATGGGACATCAAAAATTATAGATACATTTGCAATGTATCAACATCCCCAAGCTTAACTCCTGCTCATCCTCGAGTAGGTAAGTGATAAAAAGAAAGAATAATTTTTGAGGTGACATGCACCATCAAAGACTTGATCAAAGTATTTGTAAAACATTAAAAGCTAGGATCATAGTACTTCAATCATAAGATGAAAGACAAAGTTCTAGCAATAAGCAAAGAAACTATGATGCAACATGGAAAGGCACAAACAAAAGATTCATGAATAACAATGCTTTACAAGACGTTTGTTTGTTTCACATAAAGAAAACATAGCATAATAGTATTCAGCTTGTCCCTCAATAGAGTAGCAAATATAAATGCATAGGACACCTTCAAAGTTCATAAGAGTGACTAGATACAAAAGTTTAGAACAAGTAGTATCAAGTTATGCATCAATCAACTAGTCTTGGGACAATGCACATAGAACTAAGAATGGCCACTATGCTCTCAAAGTAGGTGCATAAAGATAGAAGTTGGAGACTCAATATATTGGTGGAAGAAGGGCCTTCATAGAAGGAAGTAGGGATTCAAGTCTCATAAAGAGCTTCCAAAAATTATGGTTAAAGTGATTAAGGTTAAAGTGAACAAACTATGGTGTACATGCTTGACGAAGTATAAGTTAGAAATCTCATGTCCCTTGTATACGAGGGCCGCTCCTCATTCTACTCAAGTTTAGTCACCGGTAAGTTCTTGTCATTGTAAGTATATGTGTATCATAGAGAACCGCTAACGGGGTACCCCTTGCCCGATGATACGGAAGAATCCCCATATCAAAATGACAAGGCAAGCAGACAACGAGCATCTCAGCAATCTTCTTATTTACCATGGGAATATGGTGCTTTTTTCTCTCTTTCCTCTTTTCATAATATCTTTTTTTTCTTTTTTCTCTTTTTTCTCAATATAGGACTCTTTTTTATATAAGAAGAATGCTTCATAGACAGCTTATTATGGTTACGTTGCAGGTTTCCACCATGTCAGCATGGATTAGACCAGCGGCCCAGGCGTTTCTCTAACACATATACATAACTCCATGGACTTACAAGCTCCCCTTTCATTTCACAACGATGACATCCATATACAAAAGAGCATGATATCAACTAGGTACAAGTACCAAGTGCAATGTTGAAAGCGTTCCCCATGAAAGCATGGTTCTGCTAATTCCCAACAAATAAGTGCAAGCATATACAACATAGATGACACAATGGTTCAAGTTTATTACGGGCAAGAAAAGTAAAGTGTGCCATCAAGTTCGTGAGAGCTTTAATCACTAGTTTTCTCATAACAAGTTTAATTTGGAAGGTAAACAAAAGCATGAATATACTTGGAATAGCATAAGCTAGTAGGTAGGTATGGTGGACTCTTTAGAATAACTTGGTTTAGGGAGTTGGATGCATGAGTGGAACTCATACTTTGTTATGGAGGCTAGCAAAAGACTGGGAGCGATAAACTAAGAGAGCAATAATGGCCATAATCATGCAGAGCGACAAAACATCATTGATCAAAGCATAAAGTGATACTACAAGTTGAAAACTAAAGGATCATAAAGGCTATGGTGACTTGAGATGGTCATAACATGGTGTGAGCATGTGCCAAGTCAACCCAAATAAAGCATCAAAGGAGAATACCACTATACTATGCTTTAATATGCTAAAACAACGCATGATTCATCCAAGGCATATTAAGAAATATCAATTGTTTATAACAAGTCATGCTACAACAAAGAATACTAAGCATAAAGCCAAAACAATATCAAGCATGGCATGACAGAGCATAGGCCACAGTCAAAAACGAGCTCTTTTTACCACATAAGCATGAACGTTCCTACTCTTTTCCAAACCAAACCAAACTATTTGCAAACCAATGTATGAAAGATTGGGTCCAACCAATTTATTCAGCAAAATAAGCAAACAAAGAAAACGAAAAACCAAAACAAAAACGAAAAAGAAGACGCTCCAAGAAAAACACAACTGTGCATGAAACAATAAAAATGAAGCGTTTGGAAGAAACCTGGGATTTTTATTGATGAAGAAGGGGATGCCTTGGGCATCCCCAAGATTTGACGCTTGTACTTATTGGATATTTCTTGGGGTGACACGCGTGGAATCCCCATGCTTGAGCTTTAGTCCATCCTTCATCTCATTACTCATTCCTTCCATACACCTAAATTTTTTCCTTCATACAAAACTTCACACAATCTTTATTAGCAACATTTGTGCACTCAAGATAAAAGGTCTTAAGGTTCAGTTCTAACACCAAATGAACTTCCATTAGAATACTAGCTACTGTAGAACTTCCCTCAGAAATCTCAATTCCCCAAAAGAACTCAAAAAGGAACCAACAAGAAGCAAATGCAGAAAATGGCAGAAATCTGTCAAAACAGACCAGCAGGTAAAGATGAATTTTTTCGAAGACCTTCTGTTGCTCAAATCAAAAAGTGGTGAACTAACAAAAGTTATATAACAACCCGGGGCAGACGCACAAAAATTCACGCCTCAAAAAGACGTTCAGAGATTTTACATGAAGTTTTACTGTAAAGCACAGAAATCTGTTTCGGGACAGCAACTTTCCCAATCATTACTTCTCTCTCATTAGAGGTTACTCTTGGCACAAAAAGCAAATAAAAAGGATAAGGAGAGGTTATTACAGAGGTAATAACTTCCGAGGCTCATCTAAAACTTTTGGGTTATCTCCCAATAAGCACTTTTCTTTAACGCCTTTAAGTTAGGTATAAGAAGCAAGACAAAGAATCAAGTGTTCTCAAATGAAGAATCATTAAAACCAAATTTTGTTTTCATAGGAGAGGCAAATGAAATATTCTCTCTCTTCTTAGGGAAGTGTTCTATACCTTTCTTGAGTGGGAGTTGATATTTAATGGTGCCTTCTTTCATATCAATAATGGCACCAACAGTTCTAAGAAAAGGTCTTCCCAAAGTAATAGGACAAGAAGCATTTGATTCAACATCCAAAACATAGTAATCAACGGGGACATAGGCATTGTTAACCATAATAAGAACATCATTAAGACTCCCCATGAGTTTATTTTTAGCATTATCATCAAGTGGGACATTCAAATAACAATCTTCAAGTGGAGGCAAATCAAGCATATCATAAATCCTTCTAGGCATAATAGAAACACTACTATCAAGATCACATAAATCTTTGAAATCAAAGTCATTCACTTTCATATTAATAATGGGTTCCCAACCATCTTCTTGTTTTATAGGAATAGAAGCTTTATGTTTCATTTTTTCTTCTTTAATCTTTATGAGAGCATCAGTATTGTGTTTTGTAAAGGCCATGTTCATAACACTAGCATTAGGACTTTTAGCAAGCTTTTGTAGGAACTTAATAACTTCAGAGATATTGCAACCATCAAGATGAAAATCAAATTTATCATCTAAAGTAGTAGAACTATTACTAGCCTCAACACTAGTGGTGGTGATAGTAGAAACACTAATGTTTCTAGCAATTTCATCTTCTCTTTCCCACTTAGCATGTAATTCAGCTAATAGTCTAACATTTTCATCAATTCTTACTTGTATAGCATTAGTAGCTGCAAAGGGATTATCATTAGTTTTAGGTTTAGCAGCCATTTTATTCAAAGAAGATTGAGCTTTAGCCAAAGATGGTACATTTCTTTCAGCATTAGAGAGTTTTGATGGGTTCGTAGCATGGAAAACAAAAAAAATTCTACCGCAAGAACGAACAAAACCCAGATCTAATCTAGATAAAAGCCAAGATCTAATCTACTAGACATGAGCAACGAGATAGATTGGTACTAACGCTCGTAGAACCGAAAGCGTTAACGAGATTAGATCTTGTGGATGAGGTAGTCGATCACTTGCCGATCTCAAGATCGTGTGGACGATCCTTCTGGCGCCGCGTTCCGGCAGCGCTTCCGCAGACGGTCACATGTGCGGAGTCGAAGCAGACCTTCCTCTCCCCGTTCCAGCGAGCAGCGGAGGTAGTAGATCTTCTCCACGGAATCCCAGCAGCACGACGGCATGGTGGTGGTGGTGGAGATGAGAATTCTGCAGGTCTTCGCCTATGCCTGTGCAGAAGAAACATGGAGGAGAGAGGCGGCTGAGATTGGGAGTTATGAGACAAGGTGCAAGAGGGGGCGCCCCCTCCCTTCTATTTAAAGGAGGGAGGCGCGCCTGGGGAGGGGGAGTCCTAGTAGGACTCCCTCCTCCTTGGGCCGGCGGGTTGGGGGAGGAATCCTCCTCCCCCACGAATCCGTGTCTTGCCCCACTTGGTTTCTTTGATCCCTTTCTTGGTTTTCAAGAAAACTCCAAGAAATCCTCTAGAACCTTCCAGAACATTCTGAAACCTTCTAGAATCTCCATACAAACACTCTGGAACATTTCCTAACTTAGAAAATGATCCCCAATATATGAATCTCATTCTCCGGACCATTCCGGATCTCCTCGTGATGTCCCGGATCCATTCCGAGACTCCGAACAACATTCGGTCTCCAACGCAAATTCCATATCTACTTCAAACAACTTTGAACCTTAAGTGTGTCACCCTACGGTTCGTGAATATGCAGACATGATGAAGACACCTCTCCCATCAATAACCATCAGCGGGATCTGGAGATCCATAACGGCTCCCACATACTCAACGATTACTTCGTGATCGATTTAACCAATTTACATACGAAACCAATTCCCTTTGTCTCGCGACATTCTACTTATCCGAGGTTTGATCGTCAGTATCTACATACCTAGTTCTTCCTCGTTACTGATAAGTACTCTTTACTCGTTCCATGTTATGTCATCCCTTGTGACCTAGTCACATGCTTGCAAGCTATCTAGATGACATTCCACTGAGAGGGCCCAGAGTATATCTATCCGTCATATGGATGGACAAATCCCAATCTTGGTCTATGCGCTTCAACACATAATTTCAGAATACCCAATGACACCTTTATAACCGCCCAGTTACAAAGCGGCGTTTGATGTCATCAAAGTACCCATCCGGTGATGGTGATTAACATAACCTCATGGTTGAAGGATTAGGTTACTATGTATTTCAAAGCTTACAGCAATACGAACTTAATGACTTGATCTTATGCTACGCTTACTATGGGTGTGTGTCCATCACATCATTCTCCTAATGATATAACCTTGTTATTAATCACATCCAATGTCCATGATCAGGAAACCATGATCATCAATCAATCAACAAGCTAGTTTAACAAGAGGCTTACCAGGGACTCTTTTATGTTTACAAAACACACAAGTATTAGTGTTTCCTAATAATACAATTATAGCATGGGATGTAAACATTCATCATAAACACAAAGATATAATAATAATATCTTTTATTATTGCCTCTTGGGCATATCTCCAACAGTCTCCCACTTGCACTAGAGTCAATAATCTAGATTACATGGTAATATACCGAACACCCATGGCGTTCTGGTGTTGGTCATGCTTTGCTCTAGGGAGAGGTTTAGTCAACGGATCTGCTACATTCAGATCAGTGTGTACTTTGCAAATCTTTATGTCACCATCTTGGACATACTCGCGAATTGCATGAAAACGTAGCTTGATGTGCTTCAGCTTGCTATGTGACCTTGGCTCCTGTGCATTAGCTATGGCACCTGTGTTGTCACAGTAGATGGCCATCGGGTCTAACGCATTGGGAACCACGCCAAGTTCAGTAATGAACTCCTTCATCCATATGCCTTCTTGTGCAGCCTCCGAAGCAGCTATGTATTCCGATTCAGTTGAAGATTTTGCCACAACGCTCTGCTTGGCACTCCTCCATCTTATTGCAGCACCATTCAAAATAAATACGTATCCAGACTATGACTTCGAGTCATCTAGATCGGTGTTCCAACTAGCATTAGTGTAACCGTTTACAACAAGCTGTTCATCACCTCCATAAGAAAGAACCATATCCTTAGTCCTATTCAGGTACTTTAGGATATTCTTGACCGCTGTCCAGTGTTCCATTCTAGGATCACTTTGATATCTGCTAGTTAAACTAACAGCATGTGCTATATCCAGTCCCGTACACAGCATGGCATACATGATAAAACCTATGGCTGAGGCATAGGTAATTTTATTCATCTTTTCTCTAGCTTCTGCCGTAGCTGGACTTTGAGTTTTACTCAAGGTCTTACCTGACAACATGGGCACAAACCCTTTCTTGCTCTCTTCCATTCTAAACTTCTTTAGAACTTTGTCTAAGTATGTACTTTGTGAAAGCGCTATTAGGCGTCTTGATCTATCTCTATAAATCTTGATGCCTAGAATATATGCCGCTTCGCCAAGATCCTTCATCGAAAAACTATTATTCAAATAGGTTTTGACGCTATTAAGAAGTTCTATATCATTCCCAATCAACAATATGTCATCTACATATAGTACTAGGAATACTACAGAGCTCCCACTCACTTTCTTGTAAATACAAGCTTCTCCATAAGTTTGTATAAATCCAAAGTTTTTGATTACTTTATCAAAACGTTGATTCCAACTCCGGGATGCTTGCTTCAGTCCATAAATGGAGCGCTGAAGTTTGCATACCTTGTCAGCATCTTTAGGATCGACAAAACCCTTGGGTTGTACCATATACAACTCTTCCTCAATGTCACCATTAAGGAACGCCGTTTTGACATCCATCTGCCAAATTTCATAATCGAAATATGCAGCGATTGCTAACATAATCCTCACAGACTTTAGCTTCGCTACTGGTGAGAAAGTCTCATCGTAGTCAAATCCTTGAATTTGTCGGAACCCTTTTGCGACAAGTCGAGCTTCATAGACGGTAACATTACCATCAGCATCTGTTTTTCTTTTGAAAATCCATTTGTTCTCGACAGCCTTACGGCCATCCGGTAAGTCCACCAAAGTCCATACTTGGTTTTCGTACATGGATCCCATTTCGGATTTCATGGCTTCTAGCCATTTGTCGGAATCTGGGCTCACCATAGCTTCTTCATACGTCACAGGGTCATCAGTGCTGTCCACCAACATGATGTTCAAGGAAGAGTTATACCACTCAGGAGTGGTACGAACCCTTGTTGACCTGCGAGGTTCAGTAGTAACTTTGTTCGAAGTTTCATGATCATCATCATTAGCTTCCTCTCTAGTTGGTGCAGGCGGCACAAAAACATCTTCCGGTGCTGCGCTACTCTCAACTCTGAAAGAAGGTTCAATAACCTCGTCGAGTTCTCCTTTCCTTCCAGTCACTTCTTTCGAGAGAAATTCCTTCTCCAGAAAGGATCCATTCTTAGCAACGAAAACTTTGCCTTCGGATCTATGATAGAAGGTATACCCAATTGTTTCTTTAGGGTATCCTATGAAGACGCATTTCTCCGCTTTGGGTTCAAGCTTATCAGGTTGTAACTTCTTTACATACGCTTCGCAGCCCCAAACTTTAAGGAACGACAACTTAGGTTTCTTACCAAACCATAATTCATACGGTGTCGTTTCAACGGATTTAGATGGTGCCCTATTTAAAGTGAATGCGGCTGTCTCTAATGCATAGCCCCAAAATGACAATGGTAAATCTGTAAGAGACATCATAGACCGAACCATATCTAAGAGAGTTCGATTACGACGTTCGGACACACCATTACGCTGTGGTGTTCCCGGCGGTGTCAACTGTGAAAGTATTCCACATTTCTTTAAATGCATGCCAAACTCATAACTCAGATATTCACCTCCGCGGTCAGAACGCAGAAACTTAATCTTCTCGTTACGATGATTTTCCACTTCACTTTGAAATTCCTTAAACTTATCAAAATTTTCGGATTTATGTTTCATAAAGTAGACATACCCATATCTACTCAAGTCATCCGTGAAAGTGAGACATAACGATATCCACCACGCGATGCTACACTCATTGGACCACACACATCGGTATGTATTATTTCCAATAAGTCTGTAGCTCGCTCCATTATTCCAGAGAATGGAGTCTTAGTCATTTTTCCCATTAGACATGCTTCGCATCTTTCAAGTGATTCAAAATCAAGTGATTCAAGAAGTCCATCAGAATGGAGTTTCTTCATACGCTTCACTCCAATGTGACCAAGACGATAGTGCCACATGTATGTAGAATTATCATTCAATTTTATTCGTTTAGCATCTATGTTATGAACATGTGTATCACTACTATCGAGATTCAATAAGAATAAACCATTCATCTCAGGTGCATAACCATAAAAGATATTACTCATATAAATCGAACAACCTTTATTCTCATTCTTAAAAGAGTAACCGTCTCGCAATAAACAAGATCGAGATATAATGTTCATGCTTAACGCAGGAACCAAATAACAATTATTTAAATTTAAAACTAATCCCGATGGTAGATGTAGAGGGAGCATGCCGACGGCGATCACATCAACCTTGGAGCCATTTCCAACGCGCATCGTCACCTCGTCTCTCGCCAATCTTCGTTTATTCCGCAGCTCCTGTTTCGAGTTACAAATATGAGCAACCGAACCAGTATCAAATACCCAGGCACTACTACGATTACTAGTAAGATACACATCTATAACATGTATATCGAATATACCTTTCTTCTTGGTGTTGCCGTTCTTCAGATCCGCCAGGTATTTGGGGCAGTTACGCTTCCAGTGACCAGCACCCTTGCAGTAGAAGCACTCAGTTTCAGGTTTAGGACCAGCCTTGGGCTTCTTAGCAGGTGAGGCAGCTTTCTTGCCGTCCTTCTTGAAGTTTCCCTTGTTCTTAGGCTTACCCCGTTTCTTGAAATTGGTGGTCTTATTGACCATCAACACTTGGTGTTCTTTGATGATCTCCACTTCAGCAGTTTTCAGCATGGACGATAGTTCAGGCAACTTCTTGTTCATGCAGTGCATATTGTAGTTCATCACAAAGTTCTTGTAACTTGGTGGCAGTGATTGGAGGACACGGTGAATCCCCAATTCATTAGGAATCGGTATCCCCAACTCTCGGAGTTTGTTTGCGTGCCCATACATGGTGAGCACGTGCTCGCTAACGGAGCTACCCTCTTCCATCTTGCAGGTAAAGAACTTCTCGGAAGCTTCATAGCTTTCCATGGCCGCGCGAGTCTCAAATATGAGTTTGAGCTCCTTAATGATTTCAAATGGGTCATGGTGCTCAAAACGCTTTTGAAGCTCCGATTCTAAACTGTACAGGATGGCACACTGAACTGTGGAGTAGTGATGTTTCCGAGTGGCATAAACATTCTTTACGTCATCGGTGGCATCTTCTACAGGTGGGTCACCTAGCGGTGCTTCGAGCACATAGGTCAACTGACCAGCCCTGAGGACGATCTTCAGTCCACGGAACCAGTCCGTGAAATTGCTTCCATTGTTCTTAAGCTTTTCTTTCTCTAGGAATGCATTGAAATTGATGGAAACGTTCGCCATTATCTACAACATATTTGCAAGTAGTTAAGACTAAGTTTATGATAAATAGTGTTCAAATTTAATTCTTAAATCAACTAGGTGAACTCCCACTCAAAACAACATCCCTCGCAGTTGTTTTAGTGATTACACGAACCAAATCCACTACACCAAGTCCGATCATCACGTGAGATGATGTAGCTTCATCGGCGAACAATCTTCATGTTCATCATATCAATCATATGACTCATGCTCTACCTTTCGGTATTCCGTGTTCCGAGACCATGTCTGTACATGCTAGGCTCGTCAAGATTAACCTTAGTTTCCGCATGTGCAAATCTGGCTTGCACCCGTTGTATGCACACGTAGAGTCTGTCACACCCGATCATCACGAGATGTTTCGAAACGACGAGTCTTAGCAACGGTGCCAACTAAGGACGAACACTTTATTACTTGATATTTAGTGAGAGGGATCATCTTATAATGCTACCGTCACGATCTAAGCAATACAAGATGCATAAAGGATTAACATCACAGGCAATTCATAATTTGTGTGATATGATATGGCCCTTTCTTCTTATGCCTTCGATCTCTATCTCCAAAGCACGGACATGATCTCCATCATCACCAGCATTGCGTCAAAGTCTGTGGCGCCGCTTCATGGTTGTTCATCTTCACTAGCAACTATTACAACTACTTGGAACAAAGCTATTACAAGATGAATAGACACGCAGGTCTTAACAGAATTAAAGACAACCATTAGGCTCCTGCCGGTTGCCATATTACAACAAGGATCATTGCATACATCAAATACAATCACAATCACATGTAGGCCATATCACATCACAAAACCCCTACAAAAACAAGTTAGACGCCTCTAATTTTCTTTGCAAGTTTTACGTGGCTTGGGGCTTTCGACTAAGAACGCATCTTACCTACGAAACTGAACCACAACGTTGATACAAGTGCTATCAAGTGCAAAGTGTAGATTTGATCTATACTATGATGGGAGAGACAGACACCCGCAAAGCCACTTGTGCAATACGAGTTGCACGTCAAGCGTGGAGCAAGTCTCATGTACGATGACATGTAATGTTAGCCCGAGCCGCTTCATCCCACCATACCGCAAGATGCAAAGTACACACATAGCAAAAGACGGCACGAGCACCAACGCCCACAACCTCATTGTGTTCTACTCGTGCAACAGATCTACGCATAGACAAGGCTCTGATACAACTGATGGGTTCGTAGCATGGAAAACAAAAAAAATTCTACCGCAAGAACGAACAAAACCAAGATCTAATCTAGATAAATGCCAAGATCTAATCTACTAGACATGAGCAACGAGATAGATCGGTACTAACCCTCATAAAACCGAAAGTGTTAACGAGATTAGATCTCGTGGATGATGTAGTCGATCACTTGCCGATCTCAAGATCGTGTGGACGATCCTTCCGGCGCCGCGTTCCGGCAGCGCTTCCGCAGACGGTCACACGTGCGGAGTCGAAGCAGACCTTCCTCTCCCTGTTCCAGCGAGCAGCGGAGGTAGTAGATCTTCTCCACGGAATCCCAGCAGCACGACGGCGTGGTGGTGGTGGTGGAGATGAGAATTCTGCAGGGCTTCGCCTATGCCTGTGCAGAAGAAACGTGGAGGAGAGAGGCGGCTGAGATTGGGAGTTATGAGACAAGGTGCAAGAGGGGGCGCCCCCTCCCTTCTATTTAAAGGAGGGAGGCACGCCTGGGGAGGGGGAGTCCTAGTAGGACTCCCTCCTCCTTGGGCCGGCGGGTTGGGGGGAGGAATCCTCCTCCCCCACGAATCCGTGTCTTGCCCCACTTGGTTTCTTTGATCCCTTTCTTGGTTTTCAAGCAAACTCCAAGAAATCCTCTAGAACCTTCCAGAACATTCCGAAACCTTCTAGAATCTTCGTACAAACACTCTGGAACATTTCCTAACTTAGAAAATGATCCCCAATATATGAATCTCATTCTCCGAACCATTCCGGATCTCCTCGTGATGTCCCGGATCCATTCCGAGACTCCGAACAACATTCGGTCTCCAACGCAAATTCTATATCTACTTCAAACAACTTCGAACCTTAAGTGTGTCACCCTACGGTTCGTGAATATGCAGACATGATGAAGACACCTCTCCCATCAATAACCATCAGCGGGATCTGGAGATCCATAACGGCTTCCACATACTCAACGATTACTTCGTGATCGATTGAACCAATTTACATACGGAACCAATTCCCTTTGTCTCGCTACATTCTACTTATCCGAGGTTTGATCGTCAGTATCTTCATACCTAGTTCTTCCTCGTTACTGATAAGTACTCTTTACTCGTTCCATGTTATGTCATCCCTTGTGACCTAGTCACATGCTTGCAAGCTATCTAGATGACATTCCACCGAGAGGGCCCAGAGTATATCTATCCGTCATATGGATGGACAAATCCCAATCTTGGTCTATGCGCTTCAACACATACTTTCAGAATACCCAATGACACCTTTATAACTGCCCAGTTACGAAGCGGCGTTTGATGTCATCAAAGTACCCATCCGGTGATGGTGATTAACATAACCTCATGGTCGAAGGATTAGGTTACTATGTATTTCAAAGCTTACAGCAATACGAACTTAATGACTTGATCTTATGCTACGCTTACTATGGGTGTGTGTCCATCACATCATTCTCCTAATGATATAACCTTGTTATTAATCACATCCAATGTCCATGATCAGGAAACCATGATCATCAATCAAACAACAAGCTAGTTTAACAAGAGGCTTACCAGGGACTCTTTTATGTTTACAAAACACACAAGTATTAGTGTTTCCTAATAATACAATTATAGCATGGGATGTAAACATTCATCATAAACACAAAGATATAATAATAATCTCTTTTATTATTGCCTCTTGGGCATATCTCCAACAAGTTTTTCCTCAATAATTTTATTGAAAGCAGTTTGTTTACTAATAAACTCTTTAAGCATAACTTCAAGCTCAGAGGGAGCACTCCTATTATTGTTGTAAGAATTTCCATAAGCATTACCATTGTTGGGAGGATATGGCTTGTAATTCTTGTTACCAAAATTACTCCTATAAGCATTATTGCAAAAATTGTTATTTCTTATGAAGTTCACATCAACTTGCTCTTCTTGAGCAACCAAAGAGGCTAAAGGAACATTATTTGGATCAATATGGGCTTTCCCATTAACAAGCATAGACATAATAATATCAATCTTATCACTCAAGGAGGAGGTTTCCTCAACAGAATTTACCTTCCTACCTTGTGGATCTCTCTCAGTATGCCATTCAGAATAATTAACCATCATATTATCCAGAAGTTTTGTTCCAGCACCCAAAGTGATGGTCATAAAGGTACCTCCAACAGCAGAGTCCAACAGGTTCCTTGAAGAATAGTTCAATCCTGGATAAAAAGTTTGGATGATCATCCAAGCAGTCAGTCCATGAGTGGGACAATTCTTTACCAAAGATTTCATTCTTTCCCAAGCTTGAGCAACATGCTCATTATCAAGTTGTTTAAACTTCATTATTTCACTTCTCATAGATATAATCTTAGCAGGAGGATAGTTTTTTTTCCAATAAAAGCATCTTTGCATTTAGTCCAAGAATCAATACTATTCCTAGTTAAGGAATTCAACCATTATTTAGCTTTTCCTCTCAAAGAGAAAGGAAACAATTTCAGCTTAATAATATCACCATCTATATCCCTATGCTTTTGCATCTCACAAAGTTCAACAAAGTTATTTAGATGGGAAGCAGCATCTTCATTACCAATACTAGAAAATTGTTCTCTCATAACAAGATTGAGTAAAGCAGGTTTTATCTGAAAGAAAGTATCTTCAGGCACATGTGGAGCAATAGGTGTGCTCATAAAATCATTGTTGTTGCTGCTAGTGAAGTCACACAACTTAGTGTTTTCAAGAGTAGTCATTTTTTTGTGTTTTCAAATAAGAAAGCAAACTAGTAAAACTATTTTTTTGTGCGTTTTTGATAACAAAACAAACAAAGAAAACAAAATGAAACTAAGCAAAACAAAAATAACAAAGTAAAGAGATTGGTTATGAGGGACTCCCCTTGTGAAGATGTCCTTGACTCCCCGACAACGGCGCCAGAAAAATGCTTGATGACTCTGTGTGTGGCGCCAGAAAAATGCTGGAGCGTGGTTGATGTAGAGCTCATTGGGAACCCCAAGGGAAGGTATGATGAGCACAACAGTAAGTTTCCCTCAGTATGAAACCAAGGTTTAATCGAACCAGTAGGAGCAAGGAAACACCCCAAAGGTGTTACTAGCTGAGCTTTGGCAGGGCGCACTACCGGTGCTAGTAGCAACGTGGAGACCTGCACAACACAACCACAGAACTTTGTCCCCAACTTGCGATGAGGTTGTCAATCTCACCGTGTTTTGTGGAAAACAAAGGATTAAACGTATCAAATGGAAAGAAGTAATAGTTTGCAGAAAGTAAACACAAAACAATAAACAGTTTATAGATTGTATGTAAAAGAAAAGGACCAGGATCCATAGTTCACTAGAGGTGGATCTCCTTAATATAGATAACATGCTGGGTGAACAAATTACAGCGGGGCAATTGACAAACATCGAGAAAGCAATACATGTATATACTAATCATCTTGACTCCTTTTGAATTTGATTGGGCATTAAAACATTATACATAGACCGCCATCCAACTGCATCTATGACTAATAATCCACCTTCAGGTTATCATCCGAACCCCCTCCAGTATTAAGTTGCAAGCAACAGATTATTGCTTTACGACCTGCGTGTAAAGTAAACAATACGATTGTTCTATGAACAAAGTATTGTTGTTTTCTCCCTAGTAGCAACAACATATCTAGTACCTTAGAGATTTCTGTCACTTCACCAGATTACCAGAGGCATGAACCCACTATCGAGCATAAATACTAACTCTTGGAGTTGCTAGCATCTACTCGGCCAAGATAGCTACTAAGAACGGAAAGCATGTCACAAATAACGAAGACATGATAGAATCAATAATCAATCTGAAATAGCATCTCAATATCCATCGGATCCCCGCAAACACAACATGCAGAATTACAAATAGATGATCTTGATCATGAACGGAGCTCACAAGATCTAGACATGAAAGCACAAAGGAGGAGAACCAGCCATCTAGCTACTACATGGATCCGTAGTTCAAGGATGAACTACTCACGCATCACACTGGAGGCTTGCATGGTGATGAAGAAGGCCTCCAGGGTGAATTCCCCTCTCCGGCAGGTTTCCGGGAAGAGCTTCAGATCCCTCCTGATCTAGGGATGGAGATGACGGCGGCTACAGACTCTTCATGGATTTTTGATCGGGTACTTAGGGTTTTCATCCCGAGGGCATCTTATAGGCGGAAGGGGAGGCCGAGGGGGTGCCAGGGCCACCACACCACCCCCTGGCGCGGGCCAAGCCTAGTCGCGTGGCCAGGTGGTGTGGCTGGCCTCTGGCCCCTCTCCGTCTCGTATTCTGGCATCTGATGACTTCCGGAAAAATAGGCACTTTGGCTTTTGTCCCGTCCAATTCCGAGAATATTCATTTTCTGACTTTCTTGGAACCAAAAACAGCAGAAAACAGGCAGCTGGCACTATGGCTCTTGTTAATAGGTTAGTCCAAGAAATCATATGAAAAGTACTCCAAAGTGTGGACAAAACACAAGAAAGTGGATAAAACTAAGCATGGAACATCAAAAATTATAGATACATTTGCAATGTATCAGTCGGCAATTTAACCTATATAACAAAAATTATACCATTAGAAAGTATAAGATAGAAAGTTTATAATGATATATTTTTGTAATATATACCTCATCTTAAGTTGGTAATTTTGCTGACATAGATGGACATGCAAGTATAATAAACTGAGAAGGAGGGAGTAGCATAAGCTGATAACAGAAAATGACATGTCATCTCTATACAAAATTATGCTGAGAAAGAGGCAGTAATAGGCAAAGCTCAAAATTTAATTATAATATTGAACCACATCATATCCATAAAGTATCGGGTGTATATTTGGTTCTTGTACTTTATATCATGCAACTCTAATAAACTGAGAAGGAGGGAGTAATAGGCAAAGCTCAAAAGATAATTATAATTTTGAACCACATCATATCCATCAAGTATAGGGTGTATATTTGGTTCTTGTACTTTATATCATGCAGAACTTAACTTTTACTTTCTACCTCTATTTCAAAGATTAAGGCTTATATTTATTTTTTGAAAACTCAAGCTACAGAAAATTTGACCAAACTTTTAGAAAAAACTATCAAGAATAGTGATATTATATGGATCCCATGTGAAAATATGTTTCGTGATGTATCAAAGGGTATGAATTTCGTATTATAAATATCAATGGTAATTTTTTATAAAACATTGGTCAAACTTTAGGTGGTTTGACTTTTAGAAAAATATATGCCTTAACCTTTGAAACGAAGGTAGTACTCAGAAATTTTGGTAACATGCTCTAGAGAAAAGATGGAGAAGATTCTAGAATGAAGGAAAAATGTGTTTTGAAGTTTGTGCATCACGTTCATTATGCTAAATACTATCAATAGAATCTTCTAGATGCTAAATAGTAAAGAAGATCCAATGGTTAGATATGTTGGGATTTTCCAGTCTTGATCCAGCGGTCAACCTTCAAAGTTATTCTTACACTATATAGTGGTAAGATAAGAAAGTTTGGCCTAGTTTCATGAGATCATTGTAAAGTCATTTGAACAGGCGGAAATAGCTAGTGCAATGCTTGGAAATTTGTAAAACTTGGGCATTATTTGCCAAAGATGGTCTACTTTTATATGTACTTGATTCACACAAAAAGAGTAGACTTTAAAAAGAATTTGTCCATGTTCAAAGTTTTGTATTATACTTATTTGGCAACTGAGGTCACATAAAAGTATTAGTGCAAGCACAAGTTTTTCATTTTACTTGGATTTTTGTCGTTTTCTTTAATCTTGTCCAAAACAAGGTGAAAACTTTTGGGAAGACCTGTCATATCAAGGAGCCTAATGTTTCAAAATTGTGAGCGGTTCTTCGACTTAATTAGTAGTGGATACCTCAAAATTACTTTTATAAAACTAGCAAAAACTATCACACATGTGTAGTTCAAATTAACTCACTTTGAAGTTATCCACGTAGAAAGCTAGAAACACTACAAAGGTTGAATATTGCATGCCTTGGGAATTATTTGTCAAAGATTAATGGTCTACTTTTCGTGAAAATTGAAGTAGTGACATTTTGAGCCATACTCTTTCTTTATACTTGCATGCTTCACAAATAAGAAGACTATGTCAGTGGCGGATATACAAAAAATTTAGAGGATGTGCCACTCTCCAAAAAAATGACATCACAGGTGACGAGGGTTTAACTCGTCAATGCCCATGGTTATGGGCTTGGGTTTTGGAGAAGGAGGGAGCGCTGGAGGCATCAGTCGGCTAGCAAACAAGCAAACAGGGACGCAAGATTTACCCAGGTTCAGGCCTCGTAGAGGTCCCTACTCCTTCTTGTCTTCTCTTGGAATTAACGAAGGAATCGAGGATTATAGGGGCGTGCAGATGCAATCTGGCGAGAGTTTTGGAAACTAGGGTTGTGTGTGTCCTTCTCGCCGCCACCTCCTAGCCTTTATATAGACAGGCTAGGTCTCGGGTAGCAGGTCGAGTCGGTTACAGATTAGGGTTTCCCCTTTTAACTTTCTATCTTAAGCTTCTTCTTGTCTCGCAAGCAATCGAGAGTCCGTGGGCCACTCGAATTCTCCACTGGGCCTTGGCAATGCCGTGGGCTTCCACCATATCTGGACCGTATATACCAAACTCGAGTACCTATAGGGTATACCATGTCAGTATCCCCCGAGTGTCTAGTGGAATCGCAGATTCGACTGGGGACTTTATGAGGTCTTTCGAGTGCATGACTGAGAATTTTCCGAGTGTTTTGTTTATGTCATAGGGATTGTTGATATACATGCCTGATTTATCCGATGTATCGGTATCAGTTAACTGTCTTAGGGCAAAACAATGCAATCTACTCAAACTCGAGTCCTCGGACTCGAGTTTGGAAAAGTGCTGGTGTAATTCGACTCAAGCTGCGAAGGTCTTACAGGAGTCAAATTCCAGTGTATAGGTGTGAGCACTCGACGCGTCCGTCAAGGCATGTTCATTGCACCTGCAGGCACGGATATACTTTTGGTAGTGCGTAGCAGATGCGTTGCCAGGACTTATTCAGGTCTTATCTTTACACTGTAAGCGTGGCATCCAAATTTTTATCATCGCGGAGATGATTCGGGTGGCCCAGGAGACGTAGTCTCTTTGTAGGGAAAATATGAGGCGGAGTCGCCATAGACTTCGAGTGTGGATGTTATCAACGCACAGTACGACGTACAAATAATCATACGGTGCGCGACCAACGCTCCTATGGGAGTAGCCCCCGAGTGCCTGGTTGAGTCGAAGACTCAAGCAGGGACTAAAGAACTTTCGTGACAGCTGTCGTCTTTTGTTGCTTGTTTCAGTCGAATTTGCTTCCGGCGCTCCCTATGGGAGTAACCCATAATTCACAATCGAATCGTAGATTCGAGTGGTGGGTATGTCTTGAATGCTCATATACTTGCATAACGATAAATCATAGGGTGCGCGACCAGCGCTCCCTATGGGAGTAGCCCCCGAGTGCTTGGTTGAGTCGAAGACTCGATCAAGGATTAAAGTAGTCGAAATCTTCTGCTGCTGCAATCAATGACGTCATTGCTGACGATGTGATTACCTTGGTTGCCCGTGTGAGCGGCTTTGACAGGACGTGACGAGTGGTGGGTCCCACTTTCTGACTTCGATTTGACCGGGCATGCGTAATCTTCTGTTTTAACTGTGTCTCCTCGATTTCCGCGCATAATGGGAATAGTGGGGGGACGGTTCGTGCTTCAGCTTCGCCATGTGTCGATGGCGATGTGCGCCACATGTGTAGTAGGGTTTCTGCAGCCGTTGGATGGTTTCTGCGAGGAGGTTAAGTAGTAGCACAGCTTTGGTAATTTCTCCATCTTTCTCCTTTGTTATTGCCTCCATTACCATTGCTGTTGCTCTCTGCTTCCTTGCGCACTTTCTCGTTGCGGCGCTGGACTAGCTCCGTATCTTCCCTAGCTACTTCCTCCATTCTCACCGCTATAGAAGATGGGCAAGAAGAAGGGAGGCACCACCGTTGGGTCTGTCGCCACCATTGCCACCTCCAAGAAGAAGGGCGGCACTGGGAAGAAGAAGGGTGCGGGTACCCGCGTCAGCAATGGCGCTTGGCGAGCGTCTATCATCAAATCCTCTAAGCTTCATCTTTATCGTCAAGATGGAGTTCTTCCACCTGCGGAGGGCGATTCGTGAGTGCCCGACAAGGAGGTGATCCCATGTCCTCCTCCTGGTTTCCGGGTGATGTTCCTTGCGTTCATCATCCGAGGTCTTTCTCTGCCCCTGCATCCTTTCTTCAGGGGCCTCCTTTGCTTCTACGGGCTCCAGCTGCATCAGCCTTTCCCAAATTCTATTCTCCACATATCTTGCTTCATTACCCTTTGCGAGTGCTGGCTCGGAGTTGAGCCGCACTTTGGCCTCTTTAAGAGGCGTTTTAAGCTGAAACGCCAGTCGGCGTCCGGTTCGGTAGTCTACGACGTAGGAGGCTTTCCGGGTGATGTTGTCTCTTCCACCACCTACTTCGATATCAAGCTTACTACGTCCGTCCAAGGATGGAGAGACAAGTGGTTCTACATCCGCGACCAGAAGGCTGACGGAGAGCACTACGGACTCGCGCCCTTCGATCCCGTGACACCATGCAAGAGAAGGCGCTCTTGGAAGAACATCGTGATGCCTGGTGAGTCCGAGGAAACGGAGGTGCTATATAAGCGCGTCTGCAACCTCGAGAGTTGCATAGGCAAAGAAGAGGGAGGCGCTGCCCTCATTCGCACATGGTTGCACCATCGTGTCTAGCCTCTGCAGGCTAGAGTCCACCCCATGTTCCGCTGGGTTGGTGCGAACGATGCCACTCGCGTATCTGCCGATGGCATTTCCGCGGGTGAGGTTGATAAGAGGGTGCGACTGGTGACCAAATATACCGCCAAGGAGGTTCTCCCAGGCGAACTAGTCGTGCCTCCTTTCGACACCTCAAACCCTCCTCCTGAGGTAGAATTGTATGATGAAGTAGCTGTCGTTTTCGGTTGCCTTTTATGATGCCGTGATATATAATATTGTATCTTCTGAATGGAGGATTGGCAGGTGTCTCCCAATTTTCCCCCTCGTCCTGAAGGGGTTATCCCTCGCGAGGTGCATGAAGAGGATGAGTCAAAGTCGACTGTCCCAATCGAAGAGGAGGAGGGAGCCCCCTAGTCTAGCGACCCGGACACTCGCAAGCATTCCCGCAGTGAGGACTCAGATGCCTCGTCGCCGACAACGCCAGAAGACCCTTCTGTTGTTGCAGAGGAGCCAATCCCCGATGTTCCTGTGTGCTCCATGGCTCCTCCTGCCCGGAAGAAGCTGCGACTACCGAAGGAGTCGTCCGAGTCGGAGGAGCAATCCTTCGACCTTGATAGATTTGACTGGTGAGTTCACGACTTTGCCTTGGTTTCATTTTTTGGAGTTGCATTCCCTGAGGTTTTTGCTAGATGTGTTTTGTAGTCAAGCGGCATCGTCGTCTTCTAGCGACGTCCAATTTGTGAAGGAATCCAGAGTCGCAGACTCCAAGGCCAAGGAAGTGGCCGAATGATCGTCCTCTCCTCCATTGGTGGCCCACTCCGGGCATAACTCATCGAGTTCCCCGCATGCTGGGGGACACCAGGTGGTTGCCCGGATGACTGCGCAACAATCATCCTCGGAGTCTCTGAGGACCACGTAAGTATCTCTTTGCTATTTTGTCAGTCGAATATATACTTGGTGCTGTTGCTGAACTTTGTTTTCTTCTAGTGCAGCTCATCATGAAGGAAGCTGCTCGCCTGGCGGAGCAAGTCCTGGACATGGGTCGACAACATATGCGGCTGGACAATCGCCATCGCGTTGTTGAAGGTTAGTTTTGCCTTTGTCTTTGTCTTGGTGAAGCTTCTAGGTTCGATTCATGATATGTCCTATTCTTTGCAGTTGAGCATAACAAACTTCTGCATCATGCTGCTTCACTCGAAAAGGCGCTTGCCGCGGAGGTGAAGATTCACGACGAAGCAATCGTGTCCTTGGAGGAGTCACAAATGTGCAAGGAGAACTTGCGAAAGCGTGAAGAGGACTTGCGTTCCTCCAATGCCGAGAGGGAGAAGTTGCTCGAGGAGCAGCTTTTCTCGATTGCTAAGTCCCTCTCAGGTACTCTTTCAGCTGAATTTTCGTTGTTTCTTGCTTCAACTTCATGTTATGGTGCTAACACTTTGCTGTGTGTAGATGCCGGCGGCCTGTGATTTGACGCCTAGGCCCTTCGTCGCGATGATGCATTGGCTGGTGCTGTCGCCGCAGTCGAAGACCGCAACGCTTCCCTTCAAGGGACGTTGACGAAGGCCAAGGGTGTGCTCAGTCGCATACGCAGGGATCTAACTCCCAAGGCTGAGCTGCTTGACAATCTTGAGGACCTGGTGGAATCCCTAGCTAGGGGTATTCCCATGGACTTCAGGAACTCCCAGCGGTCTATCGGTGCCACCATGGCACTCACGATGGTGCAAGCCCATGGCGTGGAGGTGGATCCCGCCGCGATTTCCAAGGTGATGCCCGTCGGCGCAGATGGCCAACAGGTAGTATTTGCTCCCTTCGCTACTGGCTGTGGTAAATATGGGCCACAACTCATCAATACAGTCGCCAAATACTCCGAGGAGTTACAGCGAGCGAAGAATGCGGCGAAGGCTGCGGCATCAGGGGCTGGCACTGGAAAGTCTGTGGCGTCAGAGACCACCACGGATTCGACGAGGCCTCCGAAGGCCAAGTCGAAGTCGAAGAAGCAGGCGACTCCTTAGTATCTATTCTGTAATAGCTGTAGTTTTATTTTTGTGTTGAAACCATGCTTTTTGTGGGAGTACCCCTGTCGATACTTTGCCGTTTCTGAATGCATTCGAGCCTTTATCAGTGTACTCTTGGTTCCTTATTTTTGCTCTTGCCTGGTTTATGATAGGGTACATCGAGTGGTCCCTCGAGTGATCCTCGTGATCCTCCACCCACCGATGAATCCTTGGCGCAGCCACACTCAAATGTGGATGAGTTATCCCTACTTTTGCGACTACGCAATCGCATTAAGCATCTGGAGCGTGAGTTGCCCATCCTCCGTGGTAGCGCGGATGTATGGAAGTCGAAGGCGGAGAAGGCTACCGCCCGCGAGCAGTATCTGTTGGAGGAGGTGATGCAGCTGAGCGAGCAGTTCCAATGTTAGCTTTCTACCCTCTTATCTTTTCTTTTAGTCAGTCGCGGCGATGCCTTGTCTTCATACTTTGCCCTTTTGTTTGGTGTAGTTGTCAGTGCCCGTCATCCGTAGGATGAGAAGGACCGGATTGCCGTTCGGTTGAATGATCTGACCTAGGAGCAACTATAGGCGAGTGGGTACTTTTGGGTGGACCACGATCGTGCGATCGCACTTGCGACCCTACAGGATCGTGCTTCTCGAGTACTTCAATTTTTGTAGAAGGCACAGTCGTGCCTTACACATATCTATCAAACGATGTTTCCGTTGGACATTGCCCCTTCAAGCCTGTTGGCCCTTGTGGCGAAGTTTCAGGATTTGAGTGCGGTTCACGAGTGTGTACGACAGCAGTTAGTAGCGGGTGCTAAGGATGCATTGTCATTGGTGCGACTGCATATGCTGGACGTAGACGTTGCAGCTATTGCTGCTAGGACGCCGACCCCGCCGGAAGGTATGACCTGGGACATGGTTCCGCATTACCAGGCAGTTGATCGCCTAGCATAAGAAATCGTCGACTTCTTCGAGGAGCAAACAAACGTTCTTCTGTTGCAATAGTAGCTTTGACTTGTATCCTGCATATAATTGTACAAGTGTTGTAAAGTTCGTATGCATATATTGAATGTAATTAATACTCATTGATATGTGAAGAGCTTGCTAGCTTTTGTATTTTGCGATTGTGTTTGTATTATGCAATTCCTTTTCGTTAGCCTGACTTATGTTTATCTCAGCACCTTGCCAACCTGTCAGGTGCATTGCAGCTGGATTGGTGTTTATCAAGGGTTCGATTGATGTTTTGTCAGCTACTCGGGATATTGCGATTTGTTCGTAGAACGAGAGTGTAAAGGGTGGCGCAGCCCCCGAGTGATAAGATTGCTAGGAAAATAAGGGAAAACATAGGGTTTCGGGGCACTTAGCTTTATTTATTCACAGAATAGTACGAGGTACAATGTGTGGCTAAGTAGCCTGGCTGAATAGTCTTATTTGTAATGTAAAAAACGACTAGGGGTAGAAACGACGCAGTTGTGCGACGTTCTAAGGGTTGGAGTATGCGACTCCTGTCTTGAAATCTTTAAGGCGATAGGCGCCACCTGGGATTAGTTCTGTAATCACGTAAGGTCCTTCCCAGGGAGAATCGAGCTTGAGATGCCCTTGTTGCTTGAGTCGCAGGACCAGGTCTCCTTCGACGAAGGATCTTGGGCGTAGCCTTCTGCTGTGGTAGTTGCGGAGGCTTTGCTGATAGATCGTTGATCTTTTCGCCGTGATTTCTCGTACCTCGTCAAGAAGGTCGACGAAGTCTTCGAGTGCGAGAGTTGACTCCTGTTAGCTGTAAGCGACCACCTGTGGGGCTTTGTAGCGTACTTCTGCGGGTAGCACTGCTTCAGCGCCGTGCACCATGAAGAACGGGGTGTATCCCATGGCGTTGTTTGGAGTTGTGCGCAAGCTCTAGAGTACAATTGCAGCTCGTCTGGCCAGCATCCGGCGGCTTGTTCGAGTGGCTGGAGGAGTCATTTCTTGATTCTGCCGCATACGAGGCCATTGGCCTTTTCGACTTTACCGTTTTTCTACGGGTGAGCCACCGAGGCATAGCTTATATTGATTCCCAGGTTTTCGCAGAATTCCTGGAACTCCTTGGAGGTGAAGTTCGTCCCATTGTCCGTGATGATGCTGTGTGGTACTCCAAAGCGGTAGACAATGGACTCGAAGAACTTGACAGCGCTGGCTCCTGATTGATTTATCACCGGCATGGCCTCGATCCACTTGGTGAATTTGTCGTCTGTGACCAAGAGGTAGATGTAGCCTCCTCACGAGGATTTTGGGAGCTTGCCGACCGTGTCGAGTCCCCATTGCGTGAAGGGCCAAGCCAATGGTATTGGCCGGAGTTCTACGCCAGGTGCATGCAGTTTGTCCGCGAATCACTGGCAAGCGTTGCAGCGCTAGACAATGTCCTTGGCATCGCGCATGGCCGTGGGCCAGTAGAATCCGGCTCGTAGAGCTTTGGCGACGAGGGCACGACTACCAGCATGGTGCCCACAAGTGCCTTCGTGGATGTCGAGGAGGACGACCCTTCCGTCTCTGTTGGAGACGCACCGTTGGAGTACTCCTATGATGCTGCGCTTGCACAATTCCCCGTTGATGACGGCAAATGCCTTGGATCGTCGCGCGACGTGTCGTGCATCAGTCGGATCATCTGTCAGCCTCTTGCTGAGTAGATATGTGATGTAGGGTTGCGTCCAAGATGGCTCGATCATCATGATGCTCATTGGTCCTTTGAGTCCTGTATCGAGCTCCAGATTGTCGAGTGCCATTGGCTCATTGGGTGGCGTAGCCCCCGAGTCCATTGACGTGCTTGCTTTGTTCTCTGGAGCCTTTGGCTTGATGGAGCGTTCACAGATGCGCTCAAGAAATACCCCAGGTGGTATGGGGGCGCAGGTGGAGCCAATGTTGGCGAGTATGTCCGCTTCTTCGTTGCTTTCGCGACCCACATGCCGCAACTCACAGGTGTCGAAGTCCCCTTCGAGTGTGTCGTAGAGGTCGCAATAGGCGATCATGTTATCACTTAGTGCATTGCACTCATGCATCGTTTGGTTGACTACCAGCTTGGAGTCGCCGTAGATGATGAGCCTCTTGGCGTTGCAGGCTTTTGCCATCTGCAGTCCATGGATTAGATCCTCGTACTCAGCTTCATTGTTGGAGGAAGTGAACTGCATTCGCAGAATGTATTTCAGCTTGTCTCCCTGGGGCGATGTCAGTATGACACCTAGGCCAGCTCCATCCTTTCGTTTGGACCCATCGAAGTGCATTGTCCAGAGATAGGACATATCTGGCTTTTCAGGGAGCTAGTTCTCCATCCAATGCATG
Organism: Avena sativa; assembly: GCA_916181665.1. Taxonomy (NCBI): domain Eukaryota; kingdom Viridiplantae; phylum Streptophyta; class Magnoliopsida; order Poales; family Poaceae; genus Avena; species Avena sativa. The sequence goes on from OV702290.1 coordinate 370,213,288, forward strand.
AGGAAATCAGGGAGGACTTGCGACTTGATCGCGTTTTGCTTTTCGTATGTGATGTCTCATGGAGACAATTCGATTCCCCAAAGTGCGACTCTCCCGGTGGCATCAGGGTTATTCAAGATGTGCCTGAGCGGGGCGTTGTTGACCACCACGATTCGGTGCTCCTGGAAGTAGTGACACAGTTGCCTGGCTGTCATGAAGACGCCGTACGCCAGCTTCTGGTAGTGCGGGTATCGCTATTTTGTTGGCGTGAGCACCTCACTGAGGTAGTATACTGGGCGCTGGACCCCGTGGACCTTGTTTTCTTCGGCTCGTTCCACCACAAGCACCATGCTGACCACCTGGTTGGTGGCAGAGATGTAGAGCAACAGTGGCTCCTTTTCGCATGGGGTCACCAGTACTGGCGAGGTGGATAGTAGATGTTTGAGGTCTTCGAATGCTTCTTGCGCCTTGTCTGTCCACTCGAACTTGTCAGTTTTGTGGATAAGTTGGTAGAAGGGCAGTTCGTTTTCGCCCATTCGACCGATGAATCGACTGAGCACCGCGATTCGCCTAGCTAGCTGCTAGACGCCTCTTACGTTTTTTGCTTCTCCATGGCCAGTAGGGCTTTTATTTTCTTCGGGTTTGCTTCGATCCCTCTCGCGGAGATGAGATACCCGAGTAACTACCCAGATGGTACACCGAAGGCGCATTTGTCCGGATTGAGCTTGATCCAGTAGCGGTCGAGGTTGGTGAAGGTCTCACATAGATCGTCGATTATCGAGGCTTCCTCTTTTGTTTTGATGATGATGTCAACAACGTAGACTTGAATGTTGCGACCAAGTTTATTCTTGAGGCAGGCCTATATGCACCGCTGATAGGTGGCTCCTGCATTTTTTAGCCCGAAGGGCATCATGTTGTAGCAGAACACACCAAAGGGCATTGTAAACGCTATTTTTCTTGGTCTTCCTCCTTCATTCGAATCTGATTGTAGCCTGAGTAGGCATCGAGGAAGCAGAGACGCTTACATCCCGTGGTGGAGTCGATGATCTGGTCGATTCGCGGAAATGGGAAGTGATTCTTTGGGCAATGCTTATTCAAGGAGGTAAAGTCCACACACATCCGCAGGATATCTGTGTCTTTTTAGGCACAAGCACCATGTTGGTGAGCCAAGTGCTTTTCTTTATCTCGCGTATGAATTTGGCGTCGAGGAGTCTATTGATCTCCATTCCGACTGCCTTTGCTCTTGGTTCAGATAGTCGCCGAATTGTCTGCTTGACTAGCCTTGCGTCTGGATTTACATTGAGTGAGTGCTCGGCGAATTCCCTAGGAACTCCTGGCATGTCCGCTGGACACCATACGAAGATCTCCCAGTGCTCACGGAGGAATTCGACGAGCGCGAGTTCCCATGCAGAACTCAAGTTGTTGGCAATAAGGGCCATCTTGGTTGGGTCCGTTGGGTGGACCTGGACTTTCTTCGTGTGCACCAACGAGTCGAAGGACAGGTCGGGTGAACTTGGCCTGCTCAGGGGAGGCAGACTGTTGTCTATCGACTCCTTTAATCTTGCGAGTTCCTCCTGCATGGCGAAGGACTGGGAGATTCTGTTGAATTCCCTATCGCAGCTGTCAGACCTCTCGAAGTTGCCGTTGATTGTGATTACGCTGTTTGGACCTGGCATCTTCATCTGCAGGTAGGCGTAGTGTGGCATTGCCATGAACCTCGCGAATGCGACACGTCTGAGGATGCAGTGATATTGTGAAGGCCAGTTGACGACCTCAAAGTCGATGCGCTCTCACCAAAAGTTTTTCAGCATGCCGAAGATGACGTCGAGGTTGATTTTGCCCAGGGGATATATACCTTTACCCGGGACAATGCCGTGGAACGCCGTGTCTGAAACTTCCAGGCACGTCAGAGGGATCCTCATCGCCCGCAAGGTACTCGCGAACATGAGGTTAATGCCACTGCCGCCATCCATGACGACGCAACTCATGTTGAAAGCCCCAATCTGCGCCTCGAGTACAAGGGGACAGTGGCCTGGACAAGGAACTTCGCGCGGGTGGTCACGCCTGTCGAAGGTGATGCAGGAGTCGCTTCCACTAAGGTAGTCAATGGTGGAAGGTGGAGAGTTTATCACCAAGTTGACTTGGCGAGTGATGGCCTTCTGTACTCGATTTGAGGGACGCCCTTTTTGGATCATCCCCATGTTGCCCATGGCTCGTGAGTATGGTTCACCTCCATGATGCTGGACTGGTGCGGGCGCGGGTGGTGGTGGTCCGGGCGGTGGTGGAGGAGCTCCATGTGCCACAACGCCTGGGGCGGCTCCATAGCCCCTGTTTACTGCGTCGCGATTCATTCGGGCCAAGCCTTCATGGAGTTTGAGGAACTCGCGGCAGTCTTTGAGAAGGTGGCTAGATTTCTTCTTGCCATCGTTCTTGTCGATGTAGAAGTGAATGTTGCAGGGCCCGGATAGCTTGTCCTCGATAGATGTTGTGGGTGCCTCTTCACGAGTGCGGCGTTGCCACACCTGCGTGGTTTTTCCGCTGTTGCGGTATCCACCACTACGGTATCCGTTGTTGTGGTTGTCGTCGCGTTTGTCGGCATAGCGGGCTGCGACCATGTTGACCTCGTCACGGTCATCGTAGACGCGCATTCGACATTTGCTTCGGCGATCGCGTCTGTGCCCAAGGTCGTCGTCGTCATCGGAGTAGGTGCGGTTCTTCACCGAGTCTTCTCCGTTAGCCCACCGATTCGTGATTTCCATCAGGTGATCGATCGTTTTGGGCTTCGAGCGGCCTAGCTCTTCCATAAGCTCTATGCGGCGAAACGCCGCTATTGAATGCGTCGATTGCGTGGTCCTCCGAGATGTTTTCTGCGGAGTTCTCTATGATGGACCACCTCTGGATGTACGAGCGTAGAGATTCGCCTGACCTTTGCTGGCAGCTTCTCAGCTCTTTGATTGATGCGGGCCTTTTGTAGGTGCCCTTGAAATTGCGCACGAAGTTGTAGACCAGCTATTCCCAGCTGCGAATGGATCCGCGTGGGAGATTGTTGGGCCATGTGCGGGCGGCGCCCTGCAGCTGTAGCTGCAGGCATTGCATGGCCGTGCTTCGACTCCCGCCATGTAGTCAGACGGAGGAGATGTGGTCCTCCAACCAGATTTTCGGGTCCTATAGAGCATCAAATTTTGGGTTCTCTGATGGTAGTTTGAACCCTTTAGGCATTCGCTTCTGCCTGATGGCCCTGCTGAAGCATCTGGCGCCGCAGAGCTTAGTCTCGTCCTCTTCTGAGTCATTCGAACGAGCATGTCTTGCCCGCATCTTATTGATGTTGCGTTGTGTGAGGTCATTACGTGCATCGTAGTCACGATCATGCCGCCATGAGCGGCGACATCGAGACAGGTCGTGGCTATCGTCGCTGGACGAGGGTGAGGAGTAGCGTTTTACCGGAGCCTTGCTTTTCTTTGGCTCTGGTACGGGCTCTTTGTCGAGGGCTGCCTCGACTAGTCCCAAGCCCGCGATCGTAGATCGGTGCATGGCGGCTCGTGGATCTCCAGCTGGCGGCTAGCTATTGAGGAGGTACATGCTGGCCGCCGTTACCGCGGCTTGCGGCGTCTTTGGGAGCACGTTGCCCCATGTATCCACCATCATGGAGCCGAAGTCGAGGACTTTCACGGCCTCCACGCGTTCCTCCTCGGTGAGGTGGGCCAGTCGAGATCTTCTCTTGTTGGCCAGGTACTCGTTGCCTTTGGAGGAGGATCCTCCGTGGGAGGAGAGCCCGGCTCGCCGAAGGCTTGATTCATCCGCCGCCTTTTTACGCGCTTCGAGTTGCGCGATTGCATGTAGCTGTCGTCTATATTCCTCCTTCAGTAGCCAATGGTAGCCCATCGACAGCGGGCCCACTCATTGTCGTTGAGCTTGATCACCATGTTCTCTCCAGTGTGTTCATTCAGTATGGTTGGCGGTTCTCCTACCATTCCATTATTGACGGGTGCGCCGTTGCCACCATTGGTAGGGCCACTGTTGGGCATACTGCCGTTGGGTGGTCCGGTGCCGTTGGGTGTGCTGCTGTTAGGCGGTCTGGTGCCAGATCCGGTGCCAACGTTTTCATGATTGGCGGTAGTGTCGCCTATATTGATGACTGCACACATGAAGTGGTTGGGGAAGCTGTTGCTCCTGCAACTTTTAGATCCAAAGTCGTAGCCTTCGTCTTTAGTGGCCAGGTCACCCAGACCGGATCCGCGACTACTGTCGCTATCCGTGCTCCCAACTGTTGCTGAGGCGTTAAGCTCGCTGAGGGTGCCGATTGGTGGAAGAAACCACGATGCTGGAGCAATCGCGGGTGTCGTTGGCTGGTCAGGCATGCAAAGCGTGCCCATCTGACCAAGCCGAAAGCGGAAGCTCCCAATCGCCAGACTGATTCCATCGCCCATGGACTCGAAAGCCGGGCAAGTGGCCGGCGTGTGGACGGTGAAGTCGAACGCGCCGAAGAGCTGGCGAATCTCCACTGTTGCGAAGTTGTAGATCGCAGTTGATGGGGCCGAAGAAGCTGTGACATCAACACTCCCAATTCCCACAGACAGCACCAATTGATGAGGGTTTAACTCGTCAATGCCCATTGTTATGGGCTTGGGTTTTGGAGAAGGAGGGAGCGCTAGAGGCATCAGTCGGCTAGCAAACAAGCACACAGGGACATAAGATTTACCCAGGTTCAGGCCTCATAGAGGTCTTTACTCCTACTTGTCTGCTCTTGGAATTAACAAAGGAATCGAGGATTACAGGGGCGCGTAGATGCAATCTGGCGAGAGTTGTGGAAACTAGGGTTGTGTGTGTCCTTCTTGCTGCCCCCTCCTAGCCTTTATATAGACAGGCTAGGTCTTGGGTAGCAGGTCGAGTCGGTTACAGATTAGGGTTTCCCTTTTTAACTTTCTATCTTAAGCTTCTTCTTGTCTCGCAAGCAATCGAGAGTCCGTGGGCCACTTGAATTCTCCACTAGGCCTTGGCAACGGGGCTACCGGGCTGCGGTACCAAAGTTCGCGGGCGAGTGCACCGCGGTACCTAAGTTGCCTGAAATTGCCGCGTTTCAAAATGTTGGGCCGCCAACTACCGAGAGGGGCCATTTCGATGCAAACTCATCGCACCCCTACCAAATCCAAACACTCCGTGAAACTGCCCCGTGAAGTAGATGGTCGGGACCCTCATGTCAGTAATATTTCCGTGACGCGAGCGCCAACGCGGCAACCACGTAGGCAAAACGAGAGACTAAAGGAGCATGGTGCATTAATAAAATTCACAAATCCACTCCCTCCCTCCTTTTGCATGAACCCTAGCATTGGCGGCGTCGAAATCCCCTCTCCAACCAGAATGATCTCTTCGGGCATTTGACTTCCGGCGCCAAGTTCCTGCGCCTACTCGCTGCTACCAAGCTCTAATGCCGAATGTCGTGCCAGCCGTTGCGATGATCTAGCCCGCCTCTACTGCCGACGAGCTGAGCAGCGCGAAGGATGGCAGATCCATTTGCCGAGGAAGAAGTACTTCTGGCTAATTGCGGGTGAGCTACTCTTCTCTTTGCTATTCGCACTACCTATAACTGCTAGCTGGCTATTGGGATTACAGAGATATATCGAACATAGAATTGTTTGCTAGCACAAGGCTGACAAACAATTCTTATCTTTTATCTCCAATTTTCTGTCAACTAGGATCTCCGCTGAACCCAAATACACGGTTCGGGTCACCATCTGCAGCTACCACATTAAATTAGCAGATGGGAAGAACACATGGAAACAAGCTCACAATCTAAAGATGGAAGTAGCGCCTGTGCAGTTATGCACTATCCCTGGTTTGGTTGTTGCTGTGCGTGAACTTGTTGAAATGAGGCCGGAGTAGACTACACGGTTCAGCATCCTTAATGAACGAGGCTTCAAGGTTCCTGTAGCGTGTGACAGTCAGCTAATTGGGTTGATGAAACAGCATGCTAGGCTTTGCATGGTTATGCTAATGTGTAACATACTGGATGAGGAAGCTCCTGCTACTAGGAGTCGCCCAGCTATTATTGGACAGGGAGGTCTAACTCGAACCCCTGCTGTTGTTGAGCAAAATGTTGTTCCTCATTCGCGACATGCTTCTGTTAGGCAACATCCACGTAGGAGTCCCCGTATTGCCGTTATGGAAAACTCTACTCTAGAATCTGCTGGTACTGGTCGTCCCTGTCCACGTGCCCGTGTTGCTGCGGCTGCTTCTCACCCAATCCATGCTACTGTTGAGAAAACTAAGGCTTCCCGAGGCTGCCCCGCTGTTGTTGCCAAGACCACCGCCTTGTGTGCTACTCCTCCTTGAAACCGTCCTCAAGTTGTGCGAACCCCTGCTCTGGAATCTGCTGGTACTGGTCGTCCTCGTGTTGTTGTTGATCTGGCCTCTATTGACCCAATCCCTGCCGCTGTTGAGCAAACTAAGGCTTCCGGAGGCTGCCACACTGTTGTTGCAAAGACTGATGCCTTGTGTCCTCCTCGAACCCGTGCTCAGGTTCAGCGAGCTGCTGGTCTGGAGCCAACTCATGGTCTGGACTCTCCTAGCACTCGAAACACTGCTATTGTGGGAACTTCTCCTGATCGTCGATGTGGCATGGCAGCAGCTGGTCCTATTGTGGCTGCCGTTAGAAGGGGCCCTGCCTGTCCACCATGTAATGTAGCTCCCGCTGCTAAGGGCCCTTGCCTTGCTCCTAGTCCTGGTACTTCCACCGAGGTTGATCCAGGTAACGATGACGCTGGTGATGGCGGCGGTGGCATTGGGGCTGGGTCTGATGGTGCCACTCCACCTCTCAAACCTCTCAGAAGTTTCTATCCTGAAGAACCTGATGATGGCAAATTAATAATTCGTATCGGTGTCGCGGATTATACTGCAAAATTAGATGATGACATAGAAAAATTCTATGACGAGTTTGATGTAATCCTTGGTAGATACGATCCTGAATTGGTAGAGTTATCTGACTGATGGCATCGTTATGTGTGAAGGTGCTGTGGGGGTCCTCCCAGGAAGCATGTTTGTTATATTTTGGTTATAGGAGCAAAAAGGTTATCGAAGTGAAAGATACCAGAGATTTAGCTGTACCATTTACAAGGAAACATTATAGAGGTGAAGTGTACTTCCACTTGATAGTGCAAATGGTTGGAGAGGAATTGGAACTCGACAATAGAGATTATGGACTTTTAGAAGGCATGCGTGACCTGATCCATGGCATCACTGGGGCTGGTGCGACTGAGGGTAGCTTCGAACAGAGGAGAGTCTTATAGAGGAGCGTCATAAAGAGGATAAGGAAGAGCATCCCCAGAAAGGGCACCCCAAAGAGGAACATCACCAAGGAGACCACACCAGAAAAGAGGACGCCCAAGAGCCGCACGAAAAAAGGCACCATGCCGCAGAGTACACCTCTGAGATCTAGTTAAAATGCCACAGCGAACGGTAGCAGTAAAAACGCTAAGAGGGCTAGCGCGGTGGTGAACACTCCCAGGAGTGGTAGCAAAGAGGTGAAGATGGCCAGCACGGAGGCTACCACACCCAGTGGGAGCAGAAAAAATACTAATTTGGAGCGGAACACGCCACTGTCAGGGAATAATGCCAGCACGAAGGAGAACATGCCCAATAGTAGCAGCAAAAGGGCTAATTTGGAGCAGAACACGCCGCTGAGGTCAGGCAATAATGCCAGCATGAAGGAGAACACGCCCAATAGTAGCAGCAAAAGGGATAATTTGGAGCGGAACATGCCGCTGAGGTCAGGCAATAATGCCAACACGAAGGAGAACACACCCAATAGTAGAAGCAAAAGGGCTAATTCGAAGAAGAACACGCCGCAGAGGTCATGCAATAATGCCAGCACCCTAGAGCCAACACCCATGAGGGGAGGCAGTAAGGAGATCACACCCAAGAGCGGCAGCAAAAATCCTAGTTCGATGGGGAATATAACGCAGATGTCAAGCCCTACTGATACCATCAGGAAAGATTACATCAAGAAGGAGGATGTACACATGAAGAGCAAGAGGGTTCTGTACAGTCAAAATAAAATTGATTCTGACTGCTGTTTGTCCACTAAAGTACCTGGGATGCGTGCAAACGTAAGACCACCCCATGTGGTTGCAGCAGAACCAACCGAGTGTCTTGGAGAAAATAGAGTTGCCGGTGAGGTGGATTGAGGCAATGTTCCGGTCCATCCGGGTGGAGATGATGGTGCAGTCCCACCCATGGGAGTCAATATGATGTGTGCAGTACTAGGCATTAGAGACGATGGCGAGGATTCTGAATCAGATGAAGAAGAAGCCACTGTAGAGGATCAAGAATCTGGTGATGATGAAATAGACGAGGAACTTAATGATGAGGCTGGTATTCCAGTCGATGATTTGGGTGTTGAAGTAGAAGAAATGAAACATGACCACGAGTATCCTATAATTTCGGTCGGCACCGAGTTCAGGAGCATGCATGAGTTCAGGATGTCGTTTCGGCATTTTTGTATCAAGGGGGAGTTCGACGTTTATCGACTGAAGAACACTGCCCAAAGGTATGAGGCCATTTGCAAGTTAACGTGGATGAATGGATGGGCCGAGGTACATTGTCCATGGAGGATCACAGCAAGAGCCTTACCCGCGTCGAATGCAATTACGGTACTGGGGCAATGAATGCAGCAAACCATTAGAACTCTCTCTCTTTTCACTCTATAACTACAATTGATGTGCGATATCTTTCTGGCAACTAGTCGACTCCGCTTATCTTTTAAACGAATCTGTGTTGCAGGTGAACAAAATGGGCCCTCCACACATGTGTCCGACAGGCAGCAAACTGAAATCCTCAATGGCTGATACGGAGTGGGTGGCTATGCAGTCTATGTACATACTAAAGCATAACCCTAAGGAGACCGCTGAGAATATTCAGACTAGCCTTAGTTCTAAATACAACATTGTCCTTCCGTATTACACGGTTTGGAAAGGTAAATAGAAAGCTCTGGGGGTCTTGCACAGGGATTGGACCAATAGCTTCAGGATGCTGTACAACTTCAGGGCGGAGGTACAAGCTAGGTGTCCGGGGAGTGTTGTGGAGATTGACACCGAATCAGAAGGTGGTAAAATATATTTGAAAAGATTTTTCATGGTGCTTAAACCTTGCATCCAGGGATTCAAGGATGGCTATAGGCCGTATCTGAGTGTAGACAGCACTGTCTTAACTAGCAAATGGAAAGGCTGCCTGCCATCTGCCACAGCACTTGATGGTCACAACTGGATGTTCCTAGTGGCATTCGAGCTGTTTGAAACAGAAACGGAGGAAAACTGGGTCTGGTTTATGAGGCAGCTCAGGAGATCAATAGGCCACATGGATCCATTGGCTATATCCACGGATGCATGCAAAGGGCTGACGAATGCAGTGAAGGAGGTGTTCCCGCGAGCTGAAGGTAGAGAATGCCGTGCCCATATGATGCTCAACTTGTACTCACACTACGTAGGCATCGTATTTCGTTACGTGTTTCCTGCTGCTAGAGTTTACAAACCTAGTAGCAGCGAATATTTCATGAGCAAGATTTTTGCGGAAGCCCCTGAACTTCAAGAGTACTTAGCCATCCATCATTCGCAGCTATGAAAGAGGAGTCAATTCAACCCTGACATCAAAGTTGATTACATAAACAACAACCTTGCAGAATGCCTGAATAACTGGGTGAAGGACATAAAAGTGCGTCCTGTTCATATCTTGATGGACAACATACGTGGTATGATCATGAAGCTGTTAAATATAAGGAGAGAGATCAGTAGGAGACTTAGAGGACATATGATACCGCTAGTTGTACATCAACTGCACAAGAGAAGCTGAGGACTTGCTCATCTTAAGGTTCTCCCGTCAACCAGCAGAAGCTGTGAGGTGGTCGATATGTCCAAGAGTGGCAAAAGGGATGTTATGAACATCTAGCTGCGAGAATGTACCTCCTTGGAGTGCCATCATACCGGGAAACCTTGCGACCACGCCTTGGCCTTCTTGGTGAAGAAAAGAACTCTACCACATTTGGATCAGTATTTGTCAGACCACTACTCTATGGAAAGTTCAGAGCTGCATACGCTGGATCCGTCGAGCCATGTACAGACCCATCTCAGTGGCCTCAAGCCCAACTGTCTTTCGAGCTTTGCCAGCCAGTTACAAAAAGGGGCAGAGGAAGACCTCAGGTGAATAGGTTTAAGAATTTTCTCGAGAAGAAGGGTTCGGCTTTCTGTGCTACAAAGAAGGGCAAAAATAGATGCAAGACCTGCCATCTTATAGGCCATAGAGCAGCTGGTTGTCCCCTTAATGCTCCCAAACCTAGGTATGAGATGGTACATTCACACAAAAAATTGTTTATAGTCTGTAGATATAAGGTAGTAATCCATGTACTATTTTTTTTACAGGAAGCGCAAGGTAAGAAACAAGACAGCCGACTCAGTGATTTTGCCACGGGAAGAAAACCAAAACGAGTGGAGTGATGATGCCGGACAAGATTCTGGTGCTGATTGGCCTGACTTCCCTCGACCCGGAGATGTAGGGTACGTGAAGGTAAGAAAATTGGCACCCAGGAAGAGGAAGAAGGCAGGAGATGAAGGAGCCAGTGGATGTGAAGGAAAGAGGAAGAAAGTTGGCACCCAAGCAGAGAAAGAAGGCTAGCAGTGTAGAAGCCTAATGATGTATTGAACTTGAACCTATATATGTAGTTTGGTTAAACTCTGGAGATGTGTGCGTAGAACTTGTCGAGCGAACAATCTGCCTCCCGTACTCAGAGTAAAATGTATCGCGACTTTAGGATATGGCCGAGGCCACTAGTTGAATCCAAAATTGTGACTGTGCCACTACTATCTGAACAATCGCGATAGCTGAGCGGTTAAGGGTCTCCAAAATCAATGGGTGTTAGTGGCGTAGACATGAATTATTTATAGGCGCTTAATAAATCCCTGCTATTGGCATTACACTTATGATAAGTTTCTGGGCTGAAAAACAATTTCTTAAGCTGGCAGCTACACTCCGCGAAGCAGCAACTTATTTCAGCAACTGGACAACGACATGGCAACATAAACTGCAAATGCAACAGATAATGCCCAGATAATGAGGAAATTGTTTCTACTATCTGGCCTAATCTTGAGCCCGTCTATCTCACCACCTCCCTGCCCCTGCCTCCCCTGCACCTAGTGAAGCTCCTGGATCTCTCGCTCCATCGCACGAATCTCCTCTTTCTTGTCCCACACAGCATCACGCAGATCCTGAACAAGCTCTCTATGAAAACCTGTCAGTGGCTTTTTGATCCACACAAACTTGTCACAGCCAGTCCCCCTCCCTTCCTGCATAGTAGATCGAAGGAAATAAAAACAGGAATTACATTACGCTTTCCGGATCCGGGTTACCATTGTACCTACAGTAGGAACTTACCACTCTGATGCTGCAGTTGCTAAATTTTCCTGTAGTATTTTTGTTGGTCCATGAAATCCATCTCGACATCTTCTCACCGCATAAACACGACATATCGGGGTAGTAATCGTAGGGCGCCCTCCGGTACCTGATGGGGGCACCTGCCTGATGGCATTGAGCCGACCCTGATTCCGCTCGAGACGAATTGCACGAGCTGCGAGCCATGAGCGAGGGGAACGAGGGCAGAGGAAAGAGGAGCCTTTGGATGTCAGGGTAGTGGTGAAGCATGATTTATCCCCACTTAATAACTCGGGCAGAATCCTACCGTCCACATTTGGCTGACAGGTGGGGGACCTAGCGTGTGGACTTGTCAACCAAACCTCGTGCCTTCGTGGTTCAAAAGCCCTCTCGCGCGCATTGGTCGAATTTTTTTGGCACCTTGCCTGCGTACATATCACTAGGAGGCCTTGCTCAGGAACCAGACACACCTGGCCCACAATCTTACTCCCTCCTAGGAACTTGTCATGGCTCGCGCCGGCAGATCCATCCTCTCCACCGCTTCCGGTATGGCTCGCCACGGCGGATCCACCCCTAGATCCTACTGTCGCAGTATCAAATGGCCATGGTTTCTTGAGAGGAGCGACGATGCTACATATCCGAGCTCGGCCCCTCCTACCTGTAGAAGGACTGATGCGGTGTCGAGCTCGAGCAGGAGCCGCCAGGCACGACGACGCTCGGTCCATGCCAACCCCGTCACCTTCGTCATTGTCGATTCCGATGTGGAGGACGACGGGCACGAAGCTGTGTAGAATGCCATTGTTGCCTCCTTGGCAAAGGGCAAGCCACGGGCGGGAGTGGATGTCGCTGGGAAGGGCATGGCAGTGTCACCAATCAAGGTGGACTCCGACGACAACGGTGTGATGTGCGTTTAGATGTTGTTTAGGATGGTTGCAATTTCAGTTGTGTTTAGTGCGAGTACAATTATTGTAATGGGGTTGTCGAGCAATATTGAGAAATATTTGCAATAGCAGCGTGTGAGTGCTTCCACTTTAGAAATTGTGTCTGTGCCATTTGCATGTTGCATTATCAACGTAGATTACATGTAAACAATCCAACGAAAATCAGATTACAACCATCAGATGGGAGTGGCAGGATGGAAGAGAAGTTGGGACAGTGGCTTCAAGGGGAAGGAAGAGAAGGGGGCGTGACACTGGCAGGTGGGCCCTCGGAACACGTGACATTGACATGCGGGTGCGGGAGCACATGGTATTGCTGGTCTGTCTAGAGCAAGCATACTTTACAACATGACAACAGCAAGCTGATTGGACCAATATAATAACTCGTCGAATTATTAAGGAATACTAGAAACTACAACTGGGATACATTCGCACAACACGTATGCTCTACGCACCTAAGAAGCATCGCTTAAGTCTAACAGTAACGACATCACAAGTACTACATTTCCCTGTCGGTCTTCTCGATACAAATGTAGAAATGCATTTGCCTATTCAGTCTAGCACCGACAAGGTACTGAGATGGCACACATAGGATCGACCTTAGGTCCACATACTCCACCTCCCACGGCGTCGGGCAACTCGGCGCCTTGGCTAGCACAAGAATGCTATCGGATGATGGTGGTTGGGCGTTCGCCCACATGCGCACCGTGTATACGGGCCAGGTGCACGAGACTGACCTGACGCATACGACACACACGATGGTGGGCCCGGCTCTGGTTCCCGGAACACTGGCGGTGATGGTCAGGACGAAAACAGAGCCGTCCCCTTGGAAAATTAGTCAGCGGCGTGCCGAGTCAGTGAATGGCACCTGCTCTTGGAGAAGTTGGGATTGCCCGTACGAGATCCTAATCACTTCGATCAAGTGCTCCTCTGCAAGGTGGACGACGAGCTCTGCCGGCAGGCCCGTGTAGTTGCAGCCCGACTCCGTGCAGGAGCACGCGCCGTGCGGGCACACGAGCTCGTGGAGAAGGAGCTCGTGGTAGGAGTAACGACAAAAGCATCCTGGGTGGGAGCACACGAGCGGGAATGTCGCTGCGAAGTTGCGCACGAGGATCTCCAGATTCTTGGGCTGCAGCATCTGCCACATCTGAAGTTCATCGAGAAATCGGAAAAAAGATCAGCAGTTAGATTGGCGAATAGCAGGAATATGTAGGATAAGTTCAAGCTTGTAAAATGATTTCTTAGCATGAAGGTAGCGACCCGAGAATTGGCGGATGTCGTCGTCTTGCGGCTACGGCAGGATGGGAGTGAATTGGGGAAAGTGGCTTCGAGGGGAAGGAAGAGAAGTACATGGAGGAAGAGAAGTAATGGGGACGTGACACTGGGATATGGCCCACTGAACTCGTGAGTCGTGACACTCGCAACATGCCAGTTTCTCCAGAGCAAGCATGGCCAATCTTGCCACATAACAGCCTACTCGAGGATCGCTCTCACGAAGACCATCCCAATCGTCCAAGCTCCCTGATCGAACGGTATGTAACAATCGTCAAGCAGAACAACTATGTGATGGCGTGCCTTCTAGAAGACTCGGTCTAACAGTGGATCCATTGGGGGGCTAAGGTTAGGGCTCTCCTAAGGTTAGGATCCATATGTGGTTTATGAAAAGAACACACATACAATAAAACTGGTGGATCCTTATGTGGTTTGTGAGAAGAACACACATGCAATCACACTGGTTGATCCATGTGTGGTTCATGAGAGGAACACACATGCAATGCCTTGGTTTATCCATGTGTGGTTCATGACAAGAACACAAATGCAATGACTCTAGTTGATCCATGTGTGGTTCATGATAGGAACACACATGCAATGACCACTGGTCGATCCATGTGTGGTTTGTGGAAAGAACACACATTCAATGACACTGGTGGATCCATATGTGGTTTGTGGAAAAGAACACACATGCAATGACCACTGGTTGATCCATATGTGGTTTCTGGAAAGAACACACATGCAATGACTCTAGTGCTGGTTTTAGTAAAAGCACACACATGCAGTGACTCTAGTGTTGGTTTTAGTATAACAACACACATGCAATGACTCTAGTGGGTCCATATGTGGTTTGTGAAAAGAACACACATGCAATGACTCTAGTGGATCCATATGTGGTTTGTGGAAAAGAACACACATGCAATGACCACTGGTTAATCCATAAGTGGTTTGTGGAAACAACACACATGCAGTGAACACTGGTTGATCCATGTGTGGTTTGTGGAAAGAACACGCATGCAATGACACCGGTTGATCCATATGTGGTTTGTGGAAAGAACACACATGCAATGACTCAGGGGAATCCATGTGTTGTTTGTGGAAAGAACACACATGCAATGACCACTGGTCGATCCATGTGTGGTTTGTGGAAAGAACACACATACAATGACACTGGTGGATCCATATGTGGTTTGTGAAAAGAACACACATGCAATGACTCTAGTGCTGGTTTTAGTATAACAACACACATGCAATGACTCTAGTGCTGGTTTTAGTATCAGAACACACATGCAATGACTCTAGTGCTGGTTTTAGTATAAGAACACACATGCAATGACTCTAGTGGGTCCATATGTGGTTTGTGAAAAGAACACAGATGCAATGACTCTAGTGAATCCATATGTGGTTTGTGCAAAAGAACACACATGCAATGACCACTGGTTGATCCATAAGTGGTTTGTGGAAAGAACACACATGCAGTAAACACTGGATGATCCATGTGTGGTTGGTGGAAAGAACACACATGCAATGACTCAGGGGGATCCATGTGTAGTTTGTGGAAAGAACACACATGCAATGACCATTGGTCGATCCATGTGTGGTTTGTGGAAAGACACACATGCAATGACATTGGTGGATCCATATGTGGTTTGTGGAAAATAACACACATGCAATGACCACTGGTTGATCCATATGTGTTTTGTGGAAAGAACACACATGCAATGACACTGGTTGATCCATGTGTGGTGTGGAAAGAACACACATGCAATGACATTGGTTAATCCATATGTGGTTTATGAAAAGAACACACATGCAATGCCATTGGTTAATCCATGTGTGGTTTGTGGAAAGAACAGACATGCAATGACACTAGTGGAGCCATATGTGGTTCATGTCAGGAACGCACATGCAATGCCATTGGTGGATCCATGTGTGGTTTGTGGAAAGAACACACATGCAATGACTCTAGTGGGTCCATATGTGGTTTGTGAAAAGAACACACATGCAATGACTCTAGTGATCCATATGTGGTTTGTGGAAAAGAACACACATGCAACAACCACTAGCTGATCCATGTGTGGTTCATGACAGGAACACACATGCAGTGAACACTGGTGGATCCATATGTGGTTCTTGACAGGAACACACATGCAATGACTCTAGTGGGTCCATATGTGGTTTGTGAAAAGAACACAATGCAATGACTCTAGTGGTTCCATATGTGGTTTGTGGAAAGAACACACATGCAATGACACCGCTTGATCCATATGTGGTTTGTGGAAAGAACACACATGCAATGACTCAGGGGGATCCATGTGTGGTTTGTGGAAAGAACACACATGCAATGACCACTGGACGATCCATGTGTGGTTTGTGGAAAGAACACACATGCAATGATACTGGTGGATCCATATGTGGTTTGTGAAAAGAACACACATGCAATGACTCTAGTGCTGATTTTAGTATAAGAACACACATGCAATGACTAGTGGGTCCATATGTGGTTTGTGGAAAGAACACACATGCAGTGACCACTGGTCGATCCATGTGTGGTTTGTGGAAAGAACACACATGCAATGACACTGGTGGATCCATATGTGGTTTGTGAAAAGAACACACATGCAATGATTCTAGTTGATCCATATGTGGTTTGTGGAAACAACACACATGCAATGACTCAGGGGGATCCATGTGTGGTTTGTGGAAAGAACACACATGCAATGACCATTGGTCGATCCATGTGTGGTTTGTGGAAAGTACACACATGCAATGACACTGGTGGATCCATATCTGGTTTGTGAAAAGAACACACATGCAATGACTCTAGTGCTGGTTTTAGTATAAGAACACACGTGCAATGACTCTAGTGGGTCCATATGTGGTTTGTGGAAAGAACACACATGCAATGACACTGGTTGATCCATATGTGGTTTGTGGAAAGAACACACATGCAGTGACTCATGGGGATCCATGTGTGGTTTGTGGAAAGAACACACATGCAATGAGTCTAGTGCTAGTTTTAGTATAAGAACACACATGCAATGACTCTAGTGCTGGTTTTAGTATAAGAACACACATGCAATGACTCTAGTGGGTCCACATGTGGTTTGTGGAAAGAAAAAACATGCAAATGACTCTAGTGGATCCATATGTGGTTTGTGGAAAAGAACACACATGCAATGACCACTGGTTGATCCATATGTGGTTTGTGGAAAGAACACACATGCAATGACACTCGTGGATCCATATGTGGTTTATGAAAAGAACACACATGCAATGACTCTAGTGCTGGTTGTAGTATAAGAACACACATGAAATGCCTCTAGTTCTGGTTTTATTATAAGAACAGACATGCAATGACTCTAGTGGGTCCATATGTGGTTTGTGAAAAGAACACACATGCAATGACTCTAGTGGATCCATATGTGTTTTGTGGAGAAGAACACTCATGCAATGACCACTAGCTGAACCATAAGTGGTTCATGACAGGAACACACATGCAGTGAACACTGGTGGATCCAAATGTGGTTTGTGAAAAGAACACACATGCAATGACTCTAGTGGATACATATTTGGTTTGTGGAAAGAACACACATGCAATGAACTCTAGTGGATCCATATGTGGCTTGTGGAAAGAACACACATGCAATGAAACTAGTTGATCCATATGTGGTTTGTGGAAAGAACACACATGTAATGACTCACGAGCGTCCATGTGTGGTTTGTGGAAAGAACACACATGCAATGACACTGGTTGATCCATGTGTTGTTTATGGAAAGAACACACGTGCAATGACTCTAGTGCTGGTTTTAGTATAAGAACACACATGCAATGACTCTAGTGCTGGTTTTAGTATACGAACACACATGCAATTACTCTACTGGGTCCATATGTGGTTTGTGAAAAGAACACACATGCAATGACTCTAGTGGATCCATATGTGGTTTGTGGAAAATAACACACATGCAATGACCACTAGTTGATCCATATGTGGTTTGTGGAAAGAACACACATGCAATGACACTGGTTGATCCATGTGTGGTTTGTGGAAAGAACACACATGCAATGACTCTAGTGTGATCCATATGTGGTTTGTGGAAAAGAACACACATGCAGTGACCACTGGTCGATCCATGTGTGGTTTGTGGAAAGAACACACATGCAATGACACTGGTGGATCCATATGTGGTTTGTGAAAAGAACACACATGCAATGATTCTAGTTGATCCATATGTGGTTTGTGGAAACAACACACATGCAATGACTCAGGGGGATCCATGTGTGGTTTGTGGAAAGAACACACATGCAATGACCATTGGTCGATCCATGTGTGGTTTGTGGAAAGTACACACATGCAATGACACTGGTGGATCCATATCTGGTTTGTGAAAAGAACACACATGCAATGACTCTAGTGCTGGTTTTAGTATAAGAACACACGTGCAATGACTCTAGTGGGTCCATATGTGGTTTGTGGAAAGAACACACATGCAATGACACTGGTTGATCCATATGTGGTTTGTGGAAAGAACACACATGCAGTGACTCATGGGGATCCATGTGTGGTTTGTGGAAAGAACACACATGCAATGAGTCTAGTGCTAGTTTTAGTATAAGAACACACATGCAATGACTCTAGTGCTGGTTTTAGTATAAGAACACACATGCAATGACTCTAGTGGGTCCACATGTGGTTTGTGGAAAGAAAAAACATGCAAATGACTCTAGTGGATCCATATGTGGTTTGTGGAAAAGAACACACATGCAATGACCACTGGTTGATCCATATGTGGTTTGTGGAAAGAACACACATGCAATGACACTCGTGGATCCATATGTGGTTTATGAAAAGAACACACATGCAATGACTCTAGTGCTGGTTGTAGTATAAGAACACACATGAAATGCCTCTAGTTCTGGTTTTATTATAAGAACAGACATGCAATGACTCTAGTGGGTCCATATGTGGTTTGTGAAAAGAACACACATGCAATGACTCTAGTGGATCCATATGTGTTTTGTGGAGAAGAACACTCATGCAATGACCACTAGCTGAACCATAAGTGGTTCATGACAGGAACACACATGCAGTGAACACTGGTGGATCCAAATGTGGTTTGTGAAAAGAACACACATGCAATGACTCTAGTGGATACATATTTGGTTTGTGGAAAGAACACACATGCAATGAACTCTAGTGGATCCATATGTGGCTTGTGGAAAGAACACACATGCAATGAAACTAGTTGATCCATATGTGGTTTGTGGAAAGAACACACATGTAATGACTCACGAGCGTCCATGTGTGGTTTGTGGAAAGAACACACATGCAATGACACTGGTTGATCCATGTGTTGTTTATGGAAAGAACACACGTGCAATGACTCTAGTGCTGGTTTTAGTATAAGAACACACATGCAATGACTCTAGTGCTGGTTTTAGTATACGAACACACATGCAATTACTCTACTGGGTCCATATGTGGTTTGTGAAAAGAACACACATGCAATGACTCTAGTGGATCCATATGTGGTTTGTGGAAAATAACACACATGCAATGACCACTAGTTGATCCATATGTGGTTTGTGGAAAGAACACACATGCAATGACACTGGTTGATCCATGTGTGGTTTGTGGAAAGAACACACATGCAATGACTCTAGTGTGATCCATATGTGGTTTGTGGAAAAGAACACACATGCAATGACCACTGGTTGATCCATAAGTGGTTTGTGGAAACAACACACATAAATGACACTGGTGGATCCAAATGTGGTTCATGACAGGAACACACATGCAATGACTCTAGTGGATACATATGTGGTTTCTGGAAAGAACACACATGCAATGAACTCTAGTGGATCCATATGTGGTTTGTTGAAAGGACACACATGCAATGACACTGGTTGATACATATATGGTTTCTGGAAAGAACACACATGCAATGACTCTAGTGGATCCATATTTGGTTTGTGGAAAAGAACAGACATGCAATGACCACTGGTTGATCCATATGTGGTTTGTGGAAAGAACACACATGCAATGACCACTGGTTGATCCATATGTGGTTTGTGGGAAGAACACACATGCAATGACACTGGTGGATCCATATGTGGTTTGAGTAAAGAACACACATGCAATGACACTGCTGGATCCATATATGGTTTGTGAAAAGAACACACATGCAATGACTCTAGTGCTGGTTTTAGTATAAGAACACACATGCAATGACTCTAGTGGGTCCATATGTTGTTTGTGGAAAGAACACACATGCAATGACCACTAGTTGATCCATGTGTGGTTTGTGGAAAGAACACACATGAAATGACCATTGGTCGATCCATGTGTGGTTTGTGGAAAGAACACACATGCAATGACAGTGGTGGATCCATATGTGGTTTGTGAAAAGAACACACATGCAATGACTCTAGTGGATCCATATGTGGTTTGTGGAAAGAACACACATGCAATGACACTGGTTGATCCATATGTGGTTTGTGGAAAGAACACACATGCAATGACTCAGGGGGATCCATGTGTGGTTTGTGGAAAGAACACACATGCAATGACCAATGGTCGATCCATGTGTGGTTTGTGGAAAGAACACACATGCAATGACACTGGTGGATCCATATGTGGTTTGTGAAAAGAACACACATGCAATGACTCTAGTGCCGGTTTTATTATAAGAACACACATGCAATGAACTCTAGTGGATCCATATGTGGTTTGTTGAAAGGACACACATGCAATGACACTGGTTGATACATATGTGGTTTCTGGAAAGAACACACATGCAATGACTCTAGTGGATCCATATTTGGTTTGTGGAAAAGAACAGACATGCAATGACCACTGGTTTATCCATATGTGGTTTATGGAAAGAACACACATGCAATGACCACTGGTTGAGCCATATGTGCTTTGTGGAAAGAACACACATGCAATGACACTGGTGGATCCATATGTGGTTTGTGGAAAGAACACACATGCAATGACACTGGTGGATCCATATATGGTTTGTGAAAAGAACACACATGCAATGACTCTAGTGATGGTTTTAGTATAAGAACACACATGCAATGACTCTAGTGGGTCCATATGTTGTTTGTGGAAAGAACACACATGCAATGACCACTAGTCGATCCATGTGTGGTTTGTGGAAAGAACACACATGCAATGACCACTGGTCGATCCATGTGTGGTTTGTGGAAAAAACACACATGCAATGACCACTGGTTGATCCATAAGTGGTTTGTGAAAAGAATAGACATGCAATGACTCTAGTGGATCCATATGTGGTTTGTGGAAAGAACACACATGCAATGACACTGGTTGATCCAGATGTGGTTTGTGGAAAGAACACACATGCAATGACTCAGGGGGATCCATGTGTGGTTTGTGGAAAGAACACACATGCAATGACCACTGGTCGATCCATGTGTGGTTTGTGGAAAGAACACACATGCAATGACACTGGTGGATCCATATGTTGTTTGTGAAAAGTACACACATGCAATGACTCTAGTGCTTGTTTTAGTATAAGAACACACATGCAATGACTGTAGTGGGTCCATATGTGGTTTGTGGAAAGAACACACATGCAATGACCACTGGTCAATCCATGTGTGGTTCGTCGAAAGAACACACATGCAGTGACACTGGTGGATCCATATGTGGTTTGTGAAAAGAACACACATGCAATGACTCTAGTGGATCCATATCTGGTTTGTGGAAATAACACACATGCAATGACACTGGTTGATCCATATGTGGTTTGTGGAAAGAACACACATGCAATGACTCAGGGGGATCCATGTGTGGTTTGTGGAAGGAACACACATGCAATGACCACTGGTCGATCCATGTGTGGTTTGTGGAAAGAACACACATGCAATGACACTGGTGGATCCATATGTGGTTTGTGAAAAGAACACACATGCAATGACTCTAGTGCGGTTTTATTATAAGAACACACATGCAATGAACTTTATTGGATCCATATGTGGTATGTGGAAAGAACACACATGCAATGACACTAGTTGCTCCATATGTGGTTTGGGGAAAGAACACACATGCAATGACTCAGGGGGATCCATGTGTGGTTTGTGGAAAGAACACACATGCAATGACCACTGGACGATCCATGTGTGGTTTGTGGAAAGAACACACATGCAATGATACTGGTGGATCCATATGTGGTTTGTGAAAAGAACACACATGCAATGACTCTAGTGCTGATTTTAGTATAAGAACACACATGCAATGACTAGTGGGTCCATATGTGGTTTGTGGAAAGAACACACATGCAGTGACCACTGGTCGATCCATGTGTGGTTTGTGGAAAGAACACACATGCACTGACACTGGTGGATCCATATGTGGTTTGTGAAAAGAACACACATGCAATGATTCTAGTTGATCCATATGTGGTTTGTGGAAACAACACACATGCAATGACTCAGGGGGATCCCTGTGTGGTTTGTGGAAAGAACACACATGCAATGACCATTGGTCGATCCATGTGTGGTTTGTGGAAAGTACACACATGCAATGACACTGGTGGATCCATATCTGGTTTGTGAAAAGAACACACATGCAATGACTCTAGTGCTGGTTTTAGTATAAGAACACACGTGCAATGACTCTAGTGGGTCCATATGTGGTTTGTGGAAAGAACACACATGCAATGACACTGGTTGATCCATATGTGGTTTGTGGAAAGAACACACATGCAGTGACTCATGGGGATCCATGTGTGGTTTGTGGAAAGAACACACATGCAATGAGTCTAGTGCTAGTTTTAGTATAAGAACACACATGCAATGACTCTAGTGCTGGTTTTAGTATAAGAACACACATGCAATGACTCTAGTGGGTCCACATGTGGTTGTGGAAAGAAAAAACATGCAAATGACTCTAGTGGATCCATATGTGGTTTGTGGAAAAGAACACACATGCAATGACCACTGGTTGATCCATATGTGGTTTGTGGAAAGAACACACATGCAATGACACTCGTGGATCCATATGTGGTTTATGAAAAGAACACACATGCAATGACTCTAGTGCTGGTTGTAGTATAAGAACACACATGAAATGCCTCTAGTTCTGGTTTTATTATAAGAACAGACATGCAATGACTCTAGTGGGTCCATATGTGGTTTGTGAAAAGAACACACATGCAATGACTCTAGTGGATCCATATGTGTTTTGTGGAGAAGAACACTCATGCAATGACCACTAGCTGAACCATAAGTGGTTCATGACAGGAACACACATGCAGTGAACACTGGTGGATCCAAATGTGGTTTGTGAAAAGAACACACATGCAATGACTCTAGTGGATACATATTTGGTTTGTGGAAAGAACACACATGCAATGAACTCTAGTGGATCCATATGTGGCTTGTGGAAAGAACACACATGCAATGAAACTAGTTGATCCATATGTGGTTTGTGGAAAGAACACACATGTAATGACTCACGAGCGTCCATGTGTGGTTTGTGGAAAGAACACACATGCAATGACACTGGTTGATCCATGTGTTGTTTATGGAAAGAACACACGTGCAATGACTCTAGTGCTGGTTTTAGTATAAGAACACACATGCAATGACTCTAGTGCTGGTTTTAGTATACGAACACACATGCAATTACTCTACTGGGTCCATATGTGGTTTGTGAAAAGAACACACATGCAATGACTCTAGTGGATCCATATGTGGTTTGTGGAAAATAACACACATGCAATGACCACTAGTTGATCCATATGTGGTTTGTGGAAAGAACACACATGCAATGACACTGGTTGATCCATGTGTGGTTTGTGGAAAGAACACACATGCAATGACTCTAGTGTGATCCATATGTGGTTTGTGGAAAATAACACACATAGAATGACCACTGGTTGATCCATAAGTGGTTTGTGGAAACAACACACATAAATGACACTGGTGGATCCAAATGTGGTTCATGACAGGAACACACATGCAATGACTCTAGTGGATACATATGTGGTTTCTGGAAAGAACACACATGCAATGAACTCTAGTGGATCCATATGTGGTTTGTTGAAAGGACACACATGCAATGACACTGGTTGATACATATATGGTTTCTGGAAAGAACACACATGCAATGACTCTAGTGGATCCATATTTGGTTTGTGGAAAAGAACAGACATGCAATGACCACTGGTTGATCCATATGTGGTTTGTGGAAAGAACACACATGCAATGACCACTGGTTGATCCATATGTGGTTTGTGGGAAGAACACACATGCAATGACACTGGTGGATCCATATGTGGTTTGAGTAAAGAACACACATGCAATGACACTGGTGGATCCATATATGGTTTGTGAAAAGAACACACATGCAATGACTCTAGTGCTGGTTTTAGTATAAGAACACACATGCAATGACTCTAGTGGGTCCATATGTTGTTTGTGGAAAGAACACACATGCAATGACCACTAGTCGGTCCATGTGTGGTTTGTGGAAAGAACACACATGAAATGACCATTGGTCGATCCATGTGTGGTTTGTGGAAAGAACACACATGCAATGATAGTGGTGGATCCATATGTGGTTTGTGAAAAGAACACACATGCAATGACTCTAGTGGATCCATATGTGGTTTGTGGAAAGAACACACATGCAATGACACTGGTTGATCCATATGTGGTTTGTGGAAAGAACACACATGCAATGACTCAGGGGGATCCAGGTGTGGTTTGTGGAAAGAACACACATGCAATGACCAATGGTCGATCCATGTGTGGTTTGTGGAAAGAACACACATGCAATGACACTGGTGGATCCATATGTGGTTTGTGAAAAGAACACACATGCAATGACTCTAGTGCCGGTTTTATTATAAGAACACACATGCAATGAACTCTAGTGGATCCATATGTGGTTTGTTGAAAGGACACACATGCAATGACACTGGTTGATACATATGTGGTTTCTGGAAAGAACACACATGCAATGACTCTAGTGGATCCATATTTGGTTTGTGGAAAAGAACAGACATGCAATGACCACTGGTTTATCCATATGTGGTTTATGGAAAGAACACACATGCAATGACCACTGGTTGAGCCATATGTGCTTTGTGGAAAGAACACACATGCAATGACACTGGTGGATCCATATGTGGTTTGTGGAAAGAACACACATGCAATGACACTGGTGGATCCATATATGGTTTGTGAAAAGAATACACATGCAATGACTCTAGTGATGGTTTTAGTATAAGAACACACATGCAATGACTCTAGTGGGTCCATATGTTGTTTGTGGAAAGAACACACATGCAATGACCACTAGTCGATCCATGTGTGGTTTGTGGAAAGAACACACATGCAATGACCACTGGTCGATCCATGTGTGGTTTGTGGAAAAAACACACATACAATGACCACTGGTTGATCCATAAGTGGTTTGTGAAAAGAATAGACATGCAATGACTCTAGTGGATCCATATGTGGTTTGTGGAAAGAACACACATGCAATGACACTGGTTGATCCATATGTGGTTTGTGGAAAGAACACACATGCAATGACTCAGGGGGATCCATGTGTGGTTTGTGGAAAGAACACACATGCAATGACCACTGGTCGATCCATGTGTGGTTTGTGGAAAGAACACACATGCAATGACACTGGTGGATCCATATGTCGTTTGTGAAAAGTACACACATGCAATGACTCTAGTGCTTGTTTTAGTATAAGAACACACATGCAATGACTGTAGTGGGTCCATATGTGGTTTGTGGAAAGAACACACATGCAATGACCACTGGTCAATCCATGTGTGGTTCGTCGAAAGAACACACATGCAGTGACACTGGTGGATCCATATGTGGTTTGTGAAAAGAACACACATGCAATGACTCTAGTGGATCCATATCTGGTTTGTGGAAATAACACACATGCAATGACACTGGTTGATCCATATGTGGTTTGTGGAAAGAACACACATGCAATGACTCAGGGGGATCCATGTGTGGTTTGTGGAAGGAACACACATGCAATGACCACTGGTCGATCCATGTGTGGTTTGTGGAAAGAACACACATGCAATGACACTGGTGGATCCATATGTGGTTTGTGAAAAGAACACACATGCAATGACTCTAGTGCGGTTTTATTATAAGAACACACATGCAATGAACTTTATTGGATCCATATGTGGTATGTGGAAAGAACACACATGCAATGACACTAGTTGCTCCATATGTGGTTTGGGGAAAGAACACACATGCAATGACTCAGGGGGATCCATGTGTGGTTTGTGGAAAGAACACACATGCAATGACACTGGTTGATCCAGGTGTGGTTTGTGTAAAGAACACACATGCAATGACTCTAGTGCTGGTTTTAGTATATGAACACACATGCAATGACTCTAGTGCTGGTTTTAGTATAAGAACACACATGCAATGACTCTAGTGGGTCCATATGTGGTTTGTGAAAAGAACACACATGCAATGACTCTCGTGGATCCATATGTGGTTTGTGGAAAAGAACACACATGCAATGACCACTGGTTGATCCATATGTGGTTTGTGGAAAGAACACACATACAATGACACTGGTTGATCCATGTGTGATTTGTGGAAAGAACACACATGCAATAACTCTAGTGCTAGTTTTAGTATAAGAACACACATGCAATGACTCTAGTGCTGGTTTTAGTATAAGAACACACATGCAATGACACTGGTGGATCCATATGTGGTTTGTGAAAAGAACACACATGCAATGACTCTGCTGCTGGTTTTAGTATAGGAACACAAATGAAATAACTCTAGTGCTGGTTTTAGTATAAGAACACACATGCAATGACTCTAGTGGGTCCATATGTGGTTTGTGGAAAAGAACACACATGCAATGACCACCGGCTGATCCATTAGTGGTTCATGACAGGAACACACATGCAGTGAACACTGGTGGATCCAAATGTGGTTTGTGGAAAGAATACACATGTAGTGACTCTAGTGGATCCATATGAGGTTTGTGGATAGAACACACATGCAATGACACTGGTTGATTCGTATGTGGTTTGTGGAAAGAACACACATGCAATGACTCAGGGGAATCCATGTGTGGTTTGTGGAAAGAACACACATGCAATGGCACTGGTTGATCCATGTGTGGTTTGTGGAAAGAACACACATGCAATGACTCTAGAGTTGGTTTTAGTATAAAAACACACATGCAATTACTCTAGTGCTAGTTTTAGTATAAGAACAAACAGTAATGACTCTAGTGGGTCCATATGTGGTTTGTGAAAAGAACACACATGAAGTGACTCTAGTGGATCCATATGTGGTTTGTGGAAAACAACACACATGCAATGACCATTGGTTGATCCATATGTGGTTTGTGGAAAGAACCCACATGCAATGACACAGCTGGATCCATATGTGGTTTGTGAAAAGAACACACATGCAATGACTCTAGTGCTGGTTTTAGTATAAGAACACGCATGAAATGACTCTAGTGCTAGTTTTAGTATAAGAACACACATGCAATGACTCTAGTGGTTCCATATGTGGTTTGTGAAAAGAACACACATGCAATGACTCTAGTGGATCCATATGTGGTTTGTGGAAAAGAACACACATGCAATGACCACTGGTTGATCCATAAGTGGTTTGTGGAAAGAACACACATGCAATGACACTAGTGGATCCATATGTGGTATGTGGAAAGAACACACATGCAATGACTCTAGTGCTGGTTTTAGTATAAGAACACAGATGCAATGACTCTAGTGGGTCCATATGTGGTTTATGGAAAGAACACACATGCAATGACCACTGGTCGATCCATGTGTGGTTTGTGGAAAGAACACACATGCAATAACACTGGTGGATCCATATGTGGTTTGTGAAAAGAACACACATGCAATGACTCTAGTGGATCCATATGTGGTTTATGGAAAGAACACACATGCAATGACACTGGTTGATCCCTATGTGGTTTGTGGAAAGAACACACATGCAATGACTCAGGAGGATCCATGTGTGGTTTGTGGAAAGAACACACATGCAATGACCACTGGTCAATCCATGTGTGGTTTGTGGAAAGAACACACATGCAATGACAACCTGGATCCATATGTGGTTTGTGAAAAGAACACACATGCAATGACTCTAGTGCTAGTTTTAGTATAAGAACACACATGCAATGAACTCTAGTGGATCCATATGTGGTTTGTGGAAAGAACACACATGCAATGATACTGGTTGATCCATATGTGGTTTGTGGAAAGAACACACATGCAATGACACTGGTTGATCCATGTGTGATTTCTGGAAAGAACACACATGCAATGACTCTAGTGCTGGTTTTAGTATAAGAACACACATGCAATAACTCTAGTGCTAGTTTTAGTATAAGAACACACATGCAATAACTCTAGTGGGTCCATATGTGGTTTGTGAAAAGAACACACATGCAATGACTCTAGTGGATCCATATGTGGTTTGTGGAAAAGAACACACATGCAATGACCACTGGTTGATCCATAAGTGGCTTGTGGAAAGAACACACATGTAATGACACTGGTGGATCCAAATGTGGTTCATGATAGGAACACACATGTAATGACTCTAGTGGATACATATGTGGAAAGAACACACATGCAATGAACTCTAGTGGATCTATCTTGGTATAATTTGATGTATGCCATGATGTATTTCATTATAAAAGACACCCACTTTCCATTTTTATACTACTCAGCTTTGCCCTTTGTAACACCCTCGAATCGGACCTATGCAAGTTTTAGCGCTTCCCGCCAAACCCGCATAGAAACGATTCAAGGACGCCCACCAGGCACTTGCGTGCGGGTGGAGAACGAAGTAATACCATTACACATTAGTCCACGATGGAACCCACAGAACATATATATATACAACAATGACTCCATGAGTAAAGAATACAGATATACTATACAAAGATCCAAATCACCTTGAAAACGATAGAGCGTCCGACTACTGACAAGATGCAAATGGGGCCAAGAGCCCTGAAGAATAACCAATGGCGTCCATAACCCTGCCCAGGCCAAGCCGGAAGGGTAACCCTGCTAACGACGTCGATCTCAAACCTGCTAAACAAAAGGGGTGCCGACAAAGGGCAAAGGAAAAAGAGGAGCATCAGTACTGAGGCCAGTACACGGCGAGGCTAGAATTCGGTGGATCTCGCCTACATAGGTATCGTGGACTGAAGCGGCAGCGCAGCATGCACTAAACAACCTATAGAGACTCGATTAACTGTCGGCTATTAGAGAGAGAGATAAAAAAGACCTATTCGGAACCAACCTGATACTAACACCAATCATACCCATCCTGGTATTCCCCCTCGAGACCAAACGAGGAAGTCAAACCGAGGAACTCACACAATTGGCAGTTTTATTCATTCCATTATAGTTGAAACACTTACTAGTCAGATATAGATAGCATGAGTCACCCTGATAGCATAAGTAGTGGGAAGTTTTAGTTAACCATTCAGTTGTGGTTGCAGTACTTACTAGTCAGATACAATTAGCATGTGACATCCCAAACCCAGCAATTGTTGGCACTTTTATTTCATTCCATTGGAGTTGCGATACTTACTAGGCAAGAATAACATGACACGATACACCCCCGTTCCACCAGTTGTTGGCACTTTTATTATCCATTCCATTATAGTGAAGCTGATTAGTAGTCACATATTAAGTTAAATTTATAACACTACTTTAGTTATGCTTGTCTATGATCGAGATACTGTGCTCCAAGTCGTCCATAACCGCGGACACGACTTTCAGAAAGATTTACCCTGCAGGGGTGCACAAATAGCAACACACGCACAATCAAGCTTGGAAAAACCAAATCAAAACCCAACGAGGCTTTCACGACAAAGCAATCACAGGATTCATAAAATATTTGAGGGGCCACCCCACTAAGCTACCCGCGACGAAGTTGGCTAGCTCCGAGATGGACCGAGGGTTTGTGTGGATGGTGGTAAACGTTTGGGAACCCGAAAGTGTGACTGGGCTTGTCGATACAGCAAAAACGTGTCACGATCCAAAATAGTACAGGTGCTCCACGCACAATCGTAAATAAAACAGTAAAGCATGGCATAGGTACAGGATAGTAATAAATCCCCAAACTAGTTTGTGGCCCCCAGAAATAAGAAATGGATCAAGCTCTGGCTAAGGGGATTCATGGTCCCACATGCGGATAGTGCGATAGTCAAGGAACAGGTATCAAGTACTCGGGGTCCTACGAGACACAAGTGAGCGTGGAAGAACCAAATAACATCTATTGCCCACCGATGCCTCTGCATTAGTTATATCTATTCCCAGCATTTTAACAGTTGCATTTAATGTCATGATCATCTCCACCATTAAGCATCTCCACCATTATCATGTGTCAACTTGCCGTCAACGGTGAAATGACAACGACACGAAGCAACACATAAGCAAGCAACTACGACTCGCAAGGCTGACTATCTATCAAACAACAGGCAATAGGATGTGTCCATGGCAATATAGAGGCTGCAAGGAGTATAAATAGTGCACGGAAACTAAAGCATCGCAACACGGATAGCAATAAATCAACATGAGGAAATAAAGACTGTAAAAGCAAAATAGGTAGAAAGAGGGAGATGCTCGCCTGGGAAACACTGCCGAAGGATCATATCCGGAGAACTTGTCGATACTCGCATCCACTCAACGACCTAATCCATGAAGAACAAAACACTAAAAGAAACACCGGATGCAATATTTAATACTATGGCAGAAGAATCGGCATGTTTATGATATGATGCATGACATGGCAAAGATGTGGTGCAATTAGGCAATATTAAGCAGAACCGGGGTCCCGACAAATAATTATATGGTTCAAGTTATTTATCTACCCCGCAAATTAAATGTTGTATTGACAAGACAAAACACGGCATCGGTTCGGTACACCAATTTAAATGGAGTCCGGAATAAGATAAAGATATCCTGCAGATGGACTCCATATTTAATTATGAGGTGAATCGGCATAATGCCCCCAAACCACAGACATGTATGCATGCATGAACAATTTAATATGCGACAGTTGATAATTTCATATTATAAAAATAGGGGCTTAGGGTCACACATCTGGTTCGGAAGAGCTTGGTTCCGGGGGTTCGGGGTTCGACAGGGTTCTGCGGGGATCGGTCTCGGCGGGAACGTTCTCGGACAACGGAGTAGATCTTGTCGCATCCGTGGTCTTCGGGTCCGAGTAGACGGTCATGGCGTCCAGGATGAAGAACTTGGCGTTCCGTGTCGGCGAACTTGGCGTCCGGGTCCTTAGCGAACTTGGCGTCCGGTCCTCGGGCATCGGTGCGGGAAGAAGGTCTTGTCGTACCGGGGTCTCGGCGTCCTCGGATTCTGATTGGAGATCTTGGCGTTTCCGACCGGTCTCGGTTCCGGGAACGGTTCTTAGCGACTTCCGTCTCCGGGAGGAAGAGCTCGGTGTTCCACGGTCTTCGGTTTCCGGGGTCGGGGTTCGAGGCCTTCAGATTTGGTCTTCGTGGGTGAGATGGTCTTGGAAGGTAGCTGCAAGGGCGCTTGCACGCCAGCCCGAACTTTTCACGGATCAACAGACAAACTGACTTTTAGGAGCCCACGGAACACACAAGCACATGCATACACGCGTGCTGGCAGAGAGGACACGAGGTGGTGCCCTCAGACCTGGGGCTCGAGCAGCGAAGCCGCAGGGCCGAACCGGCGAGGCAGCTCGGGGGCACAGGGGACTGAGTCGTGGGGAGACGCTGTGGCGGCAGCGGCTGGCGCTGGCAGAGCTAGGGAGGCCGGACGCGAGGCGGGGCCGAGCGGGGATGGGCGGCATCCACGCGACCGAGCGGTGCTCGGAGCCAGCGGGGTAGGCAAAGCTCGCTGGAGGCGACGCGGAGGCGCTCACGGCCACGGCTGCGGGGAGCAGTGAAGGCAAGGACAACGAGGGCACGCGGTGGTGGCGCACGAGCGACGTGCTTGCCGGAGAGGAGAGGCAGCACGACGAAGGCTCGCAGGGGCACGGCCGGGGTCGACAAGAGGCGCTGGGGACTCGCAGATGGAGGCGAGCACGAGCGCGGGGCGGGGCGGTGGATCGAACTCTATAGAGGGTCGGGGCCGAGGCGACCCTGGCGGCGGATATGTGGACCAAGGGTCGGGGACGGCCAGGCTCGAACGGAGGGCTTGAGGATATGGAGAGGTTGGCCGACACCGCGCACGGTCGAGGCAGGAGGGCGCCGGAGGTGGTAGACGCAGAGGCCGGCGGGGCTTGGCCCGAGGAGGAGGAGAGGCTGGCGGCGAGGCAAGATGGGCAGCGGCGGTGCGGGATCTGGGGAGGAGCGGGGTAGGTGGAGGTCACGGGGAAGATGGGAGCAAGCGGGAGGGGGGGGGAGACAGGCGCGTTGGCAGGTGGGCCTAGGGTGTCGTGGCGGGGATCCCAAGGCAGGGTAGGTGGGGAGCGGGGCCTCGCGTGTCGGAAGCGAGTGGGTGGCGGTGGCATCGAGGCCAGGTGGGGCCAGTGGGAGAGCGGGAGCGTGGCTCTCTGCCTCTCTCGCGTGCGAGTGTGTGTGTGCGCGCGGGAGGGAGTTGGGGCAGGTTGAGAGGGAGTGGGGCCAGGTGGGATGAGGTGGCGAGCAGAGATTTGCTCGGGTGTGGTGGCGATGGAGATCAGGTGGCGGCGGTTGCGTGTGTATCTGTGTGGCTGTGTGGGGATAGGTAGGGGATTTGGGGAGGGCTAGGGTTAGGTCTGCTCTGGTTTTATTTACTAGGGGTGGCCGGCTGGATAGGTTCGGCCCGGTTCAGCTGCCTCCTAAAAATAATATAAATATTTTATTTGTTTAAAACGGGGCTTTTGAAATCCAATTGTAGACGAAACAAAATATTCCGGCCAATCCCGGGTTTTGATTTGAAATAAAGACGTTGCGTTTAGAAAACAAAACCAGGTTTTTCGAAAATAGTTTCAGACAAACAGATGCACGATGATGACGATGCTCAAATGCAATGTGGCATGATGACATGAGCATGCGGTCATGATGATGCAATGCCCGAAAACACAGCGATTTTCTAGTAGTGGTTTTAGCGGGATGCCACACCCTTGGTTTTTTGATACTACCCAGTTTTGCCCCCTCTCTCTCTTTCATAGAAGCCCAAACTTGTGCCCACTCTGTCTGCTACGCCCTGATTGGTTGTCACAGTTGTCACGCGAATCGTGCGCACCAACCATTGATCCTGTGTGATCCAACGAGGCTCGTTGCACACGTCGTGCCCTTCACAGGATAGCGCGAGACAGCACAGAAGGAACACGTTGCCGTCCATGGAAAAAGTCGTCGAGTGGTCATGTCATGTTTAATCTAGTCTGCAAAGGCTACAAGTCTACTGCACGGCAACTGGTCATCCACGGCCCACAGGCTATACCATTTTTACTACGCAGGGCGCCTGCACTCTCACTTTCGATAGGCCCCCACCACACGAACCTTCCACGCGGCAGCCGCAACCGGAAGAGCTGCCTACCGGGGCCCTCGAGGAGGCCTAAACGTCCCCGCATTAAAAACCCAGCCTATCGGGTCCTCCATTCGCACTCATCCACTACTCTCTCTTCCCTATCTAGCAAAACCCCACAATCTTGAACGTACTTGCACGAACCTTCTCCATGAAACCAGTGTGTGGGGGTGAGTGTCCGGGCATCGCCGCCAGGGTGGTGCTTCACGCGGTAGATCTGGAGGAGCATCACGCAACACAAGGCGAGGAGGACGTGTAGTTCAACCCCTTGGGGGACCATGTGCTCACCGATGCTGACGACTTCGGAGGCGCCGATGAGGGCGTAGAGTTCGACGAACACGCTCCGCTCGTGTACCCAGAGGTACATCTATTTATACATGTTTCATATTTTCTCCTCGAGCTTAATCTATCCTGGCGTCATAAAAAAATCTAGTCCTAATGATTAGATGCAACGTATGAACCGGTACATGGAGAGATCTAGTCTGTTCTGAATGAATCCACATTATTTATTTATTAATAAGTTACCAAAAACACGAACAACATTAATTTAGGAGCGAGCTAGGGAGACGGCCGTAATGAACTGCTGAACCTATATAGACACATTATTGTATCGAAAGTAACTCGGAATGGTGGAAGGAATATATATTTATTATTTTGCTCATTTCGGTTTGTATTCCATACATTACACGTGTATTCAAGTGAGATGGACTCTGACAAGGAGACCAGGGAAAACAAGAGTCGCCATGTCATGAAGAAGCTCAAGAGTGGGATAATCCCTTTCCGCACTCGACTTGGGGAGCTCAGGTGCCCTTTCTGTAAGAAAGGAGTCAACCCGAGGATTGCCAGCTTGATTCTGCATGCGGTTGGCATCAGTAAAAGCCCGGCTAGTAAACACAAGTCGGCGACCAAGGCTAAGCACACTGTTTATGGCAAATTCCTGAGGGAGTATGTCAAGACCGGCCTAGTGTCCCCTTACTTAGGAATCAGCAACTTCTAGCCGACCAACCCGTCACTGTGCTGGCCCGGCCACTAATAATATTTAGTTCAGTTAACGTATCTAGACCCTTAAACTATGGGGATTTCTATTTTCGTACCCTTCAAAATATATTCAAGTTCATCTGTTTATGGTGTTAAAGTTCTGGTCGCATACTCATTATTTTGCATGGATAGAGGGGTGCCTGATACGTCCATTTTGCATCACTATTCTATGTCATAATTCATTATTATTCATTGATATATTTCGTATTGAGAAGCGATACTTATGTTATTTCATCTGTTTTTGCATGGTTGATGACTTTTGGAGCATGGACCGCTGCAGTCAGGATTCTGATGGAAAGGTGTTGTTTGGAGGCAAAATTCGCGAAGATCAGAAAATCCGGGAAAATATACGGAAAATCCTATTTTTCCAGAAGACTCATGAAGCCAGAAGGAAGGCTGGAGATGGGCCATAGGGGGCCCACACCACCCCCTGGCGCGGGAAGCCCTAGGCTGCGCCAGCAGGTGGTGTGGCCGCCCTGGCCCACTCCAGGCTCTCCCCTCTGACGTATATCATCCTCCCGAAACCCTAAGACTCGGGGAGTAGCCACAGAAAGATTCCGCCGCCTCTGCGGGGCATAAAACACAGAGAGAGAAAGATCTCTCCGGCAGACAGATTTCTGCCGGGGGAATTCCTTCTCGGAGAGGGGAGATCATCGCCATCAACACCACCATCAAGATGGACTTCATCGAGATCATCATCATCATCACCACCACCATCAGCACCCACATCACCATCTCCATATTGCTGTAACAATTGAGTTGAATCTTGCATTAGTTCATAGGGGAAACTTTCACGGTGTTGATTACTCTTTGTAGTTGATGCTATCGAGTGAACCATTGAATTATTGTTTATGTTCAGATTGTTATACATCATTATTCCATCTCTGATCATGATCCATATGATGTCTTGTGAGTAGTTCTTTTTGTTCTTGAGGACATGGGAGAAGTCATGTTGTTAGTACTGGAGTTTTGTTGAGAAAGATTCAATAGTTTGATATTTAAGTTGTGGTGTACTTCTTCTAGTGGTGTCATGTGAACATCGACTACATGACATTTCACCTATATGGGCCTAGGGGAATGTATTGTGTATTTGGCTACTAATCGTAGGGGTTGCCGGAGTGACAGAAACCTGAACCCCTGTTAGGAAACCAATGCACAAGGGACGTAAGGGTCTTAGAGTTTAAAGTTGTGGTTAGGTTTCTACCTTAATTACTTTCTTGTACTTACGGATGTTTGCAAGAGGTATAATCACAAGTATGTATTAGTCCTAGGAAGGTCGGTACATTAGCACCGGTTCACCCACACAACACTTAGCAAGCTAGAGAAGATTAATCAACTATATGAAGCGAAAGCACTTAACAGTCTTCCCATATGTCCTCGAGAACGTTTGGTCATCTTAAGTAATACAACCGGCTTGTCCTTTGCTGCATAAAGGATTGGGCCACTTGCTGCATTTATTCCTATTGTCTTTTGTTTACTCGTACTTTGTTTACTTGCTTTATCAAAAACCCCTAAAAATCCGTTTGCTAAGTATTTGTAGCGAATTCTTGATCCATACCACTAGCCAGCACCTTCTGCTCCTTGTTGGGTTTGACACTCTTACTTATCGAAAATACTGCGATACACCCCCTATACTTGTGGGTCATCAAGACTATTTTCTGGCGCTGTTGCCGGGGAGTGAAGCGTTATTGTAGAGTGGAACTGGTAAAGGAAATTTCTACTGTGAGTATTGTTTACTTCTGTTAGTTGCTTTATTTTCGTTATGGATAATTCACTGAGTTTCTTATTTGGTAATGCTACTACCACTGCTAAGGTAGTAGATAAGCCACCACCTGCTGAGAATGATGTTTTTAAAATACCTACAAGAATTATTGATCGTGTTATGGATAACTACTATGTTGGGGATGGAACTGTCCATCCCGGTGATCATTTACTATTTATACACGAATTATGCGGGTAGTTCAAGTGTGCAGGTATTACTACAGATCAAGTTAAGAAGAAGTTGTTCTCATTATCGCTAAAAGGAAGAGCTGAGGAATGGTATAAGATGCTGGATAATGGTCTGTTGGGTCCGCAGCATAGAAAACAAAAAAAATTCCTACGGTGTGAACTACACGCCAAGATCTATCTACTAGGTACAAAGCAACGGGTGGACATACATCCAACGAGAACTTACCCTCGTAGACAACGAGCTTTGTTAACGAGTAGGAACTCGTGGTTGATGTAGTCGTACACTTGCCGATCTCAAGATCGTGATGAAGTCCAGCAGGTCCGGCTCCAGCACGTCCATCAGATCCAGCTCCAGCACCACCAAGTCCAGCACCGCAAAGCAGCGGTGCATCCGTGATCGCACACACGTCCAGTACCCCGACAACCTCCATCCCTCGCTCCAGCAAAGCAGCAGAAGCAGCAACTCCTTTCTAGATAAAGCCACCGGGAACATGTATCTCGCTAATCCGAGACCATGGGGGAATAATACTAGAGGGGGAGAGAGATCCTTCACAAGGAGGTGTGTGTGAGAAGTGAGGAGGGGGTGGCCTTTTATAGGAGGAGGGGGGTGCCCCTCCTTCATGGCCGGCGCATGGAGGGGGTGACCCTTCACCTCCTCCATTCATGTGGTGGTAACCCCTCCACATTAAAATGCCCCTTCACATTCTCTTTTAAAGTCTCCACTTTAAATGCATTAAATTTCTCCAAATTTAATGCTCTCTCATTTAATAAAACTCTTTTATTATTTTTATTCAGAATTTTGTTAATTACTTTAATTAACAAACATTCACATAAAACCCCCTGCAACATTTCAATATTACATGCAGAACCAATTTCAGCAATTTCACCCGAAACAGTTTCGATGTCTATTGAAATAATTCCAGCGCTTTCTTAAATCTTTATCTGAAACATATTTGCTCCAAATGGTGTCGGTATCCCTTAAGTGTGTCACCCTACGGTTCGCGAATAATGCATACATGATCGAGACCCCTCTCCGATCAATAATCAGCAGCGGGACCTGGAGATCCGTACTGACTCCTACACATTCAACAATGACTTCTGTGATCGTGAGAACCTTTAACGCTTGTAACTAAATCCCTTTGTCTCGCGATATATTACATGTCCGAGATTCGATCATCGGTATCTCCATACCTAGTTTCCTACACATTCAACAATGACTTCTGTGATCGTGAGAACCTTTAACGCTTGTAACTAAATCCCTTTGTCTCGCGATATATTACATGTCCGAGATTCGATCATCGGTATCTCCATACCTAGTTTGATCTCGTTTCCGACACGCACTCTTTTCTCGTTCCTGTGATATAACATTCTAGTGATCACATCACTTGCTTGCAAGCTATTTCAATGTGATATCACCGAGAGGGCCCAGAGTATATCTATCCGTCATCCGGATTGACAAATTCCACTCTTGATCCATGAGCCTCAACATAACACCTTCGTAGCACTGAACCCATCTTTATAGTCACCCTATTACGGTGTGACGTTTGATGTTATCAAGATACTTTTCCAGTGTTAGCAATTAACATGATCTCATGGTCTAAGGATAAAGATTACTTCGTATGATGTTATAGCAATATAAACATAATGACTTTGATCGTAATGCTATACTTCGGATGAATGTTCATCACATCATTCCACCAATGGTGTGACCTTGTTATCAACAACATCCAATGTCCATGATCAGGAAACCTTGATTATCTTGTTAATCAACAAGCTAGTTTATAAGAGAGGCATAACTAGGAACCCTTTTTGTTTATTAAACACACATGTATTGATGTTTCCGATCAATACAATTCTAGCATGTAAAATAAACATTTATCATAAACATGGAATAAGATAATAACCACTTTATTATTGCCTCTCGGGCATATTCCCTTCATGGTCAAGCTCTCGAATGGGAGGAAATAGTGCCTCTCTTTTATTCAAAGTTTTATCCTCCTAGTGAGATTCATAAAGATCGGAATCAAATATACAACTTTTGGCCTCTTGATGGAGAGAGTACGGCTCAAGCTTGGGGGAGATTGAAGTTACTAATGCTAAAATGTCCCATTCATGAGATCCCCAACAATATTATTATCAACAACTTTTATGCAAGGCTCCCTCTACATGATAAGGATTTATTGGATGCTTCTTGTGCTGGATCATTCACTCGCATGGAAGAAGAAGCTAAATGGGATCTTCTAGACCGTATTCAAGACAATGCTGAAGCTTGGGAGAATGATAAAGGTAGAAAGTCAGGTATAAATTATGATTATGAATGCATTGAATCTTTTATGGGAACTGATGACTTTCAAAATATTAAAAATGCTTATGGTCTAGACTCTCAAGCTATTGCTTCTTATTTTAAGGCTTTTGCTTATTACATTAAAGTGCCTAAAAAGAAGTGGAATAAGTATCATGAGCCTTATAAAGACATTGCTAAGAGTGTTCCTGCAAGAAATACTGAAGTTTATACTACTAATCATGTCTTACCTAAACCTTACATTGAGAAAATGCCTTTCCCATGTAAGATGAAGGAACATTCTATGATAGCTAGTATGGTTAATGAAAGTACAAATAAAGCTGTTAAACCTGATAAACAAAGGGTTAATGAACCTATAATAGCAAATGTGAAAGACTTTGTCACTAAGTATGAAGAAGAGGGATACCCTATCCTTTGTAAGGATACCTCTAATATTGTTTCAAAAAGTAGTGTTATGAGAGCTAGTATTCCTATGTTTTCTGTTAGAATAAGTGATCATTGTTACGATGGTCCTTGTGATAGATATATTGTTAAGTTTATGCATGATACTGAAAGTTACTAGGAGAGAGGGAAAAGTATTCTTATGCATCTCAATAATATCAAGTTTCCTCGTTTTATGCTAAAAGTTTTTATGTTGCACTTGTTTTGCCTTCTTATGCAAGAAGCCTCTGGTTTCAACAACTTGTTTGTTTACAAAATTCCCTTGCATAGGAAGTGGGTTAGACTTAAACGTGTGTATTTTATCTTCTTAATGCTCCCTTTCACCTCAATTCATATTCCTATGTGAGCATCTCCAAAATTATCATGCCCATCTTAATGGCTATAAACAAAGAGCTTTATGGGAGACAACCCAATTTGTTTTTGCTTTCAGTTTGTTTTTGTTTCTTTGAGTCTTGGAAGTTATTACTTTGGTAATAACCGCTCCTTATCCGTTTTGTTTGGTTTTTGTGTCAAGATCAACGTCTAATGAGAGAGAAGTAAGATTAGGGGAAGTTGCTGTCCCGAAACAGAATTTTGTGCTTCACCGTAAAAATTCATGAGAGATCTCTGTATGTCGGTTTGAGCTGTAATTGTTTGTGCTTCTGCCCCAGGTTGTTATTTAACTTTCGTTAGTTTTGCACTTTTTGATTTGAGCAGCAGAAGATTTTATAAAAAATTGATCTTTACCTGCTGGTCTGTTTTGAAAGATTTTACCACTCTTGCATTTGCTTCTTTATTCGATTTCCTTTTTGAATTCTTTTTGGGTTTTTGGAAGGAGTTGCTACAGTAGCTTATGTTTTGATGGTTTTCAGTTGAATTTGGACACAAAAGGTTTTATCACTTCACTTATACTAATGTTGCTAATGAGAACTGTGTGAAGTTTTGTGTGAAAGAAATTTCCAAGAAGTGGAGATAATGGTGTAATAAGGAAGAGAAAGGTTTTATGACTCAAGTAATAAGTGTATGAAGATGAAGATACTGTTGTTTATTCAAGTGGTGACTCCGGAAGAATCTACAAGATACCAAATTCAAAGACGTGCAGAGTCCGATTCCAAATAGGTAACAGTTCTGGTAAGAAAAGTTCCATGAAAATACAATCCAACTATATTTTTGCACTTTTCAGTCAATAAGGGAAGCTACGAAGCGAAAAAGTGACGGAAACGGAGCCAGGGTGGCACACACCACCCTGTGGCGTGGGCCCTCCCCTGGCCGCGCCACCAGGTGGTGAGTCCACCCCGGACTCCGCCTCCGACTCGTTTTCTTCCAGTACCTTCCTTTTGATATGAAACTTCGTAATATATAACCCCCCCGGATCTCCCGAGTTATCGTGTTTTCGTCGTGTTTTTGTTTAGAAGCACCATGGTGTTCGCCAAGGATAAAGGGAAGGAGCCTATGGAGGAAGACCTCCAAGACCCCGGGAAGGAGAAGGAGATCAAGAGTGAAGGCGAAGAGGAGGCAAAGCACACCGACACTACCATTGCGAGCATTGGAGTGGTGGCAAATCCCACCAGGACTATTGGAGGGAAGCCTCCTCATCACCGTTCAGATCCCTGGTCACTTCCACCATGCACCAAGAATCCTTTCCATACCCTTATCCATGAGCATCAATACCAGAATATGCCCAAGGGGAAATTACCCTCCAATTGGGATTTGCCTCGTTCTAGACATGCAGGAAAAGAAGACTTCAAGGAGGAAGAGTGGGGAAAGAATAGCAAGAGCTAGAATTCCCAACACGACATGATCATGAGCCGCATTGAGCAAAACTCACAGCTGATTCGTAATCTCACTTTCGAGATTGAGAACTTGGGGAAACTGATCAGAGAGCTCATCGAGAGGATACCACCACCACCAAAGGAGTAATTCGTCATCAGGTTTGGCATCCCCATGGTTTGTTCCAAGCTTGGGGGAGTGCCGCGGTATCACATCACTATCTTCTATCTTTTTACCTTTTTAGTAGAGTCATATCATGAATAGAGGAGTTATTATGTAGTATGGTTTGCATTATGGAAGTGTCCCCTCTCTCGTTAGATATGTATCCCTTGGTGTGAGTTGCCGTTATGGATTATTAATGAGAAGTTCTATCATTCACTCTTTTGCATTGCTTATATTAGTTTTCAATTCGTGGTTGTATGATTGATCTTGTTGTTAGTATTGGTATCACTTTGGGATCATTGAGTTAGTCTAGTTGGTTTTGGCAAACCTGGCTCGGTCAGTAGCACACTATTTTTGAGAGTTGAATGAAAAAGATAGAGGTACTCTAAAGAAATATAATTTCATCATCTTTCTTTCTTGATTTGCTCATAAGTTTAGTATTTTCTAGTTAAGATCTTTTGTGCTTCCAAGGAAGATTGCATGTTTGTCTTTATCACTTGTATGTTTGTTTGTTTCCTTCAACTCTTGTACTTGCTACCCAGCCTTGCTAGCTAAAAACCTGTACTGAGAGGGAATTCTTCTCGTACATCCACTCCTTTAAACCAAAACCTTTGCCATTTGTGTCCACCATACCTACCTAGTAGCAT
Organism: Avena sativa; assembly: GCA_916181665.1. Lineage (NCBI taxonomy): Eukaryota > Viridiplantae > Streptophyta > Magnoliopsida > Poales > Poaceae > Avena > Avena sativa. Next base: position 370,254,723 of record OV702290.1, read on the forward strand.
TATTGTTATTCCAAGTAAATTCTTGTTTTATCTATCTCCAAAATTAAACTTGTTATGTGAAAATTAGTGATTAAAGCTCTCACGAACTGGATGGCACACTTTACTTTCTTCCATTTAATAAACTTGAACCATTGTGCTCACCTATGTTGCGTGTATGCTTGCGCTTTGTAAGTTGTGAATTAGCAGAACCATGCTGCCATGGGAAACGCTTTCAACATTGCACTGGTACTTTGTACCAAGTAGATATCATGTTCTTTTGTCTATGGATGTCGTCGGTGTGACATGAAAGGGGAGCTTGTGAGTCCATGGAGTTATGCATGTGTGTTAGAGAAATGCCTGGGCCGCTGGTCTAATCCATGCTGACATGGTGGAAACCTGTAGTGTAACCGTAACGAGTATCTATGAAGCATTCTTCTTATGAAAAAGAGATAGAGATTGACAAAAAGAGAAAAGAAAAAAAGAGATATTATGAAAAGAGGAAAGAGAGAAAAAAGCACCATATTCCCATGGTAAATAAGAAGATTGCTGAGATGCTTGTTGTCTGCTTGCCTTGTCATTTTGATATGGGGATTCTTCCGTATCATCGAGCAAGGGGTACCCCGTTGGCGGTTCTCTATGATACACATATGCTTACGATGACAAGAACTTACCGGTGACTAAACTTTAGTAGCATGGGGAGCAGCCCTCGTATTCAAGGCACATGAGATTCTCAACTTACAACTTGTCAATGCATATCCTCATTTTTTTATCACTTTAACCTTAATCACCTAAAGATGCCTATGATAGGGGCAATGAGAGCTGAAAGCTAGTAAGTATCATAATTTTTGGGAGCTCTTTATGAGACTTGCAATCCCTGCTTCCCTCTTTGAAGGGCCTTTTCTTTTACCTTGTAGTCGAGTCAGTAAACCTACTCCCTTCTATATCAACAAGTATTTTGAGTTGATGTGTTTCATTTATTCATATGATGATTTATTCAATCATGTCTTATGTTCCTTGTTTTGCACATTGCTCTTATCTTGATGTTTACTACTTTGAAGGCTATCATTGAAAACCAGCTATTTGTGAACTCCAGCAAATTATTAACTATTCTTCGACCAAGAGCTAAGTTTGCCATTACCAATTATGATTCACTTTATGTATCTTTATTGTGTTTCCTTTACTCATTGCAAGTTTAGTTATATAATAGTGAGTTGTCTTCTATTATGATCTATGTATTTGATGAATGTGATGCTTCTTGTCCATATTGTTTTATCGACTCTTCACTCCATAAACCTAAGGTCATGTTTATTGAGCTCAGTTTCGCTTGGGGACAAGCGAAGTCTAAGCTTGAGGAGGCCCCCGCCGGTCTCGGACAGATCCCTCTCGGCTGGGACCCCTACGAGGAGGTTGTCTACATAAGTCCGGAGAACCCCTACGACACCAGCATTGCTGACCCATGGTCGGAGGTAACCAGGGTTTTCTCCCCTTCCCTTGTTCTTCCCCCGTTCCCATCGTTGGATGCTAGATCGTATGTTATTAGGGCTCGGTTGTTCGTATTTTTACAGTAGCTAATCCTCTTGTGTTAGATCTCGATTTTTGATGAATCCCCCTGTTCGTAGTTGGGATCAGTATTCGATTTGGTTTGAGATTTGGGGAATAATCGGGAGATCTCATTCGGTTAATTTATGCAAAAAATCAATCCCGATAATCAAAGTATCTCAATCATGTCCTTATTTCACTCTACTGTTTTTCTCCAACAAGAGGATAGCAGCGACCTCCGCAACAACGATGAGTCCAAGGACACCAAGACTCGTCATGTGCTGAGGAGGCTAAAGTCCAGTGAGTACAACAACTTCTTCGTCGGCGACATGTACATGTGCCCCTTCTGCCCCACTAGGAGGCTCCGCGCCATGGACTTCAACTCCCTCGTGAAGCATGCCGAGGACGTGAGGACCTGCGGCGAGTCCGTGAACGTCCACGACTTCATGGCCAAGCACCAGGCGCTCGATCTTCACCTCCGCAACCTCTAGAAGGTGGCTATCAAGGAGGGTCACATGCCCCCGATCAGACCCAAGGCGCCCAAGGTCAAGGGGCTGGGCAGCAAGAAGTGGAGGATGCGCTAGAGGGAGGAGGTGGATGCCCTCCTGGAAGAGGCCTCGAGGGGCCACTGATCAGCTGTTGCTGCTGTAAAGTAGCTTCTTTTGTCTTGTCTGTGTTGAACCTGTCAGCTGCTGCTGCTGAGCAGCCTAATTGTCGAACCTCGTTAAGTACCATACTATATAACCTATATTAGCTGCTTTATCTACATCTGCTCTGTTTACTAAATTTATTTATGGTGCTGGTCTGTTTTGCTGCTCTAGATTTGCTACCAGATTGGGGAAAAACGTGGGCAAAAGGAACAATGAATGAAGAGCGAAGCTGCTCTAGATTCCCTACCTTTTTGGGCAAAAAAACACACAATTGTTAGAGAGAGAGGGGAAAAGGCGCTCTTAAAAAGGCCAAATAACAAAAAAATACTTCCAATTTAGGCGTCAGGGCGCACATAACAGCCAAGCTTTTGACCAGACGGCACCCCCCTCCAAGCGCATCTGAGGGCTTCAGAATATCGGGAGGGCAAAAGTGAGGACAAACGAGACACAATGTTGCTATAGCTAAATCTTACAAAAAGCTGAATTTGGCTTTACCATGCAATTTGGCTATATCTCCACAATGTAGCTATTCTAAATCCCTAAACTATGTGGTGCGTTGAAACCTAATGGTTTCCCACCGACACATGTGTTACAAAGTTGCTTGATCGTGCATGCTTACACAAGTGGCCTATAGAGAAACTTATAGAAGCATGGGCAAACGAGCTTCATTTTGGCAAATTTTGGACAAGCATTGCGCAATCGGCAGGCCTGATCGGCTGGGGGGCTGCCCCGGGGTGCAGGGATGCTAGGTCCATGTCTATGCTTACACTTCTTAAACTTGTTAGGAATAATAGCTGTACACTTCCTTTTGTCCTGTCACGTTACATCGTGTCAGCACCACGCACCCGCTGCAGATCGACAACGGGACGGTGGTCGACGTGACCGGTCTCTACCATGCCAAAGCCATGTCGCACACCCGTCCCATCGCCTACCGAGACGGACGCCGAATTTAATCGCTAGGATTGGAAACCAACTATGCTTGCCTGGTCAAACTTGCCTCCACATGGGTATGACCGGAATATTGGTAAACGCAATTTAAGCATCACCTTCCGTCTCCTCAGCACATCACTGTGCAAAAATCCCCAACTCATTCCTTCTGCCGCCGCAGCCACCGCAAGAACCATCGATGCTGCCGCAGGCACCGCCTCCGCCTGGCCATAACACCGCAACAGATCACTCCACCGCCACGCCTAGTCCCAGCCACCGCTACCGACCCTAGGCCACCGCCGCCGCATTAGCTGCTGCCATGGACATAGAGTACAGCGTGTTCGGCGACGGGAGCGACTTCACCGACGAGTACACCGTCACCACCCATGGCACCACCAAGCTGACGGTCGTCCACACAAATGCGTCAGCGGAGGTTGCCAAGGTCATCACAATGTACGCGCGGTGGCTACAGGAGCCGATGGATAGGTACAAGATCGTCGGCCTTGACCTCGAGTATACCGGAGATAGGAAGAGGACGGCGCTTTTGCAGCTGTCCATGCGCAACCACTGCCTCCTATACCACGTATGTAGGGCCAAATTTGTATGCCTGGAGCTTCGCGAGTTGATACACAGGTGGGAGATCTACTTCGCTAGCGTCGACATCAAGAACGACACTCCGAAGCTAGAGCGGGATCTCCTTGTTCATGTCATCAATCACGTCGATCTCCAACGTTTGTGGAGGTACCCGGATGGCGGTACGGGGAAAGCCGGCATGGCTAGACTCGCTGCCGACATCATTGACCGCGAGTACGCCAGCATGAAAGTCGAGTTTCCGAAGCACCTGCACGAGCGATGGGAGTGGAGGCACCTGGATTACGATGCGATCAAGTACGTAGCCAGGGACGCGTATGTCTGCTACGAGATGCTCAATAGGATCTGGCGGGTGGGTGAGTGTGTTGTTTATCACTACTAGTTTCACATTTTATTCCTAGTTTTATCTCGCTTGTATTTTATCTCGCATGTATTTTCTAAGCATTCTGTGTGTAAGAACCAAGTTCGTATGATCCCTGTGCTATTAGCTACTTAACCTATATGAATTACGTTCCCCCTTTTGTATGCTCAACATTCATTCTTACAGATTCTGTCTATGCCATTTGCATGCGGCAGAATCCAGGACTGACATGTACAAGGTGTGATACAGTCATAAGTCATAACCAAACCCAGATTATAGAGAAGGATACATTCATAACCAAACCTAGATTATAGTTCAACAAAGGTAATACACATCAGTTCGTAATTGCTCACATAGTGTACTTCTGAAATAACATGTTTTCATAAACACAACAATCCCCATACAAACAGAACAATCATGCACTAAAAGTCTACATCCCAGCCTGTTGGAGAAGGCAACCGATCCCAAGATGCCTTTGGTCGCTTGCCCCGGCTTGTAGATTCATCTACACTCCGGCATCTAGGGCAAAAAACCTGCCTTGGTGGTGGTTCAATGATGCGATGCCTGGAATGATATTTTACAATCTGGCGGTACAGCTCGTGGCTAACATACCCATCAATTGCAGCATACTTCAGATTAGGTTCAGAAAGTGGCTTATCCTCCCAGTAATCGTGCCCTAAATGCCTCCATGAACATCTCGGCAATTTGCCCTTCATGTCAGCGTACCACGGGTCGATGAGTTTGGAGGCAAGAGCGGCCATCCCGGTCTTGCCGCCCTTCGTCCCTGGGATCCAGTAAATTTCCTGGATGTCCACTCTGCACTCCTTTTGGATTCTAATGTTGATAGTCGGGCTTTCAAGCAGTTTAGTGTCATTCGTGATGTCAACACTAGTAAATGTTATGTGCTAGTTCAAGAGAAAGTCATGAAACAGATCCCTAATGCTTTCGCCCCACCTACATGAAAATGAATTCAGACAAATAATATAACAATAACTTTTGCAAACAGACGATTCAGGAACAAAAAGACAGCAAAGTCTACCAGATCCTGTCAGCCCCCTTCTCGCAAAAAGGCTGGTATACGAGGACGTGCCCCTTCATGGAGAGTTGCACCACGGCGATCCTACGGTGATCGCGGTTGTACTCGAGGTTTAGACCTATGAACCTGTTTTCTTTGAACTATGGACAACTCGTGTAATTATTCAGAGCGTTCCTCACCGTCCGAGGGTCGGTGGTGTAGACGACATCGATCTTCTTCCCGCCATGTACTTCGATGTCAAAGTGCGCAGTTTCTTGCCTGCCATCGTTTTGGACGTCCGGAGAGTCCATAACTACATGCAAGAGGGAAAGGATACGGAGGAAGAGGGTGATGCGGTGGTGGAGGAAATGGATGAGGCCGTGGAGGAGAAAGACGATGAGGCCGTGGAGGAGGAAACGAGACGGAGAAGTGATAGATTGGAACCGCCCTTACCAATATATGGAATGGTGCATGACCGTTCGTAGTAGGGTGAGCGTGGAGAAAAACAGCTGTTTTACATGTCGATGCTAGCGCTTCCTAAAATTTGTTCCGCGCCACTTGCATGCGGTGGAATCGAGGTCTGCCATGCACGATCCAAGTCAAACGTAGGCACGTTTGCACGTGCCGACCTTCACTCACTGATAGGTGGGCCGCACATTTCTCTCTTACAATTTATTTTTTCACTTCCTCTAGACGGTTCCGGTGCCCGCCCTCAATAATTACGCCCCCTTCCCTGTCTTCCACACGGACGAGAACCGGCGGCAATGGTTCCTTGCAGATTCACTCCCCACTCGAACAACTGCCCCCATCCCTAATTCCATCCCCTCTCGAATCCATCCGCCTCCTTATCACAATGCCTCCATTAATCTACCGGATTCCATACTCCATTTGCCGCTATGGGTAGAGCTTGGGGTAGCAGCAGGCTGAAGCGAAAGGCATGCGACGACGACGCGGATGGCCAGGGCGACCACCACAGTGAGGATTGGGGATGGCCGAACCTCAGCGCCGCAAACATTCACAGGATCGCCTCGGGGTTGGACATCATCTCTGCCGGCCGCCTCGCTCGTTGCATCCCTGGCTACCGCCTCACGATGCGGGACATGGACGAACAACCGTTCGGCACGCCAGGCCTTCTTTACCCCGATAACAGCAAATGGCCAAAAGACCGCGATGGCCATGCAAGTTTTAGTATCTAGCTTATTCGTTCAGTCATATCGTTGATTCATATGTGATGAACTCTCATCGGAATCATATGTTCCTTTCGTCGAACGTGTTGTGTGCACGCGCGGTTTGAACAAATCGAACCATTTAAGACTATTATGTACAGCGGAAGCTCTGCTCGTACCTGATATTCTGGTATTTTCGTAGTGACACAGTCTTACTTTAGGTGATAGACGAGTTGTCAATTTTGATTTTGCAATGGAATGCCTGCTAGGTGATATTCTGTTTCCTAAAATAAAAACAAACACATTAGACGATTTAAGACTATTATGCCCCGAGTTGTTTATGATCATCGTCAGGAGTTTGTTCTAGGGGATCTATTACTACTCCATATATTGAGTATCTTTGTGGTGACACAGGCACAATTTAGGCGATATCTGAGGAGACACTCGTATTTAGGCGATATTTTGTGTACTTTAATCTGAAGGTCCAGTTGTCAAATTGTATTTGCAATGGAATCCATGGTAGGTGATTGTACCAACTGACAACAAACTCTGCAGAATATTCATGCAAAACTGATGCTGTGGTGTAAGTGGTACGAATCAGTAGTGGTGAATATCAAGGAAGAAGAAGAGATGGAAATGGAAGATGACCAGAACTGGGTGGGTGGCAACAGCGAGTGGCTGGTCCTTTTATCATAGGATGGGAGTACTTGGACTCTAAAAAATGGCTAGAGATCGGTGAGACTTGCATTGCCATCTTTGGAGGGTGTCGGCATTACTGCATTCAACAATGGGTGGCCACCGCCCATTTCCGAATTCGCTTACAGGTTCAACATGGCAGAACTTGACCTCCTGAAGGTACAACTCCCACATAGACCGCGGGAGGGGGCGTGGAAGACCTGGGAGTACGAACTCTTAGCGGTGTTCGACAAGGCAATCACATTCATTAGATGCCCAGAAGATAAGGAATGGACAGTCTTGCGCGATGACTTCTTGCGGCCAGAGAAGTATGTCGACGCTGTCTTCACCTACAACTACTCTTCGTACAAACCACAACGCATTTATGCGGTCACTGAACCTAGCGGCGACATGCGTGTTTGGGAGCCGTCCATTTGGGGTGAGTCATGGTGTCATATAGCATGCAAAATCCCATTCAAAATTCTGCTTACTGACTGTAAGTAACGCGCAGGTACCCACGCAGCCCCGCGCATCATTCCAGCTCCGATCATCGAAGATGCAGTAGCAGATGCTGAACTTGGGACACGGTGCTGGTTCCTGGCACCTCTCGAAGGCGACATGGAACCGGATGATGAACTCATGTGGATTCATATCAGGGGAGCACTAAACAGCGTTGGTGATATAATAGAACATATGGGGACACAACTTTCTTCATACCCATCGCTGCGGTGTCACGTTTTATCGAGGTCCGCATGCCCATCCAAAGACCCAGTAGAGCAAGTCTGGAGCAGAGTCAACAATTTGAAGGGACAATCTGTGTTTCTTGGGATCAACTACCCTTTCTTTGTCAGAGCCCCTGGAGTTGTTGAACTTGTAATTGCTCAGGCAGCCCTGGCTCCTGATGCTGCTACTGGTGGTGGTGGTGTTGGTGGTGGTGGAGCTGACGAAGAACTAGCTACTGCTGCTCCTGGTGAAGCTGACGAAATACTTGGTGATGCTGCTACTGGTGAAGCTGACGAAATACTTGCTAATGCTGCTGCTGGTGAAGCTGACGAAATACCTGCTGAGGCTGTTGCTGGTGAAGCTGACAAAATACATGTTGAGGCTGTTGTCAGAGTCCAAGAAGAACATGCTGGTGTTGTTGCTGAGGTGCCAGCACTTCCAGTGTTTATAGTAGACTGTCTGTTTGCTGCACACTCACGCGCCTATCATGTTGACACTCCAGATTCAACCTGGAGCCGAATCCACGTCGGGGGGAGGGGCCTACAATTGGATCATCAGTAGGGTCGTACAATTTGTAGGAGAATGCTAGACGGCCAAACGCAGCATTCTGGTTCGTTCCGACGATACCACCAGCTCCAGGGACCTAGTGCTCATACTGGCAGATCCGATGAACCATTTGTCTTTAACTTTATCATTCGTTACGCTTATTTGTGTAAATACTAAGCTATGCTTATTTGTGTAAGACCAAGTTAGGCCTAACTGCGTAATATTCAGTGAAGCCCAACTTTTCTTTTCACGCCCATAACAACAGAATTGCAGCATAGAACATACAAAGGTAATGTGCATACTAGGCATTTTTGCTCAGGATAACAACCACTTCAAGCAAATGATACATGGTGTACGCATTTGAACGCATCACTAGAATGTGCCACCTATTGATGATTGATGACCTGGATCTAGCTTTTCTGCGTGTATTTGCATTGAATCGCTCATTGATTTGTTCACATATTTTTTGGCAATGGCTGATGAACTCCACTCTCTTGGTAACTTGCTTTGTCAGCGAGAACTTGTTGATGCAATGCAAAGTACATAACATGGTCGTCATCGTCATTCCATTTAGGTTCTCTATGTTTCGTCATCATGGAGCTACTAATTTCAAATGAAAATCTAGTAAACAACATATGTGTATATTGTTAGAGTATGCTACGGCCATAGTACATACATGTTCTTCTACAATCACAAGAAGAAAACTTGATGCATTTTCACCTTGTTGGCATTGTGCCGAACTGGGTGGATGCGGCTTTGGGGTTCGGAGAGGAAGGCGCCGTGGCTGGTGCATGTGCGACCACCGCGACGGCGAGCTCGGATTCTGGAGGAGGCCAACATGACCGAGCATGGTCGGCATGGTGACAGATCTCACCCGGGAATGAATTCCCGTCCCCGCGTCGTGCCATGGGTGCGGCCATGGTGAGGGCAAGCTCCGATTCGAGATGGGGTGGAGAACGGGGCCGAGCAGGTTTGTCCAAGTCCTAGCTCCGTGCCACGGCCGCGACCATAGATTGCCGCCCCGAAGGAATAAGAATACGTGTAAAGGATGCATGCGCCAACGCAGCAAGCCTACATGGCAACCTACATGGCAGCCACGACAGCAGTGGCATAACGGTGAAAGCTGACAGGGGGGCCCAACTTGACGGCCGTTAGCCTGATATTTTATATTGAAACGTAAAGTTGAATTCGTGCCAAAAAGACACTCTGAGTATTTGGCACGCCAACTTTGGGCAACACAGCTGATTGTAAGCAACTTGGGTACCACGTTGCCTAGGCGATCCAACTTTTGGGCCGCAAAATGATATTCTCCTTGGGAACACCGTGGGCTTCCGCCGTATCTGGACCGTATATACCAAACTCGAGTACTTGTAGGGTATACCCATGTCAACAGGGGTGCTACTTGCCCATACTGGTGCCTAGATCTACTCTCCCTCGCTTGTACCGAAGCCAAGCACTACTCACCCCATGCTCAAGATTCTCATGGCCTAGCTTCCTCTCTTTCTTTGTTGCCCTAGCTTCCTGTATTCATATCCCTCCACCAATCACTAAGATTGAGACTATAGAGGGGAATTGATCTGAATGGAAGTTATGGATTGAGAGAGAGGGGATTGCGAGCAAATAGAGTTAGAGCGAGGTGGAGGAAGCTGGCCCTATCGAGAGCATATCAGCTTAACTGTTGAAACCTCCTGAGTTGTACTCCCTCATCTATTTAAAAATATAATATGTTTTAGCTTTCATGAAAGGAATGCATCTAGATACACCCGTTTCACAAAGGCTAAAACATCTTATATTTTGAAAGGGAGGGAGTAGTCACTAGTGGGTTGGGTCATTTGACTATTTTTTCTGGAGTTTCCTTTTTTTTGCGATGGACTCACTACTATTGAGTCAGTCTGAGAACTTTCACATAATTTCTGTGTGTGCCAGGGCATAGTCGTTGGCTCCACCAATCATGTCACATAAAAACTACTACATGCATATTTTTATTTTCATGGATTTGTTCCATTTCCTATAACGGGCTAAAAAATTGTCGGGAAGACCATTCATAGAATATTCATCATCTTGTTCTTGAAACTCACATTTTTTACTGATATATGTACCTCTCTCATCGCTATTAGATCCTATCTACTCCCTCCATTAAAAAATATAAGATGTTTTAGCTTTTGTGAAACAAATGTATCAAGATGACTTTTAGTGTGTAGGCCACTCTTCTTAAGAGAGAATGATCCCATCAGGTTGACACTATGCAGAATGAAGGCCATGTATCCAAGAGTTCTATTGGGACACGATATAAGTTGTTTTGGTGAATACCTTCTATGGTTGCAGTCCAACAGGTAGAAAACTTCCATGTGAAATTCTTAATTTGTTGTTAAATATTAACCACTATAAACTATGGTCTTTCCTTTTGCAGTCGAAATTGCTGGCCTGCAAATCCATATCAAATGGATGAATTCTTAAAAATATATCTTGGCTAACACAAAATACTAGCAAACTTAAAAATGTGTTTTCTAATTTTGTCGATCAAACTATAGCACGCATGTAGTTAAAGTTCAAATTAATTTGAAAAAATCACCCGAAACTCATTTAAACGGGCTAAAGTAGTTATCCCTTGAATGTAAATTTTGGAGACTGTAATAAAGGCATATGTTCAGGAGGCATCCATCCCATATTCCCAGTAGTTACCTCTTCCTTAGTAGTACTACCCTTCTGCTGTACAGAGACAAAGCTAGGTTCCTGATCCAGTCACCACCAATAGGATACCTGCTGCCATTAGCAGGACCAAAGACAAATATGGCGGAAGAATTATTCATGATTATGATAACCTATATCTTTCATCATGATATGTGTGGAGAGAACTCCATAATAAGATGTTCACTACAAGTCTCGTGAGCAACCGCTTCTACGAGTCAAGTATTGAGGTAATCTCTAAATAACCACTGTGATGCCTACGAGCAAATCACTTCTATAGACCACCACAATTAAGGTTTTCCCTATGGATATCATAATGAGCTCAGTGAATCTATTTTGATCCCCCTTTGAACGTGTAGGTTATAAGCCAAATCTTACAGTCACAAAATAGCACTGGACATACTCCCATACACGCCCCAATGGTAGCTCCCTCTCTTTAGTCCTGAAGGCAAATTCTATGTGATCGACCTCACATACCATCTAAAGTGAGATATCTAACACAATATCATAAATCAATAGATCACATACTAAAGTTATAGATCATCTTTGTTTCATTTCATAATAATGCTAGGGTTTCTCCATCTTCCCAAGAACAAAGGGGACTACTCACACATGGAGGCAATCAAAAACATTATCATATTCGTATGGATGGATTGAAAGTGCAAAGGTAAAATCAAGTGGAAACCCACAATTGTATTGGAATGACAACAACATTTAATGAATGAAAGAGGGGAATGATGGTGTTGATGGAGATGTAGCGGTTGATGATCCATGTCCCTTGTCCTCTTGAGCAATGGTGATGGTGGAGATCATGTGGAGGCGGCGGCTATAGAGTTTTCAAGGCGGCAGGGCTCCATCATGGAGGTATGTGGAGATTATTCCTTTCCCTTGGCTCCTCACCTCCTTATATAGGGCTAGGGGGTCTCTCATAGCCCCTTCCACATTACCTATGACCTAAGAATGGTCTAGGAACAAATGGGGACGGATTCTATGAAGAAACACGTCCAGAAAGGCTTTTTCCATCCGTCTAGAAGCACTATACGGGCAGGTAGTACGACTGTACCAGCTCGTACCGCAGGTTGTTAAACTTGGAGGTGATTTTGTATTTTAACGGTAATTTCTTCATATGAACTCCAATTTTGGGTGTTCTTCAGCATGTTGGGTTCGTATGGACGAGGGCTACAACACCATAGCCTTGGATCTTCATTTGGTATTGATGCAATAATCTAGTTTTTCCACCCCTCAAATGGCCAAGTCTGGTGCGTGCATCTCCTCCATATTGCATCCTCTTGCCTTGCTTTATCCATAATCCATCACAACACTTACACACAAGTCAAATGCAAGAAAAAGTAATAAAATCCTAATAAAAACTAATAGTTTTGCAACACTCATATGAAAATGAATGAGAACTAGTAATCATGCATAATAGGCATAGTTCTAGCTAGATATAGCATGAAATGAGTGACAATATGAATAATATATGTGCTTAAATATGCATCATATTTGAAGTCATCAACATCGCCAAGCTAAACATTGATCCTCGAGCAAGGGAGTTGATAAATTAATGCTATAATCTAGCTTACCAAAGAAGACTGATGCCTTGTATCCTTATTTTTCCTGCAAGCTCAAAGTAAGATGTAACGTAAACATACACGGAAACACAAGCTCAATTAAGTTAATCCATAAGGTATAAATTACAACCTCTATTCCCCATGTCAAAAGTAAATCTAACCTGAAAACAAACTTGTGATCCTCCTATTGTTATTTTTATATTTCGTATCCTCACTTTTACAAAGTAAAAGCTTATAAATCAAAAGTGAGAGATCATATCATAAGAAGCATCGCATTAGAGTGTCTCATTAGAACACCCATATTAATAAATCATGTCTACCAAACACTTGTATTTCATTCTTTGACTTTCTAGAGCTTTAATCCTTTAGTAACGAGATCATGCCAAAACTTAATGGTATAGTGTTGGGTTCGTAGCATAGAAAACAATTTTTTTCCTACGATGGGAACTATACGCCAAGATCTATCTACTAGATACAAGCAAAGGGTGGATATACATCCATGGAGAACTTACCCTCAAAGACAACAAAGCTTTGTTAATGAGTTGGAACTCGTGGATGATGTAGTCGAACGCTTGCCGATCTCAAGATCATGTGGAAGTCCTAGTGCCACAAATCAGCAGCGCATCTGTTCTTGCACACACGTTCAGGCCACCGAACAACCTCCACCTCCATGCTCCAGTGAATCAGCAAAAGCAGCAACTCCTTCCAGACGAAAAGCCACCGGGAACATGTATCTTGCTAATCCGAGACCATGGGGAATATATCTAGAGGAGGAGAGAGATCCTTCACAAGGAGGTGTACTTTGTGAGGAGGAGAGGGGTGCCTTTTATAGGGAGAGGGGGGAAGCCCCTTCCCATGGCCGGAGCCATGGGGAGGTGCCCCACCTCTTCCCTCATTCAAGTGGTGAAGCTCCACTCACATAAATCTAGCCTCCACTCAAAATTCCACTCACATGCATTAATTTCCACCAAATTTAATGAAACTCTCATTTAAGAAAACTCTTTTATTTATTTTATTCAGAATTTTGTTAATTACTTTAATTAACAAACATTCACATAAAACCCCTTGCAACATTTCAATATCACATGCAAAACTAGTTTCTGCAATTTCACCCGAAAAAATTCCAGTTTTCATCGAAATGATTCCAGCGCTTTGCAATTCTTTCATTTGAAACATATATGCTCCAAATGGTGTTTGAGAACCCTTAAGTGTTTCACTCTACGGTTCGTGAATAATGTAGACATGATTGAGACTCCTCTCAGATCAATAATCAGAAGCGGGACTTGGAGATCCATTCTGACTCCTGCACATTCAACGATGACTTATGTGATCGTGAGAACCTTTAATGCTAGTAACTTAATCCCTTTGTCTCACGATATATTACATGTCCTAGATTCGATCATCGGTATCCAAATACCTAGTTTGATGTTGTTACCGACATGCACTCTTTTCTTGTTCCCGTGATATAACATTCTAGTGATCACATCACTTGCTTGCAAGCTATTCTCAATGTGATATCACCGAGAGGGCCCAGAGTATATCTATCCGTCATCAGGATGGACAAATCCCACTCTTGATCCATGATGTCTATGCACTTCTATTCTTGTAGACAGTTGTTGGGCCTCCAAGTGTAGAGGTTTGTAGAACTGCAGCAAGTTTTCCCTTAAGTGGATCACCCAAGGTTTATCGAACTCAGGGAGGAAGTGGTCAAAGGTATCCCCTCTCAAGTAACCCTGCAATCAAGATACAAGAAGTCTCTTGTGTCCCCAACACACCCAATACACTTGTCAGGTGTATAGGTGCACTAGTTCAGCGAAGAGATAGTGAAATACAAGTGGTATGGATAATTATAAGTGGTAACGGTGCCAGAAAATAGCTTGCTAGCGTGTGGTTGACATGGGAAAAGACTAAAGGCAAACTGAAATAAAGAAGGAAGCAAGAAAACATGTAACAAATCTAATAGCAAACGGTGTATCAATGCTTAGAAACAAGACCTAGGGATCATACTTTCACTAGTGAACACTCTCATATAAATATATTATCTTCATGATACTACTCTTAACTACTCTCCGGTTGAACACTCTAATCGATGGTACGGCTATAACAGCACACCTCAAAGTAAGCCTTTCCCATCTAGATAACCCCACATTGTCACCTTGAGCACTAGATGGTTCCAACAAACACCACAATTTCATAAAGACATCCAACTCCAAATATAACTCATAACAAGTATTTGAAATCTCTAGCCTAAGTGCCACCATGGTGTGCACACTGTCACTTTCACACACATGGGGAGAGCAGAGATTCATTAAAGCACTTGAGTAGCATAATAGATCTATAGATTACAAGCTCATGATCTCAATAAGATCATGCATAGAGAGAGAGAGATGAACACATAGCTACTGGTAGAACCCTTAGCCTCGAGAGAGAACTACTCCCTCCTCATCATGGGAATCAGCAATGGTGATGGAGATGGTGGTGGAGATCGATGGAGATGGCTCTGGGGGCACTTTTGTCCATCGAATCTCCCCTTCGGTGGTGGCGGCGCTGTGGAACTTTTCGTGGATTTTTGATTGACGATTTAGGGTTTTTGCCTCGGGAGGCATCTTATAGGCGAAGAGGCAAGGTCGGTGGGTGGCCAGGGGGCCCACACCACCTGGTGGCTGATACGTCCATTTTGCATCACTATTCTATGTCTTAATTCACTATTATTCATTGATATATTTCGTATTGAGAGGTGATACTTATGTTATTTCATCTATTTTTGCATGGTTGATGACTTTTGGAGCATGGATCGCTGCAGTCAGGATTCTGATGGAAAAGGTGCTGTTTGGAGGCAAAATTGGCGAAGATCAGAAAATCTGGGAAAATATAAGGAAAATCTTATTTTTCCAGAAGACTCAGGATGCCAGAAGATGAAGTGGAGGTGGGCCACAGGGGCCCACACAACCCCATGGCGCGGGCAGGCCTAGGACGTGCCAGGGAGTGGTGTGGCCGCCCTGGCCCACTCCAGCCTCTCCCCTCTGGCGTATATCATACCCACGAAACCCTAAGACTCGGGGGGCGACCATAGAAAGATTCCGCCGCCTCTGCGGGGCGGAAAACACCGAGAGAGAAAGATCTCTCCGGCAGACAGATTTCTGCCGGGGGAATTCCTTCCCGGAGAGGGGAGATCATCGCCATCAACACCACCATCAAGCTAGACTTCATCGGGATCATCATCATCATCACCACCATCATCACCATCATCACCCTCATCACCATCTCCATATTGCTGTAACAATTGCGTTGAATCTTGCATAGTTCATAGGGGAAACTTTCCCGGTGTTGATTACTCTTTGTAGTTGATGCTATTGAGTGAACCATTGAATTATTATTTAAGTTCAGATTGTTATACATCATTATTCCATCTTTAATCATGATCCATATGATGTCTTGTGAGTAGTTTGTTTTGTTCTTGAGGACATGGGAGAAGTCTTGTTATTAGTAGTGGAGTTGCGTTGAGAAAGATTCAATAGATTGTTATTTAAGTTGTGGTGTACTTCTTCTAGTGGTGTCATGTGAACGTCGACTACATGACACTTCACCTATATGGGCCTAGGGGAATGCATTGTGTATTTGGATACTAATCGTAGGGATTGCCAGAGTTACAGAAACCTGAACCCCCGTTAGGAAACCATTGCACAAGGGACGTAAGGGTCTTAGAGTTTAAAGCTGTGGTTAGGTTTCTACCTTAATTACTTTCCTGTACTTATGGATGTTTGCAAGGGGTATAATCACAAGTATGTATTAGTATTGGATGGGGCGGTACATTAGCACAGGTTCACCCACACAACACTTAGCAAGCTAAAGAAGATTAATCAACTATATGAAGCGAAAGCACTTGACAGTCTTCCCATGTGTCCTCGAGAACGTTTGGTCATCTATAGAAATACAACCGGCTTGTCCTTTGCTGCATAAAGGATTGGGCCACTTGCTGCATTTATTCTTACTGTCTTTCATTTACTCATACTTTGTTTACTTGCTTTATCGAAAACCCCTAAAAATGCGTTTGCTAAGTATTTGCAGAGAATTCTTGATCCATACCACTAGCCAGCACCTTCTGCTCCTCGTTGTGTTCGACACTCTTACTTATCGAAAATACTGCGATACACCCCCTATACTTGTGGGTCATCAAGACTATTTTCTAGCTCAGTTGCCGAGGAGTGAAGCGATATTGGAGAGTGGAACTAGTAAAGGAAACTTCTACTGTGAGTATTGTTTACTTCTGCTAGTTGCTTTATTTTTGTTATGGATAACTAGCATAGTGGCCCTCGCAAGTGCGAGGGCATCACCTTTAATGTGTCGATATATTTCAAAATAATTTTTGGTTACTTAAATATTTGATTTTTTACTATAAATAATATGATTATACACCGAACAATGTTTTTATGGTACATAGAATATCACATTGATTGGAGACAACATTATTTATCTACTTGTTTTGTTTAAATGGAAAACACTGAAATATTCAACAATGTATCGATTGAAAGAAACAAAAAGAAAGAACTAAATGCATATAAAAATTTCACGTATATTAGCAATTTGTTATGAAGGTACTAACAAATTGAACCTAACTAAATTCATATTTATGTCCCTAGAAAAATTCATATCTAGGTGGTGTGAAGCTATATATAAGGTATACTTGCATGTCTTAGTTTTTTGGGGTAGCTGATATTGCTCGTGAGAACCTCATGCGGCTTAGAGGCCCTTAAAAAATTGTGTTTAAAACATATTGTTTCATATCTCATAGCAATCAACTTATAGTAATATCCTACCAAAAAAATCAACTTTCTCATTTTGTGATAGCATATTTCTTGAGATTAACCTAGAAGTCCTAAACTTTTTCGGGGAGGATAAGTTGCATATTGTTTTCATATGACCATATCTATGTAGAGCATATACCTAAAAATCATTAAACATTATGTTATAGTTGTGCTAGACATTGTCTCATAGGAGAAAATATTATTTGGTTTCACATGAACATTTACTAATCACTTTGTAATTGAGAAACTATTAATAATGAATACAATTTTAGTTTACCGCAAACATGATACGCAAGATAATACATAGTAAAATAATCACTTAATTCATTCGTTAACAAATACCATATCATACATGGTCAAAGTATTAAAATGAGACAATTTTTCTGAAAGAATATATGAACGATAGTTACATTTTTTGATAACAAAAAAATATGTGTCTTGATAAATCTAATGATTATGTTTCCATCATGCTAATCTTTTAATATTATCAATGATAACTTGAGAATTTTTGCTCACAACTTGTCACTATCATCTATTTATTAATATAGACAACTGTAAAAATAGTAGAGAGGACTGGACCACCAAGTTCTAGGAATCTCCACAAAAAACATGCCAAGTTCACCCTTGTCACCTAGTCACCTTATATTTTGTTGCCAACAATAGATAATGTACATATATCTAGTTTTGCAGTGCACCTAGTGCATCCGAGCTCCAAAACACCTTCGGAAATCATAAAAAGAAACATAAAATAATTGATCGAGAAATAAGTCGTGCAATTTAAATTTTGAATCACAACTTGAGCATTAAATAAGTCATGCGATAAGTAAATATCTAATTAAGAGTGGGTTGTCACTAAGCCAGATAGCACTATAATAGGTGAATTTGAGTTTTCATAGGTGAATGAAACACGGGATGCATAATACTTCCGACAATGAGCAACACAAAATTTGACCAGTATTTAGCATGACCAAGTTTAAAGTTTAAACTTTTGGCAGAAGCATGCGTGTGTCTGCCATTGTGCATTCGCCTGATGGATAAGGTACAACTTTGCCAATGTGCATGTCGAGCTAGAAAAAAGCATAAATGAACACATTAGTTCTACTCGGGTATTGTTGTATGCTAGCCAACATGAATACCTTTCTATTAAGCAATGTCTGAATATGTAGTATAAAGAAGCTTCAATCTAAATTGTACGGAAGAACCTTTTATTAGGAAGGGCAACAACAACTTGTCTTCTTGTCTTATGGACTTCCGAATAACTATGCAAATATATACATAAATACATGTAAAAATATATTGCAGTGACCAACATCCATATGTGTAATAAAATTTTCCTCAAAATACAAATTGTTTGTTTCACTGTTGGGTCATCTCAGACTGGAGAATTATAGAAAGGAGAGCAAATACTGAGAACACTTGGGTAACCTAAAGGCTTGCTTGCTATGTAAGGAAAGCTACCACCAATAAATATGAGATTTAGGAGAAGTTGGAACAAACGCTGACCTAGTTGATCTGAAGACACAACTCACCATGAATCTTAAGCGCAACTTCGATTACTTCAGATCATCACCATGTAGTCGTAAACAATACGAAAATTGGGATATTGAATCCTACGAATATATTGAATCAAGGTTAAGTTGCTAGTGCACCTAGTGAATCCAGTTTGCTCGATATATATGCATACTTCTACTTGTAGTGAACGTAATTAATTTTACCTTCATATAACATCACATACAAAAGAGCGTAGCTTGCGATCCGAACATTGGTTCCTTGTGTTGACCTAATATCATGCATGCAAACAAATATATTAGATTCTTGTGTTATTGTGTATAGAATAATTTTGAATGTGCAAAAAAGAGAGATTACTAATGACCTTTCTAGAATTGTATGGGACACTAAAAGTGGTACATAGTTAACGACTAAGTAAATTATGACTGGATATCTTGCGGTTTATCATTTTTTCGGTAGACTAATATCATAATAAGTTGTATGCTAAAATACAAACACTTATCTGACGGTGCTATCAAAGTTCTGTACATGTTTTAACAGCAAAAGTTGAATCATCACCTTATAGGTTGGAAGAGCAGAAAATAGAGGCTAGCTTACGCTGATATTTCTTAATTCTCTAGTATGTCCACCGTCTGTAGCCCAACGTAATATTACTGTATATCAATTTGTCAAAAAAAATTAAGTTGACGGATAAAATAGGATAGAGAAAGACATTCACAGTTTCAGCACAAAAAAATCTGTCTTGTACTCGTATATACAACTTCCGGATAGTTATTCCAACGAATTGAGAAAAAATTGTCATCCACCTTGCCGATCTCATCTGCTATCAGCAATGGCATGCCTTCTTGTGATCCAAAAATGCTGAATATAAATTATGACGACACCATGTGAGAGAAAACCAACCGAAAGAGTAGTGATGTGTGCAAAAACAGTCATCATCGCTAATTGACAGTACCATGTAAGCAATCTGATCATCCCAGATTAAATAGTGAGGGGAGGCACTAAGGCAACATTTGAAGCGATAATTCAACGGTGGTGGACCAGATTGGAAAGAGAAAATCGAATTTCTTATTTGAGATCATCTAGACTACCTATATGCGTTATAGCAAGAAATAAATAGAGAGATTAATTGGACGTCACCTCAGGTATGTTTGCATGATCTAGTGGAGGCCGTCACACGTAGATTAATTGGACGTCACATCACATCCGATCAACTTGCGGATCTAATCTTCTATGTATCAGACACGGGCGTTACCTGCTGGCTGCCATCGCTACTTGCTGGAGACTTCCCGTAGAAAGATGTTTCCTGCTTTCTAGTCATATTGGATGCCATATGCGAGAGGAAGCCATGCGTACATGGCATGTGAGGATCAAAAAGGGAGAAGTCGAGGGTGCACGACGAGTTTGATGAAGATCGATCTCCGCTTTTTCTTTCTTGACGGGAACAACGATCTCATCTATCAGGTAGACGACAATATCGAATAATAGGTACGTGAAAACTTATGTAGGGCATTGCTGGGTAATTTTCTTAAACTTACATGTCAATATATTATTTCTAAGATCCATTGGCTATCATCGTCTTGTTAATTAAATGGATGGCCAGATGTTTCTGATTTTTTATGGGATTTTTTAGACTATTTCTCTATTTTCTAGTAGCCCGTCATGTACTTTTAATATATAATAGATTCGCTGAGTTTCTTATTTGATAATGCTACTACCACTGCTAAGGTAGTAGATAAGCCACCACCTGCTGAGAAAGATGTTTTCAAAATACCTACAAGAATTATTGATCGTGTTATGGATAACTACTATGTTGGGGATGGAACTGTCCATCCCGGTGATCATTTACTCTTTATACATGAATTATGCGGGTTGTTCAAGTGCGTAGGTATCACTACAGATCAAGTTAAGAAGAAGTTATTCTCATTATCACTGAAAGGAAGAGATGAGGAATGGTATAAGCTGCTGAAGAATGGTCAAGCTCTGGAATGGGAGGAAATAGTGCCTCTCTTTTATTCAAAGTTTTATCCTCCTAGTGAGATTTATAAAGATCGGAATCAAATATATAACTTTTGGCCTCTTGATGGAGAGAGTACAGCTCAAGTTTGGGGGAGATTGAAGTTACTAATGCTCAAATGTCCCATTCATGAGCTCCCCAACAATATTATTATCAATAACTTTTATGCAAGGCTCCCTCTACATGATAAAGATTTATTGGATGCTTCTTGTGCTGTATCATTCACTCGCATGGAAGAAGAAGCTAAATGGGATCTTCTGGACCGTATTCAAGACAATACTGAAGCTTGGGAGAATGACAAAGGCAGAAAGTCAGGTATAAATTATGATTATGAATGCATTAAATCTTTTATGGGAACTGATGACTTTCAAAATATTAAAAATGCTTATGGTCTAGACTCTCAAGCTATTGCTTCTTATTTTAAGGCTTTTGCTTCCTATATTGAAGTGCCTAAAAAGAAGTGGAATAAGTATCATGAACCTTATAAAGATGTTGCTAAGAGTGTTCCTGCAAGAAATACTGAAGTTTATACTGCTAATCTTGTTTTACCTAAACCTTATATTGAGAAAATGCCTTTCCCAGTTAAGGTAAAGGACCATTCTATGATGGCTAGTATGGTAGATGAAAGTATGAATAAAGCTGTTGAACCTGATAAACAAATGGTTGATGAACCTATTGTAGCAAATGTGAAAGACTTTGTTGCTAAATATGAAAAAGAGGGACACACTATCCTTTGTAAGGATACCTCTAATATTGTTTCACAAAGTAGTGTTATGAGAGCTAGTATCCCTGTGTTTTATGTTAGAATAAGTGATCATTGCTATGATAGTCCTTGTGACAGCTATATTGTTAAGTTTATGCATGATACTGAAAGTTACTATGAAAGAGGGAAAAGTGTTCTTATGCATCTCAATAATATCAAGTTTCCTCGTTTTATGCTGAAAGTTTTTATGTTGCACTTCTTTTGCCTTCTTATGCAAGTTGCCTCTGGTTTCAATAACTTGTTTGCTTACAAAATCCCCTTGCATTGGAAGTGGGTTAGACTTAAATGTGTGTGTGTTTTTGCTTCTTAATGCTCTCTTTCACTTCAAATTATATCCCTATGAGAGCTTCTTCAAAATTATCATGCCCATCTTAATGGCTATAAAGAAAGAGCTTTATGGGAGACAACCCAATTTGTTTTTGCTTTCAGTTTGTTTTTGTTTCTTTGAGTCTTGGAAGTTATTACTTCGGTAATAACCGCTCCTTATCCGTTTTGTTTGGTTTTTGTGTCAAGATCAACCTCTAATAAGAGAGAAGTAATATTTGGGGAAGCTGCTGTCCCGAAACAGATTTTTTGTGCTTCACCATAAAAATTCGTGAGAGATCTCTGTATGTCGGATTGAGCTGTAATGTTTTGTGCTTCTGCCCCAGGTTGTTATTTAACTTTCGTTAGTTTTGAACTTTTTGATTTGAGCAACAGAAGATTTTCGAAAAAAATGATCTTTACCTGCTGGTCTGTTTTGATAGATTTTGCCGCTCTTGCATTTGCTTCTTTATTCGATTTCCTTTTTTGAATTCTTTTTGGGTTTTCGGAAGGAGTTGCTACAGTAGCTTTGTTTTTATGGTTTTCAGTTGAAGTTGGACTCAAAAAGTTTTATCACTTCACTTATACTAATGTTGCTAATAAGAATTGTGTGAAGTTTTGTGTGAAAGAAATTTCCAGGAAGTGGAGATAATGGTGTAATAAGGAAGAGAAAGGTTTTATGACTCAAGCAATAAGTATATGAAGATGAAGATATCGATGATATTCAAGAGATGACCCCGGAAGAATCTACTAGATACCAAATTTAGAGACCTGCAGAGTCTGTTTCCAACTAGGTAACAGATCTGGTAAGAAAAGTTCCGCGAAAGTACAATCCAACTATATTTTTGCAGTTTTCAGTCAATAAGGAAAGTTTCGAAGCGAAAAGGGACGGAACTGGAGCCGGGGTGGCCCAGACCACCCCATGGCGTGGGCCCACCCATGGCCGTGCCACCAGGTGGTGAGGCCACCCAGGACTCCGTCTCCGACCCGTTTTCTCCCAGTACCTTCCTTTTGATATGAAACTTCGTAATATATAACCCCCTGGATCTCCCGAGGTTCGTATATCGTGTTTTCGCCGTGTTTTTGTTTCGATCTGTTTCTACCAGGACATACTCTTTGAAGGCTTAGAAGCACAATGGTGTCTGCCAAGGATAAATGGAAGGAGCCTATGGAGGAAGACCTCCAAGACCCCGGGCAGGAGAAGGAGATCAAGAGCGAAGGTGAAGAGGAAGCAAAGCACACCGACACTACCATTGCGAGCATTGGAGTGGTGGCAAACCCCGCCAGGATTATTGGAGGGAAGCCTCCTCATCACCGTTTAGATCCCTGGTCACTTCCTCCACGCACCAAGAATCCTTTCCACACTCTTATCCATGAGCATCAATATCAGAATATGCCCAAGGGGAAATTACCCTCCAATTGGGATTTGCCTCGTTCCAGCCATGCAGGAAAAGAAGACTTCAAGGAGGAAGATTGGGGAAAGAATAGCAAGAGCTGGAATTCTCAGCACGACATGATCATGAGCCGCATTGAGCAAAATTCACAGCTGATTCGTACTCTCACTTTCGAGATTGAGGACTTGGGGAAACTGATCAAGGAGCTCATCGAGAGGATACCACCACCACCTAAGGAGTAATTCGTCATCAGGTTTGGCATCCCCTTGGTTTGTTCCAAGCTTAGGGGAGTGTCGCGGTATCATATCACTATCTTCTATCTTTTTACCTTATTAGTAGAGTCATATCATGAATAGAGGAGTTATTATGTAGTATGGTTTGCATTATGGAAGTGTCCCCTCTCTCGTTATATTTGTATCCCTTGGTGTGAGTTTCCGTTATGGAATATTAATGAGAAGTTCTTTCATTCACTCTTTTGCATAGCTTATATTAGTTTTCAATTCGTGGTTATATGATTGATCTTGTTGTTAGTAAGTTCATGTTTTGTCTACCTCCCAAATTAAACTTGTTATGTGAAAATTAGTGATTAAAGCTCTCACGAACTTGATGCCACACTTTACTTTCTTGCATTTAATAAACTTGAACCATTGTGCTCACCTATGTTGCATATATGCTTGCGCTTTGTAAGTTGTGAATTAGCAGAACCATGCTGTCATGGGGAACGCTTTCAACATTGCACTGGTACTTTGTACCTAGTTGATATCATGTTCTTTTGTCTATGGATGTCGTCGGTGTGAAATGAAAGGGGATCTTGTAAGTCCATGGAGTTATGCATGTGTGTTAGAGAAACGCCTGGGCCGCTGGTCTAATCCATGCTGACATGGTGGAAACCTGCAGCGTAACCATAACGAGTATCTATGAAGCATTCTTCTTATAAAAAAAGAGATATAGATTGAGAAAAAGAAAAAAAAAGATATTATGAAAAGAGGAAAGAGAGAAAAAAGCACCATATTCCCATGGTAAATAAGAAGATTGCTGAGATGCTTGTTGTCTGCTTGCCTTGTCATTTTGATATGGGTATTCTTCCGTATCATCGGGCAAGGGGTACCCTGTTGGCGGTTCTCTATGATACACATATGCTTACGATGACAAGAACTTACCGGTGACTAAACTTGAGTAGCACGAGGAGCGACCCTCGTATTCAAGGGACATGAGATTCTCAATTTACAACTTGTCAATGCATATCCTCATTTTTGATCACTTTAACCTTAATCACCTAAAGATGCCTATGATAGGGGCAATGAGAGCTGAAAGCTAGTAAGTATCATAATTTTTGGGAGCTCTTTATGAGACTTGCAATCCCTGCTTCCCTCTTTGAAGGGACCTTTCTTTTACTTTGTAGTTGAGTCAGTAAACCTATTCCCTTCTATCTCAGCAAGTATTTTGAGTTGATGTGTTTCATTCATTCATATGATGATTTATGAAATCATGTCTTATGTTCCTTGTTTTGCACATTGCTCTTATCTTGATGTTTACTACTTTGAAAGCTATCATTGAAAAAGCCAGCTATTTGTGAACTCCAGCAAATTATCAACTATTCTTCGACCAAGAGCTAAGTTTGCCATTACCAATTATGATTCACTTTATGTATCTTTATTGTGTTTCCTTTACTCATTGCAAGTTTAGTTATATAATAGTGAGTTGTCTTCTATTATGATCTATGTATTTGATGAATGTGATGCTTCTTGTCCATATTCTTTTATCGACTCTTCACTCCATAAACCTAAGGTCATGTTTATTGAGCTCAGTTTCGCTTGGGGACAAGCGAAGTCTAAGCTTGGGGGGAGTTGATACGTCCATTTTGCATCACTATTCTATGTCTTAATTCACTATTATTCATTGATATATTTCGTATTGAGAGGTGATACTTATGTTATTTCATCTATTTTTGCATGGTTGATGACTTTTGGAGCATGGGCCGCTGCAGTCAGGATTCTGATGGAAAAGGTGCTATTTGGAGGCAAAATTCGCGAAGATCAGAAAATCCAGGAAAATATACGGAAAATCCTATTTTTCCAGAAGACTCAGGATGCCAGAAGATGAAGTGGAGGTGGGCCACAGGGGGCCCACACCACCCCATGGCGCGGGCAGGCCTAGGCCACACCAAGGAGTGGTGTGGCCGCCCTGGCCCACTCCAACCTCTCCCCTCTGGCGTATATCATCCCCGTGAAACCCTAAGACTCGGGGGCGACCACAGAAAGATTATGCCGCCTCTGCGGGGCAGAAAACACCAAGAGAGAAAGATCTCTCTGGCAGACAGATTTCTGCCGGGGGAATTCCTTCCCGGAGAGGGGAGATCGTCGCCATCAACACCACCATCAAGCTGGACTTCATCTGGATCATCATCATCACCACCACCACCATCATCACCATCAGCACCCTCATCACCATCTCCATATTTCTGTAACAATTGCGTTGAATCTTGCATAGTTCATAGGGAAAACTTTCGCGGTGTTGATTACTCTTTGTAGTTGATGCTATTGAGTGAACCATTGAATTATTGTTTATGTTCAGATTGTTATACATCATTATTCCATCTCTGATCATGATCCATATGATGTCTTGTGAGTAGTTCGTTTTGTTCTTGAGGACATGGGAGAAGTCTTGTTGTTAGTAGTGGAGTTGCGTTGAGAAAGATTCAATAGATTGTTATTTAAGTTGTGGTGTACTTCTTCTAGTGGTGTCATGTGAACGTCGACTACATGACACTTCATCTATATGGGCCTAGGGGAATGCATTGTGTATTTGGCTACTAATCGTAGGGGTTGCCGGAGTGACAGAAACCTGAACCCCCGTTAGGAAACCATTGCACAAGGGATGTAAGGGTCTTAGAATTTAAAGTTGTGGTTAGATTTATACCTTAATTACTTTCTTGTACTTACGGATGTTTGCAAGGGGTATAATCACAAGTATGTATTAGTCTTGGATGGGGCGGTACATTAGCATAGGTTCACCCACGCAACACTTAGCAAGCTAAAGAAGATTAATCAACTATATAAAGCGAAAGCACTTGACAGTCTTCCCATGTGTCCTCGAGAACGTTTGGTCATCTATAGAAATACAACCGGCTTGTCCTTTGCTGCATAAAGGATTGGGCCACTTGCTGCATTCATTCTTACTGTCTTTCATTTACTCGTACTTTGTTTACTTGCTTTATCGAAAACCCCTAAAAATCCGTTTGCTAAGTATTTGTAGTGAATTCCTAATCCATACCACTAGCCAGCACCTTCTGGTCGTCGTTGGGTTCGACACTCTTACTTATCGAAAATACTGCGATACACCCCTATACTTGTGGGTCATCAGTGGTGCGACCAGGGCTAGCCTGTGCCACCACATGGTGTGGCCGCCCTGTGGCCCCTCTCCGTCTCGTATTCTGGCTCTGTGAGTCTTCCGGTAAAATAGGAACTTTGGCTTTTGTCCCGTCCAATTCTGAGAATATTCATTTTCTGACTTTCCTGGAACCAAAAACAGCAGAAAATAGGCAACTGGCACTGTGGCACTTGTTAATAGGTTAGTCCAAGAAATCATATGAAAAGTACTCCAAAGTGTGGACAAAACACAAGAAAGTAGATAAAACCAAGCATGGAACATCAAAAATTATAGATACATTTGCAATGTATCAACATCCCCAATCTTAACTCCTGCTTGTCCTCGAGTAGGTAAGTGATAAAAAGAAAGAATAATTTTTGAGGTGACATGCACCATCATAAACTTGATCAAAGTATTTGTAAAACATTGATAGCTGGGATCATAGTACTTCAACATAGCATGAAAGATAAAGTTCTAAGAATAAGACAAAGAAACTATGTTGCAACATGAAAAGGCACAAAAAAAGATTCATGAATAACAATGCTTTGCAAGACGTTTGTTTGTTTCACATAAAGAAAACATAGCATAATGGCATTCAGCTTGTCCTTCATAGAGTAGCAAATATAAATGCACAGGACACCTTCAAAGTTCATAAGAGTGACTAGATACAAATAGTTTAAAACAAGCAATATCAAGTTATGCATCAATCAACTAGTCTTGGGACAATGCACATAGAACTAAGAATGGCCACTATGCTCTCAAAGTAGGTGCATAAAGATAGAAGGTAGAGACTCAATATAAAAGTAAAAGAAAGACCTTCATAGAAGGAAGTAGGGATTCAAGTTTCATAAAGAGCTTCCAAAAATTACGGTACTTATTAGCTTTAAGCTCTCATTGCCCCTATCATAAGCATATGGAAGTGATTAAGGTTAAAGTGAACAAACTATGGTGTATATGCTTGACGAAGTATAAGTTGGAAATCTCATGTCCCTTGAATACGAGGGCTGCTCCTCATGCTACTCAAGTTTAGTCACCGGTAAGTTCTTGTCATCATAAGTACATGTGTATCATAGAGAACCGCCAACGGGGTACCCCTTGCCCGATGATATAGAAGAATCCCCATATCAAAATGACAAGGCAAGCAGACTACGAGCATCTCAGCAATCTTCTTATTTATCATGGGAATATGGTGCTTTTTTTTCTCTCTTTCCTCTTTTCATAATCTCTTTTTTTGTCAATATAGGACTCTTTTTTTATAAGAAGAATGCTTCATAGACAGCTCATTATGGTTACGCTGCAAGTTTCCACCATATCAGCATGGATTAGACCAGTGACCCAGGCGTTTCTCTAACACATATACATAACTCCATGGACTTACAAGCTCCCCTTTCATTTCACACCGACGACATCCATAGACAAAAGAGCATGATATCAACTAGGTACAAAGTACAAGTGTAATGTTGAAAGCGTTCCCCATGACAGCATGGTTCTGCTAATCCCCAACAAATAAGTGCAAGCATATACAACATAGACGACACAATGGTTCAAGTTTATTAAGGGTAGGAAAAGTAAAGTGTGCCATCAAGTTCATGAGAGCTTTAATCACTAGTTTTCTCATAACAAGTTTAATTCGGAAGGTAGATAAAAACATGAATATACTTGGAATAGCAAATGCTAGTAGGTACGTATGGTGGAATATTTTGGAATAACTTGGTTTTAGGAGTTCGATGCATGAATAGAACTCATACTTGGTTGCGGAGGCTAGCAAAAGACTGGGAGCGACAAATTAAGAGAGCAATAATGGCCATAATCATGAAGAGCGACAAAACATCATTGATCAAAGAATAAAGTGATACTACAAGTTGAAAACTAAAGGATCATAAAGGCTATGGTGACTTGGGATAGTCATAACATGGTGTGAGCATGTGCCAAGTCAACCCAAATAAAGCATCAAATTAGAATACCACAATACTATGCTTTAATATGCTAAAACAACACATGATCCTTCCAAGGCACATTAAGCAATCTCAATTGTTTATAACAAGTCATGCTACAACAAAGAATACTAAGCATAAAGCCAAAACAATATCGAGCATGGCATGACAAAGCATAGGACACAGTAAAAAACAAGCTCTCTTTACCACTTAAGCATGAACTTTCCTACTCTTTTCCAATCCAAACCAAACTATTTGAAAACCAATGTATGAAATAGGGGGTCCAACCAATTTATTCAGCAAACTAAGAAAACCAAGCAAACAAAAAACCAAAACGAAAACGAAAAAGAAGATGCTCCAAGAACAACACAACTCTGTATGAAACAATAAAAATGAAGTGTTTGGAAGAAACCTGGGATTTTTATTGATGAAGAAGGGGATGCCTTGGGCATCCCCAAGCTTTGATGCTTGTATTTCTTGGATATTTCTTGGGGTGACACGCGTGGCATCCTCAAGCTTGAGCCTTAGTCCATCCTTCATCTCATTACTTATTCCTTCCATACACCTGGAATTTTTTCCTTCATACAAAACTTTACACAATCTTTATTAGCAACATTAGTGCACTCAAGATAATAGGTCTTTAGGTTCAGTTCCAACACCAATAAAACTTCTATTAAAACACAAGCTACTGTAGCATTTCCCTCAAAAAGCTCAATTCCCCAAAAGGACTCAAAAAGGAACCAACAAGAAGCAAATGCAAATAATGGCAGAAATCTGTCAAAACAGACCAGCAGGTAAAGACGAATTTTTTCGAAGACCTTATGTTGCTCAAATCGAAAAGTGTTGAACTAACAAAAGTTAGATAACAACCTGGGGCAGAAGCACTAAAATTCACGCCTGAAAAGGACGTACAGAGATTTTACACGAATTTTTACGGTGAAGCACATAAATCTGTTTCGGGACAACAACTTTCCCAATCATTACTTCTCTCTCGTTAGAGGTTACTCTTGGCACAAAAAGCAAATAAAAAGGATAAGGAGCGGTTATTACTGAAGTAAGTAATAACCTCCAAGACTCATCTAAAACTTTTGGATTATCTCCCAATAAGTACTTTTCTTTAACGCCTTTAAGTTAGGCATGATAGTTTGAGAAGATGCTCACATAAAAAATATGAATTGAAGTAAAAGAGAGCATCAAGAAGCAAATTTAAAGCACATTTAAGTCTAACCCACTTCCTATGCATAGGAATATTGTAAAGAAACAAGTCATGAAAGCACAAAGCAACAAGCATAGGAAAGCAAAACAAGTGCAACTTCAAAACTTTCAACATAAAGAGGGGAAACTTAATATTGTTGAGATACATAAAACCATATTTCCCTCTCTCATAATAACTTTCAGTAGCATCATGAATAAAATTAACAGTATAACAATCACATGAAACATTCTTATCATGAGCCACATGCATAAAAGAATTAATACTCCCCAGATAAACATAGTCATTCTTATTGATTATAGTGGGAGCAAATTCAACAAAATAGCTATCATTATTATTTTCATCACCATAATCATCAAATATAGGAGGCATATTGTAATCATAATTAATTTTCTCCTCAATAGTAGGTGGACTGAAAATATCATACTCATCATTGTAATCATCATATATTGGCGGCATAGTATCATCAAAGTAAATTTTCTCCTCCGTGCTTGGGGGACTAAAAATATCATGCTCATCAAAACCAGCTTCCCCAAGCTTAGACTTTTCCATAGAATTACCAATAATGGTGTTCAAAGAATTCATACTAATAACATTACTATTAGCACGCAAATAAAGTTCCATAGGTTTTTTAATTTTCTCTTCAAACACTTCATGTCCTAACTTAAGATAAATACTATAAAGCTCTCTAAGTTTGTTGTTGTTTTCCATTAAGCCTAACTAGTGAAAATAAAAACAAGAAACAAAAATACAAAATTGCAGAATCTAAAGGAAATAACTTTGAGCACTCACACCAGAGGATGTGAGTACCTTTTACCTTACCTCCCCGGCAACGGCGCCAGAAAATAGCTTGATGTCTTGTAGACAGTTGTTGGGCCTCCAAGTGCAGAGGTTTGTAGAACAGCAGCAAGTTTTCCCTTAAGTGGATCACCCAAGGTTTATCAAACTCAGGGAGGAAGTGGTCAAAGGTATCCCCTCTCAAGCAACCCTGCAATCAAGATACAAGAAGTGTCTTGTGTCCCCAACACACCAAATACACTTGTCAGGTGTATAGGTGCACTAGTTCAGCGAAGAGATAGTGAAATACAAGTGGTATGGATAATTATAAGTGGTAACGGTGCTAGAAAATAGCTTGCTGGCGTGTGGTTGATGTGGGAAAAGACTAAAGGCAAACTGAAATAAAGAAGGAAGCAAGAAAACATGTAACATATCTAATAGCAAACGATGTATCAATGCTTAGAAACAAGGCCTAGGGATCATACTTTCACTAGTGAACACTCTCATATAAATATATTATCTTCATGATACTACTCTTAACTACTCTCCGGTTGAACACTCTAATCGATGGTAGGGCTATAATAGCACACCTCAAAGTAAGCCTTTTCCATCTAGATAACCCCACACTGTCACCTTGAGAACTAGATGGTTCCAACAAACACCACAATTTCATAAAGACATCCAACTCCAAATATAACTCATAACAAGGATTTGAAATCTCTAGCCTAAGTGCCACCATGGTGTACACGCTGTCACTTTCACACACATGGGGAGAGCAGAGATTCATTAAAGCACTTGAGTAGCATAATAGATCTATAGATTACAAGCTCATGATATCAATAAGATCATGCATAGAGAGAGAGATGAACACATAGCTACTGGTAGAACCCTTGGCCTCGAGAGAGAACTACTCCCTCCTCATCATGGGAATCAGCAATGGTGATGGAGATGGTGGTGGAGATCGATGGAGATGGCTCCGCGGGCACTTCCCCATCCCGGCAGGGTGCCGGAACAGAGACTTTCTATCCCCCGAATCTCCCCTTTGGTGGCGGCGGCGCTGCATTACTTTTCGTGGATTTCTAATTGATGATTTAGGGTTTTTGCCTCGGGAGGCATCTTATAGGCGAAGAGGCAAGGTCGGTGGGCGGCCAGGGGGCCCACACCACCTGGTGGCGCGGCCAGGGCTAGCCCGCACCACCACATGGTGTGGCCGCCCTGTGGCCCCTCTCCATCTCGTATTCTGGCTCCGTGAGTCTTCCGGTAAAATGGGAACTTTGGCTTTTGTCCCGTCCAATTCTGAGAATATTCATTTTTTGACTTTCCTGGAACCAAAAACAGCAGAAAGTAGGCAACTGGCACTGTGGCACTTGTTAATAGGTTAGTCCAAGAAATCATATGAAAAGTACTCCAAAGTGTGGACAAAACACAAGAAAGTAGATAAAACCAAGCATGGAACATCAAAAATTATAGATACATTTGCAATGTATCAATCCATGAGCCTCTACATAACACCTTCGTAGCACTGAACCCATCTTTATAGTCACCCTTTTACGGTGTGACGTTTGATGTTATCAAGATACTCCTCTAGTGTTAGTGATTAACATGATCTCATGGTCTAAGGACTAGGACTACTTCGTATGATGTTATAGCAATATAAACTCAATGACTTTGATCGTAATGCTATACTTCGGATGAATGTTCATCACATCATTTCCCCAATGTTGTGACCTTGTTATTAACGACATCCAATGTCCATGATCAGGAAACTTTGATCATCTTGTTAATCAACGAGCTAATTTAAAGAGAGGCATAACTAGGAACTTTCCATTTGTTTATTAAACACACATGTATTAATGTTTCCATATTAATACAATTATAGCATGCAAAATAAACATCTATCATATACTTGGAATATACATAATAACAACTTTATTATTGCCTCTCAGCATATTCTCTTCAGTCTCCCACTTGCACTAGAGACAATAATCTAGTTACATAGTGATAAATCTAACACCCATGGAGTTCTGGTGTTGATCATGTTTTGCCCTAGTGATAACTTTAGTCAACGGATCAGCAAAATTGAGATCCGTGTGTACTTTACAAATCTTTATATCTCCATCCTTAACATGCTCTCGGATGGAGTGAAACCGGCGCTTAATATGCTTGGAATTCTTGTGAGACCTTGGTTCCTTGGCGTTGGCTATGGCTCCATTGTTGTCACAATAGATAACCATTGGGTCCAACGCACTAGGAACCACACCTTGTTCGGTTATGAACTCCTTCATCCAAACCGCTTCCTGTGCCACTTCTGCAGTAGCAACATATTTCACCTCCGTCGTTGATCCAGCCACCACAGGTTGTTTGGAACTCCTACAACTAAATGTTGCTCCGTTCAAGAGAAATACATATCCATATTGAGACTTAGAGTCATCCGGATCGGTGTCAAAGCTAGCATCGACATAACACTTGGCGACCAGCTCTTCTTCACCTCTGTATACAAGAAACATATCCTTAGTTCTTCTTAAGTACTTAAGGATATTCTTGACTGCTATCCAGTGTTTCGTACCTGGATCAGATTGGTACCTACTAGTTAAACTAATAGCATGTGCCACATCCGATCTTGTATATAGCATGGCGTACATTATAGAGCCTATAGCTAAAGCATAGGGGATTTTATCCATTATCTCTCTTTCTTCTGCCGTAGCCGGACTTTGAGTCTTACTCAATGTCTTGCCTTGCAACATTGGTAAGAACCCCTTCTTACTTTCGTCCATTTTAAACTTCTTTAAAATCTTACCAATGTATGTACTTTGTGATAACCCTATCAGGCGCCTTGATCTGTCTCTATAGATCTTTATGCCTAATATGTATGACGCTTCACCTAGGTCCTTCATCGAAAATTTGCTGTTTAGATAACTTTTAACACTGTTTAAAAGATCTATATCATATCCAATCAATAATATGTCGTACACATATAATATTAGAAATGCCATATTGCTCCCACTCACTTTCTTGTAAATACAAGCCTCTCCATAAGTTTGGATAAATCCAAACTCTTTGATCACCTCATCAAAACAGAGATTCCAACTCCGTGATGCTTGCTTCAGTTCATAGATGGATCGCTGAAGCTTGCACACCTTGTTAGCATCCTTAGGATTAACAAAACCCTTTGGTTGTATCATATACAATTATTCTTCAATGTTTCCATAGAGGAATGCAGTTTTGACATCCATCTGCCATATCTCATAATCGACATAAGCAACAATTGCTAAAATAATCCTAACTGACTTTACCATCGCTACGGGAGCGAATGTCTCATCGTAGTCAACCCCTTGAATTTTTCGAAACCCCTTTGCGACAAGTCGAGATTTATAGACGGTTACATTACCATCCGCATCAGTTTTCCTTTTGAAAATCCATTTATTCTCAACAGCCTTTCGGTCGTGAGGTAAGTCCACCAAGGTCCAAACCTGGTTTTCGTACATGGATTCCATCTCGGATTTCATGGCTTCTATCCATTTGTTGGAATCCGGGCTCATCATCGCTTCTTCATACATTGCTGGGTCATCTATTTCATTGACCATGAAATTCATAATAGGATTGCTGTACAGTTCAGGAGCTGCACGTGTCATGATCAACCTGCGAGGTTCGGTAGTGTCCTCTTTCGGAGTTTTATGATCATTATCATTAGTTCCCTCTTCATTCGGTGAAGTCAACTCCGGAACAACTTCTGGCGCTGTGCTACTCCCCGTTGCATGAAGAGAAGGTTCAATGACCTCTTCGAGTTCTACCTTCCGACTACACACGCCTTTCGCGAGAAACTCTTTCTCTAGAAAGGATCCATTCTTGGCAACGAAAACCTTGCCTTCGGATCTGTGATAGAAGGAATACCCAATAGTTTCCTTAGGGTATCCTATGAAGATGTATTTTTCCGCTTTGGGTTTGAGTTTATCCGGTTGAAGTTTCTTCACATAAACATCGCAACCCCAAACTTTAAGAAACGATAGCTTATGTTTGTTTCCAAACCACAATTCATACGGTGTCTTTTCAACGGATTTAGATGGTGCCCGATTTAGAGTGAATGCAGCAGTTTCCAGTGCATAGCCCCAAAATGACAGTGGCAAGTCAGTCAGAGACATCATAAATTGAACCATATCTAATAAAGTACGATTACGACATTCTGACACACCATTATGTTGTGGTGTTCTAGCAGGTGTGAGTTGTGAAAATATTCCACACTCTTTCATATGTGTGCTAAACTCGTAACTTAGATACTCACCTCCACGGGCAGACCATAGAAATTTGATCTTTCTATTACGATGATTTTCCACTTCATTCAGAAATTCCTTGAACTTTTCAAAGGTTTCAGAATTGTGTTTCATCAAATAGATATACCCGTATCTACTCAAATCATCCATGAAAGTAACAAAATAATGATAACCACCATGTGCCGACACACTCTTTGGACCGCATACATCACTATGTATGATTTCCAATAAATCTGTCGCTGTTCCATTGAACCGGAAAACGGCATTCTAGTCATCTTGCCGATAAGGCATGGCTCACATGTATCAAATGATTCAAAGTCAAGTGATTCCAAAAGTCCATCAGAATGGAGTTTCTTCATGTGTTTAACACCAATATGACCTAAACGGTAGTGCCATATATATGCAGATATATCGTCATCAAGTTTAATTCTTTTAGCATCAACATTATGAATATGTGTAACACTATTATCGAGATATAATAGAAATAAACCATTCATCATAGGTGCATGACCATAAAAGATATCATTCATATAAATCGAACAACCATTGTTTTTGGATTTAAATGAATAACCACATCGCATTAAACAAGATCCAGATATAATGTTCATGCTCAGTGCAGGCACCAAATAACAATTATTTAAGTTTATAACTAATCTCGAAGGTAGTTGGAGAGGCAGTGTTCCGACGGCGATCACATCGACTCTTGATCCATTGCCTACACGCATCTTGACCTCACCCCTTGCTAGTGGTCGCTTGTTCCGCAACCCCTGATTCGATTTACATATATTAGCAACCGATCTAGTATCAAATACCCAGGTGCTACTACGAGTACTAGTCAAGTACACATCAATAACATGTATATCATATATACCTTTGTTTGCCTTGCCGGCCTTCTTGTCTACCAAGTA
This sequence comes from Avena sativa, assembly GCA_916181665.1. NCBI lineage: Eukaryota > Viridiplantae > Streptophyta > Magnoliopsida > Poales > Poaceae > Avena > Avena sativa. The sequence goes on from OV702290.1 coordinate 370,290,414, forward strand.
CTTGAGGCAGTTGCGCTTCCAATGGCCAGTCCCCATTGCAATAGTAGCACTCGGTATCAGACCTAGGGCCATATCAGGATTTCTTTTCAGGTGCGACAACACATCTGCCACCCTTCTTTCCCTTTTGCTTACCCTTCCTGTCTTTCTTGAAACTGGTGGTCTTATTGATCATTAACACTTGATGTTCTTTCTTGATGTCCACCTCTACAGTCTTAAGCATTGACAGAAGCTCGGGGAGAGACTTCTTCATGCCTTGCATATTGTAGTTCATCACGAAGCTCTTGTAGATAGGTGGGAGAGATTGGAGAACACGATGTATGCCTAAGTCAATGGGAATCATTATTCCCAAGGACACAAGCCTATCGGCGTACCCAGACATTTTGAGTACGTGATCGCTAACGGAGATGTTCTCTTCCATCATGCATCTAAAGAAATTTTCAGAAGCATTATAACTCTCTACGGCAGCATGGGTATCGAAAATCATTTTCAATTCGACCATGGTATCAAAGGCATTGCCATTTTCGAAACTCTTTCGAAGTTCTGGCTCTAGCCCATATAGTATGCCACAATAAACTAATTTGTGGTCCTCCTGACAAGTTAGATAAACGTCTTTTCCTTGTCAGGGGCATCAGGAGCTGGTGGGGGGCCTAGCGGCGCTTCTAGCACATACATCTTGTGTGCAGCATTGAAGAGAATCCTCAAGTTCATGGCCCAGTCGGTAAAGTTGCTACCATTCGTTGCAAGTTTCTCTTTCTCCATGAACACATTGAAATTAAAAGCAGGTGGTGCCATCTACAACAGAATTTGTAAAGTTCAGACTAAGTTTATGATAGATCGATTTCAACTAATCCAAATTACAAATGAACTCCCACTCAAAAACAACATCCCTCGTGTCTTTTTGGTGATTACATGAACCAAATCCACTACACCAAGTCCGATCATTACGTGAGTCGGTGTAGTTTCAAAGGCGAGCATCAATATGGGCGTCATATCAATTATATGACTCATGCTTAACCTTTCAGTCCGTGTTCCGAGGCCATGTATGTACATGCTCGCCAAGTAAGAACCTTAGTACTCGCGTGTGTAAAACTGTCTTACACCTGAAATATGACCATGGATTCAAGTACACCCGATCATCACGTGATGTCTTGAAGCGGCGAAACATAAACAATGCATACTTAAGGAAGAACACATTTTTATCTTGATATCTAAATGAGGGATCATCTTATAATGCTACTAAAAGCGCCAAACTAGCAATATAAGATGCGAACATCATATGTGTAAAGTGGGCTGATATGGTCCATGCATTTGATCACCATCATATGCATCGTGGTATGATCTCTATCATTCCTTTGTGTGTAAGGCCAAGGTCTATGGAACTTACACGTTAAGTGTGTTGTAAGGGTATCTATCATACATCAACTTACAACATTACCATATCATGCAGTAGCCCAGCAACAATCTAAACTAGACGCCTCTAATTTATCCATTGCAAGTTTTACATGGCTTAGGGCTTTCAGAGATAGAACCGGTCTTACCTATGAACATGGAACCACAACGATGATAACTAAGTGTCGTGGAAATGGCCACGGCAGTCGCTGCCAATGGCAGCGATTGAGTGTTTCGTGAGGAAGAGTTGGCGGCCATCTGCAGTGCGAGATGGGGGCGAATGCACATGGGTTTACCCAGGTTCGGCCCCCCGGAGGGTAAAGACCTACTCCTGCTAGATTAGATTATGAGAGAGCGAGTTACAGGGGTGGCGAGCTCGGAGGCTAGGCAGCGAGTCGCTTGAGGGGGTGTATGATGGAACGTGAGTCTCCAGGATACCCTAGGGAGGTTTATATATGGAGAACCTCGCTAGGGTTTACAAGTTATCCCCGAATAAGATAAGGATCCGGAGGCCTTTGACCTAGTTCGACTGGGCTTCTGCTATGCTCCTAGGCTTCTAGTCGCTAGTCGTTGGGCCTTTCCTTCCTTCGTAATCCAGTCGCCGTCTTCCGGACGCACTCGCGGGCCTTTCGGCCCGATCGGAACGTCCTGCTGGGCATACCCCCTTCAGCATATCCCCATCAGTAGTCCCCGAGGCCATCGTTGATGTAGGCACGGGCGTCCTCTTGGTGGTCGGAGTAGGCGAGCCCAATTTGGGCGTCCAGTCGAGTCGGCGATGGACTCTATTAGAGCCAAGGAGAATTTCACCATGTTTCCACTCGCCGTCTCAATGAATAGTCACTGCCACCCAGTCGTCGTCTCAACGGGTGGAAAGGCTGGCGAGTGGCGAGTGGACTAAAGAAGTTGGACCGACAAACCTGGTTAAACTATCTGTTGGAATTTCCAACGATAACTATGGCGTAATTACCGCGGGTAATGGCTACCCCGATTTTGGCGGGTGGCGTTTCCCATATAAGGGGAGTGATGGTTCAGTCCCGCAGTCCTTCTTCGCATTCTTCACTCCCTTTCGTTCGCTATTCCTTCCTCCAATCTTCCTGCCCGCGTCCTTCCGACTTGTTTTCTCCGCATCACGCAATTCCTCATCCTACCCGATGGCGCCTCCTAAAGGCTCATGGGGGAAATCCAAGTGCACCACGGCCCAGCTTAGATCTTTTGAAGACGCCGGAGTGCATTGAGCAGCTGCTTCCCTAGTCATCTCGAGAGGGGTCTGGGGTTCCCCACCTCTCTCCTTTTCCGCCGCTTCTGCGTGTATTACGTGATCAAGCCATCGGATCTTGGTCCGCACAGCATTGAGCAGCTGGCAATCTTCATCGCCTTCTGCGAATGTTATCTTGGCTGCAGGCCGTATTTCCCGCTATGGCTGGAGCTCTTCCACGGCCGCATCGGGCGCGAGGCGTCCAGCGGCTTGATGCTGCCCGCGGGTGGAGTCACGTTTCAGCTGAAGCCGAAGGCCAATTTTGTCAAGCTCCTCCTGCCGAAGAAGGCCGCCAGCGAGTGGAAGAAAAGTTGGTTCTACGTCAAGGAAGCCACTCCCTCTGGCGAAGTGGCTCTTCCCGAGTTCGTCGCCGAGTGGAGTGAGCCCAGCCGGTTGGCACCGAAGAAGCTTCCCGAGGATCAGCGGATGGCCATCACGGAAATGATGGACCAGATCCAGAAGCTGAAGGGCCAGTGGTTGATTCCAATCAACCTCTACAACTGCTGGCTTGGGCGGCGCCTGGTTCCGCTGGTGGCCCGACCGCACTGGATGTATGAATACAGTGGGAAGTACGACCCATCTCGGACCAGCAAGGAGTCATGGGAGGACGAGGACTACAGGGCCGCCCTGAAGAAGATCACCGATGCGGAGTTCACCAGCGTGGCGGTAGGGGTCGTCCCGTACACTCCTGTGAAGAATGAAGCCCCGACAGTAAGTTCTTTTTCCAATCGCTGCGTACGTGTCTCAGTTTCAGTCTCCCCGCTTGGTGTTTCTGACTCGTGGTGACTTTCAGCTTTTTGAGGTGTTGGAGGGCTGGCTCCCTCCACTTGATGAAGAGGTTCCCCAAGAACTGGACGAGGACTCCGAGGGGGATCCTTCCGACAGCGATGGAGAAGAGGAAGAGGTACCTCCCCTAGCCCCCGTGGCTCGCAAGACCCGGATGCAGAAACAGCGTGAAGTCGAGGCGAGTCGTAGCATGGACGAGCGCGACGAAGGCGACGAGGTCGCGCAGGAGCAGACGTCCCGACACACCGCTACGCCGTTGAAGCCTGCGCGCCGGCCCAAGTCGCCAGTGAAAAGGCCTGCGTCACCGGCCAGGTCGTCGGTGGTGTTCGAGTCATATGATGATTCCAGCGACGAAGGAACTCCCGAGGTCTCGCACAAGGCCCCAAGGGACGCAGTCCCGACTAAGGGGTTGGAGGGCGAGGACATGAAGGTGGTGGTAGAGGTTCCCCTGGTAGTGATTGCGCCGACGACCTCAGGGGTTCCAAGCCTGGAAGCAGCTGGGGCAATGGCGTCCAAGTCGTCATAGCCGTCGAAGGCGCCCGCGTCGAAGCCGGAGATCCTAGCGACTACAGCTTCATCATCGAGGAAGCCCTCGGTTTCGTGGGCTTTAGACGTCTTCGAGAGGGGGCTCAGCCGCAAGCTGGGTCCCGAGTTAGACAAGCCCGCCCACATTAGTATCGGGCTTCGCGTCCTTCTGGTCACCAAGTAAGTATCGCTCCCTCGTCCCAATTTATCTTCCTCCTTTTGTATTGTCGTTGTTTTGATTGAGGGGGCTCGCGCAGGTCGGGGGCTAAGAAAATTGGGCGTCCTTCGGTGGCTAAGATTCCACCAGCCACCGACGTGGGAGAGGGCGACCCATCCAAGGAGAGGAAGGTCGCTGATGAAGTGGCGACCGCTGAGGCCGCGAAGAAGCAGAAGGGGGCGCCGATGATGCTACGACCAAGGGCAGCGCTGCGGAGTCGGCTGCTGCTCCAGTCGCCGAAGAAGTGATGGCGACGCGATCAGAACCAGCAGCGGCTGCGTCCGTGCCGGATGTGCCAGCCCCAGCAACCAGCGCTCCTGCCAGAGCGTCGGCGACCTTCCCGCGGTTCATGGCGAGAGGGTTTCCAAGTGTAGCGGACACACAGTCTCCGCAGAATCCAGAAGTCGTGGATGCGGACATTGGGTCCCGCCGCGGGCGCACTTCCTTCATGGTCCCGTCGACTGATGCCGGGGAGCTTCACAAGATGCTCGGCTCTTCTATTCAGGTATGTCCAGTCCCCGAGTTCCTGGTCGCTGAATGTCAGCGTCTGGGAACTGAACCTCTTTCTCCTTTCCAGTCCCTGAATTCCTAGTCGCTGAGTTTCGGCGGCTGGGAATTGAGTTTCTTTTTCCTCCTTCTCCAGTCCCGGAGTTCCTGGTCGCTGAATTTCAGCGGCTGGGAACTGGATTTTGTTTTGTCAAATGCTTAGGTGTGTTCTTTGTTTGCAGGGGCTGCAAAGGGAGTCGACCGATCGCCAGGCCACAAGAGAGCGCTTGGAGCGTAACTTGCGCGACACGCAGGAGGTGAACCGGCAGCTTCAGGAAACTATTGGTGGGTATTTGTTTGTCTTTGTTCTTCTTTTTCTGGTGTAAGCTGGTTGTGTACATTGCTCTGATGTCTTCACTTGCAGATGGTTTCCCAGCTGAGATCTCCAAGGCCCATGAGGGGTATGTCCCAGTCGGTGAACTAGATGCGGCGAATGGGCGAATAGCCTCCTTGGTCAAGGACTTTGAGGAGGCTAAGGAAGCCTCAATTTCTTCGGAGGAACGTGCGAAGGCTGCCGTCGCCGCTGCTGAAGAAGAACGCAAAGCCGCGGACTCCGTCATCGTGGGGCTGCACAACGAGCAAACTGCCTTGGAGAAGCACGTCAAGGAGAACTGCCGCAAACTCCTTGGTTAGTCTTTGTCTTTGCTTTACCCTTTTGTCGAGTCCCCGCTTTGGGGGTTTCATTGTTTCACTGACATCTGATTTTGTAGCTATGGTAGGCCAAAACGACCCGGTGGTGCAAACTTACAACGCTTCGCAATGCGTGACTTCCGTGGTGAATGCGCCACTGTCGTGGAAATGGCTACGGCAGTCGCTGCCAATGGCAGTGATTGAGTGTTTCGTGAGGAAGAGTTGGCGGCCATCTGCAGTGCGAGATGGGGGCGGATGCACATGGGTTTACCCAGGTTTGGCCCCCGGAGGGTAAAGACCTACTCCTGCTAGATTAGATTATGAGAGAGCGAGTTACAGGGGTGGCGAGCTCGGCGGCTAGGCAGCGAGTCGCTTGAGGGGGTGTATGATGGAACGTGAGTCTCTAGGATACCCTAGGGAGGTTTATATATGGAGCACCTCGCTAGGGTTTACAAGTTATCCCTGAATAAGATAAGGATCCGGAGGCCTTTGACCTAGTTCGACTGGGCTTCTGCTACGCTCCTGGGCTTCTAGTCGCTAGTCGCTGGGCCTTTCCTTCCTTCGTAATCCAGTCGTCGTCTTCCGGACGCACTCGCGGGCCTTTCGGCCCGATCGGAACGTCCTGCTGGGCATACCCCCTTCAGCATATCCCCATCACTAAGTTATTAGCAACTCGTTGTAAATCAGATATTGACTATAGTAGGAGAGATAAACACCCGCCAGCCATTTATGCAAAACTAGTTGCATGTCAGTCGTGGAACCGGTCTCATGTGCGATGACATGTAAAGTTGGTCCGAGCCGCTTCATCCCACTATGCCACCAATATCCAAAATACACGAAAGAAGCAATAACATGATCATCATCGCCCACATATAAACATATGTGTACTACCCGTGCAAATCACCTACGCATAGATCAGGCTCTGATACCACTATTGGGTTCGCATCATAGAAAACAATTTTTTTCCTACGATGGGAACTATACGCCAAGATCTATCTACTAGATACAAGCAACGGATGGATATACATCTATGGAGAACTTACCCTCAAAGACAACAAAGCTTTGCTAACGAGTTGGAACTCGTGGATGATGTAGTCGAACGCTTGCCGATCTCAAGATCGCGTGGAAGTCCTAGTGCTGCATATCAGCAGCGCATCCGTCCTCGCACACAAGTTCAGGCCACCGAACAACCTCCACCTCCTCGCTCCAGTAAATCAGCGGAAGCAGCAACTCCTTCCAGACGAAAAGCCAACGGGAACATGTATCTCGCTAATCCGAGACTATGGGGAATATATCTAGAGGGGGACAGAGATCCTTCACGAGGAGGTGTACTTTGTGAGGAGGAGAGGGGGCCTTTTATAGGGACAGGGGGGCAGCCCCTTCCCATGGCCAGCGCCATGGGGAGGTGCCCCCACCTCTTCCCTCATTCATGTGGTGAAGCTCCATTCACATAAATCTAGCCTCCACTCAAAATTTCACTCATATGCATTAAATTTTCACCAAATTTAATGAAACTCTCACTTAATAAAAATCTTTTATTTATTTTATTCAGAATTTTGTTAATTACTTTAATTAACAAATATTCACATAAAACCCCTTGCAACATTTAAATATCACATGCAGAACCAGTTTCTGCAATTTCACCCAAAATAATTCCGGTTTCCATCGAAATGATTCCAGCGCTTTACAATTCTTTTGTTTGAAACATATATGCTCCAAATGGTGTTTGGAAACCCTTAAGTGTGTCACACTATGGTTCGCGAATAATGCAGACATGATTGAGACTCCTATCAGATCAATAATAAGAAGCGGGACCTGGAGATCCATTCTGACTCCTGCACATTAAACGATGACTTCTGTGATCGTGAGAACCTTTAACGCTAGTAAGTTAATCCCTTTGTCTCATGATATATTACATGTCCGATATTCGATCATCGGTATCCAAATACCTAGTTTGATCTCATTACCGACATGCACTCTTTTCTCATTCCCGTGATATAACATTCTAGTGATCACATCACTTGCTTACAAGCTATTCTCAATGTGATATCACCGATAGGGCCCAGAGTATATGTATCCGTCATCGGGATGGATAAATTTCACTCTTGATCCATGAGCCTCTACATAACACCTTCGTAGCATTGAACTCATCTTTATAGTCACTCTTTTACAGTGTGACGTTTGATGTTATCAAGATACTCCTCTGGTGTTAGTGATTAACATGATCTCATGGTCTAAGGACTAGGATTACTTCGTATGATGTTATAGCAATATAAACTCGATGACTTTGATTGTAATGCTATACTTCGGATGAATGTTCATCACATCATTTCCCCAATATTGTGACCTCGTTATTAACGACATCCAATGTCCATAATGAGGAAACTTTGATCATCTTGTTAATCAACGAGCTAGTTTAAAGAGAGGCATAATTAGAAACTTTCCATTTGTTTATTAAACACACATGTATTAACGTTTACGTATTAATATAATTATAGCATGCAAAATAAACATCTATCATATGCCTGGAATATACATAATAACAACTTTATTATTGCCTCTCAGGGCATATCTATAAAGTTCTTCCCCACTACGAAGCAATTAATGTTTGCAAGCTAAAATCTCATGTAGCCACGTCACCCTAATTAGTATTAACCATTCGATTTCAAAGATGCGGTCTGTATGTTCCAATCGTCCGTTTGCTCCACCATCCTAACCTGGATGTGGATTATTGTCCTCTCTATAGCTAGCCCAATTCGCTTGACCAGTTAAGCCCATATCAGGATCCCAGCCTTTTTCTCTACCCAGCCAAATTCCACTTCTTCTTCTCAGGCTGCAGCTCCAAGGGAAAAAACTGTCGGACGGCAAGACAAACTCGCTGCCCCTGCAATCAACGTCGGTCGTGCCTCCCGAGCTCCCAATCGAATTGATGGATGCCTCACACCAGAAACTGACCGATGCCTCCCGATCTCCCATTTACCTATCGTTTTCGCTCCTCCTACGATTTGATGGTAACGCCCGCTGCATGATCTGTTCTATCTCACTCTAATGGCTTCCGTCCGCTGTCTCTTTAGCTCAATGGTGTATTTTAACCCCTTGATTTCCTCTTCTTCAAACCCCCTCAGTTGCCACTCTCGTGCAGACTGCTCGCTATGTTCGTCACGTCCACCTGCTGTTCTTGCTGGATGTGAATATTCTCGATCCCCACATCCGTCAAACTACCAGCAGGTCTTCATCTCATCTGCCTTATCCATTTAACTTTTATTTCATTATTCTCATATGTGCGATCTATTTTCTTTTGATTTCATTATCTACTCTACGACTTTTGTACAGCTCTATTTATACCGCCTTAACTGAAATTCACGTGTATTCTATGCAGATGTGTTCGTACTGTCTTATCTGAACTACCTTTGCACCAATTTCCGTTTGACAATAAGGCTTACTGCGCTTGGTTTCATTTTGTTTATTACTTCAGTCCTATTCCATTCCAAACGGTATGTCTCTACAATACATCTGCTAACCATTTTTTCTGCTTTACATGTTGTTATTTGCCATGGTTTGTTGTTTTCCATAATTAAACAATTGTCTGGCTCACCTAGAATTATGATGCTCTCTAGACTTTTTCCAATTATTATGTTCACAATTTCTATCAGCATGGATACGGGGGAAAGTTCTTCACGTTTTACACCCCAGCGTGGAATCCCACGTGGCCGAAGTGGTCGTCGGCGCCGCCAAACGTCACCTGTTACAGTACCCCACACAGACCCATCTATTACATCCGAGTCTCGATGTAGACTAGACTAGCAAATACACGTGGAGGTTAGTTCATAAATTCAATTGTGTATATTTGACGCACAAAAAATATATACAGTTGTTGCTCCACATTCCCTATACTGTATCCTAGCATGTTCTATTTTTCCGTGGATGTAGATCAAGTGCTACCTTCCACGCAACAATATTCACGGCATGTCCCGGTAGGACGGTCAAACTCAGCTTCGTGTTCATCTACTTCACATAATATAATAACATCAAATCCATCCAGTGGACAAAATATTGCTGGACAACTCTCCAGGTCTTATATTTCTACACCAAGTCAAACACAACACCACCAACGTAAGATTTATTTATTTCCCTTATATACTACAATCGGGCAAGACATCTCCATATGACCCAAGTGCAATATCACACTACTTACAGGAACAATTTTTACACCACTAAATCTTGGTGGCCCCCAACATAATTGCTCACATTGTGGTGCTTTCTTTTGGTACGACGAGCGTGTTTGTAGAGAGAGGCATACATCAAAGCCAACATACAATTTATGTTGCAAAGGAGGCAGCATCATACTTCCACATTATAACCCACCACCACAACCACTTCTGGATTTGTTAACTTCACAAGATAAAACCGCTTCCAACCACTTCTTTCATCATATATGACAATACAATGCTATGTTTGCTATGACTTCTATGGGATCTAAGGTTATTGAATCTATAAACGATGGTCAGGGTCCATATTTTTTTAAGGTTAGTGGTCAAAGTTGCCACCGTATTGGTTCTATGCAGCCATCTCAAGGCCAACAGCTAGAGTATGCTCAACTTTACATATATGATACAGCCAATGAGGTGCCACACAGGATCAATATTGTTTCTTCTCCTAGGGGCTCTTTTCAAGCTAATGAAGACATTGTAAAATACCTTATACAAATGCTTAACACTCACAACCCCATCGTCAAACTCTTTAGAACTGCAGGTGAAAGATTAAATGGAGATACATCTAACCACTACCGTATTAGGCTATTTGGTAAAATTGATGCTCATGGAGATACATCTAACCATCTGAGGTAGTGGGATTGGTAATTGGCGATATTGGAGCAACTAATATTGGCAGAGACCTTATAATAGATGACCGTGAATATGGCCTTCATCAGATAAATGAAAAGCATCGCAAGTTCATGGCAATGCAATATCCTATCTTATTTCCATACGGAGAGGATGGCTACCATGATTCCATATTTTATCGTCACACCCCCTGGTCTCAAGATATGCAACGTAAGAAAGCAACAATGCTTGAGTACTATGCTTATAGGTTGCATGACAGGCGCGGGGACTTCAACACTCCTTTGAAATGCAAAATAGGGACCCAAGCTTATGAAGTTGATGCCTATTATTGTGTCGAGGGAGAACGCCTAGGGCACTATAGAAAACCAAGCTTCCAGCGGAAATATAGATCAGCATCCTTCAACTCCTTGACTAATTCTGTTGCAAGAGGCATCACTTCTAGATCTTCTGCCGGGCAACGTATTATCTTACCATCTTCATTTACTGGAGGCCCCCGCTATTTATATCAAAACTATCAAGACTGTATTGCTATTTGTAGAAAATATGGATGCCCCGATTTATTCATCACCTTTACGTCAAATCCAGCATGGCCTGAAATTACAGAGGCTTTAGCATCCTTTCCTAGACAACATCCTGAGGATAGGCTCGATATTGTAGATAGAGTTTTCAAAATGAAGTTGAATCACTTCATAGATGATATTAAGAAAAGAGAATTTTTTGGCCCTATAAATGCAGGCAATGTTTCGACAAATCTCTTTGGACGTTATTTAATTTACCACAAACTATCTTACACCAAACTAAACTATTGAATTTTTTTAGTTGTGTACACAATCGAATTTCAAAAACGTGGCCTCCCACATGTTCATATCATTGTATGGTTGGCCAAAGAACCCCTAGATATGGAAAAGATATATTATTTTATCTCTGCTCAATTGCCAGATCCGACAGCTGATCTAGTGGGCTATGAAGTTGTCTCTTCTTTTATGATTCATGGACCTTGTGGCCCTCTAGGACAAAAATCTCCCTGTATGTCTAAAGGAAAATATTCCAAATTCTACCCTAAGGAATTCTGTGAAAAAACCATTGTGATAGAAAATGGGTTTGCTCAGTATGCTCGACCGAATAATGGAGTAGTTGTTAACAGAAATGGAATTAACATTCACAATGGATTTGTAGTTCCTCACAATCTAGACTTGGTGGTTAAATATCAGGCACACATAAATGTCGAAAGGGTCAACCATGATGGTATGCATAAATATCTTTTCAAATATGTCACAAAAGGCTTTGATTGTGCAAGAGTTGGATCTTATAAAAGTTCCTCATCCTCAGAATCATCCAGTGAAACTGTCAATGAAATAAATAATTTTCTTGAGTGTCGTTGCGTCACCCCACATGATGCATCTTAGCGTTTGCTTCAGTTCGACATTCACCATACTCTCCCATCAGTTGAACGCCTTCCTGTGCATCTACCATTGGAGAATAATTTTGTGTATGCAGAGGATGACAACCTAGAAGAAGTTATTTCAAACCCAAATAATTTGAAGACTAAGTTAACTACATGGCTAGAAGCCAATGGTCATTCCCCTGCGGCTCGAGACCATACTTATATCCAGTTCCCGGAACATTTTACATGGCATTCAGACAAAAATGGGAAGTACTCGGATACACGTAAAGGCTCTCAAAAGAAAATTGGTCGTGTTGCTAATGTTAGTCCTACACAAGGAGAAATTTCTTATCTCCGACTATTGCTTCACATTGTGAAAGGTGCAAAATCCTTCATAGAAATCCGCACAATAGGAAATCGGGAATATCTGACCTTTCGTGCAGCCTGTGAGGCTTTAAGACTTCTTGGTGATGACCAAGAATGGTCCCATGCTCTCACAGATGCAAATCAGTGGGAACACCTTCCCAATTACGACATCTTTTTGTCACAATGTTGCTATTCTGTGAGGTCACAAATCCAAAAAAACTTTTTGATGAACATGCTTCCTCGATGCGTCAGGATAGTACCTATAGATTAAATCGTAATAGTTTCCAAAGAAGCAACTCATCTACAGATATTGCCATCTCATTTGTTCTATTTGAGGTTGATAAATTGTTGAGAGATGCTGGGTATTCTCTATCACATTTTAATTTACCACTACCAGATGATATAGCAAGTGCTTCCCTTGAAAATAGGCTATTATTAGATGAGATAAGTTATGATATTCCTCAGATGACCACAAGTTTATCTGAAGATATTCCAAGACTGAATAAGTGCCAAGGAAAAAGTTTTTTATGCTATTTGTAATTCTGTCAAAAATACAGAAGGCCAAACATTCTTTGTATATGGATATGGAGGCACCAGGAAAACCTTCCTGTGGACAACTATACTTAACTTTGTAAGAAGCAAAGGAAGGGTAGCTTTGGCTATTGCATCATCAGGAATTGCATCCTTATTGCTTCCAGGTGGTAGAACACCACACTCCCGTTTTAACATCCCATTGGATATACGTGAGAATTCTATGTGCAATGTAAAAAAAACACTAACTTGGCTGAACTTATTCAAAAGACATCTCTTATTATTTGGGATGAAGCACCAGTTAATCATAGGTATTGTTTTGAAGCACTTGATCATACACTAAGAGATATGATGTCAAAGACCAGACCCGGTTCAGAGGACAAACAATTTGGTGGGATAACCGTTGTTCTTAGTGGAGACTTACGCCAAAATCTTCCAATTATACCAAATGCAAGAAAGCAACAAATCTTAAAAGCTTGCATTGTAAATTCTTATTTATGGCATGATTGTGAGGTTTTAGACTTGATAGAGAATATGCGGCTCACCTCAAAATTTCTTTCGCCATCTGATAAAGAAGAGCTACATATGTTTGCTGAATGGCTTTTGAGGGTGGGGGATGGTACTGAACCTTTCATTCCAATTGAAAATGAGCCTGAAAATATTTTCATCAGAATTCCTCCATCTCTCCTACTCCCAACAGACTATAGAAATCTTAAAGGTTTGATTTCTTTTGTGTACAATTCCGACAACTCCCAATAGACAGATATTGCATCATACTTCTATGATTGTGCTATCTTAACTCCTACAAATGAGGTTGTTTCTGAAATAAATAGGAAAATGATTGCTGAATTACCAACGAATGAGATGTTATATTACAGTGCAGATTCAATCGATGACACTTCGTCCAACCTGTCCACGCTAGAGGCATTATATCCCACTGAGTTTTTGAATACCATTCCCATGAATAGGCTTCCAGATCATGTGTTGCATCTAAAAATAGGAGTCCCTATAATGTTATTACGCAACCTAGATCCCTTACGTGGTCTTTGTAATGGAACTAGACTCATTGTTACACAACTTACAAATATGGTAATTGAAGGAGAAATAATTACTGGGAAAGCTAAAGGTTCAAAAGTTTATATCCCACGCATTGTAACCACTTCAGCCCAGTCCAGGTGGCCATTCAAATTGAAGCGTCGACAATTCCCAGTACGACTTTCATATGCTATGACAATTAACAAAAGCCAAGGACAGACTCTCGACAGAGTTGGTGTCTATTTGCCAACTCCAGTTTTCTCTCACGGCCAATTATATGTTGCTTTCTCACGAGTAGCATCTCCAAAAGGCTTATGGGTTCTTATTGAGAATAGTCCTCCATCACATGACAATTGCACCCACAATATAGTCTACCATGAAGTTTTTTCTCATATCAAAAAACACCTTCGTTAAATCAGAAAGGTATGCTACAAACAAACGACAATACAAGTTTTTCAAGATCCTTACATGATTGATTGTGTGTAATCTTGAAAATAAACAGATTGCAAATTCTTATCATTGTGCATAATATTTCTTTTCTTTTAGAGACACATCGATCATGAACTCTTCTACAAAATTTGCAAGCATTACTCTAGGACAACAAAACTACAAGGTGTTTGGACGACTCATACGACTTTGGGATTCAAAAAATATGAACTCCAAAGCTGCAAACCCTTTCATCAGCATTGATAGAATAATTCTCGCTGAAGATGTAAGTATTCTATGAATATCTTTCATCAAATTCATTAGCACTTTCATAAAATATCTTACCACATTAATTTAATCATATTATTGCAGGGTACTATGGCACAAATAACTATCCCAAGAAAAGTTGAAAAACAGTTTCGACTGTCGCTACAAGTAGGATCTGTCTACATATTTGCGGATCTTAACGCTATTGATATTGCACATAAAAAGTATATTTACCACCACCAGAAGTACATACTTCAGTTTAAATCAAGCTCCAAGGTTTATCCCATGCAGTCACGAGGAGCCAACATTCCCCAATTTGCCTTTGATTTCTACCCGTTCGATAAACTATCAACCAAAGACATTCAGACCAAGCCACTTCTAGGTATTTCTTACAATTTTTTGTGTGCCAGTTATATTTCCTAAAATCATACATTTCTTGAATACTTCTTTCCATAGATTTAATAGGAGTAATCAGCTATGTTGGCCCATATGACTATGCCAGCCCAACATCTCAGTACAAACTCAGGAAAGTCCACATCCGTAACCAAGAGTAAAGATCGTTTTCACAATTCAGATGAATTATTTTGGTGCACAGTTATGTACATCTCTTTTCATCGGTCTTTCGTCATGTTTCAGTGAACAAACTCAACAAATAAATCTCTAGGGTCAACATGACGAAGCATTTGATGAAAGCAATGTCCTTGCAAAATCAAAAGAAAAAATTGTGGTATGTGTGTTTGCTGGCCTCACTACAGGAAAGTTTTCAGGTAAGTTCGCAATAATTAATATTTCCTGTAACAAATTTAGAAGCATGAAATACAACAATAACTATTGATATATTACAAAAAATAGAGGCTTCCTCAAGTTCAGCAACCCAAATATACATTAACTTGGAAATACCAGAGGTTGCCCAATATGCAAGCAGGTTGGTCAAGACTTCCATCTACAATAGTTTACCTTCTTTGTATATATACATACACAACCTAGACTACGTACTAAACATGTGTATATCTACTTTGAAGTTATCAATGGAAAATTCGGACACTACAGCAACAACAACCTCAGGTTTTCCGCCTATCTCCCATTCAAGCAGCAGGCAAACTACACAAATTGGCGGAAATATCTACAATGCCAATTTCATCTTTTCAGGTACCTATTCATTTGCGCGGATCTATATATCACTTCAGAAATATTATTTTAATTAACACTCTACACTTTCATAACAAAAGGGAGGAGCTACCTACAGTTGCATTGCGAAGATAGAGGCAATAATACAATCATCGAAATGGTATTACAAAACTTGCAAAACATGTGGTCAAGGATACAACAACAACATGGACACGTAGAGATGCGCATGCACTCTTTCGGCACCCAAACCCATGTCACCTTCGAGTCAGTGGCGAAGGACGAAAAAAATCGAGGTCAGGCGAACTCTAAAGTATATAAAAAGATTGACATAAAAAATCCAAAATTGTCTAGACACATTAATACTTTATATGATCATAATAACTTAGTACAATGGTAAATGCAACTTATTTAAATAAAAGTATAACCTACGAACGTACCAACAATGAAGCATTAATGTCGTCTAGAAGTCCCAGGCAATGGCAAAGCTCTACCTTGTTTTTGAAAATCTTTCTTAATTTCACCAAGATCAAGACTTTTGAATATTCCTCTCTCGATGTAGCACACCATCAAATCATTAAGCCAACCATCCGACATCTTATTGCGTAACTCGGTCTTAATGATCTTCATAGCTGAGAATGCCATTTCAACTATTGCCGTCGCCATCGCCAAAAGCAATGCCAACTCAATGAGGCGGTAAACTGTAGGAAACATGATATGTCTTTCAAGTTCAACCATCTTTTTAGCTAGACCTTAAATATCAAGACAAACTCTGAAATCTTCAGTTCTCTTCATATGAATAATGAATAGTTAAAGAGCATCTTGTATATGTTCACGCTCATAATCAGAGAAATCCTCTTGGTAAATCTCTGTAAGGCGAGCAAGCTTTTCCACATTGAACCTAGCAAATGAATCTCTTGGATCAAGACAAGAGAAGTTTTGAACAACCTCCGAAGATATCTCATTAAAGCGATGATCAAACTCAGTGATAATAGAGTCTATGGCATCATAGAAGGTGTCAACACGATAAAAATGATCAGTGGTGACCTGGAATTTTCCCCCTTTTCTTGTTTTACCCCATTTTGTTACCTTTAGATCCATACTTGGGATTGTGATCTCATTTTCAGTGCAAAATGATTTGACATCTTCCAAGAGTTGTTCCCAACCATCATTCCTCCAATTCATCAATCGTGTTCTCACATCAGTAACCAAAGACATTGCCTGAAATGATACAATTACAAAGTTTAGATCAATAAAATAAGAATAGGGAGTAAAACCATAAAATACTACTCATCACATACTTGAACAATATTTTGGTCCTTCTTTTGTAATAGAAGAGATACATCATTTGTCATACGAAGTAGTTTTAACATCATCTTCATGATGAACACAAAGCCAAAAGTCTCCATTTTATGAACATAACCTCCCGCCTTAGTTGGATTACGAGAGTCATCCTCAACAATGCCCAAAACTTCTATCACTGCATCCCACATTGATTCAATACGAGATAATGTTGTGTAGTGAGAACCCCATCTTGTATCTCCAGGTCGGCATAAGGATGTTTCTTGATTTTTCCCTCGTCCTGTTGGCATCTCACCGCCCTTAATCTTAGCTAAAAGAATCTCTTTGTGCTTATCAAGCAATATATCCATCCTCCTGCAAGATGAACTACAGAGATTGGCAATCTCTTTCACATCGTCAAAGAAACCTTTGCAACATCTTGATAAAGCAACAACTACCAACTGCAACTGGTGGGCAAAGCAATAAATGTAGAAAGCATATGGGTTCTCATTACGGATTAACTTCTGAAGGCCATTAAATTCTCCTCTCATATTAGATGCTCCATCATACCCTTGTCCTCGTAATCTTGCAATAAGTAGACCATGTTCGACAAAAACCTCCAAAAGTGTCTTTTTTAAAGCCACAGATGTTGTGTTTGGGACATGCTTAATACACAAAAATCTTTCAATAATCGCTCCACTTTTATTCACATACCTACGATAATATGATATAGTTAGTTGGACTATACTATATTGAACAAAAGAAAACACATGATTAGTTAACATACTTGAAGACGTACCTCACAACCACAGGCATTTGTTCTTTGATCGAGATATCACGAGATTCATCAATAAGAATAGTGAAAAGACAACCATCCATCTCCTCTTTGATATATTTCGTGACTGCCTCCGCGCAATGTTTAGAAAGTATTTTCTGAATATCAGATGAAGTCATCTTTGCATTTTTAGGACATAACTCATCAAATGCAAGCTTCACTTCCCTATTCCTTTCTTTATACCAATCAAGCATTTCCAAAAAATTGCCTTTGTTCAAAGAAGTAGAGGACTCATCGTGTCCACGAAATGGTTCACCTTGCAATGCTAGGTAACTTACAATTCCCAAAGAAGTATCAACACGAGTTTCATACTTGACTAGGGAGTCTTTGCTGTAAGCTATAACTTTATTTTTCACACTTGCCCTTTGATTCTTAAAATCACCACAAGCTGTCCTTGAATTATTATGGATGCTACATGCCCCACCAACATGCTTACGGAATGCTGCCACCGCATTTTTCCAATGATCATACCCCAATTTGGTGAAAACATTATAACCAAACTTGTCATCCATCCGATCATGTTTAAAAAGATAACAGTAGAAGCAGTATGCCCTATCCTTATCCACACTATATTCCAACCAATTAAATTGCTTGTACCATTGTGGCCGAAAGCTTCTAGCATCTCTATCTTTAGGGAAATTATGACAAGTTGGTTGAGTTGGATCCTTCTCTAGATAAGCAAATATAACATCATCTCTAATATTGGGGTGAAATTGATCAATCGGAATGCGAAGTCCTGGATCAAACTTGATGTCATCTAGACCAAAATGATTTATACCTTCGTTTTCTTGAACATCAACACTCTCTTCAACAATGGCTTCGACCGTATCTGCAATATCTTCTTCCACTTGTTCGGCAGCCCCGGAATTTTCCGTCTCTTTTTCTACTTCTTGCTCTTGCTTTTGATGTACTGTAATATTACCACTCTCATGTGTGCTTGGTTTAGAGTTAGTGCCACTCGAAATTGGCACAAAATACCTTGTCAGACCTGCAATTCATAGTTCATAAATTACAAATTCATTAAATAAGACACTAGTGTTCTACCTGATTGTAATTTTTTTAAAGTACCTTTTCCTCCCTTTGGCCCCTTCCCCTTTTTTTCTATCTTCAATCTTGCTTGAATTCTCAGAAAAAAACCCAAATGCCCAAGTGTGGCTTCACTAAAAATTTGAGCGATTAGGGTTCAGAAGTCCACTGCCGGTTACCGATTGCAGTTTAGAATATAAGATGCCAAGGCGAGTGGCCTACCTGCGTTGTTGGTCAGTCCCCCGCCCGGTCAGGTTCAGCGCTCCCTTCAATCTGGCGATCCGACGTCTTGAAATCGATCACGCCGCCGCGAGCCGGCGAGCGATCGCCAGGTTCTGTTTCTATCGATGGCAGAAGCACGATGTTGTGCGACCTGGAAGACCTAGGCCGCTACGCGTCAATTGTAGGCTGCAGCAGCCTCGATGGGACACCGGACACGGAAGGCCCAAAACCATAGGCTCATGCAGAAGCATATATATACGTTGTATACAGTGCACATGCATGCATGCAGCTGATCCTTTTCATCATCCAGGCTCCAGGGCATATATATATATATATCGTATACAGTACACAATATAGCACCGCTGCAATGCCTAGGTATAAATTTTTTTTGGTCGGGAGCCAAGGTAGGGCGGGCGCCATACCTTGCCCTACCGAGAGCCTCGCCGCTGCTTCGAGTTGCACAACTGATCGCATCACCACTTTATTTATGAACAATCTGCTCAACTAACACCTATTATATTTTACTCATTTAGGTACAAGTTTCCCTTTAAAATTACTGATGACACAACAAGAATGGACACAATTGCTTTTACTTCTGTAGGTGAAGATTTGGTTGAGAAAACCGCTTCAGAAGCCTCTCAAAATATGAATTTAGATGCGTCAGACCATGCAGTTGCTCTTGACCAAGCCATTGGAAAGACAAGGCTCTTCACCATAGGAATGAATCCTGAGTATTTTACAAAATTCTCTATAAACTATGTGTTGAAAAAGAGTTACCCAGTTGATGAAAAAAATCTAAATACGACATTGTCAGCCCCACATGTCAAACCA
This sequence comes from Avena sativa, assembly GCA_916181665.1. Classification (NCBI taxonomy): domain Eukaryota; kingdom Viridiplantae; phylum Streptophyta; class Magnoliopsida; order Poales; family Poaceae; genus Avena; species Avena sativa. The sequence goes on from OV702290.1 coordinate 370,309,932, forward strand.
CTATACTTATTCAGATTGACACATCATATCGTCGTTTATTCTAACAAACTATTATTTTCATGACCCCGCGAACAAAAATGCATTAGTCCTCCCATCTCCCACCAACACACATCCTTTTCAGAGGTTTGGCATCTACAATTTGTTGTTCTATGATTCTATGATCTTTTCTTCACTCACTAAAAATTCTTTTGCATACAATTCCAGTTCAGATATTACTACATCATATGCACAATCTTCAAGTACTGTCACAGATAAATTTGTTCACACACAATCTGAATGCCTTGACATTGACAATCCAATTAGGTAAGAACTTGCCACACCAAAATTACTCTGTATTTTAAGAAATTTTACTATCTTGCCTTATGTCGACAGCTCAAATACAAAGAGGCAACTACTTTTTGATAAGGATACCGATGACAATAATCAAAGGTATACCATCTGACTATCTAATTCTTATTGCACCACCATTTCCCATTTTTTAAAAGTTTTAAATTGTTACATCATCATCATTCGCAGCAACATCACATCGGATAAACGACAAAAAATAAGGTAGTTACAACTTACTACATGAATCTTAACTTCCATTCTTACAAAAATATCCTGACTTGCATACCTCATATAGCCTTGAAGATACAGACTATTAAACAAAATTCTCAGCAACCTCCAACAAATTTAGAGGTAAATCTTCGCATGAAAAGTTATTTGCGATCTATTTTACTAAAGAACATATATCATATGACTTCTCACTGTTAAAAATAACATATTTGTTGACACTTTAGATACCCTGTCGTCTTTGATGAATAAAGGTTGCCTCCATGGCAGGCGAGTGGTAGTGGCTGTTACAGAAGACGGGAGATGTCTTGATGAATAAAGGGCTAACAACGATGGATTTCTCCAAAATTCTGTCTTTTTTGTCAAATATTTTAATTCTACTTCTACATGTGAGGAATACTATGGTTTTAAATTGACGTACATGTCTTTGTTCCTAATGTGAAGGATACATGCAACAAGCTTTCGTACAATTCTATTATTAATGATGTCTTCGTATGATTTCCAACCAAAGAAGTCTTCATAGAGTGTTAATGTAATTTTTCCATACAGAAGAACATCTCTGTTGCCCGCGATACAGAAGCACATCTCTACTGCCCGCAGCAACGCGTGGGGTGTCAACTAGTTCCCTTCATATAGTTCGTGTCTCATGAGTGCTAATGCTCTTACCCATCATAGCATTGCTACTACAGATATTTGATCAACTCATAGCTGAAATCTAGAGGTTTCCCCTATAAGGATTGTTCGTAGGCCAGCGGAGCCATTAGCATCTCAAGGTGTGCAAAAGTGTTATAGACATGTGTTAAGAAATATCATATTTTTTACTAACAAGTCAAATTTCGACATGCATCTCAATCACCGCTAAACATTAGCTCTTTAAAACAAATCCTATCAAGAGTGCTATCAAGTCCATCATTAGATCTGTGAGGTTGAGTATCTATAAGGATAGACTCTTAAGACAATTAAACATCACCCAAGAAATTATTTAGAGGCTTCATCAATATACATTTAATCGTGTCAAGTGTAGAAATCATGGCAATGTATCCTAGAGGATCACAATTTTTTCTCAAGAAGGACAAAGATTTGAACATAGTGCATCAAAGATCTAACTCAACTCTTATGAAACCTAACAAAAGAAAGTGCATCCCTTATATAAATATGAAACATAACTTACCTAAGAAAGCATTCAAAAGCAGCGGGATACATGATTGCACAAGAACTTTATCGAATAAGAACATTGCATAAGACTCTACACATGCAGAAGTAACTTCCTCAAGCTAGAACTTTGCATGAAATGAACTTGAATAGATTACCACAAGAAAAGAGAAAATGCAGTTATCAAAAGAGAGTGTGAAGAATTAAAGATTCTAGTGAAGGGGTTCTGTGGCAGAAAACAAAAAAATTCCTACGACATAACGCATCTAGCCAGGATCAATCTACGAGTAAAGCTATAATGGAGGAGGTTTCGGTGACATACCCTTGTAGACTGAAAGTGTTTGACGTTTCGAGAGGAACATTGTTGATGTAGACGTTGTCGTAGCCGACCTCAAGGTCCCGAATCTCCTTGCAAGTCACCCAGGTCCCAGCATGACAACCCTGGTGCCACAAATGGCAGCACCTCCAAGGTTTCGCACACGTACAGTGTACAATGAGGACTTCTGGCCCTGATCCCTGCCGGGGTTGCGGAAATGGATCTCCAGCTCGGAATCCTTGTAGCATCTCCTTGTGTCTCGATGAAGTCCTCCCTTTGCACGCACAACCCTAATAGGGAGCCGCGGTTGCAAGAGAGAGAGAGTACTTCTCTAAGGAAATTGCCTTAGAGAAATATTTGTGTTGGTGTGTCTATTCCCATCCCCAAGCCCCTATTTATATAGGGAAAAATAGAACACATCCTTCCCTAAAGTCCTAGGGTGGGACTAATAGTCAAAAGTAAAAGGGAGAAGAAAACAGCTAGTCGGTTGGGCTCACTGCGGCGGCCAGGTGGGTTGCACGCGCCCAACAGCGGTGGCCAGCGATAGCTGCCCGTACGGCATCGGTCAGGTGGTCCAGCTTGCGGCCCAGCACCACCTCGCGCGCTTGCCTGTGTGGGACCAAGGCCATGGCCCACCAACACCTGCCTTGACCTTGCTCCTGCCTTTGCACACCCACCCAGGTGGGCTAGCATCTGTGGCCCACTGGGCAGCGGCTAGTTTCCGCTTGCCAGCGCGGCTCCTGCTAGTGCCCGCTTGCTTGGTGGGCTAGCCGGGGCCCACCAGCAGCTGCAGCTTGCTTCTCCTGGGATGGCTTCCCTTCGACGTCATTTCCCTCCGAGGACTCGGCCCAGCAGAGGAAGTTGCCCCATAATAAAATGTTTAAAATATTAGTTTAATATATTAATATATAAATGCATGTTTATAAATCCTTTATTAATCCGAAAACACCTTTTTGGCTTTTCCTTTCTTCCGAACCTTTTCGGATCCTCTTTGGAACTTTTCTGGCATTCTCTCTTCGCATCAATTTTGAAGTTCTTTCTATTTCATACTTCGTTAATTCCTTTCTACCAAAGATCTACATTGGTCATCATACCCTTAAGTGTGTTACCCCTACGGTTCGGGAACATCACACACATGAGTGAGATATATCTCGAATCAATGATCATTAGTGGGACCGGGATGCCCATAATGACCCCTGTGCATTCCACAAGACTGTTGTCGTTTGAACCTTAAATGCTGAGTCCAATTCCCTTTGTTTCTTAGATACATGATTTGTCTGAGTCCTGATCATCGGTATCGAATACCTTGTTCAAACTCATTTCTGGCAAATGCATTTTTACTCATTCCATGGTATCCATCCCTATGACCTAGTCACATGTTGCGCAATATTTATGGATGCAATATCACTGAGTGGGACTAGTGTATCTTCCTGTCACATAGTTGAACAAATCTTGATCTTCATGCATAGGCCTCAACTATTGCTCTAGAATACCTAACATACATCTTTATAGCCACGCAATTATGGTCATGATGTTTGATGTAGTTAAAGCAGCCTCCGGAGATAGTGATTAATATGCTCTCACGGTCAAAGGAGAAGGATACTACACTTCTAATATTGCAACTATGAACATGTGACTTGATCATGTTGCAATACATGTAAATTATGGTAATGTCCACCACATCATTCACCAATGATGTGAATCCACTATCAGTTGGCATAAATGCACCATGATCATGAAACCTTGATCATTAGCTGCCCAATGAACTAGTATAACTAGAGGCTACTAGGGACTCTGGTTGTTTACATCACATGTGTATTAATGTTTCCGCTTGATACAATTATAACATGATATAACTATTATGAATTAATGAGATATGATAATAAACACCCCTTTATTATTTGCCTCTAGGGCATATCTCCTTTAGTCTCCCACGTGCACTAGAGTACCAATAATCTAGTTGCATTGTTACTAATCATGAAACCACGTCACATGTGTTTTCTATGATCATGCCTGCTTATGGAGGACCTTTTGTCTATGATCTGTTTTTACCAGATCCTTATGTTCTTTGCAAATCGAAAATGTCACCTATTTTGACATTTACATCATTATCACATAATATGCCAAAGTTTGTTCTAGCGACAGAGTGAGACACATGTTTTCATGTACCCTCATGACGGTTGATCAGTCACATCGAACTTTCATTGTTGTCATGTATATTATAGAAAACACACTCAGCTGAAGTCAGACTTCTTTTAAGCCATAACAATTTCACTAGCCATTTCCTAGATAGCCATATGATTCTTTTATCTATGTAGATTCTGACTGAGATTGCTTTTTAATTGCAACTCTCTTATCAAACCTTACTCTTCATAGTTTAGGGGCAATCTTTACTCTGGTCTAGTGGTTTACTCAAACAAGAACTCTTTATTTTTAACGATAGATTATGGGTGTATTTATATCGAGTATATGCAATGTGGTTATGTGGAATACTCTGTGACCAATTCATAGTGGATGTCACACATAATTTTCATTTAACCACCACTGTCTTATATTGAGTCATAACTCAATATTTATTTCTAGTTTCACAGGTAAGAACTGTTTCTGCCTTATGTTATTCCGAACTTTTTAGAATCTAAACCAGATATTATGAACTCTTTTAGAATCTATTTCCTAAAACACTCCGATAGCAATGTTCATTAAACATATCAATCTATCTTAATAGATTTCCGATGTTTAATGTTTCATTCAAATTTCATTTATCGAGTATTGTATATATACAATCATTTGTTATGCTCCCACTAAAAATGACATCTCATATGATATCAATATTTCCTCTCAACTCCTACTCATAACATGTCACACATATTATGACCAAGAAACTACTTAGGTCCCACTTAATTTTATCAAAGTACATGACTTCTCGATATTTTGACAAATTCCAAAATACTTGATCATATATCAACTCGAGAATTCCTACTACAAGACCTCTAGAATTTTGTCTAATTTACAAAACCTTGCTTGTTGTATCAATTACAACCTATTCTTTAATCCTAGATTAAAGATCTCACAGTTTTGATAATCATGCTAGTGCTGATCGAACAGTCTTAACTACTGGTGACGAGGGGTTAACTCATCAATGACCATCGTTGATGGAGTTAGGTTCGAGGAAGTGGGGAGTGCTGGAGCCATCGATCGTCTAGCAAACAAGCACACAGGTGACACGAGGTTTTACCCAGGGTCAGGCCTCGTAGAGGACCTTACTCCTGCTTGTCTGGTCTTGATTATGAGGGAGTCGAAGGTTACAAAGGTGCACAGAAGCAATCTGGTGGTGTGTATGTGGGGGTGTATGCGTTTGTCCTCCTCGCTGCCCCCTCCTGGCCTTTATATAGCGAGGCTAGGTCTCGAGGTAGCAGATCGAGTCGGTTACAAGTTAGGGTTTTCCTTTAAGTTTCTATCTACACTTTGTCGTGTCCTCCAAGAAGTCGAACTTCTAGCCGACCACCCGAATCTTTGCTGGGCTTCGATTGCACTGTCGACTCCTTGGGCTAAACCGTATAGGCTAATCTCAGCTACCTGTAAGGTATGCCCACATCAGTAGCGTCCAGCTGAATCACAGATTCGGGTGGAGACTATAAGTTTTTCAAGTGCGTGGGATATAAGCTCATCTGAAGTTCTTTCGGGTACTGCAATTTATGTTATAGGGATTATCAATATGCGTGACGGATTCATCCGATGGATCGGGATCAGTTAACTGCCCAAGGGAAAAACAATGCTATCTACTCAAATTCGAGTCCTGGCGTAATTCAACTCTGGCCGTGGAGGTCCTATAGAGTTTGAATTCCAGTGTTTTAGGTGTGGGCACTCAATGCATCCGTCAAGGCTTATTTCATCGTGCCTGTCGACACGGTTTATATCTGGTAGAGCGCAGCAGATGCGTTGTCATGCCTTTTTCAGGTCTTACCTTCATGTTGTAAACGCGGCATCCGAAATCTTAGTCACCATGGAGGTGATTCGGGTGGCCCAGGAGACATAGTCTCTTTGCAAGGAGAATGTGAGACAGAGTTGCCATTTCGAATGTGGACGTAATCAACACACGTTTAATAACTATTTTTTTCATAGCGTGCGTGACCAGCGTTCCCTATGGGAGTAGCCCCCGAGTGCCTATTCGAGTCGCAGACTTTGGTGGGGACTCTGAATATGCTTTCGGCTGCTGTCATTTCTTGTTTCAGCCGAATGTGTTTTCAGCGATCCCTATGGGAGTTACCCCCGAGTACATAATTGAATTGTTGATTCGAAGAGGGGTAGTAATTTGGTGAAGGCAGTTCTTTGCTTATGAAAATCTTTGGGTGCGCAGCCAGCGCTCCTGTTAGGAGTAGCCCCCGAGTGCTCGGTCGACTCGCAGAGTCAAGCAAGGACTAAAGTAGTCAAATGTATCCTCTGCTGAAGCAAATGAAGTTAGTGCTGACGATTAGATGATATCATTTGCCCGGCTAAGAGTTATTGATGGGACATGACGAAAGTGGGGCCCCGTCTCTGATTGAGATTTGACCAGGCATGCATAATCATCATTTTAGCTGCATCTCCTTGATTTTCGCGCATAGTGGGAAAAGTGCGGCGACGGTTCACCGTTCCATCGCCACGCGTCCGCCTTGATTTGCACCCTTGTCTTCTCATTTGAGTTGTCTCTTTTATAAATATCATAGGGCTTCCCAAAGTGGCTGAGTGGATTAGCACTAGTCATATGCTCAAACTCCATCATGTTGGTGGAAACCTATAACTCAAAACAAAACTTAGCAAGACAAAAATAAATAAGAAAAAACTAAAAGACCTACAACGCTTAGCTCCCTGACAACGGCACCAGAAAATAGCTTGATGACTGCAAGTGCATAGATCGTTTGTAGCTAGTTTCGAAATAAAGATATCGATCCCACAGGGAGCAGGAGTCTGAAGTCTAAAAACTCTTGAAATAAATATTACAATAGAAATGCTAAGTAAAGTTCTAAGTGATAAGATAAAATGCGAGTATTGCGTAAAAAAATGTGTTTTTGGGGTTTTGGTATAGAGCAACAATAAGTAAATTAAAACAATTGAACACAGAAAGTAAGTATCGCGTATGTAAGAGAGATTGGAACTGCAATAGGGAAAAGCGTTCTCAGGGAGTAGCAGATACACCACTAGCATTATAAGGAGCTAAGGTAAAGATTATTATCATGAACATTCTCAACTATGTATGTGTGGGAGGAACTCCGTATTTGGACAAATAGGCAGCAACCACTGCTCACATCATCCTCATAACCACAACAGCCATCAATCGAATTACTGCGCTATTAAGGGACTTAATCCGGTAGGACGTATCCCTTGGCATGGATAGTGTTCCATGAGTTTCCTCGGTTCCCAAGTTGATAGGTAAGGGGTGCTAACAACTTTATAGTCACTATAAGTGCTAACACACCTCCGTCTACCAATAAGTAGTTCCCTTCATCGAGTCCCCATGAGAGGCAAATATTGAGAGGTCGACTACTCTCAACATCAAGATGAAGACAATCTAACACATGGTCATAGCGATGAATATCATAATAAACTTTATCTTATTTCAATCTCATACTAGGGTTTCTCCATCTCCCCAAGAACTAATGATCTACTCAGATATGGAGGCAATCAACATCATGGCAATAATAATGGAATCTATCATAGATGAATAGTACTTGTATAAATCCACAACGAGTACGGAAATTACAACAAGATCTAAACAAGATGTAGATGGGATGGATGGAGATGGTGGTGATGCAGCGGTTGATGATGAAGATTGATGCCTTAGCCTCTCGGATCTGCGCAGGGCGAAGGTGGATCCTTGGTGGACGAGTTCCCCCTCTAGATGCCTTTCGGAGGTGAGGTTTCAGCGATTTCTAGGTGTTCTATATGTTGTGTCCCTGATGCAGTTGCACGGGGTGAAACTATTTGAGGAGGCGGTGGCGGCGCCAACTATACGGCAGGAACTATACGACCAAAAAATTTATTCCCGCCGTATAGTTGGTCGTTAAACCGTCTGTACGCCTTGTTCACTTCAGGTTTTCTTCTAGTATTATTGATATCTCCCAAATAATCGATTTACGTTGTTTTTGGCTCCTTTTCTCCCTAGTATAACTACTCCAAGAATCGTTCATTGTATCCATCATCTGTCCTGATCCTAGTGAAAATAGACATAAAATGTGCGTGCGAACGCCGTAAAATACCAAGTTCCTACATCTACAATGCAAAATAATAATATAAAACATAATGCAAATATGCACTCATCAACTTCCCCAAGCTTAGACTCTTGCTTGTCCCGAGCAAGTTTAGCTTAATGGATGTTATCCTCATATTCATGAAGCTGAGTCAATAAAATAAATGAGGCAGTTGCAGCATGTGTTTATCATATATGATACATAGGAATAAGTTCGTGAATAGTACCTCACTCGAACCATCTGAATAGTATTAGCAGGCTTCCACACCTTAGTGATCAAAAATTCACAAAAGATCACTCTCAATATGATGTAAAAGTATTCAGTTCAACCGAATGAGTTAGCAAGGTAGTCCCAAGTGTTTTTAGATTAACATATTCACTTGGGATTTAAAATCTCAAAAGTGTCTCTTTGTAATACTACAATATAGTGGTGTATGGCTACTTGCTCTTTGCACATTCACTCTTTTTCTTCTCTTTTGTGTATATGCTCATACTTTTGTTTAAGTGATGTGCAAAGGAGCTAGCCATACATTCCACTTCATGTAGGAATTCAAAGTTTAACAATCTCAATTATCAATTTCCAATTATATATGAAGCATTTTTATGACTTGAAGATTCTACCTTGACTTGTTCCCACTCTATTTTGATAGCACTTTTTATTTTCCTTTGTTCAAGGTTTGTTTTTCAACTTAACTGCATAGATAATTTTTCTTTGTAAATCAAATTGTTGACTTACAACATGTTGACCAAATTATCTTTGTATGTTCCATTAATTCCAATGGTGTGGAAGACTCCTATTGCTATCATCAAGTGCAAGTAAAATTATACTCAAGCCATTCATATATCCAATAAGACAAGGACAAACTCAATATTTCTCCATATATAATAATAATAAACTCGGAATTTCATAAAAGGGATTGACTATTCCTAAAGGGAATTCTAATGATGCAAACTTTATTTCTAGTTTGAACTAATGCAAGACTAAAATAGTAATGTGAAACTTATAAGATAGATTACAAGGTCTTAAAGATCTCCCCATGCTTGAAACCAAGCCAGGCGGGATCAAATAATCCCTTGCGATTATTTGATATCGTGATTATTGTAGATTACTATGGCACCATGGCATGTAACACCACGGTGCGTAGTTTCTTGTTGGTATCCTCCAGAGAAGTGATGCGGCTGTAGCACCTGCGCAAATCAGATTGCAGAGTGTCCACTTTATCTGTGAACTTAGTCACCAACGGGAGAAGATCATCCTTCTTCTCTATCTCCTTGAGACAGTGGCGGACTTCGACGCGAGGAAGTAGCTCCTGCTTCTGATATATCTCTAGTGCTCGCACACGATCCTTGGTCTTGGGAACAACTTCTTCTTCCTCATCCATAATTGATGGATCGGGGAAGTGGAAACTTTACCTCCACTCTTCTTGACGCTTCACCCTCATACGAGCACCAATGGTAGGCTTCGAGAGTGGCGCCTTCGCTCCCTTGCTAGCACATACACCAATATTAGATAATTCCTTACGCTTGTGCGGCCTGGGGTCCGTGGCGATGAACTTGACCATCTCCACACGCCCTTTTCCATGCGGCTTGGGACCTTCTCTCTCTTCTTGAGCTCTCTTAATTGCTGCCCAGTTGATCTCCGGGGGATCATAGACATCACGGTGGATGTAGAAATCAACCACATTATCATCGGAATTGTTGTTGTAGAAGCTTGGCTCGACATACTCCTTGTACCCCGGGCTAAACCTCTCCACCTCCTCGTCATCGTCCTCCATGGACGGGGTGCTAGAGCGGTCCCTGGAAGGAGCAATGAGCCCTAGGGGTTTCCCACGGCCTGGGACGGGATAGCGCATTGCTACATTGGTTCCTGAAGATTATGATTAGAGAGAGAGACAATGTCAGTATATAAGGGGGGTCAGAGGTCGGTAATACACGCGAGAAACACCAAATTCTCGTCCAAGAAAAGAATCTTAATGAAACAGGGAAAGAAATCACGGATTTGGAGGAGTCCTGCCGCGTAATGACCAACTATACGGGCGCGGTCCGTATGGCTCCGGTCGTATAGTTGGTTCCGGGCAGATATTTCCAAATATCTTGAGTCCAGGTCGGTTAAGTTACAACTCGGAACCGACAATAACATTTTTTTATATGAAAAACAAAAAGGTAAACGAAAATGTTTGATAGTTTAACGACCAACTATATGGCCGAAATATTGTCTCTGGTCGTATAGTTGTGACCATATATATACAGACATAAAAAATCGAAAGTGTCTGAGAGTTCAACGACCAATTATACAGCCAGAATTTTATCTCCGGTCGTATAATTGCGACCATATAGATACATACATCAAAAATCGAACATGTCTGAGAGTTCAACGACCAACTATACGGTCGGAATTTTATCTCCGGTCGTATAGTTGCGACCGTATAGATCCATACATCAAAAAATAATCACGAAGAAGATACAAAGGGTTTAATGACCAATTATACGGCGGGAGATTTTTCTCCGGTCGTATAGTTGCGCCCGTATAGTTGGTAAAAAACTCTAGAAACTTCAGAAAAACACGAGGAATTTAAAGGAAAAAATTTCAGAAGTAAAATCTGTGAAAACAAATCACTTATTTGAGTAAGAACACTTACCTTGAACTTACCATTTACTTATTCGGGGATGACAAGCTCCTCCAACAACAAAGACTTCTCCTCTTTTGAAGGAATTGACATTTGTTCATTGAATAATTCTTATAAGCGAAAATCACCAGGACTAAAGTTCCTCTCAATAAGATTGGTGTCTTGCTGGGCAAACATGGACACTGCATCCAACATCTTTATTTCTTGCCTCTGCATAATCTGCAGCTCAAATTCTTGAAGTAAAAGAATCCAACAGATCAGTCTTGGCTTATGGTTTTCCTCTCAAGGAGTTCTTTTAAACCATCACGATCCGTATGAACTCTTACTTTTGCATCAACTATATAAGAATGAAATTTATCTCAAGAGAAAAATACAGCAAAAAGTTCCCTTTCTTCCTTAGGATAATTCTTTTGAGCAATATTAAGAGTTCTACTAGCATGATGTATAATATTAAATCTGCGACCTATGTGTTGTCCCAGACTTACTCCTACAACATCATCACTAGCTTCACATAATAAGTCAAAAGTCATATCCTAGATAGGTGGTTAATTAATAGGAGCGTGGGATAAAGCATATTTGAGTTTATCAAAGGCTACAAGACATTTATCATCAAAATTAAATCTTATTCCCTTTTGCAGAAGGTTAGTCAAAGGTTTAGATATTCTAGAGAAATTTCTAATGAACCTTCTATAAAAACCCACATGTCCAAGGAAACTTCTTATACCTTTTATATCCCTAGGTTGTGTCATTCTCTCTATGGCTTCAACCTTAGCTCTATCCACTTCAATTCCCTTACCTGATACTTTATGTCCAAGGACTATACCTTCTTTGACCATAAAATGGCACTTCTTCTAGTTTAGAACAAGATTGGTTTCTTCGCAATGCTGCAAAACTCTTTTGAGATTATCCAAGCAACTAGTAAATGAAGTTCCATAGACAGAAAAGTCATCCACAAATACTTCTATTATCAGTTCTATAAAATCCGCAAAAATAGAAGTCATTTATCTTTGAAAAGTAGTTGGAGCATTACATAAACCAAAAGGCATACAACGGTAAGCATGTAAACCATAAGGACTAATGAAGTCGTTTTAAGTTGGTCATCAGGATGAACAGCTATTTGAGAAAAACCAGAGTATCCGTCCAAGTAGAAAAAATGAGTGTGGTTTTCTAACCTTTCTAAAGTTTGATCTATGAACGGTAAAGGATAGTGATCTTTCCTAGTTTCTTTATTCAATTTCCTGAAGTCTATGCACATCCTATGCCCAACAATAGTTCTAGTAGGTATCAATTCATTGTTTTCATTAGGAACAACAATAGAACCACCCTTCTTAGAGACACAATGAACATGACTTACCCATTCACTTTCTTTAACATGATAGATTATACCTGCATCTAGTAGGCATACAATTTCTTTTCTTACCACTTCCTTCATTTCGGGCTTCAGTCTTTTATTAAATTCTGCCACTAGTTTAGCACCTTCTTCCATGAATATTCGATGGACGGTTATCATGGGACTAATGCCCTTCAAATCATCCACTGAGTACCCAAAGGCCTTGCGATGCTCCTTAAGTATTTTCATGAGTTCTTCTTCTTCTTCTCCTGAAAGTTTAGTGCTAATAATAATATGAAATTTATTTGTATCATCTAAAAATCTATATTTAAGATTATCTAGTAGAGTCTTAAACTCTAGGGTGGTAATTCCTTGTCCCCTCTCTTTTCTGGCTCTTCGAAAGCTTCATTAGTTGGAGGCCCTATAATGGGAAGTGAATCGAATTCATCTTCTAGTTCTTCTAGGGACTTGTCCTCCATGACTATTTCTTCATAATTTGAGTCTTCAATTATTTATTGTTCTTGATTACAAAAGAAGAGAGCTTCCATTTCCTCAATAGTTTTCTATTTCTCTTCTTCTTGCATTTGTGGAGGCCTGTCTTTAAATTTGGAAAATTGGAATTCTTTTTCCGCTCCCCCAAGTTTAAGAGACACAATCTCCTTTTTGAAATCAACATAGGCACCTACATCACTCAAAAAGTTTCTTCCAAATATGATAGGGCAAAGAGTGTTAGCTGGGATATCAACAACTACAAAATCGATAGGAAAGTTTTTGTTGCCAATTGTGATAGTTGCATCTTCAACTACTCCCATTGGAATTCTAAGAGTTTTACTGGCTAACATGATTGTTATATCAGTATTTTAAATTGTAGCCGGTTCTACTTCTTCTTTTATTTCTAAATAGAAATCATAAGATATAACATTAACTTCAGTGCCAAGATTGCATAAACCATAATGCGAGGTTTCCATAAATATGTAGGGAAGAATAGGCTTACCCACATCTTTTACCTTCAACCAATATGGAAGTCTCTTCATCAAGTTCAACTATATTATAGTGTGCATACATAGCCATAATTGCTTCCTTGGTTACCTCTTCATCTTTGGTTTCTTCTAGATGTTCCATGACTTTTGGCATAGTTTCCTCTTCCTTCTTCTCCTGTACTGCTTTGACCTGTTCATATTCAAAAATATGCTTCTATGCAGTGTTAGGGAAAGGTATCTCATATGTTGGTTATAGGGAAGCCAGTGTTGCTTTAACTTCTCTTTTCTTCTCAGGTTCGGGTGGTGGATCATACTTGACCAAACCCTATTTTGGTGCTTTGATATGTTCTATAAAAGCTTTAACAACTTGCAACACAAGATCTGAATCCAAATAAAGTTCTTTTAGACAATTCTTTAACATGGCCCTTTTTTTTATAGTCATGAATACAATCATGATCTATTAACATGCCTCCTTCACTTCCTAGACCAAAATTCCATGAAACTCTATGATCGCGAATTCTATTAACTAAAGCCCAAGCTTTAGTTATAGGAAGATTCATAAAGGCTCCTTCCGCAAAAGAGTCTAGTTCAATTTTATTAGGTTCAATTAAACTGCCATAAAATATATGCAATAAATACCATTCAGGAAAATCATGATGAGGACATAAACATAGTAAATCTTTAAATCTGACATAAGCTCTTACCAGTCCTTCATTAGGACGGTTCCTCCAAGTCATTATAAGACACATGATTCCAAAAGATTTTGATATTGGATAATACTTTGCTAGAAATTCACAGGATAAATTATCCCAAGTAGTAATGGCTTCTTGGGGTAGAGATCTATACCATGAGAGAGATGTACTAGTCAAAGTCTAACTAAAAAGTTTAACCCTTACCTCATTAGCTGTATATCCCGTCAATTGAAAAGTGCCACATATATCTTTGAAACATGCAATATGCTCATATGTATCAGGATCTTCTTCATCTCCAGTAAATTGCTTCTTGTGTAAAATACCAAGTAATAGAGGATTTATATCAAACCCCCTTGTCTTCTCATTGGAGTTGTGCTTGAAAGTTGGTTTTATGTGCTTGAAAACCCAATCATTCCATTGCTTCCAAATATTCCAGCATGATAAACTTGCAATCTCCAGAAAACATGGCCCATGAAAGGATTTGAACGCTTGTTCGAAACTATCCATAGGAGATGTATCAACCCACTGTATCTGAATATAATTCCAGACTCTAGTGCTGAAATTGCACTTAAATAAAAGGTGCTTCCAATCTTCCGTGACTCCAATAGGACACAAAACATAGTCATGATTGTCAATTACCTTCTAGTTTCTTCTAAGTAACATGTCCTTTGTATTCAGCCCTTCATGTAGCAATAACCAAGCAAAAAACTATGCTTGGACATACATTTGCTCTCCTAGATACTTTCTGATATTAGATCATTGTGCATTATGGAGAAGCAATGGTGATAATAAGCCTGTCACTTGTAAACCCCCTTATTGAGAATACAGTTCCATTGATCCTCTTGCTGTGTTAAGTTTAAACTTGTCAGATTTTCCTATAGATTAGTGTATTCCTGAAATGCCTCAACAGATAGAGGTAGGTGAAAGCTTCATGGAGATTACTCAGCATACACATATCTCTGACAGAAGCCATCTTATCACGAGCAAAAGAAAATATCCTTGGAAATTTACTAGCAAGTAATGCTTCCTGCCATAGGTCATTCCAAAAAAGAATGTTGAAACCAGTTCCCACATTGCACTTTGAAATGAATCTCCATTCATCGGTAAGCTTTAAAATTCCTCTCCACCAGAACGAACCACTAATAGTAACAGCATGTGGGACAGATTCATGATAATAGGAGTCCCTTATTAATTTGACCCATGGCAAATCCGCATTGTTATAAAACCTGTCCAAATGTTTAATCATTAGTGCCTTATTCTGTAATTTCAGATCTATCACCCCAAGTCTTCCCTTGTCCTTTGGTTTGCATACCATTTTCCATGCTGCTAAAGAATTTACCTTCCCTTGATCTTTAAATTTTCTCCAAAGGCATTGCCTTATACATAATGTCAATGACTCGCAAAGGAACTTCCAATGTACACATGATGTAAGTGGGTAGGAGGGAAAGTACATAGTTTACAAGAACGAGACTATCCCCATAAGATAGGAAAGACACAATAGCATTTAACCTCCTTTCAATTCTATCAATTAGAGGTGAAAAATACTTGATTGTGGGTTTAGTTATGCGCATGGGAAATCCTAGATAAGTGAAAGGCATTGCAGCAAGTTGCCATTCAAAAAATGAGCCATATGTACTGCTTCCTCCTTAGAGAGATTAATTCGAATCATTGATGACTTGTGGTAATTTACCTTTAATCCAGTAAACTCGGCATATAGATTCAACAGATCCTTAAAAACTAGCAATTGATCTTCCTCAGCAGACAATATAATCAAAGTGTCATCGACATATTGTACAATAGGGTAATCACCCTCCTCTAGGATTGGTAACTGCAATCTACCTCCCAGTAGAGCCTGATTGACTATACTTTGAAGCCATTCACCTCCTAGAACATACAAAAGAGGAGATAAAGGATCTCCTTGCCTAACACCTCTTTTGCAAGAGAAACTCTATCTTGGCACTCCATTTAGAAGCACAGAAGATGATCCAGATGCTACAATATTTTTGACAAGAATGTTGAATTTTTTAGGAAAACCTTTGCATCTGAGAATTTCCAGAATAGCATGATGCTCAATTGTGTCAAAACTTTCTCAAAATCTATTTTTATTACCACAATTTTATTTCTTGATTTGTGGCATTGATATAGATATTCAAAAGACCACCCCAAACAATCTTGTATAGTTCTAGATTTAATGAAACCATACTGATTTTCATGGATACACCTTGTAATCTCATCATGTAATCTATTTGCACATATTTTAGTAATGAACTTAAGACAAGTATTTGTAAGTGAAATTGGTTTGAAATCATTGATAGTCTCAGAGGATTGTTTCTTTGGCACGAAAGTGATATAAGAGCCATTAATACTCTCTAGAGATATTTTTTTCATCATGGAAATCTATACATAACTTGATGAAATCCTCTTTAATTATGTGGCAACATATCTTCACAAAAAATCCATTAAGACCATCTGATCCAGGAGCTTTATCAGGCTTAAGAAATTTTACCACTCCCACAATTTCCTTCAAAGTAACAATGTCATCCAGCTTATTTAAATACTGCACTTGTGTCATTACTGATGCTAAGCTAAAATTGCTTCCAGTTGGGAAAGACACTCCCATTCTGTTTTTATAGCACCTCCAAAAAGCATTTGCTTTATCAGACTATTTAGATAATTCAGTACCATTCTCATCTTGAATGTTGGAAATTGTATTGTGCTTGTACCTTTTAGTTGCTCTAGCATGGAAATACTTTGTGTTCTCTCCACTTAGTTTAACCCATCTAACAGTGCATCTTTGTTTCCAATAATCAGACTGTTTTTGTAACAACTTTTCCAAATGGCACTTTACAATATTTCTAAAATTGAATTCCGGTATGAATAAAGGTCTACTATCCTCCAACTGATCCAAAAGTAGAATAACATAATTGCACTTGGCAATGAGAATTTTTAAATGAGAAAGATTCTTTCCCCATTTCTTTAATTCATACTGCATATTGTTGAATTTAGCAACAAGAGAGCTAGCAGAGGATTTCTTGTGTATAGGCTGTTCCCAAACATTCTGAACCAATTCAAAAAAAACAGGTTGTTCCACCCAGAAGTTTTCAAAACGAAAGATCTTTGACTTAGGGATTTTTGTGGCCACTTGCACCACACAAGGTACATGGTCAGATGTTGTTTTTGCCAAAGGAAAAACTAAGGTGTTTGGGTATGTAGTAATCCATTGACAAGATGTAAAGAACCAGTCCAACTACTCCAAAAGAGGTTGTGTTTGCATATTTGACCATGTAAAGGACCTTCCTTTCAGAGGCAATTCCAACAGTCCCAAATGGCTAATAATGTCATTAAAAATAATAATATCATTCATATTAGCCCCAGGTTTATTCCTATTGTCCACTAATCTTATAAAATTGAAATCCCCCAGTAATAACCAGTGCTCATGCATAGGAATATTTAAATTATAAAGCCAAGTTACAAAATTATCCCTTTCAATGCCCTTGCATGGACCATAAACAGTGACCAAATTCCATTTCTCCCCATTGTGAACATAGGTGAAAACAACATTAATGGCTGATCTGTGTATTTCAATGACTTGTCCATCAAAAATAGCACTATTCCAAAGAACTATAATTCCACCAGATGCCCCAATTGCAGGTGAAAAAACAAACCTATCAAACCTTTTAGGACAAAAACTCCTAATAAAGGAGTGATCGAAAGTTTCACATTTAGTTTCTTGGAGACATATGACAAATGCTCCACATTCATCAATTTTATAATAAACTGCTATCCTATTGTCCTTATCATTCAATCCCCTAATATTCCAATCCAGAACAAGCCAATCTGGATTTCCCATTGCAGTACTCATTTAATAAATAGGATCAACAACATAATCATTTCACTCATATTACATAAGTGAAGACAATAAAAAATTTGGTCTGATAATAATTCTCCATATATATCACATAACCACAATGACATTAGGTTCAAAATATCCATTTCAATAGTGCCAAGATCCATAATAAAAAAGATAGGGACAGTAATATAGTGCCAACTTATAACAGGACTAAATAAAACCATATCATTTTTATTCATTGGTACTCTATGTAGTAGCATCTGTTGATGAGTTGGCCATAAGCTTCTACAAAGTGAGATTCTCCTTGGGAATCTCAAGCAAAGCCCCAACCTGTTGTAACACTAGGATTGTAGTGCAGGGAGGGATTTCCTCCATCTTCCGTGGCTTAGAGGATCTTGATTTCTTCCTTGGCTCAGGCTGATCAGACATTGGCTCCAGTCTGTACCCTGCATTCTTGGTAGAACTCCTTGTACTATGCCTCTCTAAAGTATTGACAATGATAGGTTCCTTCTGCTTCTGCTTCCTTGACCTCTTCTTAGAGGAATTGTCACTGAGTACCACAGAGTGCTCTTCCATAATGCTTGTATTGACATCATGGCTAGTTGCAGGCAACAAATCAGCTTCATGAGCAATGTCCAATAATGGAAATAGGCCTGGGAGAAGGGGAAGCCAGTAGTTTTTCATAATGGAGGTGTACTGTAGGTTATGTGGTAGCTCTCCCACCTTAGAAAGTGGCAGACAGTGAAATTTCTCCTTTGATGCTCCACTTAACAGACTTACGTTACCCACTGCCAAATGATCAGGCAAGAGTACAGTTAAGATTTGAATGTCCATGTCCTGCTCTAGTGCTGGCTGTTCCTGAAAAGGTACAATAGCTAAAGGGTTTTTCTCAACCGCATCCATCATATTCACTCCTTCCACTAAAATTTCTATGATAAAACTTTCTGTAGAAATACCACATCATGCAATACAAGATTTGCCTTTCTTTCGTTTTAGTATGGAAGTCGTATTCACAATTTCTTGAAAATACTCTACAAAACCTGTTTATTCTCTACGACTTTGATTCTATCGAAGTCTCCAGAAACTCAAACTTGCCATAACACTTATGGTGTTGTTTCCACGAATTGTCGGATGTTCCTTATGAGTATTTGCTATTTCTAATGCTAATTCTAAATGACACTTGGGTTTTAGTAGAAGATCAGATTCAGACCATAAGTATCTAATACTGTATGATTACGAGGTATATACATATCAATATGCTTTGATGTGTCCTAACTTTGTAATTTACGAAACAATTTCATAAGTCTTAATGCCATAAATTTAATTTTGAATACTTAGTCATTTTGATCAAATCTCTAGGACTTCTGTATTCACCTTTATACTTGAATAACTTTCACCCTTTGTGGTTTTTCTTGTAAGTCTTTCATTTACTTCGATTCGCCACAACAACCATCTTGTTAAATTTTGATCATCACATGATTTTCAACAATCCATGCATGACTGTTTTATGAGAGTGCAAAGTTTTTGTCACTTTCTCCAAATGAGAAGAAGTATTGCTTGTGAGTCCAAAGGTAAAATATCTAAGGACTTTCTTTTCATCAGTATGAAAATCACAATTAATACTTAGCATGACTTAAACTAAAGTTCTATTAGAGAATAAGTTTAACATTTAAACTTTGGACATCTTTATTGGCATTGTTTTATAAATGCTTTATTATCAAGATCAATAAATAGGAATAATCCATTCATAATCAAGAGGTGACCCAAAAATATTTTATTCATAAGATCGTTACATCTGTCTTGTTACAAACTTATTGAATAAATGTCCTACTAAAAGCAAGACCTACTAATAAGGTCCTCACACTTGCTACAATTACAAAATTTATTCAAAAAATTATTAATATAAACGATAAATATAGAGGGAGCGTGTTCATCGATCATCAGCTGGCTTGAATGTCTTCAACCGCGACCATTGCCTCTTCAACAAGCTCTCATGCAGATTATCCTGTTGACATAAACAAGAAAACAAGTATCATCATACTCAACAAACTACAACAAGTGTTTGCCTGAAACATTTATAACTTTTGTATATGAAATATACCTTCATAATTCTCATCCGATGAATCGACGTATTCTACTAGATACTTCAGGTCATTCATGAACATCTGAAAGGTAGAATCTTATCCTTCTACGATGTAGTCATTAACGATGTTCACATAGCTGGAGGGCAGCGAGTGTAGCACTCCGTTTATGGCGAAGGATTCCGTCAACTAGCAGTCCACATCGCTTGCAAGTCAATCATACATCTTATGCATGAATGATGGGTGGCTATGAAGGCATTCATCCTCTCTCATTTTCTGTGAGAGGAACATGTCCATCAAGTCATATTTTATGAGCCTGACTTGTGGTGCAAAACGTAATTTCAACTCTTCGATCATCTGATATGAGTGAGTGTTGAAGTAACATAGATGTAGCTCATTCTCCATTTATTTTAGCATCGCACATTGGATAAGGATGGAGAGGTTGTAGCGAGTTTGATACTTCTTAATTTCAAGCTCATGTGCCGATTTATCAGGGAGATCTCCTAATGCCTCTTCCATCACATAGAGTAGGTCATTGAACTCGAGGGTATCTCAGAGACATTCAAATTAGTCTATGAAATTCTTCAAGAAGGTTCCGAACTAGAAGATTTCGGCCATAATATACAAGGATATTTGCAAAGGACTTTAGACTAATTCATAATATGAGTTCGATATTGCAATAAAATTACCAATCAAACTCCCACAAAAATTATCATCCCTAAGATAGTTTTAGTGATCACACGATTATTTACATCGTATCATTCCTGATCATCACGGCCTTTGATACAGCTTCTAGGTTAGACTACATTCTGTCAATCACAACATACTTGTGACTCATGCTCGATATTTTGATCATTGTGTTCCGAGCCCATTTTTGTACATGCCAGGATCGCCAACTTAACCTTTAGTGTATTCGCAGTGCATACATAGCTTGCACCCACCGTATGCGAACGCAGAGATGTCTAGCACCCGATCGTTATGACCTTCTTCATAATTACGAACTTTCTTGGCGGTACACACTAATGGGAGAACACTACACAGTTGGAATTTAATAGGGATCATCTTATTATAGCTAAATTTTAGGCTTCCTAATAACATCACACAACAAGATGTACAAACAATCAACATCATATGTAGATTAAACTGATATGACATGGTTTTGTTCATGCGCCTTAGCATGCTCTCCATATTTCCATCGGTACGACATTAAGTCCACAATGTCGCTAGCTCATAGCTCATCACGAACATTACTATCACTATACTACTTAGCAATAAAGTAAACTACTTTACCTTTAGTATGAATTAGACCATATCACATCATGTGCCTTCTGCAAAACCAAGTTAGACGCTTCTATCTTTTCTTTTGCAAGTTTTACGTGGTTGTTAGGATTTCACAAGGAACCACTTCTAACTACGAACTTCTAGCCACAACATGGATCAGACAATTGTATCTACTACACCCCTTTCAAGGCCTTATGTTATAGATGCTATATAAACTATTGTGAGAGAGACAGACACCCACTATCCATTTATACAGTACAAGATGTATGTCGAGCGTGAAACCAGTCTCGTGTAAGATTACGCGTAAAGTCATTCCGAGCCGCTTCATCTCACAGTACCATGATATATACAAATACACATGGGAAGGTAACAACTGTAAGATCAATACCCACACAATCCATGTGTGTATTGGCCGTACAGCAGTACTACACATAAATATAGCTTTGATACCACTGAAGGGGTTCCGTGGTAGAAAAAAAATTCCTACGATAGAATGCACCTAGCTAGGATCTATCTACGAATAAAGCTATAATGAAGGAGGTTTCAGTGACATACCCTTGTAGAACGAAAGCGTTTGACGTTCCAAGAGGAACATTGTTGATGTAGACATTGTCGTAGTAGACCTCAAGGTCACGGATCTCCTCGCAGGTCACCTAGGTGCTAGCACGACAACCCTAGTGCCACAAATGGCAGCACCTCTGAGGTTTCGCACACATGCGGTGTACGATGAGGACTTCCGGCCCGTGATCCCTGCCCGGGTTGCAGAAATAGATCTCCGGCTTGGAATCCTTGCAGAAGCTCCTTGCACCACGATCAAGTCCTCCCTTTGCGCGCACGACCCTAACAGGGAGCTGCGGTTGCAAGAGAGAAAGAGAGAGAGATTACTTATCTAAGGAAATTGCCTTAGAGAAATATGGGTGTTGGTGTGTCTATTCCCACCCCAAGCCCCTCTTTATATAGGAGAAAAGAGAACATATCCTTCCCTAAAGTCCAGGGGTGGGACTAATAGTAAAAAAAGGGAGAAGAAAATAGCCAGCCGGCTAGGCTCACTGTGGCAGCCGGGTGGGCCGCACGCGCCCACTAGCGGTGGCCAACAACAGTAGACCGTACGACGCCGGCCGAGTGGGATGGCTTCTAGCCCAGCACCGCCTCGTGCGCTCGCTTGCGTGGGCCTGAGGCTGTAGCCCACTAGCGCCTGCCTTCACCCCGCCCAGGTGGGTTGGAAGATGCGGCCCACTAGGCGGAGTCTAGTTTTCACTCGCCCGCGCGGCTCCTGCTAGCTCCCGCTCGCTTGGTGGGCCAGCTGGGGCCCACCAGCGACTTGCTTCTCCTAGGGCGGCTTTCCTTCGGCGTCTCTTCCCTCCGAGGATTCGTCCTAGTAGAGGAAGTTGCCCCATAATAAAATATTTATTTAATACATTAATTCATAATTAATATATAAATGCATATTTATAAATCCTCTATTAATCTGAAAACACCTTTTTGGCTTTTCCTTTCTTCCGAACCTTTTCGGATCCTCTTCGGAAATTTTCTAGCATTCTCTCTTCGGAACAATTCTAAAGTTCTTTCTCTTTCATACTTTGTTAATTCCTTTCTACCAAAGATCTACATTGGTCATTGTACCCATAAGTATGTTATCCCTACAATTTGGAAACATCACAAACATGACTAAGATCTCTCTCGAATCAATGATCATTAGCGGGACCAAGATGCCCATAATGACCCCTGTGCATTCCCCGAGACAGTTATCATTTGAACCTTAAACGTTGAGTCTAATTCCTTTTGTCTCTTTGATACATGATTTGTCCGAGACCTGATCATCAGTATCCAATACCTTGTTCAATCTCATTTCTAACAAATGCAGTTTTACTCGTTCCGTGGTATTCCATCCTCGTGACCCAGTCACATGTTGTGAAACACTTATGGATGTAATCTCACTGAGTGGGCCCATTGTATCTTCCTGTCACACACATGAACAAATCCAGATCTCGATGCATAGGCCTCAACTATTCCTCTATAATACCTAACATACATCTTTATAGCCACCCATTTACGGTCATGATGTTTGATGTATTTGAAGTAGCCTCGGGAGATAGTGATTAATATGCTCTCACAGTCGAAGGATAAGGATACTATGCTTCTAATATTGCAACGATAAACATGTGACTTGATCGCGTTACAATACATGTAAATTAGGGTAATATCCACCACATCATTCACCAATGATGTGACTCCACTATCAGTTGGCATAAATGCACCATGATCAGGAAACCTTGATCATCAGATGGCCAATGTACTAGTATAACTAGAGGCTACTAGGGACTCTGGTTGTTTTACATCACACGTGTATTAATGTTTCCGCTTGATACAATTATAGCATGATATAGAACTTATGAATTAATGAGATATGAGAATAAACACCACTTTATTATTTTCCTCTAGGGAATATCTCCTTCATCTAGGAGGTTAGGGTTTGAGTTTGAGATAAAAAGAGAGGAAGAAGATGGCTGGTTGGGGTTTCTAGCTAGCCGCCGTCATATTTGCGGGGCTACATACTTGGTACGGGCGGGCGGTATGGGCACATCCCGCCGGTACCGGTGGTCGTCACCGTTGGATACACAACTAGGGTTTAGAGATCGAACCCGAGCCTTGGTATAGGCATGTGGTACAGCTGGATCCGGTCGTACCGCTGATCGTTATTCACCCAATACCTTGGGAGAAACTTTCATTGGCTTTGTCGAGAACCAGTACGGACGAACGGTATGGGGCCTTCCAGTCGTACAGTTGCTCATTAAAGCTTCTATATCAAAGAGCAAACTTATTGTTTTCTCAGGGCTTTTGGTACGGTCCATTCCAGTCGTACTGGGCTCGCTAAAGGTTCAGAACACCTCTTCTTCTTTGCTTTTTTAGTTGTTTCCTTCAAATTTGAATCTTAGCTTCATATTAGCCTATTTTCTCTGCAAAAATTGGCTACGAGAGTTTTATTAGAACTACTAACCTAAAACACAAAAATAACTATGCTACTTTATTCAAGGATGGGTTGAATCCCATTGAGCATTTATTTTGAAATGTTTAATTCAACTTAACCAACCTCTAATTATCTGGCACATACCTTAGGTTGCCCTTTATCGAGGGTACTTACCACTTGAACATGTTTAGGTGACGGTACATATTTTTCACCTTGTTCTTGTTTCTTCGGGAAATAACAAACAATCTGATCATCATATATATTGAAGAGAATTTTTCAACTAGAGCAGTCAACATTAGCCCCTATAGTGGTGATAAAAGGTCTTCCAAGGATGATTGAAAGTTTGTCATCTTCAGGAACATCAAGTATAATAAAATTTGTAGGTATGACATGCTGATCAATTTGATGTAAAACATGTTTGATCATGCAAATAGGTTGTTTAGTGGTTTTATCAGCCATTTGTAAGGTAATTGATGTAGGAGAGTAAACTCCGAGATTTAGTTTCTTAAAGAGGGAATATGGCATGACACTAACGCCTGCACCTAAACAACATAGAGCATTGAGTATGTTAGTTTTTCCAATAGCACAAGATATAGTTGGTATACCAGGATCCCAAAGCCTAGCGAGAAGCTTGTGACCAAAGCTTGTCATCACCTCTACAGTCTTAGTTACCTTTTTTATTTCTATTGAGGATATCTCGCATGAACGTTTTATAAGTAGGAACTTGAATTGCACCAGCCAGAGGAAGTTCTAAACGAAGATTACTTAGAGCCTTGGCAAAAGAGTCATAGACACTCTTGTCAGGTTCATATTGAACATAGTTAGGATAAGGGATTTTGTTTCTAGTTGGTTTTACCTTTTCCTTTACCTTGGTCACCGGCTTAGCATATTTTTTATTCTTCTTCTTTATTGCAGGATTTTGCTTTTCAACTTGTTTCTCCTTTGATATGATAACTTCTTCTTGTTCAC
This sequence comes from Avena sativa, assembly GCA_916181665.1. Taxonomy (NCBI): domain Eukaryota; kingdom Viridiplantae; phylum Streptophyta; class Magnoliopsida; order Poales; family Poaceae; genus Avena; species Avena sativa. The sequence goes on from OV702290.1 coordinate 370,334,956, forward strand.
GACTAAGCTCAACTTGTTCTCTTGGATCGACAGTTTGAGCGCCAGAGTCATATTGTTTATCTTTGTCTTCTTCCTCTTCCTCTTCTTCATTTTCATTTGAAGCTTCCTTTTCATTTCTTTGGGCTTCAAGGTCAATATCATCTCGTGGATCAACAAGGTCCTCTTCTTATTGACTCGTTTCGTGACTCTCCTTTTCTTTCCGGGCCTGTCCTTCTTGATACCAAGGTGTCCCTAGAGGTTCCTGTGTTTCTATACCACGTCTAGTAATAATATTAGTAGACACAATATTGTGATCATGATTACATTGACTTAAAATTAAGGCTTGAGTTTCAGCCATTTGATCACACTGAACTTTAACCATACTAATATGCTTATCAAGATGTTTAGTAGCATGTCCTAGATCATCAAAAGTTACAGTCAATTGTTTTATGTTTATTTTGTAGAGCATTAGATGTTTAATATAGTTATCACGGAACTGATGTTGTTGATGTTTAAATTGTTGCAAAGCAAGTTTTATTTCATCCTCTACTATAAAAGTTTAGAGAACATCAACTTGATTCTCTTTTACGAGTTCCGTTGCAATACGTTTTTTTCCATGGAATTTTTAACTTCAGGCATAAGTTCTGGAGGTATATGAAGCATACCTTTCCTTGGTTGAATACATTCAACAGAATTATACTATTCATCATTTAAGCATCTTACCACAAAAAGATCTATGCATTCAGGTAGCATCAAATTACCCAAAGCTCCTCCTTCAGTTAAACCAATCATTTGTTTTGAGTCATTAGTAAGTCCATTATAAAAGTATTATATAATTAGATGCTTCTTAAAACCATGATTTGGGACTTTCATAATCATCCCATAAAATATTTTCCATGCCTGTGAGAAACTTTCTCCAATTCTCCGAAAGAAATTGCATATGTTATACTTGATCTGCATAATCTTATCAAACAAATTAAATTTTTGCATAAACGGTCTTGTACAATTTGTCCATCTTTTTATAGTGTGGTTAGGTAAGGATTGTAACAAAGTAAAATCTTTATCTTTTAATGACCAGCAGAAAAGTTTAAGAAGTACAAACTCTTTTGGTAGTCTAGCTGGTTTAAGAGTATCACAAAGGTCATGAACCTTCATCAAATGATCACTTGGATCATCTTCTCTTCCTACAAAAGCAATTCCTTTCATCATACAGATTAGATCAGGATCTATTTTAAATTCCATGCCTTCAAGATCAAGATAGAGAATAGGTATTTTCCTAAGATGCCTAGATGGATTCCCATAATCTCCCAGTGATTTCTCGGGATCTCCTCCCCTTTGTGTGATAGTTAAATCTACCATTAAAGGAATCAAACTGTTCACGTCTATAGAACGTGAGTTAGAATTTTTCAATGAATTCTACGCGTCTTTCAATTGGTACACGTTAGATATAAGTAGGCAAATAGTTTCTTCCAGAACGTGTAGCTCTTCTGTCTTCAAAAAAGATCATCTACAGTTTCAAAACTGCCAACTAATGTAATTATTATTTTTTCTTTTCAAATAAGTAAAAGAAAAAAGAAAAAAGCAATAAATGGTAATAACTTGAAACTCATAAACAACTTTATTAAAAGCAATAATAAATTAGCAACTAAGAAAAATGCCAAAAGTGCTTAGCTCCCCGGCAATGGCGCCAGAAAATAGCTTGATGACTGCAAGTGCACGGATCAATTATAGCTAGTTTCAAAATAAGAGTATCAAACCCATAGAGAGGTATTTGGTTAAGGTCTTTATTCCACTCGTCGTTGATACATTGCAAATGTATCTATATTTTTTGATGTTCCATGCTTGGTTTTATCTACTTTCTTATGTTTTGTCCACACTTTGGAGTACTTTTCATATGATTTCTTGGAGTAACCTATTAACAAGAGCCACAGTGCTAGTTGCCTGTTTTCTGCTGTTTTTGGTTCCAGAAAGTCAGAAAATGAATATTCTCGGAATTGGACGGGACAAAAGCCAATATGCCTATTTTTCCCGGAGACTCACGGAGCCAGAATATGAGACGGAGAGGGGCCACAGGGTGGTCACACCACCCCTAGGCGCGGGTCCCCCCAGGCCACGCCAGGGCATGGTGTGGTCCCCCTGGCCGGCCACCGACCTTGCCTCTTTCGGCTATATATCTCTCCCGATGCATAAACCCTATATAGTCAATCAGAAAGCCACGAAAAGTTCCGCAACGCCGCCACCACCGAAGGGGAGATTCAGGGGACAGAAAGCCTCTGTTCTGGCACCCTACCGGGACGGGGAAGTGCCCCCGGAGCCATCTCCATGGATCTCTACCACCATCTCCATCACCATTGCTGATTCCCATGATGAGGAGGGAGTAGTTCTCTCTCGAGGCTAAGGGTTCTACCGATAGCTATGTGTTCATCTCTCTCTATGCATGATCTATTTGAGATCATGAGCTTGTAATCTATAGATCTACCTTGCTACTCAAGTGCTTTAATAGATCTCTGCTCTCCCCATGCGTGTGAAAGTGACAGCGTGCACACCATGGTGGCACTTAGGCTAGAGATTACAAATACTTGTTATGAGTTACATTTGGAGTTGGATGTCTTTATGAAATTGTGGTGTTTGTTGGACTCATCTAGTACTCAAGGTGACAGTGTGGGGTTATCTAGATGGGAAAGATGAACTTTGAGGTGTGTTGTTATAGCCCTACCATAGATTAGAGTGTCCAACCAGAGAGTAGTTCAGAGTAGTATCATAAATAGAATATATTTATATAAGAGTGTTCACTAGTGAAAGTATGATCCCTAGGCCTTGTTTCTAAGCATTGATACACCGTTTGCAATTAGATCTGTTACATGTTTGCTTGCTTCCTTCTTTATTTCAGTTTACCTTTAGTCTTTTCCCATGTCAACACACGCCAGCAAGCTATTTTCTATCACCGTTACCACTTATAATTATCTACGCCACTTGTATTTCACTATCCCTACGCTGAACTAGTGCACCTATACACCTGACAAGTGTATTGGGTGTGTTGGGGACACAAGGGACTTCTTGTATCTTGATTGCAGGGTTGCTTGAGAGGGGATACCTTTGAACACTTCCTCCCTGAGTTTGATAAACCTTGGGTGATCCACTTAAGGGAAAACTTGCTGCTATTCTACAAACCTCTGCACTTGGAGGCCCAACAACTGTCTACAAGAATAGAAGTGCGTAGACATCAAGCTATTTTCTAGCGTCGTTGCCGGGGAGGTAAGGTAAAAGGTACTCACATCCTCCAGTGTGAGTGCTCAAAGTTATCTCCTTTAGATTCTGCAATTTTGTCTTTTTGTTTCTTGTTTTCACTAGTTAGGCTTAATGGAAAACAAAAAAAATTTAGAGAGCTTTATAGTATTTATCTTGAGTTAGGACATGAAGTGTTTGAAGAGAAAATTAAAAAACCTATGGAACTTTATTTGAATGCTAATAGCAATGTTGTTAGTATGAATTCTTTGGACACCATTATTGCTAATGCTATGGAAAAGTCTAAGCTTGGGGAAGCTGGTTTTGATGAGAATGATCTTTTTAGTCCCCCAAGCATGGAGGAGAAAATTGCTTACGATGATACCAAACCTCCAATATATGATGATTACAATGATGAATATGATATTTTCAGTCCACCTACTATTGAGGAGGAAATTAATTATGACTACAATATGCCTCCTATATTTGATGATTATGGTGATGAGAATAATAATGATAGCTATTTTGTTGAATTTGCTCCCACCACAATTACTAAGAATGACTATGTTTATGTGGAGAGTATTAATTCTTTTATGCATGTGGCTCATGATAAGAATGTTTTATATGATAGTTATATTGTTAATTTTATTCATGATGCTACTGAAAGTTATTATGAGAGAGGGAAACATGGTTTTATGTGTCTGAACAATATTAAGTTTCCTGTTTTTATGTTGAAAATTTTGAAGTTGCACTTGTTTTGCTTTCCTATGCCAGTTGCTTTGTGCTTTCATGACTTGTTTCTTTACAAGATTCCTATGCATAGGAAGTGGCTTAGACTTAAATGTACTTTGAATTTGCTTCTTGATGCTCTCTTTTATTTCAATTCATATTTCTTATGTGAGCATCTTCTCAAACTATCGTGCCTAACTTAAAGGCGTTAAAGAAAAGTACTTATTGGGAGATAACCCAAAAGTTTTAGATGAGTCTTGGAAGTTATTACTTCAGTAATAACCCAAAAGTTTTAGATGAGTCTTATTGGACTCATCTAGTACTCAAGGTGACAGTGTGGGGTTATCTAGATGGGAAAGATGAACTTTGAGGTGTGTTGTTATAGCCCTACCATGGATTAGAGTGTCCAACCGGAGAGTAGTTCAGAGTAGTATCATAAAGAGAATATATTTATATAAGAGTGTTCACTAGTGAAAGTATGATCCCTAGGCCTTTTTTCTAAGCATTGATACACCGTTTGCAATTAGATCTGTTACATGTTTGCTTGCTTCCTTCTTTATTTCAGTTTACCTTTAGTCTTTTCCCATGTCAACACACGCCAGCAAGCTATTTTCTATCACCGTTACCACTTATAATTATCTATACCACTTGTATTTCACTATCTCTTTGCCGAACTAGTGCACCTATACACCTGACAAGTGTATTGGGTGTGTTGGGGACACAAGAGACTTCTTGTATCTTAATTGCAGGGTTGCTTGAGAGGGGATACCTTTGACCACTTCCTCCCTGAGTTCGATAAACCTTGGGTGATCCACTTAAGGGAAAACTTGCTGCTGTTCTACAAACCTTTGCACTTGGAGGCCCAACAACTGTCTACAAGAATAGAAGTGCGTAGACATCAGTCGGTATCTACCAAAGGATATTTGTAAGTTGCCTTTGATCTCAAGTAAAGGTTGTTTAAAAGGTGTTGTCTTTGTGTGCAAGAAAGTAATAAAATCAAGTAAAGTAAACAAGTAACAAGAGCGTTGGGATTGGTGTCAAAACTCAAGAAGGCTTAAATATTCTCGAGGATTTAGGATACACCACTAGCATATAAGAATTATTCATGATTAGGATAACCTATATATTTCGTCATGATATCTGTGGAGTGACCTCCATAATAAGATGTTCAATACAAGTTTCGTGAGCAGTCACTTCTATGAGTCAAGTGTTGAGGTCATATCTAAATAACCATTGCGATGCATGTGAGCAAATCACTTTTATAGACCACCACCATTAAGGGTTTCTCCACGGATATCGTAATGAGATTAGTGAATCTCTCTTGACCCCCCTTTGACCGTGTAGGTTATAAGCCAATGCTTACAATCACAAAATAGCACCGGACATACTCCCATACATGTCACAATGGTAGCCACTCTCTTTAGTCCTGAAGGGAAATGCTATGTGGTTGACTTCACATACCATCTAAAGAGAGATATCTAACACAATATCATAAATCCATATATCACAGACTAAAGTTATAGATCATCTTTATTTCATTTCATAATAATTCTAGTGTTTCTCCATCTCTCCAAGAACAAAGGGGACTACTCACACATGGAGGAAATAAAAATATAATCATATTCATATGGATGGATTGAAAGTGCAAAGGTAAAATCAAGTGTAAACCCACAATTGTATTGGAATTGCAACAAGATTTAATGAATGAAAGAGGTGAATGATGGTGTTGATGGAGATGTAGTGGTTGATGATGAAGAGGATGATGCGATGTCCTCCGATGATCTGTGTCCCTTCTCTTCTTGAGCAATGGTGATGGTGGAGATCTTGTGGAGGCGGCGACTATGGAGTTTTCAAGGCGGCAGGGCTTCGCTGTGGAGATATGTAGAGAGTATTCCTCTCCCTTGGCTCCTCACCTCCTTATATAGGCCTAGGGCGGTCTCTCATAGCCGCTCCCATGTTATCTATGATCTAAGAAAGGTCTAGGAACAAACGGGGATGTATTCTGTGAAGAAACATGTCTACAAAGGTTTTTTCCGTGCATCCAGAACCGCGGTATGGGTGGGTGGTACGACCGTACCGGCCCGTACCGCAGGTCGTTACGCTTGTAGATTCTTTCGTATTTTGGCCATCATTTCTTCATACGAACTCTGATTTGCATGTTCTTTGGCTCATTGGATTCATATAGACGAGGGCTACAACACCATTGCCTTGGATATTAATTTGGATTTAATCCACTTTTTCCACCCCTCAAATGGCTAAGTCTGGTGCCTGCAGCTCCTCCAAATTGCATCCTCTTGGTTCCTCTTGCCTTGCTTTATCCATAATCCACCACAACACCTACACACAATTCAAAGATAAGAAAAAGTAATAAAATCCTAATAAAAACTAATAGTTGCGCAACATTCATATGAAAATGAATGAGAACTAGTAATCATGCATAATAGGCATAGTTGTAGCTAGATATAGCATGAAATGAGTGACAATATGAATAATCTATGTGCTTAAATATGCATCATATTTGCACTCGTCAGTTAGGAATATTATTGTTTTGGTATAGTTTTCTAGTCAATTGTATACTTAGAGAATGTACTAAATGTAAAAAACTATTATATCATGTTTACAAATTACAATTGGAACTAAATAGTTGGGTCTTTTTTGCAGTACTGGCAATATGCTACACTTATTATATTATTTAGATCTTTACAAAGGAAACTATGTTTTGACATCCACTCTTAATATTACACAACTATCTATTAAATAAGATGATAATTGTTGACATTTCAATATGCCAAGTGATGTTACCTTTTAACATAGAATTCCCAAAATAGAGTTTATTTTGTTAAGATAATCCTGTAGTGAAAAACTTTATCTTTATTTGTATATGGTCAAATTGTAGCGGCTATGAGCATTGTTTCGTGATTATTTGCATGATCCTTTCATGAACTACTAATGGAAAGGGGGTCCCAACATACACTAGTGGAAAACGGGCCTCCAGTCCCGGCCCGTAAGGGGCTTTAGTCCCGGTTGTAACTACCTCGGTGAATTACGCTCTTAGTTACAAGCCTGGATGAGCGGAAATGGTTAAAATAGTACGGTGGGGCCAAATGCCACTCATAGGTAGACCTTTCGACCGTCCTAACCATTTCCAAACATCAGGACAAGAACGAGCGGCGTAATCGGCAGGCGAAGGGATCAACTACATACACAAATGAGTATGTATGCAAGCCACATACAACAGTCCTCAGAGCCATTCCATCTAAAAGAAATAGAAATATTGCAACGCCATACGGCTAGATCCAAATATCCTAGATAGATATAATAGTTTAGGATATCTCCTCATACATCAAACATCAGAGTATCAGGCGGAAGCAGAAAACAAGATCCGAGTACGGATAAGAAGCAAATCGGCATAAGATGCCCCATAAATAAACACATCCCGTCCACAGATCTCACGGATCCCCGTTCCCGGAATCTCTACCCCGAGTGATCGTTGCCAACATCGTCCGTCTCCTCCACCCAGTATCCATCTTGCGAGTATACCTGTTCATCTGAATCAAACAATTTATCGTGTGAGACCCTAGGGGTACTCAGCAAGTCTTTATACCTCTAAAGGGGACACAACCTGGGGTGACGCAATTGCAGCAAAAGATAATACCTAACAATTCTATAGATACTCGCTAACCATCCGCCTAACCAAAGATAGACGGATGTCCGTGAATTAACAACAACAGTTATAACAGTAATATTAACAAATCCATCCTCCTCCTCGCTTGCCAATGAGGAAGCGGACGAACAACCCCCATCCGTTGGCAGTTTTATTACCATTCCATGAGTGTTGCTCTATTTACTAGTCAAGTACTTAGTCAATTTAAAAGCAGTACTTTAGTTATACTTGTCTATGATCGAGAAACTGTGCTCCAAGTCGTCCATAACCGCGGACACGGCTTTCAGAAAGATTTACCCTGCAAGGGTGCACAAATAGCAACACACACTCGATCAACCTCGGAAAAACCAAATCAAAACCCAACGAGGCATTCACGACAAAGCAATCACAGGATTCAGAAATGTTTCAGGGGGCCACCCCACTAAGCTACCCGCAACGAAGTTGGCCGGCTCCGGAACAGACCCAGGGTTTGCGACGACGGCTGTAAACGACTGGGAACCCGAAAATGTGACTGGGCTTGTCGATACCGTGAAAACGTGGCGCGATCCAAAACAGTACAGGTGCTCCACGCACAATCTTAAATAAAGCAGGAAAGCATGGCATAAGTACAGGATAGTAATAAAGCCCCAAACTACTTTGTGGCCCCAAGAAATAAGAATGAATCAAGCTCTGGCTCAGGGGGGTCCATAAGGCCTCCCGGATGTGGATAGTGCGAATAGTCAAGGAACAGGAATCAAGTACTCGGGGTCCTACGGGACACAAGTGAGCATGAAAAACCAAATAACAGATATTGCTCACCGGTGCCACTTTCATTAGTTATCCCATTACTACTCAGGTTAAGTTGTTTAGGTACCTCGTTATCCATCAGACACTCACATACCCTACACATGCTATTCTACGACTCGCATGGCTCAAACAACTCCTGTAGTAATGGCTCATGGGATGGAGAAAACAAGCTTCGGTGGAGTTTAAAAGTAAAGGCTATGTAGTACTTGGGATTCAATTTAATGCAATCACAACTCAATGATGCAAGAATAAGATAGAGGAAATAGGTACTATATATATATGCAAGCATCTGGTAGTGCTTGCCTGGCAGCGCAGTTGAAGCGAGGGACGGATCTGGGTAGTGCTCCTGGGATTCCTGATATATCCCCTGCTCAGCGTCTATTCGAAGAAGAACCAAACAAACAAGGGACAACATAAATAGAGTGCACAAGCATATGACTTATAATGCGACAAGCAAACAATCATGCCATGATGAATGATGCACAATTTGCATGGCAATAATGTACCATGGCATGGGTGAGGTGTGGAGTACATGAATAAAGCATTTTATTGAGTTTTAATCACATTTTACACTCAAATAAGTTGTTGTATACTTTGTATTTATATGATACATGCTGCAATTCAGAACATGGAATGCATAGATAGAACGGGCTCGCCGCGCTGATCGATTTAGACATATTATTTGTCAAATTTGGAGTTATAAAACAAAAGTTATTAATTAATTAAGAAAAAGGGCATTTTATTGTAATTTTAATCATCTCGAATTTTAAAGTGCTCAAATAATATTTTGAATGGCATATTTGAAATCCTCACATTTTTCTGATTCAAAAACATATATTATAAGTATTATTTGGAATTAGAATACAAAAGATATTTAAAACAGAATTAAATTTGGATTTAAACAAATTCTGGAAAAGTTTATTTAAAAACAGAAAAGCTGGAAAACATTTTACACTCAGACAGACCCAGCCCCAGTCACTGACGGGTGGGCCAGCGGCTGACTGGGACACTCGCGCACAGGAATTGGTTTTCTCACCGTGGCGCTACCTAGCCACTGAGGGTGACAGGTGGGTCCGAGGTGATGATGGGGCCACCCACGCGCTCGCGAACCGGGCGCAGCCACGTGGCGCGGACGGGGAGCGCGGGTTGAGGGTTCAGAACTGCGGGGGGGTTTTCTGCAAAAGGAGCTGGAAGACTGACAGGTGGGGCTTGGCGTACCGCGGGTTGAGAAGCAAAAGGTTTGGGGGGTTTTGTGCAAAGTGCCATCGACCCATTGTTGATCTTCTCTGCATCTACTGACGACAGATCGGTGCCCGACCGCGTCAGGGCGCGGCGCGGGGGTTCGATCCCGCGACGCGAGGTGTGCGCGCTGCGGACCGGAACCAGTGCGGAAGGCTAGCGGATGGTGGTAGGAGGGCAGACGGGGCCTAGGTAAGGTTCTGCGCGACGCGGAAGCGAGCAGGCGCGGTGGCCGACGGCGCGTGCAGTGTGTTCGATGAAACGAACGGCGGCACTAGGCGGCGACAGCGAGCGAGAGGGTGTCATCTAGGAAGAGGGGCTCACCGAGGAGTGGTCGGTGACGACGGATCGGTGCGGGCGACGACGGGGCGGCGAGGAAGCAGAGGCCGGGGTTCTAGGGTTTCTCATCGGCGTCGCGGTACTGTGGTAGAAGCGAGGCTCCTCCTCCTTGCTGGCGCGTCCAGGGTGAAGCAGGGGTCCCTTCTCGGCCTCCTCGACCACTTCTATGTCACCCACGCCGGCTGGACCAAGGAAGCGACGGAGGTGCTCGCGGTGACCGATGGGAGAGCGGAGACGTCGTTGGAGAGGGAAGAGAGGAGGGGCAGGGCTCCGAGGTAGATCTGGCGAGCCAGGAGACGTGTGGGAGTAGGGAAAAACAAAGGGGAAGGAAGGGCGTGTGGGCACGGCAGAGAAAAGTGGCCTCGTCCCTTTCCTCCTTCTCGCTGATCACGTGGTCGAGCTGGGGCTCGACCTGGCAGCTAGGGCAGGGCAGATAGGGTGTGGAGGCTGCCAGGTGGGGACGGCGTGAGGAGCAGCTGGGTGGGGCTGGCACAGCGGTGGAGAGAAAAGAGAGAGGGGAGGGGCTCGGGTGCACTTGGGCTAGGGTTAGAAAAGGAAGTGGCTCGGTGAGGGTTTAGGAGAAGGGGTGGGGTGAGGTAGATGGCTACTAGGTGGGCCTGCTGGCAGGGAGAGGGAACACCTCGGCCAAGAAGAGAGGAGGGTGAGGTGAGGTAGGTTTAGGGTTTAGCTTATAACTAGGTTTTTGGAGAGAGGATTAGAGAGAGAGGGTAGGGGTAGGTTTTGGGTGAGGGGTGTGGTATGATCTAACAAGATCATGCAAGGACTAAAAGAGATGGCAAGGAAAAATTAGGGTGTAGGGTTTGAGTAGGAGAGAAGCTAGATTTTAAAGGTCACCTGAAAAGAGAGAGAGACAAAGATATGGTGAATAGAGGAAAAGAGACATGATAGATTAGGTGAAGGGTATCTCCCTTGATCTCATAAGATCTTGCATGGAACATAACCAAAGGAGGTGATGATGTTGAGACACGTGGTAAGGAAGGACAACAAGGTGGTGATGGTTGCATGGCCCATGCAAAATAATTAATGCCATGTTTTATTTTGTAAAAACAATAATAATAATATGGCATTATTCTTATGCATTCCAAAGAAGTGGAATAAAAGCCAGGCAAAAGATTTTATAGATTTAGATCCACCCCACTCACATGAGCTAGAATAAAATCAAAAGGAAAAGAAATACAAGCTCATGGATAATGGGATGGTGAAATTATAAGGTGGTGCCAAAGAGAGGTGGTGGAATTGGAATAAAAGATATGCCCCCAACTCAACTTGGGCATTTAAACAATATATCAATAACCAAATACAATATCAAGAGGCAAATACAATTAATAATGCATACGAGAGGAGAACCAAAAGAAAAAGGGTTTTATATGATGCTCAAATGCAAGGTGGCATGATGACATGAGCATGATATAATTATGGTGCAACAATTGTATGTAGTAAGTAGCCATATATATAGACTAGGCTAGTAGCATTGCAATTGTTAGACAATTGGGATGCTACAACTCTCCCCCACTAAACAAGAATCTCGCCCCGAGATTCCTAGAAAAAAGAAAACAACACAAGGAGAGGCGGGTGTTCGGAACGAAGGTGACCCTCACGTACCCAAGTTGATGAACAACGGAATGGTGCGACCACTACACCTTGCAAAACTTGCTAGACTTGTTGCGAGTCTTGCGTTTTGCTTGAGAAACAACGGTTAGAAGAGTTGAAGGATTGTCGTGAGGCAAGAAGGATAGGATGAACATAGCTCCGGTTTTCTCAAGAAACATGATAATAGAAATAGAACCACTTGTGAAAGAAAGGACAAGATGATGTATCATGGATACAGAAAGGCACACCGTTAAGATTAAAGATTTACCGATACTAGAGAGGATGAATCTTTGTGTCGCTGGAAGACTAGGTTGGAGAGGTTTTGAACCACTATGACGATAACATCGTATCTTCTCTCGGATTTGAGAAATGAAGTACGGAAACAATATTGCCTTCAAACAATAGAGTCCCTTGATATCAATAGAAAGATTTAGTTAGACATCGTCAGATTAGATTCTTCTTGCGCCGGTAAGACCCAAAGGATCACGCAATTGAGGTGCGTGGATATAACTTCCAAAGACGGATGTGAAGCCAGATCATGGTGGAATCCCGAGAAGCAAAGAATATGGAGGATCTGGAGTTTATTGTAGAGATACTTATTGCTTTCTTTAGCCTTGAGGCTAACGCAATAGATTTGCGGCTGATGGCATCAACCATAATTGGCTTTACCATAGAAAAAGAATTGATGAAACAAAGAGAGAGATAGTTTCCTTTCATCTTGTTTGGGGATGTCGAGCATCGGTAGAAAGACGAGGACCGAAAGGAGTTTGCGTCTGTTTCCACCAGATAATTGAAGATTTTGCTCCATCTAGAATAGACAGACTACCAACAAGAGATTATTGATTACTTTCTTCGAGAGAGCACTCCGGAAAAACAAGGACGGAAGTAAAAGTATCAAGGGATAAAGGCCACTTCGAACTTCCGTGGAATGAGTGAAATCACATTAATTCACCAATTCAATGTACAAGAGCGAATGATAAGAGTAGTGGTATGGTAGCTACTCCATCCCGCACTCAAAGCATTACTCCGCACATGAATAAGAAAACCATGCAACCCAACTACCGAAACAGACTGAAGGTATTGACAAAAACTCATGGGACTACGCTAGAAAACAAGGATAGATGCAAACGATTCGCCAGGTTCACAGATAGATAAAGATGATGATGTTGTCGTCATGTCAGAAATACCAAGCCACCGGAAAGATATGAAGGAATATTACAGAGAACAACTGCAAGATTCAACAGCTACAGAAAAGATAGCACCAACTTGAACAGAAGGAATACAAGATCTGGAAGGTCTTCATGGCCTCCGGTGGATTGAGCATAGACGATAGAGCGAGAGGGTTTCAAGAGATTACTTGACGAGACTGAGGTGAAAGAACTCCATGTTCTTCTTGAAATGATTGAGAAAGATTTAGCAGTCTTGAGGAAAATCTTTAGCGGAACGACGATGATAACTTGCCAACAAGGAAAACTCCGGGTTTGATTGAAGATGGAAGCTGGAATTAATAATGGACTTGCTGGTTCCAGAATTGAAGCGACCTGGCAGCTAGGGCAGGGCAGATAGGGTGTGGAGGCTGCCAGGTGGGGACGGCGTGAGGAGCAGCTGGGTGGGGCTGGCATAGCGGTGGAGAGAAAAGAGAGAGGGGAGGGGCTCGGGTGCACTTGGGCTAGGGTTAGAAAAGGAAGTGGCTCGGTGAGGGTTTAGGAGAAGGGGTGGGGTGAGGTAGATGGCTACTAGGTGGGCCTGCTGGCAGGGAGAGGGAACACCTCGGCCAAGAAGAGAGGAGGGTGAGGTGAGGTAGGTTTAGGGTTTAGCTTAGAACTAGGTTTTTGGAGAGAGGATTAGAGAGAGAGGGTAGGGGTAGGTTTTGGGTGAGGGGTGTGGTATGATCTAACAGGATCATGCAAGGACTAAAAGAGATGGCAAGGAAAAATTAGGGTGTAGGGTTTGAGTAGGAGAGAAGCTAGATTTTAAAGGTCACCTGAAAAGAGAGAGAGACAAAGATATGGTGAATAGAGGAAAAGAGACATGATAGATTAGGTGAAGGGTATCTCCCTTGATCTCATAAGATCTTGCATGGAACATAACCAAAGGAGGTGATGATGTTGAGACACATGGTAAGGAAGGACAACAAGGTGGTGATGGTTGCATGGCCCATGCAAAATAATTAATGCCATGTTTTATTTTGTAAAAGCAATAATAATAATATGGCATTATTCTTATGCATTCCAAAGAAGTGGAATAAAAGCCAAGTAAAAGATTTTATAGATTTAGATCCACCCCACTCACATGAGCTAGAATAAAATCAAAAGGAAAATAAATACAAGCTCATGGATAATGGGATGGTGGAATTATAAGGTGGTGCCAAAGAGAGGTGGTGGAATTGGAATAAAAGATATGCCCCCAACTCAGCTTGGGCATTTAAACAATATATCAATAACCAAATACAATATCAAGAGGCAAATACAATTAATAATGCATACGAAAGGAGAACCAAAAGAAAAAGGGTTTTATATGATGCTCAAATGCAAGGTGGCATGATGACATGAGCATGATATAATTATGGTGCAACAATTGTATGTAGTAAGTAGCCATATATATAGACTAGGCTAGTAGCATTGCAATTGTTAGACAATTGGGATGCTACACCGGTCCGGTAACCGGGACTGGAGGGGCGGGACTAAAGGCCCACCCATTAGTCCCGGCCCTCTTACCAGCCGGGACTAATGTGCATCCACGTGGCTGTCTCTACGGGCGCTGGGTGCCCTACCATTAGAACCGGTTCGTATTACGAACCGGGACAAATGGTTCTCTGCCGCGGCAGCATTTTAGACACTTTCTCTGCCACGGCAGAGAATTTAGTTTGTATTCTTTTTTTCATTTCAAAATAGTTTTCTATGCTACCACACATACCATACATGTTCGTGCATACATAAGATAACTTCTCTTAAGATCGAGCATACAAATATATACATGATAGTTACACATGGATATCACAATTATCGGGACTAGAGCCCGTCTATTCAATTACACGGTCGGGGATCATCGGCGCCTATTCACACTAAATTCTCCGGCGTCATCTATCATCTCGTTCATCAAGAATCCTGCCAGTTCTTCAGCAATTGCTACTACGCGTTGCTGTGGTAGGAGCTGACCCCGCATTTTATCGAACTATATAAGAAAAGGAGATCAATATGAATATCAATCATGATAACAAAAAGTGACGGTAATAAAAATAATGTTATGAATGTATTGCTTACATCGACTCTATAATCATTCAGCTCACTAGTAAACGTGCGAATGAACTCGCAAACGTAGAATCCACATAGATTCGTCTTTGGTGGCTGCCTCGCGCACTTTACGAGAATAGAATTTAATCAAAATAATAATCATGCATCATAATTGTATTGAAACTAGAAGTAAAGATATGCGTCTACTACTTACCGAGACTGGCTTAAACATCAGCTTCTCAGTAAAGTCACCTGTAACCGCACTCTTGAACTGGTTCCAAACCCTACCCGATAAAGAAAATGAATGAGTTATTTATTACGTGATATCTTAGAAAATCAACGAAAGAGACCGCTGTAGCGCAAAAATTACCTCTGGAGCATGTCCTGCATGTCACTAAACTGTTCCAGGGGTCTCTTTAATGGGTCCATGACTTCAACTCTTCCCTTATCAAGTTGAATGTCCATGAGAATCCAGTGGAAACTGTACACGTTTATATATACATCAGTAACTCATCAATTACACTTAACATCGAGTAAGCAAAAGAGAATGTGTACAATAGAGTAAGACACTCACGCGAAATTGTAAGGAAACAGTATGTGGTCACAGAAATTTTGCTCCGTTAGAAACCTTAGAAGGTTTTCCTGTGTTTCCTCGGGTTTTTCCTTTAGCGTCTGACAATGTATTTTATCTAGGTCAATGAACCCAACACTAAAGATTGACCTTCTTTTACATTCCATGATCTTCATTCTGCATAATAATAGAGTACAAAAGGATATAATTAGGATAATTACATGCAATGAACTGAACAACTGAAAAAATGAACAGCTTATATATAGACAATGAATTCAACAACTTACAGACAATAACAACTCATGAGACTTTTGTCGATGGCGTCGAAAGTGTATAACTGGAAGAGTTCTGGAAACTCAACATGGACCTCTTCTTCTCAGAAGTAGTAGTCATGTGGGACTTTCGCCACGATCATTATTCTCTCCTCCTTTACGGCTTTCAAGTACCATTTATGTAAACTCCGCATTTGTGTTGGCAGTTGTTGGAAGTGCTCAAAGCTGACCAGAGGCTTCCCTGGGACATATGTAGGGACTACCTGAGCCTTGGGTAACTTCTCGTCCTAGGAACCTAGCAATTCCTCAACAGTCACATTCATAGCAGCCGCAAGCTTCTTAGCTTCTTCAATATCCTGCTGGGGAGTGTCATAGGATACCACCTTGAGGGGTGGGGTCGATTTTTTGGCTTGTTCCCCGAGCTGGGGGACGTCCTTTCTTTTCCCGGTTGCACTTTGACTTGATGATTTGCTCCCGCTTGCACTTCTACTTCATTTGCTCTTCTTCACTTCCTTCTGAAGTGTGCGTCGATAGTCATCTGGCTTATGGTGCAAGTCATATTGCGATTTTGTGTAGTTATTTCTTTAGCTTATCTTTATTTAGCACTGATGCTTGTCTGTCTCAATCGACACTATAATACTACATACTATATAATATACTACTATATATATTATTACTAGTAATAAATATATATACACAAACATATATATACTATATATTTATATACTAGTAATAAATATTACAATATAAAAAAGATACAAGAAATAAAAAACATACACTAGAAATATATACTATACTAGAAATTAATATATACTATACTAGAAATTAATAAAAAAACATACACTAGAAATATAAAAAAGATACAAAAAATACTAGTAATAATTCTATCTATCTATTACAAAAAACATACTAGTAATACAAGTAATAATTCTATCTATCTATTACAAAAAAGATACTAGTAATACAAAAAAACATACACTAAAAATACTAGTAATACAAAAAATATAAAAAAAAGGCCGGCGGGGTGCCGCCCGGGCTCGCTGGGGGATGGAGGCAGCGCGCGGCCGGTCGCGGGGCACCGCCCGGCCTGCTCGCCTATAGTACCGGCGCCGCCGCGCCGTCGCGTAGCCGGACAGGGGAGCGAAGGGGAGGGGTGCGGGATACCTCTGGCGGGGGTGCGCGCGCGGCGGCTGGAGTGGCGGTGGCGGCGGCGGTTGGGGTGGTGGCGGCTGGAGAATCGGGCAGCCTGCCGGCGTCAGGTCGTCCTTCGCGCGTGGGGGGTGCTCTGCGTGGGGAGAAGAAGGGGCGCGCGGCGCGCCAAATGTATAGTGGGGTCCTTTAGTCCCGGTCTGTATAACGAACCGGGACCGGGACTAAACGTCCCCCCCTTTAGTCCCGGTGCATGCCACCCACCGGGACTAAAGGGTTTTCGGCCCAGCCCAACAGGCGCGCGTCAACGCCACACCTTTAGTCCCGGTGTGTAGCACGCACCGGGACTAAAAAGGTCCCTTTTTCAAAAAAAAATCACCCTGGTGCGCGCCTGTTTAAAAAAAATTCAATTAGCATATTATTTAAACATTTGAATTTTATAGTTTTTGCATACTTATGAATTTGAGAAAAATTTCAACATGAAAAGTTCTTGAATTTGAATAACTAATCCAAATCTATTTTCTGTTTTATAAAATAATTATTCTAACTAGTGAAACTAATAACCATTTTGCCATTTTCAATTTAAAAATGCATTAAATATTATATTTTGCATATTTTTAAATAAGTGATTCAAATCAATTTTCTGTTTTATAAAATAATTATTCTAACTAGTCAAACTATTAACCATTTTGCCATTTTCATGTAATTCTGACGCTCCGGTGGTCTTCCTCTGGCGAAACCCTAGACCGGATCGTCTACCCCGCCTTATTTTTTCCCGCCCATTCTCTTCCGGATCGTAGCCCCTTTAGGGTTTAGGGTTTAGGGTTTAGGGTTTTTGGTTTAGGATTTAGGGTTTTTGGTTTAGGGTTTAGGGTTTAGGGTTTTTGGTTTAGGGTTTAGGGTTTAGGGTTTTTAGTTTAGGGTTTAGGGTTTAGGGTTTAGGGTTCCCTCCTCTGACTTAGGGTTTAGGGTTCCCTCCTCTGACTTAGGGTTTAGGGTTTAGACTCATATCTGCCGCCTCTCTCCACTCTATCCCATGGCTTCCACCATACCTCTAACCCCAGGGAGGCGGAGCTGCCATAGGGCATGTGCACCAAGGGCATCTTCGAGAAGTTTCGCCACGGGAGATTTCCCAACCCTTTCCTCCATCCATGGGGATGAAACTCTCCATCCATGTTGGCTTGGTCATTGCCATAGCACATCTAGACTCATATCTGCTGCCTCTCTCCACTATATCCCATGGCTTACACCATACCTCTAACCCCAGGGAGGCGGAGATGGAGTCTTTCACGGGCTAGCAGGAATATATTTTCCGAGGCGGAACTTCCGAAGATGCCATAGGGCGTGTGCACCAAGGGCATCTTCGAGAAGTTCCACCACGGGAGATTTCCCAACCCTTTCCTCCATCCATGGGGATGAAACTCTCCATCCATGTTGGCTTGTTGAGTTGCTTGCAATGGCGTATCGATGCTCCTTTTATAGGCACGACGCCGCTTCTACTTTGTCTTCTTCCTCCGACAGGGCGTCGTGCACTACATGCTTTATCTCATCGAGCAGTGCGTCCACCCACGCGTCCTTATCCTACCGACAGCTTTAGTCCCGGTTTGAGCCCCCACCCGGTACTAAAGGTTACCCACGCGTCCTTATCCCACCAACAGTTTTGTTAGATGACACAGAAACCACCTTTAGTCCCGGTTGCACCCACCAGCCGGTACTAAAGGTTAGCCACCCCCCAGATAAGGCCCTCCCAGATAAGCCTCCCCCAGATAAGGCCCCCCCATCTTTTGTCCCGGTTTGAGCCCCCACCCGGCATGAAAGTTTCCCACGCCACTACGTTCCCACGTTTTCCACCGGTTCCCACCTCTGTCTTCCCGCCATTTTTTCAGTATATATATGTACGCTTGGCCTCCATTTACATATCACATCTAGACTCATCATTCTCTTCCCATGGCTTCCATCGTATCTCTAACCACCCAGGAGGCAGAGGCGCTTTGCGCCTCGAACTACCCCTGCCCACCGGGCTACCGCGTCCCCACCGGCTGGATGCTGAGCGCCGGAGGCATGCCGGTCCCTCCTGTCCCTCTAGGTGTGGAGCGCCGGATGGCCATCACGAACCACTACTACCTCGAGCTCACGCCAGAGCAGCAGAGGAATCCCAACTGGCATCCTGACTATTTCCCGACTTGGGAAGCCTTCTTCATCAATTAGCGTGAGAGGGCGCTCGCCAGGCACGAGGAGGACGCCCCACCTCCTTCGAACTTCAACGAGGCCGGCCGTCGGCTATGGTGGCGCGGCTGGACTCTCCAGAGTGTCATGGCCTACAACACGACCGGCAATAACCCCCGCCTGCGGTACCCTCAAATCCAGCCCACGTGTGCCCAACCTTCAAAGTTCGACTACGGCGACCCCGACGACGACAACGATGACAGCGCCGGCGACTACGACGACTACAGTGGCGCGTATTACAGTGCTAGGCAGGAGCATGACTGAATCACTCCAATCATTAGGAATGTTTCTTAATTTTCAGTTGTGTTATGTATCCTTAGTGTTTGTCGGTTCCTTCTCTTGTGATGGTTCCTTCTCTTTGTGTGATCACCTACCGCGGCTCAGAACGTCTAGTTTGATTGAGCAAGATGTATTACATGAAAGGGGACCTTTATGTCTCAAATAAAAGGTTTAATACATTACATAGATTTATGTCTCAAATAAAAGGTTTAATTACAAATATTTATGTCTCAAATAAAAGGTTTAATACATTATTACACATCACCAACATCTAGTGTTGTGGTTTTCTTCTGCACCGTAGCCATGGAGAATCTTCATCATTTAACAGGATGCTTGGGTCAGATTTCACTTTGAAGGGCGGAATTTCATGAAACTTATTGTAATCTTCTAACATGTCTGTCTTGTCATCCACTCCCACGATGTTTCTTTTCCCTGAAAGAACTATGTGGCGCTTTGGCTCATCGTATTCTGTACTCTTTTGCTTATCTTTCCTTTTTCTCGGTTTGGTAGACATGTCCTTCACATAGAAAACCTGAGCCACATCGTTGGCTAGGACGAATGGTTCATCCATTGACGCAAGATTGTTGAGATCCACTGTTGTCATGCCGTACTTTTCGTCTACATGTACCCCGCCTCCTGTCAGCTTGACCCATTTGCACCGAAACAAAGGGACCTTAAAAGTAGGTCCATAGTCAAGTTCCCATATCTCCTCTATGTACCCATAATATGTGTCAATCTGCCCATTGTCATCTATTGCATCAAAGCGGACACCAATGTGTTGGTTGGTGCTCTTTTTATCTTGGGTGATCGTGTAAAATGTATTCCCATTTATCTCGTACCCTTGGAAAGTACATATAGTCGAAGATGGTAACCTGGCCAACGAGTACAACTCATCTCCAACAGTGGTGTTATTCATGAGATGTGTCTGCAACCAATTGCCAAAATTCTTCTCGTGTTCCCCTTTAATCAAGGTTTCAGGCTTCCCCGGGTTTTCGGAGCGTAGAATATTCTTGTGTTTCTCGATATATGGAGCCATCACGGTGGAATTGTGTAGAACTATGTAGTGTGCTTGAGTGAAAGAATGCCCGTCCCTACATACCATTGATTTCCTTCCTAGTGTGCCTTTTCCAGTCATCCTCCCCTCATACCGAGATTCAGGAACACCAATCGGCTTAAGGTCAGGAAGAAAGTCAACAAAAAACTCGATGACCTCCTCTGTTCCATAGCCCTTGGAGATGCTTCCTTCTGGCCTAGCACGGTTATGAACATATTTCTTTAAGACTCCCATGAACCTCTCGAAGGGGAACATATTGTGTAGAAACACAGGACCGAGAATTCTAATCTCTTCGACTAGGTGAACTAGGAGGTGCGTCATAATATTGAAGAAGGATGGCGGGAACAACAACTCGAAGCTGACTAGACATTGGACCACATCAATCTGTAACCCTGATAGACTTTCTCGATCGATTACCTTTTGAGAAATTGCATTGAGAATGCACATACCTTCACAATGGCTAGTCGAACATTTTCTGGTAGAATTCCCCTCAATGCAACCGGAAGCAATTGCGTCATAAGCACATGGCTATCATGAGACTTTAGGTTTTGAAATTTTTTCTCTTTCATATTTACTATTCCCTTTATATTCAACGAGAAGCCAGACGGGACCTTGATACTGAAAAGGACTTCAAAAAAGATTTCCTTCTCTTCTTTGGTAAGAGCGTAGCTGGCAAGCCCTTGAAACTGCCCTCGATGCTTGCCGTCTCGTCCTTTATGATGTTGCTGGTCCTCCCGTGCTGTCGGGGTATCTTTTGACTTCCCATACAAGCCCAGGAAGCCTAGAATATTCACGCAAAGTTTCTTCGTCAGGTGCATCACGTCGATTGCAGAGCGGACCTCGTGCACTTTCCAATAGGGTAGCTCCCAAAATATAGATTTCTTCTTCCACATGGGTGCGTGTCCGGTAATGGGGTCTTTTGGAACAGGTTGTCCTCCAGGACCCTTTCCAAAGATTACATCCAAATCCTTGACCATACCAAATACATCAGGACCACTACGGGGGACATGCTTCGTCCGGGTTTCTGCCTTGCCATTGAAATGCTTGTCTTTCTTCTTTAAGGGATGACTGGGCGGAAGAAAACAACAATTGTACGGGTACATATTCTTTCTACATTTATCCAGATATATACTTTCAGTCTCATCTAAACAGTGCGTGCATGCATTGTATCCTTTGTTCGTCTGTCCTGGAATGTTACTAAGAGCAGGCCAATCATTGATGGTTACGAACAACAACGCTTGTAGGTCAAATTCCTGCTGTTTGTGCTCATCCCACACATGTACACCTGGTTTGGCCCACAACTGTAGAAGTTCATCAACTAATGGCCTTAGGTACACATCAATGTCGTTGCCGAGTTGCTTCGGTCCTTGGATGAGCACTGGCATCATAATGAACTTCCGCTTCATGCACAACCAAGGAGGAAGGTTGTAGATACATAGAGTCACGGGCCAGGTGCTGTGACTGCAGTTCTGCTCCCCAAAAGGATTCATGCCATCGATACTTAGACCAAACCATAAGTTCCTTGCGTCACCAGCAAAGTCCGGGAAGTCTCTCTTGAGTTTTCTCCACTGCCAACCATTAGCAGGGTGCCTCAACATCCCGTCTTTCTTACAATCTTCCATGTGCCATCGCAACAACTTGGCATGCTCTTTATTTCTGAACAAACGTTTCAACCGTGGTATTATAGGAGCATACCACATCACCTTGGCATGAACCCTCTTCCTGGTTTGCTCGCCCTCAACATCACCAGGGTCATCTTTTCTGATCTTATACCGCAATGCAGTGCATACTAGGCATTTATCCATATTCTCGTACTTCTCACCGCGGTAGAGGATGCAGTCATTAGGGCATGCATGTATCTTCTGCAAGTCTAATCCTAGAGGGCAGACAAGTTTCTTTGCTTCGTATGTACTGGAGGGCAATTGGTTATTTCTTGGAAGCAGCTTCTTCATTATTACCAGCAACTTTTCAAATCCCGAGTCAGTCATACCGGTCTCTGCCTTCCACTTCAACAATTCTAGTGTGCTACCCAGCTTCTTCTGGCCATCTTCACAAGTTGGATACAGCAATGTGTTGTGGTCCTGTAACATCTGCTCGAACTGCAACCTCTCCTTTTCGTGTCGCAGTCTCGCCTTGCATCACTAATGACCCGACCAAAATCATCAACGGGCTCATCTGGTTCCCGTTCTTCACCCCCTTCTTTTTCATTATCTTCAACTACGGTATCATCGTATTCAGGGAACATAGATCGGTAGTTGTCATCATCGTTCTCTTCTTCATCGCCGTCTTCCATCATAACCCCTCTTTCTCCGTTCTTGGTCCAAACATTATAGCCGGACATGAAACCAGACCGAAGCAGGTGGCTCTGAATGACTCTTGAGGAAGTGTGAGCCTGCTCATTCCGACATTCAACACATGGACAACACATAATACCATCCCGCCGCTTGTTTGCCTCGGCCACAAGGCGAAAAGAATGCACGCCTTCTCTGTAAGCGTCAGAGCGTCGGTCACCGTACATCCATGGGTGGCTCATCTGCATCATACAACCATGCATATATATCAAATGCAATCACGATGCTTAAATTAGTACCGTGTAGTCAAAACAAGAAAATAGTTGCTAACCTTTTAGGACACTTCAAAACAAAGAGGAGACACCTTAAGTGTCGCTCTGACACCTCATATCATATTTTGTCTTATGTAAACTCAAGTGGCATCGCTCTAATAGGCATTTCACCGAACACCTCTAGTGCATATGAAGAAAAAAAGTTAGCACAAAGTTATACCCACCTCTCACATAGGAAAAAAACAGGAGAGAGTGGAGGGCTGGGTGCATATATATAGTGAAGGAAATATGCCCAGAGAGGCAATAATAAAGTTGTTATTATGTATTCCTTGTATATGATAGATGTTTATTTTGCATGCTATAATTGTATTGATAGGAAACATCAATACATGTGTGTTTAATAAACAAAAGGGTTCCTAGTTATGCCTCTCTTATAGACTAGCTTGTTGATTAACAAGATGATCAAGGTTTCCTGATCATGGACATTGGATGTTGTTAATAACAAGGTCATAGCATTTGTGAAATGATGTGATGAACATTCATTCGAAGTATAGCATTACGATCAAGTCATTATGTTTATATTGCTATAACATCATACAAAGTAGTCTTAGTCCTTAGACCATGAGATCATGTTAATTGCTAACACCGGAAGAGTATCTTGATAACATCAAACGTCACACCGTAACAGGGTGACCATAAAGGTGGGTTCAGTGCTATGAAGGTGTTATGTTGAGGCTCATGGATCAAGAGTGGAATTTGTCAATCCCGATGACAGATAGATATACTCTGGGCCCTCTCGGTGATATCACATTAAGATAGCTTGCAAGCAAGTGATGTGATCACTAGAATGTTATATCACGAGAACGAGAAAAGAGTGCATGTCGGTAACAAGATCAAACTAGGTATTTGGATACCGATGATAGAATCTCGGACATGTATTATATCATGAGACAAAGGGATTAAATTGCTGACATTAAAGGTTCTCACGATCACAGAAGTCATCGTTGAATATGCAGGAGTCAATATGGATCTCCAGGTCCCGCTTCTGATTATTGATCTGAGAGGAGTCTCAATCATGTCTGCATTATTCGCGAACCGTAGGGTGACACACTTAAGGGTTGCCGGACACCATTTAGGAGCACATATGTTCCAAACAAAAGGTTTGCAAAGCGCAGGAAATGTTTCGATAGAAACCGGAATTGTTTCGGGTGAAATTGCAGAAAGTGGTTCTGCATGTGATATTGAAATGTTGCAAGGGGTTTTATGTGAATGTTTGTTAATTAAAGTAATTAACAAAATTCTGAATAAAATAAATAAAAGAGTTTTATTAATTGAGAGTTGCATTTAATTTGGTGGAAATTAAATACATGTGAGTGGGATTTTGGGTGGAGGCCATGTTTATGTGAGTGGAGGTTCACCACATGAATGAAGGAGGGGAGGAGTCCCCCCTCATGCGCCGGCTATGGGAGGGGAGGGGTCTCCCTCCCTCCTATATAAAGCCCCCCTCTCCCCTCTCACAAAACACACCTCATTGTGAAGGATCTCTCTCCCCCTCTAGATATTCCCCCATGGTCTCGGAT
Source organism: Avena sativa (assembly GCA_916181665.1). Lineage (NCBI taxonomy): Eukaryota > Viridiplantae > Streptophyta > Magnoliopsida > Poales > Poaceae > Avena > Avena sativa. The sequence goes on from OV702290.1 coordinate 370,359,455, forward strand.
TAGCGAGATACATGTTCCCGGTGGCCTTGCGTCTGGAAGGAGTTGCTGCTTCCGCTGATTCGCTGGAGCGAGGAGGTGGAGGTTGTCCAGTGGCTTGAACGTGTGTGCGAGGACGGATGCGCTGCTGATTTGCGGCGCTCGGACTTCCTCAAGATCTTGAGATCGACAAGTGGTATCAGAGCCAGGTTTATGCATAGGTGCTTTGCACGGGTAGTACACATATGTTTATATGTGGGCGGTGATGATCATGTTATTGCATCTTCTATGTACTTTGGATATTGGTGGCATAGTGGGATGAAGCGGCCCGGACCAACCTTACATGTCATCGTACATGAGACCGGTTCCACGACTGACATGCAACTAGTTTTGCATAAGTGGCTAGCGGGTGTCTCTCTCTCCTACTATAGTCAATATCTGATTTACAAGGAGTTGCTAATAACTTGGTTATCCTTGTTGTGGTTCATGTTCGTAGGTAAGACCGGTTCTATCTCCGAAAGCCCTAAGCCACGTAAAACTTGCAATTGATAAATTAGAGGCGTCTAGTTTAGATCGTTGCTGGGCTAGTGTCTTGATATGGTATTGTTGTAAGCAGATGTATGATAGATACTCTTACAACTCACTTAACGTGTAAGTTCCATAGACCTTGGCCTTACACACAAAGGAATGATAGAGATCATACCACGATGCAAATGATAGAGATCAAATGCATGGACCATATCACCTCACTTCACACATTAGATGTTAGCATCTTATATTGCTAGTTTGGCGCTTTTGGTAGCATTATAAGATGATCCCTCATTTAGATATCAAGATAAAATGTGTTCTTCCTTAAGTATGCACCGTTTTGTGGATCGTGTTTTGAGGCATCACGTGATGATCGGGTGTTCTCGACTCTACGCTTTCATCCAACAGGTGTAAGACAGTTTTACACACGCGAATACTAAGGTTCTTACTTAACGAGCCTAGCATGTATAGACATGGCCTCGGAACACGGACCGAAAGGTTAAGCATGAGTCATATAGTTGATATGATGCCCATATAGATGCTCGCCTTTGAAGCTACACCGACTCACGTGATGATCGGACTTGGTGTAGTGGATTTGGTTCATGTAATCACCAAAAAGACACAAGGGATGTCGTTTTTGAGTGGGAGTTCATTAGTAATTTGGATTAGTTGAACTCAATCTATCATAAACTTAGTCTAAATATATTTTACAAATTCTGTTGTAGATGGCACCACCTGCTTTTAATTTCAATGTGTTCATGGAGAAAGAGAAGCTTGCTGCGAATGGTAGCAACTTCACCAACTGGGCTATGAATTTGAGGATTCTCCTCACTGCTGCACAAAAGCAATATGTGCTAGAGGCGCCGCTAGGCCCCCCACCAGCTCCCGATGCCCCTGACGAGGAAAAGAACGTCTATATAACTCGTCAGGAGGACCACAACTTAGTTCATTGCGGCATACTGTATGGGCTAGAGCCAGAACTTCGAAAACGTTTCGAACATGGCAATGCCTTTGATACCATGGGAGAATTGAAAATAATTTTCGATACCCATGCTGCCGTAGAGAGTTATAATGCTTCTGAAAAGTTCTTTAGCTGCATGATGGAAGAGAACAGCTCCGTTAGTGAGCACGTACTCAAAATGTCTGGGTACGCCGATAAGCTTGTGTCCTTGGGAATAACGATTCCCATTGACTTAGGCATACATCGTGTTCTCCAATCTCTGCCACCTAGCTACAAGAGATTCGTGATGAACTATAATATGTAGGGCATGAAGAAGTCTCTTCCCGAGCTTCTGTCAATGCTTAAGACTGCAACAGTGGAGATTACGAAAGAACATCAAGTATTGATGATCAATAAGACCACCGGTTTCAAGAAGGACAAGAAAGGCAAGCAGAAGGGAAAGAAGGGCAGCAAATCTGTTGCCGCGCCTGAAAAGAAACCCCGAGCTGGCCCTAAGTCTGACACTAAGTGCTACTATTGCAAGGGGACTGGCCATTGGAAGCGCAACTGCCCCAAGTATTTGGCGGACAAGAAGGCCGGCAAGGCAAACAAAGGTATATGTGATATACATATTATTGATGTGTACTTGACTAGTACTCGCAGTAGCACCTGGGTATTTGATACAGGATCGGTTGCTAATATATGTAACTCGGTTCAGGGGCTGCGGAACAAGCGATAACTAGCAAGGGATGAGGTCATGATGCGGGTCGCCAATGGATCAAGAGTTGATGTGATCGCCGCCGGAACGCTGCCTCTCCATATGCCGTCGGGATTAGTTATAAACCTGAATAATTGTTATTTGGTGCCTGCACTGAGCATGGACATTGTATCCGGATCGTGTTTGATGCAAAGTGGTTATTCTTTTAAGTCTGAAAACAATGGTTGTTCGATTTATATGAATAATATCTTTTATGGTCATGCACCTGTGTTGAATGGTTTATTTCTGTTGGATCTCGATAGTAGTATTACGCATATTCATAATCTTGATGCTAAAAGGATTAAACTTGATAATGATATATCTGCATATATGTGGCACTGCCGTCTAGGTCATATTGGCGTTAAACGCATGAAGAAACTCCATTCTGATGGACTTTTGGAATCACTTGATTTTGAATCATTTGATACATGTGAGCCATGCCTTATGGGCAATATTGTAGGGGTTCGTAGCATGGAAAACAAAAATTTTCTATCGCATACAAACAAACAAGCCAAGATCTATCTACTAGATTGTAGCAACGAGTCGATGGAATAACTCACCCTCGAAGATTCCAAAGTGTTTAACGAGAGCAGATTCTCGTGGGTGATGTAGTCGTACTCTTTCCGATCTCAAGATCGCGTAGACGATCCTTCCGGCGCCGCGTTCCCGCAGCGCTCCCGCAGTCGGTCACACGTTCGGTACTCGACGAAGACCTTCCTCTCCCTTGTTCCAGCAGGCAGCGGAGGTTGTAGCACTCTCCTCGCGATTCCGGCAGCACAACGGCGTGGTACCGGAGGTAGAGGGGAAATCCCGCAGGGCTTCGCCTTAAGCCGGTGCGAGTATGGTGGAGCTTATGAGAGAGGTTATTAGTGGTCTAGTAATTAGACACACCAATTAGAGGGCTCTAAACCAATTAGAAGGCTCTAAACCGAATAGCTCTAAACCGGGGTCTAGATCTAGGGTTTAGTTTAGAGGATAGGAAACTTGTGTGTGTTGGGAGGGAGCCCTGCCCCTCCTTATATAGGTGGGAGGGGCTGGCCGGCCAAGGGGAGGGAGTGGAGTCCCTCCCCAACTCGGCCTAGGTGGGGCGCCGGCTTGGGGAGGAGGACTCCTCCCTCAAGTCGGTTTCCTCCTCTCCTCCCACTTCCCAAAAACTGCCGTTTGACTTTCAAACTAGCCGTTTGACTTTTTCAATTTAGGATTCAATTTAATCCTTTATTTGGGACAGCAAGAACACTTAGTACATGATGCAATCATTCCAACATGTAATGACACATTCATGTACCCCTTCCCCCCCGGAGTGCCGGACAATCCGGGACCTTCTAGAATGTTCCCGATGGAAACACCGGAATCATTCCCGAACTCCGAAACGGGACTTTCCTTATATGAATCTTATTCTCCGGACCATTCCGGATCACCTCGTGATATCCCGGATCCCATCCGAGACTCCGAACAACATTCGGTCTCTTTCTCATAATACCATAACTACTCAAACAACGTCGAATCCTTAAGTGTGTCTCCCTACGGTTCGTGAATTATGCGGACATGATCGAGACACTTCTCCGAACAATAACCAATAGAGGAATCTGGAAATTCATATGGCTCCCACATATTTCTACGATTACTTTGCGATCGAATGAACCACTTACATACGATACCAATTTCCCTTTGTCTCACGATATGTTACTTATCCGAGGTTATGATCGTCGGTATCTCTGCATACCTAGTTCAACCTCGTTACTGATAAGTACTCTTTTCTCGTTCCCGTGATATGTGATCCCTTGTGACCAAGTCACATGCTTGCAAGCTAATTGGATGACATTTCACCGAGAGGGCCCAGAGTATATCTATCCGTCATGTGGATGGACAAATCCCACTCTTGATCCATGTGTTTCAACCAATACTTTCCGAACACTCAATGCCACTTTTATAGCCACCCTGTTACGGTGTGGTGTTTGATGACATCAAAGCATCCATCCAGTAAAGGTGATATGCATGATCTCATGGTCGAAGGAATTAGGTTACTATGTATCAGAAAGCATATAGCAATTGAACTATTGAAATGACTTGATCTTTATGCTACGCTTATCTATAGGAGTATGTCCATCACATCATTCTCCTAATGATATGATCCTGTTATTAATAACATCTCTATGTTCATGATCAGGAAACAATGATCATATATTAACCAACAAGCTAGTTTAACAAGAGGCTTTACTAGGGACTCTTATTTTAGTTTACAAATCACACAAGTATTAATGTTTCCGGTTAATACAATTATAGCATGGTATGTAAACATTTATCATAAGTGTGAAGACATGATAATAACCACTTTATTATTGCCTCTTGGGCATATCTCCAACAGTCTCCCACTTGCACTAGAGTCAATAATCTAGTTTCGAACCTTTGTGTATATAACACCTATGGCTTTCCGGTGTTGTATGTACACGATTGCTAGTGGTCAACTGATCTCCGGATCTGACACTTCCAGGTCCGTGTGTAATTGCATGTCTTTGCGTCTCTACGCATCACTCATTCTCTAATGAGATGGCTTTGTATAAATTTGGTCTTTCGGTGTGACCTTTAGCTCTTTGGGGTTAAAAACATGTTGATAATATTGTCGCACAATATATCTTCATAGTATTATCCCACTGTGAACTACACATAGTTTGATAACAAACTACTTGACTCAAATGCCCTCTTATGCTGCTAAAATAGCAGTCATATACTTAGCCTTTTGTTGTAGTATCTGTCACAATGTCTTAACTTTGGAAATCATCCAAATCCATTATGGAACTCACTTTCCATTATATTGTGCCACCCTTAGTTTAGATTGAGATAAACTTAATTTGTACTTTGTGACAAAGCTAGTATCAATGTAGTACTTTTACAATGAACTAACCATCTATTTGTCACTTCTACAAATATTATACTCTTAGTTCTTTCCAAAAGATCATAAGAATATCCTTACTATTGTCCAATGATCATCTTACAAATCATTCTGGTATATGCTCACAACATTTAGAGCATAGGACATATCTGGATTTGTACATATCACAGTATGATTGATATAAATACTCTTTGTGATTTCATACATCAAGTATCAATCTATACTTGAATCTTTGTTTCACTTACCAAGTGCCAATACACTTGAATATATCATCAACATTGAACTCTTTCAATCCTTTCTGTGCAACAAGAACCTCTCTTGTAGTTTCTATATTGAACTCATTCAATATCTTGTCTATGTACTTCTGGCACAACCATATTAGCGTCTATTGATGCCAAATATTTGGGTTTTGCCTAAGTCTTTCATCAGGATGAAATTTTTAATATGTGTTAATAAAAGATACATCTTTTCTAATCAACAATATGTCCTCCACATAATGTATTAGAAATATGTCTTAGCGCTCCCACTTAATTTCTTGCAAATGCAAGCATCTTCATTGTCTCCGATGAAATTAAACTCTTTTAACAGTTTCATCATAGTGAAGATTCCAACTCCGCTATGCTTACTTTAACCATTGAAGTTTGCATATGTTTTTAGCATCCTTTGAATTAACAAAACCCTTTGGACCGTGTCATGCACACGTCCTAGGTAACAATTCTATTAGAAGAACTTGTTTTGTTTATTCAACTACCACATAACAAAATTATATGTAGTGGTTGCTATATTAATCCGTATAGACTAAATATCGCTATGAAAGATCAAATCTTGTCATATACAACTTGTTGTGAACTCTTTCCCAACATGTCGACTATTTCATAGATGTAAAACATCCATGTCTATTTCTTTATAGATCCAGACACAACTGTAAGGTCTTACACCTTTCTCGAGGGTCCTTTAAGTTCAAAACTTGATTTCTCGTGTATGGAACTATCACGGATTTTATGGCTTCAAGCCATTTTACGGAGTCAGGGCCCATCATCGCTTCTCTGCATGTAGTCGGTTTATTATTCTCAAATAATGATTCAACCCTCAAATCTTGGTATTTGATTGTTCATCCGACCTACTTGTTTCAATAGGAACTTGGATCTCCGTGACCACAACCTTTTGAGGTACGTGAACCATGAGCATTGTTGCTGCCTCCGAAACACTTTTCGGCGCTGCGCAATTCTGCACATATAGCTAAGGTTCTTTTAACCTTATCAAAGTTTCTATTGTCCTCCCACTTAACTTTTCACGAAAAATTTCTTCTCAAAGAAACTTGACGTTCTAAGCAACAAACTCTTTTGTCTCCGGTGTTTTATGGAGGAACAGTTTATACAAAGACAGGTTCATCCGACTTTGGTTGCACACATCTTTCTTATGCATAGCATACCAATGTTTAAGAAAGGACAACTTGGGTTTTATCCCAAACCATAACCTTATATGGTGTCATTTCAACGGATTATGATGGAGCTCTTTTTAGTGGAAAAACGGTAATCTCTAAAGCTTTTAATCTTTAAAATACTATGGCAGTTTTATGAACTATACCTTTGATCTTACCATGTCAAACAAGGTTTAATTACATATCTCGAACGCTCCATACTCTTATGGTGTTTCGGGAAATGCAAATCCACGGAACGATTCCTTAAATCTTAGGTATTATGCTAAACTTGTAACTCAAATATCTTCCTTTATGATCTTATCATAAACTATTTATATTCTTGTTACAATGATTTTGCACTTCATCTTAAAATTCTTTGAACTTTTCAAATATTTCACACTTCATCCTTATTAAGTAAATATTCATATATTCACTCAAATTTTCGGAGAAAGCACATGAAGTTGAAATCCATCGCTCTTGACTATAATGGACTTCATACAACAATATGTACAAGTTCCAATAAGCTAGTCCATCGTTCCCTTTTTGGCCTATGAACGAAGTTTTAATTATCTCTAGGAAAGTTTCACAAGCGTCATTTGATCAAAATCAAATAGACTCCGAAATTCCATCCATATGGATTTTCTTCATGTTTTCTTTCCAATATAATTTAAACGGCGATGTCACTTCCTAAGTGATCTTTCAATCAATTTGTCTTTCGACATTTTTAGCACTAGTTTTATGGATGTGATTTCTCCAACGAGATTTGTGAATCATCCATCTTTTATGGATTACGGCAATTATTTGAACAACCCTTTTGTTCTCATAATACCTGATAAAACAAATCTTGAAGGCAAGCTTTGATGTTTAACGAGCAACACAATAACCCTTTATTTTGTTCTCGATGAACATCATCACATATTCTTTTGCTTGTTACTTAGGCCATTGTAGTTCATGAATTGTGTTGTTTCGTATGACGATTCACACCAACAAATTCAGTATCAAATACTTGAGAACCACATTGTTTAATAAGCAAAGAATATAGCCATAACATGTATATCATCTATATACTTAAACTGAACAATTCTAGTCTTTTCTTTTCTGCCATATATTTATGAGATTCTCTTTCAGTATTTCCTTTTCTGTTTGAAAGAATCTATCAACATCAATAGTGGAGTCATACATATGACACATAATCCAAAGCGTGTATAATTAAATACAAATGTCTTTGGACTTGCACTTTGAAGTAGATCACCATCATCAAATGTTTGGTGTTCTTCCAAATTCCTTTCTTTAGTAATCTCTTGGTGTAGTAAACATTTTACCTACATCAAATATTCACCTTATCATGGAATGTCCATGATCAAGCTACTTTTAGCTTATAACGATGAATTATGAGTATAATGTTGCTTTCCAAAACATTTTGGAGGATTAGGACAACTAGTGTCTCCACCCTTTTGCAAATTCTCATCAAATATGAGAACATGACTTTTGCCATATTATACTCTATCATGTTGCAACCAAAATTTCGTTTCAGATATCACAATATCTTCCACACATCATGGTTTCTGAAACAACTCTTTCAGATCCTAGATAACCTTGATATTAAGACAATCTTTGAATATCAAGAATCATGGAGACAAACATGATACTTATATACTAATATTTGGAATTGTTACTCTTGATTCAATACTAATTATTAAACTTCATGGAGTAACTGAAACTTACTGAAAGTTTGCAATAGGACTTTTAAACTTTAGATTAACACTTCAATACAATACGATACCAGTTCGTAAAGTAACTAACCAGAATTCTATAGTTCTATCATCTCAATTATAACTAAGCGCAAGGTGGTAAACGGATGCCAATGACTACAACAACTATGCAAATTCACTTTGATTTAGTTTATGATAAATTGAGTTCTAATTAATAATTAAATTAATCTAGGTGAACTCCCACTCAAAACAATATCCCTCACATTGTTTTAGTGATCACACGAACCAAATCCACCACATCAAAACCGATCATCACGAGAGTTGATATAGCTTCAATGGCGAACAATCAACATGTTCATCATATCTACTATATGACTCATGCTCTACCTTTCGGTAATCCGTGTTCCTGAGGCCATGTCTGTACATGCTAGGCTCGTCAAGATCAAACCTTAGCTACCGCATAAGCAAATCTGGCTTGCTTACGTTGTATTTACCCGTGGAATCAAAGACACCCGATCATCACGTGGTGCTTCGAAGCAACAAGTTTTAGCAACGGTGCTAACTAAGGGCGAACACTTTAGAACTTGAAATTTATGTGCATGAGGGATCATCTTATAATGCTACCGTCGTCTACTAAGCAATACAAGATGCATAAAGGATTAACATCACATGCAATTCATAATATGTGATATGATATGGCCTTTCTTCTTTGTGCTTCCGATCTCCATCTTCAAGCACGAACATGATCTCCATCATCACCGGCGTAGCATCAAGGTCAATGACGCTTCTTCATGGTTGTCGTCCACCAGCTTCAACTATTACAACTATTTTGAATAGACACGCAGGTCTTAACAGAAATTAAAGACAACCATATGGCTCCTGCCGGTTGCCAACTTACAATAAGGAACATTGCATACATCAAATATAATCACAATCATGGCCATATCACATCACTGCACACCCCTGCAAAACAAAGTTAGACGCTTCTACTTTCTTTGCATATTTTACGTGGTTTGGGGCTTTCCATAAGTGTCGTTCTAACCTACGAACAAGAACCACAACATTGATACTAGCATTGTTGATTACCCGTTGTAAATTGGATCTTTACTATGCTAGGAGAAACTGGCACCCGCAAAGCCACTTATGCAATACAAGTTGCATGTTAAGCGTGGAGCAAGTCTCATGAACGATGTCATGTAAGGTTAGCCCGGGCCGCTTCATCCCAACATACCGCAAGATGCAAAGTACACTCAAAGCAATCTACAATAAAAGCATCAACGCCCACAATGACCATTGTGTTCTACTCGTGCAACAGATCTACATATAGACACGGCTCTGATACCACTGTAGGGGTTCGTAGCATGGAAAACAAAAATTTTCTATCGCATACAAACAAACAAGCCAAGATCTATCTACTAGATTGTAGCAACGAGTCGATGGAATAACTCACCCTCGAAGATTCCAAAGTGTTTAACGAGAGCAGATTCTCGTGGGTGATGTAGTCGTACTCTTTCCGATCTCAAGATCGCGTAGACGATCCTTCCGGCGCCGCGTTCCCGCAGCGCTCCCGCAGTCGGTCACACGTTCGGTACTCGACGAAGACCTTCCTCTCCCTTGTTCCAGCAGGCAGCGGAGGTTGTAGCACTCTCCTCGCGATTCCGGCAGCACAACGGCGTGGTACCGGAGGTAGAGGGGAAATCCCGCAGGGCTTCGCCTTAAGCCGGTGCGAGTATGGTGGAGCTTATGAGAGAGGTTATTAGTGGTCTAGTAATTAGACACACCAATTAGAGGGCTCTAAACCAATTAGAAGGCTCTAAACCGAATAGCTCTAAACCGGGGTCTAGATCTAGGGTTTAGTTTAGAGGATAGGAAACTTGTGTGTGTTGGGAGGGAGCCCTGCCCCTCCTTATATAGGTGGGAGGGGCTGGCCGGCCAAGGGGAGGGAGTGGAGTCCCTCCCCAACTCGGCCTAGGTGGGGCGCCGGCTTGGGGAGGAGGACTCCTCCCTCAAGTCGGTTTCCTCCTCTCCTCCCACTTCCCAAAAACTGCCGTTTGACTTTCAAACTAGCCGTTTGACTTTTTCAATTTAGGATTCAATTTAATCCTTTATTTGGGACAGCAAGAACACTTAGTACATGATGCAATCATTCCAACATGTAATGACACATTCATGTACCCCTTCCCCCCCGGAGTGCCGGACAATCCGGGACCTTCTAGAATGTTCCCGATGGAAACACCGGAATCATTCCCGAACTCCGAAACGGGACTTTCCTTATATGAATCTTATTCTCCGGACCATTCCGGATCACCTCGTGATATCCCGGATCCCATCCGAGACTCCGAACAACATTCGGTCTCTTTCTCATAATACCATAACTACTCAAACAACGTCGAATCCTTAAGTGTGTCTCCCTACGGTTCGTGAATTATGCGGACATGATCGAGACACTTCTCCGAACAATAACCAATAGAGGAATCTGGAAATTCATATGGCTCCCACATATTTCTACGATTACTTTGCGATCGAATGAACCACTTACATACGATACCAATTTCCCTTTGTCTCACGATATGTTACTTATCCGAGGTTATGATCGTCGGTATCTCTGCATACCTAGTTCAACCTCGTTACTGATAAGTACTCTTTTCTCGTTCCCGTGATATGTGATCCCTTGTGACCAAGTCACATGCTTGCAAGCTAATTGGATGACATTTCACCGAGAGGGCCCAGAGTATATCTATCCGTCATGTGGATGGACAAATCCCACTCTTGATCCATGTGTTTCAACCAATACTTTCCGAACACTCAATGCCACTTTTATAGCCACCCTGTTACGGTGTGGTGTTTGATGACATCAAAGCATCCATCCAGTAAAGGTGATATGCATGATCTCATGGTCGAAGGAATTAGGTTACTATGTATCAGAAAGCATATAGCAATTGAACTATTGAAATGACTTGATCTTTATGCTACGCTTATCTATAGGAGTATGTCCATCACATCATTCTCCTAATGATATGATCCTGTTATTAATAACATCTCTATGTTCATGATCAGGAAACAATGATCATATATTAACCAACAAGCTAGTTTAACAAGAGGCTTTACTAGGGACTCTTATTTTAGTTTACAAATCACACAAGTATTAATGTTTCCGGTTAATACAATTATAGCATGGTATGTAAACATTTATCATAAGTGTGAAGACATGATAATAACCACTTTATTATTGCCTCTTGGGCATATCTCCAACAAATATGACTAGAACGCCGTTTTCCGGTTCAATGGAATGGGCGACAGATTTATTGGAAATCGTACATACTGATGTGTGTGGACCAATGAGTGTGTCGGTGCGAGGTGGATATCGTTATTTTGTTACTTTCACGGATGATTTGAGTAGATACGGGTATATCTATTTGATGAAACATAAGTCTGAAACCTTTGAAAGGTTCAAAGAATTTCAGAATGAAGTGGAAAATCATCATAACAGAAAGATCAAATCTCTGCGGTCCGACCGTGCAGGAGAGTATCTTAGTTACGAGTTTAGCACACATATGAAAGATTGTGGAATAGTTTCACAACTCACGCCTGCCGAAACACCACAACGTAATGGTGTGTCAGAACATCGTAATCGTACTTTATTAGATATGGTTCGATCTATGATGTCTCTGACTAACTTGCCACTGTCATTTTGGGGTTATGCACTGGAAACCGCTGCATTCACTTTAAATAGGGCACCATCTAAATCCGTTGAAACGACACCGTATGAATTATGGTTTGGAAACAAACCTAAGATGTCATTTCTTAAAGTTTGGGGATGCGATGTTTATGTGAAGAAACTTCAACCGGATAAACTCGAACCCAAAGCGGAAAATGCGTCTTCATAGGATACCCTAAGGAAACGATTGGGTATACCTTCTATCACAGATCCGAGGGAAAGGTCTTTGTTGCCAAGAATGGATCCTTTCTTGAGAAGGAGTTTCTCACGAAAGGTGTGAGTAGTCGGAAGGTAGAACTCGAAGAGGTTATTGAACCTTCTCTTCATGAAATGGCGAGTAGCGCAGCACCGGAAGTTGTTTCGGAGTTGACTTCACCTGATGAAGAGAGAGCTAATGATATTGATCATGAAACTCCGAAAGAGGACACTACCGAACCTCGCAGGTCAAGCAGGACACGTGCAGCTCCTGAACTGTACGGCAATCCTATTATGAATTTCATGATTGATGAAATAGATGACCCTGCAACGTATGAAGAAGCAATGATGAGCCCTGATTCCAACAAATGGCTAGAAGCCATGAAATCTGAGATGGAATCCATGTACGAAAACCAGGTTTGGACCTTGGTGGACTTACCTCACGATCGAAAGGCCATTGAGAATAAATGGATTTTCAAAAGAAAAACTGATGCTGATGGTAATGTAACCATCTATAAGGCTTGACTTATCGCAAAGGGGTTTCGACAAATTCAAGGAGTTGACTACGATAAGACATTCTCTCCCGTAGCGATGCTTAAGTCGGTTAGGATTATGTTAGCAATTGCTGCATATTTTGTTTATGAAATATGGCAGATGGATGTCAAAACTGTGTTCCTCAATGGTAATATTGAAGAAGAGTTGTATATGATACAACCTAAGGGTTTTGTCGATCCTAAGGATGCTGATAAGGTGTGCAAACTTCAGCGATCCATCTATGGACTGAAGCAAGCATCCCGGAGTTGGAATCTCCGCTTTGATGAGGTGATCAAAGAGTTTGGATTTGTCCAAACTTATGGAGAGGCTTGTATTTACAAGAAAGTGAGTGGGAGCAATGTGGCCTTTCTGATATTATATGTGGATGACATATTATTGATTGGAAATGATATAGATCTTTTAAACAGTGTTAAAAGTTATCTAAACAGCAAATTTTCGATGAAGGAACTTGGTGAAGCTTCATATATATTAGGCATTAAAATCTATAGAGATAGATCAAGACGCCTAATTAGGCTATCGCAGAGTACATACCTTGATAAGATATTAAAGAAGTTTAATATGGACAGAAGTAAGAAGGGGTACTTACCTATGTTGCAAGGCAAGACATTGAGTAAGACTCAAAGTCCGGCTACGGCGGAAGAAAGAGAGATAATGGATAAGATCCCCTATGCCTCAGCCATAGGCTCTATAATATATGCCATGCTATGTACAAGACCGGATGTGGCACATGCTATTAGTTTGACTAGTAGGTACCAATCTGATCCAGGTTCGGAACACTGGATAGCGGTCAAGAATATCCTTAAGTACTTGAGAAGAACTAAGGATATGTTTCTTGTATACGGAGGTGAAGAAGAGCTAGTCGCTAAGTGTTATGTCGATGCTAGCTTTGACACTGATCTGGATGACTGTAAGTCTCAATCCGCATACGTATTTCTCTTGAACGGAGTAGCAGTTAGTTGGAGGAGCTCGAAACAACATGTGGTGGCTGGATCCACGGCGGAGGCGGAATATGTTGCTGCTTCAGAAGCAGCGCAGGAAGCGGTTTGGATGAAGGAGTTCATAACGGAACTAGGTGTGGTTCCTAGTGCGTTGGACCCAATGGTGATCTATTGTGACAATAATGGAGCCATAGCCAACGCCAAGGAACCAAGGTCTCACAAGAATTCCAAGCATATTAAGCGCCGGTTCCACTCCATCCACGAGCATGTCAAGGATGGAGATATAAAGATTTGTAAAGTGCACACGGACCTGAATGTAGCAGATCCTTTGACTAAAGTACTCCCTAGGGCAAAACATGATCAACACCAGAACTCCATGGGTGTTAGATTTATCACTACATAAACTAGATTCTTGTCTCTAGTGCAAGTGGGAGACTGAAGGAAATATGCCCAGAGAGGCAATAATAAAGTTGTTATTATGTATTCCTTATATATGATAGATGTTTATTTTGCATGCTATAATTGTATTGATAGGAAACATCAATACATGTGTGTTTAATAAACAAAAGGGTTCCTAGTTATGCCTCTCTTATAGACTAGCTTGTTGATTAACAAGATGATCAAGGTTTCCTGATCATGGACATTGGATGTTGCTAATAACAAGGTCACAGCATTTGTGAAATGATGTGATGAACATTCATTCGAAGTATAGCATTAAGATCAAGTCATTATGTTTATATTGCTATAACATCATACAAAGTAGTCTTAGTCCTTAGACCATGAGATCATGTTAATTGCTAACACCGGAAGTGTATCTTGATAACATCAAATGTCACACCGTAACAGGGTGACCATAAAGGTGGGTTCAGTGCTATGAAGGTGTTATGTTGAGGCTCATGGATCAAGAGTGGAATTTGTCAATCCCGATGATGGATAGATATACTCTGGGCCCTCTCGGTGATATCACATTAAGATAGCTTGCAAGCAAGTGATGTGATCACTAGAATGTTACATCACGGGAACGAGAAAAGAGTGCATGTCGGTAACGATATCAAACTAGGTATTTGGATACCGATGATCGAATCTCGGACATATATTATATCATGAGACAAAGGGATTAAATTGTTGACGTTAAAGGTTCTCACGATCACAGAAGTCATCATTGAATATGCAGGAGTCAATATGGATCTCCAGGTCCCGCTTCTGATTATTGATCTGAGAGGAGTCTCAATCATGTCTGCATTATTCGCAAACCGTAGGGTGACACACTTAAGGGTTGCCGGACACCATTTAGGAGCACATATGTTCCAAACAAAAGGTTTGCAGAGCGCAGGAAATGTTTCGATAGAAACCGGAATTGTTTCGGGTGAAATTGCAGAAAGTGGTTCTGCATGTGATATTGAAATGTTGCAAGGGGTTTTATGTGAATGTTTGTTAATTAAAGTAATTAACAAAATTCTGAATAAAATAAATAAAAGAGTTTTATTAATTTAGAGTTGCATTTAATTTGGTGGAAATTAAATACATGTGAGTGGGATTTTGGGTGGAGGCCATGTTTATGTGAGTGGAGGTTCACCACATGAATGAAGGAGGGGAGGAGTCCCCCCCTCATGCGCCGGCTATGGGAGGGGAGGGGTCTCCCTCCCTCCTATATAAAGCCCCCCTCTCCCCTCTCACAAAACACCCCTCCTTGTGAAGGATCTCTCTCCCCTTCTAGATATTCTCCCATGGTCTCGGATTAGCGAGATACATGTTCCCGGTGGCCTTGCGTCTGGAAGGAGTTGCTGCTTCCGCTGATTCGCTAGAGCGAGGAGGTGGAGATTGTCCGGTGGCTTGAACGTGTGTGCGAGGATGGATGCGCTGCTGATTTGCGGTGCTCGGACTTCTACACGATCTTGAGATCGGCAAGCGTACGACTACATCAACCACGAGTTCCTACTCGTTAACAAAACTCGTTGTCTTCGAGGGTAAGTTCTCCATGGATGTATGTCCACCCGTTGTTCTGTATCTAGTAGATAGATCTTGGCGTATAGTTCTCATCGTAGGAAATTTTGTTTTCTATGCTGCGGACCCAACATATATGGCCAGGCCATTAGTCTTGGTTTGAGATACACCCGTATGTGCCCGCTGCGCCCTGGTAGTAGCAGAGAAACCAACATGAGCAGGATCCACCCTTCCGATCGCCGCGCCGGCCATGGCGATGATGCCCGGCGTGCTACATCATATCATCAGCAGCCGGCGGTGTGCATGGTGTGGAAGAGGTCTAGCATGGGGTTCCAAGGGACCGATGGCTCCTCCATCTACAACGCCGCGGGGAGGCTCGCCTTCCGCGTCGACAACTATACGCCCGCCGCCCGAAAGCCTTCACCGGCGAGCTTCTGCTCATGGACGGCCGTGGTGCCCCTCTCCTGTCCCTCAGGCCTCAGGTATGATCACCACTTCTCTGCACGCAGGTCGCAGCACCATCTATAGAAGAAAACTTTGCATCTTCGCAGCTCTCCGTATGTTGCATCTTGTTTGTTAACCTTTACTTGCTCTGTTAATTGTGATGGATTCTTATCCTGCGCGACACACACTGACATTAAGGTCGTGAAACTCCTCGCAAGTCACCCTTGGTCCTTGTACGATGATCCGGTTTCACAAGTGGCAGCACGCCCGAGGTTTCACACACGTTCGGTGTTCGACGACTCCCATTCTCCTTGATCCAGTCGAGATGCGGAAGTAGATCTTCTGTCCGAAATCACCGCAGCACAACGGTGTGCCGTAGTGAAGCAGTCTCCTACTCCTGTAGCCCTTACTTAGGGCCGCAGTCGTAAGAGAAAGAAGAGAGATAAAATCCCTAAGGAAATTGGATTAGAGATTATTCTGTACTTCTTCCTCCCATATAAACCTTCTTATATATGGAAAAAGAGGGCACCTCCATCCACTCAAGTCTCGGGGTGGGACTAAAGGGAGAGGAGGTGGAGGCATGCACCAGGAGGAGGGTGTCGGCTGGCCGGAGCAGGTGGGCCTCACGCGCGGCCCGTGGGAGGCCACTTCGGGGTGGGACCAACCTGCGCACCCTCCAAGGCGGTGGCGGCGGCTTGCCCTATGGTGGTTTGCCTCTTGGGCCTTGTTCCCTCCAGGGACTTGGCCCATTAAGGAACTTTGCCCAATAAAAATTAATTTAAATATTATTTTATTATTAATTCTAATAATTAATATAAAATACATATCATTAAATCTTTCTTGATCCGAAACACCTTTCGCTTCACTTCAATTTTCTTTGGATTCTTTCAAAACAATTCCGGTTCTCTCACTAAATACTTCCGGTAGTTTCTTCTCTTTCTTTCTGTGATTTCATCAATTCTAGAGTGATCTCTAAGCGTCGTAAAACCCTTAAGTGTGTTACCCTACGGTTCAGGAACATCACAGACTTGATCGAAGATGACTCTCGGATCAATGATCAATAGCGGGACCAGAATGCCATAATGACCCCTGTGCATTCCACGATTTCAACGTCGTTTGAGCCATAAACATCGAGTCCAATTCGTTTTGTTTCTTCGATACCTGACTTGTCTGACAACTGATCATTAGTATCATGATACCTTATTCAATCTTGTTACCGACAAGTGTTGCTTTACTCGTTCCGTGATATTCCATCCCCGTGATCTAGTCATGCGCTGCGCATCTTATCGATGTAATTTCATCGAGTGGGAACAGTGTATCTTCCTGTTATAGAGGAGAAAAAATACCGATCTCGATGCATACGCCTCGACGTTCCCCTCTAGAATATCCAACATACACTTTTATGATCACCCTATTATAGTGTGACGGTTGATGCAATCTAAGCAGCCGCGGGTGACAGTGATTAAATATGATCTCACGGTCTAAGGATTAGGATATTTCATTTCTAACTATTGCAACAATGAACTTTGTAACTTGATCGTGTTGCAATACTTATATGGATAATGTCCATCACATTATTTTACCAATGATATGACTTCATTGTCAACTGCCATAAATGCTCCATGATCACGAAACCTTGATCATCAATTGCCCAATGAACTAGTTGTAGAGAGGCTACTAGGGACCTTTGGTTTGTTTATGTCAGGGACCTGTCAACTGGGGTACCACGTCCCGACGGTCGGCAGCCCCCCAACGCCTCGCGATGCCGTACCCTCGCAAGCCCTCGTTACCTCTTATAACGGGAGCGGCCGGGTCATCCCTTGAGTGGGCCCCCCTCGTGAGGAAACGCCCTCCCGAGCAAAAGCGCCTACAGAACCTCCCGAGGGTGCCTCGGAGCATGCCCTGGGACCTTCGGTAAAACTGCTAAGCAATCGGAGAGCGGGCCGGGTCACGACAAAGGGCACAATCGTTGTTCCCTCACCATTTTCCTCGGAAAAGGAAGATCCGTTCCACCCGCCTTTCCTTGCAGCAGGGGGACCGATGACCTCAGCGCAGTGGTTACACTAGTTGTTGTTTGGCTGTTAAGGGGATAGTAGGCAGCGCTGGATGAAGACAAACTGGGAAAAGGGAGGCTACTTTATCAACCAGCGGAGGCGCGTCCAGGTCCAAGACTCGGTCCACCAAAAAGTAGCCTTGTAGAACAGAACCTCGGGGGGCGGCACTGTGGTGACCCTTCCCGCCCATAGACTGGGGGAAGAGGCCCGAAACCACCCTATATAAGGAGCCCTTATCCTACCTTGGAGGGGGCGATCCCAGATATCTAAAACCCTAGACTTTCATCCTCCATTGTAACCTCGCGAGGAAGGCGAGCAATAAAACAAAGTAGGAGTAGGGGATTTACCTCCTCATGGGGTTCCGAACCTGGGCAAAAATCCCGGTTTTTGACCTCTCTATCGTGTGCTTGCTCTGTCACCGTCACCATCGTCGAGTTCCTCTGGAATCGTGTGTTCAGCCCCCTCACAAACCAAGGGATCATTGGACCCTAGTTTCCTTCGCGGGACAAATCTCTGACATTTGGCGTGGCAGGTAGGAGGCTGAGGTGTACTTTCAAGACCTTCGACGGCCTCGACAAGCATACCCTCCGTCGCACGGCAAGCAAGGCCTAGACAGAGCTGGCTCCGCAGCGCGCCGCCTCCGAGCAAGTTCCATCGACGAAAGATGAGGGGGGATCCTCCTACCGCCTGTCGTGGGAACCCAGTCCCTCCTCGCACGGTGTCACGTCGCTCTCCCGCACTGCGTCGTCCCGCGGCCACCCCGAGCATATCACCCCGGAGGCCGCCAAGCGCATGGTGTGCAAGCTCCTGGACCACCCGCCGACTGAGCAGGGTCAGGAGAGGTGGCGCGGCCGGATCACCGAACTTCTTGCGCCGACACCCTCTCCCCTGAGGGCCTGGGGGCTCGGCCAGAGGGCGGGAAGCCGGGGGCTGGGGCTCACTTCCGGCCCGTCGACGTGGAGAGGCGACCAAGCCGGACAATGCCACTCCGCCGCCTGCAAACAGCTTCCAGATCATCTTACCTCCCACAGTCGCGGCTCCACCGCACGAGCGCGAGGACCGCCTCACAGAGGAAATCATGGTCACATGGCAGCAGAACCGTGCGGCCCTCACCAGCGGCAAGGCGGTCCAGGCTAATGGCTGCCTCGCGTTCACCAAAGGCCTCCATCACGTGGTCTGGCCCCACAAATTCCGCCCGGAGACACCGACGCGCTACAACGACACAACTAACCCGTGCGAGTTTCTTGAACTCTATACTACAGGCGTTGAGGTGGCGGGAGGACACGATCGTGTCATGGCAAACTGGTTCCCCCTGTGCCTGAAGGAGACGGCCAGTACCTGGCTAATGAACCTCCTTGAGGAGTCGATCGGCTCATGGGTGGAGCTCAGCTTCCTCTTCATCTCCAACTTGAAGGGAACCTAAGAGTGCCCGCTCACCTTCTACGACCTCCGCCAGGTACGCCAGCAGCCTGGAGAGACCCTCTTCAAGTTCCTGTAGAGGTTCAGCCGAGTCCGCAACAAGATCCCCAAAATATCGGACTCTAATGTCATCACCACTTTCTCCGAGGGCGTAAAGGACGTCAAGATGAGGGATAAGATTGCAATCCGGGGCGAGAGCCTCACCACCGTGGCCGAGCTCTTCGTCATGGCCGAGAAGTGTGCCAAGGCGAAGGCAGGGCAGATGTTTGGCCTCACCGAGGCAGAAGCCACCCCCAAGGCCTCAGGCTCATCCAAGAGCAAAGATAAGGACCCCAAGCGCAAGACCGCCATCGTCCGGGTAGAAAAACTAGACCGCAAGAGCACTCGCGAGGGGAATGGCAAATGGGAGCGGGATGATAGCTCGTACTGCCACTTCCACAAGAAGTTAGGCCACCCCACCGACGACTTCTATGAGCTCAAGAAACTCCGAGACTTACGCAGTAGCCAGAGGAAGGGGAGGCCGGGCGGTGAGCGAGGTGGCCAAGGCGGAGACAATCGAGGGGGCGACCGCTGGAACAACAATTCGAGTGGATGTGATGCCCCTCGGCGGGCCACCAAGCCAACGCCGCACAATAGCACCCTCACCCCAGGAAAAGGGATGTCCCAAGGACCCCGGGGGCTACCAAGTGCCACAGGGTTCCATAGCCTGCATTCTCGGTGGTTCCCAAGCCCCAACGTCCAACCGGGACTTCAAGCTACTGACTCGCGAGGTGCAGCTGCTAGGCCGGGAGTCCCCTCACCGAAGCTTAGGTGGTCCCAGTGTGCCATCACCTTCGATGCCAGCGACCACCCAATCTCCACTAGGCCTGTGGGCACCCTCCCCCTAATATGCACCCCCACCATCAACAAAATCGCAGTTGCAAAAAACCTCATCGATGGAGGTGTGGGCTTGAACGTGATCTCCACCGAGACTTTTTCCTAGCTGCAGGTGCCGTACGACAGGCTGATGCCGACCATGCCGTTCTCCGGGGTGACTAGAGGATCCAACATACCTATCGGGTAGGTGCACTTCTCTATCATGTTCAGGACACGCGACAACTACCGCATCGAGCTCATCAACTTCGATGTGGCACACATCAACCTCCCGTACAACGTCATCCTTGGCTACCCCACGCTGGCCAAGTTCATGGCCACTACTCACCGTCTACAACATGATCAAGATGTCTGGCAGCAGCGGCGGAGTCATCACAGTCCACTGTGACGAAGTGGAAGCCCTACGCTCCTTGGAGCATGCCCACAAGACCACCGCCACCGCCTACCCCGAGGGTGTGGATGCCCTGGACTAGGCTGGAGTCTCAACCAGGAGGAAGCAGATGATGGCCCAAGAGAACGCATGGCAAAGAGAGCGGCATCCTCTCTATTCCTGCCTCACGAGGGACATGACGTGACGGAGCTCACGACCTCAAGAGGAGCCCGGGGCACCACCGGCCGCCCTCGCGAGGGATGAGGTGCCTCCCGAGGATGGCGATGATGCGGGAGCTCCGTACTTCCCCATGGACTCCACCCAGCGCGCGTACAACGCCCGCCGCCCTCACGGTAGCGACTGAGCGACCGGATGGGCCAATAGACAGGTTGTTGGCAGGTGGCCAAACCTCTCCGAATGGCGTGCCTAACTACGTGACTTTTGAAGGTGAACCTCGAAAAACCCTCAGGCCTTACGGTTTCACCTCTAGTTAAACCCCGTGCAAGCCACAGTGCATTGTAATAAGCCCGCACTGGTGGTGTTCCCTTGGATCTTGTGCTGAACGCATGCTTGGCTATTTGGTTTTTCCTCGAAAAAGCATTTCTCCAAAAAACCACGCCGCCAGATTTCCCTAACACACTCCGCGCGAGCAGGGGCTGGGGACGGTACCTTCCACTGGGCTAGTCCCACGTTAGCATCAGAGCCTACGGTCCGAGCTCTGCACTCACAGGACATTCCCGGCCATGAGTTGCCTCGCCCACGGTCCCTGGTACTTGAGATCCTCGAGCGGTACGTGTGCGGGCCTCTAGCGGTGCACGCTTTTCCCTATGACCCTCTCCTGGTAAGGTCTATGGGGCAGCTTGTTAAGACCTAAAGTGTCGAGCTCTAAACTCGTGGCCCGTTCCTCGGCCATGAGTTACCTCACCCACGGTTCCTGACCCAGTTTATCCTTGCAATGGCTCGTGAGGCACTGCCCCTCCGTGGCCTGAGCTCGTCATGACCTGAAGTGTCGAGGTTTGAACTAGCAACCCATTCCTCGGCCATGAGTTACCTCACCCACGGTTCCTGACCCAGTTTATCCTTGCAACGACTCATGAGGCACTGCCCCTTCGCGGCCTGAGCTTGTCAGGACCTAAAGTGTCGAGGTCTGAACTCGTGGCCCGTTCCTCGGCCATGAGTTACCTCACCCACGGTTCCTGATCTAGTTTATCCTCGCGACGGCTCATGAGGCACTGCCCCTTTGTGGCCTGAGCTTGTCTGGACCTAAAGTGTCGAGCTCTGAACTCGTGGCCTGTTCCTCGGCCGTGAGTTACCTCACCCATGGTTCCTGACCCAGTTTACCCTCGTGACAGCTCGTAAGGCACTTACCCCTCAGGGGACCAGGGAGTCGTAGGGCCTAATGTGTTGAGCCTAGAACTTATCGCCCAGCAGAGCCTGATGACCTTCTCCTCGAGAGGTTCGAAGAGTGCCTCATGAGGCACTCACCCCTCAGGGGACCAGAGAATTGCAGGGCCTAATGTGCTGAGCCTAAAACTTATGGCCCAGCAACACTACCGAGCACCTCTCCCATGAATCTTAGCGCCCAAACGACTGAGCCTAGGGGCATATGAAGTCTTCCCATGGACCACCGGCTAGCAATGCCCAGAAAGGACACTGGCCCCTAGTGCCACCACTAGAGGTCACCTGCCTGGGCGTAGCCTCCATAAACCCCCACCTCGCGAGGCTTCACCACCGGACGCCAACCCACAGGAGGCTCTACCATGGGGCACGCGAGGCCCGTCGGTCGCCCCCCTGCTGCGACCGATTAGCCCAGTGCCATGAACATCAAAACTCCAAGCATCACAGCAAAACATGCAAAGGGAGAAATAACAAGCACGGAGATCTGCTTACATGCATTCATAACAAGTCTTCCTTACAAACCCAGCATGGGAACATAGTACCAAAGGACACTACACCTATGCTAGTAAAATACCCGCGGCTCTAGAGCCAAGGCGGGGGACGCGGTACGAACCTGACCTTGCCTCCTCAAGGGAGGTACACCGGGTAGGCCACCCAGCACAGCAGGGTGTTGAACACCAAAACGGAGAAGTCCCTCCGCCCCGACATTGCGGAACCGTAGCATGGAGCCACGCCGAATGTGGTGAGCGATGAGGAACTGATTCCAACCGTCACAGAGGTACATCTCGTCGGGAGGAAGGGTCTCCATGCTCACCCACCACCTTTGGTGCCTGCCGGAGTGCCGCAGCTCCACCTCCCCCGGAAGATCCGCCATGACTCCTAGGGCGAAGCGGGATGGGAGCCTCACCTCGACGAACTAGTCGGAATTCCCGAGAATGACGACGAAGTCGATCACCCGAGAAGGCTCGGGGTCATCCTCTATCTTGATCACCATAGGCGGGGGTTGCATGATGACCTCCACCAGAGGCTCGGGCTCGGCGCCAGACCCTCCATCGCGGCCCCAGCAGCCGCCACGACCACTCCCGTGGGGGCATCCACACTTGTGCCTTGTCGGATCTTTGTCGGTCGACGCCTCCACGACCAAAGGCGGGGCAACACTGGGGCTGGTGCCACAGCCCCCGCATCATCATCAGCCGCTCCCATGTGGACGGTCGCAACCATGCTTTGCTAGAGGAGACACCTCCGCCAGAGGCGAGACGAGGGCGAGA
The DNA here is from genome assembly GCA_916181665.1 of Avena sativa. Lineage (NCBI taxonomy): Eukaryota > Viridiplantae > Streptophyta > Magnoliopsida > Poales > Poaceae > Avena > Avena sativa. Next base: position 370,382,854 of record OV702290.1, read on the forward strand.
GAACCCCTACCCTCGACCATGGTCCCTCATCCTCCGTAACAATGGGAAGGAGAGGGGACGCCATCTAGAAGAGCAGGGTTTTGCAAAAGCCCGCAACAGAATAAAAGGGGAATCAAGGCGAAGAGTGAGAGCTCACGTGTTCACGCCCTAGTACAAAAGGGGGTCAGAAAGGACGTATCGCTGCCCCAAGCACGGGATATAACTGCAGTTGTCCCACATGCCATCGCATCGTGGGAGAAACTCCTAGAGCAGGAGCGACATGCTTGAGCCTAGCGGTTAATAGCCCGCGGGCGCCTCAAATCTGCGGTCAAGACAAAGGCGTGGCAAGGTCACGATTTCATGGTTAGGCGCCGAGGCCCGCCAACCATCCTAGGTCACTTGCCCCTTAGATTCCTTTGAGGGACATGTGCAGGCCCTGGCAACTAGGGTACCACATCCCGACGGTTGGCAACCCCCAGTGCCTCGAGATGCCCTACCCTCGCGAGCCCTCGTTACCTCCTATAACGGGAGCAGACGGGTTAGCCCTCGAGAGGGTCCCCTCTCATAAGGAAACGCCCTCTCGAGTGAAAGCGCCTATAGAACCTCCCGAGGGTGCCTCGGAGCGTGCCCTGGGCCCTTTGGTAAAACCGCAAAGCAATAGGCGAGCGGGCCGGGTCGCGACAAACGGCGCGGTCGCTGTGCCCTCACCATTTGCCTCAGAAAATGAAGATCCGGTCCACCCGCCTTTCCTTGCAGCAGGGGGACCGATGACCTCAGCGCAGTGGTTACACCGGTTGCCGTTTGGGTGTTAAGGGGACAGTAGGCAGCGCCGGATGAAGACAAAGTGGGAAAAGGGATGGTACTTTATCAGCCGGCGGAGGTGCATCCAGGTCCAAGACTCGGTCCACCCTTGTAGACTAGAACCTCTGGGGGCGGCACTGTGGTGACCCTTCCCGCCCATAGAACAGGGGAAGAGGCCCGACGCCACCCTATATAAGGATCCCTTCTCCTACCTTGGAGGGGGGCGATTCCAGAGATCTAAAACCCTAGACTTTCATCCTCCATTGTAACCTCGCGAGGCACGCGAGCAATACAACAAAGCAGGAGTAGGGGCTTTACCTCCTCACGAGAGTCCTGCACCTGGGTAAAAAAACCGGTGTCACCTTGTGCTTGCTCCATCGCCGTCGCCGTCACCGTCGTCGAGTTCCTCCGGAATCGCGTGTTCAGCTCCCTCACGAACCAAGGGATCGTCAAACCCTAGTTTCCTTCGTGGGACAAATCTCGAATAGTTTATATACCACACCCGTATCAATGCTTTCTATTGATACAGTTATAACATGATATAAAACTATTATGAACTAATGAGATATGATAATAAACACCTTTATTATTTTGCTTCTAAGGAATATCTCCTTCACTAAGTTCATACTAACGTGTGTATAGAGATGCTATCTAGCTTGCATTGACTACACTAAAGAGCTACGCTAGTCGGACTGACCGAAGGTTTAGCTAACATAAGTAAGACGTTATTAAATACACTTAAAGTAGTGAAATCCTTACACCTAAGGTGATCACACGATATGGGTTACAGTTTATCCAGTTTTGAGTCTGCCTAACATTGTCCTAACTGGTATTAATAAGTTCGGTGCTTGGGCCGCCTAAGTAAGTTGCATGATATGGATCGACCAAAACAAAATTTTCCATCCTCCACAGAGAGATATTCTCTGGGCCTCTCGTGTGATATGATTCGGAAAGCATGACCATGCGCTTCTCAGTTAAGTGTTAACCGGAGTATAATCTGACCAAGTGTTAGGTGGAAAGAATCACATATCACGAGAATGATAAAAGAGATTTAAGATAGCGCCAGCATGGCAAACCTCACACATGTGCCTTTACCACAATTATCGTGAGGCAAAGGGAACCGGGAAGAACATCACATTGATATGCTACTCTTTGTTTTCTGAGAGGCAACATGATTTGCTGGAATCCACTTCTGCCTATCAGTTTGAGTGTGACTCGTACTATATCCACCTTACCATGAGCCTGCGGTGTCAGACACTAAAAGGAGTGGAGCAAGGCGGATAATATCTGACTTACGTAAACCAGATAAGTGGAGGCATTTCTAGAAAGGGACACATGTCAATGGGTTGGGACATTTTGACTATAGTTAGGGTTGTGGACTAAGGGATACCAGCTTTCCCCTCAGCTACTCACTATATAAGGAAGGGTAGGATGGTGATAGAAGATAGAATTGAGGAATATCACTTCTTTGCTAGCCACCTTCATGTCCAAAGGGCGGTGGAACCGAGGCTAGCACCTCGCCACCGCTATTCCACCTTGTATGTTTGTTATCCATCAAAGGCACCATATTGGGGTGCACGTGGCAAGCTGTGGGGTTCCAGACTTGCTTCAGAGATGGAGAAGTGATCGACATCAGGAAGGAGTTCACCGAAGCTGGACGTGATATGACATTATGTGTACCACACTACCCCGACACACTTCATCGATTCCTCAACCACTCGTCTAGTGGTAAGAACAATACTTAGCTCTAACCTAAATCAGATCTTTGTCGGAGCTTCGCTGGAGTTGGATAAAAAAACTTTGTTGCTCTTTCACCGACCTAAATCGGATCTTGATGTTGGTCAGGCATAGCCCGTGTTGTGAAACAGTATTTCTAACATCCTTTCCCATTTTTGACAATGTGTAATGCACACCAATTTGTCTAATTTTGTCTGTCTTGACATGCACTTCCACCATGTCATTAAAAATTCAGCCAAACTAATGTGCCCCGGGACACACAGAAAAGTCTAGTTTGATAAACGACTGATATACCCTAAAATGAACTTAAAGAAATCACCTTCGATAATTCCTAGGTAGTGTCTTGGGAAGAAGAGCTATTGCTGCATCCTAAACCAGATCGAAGGATCAGTACATAAGATGTATTCACTGGAAGTAGAACATAATCCTATCAATTAAATCAAGTGCTCCAAAAGAAAAGAAAATGTACCAAATAAAACTTCCCGTACACAATTTAAAGACTGAAAGGCATGGAAAAAAACTCTTCGTACGTGCCATTAACTAGATAAGTTAAGACTTAATGATCCTACCAAAATAAAAAATAAAAACTTTACACTTTGTAAGAAGATTTGCTTGCCCACCGTTATCGCGTTAAAATATATTCTAAAAATTAGGGAAGGGAATAAATGATGTCCAATGAAACTATGCCTACATTCAAAACAAGCAGAATATACTAAGGTCCAAAATTATCTAAAATGTAATTTTAAAATAAATCAAAACATGGCATTTTCATATGTGAAAGGTCTTTATATTTATACTAGATGATACCCCGCACGTTGTTGCGGGACTCCTTGGAAATAATTGATGCATCGAAGAAAGAATAATCGAAAAATGTATGATGGTAGAGACATAATATATCCAAACAGTTCCACTGTAAGCATAATATAATCCCATTTCCATTGATATTGGATGAAATGATCCAATTCTTTTCTCACTTAGCCAGCAAAGTCATGCCACATGGAAAAATAAACTAAGGAACTGAGCGTTTTGCAACTTCTAGTATTGGAAAGATTTGCAGTATCATACAAAGGTGGAACCAAATGCGTCAACTTAAGTTGTGTAGAAATCTGGTGAGCTCTTCTCTAGATAGTATCCATGTTTAACACGAAAAAAAACTAATGTTTGTCTAACCTGAAGGAATCTCCAGAAACAACAAATATATATTTTAACTCATGTCTACATCTCTGAGAAATCATGTGCAACGGATGACAGTCATCCGTCAGTGAAATTTGCAGCATAGCCACCAATGGTGGTAATGAGGTAGTACATAACTCCTATTCAAGCCTAGCATTATGTCTGAAAATGGGGTTTAATTACCGCCATTCACGCTACAATATCAATTCTTGTCATTAGGAATAACCTCATAGCAATTATAGATGTCCTAATCTTATTATGCACATACATGTCCAAAGATGCTTGCGGTAAACATATCAATATCACCAGTTGTGTAATAATCTCAACTTAAAGTACTGCTCCAATAATAATTGACATTGGGCAGAAAGAGATCCCATTCCCATGTGTGCTCTTCATCCTGGTTCCCAAACAAAGAATAAAAAGGACCATTAACACATTGATGCTCGGTGCAAAATACATAAGTGTGATCCAGCCCTACAGAGAAACTGAGGTTAACAAACGTCAAAACTAAATTCAAGTGGTTAGTGTCTCTGGACTCGGAATACACGGTCAGAGCTCAGGCGAGAGTCGGTGGCTATATAGCCTTGCCGTTGTGCTACGGTGAAGGAAAAATATGGAAGGAATGAGAAAAACTGAAAGCGCAACAGGTTGGACGTTGGAGGCCATGGTGCACGGCACAAAGGAAGAGCGCCAGTACCTTGGCGTCAACCTCGTTATCCTCGACGCATACATCATTGGGAAGCCGGCTGGCGTAGTCGCTCGGCATGCCGTCGCCAATTCATGTCAGCATCCACATCCACATCTGCTCCAGTATACCAACGACGTACTGCTACACACGCCTACTTCTTCCTGGATCGTGTCCGCCGCTTGGCCAACTGGAGTCGTATCAGATAGAAGTGGAGGGGTCAGGACCTGGGTATACGACGGAAGGGCTATCACAGCACCGTTCTCCGGTCAGCATGTTTATGGAAGAATTGCAAATCGGGAGCACATATTAGATCTGGAAGTTAGGGTGAAAGCCAATGAGATGTGGGAGAGGGGAAGCGATGAGACCGGGCACCGAGCTGCCGTGGAGAGAAACGCGGCACTGTTCAGATGCTATATAGTGCACGCCACCATCGGTTACTCTTGTATGAATAGCCACAATTAGGGATATTAAAACTGAGTCAAAAAGGAGGCCTCCCACGAACTGGGCTGTTTTGGCCATCCGATCGCGCCCCCACGTCATTCTAGCCGTTGGATGATCCTCAGCTCCCGCGTGGGCCGAATTATCCCTTAGGGACGTTCTCTGGGCATCAAAAAGCCTTTCTATGCTTAATTGAGCTGGAATGTCTATCTATCGGCCCGCTCTACTCCACCTTTCGACAATCGGTTCTCTTCGCACGGAAAAAATTGAAGAGGACACATGCGCAACAGACTCCAATGGAAACCGGGTCTTCTTGCTCATATGGAACCACCAGAAATTTTTTGAAGAGGATACACGATGCGACAGCAAACTCCAATGTAAATTCAACCACCCAGACAAGACGCACACCTCCCGATCGATTGGACCGCAGGCCGAAATCTAGAACGGACATGCAGCAGGCTCCAATCGAGATTCGACCGACCGAGACCAGATGCACACCTCTCAATCCGTTCGAACGCAGGCCAGAATCTTGAGCGGCCATCAATCTCTCATGCGGATGCGGTACAGATCCTACCCTCGCCTCCCTATTCATGGCGACCTGATGTGCCGGTCTTAATTGATCTTTATGATCGTGTTATTTTTTCAATTCTTGCAAATCCCTAATGGTAGTCATGGTGCACAAATTGACGGTGGCAGATGATTATAGTACGTTACTATACAACCTACATGTCTTATAAAATCTCTCGCCTCAGTTTATGCTCGTGCTACTCCCAGTCGATAGCAGATTCCAGGTCTCTAATGGTGGTCTGATTGGTTGATTCTATTTTCAAAGGAAATACCCATCTTCTTCAGATAACAATTGTCATCTTTTCTAAATCAGGAATATATTTCTCTGCAGGTTCTGTTTGTTCTAGCTCAGCTGCTTACATTCTATGAATGTGGCTCCTCCTACAAAAAGACATGCTTCTATTACTTCCTTCATGCTATTTAAATCTATCCTTATTTTATTTGATGTACTCATGTTCACCTTCCAATTTAGAAAATCATGAAATATTTTAGTAGCACGACCCCTTATCAACAGACAAAACACACGAATCTTGTGTAAGAAAATTATGTGCCTAAGAAAATTTTATGGAGCCTGAAAGAGAGAGAAAGAATATTGACAAAGGAAAACCTACATAGACAAATAGAATAAAATTCTAAGGTATATTTTAATTCAAATAGAGTTTGGCCATTTTATAACTATGAATTTTTCTAATGGACGGACGCGGCAACGCGCGCCTACATGATCTAGTAATATCAATCACTGCCTCGATTACTTGTCTGAGTGGGACGTGAGTGCATGAGTGGTGCCAAAGAGATACAGTAAATAGACCGACATTAACAGAGGTCATAGTGGAGGATGACTACGGTTTTTTAGTGGCTGATAATTTTGTGCAATATAAAAAATTATGACATGGCATGTTGAGATGGATAGCTTGCATGTCAAGAGAAATACCTAAATAGGGATGACCTATTTAGATATTATAGATTACCCAAAAGAACAGTAAAGGGAAGGAAGATGGTATCCGTCCACTTCCAACTGTAATTGAGGACCTGGGAATTCAATTCCGCACGCACCCACCCATCCCAAATCACCATCTAGTATCACCCTATTCCCGCAGCTTCTCCTCTGTCCTTTCCTTGCTTACTTCCTCGTCGCAAGATCTACTCAGATCTACTCATCTGCGCTCCGGGTAGCCATGGCGGCCCAGATGCATATCAACACCCTCATGGCAAATATGTTCCGCTTGGTGAGCAATTCACTATATTTTGTGATTTGTGTGGAATTTTGGTTTATAGGTGGATGAGTAATATTGTTGGGGGGATTTGATATTTTTGCTTTATATGGTGGGTTAGGGTTTGTTGGACGAGCAGTTCCAAAATTTGCATATCTTCCAGGCCAAGAGTGCCCCAGACTTCATTGCCAAGGTCATCGCAATATTTGGCAAGGAAGGCGGGCAAATCATTGATGAGCTTGGTGAGATGTTGTAAGTGTGCTTGATCTACTCTCTTGCTCGCTTATCATGTTATGTGAGATCAGATGTTTGATTATTTACATGGGGATTTGATTGTTGTGTGTGCAGGCACAAACCATGTGTGGACTTCAACAATATGTCCGCTCTTCTGTATAATCTCATGGGGATTACTGCAAGGTGATATATTTTTCTTATTCATTCATGTCATGTTCATATGTGATTTTGCAATAGTATAGGAGCCATAGTCGTTATTAGTGGCACAAATTGGGTACTAGATCCTGGTATAATGTAAGTGTTTAGATTCATTGTAAAAAGTCCGGTAACCTTGGGGAGAATTATCGCCGTTTGATTATTGTAGTGTCGTATAAGTAGATCTCATGAACGTGACCTGTTTCCCATATTGATCAGATAACCCAAAGAGTCTAGATTGGCATTGTTCCATTATGAGTGGAGCTTTTAATAAATATGGTGACTGATGAGATCTGTTTGTCCCTTATAGTGATTTATCATGTACATCTGAAAAACTTGATATGTTTCGTACATATCGCGGGTATATTCAAGTTGATTTGGGGAGAGGTTTGATTTAGGGAGAGGTTGAGATCTGTGTGGCTATTTTGTTATTTTATCATTTAGATCTGATAAATCATTATCACCGTACTATTTTATTACATAGATGCCACAAAATTTTGGGTCAGTGTAGATCCGATAAAGCATTTGGTTGTTTGACTCTCTTATATTTGACATTCGACAAATCTTATATCGTTGTACCTGTCTATGCTTTAGATTTGAAACATATGAGCCGCTTCACACAAATCAGCGAATCTGGGAGTAACACTCTAGGTTCTCCCATGTTAAGTGGTTCTACCAATTAATTGTTTAGGGGTTGACATCTCTCTATCCATTGTGTTGTTTTGAACTACTTAGGATAGTTTTGCATGCTCCCAGGGCCGGCTCTGAGATTCAGATGGCCCGGGGCAAAATAAGAATTTGGGGCCCCAGAGTTAGGCTCCAATTTTTTTATATAAAATGCTGTAAATAAAAACTTAAAGTGTACACAACTTAGTAAAACTTGCCTTATGCGCTCCTTCTCCTCTATGATGTGATGATGTAACTTCTTGTCAATTGTTTCATGTTTGCTTGGTCTATTTTCTAGTTCATTCCAAGAGATCTTGCTAGTAAGATGCTAGACACTAGTTTCATGTTCTTTGAGTCATTCAGTGATATGTTCCAATCTGTGAACCCATTATGCCCCAAAGAACTCTTGTAGTTGATAGGATTGACCAACTTACATGAGAAACAAAACTTTTTGTCAACTTGTCTTGAATAGACTAAACATTTTCGATCCGTACCTCTCCATTGCTCACATTTCTAGAGTAATGGGCATACCAAAAATGTCTTGAGTTGCCATCAACATTGAAAGTAATATTTTCTTCTCTAATAGGCCCCTTCTCTAGTAATGTGTCCTTTACTTTATTATAAAGAGAACCCCAATACCTGGTCATAATTGGTTTCACGTTGACACTAGCAGATTTTGTAGAAAATTAAAATTATCCTCGTTACCACACATATTGTCTTCTATGGGGACCTCATTTTCTTGATCAACATTACTTTGTGCCCCAGCAAGAACTAGCGTTAACTCATTTGGACTTTCCTAAGTGCTGGTTTTGCTCTTCAATTTTTTTGAACAGATCCCCTCTCTGATGCTATCAAAATTTCTTCAGGTTCTCTTGTTTTTATTTAGCACTACCCGATAGAGGTTTCTTAACTATGTCAAAGGCAACAAAAGATTTAGAAGTCAAAATCAGCGCATAGAGGCATAGACAGATAGAGTAACCTAACTCGTGTAGAGGAGAAATTAGGAATCAACAAGATTCATCAATCGATTTCGACCATCATACCGTATTCCGGATGGCCTGCTGGAGGCCATCTAGGGCAGTTGGAATGGAAGAGGATTAGACGCAGTAATCAACCGATGAGGTTAGCGATACTGAGAGAGGCGAGGCCTATGTGACGAATTTCCGATGATCCGGTCGGGTCGATCTCATGATTTACAACAAAGTTCTTGGAGTTGCCAGGCCCTGGGAGTCGTCGTGGCCAAGTCAAAACAGAACCATGGAGGGGGCCCTAATGCTGACATGCTACTCTCCATCCATGTGCAGAAAACATAATATTCCAATCGGTGCTAAGTACTACCATGAGGCCTTTTTACTCTTTATTTTTTCTGCGCTGCTCTCATAACAAGGCATCCTATACACAGTGTATAGCTGTGTAGGGTCCCTAATATTTTTGGGCCCGTGGAGGCTTCCCCTCCCGCCCACCCCCAGGGCCAGCCCTGCATGCTCCGCCTTTGTTTCAGATCATAAATAGCAACTATTTTTGGTGCTGGAATTGGTTGTGATGGTATAGGTGATATGGGTATATCCTATGGGTACCCAGGCTTAGCCTATACGGTCTGACCCAAGAGGTTCTTGCAGCGCGATTGAAGCCCAACAAGGATTAGGGTGGCCTAGACCCGGAGGAATGCGACTCCTTGAAGGACACGCTAAGGATTAGATAGAAAATTCAGAGGGTGAAACCCTAATCTATAACCAACTCAGCCTGTTATCCCAAGACCTGGCCTTCCTACATAAAGTCTAGGAGGGGACATCGAGAAAGACAATATGCAAATCCTAGTTTATACATCGCCAGATTCATCTGCACACCCTCTAATATTAGACTCCATCTATAATCAAGAGCAGACAAGCAGGAGTAGGGTTCCTTCCGAGGACCTGAACCTGAGTAAACGATGTGCTTGTTTGCTAGCCGATTGATGCCTCCCACGCTCCCCACTTCCTCAAACCCAAGTACCTCATCCATGGGCATTCATGAGTTAATCCCTCGTCAATTGGTGTCATCTGTGTGAACTGGGAGTTTTGATGCTACGGCTTCGACGACCCCATCACCCGTGATCTACAACTCCGCTGCAACGGAGAATCAACTCCTCTTCGACACTTTCGACTTCGCCGTCCAATCGCCGGCGGCCCGTCCAGCGTTCGAGTCCGTCGGCGATGGGATCGGCATGATGATCGGGAGCCTACGCTTCCAGGTTGGAAAGATCGGCATGCTCTGCCTCCCCGATCAGTCGTCGGCACCCTCGATTGCACCTGCCTCATGGTTCCCACCATCAATCGGCACCCCAAGGCCTTGTTTAGCAAGAGTGTATCAGTGAGTATATTAGAGTATTTTCTCAAGGGTATTGGGTGAAAACACTTTTTCACCCAAAACACTTCCATACACTAAAATAATCGCCTAATTGCCTTTCGTCTTGAGGAGATAAAATAAGGTGCGGTGGAGCAGAGCTAGAGCAGGGGTGATCCGGCAGTAGAAGAAATCAGCGACGACGGCGGAAAAAATCAGACTATGGATAAGAAATCGGCAGTTGCTGATCCGCATCGTCACTAGGTTGTGGACCATGGCATGACGAGTTTAAAACGCGAGGTACCCCAAGCATCTTGGATCCACTTCTACCCGATAGGTTTTCCGAGGGTTCATGGGTTTCGGTTCAACCAAAACCGGGCTGCCAAACGACTAGTGGGGTGTTTCCGGGTGTATCGGATTGGGCCGGTAATAAACACTAGAATCCACTTAAAAACCATCATGCCAAACAATGCCTAAGTGAGCTCGATGCATCGGCATCTTCCTACGACATGGACAACGAAAATAGTTGCGACTCCAATCTATGCGATTTGACGTCAGAAGATGGCATCTATAGCTCCAAATCTAAGAGTTGCGGGAGCAATGGCTTTCCCAACCATCACATGTGCGCTGTTATCAACAACGGCGACAACGGAACTCAAGACAACGCCGACACCAGAGGCCACATGGAAAAAGGAACAATGGCCCCACCGACGGCACTCACGAGCAACCGCAACCTCCCAACCCTCCCAACCCCGACTCCAATGGCGCAAGCTGGTCGGAGCGCCAATAGATCCATATCTCGGAAGCCGGATGGGCGCGAGTCAGGGAAGCTCTGCAAGGCCACCCCCTCCCAGCAGATGCATCACGTGACATGTTGACGGGATATCACTAGATGCCCATCGAGGAGTTTAATCGCCAGAAGGCAGTGAACGCTGAACTCATGGCACACAAGAAGGAAGCCGATGAGTCAAGCACCCGACGGGCAGCACTCTCCTCTATCAACGGATCCTCCTTGAAGGGCAACGGGGCAACAGTTGCCAAAAGATTCTCTCAAATTGATAACCTCGATGACAAAGACCAGTAGGAGGCCACCAAGGCGCTCGACTTCTCGTTCATGTCGGTGAACTGACGGGGTCACATGATCCTGAAGACACCACAAGCTGTGGTGATAGCAGCTACTACGTACCTACTCACCAATCATCCAACAGCCAGAGATCCATGATCTGCGTTCACCAGTCTGCCATCGCTAGACTTGGGCTAGTAGAAGCTGCGGTAGCTAAGGAGCCGATGCCAGAGCCGAAGAAAGCAAAGGCACCAATCGCGAGGCATCGGTCATCGTCCTCTAGCGAGGAGGACCACAATATGTCGCGACAATGCCGCAGCCCACAGCGAAGCAGCCGCAACTATGTTGCACATGCCGAAATAATGCAGCGCAAGGTCGACAAGATGTGTGCCAAGAGTGCCTACTCAACCGAGTCGGAGGACGAAGAAATAGAGCTTTGTGGCGCCATCTGCTTCAACAGAGCTATACGGCAAACTCGGATGCCGAAGGGCTTCAAACATCCTTCGGATAACCCGAAGTTCGACATCCTCCAGGAGCTGAAGATTTGGCTGGATGACCACATCTCCTCAGCCAGGTTACATGGCGGGAGAAAAAACACAGCCACGTAGTGCCTCCAGCTGCAGCTGTAGGGTGCCTCTCGAGCCTGGCTCAACAATCTACCTTGCGGTTCAATCCACAGCTGGGAGGAGCTAGTCTACAACTTTGTATGCAACTTCAAGGTAACCTACAAGCGGCCTGTGTCAATCGAAGAACTCCGTGCCTACTACTAGAAGCCCAACGAGTCCCTCCTCTCCTACATTCAGCGATGGTCTACAATCAATAACTCAACATAGGACATCTCCAAGGAGTGCGCAATTTACACTTTCAACGGCGGCATGCACCGTCGAGAGCTTAGGGAGGAGCTGGGGCGCACCTAGCCCAAAACTATTGATCACTTGATGGATATTGCAAACCGGTGGGCAGACGGCTAAGACTCGCTCAACATCAACCACGTCCACTCCGACGATGAGGTCGAACTCGGCCACAGACGCGATCACTGAGGAAAACATTGCATGCATGGTTACGAGGACTGCGAGGAGGTCGACATGGTTGCGGTCGGCTACGCTGAGAAACGTGACGAGGGTAACCGCAATAGTAGGTACCATAGCGGCAGCTACCGTGACAGCGGAAAAACCATGCAAGTGTGGCAACACCGCACCCACGATGATGCACCTGGTGTACCAAGTGCCATGGAGAGGCTGTCTGGACCCTATAACATCCACTTATACATAGACAAGCACGATGACGAGAAGAAGTCTAACCACCTCCTCAAAGACTGCCATGAGTTCTAGAAGCTTTAGGAGGCATACACCCAACTACATCGTGACATGACAAACCAGGGGTACGGAGCCACACCAGGTGCCATAGCTTATGGAGCACCACCACAACCACCTGGAGCACCCATGCAGCCTACGGTCGCACCAGCACCAAACAATACGGGCCGCACCAGCCCGTATGGCGTTGCTATATTTCCTTTCTTTTTAGATGGAATGACTCTGATGTACTATTGTATGGTGGCTTGCATACATACTCATTTGTGTATGTAGTTGATCCCTTCGCCTGCCGATTACGCCGCCCGTTCTTGTCCCGATGTTTGGAAATGGTTGGGACGGCCGAAACGTCTACCTGTGAGTGGCATTTGGGCCCCACCGTACTATTTCAACCATTTCTACTCATCCAGGCTTGTAACTAGGAGCGTAATTCACATGGATGAGCAGAAATGGTTGAGCAGAAATGGTTGAATAAGTACGGTGGGGCCCAAATGCCACTCACAGGTAGACCTTTCGGCCGTCCCAACCATTTCCAAACATCAGGACAAGAACGGGCGGCGTAATCGGCAGGCGAAGGTATCAACTACATACACAAATGAGTATGTATGCAAGCCACCATACAATAGTACATCAGAGCCATTCCATCTAAAAAGAAAGGAAATATAGCAACGCCATACGACAAGATCCAAATGTCCTAGATAGATATAATAGTTTAGGATATCTCCTCATACATAAAACATCAGAGTATCAAGCGGGAGCGGAAGACAAAATCCGAGTACGTATAAGAAGCAAATCGGCATAAGATACCCCATAAATAAGCACATCCCGCCCACAGATCTCACGGATCCCCGTTCCTGGAATCTCTACTCCGAATGATCGTTGCCCACATCGTCCGTCTCCTCCACCCAGTATCCATCTTGCGAGTGTACCTGTTCATCTGAACCAATAATTTATCGTGTGAGACCCTAGGGGTACTCAGCAAGTCTTTATGCCTCTAAAGGGGACACAACCTGGGGTGACGCAATTGCAGCAAAAGATAAACCCTAACAATTCTATAGATACTCGCTAACCATCCGCCTAACCAGAGATAGACGGATGTTCGTGAATGAATAACAACAGTTATAACGGTAATCTTAACAGATCCATCCTCCTCCTCGCTTATCGACGAGGAAGCGGACGAACAACCCCCCAATCCGTTGGCAGTTTTATTAACCATTCCATGTGTGTTGCACTATTTACTAGTCAGTTATTAGTCAAATTAAAAGCGGTACTTTAGTTATTCTTGTCTATGATCGAGAAACTGTGCTCCAAGTCGTCCATAACCGCGGACACGACTTTCAGAAAGTTTTACCCTGCAGGGGTGCACAAATAGCAACACAAACTCGATCAACCTCGGAAAAACCAAATCAAAACTAACGAGGCAGTCACGACAAAGCGATCACAGGATTCAGAAATATTTCAGGGGGCCACCCCATTGAGCTACCCGCAACGAAGTTAGCTGACTCCGAGACGGCCTCAAGGTTTGTGGAGCCGGCTGTAAACGACTGGGAACCCGAAAGTGTGACTGGGCTTGTCGATACAGTGAAAACGGATCACGGCCCTAAACAGTACAGTGTGCAGTACCTCGCACAATTTAAATTAAAGCAGTAAAGCATGGCATAAGTACAGGATAGTAAATAAAACCTCAAACTAGTTTTTGGCCCCAAGAAATAAGAATGAATCAAGCTCTGGCTCAGGGGGGTTCATAAGCCTCCCGGATGTGGATAGCGCGAATATTCTTGGAACAGGAATCAAGTACTCGGGGTCTTACGGGACACAAGTAAGCCTGAAAACCAAATAGCGAATATGGCTCACCGATGCCACTTTCATTAGTTATCCCATTACTACTCAGGTTAAGTTGTATAGGTACCTCGTTATCCATCAGACACTCACATACCCTACACATGCTATTCTACGACTCGCATGGCTCAAACAACTCCTGTAGTAATGGCTCATGGGATGGAGGAACAAGCTTCGGTGGGGTTTAAAAATAAAGGCTATGCAATACTTAGGATTCAAATTAATGCAATCGCGACTCGATGATGCAAGAATAAGATAGAGGCAATAGGTACTATATGTATGCAAGCACGTGGTAGTGCTTGCCTGGCAGCTCAGTTGAAGCGAGAGAAGGATCTGGGTAGTGCTCTTGGGTTTCTTGATATATCCCCTGCTCAGCGTCTATTCGGAGAAGAACCAAACAAACAAGGGCCAACATAAATAAAGTGCACAAGCATATGAATAAATGCGATAAGCAAACAATCACGCCATGATGAATGATGCACAATTTGCATGGCAATAAAGTAGCATGGCGTGGGTGAGGTGTGGAATACAAGAATAAATCATTTTATTGAGTTTTGGCCCCAATTTATCCTCATATTAGTTGCTGTATACTTTATATTTATATGATGCATGCTTCAAAACAGATAAAGTAATGCATAAACAGAAAGGTCTCGTCGAGCTAATCATTTTAGACATATTATTTGTTAAATTTGGAGTTAGAAAACAAAAGTTATTAATTAATTAAAGTGGAAGGGCATTTTATTGTAATTTTAATCAACTTGCAATTTTAGATGTTCAAAATATATTTTGAAGGGCATATTTGAATTCCTCAAATTTTTCTGATTTGAAAACATATATTATTTGCATTATTTGGATTTATATTATAAAAGTTATTAAAAACAGATTTAAATTTGAATTTGAATTAAGTTTGAAAAAGATTTGAATTAAACAGATATGAACAGCAACTTTTGTTATTAAGCCCAGACATAGCCACAGTCAGTGACAGGTGGGACCAGGCTGACTGGAGGCACACGCGCGAGAAAAGCTTCTCACACCGGGGCTCTGCCTAGCCTGCGTGGATGACAAGTGGGCCCAGAGGCTGCGGGCCTACGCGACAGCGGCAGAACGCGCGGAGACGGACAGGTGGGCCAGAGAGGGAGCGCGGGTTACGGTCTAAAAAGATGCGGGGCGTTTTTGCAAAAAGGAGAAGGAGGCTGGCAGGTGGGACCTCTAGGAGCGCGAGTTGCAGGAGTCAAAAAGGCAGGGGGGTATTTGCAAAGCGGCGCTAGGCACTGTTCTTCTTCTCTGCGGACGGATCGGTGCTCGCACGCGCAGCGCGCGGCGCGCGGGGGACTTAAACCCTGGACCTGGGGCTCGCGGGCGGAGGCGGCTTCCGTTGGGCTAGGGAGCGGTCGGTGTTAGGGGGTAAGGCGCGGCCTAGATAGGGTTTCTGCCCGACGCGGGAGCGAGTAGACGCTGCGGCCGACGGCGCGCACAGACTGTTCGATGAATCGATCGGCAACACCCGACGGCGACAGCGAGAGCGAGGGTGTCAGCGGGGCTTAAGGGCTCACCGAGGAGAGGTTGGTGTGGTCAGATCGGCTCGAGGCGCAGGGGATCGGCGACGACGCAGACGGACCGGAGCTAGGGTTTCGCGTCGGCCTCGGCGTGGCGCAGCGGTTCTGGGGCTCCTCCTTCTCGGCTCCGGGTACAGGGTGATGCAGGGGTGCCGCGTGGCCTTCCTCGACACCAGAGATCGTCGCGCCTCCGGCTGGAAGAGAGGGGGATCGGTGGAGACCGACGATGGCCGGCGTTGGGTAGATGGCTATAGGGGGCGGCAGGGAGAAAGGGAGTGGCCTGGGGAGATCTGGAGGATGCAGAGGAGGCGAGTGGAAGAGGGAAAAGGTGAGGGAGAGGCGTGGGGGTGCCGTGCGGGAGTGGGTAGGGTTAAAGGTGGCTTCGGCCACCTTTTTCCCTCCTCTCGTTCACGTGCTCGGGCTGGCTCGGCAGGGCAGGGGCAGGTAGATGGGGACGTCCAGGTGGGGCAGGGTGAGGCCAAGGGGTAGGCTCGGTGCAGGCCACGCTTGGCAGAGAGAACGAAAGGAGAGAGGAGAGGGGAGGCTCGGGCTCAGGTGAGCTAGGCTCGGGCTCGGGTGAGGTACCAGGTGGGGCCAGCTAGGAAGAGAAAAGAGAGGCCCAGAGGGGGTGAAGTGGTGGCTAGGGTTTGTAGAGAGGGGGTATGTTAGATTAGGTATAGGTGGGGGTGTGGTTTAGAGAGGGGAAGATGGTTTAGGGTTTAGCTAGGATCCACATGATCAAGCATGGATGTAGGTGAAAAGGAGAGGAGGATGTGGAAAAGAGATAGAGAGGGATGTGGTGTGATGATGGATTTTTGCAAGACCAAACTAGATCAAGCCAAACGAGAAGGAGAGAAAGAGATGAGAGATGATCCACTCAAGAATTCAAATAAAATCCAAAAGACATAAATGTGGTGGTGCTTGCATGGCCCATGCAGAATAATTAATGCCATGCTTAATCTTGTGAGAACAATAATATTAACATGGCATTATTATTATGCATTCCCAAAAGGATTAAAAGCCAAGCAAAAGGATTGTAGAAGAAAGTCCCAAGTGGAGTAGATGGAGATGATCACAATTGATTATAATTGGGACTTGCTAGTGTGTATATACCACTAGATGATTACTAGTCCCAAAGTATTCCCACATGAGCATAAATCCATAATAATCCATATGGAAGCTAGGAAAAAGGGTTACACTCACAAGGCATGCAAAGGTGGCCAAGTGACTCTCATATATCAATAATGTGAAAACAACATGATGCTAAGATGAGAGCATGTGGAAATAGAATTGGATCCATCCCAACCCACATGAGCTAGAGGTAAAACCCAAATAAAGTGCAAAGCTCATAGTTGGTTGGATGGTGGAATTATAAGGTGGTGAAAGAAAGGTGGTGGAGTTAATAAGAGATATGCCCCCAACTCAACTTGGGCATTAAACAATATATCAAGAACCAAATACAATATCAAGAGGCAACTACAATTAACAATGCATATGAGATAAGAACCAATCAAAAGGGGTTTTATATGATGCTCAAATGCAAGGTGGCATGATGACATGAGCATGATATAATGATGATGCAACAATTATATATAAGAAGTAGCCATTATATTACTAGACCAAGTAGCATTACAATTGTTAGACAATTGGGACAATTGGGATGCTACAACTCTCCCCCACGAAATAGGAATCTCGCCCCGAGATTCTAGGAAGAAAAAGAAGACTCAAACAGGGTAGGATACTTGGCACGGAGCTCATCTTCACGTTCCCAAGTGGCTTCATCAACGTAATGGTGCGACCACTGCACCTTGCAGAACTTGATGGACTTGTTGCGAGTCCTTCTTTCTGCGATCTCAAGGATTTTTGTGGGGTGTTCTTGATAAGACAGGTCTTCTTGGAGATTGATAAGCTCGTGGTCCACGGTCCTGCCGGGATCCTTGAAGCACTTCTTGAGCTGAGAGATGTGGAAAACATCATGGACCTTGAGTTTTTCCGGGAGCTCAAGAGCATAAGCAACTTCTCCTCTTCTCCCACGAATTTTGAAAGGACCGATGTATCTAGGAGCCAGCTTTCCTTTGATACCAAAGCGGTGCGTGCCTCTCATGGGAGTGACACGAAGGTAAACGAGATCACCAGGGACATACTCCATGTCCGTGTGCTTCCTGTCATAATTGCTTTCTGGCGACTTTGAGCAATCCTTAGATTTTCAAGAATGATGTGAACCTTCTCCTCCGCTTGAGTTACAATGTCAGGGCCAAACAACATTCTTTCTCCTGCACCCGACCAACCAATCGGAGTTCTGCATTTGCGACCATAGAGAGCCTCAAATGGTGCCATCTTTAGACTTTTCTGGAAGCTGTTGTTGTAAGAGAATTCAGCATAAGGAAGACATTCTTCCCACTTCATGCCAAAAGAGATGACGTAAGCACGAAGCATATCCTCCAGAATCTGATTGATCCTTTCAACTTGTCCTTGCGACTGAGGGTGGTAAGCTGTGCTGAAGTTCAACTTTGTTCCCAAAGCATTTTGGAAACTCTCCCAGAACTTGGAAGTGAAGATGCTTCCATGGTCTGAACTGATCTCAAGCGGAACCCCATACAGAGAGACAATTCTGTTGATATAGAGCTCAGCCAACTGAATTGCAGAAATTGTTTCCTTGACGGGGAAGAAGTGAGCCACTTTAGAAAGCCTGTCAATGAAAACAAAGATTGCATTGTTTCCCTTCTGCGACCTTGGAAAACCAGTGATGAAGTCCATCTCTACTTTCTCCCGTTTCCACTCCGGGGGTTTTAATGGTTGTAGAAGACCGGAAGGTTTCTGATGGACAACTTTCACTCTGCGGCAGACATCACACTCCGAGACATACTTGGCACAATATCGTTTCAAACCAGGCCACCAATATTGTGTTTTCAAGTCCATGTACATCTTTGTGCTGCCAGGGTGGATAGAAAGAACCGAATCATGCGCCTCCTTGATAACTTGCTCTCTTAAACCCGGGTAGTTCGGAACAAACATCCGGTGTTCTAAGAAAAGCGTGCCTTGGTCATCGACGTGGAAGGTCTCATACTTCGGAAGCTGAAGTTTGGAGATGATCTTTCTTGTGTACGGATCACCGAGCTGAAAGGAGCGAACCTTTTCTTCCAAGAGAGGAGTAGCCAGAAGGTTCAGGAGATACCCTTGTTCCACAATTTCAAGGTTGAGCTGACGGAATTCCTCGCACAAGAGAGGCTGTTGTTCTTCCATCATGAGGTTGTTGACATAAGCTTTGCGGCTGAGAGCATCGGCCATGACATTAGCTTTGCCCGGAGTGTAGTTGATGGTCAAATCAAAATCATTGATTGCCTCAATCCATCTCCTCTGCCGAAGGTTGAGATCAGGCTGAGTGAAGATATACTTCAGACTCTTGTGATCAGAAAAGATTTCACAATGGTTGCCAAGCAAGTAGTGCCTCCATACTTTCAAAGCAAAGACAACTGCTGCGAGCTCGAGGTCATGTGTAGGATAGTTGATCTCATGCGTCTTCAACTGACGAGAGGCATAAGCAACAACTTGTTTTTCTTGCATAAGGACCGCACCCAATCCATGCAAAGAGGCATCACAGAAGATCTGGAAAGGCTTGGATGTATCCAGAGGAACCAAGACTGGTGTGGAAGTGAGCTTCTCTTTGAGTGTCTCAAAGCTTGCTTGACATGCAGGAGTCCAAAGGTATTTCTTGCCTTTCTTTAGAAGATCGGTAAGAGGCTTCGCTATCTTCGAAAAGTTCTGAACGAAGCGACGGCAATAACTAGCCAAACCAAGGAAACTCCGCACTTCTTTGACATTTACAGGAGGAAGCCATTCAACAATTGTCTTCACAGTTTCCGGGTTGACTGCAATGCCCTTGGCAGAGATGACGTGACCAAGATAGGTTACTTGAGGCAGCCAAAACTCACACTTGGAGAACTTTGCATACAAGCGGTTCTCCCGAAGCTTGCTTAGGACACACCGAAGGTGTTCTTCATGTTCTTCCTGTGACTTGGAATAGACTAGGATGTCATCCAGATAGACCACAACGAACTTATCAAGATACTCCATGAAAACCGAGTTCATGAGCCTCGAGAAGGTGGCAGGTGCGTTGGTGAGACCGAAAGACATGACCGTGTACTCATACAGGCCATAGCGGGTGGTGAAAGCTGTTTTAGGAACATCTTCCTTGCGAATCTTGATTTGGTGATAACCACTTCTCAAGTCAAGCTTAGAGAATACCACAGCTCCAGCTAGCTGATCAAAGAGATCATTAATCCGCGGAAGGGGATATTTATTCTTGATGGTTTTAGCATTGAGAGCCCGATAGTCAACACAAAGTCTATCAGTCTTGTCTCGCTTCTTCACAAAGATTGTTGGGCTACCCCAAGAAGAAGTACTGTGTTGAATGAAACCCAACTTCTCTTGTTCATCAAGCTGACGTTTGAGTTCAGCCAACTCAGCAGGACCCATTTTATAAGGCCGCTTGGAGATAGGAGCCGTACCAGGTTCAAGCTCAATTACAAACTCAACCTCACGATCCGGAGGCATACTTGGCAACTAATCAGGAAAGACATCTGGGAACTCACAGACCACCGGAACACTCTGAATAGCTTCCATAGCATCATCATTCAGAGCCGCCAAAGAGAAAAGCTGGATAGCAGGAGTCAGACTTGGAGAATAGACTATATGGCCTTCAGGAATTTTCAGAGAAACCGAGCGTTCAACACAATCAATCACAGCTGCATTTGCTGTCAACCAATCCATGCCCAAGATGACATCAATGTCAGAATTGCCCAGAATGATTAAGGAAGCCGAGAACGAAGAGCCACCAATCTCAATTTGATTGCCATGGCTGATATGAGCAGCCCTCATGTTTGAACCAGGAGATTGTACCACCAGACGATGTGATAAAGGAACCTTAACCAGATCTTGCTCACGCGCAAACTTATGCGAAACAAAAGAATGCGAAGCACCAGAATCAAACAAAACTCTTGCAGGAACTGAGTTAACGGGAAGCATACCCATCACAACTCCAGGTGTATGCTCAGCTTGAGCGGAGTTGACACAGTTGGCACGAGCAACAGTAGACCCGGGCTTGGTGTTGATGTTGAGAGCCCGAGGTGGTGGTGCACGAACCAAAGGAGAGCTTGCCGCAGATCTTGGAGGTGGTGGAGGAAGAGCCTTGTTCTTCATCGGACAGTTCCAGTATTGATGCCCAGTGTTTCCACACGTGTAACAAGCACCAGCTGGACGTGGAGTAACGTAGCCAGGGACTCCGCCAGGCGCTCCAGGGTAGTGGTGGTTGTAGCCCCTGGGAGCAGCAGTGAGGAAGTTTGGTGGCCTTGCCACGTAGCTTGAAGGTCTTGGTGGAGCCGGGAGCGACGGTGGGGTGTTAGGAACCCAGACACGACGCTTAGAAGGAGCTGACATAGCTGAAGAGCTTGCTGCATCACGGTTGTGTTTCTTTGACTCCTCAAACACTTGCCTACTTGCTTCTTCCTGCAGAGCTGTATGCTGAAGTTCCAGAAAAGACACCGGCCTTGCATGTGTGATTGCATATTTAATCGATGCATTGAGCCCTTGCCTGAACCTCTTTTGCTTCTTCTTGTCATCAGAGATCTCATCGCCACCATAACAAGAAAGGTTCATGAAGTTCCTGATGTAGGTATTGACATTATCATTGCCCTGCTTGAGGTTGAGAAACACTTCCTTCATCCTCTCCATGACAATTTCTGACAGATACTGCTCTTTGAAAGCTCCAGTGAACTGTCCCCAAGTAGGCTGAAAACCAGTGCAGTTTGCCTTCAGGTAATTCTCCCACCAGAGAGTTGCATCTCCCTTCAGAAGGTGAGTAGCACACTTTACCCATTCTTGCTCAGGAACATCAGCAGTCATCAGCAGCCTTGACATCTCACGCAACCAATCATCAGCATCAAGTGGTTGATCAGAAACATCAAACTGGCGCGGGTTGAACTTCAGGAAGCTCTTGATGTCTCCTCGCTTGGGAGGTGGAGGTAGCGGAACAAACTCATTCCTCCTGACACTTTCTTCAAAACGCTGCTGGTTCTGCTGCATTGCTGCCAAGGCATTGGCGATGCTTGACAATGCTGCCCCCAGTTCAGGTTGTATGTCCTCCTCAGAACGGCGTGGTGGTGCCATCCTGTGATTGATATAAAACACAAGTCAGTACTATGATGGAGAATAATAATAATCCAAAATAGTACCAAGATGGAATTAATCAAGATTAAAGGATACAATTTACTAAGATGATATTAAAATATCAACGAAGTTCCAAGCACCTAGAAGATATTAAGCATATCGCACACGACTGAAAAGGAGTGTGGTAAACAAATATATCAAAGAAAAAATTTCCACAAATTTCGGCATTAAAATACCAATAGATGCGCAAAATCACTTAACGAATCAAGATTAGTGACTCTACCAATTCAATATACAAGAGCGAATGATAAGAGTAGTGGTATGGTCGTGACTCCATCCCGCACTCAAATCATTACTCCGCACATGAATAAGTAGAACACCTATCCCAACATCTTCTTCTCACGATGAACCTAAAGATTCGTAACTACGGAAACGAACACCCAAACAAGATAACGTCGGATAACAAAGAGTAAGACAGATCGCGTCGGTATACAACGAATCAGATAGATCGCGTCGGTTTGCAAAAGCCTGTCGGTATGGAATGTACCAACAGTTGATAACCAAAAGGCCGATAAAGATAACAACTTGGATGCAACAGATAGACAAGGAATTACACACACACACACAACCTATGGTACTACGGAATCCCAGAACACGTGAATCCTAGTTTGAATTTTAAGGAGAGGATTGAAAACGTTACACTTCCTTACCAGAAAAGGGTGGTTGGGTGGGTAAGAAGAAAAGTGGAAGCAGTCCTACTCTCGCGTTTTGTTTTTCCCTAGTATACATAACTACCAAAATATTTGCTAGACAGACAACGACCATTTGGCTGAGACCCTGAAGGTCGGGATGGCTCTGATACCAATTGTAACTACCTCGGTGATTTACGCTCCTAGTTACAAGCCTGGATGAGCAGAAATGGTTGAAATAGTATGGTGGGGCCCAAATGCCACTCACAGGTAGACCTTTCGGCCGTCCCAACCATTTCCAAACATCGGGACAAGAACGGGCGGCGTAATCGGCAGGCGAAGGGATCAACTACATACACAAATGAGTATGTATGCAAGCCACCATACAATAGTACATCAGAGCCATTCCATCTAAAAAGAAAGGAAATATAGCAACGCCATACGGCAAGATCCAAATGTCCTAGATAGATATAATAGTTTAGGATATCTCCTCATACATCAAACATCAGAGTATCAAGCGGGAGCGGAAGACAAAATCCGAGTACGGATAAGAAGCAAATCGGCATAAGATGCCCCATAAATAAGCACATCCCGCCCACAGATCTCACGGATCCCCGTTCCCGGAATCTCTACACCGAATGATCGTTGCCCACATCGTCCGTCTCCTCCACCCAGTATCCATCTTGCGAGTGTACCTGTTCATCTGAACCAATAATTTATCGTGTGAGACCCTAGGGGTACTCAGCAAGTCTTTATGCCTCTAAAGGGGACACAACCTGGGGTGACGCAATTGCAGCAAAAGATAAACCCTAACAATTCTATAGATACTCGCTAACCATCCGCCTAACCAGAGATAGACGGATGTCCGTGAATGAATAACAATAGTTATAACGGTAATCTTAACAGATCCATCCTCCTCCTCGCTTATCGACGAGGAAGCGGACGAACAACCCCCCAATCCGTTGGCAGTTTTATTAACCATTCCATGCGTGTTGCACTATTTACTAGTCAGTTATTAGTCAAATTAAAAGCGGTACTTTAGTTATTCTTGTCTATGATCGAGAAACTGTGCTCCAAGTCGTCCATAACCGCGAACACGGCTTTCAGAAAGTTTTACCCTGCAGGGGTGCACAAATAGCAACATACACTCGATCAACCTCGGAAAAACCAAATCAAAACCAACGAGGCAGTCACGACAAAGCGATCACAGGATTCAGAAATATTTCAGGGGGCCACCCCATTGAGCTACCCGCAACGAAGTTAGCTGACTCCGAGACGGCCTCAAGGTTTGTGGAGCCGGCTGTAAACGACTGGGAACCCGAAAGTGTGACTGGGCTTGTCGATACAGTGAAAACGGGTCACGGCCCTAAACAGTACAGTGTGCAGTACCTCGCACAATTTAAATTAAAGCAGTAAAGCATGGCATAAGTACAGGATAGTAAATAAAACCTCAAACTAGTTTGTGGCCCCAAGAAATAAGAATGAATCAAGCTCTGGCTCAGGGGGGTTCATAAGCCTCCCGGATGTGGATAGCGCGAATATTCTTGGAACAGGAATCAAGTACTCGGGGTCTTACGGGACACAAGTAAGCCTGAAAACCAAATAGCGAATATGGCTCACCGATGCCACTTTCATTAGTTATCCCATTACTACTCAGGTTAAGTTGTATAGGTACCTCGTTATCCATCAGACACTCACATACCCTACACATGCTGTTCTACGACTCGCATGGCTCAAACAACTCCTGTAGTAATGGCTCATGGGATGGAGGAACAAGCTTCGGTGGGGTTTAAAAATAAAGGCTATGCAATACTTGGGATTCAAATTAATGCAATCGCGACTCGATGATGCAATAATAAGATAGAGGCAATAGGTACTATATGTATGCAAGCATGTGGTAGTGCTTGCCTGGCAGCTCAGTTGAAGCGAGAGAAGGATCTGGGTAGTGCTCCTGGGTTTCTTGATATATCCCCTGCTCAGCGTCTATTCGGAGAAGAACCAAACAAACAAGGGCCAACATAAATAAAGTGCACAAGCATATGAATAAATGCGACAAGCAAACAATCACGCCATGATGAATGATGCACAATTTGCATGGCAATAAAGTAGCATGGCGTGGGTGAGGTGTGGAATACAAGAATAAATCATTTTATTGAGTTTTGGCCCCAATTTATCCTCATATTAGTTGCTGTATACTTTATATTTATATGATGCATGCTTCAAAACAGATAAAGGAATGCATAAACAGAAAGGTCTCGTCGAGCTAATCATTTTAGACATATTATTTGTTAAATTTGGAGTTAGAAAACAAAAGTTATTAATTAATTAAAGTGGAAGGGCATTTTATTGTAATTTTAATCAACTTGCAATTTTAGATGTTCAAAATATATTTTGAAGGGCATATTTGAATTCCTCACATTTTTCTGATTTGAAAACATATATTATTTGCATTATTTGGATTTATATTATAAAAGTTATTAAAAACAGATTTAAATTTGAATTTGAATTAAGTTTGAAAAAGATTTGAATTAAACAGATATGAACAGAAACTTTTGTTACTAAGCCCAGACATAGCCACAGTCAGTGACAGGTGGGACCAGGCTGACTGGAGGCACACGCGCGAGAAAAGCTTCTCACACCGGGGCTCTGCCTAGCCCGCGTGGATGATAAGCGGGCCCAGAGGCTGCGGGCCTACGCGACAGCGGCAGAACGCGCGGAGACGGACAGGTGGGCCAGAGAGGGAGCGTGGGTTACGGTCTAAAAAGATGCGGGGCGTTTTTGCAAAAAGGAGAAGGAGGCTGGCAGGTGGGACCTCTAGGAGCGCGGGTTGCAGGAGTCAAAAAGGCAGGGGGGTATTTGCAAAGCGGCGCTAGGCACTGTTCTTCTTCTCTGCGGACGGATCGGTGCTCGCACGCGCAGCGCGCGGCGCGCGGGGGACTCGAACCCTGGACCTGGGGCTCGCGCGCGGAGGCGGCTTCCGTTGGGCTAGGGAGCGGTCGGTGTTAGGGGGTAAGGCGCGGCCTAGATAGGGTTTCTGCCCGACGCGGGAGCGAGTAGACGCTGCGGCCGACGGCGCGCACAGACTGTTCGACGAATCGATCGGCAACACCCGACGGCGACAGCGAGAGCGAGGGCGTCAGCGGGGCTTAAGGGCTCACCGAGGAGAGGTTGGTGTGGTCGGATCGGCTCGAGGCGCAGGGGATCGGCGACGACGCAGACGGACCAGAGCTAGGGTTTCGCGTCGGCCTCGGCGTGGCGCAGCGGTTCTGGGGCTCCTCCTTCTCGGCTCCGGGTACAGGGTGATGCAGGGGTGCCGTGTGGCCTTCCTCGACACCAGAGATCGTCGCGCCTCCGGCTGGAAGAGAGGGGATCGGTGGAGACCGACGATGGTCGGCGTTGGGTAGATGGCTGTAGGGGGCGGTAGGGAGAAAGGGAGTGGCCTGGGGAGATCTGGAGGATGCAGAGGAGGCGAGTGGAAGAGGGAAAAGGTGAGGGAGAGGCGTGGGGGTGCCGTGCGGGAGTGGGTAGGGTTAAAGGTGGCTTCGGCCACCTTTTTCCCTCCTCTCGTTCACGTGCTCGGGCTGGCTCGGCAGGGCAGGGGCAGGTAGATGGGGACGTCCAGGTGGGGCAGGGTGAGGCCAAGGGGTAGGCTCGGTGCAGGCCACGCTTGGCAGAGAGAACGAAAGGAGAGAGGAGAGGGGAGGCTCGGCTCAGGTGAGCTAGGCTCGGCCTCGGGTGAGGTACCAGGTGGGGCCAGCTAGGAAGAGAAAAGAGAGGCCGAGAGGGGGTGAAGTGGTGGCTAGGGTTTGTAGAGAGGGGGTATGTTAGATTAGGTATAGGTGGGGGTGTGGTTTAGAGAGGGGAAGATGGTTTAGGGTTTAGCTAGGATCCACATGATCAAGCATGGATGTAGGTGAAAAGGAGAGGAGGATGTGGAAAAGAGATAGAGAGGGATGTGGTGTGATGATGGATTTTTGCAAGACCAAACTAGATCAAGCCAAACGAGAAGGAGAGAAAGAGATGAGAGATGATCCACTCAAGAATTCAAATAAAATCCAAAAGACATAAATGTGGTGGTGCTTGCATGGCCCATGCAGAATAATTAATGCCATGCTTAATCTTGTGAGAACAATAATATTAACATGGCATTATTATTATGCATTCCCAAAATTGGATTAAAAGCCAAGCAAAAGGATTGTAGAAGAAAGTCCCAAGTGGAGTAGATGGAGATGATCACAATTGATTATAATTGGGACTTGCTAGTGTGTATATACCACTAGATGATTACTAGTCCCAAAGTATTCCCACATGAGCATAAATCCATAATAATCCATATGGAAGCTAGGAAAAAGGGTTCCACTCACAAGGCATGCAAAGGTGGCCAAGTGACTCTCATATATCAATAATGTGAAAACAACATGATGCTAAGATGAGAGCATGTGGAAATAGAATTGGATCCATCCCAACCCACATGAGCTAGAGGTAAAACCCAAATAAAGTGCAAAGCTCATATTTGGTTGGATGGTGGAATTATAAGGTGGTGAAAGAAAGGTGGTGGAGTTAATAAGAGATATGCCCCCAACTCAACTTGGGCATTAAACAATATATCAAGAACCAAATACAATATCAAGAGGCAACTACAATTAACAATGCATATGAGATAAGAACCAAACAAAAGGGGTTTTATATGATGCTCAAATGCAAGGTGGCATGATGGCATGAGCATGATATAATGATGATGCAACAATTATATATAAGAAGTAGCCATTATATTACTAGACCAAGTAGCATTACAATTGTTAGACAATTGGGAAAATTGGGATGCTACACCAAAGCCTGCGGCGCAACATGACTGGTCATCTATAGCGACTCCAACCTCATGGTATAGTAGACCATTAACAAGTGTGACGCCCTAAGCGACAACATGATCGCATACCGTGACCTCTACAACATGCTCGAAGGAGACTTCGACGACTATGAACAATGGCACGTCGGCCGCAAAAGCAACAAAGAGGCTAACACGCTCACCAACATAGGCTCCACTGAAGGGTAACGGTTAGGCTACACTAGCGTAAAATCAAAATTTTCTACCGCGTCAACCAGGAATGCTGATGTCATAGATCACGGGATTACCACTAGACACACAGTTGCGGAACTTGATAAAGCATGTCAGGGCAGTGTAGATGTTCTACGTCTCCTCCTTGTCCTCATCCCACGAGCAACTCCCCTTTGCGTGCCTCGTCCAAGTACTACAGCTGCAGCACCTCCGAGGTATCCACACGTCCGGAGTGGAAGCCTTCACACGCCAGACTGCTAGGTCTGCTCGTGCAACACATGCACAAGAGGAGTGGCGGCTGGGTGGAATGCTCAACCCTATTCAGCTCGCCTCACTCTCTCTTATATAGGCATCCCTGGTGGGCTTCTACATTAGCAGCCCATTAGCAGCCTAAGCCTGGTCTAATTCGGATCTAATCCTCATTAGGCTTCTAGATCCTAAAGTGTGTGACCCTATAGGTTCATACACGTATAAACATGACACGAGTACACTTACTCCGTCAATAGTTGGTAGCGGCCTCTAGCAAGACGTGCCAACTCCTAAACACATATAAAGATCATTCGGACAAACCATCACAAGGTTGAGTACATGTCTTTTCCTTTGCCATACGATATTTGGTCTAGCTCCAAGCTGACCTCTCTTTCTCGATACTGTGATTTGGAATCCCTTTACTAGGTTAACTCTTAACCATATGTAGCACGACCATGCATTTCTAGATCCGATCACTCGAGGGGCCCAGAGATATCTCTCTCAAGTAGAGAGGGGCAAATCCCATCTTGATTGACCGATGCCTTGCAGCATGTATCAGGACAAACCCGAAAGCTACCTTTATAACTACCCAGTTACGGATTAGTGTTTGATAGCCCCAAAGTAGGTCGATCCACATCTCAAGTACATGCGACAATCTCAGGTCTAAGTACAAAACGTACATGATGTGTAGAGAGAGCTGCAAGTATTATTATCAGTCTCAAGTTGGGTCAGTCCAACCCCATGTTCATAACATGTGTCCACATCATTGGTTTGACATGTCTATGACTTGCGAAACATAGTCATCAACCAATCGATGGGCTAGTCTAATATTCACGTGTGTCCTCACATGAATTCTGACTAGGGACAACTATTAGATAACCATACAAGTAAAGAGTTCCACAAACAATTCACATAATTGCCAATCAATACAAGTTGCCTGATATATGCATATGCAAGGAACATTATAAAAACTCATGGATACATATGAAATACAATCATCTCTATGATTGCCTCTAGGGCATATTTCCTTCAGTCTCCCACTTGCACTAGAGTCAATCTAGATAGTATCTAATACCTATTGCTCTTGTGTGCGCTTCATGCGCAGGCTGCGGGAGTGGCTTTGTCAAGGGATCAGCAACATTTGAGTCGGTATGTATTTTTCTTAACATTACACTACCATCATCAATGAACTCAAGAATCAGATGGTAATGCATGCGAATATGTTTGTTCTTCTGGTGCTATCTAGGTTCCTTGGCTTGTGCGATAGCACCATTGTTGTCACAATAAACATCCAAGGGATTGGACACCCCCTGAACCACACCAAGAGTGATCAGGAAATCCTAATCCAAACAGCTTCCTTTGTAGCCTCCGAGGCGGTAATATATTCAGCTTCTATTGAAGAGAATGCCGTTGTATCTTGCTTGGAACTTTTCCAGCTCATAGCACCACCATTGATGACAAACACATAACCTGATTGCGATTTGGAGTCATCTGAGTCGTTAAGGTAACTTGCATCTATGTAACCCTTTACACTGAGTTCAACCTCACCTCCATAAACTAGGAACATATCCTAAGTCCTTCTCAAGTACTTAAGGATATTCTTTACGCTGTCCAGTGACTCTCATCTGGATCAGCCTGGTACCTGCTCATAACACTTAGATCATGGAAAACATCCGGGCAAGTACATGTCATTGCATACATGATGGATCCAATAGCCGAAGCATATGGAACCCTACTCATGCGCTCTCTCTCATCAGTGGTCGAAGGACACTGAGTCTTGCTGAGTTTAATGCCATGAGACATGGACAAAAACCCCTTCTTAGCCTCTTCCATGCTAAACCGTTTCAACACTTTGTCAATGTACGTACTCTGGCTTAATCCAATTAGCCTCCTTGATCTATCTCTATAGATCTCGATACCCATAATATATGCTGCTTCTCCTAAGTCCTTCATAGAAAAACTATTTTCAATGAGGTCTTAACAGACTCGAGCATAGGAATGTCATTTCCAATCAGTAATATGTCATCTACATATAAGATTAGAAATACAAGCAATTTCCCATTTTCTTTCTTATACACACAAGGTTCTTGTTCATTTTTTATGAAGCCAAACTCCTTTACAACTTCGTCAAATCGAATGTTCCAACTCTAAGATGCTTGCTTCAGCCCATAAATAGACTTTTGAAGTTTGCATACTTTTCCATAATTGTTTGGATCGACAAAACCTTCGGGCTGCATCATATACACATCCTTAGTAAGGATTCCATTTAAGAAAGTTGTCTTGACGTCCTTCTTCCATATCTCATAGTCGAAATATGCAGCAATGGCTAGAATGATCTGTATAGATTTAAGCATCACTACGGGCGAGAAAGTCTCGTCGTGGTCAACTCCTTGAACTTGTCGAAAAACTTTTGCAACAAGTCAAGCTTTATGGATGTGAACATTTCCATCCATATCAATCTTCTTCTTATAGATCCATTTGCACTCAATGGCTTTAAAACCACCAGGCAGGTCAACCAAGTTCCAAACTTGATTGTCTCCCATGGACTCTATCTCGGATCTCATGGCAATCAGCCATTTCTTAGAGTTTGGGTCCACCATCGCTTCTGCATAGGTCGCAGGGTCATCTTTGTCTAACAATAATAATTCCCGCGCTTCGCGGAGCCTCGCTGACCTTCGTGGTTGTGGTGCTTCTATTGCCACGCGTTCCTCAACTTGTTCTGCTACAATAGCATCACTTGTAGAAGCATCCCTGACTAGCTCATATTGAACTTCTTCAAGTTGCACCGACCTTCCACTCGTTCCCTTTGTGAGAAACTCTTTCTCTAGGAATACACTGCTACGAGCGACAAACACTTTGCCCTCTTCTCGGTTGTAGAAGTAATACCCTAAGGTTTCCCTTGGGTATCCCACAAAAATGCATTTATCCGATTTGGGTGTTAGCTTGTCTGACATGGGTATACCCTACAGGTACTTGAGTTTGGTATATACGGTCCAGATAGGGCGGAAGCCCACGGTGTTGCCAAGGCCCAGTGGAGAATTCGAGTGGCCCACAGACTCTCGATTGCTTGCGAGACAAGAAGAAGCTTAAGATAGAAAGTTAAAAGGGGAAACCCTAATCTATAACCGACTCGACCTACTACCTGAGACCTAGCATGTCTATATAAAGGCTAGGAGGGAGCGGCGAGAAGGACACACACAACCCTAGTTTCCACAACTCTCACCAGATTGCATCTGCGCGCCCCTGTAATCCTTGATTCCTTCGTTAATTCCAAGAGCAGACAAGCAGGAGTAGGGACCTCTACAAGGCCTGAACCTAGGTAAATCTTGCGTCCCTGTGTGCTTGTTTGCTAGCCGACTGATGGCTCCAGCGCTCCCTCCTTCTCCAAAACCCAAGCCCATAACAATGGGCATTGACGAGTTAAACCCTCATCAATTGGCGCTGTCTGTGGGAATTGGGAGTGCTGATGTCGCGGCTTCTTTGGTCCCATCAACCACGATCCACAACTCCACAACAGCGGAGATTCGCCAGCTCTTCGGCATGTTCAACTTCACCGTCCACATGCCGGCCACTCGCCCAACTTTCGAGTACGTGGGTGATGGAATCAGTCTGGCGATTGGGAGCTTCCGCTTCTAGGTTGGTCAGATGGGCATGCTTCGCATGCCTGACCAGCCGACGACACCCATGATTGCTCCAGCATCGTGGTTTCTGCCACCAATCGGCACCCTCAGCGGCCTTAACGCCTCAGCAACAGCTAGGAGCACGGACAGCGACAACAGTCGCGGATCCGGTCTGGGCGCCCTGGCCACTGAAGACGGAGCCTACGGCTCTGGATCTGAAAGTTGCGGGAGCAAAAACTTCCCCAACCACTTCATTTGCGCAGTCATCAATATAGGCGACACTACCGCCAATCGCGATAACGTTGGCACCGGATCTGGCACCGGACCGCCTAACGGCAGCATGTCCAATGGCACCGGACCACCCAACGGCAGTATGCCCAACGGCGGCCCCACCAACAGTGGCAACAACGCACCCGTCAATAATGGAACGGCATGAGAACCACCGACCATAGTGAATGAACACACTAGAGAGCTCATGGTGATCAAGCTCAATGACAACGAGTGGGCCTGCTGTCGAGAAGCTCTGCGAGGCAATCCTCTTCCCCTCAATTCCCCGCAAGACATGCTGAAGGGATACCATTGGCTACTGAAGGAGGAATACAGACGACAGCTACATGCAATCGCACAACTTGAAGCGTTAAAAAAGGCGATGGACGAATCAAGCCTTCGGCGAGTCGGGCTCTCCTCCCACGGAGGATCCTCCTCCAAAGGCAACGAGTACCTAGCCAACAAGAGAAGATCTCGACTGGCCCAACTCACCGAGGAGGAACGCGTGGACGCCACGAAAGTCCTCGACTTCGGCTCCATGATGGTGGATACACGGGGCAACGTGCTCCCAAAGACGCCACAAGCCGCGGTAACGGCGGCCACCATGTACCTACTCAACAACTAGCCGCCAGCTAGAGATCCACGAGCCGCCATGCACCGATCTACGATCGCGGGCTTGGAGCTAGTCGAGGCAGCCCTCGACAAAGAGCCCGTACCAGAGCCAAAGAAAAGCAAGGCTCAGGTAAAACGCTACTCCTCGCCCTCGTCCAGTGACGATAGCCATGACCTGTCTCAACATCGCCGCTCATGGCGGCATGATCATGACTACGATGCGCGTGATGACCTCACACAGCGCAAAGTCGACAAGATGCGGGCAAGACCTGCTCGTTCGACTGACTCAGAAGAGGACGAGACTGAGCTCTGTGGTGCCACATGCTTTAGCAGGGCCATCAGGAAGAAGCGAATGCCTAAAGGGTTCAAACTACCATCAGAGAACCAAAAATTCGACGGTCTACAGGACCCGAAAATCTGGTTGGAGGACCACATCTCCTCCGTCTGACTACATGGCGGGAGTCGAAGCACGGCCATGCAATGCCTGTAGCTACAGCTGCAGGGCGCCGCCCGCGCATGGCTCAACAATCTCCCGTGCGGATCCATTTGCAGCTGGGAAGAGCTGGTCTACAGCTTCGTGCACAATTTCAAGGGCACCTACAAAAGGCCCGCATCAATCAAAGAGCTGAGAAGCTGCGAGCAAAGGTCGAGCGAATCGCTACGCTCGTACATCCAGAGGTGGTCCATCATCAAGAACTCCGCAGAAAACATCTCGGAGGACCGTGCAATCGACGCATTCAACAGCGGTGTTCGCCGCATAGAGCTCAGGGAAGAGCTGGGCCGCTCGAAGTCCAAAACGATCGATCACCTGATGGAAATCACGAATCGGTAGGCTGACGGAGAAGACTCGGTGAAGAACCATACCTACTCCGATGACAACGACGACCTTGGGCACAGACGCGATCGCCGAAGCAAACGTCGAATGCGCGTCTACATTGACCATGAGGAGGTCAACATGGTCGCAGCCGGCTACACTGACAAATGCGACGACAACCGCAACAACGGATACCGCAGTGGTGGATACCGCGACAGCAGAAAAACCACGCAGGTGTGGCAATGCCGCACTCGTGAAGAGGCACCCGCAACATCTATCGAGGACAAGCTGTCCGGGCCCTGCAACGTTCACTTCTACATCGACAAGCATGATGGCAAGAAGAAATCCAGCCACCTTCTCAAAGACTGCCGCGAGTTCCTCAAACTCCACGAAGGTTTGGCCCGGATGAATTGCGACGCAGTCAACAGGGGCTATGGAGCCGCCCCAGGCGCTGTGGCACATGGAGCTCCTCCACCACCGCCCGGACCACCACCACCCGCGCCTGCACCAGTCCAGCATCACGGAGGTGAACCATACCCACGAGCCGTGGGCAACATGGGGATGATCAAAAAAGGGCGTTCCTCAAATCGAGTGCAGAAGGCCATCACTCGCCAAGTCAACTTGGCGATAAACTCTCCACCTTCCACCACTGAGTACCTCAGTGGAAGTGTCTCCTGCATCACCTTTGACAGGCGTGACCACCCACGCCAAGTTCCTCGTCCAGCCCACTGTCCCCTCGCACTCGAAGCGCTGATTGGGGGTTTCAACATGAGTCGCGTCTTCATGGATGGCGCCACCTTCCACCACTGAGTACCTTAGTGGAAGTGACTCCTGCATCACCTTCGACAGGCGTGACCACCTGCGCCAAGTTCCTCGTCCAGCCCACTGTCCCCTCGTACTCGAGGGGCTGATTGGGGGTTTCAACATGAGTCGCGTCTTCATGGATGGTGGCAGTGGCATTAACCTCATGTTCGCGAGTACCTTGCGGGCGATGAGGATCCATCTAACGTTCCTGGAAGTTTCGGACACGATGTTCCACGGCATCATCCCAGGGAAAGGCATATTTCCCCTGGGCAAAATCAACCTCGACGTCATCTTTGGCATGCTGCCAAACTTTCGGCGACAGCGCATCGACTTTGAGGTCGTCGACTGGCCTTCACAATATCACTGCATCCTCGGACGTGTCGCGTTCGTGAGGTTCATGGCAGTGCCACACTACGCCTACCTGCAGATGAAGATACCGGGTCCAAACGGCATAATCACAATCAACGGCAACTTCGAGAGGTCTGACAGCTGCGACAGGGAATTCAACAGAATCTCCCAGTCCTTCGCCATGCAGGAGGAACTCGCAAGATTAAAGGAGTCGATAGACAATAGTCTGCCTCCCCTGAGCAGGCCAAGTTCACCCGACCTGTCCTTCGACACTTTGGTGCACACGAAGAAAGTCCAGGTCCACCCAACGGACCCGACCAAGACGGCCCTCATTGCCAACAACTTGAGTTCCGCATAGGAACTCGCACTCGTTCAATTCCTACGTGAGCACTGGGAGATCTTCGCCCGGTGTCCAGCGGACATGCCAGGAGTTCCGAGGGAATTCGCCGAGCACTCACTCAATGTAAATCCAGACGCAAGGCCAGTTAAACAGACAATTCGGCAACTATCTGAACCAATAGCAAAGGCAGTCGGAATGGAGATCAACAGACTCCTCAACACCAAATTTATACGCGAGATCAAGGAAAGCACTTGGCTCGCCAACATGGTGCTTGTGCCTAAAAAAGACACAGATATCCTGCGGATGTGTGTGGACTTTACCTCCTTGAATAAGCACTACCCAAAGGATCACTTCCCATTGTCACGAATCGACCAGATCATCGACTCCACCACGGGATGTGAGCGTCTCTGCTTCCTCGATGCCTACTCAGGCTATAATCAGATTCGAATGAAGGAGGAAGACCAGGAGAAAACAACGTTTACAACGCCCTTTGGTGTGTTCTACTACAACACGATGCCCTTCGGGCTAAAAAAATGCTGGAGCCACCTATCAAAGGTGCATGCAGGCTTGCCTCAAGAATCAACTTAGTCGCAACATTCAAATCTACGTTGATGACATCGTCATCAAAACAAAAGAGGAAGGCTCGCTAATCGACGATCTACGTGAGACCTTCGTCAACCTCGACTGCTACTAATCAAGCTCAATCTAGACAAATGCGCCTTCGGCATACCATCTGGGCAGTTACTCGGGTATCTCATCTCCGCGAGAGGGATCGAAGCAAACCCGAAGAAAATAAAAGTCATACTGGCCATAGAGAAGCCAAAAAACATAAGAGGTGTCCATCAGCTGGCTGGGCGAATCGCGGCGCTCTGTCGATTCATCAGTCGAATGGGCGAAAAGGCACTGCCCTTCTACCAACTTCTCCACAAAATTGACAAGTTCGAGTGGACAGACGAAGCGCAAGAAGCATTCGAATACCTCAAACGTCTACTATCCACCTCGCTAGTACTGGTGACCCCACGCGAAAAGGAGCCGATGTTGCTCTACATCTCCGCCACCAACCAGGTGGTCAGCACGGTGCTTGTGATGGAACGAGCCAAAGAAAACAAGGTCCACAGGGTCCATCGCCTAGTCTACTACCTCATCGAGGTGCTCATGCCAACAAAACAGCGATACCCACACTACCAGAAGCTGGCGTACGGCGTCTTCATGACAGCCAAGCGAGTGCGCCACTACTTCCAGGAGCACCCAATCGTGGTGTTCAACGATGCCCCGCTCGGGCACATCCTGAATAACCCTGATGCCCCCGGGAGAGTCGCACTTTGGGGAACCAAATTGTCTCCACGAGACATCACATACGAAAAGCACGACGCGATCAAGTCGCAAGTCCTCCCTGATTTCCTCGTGCACTGGATGGAGAACCAGCTCCCCGAAAGGCCAGATATGTCCTATCTCTGGACAATGCACTTCGATGGGTCCAAACGAAAGGACGGAGCTAGCGCAGGTGTCATACTGACATCGCCCTAGGGAGACAAGCTAAAATACATTCTGCGAATGCAGTTCACTGCCTCCAGCAATGAAGATGAGTACGAGGCTCTAATCCATGGGATGCGGATGGCAAAAGCCTGCGGCGCCAAGATGCTCATCATCTACGGCGACTCCAAGCTGGTAGTCAACCAAACGATGCACGAGTGCGACACACTAAGCGATAACATGATCGCCTATCACGACCTCTACGACACACTCGAAGGGGACTTCGATGGCTGTGAGCTGCAGCACATGGGCCGCGAAAGCAACGAATAAGCAGACACACTCGCCAACATTGGCTCTACCTTCTCCCCCATACCACCTAGGGTATTTCTCGAGCGCATCTGCGAACGCTCCATCAAGCCAAAGGCTCCAGAGAAGAAAGCAAGTGCGTCAACGGACTTAGGGGCTACGCCACCCAATGAGCTAAAGGCACTCAACGACCTGGAGCTCGATACAGGACTCGAAGGACCAATGAGCGTCATGATGATCGAGCCATCTTGGACACAACCCTACATCACATATCTACTCAGCAAGAGGCTTCCAGATGATCCGACTGACGCACGACACATCGCGCAACGATCCAAGGCATTCGCCGTCATCAACGGTGAATTGTACAAGCGCAACATCACAGGAGTACTCCAACGATGCGTCTCCCACGGAGACGGAAGGGCCGTCCTCCTCGACATCCACAAAGGCACTTGCGGGCACCATGCTAGCAGTCGTGCCCTCATCGTCAAATCTCTACGAGACAGATTCTACTGGCCCACGGCCATGCACGACACCAAGGACATCGTCCAGCGCTGCAACGCTTGCCAGGGATTCGCGGACAAACCGAACGCACCTGGCGCGGAAATCCGGCCAATACCATTGGCTTGGCCCTTCATGCAATGGGGACTCGACATGGTGGGCAAGCTCCCGAAATCCTCGCGAGGAGGCTACATCTACCTCTTGGTCGCAGTCGACAAATTCACCCAGTAGATCGAGGCCATGCCGGTGACAAATCAATCAGGAGCCAGCGCTGTCAAGTTCTTCGAGTCCATTGTCTACCGCTTTGGAGTACCACACAGCATCATCACGGACAATGGGACAAACTTCACCTCCAAGGAGTTCTAGGAATTCTGCAAAAACCTGGGAATCAATATAATCTACGCCTCGGTGGCTCACCCGCAGACCAACGGTCAAGTCGAAAAGGCCAACAGCCTCGTATGAGGTGGAATCAAAAAACGACTCCTCCGGCCACTCGAACAAGCCGTCGGATGCTGGCCAGATGAGCTGCAATCCGTACTCTAGAGCTTGCTCACAACTCCAAACAACGCCACGGGATACACCCTGTTCTTCATGGTGCACGACATTGAAGCAGTGCTACCCGCAGAAGTACGCTACAAAGCCTCGCGGGTGGTCGCTTACAGCGAACAGGAGTCAACTCTCGCACTCGAAGACTCCGTCGACCTTCTTTACGAGGCGCGAGAAATCGCGGTGGAAAGATCAATGATCTACCGGCAAAGCCACCGCAACTACCACAACAGAAGGCTACGCCCAAGATCCTTCGTCAAAGGAGACCTGGTCCTGCGACTCAAGCAACAAGGGCATCTCAAGCTCGAGTCTCCCTGGGAAGGACCTTACGTGATTACAGAAGTAATCCTAGGTGGCGCCTATCGCCTTAAACATTTCAAGACAGGAGTCGCATACTCCAACCCTTGGAATGTCGCACTGCTACGTCATTTCTACCCTAGTCATTTTTTTACATTACAAATAAGGCTATTTAGCCAGGCTACTTAGCCACACATTGTACCTCATACTATTCTGCGAATAAATAAAGCTAAGTGCCCCGAAACCCTATGTTTTCCCTTATTTTCCTGGCAATCTTATCACTCGGGGGCTGCGCCACCCTTTACACTCTCGTTCTACAAACAAATCGCAATATCCCGAGTAGCTAACAAAACATCAATTGAACCCTTGATAAACACCAACACAACTGCAATGCACCTAACAGGTTGGCAAGGTGCTGAGATAAACATAAGTGAGGCTAACGAAAAGGAATTGCAGAATACAAACACAATCGCAAAATATAAAAGCTAGCAAGCTCTTCACATATCAGTGAGTATTAATTACATTCAATATATGCATACGAACTTTATAACACTTGTACAATTATATGCATGATACAAGTCAAAGCTACTGCTGCAATAGAAGAATGTTTGTTTTCTCCTCGAAGAAGTCGACGATTTCTTCTGCTGGGCGATCAACTGCCTGGTAATGCGGAACCATGTCCTAGGTCATACCTTCCGGTGGGGTCGACGGCCCAGCAGCAACAGCTGCAACTTCTACGTCTGGCCTATGCAGTCGCACCAATGACAATGCAGCCTTAGCACCCGCTACTAACTGCTATCGTACACACTCGCGAACCGCACTCAAATCCTGAAACTTCGCCAGAAGAGCCAACAGGCTTGAAGGGGCGACGTCAAACGTAAACATCATTTGATAGATATGTCTATGGAACGACTGCGCCTTCTTCAAAAATTAAAGTACTCGATAAACATGATCCTGCAGGGTCGCAAGTGCGATCGCACGATCGTGGTGCACCCAAAAGTACCCACTCGCCTGTAGTTGCTCCTAGGTCAGATCATTTAACCGAACGGCAATCCGGTCCTTCTCATCCTGTGGATGACGGGCACTGACAACTACACCAAGCAAAAGGGCAAAGTATGAAGACAAGGCATCATCGTGACTGACTAAAAGAAAAGATAAGAGGGCAGAAAGATAACATTGGAATTGCTCGCTCAGCTACGTCACCTCCTCCAACAGATACTGCTCACGGGCGGTAGCCTTCTCCGCCTTTGACTTCCATACATCCGCGCTACCACGGAGGATGGACAACTCACGCTCCAGTTGCTTAATGCCATCGCGTAGTCGCGAAAGCAGGGATAACTCATCCACCTTTGAGCATGGATGCGCCAAGGTTTCATCGGTGGGTGGAGGATCACAAGGATCACTCGAGGGACCACTCAACGTACCCTATCATAAACCAGGCAAGAGAAAAAAATAAGGAACCAAGAGTACATTGATAAAAGCTCGAATGCATTTAGAAACGACAAAGTCTCGACAGGGATACTCCCACAAAAAGCATGGTTTCAACACAAAAATAAAACTACAGCTATTACAGAATAGCTACTAAGGAGTTGCCTGCTTCTACGACTTCGACTTGGGCTTTGGAGGCCTCGTCGAATCCGTGGCGGTCTCTGACGCCACAGACTTTCCAGTGCCAGCCCCTGATGCCGCAGCCTTCACCGTATTCTTCGCTCGCTGTAGCTCCTCAGAGTATTTGGCGACTGTATTCATGAGCTGCGGCCCATATTTACCACAGCCAGTAGCGAAGGGAGCAAATACTACTTGTTGGCCATCTGAGCCGACGGGCATCGCCTTGGAAATCGCGGCAGGATCCACCTCCATGCCATGGGCTTGCACCATCGCGAGTGAATGGTGGCGCTGACAGACCGCTGGGAGTTCCTAAAGTTCATGGGAATACCCCCAACAAGGGATTCCACCAGGTCCTCAAGATTGTCAAACAGGTCAGCCTTGGGAGTTAGATCCCTGCGTATGCGACTGAGCACACCCTTGGCCTTCGTCAACGTCCCTTGAAGGGAAGCGTTGCGGTCTTCGACTACGGCGACAGCACCAGGCAATGCATCATCGCGATGAAGGGCCTGGGCGTCAAAGCTCAGGCCGCCGTCATCTACATACAGCAAAGTGTTAACACCATAACACGAAGTTGAAGCAAGAAACAACGAAAATTCAGCTGAAAGAGTACCTGAGAGGGACTTAGCAATCGAGAAAAGCTGCTCCTCGAGCAACTTCTCCCTCTTGGCATTGGAGGAATGCAAGTCCTCTTCACACTTTCACAAGTTCTCCTCGCGCATTTGCGAGTCCTCCAAGGCCGTGATTGCTTCGTCGCGACTCTTCGCCACCGTGGCAAGCGCCTTTTCGAGTGAAGCAGCATGAAGCAGAAGTTCGTTATGCTCAACTACAAAGAACAGGACGTATCATCAATCGAACCTAGAAGCTTCACCAAGACAAAGACAAAGGCAAAACTAACCT
Organism: Avena sativa; assembly: GCA_916181665.1. NCBI lineage: Eukaryota > Viridiplantae > Streptophyta > Magnoliopsida > Poales > Poaceae > Avena > Avena sativa. The sequence goes on from OV702290.1 coordinate 370,423,222, forward strand.
TCAAGAACGCGATGGCGATTGTCCAGCCGCGCATGCTGTCGACCCATGTCCAGGACTTGCTCCGCCAGGCGAGCAGCTTCCTTCACGATGAGATGCATTAGAAGAAAACAAAGTTTAGCAACAACACCAAGTATATATTCGACTGACAAAACAGCAAAGAGGTACTTACGTAGTCCTCTAGAGACTCCGAGGATGATTGTTGCACAGTCATCTGGGCAACCACCTGGTGTCCCCCAGCATGCGGGGAACTCGATGAGTTATGCCCGGAGTGGGCCGCCAATGGAGGAGAGGACGATCGTTCAGCCACTTCCTTGGCCTTGGAGTCTGCGACTCCGGATTCCTTCACAAATTGGACGTCACCAGAAGACGACGATCCCGCTTGACTACAAAACACAACTCCAAAAAAGAAACCAAGGCAAAGTCGTGAACTCACCAGTCAAATCTATCAAGGTCGAAGGATTGCTCCTCTGACTATGATGACTCCTTCGGCAGTCGCAGCTTCTTCCGGGCAGGAGGAGCCATGGAGCGCATAGGAACGGTGGTGATTGGCTCCTTTGCAACAATAGAAGGGCCTTCTGGCATCGTTGGTGACGAGGCATCCGAGTCCTTGCCGCGGGAACGCTTACGAGTGTCCAGGTCGCTAGACTCGGGGGCTCCCTCCTCCTCTTCGATTGGGACGGTCGACTCCGACTTGTCCTCTTCATGCACCTCGTGAGGGATAACCCCTTCAGGACGAGGGGGCAAATTGGGAGACACCTGCCAATCCTGCATTTAGAATATACAATATTATATATCACAACATCGTAAAAGGCAACCGAAAACGACAGCTACTTCATCATACAATTCTACCATAGGAGGAGGGTTTGAGGCATCGAAAGGAGGCATGACTGGTTCGCCTGGGAGAACCTCCTTGGCAGTATATTTGGTCACCAGTCGCACCCTCTTATCAACCTCACCCGTGGAAATGCCATTGGCAGATACGCGAGTGGCATCGTTCGCACCAGCCCAGTGGAACATGGGGTGGAGTCTAGCCTGCAGAGGCTGGACACGACGGCGCAACCATGTGCGAATGAGGGCAGCGCCTCCCTCTTCTTTGCCTATGCGACTCTCGAGGTCGCAGACGCACTTATACAGCACCTCCGTTTCCTCAGACTCGCCAGGCATCACGATGTTCTTCCAAGAGCGCCTCCTCTTGCATGGTGTCGTGGGATCGAAGGGCGCGATTCCGTAGTGCTCTCCGTCGGTGTTCTGGTCGCGGATGTAGAACACTTGTCTCTCCACGCTTGGAAGGATGCAGTAAGCTTGATATCAAAGTAGGTGTCGGAAGAGTCGACATGGATTCTGCAACCTCCTACATCGTAGACTACCGAATCGGACACCGACTAGCATTTCAGCTTAAAAAGCCTCTTAAAGAGGCCAAAGTGCGGCTCGACTCCGAGCCAGCACTCATTAAGGGAAATGAAGCAGGATATGTGGAGAATAGAATTTGGGGACAACTGATGTAGCTGGAGCCCGTAGAAGCAAAGGAGGCCCCTGAAGAAAGGATGCAGGGGCAGAGAAAGACCTCGGATGATGAACGCAGGGAACATCACCCGGAAACTAGGAGGAGGACATGGGATTACCTCCTTGCCAAGCACTCGTGAATCGCCCTCCGCGGGTGAAAGAACTCCATCTTGACGATAAAGATGAAGCTCATAGGATTTGATGATAGACGCTCGCCAAGTGCCATTAGTGACACGGGTACCCACACCCTTCTTCCTAGCACCGGCGGCGCTGGTGCCCATAGTGGTGGCACCGCCCTTCTTCTTGGAGGCGGCATTGGCGGTGGCAGACCCAACGGCGGTGCCTCCCTTCTTCTTGCCCACCTTCCGATGGTGGTGAGAACGGAGGAAGTAGCTGGGGAAGATACGGATCTGGTCCAGCGCCGCAACGAGAAAGTGCGCAAGGAAGCAGAGAGCAGCAGCAATGGCAATAGAGAAAGATGGGGAAATTACCGTAGCTGTGCTACTACTTAACCTCCTCGCAGAAACCATCCAACGGCCAGCAGAAACCCTACTACATGCGTGGCGCACATCGCCATCATCACGTGGCGAAGTTGAAGCACGAACCGTCCCCCACTATTCCTATTACGTGCGTAAATCGAGGAGACACAGTTAAAATAGAAGATTACGCACGCCCGGTCAAATCAAAGTCAGAAAGTGGGACCCACCACTCATCATGTCCCATCAAAGCCGCTCATGCGGGCAACCAAGGTCATCACATCATCAGCAGTGACATCATTGATTGCAGTAGTAGAAGATTTCGACTACTTTAGTCCTTGATCGAGTCTTCGACTCAACCAAGCACTCGGGGGCTACTCCCATAGGGAGCGCTGGTCGCGCACCCTACGATTTATCTTTATGTAGGTATATGAGCATTCAAGACATACCCACCACTCGAATCTACGATTCGATTGTGAATTATGGGTTACTCCCATAGGGAGCGTTGGAAGCAAATTCGACTGAAACAAGCAACAAAATACGATAACAGTCGCGAAAGTTCTTTAGTCCCCGCTTGAGTCTTTGACTCAACCAGACACTCGGGGGGGTACTCCCATAAGGAGCGCTGGTCACGCACCCTATGATTATTTGTACATCGTACTGTGCATTGATAACATCCAAACTCGAAATCTATGGTGACTCCGCGTCATATTTTCCCTACAAAGAGACTATGTCTCCTGGGCCACCCGAATCATCTCCGCGATGATAAAAATTCGGATGCCGCACTTACAGCGTGAAGATAAGACCTGGCAACACATCTGCTGCACACTACCAGAAATATATTCGTGCCTGCAGGTGCGATGAACATGCCTTGACAGACGCGTCGAGTGCTCACACCTATACACTAGAATTCGACTCCTGTAAGACCTCCGCGTCTTGAGTCGAATTACACCAGCACTTTTCCGAACTCGAGTCCAGGGACTCGAGTTTGAGTAGATTGCATTGTTTTGCCCTAAGACAGTTAACTGATACCGATAATCGGATAAATCAGGCGCGTATATCAACAATCCCTATGAAATAAACAAAACACTCAGAAAATGCTCAGTCATGCACTCGAAAGACCTCATAAAGTCCCTAGTCGAATCTGCGATTCCACTAGAAACTCGGGAGATACTGACATGGGTATACCCTACAGGTACTCGAGTTTGGTATATACAGTCTAGATACGGCGGAAGCCCACGGCGTTGCCAAGGCCTAGTGGAGAATTCGAGTGTCCCACAGACTCTCGATTGTTTGCAAGACAAGAAGAAGCTTAAGATAGAAAGTTAAAAGGGGAAACCCTAATCTGTAACTGACTCGACCTGCTACCCGAGACCTAGCCTGTCTATATAAAGGCTAGGAGGGGGTGGCGAGAAGGATACACACAACCCTAGTTTCCACAACTCTCGCCAGATTGCATCTGCGCGCCTCTGTAATCCTCGATTCCTTCGTTAATTCCAAGAGTAGACAAGCAGGATTAGGGACCTCTACGAGGCCTGAACCTAGGTAAATCTTGCGTCCTTGTGTGCTTGTTTGCTAGCCGACTGATGCCTCCAGTGCTCCCTCCTTCTCCAAACCCAAGCCCATAACAATGGGCATTCACGAGTTAAACCCTCTTCATTGTCCGACTGAAGTTGCTTGACAAATGCATCACAACCCCAAATCTTTAGAAAAGATAAACTGTCTTTCCAGTACACATCTCATATGGTGTCTTAACTACGGATTTAGACGGTACCCTGTTTAGTGTGAAAGCTGTTGTTTCTAGAGCGTAACCCCAAAATGATAATGGTAAATAAGACTGGCTCATCATCGAAGGAACCATGTCCAACAAAGTTTGATTGCACTGTTCGGAGACCCCATTTCTTTGTGGTGTTCTGGGTGGCGTGAGCTGTGAAACAATTCCACAACTCTTAAGATGATTGCTAAATTCATGACTCAAATATTCACCTCCACGATCAGATTGCAAGGCCTTTATTTTATTGCCATGTTGATTCTCTACCTCACTCTAAAACTCTTTGAACTTTTCAAAAGTTTCAGAACTTATGCTTCATCAAGTAGACATAGCCATATCTACTGAAATCATCAGTGAAAGTAATGAAGTAGTGATATCCTCCTCTCGCTGTCGTGCTCATTGGTCCACATACATCAGTATATATGAGTTCCAACAAGTCTGTCGCTCTCTCGGGAAAACCCGTAAAAGGCGTCTTGGTCATCTTTCCAAGTAAACAAGCTTGACATGTCTCGTATGATTCAAAATCAAACGAAGTTAGAAGACCATCACCATGAAGCTTCTTTATGCGCTTTTCACTTATATGCTCCAAATGACAATGCCATAAATAGGTAGGACTCAAATCATTAGACCGAAGCCTTTTAACACTAACATTGTAAACATATGCATCATAAATATTTAAAATAAATAACCGATTCACAATGGGAGCATCGACCATAAACATAGCATTATTAGAGATTACACAACCATTGTTTGTACTCACGAATGAATAACCATCCCTCATCAAACATGAAGGTGATAAAATGTTTCGACCCATATTAGGAATGTAATAACAATTATTCAACTCCATAATAAATCTTGAAGGAAGGTGAAGCTTCATGACGCAGACGAATAATGCAGCAACCCTTGCGTTATTCCTGACACGAAAGTCCACTTTGCCTTTTTGCACTTCTCTAGTCCTTTTTAGCCCCTGCATCGAATTGCAAATATGAGCAACCGGTTCGGTATCAAATACCCAAGAGCTAACATAAGAATCTGCGAGAAAAATGTCCACAACATTTACAACAAGCGTACCTAAGTGGGAGGTACTCTTGCTTCCACTCTTCTTCAAAGAAGCCTGGTACTTGCTGCAGTTTCTCTTATAGTGGCCATATTCATGACAAAATAAACACTCAGTATCTCCTGCAGGTCCAGCTTTTTGCTTGGGGTGCAGGGTTTGGCTTAGGTATCGTATCTTTAGCCTTGCCCTTCTTCTTCTGCCAAGAAGTGCCCTTTCTCTTGAAGCTAGGCTTGTTCTTCACAGCCATCACATGGCTATGCCATGCACTCTTCTTAATGTCACATTCTGCTGTTTTCAGCATCCCACATAACTCATTAAGGCCCTTCTCCACCCCATGCATATGGTAGTTCGAAATGAAATGCCCACAGCTAGATGGAAGAGATGCCAAAATGAAAATCAGTAGCCAACTCTTGGCCTAATGGAAAACCAAGTTTTTCCAAAGTCTGACTGTAACCAACCATTATGATCACATGGGGGCCTACAGTTGCTCCCTCTGCCAGCTTGCATTCCATAAAGGACTTAGCAATATTGTACCTCTTAGTCCTAGCCTGAGTCTGGAACATGTCCTTAAGCACGACGATCATATCGTATGCTTCCTGATCCTCAAAATGCTTTTGAAGATCAGCTTCCATGCATGCAAGCATAAGACAACTAACCTCAAGAGATTCATCACATGCTTTCTTGTAGGCATTCTTAAGTGCAGCTGTTGCATTATCAGCAGGTTCATCCGGGATTGGGGTCTCCAGAACAGTTTCCTTTTTATCAGGCATGAGAACAATTCTCAAGTTACGGACCCAGTCTGAAAAGTTTTTTTCCATTTAGTTTATATTTTTCAAGAATCGAACGCAAAGCAAAAGGTGATGAAGTGTTCGGTGCCATTGATCTACAACATAAAAACATGCAAAATACTAAGCCATGTAACCATTGAAGAGTAAAATATATTAAACAATTTAATAGCATATACTCCCACTTAAATCAACATCCCTCTATTGATACTAAGTGATTCAAGATCCACAATTAACAAGTTGACTAGTGAGCTTTAGCATCACTGCTAGAAGACAAGGTAAATCGGTAAGCAACTCTTTGCTAATCATATCACATATGACTCTTGTTGTTGGGTGACATCTCTATTTCAAAACTAGGTGCCCAACCTTTATGCCCCAAGGTCCTTAACTATTAAGATGACCTTGTTAAGCTCACCAACCCTTATGCGTGTAGGTATCCGATACAAACCCATTCAGCCAAGGAAAACCTCGGCACCCTAATTTCATAGACCCACCAACGATTGTACAGGGCATAGGATGGTGCAAGGTTTGGTTGGGAGGGCATGGTTTAACTTAAACTTTGTGAGGGATTATTCTACTACTATCATCTAAGCATGCATAGTAGTAAAACATATAAGAATAGCATTCACATAGATGTCATACAGTATGGACCATTTTCTCATGGTGATATCCATCGCCATAGAACCTGTCCACCATGATGATCTCCATCTTCATGCTCTATTACTCCTAACAGCTAGTAATCAAAATTACATGGTATTGGGATCATCACAAGTTGGCACGCATGCAATTACAATAATTGACAACACATTTGGCTCCAGCCGTGTTGCCCTACTCACGACACGTAGGTCATGAAAAATACATACATGCATCACATACATTTTGGGCCATACTGATCATATACATCCTGCAAAAACAAGTTGTGCATAGAATCGCATTCTACCGGATCATGCGAAATCGTAACACCTATGAACCTTACCATGATACAAAAAGGGGCTACGACTAAGGGGGGTCTCCCCCTGTGGGGTTCGAAGGGGCAGTGCCCCTCGCGTATCTATACAATTTTCTTTAAGAATTTTGATCGGAAAATCAAATTTACTATAAACCGACTATTGTTCCGATTCGACCAAACTCCTTTGATCACGGTACATCGATTCAGATCTTGTTCCCGATTCGATCAATCATATTGATCTTCGCATGATTCAACTGGATTTATGTGTCACTGTCTACCCCGATGGCGGAAACCGACTGGTAGGGGTAAGTCGTTCAACGACCTTAGAATCACGATCATGGAAAGTAAGATCATAGATCAATCCAGAACCACCACCATACAAACGATCACATAATTCATATCAATCTACATATCACCATATGAAAACTTCCCGAACCTATGACTGAACAACATCGACTCTGATACCACTGAAGGGTAACGGGTAGGCTTCACTAGCGTAAAATCAAAATTTTCTACCGCGTCAACCAGGAATACTGATGTCATAGATCACGGGATTACCACTAGATGCGCAGTTGCGGAACTCGATGAAGCACGTCGGGGCAGTGTAGATGTTCTACCTCTCCTTCTTGTCCTCGTCCCGCGAGCAGATCCCCTTTGCGCGGATCGTCCAAGTGCTACAGCTGCAACACCTCCGACGTATCCACACGTCCGGAGTGGAAGCCATCACACGTCAGACTGCTAGGTCTGCTCGTGCAACACAGGTGCAAGAGGAGTGGCGGCTGGGTGGAATGCTCAGCCCTATTCAGCTCGCCTCACTCTCACTTATATAGGCATCCTTGGTGGGCTTCTACATTAGCATCCCACTAGCAGCCTAAGCCTGGTCTAATTCGGATCCAATCCTCATTAGGCTTCCAGCCACTAAAGTGTGTGACCCTATAGGTTCATACACGTATAGACATGACACAGGTACACTTACTCCGTTAATAGTTTGTAGCGGCCTCTAGCAAGACGTGCCAACTCCTAAACGCATATAAAGATCATTCAGACGAACCATCACAAGGTTGAGTACATGTCTTTCCCTTTGCCCTACGATATTTGGTCTAGCTCCAAGCTGACCTCTCTTTCTCGATACTGTGATTCGGAATCCCTTTACTAGGTAACTCTTAATCATATGTAGCACGGCCATGCATTTCTGGATCTGATCACTTGAGGGGCCCAGAGATATCTCTCTCAAGTAGAGAGAGGAAAATCCCATCTTGATTGAATGATGCCTTGAAGCATGTATCAAGACGAACTCGAAAGCTACCTTTATAACTACCTAGTTATGGAGTAGTATTTGATAGCCCCAAAGTAGGTCGATCCACTCAAGTACATGCGACAATCTTAGGTCTAAGGACAAAACGTACATGATGTGTAGAGAGAGCTACACGTATTATTGCCAGTCTCAAGTTGGGTCAGTCTAACCCCATGTTCATAACATGTGTCCACATCATTGGTTTGACATCTCCATGTCTATGACTTGCGAAACATAGTCATCAACCAATCGATGTGCTAGTCTAATATTCATGTGTATCCTCACATGAACTCTGACTAGGGACAACTATTAGATAACCATATAAGTAAAGAGTTCCACAAACAATTCACATAATTGCCAATCAATACAAGTTGCCTGATATATGGATATGCAAGGAACATTATAAAAACACATGGATACATATGAAATACAATCATCTCTATGATTGCCTCTAGGGCATATTTCCTTCATACACATGTGCCCTGGTTGTTTTCTTGGAGCAAATCTCGAGCAATCCATCAAGCTAAAGCCTATTGTAGGACCACCAGAAACAGCAACGCACTAGGGGCTATGCCACCCGAAGAGGCCGAAGAATCCACTGAAACAGTACGAGGACAAGCACTCGAAGGTCCCACGGAGGTGATGCTCATCGAACCATCCTGGACTCAGCCGTACATCACGTGACTGGTCACCAAGAAGCTGCCAGATGACCCAACGGACGCATGACACATCATACGTCATTCCAAGGCCTTCACTATCATCAACGACGAAATGTACAAGCGAAGCATCACATGCATCCTTCAACGATGCGTCACCAACGGTGACAGCAAAGGCATACTCCTTGAAATACATGAAGGCACTTGTGGACATCACATCGGTAGTCATGCCCTCATCACAAAAGCTCTACGAGCTGGCTTCTATTAGCCAACTATGATGTGCGATGCCAAAAGCATCGTTGAAAGGTGCAACGCCTGTCAGATATTCATGGATAAGCCACACACACCAGGCGTAGAGCTCAGGCCAATACCCGTGGCCTGGCCCTTTGCGCAGTGGGGACTTGACATGGTCGACAAGCTGCATAAGTCATCGCCCGGAGGATACGTCTTCCTCCTTGTCGCAGTCAACAAGTTCACCAAGTGGATCGAGGCCATGCCCATCACCAATCAAACCGGCGCCACCGCTGTCAAGTTCTTTGATTCCATCGTCTTCAGATTCGCGGTGCTGCACAACATCATCACCGACAATGAGACAAACTTCACCTTGAACGAGTTCCAGGATTATTGTGAAAACCTGGGTATCAACATCATCTATGCCTCTGTGGCACACCCTTAGACCAACGGTTAAGTAAAAAAGTCCAACGACCTAGTATACAATGGCATCAAGAAAGACTCATTAGGCCTCTCGAACGAGCGGCTAGACGTTGGGCCAATGAGCTGCCCTCCATGCTATGGAGCCTGCAGACAACCACGAATAGCGCCACTGGTTACACACCTTTCTTCATGGTGCACGGTACTAAGGCGGTACTACTAGCTGAAGTGCGCTACAAAGCCCCACGGGTAGTTTCTTACATTGAGTCTGAATCTACATCAGCACTTGAGGACTCCATCGACCTACTTGATGAAATGCGCGAAATCGCCACAGAACGGTCAACTATGTACCAGCAGAGCCTCCGCAACTACCACAGCCAACAACTACGTCAAAGGTCCTTCGTCGAAGGCGACCTCGTCCTACGACTGAAGAAGAAAAGGCACCTCAAGCTCGAATCTCCATGGGAAGGGCCCTACATGGTCACCGAGGTGATCCCAAGTGGCGCCTACCTCCTCAAGGACCTAGAGTCTGGAGTTACATACTCCAACCCGTGGAACATCGTGCAACTATGATGTTTCTACCCTTAGATGTTTTTTCCTTTACAATAAGGCTACTTAGTCGAACAATGTACCTCCTGCTATTCTCCAATAAATAAAGCTAAGTGCCCTAACTATGAGTCTTATTATGTTTTCCTTTCTATGCATTTAGCACTCGAGGCTATGCCTCCCTGACCACTTCGTCGCACATACAACTCAAAATCGTGATTGCCCGAGTAGCTGATTCTGCATACAATTGAACCCTTGAAAACTCCAGCCTAGTTGTAGCCCAACTAACAGGTTGACAAGGTGCTGAGATATAAAAGCATCAGGCTAATGAAAAGGCATCCCATAAAAACTCAAACATATACAAGCTTACACAGATTACAAGGGCCACAAAACGCACAGTCAAAACTATACGAACTTTACAACACTTATATGTCCTATGCAGGCTAAAAATTAAGCTACTAACGCTGAAGCAGGATGTTGGTCCATTCGTTGAACAACTGAACGATGTCCTCCGCAGGTTAGGCAACTGCCCGATAATGTGACCACATATTCCAAGCTATGCCTTTTGGAGGTGCCGGAGGACCCTAAACAATGGCCGCTAGATCCACATTTGGTCATTGCATGCGAACAAGAGCCAACACAGCCTTGGCACCTGCCACCAATTGTTGGCGAGTGCACTCGTGAATCGCGCCTATATCATGAAACTTCTGCATCAATGCGAGGACGCTGGATGGTGCTTGATCTAATGGAAACATAGCACCATACACAACCGCAAGTTTTGTATGCATGCACTTCAAGAAACTCAATACCTAGCAGACACGGTCTTGCAGCGTGGCTAGCATAGTCGCCCGATTCCTATCAGTCCAGAAGAACCCGTTGGCCTCGAGCTCGGATTGAGTAAGGCAATTGAGACGGATACCAACCCACTCTTTTTCCTCCTGAGGAATCAAATTCACGACTAGACACACAAGACAGCAGCATGTCAGCAGACATCCTAGTGACTCAGAAGAACACGATTGAATCGAAAGACACTCACACTAGAGTTGCTCGTTGATCTGAGCCACCTCACCAAGGAGATAATTCCCTCGCTCGAGTCCTTTATCCGCCTTTATATTTCCACACATCATCATGCTTGCGGATGATCAGCATGTTCCTCTCCAAATCCTTCACACGGCCATGCAGGAGCGACAGCTGAGAGAGTTCATCCACCCTTGAGCGCGGAAGAGCCAAATACACAGAGGAAGAAGACACGTCCTTAGTGGCACTCGCAAGACTCTAATTAAGTCATCAACTGAAGGATAAGCACTTCCGACTAAGAAACAATAAGTCAAAAAGAACAGGAGAAGATGCAAGCAGTCTATATATATAGAGGACTAACGCAAGTTTTCTGACGAAACATTTCCACAAAGCATTCGAAGATACTTGCATGATCCTAATACCACTATACATCAAAAGGCACTAGCAAAATACGTAGCAAGGCCTAAGCATTTGAGGGCTTCACGGGGTCCCTAGTAGCCTCCGACACCATGGCCTTGGAGGAAACAGCCCCCAACGCCATGTCCTTCGCCACAGTCTGCAGCTTCTGCTCCGCAGAATGCTTCGTGAGTGTCTCAATGAGCCGAGGCCCATACTTCTGACAGCGAATGGCGAAAGGCACAAAAGCTACCTCTTCTCCTTGCATGTTCATGGGTATCTAGAAGTGATCTTGCTAACGTTCAGCCTAGCGCTGCAAGCCTGCTCCATCGCAAACCCAAGGGAAGCACCAACTCCTTTCTCGCCTGCTTATATTTCGCGGGCATTCCCTCGGTGAAGGATTCAGCAAGACTGCCAACGTCTTCAATCGCCTTGTCCTTCGGCATCATCTCCTCTTGAAGAATTCCAAGCACGACCTTGGCTGTCTTGAGTGCATCACTAGCAAACACACTGCAGTCTTTGATTGCGGCCATGGTGCCAATCAAGAGGTCATCGCGAGTTAACGCCTGATGGTCAAAATCAAGGCAGTCCGCATCTCCAAAAGTACAACAGGCAATGGTCAAGAAAAAAGGAGCCAAAGGAGGTAGAACAACATACACAAACGATATCAGAAAGCATACCGGATAGAGCTTGGGCAACTGCCATAAGCTGATTTGTAAATCCTTTTTCTCGCTTAGCCGTGGCCACCGGCAGGTCCTCTTCATGCTGTTTTGCCACTGTACTATACCGTCGAAGTGCCTCGACTGCTTCCTTATTTTTGGTCTCTGCCACGCTAAGACTCTTTTATAGAGAGCTTAGCCGACGGAGAGCTTTGTTGTTATCCTCTGATACAAAGAAAAGGTTCATCATACAACAACCGACGACACGTCTGACTGGACTATGGAAATGAACAAAGTATATGCCTTGAAGTTGCCAGAAGTCGGCATCCAGCCGCACATGCTTTTGTCCCAGGCGAACCATCTCATGTAGAAAGGGCTATGACAGAAGGAATGTCATAAGAAGAACACGACTCGGAGGCTCCCCTCGAATGACTCAACACACACTTACATGATCACCCGAAGACTCGAAAGGTTCTTTTCTGGTCGTCCGGGTGAGAACCATGTGCCCCCAACTTGGAGGAACTCGAGTAGCTCGCGCCAGAGGTGGCCACTGTCTTTGGGGAGGGCTCGAGCTGCTCCACGCCCTTGCCCTTGGATTCCACGACTCCCTCATACTCCACGTCCTTACCACTCGAAGAAGAGGACGCTGCAGTAACACTTTGGGAAATAGTAATACAAAAGAAAAAATGTCTTAGAAGATAAACGAGAAGAATACACCTAAACATCAAAAAAGTATAGATGCTTACCCATCAGATCTATCGAGGTCAAAAAATCCTCCTTCTTCTGCTTCTCCACAGGCGGAGGAGGTATGCTACGAATGGGCACCGCTAGAATCAGATCCGTGGTACCCTCTTCAGGAGCAATCTCCTTCGGCATATCTAGCGTGGAGGCATCTGAATCCTCTCCCCGCGACCGCTTGTGAGACCCACCCTCGCTAGACTCGGGGGCTCCCTGCACCTCTATAGCAGGCATAGTCTATTTTGAGTCATCCTATTCTCTAGCCTCGGGTGGGATTATGCCCTCGGGTTGAGGAGGCATCGAGCCTTCAACTTTCCAATCCTGCAGCAAGCAAAGGTAAACATCATGAGATCTTCAACCAAACTGTCCTACGGACAATGACATAGGTGACAAGGAATTACCACTGGTGGAGGATAAGTGGCCCAGAACGGTTGGGTGTTCGACTCTGCAGGAAGAGCCTCCTTCAAGGTGATCTTGGTCAATGACCTGATCTTCTTCTCGAGCTCCACCTATGACCTGTCCTCCGCGCATACACGTGTCGGATCCAACACGCTAGTCCAAAGGTACATCAGATAAGCCCTGACCTGCAGTGGCTGCACCCGACGTTGCAGCCATGTTTGAACAAGGTCCACACCAGTGACCTCCTTGCCTCGGATGAGCTGAAGGTCCAGCACCCGCTTGTACAAGACCTCTACATCATCCACCTCGCCTGGCATCACGATGTTTTTCTAGGACCTCTTCCTCTTCAGCTCAGCCTTCGGTTCAAAGGGAGCGAGGCCGAACCTGTGCTCTATTGCTTCTAGTCCCAAATGTAGAGCCACTTTTCCCTCCATCCTTGGGCGGAGTCGATGAAGTTGAGGAGTAAGAAGAGGCAAAGTATCAGAATTACTGCCTCAGATCGCTACTTAAGACTGGCGAAATATCATCCGATGACCAGCAATACCTTAATCTGACGCATGGCGCACATCAGCGAGGACACGTGGCGGCGTGTGCATCGAACCATCGCTGCACGATCCCCACTCATCATGGAAATCGAGGACACGCAGTTAAAACCCCAAATTACATGTGACTAGTCAAATCCTGGTCAAACAATGGGGCCCACGTCCATATTGTCCCATCAACACCGCTTCCGCTGGCGTCTGAGCTCACTAATTCATAAGCAATGACGTCATTACCATTTGCTCTCCAACAAAAGTTGAAAGAGAGCAACGGTAAAATTTCTTCGACTCATCTAGTATTTACTCGAGTCTACGACTCGACCAAACACTCGAGGGATACTCCTAACAGGAGTGCTTGCTCCAGACCTGAAGATTCTACGGGAACAGGGTTGTCCCAACAAATGTAGGGACAAAACATATTATGCCCTAACTCCTTCTTTGAATCCGCGATTCGATTACGGACATAGGGCTACTCCCATAGGGAGCACTGGAAGCACATCCAACGAAACTTACGGTCATCGACAAGCAGTCGAGAAATCTCAAAGTCCCTACTCGAGTCTATGACTTGAATAGACACTCGGGGGATACTCCCATAGGGAGCGCTGGCCGTGCTCCCTATGCAAAAAAAGAAGAATTTCAAAACTTACTTCGAGAGAAATGCGTCGACTACGTCTGCAACATAACACCACAAGCAATCGAAGCTTTTGGCAACTTCGCCTCCTATCAACTGAAATCACCCTACAAAGAGACAACGTCTCTTGGACCACCAGAATCACCTCCGTGGTGACAAAACCTTCGGTTGCCACGTTTGCAACTTGAAGATAAGACCTGAGGATACAATCCAAAGGCCTGGCAACACACCTGCTGCGCTCTACTAGAAATATGTCGTGCCTCAGGCATGATGAAAGAGCCTTGACGGACGCATCGAGTGCACACATAGAACACTGGAATTCCACTATGTAAGACCTCCACGGCATGGCTGAATTACACCAGGAAACTTCCGAATTTGAATCCGGGGACTCGAGTTTCAGTAGATAGCGTTGTTTTTTTCTAAAGTAAGTTAACTGATCCCGACCTGTCGGATGAATCAGGCACACGTATCAACTCCCTATGATATGAAAAATAATACCTAAAAGCATTTTCGGATGACATCTGCGCATTTGAAGTAGTCTCCACCCGAATTTACAATTCGGCTGGACACTCGGGGGCTATTGACATGGGTATACCCTATGGGGGCCCAGACTTAGCCTATAAGGTTCGGCCCAAGAGGAGCATGTAGCACAATTGAAGCCCAAGAAGGATTCGGGTGGCCCAGGCCTGGAGGAATGCAGCTCCTTGAAGGACACGACAAGGAGTAGATAGAAAATTCAAAGGGTGAAACCCTAATCTGTAACCAACTCAGCATATTATCCCGAGACCTGGCCTTCCTATATAAAGGCCAGGAGGGGACAACGAGAAGATGAATCCGCAACCCTAGTTCATACACTGCTAGATTCATGTGCGCACTCCTGTAATCTTCAACTCCATCTATAATCAAGAGCAGACAAGCAGGAGTAGGGTTCCTTCCGAGGACCCAAACCTGGGTAAACCACATGTCCCATATGTTCTTGTTTTCTAGCCGATTGATGCCCCCAGCGCTCCTCACTTCCTCATAACATTTCTATTTTCACATGGAAGATTGGCTAAGATTTAACATTATATATTTATAGGAATAACTATTATTATAGAAACTATGATTAAACTAATGTTCATGTCCTTAGGAACCACGATCATTATGCACAACCATCTTATTGCCTAATCAACTTAGATTCACTTATGTTTGTGGCATCCATGTGAACTTTATGGAATCAAAGTTTGTCAACCAATGTGTCTACATGTCTTTGCTTACCTGACGTTTCCAAATTAGTAGTATTTAATAGACTTGGTAACACATATTGATAATCATAGTGTTACATTTGTATTTGTATGGAATGTAGGAATGAAAGGAAAGAACTACAGTTCCCTTTTCAATCATTAAAGCAATTTTGTGGTACTTTCTTAATTGCCTAGTATTGTGTGTTGCAGTGTTGGTGCTCTAAGAGTGAAGAACATCTGCATTCAGTTCCTTGAGTTCTGTCGGGAGAAGAGTATAGATGGGTTAGCACCTTGTATCATTATATCATTGTATTGTAGTTTCTACTATCATTGTCTTATTGCAATCTTCATAATGAATGTGTCCCGGTGTGATCTACTCACCTAAAGTAACACATGTATTTATTATTAATTTTATCCTAGTATTTATTGATGCAATTGCATGTTCATCGCTTTGCTAATCTGCTAAACTTCTTTAGTCTTTACATACATAAATATTTGGTTGACTCTACTAAGCTTGTTTGGTTAGGAATGTTATTGTTCCGGCATAGTTTTATAGTCAATTGTATATTTTGAGAATGTACTAAATGTAGAAAACCATTATATGCATGTTTACGAATTACAGTTGGAATTACATAGTTGGGTCTTCTTTGTAGTACTGGTGGTATGCCGCACTTATTATATTATTCAGATCTTTATAAAGGAAACTATGTTTTGACATCCACTCTCCGTATTGCACAACTATCCAGTAAATAAGCTGATAATTGTTGATGTTTCAATCTGCCAAGTGATGTTACCTTTCAACATATAATTTCCAAAATAGAGACGTTGTTTTTTGTTAAGATAATCATGTAGTGCAAAACATTATTCATATACTGTCAAATTGTAACGGCCATGAGAATTGTTTAGTGATTATTAACAAGATTCTTTGGTTAACTACTAATGGGAAAGGGTTTCCCAACATACTGAACTATTTTCCTTGCTAGGTGACTAAATGAACTGGATATTGTGATTAATGAATGTATTGATTTGCGCATCAAGTTACAGATCATGGTCCAGGTATTACCTTTTCTCTAAGAACACTTAGACTTTATAGAACTATACTAAACTGTAGGATCCATCTTCAAAGTAATTTTTTTTGAGTTTTCTTTAATGTGAACCACAAACTAGACAAAAGATAAGATGCCAATGGAATAGATTCAACTAGTTTGTTGCATAATAACAAACGAAAAGCATGTTAATGGGATGAATGCAGTTATTACTAGTAATATATGTGGAAGGTAAATAAGCATTGCGTCTTCATTTCTTTTTATGTAAATCCAAGTGTCATTTGCAGTTCTATATTGTGAATTCTACTTGAAGGCACCACTTGGTTTCTCAAGCAGTATTTAGTACTACTTGCAATCTGTGTTGAAAATATTTTAATTGATAAATATGGGTGTATCTGATATCTAAATCTTAGCTTCATGTTGCTCTAGGAGGTCACTAGAATGTTGGCCTCTCAACTTCCCACAACATTGTTATACTTAATTAAACTCATACATTCTTTTATTTTCCAATTCAGCTGGAGCAGCAGGCCAAACCTTCGATCCTAAGCAGTAAGGAAGAGGAACAAAGTGGGAGCCACATGTTTTAAAGACATTGTCGCATTTTAAATCACATAATATGCTCAACTTAGTTTTTAACTTGGAGTTTTTTTTTTGCTTTTGTGGGATTTCTAGCTGCTTAGCGGCAAGCGGGTCATTTTGTTGTTGTTGATATCTTTCTGTTACCGTCGGCTAGTAGTGTCGTTTTGTATTCTCAATGGTCAAATATTAGTCGTCTCATCATTATATTGTGAATCAACCAATGGTTAATCTAGTTGCTCAGTTTATCCACTAGGTCGTAGGAATGCAAAAGCAGTCTTGTCATAGTTTTATGTTGTGGAGAGCGTTGTGATAAAATTTTAATCTCAAGTTATGCTTGTTGTTGGGAACAAATTTGTGCACCATGATATAGTTCCTAGGTTCGGGTCATTTTCCATCAATCTCAAGTCCGGTATTTTGAAAACCTTAAATGGATCCGAGCTCCATGTAGCTAGTTTTTTATTTAAAATCCTCATTTTTTCACGTCAATTTTTTTTGGAAAAGAAGTACTCCAAAATAAATCCACAAATATGCACATTTACCATGTATGCATAAAGTTTCATTGAATTATTTGTTCATATGCACCTTACACAAAAAAGACAAATATAATGTATGAAAATGAATTTTTAAATGGCTAATTAAAATTACATTTTTGTCATTTTGTGTTGCGCAAAATATAATACGTTTTCCAAAATAAATCCACACATTTTTAGAAATCATATGTATGTATAGTTTAACTTGGAGGCGTTTGTTTGCTATGAAATAGACATTTGAAACACAAAAAACATTGTAGACACTCTACATTACGTGGAAACTTGATTTGCGAAATGTTTATGTCCCGCATGTGAGATGCTAATCATTTCAACTTGAAATATGTCCTAGAGGCAATCATAGAGATGATTGTATTTCATATGTATCCATGAGTTATTATAATGTTCCTTGTATATCCATATATCAGGCAACTTGTATTGATTGGCAATTATGTGAATTGTTTGTGAAACTCTTTACTTGTATGGTTATCTAACAGTTGTCCCTAGTCGGAGTTTATGTGAGGACACATGTGAATATTAGACTCGCGCATCGATTGGTTGATGACTATGTTTCGCAAGTCATAGACATGGAGATGTCAAACCAATGATGTGGACACATGTTATGAACATGGGGTTGGACTGACCCAACCTAAGACTGACAATAATACTTGCAGCTCTCTCTACACATCGTATACGTTTTGTCCTTAGACCTAAGATTGTCGCATGTACTTGAGATGTGGATCGACCTACTTTGGGGCTATCAAACACTACTCTGTAACTGGGTAGTTATAAAGGTAGCTTTCGGATTTGTCCCGATAAATGCTGCAAGGCATCGGTCAATCAAGATGGGATTTGCCCCTCTCTACTTGAGAGAGATATCTCTGGGCCCCTCGAGTGATCGGATCCAGAAATGCATGACCGTGCTACATATGGTTAAGAGTTAACCTAGTAAAGGGATTCCGAATCACAGTATCGAGAAAGAGAGGTCAGCTTGGAGCTAGACCAAATATCGTGAGGTAAAGGGAAAGACATGTACTCAACCTTGTGATGGTTCGTCCGAATGATCTTTATATCCGTTTAGGAGTTGGCACGTCTTGCTAGAGGCCTCTACCAACTATTGATGGAGTAAGTGTACTCGTGTCATGTCTATACGTGTATGAACCTATAGGGTCACACACTTTAGGGGCTGGAAGCCTAATGAGGATTGGATCCGAATTAGACCAGGCTTAGGCTGCTAATGTAGAAGCCCACCAGGGATGCCTATATAAGAGAGAGTGGGGCGAGCTGAATAGGGTTGAGCATTCCACTCAGCCGCCACTCCTCTTCCGCCTGTGTTGCACGTGCAGATCTAGCAGTCTGGCGTGTGATGGCTTCCACTCCGGACGTGTGGATACCTCGGAGGTGCTGCATCTATAGCACTTGGACGAGCGGCGCAAAGGGGAGCTGCTCGTGGGACGAGGGCAAGGAGGAGACGTAGAACATCTACACCGCCGCGACGTGCTTCATCGAGTTCCGCACCTGCGCGTCTAGCGGTAATCCCGTGATCTATGACAATAGTATTCCTGGTTGACGCGGTAGAAAATTTTGATTTTACGCTAGTGTAGCCTACCTGTTTCTCTACAGTGGTATCAGAGCCGATGATGTTCAGTCATAGGTTCGGGTATTTTGCATATGGTGATATGTAGATTGATATGAATGATGTGATCGTTTGTATGGCGGTGGTTCTGGATTGATCTATGATCTTACTTTCCGTGATCGTGATTCTAAGGTCGTCGAACGACTTACCCCTACCGGTCGGTTTCCGCCATCGGGATAGACAGTGACACATAAATCCTTTTGAATCACGCGAAGATCAATATGATTGATCGAATCAGGAATTAGATCTGAATCGACGAACCGTGATCAAAGGAGTTTGGTCGAATCGGAACTAAGGTCGGTTTATGGTAAATTTGATTTACCGATCAAAATCCTTAAAGAAAATTGAATACATTTGATCTCTCATTTTTCACAAATTTGATACTGCGAGGGGCGCTGCCCCTTCGAACCCCGCAGGGGGAGACCCCCTAGACCCCCCTTAGTCGTAGCCCCTTTTGTATCATGTTAACGTTCATAGGTGCTACAATTTCGCATGATCTGGTAGAATGCGATTCTATGCACAACTTGTTTTTGCAGGATGTATGTGATCAGTATGGCCTAAAAATGTATGTGATGCATGTATGTATTTTTCATGACCTGCGTGTCGTGAGTAGGGCAAAACTGCTGGAGCCATATGTGTTGTCAATTATTGTAATGGCTTGCGTGCCAACTTGTGATGATCCCAATACCATGTAATTTTAATTACTAGCTGTTAGGAGTAATAGCTTGTATTAGTTCTTGGAGAACTCATCACTTGGAGGATGGCTCGCATAGAGCATGAAGATGGAGATCATCATGGTGGACAGGTTCTATGGCGATGGAGATCACCATGAGAAAAATGGGCCATACTGTATCACATCTATGTGAATGCTATTCTTATACGTTTTACTACTATACATGCTTAGATGATAGAAGTAGAACGATCCCTCACAAAGTTTAAGTTAAACCATGCCCTCCCAACCAAACCTTGCACCATCCTATGCCCTGTACAATCGTTGGTGGGTCTATGAAATTAGGGTGCCGCGGTTTTCCTTGGCTGGATGGGTTTGTATCGGATACCTACATGCATAAGGGTTGGTGAGCTTAACAAGGTCATCTTAACAGTTAAGGACCTTGGGGCATAAAGGTTTGGCGCCTAGTTTTGACATAGAGATATCACCCAACAACAAGAGTCATATGTGATATGATTAGCAAAGGTTGCTTACCGATTTACCTTGTCTTCTAGCAGTGATGCTAAAGCTCACTAGTCGACTTGTTAATTGTGGATCTTGAATCACTTAGTATCAATAGAGGGATGTTGATTTAAGTGGGAGTATATGCTATTAATTTGTTTAATATGTTTTACTCTTTCATGGTTACATGGCTTAGTATTTTGCATATTTTTTTGTTGTAGATCAATGGCACCGAACAATTCATCACCTTTTGCTTTGCGTTCGATTCTTGAAAAGGATAAACTAAATGGAACAAACTATTCGGACTGGGTCCGTAACCTGAGAATCGTTCTCAGGGCTGAGAAAAAGGAAACTGTTCTGGATACCCCAATCCCGGATGAACCTGCTGATAATGCAACTGTTGCCCTTAAGAATGCCTACAAGAAAGCATGTGATGAATCTCTTGAGGTTAGTTGTCTTATGCTTGCATGCATGGAACCTGATCTTCAAAAGCAGTTTGAGGATCAGGAAGCGTACGATGTGATCGTTGCGCTTAAGGACATGTTCCAGACTCAGGCTAGGACTAAGAGGTACAATGTCGCTAAGTCCTTTGTGGAATGCAAGCTGGCAGAGGGAGCAGCTGTAGGCCCCCATGTGATCAAAATGGTTGGTTATAGTTAGACTTTGGAAAAGCTTGGTTTTCCATTAGGCCAAGAGTTGGCCACTGATTTCATTTTGGCATCTCTTCCATCTTGCTATGGGCATTTCATTTTGAACTACCATATGCATGGGGTGGAGAGGGGCCTTAATGAATTATGTGGGATGCTGAAAACAGCAGAATGTGACATTAAGAAGTGTGCAGGGCATAGCCATGTGTGGCTGTGCAGAACAAGCCTAGCTTCAAGAAAAAGGGCACTTCATGGCAGAACAAGGGCAAGGCTAAGGATACGATCCCTAAGCCAAACCCTACACCCAAGCAAAAGGCTGGACCTGCAGGAGACACTGAGTGTTTCTTTTGTCATGAATATGGCCACTGGAAGAGAAACTACAGCAAGTACCAGGCTTCTTTGAAGAAGGGTGGAAGTAAGAGTACTTCCCACTCAGGTACGCTTGTTGTAAATGTTGTGGACATTTTTCTCGCAGATTCTTATGTTAACTCTTGGGTATTTGATACCAGATCGGTTGCTCATATTTGCAATTCGATGTAGGGGCTAATAAGAACTAGAGAAGTGCAGAAAGGCGAAGTGGATTTTTGCGTCGGAAATAAAGCAAGGGTTGCTTCATTGTTCGTCGGCGTCATGCAACTTCACCTTCCGTCAGGATTTATTATGGAGTTAAATAATTGTTATTACATTCCAAGTATGGGTCGAAACATTTTATCACCTTCATGTTTGATGAGGGATGGTTATTCATTCGCGAGTACAAACAATGGTTGTGTAATCTCGAAGAATGCTATGTTTGTGGCTGATGCTCCCATTTTGAATGGGTTATTTATTTTAAATCTTGATAATGCATGTGTTTACAATGTTAGTGCTAAAAGGCTTCGGCCAAATGATTTGAGTCCTACCTATTTATGGCATTGTCGTTTGGGGCATATAAGTGAAAAGCGCATGAAGAAGCTCCATGGTGATGGTCTTCTAACTTCGTTTGATTTTGAATCATACAAGACATGTCAAGCTTGTTTACTTGGAAAGATGACCAAGACGCCTTTTACGGGGTTTCCCGAGAGAGCGGTAGACTTGTTGGAACTCATACATACTGATGTATGTGGACCAATGAGCACGATAGCCAGAGGAGGATATCACTACTTCATTACTTTCACTGATGATTTCAGTCGATATGGCTATGTCTACTTGATGAAGCATAAGTCTGAAACTTTTGAAAAGTTCAAAGAGTTTAAGAATGAGGTAGAGAATCAACATGGCAGGAAAATAAAGGCCTTGCGATCTGATCGTGGAGGTGAATATTTGAGTCACGAGTTTAGCAATCATCTTAAGAGTTGCGGAATTGTTCCTCAGCTCACGCCGCCTGGAACGCCTCAAAGAAGCAGCGTCTCTGAACGGTGTAATCGAACTTTGTTGGACATGGTTCGATCGATGATGAGCCAGTCGGATTTACCATTATCATTTTGGGGTTACGCGCTAGAAACAGCAGCTTTCACACTAAATAGGGTACCGTCTAAATCTGTAGTTAAGACACCATATGAGATGTGGACTGGAAAAATCCCAGTTTGTCTTTTCTAAAGATTTGGGGTTGTGATTCTTTTGTCAAGCGACTTCAGTCGGACAAGCTAACACCCAAATCGGATAAGTGCATTTTTGTGGGATACCCAAGGGAAACCTTAGGGTATTACTACTACAACCGAGAAGAGGGCAAAGTGTTTGTCGCTCGTAGCGGTGTTTTCCTAGAGAAAGCGTTTCTCACAAAGGGAATGAGTGGAAGGTCGGTGCGACTTGAAGAAGTTCAAGATGAGCCAGTCGGGGATTCTTCTACGAGTGATGCTATTGTAGCAGAACAAGTTGAGGAACCCGTGGCAATAGAAGCACTATAGCCATGAAGGTCGGCGAGGTTCCGCGAAGCGCGAGAGTTATTATTGTTAGACAATGATGATCCTGCGACCTATACAGAAGCGATGGTGGACCCAGACTCTGAGAAATGGTTGATTGCCATGAGATCGAAGATAGAGTCCATGGGAGACAATCAAGTTTGGAACTTGGTTGACCTGCCTGATGGTTTTAAAGCCATCGAGTGCAAATGGATCTATAAGAAGAAGATTGATATGGATGGAAATGTTCACATCCATAAAGCTCGACTTGTTGCAAAAGGTTTTCAACAAGTTCAAGGAGTTGACTATGACGAGACTTTCTCGCTCGTAGCGATGCTTAAATCTATACGGATCATTCTAGCCATTGTTGCATATTTCGATTATGAGATATGGCAGATGGACATCAAGACGGCTTTCTTAAATGGAATCCTTACTGAGGACGTGTATATGATGCAGGCCGAAGGTTTTGTCAATCCAAACAATGCTGGAAAGGTATGCAAACTTCAAAAGTCTATTTATGGGCTGAAGCAAGCATCTCGGAGTTGGAACATTCGATTTGATGAAGTTGTAAAGGAGTTTGGCTTCACCAAAAACAAATAAGAACCTTGTGTGTATAAGAAATAAAATGGGAAATCACTTGTGTTTCTAATCTTATATGTGGATGACATATCACTGATTGGAAATGACATTCCTATGCTCGAGTCTGTTAAGACCTCATTGAAAAATAGTTTTTCTATGAAGGACTTGGGAGAAGCGGCATATATTCTGGGCATCAAGATCTATAGAGATAGATCAAGGAGGCTAATTGGATTAAGACAGAGTACGTACATTGACAAAGTGTTGAAATGGTTCAGCATGGAAGATGCTAAGAAGGGGTTCTTGCCCATATCTCACGACATTAAACTTAGCAAGACTCAGTGTCCTTCGACCACTGATGAGCGAGAGCGCATGAGTAGGGTTCCATATGCTTCGGCTATTGGATCCATCATGTATGCGATGACATGTACTCGCCCAGATGTTTCCTATGCTCTAAGTGTTACGAGCAGATACCAGGCTGATCCAGGTGAGAGCCACTGGATAGCGGTAAAGAATATCCTTAAGTACTTGAGAAGGACTAAGGATATGTTCCTAGTTTATGGAGGTGAGGTTGAACTCAGTGTAAAGGGTTACACAGATGCGAGTTACCTTAATGACTCATATGACTCGAAATCGCAATCAGGTTATGTGTTTGTCATGAATGGTGGTGCTGTGAGCTGGAAAAGTTCCAAGCAAGATACAGTGGCCTCCTCTTCAAAAGAAGCTGAATATATTGCTGCCTCGGAGGCTGCAAAGGAAGCTGTTTGGATTAGGAATTTCCTGATCGCAAGTGGTTGACTGAAGGAAATATGCCCTAGAGACAATCATAGAGATGATTGTATTTCATATGTATCCATGAGTTATTATAATGTTCCTTGTATATCCATATATCAGGCAACTTGTATTGATTGGCAATTATGTGAATTGTTTGTGAAACTCTTTACTTGTATGGTTATCTAATAGTTGTTCCTAGTCGGAGTTCATGTGAGGACACTCGTGAGTATTAGACTAGCGCATCGATTGGTTGATGACTATGTATCGCAAGTCATAGACATGGAGATGTCAAACCAATGATGTGGACACATGTTATGAACATGGGGTTGGACTGACCCAACCTGAGACTGGCAATAATACTTGCAGCTCTCTCTACACATCGTGTACGTTTTGTCCTTAGACTTGAGATGTGGATCGACCTACTTTGGGGCTATCAAACACTACTCCGTAACTGGGTAGTTATAAAGGTAGCTTTCGGGTTTGTCCTGATACATGCTGCAAGGCATCGGTCAATCAAGATGGGATTTGCCCCTCTCTACTTGAGAGAGATATCTCTGGGCCCCTCGAGTGATCGGATCCAGAAATGCATGGTCGTGCTACATATGGTTAAGAGTTAACCTAGTAAAGGGATTCCAAATCACAGTATCGAGAAAGAGAGGTCAGCGTGGAGCTAGACCAAATATCGTGAGGTAAAGGAAAAGACATGTACTCAACCTTGTGATGGTTCGTCCGAATGATCTTTATATGCGTTTAGGAGTTGGCACGTCTTGCTAGAGGCCACTACCAACTATTGACGGAGTAAGTGTACTCGTGTCATGTCTATACGTGTATGAAACTATAGGGTCACACACTTTAGGGGTTGGAAGCCTAATGAGGATTGGATCCGAATTAGACCAGGCTTAGGCTGCTAATGTAGAAGCCCACCAGGGATGCCTATATAAGAGAGAGTGGGGCGAGCTGAATAGGGTTGAGCATTCCACCCAACCGCCACTCCTCTTCCACCTGTGTTGCACATGCAGATCTAGCAGTCTGGCGTGTGAAGGCTTCCACTCCGGACGTGTGGATACCTCGGAGGTGCTGCATCTGTAGCACTTGGATGAGCCGCGCAAAGGGGAGCTGCTCGTGGGACGAGGGCAAGGAGGAGACGTAGAAGATCTACACTGCCGCGACGTGCTTCATCGAGTTCTGCACCTGCGCGTCTAGTGGTAATCCCGTGATCCATGACAATAGTATTACTGGTTGACGCGGTAGAAAATTTTGATTTTACGCTAGTGTAGCCTACCTGTTTCTCTACAACTTCATGATTTAATTTCCGTGGAACGAGATTGGGAGCAAACACGAGGGTTTACCTAGGTCCGCCCCTCTGTAGGGTAAATACCTACTTCCTGCTAGATTGTATTATTTTCGAACGGATTACAAGTTTGGCGGCTAGGCAGCGAGTTGCTTGGATGGGGTAGCTAACAGGACATAATTACAATGAGAGCCCCAGGCAGGTTTATATAGTCATCTCTGAAAGGGAATTTATGCCCTTCCTATTATTTTGATGTTTGTTGACAACACTTGGATAGGTTTAATCTGCTACTAAATGTTTCAGGAGATATCATCTACTCTCATGTATTTTGCACTGTAGGAAAAGAGCTCCCCAGGATCATGTCTGTCTAGGAAACAAGTCCCAGCCGGACTGCCCGGCTGATCTACGCTGGAGTGTCCGCCCCCGGCCGGACTGTCCGGTTGGATCCGGCCGGACTATCCGACCCTAGGAAGTGGGCGACTTCGTCGGACATTCAGAACATCATATCAGACACTCCTCGGACTCAATCCATACACTGGCCGAAAACTTTGCCAGGCCGGAGTGTCCGGTCGGTTTCGCCCGGAGTGTCCGGCTCTACCGGACTGTCCGGCTGATGTTGGCCGGACTGTCCGGGGTAAGTGACTCCCAATGGCTCTAATTCCAGGGGGCCTATATAAAGGCCCCTTCTTCTACCTTTGGAGCTGCTCGTCCACCTCAAGAACTCCAGCACCATTTGAGCCACCAAATCCACAAGATCTCTTCACTCAACCATCCAAAGTCATTGATCTTTGGAGAATCAAAGGAGGAGGCCTTGATCTACAGCTTCACCAAGAGAGATCTTCATTTCCCCCTCATTCACTTGAGGGCCCCTTGCTCTAGTGTTTCTTTGGAAACCCTAGCTTGTGCTTTGGTTCTTACTAGCTTGTCTTTGATTGTTTGGCAGCTATCTTGTATTCGGGAGGATCCAATTAGGTTGTGGATGTGTGCCTCGAACTTGTTGTAAAGGTGCCAGCTTCCACCTCGAAGTTTTCCATATAGTGGAAGAGGTGAATCGAACCCGTTGGGGTGAGGTTCGTCGGAGAACAAGGGAGGCCTCTCGTGGCATTGGTGATTTGAAACCACCCCCTCTCCAAATGTAGATGTACTTCCCCTCAAAAGGAAGGAACTACGGGAAACAAATCCTTGTGTCTCCGCATGCTCCACTTCGGTTACTTCTATCCTTTACCGCACTTCACTTATCTAGTTCTTGCTTAGTATATGTGCTAGATTGACATATAGGTAAATTCACCATAGTTGCATAATCTAGAGAATTTACCTTTTGTGTCAAACCCTAAATTGAAAATGAGTAAAGTTTGAAGTAGCACCTATTCACCACCCCTCTAGGTGCCCATACGATCCTTTCAATTGGTATCAGATCCTCGGCTCTTTATTCGGAGTTAACCGCCTAAGATATTATGGGCAACTCAGGAGATGAGGGAGGGAGTGAGGCTAGCAACTCGGTGACCATGGTGGATCTCAAGAATTTGGAAACAAGCTTGAGCTCTACCTTGGGCAACAAAATCCAACAGTTGCGTAAACTTGTTGAGCAACTTGTTATGAATAATCCAGCCTCACCTCCTTCCTCTCAAGAGGAAACACCACCCAACCCAAAGGCAAATGCTTCTGCTAAGCTTATAGGTGAAGTGGTGGGGGATGAACATAATTCCACTGACTCCACCACCAAAAGGGGTGATAGGAAGGAAGAGCACCATGCGGTTTCCAGATGGTACTTTCTCAACCCCCCAATCCCTCATCCACATATAAATAATAGAGGTGAGCCACCTAAGTTAGTTGCACATACCTTTGCTCAATGGCAAGTTTTAATGAAATCTCATGTGCGCAGCTCTTGCATTGATTTGTGGAATATTATTGAAGAAGGACTCAAGATTGAGGATCCACCAACTTGACTAGAAGAAAAGTGGTCAATAGCCAACTCAATGCGACTGCCTTGCACATGATCCAACTTGAAGTGGGACCAAAGGATTTTCCCCACATTTAGCACTACAATACCGCAAAGGAAGCTTGGGATGCTCTCATTGACTTGTTTGTTGGCAATGAGAGCATGAGAAGAAATAGGTATGATGCCTTAAGCAATGAGGTTGAAGGATTCTTTATGAAGGATGGTGAGGATCATGAAGACATGTATCGAAGACTCAAATCCATAGCCACCGCCTTCAGTAATGTTGGTGCCTCTCACATTGATGATGCTTGGATCAAGAGGAAGTATGTGAGTGCTCTCATGCCTTTCAAGCCCACTGACTTGAAGAGTCTCCAAGGAAGACACAACTACCATCTCATGCCCTCCAATGAAGTTATGCAAGAGATGTCCGCTTTCAAGGTTGATGCCGAGAATGCCAAAGACGCCCATGCTCGTACCATTGGAATGAGTAGTGGTGTCAATCTTGCCTTGAAGGACAAGGTTGTGGAGTATGATGAAGATGAAGGGAGTGATGAGGGACTTTCAATGAGCCACCCCGAAGATGTCAAGGTCGCTCATGGTGAATACATGGCCTTCTATGCAAGAAACTTTTGGAAAGATCCCGCCAAGGCCAAGATGGAGATGCAACGAAGAAGCATCCCCAATGGGAGAAGAGACAATGGGTCTAAGTTGCGAACTTGCTTCAATTGTGGTGACCGCTATCACTTTGTTGCCGGTTGTCCCTATGAGAAGAGAGAAGATCATGGGGGTAAACTTATGTTGAAGAATACCTCCAAAGATCCTTACACGAAACCTTTCATCAAAAGGAATTCCACCAACAAGAAGTCGGGTGAAATTGTCTTGATAACACATGAATAATTATCCTCCGACAATGATGATGAGGAAGATGAAGAAGAGGAAACATCAAGTGGTATGGCGGCTCTTGCCACTACTTCTACATCGACATTCTCACTCTTCGACTCTCCAAATGAGAATATCTCCAACAAGAATGTCACTTGCCTTATGGCAAGAGGAACGGAGGTATTATCATCATCACACCCCACGTCCTTAGTTGATGAATTTGATGATGAGTTATCCCTTGAGGTCAAAAAGGAATTAATTGCATTTGATGTGTTTATGAACAAATTGCAAGGGGAGCACAAAAGACATTTTGTGGATCTCTTAAATCAACTTGCACACACACAAGAGCTCATAGATGAGAGATGTAAATTAGGAAGAGAGCCCATGCTTTAGGTAGAAGCTCTAAATAATGCTCTAGAAGAAGAACAAGAGACTAGGATGTCTCTTGAAACTAAACTTGAAGGGCTTGATGAAGCAAATGATCTCATTGTTAATAAACTCATCAAGGAACATGAACATGCTATTGCTAAATATAAAAAGGCTAAAAAGGACAAGATTGAGTTTAGTGTTGTTCATGAAAAACTTGCCGAGGACTTTAGGATGCTTGACAAGGCTCACAAGGCCTTGGAGATTGAACTCTTGTTACTCACAAAGTCTCGTGAAAAGCCTCAAACTCAATTGATCAATATTCCTTCACCTAGTACTTTCATTCCTTCTAGTTGTACAAATATACTTGAAGAAAATGCTAGGTTGAAGGGGGAGCTAGCTAAGGCCACCTTTCCCAAAGGAAACAAGTCAATTGATGACCTTTTGAGTAAGCAGAGGTCAAATAGTGAGAAAGGGGCATTGTCTTTGTCTCTAAAGGCAATAAGAAGGCCAAGCCCGCACAGGAAAAGGACAAGGTCATTGTGGGTAGTAAGACCACGAATGGCAAAACTATGTCTCATGATGACTTTGCAGGAAGTGCTAACCCTCACTATGTATTGATGCATGATTATTATGGTGATGTATATGCACAATATGTTGGCCCATTTGATGGTTATATTGCTTGGTCTATTTGGGTTCCCAAGACCCTTGTTGCTAACAAAAGAGGACCCATTGAAAAATGGGTACCTAAAAACTAGTTTGATCTTTTGTAGACCTATGCTTTTGGAGGGTCAAAATGGGTGCTTGATAGTGGATGCACAAGTCATATGACCGGAAGCACATCGAGTGTCAAGGAGTTGAGACCAAATGTTGATCAAATATCCGTGACATGTGCTGACAAGTCAAAGTCTAAGGTAATGGGTTTCAGCAAAGTTGTGGTTGCACACGATATCACTCTCATGGACGTCATGATTGTTGAGACCCTTGGCTATAATTTACTTTTAGTCCGTGCTCTTGGAAAGATGGGTTTTGCTGTCTTTATTGATAATGATATTGTGATCCTCATGTGGAGGAAGTCTCTAAAGGTCGCTTTCGTTGGGTACGTCGAAAATAACTTGTATGTGGTGGACTTTTCGGGGAAACCCACTACAAGTGAGATGTGCTTATTCGGAAAGGCCGATGTGGGTTGGTTATGGCATCCCCGTCTAGCCCATGTCAACATGAGAACTTTGCAAAGTCTCCACAAGGATGGTCATATTGTTGGACTAAAAGAAAATGTTTGCGTTGCCAAAGATCGTGTTTGCAGGGCATGTGTAGAAGGAAAGATGCATGATTATCCCCACAAGCCAAAGAACTACATCAAGTCCAAGAGGATCTTGGAGCTCCTCCATGTGGATCTCTTTGGTCCTCCATCTCATGCAAGCCTTGGTGGGAAGAAATATTTCTTGGTGATTGTTGATGACTACTCAAGATATGCTTGGGTATATTTCTTCAAGCTGAAAAGTGAGACCCAAAAACTTCATTGACTTCATCAATATGGCTCAACGTCAACATAATGTCCCCGTGTTAACAATAAGAAGTGACAATGGTATCAGTTCAAGAACTACACATTGAATGGATTTCTTAGTGATGAGGGAATAAAACATCAATATTCCGCTGCATATACCCCTCAACAAAATGGTGTAGCTAAGAGGAAGAACCGGACTCTTATTGATATGGCAAGGACCATGTTGGTGGAGTTTAAATGTCCATACAATTTTTGGGCTAAAGCAATCACCACCGCATGCCATGCATCAAACCATCTCTACATCCGTAAAGAATTGATCAAGACTCCATATGAAATTCTTACCGGTAATAAGCCCAACGTTTCATACTTCCGAGTGTTCGGTTGTAAGTGTTTCTATCACATTAAGGGTGTTCGTTTGTCCAAATTTGATTCCAAAGCATTAGAGGGTATTTTTGTTGGTTACGGTCTCGAATCCCACACTTATAGAATCTATGACAAGCTCTCCGGAGTTGTCATAGAATCTTGTAGTGTGGTTTTTGAAGAATATGATGGTCCCCAAGGGGGACGTGTTGATGTCTGATGAAATGCCTCAGGATGCCATAGGAAGAATGGGTGCAGGATTCATCCGCCCTGTTGAGGAACCCCTTATGGCGGATCGAGAAGAACTATGCTCTACTCAACTGGATCCCTCATCTTCACAACATCAACAAGCTTCTATCGAAGAGGACAATGACCCAAACCAAAGACAAGTTGTGGACCCTCAACCAAATGATCAGGAAGAAACCTCTAGCCAGGAGGTGCTTGAGTCTCCATTTGCCAGAATGTCCAGCGGTGCCAAGTCTATTACACAAGGAAGATCGGTAGAAACTGCTATAAGGGAAGCCTGTAACTACCTCGGTGAATTACGCTCCTAGTACAAGCCTGGATGTTCAGAAATGGTTGAAATAGTACGGTGGGGCCCAAATGCCACTCACAGGTAGACCTTTCGGCCGTCCCAACCATTTCCAAACATCGGGACAAGAACGGGCGGCGTAATCGGCAGGCGAAGGGATCAACTACATACACAAATGATTATGTATGCAAGCCACCATACAACAGTACATCAGAGCCATTCCATCTAAAAAGAAAGGAAATATAGCAACGCCATACGGCAAGATCCAAATATCCTAGATAGGTATAATAGTTTAGGATATCTCCTCATACATCAATCAACAGAGTATCAAGCGGAAGCGGAGGTCAAAATCCGAGTACGGATAAGAAGCAAATCGGCATAAGATGCCCCATAAATAAGCACATCCCGCCCACAGATCTCACGGATCCCCGTTCCCGGAATCTCTACACCGAATGATCGTTGCCCCCCATCGTCCGTCTCCTCCACCCAGTATCCATCTTGCGAGTGTACCTATTCATCTGAACCAATAATTTATCGTGTGAGACCCTAGGGGTACTCAGCAAGTCTTTATGCCTCTAAAGGGGACACAACCTGGGGTGACGCAATTGCAGCAAAAGATAAACCCTAGCAATTCTATAGATACTCGCTAACCATCCGCCTAACCAGAGATAGACGGATGTCCGTGAATTAATAACAACAGTTATAACAGTTATCATGGTAATCTTAACAGATCCATCCTCCTCCTCGCTTACCGACGAGGAAGCGGACGAACAACCCCCCCCCCATCCGTTGGCAGTTTTATTATCCATTTCGTGAGTGTTGCACTATTTACTAGTCAGGTACCTAGTCTAGTCAAATTAAAAGCGGTACTTTAGTTATGCTTGTCTATGATCGAGAAACTGTGCTCCAAGTCGTCCATAACCGCGGACACGGCTTTCAGAAAGTTTTACCCTGCAGGGGTGCACAAATAGCAACACACACTCGATATGCCTCGGAAAAACCAAATCAAAACCCAACGAGACAGTCACGACAAAGCAATTACAGGATTCAGAAATATTTCAGGGGGCCACCCCTTTAAGTAGATCCCGCAACTAAGCCGGCCAGCTCCGAAACGGGCTTAAGGTTGTGGAGGCGGCTGTAAACGACTGGGAACCCGAAAGTGTGGCTGGGCTTGTCGATACAGCGAAATCGGGCCACGATCCTAAACAGTACAGTGTGCTCCTCGCACAAATTAAATAAAGCAGTAAAGCATGGCATAAGTACAGGATAGTAAATAAAACCTCAAACTAGTTTGTGGCCCCAAGAAATAAGAATGAATCAAGCTCTGGCTCAGGGGGTCCATAAGGCCTCCCGGATGTGGATAGCGCGAATATTCTTGGAACAGGAATCAAGTACTCGGGGTCTTACGGGACACAAGTGAGCATAAAAACCAAATAACAGATATTGCTCACCGGTGCCACTTTCATTAGTTATCCCATTACTACTCAGGTTAAGTTGTTTAGGTACCTCGTTATCCATCAGACACTCACATACCCTACACATGCTGTGGTACGACTCGCATGGCCCAAACAACTCCTGTAGTAATGGCTCATGGGATGGGGGGAACAAGCTTCGGTGGGGTTTAAAAGTAAAGGCTATGCAATACTTGGGATTCAATTTAATGCAATCGCGACTCAATGATGCAAGAATAAGATAGAGGCAATAGGTACTATATGTATGCAAGCATGTGGTAGTGCTTGCCTGGCAGCTCAGTTGAAGCAAAGGATGGATCTGGGTAGTGCTCCTGGTTCTCTTGATATATCCCCTTCTCAGCGTCTATTCGAAGAAGAACCAAACAAACAAGGGCCAACATAAATAAAGTGCACAAGCATATGAATAAATGCGACAAGCAAACAATCATGCCATGATGAATGATGCACAATTTGCATGTCAATAAAGTAGCATGGCAAGGGTGAGGTGTGAAACACAAGAATAAATCATTTTATTGAGTTTTAGCCCCATTTAATCTCATATTAGTTGCTGTATACTTTATATTTATATGATGCATGCTTCAATTCAAACCATGGAATGCATAAACAGAAAGGTCTCGTCGACCTAATCATTTTAGACATATCATTTGTTGAATTTGGAGTTATAAAACAAAAGTTATTAAATAAATAAGGAAAAGGGCATTTTTTGTAATTATATTCAACTTGGAATTTAAAGTGTCCAAATAATATTTTGAATGGCATATTTGAATTCCTCACATTTTTCTGATTCAAAAACATATATTATTTGTATTATTTGGAATTATGAATTTAAATTTATTAAAAGTCAAAATTATTATTTAGGGTCAAAGTCAAAGGTTTGACTAGATAGAGTCAAATCTGGTCAAATTCGAAAACATGGTTGAATTCATATTTGGAAAACATTTACTTTTCATTTTGAAAGTTTTTACAAATTTGAATTATTTCAAATTATATGAATTTAGTCAGATTTTAACATTTCCTGAATTTTATTTGGTTTTAGAAAACTTCGGCGACTTTTCTCACTCAGGGACATTCTACCCTCTGTCATTGACATGTGGGCCAGAGGGCGAGAAGGGCCACCGCGCGTGAGCGGCCGACGCGGCGCTGACACGTGTGCACGGCGGGGATCGCGGGTTGAGCTACCAAAAAGCAGAGGGCCTATGTGCAAAACTGCCAGGTGTGCTCCGATTCGGAACCTGACGAAACTGAACGAGGGCGCGCGAAAACTGCTAGCTGACCCTTACTTCGATCGACGATGCCGAGCAAACTGTTGCGAATTAGGGAAAACCACAAAAACATAAAATGTAGAGATTAGTTAGAGCTACATCTTTCGGGTTTGGAGCGTCACCAACGGAGGACTCTACGCGCCGGGAATCTACGACGAACAGAGGCCGACCCGAGGGCAAAAGACTGAACTTCATCGTCAGACGCAGAGGGTTTTTAGCTGATCTTGCGAGGATAAAGGCGATGGCTACAGATCGAATTTAAAGATGATGTCAACACGAAAAACGTAGAGGAAAGGTAGGGCTACAACTTTCATCAAGGGGGCATCGCCGGATCTTGGCTGCAGCGGGCGGGGCACGATGACGAACAGAGGCGGAAAAACTGCAGCCGCTGCTGTCGAACGTTGTCTGTCGGTCGGACTGCCGGCGAAAGCGCGGCGTCGCGGCGAACTAGGAGACGACCGAGGCGAGGCTACGGCGCACAATAGCTAAGGAGGAGGAGGGGAAAAGGAAAAGGGGGCTCACCTAGACCGATTCTCAGAGGAATCGAGGACGGGGGTGGTCGGAGTGGAGGACGGCGACGGCTGCGCTGCTCCGGTACTTGGTCAGGAAGAAGGGGAAGCCGAGCTCCTGGGACGGACAGCTCCTCTCGAGGGACCCCAACAACAGCGCGGACGAGGCGTGCGATCCCGGCTTCAGCGGTGCTCACCGGCGACCATGGCGACCACTGCGGCTCCGCTTGCTGCTGCTGCGGGAGGGAGAAGGACAGGGGAACAGGGGATGGCGGCGGAGAGGAGGGGAAGAGGAAGGCTAGGGTTGCAGGGGGGGCCTCCGCGGCTTGGGGATAAGAAGGGTGGAGGGGTGACGCGGCTGACGGCGACGCGACGGGGACCTGCTCCTCTACTGCTTTCCGTCTGCGTGTCTTCAGAGAGGAGGGCGAACGGAGAAGAGGTACAGGACGACGACGCCGTGAGCGAAAGGGTACTGGGCCAGGGGGTGGGCTGGGTTGCTGCTTCTCTCGCTCGGGCTGATGCGACTGGGCCAAGGTGGGCTGCTACCAGGTATGTTCTCTCCTTTTCCTATTTTTTTTCTGTTTGTTAATTATTTGTTTGTTCTTTTTATTCGATTACAAAATTCAAACCAGCTTATAATTTCAAAATCTTTTGAACCCTTTTTACCAGGAGGTTTTGATTAGGGGGCTTGACTAAGAGGGGAGGCAAGGGCAAACGAGATGGGGGATAAGGAGATGCCACATACATGGCTTATGAATGAGCCAAGTGGGGCATTTTACAAGATTAAGAAGATATGGGGTTTTTGCAATTTAGAAGAAAACATGTGTAAAATTAGGGAAACTTCACATGGAACCAAGGCTTGAAGGAACAAAACAGAGGGAAAAAGATGAGGTGGTTCTTGCATGGCCCATGCAAATGCATTAATTGCTAGGTCTTATCCTGTGAAAACAAAACAATATCTCATGGCATTTATTTATTTGCATCCTCCAAAGTTGGAGTAGGGGCCAAGCAAAAGTATTGGTAGCATAGGACCCACCCTATCTCTCATGAGCTAGACCAAACACCAAAAGAAAGAATAATTGCAAGCTCATGGTTAATGGGGTGGTGGAATTGTCAGGTGGTGAAAGAAAAGGTGGTGGAGTTAATAAGAGATATGCCCCCAACTCAACTTGGGCATTAAACAATATATCAAGAACCAAATACAATATCAAGAGGCAAATACAATTAACAATGCATATGAGATAAGAACCAAATGAAAAAGGGGTTTTATATGATGCTCAAATGCAAGGAGGCATGATGACATGAGCATGATATGATGATGATGCAACAATTATATGTAGGAAGTAGCATCTATATAGACTAGGCTAGTAGCATTGCAATTGTTAGACAATTGGGATGCTACAACTCTCCCCCACTAAACAAGAATCTCGCCCCGAGATTCCTAGGAAAAAGAGAACAACACAAGAAGAGGCGGGTGTTCGGAACGAAGGTGACCCTTGCGTTCCCAAGATGATGACGAACGGAATGGTGCGACCACTACACCTTGCAAAACTTGCTAGACTTGTTGCGAGTCTTGCGTTTTGCTAGAGACACAAAGGTTTTGATGGATTGAAGGATAAAAGAATAGAACCACTTGTGAAATAGAGGAGAAGATGATGTATCATGGATCAAGATAGACACACCGTTAAGATTGAAGATTTTCTGATACTAGAGAGGATGGATCTTTATCTCGCCGGAAGAAAAAGAGCTAGATTGGAGAGGTTTTGAACCACTATGACAATAGCATCGTATCCTCTCTCGGATTTGAGAAAAGAAGTACGGAAACAATATTGCCTTCAAACAATAGAGTCCCTTGATATCGACAGAAAGATTTTAGTTAGACATCGTCGGATTAGATTCTTGTTGCGCCGGTAAGAACCGAAGGATCACACAATTGGGGTGCGCAGATATAACTCCCAGAGACGGATGTGACGCCAGATCATGGTGGAATGCTAAGAAGCAAAGAACATAGAGGATCTGGAATTTATTGTAGAGATACTTATTGCTTTCTTTAGCCTTGAGGCTAACGCAATAGATTTGCGGCTGATGGCATCAACCATAACTGGCTTTACCACAGAAAAAGAATTTATGAAACAGAGAGATAGGGTTTCCTTTCATCTTGTTTGGGGATGTCGAGCACCGGTAGAAAGACGAGGACCGCAAAGAGTTTGCGTTTGTTTCCACCAGATAATTGAAGATTTTGCTCCGTGTAGGAAAGATAGATCATCATCGAGAGATTATTGATTACTTTCTTCGAGAGAGCACTCCGGAAAGACAAGGATGGAAGTAAAGTATCGAGGGGTACAAGCCACTTCTATCTTCCGTGGAATGAGTGAAATCACATTAATTTCCCAATTCAATGTACAAGAGAGAATGATAAGAGTAGTGGTATGGTAGCTACTCCATCCCGCACTCAAAGCATTACTCCGCACGTGAATAAGAAAACCATGCAACCCAACTACCGAAACAGACTGAAGGTATTGACAAGAAGAGCTCATGGAACTCCGTTAGAAAACAAGGATAGATGCAAACGATTCACCGGATCCAAGATAGATAAGGGTGATGATGTTGTCGTCATATCGGAAATACCAAGCCACCGGAAGATATGAAGGAAGATCATGGAGACAACTGCAAGATTCCACGGACAAAGAAAAAGATAGCACCACTAGAGCAGAAGGATTATGAAAGATCTGAAAAGTCTTCATGGCCTCCGGTGGATTGAGCACAGATGATAGAGCGAGAGGGTTTCAAAAGATCACTTGACGAGACTGAGGTGAAAGAACTCCATGTTCTTCTTGAAAAGGTTGAGAAAGATTTAGCAGCCTTGAGGAAAACCTTTAGCGGAACGACGATGATAACTTGCCAACAAGGAACAACTCCGGATTGGTTGAAGATGGAGGATAGAATTAACAATGGACTTGCTAATTCCAGAATTGAAGAAGATGCACGGAAAGAATAGATTATCTGGTCCTTCGGAAGAAAAAGAGATGTCACCTGGTTCACATTGCCGATTGGGTCGCCGGTTACAAAGATAAGGAGATCTTGGATAAGATACGATGATAGAGCTTTGCTTATGGTATGAGCTATCAGAGACGAAAAAGATGCAATTCCCTCGTATCAAAGGAATTTTGCAGATATGGGGTTGAAAAAGATGTGCAGCATGATAACAGATGATAGACCTTCGTATTGATCTGGGAAACTCTGGATTGAGCGCCGGTGACAAAAGAATGAGTTAGCATGGACATGCTGATAAAAGAGAGATAGATAATGTTTCACACACGACTGAAAAGGAGTGTGGAAACATAGATGGACCAAAGAAAAAATTTCCGCAATTTTCGGCATTAAAATACCGATAGATGCGCAAAATCACTTAGCAGATAGGGATTAGCATCAGATGCCTGCACAGAAGAACACCCTTTAAGAAGATGGCACCGGTTAACAAGGAGCTAGATAGATCGCGACGGTTTGCAAAAGCCTGTCAGTATGGAATGTACCAACAGTTGATAACCAAAAGGCAGATAAAGATAACATGTTGGATGCAACAGGTAGACAAGGAATTACACAAACACACACACACACACTTTCTATGGTACTACGGAAACCCAGAACACGTGAATCCTAGTTTGAATTTTAAGAAGAGGATTGAAAACGTTGCACTTCCTTACCAGAAAAGGATGGGTGGTTGGGTAAGAAGAAAAGTGGAAGCAGTCCTACTCTCGCGTTTTGTTTTTCCCTAGTATACATAACTACCAAAATATTTGCTAGACAGACAACGACCATTTGGCTGAGACCCCGAAGGTCGGGATGGCTCTGATACCAATTGTAACTACCTCGGTGAATTACGCTCCTAGTACAAGCCTGGATGTTCAGAAATGGTTGAAATAGTACGGTGGGCCCAAATGCCACTCACAGGTAGACCTTTCGGCCGTCCCAACCATTTCCAAACATCGGGACAAGAACGGGCGGCGTAATCGGCAGGCGAAGGGATCAACTACATACACAAATGAGTATGTATGCAAGCCACCATACAACAGTACATCAGAGCCATTCCATCTAAAAAGAAAGGAAATATAGCAACGCCATACGGCAAGATCCAAATATCCTAGATAGGTATAATAGTTTAGGATATCTCCTCATACATCAATCAACAGAGTATCAAGCGGAAGCGGAGGTCAAAATCCGAGTACGGATAAGAAGCAAATCGGCATAAGATGCCCCATAAATAAGCACATCCCGCCCACAGATCTCACGGATCCCCATTCCCGGAATCTCTACACCGAATGATCGTTGCCCCCCATCGTCCGTCTCCTCCACCCAGTATCCATCTTGCGAGTGTACCTGTTCATCTGAACCAATAATTTATCGTGTGAGACCCTAGGGGTACTCAGCAAGTCTTTATGCCTCTAAAGGGGACACAACCTGGGGTGACGCAATTGCAGCAAAAGATAAACCCTAGCAATTCTATAGATACTCGCTAACCATCCGCCTAACCAGAGATAGACGGATGTCCGTGAATTAATAACAACAGTTATAACAGTTATCATGGTAATCTTAACAGATCCATCCTCCTCCTCGCTTACCGACGAGGAAGCGGATGAACAACCCCCCCATCCGTTGGCAGTTTTATTATCCATTCCGTGAGTGTTGCACTATTTACTAGTCAGGTACCTAGTCTAGTC
Source organism: Avena sativa (assembly GCA_916181665.1). NCBI lineage: Eukaryota > Viridiplantae > Streptophyta > Magnoliopsida > Poales > Poaceae > Avena > Avena sativa. Next base: position 370,462,180 of record OV702290.1, read on the forward strand.
AAATTAAAAGCGGTACTTTAGTTATGCTTGTCTATGATCGAGAAACTGTGCTCCAAGTCGTCCATAACCGCGGACACGGCTTTCAGAAAGTTTTACCCTGCAGGGGTGCACAAATAGCAACACACACTCGATATGCCTCGGAAAAACCAAATCAAAACCCAACGAGACAGTCACGACAAAGCAATTACAGGATTCAGAAATATTTCAGGGGGCCACCCCTTTAAGTAGATCCCGCAACGAAGCCGGCCGGCTCCGAAACGGGCTTAAGGTTGTGGAGGCGGCTGTAAACGACTGGGAACCCGAAAGTGTGGCTGGGCTTGTCGATACAGCGAAATCGGGCCACGATCCTAAACAGTACAGTGTGCTCCTCGCACAAATTAAATAAAGCAGTAAAGCATGGCATAAGTACAGGATAGTAAATAAAACCTCAAACTAGTTTGTGGCCCCAAGAAATAAGAATGAATCAAGCTCTGGCTCAGGGGGGTCCATAAGGCCTCCCGGATGTGGATAGCGCGAATATTCTTGGAACAGGAATCAAGTACTCGGGGTCTTACGGGACACAAGTGAGCATAAAAACCAAATAACAGATATTGCTCACCGGTGCCACTTTCATTAGTTATCCCATTACTACTCAGGTTAAGTTGTTTAGGTACCTCGTTATCCATCAGACACTCACATACCCTACACATGCTGTGCTACGACTCGCATGGCCCAAACAACTCCTGTAGTAATGGCTCATGGGATGGGGGGAACAAGCTTCGGTGGGGTTTAAAAGTAAAGGCTATGCAATACTTGGGATTTAATTTAATGCAATCGCGACTCAATGATGCAAGAATAAGATAGAGGCAATAGGTACTATATGTATGCAAGCATGTGGTAGTGCTTGCCTGGCAGCTCAGTTGAAGCAAAGGATGGATCTGGGTAGTGCTCCTGGTTCTCTTGATATATCCCCTGCTCAGCGTCTATTCGAAGAAGAACCAAACAAACAAGGGCCAACATAAATAAAGTGCACAAGCATATGAATAAATGCGACAAGCAAACAATCATGCCATGATGAATGATGCACAATTTGCATGTCAATAAAGTAGCATGGCAAGGGTGAGGTGTGAAACACAAGAATAAATCATTTTATTGAGTTTTAGCCCCATTTAATCTCATATTAGTTGCTGTATACTTTATATTTATATGATGCATGCTTCAATTCAAACCATGGAATGCATAAACAGAAAGGTCTCGTCGACCTAATCATTTTAGACATATCATTTGTTGAATTTGGAGTTATAAAACAAAAGTTATTAAATAAATAAGGAAAAGGGCATTTTTTGTAATTATATTCAACTTGGAATTTAAAGTGTCCAAATAATATTTTGAATGGCATATTTGAATTCCTCACATTTTTCTGATTCAAAAACATATATTATTTGTATTATTTGGAATTATGAATTTAAATATATTAAAAGTCAAAATTATTATTTAGGGTCAAAGTCAAAGGTTTGACTAGATAGAGTCAAATCTGGTCAAATTCGAAAACATGGTTGAATTCATATTTGGAAAACATTTACTTTTCATTTTGAAAGTTTTTACAAATTTGAATTATTTCAAATTATATGAATTTAGTCAGATTTTAACATTTCCTGAATTTTATTTGGTTTTAGAAAACTTCGGCGACTTTTCTCATTCAGGGACATTCTACCCTCTGTCATTGACATGTGGGCCAGAGGGCGAGAAGGGCCACCGCGCGTGAGCGGCCGACGCGGCGCTGACACGTGTGCACGGCGGGGATCGCGGGTTGAGCTACCAAAAAGCAGAGGGCCTATGTGCAAAACTGCCAGGTGTGCTCCGATTCGGAACCTGACGAAACTGAACGAGGGCGCGCGAAAACTGCTAGCTGACCCTTACTTCGGTCGACGATGCTGAGCAAACTGTTGCGAATTAGGGAAAACCACAAAAACATAAAATGTAGAGATTAGTTAGAGCTACATCTTTCGGGTTTGGAGCGTCACCAACGGAGGACTCTACGCGCCGGGAATCTACAACGAACAGAGGCCGACCCGAGGGCAAAAGACTGAACTTCATCGTCAGACGCAGAGGGTTTTTAGCTGATCTTGCGAGGATAAAGGCGATGGCTACAGATCGAATTTAAAGATGATGTCAACACGAAAAACGTAGAGGAAAGGTAGGGCTACAACTTTCATCAAGGGGGCATCGCCGGATCTTGGCTGCAGCGGGCGGGGCACGATGACGAACAGTGGCGGAAAAACTGCAGCCGCTGCTGTCGAACGTTGTCTGTCGGTCGGACTGCCGGCGAAAGCGCGGCGTCGCGGCGAACTAGGAGACGACCGAGGCGAGGCTACGGCGCACAACAGCTAAGGAGGAGGAGGGGAAAAGGAAAAGGGGGCTCACCTAGACCGATTCCCAGAGGAATCGAGGACGGGGGTGGTCGGAGTGGAGGACGGCGACGGCTGCGCTGCTCCGGTACTTGGTCAGGAAGAAGGGGAAGCCGAGCTCCTGGGACGGACAGCTCCTCTCGAGGGACCCCAACAACAGCGCGGACGAGGCGTGCGATCCCGGCTTCAGCGGTGCTCACCGGCGACCATGGCGACCACTGTGGCTCCGCTTGCTGCTGCCGCGGGAGGGAGAAGGACAGGGGAACAGGGGATGGCGGCGGAGAGGAGGGGAAGAGGAAGGCTAGGGTTGCAGGGGGGGCCTCCGCGGCTTGGGGATAAGAAGGGCGGAGGGGTGACGCGGCTGACGGCGACGCGACGGGGACCTGCTCCTCTACTGCTTTCCGTCTGCGTGTCTTCAGAGAGGAGGGCGAACGGAGAAGAGGTACAGGACGACGACGCCGTGAGCGAAAGGGTACTGGGCCAGGGGGTGGGCTGGGTTGCTGCTTCTCTCGCTCGGGCTGATGCGACTGGGCCAAGGTGGGCTGCTACCAGGTATGTTCTCTCCTTTTCCTATTTTTTTTCTGTTTGTTAATTATTTGTTTGTTCTTTTTATTCGATTACAAAAATCAAACCAGCTTATAATTTCAAAATCTTTTGAACCCTTTTTACCAGGAGGTTTTGATTAGGGGGCTTGACTAAGAGGGGAGGCAAGGGCAAAAGAGATGGGGGATAAGGAGATGCCACATACATGGCTTATGAATGAGCCAAGTGGGGCATTTTACAAGATTAAGAAGATATGGGGTTTTTGCAATTTAGAAGAAAACATGTGTAAAATTAGGGAAACTTCACATGGAACCAAGGCTTGAAGGAACAAAACAGAGGGAAAAAGATGAGGTGGTTCTTGCATGGCCCATGCAAATGCATTAATTGCTAGGTCTTATCCTGTGAAAACAAAACAATATCTCATGGCATTTATTTATTTGCATCCTCCAAAGTTGGAGTAGGGGCCAAGCAAAAGTATTGGTAGCATAGGACCCACCCTATCTCTCATGAGCTAGACCAAACACCAAAAGAAAGAATAATTGCAAGCTCATGGTTAATGGGGTGGTGGAATTGTCAGGTGGTGAAAGAAAAGGTGGTGGAGTTAATAAGAGATATGCCCCCAACTCAACTTGGGCATTAAACAATATATCAAGAACCAAATACAATATCAAGAGGAAAATACAATTAACAATGCATATGAGATAAGAACCAAATGAAAAAGGGGTTTTATATGATGCTCAAATGCAAGGAGGCATGATGACATGAGCATGATATGATGATGATGCAACAATTATATGTAGGAAGTAGCATCTATATAGACTAGGCTAGTAGCATTGCAATTGTTAGACAATTGGGATGCTACAAAGCCAACGCCTATCTAGAAGTATGCCTGGTCAAGACCAAGGTCAATATTTGCCTCTTGAAGAAGAGAATCATTCCAATGATGATCAAGGTCAAGTTAATGGTCAAGACGAGGACCAAAATTATGAAGTGATCCCCACAAGAAACAGCAAGGAGATCAAAACTCGTCGCCAAGCTAGAATGGATAGAATATTGGAATTAAGAGACCACACTCTTGAGAATGTGGTAGGAGATATAAGAAGAGGGATATCCACTCGAGCTCAACTGAATAACTTTTGTGAGCACCAAGCACACATTTCCATGGTGGAACCAAAGAAAGTTTGGGAAGCTCTTGAAGATTCGGATTGGTTGGATGCAATGCACAAAGAGCTCAATAACTTTGAGAGAAACAAAGTATGGAAGTTTGTTGAAAAGCCAAAAGATTGCCGCAATGTTATTGGCACCAAGTGGATATTCAAGAACAAGCAAGATGAGCTAGGAATTGTAGTGAGGAACAAGGAAAGATTGGTTGCACAAGGGTTCTCTCAAATTGAAGGCATTGACTATGGAGAGACATATGCACCCGTGGCTCGCCTTGAGTCCAGCTGTATCCTTCTTTCTTATGCGGCACATCATAACTTCAAATTACAACAAATGGATGTAGAAAGTGCATTTCTTAATGGTCCATTGCATGAGTTGGTATATGTAAAGCAACCCCCAGGGTTTGAGGATCCCAAGTTAACAAAACCACGTCTATAAACTTGATAAGGCACTCTATGGACTCAAACAAGCCCCACGCACGTGGTATGAGCACCTTAGAGAGTTGTTGTTAGACCGTGGGTTTGAGGTTGGGAAAATCGATCCCACTCTTTTAACTAAGAAGGTCAATGGGGATCTTTTTGTATGCCAAATATATGTTGATGATATTATCTTTGGCTCATCTAACAAAGCTTTTAATGATGAATTCTCAAAGCTTATGACTAATAGGTTCAGGATGTCTATGATGGGAGAATTGAGGGTATTTCTTGGCTTTGAGATCAAGCAAGTAAGAGGAGGGACATTCTTCAACCAAGCCAAGTATACTCAAGATATGCTCAAGAGATTCAACATGAAAGATCTAAATGGAGCTCCCACTCCCATGGCAACAAATACCCATCTTGAACTAAACCCAAATGGTAAAGATGTGGATCAAAAGGTATACCGGTCCATGATTGGTTCTTTACTTTACCTTTGTGCATCTAGACCCGATATTGTGTTGAGTGTAGGAGTGTGTGCAAGATATCAAGCGGCTCCTAAATAAAGCCATTTGATGATGGTCAAGAGAATCTTTCGATATTTGGTTCATACCCCAAACTATGGTATTTGGTATCCTAGGGGCTCAACTTTCTCTCTTTGTGGATACATGGATTCGGATTGGGCTGGTGACAAGGATGATAGGAAATCAACCTCCAGGTCTTGCCAATTACTTGGGATGTCCTTAGTGTGTTAGTCTTCTAAGAAGCAAAATTGTATATCTCTCTCCACTGCCGAAGCCGAGTATGTGGCAGCTGCTAGTGCTTGTACTCAATTGCTATGGATGAGGCAAACTTTAAAGGAATACGGTGTCCATTGTGACAAAGTGCCTCTTCTATGTGACAATGAAAGTGCTATCAAGATTGCCTATAACCCAGTGGATCATACAAGGACAAAGCATATTGAGATTCGTCATCACTTCATTAGAGATCATGTTGCTCGAGGTGATATTGAGCTATCCTATGTTTCAACCAAAGACCAACTTGTCAACATTTTCACAAAGCCACTTGATGAAGCAAGGTTTTTGTTATTTGAGGAATGAACTAAATATCGTAGATTCTAGGAGCTTGACTTGATCACCTTGCATACTCACCTATGTCTTGACTCTTATTTGGTTTAGGTGCAGGCATGGAGATAGGGGGAGTGCGGTCCTAATACATTGGACTATCCCTCCCCCCATAATGCCAACATTAAGAAAATCAATCCTCTTAATATCATTTAGTGATATGTGAGCTTCATTGATGAGTAGTGGCTATGAACCCAAGGATAATTCTTCGCGGTGTCATGCCACAAACTCTTACATGGTGGCCTCGGCCACCGCCCTCTTCATAATTGAAGAGTCGGTTCTTGATTTGTTTGGTTTGGATCTTAAATTGTCATCTTCTTAACTATCTATGGTTTCTTGGATCTTCACAGAACAACTTCTGAATCCTAGGCCTATACTCATCCCTAAAACATGCTCCTCTTGCCACACATTTGTCCACTATTGTATCTAGGGTTTTCTGGTCATGGGGGACGAATTGTCCGCACTGAACCGACTGGAGTGTACGGCCAATTCAGCCCGGACACTCCGGCCGGGCCAGACACTCTGGTGAATCTCACCCGGACAGTCCGGCACCAGCGGTTTCGATCGTGTAAAAGGGGTCGGGGAGAAGTGGACGGTTCAGTCCTCCTTCTCCTCCCCGACTTTCTCTCCTCCAAAGCACTGCTTCCCCAACCAGGATCTCCACCGGGAGGGCTCCTCCACCTCGGATCCGACCGTTGCCGCCATCCATTACCCTCCCCTTGCCGTTGGGACCCGTTCCCCTCCGATGAAGGCCTCCATGGATACTGGTATTTTGCCTCCCCCTTCTCCATCTCTAGGGTTACCTCTAGATGCATTTTTGGAGGCAATGACCCACCTATATCCATGGATACATCATACTGCATGCGATACTAGTCATTGTAGTAGGTCTAGCAATCCCGATCTTCTCTGGTTGAACATTCTCGCATTGTCCGAAAAATCACCAAGACTCCAGCCGGACTGTCCGGTGTGTACAGGGCGAACACTTCGGTCATGTCGGAATGTCCGGCCCATACGCACCGGACTGTCTGGGTTGGGCGGAGTCTCCGAGGTGTTTTTGCCGAATAGTCCGGGTGTTCTCAACTAGTGTTGATCCTACATTACTTTAGCTACTACTATGTGTTTACACCTCCTAGACAAATGTGCTTACCCATATGCTACCCTTCTGCTCTGAATTCACAGGTAGCTCTCGTCCTCGTAGCTCTAGGGCTGTTCAGAAAGCTCATCCTCGTAGGTTCAGGGACGAAGAGAGTGATGTCCATATTGATCCGTCCATGGTCAGGCAGGCTGCTCGTGACCATGCTGTAGTTAAGTACGAGAAGGTCAGAAAACTGAAAAGAGATGAAGCCAAGCGCCAGAAATATGAGGCATTGACCACACTGGCAGAGTTGGGCACCGAGGAGTTTGTGGAGATGTGAGTCCAGCAGTTTTATTCTCTGTAGCGCACGTCTGAGGATGAACGCTTCTAGAGGAATGAGCAGGCCCTACTCTTTTCTGAGGTGTTTTGTGCTTTCAGGACTCTTGTGTGCCCCATGTAGTGGTTGGATATTCCAAAGCTCCAAGCTCACAGGTACTTTGAGGAAGCTCTTTGGGTGACTGAGAAGATGGGGTTGCACACCATCTTTCAAGCAAGAGAAGACTACAACATTGAGTTGGTCCAGCAGTTCTATGCCATGGTGGTCTTTGGGGACACTACTGATATTCCCCTTGAGTGGATCTCTGGCACTACTAGGTGTCGCTCTAGCATGGCTCAGTTTGCACACATCCTTGGAGTGCCATTCAACCCCAATGCTCCCAGTGGTCACAGGATGCATGTACATGGTCAGGCGTATGACAAGAAGTTGTTGGCCCCAATCTACTCTTAGAATGGTGTGGTTGGCCAAACCACCAACATCAAGCTCATTTACAACATTCTGCTTCGCATGTTTCGCCACACTTTCACTCCCAAGGCGAGCAACAAGGATGAGATGAGAGGTGCAGAGATCAATCTTATGGCCCATGCTCACTCAGTGTATGCTCACGGTCTAGATCATCCAGGTGGTGCCATAGATGTCATGAATTTCATCTATCGGGACATGTACAAGTGCATCACTGACAAGAAGTGTCCTCTGTTTGCTCCATATGTGATGAAGCTCATTGTTGCTCAGGCTCCAATCACTCCACTGCTCTACACTGACCTTGTTGCACACCTTCCTGCCAAGTTATAGAGGAAGGCTGCCCCCACCACGAAGGCACCTCGTGGCTACCCCCTCCTCAGGACATATTTGAGGATGATGAGATGGATGCGGATGCATCTGGTAGTGATGGTGGGTCTGAGGAGGTTCCGGAGGCTGTGACCCATGGCCCTCGCATGAAGCATGCCAACAATGCATATCGCTTCACCACCTCCAAGGAGGAAGTGCACAAGAAGGTGAAGAAGGCCTCCTGGTGGAAGAAGCTTCTCCTTTGCCAGAACATTGACATTCGCCATGGACAGTACGAAGCATACAAGGCGAACCAGAATGTGATGAGGGAGCTCAAGCGGATCAACTAGCCCATGGATGTTGATCCTGCTCAGCAGCAGACATCAGATGGCACTCTTTCTATGGTCACTGGAGTCAGGGACGTGTGGGCTGGTCCATGTTTGAGGACGTGTCGTCTTCTTCTCGCCCTCACGACCAGAGCTCTACTCAGGAGGATCAGGATGATAAGGATGGCGATGAGGATGATGATGAGGATGAGGATGAGGAGGAGGATGCCACCACCGATTACTACAGTGGCTAGGGTTGGCCTTGGGATGCTTTAATTGTGGTTTTTTCCCTTTTTGGCGTCTCGATGCCAAAGGGGGATAAGTAGCCCCTTTATTAGGTTGCTACCGGGGATTTGCATGGGTACACGAGCTTCATGTTATTTCGATTTGCCTCTTTGAAGCTTTGTGTCTTTATCCTACTTGTTGAGTACTATGTTGTGTTGAACTCTGTTATATGTGTTGTGACATGCTTACCCGGTTGTGTTAATGACCATGTTATGCCTAGCTTATTGATCTAGTGGTTATTATATCGAGTCATAACTTGTTGCTACAAAATCTAGTGGGGATGTGATCCTAGGGTGTGTGATCTTGTATTCAAATGCAAAGCCAAAATTGGTCACACATCTAGGGGGAGCCTCACTATATTTTGTATATCTCCTTTTGTGAAAATTATTACCTATCCTATTTCCAAATCCTTGGGTTGTCATCAAACACCAAAAAGGGGGAGATTGAAAGGGCATTTATGCCCTTCCTATTATTTTGATGTTTGTTGACAACACTTGGATAGGTTGAATCTGCTGCTAAATGTTTCAGGAGATATCAGCTACTCGCATGTATTTTGCACTGAAAGAAAAGAGCTCCCCAGGATCATGTCTGTCCAGGAAACAAGTCCCAGCCAGACTGTCCGGCTGATCTACGCCGGAATGTCCGCCCCCGGCCAGACTGTCCGGTTGGATCCGGCCGAACTATCCGGCCCTGGGAAGTGGGCGACTTTGTCGGACATTCAGAACATCATATCGGACACTCCCTGGACTCAATCCGGACACTAGCCGGAAACTTTGCCAGGCCGGAGTGTCCGGTCGGTTTCGCCCGGAGTGTCCGGCTGATGTTCCGGACCGTCCGGGGTAAGTGACTCCCAACGGCTCTAATTCTAGGGGGCCTATATAAAGGCCCCTTCTTCTACCTTGGGAGCTGCTCGTCCACCTCAAGAACTCCAGCACCATTTGAGCCACCAAATCCACAAGATCTCTTCACTCAACCATCCAAAGTCATTGATCTTTGGAAATTCGAAGGAGAAGGCCTTGATCTACAGGTTCACCAAGAGAGATCTTCATTTCCCCCTCATTCACTTGAGGGCCCCTTGCTCTAGTGTTTCTTTGGAAACCCCTGCTTGTGATTTGGTTCTTACTAGCTTGTCTTTGATTGTTTGACATCTAGCTTGTATTCGGGAGCCTCCAATTAGGTTGTGGATGTGTGCCTCGAACTTGTTGTAAAGGTGCCGGTTTCCACCTCGAAGGTTTCCATATAGCAGAAGAGGTGAATCGAACCCGTTGGGATGAGGCTCATCGAAGAACAAGGGAGGCCTCTCGTGGTGTTGGTGGTTTGAAACCACGCCCTCTCCAAACGTAGACGTACTTCCCCTCAAAAGGAAAGAACTACGGGAAACAAATCCTTGTGTCTCCACGTGCTTCACTTCGGTTACTTCTATCCTTTACCGTACTTTACTTATCTAGTTCTTGCTTAGTATACGTGCTAGATTGACATATAGGTAAATTCACCATAGTTGCATAATATAGAGAATTTACCTTTTGTGTCAAACCCTAAATTTACCTTTTGTGTCAAACCCTAAATTGAAAATGAGTAAAATTTGAAGTAGCACCTATTCACCCCCCCCCCCTCTAGGTGCCCATATGATCCTTTCAATCTCGCTAGGGTTTATAGGATTATAACCGAATCAGTTTAGCTTTCGGATGATTTGACCTAATCCTACTGGGCCTAGCTAGGGTTTTGGGCCTTTAGCTCCCAGTCGTCAGGCCTCCTTTGAAGGTTCCTTCCAGTCATCATGCCCGTGCCTGCAGGCCCACTCGTTGTGGGCCAAGGTCGGTCGAATCTCCCTCCTAGGCATACCCCGATTGGTATATCCCATCATGTATGTTAAGGGCGTGTTTGGTAGCCCGGGGCAAGCCAAGAATTCTCATTCTGACCAAGATTTTCGGGAATTCAGCTGTTTGGTGGCCCGGTTTTCCCGACTAGGAACTACTGACCTCATGCAAAAAAGAGCTCTCGGCCATGCCTGATAGAGAAGCTCAGATCGAGGTTCGCTACTCGGCAGGGCTAAACTCGTTCCGAAATTCCCCCCGCGTCTCGCCCTGGGCCCGTGACCCACAAGGGTCACCGCCCCTCAGCCTCATTCTCCCCCAAATCACCCGCTCTCTCACTCCACCTCTGGACCCTGCCTAGATGAGCACCGCCGCCGCCTCCTAGACGTCGGGGCGCCTCCTCCATGCTGGTCATCGTCTCCTTGATGCCAGCCTCCGCTTCCTCAGTGTCGGCCTCCACGGAGAAGCTCGCGGTCTGGCCACGCCTCCTCGACGCCGGCCTTATGCGGAGAAGCTCGCGGTCTGGCCGCGCCTCCTCGACGTCGGCCTCCGTAGAGAAGCTCGCGTTCCGGCCGAGCCTCCTCAATGCCGGCCACCGCCTCCTCGACGCTAGCCTCCTGGGAGAAGCTCGCGGTCCAGCCGCGCCTCCACGACGCCGGCCTCATGCGGAGAAGCTCGCGGTCCGGCCGCGCCTCCTCGACACCGGCCTCCGCAGAGAAGCTCGCGGCTCCGGCTGTGCCTCCTTGATGCGGAGAAGCTCGCGTTGGTCCGTTGACCAGAACCAGAACCATGGTGTTGGTCTGTTTAGGGATTCGATTGCTTTTAACTTTTTTGTCCAAGGACCTCTATGTAAAAAAAATCGAGACAGACTACCAAACAACATCTTAGTCCAGCTTGTTTCAGCAAACCCGGGTTACCAAACATGGAAGGATATCTGAATTCGGCTTAGCTAGGGTCAGCTTGTATGAGGGTAGATAGCTATTCTCCACTGACCCGGTCTACCAAACACACACCCTAAGGCTCCTTCTAGGATGGCTTTCCGATGATGCACCGCCAGCCTTAGGCCGATGAATCAATTCAATTATCGCTTCTCGGTCGCACGCACTCGTTGTCCAGCATGCATGCAGGCCAGGTCTCCGTTCCATTCGATATCCATACATCCATCAGCATCGTCCTCTGTCGAGCGCCCGCCCCCTCGCGACACCCGCCCCCTACTCCTTGATCCCAACCCACTACACCAGTTGCAATCAACCCGTATGCATATGTTCAGTCCTCCCTCCACAGATCAGAAAACCAAACGCCAGCACCGATTGATTTTCATCTCTCATTTTCCATCACACCCGTATGTGCCCGCTGCGCCCTGGTAGTAGCAGAGCAACCAACATGAGCAGGATCCACCCTTCCGATCGCCGCGCCGGCCATGGCGATGATGCCCGGCGTGCTACATCAGATCATCAGCAGCCGGCGGTGTGCACGGTGTGGAAGAGGTCCAGCATGGGGTTCCAAGGGACCGATGGCTCCTCCATCTACAACGCCGCGGGGAGGCTCGCCTTCCGCGTTGACAACTATACGCCCGCCGCCCGAAAGCCTTCACCGGCGAGCTTCTGCTCATGGACGGCCGTGGTGCCCCTCTCCTGTCCCTCAGGCCTCAGGTATGATCACCGCTTCTCTGCACGCAGGTCGCAGCACCATCTATAGAAGAAAACTTTGCATCTTCGCAGCTCTCCGTACGTTGCATCTTGTTTGTTAACCTTTACTTGCTCTGTTAATTGTGATAGATTCTTAGCCTGCGCGACACACACTGACATTAAGGTCGTGAAACTCCTCGATGATCCGGTTTCACAAGTGGCAGCACGCCCGAGGTTTCACACACGTTCGGTGTTCGACGACTTCCAGTCGAAATGCGGAAGTAGATCTTCTGTCCGAAATCATCGCAGCATAACGGTGTGCCGTAGTGAAGCAGTCTCCTACTCCTGTAGCCCTTACTTAGGGCCGCAGTCGTAAGAGAAAGAAGAGAGATAAAATCCCTAAGGAAATTGGATTAGAGATTATTCTGTACTTGTTCCTCCCATATAAACCTTCTTATATATGGAAAAAGAGGACACCTCCATCCACTCAAGTCTCCAGGTGGGACTAAAGGGAAAGGAGGTGGAGGCATGCACCAGGAGGAGGGTGGGCCTCACGCGCGGCCCGTGGGAGGCCAGCTTCGGGGTGGGCCCAACCTGCGCGCCCTCCAAGGCGGTGGCGGCGGCTTGCCCTATGGTGGTTTGCCTCTTGGGCCTTGTTCCCTCCAGGGACTTGGCCCATTAAGGAACTTTGCCCAATAAAAATTAATTTAAATATTATTTTATTATTAATTCTAATAATTAATATAAAATACATATCATTAAATCTTTCTTGAACCGAAACACCTTTCGCTTCACTTCAATTTTCTTTGGATTCTTTCAAAACAATTTTGGTTCTCTCACTAAATACTTCCGGTATTTTCTTCTCTTTCTTTCTGTGATTTCATCAATTCTAGAGTGATCTCTAAGCGTCGTAAAACCCTTAAGTGTGTTACCCTACGGTTCAGGAACATCACAGACTTGATCGAGATGACTCTCGAATCAATGATCAATAGCGGGACCAGAATGCCATAATGACCCCTGTGCATTCCACGATTTCAACGTCGTTTGAGCCATAAACATCGAGTCCAATTCGTTTTGTTTCTTCGATACCTGACTTGTCCGACAACTGATCATTAGTATCATGATACCTTATTCAATCTTGTTACCGACAAGTGTTGCTTTACTCGTTCCGTGATATTCCATCCCCGGGATCTAGTCATGCGCTGCGCATTTTATCGATGTAATTTCACCGAGTGGGAACAGTGTATCTTCCTGTTATAGAGGAGAAAAATACCGATCTCGATGCATACGCCTCGACGTTCCCCTCTGGAATATCCAACATACACTTTTATGATCACCCTGTTATGGTGTGACGGTTGATGCAATCTAAGCAGCCGCGGGTGACAGTGATTAAATATGATCTCACGGTCTAAGGATTAGGATATTTCATTTCTAACTATTGCAACAATGAACTTTGTAACTTGATCGTGTTGCAATACTTATATGGATAATGTCCATCACATTATTTTACCAATGATATGACTTCATTGTCAACTGCCATAAATGCTCCATGATGACGAAACCTTGATCATCAATTGCCCAATGAACTAGTTGTATAGAGGCTACTAGGGACCTTTGGTTTGTTTATGTCAGGGACCTGTCAACTGGGGTACCATGTCTCGACGGTCGGCAGCCCCCCAGCGCCTCGCGATGCCGTACCCTCGCAAGCCCTCGTTACCTCTTATAACGGGAGCGGCCGGGTCATCCCTCGAGAGGGCCCCCTCGTGAGGAAACGCCCTCCCGAGCAAAAGCGCCTACAGAACCTCCCGCGGGTGCCTCGGAGCATGCCCTGGGCCCTTCGGTAAAACTGCTAAGCAATCGGAGAGCGGTCCGGGTCACGACAAAGGGCACAATTGTTTTTCCCTCACCATTTTCCTCAGAAAAGGAAGATCCGTTCCACCCGCCTTTCCTTGCAGCAGGGGGACCGATGACCTCAGCGCATTGGTTACACTAGTTGTTGTTTGGCTGTTAAGGGGATAGTAGGCAGCGCTGGGTGAAGACAAACTGGGAAAAGGGAGGCTACTTTATCAACCGGCGGAGGCGCGTCCAGGTCCAAGACTCAGTCCACCAAAAAGTAGCCTTGTAGACCAGAACCTCGGGGGGCGGCACTGTGGTGACCCTTCCCGCCCATAGACTGCGGGAAGAGGCCCGACACCACCCTATATAAGGAACCCTTATCCTACCTTGGAGGGGGCGATCCCAGATATCTAAAACCCTAGACTTTCATCCTCCATTGTAACCTCGCGAGGAAGGCGAGCAATAAAACAAAGTAGGAGTAGGGGCTTTACCTCCTCACGGGGGTTCCGAACCTGGGCAAAAATCCCGGTTTTTGACCTCTTTGTCGTGTGCTTGCTCTGTCACCGTCACCATCGTCGAGTTCCTCTGGAATCGTGTGTTCAGCCCCCTCACAAACCAAGGGATCATTGGACCCTAGTTTCCTTCGCGGGACAAATCTCTGACATTTGGCGTGCCAGGTAGGAGGCTGAGGTGTACTTTCAAGACCTTCGACGGCCTCGGCAAGCATACCCTCTGTCGCACGGCAAGCAAGGCCTAGACAGAGCTGGCTCCGCAGCGCGCCACCTCCGAGCAAGTTCCATTGATGAAAGATGAGGGGGTACCACCTCCTACCGCCTGTCGCGGGAACCCAGTCCCTCCTCGCACGGTGTCATGTCGCTCTCCCGCACTGCGTCGTCCCGCGGCCACCCCGAGCAGCTCACCCCGGAGGCCGCCAAGCGCATGGTGTGCAAGCTCCTGGACCACCCGCCGGCTGAGCAGGGTCAGGAGAGGTGGCACCGCCGGATCACCGAACTTCTTGACGCCGACACCCTCTCCCCTGAGGGCCCGGGGGCTCGGCCAGAGGGCGGGAAGCCGGGGGCTGGGGCTCACTTCCGGCCCGTCGACGTGGAGAGGCGACCAAGCCGGACAATGCCACTCCGCTGCCTGCAAACAGCTTCCAGATCATCTTACCTCCCACAGCCGCGGCGCCACCGCACGAGCACCTTCACAGAGGAAATCGTGGTCACATGGCAGCAGAACCGTGCGGCCCTCACCAGCGGCAAGGCGGTCCAGGCTAATGGCTGCCTCGCGTTCACCAAAGGCCTCCATCACGTGGTCTGGCCCCACAAATTCCGCCCGGAGACACCGACTCGCTACGACGACACAACTAACCCGTGCGAGTTTCTTGAACTCTATACCACGGGCGTCGAGGTGGTGGGAGGACACGATCGTGTCATGGCAAACTGGTTCCCCTATGCCTGAAGGAGACGGCCAGTACCTGGCTAATGAACCTCCTTGAGGAGTCGATCGGCTCATGGGTGGAGCTCAGCTTCCTCTTCATCTCCAACTTGAAGGAAACCTAAGAGTGCCCGCTCACCTACTACGACCTCCGTCAGGTACGCCAGCAGCCTGGAGAGACCCTCTTCAAGTTCCTGTAGAGGTTTAGCCGAGTCCGCAACAAGATCCCCAAAATATCGGACTCTAATGTCATCACCACTTTCTCCGAGGGCGTAAAGGACGTCAAGATGAGGGATAAGATCGCGATCCGGGGCGAGTGCCTCACCACCGTGGCCGAGCTCTTCGTCATGGCCGAGAAGTGTGCCAAGGCGAAGGCGGGGCGGATGTTTGGCCTCACCGAGGCAGAAGCCACCCCCAAGGCCTCAGGCTCATCCAAGAGCAAAGATAAGGACCCCAAGCGCAAGACCGCCACCGTCCGGGTAGAAAAACTAGACCGCAAGAGCACTCGCGAGGGGAATGGCAAATGGGAGCGGGATGATAGCTCGTACTGCCACTTCCACAAGAAGTTAGGCCACCCCACCGACGACTTCTATGAGCTCAAGAAACTCTGAGACTTACGCAGCAGCCAGAGGAAGGGGAGGCCGGGCGATGAGCGAGGTGGCCAAGGCGGAGACAATCGAGGGGGCGACCGCTGGAACAACAACTCGAGCGGATGTGACGCCCCTCGGTGGGCCACCAAGCCAACGCCGCACAATAGCACCCTCACCCCCAGGAAAAGGGACGTCCCGAGGACCCTGGGGGCTACCAAGTGCCACAGGGTGCCATAGCCTGCATCCTCGGTGGTTCCCAAGCCCCAACGTCCAACCGACACTTCAAGCTACTCACTCGCGAGGTGCAGCTGCTAGGCCGGGAGTCCCCTCACCGAAGCTCAGGTGGTCCCAGTGCGCCATCACCTTCGATGCCAGCGACCACCCAATCTCCACTAGGCCTATGGGCACCCTCCCCCTAATATGCACCCCCACCATCAACAAAATCGCAATTGCAAAAAACCTCATCGATGGAGGCGTGGGCTTGAACGTGATCTCCACTGAGACTTTTTCCTAGCTGCAGGTGCCGTACGACAGGCTGATGCCGACCATGCCGTTCTCCGGGGTGACTAGAGGATCCAACATACCTATCGGGCAGGTGCACCTCTCTGTCATGTTCAGGACACGCAACAACTACCGCATCGAGCTCATCAACTTCGATGTGGCACACATCAACCTCCCGTACAACGTCATCCTTGGCTACCCCACGCTGGCCAAGTTCATGGCCACTACTCACCGTCTACAACATGATCAAGATGTCTGGCAGCAGTGGCGGAGTCATCACAGTCCACTGTGACGAAGTGGAAGCCCTACGCTCCTTGGAGCATGCCCACAAGAACACCTCCACCGCCTACCCCGAGGGTGTGGATGCCCTGGACTAGGTTGGAGTCTCAACCAGGAGGAAGCAGATGATGGCCCAAGAGAACGCATGGCAAAGAGAGCGGCATCCTCTCTATTCCTGCCTCACGAGGGACATGACGTGGCGGAGCTCACGACCTCAAGAGGAGCCCGGGGCACCACCAGCCGCCCTCGCGAGGGATGAGGTGCCTCCCGAGGATGGTGATGATGCGGGAGCTCCGTACTTCCCCATGGACTCCACCCAGTGCGCGTACAATGCCCGCCGCCCTCACGGTAGCGACTGAGCGACCGGATGGGCCAATAGACAGGTTGTTGGAAGGTGGCAAAACCTCTCCGAATGGCGTGCCTAACTACGTGACTTTTGAAGGTGAACCTCGAAAAACCCTCAGGCCTTACAGTTTCACCTCTAGTTAAACCCCGTGCAAGCCATAGTGCATTGTAATAAGCTCGCACTGGTGGTGTTCCCTTGGATCTTGTGCTGAACGCATGCTTGGCTATTTGGTTTTTCCTCGAAAAAGCATTTCTCCAAAAAACCACGCCGCCAGATTTCCCTAACACACTCCGCGTGAGCAGGGGCTGGGGACGGTACCTTCCACTGGGCTAGTCCCACGTTAGCATCAGAGCCTACGGTCCGAGCTCTGAACTCACAGGACATTCCCGGCCATGAGTTGCCTCGCCCACGGTCCCTGGTACTTGAGATCCTCGAGCGGTACGTGTGCGGGCCTCTAGCGGTGCACGCTTTTCCCTACGACCCTCTCCTGGTAAGGTCTATGGGGCAGCTTGTCAAGACCTAAAGTGTCGAGCTCTGAACTCGTGGCCCGTTCCTCGGCCATGAGTTACCTCACCCACGGTTCCTGACCCAGTTTATCCTTGCAATGGCTCGTGAGGCACTGCCCCTCCATGGCCTGAGCTCGTCATGACCTGAAGTGTCGAGGTTTGAACTAGCAACCCATTCCTCGGCCATGAGTTACCTCACCCACGGTTCCTGACCCAGTTTATCCTTGCAACGGCTCATGAGGCACTGTCCCTTCGTGGCCTGAGCTTGTCAGGACCTAAAGTGTCGAGGTCTGAACTCGTGGCCCGTTCCTCGGCCATGAGTTACCTCACCCATGGTTCCTGATCTAGTTTATCCTCGCGACGGCTCATGAGGCACTGCCCCTTTGTGGCCTGATCTTGTCTGGACCTAAAGTGTCGAGCTCTGAACTCGTGGCCTGTTCCTCGGCCGTGAGTTACCTCACCCATGGTTCCTGACCCAGTTTACCCTCGTGACAGCTCGTAAGGCACTTACCCCTCGGGGGACCAGGGAGTCGCAGGGCCTAATGTGTTGAGCCTAGAACTTATCGCCCAGCAGAGCCTGATGACCTTCTCCTCGAGAGGTTCGAAGAGTGCCTCATGAGGCACTCACCCCTCAGGGGACCAGAGAATTGCAGGGCCTAATGTGCTGAGCCTGAAACTTATGGCCCAGCAACACTACCGAGCACCTCTCCCACGACTCTTAGCGCCCAAACGACTGAGCCTAGGGGCATATGAAGTCTTCCCATGGACCACCGGCTAGCAATGCCCAGAAAGGACACTGGCCCCTAGTGCCACCACTAGAGGTCACCTGCCTGGGCGTAGCCTCCACAAACCCCCACCTCGCGAGGCTTCACCACCGGACACCAACCCACAGGAGGCTCTACCACGGGGCACGCGAGGCCCGTCGGTCGCCCCCTGCTGCGATCGATCAGTCCAGTGCCATGAACATCAAAACTCCAAGCATCACAGCAAAACATGCAAAGGGAGAAATAACAAGCACTGAGATCTGCTTGCATGCATTCATAACAAGTCTTCCTTACAAACCCAGCATGGGAACATAGTACCAAAGGACACTACACCTATGCTAGTAAAATACCCGCGGCTCTAGAACCAAGGCGGCGGACGCGGTACGAACCTGACCTTGCCTCCTCAAGGGAGGTACACCGGGTAGGCCACCCAGCACAGCAGGGTGTTGAACACCAAAACGGAGAAGTCCCTCCCCCCGACATTGCGGAACCGTAGCATGGAGCCACGCCGAATGTGGTGAGCGATGAGGAACTGATTCCAACCGTCACAGAGGTACATCTTGTCGGGAGGAAGGGTCTCCATGCTCACCCACCACCTTTGGTGCCTGCCGGAGTGCCGCAGCTCCACCTCCCCCGGAAGATCCGCCATGACTCCTAGGGCGAAGCGGAATGGGAGCCTCACCTCGACGAACTAGTCAGAATTCCCGAGAATGACGACGAAGTCGATCACCCGAGAAGGCTCGGGGTCATCCTCTATCTTGATCACCACAGGCGGGGGTTGCATGATGACCTCCACCAGAGGCTCGGGCTCGGCGCCAGACCCTCCATCGCGGCCCCATCAGCCGCCACGACCACTCCCGTGGGGGCATCCACACTTGCGCCTTGTCGAATCTTTGCCGGTCGATGCCTCCACGACCAAAGGCGGGGCAACACTGGGGCTAGTGCCACGGCCCCCGCATCGTCCTCAGCCGCTCCCATGTGGACGGTCGCGACCATGCTTTGCTAGAGGAGACACCTCCGCCAGAGGCGAGACGAGGGCGAGAGAACCCCCACCCTCGACCATGGTCCCTCATCCGCCGTAACAATGGGAAGGAGAGGGGACGCCATCTAGAAGAGCAGGGTTTCGCAAAAGCCCGCAACAGAATAAAAGGGGAATCAAGGCGAAGAGTGAGAGCTCACGCGTTCACGCCCTAGTACAAAAGGGGGTCAGAAAGGACGTATCGCTGCCCCAAGCACGGGATATAACTGCAGGGGTCCCACACGCCATCGCATCGTGGGAGAAACTCCTAGAGCAGGAGCGACACGCTTGAGCCTAGCGTTTAATAGCCCGCGGGCGCCTCAAATCTGCGGTCAAGACAAAGGCGTGGCAAGGTCATGATTTCATGGTTAGGCGCCGAGGCCCGCCAACCATCCTAGGTCACTTGCCCCTTAGATTCCTTGAGGGACATGTGCAGGCCCTGGCAACTGGGGTACCACATCCCGACGGTTGGCAACCCCCAGCGCCTCGAGATGCCCTACCCTCGCGAGCCCTGTTACCTCCTATAACGGGAGCAGACGGGTTAGCCCTCGAGAGGGTCCCCTCTCATAAGGAAACGCCCTCTCGAGCGAAAGCGCCTATAGAACCTCCCGAGGGTGCCTCGGAGCGTGCCCTGGGCCCTTTGGTAAAACCGCAAAGCAATAGGCGAGCGGGCCGGGTCGCGACAAACGGCGCGGTCGCTGTGCCCTCACCATTTGCCTCAGAAAATGAAGATCCGATCCACCCGCCTTTCCTTGCAGCAGGGGGACCGATGACCTCAGCGCAGTGGTTACACCGGTTGCCGTTTGGGTGTTAAGGGGACAGTAGGCAGCGCCGGATGAAGACAAACTGGGAAAAGGGATGCTACTTTATCAGCCGGCGGAGGTGCGTCCAGGTCCAAGACTCGGTCCACCCTTGTAGACTAGAACCTCTGGGGGCGGCACTGTGGTGACCCTTCCTGCCCATAGAACAGGGGAAGAGGCCCGGCGCCACCCTATATAAGGATCCCTTCTCCTACCTTGGAGGGGGGCGATTCCAGAGATCTAAAACCCTAGACTTTCATCCTCCATTGTAACCTCGCGAGGCACGGGAGCAATACAATAAAGCAGGAGTAGGGGCTTTACCTCCTCACGAGAGTCCTGCACCTGGGTAAAAAAACCGGTGTCACCTTGTGCTTGCTCCATCACCGTCACCGTCACCGTCGTTGAGTTCCTCCGGAATCGCGTGTTCAGCTCCCTCACGAACCAAGGGATCGTCAAACCCTAGTTTCCTTCGTGGGACAAATCTCGAATAGTTTATATACCACACCCGTATCAATGTTTTCTATTGATACAGTTATAACATGATATAAAACTATTATGAACTAATGAGATATGATAATAAACACCTTTATTATTTTGCTTCTAAGGAATATCTCCTTCACTAAGTTCATACTAACATGTGTATAGAGATGCTATCTAGCTTGCATTGACTACACTAAAGAGCTACGCTAGTCGGACTGACCGAAGGTTTAGCTAACATAAGTAAGACGTTATTCAATACACTTAAAGTAGTGAAATCCTTACACCTAAGGTGATCACACGATATGGGTTACAGTTTATCCAGATTTGAGTCTGCCTAACATTGTCCTAACTGGTATTAGTAAGGTCGGTGCTTGGGCCGCCTAAGTAAGTTGCATGATATGGATCGACCAAAACAAAATTTCCCATCCTCCACAGAGAGATATTCTCTGGGCCTCTCGTGTGATATGATTCAGAAAGCATGACCATGCGCTTCTCAGTTAAGTGTTAACCGGAGTATAATCTGACCAAGTGTTAGGTGGAAAAAATCACATATCACGAGATAAAAGAGATTTAAGATAGCGCCAGCATGGCAAACCTCACACATGTGCCTTTACCACAATTATCGTGAGGCAAAGGGAACCGGGAAGAACATCACATTGATATGCTACTCTTTTTGTTTTCTGAGAGGCAACATGATTTGCTGGAATCCACTTCTGCCTATCAGTTTGAGTGTGACTCGTACTATATCCACCTTACCATGAGCCTGCGGTGTCAGACACTAAAAGGAGTGGATCAAGGCGGATAATATCTGACTTACATAAACCAGATAAGTGGAGGCATTTCTAGGAAGGGACACATGTCAATGGGTTGGGACATTTTGACTATAGTTAGGGTTGTGGACTAAGGGATACCAGCTTTCCCCTCAGCTACTCACTATATAAGGAAGGGTAGGATGGTGATAGAAGATAGAATTGAGAATATCACTTCTTCGCTAGCCACCTTCATGTCTGAAGGGCGGTGGAACCGAGGCTAGCACCTCGCCACCGCTATTCCACCTTGTATGTTTGTTATCCATCAACGGAACCATATTGGGGTGCACGTGCCAAGCTGTGGGGTTCCAGACTTGCTTCAGAGATGGAGAAGTGATCGACATCAGGAAGGAGTTCACCGAAGCTGGACGTGATATGACATTATGTGTACCACACTACCCCGACACACTTCATCGATTCCTCAACCACTCGTCTAGTGGTAAGAACAATACTTAGCTCTAACCTAAATCAGATCTTTGTCGGAGCTTCGCTGGAGTTGGATAAAAAAACTTTGTTGCTCTTTCACCGACCTAAATCGGATCTTGATGTTGGTCAGGCATAGCCCGTGTTGTGAAACAGTATTTCTAACATCCTTTCCCATTTTTGACAATGTGTAATGCACAACAATTTGTCTAATTTTGTCTGTCTTGACATGCACTTCCACCATGTCATTAAAAATTCAGCCAAACTAATGTGCCCCGGGACACACAGAAAAGTCTAGTTTGATAAACGACTGATATACCCTAAAAAGAACTTAAAGAAATCACCTTCGATAATTCCTAGGTAGTGTCTTGGGAAGAAGAGCTATTGCTGCATCCTAAACCAGATCGAAGGATCAGTACATAAGATGTATTCACTGGAAGTAGAACATAATCCTATCAATTAAATCAAGTGCTCCAAAAGAAAAGAAAATGTACCAAATAAAACTTCCCGTACGCAATTTAAAGACTGAAAGGCATGGAAAAACACTCTTCGTACGTGCCATTAACTAGATAAGTTAAGACTTAATGATCCTACCAAAATAAAAAATAAAAACTTTACACTTTGTAAGAAGATTTTCTTGCCCACCGTTATCGCGTTAAAATATATTCTAAAATTAGGGAAGGGAATAAATGATGTCCAATGAAACTATGCCTACATTCAAAACAAGCAGAATATACTAAGGTCCAAAATTATCTAAAATGTAATTTTAAAATAAATCAAAACATGGCATTTTCATATGTGAAAGGTCTTTATATTTATACTAGATGATACCCCGCACGTTGTTGCGGGACTCCTTGGAAATAATTGATGCATCGAAGAAAGAATAATCGAAAAATGTATGATGGTAGAGACATAATATATCCAAACAGTTCCACTGTAAGCATAATATAATCCCATTTCCATTGATATTGGATGAAATGATCCAATTCTTTTCTCAGTTAGCCAGCAAAGTCATGCCACATGGAAAAATAAACTAAGGAACTGAGCGTTTTGCAACTTCTAGTATTGGAAAGATTTGCAGTATCATACAAAGGTGGAACCAAATGCGTCAACTTAAGTTGTGTAGAAATCTGGTGAGCTCTTCTCTAGATAGTATCCATGTTTAACACGAAAAAAAACTAATGTTTGTCTAACCTGAAGGAATCTCCAGAAACAACAAATATATATTTTAACTCATGTCTACATCTCTGAGAAATCATGTGCAACGGATGACAGTCATCCGTCAGTGAAATTTGCAGCATAGCCACCAATGGTGGTAATGAGGTAGTACATAACTCCTATTCAAGCCTAGCATTATGTCTGAAAATGGGGTTTAATTACCGCCATTCACGCTACAATATCAATTCTTGTCATTAGGAATAACCTCATAGCAATTCTAGATGTCCTAATCTTATTATGCACATACATGTCCAAAGATGCTTGCGGTAAACATATCAATATCACCAGTTGTGTAATAATCTCAACTTAAAGTACTGCTCCAATAATAATTGACATTGGGCAGAAAGAGATCCCATTCCCATGTGTGCTCTTCATCCTGGTTCCGAAACAAAGAATAAAAAGGACCATTAACACATTGATGCTCGGTGCAAAATACATAAGTGTGATCCAGCCCTGCAAAGAAAC
The DNA here is from genome assembly GCA_916181665.1 of Avena sativa. Taxonomy (NCBI): domain Eukaryota; kingdom Viridiplantae; phylum Streptophyta; class Magnoliopsida; order Poales; family Poaceae; genus Avena; species Avena sativa. Next base: position 370,485,513 of record OV702290.1, read on the forward strand.
TGAGGTTAACAAACGTCAAAACTAAATTCAAGTGGTTAGTGTCTCTGGACTCGGAATACACGGTCAGAGCTCAGGCGAGAGTCGGTGGCTGTATAGCCTTGCCGTTGTGCTACGGAGAAGGAAAAATATGGAAGGAACGAGAAAAACTGAAAGCGCAACTGGTTGGACGTTGGAGGCCATGGTGCACGGCACAAAGGAAGAGCGCCAGTACCTTGGCGTCAACCTCGTTATCCTCGACGCATACATCATTGGGAAGCCGGCTGGCGTAGTCGCTCGGCATGCCGTCGCCAATTCATGTCAGCATCCACATCCACATCTGCTCCAGTATACCAACGACGTACTGCTACACATGCCTACTTCTTCCTGGATCGTGTCCGCCGCTTGGCCAACTGGAGTCGTATCAGATAGAAGTGGAGGGGTCAGGACCTGGGTATACGACGGAAGGGCTATCACAGCACCGTTCTCCGGTCAGCATGTTTATGGAAGAATTGCAAATCGGGAGCACATATTAGATCTGGAAGTTAGGGTGAAAGCCAATGAGATGTGGGAGAGGGGAAGCGATGAGACCGGGCACCGAGCTGCCGTGGAGAGAAACGCGGCACTGTTCAGATGCTATATAGTGCACGCCACCATCGGTTACTCTTCTATGAATAGCCACAATTAGGGATATTAAAACTGAGTCAAAAAGGAGGCCTCCCACGAACTGGGCAGTTTTGGCCATCCGATCGCGCCCCCACGTCATTCTAGCCGTTGGATGATCCTCAGCTCCCGCGTGGGCCGAATTATCCCTTAGGGACATTCTCTGGACATCAAAAAGCCTTTCTATGCTTAATTGAGCTGGAATGTCTATCTATCGGCCCGCTCTACTCCACCTTTCGACAATCGGTTCTCTTCGCACGGAAAAAAATTGAAGAGGACACATGCGGCATCAGACTCCAATGGAAACCGGGTCTTCTTGCTCATACGGAACCACCAGAAAAAATTTGAAGAGGACACACGATGTTGCGGCAAACTCCAATGTAAATTCAACCACCCAGACAAGACGCACACCTCCCGATCGATTGGACCGCAGGCCGAAATCTAGAACGGACATGCAGCAGGCTCCAATCGAGATTCGACCGACCGAGACCAGATGCACACCTCTCAATCCGTTCGAACGCAGGCCAAAATCTTGAGCGGCCATCAATCTCTCATGCGGATGCGGTACAGATCCTACCCTCGCCTCCCTATTCATGGCGACCTGATGTGCCGGTCTTAATTGATATTTATGATCGTGTTATTTTTTCAATTCTTGCAAATCCCTAATGGTAGTCATGGTGCACAAATTGACGGTGGCAGATGATTATGGTACGTTACTATACAACCTACATGTCTTATAAAATCTCTCGCCTCAGTTTATGCCCGTGCTACTCCCACTCGATAGCAGATTCCAGGTCTCTAATGGTGGTCTGATTGGTTGATTCTATTTTCAAAGGAAATACCCATCTTCTTCAGATAACAATTGTCATCTTTTCTAAATCAGAAATATATTTCTCTGCAGGTTCTGTTTGTTCTAACTCAGCTGCTTACATTCTATGAATGTGGCTCCTCCTACAAAGAGATATGCTTCTATTACTTCCTTCATGCTATTTAAATCTATCCTCATTTTATTTGATGTACTCATGTTCACCTTCCAATTTAGAAAATCATGAAATATTTTAGTAGCACGAACCCTTATCAACAGACAAAACACACGAATCTTGTGTAAGAAAATTATGTGCCTAAGAAAATTTTATGGAGCCTGAAAGAGAGAGAAAGAATATTGACAAAGGAAAACCTACATAGACAAATAGAATAAAATTCTAAGGTATATTTTAATTCAAATAGAGTTTTGCCATTTTATAACTATGAATTTTTCTAACGGACGGACGCGGCAACGCGCGCCTACATGATCTAGTAATATCAATCACTGCCTCGATTACTTGTCTGAGTGGGACGTGAGTGCATGAGTGGTGCCAAAGAGATACAGTAAATAGACCGACATTAACAGAGGTCATAGTGGAGGATGACTCTACGGTTTTTTAGTGGCTGATAATTTTGTGCAATATAAAAAATTATGACATGGCATGCTGAGATGGATAGCTTGCATGTCAAGAGAAATACCTAAATAGGGATGACCTATTTAGATATTATAGATTACCCAAAAGAGCAGTAAAGGGATCCGTCCACTTCCAACTGTAATTGAGGACCTGGGAATTCAATTCCGCACGCACCCACCTATCCCAAATCACCATCTAGTATCACCCTATTCCCGCAGCTTCTCCTCTGTCCTTTCCTTGCTTACTTCCTCGTCGCAAGATCTACTCAGATCTACTCATCTGCGCTCAGGGTAGCCATGGAGGCCCAGATGCATATCAACACCCTCATGGAAAATATGTTCCGCTTGGTGAGAAATTCACTATCTTTTGTGATTTGTGTGGAATTTTGGTTTATCGGTGGATGAGTAATATTGTTGGGGGGATTTGATATTTTTGCTTTATATGGTGGGTTAGGGTTTGTTGGACGAGCAGTTCCAAAATTTGCATATCTTCCAGGCCAAGAGTGCCCCGGACTTCATTGCCAAGGTCATCGCAATATTTGGCAAGGAAGGCGGGCAAATCATTGATGAGCTTGGTGAGATGTTGTAAGTGTGCTTGATCTACTCTCTTGCTCGCTTATCATGTTATGTGAGATCAGATGTTTGATTATTTACATGGGGATTTGATTGTTGTGTGTGCAGGCACAAACCATGTGTGGACTTCAACAATGTGTCCGCTCTTCTGTATAATCTCATGGGGATTAGTGCAAGGTGATATATTTTTCTTATTCATTCATGTCATGTTCATATGTGATTTTGCAATAGTATAGGAGCCATAGTCGTTATTAGTGGCACAAATTGGGTACTAGATCCTGGTATAATGTAAGTGTTTAGATTCGTTGTAAAAAGTCTGGTAACCTTGGGGAGAATTATCGCCGTTTGATTATTGTAGTGTCGTATAAGTAGATCTCATGAACGTGACCTGTTTCCCGTATTGATCAGATAACCCAAAGAGTCTAGATTGGCATTGTTCCATTATGAGTGGAGCTTTTAATAAATATGGTGACTGATGAGATCTGTTTGTCCCTTATAGTGATTTATCATGTACATCTGAAAAACTTGATATGTTTCGTACATATGGCGGGTATATTCAAGTTGATTTGGGGAGAGGTTTGATTTAGGGAGAGGTTGAGATCTGTGTGGCTATTGTGTTATTTTATCATTTAGATCTGATAAATCATTATCACCGTACTATTTTATTACATAGATGCCACAAAATTTTTGGGTCAGTGTAGATCCGATAAAGCATTTGGTTGTTTGACTCTCTTATATTTGATATTCGACAAATCTTATATCGTTGTACCTGTCTATGCTTTAGAGTTGAAACATATGAGCCGCTTCACACAAATCAGCGAATCTGGGAGTAACACTCTAGGTTCTCCCATGTTAAGTGGTTCTACCAATTAATTGTTTAGGGGTTGACATCGCTTTATCCATTGTGTTGTTTTGAACTACTTAGGATAGTTTTGCATGCTCCCAGGGCCGGCTCCGAGATTCAGATGGCCCGGGGCAAAATAAGAATTTGGGGCCCCAGAGTTAGGCTCCAATTTTTTTATATAAAATGCTGCAAATAAAAACTTAAAGTGTACACAACTTAGTAAAACTTGCCTTATGCGCTCCTTCTCCTCTATGATGTGATGATGTAACTCCTTGTCAATTGTTTCATGTTTGCTTGGTCTATTTTCCAGTTCATTCCAAGAGATCTTGCTAGTAAGATGCTAGACACTAGTTTCATGTTCTTTGAGTCATTCAGTGATATGTTCCAATCTGTGAACCCATTATGCCCCAAAGAACTCTTGTAGTTGATAGGATTGAACAACTTACATGAGAAACAAAACTTTTTGTCAACTTGTCTTGAATAGACTAACCATTTTCGATCCGTACCTCTCCATTGCTCACGTTTCTAGAGTAATGGGCATACCAAAAATGTCTTGAGTTGCCATCAACATTGAAAGTAATATTTTCTTCTCTAATAGGCCCCTTCTCTAGTAATGTGTCCTTTACTTTATTATAAAGAGAACCCCAATACCTGGTCATAATTGGTTTCACGTTGACACTAGCAGATTTTGTAGAAAATTAAAATTATCCTCGTTACCACACATATTGTCTTCTATGGGGACCTCATTTTCTTGATCAACATTACTTTGTGCCCCAGCAAGAACTAGCGTTAACTCATTTGGACTTTCCTAAGTGCTGGTTTTACTCTTCAATTTTTTTGAACAGATCCCCTCTCTGATGCTATCAAAATTTCTTCAGGTTCTCTTGTTTTTATTTAGCACTACCCGATAGAGGTTTCTTAACTATGTCAAAGGCAACAAAAGATTTAGAAGTCAAAATCAGCGCATAGAGGCATAGATAGATAGAGTAACCTAACTCGTGTAGAGGAGAAATTAGGAATCAACAAGATTCATCAATCGATTTCGACCATCATACCGTATTCCGGATGGCCTGCTGGAGGCCATCTAGGGCAGTTGGAATGGAAGAGGATTAGACGCAGTAATCAACCGATGAGGTTAGCGATACTGAGAGAGGCGAGGCCTATGTGACGAATTTCCGATGATCCGGTCGGGTCGATCTCATGATTTACAACAAAGTTCCTGGAGTTACCAAGCCCTGGGAGTCGTCGTGGCCAAGTCAAAACAGAACCGTGGAGAGGGCCCTAATGCTGACATGCTACTCTCCATCCGTGTGCAGAAAACATAATATTCCAATCGGTGCTAAGTACTACCATGAGGCCTTTTTACTCTTTATTTTTTCTGCGCTGCTCTCATAACAAGGCATCCTATACACAGTGTATAGCTGTGTAGGGTCCCTAATATTTTTGGGCCCGTGGAGGCTTCCCCTCCCGCCCACCCCCAGGGCCAGCCCTGCATGCTCCGCCTTTGTTTCAGATCATAAATAGCAACTATTTTTGGTGCTGGAATTGGTTGTGATGGTATAGGTGATATGGGTATATCCTATGGGTACCCAGGCTTAGCCTATACGGTCTGACCCAAGAGGATCTTGCAGCGCGATTGAAGCCCAACAAGGATTAGGGTGGCCTAGACCCGGAGGAATGCGACTCCTTGAAGGACACGCTAAGGAGTAGATAGAAAATTCAGAGGGTGAAACCCTAATCTATAACCAACTCAGCCTGTTATCCCAAGACCTGGCCTTCCTACATAAAGTCTAGGAGGGGACATCGAGAAAGACAATATGCAAATCCTAGTTTATACATCGCCAGATTCATCTGCACACCCTCTAATATTAGACTCCATCTATAATCAAGAGCAGACAAGCAGGAGTAGGGTTCCTTCCGAGGACCTGAACCTGAGTAAACGATGTGCTTGTTTGCTAGCCGATTGATGCCTCCCACGCTCCCCACTTCCTCAAACCCAAGTACCTCATCCATGGGCATTCATGAGTTAATCCCTCGTCAATTGGTGTCATCTGTGGGAACTGGGAGTTTTGATGCTACGGCTTCGACGACCCCATCACCCGTGATCTACAACTCCGCTGCAACGGAGAATCAACTCCTCTTTGACACTTTCGACTTTGCCGTCCAATCGCCGGCGGCCCGTCCAGCGTTCGAGTCCGTCGGCGATGGGATCGGCATGATGATCGGGAGCCTACGCTTCCAGGTTGGAAAGATCGGCATGCTCCGCCTTCCCGATTAGTCGCCGGCACCCTCGATTGCACCTGCCTCATGGTTCCCACCATCAATCGGCACCCCAAGGCCTTGTTTAGCAAGAGTGTATCGATGAGTATATTAGAGTATTTTCTCAAGGGTATTGGGTGAAAACACGTTTTCACCCAAAACACTTCCATACACTAAAATAATCGCCTAATTGCCTTTCGTCTTGAGGAGATAAAATAAGGTGCGGTGGAGCAGAGCTAGAGCAGGGGTGATCCGGCAGTAGAAGAAATCAGCGACGACGGCGGAAAAAATCAGACTATGGATAAGAAATCGGCAGTTGCTGATCCGCATCGTCACTAGGCTGCTGTGGACCATGGCATGACGAGTTTAAAACGCGAGGTACCCCAAGCATCTTGGATCCACTTCTACCCGATAGGTTTTCCGAGGGTTCATGGGTTTCGGTTCAACCAAAACCGGGCTGCCAAACGACTAGTGGGGTGTTTCCGGGTGTATCGGATTGGGCCGGTAATAAACACTAGAATCCACTTAAAAACCATCATGCCAAACAATGCCTAAGTGAGCTCGATGCATCGGCATCTGCCTACGACATGGACAACAAAAATAGTTGCGACTCCAATCTATACGATTTGACGTCAGAAGATGGCATCTATAGCTCCAAATCTAAGAGTTGCAGGAGCAATGGCTTTCCCAACCATCACATGTGCGTTGTTATCAACAACGGCGACAACGGAACTCAAGACAACGCCGACACCAGAGGCCGCATGGAAAAAGGAACAACGGCCCCACCGACGGCACTCACGAGCAACCGCAACCTCCCAACCCCGACTCCAATGGCGCAAGCTGGTCGGAGCGCCAATAGATCCATATCTCGGAAGCCGGATGGGCGCGAGTCAGGGAAGCTCTGCAAGGCCACCCCCTCCCAGCAGATGCATCACGTGACATGTTGACGGGATATCACTAGATGCCCATCAAGGAGTTTAATCACCAGAAGGCAGTGAACGCTGAACTCATGGCACACAAGAAGGCAGCCGATGAGTTAAGCACCCGACGGGCAGCACTCTCCTCTATCAACGGATCCTCCTTGAAGGGCAACGGGGCAACAGTTTCCAAAAGATTCTCTCGAATTGATAACCTCGATGACAAAGACCAGTAGGAGGCCACCAAGGCGCTCGACTTCTCGTTCATGTCGGTGAACTGACGGGGTCACATGATCCTGAAGACACCACAAGTTGTGGTGATAGCAGCTACTACGTACCTACTCACCAATCATCCAACGGCCAGAGATCCATGATCTGCGTTCACCAGTCTGCCATCGCTAGACTCGGGCTAGTAGAAGCTGCGGTAGCTAAGGAGCCGATGCCAGAGCCGAAGAAAGAAAGGCACCAATCGCGAGGCATCGCTCATCGTCCTCTAGCGAGGAGGACCACAATATGTCGCGACAATGCCGCAGCCCACAGCGAAGCAGCCGCAACTATGTTGCACATGCCGAAATAATGCAGCGCAAGGTCGACAAGATGTGTGCCAAGAGTGCCTACTCAACCGAGTCGGAGGACGAAGAAATAGAGCTTTGTGGCCCCATCTGCTTCAACAGAGCTATACGGCAAACTCGGATGCCGAAGGGCTTCAAACATCCTTCGGATAACCCGAAGTTCGACGTCCTCCAGGAGCTGAAGATTTGGCTGGATGACCACATCTCCTCAGCCAGGTTACATGGCGGGAGAAAAAACACAGCCACGTAGTGCCTCCAGCTGCAGCTGTAGGGTGCCTCTCGAGCTTGGCTCAATAATCTACCTCGCGGTTCAATCCGCAGCTAGGAGGAGCTAGTCTACAACTTTGTATGCAACTTCAAGGTAACCTACAAGCGGCCTGTGTCAGTCGAAGAACTCCGCGCCTACTACTAGAAGCCCAACGAGTCCCTCCTCTCCTACATTCAGCGATGGTCTACAATCAATAACTCAACATAGGACATCTCCAAGGAGTGCGCAATTTACACTTTCAACGGCGGCATGCACCGTCGAGAGCTCAGGGAGGAGCTGGGGCGCACCTAGCCCAAAACTATTGATCACTTGATGGATATTGCAAACCGGTGGGCAGACGGCTAAGACTCGCTCAACATCAACCACATCCACTCCGACGATGAGGTCGAACTCGGCCACAGACGCGATCACTGAGGAAAACATTGCATGCGCGGTTACGAGGACTGCGAGGAGGTCGACATGGTTGCGGTCGGCTACGCTGAGAAACGTGACGAGGGTAACCGCAACAGTAGGTACCATAGCGGCAGCTACCGTGACAGCGGGAAAACCATGCAAGTGTGGCAACACCGCACCCACGATGATGCACCTGGTGTACCAAGTGCCATGGAGAGGCTGTCTGGACCCTATAACATCCACTTATACATAGACAAGCACGATGACGAGAAGAAGTCCAACCACCTCCTCAAAGACTGCCATGAGTTCTAGAAGCTTTAGGAGGCATACACCCAACTACATCGTGACATGACAAACCAGGGGTACGGAGCCACACCAGGTGCCATAGCTTACGGAGCACCACCACAACCACCTGGAGCACCCACGCAGCCTGCGGCCGCACCAGCACCAAACAATGGGGGAGAGCAGTACCCACGCCCACTCGGGAACATGGGTATGATCTAGAAGAGACTCCCCTCCAACAAGACTCACAAAAGAATCATCTGCCAAGTCAACCTGGCGGTTAATGCCCCACCTTCAACCCCTGAGTACCTCAGAGGATCTAAGTCCTGCATCACCTTTGACAGAAGTGACCACCCACGCTAGGTCCCTCACCCAGGACATTCTCCCATGGTGCTCGAGGCGTAGATCGACGACTTTGAGATGAGTAGGGTCTTCATGTACGGGGGAAGCGAGATCAACCTCATGTTTGCCAGAACCCTGCGAGCCATGCAGATCCTCCTCTCCAGCCTAGAAGCATCTGAAACAACCTTCCACGACATTGTACCAAGGAAAGGAGTATACCCCCAGGGCAAAATTTGGATGGACGTCATCTTCGGCATGCCCGCAAACTTCCGATGTTAGGGCCTTGAGTTCAAGGTGGTCAATTGGCCATCTCAGTATCACACCATCGTCGGGCGTGTAGCGTTCGCAAGATTCATGGCGGTCCTGCACTACGCGTACCTCCAGATGAAGATGCCAGGGCTAAACAGCATTATCACCACCAACGGGAGCTTCACCAAGTCCGACAACTGCGATAGGGAATTCAACAGAATCTCCCGGTCCTTTGGCATGCAAGAGGAGCTGGTGAGGCTCAAGGAGTCGATGGACAACAGTCTTCCTCCTTTGAGCAAGAAGAATGCACCAGATCGGTCCTTCGACTCCACGGTGAACACCAAGGCTGTTCAGGTCTACCTGACGGACCTGACCAAGACATCCCTCATCGCTAACAATTTGAGTTCCACATAGGAACTCACGCTCGTTGAATTCCTCCGTGAGCGTTGGGAAATATTCGCCTGGTGTCCTGCGAACATGCCAGGAGTTCCTAGGAAATTCGCCAAGCACACACTCAATGTGTCACTAGATGCAAGACCTATCAAGTAGTCGATGCGTCGACTGTCAGAACCAAGGGCAAAAGCGGTTGGCATGGAAGTCAACAGACTACTTGACGCCAACTTCATCCGCGAGATCAAGGAAAGCACCTGGGTCACTAACCCCGTGCTCGTTCCAAAAAAGGACATGGACATCCCGCGGATGTGCGTGGACTTCACCTCCCTCAACAAACACTACCCTAAAGACCACTTCCCGTTACCGCAGATCGACCAAATAATCAATTCCACCGCGGGATGCAAGCATCTATGCTTCCTCGAAGCCTACTTAGGTTATCATCAGATTCATATGAAAGAAGAGGACCAAGAAAAAACAGCGTTTATTATGCCTTTCGGTGTCTACTACTACACCAGGATGCCCTTCGGGCTAAAGAACGCATGCGCCACCTACCAACAGTGCATGCAAGCCTACCCGAGGAGCCAGCTTGGCTGAAACGTCTAGGTATACATAGAAGACATAGTGGTCAAGACAAAGGACGAAACCACACTCATCGATGATCTTCGCGAGACCTTCGACAACCTCGATCACAATAGGATCAAGTTAAACCTGGAGAAATGGGCCTTCGGTGTCCCATCCGAATAGTTACTCGGGTACCTCATCTCCACAAGGGGAATTGAGGCTACCCGAAAAATATAAAGGCCATACTGACCATGGAGAAGCCAAAGAATGTCAAGGGCGTCCATCAGCTGGCCAACGAATTGCGGCGCTCAGCCGATAAATCAGTTGGATGGGCGAGAAGGCACTATCGTTCTACCAACTCCTTCGCAAAAAGGACAAATTCGAGTGGACGGACGAGGCACAAGAAGCATTCGAAGACCTCAAGCGTATGTTATCCACCTCGCCCATCATGGTAACACCCAAGGAGAAGGAGACAATGCTGCTATACATAGCCGCAACCAACCAGGTGGTCAGCATCGTCCTAGTGGTAGAACAAGCCCAAGATAACAAGGTTCACGGGGTGCAACATCTGGTGTACTCCCTTAGTGAGGTGGTCACACCCACAAAGTAGCGGTACCCGCATTACCAGAAGCTGGCCTATGGTGTCTTCATGACTGCACATAGGCTGCATCATTACTTCCAGGAGCACCCAATAGTTGTGGTTAATGACGTCCCGCAAAGCCATATCATCAACAAACCCGACGCGAAAGGGCAAGTTGCCCTCTAGGGCATCGAGTTGTCACCACGGGACATCACCTACGAGTGGCGAACAATGATCAAGTTGCAAGTACTACCATATTTCCTCGTTGACTGGATGGAGAACTAGCTCTTAGATACACCAACATGTCCAATCTGTGGACTATGAACTTCGACGGGTCCAAACATCGAGAAGGAGCCGGAGCAGGCCATAGTGACCATGGAGTACGAGGCCTTGTTACACAGGATGCGGATGGCCAAAGCCTGCGGCACAACACGACTGGTCATCTATAGCGACTCCAACCTCATGGTATAGTAGACCATGAACAAGTGTGACGCCCTAAGCGACAACAAGATCGTATACCGTGACCTCTACAACATGCTCGAAGGAGATTTCGACGACTATGAACAATGGCACGTCGGCCGCAAAAGCAACAAAGAGGCTAACACGCTCACCAACATAGGCTCCACTGAAGGGTAACGGTTAGGCTACACTAGCGTAAAATCAAAATTTTCTACCGCGTCAACCAGGAATGCTGATGTCATAGATCACAGGATTACCACTAGACACGCAGTTGCGGAACTTGATAAAGCATGTCAGGGCAGTGTAGATGTTCTACGTCTCCTCCTTGTCCTCATCCCACGAGCAACTCCCCTTTGCGTGCCTCGTCCAAGTACTACAGCTGCAGCACCTCCGAGGTATCCACACGTCCGGAGTGGAAGCCGTCACACGCCAGACTGCTAGGTCTGCTCGTGCAACACATGCACAAGAGGAGTGGCGGCTGGGTGGAATGCTCAACCCTATTCAGCTCGCCTCACTCTCTCTTATATAGGCATCCCTGGTGGGCTTCTACATTAGCAGCCCATTAGCAGCCTAAGCCTGGTCTAATTCGGATCTAATCCTCATTAGGCTTCTAGATCCTAAAGTGTGTGAACCTATAGGTTCATACACGTATAAACATGACACGAGCACACTTACTCCGTCAATAGTTGGTAGCGGCCTCTAGCAAGACGTGCCAACTCCTAAACACATATAAAGATCATTCGGACAAACCATCACAAGGTTGAGTACATGTCTTTCCCTTTGCCATACGATATTTGGTCTAGCTCCAAGCTGACCTCTCTTTCTCGATACTGTGATTTGGAATCCCTTTACTAGGTTAACTCTTAACCATATATAGCACGGCCATGCATTTCTAGATCCGATCACTCGAGGGGCCCAGAGATATCTCTCTCAAGTAGAGAGGGGCAAATCCCATCTTGATTGACCGATGCCTTGCAGCATGTATCAGGACAAACCCGAAAGATACCTTTATAACTACCCAGTTACGGATTAGTGTTTGATAGCCCCAAAGTAGGTCGATCCACATCTCAAGTACATGCGGCAATCTCAGGTCTAAGTACAAAACGTACATGATGTGTAGAGAGAGCTGCAAGTATTATTATCAATCTCAAGTTGGGTCAGTCCAACCCCATGTTCATAACATGTGTCCACATCATTGGTTTGACATGTCTATGACTTGCGAAACATAGTCATCAACCAATCGATGGGCTAGTCTAATATTCACGTGTGTCCTCACATGAATTCTGACTAGGGACAACTATTAGATAACCATACAAGTAAAGAGTTCCACAAACAATTCACATAATTGCCAATCAATACAAGTTGCCTGATATATGGATATGCAAGGAACATTATAAAAACTCGTGGATACATATGAAATACAATCATCTCTATGATTGCCTCTAGGGCATATTTCCTTCAGTCTCCCACTTGCACTAGAGTCAATCTAGATAGTATCTAATACCTATTGCTCTTGTGTGCGCTTCATGCGCAGGCTGCGGGAGTGGCTTTGTCAAGAGATCAGCAACATTTGAGTCGTTATGTATTTTGCTTAACATTACACTACCATCATCAATGAACTCACGAATCAGATGGTAATGCATGCGAATATGTTTGTTCTTCTGGTGCTATCTAGGTTCCTTGGCTTGTGCGATAGCACCATTGTTGTCATAATAAACATCCAAGGGATTGGACACCCCCTGAACCACACCAAGAGTGATCAGGAAATCCTAATCCAAATAGCTTCCTTTGTAGCCTCCGAGGCGGTAATATATTTAGCTTCTATTGAAGAGAATGCCGTTGTATCTTGCTTGGAACTTTTCTAGCTCATAGCACCACCATTGATGACAAACACATAACCTGATTGCGATTTGGAGTCATCTGAGTCGTTAAGGTAACTTGCATCTATGTAACCCTTTACACTGAGTTCAACCTCACCTCCATAAACTAGGAACATATCCTAAGTCCTTCTCAAGTACTTAAGGATATTCTTTACGCTGTCCAGTGACTCTCATCTGGATCAGCCTGGTATCTGCTCGTAACACTTAGATCATGGAAAACATCCGGGCAAGTACATGTCATTGCATACATGATGGATCCAATAGCCGAAGCATATGGAACCCTACTCATGCGCTCTCTCTCATCAGTGGTCGAAGGACACTGAGTCTTGCTGAGTTTAATGCCATGAGACATGGACAAGAACCCCTTCTTAGCCTCTTCCATGCTGAACCGTTTCAACACTTTGTCAATGTACGTACTCTGGCTTAATCCAATTAGCCTCCTTGATCTATCTCTATAGATCTCGATACCCAGAATATATGCCGCTTCTCCTAAGTCCTTCATAGAAAAACTATTTTCAATGAGGTCTTAACAGACTCGAGCATAGGAATGTCATTTCCAATCAGTAATATGTCATCTACATATAAGATTAGAAATACAAGAAATTTCCCATTTTCTTTCTTATACACACAAGGTTCTTGTTCATTTTTTATGAAGCCAAACTCCTTTACAACTTCGTCAAATCGAATGTTCCAACTCTAAGATGCTTGCTTCAGCCCATAAATAGACTTTTGAAGTTTGCATACTTTTCCAGCATTGTTTGGATCGACAAAACCTTCGGGCTGCATCATATACACATCCTTAGTAAGGATTCCATTTAAGAAAGTTGTCTTGACGTCCATCTGCCATATCTCATAGTCGAAATATGCAGCAATGGCTAGAATGATCTGTATAGATTTAAGCATCACTACGGGCGAGAAAGTCTCGTCGTGGTCAACTCCTTGAACTTGTCGAAAAACTTTTGCAATAAGTAAAGCTTTATGGATGTGAACATTTCCATCATATCAATCTTCTTCTTATAGATCCATTTGCACTCAATGGCTTTAAAACCACCAGGCAGGTCAACCAAGTTCCAAACTTGATTGTCTCCCATGGACTCTATCTCGGATCTCATGGCAATCAGCCATTTCTTAGAGTTTGGGTCCACCATCGCTTCTGCATAGGTCGCAGGGTCATCATTGTCTAACAATAATAATTCCCGCGCTTCGCGGAGCCTCGCTGACCTTCGTGGTTGTGGTGCTTCTATTGCCACGGGTTCCTCAACTTGTTCTGCTACAATAGCATCACTTGTAGAAGCATCCCCGACTAGCTCATATTGAACTTCTTCAAGTCGCACCGACCTTCCACTCGTTCCCTTTGTGAGAAACTCTTTCTCTAGGAATACACTGCTACGAGCGACAAACACTTTGCCCTCTTCTCGGTTGTAGAAGTAATACCCTAAGGTTTCCCTTGGGTATCCCACAAAAATGCATTTATCCGATTTGGGTGTTAGCTTGTCTGACATGGGTATACCCTACACGTACTTGAGTTTGGTATATACGGTCCAGATAGGGCGGAAGCCCACGGTGTTGCCAAGGCCCAGTGGAGAATTCGAGTGGCCCACAGACTCTCGATTGCTTGCGAGACAAGAAGAAGCTTAAGATTGAAAGTTAAAAGGGGAAACCCTAATCTATAACCGACTTGACCTACTACCCGAGACCTAGCATGTCTATATAAAGGCTAGGAGGGGGCGGCGAGAAGGAAGCACACAACCCTAATTTCCACAACTCTCACCAGATTGCATCTGCGCGCCCCTGTAATCCTTGATTCCTTCGTTAATTCCAAGAGCAGACAAGCAGGAGTAGGGACCTCTACATGGCCTGAACCTAGGTAAATCTTGCGTCCCTGTGTGCTTGTTTGCTAGCCGACTGATGGCTCCAGCGCTCCCTCCTTCTCCCAAACCCAAGCCCATAACAATGGGCATTGACGAGTTAAACCCTCGTCAATTGGCGTTGTCTGTGGGAATTGGGAGTGCTGATGTCGCGACTTCTTCGGTCCCATCAACCACGATCCACAACTCCGCAACAGCGGAGATTCGCCAGCTCTTCGGCATGTTCGACTTCACCGTCCACATGCCGGCCACTCGCCCGACTTTCGAGTACGTGGGTGATGGAATCAGTCTCGCAATTGGGAGCTTTCGCTTCCAGGTTGGTCAGATGGGCACGCTTCGCATGCCTGACCAGCCGACGACACCCATGATTGCTCCAGCATCGTGGTTTCTGCCACCAATCGGCACCCTCAGCGACCTTAGCGCCTCAGCAATAGATGGGAGCACGGACAGCGACAGCAGTCGCGGATCCGGTCTGGGCGCCTTGGCCACTGAAGACGGAGCCTACGGCTCTGGATCTGAAAGTTGCGGGAGCAAAAACTTCCCCAACCACTTCATTTGTGCAGTCATCAATATAGGCGACATTACCGCCAATCGCGATAACGTTGGCACCGGATCTGGCACCGGACCGCCTAACGGCAGCATGTCCAACGGCACCGGACCACCCAACGGCAGTATGCCCAACGGCGGCCCCACCAACGGTGGCAACAACGCACCCGTCAATAATGGAACGGCAGGAGAACCACCGACCATAGTGAATGAACACACTAGAGAGCGCGTGGTGATCAAGCTCAACGACAACGAGTGGGCCCGCTGTCGAGAAGCTCTGCGAGGCAATCCTCTTCCCCTCAATTCCCCGCAAGACATGCTGACGGGATACCATTGGCTACTGAAGGAGGAATACAGACGACAGCTACATGCAATTGCACAACTCGAAGCGTGTAAAAAGGCGATGGATGAATCAAGCCTTCGGCGAGTCGGGCTCTCCTCCCACGGAGGATCCTCCTCCAAAGGCAACGAGTACCTGGCCAACAAGAGAAGATCTCGACTGGCCCAACTCACCGAGGAGGAACGCGTGGACGCCACGAAAGTCCTCGACTTCGGCTCCATGATGGTGGATACACGGGGCAACGTGCTCCCAAAGACGCCACAAGCCGCGGTAACGGCGGCCACCATGTACCTCCTCAACAACTAGCCGCCAGCTGGAGATCCACGAGCCGCCATGCACCGATCTACGATCGCGGGCTTGGAGCTAGTCGAGGCAGCCCTCGGCAAAGAGCCCGTACCAGAGCCAAAGAAAAGCAAGGCTCAGGTAAAACGCTACTCCTCGCCCTCGTCCAGTGACGATAGCCATGACCTGTCTCAACATCGCCGCTCATGGTGGCATGATCATGACTACGATGCGCGTGATGACCTCACACAGCGCAAAGTCGACAAGATGCGGGCAAGACCTGCTCGTTCGACTGACTCAGAAGAGGACGAGACTGAGCTCTATGGTGCCACATGCTTTAGCAGGGCCATCAGGAAGAAGCGAATGCCTAAAGGGTTCAAACTACCGTTAGAGAACCCAAAATTCGACGGTCTACAGGACTCGAAAATCTGGTTGGAGGACCACATCTCCTCCGTCCGACTACATGGCGGGAGTCGAAGCACGGCCATGCAATGCCTGTAGCTACAGATGCAGGGCGCCGCCCGCGCATGGCTCAACAATCTCCCGTGCGGATCCATTCGCAGCTGGGAAGAGCTGGTCTACAGCTTCGTGCACAATTTCAAGGGCACCTACAAAAGGCCCGCATCAATCAAAGAGCTGAGAAGCTGCGAGCAAAGGTCGAGCGAATCGCTACGCTCGTACATCCAGAGGTGGTCCATCATCAAGAACTCCGCAGAAAACATCTCGGAGGACCGTGCAATCGACGCATTCAACGGCGGCGTTCGCCGCATAGAGCACAGAGAAAGAGCTGGGCCGCTCGAAGTCCAAAACGATCGATCACCTGATGGAAATCACGAATCGGTGGGCTGACGGAGAAGACTCGGTGAAGAACCATACCTACTCCAATTACAACAACGACCTTGGGCGCAGACGCGATCGCCGAAGCAAACGTCGTATGCGCGTCTACGATGACCGTGAGGAGGTCAACATGGTCGCAGCCGGCTACACTGACAAATGCGACGACAACCGCAACAACGGATACCGCAGTGGTGGATACCGCGACAGCAGAAAAACCACGCAGGTGTGGCAATGCCGCACTCGTGAAGAGGCACCCGCAACATCTATCGAGGACAAGCTGTCCGGGCCCTGCAACGTTCACTTCTACATCGACAAGCACGATGGCAAGAAGAAATCCAGCCACCTTCTCAAAGACTGTCGTGAGTGCCTCAAACTCCACGAAGGTTTGGCCCGGATGAATTGCGACGCAGTCAACAGGGGCTATGGAGCCGCCCCAGGCGCTGTGGCACATGGAGCTCCTCCACCACCGCCCGGACCACCACCACCCGCGCCCGCACCAGTCCAGCATCACGGAGGTGAACCATACCCACGAGCCGTGGGCAACATGGGGATGATCCAAAAAGGGCGTTCCTCAAATCGAGTGCAGAAGGCCATCACTCGCCAAGTCAACTTGGCGATAAACTCTCCACCTTCCACCACTGAGTACCTCAGTGGAAGTGACTCCTGCATCACCTTCGACAGGCGTGACCACCCGCGCCAAGTTCCTCGTCCAGCCCACTGTCCCCTCGCACTCGAAGTGCTGATTGGGGGTTTCAACATGAGTCGCGTCTTCATGGATGGCGCCACCTTCCACCACTGAGTACCTCAGTGGAAGTGACTCCTACATCACCTTGGACAGGCGTGACCACCTGTGCCAAGTTCCTCGTCCAGCCCACTGTCCCCTCGTACTCGAGGCGCTGATTGGGGGTTTCAACATGAGTCGCGTCTTCATGGATGGTGGCAGTGGCATCAACCTCATGTTCGCGAGTACCTTGCGGGCGATGAGGATCCCTCTAACGTTCCTGGAAGTTTCAGACACGATGTTCCACGGCATCATCCCAGGGAAAGGCATATATCCCCTGGGCAAAATCAACCTCGACGTCATCTTTGGCACGCTGCAGAACTTTTGGCGACAGCGCATCGACTTTGAGGTTGTCAACTGGCCTTCACAATATCATTGCATCCTCGAACGTGTCGCGTTCATGAGGTTCATGGCAGTGCCACACTACGCCTACCTGCAGATGAAGATACCAGGTCCAAACGGCATAATCACAATCAACGGCAACTTCGAGAGGTCTGACAGCTGCAATAGGGAATTCAACAGAATCTCCCAGTCCTTCGCCATGTAGGAGGAACTCGCAAGATTAAAGGAGTCGATAGACAATAGTCTGCCTCCCCTGAGCAGGCCAAGTTCACCCGACCTGTCCTTCGACACTTCGGTGCACACGAAGAAAGTCCAGGTCCACCCAACGGACCCGACCAAGACGGCCCTCATTGCCAACAACTTGAGTTCCGCATAGGAACTCGCACTCGTTGAATTCCTCCGTGAGCACTGGGAGATCTCCGCCTGGTGTCCAGCGGACATGCCAGGAGTTCCGAGGGAATTCGCCGAGCACTCACTCAATGTAAATCCAGACGCAAGGCCAGTCAAACAGACAATTCGGCAACTATCTGAACCAATAGCAAAGGCAGTCGGAATGGAGATCAACAGACTCCTCAACACCAAATTCATATGCGAGATCAAGGAAAGCACTTGGCTCGCCAACACGGTGCTTGTGCCTAAAAAAGACACAGATATCCTATGGATGTGTGTGGACTTTACCTCCTTGAATAAGCACTACCCAAAGGATCACTTCCCATTGTCACGAATCGACCAGATCATCGACTCCACCGTGGGATGTGAGTGTCTCTGCTTCCTCGATGCCTACTCAGGCTATAATCAGATTCGAATGAAGGAGGAAGACCAGGAGAAAACAACGTTTACAACGCCCTTTGGTGTGTTCTACTACAACACGATGCCCTTCGGGCTAAAAAAATCCTGGAGCCACCTATCAAAGGTGCATGCAGGCTTGCCTCAAGAATCAACTTGGTCGCAACATTCAAATCTACGTTGATGACATTGTCATCAAAACAAAAGAGGAAGGCTCGCTAATCGACGATCTATGTGAGACCTTCGTTAACCTCGACTTCTACTGATCAAGCTCAATCCAGACAAATGCAACTTCAGCATACCATCTGGGCAGTTACTCGGGTATCTCATCTCCGCGAGAGGGATCGAAGCAAACCCGAAGAAAATAAAAGTCATACTGGCCATAGAGAAGCCAAAAAACATAAGAGGCGTCCATCAGCTGGCTGGGCAAATCGCGGCGCTCAGTCGATTCATCAGTCGAATGGGCGAAAAGGCACTGCCCTTCTACCAACTTCTCCACAAAATTGACAAGTTCGAGTGGACAGACGAAGCGCAAGAAGCATTCGAATACCTCAAACGTCTACTATCCACCTCGCTAGTACTGGTGACCCCACGCGAAAAGGAGCCGATGTTGCTCTACATCTCCGCCACCAACCAGGTGGTCAGCATGGTGCTTGTGATGGAACGAGCCGAAGAAAACAAGGTCCACAGGGTCCATCGCCTAGTCTACTACCTCATCGAGGTGATCATGCCAACAAAACAGCGATACCCACACTACCAGAAGCTGGCGTACGGCGTCTTCATGACAGCCAAGCGAGTGCGCCACTACTTCCAGGAGCACCCAATCATGGTGTTCAACGATGCCCCGCTCGGGCACATCCTGAATAACCCTGATGCCCCCGGGAGAGTCGCACTTTGGGGAATCAAATTATCTCCACGAGACATCACATACGAAAAGCACGACGCGATCAAGTCGCAAGTCCTCCCTGATTTCCTCATGCACTGGATGGAGAACCAGCTCCCCGAAAGGCCAGATATGTCCTATCTCTGGACAATGCACTTCGATGGGTCCAAACGAAAGGACGGAGCTAGCGCAGGTGTCATACTGACATCGCCCTAGGGAGACAAGCTAAAATACATTCTGCGAATGCAGTTCACTGCCTCCAGCAACGAAGCTGAGTACGAGGGTATTTCTACGAGCCGGATTCTACGAGGCTCTACCTGCTCCCCCATACCACCTAGGGTATTTCTCGAGCGCATCTGCGAACACTCCATCAAGCCAAAGGCTCCAGAGAAGAAAGCAAGTGCGTCAACGGACTTAGGGGCTACGCCACCCAATGAGCTAAAGGCACTCAATGACCTGGAGCTCGATACAGGACTCGAAGGACCAATGAGCGTCATGATGATCGAGCCATCTTGGACACAACCCTACATCACATATCTACTCAGCAAGAGGCTTCCAGATGATCCGACTAACGCACGACACATCGCGCGACGATCCAAGGCATTCGCCGTCATCAACGGTGAATTGTACAAGCGCAACATCACAGGAGTACTCCAACGATGCGTCTCCCACAGAGACGGAAGGGCCGTCCTCCTCGACATCCACAAAGGCACTTGCGGGCACCATGCTAGCAGTCGCGCCCTCATCGTCAAATCTCTACGAGCCGGATTCTACTGGCCCACGGCCATGCATGACACCAAGGACATCGTCCAGCGCTGCAACGCTTGCCAGGGATTCGCGGACAAACCGAACGCACCTGGCGCGGAAATCCGGCCAATACCATTGGCTTGGCCCTTCATGCAATGGGGACTCGACATGGTCGGCAAGCTCCCGAAATCCTCGCGAGGAGGCTACATCTACCTCTTGGTCGCAGTCGACAAATTCACCCAGTAGATCGAGGCCATGCCGGTGACAAATCAATCAGGAGCCAGCGCTGTCAAGTTCTTCGAGTCCATTGTCTACCGCTTTGGAGTACCACACAGCATCATCACGGACAATGGGACAAACTTCACCTCCAAGGAGTTCTAGGAATTCTGCAAAAACCTGGGAATCAATATAATCTATGCCTCGGTGGCTCACCCGCAGACCAACGGTCAAGTCGAAAAGGCCAACAGCCTCGTATGAGGTGGAATCAAGAAACGACTCCTCCGGCCACTCGAACAAGCCATCAGATGCTGGCCAGACGAGCTGCAATCCGTACTCTAGAGCTTGCGCACAACTCCAAACAATGCCACGGGATACACCCTGTTCTTCATGGTGCACGGCGTTGAAGCAGTGCTACCCGCAGAAGTACGCTACAAAGCCCCGCGGGTGGTCGCTTACAGCGAACAGGAGTCAACTCTCGCACTCGAAGACTCCGTCGACCTTCTTTATGAGGCGCGAGAAATCGCGGCAGAAAGATCAATGATCTACCGGCAAAGCCTCCGCAACTACCACAGCAGAAGGCTACGCCCAAGATCCTTCGTCAAAGGAGACCTGGTCCTGCGACTCAAGCAACAAGGGCATCTCAAGCTCGAGTCTCCCTGGGAAGGACCTTACGTGATTACAGAAGTAATCCTAGGTGGCGCCTATCGCCTTAAACATTTCAAGACAGGAGTCGCATACTCCAACCCTTGGAACGTCGCACAGCTACGTCATTTCTACCCCTAGTCATTTTTTTACATTACAAATAAGGCTATTCAGCCAGGCTACTTAGCCACACATTGTACCTCATACTATTCTGCGAATAAATAAAGCTAAGTGCCCCGAAACCCTATGTTTTCCCTTATTTTCCTGGCAATCTTATCACTCGGGGGTTGCGCCACCCTTTACAATCTCGTTCTACAAACAAATCGCAATATCCCGAGTAGCTAACAAAACATCAATCGAACCCTTGATAAACACCAACACAACTGCAATGCACCTGACAGGTTGGCAAGGTGCTGAGATAAACATAAGTGAGGCTAACGAAAAGGAATTGCAGAATACAAACACAATCGCAAAATATAAAAGCTAGCAAGATCTTCACATATCAGTGAGTATTAATTACATTCAATATGTGCATACGAACTTTACAACACTTGTACAATTATATGCATGATACAAGTCAAAGCTACTGCTGCAACAGAAGAATGTTCGTTTGCTCCTCGAAGAAGTCGACGATTTCTTCTGCTGGGCGATCAACTGCCTGGTAATGCGGAACCATGTCCTAGGTCATACCTTCCGGTGGGGTCGACGGCCCAGCAGCAATAGCTGCAACTTCTACGTCTGGCCTATGCAGTCGCACCAATGACAACGCAGCCTTAGCACCCGCTACTAACTGCTATCGTACACACTCGCGAACAGCACTCAAATCCTGAAACTTCGCCAGAAGAGCCAACAGGCTTGAAGGGGCGACGTCAAACGTAAACATCATTTGATAGATATGTCTATGGAACGACTGCGCCTTCTTCAAAAATTAAAGTACTCGATAAGCACGATCCTGCAGGGTCGCAAGTGCGATCGCACGATTGTGGTGCACCCAAAAGTACCCACTCGCCTGTAGTTGCTCCTAGGTCAGATCATTCAACCGAACGGCAATCCGGTCCTTCTCATCCTGCAGATGACGGGCACTGACAACTACACCAAGCAAAAGGGCAAAGTATGAAGACAAGGCATCGTCGTGACTGACTAAAAGAAAAGATAAGAGGGCAGAAAGCTAACATTGGAACTGCTCGCTCAGCTACGTCACCTCCTCCAATAGATACTGCTCGCGGGCGGTAGCCTTCTCCGCCTTTGACTTCCATACATCCGCGCTACCACGGAGGATGGGCAACTCACGCTCCAGTTGCTTAATGCGATCGCGTAGTCGCGAAAGCAGGGATAACTCATCCACCTTTGAGCATGGATGCGCTAAGGTTTCATCGGTGGGTGGAGGATCACAAGGATCACTCGAGGGACCACTCGACGTACCCTATCATAAACCAGGCAAGAGAAAAAAATAAGGAACCAAGAGTACATTGATAAAGGCTCGAATGCATTCAGAAACGACAAAGTCTCGACAGGGATACTCCAACAAAAAGCATGGTTTCAACACAAAAATAAAACTACAGCTATTACAGAATAGCTACTAAGGAGTTGCCTGCTTCTACGACTTCGACTTGGGCTTCGGAGGCCTCATCGAATCCGTGGCGGTCTCTGACGCCACAGACTTTCCAGTGCCAGCCCCTGATGCCGCAGCCTTCACCGTATTCTTCGCTCGCTGTAGCTCCTCAGAGTATTTGGCGACTGTATTCATGAGCTGCGGCCCATATTTACCATAGCCAGTAGCGAAGGGAGCAAATACTACTTGTTGGCCATCTGAGCCGACGGGCATCGCCTTGGAAATCGCGGCAGGATCCACCTCCACGCCATGGGCTTGCACCATCGTGAGTGCCATGGTGGCGCCGACAGACCGCTGGGAGTTCCTAAAGTCCATGGGAATACCCCCAACAAGGGATTCCACCAGGTCCTCAAGATTGTCAAGCAGCTCAGCCTTGGGAGTTAGATCCCTGCGTATGCGACTAAGCACACCCTCGGCCTTCGTCAACGTCCCTTGAAGGGCCTAGGCGTCAGAGCTCAGGCTGCCGCCATCTACATACAGCAAAGTGTTAACACCATAACACGAAGTTGAAGCAAGAAACAACGAAAATTCAGCTGAAAGAGTACCTGAGAGGGACTTAGCAATCGAGAAAAGCTGCTCCTCGAGCAACTTCTCCCTCTCGGCATTGGAGGAACGCAAGTCCTCTTCACGCTTTCACAAGTTCTCCTCGCGCATTTGCGAGTCCTCCAAGGCCATGATTGCTTCATCGCGACTCTTCGCCATCGTGGCAAGCGCCTTTTCGAGTGAAGTAGCATGACGCAGAAGTTAGTTATGCTCAACTACAAAGAACAGGACGTATCATCAATCGAACCTAGAAGCTTCACCAAGACAAAGACAAAGGCAAAACTAACCTTCAAGAACGCGATGGCGATTGTCCAGCCGCGCATGCTGTCGACCCATGTCCAGGACTTGCTCCGCCAGGCGAGCAGCTTCCTTCATGATGAGATGCATTAGAAGAAAACAAAGTCCAACAACAACACCAAGTATATATTTGACTGACAAAACAGCAAAGAGATACTTACGTAGTCCTCCAGAGACTCCGAGGATGATTGTTGCACAGTCATCCGGGCAACCACCTGGTGTCCCCCAGCATGCGGGGAACTCGATGAGTTATGCCCGGAGTGGGCCGCCAATGGAGCAGAGGACGATCATTTAGCCACTTCCTTGGCCTTGGAGTCTGCGACTCCGGATTCCTTCACAAATTAGACGTCACCAGAAGACGACGATCCCGCTTGACTACAAAACACACTCCAAAAAAGAAACCAAGGCAAAGTCGTGAACTCACCAGTCAAATCTATCAAGGTCGAAGGATTGCTCCTCCGACTATGATGACTCCTTCGGCAGTCGCAGCTTCTTCCGGGCAGGAGGAGCCATGGAGCGCATAGGAACGATGGTGATTGGCTCCTTTGCAATAACAGAAGGGCCTTCTGGCATCGTTGGAGACGAGGCATCCGAGTCCTTGCCGCGGGAATGCTTGCGAGTGTCCGGGTCGCTGGACTCGGGGGCTCCCTCCTCCTCTTCGATTGGGACGGTCGACTCCGACTTGTCCTCTTCATGCACCTCGCGAGGGATAACCCCTTCAGGACGAGGGGGCAAATTGGGAGACACCTGCCAATCCTGCATTTAGAAGATACAATATTATATATCACAACATCGTAAAAGGCAACCGAAAACGACAGCTACTTCATCATACAATTCTACCACAGGAGGAGGGTTTGAGGCATCGAAAGGAGGCATGACTGGTTCGCCTGGGAGAACCTCCTTGGCGGTATATTTGGTCACCAGTCGCACCCTCTTATCAACCTCACCCGTGGAAATGCCATTGGCAGATACGCGAGTGGCATCGTTCGCACCAGCCCAGCGGAACATGGGGTGGAGTCTAGCCTGCAGAGGCTGGACACGACGATGCAACCATGTGCGAATGAGGGCAGCGCCTCCCTCTTCTTTGCCTATGCGACTCTCGAGGTCGCAGACGCACTTATACAGCACCTCCGTTTCCTCAGACTCGCCAGGCATCACGATGTTCTTCCAAGAGCGCCTCCTCTTGCATGGTGTCGTGGGATCGAAGGGCGCGAGTCCGTAGTGCTCTCCGTCGGTGTTCTGGTCGCGGATGTAGAACACTTGTCTCTCCACCCTTGGAAGGATGCAGTAAGCTTGATATCAAAGTAGGTGTCAGAAGAGTCAACATGGATTCTGCAGCCTCCTACATCGTAGACTACCGAATCGGACGCCGACCAGCATTTCAGCTTAAAAAGCCTCTTAAAGAGGCCAAAGTGCGGCTCGACTCTGAGCCAGCACTCATTAAGGGTAATGAAGCAGGATATGTGGAGAATAGAATTTGGGGACAGCTGATGTAGCTGGAGCCCGTAGAAGCAAAGGAGGCCCCTGAAGAAAGGATGCAGGGGCAGAGAAAGACCTCGGATGATGAACGCAGGGAACATCACCCGGAAACCAGGAGGAGGACATGGGATTACCTCCTTGCCAAGCACTCGTGAATCGCCCTCCGCGGGTGAAAGAACTCCATCTTGACGATAAAGATGAAGCTCATAGGATTTGATGATAGACGCTCGCCAAGTGCCATTAGTGACACGGGTACCCGCACCCTTCTTCCCAGCACCGGCGGCGATGGTGCCCATAGTGGCAGCACCGCCCTTCTTCTTGGAGGCGGCAATGGCAGCGGCAGACCCAACGGCGGTGCCTCCCTTCTTCTTGCCCACCTTCCGATGGTGGTGAGAACGGAGGAAGTAGCTGGGAAAGATACGGAGCTGGTCCAGCGCCGCAACGAGAAAGTGCGCAAGGAAGCAGAGAGCAGCAGCAATGGCAATGGAGAAAGATGGGGAAATTACCGTAGCTGTGCTACTACTTAACCTCCTCGCAGAAACCATCCAACGGCCAGCAGAAACCCTACTACATGCATGGCGCACATCGCCATCGACACGTGGCGAAGTTGAAGCACGAACCGTCACCCCACTATTCCTATTACGCGCGGAAATTGAGGAGACACAGTTAAAACAGAAGATTACGCACGCCCGGTCAAATCAAAGTCAGAAAGTGGGACCCACCGCTCGTCATGTCCCATCAAAGCCGCTCATGCGGGCAACCAAGGTCATCACATCATCAGCAGTGACATCATTGATTGCAGCAGCAGAAGATTTCGACTACTTTAGTCCTTGATCGAGTCTTCGACTCAACCAAGCACTCGGGGGCTACTCCCATAGGGAGCGCTGGTCGCGCACCCTACGATTTATCTTTATGTAGGTATATGAGCATTCAAGACATACCCACCACTCGAATCTACGATTCGATTGTGAATTTGGGTTACTCCCATAGGGAGCGTCGGAAGCAAATTCGACTGAAACGGGCAACAAAATACGATAGCAGTCGCGAAAGTTCTTTAGTCCCCGCTTAAGTCTTTGACTCAACCAGGCACTCGGGGGGTACTCCCATAAGGAGCGCTGGTCATGCACCCTATGATTATTTGTACATCGTACTATGCATTGATAACATCCGAACTCGAAATCTATGGCGACTCCGCGTCATATTTTCCCTACAAAGAGACTATGTCTCCTGGGCCACCCGAATCATCTCCGCGATGATAAAAATTCAGATGTCGCACTTACAGCATGAAGATAAGACCTAGCAACACATCTGCTGCGCACTACCAGAAATATATCCGTGCCTGCAGGTGCGATGAACATGCCTTGACGGACGCGTCGAGTGCTCACACCTATACACTAGAATTCGACTCCTATAAGACCTCCGCTCTTGAGTCGAATTACACCAGCACTTTTCCGAACTCGAGTCCAGGGACTCGAGTTTGAGTAGATTGCATTGTTTTTCCCTAAGACAGTTAACTGATACCGATAATCAGATAAATTAGGCGCGTATATCAACAATCCCTATGACATAAACAAAACACTCGGAAAATGCTCAGTCATGCACTCGAAAGACCTCATAAAGTCACTAGTCGAATCTGCGATTCCACTAGACACTCAGGAGATACTGACATGGGTATACCCTTCAGGTACTCGAGTTTGGTATATACAGTCTAGATACGGCGGAAGCCCACGGCGTTGCCAAGGCCTAGTGGAGAATTCGAGTGTCCCACAGACTCTCGATTGTTTGCAAGACAAGAAGAAGCTTAAGATAGAAAGTTAAAAGGGGAAACCCTAATCTGTAACTGACTCGACCTGCTACCCGAGACCTAGCCTGTCTATATAAAGGCTAGGAAGGGGTGGCGAGAAGGATACACACAACCCTAGTTTCCACAACTCTCGCCAGATTGCATCTGCGCGCCTCTGTAATCCTCGATTCCTTCGTTAATTCCAAGAGTAGACAAGCAGGATTAGGGACCTCTACGAGGCCTGAACCTGGGTAAATCTTGCGTCCTTATGTGCTTGTTTGCTAGCCGACTGATGCCTCCAGTGCTCCCTCCTTCTCCAAACCCAAGCCCATAACAATGGGCATTCACGAGTTAAACCCTCGTCATTGTCAGACTGAAGTTGCTTGACAAATGCATCACAACCCCAAATCTTTAGCAAAGATAAACTGTCTTTCCAGTCCACATCTCATATGGTGTCTTAACTACGGATTTAGACGGTACCCTGTTTAGTGTGAAAGATGTTGTTTCTAGAGCGTAACCCCAAAATGATAATGGTAAATAAGACTGGCTCATCATCGAACGAACCATGTCCAACAAAGTTTGATTGCACTGTTCGGAGACCCCATTTCTTTGAGGTGTTCCGGGTGGCGTGAACTGTGAAACAATTCCACAACTCTTAAGATGATTGCTAAATTCATGACTCAAATATTCACCTCCACGATCAGATTGCAAGGCCTTTATTTTATTGCCATGTTGATTCTCTACCTCACTCTAAAACTCTTTGAACTTTTCAAAAGTTTCAGAACTTATGCTTCATCAAGTAGACATAGCCATATCTACTGAAATCATCAGTGAAAGTAATGAAGTAGTGATATCCTCCTCTCGCCGTCGTGCTCATTGGTCCACATACATTAGTATATATGAGTTCCAACAAGTCTGTCGCTCTCTCGGGAAAACCCGTAAAAGGCGTCTTGGTCATCTTTCCAAGTAAACAAGCTTGACATGTCTCGTATGATTCAAAATCAAACAGAGTTAGAAGACCATCACCATGAAGCTTCTTTATGCGCTTTTCACTTATATGCTCCAAACGACAATGCCATAAATAGGTAGGACTCAAATCATTAGGCCGAACCCTTTTAACACTAACATTGTAAACATATGCATCATAAATATTTAAAATAAATAACCGATTCACAATGGGAGCATCAACCACAAACATAGCATTATTAGAGATTACACAACCATTGTTTGTACTCATGAATGAATAACCATCCCTCATCAAACATGAAGGTAATAAAATGTTTCGACCCATATTAGGAATGTAATAACAATTATTCAACTCCATAATAAATCTTGAAGGAAGGTGAAGCTTCATGACGCAGACGAATAATGCAGCAACCCTTGCGTTATTCCTGACACGAAAGTCCACTTTGCCTTTTTGCACTTCTCTAGTCCTTTTTAGCCCCTGCATCGAATTGCAAATATGAGCAACCGGTGCGGTATCAAATACCCAAGAGCTAACATAAGAATCTGCGAGAAAAATGTCCACAACATTTACAATAAGCGTACCTAAGTGGGAAGTACTCTTGATTCCACTCTTCTTCAAAGAAGCCTGGTACTTGCTGCAGTTTCTCTTATAGTGGCCATATTCATGACAAAATAAACACTCAGTATCTCCTGCAGGTCCAGCTTTTTGCTTGGGGTGCAGGGTTTGGCTTAGGTATCGTATCCTTAGCCTTGCCCTTCTTCTTCTTCTGCCAAAAAGTGCCCTTTCTCTTGAAGCTAGGCTTGTTCTGCACAGCCATCACATGGCTATGCCCTGCACTCTTCTTAATGTCACATTCTGCTGTTTTCAGCATCCCACATAACTCATTAAGGCCCTTCTCCACCCCATGCATATGGTAGTTCGAAATGAAATGCCCACAGCTAGATGGAAGAGATGCCAAAATGAAAATCAGTAGCCAACTCTTGGCCTAATGGAAAACCAAGTTTTTCCAAAGTCTGACTGTAACCAACCATTATGATCACATGGGGGCCTATAGTTGCTCCCTCTGCCAGCTTGCATTCCACAAAGGACTTAGCAATATTGTACCTCTTAGTCCTAGCCTGAGTCTGGAAGATGTCCTTAAGCACGACGATCATATCGTATGCTTCCTGATCCTCAAAATGCTTTTGAAGATCAGGTTCCATGCATGCAAGCATAAGACAACTAACCTCAAGAGATTCATCACATGCTTTCTTGTAGGCATTCTTAAGGGCAACAGTTGCATTATCAGCAGGTTCATCCGGGATTGGGGTATCCAGAACAGTTTCCTTTTTATCAGGCATGAGAACAATTCTCAGGTTACGGACCCAGTCTGAAAAGTTTTTTCCATTTAGTTTATATTTTTCAAGAATCGAACGCAAAGCAAAAGGTGATGAAGTGTTCGGTGCCATTGATCTACAACATAAAAACATGCAAAATACTAAGCCATGTAACCATTGAAGAGTAAAATATATTAAACAATTTAATAGCATATACTCCCACTTAAATCAACATCCCTCTATTGATACTAAGTGATTCAAGATCCACAATTAACAAGTCAACTAGTGAGCTTTAGCATCACTGCTAGAAGACAAGGTAAATCGGTAAGCAACTCTTTGCTAATCATATCACATATGACTCTTGTTGTTGGGTGACATCTCTATTTCAAAACTAGGTGCCCAACCTTTATGCCCCAAGGTCCTTAACTATTAAGATGACCTTGTTAAGCTCACCAACCCTTATGCGTGTAGGTATCCGATACAAACCCATTCAGCCAAGGAAAACCTCGGCACCCTAATTTCATAGACCCACCAACGATTGTACAGGGCATAGGATGGTGCAAGGTTTGGTTGGGAGGGCATGGTTTAACTTAAACTTTGTGAGGGATTATTCTACTTCTATCATCTAAGCATGCATAGTAGTAAAACATATAAGAATAGCATTCACATAGATGTCATACAGTATGGACCATTTTCTCATGGTGATCTCCATCGCCATAGAACCTGTCCACCATGATGATCTCCATCTTCATGCTCTATGCGATCCAGCCACTAAGTGATGGGTTCTCCAAGAACTAATACAAGATATTACTCCTAACAACTAGTAATCAAAATTACATGGTATTGGGATCATCACAAGTTGGCACGCATGCAATTACAATAATTGACAACACATTTGGCTCCAGCCGTGTTGCCCTACTCACGACACGTAGGTCATGAAAAATACATACATGCATCACATACATTTTGGGCCATACTGATCATATACATCCTGCAAAAACAAGTTGTGCATAGAATCGCATTCTACCGAATCATGCGAAATCATAACACCTATGAACCTTACCGTGATACAAAAAGGGGCTACGACTAAGGGGGGTCTCCCCCTATGGGGTTCGAAGGGGCAGTGCCCCTCGCGTATCTATACAATTTTCTTTAAGGATTTTGATCGGAAAATCAAATTTACTATAAACCGACTATTGTTCCGATTCGACCAAACTCCTTTGATCACGGTACATCGATTCAGATCTAGTTCCCGATTCGATCAATCATATTGATCTTCGCATGATTCAACTGGATTTATGTGTCACTGTCTACCCCGATGGCGGAAACCGACTGGTAGGGGTAAGTCGTTCAACGACCTTAGAATCACGATCATGGAAAGTAAGATCATAGATCAATCCAGAACCACCACCATACAAACGATCACATAATTCATATCAATCTACATATCACCATATGAAAACTTCCCGAACCTATGACTGAACAGCATCGACTCTGATACCACTGAAGGGTAACGGGTAGGCTTCACTAGCGTAAAATCAAAATTTTCTACCGCGTCAACCAGGAATACTGATGTCATAGATCACGGGATTACCACTAGATGCACAGTTGTGGAACTCGATGAAGCACGTCGGGGCAGTGTAGATGTTCTACCTCTCCTTCTTGTCCTCGTCCCACGAGCAGCTCCCCTTTGCGCGGATCGTCCAAGTGCTACAGCTGCAACACCTCCGACGTATCCACACGTCCGGAGTGGAAGCCATCACACGTCAGACTGCTAGGTCTGCTCGTGCAACACAGGCGCAAGAGGAGTGGCGGCTGGGTGGAATGCTCAGCCCTATTCAGCTCGCCTCACTCTCACTTATATAGGCATCCTTCGTGGGCTTCTACATTAGCATCCCATTAGCAGCCTAAGCCTGGTCTAATTCGGATCCAATCCTCATTAGGCTTCTAGCCCCTAAAGTGTGTGACCCTATAGGTTCATACACGTATAGACATGACACAGGTACACTTACTCCGTTAATAGTTTGTAGCGGCCTCTAGCAAGACGTGCCAACTCCTAAACGCATATAAAGATCATTCGATGAACCATCACAAGGTTGAGTACATGTCTTTCCCTTTGCCCTATGATATTTGGTCTAGCTCCAAGCTGACCTCTCTTTCTCGATACTGTGATTCGGAATCCCTTTACTAGGTTAACTCTTAACCATATGTAGCA
Source organism: Avena sativa (assembly GCA_916181665.1). NCBI lineage: Eukaryota > Viridiplantae > Streptophyta > Magnoliopsida > Poales > Poaceae > Avena > Avena sativa. Next base: position 370,516,647 of record OV702290.1, read on the forward strand.
CGGCCATGCATTTCTGGATCTGATCACTTGAGGGGCCCAGAGATATCTCTCTCAAGTAGAGAGAGGAAAATCCCATCTTGATTGAATGATGCCCTGAAGCATGTATCAAGACAAACTTGAAAGCTACCTTTATAACTACCCAGTTATGGAGTAGTATTTGATATCCCCAAAGTAGGTCGATCCACTCAAGTACATGCGACAATCTCAGGTCTAAGGACAAAATGTACACGATGTGTAGAGAGAGCTACACGTATTATTGCCAGTCTCAAGTTGGGTCAGTCTAACCCCATGTTCATAACATGTGTCCACATCATTGGTTTTACATCTCCATGTCTATGACTTGCGAAACATAGTCATCAACCGATCGATGTGCTAGTCTAATATTCATGTGTATCCTCACATGAACTCTGACTAGGGACAACTATTAGATAACCATACAAGTAAAGAGTTCCACAAACAATTCACATAATTGCCAATCAATACAAGTTGCCTGATATATGGATATGCAAGGAACATTATAAAAACACATGGATACATATGAAATACAATCATCTCTATGATTGCCTCTAGGGCATATTTCCTTCATCCACATGTGCCCTGGTTGTTTTCTTGGAGCAAATCTCGAGCAATCCATCAAGCTAAAGCCTACTGCAGGACCACCAGAAATAGCAACGCACTAGGGGCTACGCCACCTAAAGAGGCCGAAGAATCCACTGAAATAGTATGAGGACAAGCACTCGAAGGTCCCACGGAGGTGATGCTCATCGAACCATCCTGGACTCAGCCGTACATCACGTGACTGGTCACCAAGAAGCTGCCAGATGACCCAACGGACGCATGACACATCATGCGTCATTCCAAGGCCTTCACTATCATCAACGACGAAATGTACAAGCGAAGCATCACATGCATCCTTCAACAATGCGTCACCAACGGTGACAGCAAAGGCATACTCCTTGAAATACATGAAGGCACTTGTGGACATCACATCGGTAGTCACGCCCTCATCGCAAAAGCTCTACGGGATGGCTTCTATTAGCCAACTATGATGTGCGATGCCAAAAGCATCGTTGAAAGGTGCAACGCCTGTCAGATATTCATGGATAAGCCACACACACCAGGCGTAGAGCTCAGGCCAATACCCGTGGCCTGGATCTTTGCGTAGTGGGGACTCGACATGGTCGACAAGCTGCATAAGTCATCGCCCGGAGGATACGTCTTCCTCCTTGTCGCAGTCGACAAGTTCACCAAGTGGATCGAGGCCATGCCTGTCACCAATCAAACCGGCGCCACCGCTGTCAAGTTCTTTGATTCCATCGTCTTCAGATTCGTGGTGCTGCACAACATCATCACCGATAATGAGACAAACTTCACCTTGAACGAGTTCCAGGATTATTGTGAAAACCTGGGTATCAACGTCATCTATGCCTCTATGGCACACACTTAGACCAATGGTTAAGTCAAAAAGGCCAACGACCTAGTATACAATGGCATCAAGAAGAGACTCATTAGGCCTCTCGAATGAGCGGCTAGACGTTGGGCCAATGAGCTGCCCTCCATGCTATGGAGCCTGCAGACAACCACGAATAGCGCCACTAGTTACACACCTTTCTTCATGGTGCACGGTACTAAGGCGGTACTACTAGCTGAAGTGCGCTACAAAGCCCCACGGGTAGTTGCTTACATTGAGTCTGAATCTACATCAGCACTTGAGGACTCCATCGACCTACTTGATGAAATGCGTGAAATCGCCACAGAACGGTCAACTATGTACCAGCAGAGCCTCCACAACTACCACAGCCAACAACTACGTCAAAGGTCCTTCGTCGAAGGCGACCTCGTCCTACGACTGAAGAAGAAAAGGCACCTCAAGCTCGAATCTCCGTGGGAAGGGCCCTACATGGTCACCGAGGTGATCCCAAGTGGCGCCTACCTCCTCAAGGACCTAGAGTCTGGAGTTACATACTCCAACCAATGGAACATCATGCAACTATGATGTTTCTACCCTTAGATGTTTTTTCCTTTACAATAAGGCTACTTAGTCGAACAATGTACCTCTTGCTATTCTCCAATAAATAAAGCTAAGTGCCCTAACTATGAGTCTTATAATGTTTTCCTTTCTATGCATTTAGCACTCGAGGCTACGCCTCCCTGACCACTTCGTCGCACATACAACTCAAAATCGTGATTGCCCGAGTAGCTGATTCTGCATACAATCGAACCCTTGAAAACTCCAGCCTAGTTGTAGCCCAACTAACAGGTTGACAAGGTGCTGAGATGTAAAAGCATCAGGCTAATGAAAAGGCATCCCATAAAAACTCAAACATATACAAGCTTACACAGATTACAAGGGCCACAAAACGCACAGTCAAAACTATACGAACTTTACAACACTTATATGTCCTATGCAGGCTAAAAATTAAGCTACTAACGCTGAAGCAGGATGTTGGTCCATTCGTTGAACAACTGAACGATGTCCTCCGCAGGTTAGGCAACTGCCCGATAATGTGACCACATATTCCAAGCTATGCCTTTTGGAGGTGCCGGAGGACCCTAAACAATGGCCGCTAGATCCACATCTAGTCATTGCATGCGAACAAGAGCCAACACAGCCTTGGCACCTGCCACCAGTTGTTGGCGAATGCACTCGCGAACCGCGCCTATATCATGAAACTTCTGCATCAATGCGAGGACGCTGGATGGTGCTTGATCTAATGGAAACATAGCACCATACACAACCGCAAGTGTCGTACGCATGCACTTCAAGAAACTCAATACCTAGCAGACACGGTCTTGCAGCGTGGCTAGCACAGTCGCTCGATTCCTATCAGTCCAGAAGAACCCGTTGGCCTCGAGATCGGATTGAGTAAGGAAATTGAGACGGATACCAACCCACTCTTTTTCCTCCTGAGGAATCAAATTCACGACTAGACACACAAGACAGCAGCATGTCAGCAGACATCCTAGTGACTCAGAAGAACACGATTGAATCGAAAGACACTCACACTAGAGTTGCTCGTTGATCTGAGCCACCTTACCAAGGAGATAATTCTCTCGCTCGAGTCCTTTATCCGCCTTTATATTTCCACACATCAGCATGCTTGCGGATGATCAGCATGTTCCTCTCCAAATCCTTCACACGGCCATGCAGGAGCGACAGCTGAGAGAGTTCATCCACCCTTGAGCGCGGAAGAGCCAAATACACAAAGGAAGAAGACACGTCCTTAGTGGCACTCGCAAGACTCTAATTAAGTCATCAACTGAAGGATAAGCACTTCCGACTAAGAAACAATAAGTCAAAAAGAACAGGAGAAGATGCAAGCAGTCTATATATAGAGGACTAACGCAAGTTTTCTGACGAAACATTTCCACAAAGCATTCGAAGATACTTGCATGATCCTAATACCACTATACATCAAAAGGCACTCGCAAAAGACGTAGCAAGACCTATGCAGAAGCATTTGAGGGCTTCACGGGGTCCCTAGTAGCCTCCGACACCGTGGCCTTGGAGGCAACAGCCCCCAACGCCATGTCCTTCGCCACAGTGTGCAGCTTCTGCTCCGCAGAATACTTCGTGAGTGTCTCAATGAGCCGAGGCCCATACTTCTGACAGCGAATGGCGAAAGGCACAAAAGCTACCTCTTCTCCTTGCATGTTCATGGGTATCTTGGAAGTGATCTTGCTAACGTTCAGCCTAGCGCCGCAAGCCTGCTCCATCGCAAACCCAAGGGAAGCACCAACTCCTTTCTCGCCTGCTTATATTTCGCGGGCATTCCCTCGGTGAAGGATTCAGCAAGACTTCCAACGTCTTCAATCGCCTTGTCCTTCGGCATCATCTCCTCTTGAAGAATTCCAAGCACGACCTTGGCTTTCTTGAGTGCATCACTAGCAAACACACTGCAGTCTTTGATTGCGGCCATGGTGCCAGTCAAGAGGTCATCGCGAGTCAACGCCTGATGGTCAAAATCAAGGCAGTCTGCATCTCCAAAAGTACAACAGGCAATGGTCAAGAAAAAAAAGGATCCAAAGGAGGTAGAACAACATACACAAACGATATCAGAAAGCATACCGGATAGAGCTAGGGCAACTGCCATAAGCTGATCTGTAAATCCTTTTTCTCGCTTAGCCGTGGCCACCGGCAGGTCCTCTTCATGCTGTTTTGCCTCTGTCCTATACCGTCGAAGTGCCTCGACTTCTTCCTTATTTTTGGTCTCTGCCACGCTAAGACTCTTTTATAGAGAGCTTAGCCGACAGAGAGCTTTGTTGTTATCCTCTGATAAAAAGAAAAGGTTCATCAAACAACAACCGACGACACATCCGACTGGACTATGGAAATGAACAAAGTATATACCTTGAAGTTGCCAGAAGTCGGCATCCAGCCGCACATGCTTTTGTCCCAGGCGAACCATCTCATGTAGAAAGGGCTATGACAGAAGGCATGTCATAAGAAGAACACGACTTGGAGGCTCCCCTCGAATGACTCAACACACACTTACATGATCACCCGAAGACTCGAAAGGTTCTTTTCTGGTCGTCCGGGTGAGAACCATGTGCCCCCAACTTGGAGGAACTCGAGTAGCTCGCGCCAGAGGTGGCCACTGTCTTTGGGGAGGGCTCGAGCTGCTCCATGCCCTTGCCCTTGGAGTCCACGACTCCCTCATACTCCACGTCCTTACCACTCGAAGAAGAGGACGATGCAGTAACACTTTGGGAAAATAGTAATACAAAAGAAAAAATGTCTTAGAAGATAAACGAGAAGAATACACCTAAACATCAAAAAAGTATAGATGCTTACCCGTCAGATCTATCGAGGTCAAAAAAATCCTCCTTCTTCTGCTTCTCCACAGGCGGAGGAGGTATGCTACGAATGGGCACCGCTAGAATCAGATCCGTGGTACCCTCTTCAGGAGCAATCTCCTTCGGCATATCTAGCGTGGAGGCATCTGAATCCTCTCCCCGCAACCGCTTGTGAGACCCACCCTCGCTAGACTCGGGGGCTCCCTGCACCTCTATAGCAGGCATAGTCTATTTTGAGTCATCCTATTCTCTAGCCTCGGGTGGGATTATGCCCTCGGGTTGAGGAGGCATCGAGCCTTCAACTTTCCAATCCTGCAGCAAGCAAAGGTAAACATCATGAGATCTTCAACCAAACTGTCCTACGGACAACGACATAGGTGACAAGGAATTACCACTGGTGGACGATAAGTGGCCCAGAACGGTTGGGTGTTCGACTCTGCAGGAAGAGCCTCTTTCAAGGTGATCTTGGTCAATGACCTGATCTTCTTCTCGAGATCCACCTATAACATGTCCTCCGCGCATACACGTGTCGGATCCAACACGCTAGTCCAAAGGTACATCAGATAAGCCCTAACCTGCAGTGGCTGCACCCGACGTTGCAGCCATGTTTGAACAAGGTCCACACCAGTGACCTCCTTGCCTCGGATGAACTGAAGGTCCAGCACCCGCTTGTACAAGACCTCTACATCGTCCACCTCGCCTGGCATCACGATGTTTTTCTAGGACCTCTTCCTCTTCAGCTCAGCCTTCGGTTCAAAGGGAGCGAGGCCGAACCTGTGCTCTATTGCTTCTAGTCCCAAATGTAGAGCCACTTTTCCCTCCATCCTTGGGCGGAGTCGATGAAGTTGAGGAGTAAGAAGAGGCAAAGTATCAGAATTACTGCCTCAGATCGCTACTTAAGCACTGGCGAAATATCATCCGATGACCAGCAATACCTTAATCTGACGCATGGCGCACATCAGCGAGGACACGTGGCGGCGTGTGCATCGAACCATCGCTGCACGATCCCCACTCATCATGGAAATCGAGGACACGCAGTTAAAACCCCAAATTACATGTGACTAGTCAAATCCTGGTCAAACGATGGGGCCCACGTCCATATTGTCCCATCAACACCGCTTCCGCTGGCGTCTGAGCTCACTAATTCATAAGCAATGACGTCATTACCATTTGATCTCCAACAAAAGTTGAAAGAGAGCAACGGTAAAATTTCTTCGACTCATCTAGTATTTACTCGAGTCTACGACTCGACCAACACTCGAGGGATACTCCTAACAGGAGTGCTTGCTCCAGACCTGAAGATTCTACGGGCATAGGGTTGTCCCAACAAATGTAGGGACAAAACATATTATGCCCTAACTCCTTCTTTGAATCCGCGATTCGATTACAGACATAGGGCTACTCCCATAGGGAGCACTGGAAGCACATCCAACGAAACTTACGGTCATCGACAAGCAGTCGAGAAATCTCAAAGTCCCTACTCGAGTCTATGACTTGAATAGACACTCGGGGGATACTCCCATAGGGAGCGCTGGCCGTGCTCCCTATGCAAAAAAATAAGAATTTCAAAACTTACTTCGAGAGAAATGCGTCGACTACGTCTGCAACATAACACCACAAGCAAACGAAGCTTTTGGCCATTTCGCCTCCTATCAACTGAAATCACCCTACAAAGAGACAACGTCTCTTGGACCACCAGAATCACCTCCGCGGTGACAAAACCTTCGGTTGCCACGTTTGCAACTTGAAGATAAGACCTGAGGATACAATCCAAAGGCCTGGCAACGCACCTGCTGCGCTCTACTAGAAATATGTCGTGCCTCAGGCATGATGAAAGAGCCTTGACGGACGCATCGAGTGCACACATAGAACACTGGAATTCCACTATGTAAGACCTCCACGGCATGGTTGAATTACGCCAGGAAACTTCCAAATTTGAATCCGGGGACTCGAGTTTCAGTAGATAGCGTTGTTTTTTCCAAAGTAAGTTAACTGATCCCGACCTGTCGGATGAATCAGGCACGCGTATCAACTCCCTATGATATGAAAAATAATACCTAAAAGCATTTTCGGATGACATCTGCGCATTCGAAGTAGTCTCCACCCGAATTTACAATTCGGCTGGACACTCGGGGGCTATTGACATGGGTATACCCTATGGGGCCCAGACTTAGCCTATAAGGTTCGGCCCAAGAGGAGCCTGTAGCGCAATTGAAGCCCAAGAAGGATTTGGGTGGCCCAGGCCTGGAGGAATGCAGCTCCTTGAAGGACACGGCAATGAGTAGATAGAAAATTCAAAGGGTGAAACCCTAATCTGTAACCAACTCAACATATTATCCCGAGACCTGGCCTTCCTATATAAAGGCCAGGAGGGGACAACGAGAAGATGAATCGGCAACCCTAGTTCATACACTGCTAGATTCATCCGCGCACTCCTGTAATCTTCAACTCCATCTATAATCAAGAGCAGACAAGCAGGAGTAGGGTTCCTTCCGAGGACCCGAACCTGGGTAAACCACATGTCCCATATGTTCTTGTTTTCTAGCCGATTGATGCCCCCAGCGCTCCTCACTTCCTCATAACATTTCTATTTTCACATGGAAGATTGGCTAAGATTTAACATTATATATTTATAGGAATAACTATTATTATAGAAACTATGATTAAACTAATGTTCATGTCCTTAGGAACCACGATCATTATGCACAACCATCTTATTGCCTAATCAACTTAGATTCACTTATGTTTGTGGCATCCATGTGAACTTTATGGAATCAAACTTTGTGAACCAATGTGTCTACATGTCTTTGCTTACCTGACGTTTCCAAATTAGTAGTATTTAATAGACTTGGTAACACATATTGATAATCATAGTGTTACATTTGTATTTGTATGGAATGTAGGAATGAAAGGAAAGAACTACAGTTCCCTTTTCAATCATTAAAGCAATTTTGTGGTACTTTCTTAATTGCCTAGTATTGTGTGTTGCAGTGTTGGTGCTCTAAGAGTGAAGAACATCTGCATTCAGTTCATTGAGTTCTGTCGGGAGAAGAGTATAGATGGGTTAGCACCTTGTATCATTATATCATTGTATTGTAGTTTCTACTATCATTGTCTTATTGCAATCTTCGTAATGAATGTGTCCCGGTGTGATCTACTCACCTAAAGTAACACATGTATTTATTATTAATTTTATCCTAGTATTTATTGATGCAATTGCATGTTCATCGCTTTGCTAATCTGCTAAACTTCTTTAGTCTTTACATACATAAATATTTGGTTGACTCTACTAAGCTTGTTTGGTTAGGAATGTTATTGTTCCGGCATAGTTTTATAGTCAATTGTATATTTTGAGAATGTACTAAATGTAGAAAACCATTATATGCATGTTTACAAATTACAGTTGGAATTACATAGTTGGGTCTTCTTTGTAGTACTGGCGATATGCCGCACTTATTATATTATTCAGATCTTTATAAAGGAAACTATGGTTTGACATCCACTCTCAGTATTGCACAACTATCCAGTAAATAAGCTGATAATTGTTGATGTTTCAATCTGCCAAGTGATGTTACCTTTCAACATATAATTTCCAAAATAGAGACGTTGTTTTTTGTTAAGATAATCATGTAGTGCAAAACTTTATTCATATACTGTCAAATTGTAGCGGCCATGAGAATTGTTTAGTGATTATTAACAAGATTCTTTGGTTAACTACTAATGGGAAAGGGTTTCCCAACATACTGAACTATTTTCCTTGCTAGGTGCCTAAATGAACTGGATATTGTGATTAATGAATGTATTGATTTGCGCATCAAGTTACAGATCATGGTCCAGGTATTACCTTTTCTCTAAGAACACTTAGACTTTATAGAACTATACTAAACTGTAGTATCCATCTTCAAAGTAATTTTTTTTGAGTTTTCTTTAATGTGAACCACAAACTAGACAAAAGATAAGATGCCAATGGAATAGATTCAACTAGTTTGTTGCATAATAACAAACGAAAAGCATGTTAATGGGATGAATGCAGTTATTACTAGTAATATATGTGGAAGGTAAATAAGCATTGCGTCTTCATTTCTTTGTATGTAAATCCAAGTGTCATTTGCAGTTCTATATTGTGAATTCTACTTGAAGGCACCACTTGGTTTCTCAAGCAGTATTTAGTACTACTTGCAATCTGTGTTGAAAATATTTTAATTGATAAATATGGGTGTATCTGATATCTAAATCTTAGCTTCATGTTGCTCTAGGAGGTCACTAGAATGTTGGCCTCTCAACTTCCCACAACATTGTTATACTTAATTAAACTCATACATTCTTTTATTTTCCAATTCAGCTGGAGCAGCAGGCCAAACCTTCGATCCTAAGCAGTAAGGAAGAGGAACAAAGTGGGAGCCACATGTTTTAAAGACATTGTCGCATTTTAAATCACATAATATGCTCAACTTAGTTTTTAACTTGGAGTTTTTTTTGCTTTTGTGGGGTTTCTAGCTGCTTAGCGGCAAGCGGGTCATTTTGTTGTTGTTGATATCTTTCTGTTACCGTCGGCTAGTAGTGTCGTTTTGTATTCTCAATGGTCAAATATTAGTCGTCTCATTATTATATTGTGAATCAACCAATGGTTAATCTAGTTGCTCAGTTTATCCACTAGGTCGTAGGAATGCAAAAGCAGTCTTGTCATAGTTTTATGTTGTGGAGAGCGTTGTGATAAAATTTTAATCTCAAGTTATGCTTGTTGTTGGGAACAAATGTGTGCACCATGATATAGTTCCTAGGTTCGGTTCATTTTCCATCAATCTCAAGTCTGGTATTTTGAAAACCTTAAATGGATCCGAGCTCCATGTAGCTAGTTTTTTATTTAAAATCCTCATTTTTTCACGTCAATTTTTTTTGGAAAAGAAGTACTCCAAAATAAATCCACAAATATGCACATTTACCATGTATGCATAAAGTTTCATTGAATTATTTATTCATATGCACCTTACACAAAAAAGACAAATATAATGTATGAAAATGAATTTTTAAATGGCTAATTAAAATTACATTTTTGTCATTTTGTGTTGCGCAAAATATAATATGTTTTCCAAAATAAATCCACACATTTTTAGAAATCATATGTATGTATAGTTTAACTTGGAGGCGTTTGTTTGCTATGAAATAGACATTTGAAACACAAAAAACATTGTAGACACTCTACATTACGTGGAAACTTGATTTGCGAAATGTTTATGTCCCGCATGTGAGATGCTAATCATTTCAACTTGAAATATGTCCTAGAGGCAATCATAGAGATGATTGTATTTCATATGTATCCATGAGTTATTATAATGTTCCTTGTATATCCATATATCAGGCAACTTGTATTGATTGGCAATTATGTGAATTATTTGTGAAACTCTTTACTTGTATGGTTATCTAACAGTTGTCCCTAGTCGGAGTTCATGTGAGGACACATGTGAATATTAGACTAGCGCATCGATTGGTTGATGACTATGTTTCGCAAGTCATAGAGATGGAGATGTCAAACCAATGATGTGGACACATGTTATAAACATGGGGTTGGACTGACCCAACCTGAGACTCGCAATAATACTTGCAGCTCTCTCTACACATCGTATACGTTTTGTCCTTAGACCTGGGATTGTCGCATGTACTTGAGATGTGTATCGACCTACTTTGGGGCTATCAAACACTACTCCATAACTGGGTAGTTATAAAGGTAGCTTTCGGATTTGTCCCGATACATGCTGCAAGGCATCTGTCAATCAAGATGGGATTTGCCCCTCTCTACTTGAGAGAGATATCTCTGGGCCCCTCGAGTGATCGGATCCAGAAATGCATGGCCGTGCTACATATGGTTAAGAGTTAACCTAGTAAAGGGATTCCGAATCACAGTATCGAGAAAGAGAGGTCAGCTTGGAGCTAGACCAAATATCGTGAGGTAAAGGGAAAGACATGTACTCAACCTTGTGATGGTTCGTCCGAATGATCTTTATGTGCGTTTAGAAGTTGGCACGTCTTGCTAGAGGCCGCTACCAACTATTGACGGAGTAAGTGTACTCGTGTCATGTCTATACGTGTATGAACCTATAGGGTCACACACTTTAGGGGCTGGAAGCCTAATGAGGATTGGATCCGAATTAGACCAGGCTTAGGCTGCTAATGGGCTGCTAATGTAGAAGCCCACCAGGGATGCCTATATAAGAGAGAGTGGGGCGAGCTGAATAGGGTTGTGCATTCCACTCAGCCGCCACTCCTCTTCCGCCTGTGTTGCACGTGCAGATCTAGCAGTCTGGCGTGTGACGGCTTCCACTCCGGACGTGTGGATACCTCGGAGGTGCTGCATCTGTAGCACTTGGACGAGCCGCGCAAAGGGGAGTTGCTCGTGGGACGAGGGCAAGGAGGAGACGTAGAACATCTACACTGCCGCGGCGTGCTTCATCAAGTTCCGCACCTGCGCGTCTAGCGGTAATCCCGTGATCTATGACAATAGTATTCCTGGTTGACGCGGTAGAAAATTTTGATTTTACGCTAGTGTAGCCTACCCGTTTCTCTACAGTGGTATCAGAGCCGATGATGTTCAGTCATAGGTTCAGGTATTTTGCATATGGTGATATGTAGATTGATATGAATGATGTGATCGTTTGTATGGCGGTGGTTCTGGATTGATCTATGATCTTACTTTCTGTGATCGTGATTCTAAGGTCGTCGAACGACTTACCCCTACCGGTCGGTTTCCGCCATCGGGGTAGACAGTGACACATAAATCCTTTTGAATCACGCGAAGATCAATATGATTGATCGAATCGGGAATTAGATCTGAATCGACGTACCGTGATCAAAGGAGTTTGGTCGAATCGGAACTATGGTTGGTTTATGGTAAATTTGATTTGCCGATCAAAATCCTTAAAGAAAATTGAATACATTTGATCTCTCATTTTTCACAAATTTGATACTGCGAGGGGCGCTGCCCCTTCGAACCCCGCAGGAGGAGACCCCCTAGACCCCCTTAGTCGTAGCCCCTTTTGTATCATGTTAAGGTTCATAGGTGCTACGATTTCGCATGATCTGGTAGAATGCGATTCTATGCATAACTTGTTTTTGCAGGATGTATGTGATCAGTATGGCCTAAAAATGTATGTGATGCATGTATGTATTTTTCATGACCTGCGTGTCGTGAGTAGGGCAAAACGGCTGGACCATTTGTGTTGTCAATTATTGTAATGGCCTGTGTGCCAACTTGTGATGATCCCAATACCATGTAATTTTGATTACTAGCTGTTAGGAGTAATAGCTTGTATTAGTTCTTGGAGAACTCATCACTTGGAGGATGGATCGCATAGAGCATGAAGATGCAGATCATCATGGTGGACAGGTTCTATGGCAATGGAGATCACCATGAGAAAAATGGGCCATACTGTATCACATCTATGTGAATGCTATTCTTATACGTTTTACTACTATACATGCTTAGATGATAGAAGTAGAACGATCCCTCACAAAGTTTAAGTTAAACCATGCCCTCCCAACCAAACCTTGCACCATCCTATGCCCTGTACAATCGTTGGTGGGTCTATGAAATTAGGGTGCCGCGGTTTTCCTTGGCTGGATGGGTTTGTATCGGATACCTACATGCATAAGGGTTGGTGAGCTTAACAAGGTCATCTTAACAGTTAAGGACCTTGGGGCATAAAGTTTGGGCGCCTAGTTTTGACATAGAGATATCACCCAACAACAAGAGTCATATGTGATATGATTAGCAAAGGTTGCTTACCGATTTACCTTGTCTTCTAGCAGTGATGCTAAAGCTCACTAGTCGACTTGTTAATTGTGGATCTTGAATCACTTAGTATCAATAGAGGGATGTTGATTTAAGTGGGAGTATATGCTATTAATTTGTTTAATATGTTTTACTCTTTCATAGTTACATGGCTTAGTATTTTGCATATTTTTTGTTGTAGATCAATGGCACCGAACAATTCATCACCTTTTGCTTTGCGTTCGATTCTTGAAAAGGATAAACTAAATGGAACAAACTATTCGGACTGGGTCCATAACCTGAGAATCGTTCTCAGGGCTGAGAAAAAGGAAACTGTTCTGGATACCCCAATCCCGGATGAACCTGCTGATAATGCAACTGTTGCCCTTAAGAATGCCTACAAGAAAGCATGTGATGAATCTCTTGAGGTTAGTTGTCTTATGCTTGCATACATGGAACCTGATCTTCAAAAGCAGTTTGAGGATCAGGAAGCGTACGATATGATCGTTGCGCTTAAGGACATGTTCCAGACTCAGGCTAGGACTGAGAGGTACAATGTCACTAAGTCCTTTGTGGAATGCAAGCTGGCAGAGGGAGCAGCTGTAGGCCCCCATGTGATCAAAATGGTAGGTTATAGTTAGACTTTGGAAAAGCTTGGTTTTCCATTAGGCCAAGAGTTGGCCACTGATTTCATTTTGGCATCTCTTCCATCTAGCTATTGGCATTTCATTTCGAACTACCATATGCATGGGGTGGAGAGGGGCCTTAACGAATTATGTGGGATGCTGAAAATAGCAGAATGTGACATTAAGAAGTGTGCAGGGCATAGCCATGTGATGGCTGTGCAGAACAAGCCTAGCTTCAAGAAAAAGGGCACTTCTTGGCAGAAGAAGAAGGGCAAGGCTAAGGATACGATCCCTAAGCCAAACCCTGCACCCAAGCAAAAGGCTGGACCTGCAGGAGACACTGAGTGTTTCTTTTGTCATGAATATGGCCACTGGAAGAGAAACTACAGCAAGTACCAGGCTTCTTTGAAGAAGGGTGGAAGTAAGAGTACTTCCCACTCAGGTACGCTTGTTGTAAATGTTGTGGACATTTTTCTCGCAGATTCTTATGTTAACTCTTGGGTATTTGATACCGGATCGGTTGCTCATATTTACAATTCGATGTAGGGGCTAATAAGAACTAGAGAAGTGCAGAAAGGCGAAGTGGATTTTTGCGTCGGAAATAAAGCAAGGGTTGCTTCATTGTTCGTCGGCGTCATGCAACTTCACCTTCCGTCAGGATTTATTATGGAGTTAAATAATTGTTATTACATTCCAAGTATGGGTCGAAACATTTTATCACCTTCATGTTTGATGAGGGGTGGTTATTCATTCGCGAGTACAAACAATGGTTGTGTAATCTCGAAGAATGCTATGTTTGTGGCTGATGCTCCCATTTTGAATGGGTTATTTATTTTAAATCTTAATGCATGTGTTTACAATGTTAGTGCTAAAAGGCTTTGGCCAAATGATTTGAGTCCTACCTATTTATGGCATTGTCGTTTGGGGCATATAAGTGAAAAGCGCATGAAGAAGCTTCATGGTGATGGTCTTCTAACTTCGTTTGATTTTGAATCATACAAGACATGTCAAGCTTGTTTACTTGGAAAGATGACCAAGACGCCTTTTACGGGGTTTCCCGAGAGAGCGGTAGACTTGTTGGAACTCATACATACTGATGTATGTGGACCAATGAGCACGATAGCCAGAGGAGGATATCACTACTTCATTACTTTCACTGATGATTTCAGTCGATATGGCTATGTCTACTTGATGAAGCATAAGTCTGAAACTTTTGAAAAGTTCAAAGAGTTTAAGAATGAGGTAGAGAATCAACATGGCAGGAAAATAAAGGCCTTGCGATCTGATCGTGGAGGTGAATATTTGAGTCACGAGTTTAGCAATCATCTTAAGAGTTGCGGAATTGTTCCTCAGCTCACGCCGCCTGGAACGCCTCAAAGAAACAGGGTCTCTGAACGGCGTAATCGAACTTTGTTGGACATGGTTCGATCGATGATGAGCCAGTCGGATTTACCATTATCATTTTGGGGTTACGCGCTAGAAACAGCAGCTTTCACACTAAATAGGGTACCGTCTAAATCTATAGTTAAGACACCATATGAGATGTGGACTGGAAAGAATCCCAGTTTGTCTTTTCTAAAGATTTGGGGTTGTGATGCTTTTGTCAAGCGAATTCAGTCGGACAAGCTAACACCCAAATCGGATAAGTGCATTTTTGTGGGATACCCAAGGGAAACCTTAGGGTATTACTACTACAACCGAGAAGAGGGCAAAGTGTTTGTCGCTCATAGCGGTGTTTTCCTAGAGAAAGAGTTTCTCACAAAGGGAACGAGTGGAAGGTCGGTGCGACTTGAAGAAGTTCAAGATGAGCCAGTCGGGGATTCTTCTACGAGTGATGCTATTGTAGCAGAACAAGTTGAGGAACCCGTGGCAATAGAAGCACCACAGCCATGAAGGTCGGCGAGGTTCCGCGAAGCGCGAGAGTTATTATTGTTAGACAATGATGATCCTGCGACCTATGCAGAAGCGATGGTGGACCCAGACTCTGAGAAATGGTTGATTGCCATGAGATCCGAGATAGAGTCCATGGGAGACAATCAAGTTTGGAACTTGGTTGACCTGCCTGATGGTTTTAAAGCCGTCGAGTGCAAATGGATCTATAAGAAGAAGATTGATATGGATGGAAATGTTCACATCCATAAAGCTCGACTTGTTGCAAAAGGTTTTCAACAAGTTCAAGGAGTTGACTATGACGAGACTTTCTCGCCCGTAGTGATGCTTAAATCTATACGGATCATTCTAGCCATTGTTGCATATTTCGATTATGAGATATGGCAGATGGACATCAAGATGGCTTTCTTAAATGGAATCCTTACTGAGGACGTGTATATGATGTAGGCCGAAGGTTTTGTCGATCCAAACAATGCTGGAAAGGTATGCAAACTTCAAAAGTCTATTTATGGGCTGAAGCAAGCATCTCGGAGTTGGAACATTCGATTTGATGAACTTGTAAAGGAGTTTGGCTTCACCAAAAACAAATAAGAACCTTGTGTGTATAAGAAAGAAAATGGGAAATCACTTGTGTTTCTAATCTTATATGTGGATGACATATTACTGATTGGAAATGACATTCCTATGCTCGAGTCTGTTAAGACCTCATTGAAAAATAGTTTTTCTATGAAGGACTTGGGAGAAGCGGCATATATTCTGGGCATCAAGATCTATAGAGATAGATCAAGGAGGCTAATTGGATTAAGCCAGAGTACGTACATTGACAAAGTGTTGAAACGGTTCAGCATGGAAGATGCTAAGAAGGGGTTCTTGCCCATGTCTCACGGCATTAAACTTAGCAAGACTCAGTGTCCTTCGACCACTGATGAGCGAGAGCGCATGAGTAGGGTTCCATATGCTTCGGCTATTGGATCCATCTTGTATGCGATGACATGTACTCGCCCAGATGTTTCCTATGCTCTAAGTGTTACGAGCAGATACCAGGCTGATCCAGGTGAGAGCCACTGGACAGCGGTAAAGAATATCCTTAAGTACTTGAGAAGGACTAAGGATATGTTCCTAGTTTATGGAGGTGAGATTGAACTCAGTATAAAGGGTTACACATATGCGAGTTACCTTAACAACTCAGATGACTCGAAATCGCAATCAGGTTATGTGTTTGTCATGAATGGTGGTGCTATGAGCTGGAAAAGTTCCAAGCAAGATACAGTGGCCTCCTCTTCAAAAGAAGCTGAATATATTGCTGCCTCGGAGGCTGCAAAGGAAGTTGTTTGGATTAGGAATTTCCTGATCGCTCTTGGTGTGGTTCAGGGCTCGTCCAATCCCTTGGACGTTTATTGTGACAACAATGGTGCTATTTCACAAGCCAAGGAACCTAGACAGCACCAGAAGAACAAACATATTCACATGCGTTACCATCTGATTTGTGAGTTCATTGATGATGGTAGTGTCATGTTATGCAAAATACATATGGACTCAAATGTTGCTGATCCCTTGACTAAGCCACTCCCGCAGCCTGCGCATGAAGCGCACACAAGAGCAATAGGTATTAGATACTATCTAGATTGACTCTAGTGCAAGTGGGAGACTGAAGGAAATATGCCCTAGAGGCAATCATAGAGATGATTGTATTTCATATGTATCCATGAGTTATTATAATGTTCCTTGTATATCCATATATCAGGCAACTTGTATTGATTGGCAATTATGTGAATTGTTTGTGAAACTCTTTACTTGTATGGTTATCTAATAGTTGTTCCTAGTCGGAGTTCATGTGAGGACACTCGTGAGTATTAGACTAGCGCATCGATTGGTTGATGACTATGTATCGCAAGTCATAGACATGGAGATGTCAAACCAATGATGTGGACACATGTTATGAACATGGGGTTGGACTGACCCAACCTGAGACTGGCAATAATACTTGCAGCTCTCTCTACACACCGTGTACGTTTTGTCCTTAGACTTGAGATGTGGATCGACCTACTTTGGGGCTATCAAACACTACTCCGTAACTGGGTAGTTATAAAGGTAGCTTTCGGGTTTGTCCTGATACATGCTGCAAGGCATCGGTCAATCAAGATGGGATTTTCCCCTCTCTACTTGAGAGAGATATCTCTGGGCCCCTCGAGTGATCGGATCCAGAAATGCATGGTCGTGCTACATATGGTTAAGAGTTAACCTAGTAAAGGGATTCCGAATCACAGTATCGAGAAAGAGAGGTCAGCTTGGAGCTAGACCAAATATCGTGAGGTAAAGGGAAAGACATGTACTCAACCTTGTGATGGTTCGTCCGAATGATCTTTATATGCGTTTAGGAGTTGGCACGTCTTGCTAGAGGCCGCTACCAACTATTGACAGAGTAAGTGTACTCGTGTCATGTCTATACGTGTATGAAACTATAGGGTCACACACTTTAGGGGTTGGAAGCCTAATGAGGATTGGATCCGAATTAGACCAGGCTTAGGCTGCTAATGGGCTGCTAATGTAGAAGCCCACCAGGGATGCCTATATAAGAGAGAGTGGGGCGAGCTGAATAGGGTTGAGCATTCCACCCAGCCGCCACTCCTCTTCCACCTGTGTTGCACGTGCAGATCTAGCAGTCTGGTGTGTGAAGGCTTCCACTCCGGACGTGTGGATACCTCGGAGGTGCTGCATCTGTAGCACTTGGACGAGCCGCGCAAAGGGGAGCTGCTCGTGGGACGAGGACAAGGAGGAGACGTAGAACATCTACACTGCCGCGACGTGCTTCATCGAGTTCTGCACCTGCGCGTCTAGTGGTAATCCCATGATCCATGACAATAGTATTCCTGGTTGACGCGGTAGAAAATTTTGATTTTACGCTAGTGTAGCCTACCCGTTTCTCTACAACTTCATGATTTAATTTCCGTGGAACGAGATTGGGAGAAAACACGAGGGTTTACCTAGGTCCGCCCCTCTGTAGGGTAAATACCTACTTCCTGCTAGATTGTATTATTTTTGAATAGATTACAAGTTTGGCGGCTAGGCAGCGAGTTGCTTGGATGGGGTAGCTAACAGGACATAATTACAATGAGAGCCCCAGGGAGGTTTATATAGAGTCATCTCTGAAAGGGAATTTATGCCCTTCCTATTATTTTGATGTTTGTTGACAACACTTGGATAGGTTTAATCTGCTACTAAATGTTTCAGGAGATATCATCTACTCTCATGTATTTTGCACTGTAGGAAAAGAGCTCCCTAGGATCATGTCTGTCTAGGAAACAAGTCCCAGCCGGACTGCCCGGCTGATCTACGCCGGAGTGTCCGCCCCCGGCCGGACTGTCCGGTTGGATCCGGCCAGACTATCTGACCCTAGGAATTGGGCGACTTCGTCGGACATTCAGAACATCATATCAGACACTCCTCGGACTCAATCCAGACACTGGCCGGAAACTTTGCCAGGCCGGAGTGTCTGGTCGGTTTCGCCCGGAGTGTCCGGCTCTACCGGACTGTCCGGCTGATGTTGGCCGGACTGTCCGGGGTAAGTGACTCCCAATGGCTCTAATTCCAGGGGGCCTATATAAAGGCCCCTTCTTCTACCTTTGGAGCTGCTCGTCCACCTCAAGAACTCCAGCACCATTTGAGCCACCAAATCCACAACATCTCTTCACTCAACCATCCAAAGTCATTGATCTTTGGAGAATCGAAGGAGGAGGCCTTGATCTACAGCTTCACCAAGAGAGATCTTCATTTCCCCCTCATTCACTTGAGGGCCCCTTGCTCTAGTGTTTCTTTGGAAACCCTAGCTTGTGCTTTGGTTCTTACTAGCTTGTCTTTGATTGTTTGGCAGCTATCTTGTATTCGGGAGCATCCAATTAGGTTATGGATGTGTGCCTCGAACTTGTTGTAAAGGTGCCAGCTTCCACCTCGAAGTTTGCCATATAGTGGAAGAGGTGAATCGAACCCGTTGGGGTGAGGTTCGTCGGAGAACAAGGGAGGCCTCTCGTGGCATTGGTGGTTTGAAACCACCCCCTCTCCAAATGTAGATGTACTTCCCCTCAAAAGGAAGGAACTACGAGAAACAAATCCTTGTGTCTCCGCGTGCTCCACTTCGGTTACTTCTATCCTTTACCGCACTTCACTTATCTAGTTGTTGCTTAGTATATGTGCTAGATTGACATATAGGTAAATTCACCATAGTTGCATAATCTAGAGAATTTACCTTTTGTGTCAAACCCTAAATTGAAAATGAGTAAAGTTTGAAGTAGCACCTATTCACCACCCCTCTAGGTGCCCATATGATCCTTTCAATTGGTATCAGATCCTCGGCTCTTTATTCGGAGTTAACCGCCTAAGATATTATGGGCAACTCAGGAGATGAGGGAGGGAGTGAGGCTAGCAACTCGGTGACCATGGTGGATCTCAAGAATTTGGAAACAAGCTTGAGCTCTACCTTGGGCAACAAAATCCAACAGTTGCGTAAACTTGTTGAGCAACTTGTTATGAATAATCCAGCCTCACCTCCTTCCTATCAAGAGGAAACACCACCCAACCCAAAGGCAAATGCTTCGGCTAAGCTTATAGGTGAAGTGGTGGGGGATGAACATAATTCCACTGACTCCACCACTAAAAGGGGTGATAGGAAGGAAGAGCACCATGCGGTTTCCAGATGGTACTTTCTCGACCCCCCAATCCCTCATCCACATATAAATAATAGAGGTGAGCCACCTAAGTTAGTTGCACATACCTTTGCTCAATGGCAAGTTTTAATGAAATCTCATGTGCGCAGCTCTTGCATTGATTTGTGGAATATTATTGAAGAAGGACTCAAGATTGAGGATCCACCAACTTGACTAGAAGAAAAGTGGTCAATAGCCAACTCAATGCGACTGCCTTGCACATGATCCAACTTTAAGTGGGACCAAAGGATTTTCCCCACATTTAGCACTACAATACCACCAAGGAAGCTTGGGATGCTCTCATTGACTTGTTTGTTGGCAATGAGAGCATGAGAAGAAATAGGTATGATGCCTTAAGCAATGAGGTTGAAGGATGGTGAGGATCATGAAGACATGTATCGAAGACTCAAATCCATAGCCACCGCCTTCAGGAATGTTGGTGCCTCTCACATTGATGATGCTTGGATCAAGAGGAAGTATGTGAGTGCTCTCATGCCTTTCGAGCCCACTGACTTGAAGAGTCTCCAAGGAATACACAACTACCATCTCATGACCTCCAATGAAGTTATGCAAGAGATGGCCGCTTTCAAGGTTGATGCCGAGAATGCCAAAGACGCCCATGCTCGTACCATTGGAATGAGTAGTGGTGTCAATCTTGCCTTGAAGGCCAAGGTTGTGGAGTATGATGAAGATGAAGGGAGTGATGAGGGACTTTCAATGAGCCACCCCGAAGATGTCAAGGTTTCTCATGGTGAATACATGGCCTTCTATGCAAGAAACTTTTGGAAAGATCCCGCCAAGGCCAAGATGGAGATGCAACGAAGAAGCATCCCCAATGGGAGAAGAGACAATGGGTCTAAGTTGAGAACTTGCTTCAATTGTGGTGACCGCTATCACTTTGTTGCCGGTTGTCCCTATGAGAAGAGAGAAGATCATGGGGGTAAACTTATGTTGAAGAAGACCTCCAAAGCTCCTCACACGAAACCTTTCATCAAAAGGAATTCCACCAACAAGAAGTTGGGTGAAATTGTCTTGATAACACATGAATAATTATCCTCCGACAATGATGATGAGGAAGATGAAGAAGAGGAAACATCAAGTGGTATGGCGGCTCTTGCCACTACTTCTACATCGACATTCTCACTCTTCGACTCTCCAAAGGAGAATATCTCCAACAAGAACGTCACTTGCCTTATGGCAAGAGGAACGGAGGTATTATCATCATCACACCCCACCTCCTTAGTTGATGAATTTGATGATGAGTTATCCCTTGAGGTCAAAAAGGAATTAATTGCTTTTGATGTGTTTATGAACAAATTGCAAGGGGAGCACAAAAGACATTTTGTGGATCTCTTAAATCAACTTGCACACACAAGAGCTCATAGATGAGAGATGTAAATTAGGAAGAGAGCACATGCTTGAGGTAGAAGCTCTAAATAATGCTCTAGAAGAAGAACAAGAGACTAGGATGTCTCTTGAAACTAAACTTGAAGGGCTTGATTAAGCAAATGATCTCATTGTTAATAAACTCATCAAGGAACATGAACATGCTATTGCTAAATATAAAAAGGCTAAAAAGGACAAGATTGATTTTAGTGTTGTTCATGAAAAACTTGCCGAGGACTTTAGGATGCTTGACAAGGCTCACAAGGCCTTGGAGAGTGAACTCTTGTTACTCACAAAGTCTCGTGAAAAGCCTCAAACTCAATTGACCAATATTCCTTCACCTAGTACTTTCATTCGTTCTAGTTGTACAAATATACTTGAAGAAAATGCTAGGTTGAAGGGGGAGCTAGCTAAGGCCACCTTTCCCAAAGGAAACAAGTCAATTGATGACCTTTTGAGTAAGCAGAGGTCAAATAGTGAGAAAGGGGCATTGGCTTTGTCTCTAAAGGCAATAAGAAGGCCAAGCCCGCACAAGAAAAGGACAAGGTCATTGTGGGTAGTAAGACCACGAATGGCAAAACTATGTCTCATGATGACTTTGCAGGAAGTGCTAACCCTCACTATGTATTGATGCGTGATTATTATGGTGATGTATATGCACAATATGTTGGCCCATTTGATGGTTATATTGCTTGGTCTATTTGGGTTCCCAAGACCCTTGTTGCTAACAAAAGAGGACCCATTGAAAAATGGGTACCTAAAAACTAGTTTGATCTTTTGTAGACCTATGCTTCTGGAGGGTCAAAATGGGTGCTTGATAGTGGATGCACAAGTCATATGACCGGAAGCACATCGAGTGTCAAGGAGTTGAGACCAAATGTTGATCAAATATCCGTGACATATGCTGACAAGTCAAAGTCTAAGGTAATGGGTTTCGGCAAAGTTGTGGTTGCACACGATATCACTCTCATGGACGTCATGATTGTTGAGACCCTTGGCTATAATTTACTTTCAGTCCGTGCTCTTGGAAAGATGGGTTTTGCTGTCTTTATTGATAATGATATTGTGATCCTCATGTGGAGCAAGTCTCTAAAGGTCGCTTTCGTTGGGTACATCGAAAATAACTTGTATGTGGTGGACTTTTCGGGGAAACCCACTACAAGTGAGATGTGCTTATTCGGAAAGGCCGATGTGGGTTGGTTATGGCATCCCCGTCTAGCCCATGTCAACATGAGAACTTTGCAAAGCCTCCACAAGGATGGTCATATTGTTGGACTAAAAGAAAATGTTTGCGTTGCCAAAGATCGTGTTTGCAGGGCATGTGTAGAAGGAAAGATGCATGATTATCCCCACAAGCCAAAGAACTACATCAAGTCCAAGAGGATCTTGGAGCTCCTCCATGTGGATCTCTTTGGTCCTCCATCTCATGCAAGCCTTGGTGGGAAGAAATATTTCTTGGTGATTGTTGATGACTACTCAAGATACACTTGGGTATATTTCTTCAAGCTGAAAAGTGAGACCCAAAAACTTCATTGACTTCATCAATATGGCTCAACGTCAACATAATGTCCCCGTGTTAACAATAAGAAGTGACAATGGTATCGAGTTCAAGAACTACACATTGAATGGATTTCTTAGTGATGAGGGAATAAAACATCAATATTCCACTTCATATACCCCTCAACAAAATGGTGTAGCTAAGAGGAAGAACCGAACTCTTATTGATATGGCAAGGACCATGTTGGTGGAGTTTAAATCTCCATACAATTTTTGGGCTAAAGCAATCACCACCGCATGCCATGCATCAAACCATCTCTACCTCCGTAAAGAATTGATCAAGACTCCATATGAAATTCTTACCAGTAATAAGCCCAACGTTTCATACTTCCGGGTGTTCGGTTGTAAGTGTTTCTATCACATTAAGGGTGTTCGTTTGTCCAAATTTGATTCCAAAGCATTAGAGGGTATTTTTGTTGGTTACGGTCTCGAATCCCACACTTATAGAATCTATGACAAGCTCTCTAGAGTTGTCATAGAATCTTGTAGTGTGGTTTTTGAAGAATATGATGGTCCCCAAGGGGGGCGTGTTGATGTCTGTGATGTAGATGATGAAATGCCTCAGGATGCCATAGGAAGAATGGGTGCAGGATTCATCCGCCCTGTTGAGGAACCCCTTATGGAGGATCGAGAAGAACTATGCTCTACTCAAGTGGATCCCTCATCTTCACAACATCAACAAGCTTCTATCGAAGAGGACAATGACCCAAACCAAAGACAAGTTGTGGACCCTCAACCAGATGATCAGGAAGAAACCTCTAGCCAGGAGGTGCTTGAGTCTCCATTTGCCATAATGTCCAGCGGTGCCAAGTCTATTACACAAGGGAGATCGGTAGAAACTGCTATAAGGGAAGCCAACGCCTATCTAGAAGTATGCCTGGTCAAGACCAAGGTCAATATTTGCCTCTTGAAGAAGAGAATCATTCCAATGATGATCAAGGTCAAGTTAATGGTCAAGACGAGGACCAAAATAATGAAGTGATCCCCACAAGAAACAGCAAGGAGATCAAAACTCGTCGCCAAGCTAGAATGGATAGAATATTGGAATTAAGAGACCACACTCTTGAGAATGTGGTAGGAGATATAAGGAGAGGGATATCCACTCGAGCTCAACTGAATAACTTTGGTGAGCACCAAGCACACATTTCCATGGTGGAACCAAAGAAAGTTTGGGAAGCTCTTGAAGATTCGGATTGGTTGGATGCAATGCACAAAGAGCTCAACAACTTTGAGAGAAACAAAGTATGGAAGTTTGTTGAAAAGCCAAAAGATTGCCGCAATGTTATTGGCACCAAGTGGATATTCAAGAACAAGCAAGATGAGCATGGAATTGTAGTGAGGAACAAGAAAAGATTGGTTGCACAAGGGTTCTCTCAAATTGAAGGCATTGACTATGGAGAGACATATGCACCCGTGGCTCGCCTTGAGTCCAGTAGTATCCTTCTTTCTTATGTGGCACATCATAACTTTAAATTACAACAAATGGATGTAGAAAGTGCATTTCTTAATGGTCCATTGCATGAGTTGGTATATGTAAAGCAACCCCCAAGGTTTGAGGATCCCAAGTTCCCAAACCACGTCTATAAACTTGATAAGGCACTCTATGGACTCAAACAAGCCCCACGCACGTGGTATGAGCACCTTAGAGAGTTGTTGTTAGACCGTGGGTTTGAGGTTGGGAAAATCGATCCCACTCTTTTTACTAAGAAGGTCAATGGGGAGCTTTTTGTATGCCAAATATATGTTGATGATATTATCTTTGGCTCATCCAACAAAGCTTTTAATGATGAATTCTCAAAGCTTATGACTAATAGGTTCAGGATGTCTATGATGGGAGAATTGAGGGTATTTCTTGGCTTTGAGATCAAGCAAGTAAGAGGAGGGACATTCTTCAACCAATCCAAGTATACTCAAGATATGCTCAAGAGATTCAACATGAAAGATCTAAATGGAGCTCCCACTCCCATGGCAACAAATACCCATCTTGAACTAAACCCAAATGGTAAAGATGTGGATCAAAAGGTATACCGGTCCATGATTGGTTCTTTACTTTACCTTTGTGCATCTAGACCCGATATTGTGTTGAGTGTAGGAGTGTGTGCAAGATATCAAGCGGCTCCTAAATAAAGCCATTTGATGGCGGTCAAGAGAATCTTTCGATATTTGGTTCATACCCCAAACTATGGTATTTGGTATCCTAGGGGCTCAACTTTCTCTCTTTGTGGATACATGGATTCGGATTGGGCTGGTGACAAGGATGATAGGAAATCAACCTCCAGGGCTTGCCAATTACTTGGGATGTCCTTAGTGTGTTAGTCTTCTAAGAAGCAAAATTGTATATCTCTCTCCACTGCCGAAGCCGAGTATGTGGCAGCTGCTAGTGCTTGTACTCAATTGCTATGGATGGGGCAAACTTTAAAGGAATACGGTGTCCATTGTGACAAAGTGCCTCTTCTATGTGACAATGAAAGTGCTATCAAGATTGCCTATAACCCAGTGGATCATACAAGGACAAAGCATATTGAGATTCGTCATCACTTCATTAGAGATCATGTTGCTCGAGGTGATATTGAGCTATCCTATGTTTCAACCAAAGACCAACTTGTCAACATTTTCACGAAGCCACTTGATGAAGCAAGGTTTTTGTTATTTGAGGAATGAACTAAATATCATTGATTCTAGGAGCTTGACTTGATCACCTTGCATACTCACCTATGTCTTGACTCTTATTTGGTTTAGGTGCAGGCATGGAGATAGGGGGAGTGCGGTCCTAATACATTGGACTATCCCTCCCCCCATAATGCCAACATTAAGAAAATCAATCCTCTTAATATCATTTAGTGATATGTGAGCTTCATTGATGAGTAGTGGCTATGAACCCAAGGATAATTCTTCGCGGTGTCATGCCACAAACTCTTACATGGTGGCGTCGGCCACCGCCCTCTTCATAATTGAAGAGTCGGTTCTTGATTTGTTTGGTTTGGATCTTAAATTGTCATCTTCTTAACTATCTATGGTTTCTTGGATCTTCACAGAACAACTTCTGAATCCCAGGCCTATACTCATCCCTAAAACATGCTCCTCTTGCCACACATTTGTCCACTATTGTATCTAGGGTTTTCTGGTCATGGGGGACGAATTGTCCGCACTGAACCGACCAAGAGTGTCCGGCCAATTCAGCCCGGACACTCCGGCCGGGCCAGACACTCTGGTGAATCTCACCCGGACAGTCTGGCACCAGCGGTTTCGATCGTGTAAAAGGGGTCGGGGAGAAGTGGACGGTTCAGTCCTCCTTCTCCTCCCCGACTTTCTCTCCTCCAAAGCACTGCTTCCCCAACCAGGATCTCCACCGGGAGGGCTCCTCCACCTCGGATTCGGCCGTTGCCGCCGGCCATTACCCTCCCCTTGCCGTTGGGACCCGTTCCCCTCCGATGAAGGCCTCCATGGATACTGGTATTTTGCCTCCCCCTTCTCCATCTCTAGGGTTACCTCTAGATGCATTTTTGGAGGCAATGACCCACCTATATCCATGGATACATCATACTGCATGCAATACTCGTCATTGTAGTAGGTCTAGCAATCCCGATCTTCTCTGGTTGAACATTCTCGCATTGTCCGAAAAATCACCAAGACTCCAGCCGGACTGTCCGGTGTGTACAGGGCGAACACTTCGGTCATGTCGGAATGTCCGGCCCATACGCACCGGACTGTCTGGGTTGGGCGGAGTCTCCGAGGTGTTTTTGCCGAATAGTCCGGGTGTTCTCAACTAGTGTTGATCCTACATTACTTTAGCTACTACTATGTGTTTACACCTCCTGGACAAATGTGCTTACCCATATGCTACCCTTCTGCTCTGAATTCACAGGTAGCTCTCGTCCTTGTAGCTCTAGGGCTGTTCAGAAAGCTCATCCTCGTAGGTTCAGGGACGAAGAGAGTGATGTCCATATTGATCCGTCCATGGTCAGGCAGGCTGCTCGTGACCATGCTGTAGTTAAGTACGAGAATGTCAGAAAACTGAAAAGAGATGAAGCCAAGCGCTAGAAATATGAGGCATTGACCACACTGGCAGAGTTGGGCACCGAGGAGTTTGTGGAGATGTGAGTCCAGCAGTTTTATTCTCTGTAGCGCACGTCTGAGGATGAACGCTTCTGGAGGAATGAGCAGGCCCTACTCTTTTCTGAGGTGTTTTGTGCTTTCAGGACTCTTGTGTGCCCCATGTAGTGGTTGGATATTCCAAAGATCCAAGCTCACAGGTACTTTGAGGAAGCTCTTTGGGTGACTGAGAAGATGGGGCTGCACACCATCTTTCAAGCAAGAGAAGACTACAACATTGAGTTGGTCCAGCAGTTCTATGCCATGGTGGTCTTTGGGGACACTACTGATATTCCCCTTGAGTGGATCTCTGGCACTACTAGGTGTCGCTCTAGCATGGCTCAGTTTGCACACATCCTTGGAGTGCCATTCAACCCCAATGCTCCCAGTGGTCACAGGATGCATGTACATGGTCAGGCGTATGACAAGAAGTTGTTGGCCCCAATCTACTCTCAGAATGGTGTGGTTGGCCAAACCACCAACATCAAGCTCATTTACAACATTCTGCTTCGCATGTTTCGCCACACTTTCACTCCCAAGGCGAGCAACAAGGATGAGATGAGAGGTGCAGAGATCAATCTTATGGCCCATGCTCACTCAGTGTATGCTCACGGTCCAGATCATCCAGGTGGTGCCATAGATGTCATGAATTTCATCTATCGGGACATGTACAAGTGCATCACTGACAAGAAGTGTCCTCTGTTTGCTCCATATGTGATGAAGCTTATTGTTGCTCAGGCTCCAGTCACTCCACTGCTCTACACTGACCTTGTTGCACACCTTCCTGCCAAGTTATAGAGGAAGGCTGCCCCCACCACGAAGGCACCTCGTGGCTACCCCCTCCTCAGGACATACTTGAGGATGATGAGATGGATGCGGATGCGTCTGGTAGTGATGGTGGGTCTGAGGAGGTTCCGGAGGCTGTGACCCATGGCCCTCGCATGAAGCATGCCAACAATGCATATCGCTTCACCACCTCCAAGGAGGAAGTGCACAAGAAGGTGAAGAAGGCCTCCTGGTGGAAGAACCTTCTCCTTTGCCAGAACATTGACATTCGCCATGGACAGTACGAAGCATACAAGGTGAACCAGAATGTGATGAGGGAGCTCAAGCGGATCAACTAGCCCATGGATGTTGATCCTGCTCAGCAGCAGACATCAGATGGCACTCTTTCTATGGTCACTAGAGTCAGGGACGTGTGGGCTGGTCCATGTTTGAGGACGTGTCGTCTTCTTCTCGCCCTCACGACCAGAGCTCTACTCAGGAGGATCAGGATGATAAGGATGGCGATGAGGATGAGGATGAGGATGAGGACGAGGATGAGGAGGAGGATGCCACCGCCGATTACTATAGTGGCTAGGGTTGGCCTTGGGATGCTTTAATTGTGGTCTTTTCCCTTTTTGGCGTCTCGATGCCAAAGGGGGATAAGTAGCCCCTTTATTAGGTTGCTACCGGGGATTTGCATGGGTACACGAGCTTCATGTTATTTCGATTTGCCTCTTTGAAGCTTCGTGTCTTTATCCTACTTGAGTACTATGTTGTGTTGAACTCTGTTATATGTGTTGTGACATGCTTACCCGGTTGTGTTAATGACTATGTTATGCCTAGCTTATTGATCTAGTGGTTATTATATCGAGTCATAACTTGTTGCTACAAAATCTAGTGGGGATGTGATCCTAGGGTGTGTGATCTTGTATTCAAATGCAAAGCCAAAATTGGTCACACATCTAGGGGGAGCCTCACTATATTTTGTATATCTCCTTTTGTGAAAATTATTACCTATCCTATTTCCAAATCCTTGGGTTGTCATCAAATACCAAAAAGGGGGAGATTGAAAGGGCATTTATGCCCTTCCTATTATTTTGATGTTTGTTGACAACACTTGGATAGGTTTAATCTGCTGCTAAATGTTTCAGGAGATATCAGCTACTCGCATGTATTTTGCACTGAAAGAAAAGAGCTCCCCAGGATCATGTCTGTCCAGGAAACAAGTCCCAGCCGGACTGTCCGGCTGATCTACGCTGGAGTGTCCGCCCCCGGCCGGACTGTCCGGTTGGATCCGGCCGAACTATCCGGCCCTGGGAAGTGGGCGACTTTGTCGGACATTCAGAACATCATATCGGACACTCCCCGGACTCAATGCAGACACTAGCCGGAAACTTTGCCAGGCCGGAGTGTCCGGTCGGTTTCGCCCGGAGTGTCCGGCTGATGTTCCGGACTGTCCGGGGTAAGTGACTCCCAACGGCTCTAATTCTAGGGGGCCTATATAAAGGCCCCTTCTTCTACCTTGGGAGCTGCTCGTCCACCTCAAGAACTCCAGCACCATTTGAGCCACCAAATCCACAAGATCTCTTCACTCAACCATCCAAAGTCATTGATCTTTGGAAAATCGAAGGAGAAGGCCTTGATCTACGGTTCACCAAGAGAGATCTTCATTTCCCCCTCATTCACTTGAGGGCCCCTTGCTCTAGTGTTTCTTTGGAAACCCTAGCTTGTGATTTGGTTCTTACTAGCTTGTCTTTGATTGTTTGACAGCTAGCTTGTATTCGGGAGCCTCCAATTAGGTTGTGGATGTGTGCCTCGATCTTGTTATAAAGGTGCCGGTTTCCACCTCGAAGGTTTCCATATAGCGGAAGAGGTGAATCGAACCCGTTGGGATGAGGTTCATCGAAGAACAAGGGAGGCCTCTCGTGGCGTTGGTGGTTTGAAACCACGCCCTCTTCAAACGTAGACGTACTTCCCTCAAAAGGAAAGAACTACGGGA
The DNA here is from genome assembly GCA_916181665.1 of Avena sativa. NCBI lineage: Eukaryota > Viridiplantae > Streptophyta > Magnoliopsida > Poales > Poaceae > Avena > Avena sativa. The sequence continues at coordinate 370,546,224 of OV702290.1, forward strand.
AACAAATCCTTGTGTCTCCACGTGCTTCATTTCGGTTACTTCTATCCTTTACCGCACTTTACTTATCTAGTTCTTCTTAGTATACGTGCTAGATTGACATATAGGTAAATTCACCATAGTTGCATAATATAGAGAATTTACCTTTTGTGTCAAACCCTAAATTGAAAATGAGTAAAATTTAAAGTAGCACCTATTCACCCCCCCCCCCTCTAGGTGCCCATACGATCCTTTCAATCTCGCTAGGGTTTATAGGATTATAACCGAATCAGTTTAGCTTTCGGATGATTTGACCTAATCCTACTGGGCCTAGCTAGGGTTTTGGGCCTTTAGCTCCCAGTCGTCAGGCCTCCTTTGAAGGTTCCTTCCAGTCATCGTGCACGTGCCTGCAGGCCCACTCGTTATGGGCCAAGGTCGGTCGAATCTCCCTCCTAGGCATACCCCGATTGGTATATCCCATCATGTATGTTAAGGGCGTGTTTGGTAGCCCGGGGCAAGCCAACAATTCTCATTCTGACCAAGATTTTCGGGAATTCAGCTGTTTGGTGGCCCGGTTTTCCCGACTAGGAACTACTGACCTCATGCAAAAAAGAGCTCACGGCCATGCCTGATAGAGAAGCTCAGATCGAGGTTCGCTACTCGGCAGGGCTAAACTCGTTCCAAAATTCCCCCCCGTCCCGCCCTGGGCCCGTGACCCACAAGGGTCACCGCCCCTCAGCCTCATTCTCCCCCAAATCACCCGCTCTCTCACTCCACCTCTGGACCCTGCCTAGACGAGCACCGCCGCCGCCTCCTAGACGTCGGGGCGCCTCCTCCATGCTGGTCATCGTCTCCTCGATGCCAGCCTCCGCTTCCTCGGTGTCGGCCTCCACGGAGAAGCTCGTGGTCCGGCCACGCCTCCTCGACGCCGGCCTCATGCGGAGAAGCTCGCGGTCTGGCCGCGCCTCCTCGACGTCGGCCTCTGTAGAGAAGCTCGCGTTCCAGCCGAGCCTCCTCGATGCCAGCCACCGCCTCCTCGACGCTAGCCTCCTGGGAGAAGCTCGCGGTCCAGCCGCGCCTCCACGACGCCGGCCTCATGCGGAGAAGCTCGCGGTCCGGCCGCACCTCCTCGACACCGGCCTCCGCAGAGAAGCTCGCGGCTCCGGCTGTGCCTCCTTGATGCGGAGAAGCTCGCGTTGGTCCGTTGACCAGAACCAGAACCATGGTGTTGGTCTGTTTAGGGATCCGGTTGCTTTTAACTTTTTTGTCCAAGGACCTCTATGTAAAAAAAATCGAGACAGACTACCAAACAACATCTTAGTCCAGCTTGTTTCAGCAAACCCGGGTTACCAAACATGGAAGGATATCTGAATTCGGCTTAGCTAGGGTCAGCTTGTATGAGGGTAGATAGCTATTCTCCACTGACCCGGTCTACCAAACACACACCCTAAGGCTCCTTCTAGGATGGCTTTCCGATGATGCACCGCCAGCCTTAGGCCGATGAATCAATTCAATTATCGCTTCTCGGTCGCACGCACTCGTTGTCCAGCATGCATGCAGGCCAGGTCTCCGTTCCATTCGATATCCATACATCCATCAGCATCGTCCTCTGTCGAGCGCCCGCCCCCTCGCGACACCCGCCCCCTACTCCTTGATCCCAACCCACTACACCAGTTGCAATCAACCCGTATGCATATGTTCAGTCCTCCCTCCACAGATCAGAAAACCAAACGCCAGCACCGATTGATTTTCATCTCTCATTTTCCATCACACCCGTATGTGCCCGCTGCGCCCTGGTAGTAGCAGAGCAACCAACATGAGCAGGATCCACCCTTCCGATCGCCGCGCCGGCCATGGCGATGATGCCCGGCGTGCTACATCAGATCATCAGCAGCCGGCGGTGTGCACGGTGTGGAAGAGGTCCAGCATGGGGTTCCAAGGGACCGATGGCTCCTCCATCTACAACGCCGCGGGGAGGCTCGCCTTCCGCGTTGACAACTATACGCCCGCCGCCCGAAAGCCTTCACCGGCGAGCTTCTGCTCATGGACGGCCGTGGTGCCCCTCTCCTGTCCCTCAGGCCTCAGGTATGATCACCGCTTCTCTGCACGCAGGTCGCAGCACCATCTATAGAAGAAAACTTTGCATCTTCGCAGCTCTCCGTACGTTGCATCTTGTTTGTTAACCTTTACTTGCTCTGTTAATTGTGATGGATTCTTAGCCTGCGCGACACACACTAACATTAAGGTCGTGAAACTCCTCGCAAGTGACCCTTGGTCCTTGTACGATGATCCGGTTTCACAAGTGGCAGCACGCCCGAGGTTTCACACACGTTCGGTGTTCGACGACTTCCAGTCGAAATGCGGAAGTAGATCTTCTGTCCGAAATCATCGCAGCATAACGGTGTGCCGTAGTGAAGCAGTCTTCTACTCCTGTAGCCCTTACTTAGGGCCGCAGTCGTAAGAGAAAGAAGAGAGATAAAATCCCTAAGGAAATTGGATTAGAGATTATTCTGTACTTTTTCCTCCCATATAAACCTTCTTATATATGGAAAAAGAGGACACCTCCATCCACTCAAGTCTCGAGGTGGGACTAAAGGGAGAGGAGGTGGAGGCATGCACCAGGAGGAGGCGCGGCCCGTGGGAGGCCAGCTTCGGGGTGGGCCCAACCTGCGCGCCCTCCAAGGCGGTGGCGGCGGCTTGCCCTATGGTGGTTTGCCTCTTGGGCCTTGTTCCCTCCAGGGACTTGGCCCATTAAGGAACTTTGCCCAATAAAAATTAATTTAAATATTATTTTATTATTAATTCTAATAATTAATATAAAATACATATCATTAAATCTTTCTTGATCCGAAACACCTTTCGCTTCACTTCAATTTTGTTTGGATTCTTTCAAAACAATTCTGGTTCTCTCACTAAATACTTCCGGTATTTTCTTCTCTTTCTTTCTGTGATTTCATCAATTCTAGAGTGATCTCTAAGCGTCGTAAAACCCTTAAGTGTGTTACCCTACGGTTCAGGAACATCACAGACTTGATCGAGATGACTCTCGGATCAATGATCAATAGCGGGACCAGAATGCCATAATGACCCCTGTGCATTCCACGATTTCAACGTCGTTTGAGCCATAAACATCGAGTCCAATTCGTTTTGTTTCTTCGATACCTGACTTGTCCGACAACTGATCATTAGTATCATGATACCTTATTCAATCTTGTTACCGATAAGTGTTGCTTTACTCGTTCCGTGATATTCCATCCCCGTGATCTAGTCATGCGCTGCGCATTTTATCGATGTAATTTCACCGAGTGGGAACAGTGTATCTTCCTGTTATAGAGGAGAAAAAATACCGATCTCGATGCATACGCCTCGACGTTCCCCTCTGGAATATCCAACATACACTTTTATGATCACCCTGTTATGGTGTGACGGTTGATGCAATCTAAGCAGCCGCGGGTGACAGTGATTAAATATGATCTCACGGTCTAAGGATTAGGATATTTCATTTCTAACTATTGCAACAATGAACTTTGTAACTTGATCGTGTTGCAATACTTATATGGATAATGTCCATCACATTATTTTACCAATGATATGACTTCATTGTCAACTGCCATAAATGCTCCATGATCACGAAACTTTGATCATCAATTGCCCAATGAACTAGTTGTATAGAGGCTACTAGGGACCTTTGGTTTGTTTATGTCAGGGACCTGTCAACTGGGGTACCATGTCTCGACGGTCGGCAGCCCCCCAGCGCCTCGCGATGCCGTACCCTCGCAAGCCCTCGTTACCTCTTATAACGGGAGCGGCCGGGTCATCCCTCGAGAGGGCCCCCTCGTGAGGAAACGCCCTCCCGAGCAAAAGCGCCTACAGAACCTCCCGCGGGTGCCTCGGAGCATGCCCTGGGCCCTTCGGTAAAACTGCTAAGCAATCGGAGAGCGGTCCGGGTCACGACAAAGGGCACAATTGTTTTTCCCTCACCATTTTCCTCAGAAAAGGAAGATCCGTTCCACCCGCCTTTCCTTGTAGCAGGGGACCGATGACCTCAGCGCAGTGGTTACACTAGTTGTTGTTTGGCTGTTAAGGGGATAGTAGGCAGCGCTGGGTGAAGACAAACTGGGAAAAGGGAGGCTACTTTATCAACCGGCGGAGGCGCGTCCAGGTCCAAGACTCGGTCCACCAAAAAGTAGCCTTGTAGACCAGAACCTCGGGGGGCGGCACTGTGGTGACCCTTCCCGCCCATAGACTGCGGGAAGAGGCCCGACACCACCCTATATAAGGAACCCTTATCCTACCTTGGAGGGGGCGATCCCAGATATCTAAAACCCTAGACTTTCATCCTCCATTGTAACCTCGCGAGGAAGGCGAGCAATAAAACAAAGTAGGAGTAGGGGCTTTACCTCCTCACGGGGGTTCCGAACCTGGGAAAAAATCCCGGTTTTTGACCTCTCTGTCGTGTGCTTGCTCTGTCACCGTCACCATCGTCGAGTTCCTCTGGAATCGTGTGTTCAGCCCCCTCACAAACCAAGGGATCATTGGACCCTAGTTTCCTTCGCGGGACAAATATCTGACATTTGGCGTGCCAGGTAGGAGGCTGAGGTGTACTTTCAAGACCTTCGACGCCTCGGCAAGCATACCCTCTGTCGCACGGCAAGCAAGGCCTAGACAGAGCTGGCTCCGCAGCGCGCCACCTCCGAGCAAGTTCCATTGACGAAAGATGAGGGGGTACCACCTCCTACCGCCTGTCGCGGGAACCCAGTCCCTCCTCGCACGGTGTCATGTCGCTCTCCCGCACTGCGTCGTCCCGCGGCCACCCCGAGCAGCTCACCCCGGAGGCCGCCAAGCGCATGGTGTGCAAGCTCCTGGACCACCCGCCGGCTGAGCAGGGTCAGGAGAGGTGGCACCGCCGGATCACCTAACTTCTTGACGCCGACACCCTCTCCCCTGAGGGCCCGGGGGCTCGGCCAGAGGGCGGGAAGCCGGGGGCTGGGGCTCACTTCCGGCCCGTCGACGTGGAGAGGCGACCAAGCCGGACAATGCCACTCCGCTGCCTGCAAACAGCTTCCAGATCATCTTACCTCCCACAGCCGCGGCGCCACCGCACGAGCGCCTTCACAGAGGAAATCGCGGTCACATGGCAGCAGAACCGTGCGGCCCTCACCAGCGGCAAGGCGGTCCAGGCTAATGGCTGCCTCGCATTCACCAAAGGCCTCCATCACGTGGTCTGGCCCCACAAATTCCGCCCGGAGACACCGACGCGCTACGACGACACAACTAACCCGTGCGAGTTTCTTGAACTCTATACCACGGGCGTCGAGGTGGTGGGAGGACACGATCGTGTCATGGCAAACTGGTTCCCCTATGCCTAAAGGAGACGGCCAGTACCTGGCTAATGAACCTCCTTGAGGAGTCGATCGGCTCATGGGTGGAGCTCAGCTTCCTCTTCATCTCCAACTTGAAGGGAACCTAAGAGTGCCCGCTCACCTACTACGACCTCCGCCAGGTACGCCAGCAGCCTGGAGAGACCCTCTTCAAGTTCCTGTAGAGGTTTAGCCGAGTCCGCAACAAGATCCCCAAAATATCGGACTCTAATGTCATCACCACTTTCTCCGAGGGCGTAAAGGACGTCAAGATGAGGGATAAGATCGCGATCCGGGGCGAGAGCCTCACCACCGTGGCCGAGCTCTTCGTCATGGCCGAGAAGTGTGCCAAGGCGAAGGCGGGGCGGATGTTTGGCCTCACCGAGGCAGAAGCCACCCCCAAGGCCTCAGGCTCATCCAAGAGCAAAGATAAGGACCCCAAGCGCAAGACCGCCACCGTCCGGGTAGAAAAACTAGACCGCAAGAGCACTCGCGAGGGGAATGGCAAATGGGAGCGGGATGATAGCTCGTACTGCCACTTCCACAAGAAGTTAGGCCACCCCACCGACGACTTCTATGAGCTCAAGAAACTCCGAGACTTACGCAGCAGCCAGAGGAAGGGGAGGCCGAGCGATGAGCGAGGTGGCCAAGGCGGAGACAATCGAGGGGGCGACCGCTGGAACAACAACTCGAGCGGATGTGACGCCCCTCGGTGGGCCACCAAGCCAACGCCGCACAATAGCACCCTCACCCCCAGGAAAAGGGACGTCCCGAGGACCCTGGGGGCTACCAAGTGCCACAGGGTGCCATAGCCTACATCCTCGGTGGTTCCCAATCCCCAACGTCCAACCGACACTTCAAGCTACTCACTCGCGAGGTGCAGCTGCTAGGCCGAGAGTCCCCTCACCGAAGCTCAGGTGGTCCCAGTGCGCCATCACCTTCGATGCCAGCGACCACCCAATCTCCACTAGGCCTGTGGGCACCCTCCCCCTAATATGCACCCCCACCATCAACAAAATCGCAATTGCAAAAAACCTCATCGATGGAGGCGTGGGCTTGAACGTGATCTCCACTGAGACTTTTTCCTAGCTGCAGGTGCCGTACGACAGGCTGATGCCGACCATGCCGTTCTCCGGGGTGACTAGAGGATCCAACATACCTATCGGGCAGGTGCACCTCTCTGTCATGTTCAGGACACGCAACAACTACCGCATCGAGCTCATCAACTTCGATGTGGCACACATCAACCTCCCGTACAACGTCATCCTTGGCTACCCCACGCTGGCCAAGTTCATGGCCACTACTCACCGTCTACAACATGATCAAGATGTCTGGCAGCAGTGGCGGAGTCATCACAGTCCACTGTGACGAAGTGGAAGCCCTACGCTCCTTGGAGCATGCCCACAAGAACACCGCCACCGCCTACCCCGAGGGTGTGGATGCCCTGGACTAGGTTGGAGTCTCAACCAGGAGGAAGCAGATGATGGCCCAAGAGAACGCATGGCAAAGAGAGCGGCATCCTCTCTATTCCTGCCTCACGAGGGACATGACGTGGCGGAGCTCACGACCTCAAGAGGAGCCCGGGGCACCACCGGCCGCCCTCGCGAGGGATGAGGTGCCTCCCGAGGATGGCGATGATGCGGGAGCTCCGTACTTCCCCATGGACTCCACCCAGCGCGCGTACAATGCCCGCCGCCCTCACGGTAGCGACTGAGCGACCGGATGGGCCAATAGACAGGTTGTTGGAAGGTGGCAAAACCTCTCCGAATGGCGTGCCTAACTACGTGAATTTTGAAGGTGAACCTCGAAAAACCCTCAGGCCTTACGGTTTCACCTCTAGTTAAACCCCGTGCAAGCCATAGTGCATTGTAATAAGCTCGCACTGGTGGTGTTCCCTTGGATCTTGTGCTGAACGCATGCTTGGCTATTTGGTTTTTCCTCGAAAAAGCATTTCTCCAAAAAACCACGCCGCCAGATTTCCCTAACACACTCCGCGTGAGCAGGGGCTGGGGACGGTACCTTCCACTGGGCTAGTCCCACGTTAGCATCAGAGCCTACGGTCCGAGCTCTGAACTCACAGGACATTCCCGGCCATGAGTTGCCTCGCCCACGGTCCCTGGTACTTGAGATCCTCGAGCGGTACGTGTGCGGGCCTCTAGCGGTGCACGCTTTTCCCTACGACCCTCTCCTGGTAAGGTCTATGGGGCAGCTTGTCAAGACCTAAAGTGTCGAGCTCTGAACTCGTGGCCCGTTCCTCGGCCATGAGTTACCTCACCCACGGTTCCTGACACAGTTTATCCTTGCAATGGCTCGTGAGGCACTGCCCCTCCATGGCCTGAGCTCGTCATGACCTGAAGTGTCGAGGTTTGAACTAGCAACCCATTCCTCGGCCATGAGTTACCTCACCCACGGTTCCTGACCCAGTTTATCCTTGCAACGGCTCATGAGGCACCGCCCCTTCGCGGCCTGAGCTTGTCAGGACCTAAAGTGTCGAGGTCTGAACTCGTGGCCCGTTCCTCGGCCATGAGTTACCTCACCCATGGTTCCTGATCTAGTTTATCCTCGTGACGGCTCATGAGGCACTGCCCCTTTGTGGCCTGAGCTTGTCTGGACCTAAAGTGTCGAGCTCTGAACTCGTGGCCTGTTCCTCGGCCGTGAGTTACCTCACCCATGGTTCCTGACCCAGTTTACCCTCGTGACAGCTCGTAAGGCACTTACCCCTCGGGGGACCAGGGAGTCGCAGGGCCTAATGTGTTGAGCCTAGAACTTATCGCCCAGCAGAGCCTGATGACCTTCTCCTCGAGAGGTTCGAAGAGTGCCTCATGAGGCACTCACCCCTAGGGGACCAGAGAATTGCAGGGCCTAATGTGCTGAGCCTGAAACTTATGGCCCAGCAACACTACCGAGCACCTCTCCCACGACTCTTAGCGCCCAAACGACTGAGCCTAGGGGCATATGAAGTCTTCCCATGGACCACCGGCTAGCAATGCCCAGAAAGGACACTGGCCCCTAGTGCCACCACTAGAGGTCACCTGCCTGGGCGTAGCCTCCACAAACCCCCACCTCGCGAGGCTTCACCACCGGACACCAACCCACAGGAGGCTCTACCACGGGGCACGCGAGGCCCGTCGGTCGCCCCCTGCTGTGACCGATCAGTCCAGTGCCATGAACATCAAAACTCCAAGCATCACAGCAAAACATGCAAAGGGAGAAATAACAAGCACTGAGATCTGCTTGCATGCATTCATAACAAGTCTTCCTTACAAACCCAGCATGGGAACATAGTACCAAAGGACACTACACCTATGCTAGTAAAATACCCGCGGCTCTAGAACCAAGGCGGCGGACGCGGTATGAACCTGACCTTGCCTCCTCAAGGGAGGTACACCGGGTAGGCCACCCAGCACAGCAGGGTGTTGAACACCAAAACGGAGAAGTCCCTCCCCCCGACATTGCGAAACCGTAGCATGGAGCCACGCCGAATGTGGTGAGCGATGAGGAACTGATTCCAACCGTCACAGAGGTACATCTCGTCGGGAGGAAGGGTCTCCATGCTCACCCACCACCTTTGGTGCCTGCCGGAGTGCCGCAGCTCCACCTCCCCCGGAAGATCCGCCATGACTCCTAGGGCGAAGCGGAATGGGAGCCTCACCTCGACGAACTAGTCAGAATTCCCGAGAATGACGACGAAGTCGATCACCCGAGAAGGCTCGGGGTCATCCTCTATCTTGATCACCACAGGCGGGGGTTGCATGATGACCTCCACCAGAGGCTTGGGCTCGGCGCCAGACCCTCCATCGCGGCCCCATCAGCCGCCACGACCACTCCCGTGGGGGCATCCACACTTGCGCCTTGTCGGATCTTTGCCGGTCGATGCCTCCACGACCAAAGGCGGGGCAACACTGGGGCTAGTGCCACGGCCCCCGCATCGTCCTCAGCCGCTCCCATGTGGACGGTCGCGACCATGCTTTGCTAGAGGAGACACCTCCGCCAGAGGCGAGACGAGGGCGAGAGAACCCCCACCCTCGACCATGGTCCCTCATCCGCCGTAACAATGGGAAGGAGAGGGGACGCCATCTAGAAGAGCAGGGTTTCGCAAAAGCCCGCAACAGAATAAAAGGGGAATCAAGGCGAAGAGTGAGAGCTCACGCGTTCACGCCCTAGTACAAAAGGGGGTCAGAAAGGACGTATCGCTGCCCCAAGCACGGGATATAACTGCAGGGGTCCCACACGCCATCGCATCGTGGGAGAAACTCCTAGAGCAGGAGCGACACGCTTGAGCCTAGCGGTTAATAGCCCGCGGGCGCCTCAAATCTGCGGTCAAGACAAAGGCGTGGCAAGGTCATGATTTCATGGTTAGGCGCCGAGGCCCGCCAACCATCCTAGGTCACTTGCCCCTTAGATTCCTTTGAGGGACATGTGCAGGCCCTGGCAACTGGGGTACCACATCCCGACGGTTGGCAACCCCCAGCGCCTCGAGATGCCCTACCCTCGCGAGCCCTCGTTACCTCCTATAACGGGAGCAGACGGGTTAGCCCTCAAGAGGGTCCCCTCTCATAAGGAAACGCCCTCTCGAGCGAAAGCGCCTATAGAACCTCCCGAGGGTGCCTCGGAGCGTGCCCTGGGCCCTTTGGTAAACGCAAAGCAATAGGCGAGCGGGCCGGGTCGCGACAAACGGCGCGGTCGCTGTGCCCTCACCATTTGCCTCAGAAAATGAAGATCCGATCCACCCGCCTTTCCTTGCAGCAGGGGGACCGATGACCTCAGCGCAGTGGTTACACCGGTTGCCGTTTGGGTGTTAAGGGGACAGTAGGCAGCGCCGGATGAAGACAAACTGGGAAAAGGGATGCTACTTTATCAGCCGGCGGAGGTGCGTCCAGGTCCAAGACTCGGTCCACCCTTGTAGACTAGAACCTCTGGGGGCGGCACTGTGGTGACCCTTCCTGCCCATAGAACAGGGGAAGAGGCCCGACGCCACCCTATATAAGGATCCCTTCTCCTACCTTGGAGGGGGGCGATTCCAGAGATCTAAAACCCTAGACTTTCATCCTCCATTGTAACCTCGCGAGGCACGCGAGCAATACAACAAAGCAGGAGTAGGGGCTTTACCTCCTCACGAGAGTCCTGCACCTGGGTAAAAAAACCGGTGTCACCTTGTGCTTGCTCCATCACCGTCGCCGTCATCGTCGTCGAGTTCCTCCGGAATCGCGTGTTCAGCTCCCTCACGAACCAAGGGATCGTCAAACCCTAGTTTCCTTCGTGGGACAAATCTCGAATAGTTTATATACCACACCCGTATCAATGTTTTCTATTGATACAGTTATAACATGATATAAAACTATTATGAACTAATGAGATATGATAATAAACACCTTTATTATTTTGCTTCTAAGGAATATCTCCTTCACTAAGTTCATACTAACATGTGTATAGAGATGCTATCTAGCTTGCATTGACTACACTAAAGAGCTACGCTAGTCGGACTGACCGAAGGTTTAGCTAACATAAGTAAGACGTTATTCAATACACTTAAAGTAGTGAAATCCTTACACCTAAGGTGATCACACGATATGGGTTACAGTTTATCCAGATTTGAGTCTGCCTAACATTGTCCTAAGTGGTATTAGTAAGGTCGGTGCTTGGGCCGCCTAAGTAAGTTGCATGATATGGATCGACCAAAACAAAATTTCCCATCCTCCACAGAGAGATATTCTCTGGGCCTCTCGTGTGATATGATTCAGAAAGCATGACCATGCGCTTCTCAGTTAAGTGCTAACCGGAGTATAATCTGACCAAGTGTTAGGTGGAAAAAATCACATATCACGAGATAAAAGAGATTTAAGATAGCGCCAGCATGGCAAACCTCACACATGTGCCTTTACCACAATTATCGTGAGGCAAAGGGAACCGGGAAGAACATCACATTGATATGCTACTCTTTTTGTTTTCTGAGAGGCAACATGATTTGCTGGAATCCACTTCTGCCTATCAGTTTGAGTGTGACTCGTACTATATCCACCTTACCATGAGCCTGCGGTGTCAGACACTAAAAGGAGTGGATCAAGGCGGATAATATCTGACTTACGTAAACCAGATAAGTGGAGGCATTTCTAGAAAGGGACACATGTCAATGGGTTGGGACATTTTGACTATAGTTAGGGTTGTGGACTAAGGGATACCAGCTTTCCCCTCAGCTACTCACTATATAAGGAAGGGTAGGATGGTGATAGAAGATAGAATTGAGAATATCACTTCTTTGCTAGCCACCTTCATGTCTGAAGGGCGGTGGAACCGAGGCTAGCACCTCGCCACCGCTATTCCACCTTGTATGTTTGTTATCCATCAACGGAACCATATTGGGGTGCACGTGCCAAGCTGTGGGGTTCCAGACTTGCTTCAGAGATGGAGAAGTGATCGACATCAGGAAGGAGTTCACCGAAGCTGGACGTGATATGACATTATGTGTACCACACTACCCCGACACACTTCATCGATTCCTCAACCACTCGTCTAGTGGTAAGAACAATACTTAGCTCTAACCTAAATCAGATCTTTGTCGGAGCTTCGCTGGAGTTGGATAAAAAAACTTTGTTGCTCTTTCACCGACCTAAATCGGATCTTGATGTTGGTCAGGCATAGCCCGTGTTGTGAAACAGTATTTCTAACATCCTTTCCCATTTTTGACAATGTGTAATGCACAACAATTTGTCTAATTTTGTCTGTCTTGACATGCACTTCCACCATGTCATTAAAAATTCAGCCAAACTAATGTGCCCCGGGACACACAGAAAAGTCTAGTTTGATAAACGACTGATATACCCTAAAAAGAACTTAAAGAAATCACCTTCCATAATTCCTAGGTAGTGTCTTGGGAAGAAGAGCTATTGCTGCATCCTAAACCAGATCGAAGGATCAGTACATAAGATGTATTCACTGGAAGTAGAACATAATCCTATCAATTAAATCAAGTGCTCCAAAAGAAAAGAAAATGTACCAAATAAAACTTCCCGTACGCAATTTAAAGACTGAAAGGCATGGAAAAAAACTCTTCGTACGTGCCATTAACTAGATAAGTTAAGACTTAATGATCCTACCAAAATAAAAAATAAAAACTTTACACTTTGTAAGAAGATTTGCTTGCCCACCGTTATCGCGTTAAAATATATTCTAAAATTAGGGAAGGGAATAAATGATGTCCAATGAAACTATGCCTACATTCAAAACAAGCAGAATATACTAAGGTCCAAAATTATCTAAAATGTAATTTTAAAATAAATCAAAACATGGCATTTTCATATGTGAAAGGTCTTTATATTTATACTAGATGATACCCCGCACGTTGTTGCGGGACTCCTTGGAAATAATTGATGCATCGAAGAAAGAATAATCGAAAAATGTATGATGGTAGAGACATAATATATCCAAACAGTTCCACTGTAAGCATAATATAATCCCATTTCCATTGATATTGGATGAAATGATCCAATTCTTTTCTCAGTTAGCCAGCAAAGTCATGCCACATGGAAAAATAAACTAAGGAACTGAGCGTTTTGCAACTTCTAGTATTGGAAAGATTTGCAGTATCATACAAAGGTGGAACCAAATGCGTCAACTTAAGTTGTGTAGAAATCTGGTGAGCTCTTCTCTATATAGTATCCATGTTTAACACGAAAAAAAACTAATGTTTGTCTAACCTGAAGGAATCTCCAGAAACAACAAATATATATTTTAACTCATGTCTACATCTCTGAGAAATCATGTGCAACGGATGACAGTCATCCGTCAGTGAAATTTGCAGCATAGCCACCAATGGTGGTAATGAGGTAGTACATAACTCCTATTCAAGCCTAGCATTATGTCTGAAAATGGGGTTTAATTACCGCCATTCACGCTACAATATCAATTCTTGTCATTAGGAATAACCTCATAGCAATTCTAGATGTCCTAATCTTATTATGCACATACATGTCCAAAGATGCTTGCGGTAAACATATCAATATCACCAGTTGTGTAATAATCTCAACTTAAAGTACTGCTCCAATAATAATTGACATTGGGCAGAAAGAGATCCCATTCCCATGTGTGCTCTTCATCCTGGTTCCGAAACAAAGAATAAAAAGGACCATTAACACATTGATGCTCGGTGCAAAATACATAAGTGTGATCCAGCCCTGCAAAGAAACTGAGGTTAACAAACGTCAAAACTAAATTCAAGTGGTTAGTGTCTCTGGACTCGGAATACACGGTCAGAGCTCAGGCGAGAGTCGGTGGCTGTATAGCCTTGCCGTTGTGCTACGGAGAAGGAAAAATATGGAAGGAACGAGAAAAACTGAAAGCGCAACTGGTTGGACGTTGGAGGCCATGGTGCACGGCACAAAGGAAGAGCGCCAGTACCTTGGCGTCAACCTCGTTATCCTCGACGCATACATCATTGGGAAGCCGGCTGGCGTAGTCGCTCGGCATGCCGTCGCCAATTCATGTCAGCATCCACATCCACATCTGCTCCAGTATACCAACGACGTACTGCTACACATGCCTACTTCTTCCTGGATCGTGTCCGCCGCTTGGCCAACTGGAGTCGTATCAGATAGAAGTGGAGGGGTCAGGACCTGGGTATACGACGGAAGGGCTATCACAGCACCGTTCTCCGGTCAGCATGTTTATGGAAGAATTGCAAATCGGGAGCACATATTAGATCTGGAAGTTAGGGTGAAAGCCAATGAGATGTGGGAGAGGGGAAGCGATGAGACCGGGCACCGAGCTGCCGTGGAGAGAAACGCGGCACTGTTCAGATGCTATATAGTGCACGCCACCATCGGTTACTCTTCTATGAATAGCCACAATTAGGGATATTAAAACTGAGTCAAAAAGGAGGCCTCCCATGAACTGGGCAGTTTTGGCCATCCGATCGCGCCCCCACGTCATTCTAGCCGTTGGATGATCCTCAGCTCCCGCGTGGGCCGAATTATCCCTTAGGGACGTTCTCTGGACATCAAAAAGTCTTTCTATGCTTAATTGAGCTGGAATGTCTATCTATCGGCCCGCTCTACTCCACCTTTCGACAATCGGTTCTCTTCGCACGGAAAAAAATTGAAGAGGACACATGCGGCATCAGACTCCAATGGAAACCGGGTCTTCTTGCTCATACGGAACCACCAGAAAAAATTTGAAGAGGACACACGATGTGGCGGCAAACTCCAATGTAAATTCAACCACCCAGACAAGACGCACACCTCCCGATCGATTGGACCGCAGGCCGAAATCTAGAACGGACATGCAGCAGGCTCCAATCGAGATTCGACCGACCGAGACCAGATGCACACCTCTCAATCCGTTCGAACGCAGGCCAAAATCTTGAGCGGCCATCAATCTCTCATGCGGATGCGGTACAGATCCTACCCTCGCCTCCCTATTCATGGCGACCTGATGTGCCGGTCTTAATTGATATTTATGATCGTGTTATTTTTTCAATTCTTGCAAATCCCTAATGGTAGTCATGGTGCACAAATTGACGGTGGCAGATGATTATGGTACGTTACTATACAACCTACATGTCTTATAAAATCTCTCGCCTCAGTTTATGCCCGTGCTACTCCCACTCGATAGCAGATTCCAGGTCTCTAATGGTGGTCTGATTGGTTGATTCTATTTTCAAAGGAAATACCCATCTTCTTCAGATAACAATTGTCATCTTTTCTAAATCAGGAATATATTTCTCTGCAGGTTCTGTTTGTTCTAACTCAGCTGCTTACATTCTATGAATGTGGCTCCTCCTACAAAGAGATATGCTTCTATTACTTCCTTCATGCTATTTAAATCTATCCTCATTTTATTTGATGTACTCATGTTCACCTTCCAATTTAGAAAATCATGAAATATTTTAGTAGCACGAACCCTTATCAACAGACAAAACACACGAATCTTGTGTAAGAAAATTATGTGCCTAAGAAAATTTTATGGAGCCTGAAAGAGAGAGAAAGAATATTGACAAAGGAAAACCTACATAGACAAATAGAATAAAATTCTAAGGTATATTTTAATTCAAATAGAGTTTTGCCATTTTATAACTATGAATTTTTCTAACGGACGGACGCGGCAACGCGCGCCTACATGATCTAGTAATATCAATCACTGCCTCGATTACTTGTCTGAGTGGGACGTGAGTGCATGAGTGGTGCCAAAGAGATACAGTAAATAGACCGACATTAACAGAGGTCATAGTGGAGGATGACTCTACGGTTTTTTAGTGGCTGATAATTTTGTGCAATATAAAAAATTATGACATGGCATGCTGAGATGGATAGCTTGCATGTCAAGAGAAATACCTAAATAGGGATGACCTATTTAGATATTATAGATTACCCAAAAGAGCAGTAAAGGGATCCGTCCACTTCCAACTGTAATTGAGGACCTGGGAATTCAATTCCGCACGCACCCATCTATCCCAAATCACCATCTAGTATCACCCTATTCCCGCAGCTTCTCCTCTGTCCTTTCCTTGCTTACTTCCTCGTCGCAAGATCTACTCAGATCTACTCATCTGCGCTCAGGGTAGCCATGGAGGCCCAGATGCATATCAACACCCTCATGGCAAATATGTTCCGCTTGGTGAGAAATTCACTATCTTTTGTGATTTGTGTGGAATTTTGGTTTATCGGTGGATGAGTAATATTGTTGGGGGGATTTGATATTTTTGCTTTATATGTTGGGTTAGGGTTTGTTGGACGAGCAGTTCCAAAATTTGCATATCTTCCAGGCCAAGAGTGCCCCGGACTTCATTGCCAAGGTCATCGCAATATTTGGCAAGGAAGGCGGGCAAATCATTGATGAGCTTGGTGAGATGTTGTAAGTGTGCTTGATCTACTCTCTTGCTCGCTTATCATGTTATGTGAGATCAGATGTTTGATTATTTACATGGGGATTTGATTGTTGTGTGTGCAGGCACAAACCATGTGTAGACTTTAACAATGTGTCCGCTCTTCTGTATGATCTCATGGGGATTAGTGCAAGGTGATATATTTTTCTTATTCATTCATGTCATGTTCATATGTGATTTTGCAATAGTATAGGAGCCATAGTCGTTATTAGTGGCACAAATTGGGTACTAGATCCTGGTATAATGTAAGTGTTTAGATTCGTTGTAAAAAGTCTGGTAACCTTGGGGAGAATTATCGCCGTTTGATTATTGTAGTGTCGTATAAGTAGATCTCATGAACGTGACCTGTTTCCCGTATTGATCAGATAACCCAAAGAGTCTAGATTGGCATTGTTCCATTATGAGTGGAGCTTTTAATAAATATGGTGACTGATGAGATCTGTTTGTCCCTTATAGTGATTTATCATGTACATCTGAAAAACTTGATATGTTTCGTACATATCGCGGGTATATTCAAGTTGATTTGGGGAGAGGTTTGATTTAGGGAGAGGTTGAGATCTGTGTGGCTATTGTGTTATTTTATCATTTAGATCTGATAAATCATTATCACCGTACTATTTTATTACATAGATGCCACAAAATTTTTGGGTCAGTGTAGATCCGATAAAGCATTTGGTTGTTTGACTCTCTTATATTTGACATTCGACAAATCTTATATCGTTGTACCTGTCTATGCTTTAGAGTTGAAACATATGAGCCGCTTCACACAAATCAGCGAATCTGGGAGTAACACTCTAGGTTCTCCCATGTTAAGTGGTTCTACCAATTAATTGTTTAGGGGTTGACATCGCTTTATCCATTGTGTTGTTTTGAACTACTTAGGATAGTTTTGCATGCTCCCAGGGCCGGCTCCGAGATTCAGATGGCCCGGGGCAAAATAAGAATTTGGGGCCCCAGAGTTAGGCTCCAATTTTTTTATATAAAATGCTGCAAATAAAAACTTAAAGTGTACACAACTTAGTAAAACTTGCCTTATGCGCTCCTTCTCCTCTATGATGTGGTGATGTAACTCCTTGTCAATTGTTTCATGTTTGCTTGGTCTATTTTCCAGTTCATTCCAAGAGATCTTGCTAGTAAGATGCTAGACACTAGTTTCATGTTCTTTGAGTCATTCAGTGATATGTTCCAATCTGTGAACCCATTATGCCCCAAAGAACTCTTGTAGTTGATAGGATTGAACAACTTACATGAGAAACAAAACTTTTTGTCAACTTGTCTTGAATAGACTAACCATTTTCGATCCGTACCTCTCCATTGCTCACATTTCTAGAGTAATGGGCATACCAAAATGTCTTGAGTTGCCATCAACATTGAAAGTAATATTTTCTTCTCTAATAGGCCCCTTCTCTAGTAATGTGTCCTTTAATTTATTATAAAGAGAACCCCAATACCTGGTCATAATTGGTTTCACGTTGACACTAGCAGATTTTGTAGAAAATTAAAATTATCCTCGTTACCACACATATTGTCTTCTATGGGGACCTCATTTTCTTGATCAACATTACTTTGTGCCCCAGCAAGAACTAGCGTTAACTCATTTGGACTTTCCTAAGTGCTGGTTTTACTCTTCAATTTTTTTGAACAGATCCCCTCTCTGATGCTATCAAAATTTCTTCAGGTTCTCTTGTTTTTATTTAGCACTACCCGATAGAGGTTTCTTAACTATGTCAAAGGCAACAAAAGATTTAGAAGTCAAAATCAGCGCATAGAGGCATAGATAGATAGAGTAACCTAACTCGTGTAGAGGAGAAATTAGGAATCAACAAGATTCATCAATCGATTTCGACCATCATACCGTATTCCGGATGGCCTGCTGGAGGCCATCTAGGGCAGTTGGAATGGAAGAGGATTAGACGCAGTAATCAACCGATGAGGTTAGCGATACTGAGAGAGGCGAGGCCTATGTGACGAATTTCCGATGATCCGGTCGGGTCGATCTCATGATTTACAACAAAGTTCCTGGAGTTGCCAAGCCCTGGGAGTCGTCGTGGCCAAGTCAAAACAGAACCGTGGAGGGGGCCCTAATGCTGACATGCTACTCTCCATCCGTGTGCAGAAAACATAATATTCCAATCGGTGCTAAGTACTACCATGAGGCCTTTTTACTCTTTATTTTTTCTGCGCTGCTCTCATAACAAGGCATCCTATACACAGTGTATAGCTGTGTAGGGTCCCTAATATTTTTGGGCCCGTGGAGGCTTCCCCTCCCGCCCACCCCCAGGGCCAGCCCTGCATGCTCCGCCTTTGTTTCAGATCATAAATAGCAACTATTTTTGGTGCTGGAATTGGTTGTGATGGTATAGGTGATATGGGTATATCCTATGGGTACCCAGGCTTAGCCTATACGGTCTGACCCAAGAGGATCTTGCAGCGCGATTGAAGCCCAACAAGGATTAGGGTGGCCTAGACCCGGAGGAATGCGACTCCTTGAAGGACACGCTAAGGAGTAGATAGAAAATTCAGAGGGTGAAACCCTAATCTATAACCAACTCAGCCTGTTATCACAAGACCTGGCCTTCCTACATAAAGTCTAGGAGGGGACATCGAGAAAGACAATATGCAAATCCTAGTTTATACATCGCCAGATTCATCTGCACACCCTCTAATATTAGACTCCATCTATAATCAAGAGCAGACAAGCAGGAGTAGGGTTCCTTCCGAGGACCTGAACCTGAGTAAACGATGTGCTTGTTTGCTAGCCGATTGATGCCTCCCACGCTCCTCACTTCCTCAAACCCAGGTACCTCATCCATGGGCATTCATGAGTTAATCCCTCGTCAATTGGTGTCATCTGTGGGAACTGGGAGTTTTGATGCTACGGCTTCGACGACCCCATCACCCGTGATCTACAACTCCGCTGCAACGGAGAATCAACTCCTCTTCGACACTTTCGACTTTGCCGTCCAATCGCCGGCAGCCCGTCCAGCGTTCGAGTCCGTCGGCGATGGGATCGGCATGATGATCGGGAGCCTACGCTTCCAGGTTGGAAAGATCGGCATGCTCCGCCTTCCTGATTAGTCGCCGGCACCCTCGATTGCACCTGCCTCATGGTTCCCACCATCAATCGGCACCCCAAGGCCTTGTTTAGCAAGAGTGTATCGATGATTATATTAGAGTATTTTCTCAAGGGTATTGGGTGAAAACACGTTTTCACCCAAAACACTTCCATACACTAAAATAATCGCCTAATTGCCTTTCGTCTTGAGGAGATAAAATAAGGTGCGGTGGAGCAGAGCTAGAGCAGGGGTGATCCGGCAGTAGAAGAAATCAGCGACGACGGCGGAAAAAATCAGACTATGGATAAGAAATCGGCAGTTGCTGATCTGCATCGTCACTAGGCTGTGGACCATGGCATGACGAGTTTAAAACGCGAGGTACCCCAAGCATCTTGGATCCACTTCTACCCGATAGGTTTTCCGAGGGTTCATGGGTTTCGGTTCAACCAAAACCGGGCTGCCAAACGACTAGTGGGGTGTTTCCGGGTGTATCGGATTGGGCCGGTAATAAACACTAGAATCCACTTAAAAACCATCATGCCAAACAATGCCTAAGTGAGCTCGATGCATCGGCATCTGCCTACGACATGGACAACAAAAATAGTTGCGACTCCAATCTATGCGATTTGACGTCAGAAGATGGCATCTATAGCTCCAAATCTAAGAGTTGCAGGAGCAATGGCTTTCCCAACCATCACATGTGCGTTGTTATCAACAACGGCGACAAGGGAACTCAAGACAACGCCGACACCAGAGGCCGCATGGAAAAAGGAACAACGGCCCCACCGACGGCACTCACGAGCAACCGCAACCTCCCAACCCTCCCAACCCCGACTCCAATGGCGCAAGCTGGTCGGAGCGCCAATAGATCCATATCTCGGAAGCCGGATGGGCGCGAGTTAGGGAAGCTCTGCAAGGCCACCCCCTCCCAGCAGATGCATCACGTGACATGTTGACGGGATATCACTAGATGCCCATCAAGGAGTTTAATCACCAGAAGGCAGTGAACGCTGAACTCATGGCACACAAGAAGGCAGCCGATGAGTTAAGCACCCGACGGGCAGCACTCTCCTCTATCAACGGATCCTCCTTGAAGGGCAACGGGGCAACAGTTGCCAAAAGATTCTCTCGAATTGATAACCTCGATGACAAAGACCAGTAGGAGGCCACCAAGGCGCTCGACTTCTCGTTCATGTCGGTGAACTGACGGGGTCACATGATCCTGAAGACACCACAAGTTGTGGTGATAGCAGCTACTACGTACCTACTCACCAATCATCCAACGGCCAGAGATCCATGATCTGCGTTCACCAGTCTGCCATCGCTAGACTCGGGCTAGTAGAAGCTGCGGTAGCTAAGGAGCCGATGCTAGAGCCGAAGAAAGCAAAGGCACCAATCGCGAGGCATCGCTCATCGTCCTCTAGCGAGGAGGACCACAATATGTCGCGACAATGCCGCAGCCCACAGCGAAGCAGCCGCAACTATGTTGCACATGCCGAAATAATGCAGCGCAAGGTCGACAAGATGTGTGCCAAGAGTGCCTACTCAACCGAGTCAGAGGACGAAGAAATAGAGCTTTGTGGCGCCATCTGCTTCAACAGAGCTATACGGCAAACTCGGATGCCGAAGGGCTTCAAACATCCTTCGGATAACCCGAAGTTCGACGTCCTCCAGGAGCTGAAGATTTGGCTGGATGACCACATCTCCTCAGCCAGGTTACATGGCGGGAGAAAAAACACAGCCACGTAGTGCCTCCAGCTGCAGCTGTAGGGTGCCTCTCGAGCTTGGCTCAATAATCTACCTCGCGGTTCAATCCGCAGCTAAGAGGAGCTAGTCTACAACTTTGTATGCAACTTCAAGGTAACCTACAAGCGGCCTGTGTCAGTCGAAGAACTCCGCGCCTACTACTAGAATCCCAACGAGTCCCTCCTCTCCTACATTCAGCGATGGTCTACAATCAATAACTCAACATAGGACATCTCCAAGGAGTGCGCAATTTACACTTTCAACGGCGGCATGCACCGTCGAGAGCTCAGGGAGGAGCTGGGGCGCACCTAGCCCAAAACTATTGATCACTTGATGGATATTGCAAACCGGTGGGCAGACGGCTAAGACTCGCTCAACATCAACCACATCCACTCCGACGATGAGGTCGAACTCGGCCACAGACGCGATCACTGAGGAAAACATTGCATGCGCGGTTACGAGGACTGCGAGGAGGTCGACATGGTTGCGGTCGGCTACGCTGAGAAACGTGACGAGGGTAACCGCAACAGTAGGTACCATAGCGGCAGCTACCGTGACAGCGGGAAAACCATGCAAGTGTGGCAACACCGCACCCACGATGATGCACCTGGTGTACCAAGTGCCATGGAGAGGCTGTCTGGACCCTATAACATCCACTTATACATAGACAAGCACGATGACGAGAAGAAGTCCAACCACCTCCTCAAAGACTGCCATGAGTTCTAGAAGCTTTAGGAGGCATACACCCAACTACATCATGACATGACAAACCATGGGTACGGAGCCACACCAGGTGCCATAGCTTACGGAGCACCACCACAACCACCTGGAGCACCCACGCAGCCTGCGGCCGCACCAGCACCAAACAATGGGGGAGAGCAGTACCCACGCCCACTCGGGAACATGGGTATGATCTAGAAGAGACTCCCCTCCAACAAGACTCACAAAAGAATCATCTGCCAAGTCAACCTGGCGGTTAATGCCCCACCTTCAACCCCTGAGTACCTCAGAGGATCTGAGTCCTGCATCACCTTTGACAGAAGTGACCACCCACGCTAGGTCCCTCACCCAGGACATTCTCCCATGGTGCTCGAGGCGTAGATCGACGACTTTGAGATGAGTAGGGTCTTCATGTACGGGGGAAGCGAGATCAACCTCATGTTTGCCAGAACCCTGCGAGCCATGCAGATCCTCCTCTCCAGCCTAGAAGCATCTGAAACAACCTTCCACAACATTGTACCAAGGAAAGGAGTATACCCCCAGGGCAAAATTTGGATGGACGTCATCTTCGGCATGCCCGCAAACTTCCGATGTTAGGGCCTTGAGTTCGAGGTGGTCAATTGGCCATCTCAGTATCACACCATCGTCGGGCGTGTAGCGTTCGCAAGATTCATGGCGGTCCTGCACTACGCGTACCTCCAGATGAAGATGCCAGGGCTAAACAGCATTATCACCACCAACGGGAGCTTCACCAAGTCCGACAACTGAGATAGGGAATTCAACAGAATCTCCCAGTCCTTTGGCATGCAAGAGGAGCTGGTGAGGCTCAAGGAGTCGATGGACAACAGTCTTCCTCCTTTGAGCAAGAAGAATGCACCAGATCGGTCCTTCGACTCCATGGTGAACACCAAGGCTGTTCAGGTCTACCCGACGGACCTGACCAAGACATCCCTCATCGCTAACAATTTGAGTTCCACATAGGAACTCACGCTCGTTGAATTCCTCCGTGAGCGTTGGGAAATATTCGCCTGGTGTCCTGCGAACATGCCAGGAGTTCCTAGGAAATTCGCCAAGCACACACTCAATGTGTCACTAGATGCAAGACCTATCAAGTAGTCGATGCGTCGACTGTCAGAACCAAGGGCAAAAGCGGTTGGCATGGAAGTCAACAGACTACTTGACGCCAACTTCATCCGCGAGATCAAGGAAAGCACCTGGGTCACTAACCCCGTGCTCGTTCCAAAAAAGGACATGGACATCCCGCGGATGTGCGTGGACTTCACCTCCCTCAACAAACACTACCCTAAAGACCACTTCCCGTTACCGCAGATCGACCAAATAATCAATTCCACCGCAGGATGCAAGCATCTATGCTTCCTCGAAGCCTACTCAGGTTATCATCAGATTCATATGAAAGAAGAGGACCAAGAAAAAACGGCGTTTATTATGCCTTTCGGTGTCTACTACTACACCAGGATGCCCTTCGGGCTAAAGAACGCATGCGCCACCTACCAACAGTGCATGCAAGCCTACCCGAGGAGCCAGCTTGGCTGAAACGTCTAGGTATACATAGAAGACATAGTGGTCAAGACAAAGGACGAAACCACACTCATCGATGATCTTCGCGAGACCTTCGACAACCTCGATCGCAATAGGATCAAGTTAAACCTGGAGAAATGGGCCTTCGGTGTCCCATCCGAATAGTTACTCGGGTACCTCATCTCCACAAGGGGAATTGAGGCTACCCGAAAAATATAAAGGCCATACTGACCATGGAGAAGCCAAATAATGTCAAGGGCGTCCATCAGCTGGCCAACGAATTGCGGCGCTCAGCCGATAAATCAGTTGGATGGGCGAGAAGGCACTATCGTTCTACCAACTCCTTCGCAAAAAGGACAAATTCGAGTGGACGGACGAGGCACAAGAAGCATTCGAAGACCTCAAGCGTATGTTATCCACCTCGCCCATCATGGTAACACCCAAGGAGAAGGAGACAATGCTGCTATACATAGCCGCAACCAACCAGGTGGTCAGCATCGTCCTAGTGGTAGAACAAGCCCAAGATAACAAGGTTCATGGGGTGCAACATCTGGTGTACTCCCTTAGTGAGGTGGTCACACCCACAAAGTAGCGGTACCCGCATTACCAGAAGCTGGCCTACGGTGTCTTCATGACTGCACATAGGCTGCATCATTACTTCCAGGAGCACCCAATAGTTGTGGTAAATGACGTCCCGCAAAGCCATATCATCAACAAACCCGACGCAAAAGGGCAAGTTGCCCTCTAGGGCATCGAGTTGTCACCACGGGACATCACCTACGAGTGGTGAACAATGATCAAGTTGCAAGTACTACCATATTTCCTCGTTGACTGGATGGAGAACTAGCTCTTAGATACACCAACATGTCCAATCTGTGGACTATGAACTTCGACGGGTCCAAACATCGAGAAGGAGCCGGAGCAGGCCATAGTGACCATGGAGTACGAGGCCTTGTTACACAGGATGCGGATGGCCAAAGCCTGCGGCGCAACATGACTGGTCATCTATAGCGACTCCAACCTCATGGTATAGTAGACCATGAACAAGTGTGACGCCCTAAGCGACAACATGATCGCATACCGTGACCTCTACAACATGCTCGAAGGAGATTTCGACGACTATGAACAATGGCACGTCGGCCGCAAAAGCAACAAAGAGGCTAACACGCTCACCAACATAGGCTCCACTGAAGGGTAACGGTTAGGCTACACTAGCGTAAAATCAAAATTTTCTACCGCGTCAACCAGGAATGCTGATGTCATAGATCACGGGATTACCACTAGACACGCAGTTGCCGAACTTGATAAAGCATGTCAGGGCAGTGTAGATGTTCTACGTCTCCTCCTTGTCCTCATCCCACGAGCAACTCCCCTTTGCGTGCCTCGTCCAAGTACTACAGCTGCAGCACCTCCGAGGTATCCACACGTCCGGAGTGGAAGCCGTCACACGCCAGACTGCTAGGTCTGCTCGTGCAACACATGCACAAGAGGAGTGGCGGCTGGGTGGAATGCTCAACCCTATTCAGCTCGCCTCACTCTCTCTTATATAGGCATCCCTGGTGGGCTTCTACATTAGCAGCCCATTAGCAGCCTAAGCCTGGTCTAATTCGGATCTAATCCTCATTAGGCTTCTAGATCCTAAAGTGTGTGAACCTATAGGTTCATACATGTATAAACATGACACGAGTACACTTACTCCGTCAATAGTTGGTAGCGGCCTCTAGCAAGATGTGCCAACTCCTAAACACATATAAAGATCATTCGGACAAACCATCACAAGGTTGAGTACATGTCTTTCCCTTTGCCATACGATATTTGGTCTAGCTCCAAGCTGACCTCTCTTTCTCGATACTGTGATTTGGAATCCCTTTACTAGGTTAACTCTTAACCATATGTAGCACGTCCATGCATTTCTAGATCCGATCACTCGAGGGGCCCAGAGATATCTCTCTCAAGTAGAGAGGGGCAAATCCCATCTTGATTGACCGATGCCTTGCAGCATGTATCATGACAAACCCGAAAGATACCTTTATAACTACCCAGTTACGGATTAGTGTTTGATAGCCCCAAAGTAGGTCGATCCACATCTCAAGTACATGCGACAATCTCAGGTCTAAGTACAAAACGTACATGATGTGTAGAGAGAGCTGCAAGTATTATTATCAATCTCAAGTTGGGTCAGTCCAACCCCATGTTCATAACATGTGTCCACATCATTGGTTTGACATGTCTATGACTTGCGAAACATAGTCATCAACCAATCGATGGGCTAGTCTAATATTCACGTGTGTCCTCACATGAATTCTGACTAGGGACAACTATTAGATAACCATACAAGTAAAGAGTTCCACAAACAATTCACATAATTGCCAATCAATACAAGTTGCCTGATATATGGATATGGAAGGAACATTATAAAAACTCGTGGATACATATGAAATACAATCATCTCTATGATTGCCTCTAGGGCATATTTCCTTCAGTCTCCCACTTGCACTAGAGTCAATCTAGATAGTATCTAATACCTATTGCTCTTGTGTGCGCTTCATGCGCAGGCTGCGGGAGTGGCTTTGTCAAGAGATCAGCAACATTTGAGTCGTTATGTATTTTGCTTAACATTACACTACCATCATCAATGAACTCACGAATCAGATGGTAATGCATGCGAATATGTTTGTTCTTCTGGTGCTATCTAGGTTCCTTGGCTTGTGCGATAGCACCATTGTTGTCAAAATAAACATCCAAGGGATTGGACACCCCCTGAACCACACCAAGAGTGATCAGGAAATCCTAATCCAAACAGCTTCCTTTGTAGCCTCCGAGGCGGTAATATATTCAGCTTCTATTGAAGAGAATGCCGTTGTATCTTGCTTGGAACTTTTCTAGCTCATAGCACCACCATTGATGATAAACACATAACCTGATTGCGATTTGGAGTCATCTGAGTCGTTAAGGTAACTTGCATCTATGTAACCCTTTACACTGAGTTCAACCTCACCTCCATAAACTAGGAACATATCCTAAGTCCTTCTCAAGTACTTAAGGATATTCTTTACGCTGTCCAGTGACTCTCATCTGGATCAGCCTGGTATCTGCTCGTAACACTTAGATCATGGAAAACATCTGGGCAAGTACATGTCATTGCATACATGATGGATCCAATAGCCGAAGCATATGGAACCCTACTCATGCGCTCTCTCTCATCAGTGGTCGAAGGACACTGAGTCTTGCTGAGTTTAATGCCATGAGACATGGACAAGAACCCCTTCTTAGCCTCTTCCATGCTGAACCGTTTCAACACTTTGTCAATGTACGTACTCTGGCTTAATCCAATTAGCCTCCTTGATCTATCTCTATAGATCTCGATACCCAGAATATATGCCGCTTCTCCTAAGTCCTTCATAGAAAAACTATTTTCAATGAGGTCTTAACAGACTCGAGCATAGGAATGTCATTTCCAATCAGTAATATGTCATCTACATATAAGATTAGAAATACAAGCAATTTCCCATTTTCTTTCTTATACACACAAGGTTCTTGTTCATTTTTTATGAAGCCAAACTCCTTTACAACTTCGTCAAATCGAATGTTCCAACTCTAAGATGCTTGCTTCAGCCCATAAATAGACTTTTGAAGTTTGCATACTTTTCCAGCATTGTTTGGATCGACAAAACCTTCGGGTTGCATCATATACACATCCTTAGTAAGGATTCCATTTAAGAAAGTTGTCTTGACGTCCATCTGCCATATCTCATAGTCGAAATATGCAGCAATGGCTAGAATGATCTGTATAGATTTAAGCATCACTACGGGCGAGAAAGTCTCGTCGTGGTCAACTCCTTGAACTTGTCGAAAAACTTTTGCAACAAGTAAAGCTTTATGGATGTGAACATTTCCATCCATATCAATCTTCTTCTTATAGATCCATTTGCACTCAATGGCTTTAAAACCACCAGGAAGGTCAACCAAGTTCCAAACTTGATTGTCTCCCATGGACTCTATCTCGGATCTCATGGCAATCAGCCATTTCTTAGAGTTTGGGTCCACCATCGCTTCTGCATAGGTCGCAGGGTCATCATTGTCTAACAATAATAATTCCCGCGCTTCGCGGAGCCTCGCTGACCTTCGTGGTTGTGGTGCTTCTATTGCCACGGGTTCCTCAACTTGTTCTGCTACAATAGCATCACTTGTAGAAGCATCCCCGACTAGCTCATATTGAACTTCTTCAAGTCGCACCGACCTTCCACTCGTTCCCTTTGTGAGAAACTCTTTCTCTAGGAATACACTGCTACGAGCGACAAACACTTTGCCCTCTTCTCGGTTGTAGAAGTAATACCCTAAGGTTTCCCTTGGGTATCCCACAAAAATGCATTTATCCGATTTGGGTGTTAGCTTGTCTGACATGGGTATACCCTACACGTACTTGAGTTTGGTATATACGGTCCAGATAGGGCGGAAGCCCACGGTGTTGCCAAGGCCCAGTGGAGAATTCGAGTGGCCCACAGACTCTCGATTGCTTGCGAGACAAGAAGAAGCTTAAGATTGAAAGTTAAAAGGGGAAACCCTAAACTATAACCGACTTGACCTACTACCCGAGACCTAGCATGTCTATATAAAGGCTAGGAGGGGGCGGCGAGAAGGAAGCACACAACCCTAGTTTCCACAACTCTCACCAGATTGCATCTGCGCGCCCCTGTAATCCTTGATTCCTTCGTTAATTCCAAGAGCAGACAAGCAGGAGTAGGGACCTCTACATGGCCTGAACCTAGGTAAATCTTGCGTCCCTGTGTGCTTGTTTGCTAGCCGACTGATGGCTCCAGCGCTCCCTCCTTCTCCCAAACCCAAGCCCATAACAATGGGCATTGACGAGTTAAACCCTCGTCAATTGGCGTTGTCTGTGGGAATTGGGAGTGCTGATGTCGCGACTTCTTCGGTCCCATCAACCACGATCCACAACTCCGCAACAGCGGAGATTCGCCAGCTCTTCGGCATGTTCGACTTCACCGTCCACATGCCGGCCACTCGCCCGACTTTCGAGTACGTGGGTGATGGAATCAGTCTCGCGATTGGGAGCTTTCGCTTCCAGGTTGGTCAGATGGGCACGCTTCGCATGCCTGACCAGCCGACGACACCCATGATTGCTCCAGCATCGTGGTTTCTGCCACCAATCGGCACCCTCAGCGACCTTAACGCCTCAGCAATAGCTGGGAGCACGGACAGCGACAGCAGTCGCGGATCCGGTCTGGGCGCCTTGGCCACTGAAGACGGAGCCTACGACTCTGGATCTGAAAGTTGCGGGAGCAAAAACTTCCCCAACCACTTCATTTGTGCAGTCATCAATATAGGCGACACTACCGCCAATCGCGATAACGTTGGCACCGGATCTGGCACCGGACCGCCTAACGGCAGCATGTCCAACGGCACCGGACCACCCAACGGCAGTATGCCCAACGGCGGCCCCACCAACGGTGGCAACAACGCACCCGTCAATAATGGAACGGCAGGAGAACCACCGACCATAGTGAATGAACACACTAGAGAGCGCGTGGTGATCAAGCTCAACGACAACGAGTGGGCCCGCTGTCGAGAAGCTCTGCGAGGCAATCCTCTTCCCCTCAATTCCCCGCAAGACATGCTGACGGGATACCATTGGCTACTGAAGGAGGAATACAGACGACAACTACATGCAATTGCACAACTCGAAGCGTGTAAAAAGGCGACGGATGAATCAAGCCTTCGGCGAGTCGGGCTCTCCTCCCACGGAGGATCCTCCTCCAAAGGCAACGAGTACCTGGCCAACAAGAGAAGATCTCGACTGGCCCAACTCACCGAGGAGGAACGCGTGGACGCCACGAAAGTCCTCGACTTCGGCTCCATGATGGTGGATACACGGGGCAACGTGCTCCCAAAGACGCCACAAGCCGCGGTAACGGCGGCCACCATGTACCTCCTCAACAACTAGCCGCCAACTGGAGATCCACGAGCCGCCATGCACCGATCTACGATCGCGGGCTTGGAGCTAGTCGAGGCAGCCCTCGGCAAAGAGCCCGTACTAGAGCCAAAGAAAAGCAAGGCTCAGGTAAAACGCTACTCCTCTCCCTCGTCCAGTGACGATAGCCATGACCTGTCTCAACATCGCCGCTCATGGTGGCATGATCATGACTACGATGCGCGTGATGACCTCACACAGCGCAAAGTCGACAAGATGCGGGCAAGACCTGCTCGTTCGACTGACTCAGAAGAGGACGAGACTGAGCTCTGTGGTGCCACATGCTTTAGCAGGGCCATTAGGAAGAAGCGAATGCCTAAAGGGTTCAAACTACCGTTAGAGAACCCAAAATTCGACGGTCTACAGGACCCGAAAATCTGGTTGGAGGACCACATCTCCTCCGTCCGACTACATGGCGGGAGTCGAAGCACGGCCATGCAATGCGCCCGCGCATGGCTCAACAATCTCCCGCGCGGATCCATTCGCAGCTGGGAAGAGCTGGTCTATAGCTTCGTGCACAATTTCAAGGGCACCTACAAAAGGCCCGCATCAATCAAAGAGCTGAGAAGCTGCGAGCAAAGGTCGAGCGAATCGCTACGCTCGTACATCCAGAGGTGGTCCATCATCAAGAACTCCGCAGAAAACATCTCGGAGGACCGTGCAATCGACGCATTCAACGGCGGCGTTCGCCGCATAGAGCTCAGAGAAAGAGCTGGGCCGCTCGAAGTCCAAAACGATCGATCACCTGATGGAAATCACGAACCGGTGGGCTGACGGAGAAGACTCGGTGAAGAACCATACCTACTCCAATGACAACAACGACCTTGGGCGCAGACGCGATCGCCGAAGCAAACGTCGAATGCGCGTCTACGATGACCGTGAGGAGGTCAACATGGTCGCAGCCGGCTACACTGACAAATGCGACGACAACCGCAACAACGGATACCGCAGTGGTGGATACCGCGACAGCAGAAAAACCACGCAGGTGTGGCAATGCCGCACTCGTGAAGAGGCACCCGCAACATCTATCGAGGACAAGCTGTCCGGGCCCTGCAACGTTCACTTCTACATCGACAAGCACGATGGCAAGAAGAAATCCAGCCACCTTCTCAAAGACTGCCGCGAGTGCCTCAAACTCCACGAAGGTTTGGCCCGGATGAATTGCGACGCAGTCAACAGGGGCTATGGAGCCGCCCCAGGCGCTGTGGCACATGGAGCTCCTCCACCACCGCCCGGACCACCACCACCCGCGCCCGCACCAGTCCAGCATCACGGAGGTGAACCATACCCACGAGCCATGGGCAACATGGGGATGATCCAAAAAGGGCGTTCCTCAAATCGAGTGCAGAAGGCCATCACTCGCCAAGTCAACTTGGCGATAAACTCTCCACCTTCCACCACTGAGTACCTCAGTGGAAGTGACTCCTGCATCACCTTCGACAGGCGTGACCACCCGCGCCAAGTTCCTCGTCCAGCCCACTGTCCCCTCGCACTCGAAGTGCTGATTGGGGGTTTCAACATGAGTCGCGTCTTCATGGATGGCGCCACCTTCCACCACTGAGTACCTCAGTGGAAGTGACTCCTACATCACCTTCGACAGGCGTGACCACCTGTGCCAAGTTCCTCGTCCAGCCCACTGTCCCCTCGTACTCGAGGCGCTGATTGGGGGTTTCAACATGAGTCGCGTCTTCATGGATGGTGGCAGTGGCATCAACCTCATGTTCGCGAGTACCTTGCGGGCGATGAGGATCCCTCTAACGTTCCTGGAAGTTTCAGACACGATGTTCCATGGCATCATCCCAGGAAAAGGCATATATCCCCTGGGCAAAATCAACCTCGACGTCATCTTTGGCACGCTGCAAAACTTTTGGCGACAGCGCATCGACTTTGAGGTTGTCGACTGGCCTTCACAATATCATTGCATCCTCGAACGTGTCGCGTTCATGAGGTTCATGGCAGTGCCACACTACGCCTACCTGCAGATGAAGATACCAGGTCCAAACGGCATAATCACAATCAACGGCAACTTCGAGAGGTCTGACAGCTGCAATAGGGAATTCAACAGAATCTCCCAGTCCTTCGCCATGTAGGAGGAACTCGCAAGATTAAAGGAGTCGATAGACAATAGTCTGCCTCCCCTGAGCAGGCCAAGTTCACCCGACCTGTCCTTCGACACTTCGGTGCACACGAAGAAAGTCCAGGTCCACCCAACGGACCCGACCAAGACGGCCCTCATTGCCAACAACTTGAGTTCCGCATAGGAACTCGCACTCGTTGAATTCCTCCGTGAGCACTGGGAGATCTCCGTCTGGTGTCCAGCGGACATGCCAGGAGTTCCGAGGGAATTCGCCGAGCACTCACTCAATGTAAATCCAGACGCAAGGCCAGTCAAATAGACAATTCGGAAACTATCTGAACCAATAGCAAAGGCAGTCGGAATGGAGATCAACAGACTCCTCAACACCAAATTCATATGCGAGATCAAGGAAAGCACTTGGCTCGCCAACACGGTGCTTGTGCCTAAAAAAGACACAGATATCCTATGGATGTGTGTGGACTTTACCTCCTTGAATAAGCACTACCCAAAGGATCACTTCCCATTGTCACGAATCGACCAGATCATCGACTCCACCACGGGATGTGAGTGTCTCTGCTTCCTCGATGCCTACTCAGGCTATAATCAGATTCGAATGAAGGAGGAAGACCAGGAGAAAACAACGTTTACAACGCCCTTTGGTGTGTTCTACTACAACACGATGCCCTTCGGGCTAAAAAAATCCTGGAGCCACCTATCAAAGGTGCATGCAAGCTTGCCTCAAGAATCAACTTGGTCGCAACATTCAAATCTACGTTGATGACATTGTCATCAAAACAAAAGAGGAAGGCTCGCTAATCGACGATCTACGTGAGACCTTCGTTAACCTCGACTGCTACTGATCAAGCTCAATCCAGACAAATGCAACTTCAGCATACCATCTGGGCAGTTACTCGGGTATCTCATCTCCGCGAGAGGGATCGAAGCAAACCCGAAGAAAATAAAAGTCATACTGGCCATAGAGAAGCCAAAAAACATAAGAGGCGTCCATCAGCTGGCTGGGCGAATCGCGGCGCTCAGTCGATTCATCAGTCGAATGGGCGAAAAGGCACTGCCCTTCTACCAACTTCTCCACAAAATTGACAAGTTCGAGTGGACAGACGAAGCGCAAGAAGCATTCGAATACCTCAAACGTCTACTATCCACCTCGCTAGTACTGGTGACCCCACGCGAAAAGGAGCCGATGTTGCTCTACATCTCCGCCACCAACCAGGTGGTCAGCATGGTGCTTGTGATGGAACGAGCCGAAGAAAACAAGGTCCACAGGGTCCATCGCCTAGTCTACTACCTCATCGAGGTGATCATGCCAACAAAACAGCGATACCCACACTACCAGAAGCTGGCGTACGGCGTCTTCATGACAGCCAAGCGAGTGCGCCACTACTTCCAGGAGCACCCAATCGTGGTGTTCAACGATGCCCTGCTCGGGCACATCCTGAATAACCCTGATGCCCCCGGGAGAGTCGCACTTTGGGGAATCAAATTGTCTCCACGAGACATCACATACGAAAAGCACGACGCGATCAAGTCGCAAGTCCTCCCTGATTTCC
Organism: Avena sativa; assembly: GCA_916181665.1. Classification (NCBI taxonomy): domain Eukaryota; kingdom Viridiplantae; phylum Streptophyta; class Magnoliopsida; order Poales; family Poaceae; genus Avena; species Avena sativa. The sequence continues at coordinate 370,579,131 of OV702290.1, forward strand.
TCATGCACTGGATGGAGAACCAGCTCCCCGAAAGGCCAGATATGTCCTATCTCTGGACAATGCACTTCGATGGGTCCAAACGAAATGACGGAGCTAGCGCAGGTGTCATACTGACATCGCCCTAGGGGGACAAGCTAAAATACATTCTGCGAATGCAGTTCACTGCCTCCAGCAATGAAGCTGAGTACGAGGGTATTTCTACGAGCCGGATTCTACGAGGCTCTACCTGCTCCCCCATACCACCTAGGGTATTTCTCGAGCGCATCTGCGAACGCTCCATCAAGCCAAAGGCTCCAGAGAAGAAAGCAATTGCGTCAACGGACTTAGGGGCTACGCCACCCAATGAGCTAAAGGCACTCAATGACCTGGAGCTCGATACAGGACTCGAAGGACCAATGAGAGTCATGATGATCGAGCCATCTTGGACACAACCCTACATCACATATCTACTCAGCAAGAGGCTTCCAGATGATCCGACTGACGCACGACACATCGCGCGACGATCCAAGGCATTCGCCGTCATCAACGGTGAATTGTACAAGCGCAACATCACAGGAGTACTCCAACGATGCGTCTCCCACAGAGACGGAAGGGCCGTCCTCCTCGACATCCACAAAGGCACTTGCGGGCACCATGCTAGCAGTCGCGCCCTCATCGTCAAATCTCTACGAGCCGGATTCTACTGGCCCACGGCCATGCATGACACCAAGGACATCGTCCAGCGCTGCAACGCTTGCCAGGGATTCGCGGACAAACCGAACGCACCTGGCGCGGAAATCCGGCCAATACCATTGGCTTGGCCCTTCATGCAATGGGGACTCGACATGGTCGGCAAGCTCCCGAAATCCTCGCGAGGAGGCTACATCTACCTCTTGGTCGCAGTCGACAAATTCACCCAGTAGATCGAGGCCATGCCGGTGACAAATCAATCAGGAGCCAGCGCTGTCAAGTTCTTCGAGTCCATTGTCTACCGCTTTGGAGTACCACACAGCATCATCACGGACAATGGGACAAACTTCACCTCCAAGGAGTTCTAGGAATTCTGCAAAAACCTGGGAATCAATATAATCTATGCCTCGGTGGCTCACCCGCAGACCAACGGTCAAGTCGAAAAGGCCAACAGCCTCGTATGAGGTGGAATCAAGAAACGACTCCTCCGGCCACTCGAACAAGCCATCAGATGCTGGCCAGACGAGCTGCAATCCGTACTCTAGAGCTTGCGCACAACTCCAAACAATGCCACGGGATACACCCTGTTCTTCATGGTGCACGGCGTTGAAGCAGTGCTACCCGCAGAAGTACGCTACAAAGCCCTGCGGGTGTTCGCTTACAGCGAACAGGAGTCCACTCTCGCACTCGAAGACTCCGTCGACCTTCTTTATGAGGCGCGAGAAATCGCGGCAGAAAGATCAATGATCTACCGGCAAAGCCTCCACAACTACCACAGCAGAAGGCTACGCCCAAGATCCTTCGTCAAAGGAGACCTGGTCCTGCGACTCAAGCAACAAGGGCATCTCAAGCTCGAGTCTCCCTGGGAAGGACCTTACGTGATTACAGAAGTAATCCTAGGTGGCGCCTATCGCCTTAAACATTTCAAGACAGGAGTCGCATACTCCAACCCTTGGAACGTCGCACAGCTACATCATTTCTACCCCTAGTCATTTTTTTACATTACAAATAAGGCTATTCAGCCAGGCTACTTAGCCACACATTGTACCTCATACTATTCTGCGAATAAATAAAGCAAAGTGCCCCGAAACCCTATGTTTTCCCTTATTTTCCTGGCAATCTTATCACTCGGGGGTTGCGCCACCCTTTACAATCTCGTTCTACAAACAAATCGCAATATCCCGCGTAGCTAACAAAACATCAATCGAACCCTTGATAAACACCAACACAACTGCAATGCACCTGACAGGTTGGCAAGGTGCTGAGATAAACATAAGTGAGGCTAACGAAAAGGAATTGCAGAATACAAACACAATCGCAAAATATAAAAGCTAGCAAGATCTTCACATATCAGTGAGTATTAATTACATTCAATATATGCATACGAACTTTACAACACTTGTACAATTATATGCATGATACAAGTCAAAGCTACTGCTGCAACAGAAGAATGTTCGTTTGCTCCTCGAAGAAGTCGACGATTTCTTCTGCTGGGCGATCAACTGCCTGGTAATGTGGAACCATGTCCTAGGTCATACCTTCCGGTGGGGTCGACGGCCCAGCAGCAATAGCTGCAACTTCTACGTCTGGCCTATGCAGTCGCACCAATGACAACGCAGCCTTAGCACCCGCTACTAACTGCTATCGTACACACTCGCGAACAGCACTCAAATCCTAAAACTTCGCCAGAAGAGCCAACAGGCTTGAAGGGGCGACGTCAAACGTAAACATCATTTGATAGATATGTCTATGGAACGACTGCGCCTTCTTCAAAAATTAAAGTACTCGATAAGCACGATCCTGCAGGGTCGCAAGTGCGATCGCACGATTGTGGTGCACCCAAAAGTACCCACTCGCCTGTAGTTGCTCCTAGGTCAGATCATTCAACCGAACGGCAATCCGGTCCTTCTCATCCTGTGGATGACGGGCACTGACAACTACACCAAGCAAAAGGGCAAAGTATGAAGACAAGGCATCGTCGTGACTGACTAAAAGAACAGATAAGAGGGCAGAAAGCTAACATTGGAACTGCTCGCTCAGCTACGTCACCTCCTCCAACAGATACTGCTCGCGGGCGGTAGCCTTCTCCGCCTTTGACTTCCATACATCCGCGCTACCACGGAGGATGGGCAACTCACGCTCCAGTTGCTTAATGCGATCGCGTAGTCGCGAAAGCAGGGATAACTCATCCACCTTTGAGCATGGATGCGCCAAGGTTTCATCGGTGGGTGGAGGATCACAAGGATCACTCGAGGGACCACTCGACGTACCCTATCATAAACCAGGCAAGAGAAAAAAATAAGGAACCAAGAGTACATTGATAAAGGCTCGAATGCATTCAGAAACGACAAAGTCTCGACAGGGATACTCCCACAAAAAGCATGGTTTCAACACAAAAATAAAACTACAGCTATTACAGAATAGCTACTAAGGAGTTGCCTGCTTCTACGACTTCGACTTGGGCTTCGGAGGCCTCGTCGAATCCGTGGCGGTCTCTGACGCGACAGACTTTCCAGTGCCAGCCCCTGATGCCGCAGCCTTCACCGTATTCTTCGCTCGCTGTAGCTCCTCAGAGTATTTGGCGACTGTATTCATGAGATGCGGCCCATATTTACCATAGCCAGTAGCGAAGGGAGCAAATACTACTTGTTGGCCATCTGAGCCGACGGGCATCGCCTTGGAAATCGCGGCAGGATCCACCTCCACGCCATGGGCTTGCACCATCGTGAGTGCCATGGTGGCGCCGACAGACCGCTGGGAGTTCCTAAAGTCCATGGGAATACCCCCAACAAGGGATTCCACCAGGTCCTCAAGATTGTCAAGCAGCTCAGCCTTGGGAGTTAGATCCCTGCGTATGCGACTGAGCACACCCTCGGCCTTCGTCAACGTCCCTTGAAGGGAAGCGCTGCGGTCTTCGACTGCGGCGACAGCACCAGCCAATGCATCATCGCGACGAAGGGCCTAGGCGTCAAAGCTCAGGCTGCCGCCATCTACATACAGCAAAGTGTTAACACCATAACACGAAGTTGAAGCAAGAAACAACAAAAATTCAGCTGAAAGAGTACCTGAGAGGGACTTAGCAATCGAGAAAAGCTGCTCCTCGAGCAACTTCTCCCTCTCGGCATTGGAGGAACGCAAGTCCTCTTCACGCTTTCACAAGTTCTCCTCGCGCATTTGCGAGTCCTCCAAGGCCATGATTGCTTCATCGCGACTCTTCGCCGTCGTGGCAAGCGCCTTTTCGAGTGAAGTAGCATGACGCAGAAGTTAGTTATGCTCAACTACAAAGAACAGGACGTATCATCAATCGAACCTAGAAGCTTCACCAAGACAAAGACAAAGGCAAAACTAACCTTCAAGAACGCGATGGCAATTGTCCAGCCGCGCATGCTGTCGACCCATGTCCAGGACTTGCTCCGCCAGGCGAGCAGCTTCCTTCATGATGAGATGCATTAGAAGAAAACAAAGTCCAGCAACAACACCAAGTATATATTTGACTGACAAAACAGCAAAGAGATACTTACGTAGTCCTCTAGAGACTCCGAGGATGATTGTTGCACAGTCATCCGGGCAACCACCTGGTGTCCCCCAGCATGCGGGGAACTCGATGAGTTATGCCCGGAGTGGGCCGCCAATGGAGGAGAGGATGATCGTTTAGCCACTTCCTTGGCCTTGGAGTCTGCGACTCCGGATTCCTTCACAAATTGGACGTCACCAGAAGACGACGATCCCGCTTGACTACAAAACACAACTCCAAAAAAGAAACCAAGGCAAAGTCGTGAACTCACCAGTCAAATCTATCAAGGTCGAAGGATTGCTCCTCCGACTATGATGACTCCTTCGGCAGTCGCAGCTTCTTCCGGGCAGGAGGAGCCATGGAGCGCATAGGAACGGTGGTGATTGGCTCCTTTGCAACAACAGAAGGGCCTTCTGGCATCGTTGGCGACGAGGCATCCGAGTCCTCGCCGCGGGAATGCTTGCGAGTGTCCGGGTCGCTGGACTCGGGGGCTCCCTACTCCTCTTCGATTGGGACGGTCGACTCCGACTTGTCCTCTTCATGCACCTCGCGAGGGATAACCCCTTCAGGACGAGGGGGCAAATTGGGAGACACCTGCCAATCCTGCATTTAGAAGATACAATATTATATATCACAACATCGTAAAAGGCAACCGAAAACGACAGCTACTTCATCATACAATTCTACCACAGGAGGAGGGTTTGAGGCATCGAAAGGAGGCATGACTGGTTCGCCTGGGAGAACCTCCTTGGCGGTATATTTGGTCACCAGTCGCACCCTCTTATCAACCTCACCCGTGGAAATGCCATTGGCAGATACGCGAGTGGCATCGTTCGCACCAGCCCAGCGGAACATGGGGTGGAGTCTAGCCTGCAGAGGCTTGACACGACGGCGCAACCATGTGCGAATGAGGGCAGCGCCTCCCTCTTCTTTGCCTATGCAACTCTCGAGGTCGCAGACGCACTTATACAGCACCTCCGTTTCCTCAGACTCGCCAGGCATCACGATGTTCTTCCAAGAGCGCCTCCTCTTGCATGGTGTCGTGGGATCGAAGGGCGCGAGTCCGTAGTGCTCTCCGTCGGTGTTCTGGTCGCGGATGTAGAACACTTGTCTCTCCACCCTTGGAAGGATGCAGTAAGCTTGATATCAAAGTAGGTGTCGGAAGAGTCAACATGGATTCTGCAGCCTCCTACATCGTAGACTACCGAATCGGACGCCGACTAGCATTTCAGCTTAAAAAGCCTCTTAAAGAGGCCAAAGTGCGGCTCGACTCTGAGCCATCACTCATTAAGGGTAATGAAGCAGGATATGTGGAGAATAGAATTTGGGGACATCTGATGTAGCTGGAGCCCGTAGAAGCAAAGGAGGCCCCTGAAGAAAGGATGCAGGGGCAGAGAAAGACCTCGGATGATGAACGCAAGGAACATCACCCGGAAACCAGGAGGAGGACATGGGATTACCTCCTTGCCAAGCACTCGTGAATTGCCCTCCGCGGGTGAAAGAACTCCATCTTGACGATAAAGATGAAGCTCATAGGATTTGATGATAGACGCTCGCCAAGTGCCATTAGTGACACGGGTACCCGCACCCTTCTTCCCAGCACCGGCGGCGATGGTGCCCATAGTGGCAGCACCGCCCTTCTTCTTGGAGGCGGCAATGGCGGCGGCAGACCCAACGGCGGTGCCTCCCTTCTTCTTGCCCACCTTCCGATGGTGGTGAGAACGGAGGAAGTAGCTGGGAAAGATACGGAGCTGGTCCAGCGCCGCAACGAGAAAGTGCGCAAGGAAGCAGAGAGCAGCAGCAATGGCAATGGAGAAAGATGGGGAAATTACCGTAGCTGTGCTACTACTTAACCTCCTCGCAGAAACCATCCAACGGCCAGCAGAAACCCTACTACATGCATGGCGCACATCGCCATCGACACGTGGCGAAGTTGAAGCACGAACCGTCACCCCACTATTCCTATTACGCGCGGAAATTGAGGAGACACAGTTAAAACAGAAGATTACGCACGCCCGGTCAAATCAAAGTCAGAAAGTGGGACCCACCGCTCGTCATGTCCCATCAAAGCCGCTCATGCGGGCAACCAAGGTCATCACATCATCAGCAGTGACATCATTGATTGCAGCAGCAGAAGATTTCGACTACTTTAGTCCTTGATCGAGTCTTCGACTCAACCAAGCACTCGGGGGCTACTCCCATAGGGAGCGCTGGTCGCGCACCCTACGATTTATCTTTATGTAGGTATATGAGCATTCAAGACATACCCACCACTCGAATCTACGATTCGATTGTGAATTATGGGTTACTCCCATAGGGAGCGTCGGAAGCAAATTCGACTGAAACAGGCAACAAAATACAATAGCAGTCGCGAAAGTTCTTTAGTCCCCGCTTAAGTCTTTGACTCAACCAGGCACTCGGGGGGTACTCCCATAAGGAGCGCTGGTCATGCACCCTATGATTATTTGTACATCGTACTATGCATTGATAACATCCAAACTCGAAATCTATGGCGACTCCGCGTCATATTTTCCCTACAAAGAGACTATGTCCCTTGGGCCACCCGAATCATCTCCGCGATGATAAAAATTCAGATGTCGCACTTACAGCATGAAGATAAGACCTAGCAACACATCTGCTGCGCACTACCAGAAATATATCCGTGCCTGCAGGTGCGATGAACATGCCTTGACGGACGCGTCGAGTGCTCACACCTATACACTAGAATTCGACTCCTATAAGACCTCCGCTCTTGAGTCGAATTACACCAGCACTTTTCCGAACTCGAGTCCAGGGACTCGAGTTTGAGTAGATTGCATTGTTTTGCCCTAAGACAGTTAACTGATACCGATAATCGGATAAATTAGGCGCGTCTATCAACAATCCCTATGACATAAACAAAACACTCGGAAAATGCTCAGTCATGCACTCGAAAGACCTCATAAAGTCCCTAGTCGAATCTGCGATTCCACTAGACACTCAGGAGATACTGACATGGCTATACCCTTCAGGTACTCGAGTTTGGTATATACAGTCTAGATACGGCGGAAGCCCACGGCGTTGCCAAGGCCTAGTGGAGAATTCGAGTGTCCCACAGACTCTCGATTGTTTGCAAGATAAGAAGAAGCTTAAGATAGAAAGTTAAAAGGGGAAACCCTAATCTGTAACTGACTCGACCTGCTACCCGAGACCTAGCCTGTCTATATAAAGCCTAGGAAGGGGTGGCGAGAAGGATACACACAACCCTAGTTTCCACAACTCTCGCCAGATTGCATCTGCGCGCCTCTGTAATCCTCGATTCCTTCGTTAATTCCAAGAGTAGACAAGCAGGATTAGGGACCTCTATGAGGCCTGAACCTGGGTAAATCTTGCGTCCTTATGTGCTTGTTTGCTAGCCGACTGATGCCTCCAGTGCTCCCTCCTTCTCCAAACCCAAGCCCATTACAATGGGCATTCACGAGTTAAACCCTCGTCATTGTCAGACTGAAGTTGCTTGACAAATGCATCACAACCCCAAATCTTTAGCAAAGATAAACTGTCTTTCCAGTCCACATCTCATATGGTGTCTTAACTACGGATTTAGACGGTACCCTGTTTAGTGTGAAAGATGTTGTTTCTAGAGCGTAACCCCAAAATGATAATGGTAAATAAGACTGGCTCATCATCGAACGAACCATGTCCAACAAAGTTTGATTGCACTGTTCGGAGACCCCATTTCTTTGAGGTGTTCCGGGTGGCGTGAACTGTGAAACAATTCCACAACTCTTAAGATGATTGCTAAATTCATGACTCAAATATTCACCTCCACGATCAGATTGCAAGGCCTTTATTTTATTGCCATGTTGATTCTCTACCTCACTCTAAAACTCTTTGAACTTTTCAAAAGTTTCAGAACTTATGCTTCATCAAGTAGACATAGCCATATCTACTGAAATCATCAGTGAAAGTAATGAAGTAGTGATATCCTCCTCTCGCTGTCGTGCTCATTGGTCCACATACATCAGTATATATGAGTTCCAACAAGTCTGTCGCTCTCTCGGGAAAACCCGTAAAAGGCGTCTTGGTCATCTTTCCAAGTAAACAAGCTTGACATGTCTCGTATGATTCAAAATCAAACAAAGTTAGAAGACCATCACCATGAAGCTTCTTTATGCGCTTTTCACTTATATGCTCCAAACGACAATGCCATAAATAGGTAGGACTCAAATCATTAGGCCGAACCCTTTTAACACTAACATTGTAAACATATGCATCATAAATATTTAAAATAAATAACCGATTCACAATGGGAGCATCAACCATAAACATAGCATTATTAGAGATTACACAACCATTGTTTGTACTCATGAATGAATAACCATCCCTCATCAAACATGAAGGTAATAAAATGTTTTGACCCATATTAGGAATGTAATAACAATTATTCAACTCCATAATAAATCTTGAAGGAAGGTGAAGCTTCATGACGCAGACGAATAATGCAGCAACCCTTGCGTTATTCCTGACACGAAAGTCCACTTTGCCTTTTTGCACTTCTTTAGTCCTTTTTAGCCCCTGCATCGAATTGCAAATATGAGCAACCGGTGCGGTATCAAATACCCAAGAGCTAACATAAGAATCTGCGAGAAAAATGTCCACAACATTTACAACAAGCGTACCTAAGTGGCAAGTACTCTTGCTTCCACTCTTCTTCAAAGAAGCCTGGTACTTGCTGCAGTTTCTCTTATAGTAGCCATATTCATGACAAAATAAACACTCAGTATCTCCTGCAGGTCCAGCTTTTTGCTTGGGGTGCAGGGTTTGGCTTAGGTATCGTATCCTTAGCCTTGCCCTTCTTCTTCTGCCAAAAAGTGCCCTTTCTCTTGAAGCTAGGCTTGTTCTGCACAGCCATCACATGGCTATGCCCTGCACTCTTCTTAATGTCACATTCTGCTGTTTTCAGCATCCCACATAACTCATTAAGGCCCTTCTCCACCCCATGCATATGGTAGTTCGAAATGAAATGCCCACAGCTAGATGGAAGAGATGCCAAAATGAAAATCAGTAGCCAACTCTTGGCCTAATGGAAAACCAAGTTTTTCCAAAGTCTGACTGTAACCAACCATTATGATCACATGGGGGCCTACAGTTGCTCCCTCTGCCAGCTTGCATTCCACAAAGGACTTAGCAATATTGTACCTCTTAGTCCTAGCCTGAGTCTGGAAGATGTCCTTAAGCACGACGATCATATCGTATGCTTCCTGATCCTCAAAATGCTTTTGAAGATCAGGTTCCATGCATGCAAGCATAAGACAACTAACCTCAAGAGATTCATCACATGCTTTCTTGTAGGCATTCTTAAGGGCAACAGTTGCATTATCAGCAGGTTCATCCGGGATTGGGGTATCCAGAACAGTTTCCTTTTTATCAGGCATGAGAACAATTCTCAGGTTACGGACCCAGTCTGAAAAGTTTTTTCCATTTAGTTTATATTTTTCAAGAATCGAACGCAAAGCAAAAGGTGATGAAGTGTTCGGTGCCATTGATCTACAACATAAAAACATGCAAAATACTAAGCCATGTAACCATTGAAGAGTAAAATATATTAAACAATTTAATAGCATATACTCCCACTTAAATCAACATCCCTCTATTGATACTAAGTGATTCAAGATCCACAATTAACAAGTCAACTAGTGAGCTTTAGCATCACTGCTAGAAGACAAGGTAAATCGGTAAGCAACTCTTTGCTAATCATATCACATATGACTCTTGTTGTTGGGTGACATCTCTATTTCAAAACTAGGTGCCCAACCTTTATGCCCCAAGGTCCTTAACTATTAAGATGACCTTGTTAAGCTCACCAACCCTTATGCGTGTAGGTATCCGATACAAACCCATTCAGCCAAGGAAAACCTCGGCACCCTAATTTCATAGACCCACCAACGATTGTACAGGGCATAGGATGGTGCAAGGTTTGGTTGGGAGGGCATGGTTTAACTTAAACTTTGTGAGGGATTATTCTACTTCTATCATCTAAGCATGCATAGTAGTAAAACATATAAGAATAGCATTCACATAGATGTCATACAGTATGGACCATTTTCTCATGGTGATCTCCATCGCCATAGAACCTGTCCACCATGATGATCTCCATCTTCATGCTCTATGTGATCCAGCCACTAAGTGATGGGTTCTCCAAGAACTAATACAAGATATTACTCCTAACAACTAGTAATCAAAATTACATGGTATTGGGATCATCACAAGTTGGCACGCATGCAATTACAATAATTGACAACACATTTGGCTCCAGCCGTGTTGCCCTACTCACGACACGTAGGTCATGAAAAATACATACATGCATCACATACATTTTGGGCCATACTGATCATATACATCCTGCAAAAACAAGTTGTGCATAGAATCGCATTCTACCGAATCATGCGAAATCATAACACCTATGAACCTTACCGTGATACAAAAAGGGGCTACGACTAAGGGGGGTCTCCCCCTGTGGGGTTCGAAGGGGCAGTGCCCCTCGCGTATCTATACAATTTTCTTTAAGGATTTTGATCGGAAAATCAAATTTACTATAAACCGACTATTGTTCCGATTCGACCAAACTCCTTTGATCACGGTACATCGATTCAGATCTAGTTCCCGATTCGATCAATCATATTGATCTTCGCATGATTCAACTGGATTTATGTGTCACTGTCTACCCCGATGGCGGAAACCGACTGGTAGGGGTAAGTCGTTCAACGACCTTAGAATCACGATCATGGAAAGTAAGATCATAGATCAATCCAGAACCACCACCATACAAACGATCACATAATTCATATCAATCTACATATCACCATATGAAAACTTCCCGAACCTATGACTGAACAGCATCGACTCTGATACCACTGAAGGGTAACGGGTAGGCTTCACTAGCGTAAAATCAAAATTTTCTACCGCGTCAACCAGGAATACTGATGTCATAGATCACGGGATTACCACTAGATGCACAGTTGTGGAACTCGATGAAGCACGTCGGGGCAGTGTAGATGTTCTACCTCTCCTTCTTGTCCTCGTCCCACGAAAAGCTCCCCTTTGCGCGGATCGTCCAAGTGCTACAGCTGCAACACCTCCGACGTATCCACACGTCCGGAGTGGAAGCCATCACACGTCAGACTGCTAGGTCTGCTCGTGCAACACAGGCGCAAGAGGAGTGGCGGCTGGGTGGAATGCTCAGCCCTATTCAGCTCGCCTCACTCTCACTTATATAGGCATCCTTCGTGGGCTTCTACATTAGCATCCCATTAGCAGCCTAAGCCTGGTCTAATTCGGATCCAATCCTCATTAGGCTTCCAGCCCCTAAAGTGTGTGACCCTATAGGTTCATACACGTATAGACATGACACAGGTACACTTACTCCGTTAATAGTTTGTAGCGGCCTCTAGCAAGACGTGCCAACTCCTAAACGCATATAAAGATCATTCGATGAACCATCACAAGGTTGAGTACATGTCTTTCCCTTTGCCCTACGATATTTGGTCTAGCTCCAAGCTGACCTCTCTTTCTCGATACTGTGATTCGGAATCCCTTTACTAGGTTAACTCTTAACCATATGTAGCACGGCCATGCATTTCTGGATCTGATCACTTGAGGGGCCCAGAGATATCTCTCTCAAGTAGAGAGAGGAAAATCCCATCTTGATTGAATGATGCCCTGAAGCATGTATCAAGACAAACTTGAAAGCTACCTTTATAACTACCCAGTTATGGAGTAGTATTTGATAGCCCCAAAGTAGGTCGATCCACTCAAGTACCTGCGACAATCTCAGGTCTAAGGACAAAATGTACACGATGTGTAGAGAGAGCTACACGTATTATTGCCAGTCTCAAGTTGGGTCAGTCTAACCCCATGTTCATAACATGTGTCCACATCATTGGTTTGACATCTCCATGTCTATGACTTGCGAAACATAGTCATCAACCAATCGATGTGCTAGTCTAATATTCATGTGTATCCTCACATGAACTCTGACTAGGGACAACTATTAGATAACCATACAAGTAAAGAGTTCCACAAACAATTCACATAATTGCCAATCAATACAAGTTGCCTGATATATGGATATGCAAGGAACATTATAAAAACACATGGATACATATGAAATACAATCATCTCTATGATTGCCTCTAGGGCATATTTCCTTCATCCACATGTGCCCTGGTTGTTTTCTTGGAGCAAATCTCGAGCAATCCATCAAGCTAAAGCCTACTGCAGGACCACCAGAAACAGCAACGCACTAGGGGCTACGCCACCTGAAGAGGCCGAAGAATCCACTGAAACAGTACGAGGACAAGCACTCGAAGGTCCCACGGAGGTGATGCTCATCGAACCATCCTGGACTCAGCCGTACATCACGTGACTGGTCACCAAGAAGCTGCCAGATGACCCAACGGACGCATGACACATCATGCGTCATTCCAAGGCCTTCACTATCATCAACGACGAAATGTACAAGCGAAGCATCACATGCATCCTTCAACAATGCGTCACCAACGGTGACAGCAAAGGCATACTCCTTGAAATACATGAAGGCACTTGTGGACATCACATCGGTAGTCACGCCCTCATCGCAAAAGCTCTACGGGCTGGCTTCTATTAGCCAACTATGATGTGCGATGCCAAAAGCATCGTTGAAAGGTGCAATGCCTGTCAGATATTCATGGATAAGCCACACACACCAGGCATAGAGCTCAGGCCAATACCCGTGGCCTGGCTCTTTGCGCAGTGGGGACTCGACATGGTCGACAAGCTGCATAAGTCATCGCCCGGAGGATACGTCTTCCTCCTTGTCGCAGTCGACAAGTTCACCAAGTGGATCGAGGCCATGCCCATCACCAATCAAACCGGCGCCACCGCTGTCAAGTTCTTTGATTCCATCGTCTTCAGATTCGCGGTGCTGCACAACATCATCACCGATAATGAGACAAACTTCACCTTGAACGAGTTCCAGGATTATTGTGAAAACCTGGGTATCAGCGTCATCTATGCCTCTATGGCACACACTTAGACCAATGGTTAAGTCAAAAAGGCCAACGACCTAGTATACAATGGCATCAAGAAGAGACTCATTAGGCCTCTCGAATGAGCGGCTAGACGTTGGGCCAATGAGCTGCCCTCCATGCTATGGAGCCTGCAGACAACCACGAATAGCGCCACTAGTTACACACCTTTCTTCATGGTGCACGGTACTAAGGCGGTACTACTAGCTGAAGTGCGCTACAAAGCCCCACGGGTAGTTGCTTACATTGAGTCTGAATCTACATCAGCACTTGAGGACTCCATCGACCTACTTGATGAAATGCGCGAAATCGCCACAGAACGGTCAACTATGTACCAGCAGAGCCTCCACAACTACCACAGCCAACAACTACGTCAAAGGTCCTTCGTCGAAGGCGACCTCGTCCTACGACTGAAGAAGAAAAGGCACCTCAAGCTCGAATCTCCGTGGGAAGGGCCCTACATGGTCACCGAGGTGATCCCAAGTGGCGCCTACCTCCTCAAGGACCTAGAGTCTGGAGTTACATACTCCAACCAGTGGAACATCATGCAACTATGATGTTTCTACCCTTAGATGTTTTTTCCTTTACAATAAGGCTACTTAGTCGAACAATGTACCTCTTGCTATTCTCCAATAAATAAAGCTAAGTGCCCTAACTATGAGTCTTATTATGTTTTCCTTTCTATGCATTTAGCACTCGAGGCTACGCCTCCCTGACCACTTCGTCACACATACAACTCAAAATCGTGATTGCCCGAGTAGCTGATTCTGCATACAATCGAACCCTTGAAAACTCCAGCCTAGTTGTAGCCCAACTAACAGGTTGACAAGGTGCTGAGATGTAAAAGCATCAGGCTAATGAAAAGGCATCCCATAAAAACTCAAACATATACAAGCTTACACAGATTACAAGGGCCACAAAACGCACAGTCAAAACTATACGAACTTTACAACACTTATATGTCCTATGCAGGCTAAAAATTAAGCTACTAACGCTGAAGCAGGATGTTGGTCCATTCGTTGAACAACTGAACGATGTCCTCCGCAGGTTAGGCAACTGCCCGATAATGTGACCACATATTCCAAGCTATGCCTTTTGGAGGTGCCGGAGGACCCTAAACAATGGCCGCTAGATCCACATCTGGTCATTGCATGCGAACAAGAGCCAACACAGCCTTGGCACCTGCCACCAGTTGTTGGCGAATGCACTCGCGAACCGCGCCTATATCATGAAACTTCTGCATCAATGCGAGGACGCTGGATGGTGCTTGATCTAATGGAAACATAGCACCATACACAACCGCAAGTGTCGTATGCATGCAATTCAAGAAACTCAATACCTAGCAGACACGGTCTTGCAGCGTGGCTAGCACAGTCGCTCGATTCCTATCAGTCCAGAAGAACCCGTTGGCCTCGAGCTCGGATTGAGTAAGGAAATTGAGATGGATACCAACCCACTCTTTTTCCTCCTGAGGAATCAAATTCACGACTAGACACACAAGACAGCAGCATGTCAGCAGACATCCTAGTGACTCAGAAGAACACGATTGAATCGAAAGACACTCACACTAGAGTTGCTCGTTGATCGGAGCCACCTTACCAAGGAGATAATTCTCTCGCTCGAGTCCTTTATCCGCCTTTATATTTCCACACATCAGCATGCTTGCGGATGATCAGCATGTTCCTCTCCAAATCCTTCACATGGCCATGCAGGAGCGACAGCTGAGAGAGTTCATCCACCCTTGAGCGCGGAAGAGCCAAATACACAGAGGAAGAAGACACGTCCTTAGTGGCACTCGCAAGACTCTAATTAAGTCATCAACTGAAGTATAAGCACTTCCGACTAAGAAACAATAAGTCAAAAAGAACAGGAGAAGATGCAAGCAGTCTATATATAGAGGACTAACGCAAGTTTTCTGACGAAACATTTCCACAAAGCATTCGAAGATACTTGCATGATCCTAATACCACTATACATCAAAAGGCACTCGCAAAAGACGTAGCAAGACCTATGCAGAAGCATTTGAGGGCTTCACGGGGTCCCTAGTAGCCTCCGACACCGTGGCCTTGGAGGCAACAGCCCCCAACGCCATGTCCTTCGCCACAGTGTGCAGCTTCTGCTCCGCAGAATACTTCGTGAGTGTCTCAATGAGCCGAGGCCCATACTTCTGACAGCGAATGGCGAAAGGCACAAAAGCTACCTCTTCTCCTTGCATGTTCATGGGTATCTTGGAAGTGATCTTGCTAACGTTCAGCCTAGCGCCGCAAGCCTGCTCCATCGCAAACCCAAGGGAAGCACCAACTCCTTTCTCGCCTGCTTATATTTCGCGGGCATTCCCTCGGTGAAGGATTCAGCAAGACTTCCAACGTCTTCAATCGCCTTGTCCTTCGGCATCATCTCCTCTTGAAGAATTCCAAGCACGACCTTGGCTTTCTTGAGTGCATCACTAGCAAACACACTGCAGACTTTG
This sequence comes from Avena sativa, assembly GCA_916181665.1. Classification (NCBI taxonomy): domain Eukaryota; kingdom Viridiplantae; phylum Streptophyta; class Magnoliopsida; order Poales; family Poaceae; genus Avena; species Avena sativa. The sequence continues at coordinate 370,594,828 of OV702290.1, forward strand.
ATTGCGGCCATGGTGCCAGTCAAGAGGTCATCGCGAGTCAACGCCTGATGGTCAAAATCAAGGCAGTCTGCATAACCAAAAGTACAACAGGCAATGGTCAAGAAAAAAAGGAGCCAAAGGAGGTAGAACAACATACACAAACGATATCAGAAAGCATACCGGATAGAGCTTGGGCAACTGCCATAAGCTGATCTGTAAATCCTTTTTCTCGCTTAGCCGTGGCCACCGGCAGGTCCTCTTCATGCTGTTTTGCCTCTGTCCTATACCGTCGAAGTGCCTCGACTTCTTCCTTATTTTTGGTCTCTGCCACGCTAAGACTCTTTTATAGAGAGCTTAGCCGACAGCGAGCTTTGTTGTTATCCTCTGGTACAAAGAAAAGGTTCATCAAACAACAACCGACGACACATCCGACTGGACTATGGAAATGAACAAAGTATATACCTTGAAGTTGCCAGAAGTCGGCATCCATTGTCCCAGGCGAACCATCTCATGTAGAAAGGGCTATGACAGAAGGCATGTCATAAGAAGAACACGACTTGGAGGCTCCCCTCGAATGACTCAACACACACTTACATGATCACCCGAAGACTCGAAAGGTTCTTTTCTGGTCGTCCGGGTGAGAACCATGTGCCCCCAACTTGGAGGAACTCGAGTAGCTCGCGCCAGAGGTGGCCACTGTCTTTGGGGAGGGCTCGAGCTGCTCCACGCCCTTGCCCTTGGAGTCCACGACTCCCTCATACTCCACGTCCTTACCACTCGAAGAAGAGGACGATGCAGTAACACTTTGGGAAAATAGTAATACAAAAGAAAAAATGTCTTAGAAGATAAACGAGAAGAATACACCTAAACATCAAAAAAGTATAGATGCTTACCCGTCAGATCTATCGAGGTCAAAAAAATCCTCCTTCTTCTGCTTCTCCACAGGCGGAGGAGGTATGCTACGAATGGGCACCGCTAGAATCAGATCCGTGGTACCCTCTTCAGGAGCAATCTCCTTCGGCATATCTAGCGTGGAGGCATCTGAATCCTCTCCCCGCAACCGCTTGTGAGACCCACCCTCGCTAGACTCGGGGGCTCCCTGCACCTCTATAGCAGGCATAGTCTATTTTGAGTCATCCTATTCTCTAGCCTCGGGTGGGATTATGCCCTCGGGTTGAGGAGGCATCGAGCCTTCAACTTTCCAATCCTGCAGCAAGCAAAGGTAAACATCATGAGATCTTCAACCAAACTGTCCTACGGACAACGACATAGGTGACAAGGAATTACCACTGGTGGACGATAAGTGGCCCAGAACGGTTGGGTGTTCGACTCTGCAGGAAGAGCCTCTTTCAAGGTGATCTTGGTCAATGACCTGATCTTCTTCTCGAGATCCACCTATAACATGTCCTCCGCGCATACACGTGTCGGATCCAACACGCTAGTCCAAAGGTACATCAGATAAGCCCTAACCTGCAGTGGCTGCACCCGACGTTGCAGCCATGTTTGAACAAGGTCCACACCAGTGACCTCCTTGCCTCGGATGAACTGAAGGTCCAGCACCCGCTTGTACAAGACCTCTACATCATCCACCTCGCCTGGCATCACGATGTTTTTCTAGGACCTCTTCCTCTTCAGCTCAGCCTTCGGTTCAAAGGGAGCGAGGCCGAACCTGTGCTCTATTGCTTCTAGTCCCAAATGTAGAGCCACTTTTCCCTCCATCCTTGGGCGGAGTCGATGAAGTTGAGGAGTAAGAAGAGGCAAAGTATCAGAATTACTGCCTCAGATCGCTACTTAAGCACTGGCGAAATATCATCCGATGACCAGCAATACCTTAATCTGACGCATGGCGCACATCAGCGAGGACACGTGGCGGCGTGTGCATCGAACCATCGCTGCACGATCCCCACTCATCATGGAAATCGAGGACACGCAGTTAAAACCTCAAATTACATGTGACTAGTCAAATCCTGGTCAAACGATGGGGCCCACGTCCATATTGTCCCATCAACACCGCTTCCGCTGGCGTCTGAGCTCACTAATTCATAAGCAATGACGTCATTACCATTTGATCTCCAACAAAAGTTGAAAGAGAGCAACGGTAAAATTTCTTCGACTCATCTAGTATTTACTCGAGTCTACGACTCGACCAACACTCGAGGGATACTCCTAACAGGAGTGCTTGCTCCAGACCTGAAGATTCTACGGGCATAGGGTTGTCCCAACAAATGTAGGGACAAAACATATTATGCCCTAACTCCTTCTTTGAATCCGCGATTCGATTACAGACATAGGGCTACTCCCATAGGGAGCACTGGAAGCACATCCAACGAAACTTACGGTCATCGACAAGCAGTCGAGAAATCTCAAAGTCCCTACTCGAGTCTATGACTTGAATAGACACTCAGGGGATACTCCCATAGGGAGCGCTGGCCGTGCTCCCTATGCAAAAAAATAAGAATTTCAAAACTTACTTCGAGAGAAATGCGTCGACTACGTCTGCAACATAACACCACAAGCAAACGAAGCTTTTGGCCATTTCGCCTCCTATCAACTGAAATCACCCTACAAAGAGACAACGTCTCTTGGACCACCAGAATCACCTCCGCGGTGACAAAACCTTCGGTTGCCACGTTTGCAACTTGAAGATAAGACCTGAGGATACAATCCAAAGGCCTGGCAACGCACCTGCTGCGCTCTACTAGAAATATGTCGTGCCTCAGGCATGATGAAAGAGCCTTGACGGACGCATCGAGTGCACACATAGAACACTGGAATTCCACTATGTAAGACCTCCACGGCATGGTTGAATTACGCCAGGAAACTTCCAAATTTGAATCCGGGGACTCGAGTTTCAGTAGATAGCGTTGTTTTTTCCAAAGTAAGTTAACTGATCCCGACCTGTCGGATGAATCAGGCACGCGTATCAACTCCCTATGATATGAAAAATAATACCTAAAAGCATTTTCGGATGACATCTGCGCATTCGAAGTAGTCTCCACCCGAATTTACAATTCGGCTGGACACTCGGGGGCTATTGACATGGGTATACCCTATGGGGCCCAGACTTAGCCTATAAGGTTCGGCCCAAGAGGAGCCTGTAGCGCAATTGAAGCCCAAGAAGGATTTGGGTGGCCCAGGCCTGGAGGAATGCAGCTCCTTGAAGGACACGGCAATGAGTAGATAGAAAATTCAAAGGGTGAAACCCTAATCTGTAACCAACTCAACATATTATCCCGAGACCTGGCCTTCCTATATAAAGGCCAGGAGGGGACAACGAGAAGATGAATCCGCAACCCTAGTTCATACACTGCTAGATTCATCCGCGCACTCCTGTAATCTTCAACTCCATCTATAATCAAGAGCAGACAAGCAGGAGTAGGGTTCCTTCCGAGGACCCGAACCTGGGTAAACCACATGTCCCATATGTTCTTGTTTTCTAGCCGATTGATGCCCCCAGCGCTCCTCACTTCCTCATAACATTTCTATTTTCACATGGAAGATTGGCTAAGATTTAACATTATATATTTATAGGAATAACTATTATTATAGAAACTATGATTAAACTAATGTTCATGTCCTTAGGAACCACGATCATTATGCACAACCATCTTATTGCCTAATCAACTTAGATTCACTTATGTTTGTGGCATCCATGTGAACTTTATGGAATCAAACTTTGTGAACCAATGTGTCTACATGTCTTTGCTTACCTGACGTTTCCAAATTAGTAGTATTTAATAGACTTGGTAACACATATTGATAATCATAGTGTTACATTTGTATTTGTATGGAATGTAGGAATGAAAGGAAAGAACTACAGTTCCCTTTTCAATCATTAAAGCAATTTTGTGGTACTTTCTTAATTGCCTAGTATTGTGTGTTGCAGTGTTGGTGCTCTAAGAGTGAAGAACATCTGCATTCAGTTCCTTGAGTTCTGTCGGGAGAAGAGTATAGATGGGTTAGCACCTTGTATCATTATATCATTGTATTGTAGTTTCTACTATCATTGTCTTATTGCAATCTTCGTAATGAATGTGTCCCGGTGTGATCTACTCACCTAAAGTAACACATGTATTTATTATTAATTTTATCCTAGTATTTATTGATGCAATTGCATGTTCATCGCTTTGCTAATCTGCTAAACTTCTTTAGTCTTTACATACATAAATATTTGGTTGACTCTACTAAGCTTGTTTGGTTAGGAATGTTATTGTTCCGGCATAGTTTTATAGTCAATTGTATATTTTGAGAATGTACTAAATGTAGAAAACCATTATATGCATGTTTACAAATTACAGTTGGAATTACATAGTTGGGTCTTCTTTGTAGTACTGGCGATATGCCGCACTTATTATATTATTCAGATCTTTATAAAGGAAACTATGGTTTGACATCCACTCTCAGTATTGCACAACTATCCAGTAAATAAGCTGATAATTGTTGATGTTTCAATCTGCCAAGTGATGTTACCTTTCAACATATAATTTCCAAAATAGAGACGTTGTTTTTTGTTAAGATAATCATGTAGTGCAAAACTTTATTCATATACTGTCAAATTGTAGCGGCCATGAGAATTGTTTAGTGATTATTAACAAGATTCTTTGGTTAACTACTAATGGGAAAGGGTTTCCCAACATACTGAACTATTTTCCTTGCTAGGTGCCTAAATGAACTGGATATTGTGATTAATGAATGTATTGATTTGCGCATCAAGTTACAGATCATGGTCCAGGTATTACCTTTTCTCTAAGAACACTTAGACATTATAGAACTATACTAAACTGTATTATCCATCTTCAAAGTAATTTTTTTTGAGTTTTCTTTAATGTGAACCACAAACTAGACAAAAGATAAGATGCCAATGGAATAGATTCAACTAGTTTGTTGCATAATAACAAACGAAAAGCATGTTAATGGGATGAATGCAGTTATTACTAGTAATATATGTGGAAGGTAAATAAGCATTGCGTCTTCATTTCTTTGTATGTAAATCCAAGTGTCATTTGCAGTTCTATATTGTGAATTCTACTTGAAGGCACCACTTGGTTTCTCAAGCAGTATTTAGTACTACTTGCAATCTGTGTTGAAAATATTTTAATTGATAAATATGGGTGTATCTGATATCTAAATCTTAGCTTCATGTTGCTCTAGGAGGTCACTAGAATGTTGGCCTCTCAACTTCCCACAACATTGTTATACTTAATTAAACTCATACATTCTTTTATTTTCCAATTCAGCTGGAGCAGCAGGCCAAACCTTCGATCCTAAGCAGTAAGGAAGAGGAACAAAGTGGGAGCCACATGTTTTAAAGACATTGTCGCATTTTAAATCACATAATATGCTCAACTTAGTTTTTAACTTGGAGTTTTTTTTGCTTTTGTGGGGTTTCTAGCTGCTTAGCGGCAAGCGGGTCATTTTGTTGTTGTTGATATCTTTCTGTTACCGTCGGCTAGTAGTGTCGTTTTGTATTCTCAATGGTCAAATATTAGTCGTCTCATCATTATATTGTGAATCAACCAATGGTTAATCTAGTTGCTCAGTTTATCCACTAGGTCGTAGGAATGCAAAAGCAGTCTTGTCATAGTTTTATGTTGTGGAGAGCGTTGTGATAAAATTTTAATCTCAAGTTATGCTTGTTGTTGGGAACAAATGTGTGCACCATGATATAGTTCCTAGGTTCGGTTCATTTTCCATCAATCTCAAGTCTGGTATTTTGAAAACCTTAAATGGATCCGAGCTCCATGTAGCTAGTTTTTTATTTAAAATCCTCATTTTTTCACGTCAATTTTTTTTGGAAAAGAAGTACTCCAAAATAAATCCACAAATATGCACATTTACCATGTATGCATAAAGTTTCATTGAATTATTTATTCATATGCACCTTACACAAAAAAGACAAATATAATGTATGAAAATGAATTTTTAAATGGCTAATTAAAATTACATTTTTGTCATTTTGTGTTGCGCAAAATATAATACGTTTTCCAAAATAAATCCACACATTTTTAGAAATCATATGTATGTATAGTTTAACTTGGAGGCGTTTGTTTGCTATGAAATAGACATTTGAAACACAAAAAACATTGTAGACACTCTACATTACGTGGAAACTTGATTTGCGAAATGTTTATGTCCCGCATGTGAGATGCTAATCATTTCAACTTGAAATATGTCCTAGAGGCAATCATAGAGATGATTGTATTTCATATGTATCCATGAGTTATTATAATGTTCCTTGTATATCCATATATCAGGCAACTTGTATTGATTGGCAATTATGTGAATTGTTTGTGAAACTCTTTACTTGTATGGTTATCTAACAGTTGTCCCTAGTCGGAGTTCATGTGAGGACACATGTGAATATTAGACTAGCGCATCGATTGGTTGATGACTATGTTTCGCAAGTCATAGAGATGGAGATGTCAAACCAATGATGTGGACACATGTTATAAACATGGGGTTGGACTGACCCAACCTGAGACTGGCAATAATACTTGCAGCTCTCTCTACACATCGTATACGTTTTGTCCTTAGACCTGAGATTGTCGCATGTACTTGAGATGTGTATCGACCTACTTTGGGGCTATCAAACACTACTCCATAACTGGGTAGTTATAAAGGTAGCTTTCGGATTTGTCCCGATACATGCTGCAAGGCATCTGTCAATCAAGATGGGATTTGCCCCTCTCTACTTGAGAGAGATATCTCTAGGCCCCTCGAGTGATCGGATCCAGAAATGCATGGCCGTGCTACATATGGTTAAGAGTTAACCTAGTAAAGGGATTCCGAATCACAGTATCGAGAAAGAGAGGTCAGCTTGGAGCTAGACCAAATATCGTGAGGTAAAGGGAAAGACATGTACTCAACCTTGTGATGGTTCGTCCGAATGATCTTTATGTGCGTTTAGAAGTTGGCACGTCTTGCTAGAGGCCGCTACCAACTATTGACGGAGTAAGTGTACTCGTGTCATGTCTATACGTGTATGAACCTATAGGGTCACACACTTTAGGGGCTGGAAGCCTAATGAGGATTGGATCCGAATTAGACCAGGCTTAGGCTGCTAATGGGCTGCTAATGTAGAAGCCCACCAGGGATGCCTATATAAGAGAGAGTGGGGCGAGCTGAATAGGGTTGAGCATTCCACTCAGCCGCCACTCCTCTTCCGCCTGTGTTGCACGTGCAGATCTAGCAGTCTGGCGTGTGACGGCTTCCACTCCGGACGTGTGGATACCTCGGAGGTGCTGCATCTGTAGCACTTGGACGAGCCGCGCAAAGGGGAGCTGCTCGTGGGACGAGGGCAAGGAGGAGACGTAGAACATCTACACTGCCGCGGCGTGCTTCATCGAGTTCCGCACCTGCGCGTCTAGCGGTAATCCCGTGATCTATGACAATAGTATTCCTGGTTGACGCGGTAGAAAATTTTGATTTTACGCTAGTGTAGCCTACCCGTTTCTCTACAGTGGTATCAGAGCCGATGATGTTCAGTCATAGGTTCAGGTATTTTGCATATGGTGATATGTAGATTGATATGAATGATGTGATCGTTTGTATGGCGGTGGTTCTGGATTGATCTATGATCTTACTTTCTGTGATCGTGATTCTAAGGTCGTCGAACGACTTACCCCTACCGGTCGGTTTCCGCCATCGGGGTAGACAGTGACACATAAATCCTTTTGAATCACGCGAAGATCAATATGATTGATCGAATCGGGAATTAGATCTGAATCGACGTACCGTGATCAAAGGAGTTTGGTCGAATCGGAACTATGGTCGGTTTATGGTAAATTTGATTTGCCGATCAAAATCCTTAAAGAAAATTGAATACATTTGATCTCTCATTTTTCACAAATTTGATACTGCGAGGGGCGCTGCCCCTTCGAACCCTGCAGGAGGAGACCCCCTAGACCCCCTTAGTCGTAGCCCCTTTTGTATCATGTTAAGGTTCATAGGTGCTACGATTTCGCATGATCTGGTAGAATGCGATTCTATGCATAACTTGTTTTTGCAGGATGTATGTGATCAGTATGGCCTAAAAATGTATGTGATGCATGTATGTATTTTTCATGACCTGCGTGTCGTGAGTAGGGCAAAACGACTGGAGCCATATGTGTTGTCAATTATTGTAATGGCCTGTGTGCCAACTTGTGATGATCCCAATACCATGTAATTTTGATTACTAGCTGTTAGGAGTAATAGCTTGTATTAGTTCTTGGAGAACTCATCACTTGGAGGATGGCTCGCATAGAGCATGAAGATGCAGATCATCATGGTGGACAGGTTCTATGGCAATGGAGATCACCATGAGAAAAATGGGCCATACTGTATCACATCTATGTGAATGCTATTCTTATACGTTTTACTACTATACATGCTTAGATGATAGAAGTAGAACGATCCCTCACAAAGTTTAAGTTAAACCATGCCCTCCCAACCAAACCTTGCACCATCCTATGCCCTGTACAATCGTTGGTGGGTCTATGAAATTAGGGTGCCGCGGTTTTCCTTGGCTGGATGGGTTTGTATCGGATACCTACATGCATAAGGGTTGGTGAGCTTAACAAGGTCATCTTAACAGTTAAGGACCTTGGGGCATAAAGTTTGGGCGCCTAGTTTTGACATAGAGATATCACCCAACAACAAGAGTCATATGTGATATGATTAGCAAAGGTTGCTTACCGATTTACCTTGTCTTCTAGCAGTGATGCTAAAGCTCACTAGTCGACTTGTTAATTGTGGATCTTGAATCACTTAGTATCAATAGAGGGATGTTGATTTAAGTGGGAGTATATGCTATTAATTTGTTTAATATGTTTTACTCTTTCATAGTTACATGGCTTAGTATTTTGCATATTTTTTGTTGTAGATCAATGGCACCAAACAATTCATCACCTTTTGCTTTGCGTTCGATTCTTGAAAAGGATAAACTAAATGGAACAAACTATTCGGACTGGGTCCATAACCTGAGAATCGTTCTCAGGGCTGAGAAAAAGGAAACTGTTCTGGATACCCCAATCCTGGATGAACCTGCTGATAATGCAACTGTTGCCCTTAAGAATGCCTACAAGAAAGCATGTGATGAATCTCTTGAGGTTAGTTGTCTTATGCTTGCATGCATGGAACCTGATCTTCAAAAGCAGTTTGAGGATCAGGAAGCGTACGATATGATCGTTGCGCTTAAGGACATGTTCTAGACTCAGGCTAGGACTGAGAGGTACAATGTCGCTAAGTCCTTTGTGGAATGCAAGCTGGCAGAGGGAGCAGCTGTAGGCCCCCATGTGATCAAAATGGTAGGTTATAGTTAGACTTTGGAAAAGCTTGGTTTTCCATTAGGCTAAGAGTTGACCACTGATTTCATTTTGGCATCTCTTCCATCTAGCTATTGGCATTTCATTTCGAACTACCATATGCATGGGGTGGAGAGGGGCCTTAACGAATTATGTGGGATGCTGAAAATAGCAGAATGTGACATTAAGAAGTGTGCAGGGCATAGCCATGTGATGGCTGTGCAGAACAAGCCTAGCTTCAAGAAAAAGGGCACTTCTTGGCAGAAGAAGAAGGGCAAGGCTAAGGATACGATCCCTAAGCCAAACCCTGCACCCAAGCAAAAGGCTGGACCTGCAGGAGACACTGAGTGTTTCTTTTGTCATGAATATGGCCACTGGAAGAGAAACTACAGCAAGTACCAGGCTTCTTTGAAGAAGGGTGGAAGTAAGAGTACTTCCCACTCAGGTACGCTTGTTGTAAATGTTGTGGACATTTTTCTCGCAGATTCTTATGTTAACTCTTGGGTATTTGATACCGGATCGGTTGCTCATATTTACAATTCGATGTAGGGGCTAATAAGAACTAGAGAAGTGCAGAAAGGCGAAGTGGATTTTTGCGTCGGAAATAAAGCAAGGGTTGCTTCATTGTTCGTCGGCGTCATGCAACTTCACCTTCCGTCAGGATTTATTATGGAGTTAAATAATTGTTATTACATTCCAAGTATGGGTCGAAACATTTTATCACCTTCATGTTTGATGAGGGGTGGTTATTCATTCGCGAGTACAAACAATGGTTGTGTAATCTCGAAGAATGCTATGTTTGTGGCTGATGCTCCCATTTTGAATGGGTTATTTATTTTAAATCTTGATAATGCATGTGTTTACAATGTTAGTGCTAAAAGGCTTTGGCCAAATGATTTGAGTCCTACCTATTTATGGCATTGTCGTTTGGGGCATATAAGTGAAAAGCGCATGAAGAAGCTCCATGGTGATGGTCTTCTAACTTCGTTTGATTTTGAATCATACAAGACATGTCAAGCTTGTTTACTTGGAAAGATGACCAAGACGCCTTTTACGGGGTTTCCCGAGAGAGTGGCAGACTTGTTGGAACTCATACATACTGATGTATGTGGACCAATGAGCACGACAGCCAGAGGAGGATATCACTACTTCATTACTTTCACTGATGATTTCAGTAGATATGGCTATGTCTACTTGATGAAGCATAAGTCTGAAACTTTTGAAAAGTTCAAAGAGTTTCAGAATGAGGTAGAGAATCAACATGGCAGGAAAATAAAGGCCTTGCGATCTGATCGTGGAGGTGAATATTTGAGTCACGAGTTTAGCAATCATCTTAAGAGTTGCGGAATTGTTCCTCAGCTCACGCCGCCTGGAACGCCTCAAAGAAACAGGGTCTTTGAACGGCGTAATCGAACTTTGTTGGACATGGTTCGATCGATGATGAGCCAGTCGGATTTACCATTATCATTTTGGGGTTACGCGCTAGAAACAGCAGCTTTCACACTAAATAGGGTACCGTCTAAATCTATAGTTAAGACACCATATGAGATGTGGACTGGAAAGAATCCCAGTTTGTATTTTCTAAAGATTTGGGGTTGTGATGCTTTTGTCAAGCGAATTCAGTCGGACAAGCTAACACCCAAATCGGATAAGTGCATTTTTGTGGGATACCCAAGGGAAACCTTAGGGTATTACTACTACAACCGAGAAGAGGGCAAAGTGTTTGTCGCTCATAGCGGTGTTTTCCTAGAGAAAGAGTTTCTCACAAAGGGAATGAGTGGAAGGTCGGTGCGACTTGAAGAAGTTCAAGATGAGCCAGTCGGGGATTCTTCTACGAGTGATGCTATTGTAGCAGAACAAGTTGAGGAACCCGTGGCAATAGAAGCACCACAGCCATGAAGGTCGGCGAGGTTCCGCGAAGCGCGAGAGTTATTATTGTTAGACAATGATGATCCTGCGACCTATGCAGAAGCGATGGTGGACCCAGACTCTGAGAAATGGTTGATTGCCATGAGATCCGAGATAGAGTCCATGGGAGACAATCAAGTTTGGAACTTGGTTGACCTGCCTGATGGTTTTAAAGCCATCGAGTGCAAATGGATCTATAAGAAGAAGATTGATATGGATGGAAATGTTCACATCCATAAAGCTCGACTTGTTGCAAAAGGTTTTCAACAAGTTCAAGGAGTTGACTATGACGAGACTTTCTCGCCCGTAGCGATGCTTAAATCTATACGGATCATTCTAGCCATTGTTGCATATTTCGATTATGAGATATGGCAGATGGACATCAAGACGGCTTTCTTAAATGGAATCCTTACTGAGGACGTGTATATGATGCAGGCCGAAGGTTTTGTCGATCCAAACAATGCTGGAAAGGTATGCAAACTTCAAAAGTATATTTATGGGCTGAAGCAAGCATCTCGGAGTTGGAACATTCGATTTGATGAACTTGTAAAGGAGTTTGGCTTCACCAAAAACAAATAAGAACCTTGTGTGTATAAGAAAGAAAATGGGAAATCACTTGTGTTTCTAATCTTATATGTGGATGACATATTACTGATTGGAAATGACATTCCTATGCTCGAGTCTGTTAAGACCTCATTGAAAAATAGTTTTTCTATGAAGGACTTGGGAGAAGCGGCATATATTCTGGGCATCAAGATCTATAGAGATAGATCAAGGAGGCTAATTGGATTAAGCCAGAGTACGTACATTGACAAAGTGTTGAAACGGTTCAGCATGGAAGATGCTAAGAAGGGGTTCTTGCCCATGTCTCACGGCATTAAACTTAGCAAGACTCAGTGTCCTTCGACCACTGATGAGCGAGAGCGCATGAGTAGGGTTCCATATGCTTCGGCTATTGGATCCATCTTGTATGCGATGACATGTACTCGCCCAGATGTTTCCTATGCTCTAAGTGTTACGAGCAGATACCAGGCTGATCCAGGTGAGAGCCACTGGACAGCGGTAAAGAATATCCTTAAGTACTTGAGAAGGACTAAGGATATGTTCCTAGTTTATGGAGGTGAGATTGAACTCAGTGTAAAGGGTTACACAGATGCGAGTTACCTTAACAACTCAGATGACTCGAAATCGCAATCAGGTTATGTGTTTGTCATGAATGGTGGTGCTATGAGCTGGAAAAGTTCCAAGCAAGATACAGTGGCCTCCTCTTCAAAAGAAGCTGAATATATTGCTGCCTCGGAGGCTGCAAAGGAAGCTGTTTGGATTAGGAATTTCCTGATCGCTCTTGGTGTGGTTCAGGGCTCGTCCAATCCCTTGGACGTTTATTGTGACAACAATGGTGCTATTGCACAAGCCAAGGAACCTAGACAGCACCAGAAGAACAAACATATTCACATGCGTTACCATCTGATTTGTGAGTTCATTGATGATGGTAGTGTCATGTTATGCAAAATACATATGGACTCAAATGTTGCTGATCCCTTGACTAAGCCACTCCCGCAGCCTGCGCATGAAGCGCACACAAGAGCAATAGGTATTAGATACTATCTAGATTGACTCTAGTGCAAGTGGGAGACTGAAGGAAATATGCCCTAGAGGCAATCATAGAGATGATTGTATTTCATATGTATCCATGAGTTATTATAATGTTCCTTGTATATCCATATATCAGGCAACTTGTATTGATTGGCAATTATGTGAATTGTTTGTGAAACTCTTTACTTGTATGGTTATCTAATAGTTGTTCCTAGTTGGAGTTCATGTGAGGACACTCGTGAGTATTAGACTAGCGCATCGATTGGTTGATGACTATGTATCGCAAGTCATAGACATGGAGATGTCAAACCAATGATGTGGACACATGTTATGAACATGGGGTTGGACTGACCCAACCTGAGACTGGCAATAATACTTGCAGCTCTCTCTACACATCGTGTACGTTTTGTCCTTAGACTTGAGATGTGGATCGACCTACTTTGGGGCTATCAAACACTACTCCGTAACTGGGTAGTTATAAAGGTAGCTTTCGGGTTTGTCCTGATACATGCTGCAAGGCATCGGTCAATCAAGATGGGATTTTCCCCTCTCTACTTGAGAGAGATATCTCTGGGCCCCTCGAGTGATCGGATCCAGAAATGCATGGTCGTGCTACATATGGTTAAGAGTTAACCTAGTAAAGGGATTCCGAATCACAGTATCGAGAAAGAGAGGTCAGCTTGGAGCTAGACCAAATATCGTGAGGTAAAGGGAAAGACATGTACTCAACCTTGTGATGGTTCGTCCGAATGATCTTTATATGCGTTTAGGAGTTGACACGTCTTGCTAGAGGCCGCTACCAACTATTGACGGAGTAAGTGTACTCGTGTCATGTTTATACGTGTATGAAACTATAGGGTCACACACTTTAGGGGTTGGAAGCCTAATGAGGATTGGATCCGAATTAGACCAGGCTTAGGCTGCTAATGGGCTGCTAATGTAGAAGCCCACCAGGGATGCCTATATAAGAGAGAGTGGGGCGAGCTGAATAGGGTTGAGCATTCCACCCAGCCGCCACTCCTCTTCCACCTGTGTTGCACGTGCAAATCTAGCAGTCTGGCGTGTGAAGGCTTCCACTCTGGACGTGTGGATACCTCGGAGGTGCTGCATCTGTAGCACTTGGACGAGCCGCGCAAAGGGGAGCTGCTCGTGGGACGAGGACAAGGAGGAGACGTAGAACATCTACACTGTCGCGACGTGCTTCATCGAGTTCTGCACCTGCGCGTCTAGTGGTAATCCCGTGATCCATGACAATAGTATTCCTGGTTGACGCGGTAGAAAATTTTGATTTTACGCTAGTGTAGCCTACCCGTTTCTCTACAACTTCATGATTTAATTTCCGTGGAACGAGATTGGGAGAAAACACGATGGTTTACCTAGGTCCGCCCCTCTGTAGGGTAAATACCTACTTCCTGCTAGATTGTATTATTTTTGAATAGATTACAAGTTTGGCGGCTAGGCAGCGAGTTGCTTGGATGGGGTAGCTAACAGGACATAATTACAATGAGAGCCCCAGGGAGGTTTATATAGAGTCATCTCTGAAAGGGAATTTATGCCCTTCCTATTATTTTGATGTTTGTTGACAACACTTGGATAGGTTTAATCTGCTACTAAATGTTTCAGGAGATATCATCTACTCTCATGTATTTTGCACTGTAGGAAAAGAGCTCCCTAGGATCATGTCTGTCTAGGAAACAAGTCCCAGCCGGACTGCCCGGCTGATCTACGCCGGAGTGTCCGCCCCCGGCCGGACTGTCCGGTTGGATCCGGCCAGACTATCTGACCCTAGCAAGTGGGCGACTTCGTCGGACATTCAGAACATCATATCAGACACTCCTCGGACTCAATCCAGACACTGGCCGGAAACTTTGCCAGGCCGGAGTGTCTGGTCGGTTTCGCCTAGAGTGTCCGGCTCTACCGGACTGTCCGGCTGATGTTGGCCGGACTGTCCGGGGTAAGTGACTCCCAATGGCTCTAATTCCAGGGGGCCTATATAAAGGCCCCTTCTTCTACCTTTGGAGCTGCTCGTCCACCTCAAGAACTCCAGCACCATTTGAGCCACCAAATCCACAACATCTCTTCACTCAACCATCCAAAGTCATTGATCTTTGGAGAATCGAAGGAGGAGGCCTTGATCTACAGCTTCACCAAGAGAGATCTTCATTTCCCCCTCATTCACTTGAGGGCCCCTTGCTCTAGTGTTTCTTTGGAAACCCTAGCTTGTGCTTTGGTTCTTACTAGCTTGTCTTTGATTGTTTGGCAGCTATCTTGTTTTCGGGAGCATCCAATTAGGTTATGGATGTGTGCCTCGAACTTGTTGTAAAGGTGCCAGCTTCCACCTCGAAGTTTGCCATATAGTGGAAGAGGTGAATCGAACCCGTTGGGGTGAGGTTCGTCGGAGAACAAGGGAGGCCTCTCGTGGCATTGGTGGTTTGAAACCACCCCCTCTCCAAATGTAGATGTACTTCCCCTCAAAAGGAAGGAACTACGAGAAACAAATCCTTGTGTCTCCGCGTGCTCCACTTCGGTTACTTCTATCCTTTACCGCACTTCACTTATCTAGTTCTTGCTTAGTATATGTGCTAGATTGACATATAGGTAAATTCACCATAGTTGCATAATCTAGAGAATTTACCTTTTGTGTCAAACCCTAAATTGAAAATGAGTAAAGTTTGAAGTAGCACCTATTCACCACCCCTCTAGGTGCCCATATGATCCTTTCAATTGGTATCAGATCCTCGGCTCTTTATTCAGAGTTAACCGCCTAAGATATTATGGGCAACTCAGGAGATGAGGGAGGGAGTGAGGCTAGCAACTCGGTGACCATGGTGGATCTCAAGAATTTGGAAACAAGCTTGAGCTCTACCTTGGGCAACAAAATCCAACAGTTGCGTAAACTTGTTGAGCAACTTGTTATGAATAATCCAGCCTCACCTCCTTCCTCTCAAGAGGAAACACCACCCAACCCAAAGGCAAATGCTTCGGCTAAGCTTATAGGTGAAGTGGTGGGGGATGAACATAATTCCACTGACTCCACCACTAAAAGGGGTGATAGGAAGGAAGAGCACCATGCGGTTTCCAGATGGTACTTTCTCGACCCCCCCAATCCCTCATCCACATATAAATAATAGAGGTGAGCCACCTAAGTTAGTTGCACATACCTTTGCTCAATGGCAAGTTTTAATGAAATCTCATGTGCGCAGCTCTTGCATTGATTTGTGGAATATTATTGAAGAAGGACTCAAGATTGAGGATCCACCAACTTGACTAGAAGAAAAGTGGTCAATAGCCAACTCAATGCGACTGCCTTGCACATGATCCAACTTTAAGTGGGACCAAAGGATTTTCCCCACATTTAGCACTACAATACCACCAAGGAAGCTTGGGATGCTCTCATTGACTTGTTTGTTGGCAATGAGAGCATGAGAAGAAATAGGTATGATGCCTTAAGCAATGAGGTTGAAGGATGGTGAGGATCATGAAGACATGTATCGAAGACTCAAATCCATAGCCACCGCCTTCAGGAATGTTGGTGCCTCTCACATTGATGATGCTTGGATCAAGAGGAAGTATGTGAGTGCTCTCATGCCTTTCGAGCCCACTGACTTGAAGAGTCTCCAAGGAATACACAACTACCATCTCATGACCTCCAATGAAGTTATGCAAGAGATGGCCGCTTTCAAGGTTGATGCCGAGAATGCCAAAGACGCCCATGCTCGTACCATTGGAATGAGTAGTGGTGTCAATCTTGCCTTGAAGGCCAAGGTTGTGGAGTATGATGAAGATGAAGGGAGTGATGAGGGACTTTCAATGAGCCACCCCGAAGATGTCAAGGTTTCTCATGGTGAATACATGGCCTTCTATTCAAGAAATTTTTGGAAATATCCCGCCAAGGCCAAGATGGAGATGCAACGAAGAAGCATCCCCAATGGGAGAAGAGACAATGGGTCTAAGTTGAGAACTTGCTTCAATTGTGGTGACCGCTATCACTTTGTTGCCGGTTGTCCCTATGAGAAGAGAGAAGATCATGGGGGTAAACTTATGTTGAAGAAGACCTCCAAAGCTCCTTACACGAAACCTTTCATCAAAAGGAATTCCACCAACAAGAAGTCGGGTGAAATTTTCTTGATAACACATGAATAATTATCCTCCGACAATGATGATGAGGAAGATGAAGAAGAGGAAACATCAAGTGGTATGGCGGCTCTTGCCACTACTTCTACATCGACATTCTCACTCTTCGACTCTCCAAATGAGAATATCTCCAACAAGAACGTCACTTGCCTTATGGCAAGAGGAACGGAGGTATTATCATCATCACACCCCACCTCCTTAGTTGATGAATTTGATGATGAGTTATCCCTTGAGGTCAAAAAGGAATTAATTGCTTTTGATGTGTTTATGAACAAATTGCAAGGGGAGCACAAAAGACATTTTGTGGATCTCTTAAATCAACTTGCACACACAAGAGCTCATAGATGAGAGATGTAAATTAGGAAGAGAGCACATGCTTGAGGTAGAAGCTCTAAATAATGCTCTAGAAGAAGAACAAGAGACTAGGATGTCTCTTGAAACTAAACTTGAAGGGCTTGATTAAGCAAATGATCTCATTGTTAATAAACTCATCAAGGAACATGAACATGCTATTGCTAAATATAAAAAGGCTAAAAAGGACAAGATTGATTTTAGTGTTGTTCATGAAAAACTTGCCGAGGACTTTAGGATGCTTGACAAGGCTCACAAGGCCTTGGAGAGTGAACTCTTGTTACTCACAAAGTCTCGTGAAAAGCCTCAAACTCAATTGACCAATATTCCTTCACCTAGTACTTTCATTCGTTCTAGTTGTACAAATATACTTGAAGAAAATGCTAGGTTGAAGGGGGAGCTAGCTAAGGCCACCTTTCCCAAAGGAAACAAGTCAATTGATGACCTTTTGAGTAAGCAGAGGTCAAATAGTGAGAAAGGGGCATTGGCTTTGTCTCTAAAGGCAATAAGAAGGCCAAGCCCGCACAAGAAAAGGACAAGGTCATTGTGGGTAGTAAGACCACGAATGGCAAAACTATGTCTCATGATGACTTTGCAGGAAGTGCTAACCCTCACTATGTATTGATGCGTGATTATTATGGTGATGTATATGCACAATATGTTGGCCCATTTGATGGTTATATTGCTTGGTCTATTTGGGTTCCCAAGACCCTTGTTGCTAACAAAAGAGGACCCATTGAAAAATGGGTACCTAAAAACTAGTTTGATCTTTTGTAGACCTATGCTTCCGGAGGGTCAAAATGGGTGCTTGATAGTGGATGCACAAGTCATATGACCGGAAGCACATCGAGTGTCAAGGAGTTGAGACCAAATGTTGATCAAATATCCGTGACATATGCTGACAAGTCAAAGTCTAAGGTAATGGGTTTCGGCAAAGTTGTGGTTGCACACGATATCACTCTCATGGACGTCATGATTGTTGAGACCCTTGGCTATAATTTACTTTCAGTCCGTGCTCTTGGAAAGATGGGTTTTGCTGTCTTTATTGATAATGATATTGTGATCCTCATGTGGAGCAAGTCTCTAAAGGTCGCTTTCGTTGGGTACATCGAAAATAACTTGTATGTGGTGGACTTTTCGGGGAAACCCACTACAAGTGAGATGTGCTTATTCGGAAAGGCCGATGTGGGTTGGTTATGGCATCCCCGTCTAGCCCATGTCAACATGAGAACTTTGCAAAGCCTCCACAAGGATGGTCATATTGTTGGACTAAAAGAAAATGTTTGCGTTGCCAAAGATCGTGTTTGCAGGGCATGTGTAGAAGGAAAGATGCATGATTATCCCCACAAGCCAAAGAACTACATCAAGTCCAAGAGGATCTTGGAGCTCCTCCATGTGGATCTCTTTGGTCCTCCATCTCATGCAAGCCTTGGTGGGAAGAAATATTTCTTGGTGATTGTTGATGACTACTCAAGATACACTTGGGTATATTTCTTCAAGCTGAAAAAGTGAGACCCAAAAACTTCATTGACTTCATCAATATGGCTCAACGTCAACATAATGTCCCCGTGTTAACAATAAGAAGTGACAATGGTATCGAGTTCAAGAACTACACATTGAATGGATTTCTTAGTGATGAGGGAATAAAACATCAATATTCCACTGCATATACCCCTCAACAAAATGGTGTAGCTAAGAGGAAGAACCGGACTCTTATTGATATGGCAAGGACCATGTTGGTGGAGTTTAAATCTCCATACAATTTTTGGGCTAAAGCAATCACCACCGCATGCCATGCATCAAACCATCTCTACCTCCGTAAAGAATTGATCAAGACTCCATATGAAATTCTTACCAGTAATAAGCCCAACGTTTCATACTTCCGGGTGTTCGGTTGTAAGTGTTTCTATCACATTAAGGGTGTTCGTTTGTCCAAATTTGATTCCAAAGCATTAGAGGGTATTTTTGTTGGTTACGGTCTCGAATCCCACACTTATAGAATCTATGACAATCTCTCTGGAGTTGTCATAGAATCTTGTAGTGTGGTTTTTGAAGAATATGATGGTCCCCAAGGGGGGCGTGTTGATGTCTGTGATGTAGATGATGAAATGCCTCAGGATGCCATAGGAAGAATGGGTGCAGGATTCATCCGCCCTGTTGAGGAACCCCTTATGGAGGATCGAGAAGAACTATGCTCTACTCAAGTGGATCCCTCATCTTCACAACATCAACAAGCTTCTATCGAAGAGGACAATGACCCAAACCAAAGACAAGTTGTGGACCCTCAACCAGATGATCAGGAAGAAACCTCTAGCCAGGAGGTGCTTGAGTCTCCATTTGCCATAATGTCCAGCGGTGCCAAGTCTATTACACAAGGGAGATCGGTAGAAACTGCTATAAGGGAAGCCAACGCCTATCTAGAAGTATGCCTGGTCAAGACCAAGGTCAATATTTGCCTCTTGAAGAAGAGAATCATTCCAATGATGATCAAGGTCAAGTTAATGGTCAAGACGAGGACCAAAATAATGAAGTGATCCCCACAAGAAACAACAAGGAGATCAAAACTCGTCGCCAAGCTAGAATGGATAGAATATTGGAATTAAGAGACCACACTCTTGAGAATGTGGTAGGAGATATAAGGAGAGGGATATCCACTCGAGCTCAACTGAATAACTTTGGTGAGCACCAAGCACACATTTCCATGGTGGAACCAAAGAAAGTTTGGGAAGCTCTTGAAGATTCGGATTGGTTGGATGCAATGCACAAAGAGCTCAACAACTTTGAGAGAAACAAAGTATGGAAGTTTGTTGAAAAGCCAAAAGATTGCCGCAATGTTATTGGCACCAAGTGGATATTCAAGAACAAGCAAGATGAGCATGGAATTGTAGTGAGGAACAAGAAAATATTGGTTGCACAAGGGTTCTCTCAAATTGAAGGCATTGACTATGGAGAGACATATGCACCCGTGGCTCGCCTTGAGTCCAGCAGTATCCTTCTTTCTTATGTGGCACATCATAACTTTAAATTACAACAAATGGATGTAGAAAGTGCATTTCTTAATGGTCCATTGCATGAGTTGGTATATGTAAAGCAACCCCCAGGGTTTGAGGATCCCAAGTTCCCAAACCACGTCTATAAACTTGATAAGGCACTCTATGGACTCAAACAAGCCCCACGCACGTGGTATGAGCACCTTAGAGAGTTGTTGTTAGACCGTGGGTTTGAGGTTGGGAAAATCGATCCCACTCTTTTTACTAAGAAGGTCAATGGGGAGCTTTTTGTATGCCAAATATATGTTGATGATATTATCTTTGGCTCATCCAACAAAGCTTTTAATGATGAATTCTCAAAGCTTATGACTAATAGGTTCAGGATGTCTATGATGGGAGAATTGAGGGTATTTCTTGGCTTTGAGATCAAGCAAGTAAGAGGAGGGACATTCTTCAACCAATCCAAGTATACTCAAGATATGCTCAAGAGATTCAACATGAAAGATCTAAATGGAGCTCCCACTCCCATGGCAACAAATACCCATCTTGAACTAAACCCAAATGGTAAAGATGTGGATCAAAAGGTATACCGATCCATGATTGGTTCTTTACTTTACCTTTGTGCATCTAGACCCGATATTGTGTTGAGTGTAGGAGTGTGTGCAAGATATCAAGCGGCTCCTAAATAAATCCATTTGATGGCGGTCAAGAGAATCTTTCGATATTTGGTTCATACCCCAAACTATGGTATTTGGTATCCTAGGGGCTCAACTTTCTCTCTTTGTGGATACATGGATTCGGATTGGGATGGTGACAAGGATGATAGGAAATCAACCTCCAGGGCTTGCCAATTACTTGGGATGTCCTTAGTGTGTTAGTCTTCTAAGAAGCAAAATTGTATATCTCTCTCCACTGCCGAAGCCGAGTATGTGGCAGCTGCTAGTGCTTGTACTCAATTGCTATGGATGGGGCAAACTTTAAAGGAATACGGTGTCCATTGTGACAAAGTGCCTCTTCTATGTGACAATGAAAGTGCTATCAAGATTGCCTATAACCCAGTGGATCATACAAGGACAAAGCATATTGAGATTCGTCATCACTTCATTAGAGATCATGTTGCTCGAGGTGATATTGAGCTATCCTATGTTTCAACCAAAGACCAACTTGTCAACATTTTCACGAAGCCACTTGATGAAGCAAGGTTTTGTTATTTGAGGAATGAACTAAATATCGTTGATTCTAGGAGCTTGACTTGATCACCTTGCATACTCACCTATGTCTTGACTCTTATTTGGTTTAGGTGCAGGCATGGAGATAGGGGGAGTGCGGTCCTAATACATTGGACTATCCCTCCCCCCATAATGCCAACATTAAGAAAATCAATCCTCTTAATATCATTTAGTGATATGTGAGCTTCATTGATGAGTAGTGGCTATGAACCCAAGGATAATTCTTCGCGGTGTCATGCCACAAACTCTTACATGGTGGCCTCGGCCACCGCCCTCTTCATAATTGAAGAGTCGGTTCTTGATTTGTTTGGTTTGGATCTTAAATTGTCATCTTCTTAACTATCTATGGTTTCTTGGATCTTCACAGAACAACTTCTGAATCCCAGGCCTATACTCATCCCTAAAACATGCTCCTCTTGCCACACATTTGTCCACTATTGTATCTAGGGTTTTCTGGTCATGGGGGACGAATTGTCCGCACTGAACCGACCAAGAGTGTCCGGCCAATTCAGCCCGGACACTCCGGCCGGGCCAGACACTCTGGTGAATCTCACCCGGACAGTCTGGCACCAGCGGTTTCGATCGTGTAAAAGGGGTCGGGGAGAAGTGGACGGTTCAGTCCTCCTTCTCCTCCCCGACTTTCTCTCCTCCAAAGCACTGCTTCCCCAACCAGGATCTCCACCGGGAGGGCTCCTCCACCTCGGATTCGGCCGTTGCCGCCGGCCATTACCCTTCCCTTGCCGTTGGGACCCGTTCCCCTCCGATGAAGGCCTCCATGGATACTGGTATTTTGCCTCCCCCTTCTCCATCTCTAGGGTTACCTCTAGATGCATTTTTGGAGGCAATGACCCACCTATATCCATGGATACATCATACTGCATGCAATACTCGTCATTGTAGTAGGTCTAGCAATCCCGATCTTCTCTGGTTGAACATTCTCGCATTGTCCGAAAAATCACCAAGACTCCAGCCGGACTGTCTGGTGTGTACAGGGCGAACACTTCGGTCATGTCGGAATGTCCGGCCCATACGCACCGGACTGTCTGGGTTGGGCGGAGTCTCCGAGGTGTTTTTGCCGAATAGTCCGGGTGTTCTCAACTAGTGTTGATCCTACATTACTTTAGCTACTACTATGTGTTTACACCTCCTGGACAAATGTGCTTACCCATATGCTACCCTTCTGCTCTGAATTCACAGGTAGCTCTCGTCCTTGTAGCTCTAGGGCTGTTCAGAAAGCTCATCCTCGTAGGTTCAGGGACGAAGAGAGTGATGTCCATATTGATCCGTCCATGGTCAGGCAGGCTGATCGTGACCATGCTGTAGTTAAGTACGAGAAGGTCAGAAAACTGAAAAGAGATGAAGCCAAGCGCCAGAAATATGAGGCATTGACCACACTGGCAGAGTTGGGCACCGAGGAGTTTGTGGAGATGTGAGTCCAGCAGTTTTATTCTCTGTAGCGCACGTCTGAGGATGAACGCTTCTGGAGGAATGAGCAGGCCCTACTCTTTTCTGAGGTGTTTTGTGCTTTCAGGACTCTTGTGTGCCCCATGTAGTGGTTGGATATTCCAAAGATCCAAGCTCACAGGTACTTTGAGGAAGCTCTTTGGGTGACTGAGAAGATGGGGCTGCACACCATCTTTCAAGCAAGAGAAGACTACAACATTGAGTTGGTCCAGCAGTTCTATGCCATGGTGGTCTTTGGGGACACTACTGATATTCCCCTTGAGTGGATCTCTGGCACTACTAGGTGTCGCTCTAGCATGGCTCA
Source organism: Avena sativa (assembly GCA_916181665.1). Classification (NCBI taxonomy): domain Eukaryota; kingdom Viridiplantae; phylum Streptophyta; class Magnoliopsida; order Poales; family Poaceae; genus Avena; species Avena sativa. The sequence goes on from OV702290.1 coordinate 370,618,067, forward strand.
GTTTGCACACATCCTTGGAGTGCCATTCAACCCCAATGCTCCCAGTGGTCACAGGATGCATGTACATGGTCAGGCGTATGACAAGAAGTTGTTGGCCCCAATCTACTCTCAGAATGGTGTGGTTGGCCAAACCACCAACATCAAGCTCATTTACAACATTCTGCTTCGCATGTTTCGCCACACTTTCACTCCCAAGGCGAGCAACAAGGATGAGATGAGAGGTGCAGAGATCAATCTTATGGCCCATGCTCACTCAGTGTATGCTCACGGTCCAGATCATCCAGGTGGTGCCATAGATGTCATGAATTTCATCTATCGGGACATGTACAAGTGCATCACTGACAAGAAGTGTCCTCTGTTTGCTCCATATGTGATGAAGCTTATTGTTGCTCAGGCTCCAGTCACTCCACTGCTCTACACTGACCTTGTTGCACACCTTCCTGCCAAGTTATAGAGGAAGGCTGCCCCCACCACGAAGGCACCTCGTGGCTACCCCCTCCTTAGGACATACTTGAGGATGATGAGATGGATGCGGATGCGTCTGGTAGTGATGGTGGGTCTGAGGAGGTTCCGGAGGCTGTGACCCATGGCCCTCGCATGAAGCATGCCAACAATGCATATCGCTTCACCACCTCCAAGGAGGAAGTGTACAAGAAGGTGAAGAAGGCCTCCTGGTGGAAGAACCTTCTCCTTTGCCAGAACATTGACATTCGCCATGGACAGTACGAAGCATACAAGGCGAACCAGAATGTGATGAGGGAGCTCAAGCGGATCAACTAGCCCATGGATGTTGATCCTGCTCAGCAGCAGACATCAGATGGCACTCTTTCTATGGTCACTAGAGTCAGGGACGTGTGGGCTGGTCCATGTTTGAGGACGTGTCGTCTTCTTCTCGCCCTCACGACCAGAGCTCTACTCAGGAGGATCAGGATGATAAGGATGGCGATGAGGATGAGGATGAGGATGAGGACGAGGATGAGGAGGAGGATGCCACCGCCGATTACTATAGTGGCTAGGGTTGGCCTTGGGATGCTTTAATTGTGGTCTTTTCCCTTTTTGGCGTCTCGATGCCAAAGGGGGATAAGTAGCCCCTTTATTAGGTTGCTACCGGGGATTTGCATGGGTACACGAGCTTCATGTTATTTCGATTTGCCTCTTTGAAGCTTCGTGTCTTTATCCTACTTGAGTACTATGTTGTGTTGAACTCTGTTATATGTGTTGTGACATGCTTACCCGGTTGTGTTAATGACTATGTTATGCCTAGCTTATTGATCTAGTGGTTATTATATTGAGTCATAACTTGTTGCTACAAAATCTAGTGGGGATGTGATCCTAGGGTGTGTGATCTTGTATTCAAATGCAAAGCCAAAATTGGTCACACATCTAGGGGGAGCCTCACTATATTTTGTATATCTCCTTTTGTGAAAATTATTACCTATCCTATTTCCAAATCCTTGGGTTGTCATCAAATACCAAAAAGGGGGACATTGAAAGGGCATTTATGCCCTTCCTATTATTTTGATGTTTGTTGACAACACTTGGATAGGTTTAATCTGCTGCTAAATGTTTCAGGAGATATCAGCTACTCGCATGTATTTTGCACTGAAAGAAAAGAGCTCCCCAGGATCATGTCTGTCCAGGAAACAAGTCCCAGCCGGACTGTCCGGCTGATCTACGCTGGAGTGTCCGCCCCCGGCCGGACTGTCCGATTGGATCCGGCCAAACTATCCGGCCCTGGGAAGTGGGCGACTTTGTCGGACATTCAGAACATCATATCGGACACTCCCCGGACTCAATCCAGAAACTAGCCGGAAACTTTGCCAGGCCGGAGTGTCCGGTCGGTTTCGCCCGGAGTGTCCGGCTGATGTTCCGGACTGTCCGGGGTAAGTGACTCCCAACGGCTCTAATTCTAGGGGGCCTATATAAAGGCCCCTTCTTCTACCTTGGGAGCTGCTCGTCCACCTCAAGAACTCCAGCACCATTTGAGCCACCAAATCCACAAGATCTCTTCACTCAACCATCCAAAGTCATTGATCTTTGGAAAATCGAAGGAGAAGGCCTTGATCTACGGTTCACCAAGAGAGATCTTCATTTCCCCCTCATTCACTTGAGGGCCCCTTGCTCTAGTGTTTCTTTGGAAACCCTAGCTTGTGATTTGGTTCTTACTAGCTTGTCTTTGATTGTTTGACAGCTAGCTTGTATTCGGGAGCCTCCAATTAGGTTGTGGATGTGTGCCTCGATCTTGTTATAAAGGTGCCGGTTTCCACCTCGAAGGTTTCCATATAGCGGAAGAGGTGAATCGAACCCGTTGGGATGAGGTTCATCGAAGAACAAGGGAGGCCTCTCGTGGCGTTGGTGGTTTGAAACCACGCCCTCTCCAAACGTAGACGTACTTCCCTCAAAAGGAAAGAACTACGGGAAACAAATCCTTGTGTCTCCACGTGCTTCATTTCGGTTACTTCTATCCTTTACCGCACTTTACTTATCTAGTTCTTCTTAGTATACGTGCTAGATTGACATATAGGTAAATTCACCATAGTTGCATAATATAGAGAATTTACCTTTTGTGTCAAACCCTAAATTGAAAATGAGTAAAATTTAAAGTAGCACCTATTCACCCCCCCCCCCCCTCTAGGTGCCCATACGATCCTTTCAATCTCGCTAGGGTTTATAGGATTATAACCGAATCAGTTTAGCTTTCGGATGATTTGACCTAATCCTACTGGGCCTAGCTAGGGTTTTGGGCCTTTAGCTCCCAGTCGTCAGGCCTCCTTTGAAGGTTCCTTCCAGTCATCGTGCACGTGCCTGCAGGCCCACTCGTTATGGGCCAAGGTCGGTCGAATCTCCCTCCTAGGCATACCCCGATTGGTATATCCCATCATGTATGTTAAGGGCGTGTTTGGTAGCCCGGGGCAAGCCAACAATTCTCATTCTGACCAAGATTTTCGGGAATTCAGCTGTTCGGTGGCCCGGTTTTCCCGACTAGGAACTACTGACCTCATGCAAAAAAGAGCTCTCGGCCATGCCTGATAGAGAAGCTCAGATCGAGGTTCGCTACTCGGCAGGGCTAAACTCGTTCCAAAATTCCCCCCGCGTCCCGCCCTGGGCCCGTGACCCACAAGGGTCACCGCCCCTCAGCCTCATTCTCCCCCAAATCACCCGCTCTCTCACTCCACCTCTGGACCCTGCCTAGACGAGCACCGCCGCCGCCTCCTAGACGTCAGGGCGCCTCCTCCATGCTGGTCATCGTCTCCTCGATGCCAGCCTCCGCTTCCTCGGTGTCGGCCTCCACGGAGAAGCTCGTGGTCCGGCCACGCCTCCTCGACGCCGGCCTCATGCGGAGAAGCTCGCGGTCTGGCCGCGCCTCCTCGACGTCGGCCTCCGTAGAGAAGCTCGCGTTCCGGCCGAGCCTCCTCGATGCCAGCCACCGCCTCCTCGACGCTAGCCTCCTGGGAGAAGCTAGCGGTCCAGCCGTGCCTCCACGACGCCGGCCTCATGCGGAGAAGCTCGCGGTCCGGCCGCACCTCCTCGACACCGGCCTCCGCAGAGAAGCTCGCGGCTCCGGCTGTGCCTCCTTGATGCGGAGAAGCTCGCGTTGGTCCGTTGACCAGAACCAGAACCATGGTGTTGGTCTGTTTAGGGATCCGGTTGCTTTTAACTTTTTTGTCCAAGGACCTCTATGTAAAAAAAATCGAGACAGACTACCAAACAACATCTTAGTCCAGCTTGTTTCAGCAAACCCGGGTTACCAAACATGAAAGGATATCTGAATTCGGCTTAGCTAGGGTCAGCTTGTATGAGGGTAGATAGCTATTCTCCACTGACCCGGTCTACCAAACACACACCCTAAGGCTCCTTCTAGGATGGCTTTCCGATGATGCACCGCCAGCCTTAGGCCGATGAATCAATTCAATTATCGCTTCTCGGTCGCACGCACTCGTTGTCCAGCATGCATGCAGGCCAGGTCTCCGTTCCATTCGATATCCATACATCCATCAGCATCGTCCTCTGTCGAGCGCCCGCCCCCTCGCGACACCCGCCCCCTACTCCTTGATCCCAACCCACTACACCAGTTGCAATCAACCCGTATGCATATGTTCAGTCCTCCCTCCACAGATCAGAAAACCAAACGCCACCACCGATTGATTTTCATCTCTCATTTTCCATCACACCCGTATGTGCCCGCTGCGCCCTGGTAGTAGCAGAGCAACCAACATGAGCAGGATTCACCCTTCCGATCGCCGCGCCGGCCATGGCGATGGTGCCCGGCGTGCCGCGTCGGATCACGAGCAGCCGGCGGTGTACACGGTGTGGAAGAGGTCCAGCATGGGGTTCCAAGGGACCGACGGCTTCTCCGTCTACGACGCCGCGGGGAAGCTCGCCTTCCGCGTCGACAACTACTCCCGCCGCCCCAAGGCCTTCGCCGGCGAGCTTCTGCTCATGGACGGCCGTGGCGCTCCTCTCCTGTCCCTCAGGCCTCAGGTGTGATCACCGCTTCTCTGCACGCAGCACCACCATCTACAGAAAAAACTTTGCATCTTCGCAGCTCTGCGTACGTTGCATCTTGTTTGTTAACCTTTATTACTTGCTCTGTTCTGTTTGTGACAGATGCTTAGCCTGCGCGACCGGTGGAACTGCTACAGAGTTGCGCAGGAAGAAGGCTGCCCTGACAACACGGACAGGAGCTCGCCGCAGCAGCTCTTCACGATGAGGAAGTGCGCGGCTCTCCAGAACACCGACGGCGCGGAGGTGTACATGTCATCAGCCTCGACGGCGACGACGTCAGGGCGTGGCTGCCGAGCTCTGCCTTCTCCTCCTCCCGGCTTCCGAGTTGAGGGCTGCTTCTCCAGGAGGAACTGCAAGATCTCCGGGAGCGACGGCCAGGAGGCGGCGCGGATATCAAGAAAGAAAACCGGTGCTTCGTCTACGCTGGATGCGTCGTCTTCCAGGCCGGTCTCTCTCGGCGACGACGTGTTCAGCCTGGTCGTTCGGCCGGGCGTGGACGCCGCGACGGTCATGGCTATTGTCGTTGTCATGGACCGGATCTGCCGGAGGCCGTACGCACCCATGGCGTGCTCTGCACAGTAGTAGACCAGTAGTAGCAGTAAACACTGACATCTCAGTCGGAAGAGAATTCTTTGTCCTTTGTTTGGATGGACACGAGAACTGACGCCGCCCCCTTCATGAAGACATTGTTAATGTCAGAGTTGTTCTTTATAGTACTGTAGTATGTTTTTGTGTCATTCAGACAATTGTACCGATTGTAAGAGTAGCAGCATGCCGTGACGCCAACGGCGAGAAGTTTCAGAGTTGCATTTGTCGATATTTTGTACTATACTGTCTCAGCAATCATCATTTAAAATAATAATAGGATGCGAATTCCAGTGGAGAATTTCAACTGGATTAGTGGATGTGGATGCCCCAAGCGCTAAGAATAAGCCAAGTACTAGTTGCTCTTGCCATGCAACTAACCCGAGCATCTCCTGCTGATGAAGGATACCTACGCCTACGCGTCCTAACACGGCAAACAATAGCCACCAGTTGCTGGCGTTGCCAAGCACTCCAGGACACACGACTACGACGTACGGACAGAAAATTACTTGGTGCAGGTTACCTAGTACAGAGGCAACGTATCCAAGCACCACTTGGCAAAGCCACCAGCACATGTAGTAGTACTAGCAAATTGCAATCCAGGGCACTACACACGAGCACCAGACAGAATTATTCTCTTCGATTGATCAGGGCATCCTATCATGTCAATCGATGGCTTCCAGCCAGGGGCATCCAGTGAGACGACAAAAGTCCTCTTTTTGTTGTCACAAGAACACAAGTCCTCTTGGCATTACCAGGCATATTGCAAAAGATGAAAGTGACAAAAGTTGCCCAAACTACAGAGCCGGAATATGCAAAAGATGAAGCAGGAGCCAAAAGCTGTGCACACTCCAGAAGCAAAATTAGCAAAAGGAGATTCAGCTATCACCAGTTACCTGAGCTATCTTATTCTTCGGTAACACGTAAAGAAACCCCAAGTACATATTGCCCTTTTCAAATCAAATACCCTTAAAAAGTTGTTGTTTCTTGAGACTAAGCAAGGGTTTGTCCACCACAAAAAAGCTTTGGTGCCAGAATGTTTTACGGGCAAAAGGAAGTTGCTAACAGTCAGTTTCTTGTATGCATAGGTCGGTCTCAACTCAAATACGTTAAGTGGATTCAAGAGTGATTTTCCTGTTAATTAAAAAAATTATAACATGAAGGGTCCACTTTCGGCAAAAACAAAGAACTAATGTTTAGTCTTCTCAAGGAATAAAACTTTAGCCCATCAGCAAAGTAACCGCAAACAGCTCTTCCAGTCCCCATCAAGAATACGTTGGACTGAGTATACAAATTAGTTTTGACAATATTGTGCAAACTATCAGCGGTGCTGCTCTGTGACTTCTTTGGCGCCAAGGTGCAAAGTATAAATAAATGATGCTTCCAATTGGTTGATATTTTAATTTGTGATGCCAGTTTACAACTTTTAACCCTTTCTAATAGCAGAATCTGCAGGAGGCCTAGTTCAGTTTCTTCTAGATGTTCAAATATTACATTACACACTACCATGCTAGAGTTGTTGTCTGTAAGTTATTTTTACAACAGATATTAGCAGATTTCATCATTCATGGCATAATCATAAAACGTAAAACAAATACTGCTTTTCGGTAAAAAAAAAAAGCTAAACAACTAATGCTCCATGCCTAGCAAGCTATTACTTACGAAGCAATAAAATCTCTAAATACTACATATCATTCTTGTTAAAAATCTAGCCACTAGCTTGTGTATCTCAGAAATAAATACTCTACACACAATACTTTCTTTAGCGTGCTGCAGGATTTAGAGACTTGGAAACTACCAAACGATTCAGGCATTGTAAGGCATGAAGCCTTTGCCTTTTTTATGCCTGTTCATGATCAAAGTACAATCAATATCCATAAGGCTACAGTAACTGATGTCTAACCTAAAGTGGTGCCCATTCACTACAGATCGAAAGAAAGAAACCAAGTAAGCAGTAAAAAACTAAAAATATATATCCTCCGAGAGACGACAGTTATCCCACACAGCATACAAGTAACCCACTACATTAGACTCGTCAGTTTAGACTGCACATCACCAGGTGGAAATAAAATATCCGTTGCTATATTGCAGAAAAAACCATTCCTAGAAGTTTTATTTCAGGAAAAGCAGCAAGTGAAAAATTAGAGAATAGTTCCTACGAAATACATCTAGGAGAAAAGAACACGGTACTCGCTGGCCTCATGACTCATCTCTTCCATGGTTCTATCTTTTCTTTCTATGTCCAGATCAAGCTTTTCCTTCAATTCTTTCTCTCTCACATCAATCTATTACAAAAGAAAATAGTAAGATGTCCTGAAACATATTATAAGAAATTATGCAGATGCAAAATAAGGCCAACGAACCGCATCATATATTTCATCATTCTTTTCAAAATCTCCTTTCTTCCTGGGAATCACATGGATGTGGACGTGCGGAACTGTTTGGCCAGATTGAGGACCATCCTGTACAAAAAGATATCAGTAAAGAAATCCTTCTTTTTCCTCCATAGGTTATAAAATGGTAAAGGTAACAAGATAATCAACTCAACATCAGGTTTGGAGTAAAAGTCCAAAGAGCTGATATGGCAGACTGGCAGTATTTGGGTGATTAGCTTGATCAATTTTGTCCTGGATCCCAATAGCAAAATCAACACATCATGCCCTTTCAAATTGGATGGTTTAATTATATGAATTTTTCAAGCATAATCTATTCATGACATATATAGAGAGAGTTTACCTGAATTGTAAATGTAAGAGAATTAGCTTTGTGGTACTGCTCAAGCCGTACACCAACTTCCTTTGCAGTGACCCATAAATCAATAGTCTCATCAGTACTTAGATCAGCAAACCGTTTCACTTCACGCTTGGGGCACACAAGGACATGTATGTTTTGTCAAGGAAAAAAAAGTAAAACCAAACTTTAAAATGTAAGTAGATGTTTTACAGTTTCAATTATAAAAATGTGAACCATAGGACAGGAAGTGAGCTGTGAATAACTATCTCTAGTTTCCCTAAAAAAAAACTATCTCTAGTTAAAGATATAAACCATAAGTAGATGTATATCATTGTAACTGTTGTAGTATGAGACATTTCAACCTTCCGTCGAGAACCTAAACTTTTGGGTGGATATTCGGATTTACACTACGCATGCACAGATCAGTGGGAAGTGAGAGGGCAGTATATACCATATAATTTTCTATTTTTCTTTCTGATATTTGTTTTTTTTTTAGGTTAAAGGCAGTCAATCTGCCGTCCAATTAGACATAAAGAACAAGTTTATGTACAAGAGGTTCAGGCCATAGGCCAAGACATCTTACAGCACCAGAATTTTTTTGCTCATACTGTTTTTGCTGTATGATTTCGGATCAAGGACACCCTTCCAAACAAGCAAGAACCGAAGTTTATGAACTGTCAATCCAGGACTGAAATTAGCATTTAACTCTAAATCTCAGCGACGACTTTGTTAAAATGAAGGATATGACCTGCAGAGTAAGACTGAGACATGTTAATATAGAATAGCCTAAATAGTATGTGCACAATATATAAAGCTGTAATCACTGTAATAACTATTACAGTAACAATATGTGCAATATCAATACAACACTGTCAATGTTTAAATGTTGTACTCATGCTGCTTCCAGTTATCGTTGAGGAAATATCTCAAATATAATTATTAGTACATGGACTATGATGCTTTCATGGAAGAATAAAAGTGAGTCAAGGTTACCTATAGTGACTTCACTTCACATAATGTTTGTTAAAATAAATTGTAATTAGGCAAGGGATAGGGGGCAAGAACAGATATTACCAGGGAGGACGGGGCGGAGGTTGACCATGGCGTAGGAGAGGGGCGTGGCGTGGAAGACCTCCCTTACGTCGATCGTGTAGGGTCCGAACTTGTACGCCGACGCCTCCATCTCCGGTGACGGTGGGGGAGAGAAGGAGGAGGTGGCGCGCGGCCAGGTCTGGCGGCGAAGGGCACGCGAGCGCAGGACGGAGCACGGGAGCAGAGCTCAGGCGGGGGACTCAGCATCAATGACTTCACAGAGCAAAGTCACGCTGAGACTTCGGCCTCCAGAGTCCAGATCTGCCATCCGCTGCTAATCCAACGGACACGAACGAGTTGAGGGTAAGTACACGGACTTTTTTTTTTGCAGGGAAGTAAGTACACAGACTTGGCTTCAACCTGAAACTTTAAACCCACTTTTTTTTTTTTTGCGGGTGAACTTTAAACCCACTTTAGATGTTGCTAATTCACAAACCGCTTGTTGAGGGAAAGTATACGAAATATTTCCAGAATGCATAATACATGAGTACTTCCTCCGTTTTAAAATATAAGATGTTTTAGTTTTATAAAAGAAGTGTATCTAAACTCTTTTTTAGTGTGTAGGTTCACTCTAAATCTAGATGAACCTACGCATATAAAACAGGCCTATATATACTTCTTTCACAAAGCTAAAACATCTTATATTTTAAAACGGAGGGAGTACGTTTTATTTACTGGAATTTTACAAAAAAAAAACTGGGCAGTTCAAATTTTGAGTTCAAAATTTAGGAGTGAAACTTAAAATGTTCACCAGTTGTATGTCCAAATACCACGAGACTTTTTCAGAATGCATAATTCAACATAATCCATCCGATCCAAATTAATGTTATAGATTTGGCTAAATTCAGATATATAGTCATGTTTTAGTGCTAGCTACATTCGAATTTAGACAAATCTGAGAATATTACTATGGATTGGGGGAGTATTAGATTTACTGGAATTGTCTCACTTTTTTTTCGATAGTTTAATTTTGAGTTCGTGGTTTGGGAGATAAACTTAAAATGGCGTTTATTCGGAAACAACATGTCCGAATTTCTGAGAATGCAAAATGCAGCACATTAATTTACTGGATTTTTTCATCTTTTTTACATCTATTTTGAATTTTGAGTAATTTCTAGCTTTTGTAGCATGACTTTTTTGACACAAAAACACTAGGGAAGGCCCTTACTCGTGTCATTTTCTATTTTACACCTTTTATGTAGCATGACTTCAGCGGCATTTTTGTACCATTTCACTTATTTTTAGCTTGACTTGTAATTACTCCATAATACTGTTTGCAGCATGTAATTATACCAAAGGAAAGCCATGTATTGCCAATCATTGAAAACTCACAACTAAAACCAAGAAAAGCGTACTTGTTCACAACATGCTAATCACCTCTTGACGTTGAAAGTATATATCATAGTTTTCAAATTCTATAGCAACAAGTGTTGCTGAACAAAAGACTAGTTAGACCCTAAAATACATTTAGAGCATCTCCACCGGTCGTTGGATATTCTGGCGTTGTAAAAGTTGAATGTAGCGCGTGGCGGCAGCGTGTCCTTCGCTAGAGGCGGCAAATGGCGTGGCAAAATAGAGCACCGAAACATCCCCGCGGGCGCGCAATTTTAGCGTGCCCAAAACCGCGCGCACACGCATTTGCAAGCCAAAAAGATCTAGAAATAGCAGATAAAATATTTTAAACGAACATATATTACATCGGACGAACACGTGCAGTTAAAACAGAAATTAAACATAATCTACTCTTCATCCTCCGAGGTGGTGGTGTCATCGAATTCCGTCCAGAGGTCGTCCCACCTCGGGTCGTCATCCGAGATGGTGGTCGAGTCGGCGAGTGGGCATTGATGAACGCCTTGCGGCAACGGCGGGCCGCCCAGTACGCCTGGTACGCCCTTCTCTCGACCCTTTTGGCAGGCTTGTTCGTCTGCGGTACCAAAGTTGGCAGGCCAGCGCATGGCGGTACCTAAGTTGCCTGAAATTACCGCGTTTCGAAAAGTTGGGCCGCCAACTATCGAGAGGGGTCATTTCAATGCAAACTCGTCTCACCCCTACCAAATCCAAACATGCCGTAAAACTGCCCCGTGAAGTAGACGGTCGGGACCCTCATGTCAGTAATATTTCCGTGACGCGAGCGCCAACACGGCAACCACGTAGGCGAAACGAGATACTAAAGGAGCATCGTGCATTGACCAAATTCACAAATCCACTCTCTTCCTCCTTTCGCATGAACCCTAGCACCGGCGGTGTCGAAATCCCCTCTCCAACTAGAATGATCTCTTCGGGCATTTGACTTCTGGCGCCAAGTTGTTGTGCCTACTCGCTGCTACCGAGCTCTAATGCCGAACGTCGTGCCAGCCGTTGCGATGATCTAGCCCGCCTCTACCGCCGACGAGCTGAGCAGCGCGAAGGATGGCAGATCCATTTGCCGAGGAAGAAGTACTTCTGGCTAATTTCGGGTGAGCTACTCTTCTCTTTGCTATTCGCACTACCTATAACTGCTAGCTGGCTATTGGAATTACAAAGATATATCGAACATAGAATTGTTTGCTAGCACGACGCTGACAAACAATTCTTATCTTTTGTCTCCAATTTTCTGTCAACTAGGATCTTCACTGAACCCAAATACACGGTTCTGGTGAGCATATACGGCTACCTCGTTAAATTAGCACATGGAAAGAGCACGTGGAAACAGGCTCAGAGTCTGAAGATGGAAGTAGAGCATGTGCAGTTATGCACTGTCCCTAGTTTGGTTGCTGCTGTGCGTGAACTTGCTGAAATGAGGCCAGAGCAGACTGTACGGTTCAGCATCGTTGATGAACGAGGCTTCAGGGTTCCTATAGCATGTGACAGTCAGCTAATTGGGTTGATGAAACAGCATGTTAGCCTTCGCGTGGTTACGCTGGTGTGTAACATAGTGGATGAGGAAGCTCCTGCTACTAGGAGTCGCCCAGCTATTATTGGACATGGAGGTCTAACTCGAACCCCTGTTGTTGTTGAGAAAAATGTGGTTTCTCGTCCGCGACATGCTTTTGTCAGGCAACCTCCTCGTAGGAGTCCCCGTATTGCCGTTGTGGAAAATTCTGCTCTGGAATCTGCTGGTACTGGTCGTCCTCGTCCCCGTGCCCGTGTTGCTGCGGCTGCTCACCCAATCCATGCCGCTGTTGAGCAAACTAAGGCGTCCGGAGGCTGCCCCGCTGTTGTTTCCAAGACCGCCGCCTTGTGTGCTGCTCCTCCTCGAAACCGTCCTCAAGTTGTGCGAACCCATGCTCTGGAATCTGCTGGTACTAGTCGTCCTCGTGTTGTTGTTGATCTGGACGCTGTTGACCCAATCCCTGCCGCTGTTGAGCAAACTAAGGCTTGCGGAGGCTGCCCCACTATTGTTGCAAAGACTGAACCATTCTCTCCTCCTCGAACCCGTGCTCGGGTTCAGCGAGCTGCTGGTCTGAAGCCAACTCTTGGTCTGGACTCTGCTAGCACTCGAAACACTTCTGTTGTGGGAACTGCTCCTGATTGTCGAGGTGGCATGGCAGCAGCTGATCCTATTGTGGCTGCCGTTAGAAGGGGCCCTGCCTGTCCACCATGTAATGTAGCTCCCGCTGCTAAGGGCCCTCGCCCAACTCCTGGTCATGGTACTTCCACCGAGGTTGATCCAGCTAACGATGACGTTGGTGATGGCGGCGGTGGCATTGGGGCTGGGGCTGGGGCTGATGGTGCCGCTCCATCTCTCGAACCTCTCGGAGGTTCTATCCTGAAGAACCTGATGATGGCAAAGTAATCGTTCGTGTTGGTGTCACGGATTATACTACAAAATTAGATGATGGCACAGAAAAATTCTATGACGAGTTTGATGTAATCCTTGGCAGATACGACCCTGAAGTGGTAGAGTTATCTGACCTGATGGCATCATTACGTGTGAAGGTGCTGTGGGGGTCCTCCCAGGAAGCACGTTTGTTATATTATGGTTACAGGAGCAAAAAGGCTATCGAAGTGAAAGATACTAGGGATTTACTCGTACCGTTTACAAGGAAACATTATAAAGGTGAAGTTTACTTCCACTTGGTAGTGCTCACGGTTGGAGAGGAATTGGAACTCGACAATAGAGATGATGGACTTTTAGAAGGCATGCATGACCTGATCCATGGCATCACTGGGGCTGGTGCGACTGAGGGTGGCATCGAACAGAGGAGAGTCTTACAGAGGAGCGTCATAAAGAGGAGCAGGAAGAGCATCCCCAGAAAGGGCACCCCAAAGAAGAACGTCACCAAGGAGACCACGCCAGAGAAGAGGATGCCCAAGAATCGCACGACAAAAGGCACCATGCCGTAGAGTACACCCCTGAGATCCAGTCAAAATGCCACACCGAACGGTAGCAGCAAAAACACTAAGAGGGCTAGCACGGTGGTGAACACTCCCAGGAGTGGTAGCAAAGAGGCGAAGATGACCAGCACAGAGGCTACCACACCCAGTGGGAGCAGAAAAAACACTAATTTGGAGCGGAACACGCCGCTGTCAGGGAATTATGCCAACACGAAGGAGAACACGCCTAATAGCAGCAAAATGGATAATTTGGAGCAGAACACGCCGCTGAGGTCAGGCAATAATGCCAGCACGAAGGAGAAGACGCCCAATAGTAGCAGCAAAAGGGCTAATTTGGAGCGGAACACGCCGCTGGGGTCAGGCAATAATGCCAGCACGAAGGAGAACACGCCCAATAATAGAAGCAAAAGGTCTAATTTGAAGAAGAACACGCCGCAGAGGTCGGGCAATAATGCCAGCACCCTAGAGCCAACACCCGTGAGGGGAGGCGGTAAGGAGATCACACCCAAGAGCGGCAGCAAAAGGCCTAGTTCGATGGGGAATGGAACGCGGATGTCAAGCCCTACTGATACCATCAGGAAAGATTACATCAGGAAGGAGGATGTACACAGGAAGAGCAAGAGGGTTCTGTACACTCAAGATGAAATTGATTCTGACTGCTGTTTGTCCACTGAAGTACCTGGGATGCGTGCAAACGTAAGACCACCCCATGTGGTTGCAGCACAACCAACCGAGTGTCTTGGAGAAAACGGAGTTGCCGGTGAGGTGGACTGGGGCAATGTTCCTGTCCATCCGGGTGGAGACGATGGTGCAGCCCCACCCATGGGAGTCAATATGATGTGTGCAGTACTAGGCATTAGAGACGATGGCGAAGATTCTGAATCAGATGAAGAAGCAGGCACTATAGAGGATCAAGAATCTGGTGATGATGAAATAGACGAGGAACTTAATGATGAGGCTGGTATTCTAGTCGATGATTTGGGTGTTGAAGTAGAAGAAACGAAACATGACCACGAGTATCCTATAATTTCGGCCGGCACCAAGTTCAGGAGCATGCATGAGTTCAGGATGTCGTTCCGGCATTTTTGTATCAAGGGGGAGTTCGACGTTTATCGACTGAAGAACTCTATCGAGAGGTATGCGGCCGTTTGCAAGTTAACGTGGATGAATGGACGGGCCGAGGTACATTGTCCATGGAGGATCACAGCAAGATCCTTACCTGCGTCGACTGCAATTAGGGTATTGGGGCAATGAATGCAGCAAACCATTAGAACTCTCTTTCTCTCTCTTTTCACTCTACAACTACAATTGATGTGCGATATCTTTCTGGCAACTAGTCGACTCCGCTTATCTTTTAAATGAATCTGTGTTGCAGGTGAACAAAATGGGCCCTGTACACATGTGTCCGACAGGAAGCAAACTGAAATCCTCAATGGCTGATACGGAGTGGGTGGCTATGCAATCTATGTCCATACTAAAGGATAACCCTAAGGAGACCGCGAAGAATATTCAGACTAGCCTCGGTTCTGAATACAACATTGTCCTTCCGTATTACACGGTTTGGAAAGGTAAAGAGAAAGCTCTGGGGGTCTTGCACGGGGATTGGACCAATAGCTTCAGGATGCTGTACAACTTCAAGGCAGAGGTACAATCTAGGTGTCCGGGGAGTGTTGTGGAGATTGACACCGAATCAGAAGGTGGTAAAATATATTTCAAAAGATTTTTCATGGTGCTTAAACCTTGCATCAATGGATTCAAGGGCGGTTGTAGGCCGTATCTGAGTGTAGACAGCACTGTCCTAACTGGCAAATGGAAAGGCTACCTGCCATCTGCCACAACACTTGATGGTCACAACTGGATGTTCCCAGTGGCATTCGGGCTGTTTGAAACAGAAACGGAGGAAAACTGGGTCTGGTTTATGAGGCAGCTCAGGAGATCAATAGGCCACATGGATCCATTGGCTATATCAACGGATGCATGCAAAGGGCTGACGAATGCAGTGAAGGAGGTGTTCCCGCGAGCTAAAGGTAGAGAATGCCATGCCCATATGATGCTCAACTTGTACTCCCACTATGCAGGCAGCGTATTTCGTTACATGTTTCCTGCTGCTAGACTTTACAAACCTAGTAGCAGCGATTATTTCATGAGCAAGATTTTTGCCGAAGCCCCTAAACTTCCAGAGTACTTAGCCATCCATCATTCACAGTTATGGAAGAGGAGTCAATTCAACCCTGACATCAAAGTTGATTACATAAACAACAACCTTGCAGAATGCCTAAATAACTGGGTGAAGGACATAAAAGTGCGTCATGTTCATATCTTGATGGACAGCATACGTGGTATGATCATGAAGCTGTTAAATATAAGGAAAGAGATCGGTAGGAGACTTAGAGGACATATGCTACCGCCAGTTGTACAGCAACTGCACAAGAGAAGCCAAGGGCTTACTCATCTTAAGGTTCTCCCGTCAACCAACAGAAGCTGTGAGGTGGTCGATATGTCCAAGAGTGGCAAAAGGGATGTTGTGAACATCCAGCTGCGAGAATGCACCTGCTTAGAGTGGCAGCATACCGGTAAACCTTGCGACCATGCCTTGGCCTTCTTGGTGAAGAAAAGAACTCTACCACATTTGGATCAGTATTTGTCAGACTACTACTCTATGGAAAAGTTTAGAGCTGCGTACGCTGGATCTGTCGAGCCATGTATAGACCCATCTCAGTGGCCTCAAGTCCAACTGTCTTTCGAGCTTTGCCAGCCAGTTACAAAAAGGGGCAGAGGAAGACCCCAGGTGAATAGGTTTAAGAATTTTCTCGATAAGAAGGGTTCGGCTTTCTGTGCTACAAAGAAGGGCAAAAACAGATGCAAGACCTGCCATCTTATAAGCCATAGAGCAGTTGGATGTCCCCTTAATGCTCCCAAACCTAGGTATGAGATGGTACATTCACACAAAAAAATTGTTTATAGTTTGTAGATATAAGGTAGTAATCCATGTACTGTTTTTTTACAGGAAGCGCAAGGTAAGAAACAAGACAGCCGACTCAGTGATTTTGCTACGGGAAGAAAACCAAAATGAGTGGAGTGATGATGCCGGACAAGATTCTGGTGCTGATTGGCCTGACTTCCCTTGGCCCGGAGATGCAGGGTATATGAAGGTAAGAAAATTGGCACCTAGGAAGAGGAAGAAGGCAGGAGATGAAGAAGCCAGTGGACGTGAAGGAAAGAGGAAGAAAGTTGGCACCCAAGCAGAGAAAGAGGGCTAGCAGTGTAGCAGCCTAATGATGTATTGAACTTGAACCTATATATGTAGTTCGGTTAAACTCTGGAGCTGTGTGCGTGGAACTTGTCGGGCAAAACAATCTGCCTCTCCTACTCGGAGTAAAATGTATCGCGACTTTAGGATTTGATACGGCTGAGGCCACTAGTTGAATCCAAAACTGTGACTGTGCCACTACTATCTGAACAATCGCGATAGCTGAGTGGTTAAATCCTCTCCAAAATCGATGGGTGTTAGTGGCACAGACATGATTTATTTGTAGGCGCCTAATAAATCCCTGCTGTTGGCATTACACTTATGATAAGTTTCTGGGCTGGAAAACAATTTCTTAAGCTGGCCGCTACACTCCACGAAGCAGCAACTTATTTCAGCTGCTGGACAACGACATGGCAACATAAACTGCAAATGCAACAGATAATGCCCAGATAATGAGGAAATTATGTCCACTATCTGGCCTAATCTTGAGCCCGTCTATCTCACCACCTCCCTGCCCCTGCCTCCCCTGCACCTGGCGAAGCTCCCGGATATCTCGCTCCATCGCACGAATCTCCTCTTTCTTGTCCCACACAGCATCACGCAGATCCTGAACAAGCTCTTTGTGAAAACCTAGCAGTGGCTTTTCGATCCACACAAACTTGTCACAGCTAGTCCCCCTCCCTTCCTGCATAGTAGATCGAAGGAAACAAAAAAAAAAAGAATTACATTACGCTTTCCGGATCCGGGTTACCATTGTACCTACAGTAGGAACTTACTGCTCTGATGCTGCCGTTGCTGAATTTTCCTGCAGTATTTTCATCGGTCCACGAAATCCACCTCGGCATCTTCTCACCACACAAACACAGCATATCGGGGTAGTAATCATAGGGCGCCCTCCGGTACCTGATGGGGGCACCCGCCTGACGGTGTTGAGCTGACCCTGATTCCGCCTGAGACGAACTGCACGAGCTGCGAGCCATGAGCGAGGGGAGCAAGGGCAGAAGAAAGAGGAGCCTTTGGATGTAGGGTAGTGGTGAAGCGTGATTTATCCCTACTTAATAACTCGGGCAGAATCCTACCGTCCACATTCGGTTGACAGGTGGGGGACCTAGCGTGTGGACTTGTCAAAAGAAACTCGCGCCTTCGTGGTTCAAAAGCCCTGTCGCGTGCATTGGACGAAATTTTTTGGTACCTTGCCCGCGTACATATCACTGGGAGGTCTTGCTCAGGAACTAGACACGCCTGGCCCACAATCTTACTCCCTCCTAGGAACTTGTCATGGCTCGCGCCGGCAGATCCATCCGCTCCACCGCTTCCGGTAGGGCTCGCCGCGGCAGATCCACCCCAAGATCCTACCGTCGCAGTATCAAATGGCCATGGTTTCTTGAGAGGAGCAACGATGCTACGTATGCGAGCTCGGCCCCTCCTACCTGTAGAAGGACTGATGCGGCATCGAGCTCGAGCAGGAGCCGCCAGGCGCGACGGTGCTTGGTCCATGCCAACCCCGTCACCTTCGTCATTGTCGATTCTGATGTGGAGGGCGACGGGGATGAAGCTGTCCAGAACGCCATTGTTGCCTCCTTGGCGAAGGGCAAGCCACGGGCGGGAGTGGATGTCGCCGGGAAGGGCATGGCGATGTCACCAATCGAGGTGGACTCCGACGACAGCTGTGTGATGTGGGTTTAGATGTTGTTTAGGATGGTTGCAATTTCGGTTGTGTTTAATGCGAGTACAATTATTGTAATGTGTTTGTCGAGCTATATTAAGAATGTGTGCAATAGCAGCCGGTGAGTGCTTCCACTTTAGAAATTGTGTCTGTGCCATTTGCATGTTGCATTATCAACGTAGATTACTTGTAAACAATCCAACGAAAATCATCAGATTACAACCATCGAATGGGAGTGGCAGGATGGAAGAGAAGTTGGGACAATGGCTTCGAGGGGAAGGACACTGGCAGGTGGGCCCTCGGAACACGTGACACTGATATGCAGGAGCGGGAGCATACGGTATTGCCGGTCTGTCTAGAGCAAGCGAACTTTGCAACGTGACAACAGCAAGCTGATTGGACCAATATAATAAATCGTTGAAGTATTAAGGAGTACTGAAAACTACAACTGGGGTATATTCGCATAACACGTATGCTCTAAGCACGTGAGAAGCATCGCTTAAGTCTAACACTAACGACAGCACAAGTACTACATTTGTCTGTCGGTCTTCTCGATACAAATGTAGAAATGCATCTGCCTGTTCGGTCCAGCACCGACAAGGTACTGAGATGGCACGCATAGGATCGACCTTAGGTCCACATACTCCACCTCCTGCGGCGTCGGGCCGCTCGGTGCCTCGGCTAGCACAAGAATGCTATCCGACGACGGCGGCTGGGCGTTCGCCCACATGTGCACCGTGTATACGGGCCAGGCGCACGAGACTGACCTGACGCATACGACACCCACGATGGTGGGCCCGGCTCTGGTTCCCAGAACACCGGCGGTGATGGTCAGGACGAAAACAGAGCCGTCCCCCCCTGGAAAATTAGGAGGCGGCATGCCGAGTCAGTGAGCGGCACCTACTCTTGGAGAAGTTGGGCTTGCCCGTACGAGATCCTAATCACTTCGATCAAGTGCCCATCTGCAAGGTGGATGACGAGCTCTGCCGGCGGGCCGGTGTAGTTGCAGCCCGGCTCCGTGCAAGCGCACGCGCCATGCAGGCACGCGAGCTCGTGGAGCGGGAGCTCGCGGTAGGAGTAACGGCGAAAGAATCCTGGGTGGGAGCACACGAGCGGGAACGCCGCTGCGAAGTTGCGCGCGAGGATCTCTAGATTCTTGGGCTCCCACATCTACCACAACTGAAGTTCGTCGAGAAATCGGAAAAAAGATCAGCAGTTAGATTGGCGAATAGCAGGAATGTGTAGGATAAATTCAAAAGCTTGTAAAATGATTTCTTACCATGAAGGTAGCGACCAGAGAATTGGCGGATGTCATCGGCTTGCGGCTACGGCAGGATGGAAGTGAAGTGGGGAAAGTGGCTTCGAGGGGAAGGAAGAGAAGTACGGGGAGGAAGAGAAGTAACGGGGACGTGACACTGGGATATGGCCCACTGAACTCATGAGTCGTAACACTCGCAACATGCCAGTTTGTCCAGAGCAAGTGTGGCCAATCATGCCGCAGAACAGCCTACTCGAGGATCGCTCTCGCAAAGACCATCCCAATCGTCCAAGCGCCCCAATCGAACGGTATGTAACAATCGTCAAGCAGAACAACTGTGTTATGGCGTGCCTTCTAGAAGACTCGGTCTAACGGTGGATCCATTGGGGGCAGTGCTAGTTTTAGTATAAGAACAAGCATGAAATGACTCAAATGGATCCATGTGTGGTTTGTGGAAATAACACACATGCAATGACTCTAGTGGTTGATCCATGTGTGGTTTATGGAAATAACACACATGCAATGACTGTAATGGATTCATAAATGGTTTATGGAAAAGAAAACACATGCAATGACTCTAGTGCTGGTTTGTGGTTTTAGTATAAGAACACACATGTAGTGACTCTAGTGGTTGATCCATGTGTGGTTTGTGGAAAGAACACACATGCAATGACCACTGGTGGATCCATGTTGGTTTTAGTATAAGAACACACATGCAATGACTCTAGTGGTTGATCCATGTTTGTTTGTGGAAATAACACACATGCAATGACTCTAGTGGTTGATCCATGTAAGGTTTGTGAAAAGAACACACATGCAATGACTCTAGTGTTGGTTTTAGTATAAGAAAACACATGCAATGACCCTAGTGGTTGATCCATGTGTGGTTTGTGGAAATAACACATCTGCAATGACTCTAGTGGTTGATCCATGTGTGGTTTGTGGAAATAACACACATGCAATGACTCTAATGGGTCCACATGTGGTTTGTGGAAAGAACACACATGCAATGACCACTGGTTGATCCAGAAGTTGTTTGTGGAAAAGAACACACTTGCAATGACCACTGGTTGATCCATGTGTGGTTTGTGGAAAAGAACAGACATGCAATGACGCTAGTGCTGGTTTCTGGTTTTAGTATAAGAACAAACATGCAATGACTGTAAGGGGTCCACATATGTGGTTTGTGGAAAAACACACATGTAATGACTCTAGTTGATCCATATGTGGTTTGTGGAAAGAACACACATGCAATGACCACTGGTGGATCCATGTGTGGTTTGTGGAAAAAAACACACATGCAATGACTCTAGTGCTGGTGTGTCGTTTTAGTATAAGAACAAACATGCAATGACTCTAGTGGTTGATCCATGTCTGGTTTGTGGAGAGAACACACATGCAATGACTCTAGTGGTGGATTTATGTGTGGTTTGTGGAAAAGAACACACATGCAATGACTCTAGTGCTGATTTGTGGTTTTAGTATAAGAACAAACATGCAATGACTCTAGTGGTTGATCCATGTGTGGTTTGTGGAAAGAACACACATGCAATGACTAGTGGTTGATCCATATGTGGTTTGTGGAAAGAACACACATGCAATGACCACTAGTGGATCCATGTGTGGTTTGTGGAAAAGAACACACATGCAATGAATGTAGTGTTGGTTTGTGGTTTTAGTATAAGAACAAACATGCAATTACTCTAGTGGTTGATCCATGTGGTTTGTGGAAAGAACACACATGCAATGACTCTGGTTGATCCATATGTGGTTTGTGGAAAGAACACACATGCAATGACCACTAGTGGATCCATGTGTGGTTTGTGGAAAATAACACACATGCAATGACTCTAGTGCAGGTTTGTGGTTTTAGTATAAGAACAAACATGCAATGACTCTAGTGGTTGATCCATGTGTGGTTTGTGGAAAGAACACACATGCAATGACTCTGGTTGATCCATGTGTGGTTGGTGGAAAGAACACACATGCAATGACCACTCGTGGATCCATGTGTGGTTTGTGGAAAAGAACACACATGCAATGACTCTAGTACTGGTTTGTGGTTTTAGTATAAGAACACACATGCAATGACTCTAGTGGTTGATCCATGTGTGGTTTGTGGAAATAACACACATGCAATGACCACTGGCTCATCCATGCGTGGTTTGTGGAAAGAACACACATGCAATGACCTCTGTGGATCCATGTTGGTTTTAGTATAAGAACACACATGCAATGACTCTAGTGGTTGATCCATGTTTGTTTGTGGAAATAACACACATGCAATGACTCTAGTGGTTGATCGAAGTGTGGTTTGTGAAAAGAACACACATGCAATGACTCTAGTGTTGGTTTTAGTATAAGAACACACATGCAATGACTCTAGTGGTTGATCCATGTTTGTTTGTGGAAATAACACATATGCAATGACCCTAGTGGTTGATCCATGTGTGGTTTGTGAAAAGAACACACATGCAATGACTCTAGTGTTGGTTTTAGTATAAGAACACACATGCAATGACTCTAGTGGTTGATCCATGTGTGGTTTGTGGAAATAACACACATGCAATGACCACTGGTGGATCCATGTTGGTTTTAGTATAAGAACACACATGCAATGACTCTAGTGGTTGATCCATGTTTGTTTGTGGAAAGAACACACATGCAATGACTCTGGTTGATCCATATGTGGTTTGTGGAAAAGAACACACATGCAATGACCACTGGTGGGTCCATGTGTGGTTTGTGGAAAAGAACACACATGCAATGACTCTAGTGATGGTTTGTGGTTTTAGTATAAGAACAAACATGCAATGACTCTAGTGGTTGATCCATGTGTGGTTGGTGGAAAGAACACACATGCAATGACTCTGGTGATTGATCCATGTGTGGTTTGTGGAAAGAACACACATGCAATGACCACTGGTGGATCCATGTGTGGTTTGTGGAAAAGAACACACATGCAATGACTCTGCTACTGGTTTGCTGTTTTAGTATAAGAACACACATGCAATGACTCTACTGGTTGATCCATGTGTGGTTTGTGGAAATAACACGCATGCAATGACTCTATTGGTTGATCCATCTGTGGTTTGTGGAAATAACACACATGCAATGACCACTGGTGGATCCATGTTGGTTTTAGTATAAGAACACACATGCAATTACTCTAGTACTGGTTTGTGGTTTTAGTATAAGAACACACATGCGATGACTCTAGTGGTTGATACATGTGTGGTGTTTGGAAATAACACACATGCAATGAGTCTAGTGGTTGATCCATGTGTGGTTTGTGGAAAGAACACACATGCAATGACCACTGCTGGATCCATGTTGGTCTTAGTATAAGAACACACATGCAATGACTCTAGTGGTTGATCCATGTTTGTTTGTGAAAATGACATACATGCAATGACTCTAGTGGTTGATCCATGTGTGGTTTGTGAAAAGAACACACATGCAATGACTCTAGTGTTTGTTTTAGTATAAGAACACACATGAAATGACTCTAGTGGTTGATCCATGTGTGGTTTGTGGAAATAACACATGCAATGACTCTAGTGGTTGATCCATGTGTGGTTTGTGGAAATAACACACATGCAATGACTCTAGTGGGTCCACATGTGTGGTTTGTGGAAAGAACACACATGCAATGACTCTGGTTGATCCATATGTGGTTTGTGGAAAAACACACATGCAATGACCACTGGTGGATCCATGTGTGGTTTGTGGAAAAGAACACACATGCAATGACTCTAGTGCTGGTTTGTGGTTTTAGTATAAGAACAAACATGCAATGACTCTAGTGGTTGATCCATGTGTGGTTTGTGGAAAGAACACACATGCAATGACTCTAGTGGTTGATCCATATGTGGTTTGTGGAAAGAACACACATGCAATGACTCTAGTGTTGGTTTGTGGTTTTAGTATAAGAACAAACATGCAATTAGTCTAGTGGTTGATCCATGTGTGGTTTGTGGAAAGAACACACATGCGATGACTCTGGTTGATCCATATGTGGTTTGTGGAAAGAACACACATGCAATGACCACTGGTGGATCCATGTGTGGTTTGTTGAAAAGAACACACATGCAATGACTCTAGTGCTGGTTTGTGGTTTTAGTAGAAGAACAAACATGCAATGACTCTAGTATTTGATCCATGTGTGGTTGGTGGAAAGAACACACATGCAATGACTCTGGTGGTTGATCCATGTGTGGTTTGTGGAAAGAACACACATGCAATGACCACTGGTGGATCCATGTGTGGTTTGTGGAAAAGAACACACATGCAATGACTCTGGTACTGGTTTGCTGTTTTAGTATAAGAACACACATGCAATGACTCTACTGGTTGATCCATGTGTGGTTTGTGGAAATAACACACATGCAATGACTCTACTGGTTGATCCATGTGTGGTTTGTGGAAATAACACACATGCAATAACTCTATTGGTTGATCCATGTGTGGTTTGTGGAAAGAACACACATGCAATGACCACTGGTGGATCCATGTTGGTTTTAGTATAAGAACACACATGCAATTACTCTAGTACTGGTTTGTGGTTTTAGTATAAGAACACACATGCAATGAGTCTAGTGGTTGATACATGTGTGGTTTGTGGAAATAACACACATGCAATGACTATAGTGGTTGATCTATGTGTGGATTGTGGAAAGAACACACATGCAATGACCACTGCTGGATCCATGTTGGTCTTAGTATAAGAACACACATGCAATGACTCTAGTGGTTGATCCATGTTTGTTTGTGGAAATGACATACATGCAATGACTCTAGTGGTTGATCCATGTGTGGTTTGTGAAAAGAACACACATGCAATGACTCTAGTGTTTGTTTTAGTATAAGAACACACATGAAATGACTCTAGTGGTTGATCCATGTGTGGTTTGTGGAAATAACACATGCAATGACTCTAGTGGTTGATCCATGTGTGGTTTGTGGAAATAACACACATGCAATGACTCTAGTGGTTCCACATGTGTGGTTTGTGGAAAGAACACACATGCAATGACTCTGGGGTATCCATCTGTGGTTTGTGGAAAGAACACACATGCAATGACCACTGGTGGACCCATGTGTGGTTTGTTGAAAAGAACACACATGCAATGACTCTAGTGCTAGTTTGTGGTTTTAGTATAAGAACAAACATGCAATGACTCTAGTGGTTGATCCATGTGTGGTTTGTGGAAAGAACACACATGCAATGACTGTAGTGTTGGTTTGTGGTTTTAGTATAAGAACAAACATGCAATTAGTCTAGTGGTTGATCCATGTGTGGTTTGTGGAAAGAACACACATGCGATGACTCTGGTTGATCCATATGTGGTTTATGGAAAGAACACACATGCAATGACCACTGGTGGATCCATGTGTGGTTTGTGGAAAAGAACACACATGCAATGACTCTAGTGCTGGTTTGTGGTTTTAGTATAAGAACAAACATGCAATGACTCTAGTGGTTGATCCATGTGTGGTTGGTGGAAAGAACACATATGCAATGACTCTGGTGGTTGATCCATGTGTGGTTTGTGGAAAGAACACACATGCAATGACCACTGGTGGATCCATGTGTGGTTTGTGGAAAAGAACACACATGCAATGACTCTGCTACTGGTTTGCTGTTTTAGTATAAGAACACACATGCAATGACTCTACTGGTTGATCCATGTGTGGTTTGTGGAAATAACACGCATGCAATGACTCTATTGGTTGATCCATGTGTGGTTTGTGGAAAGAACACACATGCAATGACCACTGGTGGATCCATGTTGGTTTTAGTATAAGAACACACATGCAATTACTCTAGTACTGGTTTGTGGTTTTAGTATAAGAACACACATGCGATGACTCTAGTGGTTGATACATGTGTGGTGTTTGGAAATAACACACATGCAATGACTCTAGTGGTTGATCCATGTGTGGTTTGTGGAAAGAACACACATGCAATGACCACTGCTGGATCCATGTTGGTCTTAGTATAAGAACACACATGCAATGACTCTAGTGGTTGATCCATGTTTGTTTGTGGAAATGACATACATGCAATGACTCTAGTGGTTGATCCATGTGTGGTTTGTGAAAAGAACACACATGCAATGACTCTAGTGTTTGTTTTAGTATAAGAACACACATGAAATGACTCTAGTGGTTGATCCATGTGTGGTTTGTGGAAATAACACATGCAATGACTCTAGTGGTTGATCCATGTGTGGTTTGTGGAAATAACACACATGCAAGGACTCTAGTGGGTCCACATGTGTGGTTTGTGGAAAGAACACACATGCAATGACTCTACTGGTTGATCCATGTGTGGTTTGTGGAAATAACACACATGCAATGACTCTACTGGTTGATCCATGTGTGGTTTGTGGAAATAACACACATGCAACGACTCTATTGGTTGATCCATGTGTGGTTTGTGGAAAGAACACACATGCAATGACCACTGGTGGATCCATGTTGGTTTTAGTATAAGAACACACATGCAATTACTCTAGTACTGGTTTGTGGTTTTAGTATAAGAACACACATGCAATGACTCTAGTGGTTGATACATGTGTGGTTTGTGGAAATAACACACATGCAATGACTCTAGTGGTTGATCTATGTGTGGATTGTGGAAAGAACACACATGCAATGACCACTGCTGGATCCATGTTGGTCTTAGTATAAGAACACACATGCAATGACTCTAGTGGTTGATCCATGTTTGTTTGTGGAAATGACATACATGCAATGACTCTAGTGGTTGATCCATGTGTGGTTTGTGAAAAGAACACATATGCAATGACTCTAGTGTTTGTTTTAGTATAAGAACACACATGAAATGACTCTAGTGGTTGATCCATGTGTGGTTTGTGGAAATAACACATGCAATGACTCTAGTGGTTGATCCATGTGTGGTTTGTGGAAATAACACACATGCAATGACTCTAGTGGTTCCACATGTGTGGTTTGTGGAAAGAACACACATGCAATGACTCTGGGGTATCCATCTGTGGTTTGTGGAAAGAACACACATGCAATGACCACTGGTGGATCCATGTGTGGTTTGTGGAAAAGAACACACATGCAATGACTCTAGTGCTAGTTTGTGGTTTTAGTATAAGAACAAACATGCAATGACTCTAGTGGTTGATCCATGTGTGGTTTGTGGAAAGAACACACATACAATGACTGTAGTGTTGGTTTGTGGTTTTAGTATAAGAACAAACATGCAATTAGTCTAGTGGTTGATCCATGTGTGGTTTGTGGAAAGAACACACATGCGATGACTCTGGTTGATCCATATGTGGTTTGTGGAAAGAACACACATGCAATGACCACTGGTGGATCCATGTGTGGTTTGTGGAAAAGAACACACATGCAATGACTCTAGTGCTGGTTTGTGGTTTTAGTATAAGAACAAACATGCAATGACTCTAGTGGTTGATCCATGTGTGGTTGGTGGAAAGAACACACATGCAATGACTCTGGTGGTTGATCCATGTGTGGTTTGTGGAAAGAACACACATGCAATGACCACTGGTGGATCCATGTGTGGTTTGTGGAAAAGAACACACATGCAATGACTCTGCTACTGGTTTTGCTGTTTTAGTATAAGAACACACATGCAATGACTCTACTAGTTGATCCATGTGTGGTTTGTGGAAATAACACGCATGCAATGACTCTATTGGTTGATCCATGTGTGGTTTGTGGAAAGAACACACATGCAATGACCACTGGTGGATCCATGTTGGTTTTAGTATAAGAACACACATGCAATTACTCTAGTACTGGTTTGTGGTTTTAGTATAAGAACACACATGCGATGACTCTAGTGGTTGATACATGTGTGGTGTTTGGAAATAACACACATGCAATGACTCTAGTGGTTGATCCATGTGTGGTTTGTGGAAAGAACACACATGCAATGACCACTGCTGGATCCATGTTGGTCTTAGTATAAGAACACACATGCAATGACTCTAGTGGTTGATCCATGTTTGTTTGTGGAAATGACATACATGCAATGACTCTAGTGGTTGATCCATGTGTGGTTTGTGAAAGGAACACACATGCAATGACTCTAGTGTTTGTTTTAGTATAAGAACACACATGAAATGACTCTAGTGGTTGATCCATGTGTGGTTTGTGGAAATAACACATGCAATGACTCTAGTGGTTGATCCATGTGTGGTTTGTGGAAATAACACACATGCAAGGACTCTAGTGGGTCCACATGTGTGGTTTGTGGAAAGAACACACATGCAATGACTCTACTGGTTGATCCATGTGTGGTTTGTGGAAATAACACACATGCAATGACTCTACTGGTTGATCCATGTGTGGTTTATGGAAATAACACACATTCAATGACTCTATTGGTTGATCCATGTGTGGTTTGTGGAAAGAACACACATGCAATGACCACTGGTGGATCCATGTTGGTTTTAGTATAAGAACACACATGCAATTACTCTAGTACTGGTTTGTGGTTTTAGTATAAGAACACACATGCAATGACTCTAGTGGTTGATACATGTGTGGTTTGTGGAAATAACACACATGCAATGACTCTAGTGGTTGATCTATGTGTGGATTGTGGAAAGAACACACATGCAATGACCACTGCTGGATCCATGTTGGTCTTAGTATAAGAACACACATGCAATGACTCTAGTGGTTGATCCATGTTTGTTTGTGGAAATGACATACATGCAATGAGTCTAGTGGTTGATCCATGTGTGGTTTGTGAAAAGAACACACATGCAATGACTCTAGTGTTTGTTTTAGTATAAGAACACACATGAAATGACTCTAGTGGTTGATCCATGTGTGGTTTGTGGAAATAACACATGCAATGACTCTAGTGGTTGATCCATGTCTGGTTTTTGGAAATAACACACATGCAATGACTCTAGTGGTTCCACATGTGTGGTTTGTGGAAAGAACACACATGCAACGACTCTGGGGTATCCATCTGTGGTTTGTGGAAAGAACACACATGCAATGACTCTACTGGTTGATCCATGTGTGGTTTATGGAAATAACACACATGCAATGACTCTATTGGTTGATCCATGTGTGGTTTGTGGAAAGAACACACATGCAATTACCACTGGTGGATCCATGTTGGTTTTAGTATAAGAACACACATGCAATTACTCTAGTACTGGTTTGTGGTTTTAGTATAAGAACACACATGCAATGACTCTAGTGGTTGATACATGTGTGGTTTGTGGAAATAACACACATGCAATGACTCTAGTGGTTGATCTATGTGTGGATTGTGGAAAGAACACACATGCAATGACCACTGCTGGATCCATGTTGGTCTTAGTATAAGAACACACATGCAATGACTCTAGTGGTTGATCCATGTTTGTTTGTGGAAATGACATACATGCAATGAGTCTAGTGGTTGATCCATGTGTGGTTTGTGAAAAGAACACACATGCAATGACTCTAGTGTTTGTTTTAGTATAAGAACACACATGAAATGACTCTAGTGGTTGATCCATGTGTGGTTTGTGGAAATAACACATGCAATGACTCTAGTGGTTGATCCATGTCTGGTTTTTGGAAATAACACACATGCAATGACTCTAGTGGTTCCACATGTGTGGTTTGTGGAAAGAACACACATGCAATGACTCTGGGGTATCCATCTGTGGTTTGTGGAAAGAACACACATGCAATGACCACTGGTGGATCCATGTGTGGTTTGTGGAAAAGAACACACATGCAATGACTCTAGTGCTAGTTTGTGGTTTTAGTATAAGAACAAACATGCAATGACTCTAGTGGTTGATCCATGTGTGGTTTGTGGAAAGAACACACATGCAATGACTGTAGTGTTGGTTTGTGGTTTTAGTATAAGAACAAACATGCAATTAGTCTAGTGGTTGATCCATGTGTGGTTTGTGGAAAGAACACACATGCGATGACTCTGGTTGATCCATATGTGGTTTGTGGAAAGAACACACATGCAATGACCACTGGTGGATCCATGTGTGGTTTGTGGAAAAGAACACACATGCAATGACTCTAGTGCTGGTTTGTGGTTTTAGTATAAGAACAAACATGCAATGACTCTAGTGGTTGATCCATGTGTGGTTGGTGGAAAGAACACACATGCAATGACTCTGGTGATTGATCCATGTGTGGTTTGTGGAAAGAACACACATGCAATGACCACTGGTGGATCCATGTGTGGTTTGTGGAAAAGAACACACATGCAATGACTCTGCTACTGGTTTGTTGTTTTAGTATAAGAACACACATGCAATGACTCTACTGGTTGATCCATGTGTGGTTTGTGGAAATAACACGCATGCAATGACTCTATTGGTTGATCCATCTGTGGTTTGTGGAAATAACACACATGCAATGACCACTGGTGGATCCATGTTGGTTTTAGTATAAGAACACACATGCAATTACTCTAGTACTGGTTTGTGGTTTTAGTATAAGAACACACATGCGATGACTCTAGTGGTTGATACATGTGTGGTGTTTGGAAATAACACACATGCAATGACTCTAGTGGTTGATCCATGTGTGGTTTGTGGAAAGAACACACATGCAATGACCACTGCTGGATCCATGTTGGTCTTAGTATAAGAACACACATGCAATGACTCTAGTGGTTGATCCATGTTTGTTTGTGCAAATGACATACATGCAATGACTCTAGTGGTTGATCCATGTGTGGTTTGTGAAAAGAACACACATGCAATGACTCTAGTGTTTGTTTTAGTATAATAACACACATGAAATGACTCTAGTGGTTGATCCATGTGTGGTTTGTGGAAATAACACATGCAATGACTCTAGTGGTTGATCCATGTGTGGTTTGTGGAAATAACACACATGCAATGACTCTAGTGGGTCCACATGTGTGGTTTGTGGAAAGAACACACATGCAATGACTCTGGTTGATCCATATGTGGTTTGTGGAAAAAACACACATGCAATGACCACTGGTGGATCCATGTGTGGTTTGTGGAAAAGAACGCACATGCAATGACTCTAGTGCTGGTTTGTGGTTTTAGTATAAGAACAAACATGCAATGACTCTAGTGGTTGATCCATGTGTGGTTTGTAGAAAGAACACACATGCAATGACTCTAGTGGTGGATCCATGTGTGGTTTGTGGAAAAGAACACACATGCAATGACTCTAGTGCTGGTTTGTGGTTTTAGTATAAGAACAAACATGCAATGACTCTAGTGGTTGATCCATGTGTGGTTTGTGGAAAGAACACACATGCAATGACTAGTGGTTGATCCATATGTGGTTTGTGGAAAGAACACACATGCAATGACCACTGGTGGATCCATGTGTGGTTTGTGGAAAAGAACACACATGCAATGACTCTAGTGCTGGTTTGTGGTTTTAGTATAAGAACAAACATGCAATGACTCTAGTGGTTGATCCATGTGTGGTTGGTGGAAAGAACACACATGCAATGACTCTGGTGGTTGATCCATGTGTGGTTTGTGGAAAGAACACACATGCAATGACCACTGGTGGATCCATGTGTGGTTTGTGGAAAAGAACACACATGCTATGACTCTGCTACTAGTTTGTTGTTTTAGTATAAGAACACACATGCAATGACTCTACTGGTTGATCCATGTGTGGTTTGTGGAAATAACACACATGCAATGACTCTATTGGTTGATCCATGTGTGGTTTGTGGAAAGAACACACATGCAATGACCACTGGTGGATCCATGTTGGTTTTAGTATAGGAACACACATGCAATTACTCTAGTACTGGTTTGTGGTTTTAGTATATGAACACACATGCAATGACTCTAGTGGTTGATACATGTGTGGTTTTTGGAAATAACACACATGCAATGACTCTAGTGGTGGTATGTGGTTTTAGTATAAGAACAAACATGCAATGACTCTAGTGGTTGATCCATGTGTGGTTGGTGGAAAGAACACACATGCAATGACTCTGGTGGTTGATCCATGTGTGGTTTGTGGAAAGAACACACATGCAATGACCACTGGTGGATCCATGTGTGGTTTGTGGAAAAGAACACACATGCAATGACTCTGGTACTGGTTTGTTGTTTAAGTATAAGAACAGACATGCAATGACTCTAATGGTTGATCCATGTGTTGTTTGTGGAAATAACACACATGCAATGACTCTAGTGGTTGATCCATGTGTGGTTTGTGGAAAGAACACACATGCAATAACCACTGGTGGGTCCATGTTGGTTTTAGTATAAGAACACACATGCAATGACTCTAGTGGTTGATCCATGTTTGTGGAAAGAACACACATGCAATGACTCTGGTGGATCCATATGTGGTTTGTGGAAAGAACACACATGCAATGACCACTGGTGGATCCATGTGTGGTTTGTGGAAAAGAACACACATGCAATGACTCTAGAGCTGGTTTGTGGTTTTAGTATAAGAACAAACATGCAATGACTCTAGTGGTTGATCCATGTGTGGTTCGTAGAAAGAACACACATGCAATGACTCTAGTGGTGGATCCATGTGTGGTTTGTGGAAAAGAACACACATGCAATGACTCTAGTGCTGGTTTGTGGTTTTAGTATAAGAACAAACATGCAATGACTCTAGTGGTTGATCCATGTGTGGTTTGTGGAAAGAACACACATGCAATGACTAGTGGTTGATCCATATGTGGTTTGTGGAAAGAACACACATGCAATGACCACTGGTGGATCCATGTGTGGTTTGTGGAAAAGAACACACATGCAATGACTGTAGTGTTGGTTTATAGTTTTAGTATAAGAACAAACATGCAATTAGTCTAGTGGTTGATCGATGTGTGGTTTGTGCAAAGAACACACATGCGATGACTCTGGTTGATCCATATGTGGTTTGTGGAAAGAACACACATGCAATGACCACTGGTGGATCCATGTGTGGTTTGTGGAAAAGAAAACACATGCAATGACTCTAGTGCTGGATTATGGTTTTAGTATAAGAACAAACATGCAATGACTCTAGTGGTTGATCCATGTGTGGTTGGTGGAAAGAACACGCATGCAATGACTCTGGTGGTTGATCTATGTGTGGTTTGTGGAAAGAACACACATGCAATGACCACTGGTGGATCCATGTGTGGTTTGTGGAAAAGAACACACATGCAATGACTCTAGTGCTGGTTTGTGGTTTTAGTATAAGAACAAACATGCAATGACTCTAGTGGTTGATCCATGTGTGGTTGGTGGAAAGAACACACATGCAATGACTCTGGTGGTTGATCCATGTGTGGTTTGTGGAAAGAACACACATGCAATGACCACTGGTGGATCCATGTGTGGTTTGTGGAAAACAACACACATGCAATGACTCTCGTACTGGTTTGTGGTTTTAGTATAAGAACACACATGCAATGACTCTAGTGGTTGATACATGTGTGGTTTGTGGAAATAACACACATGCAATGACTCTAGTGGTTGATCCATGTGTAGTTTGTGGAAAGAACACACATGCAATAACCACTGCTGGATCCATGTTGGTCTTAGTATAAGAACACACATGCAATGACTCTAGTGGATGATCCAATATTGTTTGTGGAAATGACATACATGCAATGACTCTAGTGGTTGATCCATGTGTGGTTTGTGAAAAGAACACACATGCAATGACTCTAGTGTTTGTTTTAGTATAAGAACACACATGAAATGACTCTAGTGGTTGATCCATGTGAGGTTTGTGGAAATAAAACATGCAATGACTCTAGTGGTTGATCCATGTGTGGTTTGTGGAAATAACACACATGCAATGACTCTAGTGGGTCCACATGTGTGGTTTGTGGAAAGAACACACATGCAATGACTCTGGTTGATCCATATGTGGTTTGTGGAAAGAACACACATGCAATGACCACTGGTGGATCCATGTGTGGTTTGTGGAAAAGATCACACATGCAATGACTCTAGTGCTAGTTTGTGGTTTTAGTATAAGAACAAACATGCAATGACTCTAGTGGTTGATCCATGTGTGGTTTGTGGAAAGAACACACATGCAATGACTCTGGTTGATCCATATGTGGTTTGTGGAAAGAACAGACATGCAATGACCACTGGTGGATCCATGTGTGGTTTGTGGAAAAGAACACACATGCAATGACTCTAGTGTTGGTTTGTGGTTTGAGTATAAGAACAAACATGCAATGACTCTAGTGGTTGATCCATGAGTGGTTTGTGGAAATAACACACATGCAATGACTCTAGTGGTTGATCCATGTGTGGTTTGTGGAAAGAACACACATGCAATGACCACTGGTGGATCCATGTGTGGTTTGTGGAAAGAACACACATGCAATGACTCTAGTTGATCCATGTGTGGTTTGTGGAAAGAACACACATGCAATGACCACTGGTGGATCCATGTGTGGTTTGTGGAAAAGAACGCACATGCAATGACTCTAGTGGTTGATCCATGTTTGTTTGTGGAAATAACACACATGCAATGACCACTGGTGGATCCATGTGTGGTTTGTGGAAAGAACACACATGCAATGACTCTGGTTGATCCATGTGTGGTTTGTGGAAAGAACACACAAGCAATGACTCTAGTGGTTGATCCATGTCTAGTTTGTGAAAAGAACACGCATGCAATGACTGTAGTGTTGGTTTTAGTATAAGAACAGACATGCAATGACTCTAGTGGTTGATCCATGTGTGGTTTGTGGAAATAACACACATGCAATGACTCTAGTGGTTGATCCATGTGTGGTTTGTGGAAAGAACACACATGCAATGACCACTGGTGGGTCCATGTTGGTTTTAGTATAAGAACACACATGCAATGACTCTAGTGGTTGATCCATGTTTGTTTGTGGAAAGAACACACATGCAATGACTTTGGTTGATCCATAGGTGGTTTGTGGAAAGAACACACATGCAATGACCACTGGTGGATCCATGTGTGGTTTGTGGAAAAGAATACACATGCAATGATTCTAGTGCTGGTTTATGGTTTTAGTATAAGAACAAACATGCAATGACTCTAGTGGTTGATCCATGTGTGGTTTGTAGAAAGAACATACATGCAATGACTCTAGTGGTGGATCCATGTGTGGTTTGTGGATAAGAACACACATGCAATGACTCTAGTGCTGGTTTTTGGTTTTAGTATAAGAACAAACATTTATATGACTCTAGTGGTTGATCCATGTGTGGTTTGTGCAAAGAAAACACATGCAATGACTAGTGGTTGATCCATATGTGGTTTGTGGAAAGAACACACATGCAATGACCACTGGTGGATCCATGTGTGGTTTGTGGAAAAGAACACACA
Source organism: Avena sativa (assembly GCA_916181665.1). NCBI lineage: Eukaryota > Viridiplantae > Streptophyta > Magnoliopsida > Poales > Poaceae > Avena > Avena sativa. The sequence continues at coordinate 370,652,792 of OV702290.1, forward strand.
TGCAATGACTGTAGTGTTGGTTTGTGGTTTTAGTATAAGAACAAACATGCAATTAGTCTAGTGGTTGATCCATTTGTGGTTTGTGGAAAGAACACACATGCGATGACTCTGGTTGATCCATATGTGGTTTGTGGAAAGAACACACATGCAATGACCACTGGTGCATCCATGTGTGGTTTGTGGAAAAGAACACACATGCAATGACTCTAGTGCTGGTTTGTGGTTTTGGTATAAGAACAAACACGCAATGACTCTAGTGGTTGATCCATGTGTGGTTGGTGGAAAGAACACACATGCAATGACTCTGGTGGTTGATCCATGTGTGGTTTGTGGAAAGAACACACATGCAATGACCACTGGTGGATCCATGTGTGGTTTGTGGAAAAGATCACACATGCAATGACTCTGGTACTGGTTTGCTGTTTCAGTATAAGAACACACATGCAATGACTCTACTGGTTGATCCATGTGTGGTTTGTGGAAATAACACACATGCAGTGACTCTATTGGTTGATCCATGTGTGGTTTGTGGAAAGAACACACATGCAATGACCACTGGTGGATCTATGTTGGTTTTAGTATAAGAACACACATGCAATTACTCTAGTACTGGTTTGTGGTTTTAGAATAAGAACACACATGCAATGACTCTAGTGGTTGATACATGTGTGGGTTTTGGAAATAACACACATGCAATGACTCTAGTGGTTGATCCATGTGTGGTTTGTGGAAAGAACACACATGCAATGACCACTGCTGGATCCATGTTGGTCTTAGTATAAGAAAACACATGCAATGGCTCTAGTGGTTGATCCATGTCTGGTTTGTGAAAGGAACATGCATGCAATGACTCTAGTGTTGGTTTTACTATATGAACAAACAAGCAATGACTCTAGTGGTTGATCCATTTGTGGTTTGTGGAAATAAGACACATGCAATGACTCTAGTGGTTGATCTATGTGTGGTTTGTGGAAAGAACACACATGCAATGACCACTGGTGGGTCCATGTTGGTTTTAGTATAAGAACACACATGGAATGACTCTAGTGGTTGATCCATGTTTGTTTGTGGAAAGAACACACATGCAATGACTCTGGTTGATCAATATGTGGTTTGTGGAAAGAACACACATGCAATGACCACTGGTGGATCCATGTGTGGTTTGTGGAAAAGAACACACATGCAATGACTCTAGTGCTGGTTTGTGGTTTTAGTATAAGAACAAACATGAAATGACTCTAGTGGTTGATCCATTTGTGGTTTGTGGAAAGAACACACATGCAATGACTAGTGGTTGATCCATATGTGGATTGTGGAAAAGAACACACATGCAATGACTGTAGTGTTGGTTTGTGGTTTTAGTATAAGAACAAACATGCAATTAGTCTAGTGGTTGATCCATGTGTGGTTTGTGGAAATAACACACATGCAATGACTCTGGTTGATCCATATGTGGTTTGTGGAAAGAACACACATGCAATGACCACTGGTGGATCCGTGTGTGGTTTGTGGAAAAGAACACACATGCAATGACTCTAGTGTTGGTTTGTGGTTTTAGTATAAGAACAAACATGCAATGACTCTAGTGGTTGATCCATGTGTGGTTTGTGGAAAGAACACACATGCAATGACTCTGGTGGTTGATCCTTGTGTGGTTTATGGAAAGAACACACATGCAATGACCATTGGTGGATCCATGTGTGGTTTGTGGAAAAGAACACACATGCAATGACTCTAGTACTGGTTTGTGGTTTTAGTATAAGAACACACATGCAATGACTCTAGTGGTTGATCCATGTGTGGTTTGTGGAAATAACACACATGCAATGACTCTAGTGGTTGATCCATGTGTGGTTTGTGGAAAGAACACACATGCAATGACCACTGGTGGATCCATGTTGGTTTTAGTATAAGAACACACATGCAATGACTCTAGTACTGGTTTGTGGTTTTAGTATAAGAACACACATGCAATGACTCTAGTGGTTGATGCATGTGTGGTTTGTGGAAATATCACACATGCAATGACTCTAGTGGTTGATCCATGTGTGGTTTGTGGAAAGAACACACATGCAATGACCACTGGTGGATCCATGTTGGTCTTAGTATAAGAACACACATGCAATGACTCTAGTGGTTGATCCATGTTTGTTTGTGGAAATGACACACATGCAATGACTCTAGTGGTGGATCCATGCGTGGTTTGTGGAAAAGAACACACATGCAATGACTCTACTGTTGGTTCGTGGTTTTAGTATAACAACAAACATGCAATGACTCTAGTGGTTGATCCATGTGTGGTTTATGGAAATAACACACATGCAATGACTCTAGTTGATCCATATGTGGTTTGTGGAAAGAACACACATGCAATGACCACTGGTGGATCCATGTGTGGTTTGTGGAAAAGAACACACATGCAATGACTCTAGTGCTGGTTTGTGGTTTTAGTATAAGAACAAACCTGCAATGACTCTAGTGGTTGATCGATGTGTGGTTTGTGGAAAAGAACACACATGCAATGACTCTAGTGTTGGTTTGTGGTTTTAGTACAAGAACACACATGCAATGACCACTGGTGGATCCATGTGTTGTTTGTGGAAAAGAACACACATGCAATGACTCTAGTGTTGGTTTGTGGTTTTAGTATAAGAACAAACATGCAATGACTCTAGTGGTTGATCCATGTGTGGTTTGTGGAAAGAACACACATGCAATGGCTCTGGTTGATCCATATGTGGTGTGTGGAAAGAACACACATGCAATAACCACTGGTGTATCCATGTGTGGTTTGTGGAAAAGAACACACACGCAATGACTCTAGTGATGGTTTGTGGTTTTAGTATAAGAACAAACATGCAATGACTCTAGTGGTTGATCCATGTGTGGTTTGTGGAAAGAACACACATGCAATGACTCTAGTGGTTGATCCATGTGTGTCTTGTGGAAAGAACACAGATGCAATGACCAATGGTGGATCCATGTGTGGTTTGTGGAAAAGAACACACATGCAACGACTCTAGTGCTAGTTTGTGGTTTTAGTATAAGAACAAACATGCAATGACTCGAGTGGTTGATCCATGTGTGGTTTGTGGAAAGAACACACATGCAATGACTCTGGTTGGTCCATATGTGGTTTGTGGAAAGAACAGACATGCAATGACCACTGGTGGATCCATGTGTGGTTTGTGGAAAAGAACAGACATGCAATGACTCTAGTGCTGGTTTGTGGTTTGAGTATAAGAACAAACATGCAATGACTCTAGTGGTTGATCCATGAGTGGTTTGTGGAAATAACACACATGCAATGACTCTAGTGGTTGATCCATGTGTGGTTTGTGGAAAGAACACACATGCAATTACCACTGGTGGATCCATGTGTTGTTTGTGGAAAGAACACACATGCAATGACTCTAGTTGATCCATGTGTGGTTTATGGAAAAAACACACATGCAATGACCTCTGGTGGATCCATGTGTGGTTTGTGGAAAATAACACACATACAATGACTCTAGTGGTTGATCCATGTTTGTTTGTGGAAATAACACACATGCAATGACTCTAGTGGTTGATCCATGTGTGGTTTGTGAAAAGAACACGCATGCAATGACTCTAGTGTTGGTTTTAGTATAAGAACACACATGCAATGACTCTACTGGTTGATCCATGTGTGGTTTGTGGAAAGAACACACATGCAATGACTCTAGTGGTTGATCCATGTGTGGTTTGTGGAAAGAACACATATGCAATGACCACTGGTGGATCCATGTTGGTTTTAGTATAAGAACACACATGCAATGACTCTAGTGGTTGATCCATGTTTGTTTGTGGAAAGAACACACATGCAATGACTCTGGTTGATCCATATGTGGTTTGTGGAAAGAACACACATGCAATGACCACAGGTGGATCACATGTGTGGTTTGTGGAAAAGAACACACATGCAATGACTCTAGTGCTGGTTTGTGGTTTTAGTATAAGAACAAACATGCAATGACTCTAGTGGTTGATCCATGTGTGGTTGGTGGAAAGAACACACATGCAATGACTCTAGTGGTGGATCCATGTGTGGTTTGTGGAAAAGAACACACATGCAATGACTCTAGTGCTGGTTTGTGGTTTTAGTATAAGAACAAACATGCAATGACTCTAGTGGTTGATCCGTGTGTGGTTTGTGGAAAGAACACACATGCAATGACTAGTGGTTGATCCATATGTGGTTTGTGGAAAGAACACACATGCAATGACCACTGGTGGATCCATGTGTGGTTTGTGGAAAAGAACACACATGCAATGACTGTAGTGTTGGTTTGTGGTTTTAGTATAAGAACAATCATGCAATTACTCTAGTGGTTTATCCATGTGTGGTTTGTGGAAAGAACACACATGCAATGACTCTGGTTGATCCATATGTAGTTTGTGGAAAGAACACACATGCAATAACCACTGGTGGATCCATGTGTGGTTTGTGGAAAAGAACACACATGCAATGACTCTAGTGCTGGTTTGTGGTTTTAGTATAAGAACAAACATGCAATGACTCTAGTGGTTGATCCATGTGTGGTTTGTGGAAAGAACACACATGCAATGACTCTTGTGGTTGATCCATGTGTGGTTTGTGGAAAGAACACACATGCAATGACCACTGGTGGATCCATGTGTGGTTTGTGGAAAAGAACACACATGCAATGACTCTAGTACTGGTTTGTGGTTTTAGTATAAGAACACACATGCAATGACTCTAGTGGTTGATCCATGTGTGGTTTGTGGAAATAACACACATGCAATGACTCTAGTGGCTGATCCATGTGTGGTTTGTGGAAAGAACACACATGCAATGACCACTGGTAGATCCATGTTGGTTTTAGTATAAGAACACACATGCAATGACTCTAGTACTGGTATGTGGTTTTAGTATAAGAACACACATGGAATGACTCTAGTGGTTGATCCATGTGTGGTTTGTGGAAATAACACACATGCATTGACTCTAGTGGTTGATCCATGTGTGGTTTGTGGAAAGAACACACATGCAATGACTCTGGTTGATCCATGTGTGGTTTGTGGAAAGAACACACATGCAACGACTCTAGTGGTTGATCCATGTCTGGTTTGTGAAAAGAACACGCATGCAATGACTCTAGTGTTGGTTTTACTATATGAACAAACATGCAATGACTCTAGTGGTTGATCCATGTGTGGTTTGTGGAAATAAGACACATGCAATGACTCTAGTGGTTAATCCATGTGTGGTTTGTGGAAATAACACACATGCAATGACCACTGGTGGGTCCATGTTGGTTTTAGTATAAGAACACACATGGAATGACTCTAGTGGTTGATCCATGTTTGTTTGTGGAAATAACACACATGCAATGACTCTGGTTGATCAATATGTGGTTTGTGGAAAGAACACACATGGAATGAGTCTAGTGGATCGATGTGTGGTTTGTGGAAAAGAACACACATGCAATAACTCTAGTGCTGGTTTGTGGTTTTAGCATAAGAACAAACATGCAATGACTCTAGTGGTTGATCCATTTGTGGTTTTTGGAAAGAACACACATGCAATGACTAGTGGTTGATCCATATGTGGATTGTGGAAAGAACACACATGCAATGTCCACTGGTGGATCCATGTGTGGTTTGTGGAAAAGAACACACATGAAATGACTGTAGTGTTGGTTTGTGGTTTTAGTATAAGAACAAACATGCAATTAGTCTAGTGGTTGATCCATGTGTGGTTTGTGGAAATAACACACATGCAATGACTCTGGTTGATCCATATGTGGTTTGTGGAAAGAACACACATGCAATGACCACTGGTGGATCCGTGTGTGGTTTGTGGAAAAGAACACACATGCAATGACTCTAGTGTTGGTTTGTGGTTTTAGTATAAGAACAAACATGCAATGACTCTAGTGGTTGATCCATGTGTGGTTTGTGGAAAGAACACACATCCAATGACTCTGGTGGTTGATCCTTGTGTGGTTTATGGAAAGAACACACATGCAATGACCATTGGTGGATCCATGTGTGGTTTGTGGAAAAGAACACACATGCAATGACTCTGCTACTGGTTTGCTGTTTTAGTATAAGAACACACATGCAATGACTCTACTGGTTGATCCATGTGTGGTTTGTGGAAATAACACGCATGCAATGACTCTATTGGTTGATCCATGTGTGGTTTGTGGAAAGAACACACATGCAATGACCACTGGTGGATCCATGTTGGTTTTAGTATAAGAACACACATGCAATGACTCTAGTACTGGTTTGTGGTTTTAGTATAAGAACACACATGCAATGACTCTAGTGGTTGATCCATGTTTGTTTGTGGAAATGACACACATGCAATGACTCTAGTGGTGGATCCATGCGTGGTTTGTGGAAAAGAACACACATGCAATGACTCTAGTGTTGGTTCGTGGTTTTAGTATAACAACAAACATGCAATGACTCTAGTGGTTGATCCATGTGTGGTTTATGGAAAGAACACACATGCAATGACTCTAGTTGATCCATATGTGGTTTGTGGAAAGAACACACATGCAATGACCACTGGTGGATCCATGTGTGGTTTGTGGAAAAGAACACACATGCAATGACTCTAGTGCTGGTTTGTGGTTTTAGTATAAGAACAAACATGCAATGACTCTAGTGGTTGATCGATGTGTGGTTTGTGGATAAGAACACACATGCAATGACTCTAGTGTTGGTTTGTGGTTTTAGTACAAGAACACACATGCAATGACCACTGGTGGATCCATGTGTTGTTTGTGGAAAAGAACACACATGCAATGACTCTAGTGTTGGTTTGTGGTTTTAGTATAAGAACAAACATGCAATGACTCTAGTGGTTGATCCATGTGTGGTTTGTGGAAAGAACACACATGCAATGGCTCTGGTTGATCCATATGTGGTGTGTGGAAAGAACACACATGCAATAACCACTGGTGGATCCATGTGTGGTTTGTGGAAAAGAACACACATGCAATGACTCTAGTGATGGTTTGTGGTTTTAGTATAAGAACAAACATGCAATGACTCTAGTGGTTGATCCATGTGTGGTTTGTGGAAAGAACACACATGCAATGACTCTAGTGGTTGATCCATGTGTGTCTTGTGGAAAGAACACACATGCAATGACCACTAGTGGATCCATGTGTGGTTTGTGGAAAAGAACACACATTCAACGACCCTAGTGCTAGTTTGTGGTTTTAGTATAAGAACAAACATGCAATGACTCGAGTGGTTGATCCATGTGTGGTTTGTGGAAAGAACACACATGCAATGACTCTGGTTGATCCATATGTGGTTTGTGGAAAGAACACACATGCAATGACCACTGGTGGATCCATGTGTGGTTTGTGGAAAAGAACACACATGCAATGACTCTAGTGCTGGTTTGTGGTTTGAGTATAAGAACAAACATGCAATGACTCTAGTGGTTGATCCATGAGTGGTTTGTGGAAATAACACACATGCAATGACTCTAGTGGTTGATCCATGTGTGGTTTGTGGAAAGAACACACATGCAATGACCACTGGTGGATCCATGTGTGGTTTGTGGAAAGAACACACATGCAATGACTCTAGTTGATCCATGTGTGGTTTGTGGAAAAAACACACATGCAATGACCACTGGTGGATCCATGTGTGGTTTGTGGAAAAGGACACACATGCAATGACTCTAGTGGTTGATCCATGTTTGTTTGTGGAAATAACACACATGCAATGACTCTAGTGGTTGATCGATGTGTAGTTTGTGAAAAGAACACGCATGCAATGACTCTAGTGTTGGTTTTAGTATAAGAACAGACATGCAATGACTCTGGTGGTTGATCCATGTGTGGTTTGTGGAAAGAACACACATGCAATGACTCTAGTGGTTGATCCATGTGTGGTTTGTGGAAAGAACACATATGCAATGACCACTGGTGGATCCATGTTGGTTTTAGTATAAGAAAACACATGCAATGACTCTAGTGGTTGATCCATGTTTGTTTGTGGAAAGAACACACATGCAATGACTCTGGTTGATCCATATGTGGTTTGTGGAAAGAACGCACATGCAATGACCACAGGTGGATCCATGTGTGGTTTGTGGAAAAGAAAACACATGCAATGACTCTAGTGCTGGTTTGTGGTTTTAGTATAAGAACAAACATGCAATGACTCTAGTGGTTGATCCATGTGTGGTTTGTGCAAAGAACACACATGTAATTACTCTAGTGGTGGATCCATGTGTGGTTTGTGGAAAAGAACACACATGCAATGACTCTAGTGCTGGTTTGTGGTTTTAGTATAAGAACAAACATGCAATGACTCTAGTGGTTGATCCGTGTGTGGTTTGTGGAAAGAACACACATGCAATGACTAGTGGTTGATCCGTATGTGGTTTGTGGAAAGAACACACATGCAATGACCACTGGTAGATCCATGTGTGGTTTGTGGAAAAGAACACACATGCAATGACCGTAGTGTTGGTTTGTGGTTTTAGTATAAGAACAATCATGCAATTACTCTAGTGGTTGATCCATGTGTGGTTTGTGGAAACAACACACATGCAATGACTCTGGTTGATCCATATGTAGTTTGTGGAAAGAACACACATGCAATGACCACTGGTGGATCCATGTGTGGTTTGTGGAAAAGAACACACATGCAATGACTCTAGTGCTGGTTTGTGGTTTTAGTATAAGAACAAACATGCAATGACTCTAGTGGTTGATCCATGTGTGGTTTGTGGAAAGAACACACATGCAATGACTCTGGTGGTTGATCCATGTGTGGTTTGTGGAAAGAACACACATGCAATGACCACTGGTGGATCCATGTGTGGTTTGTGGAAAAGAACACACATGCAATGACTCTAGTACTGGTTTGTGGTTTTATTATAAGAACACACATGCAATGACTCTAGTGGTTGATCCATGTGTGGTTTGTGGAAATAACACACATGCAATGACTCTAGTGGCTGATCCATGTGTGGTTTGTGGAAAGAACACACACGCAATGACCACTGGTAGATCCATGTTGGTTTTAGTATAAGAACACACATGCAATGACTCTAGTACTGGTATGTGGTTTTAGTATAAGAACACACATGGAATGACTCTAGTGGTTGATCCATATGTGGTTTGTGGAAATAACACACATGCATTGACTCTAGTGGTTGATCCATGTGTGGTTTGTGGAAAGAACACACATGCAATGACTCTGGGTGATCCATGTGTGGTTTGTGGAAAGAACACACATGCAATGACTCTAGTGGTTGATCCATGTCTGGTTTGTGAAAAGAACACGCATGCAATGACTCTAGTGTTGGTTTTACTATATGAACAGACATGCAATGACTCTAGTGGTTGATCCATGTGTGGTTTGTGGAAATAAGACACATGCAATGACTCTAGTGGTTGATCCTTGTGTGTTTTGTGGAAAGAACACACATGCAATGACCACTGGTGGGTCCATGTTGGTTTTAGTATAAGAACACACATGGAATGACTCTAGTGGTTGATCCATGTTTATTTGTGGAAAGAACACACATGCAATGGCTCTGGTTGATCCATATGTGGTGTGTGGAAAGAACACACATGCAATAACCACTGGTGGATCCATGTGTGGTTTGTGGAAAAGAACACACATGCAATGACTCTAGTGATGGTTTGTGGTTTTAGTATAAGAACAAACATGCAATGACTCTAGTGGTTGATCCATGTGTGGTTTGTGGAAAGAACACACATGCAATGACTCTAGTGGTTGATCCATGTGTGTCTTGTGGAAAGAACACACATGCAATGACCACTAGTGGATCCATGTGTGGTTTGTGGAAAAGAACACACATTCAACGACCCTAGTGCTAGTTTGTGGTTTTAGTATAAGAACAAACATGCAATGACTCGAGTGGTTGATCCATGTGTGGTTTGTGGAAAGAACACACATGCAATGACTCTGGTTGATCCATATGTGGTTTGTGGAAAGAACACACATGCAATGACCACTGGTGGATCCATGTGTGGTTTGTGGAAAAGAACACACATGCAATGACTCTAGTGCTGGTTTGTGGTTTGAGTATAAGAACAAACATGCAATGACTCTAGTGGTTGATCGATGTGTGGTTTGTGGATAAGAACACACATGCAATGACTCTAGTGTTGGTTTGTGGTTTTAGTACAAGAACACACATGCAATGACCACTGGTGGATCCATGTGTTGTTTGTGGAAAAGAACACACATGCAATGACTCTAGTGTTGGTTTGTGGTTTTAGTATAAGAACAAACATGCAATGACTCTAGTGGTTGATCCATGTGTGGTTTGTGGAAAGAACACACATGCAATGGCTCTGGTTGATCCATATGTGGTGTGTGGAAAGAACACACATGCAATAACCACTGGTGGATCCATGTGTGGTTTGTGGAAAAGAACACACATGCAATGACTCTAGTGATGGTTTGTGGTTTTAGTATAAGAACAAACATGCAATGACTCTAGTGGTTGATCCATGTGTGGTTTGTGGAAAGAACACACATGCAATGACTCTAGTGGTTGATCCATGTGTGTCTTGTGGAAAGAACACACATGCAATGACCACTAGTGGATCCATGTGTGGTTTGTGGAAAAGAACACACATTCAACGACCCTAGTGCTAGTTTGTGGTTTTAGTATAAGAACAAACATGCAATGACTCGAGTGGTTGATCCATGTGTGGTTTGTGGAAAGAACACACATGCAATGACTCTGGTTGATCCATATGTGGTTTGTGGAAAGAACACACATGCAATGACCACTGGTGGATCCATGTGTGGTTTGTGGAAAAGAACACACATGCAATGACTCTAGTGCTGGTTTGTGGTTTGAGTATAAGAACAAACATGCAATGACTCTAGTGGTTGATCCATGAGTGGTTTGTGGAAATAACACACATGCAATGACTCTAGTGGTTGATCCATGTGTGGTTTGTGGAAAGAACACACATGCAATGACCACTGGTGGATCCATGTGTGGTTTGTGGAAAGAACACACATGCAATGACTCTAGTTGATCCATGTGTGGTTTGTGGAAAAAACACACATGCAATGACCACTGGTGGATCCATGTGTGGTTTGTGGAAAAGGACACACATGCAATGACTCTAGTGGTTGATCCATGTTTGTTTGTGGAAATAACACACATGCAATGACTCTAGTGGTTGATCGATGTGTAGTTTGTGAAAAGAACACGCATGCAATGACTCTAGTGTTGGTTTTAGTATAAGAACAGACATGCAATGACTCTGGTGGTTGATCCATGTGTGGTTTGTGGAAAGAACACACATGCAATGACTCTAGTGGTTGATCCATGTGTGGTTTGTGGAAAGAACACATATGCAATGACCACTGGTGGATCCATGTTGGTTTTAGTATAAGAAAACACATGCAATGACTCTAGTGGTTGATCCATGTTTGTTTGTGGAAAGAACACACATGCAATGACTCTGGTTGATCCATATGTGGTTTGTGGAAAGAACGCACATGCAATGACCACAGGTGGATCCATGTGTGGTTTGTGGAAAAGAAAACACATGCAATGACTCTAGTGCTGGTTTGTGGTTTTAGTATAAGAACAAACATGCAATGACTCTAGTGGTTGATCCATGTGTGGTTTGTGCAAAGAACACACATGCAATTACTCTAGTGGTGGATCCATGTGTGGTTTGTGGAAAAGAACACACATGCAATGACTCTAGTGCTGGTTTGTGGTTTTAGTATAAGAACAAACATGCAATGACTCTAGTGGTTGATCCGTGTGTGGTTTGTGGAAAGAACACACATGCAATGACTAGTGGTTGATCCGTATGTGGTTTGTGGAAAGAACACACATGCAATGACCACTGGTAGATCCATGTGTGGTTTGTGGAAAAGAACACACATGCAATGACCGTAGTGTTGGTTTGTGGTTTTAGTATAAGAACAATCATGCAATTACTCTAGTGGTTGATCCATGTGTGGTTTGTGGAAACAACACACATGCAATGACTCTGGTTGATCCATATGTAGTTTGTGGAAAGAACACACATGCAATGACCACTGGTGGATCCATGTGTGGTTTGTGGAAAAGAACACACATGCAATGACTCTAGTGCTGGTTTGTGGTTTTAGTATAAGAACAAACATGCAATGACTCTAGTGGTTGATCCATGTGTGGTTTGTGGAAAGAACACACATGCAATGACTCTGGTGGTTGATCCATGTGTGGTTTGTGGAAAGAACACACATGCAATGACCACTGGTGGATCCATGTGTGGTTTGTGGAAAAGAACACACATGCAATGACTCTAGTACTGGTTTGTGGTTTTATTATAAGAACACACATGCAATGACTCTAGTGGTTGATCCATGTGTGGTTTGTGGAAATAACACACATGCAATGACTCTAGTGGCTGATCCATGTGTGGTTTGTGGAAAGAACACACACGCAATGACCACTGGTAGATCCATGTTGGTTTTAGTATAAGAACACACATGCAATGACTCTAGTACTGGTATGTGGTTTTAGTATAAGAACACACATGGAATGACTCTAGTGGTTGATCCATATGTGGTTTGTGGAAATAACACACATGCATTGACTCTAGTGGTTGATCCATGTGTGGTTTGTGGAAAGAACACACATGCAATGACTCTGGGTGATCCATGTGTGGTTTGTGGAAAGAACACACATGCAATGACTCTAGTGGTTGATCCATGTCTGGTTTGTGAAAAGAACACGCATGCAATGACTCTAGTGTTGGTTTTACTATATGAACAGACATGCAATGACTCTAGTGGTTGATCCATGTGTGGTTTGTGGAAATAAGACACATGCAATGACTCTAGTGGTTGATCCTTGTGTGTTTTGTGGAAAGAACACACATGCAATGACCACTGGTGGGTCCATGTTGGTTTTAGTATAAGAACACACATGGAATGACTCTAGTGGTTGATCCATGTTTATTTGTGGAAAGAACACACATGCAATGGCTCTGGTTGATCCATATGTGGTGTGTGGAAAGAACACACATGCAATAACCACTGGTGGATCCATGTGTGGTTTGTGGAAAAGAACACACATGCAATGACTCTAGTGATGGTTTGTGGTTTTAGTATAAGAACAAACATGCAATGACTCTAGTGGTTGATCCATGTGTGGTTTGTGGAAAGAACACACATGCAATGACTCTAGTGGTTGATCCATGTGTGTCTTGTGGAAAGAACACACATGCAATGACCACTAGTGGATCCATGTGTGGTTTGTGGAAAAGAACACACATTCAACGACCCTAGTGCTAGTTTGTGGTTTTAGTATAAGAACAAACATGCAATGACTCGAGTGGTTGATCCATGTGTGGTTTGTGGAAAGAACACACATGCAATGACTCTGGTTGATCCATATGTGGTTTGTGGAAAGAACACACATGCAATGACCACTGGTGGATCCATGTGTGGTTTGTGGAAAAGAACACACATGCAATGACTCTAGTGCTGGTTTGTGGTTTGAGTATAAGAACAAACATGCAATGACTCTAGTGGTTGATCCATGAGTGGTTTGTGGAAATAAAACACATGCAATGACTCTAGTGGTTGATCCATGTGTGGTTTGTGGAAAGAACACACATGCAATGACCACTGGTGGATCCATGTGTGGTTTGTGGAAAGAACACACATGCAATGACTCTAGTTGATCCATGTGTGGTTTGTGGAAAAAACACACATGCAATGACCACTGGTGGATCCATGTGTGGTTTGTGGAAAAGGACACACATGCAATGACTCTAGTGGTTGATCCATGTTTGTTTGTGGAAATAACACACATGCAATGACTCTAGTGGTTGATCGATGTGTAGTTTGTGAAAAGAACACGCATGCAATGACTCTAGTGTTGGTTTTAGTATAAGAACAGACATGCAATGACTCTGGTGGTTGATCCATGTGTGGTTTGTGGAAAGAACACACATGCAATGACTCTAGTGGTTGATCCATGTGTGGTTTGTGGAAAGAACACATATGCAATGACCACTGGTGGATCCATGTTGGTTTTAGTATAAGAAAACACATGCAATGACTCTAGTGGTTGATCCATGTTTGTTTGTGGAAAGAACACACATGCAATGACTCTGGTTGATCCATATGTGGTTTGTGGAAAGAACGCACATGCAATGACCACAGGTGGATCCATGTGTGGTTTGTGGAAAAGAAAACACATGCAATGACTCTAGTGCTGGTTTGTGGTTTTAGTATAAGAACAAACATGCAATGACTCTAGTGGTTGATCCATGTGTGGTTTGTGCAAAGAACACACATGCAATTACTCTAGTGGTGGATCCATGTGTGGTTTGTGGAAAAGAACACACATGCAATGACTCTAGTGCTGGTTTGTGGTTTTAGTATAAGAACAAACATGCAATGACTCTAGTGGTTGATCCGTGTGTGGTTTGTGGAAAGAACACACATGCAATGACTAGTGGTTGATCCGTATGTGGTTTGTGGAAAGAACACACATGCAATGACCACTGGTAGATCCATGTGTGGTTTGTGGAAAAGAACACACATGCAATGACCGTAGTGTTGGTTTGTGGTTTTAGTATAAGAACAATCATGCAATTACTCTAGTGGTTGATCCATGTGTGGTTTGTGGAAACAACACACATGCAATGACTCTGGTTGATCCATATGTAGTTTGTGGAAAGAACACACATGCAATGACCACTGGTGGATCCATGTGTGGTTTGTGGAAAAGAACACACATGCAATGACTCTAGTGCTGGTTTGTGGTTTTAGTATAAGAACAAACATGCAATGACTCTAGTGGTTGATCCATGTGTGGTTTGTGGAAAGAACACACATGCAATGACTCTGGTGGTTGATCCATGTGTGGTTTGTGGAAAGAACACACATGCAATGACCACTGGTGGATCCATGTGTGGTTTGTGGAAAAGAACACACATGCAATGACTCTAGTACTGGTTTGTGGTTTTATTATAAGAACACACATGCAATGACTCTAGTGGTTGATCCATGTGTGGTTTGTGGAAATAACACACATGCAATGACTCTAGTGGCTGATCCATGTGTGGTTTGTGGAAAGAACACACACGCAATGACCACTGGTAGATCCATGTTGGTTTTAGTATAAGAACACACATGCAATGACTCTAGTACTGGTATGTGGTTTTAGTATAAGAACACACATGGAATGACTCTAGTGGTTGATCCATATGTGGTTTGTGGAAATAACACACATGCATTGACTCTAGTGGTTGATCCATGTGTGGTTTGTGGAAAGAACACACATGCAATGACTCTGGGTGATCCATGTGTGGTTTGTGGAAAGAACACACATGCAATGACTCTAGTGGTTGATCCATGTCTGGTTTGTGAAAAGAACACGCATGCAATGACTCTAGTGTTGGTTTTACTATATGAACAGACATGCAATGACTCTAGTGGTTGATCCATGTGTGGTTTGTGGAAATAAGACACATGCAATGACTCTAGTGGTTGATCCTTGTGTGTTTTGTGGAAAGAACACACATGCAATGACCACTGGTGGGTCCATGTTGGTTTTAGTATAAGAACACACATGGAATGACTCTAGTGGTTGATCCATGTTTATTTGTGGAAAGAACACACATGCAATGGCTCTGGTTGATCCATATGTGGTGTGTGGAAAGAACACACATGCAATAACCACTGGTGGATCCATGTGTGGTTTGTGGAAAAGAACACACATGCAATGACTCTAGTGATGGTTTGTGGTTTTAGTATAAGAACAAACATGCAATGACTCTAGTGGTTGATCCATGTGTGGTTTGTGGAAAGAACACACATGCAATGACTCTAGTGGTTGATCCATGTGTGTCTTGTGGAAAGAACACACATGCAATGACCACTAGTGGATCCATGTGTGGTTTGTGGAAAAGAACACACATTCAACGACCCTAGTGCTAGTTTGTGGTTTTAGTATAAGAACAAACATGCAATGACTCGAGTGGTTGATCCATGTGTGGTTTGTGGAAAGAACACACATGCAATGACTCTGGTTGATCCATATGTGGTTTGTGGAAAGAACACACATGCAATGACCACTGGTGGATCCATGTGTGGTTTGTGGAAAAGAACACACATGCAATGACTCTAGTGCTGGTTTGTGGTTTGAGTATAAGAACAAACATGCAATGACTCTAGTGGTTGATCCATGAGTGGTTTGTGGAAATAAAACACATGCAATGACTCTAGTGGTTGATCCATGTGTGGTTTGTGGAAAGAACACACATGCAATGACCACTGGTGGATCCATGTGTGGTTTGTGGAAAGAACACACATGCAATGACTCTAGTTGATCCATGTGTGGTTTGTGGAAAAAACACACATGCAATGACCACTGGTGGATCCATGTGTGGTTTGTGGAAAAGGACACACATGCAATGACTCTAGTGGTTGATCCATGTTTGTTTGTGGAAATAACACACATGCAATGACTCTAGTGGTTGATCGATGTGTAGTTTGTGAAAAGAACACGCATGCAATGACTCTAGTGTTGGTTTTAGTATAAGAACAGACATGCAATGACTCTGGTGGTTGATCCATGTGTGGTTTGTGGAAAGAACACACATGCAATGACTCTAGTGGTTGATCCATGTGTGGTTTGTGGAAAGAACACATATGCAATGACCACTGGTGGATCCATGTTGGTTTTAGTATAAGAAAACACATGCAATGACTCTAGTGGTTGATCCATGTTTGTTTGTGGAAAGAACACACATGCAATGACTCTGGTTGATCCATATGTGGTTTGTGGAAAGAACACACATGCAATGACCACAGGTGGATCCATGTGTGGTTTGTGGAAAAGAAAACACATGCAATGACTCTAGTGCTGGTTTGTGGTTTTAGTATAAGAAGAAACATGCAATGACTCTAGTGGTTGATCCATGTGTGGTTTGTGCAAAGAACACACATGCAATTACTCTAGTGGTGGATCCATGTGTGGTTTGTGGAAAAGAACACACATGCAATGACTCTAGTGCTGGTTTGTGGTTTTAGTATAAGAACAAACATGCAATGACTCTAGTGGTTGATCCGTGTGTGGTTTGTGGAAAGAACACACATGCAATGACTAGTGGTTGATCCGTATGTGGTTTGTGGAAAGAACACACATGCAATGACCACTGGTAGATCCATGTGTGGTTTGTGGAAAAGAACACACATGCAATGACCGTAGTGTTGGTTTGTGGTTTTAGTATAAGAACAATCATGCAATTACTCTAGTGGTTGATCCATGTGTGGTTTGTGGAAACAACACACATGCAATGACTCTGGTTGATCCATATGTAGTTTGTGGAAAGAACACACATGCAAT
Source organism: Avena sativa (assembly GCA_916181665.1). Taxonomy (NCBI): domain Eukaryota; kingdom Viridiplantae; phylum Streptophyta; class Magnoliopsida; order Poales; family Poaceae; genus Avena; species Avena sativa. Next base: position 370,670,178 of record OV702290.1, read on the forward strand.
GACCACTGGTGGATCCATGTGTGGTTTGTGGAAAAGAACACACATGCAATGACTCTAGTGCTGGTTTGTGGTTTTAGTATAAGAACAAACATGCAATGACTCTAGTGGTTGATCCATGTGTGGTTTGTGGAAAGAACACACATGCAATGACTCTGGTGGTTGATCCATGTGTGGTTTGTGGAAAGAACACACATGCAATGACCACTGGTGGATCCATGTGTGGTTTGTGGAAAAGAACACACATGCAATGACTCTAGTACTGGTTTGTGGTTTTATTATAAGAACACACATGCAATGACTCTAGTGGTTGATCCATGTGTGGTTTGTGGAAATAACACACATGCAATGACTCTAGTGGCTGATCCATGTGTGGTTTGTGGAAAGAACACACACGCAATGACCACTGGTAGATCCATGTTGGTTTTAGTATAAGAACACACATGCAATGACTCTAGTACTGGTATGTGGTTTTAGTATAAGAACACACATGGAATGACTCTAGTGGTTGATCCATATGTGGTTTGTGGAAATAACACACATGCATTGACTCTAGTGGTTGATCCATGTGTGGTTTGTGGAAAGAACACACATGCAATGACTCTGGGTGATCCATGTGTGGTTTGTGGAAAGAACACACATGCAATGACTCTAGTGGTTGATCCATGTCTGGTTTGTGAAAAGAACACGCATGCAATGACTCTAGTGTTGGTTTTACTATATGAACAGACATGCAATGACTCTAGTGGTTGATCCATGTGTGGTTTGTGGAAATAAGACACATGCAATGACTCTAGTGGTTGATCCTTGTGTGTTTTGTGGAAAGAACACACATGCAATGACCACTGGTGGGTCCATGTTGGTTTTAGTATAAGAACACACATGGAATGACTCTAGTGGTTGATCCATGTTTATTTGTGGAAAGAACACACATGCAATGACTCTGGTTGATCAGTATGTGGTTTGTGGAAAGAACACACATGCAATGACCACTGGTGGATCCATGTGTGGTTTGTGGAAAAGAACACACATGCAATGACTCTAGTGCTGGTTTGTGGTTTTAGTATAAGAACAAACATGCAATGACTCTAGTGGTTGATCCATGTGTGGTTTGTGGAAAGAACACACATGCAATGACTCTAGTGGTGGATCCATGTGTGGTTTGTGGAAAAGAACACACATGCAATGACTCTAGTGCTGGTTTGTGATTTTAGTATAAGAACAAACATGAAATGACTCTAGTGGTTGATCCATTTGTGGTTTGTGGAAATAACACACATGCAATGACTAGTGGTTGATCCATATGTGGATTGTGGAAAGAACACACATGCAATGACCACTGGTGGATCCATGTGTGGTTTGTCGAAAAGAACACACATGCAATGACTGTATTGTTGGTTTGTGGTTTTAGTATAAGAACAAACATGCAATTAGTCTAGTGGTTGATCCATGTGTGGTTTGTGGAAATAACACACATGCAATGACTCTGGTTGATCCATATGTGGTTTGTGGAAAGAACACACATGCAATGACCACTGGTGGATCCGTGTGTGGTTTGTGGAAAAGAACACACATGCAATGACTCTAGTGTTGGTTTGTGGTTTTAGTATAAGAACAAACATACAATGACTCTAGTGGTTGATCCATGTGTGGTTTGTGGAAAGAACACACATGCAATGACTCTGGTGGTTGATCCTTGTGTGGTTTATGGAAAGAACACACATGCAATGACCATTGGTGGATCCATGTGTGGTTTGTGGAAAAGAACACACATGCAATGACTCTAGTACTGGTTTGTGGTTTTAGTATAAGAACACACATGCAATGACTCTAGTGGTTGATCCATGTGTGGTTTGTGGAAATAACACACATGCAATGACTCTAGTGGTTGATCCATGTGTGGTTTGTGGAAAGAACACACATGCAATGACCACTGGTGGATCCATGTTGGTTTTAGTATAAGAACACACATGCAATGACTGTAGTACTGGTTTGTGGTTTTAGTATAAGAACACACATGCAATGACTCTAGTGGTTGATGCATGTGTGGTTTGTGGAAATAACACACATGCAATGACTCTAGTGGTTGATCCATGTGTGGTTTGTGGAAAGAACACACATGCAATCACCACTGGTGGATCCATGTTGGTCTTAGTATAAGAACACACATGCAATGACTCTAGTGGTTGATCCATGTTTGTTTGTGGAAATGACACACATGCAATGACTCTAGTGGTGGATCCATGTGTTGTTTGTGGAAAAGAACACACATGCAATGACTCTAGTGTTGGTTCGTGGTTTTAGTATAACAACAAACATGCAATGACTCTAGTAGTTGATCCATGTGTGGTTTATGGAAAGAACACACATGCAATGACTCTAGTTGATCCATATGTGGTTTGTGGAAAGAACACACATGCAATGACTCTAGTTGATCCATATGTGGTTTGTGGAAAGAACACACATGCAATGACCACTGGTGGATCCATGTGTGGTTTGTGGAAAAGAACACACATGCAATGACTCTAGTGCTGGTTTGTGGTTTTAGTATAAGAACAAACATGCAATGACTCTAGTGGTTGATCGATGTGTGGTTTGTGGAAAAGAACACACATGCAATGAATCTAGTGTTGGTTTGTGGTTTTAGTATAAAAACACACATGCAATGACCACTGGTGGATCCATTTGTTATTTGTAGAAAAGAACACACATGCAATGACTGTAGTGTTGGTTTGTGGTTTTAGTATAAGAACAAACATGCAATGACTCTAGTGGTTGATCCATGTGTGGTTTGTGGAAAGAACACACATGCAATGGCTCTGGTTGATCCATATGTGGCGTGTGGAAAGAACACACATGCAATAACCACTGGTGGATCCATGTGTGGTTTGTGGAAAAGAACACACATGCAATGACTCTAGTGATGGTTTGTGGTTTTAGTATAAGAACAAACATGCAATGACACTAGTGGTTGATCCATGTGTGGTTTGTGGAAAGAACACACATGCAATGACTCTAGTGGTTGATCCATGTGTGTCTTGTGGAAAGAACAGACATGCAATGACCACTGGTGGATCCATGTGTGGTTTGTGGAAAACAACACACATGCAATGACTCTAGTGGTTGATCCATGTTTGTTTGTGGAAATAACACACATGCAATGACTCTAGTGGTTGATCCATGTGTGGTTTGTGAAAAGAACATGCATGCAATGACTCTAGTGTTGGTTTTAGTATAAGAACACACATGCAATGACACTGGTGGTTGATCCATGTGTGGTTTGTGGAAATAACACATATGCAATGACTAGTGGTTGATCCATGTGTGGTTTGAGGAAATAACACACATGCAATGACTGTAATCGGTCCACATGTGGTTTGTGGAAAGAACACACATGCAATGACCACTGGTTGATCCATAAGTTGTTTGTGGAAACGAACACACATGTAATGAGTCTAGTGGATCCATGTGTGGTTTGTGGAAAAGAACACACATGCAATGACTCTAGTACTGGTTTGTGGTTTTAGTATAAGAACACACATGCAATGACTCTAGTGGTTGATCCATGTGTGATTTGTGGAAAGAACACACATGCAATGACTAGTGGTTGATCCATATGTGGATTGTGGAAAGAACACACATGCAATGACCACTGGTGGATCCATGTGTGGTTTGTCAAAAAGAACACACATGCAATGACTGTAGTGTTGGTTTGTGGTTTTAGTATAAGAACAAACATGCAATTAGTCTAGTGGTTGATCCATGTGTGGTTTGTGGAAATAACACACATGCAATGACTCTGGTTGATCCATATGTGGTTTGTGGAAAGAACACACATGCAATGACCACTGGTGGATCCGTGTGTGGTTTGTGGAAAAGAACACACATGCAATGACTCTAGTGTTGGTTTGTGGTTTTAGTATAAGAACAAACATACAATGACTCTAGTGGTTGATCCATGTGTGGTTTGTGGAAAGAACACACATGCAATGACTCTGGTGGTTGATCCTTGTGTGGTTTATGGAAAGAACACACATGAAATGACCATTGGTAGATCCATGTGTGGTTTGTGGAAAAGAACACACATGCAATGACTCTAGTACTTGTTTGTGGTTTTAGTATAAGAACACACATGCAATGACTCTAGTGGTTGATCCATGTGTGGTTTGTGGAAATAACACACATGCAATGACTCTAGTGGTTGATCCATGTGTGGTTTGTGGAAAGAACACACATGCAATGACCACTGGTGGATCCATGTTGGTTTTAGTATAAGAACACACATGCAATGACTCTAGTACTGGTTTGTGGTTTTAGTATAAGAACACACATGCAATGACTCTAGTGGTTGATGCATGTGTGGTTTGTGGAAATAACACACATGCAATGACTCTAGTGGTTGATCCATGTGTGGTTTGTGGAAAGAACAAACATGCAATAACCACTGGTGGATCCATGTTGGTCTTAGTATAAGAACACACATGCAATGACTCTAGTGGTTGATCCATGTTTGTTTGTGGAAATGACACACGTGCAATGACTCTAGTGGTGGATCCATGCGTTGTTTGTGGAAAAGAACACACATGTAATGACTCTAGTGTTGGTTCGTGGTTTTAGTATAACAACAAACATGCAATGACTCTAGTAGTTGATCCATGTGTGGTTTATGGAAAGAACACACATGCAATGACTCTTGTGTTGGTTTGTGGTTTTAGTATAAAAACACACATGCAATGACCACTGGTGGATCCATGTGTTGTTTGTCGAAAAGAACACACATGCAATGACTCTAGTGTTGGTTTGTGGTTTTAGTATAAGAACAAACATGCAATGACTCTAGTGGTTGATCCATGTGTGGTTTGTGGAAAGAACACACATGCAATGGCTCTGGTTGATCCATATGTGGTGTGTGGAAAGAACACACATGCAATAACCACTGGTGGATCCATGTGTGGCTTGTGGAAAAGAACAAACATGCAATGACTCTAGTGATGGTTTGTGGTTTTAGTATAAGAACAAACATGCAATGACTCTAGTGGTTGATCCATGTGTGGTTTGTGGAAAGAACACACATGCAATGACTCTAGTGGTTGATCCATGTGTGTCTTGTGGAAAGAACACACATGCAATGACCACTGGTGGATCCATGTGTGGTTTGTGGAAAAGAACACACATGCAATGACTCTAGTGGTTGATCCATGTTTGTTTGTGGAAATAACCCACATGCAATGACTCTAGTGGTTGATCCATGTGTGGTTTGTGAAAAGAACACGCATGCAATGACTCTAGTGTTGGTTTTAGTATAAGAACACACATGCAATGACACTGGGGGTTGATCCATGTGTGGTTTGTGGAAATAACACATATGCAATGACTAGTGGTTGATCCATGTGTGGTTTGAGGAAATAACACACATGCAATGACTGTAATCGGTCCACATGTGGTTTGTGGAAAGAACACACATGCAATGACCAATGGTTGATCCATAAGTTGTTTGTGGAAAAGAACACACATGCCATGAGTCTAGTGGATCCATGTGTGGTTTGTGGAAAAGAACACACATGCAATGACTCTTGTGCTGGTTTGTCGTTTTAGTATAAGAACAAACATGCAATGACTCTATTTGTTGATCCATGTGTGGTTTGTGGAAAGAACACACATGCAATGACTCTGGTGGTCGATCCTTGTGTGGTTTATGGAAAGAACACACATGCAATGACCATTGGTAGATCCATGTGTGGTTTGTGGAAAAGAACACACATGCAATGACTCTAGTACTTGTTTGTGGTTTTAGTATAAGAACACACATGCAATGACTCTAGTGGTTGATCCATGTGTGGTTTGTGGAAATAACACACATGCAATGACTCTAGTGGTTGATCCATGTGTGGTTTGTGGAAAGAACACACATGCAATGACCACTGGTGGATCCATGTTGGTTTTAGTATAAGAACACACATGCAATGACTCTAGTACTGGTTTGTGGTTTTAGTATAAGAACACACATGCAATGACTCTAGTGGTTGATGCATGTGTGGTTTGTGGAAATAACACACATGCAATGACTCTAGTGGTTGATCCATGTGTGGTTTGTGGAAAGAACAAACATGCAATAACCACTGGTGGATCCATGTTGGTCTTAGTATAAGAACACACATGCAATGACTCTAGTGGTTGATCCATGTTTGTTTGTGGAAATGACACACGTGCAATGACTCTAGTGGTGGATCCATGCGTTGTTTGTGGAAAAGAACACACATGCAATGACTCTAGTGTTGGTTCGTGGTTTTAGTATAACAACAAACATGCAATGACTCTAGTAGTTGATCCATGTGTGGTTTATGGAAAGAACACACATGCAATGACTCTAGTGTTGGTTTGTGGTTTTAGTATAAAAACACACATGCAATGACCACTGGTGGATCCATGTGTTGTTTGTCGAAAAGAACACACATGCAATGACTCTAGTGTTGGTTTGTGGTTTTAGTATAAGAACAAACATGCAATGACTCTAGTGGTTGATCCATGTGTGGTTTGTGGAAAGAACACACATGCAATGGCTCTGGTTGATCCATATGTGGTGTGTGGAAAGAACACACATGCAATAACCACTGGTGGATCCATGTGTGGCTTGTGGAAAAGAACACACATGCAATGACTCTAGTGATGGTTTGTGGTTTTAGTATAAGAACAAACATGCAATGACTCTATTGGTTGATCCATGTGTGGTTTGTGGAAAGAACACACATGCAATGACTCTAGTGGTTGATCCATGTGTGTCTTGTGGAAAGAACACACATGCAATGACCACTGGTGGATCCATGTGTGGTTTGTGGAAAAGAACACACATGCAATGACTCTAGTGGTTGATCCATGTTTGTTTGTGGAAATAACCCACATGCAATGACTCTAGTGGTTGATCCATGTGTGGTTTGTGAAAAGAACACGCATGCAATGACTCTAGTGTTGGTTTTAGTATAAGAACACACATGCAATGACACTGGGGGTTGATCCATGTGTGGTTTGTGGAAATAACACATATGCAATGACTAGTGGTTGATCCATGTGTGGTTTGAGGAAATAACACACATGCAATGACTGTAATCGGTCCACATGTGGTTTGGGGAAAGAACACACATGCAATGACCAATGGTTGATCCATAAGTTGTTTGTGGAAAAGAACACACATGTAATGAGTCCAGTGGATCCATGTGTGGTTTGTGGAAAAGAACACACATGCAATGACGCTAGTACTGGTTTGTGGTTTTAGTATAAGAACAAACATGCAATTAGTCTAGTGGTTTATCCATGTGTGGTTTGTGGAAATAACACACATGCAATGACTCTGGTTGATCCATATGTGGTTTGTGGAAAGAACACACATGCAATGACCACTAGTGGATCCGTGTGTGGTTTGTGGAAAAGAACACACATGCAATGACTAGTGTTGGTTTGTGGTTTTAGTATAAGAACAAACATACAATGACTCTAGTGGTTGATCCATGTGTGGTTTGTGGAAAGAACACACATGCAATGACTCTGGTGGTTGATCCTTGTGTGGTTTATGGAAAGAACACACATGTAATGACCATTGGTGGATCCATGTGTGGTTTGTGGAAAAGAACACACATGCAATGAATCTAGTACTGGTTTGTGGTTTTAGTATAAGAACACACATTCAATGACTCTAGTGGTTGATCCATGTGTGGTTTGTGGAAATAACACACATGCAATGACTCTAGTGGTTGATCCATGTGTGGTTTGTGGAAAGAAAACAGATGCAATTACCACTGGTGGATCCATGTTGGTTTTAGTATAAGAACACACATGCAATGACTCTAGTACTGGTTTGTGGTTTTAGTATAAGAACACACATGCAATGACTCTAGTGGTTGATGCATGTGTGATTTGTGGAAATAACACACATGCAATGACTCTAGTGGTTGATCCATGTGTGGTTTGTGGAAAGAACACACATGCAATGACCACTGGTGGATCCATGTTGGTCTTAGTATAAGAACACACATGCAATGACTCTAGTGGTTGATCCATGTTTGTTTGTGGAAATGACACACATGCAATGATTCTAGTGGTGGATCCATGCGTGGTTTGTGGAAAAGAACACACATGCAATGACTCTAGTGTTGGTTCGTGGTTTTAGTATAACAACAAACATGCAATGACTCTAGTGGTTGATCCATGTGTGGTTTATGGAAAGAACACACATGCAATGACTCTAGTTGATCCATATGTGGTTTGTGGAAAGAACACACATGCAATGACCACTCGTGGATCCATGTGTGGTTTGTGGAAAAGAACACACATACAATGACTCTAGTGCTGGTTTGTGGTTTTAGTATAAGAACAAACATGCAATGACTCTAGTGGTTGATCGATGTGTGGTTTGTGGAAAAGAACACACATGCAATGACTCTAGTGTTGGTTTGTGGTTTTAGTATAAGAACACACATGCAATGACCATTGGTGGATCCATGTGTTGTTTGTGGAAAAGAACACACATGCAATGACTCTAGTGTTGGTTTGTGGTTTTAGTATAAGAACAAACATGCAATGACTCTAGTGGTTGATCCATGTGTGGTTTGTGGAAAGAACACACATGCAATGGCTCTGGTTGATCCATATGTGGTGTGTGGAAAGAACACACATGCAATAACCACTGGTGGATCCATGTGTGGTTTGTGGAAAAGAACACACATGCAATGACTCTAGTGATGGTTTGTGGTTTTAGTATAAGAACAAACATGCAATGACTCTAGTGGTTGATCCATGTGTGGTTTGTGGAAAGAACACACATGCAATGACTCTAGTGGTTGATCCATGTGTGTGTTGTGGAAAGAACACACATGCAATGACCACTGGTGGATCCATGTGTGGTTTGTGGAAAAGAACACACATGCAATGACTCTAGTGGTTGATCCATGTTTGTTTGTGGAAATAACACACATGCAATGACTCTAGTGGTTGATCCATGTGTGGTTTGTGAAAAGAACACGCATGCAATGACTCTAGTGTTGGTTTTAGTATAAGAACACACATGCAATGACACTGGTGGTTGATCCATGTGTGGTTTGTGGAAATAACACATATGCAATGACTAGTGGTTGATCCATGTGTGGTTTGAGGAAATAACACACATGCAATGACTGTAATCGGTCCACATGTGGTTTGTGGAAAGAACACACATGCAATGACCACTGGTTGATCCATAAGTTGTTTGTGGAAAAGAACACACATGTAATGAGTCCAGTGGATCCATGTGTGGTTTGTGGAAAAGAACACACATGCAATGTCTCTAGTGCTGGTTTGTGGATTTAGTATAAGAACAAACATGCAGTGACTCTAGTGGTTGATCCATGTGTGGTTTGTGGAAAGAACACACATGCAATGACTCTAGTGGTTGATCCATGTGTGGTTTGTGGAATGAACATAGATGCAATGACCACTGGTGGATCCATGTTGGTTTTAGTATAAGAACAAACATGCAATGACTCTAGTGGTTGATCCATGTGTGGTTTGTGGAAAGAACACACATGCAATCACCACTGGTTGATCCATAAGTTGTTTGTGGAAAAGAACACACATGCAATGATTCTAGTGCATCCATGTGTGGTTTGTGGAAAAGAACACACATGCAATGACTCTAGTGCTGGTTTGTGGTTTTAGTATAAGAACAAACATGCAATGACTCTAGTGGTTGATCCATGTGTGGTTTGTGGAAAGAACACACATGCAATGACTCTGGTTGATCCATATGTGGTCTGTGGAAAGAACACACATGCAATGACCACTGGTGGATCCATGTGTGGTTTCTGGAAAAGAACACATATGTAATGACTCTAGTGCTGGTTTGTGGTTTTAGTATAAGAGCAAACATGCAATGACTCTAGTGGTTGATCCATGTGTGGTTTGTGGAAAGAACACACATGCAATGACTCTGGTTGATCCATATGTGGTTTGTGGAAAGAACACACATGCAATGACCACTGGTGGATCCATGTGTGGTTTGTGGAAAAGGACGCACATGCAATGACTCAAGTACTGGTTTGTGGTTTTAGTATAAGAACACACATGCAATGACTCTTGTACTGGTTTGTGGTTTTAGTATAAGAACACACATGCAATGACTCTAGTGGTTGATCCATGTGTGGTTTGTGGAAATAACACACATGCAATGACTCTACTAGTTGATCCATGTGTGGTTTGTGGAAAGAACACACATGCAATGACAACTGGTGGATCCATGTTGGTTCTAGTATAAGAACACACATGCAATGACTCTAGTGGTTGATCCATGTTTGTTTGTGGAAATAACACACATGCAATGACTCTAGTGGTTGATCCATGTGTGGTTTGTGAAAAGAACACATATGCAATGACTCTAGTGTTGGTTTTAGTATAAGAACACACATGCAATGACTCTAGTGGTTGATCCATGTGTGGTTTTTGTAAATAACACATATGCAAGGACTCCAGTGGTTGATGCATGTGTGGTTTGTGGAAATAACACACATGCAATGACTCTAGTGGGTCCACATGTGTGGTTGGTGGAAAGAACACACATGCAATGACTCTGGTTGATGCATATGTGGTTTGTGGAAACAACACACATGCAATGACTCTAGTGGTGGATCCATGTGTGGTTTGTGGAAAAGAACACACATGCAATGACTCTAGTGCTGGTTTCTGGTTTTAGTATAAGAACAAACATGCAATGACTCTAGTGGTTGATCGATGTGTGGTTTGTGGAAAAAACACACATGCAATGACTAGTGGTTGATCCATATGTGGTTTGTGGAAAGAACACACATGCAATGACCATTGGTGGATCCATGCGTGGTTTTGTGAAAAGAACACACATACAATGACTCTAGTGTTGGTTTGTGGTTTTAGTATAAGAACAAATATGCAATGACTCTAGTGGTTGATCCTTGTGTGGTTTGTGGAAAGAACACACGTGCAATGACTCTGGTTGATCCATATGTGGTGTGTGGAAAGAACACACATGCAATGACCACTGGTGGATCTATGTGTGGTTTGTGGAAAAGAACACACATGCAATGACTCTAGTGATGGTTTGTGGTTTTACTATAAGAACAAACATGCAATGACTCTAGTGGTTGATCCATGTGTGGTTTGTGGAAAGAACACACATGCAATGACTCTAGTGGTTGATCCATGTGTGTCTTGTGGAAAGAACACACATGCAATGACCACTGGTGGATCCATGTGTGGTTTGTGGAAAAGAACACACATGCAATGACTGTAGTGGTTGATCCATGTTTGTTTGTGGAAATAACACACATGCAATGACTCTAGTGGTTGATCCATGTGTGGTTTGTGAAAAGAACACGCATGCAATGACTCTAGTGTTGGTTTTAGTATAAGAACACACATGCAATGACTCTAGTGGTTGATCCATTTGTGGTTGGTGGAAATAACACATATGCAATGACTCTAGTGGTTGATCCACGTGTGGTTTGAGGAAATAAAAAACATGCAATGACTATAATCGGTCCACATGTGGTTTGTGGAAAGAACACACATGCAATGACCACTGGTTGATCCATAAGTTGTTTGTGGAAAAGAACACACATGTAATGAGTCTAGTTGATCTATGTGTGGTTTGTGGAAAAGAACACACATGCAATGACTCTAGTGCTGGTTTGCGGATTTAGTATAAGAATAAACATGCAATGACTCTAGTGGTTGATCCATGTGTGGTTTGTGGAAAGAACACACATGCAATGACTCTGGTTGATCCATATGTGGTATGTGGAAAGAACACACATGCAATGACCACTGGTGGATCCATGTGTGGTTTGTGGAAAAGAACACACATGCAATGACTCTAGTGCTGGTTTGTGGTTTTAGTATAAGAACAAACATGCAATGACTCTAGTGGTTGATCCATGTGTGGTTTGTGGAAAGAACACACATGCAATGACTCTGGTTGATCCATATGTGGTTTGTGGAAAGAACACATATGCAATGACCACTGGTGGATCCATGTGTGGTTTCTGGAAAAGAACACATATGCAATGACTCTAGTGCTGGTTTGTGGTTTTAGTATAAGAAAAACATGCAATGACTCTAGTGATTGATCCATGTGTGGATTGTGGAAAGAACACACATGCAATGACTCTAGTGGTTGATCCATGTGTGGTTTGTGGAAAGAACACACATGCAATGACCATTGGTGGATCCATGTGTGGATTGTGCAAAAGAACACACATGCAATGACTCTAGTGGTTGATCCATGTTTGTTTGTGGAAATAACATACATGCAATGACTCTAGTGGTTGATCCATGTGTGGTTTGCGAAAAGAACACGCATGCAATGACTCTAGTGTTGGTTTTAGTACAAGAACACACATGCAATGACTCTAGTGGTTGATCCATGTGTGGTTTGTGGAAATAACACATATGCGATGACTCTAGTGGTTGATCCATGTGTGGTTTGTGGAAATAACACACATGCAATGACTGTAATGGGTCCACATGTGGTTTGTGGAAAGAACACACATGCAATGACCAATGGTTGATCCATAAGTTGTTTGTAGAAAAGAACACACATGCCATGAGTCTAGTGGATCCATGTGTGGTTTGTGGAAAAAAACACACATGCAATGACTCTTGTGCTGGTTTGTCGTTTTAGTATAAGAACAAACATGCAATGACTCTATTGGTTGATCCATGTGTGGTTTGTGGAAAGAACACACATGCAATGACTCTGGTTGAGCCATATGTGGTCTGTGGAAAGAACACACATGCAATGACCACTGGTGCATCCATATGTGGTTTGTGGAAAAGAACACACATGCAATGACTCTAGTGCTGGTTTGTGGTTTTAGTATAAGAACAAACATGCAATGACTCTAGTGGTTGATCCATGTGTGGTTTGTGGAACGAACACACATGCAATGACCACTGGTGGATCCATGTGTGGTTTGTGGAAAAGAACAAACATGCAATGACTCTAGTGCTGGTTTGTGGTTTTAGTATAAGAACAAACATGCAATGACTCTAGTGGTTGATCCATGTGTGGTTTGTGGAAAGAACACACATGCAATGACTCTAGTGGTTGATCCATATGTGGTTTGTGGAAAGAACACACATGCAATGACCATTGGTGGATCCATGTGTGGTTTGTGGAAAAGAACACACATGAAATGACTCTAGTGGTTGATACATGTTTGTTTGTGGAAATAACACACATGCAATGACTCTAGTGGTTGATCCATGTGTGGTTTGTGAAAAGAACACGCATGCAATGACTCTAGTGTTGGTTTTAGTATAAGAACTCACATGCAATGACTCTAGTGGCTGATCCATGTGTGGTTTGTCGAAATAACACATATGCAATGACTCTAGTGGTTGATCCATGTGTGGTTTGAGGAAATAACACACATGCAATGACTGTTATCGGTCCACATGTGGTTTGTGGAAAGAACACACATGCAATGACTACTGGTTGATCCATAAGTTGTTTGTGGAAAAGAACACACATGTAATGAGTCTAGTGGATCCATGTGTGGTTTGTGGAAAAGAACACACATGCAATGACTCTAGTGCTGGTTTATGGATTTAGTATAAGAACAAACATGCAATGTCTCTAGTGGTTGATCCATGTGTGATTTGTGGAAAGAACACACATGCAATGACTCTGGTTGATCCATATGTGGTCTGTGGAAAGAACACACATGCAATGACCACTGGTGGATCCATGTGTGGTTTGTGGAAAAGAACACATATGTAATGACTCTAGTGCTGGTTTGTGGTTTTAGTATTAGAACTAACATGCAATGACTCTAGTGGTTGATCGATGTGTGGTTTGTGGAAAGAACACACATGCAATGAGTCTGGTTGATCCATATGTGGTCTGTGCAAAGAACACACATGCAATGACCACTGGTGGATCCATGTGTGGTTTGTGGAAAAGAACACACATGCAATGACTCTAGTGCCGGTTTGTGGTTTTAGTATAAGAACAAACATGCAATGACTCTAGTGGTTGATCCATGTGTGGTTTGTGGAAAGAACACACATGCAATGACTCTAGTTGATCCATATGTGGTTTGTGGAAAGAACACACATGCAATGACCACTAGTGGATCCATGTGTGGTTTGTGGAAAAGAACACACATGCAATGACTCTAGTACTGGTTTGTGGTTTTAGTATAAGAACACACATGCAATGACTCTTGTACTGGTTTGTGGTTTTAGTATAAGAACACACATGCAATGACTCTAGTGGTTGATCCATGTGTGGTTTGTGGAAATAACACACATGCAATGACTCTAGTGGTTGATCCATGTGTGGTTTATGGAAAGAACACACATGCAATGACCACTGGTGGATCCATGTTGGTTCTAGTATAAGAACACACATGCAATGACTCTAGTGGTTGATCCATGTTTGTTTGTGGAAATAACACACATGCAATGACTCTAGTGATGGTTCGTGGTTTTAGTATAAGAACACACATGCAATGACTCTAGTGGTTGATCCATGTGTGGTTTGTGCAAATAACACATATGCAATGACTCTAGTGGTTGATGCATGTGTGGTTTGTGGAAATAACACACATGCAATGACTCTAGTGGGTCCACATGTGTGGTTTGTGGAAAGAACACACATGCAATGACTCTGGTTGATGCATATGTGGTTTGTGGAAAGAACACACATGCAATGACTCTAGTGGTGGATCCATGTGTGGTTTGTGGAAAAGAACACACATGCAATGACTCTAGTGCTGGTTTCTGGTTTTAGTATAAGAATAAACATGCAATGACTCTAGTGGTTGATCGATGTGTGGTTTGTGGAAAAAACACACATGCAATGACTAGTGGTTGATCCATATGTGGTTTGTGGAAAGAACACACATGCAATGACCACTGGTGGATGCATGTGTGGTTTGTGGAAAAGAACACACATGCAATGACTCTAGTGTTGGTTTGTGGTTTTAGTATAAGAACAAACATGCAATGACTCTAGTGGTTGATCCATGTGTGGTTTGTGGAAAGAACACACATGCAATGACTCTGGTTGATCCATATGTGGTGTGTGGAAAGAACAGACATGCAATGACCACTGGTGGATCCATGTGTGGTTTGTGGAAAAGAACACACATGCAATGCCTCTAGTGCTGGTTTGTTGTTTTAGTATAAGAACAAACATGCAATGACTCTAGTGGTTGATCCATGTGTGGTTTGTGGAAAGAACACACATGCAATGGCTCTAGTGGTTGATCCATATGTGGTTTGTGGAAAGAACACACATGCAATGACCACTGGTGGATCCATGTTGGTCTTAGTATAAGAACACACATGCAATGACTCTAGTGGTTGATCCATGTTTGTTTGTGGAAATGACACACATGCAATGATTCTAGTGGTGGATCCATGTGTGGTTTGTGGAAAAGAACACACATGCAATGACTCTAGTGCTGGTTCGTGGTTTTAGTATAACAACAAACATGCAATGACTCTAGTGGTTGATCGATGTGTGGTTTGTGGAAAAGAACACACATGCAATGACTCTAGTGTTGGTTTGTGGTTTTAGTATAAGAACACACATGCAATGACCACTGGTGGATCCATGTGTTGTTTGTGGAAAAGAACACACATGCAATGACTCTAGTGTTGGTTTGTGGTTTTAGTATAAGAACAAACATGCAATGACTCTAGTGGTTGATCCATGTGTGTTTTGTGGAAAGAACACACATGCAATGGCTCTGGTTGATCCATATGTGGTGTGTGGAAAGAACACACATGCAATAACCACTGGTGGATCCATGTGTGGTTTGTGGAAAAGAACACACATGCAATGACTCTAGTGATGGTTTGTGGTTTTAGTATAAGAACAAACATGCAATGACTCTAGTGGTTGATCCATGTGTGGTTTGTGGAAAGAACACACATGCAATGACTCTAGTGGTTGATCCATGTGTGTGTTGTGGAAAGAACACACATGCAATGACCACTGGTGGATCCATGTGTGGTTTGTGGAAAAGAACACACATGCAATGACTCTAGTGGTTGATCCATGTTTGTTTGTGGAAATAACACACATGCAATGACTCTAGTGGTTGATCCATGTGTGGTTTGTGAAAAGAACACGCATGCAATGACTCTAGTGTTGGTTTTAGTATAAGAACACACATGCAATGACACTGGTGGTTGATCCATGTGTGGTTTGTGGAAATAACACATATGCAATGACTAGTGGTTGATCCATGTGTGGTTTGAGGAAATAACACACATGCAATGACTGTAATCGGTCCACATGTGGTTTGTGGAAAGAACACACATGCAATGACCACTGGTTGATCCATAAGTTGTTTGTGGAAAAGAACACACATGTAATGAGTCCAGAGGATCCATGTGTGGTTTGTGGAAAAGAACACACATGCAATGTCTCTAGTGCTGGTTTGTGGATTTAGTATAAGAACAAACATGCAGTGACTCTAGTGGTTGATCCATGTGTGGTTTGTGGAAAGAACACACATGCAATGACTCTAGTGGTTGATCCATCTGTGGTTTGTGGAATGAACATAGATGCAATGACCACTGGTGGATCCATGTTGGTTTTAGTATAAGAACAAACATGCAATGACCCTAGTGGATGATCCATGTGTGGTTTGTGGAAAGAACACACATGCAATCACCACTGGTTGATCCATAAGTTGTTTGTGGAAAAGAACACACATGCAATGATTCTAGTGCATCCATGTGTGGTTTGTGGAAAAGAACACACATGCAATGACTCTAGTGCTGGTTTGTGGTTTTAGTATAAGAACAAACATGCAATGACTCTAGTGGTTGATCCATGTGTGGTTTGTGGAAAGAACACACATGTAATGACTCTGGTTGATCCATATGTGGTCTGTGGAAAGAACACACATGCAATGACCACTAGTGGATCCATGTGTGGTTTCTGGAAAAGAACACATATGTAATGACTCTAGTGCTGGTTTGTGGTTTTAGTATAAGAGAAAACATGCAATGACTCTAGTGGTTGATCCATGTGTGGTTTGTGGAAAGAACACACATGCAATGACTCTGGTTGATCCATATGTGGTTTGTGGAAAGAACACACATGCAATGACCACTGGTGGATCCATGTGTGGTTTGTGGAAAAGGACGCACATGCAATGACTCTAGTACTGGTTTGTGGTTTTAGTATAAGAACACACATGCAATGACTCTTGTACTGGTTTGTGGTTTTAGTATAAGAACACACATGCAATGACTCTAGTGGTTGATCCATGTGTGGTTTGTGGAAATAACACACATGCAATGACTCTACTGGTTGATCCATGTGTGGTTTGTGGAAAGAACACACATGCAATGACAACTGGTGGATCCATGTTGGTTCTAGTATAAGAACACACATGCAATGACTCTAGTGGTTGATCCATGTTTGTTTGTGGAAATAACACACATGCAATGACTCTAGTGGTTGATCCATGTGTGGTTTGTGAAAAGAACACATATGCAATGACTCTAGTGTTGGTTTTAGTATAAGAACACACATGCAATGACTCTAGTGGTTGATCCATGTGTGGTTTGTGTAAATAACACATATGCAAGGACTCCAGTGGTTGATGCATGTGTGGTTTGTGGAAATAACACACATGCAATGACTCTAGTGGGTCCACATGTGTGGTTGGTGGAAAGAACACACATGCAATGACTCTGGTTGATGCATATGTGGTTTGTGGAAACAACACACATGCAATGACTCTAGTGGTGGATCCATGTGTGGTTTGTGGAAAAGAACACACATGCAATGACTCTAGTGCTGGTTTCTGGTTTTAGTATAAGAACAAACATGCAATGACTCTAGTGGTTAATCGATGTGTGGTTTGTGGAAAAAACACACATGCAATGACTAGTGGTTGATCCATATGTGGTTTGTGGAAAGAACACACATGCAATGACCATTGGTGGATCCATGCGTGGTTTTGTGAAAAGAACACACATACAATGACTCTAGTGTTGGTTTGTGGTTTTAGTATAAGAACAAATATGCAATGACTCTAGTGGTTGATCCTTGTGTGGTTTGTGGAAAGAACACACGTGCAATGACTCTGGTTGATCCATATGTGGTGTGTGGAAAGAACACACATGCAATGACCACTGGTGGATCTATGTGTGGTTTGTGGAAAAGAACACACATGCAATGACTCTAGTGATGGTTTGTGGTTTTACTATAAGAACAAACATGCAATGACTCTAGTGGTTGATCCATGTGTGGTTTGTGGAAAGAACACACATGCAATGACTCTAGTGGTTGATCCATGTGTGTCTTGTGGAAAGAACACACATGCAATGACCACTGGTGGATCCATGTGTGGTTTGTGGAAAAGAACACACATGCAATGACTGTAGTGGTTGATCCATGTTTGTTTGTGGAAATAACACACATGCAATGACTCTAGTGGTTGATCCATGTGTGGTTTGTGAAAAGAACACGCATGCAATGACTCTAGTGTTGGTTTTAGTATAAGAACACACATGCAATGACTCTAGTGGTTGATCCATTTGTGGTTGGTGGAAATAACACATATGCAATGACTCTAGTGGTTGATCCACGTGTGGTTTGAGGAAATAAAAAACATGCAATGACTATAATCGGTCCACATGTGGTTTGTGGAAAGAACACACATGCAATGACCACTGGTTGATCCATAAGTTGTTTGTGGAAAAGAACACACATGTAATGAGTCTAGTTGATCTATGTGTGGTTTGTGGAAAAGAACACACATGCAATGACTCTAGTGCTGGTTTGCGGATTTAGTATAAGAATAAACATGCAATGACTCTAGTGGTTGATCCATGTGTGGTTTGTGGAAAGAACACACATGCAATGACTCTGGTTGATCCATATGTGGTATGTGGAAAGAACACACATGCAATGACCACTGGTGGATCCATGTGTGGTTTGTGGAAAAGAACACACATGCAATGACTCTAGTGCTGGTTTGTGGTTTTAGTATAAGAACAAACATGCAATGACTCTAGTGGTTGATCCATGTGTGGTTTGTGGAAAGAACACACATGCAATGACTCTGGTTGATCCATATGTGGTTTGTGGAAAGAACACACATGCAATGACCACTGGTGGATCCATGTGTGGTTTCTGGAAAAGAACACATATGCAATGACTCTAGTGCTGGTTTGTGGTTTTAGTATAAGAAAAACATGCAATGACTCTAGTGATTGATCCATGTGTGGATTGTGGAAAGAACACACATGCAATGACTCTAGTGGTTGATCCATGTGTGGTTTGTGGAAAGAACACACATGCAATGACCATTGGTGGATCCATGTGTGGATTGTGCAAAAGAACACACATGCAATGACTCTAGTGGTTGATCCATGTTTGTTTGTGGAAATAACATACATGCAATGACTCTAGTGGTTGATCCATGTGTGGTTTGCAAAAAGAACACGCATGCAATGACTCTAGTGTTGGTTTTATTACAAGAACACACATGCAATGACTCTAGTGGTTGATCCATGTGTGGTTTGTGGAAATAACACATATGCGATGACTCTAGTGGTTGATCCATGTGTGGTTTGTGGAAATAACACACATGCAATGACTGTAATGGGTCCACATGTGGTTTGTGGAAAGAACACACATGCAATGACCAATGGTTGATCCATAAGTTGTTTGTAGAAAAGAACACACATGCCATGAGTCTAGTGGATCCATGTGTGGTTTGTGGAAAAGAACACACATGCAATGACTCTTGTGCTGGTTTGTCGTTTTAGTATAAGAACAAACATGCAATGACTCTATTGGTTGATCCATGTGTGGTTTGTGGAAAGAACACACATGCAATGACTCTGGTTGAGCCATATGTGGTCTGTGGAAAGAACACACATGCAATGACCACTGGTGCATCCATATGTGGTTTGTGGAAAAGAACACACATGCAATGACTCTAGTGCTGGTTTGTGGTTTTAGTATAAGAACAAACATGCAATGACTCTAGTGGTTGATCCATGTGTGGTTTGTGGAAAGAACACACATGCAATGACCACTGGTGGATCCATGTGTGGTTTGTGGAAAAGAACAAACATGCAATGACTCTAGTGCTGGTTTGTGGTTTTAGTATAAGAACAAACATGCAATGACTCTAGTGGTTGATCCATGTGTGGTTTGTGGAAAGAACACACATGCAATGACTCTAGTGGTTGATCCATATGTGGTTTGTGGAAAGAACACACATGCAATGACCATTGGTGGATCCATGTGTGGTTTGTGGAAAAGAACACACATGAAATGACTCTAGTGGTTGATACATGTTTGTTTGTGGAAATAACACACATGCAATGACTCTAGTGGTTGATCCATGTGTGGTTTGTGAAAAGAACACGCATGCAATGACTCTAGTGTTGGTTTTAGTATAAGAACTCACATGCAATGACTCTAGTGGCTGATCCATGTGTGGTTTGTCGAAATAACACATATGCAATGACTCTAGTGGTTGATCCATGTGTGGTTTGAGGAAATAACACACATGCAATGACTGTTATCGGTCCACATGTGGTTTGTGGAAAGAACACACATGCAATGACTACTGGTTGATCCATAAGTTGTTTGTGGAAAAGAACACACATGTAATGAGTCTAGTGGATCCATGTGTGGTTTGTGGAAAAGAACACACATGCAATGACTCTAGTGCTGGTTTATGGATTTAGTATAAGAACAAACATGCAATGTCTCTAGTGGTTGATCCATGTGTGATTTGTGGAAAGAACACACATGCAATGACTCTGGTTGATCCATATGTGGTTTGTGGAAAGAACACACATGCAATGACCACTGGTGGATCCATGTGTGGTTTGTGGAAAAGAACACATATGTAATGACTCTAGTGCTGGTTTGTGGTTTTAGTATTAGAACAAACATGCAATGACTGTAGTGGTTGATCCATGTGTGGTTTGTGGAAAGAACACACATGCAATGAGTCTGGTTGATCCATATGTGGTCTGTGCAAAGAACACACATGCAATGACCACTGGTGGATCCATGTGTGGTTTGTGGAAAAGAACACACATGCAATGACTCTAGTGCCGGTTTGTGGTTTTAGTATAAGAACAAACATGCAATGACTCTAGTGGTTGATCCATGTGTGGTTTGTGGAAAGAACACACATGCAATGACTCTAGTTGATCCATATGTGGTTTGTGGAAAGAACACACATGCAATGACCACTGGTGGATCCATGTGTGGTTTGTGGAAAAGAACACACATGCAATGACTCTAGTACTGGTTTGTGGTTTTAGTATAAGAAAACACATGCAATGACTCTTGTACTGGTTTGTGGTTTTAGTATAAGAACACACATGCAATGACTCTAGTGGTTGATCCATGTGTGGTTTGTGGAAATAACACACATGCAATGACTCTAGTGGTTGATCCATGTGTGGTTTATGGAAAGAACACACATGCAATGACCATTGGTGGATCCATGTGTGGTTTGTGGAAAAGAACACACATGAAATGACTCTAGTGGTTGATACATGTTTGTTTGTGGAAATAACACACATGCAATGACTCTAGTGGTTGATCCATGTGTGGTTTGTGAAAAGAACACGCATGCAATGACTCTAGTGTTGGTTTTAGTATAAGAACTCACATGCAATGACTCTAGTGGCTGATCCATGTGTGGTTTGTCGAAATAACACATATGCAATGACTCTAGTGGTTGATCCATGTGTGGTTTGAGGAAATAACACACATGCAATGACTGTTATCGGTCCACATGTGGTTTGTGGAAAGAACACACATGCAATGACTACTGGTTGATCCATAAGTTGTTTGTGGAAAAGAACACACATGTAATGAGTCTAGTGGATCCATGTGTGGTTTGTGGAAAAGAACACACATGCAATGACTCTAGTGCTGGTTTATGGATTTAGTATAAGAACAAACATGCAATGTCTCTAGTGGTTGATCCATGTGTGATTTGTGGAAAGAACACACATGCAATGACTCTGGTTGATCCATATGTGGTTTGTGGAAAGAACACACATGCAATGACCACTGGTGGATCCATGTGTGGTTTGTGGAAAAGAACACATATGTAATGACTCTAGTGCTGGTTTGTGGTTTTAGTATTAGAACAAACATGCAATGACTGTAGTGGTTGATCCATGTGTGGTTTGTGGAAAGAACACACATGCAATGAGTCTGGTTGATCCATATGTGGTCTGTGCAAAGAACACACATGCAATGACCACTGGTGGATCCATGTGTGGTTTGTGGAAAAGAACACACATGCAATGACTCTAGTGCCGGTTTGTGGTTTTAGTATAAGAACAAACATGCAATGACTCTAGTGGTTGATCCATGTGTGGTTTGTGGAAAGAACACACATGCAATGACTCTAGTTGATCCATATGTGGTTTGTGGAAAGAACACACATGCAATGACCACTGGTGGATCCATGTGTGGTTTGTGGAAAAGAACACACATGCAATGACTCTAGTACTGGTTTGTGGTTTTAGTATAAGAAAACACATGCAATGACTCTTGTACTGGTTTGTGGTTTTAGTATAAGAACACACATGCAATGACTCTAGTGGTTGATCCATGTGTGGTTTGTGGAAATAACACACATGCAATGACTCTAGTGGTTGATCCATGTGTGGTTTATGGAAAGAACACACATGCAATGACCACTGGTGGATCCATGTTGGTTCTAGTATAAGAACACACATGCAATGACTCTAGTGGTTGATCCATGTTTGTTTGTGGAAATAACACACATGCAATGACTCTAGTGATGGTTCGTGGTTTTAGTATAAGAACACACATGCAATGACTCTAGTGGTTGATCCATGTGTGGTTTGTGCAAATAACACATATGCAATGACTCTAGTGGTTGATGCATGTGTGGTTTGTGGAAATAACACACATGCAATGACTCTAGTGGGTCCACATGTGTGGTTTGTGGAAAGAACACACATGCAATGACTCTGGTTGATGCATATGTGGTTTGTGGAAAGAACACACATGCAATGACTCTAGTGGTGGATCCATGTGTGGTTTGTGGAAAAGAACACACATGCAATGACTCTAGTGCTGGTTTCTGGTTTTAGTATAATAATAAACATGCAATGACTCTAGTGGATGATCGATGTGTGGTTTGTGGAAAAAACACACATGCAATGACTAGTGGTTGATCCATATGTGGTTTGTGGAAAGAACACACATGCAATGACCACTGGTGGATGCATGTGTGGTTTGTGGAAAAGAACACACATGCAATGACTCTAGTGTTGGTTTGTGGTTTTAGTATAAGAACAAACATGCAATGACTCTAGTGGTTGATCCATGTGTGGTTTGTGGAAAGAACACACATGCAATGACTCTGGGTGATCCATATGTGGTGTGTGGAAAGAACACACATGCAATGACCACTGGTGGATCCATGTGTGGTTTGTGGAAAAGAACACACATGCAATGCCTCTAGTGCTGGTTTGTTGTTTTAGTATAAGAACAAACATGCAATGACTCTAGTGGTTGATCCATGTGTGGTTTGTGGAAAGAACACACATGTAATGACTCTAGTGGTTGATCCATGTGTGTCTTGTGGAAAGAACACACATGCAATGACCACTGGTGGATCCATGTGTGGTTTGTGGAAAAGAACACACATGCAATGACTCTAGTGGTTGATCCATGTTTGTTTGTGGAAATAACACACATGCAATGACTCTAGTGGTTGATCCATGTGTGGTTTGTGAAAAGAACACGCATGCAATGACTCTAGTGTTGGTTTTAGTATAAGAACACACATGCAATGACTCTAGTGGTTGATCCATGTGTGGTTTGTGGAAATAACACATATGCAATGACTCTAGTGGTTGATCCATGTGTGGTTCGAGGAAATAACACACATGCAATGACTGTAATCGGTCCACATGTGGTTTGTGGAAAGAACACACATGCAATGACCACTAGTTGATCCATAAGTTGTTTGTGGAAAAGAACACACATGTAATGAGTCTAGTGGATCTATGTGTGGTTTGTGGAAAAGAACACACATGCAATGACTCTAGTGCTGGTTTGTGGATTTAGTATAAGCACAAACATGCAATGACTCTAGTGGTTGATCCATGTGTTATTTGTGGAAAGAACACACATGCAATGACTCTGGTTGATCCATATGTGGTTTGTGGAAAGAACACACATGCAATGACCACTGGTGGATCCATGTGTGGTTTGTGGAAAAGAACACACATGCAATGACTCTAGTACTGGTTTGTGGTTTTAGTATAAGAACACACATGCAATAACTCTTGTACTGGTTTGTGGTTTTAGTATAAGAACACACATGCAATGACTCTAGTGGTTGATCCATGTGTGGTTTGTGGAAATAACACACATGCAATGACTCTAGTGGTTGATCCATGTGTGGTTTGTGGAAAGAACACACATGCAATGACCACTGGTGGATCCATGTTGGTTCTAGTATAAGAACACACATGCAATGACTCTAGTGGTTGATCCATGTTTGTTTGTGGAATAACACACATGCAATGACTCTAGTGGTTGATCCATGTGTGGCTTGTGAAAAGAACACACATGCAATGACTCTAGTGTTGGTTTTAGTATAAGAACACACATGCAATGACTCTAGTGGTTGATCCATGTGTGGTTTGTGCAAATAACACATATGCAATGACTCTAGTGGTTGATGCATGTGTGGTTTGTGGAAATAACACACATGCAATGACTCTAGTGGGTCCACATGTGTGGTTTGTGGAAAGAACACACATGCAATGACTCTGGTTGATGCATATGTGGTTTGTGGAAAGAACACAGATGCAATGACTCTAGTGGTGGATCCACGTGTGGTTTGTGGAAAAGAACACACATGCAATGACTCTAGTGCTGGTTTCTGGTTTTAGTATAAGAACAAACATGCAATGACTCTAGTGGTTGATCGATGTGTGGTTTGTGGAAAAAGCACACATGCAATGACTAGTGGTTGATCCATATGTGGTTTGTGGAAAGAACACACATGCAATGACCACTGGTGGATCCATGTCTGGTTTGGGGAAAAGAACACACATGCAATGACTCTAGTGTTGGTTTGTGGTTTTAGTATAAGAACAAACATGCAATGACTCCAGTGGTTGATCCATGTGTGGTTTGTGGAAAGAACACACATGAAATGACTCTGGTTGATCCATATGTGGTGTGTGGAAAGAACACACATGCAATGACCACTGGTGGATCCCTGTGTGGTTTGTGGAAAAGAACACACATGCAATGACTCTAGTGCTGGTTTGTGGTTTTAGTATAAGAACAAACATGCAATGACTCTAGTGGTTGCTCCATGTGTGGTTTGTGGAAAGAACACACATGCAATGACTCTAGAGGTCGATCCATGTGTGTCTTGTGGAAAGAACACAGATGCAATGACCACTGGTGGATTCATGTGTTGTTTCTGAAAAAAAAAACACATGCAATGACTCTAGTGGTTGATCCATGTTTGTTTGTGGAAATAACACACATGCAATGACTCTAGTGGTTGATCCATGTGTGGTTTGTGAAAAGAACACGCATGCAATGACTCTAGTGTTGGTTTTAGTATAAGACCACACATGCAATGACTCTAGTGGTTGATCCATGTATGGTTTGTGGAAATAACACATATGCAATGACTCTAGTGGTTGATCCATGTGTGGTTTGAGGAAATAACACACATGCAATGACTGTAATCGGTCCACATGTGGTTTGTGGAAAGAACACACATGCAATGACCACTGGTTGATCCATAAGTTGTTTGTGGAAAAGAACACACATGGAATGAGTCTAGTGGATCGATGTGTGGTTTGTGGAAAAGAACACACATGCAATGACTCTAGTGCTGGTTTGTGGATTTAGTATAAGAACAAACATGCAATGACTAGTGCTGGTTTGTGGATTTAGTATAAGAACAAACATGCAATGACTCTAGTGGTTGATCCATGTGTGGTTTGTGGAAAGAACACACATGCAGTGACTCTGGTTGATCCATATGTGGTCTGTGGAAAGAACACACATGCAATGACCACTGGTGGATCCATGTGTGGTTTGTGGAAAAGAACACACATGCAATGACTCTAGTACTGGTTTGTGGTTTTAGTATAAGAACAAACATGCAATGACTCTAGTGGTTGAACCATGTGTGGTTTGTCGAAAGAACACACATGCAATGACTCTTGTTGATCCATATGTGGTTTGTGGAAAGAACACACATGCAATGACCACTGGTGGATCCATGTGTGGTTTGTGGAAAAGAACACACATGCAATGACTCTAGTGCTGGTTTGTGTTTTTAGTATAAGAACAAACATGCAATGACTCTAGTGATTGATCCATGTGTGGTTTGTGGAAAGAACACACATGCAATTATTCTAGTGGTTGATCCATGTGTGGTTTGTGGAAAGAACACACATGCAAAGACCATTGGTGGATCCATGTGTGGATTGTGGAAAAGAACACACATGCAATGACTCTAGTGGTTGATCCATGTTTGTTTGTGGAAATAACATACATGCAATGACTCTAGTGGTTGATCCATGTGTGGTTTGTGAAAAGAACACGCATGCAATGACTCTAGTGTTGGTTTTAGTATAAGAACACACATGCAATGACTCTAGTGGTTGATCCATGTGTGGTTTGTGGAAATAACAAATATGCAATGACTCTAGTGGTTGATCCATGTGTGGTTTGTGGAAATAACACACATGCAATGACTGTAATGGGTCCACATGTGGTTTGTGGAAAGAACACACATGCAATGACCAATGGTTGATCCATAAGTTGTTTGTGGAAAAGAACACACATGCCATGAGTCTAGTGGATCCATGTGTGGTTTGTGGAAAAGAACACACATGCAATGACTCTTGTGCTGGTTTGTCGTTTTAGTATAAGAACAAACATGCAATGACTCTATTTGTTGATCCATGTGTGGTTTGTGGAAAGAACACACATGCAATGACTCTGGTTGATCCATATGTGGTCTGTGGAAAGAACACACATGCAATGACCACTGGTGGATCCATGTGTGGTTTGTGGAAAAGAACACACATGCAATGACTCTAGTGCTGGTTTGTGGTTTTAGTATAAGAACAAACATGCAGTGACTCTAGTGGTTGATCCATGTGTGGTTTGTGGAAAGAACACACATGCAATGACTCTGGTTGATCCATATGTGGTTTGTGGAAAGAACACACATGCAATGACCACTGGTGGATCCATGTGTGGTTTGGGGAAAGAACACACATGCAATGACTCTAGTGGTCGATCCATGTGTGTCTTGTGGAAAGAACACACATGCAATGACCACTGGTGGATCCATGTGTGGTTTGTGGAAAAGAACACACATGCAATGACTCTAGTGGTTGATCCATGTTTGTTTGTGGAAATAACACACATGCAATGACTCTAGTGGTTGATCCATGTGTGGTTTGTGAAAAGAACATGCATGCAATGACTCTAGTGTTGGTTTTAGTATAAGAACACACATGCAATGACTCTAGTGGTTGATCCATGTGTGGTTTGTGGAAATAACACATATGCAATGACTCTAGTGGTTGAACCATGTGTGGTTTGAGGAAATAACACACATGCAATGACTGTAATCGGTCCACATGTGGTTTGTGGAAAGAACACACATGCAATGACCACTGGTTGATCCATAAGTTGTTTGTGGAAAAGAACACACATGGAATGAGTCTAGTGGATCGATGTGTGGTTTGCGGAAAAGAACACACATGCAATGACTCTAGTGCTGGTTTGTGGATTTAGTATAAGAACAAACATGCAATGACTAGTGCTGGTTTGTGGATTTAGTATAAGAACAAACATGCAATGACTCTAGTGGTTGATCCATGTGTGGTTTGTGGAAAGAACACACATGCAGTGACTCTGGTTGATCCATATGTGGTCTGTGGAAAGAACACACATGCAATGACCACTGGTGGATCCATGTGTGGTTTGTGGAAAAGAACACACATGCAATGACTCTAGTACTGGTTTGTGGTTTTAGTATAAGAACAAACATGCAATGACTCTAGTGGTTGAACCATGTGTGGTTTGTCGAAAGAACACACATGCAATG
Organism: Avena sativa; assembly: GCA_916181665.1. Taxonomy (NCBI): domain Eukaryota; kingdom Viridiplantae; phylum Streptophyta; class Magnoliopsida; order Poales; family Poaceae; genus Avena; species Avena sativa. The sequence continues at coordinate 370,698,335 of OV702290.1, forward strand.
ACTCTTGTTGATCCATATGTGGTTTGTGGAAAGAACACACATGCAATGACCACTGGTGGATCCATGTGTGGTTTGTGGAAAAGAACACACATGCAATGACTCTAGTGCTGGTTTGTGTTTTTAGTATAAGAACAAACATGCAATGACTCTAGTGATTGATCCATGTGTGGTTTGTGGAAAGAACACACATGCAATTACTCTAGTGGTTGATCCATGTGTGGTTTGTGGAAAGAACACACATGCAAAGACCATTGGTGGATCCATGTGTGGATTGTGGAAAAGAACACACATGCAATGACTCTAGTGGTTGATCCATGTTTGTTTGTGGAAATAACATACATGCAATGACTCTAGTGGTTGATCCATGTGTGGTTTGTGAAAAGAACACGCATGCAATGACTCTAGTGTTGGTTTTAGTATAAGAACACACATGCAATGACTCTAGTGGTTGATCCATGTGTGGTTTGTGGAAATAACAAATATGCAATGACTCTAGTGGTTGATCCATGTGTGGTTTGTGGAAATAACACACATGCAATGACTGTAATGGGTCCACATGTGGTTTGTGGAAAGAACACACATGCAATGACCAAAGTGCTGGTTTGTTGTTTTAGTATAAGAACAAACATGCAATGACTCTAGTGGTTGATCCATGTGTGGTTTGTGGAAAGAACACACACGTAATGACTCTAGTGGTTGATCCATGTGTGTCTTGTGGAAAGAACACACATGCAATGACCACTGGTGGATCCATGTGTGGTTTGTGGAAAAGAACACACATGCAATGACTCTAGTGGTTGATCCATGTTTGTTTGTGGAAATAACACACATGCAATGACTCTAGTGGTTGATCCATGTGTGGTTTGTGAAAAGAACACGCATGCAATGACTCTAGTGTTGGTTTTAGTATAAGAACACACATGCAATGACTCTAGTGGTTGATCCATGTGTGGTTTGTGGAAATAACACATATGCAATGACTCTAGTGGTTGATCCATGTGTGGTTCGAGGAAATAACACACATGCAATGACTGTAATCGGTCCACATGTGGTTTGTGGAAAGAACACACATGCAATGACCACTAGTTGATCCATGTGTGGTTTGCAAAAAGAACACGCATGCAATGACTCTAGTGTTGGTTTTATTACAAGAACACACATGCAATGACTCTAGTGGTTGATCCATGTGTGGTTTGTGGAAATAACACATATGCGATGACTCTAGTGGTTGATCCATGTGTGGTTTGTGGAAATAACACACATGCAATGACTGTAATGGGTCCACATGTGGTTTGTGGAAAGAACACACATGCAATGACCAATGGTTGATCCATAAGTTGTTTGTGGAAAAGAACACACATGCCATGAGTCTAGTGGATCCATGTGTGGTTTGTGGAAAAGAACACACATGCAATGACTCTTGTGCTGGTTTGTCGTTTTAGTATAAGAACAAACATGCAATGACTCTATTGGTTGATCCATGTGTGGTTTGTGGAAAGAACACACATGCAATGACTCTGGTTGAGCCATATGTGGTCTGTGGAAAGAACACACATGCAATGACCACTGGTGCATCCATATGTGGTTTGTGGAAAAGAACACACATGCAATGACTCTAGTGCTGGTTTGTGGTTTTAGTATAAGAACAAACATGCAATGACTCTAGTGGTTGATCCATGTGTGGTTTGTGGAAAGAACACACATGCAATGACCACTGGTGGATCCATGTGTGGTTTGTGGAAAAGAACAAACATGCAATGACTCTAGTGCTGGTTTGTGGTTTTAGTATAAGAACAAACATGCAATGACTCTAGTGGTTGATCCATGTGTGGTTTGTGGAAAGAACACACATGCAATGACTCTAGTGGTTGATCCATATGTGGTTTGTGGAAAGAACACACATGCAATGACCATTGGTGGATCCATGTGTGGTTTGTGGAAAAGAACACACATGAAATGACTCTAGTGGTTGATACATGTTTGTTTGTGGAAATAACACACATGCAATGACTCTAGTGGTTGATCCATGTGTGGTTTGTGAAAAGAACACGCATGCAATGACTCTAGTGTTGGTTTTAGTATAAGAACTCACATGCAATGACTCTAGTGGCTGATCCATGTGTGGTTTGTCGAAATAACACATATGCAATGACTCTAGTGGTTGATCCATGTGTGGTTTGAGGAAATAACACACATGCAATGACTGTTATCGGTCCACATGTGGTTTGTGGAAAGAACACACATGCAATGACTACTGGTTGATCCATAAGTTGTTTGTGGAAAAGAACACACATGTAATGAGTCTAGTGGATCCATGTGTGGTTTGTGGAAAAGAACACACATGCAATGACTCTAGTGCTGGTTTATGGATTTAGTATAAGAACAAACATGCAATGTCTCTAGTGGTTGATCCATGTGTGATTTGTGGAAAGAACACACATGCAATGACTCTGGTTGATCCATATGTGGTTTGTGGAAAGAACACACATGCAATGACCACTGGTGGATCCATGTGTGGTTTGTGGAAAAGAACACATATGTAATGACTCTAGTGCTGGTTTGTGGTTTTAGTATTAGAACAAACATGCAATGACTGTAGTGGTTGATCCATGTGTGGTTTGTGGAAAGAACACACATGCAATGAGTCTGGTTGATCCATATGTGGTCTGTGCAAAGAACACACATGCAATGACCACTGGTGGATCCATGTGTGGTTTGTGGAAAAGAACACACATGCAATGACTTTAGTGCCGGTTTGTGGTTTTAGTATAAGAACAAACATGCAATGACTCTAGTGGTTGATCCATGTGTGGTTTGTGGAAAGAACACACATGCAATGACTCTAGTTGATCCATATGTGGTTTGTGGAAAGAACACACATGCAATGACCACTGGTGGATCCATGTGTGGTTTGTGGAAAAGAACACACATGCAATGACTCTAGTACTGGTTTGTGGTTTTAGTATAAGAAAACACATGCAATGACTCTTGTACTGGTTTGTGGTTTTAGTATAAGAACACACATGCAATGACTCTAGTGGTTGATCCATGTGTGGTTTGTGGAAATAACACACATGCAATGACTCTAGTGGTTGATCCATGTGTGGTTTATGGAAAGAACACACATGCAATGACCACTGGTGGATCCATGTTGGTTCTAGTATAAGAACACACATGCAATGACTCTAGTGGTTGATCCATGTTTGTTTGTGGAAATAACACACATGCAATGACTCTAGTGATGGTTCGTGGTTTTAGTATAAGAACACACATGCAATGACTCTAGTGGTTGATCCATGTGTGGTTTGTGCAAATAACACATATGCAATGACTCTAGTGGTTGATGCATGTGTGGTTTGTGGAAATAACACACATGCAATGACTCTAGTGGGTCCACATGTGTGGTTTGTGGAAAGAACACACATGCAATGACTCTGGTTGATGCATATGTGGTTTGTGGAAAGAACACACATGCAATGACTCTAGTGGTGGATCCATGTGTGGTTTGTGGAAAAGAACACACATGCAATGACTCTAGTGCTGGTTTCTGGTTTTAGTATAATAATAAACATGCAATGACTCTAGTGGTTGATCGATGTGTGGTTTGTGGAAAAAACACACATGCAATGACTAGTGGTTGATCCATATGTGGTTTGTGGAAAGAACACACATGCAATGACCACTGGTGGATGCATGTGTGGTTTGTGGAAAAGAACACACATGCAATGACTCTAGTGTTGGTTTGTGGTTTTAGTATAAGAACAAACATGCAATGACTCTAGTGGTTGATCCATGTGTGGTTTGTGGAAAGAACACACATGCAATGACTCTGGGTGATCCATATGTGGTGTGTGGAAAGAACACACATGCAATGACCACTGGTGGATCCATGTGTGGTTTGTGGAAAAGAACACACATGCAATGCCTCTAGTGCTGGTTTGTTGTTTTAGTATAAGAACAAACATGCAATGACTCTAGTGGTTGATCCATGTGTGGTTTGTGGAAAGAACACACATGTAATGACTCTAGTGGTTGATCCATGTGTGTCTTGTGGAAAGAACACACATGCAATGACCACTGGTGGATCCATGTGTGGTTTGTGGAAAAGAACACACATGCAATGACTCTAGTGGTTGATCCATGTTTGTTTGTGGAAATAACACACATGCAATGACTCTAGTGGTTGATCCATGTGTGGTTTGTGAAAAGAACACGCATGCAATGACTCTAGTGTTGGTTTTAGTATAAGAACACACATGCAATGACTCTAGTGGTTGATCCATGTGTGGTTTGTGGAAATAACACATATGCAATGACTCTAGTGGTTGATCCATGTGTGGTTCGAGGAAATAACACACATGCAATGACTGTAATCGGTCCACATGTGGTTTGTGGAAAGAACACACATGCAATGACCACTAGTTGATCCATAAGTTGTTTGTGGAAAAGAACACACATGTAATGAGTCTAGTGGATCTATGTGTGGTTTGTGGAAAAGAACACACATGCAATGACTCTAGTGCTGGTTTGTGGATTTAGTATAAGCACAAACATGCAATGACTCTAGTGGTTGATCCATGTGTTATTTGTGGAAAGAACACACATGCAATGACTCTGGTTGATCCATATGTGGTTTGTGGAAAGAACACACATGCAATGACCACTGGTGGATCCATGTGTGGTTTGTGGAAAAGAACACACATGCAATGACTCTAGTACTGGTTTGTGGTTTTAGTATAAGAACACACATGCAATAACTCTTGTACTGGTTTGTGGTTTTAGTATAAGAACACACATGCAATGACTCTAGTGGTTGATCCATGTGTGGTTTGTGGAAATAACACACATGCAATGACTCTAGTGGTTGATCCATGTGTGGTTTGTGGAAAGAACACACATGCAATGACCACTGGTGGATCCATGTTGGTTCTAGTATAAGAACACACATGCAATGACTCTAGTGGTTGATCCATGTTTGTTTGTGGAATAACACACATGCAATGACTCTAGTGGTTGATCCATGTGTGGCTTGTGAAAAGAACACACATGCAATGACTCTAGTGTTGGTTTTAGTATAAGAACACACATGCAATGACTCTAGTGGTTGATCCATGTGTGGTTTGTGCAAATAACACATATGCAATGACTCTAGTGGTTGATGCATGTGTGGTTTGTGGAAATAACACACATGCAATGACTCTAGTGGGTCCACATGTGTGGTTTGTGGAAAGAACACACATGCAATGACTCTGGTTGATGCATATGTGGTTTGTGGAAAGAACACAGATGCAATGACTCTAGTGGTGGATCCACGTGTGGTTTGTGGAAAAGAACACACATGCAATGACTCTAGTGCTGGTTTCTGGTTTTAGTATAAGAACAAACATGCAATGACTCTAGTGGTTGATCGATGTGTGGTTTGTGGAAAAAGCACACATGCAATGACTAGTGGTTGATCCATATGTGGTTTGTGGAAAGAACACACATGCAATGACCACTGGTGGATCCATGTCTGGTTTGGGGAAAAGAACACACATGCAATGACTCTAGTGTTGGTTTGTGGTTTTAGTATAAGAACAAACATGCAATGACTCCAGTGGTTGATCCATGTGTGGTTTGTGGAAAGAACACACATGAAATTACTCTGGTTGATCCATATGTGGTGTGTGGAAAGAACACACATGCAATGACCACTGGTGGATCCCTGTGTGGTTTGTGGAAAAGAACACACATGCAATGACTCTAGTGCTGGTTTGTGGTTTTAGTATAAGAACAAACATGCAATGACTCTAGTGGTTGCTCCATGTGTGGTTTGTGGAAAGAACACACATGCAATGACTCTAGAGGTCGATCCATGTGTGTCTTGTGGAAAGAACACAGATGCAATGACCACTGGTGGATTCATGTGTGGTTTCTGAAAAAAAAACACATGCAATGACTCTAGTGGTTGATCCATGTTTGTTTGTGGAAATAACACACATGCAATGACTCTAGTGGTTGATCCATGTGTGGTTTGTGAAAAGAACACGCATGCAATGACTCTAGTGTTGGTTTTAGTATAAGACCACACATGCAATGACTCTAGTGGTTGATCCATGTATGGTTTGTGGAAATAACACATATGCAATGACTCTAGTGGTTGATCCATGTGTGGTTTGAGGAAATAACACACATGCAATGACTGTAATCGGTCCACATGTGGTTTGTGGAAAGAACACACATGCAATGACCACTGGTTGATCCATAAGTTGTTTGTGGAAAAGAACACACATGGAATGAGTCTAGTGGATCGATGTGTGGTTTGTGGAAAAGAACACACATGCAATGACTCTAGTGCTGGTTTGTGGATTTAGTATAAGAACAAACATGCAATGACTAGTGCTGGTTTGTGGATTTAGTATAAGAACAAACATGCAATGACTCTAGTGGTTGATCCATGTGTGGTTTGTGGAAAGAACACACATGCAGTGACTCTGGTTGATCCATATGTGGTCTGTGGAAAGAACACACATGCAATGACCACTGGTGGATCCATGTGTGGTTTGTGGAAAAGAACACACATGCAATGACTCTAGTACTGGTTTGTGGTTTTAGTATAAGAACAAACATGCAATGACTCTAGTGGTTGAACCATGTGTGGTTTGTCGAAAGAACACACATGCAATGACTCTTGTTGATCCATATGTGGTTTGTGGAAAGAACACACATGCAATGACCACTGGTGGATCCATGTGTGGTTTGTGGAAAAGAACACACATGCAATGACTCTAGTGCTGGTTTGTGTTTTTAGTATAAGAACAAACATGCAATGACTCTAGTGATTGATCCATGTGTGGTTTGTGGAAAGAACACACATGCAATTATTCTAGTGGTTGATCCATGTGTGGTTTGTGGAAAGAACACACATGCAAAGACCATTGGTGGATCCATGTGTGGATTGTGGAAAAGAACACACATGCAATGACTCTAGTGGTTGATCCATGTTTGTTTGTGGAAATAACATACATGCAATGACTCTAGTGGTTGATCCATGTGTGGTTTGTGAAAAGAACACGCATGCAATGACTCTAGTGTTGGTTTTAGTATAAGAACACACATGCAATGACTCTAGTGGTTGATCCATGTGTGGTTTGTGGAAATAACAAATATGCAATGACTCTAGTGGTTGATCCATGTGTGGTTTGTGGAAATAACACACATGCAATGACTGTAATGGGTCCACATGTGGTTTGTGGAAAGAACACACATGCAATGACCAATGGTTGATCCATAAGTTGTTTGTGGAAAAGAACACACATGCCATGAGTCTAGTGGATCCATGTGTGGTTTGTGGAAAAGAACACACATGCAATGACTCTTGTGCTGGTTTGTCGTTTTAGTATAAGAACAAACATGCAATGACTCTATTTGTTGATCCATGTGTGGTTTGTGGAAAGAACACACATGCAATGACTCTGGTTGATCCATATGTGGTCTGTGGAAAGAACACACATGCAATGACCACTGGTGGATCCATGTGTGGTTTGTGGAAAAGAACACACATGCAATGACTCTAGTGCTGGTTTGTGGTTTTAGTATAAGAACAAACATGCAGTGACTCTAGTGGTTGATCCATGTGTGGTTTGTGGAAAGAACACACATGCAATGACTCTGGTTGATCCATATGTGGTTTGTGGAAAGAACACACATGCAATGACCACTGGTGGATCCATGTGTGGTTTGGGGAAAGAACACACATGCAATGACTCTAGTGGTCGATCCATGTGTGTCTTGTGGAAAGAACACACATGCAATGACCACTGGTGGATCCATGTGTGGTTTGTGGAAAAGAACACACATGCAATGACTCTAGTGGTTGATCCATGTTTGTTTGTGGAAATAACACACATGCAATGACTCTAGTGGTTGATCCATGTGTGGTTTGTGAAAAGAACATGCATGCAATGACTCTAGTGTTGGTTTTAGTATAAGAACACACATGCAATGACTCTAGTGGTTGATCCATGTGTGGTTTGTGGAAATAACACATATGCAATGACTCTAGTGGTTGAACCATGTGTGGTTTGAGGAAATAACACACATGCAATGACTGTAATCGGTCCACATGTGGTTTGTGGAAAGAACACACATGCAATGACCACTGGTTGATCCATAAGTTGTTTGTGGAAAAGAACACACATGGAATGAGTCTAGTGGATCGATGTGTGGTTTGCGGAAAAGAACACACATGCAATGACTCTAGTGCTGGTTTGTGGATTTAGTATAAGAACAAACATGCAATGACTAGTGCTGGTTTGTGGATTTAGTATAAGAACAAACATGCAATGACTCTAGTGGTTGATCCATGTGTGGTTTGTGGAAAGAACACACATGCAGTGACTCTGGTTGATCCATATGTGGTCTGTGGAAAGAACACACATGCAATGACCACTGGTGGATCCATGTGTGGTTTGTGGAAAAGAACACACATGCAATGACTCTAGTACTGGTTTGTGGTTTTAGTATAAGAACAAACATGCAATGACTCTAGTGGTTGAACCATGTGTGGTTTGTCGAAAGAACACACATGCAATGACTCTTGTTGATCCATATGTGGTTTGTGGAAAGAACACACATGCAATGACCACTGGTGGATCCATGTGTGGTTTGTGGAAAAGAACACACATGCAATGACTCTAGTGCTGGTTTGTGTTTTTAGTATAAGAACAAACATGCAATGACTCTAGTGATTGATCCATGTGTGGTTTGTGGAAAGAACACACATGCAATTACTCTAGTGGTTGATCCATGTGTGGTTTGTGGAAAGAACACACATGCAAAGACCATTGGTGGATCCATGTGTGGATTGTGGAAAAGAACACACATGCAATGACTCTAGTGGTTGATCCATGTTTGTTTGTGGAAATAACATACATGCAATGACTCTAGTGGTTGATCCATGTGTGGTTTGTGAAAAGAACACGCATGCAATGACTCTAGTGTTGGTTTTAGTATAAGAACACACATGCAATGACTCTAGTGGTTGATCCATGTGTGGTTTGTGGAAATAACAAATATGCAATGACTCTAGTGGTTGATCCATGTGTGGTTTGTGGAAATAACACACATGCAATGACTGTAATGGGTCCACATGTGGTTTGTGGAAAGAACACACATGCAATGACCAATGGTTGATCCATAAGTTGTTTGTGGAAAAGAACACACATGCCATGAGTCTAGTGGATCCATGTGTGGTTTGTGGAAAAGAACACACATGCAATGACTCTTGTGCTGGTTTGTCGTTTTAGTATAAGAACAAACATGCAATGACTCTATTTGTTGATCCATGTGTGGTTTGTGGAAAGAACACACATGCAATGACTCTGGTTGATCCATATGTGGTCTGTGGAAAGAACACACATGCAATGACCACTGGTGGATCCATGTGTGGTTTGTGGAAAAGAACACACATGCAATGACTCTAGTGCTGGTTTGTGGTTTTAGTATAAGAACAAACATGCAGTGACTCTAGTGGTTGATCCATGTGTGGTTTGTGGAAAGAACACACATGCAATGACTCTGGTTGATCCATATGTGGTTTGTGGAAAGAACACACATGCAATGACCACTGGTGGATCCATGTGTGGTTTGGGGAAAGAACACACATGCAATGACTCTAGTGGTCGATCCATGTGTGTCTTGTGGAAAGAACACACATGCAATGACCACTGGTGGATCCATGTGTGGTTTGTGGAAAAGAACACACATGCAATGACTCTAGTGGTTGATCCATGTTTGTTTGTGGAAATAACACACATGCAATGACTCTAGTGGTTGATCCATGTGTGGTTTGTGAAAAGAACATGCATGCAATGACTCTAGTGTTGGTTTTAGTATAAGAACACACATGCAATGACTCTAGTGGTTGATCCATGTGTGGTTTGTGGAAATAACACATATGCAATGACTCTAGTGGTTGAACCATGTGTGGTTTGAGGAAATAACACACATGCAATGACTGTAATCGGTCCACATGTGGTTTGTGGAAAGAACACACATGCAATGACCACTGGTTGATCCATAAGTTGTTTGTGGAAAAGAACACACATGGAATGAGTCTAGTGGATCGATGTGTGGTTTGCGGAAAAGAACACACATGCAATGACTCTAGTGCTGGTTTGTGGATTTAGTATAAGAACAAACATGCAATGACTCTAGTGCTGGTTTGTGGATTTAGTATAAGAACAAACATGCAATGACTCTAGTGGTTGATCCATGTGTGGTTTGTGGAAAGAACACACATGCAATGACTCTGGTTGATCCATATGTGGTCTGTGGAAAGAACACACATGCAATGACCACTGGTGGATCCATGTGTGGTTTGTGGAAAAGAACACACATGCAATGACTCTAGTGCTGGTTTGTGGTTTTAGTATAAGAACAAACATGTAATGACTCTAGTGGTTGATCCATGTGTGGTTTGTCGAAAGAACACACATGCAATGACTCTGGTTGATCCATATGTGGTTTGTGGAAAGAACACACATGCAATGACCACTGGTGGATCCATGTGTGGTTTGTGGAAAAGAACACACATGCAATGACTCTAGTGCTGGTTTGTGGTTTTAGTATAAGAACAAACATGCAATGACTCTAGTGATTTATCCATGTGTGGTTTGTGGAAAGAACACACATGCAATTACTCTAGTGGTTAATCCATGTGTGGTTTGTGGAAAGAACACACATGCAATGACCATTAGTGGATCCATGTGTGGATTGTGGAAAAGAACACACATGCAATGACTCTAGTGGTTGATCCATGTTTGTTTGTGGAAATAACATACATGCAATGACTCTAGTGGTTGATCCATGTGTGGTTTGTGAAAAGAACACGCATGCAATGACTCTAGTGTTGGTTTTAGTATAAGAACACACATGCAATGACTCTAGTGGTTGATCCATGTGTGGTTTGTGGAAATAACACATATGCAATGACTCTAGTGGTTGAGCCATGTGTGGTTTGTGGAAATAACACACATGCAATGACTGTAATGGGTCCACATGTGGTTTGTGGAAAGAACACACATGCAATGACCAATGGTTGATTCATAAGTTGTTTGTGGAAAAGAACACACATGCCATGAGTCTAGTGGATCCATGTGTGGTTTGTGGAAAAGAACACACATGCAATGACTCTGGTGCTGGTTTGTCGTTTTAGTATAAGAACAAACATGCAATGACTCTAGTGGTTGATCCATGTGTGGTTTGTGGAAAGAACACACATGCAATGACTCTAGTGGTTGATCCATATGTGGTCTGTGGAAAGAACACACATGCAATGACCACTGGTGGATCCATGTGTGGTTTGTGGAAAAGAACACACATGTAATGACTCTAGTGCTGGTTTGTGGTTTTAGTATAAGAACAAACATGCAATGACTCTAGTGGTTGATCCATGTGTGGTTTGTGGAAAGAACACACATGCAATGACTCTGGTTGATCCATATGTGGTTTGTGGAAAGAACACACATGCAATGACCACTGGTGGATCCATGTGTGGTTTGTGGAAAAGAACACACATGCAATGACTCTAGTCCTGGTATGTGGATTTAGTATAAGAACAAACATGCAATGACTCTAGTGATTGATCCATGTGTGGTTTGTGGAAAGAACACACATGCAATGACTCTAGTGGTTGATCCATGTGTGGTTTGTGGAAAGAACACACATGCAATGACCATTGGTGGATCCATGTGTGGATTGTGGAAAAGAACACACATGCATTGACTCTAGTGGTTGATCCATGTTTGTTTGTGGAAATAACATACATGCAATGACTCTAGTGGTTGATCCATGTGTGGTTTGTGAAAAGAACACGCATGCAATTACTCTAGTGTTGGTTTTAGTATAAGAACACACATGCAATGACTCTAGTGGTTGATCCATGTGTGGTCTGTGGAAATAACACATATGCAATGACTCTAGTGGTTGATCCATGTGTGGTTTGTGGAAATAACACACATGCAATGACTGTAATTGGTCCACATGTGGTTTGTGGAAAGAACACACATGCAATGACCAATGGTTGATCCATAAGTTGTTTGTGGAAAAGAACACACATGCCATGAGTCTAGTGGATCCATGTGTGGTTTGTGGAAAATAACACACATGCAATGACTCTTGTGCTGGTTTGTGGTTTTATTATAAGAACAAACATGCAATGACTCTATTGGTTGATGCATGTGTGGTTTGTGGAAAGAACACACATGCAATGACTCTCGTTGATCCATATGTGGTGTGTGCAAAGAACACACATGCAATGACCACTGGTGGATCCATGTGTGGTTTGTGGAAAAGAACACACATGCAATGATTCTAGTGCTGGTTTGTGGTTTTAGTATAAGAACACACATGCAATGACTCTAGTGGTTGATCCATGTGTGGTTTGTGGAAAGAACACACATGCAATGACTCTAGTGGTTGATCCATGTGTGTCTTGTGGAAAGAACACACATGCAATGACCACTGGTGGATCCATGTGTGGTTTGTGCAAAAGAACACACATGCAATGACTCTAGTGGTTGATCCATGTTTGTTTGTGGAAATAACACACATGCAATGACTCTAGTGGTTGATCCATGTGTGGTTTGTGAAAAGAACACGCATGCAATGACTCTAGTGTTGGTTTTAGTATAAGAACACACATGCAATGACTCTAGTGGTTGATCCATGTGTGGTTTGTGGAAATAACACATATGCAATGACTCTAGTGGTTGATCCATGTGTGGTTTGAGGAAATAACACACATGCAATGACTGTAATCGGTCCACATGTGGTTTGTGGAAAGAACACACATGCAATGACCACTGGTTGATCCATAAGTTGTTTGTGGAAAAGAACACACATGGAATGAGTCTAGTGGATTGATGTGTGGTTTGTGGAAAAGAACACACATGCAATGACTCTAGTGCTGGTATGTGGATTTAGTATAAGAACAAACATGCAATGACTCTAGTGCTGGTTTGTGGATTTAGTATAAGAACAAACATGCAATGACTCTAGTGGTTGATCCATGTGTGGTTTGTGGAAAGAACACACATGCAGTGACTCTGGTTGATCCATATGTGGTCTGTGGAAAGAACACACATGCAATGACCACTGGTGGATCCATGTGTGGTTTGTGGAAAAGAACACACATGCAATGACTCTAGTACTGGTTTGTGGTTTTAGTATAAGAACAAACATGCAATGACTCTATTGGTTGATCCATGTGTGGTTTGTGGAAAGAACACACATGCAATGACTCTTGTTGATCCATATGTGGTCTGTGGAAAGAACACACATGCAATGACCACTGGTGGATCCATGTGTGGTTTGTGGAAAAGAACACACATGCAATGACTCTAGTGCTGGTTTGCGGTTTTAGTATAAGAACAAACATGCAGTGACTCTAGTGGTTGATCCATGTGTGGTTTGTGGAAAGAACACACATGCAATGACTCTGGTTGATCCATATGTGGTTTGTGGAAAGAACACACATGCAATGACCACTGGTGGATCCATGTGTGGTTTGTGGAAAGAACACACATGCAATGACTCTAGTGGTCGATCCATGTGTGTCTTGTGGAAAGAACACACATGCAATGACCACTGGTGGATCCATGTGTGGTTTGTGTAAAAGAACACACATGCAATGACTCTAGTGGTTGATCCATGTTTGTTTGTGGAAATAAAACACATGCAATGAATCTAGTGGTTGATCCATGTGTGGTTTGTGAAAAGAACATGCATGCAATGACTCTAGTGTTGGTTTTAGTATCAGAACACACATGCAATGACTCTAGTGGTTGATCCATGTGTGGTTTGTGGAAATAACACATATGCAATGACTCTAGTGGTTGATCCATGTGTGGTTTGAGGAAATAACACACATGCAATGACTGTAATCGGTCCACATGTGGTTTGTGGAAAGAACACACATGCAATGACCACTGGTTGATCCATAAGTTGTTTGTGGAAAAGAACACACATGGAATGAGTCTAGTGGATCGATGTGTGGTTTGTGGAAAAGAACACACATGCAATGACTCTAGTGCTGGTTTGTGGATTTAGTATAATAACAAACATGCAATGACTCTAGTGCTGGTTTGTGGATTTAGTATAAGAACAAACATGCAATGACTCTAGTGGTTGATCCATGTGTGGTTTGTGGAAAGAACACACATGCAATGACTCTGGTTGATCCATATGTGGTCTGTGGAAAGAACACACATGCAATGACCACTGGTGGATCCATGTGTGGTTTGTGGAAAAGAACACACATGCAATGACTCTAGTGCTGGTTTGTGGTTTTAGTATAAGAACAAACATGCAATGACTCTAGTGGTTGATCCATGTGTGGTTTGTCGAAAGAACACACATGCAATGACTCTGGTTGATCCATATGTGGTTTGTGGAAAGAACACACATGCAATGACCACTGGTGGATCCATGTGTGGTTTGTGGAAAAGAACACACATGCAATGACTCTAGTGCTGGTTTGTGATTTTAGTATAAGAAGAAACATGCAATGACTCTAGTGATTGATCCATGTGTGGTTTGTGGAAAGAACACACATGCAATTACTCTAGTGGTTGATCCATGTGTGGTTTGTGGAAAGAACACACATGCAATGACCATTAGTGGATCCATGTGTGGATTGTGGAAAAGAACACACATGCAATGACTCTAGTGGTTGATCCATGTTTGTTTGTGGAAATAACATAAATGCAATGACTCTAGTGGTTGATCCATGTGTGGTTTGTGAAAAGAACACTCATGCAATGACTCTAGTGTTGGTTTTAGTATAAGAACACACATGCAATGACTCTAGTGGTTGATCCATGTGTGGTTTGTGGAAATAACACATATGCAATGACTCTAGTGGTTGATCCATGTGTGGTTTGTGGAAATAACACACATGCAATGACTGTAATGGGTCCACATGTGGTTTGTGGAAAGAACACACATGCAATGACCAATGGTTGATTCATAAGTTGTTTGTGGAAAAGAACACACATGCCATGAGTCTAGTGGATCCATGTGTGGTTTGTGGAAAAGAACAAACATGCAATGACTCTAGTGCTTGTTTGTGGATTTAGTATAAGAACAAACATGCAATGACTCTAGTGGTTGATCCATGTGTGGTTTGTTGAAAGAACACACATGCAATGACTCTGGTTGATCCATATGTGGTCTGTGGAAAGAACACACATGCAATGACCACTGGTGGATCCATGTGTGGTTTGTGGAAAAGAACACACATGAAATGACTCTAGTGCTGGTTTGTGGTTTTAGTATAAGAACAAACATGCAATGACTCTAGTGGTTGATCCATGTGTGGTTTGTCGAAAGAACACACATGCAATGACTCTGGTTGATCCATATGTGGTTTGTGGAAAGAACACACATGCAATGACCACTGGTGGATCCATGTGTGGTTTGTGGAAAAGAACACACATGCAATGACTCTAGTCCTGGTTTGTGGTTTTAGTATAAGAACAAACATGCAATGACTCTAGTGATTGATCCATGTGTGGTTTGTGGTAAGAACACACATGCAATGACTCTAGTGGTTGATCCATGTGTGGTTTGTGGAAAGAACACACATGCAATGACCATTAGTGGATCCATGTGTGGATTGTGGAAAAGAACACACATGCAATGACTCTAGTTGTTGATCCATGTTTGTTTGTGGAAATAACATACATGCAATGACTCTAGTGGTTGATCCATGTGTGGTTTGTGAAAAGAACACGCATGCAATGACTCTAGTGTTGGTTTTAGTATAAGAACACACATGCAATGACTCTAGTGGTTGATCCATGTGTGGTTTGTGGAAATAACACATATGCAATGACTCTAGTGGTTGATCCATGTGTGGTTTGTGGAAATAACACACATGCAATGACTGTAATGGGTCCACATGTGGTTTGTGGAAAGAACACACATGCAATGACCAATGGTTGATTCATAAGTTGTTTGTGGAAAAGAACACACATGCCATGAGTCTAGTGGATCCATGTGTGGTTTGTGGAAAAGAACACACATGCAATGACTCTGGTGCTGGTTTGTCGTTTTAGTAGAAGAACAAACATGCAATGACTCTAGTGGTTGATCCATGTGTGGTTTGTGGAAAGAACACACATGCAATGACTCTAGTGGTTGATCCATATGTGGTCTATGGAAAGAACACACATGCAATGACCACTGGTGGATCCATGTGTGGTTTGTGGAAAAGAACACACATGCAATGACTCTAGTGCTGGTTTGTGGTTTTAGTATAAGAACAAACATGCAATGACTCTAGTGGTTGATCCATGTGTGGTTTGTGGAAAGAACACACATGCAATGACTCTGGTTGATCCATATGTGGTTTGTGGAAAGAACACACATGCAATGACCACTGGTGGATCCATGTGTGGTTTGTGGAAAAGAACACACATGCAATGACTCTAGTCCTGGTTTGTGGATTTAGTATAAGAACAAACATGCAATGACTCTAGTGATTGATCCATGTGTGGTTTGTGGAAAGAACACACATGCAATGACTCTAGTGGTTGATCCATGTGTGGTTTGTGGAAAGAACACACATGCAATGACCATTGGTGGATCCATGTGTGGATTGTGGAAAAGAACACACATGCAATGACTCTAGTGGTTGATCCATGTTTGTTTGTTTGTGGAAATAACATACATGCAATGACTCTAGTGGTTGATCCATGTGTGGTTTGTGAAAAGAACACGCATGCAATTACTCTAGTGTTGGTTTTAGTATAAGAACACACATGCAATGACTCTAGTGGTTGATCCATGTGTGGTTTGTGGAAATAACACATATGCAATGACTCTAGTGGTTGATCCATGTGTGGTTTGTGGAAATAACACACATGCAATGACTGTAATTGGTCCACATGTGGTTTGTGGAAAGAACACACATGCAATGACCAATGGTTGATCCATAAGTTGTTTGTGGAAAAGAACACACATGCCATGAGTCTAGTGGATCCATGTGTGGTTTGTGGAAAATAACACACATGCAATGACTCTTGTGCTGGTTTGTGGTTTTATTATAAGAACAAACATGCAATGACTCTATTGGTTGATCCATGTGTGGTTTGTGGAAAGAACACACATGCAATGACTCTCGTTGATCCATATGTGGTGTGTGCAAAGAACACACATGCAATGACCACTGGTGGATCCATGTGTGGTTTGTGGAAAAGAACACACATGCAATGATTCTAGTGCTGGTTTGTGGTTTTAGTATAAGAACAAACATGCAATGACTCTAGTGGTTGATCCATGTGTGGTTTGTGGAAAGAACACACATGCAATGACTCTAGTGGTTGATCCATGTGTGTCTTGTGGAAAGAACACACATGCAATGACCACTGGTGGATCCATGTGTGGTTTGTGCAAAAGAACACACATGCAATGACTCTAGTGGTTGATCCATGTTTGTTTGTGGAAATAACACACATGCAATGACTCTAGTGTTTGATCCATGTAACATCCCTAAAAATCATGTTTCAAAACTCATTCATATCATCTTTGCATCATTCATCCATTTAGGATTTTTCTCAAAATCATTTAGAAGCACAAACTTTGACTATGATTTCATGTGGGCATTTTATCTCAATTGGCCATCTCCCTTTGGGATTTGATTGTCCATGATCTTGTTTGCTTGCCTCCATGGTTGGAAAGAATAGGAGTAGCATTTAAACCCAAAATTCCAAATTTAGAAATATTTTCTAAACCCTATTCCAAATATTTGCAACTAGAGAAAATCTCTGTTTATTTTGAAACCCAAGCTTGACCAAGCCTTTGCAAGGTAACCACTGGGTTATTTGATTGTTTGTGAACCCACAGAACCCTGCAAAAATCCCCAAAGAAGTTTGAAATCAAAAGGATTTGAATTCATATCAAATTCTATCCAGAAAATGAATTTAGAAAAAGAAAAGGAATTCTCAAAAGAAAAGGGCCGCGCGGCCAGAATCTGGCCCAACAGCGGATGAAGCCCAGCAAGCCCACCCGGGGATCTCCTTTTTCCTTCTCACACGCGCGAGCCCACGCAGACAGACGCTGACAGCCCGACCCCACCAACACCTCGCACTCTTCGCTGACGAGCGGGCCCGGTCCACGTCGTCCTCGTCTTCCCCAGACCGCGCCTGCGACCACGTCGCTGCAGCAGTGAAGGCCGGTAATGGCG
This sequence comes from Avena sativa, assembly GCA_916181665.1. NCBI lineage: Eukaryota > Viridiplantae > Streptophyta > Magnoliopsida > Poales > Poaceae > Avena > Avena sativa. Next base: position 370,716,564 of record OV702290.1, read on the forward strand.
CGGCGTAAATGGGCATTAAAACTCGAGCGTTTCCTGTCTAGCACCTGGCTATAAGAAACCCCTCTGCCCCGCGATCATTTCCCCAAACATCTCGCTCACTCCGCCACCAGGCTGCCCTCAATCAGCTTTGCACCGCCGCAGACAGAGCCTCTCCGGCGAGCGATTCCGGTGAGCCTCAAGTTCCCCTCTGCCTATCTTTCTTGCTATCCTGCTCAGTGAATCCTTGCGCACCTCCTGACCTCACTAGTCTGTCCTGTACTGCCCCAGGTCGCCGGTTCCACTTGACACCGCGAGCACCGACGGCGACCTCAACTCCGACGAGCTCTAGTGGTAAGTACAGACGGCCCCGCGCCCTCTAGTTAACGCACACGACTCTGCCTTGACCCTGTGAATCTAACCATGTCCTCGCCTTGCCTTGGGGTGATTCACAGCGACGTCCCCGACGACCACCCGATGCACCCGACGCCGCCACGAACTCCAGTGAGCAATCGCAGCCGTGCCCGAGCGCCCCTTGACCAACCGCAAGTACGACAAGCTTCGCCGTGACCTCCTGAGCCCGGTGAGTTACTCCTCCTTCTCCCTCGCCGTCTGCATCATCGGCAACGTCATCGACCGACAGTTCCGCCGCCGTAGCCGCCGCTCTGCCGCCAGTTCTTGGCCAGAGAAGTAGCAGCCGTTAGATCTGCATCGTAGCGCTAGGATAGATCCACTTAACCCGAAGCGGTACGCGATCTGAGCCGCACCTGCCCCTTTAGATCCTACGGCTGTGGAGCTCGATCCAGTGCGAACCGGTACGGGCGAATAAGAACATGACGCGTGGCTAGGATAGATCTGAAAATAGAATTTAAAAACAGATTTTGATCCAGATTTCAAATGCCTATATCTTTTGATCTCCACGTTGGAATTTTGCAAACTTTATACCGTTGGATTCAGAAAAACAAGACCTTTCTGCCTATCTAATTTGTTTAGCAAATAGTAACCATTAGATGTGCTTAAATTGCAGAGACTTGTTTGAGGCCTTTTAAAGTATAGATTTAGTTTAGTATTTTTGTTTAGGGTTAAATTTTGTTTAGTTGGTAAACTAGTGGCTTGCTAAGTTTCTGTATTCATACACTTGCTTGGTTGAGTTTTCAAAAATCATCACTTGGTAGATTCATGCATGCATGCATTCATACTATTTCTTGTTTGTATATATTTGTGTGTAATTGTGTGCTACAACTTTGTGTGTAGATTTTGCTAGTGATTGTGATTGTGACGAGTGCTACTCTCCACACTACCAAGGCAAGTGATATCTTCATGAATATTCCATTCCTATATTTTATGTATGCATTAGTAATATTTTCCTAAGTATAGGACTTGCATGGTTATTTGCTAGAACAAGCTATGCTTTGGGAAAACCTATTAGGTGAAGCCTTAGTAAAAATTACCTAAGTCAAGGTTCCTATTACTATCATGCTTAGCCTAGCTACTAAAAAACAAGGGTGGTTTATATATTCACTATGGAAAATTTCTAAGTCTAAGGACTTATGTTTTTTGTAAAATAAAACAACTAAGTTAATGAACCACCTGGGTGGAATGGAAGGAATGGCTTATGTTGAGTGGTTCACAAGGCCATGGACTTGGCTTGTGTATCTCACTTGTGGATGGCCACCCAGGAAACAAAGAGATTTGAGATGTCAAATGTTGAGAAGCTTCAAGTGCAGCCACTTGGTAATATGGGCTCTGCCATGATCTTAGGATGCTGGAACTTAGTCTCTTGGACAGAGGGTGGTAGATGGGATGATAGGTTGGAGCGCGTCCATTTGACTAAGGAAAGGCTACTGAAGGATCATGTCTTGGGAAACCAAGGCTTGTGGGGAAAGTGCACCACCTCTGCAGAGTGTAAAACCTAAGTACTTAGCCATGTCCCTGGTAAAGGACAATTTGAGCATCAAGACATGGAAACTTCAAGAATCTCATCACTCCAATTTCTAAATAAAACTTGTGGGTGAACAAGGGTAAAAGGATCTTCAGTCATTGATTGGTAGATGCCCTGAGTGGATCTAGAGTCTTTGATTGATAGATGCCTTGGGAGTTTTGTGCCTTACAAAAACTTAGTGTTTTCAAAAAGTTAAGGAAAAATCTATTTTGAGCAATGCAAGCCTAAGCTCCACCAGCCAAATGCATATAGTATTATAGTCCACTTATATTATAATAAGGTATCACTTGCCAATACTATTCCAAAGTATTGACCCTTGTGGCTGTAACTTATGATGTTGCAGGTTACTCTGATGATGATTAGGAGTCATGAGTCTACACTCAACATGCTTGCCTGTGGCACATGAAGATGAAGACTTATGTTTATTTACTTATTCCATAAACTCTTGTATTAGGCCTTTGGCCATGAGTTGTAAAAGACTATGTTTTATCTCTGGAATGACTGTAATAAATGACCTTTGTATCTGTGTACTTCATCTTAAACTGTGGATGCTAGCATTGATCCAGGGACTAGCATTGCAATCACAGGGATCTTTTCCTTTACAAAGGAGGGATCTTACAGATGGTATCATAGCACTGTGTTGCCTGTAGGATTATGACCCTAGGATTGGAAACCACTAAGGAAAATTTTTACTTCTTCTACACTTGTCTATTCTTCTCGTAAACTTTTCTAATCTTCTCCTTCTCATCTCTATTTGTAGATGAACTCCGTCAACGAAGCCGTGAAGAAAGGACCACTCATGACCATGACCTTGGAGTGTGAGACTGAGTTTCCCAAGATTCTCAAGGACCTCATGGAGACCATGGGAGTACATGGTGCAGCAGTGTACAAGGGCTTTCCAGTGATGGAGGATGGAGTGGAGTATTGGTGGGTGCAACTTCACTTGTACAAGAATAAGGAAGACAACCACAAAGAAAAAGGCTTCTGCATGTACACCAACACTTTTATGCACACCACATTCTTTGAGTCAGCAAAAGAAGCAGCTTGGAAGACTATCAAGGAACTAAGTGCTAGAGTCAAGTGCAGGATGCTCAACCTCCAAAAAGACTTAGAGAAAGAGAAGGAACATACCCAAGAGTTGGAAGTCACCAACCAATCCTTAAAAGGAGATATTATAGACTTAGTGATAGAAGCATGTGAACAAGATAGGGTGATTGCCACTAGGAACATTGTGTTAGCCACCAGATCCAATGAGATAGGATTGTAAGCGCACTTCGTTAGTTGGACCACCACCTATCACCTTATTTTCCAAAATGATACCTTAAAAAGTTTGAACCTTGGTTGATGTAATGGATGTATGTATGCATGACTTGTGTGAATTTTGTTCCATGGTTATGCTTGAATGTTTGTCTTGTTTAAATTAAATTTGTGTTGTTCTAATTCTTCAATCTTATAAATATATGCCTATTGCCATCAGCACTGTTGAGGAGTTCCAGGCTACCCGTTTTGGTCCTCGTATCGTAGAGCTTACTACTTTACTCGATCTCCCTCTTCCTATCATTACGGTGCACCCACTCACCAAGTTTGAGAGGAAGGACCTTTGGGGCTTCAAGGTGAACCAGCCAGGACGCCAGTCAGAGCCTACTACGGAGGCCATCGTCTTCAAGCTTATGCACGATGACAGGGAGAGAGGCATGGAGGTTGTCATGCAGGATCTGATAGGACGACTGTTAGGCCGTCACTCCCGACAGGTTAGAGGCACTCACTTCCACGCCTTCGGAAGGCGTGATGATGACGGAGAGTCCATTGACTTTGAGGACGACTCGAGGGTCACAACAGAGCCGATACGCCTGTACCTCCAGGACTTAGAGACTCTTATTAGGCACGTGGATACCGATAGGACCAACGTCATGCTTAGTAATGACGAGCTCCAAGTGCAGCTTCGCGAGAAGGACAAGCTCTTTGCGCAGCAAGACGAGATTGTCAAGGAGATGGAGACGAAGTTCGAGACCCAAGACCGTAAGTTCAAGAGTCAAGAGAAGCGTGTCCAGGATAGGAACAAGAGGATTCGTGATATGACCGAGGAACTGCAGTCCAAGGACTTCGAGTTAGAGCAGCAGCAGACAGTGATTGAGAGGCTTTGTTCCCAGAAGAGAGCTCTCAAGGCCAAGATCGACTCTTTGACCACTACCATCGAGGAGAACAAGACCGCAATGGAGAACGCAGGTCTTACCTTTGTCGAGGAGGAGATTGATGCCGACGAGTAGATTTGACTACTCAGTTATCTTTATTTACCGCACTTGTTATTTGTGAACTTATTGTTGGACCATCCGACATGTGGATGGCTTGCCACTTGTGTGTTTGTACTTTGAGACTTTTGTTATCTTGCTGTTTAGCTTTTATCTTTGTGTTGCATGCTATGTGTTTGTATGAGTAATGTATTGTGCATAAATCATGTAAGGGTATCTCATTCTTACCTCTAAATGAATAAACCACAGATGCCTCCCCGTCGCGCAAACCCCAACCCCAACATTACCCCAGAAATGCAACAAATGATGAATGCGCAAACACAGCTTATGCAAATGATGACGATGTTCATCCAGAACTAGAACAACAACAACCCCAATAACAATAACAACAATAACAACAACAACAACCCTCCAGGTTTTGGATATGCTCACCAGATTTCTGCGTCTAAGGCCAGCTAAGTTTTCGGGAACGACCGATCCCATGGTGGCCAATGATTGGCTACGTTCTGTGAACAAAGACTTAGTGACTGTGGGATGCACAGATGCTGAAAAGGTCAGGTTCGCAGCACATCTGTTGGAAGGACCAGCCGCAGCATGGTGGGACAACTTCCAGATTACCACGCCTATTGATGAAGTGACTTGGGCTATCTTTGAAGATGGATTTCGTACTACTCATATCTCACCAGGTATGATGAGCCTGAAAAAGAAGGAATTTCACAACCTGAAGCAGCGCCACCACAGCGTGGCTGAATACATCGAAGAGTTCAACAATCTGGCGCGCTATGCTCCGGATGAGGTTGACACTGATGCCAAGAGGAAGGAAAAGTTTCTAGAAGGCTTGAATGATGAGCTAAATCTGCAGCTGTCTGTGGCATATGTTCCAACTTATCAGTCGCTGTGTGACAAGGCTGTTATTGTGGAGAATAAAATGAAGCAAGTCGAGAGTAGAAAGAGGAAACACTCCGACAAGCATAGCTCGGGATCGTCTCATAAACGATCTCACCATGATGATAGTGTCAGCTCAGGATCCCACAAGCATGAGAAGTTTAACAAACATCACAATCACAACCGTCATGACAACAAGCATCATCGCAGTCATGAAAATGATAAGTACAAGAACCACAAGAGTGGACATAAGAGCCACCATAGTGGAGGTGGAAGTAGAAGCCCGCCTAAGACGGACATCAGCCAGGTCGAATGCTACAAATGCAAGAAGCTGGGGCATTATGCTAATAAGTGCCCTGAAAAGAAAGTTGAAGGACCTAACAAGCCCAATCCTTTTCAGAAAGGACAAGTTAACCACATCAACGTGGAGGAGGTCTATGAAGAGCCTGATGCTGTTGCCGGTAAGTTCAGACTCAATTCCATCTCAGCATTTGTACTCTTTGATACTGGTGCATCCCATTCATTCATATCAAAAGCATTTGTTGATAGAAACGGGTTTGCATATGAAAACATTGGGTGTCCGATAAAAGTTAGTTCTCCGGGAGGAGATATGATAGTGAGTCTTGGATGCCGGGATCTAGTCATAGAGATTGGAAAACATAAGTTTCTAGTAAACCTAATAATCCTAAATTCCCAAGGATTGGATGTAATTTTGGGAATGGACTGGATGGCTAAATATGAGGGAGTACTAGATTGTGCAAATCGTACAATTTCACTCACAACCCCTGAAGGTAAGAGGATAATATTCAAGTCCAACTTTAGATCTAAAGGGAGTAAGCTGAATTCTCTTAAGGGGGTTAGCATGGACACGGTGCCAATTGTGTGTGAGTATCCGGATGTGTTCCCGGAAGAGTTACCAGGAATGCCACCAGATAGAGATGTGGAGTTTATAATAGATTTGGTACCAGGTTCGGGACCAAGAGCAAAGAGGCCCTATAAAATGTCAGTTGACGAACTTAAGGAACTCAAGAAACAACTTGGAGAACAATTGCAGAAAGGATTTATCCAGCCAAGTTCTTCATCTTGGGGAGCTCCAGTTTTGTTCGTAGAAAAGAGAGACAGAACTCAAAGATTATGCATAGATTACCGTTCTCTCAACGAGGTAACCATCAAGAACAAATATCCTTTGCCAAGAATAAATGACTTGTTTGATCAGCGAGAAGGAGCTTGTGTGTTCTCGAAGATTGATCTTCGGTCAGGCTATTTTCAACTCAAGATAAGAGAGCAAGACATACCTAAAACAGCCTTCACCACAAGGTATGGATTGTATGAGTACACGGTGATGCCTTTTGGATTAACCAACGCTCCAGCATACTTCATGAATATGATGAACAAAGTGTTCATGGAATTTCTCGACAAGTTCGTTGTCATTTTCATCGATGACATCTTAGTCTACTCCAAGAGCAAGGAAGAACATGAAAGACATCTACGCTTGATACTTGAGAAACTAAGGGAACATAAACTTTATGCCAAGTTCAGCAAGTGTGAGTTTTGGTTAGAGGAAGTTGGATTTCTTGGTCACGTTATGACAAAGGATGGTGTAGCAGTTGACCCTGCTAAAGTTTCAGCTGTGACAGAATGGGAATCTCCTAAGAATGTGAAAGAGGTTCGTAGTTTCCTTGGTTTAGCAGGTTACTACAGAAGATTCATTGAAATTTTTTCCAAGGTTGCTAAACCAATGACAGAATTGTTAAAGAAAGATAAGAAATTTGCTTGGTCTGAAGGATGTGAACTCAGCTTTCAAGAATTAAAGAAGAGACTTGTGTCGGCACCAGTACTGTGCCTACCAGATTTGGAAAAGGATTTCCAAGTGTATTGTGATGCTTCGCATCAAGGATTAGGAGTCGTACTTATGCAAGGCGGAAAAGTTGTGGCTTATGCTTCGAGACAACTCAAAACTCATGAAGTAAATTATCCTACTCATGATTTAGAGTTAGCCGCTGTTGTCCATGCACTCAAAACATGGAGACATTACCTTTTGGGAAAACGATGTGAAGTATTCACCGATCATAAGAGTTTGAAGTATATCTTCACCCAGAAGGAAATCAATATGAGACAAAGAAGATGGTTAGAACTTATCAAGGATTACGACTTGAGTTTGCAATACCACCCCGGTAAAGCAAATGTAGTAGCAGATGCTCTAAGTCGTAAAGCGTTTGTAAATGGTCTTACCAAAGGTGAATTGCCAGATGATTTGTGTAAGCAATTCAAGGAACTCAGGTTGGAGATTGTGCCAGAAGGACATCTCATGTCTTTGGATGTTCAACCCACTCTGTTGGATAAGATTAAAGAAGCCCAAAAGACGGATAAAGAAATCGAAGAGATTAAGGAAAGGATTAGCCAAGGGAAAGCTGAAAGTTTCCATATGGACGAACAAGGTACTTTATGGCACGGGAAACGTATTTGTGTACCACAAGATCCGGAATTGCGGAAACTGATTCTACAAGAAGCCCATAACTCTCCATATTCTATTCACCCGGGAAACACCAAAATGTACATGGATATGAAAGAAAGATTTTGGTGGAACAATCTTAAAAGGGACATTGCCGAACACATTGCTTTGTGTGATGTGTGTAGTAGAGTGAAAGCGGAACATCAGAAACCAGCAGGTTTGCTTCAACCAATGCCTATTCCTGAATGGAAGTGGGAAAATATTGGTATGGATTTTATTACCGGATTACCAAGGACCAGGTCAGGGTATGATTCCATATGGGTAGTAGTGGATCGCCTAACTAAAGTGGCTCATTTTATACCCGTAAAGACAACTTATACTAGTGCCAAGTTAGCCAAAATCTACATGAGCAAAATTGTATGCCTTCACGGTGTACCTAAGAGTATTGTGTCTGATAGAGGAACTCAGTTCACTTCTCACTTTTGGAGACAACTTCATGAATCTTTAGGGACGAGATTGGAATTCAGCACTGCTTTTCATCCTAAAACTGATGGACAAACAGAAAGGACTAATCAAATTCTTGAAGACATGCATGTGCCCTAGACTATGGAGCAAGTTGGGATGAAAGTCTGCCTTACGCAGAGTTCTCTTACAACAACAGTCACCAATCTAGTATTGGGATGGCGCCATTCGAGTTTCTATACGGAAGAAAGTGTACCACCCCATTGCTATGGAATGGTGTGGGAGAAAGAAGTTTGTTTGGACCAGATCTTATCAAAGACGCCGAAGAAAAGGTCAAATTGGTTAGAGACAGATTGAAGATAGCACAGTCTCGACAGAAAAGCTACGCAGATGTTAAGCGTAGGGAAATCACCTACAAAGTTGGGGATAAAGCTTATCTTAGAGTATCACCACTTCGTGGAGTGAAAAGATTTGGAGTCAAAGGAAAGTTGGCACCAAGATATGTTGGACCATTTAACATTCTAAGTCGCAGGGGAGAAGTTGCATATGAAATTGAATTACCAGCATCTCTATCAGCAGTCCATAATGTTTTTCATGTAAGCCAACTTAAGAAATGTCACCCAGAAATGGAAGAAACATCTTTAAAGGATACCATACCTTTGGAGGAAGTTCAACTAGAAAGTGATCTCACCTATGAAGAAAAGCCTGTCAAGATTCTTGAGACCACAGAAAGAGTCACAAGAACAAAGACTATCAAGTTTTGCAAAGTACAATGGAATCATCATTCCGAAGAAGAAGCAACATGGGAAAGAGAAGATGATCTTCGGAAAGACCACCCACACCTATTTGCTAGCCAATCCGAATCTCGAGGGAGAGATTCATCTTAAGGGGGTTAGATTGTAACATCCCTAAAAATCATGTTTCAAAACTCATTCATATCATCTTTGCATCATTCATCCATTTAGGATTTTTCTCAAAATCATTTAGAAGCACAAACTTTGGCTATGATTTCATGTGGGCATTTTATCTCAATTGGCCATCTCCCTTTGGGATTTGATTGTCCATGATCTTGTTTGCTTGCCTCCATGGTTGGAAATAATAGGAGTAGCATTTAAACCCAAAATTCCAAATTTAGAAATATTTTCTAAACCCTATTCCAAATATTTGCAACTAGAGCAAATCTCTGTTTATTTTGAAACCCAAGCTTGACCAAGCCTTTGCAAGGTAACCACTGGGTTATTTGATTGTTTGTGAACCCACAGAACCCTGCAAAAATCCCCAAAGAAGTTTGAAATCAAAAGGATTTGAATTCATATCAAATTCTATCCAGAAAATGAATTTAGAAAAAGAAAAGGAATTCTCAAAAGAAAAGGGCCGCGCGGCCAGAATCTGGCCCAACAGCGGATGAAGCCCAGCAAGCCCACCCGGGGATCTCCTTTTTCCTTCTCACACGCGCGAGCCCACGCAGACAGACGCTGACAGCCCCACCCCACCAACACCTCGCACTCTTCGCTGACGAGCGGGCCCGGTCCACGTCGTCCTCGTCTTCCCCAGACCGCGCCTGCGACCACGTCGCTGCAGCAGTGAAGGCCGGTAATGGCGCGGCGTAAATGGGCATTAAAACTCGAGCGTTTCCTGTCTAGCACCTGGCTATAAGAAACCCCTCTGCCCCGCGATCATTTTCCCCAAACATCTCGCTCACTCCGCCACCAGGCTGCCCTCAATCAGCTTTGCACCGCCGCAGACAGAGCCTCTCCAGCGAGCGATTCCGGTGAGCCTCAAGTTCCCCTCTGCCTATCTTTCTTGCTATCCTGCTCAGTGAATCCTTGCACACCTCCTGACCTCACTAGTCTGTCCTGTACTGCCCCAGGTCGCCGGTTCCACTTGACACCGCGAGCACCGACGGCGACCTCAACTCCGACGAGCTCTAGTGGTAAGTACAGACCGCCCCGCGCCCTCTAGTTAACGCACACGACTCTGCCTTGACCCTGCGAATCTAACTGTGTCCTCGCCTTGCCTTGGGGTGATTCACAGCGACGTCCCCGACGACCACCCGACGCACCCGACGCCGCCACGAACTCCGGTGAGCAATCGCAGCCGTGCCCGAGCGCCCCTTGACCAACCGCAAGTACGACAAGCTTCGCCGTGACCTCCTGAGCCCGGTGAGTTACTCCTCCTTCTCCCTCGCCGTCTGCATCATCGGCAACGTCATCAACCGACAGTTCCGCCGCCGGTAGCCGCCGCTCCGCCGCCAGTTCTTGGCCAGAGAAGTAGCAGCCGTTAGATCTGCATCGTAGCACTAGGATAGATACACTTAACCCGAAGCGGTACGCGATCTGAGCCGCACCTGCCCCTTTAGATCCTACGGCTGTGGAGCTCGATCCAGTGCGAACCGGTACGGGCGAATAAGAACATGACGCGTGGCTAGGATAGATCTGAAAATAGAATTTAAAAACAGATTTTGATCCAGATTTCAAATGCCTATATCTTTTGATCTCCACGTTGGAATTTTGCAAACTTTATACCGTTGGATTCAGAAAAACAAGACCTTTCTGCCTATCCAATTTGTTTAGCAAATAGTAACCATTAGATGTGCTTAAATTGCAGAGACTTGTTTCAGGCCTTTTAAAGTATAGATTTAGTTTAGTATTTTTGTTTAGGGTTAAAGTTTGTTTAGTTGGTAAACTAGTGGCTTGCTAAATTTCTGTATTCATACACTTGCTTGGTTGAGTTTTCAAAAATCATCACTTGGTAGATTCATGCATGCATGCATTCATACTATTTCTTGTTTGTATATATTTGTGTGTAATTGTGTGCTACAACTTTGTGTGTAGATTTTGCTAGTGATTGTGATTGTGACGAGTGCTACTCTCCACACTACCAAGGCAAGTGATATCTTCATGAATATTCCATTCCTATATTTTATGTATGCATTAGTAATATTTTCCTAAGTATAGGACTTGCATGGTTATTTGCTAGAACAAGCTATGCTTTGGGAAAACCTATTAGGTGAAGCCTTAGTAAAAATTACCTAAGTCAAGGTTCCTATTACTATAATGCTTAGCCTAGCTACTAAAAAACAAGGGTGGTTTATATATTCACTATGGAAAATTTCTAAGTCTAAGGACTTATGTTTTTTGTAAAATAAAACAACTAAGTTAATGAACCACCTGGGTGGAATGGAAGGAATGGCTTATGTTGAGTGGTTCACAAGGCCATGGACTTGGCTTGTGTATCTCACTTGTGGATGGCCACCCAGGAAACAAAGAGATTTGAGATGTCAAATGTTGAGAAGCTTCAAGTGCAGCCACTTGGTAATATGGGCTCTGCCATGATCTTAGGATGCTGGAACTTAGTCTCTTGGACAGAGGGTGGTAGATGGGATGATAGGTTGGAGCGCGTCCATTTGACTAAGGAAAGGCTACTGAAGGATCATGTCTTGGGAAACCAAGGCTTGTGGGGAAAGTGCACCACCTCTGCAGAGTGTAAAACCTAAGTACTTAGCCATGTCCCTGGTAAAGGACAATTTGAGCATCAAGACATGGAAACTTCAAGAATCTCATCACTCCAATTTCTAAATAAAACTTGTGGGTGAACAAGGGTAAAAGGATCTTCAGTCATTGATTGGTAGATGCCCTGAGTGGATCTAGAGTCTTTGATTGATAGATGCCTTGGGAGTTTTGTGCCTTACAAAAACTTAGTGTTTTCAAAAAGTTAAGGAAAAATCTATTTTGAGCAATGCAAGCCTAAGCTCCACCAGCCAAATGCATATAGTATTATAGTCCACTTATATTATACTAAGGTATCACTTGCCAATACTATTCCAAAGTATTGACCCTTGTGGCTGTAACTTATGATGTTGCAGGTTACTCTGATGATGATTAGGAGTCATGAGTCTACACTCAACATGCTTGCCTATGGCACATGAAGATGAAGAATTATGTTTATTCACTTATTCCATAAACTCTTGTATTAGGCCTTTGGCCATGAGTTGTAAAAGACTATGTTTTATCTCTGGAATGACTGTAATAAACGACCTTTGTATCTGTGTACTTCATCTTAAACTGTGGATGCTAGCATTGATCCAGGGACTAGCATTGCAATCACAGGGATCTTTTCCTTTACAAAGGAGGGATCTTACAATCCATGTGTGGTTTGTGAAAAGAACACACATGCAATGACTCTAGTGTTGGTTTTAGTATAAGAACACACATGCAATGACTCTAGTGGTTTATCCATGTGTGGTTTGTGGAAATAACACATATGCAATGACTCTAGTGGTTGATCCATGTGTGGTTTGAGGAAATAACACACATGCAATGACTGTAATCGGTCCACATGTGGTTTGTGGAAAGAACACACATGCAATGACCACTGGTTGATCCATAAGTTGTTTGTGGAAAAGAACACACATGGAATGAGTCTAGTGGATTTATGTGTGGTTTGTGGAAAAGAACACACATGCAATGACTCTAGTGCAGGTATGTGGATTTAGTATAAGAACAAACATGCAATGATTCTAGTGCTGGTTTGTGGATTTAGTATAAGAACAAACATGCAATGACTCTAGTGTTTGATCCATGTGTGGTTTGTGGAAAGAACACACATGCAATGACTCTGGTTGATCCATATGTGGTCTGTGCAAACAACACACATGCAATGACCACTGGTGGATCCATGTGTGGTTTGTGGAAAAGAACACACATGCAATGACTCTAGTGCTGGTTTGTGGTTTTAGTATAAGAACAAACATGCAATGACTCTAGTGGTTGATCCATGTGTGGTTTGTCGAAAAAACACACATGCAATGACTCTGGTTGATCCATATGTTGTTTGTGGAAAGAACACACATGCAATGACCACAGGTGGATCCATGTGTGGTTTGTGGAAAAGAACACACATGCAATGACTCTACTGCTGGTTTGTGGTTTTAGTATAAGAACAAACATGCAATGACTCTAGTGATTGATCCATGTGTGGTTTGTGGAAAGAACACACATGCAATTACTCTAGTGGTTGATCCATGTGTGGTTTGTGAAAAGAACACACATGCAAAGACCATTGGTGGATCCATGTGTGGATTGTGGAAAAGAACACACATGCAATGACTCTAGTGGTTGATCCATGTTTGTTTGTGGAAATAACATACATGCAATGACTCTAGTGGTTGATCCATGTGTGGTTTGTGAAAAGAACACGCATGCAATGACTCTAGTGTTGGTTTTAGTATAAGAACACACATGCAATGACTCTAGTGGTTCATCCATGTGTGTTTTGTTGAAATAACACATATGCAATGACTCTAGTGGTTGATCCATGTGTGGTTTGTGGAAATAACACACATGCAATGACTGTAATGGGTCCACATGTGGTTTGTGGAAAGAACACACATGCAATGACCAATGGTTGATCCATAAGTTGTTTGTGGAAAAGAACACACATGCCATGAGTCTAGTGGATCCATGTGTGGTTTGTGGAAAAGAACACACATGCAATGACTCTTGTGCTGGTTTGTCGTTTTAGTATAAGAACAAACATGCAATGAATCTATTGGTTGATCCATGTGTGGTTTGTGGAAAGAACACACATGCAATGACTCTGGTTGATCCATATGTGGTCTGTGGAAAGAACACACATGCAATTACCACTGGTGGATCCATGTGTGGTTTGTGGAAAAGAACACACATGCAATGACTCTAGTGCTGGTTTGTGGTTTTAGTATAAGAACAAACATGCAATGACTCTAGTGGTTGATCCATGTGTGGTTTGTGGAAAGAACACACATGCAATGACTCTGGTTGATCCATATGTGGTTTGTGGAAAGAACACACATGCAATGACCACTGGTGGATCCATGTGTGGTTTGTGGAAAAGAACACACATGCAATGATTCTAGTGCTGGTTTGTGGTTTTAGTACAAGAACAAACATGCAATGACTCTAGTGATTGATCCATGTGTGGTTTGTGGAAAGAACACACATGCAATGACTCTAGTGGTTGATCCATGTGTGGTTTGTGGAAAGAACACACATGCAATGACCATTGGTGGATCCATGTGTGGATTGTGGAAAAGAACACACATGCAATGACTCTAGTGGTTGATCCATGTTTGTTTGTGGAAATAACATACATGCAATGACTCTAGTGGTTGATCCATGTGTGGTTTGTGAAAAGAACACGCATGCAATGACTCTAGTGTTGGTTTTAGTATAAGAACACACATGCAATGACTCTAGTGGTTGATCCATGTGTGGTTTGTGGAAATAACACATATGGAATGACTCTAGTGGTTGATCCATGTGTGGTTTGTGGAAATAACACACATGCAATGACTGTAATGGGTCCACATGTGGTTTGTGGAAAGAACACACATGCAATGACCAACGGTTGATCCATAAGTTGTTTGTGGAAAAGAACACACATGCCATGAGTCTAGTGGATCCATGTGTGGTTTGTGGAAAAGAACACACATGCAATGACTCTTGTGCTGGTTTGTCGTTTTAGTATAAGAACAAACATGCAATGACTCTAGTGGTTGATCCATGTGTGGTTTGTGGAAATAACACACATGCAATGACTCTAGTGGTTGATCCATATGTGGTCTGTGGAAAGAACACACATGCAATGACCACTGGTGGATCCATGTGTGGTTTGTGGAAAAGAACACACATGCAATGACTCTAGTGCTGGTTTGTGGTTTTAGTATAAGAACAAACATGCAATGAATCTAGTGGTTGATCCATGTGTGGTTTGTGGAAAGAACACACATGCAATGACTCTGGTTGATCCATATGTGGTTTGTGGAAAGAACACACACGCAATGACCACTAGTGGATCCATGTGTGGTTTGTGGAAAAGAACACACGTGCAATGACTCTAGTCCTGGTTTGTGGATTTAGTATAAGAACAAACATGCAATGACTCTAGTGATTGATCCATGTGTGGTTTGTGGAAAGAACACACATGCAATGACTCTAGTGGTTGATCCATGTGTGGTTTGTGGAAAGAACACACATGCAATGACCATTGGTGGATCCATGTGTGGATTGTGGAAAAGAACACACATGCAATGACTCTAGTGGTTGATCCATGTTTGTTTGTGGAAATAACATACATGCAATGACTCTAGTGGTTGATCCATGTGTGGTTTGTGAAAAGAACACGCATGCAATGACTCTAGTGTTGGTTTTAGTATAAGAACACACATGCAATGACTCTAGTGTTGATCCATGTGTGGTTTGTGGAAATAACACATATGCAATGACTCTAGTGGTTGATCCATGTGTGGTTTGTGGAAATAACACACATGCAATGACTGTAATTGGTCCACATGTGGTTTGTGGAAAGAACACACATGCAATGACCAATGGTTGATCCATAAGTTGTTTGTGGAAAAGAACACACATGCCATGAGTCTAGTGGATCCATGTGTGGTTTGTGGAAAATAACACACATGCAATGACTCTTGTGCTGGTTTGTGGTTTTATTATAAGAACAAACATACAATGACTCTATTGGTTGATCCATGTGTGGTTTGTGGAAAGAACACACATGCAATGACTCTCGTTGATCCATATGTGGTGTGTGCAAAGAACACACATGCAATGACCACTGGTGGATCCATGTGTGGTTTGTGGAAAAGAACACACATGCAATGATTCTAGTGCTGGTTTGTGGTTTTAGTATAAGAAGAAACATGCAATGACTCTAGTGGTTGATCCATGTGTGGTTTGTGGAAAGAACACACATGCAATGACTCTAGTGGTTGATCCATGTGTGTCTTGTGGAAAGAACACACATGCAATGACCACTGGTGGATCCATGTGTGGTTTGTGGAAAAGAACACACATGCAATGACTCTAGTGGTTGATCCATGTTTGTTTGTGGAAATAACACACATGCAATGACTCTAGTGGTTGATCCATGTGTGGTTTGTGAAAAGAACACGCATGCAATGACTCTAGTGTAGGTTTTAGTATAAGAACACACATGCAATGACTCTAGTGGTTGATCCATGTGTGGTTTGTGGAAATAACACATATGAAATGACTCTAGTGGTTGATCCATGTGTGGTTTCAGGAAATAACGCACATGCAATGACTGTAATCGGTCCACATATGGTTTGTGTAAAGAACACACATGCAATGACTACTGGTTGATCCATAAGTTGGTTGTGGAAAAGAACACACATGTGATGAGTCTAGTGGATCTATGTGTGGTTTGTGGAAAAGAACACACATGCAGTGAATCTAGTGCTGGTTTGTGGATTTAGTATAAGAACAAACATGCAATGACTCTAGTGGTTGATCCATGTGTGGTTTGTGGAAAGAACACACATGCAATGACTCTGGGTGATCCATATGTGGTCTATGGAAAGAACACACATGCACTGACCACTGGTGGATCCATGTGTGTTTTGTGGAAAAGAACACACATGCAATGAATCTAGTGCTGGTTTGTGGTTTTAGTATAAGAACAAACATGCAATGAATCTAGTGGTTGATCCATGTGTGGTTTGTGGAAAGAACACACATGCAATGACTCTGGTTGATCCATATGTGGTTTGTGGAAAGAACACACATGCAATGACCACTGGTGGATCCATGTGTGGTTTGTGGAAAAGAACACACATGCAATGACTCTAGTGCTGGTTTGTGGTTTTAGTATAAGAACAAACATGCAATGGCTCTAGTGATTGATCCATGTGTGGTTTTGGAAAGAACACACATGCAATGACTCTAGTGCTTGATCCATGTGTGGTTTGTGGAAAGAACACACATGCAATGACCATTGGTGGATCCATGTGTGGATTGTGGAAAATAACACACATGCAATGACTCTAGTGGTTGATCCATGTTTGTTTGTGGAAATAACATACATGCAATGACTCTAGTGGTTGATCCATGCATGGTTTGTGAAAAGAACACGCATGCAATGACTCTAGTGTTGGTTTTAGTATAAGAACACACATGCAATGACTCTAGTGGTTGATCCATGTGTTGTTTGTGGAAATAACACATATGCAATGACTCTAGTGTTTGATCCATGTGTGGTTTGTGGAAATAACACACATGCAATGACTGTAATGGGTCCACATGTGGTTTGTGGAAAGAACACACATGCAATGACCAATGGTTGATCCATAAGTTGTTTGTGGAAAAGAACACACATGCCATGAGTCTAGTGGATCCATGTGTGGTTTGTGGAAAAGAACACACATGCAATGACTCTTGTGCTTGTTTATCGTTTTAGTATAAGAACAAACATGCAATGACTCTATTGGTTGATCCATGTGTGGTTTGTGGAAAGAACACACATGCAATGACTCTGGTTGATCCATATGTGGTCTGTGGAAAGAACACACATGCAATGACCACTGGTGGATCCATGTGTGGTTTGTGGAAAAGAACACACATGCAATGACTCTAGTGCTGGTTTGTGGTTTTAGTATAAGAACACACATGCAATGACTCTACTGGTTGATCCATGTGTGGTTTGTGGAAATAACACACATGCAGTGACTCTATTGGTTGATCCATATGTGGTTTGTGGAAAGAACACACATGCAATGACCACTGGTGGATCCATGTGTGGTTTGTGGAAAAGAACACACATGCAATGACTCTAGTGCTGGTTTGTGGTTTTAGTATAAGAACAAACATGCAATGACTCTAGTGGTTGATCCATGTGTTTTTTGTGGAAAGAACACACATGCAATGACTCTGGTTGATCCATATGTGGTTTGTGGAAAGAACACACATGCAATGACCACTGGTGGATCCATGTGTGGTTTGTGGAAAAGAACACATATGCAATGACTCTAGTGCTGGTTTGTGGATTTAGTATAAGAACAAACATGCAATGAATCTAGTGATTGATCCATGTGTGGTTTGTGGAAAGAACACACATGCAATGACTCTAGTGGTTGATCCATGTGTGGTTTGTGGAAAGAACACACATGCAATGACCATTGGTGGTTCAAAATGTGCATTGTGGAAAAGAACACACATGCAATGACTCTAGTGGTTGATCCATGTTTGTTTGTGGAAATAACATACATGCAATGACTCTAGTGGTTGATCCATGTGTGGTTTGTGAAAAGAACACGCATGCAATGACTCTAGTGTTGGTTTTAGTATAAGAACACAGATGCATTGACTCTAGTTGTTGATCCATGTGTGGTTTGTGGAAATAACACATATGCAATGACTCTAGTGGTTGATCCATGTGTGGTTTGTGGAAATAACACACATGCAATGACTGTAATGGGTCCACATGTGGTTTGTGGAAAGAACACACATGCAATGACCAATGGTTGATCCATAAGTTGTTTGTGGAAAAGAACACACATGCCATGAGTCTAGTGGATCCATGTGTGGTTTGTGGAAAAGAACACACATGCAATGACTCTTGTGCTGGTTTATCGTTTTAGTATAAGAACAAACATGCAATGACTCTATTGGTTTATCCATGTGTGGTTTGTGGAAAGAACACACATGCAATGACTCTGGTTGATCCATATGTGGTCTGTGGAAAGAACACACATGCAATGACCACTGGTGGATCCATGTGTGGTTTCTGGAAAAGAACACACATGCAATGACTCTAGTGCTGGTTTGTGGTTTTAGTATAAGAACACACATGCAATGACTCTACGGGTTGATCCATGTGTGGTTTGTGGAAATAACACACATGCAGTGACTCTATTGGTTGATCCATATGTGGTTTGTGGAAAGAACACACATGCAATGACCACTGGTGGATCCATGTGTGGTTTGTGGAAAAGAACACACATGCAATGACTCTAGTGCTGGTTTGTGGTTTTAGTATAAGAACAAACATGCAATGACTCTAGTGGTTGATCCATGTGTGGTTTGTGGAAAGAACACACATGCAATGACTCTGGTTGATCCATATGTGGTTTGTGGAAAGAACACACATGCAATGACCACTGGTGGATCCATGTGTGGTTTGTGGAAAAGAACACACATGCAATGACTCTAGTGCTGGTTTGTGGATTTAGTATAAGAACAAACATGCAATGAATCTAGTGATTGATCCATGTGTGGTTTGTGGAAAGAACACACATGCAATGACTCTAGTGGTTGATCCATGTGTGGTTTGTGGAAAGAACACACATGCAATGACCATTGGTGGATCCATGTGTGCATTGTGGAAAAGAACACACATGCAATGACTCTAGTGGTTGATCCATGTTTGTTTGTGGAAATAACATACATGCAATGACTCTAGTGGTTGATCCATGTGTGGTTTGTGAAAAGAACACGCATGCAATGACTCTAGTGTTGGTTTTAGTATAAGAACACACATGCATTGACTCTAGTTGTTGATCCATGTGTGGTTTGTGGAAATAACACATATGCAATGACTCTAGTGGTTGATCCATGTGTGGTTTGTGGAAATAACACACATGCAATGACTGTAATGGGTCCACATGTGGTTTGTGGAAAGAACACACATGCAATGACCAATGGTTGATCCATAAGTTGTTTGTGGAAAAGAACACACATGCCATGAGTCTAGTGGATCCATGTGTGGTTTGTGGAAAAGAACACACATGCAATGACTCTTGTGCTGGTTTATCGTTTTAGTATAAGAACAAACATGCAATGACTCTATTGGTTGATCCATGTGTGGTTTGTGGAAAGAACACACATGCAATGACTCTGGTTGATCCATATGTGGTCTGTGGAAAGAACACACATGCAATGACCACTGGTGGATCCATGTGTGGTTTCTGGAAAAGAACACACATGCAATGACTCTAGTGCTGGTTTGTGGTTTTAGTATAAGAACACACATGCAATGACTCTACGGGTTGATCCATGTGTGGTTTGTGGAAATAACACACATGCAGTGACTCTATTGGTTGATCCATATGTGGTTTGTGGAAAGAACACACATGCAATGACCACTGGTGGATCCATGTGTGGTTTGTGGAAAAGAACACACATGCAATGACTCTAGTGCTGGTTTGTGGTTTTAGTATAAGAACAAACATGCAATGACTCTAGTGGTTGATCCATGTGTGGTTTGTGGAAAGAACACACATGCAATGACTCTGGTTGATCCATATGTGGTTTGTGGAAAGAACACACATGCAATGACCACTGGTGGATCCATGTGTGGTTTGTGGAAAAGAACACACATGCAATGACTCTAGTGCTGGTTTGTGGATTTAGTATAAGAACAAACATGCAATGAATCTAGTGATTGATCCATGTGTGGTTTGTGGAAAGAACACACATGCAATGACTCTAGTGGTTGATCCATGTGTGGTTTGTGGAAAGAACACACATGCAATGACCATTGGTGGATCCATGTGTGCATTGTGGAAAAGAACACACATGCAATGACTCTAGTGGTTGATCCATGTTTGTTTGTGGAAATAACATACATGCAATGACTCTAGTGGTTGATCCATGTGTGGTTTGTGAAAAGAACACGCATGCAATGACTCTAGTGTTGGTTTTAGTATAAGAACACACATGCATTGACTCTAGTTGTTGATCCATGTGTGGTTTGTGGAAATAACACATATGCAATGACTCTAGTGGTTGATCCATGTGTGGTTTGTGGAAATAACACACATGCAATGACTGTAATGGGTCCACATGTGGTTTGTGGAAAGAACACACATGCAATGACCAATGGTTGATCCATAAGTTGTTTGTGGAAAAGAACACACATGCCATGAGTCTAGTGGATCCATGTGTGGTTTGTGGAAAAGAACACACATGCAATGACTCTTGTGCTGGTTTATCGTTTTAGTATAAGAACAAACATGCAATGACTCTATTGGTTGATCCATGTGTGGTTTGTGGAAAGAACACACATGCAATGACTCTGGTTGATCCATATGTGGTCTGTGGAAAGAACACACATGCAATGACCACTGGTGGATCCATGTGTGGTTTGTGGAAAAGAACACACATGCAATGACTCTAGTGCTGGTTTGTGGTTTTAGTATAAGAACACACATGCAATGACTCTACTGGTTGATCCATGTGTGGTTTGTGGAAATAACACACATGCAGTGACTCTATTGGTTGATCCATATGTGGTTTGTGGAAAGAACACACATGCAATGACCACTGGTGGATCCATGTGTGGTTTGTGGAAAAGAACACACATGCAATGACTCTAGTGCTGGTTTGTGGATTTAGTATAAGTACAAACATGCAATGACTCTAGTGATTGATCCATGTGTGGTTTGTGGAAAGAACACACATGCAATGACTCTAGTGGTTGATCCATGTGTGGTTTGTGGAAAGAACACACATGCAATGACCATTGGTGGATCCATGTGTGGATTGTGGAAAAGAACACACATGCAATGACTCTAGTGGTTGATCCATGTTTGTTTCTGGAAATAACATACATGCAATGACTCTAGTGGTTGATCCATGCGTGGTTTGTGAAAAGAACACGCATGCAATGACTCTAGTGTTGGTTTTAGTATAAGAACACACATGCAATGACTCTAGTGGTTGATCCATGTGTGGTTTGTGGAAATAACACATATGCAATGACTCTAGTGGTTTATCCATGTGTGGTTTGTGGAAATAACACACATGCAATGACTGTAATGGGTCCACATGTGGTTTGTGGAAAGAACACACATGCAATGACCAATGGTTGATCCATAAGTTGTTTGTGGAAAAGAACACACATGCCATGAGTCTAGTGGATCCATGTGTGGTTTGTGGAAAAGAACACACATGCAATGACTCTTGTGCTGGTTTATCGTTTTAGTATAAGAACAAACATGCAATGACTCTATTGGTTGATCCATGTGTGGTTTGTGGAAAGAACACACATGCAATGACTCTGGTTGATCCATATGTGGTCTGTGGAAAGAACACACATGCAATGACCACTGGTGGATCCATGTGTGGTTTGTGGAAAAGAACACACATGCAATGACTCTAGTGCTGGTTTGTGGTTTTAGTATAAGAACACACATGCAATGACTCTACTGGTTGATCCATGTGTGGTTTGTGGAAATAACACACATGAAGTGACTCTATTGGTTGATCCATATGTGGTTTGTGGAAAGAACACACATGCAATGACCACTGGTGGATCCATGTGTGGTTTGTGGAAAAGAACACACATGCAATGACTCTAGTGCTGGTTTGTGGTTTTAGTATAAGAACAAACATGCAATGACTCTAGTGGTTGATCCATGTGTGGTTTGTGGAAAGAACACACATGCAATGACTCTGGTTGATCCATATGTGGTTTGTGGAAAGAACACACATGCAATGACCACTGGTGGATCCATGTGTGGTTTGTGGAAAAGAACACACATGCAATGACTCTAGTGCTGGTTTGTGGATTTAGTATAAGAACAAACATGCAATGACTCTAGTGATTGATCCATGTGTGGTTTGTGGAAAGAACACACATGCAATGACTCTAGTGGTTGATCCATGTGTGGTTTGTGCAAAGAACACACATGCAATGACCATTGGTGGATCCATGTGTGGATTGTGGAAAATAACACACATGCAATGACTCTAGTGGTTGATCCATGTTTGTTTGTGGAAATAACATACATGCAATGACTCTAGTGGTTGATCGATGCGTGGTTTGTGAAAAGAACACGCATGCAATGACTCTAGTGTTGGTTTTAGTATAAGAACACACATGCAATGACTCTAGTGGTTGATCCATGTGTTGTTTGTGGAAATAACACATATGCAATGACTCTAGTGGTTGATCCATGTGTGGTTTGTGGAAATAACACACATGCAATGACTGTAATGGGTCCACATGTGGTTTGTGGAAAGAACACACATGCAATGACCAATGGTTGATCCATAAGTTGTTTGTGGAAAAGAACACACATGCCATGAGTCTAGTGGATCCATGTGTGGTTTGTGGAAAAGAACACACATGCAATGACTCTTGTGCTGGTTTATCGTTTTAGTATAAGAACAAACATGCAATGACTCTAGTGATTGATCCATGTGTGGTTTGTGGAAAGAACACACATGCAATGACTCTAGTGGTTGATCCATGTGTGGTTTGTGGAAAGAACACACATGCAATGACCATTGGTGGATCCATGTGTGCATTGTGGAAAAGAACACACATGCAATGACTCTAGTGGTTGATCCATGTTTGTTTGTGGAAATAACATACATGCAATGACTCTAGTGGTTGATCCATGTGTGGTTTGTGAAAAGAACACGCATGCAATGACTCTAGTGTTGGTTTTAGTATAAGAACACACATGCATTGACTCTAGTTGTTGATCCATGTGTGGTTTGTGGAAATAACATATATGCAATGACTCTAGTGGTTGATCCATGTGTGGTTTGTGGAAATAACACACATGGAATGACTGTAATGGGTCCACATGTGGTTTGTGGAAAGAACACACATGCAATGACCAATGGTTGATCCATAAGTTGTTTGTGGAAAAGAACACACATGCCATGAGTCTAGTGGATCCATGTGTGGTTTGTGGAAAAGAACACACATGCAATGACTCTTGTGCTGGTTTATCGTTTTAGTATAAGAACAAACATGCAATGACTCTATTGTTTGATCCATGTGTGGTTTGTGGAAAGAACACACATGCAATGACTCTGGTTGATCCATATGTGGTCTGTGGAAAGAACACACATGCAATGACCACTGGTGGATCCATGTGTGGTTTGTGGAAAAGAACACACATGCAATGACTCTAGTGCTGGTTTGTGGTTTTAGTATAAGAACACACATGCAATGACTCTACTGGTTGATCCATGTGTGGTTTGTGGAAATAACACACATGCAGTGACTCTATTGGTTGATCCATATGTGGTTTGTGGAAAGAACACACATGCAATTACCACTGGTGGATCCATGTGTGGTTTGTGGAAAAGAACACACATGCAATGACTCTAGTGCTGGTTTGTGGTTTTAGTATAAGAACAAACATGCAATGACTCTAGTGGTTGATCCATGTGTGGTTTGTGGAAAGAACACACATGCAATGACTCTGGTTGATCCATATGTGGTTTGTGGAAAGAACACACATGCAATGACCACTGGTGGATCCGTCTGTGGTTTGTGGAAAAGAACACACATGCAATGACTCTAGTGCTGGTTTGTGGATTTAGTATAAGAACAAACATGCAATGAATCTAGTGATTGATCCATGTGTGGTTTGTGGAAAGAACACACATGCAATGACTCTAGTGGTTGATCCATGTGTGGTTTGTGGAAAGAACACACATGCAATGACCATTGGTGGTTCAAAATGTGCATTGTGGAAAATAACACACATGCAATGACTCTAGTGGTTGATCCATGTTTGTTTGTGGAAATAACATACATGCAATGACTCTAGTGGTTGATCGATGCGTGGTTTGTGAAAAGAACACGCATGCAATGACTCTAGTGTTGGTTTTAGTATAAGAACACACATGCAATGACTCTAGTGGTTGATCCATGTGTTGTTTGTGGAAATAACACATATGCAATGACTCTAGTGGTTGATCCATGTGTGGTTTGTGGAAATAACACACATGCAATGACTGTAATGGGTCCACATGTGGTTTGTGGAAAGAACACACATGCAATGACCAATGGTTGATCCATAAGTTGTTTGTGGAAAAGAACACACATGCCATGAGTCTAGTGGATCCATGTGTGGTTTGTGGAAAAGAACACACATGCAATGACTCTTGTGCTGGTTTATCGTTTTAGTATAAGAACAAACATGCAATGACTCTATTGGTTGATCCATGTGTGGTATGTGGAAAGAACACACATGCAATGACTCTGGTTGATCCATATGTGGTATGTGGAAAGAACACACATGCAATGACCACTGGTGGATCCATGTGTGGTTTGTGGAAAAGAACACACATGCAATGACTCTAGTGCTGGTTTGTGGTTTTAGTATAAGAACACACATGCAATGACTCTACTGGTTGATCCATGTGTGGTTTGTGGAAATAACACACATGCAGTGACTCTATTGGTTGATCCAGATGTGGTTTGTGGAAAGAACACACATGCAATGACCACTGGTGGATCCATGTGTGGTTTGTGGAAAAGAACACACATGCAATGACTCTAGTGCTGGTTTGTGGTTTTAGTATAAGAACAAACATGCAATGACTCTAGTGATTGATCCATGTGTGGTTTTGGAAAGAACACACATGCAATGACTCTAGTGGTTGATCCATGTGTGGTTTGTGGAAAGAACACACATGCAATGACCATTGGTGGATCCATGTGTGGATTGTGGAAAATAACACACATACAATGACTCTAGTGGTTGATCCATGTTTGTTTGTGGAAATAACATACATGCAATGACTCTAGTGGTTGATCCATGCGTGGTTTGTGAAAAGAACACGCATGCAATGACTCTAGTGTTGGTTTTAGTATAAGAACACACATGGAATGACTCTAGTGGTTGATCCATGTGTTGTTTGTGGAAATAACACATATGCAATGACTCTAGTGGTTTATCCATGTGTGGTTTGTGGAAATAACACACATGCAATGACTGTAATGGGTCGACATGTGGTTTGTGGAAAGAACACACATGCAATGACCAATGGTTGATCCATAAGTTGTTTGTGGAAAAGAACACACATGCCATGAGTCTAGTGGATCCATGTGTGGTTTGTGGAAAAGAACACACATGCAATGACTCTTGTGCTGGTTTATCGTTTTAGTATAAGAACAAACATGCAATGACTCTATTGGTTGATCCATGTGTGGTTTGTGGAAAGAACACACATGCAATGACTCTGGTTGATCCATATGTGGTCTGTGGAAAGAACACACATGCAATGACCACTGGTGGATCCATGTGTGGTTTGTGGAAAAGAACACACATGCAATGACTCTAGTGCTGGTTTGTGGTTTTAGTATAAGAACACACATGCAATGACTCTACTGGTTGATCCATGTGTGGTTTGTGGAAATAACACACATGAAGTGACTCTATTGGTTGATCCATATGTGGTTTGTGGAAAGAACACACATGCAATGACCACTGGTGGATCCATGTGTGGTTTGTGGAAAAGAACACACATGCAATGACTCTAGTGCTGGTTTGTGGTTTTAGTATAAGAACAAACATGCAATGACTCTAGTGGTTGATCCATGTGTGGTTTGTGGAAAGAACACACATGCAATGACTCTGGTTGATCCATATGTGGTTTGTGGAAAGAACACACATGCAATGACCACTGGTGGATCCATGTGTGGTTTGTGGAAAAGAACACACATGCAATGACTCTAGTGCTGGTTTGTGGATTTAGTATAAGAACAAACATGCAATGACTCTAGTGATTGATCCATGTGTGGTTTGTGGAAAGAACACACATGCAATGACTCTAGTGGTTGATCCATGTGTGGTTTGTGCAAAGAACACACATGCAATGACCATTGGTGGATCCATGTGTGGATTGTGGAAAATAACACACATGCAATGACTCTAGTGGTTGATCCATGTTTGTTTGTGGAAATAACATACATGCAATGACTCTAGTGGTTGATCGATGCGTGGTTTGTGAAAAGAACACGCATGCAATGACTCTAGTGTTGGTTTTAGTATAAGAACACACATGCAATGACTCTAGTGGTTGATCCATGTGTTGTTTGTGGAAATAACACATATGCAATGACTCTAGTGGTTGATCCATGTGTGGTTTGTGGAAATAACACACATGCAATGACTGTAATGGGTCCACATGTGGTTTGTGGAAAGAACACACATGCAATGACCAATGGTTGATCCATAAGTTGTTTGTGGAAAAGAACACACATGCCATGAGTCTAGTGGATCCATGTGTGGTTTGTGGAAAAGAACACACATGCAATGACTCTTGTGCTGGTTTATCGTTTTAGTATAAGAACAAACATGCAATGACTCTAGTGATTGATCCATGTGTGGTTTGTGGAAAGAACACACATGCAATGACTCTAGTGGTTGATCCATGTGTGGTTTGTGGAAAGAACACACATGCAATGACCATTGGTGGATCCATGTGTGCATTGTGGAAAAGAACACACATGCAATGACTCTAGTGGTTGATCCATGTTTGTTTGTGGAAATAACATACATGCAATGACTCTAGTGGTTGATCCATGTGTGGTTTGTGAAAAGAACACGCATGCAATGACTCTAGTGTTGGTTTTAGTATAAGAACACACATGCATTGACTCTAGTTGTTGATCCATGTGTGGTTTGTGGAAATAACATATATGCAATGACTCTAGTGGTTGATCCATGTGTGGTTTGTGGAAATAACACACATGGAATGACTGTAATGGGTCCACATGTGGTTTGTGGAAAGAACACACATGCAATGACCAATGGTTGATCCATAAGTTGTTTGTGGAAAAGAACACACATGCCATGAGTCTAGTGGATCCATGTGTGGTTTGTGGAAAAGAACACACATGCAATGACTCTTGTGCTGGTTTATCGTTTTAGTATAAGAACAAACATGCAATGACTCTATTGTTTGATCCATGTGTGGTTTGTGGAAAGAACACACATGCAATGACTCTGGTTGATCCATATGTGGTCTGTGGAAAGAACACACATGCAATGACCACTGGTGGATCCATGTGTGGTTTGTGGAAAAGAACACACATGCAATGACTCTAGTGCTGATTTGTGGTTTTAGTATAAGAACACACATGCAATGACTCTACTGGTTGATCCATGTGTGGTTTGTGGAAATAACACACATGCAGTGACTCTATTGGTTGATCCATATGTGGTTTGTGGAAAGAACACACATGCAATTACCACTGGTGGATCCATGTGTGGTTTGTGGAAAAGAACACACATGCAATGACTCTAGTGCTGGTTTGTGGTTTTAGTATAAGAACAAACATGCAATGACTCTAGTGGTTGATCCATGTGTGGTTTGTGGAAAGAACACACATGCAATGACTCTGGTTGATCCATATGTGGTTTGTGGAAAGAACACACATGCAATGACCACTGGTGGATCCGTCTGTGGTTTGTGGAAAAGAACACACATGCAATGACTCTAGTGCTGGTTTGTGGATTTAGTATAAGAACAAACATGCAATGAATCTAGTGATTGATCCATGTGTGGTTTGTGGAAAGAACACACATGCAATGACTCTAGTGGTTGATCCATGTGTGGTTTGTGGAAAGAACACACATGCAATGACCATTGGTGGTTCAAAATGTGCATTGTGGAAAATAACACACATGCAATGACTCTAGTGGTTGATCCATGTTTGTTTGTGGAAATAACATACATGCAATGACTCTAGTGGTTGATCGATGCGTGGTTTGTGAAAAGAACACGCATGCAATGACTCTAGTCTTGGTTTTAGTATAAGAACACACATGCAATGACTCTAGTGGTTGATCCATGTGTTGTTTGTGGAAATAACACATATGCAATGACTCTAGTGGTTGATCCATGTGTGGTTTGTGGAAATAACACACATGCAATGACTGTAATGGGTCCACATGTGGTTTGTGGAAAGAACACACATGCAATGACCAATGGTTGATCCATAAGTTGTTTGTGGAAAAGAACACACATGCCATGAGTCTAGTGGATCCATGTGTGGTTTGTGGAAAAGAACACACATGCAATGACTCTTGTGCTGGTTTATCGTTTTAGTATAAGAACAAACATGCAATGACTCTAGTGATTGATCCATGTGTGGTTTGTGGAAAGAACACACATGCAATGACTCTAGTGGTTGATCCATGTGTGGTTTGTGGAAAGAACACACATGCAATGACCATTGGTGGATCCATGTGTGCATTGTGGAAAAGAACACACATGCAATGACTCTTGTGCTGGTTTGTGGTTTTAGTATAAGAACACACATGCAATGTCTCTACTGGTTGATCCATGTGTGGTTTGTGGAAATAACACACATGCAGTGACTCTATTGGTTGATCCATATGTGGTTTGTGGAAAGAACACACATGCAATTACCACTGGTGGATCCATGTGTGGTTTGTGGAAAAGAACACACATGCAATGACTCTAGTGCTGGTTTGTGGTTTTAGTATAAGAACAAACATGCAATGACTCTAGTGGTTGATCCATGTGTGGTTTGTGGAAAGAACACACATGCAATGACTCTGGTTGATCCATATGTGGTTTGTGGAAAGAACACACATGCAATGACCACTGGTGGATCCGTCTGTGGTTTGTGGAAAAGAACACACATGCAATGACTCTAGTGCTGGTTTGTGGATTTAGTATAAGAACAAACATGCAATGAATCTAGTGATTGATCCATGTGTGGTTTGTGGAAAGAACACACATGCAATGACTCTAGTGGTTGATCCATGTGTGGTTTGTGGAAAGAACACACATGCAATGACCATTGGTGGTTCAAAATGTGCATTGTGGAAAATAACACACATGCAATGACTCTAGTGGTTGATCCATGTTTGTTTGTGGAAATAACATACATGCAATGACTCTAGTGGTTGATCCATGTGTGGTTTGTGAAAAGAACACGCATGCAATGACTCTAGTGTTGGTTTTAGTATAAGAACACACATGCAATGACTCTAGTGGTTGATCCATGTGTGGTTTGTGGAAAGAACACATATGCAATGACTCTAGTGGTTGATCCATGTGTGGTTTGTGGAAATAACACACATGCAATGACTGTAATGGGTCCACATGTGGTTTGTGGAAAGAACACACATGCAATGACCAATGGTTGATCCATAAGTTGTTTGTGGAAAAGAACACACATGCCATGAGTCTAGTGGATCCATGTGTGGTTTGTGGAAAAGAACACACATGCAATGACTCTTGTGCTGGTTTATCGTTTTAGTATAAGAACAAAAATGCAATGACTCTATTGGTTGATCCATGTGTGGTTTGTGGAAAGAACACACATGCAATGACTCTGGTTGATCCATATGTGGTCTGTGGAAAGAACACACATGCAATGACCACTGGTGGATCCATGTGTGGTTTGTGGAAAAGAACACACATGCAATGACTCTAGTGCTGGTTTGTGGTTTTAGTATAAGAACACACATGCAATGACTCTAGTGGTTGATCCATGTGTGGTTTGTGGAAATAACACACATGCAGTGACTCTATTAGTTGATCCATATGTGGTTTGTGGAAAGAACACACATGCAATGACCACTGGTGGATCCATGTGTGGTTTGTGGAAAAGAACACACATGCAATGACTCTAGTGCTGGTTTGTGGATTTAGTATAAGAACAAACATGCAATGACTCTAGTGGTTGATCCATGTGTGGTTTGTGGAAAGAACACACATGCAATGACTCTGGTTGATCCATATGTGGTTTGTGGAAAGAACACACATGCAATGACCACTGGTGGATCCATGTGTGGTTTGTGGAAAAGAACACACATGCAATGACTCTAGTGCTGGTTTGTGGATTTAGTATAAGAACAAACATGCAATGAATCTAGTGATTGATCCATGTGTGGTTTGTGGAAAGAACACACATGCAATGACTCTAGTGGTTGATCCATGTGTGGTTTGTGGAAAGAACACACATGCAATGACCATTGGTGGATCCATGTGTGCATTGTGGAAAAGAACACACATGCAATGACTCTAGTGGTTGATCCATGTTTGTTTGTGGAAATAACATACATGCAATGACTCTAGTGGTTGATCCATGTGTGGTTTGTGAAAAGAACACGCATGCAATGACTCTAGTGTTGGTTTTAGTATAAGAACACACATGCATTGACTCTAGTTGTTGATCCATGTGTGGTTTGTGGAAATAACACATATGCAATGACTCTAGTGGTTGATCCATGTGTGGTTTGTGGAAATAACACACATGCAATGACTGTAATGGGTCCACATGTGGTTTGTGGAAAGAACACACATGCAATGACCAATGGTTGATCCATAAGTTGTTTGTGGAAAAGAACACACATGCCATGAGTCTAGTGGATCCATGTGTGGTTTGTGGAAAAGAAAACACATGCAATGACTCTTGTGCTGGTTTATAGTTTTAGTATAAGAACAAACATGCAATGACTCTATTGGTTGATCCATGTGTGGTATGTGGAAAGAACACACATGCAATGACTCTGGTTGATCCATATGTGGTATGTGGAAAGAACACACATGCAATGACCACTGGTGGATCCATGTGTGGTTTGTGGAAAAGAACACACATGCAATGACTCTAGTGCTGGTTTGTGGTTTTAGTATAAGAACACACATGCAATGACTCTACTGGTTGATCCATGTGTGGTTTGTGGAAATAACACACATGCAGTGACTCTATTGGTTGATCCAGATGTGGTTTGTGGAAAGAACACACATGCAATGACCACTGGTGGATCCATGTGTGGTTTGTGGAAAAGAACACACATGCAATGACTCTAGTGCTGGTTTGTGGTTTAGTATAAGAACAAACATGCAATGACTCTAGTGATTGATCCATGTGTGGTTTTGGAAAGAACACACATGCAATGACTCTAGTGGTTGATCCATGTGTGGTTTGTGGAAAGAACACACATGCAATGACCGTTGGTGGATCCATGTGTGGATTGTGGAAAATAACACACATACAATGACTCTAGTGGTTGATCCATGTTTGTTTGTGGAAATAACATACATGCAATGACTCTAGTGGTTGATCCATGCGTGGTTTGTGAAAAGAACACGCATGCAATGACTCTAGTGTTGGTTTTAGTATAAGAACACACATGGAATGACTCTAGTGGTTGATCCATGTGTTGTTTGTGGAAATAACACATATGCAATGACTCTAGTGGTTTATCCATGTGTGGTTTGTGGAAATAACACACATGCAATGACTGTAATGGGTCCACATGTGGTTTGTGGAAAGAACACACATGCAATGACCAATGGTCGATCCATAAGTTGTTTGTGGAAAAGAACACACATGCCATGAGTCTAGTGGATCCATGTGTGGTTTGTGGAAAAGAACACACATGCAATGACTCTTGTGCTGGTTTATCGTTTTAGTATAAGAACAAACATGCAATGACTCTATTGGTTGATCCATGTGTGGTTTGTGGAAAGAACACACATGCAATGACTCTGGTTGATCCATATGTGGTCTGTGGAAAGAACACACATGCAATGACCACTGGTGGATCCATGTGTGGTTTGTGGAAAAGAACACACATGCAATGACTCTAGTGCTGGTTTGTGGTTTTAGTATAAGAACACACATGCAATGACTCTACTGGTTGATCCATGTGTGGTTTGTGGAAATAACACACATGAAGTGACTCTATTGGTTGATCCATATGTGGTTTGTGGAAAGAACACACATGCAATGACCACTGGTGGATCCATGTGTGGTTTGTGGAAAAGAACACACATGCAATGACTCTAGTGCTGGTTTGTGGTTTTAGTATAAGAACAAACATGCAATGACTCTAGTGGTTGATCCATGTGTGGTTTGTGGAAAGAACACACATGCAATGACTCTGGTTGATCCATATGTGGTTTGTGGAAAGAACACACATGCAATGACCACTGGTGGATCCATGTGTGGTTTGTGGAAAAGAACACACATGCAATGACTCTAGTGCTGGTTTGTGGATTTAGTATAAGAACAAACATGCAATGACTCTAGTGATTGATCCATGTGTGGTTTGTGGAAAGAACACACATGCAATGACTCTAGTGGTTGATCCATGTGTGGTTTGTGCAAAGAACACACATGCAATGACCATTGGTGGATCCATGTGTGGATTGTGGAAAATAACACACATGCAATGACTCTAGTGGTTGATCCATGTTTGTTTGTGGAAATAACATACATGCAATGACTCTAGTGGTTGATCGATGCGTGGTTTGTGAAAAGAACACGCATGCAATGACTCTAGTGTTGGTTTTAGTATAAGAACACACATGCAATGACTCTAGTGGTTGATCCATGTGTTGTTTGTGGAAATAACACATATGCAATGACTCTAGTGGTCGATCCATGTGTGGTTTGTGGAAATAACACACATGCAATGACTGTAATGGGTCCACATGTGGTTTGTGGAAAGAACACACATGCAATGACCAATGGTTGATCCATAAGTTGTTTGTGGAAAAGAACACACATGCCATGAGTCTAGTGGATCCATGTGTGGTTTGTGGAAAAGAACACACATGCAATGACTCTTGTGCTGGTTTATCGTTTTAGTATAAGAACAAACATGCAATGACTCTATTGGTTGATCCATGTGTGGTTTGTGGAAAGAACACACATGCAATGACTCTGGTTGATCCATATGTGGTCTGTGGAAAGAACACACATGCAATGACCACTGGTGGATCCATGTGTGGTTTTTGGAAAAGAACACACATGCAATGACTCTAGTGTTGGTTTGTGGTTTTAGTATAAGAACACACATGCAATGACTCTACTGGTTGATCCATGTGTGGTTTGTGGAAATAACACACATGCAGTGACTCTATTGGTTGATCCATATGTGGTTTGTGGAAAGAACACACATGCAATGACCACTGG
Source organism: Avena sativa (assembly GCA_916181665.1). NCBI lineage: Eukaryota > Viridiplantae > Streptophyta > Magnoliopsida > Poales > Poaceae > Avena > Avena sativa. The sequence goes on from OV702290.1 coordinate 370,750,039, forward strand.
TGGATCCATGTGTGGTTTGTGGAAAAGAACACACATGCAATGACTCTAGTGCTGGTTTGTGGTTTTAGTATAAGAACAAACATGCAATGACTCTAGTGGTTGATCCATGTGTGGTTTGTGGAAAGAACACACATGCAATGACTCTGGTTGATCCATATGTGGTTTGTGGAAAGAACACACATGCAATGACCACTGGTGGATCCATGTGTGGTTTGTGGAAAAGAACACACATGCAATGACTCTAGTGCTGGTTTGTGGATTTAGTATAAGAACAAACATGCAATGACTATAGTGATTGATCCATGTGTGGTTTGTGGAAAGAACACACATGCAATGACTCTAGTGGTTGATCCATGTGTGGTTTGTGGAAAGAACACACATGCAATGACCATTGGTGGATCCATGTGTGCATTGTGGAAAAGAACACACATGCAATGACTCTAGTGGTTGATCCATGTTTGTTTGTGGAAATAACATACATGCAATGACTCTAGTGGTTGATCCATGTGTGGTTTGTGAAAAGAACACGCATGCAATGACTCTAGTGGTTGATCCATGTGTGGTTTGTGGAAAGAACACACATGCAATGACCATTGGTGGATCCATGTGTGGATTGTGGAAAATAACACACATGCAATGACTCTAGTGGTTGATCCATGTTTGTTTGTGGAAATAACATACATGCAATGACTCTAGTGGTTGATCGATGCGTGGTTTGTGAAAAGAACACGCATGCAATGACTCTAGTGTTGGTTTTAGTATAAGAACACACATGCAATGACTCTAGTGGTTGATCCATGTGTTGTTTGTGGAAATAACACATATGCAATGACTCTAGTGGTTGATCCATGTGTGGTTTGTGGAAATAACACACATGCAATGACTGTAATGGGTCCACATGTGGTTTGTGGAAAGAACACACATGCAATGACCAATGGTTGATCCATAAGTTGTTTGTGGAAAAGAACACACATGCCATGAGTCTAGTGGATCCATGTGTGGTTTGTGGAAAAGAACACACATGCAATGACTCTTGTGCTGGTTTATCGTTTTAGTATAAGAACAAACATGCAATGACTCTATTGGTTGATCCATGTGTGGTTTGTGGAAAGAACACACATGCAATGACTCTGGTTGATCCATATGTGGTCTGTGGAAAGAACACACATGCAATGACCACTGGTGGATCCATGTGTGGTTTTTGGAAAAGAACACACATGCAATGACTCTAGTGCTGGTTTGTGGTTTTTGTATAAGAACACACATGCAATGACTCTACTGGTTGATCCATGTGTGGTTTGTGGAAATAACACACATGCAGTGACTCTATTGGTTGATCCATATGTGGTTTGTGGAAAGAACACACATGCAATGACCACTGGTGGATCCATGTGTGGTTTGTGGAAAAGAACACACATGCAATGACTCTAGTGCTGGTTTGTGGTTTTAGTATAAGAACAAACATGCAATGACTCTAGTGGTTGATCCATGTGTGGTTTGTGGAAAGAACACACATGAAATGACTCTGGTTGATCCATATGTGGTTTGTGGAAAGAACACACATGCAATGACCACTGGTGGATCCATGTGTGGTTTGTGGAAAAGAACACACATGAAATGACTCTAGTGCTGGTTTGTGGATTTAGTATAAGAACAAACATGCAATGACTCTAGTGGTTGATCCATGTGTGGTTTGTGGAAAGAACACACATGCAATGACCATTGGTGGATCCATGTGTGCATTGTGGAAAAGAACACACATGCAATGACTCTAGTGGTTGATCCATGTTTGTTTGTGGAAATAACATACATGCAATGACTCTAGTGGTTGATCCATGTGTGGTTTGTGAAAAGAACACGCATGCAATGACTCTAGTGTTGGTTTTAGTATAAGAACACACATGCATTGACTCTAGTTGTTGATTCATGTGTGGTTTGTGGAAATAACACATATGCAATGACTCTAGTGGTTGATCCATGTGTGGTTTGTGGAAATAACACACATGCAATGACTGTAATGGGTCCACATGTGGTTTGTGGAAAGAACACACATGCAATGACCAATGGTTGATCCATAAGTTGTTTGTGGAAAAGAACACACATGCCATGAGTCTAGTGGATCCATGTGTGGTTTGTGGAAAAGAACACACATGCAATGACTCTTGTGCTGGTTTATTGTTTTAGTATAAGAACAAACATGCAATGACTCTATTGGTTGATCCATGTGTCGTTTGTGGAAAGAACACACATGCAATGACTCTGGTTGATCCATATGTGGTCTGTGGAAAGAACACACATGCAATGACCACTGGTGGATCCATGTGTGGTTTGTGGAAAAGAAAACACATGCAATGACTCTAGTGCTGGTTTGTGGTTTTAGTATAAGAACACACATGCAATGACTCTAGTGGTTGATCCATGTGTGGTTTGTGGAAAGAACACACATGCAATGACTCTAGTGGTTGATCCATGTGTGGTTTGTGGAAAGAACACACATGCAATGACCATTGGTGGATCCATGTGTGCATTGTGGAAAAGAACACACATGCAATGACTCTAGTGGTTGATCCATGTTTGTTTGTGGAAATAACATACATGCAATGACTCTAGTGGTTGATCCATGTGTGGTTTGTGAAAAGAACACGCATGCAATGACTCTAGTGGTTGATCCATGTGTGGTTTGTGGAAAGAACACACATGCAATGACCATTGGTGGATCCATGTGTGGATTGTGGAAAATAACACACATGCAATGACTCTAGTGGTTGATCCATGTTTGTTTGTGGAAATAACATACATGCAATGACTCTAGTGGTTGATCGATGCGTGGTTTGTGAAAAGAACACGCATGCAATGACTCTAGTGTTGGTTTTAGTATAAGAACACACATGCAATGACTCTAGTGGTTGATCCATGTGTTGTTTGTGGAAATAACACATATGCAATGACTCTAGTGGTTGATCCATGTGTGGTTTGTGGAAATAACACACATGCAATGACTGTAATGGGTCCACATGTGGTTTGTGGAAAGAACACACATGCAATGACCAATGGTTGATCCATAAGTTGTTTGTGGAAAAGAACACACATGCCATGAGTCTAGTGGATCCATGTGTGGTTTGTGGAAAAGAACACACATGCAATGACTCTTGTGCTGGTTTATCGTTTTAGTATAAGAACAAACATGCAATGACTCTATTGGTTGATCCATGTGTGGTTTGTGGAAAGAACACACATGCAATGACTCTGGTTGATCCATATGTGGTCTGTGGAAAGAACACACATGCAATGACCACTGGTGGATCCATGTGTGGTTTTTGGAAAAGAACACACATGCAATGACTCTAGTGCTGGTTTGTGGTTTTTGTATAAGAACACACATGCAATGACTCTACTGGTTGATCCATGTGTGGTTTGTGGAAATAACACACATGCAGTGACTCTATTGGTTGATCCATATGTGGTTTGTGGAAAGAACACACATGCAATGACCACTGGTGGATCCATGTGTGGTTTGTGGAAAAGAACACACATGCAATGACTCTAGTGCTGGTTTGTGGTTTTAGTATAAGAACAAACATGCAATGACTCTAGTGGTTGATCCATGTGTGGTTTGTGGAAAGAACACACATGAAATGACTCTGGTTGATCCATATGTGGTTTGTGGAAAGAACACACATGCAATGACCACTGGTGGATCCATGTGTGGTTTGTGGAAAAGAACACACATGAAATGACTCTAGTGCTGGTTTGTGGATTTAGTATAAGAACAAACATGCAATGACTCTAGTGGTTGATCCATGTGTGGTTTGTGGAAAGAACACACATGCAATGACCATTGGTGGATCCATGTGTGCATTGTGGAAAAGAACACACATGCAATGACTCTAGTGGTTGATCCATGTTTGTTTGTGGAAATAACATACATGCAATGACTCTAGTGGTTGATCCATGTGTGGTTTGTGAAAAGAACACGCATGCAATGACTCTAGTGTTGGTTTTAGTATAAGAACACACATGCATTGACTCTAGTTGTTGATTCATGTGTGGTTTGTGGAAATAACACATATGCAATGACTCTAGTGGTTGATCCATGTGTGGTTTGTGGAAATAACACACATGCAATGACTGTAATGGGTCCACATGTGGTTTGTGGAAAGAACACACATGCAATGACCAATGGTTGATCCATAAGTTGTTTGTGGAAAAGAACACACATGCCATGAGTCTAGTGGATCCATGTGTGGTTTGTGGAAAAGAACACACATGCAATGACTCTTGTGCTGGTTTATTGTTTTAGTATAAGAACAAACATGCAATGACTCTATTGGTTGATCCATGTGTCGTTTGTGGAAAGAACACACATGCAATGACTCTGGTTGATCCATATGTGGTCTGTGGAAAGAACACACATGCAATGACCACTGGTGGATCCATGTGTGGTTTGTGGAAAAGAAAACACATGCAATGACTCTAGTGCTGGTTTGTGGTTTTAGTATAAGAACACACATGCAATGACTCTACTGGTTGATCCATGTGTGGTTTGTGGAAATAACACACATGCAGTGACTCTATTGGTTGATCCATATGTGGTTTGTGGAAACAACACACATGCAATGACCACTGGTGGATCCATGTGTGGTTTGTGGAAAAGAACACACATGCAATGACTCTAGTGCTGGTTTGTGGTTTTAGTATAAGAACAAACATGCAATGACTCTAGTGGTTGATCCATGTGTGGTTTGTGGAAAGAACACACATGCAATGACTCTGGTTGATCCATATGTGGTCTGTGGAAAGGACACACATGCAATGACCACTGGTGGATCCATGTGTGGTTTGTGGAAAAGAACACACATGAAATGACTCTAGTGCTGGTTTGTGGATTTAGTATAAGAACAAACATGCAATGACTCTAGTGGTTGATCCATGTGTGGTTTGTGGAAAGACCACACATGCAATGACTCTAGTTGATCCATAGGTGGTTTGTGGAAAGAACACACATGCAATGACCACTGGTGGATCCATGTGTGGTTTGTGGAAAAGAACACACATGCAATGACTCTAGTGCTGGTTTGTGGTTTTAGTATAAGAACAAACATGCAATGACTCTAGTGATTGATCCATTTGTGGTTTGTGGAAAGAACACACATGCAATGACTCTAGTGGTTGATCCATGTGTGGTTTGTGGAAAGAACACACATGCAATAACCATTGGTGGATCCATGTGTGGATTGTGGAAAAGAACACACATGCAATGACTCTAGTGGTTGATCCATGTTTGTTTGTGGAAATAACATACATGCAATTAATCTAGTGGTTGATCCATGTGTGGTTTGTGAAAAGAACACGCATGCAATGACTCTAGTGTTGGTTTTAGTATAAGAACACACATGCATTGACTCTAGTGGTTGATCCATGTGTGGTTTGTGGAAATAACACATATGCAATGACTCTAGTGGTTGATCCATGTGTGGTTTGTGGAAATAACACACATGCAATGACTGTAATGGGTCCACATGTGGTTTGTGGAAAGAACACACATGCAATGACCAATGGTTGATCCATAAGTTGTTTGTGGAAAAGAACACACATGCCATGAGTCTAGTGGATCCATGTGTGGTTTGTGGAAAATAACACACATGCAATGACTCTTGTGCTGGTTTGTCGTTTTAGTATAAGAACAAACATGCAATGACTCTATTGATTGATCCATGTGTGGTTTGTGGAAAGAACACACATGCAATGACTCTGGTTGATCCATATGTGGTCTGTGGAAAGAACACACATGCAATGACCACTGGTGGATCCATGTGTGGTTTGTGGAAAAGAACACACATGCAATGACTCTAGTGCTGGTTTGTGGTTTTAGTATAAGAACAAAAATGCAATGACTCTAGTGGTTGATCCATGTGTGGTTTGTGGAAAGAACACATATGCAATGACTCTGGTTGATCCATATGTGGTTTGTGGAAAGAACACACATGCAATGACCACTGGTGGATCCATGTGTGGTTTGTGGAAAAGAACACACATGCAATGACTCTAGTGCTGGTTTGTGGTTTTAGTATAAGAACAAACATGCAATGACTCTAGAGGTTGATCCATGTGTGGTTTGTGGAAAGAACACACATGCAATGACTCTAGTGGTTGATCCATATGTGGTTTGTGGAAAGAACACACATGCAATGACCATTGGTGGATCCATGTGTGCATTTTGGAAAAGAACACACATGCAATGACTCTAGTGGTAGATCCATGTTTGTTTCTGGAAATAACATACATGCAATGACTCTAGTGGTTGATCCATGTGTGGTTTGTGAAAAGAACATGCATGCAATCACTCTAGTGTTGGTTTTAGTATAAGAACACACATGCAATGACTCTAGTGGTTGATCCATGTGTGGTTTGTGGAAATAACACATATGCAATGACTCTAGTGGTTGATCCATGTGTGGTTTGTGGAAATAACACACATGCAATGACTGTAATGGGTCCACATGTGGTTTGTGGAAAGAACACACATGCAATGACCAATGGTTGATCCATAAGTTGTTTGTGGAAAAGAACACACATGCCATGAGTCTAGTGGATCCATGTGTGGTTTGTGGAAAATAACACACATGCAATGACTCTTGTGCTGGTTTGTCGTTTTAGTATAAGAACAAACATGCAATGACTCTATTGATTGATCCATGTGTGGTTTGTGGAAAGAACACACATGCAATGACTCTGGTTGATCCATATGTGGTCTGTGGAAAGAACACACCTGCAATGACCACTGGTGGATCCATGTGTGGTTTGTGGAAAAGAACACACATGCAATGACTCTAGTGCTGGTTTGTGGTTTTAGTATAAGAACAAAAATGCAATGACTCTAGTGGTTGATCCATGTGTGGTTTGTGGAAAGAACACATATGCAATGACTCTGGTTGATCCATATGTGGTTTGTGGAAAGAACACACATGCAATGACCACTGGTGGATCCATGTGTGGTTTGTGGAAAAGAACACACATGCAATGACTCTAGTGCTCGGTTGTGGTTTTAGTATAAGAATAAACATGCAATGACTCTAGAGGTTGATCCATGTGTGGTTTGTGGAAAGAACACACATGCAATGACTCTAGTGGTTGATCCATATGTGGTTTGTGGAAAGAACACACATGCAATGACCATTGGTGGATCCATGTGTGCATTGTGGAAAAGAACACACATGCAATGACTCTAGTGGTAGATCCATGTTTGTTTCTGGAAATAACATACATGCAATGACTCTAGTGGTTGATCCATGTGTGGTTTGTGAAAAGAACATGCATGCAATCACTCTAGTGTTGGTTTTAGTATAAGAACACACATGCAATGACTCTAGTGGTTGATCCATGTGTGGTTTGTGGAAATAACACATATGCAATGACTCTAGTGGTTGATCCATGTGTGGTTTGTGGAAATAACACACATGCAATGACTGTAATGGGTCCACATGTGGTTTGTGGAAAGAACACACATGCAATGACCAATGGTTGATCCATAAGTTGTTTGTGGAAAAGAACACACATGCCATGAGTCTAGTGGATCCATGTGTGGTTTGTGGAAAATAACACACATGCAATGACTCTTGTGCTGGTTTGTCGTTTTAGTATAAGAACAAACATGCAATGACTCTATTGATTGATCCATGTGTGGTTTGTGGAAAGAACACACATGCAATGACTCTGGTTGATCCATATGTGGTCTGTGGAAAGAACACACCTGCAATGACCACTGGTGGATCCATGTGTGGTTTGTGGAAAAGAACACACATGCAATGACTCTAGTGCTGGTTTGTGGTTTTAGTATAAGAACAAAAATGCAATGACTCTAGTGGTTGATCCATGTGTGGTTTGTGGAAAGAACACATATGCAATGACTCTGGTTGATCCATATGTGGTTTGTGGAAAGAACACACATGCAATGACCACTGTTGGATCCATGTGTGGTTTGTGGAAAAGAACACACATGCAATGACTCTAGTGCTGGGTTGTGGTTTTAGTATAAGAACAAACATGCAATGACTCTAGAGGTTGATCCATGTGTGGTTTGTGGAAAGAACACACATGCAATGACTCTAGTGGTTGATCCATATGTGGTTTGTGGAAAGAACACACATGCAATGACCATTGGTGGATCCATGTGTGCATTGTGGAAAAGAACACACATGCAATGACTCTCGTGGTAGATCCATGTTTGTTTCTGGAAATAACATACATGCAATGACTCTAGTGGTTGATCCATGTGTGGTTTGTGAAAAGAACATGCATGCAATCACTCTAGTGTTGGTTTTAGTATAAGAACACACATGCAATGACTCTAGTGGTTGATCCATGTGTGGTTTGTGGAAATAACACATATGCAATGACTCTAGTGGTTGATCCATGTGTGGTTTGTGGAAATAACACACATGCAATGACTGTAATGGGTCCACATGTGGTTTGTGGAAAGAACACACATGCAATGACCAATGGTTGATCCATAAGTTGTGTGTGGAAAAGAACACACATGCCATGAGTCTAGTGGATCCATGTGTGGTTTGTGGAAAATAACACACATGCAATGACTCTTGTGCTGGTTTGTGGTTTTATTATAAGAACAAACATGCAATGACTCTAGTGGTTTATCCATGTGTGGTTTGTGGAAAGAACACACATGCAATGAGTCTGGTTGATCCATATGTGGTATGTGGAAAGAACACACATGCAATGACCACTGGTGGATCCATGTGTGGTTTGTGGAAAAAAACACACATGCAATGACTCTAGTGCTGGTTTGTGGTTTTAGTATAAGAACAAACATGCAATGACTGTAGTGGTTGATCCATGTGTGGTTTGTGGAAAGAACACACATGCAATGACTCTGGTTGATCCATATGTGGTTTGTGGAAAGAACACACATGCAATGACCACTGGTGGATCCATGTGTGGTTTGTGGAAAAGAACACACATGCAATGACTCTAGTGCTGGTTTGTGGATTTAGTATAAGAACAAACATGCAATGACTCTAGTGATTGATCCATGTGTGGTTTGTGGAAAGAACACACATGCAATGACTCTAGTGGTTGATCCATGTGTGGTTTGTGGAAAGAACACACATGCAATGACCATTGGTGGATCCATGTGTGCATTGTGGAAAAGAACACACATGCAATGACTCTAGTGGTTGATCCATGTTTGTTTCTGGAAATAACATACATGCAATGACTCTAGTGGTTGATCCATGTGTGGTTTGTGAAAAGAACACGCATGCAATGACTCTAGTGTTGGTTTTAGTATAAGAACACACATGCAATGACTCTAGTGGTTGATCCATGTGTGGTTTGTGGAAATAACACATATGCAATGAGTCTAGTGGTTGATCCATGTGTGGTTTGTGGAAATAACACACATGCAATGACTGTAATGGGTCCACATGTGGTTTGTGGAAAGAACACACATGCAATGACCAATGGTTGATCCATAAGTTGTGTGTGGAAAAGAACACACATGCCATGAGTCTAGTGGATCCATGTGTGGTTTGTGGAAAATAACACACATGAAATGACACTTGTGCTGGTTTGTGGTTTTATTATAAGAACAAACATGCAATGACTCTATTGGTTGATCCATGTGTGGTTTGTGGAAAGAACACACATGCAATGACTCTGGTTGATCCATATGTGGTCTGTGGAAAGAACACACATGCCATGACCACTCGTGGATCCATGTGTGGTTTGTGGAAAAGAACACACATGCAATGACTCTAGTGATGGTTTGTGGTTTTAGTATAAGAACAAACATGCAATGACTCTAGTGGTTGATCCATGTGTGGTTTGTGGAAAGAACACACATGCAATTACTCTGGTTGATCCATATGTGGTTTGTGGAAAGAACACACATGCAATGACCACTGGTGGATCCATGTGTGGTTTGTGGAAAAGAACACACATGCAATGAATCTAGTGCTGGTTTGTGGTTTTAGTATAAGAACAAACATGCAATGACTCTAGTGGTTGATCCATGTGTGGTTTGTGGAAAGAACACACATGCAATGACTCTAGTGGTTGATCCTTATGTGGTTTGTGGAAAGAACAGACATGCAATGACCATTGGTGGATCGATGTGTGGTTTGTGGAAAAGAACACACATGCAATGACTCTAGTGGTTGATCCATGTTTGTTTGTGGAAATAACACACATGCAATGACTCTAGTGGTTGATCCATGTGTGGTTTGTGAAAAGAACACGCATGCAATGACTCTAGTGTTGGTTTTAGTATAAGAACACACATGCAATGACTCTAGTGGTTGATTCATGTGTGGTTTGTGGAAATAACACATATGCAATGACTCTAGTGGTTGATCCATCTGTGGTTTGTGGAAATAACACACTTGCAATGACTGTAATCGGTCCACATGTGGTTTGTGAAAAGAACACGCATGCAATGACTCTAGTGTTGGTTTTAGTATAAGAACACACATGCAATGACTCTAGTGGTTGATCCATGTGTGGTTTGTGGAAATAATACATATGCAATGACTCTAGTGGTTGATCCATGTGTGGTTTGTGGAAATAACAGACATGCAATGACTGTAATGGGTCCACATGTGGTTTGTGGAAAGAACACACATGCAATGACCACTCGTTGATCAATAAGGTGTTTGTGGAAAAGAACACACATGCAATGAGTCTAGTGGATCCATGTGTGGTTTGTGGAAAAGAACACACATGCAATGACTCTAGTGCTGGTTTGTGGTTTTAGTATAAGAACAAACATACAATGACTCTAGTGGTTGATCCATGTGTGGTTTGTGGAAAGAACACACATGCAATGACTCTGGTTGATCCATATGTGGTCTTTGGAAAGAACACACATGCAATGACCACTGGTGGATCCATGTGTGGTTTGTGGAAAAGAACACACATGCAATGACTCTAGTGCTGGTTTGTGGATTTAGTATAAGAACAACATGCAATGACTCTAGTGGTTGATCCATGTGTGGTTTGTGGAAAGAACACACATGCAATTACTCTGGTTTATCCATATGTGGTTTGTGGAAAGAACACACATGCAATGACCACTGGTGGATCCATGTGTGGTTTGTGGAAAAGAACACACATGCAATGAATCTAGTGCTGGTTTGTGGTTTTAGTATAAGAACAAACATGCAATGACTCTAGTGGTTGATCCATGTGTGGTTTGTGGAAAGAACACACATGCAATGACTCTAGTGGTTGATCCATATGTGGTTTGTGGAAAGAACAGACATGCAATGACCATTGGTGGATCCATGTGTGGTTTGTGGAAAAGAACACACATGCAATGACTCTAGTTCTGGTTTGTGGTTTTAGTATAAGAACAAACATGCAATGACTCTAGTGATTGATCCATGTGTGGTTTGTGGAAAGAACACACATGCAATGACTCTAGTGGTTGATCCATGTGTGGTTTGTGGAAAGAACACACATGCAATGACCATTGGTGGATCCGTGTGTGGATTGTGGAAAAGAACACACATGCAATGATTCTAGTGGTTGATCCATGTTTGTTTGTAGAAATAACATACATGCAATGACTCTAGTGGTTGATCCATGTGATCCAACGAGGCTCGTTGCACACGTCGTGCCCTTCACAGGACAGCGCGAGACAGCACGGATGTCTCCCTCAACGAGACTTCTACAAGAAGGAACACGATTCCGTCCATGGAAAAAGTGGTCGAGTGGTCATGTCATGTTTAATATAGTCTACAAAGGCTACAAGTATACTACACGGCAACTGGTCATCCACGGACGACCGTCTATACCATTTTTACTATGCAGCGCGCCTGCACTCTCACTTCCGTCAGGCCCCCACCACACGAACCTTCCACGCGGCAGCCGCAACCGGAAGAGCTATCAACCGGGGCCCTCGAGGAGGCCTAAACGTCCCCGCATTAAAAACCCAGCCTATCGGGTCCTCCATTCGCACTCATCCACTACTCTCTCTTCCCTATCCAGCAAAACACCACAATCTTGAACGTACTTGCATGAACCTTCTCCATGAAACCAGTGCGTGGGGGTGAGAGTCCGGGCATCGCCGCCAGGGTGGTGCTTCACGCGGAAGATCTGGAGGAGCATCACACAGCACAGGCCGAGGAGGACGTGTAGTTCAACCCCTTGGGGGACCATGTGCACGCCGGTGCTGATGACTTCGGAGGCGCCGATGAGGGCGTGGAGTTCGACGAACACGCTCCGCTCGTGTATCCAGAGGTACATCTATTTCTACATGTTTCATATTTTCTGCTCGAGCTTAATCTATCCAGGCGTCATAAAAAAATCTAGTCCTAATGATTAGATGCAACGTACGAACCGGTACATGGAGAGATCTAGTCTGTTCTGAATGAATCCATATTATTTATTTATTAATAAGTTACCAAGAACACAAACCACATTAATTTAGGAGCGAGCTGGGGAGACGGCCGTAATGAATTGTTGAACCTGCATAGACATGTTATTGCATCAAAAGTAACTTGGAATGGTGGAAGGAATATATATTTATTATTTGCTCATTTCGGTTTGTATTCTATATATTACAGGTGTATTCAAGTGAGATGGACTCTGACAAGGAGACCAGGGACAACAAGAGCCACCATGTCATGAAGAAGCTCAAGAGCAGGATAATCCCTTTCCGCACTCGACTTGGGGAGCTCAGGTGCCCTTTCTGTAAGAAAGGAGTCAACCCGAGGATTGCCAGATTGATTCCGCATGCGGTTGGCATCGGTAAAAGCCCGGCTAGTAAACACAAGTCGGCGACCAAGGCTAAGCACGCTGCTTATGGCAAGTTCCTGAGGGAGTGTGTCAAGAACGGCCTAGTGTCCCCTTACTTAGGAATCAGCAACTCCTAGCCGACCAACCCCGTCACTGTGTTGGCCCGTCCACTAATAATATTTAGTTCTCTTACCGTATCTAGACCCTTAAACTATGTGGATTTCTATTTTCGTACCTTCAAAATATATTCAAGTTCATCTGTTTATGTTGTTAAAGTTCCGGTGGCATACTCGTTATTTTGCATGGATAGAGGGGTGCCCCGACAGATATAAGGGTTATCCTGTCCGCTAGATCACAGAGGATCAACGGTTGGTGGGCAAAACTGAGTACAATTGAATCGCCATGGTTAGACACGAGGGAAAAAACGTGACTCACGGTATGCGTGTGCGGTGCACGGGGCGGTAGCGGACACGTGTGGCCGTGCACGGTGCATTAGCCTACGCGGTGCACGGTAGTGAAACGAAACGCCGCCCTTCCCTTCTCCTTTAATAGAGGCCTCCCCACTCCCACTCCCACTCATCACGCACTCGCTCACTCAACCGTTTCCGCTGTCCCATCACCTTCTGCAAATGCCCAACAAAACCCCAACCACGCCGGCGATGGAGAAGATCGGCGCGGTGGCCATCGGCGCCTCCAAGACAGCCGGCGAGGAGCCCCCCATCCTCGTCCCTGCATCCGCCGTAGCCTCCGGTGAGGAGGCCCCCGCCGGTCTCGGACAGATCCCGCTCGGTTGCGACCCCTACGAGGAGGTTGTCTACATAGTACCGGAGAACCCCTACGACACCAGCATCGCCGACCCATGGTCTGAGGTAAACAAAGGGTTTTCTCCCCTTCCCTTGTTCTTCCCCCGTTCCCATCGTTGGATGCTAGATCGTATGTTATTAGGGCTCGGCTATTCGTATTTTTACAGTAGCTAAACCTATTGTGTTAGATCTCGATTTTCGATGAATCCCCTGTTCGTAGTTGGGATCGGTATTCGATTTGGTTTGAGATTTGGGGAATAATCGGGAGATCTCATTCGGTTAATTTATGCAAAAAATCAATCCCGATAATCAAAGTATCTCAATCATGTCCTTATTTCACTCTTCTGTTTTTTCCAACAGGAGGATAGCAGCGACCTCCGCAGTGACGACGAGTCGCAGGACACCAAGACTCGTCATGTGCTAAGGAGGCTGAAGTCCGGTCAGTACAACAACTTCTTCACCGGCGACGTGTACAGGTGCCCCTTCTGCCCCACTAGGAGGCTCCGCGGCACGGACTTCAACTCCCTCGTGAAGCATGCCGAGGACGTGAGGACTTGCGGCGAGTCCGTGAACGTCCAAGGCTTCAGGGCCAAGCACCATGCACTCGGTCTTCACCTCCACAACCTCCATAAGGTGGCTATCGAGGAGGGTCACATGCCCCCGATCAGACCCAAGGTGCCCAAGGTCAAGGGGCTGGGCAGCAAGAAGTGGAGGAGGCGCCAGAGGGAGGAGGCGGATGCCCTCTTGGCAGAGGCCACGAGGGGCCACTGATCAGCTATTGCTGCTGTAAAGCAGCTTCTTTTGTCTTGTCTGTGTTGAAGCAGTCTGCTGCTGTTGCTGCTGAGCAGCCTAATTGTCGAACCTCGTTAAGTACCGTACTATATAACCTATATTAGCTGCTTTATCTACATCTGCTCTATTTACTGAATTTATTTATGGTGCTGGTTTGTTTTGCTGATCTAGATTTGCTACCAGATTGGGGTAAAATGATCGCAAAAGGAACAATGAATGAAGAGAGAAGCTGCTCTAGATTCCCTACCTTTTTGGGCAAAAAAACACAACTATTAGAGAGAGGGGAAAAGGCGCTCTTTAAAAAGGCCACTTAAGGCGTCATGGCGCATGTAACGGCCAAGCCTTTGACCAGACGGCACCCCCCTCCGAGCGCATGTGAGGGCTTCAGAATATCGGGAGGGAAAAAGTGAGGACAAACAAGACACAATATTGCTATAGCTAAATATGACAAAAAGCTGAATTTGGCTTTACCATGCAATTTGGCTAGAGCTCTACAATGTAGCTATTCTAAATTCCTAAACTATGTGGTGTGTTGAAACCTAATGCTTTTCCACCGACACGTGTGTTGCAAAGTTGCTTGATCGTGCATGCTTACACAAGTGGCCTACAGAGAAACTTATAGAAGCATGGGCAAACGAGCTTCATTTTGGCAAATTCGGGACAAGCTTTGCGCAATCGGCAGGCCTGATCGGCTGCCCCGGGGTGTAGGGATGCTAGGTCCATGTCTATGCTTACACTTCTTAAACTTGTACACTTCCTTCTGTCCTGTCACATTACGTCATGTCAGCACCGTGCACCCGCTGTGGATCAGCAACGGGACGATGGTCTACGTGACCGGTCTCTGCCACGCCAAAGCCACGTCGCACACCCGTCCCATCGCCTACCGGGACGGACGCCGAATTTGATCGCTAGGATTGGAAACCATCGGTGCTCGCCCGGTCAAACTTGCTTCCGCATGGGTATGACCGGAATATTGGTAAACGGAATTTAAGCATCGCCTTCTGTCTCCTCAGCACATCACTATGCAAAAATCCCCAACTCATTCCTTCTGCCGGCGCCGCCACCGCAAGAACCATCGATGCTGCCGCAGGCACTGCCTCTGCCTGGCCATACCACCGCAACAGATCACTCCACCTCCACGCCCAGTCCCAGCCACCGCTACCGAAACTAGGCCACCGCCGCTGCATTAGCTGCTGCTGCCATGGACGCAGAGTACAGCGTGTTCGGCGATGGGAACGACTACACCGACGAGTACACCGTCACCGCCCATGGCACCACCAAGCTGACAGTCATCCACACAAATGCGTCAGTGGAGGTGGCCAAGGTCATCGCAATGTACGAGCGGTGGCTACAAGATCCGATGGACAGGTACAAGATCGTCGGCCTTGACCTCGAGTATACCAGAGATAGGAAGAGGACTGCGCTTTTGCAGCTGTCCATACGCAACCACTACCTACTATATCACGTATGTAGGGCCAAATCTGTATGCCTGGAGCTTCGCGAGTTCCTACATAGGAGGAAGATCTACTTCGCCAGCGTCGACATCAAGAATGACACTCCGAAGCTAGAACGAGATCTCCTCGTTCATGTCATCAATCACGTCGATCTCCAATGTTTGTGGAGGTACCCGGATGGCGGTACGGGGAAAGCCGGTATGGCTAGACTCGCTTCTGACATCATCGACCGCGAGTACGCCGGTATGAAAATCGAGTTCCCGAAGCACCTGCACGAGCGATGGGAGTGGAGGCACCTGGATTACGATGTGATCAAGTACGTAGCCAGGGACGCGTATGTCTGCTACGAGATGCTCAACAGGATCTGGCGGGTGGGTGAGTGTGCTGTTTACCACTACTAGTTTCGCATTTCGTTCCTAGTTTTATCTCGCCTGTATTTTCTAAGCCTTCTGTGTGTAAGAACCAAGCTCGTATGATCCCTGTGCTATTAGCTACTTAACCTGTATGAATTACATTCTCCCTTTTGTATGCTCAACATTCATTCTTACAAATTCTCTCTGTGCCATTTGCATGCGGCAGAATCCAGGACTGACATGCATAAGGTGTGATACAGTCATAAGTCATAACCAAACCCAGATTATAGAGGAGGATACAGTCATAAACCAGATTATAGTTTGACAAAGGTAATACACAGCAGTTCGTAATTGCTCACATAGTGTACTTATGAAATAACATGTTTCCATAAACACAACAATCATGCACTAATAGTCTACATCCTAGCCTGTTGGAGAAGGCAACCGATCCCAGGATGCCTTCGGTCGCTTGCCCCGGCTTGTAGATTCATCTACGATCCGGCATCTGGGACAAACAACCTGCCTTGGTGGTGGTTCAATGATGCGATGCCTGGAACGAGATTTTACAATCTGGCGGTACAGCTCGTGGCTAACATACCCGTCAATTGCAGCGTACTTCAGATTAGGTTCAGAAAGTGGCTTATCCTCCCAGTAATCGTGCCCTAAACGCCTCCACGAACATCTCGGCAATCTGTCCTTCATGTCAGCGTACCACGGGTCTATGAGTTCGGAGGCAAGAGCGGCCATCCCGATCTTGCTGCCTTTCGTCCCTGGGATCCAGTAAATTTCCTGGATGTCCACTCTGCACTCCTTTGGGATTCTAATATTGACAGTCGGGCTTTCAAGCAGTTTACTATGATTCGTGATTTCAGCACTGGTAAATGTTATGTGCTGGTTCACGAGAAAGTCATGAAACAGATCCTTAATGCTTTCTCCCCACCTGCATGAAAATGAATTCAGAAAAATAATATAGCAATAAATTTTGCAAACAGACAGTTCAGGAACAAAAAGACAGCAAAGTCTACCAGATCCCGTCAGCCCCCTTCTCGCAAAAAGGCTGGTATACGAGGACGTGCCCCTTCATGGAGAGTTGCACCACGGCGATCCTACGGCAATCGCGGCTGTACTCGAGGTCGAGACCTACGAACCTGTTTTCTTCGAACTACAGCCAACTCGTGAAATTATTCAGAGTGTTCCTCACCGTCCGAGGGTCGGTGGTGTAGACAACATCGATCTTCTTTCCGCCATGTACTTCGATGTCGAAGAGCGCAGTTTCTTGCCTGCCGTCGTTTCGGATGTCCGGAGCGTCCATGACTACAGGCAAGAGGGAAAGGATACGGAGGAAGAGGGTGATGTGGTGGTGGATTAAATGGATGAGGCCGTGGAGGAGAAAGACGATGAGGCCGTGGAGGAGGAAATGATACGGAGAAGTGAAAGATTGGAACCGCCCTTACCAATATCTGGAATGGTGCACGACCGTTCGTAGTAGGGTGAAGGTGGCGAAAAATGGCGGTTTTACACGTCGACGCTAGCACTTCCTAAAATTTGTTCTACGCCACTTGCATGCGGTGGAATCAATTCAAACGTAGGCACGTTTACACGTGCCGACCTTCACTCACTGACAGGCGGGCCGCACATTTCCCTTTTACGATTTATTTTTTCACTTCCTTAGACTGTTCTGGTGCCCGCCCTCAATAATTACGCCCCCGTTCTTTTCTTCCACGCGGATGAGAACCGACGGCGGCGGCAGTTCCTTGCAGATTCGCTCCCCACTCGAACAACTGCCCCATCCCTGATTCCACCCCTCTCGAATCCATCCACCTCCTCATCACAATGCCTCCATTAATCCACCGAATTCTAGACTCCATTTGCCACTATGGGTAGAGCTTGGGGTAGCAACAGGCTGAAGCGAAAGGCATGTGACGACGACGCGGATGGCCAGGGCGACCGCTACCACGAGGATTGGGGATGGCCGAACCTCAGTGCCACGAACGTGCACAGGATCGCCTCGGAGTTGGACATCATCTCAGCCGTCCGCCTCGCTCGCTGCATCCCTGGCTACCGCGTGACGATGCGGAACATGGACGAACAACCGATCGGCACGCCAGGCCTTCTTTACCCCGATAACAGCAAATGGCCAGACGACCGCGATGGCCACGTAAGTTCTAGTATCTAGCTTATTCATTCAGTCATATCGTTGATTTATATGTGCTGAACTCTCATCGGAATCCTATGTTCCATTCATCGAACGTGTTGTGTGCACGCGCGATTTGAACAAATTGAACCATTTAAGACTATTCTGTATAGCGGAAGCTCTACTCGTACCTGATATTCTGGTATTTTCGTAGTGACACAGTCTTACTTTAGGTGATAGACGAGTTGTCAATTTCGATTTTGCAATGGAATGCCTGCTAGGTGATATTCTGTTTCCTAAAATAAAAACAAACAGATTAGACAATTTAAGGCTGTTATGCCTCAAGCTGTTTAATTATGATCATCGTCAGGAGTTTGTTCTGGGGGCTCTGCTCCTACTCCATATATTGATTATCTTCGTAGTGACACATGCACAATTTAGGCGATATCTGAGGAGACACTCGTATTTAGGCGACATTTTGTGTACTTTAATATAAAGGTCTAGTTGTCAAATTGTATCTGCAATGGAATCCATGCTAGGTGATTGTACCAACTGACAACAAACTCTGCAGAATATTCAATGCAAAAATGATGCTGCTGGATAAGTGGTCAGAATCAGTAGTGGTGAATATCAAGGAAGAAGAAGAGACGGAAATGAGAGATGACCAGAACTGGGTGGGTGGCAACAGCGAGTGGCTGGTCCTTTTATCCCAGGATGGGAGTACTTTGACTCTAAAAAATTGCTACAGATCGAAGAGACTTGCAGTGCCATCTTTGAAGGGTGTCGGCATTACTGCATTCAACAGCGGGTGGCCGCCGCCCATTTCCGAATTCGCTTACAGGTTCAACATGGCAGAACTTGAGCTCGTGAAGGTACAACTCCCACATAGACCGCGGGAGGGGGCATGGAAGAACTGGGAGTACAACCTCTTAGCGGTGTTCGACAAGGCAATCGCATTCATTAGATGCCCAGAAGACAAGGAATGGACAGTCTTGCGCGACGACTTCCTGCGACCGGAGAAGTATGTCGACACCGTCTTCACCTACGGCTACTCTTCGTATAGACCGCAACGCATTTATGCGGTCACTGAACCTAGCGACGACGTGCGTGTTTGGGAGCCGTCCATTTGGGGTGAGTCATGGTGTCATATAGCATGTAAAATCTCATTCAAAATTTTGCTTACTGACTGTTAGTAACATGCAGGTACCCACGCAGCCCCGCGCATAATTCCAGCTCAGGTCATCGAAGATGCAGTAGCAGATGCTGAACTTGGGACACGGCGCTGGTTCCTGGCACCTCTCGGAGACAACACGGAACATCATGATGAACTCTTGTGGATTCATATCAGGGGAGCACTAAACAACGTTGGTGATACAATAGAACATATGGGGACACAACTTTCTTCATACCCATCGCTGTGGTGTCACGTTTTCTCGAGGTCCGCATGCCCATCCGAAGACCCAGTAGAGCAAGTCTGGAGCAGAGTCAACAATCTGAAGGGACAATCTGTGTTTCTTGGGATCAACTACCCTTTCTTTGTCGGAGCCCCTGGAGCTGTTGAACCTGTAATTGCTCAGGCATCCCTGGCCCCTGATGCTGCTGCTGGTGGTGGTGGTGGTGTTGGTGGTGGTGGAGCTGACGAAGAACTAGCTGCTGCTGCTCCTGGTGAAGCTGATGAAATACTTGGTGATGCTACTGCTGGTGAAGCTGACAAAATACTTGCTAATGCTGCTGCTGGTGAAGCTGACGAAATACCTGTTGAGGCTGCTACCGGAGTCCAGGAAGAACATGCTGGTGTTGTTGCTGAGGTGCCAGCACTTCTAGTGTTGATAGCAGACTATGTGTTTGCTGCACACTCACGCGCCTATCATGCTGACACTCCAGATCCGACCTGGAGCTGAATCCACGTCGGGGGGAGGGGGCCTACAATTGGCTCATCAGTGGGGTCGTACTATTTGAAGGAGAATGAAAGACGGCCAAATGCAGCATTCTGGTTTGTTCCGAGGATACCACCAGCTCGAGGGACCTAGTGCTCATACTGGCAGATCCGATGAACCATTTGTCTTTATCTTTATCATTAGTTACGCTTATGTGTGTAAAGACTAAGCTGTGCTTATTTGTGTAAGACTAAGTTAGGCCTAACTGCGTAATATTCAGTGAAGCCCAGCTTTTCTTTCCACGCCCATAACAACAGAATTGCACCATAGAACATACAAATGTAATGTGCATACCACACATTTTTGCTTAGGATAACAACCACTTGAAGCAAATGATACATTGTGTACGCATTTGAACGCATCACTAGAATGTGCCACCTATTGATGATTGATGACATGGATCTGCGCTTATTTGCATTGAATTGCTCATTGATTTGTTCACATATTTTTTGGCAATGGCTGATGAACTCCACTCTCTTGGTAACTTGCTTCGTCAGCGAGCACTTGTTGATGCAATGCAAAGTACGGAACATGGTCATCATTGTTATTCCATTTAGGTTCTCTATGTTTCGTCATCACGGAGCTACTAATTTCAAATGAAAATCTAGTAAACAATATATGTGTACATTGTTAGAGTATGCTACGGCCATGGTACATACATGTTTTTCTACAATCACAAGAAGAAAACTTGATGCATTTTCACCTTGTTGGCGTTGTGCCGAACTGGGTGGATGTGGATTTGGGGTTCGGAGAGGAAGGCGCCGTGGCTGGTGCGTGTGCAACCACAACGACGGCAAGCTAGGATTCTAGAGGAGACCAACAGGACCGAGCATGGTCGGCATGGGTACAGATCTCACCCGGGAATGAATTCCCGTCCCCGCGTCGTGCCAATGGTGCGGTCATGGTGAGGGCAAGCTCTGATTCGGGATGGGGAGGAGAATAGGCCGAGCAGGTTTGTCCAAGTCCTAGCTCCGCGCCATGGCCGTAACCATGGATTGCCGCCCCGAAGGAAGAAGCAGACGCGTAAAGGATGCATGCGCCAACGCTGCAAGCCTACATGGCAACGACGACGACAACGACATAACGGCGAAAGCTGACAGGGGGGACCCAACTTGACGGCCATTAGCCTGATTTTTTGTATTGAAACGTAAAGTTGAATTCATGCCGAAAAGGACCCTCTGAGTATTTGGCACGCCAACTATAGTCATTGCAGATGATATCAAGGAACTCAGGTACCATGTTGCCTGGCCACCCCAACTTTCAGGCTGCAAAATGATATTCTCCCTCTTGGCAGCGTAGAATTCGTGCTCGGCTTGCACCTCCTACGGAAAGAGGCGTTGTTGCGTCTGTCGGTGGCTGCGGCATTACTCCTCAGTGACGAGGACTGGCGCGGGCGTGTGGAACTCGGCCTCTTCCAGCGACTCGGTCTCGGGGATATTCATGCCGCGTCGCGGGTGGCCGAGGCGCCACGCTGCCGCGTCGAACGTGCATGCGGCCTCCTCCGACAAGTTGTACGTGCCTAGGACGAGCCGGAAGCCGGCGGCACGGAGCTCGGCGTAGAACATCCCGTTAGGGCACAGGCGCATGCCTTGGAAACCAGACGTGCTGCGGCAGCGAGGCGGCATGCCGGCGCCGGAAGGGGAGGGGAACGAGCGTGGCACGCGAGGGAGTGAGAGTGAAAGTGTCGGTGGGGAGGGAAAACTTCCGGGCACTGGCGCGTGGAAATTGGTGGTGCGCGCACGGGTCCGCGCTATGTTAGCGTGCGCTTCAGTTGGGGCGCAATATTTAGCGCTTCGGATAGCGCAAACGCTCGCACGCAACAAAATATTTAGTGCCAACACTATTTTCCGCGCCCGCTGCAGGAGCGCACACACGTGTTGGCATGGTATATTAGCGGTTTATTTAGGGCTGCGCTATAATAGCACCACTAGTGGAGATGCTCTTAGGCGTCAGTACTTGTACATTTTAGCCTCACAAGACTAGTTAGTCCTAAAATACATCAAAAGCACTATAGGTACCCCCACAAAGTAGCATGTAACCAATATCAAGACACTATAACATGTTTCCAATATAAATACTATCATCATCGTAAGTACGAGGAGCTCTAAGGAGTGTTGGGCCATGTCCCTCCAACTATAACCCGTAAAGTCCAACATGTTTAAACGTTGATCGAGGTTCGCATCCAATGACCGAGGTGCTCCTTGAGAGAGGAGTAAAAAGAAAACCCTAGCCACCCTTGGTGGCTGAGAGTGTGAGAGAAGGAAAGCGGCAGAAACCACCATGGCTCATATGAGTGAGAGGGTGAGAGAACACGCAAGAACACCACAACCTAGTGAGAAGAGAGGAAAAAAATGAGATGTGATTTCTGTCCAGATTTCTGAGATCTGGCCGGTCTATATTCAAACTGGTGCTTGGAGGCTCAAACATGTTTGGATTGGCTCCAAACTTGGTGAGGTTGTTCTTTACTTTGAGTATTTCGATCTGATTAGCTGGTTTGAGATCTGAGTCTGTGTAGCATCATATTTGGAAGCGGTTTAGTTAGTTCGGACTACTATAGTTTTAGCACAGAATAGTTTTGGTAGATGAATAGTTTGGGTAGGAAAGCAGTGTCTCATTGAGCTGAAATTTGATGTGTATGTTGGGAACTCGTATGTATGTTTGTCTACCAAATTTGGTGCTGATTGTATCTGTGGTTTAAGAGCAGTTTGCTGGTTCCCAAAGAGGATAGAAACTGTGATATCTCTTTTTTGCTATAATCTCCGTTTCAAGTGGTTGTTGTTGTTACGAGTTGTCAATGTGTTTAGTGTGTTGTAAATCTCTAGATGTTCTAGAAAATACTCTATACCCAGGTTGTTCATAGTATAACTTGCATGGACCTATTTGTCCACAGCCCTGGTTTTTCCACCTCACTTTGAGGAGGTTTTTCCATGTAAATCCTTGCGTCATTTGTGCATGTGCTCGATTGTTTTAGTTCCACTGCATATATGTTGATAGAAGCTATATTCGAAGTTCATTGCAAGTTGTGGGGTTGTGTATCCCCCCAACAAAATGGTATCAGAGCTGAGGTTCGATTTGTGTCCAGTTTTATAGCAAGGTTTATTTTGGGCTGAGTGCATTTGCTTGTGGTGAAGAATGGAAGTGAATACCAATAGAATGATTTCTTTGAATGGTACAAATTATCAAGCTTGGAAGAGCAAGATGAAGGACTTGTTATATGTAAAGGAATACTAGAAGTCGGTGTTCTCCACTGAGATGCCTGATGATATGAATCAAGATCAGTGGGATGTACCTCATCTCCAAGCTTGTGGGTTCATCCGGCAATGGCTGTATGATAATGTTTTAAACCATATCATTGATGAGACACATGCAGACACCTTATAGCATAAATTGGAGGAGTTGTATGGCCGCAAAGAAGGTACCAACAAGATGTTCTTGGATGGGGATATACAATAGGGGTATGCCCAGGAGGTGGACTCGACTGACTAGGCCCACGACGAGTGGGCTCGCTGGTACGGCAACTGGAAGCACTATGACTTAAGAAGCATAACGACTGGATGCAATAGGCCTAGAAGCGTAGCTAGGCCCAGTCGGATTAGGTCAAGACTTCTGAAACCTTAACTGATTCGGTATTATCCATGTAAACCCTAGCGATGCAGGACTATATAAGCTTCCCTAGGGTACCCTCTCTAGGGACGCACTTTGATACACCCCATAGAGGCGACTCGCAGCCCTCATTGTCGAGCTTGACCTTCCCTTGTAATCTCACTATGATTAATACATCTAGTAGGAAGTAGGCTCTTTACCCTACATGGGGATGAACCTGGGTAAAAACCAGAGTCTCCTCAACCTTGATCTGCGGATCTATCACTCGGCCTTGCCCTAAACTCAATCGCTACCCCCGGTAGTGACTGTCGTGGTCACTCCCACGACGATGGTGCCCACCGTGAGCATGGTCAGTCAAGCCTCAGATCTGTGGCGAGACCCTACACTCTAATCGACCGGCCATTCGCCACCAACCGCATGATCGCCAATGGCTGGTTCGTTCACATCCTGCCGAGCAGCTACGTGTCGGCGTCACGCCCAGTCACCCACACCACCGTGGTGCCATTCGGCACCATCAACCTCTTCGTCGTCTTCACTGATGTCACCGACCCCACTGAATCAGCGGGATTCTACATCACCAACGGGTTGCCCCTACGCGATCTGCTCTTGGAGAAGCAAGTCCGCACTATCACCCTCCTCGCCTCCGAGTGCAACCCAGCTGCAAGTGACACAGCCGGAAGTGACGCAACTCTCCATGACGACGGTGATTCGGCGACCCCTGCTTCACTCACCGGATCTATCACCACCGCGTCACACGCAGACTCCATTACGCGTGTCTCCAACGCCAACGACTTTGAGGAGCCGTCCATCCTCAGGATCTTCGACTCCGACCCGAGGTCAGAGTCCCCCAATGAGGCTCGTGTCAAATCCAATCGCTATGACGCCATCTACATGGTGGATAGCGGAGCGCCGGTGGATCCCTTCACCACACCGCTCCCCCAACAGCGACAACGGTAGAAGTTGAGGAGAACCACCAGCGTCTGGAGGTAACCGTCGCCAAAGAGCATGCCGAGCACGAGAAATTTTGCCTCGAGCAATAAACGGCACAAGAGCTATCGCTGTACTCAGGATCCGCCTCAACCCCACTAGTCGGCGTTACACCCTGAATTTCAACGACGAATGTGACCCCACGTGCGGCCAAGGTCAAGTATTGCCGCACCACGGCACCAGGTGCCAGCTGCCCGACCGCTGGTGTAACACCCCAAATCTTTAATCAAGGTTATCAAGTTCCTAATCACCCAATTTAGGGTTAACAAAAACTTTTATTAAGAAAATGAATATGAATGCATGTGTGTTTGCATTAGTGTAGAATTGAGTGTATATGCCATGCTTGATTGTTCTAAATGTTGTGAAATGGTTTAAAGGTGAATGCCACATCATCTAGACCACGATCACCCCACCCCAGCAGACACCCTCGTTCACCGCCGCGCGACCCGTAGCAGCCGCGCGCTGCCGCAAGTACCTCTGCCTCCTCTTAGAGTTCAGCATGCGCCATACCAAACCAAGCCACCCCCACGCCACGCCATTAAGTCCGTGAGAATCACTAGGGAGCACCGCACTGTCCTACGCCCTCGCCTATGCCATTAGCTGCCTGTAGAGACGCCACCGTCGAGCTCACCGCCACACCGCTCGGTTCCCTCGTCGAGCTATAAAAGGATACCACCCCCGCCTCCATTGTGCAAACCATTCGAATCCCCACTCCTCACTGACCTTCCCCACCTCTCCCCGGAGCAAGGCGAGCACCACCGCACTGGAATTTCACCAGAGTCCGCCGCTACTGGAGGAGAAGGGCGCCGTCGATTCCGACCACCCCAAGCCTCGCCGTGACCACTCCTCGCCTCGCCGTCGTCTACCACGCTGTTTGCCCCGTCACCGAGCCTGGCTGGAGCCCAGGTGAGCCCCGTGAGACCTCCACCGCCGCATTAGGTTTGGCTCATCGCCGGAGCTGTTCGTCATTGACGATGACCCTCAGCCATTGGATTAGAATTAGATCGTAGCACCCAGATTGAAAGATACTGATTCGCGTTAGATAATTCACTGACCAGTGGACCCCCTCTGTCAGTCGCGCGCTGCACTGTGCTATACAGCTGGGCCAGCCCGTTAGCTTTCCCGCGCTGGCCCGAAAATTCAAATAATTGATTTTCCTTTTAAGTTGAAATTCTATTCTGTCCACTTATTCAAAAATCAATTAAGAGAGTTTCACTTAACCAAATGGCATGATTCAAATTTTGTTAGAAAGATAATTAAATTATCTATCCAAGCCCGTTGGATTTAAATCATTTGGAATTAGATATAATCTATAGCAAAAATAACAAGACAAAGACTTTTCTACATTCAAACATTTTTCAAAAATCAACCATAATAGCTTTTTAGTTGGTTCCAACTCTCAAAAATCATATTTGATAATATCTATCTGAATATGTAAAAATATTTAGGTTTGCATGCAGTGACATTGGACTAGCACCAAAAGAATGCTATTAGAGCATTTCTAGTCACTTTAAATCAGTTAAATGATAATCTTAAACTTTATAAAAGGTGAACAACCCTTTAAATCACATTCCCATGTATTAGAATATATGGTGATGACATGTTTCAACATGATCCCATATTTTAATTGGAGAATATTAAATCTTAATTAATTTCAATGAGTAGAAATTACTTATCTCAAATAAACTAAATAAAACTAGTTCTTTATTGCATGTGATGATTGTGATGATGCTAGATCATCAAGTGTGAACCTTAGTGTGCTAAATAGACTAGTTAAGTATTGTTTGGTGATTGTGTACCCCGTATTCTTTTGTAAACGATAGGACCGACCAAGGATACGAGGAGGAGTTCTACCCCAAAGAAGACGAAGAAAACTTCAATCACTTCACCAATCAAGGAAATCGATCACTAGATGCAAGTTAACCTAAGCAAGATGAATTAGGCATGCTTTGGTTATATACTTTGATTTATACCCATCCCAAGTTTTACTTGCAAGCTTTACTCTTTTGCTTTACCAGAGTTCCTTGCTTTTAGTAATGCTTGGTGAGGATTTGGAGAAGTAGTATAGATAGCATAAAGAGTATAAAACTAGGACTATACTAGATGTCATTCTATGGCATGATATTGAGATTAGCATCCCTCATTAGTGAACACTCTTAACTTAGTGGCTAGTGCTAAGCATATAACTTGATCACTTTAGATGGGAATACTTGGTGAAAATGATTATGAAAACCTTGGAATGATGAGTCATTCTATTGAGATGTTTTGACTTGTGTTGAGAAACACAAATGGATTTTGATGATGGAAATGTTGAGGCATGAGCCTTAGCCCTTTATAAAAACTGATGGTTGGGTTTGGATGCGATACCGTTCTAATTTTACCGTACAACCACAATATCTAGAGTGGGTAAGGCTTAGCCGGAAGTTTATATGCATTAGTATGGGTTCCCTCGTGGAAGAGGTTTGAGCTGAGGCTATGTTGGGGGGATACCCCCGGGTAGGGTAACACCGGGGTATAAGTGCCGAGTTAGCCGGGGTACGGGACGGTCAAAGCAAGTGCTGACCGGGTCACCCCAAGGCAGGCCGAACCACGGAGTGACCCGGCCCATGGAGCACCTCCTTGACTATGGTCCGGCTGGCATAAAATATATGCTGGCCATGTTTATCTAACTATTTTGCAGGTAACTTGATAGCCGGATTAGCTATATGCTAGCCGGACTATCTTATGGCTTCCAAGAGAAGGAATCCTCCGCCGGTCAAAAGGTGGCTTTATTAGCTGTAGCATGAGCGAAGCAAAGTAAAGAAGAGGACCAGCGGGTCAGGGCGACCAAGGTGATGCGGGCAATGTCGGATGACGTAGCCCATGTCTAGTGACGCTTAAAGACAAAGATTACGCTGTGGGTTATGTCCAAAGCCCGGACGAGTTGTTAAAGAGACTAAAGAAGCATCTAGCTTTAGGCGAGGAGCATATTCTCTGAATATGCTGCCACGTGTGCCCTAGTATTGTAACCCGGGCTCCCCTATATAAAGAGCACCGGGGACTCCATAGAGGGGGATCGATCATTTTCTCTGTCTAAGGTAGAACTCTAGAGCTAGTTGGTAGGGAGTAAGAGAGATAGTCTCCTTCTTACTGAGAGCTTGAAGAACGTTTGTAAACACCATTGACAGAGAGAATACAAGATCATCTGTGCATGGAATCACCATGTTCTCCCTCCCTGGATTCCCCTAGCACTCATTGGCCCCATATTTAGCCTATCCATGGCATCTGCCGTGCCACCACCACGACAGTTGGCGCCCACCTTGGGGCTAGTGGTGCTAGAAGGGGTGAAAATCCATACATGAAGCTTCTCTAGCACCGGCGAGCGCATCGTCTTCGGCTTGCTTTAGCGCTTTGGAGCGCTGGACTACGTTAGCGATAATGCAGGAAGCTTCGAAAGGCACCCTCCCCTCCGCGTAGCGGCGTCTTCATCATGCTTGGCGCGCACAAGATCTACGTCGGCATGGACGAGTCCTGCGTTCATCCGCAGCACATCATCGAAGGAGGTGAACCACCTCTCAGCGCAACTCGTGGAGTGCGTATCACTCGCCCCACCGGCAGCGTTGAGGTCCTGATGACTGCACCTGACGCAGAACCGAGCAAGGGCCCAGCACCAGAGCCGGAGGTCACGCCAAAGCAGACTAGGTCTAGGTTTCCTCCACTAGAAAGGCCGGAGAATGTGCTCCAACAAGCAATAGATAGCCTAGCAACACCAATAGCACCAGTGGTAGATCCGGCTTAGGCACAAGCTGAGTTAGAGGAAACTAGGCGAAAAATGTTAGCTGGGGCAAAGAAGGTAGTAGAGCTGCATCAATCTTTGAACATCACCTTGAGAGACTATGCTAAGGCAAACCGCATAGATGGAGTGAAAATCCGGGGTAGGAACCTGATCACTGAGATTGACAAGGAATACGAGCCTAGGCCGGGTCAGACATCGATGATAGTAACAGGAGGGCTGGATCGGTACAGTACCCCGGCAAAGAACCTCAGGGCAGCAAATGTGGCCGCGTCCAAGTTAGAAGGTTTAACTGGAGAGGCCCGACAAAGGCAACAAGAGAGAGTGAATCGCTTGCTGAGAGTTGCTTGCCAGCAAAATGAAGAAATGAACAAGGCAAACTCGATGCCACCAGGAGCGTCACATGTGGTACATTCGGCCAGGAATAACCCGGCAAGACCCGGAGGAGCCGCGTCATCACCGGGTCACAATCCTAGGAGAGAAGAAGTAGTAAACTCCGTGAGAAGAGACAAACAGATGGTTCCCTATGATCCAGTAAGATCCAGAAAAGGCAAAGTAGTGCAAGTTGATGAAGATCGGCACAGTACAAGCCGAGGTGTGGCCGGCCGAGGTAACCGTGACCAAGGCAACGCAGGTCAGAGAAATGCTGCCAACGGTAATGCCGGACAGCGTGATCCCGTGGGAACGGGCCAAAATATACCTCGATTGCAGCAACAACGCGCACCTCGGCAAGAGGGGAGTGCAAGACAAGCAACACATCAATAAAATGCTTGCCTGGATCAGGAAAGATACAATGATGGTTATTCGGCTATGATCAACGACGGATACCCCAGACCGAATCACCACATAATTGGGTCAAGGCTGGGAAGCAGGAACTTGCAGCCAGATGATGCGAGGCTGAAACTGGATAGAATTTATAGGTCAGAGCTAATTGAGGTACAAGGTCCACCGGGTCCAGCATGCTTTGGGCCCCGGATCATGAAGGAGCCGCCAGTGCCGAACTTTTAGCTGGCCAGAGGAACCCGAACCTATGATGGAAGTACTAGGCCAGAAGATTGGCTGATCGATTACGCCACAACGGTCAAGATCGCAACAGGAAATTTGAGATGGGTAGTAAGATATGTGCCACGGATGCTAGAAGGACCAGCGAGAGTTTGGCTGAACAATTTGCCGCCAGGAAGTGGCAATTGTTGGCTGGATTTCGAGGAGTTGTTCGTTAGCAACTTCTCAAGCACTTACAAGAGGCCCAACATGCCACAGACTCTGGCGCTATGCCGGCAAAGACCGAATGAGCCAGACCGAGATTTCCTGACTCGGTGGTGCAACGTGCGTAACTCTTGCGAGGGGGTAATTGAATCACAAGCTATTGCGTGGTTCGCTCAGGGATGCATATATGGAAGTATGTTGTGGCAGAGACTGCAGCGAGACATGCCAACTACTTTGGCTGAGATAATCCAGATCACGGATTCGTATGCCTTGGGAGATCCAACACAACCCCGGATAATGTTGAGCGAGGCAAACGAGGAATATTACAAACGAGATGGCAACAGATCATCAAGGAGGAATGATTTTCGAGGAAAGAGAAGGGATGAGCACCCGGATTACCGGTATAACTCACAGAAGGTAGCTGCGGTAGACCGGGATCAACCCAATGCCGGTGCCAGCCAATGCTAAAAAATTGGAGGACAAAACTGGCAGCAAAAAAACGAAGGGAAAAATCCTTGGACCCCGAAGCAGAAAAGCAATGGCAAGAGCAAAAAGATAGACCGAGGTATACGCTCGAGTCCATGTTGGATCAACCATGCAAGTTCCATACACCAAGCCCGAATAGTCCAGCAAATCAAACAACCCGGCAATGTGAATGGATGAGAAAGTTAGAGCAGGGCGGTTCGGGGAATGCTTAGGCACCTCGAAACGAAGAACCTAGGAATGAGGCACCACGGCCACCGTTACTAACAGGGGGAATGGACAGCAATTGATGTCGCCACCGCCTCTGCTGAGGTACGAGAATCAAGAAAGAAGGGATGTGGTACATCAAGTAGGCAATAATCAGCAACAAGGTCAGAGTTACCACGAGAATGAGGGACGAAACAAGTACAGGGAGCATCATCAGAGCTACTGTGTGTTTACCACGGAAGAAAATGACCGGAAAGGCTTGTAGCGTCGACATATGGAGGTGAACACAGTAATGCCGACAGTAGTGAGATACATGCCCTGGACAGATCAAGAAATCACATGGAGTATCAAGGATCACCCAAAGATCATGCCTAGCCCTAGGACCTATGCTCTGGTCCTGGATCCAACGTTCATTGGGCTGAATATCAATGTGAGGTTTTCCAAGGTATTGATCGACAATGGCAGTAGTATCAACATTATGTACAAGGATACCATGCACAAGTTGGGAATGACAGAGAACATGTTGCAAGCAACGAGGACCACTTTTCATGGCATTGTACCAGGTATTTCCTGTGAACCAATTGGTAAGGTCCGGGTTGACATGTTATTCAACACGAGAGATAATTGCCAGACTGAAAATTTGGAGTTCGAAGTGGTGAATCTGGAGAGCTCTTATCACGCGTTACTTGGTAGGCCAGCGTTGAACAAGTTCATGGCAACTACCCACATCAGTTACCTTAAGATGAAGCTGCATGGGCCAATGGGCGTGATAACTGTATTAGGGGACTTCCGGTGTTTGATCGATTGTGCCTCAGCCGGATCTAACTTAGCCGAGTCACTTGTGATAGCTCAGGAAAAAAGGAAGGTACTGGAGGTAGCGGCATTGGCTCAATCCGCGCAACAGCATATGCCGGCTCTGACCAACCCACACGGGAGCGTATCATTCCAAGCAACCAAGGACACAAAGAAAGTGCCAATCGATGATCAGTTCCCAGAACGCACCGTAACCATTGGTGCCAGGTTAAGCAGCAAATAGGAAAGCGAGATCGTCAACTTCCTCCGTGAGAATCGGGATATCTTTGCTTGGTCTACTCAGGATCTGCAAGGTGTACCGAGGGAGTTGGCTGAGCACTCATTAAACGTAAGACCCGGAGCCAAGCTGGTAAAGCAACCTCTCCGGCGTTTCGCCGAAGACAGAAGAAAAGTCATTAGGGATGAAATATCTAGGCTCCTAGTGGCCGGGTTTATCATGGAAGTACTCTATCCAGATTGGCTCTCTAATCTGGTGCTTGTGGAAAAGAAGAAAGATGATTTGAACGTGGTTGTGGTATGGCACATGTGCATTGATTACATGAACCTGAATAAGGCGTGTCCCAAAGATCCATTTCCTCTCCCTAGGATAGATCAAGTCATAGACTCAACAGCCGGATGTGAGCTACTGTCATTCATTGATGCATATTCTGGTTTCCACTAGATACCCCTGAATCCGGATGATCAAATAAAGACTATGTTTATTACCCCATACGGGGCTTATTGCTATCGCACTATGCCGTTTGGACTATGTAATGCAAGAGCAACGTACCAACGATGCATGCAAAAATGCTTACATGACCAGATAGGTCGGAACGTGCAAGTTTATGTGTATGATGTGGTGATAAAAACCAAGGAAAGCAATACGCTCCTCGATGATATCCAACAGACATTCGCAAACTTGAGAAGGTTCCGAATGAAGCTAAACCCGGAGAAGTGCACCTTTGGCGTGCCCGCTGGAAAGTTACTCAGTTTTTTAGTGTCTAGTTGTCGTACTGAAGCTAACCCGACGGAAATCCGAGCCATAGACAGTATGGAACTGCCAAAATGCCTTAACGATGTGCAGAAGTTCACTGGTTGCCTTGCATCGTTAAGTCAGTTTGCATGTCGGTTGGGAGAGAAGGCCTTGCCCCTCTACCAATTAATGAAAAAGGTAGACAAATTCACATGGACGCCACAGGCGGACCTTGCATTTCGAGAGTTGAAAAAGATGTTATCTACTGCGCCGATCCTAGCAGCACCACTACCCAAGGAGCCTATGTTGCTCTACATAGCCGCGACTAACCAAGTCGTAAGCGCAATAATCGTAGTGGAGCGTGAGGAAGAAGGAAAGTCGGTGCAAAGGCCGGTGTATTATCTGAGCAAGGTATTGTCAGTTTCAAAACAGAACTACCCTCACTATCAAAAGATGGCGTACGGTGTATATATGTCGGCCAAGAAACTCAAACACTATTTTGAAGAACACCCTATCAAGGTGATATGTGAGGCACCCATTTTAGAGATTATGAGTAACAAAGATGCAAGTGGCCGGATAGCAAAATGGGCAATCGAGTTAGCTCCATATGCGCCGCAATTTGACAGAAGAGATGCTATCAAGTCGCAAGCCATGGCGGATTTCTTTGTGGACTAGGCTGAAATGCAATACGAGCCACCCCTGCCGGACTCCAATTATTGGCAAATGCACTTCGATGGATTGAAACTGAAAGATGGGTTGGGCGCCAGAGTAGTGCTTACCTCGCCCAAGAAGGATCGACTAAAATATGTCCTTCAAATCCACTTTAGTGCCTCGAATAATGTGGCGGAGTACGAAGCATTGGTACATGGTCTCAAAGTAGCGAAAGAAGTAGGGATACATTGGATACAATGCTTTGGAGATTCCGATTTGGTGGTGCAGCAAGTGTCTGGAAATTGGGATGCCTTGGATGCTAACATGGCCCTATACAGGTTCCATGTTCAAAAGATAAGTGGGTTTTTCGAGGGGTGTGAGTTCTATCACATACCTCGGATTGAAAAAGAGGCGGCAGATACGTTGTCCAAGTTAGGCTCATCCGACAGCCAATCCCGCCAAATGTTGCTTTGGAGCACCTGAGAAAACCATCTATCACGCCCTTACCTAAATCAGATTCAATTTATATCCCGGCACTCTCCGGATCAGGAGCTGTACCTATGGAGATAGAGTGGGGAAGCACCTCAGCAAACCCGGGGACTACTTCAGCAAACCCGGGGACTGCCTCAGCAAACCCGGGGACTGATCAGCCTGAAAGAGGGATCTTGCCAGATGACGAAATAAGCTCAAGGCAGATCTAGAGAAGGGCAAAGGCCTATACAATTATCAACACCGAACTATACAAAAGAAGTGTGACAACAGTACTGCAGCGGTGTGTTGATCCGGAGGAAGGACTTGACATACTCCGGGATATTCACCAAGGGGAATGTGGTCACCATGCCTCCTCAAGGGCATTAGTCGCAAAAGCTTTCCGGCATGGATTTTATTGGCCCAGTGCTTTGGAGCAAGCATATGACTTGGTGAGAAAATGCAATGGCTGTGAAAGATACGCCACGAAAACTCATCTACCAATGTCGGAGCTGAAAACTATCCCCATTACCTGGCCATTTGCTGTATGGTGCCTAGATATGCTAGGGCCATTTAAGTCGGCCAAAGGAGGGATGACCCATATCCTAGTCATGGTCGACAAGTTCACCAAATGGATTGAAGTGAAACCAATTCGGAAATGTGATGGGGCAACAACAATAAGATTCCTCAAGGATATAATCCTAAGATATGGCTATCCCCATAGCATCATAACTGATAATGGAACAAATTTCGCTGAAGGAGCGTTTGCGAGATTCTGCCAAGAAAAGAAGATTTGGCTAGATGTCGCCTTAGTCGCCCACCCCGCATCGAATGGGCAAGTGGAAAGATCCAACGGACTGGTATTGTCCGGGATAAAACCCCGACTCATAGAGCCGCTGCAAAGATCAGCGGGGTGCTGGATAGAAGAACTACCAGCAGTATTGTGGAGCTTAAGAACAACTCCAAATCGATCTATAGGCTATACGCCATTCTTTCTGGTATATGGGGCAGAAGCTGTATTACCAGCCGACATAGAGCACGATTCGCCACGAGTCACCCAATACACAGAAGCCGAAGTGCGTGGAGCCCGACAAAATGATGTTGATCTGCTGGAAGAAGCGAGAGAATTGGCCTTGTCTAGATCTGCCATATATCAGCAAAATCTCCGACGCTATCATAGCCGGAAAGTAAACCCCCGATTCTTGTGGGAAGGTGACCTGGTACTCCGGCTAATACAGCGCACAGCTGGCATGCATAAGCTATCCCCTCCATGGGAAGGACCTTTCATTGTAAGCAAACCTTGCACAATGATTCCTACTATCTTATTGATGCACAACCCTAGGAAAAGAACAGGGCGGACAGGTCCGAAGAGGAATCCAAGTGACCGTGGAACATAGCACTACTTCGTCCTTTCTACACCTAAGAGGTGAATGTATCCGAGCTACTCATATGTCGGTATGTATGTCGGCAATGAGCTTATTAATAAAACTTTGGCACCCCGAGTAGAGTCTCAAGGACTGCCATAGTAATTCTCTCTTATTTTCGTATTCTTATGTCGGTTGGGTTAAGTCGCTTATATCTTAGTCGGATTAGTAATGTGTGAGCACCAAAAACCCAACTCTTCGATTTCGTTGTTGTCCAACAAGAATTGGCTTCATGGCAAGCAAGAGAACAAGTTTGGAATGGCAAAACACATGAAAAACGACTAAGGAAAAGAACTTAAACGAACCGACATTGGTTATTTTGACTAACCCTTGGTTTATTATGTTCATTAAAGCACCAGATCATTTTGAGCTAGTCTCAAAGTTTCAAGTATTATTAAATCAATTTTTTGAACCTCAGACTCGTAAGTCGAAAAAACGAATCGAGGTAGATGCGAGCCGAGTCAAAAATTGGGGGAACAAGAAAACGAAACTCGAGGACTTCACCCACGATAATCCAGCATTAAGAACTTAGTTCAAAACAATAAATTGTAGAATAACCAAACTAGAGTACTTAGTTACATTTCTACCCGGCATTTCGGGGATCTGATAAATATGATAAGTGTTTTTAAGGAGCAGGGGTAGCAGACGAATCATCTGTCGATGAAGGAGGTACTTCGGAGTGTGGGGGAGGGGTGCTAGCCTCGGCTTCATCCTTAGGATTGACCTCGCCATCCTCCGGGTCTTCGGCTTCATCGCCAAGCTCGGAGGCCTCACCTTCACTCCCTTCTTCATCTCCAGAAACAGCTTCATCATCAAAGACATCGAGATAACTCGGCCCTTCATTCCAAGCGTGGCAGAAGGAATATTGAATGAGCTTATTGGCATAGGCTTTGCGGCGCGCAATCCAATTTGTATTCTCACACCACTTAGACCCAGTGCGCATGCGAGTGAGCAACCCCAAATCAATCACTTCATACCACGAAAGGACGAACTGCAAAGCGATGTCAGCACCAGCCCGTGCAACAAATTCACGCCACAGATTCAGCTGATGCTCGCACTCCATCAGTTTGGCTATGAAAGCCGAAACTATTTTGGGAATGGGAACAATGGGCCAGAGGGAGCTGTACATCCGTGTTGCTACTGGAATGATGTCTGCGCCATGGTTCTTCACCAGCTCAAGGCGAGCAGTGAGGCTCGCCAGCAGGTCCTCTGTGGTATATGGGATTGGCTTGGCATCGGGGCCTACAAGCAGACCACGCTGTTCGCGGGACCGAGTTACAGCGGTAGCACCAGGCGCATCACTCTCTAGAAATTTGCCTGAGAGTGGACAAGAGGAAACAGTGAACAAAAGCACCAAACCCGGAGGAAGGAAAATTAAGCAAGGGTAGAAAACTCATGTGCAATCTGGAAGAGGAGTCACTGAAGCTCGAAATGAACATCAGCACTATGGGCCTGGAGTTTCTCATATTCGGTGGTCACCGACGTAAGTTGACGTCGGCTTCCTGCAATAAGCTCTTGTCCTTGGAGATTTGCATGGTTAAACGCTCTTTCTCCTCGGCAAACTCCTGGCCAGCCTTCTCCAACTCGGACTTATGGAGGCCCTTGAGCCTCTGAATTTTGGCATTCAACCGAGTGATCTCCGAGTCCTAGAGCTGGAGCCAGGCTATCTCTTCATCTTTCTTCCTCAGCTCAGCCTCATGCTTCCCTGTTTGTTCAAGGAAATGGGTCATCATTTTAGGCATACTAACGTTGTCCTCGAGAGCAACTACAACAATGTAATGATCCAGAGGACCCAAAGTATAAGTGTCCACCGGATAAAAGAAGGAAATTACAGTGATCGTGTGAAGGGGATAAAATTACCGTTGATCTCAGCCAGATTCTTCCGCATAATGATATTTTCTGCTTCAACCTCGGCTACATGATTTAGATAGCAAATTAATACGGATCCTAGAGAGTTTGAATGAACAAAGACAGAAGAGGAAGAAAGGAAAATTACCTCTCTTCTGGTACTCCTCCAGGAGTTTGCCATAACGCGCGCGCATATCTTTATAAGAGTCCAGCAAGTGCTGGAACTTAGCGGTTCGGCGGTTAGAGGTAATCTGAAATAAGCAAGGAAATGTCAATTTCAAAAGCAAAGTTGAAAATAATTCAAAGTCTAAAAGATCCGAGCCAAGTGGAACTTAACCCGGCTCTAGGTGTGTGGATATTCGAAGTCTACAAGATCTGGGCCAAGTGGAACTTAACCCGACTCTAGGTGTGTGGATATTCGAACTCTATAAGATCCGGGCCAAGTGGAACTTAACCCGGCTCTAGGTGTGTGGATATTCAAAGTCTACAAGATCCGGGCCAAGTGGAACTTAACCGGCTCTAAGTATGTGGATATTTGAACTCTACAAGATCTAGCCCAAGTGGAACTTAACCCGGCTCTAGGTGTGTGGATATTTGAAGTCTACAAGATCCGGGCCAAGTGGAACTTAACCCGGCTCTAAGTATGTGGATATTCGAAGTCTACAAGATCTGGGCCAAGTGGAACTTAACCCGGCTCTAGGTGTGTGGATATTCAAAATATACAAGATCTGGGCCAAGTGGAACTTAACCTGGCTCTAGGTGTGTGGATATTCGAAGTGTACAAGATCCGGGCCAAGGGAACTTAACCCGGCTCTAACTATGTTAAAATTTGACGTTGCTACGGACAAAAACTAAAATCCTATAAGGAGCATCCGACCGAATAACAAGTTATTCCTTCGGAGGCTCAGGGACTAGGGGCTATGTTTACAAGTGCTCAGTTATACAAGGTACCAACAGTAGAGGAAAAGAGTTACCTCCATCATCCGGCCAACTAAAGAGATAGCCTTGGTAGCGGAGTTCATCTGAGCGCTGAACTCGGCTGGGCCGAACTTCTCCGGCAGATCATCTTGTGGGTCGATGAATTATGCGTTGTTCTAGTTCTTCACATACTCAAGGAGCAGTGGACTGTAAATTTCACCACTAGGAGAGTAGTTCGCCACAAGACATTTGACGTGGGCCTCTCGCCTGGTGGATTGAGCTGCAGCGGGGCTGGTATGCAGAACCAGCTGCCTGCTACCCTCTAACCCGGTGGCGGTAGACCCAAACAAGATCCCTTTAGCTAACCTGGTAGCCTTCTTGAGCTTGCCAGATGAAGCCTGAGGAGCTGGCTGGAAGATGTCTGCAACTGAGGGAGTTGACCCGGAGGGAGCTGACGGAGCCTTCCTCTTGGGAGGCTTGGTGGAGGCTTTGGCTGCTGCTATTGGTGATGATGATGCTGATGCTGGTGCTGGTGCTACTGCTGGTGCTGGTGCTGCTGGTGCTACTGTTGCTGCTGCTGGTGCTACTGGTACTAGAAACACTAGGGTAGAAGAACTTGTTGGGGGCGGTGCCTATGAAACTGGCACCTCACGACTTGGCGCTGAGGCCGGAGAAGAACTGTGGAGATCCGGCATCGCCGTATCCAAAGCCGCCCCGCTACCCCCCACGCCGACATTGCCCTCCTCATGACGAGGTGGGCTCTGGTCAGGCACAGCCGTGGAGCCCTCTTGAATAGGGATGAGCGGGCGAATATCATCATCATGGGGGGAGAAGGGCTGCTCTGGATTGGGGAGGCTATGCTGGAGCCGCTCTGAGGGATGACCCTAGGAGCTCTGAAAAGATGAAAAGCACCAAGTCAAAAAGAGGGAGAACCAATAAGAGACAAAGGCAAGCAAAGGAAAAATCCCCAACTACAAGTGCAAAAGAACTTACTCATCCGAGGTTGGAGGAGCCCGAGGTTTGGGTGCCCTCTGGACCATGCTCTTGGCGGCCGGCTTAGACGAGGCTTTCACCCCAGACTTCTTCTGCCTCTTCTTGGGCAGCGACACCTCCGAAGCTACGGCCGAGGCAGTCGCGCGCTTCTGGGAAGAAGAAGGGGCCAGACCACCAGTGGCGAGGGGAGGAACCTCGTGGACCTGACCGTCCGAGTTAGCTGAATATTCAGACATAACCAGATGCGCGTAAGAGATGGGAACCAGATCAAGTACCTCCAGGACCTCAACGTCCGACTCATCGTTATCTAGCCAATCCCTTAGAGAAGAGGCCTTACCAGCGCTGCGGTTGACGACATCCGGGGTAGGCAGGAAGGTCTCCGGATCAGGCTCCTCCTCATCCTCCTCGGTGTAGTCCGGCAATCACTTGCTCGCCAACACCTCGCCGTCCTCCAGTGGCTGCTGGAGGAATCGCTGAGAACAAAACAACAGTTCCCAAGTTACGAAAGTGAACCGACATACAGAGAAGATCCGAAAACAAAGAGAAGTAAGTTTACCTTTAGAGGAGGGTTGTCCCAAGTGAAGGGCTCAAGTCCCCACTCCCAATCCTCGGTGAATTCCTTCTCCACATTGAAAATAGATTTAACCCGGCGATAAACCGCCAAGTTATCAAGCTCGATAGATGAAGTCCGTTGGGGGTCGAGGGGGCCGCTCAAGTAACAGATCTTGTGGGCTCGCTTCTGAAGGAGGGAGACCTGACTGCGGACATGATGTCCTCCCCCCGGATCTTCTCCTTGAGCAGCTCCTTGATCCGATGCTCCACCTGATTCGCCAGGGTTGTGGGTCGCTTGGGAATGCTCTCCCAAAGCGAGGTATCTGGAGGGCCAAGCTTGAAGGGGAGGAGCCGGATCAAGTCGTCGTTGGTGGTGTTCCGGACATAGAAGAAAGTCCGGGCCCATCCCTTGCAGGACTCGAGTCTGGTGACCCGGGGGAACACAGAGTTCTTGCAGGGAGAAATGGAGGCAGCGCCACAGTTGGTCAAATGCTTATCCTCCGGAGCAAGCTCCTTTTCCGGAACTATGTTCCTCCGGAGACCAAAGAACTTGATCCAAAGTTCCTTGGTTGGTCAGAGGCCAATGTATCCCTAAATGCCAGAGGCAAAGGAGGACAAAGAAGTAATGGCGTTGGCAGGGAGATGATGCGGTTGCAGTTTGTAGGTGGAAATGAAATCAAAAAGAAATCTGAGGTGGGGAGGCCGAAGCCGCGCTGAAAATGCGAAAGGAAAACAACATATTCCCTAGGATTGGCGGAAGGAGAGGTCTCGCCGGAGGCGAGACAACAGGCGACGCCGGCCGGGATGCAGCGCGTGGCACGGAGCCAGTCCAAGTCGTCCTCGTAGACGAAAGCGCCATCCCAGTAGCCACGCTCGCAGCCCTCTGCTTCTTCCTCCTGCTGCTCCACCACGACTGCTTCCTCCTCAAACATGGTGGATTCAAGATCCTCGAGAGAGAAATCCGAGTAGAGGTAACCAGAGGAGGGGAAACGGGAAGCGCAAGGCCTCGTGATGGAGATCTTGAGTGGGAACAGCGGCGTAGGTGCAAGATGCTGCCTGTGCGCGGTCGCGACGGCGCTGGTGCAGCAAGAAACTAGCGGCGGCGGCAAGGCTACGGCGAGAGAGAAATGAGGCTGGGAAGCACAGAGAAAATGGGGAACCTTCCCAGAGGTTGCCCAGGACCTCTACTTAATCGTGCAACGGGCGCGTAGTGGGATCCTTTGCGGTTTCCACACCACGCGCAACAGGCGTGTACGCGGCCGGATCAGCCAATCAGAGCATGGCACAGCAAGGGCCACAGGGGCAAAGGATCCCATGACACGATGTAATGTTACAGTTAACAAGGCGCCACAGTGAAGGGACGTGCGCAGCCGTTATTCCTGACATTGCGATAGTAACCGGCGCATTAAATGCGCGTGGCCCTTAAAATGAGGCAAAATGATGATTACCCTCCACGTAGGATGTGGGGAAGCATACAAGGGAAGGAAAGGTAACTCGGATAGCAAAGCAAGAGACCCGGCCGACAAGGAATAACTCGGAATGAGCCAAGGGATCGCAAGAGGAAAAACTCCGGGTTACGGGGTAACTCGGCCAAAGAGGCAAAGATCCGGATATGGGAACCTGCTGTGGCCTTAACAACAAAAAATTGCTAAGACCGCACCAGCTTCGGGGACTAATGTTGGGGGGATACCCCTCGGGTAGGGTAACATCGAGGTATAAGGGCCGAGTTAGCCGGGGTACGGCACAATCAAAGCAAGTGCTGACCGGGTCACCTCAAGGCAGGCCGAACCACAGAGTGACCCGGCCCATGGAGCACCTCCTTGACTATGGTCCGGCTAGCATAAAATATATGCTGGCCATGTTTATCTAACTATTTTGCAGGTAACTTGATAGCCGGATTAGCTTTATGCTAGCCGGACTATCTTATGGCTTCCAAGAGAAGGAATCCTCCGCTGGTCAAAAGGTGGCTTTATTAGCTGTAGCCTGAGCGAAGCAAAGTAAAGAAGAGGACCAGCGGGTCAGGGCGACCAAGGTGATGCGGGCAATGTTGGATGACGTAGCCTGTGTCTAGTGACGCTTAATGACAAAGATTACGCTGTGGGTTATGTCCAAAGCCCAGACGAGTTGTTAAAGAGACTAAAGAAGCATCTAGCTTTAGGCGAGGAGCATATTCTCCAAATATGCTGCCACGTGTGCCCTAGTATTGTAACCTGGGATCCCCTATATAAGGAGCACCGGCGCCTCCATAGAGGGGGGTCAATCATTTTCTCTGTCTAAGGTAGAATTCTAGAGCTAGTTGGTAGGGAGTAAGAGACATAGTCTCCTTCTTACTGAGAGCTTGAAGAACGTTTGTAAACACCATTGATAGAGAGAATACAAGAACATCTATGCGTGGAATCACCGCGTTATCCCTCCCTGGA
Source organism: Avena sativa (assembly GCA_916181665.1). Lineage (NCBI taxonomy): Eukaryota > Viridiplantae > Streptophyta > Magnoliopsida > Poales > Poaceae > Avena > Avena sativa. The sequence goes on from OV702290.1 coordinate 370,791,565, forward strand.
TTCCCCTAGCACTCATTGGCCCCATCTTTAGACTATCCATGGCATATGCCGTGCCACCACCATGACAGGCTACCTCTTGATGATGTCCACCTATGTAGTGCCTAGGATGGCAGATGGCCATGGCTGGGAGGCCAAGCTCATAGGGGATGTTCTTATACTAGAGTATGTAAAGGAAAGGTTATGATTGATTATCCGCATACTAAGTATGGTGATTCGGGGTTATCCCTGATGGATGTATCAAATGTTGTGGTGAAAGTGTACCACCTCTTGCAGAGTGTCAAACTATTCAAATAGCCGCGTCCGCAGTCATGGACAGTTGGAGTGGCCATACTGTTCCGTCGTTAGATGTTTTCAAAATGACTTATGAAGTGAACGATGATTTTGACTTGACCACAACATGGTTGTGAATATGAAAACTAGGTTCCCAACTTAAGTGATTTAGAACATTAAGTTAACTTTCTTTGCTTCTGAACTTAGTTTAGATAAATCTGGCCTTTTGCAAATAAACTTAGAGCTTAGGATTCCTACTAGAACTACCTTACTTGTTAGTGATAGTTTGTGAGTACTTAAAGAGTACTCATGGCTTTGTCTTGGCTATTCCCGTCGCTAGACTATGAGGAGGACTATCAGGAAGATGGACAGCAGGATGGCTACGACAACTAGGATCATCTCCCATCGTCAGCATTGCCTGTGACATTGAAGATGGAGCCCGCCGCTATGCTTACTATTCCGCTGCTTTTTTGTATTAAGACTAGATCATGAGATCCTTTATTTGTGTAAGACCTTATTATGGTTTGTAATGGATGATGTACTGTGATATCCAATCTGTTATGTCTCGCAAAAATGGTAATCCTGGGATTGTGATGTATGGCATAACAGCCATCTGGGATTAAAAATCCGGGTGTTGACAGTTGGGGCGACCGCGCATGGAGCTCCACCACCACCCTGCTGCTCGCCTCCTCCGAAGCAGCCACAGATCATGATCGTGCCACAGAGCTCGACGCCAATGGGCTCCCACTCTACTCCATCCCGATGGAAAATGTCATCGCGGGACAAGCTGCAGTCACCAACCTCAACCTCACCGGTGAATGCGTGTTGCAAGTCAAGTATGCTCGGGCCCTACTCGCCAGAGTTGTACAATAGCAAACCGTGGGGATCGACCTGCGGGGGAGGATGTATTCCCGCTCGACCGACAGCTGTGCGACATCTAGCAATCACCCTGGCGAGTGAACGGTCGCCAACATCAACAATTGTCTACACCCCGAGCCATAGTAGTTGTAGTTGCGAGCGGCCAACCCCGCAAACTCCACCAACAAGCCACACCTGGTACACAACACGATCGCCGCCAACAGTCAGCCGACCGACACGTAGATCCACATTGTCAACATTGCGGCATGCCGATCTCGCCAGCCCCATGACCTGGGACACACCCTCACCAACCACGGCAACCGTGAGCCTAATCCTTGGGGCGCCCTCAGCCAAATCAGCCCGCAATGCTTTGGACCAATGGTCCGAGGTAAAAAGTACCCTCCCAATTTCAAGGGGCCAAAACAAATCGAGAAGTACAAGCCCACACTCGACTCATTAGTGTGGATCGACACGTACCTCATGGCAATGAGGATCGCTGGTCACACAGACCTCCTCATTGTTCGTTACCTCCCCTTGATGATGGAGGGAGCAATTCGCCAATGGATCAACACCCTCTCGAGAACATCATCGACTCGTGGGAGGAGATGCGGGAGGCCTTCATCAAGAAATTTTAGGGCTCCTACACGCGCTCCACCACTATCGAGGATCTGGAGCATTGCATCCAGGGCCCACGCGAGTCGACTTGCCACTAGGTCTAGCAGTGCCAAGACCTATGGATCAATTCCTGCGGCATCCACCCGGACACCGCGATCCACTGCTTCAAAAATGCATGCTGGTATGAACCTATGGTAACCAAGATCAAGAGGGTTGATGGCTCCGATTTTTGCCATCTTCCACTTTGTTTAAACGTTGTTTTTGGTAAGTAATTGCCAAAGAAACTCTCAACTCTTGCCACTAATGACTAATAATTGCAAAGATATGCAAATCCCTTCTTTGATTTATGTTGTGCAGGAAATCACAGATTTTAAAGCGAAATAAGGAGTCATAATGAAGGATTTTGAGGAACTACACACGGCCAAGTAATTGGAGAAGCATTCCAGGGCGTCAGCACGCTTAACGACCACTGGTACGGGCGTGGTATGCCTGTACCGCCTTCCCGTACCAGGTGGTGGCCGCTTCGTCTCGTCAAACCCTACAACTTCCGTGAAGAAGCCTATACATTTCGAGGCTCCAGCTGCCGGCCAGAGAGCCGCCATTCTCAGATTCCATCACAACATCACCAAAGGAGATCCACACCATTGTTCATCACCTCCACCATCCATCCACTAGCCATAGCCATTGCTTTGTACTTTAGATCTCCTTGTGATTTGGCAACCATTGTAAGAATATTTGATTTCAATCAAAGTATTTGCATGATATTTTCTATCTCCGATCTATTTGTTATGAGTGAGTAGTCTTCACGGGCAGCGGGTTGGGGAGAAACCTCGCAGCAATTATGTGCATCTAGATCATGGGAGAATTGTATTTTGTTTGAATTCATGATTTGTATATTTTGTTTCTTCGTCTCTTGTCTCGATCTGTGGACTTGTAGGTACCCAAGATCGCATAGATTGATAAAGGCTTGAGGTGAGATACTTGGCTAGCAGCGAACCTTAGTGACAGAAAGGGTAGTACGGTCTTGGCTTAGAGCCACATTCGAGATCAACAACAACATCACCACTTAAAGTTGTGATCTGTGTTTACACTTAATAATCATTTGTAACCCGTGGCTTCGGTGTACTCTCGGTTGGATTAAAAGTCTATTGCTATGCCCGCTGCACCACGGGGGCTCTAGAATATTAGGATGTGTTGCCCACAAGAGATTATCTCAATACAAACATTATACATGAATATGCTTATTATTATATTTTATCCCATTTGATGTGCAGCTGCAGGTGGATCTTCAACCCTGGCCTATCTCCATCCATTGATTCAAACTGTTATAAAGTAAACTAGATTGATCCGTTTAACTAAGGTAAAATGAACAAACAAAGTCTTGTAGATGTATCCTTTTTTATTACCTTTTAGCAGTGCTTTCCGAGGTTCTTTTAAACCTAGGTCTTCTAGGGAAAAAGCTATTATACTACATCCATGAATCCAGATTGAAGGTATCAACTCTTTTTCTGGCGCCGTTGCTGGGGAAGCAATTTCTCTATCCTGGTGAGGTCATTAGAGACCTTGTTTTTAGTTTTATTATTAGTTGTATTTTAATTCTTCTTATTAGTTTACTTTCTTGTTATCTATTTGAAAACCCAAAAAAGATAGTTACTTGTTATTCATTTTCATTACTAGAAAGTTACCAAAAAGATAAGAGCCATGGTTCAAAAGATATTAGGGGAGTATGCTACTCCCACTGATGATTTTATTCGTGCACCCATCACTCAGCCCGCAGTTGATGCGGAAACATATGAGATAAAACCTAACCTTTTAAGTTTGGTTCAACAAAACCAATTTGGGGGTTCATCTTCTAAGGATTCGGGATTGCACTTAAATAATTTTACTGAAATTTGTGACATGATGCGTATTAAGGATGTAGATCCAAATGCTATCAAGCTAAGATTATTCCCTTTCTCTCTTAGAGGAAAGGCTAAGGATTGGTTGCTAGCTCTACCAAAGGGCACTATTAAATCTTGGGAGGAATGTACTAATTTGTTTATGACTAAATTTCCCCCCAGCTAAGACTATGCAACTAAGATCCAATATTACAAGCTTTAGACAAGAAGACCGTGAGCCACTAGCGCTTGCGTGGGAAAGGTTGAAAGAAGCCGTAATGAACTGTCCTAATCATGGGATGGAAGAGTCGCTTATATTACATTTATTTTATAATGGTCTTAACCCAATGTCTAAGACTATGCTAGATACTGCAGCAGGAGGAAGAATCATGGGAAAGCATGTGAGTGTTGCAAAGAAGTTACTTGATGATATGCAAAATAACCATGCCCAATGAAATGTGGAAAGAACCTCTAAGAGATTAAGTTCAATTACCGAGGTAAACAATGATGAGATTACATCTAAGGTAGATGAGTTGCTTAGCTTAGTGAAGGGTAAGGAAGATACCCAGGTTAATGCTATCACTACCGATGTTAATGATGTTAATTTTATAGATCGCACTCCTTTTAATCTGGCATGGAAAAATAATTATGCTTCTAATGTTCAAAAATATCATGCTAATCCTGCAGGAGCTCCTTATAATAATTATGGTAATACTAATGGAGCAAATCATGGCAATCTCCCGTTTGAGCAAACCGTTAGAACATTTATACAAGCTTAAACCAAGAAAAATAATATGCTTATTAAGATTACAGAGAACCATGAAAGTAGTATAGGAAGATTATCTAATTAGGCCGTTGCAATTAGAAATGTTGTGTAGGCTCTACAGGTAAGAATAAAGACCGTGGAGGCTTAGCTAGGTAAGGTAGCCAAGAGCCAAGCTCTCATACTAGCAAGGTTTGCTGGAAAACCCGAGCCAAATATGGTAGAAGACCTCAAGATGATGAGGGTGGTAACCAATGATTAAAAACCTGAAGAGCTAGATTATAGCAATTCACCAACACCTGAATATACCGTGGAAGATCTATTGGAGATGATCACCGTTAAGAATCTAGGTATAGAACAAGGTAATGATGCTATGTACCAACAATTTATACAACAAGTAGCATCTAAGGTTTGTGATTTAGAGATGGAGTATAAAATACTAGCTGATAAGCTTCCAGCTAAGCTAGATGATATATTTGAGCCCACTATTAAAATTAAGTTGGGAGTTAATGAGATATCTGTACTTTGTGATCTTGGTGCAAGTGTCTCAACAATTTCCAAAAGCATATTTGATAAGTTAAACTTGGGTCCATTTGTTACAACTGAATTAAGACTCCATCTAGCTAATTCAACTTATAAACAAGCTGTTGGGATCAAATAAAATATTGTTGTTGAAATTAAAGGTGGTCCCGCTCTTATTGATCTTGTTATTGTGGACATGCTAGGTAGGCCATTCCTAAGAACTATTAAAGATTTGATTAATTTACATGAAGGGAATGTAAGAATAGGGCTACCATCTAGAGATCATTTTGTAGTCCACTTCCCTAGGAAAAATAAGGCCAAGCCTAATGATGATGATGGTGTAATTACTTTAAAAGCAAACTACTTTGGAGTTGGTGTTCCACTTCACAAACCTAAGTGATTGCCATCGAGGTCAAGCTAATTGACCTTAACTAGAAGCGCTTCATGGGAGGCAACCCATGTGAAATAAAGTTTCTCTTTATATTTTCTATTGTGTTAGTTTTTGTTTTTGTTTTCGTTTTTAATAAAGAGTGTTCAAGAAGACCTATGGAGAGAGGAGAAGAAATAGGGTAATCCTCTATATTTTATTTTACTAACACATGGCCTAAGAAGTATTGTTGGATCATTACTTAGTATTTTTGTTGTTATCCAACCCTCTGATAAGATGTGCAAAGGTGCACGGAGCTACTAATCAAATTTCTTGAGTTTTTGTAGTTCATAGTGTCAATAACGACCACTGGTACGGCCAGAGTGGACCGTACCGTGCGCCCGTACCACCTCAAGGCAAAGGAAGATTTTTTTTGATGTTTTCCGAAGGAACAGTGTCGATAACGACCACTGGTATGGCCGGACGCGCCCGTACCATGCGCGCACACGGTATGGTCGAGAGATCAAGTCCACCAAGTGGGCATGTCCTTATATCCTGAACCAACTTGGCATTCATGCTGATTTCGATTTACTTTGCAACAATGTTGGTTTGTACAATTTTGTCTTTCAGGATCTTGTGACATACCGTCGTTTGACACTTGAGTTCTTCAGCACCTTGACACACATGGTGGATCCTTATGGTTGTTCCGAGGAACAAAGGCCTAGAGTTGATCGAATTAAATTCCGCCTTATGAACTGTGAGTACACTTTAACACTTAGCCAATGGGCTCAATGCTTTGGGTTTGCCAACAACACCACTGATGTAAGCACAACTACCTTTGTTTTAGATCCTTCCCCTTCACAATATTTTAATTTGATGATAATCCATGGAAACACACCCAAGGGCAACCAAATTGATCATCTTGCTATTCGATATTTATTCTATGTGATTGCTAACACATTGCAGACACGTGGTGAGTTTACTAGAGTTAATGAGGACGACATGTTGATCCTCGCAAAAGCTGCACTTATCAATTGTAACTTAATGCCAAATTTGGGTGCTCTTCTTGTGTTTTACCTTAAGTATCAGGCTCTTCTATCTCGAGGACCCATATGTGGAGGAGGAGTTGTGATCGTTCTTGCATGCACACTTCGCATCAACCTAGGTAACATCCAACCATTGACTAGAGGTAACCATCTCGGTCTTTCTACTCTAAGAGCATGTGGTATGATTTCTAAAAATCATGGTAGATATTTCTTCAATATATCTAGAGTGGATCACTTGATCCTAGCTCCTTTGCCTTTATTTTCTATCGAGGATGGACGTTTTTGTTATGACGTGTAGGTTGAAGCTAATCTACCGCAACAAGAAATACCCGTGGGAGGAGGAGAAGATAAAGAAGTAGAACAAGGAGGACCCGAACAAGATGTACCGCCACCAAACTACTACACCACCTTTGAAGATATTTATGCACTCGAAGGAAACATTCAAAACATGAACAACCTCTCCATCAACCTTCGAGATGCCACTGCAAGCCTCACCACCCAGTTCCATGATTGGAGCAACCAATGGAACATGGGAGATTATCCACCGCCATCACAATGATCAACAAAAGGGCTTGCCAAAGCCTGAGCTTGGGGATGTGTTCCCCCGACAAATTTATTTGTGTAATAATGAGGTTGTACTCCATCTCCTTGGGAGCTTTGAAACACTCGTGTTGGCTTGTTCCAACAATTTTCTTTTTTCCTTTGCTTTTTAATTTTCTTTCGTTTTAGTTTATTTGTTTTCCTTTATTTTTTTTCTTAAACCCTTGCTAGGTCACAAGTTTTCTTTTCTATTCTTTAATCCCTATCCTCAAAAATACAAAAAGATTTTTCCGTTTTTGTTTTTTTCGTAAGCATGGATTCATACTTTGCCTCTTTGCTTTAATGTCATTTCGAGAGTAATTGTGTTTGAATTTTGAAGGAACACATCTCTATAAGGAAGAGGATCATGAAGTTACTTATGAGAGGTATGTCCTATATCTCCCACTTATGAAGTTTGAATTTTTTATCTTAGTTGGTTGATTTGCTAAGATGCCATGCTAGTGGGAAGTAATTTAATATGGTTAGAGTGAGGCTTTTTTATTGGTACGATGATTAGTTGTTGAAGCTCTTGCTTTAGTTCTTTTAGTTAACCAAGTCTTGTCTTGTAAATAATAATGCCAAACAAGTACAATAAGAAAAAGTCTAAAATTTATGACTTGTTTGATGAATGATTGTCTCGAGAGTATACCCTTGATTATACTTAACCCCGACCCATAGATATTTTGACAGTCTCGACGACACTCATGAAAGGAGTTGTTTGATTGAAATAAAGTCTAGTGGTAATTGTGATGCATGCCAAAGCTAACCTTGTGGATCAAACCGCGGTACTAGCTCAAAAAAGAAAGAAGCGAGACAACTTTTTTCTATGTTTATAATGCATACCTTTGGGATGCCAACAACTCCGCTAGCTTTTGAACGATCTATGGTATAACCCCGGATTTCGGCTATGAGTTGATGACATGAGTGGCATCCGTGTCAATGTATGGGCAAAAGTATTGGTACTCTCAAAGGTTGTGCAAACACTAGCAAAAAAGAAACAAACAACGATCCTAGAAAAATGAAAAAGAAAGAAAAGAGATATCTATGAGGATCCACATAACAAGTCCTTAGCATGGTCTCATTACTACTTTACGAATTTTTCTTGAAAGACAATGATTAGATTAGAAGTGTTTTAGATTGACTTGATTTATTGATGTAGGTGTAAATAAGACACTTCATGGTTATACTACTTGGGACATGAACCTCTCTTACTCAATTATGCTATTTAAACATCCTAGTGTTCCTTGCCAAGCTGAGAGTTAATTATAGGAATTGGATTGATTGCTACACTTCTAGTTATTTATACTTATATTAAACTTTACTTTGATTATCTTGACTTACTGAAGCTTGTATAGTATTCTTGTCATCTCTCTAAGTTTGATAAGCTTCGCAAATGAATGAAGTGTTGAGCACATAGGGCTACCTGTAGGGGTTCCACATATGAAAACAATAAATTTTTACCTTACGCCCCTGAACCCCTGATGTTGCCAGGACCTATCAATTAGTAATGTAGTAACGGGAGGTGCTTTTCGTGAACTTACCCTTGAAGACCGAAAAGTGTTGTCAACACTCAGGAGAGCGTGGTTGATGTAGACGAGCCGAAGCCGACCTCAAGGTCGTGATGAAGTCCTTGCGCTCCCGCGGCTCCAACGACTTGAGTTCCTCAAGTGTGACACCTCGCGAGGAGTGACACACGTCCGGTGCCTGATGATGACTCCCGCTTCCTCGATCCAGCAGCAGTTGTGGAAGTAGAGCTTCTAGATCCGAATCCCGTAGCGTGACAGCGCTCCACGGTGAAGATGTCTCTCGTTCACGCAGTCCGAACTTGGGACCACGATCACGAGAGAGAGAGAGTGAGAGAGAGATAATATCAATTGGAGGTCTCGCCAAAAGTGAGGAAACCTTTATTGAATATTGTGTGTATTTATCTGGCCAAATACCCCCACTATATATAGTGGGGGGGGTACTACCTCCCTCAAAGTCCCGGGGTGGGACTAAAGGAGAGGGAGAGGGGGAGGCGTGTCGGCCAGCCCCCACCCATGAGACCAAAGTGGGGCAGGCCCACTAGGGCCGCCGGCCAACCCCTAGGCCTCTCCTAGGGGTGTGGTCCCCTCTTGGGCCCTTTCCCCTCTGGGAATTGGCCCATTAAGCCCTTTGACCATTTAATTGATTTTCTCTTTTATTAAATAATTATGAATAAATGATTAAATCAATATTTAACATTCATTCACATATTATTCAATCCCCGTGGCTATGGAACACCTTCCACCTCCACTCCGGACATCCTCCAAACTTACCGAAACCCTTCCGGTTTTCTCTCTACTATTCTTCAGCGATTCTACCGATCCTATAAATACTCTCTAAGCATCATCAAACCCGTAAGAGTGATACCCTACGGTTCGGGAACACTCCAGACATTGGTCGGGACACTCTCGGACCAATGATCAATAGAGGGACCTGGATGGCCATGTGACCCCTGTGCGTTCCACGAAGATCTTTTGTCGTTTGAACCAGGACGACCATGTCTTATTCCCTCTGTCTCTCAATAGTTGCATTACCCGAGATCTAATCAATGACATCACCATGTCGTGTTCAATCTCGTTACTGAACAATGCTACTTGACTCATTCTGACAAGTGATATCCTTGCGATCAAATCACACGCTGCGCAACTATTAGATATAACTTCTCCTAAGTAGGCCCTTAAGTATCTTTCCGTCACATGGACGGACAAATCCCGCTCTTGATATATATTGCCTCTACGGTTCCTCCGAGTACCTGAACACACCTTTATAATCGCTGTATTACAAAGTGACGCTTGGTGCTATCTAAGCACTCTCAGGAGACAGTGATTGATATAGCCTCACGGTCTAAGGAATAGTCTACGAGGATCCATTTCTAATCATCATAACTTGAACTTCGTGACATGATCGGGTCACGATGTTTAGGTTGGGTATTGGTTTCATCATCTCATTCTCAGAATGAGTTGACTCCATTTCCAACTGGCATAAATGCCACATGATCAGGAAACTTGGTCATCTGTTGACCAATCAACTAGTGACTAGAGTTTCACTGGGAACCCCTGGTTGTTCATATATCACACGTGTATTGATGTTTCCACTCAATACAGTTATATCATGATATAAAACTTAATCATTAACTTTATGAAATATGATAATAGTCCTTATTACTATTTGTCTCTAGGGTATATTTCCAACAGTCTCCCACTTGCACTAGAGTACAAATAAACTAGCTACATTTGTTCTTAATCATTGGCACCATATATCTGGTACCCTAAACATGCTTGCTCATGGAAGAGGTTGAGTCTTGGGCCTGTACTTTACAGTCCAAAATCCTTTGCAACTTACTAATGTCACCTTGATTGACATTAATACTTTATCATCACATGATAACATCTGTGTGTATGCATCGTCACTATGGCAACAGAACGAGGCCGGATTCCAGGAGCCTACAGTGACTTTAGATCAACTTCGAGGGCTTTCTCATTGGCACTATGCCCTGGGACACATCATTCTACGTTAAAAGCGAACTAGCCGCGCCATAACATTATACAACACTTTAGATGGTACCCTTATCTGTTATTATAAATGTAATCATCGAAACACGAGTGCACCCTGTGCAACTTTCGATGTTTTTGTTCACCTTGCTTCCTACTTGTCTTTAATCGGTATTTACAGGAGTTTCCAACATATTCCCTTATAATATAACCCTTTATGTTTTAAGATATGTCATCCTTTATGGATTTGGAAAACATGTCTATAGTTCTCTATTAGACACTGCAGACAAACTTATCTCAACGTTCCGTGATTCAAACTTAATCACTTTTCAAACGTTCCTTATTGGATCATATATTATGTTAAGTTATCATCTTGGTTTTCTAAGATAGAACCTATGTCTCAACATAGTGGATGATGATCATCCTTTTCTTTCTTTCAACCATTGATGTTAAACTTAATACTATTCCTAACTTGAGTTATTAAGGACCAGTTCCTTAATTAACTTCTATTCTAAAACCCTTTTTAGAATCCCTTTAAGGAATACTACATAATATCATAATACACTTATTATCAACTTCTACACCTTATAAATCATTATTTATTGGTATTTGCGCTTTTATTCTTAACACACTTAAGAATCACTCCTATAAGCTCCCACTCAAAATATGTTCCTAACATATTTGGGTATGAGTCACTACTCTTACTCAAACTGTGTTCCTACATATTTGAATTTGAGACTTATATTGCTCCCACTCAAAAATATGTCATTCACATATTGTTTTAGGAAGACTTTTATAGCTCCCACGCAATTTCATGCAAATTGCATATCCACTCACTATTTTGAACAACTTCAAAATCCTTTGGTCAAATATCAAATTTGGATATTTACTATGAGATACTAGTACTTTTACTAGTTTTAAATCCACTAGACATTTAGCACACTTGAATCAAATTCATTTGAATTCGTCCAATACTTGACAAATTGTGCTTTTGCCATTTACCCCCTTTTCCACTATGGCTTTGCAGTCATTTGGGAAAATTCCAAGTAACCCCTTTACTTGTGAAATTCAGCAACGAATTGCTTTCTAATCTCAAGGGAATTTTGCTTCTAGGATTTCTCATAATTCTAGTTTACCATTATTTCCTTAGTAGTTCGTAGGTATGTCATATTCCAAGAATCATGACAAATGATTCACAAATATCTCCATACAAGATATGGGTTAGATTTTGAATCCTACTTCATGTAGTGAAAAGACTAGTGGGGAAAACACAATGATCATTATCATTGATTCTTTCCTTTTGTGAAGAGAATTGTTCAGGAACGTTTTCCTTTGCGCTTCTCAATACTCTGATGCAGGGTTTTGAATCCTCATCATGTTTTCACTATCTTCCATTTGCTCCATAATCGAGAAATATCACTGAATGCAAACTTTCTCAAGAATGCACCAAAATCCAAGCAATACAAATTTTGCTTCTCTTTTGGCTTCAGCTATAGATTTCGTATTCAAAGTTTCCAATGAATACTCTACAAGGACTTATTCGCTATTGTTTTCGTTATATCGAATAACCCCAAAACTTTTACGATGATCCATACTTGATATGGCGCCGATCTCACGAATCTAGATGGTTCACTATATGTTCTAATTGAGTGCTAACTATTTCTAACTAATGGTCTCTACATCTACACTACAACGATTTATTTGGCACCATCTATTCACCCATTTTGATATCTAATATCATATTGTGATGCTTTGCATTTTGACATTTCAAACGCTTTGCATTCCACAATTCTCTTTATGCCATTCTTATAAAGTCGAATTTCTTACTATTGATCAAATCATAGTAATTACATTCTCATTTATCTTTAATACCCTTTGTTTGATGAAACACTTTGATCATATCAAATAGTTTCATACTCATGTTTCCTTTGATAAACTTCTTTACACATTTAAACAATCATATAATGATGATCACCATTTTTGTTAAACTACAATACATCGAATATGTATTCTCTTTACCAATTCATCAAAAACTTTGTATTCAAGTAATACATGGTGTTCAAGTTATTTTGCCTAACTTAGGCATGATGCATATGTGACAAGAAAACAAATGACTTTCACATATCATCACATAACTTTGAATTTAAACAATGGTTTCATTCATTAATGAACATATCATTAAGTTGGGTATTTTAAGGCATTTCAATATTTTACAAATGTTCATGTATTATCAATTAGTTTCAAACAACAAGGATAATTCACACATAATCAAACAAGATATGAACACGAATAGAAATCATTCGTAAAAGTGGAACAACTGTTTGTTACAAGCTCATATGAATAACCATCTCACAAAGTGTGAGACACACTAAAGAGGTTCATAATATTTTGATTACAATAATCATTCTAAACAGAAACTAAATGATAAATGTTGAGGGAGAGTGTCGTTGGCCATCATCATCATGCTGGCCATCAACACGCAATGTCACCTCCTCTTCAGCAAGCACCACTTTACAGAAGGACCTGTTTTCAGTAAAACAGAACAAGTATCAAATATACTTAACACTGAAAATGTGTTTGCAAGATTATAACATTTATAAAATTGTATATCAAATATATACCTTTGTCATCGATGACTTCAGCGACAACGCGTTCAACAATAACATTCCTAAGATGTGATATGAACCTATGGAAATCTACTGTTTCCACGTCGCCTCTCATAATGCAAGTCCTGACTTGTGTTTGGTAGCTTGGTGGCAGCAACCGTAGCACAACACCATTTGCAAAAGATCCCTTCATCCAGCTATCCAGGAAGTATGCAAGCCTCATGTACGCATCATGCATGCGCTCCAAGTGGTCGTCAAGCGATGAGTTCTCCTCCACCTTAATGGAGAGGAAGTCTCCCATCAGCTCATGCTCCCATATGCATGCTTGTTCCACGAAATGTGTACTAAGCTGTAGCATTACCGTACGAGGGTCGATATTACCCACGACAAGCCACAACTCGTCCACCATTCTGAAATGCATTGTAACTGAAATGAAGGAGGACATCTCACGACGGTAATAGCGGCCTTCCCGCTGCTCTGGGGTCTCATAGAAACAGGGCTGCTTCAAATCCATCTCGTCGAGTATGTATTCGACCATGTTGTTCTCGCTAAGGAGAACGTGGAGATGCGCAACCAATATAGAGAAGTTTGATCCGTCTAGCCTGAGCTTTTCTCCTTCTAACCAATTGATCGTCAACAGGAAAGGTTGCATCGGGGAGAACCTTTTTCTACATTTATAATTGCAAAAGGAATTTAGACTAAGTTTATAATTAAATGAGTTAATAATAACTCCACTCAGAAACACCTATCCCCTAAAGGGTTCTAGTGATAACATGACCCCTTTCCCCACATCTCCCCTGATCATCATGGCCATCAATGTGGGTTCTAGGGTGGACGCTAAACGTCGGTCACATCATTCATGCGACTCGTGCTCGATCTTTCGACCATCCGTGTTCCGAGGCCACATCTCTATAATGTGCTAGGCTCGCCAACTCAACCTTAGTGTATTCGCTGTGCAACATGGCTTACACCCACTGTATGTGAACGTAGATATGTTTGACACCCGATCATCATGACCTGCCTCATACCGAAGAACTTTCTTGGTGGTGCACACTAAGGGGGAACACAATCATTGGTAATTTTAAACAGGGATCATCTTATTAGGCTACCATCAAGTATCTAATACTAGCACACAATAAGATATACAAACAATAACATTGAATGTAAATGCGATGTGATATGGTCCTTCACGTCGTGATCTCCATCCGTCGTCACTAGATTCCGGCGCCAGGGTTCTGGCACCATAGACACCAGGGTACCGGTGTCTTTCCGGCGTGGTAGTCCGTCACCTCCGTGACTATCTACTACTATGTAACATAAGGTAATCACTTTACCTTTGCCACAACCATATCACAAAGCAACGCCCCCTGCAAAACAAAGTTAGACACCTCTACTTTATCTTTGCATGTTTTACGTGGCTGAATGGGCTTTCGCGCAAGAACCATTCTTACCTACGAACTTTCACCACAATGCTGATCAATTAGTTGTCTCTACTACACCCCTTTCGGGGCCCTCGGTTGCAAATGGCATACCAACTAATACGAGAGAGACAGACACCCCCTAAGCCACTTTATATGGTACAAGCCGTATGTCAAGCATGGACCAGTCTCGCGAATGAACGCGTACAGTCGGTTGGGGGCTGCTTCATCAAGCATTACTGTGGTATACACAAGTACACGTGGGAGGGTAACAACTAAAATATCAACGCCCACACGCTACATCTCGTGTGTTCTACCAGTACTAGCATTACTACGCATAGATCTAGCTCTGATACCACTATAGGGGTTCCGCGTATGAAAACAATAATTTTTTACCCTACGCCCCTAAACCCCTCATGTTGCCAGGACCTATCTATTAGTAATGCAGTAACAGGAGGTGCTTTTCGCAAACTTACCCTTGAAGATCGAAAAGCGTTGTCAACGCTCAGGAGAGCATGGTTGATGTAGACGAGCCGAAGCCGACCTCAAGGTCATGATGAAGTCCTTGCGCTCCTGTGGCTCCAACGACTTGAGTGCCTCAAGTGTGACACCTCGCGGGGAGTTACACACCTCTGGTGCCTGACGATGACTCCCACTTCCCTGATCCAGCAGCAGTTGCAAAGTAGATCTCCTAGATCCGAATCCCACAGCCCGACGGCGCTCCATGGTGAAAATGTCTCTCATTCGCGCAGTCCGAACTTGGGACCACAGTCACGTGAGAGAGAGAGAGAGAGAACATCAATTGGAGGTCTCCCCAAAAGTGAGGAAACCTTTATTGAATATTGTGTGTATTTATCTGGCCAAATACCCCCACTATATATAGGGGGAGGGGAGGTACTACCTCCCTAAAAGTCCCAGGGTGGGATTAAAGGAGAGGGAGAGGGGGGAGGCGTGCCGGCCAGACCCCACCTACGGTTCGGGAACACTACAGACTTGGTCGGGACACTCCCAGACAAATGATCAACAGAGGGACCTGGATGGCCATGTGACCCCTATGTGTTCCACGAAGATCTTTCGTCATTTGAACCGGGACGGTCGTGTCTTATTCCCTTTGTCTCTCGATACTTGCATTGCCCGAGATCTGATCAATGACATCACCATGTTTTGTTCAATCTCGTTACTGAACAATGCTACTTGACTTGTTCCGACAAGTGATATCCCTGTGATCAAATCACACGTCGTGCAGCTATTGGATATAACTTCTCCTGAGTGGGCCCTTAAGTATCTTTCCGTCACATGGACGGACAAATCCTGCTCTTGGCATATATTGCCTCTGCGGTTCCTCCGAGTACCTGGACACACCTTTATAATCACTGTATGACCAAGTGACGCTTGATGCTATCTAAGCACTCTTAGGAGATAGTGATTGATACAGCCTCACGGTCTAAGGAATAGTCTACGAGGATCCATTTCTAATCATCGTAACTTGAACTGCGTGACATGATCGGGTCACGATGTTTACATTGGGTATTGGTTCATCATCTCATTCTCAGAATGAGTTGACTCAATTTCCAACTGGCATAAATGCTACATGATCAGGAAACTTGATCATCGGTTGACAATGAACAAGTGACTAGAGTTTCACTGGGAACCCTTGGTTGTTTATATATCACAGGTGTATTGATGTTTCCACTCAATACAGTTATAGCATGATATAATACTTAATCATAAACTTTATGAAATATGATAATAGTCCTTATTAATATTTGTCTCTAGGGCATATTTCCAACACTACCGACTGTAAGTGAACTCTTATTCTTGTTGTTTCAAGTTTAAACACTGAATTCCTTATAGTTCTTTTGGTTCTTCTTGCTCGAGGACGATCAAGGTTTGAGCTTTGGGGAAATTGATGGCTCCGATTTTTGCCATCTTCCACTTCGTTTAAACATTGTTTTTGGTCAAGCAATTGCCAAAGAAACTCTACTCTTGCCACTAATGACTAATAATTGCAAAAATATGCAAATCCCTTCTTTGATTTATGTTGTGTAGGAAATCACGGCTTTTAAAGCGAAATAAGGAGTCATAATGAAGGATTTTGAGGAAGTACACACGGCCAAGTAATTGGAGAAGCATTCCAGGGTGTCAGCATGCATAATGACCACTGGTACGGGAGCGGTCCGCCCGTACCGCCCCCCTCGTACCAGGTGGCGACAGATTCGTCTCGTAAAACTCTATAACTTTCATGAAGATGCCTATATATTTCGAGGCTCCAACCGCCGACCAGAGAGCCGCCTTTCTCAGATAGCATCACAATACCACCAAAGGATATCCACACCATTTTTCATCCATTGTTCATCACCTCCACCATCCATCCATCCACCAGCCATAGCCATTGCTTTGTACTTTAGATCTCCTTGTGATTTGGCGACCATTGTAAGGATATTTGATTTCAATGTAAGTATTTGCATGATGTTTTATATCTATGATCTATTTGTTACGAGTGAGTTGGGGAGAAACCTTGTAGCAATTTGTGCATCTAGATCATGGGATAATTGTATTTTGCTTGAATTTGTGATTTGTATCTTTTGTTTATTCATCTCTTGTCTCGATCTGTGGACTTGTAGGTACCCAAGATCCCATAGATTGATAAAGGCTTGAGGTGAGATACTTGGCTAGCGGCGATCTCATAGGAAGCTCAGTGACAGAAAGGGTAGTACGGTCTTCTCTTAGCACCCCATTCAGGATCAACAACAACATCACCACTTAAAGCTTTTATCTATGTTTACACTTAATAATCATTTGTAACCCGTGTCTTTGGTGTACTCTCGGTTGGATTAAAAGTCTATTGCTATGCCCGCTGCATCACGGGGGTCTAGAATATTAGGATGTGTTGCCCACAAGATATTATCTCAATACAAACATTATACATGAATATGCTTATTATTATATTTTATCCCATTTGATGTGCAACTGCAGGTGGATCTTCAACCCTGGCCTATCTCCATCCATTGATTCAAACCCATTATAAAGTAAACTATATTAGTCCGGTCAACTAAGGTAAAATGAACAAACAAAGTCTTGTAGATGTGTCCTTTTTTATTACCTTTTAGAAGTGATTTTCGAGGTTCGATTAAACCTAGGTCTTCTAGGGAAAAGGCTATTATACTACATCCGTGAATCCGGATCGAAGGTATCAAGGGTCTACAGGATGCTCGATAACATCCCAACCTCCTTGAGATCGCCAAGCGCTATGTGGAGGAGGACCCAAACCAGGACTCAGACGAGGAGTTGAGCGGGAGATGCTGCATCGGTGACAACAACACCGGCAGACACCGTGAGTTATGCTGCAACAACACTCGCCAGACGGGCCAGCATCATGGCGATGGCAGATCCGACTTCATCGCCAACACTAACTATGAGCAGCGTGACCCCAAGAACTTCCGCCGCAACAGAGGAAACTATCACAACAATAATACCACGAGGCTGAAATTCGACCCCGCGGTGCTCCTCAACCAACCCTATGTCCACCACAGCAGGAAAGTGAATCCTGCCACCCATACCATCGCCGACTGCCACTCTATCAAAGAGACCGAGAAGGAAAGGCGTGCCAAGGAGGGCCCCAATCATGAGCCACCGAGAGACAATGACAATGTTGGTGTCTTCAACAATGTAGTTGCTCACTTCACACCTTCACCGGCATCGGCACGAAGCACGAGAAAAAGTTACTCGCCTACGCAGTCGTCCTCAATGCAGTACCCAAGTCGATGTCCCGGGCTACCTCAACTGGTCAGAGGACACCATCACCTAGAGCCGCGAGGACCACGCGCCTAGGATCGAGTACCCATGGTGAGTCGCTCTGGTCGTCAAGCCCAAAGTGGCTGATTACTGGCTCCCTAAGACTCTGATGGACGGGGAAAGCTCCATCAATATCATGTACCTGGATACCTTTAGGCGACTTCAACTCTCGCGGTCAATGGTCGAATCGACCTTGTGCACCTTCCACGGCATCGTCCCAGGTTGGAAGGCACACCTAATCGGCAAGGTGATGCTGCCAGTCACCTTCTGCACTCCCAACAACTTCTACATAGAGCAAATAGTCTTTGAGCTGGTGAACTTCCATAGCACATACCACTAAGTGATGGTGTAACACCCCAGCATTTCGGAACCAACGAAGGGTAGAAATAGGAAACTGTGCATATGCATGCATTCATCTATAAAATCGGGATAAATTGTTTGCCAAATAAAAACCTACAGAGATCAGAGTTTATTTCACTAACTAGAGGTAGGAATAACTCTCTGAAGTGATTGCTATAAATTTTGCCATGACCTTTAGGCATTATTGTGTTTTGGGGGGAAATATTTTGAATTCAAATTATTTGAAAATATTTGAAAATTAGAAGTTATAAAGAAAAAGGGATTTCCAAAAGGTTGCTTTAACATTGTTTGATTATATATTAAACAACAATATGAATTAAGACAAGAAACTTCAAATAATGAATTCTTATTTCTTTTCTTTATTCCATAATAAGATTACAAATGGTGATATTTACACCAAGACAGAATATTACAAGGAATAGATTCCAATAAAATGAATCTTTATTAAATCATAAAAATATTGTTACAAGGTTCTTTACAAGAAGAATAGAAGGAGATTACAATAAGAATCTATACTACCTATCTATTCCTATACTACATCTTGAGCATCCAGACCTTGTTCCTACAAAATAAGGTAAACCACTCAAAAAAGAATTAAGATATTAGTTGATTAGTTTTACTCTTAGTGGTGAACAGTGAAGTGCACTGTTCATATTACATCATAGAGTAATTAAAAGGGGCAAGTTTCACCAATGTGTAGTATCTGTTCTTTTAAGCAAATAGCTCAAGTGCCACATTATAAGCCAAGTAGAAAAGTGGCAAGTTTCACCAGGATAAGTAATAGTAAAAGGATGGGGGAGTTTAAACCAGATTTACTTGATCTCATCCATAGTCGAAGCAAATAGTGAAGTAGCTCACACACCTAAATGCATGCATTGAGGTGTCAACAACAGAGGGCAAAGGGGCAGTTTAAATCATAGCAGCATAGAGCAAAGCAAGCTTTGCTATTCACTTTGCAGAGAGCCCAACCATAGTTTGTCACCAGCACATCCAAGAACATCACCAGATCTTGCAACCATACCATGAGATCAAGTCACTTTCCACCACAGAAAACCCAGGAGATCACCAGCAAAGATGGTGACTTGAGGAGGGGGATGTACTTGGTGGAAAGCAAGGCCACATAGGAGCAACAACACCAGGAGGAGCAAGACAAGGCCAAGAGGAAGCCAAAACAAATCTAGGGCTACCACAAGCCAGAAGTAAAAGGCAACATCAAGACAAGGCTACCAGGGTATATCCCAACATTTAGATCTAATCATTTTCCATCTTACACATTCATTTTCTTGTAAGCACATGATAAGTGGACATATTGGACAACTGATAATAAAAAACCAGATAAGGCATGTGTTGTTGCATAGGTAGGGTCTCAGACTAGCATCACTGAC
Organism: Avena sativa; assembly: GCA_916181665.1. Lineage (NCBI taxonomy): Eukaryota > Viridiplantae > Streptophyta > Magnoliopsida > Poales > Poaceae > Avena > Avena sativa. The sequence goes on from OV702290.1 coordinate 370,811,541, forward strand.
ACTATGATCTATTTTTATATAGATAGATACGCATCACAATTGCTAGTATAGGGCACATTCCTAGAAGGGTAGCACCTCTGTACCTAGCAGGTTCATATCTGCTTGAGTACAAGCTCAAGAATATCCTCTTCAACAAATATAATCATCTTCCTAAATGATTTAGGAATCATAAATAGACACTTTATTTTAGAAAGGACAGTAAAGACCAACGCTGTCTATCACTAGGCCACACTATTTAGAAACCACTAAGTTTAATCACTTTCCTACAAGAATATAGGAATCATATCTTTATAAATCATCTCCTTATTAATCACAGAGCAGAGACTAGCACTAGTAACTTTAGATTTACACAGTAGCAGGATTAAATCCTGAGACTGAACACACTAGTGCTTCACAAGTAAGCAATTAACCAAGCATCAATACAGAGAGCATCCCAGCTCAACTCCATAGGAGTAAATCCACAACCAAAACAACTTGTGCATCCACATTAAACTAAGCATGCTTTTACAGAGAGTTTTATGACAGAGAACAGGGTAACAAAAGCATGATCAGTAGAGTGTTCTCTGATAGAGAACATAGTAACAAACATGCTCAACAGAGATTGATACTACACTAATAGTAGATCAACATCAAAGTATTAGCATAGGCAAGATCAACCCTTGAGTTATGTTAAATCACCACTGTAGGCGGAATGAATCCTAGAAATCTAGGGAAGAACCCTAAATGGGGAAATCCATCGCAAGTGTCCACATGGCATAGAATAGAGGTAAGGTAGAGCACAAAAAAGAGAATAGGGCACTTACTCGAGGTCCTCGTAAGGTTATCGAAGAGGAAGCAGAGTGAGCCAGCGATAAAGAGGTGGCGGCACGGGGAGCACCCCGAGCGGGCGCTGCAACCCGTGCCTGCACACGGCAGTGGCGGCCATGGAAGAGCGGCACCACGAGCACCACATCGTCATCGAGGGAGCGCTAGAGAACAGCGGACCCCAAACCTTAGCCATGAGGTGGGGGTCAGCGTGGCCAGCGAAGAGTGCCAGCGCTAGATCGAGCAGGACAGCGTCGAGCAGCGGCATCATCCGTGTCTTCTTGCACTGTGGCAACGGACACGGCGTTTGGGGCAGCCAGAATCACCCGCGGCGGCGACATCGATTGGCAGAGAGGGTGTCACGCGAGAGAGAAGAGAGAGCGAGTGGGTGGTACCAGGCCGGGTGTGAGGAGCCTAGTACTACCCAAGGGTGTTTGCCAGCCCAAGCGGGTTGGGTCGGACTAGGCCAGCCCAGTGGGCCAGGCCCGTGTTTTAAAAGGACTTATGTAAAATACCTAACTACAAATATATCCCTGAGATAAATTAGGCCCTAGAAAAAAATCCAAAAAATACAAATAATATATTGATGGCTCAATGCACGGCGCCCAGAAAAATGCTTGTTGGTGGTGTTGATGTAGAGCTCGTTGGGAACCCCAAGAGGAAGGTATGATGAGCACAGCAGCAAGTTTCCCTCAGTTATGAAACCAAGGTTTAATGGAACCAGTAGGAGCAAGGAAACACCCCAAAGGTGTTACTCGCTGAGCCTTGGCAGGGCGCACTACGGGTGCTAGTAGCAACGTGGAGACCTGCACAACACAACCATAGAACTTTGTCCCCAACTTGCGATGAGGTTGTCAATCTCACCGTGTTTGGCGGAAAACAAAGGATTAAACATATCGAATGGAAAGGAGTAATAGTTTGCGGAAAGTAAACACAAAGCGGTAACCAGTTTATAGATTGTATGTAAAGAAAAGGACTGGGATCCATAGTTCACTAGAGGTGGCTCTCCTGAGATAGATAACATGCTGGGTGAACAAATTATAGCGGGGCAATTGACAAACACCGAGAAAGCAATACATGCATATACTAATCATCTTGACTCCTTTGAGACTTGATTGGGAATTACAACATAATACATAGACCGCCATCCAACTGTATCTATGACTAATAATCCACCTTCAGGTTATCATCCGAACCCCCTCCAGTATTAAGTTGCAAGCAACAGATTATTGCTTTACGAACTGCGTGTAAAGTAAACAATACGATTGTTCTATGAACAAAGGATTGTTGTTTTCTCCCTAGTAGCAACATCACATCTAGTACCTTAGAGATTTCTGTCACTTCCCCAGATTACCAGAGGCATGAACCCACTATCGAGCATAAATACTAACTCTTGGAGTTGCTAGCATCTACTTGGCCAAGATAGCTACTAACAACGGAAAGCATGCAAGATCACAAATAACAAAGACATGATAGAATCAATAATCAATCTGAAATAGCATCTCAATATCCATCGGATCCTCGTAAACACAACATGCAGAATTACAAATAGATGATCTTGATCATGAACGGAGCTCATAAGATCTAAACATGAAAGCACAAAGGAGGAGAACTAGCCATCTAGCTACTACATGGATCCGTAGTCCAAGGATGAACTACTCACGCATCACACCGGAGGCTTGCATGGTGATGAAGAAGGCCTCCAGGGTGAATTCCCCTCTCTGGCAGGGTGCCGGGAAGGACAATATCATTTTGCGGCCCGAAAGTTGGGGTGTCCAGGCAACGCGGTACCCGAGTTCCCTGATATCATCCGCGATGACTATAGTTGGCGTGCCAAATACTCAGAGGGTCTTTTTTGGCACGAATTCAACTTTATGTTTCAATAAAAAAAATCAGGCTAACGGCCGTCAAGTTGGGCCCCCTTGTCAGTTCTCGTCGTTATGTCGCTCATGTCGCTCCCATCGCTTAGGTGTCAATTAAGCTTGCAGCGTTGGCGCCTGCATCCATTACGCGTCTTCTTCTTCCCCGGAGCAGCAATCTGTGGGGCGTCGCAGCCATGGCATGGAGCTGGGACGTGGACGAACCTGCTCGACCCAGCTCTCCTCCCTGTAGGCTTGCAGCGTTGGCGCCTCCATTACTCGTCTTCTTCCCCGGAGCGGCAATCTGTGGTCGTGGCCATGGCGCAGAGCTGGGAAGTGACGAAGCTGCTCGGCCCCGCTCTCCTCCCCATCCCGAGTCGGAGCTCGCCCTCACCATGGACGCACCCATGGCATGGTCGGGGACGAGAATTGGTTCCCGGTGAGATCTATCACCTTGTCGACCATGCTTGGTTCTGTTTTCCTCCTCTAGAATCCGAGCTCGCCGTCGCCGTGGTTGCACCCGCATCTGCCACCTCTGCCGAGGTCTCTGTGGTAGCTCAAGTTCTGGGGCTCTCCAAGTTCTTCCATGTTGGGCCTGTAAGTGTTGTTGTATGTTAAACTAGCAAATCTCGTTTATTCAAATCTATTGGGCTGTACCAACTTCATTGTGTTTAATTATGAAAGACAAAATATAAATGACTTCTCTCAATTTCTCGCATAGAAAAATGCACAGCTAATTTCATATTCTCGCAGGAACTGGCCCCACTTGTTGAACCGGTGGCACTGCCACGATCTCCACGTAACCACGGTGAGTTCTCGAACTGAAAGTTGCAGTTACCATGTTTCTTCTACAGTCATTCCTCTTCCTCAGTCATTCCTCTGCAGTTTTTCTTGGGCGCTTCTTCTTCCTCTGTTCTGGAACTGTCGGTTCATCTTCTTCTTCCTCTCGAAGGCAGTTCCTTGCAGGCAGTTCCTTTCACCCATTTCCTTGCAGGCATGGATGATGGGAAACGCACAACAGAGACCCACTTGGTCCCTGCCCATGGCACCACGACTTTGACAGTGGTGTACACAAATGATGAAGCGACTGCGGAGACAACTCTCGCCAGGTTTGAGAAAGAGAAGCACAAGTTTGTGGGCTAGACTTGGAGTACACCCGTGCAAATAAGCGAAAAAATCCTCCACAAGAGATAGCTGTCGTGCAAATCGCCATACATGAGGAGGTCCTCGTTTACCAGTTCTATAGGTATGTGAAATTTAAATTTGAGATCACCACTTTTGCATCCCTTGTTCCCTTACATCCCTAGAACCATCTAAGTGCTGGAGTAAACCAACTGAGATGCGTTGTCCGGCTCTGGTAGAGTTCTTGTGTAGGAAAGGGATAACTTTCACTAGCGTGGATATCACAAATGACACAATTATGCTTTCTCGTGCGTTGATAAAAATCCTAGAGGGGCACCACATCGACATCCAAAATCTGTACAAGATCAAATCATACCTAGCGAAGGATGGCATGGGTGATCTGGCAGCGGAACTCATCGATAAATCCTATGAAAAACTAAAGAAATTGAAGCGACTCGATCACGACTACTGGGAGTGGAAGCCGATGAGCTAGGCGCGCCTCGAGTATGTAGCCATAGACGCCTACATGGCGTACGAGTTGTATAGTAAGCTCATTACCATGAAAGATGGGATGGTCAAGGCGGGGTTTTTCGCGAGAGAGCTATGCCCTGGTTGCAAGCTAGCCCAGGAGAAGAAGCGCGAGGAGGACAGAAAGCGGTTTCAGGACGAGCAGGGATCTTGGGACGGTGGCGACATCAAGCGGCTGAAGGGGAAGCAAGTCAAGGACGACAACAAGTGGTGGTGATACATTATGTGTTTGAACTAGATTTTAGTTTCTAGTTTATTATGTGTGTGATACATTTAGTTACTTCAATACAAAATTTGAACCAATTTAACTTGTTGATGTATTTCTTGACAATTATAATATAATAGAGCACTAGAAATATTTTGTAGTGTGCATGAGCATGATCAGTAAATATAATTTAACACTAGAAACTTTAAGGCACTCCATATAAAGGAGTATATTAATATATAAGGTTCACCAGAGACACCACGGATATATTGTCTTACATGCCACATACATGTAATAATTAACTAGAACAAAATAAAAGCAGGGGCTACAGCAGGAGGCCGGGACACGGAGACGCCTAGCAGGGCAGGGGTTTATCAATAGGAGGCAGCGACAGCCTAGTCGATGGGATACAATCCAGTCCTGACATACTGCCGGAAGAATTTGCCGTAGGCTGCGTGCCGCGTCAAGGTAATCGGCCTATGGCTTCTGCCTCTGCCTCTGCCAATGCCCTCCGCGTGCTGGATCATGCTGTTGAGGTCCATGTTGATTGCTCTGCCACAGAATGGGCAAAACAGTCTCCCCCTACGGTGGAAACGGATTAGCCCACAACGTAACCGCCTCAGCACGTAGCGGCTCTTGTTGTCCCTGGATTCCTTGCTAGCGTCCACTTCATCATCATCCTCCTGTTGATTTTTAAGAACATAACTTAGAACTCATACATATGATTGAGTTGTATTACAACTCAAGAATTGACAACATGTATATGTAAGACAATATATCCGCGGATATCAAAGATAAAGCATGTCAGCAATAGTTGGATCGGTTCATATATCATTTCATCTCAACACAATGACAAATAGTTGCATCAGATTGCGGCCTCATAAGTTTATTTAGGGACGGCGTGAGTGAACCAAGTAACAATTGCACAACCTATATTGTTGTTGTACATCGCCCCAGGTTCACTAACTCGTCCCTGAAAAAATCTGACAGCAATGTGTCTGCCTCTCTTTTGGGACAAATTTAAATCATTGGCCACAATAAGAAATTGAAATATAATCGTACAAAACATTATTCAGGGATATACATAGTCAGGTACAAAAACAAGCCTAAATATTGTAATTATAAATAAAAAACCAAACAATTAATCCTCAGGTGCATGTTAAAAATACTTATGATCAAAACCATTCATATACATATGCATCATACCAATCATTAGAAGATCAGAAACAATTCAAGGATCATATATGTAGTTCCACATGAGAATAAATCTAGGGTCTCATAATTTGTTTTAGAGATGGAGTAGGCGAACCAAAGTACCAACAGCACAACCTATATTATTTGTGTGCATTGCTGCCTCAGGTTCACCAACCCATCCCTAAAACATGACACCATCATACGTGTCTCCCCTTGAACTCTTTTGGGGAAAATTTCAATCATCAGCCTCGGTGACAAACTAAAATGTAATTCTTATCCACTATGAATGCATGGAATAGATAATTTGAATATCATAGTTCTACGAATGTAGAATAAAGATTGCGGCCTCATAAGTTTATTCAGAGATGGCGTGAGTGAACCAAGTAACAATTGCACAGCCTATATTGTTCTTGTACATCGCCCTAGGTTCACTAACTCGTCCCTGAAAAAATCTGACACCAATGTGTCTGCCACTCTTTTGGGGCAAATTTGAATCATTGGCCACAATAAGAAATTAAAATGTAATTGTACAAAACATTATTCAGGGATATACATAGTCAGGTACAAAAACAAGCCTAAATATTGTAATTATAAATAAAAAACCAAACAATTAATCTTCAGGTGCATGTTAAAAATACTTATGATCAAAACCATTCATATACATATGCATCATACCAATCATTAAAAGATTAGAAACAATTCAAGGATCATATATGTAGTTCCATATGAGAATAAATCAAGGGCCTCATAATTTGTTTCAGAGATGGAGTTGGAGAACCAAAGTACCAACAGCACAACCTATATTGTTTGTGTGCATTGCTACCTCAGGTTCACCAACCTATCCCTAAAACACGACACCGTCATACGTGTCTCCCCTTGAACTCTTTTGGGGCAAATTTCAATCATCGGCCTCGGTGACAAACTAAAATGTAATTCTTATACACTATGAATGCATGGAATAGATAATTTGAATATCATAGTTCTATGAATGTAGAATAAAGATTGCGGCCTCATAAGTTTCTACAGAGATGGCGTAAGCGAACCAAGTAACAATTGCACAACTTATATTGATCGTGTACATGGCCCTAGGTTTGCTCACTCATCCCTGTAAAAATTTGACACCAATGTGTTTGCCTCTCTTTGGGGCAAATTTGAATCATTGGCCACAATAAGAAATTGAAATGTAATCATACCAAACAATATTCAGGGATATACAAATGCATCATACAACGCATTCATAGATCAGAAACAATACAAATATTATATATTTAGGTTCCATATAAGAGAGAAAATTAGGGCCTCATTTTTTCAGCGATGGAGTCGGAGAACCAAAATACCAACAGCACAACCTATATTGTTTATGTGCATTGCTGCCTCAGGGCCACTAACCATCCCTAAGAAAACGAGACCATCAGATGCCCTTGCACTATTTTGTGGAAAAATTGAATCATTGGGCTCAGTAAGGAATAGAAATGTAATGTTATAGGCCTGCTGTGTATCGAAATCAACACTCAACTAGCAAACTCAACTAGATGGCAGATGAGAAGATTGGGGTTTTGTGACTAGACGGATTGGGGTTTTGTGACTAGATGGCAGATGCATCAATCAACCGATCGAATCATATATATACTACCCTACTTCAAGAGCAAAAGAATCTGTACACGATTGAGCAAATCCTATGTATAAACAATGCAAACTGCGACTGCGACTAGAGAAGCTAGCAATGTAGTACCTCAGACTCCTCATCGGGGACCTCCTCCTCAGACTCATCATTCTCTGCGATTGCGTCGAAGATTTCTTGAACAACGATGGGGTCATCGATGTAGATCACCGGATTGCCTCCGCCTGCTTCCTGCCCCCCATCCAGATTTGCCGCTGGCACCACGACGTTGTCGGCCACCTGCTGCTCGACGGCGACGGCTACTACCGGCTGCTCGGCGGCGATGGCTACCACCTGCTGCTCAGCAGCGACGGCTACCAACTGCTGCTCGGCGGCGACGGCTACCACCTGCTGCTCGGCAGCGACGGCTACTGGCTGGACGGATGAGTTCGCACCCTCGACGGCACGGCGACGAGCGGCGTTCGTGCCCGGAGAATACACCTTCGTCTGCTTGGCAACGACCGAGCCATCTGCTGCTTCGGCTTCAACTAGATTCACCTCCGGATCTTCTCCACGCGTACGCTTCATGGCGCACCAAGGGAAGGAGGTAGTGCAAACGAGGGAGATTCGGCGCGCGCGGCAGGTGTAGATTAGGGTCTTGGGACTAGACAAACTGGGGGGAAATGACACGAGCTCATGGAAGAAGAAGGTCGAGGGGGGTTATAAACACCGGACCGTCTGTAGTCCTCGAGTGGACACGTGTGGTGGGCGGGGGGCTACCACGATCTCCACCCTTTTTTCGGTTCCCTTTTTTTGAAACAGCCACGATCTCCACTTTAGAGCTGCATTGAAAACACGCTCATGGCAGACCTCGATTTGACTGCATGCAAGTGGCGCGGAACTAATTTCTAGCAACGTTAGATCTACTCGAGGGGGGCCCTTGACTCATGGAATTTACTAGCAGTAGGGCCTAGTTGGAAGTGAGATTGAGAGCGCTGCGTATAAATGGGATATGTCTTATTAAAATCACGTGGCAATAAATTGCAGCGTCCCGTCGACAACCGTGCACTCGATGACCCCGTTGCCCTGTGCATGAGTTGTAGTAGCAGTAGTAGGCTTTTCAGACTTGATTAAACTTGACATGACCACTCGACAACTTTTTCGATGGACGGCATCGTGCTCCTTCCTGTAGAAGTCTCGCGAAGGGAGACCTCCCTGCTGTCTCACGCTGTACTGTGAAGGGCACGAGGTGTGCAACGATCATCGTTGGATCGCACAGAATCAACGGTTGGTGCGCACGATCCGCGTGACAACTATGACAACCAATCAGGGAGTAGCAGACAGGGTGAGCACAGTTTTGGGCTACTACGAAAGATAGAGAGGGGTCGGCCAAACTAAGTAGTACCGCATAAAACCAAGGGCAAAACTGAGTAGTACAAAAATGGAAAGTGTCTTGTACAATGAAATACATCATAGAATACATCAAATTATGCCAAGATAGATCCACTAGAGTTCATTGGATGTGTGTTCTTGTCATAAACCACACCCAGTGTCATTGCATGTCTGTTCTTCTAAGCAAACCACATAAGGATCCACCAGTGTCACTTCATGTTTGTTCTTTTCCATAAACCACATAAGGATGGGCCCACCAGTGTCATTGCATGTCTGTTCTTTTCATGAACCACACCCAGTGTCAGTGCATGTCTGTTCTATTCATGAACCACACCCAGTTTCACTGCATGTCTATTCTTTTCATGAACCACATAAGGATCTACCAGTGTCATTGCATGTCTTTTACTACCATAAACCACATGTGGATCCACCGGTGTCATTGCATGTGTGTTCCTCTAAACAAACCACATAAGGATCCACCAGTGTCATTGCCTGTGTGTTCTTCTCATGAACGACATAAGGATCTACCAGTGTCATTGCATGTCTGTTCTTTTCATGAATCACACCCAGTGTCATTGCATGTGTGTTACTTCCATAAACCACATGTGGATCCACCGGTGTGATTGCATGTCTATTCCTTCCATAAAACACATAAGGACCACCAGTGCCATTGCATGTCTGTTCTTTTCATGAACCACACCCGGTGTCATTGCATGTCTGTTCTTTTCGTGAACCACGACTAGAGTCATTGCATGTCTGTTCGTCTAAACAAACCACATAAGGATCCACCAGTGTCATTGCATGTCTGTTCTTCTCATGAACCACATAAGGATCTACCAGTGTCATTGCATGTCTGTTCTTTTCATGAACAGCACCCAGTGTCATTGCATGTTTTTTACTTCCATAAACCACATGTGGATCCACCTGTGTGATTGCATGTCTATTCCTTCCATAAACCACATAAGGATCCACCAGTGTCATTGTCTGTCTGTTCTTTTCATGAACCACTCCTAGTGTCAGTGCATGTCTGTTCTTTTCATGAACCACACCCAGTGTCACTACATGTCAGTTTTTTTCATGAACCACATAAGGATCTACCAAAGTCATTGGATGTGTGTTCTTCTCATGAACCACACGTGGATCCACCGGTGTCATTGCATGTCTGTTCCTTTAAACAAGCCACATAAGGATCCACCAGTGTTAATGGATGTGTGTTCTTCTCATGAACCACACACAGTGTCATTGCATGTGTGTTCTTCTAAACAAACCACATACGGATCCACCAGTGTCATTGCATGTCTGTTCTTTTCACGAACCACATAAGGATGGGCCCACCAGTGTCATTGCATGTCTGTTCTTTTCATGAACCACACCCAGTGTCAGTGCATATCTGTTCTATTCACAAACCATACCAAGTTTAACTGGATGTCTGTTCTATTCATGAACCACATAAGGATCTACCAGTGTCATTGCATGTCTTTTACTTCCATAAACCACATGTGGATCCACCGGTTTCATTGCATGTGTGTTCTTCTAAACAAACCACATAAGGATCCACCAGTGTCATTGTGTGTGTGTTCTTTTCATGAACCACATAAGGATGGGCCCACCAGTGTCATTGCATGTCTGTTCTTTTCATGAACCACACCCATGTCAGTGCATGTCTGTTCTATTCACGAACCACACCTAGTTTCACTGCATGTCTATTCTTTTCATGAACCACATAAGGATCTACCAGTGTCGTTGCATGTCTTTTACTTCTATGAACCACATGTGGATCCACCGGTGTCATTGCATGTCTGTTCCTATAAACAAACCACATAAGGATCCACCAGTGTCATTGCGTGTGTGTTCTTCTCATGAACCACACCTACTGTCATTGCATGTGTGTTCTTCTAAACAAACCACATAAGGATCCACCAGTGTCATTGCCTATCTGTTCTTTTCATGAACCACATAAGGATCCACCAGTGTCATTGCATGTCTGTTCTTTTCATGAATCACAGCCAGTGTCACTTCATGTCTGTTCTTTTCCATAAACCACATATGGATCCACCTAGTGTGATTGCATGTCTGTTCCTCTAAACAAACCACATAAGGATCCACCAGTGTCATTGCGTGTCTATTCTTTTCATGAACCGCACCCAGTGTCATTGCATGCGTGTTCTTCTAAACAAACCACATAAGGATCCACCAATGTTATTGCCTATATGTTCTTTTGATGAACCACACCCAGTGTCATTGCATGTGTGTTGTTCTAAACAAACCACATAAGTCATTGCATCTCTGTTCTTTTCATGAACCACACCCGGTGTCATTGCATGTCTGTTATTTTCATGAACCACGGCTAGAGTCATTGCCTGTCTGTTCCTCTAAATAAACAACATAGGGATCCACCAGTGTCATTGCATGTCTGTTCTTCTCATGAACCACATAAGGATCTACCAGTGTCATTTAATGTCTTCTCTTTTCATAAACCACGCCCAGTGTCATTGCATGTGTGTTACTTCCATAAACCACATGTGGATCCACCGGTGTGATTGCATGTTTGTTCCTTCCATAAACCACATAAGGATCCACCAGTGTCATTGCCTGTTTGTTCTTCTCATGAATCACTCCTAGTGTCAGTGCATGTCTGTTCTTTTCATGAACCACACCCAGTGTCACTGCATGTCAGTTCTTTTCATGAACCACATAAGGATCTACCAGAGTCATTGGATGCGTTATCTTCTCATGAACCACACGTGGATAGACCGATGTCATTGCATGTCTGTTCCTCTAAACAAACCACATAAGGATCCACCGGTGTCATTGCGTGTGTGTTCTTTTCATGAACCACACCCAGTGTCATTGCATGTGTGTTTTTCTAAACAAACCACATAAGGATCCACCAGTGTCATTGCCTGTTTGTTCTTTTCATGAACCACATAAGGATGGGCCCACCAGTTTCATTGCATGTCTGTTCTTTTCATGAACAGCACCCAGTGTTAGTCCATGTCTGTTCTATTCATGAACCACACCTAGTTTCACTGCATGTCTGTTCTTTTCATGAACCACAGAAGGATCTACCAGTGTCATTGCATGTCTTTTACTTCCATAAACCACATATGGATCCACCGGTGTCATTGCATGTCTGTTCCTCTAAAGAAACCACATAAGGATCCACCAGTGTCATTGCGTGTCTGTTCTTTTCACAAACCACATAAGGATGGGCCCACGTCATTGTATGTCTGTTCTTTTCATGAACCACACCTAGTGTCATTGCATGTGTCTTACTTCCATAAACCACATATGGATCCACCGGTGTGATTGCATGTCTGTTCCTTCCATAAACCACGTAAGGATCCACCAGTGTCATTGCATGTCTGATCTTTTCATGAACCACGGCTAGAGTCATTGCATGTCTGTTCTTTTCATGAACCACGGCTAGAGTCATTGCATGTTTATTCCTCTAAACAAACCACATAAGGATCCACCAGTGTCATTGCATGTCTGTTCTTTTCATGAACCACATAAGGATCTACCAGTGTCATTGCATGTCTGTTCTTTTCATGAACCACACCTAGTGTCATTGCATGTGTGTTACTTCCATAAACCACATGTGGATCCATCGGTGTCCTTGCATGTCTGTTCCTCTAAACAAGCCACATAAGGATCCACCAGTGTCATTGCCTGTCTGTTCTTCTCATGAACCACATAAGGATGGGCCCACCTAGTGTTATTGCGTGTCTGTTCTTTTCATGAACCACACCCAGTGTTAGTGCATGTCTGTTCTATTCATGAACCACATAAGGATCTACCAGTGTCATTGCATGTCTTTTACTTCCATAAACCACATGTGGATCCACCGGTGTCATTGCATGTCTATTCCTCTAAACAAACCACATAAGGATCCACCAGTGTCATTGCGTGTCTGTTCTTCTCATGAACCACAAAAGGATCTACCAGTGTCACTGCATGTCTGTTCTTTTCATGAACCACACCCAGTGTCATTGCATGTGTGTTACTTCCATAAACCACATGTGGATCCACCGGTGTGATTGCATGTCTGTTCCTTCCATAAACCACATAAGGATCCACCAGTGTCATTGCCTGTTTGTTCTTCTCATGAACCACTCCTAGTGTCAGTGCATGTCTGCTCTTTTCATGAACCACACCCAGTGTCACTGCATGTCAGTTCTTTTCATGAACCACATAAGGATCTACCAGAGTCATTGGATGTGTGTTCTTCTCATGAACTCCACGTGGATCCACCAGTCTCATTGCATGTCTGTTCCTCTAAACAAACCACATGTGGATCCACCGGTGTCATTGCGTGTGTGTTCTTTTCATGAACCACACGTGGATCCACCAGTGTCATTGCATGTCTGTTCCTCTAAACAAACCACATGTGGATCCACAAGTGTCATTGCATGTCTGTTCTTCTCATGAACCACATAAGGATCTACCAGTGTCATTACATGTGTGTTCTTCTAAACAAACCACATAAGGATCCACCAATGTCATTGCTTGTCTGTTCTTTTCGTGAACCACATAAGGATGGGCCCACGACTGTCATTGCATGTCTGTTCTTTTCATGAACCACACCCAGTGTCTGTGCATGTCTGTTCTATTCATGAACCGCACCTAGTTTCACTGCATGTCTGTTCTTTTCATGAACCACAGAAGGATCTACCAGTGTCATTGCATGTCTTTTACTTCCATAAACCACATGTGGATCCACCGGTGTCATTGCATGTTTGTTCCTCTAAACAAACCACATAAGGATCCACCAGTGTCATTGCGTGTGTGTTCTTCTCATGAACGACATAAGGATCTACCACTATCGTTGCATGTCTGTTCTTTTCATGAACCACACCCAGTGTCATTGCACGTGTGTTACTTCCACAAACCACATATGTATCCACCGGTGTGATTGCATGTCTGTTCCTTCCATAAACCACATAAGGATCCACCAGTGTCATTGCATGTCTTTTCTTTTCATGAACCACGGCTAGAGTCATTGCATGTCTGTTCTTTTCATGAACCACACCCAGTGTCACTGCATGTCAGTTCTTTTCATGAACCACATAAGGATCTACCAGAGTCATTGGATGTGTGTTTTTCTCATGAACCACACGTGGATCCACCGGTGTCATTGCATGTCTGTTGCTCTAAACAAACCACATAAGGATCCACCGGTGTCATTGCATGTGTGTTCTTTTCATTAACCACACCCAGTGTCATTGCATGTGTGTTCTTCTAAACAAACCACATAAGGATCCACCAGTGTCATTGCCTGTTTGTTCTTTTCATGAACCACATAAGGATGGGCCCACCAGTGTCATTGCATGTCTGTTCTTTTCATGAACAGCACCCAGTGTTAGTGCATGTCTGTTCTATTCATTAACCACACCCAGTGTCACTGCATGTCTGTTCTTTTCATGAACCACATAAGGATCTACCAGTGTCATTGCATGTCTTTTACTTCCATAAACCACATATGGATCCACCGGTGTCATTGCATGTTTATTCCTCTAAACAAACCACATAAGGATCCACCAGTGTCATTGCGTGTATGTTCTTTTCACGAACCACATAAGGATGGGCCCACGTCATTGGATGTCTGTTCTTTTCATGAACCACACCCCGTGTCAGTGCACGTGTCTTACTTCCATAAACCACATATGGATCCACCGGTGTGATTGCATGTCTGTTCCTTCCATAAACCACGTAAGGATCCACCAGTGTCATTGCATGTCTGTTCTTTTCATGAACCACGGCTAGAGTCATTGCATGTCTGTTCTTTTCATGAACCACGGCTAGAGTCATTGCATGTTTATTCCTCTAAACAAACCACATAAGGATCCACAAGTGTCATTGCATGTCTGTTCTTTTCATGAACCACATAAGGATCTACCAGTGTCATTGCATGTCTATTCTTTTCATGAACCACAACTAGTGTCATTGCACGTGTGTTACTTCCATAAACCACATATGGATCCACCGGTGTGATTGCATGTCTGTTCCTTCCATAAACCACATAAGGATCCACTAGTGTCATTGCATGTCTATTCTTTTCATGAACCACGGCTAGAGTCATTGCATGTCTGTTCTTTTCATGAACCACAGCTAGAGTCATTCCATGTCTGTTCCTCTAAACAAACCACATAAGGATCCACCAGTGTCATTGCATGTCTGTTCTTTTCATGAACCACATAAGGATCTACTAGTGTCATTGCATGTCTGTTCTTTTCATGAACCACACCCAGTGTCATTGCATGTGTGTTACTTCCATAAACCACATGTGGATACACCGGTGTCATTGCATGTCTGTTCCTCTAAACAAGCCACATAAGGATCCACCAGTGTCATTGCCTGTCTGTTCTTCTCATGAACCACATAAGGATGGGCCCACCCAGTGTTATTGCGTGTCTGTTCTTTTCATGAACCACACCCAGTGTTAGTGCATGTCTGTTCTACTCATGAACCACATAAGGATCTACCAGTGTCATTGCATGTCTTTTACTTCCATAAACCACATGTGGATCCACCGGTGTCATTGCATGTCTATTCCTCTAAACAAACCACATAAGGATCCACCAGTGTCATTGTGTGTGTGTTCTTCTCATGAACCACATAAGGATCTACCAGTGTCATTGCATGTATGTTCTTTTCATGAACCACACCCAGTGTCATTGCATGTGTGTTACTTCCATAAACCACATGTGGATCCACCGGTGTGATTGCATGTCTGTTCCTTCCATAAACCACATAAGGATCCACCAGTGTCATTGCCTGTTTGTTCTTCTCATGAACCACTCCTAGTGTGAGTGCATGTCTGTTCTTTTCATGAACCACACCCAGTGTCACTGCATGTCAGTTCTTTTCATGAACCACATAAGGATCTACCAGAGTCATTGGATGTGTGTTCTTCTCATGAACCACACGTGGATCCACCAGTGTCATTGCATGTCTGTTCCTCTAAACAAACCACATGTGGATCCACAAGTGTCATTGCATGTCTGTTCTTCTCATGAACCACATAAGGATCTACCAGTGTCATTTAATGTGTGTTCTTATCATGAACCACACGTGGATCCACCGGTGTCATTGCATGTCTGTTCCTCTAAACAAACCACATGTGGATCCACCGGTGTCATTGCGTGTGTGTTCTTTTCATGAACCACACCCAGTGTCATTGCATGTGTGTTCTTCTAAGAAAACCACATAAGAATCCACCAGTGTCATTGCCTGTCTGTTCTTTTCATGAACCACATAAGGATGGGCCCACCAGTGTCATTGCATGTCTGTTCTTTTCATGAACCACACCCAGTGTCTATGCATGTCTGTTCTATTTATGAACCACACCTAGTTGCACTGCATGTATGTTCTATTCATGAACCACAGAAGGATCTACCAGTGTCATTGCATGTCTTTTACTTCCATAAACCACATGTGGATCCACCGGTGTCATTGCATGTTTGTTCCTCTAAACAAACCACATAAGGATCCACCAGTGTCATTGCGTGTGTGTTCTTCTCATGAACGACATAAGGATCTACCAGTGTCATTGCATGTCTGTTCTTTTCATGAACCACACCCAGTGTCATTGCACGTGTGTTACTTCCATAAACCACATATGGATCCACCGGTGTGATTGCATGTCTGTTCCTTCCATAAACCACATAAGGATCCACCAGTGTCATTGCATGTCTATTCTTTTCATGAACCATGGCTAGAGCCATTGCATGTCTGTTCTTTTCATGAACCACAGCTAGAGTCATTGCATGTCTGTTCCTCTCAACAAACCACACAAGGATCCACCAGTGTCATTGCATGTCTGTTCTTTTCATGAACCACATAAGGATCTACCAGTGTCATTGCATGTCTGTTCTTTTCATGAACCACACCTAGTGTCATTGCATGTGTGTTACTTCCATAAACCACTTGTGGATCCACCGGTGTCATTGCATGCCTGTTCCTCTAACCAAACCATATGAGGATCCACCAGTGTCATTGCCTGTCTGTTCTTCTCATGAACCACATAAGGATGGGCCCACCAAGTGTTATTGCGTGTCTGTTCTTTTCATGAACCACACCCAGTGTCAGTGCATGTATGTTCTATTCATGAACCACATAAGGATCTACCAGTGTCATTGCATGTGTTTTACTTCCATAAACCACATGTGGATCCACCGGTGTCATTGCATGTCTGTTCCTCTAAACAAACCACATAAGGATCCACCAGTGTCATTGTGTGTGCGTTCTTCTCATGAACCACATAAGGATCTACCAGTGTCATTGGATGTCTATTCTTTTCATGAACCACACCCAGTGTCATTGCATGTGTGTTACTTCCATAAACCACATGTGGATCCACCGGTGTGATCGCATGTCTGTTACTTCCATAAACCACATAAGGATCCACCAGTGTCATTGCATGTCGGTTCTTCTCATGAACCACTCCTAGTGTTAGTGCATGTTTGTTCTTTTCATGAACCACACCCAGTGTCACTGCATGTCAGTTCTTTTCATGAACCACATAAGGATCTACCCGAGTCATTGGATGTGTGTTATTCTCATGAACCACACGTGGATCCACCGGTGTCATTGCATGTCTGTTCCTCTAAACAAACCACATGTGGATCCACCGGTGTCATTGCGTGTGTGTTCTGTTCATGAACCACACCCAGTGTCATTGCATGTGTGTTCTTCTAAATAAACCACATAAGGATCCACCAGTGTCATTGCTTGTCTGTTCTTTTCATGAACCACATAAGGATGGTCCCACCAGTGTCATTGCATGTCTGTTCTTTTCATGAACCACACCCAGTGTCAGTGCATGTCTGTTCTATTCATGAACCACACCTAGTTTCACTGCATGTCTATTCTTTTCATGAACCACAGAAGGATCTACCAGTGTCATTGCAAGTCTTTTACTTCCATAAACCACATGTGGATCCACCGGTGTCGTTGCATGTTTGTTCCTCTAAACAAACCACATAAGGATCCACGAGTGTCATTGCGTGTGTGTTCTTCTCATGAATGACATAAGGATCTACCAGTGTCATTGCATGTCTGTTCTTTTCATGAACCACACCCAGTGTCATTGCACGTGTGTTACTTCCATAAACCACATATGGATCCACCGGTGTGATTGCATGTCTGTTCCTTCCATAAACCACATAAGGATCCACCAGTGTCATCGCATGTCTATTCTTTTCATGAACCACGGCTAGAGTCATTGCATATCTGTTCTTTTCATGAACCACAGCTAGAGTAACTGCATGTTTGTTCCTCTAAACAAACCACATAAGGATCCACCACTGTCATTGCATGTCTGTTCTTTTCATGAACCACATAAGGATCTACCAGTGTCATTGGATGTTTGTTCTTTTCATGAACCACACCCAGTGTCATTGCATGTGTGTTACTTCCATAAACCACATGTGGATCCACCGGTGTCATTGCATGTCTGTTCCTCTAAACAAACCACATAAGGATCCACTAGTGTCATTGCGTGTGTGTTCTTTTCATGAACCACACCCAGTGTCATTGTATGTGTGTTCTTCTAAACAAACCACATAAGGATCCACAAGTGTCATTGCATGTCTGTTCTTTTCATGAACCACACCAAGTGTCACTGCATGTCAGTTCTTTTCATGAACCACATAAGGATCTACCCGAGTCATTGGATGTGTGTTCTTATCATGAACCACACGTGGATCCACCGGTGTCATTGCATGTCTGTTCCTCTAAACAAACCACATGTGGATCCACCGGTGTCATTGCGTGTGTGTTCTTTTCATGAACCACACCCAGTGTCATTGCATGTGTGTTCTTCTAAGCAAACCACATAAGAATCCACCAGTGTCATTGCCTGTCTGTTCTTTTCATGAACCACATAAGGATGGGCCCACCAGTGTCATTGCATGTCTGTTCTTTTCATGAACCACACACAGTGTCTGTGCATGTCTGTTCTATTTATGAACCACACCTAGTTGCACTGCATGTATGTTCTATTCATGAACCACAGAAGGATCTACCAGTGTCATTGCATGTCTTTTACTTCCATAAACCACATGTGGATCCACCGGTGTCATTGCATGTTTGTTCCTCTAAACAAACCACATAAGGATCCACCAGTGTCATTGCGTGTGTGTTCTTCTCATGAACGACATAAGGATCTACCAGTGTCATTGCATGTCTGTTCTTTTCATGAACCACACCCAGTGTCATTGCACGTGTGTTACTTCCATAAACCACATATGGATCCACCGGTGTGATTGCATGTCTGTTCCTTCCATAAACCACATAAGGATCCACCAGTGTCATTGCATGTCTATTCTTTTCATGAACCATGGCTAGAGTCATTGCATGTCTGTTCTTTTCATGAACCACAGCTAGAGTCATTGCATGTCTGTTCCTCTCAACAAACCACACAAGGATCCACCAGTGTCATTGCATGTCTGTTCTTTTCATGAACCACATAAGGATCTACCAGTGTCATTGCATGTCTGTTCTTTTCATGAACCACACCTAGTGTCATTGCATGTGTGTTACTTCCATAAACCACTTGTGGATCCACCGGTGTCATTGCATGCCTGTTCCTCTAAACAAACCATATGAGGATCCACCAGTGTCATTGCCTGTCTGTTCTTCTCATGAACCACATAAGGATGGGCCCACCAAGTGTTATTGCGTGTCTGTTCTTTTCATGAACCACACCCAGTGTCAGTGCATGTATGTTCTATTCATGAACCACATAAGGACTACCAGTGTCATTGCATGTGTTTTACTTCCATAAACCACATGTGGATCCACCGGTGTCATTGCATGTCTGTTCCTCTAAACAAACCACATAAGGATCCACCAGTGTCATTCTCATGAACCACATAAGGATCTACCAGTGTCATTGGATGTCTATTCTTTTCATGAACCACACCCAGTGTCATTGCATGTGTGTTACTTCCATAAACCACATGTGGATCCACCGGTGTGATCGCATGTCTGTTCCTTCCATAAACCACATAAGGATCCACCAGTGTCATTGCCTGTCGGTTCTTCTCATGAACCACTCCTAGTGTTAGTGCATGTTTGTTCTTTTCATGAACCACACCCAGTGTCACTGCATGTCAGTTCTTTTCATGAACCACATAAGGATCTACCCGAGTCATTGGATGTGTGTTATTCTCATGAACCACACGTGGATCCACCGGTGTCATTGCATGTCTATTCCTCTAAACAAACCACATGTGGATCCACCGGTGTCATTGCGTGTGTGTTCTGTTCATGAACCACACCCAGTGTCATTGCATGTGTGTTCTTCTAAATAAACCACATAAGGATCCACCAGTGTCATTGCTTGTCTGTTCTTTTCATGAACCACATAAGGATGGGCCCACCAGTGTCATTGCATGTCTGTTCTTTTCATGAACCACACCCAGTGTCAGTGCATGTCTGTTCTATTCATGAACCACACCTAGTTTCACTGCATGTCTATTCTTTTCATGAACCACAGAAGGATCTAGCAGTGTCATTGCAAGTCTTTTACTTCCATAAACCACATGTGGATCCACCGGTGTCATTGCATGTTTGTTTCTCTAAACAAACCACATAAGGATCCACCAGTGTCATTGCGTGTGTGTTCTTCTCATGAATGACATAAGGATCTACCAGTGTCATTGCATGTCTGTTCTTTTCATGAACCACACCCAGTGTCATTGCACGTGTGTTACTTCCATAAACCACATATGGATCCACCGGTGTGATTGCATGTCTGTTCCTTCCATAAACCACATAAGGATCCACCAGTGTCATTGCATGTCTATTCTTTTCATGAACCACGGCTAGAGTCATTGCATATCTGTTCTTTTCATGAACCACAGCTAGAGTAATTGCATGTCTGTTCCTCTAAACAAACCACATAAGGATCCACCAGTGTCATTGCATGTTTGTTCTTTTCATGAACCACATAAGGATCTACCAGTGTCATTGCATGTTTGTTCTTTTCATGAACCACACCCAGTGTCATTGCATGTGTGTTACTTCCATAAACCACATGTGGATCCACCGGTGTCATTGCATGTCTGTTCCTCTAAACAAACCACATAAGGATCCACCAGTGTCATTGCCTATCTGTTCTTCTCATGAACCACATAAGGATGGGCCCACCCAGTGTTATTGCGTGTCTGTTCTTTTCATGAACCACACCCAGTGTCAGTGCATGTATGTTCTATTCATGAACCACATAAGGATCTACCAGTGTCATTGCATGTCTTTTACTTCCATAAACCACATGTGGATCCACCGGTGTCATTGCATGTCTGTTCCTCTAAACAAACCACATAAGGATCCACCAGTGTCATTGCGTGTGCGTTCTTCTCATGAACCACATAAGGATCTACCAGTGTCATTGCATGTCTATTCTTTTCATGAACCACACCCACTGTCATTGCATGTGTGTTACTTCCATAAACCACATGTGGATCCACCGGTGTGATTGCATGTCTGTTCCTTCCATAAACCACATAAGGATCCACCAGTGTCATTCCCTATCTGTTCTTCTCATGAACCACTCCTAGTGTCAGTGCATGTCTGTTCTTTTCATGAACCACACCCAGTGTCACTACATGTTAGTTCTTTTCATGAACCACATAGGGATCTACTAGAGTCATTGGATGTGTGTTCTTCTCATGAACCACACGTGGATCCACCGGTGTCATTTCATGTTTGTTCCTCTAAACAAACCACATGTGGATCCACCGGTGTCATTGCGTGTGTGTTCTTTTCATGAACCACACCCAGTGTCATTGCATGTGTGTTCTTCTAAACAAACCACATAAGGACCCACCAGTGTCATTGCCTGTCTGTTCTTTTCATGAACCACATAAGGATGGGCCCACCAGTGTCATTGCATGTTTGTTCTTTTCATGAACCACACCCAGTGTTAGTGCATGTCTGTTCTATTCATGAACCACACCAAGTTTCACTGCATGTCTGTTCTTTTCATGAACCACAGAAGGATCCACCAGTGTCATTGCATGTCTTTTACTTCCATAAACCACATGTGGATCCACCGGTGTCATTGCATGTCTGTTCCTCTAAACAAACCACATAAGGATCCACCAGTGTCATTGCGTGTGTTTTCTTCTCATGAACCACACCCAGTGTGATTGCATGTGTGTTCTTCTAAACAAACCACATAAGGATCCACCAGTATCATTGCCTGTCTGTTCTTTTCATGAACCACATAAGGATCCACCGACGTCATTGCATGTCTGTTCTTTTCATGAATCACAATCAGTGTCACTGCATGTCTGTTCTTTTCATGAACCACATAAGGATCTACCCGAGTCATTGGATGTGTGTTATTCTCATGAACCACACGTGGATCCACCGGTGTCATTGCATGTCTGTTCCTCAAAACACACCACATGTGGATCCACCGGTGTCATTGCGTGTGTGTTCTTTTCATGAACCACACCCAGTGTCAGTGCATGTGTGTTCTTCTAAATAAACCAGATAAGGATCCACCAGTGTCATTGCTTGTCTGTTCTTTTCATGAACCACATAAGGATTGGCCCACCAGTGTCATTGCATGTCTGTTCTTTTCATGAACCACACCCAGTGTCAGTGCATGTCTGTTCTTCTAAATAAACCACATATGGATCCACCTAGTGTGATTGCATGTATGTTCCTCTAAACAAACCACATAAGGATCCACTAGTGTCATTGCGTGTCTGTTCTTTTCATGAACCACACCCAGTGTCATTTCATGTGTGTTCTTCTAAACAAACCACATAAGGATCCACCAGTGTCATTGCCTATATGTTCTATGCAAGAATCACACCCAGTGTCATTGCATGTGTGTTATTCTAAACAAACCACATAAGTCATTGCATGTCTGTTCTTTTCATGAACCACGGCTAGAGTCATTGCATGTCTGTTCCTCTAAACAAACCACATAAGGATCTACTAGTGTCATTGCGTGTGTGTTCTTCTCAGGAACCACATAAGGATCTACCAGTGGCATTGCATGTCTTTTCTTTTCATGAACCACACCCAGTGTCATTGCATGTGTGTTACTTCCATAAACCACATGTGGATCCACCGGTGTGATTGCATGTCTGTTCCTTCCATAAACCACATAAGGATCCACCAGTGTCATTGCCTGTCTGTTCTTCTCATGAACCACTCCTAGTGTCAGTGAATGTCTGTTCTTTTCATGAACCACTCCTAGTGTCACTGCATGTCAGCTCTTTTCATGAACCACATAAGGATCTACTAGAGTCATTGGATGTGTGTTCTTCTCAAGAACCACACGTGTGTCCACCAGTGTCATTGCATGTCTGTTCCTCTAAACAAACCACATAAGGATCCACCGGTGTCATTGCATGTGTGTTCTTTTCATTAACCACACCCAGTGTCATTGCATGTGTGTTCTTCTAAACAAACCACATAAGGATCCACCTGTGTCATTGCCTGTTTGTTCTTTTCATGAACCACATAAGGATGGGCCCACCAGTGTCATTGCATGTCTGTTCTTTTCATGAACAACACCAGTGTTAGTGCATGTCTGTTCTATTCATGAACCACACCCAGTTTCACTGCATGTCTGTTCTTTTCATGAACCACAGAAGGATCTACCAGTGTCATTGCATGTCTTTTACTTCCATAAATCACATGTGGATCCACCGGTGTCATTGCATGTCTGTTCCTCTAAACAAACCACATAAGGATCCACCAGTGTCATTGTGTGTCTGTTCTTTTCACGAACCACATAAGGATGGGCCCACGTTATTGCATGTCTGTTCTTTTCATGAACCACACCCAGTGTCATTGCACGTGTCTTACTTCCATAAACCACATATGGATCCATCGGTGTGATTGCATGTCTGTTCCTTCCATAAACCACGTAAGGATCCACTAGTGTCATTGCATGTCTGTTCTTTTCATGAACCACGGCTAGAGTCATTGCATGTCTGTTCTTTTCATGAACCACGCCTAGAGTCATTGCATGTTTATTCCTCTAAACAAACCACATAAGGATCCACGAGTGTCGTTGCATGTCTGTTCTTTTCATGAACCACATAAGGATCTACCAGTGTCATTGCATGTTTGTTCTTTTCATGAACCACACCCAGTGTCATTGCATGTGTGTTACTTCCATAAACCACATATGGATCCACCGGTGTCATTGCATGCCTATTCCTCTAAACAAACCACATAAGGATCCGCTAGTGTCATTGCCTGTATGTTCTTCTCATGAACCACATAAGGATGGGCCCACCTAGTGTCATTGCGTGTCTGTTCTTTTCATGGACCACACCAAGTGTCAGTGCATGTCTGTTCTATTCATGAACCACATAAGGATGTACCAGTGTCATTGCATGTCTTTTACTTCCATAAACCACATGTGGATCCACCGGTGTCATTGCATGTCTATTCCTCTAAACAAACCACATAAGGATCCACCAGTGTCATTGCGTGTGTGTTCTTCTCATGAACCACATAAGGATCTACCAGTGTCATTGCATGTCTGTTCTTTTCATGAACCACACCCAGTGTCATTGCATGTGTGTTACTTCCGTAAACCACATGTGGATCCACCGGTGTGATTGCATGTCAGTTCCTTCCATAAACCACGTAAGGATCCACCAGTGTCATTGCCTGTTTGTTCTTCTCATGAACCACTCCTACTGTCAGTGCATGTCTGTTCTTTTCATGAACCACACCCAGTGTCACTGCATGTCAGTTCTTTTCATGAAACACATAAGGATCTACCAGAGTCATTGGATGTGTGTTCTTCTCATGAACCACACGTGGATCCACCGGTGTCATTGCATGTCTGTTCCTCTAAACAAACCACATGTGGATCCACCGTTGTCATTGCGTGTGTGTTCTTTTCATGAACCACACCCAGTGTCATTTCATGTGTGTTCTTCTAAAGAAACGACATAAGGATCCACCAGTGTCATTGCATATCTGTTCTTTTCATGAACCACATAAGGATGGGCCAACCAGTGTCATTGCATGTCTGTTCTTTTCATGAACCACACCCAGTGTCAGTGCCTGACTATTCTATTCATGAACCACACCCAGTTTCACTGCATGTCCGTTCTTTTCATGAACCACATAAGGATCTACCAGTATCATTGCATGTCTTTTACTTCCATAAACCACATGTGGATCCACCGGTGTCATTGGATGTGTGTTCTTCTAAACAAACCACATAAGGATCCTCCAGTGTCATTGCATGTCTGTTCTTTTTATATACCACATAAGGATGGGCCCACTAGTGTCATTGCATGTCTGTTCTTTTCATGAACCACAGACAGTGTCAGTGCATGTCTGTTCTATTCATGAACCACACCCAGTGTCAGTGCATGTCTGTTCTATTCATGAACCACATAAGGATCTACCAATATCATTGCATGTCTTTTACTTCCATAAACCACATGTGGATCCACCGGTGTCATTGCATGTCTGTTCCTCTAAACAAACCACATAAGGATCCACCAGTGTCATTGTGTGTGTGTTCTTTTCATGAACCACACCCAGTGTCATTGCATGTGTGTTCTTCTAAACAAACCACATAAGGATCCACCAGTGTCATTGCATGTATGTTCTTTTCATGAACCACACCCAGTGTCACTGCATGTCAGTTCTTTTCATGAACCACATAAGGATCTACCCGAGTCATTGGATGTGTGTTCTTCTCATGAACCACACGTGGATCCACCGGTGTCATTGCATGTCTGTTCCTATAAACAAACCACATGTGGATCCACCAGTGTCATAGCGTGTGTGTTCTTTTCATGAACCACACCCAGTGTCATTGCATGTGTGTTCTTCTAAACAAACCACATAAGGATCCACCAGTGTCATTGCCTGTCTGTTCTTTTCATGAACCACATAAGGATGGGCCCACCAGTGTCATTGCATGTCTATTCTTTTCATGAACCACACCCAGTGTCTGTGCATGTCTGTTCTATTTATGAACCACACCTAGTTTCACTGCATGTCTGTTCTTTTCATGAACCACAGAAGGATCTACCAGTGTCATTGCATGTCTTTTACTTCCATAAACCACATGTGGATCCACCGGTGTCATTGCATGTTTGTTCCTCTAAACAAACCACATAAGGATCCACCAGTGTCATTGCGTGTGTGTTCTTCTCATGAACGACATAAGGATCTACCAGTGTCATTGCATGTTTGTTCTTTTCATGAACCACACCTAGTGTCATTGCACGTGTGTTACTTCCATAAACCACATATGGATCCACCGGTGTGATTGCATGTCTGTTCCTTCCATAAACCACATAAGGATCCACCAGTGTCATTGCATGTCTATTCTTTTCATGAACCGTGGCTAGAGTCATTGCATGTCTGTTCTTTTCATGAACCACAGCTAGAGTCATTGCATGTCTGTTCCTCTAAACAAACCACAAAAGGATCCACCAGTGTCATTGCATGTCTGTTCTTTTCATGAACCACATAAGGATCTACCAGTGTCATTGCATGTCTATTCTTTTCATGAACCACACCCATTGTCATTGCATGTGTGTTACTTCCATAAACCACATGTGGATCCACCGGTGTCATTGCATGTCTGTTCCTCTAAACAAACCACATAAGGATCCACTAGTGTCATTGCCTGTCTGTTCTTCTAATGAACCACATAAGGATGGGCCCACCAAGTGTTATTGCGTGTCTGTTCTTTTCATGAACCGCACCCAGTGTCAGTGCATGTATGTTCTATTCATGAACCACATAAGGATCTACCAGTGTCATTGCATGTCTTTTACTTCCATAAATCACATGTGGATCCACCGGTGTCATTGCATGTCTGTTCCTCTAAACAAACCACATAAGGATCCACCTGTGTCATTGCGTGTGCGTTCTTCTCATGAACCACATAAGGATCTACCAGTGTCATTGCATGTCTATTCTTTTCATGAACCACACCCAGTGTCATCGCATGTGTGTTACTTCCATAAACCACATGTGGATCCACCGGTGTGATTGCATGTCTGTTCCTTCCATAAACCACATAAGGATCCACCAGTGTCATTCCCTATCTGTTCTTCTCATGAACCACTACTATTGTCATTGCATGTCTTTTCTTTTCATGAACCACACCCAGTGTCACTGCATGTCAGTTCTTTTCATGAACCACATAAGGATCTACCCGAGTAATTGGATGTGTGTTCTTCTCATGAACCACAAGTGGATCCACCGGTGTCATTGCATGTCTGTTCCTCTAAACAAACCACATGTGGATCCACCGGTGTCATTGCGTGTGTGTTCTTTTCATGAACCACACCCAGTGTCATTGCATGTGTGTTCTTCTAATTAAACCACATAAGGATCCACTAGTGTCATTGCCTTTCTGTTCTTTTCATGAACTACATAAGGATGGGCCCACCAGTTTCATTGCATGTCTGTTCTTTTCATCAACCACACCTAGTTTCAGTGCATGTCTGTTCTTTTCATGAACCACACCCAGTGTTAGTGCATGTCTGTTCTACTCATGAACCACATAAGGATCTACCAGTGTCATTGCATGTCTTTTACTTCCATAAACCACATGTGGATCCACCGGTGTCATTGCATGTTTGTTCCTCTAAACAAACCACATAAGGATCCACGAGTGTCATTGCGTGTGTGTTCTTCTCATGAATGACATAAGGATCTACCAGTGTCATTGCATGTCTGTTCTTTTCATGAACCACACCCAGTGTCATTGCACGTGTGTTACTTCCATAAACCACATATGGATCCACCGGTGTGATTGCATGTCTGTTCCTTCCATAAACCACATAAGGATCCACCAGTGTCATCGCATGTCTATTCTTTTCATGAACCACGGCTAGAGTCATTGCATATCTGTTCTTTTCATGAACCACAGCTAGAGTAACTGCATGTCTGTTCCTCTAAACAAACCACATAAGGATCCACCACTGTCATTGCATGTCTGTTCTTTTCATGAACCACATAAGGATCTACCAGTGTCATTGGATGTTTGTTCTTTTCATGAACCACACCCAGTGTCATTGCATGTGTGTTACTTCCATAAACCACATGTGGATCCACCGGTGTCATTGCATGTATGTTCCTCTAAACAAACCACATAAGGATCCACTAGTGTCATTGCGTGTGTGTTCTTTTCATGAACCACACCCAGTGTCATTGTATGTGTTTTCTTCTAAACAAACCACATAAGGATCCACAAGTGTCATTGCATGTCTGTTCTTTTCATGAACCACACCAAGTGTCACTGCATGTCAGTTCTTTTCATGAACCACATAAGGATCTACCCGAGTCATTGGATGTGTGTTCTTATCATGAACCACACGTGGATCCACCGGTGTCATTGCATGTCTGTTCCTCTAAACAAACCACATGTGGATCCACCGGTGTCATTGCGTGTGTGTTCTTTTCATGAACCACACCCAGTGTCATTGCATGTGTGTTCTTCTAAGCAAACCACATAAGAATCCACCAGTGTCATTGCCTGTCTGTTCTTTTCATGAACCACATAAGGATGGGCCCACCAGTGTCATTGCATGTCTGTTCTTTTCATGAACCACACACAGTGTCTGTGCATGTCTGTTCTATTTATGAACCACACCTAGTTGCACTGCATGTATGTTCTATTCATGAACCACAGAAGGATCTACCAGTGTCATTGCATGTCTTTTACTTCCATAAACCACATGTGGATCCACCGGTGTCATTGCATGTTTGTTCCTCTAAACAAACCACATAAGGATCCACCAGTGTCATTGCGTGTGTGTTCTTCTCATGAACGACATAAGGATCTACCAGTGTCATTGCATGTCTGTTCTTTTCATGAACCACACCCAGTGTCATTGCACGTGTGTTACTTCCATAAACCACATATGGATCCACCGGTGTGATTGCATGTCTGTTCCTTCCATAAACCACATAAGGATCCACCAGTGTCATTGCATGTCTATTCTTTTCATGAACCATGGCTAGAGTCATTGCATGTCTGTTCTTTTCATGAACCACAGCTAGAGTCATTGCATGTCTGTTCCTCTCAACAAACCACACAAGGATCCACCAGTGTCATTGCATGTCTGTTCTTTTCATGAACCACATAAGGATCTACCAGTGTCATTGCATGTCTGTTCTTTTCATGAACCACACCTAGTGTCATTGCATGTGTGTTACTTCCATAAACCACTTGTGGATCCACCGGTGTCATTGCATGCCTGTTCCTCTAAACAAACCATATGAGGATCCACCAGTGTCATTGCCTGTCTGTTCTTCTCATGAACCACATAAGGATGGGCCCACCAAGTGTTATTGCGTGTCTGTTCTTTTCATGAACCACACCCAGTGTCAGTGCATGTATGTTCTATTCATGAACCACATAAGGACTACCAGTGTCATTGCATGTGTTTTACTTCCATAAACCACATGTGGATCCACCGGTGTCATTGCATGTCTGTTCCTCTAAACAAACCACATAAGGATCCACCAGTGTCATTGTGTGTGCGTTCTTCTCATGAACCACATAAGGATCTACCAGTGTCATTGGATGTCTATTCTTTTCATGAACCACACCCAGTGTCATTGCATGTGTGTTACTTCCATAAACCACATGTGGATCCACCGGTGTGATCGCATGTCTGTTCTTTCCATAAACCACATAAGGATCCACCAGTGTCATTGCCTGTCGGTTCTTCTCATGAACCACTCCTAGTGTTAGTGCATGTTTGTTCTTTTCATGAACCACACCCAGTGTCACTGCATGTCAGTTCTTTTCATGAACCACATAAGGATCTACCCGAGTCATTGGATGTGTGTTATTCTCATGAACCACACGTGGATCCACCGGTGTCATTGCATGTCTATTCCTCTAAACAAACCACATGTGGATCCACCGGTGTCATTGCGTGTGTGTTCTGTTCATGAACCACACCCAGTGTCATTGCATGTGTGTTCTTCTAAATAAACCACATAAGGATCCACCAGTGTCATTGCTTGTCTGTTCTTTTCATGAACCACATAAGGATGGGCCCACCAGTGTCATTGCATGTCTGTTCTTTTCATGAACCACACCCAGTGTCAGTGCATGTCTGTTCTATTCATGAACCACACCTAGTTTCACTGCATGTCTATTCTTTTCATGAACCACAGAAGGATCTAGCAGTGTCATTGCAAGTCTTTTACTTCCATAAACCACATGTGGATCCACCGGTGTCATTGCATGTTTGTTTCTCTAAACAAACCACATAAGGATCCACCAGTGTCATTGCGTGTGTGTTCTTCTCATGAATGACATAAGGATCTACCAGTGTCATTGCATGTCTGTTCTTTTCATGAACCACACCCAGTGTCATTGCACGTGTGTTACTTCCATAAACCACATATGGATCCACCGGTGTGATTGCATGTCTGTTCCTTCCATAAACCACATAAGGATCCACCAGTGTCATTGCATGTCTATTCTTTTCATGAACCACGGCTAGAGTCATTGCATATCTGTTCTTTTCATGAACCACAGCTAGAGTAATTGCATGTCTGTTCCTCTAAACAAACCACATAAGGATCCACCAGTGTCATTGCATGTTTGTTCTTTTCATGAACCACATAAGGATCTACCAGTGTCATTGCATGTTTGTTCTTTTCATGAACCACACCCAGTGTCATTGCATGTGTGTTACTTCCATAAACCACATGTGGATCCACCGGTGTCATTGCATGTCTGTTCCTCTAAACAAACCACATAAGGATCCACCAGTGTCATTGCCTATCTGTTCTTCTCATGAACCACATAAGGATGGGCCCACCCAGTGTTATTGCGTGTCTGTTCTTTTCATGAACCACACCCAGTGTCAGTGCATGTATGTTCTATTCATGAACCACATAAGGATCTACCAGTGTCATTGCATGTCTTTTACTTCCATAAACCACATGTGGATCCACCGGTGTCATTGCATGTCTTTTCCTCTAAACAAACCACATAAGGATCCACCAGTGTCATTGCGTGTGCGTTCTTCTCATGAACCACATAAGGATCTACCAGTGTCATTGCATGTCTATTCTTTTCATGAACCACACCCACTGTCATTGCATGTGTGTTACTTCCATAAACCACATGTGGATCCACCGGTGTGATTGCATGTCTGTTCCTTCCATAAACCACATAAGGATCCACCAGTGTCATTCCCTATCTGTTCTTCTCATGAACCACTCCTAGTGTCAGTGCATGTCTGTTCTTTTCATGAACCACACCCAGTGTCACTACATGTTAGTTCTTTTCATGAACCACATAGGGATCTACTAGAGTCATTGGATGTGTGTTCTTCTCATGAACCACACGTGGATCCACCGGTGTCATTTCATGTTTGTTCCTCTAAACAAACCACATGTGGATCCACCGGTGTCATTGCGTGTGTGTTCTTTTCATGAACCACACCCAGTGTCATTGCATGTGTGTTCTTCTAAACAAACCACATAAGGACCCACCAGTGTCATTGCCTGTCTGTTCTTTTCATGAACCACATAAGGATGGGCCCACCAGTGTCATTGCATGTTTGTTCTTTTCATGAACCACACCCAGTGTTAGTGCATGTCTGTTCTATTCATGAACCACACCAAGTTTCACTGCATGTCTGTTCTTTTCATGAACCACAGAAGGATCCACCAGTGTCATTGCATGTCTTTTACTTCCATAAACCACATGTGGATCCACCGGTGTCATTGCATGTCTGTTCCTCTAAACAAACCACATAAGGATCCACCAGTGTCATTGCGTGTGTTTTCTTCTCATGAACCACACCCAGTGTGATTGCATGTGTGTTCTTCTAAACAAACCACATAAGGATCCACCAGTATCATTGCCTGTCTGTTCTTTTCATGAACCACATAAGGATCCACCGACGTCATTGCATGTCTGTTCTTTTCATGAATCACAATCAGTGTCACTGCATGTCTGTTCTTTTCATGAACCACATAAGGATCTACCCGAGTCATTGGATGTGTGTTATTCTCATGAACCACACGTGGATCCACCGGTGTCATTGCATGTCTGTTCCTCAAAACACACCACATGTGGATCCACCGGTGTCATTGCGTGTGTGTTCTTTTCATGAACCACACCCAGTGTCATTGCATGTGTGTTCTTCTAAATAAACCAGATAAGGATCCACCAGTGTCATTGCTTGTCTGTTCTTTTCATGAACCACATAAGGATTGGCCCACCAGTGTCATTGCATGTCTGTTCTTTTCATGAACCACACCCAGTGTCAGTGCATGTCTGTTCTTCTAAATAAACCACATATGGATCCACCTAGTGTGATTGCATGTATGTTCCTCTAAACAAACCACATAAGGATCCACTAGTGTCATTGCGTGTCTGTTCTTTTCATGAACCACACCCAGTGTCATTTCATGTGTGTTCTTCTAAACAAACCACATAAGGATCCACCAGTGTCATTGCCTATATGTTCTATGCAAGAATCACACCCAGTGTCATTGCATGTGTGTTATTCTAAACAAACCACATAAGTCATTGCATGTCTGTTCTTTTCATGAACCACGGCTAGAGTCATTGCATGTCTGTTCCTCTAAACAAACCACATAAGGATCTACTAGTGTCATTGCGTGTGTGTTCTTCTCAGGAACCACATAAGGATCTACCAGTGGCATTGCATGTCTTTTCTTTTCATGAACCACACCCAGTGTCATTGCATGTGTGTTACTTCCATAAACCACATGTGGATCCACCGGTGTGATTGCATGTCTGTTCCTTCCATAAACCACATAAGGATCCACCAGTGTCATTGCCTGTCTGTTCTTCTCATGAACCACTCCTAGTGTCAGTGAATGTCTGTTCTTTTCATGAACCACTCCTAGTGTCACTGCATGTCAGCTCTTTTCATGAACCACATAAGGATCTACTAGAGTCATTGGATGTGTGTTCTTCTCAAGAACCACACGTGTGTCCACCAGTGTCATTGCATGTCTGTTCCTCTAAACAAACCACATAAGGATCCACCGGTGTCATTGCATGTGTGTTCTTTTCATTAACCACACCCAGTGTCATTGCATGTGTGTTCTTCTAAACAAACCACATAAGGATCCACCTGTGTCATTGCCTGTTTGTTCTTTTCATGAACCACATAAGGATGGGCCCACCAGTGTCATTGCATGTCTGTTCTTTTCATGAACAACACCAGTGTTAGTGCATGTCTGTTCTATTCATGAACCACACCCAGTTTCACTGCATGTCTGTTCTTTTCATGAACCACAGAAGGATCTACCAGTGTCATTGCATGTCTTTTACTTCCATAAATCACATGTGGATCCACCGGTGTCATTGCATGTCTGTTCCTCTAAACAAACCACATAAGGATCCACCAGTGTCATTGTGTGTCTGTTCTTTTCACGAACCACATAAGGATGGGCCCACGTTATTGCATGTCTGTTCTTTTCATGAACCACACCCAGTGTCATTGCACGTGTCTTACTTCCATAAACCACATATGGATCCATCGGTGTGATTGCATGTCTGTTCCTTCCATAAACCACGTAAGGATCCACTAGTGTCATTGCATGTCTGTTCTTTTCATGAACCACGGCTAGAGTCATTGCATGTCTGTTCTTTTCATGAACCACGCCTAGAGTCATTGCATGTTTATTCCTCTAAACAAACCACATAAGGATCCACGAGTGTCGTTGCATGTCTGTTCTTTTCATGAACCACATAAGGATCTACCAGTGTCATTGCATGTTTGTTCTTTTCATGAACCACACCCAGTGTCATTGCATGTGTGTTACTTCCATAAACCACATATGGATCCACCGGTGTCATTGCATGCCTGTTCCTCTAAACAAACCACATAAGGATCCGCTAGTGTCATTGCCTGTATGTTCTTCTCATGAACCACATAAGGATGGGCCCACCTAGTGTCATTGCGTGTCTGTTCTTTTCATGAACCACACCAAGTGTCAGTGCATGTCTGTTCTATTCATGAACCACATAAGGATGTACCAGTGTCATTGCATGTCTTTTACTTACATAAACCACATGTGGATCCACCGGTGTCATTGCATGTCTATTCCTCTAAACAAACCACATAAGGATCCACCAGTGTCATTGCGTGTGTGTTCTTCTCATGAACCACATAAGGATCTACCAGTGTCATTGCATGTCTGTTCTTTTCATGAACCACACCCAGTGTCATTGCATGTGTGTTACTTCCGTAAACCACATGTGGATCCACCGGTGTGATTGCATGTCAGTTCCTTCCATAAACCACGTAAGGATCCACCAGTGTCATTGCCTGTTTGTTCTTCTCATGAACCACTCCTACTGTCAGTGCATGTCTGTTCTTTTCATGAACCACACCCAGTGTCACTGCATGTCAGTTCTTTTCATGAACCACATAAGGATCTACCAGAGTCATTGGATGTGTGTTCTTCTCATGAACCACACGTGGATCCACCGGTGTCATTGCATGTCTGTTCCTCTAAACAAACCACATGTGGATCCACCGTTGTCATTGCGTGTGTGTTCTTTTCATGAACCACACCCAGTGTCATTTCATGTGTGTTCTTCTAAAGAAACGACATAAGGATCCACCAGTGTCATTGCATATCTGTTCTTTTCATGAACCACATAAGGATGGGCCAACCAGTGTCATTGCATGTCTGTTCTTTTCATGAACCACACCCAGTGTCAGTGCCTGACTATTCTATTCATGAACCACACCCAGTTTCACTGCATGTCCGTTCTTTTCATGAACCACATAAGGATCTACCAGTATCATTGCATGTCTTTTACTTCCATAAACCACATGTGGATCCACCGGTGTCATTGGATGTGTGTTCTTCTAAACAAACCACATAAGGATCCTCCAGTGTCATTGCATGTCTGTTCTTTTTATATACCACATAAGGATGGGCCCACTAGTGTCATTGCATGTCTGTTCTTTTCATGAACCACAGACAGTGTCAGTGCATGTCTGTTCTATTCATGAACCACACCCAGTGTCAGTGCATGTCTGTTCTATTCATGAACCACATAAGGATCTACCAATATCATTGCATGTCTTTTACTTCCATAAACCACATGTGGATCCACCGGTGTCATTGCGTGTCTGTTCCTCTAAACAAACCACATAAGGATCCACCAGTGTCATTGTGTGTGTGTTCTTTTCATGAACCACACCCAGTGTCATTGCATGTGTGTTCTTCTAAACAAACCACATAAGGATCCACCAGTGTCATTGCATGTATGTTCTTTTCATGAACCACACCCAGTGTCACTGCATGTCAGTTCTTTTCATGAACCACATAAGGATCTACCCGAGTCATTGGATGTGTGTTCTTCTCATGAACCACACGTGGATCCACCGGTGTCATTGCATGTCTGTTCCTATAAACAAACCACATGTGGATCCACCAGTGTCATAGCGTGTGTGTTCTTTTCATGAACCACACCCAGTGTCATTGCATGTGTGTTCTTCTAAACAAACCACATAAGGATCCACCAGTGTCATTGCCTGTCTGTTCTTTTCATGAACCACATAAGGATGGGCCCACCAGTGTCATTGCATGTCTATTCTTTTCATGAACCACACCCAGTGTCTGTGCATGTCTGTTCTATTTATGAACCACACCTAGTTTCACTGCATGTCTGTTCTTTTCATGAACCACAGAAGGATCTACCAGTGTCATTGCATGTCTTTTACTTCCATAAACCACATGTGGATCCACCGGTGTCATTGCATGTTTGTTCCTCTAAACAAACCACATAAGGATCCACCAGTGTCATTGCGTGTGTGTTCTTCTCATGAACGACATAAGGATCTACCAGTGTCATTGCATGTTTGTTCTTTTCATGAACCACACCTAGTGTCATTGCACGTGTGTTACTTCCATAAACCACATATGGATCCACCGGTGTGATTGCATGTCTGTTCCTTCCATAAACCACATAAGGATCCACCAGTGTCATTGCATGTCTATTCTTTTCATGAACCGTGGCTAGAGTCATTGCATGTCTGTTCTTTTCATGAACCACAGCTAGAGTCATTGCATGTCTGTTCCTCTAAACAAACCACAAAAGGATCCACCAGTGTCATTGCATGTCTGTTCTTTTCATGAACCACATAAGGATCTACCAGTGTCATTGCATGTCTATTCTTTTCATGAACCACACCCATTGTCATTGCATGTGTGTTACTTCCATAAACCACATGTGGATCCACCGGTGTCATTGCATGTCTGTTCCTCTAAACAAACCACATAAGGATCCACTAGTGTCATTGCCTGTCTGTTCTTCTAATGAACCACATAAGGATGGGCCCACCAAGTGTTATTGCGTGTCTGTTCTTTTCATGAACCGCACCCAGTGTCAGTGCATGTATGTTCTATTCATGAACCACATAAGGATCTACCAGTGTCATTGCATGTCTTTTACTTCCATAAATCACATGTGGATCCACCGGTGTCATTGCATGTCTGTTCCTCTAAACAAACCACATAAGGATCCACCTGTGTCATTGCGTGTGCGTTCTTCTCATGAACCACATAAGGATCTACCAGTGTCATTGCATGTCTATTCTTTTCATGAACCACACCCAGTGTCATCGCATGTGTGTTACTTCCATAAACCACATGTGGATCCACCGGTGTGATTGCATGTCTGTTCCTTCCATAAACCACATAAGGATCCACCAGTGTCATTCCCTATCTGTTCTTCTCATGAACCACTACTATTGTCATTGCATGTCTTTTCTTTTCATGAACCACACCCAGTGTCACTGCATGTCAGTTCTTTTCATGAACCACATAAGGATCTACCCGAGTAATTGGATGTGTGTTCTTCTCATGAACCACAAGTGGATCCACCGGTGTCATTGCATGTCTGTTCCTCTAAACAAACCACATGTGGATCCACCGGTGTCATTGCGTGTGTGTTCTTTTCATGAACCACACCCAGTGTCATTGCATGTGTGTTCTTCTAATTAAACCACATAAGGATCCACTAGTGTCATTGCCTTTCTGTTCTTTTCATGAACTACATAAGGATGGGCCCACCAGTTTCATTGCATGTCTGTTCTTTTCATCAACCACACCTAGTTTCAGTGCATGTCTGTTCTATTCATGAACCACACCTAGTTTCACTGCATGTCTATTCTTTTCATGAACCACAGAAGGATCTACCAGTGTCATTGCATGACTTTTACTTCCATAAACCACATGTGGATCCACCGGTGTCATTGCATGTTTGTTCCTCTAAACAAACCACATAAGGATCCACCAGTGTCATTGCGTGTGTGTTCTTCTCATGAACGACATAAGGATCTACCAGTGTCATTGCATGTCTGTTCTTTTCATGAACCACACCTAGTGTCATTGCACGTGTGTTACTTCCATAAACCACATATGGTTCCACCGGTGTGATTGCATGTCTGTTCCTTCCATAAACCACATAAGGATCCACCAGTGTCATTGCATGTCTATTCTTTTCATGAACCACGGCTAGAGTCATTGCATGTCTGTTCTTTTCATGAACCACAACTGGAGTCATTGCATGTCTGTTCCTCTAAACAAACCACATAAGGATCCACCAGTGTCATTGCATGTCTGTTCTTTTCATGAACCACATAAGGATCTACTAGTGTCATTGCATGTATGTTCTTTTCATGAACCACACCCAGTGTCATTGCATGTGTGTTACTTCCATAAACCACATGTGGATCCACCGGTGTCATTGCATGTCTGTTCCTCTAAACAAACCACATAAGGATCCACCAGTCTCATTCTCTGTCTGTTCTTCTCATGAACCACATAAGGATGGGCCCAACAAGTGTTATTGTGTGTCTATTCTTTTCATGAACCACACCCAGTGTCAGTGCATGTATGTTCTATTCATGAACCACATAAGGATCTACCAGTGTCATTGCATGTCTTTTACTTCCATAAAGCACATGTGGATCCACCAGTGTCATTGCATGTCTGTTCCTCTAAACAAACCACATAAGGATCCACCAGCGTCATTGCGTGTGCGTTCTTCTCATGAACCACATAAGGATCTACCAGTGTCATTGCATGTCTATTCTTTTCATGAACCACACGCAGTGTCATTGCATGTGTGTTACTTCCATACACCACATGTGCATCCACCGGTGTGATTGCATGTCTGTTCCTTCCATAAACCACATAAGGATCCACCAGTGTCATTCCCTATCTGTTCTTCTCATGAACCACTTTGCATGTATGTTCTTTTCATGAACCACACCTAGTGTCACTGCATGTCAGTTCTTTTCATGAACCACATAAGGATCTACCCGAGTCATTGGATGTGTGTTCTTCTCATGAACCACACGTGGATCCACCGGTGTCATTGCATGTCTGTTCCTCTAAACAAACCACATGTGGATCCACCGGTGTCATTGCGTGTGTGTTCTTTTCATGAACCACACCCAGTGTCATTGCATGTGTGTTCTTCTAAATAAACCACATAAGGATCCACCAGTGTCATTGCCTGTCTGTTCTTTTCATGAACCACCTAAGGATGGGCCCACCAGTGTCATTGCATGTCTGTTCTTTTCATGAACCACACCCATTGTCAGTGCATGTCTGTTCTATTCATGAACCACACCTAGTTTCACTGCATGTCTATTCTTTTCATGAACCACAGAAGGATCTACCAGTGTCATTGCATGTCTTTTACTTCCATAAACCACATGTGGACCCACCGGTGTCATTGCATGTTTGTTCCTCTAAACAAACCACATAAGGATCCACCAGTGTCATTGCGTGTGTGTTCTTCTCATGAACGACGTAAGGATCTACCAGTGTCATTGCATGTCTGTTCTTTTCATGAACCACACACAGTGTCATTGCACGTGTGTTACTTCCATAAACCACATATGGATCCACCGGTGTGATTGCATGTCTGTTGCTTCCATAAACCACATAAGGATCCACCAGTGTCATTGCATGTCTATTCTTTTCATGAACCACTGATAGAGTCATTGCATATCTGTTCTTTTCATGAACCACAGCTACATTCATTGCATGTCTGTTCATCTAAACAAACCACATAAGGATCCACCTGTGTCATTGCATGTCTGTTCTTTTCATGAACCACATAAGGATCTACCAATGTCATTGCATGTTTGTTCTTTTCATGAACCACACCCAGTGTCATTGCATGTGTGTTACTTCTATAAACCACATGTGGATCCACCGGTGTCATTGCATGTCTGTTCCTCTAAACAAACCACATAAGGATCCACCAGTGTCATTGTCTGTCTGTTCTTCTCATGAACCACATAAGGATGGGCCCACCTAGTGTTATTGTGTGTCTGTTCTTTTCATGAACCACACCCAGTGTCAGTGCATGTATGTCCTATTCATGAACCACATAAGGATCTACCAGTGTCATTGCATGTCTTTTACTTCCATAAACCACATGTGGATCCACCGGTGTCATTGCATGTCTGTTCCTCTAAACAAACCACATAAGGATCCACCAGTGTCATTGCGTGTGCGTTCTTCTCATGAACCACATAAGGATCTACCAGTGTCATTGCATGTCTATTCTTTTCATTAACCACCCCCAGTGTCATTGCATGTGTGTTACTTCCATAAACCACATGTGGATCCACCGGTGTGATTGCATGTCAGTTCCTTCCATAAACCACATAAGGATCCACCAGTGTCATTGCCTGTCTATTCTTCTCATGAACCACTCCTAGTGTTAGTGCATGTTTGTTCTTTTCATGAACCACACCCAGTGTCACTGCATGTCAGTTCTTTTCATGAACCACATAAGGATCTACCAGAGTCATTGGATGTGTGTTCTTCTCATGAACCACACGTGGATCCACCGGTGTCATTGCATGTCTGTTCCTCTAAACAAACCACATGTGGATCCACCGTTGTCATTGCGTGTGTGTTCTTTTCATGAACC
Organism: Avena sativa; assembly: GCA_916181665.1. Lineage (NCBI taxonomy): Eukaryota > Viridiplantae > Streptophyta > Magnoliopsida > Poales > Poaceae > Avena > Avena sativa. Next base: position 370,851,200 of record OV702290.1, read on the forward strand.
ACACCCAGTGTCATTGCATGTGTGTTCTTCTAAAGAAACCACATAAGGATCCACCAGTGTCATTGCATATCTGTTCTTTTCATGAACCACATAAGGATGGGCCAACCAGTGTCATTGCATGTCTGTTCTTTTCATGAACCACACCCAGTGTCAGTGCCTGTCTATTCTATTCATGAACCACACCAAGTTTCACTACATGTCCGTTCTTTTCATGAACCACATAAGGATCTACCAGTGTCATTGCATGTCTATTCTTTTCATTAACCACCCCTAGTGTCATTGCATGTGTGTTACTTCCATAAACCACATGTGGATCCACCGGTGTGATTGCATGTCAGTTCCTTCCATAAACCACATAAGGATCCACCAGTGTCATTGCATGTCTATTCTTCTCATGAACCACTCCTAGTGTTAGTGCATGTTTGTTCTTTTCATGAACCACACCCAGTGTCACTGCATGTTAGTTCTTTTCATGAACCACATAAGGATCTACCAGAGTCATTGGATGTATGTTCTTCTCATGAACCACACGTGGATCCACCGGTGTCATTGCATGTCTGTTCCTCTAAACAAACCACATGTGGATCCACCGGTGTCATTGCGTGTGTGTTCTTTTCATGAACCACACCAAGTGTCATTGTATGTGTGTTCTTCTAAACAAACCATATAAGGATCCACCAGTGTCATTGCATGTCTGTTCTTTTCATGAACCACATAAGGATGGGCCCACAAGTGTCATTGCATGTCTGTTCTTTTCATGAACCACACCCAGTGTCAGTGCATGTCTGTTCTATTCATGAACCACACCTAGTTTTCACTGCATGTCTGTTCTTTTCATGAACCATAGAAGGATCTACCAGTGTCATTGCATGTCTTTTACTTCCATAAACCACATGTGGATCCACTGGTGACATTGCATGTTTGTTCCTCTAAACAAACCACATAAGGATCCACCAGTGTCATTGCGTGTGTGTTCTTCTCATGAACGACATAAGGATCTACCAGTGTCATTGCATGTCTGTTCTTTTCATGAACCACACCAGTGTCATTGCACGTGTGTTACTTCCATAAACCACATATGGATCCACCGGTGTGATTGCATGTCTGTTCCTTCCATAAACCACATAAGGATCCACCAGTGTCATTGCATGTCTATTCTTTTCATGAACCACGGCTAGAGTCATTGCATGTCTGTTCTTTTCATGAACCACAGCTAGAGTCATTGCATGTCTGTTACTCTAAACAAACCACATAAGGATCCACCAGTGTCATTGCATGTCTGTTCTTTTCATGAACCACATAAGGATCTACCAGTGTCATTGCATGTCTGTTCTTTTCATGAACCACACCTAGTGTCATTACATGTGTGTTACTTCCATAAACCACATGTGGATCCACCGGTGTCATTGCATGTCTGTTCTTTTCATGAACCACACCTAGTGTCATTGCATGTGTGTTACTTCCATAAACCACATGTGGATCCACCGGTGTCATTGCATGTCTGTTCCTCTAAACAAGCCACATAAGGATCCACCAGTGTCATTGCATGTCTGTTCTTCTCATGAACCACATAAGGATGGGCCCACCCAGTGTTATTGCGTGTCTGTTCTTTTCATGAACCACACCCAGTGTTAGTGCATGTCTGTTCTATTCATGAACCACATAAGGATCTACCAGTGTCATTGCATGTCTTTTACTTCCATAAACCACATGTGGATCCACCGGTGTCATTGCATGTCTGTTCCTCTAAACAAACCACATAAGGATCCACCAGTGTCATTGCATGTGTGTTCTTCTCATGAACCACATAAGGATCTACCAGTGTCATTGCATGTCTATTCTTTTCATGAACCACACCAAGTGGCATTGCATGTGTGTTACTTCCATAAACCACATGTGGATCCATCGGTGTGATTGCATGTCTGTTCCTTCCATAAACCACATAAGGATCCCCTAGTGTCATTGCCTATCTGTTCTTCTCGTGAACCACTCCTAGTGTCAGTGCATGTCTGTTCTTTTCATGAACCACACCCAATGTCACTGCATGTTAGTTCTTTTCATGAACCACATAAGGATCTACCAGAGTCATTGGATTTGTGTTCTTCTCATGAACCACACGTGGATCCACCGGTGTCATTGCATGTCTGTTCCTCTAAACAAACCACGTGTGGATCCACCGGTGTCATTGCGTGTGTTTTCTTTTCATGAACCACACCCAGTGTCATTGCATGTGTGTTCTTCTAAACAAACCACATAAGGATCCACCAGTGTCATTGCATGTCTGTTCTTTTCATGAACCACTCCTAGTGTCAGTGCATGTCTGTTCTTTTCATGAACCACACCCAGTGTCATTGCATGTGTGTTACTTCCATAAACCACATATGGATCCACCGGTGTGATTGCATGTCTGTTCCTTCCATAAACCACATAAGGATCCACCAGTGTCATTGCATGTCTATTCTTTTCATGAACCACGGCTAGAGTCATTGCATGTCTGTTCTTTTCATGAACCATAGCTAGAGTCATTGCATGTCTGTTCCTCTAAACAAACCACATAAGGATCCACCAGTGTCATTGCGTGTCTGTTCTTTTCATGAACCACATAAGGATCTACTAGTGTCATTGCATGTCTGTTCTTTTCATGAACCACACCCAGTGTCATTGCATGTGTGTTACTTCCATAAACCACATGTGGATCCACCGATGTCATTGGATGTCTGTTCCTCTAAACAAACCACATAAGGATCCACCAGTGTCATTGCCTGTTTGTTCTTCTCATGAACCACATAAGGATGGGCCCACCCAGTGTTATTGCGTGTCTGTTCTTTTCATGAACCACACCCAGTGTCAGTGCATGTCTGTTCTATTCATTACCACATAAGGATCTACCAGTGTCATTGCATGTCTTTTACTTCCATAAACCACATGTGGATCCACCGGTGTCATTGCATGTTTGTTCCTCTAAACAAACCACATAAGGATCCACCAGTGTCATTGCGTGTGGGTTGTTCTCATGAACCACATAAGGATCTACCAGTGTTATTGCATGTCTATTCTTTTCATGAACCACACCCAGTGGCATTGCATGTGTGTTACTTCCATAAACCACATGTGGATCCATCGGTGTGATTGCATGTCTGTTCCTTCCATAAACCACATAAGGATCCTTTAGTGTCATTGCCTATCTGTTCTTCTCATGAACCACTCCTAGTGTTAGTGCATGTCTGTTCTTTTCATGAACCACACCCAATGTCAGTGCATGTCAGTTCTTTTCATGAACCACATAAGGATCTACCAGAGTCATTGGATGTGTGTTCTTCTCATGAACCACACATGGATCCACCGGTGTCATTGCATGTGTGTTCTTCTAAACAAACCACATAAGGATCCACCAATGTCATTGCATGTCTGTTATTTTCATGAACCACATAAGGATGGGCCCACCAGTGTCATTGCATGTCTGTTCTTTTCATGAACCACACCCAGTGTCAGTGTCTGTCTGTTCTATTCATGAACCACACCCAGTTTCACTGCATGTCTGTTCTTTTCATGAACCACATAAGGATCTACCGGTGTCATTGCATGTCTTTTACTTCCATAAACCACATGTGGATCCACCAGTGTCATTGGATGTGTGTTCTTCTAAACAAACCACATAAGGATCCACCAGTGTCATTGCCTGTCTGTTCTTTTCATGAACCACATAAGGATGGGCCCACCAGTTTCATTGCATGTCTGTTCTTTTCATGAACCACACCCAGTGTCAATGCATGTCTGTTTTATTCATGAACCACATAAGGATCTACCAGTGTCATTGCATGTCTTTTACTTCCATAAACCACTTGTGGATCCACCGGTGTCATTGCATGTCTCTTCCTCTAAACAAACCACATAAGGATCCACCAGTGTCATTGCGTGTGTGTTCTTCTCATGAACCACACCCAGTGTTATTGCATGTGTGTTCTTCTAAACAAACCACATAAGGATCCACTAGTGTCATTGCATGTCTGTTCTTTTCATGAACCATATAAGGATCCACCAGTGTCATTGCATGTCTGTTCTTTTCATGAATCACAGCCAGTGTCATTGCATGTCTGTTCTTTTCCATAAACCACACCCAGTGCCATTGCATGGGTAGCCATTAGACCGAGTCTTCTAGAAGGCACGCCCTAACATAGTTGTTCGGCTTGACGATTGTTACATACCGTTCGATTGGGGCGCTTGGACGATTGGGATGGTCTTCGTGAGAGTGATCCGCGAGTAGGCTGTTCTGCGGCATGATTGTCCACACTTTCTTTGGACAAACTGGCAACACCGGGCGCTCCCCTGTTTCGAGTGTCACGTCTCACGAGTTCAGTGGGCCACATACCAGTGTCACGTCCCCATTATTTCTCTTCCTCCCCGTACTTCTCTTCCTTACCCTCGAAGCCACTTTCCCCACTTCACTCCCATCCTGCCGTAGCCGCTAGACGATGGCGCCTCAATCCCAATCCCCTCTCTGGCAGTCACCCCCCCACCCCTCTTGCCATGGGTTCAAGGGGAGACGGCGAGGAAACGCGTCGTGACGACAGGGATGGTGATTTCGATGTGAGTCCTCTCATCTCTATTTCTATCATCTGTGGCCAGTTATCTATTTTTTGAGCTAGATATAATCTGTTTACTCATGCGTGTATGATGTGTTAGGCCAACCAGACGATGTATGACTCCGACTATCACGGTTTAGAGTATCAAGACAATCCTCTGGTATGTAAACATGGATATGTGCCTGCTAAATTTGTATCCTTCGAAGGACGAAACACAGGCAGGAGGTTTCTACGGTGTCAAGGACATCGTGCAATGATGCAAGGCGGAAGTTGCGGTGTTGTCAAATGGGTAGATCCAGAGTGGCCCAAATCGATGCAGAAAACGCTGGACAAACTATGGGAAGTGACTGTCGAGTTGAAAGAATCCGTATTCAGCTCACTTCTTGTAGTGTTGATGTGAATCTATGGGAACCAGTTGATATGACCAAGCATAAGCAAGATCTCAGGTGGGTGCAAGACAAGGTTATCAAAGTCGAGAAGGAGAGGGACGCGGCATTGGCCCTGAAGGCTAAAGCAGAGCAAGAACTGACTCAAGCAAGGAACGATCTCCACCAGGCCAAAGTCCTGCAGTACACAACTACTAGTATTGACAAGTGCATGAGGAAAAATGCAGAGAAACAATTGAAGATGTGCAAGGAAGATGCTAAAAGGAAGGAGCAGACAATTCGATCCTTGCTCTCACAGGAAGATGCGCATCGGGCCAAGATTAGGAAGATCAAGGAGATGTGTGATAACTAGTTCTATTTAGCTTAAGCTTCGTGCCTTTTTAAGTTGTAATATTTGTACTTGTTGACCTAGCGGTCTGAACTATTGGTCCCAGATTCCAGGGAGGAAAAAATTGCTCTAACCCCGCATTAATTTGTGGAAGAATTTGTGATTTAGATCAATTTCTGCCTCGATTTAGATCTTTGTACTGGATTGGGAACATAACCGTGGACCAAAGACACCTTTTCTACTAGTGTATTCTGACACTGGTGGTTTGTTTAAACGTAATCTACGTGGATTGTGCATCATGCAAATGGCACAGCCACAATTTATAAAGTGGAAGCACGTACACCCGGTTACTGGAGATCCGGGAGCTTCGCCAGATGCAGGGGATGCAGGAGCAAAGAGGCAGTGAGATAGACAGGCTCAAGATTAGGCCAAAAAGTGGTACCCATTTCCTCCTCATCTGGGCATTATCGGTGAGAACATTGCTGTTTATGTTGCCACGTCGTTGTGCAACATCTGAAATAAGTTGCTGCTTCGTGGAGTGTGGCAGCTTAAATAATTTATTTATGTGTCACTTACATTCCGTCGTATTTGGAGACCTCCTGCCCCTCAGCAATCGTGGAACCGGTGGATCATTGTTTTCAGATAGTAGTGGCACAATCACAATTTCGGATTCAACTACTGACTCGGGCGTTTCCAAACCCTAAGTCGCGGTACATTTTACTCAGAGAACGTGGGTAGATTGTTTCTCCTAGCAACGTGCCACACATAGAGCGATCAGAATTTAACAGAATTACATATATAGGTTCAAGTTCAACACATTACTATGCATCTTCATTGCCAGCAGCCATCTTCCGCAGCCTGGGTGCCAAGCCTTCATGTCCACTGGCTTCTTCATTTCCTGCCTTCTTCCTCTTCCTTGGTGCCAATTTTCTTAGCTTCACGTACTCTACATCGCCGGGACAATGGGCACCAGAATCGTGTCCAGCATCATCTTTCCACTCGTTTTTAATTTCTTCGAGCAGCAAAATGACCCACCCGGCAGTCATGTTTCTAACCTTGCGGTGCTTCCTATCAAAGAAACAAGACTGTTACATAACTGCCCAATATCTACAGAGTAAATAAAACAAAAATTACAATTCAGCACAAACATGCGAACCCCAAGCGACCTTTGCTTACCAGGAGCTAATTGCGTTCGAGCAACCACCCTGTCCAAGAATAGAAGGGCGGCTCCTAGTTGCAGCAGCTTCCACATCCAGTACATCATAATTCAGCTCAAACATGCAATCTGAAGCATACCTTTTCATCAACCCAATTAGCTGACTATCACACGATATAGGAACATGGATGCCACGTTCATCCATGAAGCTGAACTTTGTAGTCTGCTTCGGCCATACTTCAACATGATTACGCAGAGCAGCAACCATACCAGATATAGTGCAGATCTGTGCAGGCGCTTCTTCCATCGTGAAACAATGGTGTCCATACCTGTTTCCCTTAGAGTCGTACCTATAGAGGACTACAGTAACCAGGTAAGGGGGGTCCACGCAGATCCCACTTGACAGAAAACTATGGACAAAATATGTTTGTCAGCGATGGGCTAACAAACAATTTGAGGTTCAGTAGCCAGCTAGCAGTTGTAACTAGTGCGAATAGCAAAGAGAAGCGTAGATCTGCCATCCTCCGAGCTGCTCGGCTCGTCAGCGGCAGAGGCGGGCTAGAGCCTCGCAATGGCGGCTATGGCATGCGCCATCGGAGCTCGGGATCAGCGACTGGGCGCAGCAACTGGCCACAGCAACTTGGCGCCGGAAGTCAAATGTCCGAAGGGATCGTCCTGCCTGGAGGGTGGATTCCGACGCCGCCGGTGCTAGGGGAAAGCTGGGAATGGATTTGTGAAATTGGTCAACGCATCCAATCCACTTAGCTGCTCGATTTTCCTAAGAGGTTGCCGCGTTGGCGCCCGTGTCACGGACAGATAACCGACATGTGGGTCCCGACCGTCTACTTCACGGGGCGGTTTAACGGAATGTTTGTATTTGGCAGGGGTGCGATGAGTTTGCCTCGAAATGGCCCCTCTTAGTAGTTGGCGGCCCAACTTTTCGAAACGCGGTAATTTCAGGCAACTTAGGTACCGCCATGTGCTGGACTGCCAACTTTGGTACCACAGACGAACAAGCCCGCCGAGAAGAGCTTCAGATCCCTCCCGATCTAGGGATGGAGATGACGGCGGCTACAGACTCTTTCGTGTATTTTTGATCGGGCCCTTAGGGTTTTCGTCCTGAGGGCATCTTATAGTCGGAAGGGGAGGCTGAGGGGGTGCCGGGAGCTGCCACACCACCCCCTGGCGCGGGCCAGGCCTGGCCGCGCGGCCAGGTGGTGTGGTGGATCCCTGGCCCTTCTCCGTCTCGTATTTTGGCACTTGATCACTTCCGGAAAATAGGCACTTTGGCTTTTGTCCCGTCCAATTCCGAGAATATTCATTTTCTGACTTTCCTGGAACCAAAAACAACAGAAAACAGGCAGCTGGCACTATGGCTCTTGTTAATAGGTTAGTCCAAGAAATCATATGAAAAGTACTCCAAAGTTGGAACAAAACACAAGAAAGTGGATAAAACTAAGCATGGAACATCTAAAATTATGGATACATTTGCAATGTATCAACACCCCCAAGCTTAGCTACTGCTCGTCCTCGAGTAGGTAAGTGATAAAAAGAAAGAATAATTTTTGAGGTGACATGCACCATCAAAGACTTGATCAAAGTATTTGCAAAACATTCAAAGCTGAGATCATAGTACTTCAATCATAACATGAAAGACAAAGTTCTAGCAATAAGCAAAGAGACTATGATGCAACATGAAAAGGCACAAACAAAAGATTCATGAATAACGATGCTTTGCAAGACGTTTGTTTGTTTCACATAAAGAAAACATAGCATAATAGTATTCAGCTTGTCCCTCAATAGAGTAGCAAATATAAATGCATAGGACACCTTCAAAGTTCATAAGAGTGACTAGATACAATAGTTTAAAACAAGCAATATCAAAGTATGCATCAATCAACTAGTCTTGGGACAATGCACATAGAACTAAGAATGGCCACTATGCTCTCAAAGTAGGTGCATAAAGTTAGAAGGTGGAGACTCAATATAATGGTGGAAGAAAGGCCTTTTGTAAAAGGAAGTAGGGATTCAAGTCTCATAAAGAGCTTCCAAAAATTATGGTACTTATAGCTTTCAGCTCTCATTGCCCCTATCATAAGAATCTTGAAGTGATTAAGGTTAAATTGAACAAACTATGGTGTACATGCTTGACGAAGTATAAGTCAGAAATCTCATGTCCCTTGTATACGAGGGTCGCTCCTCATGCTACTCAAGTTTAGTCACCGGTAAGTTCTTGTCATTGTAAGTATATGTGTATCATAGAGAACCGCCAACGGGGTACCCCTTGCCTGATGATACGGAAGAATCCCCATATCAAAATGACAAGGCAAGCAGACAACGAGCATCTCAGCAGTCTTCTTATTTACCATCGGAATATGGTGCTTTTTTCTCTCTTTCCTCTTTTCATAGTATCTCTTTTTTTCTTTTCTCTTTTTTCTCAATATAGGACTCTTTTTTTTATAAGAAGAATGCTTCATAGACAGCTCATTATGGTTACGCCATAGGTTTCCACCATGTCAGCATGGATTAGACCAGCGGCCCAGGCGTTTCTCTAACACATATACATAACTCTATGGACTTACAAGCTCCCCTTTCATTTCACACCGATGACATCCATATACAAAAGAGCAATGTATCAACTAGGTACAAGTACCAAGTGCAATGTTGAAAGCATTCCCCATAAAGCATGGTTCTGCTAATTCCCAACAAATAAGTGCAAGCATATACAACATAGAAGACACAATGGTTCAAGTTTATTAATGGCAAGAAAAGTAAAGTGTGCCATCAAGTTTGTGAGAGCTCTAATCACTAGTTTTCTCATAACAAGTTTAATTTGGAAGGTAAACAAAAGCATGAATATACTTGGAATAGCACAAGCTAGTAGGTAGTTATGGTGGACTCTTTGGAATAACTTGGTTTAGGGAGTTGGATGCATGAGTGGAACTCATACTTGGTTGTGGAGGCTAGCAAAAGACTGGGAGCGACAAACTAAGAGAGCAATAATGGCCATAATCATGTAGAGCGACAAAACACCATTGATGAAAGCATAAAGTGATACTGCAAGTTGAAAACTAAAGGATCATAAAGTCTATGGTGACTTGAGATAGTCATAACATGGTGTGAGCATGTGCCAAGTCAACCCAAATAAAGCATCAAAGGAGAATACCACTATACTATGCTTTAATATGCTAAAACAACACATGATTCATCCAAGGCACATTAAGCAATCTCAATTGTTTATAACAAGTCATGCTACAGCAAAGAATACTAAGCATAAAGACAAAACAATATCAAGCATGGCATGACAAAGCATAGGCCACAGTGAAAAACAAGCTCTCTTTACCACTTAAGCATGAACTTTCCTACTCTTTTTCAAACCAAACCAAGCTATTTGCAAACCAATGTATGAAAGAGGGGGTCCAACCAATTTATTCAGAAAACTAAGCAAACTAAGCAAACAAAAAACCAAAATGAAAACGAAAAAGAAGACGCTCCAAGAACAACACAACTGTGCATGAAACAATAAAAATGAAGCGTTTGGAAGAAACCTGGAATTTTTATTAATGAAGAAGGGGATGCCTTGGGTATCCCCAAGCTTTGACGCTTGTACTTCTTGGATATTTCTTGGGGTGACACGCGTGGCATCCCCAAGCTTGAGCTTTAGTCCATCCTTCATCTCATTACTCATTCCTTCCATACACCTGAAAATTTTCCTTCATACAAAACTTCACACAATCTTTATTAGCAACTACTACTTTGTATTTTTAAGGTTCTAAAGAGAAGTAATATTATAGAAAATACTAGTTTATATTTTTAAAAAGTAAATCAAGTGTGATAAAAATAAAGTTTTATTTCCTTAAAGGAATTTTAGTTAAATATTTAAAAGAGTTAAAAATAAATAAATTCATTTGAAACTCTTAGAATAATACTAGTTATTATAAAAATGCTAAATATCAAAATAATATGAATTTAATAATTCTTGAGTAATGCTTTTCTTTTATTAATTAAAAGAAACTTAAAACCTTTAAAAGGTGGGTAAAACACGCAAAGAAGAAAGAAAACAAATCATGGCATGACATTACTATGCGTTGCATATTGCTTCTTTAAATATTATCCTTACCGAGCAATAATGGTTTTCTGTAGAAACCGAAGCTCAAGGTTAGGTGGAAGTATCCGACTTCACTACCTTGCAGTCACAAGGTAAGTTCATCACTTTCTCATGTCCTTTGAAGAGTCTTTATGAAAGTATTTGAAAATTGTGTGTTATCACCTATGTTCTAAAAGAGACAGAAAATAAATATTTTCCCAAACAAATGAAATGCTATTATCATCCTAAGTGATGATAAATACTAAGAATGACAATGGAATCTAGGATTCCAATTGACGCACAACTAGTACTTAATAACCCATGACATCAGTGATTCTAGCGCCGTATATTACGCGTTAACCATAAAATCTAGAATGGGACGGAGAAATCAGCTAGATCTTCTTCCTTTCGCATGGACGGACGACCTTATCGTGAGGCTATAGCTTCCTTGCGGGGACTTAGCAGATGGGTGGGACTCCTAGCTCCCCGCGATATTGGTGTCTAGACTTTCTGTGAGGGGCTGCCGGAGGTACATCTACCTATATGGGGGTTGCCAGGGACATGATCTGCTCACTGGAGTCTCCAAGGGGTTGCTAGGGTTATATCTGCCTATATGGGGGTTAACGGAGGTATATCTGCTTGGGGAGGTCGTGTCTTCATGCGGGGTCACGGAGAGGGGCAGTGATTGGCTTGGATCACCTACTAGGCCCCACATCAAGGAATTGTGTACAGGAAAGTATGCCTGGTTGTGCAACAAGGAGTGGATATCTTATGGGTAAAGCAACGCACCTCTGTAGAGTGTAAGAATTGTGACATGTTACTCCTTGTTCCGGGAAGGAGCTACGAACGCGGCAGAAAAGGAACTCCATGAAGTTCTGGTCAACCTGTGAAAGCTGATGGGCATAGTTATTGATAATAAAATCAATCTTTGAAGAAATATTTACCAAAACTGCATAGTACCAAGGACTTATAGTCCGAGGTGGTAGTTAGAGCATCAAACTTCCCACCTTGCATATAGTGAACTTGCTGGGTAACGCTGTTACTCACCCTTTTCTTTGAACCCCTTTCTAGACTTTGAGGGCCAGGAGAATGGCCAGGTGTATGCTATGGAGGTCCAGAACGATGTCTACTATGAAGAGTCGTACCTGTCCGGTGGAATCGAAGGGGTGGACTATGGGATACACTATGGAGCTAAAGACAATGAGTCAGAGTAGTTGTTAGGCTAGAGCGTAGTTACCTAGGTTGAGCCGAGCAACACGAACCCTATAGAATAAGCTGTTGAGCTCACGTCTTTATTACCGTTGTGTTTTTATGAAATAAGTTATTTGGTTTGTAAGTTTGAATCACTTGAAGTCTCGAACTTCTGGTATTGTAATAATAAGGAAGTGTGTATGTTTGTAATTTGGACCCGCAATTTTTCTATTGTACCACTCTGAGGGATGTGATATTTACGAAATGGTGTTTTATGGATGTCATGTCAATGACTATAGTGTACTACACTTGCAGTGGTATGCTGGGTCATCGCAGCTGGTATCAGAGCAATTGCTTTGACCTTAGGTTGGAAACCTAGTAAAGGGTATTACCTATAGGAGTCTAGGGGCAATGGTAAAGAGTTCTCTAGATTATATGAGGAATATTCAATTGAGAATATTTCATTATATATTTTAGTGCGATAATTCTTTATTATGATGCATCATTACAACTAATGGTTACTAATTATGAATGTTTTGTATACAGTCAAAATGGCACCAAAGTTTCCAAAACGGACTTTGGCAAGGAAAGAAGAAACTCTCAATGATTATCATGGGACTTTAACTGAACAGCTTCGAGAACTTCTGAGGATTTTTCGTTGCACAACTAATATTCCAGTTAGTACCTTGACATACCATGATGGGCGGATGTTAGCCAAATATCGTGTTAGCATCAAACTACCAGAAAAATATCACGATTTACCAATGGGGGGAAGGTAGAACTCACCTAGCAGCATACCATGTTGCTATTCTGGAGGCAATATCCAATGTTCGGGAGAACAAAGCACAAGAGTTAGCTGGAAGCACATATTCTGTGATTCCTCACGACTCGATAAACATGGAGCCAGTTCCGGATCATCTTACTTTAGTAAAGAAGCATCCAAAATTAGCTTCCAAGTTTATGGATCAGTACCTACTGATAGTTGGGTCTTTGTATAAGACACACCATGTTATTGTGGAGGGTCAGATTGATATGCTGGAGGATTTAACTAATCTAGAATGAAGGGAGAAGTTAGTATCTCAACTGGAGAATGAAGTAGTGGATAGGGTTAGCCCAACTTTTAAGGATATACCTATAGATCCAGCATCTTTTACACCATATCCTTATTCACCTACGCCAAAACCCACTAGATATCCTGATGATGGCACTAGTCATCCAGTACATAATTCTTGGGGAACCGGGGACTCGGAACTACCTATTGCAAATTTCGAAGGATGGAAGTACGGATCGATGGTTGGATCTGCCAGGAATCCTATTCCTGTGGAAGACTCGGTTGGGGATACCGAGCAAACTAGTCGGATGGGAGTGAGGTCTTATTCCGTTGATGGAAGGGATGTTCACGTGGAGGATGTAGAGTCCGATGAGGAAGATACTGAAGAAAGGGTGTTTGAGTCACCAAAACATTATCCTACTCCTTATAACATGCACTATCCAATTATAGCTGAGGACTATCATACTCAACAGAGTACTTGGGGAGCATCAGAAGTGGAATATTCTGTTGATTACTATGGAGTTGGGATTCAGGAGGTGCTTGAAGAAGACAGTGATGAGGATGATTCTGAAGATACCTCAGATGAGTTGGAAGGTATGGACACACTTCAGCTGGATGATGTGTCAAGTCCGGATACTTCTGATACTCAGTATCGTCCATCAAAGAGGCAAGTCGTTCCACAGACGGTGCGTCGTACTTCACGTCAGCACAGTTATACTCCAGGTATGTACGATGAACGTCGCAGCTTCTAGGGAGGAGTATTCCAGTGGGGATACGGAAGTTAGAGTATGAGCACTTGTTGTAGCTAAATAAGTGAGATAGCATCCACATGAGTTGTAATACCTAAATGGTATGGGCTTGTAATGATGTTGTACTAACTAGGTTGTTTGTAATGTATAATATGTGAAATGCATATTTGGTTCGTATTTGGATCTTGTTTTCCCTTGTGTGACTAGTTCTGTGCATGAAGTTGAGCTCAGAACACATATGCATGATGTAATTATGAGTGTTCACTTTATGTTACAAGACTAGGGGGTATGGAAACAGGTGTAAATGACGAGACCGAATAGTAGCGCATGGAGCGCGAAGCTAAGAGTAAGGTGGATGAAGATGCCAGAATGCTAGAAAATTTACCAGCACAACCAATGAGGCCGTTGATGGAGCAGAACTTTATGCAATACATGCAAATGATGCAAGAGTCCTAGAACAAGTTCATGGAGGGGTTACTGGATCGAGTGGGACATCAGAGGGAACCCAAAGGGCGTGGTGTGAGTCTTTCTGACTTTCAAAATGCTAGGCCTTTACCTTTTGCATCTGCTCTTGAGCCAATGGATGCAGAGGATTGGTTAGCAGATACCGAGAGAAAACTTAAGACTATAGGATGCAATGATGAGGAAAAGTTGAGGTATGCAACACATCTTTTAACTGGACCTACAACATCATGGTGGGAGAATCAGTTGGAAATGCAACCTCCAGGTAGGGAGTATACCTGGGAGGAGTTTAAGCAGAGATTCCGTGAATATCATGTTCCAGAAAGTGTTATTGAACTGAAGTGTAGGGAGTTTGAAGAGCTTTAGCGGGGATATACCAGTGTCACGAAATACATCCGGGAGTTCAGTCAACTATCTCGTTATGCTGAGGATGAAGTGAACACTGAGGAAAAGAGGAAGAAATGTTTCCTGTGTGGTCTAAATCTATTTGTGAAGATGCAGCTGAGGTTAACCAATAAGCAGACTTTTCAACAGCTGCTTGATGCATCCATCACATTTGAGGATGATTACAAGAATGTCCAAGAGGATCGAAGGAAGAGAGCAAAGAAGGAAACCAAGAGGATCCAAGCAAGTAAGCCTACACCAAGTTGGAGTTCAAACCAAGGAATCAACCCTTCAATATCAACAACAACCCCAATCGAGGTGCAAATCCAATCGGAAGGAATGTTATCTGTCACAATTGTGGGTTACCCGGGCATTTTCAAAGTGAATGTCAAAAGCCAGTAATCATATGTTATGGGTGTGGTCAGAAGGGGCACATGAAGCCCGATTGTCCCAAGAAACCACCAAGTGGTTGGTCTACATTAGGCGATGGTCAAGCAAGAGGCAGAGGTGGACATCCTAATAGAGGTGGAAGCTATGGCAAGAACGACAATGGCAAGAGAGGCGGGCCTACTGGAAAACTGAATTGCGCAACCTTGGAGGAGGTGGATAACTCGGATCAAGCGGTGATAGGTATGCTCAATATTCTCACAAATCCTGGAAAAGTTCTATTTGATACGGGTGCAACTACTTCATCCATGAACAATTTTGTGATAAGTTCGGGACTAGAAGAGCACCGTTAGAAAAACCTATGACCGTAGTTACTGCTGGAGGGATCATGGTAGTTAGAAACATAAAATTAAATCAAGTTATCTCAATCTATGGCCAAACCTATTATGCGGATCTTTATGTGATCCCATTAAGGGGAATAGCAGTAGTGTTGGGAATGGATTGGATGGCTGAGTATGGGGCTCAGATCAATTGTGAGGATAAAACTGTTTCAATCAAGTCTCCAAGTGGAGGAAGGATAGTCTATCAAGTAGATAAAGATAGTCATATCATGGTAGATCTGCAATTGAACTCAATGAAGGAGGTCAAATTGGAAGGTATTCCTGTAGTGAAGGAACTTCAAGATGTTTTTCCAACAGAGTTACCAGGAATGCCACCTGATCGAGAAATAGAATTCACTATTGACTTGATACCTGGTACATCACCAATAGCCCAAGCACCGTACAAGATGGGACCAAAAGAATTAAAAGAGCTTAAGGAGCAAATTGATGAGGTAACCAGAAAAGGATTTATTCAGGAAAGTATATCCCCATGGCGAACTTCGCTAATTTTTGTGGATAAAAGAGATGGAGGACGAATAATGGGTGGTGATTACAGAAATCTCAACAATGTTACCATCAAGAACAAATACCCATTACCAAGAATTCAAGATCTATTTGATCAAGTCAAAGGAGCTGGAGTGTTTTCCAAGATTGATCTAAGATCAGGATACCATCAGATAAAAATCAAACCTGAAGATGTTCCAAAAACAACTTTTGTGTCAAGATATGGTCATCATGAGTATCTCGTCGTACCTTTTGGATTGACCAATGCACCAGCAATATTCATGAACCTTATGAACAAAATCTTCATGCTGTATCTGGGTAAGTTTTTCATAGTGTTTATTGATGATATTTTGATATGCTCAAAGGATAAAGAAGAGCATGCTGACCATTTGACGATAGCGTTGCAAATCTTGAGAGAACATAAGCTGTATGCTAAATTTAGCAAGTGTGAATTTTGGTTCGACAAGATAGAATTTCTTGGTCATGTAATCAGTAAGGATGGAATTGCGGTAAATCCATCCAAAGTTCAATCAATATTGGAATGGAATGCACCAACTAATGTGAAACAAATCTGAGGTTTCTTAGGCATGGCAGGCTATTATCGGAGATTCATTGAAGGTTTTTCCAAGATAGCTGGACCAATGACCAAATTGCTAAGAAAGAATGCACCATTCATATGGGATGAGAAGTGCGAAGCAAGTTTTCAGGAATTGAAAACCTGATTAACAACCACACCAATCCTAGCTATACCGGAAACCAGAAAAGATTACACAGTATATTGTGACGCATCCAAAGAAGGACTAGGATGTGTGCTAATGCAAGATCGCAAGGTAATTGCTTATGGGTCTAGACAACTCAAACCACATGAAGTTAATTACCCAACACATGATTTGGACTTAGCAGGTGTGGTCTTTGCTTTAAAGGGATGGAGACATTTTCTCTATGGAGCAAGATGTGAACTATGCACAGATCATAAAAGTCTTAAATATTTCTTTACTCAGAAGGAACTGAATATGAGGCAGAAAAGATGGCTGGAGTTGATCAAGGATTATGATCTTACAATTAACTATACTCTAGGAAAGGCCAATGTAGTAGTAGATGCTTTAAGTCGGAAGATTACGAATACTCAACCCATCAATATTGAATTACCAAAAGAGTTATAAATGGATTTGGAAAGGTTAGAAATACAATTCTTAACGACAGAAGTTCGTGTAGGCTTAGCTACCATGAGGGTTGTAGAAGAGCAAATCAATGATTTTCGTCATGAGATCTATCGACATCAACTTGATGGTCCATTTATTGCAGAAGAAATCAGAAGAATTTCCGAAGGACAAAAATCAGTTTTTCACCTAGGAGATTATGGATCTTTATGGTTCCAAAACCGTCTTTGTGTACCAGATGTACCGGAGATCAGAGAGGTGATACTCCGAGAAGCACATGAGACACCGTATTCAGTTCATCTAGGAAGTACAGAGATGTACATGGATCTTAAGGAGTTATTCTAGTGGAATAACATGAAGAGAGACATTGCAAAATATGTATCTGAATGTCATACTTGTCAAAGGTTAAAAGCAGAACATCAAAGTCCAGCAGGACCATTACAACCTTTAGAAATTCCGGAATGGAAATGTGACGTACTTGGTATGGATTTTATCATAGGATTGCCCATGACACTGAAGCGGAAGGA
The DNA here is from genome assembly GCA_916181665.1 of Avena sativa. Lineage (NCBI taxonomy): Eukaryota > Viridiplantae > Streptophyta > Magnoliopsida > Poales > Poaceae > Avena > Avena sativa. Next base: position 370,868,535 of record OV702290.1, read on the forward strand.
TATGATATGGGTGATTGTGGATAGATTCACGAAAAGTGCACATTTTATTCTGGTAAATCAAAAAGATAATGCTAAGAAGTTAGTGGAAATCTATGTCAAAGAGATAGTGAGTAAGCACGAAGTACCCAATATCAGATAGATGATCTGTGTTTACTTCAGCATTTTGGAAACAATTACATGAAGCACTTGGCTCAAAGTTGGAGTTGAGCACAACATATCATCCCGAAACTGGAGGCCAGACGGAAAGAACCAATCAAATCTTGGAGGACATGATTAGAGCTTGTGCATTAGATTTTTGAGGTTCGTGGGAAGATCATCTACCATTAGCTGAATTTTCGTACAACAATAGCTATCAAAGTAGTCTGAAAGCAGCACCATACCAAGTACTTTATGGTAGAAGATGTAGATCACCAATATGTTGGTATGAGCCTAGTAGTAGCAAGGAATTTGCACCAGACTATATCAAGGAGAAGCAAGATACTATCGATATTATTAGAGATCGATTGAAGATAGCTCAAAGTCGACAGAAGAGTTATGCTAATCAAAGTCGGAGATCATGGCATCTAGAAGTGGGGGATATGGTATATCTCAAAGTAAGTCCAATGAAGGGACTTAAGAGATTCGGAGCCAAAGGAAAACTAAGTCCAAGATATATCAGACCATTTAAGATACTGAGTCAGAATAGGACAATAGCTTATGCTCTGAGTTACCAAAAAGATTGTCTCAAGTTCATAATGTTTTCCATGTGTCACGATTACGGAAATGTCTTAAAGTTCCCGATGATGCAATTACACATCAAGAAATTGAGTTACAAGCAGATTTGACTTATGTTGAGAAACCCTGTAAAATTCTGGAAGAGAACTAGAAAAGGTTGAGAAATAGGGCAATCAAATACTGCAAATTACAATGGGAACATCACCCGGAGCGAGAAGCCACATGGGAGAAAGAGGATTACTTAAAAGAGGCATATCCAGAACTATTCAGGTACACATCAGCAAACTTCGGGACGAAGTTTAATTTAAGGGGGGAAGTCTATAACACCCCAGCATTTAGGAACCAACGAAGGGTAGAAATAGGAATCTGTGCATATGCATGCATTCATCTGTAAAATCGGGGTAAATTTTTTGCCAAATAAAAACCTAAAGAGATCAAAGTTTCTTCCACTAACCAGAGGTAGGAATAGCTCTCTGAAGTGATTGCTATAAATTTTGACATGACCTTTAGGCATTATTGTGTTTTGGGGGGAATATTTTGAATTAAAATTTGAAATTTAAATTATTTGAAAATATTTGAAAATTAGAAGTTAGAAACAAAAAGGGATTTCCAAAAGGCTGCATTAACATTGATTGATTATATATTAAACAACAATATGAATTAACACAAGAAACTTCAAATAATAAATGAATTCTTATTTCTTTTCTTTATTCCATAATAAGATTACAAATGGAGATATTTACACCAAGACAGAATATTACAAGGAATAGAGTCCAGTAAAATGAATCTTTATTAAATCATAAAAATATTGTTACAAGGTTCTTTATAATAAGAATAGAAGGAGATTACAATAAGAATCTATACTACCTATTTATTCCTATACTACATCTTGAGCATCCATACCTTGTTCCTGCAAAATAAGGTAAACCACTCAAAAAAAGAAATAAAATATTAGTTGATTAGTTTTACTCTCAGTGGTGAACAGTGAAGTGCACTATTCATATTACATCATAGAGAAATTAAAAGGGGCAAATTTCACCGATGTGTAGTATCTGTTCTTTTAAGAAAATATCTCCGGTGCCACATTATAAGCCAAGTAGAAAAGTGGTAAGTTTCACCAGGATAAGTAATAGTAAAAGGATGGGGGAGTTTAAACCAGATTTACTTGATCTCATCCATAGCCAAAGTAAATAGTGAAGCAGCTCACACACCTAAAATAGTAAAAGGATGGGGGAGTTTAAACTAGATTTACTTGATCTCATCCATAGCCAAAGCAAATAGTGAAGCAACTCACACACCTAAATGCATGCATTGAGGTGTCAGCAGCAGAGAGCAAAGGGGCAGTTTAAATCATAACAGCATAGAGCAAAGCAAGCTTTTCTATTCACTTTGCAGAGAGCCCAACCACAGTTTGTCACTAGAACATCCAAGAACAGCAACAGATCTTGCAACCATACCACGAGATCAAGTCACTTTCCACCACAGAAAACCCAGGAGATCACCGGCAAAGATGGTGACTTGAGGAGGGGGATGTACTAGGTGGAAAGCAATGCCACACAGGAGCAATAGATAAGTGGACATATTCATGTTCTTGCAAGCACATGATAAGTGGACATATTGGACAACAGATAATAAATATCCAGATAAGGCATGTGTTCTTGCACAGGCAGAGTCCCAGACCAACATCACTGACACTGATCTATTTTTATCTAGATAGATACGCATCACAACTGCTAGTACATGGCACATTCCCAGAAGGGTAGCACCTTTGTACCTAGCAGGTTCATATCTGCTTGAGTACAAGCTCAAGCATATCCTCTTCAACAAAGATAATCATCTTCCTAAATGATTTAGGAATCATAAATAGACACTTTATTTTAGAAAGGACAGTAAAGACCAACGTTGTCTATCACTAGGCCACAATGTTTAGAAACCACTAAGTTTAATCACTTTCCTACAAGCATATAGGAATCATATCTTTATAAATCATCTCCTTATTAATCACAGAGCAGAGACTAGCACTAGTAATTTTGGATTTACACAGTAGCAGGATTAAATCCTGAGACTAAACACATTAGTGCTTCACAAGTAAGCAATTAACCAAGCATCAGTACGGAGAGCATCCCAACTCAACTCCATAGTAGTAAATCCACAACCACAACAACTTGGGCATCCACATTAAACTAAGCATGCTTTTACAAAGAGTTTTATGATAGAGAACATGGTAACAAAAGCATGATCAGCATAGTGTTCTCTGATAGAGAACAGAGTAACAAACATGCTCAACAGAGATTGATACTACACTAACAGTAGATCAACATCAAAGGATTAGCATAGGCAAGATCAACCCTTGAGTTATGTTAAATCACCACTATAAGGGGAATGAACCCTAGGAATTTAGGGATGAACCCTAAATGGGGAAATCCATCACAAGTGACCACATGGCATAGAATAGAGGCAAGGTAGAGCACAGAGAAGAGAATAGGGCACTTACTCGAGGTCCTTGTAAGGTTATCGAAGAGAAGCAGAGAGGAGGTCGACGATAGAGAGGTGGCGGCATGGCGAGCACCCCAAGGGGGCACTGCAACCCGCGCCTGCACACGGCAGTGGCGACCATGGAAGAGCGGCACCACGAGCACCACAACATCATCGAGGGAGCGCCAGAGCACGACGGACCCCAAACCCTAGCCACGAGGTGGGGGTTAGCACGGCCAGCGGAGAGCGCCAGCGCCAGATCGAGCAGGACATCGTCGAGCAACGGAATCATCCGTATCGTCTTGCACCGCGACAACGGACATGGCGGCCTGGGGAGGCCGGAATCACCCGCAGCGGTGGCGACATCGAGAGGCCAGAGAGGGTGTCACGCGAGATATAAGAGAGAGAAGAGAGCGAGTGGGTGGTACAGGGCCGGGTGTGAGGAGCCCAGTACTACCCAGGGGCGTTTGCCAGCCCAAGCTGGTAGGGTCGGACTGGGCCAGCCCAGTGGGACAGGGCCGTGTTTTAAAAGAAGGACTTATGTAAAATACCTAATTACAAATATATCCCTGAGATAAATTAGGCCCTAGAAACAAATCCTAAAACTACAAATAATATATTTATGAAATCACAAAAATATCCTCTATCCAATAAAAATAATATATAATAATTTTAAGTAATTAAATGTAAATCTATTATTAAAATTGTCTATATTCCTTCTGGAAATTTAAAAAATATACAAAACACCTAAAATTGAATAAAATTCATTTTTAAGGTTCGAAAGGGAAGTACTATTATAGAAAATACAGGTTTGTATTTTTGAAAAGTAAATCAAGTGTGATAAAAATAAAGTTTTATTTCCTTAAAGGAATTTTAGTTAAATATTTAAAAGAGTATAAAATTAAATAAATTCATTTTTAAACTCTTAGAATGATACTAGTTATTACAAAAATGCTAAATATCAAAATAATATGAATTTAATAATTCTTGAGTAATGCTTTTCTTTTATTAATTAAAAGAAACTTAAAACCTTTAAAAGGTGGGTAAAACACGCAAAGAAGAATGAAAACAAATCATGGCATGAGATTACTATGCGTTGCATATTGCTTCTTTAAATATCGTCCTTATCGGGCAATAATGGTTGTCTGTAGAAATAGGAGCTCAAGGTCAGGTGGAAGTATCCGACTTCACTACCTTGCAGTCACAAGGAAAGTTCATCACTTGCTCATGTCCTTTGAAGAGCCTTTATGAAAGTATTTGAAAATTGTGTGTTATCACCTATGTTCTAAAAGAGACAGAAAATAAGTATTTTCCCAAACAAATGAAATGTTATTATCATCCTAAGTGATGATAAATACTAAGAATGACAATGGAATCTAGGATTCCAGTTGCCGCACAACTAGGACTTAATAACCCATGACATCAGTGATTCTAGCTCCGTATATTACGCATTAACCATAAGATCTGGAATGGGATGGAGAAGTCAGTTGGATCTTCTTCCTTTCGCATGGACGGATGACCTTATCGTGAGGCTATAGCTTCCTTGCAGGGACTCAGCAGATGGGTGGGACTCCTAGCTCCCCGCGATATTGGTGTCTAGACTTTCCGTGAGGGCTGTCGAAAGTATATCTGCCTATATATGGGGTTGCTAGGGACATGATCTGCTCACTAGACTCTCCAAGGGGTTGCAAGGGTTATATCTGCCTATATGGTGGTTAACGGAGGTATATATGCTTAGGGAGGTCGTTTCTTCATGCGGGGTCGCGGAGAGGGGCAGTGATTGGCTTGGATCACCTACTAGGCCCCACATCAAGGAATTGTGGACAGGAAAGTACGCCTGGTTGTGCAAGAAGGAGTGGATCTCTTATGGGGAAAGCAACGCACCTCTGCAGAGTGTAAGAATTGTGACATGTTACTCCCTACTCTAGGAAGGAGCTATGAACGTGGTAGGAATGGAACTCCATGAAGTTTTGGTCAACCTATGAAGGCTGATGGGCATAGTTTTTGATAATAAAATCAATCTTTGAAGAAATGTTTACCAAAACTGCATAGAACGAAGGACTTATAGTCCGAGGTGGTAGTTAGAGCATCAAAATTCCCACCTTGCATATAGTGAACTTGCTGGGTAACGCTGTTACTCACCCTTTCCTTTGAACCCCTTGCTAGACTTTGAGGGCCAGGAGAATGACTAGGTGTATGCTACGGAGGTCCAAAACAATGTCTACTATGAAGAGCCGGACCTGTCTGGTGGAATCGAAGGAGTAGACTACGGGATACACTATGGAGCTGAAGACAACAAGTCAGAGTAGTTGTCAGGATAGAGCGTAGTTACCTAGGTTGAGCTAAGCAGCATAAACCCTATAGAATAAGCTGTTGAGATCACTTCTTTATTACCGTTGTGTTTTTCGTTCTTCCACTGAACTTACAAAATAAGTTATTTGGTTTGTAAGTTTGAATCACTTGAAGTCTCGAACTTCTGGTATTGTAATAATAAGGAAGTTTGTAAGTTTGTAATTTGGACCCGCAATGTTTCTATTGTACCACTCTGAGGGATGTGATATTTATAGAACGGTGTTATGTGGATGTCATGTCAACGACTATAGTGTACTACACATGCAGTGGTATGCTGGGTCACCGCAGATGGGGCAACAAGCGTTCGCCAAATTCATGGCGGCTCCCCACTATGCTTACAACATGATGAAGCTCTCGGGCCCATGCAGAATGATCACTGTGCACAGCGACCCTAACATGACCTTGGAGTGCGAAGATAATGACACCAAGCTTGGTGATACCTTCGATCTAGATTATGGATGTAGTATAGCTTCTTTTTCCCTAGTAGACCTAGGTTATCGAATCCTCGGGAAGCAAATGCGTAGTGAAGTTACTTTAACGGACCTTCGGGAGTTTTAGAATTCCCTTTGTGTTTTTACCGGACCAATAGCTTGCGTCTTTTTGTTGTTGTCGATGATGGAGAGAGAGGGCCTAGGGCGTTCGGTTTCACCTGTAGTTGTGCAAGACATCTGATGGAAATAAAAGATAGAAATAAAGTATGCATGTACTTGTTAGAGCAAGATAAATTATATGTGGGCAGTACATCCATAATTGCTATTGCATTCGCAATTACTTATAGCAATAACTTACTAGTCTCATCCATAGAAGAAAGAGAACTAATGATATGCATAGTGATGTCACCGTTAATCCCAAGTAAATCCCTCACATACAGCCGTACTACCCCTTCTGTCACTGGGGTTCCCAACCTGTAGATCAGTCATTACTCATAATCCCTATACCTAGCTCAACCCTCGGGGTCTTGGGTACCTGACAAGTCCTTAGATTGAGGCAAGAGAGGATACAATAATCCTCATGTCATACAAACTAATACATGATCCCATCTATGATAAATAACATGCACAGTTGGTACATTTTTAGGCCGAAGCCCTTAGCCCAAGGAGAATTACTCACACATAGAGATGATCTCAACAATCATAAACATTGTAAATAAAATCATAAGATTGATAGAAATTGAAGGGAATATGCCCAGAGAGGCAATAATAAAGTTGTTATTATATATATTCCAAGTATATGATAGATGTTTATTTTGCATGCTATAATTGTATTAATTTGGAAACGTCAATACATGTGTGTTTAATAAACAAAAGGAAAGTTCCTAGTTATGCCTCTCTTATAAACTAGCTCGTTGATTAACAAGATGATCAAGGTTTCCTGATCATGGACATTGGATGTTGTTAATAACAAGGTCACAACATTAGTGGAATGATGTGATGAACATTCATCCGAAGTATAGCATTACGATCGAAGTCATTGTGTTTATATTGCTACAACATCTAAACAAAGTAATTCTAGTCCTTAGACCATGAGAACATGTTAATCACTAACACTGGAAGAGTATCTTGATAAGATCAAACATCACACAGTGAAAGGGTGATTATAAAGGTGGATTCAGTACTACAAAAGTGTTATGTAGAGGCTCATGGATCAAGAGTGGGATTTGTCCATCCCGATGATAGATAGATATACTCTGGGCCCTCTCGGTGATATCACATTGGTGAGCTTGCAAGCAAGTGATCAGATCACTAGAATGTTATATCACGGGAACAAGAAAATAGTACATGTCGGTAACGAGATCAAACTAGGTATGGAGATACCGATGATCGAATATCGGACATGTAATATATTGCGAGACAAATGGATTTAGGTACTAGCGTTAAAGGTTCTCACGATCACAGAAGTCATCGTTGAATGTGTAGGAGTCGGTATGGATCTCCAGGTCTCGCTTCTGATTATTGATCTGAGAAGGGTCTCGATTATGTCTGCATTATTCACGAACCGTAGGGTGACACACTTAAGGGACACCAACACCATTTTGTAGAAAATATGTTTCACACGAATGAATTGCAAAGTGCTGCAATTATTTCAATAGACACCGAAACTGTTTCGGGTGAAATTGCTGAAATTGGTTCTACATGTAATATTGAAACCTTGTAACTACAAATTTCTGAATAAAATTAATAAAATAGTTTTATTAAATGAGAGAGCATTAAATTTGGAGAAATTTAATGCATTTAAAGTGAAGACTTTAAAGGGGAATGTTAAGGGGCAAATTTATGTGGAGGGGGTTACCGCCACATGAATGGGGGAGGTGAGGGGTCACCCCCCATGGGGCGCCGACCATGGGGAGGGCTACCCCCTCCTCCTATAAAAGGCCCCCCTCTCACTCCTTCCTCACACCTCCTCGTGAAGGATCTCTCTCCCCCTCTAGTATTATTTCCCCATGGTCTCGGATTAGCGAGATACATGTTCCGGTGGCATTTCGTCTAGAAGGAGTTGCTGCTTCCGCTGCATCGCTAGAGCAAGGAGGCAGAGGTTGTTCGGTGGCCTAAACGTGTGTGCGAGTGCGGATGCGCTGCTGGTTTGCGGCATGATGTCTATGCACTTCTATTCTTGTAGACAATTGTTGGGCCTCCAAGTGCAGAGGTTTGTAGAACATCAACAGGTTTTCCCTTAAGTGGATCACCCAAGGTTTATCGAACTCAGGGAGGAAGTGGTCAAAGGTATCCCCTCTCAAGCAACCCTGCAATCAAGATACAAGAAGTCTCTTGTGTCCCCAACACACCCAATACACTTGTCAGGTGTATAGGTGCACTAGTTCGGCGAAGAGATAGTGAAATACAAGTGGTATAGATAATTATAAGAGGTAATAGTGATAGAAAATAGCTTAATGGTGTGGAAAACTCTCATATAATTATAAGATTGATGGTGTGATAATAGCTTGATGGTGTGATAATTATAAGTAAAACTGAAATAAAGATAGAACCAAGCAAAATGTAATAGATCTAATAGAAAACGGTGTTTCAGTGCTTAGAAACAAGGCCTAGGGATCATACTTTCACTAGTGAACACTCTCATATAAATATAATCTTCTTTATGATACTACTCTTAACTACTCTCCGGTTGGACACTCTAATCATTGGTAGGGCTATAACAGCACACCTCAAAGTTCATCTTTCCCATCTAGAAACCCCACACTGTCACCTTGAGCACTAGATGGTTCAAACAAACACCACAATTTCATAAAGACATCCAACTCCAAATATAACTCATAACAAGTATTTTAAATTTCTAGTCTAAGTGCCACCATGGTGTGCACACTGTCAACTTCACACACATGGGGAGAGCAGAGATCTATTAAAGCATTTGAGTAGCAAGGTAGATCTACTTGATTACAAAGCTCATGATCACAATATGATCACGCATAGAGAGAGAGATGAACACATAGCTACCAGTAGAACCCTTAGCCTCGAGAGAGAACTCCTCCCTCCTCATCATGGGAATCAACAATGGTGATGGAGATGGTGGTGGAGATTGATGGAGATGGCTGCGAGGGCACTTCCCCGTCCCGGCAGGGTGCCGAAACAGAGACTTTCTGTCCCCCGAATCTCCCCTTTGGTGGCGGCTGCGATACGAAACTTTTCGTGGCTGTAGGCTTGACGATTTAGGGTTTTTGCATTGGGAGGCATCTTATAGGCGAAGAGGCAAGGTCGATGGGCGGCTAGGGGGCCCACACCACCTGGTGGCGCGGCCAGGGCTAGCCCGCGCGACCACATGGTGTGGCCACCCTGTGGCCCCTCTCTGTCTCTCCTTCTGGCGCCGTGAATCTTCCGGGAAAATAACGACTTTGGCTTTTGTCCGGTCCAATTCCGAGAATATTCATTTTCTGACTTTCTGGAACCAAAAACAGTAGAAAACAGGCAACTGGCACTGTGGCACTTGTTAATAGGTTAGTCTAAGAAAGTGTATAGAAAGTACTCCAAATTTGGAACAAAACACAAGAAAGTAGATAAAACCAAGCATGGAACATAAAATATTATGGATACGTTAGCAACGTATCAAAATCCCCAACCTTAAATCCTGCTCGTCCTCGAGTAGGTAAGTGATAAAAAGAAAGAATAATTTTTGAGGTGACATGCACCATCATAAACTTGATCAAAGTATTTGTAAAACATTGATAGCTGGGATCATAGTACTTCAACATAGTATGAAAGACAAAGTTCTAACAATAAGACATAGCAACTATGTTGCAACAAGAAAAGACACAAACAAAAGATTCATGAATAACAATGATTTGCAAGACGTGTGTTTGTTTCACATAAAGAAAACATAGCATAGTGGCATTTAGCTTGTCCCTCATAGAGTAGCAAACATAAATGCATAGGACACCTTCGAAGTTCATAAGTGTGACTAGATACAAATAGTTTAAAACAAGCAATATCAAAGCTATGCATCAATCAACAAGTCTTGGGACAATGCACATAGAACTAAGAATGGCCACTATGCTCTCAAAGTAGGTGCATAAAGATAGAAGGTGGAGACTCAACATAAAAGTAAAAGAAAGGCCTTCATAGAAGGAAGTAGGGATTCAAGTCTCATAAAGAGCTTCCAAAAATTATGGTACTTATTAGCTTTCAGCTCTCATTGCCCCTATCATAAGCATCTTGAAGTGATTAAGGTTAAAGTGACACAACTAAGAGGATATGCTTGACAAGTTATAAGCCGAAATCTCATGCCCCTTACTTACGAAGACCGAACCACATGCTACTCAACTTTAGTCACAAGTAAGCTCTTGTCATTGTAAGTACATATGTATCATAGAGAACCACAAATGGGGTACCCCTTGCACATGATATATGAGCTATCCCATAATCAAAATGACAAGGCAAGCAAACAATGAGCATCTCAGCGATCTTTTTATTTGCTATTTGCATAGGTTTTTATTGAGGATGCTTCATAGAGTGCTCATTATGGTTATGCTGCAAGTTTCCACCATGATTAGGTATGGCTTAGGCTAGCGGCCCAGGCGTTTCTCTAACACAAATACAAACTCCATGATTTTACATGTTCCCCTTTTATTTCACACCGCCGGGATCCATAAGCAAAAGAACATGATATCAACGGGGTACAAAGTACAAGTGCATTGTTGAAAGCGTTCCCCATGATACATGGTTCTACTAACTTCAACTTATAAAGCGCAAGCATATACGCAACAAACATGGACGCAATGGTACAAGTTTATTAAATGCAAGAAAAGTAAAGTGTGCCATCAAGTTCATGAGAGCTTTAATCACTAGTTTTCTCGTAACAAGTTTAATTCGGAAGGTAGATAAAAACATGAATATACTTGGAATAGCATATGCTAATAGGTAGGTATGGTGGACTCTTTGGAATAACTTGGTTTTAGGAGTTGGATGCATGAGTGGAACTCATAATTGGTTACGGAGGCTAGCAAAAGACTGGGAGTGACAAACTAAGAGAGCAATAATGGCCATAATCATGCAAAGCGACAAAACATCATTAATCAAAGCATAAAGTGATACTACAAGTTGAAAACTAAAGGATCATAAAGGCTATGGTGACTTGGGATAGTCATAACATGGTGTGAGCATGCGCCAAGTCAACCCAAATAAAGCATCAAAGGAGAATACCATAATACTATGCTTTAATATGCTAAAACAACGCATGATTCTTCAAAGTCACATTAAGCAATCTCAATTGTTTATAACAAGTCATGCTACAGCAAAGAATACTAAGCATAAAGCCAAAACAATATTGAGCATGGCATGACAAAGCATAGGCCACAGTCAAAATCAAGCTCTCTTCACCACTTAAGCATGAACTTTCCTACTCGTTTTCCAATCCAAACCAAACTATTTGAAAACCAATGTATGAAAGAGGGGGTCCAACCAATTTATTGAAAAAACTAAGAAAACGAAGCAAACAAAAAACCAAAACAAAAACGAAAAAGAAGACACTCCAAGAACAACCCAACTATGCATGAAACAATAAAAATGAAGTGTTTGCAAGGAACCTGTGATTTTATTGATGAAGAGGGGGATGCCTTGGGCATCCCCAAGCTTTGACGCTTGTACTTATTGGATATTTCTTGGGGTGACACGCGGGGAATCCCCAAGCTTGAGCTTTAGTCCATTCTTCATCTCATTACTCATTCCTTCCATACACCTGAAAATTTTCCTTCATACAAAACTTCACACAATCTTTATTAGCAATATTAGTGCACTCAAGATAATAAGTCTCTAGGTTCAGTTCCAACACCAATAAAACTTCCATTAAAACACTAGCTACTGTAGCACTTCCCTCAAAAATCTCAATTCCCCAAAATAACTCAAAAAGGAACCAACAAGAAGCAAATGCAAATAATGGCAGAAATCTGTCAAAACAGACCAGAAGGTAAAAACCAATTTTTTCGAAGACCTTCTGTTGCTCAAATAGAAAAGTGTTGAACTAACTAAAGTTAGATAACAACCTGAGGCAGAATCACAAAAATTCACGCGTCAAAAGGACGTACAGATATTTTCCACGAATTTTTACGGTGAAGCACAGAAATCTGTTTCGGGACAACAACTTTCCCAATCATTACTTCTCTCTCATTAGAGGTTACTCTTGGCACAAAAAGCAAATAAAAAAGATAAGGAGCGGAGTAATAACTACCAAGACTCATATAAAACTTTTGGGTTATCTTACAATAAGATTTTTCTTTAACGCCTTTAAGTTAGGCATGATAGTTTGAGAGAATGCTCACATAAGAAATATGAATTGAAGTAAAAGAGAGCATCAAGAAGCAAATTCAAAGAACATTTAAGTCAAACCCTCTTCCTATGCATAGGAATCTTGTAAATAAACAAGTCATGAAAGCACAAAGCAACAAGCATAGGAAAGCAAAACAAGTGCAACTTCAAGACTTTCAACATAAAGAGGGGAAACTTTATATTGTTGAGACACATAAAACCATGTTTCCCTCTCTCATAATAACTTTCAGTAGCATCATGAATAAAATTAACAATATAACTATCACATAAAACATTCTTATCATGAGCCACATGCTTAAAAGAATTAATACTCTCCACATAAACATAGTCATTCTTATTAATTGTGGTGGGAGAAAATTCAACAAAATAGCTATCATTATTTTTTTCATCACCATAATCATCAAATATAGGAGGCATATTGTAATCATAATTAATTTCCTCCTCAATAGTAGGTAGACTGAAAATATCATAATCATCATTGCAATCATCATATATTGGAGGTATAGTATCATCATAAGCAATAGAATAGTTATCCTCCAAAGTGTGTTCATTTGTATCATCATTGGAAGGATCATGGATAACACTAATAGTATAGCAATTATTAATATCATCATTTTCAGAATTGGTACCGAAGAGATTTTCAATATCAAAAGTAGTGTGCTTTTCCCAATCATGATCACTACTATAGGTAATAGGCATAGGAACATCATCAAGTTCAGACTCATCAAAAATTATAATAGGAGCAACATGCTTAGGGGAAAATACCGTTTCCTCTCTCCTTTTACTCCTCCTTTTCTTCTTTTTCTTCTTATCTTTAGGAGGGAGAGGCTTGAAAGGAAGCTTCTCCATATACCCTGGTTCATTGTTAGAGACAATAGAAGAAACTTTGGAGGATTCCTCCTTTTCATTAATAAGAACAAAACACATATTAGTCCTGTCATATTTTGGTAAAACCTCATCTTTTATAATATTTTGTATGTAAGTATTTGTATGGAAATTATCAACACAATAAATATGGCAACCATGCAGGACACTATTCATATCAAAAGCACCCATATCTGCCAAAGAGGTTTTTCTTGATAACTCTTCACATCCCAAAAATAATGTAAGTTCATCATGCTGATTAGGAGTGATCATGTCATCACAATACAAACTTGCAGTACTCATTGGATTAGAAGGGCTATTATTATGGCCTGAGCATTCAAAATTGAAATGACCCACTTCAAAGCAAAGTTGACAAATAAAAGGATAGAGGGCACCGACTTTTTTACCAAGATCATTTAGATCCCTATACCACGTTCTAGTTTTTTCATTCTTGTGGGTGATACAATATTCTTCTCAATTTGATTATTCTCACAAGCTCTATGTATTCCACAAAAATTAACATGCTTATAATAAGTAGTACTTTCAGAGATTTGAGCATGTTTATTGCTATCATTAATAACAATTTCGTTTTCCACGCAAGTGTCTTTATAAGGCTCATGATACATGTACCATTTTCTTTAGGAGCATTAATTTGAGAAGCAAAGGTTCTATAACAATCAACAAGAATTTGAGGATCAAGACCATATTTAGCACTAAGTTCTTGAAAATCAGCAGTTTCAGCGAAAGACTTAATGCAATCATACTCATAGTTTATACCTGGTTCTTTACGTTTCTTGTTATCCCAATCTTCGGTATTGCTTTGAATTGTTTAAAGAAGATCCCACTTAGCTTTGACCTCCTTACTTGTGAAGGATCCCTCTAAACAAGTATCTAGATAGTCCTTGTAATGTCCTGAAAGCCTTGCATATAAATTATTAATAACAATATTACTAGGGAGCTCATGAATGGGACACTTGAGCATTAGTGACTTCAATATCCCCCATGCTTGGGCAATACTTTCTCCATCATGTGGATGAAAATTATAAATGTAATTCCTATCTTTATGAATTTCATGAGGAGGATAAAATTTAGAGTAGAAGAGAGATTCAAGTTCCTTCCACTCCAAATGATGAGGATCATCTAGTAGCTCATACCACTCCCTTGCTTTGCCCTTAAGTGAAATAGGGAATAACTTCCTCTTAACTTGGTTCATTGAAATACCTGCACACTTGAACAACTCGTATAATTCATGTATAAAGAGTAAATGATCACCAGGATGAACAGTTCCATCTCCAAAATAGCAGTTATTCATAACACGTTCAACAATTTTTATAGGTATTTTAAAAGGGATGCTTTCAGTATGTGGATTTAAAATATCACAAGTATCATCAGAATTACCACATATGGGAGATAAAGTATCATCAGAGAAAATTTTCTTCTTTAAAGCTGGGGAACTAAAAAGATCATTTTCATAAAAACCAACTTCCCCAAGCTTAGAAGTTTCCATAGCCTTAGTAACAATGGTGTTCAAAAGATTCATACTAATAACATTGCTATTAGCATGTAAAGAAAGTTCCATGGGTTTTTTAATTTTCTTTTCAGACAATTCATATTCTAACTTAGGAAAGATACTGAAAAGCTCTCTAATTTTGTTGTTGTTTTCCATTAAGCCTAACTAGTGAAAACAAGAAACAAAAAGACAAAATTGCAAAATCTAAAGGAAATAACTTCGAGCACTCACACCGGAGGATGTGAGTACCTTTTACCTTACCTCCTCGGCAACAGCGCCAGAAAATAGCTTGATGTCTACGCACTTTTATTCTTGTAGACAGTTGTTGGGCCTCAAAGTGCAGATGTTTGTAGAACAGCAGCAAGTTTTCCCTTAAGTGGTTCACCCAAGGTTTATCGAACTCAGGGAGGAATTGGTTAAAGGTATCCCCTCTCAAGCAACCCTGCAATCAAGATACAAGAAGTCTCTTATGTCCCCAACAAACCCAATACACTTGTCAGGTGTATAGGTGCACTAGTTCGGCGAAGAGATAGTGAAATACAAGTGGTATAGATAATTATAAGTGGTAATATTGATATAAAATAGCTTGATGGTGTGGAAAAGACTAAAGTAAAACTGAAATAAAGATAGAACCAAGCAAACATGTAATAGATCTAATAGCAAATGGTGTTTCAGTGCTTAGAAACAAGGCATAGGGATCATACTTTCACTAGTGAACAGTCTCATATAAATATATTCTTCTTTATGATACTACTCTTAACTACTCTCTGGTTGGACACTCTAATCATTGGTAGGGCTACAACAGCACACCTCAAAGTTCATCTTTCCCATCTAGAAAACCCCACACTGTCACCTTGAGCACTAGATGGTTCAAACAAACACCACAATTTCATAAATACATCCAACTCCAAATATAACTCATAACAAGTATTTGAAATCTCTAGCCTAAGTACCACCATGGTGTGCACACTGTCAACTTCACACACATGGGGAGAGCAGAGATCTATTAAAGCACTTGAGTAGCAAGGTAGATCTACTTGATTACAAAGCTCATGATCACAATATGATCACGCATAGAGAAAGAGATGAACACATAGGTACCGGTAGAACCCTTAGCCTCAAGATAGAACTACTCCCTCCTCATCATGGGAATCAGCAATGGTGATGGAGATGGTGGTGGAGATTGATGGAGATGGCTTCGGGGGCACTTCCCCATCCCGACAGGGTGCCGGAATAGAGACTTTCTGTCCCCCGAATCTCCCCTTCGGTGGCAGCGGCGCTGCGGAACTTTTCTTGGCTAGAGGCTTCATGATTTAGGGTTTTTGCATCGGGAGGCATCTTATAGGCGAAGAGGCAAGGTCGGTAGGCGGCCAGGGGGCCCACACCACCTGGTGGCATGGCCAGGGCTAGCCCGCGCCACCACATGGTGTGGCCACCCTGTGGCCCCTCTCCATCTCTCCTTCTGGGTCCGTGAATCTTCTGGGGAAATAACGACTTTGGCTTTTGTCCGGTCCAATTCCGAGAATATTCATTTTCTGACTTTCTAGAACCAAAAATAGCAGAAAACAGGCAACTGGCACTGTGGCACTTGTTAATAGGTTAGTCCAAGAAAGTGTATAGAAAGTACTCCAAAGTTGGAACAAAACACAAGAAAGTAGATTAAACCAAGCATGGAACATCAAAAATTATGGATACGTTAGCAACATATCACGACACTAGGACTTCCACACGATCTTGAGATCGGCATGCGAACGACTACATCACCCACGAGTTCCATTTTGTTAACAAAGCTTTGTTGTCTTTGAGGGTATGTTCTTTATGGATGTATATCCACCCGTTGCTTATATCTAGTATATAGATCTTGGCGTATAATAGTTCCCATCGTAGGAAATTTTTTGTTTTCTATGTTGTGAACCCAACAGTGGTACCAGAGCCTGATCTATGTGTAGCTGCTTTGCACGGGTAGTACACATATGTTTATATGTGGTCGATGATAATCATGTTATTGCTTCTTTCATGTATTTTGGATATTGGTGGCATAGTGGGATGAAGCGGCCCGGACCAACTTTACATGTCATCGCACATGAGACCGGTTCCACGACTGACATGCAACTAGTTTTGCATATGTGGCTGGTGGGTGTCTGTCTCTCCTACTATAGTAAATATCTGATTTACAACGAGTTGCTAATAACTTAGTTATCATCGTTGTGGTTCCATGTTCGTAGGTAAGACCGGTTCTATCTCCGAAAGCCCTAAGCCACGTAAAACTTGCAATGGATAAATTAGATGCGTCTAGTTTAGATTGTTGCTGAGCTAGTGTCATGATATGGTAATGTTGAAAGTTGATATATGGTAGATACCCTTACAACACACTTAACATGTAAGCTCCATAGACCTTGGCCTTACAGAGAAAGGAATGATAGAGATCATACCACGATGCATATGATGGTGATCAAATGCATGGATCATATCATCCCACTTTTCACATATGATGTTCGCATCTTATATTGCTAGTTTGGTGCTTTTAGTAGCATTATAAGATGATCCCTCATTTAGATATCAAGATAAAAATGTGTTCCTCCTTAAGTATGCACCATTTATGTTTTGCCGCTTCAAGACATCACGTGATGATCGGGTGTACTTGAATCCACAATCATATTTCGGGTGTAAGACAGTTTTACACACGCGAGTACTAAGGTTCTTACTTGGCGAGCCTAGAATGTACAGACATGGCCTCGGAACACGGACCAAAAGGTTAAGCATGAGTCATATAGTTGATATGATGCCCATATAGATGCTCGCCTTTGAAGCTACACCGACTCACGTGATGATCAGACTTGGTGTAGTGAATTTGGTTCATGTAATCACCAAAAAGACACGAGGGATGTTGTTTTTGAGTGGGAGTTTAGTTGAACTCAATCTATCATAAACTTAGTCTAAATAAACTTTTCAAATTCTGTTGTAGATGGCCCCACCTGCTTTCAATTTCAATGTGTTCATGGAGAAAGAGAAACTTGCTGCGAATGGTAGCAACTTTACCAACTAGGCCATGAATTTGAGGATTCTTCTCTCTTATGCACAAAAACAATATATGCTAGAAGCACCGCTAGGCCCCCCCACCAGCTCCTGATGCCCCTGACGAAGAAAAGAATGTCTATTTGACTCGTCAGGAGGACCACAACTTAGTTCATTGCGGCATACTGTATGGGCTAGAGCCAGAACTTCGAAAGCATTTCGAAAATGGCAATGCCTTTAATACCATGGGTGAATTGAAAATGATTTTCGATACCCATGCTGCCGTAGAGAGTTATAATGCTCCAGGAAAGTTCTTTAGCTACATGATGGAAGAGAACAACTCCGTAAGTGAGCACGTACTCAAAATGTCTGGGTACGCCGATAAGCTTGTGTCCTTGGGAATAACGATTCCCATTGACTTAGGCATACATCGTGTTCTCCAATCTCTGCCACCTAGCTACAAGAGCTTCGTGATGAACTATAACATGCAGGGCATGAAGAAGACTCTCCCCGAGCTTTTGTCAATGCTTAAGACTACAGAAGTGGAGATCAAGAAAGAACATCAAGTGTTGATGGTCAATAGGACCACCGGTTTCAAGAAAGACAAGAAGGGTAAACAGAAGGGAAGAAGGGAAGCAAATTTGTTGTTGCGCCTGAAAATAAATCCCGAGCTGGCCCTAAGTCTGATACCGAGTGCTACTATTGTAAGGGGACTGGCCATTGGAAGCGCAACTGCCCCAAGTACTTGGCAGACAAGAAGGTCGGCAAGGCAAACAAAGGTATATATGATATACATGTTATTGATGTGTAGTTGACTAGTACTTGCAGTAGCACCTAGGTATTTGATACTGGATCGGTTGCTAATATATGTAACTCGAATCAGGGGCTGCGGAACAAGCGACCACTAGCAAGGGGTGAGGTCAAGATGCGTGTCGGCAATGGATCAAGAGTTGATGTGATCACCGTCGGAACGCTTCCTCTCCACCTACCATCGGGATTAGTTATAAACTTAAATAACTGTTATTTGGTGCCTGCAATGAGCATGAACATTATATCCGGATCTTGTTTAATGCGACGTGGTTATTCATTTAAATCCGAAAACAATAGTTGTTCGATTTATATGAATGATATCTTTTATGGTCATGCACCTGTGATGAATGGTTTATTTCTATTAGACCTCGATAATAGTGTTACACATATTCATAATGTTGATGCTAAAAGAATTAAACTTGATGACGATATATCTGCATATATGTGGCACTGCCGTTTAGGTCATATTGGTGTTAAACACATGGAGAAACTCCATTCTGATGGACTTTTGGAATCACTTGACTGTGAATCATTTGATACATGTGAGCCATGCCTTATGGGCAAGATTACTAGAACACCGTTTTCCTGTTCAATGGAACCGACGACAGATTTATTGGCAATCATACATACTGATGTGTGCGGTCCAATGAGTGTGTCGGCGCGTGGTGGTTATCGTTATTTTGTTACTTTCACGGATGATTTGAGTAGATACGGGTATATCTATTTGATGAAACACAAATCTGTAACCTTCGACAAGTTCAAGGAATTTCAGAATGAAGTGGAAAATCATCGTAATAGAAAGATCAAATTTCTACGGTCTGACCGTGGAGGTGAGTATCTAAGTTACGAGTTTAGCACACATATGAAAGAGTGCGGAATAGTTTCACAACTCACACCTGCCGAAACACCACAACGTAATGGTGTGTCGGAACGTCGTAATCGTACTCTATTGGATATGGTTCGATCTATGATGTCTCTTACTGACTTATCACTGTCATTTTGGGGTTATGCACTGGAAACCGCTGCATTCACTTTAATCGGGCATCGTCTAAATCCGTTGAAATGACACCGTATGAATTATGGTTTGGAAAAAAACCTAAGATGTCATTTCTTAAAGTTTGGGGATGTGATGTTTATGTGAAGAAACTTCAGCCTGATAAACTCGAACCCAAAGTGGAGAAATGCGTCTTCATAAGATATCCTAAAGAAACAATTGGGTATTCCTTCTATCACAGATCCGAGGGCAAGGTTTTTGTTGCCAAGAATGGATCCTTTCTAGAGAAAGAGTTTCTCGCGAAAGGCATGAGTAGTCAAAAGGTAGAATTCGAAGAGGTGATTGAACCTTCTCTTCATGAAATGGTGAGTGGCGTAGCACCGGAAGTCGTTTCGGAGTTGACTTCACCAAATGAAGAAGGAACTAATGATAATGATCATGAAACTCTAAAAGAGGACACTACTGAACCTCGTAGGTCAAGAAGGGCACGTGCAACTCCTGAACTGTACGGGAATCTTCTAAGCCCAAAATATATCGAGCCCGTTGGGGAACCCCAAGAGGAAGGTATGATGAGCACAGCAGCAAGTTTTCCCTCAGTTATGAAACCAAGGTTTAATCGAACCAGTAGGAGCAAGGAAACACCTCAAAGGTGTTGCTAGATGAACTTTGGCAGGGCGCACTACCGGTGCCAGCAGCAACGTGGAGACCTACACAACACAACCACAGAACTTTGCCCCCAACTTGCGATGAGGTTGTCAATCTCACCGATTTTTCTGAAAACAAAGGATTAAACATATCGAGTGGAAGAAAGCAATAGTTTGCAGAAAGTAAACAGCAAATAGTAAACATTTGATTGTAGATTAATAGTAAAAGAAAGGACCGGGGTCCATAGTTCACTAGTGGTGGCTCTCCTTAAGATAGATGACATGTTGGGTGAACAAATTACAGCGGGGCAATTGACAAACATCAAGAAAGAAATCATGCATATACTACTCATCTTGAATACTTTGAGACTTGATTGGGCATTACAACATTATACATAGACCATAATCCAACTACATCTATGACTAATAATCCACCTTCAGGTTATCATCCGAACCCCCTCCAGTATTAAGTTGCAAGCAACGGATAATTGCATTACGCATTGCGTGTAAAGTAAACAATACGATTGTTCTATGAACAAAGGATTGTTGTTTTCTCCCTAGTAGCAACATCACATCTAGTACCTTAGAGATTTCTGTCACTTCCCTAGATTACTAGAGGCATGAATCCACTATCGAGCATAAATACTAACTCTTGGAGTTGCTAGCATCTACTTGGCCAAAATAGCTACTAACAACGTAAGCATGCAAGATCACAAATAACAAAGACATGATAGAATCAATAATCAATCTGAAATAGCATCTCAATATCCATCGGATCCCCGCAAACACAACATGCAGAATTACAAATAGATGATCTTGATCATGAACAGAGCTCACAAGATCTAAACATGATAGCACAAAGGAGGAGAACTAGCCATCTAGCTACTACATGGACCCGTAGTCCAGAGATGAACTACTCGCGCATCACACCGGAGGCTTGCATGGTGATGAAGAAGGCCTCCAGGGTGAATTCCCCTCTCCGGCAGGGTGCCAGGAAGAGCTTTAGTTCCCTCCCGATCTAGGGATGGAGATGACGGTGGCTATAGACTCTTTCGTAGAATTTTGACCGGGTACTTAGGGTTTCTGTATCGGAGGCATCTTATAAGCGAAAGGGGAGGCCGAGGGGGTGCCGGATGCGGCAAGACCACCCCCTGGTGCAGGCCAGGCTGGGTCGTGCGGCCAGGTGGTGTGGAGGCCCCTGGCCCCTCTCCGTCTCGTATTCTGGCTCCGTGTGTCCCTCGATGAAAAACTGACTTTGGCTTTTATCCCGTCCAATTCCGAGAATATTCATTTTCTGACTTTCCTGGAACCAAAAACAGCAGAAAACAGGCAGTTGGCACTGTGGCTCTTGTTAATAGGTTAGTCCAAGAAGGTGTATATAAAGTACTCCAAAGTGTGGACAAAACACAAGAAAGTAGATAAAACCAAGCATGGAACATCAAAAATTATGGATACGTTAGCAACGTATCAACATCCCCAAGCTTAACTCATGCTCGTCCTCGAGTAGGTAAGTGATAAAAAGAAAGAATAATTTTTGAGGTGACATGCACCATCATAAACTTGATCAAAGTATTTGTAAAACAATGATAGCTGGGATCATAGTACTTCAATCATAACATGAAAGACAAAGTTCTAACAATAAGACAAAGAAACTATGTTGCAACATGAAAAGGCACAAACAAAAGATTCATGAATAACAATGCTTTGCAAGACGTTTGTTTGTTTCACATAAAGTAAAAATAGCATAGTGGCATTCAGCTTGTCCCTCATAGAGTAGCAAACATAAATGCATAGGACACCTTCAAAGTTCATAAGAGTGACTAGATACAAATACTTTAAAACAAGCAATATCAAAGCTATGCATCAATCAACAAGTCTTGGGACAATGCACATAGAACTAAGAATGGCCACTATGCTCTCAAAGTAGGTGCATAAAGATAGAAGGTGGAGACTCAACATAAAAGAAAAATAAAGGCCTTCATAGAAGGAAGTAGGGATTCAAGTCTCATAAAGAGCTTCCAAAAATTATGGTACATTTAGCTTTCAGCTCTCATTGCCCCTATCATAAGCATCTTGAAGTGATTAAGGTTAAAGTGAACAAACTATGGTGTATATGCTTGACGAAGTATAAGTTGGAAATCTCATGTCCCCTAAATACGAGGGCCGCTCCTCATGCTACTCAAGTTTAGTTACCGGTAAGTTCTTGTCATATTAAGTACATGTGTATCATAGAGAACCGCCAACGGGGTACCCCTTGCCCGATGATACGGAAGAATCCCCATATCAAAATGACAAGGCAAGCAGACAACGAGCATCTCAGCAATCTTCTTATTTACCATGGGAAAATGGTGCTTTTTTCTCTCTTTCCTCTTTTCTCATATCTCTTTTTTTATATTTTTATTTTTCTTTTTCTCTTTTTTCTCAATATCTGACTCTTTTTTTATAAGAAGAATGCTTCATAGACAGCTCATTATGGTTACACTTCAGGTTTCCACCATGACAACATGGATTAGACCAGCGGCCGAGGCGTTTCTCTAACACACATACATAACTCCATGGACTTACAAGCTCCCCTTTCATTTCACACTGACGACATCCATAGACAAAATAGCATGATATCAACTAGGTACAAAGTACAATTGCAATGTTGAAAGTGTTCCCCATGATAGTGTGGTTCTGTTAATCCCCAACATATAAGTGCAAGCATATACAACATAGACGACACAATGGTTCAAGTTTATTAAGGGCAATAAAAGTAAAGTGTGCCATCAAGTTCGTGAGAGCTTTAATCACTAGTTTTCTCATAACAAGTTTAATTCGGAAGGTAGATAAAAACATGAATATACTTGGAATAGCATATGCTAATAGGTAGGTATGGTGGACTCTTTGGAATAACTTTGTTTTTGGAATTGGATGCATGAGTGGAACTCCTACTTGGTTATGGAGGCTAGCAAAAGACTGGGAGGGACCAACTAAGAGAGCAATAATGTCCATAATCATGCAGAGCGACAAAACATCATTAATCAAAGCATAAAGTGATACTACAAGTTGAAAAATAAAGGATCGTAAAGTCTATGGTTACTTGGGATAGTCATAACATGGTGTGAGCATGTGCCAAGTCAACCCAAATAAAGCATCAAAGGAGAATACCACAATACTATGCTTTAATATGCTAAAACAACGCATGATTCTTCAAAGGCACATTAAGCAATCTCAATTGTTTATAAAAAGTCATGCTACAACAAAGAATACTAAGCATAAAGCCAAAACAATATCAAGCATGGCATGACAAAGCATAGGCCACAGTCAAAAACAAGCTCTCTTTACTACTTAAGCATGAACTTTCCTACTCTTTTCCAGCCCAAACCAAACTATTTGAAAACTAATGCATGAAAGAGGGGCTCCAACCAATTTTATTCAGCAAACTAAGAAAACAAAGCAAACGAAAAACCAAAAAGAAAACGAAAAAGAAGACGCTCCAAGAACAACACAACTGTGCATGAAACAATAAAAATGAAGTGTTTGGAAGAAACCTGGAATTTTTATTGATGAAGAAGGGGATGCCTTGGGCATCCCCAAGCTTTGAAGCTTGTACTTCTTGGATATTTTTGGGGTGACACGCGTTTCATACCCAAGCTTGAGCTTTAGTCCATCCTTCATCTCATTACATCATTCCTTCCATACAACTGAAAATTTTCTTCATACAAAACTTCACACAATCTTTATTTGCAACATTAGTGCACTCAAGATAATAAGTCTTTAGGTTCAGTTCCAACACCAATAAAACTTCCATTAAAACACAAGCTACTGTAGCACTTCCCTCAAAAAGCTCAATTCCCCAAAAAAACTCAAAAAGGAACCAACAAGAAGCAAATGCAAATAATGGCAGAAATCTGTCAAAACAGACCAGTAGGTAAAGACAAAAAATTTCGAAGACCTTCTGTTGCTCAAATTGAAAAGTGTTGAACTAAAGAAAGTTAGATAATAACCTGGGGCAGAAGCACAAAAATTCACACCTCAAAAGGACGTACAGAGATTTTACACGAATGTTTACGGTGAAGCACAAAAATCTGTTTCGAGACAGCAACTTTCCCAACCATTACTTCTCTCTAATTAGAGGTTACTCTTGGCACAAAAAGCAAATAAAAAGGATAAGGAGCAGTTATTACAAAGGTAATAACTTCCAAGACTCATCTAAAACTTTTGGGTTATCTCCCAATAAATACTTTTCTTTAACGCCTTTAAGTTAGGCATAAGAAGCAAGAAAAGGGATCAAGTGTTCTCAAATGAAGAAGCATTAAGATTAATACCAGAAATATCTTCAACAAGGCAAGGTATCTCATCCAAATAAGTTCTAGAGGATCCTCTCTCAACGCTCTTGGGTTCACTATTTTCATCAAACGGGTTTTCAGGAACAATCTAATCAAGATTCTTTTCTATGGCTTCATGCATTCCTATAAGTTTAAAAGGTATTGGTATCTTAATTTCCTCCTCATCAGGTTCGGTTTTGTTCATCTTTTCTCGTGTACCAACAACATCTACACATGAGCCTAGCATATTAAAATGTTCAAAGACTTTTCTAGTTTCCTTGGCAACATCATAGAATTCCTTAAGCAAAGTTTCCACAATAAAATCCCTCTTTTCAGGGTCCTCAATTTCTTTAAGTTTAAGAAACATTACTTGCATTAAGGGGTTAAGGTTAACAAACCTATCTTCCAACATGTGAACTAAAGAAGCTGCAGCAATTTCATAGTTTGGAGCAAGTTCTGCAAGGGATCTATCCTCAATATCATCATGTTTACTAACATGATTAAAGAATTCTTTAATATTATCTTTTCCAATTATAGAACCACTACCTATTGAAAGGTCTTTCAGGGTGAATTTAGGGATCAACATGGTGAGCTAAGAAAGAGGTAACAACTATAGAAAGACTTATTTTTTTGTGTTTTTTAATAAAGAAAGCAAACTAGTAAAACTAATTTTTGTGTGTGTTTTTGATGAAGAAATAAGCAAACAAAGCAAAAGTAAACTAAGCAAAAAAACTAAAGAAATTGGTTATGAGGGACTCCCCTTGTGAAGATGTCCTTCACTCCCCGGCAATGGTGCGAGAAAATCGGTTGCTAAGCCCAAAATATATCGAGCCCGTTGGGGAACCCCAAGAGGAAGGTATGATGAGCACAGCAGCAAGTTTTCCCTCAGTTATGAAACCAAGGTTTAATCGAACTAGTAGGAGCAAGGAAACACCTCAAAGGTGTTGGTGGCTGAACTTTGGCATGGCGCACTACCGGTGCCAGCACTAACGTGGAGACCTGCACAACACAACCACAGAACTTTGCCCCCAACTTGCGATGAGGTTGTCAATCTCATCGGTTTTGCTGAAAACAAAGGATTAAACGTATCGAGTGGAACAAAGCAATAGTTTGCAGAAAGTAAACAGAAAACAATAAACAATTGATTATAGATTGATAGTAAAAGAAAGGACCGGGGTCCATAGTTCACTAGTGGTGGCTCTCCTTAAGATAGATGACATGTTGGGTGAACAAATTACAGCGGGGCAATAGACAAACATCGAGAAAGCAATCATGCATATACTACTCATCTTAACTCCTTTGAGACTTGATTGGGAATTACAACATTATACATAGATCGTAATCCAACTGCACCTATGACTAATAATCCACCTTCAGGTTATCATCCGAACCCCTCCAGTATTAAGTTGCAAGCAACTGATAATTGCATTACACATTGCATGTAAAGTCAACAATATGATTGTTCTATGAACAAAGGATTGTTGTTTTCTCCCTAGTAGCAATAGCACATCTAGTACCTTAGAGATTTCTATCACTTCCCCAGATTACTAGAGGCATGAACCCACTATCGAGCATAAATACTAACTCTTGGAGTTGCTAGCATCTACTTGGCCAAGATAGCTACTAACAACGGAAAGCATGCAAGATCATAAATAACAAAGACATGATAGAATCAATAATCAATCTAAAATAGCATCTCAATATCCATCGGATCCCCGCAAACACAACATGCAAAATTACAAATAGATGATCTTGATCATGAACAGAGCTCACAAGATCTAAACATGATAGCACAAAGGAGGAGAACCAGCCATCTAGCTACTACATGGACCCGTAGTCCAGAGATGAACTACTCACGCATCACACCGGAGGCTTGCATGGTGATGAAGAAGGCCTCCAAGGTGAATTCCCCTCTCCGGCAGGGTGCCGGGAAGAGCTTCAGATCCCTCCCGATCTAGGGATGGAGATGACGGCGGCTATAGACTCTTACGTGGAATTTTGATCAGGTACTTAGGGTTTCTGCATCAGAGGCATCTTATAGGCAAAAGGGGAGGCCGAGAGGGTGCCGGAGGCGGCCAGACCACCCCCTGGCGCAGGCCAGGCTGGGCCGCGCGGCCAGGTGGTGTGGCGGACCCCTGGCCCCTCTTCGTCTTGTATTCTGGCTCCGGGTGTCCCTCGGTGAAAATGACTTTGGCTTTTGTCCCGTGCAATTCCGAGAATATTCATTTTCTGACTTTCCTGGAACCAGAAATAGCAGAAAATAGGCAGCTCGCATTGTGGCTCTTGTTAATAGGTTACTCCAAGAAAGTGTATAGAAAGTACTCCAAAGTGTGGACAAAACACAAGAAAGTAGATAAAACCAAGCATGGAACATCAAAAATTATGGATACGTTAGCAACGTATCAGAATCCTGTTGTGAATTTCATGGTTGATGAAATAGATGACCCTGCGACATACGAAGAAGCGATGATGAGCCCGGATTCCAACAAATGGCTAGAATCCATGCAATCCGAGATGGAATCCATGTAGAAAAACTAGGTTTGGACCTTGGTGGACTTACCTCACGACCAAAAGGATGTTGAGAATAAATGAATTTTCAAAAGAAAAACCGATGCTAATGGTAATGTAACTGTCTATAAACCTCGGCTTGTCGCAAAAGGGTTTCGACAAATTCAAGGAGTTGACTACAATGAGACAATATCTCCCGTAGCGATGCTAAAATCAGTTAGGATTGTGTTAGCAATTGCTGCATATTTCGATTATGAAATATGGCAGATGGATGTCAAAACGGCGTTCCTCGATGGTAATATTGAAGAAGAGTTGTATATGATACAACCAAATGATTTTGTCGATCCTAAGGATGCTAACAAGGTTTTCAAGCTTCAGCGATCCATCTATGGACTGAAGCAAGCATCCCGGAGTTGGAATCTCCGCTTTGATGAGGTGATCAAAGAGTTTGGATTTGTCCAAACTTATGGAGAGGCTTGTATTTACAAGAAAGTGAGTGGGAGCAATGTGGCATTTCTGATATTATATGTGGATGACATATTATTGATTGGAAATGATATAGATCTTTTAAACAGTGTTAAAAGTTATCTAAACAACAAATTTTCTATGAAGGACCTTGGTGAAGTATCATATATATTAGGAATAAATATCTATAGAGATAGATCGAGACGCCTAATAGGGCTATCACAGAGTACATACCTTGATAAGATTTTAAAGAAGTTTAAAATGGACTAAAGTAAGAAGGGGTTCTTACCTATGTTGCAAGGCAAGACATTGAGTAAGACCCAAAGTCCGGCTACGGCGGAAGACAGAGAGATAATGGATAAGATCCCCTATGCTTCATCCATAGGCGCCATGCTATGTACAAGACCGGATGTGGCACGTGCTATTAGTTTGACTAGTAGGTACCAATCTAACCCAGGTTTGGACCACTGGATAGCAGTCAAGCATATCCTTAAGTACTTGAGAAGAACTAAGGAAATGTTTCTTGTATACGGAGGTGAAGAAGAGCTTTGACACTGATCTGGATGACTCTAAGTCTCAATCCGGATACGTATTTCTCATGAATGGAGTAGCAGTTAGTTGGAGGACCTCCAAACAACCCATGGTGACAAGGTCAACAACGGAGGCGGAATACATTACTGCTTCAGAAGCAACACAGAAAGCAGTTTGGATGAAGGAGTTCATTACCGAACTGGGTGTGATTCCTAGTGAATTGGATCCAATGGTGATCTATTGAGACAATAATGGATCCATATCCAACGCAAAGGAACCAAGGTCTCACAAGAATTCCAAGCATATTAAGCGCCGATTTCACTCCATCCGTGAACATGTCAAGGATGGAGATATAAAGATTTGTAAAGTACATACGGATCTCAATGTAGCAGATCCGTTGACTAAAACTCTCCCCAGAGCAAAACATGATCAACACTAGAACTCCATGGGTCTTAGATTTATCACTATGTAACTAGATTATTATCTCTAGTGCAAGTGGGAGACTGAATGGAATATGTCCTGAGAGGCAATAATAAAGTTGTTATTATATATATTCCAAGTATATGATAGATGTTTAATTTGCATGCTATAATTGTATTAATTTGGAAACGTTAATACATGTGTGTTTAATAAACAAAAGGAAAGTTCCTATTTATGCCTCTCTTATGAACTAGCTCGTTGATTAACAAGATGATCAAGGTTTCCTGATCATGGACATTGGATGTTGTTAATAACGAGGTCACCACATTAGTGGAATGATGTGATGAAAATTCATCCGAAGTATAGCATTACGATCAAAGTCATTGTGTTTATATTGCTATAAAATTAAACGAAGTAATTATAGTCCTTAGACCATGATATCATGTTAATCACTAACACTAGAAGAGTATCTTGATAACATCAAACGTCACACTGTGAAAGGGTGATTATAAAGGTGGGTTCAGTACTAGAAAAGTGTTATGTAGAGGCTCATGGATCAAGAGTGGGATTTGTCCATCCTGATGAAGGATGGATATACTCTAGGCCCTCTCGGTGATATCACATTGGTTAGCTTGCAAGCAAGTGATGAGATCACTAGAATGTTATATCATGGGAACGTGAAAAGAGTACATGTTGGTAACAAGATCAAACTAGGTATGGAGATACCAATGATCGAATCTCGGACATGTGATATATCACGAGACAAAGGGATTTATTTACTAGCGTTAAAGGTTCTCACGATCACAGAAGTCATTGTTGAATGTGTAGGAGTCAGTATGGATATCCAGG
This sequence comes from Avena sativa, assembly GCA_916181665.1. Classification (NCBI taxonomy): domain Eukaryota; kingdom Viridiplantae; phylum Streptophyta; class Magnoliopsida; order Poales; family Poaceae; genus Avena; species Avena sativa. Next base: position 370,897,766 of record OV702290.1, read on the forward strand.
TCCCGCTTCTGATAATTGATCTAAGAGGGGTCTCGATCATGTCTGCATTATTCACGAACCGTAGGGTGACACACTTAAGGGACACGAACACCATTTGAAGCAAATATGTTTTAGACGAATGAATTGCAAAGCGCTAGAATTATTTCAATAAACACCAAAACTGTTTCGGGTGAAATTGCTGAAATTGGTTTTGCATGTAATATTGAAATGTTGTAGGGGGTTTTATGTGAATGTTTGTTAATTAAAGTAATTAACAAAATTCTGCATAAGATTAATAAAAGAGTTTTATTAAATGAGAGAGCATTAAATTTGGAGAAATTTAATGCATTTAAAGTGAAGACTTTAAAGGGGAATGTTTAGGGGCAAATTTATCTGGGGGGGGGGGGGGTTACCACCACATGAATGGGGGACGTGAGGGGTCACCCTCCATGGGGCACCGGCCATGGGGAGGGGTACCCCCTTCTCCTATAAAAGGCCCCCCTGTCACTCCTTCTTCCTCACACCTCCTTGTGAAGGATCTCCTCCCCCTCTAGTATTATTCCCCCATGGTATCGGATTAGCGAGATACATGTTCCCGATGGCATTTCATCTGGAAGGAGTTGCTGCTTCCGCTGCATCGCTGGAGCGAGGAGGCGGAGGTCGTTCAGTGGCCTGAACGTGTGTGGGAGTGCGAATGCGTTGTTGGTTTGTGGCGCTGGGACTTCCACACGATCTTGAGATTGGTAAGCGAACGACTACATCATCCATGAGTTCCATCTCGTTAACAAAGGTTTGTTGTCTTCGGGGGTATATTCTCTACGGATGTATATCCACCCGTTGCTTGTATCTAGTAGATAGATCTTGGCGTATAATAGTTCCCATCGTAGGAATTTTTTTGTTTTCTATGCTGCGAACCCAACAGAAATAGTCTTACAATCTCGCCAATCGAAGAAGAGATCTACTATTACAAGTTGTGGAATATGGATATGGAGATGGAGAAGGGTTTTGAGATCTAGAGGCGGATGGAGATCTGTGGCAGAGACTTTTTGCGAGGTCTGGCTTCGGGAGGATTGTCATCGCCCGGGGCTTCTTTATATAGGGGTACCTTCATGAAAGTTGTTCTGTTTGACCTAACGGTGGGGGAACCAACTATACGACCGGAGCTATACAGCCGGAATTTTGCTCCGATTGTATAGTTGGTCGTTAAAGCGTCTGCCTCTGCTTCACGGCTCCTGGTTTCTTCTGGTTGTTGGAAATCTCGTATATTTGACTTTAATGTAGTGATTCCCATCTTTAAACGACATTATCTGCGCAGGAAAAATACAAAAGAAAGGATTGCATACCCCTCTGAATATTAAGCATTAGTGGAAGGGTTTAGAGAGATATTTCATCAAAAATATGAATAATATCCAGTTTAAATGTGGACGTAGATGGCTATATTTCAGAGCCATCAACCTCCCCAAGCTTAAACTTGATCGTCCCCGAGCAAGAAAACCAAAATAAAAAAGGAACTCAGCATTTAAACTGAAATAACGAGATGATGATCTTACTCATGATTGGTAGTCTCATGTTTCCTCCACTTCATAACTCTGAAAAACTTCAACATAGATAGAGTAATGGCAAGCATATGATACGTGTTTTATGCATCCTTATAGTGCAGCAAAATTATTGCCAACATGGATGATTCAAATGAGTAAACTTTATTCTGTGTCATGTGATCAACTCATAGGCTTGCCTTTGAACAATAATCATGTAAATTGAGAGTGTGAGAGTTATCATGAAAAGCATATATACTAGAGTATCTCAATTCTCGCACATCAATAAATCAAGACTTTTCAAGCACTATTTTTCTGTTCATTAGCCTTCAAGAATTTCAGTTCTTTAGTAATTGAGAGCATGCCAAAGATTTTTATTAGTTTATCGGGATGTGATGGACACTCGTGGCATCACTAAGGTTTTTGTTCCTTTTGCATAATGATTAGTCATAACAGCCAGAGGAGTGATTCCATCATGATTACAGCTACCCGGGAGTGCCAAGAATCTTACCCACTATAGCATTGCTGCTACAAGTGTTTAATCAAATCATAGCCGAAATCTAGGAGTTCCCTCCATCAAGATCGTTCGTGGCCAGCGGAGTTGTTGGCATCCCATGAAGTTTGACACGCATAAAGCTATATCATTCTTATGATTAAAAAGTCAAACTTTGGCATGCTCACAAAAACTGCTAAACATTAATTCAATCGAACAAATCCTTTTAAAGAGAGCTATCAAGTCAATCAACATTTTCTGTGGTGTTGAGTGTCTCTAGAAATAAACCTTCAAGACTAAGCACTACAACACCCAAGCCTTCAATTGTGAGACTTTTCTTATTACAATTGTTTAGCAATTTTTAGGCAAGACTTGGTTAATTACGAGAGCTGGAACAAAATGTACCCAATTAAATACCCATGCAAACGGAAATCTTACTACAATACAAAGACTCACTCCACGAATATAATATCTCAACATTTACTACTAGCTAGCATGGGTTTCTCAAACTTCAAATGGAGTGTTCTTGGAAGTAGTGCTTCAGTTTCTTGTCGGCCATGTACACGCCATACACCAGCTTCTGGTAATGAGGGTAGTTCTGCTTCGAGAGTGAGAGTACCTCACTCAGGTTGTACACCGGTCGCTGCACCGGCTGCGCCTTTCCTTCTTCCGGCCTCTCCACTACCAACACCACACTGACAACCCTGTTTGTTGCTGTGATGTACATCAACATGGGTTCCTTTGCTGCTGGTGCTGCCAGGATAGGTGGCGAGGTGAGCATGCGCTTGAGGTCATGGAAAGCTTCATCCGCCTGCGATGTCTAGACGAACTTGTCCATTTTCTTCATAAGCTGGTACAGTGGGAGTGCTTTCTCACCCAGTCGGCTGATGAACCGGCTGAGAGAAGCCAGGCAGCCGGTGAACTTCTGGACATCTCTAAAGTTCTTGGGCAGCTGCATGCACTCGATTGTGCCGATCTTCTCTAGGTTCGCCTTGATTCCTCGCTCAGATACGAGAAAACCAAGTAGCTGACCGGCTGGGACGCCGAATACGCATTTCTCTGGGTTCAGCTTCATTTGGAACCAGCGGAGATTAGTGAATGTTTCCTTCAAGTCCTCAAGGAGTGTCTGGCACTCCTTGGTCTTGACTACCACATCGTCGACGTAGGCGTGTACGTTTCTGCCAATCTGAGCCTGCAAGCACTTCTACATGCAGCGCTGGTATGTTGCTCCAGCGTTCTTCAATCTGAATGGAATTCTGGTGTAGCAGTAGGCTCCGTAAGGAGTGATGAATGATGTCTTTATTTGATTAGCAGGGTTCAGCCGGATCTGGTGGTAGCCGGAATATGCGTCCAGAAATGACAACAGCTCGCAGCCGGCCGTCGAATCGATCACTTGGTCTATCCTTGGCAGGGCGAATGGATCCTTGGGCATGCTTTGTTCAGACTGGTGTGGTCAACACACATGCGCCAAGTCTTGTTCTTCTTCAGCACGAGTACTGGGTTTGCTAGCCATTCCAGGTGAAAAACTTCCATGATGAATCTGGCTACGAGCAGCCGGGTGATCTCCTCCCCAATTGTTCTTCCTTTTTCTTTCGCGAAGCGGCGCAGTGACTGTTTGACCGGTTTTGCATCCGGCTTGACATGTAAAGAGTGCTCGGCGAGCTCCCTCGGAACACCTGGCATGTCCTTGGGGGGACCATGTGAAGATATCCCGATTCTCACGGAGGAAGTCCACGAGCGCGCTTTCCTATTTGCTGTCGAGGCCGTCTCCGACCAGGACGAACTTGTCCGGCTCGGCCTCGTTCAGCAGGATCTTCCTCGTGCCCTTGGATAGCTTGAATTGTGCCTCTCCGGACGGCTTGGGCTCACCAGCCGACATGTCCTTCTGCAGGGCCGCCATGTTCTGCATGATGACGCGTTTTTCTTTTGTGATGATCATGGCTTCGGCTATTTTGGAGCTATCTGTGGCGCATTCCATGGACCGTCTGTAGCAGCCGGCCATGGTGATGACGCCTTTGGGCCCTGGTAGATTCATCTTGAGGTATGCGTAATGTGGCACTACCATGAACTTGGTGAGCGCTGGGCGCCCCAGGATTGCGTGGTACGCGCTGCAGAGGTTGACCACCTCGAGCCAGATGGGCTCATGGCGGAAGTTGTCCTCCGTGCCAAAGATGACGTCCAGCCGGATTTTTTTGATGGGGGAATGCGAAGGGCCAGGGATGGCTCCGTGGAAGGAGGTGCTTGACGGCTCCAGCTGCGACTCACTGATACCGAGCCGGTCGAGCGAGTTGTGGTACAGGAGGTTGATGTTGCTCCCTCCTTCTACAAGGACACGGGAGAATCTGCAGGAATGCTTCTGGGAGACAATGATAGGATCCCGAACCATCGCGTAGGTGCCCGGATGAGGCAGCTCAGCCTTCCGGCTCCATGCAACTTCTTGCTCCGACCAGTTGAGGTACTGGGGAACGGGAGGAACGATTGTGTTCACCTCCGCATCGCGACGCCTTTTGTTGTGCTTGGTGTCTGGCTCCATGGTGAAGATGTGGTAATTTCCCACCTAGCGAGGGTAGTTGTTATCATCATCCTCCCTTCGACGTTGGTTGTTGTGATCGCCTGGCGTCCCTCCGGCTGGAGGAGGTGGCGCCTGTCCGGCCGGTGCGTCGGCAATTTCTGCCATCTTCTTCATCCAGGTGCACTGGCGTGTGGTGTGCGTAGCCGGCTTGTTGCCCCCATTGTGGAACTTGCATGGCCCATCAAGCATCGACTCAATGGTGTACTTGGGCCTTAAAGGCCGGTCATCAGGCTTCTGTCTCCGGGTTCCGCCTACAGCCGGATCCTCCTGCACTGCCGCCACCTGCCTGGAGCCATATTGGTTATCCGGCTAGTCATCCTTTCTATTGCCGTGGCGGTTGTCGTGCCGCCTGGAGTTGTGCCCATTCCCTTCCATCTGGCGCTGATCTACGGCGATGTTGACGATTATTTGACCTTGGTCGTCCACCCGGATGGACCTTTTCATTGCTGCGTCAGCCGTGGCATACTTGTCTGTGATGTCCATGGTTGTGGATTCCACCAGGCGAAGCTTATGCTTGAGCATAGTGCCGTCTCTGCAGCCGTTGATGAAGAAATCAACCACCTGATGTTCGCGTACCCCCTCACAGGAGTTGTGCATGCTCTTCCATCGGGTGATGTAGGAGCAATCAGATTCATCCGGGCCCTGCACACAGAGAGCAAGCTTGCCAGGATGACCTGGGCGCTTGTAGGTGCCGGTGAAGTTGCGAACGAACGCCTGCTCAAAATCGATCCAAGTGTTGATGTTGTTGCCAGGGACACTGTTTAGCCACGTTCTGGCTGAGTCGAGGAGCATGAGAGGGGCGTAGCACACCGCTACCCGGCGGTTGCCGTTGGCGATGCCCACAACGGTGGTATAATCCACCAGCCAGTCCCCCGGCTTGACCGAGCCGTTGTACTTTGGCGTATCCCTTGGGAGCGAAAATCCCTTTGGAAACGGTTCATTCCGGATGCGCGGTCCGAAACATCTTGGTCCGGCTAGACTTTCTTCCTCCAGCGCGCGTGATTGGACCAGCAGGTCGATTCGTGCGTGCGCATATTGTTGTTTGTCTGGCTCGAACGGTCCCAGCCGGCCAGAGAGGCGGGACTTGGGGAGTGCTTGGCCTTTTTCGACTTCATCGGCCGGCTCCCGGTTTTTGCTGGTAATAGCTGCCGCGTCGCGGGCATTGTGCCCACGGCCTGCAGATCCACCGCATGGGCAGTTGCTCTGTCTTGCTCCATTTGGGGAAAATGCCTTGCTGCCGCCCGCAGCTGGGTCTGCCATCCGGCGAGCCAGTTGGGTTCTGCTATTGCCAGCCATGCTGAGTTCTGCCTCGGCCTGCTGCTTGTTCGCCGTGACCACGAGGAGCTGGACACGCGCTTGCTGACGGAGCAGTTCCTCGCCCTCCAGGTGGCTAAGTTCCACGACTACCGCCTTCGCGACCTGATGTTTTTGGCAGGGGTGCTGTAGACCGGCTGCATCACGGGTGTGCGTGGATCAGCGGCACGATCCATCTCCGAACCGAGGTTTCGGCCTTGCAGCTGGTGCCGGGTAGGCGCGCGAAGCCGTGCACGATGTTGTACTCCCGCATGGTGGAATTCATCCTCCGTTGGGCGGGTTCCACCTTGCCGGCCTCCTCCATAAGGTTCTGGCGGGTGGTCTCCAGGGCTGCCGTAGCTGTAGCTGGATCCGCCTCGATCGGTTGATAGGGTTGCGGAGGTGCTCGATGGACGCGTTGATCAAGTCCGGGTTCAGGAGGCGTGATTAGTGGCGCGACCATCCATGTTGCGGTCCAGAGGCGGGCAGCGGTTCTCCACCGAGCCTGCCATCATCACCTCGACGCTGCCGCTGGTGATGCGCGAGGCGGAGAATCCACGGGGTGCGCTGAAGATGGTGACGACCTCACGAGGGAAGGCCTCAGGGATGGTGACGACGTAGACGCGGTGCTCGCCGAAGCGCATGATGGAGCCCCCGCTTGGGAAAGTCCCCCCAGCAAAGCAGGACGCGTTGTCGAGGACGCAGTCGCAGGAGTCGAGAGTGAGGACGAGGCCAGAGGCTACTCGCTCACCAGTGACAAGTGGAAGTCCCGTGCGAAAGATGATCCCAGCCGAAGCGATGTGCCCCACGGAGAGGCGCCAACTATCGTGGTGTGGAACACGATAGTGCCATCGGGGATGGCTTGAAGGCGACACTCATGTTGCTATCGGTGGCTACTCGCAACGGGTTGGGCACATATACTGCAAACACAGCGATGTACCCAGGTTCGGAGCCCTCTTGGTGAGGTAAAACTCCTACTCCTGCAAGGATCTACTATCAAAGGGGCCAAAACACCCAATACAAGTGCTCCTTGAGCTGGTCCCTTAGCTACTTCTTGCTAGGAATTCTCTAAGTCCTTCTTCTGGTATCTATTCTTCCTTCCGCTTGAGCTTACCTTGAACCCTAACGCTACCCCCTTTATATACAGGTTGAGGAGGTAGCTTACAACATGGGTTCTAGGGTTTACTGTTTGGATTTGGGCCTTACAAAGTGGGCCGGCTGGACAGGGCCAAACGGTAGGCCCGGGTCTAGTCCATCCTCCAGTACAGGGGAGGACCATGCTTTAGCGCCCAGTGCCCCTACTTTACTTGTCATCCGGCTCTTTATGCGTAAGCCGGGGCTTTCCTCGTCAACCCTTTCTTTGATCGTCAACCTCCAGCTTTGGCGCAGTTGTCCAGTAGCGCCGGCCAGGCCAGCCAACCTGTTCGATCAAGGGTGAGCTCAGCAAGGAGCATCATCCCCACCGTATAATGTCTAGATTGGATCTGAGGCGGCCGGCTAGGAGCGGCCTCCTAGCCGGTTCTTTTGGCTACCCCGCTAGACGGGTCAGTCGGGGAAACTTTAGTGCGGACTGGGTGGGGATTCCACCCGGCTGTGGTCCTTCATCTGGGCCCAGACGACCCGTGCTCCTTGGAGCCAGCCAGTTGGTCCCGTCTTGGTCTACCCGGGGGTCATCCCCCCGACACCTCTCATGTTTGGTTCCACTTCTCTCTTCCTCTTTTTATTTGCTTCTTGGAAACTCGAAGTCGATCACTCTCCTACAAACATATGAACCTCGAGGAAGAAAGAAAAGAAAGGAGGAAAATAAGGAAAAATGGAGAAATCTTTTTGTGTTTTTTTAGAGAGAGAGTTTAAAGAATAGAAAATTGGCAGCAAAGCTCGGCTAGAAAATCTCAAAAGCAAATAGAAAGAACTGAAAATAAGGTGTTGGGGAAACCAACACGAGTGCTTATAAACTCAAATAAAAACACAACCTCGAAATAAATAAAAGCAAATGAACGCCAAATAAAGATACATGAGGAAACTTCCCCAAGCTTAGGATTTTGCAAGCCCTTCAAATCATTGTGGTGGCGGGAAAAAGTTGTTACTCCAGTTCGCGAATTGAGTTGAGAGGTTACTAGTTGATTCTCGGAGGTTCAAAGAGAGGTTATGCATCCTCTCCACAGTCCCTCCAAGTCCTTGGAAGTCTTGGTATGTGGCGAACCGAGTTTGTGGTTGCTCCTCTTGATAAGGAACTTCTTGCTCCTCCTCTTGGTCCTCATACTCCTCCGGAATCTCCTCCTCGGGTTGGTGTTGCTCAACCTGCAAGTCATATAGCAAACGTCCTTCCTCGATAGAGAAAAGACCATCAGGCAAAGGAGCGGGGTAGAAACACCCAGCTCCAGCAATATGCAGGTAATAAACACCACCTCTCCTAGTGAGCATTCCACAAGCTTTCAAAGTGGAGAAACCAACATGTCGCTCACCTAGCACAGGTTGCAACTCACCTAGGTTGATGCCTAGGGAAGTGGCAAGCACGGTGATGACGCCTCCACCTGTGATTGGTCCTTGGATTTGAGAGGCTTGGTGCTCCAAGTAGCACACAAGGATGGCACCCAAGTTGAGTGACAAGCCGCAGTTGATGTGAGCAGCCTTTGCGAGGACTAAGATGTTCTCCTCGTTGAGTCTTGTGAACTCATTATGTGCCTGCAAGGTGTTAGCAATAACATAGAACAAATAGCGAATTGCAGGATGTTGAATATTCTTCCCCTTCTTCACTCTAGTGGTGAAACTCATTCCATTATAGTATTGTTCAGGGGTAGGTTCTAAGCCAGTAAAAGATGCGCGTAGGGCATTAACATCATTGTTTGGCAAATTAAAACATGCGCACCATTCATCTAAAGTTAAAGTGTGGTTGTTGTTCATAAGTCGGAAAGAAATAGTGTACTCTCCTTGCCATTGTTTAGCGATGCTTTGCAACGAACTTAGAAATTCAATGGTTAAGCGGCAATAAGTAGGCACATCATTGTACGCAAAGTTTTGTAGGCCATCTCTATTGCAAAGTAAATTGAAGTCATCAGAAATACCGAGTTGGTTCAATATAATGGGGCAAGCCCACTTGGTGGCCTTCACTTCACGGTTCTTGATCTTGTTGAAGCATGCATTCTTGAGCGGCTGCCTGAGAAGCGCTAGCGGTGGCACGAGCACGAGTTTGTCTCCTTGTGTTCATCATCTAAAACATTGAAGAAAGACAAAAATAAAACTTTTTGATCCAACAACAGTAAGTGCAGTATATTCCTAATCAAATCACACTAAAGAATCTCCTCAAAATAATAATCTAGGCAAGAGAATCATGGAAATTGGTTCATAGTAGGTCTCACCCAATATTGATAATGACAATAGATCGAAGATGAATTTTCAAAAAGTAATTGGAGGATCGGAGGAGAAACATATCGTAGATCACTTGTGTGCGAGGAAATCGAACAAAATTGAGTAGATATGAAGATCTCTTGAGGTTTTGAGAGAGTTTGGAGGTAGAAGAGAGAAAAAGGATTGAAGTTTTGGAGTTGGAGGTACCTTCCCATGCACTTTTCTGATCGGACGCAACTATACGGGCGCAACTATATGGCCGGAACAATGCGTTCCCGCCATATAGTTGGCCTTCTGTCAAAATATTAGGGTTTCCTCCTAGCGGCGCAGCAATACGGGCGCAACCATACGGCCGGAACAAAATGTTCCCGCCATAGTTGGTCATGAAACTGTCTGTCCCTGGGAAAGAAAATATAGAAAGGCATCGATATCTATATGACCGGAACTATACGGCCGGAATTTTTATTCCCGCCGTATAGTTGGTCGTTAAACTCTCAGTACATTGGAAAAGAATTTGTACGGAGGCACCGATATGTATACAACCGGAGCTATATGGCCAAAATTTTTATTCCCGCCATATAGTTGGTCGCTAAACTCTCAGTACATTTTAAAGAAAAAAATCAATGGCAAAGATATCTATATGACCGGAGCTATATGGCCGGAATTTTTTATTCTCGCCGTATAGTTGGTCGTTAAACTCTCTGTGTGCATCAAAAAACTTCTGTTTCTTCGAAAATTATTTATTTTCCTGTAACTTAGTGATATACCTTGTTTATGATAGAAAATTGATAGTAAATATTGTCGACCAACAACAGCATGAATAAAGTAGGATTTTTAGTACTACCGAACTTCTTCCCCTCAATTGGAGTTTTCTAGCACTCTTTATTAAACATAAACTTAAACTAAAACTTAAAAACTTTACTCAAACCTTTATTTCACATAGGTTGCCTCCCATGAAATGCTCTTTTATGGTCAATAGCTTGACCTCAATGTTGCTTACTTAGGCCAGACGAGTGGAACACCCACTCCAAAGTAATTGGCCTTTAAAGTGATGGCCTCCTTTTCATCATCCTTGGCTTTCTTCTTTCTGGGGAAATGAATAACAAAAGGATCCCGCGAAGGCAATTGAAGCTTCACGTTCCCTTCATGTAGATTAATCAAAGCCTTAATAGTTCTTAAGTAAGGACAGCCTAATATAATAGGAGTAGTAGCATCTTCCGGCATGTCAACAATAACAAAATCAATGAGAGAAGGACAACCTTTAATGTATACTAAAGTATTCTCCTTAATTCCTACAGCTTGTTTGTACATATAATCTGCTAGATGCAATTTTAACTCAGTGATTTCAAAGGAGCCAAGATTTAACTTGTTAAAAAGACTCTTCGGAATTGTTGAGACGCTTGCACCTAGATCACAAAGTGCAGCTATCTCATTGGTTCCAATTTTAATCTTAATAGTAGGCTCAAATATGTCATCTAACTTCACAGGTAATTCTTTAGCAATTTGCTTATATTCTTCCTCAAGCTCACGTACCTTAATTGCTACCTGATTAACAAAGTGTTGGTACATAGCTTCCTCACTACCTTCACTTACCGGAATCTTAAAGTTGATCCTTTTTACGAGATCTTTAACGGTGTAGCTTGGTGAAGGAGCATTACTATAGTCAAGTTCTTCAGGCTCCTCCCTTTAGACTCTCATCATCTTGAGGTCTTCAACGGGATTTGGCTCAGCTTTACCTGCAAATTTAGCTAGAATGAGAGTTTGACTCTCGGTTATCTTACCTAGTTATGCCTCAACGATCCTCGTTCTTTCTTGGAGGGCCTGCAAATCATTTCTCAAACTAACAGCTTGGTTAGATAATTTACCAAGCATAGCAACCTGGTTTTCCGTTATTTTAACAAGAATATTGTTTTGGTCATTTTGTGAGTCTATAAAAGACTTAAGTGTTTCTTGGAGACTACCATTACTAATTCCCATATTATTATTAGAGTTACTTGTAGGACTAGAATAATGTTTCTGAAAATTAGGATTATAATTCTTGTTCCAAGCAGGGTTATAATCATTACGAGCTATGGAGTCTATTTCTTAAATATTTGTTTCGGGGTAGCTCTTACCTGGGTTTCCTTACCTTTTATGGCTAATATGAGCTCATCCAATTTAGCATTGAGTTCTTCATTTTCTTGTGGTGAGATGGAGTTCACCTTTTTCATGTTTGATTTATCCACATGCCATTGAGCATGGTTGTCTTGCATATTGTCTAGCAGCTGCTTTGCTTCGGTGATATGTTTACCCATAAACGTTCCTCGAGCTGCAGTATCAAGCATGGAATTAGACACAAGATTCAGAGCATTATAAAATAGATGGAGAATTAATCAATCCTCCATCCCATGACTAGGACAGTTTCTCATGCATTCTTCCATCCTCTGCGATGCAAGCGCTAGTGGCTCACGCTCTTCCTGTCTAAAGCCAGTAATATTAGATCTGAGGTGCATAGTCTTTGTAGGTGGGAAAATTTTAGTCATGAATAAAGAAGTACATCCCACCCATGATGTAATAGTATTTTTAGGAAAAGATAGCAACCATTATTTTGCTCTTCCTCTAAGAGATAAAGGAAATAGACGCAATTTGACCGCATCAGGGTCAACGTATTTTATACACATCATATCACATATTTCAGAGAAAGTATTCAAGTGCATACCTACGTCTTCAACAACAGAGCCTCCAAATTGATTCTGTTGAACCAAATTTAAATAATGGGGCTTAATTTCATACTCATCAACATCAATTGCTGGCTGAGTAATAGGAGTACACAAATAATCATTGTTGGGAGTAGCAAACTCCCCAAGCTTCTTTTCAGCCATATTTCCTATGTTTTGGGGTTTTCTTAAACAAAGAATTATAATAGTAAAAGCAAGAATTTAAAGCCTAACTATTTTTTTGGTTTATCAAATAAAGACTAAAAGCAAACTAACAAAATTTAAAACAAGAATTAAAACTAGCAAGGTTCCTAATAACCTCACCAGGGTAGCTATTGCTTCCCTAACAACGGCACTAGAAAAAGGGTTGATACCTTCGATCCAGATTATGGATGTAGTATAGCTTCTTTTTCCCTAGTAGACCTATGTTATCAAATCCTCGAGAAGCGAATGCGTAGTGAAGTTACTTTAACGGACCTTCGGGAGTTTTATAATTCCTTTTGTGTTTTTACCGGACCAATAGCTTGCATCTTTTTGTTGTTGTCGATGATGGAGAGAAAGGGCCTAGGGTGTTCGGTTTCACCTGTAGCTGTGCAAAACATCGGATGGAAATAAAAGATAGAAATAAAGTATGCATGTACATGTTAGAGTAAGATAAATTATATGTGGGCAGTGCATCCATAATTGCTATTGCCTCTGCAACCGCTTATAGCAATAACCTACTAGTCTCATCCATAGAAGAAAGATAAGTAATGATATGCATAGTGATGTCTCCGTTAATCCCAAGTAAATCCCTCACATATAGCTGTACTACCCCTTCTGTCACTAGAGTTCCCAACCTTCAGATCAGTCATTACTCATACTCCCTATACCTGGCTCAACCCTCGGGGTCTTGGGTACCTGACAAGTCCTTAGATTGAGGTAAGAGAGGATACAATAATCATCATGTCATACAAACTAATACATGATCCCATCTGTGATAAATAACATGCACAATTGCTACATGGCTAGGCCGAAGGCCTTAGCCCAAGGAGAATTACTCACACATAGAGATGAGATCAACAATCATAAACATTGTAATGAAAATCATAAGATTGATAGCAATATTCTTACAATGTCTCCAATCGAATAAGAGATCTACTATTACAAGTGGTGGAATATGGCTATGGAGAAGGAGAAGGGTTTTGAGATCTAGAGGCGGCTGGAGATCTGTGGCAGAGACTTTTTGCAAGGTCTGGCTTCGGGGGGGGTTCTCGTCGCCCGAGGCTTCTTTATATATGGGTCCCTTCACGAAAGTTGTTCTGTTTGACCTAACGGTGGCGGCGCCAACTATACGACTAGAGCTATATGACCGGAATTTTTCTCCGGTTGTATAGTTGGTCGTTAAAGCATATGCCTCCGCTTCACGGCTCCTAGTTTCTTCTGGTTGTTGGAAATCTCGTATCTTTGACTTTAATGTAGTGACTCCCATCTTTAAAAGATATTGTCTGTGCAGGAAAAATATAAAAGAAAGGATTGAATACCGCTCTGAATATTAAGCATTAGTGGCAGGGTTTAGAGAGATATTTCATCAAAAATATGAATAATATCCAGTTTAAATGTGGATGTAGATGGCTATATTTTAGAGCCAGCACTCGCCGATGTTGTCATCACCGAAGAAGCGAATCACACAGATGAACTCGCCAAATATGTGAGTGGTGTCGACAAGGACGACCCGATGATCCTGAAGAAGCCTACAATGGCAAGCTCCACACCAGCTGTCTTCGAGGCCTCCGTGCACACCCGAGCTGTCAACCTCGTTCTAGGCGACTTGAGCCAGAAGGTCACCATAGGGACCAATCTCACTCCCTCATAGGAAAGCGCCCTCATCGAGTTCCTGTGTGAGAATTGTGACCTCTTTGCATGGAAGCCATCCGACATGCATGGTGTCCCAAGGGAACTCGCTAAGCACAAACTCAATTCCATCCCCAAAGCGCAACCTGTCAAGCAACCACTGTGGCCCTTCAATGAAGAGCACCGCCGCGCAATCGCCGAAGAGGTGTAGCAGTACTCGCCATGGGGTTCATACGACCCATCAAGTACTCCAAGTGGCTGGCAAACCCAGTTCTCGTACTAAAGAAGATCAACACCTGGAGGATGGGTATCGACTACACTAACCTCAACAACGCATGCCCAAAGGAATAATTCATACTCCAACGAATCGACCAAATCATTGAATCGACCGCGGGGTCTGAGTCGCTATGCTTCCTCGATGCATCCTCTGGCTATAACCAGATCAAGATGGCCGCTAGGGATGAGGAGAAAACGGCTTTTATCACATCGTTCGGATCCTTCTGGTACACCGCCATGGAGTTCGATTTCAAGAATGCCGGGCAACCTACTAACGGTGCATGCAGGAGTGCCTAGCAAGCCAAATTGGATGCAACATCCATGTCTACATCGATGACATGGTGGTGAAGTTGACTCGCAAAGAAGACCTACTCGCCAACCTGGCCGAGACTTTCGAGAATCTGCAGAAGTACAAGACCAAGCTCAACCCAGAAAAGTGCACGTTCAGCATGCCCACCGGACAATTGCTCGACTATGTCATCTCCAAGTGAGGCATTGAGGCGAACGCCTCAAAGATCAATACCATCACCTGGCTTAGCAAACCCAAGTGCCTGCGCGATGTGTAGAAGATAGCAGGTCGAGTGGCAGCCCTTAGCCGCTTCATGCCTCGGCTCGGTGAGAAGGCAATGCCTCTCTACTGCCATCTCCACAAGTCGCCTACATTCAAGTGGACTAACAAGGCCGACAGCTCAGTCATTGTGCTAAAGGAGGTACTACTCGTGGCTCTGTTGCTTGCCGTGCCACTCGACAAGGAGCTGATGCTCATGTACGTTGCCGCCTCCAATCGAGTCATCATCGTCGTCATGATCATGGAATGACAGGAGGAAGACAAGGAACTCCCCACTCAGCGGCCAGTGTACTACCTCAGTGAGGTACTCGCCGACTCAAAGCAGCGCTACCCCCGGTACCAAAAACTGGTCTATGCTGTGTTCCGGACACAATGACAACTCCCGCACTACTACTAGGATCACCCGATCACTGACATCATTCACAATCACGATGCGACTAGCGGGTCGCCAAGTTGGCCATCGAAATTGGCATTCACAACATCAAGTACGAGTCACGGAGGGCCATCAAGCCAAAAGACCTAGTCGACTTCCTTGTCAAGTGGGATCATGTACTTGGACAGGTCAAAGAATTCCGAGGGCACCAGTTTTGGCATCATGCTCATCTCCCCCGAAGAATACAAGCTCCGATACATGCTGCAGATCCACTTTACCCCCTGCAGCAACAATGTGGCTGAATACGAGGCGCTACTCCACGACATGCGAGCCTCCAAGGAGATTAGCATCAATCACCTGAAGTGCTACAGCGAATCCGACATAGTCGCCAGTCAGGTCACTGGCACCTGCGACGCCATCCACTACAACATGCACGGGGCGGTGGACCAACTCGGAGGCTACTTCATCGGACATTCCGTTGAGTGGGTCGATTGGCAAAAGAACGAAGAGGCCGATGCGCTCTCGCGAATCGGCTCGTCTCACCAAGTGCCCCTGCCAGGAGTCTTCCTCGACATCATCAACCACCCATACATCTCTCCCCCTAAGGAGACCAATGTCGGGATTCCGCTGAATCTCCACTCTTTCCTAGTCGCCATCATCACCGATACAAGTGACTGGACCAAGCCCTACGTCACCTACCTCGAGCATGGTATCCTACCCAAGGACGAGACTAAAGCGCACATGATCATGCGCCGCTGCAAGTTGTTCACCATGATCAATGTAGAACTCTGGAAACACAACATGTCCGATATCTTCCACCACTGCATACCACCGGAGGAGGGATGCAAAATCCTCCACGACATTTACTCCGGTGACTGCGGTCACCACGTCGGGGCGCGGTCACTAGTCTCCAAGTCCATGCGCCATGGCTTCTACTGGCAACGCCCATGTCGACGCAATCGAAATCGTCTAGCGCTCCGTCGGGTGACAGAAATATGCCAACCAGATGCACGCACATTGGTTGGCAGTGAAGACGAAACCCATCACATGTCCATTCGCCGTATGGTGCATTGACATGGTGGGAAGGTTCAAAACCGCCACCACCAACTACACCCACCTTCTAGTTGCGGTCGACAAATTCACAAAGTGGGTTGAGGCGGAGCCTATCAAAAAATGCGATGGGAAGACAACCACCAAGTTCCTCCACAAGCTCATATAACAGTACGGCTACCCGCACAACATCATCACCGACAATGGGACCAACTTCGCCAAAGGCACCATGGCCGAGATCTGTGAGGAACACAGGATCCGACTCGACCTCTTCAGTCGCCCACCCAGAGTCGAACGGCCAGGCCGAACGCACCAACCAGAGCGTCCTCCATGGCCTGAAGCCATGACTGGAATCCCTCCTCAAGCGGATGCCAGGATGCTGGGTCGAGGAACTTCCCTCGTTCCTTTGGGGCATTCGCACCTTCATCAACATGTCAACAAGGTTCACCCCTTTCTTCATGGTATATGGCGCCGAAGTGGTCATGCCAACCGACCTCGAGCACAACTCACCTCGAGTCGTCAAAACACAGAGGAGGATAATGAAGTCTCCCATCAAAACTGGATCGACCTGCTCGACGAAGCATGTGACCTAGCTTGCTCATGCACGACAATCTACCAGCAAGGTCTTTGCCGCTACCACAGCCACCAATTTTGGACTCGCACCTTCCAAGAAGGTGACCTCGTACTGCGCCTCATTGATACATTGCAAATGTATCTATAATTTTTGATGTTCCATGCTTGGTTTTATCTACTTTCTTGTGTTTTGTCCACACTTTGGAGTACTTTTGTTATGATTTCATGGACTAACCTATTAACAAGATGCCACAATGTCAGTTGCCTGTTTTCTGCTGTTTTTGGTTCCAGGAAGTCAGAAAATGAATATTCCCGGAATTGGACGGGACAAAAACCAAAGTTACTATTTTCCCGGAAGACTCACGGAGCCTGAAGGAGAGTCGGAGAGGGGCCACAGGGTGGCCAAACCACCCCTAGGCGCGGGTCCACCTAGGCCGCGCCAGGGCATGGTGTGGGCCCCCTGGCCGGCCACCGACC
The DNA here is from genome assembly GCA_916181665.1 of Avena sativa. Lineage (NCBI taxonomy): Eukaryota > Viridiplantae > Streptophyta > Magnoliopsida > Poales > Poaceae > Avena > Avena sativa. Next base: position 370,914,832 of record OV702290.1, read on the forward strand.
TTGCCTCCTTCGCCTATAAGAGCCTCCCGATACCAAAACCCTAAAGAATCAAGCCTCCAGCCACGAAAAGTTCCGCAGCACCGCCGCCACCGAAGGGGAGATTCGGGGGACAGAAAGTCTCTGTTCCGGCACCCTGCCGAGACGGGGAAGTGCCCCCGGAGCCATCTCCATCGATCTCCACCGCCATCTCCATCACCATTGTTGATTCCCATGATGAGGAGGGAGTAGTTCTCTCTCGAGGCTAAGGGTTCTACCGGTAGCTATGTGTTCATCTCTCTCTCTATGCATGATCTTATTGAGATCATGAGCTTTGTAATCAAGTAGATCTACCTTGCTACTCAAGTGCTTTATTAGATCTCTGCTCTCCCCATGTGTGTGAAAGTGACAGTGTGCTCACCATGGTGGCACTTAGGCTAGAGATTACAAATACTTGTTATGAGTTATATTTGGAGTTGGATGTCTTTATGAAATTGTGGTGTTTGTTGGACTCATCTAGTGCTCAAGGTGACAGTGTGGGGTTTTCTAGATGGGAAAGGCTTACTTTGAGGTGTGCTGTTATAGCCCTACCATCGATTAGAGTGTCCAACCGGAGAGTAGTTAAGAGTAGTATCATAAAGAGAAGATATTTATATGAGAGTGTTCACTAGTGAAAGTATGATCCCTAGGCCTTGTTTCTTAGCATTGAAACACCGTTTGCTATTAGATCTGTTACATGTTTGCTTGCTTCTATCTTTATTTCAGTTTGCCTTTAGTCTTTTCCACGCCATCAAGCGATCTTCTATCACCTTTACCACTTATAATTATCCATACCACTTGTATTTCACTATCTCTTCGCCGAACTAGTGCGCCTATACACCTGACAAGTGTATTGGGTGTGTTGGGGACACAAGAAACTTCTTGTATCTTGATTGCAGGATTGCTTGAGAGGGAATACCTTTGACCACTTCCTCCCTGAGATTGATAAACCTTGGGTTATCCAGTTAAGGGAAAACTTGTTGTTGTTCTACAAACCTCTGCACTTGGAGGCCCAATAACTGTCTACAAGAATAGAAGTGCGTAGACATCACTCATCCAGGACAATAAGGGGATGCACAAGGTCTCCTCTCCATGGGAAGGCCCATTCGCCATTGGCGGAGTACTGGGCAATGATACCTACTACCTCATTGACGCACGCGGCCATCCCAAGATCGACATCGAGCGACCGTGGAAATATCAACCTCCTTCGCAAGTTCTATACATAGAACTAAAACTTGTAAAACCATTGTGCCGAATATCAATAAAGATGTCCCTCTGTCCACAATCATGCCAACTCACCAAAATTTTGCGCTCTCAGGCGCTCACACGCGCTCGCTGTCAAATAATGAGCCACTCGCCATCATCAACCCTTGGAAGCGCGACTGGCTACGACCAAGTAGTGCAACTCAAGGGATCAAGGCCAATCGATTCTTGTGTCGTCCATGAAAAACTCCTATCGAGACCCACCATCAGAATCGCCTCGCTCGACTGGCTTTATGATCCAAGATGATTGGTCTTGCTTCCTACAACACCCTATCCCCCTCAACCTCATTCAAGGTGACTTGCACAACTAAGTACTACAGACGAGCACTCTCTAACCGAGCCTCGGCCTGTCCAGGAAGACGCCAGATCGAGAGGAACCCCTGGAGTCGCCACGCGACTGGCCCCCCAGGCCAAGAAGAGAGACTCGCTAAAACAAAACAGCGTAAAATATCCTCGACAACCTTGGGCATATGACTCGAACGGCTAAGTAACACACTCGGGGACTCGATAACCAAACCCGCACGCGCCTTGTGAAAACACCAAGTACATAGTAGCCCTTGGAGTCACCATGCGACTAACCTCCCGGGCCAAGGCGAGTCGACCTAAGCTACACAAACAACTGAAAAATTACTAAGTCCCCGCTAACCATGCGCGTGTGACTCAATCGCCAAGCATGACACACTCGGGGACTCACTAAACAACCCTGGACGTGTCACACGAGATATCGTATCCTAAAGTGACCGAGTCCATGAGTCAATACAAGTCGACCAATACAAAAGCACAACATGTGAATCAAACACAACTCACAAAATATTTATACAAAATGCATAAGTCTTAACAATCCACGGTCCATTATACAAATTTGTACATGTTACAGGCTAACAAGCTACTCGGTTGCCTGCGAAGAAGAAGCACCCTCTGCACCCTTGGCCCGCATGAACGGCTTCCACCTGTTGATGGGCTACGTCGATAGAGACTTCGCAATAGTCGACTAAAACAAAAGCTCCGATGGAAAGTCCTGGTGCGCTGTAGTAGCGTCCCCGAGCGTGGCATGACTCTCCTGGTAGGGGAGCAGGTCGCTCATCGCCAGCACGCAATCCGCAAAGGGCGTGGCCTTTGCATTCGGTGCCAACACATCGACAATATAAACGACCCCTGTCATGGAGAGGAAGCCGCTCGTCACGTCGTTTAGATCGAAGTCATCTAGGAGGTGTGCGAGCCCTAGGCTCAATGCCGCAATCACCCCGCGATGAAACACAGAGCGCATCATCCAGTCGACAATGGCGGGCACTTCCTCCAAGTACTTCCAAACTTTGGTGAAGCCCAAAGGAATCACTTTTGTCAGAGAAATATCTTGAAGGATGGCGCAGACGCACATCCCGATGCCGTCAGTGCACCCAGCACCACCTTGACGCAATCGGTGGCTCCGTACTCCATCACCACTGGTCCTTCAGACCTACAACATCTGCAAAATGTCAGCAAGCACGATTCAAATAATTGAATCGCTCAGGGTCTCCACCCGCTCGAGGACTCGACTCGCTGAAAATCAAGGGCACTCATTGAGTAATTTCCTGTAGTTCTCGATCACGAACTTCTCTAGTGAGGAGAACTTCTCTTGCAGCTCTGTGATGATGGACTCAGAGGCTTTGCCATCCTTCTTCGCATCTGCTAGCACCTCCACGACCTTCTCCTCAGCCGAGACCGTCACGGCTTTTGCGGCTTCTAGTTTCACGATCGGCACGTAACCCTCCTGGGACTTTGCCAATGCGTATGCATGGTTCTCTGCAAACACAAAGAGAAATCAGCTCATTGATGAATCAAACATGCAAGGAAAGCAAGATGGATACAAGCAACATACCCGCGGTCAATCATAGCTAGCGGTTGGACTGAGTCGCCACCCGTAGCTCATATCGGAGCCACTTCAACTCCTCCCCCCGGTTAGCCGCCTCATGCTACAAATTAGTCATAGAAGAATCAACATGATCATCCAAAACTTCAAGGCCCAATGCAAGTCGCTGCTACCCAGCGATGCGATCCTCGGGAACTAGGGATTCAAAATTTTAATGTCCGAGTCACTGCTACCCATCGACCCGACCCTCAGAGACTAGGGAATCAAAAATTCAAGGCCCGAGTCGCCACTTCCTAGCGACCCGAACTCCCTAGGAGATTGGGAATCAAATTTCAAGGCCTGAGTCACCGCTACTCAGTGACCCGACCCTCGGGGACTGGGCATACCTAGAGAGCTTGGCCAAGCAACCGGTGGTGCTCAATCGCACCCATGGATGGCAACGAATATGACAACCTCTGTCCCCTTGCGAAATCATCCCAATGCTTCCGTCGATAACTTCCGCTACCACAAGCGATTGCGTCTAGGCGGCCGCGAAGGACTCCTTGGCAAGAAACCGTGAGAATGTCGTGGTTGTGGCTGAAATGCTGGGTGCCTCCACCGCCCAACCCTTCGTCTGGGCCGCGCACTCCTCCGACGTGACCTTCGTCTATGGCATGGTGCTTCTGCCTGCACGGGCACCTCATCTGCACCGCCCTTCACCGCAACCTCCTCCGCATGGTTGAAGTCGACCTTTGACTTCTTGGCTTCAAGGTCAGGAGACTCGATCGGGCTGCCTTTCCTATTCTTGGAGGCATCATCTTCCTCCTCGGTGCGGCTCGCGAGAATCTTTGCCACGGTACCACGTTTAATCTTCTTCACTTGGCTCCTGCAAAGCCACGTTGTTCAGTGATCCAGAAATTCCAACATGAACTTGATACAAACAAACACAAGAGAAAATATACTCACTTGGCGACTAAAAGAACTCGCAGGCCCGTGCTGACATGCGCGGGCTTCTCCAATTCAGGGCCGAGCTGGCGCTTCAGTCCCGCCTCAAGGAGACTCGCTTGACATCGCGGTTTCGGCGGCACTTCCAGCTTCTTCACCGACGCCTCCGGCTCCGTCACGGCCTCTGGCTCCTTCCCACCTCCGGACTCGTCGCCTCCTCCAGCTTGGATACTGTCTCTGGATTCGTCGCCTCCTTTGGCTTGGATACCGTCTCTGGCATCATTGACGACTTGTACTTTGTGACAGGCTTGATCGGAGTTGGCACCCGCTTGGAGCTCTGCTTGTCAACGATCTCCAAGTTGTTGTCATACTCCTCCTGGAGGCTGCGAGTGACCTATGCTTCACGACGCTTCTATGCGCGAGTCTTCCAGGGCATGGAGGCAGGCTCTTTCTCCTTCTCGCTCTCGGAAGGGTCTCCCTCACCCTCCTCCAGAAGCTCCTATGGCACCTCCTCGTCGAGTGGAGGCAGCCAATGCTCCAAAATTTGGAAGGTCTATGATAAAAACAAGTTACACAAGTCAGTAGCTGGATTCAGACAATTAAACAAGGGAAGAGACTGTGAGTGGGAAAAATTACGGCGGGGGCTAGTCGCGCTCCTATCCTATACGTGTGAATTCCTTCCGACAGGTCAGTAACTTCGCATCCGTAATCTTCTTCAGGGCCGTGATGTAATTTTCTGCGACCCACACTACCAATGAAGACTTCGTCGATTTCGTCAGCCTAGTGTACTCATACATCCAGTGGGCTCGGGTGGCGAGTGGCACGGGTCGCCTACCAAGCCAACAGTTGTAGAGGTTGATTGTCATGAACCCCTCGCCTTCCAGCTCCGTTATATGGGAGCACATTTATGCCACGACCACGGCCTGGTCCTTGGGGAGTTTCCCCGCTGACAGCCACCGCGGATTACTCCGCTCCGTCTATACACCTAGATCGCTATCTCGCCAGTCGGGGTGGATTCTTTGACATAGAACCAATATTTCTTCCACTCGTTGGCCTCCTTCTTTGGCAACAGTAGCTTGAAGAACTTGATGTTTGTCTTGACCTGGAAGGTGACGCCGCCGGCATAAAAAATTGGCTCGTTCTTCCCCTCGCGGCTGATGCGGCACTGGAACAGCTCCAGCCAGAGCGGGAAGTAAGCCATGCATCCGAGGTAACTTTCACAGAACACGATGAAGATTGCGAGCTGCACGATGTTGTGTGGCCCCAGATCGGAGGGCTTGATCTGATAGTAGGCGCATAATCACCAGAAGAAGATTGAGGTGGGGAACCCCGACCCTCACTCCAGGTGACTGAGGAATGAGATGAATTCCCTAGCCTGCGGCTTTGGTTCGACCTTGCTCCTCATGAGAGTTTGCCAGTTCCCTTTTATGAGGACTCCGGCATCTTCGAATGACTGCAGCGTCACCGTCATACACTTGGATTTCCCCTAGAGAGCCTTGGGAGGCGCCATCGATGGTGAACTCGGCTAGTCTAGAGATCTTGATCGGAGGTGGCTCAGGGAGAATAAGAAGGAATGGAGAAATGCGGAGCAAAACCCATACGATGCTCCCGCACTCCCTCTTGAATAGCAGCATCAACAAGAAACCCCCGGATTAGCCATTGCTTCGTGGCAATTCTGCCGAAGTTACTATTAGAAATTACTTAACGACTAGTTTGACAAGGCTGATGGTCCAACTTCGATCAAATTGATCACTCGCTCCATTCCACTCGCTTCGCTCCCATTCGCCTAAAGAAGCGACCTGAGATTTGCGCGACTCGTTTAATGCGACTAGGATATTACTTCAAGCAAGAGATTTCTCCCTTCATTTGAGGAGTTCGTCACCGATTCGACTGGGCGTCCACTTGGACTCGCTTACTCTAGCTGCCAAGTTGAAGCCTCTGCCGAACCCCTGACACACTCAGGGATTACTAATGGGGTATACCAATAGGGGTATGTCCAGGAGGTGGACTCGACTGACCAGGCCCACGATGAGTGGGATCGCTGGTACGGCGACTAGAAGCACTACGACCTAAGAAGCATGGCGACTGGATGAAGAAGGCGCAGAAGCAAAGCTAGGCCCAGTCGGATTAGGTCAAGACTACTGAAACCTTAATTGATTCAGTATTATCCATGTAAACCCTAGTGAGGTAGGACTATATAAGCTTCCCTAGGGTACCCTCTCTAGGGACGCGCTTTGATAGCGACACGCTGCCCTCATTGCTGAGCTCGACCTCCCCTTGTAATCTCACTCCGACTTATACATCTAGAAAGAAGTAGGATCTTTTCCCTACGAGTGCTGAACCTAGGTAAAAACCCGAGTCTCCTTAATCTCGATCCGCGGATGGATCACTCGCCCTTGCCCTCAACTCAATCACTACCCTCGATAGCGACTGTCGTGGTCATTCCCACGACATTCTTGATCAAGAAATTTATGCGTTTGAGGTACAAGGAGGGCACTCCAATTGCAGATCATGTGAATGAATTTCATGGCATTATAAAGAAACTATCTTCAATGGGAATCACATTTGAACATGAAGTGAGAGCCTTGCTGCTACTTAGATCATTACTAGACACTTGAGAGACCTTTAAGGTCACCATGTGCAATTTAGCACCTAATAGAGTTATCACTTGGAACTTTGTGAAGACCAAGGTACTAAATGAAGAGTCCATCATTTTTTTTATAAGTACGGTTCTTCCTCGGATTCTGAAATGTTAGTGACCGAGTCACGGGGGAGAAGCAAGAGAAAAGGTCCGAGTAAGGGAGGTAAAAGAAGTACAAGCAAATCAAGAGGCAAAGACAATTATGTTGGTATTATATGCCATCACTACCATGAGAAGGGGCACATCAAGTAGCATTGTGAACAATGGAAGAAAGACAAAAAGAAAAAAAAGTTAAGAAACAATGCTACAATGATAGCAATAGTGAGGGAGGCAGGATTGTTGCAGTTGAGGAGATCATGTTTCTCATTCATAAATAACATGATGGTGGTGTTTCTAGTGTAGTTTTTGATGGTACCATCAGCCTTCCAGATGATGATGATGAGATGACTTGGATTCCGGGAAGCGGTGCTACCATACATGCTACATCTCGTAGAGAGCTCTTCACCAATTACACAACAAGTGATTTTGGTGTGATGTGAAGATGGGAAACAATAATAGAGCACAAATCATTGGAAGAGGAGATGTGCACTTGTAGACTAAAAATTATACGACACTAGTCCTCAAGTCAGTGAGGCATGTTGAGGCCCTTCGTCTCAACATTATCTCGGTTGGATTGCTTGATGGTGATGGGTACTTGAGCAGACTTGGAAAGGCACAGTACAATCTCACCAAAGGAAATCTGATTGTGGCTCAACATTATGTCGGTTGTTGTTGTTATTATTATTATTGTTGTTATTATTGTTGTTGTTGTTGTTATTGTTGTTGTTGTTGCTATGTTGTTGTTTTTATTTCTAGACGGAGGGAGTAGTACTTAACCATCGGTCGTGACTAAATGTCATATCAGTACCCTGTTGAATTGACTATATATGAGCTAATAACATTACTGTTTTATCCATCTTATTGTTTTTGTTTCAGGACTAGGTATTGCCACATGTGTGAAGCTACACAAGTTGGACTTGGCAAAAATGCTTTTGTTCATAGCATTCATGGATCATTATTGGTTGTTGGAGAACTGTGGAGGTAACTTAAAGTTCAGTTTGTAGTGATTTTTTCCTATAAATTTGTCACAATTCATACTTCTGCATTTTTCTTCTCTTGGTTGTTTTGCTCGTGTACCGTATGTTCATGTATTCCAAGTTATAAGATGTTTTAGCATTTCTGTGAAACACATGTATCTAGACACCTTTTAGTATGTAGGTTCACTCATTTCAGTCCATATCTAGTCCATATTAAAATATCTAAAACATCTTATAATTTGGAACAGAAGGAGTAATATGGAACACATGTCTAACTTTGTCATTTATGAAATTTGATTTAGCAAACCAGCTTCAACCCTTTTTGCTTGCAACAATACACAAGCTTCCCATCCTATGATTTTGTTGCATGAAAATGTTACAGGAATACCAGGGAATTAATGATGTCTAGGTACAGAGAAGTGGCTAATATAGTCATCATATACTTAAAACACCGGGATCAGCTTGTTTATCGTAGTATAACATCTCTTCTTCCTCGAATTTCTCACTTCACGTGAGATAGATTTGTGGCCAACTACCTAAAGGTTTTATCCCTACCACAATTCTTGAACTAAACCATTTTCTTCTCTTCTGCACCTTATATGTTTCCATTTCTTGCATTAAGCTTTTTTTAACTTTGAAGTTGTAATAGAAAGATAGTGACATAGCTTGGCATATGTTGTTCTTGTTCCCTGGTATGCATGGACCATATCTTGATTGTTCTAAATACCCCAGATGAGCGTGCTAGTGGTTTGTTACTCTTGGAGAGATGGCTCGTGCTTTGGGTGCAGAATTTGTGCCCAGTTTGCTCTTAGTTGCCCCATTTTTGCATGAAGCGGTATGTATTGTTATTTTACCATTGATAATCTTAGGCATGCATTTTATGCTCTTCGGATAATATGCACCTCTTGTCGAGGTAGTGCACTTCAAAAGCACTACTGAGAAATTACATTACACTACTATGACATGTTACAATGATAACAAGCAAAAAAATTGTAACCATATATGCAAAAAAGAGAGATGAGGTTATAATAGGTTTATAACAACGGACCTAAAAGTATTTCTAATCGAAAGCCACAAGGCCTTTAGAGGATAAAATTTCTGGAGCTAACGGCTGGAGACGCCTCGAGCTAATCCCCAAGCGACCATTAGAGGAGAATATTTTTAGTCTCGGCCCTCCGTGGCCCCTAAATATAGTTGCCCGCGGCCGCTGGACTAAAAATTTAGCCCTCCACCTCTTGCCCCGCACCGTCGCATTACCCCCACCGACCCATCGGGCAACACAAGCTCGAGAAAATTTGCCATCATCCTCGACGGAATCGAGTCACCGCGGTCGGGATTCGTCGAGGTACCACCGCGCTTCTGCTCCTTCCCACCCCTAGCATGGCTTCTTCCTCCAAGCGCGAATGCAACTCACCAGATTTAGGGTTGAAGGACCTTGTGTGGGCAACCACACCGGTACCGGATTCTGTGCCGGCGGTGGCAGCAACACCTGCAAATTCGCCATCGGCACCTGCTTTGGCTCCGGTAGCTTCTTGGATACCGGATCCATCAAGGTGTGTTTATCAACCTCTTTTTCTTAGTGGAATCTCCTAAATTTCGCCGTATGAAGCCAATGCATGTTCGTTTAAATTTGTAGCAAGGTGAAGATACAACCACCATGAAGTGAGGATGAGGACAATGATTTGTATTTTGCATGGCATCATCAAACACTTGTTGGAGCTAAACAACTGCTCAAGCAATCTTGGGAAGAGATCCATGACAACTTCAATCAAAGAACTAGTGGAGATGTTCGATCCTTAACATTGATGATGAATCAGTGACACAAGCTAGTAATGCATCATAATCGTGACGAATATTATCACGGAGAAAATAATCCGTAGATAGTGGAGAACCCAACTCTCATGGTTCTAGTGATGTGGTAAAAAACCCAACTTGTCAGGTTTATGGTGATTATATTAAAATGTATGACTTATGCATTATCAATCAACTTAGGTTGTATTTTGTCAGGTACTCATGTGCTCAAATTTGCAAATTTGGTTGAAAAACATCTTTAGTCCTCTAAGTTATTGGGGTTCGAATCTGTGACGCTAAATTTAGAGGAAAAAATATAGGATTTTAAGCTTTAGGGAGGCCTTTTGTCCTCTAAGTTTTTGCCTTTCGGTTAGAGATGCTCTAAGGTTTCATTTGTACGGTCATTTGGTTTTAGCAACTTATGTTAGTAGACCATTGAATTTTTCCACGGCTCACCGTTGCTTTGCTTGTTTTATGTTATGTTTGACAGGTGGTGTCCCTTACGGTGAAATCTAGTAAGCAAATCGCATGTACTTCCTCCGTCTCAAAATAGATGTTGGGAGTTTGTCTAAATTTGGATGTATCTATATACTAAATAGTGTCTAGATTTATTCAAATTTTGACAAATCTGCGATGTCTATTTTGAGACGGAGGGAGTACATATTTTCAATACCGTGTACATAGGTAGGAGTGTTCTACGTCTTATTTTCGATGCATTGGTAGCGTGTTGGGCAGTATTATTTTAGATGAACGTGGCATATCCTGTATGTATCATAATGTGTGCAGCGTTGTAAGTAATGCGCATAGGTGGACGAAACAAACGCTTCACCCTCTCCACTCCCGTGAGCGGAGGGGCGAACCCTAGTTCCTCCCGCAGCCGCCCCTCTTCCCCTTCCCCTCAACCTTGTCGCCGCGGGGCGCAGCGCTGGCTGGGGGCATGGCGGCGATGGCAGCCTGTAGCATGAGTCGGGCCCACCAGGGCTGGGGATCTTGGGTCGGGTAGGCACGGGGCGCGCGGCATTGCCGGTTGGTGGTGGCTGGCAGATTCCTGCGGGCTCCTGGCGGGCAGGGTCTATGCAGCCGGCCTGCTACCTCAATCGAGCCGGAGCAGGGGCTCTTGGCCCCTTTGATCCCAATCCCCACCCTAGATCCAAAGGCGCCGGTGGGTTACTGGTCGTCGATTGGTAAAGGAGCTCCCTTCAGAGTCTCTCCGGTCTTCAAAGTCCTCACGGCGGTGTTTCCCGGTGTCTTCTTCGTCTCTCCAGTGGGCTCGTCTTGGTTTTCGAGGCGGCGGCTCCGGTCGATGGGCAGCCTTGTGGTTGGCGGGCGGGCCAGGGGCTTTGTGCTGGTCGGTTCCCATGGTCGTAGGGACGACATGGTGTCAGCGATCCACGTGACGTGGTTTGTGCTCAGGGTGAAAACTCAGGATCCTCGGTTCGGGCGGTAGTGGCGCCTTTACATCATGATCTTCTTGAAGTTGCCACCTTGGAGTCCTAGTAGACGGTGCTTTTCCCAAGGGGAACCCTTTGCACCTCTAGGCCACGGCGGTGTCGTTCGCAGATGTTGTTCCCTTCCTAAAGGCGCTATGTGTCTAATCTTCATTCCTTTGCTCCCTCCGGATGAAAACCCAAGACCCTCGGATCGGGTGGTGGTGGTACTCCGGTGTCGTGCTCTTCTTGAAGACACCGTCTGAGAGCTCACAACATGTGGCTCTCCGATGATCCTGTGGCGGAAGTGACTCTTTGTTTGGCGACCTTCGGCAAGGCTCTCCCCTTACCCTTCCCTTGTTAAGCTACCTTGGTGCTGCTTTTCGGTCTATGGGCAACGTGGGTCGGTTCCCGGTGGTGGTCGGCTTTCGGTGGAATTTCTATGATGAAGGTGTTCTGTCGACGGCCTGCGTGTTTGTTAGCTAGCCCCTGGGGGGCTCTGGCCCAACCCTGTTGTTGTCTAGCTCTGCTCCGAGTCTTCGTAGTATTAGTAATGGCCGAGCCTTTTGTTCGCATTTCCGACGGTAGATTCTTTGGTGGTGTGCATGGGTGTGTGGTTTGTTTTGTAAGCTGGGTTCAGCACTTTGTATCCTCTAGCCGTTGTTGGCTTTGTTAATTCAAAGCTGGGCACAAGAGTGCCTATTATCTAAAAAAGTAATGTGCATATGCTAATATAATCAATCACTAGCATTTTTGTTCCTATGTTCATGGAATTACCTGGATTTACTCGGCCCTTTTTGTAAATTGGGTTTGTAAATGTTTTTCCATCCTTGGAAACAGGGAGCTGACATGTTCCTATTCTTGCATGTCCGCAAAATTAATACCCTGGAGCATCTCCACTCGCCTACACACAAGAAAAAGTCGAGGCCTACGGTGAAGAAGAGGGCGGCAGGGAGCCTTGGGAAGACGAGGCCTACTTCGAGGTTGAGGCTAAGGCCGATGAGGAGATGGTGGAGGAGGTGCTAGTGCCCATCGTGGCCGGCCTGTAAGGGAAGAAGAAGGCGGTGGCCATGGAGAAGAAGAATAAAGGCGTTGGTGGCAGTGGACCTAAGTGGAGTTCGATGGAGGACGAGTGCCTCGCCGAAGCTTCGAACTCGGTTAGCATTGACCCTTTCACCGGTGCCAACCAAAACTCGGATTGCTATTGAAAGAGTGTGAACGCTGTGTTCGATGTGGCTCTTGTATCCCTACTTCAAGACCTTGTGCCATGATCGCAACAACTCGGGAATGTTGCACCATTGGTCCATGATCCAACATGCTTGCAACAAGTGGTGGCATCGTGGAGGAGGTGTGTCAAGTCCATGTTAGCGGCACCAACTTCGATGATCAAGTGAGGAACAAAAACAAGCTGATGCCATTGTGTCCTATTGTGTGATGCGACATTGTACATTGTAGATGCGCTCCATGATCACCGCCTACCAAGAGGACACCGATGACGTCGAGTTCACGTTCATCCACGTCTTTTCAAGGATCGAGACATGCGACAAGTGTTCGGAGATGCGGACCACTCTTTCTAAGGCCAAGGATGCCATCTATGACCCCGATGTGACGTCGTTGGTGGCCTCGGAGAGTTGTCCCATTGGTGCCAAGAAGGCCAAGGCTATGAGGAACATGTCACCAGCCATCTAGAAGTTGCACTCATCCATCATAGCGTGCACGACCGACGACGCCTCACACGCTGCCAAGAGGACAAAGCAAGCCGCTAGGATGGAAGAGGTCACCGCAGAAAGGTGGGCGTCAGCCATCGAGAGGGAAGTGATACCTTCGATCCGGATTATGGATATAGTATAGCTGTTTTTCCCTAGTAGACCAAGGTTTATCGAATCCTCGGGAAGCAGATGCGTAGTGAAGTTACTTTAACGGACCTTCGGGAGTTTTATAATTTCTTTTGTGTTTTTACCGGACCAAGATTTTGCGTCTTTTGTTGTTGTTGATGATGGAGTGAAAGGGCCTAGGGCGTTCGGTTTCACCTGTATCTATGCAAAACATCTGATGGGAATAAAAGATAAAGATAAAGTATGCATGTAATTGTTAGAGCAAGATAAATTATATGTGGGAAGTGCATCCATAATTGCTATTTCCTCCGCAACCGCTTATAGGAATAACCTACTAGTCTCATCCATAGAAGAAAGATAACTAATGATATGCATAGTGACGAGGGTTTTGATGGGTTCGTAGCATGGAAAACAAAAACTTTCTACCGCAAGAACGAACAAAACCCAGATCTAATCTAGATAAAAGCCAAGATCTAATCTATTAGACATGAGGAACGAGATAGATTGGTACTAACCCTTGTAGAACCGAAAGCGTTACGAGATTAGATCTCGTGGATGATGTAGTCGATCACTTGCCGATCTCAAGATCGTGTGGACGATCCTTCCGGCGCCGCGTTCCGGCAGCGCTTCCGCAGACGGTCACACGTGCAGAGTCGAAGCAGACCTTCCTCTCCCCGTTCCAGCGAGCAGCGGAGGTAGTAGATCATCTCCACGGAATCCCAACAGCACGATGGCGTGGTGATGGTGGTGGAGTATAGAATTCTGCAGGGCTTCGCCTATGCCTGTGCAGAAGAAAGGTGGAGGAGAGAGGCGACAGAGATTGAGTGTTATGAGAGAGGAGTAGGAGGGGGCGCCCCCTCCCTTCTATTTAAGGGAGGGAGGCGCGCCTGGGGAGGGGGAGTCCTAGTAGGACTCCCCTCCTTGGGCCGGCGGTGGGAAGGGGGGAGGAAACCTCCTCCCCCACGAATCCGTGTATTGCCCCACTTGGACTCCTTGATCCCTTTCTTGGTTTTCAAGTAAACTCCAATAAATCCTCTAGAACCTTCCAGAACATTCCGAAACCTTCTAGAATCTCCATACAAACACTCCGGAACATTTCCTAACTTAGAAAATGATCCCCAATATATGAATTTTATTCTTCGGACCATTCCGGATCTCCTCGTGATGTCCCGGATCCATTCCGAGACTCCGAACATCATTCGGTTTCCAACGCATATTCCATATCTACTTAAAACAACTTCGAACCTTAAGTGTGTCACCCTACGGTTCGTGAATATGCAGACATGATGAAGACACCTCTCCGATCAACAACCATTAGCGGGATCTGGAGATCCATAACGGCTCCTACATACTCAACGATGACTTCGTGATCGATTGAACTATTTAACATACGAAACCAATTCCCTTTGTCACGTGATATTCTACTTATCCGAGGTTTGATCGTCGGTATCTCCATACCTAGTTCTAACTCGTTACTGATAAGTACTCTTTACTCGTTCCATGTTATGTCATCCCTTGTGACCTAGTCACATGCTTGCAAGCTATCTAGATGACATTCCACCGAGAGGGCCCAGAGCATATCTATCCGTTATATGGATGGACAAATCCCAATCTTGGTTCACGCACTTCAACACATACTTTCAGAATACCCATTGACACCTTTATAACCACCCAGTTACGAAGCGGTGTTTGATGTCATCAAAGTACCCATCCGGTGATGGTGATTAACATAACCTCATGGTCGAAGGATTAGGTTACTATGCATTTCAAAGCTTACGGCAATACGAACTTAATGACTTGATCTTATGCTACGCTTACTATGGGTGTGTGTCCATCACATCATTCTCCTAATGATATAACCTTGTTATTAATGACATCCAATGTCCATGATCAGGAAACCATGATTATCCATTAATCAACAAGCTAGTTTAACAAGAGGCTTACTAGGGACCCTTTTATGTTTACAAAACACACAAGTATTAATGTTTCCGGTTAATACAATTATAGCATGGGATGTAAACATTTATCATAAACATAAAGATATAATAATAACCACTTTATTATTGCCTCTTGGGCATATCTCCAACAGTCTCCCACTTGCACTAGAGTCAATAATCTAGTTAAAAACTTGTGCATTCAACACCTAAGGCTTCCTGGTGTTGTATAGACACTATTGCTAGTGGTAAACATAATCTTCGGATCTGACACTTCCAGGTCCGTGTGTATTTGCATGTCCTTGCGTCTCTACACATTACTCATTCTCTAATGAGATGGCATTGTATAAATTTGGTCCTTTGGTGAGACCTTTAGTTCCTTGGGATCATGTTAATACAATTGTCATACAATGTATCTTCATAGTATTATCCCACTATGAACCACACCTAGTTTGATAACAAACTACTTGACGCAAATGCCCTCATTTGCTGCTACAATAGCAGTCATATACTTAGCCTTTTGTTGTAGTATCTGTCACAATGTTTTAACTTTCGTACTCAACCAAATCCGTTATGGAACTTCCTTTCCATTACATTGTGCCACCCATAGTTTAAATTGAGATAAACTTAATTTGTGACAAAACTAGTATGAATGCAACAATTTACAATGAACTATTTGTCACCACTATATAAATAATATATTCTTAGTTCTTCCAAAGATCATAGGAATATCCCTACTATTGTCCAATGATCATCTTATGAGTCATTCTGGTATATGCGCATAACATTTAGAGCATAGGACATATCTGGATGTGTACATCTCAAAGAATGATTGATCAAAATATTCTTGTGATTTCACCAAGTGTCAAAACACTTGAATCTCGTGTCAACACAGTTGAATCTTGATTCAGTCCTTTCCGTGCGTCAAGAACCTTTCTTGTTGTTTCCATATTGAACTCATTCAACATCTTATCTATGTACATTTGGCAAAACCATATTAGTGCTTCAATCTATCCATATAGACATTGATGCCTAATTCTTGGGTTATGCCTAAGTCTTTCATCGAAATGAAATTCTTAACCTGTGTCAATAAAAGATACATCATTTCTAATCAACAATATGTCTTTCACATAATGTATTAGAAATATGTCTTAGCGCTCCCACTTAATTTCTTGCAAAATGCAAACATCTTCATCGTCTCTGATGAAATTAAACCTTTTAACGGTTTCATCACGGTGAAGATTCCAACTCCTCGATGCTCACTTCAACCATTGAAGTTTTGCATACTCTTTTAGCATCCTTTGAATTAACAAAACCCTTTGGATCGTGTCATGTACACGTCCTAGGTAACCATTCTATTAGAAGAACTTGTTTTGTTTGTTCAACTACCATATACCAAAATATATGTAGTGGTTGCTATATTAATCCGTCCAGACTAAATATCGCTATGAAAGATCAAATCTTATCATAGTCAATTCCTTGAACATTGTCGTAAAATCTTTCCGACATGTCGACTATTTGATAGATGTGAAACATCTATGTCTATTTATTTATAGATCCATATACGACTGTAAGGTCTTGCACCTTACCAGAGGGTCTTTCAAATTCAAAGCTTGATTTCTTGTGTATGGAATTATCACGGATTTTATGGCTTCAAGCCACTTAACGAAGTCAGGGCCCATCATTGCTTCTTTGCATGTAGTCGGTTCATCATTGTCAAACAACAATGATTTAACTCCCAAATCTTGGCATTTGATTACTTACCCGACCTACTTGGTTCAATAGGAACTTAGATCTCCGTGATCACGACCTTTGAGGCATGTGAGCCATGAGCATTGTTGCTGCCTCCGGGACACTCACCGATGCTGCGCCAACTCAGCACATATTAGCCAAGGTTCAACAACCTTATCAAAGTTTTGTCCTCCCACTTAACTTTTCATGAAAAATTCCTTCTCAAGAAACTTGACGTTCTAAGCGACAAACACTTTTGTCTTCGGTGTTATGGAGGAATACCCAATGGTTATTCGAAATAACCCACAAAGACATGCTCATCCGTCTTAGGTTGTAAACATTTTACTTATGCCTAGCATACCAAAATTTTAAGAAAGGATAACCTGGGTTTTATCCCAAACCAAGACTTATATGGTGTCATTTCAACGGATCACGATGGAGCTCTTTTCAGTGTAAAAGCGATAGTCACGAAAGCTTTAATCTTTAAAATATAATGGCAGTTTTATAAATGACACCTTTGATCTTACCATGTCAAACAAGGTTTCATTACATATCTTGAACACTTCATACTCCTATGGTGTTTTGGGAAATGCAAATCCATGGAACGATTCCTCAAATCTTAGGTGTTTTGCTAAACTTGTAACTCAAACATCTTTCTTTATGATCCAATCATAAACTTTTATTTTCTTGTTACAATGATTTTCCACTTCATCTTGAAAATCTTTAAACATTTTCAAATGTTTCATACTTCTTCCTTATTGAGTAAGTATATACATATACTCACTCAAATCTTCGGAGAAAGCATATGAAGTTGAAATCCATCGCCCACGACTACACATAATGGACTATATACATCAATATGTACAAATTCCAATCAGTTAGTCGTCCGTTCCTCTTTTTGGCCTACGAACGGAGTTTTAATTATCTCCAGGAAAGTATCACAAGCGTCTTTTGATCAAAATCAAAGACTCCAAAAATCCATCAACATGGAGTTTCTTCATGTATCCCTTTCAATATAATTTAAACGGCGATGTCACTTCGCAAGTGATCTTTCAATCATTTGTCTTGCGACATTTTAGCATTAGTTTTATGGTCGTTATTTCTCCAACCAGACTTGTATATCATCCATCTATTATGGAATACGGTAATTATTTGAACAACCTTTTGTCGTCATAATACCTGATCAAAATAACAATTATTGAAACAAATCTTGAAGGCATGCTTTGATGTTAACGAGCAACACAACAACCCTTTGTTTGTTTTCGATGAACATCATCACATATTCTCTTGCTAGTTACTTAGTCCATTGTAGTTCATGAATTGTGTTGTCATGTATGACACTTCATACCAACCAATTCGGTATCCAATAACGCAGAACCACATTGTTTAACAACCAAGGAATACATCCATAACATGTATCTTCTATATACCTAAGTTGGACATCTCCAATCTTTTCTTTTCTGCCAAATATTTTATAGATTCTCTTTAAACAATTCCTTTTCTTTTAAAAGAATCTATCAACATCAATAGTGGTGTCATTCACATGACACATAGTAGAAAGTGTGTATAGTCAAATACTAATACCTTTGGACTTGCACTTTGAAGTGGATCACCTTCATCAAATGTTTGGCATTCTTTCAAAATTCCATTCTTTAGTAATCTTTTAGTGTAGTAAACATTTTACTTACATCTTCTATTCATCCTTATAATGACAACTTTCATGATCAAGCTGCTATAGCTTATAAAGGTGAATTGCGAGTATAATGTTTCTTTTCCAAAACCTTTTGGAGGATTAGGACGACTGGCGTCTCCAATCTTCACAAATTCTCATCAAATATGAGGACGTATACTCTATCATGTTGTAACCAACACATTGTTTTAGATATCACAATACCTTTCACATATGATGGTTTCTGAAACATTGCTTTCAGCTCTTAGATAAACTTGATATTAAAAACAATCTTTTGGGTATCAAGAATCATGGAGGCAAACATGATACATTAGATACTAACACTGGAATTGTTACTCTTGATTTAATACTGTTTATTAAACTTCACAGAGTAAACGGAGTTTGCTGAAAGTTTGCAATATGACTTTTAAACTTTAGATTGACACTCAAAACAATACGATACCAGTTCGTAAAGAAAATATCCAGAATTTCTATAGTTCTACTATCTCAACTATAACTAAGCGTAAGGTGGTGAACGAATGCCAATGACTACAACAAACTATGCAAATTCACTTTGATTGTGTTTATGATAAATTGAGTTCGACTAATCCAAATTACAAATGAACTCCCACTCAAAACAACATCCCTCGAGTTGTTTTAGTGATTACACGAACCAAATCCACTACACCAAGTCCGATCATCACGTGAGATGATGTAGTTTCATCGGCGAACAATCTTCATGTTCATCATATCAATCATATGACTTATGCTCTACCTTTTGGTATTCCGTGTTCCGAGACCATGTCTGTACATGCTAGGCTCGTCAAGATTAACCTTAGTTTCCGCATGTGCAAATATGGCTTGCACCCGTTGTATTCACACGTAGAGTCTATCACACCCGATCATCACGAGATGCTTCGAAACGACGAGTCTTAGCAACGGTGCCAACTAAGGACGAACACTTTATTACTTGAAATTTTAGTGAGAGGGATCATCTTATAATGCTACCGTCGCGATCTAAGCAATACAAGATGCATAAAGGATTAACATCACAGGCAATTCATAATTAGTGTGATATGATGTGGCCCTTTCTTCTTATGCCTTCGATCTCCATCTCCAAAGCACGGACATGATCTCCATCATCACTAGCATTGCGTCAAGGTCCATGGCGCCGCTTCATGGTTGTCCATCATCACTAGCAACTATTACAACTACTTCGAACAAAGCTATTATAAGATGAATAGACACGCAGGTCTTAACAGAATTAAATACAACCATTAGGCTCCTGCCTGTTGCCATATTACAACAAGGATCATTGCATACAACAAATACAATCACAATCACATGTAGGCCATATCACATCACAAAACCCCTGCAAAAACAAGTTAGACGCCTCTAATTTTCTTTGCAAGTTTTACGTGGCTTGGGGCTTTCGACTAAGAACGGATCTTACCTACGAAACTGAACCACAACGTTGATACAAGTGCTATCAAGTGCAAAGTGTAGATTTGATCTATACTATGATGGGAGAGACAGACACCCACAAAGACACTTGTGCAAAACGAGTTGCACGTCAAGCGTGAGCAAGTCTCATGTGCGATGACATGTAATGTTAGCCCGAGCCGCTTCATCCCACCATACCGCAAGATGCAAAGTACACAAATAGCAAAAGACGGCACGAGCACCAACGCCCACAACCTCATTGTGTTCTACTCGTGCAACAGATCTACGCATAGACAAGGCTCTGATACCACTTATGGGTTCGTAGCATGGAAAACAAAAAATTTCTACCGCAAGAACGAACAAAACCCAGATCTAATCTAGATAAAAGCCAAGATCTAATCTATTAGACATGAGCAACGATATAGATCGGTACTAACCCTCGTAGAACCGAAAGCGTTACGATATTAGATCTTGTGGATGATGTATTCGATCACTTGCCGATCTCAAGATCGTGTGGACGATCCTTCCGGCGCCGCGTTCCGGCAGCACTTCCGCAGACGGTCACACGTGCGGAGTCGAAGCAGACCTTCCTCTCCCTGTTCCAGCGAGCAGCGGAGCTAGTAGATCTTCTCCACGGAATCCCAATAGCACGACGACATGGTGATGGTGGTGGAGTATAGAATTCTGCAGGGCTTCGCCTATGCCTATGCAGAAGAAAGGTGGAGGAGAGAGGCGGCAAAGATTGAGTGTTATGAGAGAGGAGTAGGAGGGGGCGCCCCCTCCCTTCTATTTAAGGGAGGGAGGCACACCTGGGGAGGGGGAGTCCTAGTAGGACTCCCCTCCTTGGGCCGGCGGTGGGAAGGGGAAGGAAACCTCCTCCCCCACGAATCCGTGTATTGCCCCACTTGGACTCCTTGATCCCTTTCTTGGTTTTCAAGTAAACTCCAAGAAATCCTCTAGAACCTTCCAGAACATTCCGAAACCTTCTAGAATCTCCATACAAACACTCCGGAACATTTCCTAACTTAGAAAATGATCCCCAATATATGAATTTTATTCTCCGGACCATTCCGGATCTCCACGTGATGTCCCGGATCCATTCCGAGACTCCGAACATCATTCGGTCTCCAACGCATATTCCATATCTACTTAAAACAACTTCGAACCTTAAGTGTGTCACCCTACGGTTCGTGAATATGCAGACATGATGAAGACACCTCTCCGATCAATAACCATCAGCGGGATCTAGAGATCCATAACGGCTCCTACATACTCAACGATGACTTCGTGATCGATTGAACCATTTAACATACTAAACCAATTCCCTTTGTCACGCGATATTCTACTTATCCGAGGTTTGATCATCGGTATCTCCATACCTAGTTCTAACTCGTTACTGATAAGTACTCTTTACTCGTTCCATGTTATGTCATCCCTTGTGACCTAGTCACATGCTTGCAAGCTATCTAGATGACATTCCACCGAGAGGGCCCAGAGCATATCTATCCATCATATGGATGGACAAATCCCAATCTTGGTTCATGCGCTTCAACACATACTTTCAGAATACCCAATGACACCTTTATAACCACCCAGTTACGAAGCGGTGTTTGATGTCATCAAAGTACCCATCCGGTGATGGTGATTAACATAACCTCATGGTCGAAGGATTAGGTTACTATGTATTTGAAAGCTTACGGCAATACGAACTTAATGAATTGATCTTATGCTACGCTTAC
Source organism: Avena sativa (assembly GCA_916181665.1). Lineage (NCBI taxonomy): Eukaryota > Viridiplantae > Streptophyta > Magnoliopsida > Poales > Poaceae > Avena > Avena sativa. Next base: position 370,936,169 of record OV702290.1, read on the forward strand.
TATGGGTGTGTGTCCATCACATCATTCTCCTAATGATATAACCTTGTTATTAATGACATCCAATGTCCATGATCAGGAACCATGATTATCCATTAATCAACAAGCTAGTTTAACAAGAGGCTTACTAGGGACCCTTTTATGTTTACAAAACACACAAGTATTAATGTTTCCGGTTAATACAATTATAGCATGGGATGTAAACATTTATCATAAACATAAAGATATAATAATAACCACTTTATTATTGCCTCTTGGGCATATCTCCAACAAGTTTAACTCATCAATGCCCATTGTTATGGACCTGGGTTTTGCAGAAGGAGGGAGCGCTGGAGACATGTATCGGCTAGCAAACAAGCACACAGGGGACAAAGGATTTACCCAGGTTCAGGCCTCGTAGAGGTCCCTACTCCTGCTTGTCTGCTCGTGGAATTATTGAGGGAGTCGAAAGTTACAATGGTGCGCAGATGTAATCTGGCGGAGGTTATGGAAACTAGGGTTGCGTGTGTCCTTCTCGCGGCCCCCTCCTAGCCTTTATATAGATAGGCTAGGTATCGGGTATCAGGTCAAGTCGGTTACAAGTTAAGGTTTTCCCTTTAATCTTTCTATCTTTAGCTTCTTCTTGTTCTTCAAGCAATCGAGAGTCCGCAGGCTACTCGAGTCCCTCCATCCGGCCCTTGGTGACACCATGGACCTGTATGTATTTGGACCATATATACCAAGCTCGAGTACCTGCAGGGTATACCCATGTTAGTAGCCGCCGAGTGTCCAGTGGAATCGCAGATTCGACTGGGGACTTTTTGAAGCCTTCGAGTGCCTAAATGAGTACATTTCGATTGCTTTTATTTGTGTCATAGGGATTGTTGATATACGTGCCTGATATAACCGAAGTATCGGTATCAGTTAACCACCTTAGGGTGAAACAGCGCAATCTACTAAAATTCGAGTCCCCGGACTCGAATCCGGAAAAGTGCTGGCGTAATTCGACTCAGGCCGCGGAGGTCTTACAGGAGTCGAATTCCAGTTATATGGGTGTGAGCACTCGACGGGTCCGTCAAGGCATGTTCATCGTGTCTGTAGGCACGGATACATTTCTGGTAGTGCGCAGTTAAATGCGTTGTCAGGCCTTATTTAGGTCTTACCTTCACGCCGTAAGCGCGGCATCCGAATTTTACCATCGCGGAGACGATTTGGGCGTCCCAGGAGACGTAGTCTCTTTGTAGGAAAAATTTGTGAGGCGGTATCGCCAAGGGTTGCGAGTGGGGATGTTATCAACACACAGTTTTGTGCAAATAATCATAGGGTGCCCGACCAGCGCTCCCTATGGGAGTAGCCCCCGAGTGCCTGGTTGAGTCGAAGACTCGGGCAGGGACTAAAGAACTTTTGCGCGTGCTGTCGTCTTTTGCTTGTTTGTTTTAGTCGAAGACTCAGGCAAGGACTAAAACACTTTTGCGACTGCTGTCGTTTTTTGCTTGCTTGTTTTAGTCGAATTTGTTTCCAGCGCTCCATATGGGAGTAACCCATGTCCGTAATCGAACTGTGTTTCGAGTGGTTGGGTTTGCTTTGTGATTGTCCATGTTCCTGCAACAAGAAAAGCAAAAGTCGTAGGGTGCGCGGCCAGCGCTCCCTATGGGAATAGCCCCCGAGTGCTTGGTGGAGTCGAAGACTCCAGCAAGGACTAAAAATAGTCGAAGTTTTCCACTGCGTAGCCTTGGTGACGTCAGTGCTGACGCTTGTATGACCTCAGTTACCCGCGTGAGCGAGTTTGACGGGACGTGACGAGCGGTGGGTCCCACTTTCTGACTTTGATTTGACTGGGCGTGCTTAATCTTATTTTTAACTGCGCCTCCTCAATTTCCGCGTGTAATGGTATAAGTGGGGGGACGGTTCGCGCTTCCTCTTCTCCACGTGTCGAACGTGATGCGTGCCACACGTCCAATAGGGTTTTTGTCAGCCGTTGGATTGCATCTCCCACGGGTTAAGTAGCGGTGCTGCGGCGGTAATTTTCCATCTGCGCTCTTTCTTCCTTGCTGCCATCGCCATTGCTGTTGTTCTTCGGCTTTCCCTGCTCTCATCTCCTCCACGGCGCTGGACCACCTTCACTTGTTTCCAACCTACTTTTTGCGCTCTCATCGCCGCCACGCAATGGGGGAAAAGAAAGGAGGTGCTGCCGCTGATTCCGCGGCCACCGTCGCCGCGACAAAGAAGAAGGGTGGCTCCGCTGCTGCGGGCACCAGCGCCGCTGCCGGCGTGAAGAGGAAGGTCGCGGGCACTCGCGTGACCAATGGTGCATGGCGCCCCTCCATTATCAAGGCGTCGGATCTCCGTCTTCTTCGCCAGGATGGAGTTATCTCTGCGGCAGTCGCCGATGCGCGCGTCCCCAGCGGCGAGACCATTCCTGCTCCTCCCGCTGGTTTTTGAGTGATGTTTCTTGCATTCGTCATTCGTGGTCTCTCCTTGCCTCTTCACCCCTTTCTTAGGGGTCTTCTTTGCTTCTACGGGCTCCAGCTCCATCAGCTGTCCCCAAATTCGATTCTCCACATCACCTGCTTCATCACCCTTTGCGAGTGCTGGATCGGAATCGAGCCACACTTTGGTCTTTTCAAGTGCTTGTTTAAATTGAAGCGTCAGTCCGCATCTGGCTCTTTAGTTTATGACGTAGGTGGTTGCGGCATCCATGTCGACCCATCCGCCACCTACTTCGACATCAAGCTTACCAAATCCGTCCAGGGATGGAGGGACAAATGGTTCTATGTCTGCGATCAGAAGGCCAAAGATGAGCACTTTGGACTCGCGCCCTTCGATCCGGCGACTCCCTGCAAGAAGATGCATTCGTGGAAGAACGTAGTTATCCCTGGCGAACTCACGGAGACAGACATGCTGTATCAGTGCGTCTACAACCTCGAAAGTCGCATAGGCGTAGAAGAGGGAGGCTGCGCTCTTATCAAAACTTGGCTGCGCCGTCGCGTCCAGCCTCTCCAAGCTAGAGTCCATCCCATGTTTCAATGGAGTGGCACTGATGATGCCACTCGCGTTTCTGTCGATGGCATGTCCGCGAGTGAGGTGGATAAGAGGATTCGACTGGTCACGAAGTGCACTGTCAAGGATGTGCTTCCGAGTGAACCAGTTGTTCCTCCTGTTTATGCTTCGAATCCTCCTCCTAAGGTATAGTTGTGCTACGCAGTAGCTTATTTTCATGATTGCTTTTCTGTTTGCTTACTTATTCTGTTTGTATGCAGGATTGGGCGGTGTTGCCTTGTATGCCTCCTCTCCCTGAGGGGATTATTCCTCGCGAAGCTTTGGAAGAGGACGAGCCTGAGTCGACTGTCCCTTCTGATGTGGAAGAGGAATCCCCCGAGTCCGAGAGCCCGGATACTCGTAAGCCTTCGCGTAGCAAGGATTCCGACGCGTCGACTCCTTCGACTCCAGGAGGCACGGTATTGGCGCGGAGTCGCCCATTCCAGCCATTCCTGTGAGGGGTGTGGCACCGTCTTCTCGCAAGAAGATGCGATTGCCCAAGGAGTCTTCGTCGGAGTCGGCGGCGGCCACGTTTGATCTTGACAAGTTTGACTGGTAAGTTTGCTAGATCATTCATTCTTTTCTGTTTTCTTCTTGTTGACTTTGCCCTGAAGTTTGCCATTTCTCAATGTGGATTTGATCTTGTAGTCAAGAGGCGTCGTCATCTTCTGGCGACGTCGAGTTTTTGAAAGAATCTAGAGTCGCGACCTCAAGGGCCAAGGTAGAGGTCGAGCATGCTCCTTCCCCTCCGGCGGCGGCCCACTCCGGGCACAATTCCTCGAGCTCTCCTCACGTAGGAGAACATCGAATGGTTGCTCGGATGGCCGTTCAGCAAACTTCTTCGGAGTCGCTGGAGGACCATGTAAGTATATCTTTCCTTCTTTTAGTATGGCAGTCGACGCTCTCTGTTGCTCTCTCTGATTCCTTGTTTGTGCAACAACTCCTTGTAAAGGCAGCCACGCAAGTGGCGGAGCAGGTGATGGCGATTGGTCGCCAGCATCCAATGCTAGAAACGCGTCACCGCGTGGTTGAAAGTGAGTGTTCTACATTTATTCTTTTTCATCTCCTCCTATAGTCGACTGATGGTCAACTTTTGGTTGACATGTAGCTGAGCATAACGCTTTACTGCGCAATGTTGCCACCTTGGAAAAGACATTAGCCGTGGCTGTGAAGGGGCGCGACGAGGCATTCGCGGCTCGTGATGATGCACGGAAGCGCGAAGAGGATCTGCGTGCCTCCTTTGCGGCTAGGGAAAAGTTGTTTGAAGAGCAATTGTTCTTAGTCGCCAAGGCCCTCTCAGGTACCTTTGCTGATAGATATTTTATTGTTGTCCTTCTCTTCATCTGGAGTTTTGCCGGTGGCGCTAGAGATTTCATCCATGTGTGGGTTTTCTGTGCAGATGCTGGCGATTTGAGCTTTGACCCACAGGCCCTTCGTCGCAATGATGCTCTGGCAGGCGCGGTGTCTGCAGTCGAGGACCGTAGCATCGTTGTCCAAAGTACATTTTCCAAGGCCAAGGTCACCCTTAGTCGCCTCCGAGAGGAGTTGATGCCGAAGGCGGAGTTGGTTGATAATGTGGACGAGCTGGTAGAGTCACTCGCCGGGGGTGTGCCTGCCGCCTACAAGAACTCCCTCCGCGCGGCTGGCACGACCATGTCACTCGCCATGGTGCAAGCCCAAGGATTCGAGATAGATCCCTCTGCGGTGTCGAAGGTGATGCCTGTTGGCGCGGACGGTCAGCAGGTAGTCTTTGCTCCTTTCACGACTGCCTGTGCCAAATATGGCCATTCCTTGATAAATACCGTTGCCAAGTATTCAGAGGAGCTCCAACGTGCGAAGAAGGCGGCGAAAGCTTCGGCCTCAGGGGCCGGCAGAAAGTCAGTGGCATCTGATACTGCCACAGACTTGATGAAGCCCCCGAAGCCGTCGAAGTCGAAGAAGCCAGTTGCTCCGTAGTTAGCTTTTTTGTAATAGTTAATGAATTGTCCTTTTGGTCAGAGAACATGCCTGCTGGCGAGTGTGTTTGTGAATACTTTATGTTGATCTTGAATGCATCTGTTACTTTTGCCTTTGTGTTAAGTTGGTCGCCTTATTTGCCTCTGTCTTGACTTTGTGGTAGGGTACATCAAGTGATCATGTGGGGAGAACCCAGGACTCGCCATCTCTTGAAGATACGATGGCACCTCCACACTCCAAGGTAGAGGAGCTGTCCTTGCTTTCGCGACTTCGTGATCGCGTTAAGCAGCTGGAGCGTGAGTTGCCTATGATCCGTGGTAGTGCGGACGTGTGGAAGTCGAAGGCTGAAAAATCCGCCGCCCGCGAGCAATATTTGCTTGGCGAGGTGACGCAGTTGGGCGACCAGTTTAAGTGTTAGTTTTCTTTTTCCTCGTATTTTCCTTTGTAGTCATTTGCAGAGGTACGTTGTACTCATGCTATTGATGCTGCTTCGTGTAGTTGTTAGCGCGCGCCATCCGCAGGAGGAGAGGGATAGAATTGCCATTCGCCTTCATGATCTCACCCAGGAACAACTTCAAGAGAGTTGATACTTCTGGGTAGATCATGATTGTGCGACTGTGTTGGCGACCCTGCAGGATCGCGCATCGCGAGTTCTGCTCTTCCTGAAGAAGTCGCAGTCGTGCTTGAAAAGCATTTATCGGGCTATGTTCCCGCTGGACGACGCTCCGTCAAGCCTGCTGGCTCTTCTTGCCAAATTTCAAGATCTGTCCCTGGTTCGCGAGTGCGTGAGGCAGCAGTTGGTGGCTGGTGCCAAGGCTGCCCTCTCGGTGGTGCGTTTGCACAGTCCTGACGTGGATATTGCCGCCATTGCCTCTGGGCCGCCGGCGCCACCAGCAGGATCTTCCTGGAATATGGTGCCGCACTATCAGGCGGTGGACCGCCCAGCCGAGGAGATCGTCGACTTCTTCGAGGAACAAACTAATGTTCTTCTGTTGCAAGGGTAGCCAAATATGTATCCTGCACATAAGTGTACTTGTGTTGTAAAGTTCGTATAGATGTTGTATATAATTTATTGTCGAATGTGCAAAAGGAGCTTTGTGAGCGTGAGGTGCGTTGCATTATGCGAGTCATTTTCGTTAGCCTGGCCATCCTTTTATCTCGTTCCCTTGTCAACCTGTCAGGTGCGTTGCAGCTGGGTTGAGTTTGTGTTAAGGGGTTCGATTGATGTGCCAACTACTCAGGATGTCGCGTTTTGGTTCGAAGAACATATGTGTATAGGGTGGCGCAGCCCCCAAGTATGAAAATTGACAAAGTAAAGGAGAACACAGAGTTTCGGGGCACTTAGCTTTTATTTATTCGAAGAATAGTACGAAGTACAATGTGTGGCTAAGTAGCCTTGGCTGAGTAGCCTTATTTGCGATGTAAAAGTAAAGAAAACGACTAAGGGTAGAAGCGTCGCAGTTGTGCGACGTTCCAAGGGTTGGAGTATGCGACTCCTGTCTCTAAATCTTGAAGGCGATAGGCGCCACCTGGGATTACTTCTGTAATCACGTACGGTCCTTCCCAGGGGGACTCGAGCTTGAGATGTCCCTGCTGCTTCAGTCGTAGGACCAGGTCACCTTCGACGAAGGATCTGGGGCGAAGCCTTCTACTATGGTAGTTGCACAGGTTCTGCTGGTAGATTGTAGATCTTTCTGCGGCGATTTCTCTTGCGTCGTCGAGGAGGTTGACGGAGACTTTGAGTGCAAGGGATGACTCTTGTTCGCTGTAGGCGACCACGCGCGGCGCCTTGTACCGTACCTCCGCGGGTAGTACTGCTTCCGCTCCGTGCACCATGAAGAATGGTGTGTAGCCCATTGCGCTGTTTGGAGTTGTACGTAGACTCCAGAGTACGGATTGCAGCTCATCTGGCGAGCAACCCGCCGCTTGTTCGAGTGGTCGCAGGAGTCGCTTCTTGATGCCGCTGCAGACAAGCCCGTTTGCTTTTTCCACCTAGAGGCCCACGCTCCAAGAAGATGTCAACCTTAACTCAACTGTCATCTTGGAACTTTTCGTGTGACCCGAACACTGCCTCTAAGCAGGGAATGGTGCCAAAGCGCTGTCGCTGCCTGAACCAGCAAGCAGGATCTGAGATTTCCCCCGTTGCACAGGAGGGCATGAATGGAAGGGCCTAGACGATGCCTTCAAGAAGGTGACGGCGCCCGCAAGCACCACCGTCGGCCGCAACCACATAGAGATTTCTCCCAGCCCTTACATCAGCACAACGGTTCAAAAGAACAAGTCAGTTGAAGGCCAAACATACCATCGACGAGAGGCTAACACTTGTCACCGGTGAAAGAGGCAATGACCACCTCAAGAATCACCAATGTCATCCCGACGTGCTACAAGTCCCTCATCCTCATCCCCTCGGTGGACAGGAAGATGAAATGCCCACCCACCTGGCGACGCCATTCTTCTCCCTCCAACCATCACCACCTCGCCTAGCAACACACTGCAGCAAAGCCAGCTTGCCGACCCAACTTTCACTTCCCCTCCAACTCGCAGCTGGCCTACTTCCTGTAGGAGGATGCAACACCCTCCATGGCGCCATTCATATCCCAGTAGCCAACTGCGATGTCCTCCCTGCATTGTATCTCACAACGAACCCTCATTCTTCCTCCCTGCATGTCCGCCCACCATCGTGGCCTCCTGCTGAACTACCGTAGTTGAACCAGCCCCAAGCAGCAGCCGCACGCGACATCAGTAGCACTCGGCCCAGGTCGGTCCCAAAGCGGGTCAACACGCTGCCCAGCACATGTGCGAGCTTCTCCCGCACCTAGGTGTGACCATTGCTAGCTCCACCGCACGTTGATCTTGAAACAGTCGTGGCGTCCTACTGAAACTAGGCCCAGATCGAGCCTCGATTGGGCCCGCGGGCTGTACCGCTCGCACCGAGCCCTTCCCCTACGCAAGTTCGCCGCCACGCATGGCTCCTCCAGCACTGCCACAGCACCCTGCTCATCCTCTCCGCTGCCCCTCGTGTTGGGTTCCACATAAGAAAACAAAAAAAATCTAACTACGCGAACACAATAACCAAGATCTATTCTACGTTGACACAAGTAATGGATAAGGAAACGCTATTCATACCCTTGAAGACCAAGGTATGTCTTACGCAGGTAGGCGTATGTTGATGAAGACGAACAACTCCTCCCTCCAAGTGCCCCAAGTGTGGTGCCTCCGAAGTTCTACACACGTTCGATGCAGGCGACATCTCTCGGGCTCCGATCCAGCCGAGCAATGGAAGAAGAAAGATGGCAGGCCGAATAGCGCATGACGATAGTACGAACATGGAGAACTCAAGTCCCTCAAAGTTCTCTCCAATATTATAGAGAAACCTCTAAGGAAAATAAGAGAGAGAGAAGAGAGAATGGGATGCCTTCCAAGGGAAGGGGTGCCCCTTTATTTATAGGAGGAGGGGAGGGCCAACACCCAAGGGGCAAGCTGTGTGGGACTAAAGTCACACGCCCACCGGGGAGCCGCCGGCCCTAAGGTGGGCCGCAGGCGAGGAGCCCACTAGGGCTAGGCCGGCTGGCCCCTCCTCCCCATGCGCCTTGCCCTCTTGGGCCTCCTCTCTGGGTGAGGCCCATTAGGCATGGGCTACCTTTTAAAATGAAATAAAAATATGTTTTATTATTAATTAAATTAATTAATCTAAAGCACATATATTATTATATGGTTCACTCCGGAACTCCTTCCGAACCCCTCCGATCAACATCAGGTGCTTCACGAAATTTTTCTGATTCCTCTCTCTCATTTCTCCCGTGGTGCCGAATCAATCCCTATGTGTCCCCACCGTTAAGAGTGCCACCCTTCGGTTCGGAAACACTCCGGTCATGACCGACACACTTCTCATATCAATGATCATCAGCGGGACCTGGATGCCCATAATGACCTCCGTGCGTTTCACGAATCTCGTCTCTTGAACCTTCAACGTTGTGTCCCACTCCCTTTGCCACTCGATACCTAGTTCATCCGTGATTTGATCTTTGGTATCTCCATACCTAGTTCGATCCCATTACCGATGAACTCGTTTACTAGTTCCCGTGCCGTTGCATTTCATGACCTAGTCACAATGCAACATCACCGAGTTGGCCATGTGTATCTATCTGTTACTTGGATTGGCAAATCCTAGTCTTGATACATACTCCTCTACACGTCCGTTCAGAAAACCTGAGTGGTACCTTTTTGATCACCCTTTCGCAGCTTGATACTTGACACCATCAATGCTCCCTCTAGTAATGGTGATTATGTATTATCTCACAGTCAAAGGATTAGGTTGCGAGGTTTTTTTGTTATCATCAATGATGAACTTTTGTAACTAGATCTCATTATGATATAACTTTGGGTGTTGGTCTATCACATCATTCAACCAACGATATGACCTCATTGTCAATTGGCATAAATGCCCATGATCTCAAACCCTAGATCATCTGTTCGAACAATGAGCTAGTTTGCTAGAGGTAACTAGAGACACAGTTTGTTTACATACCACATGTGTATTAACATTTTGTATTAACACAGTTATAGCATCGCATGAAACGTATTATGAACATACAAGAGATACATCAAATAAAACACATAATTATTTGCCTCTAGGGCATATCTCCTTCAGTCTCCCACTTGCACTAGAGTAAAAATTAATGTAGTTTACATTAGGCAATGATCTAACACCAATAGCCGTCCGGTGTTGTTCATGCTTGGCTTGTGGAAGACCTTTAGTCCATGGATCTGCAACATTTAGATCTATGTTTACTTTGAAAATCTTGATTTCACCCTCATCAATATTTTCTCTTATGGCGTGAAATCGTATCTTGATGTGTTTGGTCGTGGAATGAGTTCTCGGTTCCTTCGCGTTTGCAATGGCACCCGTGTTGTCACAATAGATCGTCACAGGTTCATGCACACTTGGAATGACTCCCAGTTCGATGACGAAATTCCTTAGCCAAACATCCTCATTCACTGCTTCACTAGCTGTGATGTTGAAGGGGTCCATAGCAGAAAACAATGATTCCTACGTTGGAACTTTCTAACGCCCAAGATCTATCTATGTAGTAATGCAGTAACGACTGGAGCGTATAGAATACATACCCTTGTAGACCATACACGGTTACCGTTCCGAGGGGAACATGGTTGAAGTAGCTGAACTCATAGCCGACCTCAAGGTCGCGAAGCTCCTCGCAGGCCACCCCTTGCTCCATCTTCATCGTGCAGCATCTCCAGCTCACGACATCCAAAGTGTCCCAAGTGTTGTACGATGAGACCTCTGTCTCCCCGATCCTGCCGGGAGTGCGAAAGGAGCTCTCCGTCCTGGAATCCCTGCAGCGCAACGACATGCTATAGGTGTGCCATGTTCGCACAACCCATACATGGGGGACATGGTCACAAGGGAGAGAGAGGGAGGAAGTCAGCCGAAGGACTTCTGAAATTTTGTGTTTAATCCCACCCAAAGGCACCTCCTTATATAGGCTAAGGGAGGGATGCCCTTCCTCTTAGGTGCCCCATGTGGGACTAAATATGTAAAATAAAAAGGCAAAAAGGAGGTTCCCAGCCGGCTGGGCCAATGAGGCAGCTGAATGGGCCACCCTGCCAGCGGCCCAGCCATCAAGGAGGAGGAGGAGCAAGGCAATGCAGCGCCTCGCGCCTACGTCCTGCCAAGCCAGCGAGGCGGCAGCAGCGGTAGCTGGCCTCCGGGTGGGCTGGCTCCTAGTGCGGCCCGCCAAGCAGCCAGCGGTAGCGGCGGCAGCCCGGGTGGGCCAGCATAGCGCGGCCCGCCAGTGTTTTAGGTGGTGCCCCACCTCACAGCCGGGTTAGGCCGAGTGGTGGTGGCCTATGTGCGATGGCTGGTTAGCTGCCGCCTGCGCAGTTCCCAACGCCTGAGTGCCCGCGCGCCTAAGTAGGCTGCCAGGCCCATGAGTGGCAGAAATAGTTTTCCTGCTGTATTTCTTTTTCCTTTTTCAGGGTTGCTACCTCCTAGGCCATTTCCCTTTCCTTCTTTATTCGAACAACTTCGAATATCTCCACGGAACAATTCTGGCTCTCCCATTCTCTACTATGATTCCAACTTACGGATAATCTCAAGCTCATCGTACCCTTAAGCATAACCCCCCACGGCTCGGGAATGGCACATACATGATCTCTATCAATGATCAACAATGGGACCGGGATGCCCATGATGAGCCCTTATACATTCCACGATGACGATGTCGTTTGAACCGTAAAACATTGAGTCCAATTCCCTTTGTTTCTATGATACGACTTGTTCAAGATTCGATCATTGGTATCACATACCTTGTTCAATCTTGTTACTGACAAGTACTGTTTCACTTGTTACTGTGATATTACATCCTTGTGACCTAGTCACATGTTGCAATATTTATGGATGTAATCTCACTAAGCCGACCGTATATATCTTACCCGTCATGTGGGTGAACAAATCTCGCTCTTGAGTCACATGTCATCTACTGTCCTTTGGAATACCCAATGTACACCTTTATGATCACTGTATCACCAAGCAATGTTTGATGCAGTCAAAGCATCCTCGGGAAACAGTGAGTAATATGATCTCACGGTCTAAGGAGAAGGATACTATGTTTCTAGCTATTGCAACAATGAACTCTATGACTTGATCGTGTCGCAATCTTTGAGGAATGTCCATCACATCATTCACCAATGATATGACCTCGTTGTCAATTGGCATAAATGCCCCATGACTAGGAAATCTTGATCATCGCTTGACCAATGAACTAGTATGAATAGAGGCTACTAGGGACTTGGTTTGTTTCATACCACACCCGTACCAATGTTTTCACTTGATACAGTTATAGCACAATATGAAACTATTATGAACTAATTGAGATATGATAATAAAAACCTATTTATTGTTTGCCTCTAGGGCATATCTCCTTCAGATGTATTCTGACTCCATTGTAGACTGTGCCACCATAGGCTACTTCCTGCTTCTCCAGCTTACCGCACCATCATTCACCATAAACACATATCCCGTTTGAGACTTCAAGTCATCGTGATCCATGGCTAAGCATGCATCTACGTAACCATTTAAGTTTAGAGCTTCGTCACTACCTCCATAGACTAGGAACATATCCTTAGTTCTCTTGAGATACTTTAGGATACATTTCATAGTTGTCCAATGATGCATTCCTAGATTACACTGGAACCAGCTCGTCAAACTAAGAGCTAAGGCCACATTAGGTTGAGTGGTCAGCATAGCATAGATGATAGAGCCTATGGCTGAGGCATAGAGTATTTTATACATCCTCTCTCTTTCATCATTTGTTGCTGGACATTGAGTCAAAATCAGTGTTCTACCTTTTACCATAGGCACAAAACCTCTTTTGGCCTCTTCCATTTTGAACCTCTTCAAAATCTTCTCAAGGTAAGTACTCTGACTTAATGCAATCGGGAGTCTTGATCTATCTCTATAGATCTCGATTTCCAATATATACGTCGCTTCACCTAAGTCCTTCATGGAAAACTGACTACTCAGATATTCCTTTACGCTCTCTAGAAGTTCCAATCATTCCCAATCAGTAATATATCATCCACATATACTACTAGGAATGCCACTGAGCTCCCACTCACTTTCTTGTAAATACAAAACTCTTATTTATTTTGGACAGATCCAAAACTCTTAATCACTTGATCAAAATGATGGTTCTAACTCTGAGATGCTTGCTTCAGTCCATCAATGGATCGCTGAAGTTTGCATACCTTTCGAGCATCCTTAGGATCAACAAAACCTTCTGGTTGCATCATATATAACTCTTCATCAATGTGTCCATTGAGGAATGCGGTCTTGACATCCATCTGCCATATCTCATAATCAAAATATGTAGCAATTTCTAGTAAAAGTCGGTAGATTTCAGCATTGCTATGGGAGAGAAGGTCTCGTCATAGTCAGCTCCTTGAATTTGTCGGAAACCCTTTACGACAAGTCGAGCCTTCTAGATGGTCACATTACCATCAACATTTGTCTTTTTCTTAAAGATCCATTTATTTTCCACGGCCTTGCAGCCTTCTGGAAGATCCACCAAGGTCCAAACTTGCTTTTCATGCATGGATCCTATTTTGGATTTCATGGCTTCCAGCCATTTCTCGGAGTCACCACTTTCCATAGATTCTTTGTAGTTTGCAGGTTCATCTTGTTCAACCAACAAGATAGTCATCACAAGAATACTATACTAATCAGGAGAGGTGCGAATTCTTGTAGACTTACGAACTACAGGAGCTTCGATGTGATTACTATAATCATTATCATTTGATTCTTCCTCCACTTTGGAGGGAGGTTCTGGAACAGCTTTTGTTGCGCTACTCGGTATTTGGAGAGAAGGATCAATAACATCATCAAGCTCAATTTTCCTTCCACTAACTCCTCTAGAGAGAAAATCTTTCTCAAGAAAGGTGTCGTTCTTCACGACAAATGTTTTGCCCTCAACCTTGTTGTAGAAGGTATACCCAATAGTCTCCTTTGGGTATCCTACAAAGATGCACTTTTCCGCTTTGGGTTCGAGTTTTTCAGGCTATAGTTTCTTAACGTAAGCCTCGCATCACCATACTTTCAAGAATGACAACTTTGGCTTCTTGCCATGCCACATCTCATATGGTGTTGTCTCCATGGATTTGGACGGTGTTCTTTATAAAATAAAAGGGGCCGTTTCTAACACATATCCCCAAAATGATACGGACAAATTGGTCAAAGACATCATGGACCGCACACTATCCAATAGGTACGATTACGCTGTTCCGACACACTATTTCGTTGAGGTGTTCTGGCTGGCGTAAGCTGTGGTATGATACCACAGTCCTTTAAGTGCATGCCAAACTCATAACTCAAATACTTGCATCCCCGTTCGGATCGAAAATGCTTGATTTTCTTGTTAAGTTGATTCTCTACTTCCTTCTAAAATTCCTTGAACTTTTCAAAGGTTTTAGATTTATGCTTCATGAAATAGATATATCCATATCTACTCAAATCATCAGTAAAGGTAACAAAATAACGATAACCATTGCATGTTGAGACACTCATTGGACCACAAACATCTGTATGTATGATTCCCAACAGGTTTGTCGCCCGCTCCATCATGTTGGAGAAGGGTGTCCTAGTCATCTTGCCCATGAGGCAAGGCTCACACGTGTCAAGGGATTCAAAATACAATGATTTCAGGAGTCCATCATAATGGAGCTTCTTCATGCGCTTTACGTCAATATGACCAAGACAGTAATACCACAAATACATGGTATTATCATCATTGTGTTTACAACGCTTAGAAACATTACGGATGTGAGTACCGTTATCAAGATCCAGCAAGAATAATCCTACACACAGGCGCATGAACATAGAAAACATCATTCATTGAAATAGAATAACTACTTGTTCCGGATTTAAATGAATAATGATCTTGCAATAAGAAAGATCCACTCACAATATTCATACTTAGTGCGGGTACATAATAGCATTTATTCAAGACTAAAATTAATCCTAATGGAAGATGTAGAGGTAGAGTGCTGACGGCCACCACATCGACCTTGGAGCCGTTACCGACACGCATCGTCACCTCGTCCTTCCCTAGGCGCCTCTCACTCTACATCTCCTACTGAGAGTTACAGATATGAGCAACAGAACCGGTATCAAATACCCAGGTGTTACTCCTGGTGCTTGTAAGGAACACATCTATATCTTGTATATCGAATATACCTCTGTCTTTGGCGGCTATCTTGCCGGCCTTCTTGTCCTAAAGGTACTTGTGGCGGTTACGCTTCCAGTGCCCATCCCCCTTGCAGTAGAAGCATGTGACACCGGACTTAGGACCGGGCTTGGTAGCCTTAGTGGTGTTGGAAACATATTTTCCATCCTTCTTAGGCTTCTTGCCCTTGCCCTTATGCCCTAGCTTCTTGAATTTGGTGGTCTTATTGACCATCAACACCGTGTGCTCCTTCTTAATCTCAACCTCAGCGGTTTTGAGCATGGCGAATAGTTCAGCTAGGGACTTATTCATCTTGCATATTGTAGTTCATCATAAAGCTCTTGTAGCTAGGGGCAGCGAGTGCATCACCCTATCAATAGCGAGCTCGTCCGGGATCTTGCAATCCAGGGCGTTCAAGCGTTGATCATAGCCAGACATCTTGATTATGTGCTGGCTCATACTGCTATGCTCTTCCATCTTGGCGGAGAAGAAGAGCTTGGAAGCATCATACCTCTCCGCCTAAGCCTGTGGAGCAAAGACAACCTTGAGATCTTCAATGATCTTGAATGTGTTCATCTTCTCAAAACACTTTTGAAGCTCTATCTCCATGGCATAGAGCATTCCACTCTAGATGAGGGAGAAATTGTCCACCTTGTACTGCTAGACATTCTTGTCGTCCTAATATACGGTATCTGCAGGCTTATCGGGGAGCGTAGCCTCAATGACATAAGTCAACTTGTAGGGGACTAGGAGGATCCTCAATTTGCGGTACCAGGCGGTGAAGTTGGTCCCATCGGTTTTCAGCTTGTCCTTCTCTAGGAATGAGCTAAGGTTGAAAGTGGGTGGGTGAAACATCTACAAAAGATTTGTAGAGTATTTAGACCATGTTCATAATATGAGTTCAATTTTTAATTTACGCTAAACTAAAAACAAAAAGAACTCCCACTCAAACGAACATCCCTCAATTAGTTTGGTGATCACACGATCCTAATTCGCTACACCACCCCTGATCGTCACGACCGGTGATGCAGTTTCAAAGGTAGACATTCACAATGTCAATCACATCATATGTGACTCATGATCGACCTTTCGGTCTCTTGTGTTCCGAGGCCATGTCTGTACATGTTAGGCTCGTCAATTCTAACTCATGTGTATTGTAGTGCAATATGGCTTACACCCACTCTATGCGAACGCAGATATGTTTGACACCTGATCGTCATGGCGTGCCTCATAACGGTGAACTTTCTTGGTGGTGCTCACACGAGGGGAACACTATAATTGGAATTAGATGAGAGATCATCCTATCATGCTATCGTCGTATATCTAATACACAAGCAAAATAAGATGCATAAATGAATACTTCAAAAGTATGGTGCCATCACATGGTTGCAGCGCCTTGATCGCCATTGAAAGCTCCAACGGAAAAGGTTTCATAAACTTACCATTGACATGTCACGACACACGCCCCTGCAAAATAAAGTTAGACGACTCTACTTTATCTTTTGCATGTTTTACGCGGCTTTAGGGCCGTCACAGTAGAACCCCTTTCCCACCTATGAACATAGAGCCACACCATGGATTCAATGGTTGCCTTTCTCTTCCCTTTTTAGGACCCTCCGTTGTAAATGTCATATCAACTACCGCAGAGAGACATACACCCCCCAAAGCCACTTACTTGTGGATCAGTATGGTGAATCACCACGTAATGGCGGTTGGGGACCGCTTCATCAAACAATACCGCGATATAAAGAAGTACACAAAGAGGGTTGCAACTAGAAAATAAATGACCACATATTGCTATGTGTTCTATCCGTATGACATGTCTACCCATAGATTGGCCCTAATACCATTGTTGGGTTCCGCAGCAAAAAACAAAAAAAATTCTAACTACGCGAACACAATAACCAAGATCTATTCTACGTAGACATATGTAACGGAGAAGGAAATGGTATGCCTACCCTTCAAGACTGAGGTACGCCTTACGCAGGTAGGCGTATGTTGATGAAGACGAACAACTCCTCGCTCCAAGCGCCCCAAGTGTGGCGCCTCCGAAGTTCTACACACGTCCGGTGTAGGCGATGTCTCCCGGGCTCTGATCCATCCAAGCAGCGGAAGAAGAAAGATGGCAGACCGAATAGCGCACAACGGTAGTGCGAAGGTGGAAAACTCAAGTCCCTCAAAGTTCTCTCCAATATTACAGAGAAACCTCTAAGAAAAATGAGAGAGAGAGAAGAGAATGGGATGCCTTTTAATGGGAGGGGTCTCCCTTTATTTATAGAAGGAGGGGAGGGCCAATACCCAAGGGGCAAGCGATGTGGTACTAAACCCGCCGGCCACGAGGGAGCTGCCACCTCAAGGTGGGCGGCAAGCGGGGAGCCCACTAGGGCTAGGCCGGCTGGCCCCTCCTCCCCATGCATCTTGCCCTCTTGGGCCTCCCCTCTGGGTGAGGCCCATTAGGCATGTGCTGCCTTTTAAAATAAAATAAAAATATGTTTTATTATTAATTCAATTTATTAATATAAAACACATATATTATTATATCTTTCACTCCGGAACTCCTTTCGAACCCCTCCGATCAGCATCGGGTGCTTCACGGAACTTTTCTAGTTTCTCTCTCTCAATTCTCTTGTGGTGCCGAATCAATCCCTATGCATCCCCACCCTTAAACGTGCCACCCTTCGGTTCGGAAACACTTCGGTCATGATCCAGACACTTCTCGTATCATTGATCATTAGCGGGACCTGGATGCCCATAATGATCTCCGTGCATTTCACGAATCTCATCGCTTGAACCCTCAACGTCGCGTCCCACTCCCTTTGCCACTCGATACCTAGTTCATCCGGGATTTGATTTTTGGTATCTCCATACCTAGTTCGATCTCGTTATCGATGAACTCGTTTACTAGTTCCCGTGCCATTGCATTCCATGACCTAGTCACACTTGCAAGCTTCATTAATACAACGTCACCGAGTTGGCCACGTGTATCTATCAGTTACTTGGATTGCTAAATCCTAGTCTTGATACATACTCCTCTACACGTCCCTTGGGAAAACCTGAGTGGTACCTTTTGATCACCCTTTCACGGCTTGATACTTGATACCATCAAGACTCCCTTCAGTAACGGTGATTATGTATTATCTCACAGTCAAAGGATTATGTTGCGAGGTTTCTTTATTATCATCAATGATGAACTTTTGTAACTAGATCTTATTATGATATGACTTTGAATGTTTGTCTATCATATCATTCAACCAATGATATGACCTAATTGTCGATTGGCATAAATGCCCATGATCTCGAAGCCCTAGATCATCCGTTCGACCAATGAGCTAGTTTGCTAGAGGTAACTAGAGACATAGTTTGTTTACATACCACACGTGTATTAACATTCCGTATTAACACAGTTATAGCGCGGCATGAAATGTATTATGAATATACAAGAGATACATCAAATAAAACATTTATTATTTATCTCTTGGGCATATCTCCTTCACCTCGCACCTCCGAGCGCCGCTGCCAAGCCCCGCCCCACTGCGCGTCCGAGCCGCCTCCCCTTCCCCTATCGCAAAAGCATCACACCCGTGCGCTGCACCCTGCCTTCGACGGGCCAGGCGCCGCCACCGCCACAGGGGATGGCGGGGTCGGTGGCCAGGGGAGCACGAATCAGAGGCTTTTTTTGCTAGGGTTTGGGAAGCCTCCCGAGCCGCTCGATCGGGTTTTTTCCTTGTCTACCTCACTCACCTGTAACCAAGAAAAGGTTTGCACATTTGTTTGGTGAGTTGACCATGATCTAAAGTCGCATGCGTACATCCATGCATCATGCCACTATCTTATCATGACCCATGCTTTTACTAACGCTATACTAGTCTAGCTCTAGCCAAGTGTGACTTTGTGCTGCTTAATCGGCCCTTGAAATTAATTAATGAGCCCATCTTGTATGCTGAGTAGGTTTTCCATCAACACCGTGATCTATAACATATAAAACTTGCCGTCAATGTATATGTGCGCACTAGTTGGCAAGATGCGTAGGCGCCATACACATACTCGTATGGGATTATCAAATGGAATGAACCAAACCTTCATGGAGTATGACAACATACTTTATCATGCATATGCCATTAATGGGTTTACCAGTCGGCTATTCTCACTTATACAGATAAATACTCTACTTCTCTCAGTCAAGCATAGTTGACCCGCCGATCCCTAAATGTACTCTTATGAGCAGCATGTTGCAGGTAGGCGTACCAACATCATGACAGCCACAAAGTCACGTGAGCTTGGGCTGATCAATTGATCAAGTAGTCAAGCGAAGCAAGCACATGGTCGGAGCTCGCGGGGCTCTGTGTTTGGAGGTGAGCCGTGACAGCTAGCGCCGCTGCCTGTGCTCCCTCCCAAGCTTACACGCTGTATTATGTCTAATTGTCCATTCGAGTCGTGTTTTTTTCTAGTGGACGAAACAGTTCATCTCTCCTAACTGGCTAGCTTTATTAGCAAAAATATTAGGTAGTGCACGTTGCCTTTTCGTAGTGTTTCGCAGCTAGCTACTACTAGCTGCATGCACGGTTTTTTAATACGTACTAATGTTTTTAGCAAATTGCACAAATAATAGTCAGATTTTCTATCTTTCACGAATAATAGTCAGATTTTCTATTTTGCACAAATAGGACACCATCGTCTCGCGCGATAAGTACCTTTCTCATGAGCCTTGCGAAAAAAGGAGCTCAAGACGGCCAACCTGGGCATGGGAACCACCTATCGCGGGCCGTGTGAAAAGGAGATAATCGCCCTAGATTCGGCTTAGTCCAGAACGATTAGCACCTTTCTCCCGAGGCTAGAGAGAAAGGTCCATTTTTTAAATTGCAACTTAATTGTTGCAACATCTTGTGTTTTAAATTCAATATTTTAATGTATATTAATTTAAGTTGTATTGTGTCAAGATGGAGAGACTGTACCTTCGTAATAAAATGGAAAATTGTAGCTTCATAATAAAATGGAAGAATTGTAGCCGAAAATACTAAATAAAAGCAAATATATACCACATAAATTATGATTATAGGAAATGCATGTCAAGTTTGAACTGAAATACAAAAGCACGCAACTTGTACGAAAAAAGACAAAATTTCTATTCAAGAATATAAAGAATTGTTCAAGTAAATACAAATTTCCATTTTTTTTAGGTGTAAGCCACATATACAATCTTATGGTTTCTTGAAAATCCGCATGAGTAAGTATCAAGATAATATGTACATGCGTGATTTATTTAAAAAAATTCTAAAACTTTGAAATAGAATTTTGGAGATTTTTTTTTAAAATCAGGTCTATGTGGTCCCGGCTATTTTTGGAAAAACGGACCTGCTCTGACCCGCGTGAATATGGTGCGATTAGCTCTTTTTTTCAGGGGGCTTACGTGATAGGTGGTGGGGTGGGCCATCCCGTGCTCCTTTCTCAAAGGGCTCGTGAGAAAGGTACGTATGCCTTATTTTTTCAAAATGGAAATTTTGAATATTACTTCTGATTTTTTTGAAAAAATAGTATTTAAAAAAATTGCATGCATGCCCCTACTTTATCAAAATAACCAAGGGTGTATTTGGCTGCCCATGGAGGCCTCTCCAATTCCAGCGGGTCGACAAAAGCGTGTTTAGTGGTCTAGGCTACACCGATTTTAGGCATGACACTGGTAGTTAAGCAGCACAAAAGTTGGTTATGAAGAAACAGCTGAATCCGTCATTTTTCCTCAACCTGGATCCAGCGGGCTGAAACATAAGTTCTTCTTCAGTGCCTTCATCTTTGGCTCCAGAACCTTCTTCTTCTAAATCGGTGGCTGCATTCTCTCCACTGTAAGTTCTTCAAACTTGTAGATTCTGCGGTTAGGGTATCTTGTGCGGTTAGTGAAGTCTGATTATGCCCCTCCGGTGAGCGACTGGAGTTCAAATCTTTCTATGTGTAGATTCGGCTGGCTTCGAAGTAGAATCGATGTAGATTCAATGTGATCTGCACACCGAGGATTCGACATTGCTCAATTGCGGAATTGCCCAATTTGGGATCCTTTCTACTTATGAAAGGTAATTTGAGTACTCGTGCATTGTTAGTGCATTGTTCTAGATTATCTTCATCTAGTTAGATTTATAACTTCTACCAGGTAGTTTTATTACTAGTGCATTTCTCTTGATTGTCATGATCTATTTTGATTTTGAACTTGTGCTAGATAGTTTTAGTACTAGTGCATTGTTCTAGATTGCCATGATCTAGTTGGATTGCGATGATTTTAAAGTTGCCATGAACAATGCATGCACACCTACTCAACAAAACGAGAAAATTGCTGAAATCACCATGCATTGTTTTCGATGTTGTGTTAAATACTAACTTGTTTTTTTGCAGATACCCCAAACTATTGGTGTAATAGGTTGCACATAGGTCCAAGTATCAAAATAAGCTATGATTAATGGCACATTCGATGACCAAGACCCACATGTCATCATCTAACAACATACATTAACAAAGTTCTAAAACTTTGAATATTTGGATATACCATTTGAAAATTTTGTTACCGTTTAAGAGATTGGGCCCAAAAATCAAGTAATTAAAAAAATACGAACAAATTAATTTATAAAAAATAAATAATTTGGACTAACCTTTCGAAACTTTCGTCACTTTCTGTAAGATTTCAACCAAAATTTATTGAAAATTTTCAAAATAAAAAATATGTGAGACTTGCCAACAGATGACACATGGACACATGGATAGATGTTGCCACCTCATCACATACTTGTGAGCCTCGGTTGTTAGATTTGTTGTTGTTCTATGCGAAAATTGCACCAATCTATTAATAATCATCAATGGTGGTAAAAATATGGGTAAAAGTAATAAAAATTACAAATAGGTCAATAGACCACCTAGTGATGACTACAAACACTAGAGCGAGCCGAAGGCGCCACCGTCCTCGCCCTCCATCAGTGGAGGGAGCAAAACTTGTCGCAATAGAGCTTGTTGTAGTAGACCGACGGGAAGTTGTCATACTAAGGCCTCAAAGGGCCAGTGCATTAGAGTAGCAACCATTGTCAATGATGACATCCGTAGATCGAAAGAGAATAACCTGAAATAACATCAGCAAACACGAATAACGACTAAATCCCAGGAGATCCACCGGACACACGACTTAGCGCGCCCTCCGTGGATATATGCTGCCACCCCATCACAAACTTGTGAGCCTAGGTTATTAGATTTGTTTCTAATTAACTTAATTTGACATTTAGACTTATGTGAAACCTATTACACCAATAGTTAGTGGTTTGTTCAAAAAACATATAAAATGAGTAGTTCACCCTTCTAGGTCAACAACTGTTGGTGGTTTTGGCAATTTCCTCTGAGAGAAACAAGCAAAAACCTATACACGACAAATCAAATATATTATTCGTAGATACTTCCTCCGTTTCTGTAACAACCCAGGGAATAATAATAGAAAAGGGTAGAAGTGTTAATTGTGCATTTGCATTGCATGCATTTAAAATTTTAGGGTCAACTTGAAATTCTCAATATCTTGATTTGAATTTGGATCTAGTGAGTTTTTTATAACCAAATGGTCACTAGGAATTGAACCAAGTTCAGTTTAAGATTTAACATTTGAATGAGTACAAAATTGAGGTTTGACCTAAGTCAGACTTGAATTCAAAGTTCAAATATAACAGAGATATATACCTAGTAATTCAAAATGTAAGTGAACACAAGAAAAATTAAAAGAAGGAGACCTATATTAATTTAAATATGATTACATGCATTCTTACAACTCAAATTTTACAAAAGACAAATCAAAACCTAAATACAAACTACATAAGGAACTAAAACCTAGCTAGCCTATCTATTTTCTCATCCTCTCTTGATCATTCTTGTCTTGATTCAGAACCTGCAAGAAAAACATCACAACAAAGAAATTGGTTAGGGGTTAGAATGTTGGATCCAAATAAGTGAATCCATTTTAATGTTGAATTATGATCCGGAGGTTTAGGGCAAACAAAGATCGCCGTAACAAACGGAAGAGATAATTTCACAAATGAAAACATGTACACAGAAAGGTTAGAACATGATCATCTTGCATAAGTATAACATCAAACCAGAAAAATAGACAAGTAGGTCAAGTCACGAAGAATTAGTAGATCATCCATAAAATCTAAGTTGAACAAGTGCCAAAACCAAACCAGTGAATCATCACTATACCTTGATAGAAATCTTTTGACCAAACAAAATCACCTCAAGCTAATGAATTCTTAAAAACTCAAAACTCTAAAATCCAAAAGGATAAACACCAGATAGGTCATCCATTCAAACTAAAGAGTGACATATACTGAACATAACTAAACAAAGGGAATTTGATTAAATTAAAAGTAGAATGAATCCAACAAATAATATTAATACCAGAATTTACACTTGTCACTGTCCAAAGAATGGATAGGACAAACATCAAACCAACATGCCCAAATTGCCATATATAGATGCTATGTATCTATGCATACAAATAAAAATGGAATATTGCCTAAATTGGTAAACCCAAGTAGTACAAAACTAGTATGGCGTTGACCACCGAAATCATAGGTGCCATCTGCATATAAGACATGCTACAAAGCCGGTTACACACATAACAAAGTAGGTTATTCATCTAAATGCATAGCAGTGCTATCAGCAACACAGTCATCCCAGGACACTATAAATATATGGGCACGTGAGACCCTAGAGCTCACAGCTCATTAGTCTAGCTTAGACCAAAAAACACACACATACACATGAATTAGAGAGAGATGTGAGAGAGATTAAGCTAGGACAAGAGTAAGAACATCAAGAATAGGAAGGAGAAGGGTAAAACAGCAACATATCTTCATCAAGCAAGCTTGGGAAACTTCAAAGGTTTATAGTTAAACTCTAGGATAGGATCATAGTAGCTAGGGATCCAATGTGATCCAGGGATTAAGGAGAGAGAGATTAGTAGCACCAAATATATTTAAGGGGCTACAATGTGTGCATCTTCACTAAGTGAAGAACACCATATATAGATATAAGAAAACTTTCAACACTGGCACAACCATTAGAGTAAGTAAACACTTGAACCAAAGATGAGGAATAAAAATCCCATATCTAACTTTTCGTCCCTAGACCAGAGCCTAAGATCAACCTAAGGAAGAAAAGGTAGATACAAAACTTGGGTTCTATTAATAATAAGTGAACCTACATCAGAAGAATGCAAATAAATCTTAAAAATATACTTACATAAGTAAACTTGATATAAAGTTTAGGAATAAACATTTAATATAGATAATAAACACTCAAATAATTCAGTTAAAATTTTAAGCCAACATCGAGCTATGGATTTTGAATAAGACAGTAACAACTAAGACTTAACACTAGTGCATCAACAATTCGATAAATAACTTAGGCACACATCTACACGGATGAACACTGATAGAACATTCAACATCTGCTAACTGAATACTAACACTACTTACTAAAGAAAGTGTTAGTTACACATGTCCAATAATAGACAAAGACCTAAATTAAACCTAGTACAACTAATTTCCAAAAATACGACACTACAAATAATCTAGAACCTATTAGAACAACCTGGAAGCTACCAGAAACCCTAGAACAAAAGTACCGAGCCAAAGAAAGCAAAGAAACCTAGGAATTATTACAAGTACTAGTAATAGAAAGCTTTGAGGAAGAAGAAAGGGAGATAGGAGATTTACCTTCGGAAGTGGGAATTAGCTCACCATTGACCGTGTAGAGGAAGAAGAAGCAGTCGTGGTGACTAGCAGCACAAGAGTACCCTAGAAAGGGAATCTTGACCTGCGTTAGCCACGCCGGCAAAGGAAAAGCATTAGCATCAACAGAAGGTATCATGAGGTTGTTGCTGCCTTTGGCGATGCATAAAGTGTTGTAGTAATCCTGAATACATCCTGAATCTAGGTATCTAGCCGGCAGTGCATATGTAATTCATAATATGTTTGGAAATGTAAAAATCTTCCCGAAACACAGTCCTCGGGATCCGTGGACCAAAACACTTTGGACCCATGTAAATATCTCCTGACTCGTAGCATCGTGCTACCTTGTTGGAGTTAATCTGATTGCGCACATCATTTGGTGACAGCGAGTGGCGTGGAGAATGTTCTTCGTCTTCGTGTCTATGCGGTGAGTTACCATCATTGTGTCAGCGTGACTATGGAGTCAGATTTCTATGCCCTCTACTACTACCACCGCCGCCTCCACTGCCACCACCACCATGGTGGCTGTTACTCATTGGAGATCAGGGTGGTGGTGGTTATGGGTGATGTCCGTCACTTTGATGATTTTCCTCTAGTGCGTGGTTTTGACGGTTATCCCTTGGTTCTTCGTGAAGATGTTCCTCGTGGCGACAAGAGCTGGTGCGATTTCCATCTCTACGTCATTCACCTCGGTGCCCATCTGCCTAATTCTCATATCTCCTATAGTTTTCAGTGGGTCAGCTTTGCTGCCGAGGAGAAGGCATCTGTTCCCTATCGTGCTCTTCCCTGCATCGATGATTTTCTCCGGCTTCCACTATCGCCAGACGTTTTCTTTCTCATCTTTAGTGTATCGCCGGGCTGTAGGTGAATGTGGAGAAATCGGCCTCGAGATATGTCTTCCCATGCCACATGGATCACATTGCTCCAAGTTCATGCTTCTCAGCGCCTTTGGGGTCAATGACCCAATTTCAGAATGTCCCTCTTGGGGATCGGCGTGATGAACCAAACACCGTTCATCCCAAGGGAGTGTTTGTGCTTCCAACATGTCCACATATGTTCGACAATGGTTGGATTTTGACTCAAGCCTGCCACTAAAGGACATGGCGATCTCTTGTTGCTGCAACACCTTTTCCAACTGAACGATGGATTTCTTGATCTGTGAAGGAGTCGGATTATTCTTCAGGATTGCCTTGTTGATGACAACATTTTCCACCGCATATTTTAGATCCAAATTTCTTTGCTGTCTAGCTGAGGTTATCCTATTTATATGTCGGTGACATGCGATACTCCATGTTTCTTTGAGTTGTTGAACAACTTCTTATGCACTTCCCGACTCTTTTCCTCGCGCATGCAGTTTCCTATCCCTCATAGAGGGAGGTCATCCTTTCATACTCGGATCTCAGTTGCTCAATGCGGTTGATTTCCGATTCTATGCTCTATTGAATCTCTGTGATATTCTTTGTTTTCTCCAAGAGCGATGTGCATTTGGCTTTGAGAGCCTCCGCAGTTTTCTCCAACCCCATGTTAATCGGAGTCGTCAAAACTTCTCTGTATTACTTCTTGGACTTTGGCTTGACGGTGCAACCATTTATCATTGGCCTGCTTGGTCTGGAATCGGTCGAAGGTTCGTTGATGCGCGGGGGAAGGGAAAAAATATTTTGCTCATCTACAGCTCCAGGCTCTCCCCTGTCTCGGTGATGGTGACGAGGATGTACTTTGACCTTTTCCTAGAGAGAGGCTACCCTTAGTGCTCTCAGGCTAAGCGAACTTAGATCCGTCAACACTTCAGGGTATAGAAAAATCGTCTCCGAGGTTTCCTTCGTCCATGTTGTCATGGGGAACCAGATTTGTTTCGTCAATCTCCCCACCTGCATCTTCAGTAGGTGTGGATTGATATTTGTCCTCTAGGTCGTCCATGTACGGCTGTAACTCAACTGATCTGTACGAGATTGCATCTGCTTCGATTGCATCAAGGATAAAGTCATTTTTGTCTCCTGCATTGGAAGAACCAGATACAGAGCCAACATACTTGACAAAGTGGGGGGGCTCTAGCATGTAATAGAGCATGGCCTTTAGCCTCGGTGTCGGAGAAACTTTTGATGGTTTCGATCATGTCATCGAGAGTGAGATGCAAATTGGCGGTCATCCACTTTACCTTGTGCCATAGGGGTATGCTCATGGTCAACCCATTCATGAAGTGGAGCATACTTGCCATGTATTAGATTCGTTGAACCGAGTTTTTTAACCGTCATCTAGTCAGGAACTCTTCTGAAGTTTTGTTCGCCTATTGAACGCAGCATGACAGATCTGCAACATCAACATATCCAACAAATTGATATCCGTAGGATCGGGTCTCATCTTGGAGATCCTCCTTGCATTCATATTCGACCTCAATCTCTGCTGCTCGGGCAGGTTGGGTGGGTTGTTTGGGGATCTAGGAATATGCCGACTCTTTGGACAGATGAGATCCAGATTTTTCCTCCACCTTGTTCTCTGCTTCTAGAGCAGGCTTGGTAGGTTTGTCAGAGACCCGAAATTCTGTCGCCTCTGTGGACAAAGTAGATCAGGCTCTTGCTTCTGTCGTTGTCACTGCCGCTCAGGTGGGTTGGGCGGTGACATGGGTATACCCTACAGGTACTCGAGTTTGGTATATACGGCCCAGATACGGCATAAGCCCACGGCGTTGCCAACGCCCAATGCAGAATTCGGGTGACCCACGGACTCTTCGATTGCTTGTGAGACAATAAGAAGTTTAAGATAGAAAGTTCAAAGGGCGAACCCTAATCTGTAACCGACTCGACCTGCTACCCGAGACCTAGCCTATCTATATAAAGGCTAGGAGGGGGAGGCAAGGAGGACAATCACAACCCTAGTTTCCACAACTCTCGCCAGATTGCATCTGCGTGCCCCTGTAATCTTCGATTCCTTCATTAATTCCAAGAGCAGACAAGCAGGAGTAGGGACCTCTACGAGGCCTGAACCTGGGTAAACCTTGCATCCCTGTGTGCTTGTTTGCTAGCCGATTGATGCCTCCAGCGCTCCCTCCTTCTCCAAAACCCAAGTCCATAACAATGGGCATTGACGAGTTGAACCCTCGTCAATTGGTGCCGTCTGTGGGAACTGGGAGTGCTGATGTCGCGGCTTCTTCGGCCCCGTCAACCGCGATCTACAACTCTGCAACAAAAGAGATTGCCAGCTCTTCAGCGCGTTCGAATTCACCGTCCACTCGCCCGGCTTTCGAGTCCGTGGGCGATGGAATCAGCCTAGCGATTGGGAGCTTCCGCTTCCAGGTTGGCCAACTGGGCACGCTTCGCATTCCTGACCAGCCAACGACACCCGCGATTGCTCCAGCATCGTGGTTCCCACCACCAATCGGCACCCTCAGCGAGCTCAACACCTCAGCAACAGCTAGGAGTACGGACAGCGACAGCAGTCGCGGATCCGATCTGGGTGACCTAGCCATAGAAGACGGAGCCTACGGCTCCGGATCTGAAAGTTGCGGGAGCAACAACTTCCCCAATCACTTCATGTGCACCGTCGTCAAAGCGGGTGACACTAGCGTCAATCGCGAAAACACTGGCACCGGATCTGGCACAGGACTGCCCAACGGCGATATACCCAATGGTGGCATACCAGTCGCAAACGGCGGCCCCACCAACGATGGTAACGGCGTTCCCGTTAACAATGAGACAGGAGGAGAACCGTCACTCACGACGAACAAGAACATCGGCAAGCGCATGCTGATCAAGCTCAACGACAACGAATGGGCCCGCTGTTGCAAAGCTCCACGGGGCAATCCTCTACCCCCCAACACACCGCAGGACATGCTGATGCGCTACCATTGGCTGCTAAAGGAGGAATTTAAGCGCCAACAATAGGTGATCGCGCAACTCGAAGCACGCAGAAAGGCAGCGGACGAGTCGAGTCTTTGATGAGCTGGGCTCTCCTTCCACGGAGGATCCTCCTCCAAAGGCAATGAGTACGTGGCCAACAAGAGGCGATCTCAACTGGCCCACCTCACCGAGCAAGAACACGTAGAAGCTGCAAAATTCCTCGACTTCAGCTCCATGACGGTGGATACGCGGGGAAACGTGCTCCCAAAAACTCCGCAAGCCGCGGTGATGGCGGCTGCCATGTACCTCCTCAACAACCAGCCACCGGCTGGAGATCACGAGCTGCCATGCACCGATCTATGATCACAGGCCTGGGGCTAATCGAGGCCGCCCTCGACAAAGAACCAATACTAGAGCCGAAGAAAAGCAAGGCTCTGGACAAGTACTACTCATACTCCTCCAGTGACAACAATCACGATCTGTCATGACGACGTCGCTCATGGCGGCATGACCGCGACTATGACGCGCGTGATGACATCACACAGCGCAAAGTCGACAAGATGCGGGCAAGGCGTGCTCGTTCGACCGACTCAGACGAAGACGAGACTGAGCTCTGCGGCGCCAGATGCTTTAGTAGGGCCATCAAGCAGAAGCGAATGCCTAAGGGGTTCAAGCTCCCGTCGGAGAACCCAAAGTTTGACGGCCTGTAGGACCCGAAAATCTGGTTGGAGAACCACATCTCCTCCGTCAGGCTGCATGGCGGGAGTTGAAGCACGGCCATGCAATGCCTACAGCTACAGCTGCAGGGCGCCGCTCGCGCATGGCTCAACAACCTCCCACGCAGATCCATTCGCAGCTGGGAAGAGCTGGTCTACGGCTTTGTGCACATGACGAGGGTTTAACTCGTCAATGCCCATTGTTATGGACTTGGGTTTTGGAGAAGGAGGGAGCGCTGGAGGCATCAATCGGCTAGCAAACAAGCACACAGGGATGCAAGTTTTACCTAGGTTCAGGCCTCATAGAGGTGCCTACTCCTTCTTACCTGCTCTTGGAATTAACGAAGAAATCGAAGATTACAGGGGCGCGTAGATGCAATCTGGCGAGAGTTGTGGAAACTAGGGTTGTGATTGTCCTCCTCGCCGCCCGCTCCTAGCCTTTATATAGATAGGCTAGGTCTCTGGTAGCAGGTCGAGTCGGTTATAGATTAGGGTTTTCCCTTTGAAATTTCTATCTTAAGCTTCTTCTTGTCTCGCAAGCAATCGAGAGTCCGTGGGCCACTCAAATTGTCCATTGGGCCTTGGCAATGCCGTGGGCTTCTGCCGTATCTGGACCGTATATAACAAACTCGAGTACATGTAGGGTATACCCATGTCAATAGCCCCCGAGTGTCCAGTGGAATTGCAGATTCGACTAGGGACTTTATGAAGTCTTTCGAGTGCATGACTGAGCATTTTTCGAGTGTTCTGTTTGTGTCATAGGGATTGTTGCTATACGTGCCTAATTTAACCGATGTATCGGTATTAGTTAACTGCCTTAGGGAAAAACAACGCAAGTGCTGGCGTAATTCGACTCAGGCCGCGGAGGTCTTACAGGAGTCGAATTCCAGTGTATAATTGTGAGCACTCGACGTGTCTGTCAAGGCATGTTCATCGTACCTACAGGCACGGATATGTTTCTGGTAGTGTGCAGCAGATGCGTTGCTAGGCCTTATTCAGGTCTTATCTTCATGCTGTAAGCGCGGCATCCAAATCTTTTGTCATCGCGGAGATGATTCGCGTGACCCAGGA
Organism: Avena sativa; assembly: GCA_916181665.1. NCBI lineage: Eukaryota > Viridiplantae > Streptophyta > Magnoliopsida > Poales > Poaceae > Avena > Avena sativa. The sequence goes on from OV702290.1 coordinate 370,966,246, forward strand.
GACACAGTCTCTTTGTAGGGAAAATATGAGGCGGAGTCGCCATAGCATTCGAGTGTGGATGTTATAAACACATAGTATGATGTTCAAGGAGAAATAATCATAGGGTGCGCGACCAGCGCTCCCTATGGGAGTAGCCCCCGAGTGCCTATTCGAGTCGTAGACTCGAGTGGGGACTAAAACCATTTGAGACTGCTATCGTCTTTTGTTGCTTGTTTGAGTTAAACAAGCTCTCAGTGCTCCCTATGGGAATAATGCACAGTTCATAGTCGAATCGATGATTTGAGTGAAGGATTTGTCTTGAATGTCCGTTTACCTACATAAAAAAATCTTTTGGGTGCACGGCCAGCGCTCCTGTTAGGAGTAACTCCCGAGTGCTTGGTTGAGTCGAAGACTTGACCAAGGACTAAAGTAGTCAAAATCTTCTACTGCTGGAATCGATGACGTCAGTGCTGACGATGTGATGACCTCAGTTGCCTGTGTTAGCGGCTTTGACGGGACGTGACGAGCGATGGGTCCCACTTTCTGACTTCGATTTGACTGGGCGTGCGTAATCTTCTATTTTAACTGCGTCTCCTTGATTTCCGTGTGTAATGGGAGTAGTGGGGGACGGTTCGTGCTTCAGCCTCACCACGTGTCGATGGCGATGTGCGCCACACGTGTAGTAGGGTTTCTGCTGGCCGTTGGATGGTCTCGGCGAGGAGGTTAAGTAGCAGCGCAAGTGCGGTAATTTTCCCCACCTGTCTTCTTTCCTCGTGCCTCCATCGCCATTGTTGCTGCTCTCTGCTTCCTTGCGCACTTCCTCTTCGCGGCGCTAGACCAGCTCTGTGTCTTCCCCAGTTACTTCCTCCGTTCACACCGCCATCAAAAGATGGGAAAGAAGAAGGGAGGCGCCGCCGCTGAATCCGCGGCCACCATTGTCGCCACCAAGAAGGAGGTGAAGGAGATATGCCCTAGAGGTAAATAATAAATAGGTTTTTATTGTCATATCTCAATTAGTTCGTAATAGTTTCATACTGTGCTATAACTGTATTAATACGAAACGTTAATACACATGTGGTATGTAAATAAACCAAGTCTCTAGTTACCTCTAGCGAACTAGTTCATTGGTCATGAGGATGATCTAGGGTTTCGAGATCATGTGCATTTATGCCAATTGACATTGAGGTCACGTCATTAGTTGAATGATGTGATAGACAAACAACCCAACCAGTTGTATCTTAATGAGATCTAGTTATAAAGTTCATCATTAATGATAATGTTGGGGGGATACCGCGGGGTATAAAGGCCGAGTTAGCCGAGGTACGGCAAGGTCAAAGCGAATGCTGGCCGAGTCACCTCAAGGCAGGCCGAATCACGGAGTAACCCGGACCAGAGGATGTCCACCTAACTGGGTCCCGACCGACTTATGTCGTATGCCGGCAGGATTTCTATAACTTGTATGCAGGTACCCATGTGTCCGGATTAACCAGGCACGATACAGGTTATATCAGGCTTGCAAGAGAAGGAAGGTATCTCGCTGGTCAAAAGGTGGTCTCTGTACGCTGGAGCATGAGCGAAGCAGACATGGGGAAGGACCACCGAGGCGTGGCCGACGAGGGTGACGTTGCCTATGTCGAATGACGCTGGCACCGCAGAGGCTCACGTAGCCTCTGGATGGCTTACGATGGCGAAAAGTAACCCGGTCGATTTGCTATTTTGGGAGGAGGCATATTCCCTGGAATATGCCTCCACATATGCCCTAATTGGAGACCTAGCCTCCCCTATATAAGGAGGGCTAGGGCCTCTGTAGAAGGGGTTGAGTTTTACTTGGTTGAGGGCTAGTTGATTGGCTTTTGGGTAGAGGGTTCCTGAGAGCAAAGTGGTGGTGAGAGTAAGAGAGTTCCTTCTTCCTCCTCTCCCCAATACAGCTCAAGGAGCACTAGTAAACTTATCTAGCTGGAAGAATACAAAGCATCTGTGTGTGGAATCACCACACTATCCCTCCCTGGATTCCTCTAGTGCATCTTGTCCCCACCTTTAGCCTATCCATGGCATCTGCCATGACACCACCACGACAGTTGGCACCCACCATGGGGCAGGCGGCGCTAGCAGGAGTGAAGATCCGGACGGGAAACCTCATCGACAACGGCGAGCGCATCGTCTCTGGGCTCGTTCAGCGCTTTGGAGCGCTGGACTTCGTCGGCGACAATGCTAGCTGCTTCGGCAAACGACCACTTCCACGCAACAGCCTCTTTGTCAAGCTTGGCACTCACAAGATCTACGTCGCCGTCGATGTGTCGTGCGTTCACCCGCGGCACGTCATTGAGGGAGGCGAGCCACCCCTTAGTGCAGCTCACGGGGCGCGTATCACTCGCTCCCCTGACCGCGCCGAGGTGATGATGACAGTGCCTTGTGCTAACGCGAGCAAGGATCCGGCACCAGATCTGGAGGTAACACCCAAGGCACCAAGGAAAAGTAGAGGTCCTCCACTAGAGAGGCCAGAGAACGTGCTGCAGCAGGCAATAGATAGCCTAGAGAGCCCCATAGCACCTGCAGTAGATCCGGCTCAGGCAGAGGCCGAGTTAGAGGAAACTAGGCAGAAAATACTAGAGGGTGCGAAAAAGATAGCCGCGGCTCAGTAGTCGTTGAACATGACACTGCGCGAGTACGCAAGAGTAAATAAGGTAGATGCTGTAAAAGTAAAGGGGAAAAACCTCATAAGTGAAATGAACAAAGAGGGTGATACCAGAGTTGAGGAGTCAGAGAACTTTCTGTCCGCGGGGCTGCCGAAGTACAGTACCCCGGCAAAGAACCTCAGAGCAGCGAATGCAGCTGCATCCGAGTTAGAGGGTTTGACGGGTGAAGCCCGGCAAAGACAGCAGGAAAGGGTCAATGAGTTAGTTCGGATCACTAACAGACAAAATGAAGAGTTGCTCAGGGCTAACCCGGCAAGGGCTGGGGCTTCCAAAGTCATTTATTCAGCTGTAGGTAACCCGGAGAAATCAGCTGGAGTTGCATCATCCCCTCATGGTGACCCAAGAAGAGAGGAGGTGGTAACCTCGGCGAGGAGAAACAAACAGATAGTCCCCTATGACCCGGCAAGGGCAGGGAAAGGAAAAGCAGTGCAGGGAAATGAGGATCGACGAAGTGTCAGCCGAGGTGAAGATGGCCGAGGTAACCGTGACCAAGGCAATGCCGGTCAGGGAAACGCTGTAAACGGCAATGCCGGACAGCGCAACTTGGCGGGTGCAGGGCAACCGCAGCAGCGGAATATACCATGGCCAGAGCGAAGTGCCAGCCAAGGTATGCAACAGAGAGGCGCTCCACGAGAGCAAGACAGATACAATGATAGTGATTCGGAAATGGTGAACGCAGGATACCCTAGGCCAGACTATCACGTGATAGGGTTAAGATTGGGAAGCAGGGACTTGATGCCTGATGACGCCAGGTTAAAACTGGATCGGCTTTATAGGTCGGAGCAGATTGAGGAACAAGGTCCTCCGGGTCCAGCGTGCTTTGGGCCCCGGATCATGAAGGAGCCTCCAGTACCGAACTTCCAGTTACCCAGAGGCACAAAGACGTATGATGGTAGCACCAAGCCGGAGGATTGGTTGATCAACTACGCAACGGCGGTGAAAATTGATACAGGCAACCTGAGATGGGCTGTGAGATATGTACCTCAGATGCTGGAGGGGCCAACAAGGGTATGGCTAAACAATTTTCCACCTGGAAGTATCAATTGTTGGATTGATTTTTAGGAAATGTTTGTTAGTAACTTCTCGAGTACGTATCAGAGGCCGAATAGGCCACAGACCTTAGCGATGTGCAAACAAAGACCAAATGAAACAAATAGGGATTTCTTGACCCGCTGGTGCACCGTGAGAAACGCATGTGAGGGCGTGATCGAGTCACAGGCAATAGCTTGGTTTGCACAAGGGTGTAGATATGCAAGCATGATGTGGAAAAGGCTACAAAGGGATATGCAACTACACTGGCAGAGACGATCTGGATTGCTGATTCGTATGCTTTGGGGGATCCGACTCAACCCTGACTTATGTCAAACGAGTCAAATGAGGAGTACTACCAACGAGATGGAGGCGGATCATCCCGGCGGAATGATTACCGGGGTAAGAGAAGAGATGATAGACCGGATTACAGGTACAGTTTGCAACAAGTTGCTGCTGTAAATTAGGATCAACCTGGAGCAGGGAGTAATCAGCGTCAGAAAATTGGAGGGCAACAGTGGACTCCGAGAAATGATGGCAAGAAAACTTGGACGCCAGAGCAGAAGAAACAGTGGCAAGAAAAGAAAGACCGGCCGAGGTATACGTATGAGGCAATGCTGGATCAGCCATGCAAATTTCACACGCCAAATCCGAGTAACCCGGCGGGTCACACGACTCGGAAATGTGAGTGGATGGGGAAGATTGAACAAAGTGGTTCGGGGAATTTGCAGGCACATCGGAATGATCAACCTCAGCAGGAGTTACCCCGGCAGCAATTGCTCTTCGGAGCAAACACGCAACAGTTAATGTTGCCACCACCTCCGCCAAGGTATGAAAACCAGGAGAGAAGGGATGCAGTGCATCAGGTGGAAAATCAGCATCAGCCAGATCAAAGATACCCCAGAAATGAGGGGAGAAATGAATACAGGGAGCATCACTAGAGTTACTGTGTGTTTACCATGGAGGAAACGGATAGAAAGAGCTTGCAACACTGATATATGAAAGTGAATGCGGTTATGCCTGCAGTGACGAGGTATATGCCTTGGTCGGATCAGGAAATTACTTGGAGTATCAAAGATCATCCCAAGCTTATGCCGAGACCTGGTTCGTATGCATTAGTGCTGGACCCAACGTTCATCGGGCCCAATATCAATGTGAGATTTTCTAAGGTATTGATTGACAATGGCGGCAGCATCAATATCATGTACGTGGATACAATGCACAAGTTGGGTATCTCGGAGAACATGCTCCAAGCTACGAGGACAACTTTCCATGGTATTGTGCCAGGCATCTCATGTGAACCCATTGGCAAGGTCCGGGTTGACGTATTATTCGGTACACGAGATAACTGTCGAACTGAGAACTTGGAATTTGAAGTTGTGAACTTAGAAAGCGCATATCACGCGTTACTCGGTAGGCCAGCCCTGAACAAATTCATGGCAAGTTGTCACATCAGTTACCTGAAGATGAAGTTGCCCGGGCCAAATGGAGTAATTACCATAGCAGGAGATTTCCGACGTTCCATTGAGTGCGCGTCGGCCGGGTCTAACCTAGCCGAGTCACTCGTGATCGCACAAGAAAAGAGAAAGATCTAGGAAGTAGCGGGATTGGCTCAATCCGCGTAGCAGTATATGCCGACGCTGAGTAACCTGCATGGAAGTGTCTCATTTCAAGCAACAAAGGATACAAAGAAAGTGCATGTTGATGATCTGTTCCCAGAGCGCACCGTAACAATTGGTGCCGGGTTAACTGACAAATAGGAAAGCGAGCTTGTCAACTTCCTCCGTGAGAATCGGGATATCTTTGCTTGGTCCACACAGGACTTGCAAGGTGTTCCGAGGTAGTTGGCCGAGCACTCTTTAAATGTGAGACCCGGAGCAAAGCCGGTGAAGCAACCTCTCCGCCACTTTGCTGAAGATAGGAGAAAAGTCATTGGGAATGAGATAGCTCGGCTCCTCGCAGCCGGGTTTATCATGGAAGTGCTTTACCCGGATTGGCTATCTAATCCGGTGCTTGTGGAAAAGAAGAAAGATGATCTGAATGTAGCAGTGGTTTGGCGTATGTGCATCGATTACACGGACCTGAATAAGGCGTGTCCTAAAGATCCATTCCCACTGCCAAGGATAGATCAGGTCATAGATTCTACTGCTGGGTGTGAACTGTTGTCTTTTATAGATGCATATTCTGGTTTCCACCAGATACCTCTAAACCCAAGTGATCAAATAAAGACTGCGTTTATCACCCCGTATGGGGCTTATTGCTATCGCACCACGCCTTTTGGTTTATGTAATGCAGGGGCAACGTACCAAAGATGTATGCAAAAATGTTTGCACGATCAAATTGGTGGAAATGTGCAAGTATATGTGGATGATGTGGTCATAAAAACCAAGGAAAGCAAAACGCTCCTTGAAGAAATCAGGCAAACATTCGTGAACCTAAGGAGGTTCCGGATGAAGCTTAACCCGGAGATGTACCTTTGGTGTCCCGGCTGGAAAATTACTCGGATTTCTTGTTTCCAGCCGAGGTATCAAAGTTAACCCAACTAAAATCCAAGCTATAGAACGGATGGAATTGCCGAAGTGTCTTAATGATGTCCAGAAGTTCACTGGTTGCCTGACATCCTTAAGTCGGTTTATATGTCGGTTGGGAGAGAAGGCTTTACCTCTCTATCAACTAATGAAAAATTCAGACAAATTCGTATGGACGCCGCAAGCCAATGAAGCCTTCATTCAACTAAAGAAAATGTTAGCCACTACACCGGTATTAGCCTCTCCACTATCAAAAGAGCCAATGTTGCTCTACGTAGCCGCAACCAACCGAGTTGTAAGTGCAGTAATAGTGGTAGAGCGCGACAAAGAGGGTAAGTCGGTGCAGAGGCTAGTCTATTACCTGAGCAAGGTGTTATCAGCATCGAAGCAGAACTATCCTCACTATCAGAAAATGGCACATGGTGTATATATGGCAGCGAAGAAGCTGAAGCACTATTTTGAAGAACACCCCATTAAAGTGATATGTGAAGCTCCCATATCTGAGATAATGAGCAATAAGGATGCAAGCGGCCGGATCGCGAAATGGGCAATTGAACTAGCTCCTTATGCTCCATAGTTTGACAGGAGAGATGCGATCAAGTCTCAGGCTGTGGCCAACTCTTTCGTGGATTGGGCCGAGATGCAATATGAGCCACCATTGCCAGATCCGAACTATTGGAGAATGCATTTTGATGGATCAAAAACGAAAACCGGGTTAGGCGCCGGAGTTGTGCTTACCTCGCCCAAGAAGGACCAGCTGAAGTATGTGCTACAGATCCACTTCGTAGCATCAAACAATGTTGCAGAATATGAAGCACTTGTGCATGGGCTCAAAGTGGCAAAAGAAATTGGAATGCGTCGGATCCAATGCTTTGGTGACTCAGATTTCATAGTTCAGCAAGTCTCGGGGATATGGGATGCCTTGGATGAAAACATGGCACTGTACAGATTTCATGGGAAGAAAATATCGGGATACTTCGAGGGATGCGAGTTCCATCATGTACCCCGGCTGGAAAATAAGGATGCCGACGTACTGTCGAAACTCGGATCCACCCGACAAGCGATTCCACCGGGTGTAGCATTGGAGCACCTCAGAAAGCCATCTATCAGGCCACCCCCAGAATCCGAGTCAATCTATATCCCGGAAAATCCGGAGTCGGAAGCTCTGCCCATGAACATTGATGTGGGAAGTGCCTCAGGAGACCCGGGGACTGCTTCGGCGAACCCGGGGACTGCTTCGCAGAACCCGGGGACTGTGCAGCCTGACCCGGTAGAGGTTATGCCGGTAGATTGAATGGAAGTGGACGATGATGTGTTCCCTATGCGAGCCATACCAGCTTGGGCACTGCCCATATTCCAATTCCTGAAGGATGGATCCTTGCCCGATGATGAAGTGCTTTCAAGGCAAGTTCAGAGGCACGCAAAGGCATACACGATTGTCAATGCCAAGCTATACAAGAGGAGCATCACAAATGTCCTGCAGCGGTGTGTTGACCTGGAAGAAGGGCTTGACATCATCCGAGATATACATCAAGGGGAATGTGGGCATCACGCCTCATCCAGAGCATTAGTGGAAAAAGCTTTCCGACATGGGTTCTACTAGCCAAGTGCCTTGGAACAAGCAGAAGATCTGGTGAGAAAATGCAACGGTTGTCAGAGGTATGCTACCAAGACACACATGCCAATGTCGGAGATCAATACCATACCAATTACCTGGCCATTTGCCATATGGTGTTTGGATATGGTTGGCCCGTTTAAACCAGCTAGAGGAAATATGACCCATATCTTGGTTATGGTGGACAAGTTCACCAAATGGATTGAAGTGAAGCCAGTAAGAAAATGTGATGGAGCTACGACCGTGACATTCCTCAAAGACATCATCTTGAGGTATGGCTATCCTCACAGTATCATAACAGATAACGGCACCAATTTTGCTGAAGGAGCATTTGCGCGATTCTGCCGAGATAAAAAGATCCGGCTGGACGTTGCCTCAGTAGCCTACCCCGCATCAAACGGACAAGTGGAAAGATCCAACGGATTAGTGTTATCCGGGATAAAACCCCGGCTCATTGAGCCGCTGCAAAGATCAGCGCGGTGCTGGATAGAAGAACTACCAGCGGTGTTATGGAGTTTAAGAACAACTTCGAATCGATCAACAGGCTATACGCCATTCTTTCTGGTATATGGGGCAGAAGCTGTATTACCAGCCGACATAGAGCATGATTCGCCTAGAGTCACCCAATACACAGAAGCCGAAGTGTGAGAAGCCCGGCAAAATGATGTTGATCTGCTGGAAGAAGCGAGAGAATTGGCATTGTCTAGATCCGCCATATATCAGCAAAATCTCTGACGCTATCATAGCCGGAAAGTTAACCCCTGAGTCTTCCGGGAAGGTGATCTGGTACTCTGGTTGGTACAACGTACTGCTGGCATGCATAAGTTATCCCTCCCATGGGAAGGGCCATTCATTGTGAGCAAAGCATTGCACAATGACTCGTATTATCTCATCGATGCAAAACCGCAGGAGAAGAACAAGGCGGACAGGGCCGGCGAGGAATCTAAGCATCCATGGAATGTAGCTCTACTTCGTCAGTTCTACACTTAACAAAGAAGTGTGTGTATCCGAGTCTCTCATATGTCGGTATGTATGCCGACAATGAATTTATCAATGAAATCTTGGCACCTCGAGCAGTAACTCGGGGACTGCCTTAGTGATATTTGTTGTTGTCTTCTGTATTAGTTATTTATATGTCGGCTGGCGTAAGTTGCTTCTACCTAAGCCGGATTAGTAGTGTGTGAGCACCAAAAACTCAACTCTTCGATTTGTTGCTGTCCAACAAGATTTGGCTTCATGGCAAGCAAGAGAACAAGTTTGGAATTGCATAGCACACGAAAAACGACTAAGGAAAAGAACTTAATCGAGCTGACATTTGTTATTCAGACTAACCTTGTATTTGCTTTATATTTACTTCGCTTAATTACTTTCAGCTAAGCCTAAAGTTTCCAAGTATTGTTAAGTCAATTTTTGAAACTCGGACTCGCAAGTCACAAAACCGAATCAAGGTAGACGCGAGCCAGGCCATGAAATTGAAAGAACAAGAAAATGAAACTCGGGGACTACGCCCAAGTTAAATCCGACACGAGCAAATTAGTAGCAAAATATAATCAGTATGCTTAATACATCTGCACCCAGCATGCCGGGGATCTGATAAATTTCAAAGTGTTTTTTGGTGCTCAAGGAGCAGCAGGAGGAGGTAACTTGCCGCCAGCAGGTGGAACTCCGGCCTCGGCCTCATCATCGTCTTCATTCTCTTCAATATCTGAAGCTTCGTCCTCTTCCTCATCTCCCGAGCCATCTTCGACATATTCGTCGTCAACAACGCCAAGGAAGCTTGGTCCGTCGTTCCATTGATGGATGGGGCATACTGAATGAGTTGATGGGCGTGAGCCTTGCACCGAGCTATCCAATCTGGATCAGTGGACCACCTTTATCCGGTGCGCAAGCGTGCGAGAAGATCCAAATTTATTTTCTCATACCATGTGAGCACGAAATGGAGAACAGTTTCAGCTCCGGCACGGGCGGCAGATTCTCTCCAAAGGTCAAGCTGGATCTCGCACTCCATTAACTTGTCAATCAGAGCAGTGGTCCCGTCCGGAGTATCTTCACCAGGCCAAAGGGCATTGAAGACCCGGACGGCTGAGTCTAGGATATCCGAGCCATAGTTTTTGATAATCTCAAGGCGAGAGGATAGGCTGACCAGGAAGTCCTCCATGTCAAAGGGGATGGTTTCAGATCCAGGACTAGTTGGAGTACCCCTCTGCTGGCGAAACTTGGCAACGGCAGTAGCCGCAATGGCGTTACCCTCTAGGAATTTGCTTGATAACAAGACAAGTAAAATGAGTAAAAGAGGCTGACCCGGCGAAATTCATGTCGGTTGAAGGAAAAGAACTTACAAGAGATATGACTGTGGATCCGGATTAGCTCGTTGGTGCAATTAGCATGCCTCTCCCAAAGCTTTTCAAGTTCAGCGTTAGCCGAGCCAAGCTTGACGTCGGCCTCCTTCAGTAGCTCTTGATCTTTTGCGAGTTGAAGGTTGAGGCGTTCTTGCTCCTCGTTGAAATCTTGACCAGCTTTGTCCATCTCAGCCTTATGGAGCGCCTTGACCTTTTTCATCTCGGCCTTGAGCTTGGCAATCTCATCATCTTTGGCTCGGAGTTGGGCGAGCTCATCATCCCTCTTCTTGAGTTCGGCCTGGTGTTGCCCTGCTTGTTCGAGAAAATGCAGCATCATATCAGGCACGGGCACACTATCTTCAAGGGATGCTGAAACAGTTCGTTGACCCGGCAAAGCCGAGGTATGAATATATGCCGAGCCCAAGAGAAGGGAAAGAGAGCACAGAAGTTAAGTAACCGAAGTGACTTACCTTTTATCTGGTGCAAGTTCTTCCTCATGATGGTGTTTTCGGCCTCCACTTCAGCTACACAAATTCGAATGAGAGATTAGTTCGGCAAGAAAAGACTCAAAAAGATAGAAATAAGTCAAAGTGAAAACTTACCCCTCTTTTCAAACTCAACGAGAAGTGTAGAATGCTTCGAGTGCAGCGCCTTATGTGTGTCCAAGAGGTGCTAAGACTCAGCGCTCCGGCGATTGGTGGTGACCTAAGGAAAGCAAAGTTGACTTGATCATGTGCATATTCGAAGTGTACAAGATCTGGGCCAAGTGGAACTTAACCCGGCTCTAGGTGTGTGCATATTCGAAGTGTATAGAATCCGGGCCAAGCGGAACTTAACCCGGCTCTAGGTGTGTGCATATTCAAAGTGTACAAGATCCGGGCGAAGTGGAACTTAACCCGGATCTAGGTGTGTGCATATTCGAAGTGTACAAGATCCGAGCCAAGTTGAACTTAACCCGGCTCTAGGTGTGTGCATATTCGAAGTGTACAGAATCCGGGCCAAGCGGACTTAACCCGGCTCTAGGTGTGTGCATATTAGAAGTGTACAAGATCCGGGCCAAGTGGAACTTAACCCGGCTCTATGTGTGTGCATATCCGAAGTTACTAGGGAGCTACGCTAATTCTCTAAGGAGCATCCGGCCGAGTAACAAGTTACTCCCCCGGAGGCTCGGGGACTAATGGTTATATGACTAAGAACTAGTACATGTTAAAGAAAAGATGAAGTAACGTACCTCCATCATCCGGCCGGCAAGGTTGATAGCCTTGGCAGCTGTGTTCATCTGTACGGCAAACTCGGTAGGCCCAAATTTCTCTGGGAGATCATCATTATTGACGAACTCCGCCTTGTTCCAATTATTGACAAACTTAATTAAGGCCAGAGGATATCGCTCTCCGCTAAGCATAGGGGGTGCAATCAAACACTTGGCGTGGGCCTCCCTCCTCTCAACTTGGGCAGCAGCGGGGCTAGTGTGCACTACAAGTTGCATGTCAGCTGACCCGGAGGGGGCATCTTTCTTCGGCGGAGTTTTCTTCGGAAGCATGGACGCAAGTGTGCGCTGTCCAGCCTCGATAGATGCTGCCCTGGCGGCGTCAGAAGCTTTCTTGGCCTTAGGCTGCTGTTGAGAGGTTGAGGTTTGAGCTGCAGGTTTGCTCTTGGATGCAGCCTTGGTGCTAACTGGGCATTCTCGCCGAGTCTTGGAAGATTCGAACAAGGCGGATGGAGTTGGTACTACTGCTGATACTTGTGTTGCTGCTGTTGGTGCTGGCGCTAGTGCTGGTTTTGGCGGGGTTCCACTTCCCCCTACTCCAAGGTTGCCCTCCTCTGGACGAGGTGGGCTAGAACCCGGAGTAGCCGCTGAACCCTCCTGAATGGGGCTCAGTGGGCGTGTATCTTCGCCACGAGGGGGAGATGGGGTATGCCGGAGGGGCGAAGCGATGCTGGATCCGCTCTGGGGAACCTCCACCGCAGCCCTGCCGAATCAAGTGACGAATAATGAATTATAACAAAGGAAAAACATATGAATAGCAAAGCACGAAGCAGAAAATTGGATAAGGAAGAAGTGACTTACTCATCAGAGGTTAATGGCTCCTAGGGCTTCCGAGCCCTCCGAGTTATGGCCTTAGTCGTAGGCTTGGTGGCAGCTTTGTCTGCAGACTTCTTTCGCCTCTTGGTTGGCTTAGAAGGTCCGAAAGAAGAAGTAGAAGCAGTTGCCCGTTTCTTTGATGCGGCCGGGACAGGCTCGCCCGTGGCGAGAGGAGGATCTTCGTGGATCTTCCCACCCGGGTTAGCTGATGCCAGAAAGGTGTAAGAAAGGGGGACAGCGTCAAATGCTTCCATCACCTCAACGTCGGAATCATCTTCATCATCAGGCCAATCTCTTAAGGAAGAGAAGTTACCGGTAGGTCGCTTGGTCGCATCAGGGAATGGCAGGAACATTTCTTGATCCGGCTCCTCCTCGTCCGGAGCATCTCGATCCTTCGCCCATTTGAGAGAGGGCTCGGGGCCATCTTCGAGAGTTTGCTGAAGAAACAGCTAAGGGAGAAACACAAAAGAATCAGATAAACAACATAATCTGACATAGAATATAACTCGGAAAGAGATTGGAACACGAGAATTACCGTAGGAGGAGGCCTATCCCGGCAGAAATGCTCTATCCCCCACTCCCAATCAGCGGAGAAGTTTTTGTCAGTCGTGAAGAGAGCCTTGACCCGGCGGAATATCTCGGTGTTGTTCAGTTCAAATGAGGAAGTCCGGTTGGGGTCAAGGCGCCAGCTCATGTTGCAAAGCTTATGTGTGCGCTTCTAGAGAGGGGAGATTCGGCTGCGGACGAAAGTGATCATTACATCCTCGTTGCGCAGCCCCGCATCCTTCAGCTCCTGAAACCGCTTGTTAACTTGATTTGCCAAGACGGTGGGTTTCTTGGAAACCCGGTCCTAGAGATCCGGATTAGGAGGACCCGGAGCGTAGGGACGCAGCCGGATCAGATCTTCATTCGTGCCATTTCTGACATAAAAGAAGGTTCGGCCCCAGCCCTTGCAAGAATCAAGCCCCGTGACCCGGGGAAAGATGGATTGTTTCCGGGGAGAAATAGAAGCAGCCCTGAACTGAGTCAGATGTTTGTCCTCCAGATCAAGCTGCTTATTCAGAATCACGTTCCGGCGTAGACCGAAAAACCGGATCCAGAGTTCTTTGGTGGTCCACAATCCGACATACCCCTCTATGGTGGAGGCGAAGGAAGAAAGAGATGTGATGGTGTTCGCCGGAAGGTGGTGCGGTTGAAGCTCATAGGTGTTGAGCCACTCATGGAAGAAGTCACTGACAGGGAGGTCGAAGCCGTGGTGGAAATGGGAGAGGAACACCACGATCATCGGGATTGGGTGAGGGTGCGAGCTCCTCGGAGGCGAGCCGGGCAACCACGCCCTCTGGGATGCGGTGCGTGTGGTAGAGCCAGTCGAGGTTGTCCTGGCACACCCAGGAGCCAGCCCAGGCGCCGCGTTCGGCATTCTCCGCCCCCTCCTCCATCTCCACCTCTGCGATGGTGAGCTCCTCTTCTGTCATGTCCAAATCGCTGTCCTCACTGGCCCTATCGGAGGTGGGGGCAGTGCCTTGGGCTGGCGCGGACCCGTGGCGATGGAGCTGCGCGGGAGCGGCAGCAAGGCAGGTGCAAGGAACGGTGCGGCGGCGGCGGCGATGTCGCTAGGAGGAAGAAGAATAAGAAGAGGTAGAGGGGTGCAAGAATGGGGGAAAATACCAAGGGGCGCACCCCTCCCCTATTTAACCACGCCCCAGCTGGGGTAGTGGGATCGTGTGGTGCGGCAAGGCCACTTTGTGTGGCCGTGTATTTGCCGGGTTAGCCAATCACAGACAAGCCACAAGAAGGGACACAGGGCGCAAGAGATCCCACGACGCAACGTGGTGATACAGTTAACAAGGAGACAAACACGACGTGACGTGTGCAATAGTAACACCTGACATTAACTGCAGCAGTAACTGGCACAGGCCCTTAAAATGAGGCAAGATAATGATTACCCTCCATGTGGGGAAGCGTACGAGAGAAGGAAGGATAACCTAGAAAACTAAAGGGTGACCCAGCCAGCGAGTGAAACCTCGGAATGTGCCAAGGGAAAGTTAGCCCATGAAATCCGGACTATGAGGTAACTCGGAAAAAAGGGAGCAAAAGGCTCGGTATTGAACCTGGTGTGGCCTTAGCGGCTGAGGCTGCTAACACCACACCAGCTTCGGGGACTAATGTTGGGGGGATACCCCTGAGTAGGGTCACGCCGGGGTATAAAGGCCGAGTTAGCCGAGGTACGGCAAGGTCAAAGCGAATGCTGGCCGAGTCACCTCAAGGCAGGCCGAATCACGGAGTAACCCGGACCGGAGGATGTCCACCTAACTGGGTCCCGGCCGACTTATGTCGTATGCTGGCAGGATTTCTATAACTTGTATGCATGTACCCACGTGGCCAGATTAACCAGGCATGATCCAGGTTATATCAGGCTTGCAAGAGAAGGAAGGTATCTCGCTGGTCAAAAGGTGGTCTCTGTACGCTGGAGCATGAGCAAAGCGGACAGAGGGAAGGACCACTGAGGCGTGGCCGACAAGGGTGATGTTGCCTGTGTCGGATGACGCTGGTGCCATAGAGGCTTACGTAGCCTCTACATGGCTTACGATGGTGAAAAGTAACCCGGTCGATTTGCTATTTTGGGAGGAGGCATATTCCCTGGAATATGCCTCCACGTATGCCCTAATTGGAGACCTAGCCTCCCCTATATAAGGAGGGCTAGGGCCTCTGTAGAAGGGGTTGAGTTTTACTTGGTTGAGAGCTAGTTGATTGGCTTTTGGGTAGAGGGTTCCCGAGAGCAAAGTGGTGGTGAGAGTAAGAGAGTTCCTTCTTCCTCCTCTCCCCAATACCGCTCAAGGAGCACTTGTAAACTCATCTAGCTAGAAGAATACAAAACATCTGTGTGTGGAATCACCACACTATCCCTCCCTGGATTCCTCTAGTGCATCTTGTCCCCACCTTTAGCCTATCCATGGCATCTGCCATGACACCACCACAACAGATAAACTAAGGAAACCTTGCAACCTGATCCTTAGACTGTAAGGTAATGCAAATCACCGTTCTGGAGGGAGCTTAGATGGTTATCAAGCATCACTCCGTGACTGGGTGATCGAAAAGGTGCCACTCAGGTTTCCCTAAGGGGCGTGTAAAGGAGTACATATCAAGACTAGAATTTGCCCATCCATGTAACGAACAGATACATTACTGGCCATCTCGGTGACGTTGCATTAGCGAAGCTTGCAAGCGTGTGACTGGGTCACGGAATGCAATGACACGGCTGTTGGGTCCGCAGCATAGAAAACAAAAAAATTCCTACGGTGTGAACTACACGCCAAGATCTATCTACTAGGTACAAAGCAACGGGTGGACATACATCCAACGAGAACTTACCCTCGTAGACAACGAGCTTTGTTAACGAGTAGGAACTCGTGGTTGATGTAGTCGTACACTTGCCGATCTCAAGATCGTGATGAAGTCCAGCAGGTCCGGCTCCAGCACGTCCATCAGATCCAGCTCCAGCACCACCAAGTCCAGCACCACAAAGCAGCGGTGCATCCGTGATCGCACACACATCCGGTACCCCGACAACCTCCAGCCCTCGCTCCAGCAAAGCAGCGGAAGCAGCAACTCCTTTCCAGATAAAGCCACCGGGAACATGTATCTCGCTAATCCGAGACCATGGGGGAATAATACTAGAGGGGGAGAGAGATCCTTCACAAGGAGGTGTGTGTGAGAAGTGAGGAGAGGGGGGCCTTTTATAGGAGGAGGGGAGGGTACCCCTCCTTCATGGCCGGCGCAAGGGGGAGGTGACCCTTCACCTCCTCCATTCATGTGGTGGTAACCCCTCCACATTAAAATGCCCCTTCACATTCTCTTTTAAAGTCTCCACTTTAAATGCATTAAATTTCTCCAAATTTAATGCTCTCTCATTTAATAAAACTCTTTTATTATTTTTATTCAGAATTTTGTTAATTACTTTAATTAACAAACATTCACATAAAACCCCCTGCAACATTTCAATATTACATGCAGAACCAATTTCAGCATTTTCACCCGAAACAGTTTCGGTGTCTATTGAAATAATTCCAGCGCTTTCTTAAATCTTTATCTGAAACATATTTGCTCCAAATGGTGTCGGTATCCCTTAAGTGTGTCACCCTACGGTTCGCGAATAATGCAGACATGATCGAGACCCCTCTCCGATCAATAATCAGCAGCGGGACCTAGAGATCCATACTGACTCCTACACATTCAACGATGACTTCTGTGATCGTGAGAACCTTTAACGCTAGTAACTAAATCCCTTTGTCCCGCGATATATTACATGTCCGAGATTCGATCATCGGTATCTCCATACCTAGTTTGATCTCGTTACCAACATGCACTCTTTTCTCGTTCCCGTGATATAACATTCTGAAGGAAATATGCCCTGAGACGCAATAATAAAGTTGTTATTAAGTATTCCTTGTATATGATAGATGTTTATTTTGCATGCTATAATTTTATTGATAGGAAACATCAATACATGTGTGTTTAATAAACAAAAAGGGTTCCTAGTTATGCCTCTCTTATAGACTAGCTTGTTGATTAACAAGATGATCAAGGTTTCCTGATCATGGACATTGGATGTTGTTAATAACAAGTTCACAGCATTTGTGAAATGATGTGATGAACATTTATCCGAAGTATAGCATTACGATCAAGTCATTATGTTTATATTGCTATAACATCATACGAAGTAATCTTTATCCTTAGACCATGAGATCATGTTAATTGCTAACACCGGAAGAGTATCTTGATAACATCAAACGTCACACCGTAACAGGGTGACTATAAAGATGGGTTCAGTACTACGAAGGTGTTATGTTGAGGCTCATGGATCAAGAGTGGAATTTTTCAATCAAGATGACGGATAGATATACTCTGGGCCCTCTCGGTGATATCACATTAGGATAGCTTGCAAGCAAGTGATGTGATCACTATAATGTTATATCACGGGAACGAGAAAAGAGTGCACGTCGGTAACGAGATCAAACTAGGTATGGAGATACCGATGATCGAATCTCAGACATGTAATATATCGAGAGACAAAGGGATTTAGTTACAAGCGTTAAAGGTTCTCACGATCACAGGAGTCATCGTTGAATGTGTAGGAGTCAGTACGGATCTCCAGGTCCCGCTGCTGATTATTGATCAGAGAAGCTCGATCATGTCTGCATTATTCGCGAACCGTAGGGTGGCACAGTTAAGAGTTACTGGACACCATTTTGGAGCACATATGTTTCAGACGAAAGAATTGCAAAGCGCAGGAATTGTTTCAATAGAAACCGGAAATTGTTTCGGGTGAAATTGCAGAAGGTGGTTCTGCATGTGATATTGAAATATTGCAAGGGGCTATGTGTGAATGTTTGTTAATTAAAGTAATTAACAAAATTCTGAATAAATTTAATAAAAGAGTTTTATTAAATGAGAGAGCATTAAATTTGGAGAAATTTAATGCATTTAAAGTGGAGACTTTAAAAGGGAATGTGAAGAGGCATTTTAATGTGGAGGGGTTACCACCACATGAATGGGGGAGGTGAGTGGTCACCCCCCCATGCGCCGGCCATGGAGAGAGGGGGAACCCCCCCTCCTCCTATAAAAGGCCACCCATTCCCTCCTTCATCCTCACACCTCCTTGTGAAGGATCTCTCTCCCCCTCTAGAATTATTCCCCCATGGTCTCGGATTAGCGAGATACATGTTCCCGGTGGCATTTCATCTGGAAGGAGTTGCTGCTTCCGCTGGATCGCTGGAGCGAGGAGGTGGAGGTTGTCCGGTGGCTTGAACATGTGTGCGAGTGCAGATGCGCTGCTGAGTTGCGGCGCTCGGACTTCCTCACGATCTTGAGATCGGCAAGTGTACGACTACATCAACCACGAGTTCCGACTCGTTAACAAAGCTCGTTGTCTTCGAGGGTAAGTTCTCCATGGATGTATGTCCACCCGTTGCTCTGTATCTAGTATATAGA
Organism: Avena sativa; assembly: GCA_916181665.1. Taxonomy (NCBI): domain Eukaryota; kingdom Viridiplantae; phylum Streptophyta; class Magnoliopsida; order Poales; family Poaceae; genus Avena; species Avena sativa. The sequence continues at coordinate 370,984,506 of OV702290.1, forward strand.
TCTTGGCGTATAGTTCTCATCGTAGGAAATTTTTTGTTTTCTATGCTGCGGACCCAACAGTGGTATCAGAGCCTGATCTATGCGTAGGTGCTTTGCACGGGTAGTACACATATGTTTATATGTGGGAGATGATGATCATGTTATTGCATCTTCTATGTACTTTGGATATTGGTGGCATAGTGGGATGAAGCGGCCCGGACCAACCTTACATGTCATCGTACATGAGACCGGTTCCACGACTGACATGCAACTAGTTTTGCATAAGTGGCTGGCGGGTGTCTGTCTCTCCTACTATAGTCAATATCTGATTTACAACGAGTTGCTAATAACTTGGTTATCCTCGTTGTGGTTCATGTTCGTAGGTTAGACCGGTTCCATCTCCGAAAGCCCTAAGCCACGTAAAACTTGCAATTGATAAATTAGAGGCGTCTAGTTTAGATCGTTGCTGGGCTAGTGTTTTGATATGGTATTGTTGTAAGTAGATGTATGATAGATACTCTTACAACTCACTTAACGTGTAAGTTCCATAGACCTTGGCCTTACACACAAAGGAATGATAGAGATCATACCACGATGCAAATGATAGAGATCAAATGCATGGACCATATCACCTCACTTCACACATTAGCATCTTATATTGCTAGTTTGGCGCTTTTGGTAGCATTATAAGATGATCCCTCATTTAGGTATAAAGATAAAATGTGTTCTTCCTTAAGTATGCACCGTTTTGTGGATCGTGTTTTGAGGTATCACGTGATGATCGGGTGTTCTCGACTCTACGCTTTCATACAATGGGTGTAAGACAGTTTTACACACGCAAATACTAAGGTTCTTACTTGACGAGCCTAGCATGTACAGACATGGCCTCGGAACACGGACTGAAAGGTTAAGAATGAGTCATATAGTTGATAAGATGCCCATATAGATGCTCGCCTTTGAAGCTACACCGACTCACGTGATGATCGGACTTGGTGTAGTGGATTTGGTTCATGTAATCACCAAAAGGACACGGGGGATGTCGTTTTTGAGTGGGAGTTCATTAGTAATTTGGATTAGTTGAACTCAATCTATCATAAACTTAGTCTAAATATACTTTACAAATTCTGTTGTAGATGGCACCACCTGCTTTTAATTTCAATGTGTTCATGGAAAAAGAGAAACTTGCTACGAATGGTAGCAACTTCACCAACTGGGCTATGAATTTGAGGATTCTCCTCACTGCTGCACAAAAGCAATATGTGCTAGATGCGCCGCTAGGCCCCCCACCAGCTCCTGATGCCCCTGACAAGGAAAAGAATGTCTATGTGACTCGTCAGGAGGACCACAACTTAGTTCATTGCGGCATACTGTATGGGCTAGAGCCAGAACTTCGGAAGCGTTTCGAAAATGGCAATGCCTTTGATACCATGGGAGAATTGAAAATGATTTTCGATACCCATGTTGCCGTAGAGAGTTATAATGCTTCTGAAAAGTTCTTTAGCTGCATGATGGAAGAGAATAGCTCCGTTAGTGAGCACGTACTCAAAATGTCTGGGTACGCCGATAAGCTTGTGTCCTTGGGAATAATGATTCCCATTGACTTAGGCATACATCATGTTCTCCAATCTCTGCCACCTAGCTACAAGAGCTTCGTGATGAACTATAATATGCAGGGCATGAAGAAGTCTCTTCCCGAGCTTTTGTTAATGCTTAAGACTGCAGAAGTGGAGATTAGGAAAGAACATCAAGTGTTGATGATCAATAAGACCACCGGTTTCAAGAAGGACAAGAAAGGAAAGCAGAAGGGAAAGAAGGGCGGCAAATCTGTAGCCGCGCCTGAAAAGACCCCGAGATGGCCCTAAGTCTAACACCGAGTGCTACTATTGCAAGGGTACTGGCCATTGGAAGCGCAACTGCCCCAAGTATTTGGCGGACAAGAAGGCCGGCAAGGCAAACAAAGGTATATGTGATATACATGTTATTGATGTGTACTTGACTAGTACTCGCAGTAGCACCTGGGTATTTGATATGGGATCGGTTGCTAATATATGTAACTCGGTTCAGGGGCTGTGGAACAAGCAACAACTAGCAAGGGATGAGGTCACGATGTGGGTCGGCAATGGATCAAGAGTTGATCAGATCGCCGTCGGAACGCTACCTCTCCATATGCCGTCGGGATTAGTTATAAACCTGAATAATTGTTATTTGGTGCCTGCACTGAGCATGAACATTGTATCCGGATCATGTTTGATGCAAAGTGGTTATTCGTTTAAGTCTAAAAACAACGGTTATTCGATTTATATGAATAATATATTTTATGGTCATGCACCTGTGTTGAATGGTTTATTTCTGTTGGATCTCGATAGTAGTATTACGCATATTCATAATGTTGATGCTAAAAGGATTAAACTTGATAATGATATATCTACATATATGTGGCACTACCGTCTAGGTCATACTAGCGTTAAACGCATGAAGAAACTCCATTCTGATGGACTTTTGGAATCACTTGATTTTGAATCATTTGATACATGTGAGCCATGCCTTATGGGCAAGATGACTAGAACGCCGTTTTCCGGTTCAATGGAACGGGCGACAGATTTATTGGAAATCATACATACTGATGTATGTGGACCAATGAGTGTGTCGACGCGAGGTGGATATCGTTATTTTGTTACTTTCACGGATGATTTGAGTAGATATGGGTATATCTATTTGATGAAACACAAGTCTGAAACTTTTGAAAAGTTCAAAGAATTTCAGAATGAAGTGTAAAATCATCGTAACAGAAAGATCAAATTTCTGCGGTCCGACCGTGGAGGAGAGTATCTTAGTTACGAGTTTAGCACACATATGAAAGACTGTGGAATAGTTTCACAACTCACGCCTTCCGGAACACCACAATGTAATGGTGTGTCAGAAACGTCGTAATCATACTTTATTGGATATGGTTCGATCTATGATGTCTCTGACTGACTTGCCACTGTCATTTTGGGGTTATGCACTGGAAACCGCTGCATTCACTTTAAATAGGGCACCATCTAAATCCGTTGAAAAGACACCGTATGAATTATGGTTTGGAAACAAACCTAAGCTGTCATTTCTTAAAGTTTGGGGATGCGATGTTTATGTGAAGAAACTTCAACCGGATAAACTCGAACCCAAGGCGGAAAAATGCGTCTTCATAGGATACCTAAGGAAACGATTGGGTATACCTTCTATCACAGATCCGAAGGCAAGGTCTTTGTTGCCAAGAATGGATCCTTTCTTGAGAAGGAGTTTCTCGTGAAAGGTGTGAATAGTCGGAAGGTATAACTCGAAGAGGTTATTGAACCTTCTCTTCATGGAATGGCGAGTGGCGCAGCACCGGAAGTTGTTTCGGAGTTGACTTCACCTAATGAAGAGAGAGCTAATGATAATGATCATGAAACTCTGAAAGAGGACACTACCGAACCTCGCAGGTCAAGCAGGACTTGTGCAGCTCCTGAACTGTACGGCAATCCTGTTGTAAATTTCATGGTTGATGAAATGGATGACCCTGCGACGTATGAAGAAGCGATGATGAGCCCGAATTCCAACAAATGGCTAGAAGCCATGAAATCCGAGATGGAATCCATGTACGAGAACCAAGTTTGGAACTTGGTGGACTTACCTCACGACCGAAAGGCCGTTGAGAATAAATGGATTTTCAAAAGGAAAACTGATGCTAATGGTAATGTGACCATCTATAAGGCTCGACTTGTCGCAAAGGGGTTTCGAAAAAGTCAAGGAGTTGACTACGATGAGACATTCTCTCCCGTAGCGATGCTTAAATCGGTTAGGATTATGTTAGCAATTGCTGCATATTTCGATTATGAAATATGGCAGATGGATGTCAAAACTGCATTCCTCAATGGTAAGATTGAAGAAGAGTTGTATATGACACAACCTACGGGTTTTGTCGATCCTAAGGATGCTAATAAGGTGTGCAAACTTCAGGGATCCATCTATGGACTAAAGCAAGCATCACGAAGTTGGAATCTCCGCTTTGATGAGGTGATCAAAGAGTTTGGATTTGTCCAAACTTATGGAGAGGCTTGTATTTACAAGAAAGTGAGTGGGAGCAATGTGGCATTTCTGATATTATATGTGGATGACATATTATTGATTGGAAATGATATAGATCTTTTAAACAGTGTTAAAAGTTATCTAAACAGCAAATTTTCGATGAAAGACCTTGGTGAAGCGTCATATATATTAGGCATTAAAATCTATAGAGATAGATCAAGGCGCCTAATTGGGCTATCGCAGAGTACATACCTTGATAAGATATTAAAGAAGTTTAATATGGACGAAAGTAAGAAGGGGTTCTTACCTATGTTGCAAGGCAAGACATTGAGTAAGACTCAAAGTCCGGCTATGGCGGAAGAAAGAGAGATAATGGATAAGATCCCCTATGCCTCAGCCATAGGCTCTATAATGTATGCCATGCTATGTACAAGACCGGATGTGGCACATGCTATTAGTTTGACTGGTAGGTACCAATCTGATCCAGGTTCGGAACACTGGATAGCGGTAAAGAACATCCTCAAGTACTTGAGAAGAACTAAGGATATGTTTCTCATATACGGAGGTGAAGAAGAGCTAGTCGCTAAGTGTTATGTCGATGTTAGCTTTGACACCGATCCGGATGAATCTAAGTCTCAATCCGGATACCTATTTCACTTGAACGGAGCAGCAGTTACTTGGAGGAGTTCCAAACAACCTGTGGTGGCCGGATCAACCACGGAGGCGGAATATGTTGCTGCTTCAGAAGCGGCGCAGGAGGCAGTTTGGATGAAAGAGTTCATTATAGAACTGGGTGTGGTTCCCAGTGCGTTGGACCCGATGGTGATCTATTGTGACAACAATGGAGCCATAGCCAACGCAAAGGAACCAAGGTCTCACAAGAATTCCAAACATATTAAGCGTCGGTTTCACTCCATCCGCGAGCATGTCAAGGATGGAGATATAAAGATTTGTAAAGTACACACGGACCTGAATGTAGCAGATCCGTTGACTAAAGTACTCCCTAGGGCAAAACATGATCAACACCATAACTCCATGGGTGTTAGATTTATCACTATATAAACTAGATTATTGTCTCTAGTGCAAGTGGGAGACTGAAGGAAATATGCCCTGAGAGGCAATAATAAAGTTGTTATTAAGTATTCCTTGTATATGATAGATGTTTATTTTGCATGCTATAATTGTATTGATAGGAAACATCAATACATGTGTGTTTAATAAACAAAAAGGGTTCCTAGTTATGCCTCTCTTATAGACTAGCTTGTTGATTAACAAGATGATCAAGGTTTCCTGATCATGGACATTGGATGTTGTTAATAACAAGGTCACACCATTGGTGGAATGATGTGATGAACATTCATTCGAAGTATAGCGTTACGATCAAAGTCATTATGTTTATATTGCTATAATATCATACGAAGTAATCTTTATCCTTAGACCATGAGATCATGTTAATTGCTAACACCGGAAGAGTATCTTGATAACATCAAACGTCACACCGTAACAGGGTGACTATAAAGATGGGTTCAGTACTACGAAGGTGTTATGTTGAGGCTCATGGATCAAGAGTGGAATTTGTCAATCCAGATGACGGATAGATATACTCTGGGCCCTCTCGGTGATATCACATTAGAATAGCTTGCAAGCAAGTGATGTGATCACTAGAATGTTATATCACGGGAACGAGAAAAGAGTGCATGTCGGTAATGAGATCAAACTAGGTATGGAGATACCGATGATCGAATCTCGGACATGTAATATATCGTGAGACAAAAGGATTTAGTTACAAGCGTTAAAGGTTCTCAGGATCACATGAGTCATCGTTGAATGTGTAGGAGTCAGTACGGATCTCAAGGTCCCGCTGCTGATTATTGATCGAAGAAGGGTCTCGATCATGTCTGCATTATTCGCGAACCGTAGGGTGGCACACTTAAGAGTTACCGGACACCATTTTGGAGCACATATGTTTCAGACGAAACATTTGCAAAGCGCAGGAATTGTTTCAATAGAAACCGGAAATTGTTTCGGGTGAAATTGCAGAAGGTGGTTCTGCATGTGATATTGAAATATTGCAAGGGGCTATATGTGAATGTTTGTTAATTAAAGTAATTAACAAAATTCTGAATAAATTTAACAAAAGAGTTTTATTAGATGAGAGAGCATTAAATTTGGAGAAATTTAATGCATTTAAAGTGGAGACTTTAAAAGGGAATGTGAAGAGGCATTTTAATGTGGAGGGGTTACCACCACATGAATGGGGGAGGTGAGGGGTCACCCCCCCCCCCCATGCGCCGGCCATGGAGAGAGGGGCACCCCCCCTCCTCCTATAAAAGGCCACCCATTCCCTCCTTCATCCTCACACCTCCTTGTGAAGGATCTCTCTCCCCCTCTAGAATTATTCCCCCATGGTCTCGGATTAGCGAGATACATGTTCCCGGTGGCATTTCGTCTGGAAGGAGTTGCTGCTTCCGCTGGATCGCTGGAGCGAGGAGGTGGAGGTTGTCCGGTGGCTTGGACGTGTGTGTGAGTGCGGATGCGCTGCTGAGTTGCGGCGCTCAGACTTCCTCACGATCTTGAGATCGGCAAGTGTACGACTACATCAACCATGAGTTCCTACTCGTTAACAATGCTTGTTGTCTACGAGGGTAAGTTCTCGTTGGATGTATGTCCACCCGTTGCTTTGTACCTAGTAGATAGATCTTGGAGTGTAGTTCACACCGTAGGAAATTTTTTGTTTTCTATGCTGCGGACCCAACAAATAGACACACCAATATTTGGAGAAGTCCTTTGGTTGACTTTCTCCTTCCCTCTCTCTCCCGTGTCCATGCGTTGGCACGGTCCCAAGTAAGCACTGTCCATGCAAGAGACACTACACCTACAGCACGCCGTTGCGCTGCAGGGATTCCAAGCCAAAGATCTACCTCCACACTCCTGGCAGGGATCAAGGAGTCGTAGGTTGTCATCATACACCGTATGTGTACGAAACCGCAAGGGGCCTCACTTGAGGCACCTTGGATGTCGTGAGCCGGAGCTGCTGCACAATGAAGAAGGAGCAAGGGGTGACTTGCGAGGAGCTTCGCGACCTTGAGGTCGGCTACGGGTTCAACTACTTCAACCACGTTCCCCACGGAACGTTCACCGCGTACGGTCTACAAGGGTATGTATTCTATACGCTCCGGCCGTTACTGCATTACTACATAGATAGATCTTGGGCGTATTAGGCGGTTCCAATGTAGGAAAATTATTGTTTTCTGCCGCGGAACCCTTCAGAAGGGCGGTACCACCACCGTGGGCACCAGCACCACCAGCGCTGGGAAGAAGAAGGGTGCGGGCACCCGCGTCACCAACGGTGCCTAGCGCGCGTCCATCATCAAGCCCGCCGAGCTGCATCTTCATCATCGAGATGGAGTTCTTCCACCCGCAAAAGACAACTCGCGAATGCCCGGTGAGGAGGTAATACCTTGTCCTCCTCCGGGTTTCCGGGTGATGTTCCTTGCGTTCATCATCCGAGGTATTTCTCTCCCGCTGCATCCTTTCTTCTGAGGTCTCCTTTGTTTCTATGGGCTCCAGCTGCACCAGCTGTCCCCAAATTCCATTCTCCACATCTCCTGCTTCATTACACTTTGCGAGTGCTGGCTCGGAATCGAGCCACACTTTGGCCTCTTCAAGTGGCTTTTAAAGATGAAACGCCAGTCGGCGTCCGGTTTGGTAGTCTACGACGTAGGAGGCTGCAGGATCCACGTCGACTCTTTTGTCACCTATTTTTCCATCAACCTCACCGCGTCCGTCCAAGGGTGGAGGGACAAGTGGTTTTCCATCCGCGATTAGAAGGCCGATGGAGACCACTACGGGCTCGCGCCCTTCGATCCCGTAGAAACTTGCAAGAGGAGGCGATCTTGGAAGAACATCGTGAGGCTTGGCGAGTCCGAGGAAATGGAGGTGTTGTACAAGCACGTCTGTGACCTCAAAAGCCGCATAGGTAAAAAAGAGGGTGGCGCCTCTCTCATTCGCACGTGGTTGCGCCGCCGTGTCCAGCCTCTGTAGGCTAGAGTGCACCCTCTGTAGGAGCCGTGTCGGGGAGCTAATTTTCCATCCAGTGCACGAGAAAGTCCGGGAGAACTTGTGACTTGATCGCGTCGCGCTTCTCGTATGTTATGTCTTGTGGAGACAGTTCGATTCTCTAGATCACGACTCGTCCGGTGGCCTCATGATTATTGAGTATGTGCCCGAGCGGGGCGTCGTTTACCACCACGATTGGGTGCTCCTAGAAGTAGTGGCGTAGTCACCTGGCTATCATGAAGACACCATACGCCAGCTTCTGGTAGTGCGGGTACCGCTGTTTTGTTGGCGTGAGCACCTCGCTGAGGTAGTAGACTAGGCGCTGGACCCTTTGGACTTTATTTTCTTCGACTCGTTCCACCACGAGCACCATGCTGACCACCTGGTTGGTGGCGGAGATGTAGAGCAGTAGTGGTTCCTTTTCGTGAGGGGTCACCAGTACTAGCGAGGTAGATAGTAGGCGCTTGAGATCTTCGAATGCTTCTTGCACCTCGTCTGTCCACTCAAACTTGTCAGCTTTGCGGAGAAGTTGGTAGAAGGGCAGTGCCTTTTCGCCCATTCGACTGATGAATCGACTGAGCGCCGCGATTCGCCCAGCCAGCTGCTGGACGCCTTTTATGTTCTTCGGCTTCTCCATGGCCAGTATGTCCTTTATTTTCTTCAGGTTTTTCTTCGATCCCTCTCACGAAGATGAGATACCCGAGTAACTGCCCAGATGGCACGCTGATACTTCCATAACGTATCTATAATTTTTGATGGTTTTATGCTAATAATATGCTTTTGACACTCCTTTTTGTATAAAGTTTATGATTTATTTGGACTAACCTACTAATAGTTGCAAAAGTGCACAATGTTCTTGTTTACACTTTGATGTGTAGGAATTACCAAGAATACAAGTGGAAACCTTGTTGGAGTCAAATTGGGATTTTTCCAGAAATCTGTCTCACAACACTTTTTGAAGATGGTCATGTTTCGGGTCGAAGACAGTGTCAAACAGAAAACTCTTCAACTACAAAGTTGTTGTAAATTTCGCGACAAACCTCTTGGACATAAAACTTAGCTGATTTCGAGTCCGGACTGGCCTGCTAGGCCTGATTTACTACAGCCCAAGATGGGGTGACGGGAATCCGAGAACCTATATAAAGAGAGGAAACCTAATTCGACAGGGTACCTCCACCCACGAATTTGCAGCCGCCAAAGCCACTTTTTTCCTCCCCCATGCATCCCATCTCCATGGGGGAGGGCTCCCAATAAGCCATGAAGGAAGGGGGCTAAGGAGCGGTGCTCCCCCATGATATCAGCGGCGGGGAAGGAGTCCCCCGCGGCACTGCCGCCGTCCTCTTCACCGCCATCTCCATCACCTAATCCTCCTAGTATGCAGTGGTTCATCCTCCCACACACCTGTATACCGTCCTATGTAAACATGATATTTGATGCTATAAGTTATAATCCTATGATCTATGTCATGTTTGTATAGTTTCTTTGTTCTTAGATTGAATGGTTGAACGTCTTTGGTTCATTAGAGTTGTATGTTGATATGGTACAGTACTTTGGTGTCCATTACATTTGTGCGCGCATGGATTAAACATCATAGGGTTTGTAGTATGTGTAAAAGGAAGGGGGGAGTTCTGCCGGAGTGACAGAAACCTGAGGACGCGAACCGGAACATTGCATGTATGGGAGTAAGAGGACCATTAAACTTAAGGCTATGGTTGGGGAAACCTTAATGCATTGTTAGTAGTTATGGAGGTTTGCTAACAATCCAATCATATAGTAAATGCAATTCCATGTAGTGAAGCACATGTATATTTATCCTCTCCCACATAGAAAACTGCATCGAAGACAATGAACCTGATCTATTCTCTATTTAAACTTGGACAAAGCCACCACTATTCCACACTCATGGTTCTATTAGTTTAGTGTATTTTATTGCTGCAGCAACTAGCTTTACTTTCTTGTTATTTATTATCATGCAAAGCTATCTCTATTACTCGTATTGTTGCTCTAGTTTTATTTCCTAGATAATTCAAACGTTTAGTGTGCGTACAGTTGTATCAGTGGTTGATAGAACTTGAGAGAACATTTATCCTACCTTTAGCTCCTCGTCGGGTTCGACACTCTTACTTATCAAAAAGGCTACACATGATCCACTATACTTGTGGGTTATCACACGCCGAAGGCGCATTTGTCCGGATTGAGCTTGATTCGGTAGCGGTCGAGGTTGGCAAAAGTCTCGCGTAGATCGTCGATTAGCGAGGCTTCCTCTTTGGTTTTGATGACGATGTCGTCAACATAGACTTGGATGTTGCGACCAAGTTGGTTCTTGAGGCAAGCCTGCATGCACCGCTGATAGGTTGCTCCTACATTTTTTATCCCGAAGGGTATCGTGTTGTAGCAGAACACACCAAAGGGCGTCATAAACGCTGTTTTCTCCTGATCCTCCTCCTTCATTCGAATCTGATTGTAGCCTGAGTAGCCGTCGAGGAAGTAGAGACTATAACACCCTCAAATCGGCCCTATGCAGATTTTAGCGCTTCCTGCCAAACCCGCATAGAAATGATTCAAGGACGCCCACCAGGCACTTTTGTGCGGGTGGAAAACAAAGTAATACCATTACACAACAGTCCTCGATGGGACCCACAGAACAGATATATATACAACACGACTCCATGAGTCAAGAATACACATATACAGTACAAAGATCCAAATCACCTTGGAAATGATACAACGTCTGAGTACGGACAAGATGCAAATGGGCTAAGAGCCCTGAAGAATAACCAATGGCGTCCATAACCCTGCACAGGCCAAGCCGGAAGGGTAACCCTGCTAACGGCGTCGATCTCAAACCTTCTAAAACAAAAGGGGTGCCGACAAAGGGCAAAGGAAAAAGAGGAGCGTTAGTACTGAGTCCAGTACACGGCGAGGCTAGAATTCGGCGGCACTCTCCTACATAGGTATGGTGGGCTGAAGCGGCAGCGAAGCATGCACTAAACAACCTATGGAGACTCGATTCATCTGTCGGCTATTAGAGAGGGATAAGAGAGATCTATTCGGACCCAACCTGATACTAACAACCAAACATACCCATCCTGGCATTTCCCCCTCGATACCAAACGAGGAAGTCAAACCGAGGAACTCACACGGTTGGTAGTTTTATTCATTCCATTATAGTTGAATCTCTTACTAATCAGATATAGATAGCATGAGTCATCCTGAAGCATAAGTAGTGGGTAGTTTTAATTAACCATTCCGTGGTAGTTGGAACATTTACTAGTCAGATATAATTGTCCTGAGGAATCCCAAAACCCAGCAGTTGTTGGCACTTTTATCATATTCCATTGGAGTTGCAATACTTACTAGGCAGGTATAGTATGACACATATCACCACAGATCCACTAGTTGTTGGCATTTTTATTATCCATTCCATTATAGTGAAGTTGGTTACTAGTCACATATTAAGTCAAATTTGTAGTACTACTTTAGTTATGCTTGTCTATGATTGAGATACTGTGCTCCAAGTCATCCATAACCGCGGGCACGGCTTTCAGAAAGATTTACCCTGCAGGGGTGCACAAATAGCAACACACACACGATCAACCTCGGAAAGACCAACTCAAAACCCAATGAGGCTTTCACGACAAAGCAATCACAGGATTCATAAAATATTTCAGGGGGCCACCCCACTAAGCTACCTGTGACGAAGTTGGCCGGCTCCGAGACGGACCCAGGGTTTGTGTGGACGGCTGTAAATGACTGGGAACCCGAAAGTGTGACTGGTCTTGTCGATACAGCGAAAACGTGTCATGATCCTAAACAGTACAGGTGCTCCACGCACAATCATAAATAAAGCAGTAAAGCATGGCATAAGTACAGGATAGTAATAAAGCCCCAAACTACTTTGTGGCCCCAAGAAATAAGAATGAATCAAGCTCTGGCTAAGGGGATTAATGGTCCCATATGCGGATAGTGCGATAGTCAAGGAACAGGTATCAAGTACTCGGGGCCTACGGGACACAAGTGGGCATAAAATCCAAATAGCATATATTGCCCACCGGTGCCTCTTTCATTAGTTATCCCAGCAATTTAATAGTTGTATTTAAAGTCATGATCATCTCCACCATTAAGCATCTCCACCATTTATCATGTGCCAACTTGCCGTCAACGGTGGAACGACAACAACATGAAGCAACACATAGGCAAGCAACTACGACTCGCAAGGCCAGCTATCTACCAAAAAACAGGTAATAGGAGGTGTCCAAGGCAATATAGAGGCTGCACGGGATATATCTGGTATGGGACACTAAAGCATCGAGACACGGATAGCAATAGATCAACGGGAGGAAATAAAGACTATAAATGCAAAATAGGTAGAAGGGAAAGAGATGCTCGCCTGGGAAACACTGCCGAAGGTTCATATCTGGAGAACTTGTCGATACTCGCATCAACTCATCGGCATAATCCGCGAAGAAGCAAACACTAGAAGAAACACCGGATGCAATATTTAATACTATGGCAGAAGATCCGGCATGCTTATGATATGATGCATGGCATGGCACAGATGCGGTGCAATTAGGCAGTATTAAGCGGAACCGGGGTCCCGACAATTAATTACACGGTTCAAGTTATTTAGAAACCCCGCAAATTAAATGTTGTCTTAACAATGCAAAACATGGCATCGGTTCGCTACCAATTTTAAATGGAGGCGATATGAGACAAGTATAGCCCGCATATAGTCTCCATATTTAATTATGAGGTGAATCGACCATACAACCCGGACCCGCAAAATATGTATGCAAGCATGTACAATTGATATGCAACAATTCATATATATGTCAATTTATAAATAGGGCTTGGATAAAGGGGTCACACATCTGGGGCGAAGGTCTTGGTTCCGAGAGGTTCGGGGCCAGCGGGATCGGTCTTCGGATCCGTGTGGGCGACCTTGTCGTGCTGAGGGATTCGGGTTCCATGATGGAGTGCTTGATGTTTCATCTCTGTCGTCGATGGCGAACTTGGTATCCATGTCGGTGGTCTTGTGCGATCCTTCGGGTTCTCCCCTCGTGTCGATCCTAGTCTCTCGAGTGGCACCGGATATCTTGGCAGGGTCCTTGTCCATGTTGTGGTTCTAGCCAAGGGGATGGTCTAGACTCACACGGAGGAGGCACTTGATCAGATATACCCTCTCACTAGGAGTGGATGCCGTCCACGTCATAGCCTCATGCCACCATCTCCACACGATTCACCACATCGAACCTTCACTGAACACAGACACACACCACCAGGAGAAGTCCAGACCAGGACCAGCAACATAGCAACAAACTGAAACTGCAGCCAGAAGGTTGCCACGAAGGGACTTGCAGGCAGGTGGACAGCGGCCATGACACGCATCGGGAGGAGGTCTGAGGCGATGGGAAGGCAAAGTGGCAGGGCGGTCGAGGGGGAGCAGAGGCAGCGCCGCAGGGCGGATCTCTCAAGTGGCGGCCTGGTGCCTTGCGGCGATGGCCATGGGCACCACGGCGGCGGGTGGCTCGGGTGGCCGGCGGATAGGTGGACAGGGGCGCTCGGGTCCTGGCCGGTGGCGGTGGAGGCGGGGTGCGGCCTCAAGGTCGGTGGAGAGGAGGACGAGGTCGGCCGCGGTGGCGGTGTCGGTCGGCAGGTGGGAGGGAGTGCGCGCGACGCGAGGCGGTCGAGAGAGCGGGTGCTCTCTCTCTTGCAGGATAGGAAGGCACCGGGTAGGGCCCACGAGCAGGGAGAGAAGGAGGGCGGGTGGCCGACGGGGGCGAGAAACGGGTGGGAGATGCGCGCGCGGCTGTTTTGGCAGCGGGGGAGGGAGTTGTGGGTGTGTGGGTTAGGTGGCTGTGGGGATTAGGGTTAGGTAGGGGGTGTGGCTGGGGATTAGGGTTGGGTTTTTAAATGGGCCGGGTAGTAGGTGGCCTGGCCTAACGGCTGGGCTGCCTCCCCGGTAGAAAATAGTTTTATTTTTACTTAGCTTTGTTTGAAATAGAGTTTTGTAATTGTTTTGTAGACAAAAGAAAATATCCGGAAGAGGTCGGGGGTTTTAATTTGAAATAAAGACGAGGCGTTTAGAAAACAAAACCAGACCTTTCGAAATAGTTTTTAAACAAACCATGCAAGATGATGACGATGCTCAAATGCAATGTGGCATGATGACATGAGCATGCGGTCATGATGATGCAATGCACAAAAACGCAGCGATTTTCTAGTAGTGGTTTTAGCGGGATGCCACGGAGACGCTCACATCCTGCGGTGGAGTCGATGATTTGGTCAATTCGCGGCAACGGGAAGTGATCCTTTGGGCAGTGCTTATTCAAGGAGGTGAAGTCCGCGCACATCCACGGAATGTTCGTGTCCTTTTTAGGAACAAGCACTGTGTTAGCGAGCCAAGTGCTTTCCTTGATCTCACGTATGAATTTTGTGTCGAGGAGTCTTTTGATCTCCATTCCGACTGCTTTTGCTCTTGGTTAAGACAGTCGCCGAATTGTCTACTTGACCGGCCTTGCGTCTAGATTTACGTTGAGTGAGTGCTCGACGAATTCCCTGGGAACACCTGGCATGTCCGCTGGACACCAGGCGAAGATCTCCTAGTGCTCACGGAGGAATTCGACGAGCGCAAGTTCCTATGCGGAACTCAAATTATTGGCGATGAGGGCCGTCTTGGTCAGGTCCGTTGGGTGGACCTGGACTTTCTTCATGTGCACCGACGAGTCGAAGGACAGGTCGGGTGAACTTGGCCTACTCAGGGGAGGCAGACTGTTGTCTGTCGACTCCTTTAATCTTGCGAGTTCCTCCTGCATGCCAAAGGATTGGGAGATTCTGTTGAATTCCCTATCGCAGCTGTCGGACCTCTCGAAGTTGCCTTTGATTGTGATTACACCGTTTGGACCTAGCATTTTCATCTGTAGGTAGGTGTAGTGCGGCACTGCCATGAACCTTGCAAATGCTGCACATCCGAGGATACAGTGGTATTGTGAAGGCCAGTCGACGACTTCAAAGTCGATGCGCTCTGGCCAAAAGTTTTCGACGTGCCGAAGATGACGTCGAGGTTGATTTTTCCCAGGGGATATATGCCCTTCCCTGGGACGATGCCGTGGAACATCGCGTCCGAAACTTCCAGACAAGTCAGAGGGATCCTCATTGCACGCAAGGTACTCGCGAACATGAGGTTAATGTCGTTGCCTCCGTCCATGAAGACGCGACTCATATCGAAACCCCCGATCTGCACCTCGAGTATGAGGGGACAGTGGCCTGGACGAGAAACTTGGCGCGGGTGGTCACACCTGTCGAAGGTGATGCAGGAGTCGCTTCCACTGAGGTACTTAGTGGTGGAAGGTGGAGAGTTTATCGCCAAGTTGACTTGGAGAGTGATGGCCTTCTGCACTCGATTTGAGGGACGCCCTTTTTGGATCATCCCCATGTTGCCCACGACTCGTGGGTATGGCTCGCCTCCGTGATGCTGGACCGGCACGGCCGCGGGTGGTGGTGGTCCGGGCGGTGGTGGAGGAGCTCCATGTGTCACAGCGCCTGGGGCGGCTCCATAGCCCCTGTTGACCGCGTCGCGATTCATCCGGGCCAGGCCCTCGTGAAGTTTGAGGAACTCGCGGCAGTCCTTGAGAAGGTGGCTGGATTTCTTCTTGCCATCGTGCTTGTCGATATAGAAGTACACGTTGCATGGCCCAGACAGTTTGTCCTCGATAGATGTTACGGGTGCCTCTTCGCGAGTGCGCGCTGCCACATCTGCGTGGTTTTTCCACTGTTGCGGTATCCACCACTGCGATATCCGTTGTTGTGGATGTCGTCGCGTTTGTCGGCGTTCCCGGCTATGACCATATTGACCTTGTCGCGGTCATCGTAGACGTGCATCCGATGCTTGCCTCGGCGGTCACGTCTGCGCCCGAGGTCGTCGTCGTCATCGGAGTAGGTACGGTTTTTCACCGAGTCTTCTCCATCAGTCCACCGATTCACGATTTCCATCGGGTGGTCGATCGTTTTGGGTTCGAGCGGCCCAGTTCCTCCCTGAGCTTTATACGGCGAATGCCGCCATTGAACGCGTCGATTGCGCGGTCCTCCGAGATGTTTTCTGCGGAGATTTTGATGATGGACCACCTCTGGATGTACGAGCGTAGCAATTCACCAGATCTCTACTGGTAGCTTCTCAGTTCTTCAATTGATGCGGGCATTTTGTAAGTGCCCTTGAAATTGCGCATGAAGCTGTAGACCAGCTCTTCCCAGCTGCGAATGGATCCACGCGGGAGGTTGTTGAGCCATGCGCGAGCGGTGCCCTGCAGCTGTAGCTGCAGGCTTTGCATGGTCGTGCTTAGACTTCCGCCGTGTAGCCTAACGGAGGAGATGTGGTCCTCCAACCAGATTTTCGGGTCCTGCAGGCCGTCAAATTTTGGGTTCTCCGACGGGAGTTTCACCCCTTAGGCATTCGCTTCTGCCTGATGGCCCTGCTGAAGCATCTAGCGCCACAGAGCTTAGTCTCGTCTTCTTCCGAGTCAGTCGAATGAGCACGTCCTGCCCACATCTTGTCGACTTTGCACTGTGTGAGGTCATCGCGCGCGTCGTAGTCGCGGTCATGCCGCCTGAGCGACGTCGCCGTGACAGATCATGACTGTCGTCACTAGAGGAGTACAAGTAGTACTTTTCCAGAGCCTTTCTTTTCTTCGGCTCCGGTGTTGGTTCTTTGTCAAGGGCGGCCTCGATTAGCCCCAGGCCCGCGATCGTAGATCGGTGCATGGCAGCTCGTGGATCTACAGCCGAAGGCTGGTTGTTGAGGAGGTACATGGTAGCCGCCGTTACCGTGGCCTGTGACGTTTTTGGGAGCACGTTGCCCGGCGTATCCACCGTCATAGAGCCGAAGTCGAGGACTTTCGTGGCCTCTACACTTTCTTGCTCGGTGAGGTGGGCCAGTCGAGATCGCCTCTTGTTGGCAACGTACTCGTTGCCTTTGGAGGAGGATCCTCCATGGGAGGAGAGCCCAGCTCGTCGAAGACTCGACTCATCCGCCGCATTTCTGCGCGCTTCAAATTGCATGATCACCTATTGCTGGCACTTGAATTCCTCCTTTAACAGCCAATGGTAGCCCATTAGCATGTCCTGCGGTGTGTTGGGGGGTAGAGGATTGCCCCTAGAGCTTCACGACAGCGAGCCCACTCGTTGTCGTTGAGCTTGATCCGCATGCACTCGCCGGTGTTCTCATTCATCATGAGCGCCGGTTCTCCCCCTGTCACGTTGTTGATGGGCGCTCCGTTACCACCATTCGCGACTGGTATGCCACCATTGGGCGTGCTGCCATTGCACGGTCCAGTGCCAGATCTGGTGCCAGTGTTTTCGCGATTGGTGGTGATATCGCCCGTGTTGATGATGGCGCACATGAAGTGGTTGGGGAAGCTATTCCTCCCACAGCTTTCAGGCTCCATCTTCTGTGGCTAGGTCACCCAGATCGGATCCGCGACTACCGTCGTTGTTCATACTCCCAGCTGCTGTTGAGGTGTTGAACTCGCTAAGGGTGCCGATTGGCGGCGGGAACAATGATGTTGGAGCAATTACGGGTGCCGTTGGCTGGTCAGGCATGCGAAGTGTGCCTAGTTGACCAACTTGGAAGCGGAAGCTTCCAATTGCCAGGCTGATTCCATCACCCACGGACTCGAAATCCGGGCGAGTGGTCGGCGTGTGGACAGTGAAGTCGAACGCGCCGAAGAGCTAGAAAATCTTCGTTGTTGTAGAGTTGTAGATCGCGGTTGACGGGGCTGAAGAAGCCGCGACATCAGCACTCCGAGTTCCCACAGACGGCACCAATTAACAAGGGTTTAACTCGTCAATGGCCATTGTTATGGACTTGGGTTTTGGAGAAGGAGGGAGCATTGGAGGCATCAATCGGCTAGCAAACAAGCACACAGGGATGCAAGTTTTACCCAGGTTCAGGCCTCGTAGAGGTCCCTACTCCTGCTTGTCTGCTCTTGGAATTAACGAAGAAATCAAAGATTACAGGGGCGCGCAGATGCAATCTGGCGAGAGTTGTGGAAACTAGGGTTGTGATTGTCCTCCTCGCCGCCCCTCCTAGCCTTTATATAGATAGGCTAGGTCTCGGGTAGCAGGTCGAGTCGGTTACATATTAGGGTTTTCCCTTTGAACTTTCTATCTTAAGCTTCTTCTTGTCTCGCAAGCAATCGAGAGTCTGTGGGCCACTCGAATTCTCCATTGGGGTCTTGGCAACGCCGTGGGCTTCTGCCGTATCTGTACCGTATATACCAAACTCCAGTACCTGTAGGGTATACCCATGTCAGTGCAACTTCAAGGGCACTTACAAAAGGCCCGCATCAATCAAGGAACTGAGAAGCTGACAGCAAAGATCTGGCGAGTCGCTGCCCTCGTACATCTAGAGGTGGTCCATCATTAATAACTCCGCAGTAAACATCTCGGAGGACCGCGCAATCGACGCATTCAATGGCGGCGTTCGCCGTATAGAGCTTAGGGAGGAGCTGAGCCGCTCGAAGCCCAAAACGATCGACCACCTGATGGAAATCGTGAATCGGTGGGCTGACGGAGACGACTCGGTAAAAAACCGTACCTACTCCGACGACAACGACGACCTCAGACACAAACGCGACCACCGAGGCAAACGTCGAATGCGCGTCTACAATGACCGAGATGAGATCAATACGGTCGCAACCGGCTACGCCGACAAAGGCGACGACAACCGCAATAGCGGATATCGTAGCGGTGGATACCACGACAGCAGAAAAACCACGTAGGTGTGGCAGCGCCGCACTCGCGATGAGGCACCCGCAACATCTATCGAGGACAAACTGTCTGGACCATGCAACATGCACTTCTATATCGACAAGAACGATGATAAGAAGAAATCCAGCCACCTTCTCAAGGACTATCGCGAGTTCCTCAAACTCCACGAGGGCCTGGCTCGGATGAATCGCGACGCGGTCAATAGGAGCTATGGAGCCGCCCAGGCACTGTGGCACATGGAGCTCCTCCACCACCGCCCGGACCACCACCACCCGCGGCCGTGCCAGTCCAGCATCATGGAGGCGAGCCATACCCACGAGCCCTGGGCAACATGGGGATGATCCAAAAAGGGCATCCCTCAAATCGCGTGCAGAAGGCCATCACTCGCCAAGTCAATCTGGTGATAAACTCTCCACCCTCCACCACTGAGTACCTCCGCAGAAGCGACTCCTACATCACTTTCGACAGGCGCGATCACCTGTGCCAAGTTCCTCGTCCAGGCCGCTGTCCCCTCTTACTCGAGGCGCAGATCGGGGGCTTCGATATGAGTCGTGTCTTCATGGACGGTGGGAGCGGCATTAACGTCATGTTCGCAAGTACCTTGCGTGCGATGAGGATCCCTCTGACTTGTCTGGAAGTTTCAGACACGACGTTCCACGGCATTGTCCTAGGGAAGGGCATATATCCCCTGGGCAAAATCAACCTCGACGTCATCTTCGGTATGCCGCAAAACTTTCGGCAAGAGCGCATCGACTTTGAGGTCGTCAACTGGCCCTCGCAATACCACTGCATCCTCAGACGTGTCGCGTTTGCTAGGTTCATGGCAGTGCCGCACTACGCCTACCTGTATATGAAAATGCCAGGTCCAAACAGCGTAATCACAATCAATGGCAACTTCGAGAGGTTCGACATCTGCGACAGGGAATTCAACAGAATCTCCCAGTCCTTCGGCATGCAGGAGGAACTCGCAAGATTGAAGGAGTCAACAGACAACAGTCTGCCTCCCCTGAGCAGGCCAAATTCACTCGACATGTCCTTTGACTCGTCGGTACACACAAAGAAAGTCTAGGTCCACCCAACGGACCCGACCAAGATGGCCCTCATCGCCAACAACTTGAGTTCCGCATACGAACTTGCGCTCGTCGAATTCCTCCGTGAGCACTGGGAGATCTTCACCTGGTGTCCAACGGACATGCCAGGAGTTCCCAGGGAATTCGCCGAGCACTCACCCAACGTGAATCCAGACGCAAGGCCAGTCAAGCAGACAATCAGGTGACTGTCTGAACCAAGAGCAAAGGCAGTCGGAATGGAGATCAACAGACTCCTCGACGCAAAATTCATACGTGATATCAACGAAAGCACTTGGATCACTAACGCAGTGCTTGTGCCTAAAAAAGACACGGATATCCTGCGGATGTGTGTGGACTTCACCTCCTTGAATAAGCACTGCCCAAAGGATCACTTCCCGCTGCCACGAATTGACCAAATCATCGACTCCACCGTGGGATGTGAGCGCCTCTACTTCCTCGACGCCTACTCAGGCTACAATCAGATTTGAATGAAGGAGGAGGATCAGGAGAAAACAGCGTTCACGATGCCCTTTCGTGTGTTCTGCTACAACATGATGCCTGTCGGGCTAAAAACGCAGGAGCCACCTATCAGCGGTGCATGCATGCTTGCCTCAAGAACAAACTTGGTCGCAACATCCAAGTCTATGTTGACGACATCATCATCAAAACTAAAGAGGAAGCCTCGCTAATCGACGATTTACGCGAGACCTTCGCCAACCTCGACGGCTATCGGATCAAGCTCAATCCGGACAAATGCGCCTTCGGCGTGCCATCTAGGCAGCTACTCGGGTACCTCATCTCTGCGAGAGGGATCGAAGCAAACCCGAAGAAAATAAAGGCCATACTGTCCATGGAGAAGCCGAAGAACGTAAAAGGCGTCCAGCAGCTAGCTGGGCGAATCACGGCGCTCAGTCGATTCATCAGTCGAATGGGCGAAAAGGCACTACCCTTCTACCAACTTCTCCGCAAAGCTGACAAGTTCGAGTGGACAGATGAGCCGCATGAAGCATTCGAAGATCTCAAACGTCTACTATTCACCTCGCCAGTATTGGTGACACCTCGCGAAAAAGAACCTCTACTACTCTACATCTCCGCCACCAACCAGGTGGTCAGCACGGTGCTCGTGGTGGAACGAGCTGAGGAAAATAAGGTTCACGGGGTTCAGCGCCCAGTCTACTACCTCAGCGAGGTGCTCACGCCAACAAAGTAGCGGTACCCGCACTACCAGAAGCTGGCCTACGGCATCTTCATGACATCTAGGTGACTACGCCACTACTTATAGGAACACCCAGTCATGGTGGTAAACGACGCCCCGCTCGGGCATGTACTCAATTATCCTGATGCTATCGGACGAGTCGCGCTCTAGGGAATCGAATTGTCTCCACGAGACATCACATACGAGAAGCACGACACGGTCAAATCGCAAGTTCTCCCGGACTTTCTCGTGCAATAGATGGATAATCAACTCCCTGACAAGCCAGATATGTCCTATCTTTGGTCAATGCACTTCGACGGATCCAAGCGAAAGGACAGAGCTGGCGTAGGTGTCATACTGACATCGCCCCAAGGAGACAAGATGAAATACATTATGCAAATGCAGTTCACTGCCTCCAATAATGAAGCCGAGTACGAGGCCTTAATCCATGGGAAACAGATGGCAAAAGCCTGCGGCGCCAAGAGGCTCATCATTTACGGCGACTCCAAGCTGGTGGTGAACCAAACGATGCACGAGTGCGACGCACTAAATGAAAACATGACCGCCTATCGCGACCTCTATGACACACTCGAAGGAGACTTCGACGGCTGTGAGCTGCAGCACGTGGGCCGCGAAAGCAATGAAGAGGCGGATCTACTCGCCAATATTGGCCCCACCTACGCCCCCATACCACCTGGGGTATTTCTCGAGCGCATCTGCGAATGCTCCATCAAGCCCAAGGCTTTAGAGAAGAAAGCAAGTGCGTCAACAGATTCGGGGGCTACGTCACCCAATGAGCCAATGGCACTCGATGACCTGGAGCTTGATACAGGACTCGAAGGACCAATGGGCGTCATGATGATAGAGCCATCTTGGACACAACCCTACATCACATATCTACTCAGCAAAAGGCTGCCAGATGATCCGACTGACACGCGACACATCGTGCGATGATCCAAAGCATTCACCCTCATCAACGGCGAACTGTCCAAGCGTAGCATCATGGGAGTACTTCAACTGTGTGTCTCCAACGGGGATGGAAGGGCCGTCCTCCTCGACACCCACGAAGGCACTTGCGACCACCATGCTACAGTTGCGCCCTCGTTGCCAAAGCTCTACGAGCTGGATTCTACTGGCCCATGGCCATGCATGACGCCAAGGACATCGTCTACCGCTGCAACGCTTGCCAGCGATTCGCAGACAAACCTCACGCACCTGGCGCGGAACTCTGGCCAATACCATTGGCTTGGCCCTTCGTGCAATGAGGACTCGACATGGTCGGCAAGCTCCCAAAATCCTCGCAAGGAGGTTACGTCTACCTCTTGGTTGCAGTCGACAAATTCACCAAGTGGATCGAAGCCATGCCGGTGACAAATCAATCAGGTGCCAGCACTGTCAAGTTCTTCGAGTCCATTGTCTACCTCTTTGGAGTGCCACACAGCATCATCACGGACAATGGGACGAACTTCACCTCTAAGGAGTTCTAGGAATTCTGCGAAAACCTAGGAATCAACATAAGCTACGCCTCGGTGGCTCACCCGCAGACCAACAGCCTCATCTACGGTGGAATCAAGAAACGACTCCTTCGACCACTCGAACAAGCTGTTGGCTGCTGGCCAGAAGAACTGCAATCAGTTCTTTGGAGCCTGCGTACAACTCCAAACAGCACCCCGGGATACACTCCGTTCTTCATGGTGCACGGTGCTGAAGCGGTGCTACCCGCAGAAGTATGCTACAAAGCCCCACGGGTGGTTGCTTACAACGAACAGGAGTCAACTCTTGCACTCAAAGACTCCGTCGACCTCCTTGACGAGGCGTGAGAAATTGCAGCAGAGAGATCAACGATCTACCAGCAAAGCCTCCGCAACTACCACGGCAGAAGGCTACGCCCCAGGTCCTTCAACTGAAGCAACAAGGGCATCTCAAGCTCGATTCCCCTTGGGAAGGACCTTACGTGATTACAGAAGTAATCCCAGGTGGCGCCTATCGCCTTAAAGATTTTGAGACAGGAGTCGCATACTCCAACCCCTGGAACGTCACGCAGCTGCGTCGCTTCTACCCCTAGTCGTTTTTTACATTACAAATAAGGCTATTCAGCCAGGCTACTTAGCCATACATTGTACCTCATACTATTCTGCGAATAAATAAAGCTAAGTGCCCCAAAACTCTGTGTTTTCCTTATTTTCTTGCAATTTTATCACTCGGGGGCTGCGCCACCCTTTACACTTTTGTTCTACGAACAAATCGCAGTATCCCAAGTAGCTGGCACAACATCAATCGTACCCTTGATAAACACCAACCCAGTTGCAACGCACCTGACAGGTTGGCAAGGTGCTAAGATAAACACAAGTCAGGCTAACGAAAAGGAAATGCAGAGTACAATACACTCGCAAAATATAAAAGCTAGCAAGCTCTTCACATATCAATGGGTATTAATTACACCCAACATAATCATACGAACTTTACAACACTTATACAATTATGTACAGGATACAAATCATGCTATTGCTGCAAAAGAAGAATGTTCGTTTGCTCCTCGAAGAAATCGACAATGTCCTCTGCTGGGCG
The DNA here is from genome assembly GCA_916181665.1 of Avena sativa. Taxonomy (NCBI): domain Eukaryota; kingdom Viridiplantae; phylum Streptophyta; class Magnoliopsida; order Poales; family Poaceae; genus Avena; species Avena sativa. The sequence goes on from OV702290.1 coordinate 371,008,188, forward strand.
ATCAACCGCTTGATAGTGCGGAACCATGTTCCAGGTCATACCTTCTAGCAGAGGTGGCGGCCCAGCGGCAATAGACGCAACATCTACATCCGGCCTATGCAGTCGCACCAGCGACAATGCAGCCTTAGCACCAGCTACTAACTGCTGCCGCATGCACTCGTGGACCGCACTTAAATCTTGAAACTTCGCTAGAAGATCCAATAGGCTTGAAGGGACGGTGTCCAGTGGAAACATCGTTTGATAAATGTGCCTAAGACACGACTGCACCTTCTTCAAATAATGAAGTACTCGAGAAGAATGATCCTGCCGGGTCACAAGTGCGATTGCATGGTCGTGATCCACCCAAAAGTACCCACTCGCCTGTAGCTGCTCCTGGGTCAGGTTGTTCATTCGAATGGCCACCCGGTCCTTCTCATCCTGCGGATGACGAGCGCTAACAACTACACCAAGCAAATGGCAAAGTGTGAAGACAAGGCATTGCCGCGACTAACTAAAAGAAAAGATGAGAAGGCAGAAAGCTAACATTTGAACTGCTCATTCAACTGCGCCACTTCCTCCAAGAGATACTTCTTGCGAGTAGTGGCCTTCTCCGCCTTCGACTTCCATACATCTGCACTACCACGGATGATGGGCATCTCACGCTCCAACTGTTTTATGCGATTGCGCAGTCGTGAAACCAAGGATAATTCCTGCACCTTTGAGCGCGGTTGCGCCAAGGTTTCATCGGTGGGTGGAGGATCATGAGGACCACTCGAAGGACCCTAGGTGCAATAAAGCAAGAGGCAAATGAGACTCATCAGGCATTGATAAACAAATACTACAGTCAAATTCGATAAATGTCAAGGGAACACCCCTCACAAAAGCACGGTTCAAGCAAAAGGATAAGGCTACAGCTATTACACATGAAGACTAAGGAGCATTTGGCTTCTTTGACTTCGACTTTGGCTTGGGGGCTTCATCGCATCCATGGCAGTCTCCGACACCACGGACTTACCGGTGGTAGCCCCAGATGCTGCGGCCTTCGTTGTTGCTCGCCACCGCTCCTCGGAGTACTTGGCGACTATCTCGATAAGTTGAGGACCATATTTAGCGCAGCTACCAGCGAAGGGAGCAAACACTACCTACTGGCCTCCGGTGTCGACAGGCATCGCCTCGAAAATATTAGCGGGATCCATCTCCATGCCATGGGCTTGCACCATCGCGAGTGCCATGGTGGCGCCAACGGACCGCTGAGAGTTCTTGAATTCTGCAGGAACACCTCCAGCAAGGGATTCCACTAGGTCTTCAAGGTTTTCGATCAGCCCGACCTTGGGAGTTAAATCCTCACGGATGCGACTGAGCACATTGATACGTCACAAACGTATCCATAATTTTTGATGTTCCATGCTTGGTTTTATCTACTTTCTTATGTTTTGTCCACACTTTGGAGTACTTTTCATATGATTTCTTGGACTAACCTATTAACAAGAGCCACAGTGTCAGCTGCCTGTTTTCTACTGTTTTTGGTTCTAGGAAAGTCAGAAAATGAATATTCTCGGAATTGGATGGGACAAAAGCCAAAGTCAGTTTTTCACCGAGGGACACCTGGAGCCAGAATACGAGATGGAGAGGGGCTGGGGCCCGGCCACACCACCTAGCCGCACGGCCTAGCCTGGCCTGTTCCAGGGGGTGGTCTGGCCACCATAGGCACCTCCTCAGCCTCTCCTTCCGCCTATAAGTTGCCTCTGATACGGAAACCCTAAGTACTCGATCAAAAATCCACGAAAGAGTCTATAGCCGCCGTCATCTCCATCCCTAGATCGGGAGGAATCTGAAGCTCTTCTCGGCACCCTGCCTGAGAGGGGAATTCACCTTGGAGGCCTTCTTCATCATCATGCAAGCCTCCGGTGTGATGCTTGAGTAGTTCATCTCTAGACTACGGGTCCATGTAGTAGCTAGATGGCTGGTTCTCCTCCTTTGTGATATCATGTTTAGATATTGTGAGCTCTATTCATGATCAAGATCATCTATTTGTAATTCTGCATGTTGTGTTTGTGGGGATCCGATGGATATTGAGATGCTATTGCAGATTGATTATTGATTCTATCATGTCTTTGTTATTTGTGATCTTGTATGCTTTCCGTTGTTAGTAGCTATCTTGGCCAAGTAGATGGTAGCAGCTCCAAGAGTTAGTATTTATGCTTGATAGTTGGTTCATGCCTCTGGTAATCTGGGGAAGTGATAGAAATCTCTAAGGTACTAGATGTGCTGTTGCTACTAGGGAGAAAAAACAATCCTTTGTTCACAGAACAATCGTATTCTTTACTTTACACGCAATTCGTAATGCAATTATCCGTTGCTTGCAACTTAATACTAGAGGGGGTTCGGATGATAACCTAAAGGTGGATTATTAGTCATAGATGCAGTTGGATGGCGGTCTATGTATAATGTTGTAATGCCCAATCGAATCTCAAAGGAGTCAAGATGATTAGTATATGCTTATATGCTTTCTCGATGTTTGTCAATTGCCTTGCCTTAATTTGTTCACCCAACATGTTCTCTATCTTAAGGAGAGCCACCTCTAGTGAACTATGGACCTCGGTCCATTCTTTTACTTTCAATCTACAATCAACTGTTTACCACTTTGTGTTTACTTTCTGCAAACTATTACTTTCTTCCACTCGATATATTTAATCCTTTGTTTTCAGCAAAACCGGTGAGATTGACAACCTCATCGCAAGTTGGGGACAGAGTTATGTGGTTGTCTTGTGCAGGTCTCCATGTTGCTGCTGGCACCGGTAGTGCGCCCTGCCAAAGTTCAGCTAGCAACACCTTTGGGGTGTTTCCTTGCTCCTACTGGTTTGATTAAACCTTGGTTTCAAAACTGAGGGAAAACTTGTTGCTGTGCTCATCATACCTTCTTCTTGGGGTTCCCCAACGAGCTCGATATATTTTGGGCCATCAAGCTATTTTTCTGGCGCCGTTGCCGGGGAGTCAAGGACATCTTCACAAGGGGAGTCCCTCATAACCAATCTCTTTACTTTGTTATTTTTGTTTTGCTTAGTTTACTTTTGCTTTGTTTGCTTGTTTCTTTATCAAAAACACAAATTTACAAGTTTGCTTTCTTTATTAAAAACACACAAAAAAATTAGTTCTTATCTTAAGTTGCCATTATGTCTAGCATTGCTCCAGCAACTATGACGCCTGAGGAAATGATTTTCACTTTTAAACAAAGAATTGAAGAGAGTTTTAAAGAAGCTTTGTCTAGAATCTCTGATTTACATAAAAAACCAAACCTAAAATGACTCAAAGCTTGTTCCTTAGCAGTTTTTACCTTGGAATTGCTCTTTGCTATAGATATGCTTTAGATGCTGTTGTGGGAGGAGATTTCCTCCAATGAAATGAGGATGATGTTGCTAATGCCATAAAGAAATTGGTCTTTACTTACAACTTGCCTAGCAAATCTGATTCTTCTTTCATAAACATATTTGCTAGATTGAATACTCTTGAGACCAGCACTGCTAGTTTGAAAGATTGCTATAATACGCTTAGGGGGCATCACAACTATATTCCAATAAACTCTGAACCCTCCGAATGGCTTCCCACAGTAAAGATTGCTATAAACAATGAAACTTTTCATGCTCGCTGTGATATCATATCTGAATTTTGTCTTATGCCCAAAGATATTTATGAATCTTTGAATCTTTGGGGGCTTTCTGAAGGAGGAGAAGAAAATTTCTTGCTAATAATGCCACAATATTACCCATTGGAATAGTTGAAGGAGTGTTTACAAAGATCCTAGGGAAAATGGTTTCTACTGATTATCTTGTTATTGAATGTGTAGGTAAAGGACAAATCACACTTGGAAGATCCCTATTGAAGCTCCTTGGAGAAATAGTAGATGTGGAAAAGGGAACCATGTGCTTTGTTTCTCCACCAAGCATTCATAAGTTGCCCAAGGGTAAGAATGAAAGTAAGAGAGGTAAGGGCAAGAAACTTGGTTTTAATGCTTCTTCATTTGAGAACACTTGATTCTTTTTCTTGCTTCTTATGACTAACTTAAAGGCGTTAAAGAAAAGTACTTATTGGAAGATAATCCAAAAGTTTTAGATGAGTCTTGGAAGTTATTACTTTAGTAATAACCGCTTCTTATCATTTTTATTTGCTTTTTGTGCCAAGAGTAACCTCTAATGAGAGAGAAGTAATGATTGGGAAAGTTGCTGTCCCGAAACAGATTTTTGTGCTTCACCGTAAAAATTCGTGTAAAATCTCTGTGCGTCCTTTTGAGGCGTAATTGTTTGTGCTTCTGCCCCATGTTCTTATCTAACTTTCGTTAGTTCAACACTTTTTGATTTGAGCAACAGAAGGTCTTCGAAAAAATTCGTATTTACCTGTTGGTCTGTTTTGACAGACTTCTGTCATTTTCTGCATTTGCTTCTTGTTGGTTCCTTTTTGAGTTCTTTTGGGGAATTGAGCTTTTTGAGGGAAGTGCTACAGTAGCTAGTGTTTAATGGAAGTTTTATTGGTGTTAGAACTGAACCTAAAGACTTATTATATTGAGTGCACTAGTGTTGCTAATAAAGATTGTGTGAAGTTTTGTATGAAAGAAAATTTTCAGGTGTATGGAGGGAATGAGTAATGAGATGTAGGATGGACTAAAGCTCAAGCTTGGGGATGCCACGCGTGTAACCCCAAGAAATATCCAAGAAGTACAAGCGTCAAAGCTTGGGGATGCCCAAGGCATCCCCTTCTTCATCAATAAAAATTCCAGGTTTCTTCCAAACGCTTCATTTTTATTGTTTCATGCACAGTTGTGTTGTTCTTGGAGCGTCTTCTTTTTCGTTTTTGTTTTGGTTTTTTGTTTGTTTTGTTTTCTTTGTTTGCTGAATAAATTGGTTGGACCCCCTCTTTCATGCATTGGTTTTCAAATAGTTTGGTTTGGATTGGAAAAGAGTAGGAAAGTTCATGCTTAAGTGGTAAAGAGCGCTTGTTTTTGACTGTGGCCTATGTTTTGTCATGCCATGCTGGATATTGTTTTGGCTTTATGCTTAGTACTATTTGTTGTAGCATGACTTGTTATAAACAATTGATATTGCTTAATGTGCCTTGGAAGAATCATGCGTTGTTTTAGCATATTAAAGCATAGTATTGTGGTATTCTCCTTTGATGCTTTATTCGGGTTGACTTGGCGCATGCTCACACCATGTTATGACTATCCCGAGCCACCATAAGCCTTTATGATCCTTTAGTTTTCAACTTGTAGTATCACTTTATGCTTTGATCAATGATGTTTTGTCGCTCTACATGATTATGGCCATGATTGCTCTCTTAGTTTGTCGCTCCCACTCTTTTGCTAGCCTCCGCAACCAAGTATGAGTTCCACTCATGCATCCAACTCCCCCAAACCAAGTTATTCCAAAGAGTACACCATACCTACCTACTAGCATATGCTATTCCAAGTATATTCATGTTTTTATCTACCTTCCGAATTAAACTTGTTATGAGAAAACTAGTGATTAAAGCTCTCACGAACTTGATGGCACACTTTACTTTTATTGCCCTTAATAAACTTGAACCATTATGTCGCCTATGTTGTATTTGCTTGCACTTACTTGTTGGGGATTAGTAGAACCATGCTGTCATGGGGAACGCTTTCAACATTGCACTTGTACTTTGTACCTAGTTGATATCATGCTCTTTTGGCTATGGTGTCGTCGGTGTGAAATGAAAGGGGAGCTTGTAAGTCCATGGAGTTATGTATATGTGTTAGAGAAACGCTTGGGCCGCTGGTCTAACCCATGCTGACATGGTGGAAACCTGCAGCGTAACCATAATGAGCTATCTATGAAGCATTCTTCTTATAAAAAAAGAGTCAGATATTGAGAAAAAAAAGAGAAAAAGGAAAAAAAAAGATTATGAAAAGAGGAAAGAGAGAAAAAAAGCACCATATTCCCATGGTAAATAAGAAGATTGCTGAGATGTTCGTTGTCTGCTTGCCTTATCATTTTGATATGGGGATTCTTCCATATCATCGGGCAAGGGGTATCCCGTTGGAGGTTCTCTATGATACACATGTACTTACGATGACAAGAACTTACCGGTGACTAAACTTGAGTAGCATGAGGAGCGGCCCTCGTATTCAAGGGACATGAGATTTCCAACCTATACTTCGTCAAGCATATACACCATAGTTTGTTCACTTTAACCTTAATCACTTCAAGATGCTTATGATAGGGGCAATGAGAGCTGAAAGATATTAAGTACCATAATTTTTGGAAGCTCTTTATGAGACTTGAATCCCTACTTCCTTCTATGAAGGCCTTTCTTTTACTTTTATGTTGAGTCTCCACCTTCTACCTTTATGCAGCTACTTTGAGAGCATAGTGGCCATTCTTAGTTCTATGTGCATTGTCCCAAGACTTGTTGATTGATGCATAGGTTTGATATTGCTTGTTTTAAACTATTTGTATCTAGTCACCCTTATGAACTTTGAAGGTGTCCTATGCATTTATGTTTGCTACTCTATGAGGGACAAGCTGAATACTACTCTGCTATGTTTTCTTTATGTGAAACAAACAAACGTCTTGCAAAGAATTGTTATTCATGAATCTTTTGGTTTTGCCTTTTCATGTTGCATCATAGTTTCTTTTCATGTTGCATCATAGTTGCTATGTCTTATTGTTAGAACTATATCTTTCATGCGATGTTGAAGTACTATGATCCGAGCTTTGAATGTTTTACAAATACTTTGATCAAGTTTATGATGGTGCATGTCACCTCAAAAATTATTCTTTCTTTTTATCACTTACCTACTCGAGGACGAGCAGGAGTTAAGCTTGGGGATGTTGATACGTCGCAAACGTATCCATAATTTTTGATGTTCCATGCTTGGTTTTATCTACTTTCTTATGTTTTGTCCACACTTTGTAGTACTTTTCATATGATTTCTTCGACTAACCTATAAACAAGAGCCACTGTGCCAGCTGCCTATTTTCTGCTGTTTTTGGTTCCAGGAAAGTCAGAAAATGAATATTCTTGGAATTGTACGGGACAAAAGCCAAAGTCAGTTTTTCACCGAGGGACACCTGGAGCCAGAATGCGAGACGGAGAGGGGCTGGGGCCCTGCCACACCACCTGGCCACACAACCTAGCCTGGCCCACGCAAGGGGGTGGTCTGGCCGCCACAGGCACCCCCTCGGCCTCTCCTTCCGCCTATAAGTTGCCTCTGATACAGAAACCCTAAGTACCCGATCAAAAATCCACGAAAGAGTCTGTAGCCGCCGCCATCTCCATCCCTAGATCGGGAGGGATCTTAAGCTCTTCCCGACACCCTGCCAGAGAGGGGAATTCACCCTGGAGGCCTTCTTTATCATCATGCAAGCCTCCGGTGTGATGCGTGAGTAGTTCATCTCTGGACGACGGGTCCATGTAGTAGCTAGATGGTTGGTTCTCCTCCTTTGTGCTATCATGTTTAGATCTTGTGAGCTCCGTTCATGATCAAGATCATCTATTTGTAATTCTTCATGTTTTTTTTGCGGGGATCCGATGGATATTGACATGCTATTTCAGATTGATTATTGACTCTATCATGTCTTTGTTATTTGTGATCTTGCGTGCTTTCCGTTGTTAGTAGCTATCTTGGCTAAGTAAATGCTAGCAACTCCAAGAGATAGTATTTATGCTCGATAGTGGGTTCATGCCTCTGGTAATCTGGGGAAGTGACAGAAATCTCTAAGGTACTAGATGTGTTGTTGCTACTAGGAAGAAAACAACAATCCTTTGTTCATAGAACAACCGTATTGTTTACTTTACACGCAATTCATAATGCAATCATCCGTTGCTTGCAACTTAATACTGGAGGGGGGTCGGATGATAACCTGAAGGTGGATTATTAGTCATAGATGCAGTTGGATGGTGGTCTATGTATAATGTTGTAATGCCCAATCGAATCTCAAAGGAGTCAAGATGATTAGTATATGCGTGTATGCTTTTTCGATGTTTGTCAATTGCCCCGCTGTAATTTGTTCACCCAACATGTTATCTATCTTAAGGAGAGCCACCTCTAGTGAACTATGGACCCCGGTCCTTTCTTTTACTTTCAATCTACAATCAACAGTTTACTGCTTTGTGTTTACTTTCTGCAAACTATTATTTTCTTCCACTCAATACGTTTAATCCTTTGTTTTCAGCAAAACCGGTGAGATTGACAACCTGATCGCAAGTTGGGGATAGAGTTCTGTGGTTGTGTTGTGCAGGTCTCCACGTTGCTGCTGGCACCGGTAGTGCGCCCTGCCAAAGTTTAGCTAGCAACACCTTTGGGGTGTTTCCTTGCTCCTACTGGTTCGATTAAACCTTGGTTTCATAACTGAGGGAAAACTTGCTGCTGTTCTCATCATACCTTCCTCTTGGGGTTCCCTAATGAGCTCGATATATTTTGGGCCATCACACATCCTTAGCCTTCCCCAACGTCTCCTGGGGGGAAACACTGCGGTCTTCGACTGCAGCAACGAAGCCCGCTAACGCATCTGTGCGACGCAGTGACTGGGCGTCAAAGCTCAGGCTGCCGGCATCTGCATACACAAAGTATTAGCACAACAACATGACATCAAGAAAGGAGCAATGCAAATCCAGCTGAAAAAATACCTCAGAGGGACTTGGCAATCGAAAAGAGATGTTCTTCGAACAGCTTCTCCCTCTCAGCAGTGGAAGCGCGCAAATCCTCTTCGCACTTTCGCGACTCTTCTAGAGCTGCGACTGCCTCGTCGCGATTCTTCACCGCCGTGGCAAGCGCCTTCTCTAGGGAAACAACATGACGAAGAAGTTCATTGTGCTCAACTACAAAGCACAGTGTGTATCATCAATCAACTTTATAAATTTCACGAAGACAAAGACGAAGCCAAAACTAACCTTCGACAACACGATGGCGATTGTCCAGCAGAGCGTGTTGTCGACCCATGACAAGTACTTGCTCCGCCAGACGAGCAACTTCCTTCACAATGAGCTGCATGAAAAAGAAAACAAAGGTTCAGCAGGAGCACAAAGTATAAATTCGACTGCCAAACAGCAAAAAGGACGCTTACGTGATCCTCCAGGGACTCTGAAGATGACTGTCGCGTAGTCGTCCGGGCAACCATCTGGTGTTCCCCAGCATGCGGGGAACTCGAAGAATTGTGCCCGGAGTGGTCCACCACTGGAGGAGAAGGAGACCATTCGGCCACCTCCTTGGCCTTGGAGTCTGCGACTCCAGACTCTTTCATGAATTGGACGTCGTCAGAAGACGACGACACCACTTGACTACAAAACATACCCAGTGCAACTTTAGAAAAAAAGCAACCTCAAAAAAGAGAGCAAAACAAACTCGCGAGCGTTAAAGGCTTACCAGTTAAAATTGTCGAGGTCAAAGGAGTCATTCGATGACTCCTTCGGCAGTCGCAGCTTCTTCCGAGCAGGAGGAGCCCTAGTGCGCATAGGAACGGCAGGGATTGGCTCCTCTGCAGCAGCAAAAGGACCTTCCGGCATCGTCGGGGAAGTAGCATCAGAATCCTTGCTGCGGGAACGCTTGTGAGTGTCCTGGGCGCTAGACTCGGGGGCTCCCTCCTCTTCAATTGGGACGGTCGATTCTAACTCGTCCTCTTCATCCACTTCGCGAGGGATAACCCCTTCAGAACGAGGGGGCAAATTGGAAGACACCTTCCAGTCCTGCATTCAGAAGATACATCATAATATATCAAGCACCATAATGACAGACGACAAAGAAAACTACTCGTAGTATAGTTCTACCTCAGGAGGAGGGTTATAGGCGTCGAAAGGAGGCACGACTGGTTTGCCTGGGAGAACCTCCTTGGCAGTGTGCTTGGTCACCAATCGCAACCTCCTGTCTACCTCACCCGCAGAAATGCCCTCGGCAGATATGCGAGTGACAATGTTAGCACCGGTCCAGCGGAACATAGGGTGCACTCTGGCCTGCAGAGGCTGGACGCGGCGACGCAACCATGTGTGAATGAGAGCGGCACCACCCTCTTCTTTGCCTATGCGGCTTTCAAGGTCGCAGACACGCTTATACAGCACCTTTGTTTCCTCGGACTCGCCAGGCATCATGACATTCTTCCAGGAGCGCCTCCTCTTGCAAGTCGTCACGGGATCGAAGGGCGCGAGTCCGTAGTGTCTCCATCGGCCTTCTGGTCATGGATGTAGAACCACTTGTCTCTCCACCCTTGGACATATGCGGTGAGCTTGTTGTCAAAATAGACGACGGAGGAGTCGACGTGGATTCTGTAGCCTCCTACGTCGTAGACTACCGAACCAGACGTCGACTGACGTTTTAGCTTAAAAATCCTCTTGAAGAGGCCAAAGTGTGGCTCGATTCCGAGCCAGCACTCGCAAAGCGTGATGAAGCAAGAGATGTGGAGAATGGAATTTGGGGACAGCTGGTGTAGCTGGATCCCATAGAAACAAAGGAGACCCCTGAAGAAAGGATACAGGGGGGAGAAAGACCTCAGATGATGAACACAAGCAACATCACCCGAAAACCCAGAGGAGGACAAGGGATTACCTCGTCGTCGGGCACTCGTGAGTCGTCTTCTGCGGGTGGAAGAACTCCATCTTGATGATGAAGATGCAGCTCGGAAGGCTTGATGATGGACGCTCGCTAGGCGCCGTTGGTGACGCGGGTGCCCGCACCCTTCTTCTTCTTCCTAGCACCGACGACGCTCGTGCCCACGGTGGTGGTTCCACCCTTCTTGTTGGTGGCGGCAATGGTGGCCGCAGATCCAGCGGCGGCGCCTCCCTTCTTCTTACCCATCTCTCGATAGCGGTGTGAACGGAGAAAGTAACTAGAGAAGACACGGAGCTGGTCCAGTGCCACGAAGAGGAAGCGCGCAAGGAAGCAGAGAGAGCAGCACTGGCGAAGGAGGAACAAGCAAGAAGAGAGATGGGGAAAATTACCGCAGTTGCGCTGCTACTTAACCTCCTCATGGATGCCATCGAACGGCTAGCAGAAACCCTACTAGACGTGTGGCGCACATCGCCATCGACACGTGGCGAAGTTGAACCACGAACCGTCCCGCACTATTCCCATTACGCGCGGAAATCGAGGAGACGCAGTTAAAACAGAAGATTACGCACGCCCAGTCAAATTGAAGTCAGAAAGTGGGACCCACTGCTCGTCACATCCTGTTAAAGCCGCTCACGCGGGCAACTGAGGTCATCACATTGTCAGCACTGACGTCATCGATTCCAGCAGCAGAAGATTTTGACTACTTTAGTCCTTGCTCGAGTCTTCGACTCAACCAAGCACTCGGGGTCTACTCCTAACAGGAGCGCTGGCTGCGCACCCGAAAGAATTTTTATGCAGGAGTATGAACATTCAAGACAAACCCATCACTCGAATCAACGATTTGATTGTGAATTACGGGTTACTCCCATAGGGAGTGCCGGAAGCATATTCGACTGAAACAAGCAACCAAAGACGACAACAGTCGCAAATGTTTTTTGTCCCCACTCAAGTCTACGACTCGAATAGGCACTTGGGGGGCTACTCCCATAGGGAGCGCTGGTCGTGCACCCTATGATTATTTTTCCTTGTACATTGTAATGTGTGTTGATAACATCCACACTCGAATGCTATGGAGACTCCGCCTCATATTTTCCCTACAAAGAGATTACGTCTCCTGGGCCACCCGAATCATCTCCGCGATGACAAAAAATTCGGATGTCGTGCTTACAGCATGAAGATAAGACCTGAACAAGGCCTGGCAATGCATCTGCTACGCACTACCAGAAACATATCCGTGCCTGCAGGTACGATGAACATGCCTTGATGGACGTGTGGAGTGCTCACACTTATACACCAGAATTCGACTCCTGTAAGACCTCCACGGCCTGAGTCGAATTACGCCAGCACTTCTTCGAATTCGAGTCCGGGGACTCGAATTTGAGTAGATTACGTTGTTTTGCCCTAAGGCAGTTAACTGATACCGATACATCGGATAAATCAGGCATGTATATCAACAATCCCTATGACACAAACAGAACACTCGAAAAAAATGCTCAGTCATGCACTCGAAAGACTTCATAAAGTCCCCAGTCGAATCTACGATTCCACTGGGCACTCGGGGGCTACTGACATGGGTATACCCTATAGGTACTCGAGTTTGGTATATACGGCCTAGATACGGCATAAGCCCACGGTGTTGCCAAGGCCCAATGCAGAATTCGGGTGACCCACAGACTCTTCGATTGCTTGCGAGACAAGAAGAAGTTTAAGATAAAAAGTTCAAAGGGAGAATCCTAAGCTGTAACCTACTCGACCTGTTACCCGAGACCTAGCCTATCTATATAAAGGCTAGGAGGGGGCGGCGGGGAGGAAAATCACAACCCTAGTTTCCACAACTCTCACCAGATTGCATCTGCGCGCCTCTGTAATCTTCGATTCCTTCGTTAATTCCAAGAGCAGACAAGCAGGAGTAGGTACCTCTATGAGGCCTGAACTTGGGTAAACCTTGCGTCCATGTGTGCTTGTTTGCTATCCGATTAATGCCTCTAGCGCTCCCTCCTTCTCCAAAAGCCAAGTCCATAACAATGGGCATCGACGAGTTGAACCCTCGTCAGGCGGGCTCTATTATTGGTCCGAATCCCGAAGGATCGGTCGAGCTGATGAAGACATGGATGCCTCCGAATGGCAAGATCGTGTAGCTAGTGATTTAATTGTTGCCCGGGATCCAGGTATCATAGTTGGGGACGATAGGAAGACCGTCGACATATAGAACACGACCGATGGCAATGCTTTTGTTGATTCCCACAAAGTTGGATCCCGCCCATATTGAAAGTCCTAAGGTCGCTAGCCCCACGGCGGGCACCAACTATCATCGTATTGAAGACATGTATGCAACGAGGGGATCCTCAAGGCATGGAAAGAGAGGGTGTGAGACGTGAGGATGTCCGGGACAGGGAGCACACAAGTTTACCCAGGTTCAGATCCGACTGCGGTGGTCGGACCCTACTACTGCAATCAATCCACTATAATCGGTGTAGCTGGAAAGGGTTTGACTAGGTTTCGCTTATGCAAGTTGTTGAGAATTATTCCCTAAGGGCTGCCCGTATGTCGGTTTATATAGTCATCTGGCATAGGGCTTGCAGGGAGGAACCATATCCAGTTATGGTACAGATTACAACATAGTCGGTAACTACTACATCTTGTATTCCAAGTCTTCTGGTGTCAGGACCAAGTCGGTAATCTTTCTAGGCCTTCTCATGGACAGACGGGTCTCCGTCTATCTCATTAACTAGGACGCCGTGGAGCCATAGGCTCTAACCCTGGCGGGCCAACCTAGTCTCCGAGAATAATTGCTTGTGGTCCATATACCCAGAAAGTATAACCCCGACACCAGGCAAGTTCATTCTTGCATAAGCCTTGTGAGACCTAACTTTCATACCGTTTGTGAGTTCAATCTTACATGTCCCTTGAAATAATTTTCAAAATGTTTTCAAAACATTATAATCTACATTCCAAAGAAACATCGTTTTTCGAATGAAATAAATTGAAAATGGTGGATGGTGGAATCATGGATGGTAAACATGGTTGTAAAATCATGTTGTGGTTATTCCATTGTACCCGAAAAGTTAGGTTTAACAACCAAAATAGTCAGTCATTCTTGCGCTGTACAAAACAGTGCTAACTGTTAGATGGGCAAAATGATCGTACCCGTTAGGGAAATCGATTCCATGTTTATATGGAGTGGAAAAGCCCCACTCGTGGCTAATTACAAGGCAATCAGACAAAGAAGGAAAGAGATAAACAAGGGAGCAAAGAGGGTGGCGGGAATCACGTATGGACGTTGGAATAGACGACATGGTGGTGTACTACACCATACAGGTGGTACCTGGCCCATACGTGACTAACAATACATATTATTCGACACCCCCCTTAATCTAAGCCTTGGAAGTCATGGAAAGGTTGAGATTATGCTGAAACGCGATGAACTCCTTGTACGGCAATGCCTTCGTAAGACCATCAGCTATCTGATCCTTGCTAGAGATAAAACGAATATCAAGTGACTTGCTTGCAAGTCTTTCGTGGACAAAGTGAAAATCAATTTCAATATGTTTTGTACGAGCATGAAAAACTGCATTGGCAGATAAATAAGTGGCTCCAAGATTATCACACCACAACATGGCTTATCCTTGAGAGAAATACCAAGTTCCTTTAGGAGAGCCTCCATCCATATTAGTTCAGCAGTTGCATTTGCATGAGATTTATATTTGGCTTCAGTGCTTGAGCGTGACACAGTTGTTTGTTTGCGAACACTCCATGAAACAGTTTCTGGCCCAGTCTGCATCTGAAAAAGCACTAAGAAGAGTAGATGATGACTTTTAGAAGGTGATGCCAATGCCAATGGTACCTTAAACATAACGTAAAATTCTCTTGACTACCGTCCAGTGGGAGGTTGTTGGAGCATGGAGAAACTGACATATTTTGTTGACCGAGAATGAGATATCGGGACGCGTCAAAGTCAAACATTGGAGACCTCCAACAATACTCCTATAGCATGTGTTATCATCACTACCGAGGGAAGTACCATCAAGTAATGATAATTTATCAGAGCTAGAGAGAGGTGTGGGACAAGATGTGTAATGCATCATACCAACACGTGCAAGAAGGTCTTTGGCATATTTTTATTGTGTGAGAAGAAGTCCATCAGATGTCTTCTTTACTTCAATTCCCAAGAAAAAATGAAGGTCACCTAGATCCTTGAGAGCAAAGTTGTCATTTAAATTGTGAAGCAATGCTAAGATGGCATGATCTGAGGAACTAGTCACAATAATGTCATCAACATAGATCAAAACGAACATAGTGAGATCAGCCTTGTGAAGTATAAAAAGTGAGGTATCAGCCTTGGAGGGATGAAAACCAAGAGTGATGAGTTTGGAGCCGAGTTTAGAGTACCATGCACGAGGAGCTTTCTTTAGTCCATAGAGAGCCTTGTCTAGCTTACAAATACGATGAGGAGCCTCAGAATCTTCAAAATCAGGTGGTTGCTTCATATAAACCTCCTCTTCCAGAATGCCATGTAAAAATGCGTTCATGGCGTCCAATTGTCATAGACTCCATCCTCTTGATACTGAAATTGCTAAGACATGGCGAATGGTTGCTGCTTTGACCACAGGACTAAAAGTGTCTTCATAATCAATACCATATCTTTGTTTGAATCCTTTCGCCACCAAGCGAGCTTTGTACCTATCAACTGTACCATCGACATTTTTCTTGATTCGATAAACCCACTTGCAGTCAATAATATTTTTGTTTGTACTTGGTGGAACAAGATGCCATGTTTTATTTTGCATCAATGCATCATACTCATCTTGCATAGCACTATGCCATTTTGGATCAGTCAAAGCATCCGAGAGATTATTGGGTTCTCCTGCAGATGTTAGAAGGCCATAGCGAATTGTACCATCTTTGTATATTTTGGGGTTTGTAATACCTTTTTGAACTCGGGTGCCCGGAGCAGGTGCTTGTTGGATCACAGAATCATTGTGCACAGCAGATCCAGAGTTGCCAGATACAGAATCTGATGTGGCAGGAGAATCTGGCCCAGGAGATCCGGTGGCCAATGGTGTGGCTGTTGAAAGCCAAGGATTCGTTGCAGAAGATCCCGTGGAGCCAATCAAATCCATCCCATTAATGCCGCCAGGGGACAGAGATGGGTCCGGGCGGGCAACGTGGAGGCATCAGAGTCATGCAGGGGCTGGGTGTGCACGGACCCAATCGTAGCAGGCGCGGGTTCCGAGCCAGCGGGAGCGGGGCGCGAGTGGGACTCCGTCCCTGGCGTAGAATCTAGGGGCATTGATGGCCCAATGATGGCGCCCCTTGGCGCGATGCTGGGTGTGTCGTACGGGACCGACCGGCGCATTGATGGCATCGTGATGGAGCCCCCTGGCGCGCGGGCTCTGATCCCGCGGGTGGGGGAATCAGCGGGATCTGGTCCCCGATCCAAAGAAGGTGTCGCGGAATCAGCTACAGGATCGCTGCTTTGGTTGTTTTCTCCTGGAGCAAAAATCCCGTTTTGGCTAGTTTCTTCAGAAGAATTTGATTGCATCGATGATGGTTTATCTCCACTTGTGTTTGGTACCTGAGTATGGTTAGTGGCAGGTACAAAGTTCATGTGGTCATTACTATTAGACATACCCTCAATAGTGGATGGTGATGTAGATATTTTGGGAGGTAGAAGAAGTAATTCTTGACTTAGATGTCGTCGGATTGATGACAAGTACGCCATGAGGGGGTACTCGAGGCGTGCGGAAGAGAGGGGTGTGAGACGTATGGTGTTCAGCGGACGGTGAGCACACAAGTTTACCCAGGTTCGAATCTGTCGGCTTTGGACAGATCCTACTCCTGCAAAAAATCCAGTAATACGGTAGAGCCGGAATATGGATTACAAGGGTTCGCCTATGCGAGTAGAGATTGTAGACTATTGAGGATGCCCTAAAGGCTGTCCCTAGGACGGCTTATATAGATATCCGGCCTAGGGTTTACAGGAGAGATCTATCCGGCTACGACTGAGAGTCGGTTACAGAGTACATCTTGAACTACAAGTAACACTATGGGCCTAAGTCGGTAAGTCTTCTGGGCCTTCCCGTAGTCGGACTGGACTCTGTTTCTTCTCCCTGACTGGGCCGCCCGTGAAGCAAAGCTCTAACCCGAAGTGGGTCACCCTGGTCAGTGAGGACTGTGAGGATACCCGGAAAGTATATCCCCAACAGCAGCCTCGGGAAGTCTCCAAGATCCAAAGTCGGATTGATCATCATCTAGCTTGATCTTTGGCTTGCAAAATCTCAAAGGGTTCCTAAAACTCCAAAACAAAAGATACGATCCGGGTCTCACAATAAGTCGGACATATAAGTACATTATTTGATTTTTCCAACTTGATATTCAAACTAAGCCGGAACTTGGTCTCTGACGTCATCTGACACTCGTCATGGTCAAGTCACATCATCTGACAAACATCCTGTCAGCACGACAGTTGGTGGGTCCGCCGTTCGCGGAACCGAGGAGCTGTTTCAATGCGTACGCGGAGATCAAGACGATGTAATCATCACGTGGGTCCTTCCCAGCTTCTTCCACGACACGTGGCGTTTACACAATGCCTTTTGCACGAATCTTAGCGCAGGTAGGTGGTTATAAGGGGTGAGGATCCTCTCTCTCATCTTCACCTATTCCCTTGTTGTTCCTTATCCCCCACTTCTCCCTCGCGCACAGAGCTCTCCCATCTCCCAGATTCCTAGCGCCGCCCATCCAAGGTCACCGGCGCACCGGAGAAATGGCTTCTTCCTCAACTTCCGGCTTGGCTGGCTTCGCAGCGGCGGCGACGGTGGAGAAAGAGAGCAACCGTGGGGTTTGGATCTCTTGTCTCCTCGACAATGAGAATCTCCGTGGCGTGGAGAATGAAGGTCTCCTCCGCGCCGGTGACTGGTGGAGTGGCTTCGGAGAAATCATCCCCAACCCGCAAGCCGGCGAGCGGGTACACTTCGGTACCCACCTCGACAGAGGTTTGTCTTTCCCTCCCTCGGAATTCTTTTCTGAGGTGATAGATCACTATGGCATTCAGCTCCACCATCTTCCCTCGAACTCCATCTTAGAGATGAGTTCTTACGCAGCTTTGTGCGAGGGGTATATCGGCATTAGGCCGACTCTTTCTTTGTTCCGGTACTACTTTCATGTCCGGAGAAACTCCATCACTGTCGGTAATCCTTATATTACCGGCACTATTAGCCTTTCTGTTAGACGCGGGCGTAGTTATCCTCGCATTTCTGCCAGTGACTCGGTCAAACAATGGCTGGCCACTTTCTTTTATCATAAGGACATTCCTGCTCCCGGCAAAGCTACTGCTTTGCCGACTTTCATCGACGAAGCCGCCACGGTCCTTCCATCTTGGGACGAGGCTCCTCCGGCTCTCAGTGACGATCTGATCCTTGCTAAGAGGCGGATCGAATATCTGATAAAACACAAAGGCTTGAAAGGATCCGACTTAGTCCAGTGATGGGTCGCACGTCGGATCCAGCCTCTCCAACACCACGGCGACCGTCTGATGCACTCCATCACGGCGTCGAAGAACGATTCCCTCCGCATCAGTCCTAAGGCTTTAAAGCCACAAGATTACATAAGCCAGATAAAATGGCTGATCAAGGAGCGGATAGAGAGAAAGATTCCGGACTTGTCTCTGGACATGCATACGGCGGAAGACCCTGTGGTTCCGGTAAGCTTCAATAATAAACCCTTTTATGTGTTTCACCTTTTAAACTATTTTGCAATACTGAGATACTTTCTTCTTTTCAGCTTGCCGATCTTCCCGAGTCGGAGCTAGCTCCTCTCGAGGGATATCCTCCGGAATTTTCAGGAGGCGGAACTGGTCCCACTACCGGACGTTGTGCCCAGGAAGCGCAAAGCTCCAACAGTGGTTGTCGGCACAAAGTAGGTGCTAGTCGTGAAGAGGTAACTTTCAACACAACTTCCGCCTTTATACCTTACTCGAATTTTGTTCCGAGATGTAATGTTTTCCATTCTACTACCATCTCAGAGCTAAGCAGCTCATCAAGGGCAAGGGGAAGGGAACTTCTTTGAAGCCCTTGCAGCAGACAAAGCTGACTATAGCTTCTCCTGCTGTGGCTCCTCCGACTCCTGCTCCTCGACCTTCCGCAACACTGGTGATTACTCCATCACCAGTTGTTGCAGATGATTCGGCTCCTTCAACGGGGCCAGCGATCCTTGAATCACAGACTGACGCCACCATGGGTGGCTCAGGTTTAGATAAGGGTGAACCCTCTTCGGGTAATGATCCCTCGGCAGAGACCTTTGCTGAAAACCTCCTGAACAATCCGGGACTTGCCAAATTTGGCTTGTCTCGGAAATCTGTAGAAGAAATCCAGCTTCTGGCCCGGCAATGCCTAGAGAGCCGAAATCTCTCTGCCGAAGAAGAAGCATAAGAGGCGGAGGACATCAAGTACTCTTACCTTCTTGAACAAGTCCGCCTTCGCGACGAGGGACTTAGAGCTGGTGTGCTTCCACCCCCTCCGGTTATTCCACTCACCCTTGCCGAGAAGGTTACCACCGAGGTGAACATGTGTCTGAGCAAGCGCACACATGAACATCATGTAAGTCGGAATTCCTACTCATGATTTTCTTTATTGTACTTTATATCATATCCTCTAGCCCCCAAGCATGAAGTAGGATAGATAATCCGAGTTTATGCTTCCTTAGGATGCCAAAGAATGAATTAGTGTAGCCCCCAAGGCTCGTGTTGATATTAGTAACAATATTAGCCTGAGTCTTCAGTAGACTTCTGACTCTGGGTATTCTGACTTACAAAAAGTTAATTCATATAACCAGGATTTGTTAAAGAATATCTGTAACAAGCGGAGAGAGATCAGAGCTCTCCGACTTGAAAATGCTGAGCTGAAGGTCTCCAAGGATGAGGCTGAAGGTAAACTTCCGAGACTCAAACCTTGTCTTGTGTTTTCATAGTCGAATATTTTTGCTGAACTTTTGTTCTTTTTGACTTACAGCACTGGTAAAACAGTCCTGCGCTATGATTGAAGAGGCCGAGAACCTCAAAATCTTGGCGGTGAAGAATAAAGAACTTCGCCAAGAGCTGGATAAGCTTAAGGCGGATCATGAGAAGAGCATCGCTCAAGTTCTCGAATCCTCCTCCATGGCTACTGATGAACGTGATCGCAATATTGCGGCTCAAGATCAAAGAATCTCGGATCTCAACAATGAACTCTGCAGAGAGAAGGACCTTTCCGAGGCGCTCCGGGATGAAATCCGGAGTCTTCGAGAAGAGAAGACCAAAGTTTACGACATCATCTTCGGTATGTTTCCATCTTTCTGACTTGTGTATGTTCTTCGACTCTTTCGATGTCGGATTTTCTTAACCATTTTTGTGTTATGTGTATATATAGGTCCTCTTAACTTGACGGACTCTACTTCCGCCGAGCCTCGCACCCACCGACTTACCCAAGTCGGTGATTTACTTCATGACTTCCGCCAATCCATCGAGGACATTGGCGAAGCTCTCAGGGTTCTGGACATTAATCGCATGCCCGACTTTCAAGTGCGAGACCAGGTGAAGGAGATGCCACAACTCGTCCGGGACTGGAACATGTCCTATGCGCGATCCGCGGCGTAGAACGCTCTTACCATGGTCATGAGCCACCATGGAAACATGGAGATATGGCAAGTGACCAAAGGGTACTGCAAGGTGGATGAAGACGGCCAGGAGCAAGATATCAAGGACATCATGGACTCATGCGCCGGATATGGGTGTCGCGTGGCTGACTTAACCAGCTACGACACTCCCTTCTTCACTCGCGTGGATATACCGCCCCTGCCTCCGGAAGAAGCAGCTGAACTTTCCGACGATGAACAGACCGTATCGGATCTGAACATCTCGGATTGTTATCAAACTGAGGCCGATGCATCCAGCAAGCCGGCAGCTCCTACCTCCTCTCCTGCATCATAAATTACCAGAAACAAATGTATTATTCCGAGAAACATTATGTGTTTGTAAATATGCAGTACTATAATTTTGCTAGTGCTAAGCTTTTAATCTATTCAGCACTTTTGGCTTTAAATTTTTGTGTGCCTGAAATGTTTACATAAGCACTTATACTTTTTCGTCTATACTTATCGTTTATCTGGCTTTCCGCCTTGTCCCTTTCGTGAGCCGGCTAAACCTTCTGAACGGAAACTTTGCTGAGCAACGGAGCTCAATTTCTAAACTAGTTTAAACTCGAAAACAAAGCCGGCTTCCAGTACCAAAAATTCACTACTCGGAAAAATGCCCGCATCCAGCAATCAGACAAATAACCAAAGTATAGACTAGAAACTTTAGAGTTATACCCGAAGGTAGCATTTTTTGAATCGGAAATCTAAACCAGAACAAACATGAGCATAAAGTACTTTCAAGTATTCTGGGATTTTCGACTATGACATGATCATTCGGAAATAAGATGGTAAAAACTTCTCAGAAAAAACTTGAGGCAACCAAGACTTTTATTTCTCACAGAACATGTACATATGTATTATTACAAAGAAGGATAAACTAAGAATAAAAGGGACGTAGCTGAGCAATATTCCATGGTCTATCTAACTCATCCGGATTTGTACTGCCTCCAGCTCTCTTTATCTTCTTAGTAGCAGGTCTTTCTTTGACTGGCCTCATGTCAGTTAAGTAGTACGAACCATTGTGCAATACTCGACTAACTAAAAAGGGCCCTTCCCAAACTGGGGAAAGTTTGTGCTTTCTTTGTTGCATAAGCCGGAGAACCAAATCGCCTTTATTGAAAGATCTGTTTCGGACTCTCTGGTTATGATACTTGCGTAACTTCTGCTGATAGGCTGTTGATCTCATTTCATCAACGACGCGAAATTCTTCAACTAAATCGAGATCATTTTGTCGAGAAATTTCGGCATCTTCTTCGATATACGCGGCCACTCTAGGAGAAGTGTGAATCAAATCACTAGGAAGAACTGCTTCCGCTCCATAGACCAAGAAGAAAGGTGTGTATCCGGTTAACCTATTCAGAGTTGTTCGTAAACTCCATATCACAGAGGGTAATTCCTCTGCCCAAGCCCCCGCAGCACGTCGTAGTGGTGCTTCGAGTCTTGGTTTTAGGCCCTGTAGGATTAAACCATTTTCCCTTTCGACTTGTCTGTTAGCCTGTGGATGTGCGACTGACGCAATGTCAAGCCAAACATTTTGTTCATTGCAGAATTTGGACAATTCTCCCATAGAGAAATTACTCCCGTTGTCCGTGATAATACTATGCGGATAACCATACCGAATTATAACATCCTCGACAAATCTTTTGGCTGTTGCTCCATCACAACTAGTGACGGGTTTAGCCTCAATACATTTGGTGAATTTATCCACCATCACTAAGAGGTGAGTAAATCCACTTGGAGCCCGTCTAAACGGTCCTACCATGTCAAACCCCTAGACCGTGAAAGGCCATGTTATAGGTATTGTTCGTAGCTGATCAGCTGGAACATGAGCTTGTTTGGCGTATTTTTGGCAGCCTTTGCACGTCTTGACTAGCCGTTCGGCATCTGCCTGAGATGTAAGCCAGAAAAAACCGTGTCTGAAAGCTTTTGCCACTAAAGATTTGGCTGCAGCGTGGTGACCACACTCGCCTTCGTGGATCTCCCTTAAGATTTCCACTCCTTCTTCCGGAGATACGTAGCACTGAAAAACCCTAGACACACTCCGCTTATAGAGCTCACCTTTAACTATAGTGTAGGCTTTCGCTCGTCGGATAATCTGCCGGCTCAAAACTTCGTCTTCGGGTAATTTTCCATCTACCAGATAATCAAGGTAGGGTTGAGTCCAGCTGGGAATTATAGCCAGAACTGCTATTAGAGGTGAGTCGGATTTGGTCGGATATTCCTCATCCACTCCCTTTATTGAGGGAACTTTGAGGTGCTCTAGAAAAGCGCCATCCGGGACCTCTTTCCATGCAGAGCCTATTCGAGATAATGCATCTGCTTCCTTATTTTCTGCTCGAGGGATGTGTTGAACCTCAAACCCTTCGAACGATTTAGATAAATCATCCACGACAGCTTTATATGCTGCCATGTGCTTATTTGCATTACAAATATCTGAAACTTGCTGAGCAATAAGATCCGAATCTCCATAACACATCAAACATTGGATGCCGATATCCTTAGTAATCCGGATTCCATGCAGCAGTGCTTCATACTCGGCAATATTGTCTGTCGCTATGAAGTGGATCTGCAACACGTATAGAAGTTTATCTCCTTGGGGTGATTTGAGCACCACGCCAGCCCCCGAGCCCCCACGAGCCTTAGACCCGTCAAAGTATAGGGTCCAATATTCCGACTCAGGGAGGGTCATATTATCCTTCGTCTCTGTCCAATCAGCAACAAAGTCGGCAAGGATTTGGGATTTGATTGTTGTCCGGGGTTTATACTAAATATCAAAAGCTGAAAGCTCTATGCCCCATTTGGCGACGCATCCTGTGGCGTCACTGTTGTTGATTATATCTCTCATGGGAGCTGTGCTCACCACGGTAATTGGATGCTCCTGAAAATAATGTCGTTGCTTACGAGATGCTAAGAACACACCATAAGCCAGCTTTTGATAGTGCAGATACCGCTGTTTTGATTCTGTCAGGACCTCGCTAACAAAGTATGTTGGACGCTGCACCAAGTGTTCCTGATTTTCCTCCGGTCTCTCCACTACCATAACGATACTGACGACTTTGTTTGTCGCAGCAAGATAGAGCAACATCGGTTCCTGTGGTTCTGGTGCAGCAAGGATAGGAGGATATGAGAGTACTTTCTTCAGGTCTTGTAATGCAGCTTTAGCTTCGTCGGTCCACACAAAATCCTTGGTCTTTTTCAGGAGTTTGTATAATGGTGCGGCTCTTTCACCGAGCCGGCTTACAAACCGACTGACTGCAGCGATGCAACCAGTTAGTCTTTGTATGTCCTTCAGGCGAGTTGTCCTGGAAATATTGAGTATAGCCTTGATTTTGTCCCGGTTCACCTCTATGCCTCTTTGGGACACGATGAAACCTAACAATTTTCCGGCTGGAATTCCAAAGAAGCATTTCTTCGGATTAAGCATGATGTTGTATTTTCGTAGATTGGCGAATGTTTCCTCCAAGTCGGAAATCAGTGTTTCCTTCTTTTTGGACATCACCGCAATATCATCCACATATGCATGTACATTGCGTCCGATTTGGTCGTGGAGGCAACGCTTCATTGTGCGCTGGTATGTAGCTCATGTGTTTTTCAGCCCAAAGGGCATCATAACAAAACAGAAGGTTCCGAAGGGGGTTATGAATGAGGTTTTGACTTTGTCAGATTCCTTCATCCGGATTTGGTGATAACCGGAATATGCATCGAGAAAACAGAGGAGTTTCGAGCCTGCCGTAGAATCGATAACTTGATCAATCCTAGGCAAAGCGAACGGATATTTTGGACAAGCCTTGTTCAAGGCAGTATAATCAACACACATCCTTAAATCAGTGGTGTCCTTTTTAGGGACCATTACAGGATTGGCCGACCACTCAGTGTGGATGACCTCTTCTATGAATCCGGCTAACTCGAGTCGTGCTAGTTCCTTAGCTATTGCCTTATGCTTTTCATTGCCAAAACATCGTAAGGACTATTTGACGGGTTTAGTGTTCAGGTTTATATTTAAAGAGTGCTCGGCAAGTTCCCTAGGTACTCCGGTCATGTCAGATGGCTGCCATGCGAAGATATCTTGATTTGCTTTGAGGAACTTGACGAGCGCGCTTTCCTATGCGCTATCTAGGCCTACGCCTATCTGGGTCATCTTGGAGGGGTCATCATCCTTCAACGGCGTCTTCTTCGTCTCTTCTGATGCCTTGAACTCCGGATACATCTTTGTCACCTCCTTCTTCGTTGCGGGCATCTCGGCCGGATCCATGCTCTTTTTGATCTCCTGGTACTCCTGGGCGTGCAGCACGGCTTCAGTAAAGGCGGCATTTCCATTCTCGTACTCTCACGCTTTCTTCGGTTCTCCCCTGATGGTGATTATGTCGTTGGGACCTGGAATTTTCATCATATTGTAAATGTAACACGGACGAGCCATAAAAGCCCAATAAGCCGGACGTCCGAATATAGCGTGGTACGTGCTCTTGAACGGGACCACTTTGAAGGAAAGTGCCTCCGTCCGATAGTTCTTTGGAGTTCCAAAGGTAACATCTAAAGTGATTTCTCCCAGGGAATTTGCTTCTCTTCCTGGGACAACCCCGTAAAAGATCATAGAGCTGTGGTTCAGCTAGGTCTCCGAGATCTTCATCCGGCGTAGCGTTTCAACATACAGAATATTAATACTACTGCCATCGTCCATGAGAGTCTTGGAGAAACCATAACCGTCAATAAGTGGATTGATGATTAAGGCGTACTTTCCTTGCCTGTGCAACTTAGGCGAATGATCAACACGGTCAAATGTGATTGCTACTTCCGACCAGTCCAAGAATTGGGGGACAGCCGGAACTGTTGCATTGAGCTCATGTAGCACTGCATTTTTGACTTTTGCTGGTTGAGATCCGAGGAAGGTGACATAAGTGTCTTTCTTGGTCGAATTTTTTTTCTTCCCTTCCGACTTGGGATTTGAAGCATCAGCTTCCTCCATGTCGGAATCTTCCTTGGTCTCTTTATCTTTTTCGGGATTCTTCTTTCCCTTCTTCCGCTTTGCTTTGTAGCCCACGGTATCATCTCTTTTAATGTCGTCATTGAAACGACACTCGGCGTTGGTGTGGGCGAGCCCCCATTAGCGTCTAAGTGATGCACACATGGGTTATTGGCAATGTCGGCCCAAGAGTAGGTTTTGACTGGTTGCTGGTCTCCTCTACCTTGAACTCTCGAAGTCCCATGGCCACGCCCGTGGCCTCCGCCGCATCCTCCTCGTCCTCCAGACCCGAAAGTAGCAGTGACCACTGCTGCTTCCGCGTTGGGTTTTTCTTTTGAGGTATTCTTGCGCTTCTGAGCCTGTTGCTTTGGTTGTTTTGCCAACTGTGGCACAACCAGGGCGTTGAGTAATCCCTCTGCATCATTGTCAGCATCTGCATACTTGCTCGCTGTTTCTATCATCTCTCCCAAGTCAGTGACTTTGTCACACTTCAAGCGATGACATAGTAAACCAATTGGGAGACCTGCAATGAAAAATTCAATCGCGGTTTGGTCATTTACTCCTTCACATGAGTTCTTGGTGTCGATCCATCGTCCGACGTAATCCCGGCAAGTTTCTCCGGCTTTCTAGGTGCAACGTTGTAGGTCTCCAACCGTATAGGGCCTCCGGTATGTGCCTTCAAAATTCCGAAAGAATGCACTTTGCATGTCATACCAGTTATGGATGGTGTTCTCCGGAAGTTCATTAAGCCATGATCTTGCCGTCTTCCGCAACATGAGTGGGAGATATCGGTTTGCGACCAGGCTGTTTTCGCCTTTGGCAATGCAACAAGCTTGGAAGAAATCTTGTAGCCAGGTATCTGGCCGAGCAATGCCGTCGTAGGCTTGGATATGTCGTGAGATAGCAAATCCTTTCGGGAATCTTGTAGCTCTTATGCGTGGTTCGAAGCACTTTGGGCCAACGTATATATCATCATTTTCATAGCGCCGCGCCTCTATATTGGAGTTGATCCTATGCCTTGCATCGTTCGGGGATAGAGATTGTCTCGAGTGTCGGCTGTGGCTGCGGTGCCTTGGAGCCGGACTTCGGCTTCTGCCTCCACCTACTCCACCATGACGCCCTCCTTGGCCTCCTTGGGAGCCGTTGTGATGGCTACTTGGCGGAGAGGGTGGAGCAGCTGGGTTATTTCCAGCTGATCGCCGGCCTCCATCGAGAGCGTCATTATTCTGGTTCTGGGGAGGGTCTTCATTGTGACGAGCCTCCTGCCGGCTTGTCTCGGCACGGTGTCCTTCGTTCCTTCGCCCGTCATCTGGACGGCTTGCATGTCTAGGAGGTGGCATTCTTTGTCGATCCTCCTCCCGATGTTTCTCTTTATCATCGTCCCTGCGGTCTTTCGACTCTCGCCTGGGCAGGTTCCTCGGATTCAGTGCAGCAATTGCCTCTTGCTCCGCAACTGGGTTAACGTTACGCCAGTCACGGGCAGTTTTGTGGTGCTGTCCCGAAGATCCAGTTCTTGAGTAATTGTCCTCCCGGCGATCGGAACGGTGGTGCTGCTTCGGAACGCGTTGGGGTCTTACGTCAGCCCATGCCGGGTCTGTACGACATTGGTCGGAATCAGAGACCAGCTTTTGACTTCCAGACATGGCGACCTTTTGTTGCTCCAGTCCCTTGTTGAGTAATTTTATGCCCAACTGGATCTGCTCCGGGCCTGGATTAGCCGATAGAATTTCTCGGGCCGCAACGGTGTTTTGTACTGGGGTTGGATACACCCAGTCCCCTTTGCTATCTTTCCGAGGCTTCCCCATTTCTTCTCCGAAAAGGACGGCGTGAATTTGTGGGAATTGGTTGTCATTGGTATGATGCTTCCTGGTCTTCTGGTATTGCCTGGAGTTGTACTTCTCCGCAGATGCCATGTGTTTCTTTTCCTCCTCAATGTTTTTGGCTTCATCGAGGAGTACTTGGCGACGCGCTTCTAGGGCCTATGCCCTCTCGTCCAGTTCATCAGCAGTAAGTTCTGCAGCTGTAGGAATAGGTGTGGTTAATGCAGCATCGATGAGTTTACGTGCACCTTCAGTGATCATGTGTCCATCCACCGATTCTTCTTTTTTGGGCTCGTCTGGGATAAGCGCTCCATCCGGAGTATTCCTCGTATTCCTCGACAATTACCTCCTCTGCCGGAGGGTCTTTTGCCGGGGTCTTATTCTTCTTGTTCTTCTTCTTTGCCTTCTTGGCAGCGCTGGTAGCAAAGACGGCTTTGGATCCGTTTCCCGGAGTCAGGCTCTAATCGGTACTTTCGGACCTCTGGACCTCGGGATTATCTCTGACTTCCATGTCATCCTGCACTTTGGGAGAGTGTTCCCCGGATCCTTCATCCATGGCTTCTCCTTCCTATGCAGCTTTGGAGTTATACTCCTCTTCATATTCCTCGAAGAACTTTCGGAAATCTGCTGACGTCATCGATTCATCCGAGGATGCGGGTACGTCGGCGTTTGTTCCAATTGCCTCCAGCACAGAGTCGGTGTTGTCTCCAGCATCGGCAGAGCCGGATCCGGATCCCACATATCCGACGAAGTGCGACGCGTGCTTCCTGAGGTACCTGCGGCTCTCGCGATCAGCCTCGTCGAAACATTTGATGATCTCGTGGATTTCATCTACGCCAGAGTTTTGCATCATCATGCGTCTTAGCGCGTATCTCAGGAAAGGTCTGTCTGTCTCGACATCATCAGAGCTAGAATCAGTGTCGTTGCTATGCCCCTCCTGGATTTCGACTTCAACGGGTGGGTCGATCTGGGATTCGGCTTCTCCAGGGAGATCCACTCCAGATTCAACTTGGACCGCTAGGTCTGCCTCAGGCTCAGATTTCTCCACTATCTCCACAACTAGTGCGGGCTGGATGGGATTAGGGTTTTCTGAGATCCGAAACTCTGCCGCCTCCATGAACAAAGGGGACCAAGAAGTTTCCTCTGCCTCTATCATCACGGCTGGGGTGGGTGGGACAGGTTCAGCAAAATCAATGTAAACATCGATCTCTCCAAAAGACATGATGGTGTAGGCAGTCACAGCCTCCCTAGCTGGAATCCAGGTCTTGTCGAGAACGATGAGAGGGACATCACTGGCGTAGAGGATGCGACCGACGGCGATGGTCTCGCCGATTCTGATTCTTGCAGATTCCACTGGGAACGCAGATCCGAAGCTCACTTGCCCCACGATGGGTGCCAACTGTCGTCGGATTGATGACAAGTACGCCATGAGGGGGTCCTCGAGGCGTGCGGAAGAGAGGGGTGTGAGATGTACGGTGTTCCGGGATGGTGAGCACACAAGTTTACCTAGGTTCGAATCCGCCGGCTTTGGACGGATCCTACTCCTGCTAGCAATCCAGTAATACGGCAGAGCCGGAATATGGGTTACAAGGGTTCTCCTGTGCGAGTTGAGATTGTAGACTATTGAGGGTGCCCTAAAGGCTCTCCCTAGGATGGCTTATATAGATATCCGACCTAGGGTTTACGGGAGAGATCTATCCGGCTACGACTAAGAGTCGGTTACAGAGTACATCTTGAACTACAAGTAACACTATGGGCCTAAGTCGGTAAGTCTTCTGGGCCTTCCCGTAGCCGGACTGGACTCCGTTTCTTCTCCCTGACTGGGCCGCCCGTGAAGCAAAGCTCTAACCCGAAGTGGGCCACCCTGGTCAGTGAGGACTGTGAGGATACCCAAAAAGTATATCCCCAACAGTGGATAGTGGATGGTGATGTAGATATTTTGGGAGGTAGAAGAAGTAATTCTTGACTTAGACGAGTACCAACATTTGGGTGGAGAGAAGCAAACAGAAAAATATTTTCATCAAAGACAACGTCTCGAGATATGTAGACTCTCCCGGTAGACACGTCAAGACATTTGACACCTTTGTGTAGCGGGCTATAGCCGAGAAAAACACACTGGGTAGATCGAAAAGCTAATTTTTTTTGTTATAGGGACAGAGATTTGGCCAGCAAGCACAACCAAATATGCGAAGAGATTCATAATTTGGTTTCATATGAAGAAGTTTCTCGGTGGGTGTCTCAAGGTTTAGAACTTTTCTAGGTAGCATATTTATGAGAAATGTGGCTGTCAAGAATGCTTCATCCCAAAATTTGAGAGGCATGGATGCATTTGCAAGAAGTGAGAGGCCAACTTCAATGATGTGGCGATGTTTTCGTTCGGCTGAACCATTTTGTTGATGGGTATGGCGACATGAGACATGATGAGTAATGCCAATCTTTTGAAAGAAAGAATTTAGCTTTTCATATTCTCCACCCCAATCCGTTTGCATTGTTATAATTTTATGGTCAAATTTTCGCTCAACAAATTGTTGGAAGTTTAGAAAGACTTCATAGACATCGGACCATTTCTTAAGCAAATAGATTCAAGTGAACTTGCTAAAATCATCAATAAAACTTACATAATATGAGTGTTTTCCAACAGAGGTGGGAGCGGGACCCCAAACATCAGAGAAAATTTGTTCTAATGACATATTGGAAACACTAGTAGAGGTGTGATAAGGCAGTTGATGACTCTTTGTCTGTTGACATGGATCACACACATAAGGATTTATTTCATGAGAATGAGCAAGATTATTTGTTCTAAGACTTTTTTGAACAATGAACGAAGATGGATGTCCTAGACGACGATGCCAAGTAGACGATCAAGGCTTGAGGGTGATGAAGGCGTGATTGGAAGACTCCATGGTCGTGGGAACAAGGGGGTAGAGGCCACCATGACATGGTCCTCTAAATATGATGTCCTTCGTGGCTTGATCCTTAATCAAAAAGAAAGATGGATGAAATTCAACAAAGGCATTGTTGCCTAAGGCAATTTTATGTGTGGATAGTAAATTTTGGAAGCACTAGGCACATGGAGAATATTTCGAACATGAAGATTACTATGATGGGTATGAATAATTTAATGACCAACATGTTTAATTACCATACCTTGACCACTTGCATTGTGGATTTGATCATGGCCCTTGTAGTGATCATGGGTAGATAATTTGCTCAATTCTGCGGCAACATGATTTGTGGCGCCCGAATCCATGTACCAATTTGTGTCAACCCCATAAGATGCAATATTTGCACCTTTTTCTTCATTGTTGGAGTCATCCTCATCATCATCTCCATAACGCCACCAACACTCGCTTGCAGGGTGCTCGTACTTCTTGCAAATTTGGCATGTGACATCTTGATGGGTGGATGGTATGCGATTGCCACGACCTCCTTTGGCCCGTGGGCGGCGATCTTGTCCTTCATTTCAGCATGGCGGGCGTCCATGATGGTTGTGATTTCCACCACCGTAGCCACCTCTAGTGTGACCTCCACCATGGCCGCCTCCATGGGGATGGCGATAGCCACCAATGTGGCCCCGCCGCCATAGCCACGGGGATAGTCATCACCGTGGCCTCCGCTGCCATAGCCATGGGGATAGCCACCACCACCGCCGCCACCACCGTAACGAGCAACATTGACCGAGGAGGAAAAGGTTGCGGGCTCCTCGGACTCGGCAAACATTTGGTTACAATAATCATATGCAAGAAGTTGGTTGCAAACATCGGCAGCAGTAGTTATAGGAATTTCATTGAGGGTAGCCACCAAACCATTGTACTCACCATGCAGTCCGACAAGGAAGTACTCTTTGAGTTCTTCATCGGAGACAGTCCTCCCCGCGGAGGCGAGTTCAGTAGCAAACCCTTTCATTTTGTTGACGTAGACAGCGGCGGAGAGATCACGCTTCTTGGTGTTGGCGAGGGCGTTGCAAAGCATGCCGATCCGAGCCTTGGTCTGGCCGTGTACTTGGCGTCAATGGCGGCCCAGATTTCCATGGCATGATCCAAGCCGAGGACATCAGCATGAACTTTAGGAGTGATGGCCTTGAGAAGATAGCTCACCATTTGTTGATCCCTAGCAATCCAGACCGCATAGGCCGGATTGGGGATAATCTCCTTCTTGTTGTTTGAATCCTCAACCTCTAGCGTAGTCTTGGGGCGGTGTCGGTGCCATCAAGCAGCTCCATGGCATGCGCGCCTCGCATAGCCGGAAGCACTTGCGATTTCCAGAAGAGGAAATTCGCAGCTGTGAGTTTTTTCATCGGCGGAGCCCCTAGAGCCGCCGCCAGGGTAGTCCCGGCCGTGGTGGAGGAAGTCGCCATTGCTGGGAGGGAGGGAGGTCCTGTTTTTGTTGGATTTTCATCGGTGTAGAGGGATGTCAGGGAAGAGACGCTCTGATTACCATGTTAGATGGGCAAAACGATCGTACCCGTTAGGGAGATCGGTTCCATGTTTATATGGAGTGGAAAAGCCCTACTTGTGGCTAATTACAAGGCAATCAGACAAACAAGAAAAGAGATAAACGGGGGAGTAAAGAGGGCGACGGGAATCACGTATGGATGTTGGAACAGACGACCTGGTGGTGTACTACACCTTACAGTGGTACCTGGCCCATACGTGACTAACAACAGACACTAACCACATACCTTGTTATGGAGCGAGCGAGTCAGAAGTACCTTCTTCGTTTTTTAATTTGTTCTCATAGACTTAGTCGGGCTGTGATCCAAAGTGGTGATCGACGGGTGGGAGCCCGTAATGTCCCTCTTTTGTGATGTGGGATAACAACCTAGTATAATAGAAGGGGTGGTAATTGAACGTAGGTCTCCCGAACAAAATTTGTTACAATGGGTGGGCAGGCAACAGGGTCGTTGAGGGGGACTCGGCATGACTCGAATAAACTTCGTAACCGGTCTCATGCCCAAAGAAGTATGGATGAGAGCAATAAGACCAAGGACGTTTGTGCAAAAAATAGCGCACCTCTCGAGAGTGTATAAACGTGACATGTTACTCCCTATCTTGAGAAATAATTACGATAGCAGCATGAAAAAAAACTCCATGAAATTCAGATAATCCATGAAGACTGACAGACTTAGAATTTTTAAAATCTAAAACTTACCCTTTTTAGTGAAGACTAGAAGATCAACACAGAGGGAGGATTCAACGACGTGGTATCATAATAGAGAAGACAATATAATAGAGATGTAGATATAGAATTCACTAAAGCACGCATAGGTAGTTGTGCCGATAGTGTAGCTTATCCAATAAGTTGCCAACTCTAATGGTTCTAAGCTTAGTATTACCATTGATTATGAAGCTTATTCAGTTACATTTAAATTTCAACCGCGTTGTGAATCCTCATCGAAACGATGAGGATCTCGAAGCTTTTGTATTACTTTTGGTTCTTGGTATAAATAAATGAGAAATTAGAGTCATAATATTGCTAGTGTACCACACTGAGCGATATAATATTGGCGAAAGAGGACTTTCGTAAATATTATATCAACATACAGTGGTCTGCTGGATCACATTTTCAAAACAGATTAGTAGCTAACTATCTGTTTGTGTTCTAGTTCCTGAAGTGTCGTAGAGACGCATTGAAGTCCGGGTTGTTGCTTGATAGTGAGCTTTGATTTAGTTTTCTAGTGGCCGAGGTTCACTGCCTCCTAGTTTAATTACCAAGTTCACTGCCTCCTAGTTTAATTACCAAATACTATATACTAATAAGGTGTACCCGTATTTTAAGACAAATTTTGACCAAATAAGTTAAGCAATGGATTATATCATGCATGGTTAGTATCGTTGTATCCGTATCAAAAATATTTTCTAATAGTGACTTTTATACCAATAGTCTTTATATATTGGAAGAATTCTTGATCTAAAATACGTAAAACGAGGACGGTCTTATGATACCAATAGCATGCATTGCTCAGAGAGTTATATTTTGAAAGAACATTGATATATTGTACTCCGTTCGTTCAGAAATAATTGACTTGAGTTTATCTAGATTCAGATACATCTACATACTAAAATATATCTAGATATATTTAAATTTAGATGAGTCCAAGTCTATTATTTCTGGACAGAGGGAGTACACTGCTTATGCATCGAGACGACTTAGCATACAAAGACAAGAAGCACCTCAGGGCACCCGATTGAGCATGGGCATTGACGCCTTACACCCATTTTCGCATGGGCAATACTAGGCGTTCCCCGCGGTGAAACATGCATCCCAACGTCCTGCTTCCGTGACCGTCACGTGTCCTTTTTTCCTTCAAATTCCTGCTTTTGGTACAAAACGTCTTGATTTTGTTACAAAATGTTCTTTCGTTTTGTTACGTGTAGCAAAAAATGATTTGTCCACAGAACAAAAATTAAAAGTCAGATCTCGCTGGAGACATCACCGAAGATTTCGTTAGAGACTTTGTAGAAAAAAAGTTATACCAATGTAGCAAACCCGACTTCACCGGAGACATCGCTAGAAACTTTCATAAAGAGACCTCGCCGGAGATCTTGTAGCAAAAGTTTTTTTTACTATTGTAGAAAAACAACAAATCTGTTGTAGCAAAAAATGTCAGCAACTGTTGCAAATATGACATTGCCGGATATATTTGTAGCAAAACTTTTATATTATTATAGCAAATCCATAAAACTTTTATAGTAAAAGTTCATAACAAAATCAGACAGAAACTACACGTAGCACGGTTGGAGGTCCCTTAGCGCTACTACTAACCGCACATAGCAAACCCAACGCAGCTTGTAGCACTACCATTGGCCGCATACATGGAGGAGAACCAGAGAATGGCGGCCAGCCGGGCCAGGCTAGATCTAAGCGCCCGCGAGCAAAGCAGAGCTCGGCCGACATGTCCATGGGAGAAAAACCAGAGAGGGTCTCGGCAGAGGACGGAGATGTGCGGCCCGGCACTGATGGTCGCTGGCAAAGGATGGAGTCCGGGCCGCCACTGGCGGCGGCAGACAGGAACTGGCGGCCGTGCACGAGAAGGAACCGCCGGTCGTGGCGCGCGCAAGAATTGGCCCGACGGGCAGGAACCGACTGCGGCGCTACTACAGAAGTTCGGGAAAACGTGTGCCCAAGAGGAAAAGCAAACGCGATTGGTTTACGCATGGGCCACGCGAAACCGTGTATAGTGGGTTGACCCGGACGCGGAAATGCAATCTCACACGTATGTTGGACCCTTGGCACCATCATTGCCACTGGTTGGTTGGAGATTCGTGCAATCTATTTTACAGGAAGCTCCTTCCATATCATTCTAGATTCATATGAGATTTGTTATAGAACTGAAAATGCTTTGAATCTTGGCAGACAAATTATAAAAAAAAAACTAGAAAAATACAAGTTTCTACAGTAGAAAAATTAGAAAAAATAACCAAATTAACAATTTTTTGAAGATACATACAAGTTTCGGCAGATCTAGTCAAAAACATACAAGTTTCATGCCAGGTGGAGCTCGGGTTGTTTCCATCTTTTTAGAAGGGTTTAAGTGCAAATGTGTAGCCGGTCATTGACTTCATGAACTACGCACGAATCTCCAACAACCATTGCGGCACGAAAAATTCCTAGGGTCCAACATACGTGTGGTAAATCCCTTCTCGACCCGGACGATGCATCGTTCGGGGGAGGCCAATCATTTCCCTTTTCCCATTACTTCGAGTCACTGTAGTTTTTTGGAAAATCCTTTAGCTACAACTATAAGCCATGCAGAAAATATGAAAAAAATTAGTAAAACTAGATGTATTTGGCATCACAAATTTAGAATGACACAAGAGACTTAAAGTCCTGGTTCCGCCACTGCTTGGAGCGGCGACAAAAATCATAGAAATAATCTAATTAAAGAAAGAAGACAAAGAATAACCTGGTTTTTGGAAGATATCACAGCCTAATCTATTTCCATGGCGCCGTACCGGAGAGAACCAAGCTCTGTGGCATGACACCGTGGCAGGCAGCGCCATGTAATGTATGACGCCCCAGTCAATGGCGCCATGATCATGTTCAACATGGTGGTCGTTGTGGCAGCCGGGCCCACTAGTGTTA
The DNA here is from genome assembly GCA_916181665.1 of Avena sativa. Lineage (NCBI taxonomy): Eukaryota > Viridiplantae > Streptophyta > Magnoliopsida > Poales > Poaceae > Avena > Avena sativa. Next base: position 371,043,253 of record OV702290.1, read on the forward strand.
GTATGGCGCCATCCCATGTGGCGCCATACTACTGAGCACGGCGCCGCCCGAGATGGCGTCATGCCCCTGACCATAACAAAATTGACGGGCTCCCTCTTCCCTCCCTGACCCGCACGTACCTTTTCATACCAACCCGCATGTAGACCCCATCCATGGCGTCGGCGCCGCCCCTCCACACCCCCTTCAAATCCTCCCTCTAAATCTAGCAGACCTGCAAGAATTTTTGGTGGATTTCCTTCCCACTACAATCCTCAAGGTATTCTCCTTCGATTCCCCTAGATTTATTGGTTGGAATAATCACATTGCCCTCCTTTTATTAACCTAGTTCATCATAGATTCCTGGAATTTGTTGGTGATTTGGCATGTATATGGTAGGATGATTGGTTCCTAAGAGAATTTCCCCTCCTATTTTTAAGCCTAATGCCTATAGAATGGTTGAAATCATTACATTGCCTCCATATGTTAACCCCTAGTTCATAAATATTGTGTTGTTTCACATAGATGAGGATTTTACTTAGTATTAATTTGTAGTTTCATAGATTGCTTAGTATGAAATTGTTGAGTTTTGCCATGTATAAATATTTTACCTGCTATTGTTGGTTTACATAGATTTTGGCATGTTATGGTTAGGATAAAACTATAGATTGCTTAGTATGAAATTGTAGCTTTTATAGATGATTACAAAATTAGTGTGGTGACTAATATGCACCATATGGGAATAATTTATTTTTTTATAGATGGATTTTTCATAGATGGATTTGGCTTTGCTTACATAGATCTCGTTGGCTAGTGCTTCTACCACCATCACCACCTCGTTGGCTAGTGCTTCTACCACTATCACCACCTCGTTGGCTAGTGCATCCACTACCATAATCACCTTGTTGGCTTGTGTCGCCAATACGGGTATTGGATCTCTTTGATTTTTTCCTTTGGCTACAAGATGTTTTATTATGTCCCTCACCATTGCATTCCCCACAACAGGTTTTGTCATGAGGCTCCGTGAAATACTCGCTGCCCCATTCCCACCGGTATCCACCCACCCAATCATCCATGTCACCTCGAAAATGCTTGGTTTGTCTTCTTCCCCGACTAAGCACCTTCGTAGCCCGATCTGGCCAAAGTTGCACACCATGATATTATGGCCATTGAGTTTGGTCAAAGTAAGGCTAAAATCTACCCGCCCATGTGTTCTTCACCGCTTGGATAGAGTGCTCATCCAACCTAACCGTATCCGGGTGATTAAGACCCACCATTCATTCAGATGCCGACTTCATCAAGTGTGAGCATGGGAGATGGTACAATGTCGGTCTCTCGCAATAGCAATGACCATTGTGTAGCCATACCTTATACGACAGTCCACCATGTTGCACACCTCCTCTTGTGCAACCTCCATGCTCATTCACTTGGTAAATCAGTTCTTGGTTGTCGAAACATTCAACCATTCGTATGTCTCCTTTCTTTGATTGGTATTCCAACCAATTCTCGACCAATGGTTGGTACTCATACTTATTTTTTCTTGTTATGACCAACAATTTGCTTATCCGTTTCATCACTATACTTTTGAAAGTATTCATTCAACTTCTGAAAGGCGTACTCCGCTATTGTAGTGGAAATGGATGTACACCTTTCAGTACTTTGTTGAAGCATTCTGCCATGTTGCTTGTGGAATCATCATATCTCTTGCCGCCATACTCATAAGCTCTTGCCCACTTCTGCCTGTCATGACGGTTCCTTCTGAGAAACTCTTTGCCACCATCATTTGTGAGACCATACAATCTATCATATAATTTTTGAAAATGCCGAGCGGTGAAAGCAAGACAACAATCTTGTAGATCATCAACATGCTCCTTGTTGTCACATGCTCTATAGAAGTTGGACACGAAATGCCTCATGCACCATCGATGGTGGATACAAGCACACCCGGGAATGTCCTTCTCGACTGCGTTGAGTATTCCTTGGTGGCGGTCCGAGATGATGCAAACCTCTCTATCAGGTTCAATAACCTTGGTCCCCAATAGATCAAAAAACCACTCCCAGTTATCGTTGTTCTCCATCGAAACGAAGGCAAAAACCAAAGGAAACACCCAGTTGTTCGCATCATGACATATGGCAGTCAATAGTGTGCCCTTGAACTTGCCAGTCAAAAATGTGCCATCCATGGACTAACTGGCCGACAATGCTTGAATGCCCTTATGCATGGGACAAATTTCCAAAATGCACGGCCAAATACACGGCCAGTGGAACCATTGTACATCCTAGTGACCGACCCAAGTGTCTCCACCACATGATACGTTCCTAGGTTGCTTGCATCCATCTCTCCCAACAACCTAGGGAGGCGTTTGTATGCTTCTTCCCAATCACCATATAACATCTTAAGTGCAGCTTGTTTGGCCTTCCACGCCTTGCCATACTTCACTTTGTAACCGAATAATTCTTTTACCAAATCTATGACACCCTTAATAGTATATGTTGGGAGAGACCTTATGTTATTTGCAACTCTATACATGATGAAATTAGAGGTTAGATGACGATGATTATCCTTGACAACTTTGCCATCCTTGAATAAACTTGTCAGCGCACATATGAATAGACTGACAACTTACAATGCTCCATTGGGCCCACCCTTCAATGGTTGTGCATGCACAAACCATGGACATCCTTGCTTCTCACACTTGACTATGTAACGCACCTTAGTGTCAGAGTGAACCAGCTTGTACGGTCTGTGGTACTTCACCACACAGTCCTTGATCCACATTTGAAATTCCAACAATCTTTCAAACTTCACCACGGGATTTATCCCATACTTCTTCGGCTTAAAATACTTTTTAGAAGATGCTCGTGGCTCGCACTCTACTAATGCTACCATCAACTTGGGCCTCATCCACAAGGCTAACATCACGGAACAATGAAGGTCAATGATCCCGGCCTACTACCTTTTTATGAGCTTTGGTGAATTTAACCGTTAGACCATCCTCATCAACATCTGCATCCGGTCCTTCATCCTTGGAGTCCGATGCATGACACCGCATATAAGGAGATCATGGTCCATGTCCTCCTCGTCGCAATTTTACTCCACATGTCCCACTTCATTGTCACAAAGCCCATGCTCTACTTCATCACCCTCAAAGCCACCATCCTACATTTGGGGTACTTCGTAGTTGTCATTGGGGACGGGGCTCATGGAAGGTTGCCTCATTGTTGTGTTATCGTAGGTTGGCTCTATGCGGACCGGGCTCAAGGGAGGTTTACACATGTGGCTCACCTTGATCCTGGCTCATGGAAGCATGCTGGTTCAAGTCAATGTGCAATCGAGCCCCAACCTTTCTCGTGGAAAATATCTCGAGTGACTTACCTTCGGATTCCGCCACCATCTACTTATATGCACTCCAATTCAACTCAGATTTGATAGGCATTATCTTCAATCTATTGTGATGGCCAAACCCGACATTATAACTTCCAACCAACTCATACACATCACTAGGGTCCATCCATTTCAAATCTGTAACACCCCTAGTTTTACCAATAGTAATTAGGATTTGTTTGTGCATCATGAGCATAACATGCATCTCATGATTTGATAAGTCTTACATCAAGAGAAAGAATAAAAATCCTATTTTTGTCCCCTTTTGTAAACCTTCAAAATGGTTTTGTATTTTGGAAATTATCAAACCTTGTGGAACCCAAATGGATTAATAGGGCCCTACAAGTATTTTAACATTTTTACAAAGCTCTAGTATTTTTTAAACTATTTAAAATAGAACAGATATTAAAAATACAAAAGAGAAATAGAAACAGAAAAAGAAAAGGATTTTCGAAATAAAAACCTAACCCTAGCTCTACCTAGGTCAAAGCCCATATCCTTCCTCTTCTCTCTGCCGCCTGCGCACAGCCGCCAGTAGCCTGCTGCCTTCCTTTGCCGAGGCCCAAGAACCGGCCCAACCAGCCCACCACGGCCCAATACCGCTTCGCACCGTGTCGTCTTCGTCGACGACGAAGCTTTGCTTCGCTGTCATCAGCGATGTCGTCCACCGTCGGAGTGCGCCAAGATTCACGCCACCGATGGCGCCGACACCTACAAGTATCCCCTCCAGCTGCCGAAGAACCCTAGCCCGCCACACTAACCTCTCCCTCTCTCATTACTCTCTGCCCGAAACCCTAGCCCCCAGGTTTCCTTCTCCCCGTCATCTCCAGCCACCCCACGTCGCGCCGAGGCCACCACCGAGTCTGCCATTGTATCCTCGTTCTTCTCCGACAAACCTCACAAGCAGGCGCAGCCCGAATCGCTGGAATCGACACATCTTCCCCGCCACTGCCGGAGCACCGTCATCGCCAATTCTGGCCATGGTCGGGCTCGCCTGGCCAAGCTGACCCCTACTCGGCAACCATGGTGAGATAGCGGTACATGTGGACCATTTCCTTCTATTCCTCTCGCTCTACAGCTCGCCCCTGTCGAGCACCTGCCGCCACCACTGTTCGTCGTCGCTGGCCACGCTCCAGCAACCATCTGCAAGATGCACCACCAGTTTCTGGCCCAGCGCGAGGCGCTGAATTGAACCATGCCCGCCCCGCAAACTCGTGCTTGCTCGATCGACGGATCAATCATCGATCTGAGGATCAACCTTCGGCTGACATCAGCATGATGTCATGCCTACCTCATAAGCCTTTTTCTTTTGTTTTAGTAATTTTTGTAATTGTTTGATTAAATAAAAATGCTGACAGGTGGGTCCCTAATGCTAGGTTTTTAATATTTTTGGAAATGATTTCTACAATTAATAAAAGTCTGACATGTGGGGCCAGATGGAAAATAATTTAAATATTCCAAAAATGTTTAATTGTTTTAAAAATGATTTTAAAATGGATTAAAATTGGGAAAAATCATAACTAATTCATTTTAAATCAGAAAATATGTATAATATATCAAAATGTTAAGAAAAATCAGATCTAAATAATAGGCTGATAATCATGCATTGTTCAACAACTTAAATTGCAAGTTTAATTAGAAGAACATTTGAACCCTCGTAGGTGATTTCGAGGTTTCCCCTATTCTAGGCTTTGTACCCCTCAGAGCCTATTTAAAATGACCAAGCATATACTAGGATTCATTTCAATACACTTTAACTTTTCATATCATCATCCATGTTTGAGCATTGCACAGATGCCATGTGTTGATTGTTGTTTTCCTTTCTGGTGTTTCTGCTTCTTCTCGGTAGACCTTCAAGTTGATGTGAGTAACGAGATCAAGTCCGACATTGAAGACCAAGATCAACACCATCGAAGGTAATCGATGAACAATGCCAAGTTGATGAACCTGAAGTTCTATATCTAACTATCAACAGGCAAAGGCAAGCAAAGCCCCACACATGATATAATCCTATGATTTCAAAGTATTTCATTCTTGCCATGTGCATACGATTTTAAAGTCTTTTACTGTTAGATACAGTAATCATATCTGATGCATGTTACCTTTGTATCATATATTCCCTGATCCACTGCTCCTAGCATAACTAGGGTTTGGCTTATGAGCTTCGCTAGAGCTGATATATCTGTTGTGCTTAGCCAAGCTTAGTTGTTACCGCTGATCCATCTGATTGATGAATCAGAGCTACGAATGAACCTAGTTGGACAGGATGACGTGGTATGATTAGAGATGAAAGTTAAACATGCTAAGGCTTGTATGGGAGGACATGTTGGGTTGTGGTTTTTGTAGTCCCATACTTGCCACCACTAGGACCTGAGTTCTTGCCTCTTGAACCAAGACGAGCGTACAGCCACACGGGGGCCTGGAAACCCCCTTGACCAACTAACTTGCCTAGTAGATTCCATGATTCACATAGTTCGGGCGTTCCATTCGACATATGCATTTTGGTTGTTCTTGAAGGCGGTGAAGGAGGTGAATTCATACAGGTAGGTAAGCGTGGCCTGGAACAATAGAGGCATGGCCTACGTAATCTTGAACCATGCGCACATCTCTAGGGACCAGCTTCGGGACTTGACCCGTTACGGCGGCATCTCCTTAGGGCGTGACTCATGGTCTCGGCGAAAGCAAGGTAAAGGTCGTGGTCAACCACTCTTTGCCGGCCTTCCAAGGAAGAGGGCTAATGTTATCTGGCACTAAGAATCGGTTGGTAGGTGTGGGTAAAGTTGTGCACCCCTACAGGGTTATTAATCTTTTCAAAAAGTCGTGTCCACGGTTATGGACAACTTGGGAACTAACGTGATGATCATAGAGAACTATAACCTAATCGTAAAATTTGACAAGAGATATGAGGTGTGCTTAAGGATGCTTCCTCAAGGATCGAGGGGGTGATCCTAGTTGGTAGGTTCAGCTGATGAAGATTCGGTGGATATCAAAAGATGATCAAAGCTAGAGATTTCGTTTTCTTATCCCCTTTTAAAAGGTTCTATTAGTCGAGCTTCTCCTACCTCTTTTACAAACAAAGTTAGCTTTATGCAAATAACCCCACCAGCCATAAGTCTTGCAGAGTACACCCTGTACTCAGCCTTGCTTTGTTGATACCTTTGCAGCAGGTAAGAGTTACCATAGAAGAAGAGTTTGTTACAGCATCAACATCAACGAGTAGCTTGGGGTTCCCGGCCGGCAGCCTGGAATCTATGGATTGGGACGTCATCATTATGATTCAGGCCTCTTAGGCCATTTGTTAAGTTTGCTATACTTAATAGCATAATTTGCCTTCCGTTGTTTGATGTTTGTGGTTAGTGACCTCTTCTTGTAATATTTATGTCCTTTTCTCAGATATGAGCTCGTTGTAATAACTTTTGCATCGTAGGGTCACTGTAATGTTACTGATTCTTCCTCTGTATGCTTTTAAGATTTAGGTTAGGCTTATTTTAGGCAGAGGTCTGGGATTTGTCTAGCCCTAATCCCGGGGGTGTCACAGGTCTTAGTATCAGAGCAGTACCGACTGTAGGAAAACCTTTCTACTGGTCGATGTTGAGGCTAGTGTTTGTGAAAACTATTTGAAAGTTCAAAAGTATGTGCGAAAACTCTGGTATGCTTCTTTTTCTCCTTATCCAGTTTCACTCTAACTCTGGGTCATCTTATCTTGTGTTGACTTTGAAAAGTTTTGCTATCCTGTCTCATCTTTCAAAACTTAGGTGCCTTTTTGGCATGTCATTTCTCAACCCGTTGACCTAGTGTTGAGTTCTCCAGTGGCAGTTGTGTGTGTTCCTTGTTTCCCTTTTGCTCTTATTCAGTTGAGAGATTCATTTCCATCATGATCTCTATCTTATGGGCCCACAACATCATGTTGATGGTTCCACCATGATCTGTTCTAGGCCTCGAAGTTTCCTTTTGCCTCGTGTGCCTCTTTTTCATTTGTTTGGGTACTTCCGCAGTTGTTCCTTCTCCTAGAAGCTACTTCGTGGTTACTACCTCATAGTACCCTATGTACTAACAAGTAGCAATTATTCCTTTCTTTGGGTTTTAACCACTAGACTTGAACCAAAGATCCCTGAGTGTGCTGGATTCTAGCATTGAGAATCTTGCACATGAAGCTGACCTTTAACCCCAATCCATTTCATTGACCCTGACGTTAATGTTTACACATTACCTCATGATGGCTGTTATTATAAATCTACCCTTCGAGCTTGTGGATATTATCGGAATTGAATTGTGACAATTAAGGACTTCTCCTACCACTAGCTATGGCAGATGTTCTTTAATGTAACCAAATAGATCATGACACGAGTACTCCTCGTGAGTCTCGCATCTATATTTGTGACTCTGATACGTCCATTTTGCATCACTATTCTATGTCTTAATTCACTATTATTCATTGATATATTTCATACTGAGAGGTGATACTTATGTTATTTCATCTATTTTTGCATGGTTGATGACTTTTGGAGCATGGACCGCTGCAGTCAGGATTCTGATGGAAAAGGTGCTGTTTGGAGGCAAAATTTGTGAAGATTAGAAAATCCGGGAAAATAAACGGGAAATCCTATTTTTCCAGAAGACTAAGGATGCCAGAAGACGGAGTGGAGATGGGCCACAGGGGGCCCACACCACCCCCTGGCATGGGAAGCCCTAGGTCACGCCTGGAGGTGGTGTGGACACCCTGGCCCACTCCAGCCTCTCCCCTCTGGCGTATATCATCCTCCCGAAACCCTAAGACTCGGGGAGCGACCATAGAAAGATTCCGCCGCCTCTGCGGGGCGGAAAACACCGAGAGAGAAAGATCTCTCCGGCAGATAGATTTCTGCCGGGGGAATTCCTTCCCGGAGAGGGGAGATCGTCGCCATCAACACCACCATCAAGCTGGACTTCATCGGGATCATCATCATCATCATCACCACCATCATCACCATCAACACCTTCATCACCATCTCCATATTGTTGTAACAATTGCGTTGAATCTTGCATAGTTCATAGGGGAAACTTTCCCGGTGTTGATTCTCTTTGTAGTTGATGCTATTGAGTGAACCATTGAATTATTGTTTATGTTCAGATTGTTATACATCATTATTCCATCTCTGATCATGATCCATATGATGTCTTGTGAGTAGTTCGTTTTGTTCTTGAGGACATGGGAGAAGTCTTGTTGTTAGTAGTGGAGTTGTGTTGAGAAAGATTCAATAGATTGTTATTTAAGTTGTGGTGTACTTCTTCTAGTGGTGTCATGTGAACGTCAACTACATGACACTTCACTTGTATGGGCCTAGGGGAATGCGTTGTGTATTTGGCTACTAATCGTAGGGGTTGCCGGAGTGACAGAAACCTGAACCCCCGTTAGGAAACCATTGCACAAGGGATGTAAGGGTCTTAGAGTTTAAAGTTGTGGTTATGTTTTTACCTTAATTACTTTCTTGTACTTACGGATGTTTGCAAGGGGTATAATCACAAGTATGTATTAGTCTTGGATGGGGCGGTACATTAGCACAGGTTCACCCACACAACACTTAGCAAGCTAAAGAAGATTAATCAACTATATGAAGCGAAAGCACTGGACAGTCTTCCCATGTGTCCTCGAGAACGTTTGGTCATCTTAAGTAATACAACCGGCTTGTCCTTTGCTGCATAAAGGATTGGGCCACTTGCTGCATTTATTCCTACTGTCTTTTATTTACTCGTACTTTGTTTACTTGCTTTATCGAAAACCCCTAAAAAACCTTTTACTAAGTATTTGCAGATAATTCATGATCCATACCACTAGCCAGCACCTTCTGCTCCTCGTTGGGTTCGACACTCTTACTTATCGAAAATAATGCGATACACCCCCTATACTTGTGGGTCATCAAGACTATTTTCTGGCGCCATTGCCGGGGAGTGAAGCGCTATTGGAGAGTGTAACTGGCAAAGGAAACTTCTACTGTGAGTATTGTTTACTTCTGTTAGTTGCTTTATTTTCGTTATGGATAACTCACTGAGTTTCTTATTTGGTAATGCTACTACCACTGCTAAGGTAGTAGATAAGCCACCACCTGCTGAGAATGATGTTTTCAAAATACCTACAAGAATTATTGATCGTGTTATGGATAACTACTATGTTGGGGATGGAACTGTCCATCCTAGTGATCATTTACTCTTTATACACGAATTATGCGGGTTGTTCAAGTGTGCAGGTATTACTACAGATCAAGTTAAGAAGAAGTTATTCTCATTATCGCTGAAAGGAAGAGCTGAGGAATGGTATAAGCTGTTGAAGAATGGTCAAGCTCTGGAATGGGAGGAAATAGTACCTCTCTTTTATTCAAAGGTTTATCCTCCTAGTGAGATTCATAAAGATCGGAATCAAATATACAACTTTTAGCCTCTTGATGGAGAGAGTACAGCTCAAACTTGGGGGAGATTGAAGTTACTAATGCTCAAATGTCCCATTCATGAGCTCCCCAACAATATTATTATCAATAACTTTTATGCAAGGCTCCCTCTACATGATAAAGATTTATTGGATGCTTCTTGTGCTGGATCATTCACTCGCATGGAAGAAGAAGCTAAATGGGATCTTCTGGACCGTATTCAAGACAATGCTGAAGCTTGGGAGAATGATAAAGGTAGAAAGTCAGGTATAAATTATGATTATGAATGCATTGAATCTATTATGGAAACTAATGACTTTCAAAATATTAAAAATTCCTATGGTCTAGACTCTCAAGCTATTGCTTCTTATTTTAAAGCTTTTGCTTCCTACATTGAAGTGCCTAAAAAGAAGTGGAATAAGTATCATGAACCTTATAAAGATGTTCCTAAGAGTGTTCATGCAAGAAATACTGAAGTTTATACTGCTAATCATGTCTTACCTGAACCTTATATTGAGAAAATGCCTTTCCTAGTTAAGATAAAGGAACATTCTATGATAGCTAGTATGGTTAATGAAAGTGCAAATAAAGCTGTTGAACCTGATAAACAAATGGTTGATGAACCTATAATAGCAAATGTGAAAGACTTTGTTACTAAATATGAAAAAGAGGGACACCCTATCCTTTGTAAGGATACCTCTAATATTGTTTCACATAGTAGTGTTATGAGAGCTAGTATTGCTGTGTTTTCTGTTAGAATAAGTGATCATTGCTATGATGGCCCTTGCGATAGCTATATTGTTAAATTTATGCATGATACTGAAAGTTACTATGAGAGAGGGAAAAGTGTTCGTATGCATCTCATTAATATCAAGTTTCCACGTTTTATGCTGAAAGTTTTTATGTTGCACTTCTTTTGCCTTCTTATGCAAGTTGCCTCTGGTTTCAACAACTTCTTTGTTTACAAAATTCCCTTGCATAGGAAGTGGGTTAGACTTAACTGTGTGTGTGTTTTTGCTTCTTAATGCTCTCTTTAACTTCAATTCATATCCCTATGAGAGCTTCTTCAAAATTATCATGCCCATCTTAAAGGCTATAAAGAAAGAGCTTTATGGGAGACAACCCAATTTGTTTTTGCTTTCAGTTTGTTTTTGTTTATTTGAGTCTTGGAAGTTATTACTTCGGTAATAACCGATCCTTATCCGTTTTGTTTGGTTTTTGTGTCAAGATCAACCTCTAATGAGAGAGAAGTAATATTTGGAGAAGTTGCTGTCCTGAAACAGATTTTTTGTGCTTCACCGTAAAAATTCGTGAGAGATCTCTGTATGTCGGATTGAGCTGTAATTGTTTGTGCTTCTGCCCCAGGTTGTTATTTAACTTTCGTTAGTTTTGCACTTTTTGATTTGAGCAACAGAAGATTTTCAAAAAAATGATCTTTACCTGCTGGTCTATTTTGACAGATTTTGCCACTCTTGCATTTGCTTCTTTATTCGATTTCCTTTTTGAATTCTTTTTGGGTTTTGGGAAGGAGTTTCTTAAGTGGTTTATGTTTTGATGGTTTTCAGTTGAAGTTGGACTCAAAAGGTATTATCACTTCACTTATACTAATGTTGCCAATGAGAACTGTCTGAAGTTTTGTGTGAAAGAAATTTTCAGGAAGTGGAGATAATGGTGTAATAAGGAAGAGAAGGGTTTTATGACTCAAGTAATAAGTGTATGAAGATGAATATATTGATGTTATTCAAGTGGTGACTCCGGAAGAATCTACTAGATACCAAATTCAGAGACCTAGAGAGTCCGTTTTCAAATAGGTAACAGTTCTGGTAAAATCTCAGATTTGTAGCCTCAATGTCTTCCACTGGATCAGTTAAGGGAGATTCCTTGGAAGATATCATCAACCCATACATGAGAGAATTGAAGATTCATCAGAAGGAGTTACTGCTCGATGGTGGGGAGGTTCGGATTAAAGAGGTTCAAGGCCCTAAAGGTGAAGGAAGTCTGGAGGACAGGATGGAAGCATTGGAACAAGAAGTCTTTAGGTACAAGAAGATGGCGGAGCGCGAAGTGGATATCATCCATAAGGTTTGTTCTGAATTCATCACCGAGCACCAAAAGGAGACTGTTGAACTCAAAGACGAAGTCCTCTCACTCCGCCAAACAACCAACGAACTGCAAGCCCAGTTCTATGACGTTCAAAATCAAAACTATGAGTATCAGGCTAGATTTAAACTCATAAGTGCTGCTACAAGTTTCAGGATGTTGGAAACCACGATGTCCTTTGTTGATGGGAAGCCTTTACCTTGGAAGACGGACACATATGAGAGGATACCACCACCACGGAAGGAGTAATTCGTCATCAGGTTTGGCATCCCCTTGGTTTGTTCCAAGCTTGGGGGAGTGTCGCGGTATCACATCACTATATTCTATCTTTTTACCTTTTTAGTAGAGTCATATCATGGATAGAGGAGTTATTATGTAGTATGGTTTGCATTATGGAAGTGTCCCCTCTCTCGTTAGATATGTATCCCTTGGTGTGAATTGCCGTTATGGAATATTAATGAGAAGTTCTATCATTCACTCTTTTGCATAGCTTATATTATTTTTCAATTCATGGTTATATGATTGATCTTGTTGTTTGTATTAGTATCACTTTGGGATCATTGAGTTAATTTAGTTGGTTTTGGCAAACCTGGCTCGGTCAGTAGCAACACTATTTTTGAGAGTTGAATGAAAAAGATAAAAGTACCTTTAAAGAAAAATTATTTCATCATCTTTCTTTCTTGATTTGCTCATAAGTCTAGTATTCTCTAGTTAAGATCTTTTGTGCTTCCAAGGAAGATTGCATGTTTGTCTTTATCACTTGTATGTTTGTTTGTTTCCTTCAACTCTTATACTTGCTACCCAGCCTTGCTAGCCAAAAACATGTACTGAGAGGGTTTCTTCTCGTGCATCCACCTCCTTTAAACCAAAACCTTTGCCATTTGTGTCCACCATACCTACCTAGTAGCATTATTGCTATTCCAAGTAAATTCTTGTTTTATCTACCTCCTAAATTAAACTTGTTATGTGAAAATTAGTGATTAAAGCTCTCACGAACTTGATGGCACACTTTACTTTCATGCATTTAATAAACTTGAACCATTGGGTCCTTCTTTGTTGCGTAAATGCTTGCGCTTTATGAGTTGAAGTTAGCCGAACCATGTATCATGGGGACCGCTTTCAACACTTCATTTGGTACTTTGTACCTAGTTGATATCATGTTCTTTTGCTTATGGATCCCGGCGGTGTGAAATAAAAGTGGAACTTGTAAGATCATGGAGTTTATATGTGTGTTAGAAAAATGCCTAGGCCGCTAGCCTAAGCCATGCCTAATCATGGTGGAAACTTGCAGCATAACTATAGTGAGCATTCTATGAAGCATCCTCAATAAAAACCTATGCAAATAGCAAATAAAAAGATCGCTGAGATGCTCACTGTCTGCTTGCCTTGTCATTTTGATTATGGGATAGCTCCTATGTCATGTGCAAGGGGTACCCCTTTGGCGGTTCTCAATGATACGCATGTATTTACAATGACAAGAGCTTGCTCGTGACTGAAGTTGAGTAGCATGAGGATCGGTACTCATAAGTAAGGGGCATGAGATTTCAACTTATAACTTGTCAAGCATATCCTCTTAGTTGTGTCACTTTAACCTTAACCACCAAAAGATGCCTATGATAGGGGCAATGAGAGCTAAAAGCTAGTAAGTATCATAATTTTTGGGAGCTCTTTATGAGACTTGCAATCCCTGCTTCCCTCTTTGAAGGGCCTTTCTTTTACTTTGTAGTTGAGTCAGTAAACCTACTCCCTTCTATCTCAGCAAGTATTTTGAGTTGTTGTGTTTCATTCATTCATATGTTGATTTATTCAATCATGTTTCTTATGTTCCTTGCTTTGCACATTGCTCTTATCTTGATGTTTACTACTTTGAAAGCTATCATTGAAAAACCAGCTATTTGTGAACTCCAGCAAATTATCAACTATTCTTCGACCAAGAGCTAAGTTTGCCATTACCAATTATGATTCACTTTATGTATGTTTATTGTGTTTCCTTTACTTATTACAAGTTGAGTTATATAATAGTGAGTTGTCTTATATTATGATCTATGTATTTGATGAATGTGATGCTTCTTGTCCGTATTCTTTTATCGACTCTTCACTCCATAAACCTGAGGCCATGTTTATTGAGCTCAGTTTCGCTTGGGGACAAGCGAAGTCTAAGCTTGGGGGGAGTTGATACGTCCATTTTGCATCACTATTCTATGTCTTAATTCACTATTATTCATTGATATATTTCATACTGAGAGGTGATACTTATGTTATTTCATCTATTTTTGCATGGTTGATGACTTTTGGAGCATGGACCGCTGCAGTCAGGATTCTGATGGAAAAGGTGTTGTTTCGAGGCAAAATTTGCGAAGATCAGAAAATCCGGGAAAATATACGGAAAATCCTATTTTTCCAGAAGACTAAGGATGCCAGAAGACGGAGTGGAGATGGGCCACAGGGGGCCCACACCACCCCCTGGCGCGGGTAGCCCTAGGCCGCGCCTGGAGGTGGTGTGGCCACCCTGGCCCACTCCAGCCTCTCCCCTCTGGCGTATATCATCCTCCCGAAACCCTAAGACTCGAGGAGCAACCACAGAAAGATTCTGCCGCCTCTGCGAGGCGGAAAACACCGAGAGAGAAAGATCTCTCCGGCAGACAGATTTCTGCCGGGGGAATTCCTTCCCGGAGAGGGGAGATTGTCGCCATCAACACCACCATCAAGCTGGACTTCATCGGGATCATCATCATCATCACCACCATCATCACCATCATCACCCTCATCACCATATCCATATTGATGTAACAATTGCGTTGAATCTTGCATAGTTCATAGGGGAAACTTTCCTGGTGTTGATTACTCTTTGTAGTTGATGCTATTGAGTGAACCATTGAATTATTGTTTGTGTTCTGATTGTTATACATCATTATTCCATCTCTGATCATGATCCATATGATTTCTTGTGAGTAGTTCGTTTTGTTCTCGAGGACATGGGAGAAGTCTTGTTCTTAGTAGTGGAGTTGTGTTGAGAAAGATTCAATAGATTGTTATTTAAGTTGTGGTGTACTTCTTCTAGTGGTGTCATGTGAACGTCGACTACATGACACTTCACCTGTATGGGCCTAGGGGAATGCATTGTGTATTTGGCTACTAATCATAGGGGTTGCCGGAGTGACAGAAACCTGAACCCCCGTTAGGAAAGCATTGCACAAGGGACGTAAGGGTCTTAGAGTTTAAAGTTGTGGTTAGGTTTTTACCTTAATTTCTTTCTTGTACTTATGGAGGTTTGCAAGGGGTATAATCACAAGTATGTATTAGTCTTGTATGGGGCGGTACATTAGCACAGGTTCACCCACACAACACTTAGCAAGCTAAAGAAGATTAATCAACTATATGAAGCGAAAGCACTTGACAGTCTTCCCATGTGGCCTCGAGAACGTTTGGTCATCTTAAGTAATACAACCGGCTTGTCCTTTGCTGCATAAAGGATTGGGCCACTTGCTGCATTTATTCCTACTGTCTTTTATTTACTCGTACTTTGTTTACTTGCTTTATCGAAAACCCCTAAAAATCTGTTTGCTAAGTATTTGCAGAGAATTCCTGATCCATACCACTAGCCAGCACCTTCTGCTCCTCGTTGGGTTCGACACTCTTACTTATCGAAAATACTACGATACACCCCCTATACTTGTGAGTCATCAGACTCTGCCACACCTTCCTTTCCTGCATCGGTTCTCGGAAGATTGTTGACTTATGCATCAACATCTCAGGATTCTATCTTGAGCATGTTCCTTTTTCCTTGTTGTTTCTAACCTTTGTCTACCAATTTGTAGCCAAGTAGTACATGTGCATCGGTGTATTCCGGTGTAAGATACTCTTGTGGTCCATCAAGACAAACCATTTCGGGTAGTCAGGAGAAACAAACTCTAGTACCTCGTCATTTCTAGGACCAGGACAAAGTGTTGATCCGTAGATCAATAAGAATTGATTAGCTTCTGATTGGTTATACCTTAAAGTATCACACTCCTTTATACTAAGAGGTCATGCTGAGTTTCATGACCCTCTTGATGAAGTGATGTTCTTACACATATTTACCCACCCTTCCTCCAAGCTTTCATGCTCATGAATGATGTGTGTGTAATAACGTGTCCATTTGAGATTCTTAGCAATCATTATTGCTTTGGACCTCAACAAGGACATTTGTGTCATTCTTAGCGTGATGCTTAACCTATCACTAAGCAAAGTTTGATTGTGCTACCACGTCCATTATTCTGGTACACTCTTCTCAGTCAAAGAGTTAGGCTCGTGCCGAAGCTTTGAGACTATGTCATCTTGCCTTACCAAGCAAGTTTACTCTCGAACCAAGTGACATAATGGTGGTTCATGATATTCTAGACATCTTTCTAGAAGTATCACCATGTTGCCACCTGACCGTGTTTGTCAAGTTCCTGAGCAAGCAAGTTCTCTGAACTACTCCTTTCTCTAGAGATCTATACTGGATACCCCTAAACTAGTTGGTTGACCTTAAACAAGAACTTGGAGAGTTGTAAGAAAAAAGTTCTATTAGACTTGTTCCTCCTAAAGGGATGTCTAGTTTTGTTCGTGCTGAAGAAGGATAGTGTTTTCTTCGTGGAAATGTTATCGTCTCCACCTTTGATTTGATATGGGATATCGTCCAATCAAACTCAGTTCCAGGGACTATCCTGATGGTTTACCTATTCGTGATGTTTCACCTAGATACATCTTCATGTCCTTTGGTCTGACCAATAGTTTTGCCTTGTTCATAACATATGAGTCCATCTTCTTGGAGTGTCTTGATAAGTTTGTTATTGAGCCCATCTATGACATCCTTATCTTATCCATGCTAGATTAGATTCATATGGAACAACTGGTATTAATGTTGGAAACTTTTGAGAACCATCTTCGTGTTATCTCGAAGGATGAATTCTGTATGTTAGAAGTTACCTTCTTCGGTTCACGTGCAATAGTTGAAAGATGTCGCCGTGGATTCGAGAAAAGTTATCTCTATTTTCTCGAGGATCACTTCAAGTCAGTCAAGCAAGTGCGAAGTATTCTTGATATGGTAGGTTGATACCTTCACATCTCGAGAAGATTATTTAAGAACACTAAGCCATTGATGATTTGTCATGGAAGATAAGAAATCCTACAAACTTCAGTATCCTCTTAAATGTTTCCCAACAAGGATTTAGTTGTGTTCTGTTGCAAACACTTTATGTAGGGGCAAATATCTTTTGATAACTTGTTAATACATGGGTTTTGCAACCTAGCTCATTCCTTGGAGCATGACAATGTAGTCCACGTCTTGAGAATCTAGTAACTTTACCTTTGTGGTAAATGTTGCACCCTTTTTATTTGGCCATGCTGAGTCTGAAGTATCATTCCACCTAACCAAATCTGAATCTCAAGCAAATATGATGGTTAGTGATCATCCAGGTTTTTGACTAGGTCTCTTTGAAAATCCGGCAAGATTGATGTAATGGTTGGCACAACTAGTCGGGAGATGTCTTGTCACATCCTCTTGAATCAGCAATAACAACCACTCTTCATGAGGCATCTTCTATGATTCATTATAGGAGTTGTGCTTATGATTTTCTTTGTATCCGAAGTCCGACCTTTACTTGATGTTTGTTTTCTCGAACATCAAGGAGAACATTTAAAGTAGTGTTGCTAAATGTCTCTCGGTCGATCCTCCAGACTCTTTCATGTTTGCAAGCATCTTGTTGTGCTATGTAACTTAAGTCTGAGAATGAAGTTTCTTTTTCCTCGTGTCATCAGGAATCTTCTTATATATTCGTCTTTCTGTTGTAAAGTGATATCATGATCTTTGGCAAAGATTTTGATAGACCTAGATGAATAAAGAGTTTACTTCGGTTCCTATAATGTGTTCGAAGAGAGACTATGATATCTGTAATCAGAAGTTACTCTTATTACATGTTCTTTGTGACTCTTATGAGTCCTCTCCACAAAACAACCTTTCTGTCTTGACCTTCTGTTGCACGAAGAGTGATCCGTCTGTATCAAAAGTAGTTCAACAACTTGGTTATCCGTATCTCTGTACCTTGGAAGCTCTACCTAAGTTGTTTAGTAGAGGTTCCCTTCTTGAAGTCCGTGGTTGTGTTCTTTCTGTTGTATGCTCTCCTCTTTAGAAGCTTAAACTCTTCTGAAGCTCCATGGTCTCAATACTTATGAAGAGCAGCTATCTAACACCTTGAAAATCATCTCCTTTTGCCTCCTTTGTTACCTTGATGTGTTTCATGCTCGTTGGCTCTAGAGATGTTATGAAACATCTAGCCATGAGTTGACCATGAGATACTCTATTTGTGGTTCGGTGTCATTCCCTCTCTTCCTTAGTGTGTGCAACAGCCTCGAAGAAATGAAGCGCTTCATTCATTCCATAATGGTGGCATGGATTAACCTCTTCAAGAAGATCGTCGAAGTTTAGTGTAACCCTATCTCTTCTATCTTCCTACCTAGGAATCTCGGGACGAGATTATATTAAGGGAGATAGAACTGTAACACCCCTAGTTTTACCAATAGTAATTAGGATTTGTTTGTGCATCATGAGCATAGCATGCATCTCATGGTTTGATAAATCTTGCATTAAGAGAAACAAGAAAACCCTAAAAACCCTATTTTTTGTCCCCTTTTGTAAACCTTCAAAATGGTTTTGTATTTTGGAAATTATCAAACCTTGTGGAACCCAAATGGATTAATAGGGCCCCACAAGTATTTAACATTTTACAAAGCTCTAGTATTTTTTAAACTGTTTAAAATAGAAAAGAAATTGAAAATACAAAAGAGAAATAGAAATAGAAAAAGAAAAGGATTTTCGAAATAAAAACCTAACCCTAGCTCTACCTGGGCCGAAGCATATCTCCTTCCTCTTCTCTCTGCCGCTCGCACGCAACCGCTAGTAGCCTGTTGCCTTCCTTTGCCGTGACCCAAGAACCGGCCCAACCAGCCCACCCCGGCCCAATACCGCTTTGCACCGCGTCGTCTTTGTCGATGATGAAGCTTTGCTTCGCTATCACCGGCGATGTTGTCCGCCACCGGAGTGCGCCAAGATTCACGCCACCGACGGTTCCGACGCCTACAAGTATCCCTTGCAGCCACCGGAGAACCCTAGCCCGCCACTCTATCCTCTCCCTCTCTCGTTTCTCTCTGCCCAAAACCCTAGCCCCCAGGTTTCCTTTCTCCCCATCGTCTCCGGCCACCCCACGTCACGCCGAGGCTACCGCCGAGTCCGCCGTCGTCACCTTGTTCTTATCTGACAAACCACGCAAGCAGGCGTAGCCCGAATCGCTAGAATCGATGCATCTTCCCTACCACTGCCCGAGCACCGTCATCGGTAATTCTGGCCATGGTCGGGCTCGCCTGGCCAAGCTGACCCCTGTCCGGCAACCGTGGTGAGTAGCGGTCCATGTGAACCCTCTCCTTCTCTTCCTCTCGCTCTACAGCTATCCCCCGTCGAGCACCTGCCGCCGCCGTTCGTCAACGCCGGCCATGCTCCGGCGACCATCCGCAAGCCGCGCCGCCAGTTTCTGGCCTAGCGCGAGGCACTGAATCGAACCATGCCCGCCCCGCAACCCTGCGCTTGCTCGATCGACGGATCGATCATCGATCTGAGAATCAACCTCCGGCTAATGTTAGCATGACGTCATGCCTACGTCATAAGCCTTTTTCTTTTGTTTTAATAATTTCTGTAATTATTTTATTAAATAAAAATGCTGACAGGTGGGTCCCTAATGTTAGGTTTTTAATCTTTTTGGAAATGATTTCTGAAATTAATAAAAGTCTGACATGTGGGGTCAGATGGAAAATAATTTAGATATTCCAAAAATCTTTAATTGTTTTAAAAATGATTTAAAAATGGATTAAAATTGGGAAAATCACAACTAATTCATTTTAAATTAGGAAAATATGTATAATATATCAAAATATTCAGAAAAATGAGATCTACACAATAGACTCATAATCATGCATTGTTCAACAATTTAAATTGCAAGTTTAATTAGAAGAACATTTGAATCCTCGAAGGTGATTCAGAGGTTTCCTGTTGGGGGGATAACCCCGGGTAGGGTCACTCTAGGGTATAAGGGCCGAGTTAGCCGAGGTTCGGCAAGGTCAAAGCGGATGCTGGCCGAGTCACCTCAAGGCAGGCCGGATCACGGAGTAACCCGGACCAGGTGGGTCGCCTAACATTGTCTCGTCCGACTCAAGGAGTAAGTCGGAGATACTTGTCTAGCTTATATGCAGGAACAGGTGTGGCCGGATCAACTGTGATCCGGATCCTCGTTTGGCTTCTAGGAGAAGGAAGGAATCTCTCTGGTCAAAAAGAAGGCCCGATGCGTACTGGATGAGCGAATAAAGCAAGGGCAGGACCACCGGATCGTGGCTGACAAGGGTGACGACGCTCACGTCGGCTGACGTAGGCGCCGTAGAGGCAACATCGCTAAAGCAAGAGTGACGCGGGGGAAAAGCACCCCTGTCGGGTTACTACTTTGGGAGGAGGAATATGCCTCCACGTATGCCCTAGGCCAGGACCGAACCACCTCTATATAAGGGGGGGTTGGGGTTCTGGTAGGGAGGTTGGGTCTTTTCAGATACATAGCATGAATACACTAGTGGATCTAGGGTTCTTGGGCTAGTTAGTAGGCAAGAGTAAGAGAGTTTCTTCTTCCTCCTCTCGTCAACACAGCTCGAGGAGCACTTGTAATCTTGGAGACCGAACATCAATACAAAGCTTCTGTGTAGAGAATCACTCTACTATCCCACCCTGGATTCCCCTAGCGCATATTAGTCCCCACCTTTAGCCTATCCATGGCATCTGCCATGACAACACCACGACAGTTGGCGCCCACCGTGGGGCTAGCGGCGCTAGCAGGGGTGAAGATCCGGACGGGAAACCTCATCGCCACCGGCGAACGCATCGTCTCCGGGCTTGTTCAGCGCTTCGGAGCGCTAGACTACGTCAGCGACAACGCTGGCTGCTTCGGCACGCGCCCCCTTCCGCGCAACGGCATATTCGTCAAGCTCTGCGCGCACAAGGTCTACGTCGCTGTGGATGTGTCCTGCGTTCATCCGTGTCGCGTTGTCGATGCGGGGGAACTGCCCCTCACTGCGGCTCGCGGGGCGCGTATTGCTCGCTGCCCGGACCATGCAGAGGTGATGATGACTGCGCCAGGCACGTGCATGAGCAAGGAACCAGCACCAAACCCGGAGGTAACACCCAAGGCACCGAGGAAAGCTAGGGGTCCTCCGCTAGAGAGGCCTAAGAACGTGCTGAGGGAAGCTATGGATAGCTTGGCTAACCCGGTGGCAGCAGTGGTAGATCTGGCTCAGGCACAGGCCGAGCTAGAGGAGACCCGGCGAAAGATACTAGAGGGCTCAAAGAAAATAGCAGCAGCTCAGCAGTCGTTGAACATGGTTGGAAAACTATCTATCTGTTCGTGAGTACGCGAAAGCGAACAAGGTTGATGCAGTGAGAGTAAAAGGGAAAAATCTCATAAGTGAGATGAACAGAGAAGGTGATGAAGGACCAGAGGGGTCGGAAAACTATCTGTCTGTGGGGTTGCCGAAGTATAGTACCCCGGCGAAGAACCTCAGAGCAGCAGATGCCGCAGCGTCCAAGCTAGAGGGTCTGACGGGTGAAGCCCGTCAAAGACAGCAAGACCGGGTTAACGAGCTGGTTCGGATCGCGAACAAGCAGAACGAGGAGCTGTTGAGAGGTAACCCGGAGAGAGTTGGAGCTTCTAAGATCGTCCATTCGGTGATGGGTAACCCAGAGAAATCCACTGGAGCCGCATCATCGCCTCATGGTGGCCCAAGGAGAGAGGAGGTAGTAACCTCGGCCAGACGGAACAAGCAGATCGTTCCGTACGACCCAACGCGTGCGGGAAAAGAAAAAGAGATGCGAAAAACGATGATAGACAAAGTGTGAGCCGAGGTGAAGCTGGCCGAGGTAACCACGACCCAGGCAATGCCGGTCAAGGGAATGCTGCCAACGGCAATGCCAGACAGCGAAACTCGGCAGGAGCGGGTCAGCCGCAGCAGCGGAATGCGCCAAGGCAAGAGCAAAGTGCCGGCCGAGGAATGCAGCAGAGAGGAGCACAACGAGAGCAAGACCGATACAATGATGGAGACTCGGAGATGATGAATGCGGGATACGCAAGACTGGACTATCATGTGATAGGGTCAAGATTGGGAAGCAGAGATTTGATGCCGGATGACGCTAGGCTAAAACTGGATCGCCTGTATAGGTCGGAACAGATAGAATGTCAAGGTCCTCCGGGTCCAGCGTGCTTTGGACCCCGGATCATGAAGGAACCACCAGTACCCAATTTTCCAATTACCCAGGGGCACGAAGACGTATGACGGCAGTACAAAGCCGGAGGATTGGGTGATAAACTACGCAACAACTATGAAAATTGTGACTGGCAACTTGAGATGGGTTGTACGATATGTACCCCAAATTTTGGAAGGTCCGGCTAGGGTGTGGCTGAACAATTTGCCACCTGGAAGCATCAATTGCTGGATAGATTTTGAAGAAATGTTTATCAGCAACTTCTCAAGTACATACCAGAGACCGAATAGACCGCAGACCCTAGCAATGTGCAAGCAGAGATCTAACGAAACGGACCGTGAATTCTTGACCCGGTGGTGTACCGTGAGAAACTCGTGTGAGGGAGTCATAGAGTCACAGGCTATAGCATGGTTCGCACAAGGATGTAGATATGGCAGCGAGTTGTGGATGAAATTACAAAGGAAAATGCCAGTCACATTGGCAGAGATGATCCGGATCGCGGATTCTTATGCTTTGGGTGATCCGACTCAACCTAGGATCGCGTCGAACGAGTCAAATGAGGAGTACTATTCAAGGGACGGATCCGGGTCATCCCGGAGGAACGATTACAGGGGAAAAAGGAGAGATGACAGACCGGACCATCGATATGGTTCGCAACAAGTTGCGGCCGTGAATCAAGATCAGCCCGGGGCAGGGAGCAACCAACGCCAGAGAACGGGAGGGCAATGGACTCCTCGAAACGATGGTAAGAAAACGTGGACTCCGGAGCAAAAGAAGCAATGGCAAGAAAAGAAAGATCGTCCGAGGTATACCTACGAGTAAATGTTGGACCAGCCGTGCAAGTTTCACACGCCAAATCCGAACAGCCCGGCGGGTCACACGACGAGACAATGTGAGTGGATGCGCAAGATAGAACAAGGTGGTTCAGGGAATGCTCAGGAACCCCGGAATGATCAACCTCGGCAGGAGTTACCCCGGCAACAATTGCTTTCCGGAGCTAACACGCAGCAACTGATGTTGCCTCCCCCTCCGCCGAGGTATGACAACAGTGAGAGAAGGGATGCAGTGCATCAGGTGGAAAACCAGCAACAACCGGATCAGAGGTACTCCGGAAACGAGGGAAGAAATGAGTACAGGGAACATCACTAGAGCTATTGTGTGTTCACAACAGAGGAAACAGATAGGAAAAGCTTGCAACACCGACATATGGAGGTTAACGCGGTTATGCCTGCAATGACAAGGTACATGTCTTGGTCGGACCAGGAAATTACATGGAGCGTCAAAGATCACCCCAAGCTTATGCCAAGTCCGGGCTCGTATGCACTAGTGTTGGATCCGACGTTCATCAGACCAAACATTAATGTGAGGTTCTCCAAGATACTGATCGACAATGGCAGTAGCATTAACATCATGTATGCGGATACGATGCGCAAATTGGGCATCTCGGAGAACATGCTCCAGGCTACCAGAACAACTTTCCATGGTATCGTACCAGGCATATCCTGTGAGTCGAGGCAAAGTCCGGGTCGACATGCTATTCGGTACGAGGGATAACTGCCGAACTGAAAATCTGGAGTTTGAAGTGGTAAACTTGGAGAGCGCGTATCATGCATTACTCGGGAGACCAGCATTGAGCAAATTCATGGCAAGTTGCCACATTAGTTATCTGAAGATGAAGTTGCCCGGGCCAAATGGAACAATTACTATCGCTGGGGATTTCCGACGTTCTATTGAGTGCGCTTCGGCCGGGTCTAACCTAGCCGAATCACTCGTAATTGCCCAAGAGAAAAGAAAAATCCAAGAGGTGGCGGCATTAGCTCAATCCGTGCAGCAGTATATGCCGGCGTTAAGTAACCCGCATGGAAGCGTTTCATTTCAAGCCGCGAAGGACACCAAGAAGATCCCAGTGGATAACATGTTTCCGGAGCGTACCGTGACAATTGGGGCCGGGTTAACTGACAAATAGGAAAGCGATCTCGTCAACTTCCTCCATGAGAATCGGGATATTTTTGCTTGGTCCACACAGGACTTGCAAGGTGTTCCGAGGGAGTTGGCCGAGCACTCTTTGAATGTGAGACCCGGAGCAAGGCTTGTGAAGCAGCCTCTCCGACGCTTCGCCGAGGATAGAAGAAAGGTCATTGGTGACGAGATAGCTCGGTTGCTAGAAGCGGGATTTATCATGGAAGTGCTGTATCCAGATTGGCTCTCTAATCCGGTGCTGGTAGAAAAGAAGAAGGATGATCCGAACGTGGCAGTGGTTTGGCGTATGTGTATCGATTACACGAACCTGAACAAGGCGTGTCCAAAAGATCCATTTCCACTGCCGAGGATAGATCAGGTCATCGACTCTACCGCGGGATGTGAACTATTGTCATTTATTGACGCTTATTCTGGTTTCCACCAGATACCTCTGAACCCGGATGATCAAATAAAAACTGCCTTTATTACCCCGTACGGGGCTTATTGCTATCGCACTATGCCGTTTGGTTTACGAAACGCAGGAGCAACGTACCAAAGATGTATGCAAAAATGTTTGCACGATCAAATAGGTCAAAATGTACAAGTCTACGTGGATAATATGGTTATCAAGACCAAGGAAAGCGCAACGCTCCTTGACGACATAAGGCAAACATTTGCGAACTTGAGGAGATTCCGGATGAAGCTTAACCCGGAGAAATGTACCTTCGGTGTCCCGGCTAGGAAATTACTCGGGTTTCTCGTCTCCAGCCGAGGTATCGAGGTTAATCCAACTAAGATCCGAGCCATCGAACGAATGGAGCTGCCAAAGTGTCTCAACGACGTCCAGAAGTTCACTGGATGCCTGGCATCGTTGAGTCGGTTTGTATGTTGGTTAGGGGAAAAGACACTGCCTCTCTACCAACTCATGAAAAAATCAGATAAATTCGTTTGGACGCTGCAGGCCGATGAAGCTTTTGCCCACTTGAAAAAGATGTTGGCCACTGCATCAGTGCTAGCTTCTCCATTGTCGAAGGAGCCAATGTTGCTCTACATAGCCGCAACCAACCGAGTTGTAAGTGCAGTGATTATAGTGGAATGAGATGAAGAGGGTAAGTCGGTGCAGAGGCCAGTGTATTACTTGAGCGAGGTATTGTCTGCCTCAAAACAGAACTACCCGCATTTTCAAAAGGTGGCATACGGAGTTTATATGGCGGCAAAGAAGTTAAAGCACTACTTTGAGGAGCATCCCATCAAAATGATATGGGAAGCCCCCATATCCGAGATAATGGGTAACAAAGATGCGAATGGCAGAATTGCGAAATGGGCAATTGAGCTAGCACCATACGCGCCCCAGTACGATAGAAGAGAAGCGATCAAGTCCCAGGCTGTGGTGGATTTTTTCGTGGATTGGGCCGAGGTACAATACGAACCACCGCCACCGGATCCGAACTACTGGAGGATGCACTTTGACGGATAGAAGACCAAAACGGATTAGGTGCCGGGGTTGTGCTTACCTCGCCAAAGAAGGATCAGCTCAGGTACGTATTGCAGATCCATTTCGCGGCATCGAACAATGTCGCTGAGTACGAGGCTCTTGTGCATGGTCTCAAAGTGGCAAAGAAAATTGGCATACGTCGGATAATCTGCTTTGGCGACTCGGATCTAGTAATACCGCAAGTGTCCGAAGTGTGGGACGCCCTGGATCCAAACATGGCACTATACAGATTTCATGTGCAGAAAATCTCCGGTTACTTTGAGGGATGCGAGTTTCATCATGTACCTCGCGTGGAAAACGAAGCTGCCGACATGTTGTCGACGCTCGGATCGACCCGACAGGCAATTCCACCGGGTGTGGCATTGGAGCACCTCAGAAATCCATCTATCAGGCCGTCCCCAGGAACCGATTCAATTTATGTCCCGGAAAACGCGGAATCCGGAGCTTAACCCATGGACATTGACATCGAAGGTAGTGCGCCGAACCCGGGGGCTACCTCGGCAAACCCGGGGACTACCTCGGCAAACCCGGGGACTACCTCGCTAGACCCGGGGACTGTTCAGCGTGATCCGGTTGAAGTTATGCCGGTGGATCGGATGGAAATTGATGAGGAGCTGTTCCCTGCGCGAGCAGTACCAGCTTGGGCACTGCCTATATACCAGTTCTTGAAAGATGGAACGTTACCCACTGAGGAAGTGCTAGCCAGGTAAACTAAGAGGAGAGCCAAAGCTTACACAATCATCAATTCCGAGCTGTATAAACGGAGTGTAACCAATGTCCTCCAGCGGTGTGTTGATCCAGAAGAAGGACTTGACATCCTCCGAGATGTACACCAAGGAGAATGCGGGCATCACGCCTCATCCCGGGCCTTAGTGGCAAAGGCATTCCAGCATGGATTTTACTGGCCAAGCGCCTTGGAGCAAGCAGAAGATCTGGTGAGAAAATGCAATGGTTGCCAAAGATACGCCACCAAGACACATATGCCTATGTCGAAACTCAAAACCATACCAATTACATGGCCATTTGTTGTGTGGTGCTTGGATATGGTTGGCTCGTTCAAACCAGCAAAAGGGAACATGACGCACATGCTGGTCATGGTGGACAAGTTTACAAAATGGATCGAAGTGAAGCCTATAAGAAAATGTGATGGAGCTACCGCTGTGACATTTCTCAAAGACATCATCTTGAGATACGGTTATCCTCATAGTATCATAACTGATAACGGCACCAATTTTGCTGAAGGATCATTTGCACGATTCTGCCGAGATAAGAAAATCCGACTCGACATAGCCTCGGTAGCCCACCCCGCATCGAACGGACAAGTGGAAAGATCCAACGGATTAGTGCTATCCGGGATAAAACCCCGGATCATTGAGCCGCTGCAAAGATCAACAGGGTGCTGGATAGAAGAACTACCAGCGGTATTGTGGAGTTTAAGAACAACTCCGAATCGATCAACAGGCTACACGCTGTTCTTTCTGGTACATGGGGCAGAAGCTGTACTACCAGCCGACATAGAGCATGATTCGCCTAGGGTCACCCAATACACAGAAGCCGAAGTGCAAGAAGCCCGGCAAAATGATGTTGATCTGCTGGAAGAAGCGAGAGAACTGGCACTGTCCAGATCCGCCATATATCAGCAAAATCTCCGACGCTATCATAGCCGGAAAGTGTGCCCCCGAGTCTTCCGGGAAGGCGATCTGGTGCTCCGGTTGGTACAGCGTACCACTAGCATGCATAAATTATCCCCCCATGGGAAGGACCATTTATCATGAGCAAAGCATTGCACAATGACTCTTACTATCTCATAGATGCAAAGCCACAGGAAAAGAACAAGGCGGACAGGTCCGGAGAGGAATCCAAGCGACCGTGGAATGTAGCACTGCTTCGTCCCTTCTACACTTAGCTAAAGAGTGTATGTACCTGAATCATCCTCATATGTCGGTATGTATGTCGGCAATGAGCTTATCAATGAAATAGCGGAGCCTCGAGCAGTAACTCGGGGACTGCCTTAATAAATGATTGTTGTTACTTTTTATGCGTTAGCTGGAATGACTCGTTTCGCTTAACCCGGATTAGTAATGTATGAGCACCAAAAATCCAACCCTTCGACTTGCTGCTGTCCAACAAGAATTGGCTTCATGGCGAGCAAGGGAACAAGTTTGGAATTGCGTAGCACATGAAAAACTACTAAGGAAACGATCCTATTCCAGCTAATGTTTGTTTTTTCGGACTAACCCCGTATTTACTTTCAAGCTATTATGTTGAATTATTTTGAGCCAAGCCTCAAAGTTTCTCAGTATTGTTAAAACGATTCTTGAGGCTCGGGTTCGTAAGTCGTAAAACCGAATCAAGGTAGACACGGATCGAGCCGGAGAATTGGACGAACAAGAAAATGAAACTCGGGGACTACGCCCAAGTTAATCTGGCATACAAGCATAGTAGCACAATA
Organism: Avena sativa; assembly: GCA_916181665.1. Lineage (NCBI taxonomy): Eukaryota > Viridiplantae > Streptophyta > Magnoliopsida > Poales > Poaceae > Avena > Avena sativa. The sequence continues at coordinate 371,071,330 of OV702290.1, forward strand.
TTATGTATTCAGCATACAATTGCACCCGGCATACCGGGGATCTGATAAATTTTCAAGTTTTTTTTCAACTAAGGAGCGGCAGGAGGAGGAAGTTCGGCGTCATCATCACTGTCTTCAATATCTGAAGCAGCATCTTCTCCATCATCGCCCGACCCATCCTCCACGTTCTCCATCTGCTCCTCCTCGCCGGATTCCAGAAAGCTCGGCCCCTCAACCCAGTCATGGAATGGAGAATATTCGATGAGGCTGTAGGCGCAAGCCTGGCGCCGAGCTACCCACTCCGGATCATCGGTCCATTTGGATCCGGTGCGCCGGCGGGTGAGGAGGCTCAGATCGATTTTCTCGTACCATGAAAGGATATGATGGAGAAGGGTATCTGTTGCGACACGCCCGGCGGATTCCCTCCAGAGGTCAAGTTGAGTCTCAATCTCCATCAGTTTTTCCGCAAGGAGCGTGATCCTTTCTGGAGCATCCTTGCTTGGCCAGAATGTGTTGAAGATCCGGACCGCAACGTCGAGGAGATCTTTTCCATAGTTCTTAATAGTTTCCACCCGAGATGACACGCTAACCAGCAGGTCCTCCATGTCTAAGGGGATGCTCTCACCATCAGGAGCGATGGGAGTACCCCTCTCTTGGCGGAATTTGGCAACGGCAGCACTAGCGATGGCAGTACCCTCCGGAAAGTTATCTGAACATGAGAAAAGGGAGGATGCTGAAGCAAAGGCGTATGAGCTAACCCAGAAAACTATGTCGGATAAGGAGAAGAAACTTATGTGAGATATGGCGATGGATCCGGGTCAACTCCTTGATACAACTGTCGCGTCTCTGACGAAGTTGTTCAAGCTCGGCGAGCACCGACCCAAGCCGGACTTCGGATTCCTTGAGCAGATCCTGGTCCTTGGAGATCTGGAGGGTAAAGCGTTCACGCTCTTCGGTGAAGTTCTGTCCAACTTTCTGGAGCTCATTTTTGTGTTGGGCCTTCATCTTCTCCATCTCGGCCTTGAGTTTGGCTATCTCGCCCACCTTGGTCCGGAGGAGGGCAAGCTCATCATCCTTCTTCTTCAGCTCGGCTTGATGCTGTCCTGCTTGTTCGAGAAAATGCAGCATCATATCAGGCACGGGCACACTATCCTCAAGCGATGCTGAAATAGTGTGTTGACCCGGCAAAGCCGAGGAGTGAATGTTTGCCGAGCCAAGAAAAAGAAAGAATGGAATACACAGCGACGTTGGCTGAAAGGGAACATACCTCGGATTTCCTCCAAGTTTTTCCGCATAATCTTGTTTTCAGCCTCCACCCCAGCTGCAAAAAATCGAATAAGGAGGTTAGTCTGGCAGAAAAAAACGAAACAGTGAGGTGTTAAGAGAGGAAATTACCCCTCTTTTCATGCTCCGCGCCAAGTGCAACGTGTTTTGCGCGCAAGATCTTGTGGGTATCAAGCAGGCGCTGAAACTCGGCGCTCCAATGGTTGGTGGTTACCTGACAAAGACACAGGCGTGTAAAGTTAGTTCGGTGCATATTCAAAGTGTACAAGATCCAGGCCAAGCGGAACTTAACCCGGCTCTAGGTGTGTGCATATTCGAAGTGTACAAGATCCGGGCCAAGCGGAACTTAACCCGGCTCTAGGTGTGTGCATATTCGAAGTATATGAGATCCGGGCCAAGCGGAACTTAACCCGGCTCTAGGTGTGTGCATATTTGAAGTTTACATGCAGCTACGTTGATCTTCTAAGGAGCATCCGGCCGAGTAACGAGTTACTCCGCCGGAGGCTCGGGGACTAATGGTTATTATCTATAGCACGTAAAGAAGAAACGACGTACCTCCATCATACGCCCAGCGAGGTTAATGGCCTTGGCGGCGGTATTCATCTGAGCGGAAAATTCAGCTGGGCCGAACTTTTTCGAGAGATCGTCGTTGTAGACGAACTCCGCCTTATTCCAGTTCATGACAAACTCGATGAGGCTCGGAGGGTACCGTTCGCTAGTGGGCATGTGAGGTGCCACCAAGCCCTTTGTGTGAGCTTCTTTCCTTTCAATCAGGGCAAGAGCTGGGCTAGTGTGAAGAACCATCTGCTGCGAATCAGTTGGCTCGGCAGGAGGATCCGTCGCTGCTGGTGATTTCTTTGGAAGCATCGACGACAAGGTTCGCTGCCCAGCCTCGACGGAGGTGGACTTGCCTTTGGACTGCTGGGAGGAAGTGGCCACAGTGGATTTGCCCTTGGAAGCCGCTGGAGTGGGTCCTCGCCGAGCTTGAGATGACTCGGACGAGGCAGATGAACTTGGCACGAGAGCTTTGGTGGCTGGCGCTGGAGCTGCTGTTGGTTTCTTCGGAGCCGGGACAGGCGCTGGTTCGGTGGCTGGTGCTGGAGCTGTTGCTGGTGCTGGAGTTGCGATAGACTTGGTAGTTGCTGGTTGCGGCAATGCCGAAGTGCCGGACGCCGTTGCCTCGGCCGATCCGACCCCTCCTGATCTGAGGTCGCATCCCTCTGAAGGAGGTACTGCGGAACCCGGAGCGGCCGTAGAGCCCTTCGTAATGGGGCTCAGCGGGCGTGACTCGTCGTCACGGGGAGGGGAAGGACTGGACCGAAGAGGAGAGTAGATGCTCGATCCGCTCTGAGGGACCTCCACAGGAGCCCTATAAGAGAAAACAATGTCAGGAGTGAAGTTACCCCGATGCAGGGAGAAGTGTGTTGCGCAGTGAAAAAGAACTTACGCATCCGAGGTCTCGGCCTCCTTAGGTTTCCGGGCCCTCCGTGCCGGGGCTTTGCCTGCCCGTTTGGAGGCAGTCTTGTCTCCGGCCTTCTTTTGCCTTTTGGAAGGCTGAGAAGGTCCGGAAGAAGAACTCGACGCGGATCCGCGCTTCTTCTTTGACGCCACCGGAACAGGCTCACCCGTGGCAAGTGGATAATCCTCGTGGATGTGCCCACCGGGGTTAGCTAATGCCGGGAAGGCAAAAGAAAGAGGGACAGCCTCAACGGGTTTAATCACATCGATATCCGAGTCATCCTCATCGTCGGGCCAATCTCTAAGAGAAGAGAATTTACCGCTGGGTCGTTTGGTGCATCGGGTGTGGGGAGGAACATCTCTTGGTCCGGCTCCTCCTCATCCAGAATTTCTCGGTCTGGGGCCCACTTAAGGGTCAGATCCGGGCCATCCTCGAGGGTTTGCTGGACAAACAGTTGAGAAAAAAGCACAAGGAGCAAAGTCAAAAATATGATAAGAACCAACATGAAATTGATCCAAAATAAGTTTACCCCGCGAAGCTTACCGCGGGAGGGAGCCTGTCACGGCAGTAATGCTCGATTCCCCACGTCCATTCGGCGGAGAAGTCCTTATGGGTGGTGAAAAGAGCCTTGACCCGGCGGAAGATCTCCGTATTGCTCAACTCGAATGAGGAGGTTCAGTTGGGGTCGCGAGTGAAGCTCATATGGCACAACTTGTGAGTGCGCCGTTGAAGGGGAGAGATTCGGTTGCGCACGAATGTGATCATGGCATCCTCGTTGCGCAATCCAAGCTTCTTAAGCTCCGTAAACCTTTTGTTCACTTGGTTGGCCAGAGCCGTAGCTTTCTTGGCAACCTCCTCCCAGAAATCCGTGTCAGGGGGACCCGGAGCGTAGGGCAGCAACCGGATCAAATCTTCCGTGCCTTCATTCCGGACGTAGAAGAAGGTCTGGGCCCATCCTTTGCAGGAGTCAAGCCCGGTGACCCGGGGAAAGATTGAATACCTCCGAGGCGAGATCGAGGCAGCTCCGAACTGAGTTAGCTGCTTGTCCTCCGACTCGACGTGGATGTTGGGGACGACGTTGCGGCGGAGCCCGAAGAACCGGATCCACAGCTCCTTCGTAGGCCATAGCCCGGTGTAGCCCTCGATCGAAGAAACGAAAGCGGACAGAGAGGTGATGGCGTTCGCCGGGAGATGGTGTGGTTGCAGGTGATAGGTCCGGATCCAGTCCCGGAAGAAATCACTCACTGGAAGCCCAAATCCCCGTTGGAAATGGGATAGGAAAACAACGAACTCACCCGGATTGGGTGAGGGGGCCAACTCCGAGGAGGGGAGACGAGCCGCGACGCCGGCGGGAATGCGCTGGGTCCGGTAGAGCCAGTCGATGTCGTCCTCGCAGACCCAGGAGCCGGCCCACGCGCCATGGTCCGCCACGCCGGCGTCCTCCTCCATCTCTTGCTCAACGACGATGAGCTCCTCCTCCGTCATCTCGATTCCGCTGTCCTCGCTGGAGCTGGCGGCGGCGGGGCCCTGCGGTCTAGACTGACGAGGACCCGTGACTAAACAGAGGTGCAGCGGTGACTGCGGTGCGGAGGCACGGAGAAGGTGCGGTGGCGGCGCTGCTGCAACGGGCACTGGCGGCGGTGCGGTTGTGAGGAAGAAGAAGAGGAACAGGCGAGGGGGCGCGGGGATGGAAAAGTTCTAAGGAGCGTGCTCCTCCTCTATTTAACCGCCCCCAGTCATTAACGAGTGGGATCGTGCTGCGCTGGAAAACCACACGGTGTGGCCGTGTATCACCAGCATCGACCAATCAGAGAGAAGCCACACCGGGGGCCACAAAGTAAAAGTGATCCCATGACAAGACGTGCAGTTGCGGTAAACAAGAAGACAGACGTGACGTAACCCCCGCACAGTAAACACTGACATTTACTGCGGCGGTTACTGTGCAGGCCCTTAAAATAAGGCAACACAATGATTAACCGTTACGTGGGTTGGCGTACGAGAGAAGGAAGCAAGGCCCGGATCCGAGCCACGATGGTAACCCGGCCGGCAAGTGAAAACTTGAAATGTGCTGAGGGAAAGTAAAACCATAGGATCCGAGCCGAAATGGTAACCCGGCCAGCAAGTGAAAACTTGGAACGTGCGAAGGGAACGTAAATCCATATGAATGAACCTGATGTGGCCTTAGCGACCAAGGCCGCTAAGGCCGCACCAGCTTCGGGGACTAATATTGGGGGGATAACCCCGGGTAGGGTCACTCTGGGGTATAAGGGCCGAGTTAGCCGAGGTTCGGCAAGGTCAAAGCGGATGCTGGCCGAGTCACCTCAAGGCAGGCCGGATCACGGAGTAACCCGGACCAGGGGGTCGCCTAAGATTCTCCCGTCCGACTCAAGGAGTAAGTCGGAGATACTTGTCTAGCTTATATGCAGGAACAGGTGTGGCCGGATCAACTGTGATCCGGATCCTCATTTGGCTTCTAGGAGAAGGAAGGAATCTCTCTGGTCAAAAAGAAGGCCCGGTGCATACTGGATGAGCGAATAAAGCAAGGGCAGGACCACCGGATCGTGGCCGACAAGGGTGACGACGCTCACGTCGGCTGACGTAGGCGCCGCAGAGGCAACGTCGCTAAAGCAAGAGTGACGCGGGGGAAAAGCACCCCTGTCGGGTTACTACTTTGGGAGGAGGCATATTCTTAGGAATATGCCTCCACGTATGCCCTAGGCCAGGACCGAACCACCTCTATATAAGGGGGGGGTTGGGGTTCTGGTAGGGAGGTTGGGTCTTTTCAGATACATAGCAAGGAATACACTAGTGGATCTAAGGTTCTTGGGCTAGTTAGTAGGCAAGAGTAAGAGAGTTTCTTCTTCCTCCTCTCGTCAACACAGCTCGAGGAGCACTTGTAATCTTGGAGACCGAACATCAATACAAAGCTTCTGTGTAGAGAATCACTCTACTATCCCTCCCTGGATTCCCCTAGCGCATATTAGTCCCCACCTTTAGCCTATCCATGGCATCTGCCGTGACACCACCACGACATTTCCCCTATTATAGGGGTTGTACTAGATTCATTTCAATACACTTTAACTTGTCATATCCTCATCCCTATTTGAGCATTGCACAGATGCCATGTGCTAATTGTTGTTTTCCTTTCTGGTGTTTCTGCTTCTTCTCGGTGGACCTCGGAGTCGATGTGAGTAACGAGATCGAGTCCAATATTGAAGACCGACATCAACACCATCGAAGGTTATCGACCAACAATGCCAAGCAGATGAACCTGAAGTTCTATATCTAAGTATCAACAGGCAAAGGCAAGCAAAGCCCCACACATGATATAATCATATGATTTCAAAGTATTTTATTCTTGCCATGTGCATACGATTCTTAAGTATTTTATCATTAGATACAGTAATCCTATCTGATGCATGTTATCTTTGTAGCCTATATTCCCTGATCCACTGCTCCTAGCATAACTAGGGTTTGGCTTATGAGCTTCGCTAGAGCTGATATTATATGTTGTGCTTAGACAAGCTTAGTTGTTACAGCTGATCCATCCGATTGATGAATCAGAGCTACGAATGAACCTAGTTGGACAGGATAACGTGGTATGATCAGAGATGAAAGTAAAACATGCTAAGGCTTGTATGGGAGGCCACATTGGTTGTGGTATTTGCAGTCCCATACATGCCACCACTAGGACCTGAGTTCTTGCCTCTTGAACCAAGACGAGCGTACAGCCACACGGGGGCCTGGAAACCCCCTCGACCAACTAACTTGCCTAGTATATTCCATGAGTCACGTAGTTCGGGCGTTCCATTCGACATATGCATTTTGGTTCTTCTCGAAGGCGGTGAAGGAGGTGCATTCATACAGGTAGGTAAGCGTGGCCGGGAACAAGAGAGGCACGACCTATGTAATCTTGAACACTGCGCACATCTCTAGGGACCGGCTTCGGGACTTGACCCATTACGAAGGCATCTCCTTAGGGCGTGACTTATGGTCTCGGCGAAAGCAAGGTAAAGGTCATGGTCAACCACTCTCTACCGGCCTTCCAAGGAAGAGGGCTAATGTTAACTGGCACTAAGAATCGGTTGGTACATATGGGTAAAGTTGTGCACCCCTACAGGGTTATTAATCTTTTCAAGAAGTCGTGTCCATTATTATGGATGACTTGGGAACGGACGTGATGTTCATAGAGAAATATAACCTAATCGTAAAACTTGACAAGAGATCTGAGGTGTGCTTAAGGATGCTTCCTCAAGGTTCGAGGGGGTGATCCTAGTTGGTAGGTTCAGCTGATGAAGATTCGGTGGATATCAAAAGATGATCAAAGCTAGAGATTTCATTTTCTTATCCCCTTCTAAAAGGTTCTATTAGTCGAGCTTCTCCTACCTCTTTTACAAACAAAGTTAGCTTTATGCAAATAACCCCACCAGTCATAAGTCTTGTGGAGTACACCCTATACTCAGCTTTGCTTTGTTGATACCTTTGCAGCAGGTAAGAGTTACCATAGAAGAAGAGTTTGTTACAACATCGACAATGATGAGTAGCTTGGGGTTCCCGGCCGGCAGCCTGGAATCTATGGATTGGGATGTCATCGTTATGCTTCGGGACTCTTGGGCCATTTGTTAAGTTTGCTATACTTAATAGCATAATTTTCCTTCCGTTGTTTGATGTTTGTGGTCAGTGACATCTGCTTATAATATTTTGGTTCTTTGCTCAGATATGAGCTCGTTGTAATAACTTTTGTGTCGTAGGGTCACTGTAATGTTACCGATTCTTCCTCTGTATGCTTCCGAGATTTATGTTAGGCTTATTTCAGGCAGAGGCCTAGGATTTGTCTAGCCCTAATTCTGGGAGTGTCACAAAATCATTCCTCACTCTTTCCACAACCTCGGCATAGGTAGGACTAGTGCCAAACACCATGACTACCTCCTCTGGGTCACACTCGACATTGCCTTTCAAGAAAGCCGCATTGTCCACATGATAAACATTAACGGTCCTTGACATCTAAAAACATTGACCACAACCAAAATGTATAAAAAACAAATAGGTTACCACCAACTGTAGCAACCCAATAATAAAGTTACCCACCATAGCAACTCACTAATAAAGAAAACCCTAACATACAAACCCTAACTCAAGTAAATCTACCAAAACCCTAGCCTACAATTTCAATGACTACTAACCATAGCACCAACAAGCATTAGTCAACAATGCAATAATAAACCATAGTTTTCACTCCAAATGAAAGATCTAGGGTTCCAACATTTTTGCCAAAGTTCCACCAAATTGCATAGATCTAATTGGACCAAAACAAGGGGGGCGGTGGAGATTACCTCTTGGTGACAAAGGGGCTGAAATCCACGAAGAAATACCACCGATTTGAAAGGATTTGAAAGGAGAATGAGTTGGGGGAGAGAGATGGGGAGAGGGGACTATTCGGGGTCGAGCTGGGAAGAAGAAAATGGTTTGGAGTCGGGTTTGGACAACCACCCCACGAGTTAGACCAGTTATTTGGTCAATACCATGGCGCCATACTAACACCAGTGGGCCCGGTTGTCGCGACGACCGCCACGTCCGACGTTGACCATGGCACCATTGACTAGGGCACCATACATTACATGAGGCCGACTGCCATGGCGTCATGCCATAGAGCTTGGCTCCCTCCGGTACGGCGCCCTGAAAATAGGTTAGTATGTGATATCTTCCAAAAACCAGGTTATTCTTTATCTTCTTTATTTAATTTATTAGATTATTTCTGTGATTTTTCATGGATCGGCACCCACTTTACCTTCGAGATGCATGCATGAATATTCTTGGCTAGAAATTGCACATTCCCTAGAAACAATTTTTACTATGCTTGGGCGTGCTAATTGTGTCCATGTACTCTCACCTGAATTTGCGTAACTGGATGCATGCAGCTTCAGATACTCAGTAGCGTGCCATGGGATATTGGGATTCATTAACCGAATACCGAAATGACATCAAACTGTGTAGCCACCCTTGACCCCAATGCTTGAGAACTAATTCAAAAAGATAGTACGGAGTAGTGTAAAAGAAAATCGGAAAAGAGATCGAGTACGCTGACTCGACCAGCGACCAGCTGGACTGCGTTGCTGATCAAGCCACGCATACCATCCAGTGTATAGATCGACACTCCACGTGACGCACATGCTAGCTTACTTTGAATTCGGTGCCAAATTTGCTGGTACATAACTAGTACAAACCAGACCATTTGCCCCGGTTCGTAAGGGCCTTTAGCCTCGGATTGCGAACCGGGACTGCAAAAGCGGGACTAAAGGTTTAAGGTTTAGCTCCGGTTTTGTTACGAACCGGAGCTAAAGGTCCAACCATGTGGCCTGCGAGGCGCGCTGGACGGCAGGACATTTAGCCCCGGGTCGTGTTACGAATCGGGACTAAAGGTTCACTGCCGCGGCAGCATTTTGGGTCATTTGGCTGCTGCGGCAGGGGATGGGGTTTTCGGGTTTTGTGTTTTTCTTTTCATTTCGTGTTTTGTGTTCAATTATTTTTTATTCTGTGTTTTCATTAAAAACAAGTTTTTTTATATATACAGAACGCTACTACACAGTACTTGTACACATTAACGCAATATATAATATAATTTCTCTTACAAGCATACATGGAGTCCCAACCGGGTCCAAAGCATGTCTATTTAATTATATGGATGCTTTAGGGTCTACGTATACAGTATTCTCCGCGTGGGTTTATGACCTCGTCGATAAAAAATGCAACAAATTCCTCTTGAATTTCTATTAGGCGGTTCTCTGGTAGGAGCTTGTCCCGCATCGCGTCCAACTATATAAAAAGGAGATCGTATGAATTAGACTCAACACAACATTTTGTAATAAAAATAAAGGGTGAATATATTGTTTACTTACTCGAACATTTTCCGAGGGCTTCTCAATACTGATGCGAATGAACTCGCACACGTAGAATCCACATAGATTAGTTCCATGTGGCTGTCTCGCGCACTTTAAAAGAATAGAATTCAATCAAATAATAACTCTAGCATGATAAATGCACATAAACTAAAATTAAATAGATGCGCGGACTTAGCTCGTAATACTTACCGAGAGTGATTTAAAAAATAGCTCATCACGCCATTGACCGCGGACATGGTTCTTAAACTATGTTCAAACCCTACCCGACAAAGAAAATTAATGTATGAGTTAATAACTACTTGATATCCTAGAAAATGAACGAAAGAAACCGATATAGTGCGATAATGGTTGAAATTACCTCTGGAGCGTATCGATAATGTTGCGGTAGTTTTCAATGTCTTTGTTTAGTGAGTCCATGATGTGAACTCTTTCCAAGTCAAGTGAAATGCTTAGAAGAATCCAGTGGTACCTACGCAAGGTTTACATATGTCAGTAACTCATCATTTACACTGAACATCGAGTAAGCAAAAATTAATGTGTACAAAAACTCACTTGCCGTCGTGATAAGAAAATAGTATTTCATTATAGAAATGTTGTTTCGTGAGAAACCGCAACAAGTTGTGCTCGGTCTCCAGTGGTTTATCCTTTAGTATAGCTCCATGAACTCAATGTGGGTCAATGAACCCAAATCCATTGATAGCCTTTCTTTTACAATCAGCATCTTCATTCTGCATCATTATATATAGCGTACAAAAGAATATAGTGAGTATACTTACCGGCAGTACCTTCAAACAGCTCTGGATGCATATCGTCTCGGTCTTTTATACGTTGTTGGTCCTGCCATGTTTCAGGTGTATCTTTGCTCTTCCCATACACGCCCAAGAAGTCTAGCAGCGTCACACAAAGATTCTTCGTCAGGTGCATCACGTCAATTGCAGAGCGGACCTCGAGGACTTTCCAATAGGGTAGCTCCCAAAATATAGATTTCTTTTTCCACATGAGTGCGTGTCCGACATCGTCCTTCGGAACAGATTGTCTACTAGGACCCTTTTCAAAGATTACTTTTAAATCCTTCACCATGTCAAATACATCATCACCAGTACGGCGGATAGGCTTACACCGGTTGTCTGTCTCACCATTGAAATGCTTACCTTTCTTTCTTAGGATGTGCGTGGGCGGAAGAAAACGACGATTCCCCGGGTACACATTCTTCTTACATTTATCCAAATATATACTTTCAGTATCGTTTAAACAGTGTGTGCATGCATTGTATCCCTTGTTTGTATGTCCTGAAATGTTACTAAGAGCAGGCCAATCATTGATTGTTATGAACAACAACGCTCGTAGGTCAAATTCCTCCTGATTATTCTTATCCCACACACGTACACCTTGTCTGTGCCACAACTGTAAGAGTTCTTCAACTAATGGCCTTAGGTACGCATCAATGTCGTTGCCGGGTTGCTTCGGGCCTTGGATGATCACTGGCATCATAATGAGCTTCCGCTTTATACACAACCAAGGAGGAAGGTTATAGATACACAAAGTCACATGCCAGGTGCTATGACTGCAGCTTTGCTCCCCAAAAGGATTCATGCCATCTGTACTTAGACCAAACCATAAGTTCCTCGCATCACCTGCAAAGTCCGGAAACTCTCTCTCGATTTTTTCCACTGCGGCCCATCAGCAAGGTGTCTCAACATCTCGTCTTTCTTACGGTCTTCCATGTGCCATCGCAACAACTTGGCATGCTCTTTGTTCCTGAATAAACGTTTCAGCCGTGGTATTATAGGAGCATACCACATCATCTTGGCAGGAACCCTCTTCATGCGGCGCTCGCCCTCAACATCACCAGGGTCATCTCGTCTTATCTTATACTGCAATACAGTGCATACTAGGCATGCATCCAAATTCTCGTACTCCTCGCCGCGGTAGAGGATGCAGTCATTAATGCATGTATGTATCTTCTCTTCTGCACCTCTAATCCTAGAGGGCCGACAACCTTCTTTGCTTCGTAGGTACTGGCAGGAAGTTCGTTATCCTTTGGAAGCAACTTTTTCATTATTTTAGCAACTTTTCAAATCCTTTGTCAGTCACACCATTCTCTGCCTTCCATTGCAGCAATTCCAGTGTGCTACCCAGTTTTTTGTGCCCATCTTCACAATTTGGGTACAACAATTTGTTGTGATCCTCTAACATCTTCTTGAACTTCAAACTCTCCCTTTCAGTTATGCATTCTTCCTGGGCATCAGCAATGGCCCGACTAAGATCATCATCGGGCAGATCTGATGCCCGTTCTTCATCTTCTTCTTCATCATTGTCTTCCATTGTAGTACCATCGTATTCAGGGTAGTCGTTGTCATTCTCTTCTTCTTCGTTGTATTCCATCATAACCCCTCTTTCTCCGTGCTTGGTCCAACAATTATAGCCGGTCATGAAACTGGACCGAAACAGGTGGCTGTGAAGGACTCTTGAGGAAGAGTATTCTTTATGATTCCAACAGACACCACATGGACAAGACATAAAACCATTCCGCTTGTTTGCCTCGGCCACAAGAAGAAAAGAATCCACGCCTTTAATGAACTCGTTAGAGAGTCGGTCAGCGTACATCCAGACCGGCTCATCTGCATTATATAATTAATTAAGTACATCAAACATAATCATAATTAATTAGTACTAATCTAAAAAAACAAAATTAAAACCAGCAATCGGGACTAAAGATATAATAAACCTTTAGTCCCGGTTGGAGGCACCAACCGGGATTAAATGTGGATATGGAGAAAACATGTCGACACTATGTCCTCAGTGGGCAGCACTAAGCCAGTAAATTAAATGACTCTACTATTTTGAGTGGGTGGCAGCATAATCATAATTAATTAGTACTAATCTAAAAAAAAATTAAAACCAGTAACCGGGACTAAAGATATGATGAACCTTTAGTCCCGGTTGGAGGCATCAACCGGGACTAAATGTGGATGTGGAGACAACACGTCGACACTATGTCCTCAGTGGGCAGCACTAAGCCAGTAAATTAAATGCCGACACTATTTTGGGTGGATGGCAGCACTATGCCAGGGCGAGTGTGTCGACATTATGTCATCAGTGCCCGACACTATGTTGTGTTGCTTAATCTATAAATAGGTATGCACTCTTATGAAGAACTGCAAGATGGTGTACGAGACCAGGGACACCACTACGGCGGAGCTTCTCAAAGATGTCTTAGGGCCTCGTCCTCAAACATCTTCGAGGAGCTCGACGTAGAGGCACTCTCTAATATGTAAAATTAGTTAGCTCCACGAGCATACTGATTTAGCTAGAGAAGATATAAACCGAAAGATGGTGTGGGAGAGCAGGGACACCACTACGGTAGAGCTTCTCGAAGATGTCTTAGGATCCCGTCCTCAGACATCTTCGAGGAGCTCGCCATAGAGGCACTCCCTAATATGTGAATTGTGATGTCTTCTTATCAAGCTTTTATGAATTAACCCTATCTTTATTACAATTTTTTCAGTTTGTTGAAGGCAGGTAGACGAAGAAGGATATTTTGCCTAGCTAGCGAGTTAGAATGATGAACTCACGCATGTTTGTGCTTCTAAAATCAAATTTCGAGACTGTGTGCCAAAACAAGATGTATATAGATAGAATCCAAATATTGTGATATTTATCTTAGAGTTCCTTACATTAATACAAGATATATAGAATCTAAACATCGATCTCATGCTATCATTGCAAAAAATACTACCAAACTAAATCTACAAATCCATCTATAAGATATAGCATGAAATGAGCTAATATAACAATGAGAGTTCAAAGGATGAAGTTACTCACCTTTTAGAACCTTTGGATAGATGGGACACCACAAAATATAAACAATCTTGAGGAAAAAAAAGGGCATGAACTCGAGCTTGAAGCAAGAGAGAGAGAGAGAGAGAGAGAGGAGAGCCACCAGCTTGAATGGTGGCTCGGGCAGGGAAAGAAGATATAGCCAGACCTTTAGCCCCGGTTCGTATCTAAAACCGGGGCTAAAGGTCCACCTTTAGCCCCGGGTCGTATAACAAACCGGGACTAAAGGGTTTGGCGCCCGACCTGGCATGCCTGAAACCCTTTAGCCCCGGTTTGTTACACGACCCAGTGCTAAAGGTCCCGTTCGAACCGGGGCTAGTGCCTGCCACCCCCTGGGGCCAGTTCTAGCCGTTGGACCGGAGCATTAGTCCTGATTTGTAGCAAAACCGGGACTAATACCGCTGGATCAAAGGTCTGTTATTTACTAGTGCATGCATGTACGTACTTTGCATGCATGTCGTGGTGTCTACCTACTGTGAGCAATAGCTCGATGCCGACATGGCAGAAAAAGACAAGTAGCTAGCACGCCAGGAGTCACACGTTTAATCTCTTTTTTGTTGCTTCAATGTGACAATATAATGTGCCAAAAATTCCCATAGCATATCAGTTTAACTTGCTAGCTAGCATATGCTTGAATAATTTTTCGTCCGGAGTATTAGTTTGCTAGAATATGCCCATAAAACCTAACTATTGACAATTTGACATAAGCGAGCATCTGTTCTGTTTTGTTCATTTCCCACCATAAAAGAACGTCCTACACGTGAGTTTTGCAAGTAGTATGTGTTGGGCCGCGACAGGAATTTCTACGCATTCAGGGATCAAACGTACTCAATTATCGTGCATGGAGGAACAATTAATGTTCTGTAGTGATGACGGAAAAAAGAGGCGGCGGCGGCTCTCTCCCTCCAGATCTCAACCAGCGAGAGCGCTGGTTCCCTCTCCTTCTGCTTGCCGCTCCGGCGGTAGGTGGGAGGAGGAACCTCGTTTCTCCGCCTAGTAGTTAGGGTTAGGGTATGTCTGCCATGGGACGTTGGGGTGGTGGGAGCGGCGCTCGGGCAATAAATTTGTCTCAACTCTACTCCCACACCGACAACGATCTTCATGGGGACGCCTCGGAGTTGATGGCAAGGTGTGCTAGTCGTTCCTTCAGATCGACAGCTTGGTCTTCTCGCCGTTCTTCAGATCTTATGAGATCAGTTTCTCGGTGTGTCGTCGGCGTTCGTCGTTCTCAGCGACGGCGCTGGTGGCCGGGGCGAGGTGGTTTCTCTGGAATGAGGATGTTGGTCCAGAGGTGGTGGATCTGTCGTTCTTCTCCAACTTTGTCGATGAGAGGCAGCAGATCTTGGTTCAAGACAGCACGGGGACGTCCCCCGGTCGACGTGCCACAGCGACATGTGCCTCGCTGCGTGCAGCAAACCTGTTCATCGACTCACAAAGCCTCGTTGGCGATGGTGTTTTTTTTGGATCTTGCAGTGTTGGAAGTTTGACGTCTATTCCAACGTGTGTCTCGATGGCGTTGAAGTTGGACGGCGGCCGCTAGCTTCGGTGGTTGCAGGAAAATCTATGGATCGTTTTGTATTTCTCGGTCTCTTAGGATTTTATCTGTATTGTTTTTAGGATAATCATTTTATCCAGTTTATCTTTTAGTTTCGACATGTGTTGCTTTATTTAACTTGATTTTCGATTAATGAAATATATGGTTGCTCTAAAAAAAATATTCTGTAGTGACAGACATCACCCAAAGTGTCAATCCTGCCTTAGTCTAGTTGGTCATCTGCGTGGTTCGATCCAGCGAAGAATATTAGTCGTTAGGGGAAATACTATGCGAAGAATCATGCATGTAATCCCTCCGTTTTAAAATATAAAATATGTTAGATTTGTGAAGAAAATGTATCTACACTTCTTTTAGTGGGTAGATTCACTGGAAATCTGAGTGAACCTACATACTTAAAAATCTACATACATTTGTTTCATAAAGGTAAAACATCTTATATTTTGAAATGGAGGGAGTAATTTACATATAAGCGATGACAAGAAATTCAATCACAAGTCCGTGAACAAAATGTGTTTTATTTCCCCAACGAAAATAGACGATTTAAATATGTCAACTTGTAGATTAAGGAATTTACGGAATGGAATTATACGCGCACATACGTACAAAATTTTCTTCGAAATGGGGTTTGCCCCGGTCTCTGCATGGACTTATGCATGCAGCCTCTTTATTGCATTATTCAAAAGTTATTACAACTCAAGGATCACGGAAGTTTGAAATATGTATCAACCACTCAAAAATCGAAAGGAAAAATAAGCCAGTCTGATCCATCATGCAGCAATTCTAGAAATAGACCGCCAGCTGCAGAGCTAGAATAAATCATGTGCTACCGTCTCCATAGACGGTTGCACCCAAAATCCGTGGCTTGCCGTTGCTGCTCCGACTGAAGGAATGACCACATACGAATCCAGTGCGTAGTACGCGGGATAACCTGCAAGAAAGTTGTTTTTAAAGATTTATTAAACACAAAGTCATTTCGCACAGACCAAATAGCCTAGAGCAAAGCACATACACCTACTCGGATTTGTACTTTATCATCTTTACTAACCCCTTATAACCATGTACTGAACAAGTTTGAGATACTGGTTGGGGAAGCAATGTTGAAAGAAATATGAACTATGCCTACATGGATCCAGTGTTCGACGATCCAGGAATTTACGCGCACATACGTACATGGATCCAGTGTTCGACGATCCTTGCTTTTGAGGCAAGGAATATAATACAACTTCGTCTTTTTGCCGAAGAAATCCACCATGGACCATATCGCTTCAACTTTATCTATCTAAACTTTAACAAGATCACAAAGTGATGATCAAATTAAGTCGATTGGTGCGGCTAGCTAACTGATCAGGAATAAATTCCTTGCACGGCCGGCCAGCCGCCCGTCTACTGATTCCTGGATCCCTGGCCTGTCATATCCATTAACAACAAATGGGAAAGAATAAAGAAAGATTAGTTATCTCTTGATACTCGTTTGTTATTTCTGGGTCGACCTAGTTGCACAACTTTAAGGTTCATTATTGTGGAGTGACAAACGGACTCGAGGAGAAGTCGATTGAATTGACAAGTATCCCCACCTAGCTAGACAAACCATGCATCCGGTGCTCCACCTCAGCTTTTCTTCCCATCCCGTCCTAGCCAAGCTGCTGGTATATAAAACCCCTCGTGCCTACCCCTACTCTCCTCATTCTCCACCTCTCCTCTCACCTTCCGATCGAACCGCAGACACATCAGAACGATCGAGCCTCCCTCGCCGCGCACCAAGCTAATCTAAGCTAGGAAGAAAATAACAGAGGAGTTTACTAGATGGCAAAGGTGCACCCGAACGTCGCCGTGCCAGAGTCGCCGCCGGCTGGAGCAGTCGTCGAGGAGGAGCAGCAGCAGCTCACTGTGCTGACGGTATGGCGCAAGTCGCTGCTCTTCAACTGCGACGGTTTCACCGTCTTCGACGCCACCGGCGGCCTCGCCTTCCGCGTCGACCGCTACGGCTCCTCCTCCTACGGTGGGCGCCGCCGCCGCGCGGCCGAGGACGTCGTGCTCATGGACGCCGCGGGGAAGCCGCTCCTCACCGTACGTCGCAAGATCAAGCTGAGCCTGAGCCTCGCGGAGCACTGGGTCTTGTACGAAGGTGACGCGGGCGCCGCGGGCGCGAAGCCGCTCCTCTCCGTGCGCCGCCACCACGTCGGCCTCCACCGCCGTACGTCCGACAAGACGCTCGCGCACATCACGCCTCTTGGATCCTCCTCCTCCTCGGGCACCGATGCCGCGTTTTCGTACGTCGTGGAGGGGTCTTATGGACGTCGCAGCTGCGCGGTCCGGGACGCGCGCGGCGCCTCGGCGGCGGAGGTGCGGCGGAAGGAGTCGGTGGGGGACGACGTGTTCCGGCTGGTGGTGGCGGACCACCGCATGGGTGCGGCTCTGTCCATGGGCGTCGTCATCGCCCTGGATCAGATGTTCGGTGGCGCTTCGTCGCGGGCGTCGTTGCTGCCCAGGTGCTGGTCTGCGCAGGACTACTAGGCGGAGTAGTGCTGCCCCACCACATGGCAATTGGGGCTCTTCGCAAGGGGAAAGTGACTGACCCCATCTGTCGGCGTGAGCACAGCTTTAGGTGCCGAGCCTGCATAACAGATGATTAAAATCTGTTTTTTTTTTCATTTTAAGTCGGAGAAAATTAAGATTTAGGAAGGCTATGGGAAGTGTTTACACGATTGGAGAAAATGCAAAGTGTGTACACAGATGATGCTAAGAAAAGTGTGTACATGGTGTGTAATGTCATCGGTACTAATTAAACTAACTTTTATTAACAAAATAACTTCAACACGCCCTTTATTACTCGTGCCGTCCCAAAACAAGTGAGTTTCATTTATCTAAATTTGCATGTATCTATACATAAACGTATCTAGATATATATAAATCTAGACAAACTCACGTCTTGGGACGGAGGGAGTACCATGCATGGGGCCACAAAGTGTACATCAATGAAACATAGAAAAGAAATTAGGACATGTACAATGGGATAATATCAGTCTTTCCTTAAAGGTGTCACGTTGGATTTTTATTTAGTTGGAGGAGAGAATTGAGAAAGGAAAGATTGTCTTCTCTTAGCTAAGTGATGATTCTTAGATAATAAGACTAGTTTCACTATTTTATCCCGTGTCTTCACTTATTTACTCAATTTCCTACTAAAATTTAATTAGTTCTTGTTAGTTGCTAGAGAAGACATTAAGAGATAATCCATTGTACCAGACTTATTTTTATTATCTTGATGGGGGAATACCAATCGAGGTATACCCACGAAGCAGAGTTGCCATGGCGGATTGACTCGTCAAATATAGCGATTGGCACATACTAGACCTGGACGACTCGCCGACTGAAGGCCCAAGATAACGACTCTAATACAAAGCCCATTACTAGTATGCTTGTAAACCCTAACTGGCTACATATATAAATCCACCAGGGGCATCCCTTTGGAGCAATCTCTCACACATCATATTAGATCTTATTAGACATAGTCTCTCCTTCCGCCTATGGTGACTCCCTTGTAAAAATAATCTATGATCATATACTGGATTGATAGCATGAAGTAGCGATCCTTCATCGAGGGGACGTGAACCTGGTTGCCTCGTGTGCCAATCTCGCTCCCGAATTCTCCTACATCGTCTTGCCTCCTGTACGTAAGCTATCCCTGTAGTATATGTTGTGTTCATACCACAACAATCTGCTCTAATGGCGTGAAGGGTTAAGAGAAGACTTATCTTCTCTACCATTCTACATGTACTTATAAGATCTTGATGGGAGCACTACAAAATACTAAGTTAATAACTTCCAAATATCCAACTAAATCTTCCGTATAGATACTATGATGAGCCATGTGTCACTAGTTTTTTGTAAAAAGAGATTGATTTGTGGTCTGGCTGCAAAAGGTAGGGAACTAGATTTAGGATTTGAAAAGTGGTTGGCTCATCATTTTTTTGCATAGCTCAGAGACAAATTGCAGCTTGGGGAAACCTAAAATCTCGAGAAAAAAAACTTCACAGTTTGAAAACCCTCCAAACATATTTGCATGTGAAAATCATAAGGGTGTTGTATGAATAATTCTTCTCTAAAAAGCGAGCGTGTGCTCCAGAGCAAACTTTAAAGTTTTCTCTTTATGTTAGAAATTTCGGTAGGAATGATGGACATTGTGCTAGTGCGTGATAAAAGGCGTATTTTTTTGACAAATCTAGCCTCTCGACAAAACTAATGCCTCATCTGACCTCTTGGCAAAACTATTTTGGAATCTGACTCCAAGGTTTGGCGCCAATTAAAATGGAGATAAATTCGTGCGGTTCGGTGCCACTTAACTCTGGGACGGCAGGGACGTGCGTCATGCTAGCTCGGCACCATTTGATCTGCCGCTGACGTCCCTAAAGTTGTCATGTTTTGCAAATAAGTCATGCTAAACTATACAACTTTGGCTTCAATTTAGTTGTCGTCGAACCCAGGAATCATATTCAGATATAGTTTTAAGGAGTCGGATGCGAGATTAGTTTTTTTTATGGGGCAGATTTGTCAAAAATACATCAAAGATGGTGTAACACGACGAAATGATGTTTAATTGACTTTTGAGTGGATATGGCATTACAGAACTACAGATGCATGCATACAGGCTCGGGGAAGTGGAGGGAGAGCAAAATATGCATCAACCGTGTTGACTAACAACTAACAAGCACTCCCATGATGATTCACCGTCCAATACTACATCTAGGAAGATTGTGGTCGTTACCCCTTGCCGCAGCTTTGCATGCACAAACCAGATAGCAACATGACAAACAAGATCCAACAGGCGTATGTATATCACCTCACGCACATGTAACCATAAAAGGTTTGCACATTTGTTTGGTGAGTTGACCTTAATAATGTCGCAAATACGTCCATGCACGCCACTTATCCATGGTCGTGCAGTGGTGGATCCAGAAACTTCCGGAAGCATGAGCGAACAAGATTAACATGCAAATTCTTCAGACATAATCACTATAAAAATCTATAGAAACGCAAGATTTGTGCTGTCAGTAAGCCTGGTCAGCTGCCCAGGCTGGAGAGGTGTTGGGTCCGCCATGTCGTTGTGCCATACTTCTAGTATGGATATGTACGCTAGTCGAGCTAAGTGAAACTGCCTACTGGCGGGCATCCTGAGAAGGATTTGTGGTATTTGGCAATCTGTGCATGCTGAGTAGGTTTTCCATCAACTCCGTGATTTATAATCGATAAAAATCTTCAGCAGTATATGCTCACACACACGCATGCCTAGGCGCCATACTTATATACGCCCTCTATTGAAAATTATAAGATAATTTAGCTTTTTTTCTTGAAACACAATAGCTCTTTCAGTGTTGAGGTTAAAAGTTAAAACATCTTATATTTTAGAACATGATCATTAAATAGCCTGAATAAAATATCCACACATACCTTAAGCCATTAGTAGGTTTACCACTCGGCAATCCTCACCCACTACACAAACAATACACTGATATTTCAGTCAAGCATAATCGACCCGGCCTCCAAGTAGTCCACTTGATCCCTGCTTGGCCTAACTAAAACACGAAAAAATATAAGTACAACTATAAGCATCATGCATGGTTCATGGTTGCACAGTTGCATATATGCGTACCAGCATCATGACAGCCACAAATGAGCTTAAGTGGAGTCAAATTTATCAACTTGTCTACTAGCAAGGACATGGTTGGTGGAGCTGTGGCGTTGTGTATGGAATCTTGAGTTGAGCTATGGCACCACCACCCTTGAAGGATACTACAAGGGATATTTTTTCCTAAGCGTGACCTTCGCATAGAGCTACCAATACCTTAGGCAGGCGTGTGTTGATTATGCTGATGAGCAGATTATAATATCGCCTTTTCATTTTTCCTTTTTGTGCTAGTGAACTTGTATCGGCTATGTACATCTTGACTATGGTGTAATAATTAAAACTTCTTAACTAATATCACTCATTTAAAAAAATTGTGACAGCGCGCGTTGGCTGTTCCCTCCCATGCTTACAGGGCGCTTGTCTGAATTATCTGTTGTCTGTCGGCGCCCACCTCCTTTGGATGCACTAGCAATCAAAAGACGCAAATTGCAACGCACCGCATGTGCCATGGGCGACTCAGCAAAATGCCCCACAGACACTGGACTCTGCATTTTCGGTTTAGTACGGGTAGTGCTAGTCTCTTTGCCTGCCATAGATGGTCCGACCTCCGACGTCTCTGCTAACTGTGTTCCCGTGCAGAGGAACAGCTGGATCGATCGGCTCACATCCACGTACCCCTAGAACCAATATCCCTAGAAAGATTTTTTACTGTGCTCTCACCCGCGCGCGCGTGCTCATTCTATACATGTACCATCACCTGAATTTGCTAACTGGATGCATGCATTCGTCTTCCGTAGCGTAAAGTGCCATGGGACCTCAAACCGTGTAGCCACCCCTTTGACCACCGCTATTTAATTGGTCTCAACGATGCTTCAGAGCTACTCTCTTCTTTCTAAATTAGAACACATATTAGTTTTGGTCAAATCCAAATATAATAAATTTTAACTAAATATCTATATGAATATCTACGATATCAACTCAATATTATTAGAATCACCATGTACTATATTATTCATATTATATGTATTTGCCATTATAAAAGTTAGTATGTTTTTACATATAGCTGGGACAAGGCGTAACGCAAAGTTAAAATGCTAAAAAAATTCAACAAAAAAGTTTGGCGCGTACATCTTGACATTTTGTATGGTCACTCACGGAAAACTGATATGTTTTGTGTCGTGTGTAAAAAAGACATAATTTGGCACTTAAAAAATGCGGGTAAGGTGACATATCTTTCTCCTTTTCATACAGGACATAAAACATAACGCTTTTCCACGAAACGAGCACATAGAATGTCAAGATCTATGCGTCCAAAAAAATTGGCATTTAAATAAAAAAAGCTAGCGGTAGCATATACACCCGAGATCAAACATGGATTTCTGATATAGTTGAACAAACTTTATAAATGTTAACCAATTAACTTGGAAACCTGGAAAGAGAGTACTCTAAATCGACCAACTGAACAGCGTAGCTGATCGACACTCCATGTGACGCGCATACTAGCTCACTTAACGTGTGGTACGTACTGTGCATGCATGCCGTCGGGTTTAGCTACGTGAAAAAGCTAAGGGTCCTAGCTGGCTCGATGCCGACATGGCAGAGAATGGAAAGAAGACAAGGAGAACACTTCAGGAGTCACATGTTTAATTTCTCTGAAGTAGTATAGCCGAATGTTGGTCCGAGACACTTGGGGTATATGCTAGCTAGCTAGCTAGTGGGTTAATCCGGTAGGACATGCCGTCGTATCATTTCATCCGGATCAAATTAACATGTTGCAGCTGATATAGCATATCCCTGAATAATTTTACTTTCTGTTCAAAAAGAAAATTTTCTGGCTCATAGTAACTTGCTAACTAGCATATCCCTGCGCAGTTTCGTCTGGATCATATAACTTGCTAGCATATGCCATATCAAGATTTTTGATCAACAATGCTTATGAATTTCTATCATATCTCGCCATATCTATCAGCAATGCTTATGAATTTCTGCTACAAACTAGTGTACAAGAATGAACCATGGGCATGTTGGGAAAATTAGCATTTAAACACATCACCATACAACAACATTTGTGTTGTAAAACAATTTGAGTCAAATATGCACCAGGGGCAAAAATGTCTTTTTATCTCCCAATTAACACCGTTAGTTCTCAAAATGCACTAGAGTGTCATATAAGGCATCAAAATTTACACCAATTGTCAAATAGGGAAGTCAAAATTTCACAGTGTCAAATCCATATTTGATAGTAGTGTCAAATAAGGAATTTTCGCATGAATCAAACGGTATGTATAGCTAAGTGGAATCGAAAGCATATGTAGGCATGTAGTCAAACTACTCGCCCCGTTTAGAAATATAAGACATGTTAGCTTTGTGAAATAAATATATCTAGACGCTTTTTACTGTATAGGTTCACTCCGTACCTCTACGAATCTATACACTAAAAGACGTCTAGATACATTCGATTCACAAGGAAACGTCTTATATTTCTGAATGGAGGGAGTACTTGTCAAATTTGAATTCCAAAATCATGTAATTTACATATATGCGGTGACAAGAAATTCAATTGTAATTCTATGAACAAATGTAGTACTCCTCTGACCCAAATTAGTTGACTTAGATTTGTCAAGATACGATTGTATCTAGACAACATTTAATATTAGATACATCCCGTATCTCGATAAATTTGAGACACCTAATTTAGATCGGAGGGAGTATTTTATTTTCCTCAAGGAACCGGATGATTACAATATGCTGACACATCCTCTAAATTAAGAAAATTACGAAGCGGGATCGTATGCGCACGTACATGCGACGTTTGATGACCCTTGCTTTGGAGGCAAGGTATACAACTTTCTTTCCTTGCCGCAGCATCCCACTATGGAGTATGGACCATATCGTTTCGACTTTTATCCATTGAAACTTTAACAAGATTACAAAGTGATCGAATTAAGTCGATTGGTGCTGCTAGCTAGGTCAGAAATAAATTCCTTGCACGGCCGGCCAGCCGCCCGTCTACGTGATTTATCCTGATTCCTGGATCTTTTTAGACAATTCAAAGATTACATATATGATTAACATCTAAGACAAACATGCCTGTCAAGCAATTTTGCACAAAGAACTCCACAGATAAAATTACAATTCCACTCTTGGTGAAAGTTGTACCTCACCGAACCGTCGTCCTCGTCATCCGCCGCCACCACAACAGCGTCGAAGAAAGAGGCGAACAACCATCGTACCTATATCTGGGAGAGCACCTTCGTATACAAGGATGCTTTTCGAGCCGATGAACCGGGTCTTCGCAAGCGACGAGTCCGAGACTTTGTGGCACGTTGGCTGGGGATCTTCCCCGTGGTCACCAGATCCTAACACCACCATCTTCATCTAACGAAGTCGGAGAAGAGAAACACCGTCGTCTGCCGTCTTCCACACGCACAACTGCAAGACACCAAACACAACTACAATAATCGACATGGATGCCACCTGTGAGAGTGTCGATCGACTGCCACCAGACACGAATCTTGCTAGATCCAGAGGCCGGCGAGAAGACCGAGCCACTGCCCCCCGACGCCACCGATAAGAGCGACACCGAAAAGGGGAAAGAGTAGGGGCAAATTATCATGACGCGGTGCAGTATCCTCCATGAAAGTAGCACCGCAAGGAAGCACTAGGCCGCCCTAACTACAGGCTGGATCCCAGGG
The DNA here is from genome assembly GCA_916181665.1 of Avena sativa. Classification (NCBI taxonomy): domain Eukaryota; kingdom Viridiplantae; phylum Streptophyta; class Magnoliopsida; order Poales; family Poaceae; genus Avena; species Avena sativa. The sequence goes on from OV702290.1 coordinate 371,095,664, forward strand.
TCCCCACCCCCTCTCGTCAACGGAGCAGAGGAGGTAGGGACCGATGGGGGCTGCTATAGTCGGGGGTAGAGATGCGATCGTCCAAATCGCTTTTTTCCAATTTCACAACAAATGGGAAAATGGGAAAGAATAAACGATTTATTATCTCTTGATACTTCTCTGTTGTTTCTGGTCAACCAAGTTGCACAACTTTATAAGGATAAAAATGAGCCAGTGTCCGGTTCATTATTGACAAACAGATTCTCCTCCTTGGATCAGGGTTTTGTCCAGCTATATTAATATAGCAATCACACTATACAAGTTGGGACCATTGCTGGGACAAACAACACAATCCAGCCGAAGAGAAAAGCAAGAAAAAGAAAAGAGAAAGTAATACTGACAGTGTCGGATCGACGAAAGCAATGTTGACCTGAAACCGCCGCGCCCTCCTGATAACTACCACCACACTCCTAAGCCTCTGAAACATCGTGTACCAAGCAACACCTTCAAGAAGGAATGCGACAACGACGACGCTGCTGGTCGGACTGGTCTTAGGATTTCTCCCTGCACACGGAGAGGGGTGTGGAAGAGGTACACCTGACGCCCTTCCGAAGGAACGGTGGCACCTGCAGGAGTCACTGCGTCAGTGTCGGCAACGTCTTGTAGTCACCATCGTCATCTCACCATGGCGACGCCGTGAGGTCGGTCGGATCGAGAGAAAGAGTCGTAAACAAGGGGCGGTAGTATCTCATCCACGCGGGAGAGAACAACCTCCACCGCTGTAGGCGGTAGCTGGACGAACACATCGGCAAGCGCACACTAGGGAAATCATTAGAGCCGGGGCGATCGCAGCGTAGCCACCTGGAGGACGTCCTCCACCGCCAGGGGCCAGTGCTGAACCGGTCGCGGCAGCAGGGACACAATAGGCCGAGCTGGCCCGGCCAGACCCAAGTCAGGTCCGTGAAGTCCCCATCACCAGTGCACGCTGCAGCGCGTAGGTCACCGCCGTTGATACCCTCTTGTTCGGCACCCAAGGCCCGACCGAGTCCAGATCGGACCCGTGAAGCTCTGCCGCCTCACTGCAGTAGGCGTGGGGCCGTCACCCACACCCCCATCATGACCTACTCCTCAGTCCAACCGTAGGTGGCGCGTCAGAGCCTGTCATAGCCCGCCCTGACCCAGATCGGGCCCAAAAGGGCCCAGATTTTATGGGCATGTACAGCCATCAGCCAGGGCCATGAACACCGCCGCCTGCACCACCAAACTGGCGGGGGGCGTCCGTCCCGCCGCCACATGAACCTACGCCGAAGCGCCGCCGGCCCACCTGCACCGTTGCCGAAGCCGAACCATATTGCACAGCTACCGAAGGAGGTCGTGTGAGGACGTAGCGCATGTGTGCTCCACCGCCTCCACCACGAGGTGCCGCCTTGTCCGCAGTCGCCGGCCCACCGCGTGAGGGGAAGAGGGGCCGTCACTGAGGTCACCTGCCGTCGATGTAGAGCCGCCCAGCATAGCCTTCTCGTGGGCGGAAACCAAGAGATCCGTCGCCTCCACCGCCGGCGGGGAGGGGAGGGGTTGGGCGTGGCTGCGGTGGAGACCCTTGGTCGCCTGGGGGGGGGGGGGAGGGGGGGAGTTTTTTTTTTCCTCACTCTGCATCGTGACAAACAGCATCGAGGAAAAGTAAGTCGATTGAACTCACAAGTATGCACGACTAGCTAGACAAAGACAAGCCATGCATCCCGTGCTCCTCTCCACCTCATCTATCTTCCCGTCCAGCCCAACTCGTATATAAATCCCTCCTGCGTGGCTACCTCTACTCTTCTCATTATCTACCTCTCCTCTCGCCTGCAAATCGGGAGCACATCGCATCGATCGAGCTTCCCTCGCCGCGCACCGAGCTAGTCTAAGCTAGGAAGAAATAAAATAACCAGAGTCAACCAGATGGCCAAGGTCCACCCGAACATCGCCGTGCCACTGACACAGGCTGGAGCCGTCGCGGAGGAGGAGCCTCAGCAGCCCACGGTGTTGACGGTGTGGCTCAAGTCTCTGCTCTTCAACTGCGACGGATTCACCGTCTTCGACGCCACCGGCGGCCTCGCCTTTCGCGTCGACCGCTACGGATCCTCCACCGGAAGCCGCCGCCGCGCCGAGGACGTCGTGCTCATGGACGCTGCCGGGAAACCGCTCCTCACTGTACGTCGCAAGATCAAGCTGAGCCTGAGCCTAGCGGAGCACTGGGTCTTGTACGAGGGCGACGCGGGCGCCTCGGGCACCAAGCCGCTCCTCTCCGTGCGACGGCACCACGTCGGCCTCCACCGCCGCCGGTCCGACAAGACGCTCGCGCACATCACGCCGTTGGAATCTTCCGCCGGTTTGGGGGCGTACGTGGTAGAGGGGTCGTACGGGCGGCGGAGCTGCGCGGTGCGGGACGCGCGCGGGGGCGGCGCCGCAGCCGTGGCGGAGGTGCGGCGGAAGGAGTCGGTAGGGGACGACGTGTTCCGGCTGGTGGTGTCAGACCACCGCATGGGCACGGCTCTGTCCATGGGCGTCGTCATCGCCCTGGACCAGATGTTCGGCGGCGCTTCGTTGCGGACGTCGCTGCTGCCCACGAGCTGGTCGACTTAGGAGCACTGGCTCGGTTAGTGGCTGCCAGCTGGTGCGGCCCCACGTGGCAATCAGGGTCTTCGCAAGGGGAAAGCTACTGGCCCCACCTGTCGGCTTGAGCACAGTTTTGGATGCCCAGCCCGCAAATCAGATTATTAAAATCTGTTTTTTTTTATTTAGAGGGAGAAAAGCAAGAACTGTGCAGCGTTCATGATTAGGAAGGCTATATGCAAAGTGTGCATAGATAAGGCTAAGCTGTAAAATAAAATACAACACATATGATGCTAAGAAAAGCATGTACTCCACATGGAAATGTAATGCACTGTGTACTCAATATGATGCTAAGACTAATCACAATGGACTGTATCATAAGGTACTATCATGCATATGATACTAGTGTATGATACTACATCTATAGTGCACGGTATCATATACTAGCATCATGGTCTTCTGATATTTATTAATTTATAGAATCTCAATACAAACTATGTTTAAGATTTATTTGACACTATTTTTTTTAGTTTTACATGCTATAATACGGTATCTACCTATGATACCATCATGATCTCTCTTATCATTAATTACAATGTCATATCAGCTTTTTTGCATGCATGAAATGCATGATACTACTTATGATAGTCTTGTGACTAGTCTAAGATGAGCTCCACTTCATCCAGACAACTTCTCCGTAACAAAATTTTCTTAAATGTAGCATCATTGGTAGACTAACTTGTTCTAATGAAACGCTTCAACATGTTATTTATTAGTGATGTGTTAGTTCTTAGGTGTTTTATTAACTTGTTAAGTCTCAGTCACCTCTTTCACCATGAGGTCTACCTCGTGATTCATGTGATTTGAGAGTTTGCATGTGGGTTGCAACTGAGAAAATGTTCATGCAACATAATTTTTTTTTTCACGCGGTACAATTTTTTGTTCGTGCAGTATAATTTTTTGTGCACTTATAATTTTTAAATTTTGAGGTTAAAATTTGTTCATATATCACAAATATTATGATGACGTCAGCCGAGTGAGGTTTAACTAAATCTCAATCTAGTGAGCTCTAGGCGCTCCCTAATTATTGTCATAACATCACAAATAATACATCAAACTAGTTCCTTCAAAAAAATAGTGGCTCCGATACATAAAATAAATTACAAGATCTTGATGGGAGCACTAGAAAAGACTAAGTTAATTTTTTTCAAAAAAATTGAAATAAATCTTGTGTGTAGATATTATGACAAGCCACGTGTCTTGCAATTTATTGCTAAAATCTGTCATTGATATGCGGTCTCGACAAAAGATGTAGTGACCATGAATTGAAAGTGTGGTTGGGTTTGTTATTATTTGCACATCTCACAAATCAACCGTGGTTTCAGGAAATCTAGAATCTTGAGGGAAAAACATTCAAAGTTTGAAAAAAAATTTAAAGTGATGTTCACATAGAATTATTTTGGATTTTTGGAAGAATACAAATAAAAGGTAAATAGGGAGCGTTTACTCTGAAACACACTTTAAACCTTTCACGGTAGTATTCCCCACCACTGTCGCCCCCACCTCTCTCTATCTCTGTGTGTGTGTGCCTAGGGCAGCAGGCTCCTCTCCCCGCCTCTTCGGCGAGTCCGATGTTGAGATTGGGTGAGGGACCCTCCCCCTTGTATAGCAGTAACTAGGTTATGCAAGTTTTGGTGTTTTCCCCGGTGTCAACTGGCGTGATGCCTTACAAGATCTCGTAACTGCAGTCTATGAGCTGGTTTGGGCAGCGGGTGGTGGTGGTCAGGCTGCTCGTGGCGCTCCAATGGAAGGACATGGAGGCGGGCGGCAACACTGCTGCTACAATCCCTTCAATAAAGGTCAGTATGTGCTCCCTGGCTCGAGGTGTTGTGGTCAGTGGCGGAGCTAGGGGGACCAGTAGGTGCCCTGGCCCCCCTATGCATGGTATTGCAAGCGATTTTTAAGCCTATAAAGCTAGATTAGGTGGGATTTAGTAGAAAATTACATGTTTGGCCCCCTCTAACAAAAGATTAAGCATGTTTGGCCCCCCTTAATTCTCAATCCTGCCTCCGCCCCTGGTTGTGGTCGGTGTTCTTCCTTGTCCTGGCCATCGAGGAGATGGAGAAGACGGGAAGAATCGACGTGCAGACACCCTTTGCTAATATGCGGAAGATGAGGTAGTGGAGACTACAACGGTGTTCTGCAGTGCATCCACCATGGCCTTTCACGGGTCAAGCGCCGCTTGCCACCAACTTTTCTAGACGAATGGCAGCCACTCCGAGTTCCGGTGACATATGCTTCCTAGTGCCATCCCCCTCTTAACCTCCAGGCCGGAGTGCCACATGGGAGGCCCTTCATCAGCTTCGACGCGGGAGCTCCATCTACATCACCCTAAGCGGTCTTGTCCCTGGCGGTGGCGTCGATGCCCGTGCTCTAAAGTTTCAGTTTGTTTCCGGTGGAAGACTTGACTGTGAATTTCATTTTCTTTTCGAGGTCATGTATGCAAGGTTGGAGGATAGTGTTGAATTTTCTGTTTTCTTTGAGTTTCTCCTTGTAACATGTAAGCCCACCCCTGAAGATTAATGCATTTTCTAGGACATTCCCCTGTAAAAAAAATCATGGTATGCATGCTTTCCCTACCAAAGATGGACATTGTGCTAGAGTGCGATAAAAGGTCGTGCAACACCCAGACATGATGTGGAGTTGACTCTTGATCGGATAAGGTACAGGTGCATGCGTGCATGCTGAAGAGCAAAAAAATATGCAGCAACGACGTTGGCTTACATGCGCACTCTCATGATGATTCACCATCCATTACTCTGTCTAGGAAGGATGTGGTCTGCTAATTAAGCTATCTTAGCTACCACTTGGCATGCACAAACGCAAAGCAACATGACAAACAAGATCCAACATGCACCTCACTCACCAGTAACCAACAAAAGGTTCGCACATTTGTTTGGTGAGTTGACCTTGATCAAAAGTAGCATGCATATACATCCACGCCACTATCGAACCATGCCTCATACAGTTTGCTGCTCCATTTGCTGCTTTTAATCGACGTGTGGCATTAGTTGGCATTGGAAACTGCCTATTGGCCGGCCTCCGAGTAGCGATTTAGGGTCTATGTGTGCTGAGTAGGTTTTCCATCAATACCGTGATTTAGTAACTGATATCCATCCGTATATGAGCACACGCACTAGCTATGCCTAGGCACCATATATTTTTATGGGATTATTATTATACGGCATGAATCAAAGCTAGTACGGAGTACTACACATGGAGTGTGTGTCTTCATCAACATACATTAAGCCATTAGTCCACTCGGCTATTCTCACTTGCACAAGAAAACTCTAAATTTTAGTCAAGCATAGTTGACCGTACCTTCCCAAAGTCCACTCGATCCACAGGCCCAATTAAAAGACAAAGAAATGTACTCCTATATGAGAAGCATGCTACAGATATGCGTGCCAACATCACGACAGCCACAAAGGTGCTTATTGATCAAGCTGTCGACAAAACACATCGTGGGAGCAGGTGTCGCTGTGTTTGGCTGATGAGGCGTGACAGCGCGCGCTGGCTGGCTGTTCCCTCCCAAGCTTACACGCTGCATGTCGAAACTGTGTCATGTCCACCTCCTTTAATTAGATGGAGTGCCAGCAAGAGACCCAGTACCGACCCAGGTGCATGCATTTGTCATGTGTGCAATGAATGGTATAGAACCTGCTAGGAAAAAAAGATGCGTCGTTGCAAACTAACTTGTGGTTGGGTGGATAGGAGGATGGTTGTATCCTAGCCCATCAGAGTTTAAACCCCAGGTTTGACACTATGTGTACATAAAAAAGGCAGAATATTTTTTTAGTGGGAGACGACGTTCCCGTCGACAGCGAGGCGCCCTGGTGACTTCGTCAATCTCAAGACCCGCTCTGCCGGCTCAGACTATCGGAGGTGCTCATAGGGGTAGGGTGTGCGTGTGTGCGTTCATATGGGTGGATGTATGTATGTATTGTGAGCGTCTACAATTGTACTATGTTTCTCAAAAAAAAAAAAGGATTCGTCGTGTTCTACGACCCGCCTCATAGGTGACACTTTTCAAATTATAATAAGTTGTTTAGCTTACCAAAATATTATACTATAGCTTAAATCCGAGAAAAAACGGGTCATCTAAGGCCGTCTGCCCGCGCACGTGTTTCTGTCCTTCTGATCTTTACTCTTATGAGTGTTGACCGAACTCTTACGAGCTGGTCCTTCCCGTCCCCGCCCCCACCCCCACCTCGATCATGTTACCCTCCACCTGACCTCCCGAGTCCCGAGCTCCTGCCTATCCTAGCCCCTCCCCCGTCTCCTCAGCAACATGCGCCGCCCCCTCCGCTCTCGAGCTCTCTCACCTATGCTCTCTCCGTGCCCCTCCATTCACGATGCCACCGCCTCCCGTCAAGCTCCCGCATCCAGCATCAACCGCCTCTGCTTCCCCTCCTCAAACCTTTCCAGTACCGATTCAACATCGTCCCGATCTCATGCACCCGTCCACCGCCACACTTTCCCGGTGGTGAGGAAGATAAGGAGGAGGTGAACGCATGGGACAGTTGGGGTGAGAGAGGGGGCGACGCGGGTAGAGATGCTCCTATGCAGGACTACGCGAAGATGTCGCATCATCCTTACCGCTTTGACTAGAAAAATCAGACACGAATGGCGGAAAAAATGAATTGAAAAGGAGAAGGCCCCTCCGCTCCCGAACTCTCCCTCTCATCTCCGCCCCATCCACTCACGAGGCCACCGCCTCCTGTCCAGCTCCCGCATCTAGCGTCGGCCGCCTCTGCTTCCTCGCCTCGAACCTGCACAATACTGATTCAACATAGCCCCCGACCTCGCACATTCATCCGCCGCCACGCTCTGCCGGTGGTGAGGAAGATAAGGAGGAGGTGAGCGCGTGGGACGGTTGGGGTGAGAGAGAGGGGCGGCGCGGGTAGAGACGCTCCTATGTGGGACTCAGGGCTGGTCCTGAGATTTTAGGGGCCCGGGGCGAGAAATTCTTTTGGGGACCTTACATTATTGAATGAATCAACTACATTCTCAGAGCAACTTACATTGTTATCTTGTCGGTGTTGATAGTTTCATTAGCTGGTTGCTCTTGTTCCACAACAATTATCGCCAATTCATCATTCAGATTTATCGACGGACCACCATCAGCCTTGGAAATTTTGTAGATATCTCCTCTATGTGATTATAGCAAACACAGACACATATTTTGTTCTTTTCCTTTTGACGTGTCTGTCTCGACCAGGACGGCATGATAAGATGCTGAAAAACCAATTTACATTAAATATTGAATGGCACAAACTATATATGCATCATGTATATGTAGGTAGATATTAAGAAATAACAATACAATATTCCATATACCTCAGATTGGTCAAACAACGATCTGTGTTTGAGTACAGCGCTTAGACATGTGAAAGAAATATGTGTGACATATTCTCTTGATCCGGATCCCCGCAAATTGAAATCAGTGAGAGACGACAATTAGCCAATTGACGATCAGAAATCAATATTAGGAGAAAACGAGAACCCTAGACTAACGGACTATTACTGTCATACCGTGTTAGGGCTAGAAGATTGAATATCAGATCGCTATATCACGAAGAACCGAAGAACCTGGCCCTGGGCGCCGCATGCGGCCAGTTGGTCGGGTCTGTCACTGGCGGCCTGCCGCGGAGTCTAGTCGAGCACGGAGGAGATCGCAGGGATCGCAGGAGTAGAGACACGAGTTGATGTCAATTGCTTACTCAATATGTTGAGCTCGTTGGGGAACCCAAGAGGAAGATATGATGAGTATAGCAACAAATTTTCCCTCAGTTATGAAACCAAGGTTATCGAACCATTAGGAGTAAGGAAACACCTCCAAAGGTGTTGTTTCCAACTTGGAATCCTGCACAACACAATCACAGAACTTTGCCCCCAACTTACAGTGAGATTGTCAATCTCACCGATTTTACTGAAAACAAAGGATTAAACGTATTGTGTGGAAGATAGTAATTGCTTTGCAAAAAGTAAACAGAAAACAATAAATAGCTTTGTAGATTGATGGTAAAATAAAGGACCGGGGTCCATAGTTCACTAGTGGTGATTCTCCTTAAGATAGATGACATGTTGGGTGAACAAATTACAGCAGGGCAATTGACAAACATCGAGAAAGCATACATGCATATACTAATCATCTTGACTCCTATGAGATTTGATTGGGCATTACAACATTATACATAGACTGTAATTCAACTGCACCTATGACTAATAATCCACCTTCAGGTTATCAATCTGAACCCCCTCCAGTATTAAGTTGCCAGCAACAGATAATTGCATTAAGCATTGTGTGTAAAGTAAACATACGATTGTTCTATGAACAAAGGATTGTTGTTTTCTCCCTAGTAGCAACAGCACATCTAGTACCTTAGAGATTTCTGTCACTTCCCCAGATTACTAGAGGCATGAACCCACTATCGAGCATAAATACTCCCTCTTGGAGTTGCTAGCATCTACTTCGCCAAGATAGCTACTAACAACGGAAAGCATGCAAGATCACAAATAACAAAGACATGATAGAATCAATAATCAATCTGAAATAGCATCTCAATATCCATCAGATCCCCGCAAATACAACATGTAAGATTACAAATAGATGATCTTGATCATGAACGGAGCTCACAAGATCTAAACATGGTAGCACAAAGGAGAAGAACCAACCATCTAGCTACTACATGGACCCGTAGTCCAAGGATGAACTACTCACGCATCACACCGGAGGCAGGCATGGTGATGAAGAAGGCCTCCACGATGATCTCTCCCCTCCGGCAGGGTGCCGGGAAGAGCTTCAGATCCCTCCCGATCTAGGGATGGAGATGATGGCGGCTACAGATTCTTTCGTGGAATTTTGATCGGGTACTTAGGATTTCTGTATCGGAGGCTTCTTATAGGCGAAAGGGGAGGCCGAGGGGGTACCCTAGGCGGCCGCACCACCCCCTGGCGTGGGCCAGGCTTGGCCGCGCGGCCAGGTGGTGTGGCTGCCCTTGGCCCCTCTCCGTCTCATCTTCTGGCTCTGTGTCCCCCTCGGTGAAATATTGACTTTGGCTTTTGTTCCGTCCAATTCCAAGAATATTCATTTTCTGACTTTCTAGAACCAAAAACAGCAGAAAACAGGCAACTAGCATTGTGGCATCTTGTTAATAGGTTAGTCCAAGAAAGTGTATAAAAATACTCCAAAGTGTGGACAAAACATAACAAAGTAAATATAAAACAAGCATGGAACATCAAAAATTATAGATACGTTTCCAACATATCATCGATCAAGTACTTTCCTGGAGGTTGCTCATTATGAAGAATGCTTTTTTCTCATCTCTTTTCTCATTATAGATGGCCTCTTTTCTCATCTTTTTTTCTTTTTCTCAGTGTCTATCTCTTTTTTATAAGAAGAATGCTTCATAGATTGCTTATTATGGTTACGCTGCAGGTTTCCACCATGATTAGGCATGGATTAGACCAGCGGCCCAGGCGTTTATCTAACACACATACATAACTCCATGGACTTACAAGCTCCCCTTTCTTTTCACACCGATGACATCCATAAACAAAAGAGCATGATATCAACTTGGTACAATGTACAAGTGCAATGTTGAAAGCGTTCCCCATGACATCATGGTTCTGCTAATTTCCAACGTATAAGTGCAAGCATATACAACATAGATGACACAATGGTTCAAGTTTAATAAGGGCAAGAAAAGTAAAGTGTGCCATCAAGTTCGTGAGAGCTTTAATCACTAGTTTTCTCATAACAAGTTTAATTCGGAAGGTAGATAAAAACATAAATATACTTGGAATAGCAGATGCTACTAGGTATGTATGGTGGACTCTTTTGAATAACTTGGTTTTATTTGGAGTTGGATGCATAAGTGGAACTCATAATTGGTTATGGAGGCTAGTTAAAGACTGGGAGCGACCAAATAAGAGAGCAATAATGGTTACAATCATGCAAAGCAACAAAACATCATTAATTAAAGCATAAAGTGATATTACAAGTTGAAAACTAAAGGATCATAGAGGCTATGGTGACTTGGGATAGTCTTAACCTGGTGTGAGCATGCGCCAAGTCAACCCAAATAAAACATCAAAGGAGAATACCACAATACTATGCTTTAATATGCTAAAACAACGCATGATTCTTTTAAGGCACATTAAGCAATCTCAATTGTTTATAACATGTCATGCTACAGCAAAAATCACTAAGCATAAAGCCAAAACAATATAAAGCATGACATGATAAAGTCTAAATCACAGTCAAAAACAAGCTCCTTTTTACCACTTAAGCTTGAACTTTCCTACTCTTTTCCAATCCAAACCAATCTTATTTGAAAAATAATGCATGAATGAGGGGGTCCAAGCAATTTATTCAAGCAAACTAAGCAACCTAAGCAAACGAAAACCAAAAACAAAAACGAAGACGCTCCAAGAACAACACAACTGTGCATGAAACAATAAAAATGAAGTGTTTGGAAGAAACCTGAAATTTTTATTGATGAAGAAGGGGATGCCTTGGGCATCCCCAAGCTTTGACGCTTGTACTTCTTGGATATTTCTTGGGGTAACACGGGTGGAATCCCCAAGCTTGAGCTTTTATCTATTCTTCATCTCATTACATCATTCTTCCCTTACACCTGAAATTTTTCCTTCATACAAAACTTCACACAATCTTCATTAGCAACATTAGTGTACTCAAAATAATAAGTCTTTTGGTTCAGTTACAACACAAGTAAAACTTTCATTAAAACACAAACTACTGTAGCACTTCCCTCAAAAAGCTCGATTTCCCCAAAAAGGAATCAACAAAAAGCAAATGCAAATAATGGCAGAAATCTATCGAAACAGACCAGCAGGTAGAAACCGATTTTTTTGAAGACCTTTTGTTGCTCAAATCGAAAAGTGTTGAACTAACAAAAGTTCTATAACAACCTGGGGTAGAAGCACAAAAAATTACAGAGCAAACAGACATACAGAGATGTTTCAAGAATTTTTACAGCGAAACACAAAAATCTGTTTCGGGACAGCAACTTTATCAAGCATTACTTCTCTCTCATTAGAGGTTACTCTTGGCACAAAAACCACACACAAATGATAAGTAGAGGTTATTACTAAAGCAATAACTTCCAAGACTCAACTAAAACTTTTGGGTTATCTCCCAATAAGTATTTTTCTTTAACGCCTTTAAGTTAGGCATAAGAAGCAAGAAAAGAATCAAGTATTCAAATGAAGAAGCATTAAGAGCAAATTTTGTTTTAATAAGAGAGGCAAAAGGAATCTTCTATCTCTTCTTAGGGAAGTGTTCTATACCTTTCTTGAGTGGGAGTTTATATTTAATGGTGCCTTCTTTCATATGAATAATGGCACCAACAGTTCTAAGAAAAGATCTTCCCAAAGTAATAGAACAAGAAGCATTGCATTCAACATCCAAAACATAGAAATCAACGGGGACATAGGCATTGTTAACCATAATAAGAAAATAATTAATACTCCCCATGAGTTTCTTTTTAGCATTATCATCAAGTGGGACATTTAAATAGCAATCTTCCAATGGTGGCAAATCAAGCATTTCATAAATCTTTCTAGGCATAATAGAAACACTACTATCAAGATCACATAAAGCTTTGAGATAAAAATCATTCACTTTCATATTAATGATGGGTTCCCAGCCATCTTCTAATTTCATAGGAATTGAAGCTTTATGTTTCATCTTTTCTTCTTTAATTTTTATGAGAGCATCAGTAATGTGTTTTGTAAAGGCCATATCTATAGCACTAGCATTAGGACTTTTAGCAAGCTTTTATAGGAACATAATTACTTCAGAGATATTGCAACCATCAAGATCAAAATCATAATTATCATCTAAAGTAGTATAGCTATTGTTTCCCATATTTCGAAGAATTTCAGCATTTTTATTAGAAAAGGTTCCATTGGGTTTAATAGCTTCAGCATTAGTGGTAGTGATAGTAGAAATACTAATATTTCTAGCAATTTCATCTTCTCTTTCCCATTTAGCATGCAACTCAGATAATAGTCTAACATTTTCATCAACTCTAACTTGTATGGCATTTGTAGCAGCAAAGGGTTTTTCAATAGTTTCAAATTTAGCAGCCATTTTATTCAAAGAAGATTGAGCTTCAGACAATGATGCTATATTTCTTTCAGCATTAGAGAGTTTTTCCTCAATAGTTTTATTGAAAGCAGTTTGTTTACTAATAAAATCTTTAAGCATAACTTCAAGTTCAAAGGGCGCACTCCTATTATTGTTGTAGGAATTTCCATAAGCATTACCATTATTGGGAGGATATGGCCTATAATTATTATTACCAAAGTTATTCCTATAGGCATTGTTGCTAAAATTATTGTTTCTAATAAAGTTCACATCAACTTGCTCTTCTTGAGCAACCAAAGAGGCTAAGGGAACATGATTTGGATCAATATGAGTTTTCCCATTAACAAGCATAGACATAATAACATCAATTTTATCACTCAAGGAGGAGGTTTCTTCAACAGAATTTACCTTCTTACCTTGTGGAGCTCTCTCAGTGTGCCATTCAGAATAGTTCACCATCATATTATCAAGAAGCTTTATTGCAACAACCAAAGTAATGGTCATAAAGGTACCTCCAGCAGTAGAATCTAGTAGATTTCTTGAAGAATAATTTAGTCCTGCATAAAAGGTTTGGATAATCATTCAAGCAGTCAATCCATGAGTGGGACAATTCTTTACCAAAGATTTCATTCTTTCCCAAGCTTGAGCAACATGTTCATTACCAGATTGTTTAAATTTCATTATTTCACTTCTCATAGATATAATCTTAGCAGGAGGATAGTATTTTCCAATGAAAGCATCTTTGCATTTAGTCCAAGAATCAATACTATTTCTAGTTAGGGATTGCAACCATTCTTTAGCTTTTCCTCTCAAAGAGAAAGGAAACAATTTAAGCTTAATAATATCTCCATCTATATCCCTATGTTTTTGCATCTCACAAAGTTCAACAAAGTTATTAAGATGAGCAGCAGCATCTTCCGTACCAATACCAAAAAATTGTTCTCTCATAACAAGATTGAGTAAAGCAGGTTTAATTTCAAAGAAAGTAGCTTCAGGAACAGGTGGAGCAATAGGTGTGCACATGAAATCATTGTTGTTGGTGCTAGTGAAGTCACACAACTTAGTGTTTTCAAGAGTAGTCATTTTTTGTATTTTTAATATAAAGAAGCAAACTAGTACAACTGATTTTTTGTGTTTTTGATAAAGAAACAAGAAAAAAGCAGAAATAAACTAAGCAAAACAAATAAAACAAAGTAAAGAGATTGGTTATGAGGGATTACCCTTGTGAATATGTCCTTGACTCCCCGGCAACGGCGCTAGAAAAAGTCTTACTTACTCAATATGTTGAGCTCGTTGGGGAACCCCAAGAGGAAGGTATGATGAGTATAGAAACAAGTTTTCCCTCAGTTATGAAACCAAGGTTATCGAACCAGTAGGACCAAGGAATCACCTCTAAGGTGTTGTTTCCAATCTGGAATCTGATGGCCCAAGATATCTCGAGCTTGTTGGGGAACCCCAAGAGGAAGGTATGATGAGCACAACAGCAAGTTTCCCTCAGTTATGAGACCAAGGTTATCGAACTAGTAGGAGCAAGGAAACACCTCCAAGGTGTTGTTGCCAACTTGGAATCCTGCACAACACAACCACAAAACTTTACCCCCAACTTACAGTGAGGTTGTCAATCTCACCGGTTTTGCTTAAAACAAAGGATTAAACGTATTGTGTGGAATAAAGTAAAAGCTTGCAGAAAGTAAATAGAAAGCGGTAAACGGTTGTAGATTGATGGTAAAAGAAAGGATCGGGGTCCATAGTTCACTATTGGTGGTTCTCCATGAGATAGATGACATGTTGGGTGAACAAATTACAGCAGGGCAATTGACAAACATCGAGAAGTCATACATGCATATACTAATCATCTTGACTCCTATGAGATTTGATTGGGCATTACAACATTATACATAGACCGTAATCCAACTGCATCTATGACTAATAATCCACCTTCAGGTTATCATCCGAACCCCTTCCAGTATTATGTTGCATGTAAAGTAAACAATATGATTGTTCTATAAACAAAGGATTGCTATTTTCTCCCTAGTAGCAATAGCACATCTAGTACCTTAGAGATTTCTATCACTTCTCAAGATTACTAGAGGCATGAACCCACTATCGAGCATAAATACTCCCTCTTGGAGTTGCTAGCATCTACTCGACCAAGATATCTACTAACAACGGAGAGCATGCAAGATCACAAATAACAAAGACATGATAGAATGAATAATCAATTTGAAATAGCATCTCAATATCCATCGGATCCTCGCAAAAACAGCATGTATGATTACAAATAGATGATCTTGATCATGAATGGAGCTCACAAGATCTAAACATGGTAGCACAAAGGAGAAGAACCAACCATCTAGCTACTACATGGACACGTAGTCCAAGGATGAACTACTCACGCATCACACCGGAGGCTTGCATGGTGATGAAGAAGGCTTCCAGGGTGAATTCTCCCCTTCGGCAGGGTGTCGGGAAGAGCTTCAGATCCCTCCTAATCTAGGGATGGATATGACGGTGGCTACAGACTCTTTCGTGACATTTCGATTGGGTACTTAGGATTTCTGTATCGGAGGCATCTTATAGGCGAAAGGGGAGGCCGAGGGGGTGCCCTAGGCGGCCACACCACCCCCTGGCGCGGGCTAGGCCTGACCGCGCGGCCAGGTGGTGTGGCGTCCCTCTGGCCCCTCTCCGTCTCGTATTCTGGCTCTGTGTCCCCCTCGGTGAAAAACTGACTTTGGCTTTTGTCCCACCCAATTCCGAGAATATTAATTTTCTGACTTTCCTAGAAGCAAAAACAGCAGAAAACAGGCAGCTGGCACTTTGGCATCTTGTTAATAGGTTAGTCGAAGAAAGTGTATAAAAAGTACTCCAAAGTGTGGACAAAACATAAGAAAGTAGATAAAAACCAAGCATGAAACATGAAAAATTATGGATACGTTTGCAACGTATCAACATCCCCAAGCTTAACTACTGCCCGTCCTCGAGTAGGTATGTGATAAAAAGAAATAATAATTTTTGAGGTGACATGCACCATCATAAACTGGATCAAAGTATTTGTAAAACATTGATAGCTGGGATCATAGTACTTCAACATAGCATGAAAGATAAAGTTCTAACAATAAGACATAGCAACTATGTTGCAACATGAAAAGGCACAAACAAAAGATTCATGAATAACAATGCTTTGCAAGACGTTTGTTTGTTTCACATAAAGAAAACATAGCATAGTGGCATTCAGCTTGTCCCTCATATAATAGCAAACTTAAACGCATAGGACACCTTCAAAGTTCATAAGGGTGACTAGATACAAATAGTTTAAGAACAAACAATATCAAAGTTATACATCAATCAACAAGTCTTGGGACAATGCACATAGAACTAAGAATGGCCACTATGCTCTCTGATGACCCACAAGTATAGGGGGTGTATCACAGTATTTTCGATAAGAGTGTCGAACCCAACGAGGAGCAGAAGGTACTGGCTAGTGGTATGGATCAGGAATTCTCTGCAAATACTTAGCAAACGGATTTTTAGGGGGTTTCGATAAAGCAAGTAAACAAAGTACGAGTAAATAAAAGACAGTAGGAATAAATGCAGCAAGTGGCCTAATCCTTTATGCAGCAAAGGACAAGCCGGTTGTATTACTTAAGATGACCAAACGTTCTCGAGGACACATGGGAAGACTGTCAAGTGCTTTCGCTTCATATAGTTGATTAATCTTCTTTAGCTTGCTAAGTGTTGTGTGGGTGAACCTGTGCTAATGTACCGCCCCATCCAAGACTAATACATACTTGTGATTATACCCCTTTCAAGCATCCGTAAGTACAAGAAAGTAATTAAGGTAGAAACCT
The DNA here is from genome assembly GCA_916181665.1 of Avena sativa. NCBI lineage: Eukaryota > Viridiplantae > Streptophyta > Magnoliopsida > Poales > Poaceae > Avena > Avena sativa. The sequence goes on from OV702290.1 coordinate 371,112,263, forward strand.
AACCACAACTTTAAACTCTAAGACCCTTACGTCCCTTCTGCAATGGTTTCCTAACGGGGGTTCAGGTTTCTGTCACTCCGGCAACCCCTACGATTAGTAGCCAAATACACAATGCATTCCCCTAGGCCCATATAGGTGAAGTGTCATGTAGTCGATGTTCACATGACACCACTAGAAGAAGTACACCACAACTTAAATAACAATCTATTGAATCTTTCTCAACACAACTCCACTACTAACAACATGACTTCTCCCATGTCCTCAAGAACAAGATGAACTACTCACAAGACATCATATGGATCATGATCAGAGATGGAATAATGATGTATAACAATCTGAACATAAACAATAATTCAATGGTTCACTCAATAGCATCAACTACAAGGAGTAATCAACACCGGGAAAGTTTCCCCTATGAACTAATGCAAGATTCAACTCAATTGTTACAGAAATATGGAGATGGTGATGAGGGTGCTGATGGTGATGATGGTGGTGATGATCCCGATGATGTCCAGCTTGATGGTGGCGTTGATGGCGACGATCTCCCCTCTCTGGGAAGGAATTCCCCGGGCATAAATCTGTCTGTCGGAGAGATCTTTCTCTCTCGTTGTTTTCCGCCCCGCAGAGGCAGCGAAATCTTTCTGTGGTCGCTCCCCGAGTCTTAGGGTTTCGGGAGGATGATATACGCCAGAGGGGAGAGGCTGGAGTGGGCCAGGGTGGCCACACCACCTCCAGGCGCGACCTAGGGTTGCCCGCACCAGGGGGTGGTGTGGGCCCCCTGTGGCCCATCTCCACTCCGTCTTCTGGCATCCTTAGTCTTCTAGAAAAATAGGATTTTCCGTATATTTTCCCGGATTTTCTGATCTTCACGAATTTTGCCTCCAAACAGCACCTTTTCCATCAGAATCCTGACTGCGGCGGTCCATGCTCCAAAAGTCATCAACCATGCAAAAACAGATGAAATAACATAAGTATCACCTCTCAATATGAAATATATCAATGAATAATAGTTAATTAAGACATAGAATAGTAATGAAAATGGACGTATCAACTCCCCCCAAGCTTAGACTTCGCTTGTCCCTAAGCGAAACTGAGCTCAATAAACATGGCCTCAGGTTTATGGAGTGAAGAGTCGATAAAAGAATACGGACAAGAAGCATCGTATCCATCAAATACATAGATCATAATAGAAGACAACTCACTATTATATAAGTCAACTTGTAATGAGTAAAGGAAACACAATAAAGATACATAAAGTGAATCATAATTGGTAATGGCAAACTTAGCTCTTGGTCGAAGAATAGTTGATAATTTGATGGAGTTCACAAATAGCTTGTTTTTCAATGATAGCTTTCAAAGTAGTAACTATCAAGATAAGAGCAATGTGCAAAACAAGGAATATAAGAAACATGATTGAATAAGTCATCATATGAATGAATGAAACACAACAAGTCAAAATACTTGCTGAGATAGAAGGGAGTAGGTTTACTAACTCAACTACAAAGTAAAAGAAATGCCCTTCGCAGAGGGAAGCAGGGATTGCAAGTCTCATAAAGAGCTCCCAAAAATTATGATACTTATTAGCTTTCAACTCTCATTGCCCCTATCATAGGCATCTTTAGGTGATTAAGGTTAAAGTGATCAAATATGAGGATATGCATTGACAAGTTGTAAGTTGAGAATCTCATGTCCCTTGAATACGAGGGCCGCTCCTCATGCTCCTCAAGTTTAATCACCGGTAAGTTCTTGTCATCGTAAGCATATGTGTATCATAGAGAACCGCCAACGGGGTACCCCTTGCCCGATGATACGGAAGAATCCCCATATCAAAATGACAAGGCAAGTAGACAACAAGTATCTCAGCAATCTTCTTATTTACCATGGGAATATGGTGCTTTTTTTTCTCTCTTTCCTCTTTTCATAATATCTATTTTTTTCTTTTCTCTCTTTCTCAATCTCTATCTCTTTTTTTATAAGAAGAATGCTTCATAGATACTCGTTATGGTTACGCTGCAGGTTTCCACCATGTCAGCATGGATTAGACCAGCGGCCCAGGCATTTCTCTAACACATATGCATAACTCCATGGACTTACAAGCTCCCTTTCATTTCACACCGACGACATCCATAGACAAAAGAACATGATATCAACTAGGTACAAAGTACCAGTGCAATGTTGAAAGCTTTCCCCATGACAACATGGTTCTGCTAATCCACAACTTACAAAACCCAAGCATATACGCAACATAGGTGAGCACAATGGTTCAAGTTTATTAAATGCAAGAAAGTAAAGTCTGCCATCAAGTTCGTGAGAGCTTTAAACACTAATTTTCACATAACAAGTTTAATTTGGGAGGTAGATAAAACAAGAATTTACTTGGAATAGCAATAATGCTAATAGGTAGGTATGGTGGACACAAATGGCAAAGGTTTTGGTTTAAAGGAGTGGATACACGAGAAGAATTCCCTCTCAGTACAGGTTTTTGGCTAGCAAGGCTGGGTAGCAAGTATAAGAGTTGAAGAAAACAAACAAACATACAAGTGATAAAGACAAACATGCAATCTTCCTTGGAAGCACAAAAGATCTTAACTAGAGAATACTAAACTTATGAGCAAATCAAGAAAGAAAGATGATGAAATAATTTTTCTTTAGAGTACTTTTATCTTTTCATTCAACTCTCAAAAATAGTGTTGCTACTAACCGAGCCAGGTTTGCCAAAACCAACTAAATTAACTCAATGATCCCAAAGTGATACCAATACTAACAACAGGATCAATCATATAACCACGAATTGAAAACTAATATAAGCTATGCAAAAGAGTAAATGATAGAACTTCTCATTAATATTCCATAATGGCAACTCACACCAAGGGATACATATCTAACGAGAGAGGGGACACTTCCATAATGCAGACCATCCTACATAATAACTCCTCTATTCATGATATGACTCTACTAATAAGGTAAAAAGATAGAAGATAGCGATGTGATACCGCGGCACTCCCCCAAGCTTGGAACAAACCAAGGGGATGCCAAACCTGATGACGAATTACTCCTTTGGTGGTGGTGGTATCCTCTCATCTTCGTCCGTCTTCCAGGGTAAAGGCTTCCTATCAACAAAGGACATCGTGGTTTCCAACATCCTGAAACTTGCAGCAACACTTATGAGTTTAAATCTAGCCTCATACTCACAGTTTTGATTTTGAACGTCATAGAACTGTGCTTGCAGTTTGTTGGTTGTTTGGCGGAGTGAGAGGACTTCGTCTTTGAGTTCAGCAGTCTCCTTTTGGTGCTCGGTGATGAGTTCGGAACAAATCTTATGGATGATATCCACTTCGCGCTCCGCCATCTTCTTGTACCTAAAGACTTCTTGCTCCAATGCTTCCATCCTGTCCTCCAGACTTCCTTCACCTTTAGGGCCTTGAACCTCTTTAATCCGAACCTCCCCACCTTCGAGCAATAACTCCTTGGGATGAATCTTCAATTCTCTCATGTATGGGTTGATGATATCTTCCAAGGAATCTCCCTCAACTGATCCAGTGGAAGACATTGAGGCTACAAATCTGGGATTTTACCTGGCAGAAACAGATCGAAACAAAAACACGATGAAAACACGATATACGGACCTCAGAGGATCCGGGGGGTTATATATTACGAAGTTTCATATCAAAAGGAAGGTACTGGGTGAAAACGGGTCAGAGGCGGAGTCTGAGGTGGCCTCACCACCTGGTGGCATGGCCAGGGGTGGGCCCGCGCCACAGGGTGGTGTGGGCTACCCCGGCTCAGGTTCCGTCCCTTTTTCGCTTTGTAACTTTCCTTATCGACTGAAAACTGCAAAAATATAGTTGTATTGTATTTTCGTGGAACTTTTCTTACCAAAAATGTTACCTATTTGAAAACAGACTGTGCAGGTCTCTGAATTTGGTCCTCGATGAATTTCTCCAGAGTTATAACTTGAAAGGCATCAACATCTTCATTGTAAGAATCTCCAGCAATATAGTGTTTGAGTCGCTGTCCATTCACTACTTGTGTAGTATTATCTTTTAGAGAAGAAATTTTTATTGCTCCTGAACGGTATACTTCTTCAATGATGAAAGGTCCTTCCCATGTTGATAGTAGCTTACCTGCAAAAAATCTGAGACGAGACCTATACAATAGAACTTTCTCACCAACATGAAATTCTCTCCTAAGTATTCGCTTGTCATGCCATCTTTTAAATTTTTCCTTAAAGAGCCTAGCATTCTCATAGGCTTCACTCCTCCATTCATCTAAAGAACTTAAGTCAAATAATATTTTCTCACCAGCGAGCTTACAATCTATATTTAGTTCTTTCACTGCCCAATAAGCTTTGTGTTCTAATTCTAAGGGTAGGTGACAAGCTTTCTCATAAACCATTTTATAAGGAGACATTCCCATAGGATTTTTGTAAGCAGTTCTATAAGCCCATAAAGCATCATTCAACTTCTTAGCCTAGTTTTTTCTAGATCTATTAACAGTCTTTTGCAAGATTTAATTTCTCTATTTGATAACTCTACTTGCCCGCTAGTTTGGGGGTGATAAGCTGAAGCAATTCTATGATTAACATCATATTTAGCAAGGGTCTTCCTAAAACCACCATGAATGAAATGAGAACCCCCATCAGTCATGAGATACCTAGGCACCCCAAACCTAGGAAAGATAACATCCTTAAGCATTTTTAGAGAAGTCTCCCCGTCAGCACTCTTTGTAGGAATGGCTTCTACCCAGTTAGTAACATAATCAATGGCAACAAGAATATGAGTGTAGCCTTTCAAAGGAGGGAAAGGACCCATAAAGTCAAATCCCCAACAATCAAAAGGTTCAATAACTAGAGAGTAGTTCATAGGCATTTCATTGCGTCTAGAAATATTACCAACACGCTGACATTCATCACAAGATAAAACAAATTTTCTTGCATCTTTAAAAAGGGTAGGCCAGTAGAAACCTGATTGTAGTACCTTTTGTTCAGTTCTATCTCCTGCATGATGTCCTCCATAGGCACTACCATGACATTTACGCAATATCTCCTTTTGTTCATATTCTGGAACACATCTTCGCATAATACCATCCACTCCTTCTTTGTATAAGTGTGGGTCATCCCAAAAATAATGCCTCAAATCATAGAAGAACTTTCTTCTTTGCTGAGCTATAAAAGTTGGAGGCAAATACTTGGAGACAATAAAGTTAGCATAATCAGCGTACCAAGGGCTTCCTCGCGACCTCACCCCTACTGCAACTAACTGTTCATTTGGGAAACTATCATTAATAGGCATAGGGTCAAAAGAGATGTTTTCCAAACAAGATAAATTATCAGCTATAGGGTTTTCAACACCCTTCCTATCTACTATATGTAGATCAAACTCTTGTAAAAGCAGTACCCATCTAATAAGCCTAGGCTTAGCGTCCTTCTTTGTCATAAGATATTTAATAGCAGCATGATCAGTATGAATGGTTATTTTTGAGTCCACAATATAGGGCCTAAACTTATCACAGGCAAAAACAACAGCTAGAAATTCCTTTTCAGTAGTGGCATAATTCCTTTGAGCAGCGTCTAGAGTCTTACTAGCATAATGGATAACGTTTAACTTTTTATCAATACGTTGCCCAAGGACAACCCCTACAGCAAAATCACTAGCATCACACATTATTTCAAAGGGTAAACTCCAATCAGGTGGTTAAACAATAGGGGCTGTAGTTAAAGCCTTCTTAAGAGTTTCAAAAGCTTCCCTACAATCATCATCAAAAACGAAGGGTACATCTTTTTGAAGAAGATTAGTGCGAGGTTTTGATATCCTAGAAAAGTCTTTAATAAACCTCCTATAGAAACCAACATGACCAAGGATACTACAAATACCTTTGATGTCTCTTGGACATGGCATCTTCTCAATTGCCTCAACCTTAGCTCTATCAACTTCTATGCCTCTTTCAAAAACTTTATGCCCAAGAACAATCCCTTCATTAACCATGAAGTGGCATTTCTCCCAATTAAGAACAAGATTAGTTTCTTCACATCTCTGCAAAACTTTATCAAGGTTGTGCAGACAATTATCAAAAGAAGTTCCATAGACAGAAAAGTCATCCATGAACACTTCTACAATTTCCTCACAAAAACCATGAAAGATAGCAGACATGCACCTTTGGAAAGTAGCAGGAGCATTACATAAACCAAAAGGCATACGTCTATAAGCATAAGTTCCATAAGGGCAAGTAAAAGTAGTTTTTTCTTGATCTTGTTGTTTAACAGCAATTTGAGAGAAACCAGAATAACCATCAAGAAAACAAAAATGGGTCTTTTTAGACAACCTTTCCAACATTTGATCAATAAAAGGAAGCGGGTAGTGATATTTCTTAGTAACTTTATTGACTTTCCTAAATCGATGCACATCCTATAGCCTACCACTATTCTTTGAGTATTAAGCTCATCATTATCATTAGGGACAACGGTAATACCTCCCTTTTTAGGAACACAATGAACAGGACTAACCCATTCACTATCAGCAATAGGGTAAATAATACCAGCATCAAGGAGTTTCAATACCTCATTCCTTACCACTTCCTTCATCCTAGGATTTAAACTTCATTGGTGCTCCACTACTGGCTTCACATCTGGTTCTATGTTGATAGAATGCTGACATATAGTAGGTGAAATCCCTTTTAAATCATCCAGAGTATAGCCCATAGCTCCTCAGTGTTTCCTCAAAACCTCCAATAACCTTTTTTCTTCCTTCCCTGAAAGTTTAGCGCTAACAATAATAGGATATATCTTTTTTATCATCAATATAAGCATATTTAAGATCATCAGGGAGAGGTTTTAGATCGAAAACTAGATCCTTTTTAGGTGGCATCGTGGTACTCAAGTCTTCTACAGGCAAGTCGTGCTTAAGCATCATAGGTTGATCATGGAGAATCCTGTCAGTCTCATTCCTTTCTTCCATGAAGATTTCACTTTCATGATCTTCCATAAATTTCTGCAAAGCATTGCTAGGAGCAAGAGAAATAGAAGCAAGCTGTTCAACCCTAAAATCCTCATTATGGGTTTCCTCTTCGCAAGGTTCTTTAGCAAATTTCGAAAAATTAAACTCATAAGATTCCCCATCAAACTTAGTCAAGATTTTCTCCCTCTTGCAATCAATAATAGCTCCACAAGTACTCAATAAAGGTCTACCAAAAATGATAGGGTAGGTTTTACTAGCAGTTGAACCAAGTACTAGAAAATCAGCAGGGTACTTAATCTTACCACAAAGAACTTCCACGTCTCGTACAATACCAATTGGAGAGATGGTCTCTCTATTAGCAAGGTGAATAACCACATCAATCTCTTCCAACTCGCAAGGACTGATTTCATGCATAATTTCTCTGTAAAGCTCATAAGGAATAGCACTGGAACTTGCACAAATATCACATAAACCATAATAGCAATGATCACCAATTCTAACAGAAAGCACAGGAACACTAGCCTTTTTAGTTCTATTGGGATTTGAAACAATATTAGAAGCATCCTCACAAAAGACTATGTGCCCATCTTCTACGCTTTTAGTGACAAGGTCTTTCACAATTGCTACCACAAGTTCAATGTTTATTTGTTCATCAGGTTTTACAGTTTTTTTTTCACTTTTGGTGATTACATTAGTTATCATAGGATGGTCCTTTACCTTTTCGGGGAAGGGAATCTTCTCGATATAAGGTTCGGGTAAGATGGGATCAACAATGCAATACTCAGCACTTCCAATAGGATCATAGTCAACAATATCTTTGTAAGGTGCATGGTATTTGTTCCATCCCCTTTTTGGAATTTTGATATAGGAAGCAAAAGTTCTAAAGCAATTCGTACTAACTTGCAAATCAAGACCATAAATATTACTAATATTTTGAAATTCATCGGTTCCCATAAAATATTCAATGCATTCATAATCATAATTTATACCTAACTTTCTACCTTTGTCATTCTCCCAAGCTTCACCATTGTCTTGAATATGGTCCAGAAGATCCCATTTAGCTTCTTCTTTCATGCGAGTGAATGATCCAGCACAAGAAGCATCCAATAAATCCTTATCATGTAGAGGAAGCCTTGCATAGAAGTTATTGATAATAATATTGTTGGGGAGCTCATGAATGGGACATTTGAGCATTAGTAACTTCAATCTCCCCAAGCTTGAGTTGTACTCTCTCCATCAAGAGGCCAAAAGTTGTATATTTGATTCCGATATTTATGAATCTCACTAGGAGGATAAAACTTTGAATAAAAGAGAGGCACTATTTCCTCCCATTCCAGAGCTTGACCATTCTTCAGCAGCTTATACCATTCCTCAGCTCTTGCTTTTAGCGATAATGAGAATAACTTCTTGACTTGATCTGTAGTAATACCTGCACACTTGAACAACCCGCATAATTCGTGTATAAAGAGTAAATGATCACCAGGATGGACAGTTCCATCCCCAACATAGTAGTTATCCATAACACGATCAATAATTCTTGTAGGTATTTTGAAAACATCATTCTCAGCAGGTGGTGGCTTATCTACTACCTTAGCAGTGGTAGTAGCATTACCAAATAAGAAACTCAGCAAATTATCCATAACGAAAATAAAGCAACTAACAGAAGTAAACAATACTCACAGTAGAAGTTTCCTTTACCAGTTCCACTCTCCAATAGGGCTTCACTCCCCGGCAACGGCGCTAGAAAATAGTCTTGAAGACCCACAAGTATAGGGGGTGTATCGCAGTATTTTCGATAAGTAATAGTGTCGAACCCAACAAGGAGCAGAAGGTACTGGCTAGTGGTATGGATCAGGAATTCTCTGCAAATACTTAGCAAACGGATTTTTAGGGGTTTTCGAGCAAGTAAACAAAGTACGAGTAAATAAAACACAGTATGAATAAATGCAGCAAGTGGCCCAATCCTTTATGCAGCAAAGGACAAGCCGATTGTATTACTTAAGATGACCAAACGTTCTCGAGGACACATGGGAAGACTGTCAAGTGCTTTCGCTTCATATAGTTGATTAATCTTCTTTAGCTTGCTAAGTGTTGTGTGGGTGAACCTGTGCTAATGTACTGACCCATCCAAGACTAATACATACTTGTGATTATACCCCTTGCAAACATCTGTAAGTACAAGAAAGTAATTAAGGTAGAAACCTAACCACAACTTTAAACTCTAAGACCCTTACGTCCCTTCTGCAATGGTTTCCTAACGGGGGTTCAGGTTTCTGTCACTCCGGCAACCCCTACGATTAGTAGCCAAATACACAATGCATTCCCCTAGGCCCATATAGGTGAAGTGTCATGTAGTCGACGTTCACATGACACCAATAGAAGAAGTACACCACAACTTAAATAACAATCTATTGAATCTTTCTCAACACAACTCCACTACTAACAACAAGACTTCTCCCATGTCCTCAAGAACAAGACAAACTACTCACAAGACATCATATGGATCATGATCAGAGATGGAATAATGATGTATAACAATCTGAACATAAACAATAATTCAATGGTTCACTCAATAGCATCAACTACAAGGAGTAATCAACACCGGGAAAGTTTCCCCTATGAACTAATGCAAGATTCAACTCAATTGTTACAGCAATATGGAGATGGTGATGATGGTGGTGATGATCCCGATGAAGTCCACCTTGATGGTGGTGTTGATGGCGACGATCTCGCCTCTCCGGGAAGGAATTCCCCCGGTAGAATCTTTCTCTCTCGGTGTTTTCTGCCCTGTAGAGGCGGCAGAATCTTTCTGTGGTTGCTCCCCGAGTCTAAGAGTTTCGGGAGGATGATATACGCCAGAGGGGAGAGGCTTGAGTGGGCCAGGGTGGCCACACCACCTCCAGGCGTGGCCTAGGGCTGCCCGCGCCAGGGGGTGGTGTGGGCCCCCTGTGGCCCATCTCCACTCCTTCTTCTGGCATCCTTAGTCTTCTAGAAAAATAGGATTTTCCATATATTTTCCCGGATTTTCTGATCTTCACGAATTTTGCCTCCAAACATCACCTTTTCCATCAGAATCCTGACTGCAACGGTCCATGCTCTAAAAGTCATCAAGCATGCAAAAACAGATGAAATAACATAAGTATCACCTCTCAATATGAAATATATCAATGAATAATAGTGAATTAAGACATAGAATAGTGATGCAAAATGGACGCATCACTCTCTCAATAGGTGCATAAAGATAGAAGGTGGAGACTCAACATAAAAGTAAAAGAAAGGCCTTCATAGAAGGAAGTAGGGATTCAAGTTTCATAAAGAGCTTCCAAAAATTATGGTACTTATAGCTTTCAGCTCTCATTGCCCCTATCATAAGCATCTTTAGGTGATTAAGGTTAAAGTGACACAACTAAGAGGATATGCTTGACAAGTTATAAGTTGAAATCTCATGCCCCTTACTTACGAGTACCGAACCTCATGCTACTCAACTTCAGTCACAAGTAAGCTCTTGTCATTGTAAGTACATATGTATCATAGAGAACCGCCAACGGGGTACCCATTGCACATGATACAGGAGCTATCCCATAATCAAAATGACAAGGCAAGAAGACAATGAGCATCTTAGCAATCTTTTTATTTTCTATTTGCATAGGTTTTTATTGAGGATGCTTCATAGAGTGCTCATTATGGTTATGCTGCAAGTTTCCACCATGATTAGGCATGGCTTAGGCTAGCGGCCCAGGCGTTTCTTTAACACACATACAAACTCCATGATCTTACAAGTTCCCCTTTTAATTCACACCGCCGGGATCCATAAGCAAAAGAATCATGATATCAATGGAATAATCAGTGCAATGTTAAAAGCGTTCCCCATGATACATGGTTCTGCTAACTTCAACTTATAAAGCGCAAGCATATACGCAACAAAGATGGACGTAATGGTTCAAGATTATTAAATGCAAAAAAGTAAAGTGTGCCATCAAGTTTGTGAGAGCTTTAATCACTAGTTTTCACATAACAACTTTAATTCGGAAGGTAGATAAAAACATGAATATACTTGGAATAGCAAATGCTAATAGGTAGGTATGGTGGACTCTTTAGAATAACTTGGTTTTATTTGGAGTTGGATGCATGAGTGGAACTCAAACTTGGTTATGGAGGCTAGCAAAAGACTGGGGGCGACCAACTAAGAGAGCAATAATGGCCATAATCATGCAAAGCGACAAAACATCATTAATCAACATAAAGTGATATTACAAGTCGAAAACTAAAGGATCATAAAGGCTTATGGTGACATGGGATAGTCATAACATGGTGTGAGCATGCGCCAATTCAACCCAAATAAAGCATCAAAGGAGAATACCATAATACTATGCTTTAATATGATAAAACAACACATGATTCTTCCAAGGCACATTAAACAATCTCAATTGTTTATAACATGTTATGCTACAACAAAGATCACTAAGCATAAAGCCAAAACAATATCAAGCATGTCATGACAAAGCATAGGCTACAGTCAAAAACAAGCGCTCTTTACCACTTAAGCATGAACTTTCCAACTCTTTTCCAAACCAAACAAAACTATTTGAAAACTAATGTATGAAAGAGGGGGTCCAACCAATTTATTCAGCAAACTAAGCAAACCAAGCAAACGAAAACCAAAAACAAAAACAAAGACGCTCCAAGAACACACAACTGTGCATGAAACAATAAAAATGAGGTGTTTGGAAGAAACCTGGGATTTTTATTGACGAAGAAGGGGATGCCTTGGGCATCCCCAATCTTTGACGCTTGTACCTCTTGAATATTTCTTGGGGTGACACGGGGTGGCATCCCCAAGCTTGAGATTTAGTCCATTCTTCATCTCATTACATCATTCTCTCCATACACCTGAAATTTTTCCTTCATACAAAACTTCACACAATCTTTATTAGCAACATTAGTGTACTCAAGATAATAAATCTTTGTGTTCAGTTTCAACACCAATAAAACTTCCATTAAAACACAAGATACTGAAACATTTCCCTCAAAAAGTTAAATTCCCCAAAGAGAACTCAAAAAGGAACCAACAAGAAGCAAATGCAAATAATGGCAGAAATATGTCAAAACAGACCAGCAGATAGAAACCAGTTTTTTCGAAAGAAAGTTAGGTAACAACCTGGGGCAGAAGCACAAAAATTCACGCCTCAAAAGGATGTACATACATTTGACACGAATTTTTACGGTGAAGCACATAAATCTGTTTTGGGACAGCAACTTTCCCAATCATTACTTCTCTCTCATTAGAAGCTACTCTTGGCACAAAAAGCAAATATAAAGGATAAGGAGAGGTTATTACAGAAGTAATAATTTTCAAGACTCATCTAAAACTTTTGGGTTATCTCCTAATAAGTACTTTTCTTTAACGCCTTTAAGTTAGGCATGATAGTTTGAGAAGATGCTCACATAAGAAATATGAATTGAAGTAAAAGAGAGCACCAAGAAGCAAATCAAAACACATTTTAAGTCTAACCCACTTCCTATGCATAGGAATCTTGTAAAGAAACAAGTCATGAAAGCACAAAGCAACAAGCATAGGAAAGCAAAACAAGTGCAACTTCAAGATTTTCAACATAAAGAGGGGAAACTTAATATTGTTGAGATACATAAGACCATGTTTCCCTCTCTTATAATAACTTTCAGTAGCATCATGAATAAAATTAACAATATAACTATTAGATAAAACATTCTTATCATGAGCCACATGCATAGAAGAATTAATACTCTCCACATAAACATAGTCATTCTTATTAATTGTAGTGGGAGCAAATTCACCAAAATAGCTATCATTATTATTCTCATCACCATAATCATCAAATATAGGAGGCATATTGTAATCATAATTAATTTTCTCCTCAATAGTAGGTGGACTGAAAATAACATATTCATCATTGTAATCATCATATATTGGAGGTTTACTATCATCATAAGCAATACAATAGCTATCTTCCAAAGCTGGGGAACTAAAAAGATCGTTTTCATAAAAACTAGCATCCCCAAGCTTAGAATTTTCCATAGCATTAGCAATAATGGTGTCCAAAGAATTCATACTAACAACATTGCTATTAGCATGCAAATAAAGTTCCATAGGTTTTTTAATTTTCTCTTCAAACACTTCATGTCCTAACTCAAGATAAATACTATAAAGCTCTCTAACTGTGTTGTTGTTTTCCATTAAGCCTAACTAGTGAAAACAAGAAACAAAAAGACAAAATTGCAGAATCTAAAGGAAATAACTTCGAGCACTCACACCGAAGGATGTGAGTACCTTTTACCTTACCTCCCCGGCAACGGTGCTAGAAAATAGGCGTTTGCCGTGGGAGGTTCTTCTTCTTTAATCCTCCAGTGTGAATACCTTTTACCTTACCTCCCTGGCAATGGCGCCAGAAAATAGCTTGATGTCTACGCACTTCTATTCTTGTAGACAATTGTTGGGCCTCCAAGTGCAGAGGTTTGTAGAATAGCAGCAAGTTTTCCCTTAAGTGGATCACCCAAGGTTTATCGAACTCAGGGAGGAAGTGGTCAAAGGTATCCCCTCTCAAGCAACCCTGCAATTGAGATACAAGACGTCTCTTGTGTCCCCAACACACCCAATACACTTGTCAGGTGTATAGGTGCACTAGTTCGGAGAAGAGATAGTGAAATACAAGTGGTATAGATAATTATAAGTGGTAATGGTGATAGAGAATAGCTTGGTGGCGTGTAAAAGACTAAAGTAAAACTGAAATAAAGATGGAAGCAAGCAAACAAGTAACAGATCTAATTGCAAACGGTGTATCAATGCTTAGAAACAAGGCCTAGGTATCATACTTTCACTAGTGAACACTCTCATATAAATATCTTCTCTTCATGATACTACTCTTAACTACTCTCCGTTGAACACTCTAATCGATGGTAGGGATATAACATCACACCTCAAATTCCATCTTTCCCATCTAGAAAACCCCACACTGTCACCTTGAGCACTAGATGAGTCCAACAAACACCACAATTTCATAAAGACATCCAACTCCAAATATAACTCATAACAAGTATTTGTAATCTCTAGCCTAAGTGCACCATGGTGTGCACGCTGTCACTTTCACACACATGGGGAGAGCAGAGATCTTTTAAGCACTTGAGTAGCAAGGTAGATCTATAGATTACAAGCTCATGATCTCAATAAGATCATGCACAGAGAGAGATGAACACATAGCTACCGGTAGAACCCTTAGCCTCGAGAGAGAACTACTCCCTCCTCATCATGGGAATCAGCAATGGTGATGGAGATGGCGGTGGAGATCGATGGAGATGGATCCGGGGCACTTCCCCGTCCCGGCAGGGTGCCGGAACAGAGACTTTCTATCCCCCGAATCTCCCCTTCGGTGGTGGCGGCGCTGTGGAACTTTTCGTGGCTGGAGGCTTGATGATTTAGGGTTTTCGTATCGAAGGCTTCTTATAGGCGAAAGGGCAAGGTCGGTGGAGTGTCAGGGGGCCCACACCACCTGGTGGCGCGGCTAGGGCTAGCCCGCGCCACCATATGGTGTGGCCAGGCCCTAGCCCTCCTCCGTCTCTGCTTCTGGCTCCGTGAGTCTTCCGGTAAAATAGGAACTTTGGCTTTTGTCCCGTCCAATTCCGATAATATTGATTTTCTGACTTTCCTGGGACCAAAAACGGGAGAAAACAGGCAACTGGCACTGTGGCTCTTGTTAATAGGTTAGTCCAAGAAATCATATGAAAAGTACTCCAAAGTTGGAACAAAACACAAGAAAGTAGATAAAACCAAGCATGGAACATCAAAAATTATAGATACATTTGCAATGTATCACACGACCACGGCCTCCTGTGAACACTAAACAAAGTAGATTGCGGCAAAGGGATCTCCCTCTCATCCCCGTCAATAAACAACATCCTATATACTAAACTGTACATATCAGAATCAGCAGTGACAAAGTGATGTGTTTTCATGGCAGCAAGGCAAGCCTTTGTGGTGCCAATATAGTATCATTGGGGTCCACCGAAAGCTCTAATTCATTGACCATACGTGAAGCGATGATGCTCCCATAGATAGGCCCCCTAGCAGCTAGGCGGCGAGCAATAAGCGAGCCAAGGTTGTACCAAGTATCATTGTTAAGCGCAGCAGCAAGGGAGGCTAAATGATAGTTGGAGATATTACTCGTATTCTCCCTACCAAGAACGCTAGTAGCAAGATAATATGCAAAGTATCTAAGACTAGGGAGTTGGATGTTTCTTATCTTCCCGCGTTGAGCTACGCGATCATCATCATTGGTCACCCCTCGGTAGAGCTCCAGCAAATCAGCGGGTCGCTCTTGAATCTTCTTCACGGTCCTCGTCATGCCCACACCTACAATACTACGAAATCTTTCCAATGGCATGGTAAAGGGCAGATTATAAATTCTAACAGAGATAGTTGACTGATAGGGCGTGTTAGTAAACACGAAGCTCTCAACAAAAGTTTTGGTGAGCATAGCGTATTGCTCACTCTCATCTTGCATGTATGAGGTCAAACCAACCCTCTGAATCAGTAGCAAGAAATCATCAAGAATCCCTACATCTTGTAAGAAAGTAAAACAAGGAAAAGTAGATGGGTGAGCATCCCCATCATCTCCTTCATTACCAATGCGAGGTGCAATGAGATCTTCATTGTATGATGGCCTAAACTGAGAGGCTGATCTTGAGGGCCTTGACCTCCTAGGTGCATCCCTCTCAAATATTTCTCCAAAGGTATGGTTGTTCATGTTTGATATTTTGAAATTTAAACATCTATTAAACAAGTGATTGCAAAGTGAATATAATGAAGGGCACTACTCATAGGGACTTGTTTGAGGCCTAAACATGCATCAAAACTATATCTAAGCATCAAACAAGCTTACAAGCTCTCATAACCTATCACCTACGGCAGCAAAATACTCAAGATATAAACCACTAAACACAAATCTACTTGGACAAGCGGAGGAGTCACATACCAGAGAACAAATGCTCCAAATTTCAGCAGCAAAGATGGGCTGAGCAAGGAGATCGAAAAATCGAGGGCAAGCACAGCAAGAACACGATTCCGAGCAATGAACTGGTGTTTACTAGGGAGAGTGAAGAAAGTGGCAAGTGAGAGAGTGAGTGGAGGACCAGGGGTGGCCCACACCATAGGCAGACGCTCCTCAGGGCTGGCCGCGCCACCAGGTGGTGTGCCTGCCTGGTGGGTCCCCCTGGTACCTTCCAGGCACTTCTCTGCCCCTTTTTTCACGTAAAAAATTAATATGAATTTTCTGGAATTTTTCGAGACACTTTATTTTTGAGAAATTAGGTATAGATGAATGATTTTCTGACAGAAACACTTTTTTTGGAATGATGCAAAGACAAAACAAGGCTAGAACTACAGAAGTTCTAAGACACTCTAACATGCAAGCAACTAACAACAGAAAGGTAAACTAAATGAAAGCAAAAACTAAAATATATAGAATAGAAGTAAGCGGAGATAATCATGGTGAAAACAGTGTTTTGTTCAATGAAATTCTTTTGTTCACAAGGTTGATCAGGTCTTGTTACCAAAACAATTTTATATGAAACAAAACTTTGTATTTCACTAATGATTATGTTACCTCAACCTTGATAGAAATGGTCCCAATCATAATAGTTTCAAATTTTTCTCTTGGTATGGGACAATATATTTCTCCAACTTGAATGCCCTCAACATGTTCAATTGAATTTAAACCATAAGTCTTATCATTCTTCTTGGGGAAATAAACAATATGCTCCTTGTCATTAACATTAAAGGTCACCTTTCCTTGATTTCAAATAATAACAGCTCCTGCAGTATTAAGAAAAGGTCTCCCAAGAATAATAGACATATTATCATCTTTAGGCATTTCAAGCACAACAAAATCAGTTAATATCAAGCAATTATGAGCCACTTGAACAGGTACATCCTCACATATACCAACAAGAATAGTGGTAGATTTATCAGCCATTTGCAAAGATATATCAGTTGGTATCAGTTTTTCCAATTGAAGTCTCTTATAGAGAGAAAAAGGCATAACACTAACTCCAGCTCCCAAATCACACAAAGCAGTTCTAACATAACTATTCTTAATAGAGCAAGGAATAGTTGGAATCCCTGGGTCTCCAAGTTTCTTTGGAACCTTACCATTAAAGGAATAATTAGCAAGCAAAGTAGAAATTTCTTCGTTAGGGATTTTCCTTTTATTCGAGACAATATCCTTCATATACTTTGAGTAAGGAGGCGATTTAATAGCATCAGTCAAAGGAATTTGCAGGAATAAAGGTTTCATCCACTCACAAAACTTATTATAGTGTTCATCTTCCTTTGACTTGTGTTTCTTATCAGGGAAAGGCATAGGTTTTTGGACCCAAGGCTCTCTTTCACTACCATGTTTCTTAGCAACAAAATCTTCTTTAGTGTATTTAGTATTTTTAGTGTGCCTTTCAGGTTCTTCTTCAACTATTTCTTTATCAGGAACATCGTTTTCTTCATTACCACTTTCAATTTCAGCATCAGAGACAAATATACTATTAGGATCTTTAGTAGGTTCAGAGGGTTCTACAATAGTTTTATGTTTCTTTTTTCTTTTCTTACGAGTAGTACCACTATTTTCAGCTTGTTGAGAATCCTGCTCAATTCTTTTGGGATGCCCCTCAGGATATAGAGGATCCTAGGTAGCAGCACCACTTCTAGTTCTAATTTCATAAGCATGTTTTTCTTTGGCAACATTAACTAGCAAGTATTTTTGCACTTTAATAAGTTGATTTATTTGAGTTTGAACCATTTGAAAATGTTTAACAAGCATTTTAACATCATTAGAGATTCTTTCCACAATATCCTTCAACTCAACAATAGCTCTAGAGTTTTCCATTAGATGATTTTGCACCCTTTTATTAAAATTATCTTGCTTAACAATAAAAATATCAAATTCTTCTAAGCATTGATCAAGAGGTTTAGAGTAAGGGATATCACCTTCATTAAAGTGTTGGAGAGAGTGTACCTCAATAGTGGATGAGTGGGGAATTAGCTTACATAATTCTTCTATAGGAGGTAAATTCTTGATATCTGCAGCTTTAATTCCCTTCTCCTTAAGACATTTCTTAGCTTCCTTCATCACTTCATCGTTTAATTTAATAACTCCCCTCTTCTTAGATGATGGTATAGGTGACGGTATAGCTGGTTCAGGTATAATTGTTTCAGGTATAGCTGGTTTAGGAGGAGTCCAATCTTCATAGTTCTTGCTTATTTTATCCATTAATTCCTCAGCTTCCTTGGGAGTCCTATTCCTGAAAACACAATCAGCACAACTATCTAGGTATGTCCTAGATTCTTCAATTAGTCCATTATAAAATATATCAAGAAGCTCATTCTTAGGCAATGGACATCTAGCCTGTGCATGAATCAAAGCACAAAACCCTGCCCATGATTCAGGCAATATCTCTTTTTCTCCTTATTTAAAATCAAAAATTTCGTGCAAAATAGCATGTCTAGCACTTGGAGGAAAATATTTCTGCAGGAAAGTACTAATCAAGCAATCAGGGCTATCAATAGATCCAGGAGGTAAATTACTAAACCAAGTTTTAGCTTCTCCTTTCAGTGAAAAGGGGAAAATCTTAGCAACAAAGTAAGTACGCATCTTAATATCATCAGAAAATAGGCCACTCATGGTAGAAAGCTCAGTCATATGTGCTACCACACTTTCATTTTTAGTCCCACAAAAAGGTTCTTTCTCAACAATAGCTATGTAGGATAAATCAAGGGAGAAATCATAATATTTATCTTTAATGTTTATGGGAGAATCAGCAAACTTAGCATTAGGAGACAATTTGGGTCTAATAGTACGCCTCTCAAGGAGACTCTTAGCAGCACTCCTATCATGGGTGTTTTGACATTCTTTAATAAATTCATCGGTCATCTCAACATAACCGTCTTCAATATCATAGCTCTCTCTAGACTCAGGTGAACTAACAGGTGTAGTAGTGTCTTCATTAGGAGTTTCAGTATTTCTAGCTATAGTTCTAGCAATCGTAGCATCTAGGAAAGGACCTAATGAACTACTATTATCAAGCACAGTAGAAGCAGCATCATAAGTATCAGAAGTTTCATATTCAGCAGTAGTAGCAGCGTGTGTAGCATGTGTGTGTGGTGGTGTAACGAGCTTACTCATAACAGGTGGTGAATCAAGAGCAACAAAGGTGTTCAGAACCGTACCTCTTCTTGTTGTGGATGGTAAAATAGGAACCTTGCCATCACGAGACTTACCCATGATGGATGGATAGCAGCGAACAATAAAGAATCCAAGTGAACTTGATAAATAAAGCTATGCTCCCCCGCAACAGCGCCAGAAAATAGTCTTGATGACCCATAAGTATAGGGGGTGTATCGCAGTATTTTCGAGGGAAGTGAAACCCAATTTATTGATTCGACACAAGGGGAGCCAAAGAATATAAATGAGTTGTCAATTCAGCTGCACTTGGAAACAATCTTGCTCACAGCAATTTATCAGTAGCAACGGTTTTGTAGTAGGAATAGTAAAGTGATGTCTACGCACTTCTATTCTTGTAGACAGTTGTTGGGCCTCCAAGTGCAGAGGTTTGTAGAACAGCAGCAAGTTTTCCCTTAAGTGGATTACCCAAGGTTTATCGAACTCAGGGAGGAAGTGGTGAAAGGTATTCCCTCTCAAGCAACCCTGCAATCAAGATACAAGAAGTCTCTTGTGTCCCCAACACACCCAATACACTTGTCGGGTGTATAGGCGCACTAGTTTGGTGAAGAGATAGTGAAATACAAGTGGTATGGATATAAGACAACGGTGCTAGAAATTAGCTTGATGGCGTGGAAGATACTAAAGGCAAACTGAAATAAAGATGGAGGCAAGCAAACATGTAACAGATCTAGTAGCAAACGGTGTATCAATGTTTAGAAACAAGTCCTAGGGATCATACTTTCACTAGTGAACACTCTCATATAAATATATTCTTCTTTATGATACTACGCTGAACTACTCTCCGGTTGGACACTCTAATCGTTGGTAGGGCTATAACAGCACACCTCAAAGTAAGCCTTTCCCCTCTAGATAACCCCACACTGTCACGTTGAGCACTAGATGGGTCCAACAAACACCACAATTTCATAAAGACATCCAACTCCAAATATAACTCATAACAAGTATTTGTAATCTCTAGCCTAAGTGCCACCATGGTGTGCACAGTGTCAACTTCACACACATGGGGAGAGCAGAGATCTATTAAAGCACTTGAGTAGCAAGGTAGATCTATTGATTACAAGCTTGTGATCTCAATAAGATCATGCATAGAGAGAGAGATGAACACATAGCTACCGGTAGAACCCTTAGCCTCGAGAGAGAACTACTCCCTCCTCATCATGGGAATCAGCAATGGTGATGGAGATGGCGGTGGAGATCGATGGAGATGGCTCCGGGGGCACTTCACCGTCCCGACAGGGTGTCGAAACAAAGACTTTCTGTCCCCCGAATCCCCCCTTCGGTGGCGGCGGCGCAGCGGAACTTTTCATGGATTTCTGATTGACGATATAGGGTTTTTGCATCGGGAGGCTCTTATAGGCGAGAGGGGAGACCGAGGGGGTGCTGGAGGGGCCCACACCACCCCCTGGCGTGGCCTGGCCTGGCCCGCGCCACCAGGTGGTGTGGCCAGCCCCTGGCCCCTCTTCGTCTCGTCTTCTAGCTCCGTGAGTCTTCCGGGAAAATAGTAACTTTAGCTTTTGTCCTGTCCAATTCCGAGAATATTCATTTTCTGACTTCCTGGAACCAAAAACAGCAGAAAACAGGCAACTGGCACTGTGGCGTCTTGTTAATAGGTTAGTCCAAGAAATCATATGAAAAGTACTCCAAAGTTGGAACAAAACACAAGAAAGTAGATAAAACCAAGCATGGAACATCAAAACTTATAGATACATTTGCAATGAATCAACATCCCCAAGCTTAACTTCTTCTCGTCCTCGAGTAGGTAAGTGATAAAAAGAAAGAATAATTTTTGAGGTGACATGCACCATCATAGACTTGACCAAAGTATTTGCAAAACATTCAAAGCTGGGATCATAGTACTTCAATCATAACATGAAAGACAAAGTTCTAGCAATAAGACAAAGAAACTATGATGCAACATGAAAAGGTACAAATAAAAGATTCATGAATAACAATGCTTTGCAAGACGTTTGTTTGTTTCACATAAAGAAAACATAGCATATTAGTATTCAGCTTGTCCCTCATAGAGTAGCAAATATAAATGCATAGGACACCTTCAAAGTTCATAAGAGTGACTAGATACAAATAGTTTAAAACAAGAAATATCAAGTTATGCATCAATCAACTAGTCTTGGGACAATGCACATAGAACTAAGAATGGCCACTATGCTCTCAAAGTAGGTGCATAAAGGTAGAAGGTGGAGACTCAATATAATGGTGGAAGAAAGGCCTTCATAGAAGGAAGCAAAGATTCAAGTTTCATAAAGAGCTACCAAAAATTATGGTACTTATAGCTTTCATCTCTCATTGCCCCTATCATAAGCATCTTGAAGTGATTAAGGTTAAAGTGAACAAACTATGGTGTACATGCTTGAGGAAGTATAAGTTAGGAATCTCATGTCCCTTGTATACGAGGGCCGCTCCTCATGCTACTCAAGTTTAGTTACCGGTAAGTTCTTGTCATAGTAAGTACATGTGTATCATAGAGAACCGCCAACGGGGTACCCCTTACCCGATGATACATAAGAATCCCCATATCAAAATGACAAGGCAAGCAGACAACGAGCATCTCAACAATATTCTTATTTACCATGCGAATATGGTGCTTTTTTCTCTCTTTCATAATATATTTTTCTCTTTTTTTCTCAATATAGGACTCTTTTTTATAAGAAGAATGCTTCATAGACAGCTCATTATGGTTACACTGCAGGTTTCCACCATGACGGCATGGATTAGACCAGCGGCCCAGGCGTTTCTCTAACACATATACATAACTCCATGGACTTACAAGCTCCCCTTTCATTTCACACCGACGACATCCATACACAAAAGAGCATGATATCAACTAGGTACAAGTACCAAGTGCAATGTTGAAAGCGTTCCCCATGAAAGCATGGTTCTGCTAATTCCCAACAAATAAGTGCAAGCATATACAACATAGACGACACAATGGTTCAAGTTTATTAAGGGCAAGAAAAGTAAAGTGTGCCATCAAGTTCGTGAGAGCTTTAATCACTAGTTTTCTCATAACAAGTTTAATTTGGAAGGTAAACAAAAGCATGAATATACTTGGAATAGCATAAGCTAGTAGGTAGGTATGGTGGACTCTTTGGAATAACTTGGTTTAGGGAGTTGGATGCATGAGTGGAACTCATACTTGGTTGTGGAGGCTAGCAAAAGACTGGGAGCGACAAACTAAGAGAGCAATAATGGCCATAATCATGCAGAGCGACAAAACATCATTGATCAAAGCATAAAGTGATATTACAAGTTGAGAACTAAAGGATCATAAAGGCTATGGTGACTTGAGATAGTCATAACAGGGTGTGAGCATGCGCCAAGTGAACCCAAATAAAACATCAAAGGAGAATACCACTATACTATGCTTTAATATGATAAAACAACGCATGATTCATCCAAGGCACATTAACCAATCTCAATTGTTTATAACAAGTCATGCTACAACAAAGAATACTAAGCATAAAGCCAAAACAATATCAAGCATGGCATGACAAAGCATAGGCCACAGTAAAAAACGAGCTCTTTTTACCACATAAGAATGAACTTTCCTACTCTTTTCCAAACCAAACCAAACTATTTGCAAACCAATGTATGAAAGAGGGGGTCCAACCAATTTATTCAGAAAACTAAGAAAACAAAAGCAAATGAAAAAACAAAACAAAAACGAAAAAGAAGACGCTCCAAGAACAACACAACTGTGCATGAAACAATAAAAATGAAGCGTTTGGAAGAAACCTGGAATTTTTATTGATGAAGAAGGGGATTCCTTGGGCATCCCCAAGCTTTGACGCTTGTACTTCTTGGATATTTCTTGGGGTGACACGCGTGGCATCCCCAAGCTTGAGCTTTAGTCCATCCTTCATCTCATTACTCATTCCTTCCATACACCTGAATTTTTTCTTCATACAAAACTTCACACAATCTTTATTAGCAACATTAGTGCACTCAAGATAAATAAGTCTTAAGGTTCAGTTCTAACACCAAATAAACTTCCATTAGAACACTAGCTACTATAGCACTTCCCTCAAAAAGCTTAATTCCCCAAAAGAACTCAAAAAGGAACCAACAAGAAGCAAATGCAAATAATGGCAGAAATCTGTCAAAACAGACCAGCAGGTAAAGACGAATTGTTTCAAAGATCTTATGTTGCTCAAATCTAAAAGTGTTGAACTAACGAAAGTTAGCTAACAACCTGGGGCAGAAGCACAAAAATTCACGCCTCAAAAGGACGTACAAAGATTTTACACGAATTTTTATAGTGAAGCACAGAAATCTGTTTTGGTACAGCAACTTTCTCAATCATTACTTCTCTCTCATTAGAGGTTACTCTTGGCACAAAAAGCAAATAAAAAGGATAAGGAGCGGTTATTACTAAAGTAATAACTTCTAAGACTCAACTAAAACTTTTGGGTTATCTCCCAATAAGTACTTTTCTTTAATGCCTTTAAGTTAGGCTTGATAGTTTGAGAAGATGCTCACATGAGAAATATGAATTGAAGTAAAAGAGAGCATCAAAAAGCAAATTCAAAGCACATTTAAGTCTAACCCACTTTCTAGGCATAGGAATCTTGTAAAGAAACAAGTCATGAAAGCACAAAGAAACAAGCATAGGAAAGCAAAACAAGTGCAACTTCAAGACTTTCAACATAAAGAGGGGAAACTTAATATTGTTGAGATACATAAAACCATATTTCCCTCTCTCATAATAACTTTCAGTAGCATCATGATTAAAATTAACAATATAACTATCACATAAAAAATTCTTATCATGAGCCACATGCATAAAAGAGTTAATACTCTCCACATAAACATAATCGTACTTATTAATTGTAGTGGGAGCAAATTCAACAAAATAGCTATCATTACTATTCTCATCACCATAATCATCAAATATAGGAGGCCTATTGTAATCATAATTAATCTTCTCCTCAATAGTAGGTGGACTGAAAATATCATATTCATCATTGTAATCATCATATATTGGAGGTATAGTATCATCAAAGTAAAATTTCTCCTCCATGCTTGGGGGACTAAAAATATCATTTTCATAAAGACTAGCTTCCCCAAGCTTAGACTTTTCCATAGCATTAGCAATAATGGTGTCCAAAGAATTCATACTAACAACATTGCTATTAGAATGCAAATAAAGTTCCATAGGTTTTTTAATTTTCTCTTCAAACACTTCATGTCCTAACTCAAGATAAATACTATAAAGCTCTCTAATTTTGTTGTTGTTTTCCATTAAGCCTAACTAGTGAAAACAAGAAACAAAAAGACAAAATTGCAGAATCTAAAGGAAATAACTTCGAGCACTCACACCGGAGGATTTGAGTACCTTTTACCTTACCTCCCCAGCAACGGCGCCAGAAAATAGGCGTTTGCCATGGGAGGTTCTTCTTCTTTAATCCTCCGGTGTGAATACCTTTTACCTTACCTCCCCAAAAACGGCGCCAGAAAATAGCTTGATGTCTACGCACTTCTATTCTTGTAGACAGTTGTTGGGCCTCCAAGTGCAGAGGTTTGTAGAACAGCAGCAAGTTTTCCCTTAAGTGGATTACCCAAGGTTTATCGAACTCAGGGAGGAAGTGGTGAAAGGTATTCCCTCTCAAGCAACCCTGCAATCAAGATACAAGAAGTCTCTTGTGTCCCCAACACACCCAATACACTTGTCGGGTGTATAGGCGCACTAGTTTGGTGAAGAGATAGTGAAATACAAGTGGTATGGATATAAGACAACGGTGCTAGAAATTAGCTTGATGGCGTGGAAGATACTAAAGGCAAACTGAAATAAAGATGGAAGCAAGCAAACATGTAACATATCTAGTAGCAAACGGTGTATCAATGTTTAGAAACAAGTCCTAGGGATCATACTTTCACTAGTGAACACTCTCATATAAATATATTCTTCTTTATGATACTACACTGAACTACTCTCCGGTTGGACACTCTAATCGTTGGTAGGGCTATAACAGCACACCTCAAAGTAAGCCTTTCCCCTCTAGATAACCCCACACTGTCACGTTGAGCACTAGATGGGTCCAACAAACACCACAATTTCATAAAGACATCCAACTCCAAATATAACTCATAACAAGTATTTGTAATCTCTAGCCTAAGTGCCACCATGGTGTGCACACTGTCAACTTCACGCACATGGGGAGAGCAGAGATCTATTAAAGCACTTGAGTAGCAAGGTAGATCTATAGATTACAAGCTCATGATCTCAATAAGATCATGCATAGAGAGAGATGAACACATAGCTACCGGTAGAACCCTTAGCCTCGAGAGAGAACTACTCCCTCCTCATCATGGGAATCAGCAATGGTGATGGATATCGATGGAGATGGCTTTGGGGGCACTTCCTCGTCCCGGCAGGTTGCTGGAACAGAGACTTTCTGTCCCCCGAATCTCCCCTTCGGTGGCAGCGGCGCTGCAGAACTTTTCGTGGATTTATGATTGACGACTTAGGGTTTATGCATTAGGCGGCTCTTATAGGCGAGAGGGGAGACCGAGGGGGTCCCGGAGGGGCCCACACCACCCCCTGGCGCGGCCTGGCCTGGCCCGCGCCACCAGGTGGTGTGGCAAGCCCCTGGCCCCTCTCCGTCTCGTCTTCTGGCTCCGTGAGTCTTCCGGGAAAATAGTAACTTTGGCTTTTGTCCCGTCCAATTCCGAGAATATTCATTTTCTGACTTCCTGGAACCAAAAACAGCAGAAAACAGGCAACTGGCACTATGACATCTTGTTAATAGATTAGTACAAGAAATCATATGAAAAGTACTCCAAAGTTAGAACAAAACACAAGAAAGTAGATAAAACCAAGCATGGAACATCAAAAATTATAGATACATTTGCAAGGTAGCATAAAGTAGCAGAAATAGTAAAAGAAAAGACAGTAGTAACAATAGCAGAAAATAGTAGGATTCGAGTGCGGTAGGCATAGGGATGGATGGACGCGCGTTGCATGGACAAGACAATTCATATAGCAATCAGAACATAGGGCAATTGCAGATAAATAAGATAAAGCATCCAAGTACTAAATAATCATAGGCATGTGTTACATATATAGTCATACATGCTCGCAGTGAGAACTTGCACAACATCTTTTGTCCTGCCAGCCTGTTTGCAGCGGGGCCTCAAGAGAACTACTGGCAATTAAGGTGCTCCTTTTAATAGAGCACCGGGGCAAAGCATTAATACTCCGTGAACACATGTGATCCTCACATCAAAGCCATTCCCTCCGGTTATCCCGATTTCTGTCACTTCGGGGCCATTGGTTCCAGACAACAACGTGTGTATACAACTTGCAGGTAAGACCTGATGTCTACGCACTTCTATTCTTGTAGACAGTTGTTGGGCCTCCAAGTGCAGAGGTTTGTAGAACAGTAGCAAGTTTTCCCTTAAGTGGATTACCCAAGGTTTATCGAACTCAGGGAGGAAGTGGTCAAAGGTATCCCTCTCGAGCAACCCTGCAGTCAAGATACAAGACGTCTCTTGTGTCCCCAACACACCCAATACACTTGTCAGGTGTATAGGTGCACTAGTTCAGCGAAGAGATAGTGAAATACAAGTGGTATAGATAATTATAAGTGGTAACGGTGATAGAAAATAGCTTGATGGCGTGGAAGAGACTAAAGGCAAACTGAAATAAAGATGGAACCAAGCAAACATGTAACAGATCTAGTTGTAAACGGTGTTTCAATCTTTAGAAACAAGGTATAGGGATCATATGTTCACTAGTGAACACTCTCATATAAATATCTTCTCTTTATGATACTACCCTGAACTACTCTCCGGTTGAACACTCTAATCGATGGTAGGGCTATAACAACACTCCTCAAAGTAAGTCTTTCCCATCTAGAAAAACCCACACTGTCACCTTGAGCACTAGATGGTTCCAACAAACACCACAATTTCATAGAGACATCCAACTCCAAATATAACTTATAACAAGTATTTGTAATCTCTAGCCTAAGTGCCACCATGGTGTGCGTGCTATCACTTTCACACACATGGGGAGAGCAGAGATCTATTAAAGCACTTGAGTAGCAAGGTAGATCTATAGATTACAAGCTCATGATCTTAATAAGATCATGCATAGAGAGAGAGAGATGAACACATAGCTACCGGTAGAGCCCTTAGCCTCGAGAGAGAACTACTCCCTCCTCATCATGGGAATCAGCAACGATGATGGAGATGGAGGTGGAGATCGATGGAGATGGCTTCGGGGGCACTTCCCCATCCTGCCAGGGTGCCGGAACAGAGACTTTCTGTCCCCCAAATCTCCCCTTTGGTGGCGGCGGCGCTGCGGAACTTTTCGTGGATTTCGGATTGATGACTTAGGGTTTATGCATCGAGAGGCTCTTATAGGCGAGAGGGGAGACCGAGGGGGTGCCAGAGGGGCCCACACCACCCCCTGGCGCGGTCTGATGCACTCGACGATCAACGTAGAGCTCGTTGGGAACCCCAAGAGGAAGGTATGATGAGTACAGCAGAAAGTTTTACCTCAGTTATGAAACCGAGGTTTAATCGAACCAGTAGGAGCAAGGAAACACCCCAAAGGTGTTACTAGCTGAGCTTTGGCAGGGCGCACTACCGGTGCTAGTAGCAACATGGAGACTTGCACAACACAACCACAGAACTTTGTCCCCAACTTGCGATGAGGTTGTCAATCTCACCGGGTTTTGCGGAAAACAAAGGATTAAACGTATCGAATGGAAGGAAGTAAGAGTTTGCAGAAAGTAAACACAAAGTAGAAGAAGATTGTAGATTGTATGTAAAAGCAAAGGACCGGGATCCATAGTTCACTAGAGTGGATCTCCTTAGATAGAAAACATGCTGGGTGAACAAATTACAGCGGGGCAATTGACAAACACCGAGAAAGCAATACATGCATATACTAATCATCTTGACTCCTTTGAGACTTGATTGGGTAATACAACATAATACATAGATCGCCATCCAACTGCATCTATGACTAATAATCCACCTTCAGGTTATCATCCGAACCCCGTCCAGTATTAAGTTGCAAGCAACAGATTATTGCTTTACGAACTGCGTGTAAGGTAAACAATACAATTGTTCTATGAACAAAGGATCGTTGTTTTCTCCCTAGTAGCAACAACACATCTAGTACCTTAGAGATTTCTGTCACTTCCCCAGATTACCAGAGGCATGAACCCACTATCGAGCATCAATACTAACTCTTGGAGTTGCTAGCTTCTACTTGGCCAAGATAGCTACTACCAACGGAAAGCATGCAAGATCTCAAATAACAAAGACATGATAGAATCAATAATCAATCTGAAATAGCATCTCAATATCCATCGGATCCCCGCAAACACAACATGTATGAATTACAAATAGATGATCTTGATCATGAATGGAGCTCACAAGATGTAAACATGAAAGCACAAAGGCGGAGAAACCAGCCATCTAGCTACTACATGGATCCGTAGTCCAAGGATGAACTACTCACGCATCACACCGGAGGCTTGCATGGTGATGAAGAAGGCCTCAAGGGTGAATTCCCCTCTCCGGCAGGGTGCCAGGAAGAGCTTCAGATCCCTCCCGATCTAGGGATGGAGATGATGGCGGCTGCAGACACTTTCGTGGATTTTTGATCGGGTACCTAGGGTTTTCGTCCCGAGGGAAACTTATAGGCGAAAGGAGAGGCCGAGGGGGTGCTGGGGTCGGCCAGACCACCCCCTGGCACGGGCCAAGCCTGGCCGCGCGGCCAGGTGGTGTGGCGGCCCCTGGCCCCTCTCTGTCTCGTATTTTGGCACTTGATCCCTTCCGGAAAAATAGGCACTTTGGCTTTTGTCCTGTCCAATTCCGAGAATATTCATTTTCTGACTTTCCTAGAACCAAAAACAGCAGAAAATAGGTAGCCAACACTGTGGCTCTTGTTAATAGGTTAGTCAAAGAAATCATATGAAAAGTACTCCAAAGTTGGAACAAAACACAAGAAAGTGGATAAAACCAAGCATGGAACATCAAAAATTATAGATACATTTGCAATGTATCAACATCCCCAAGCTTAACTCCTGCTCGTCCTCGAGTAGGTAAGTGATAAAAAGAAAGAATTTTTGAGGTGACATGCACCATCAAAGACTTTATCAAAGTATTTACAAAACATTCAAAGCTGGGATCATAGTACTTCAATCATAACATGAATGACAAAGTTCTAGCAATAAGCAAAGAAACTATGATGCAACATGAAAAGGCACAAACAAAAGATTCATGAATAACAATGCTTTGCAAGACGTTTGTTTGTTTCACATAAAGAAAACATAGCATAATAGTATTCAGCTTGTCCCTCAATAGAGTAGCAAATATAAATGCATGGGACACCTTCAAAGTTCATAAGAGTGACTAGATACAATAGTTTCAAACAAGCAATAACAAGTTATGCATCAATCAACTAGTCTTGGGACAATGCACATAGAACTAAGAATGGCCACTATGCTCTCAAAGTAAGTGCATAAAGTTAGAAGGTGGAGACTCAATATGATGGTGGAAGAAAGGCCTTTTGTAAAAGGAAGTAGGGATTCAAGTCTCATAAAGAGCTTCCAAAAATTATGTTACTTATAGCTTTCAGCTCCCATTGCCCCTATCATAAGCATCTTGAAGGTGATTAAGGTTAAAGTGACACAACTAAGAGGATATGCTTGACAAGTTATAAACAGAAATCTCATGCCCCTTACTTACAAAGACCGATCCTCATGCTACTCAACTTCGGTCACGAGTAAGCTCTTGTCATTGTAAGTATATGTGTATCATTAAGAAACGCCAACGGGGTACCCCTTTCACATGATACGGGAGCTTTCCCATGATCAAAATGACAAGGCAAACAGACAATGAGCATCTCAGCGATCTTTTTATTTGCTATTTGCATAGGTTTTTATTGAGGATGCTTCATAGAGTGCTCATTATGGTGATCCTGCAAGTTTCCACCATGATTAGGCATGGCTTAGGCTAGCGGCCCAGGCGTTTCTCTAACACACATACAAACTCCATGATCTTAAAAGTTCCACTTTTATTTTACACTGCCGGGATCCGTAAGCAAAAGAACATAATATCAACGGGGTACAAAGTACAAGTGCAATGTTGAAAGCGTTCCCCATGAAACATGGTTCTGCTAACTTCAACTTATAAAGCGCAAGCATATACGCAACAAAGAAGGACCCAATGGTTCAATTTTATTAGAGGCAATAAAGTAAAGTGTGCCATCAAGTTCGTGAGAGCTTTAATCACTAGTTTTCTCATAACAAGTGAAAGGTAGACAAAAGCATGAATATACTTGGAATAGCATAAGCTAGTAGGTAGGTATGGTGGAATCTTTGGAAAAACTTGGTTTACGGAGTTGGATGCATGAGTGGAACTCATACTTTGTGGTGGAGGCTAGCAAAAGACTGGGAGCGACAAACTAAGAGAGCAATAATGGCCATAATCATGCAAAGTGACAAAACATCATTGATCAAAGCATAAAGTGATACTACAAGTTGAAAACTAAAGGATCATAAAGGCTATAGTGACTTGTGGAAGTCATAACATGGTGTAAGCATGCGCCAAGTCAACCCAAATAAAGCATCAAAGGAGAATACCACTATACTATGCTTTAATATGCTAAAACAACACATGATTCATCCAAGGCACATTAAGCAATCTCAATTGTTTATAACAACTCATGCTACAGCAAAGAATACTAAGCATAAAGCTAAAACAATATCAAGCACGACATGACAAAGCATAGCCACAGTAAAAAATGAGCTCTTTTTACCACATAAGTATGAACTTTCCTACTCTTTTCCAAACCAAACCAAACTATTTGCAAACCAATGTATGAAATAGGGGGTCCAACCAATTTATTCAGAAAACTAAGCAAACAAAAGCAAATGAAAAAACAAAACAAAAACGAAAAAGAAGACGCTCCAAGAACAACACAACTGTGCATGAAACAATAAAAATGAAGCGTTTGGAAGAAACCTGGAATTTTTATTGATGAAGAAGGGGATGCCTTGGGAATCCCCAAGCTTTGACGCTTGCACTTCTTGGATATTTCTTAGGGTGACACGCGTGGCATCCCCAAGCTTGAGCTTTAGTCCATCCTTCATCTCATTACTCATTTCTTCCATACACCTGAAAATTTTCCTTCATACAAAACTTCACACAATCTCATTAGCAACATTAGTGCACTTAATATAAATAAGTCTCAAGGTGCAGTTCTAACACCAAATAAATTTCCATTAGAACACTAGCTACTGTAGAACTTCCCTCAAAAAGCTCAATTACCCAAAAGAACTCAAGAAGGAACTAACAAGAAGCAAATGCAGAAAATGGCAGAAATCTGTCAAAACAGACCAGCAGTAAAGACGAATTTTTTCGAAGACCTTCTGTTGCTCAAATCAAAAACTGTTGAACTAACGAAAGTTAGATAACAACCTGGGGCAGAAGAACAAAAAATTACAGCTCAATCCGACGTACAGAACTCTCTCAGGAAGTTTTACAGTGAAACACAGAAATCTGTTTCCCAATCATTACTCCACTCTCATTAGAGGTTACTCTTGGCACAAAAAGCAAATAAAAAGGATAAGGAGAGGTTATTACAGAAGTAATAACTTCCAAGACTAATCTAAAACTCTTGGGTTATGTCAACACCCGGATTTTTAATCCCAGATGCCTGTTATGCCATACCTCGCAATCCCAGGATTACCATTTTTGCGAGACATAACAGATTGGATATCATAGTACATCATCCATTACATACCATACATAAGGTTTTACACAAATAGGGATCTCATGATCCAGTCTTAATACAACAAGCAGTGGAAATAAAAGATAAGCGTAGCGGTGGGGTCCATCTTCAGGGGCACAGGCAATGCTGACGAAGGCAGATAGTCCTAGTTATCATAGCCGTCCTGCTGACCATCATCTTGATAATCTCCTTCATAGTCTAGCCATGATAATAGCCAGGGACAAAAGCCATGAGTACTCTTTAAGTACTCGCAAACTACCACTAACAAGTAGTATAATTCTAAATTAAAGTGCTAGATCTAGGTTTAACTATAAAGTTAAGTTTGAAACCTACGCCAAGTTCTGAAACAAAGAAAGATAAAGTGAAGTTCTAGAATCACTTAAGTTGGGAAGCTATTATCATAAACACAACCCTGTTGTGGTCAAGTCAAAGTTCATCATTCATTTCAAGTTATTTAGAAAACATCTGACAACGAAATAGTATGACCATTCCAACTGTCCATAACCGCGGGCGCGGCTATTCGAATAGTTTGACACTCTGCAGAGGTGGTACACTTTTACCACAAGATTCGATACATCTGTCAGGGATAACCCTGAATCATCATACTTAGTTTGCAGATAATCAAACATAACCTTCCCTTTACACACCCTAGTATAAGCACCTCTCCTATGAGCATGGCCTCCAACCATGACCATCAGTCATCTTGGGCACTACATAGGTGGACATCATGAGAGGTAGTCTCAGCTCAAACCTCTCCCATGAGGGAACTAATACTAATGCATATCAATTTCTAGCTAATCCTTACCCAATTCAAGTAATGTGGTTGTATGGTAAATTTGGAATGGTATTGCATCTGAATCCAACCATCTGTTTTATAAAAGGGTTAAGGCTCATGCCTCATCATTTTCATCATCATAAACCAGTTGTGTTTCTCAACACATGTCAAAACATCTCAATAGAATGACTCATCATTCCAAGGTTTTCACAATTCATTTTTACCCATTTGTTCCCATCTAAAGTGACTCAAGTTTTGGATCTACTCTAAAATACTAAGTTAAGAGTGTTCACTAAGGTGGAAGGATGGGATCAATCTCATGCCATAGAATGACATCTAAAGGTTTCTAAGTAGGTCAAGTTTTATACTTTTTATGCTACCTTCAAAACAAGTAAAGAACTTTGTGTACTAAGGGGAGTAAAACTTGTAAGTTAGACTTGGGGTACTAATAGCCAAAAGGGTGTGATCAAAGCATGCTTAAGGCATCTTTGCTAAACCATCTAGTTTGATTCTAGTTTGCTAAGTACTAAACTTGCAAGGGTTAATCTTGGGTATGGCTAGCTTGCTAAGGGTAGCTTATACTATTAATGGTGGCTTGCCTTGGTTGGTGCAGTGGTTGAAGTTTTCTTTGTCTTCGCCTTGATAACACTCCTCCTCCTCATAAGCTTGGTCGGTACTATCTTCTATAACAATACATACGGTGTAGACAATCACCAAACAATACTTAACTAGGCTAGATAGCATTCTAAGACACACAATTGATGATCTATTATCATCACAAGCATCACAAGTATAATTCAATAGTTCCTTTCTTTTTATTTTAGAAAAGTAATTTCTACTCATTGAAAATTTAACTAAGATTTAATATTCACCACTTAAAATATGGGATCATGTTGACACATGTCATCACCACATATTCTAACATGTGGGAATGAGTTTTAAGGGATGGATCCATATTACTTTGGTTTAAGTTTATTATTTAATGATTTAAAGTGACTAGAAATGCCTATATAGCATTATTTTGGTACTAGTCCAAAGTCACTGCATGTAAACCTTAATATTATTACATATTTGGATAGATATGATGAAATGTGATTTTTGAGAGTTAGAATCAACTCAAAAGCTAACTTGGTTGATTTTATAAAAATGTTGTAAGTTGCAGATGCTTCTGTCTTCTTATTTTTATTAGGAGAGATCTATAACTCTAATTGAATTAAATCCAACGGGCTTGGATAGATCATCTTAATACCTTTCAGACAAAATTGGTTTCATGCAATTTGGATTTATAAAACTCTCTGAATTGATTTTTAAACTAGGGGACAGAAACTAGATTCCATCTAAAAAGAAAAATCCAGATTTGAATGGGTGGGCTAGCGCGGGAAAAGAAATGGGCCGACCCAGTGGCGCTCCACGGCATGGGGCTCAGCTGACAGGGGGTCCCGCGTGTCAGCGGCACTTAAAACGCGAAACGGTACGCGCGCTGTGGGTCGTGCGATTAGAATAGGAATCTACGGCTGAGGGTCGTCGTCGATGACGAACAGGTCGCCGGCGAGCTCGAACCCTAGCGGCTCGGTGGGGGTCTACTGGGGGCGTACCAGGGCTCCAGCGGGGTCGGCGAGGCCGGCGAGGCGAGGCGCGGTTGCAGTGGAGCTTGGGGTGGTCGCAATCAACGGCGCCCTTCTCCTCCTGCCGCGGCTGCTCTGGCTCCAATTCCGGCGAGGCAGAGCTCACCTTGCTCCGGCTAGAGGTGGGTGAGGTTCAGAGAGGTGAGGGGAGTGAAATGGTGTGGAGAGAAAAGGCTGGGGAGGGCTCCTTTTAATAGGTCCGACGGTGAGACCGAGCGGGATGGGCAGTCGATGGTGGCGACATGGATACGGCGGGGTAGAGGCATGGTTGTGGGTGGCGATTGATGTGTGGTTCCCTGGCGGTGCTCTAGAACTTTTGAATGCGAGCGTAGGGGCGGTGGCACGCGGTTGGAGCGAGGTGGCACTCTGAGAGGCAGAGGCGGCGGTGTCCACGGCGAGCGGTGGTTGCGAGGCGTTGGGCGGCCAGCGGGGGTGTCTGGGGTGTTCTCTAGGTCGAGGCAGAGCGGCGGGCGCGGGCTGCTGCCAAGGGGCGGTCTGTGCGTGTGGGGACCGAGCGCGCTCTGGGGGCAGCACTGGCATGGTGCGGTGGCACTGGGCGCGGTTTGTGCTCGGTGGTCCACTGCTGCTCTGGGCTCGGGCAAGGGACAGGGGGTGGCGGTGAGCTCCTGGCTACCTCCTAGACATGGCGAGGGAAGAGGGAATGGTCTGCTGCAGCGGGTCAAGGGTTGGCCGGCGAGGCATGGCTCGGCATGGCATGGGGACTAGGGACAAGGGAGAGGGGTGTTAGGGGTTTGGTTAGATCAAGAGGGGACAAAGGAGATAAATGAAGGCCATTTGGGGGCAAAACCATGTAGTAAACAGTGAGCTAGGATTAGAGTAGAGATTATGCATGCCAAGTGTTTAATTAAATGGCCGCATGAAAGAAAGTTTTGAATTTTCGTTTCAAAATTTTTGAGTGATCTCCACTAGTGATAGGTAGTCTCTGGTTGCAAGGGTTTTGAAAGTGGAGCTCAAATAGATGGTTTTTGAAATAGGGGTGATCTATGCATATGCATTAGATTCAATTTTAAACTGTCATTTACAATAGTTAACAGAATGTTTTTAGTAGATCCATAGGTGGTCCTTGGTACCTCATTATGTGTACTAGCAAGGGATGCAAAGATCAAGAATTGTTTCTGTTAAGTTTTGAGTACTAGGAATAGCCAAAGTAGGCATGGGAGTTAAATTTGCCAAAATGACCATTCCTCCTTTTTAATTCTTTTTTATTTGATTTTCTTTAGGAAAAGTTTGGGAATGATGTAGATGATGTTTAAATCACCTAAGAAACATTTTACAAGCATTGGATCATTCAATCATGGCAATTCAAACAACTCCTATTTTAAATGCACACATATATGAATGCTTTCATTTTAAATTTGAAAAAGTTTTTGTTAACCCTATTTTTTTGGATGATTTGATCTTGATAACCTTGGATTGAAGTTTTGGGATGTTACAAACCTTCCTCCCTTAAACAAAATCTCCCCGAGATTTACAAAGAAAACTAGGAACTAAAGAGATCTGGGAACTCTGTCCTAATGTAATCTTTGCGCTCCCAAGTAGCTTCCTCCTCGGTATGGTTGCTCCACTGAATCTTGAGAAACTTAATACTCCTGGTCCTGGTGGTTCTGTAGGCTTCTTCTAAGATACGGATGGGTTCTTCCCAATAGGTCAGGTCATTGTTGATTTCCACAGCTCTGTGATCAATGTTTTTGAAAATTTCAGTCTTCTCAGGCACTTCCAAGCATTTGTGAAGTAACGAGATATGGAACACATTGTGGATGGCTGCCATCTCTTCAGGCAGTTCCAGTTGGTACGATACTTCTCCTCGGCGGTTCAGAATCTTGAAAGGTCCGATATATCTTGGGGCTAACTTTCCCTTCAGACTAAAGCGTTGGGTTCCCTTCAATGGTGAAACCTTGAGATAGACAAAATCTCCGACATTGAAAGTCAGGTCTCTCCTTCTCTTGTCGGCATAGCTCTTCTGTCTGGATTGGGCGGTCTTGTGGTGCTCACGGACTTTGTGAACTTTCTCTTCTGCTTCCCGGAGAATTTCGGGTCCAAAGATCTGACTCTCTCCTACTTGCGACCAATTCAAAGGGGTACGGCACTTTCTTCCGTATAGGAATTCAAATGGTGCCATCTGCAAACTAGCTTGATAACTGTTGTTATATGAGAATTCTGCAAAAGGCAGGCAGTCTTCCCATTTGGATCCGTATTCCAACACACAAGCTCTAAGCATATCCTCTAGGATTTGGTTGACTCTCTCAGTCTGTCCATCTGTTTGCGGGTGATAAGCGGTACTGAAGTTCAACTTGGTTCCTAAACCTTCCTGAACTTTCTGCCAATATCTTGAAGTAAACTGGGTTCCTCGATCTGAGACGATGGTCTTGGGGGTTCCATGCAGACTAACAATCCTAGCAATGTATAGCTCTGCTAACTTTGCACTCTGGTAGGTTGCCTTTACAGGTATAAAGTGGGCTGCCTTGGACAGTCTATCAACTATGACCCAAATTGAGTCATTTCCCCTACTAGAAGTAGGTAAACCGGTGATAAAGTCCATTCTGACGGAATCCCATTTCCATTATGGAATCTGCAATGGTTGCAACAATCTTGCAGGTCTCTGATGCTCTGCTTTGACTCTTTGACAGATGTCACATTTGGCGATGTAGCTTCCAATCTCTCTCTTCATCTTGTGTCACCAAAATTGCTCTTTCAAATCCTGATACATCTTTGTTCCTCCGGGGTGGATAGAATAGAGAGTATCATGAGCTTCCTTCATGATAACTTCCTTCAGGTCCGAATCTGCTAGCACACAGATACGTCCTTTGTACCACAGTACTCCTTCTTCGTCTTCGGTGAATCCAGGTACCTTTCTTGTACCAATACGACGTTTGATTCCATCAATACTTTCATTCCCCTTCTGGGCTTCCTTGATTTGGCTAATCAAAGTGGGTTGAAGTTCAATGCTAGCTAGGAATCCTTTGCTAACTAACTCAGTCCTGAAGTGCTCCAACTGCTCATACAAACTTGGTTGCTTCTCTTTGATCACGGTGTTAAGCCTACACGGCAATCTACTAAGAGCATCCGCTACCACATTGGCTTTGCCGGGGTGATTGTGAATGTCAAGGTCATAATCTTTGATTAACTCTATCCATCTTCTTTGCTTCATATTCAGCTCCTTCTGAGTGAAGATATACTTCAAGCTCTTATGATCTGAGTAAATCTCACAGCAATTACCCATCAAATAATGACGCCATGTCTTCAATGCTAGAACCACGGCTGCTAGCTCAAGATCATGGGTCGGATAGTTCTGCTCATGTTGCTTCAATTGTCGAGACAGATAAGCGATGACTTTGCCTTCTTGCATCAATACACATCCTAGGCCAATCTTGGATGCATCACAAAACACATCAAACGGCTTCTTGATGTCTGGCATGATCAAAATTGGGGCGGATATCAATCTCTTCTTCAGCTCCTGGAAACTGGCTTCACACTTGTCTGTCCATTCAAACTTCTTATCCTTCTTCAACAATTGGGTCATTGGTCGGGCTATGCTTGAGAATCCTTCTACGAACTTACGGTAATATCCCGCTAATCCGAGAAATGAACGAACTTGGGTTGATTGGTTGGGGCTTCCCATTCCTCGACATCTTTGATCTTGGTGGGATCAACAGAGACTCCTCTGGCAGACACAATATGTCCTAGGAATCCTACTTCTTTCAGCCAAAACTCACACTTGCTGAACTTGGCATATACTGATGCTCTCTCAGGGTTTCTAGAATGATTCTCAGATGTTGCTCATGCTCTTCTTCTGACTTGGAGTAGATAAGGATGTCGTCGATAAACACAACTACAAACTTATCTAGGAAATTCATAAAGATCTTATTCATGAGATTCATGAAATAAGCAGGGGCATTGGTTAATCCAAAAGACATAACCGTATACTCGTATAAACCATAGCGAGTAGTAAAGGCGGTCTTCAGAATATCCATTGCAAGAATCTTAAGTTGGTGATAACCAGTCCTAAGATCAATCTTTGAGAATACCTGGGCTCCAGTCAACTAATCAAATAAATCCTCTATCTTTGGCAAAGGGTACTTGTTCTTGATGGTGACATCATTCAATTTTCTGTAATCTGTACACAGACGGTTGCCTCCATCTTTCTTGCGACGAATAACACTGGTGATCTCCATGGCAATGCGCTTGGTTGAATCAAGCCTGTGGCTAACATGGCATCCAACTGCTTCTTCAGTTCCACTAACTTTGAGGGGTTCATGGTATAGGGTCTCTAGGCTATAGGTCCGGTTCCGGGGATTAGTTCGATAATGAACTCAATATCCCTATCCGGGGGCATACCTGGCAATTCATCTGGGAATACGTCGGGGTATTCACAGACTACTCTGACTTGGTCAATGGTGGGCAGGGCTACACTCTTGTTGCACTTGAATTGACGGGGTAAGGTTTCAGAGATATGCTCTACTGTTACTCCAGAACTACTGGTCATGGTGATGGCTTTCTTAGCACAGTATATCAGTCCTTTATGCCCTGACATCCAGTCCATACCTAGTACTACTTCTAATCCTTTGGTTCCAAGTACAATTAGGTTGGCATAAAAATCTATCCCATGTATTCTGATAGGTATAGCTTTCCAAAATTTTCTAGCTTTTGTTGTTGAACCGGGGATTTGAACTATCATGACATGCTTCAGGTTGGTTGGGTGAATCTTACTAGTGCATACAAATTCTTCGGTGACAAATGAATGCGACGCTCTAGAATCAAACAATACTCTTGCTAAAACTGAGTTGACAGAAAACATACACAGCACTACATCTGGCGCTTCCTGGGCTTCTTCTGCATTCATGCGGAAGAGACGACCATTGTGGTTGTGAGGGTTCCCTGGGGCAAATCTCCTTCCTAGTTGAACACGACGCTGCTGCTGAGCTGGGGCATTTACAGGGGCATTGGCGGCAGTCTTCTTGGGACACTCATTGGAGTAGTGACCCTTCACTCCGCACTCGAAACAAGTGATCTGGGACTTGTCCTTGACTGCGATAGGCACAACATTGCTGCCAGTTCTCAGTGTAGTGTTGTTGTTGTTGTTGCTCTTGGGAGGGGCACGGTTGAAATTGTTGGCATTGCCGAAGTTGTGATTATTTCCTCCGGACTTCACATTACCTCCGCTACGGTTGGGGTAGCTTGGGCGAGAATTTGGGGGTCGATTGTTCCTTGGTGCATATCCTGGTGAGGGGTTGGGACAGTACTTCTGGTGACTACTGGATCCATACTGCTGCATCATACGACGCTTGCGGTTGTCGTTTGCCTGGTTAATCTTCCCTTCCATCTGAATGCAAAGTCGACTAGCTCTTCGAGATCATCGAAACGGATGTTGACGAGGATAGTCTGCATCTCATCATGCAGTCTGTTTAAGAATCTCTCCTTCTTCTTGGCCTCCGTGTTGATCTCATCCGGTGCATATCTGGCAAGTGACAAGAATCTGTCACGATACGCCACCACAGTCTTTCTTCCTTGATTCAATTCGCGGAATTCATCTCTCATCCTGTTGACAAGACCTTGCGGCACATGGGTGCGGCTAAACTTGACCTTGAATGCTTCCCAGGTCATCACCTGGCCATGGTTCATATTGCGGATGCTATTCCACCAAGCTCTTGCATCTCCTGCCATATAGTGGGTGGCGAAGAGAACTTTCTCATTCTCATCAAATCTGGCAACCTCTAAGTTGTTTTCCATGGTCTGTAACCAGTCATCAGCATCTAATGGGTTTTTAGATTGGTTAAAGATTGGGGGATTGGTGTTCTGAAAGTTTTTGAGTTTGGATCCTTGGTGATCCTGATTTCCATGTCCTTGGTTGTTGAGAGCCATTTGGGCGATCTGCTGCAATGTTGCTAAGTTGGCTTGACGCTCGGCCCTGCTTACTTCACGGTCCGCAATGAGATTCTGCAAGATCTGCAGCATTGGGTCCTGCGACGAGCTGCTCCCTCCTTGGTTTCCACGAGTCATCTGAAGATTGAGATAGATATAGGGGTAAGAGGGAAATTCTAAGGTTCATGGTTTTGGGTTTTTCAAATCTAAAACTTTGAGTTAAACTCAGGTTTTTCAACTAACTTCTTTTTCATTCATGCAAGCAAGCACACAATACAACACACACCACAACAATCAAAGGGGAAAACAGATGGTTTGAAGAACCCTTCTGCAAGCTACGATACAATGAGATGATACATCTCATGCTACGATAGTGCTCTAGTGCATATACTCATCGTCGATGAAGTCGGAGTCTTCATCATCAGTGTAGAAGTCCACAGCATCCTCCTCCAGAAAGTCATCATCGTTGCTGCGGTAAGAATCCATATCTCTCTGGATGTCTTCACCCTCATCTTCTTATTCCTTGGCGGCAAGCTGAGCTTCCTGCTCCTTGACGGTCTTCTCGAGGTCGGCCACCTTCTTGCAAAGACGGGCGATGGTGAGATCCTTCTTTGCACGCTGGCAGCAAAGAGACTGGCAATCTTGGATGAGCAGTGCGAAAGTCTGGGTCTTTTGGTCGGTGATGGCACGGTTCTGGTTGGCTAACTCCCTAGCATTGTCTAGTTCCTGCTGTCTGTCGTGAAGCAAGAAGTCAAGGTTCTCCACTTGATGCCTCAACTCTGGGTGACTTGGCATCTCCAGCGGCATTCCCATGAAGTCACGTCTTGCATAGTGGGCAAAACGGGTTCCTTGGGTCTTGTTGATGTTGAGGGCACATAGACGTGCGAGAGCTTCATGCATTGCCCTGGCTAATCCATCTAGCCAGTTGTTCTCTCTCACGGAGAACTGAATTCTCCCGGAAGTTGGTGCTTCAATGCTTCCTCGAAGATCTGCGGTGACTAGCCACTGTAGGTCGCCTCCTGGGGGTCCTAGAAGATGAGCTCCAAGAAACTCTGGATGTGGGCGTCCCAGTAACTCCGACAGTGAATCTAGATCCCTCTCGAAGATCAGCTAACCTCCGTTTCCCAACTGGTAAAACTTGCTGAACTGAGTCTCCATCTACAAGAATTAAGGATGAGGAAGTTAGTGAAGTGATCAAGTGTGTCAAATTTTGAGTAGTGATGTAAGAATTTTGAGGAACATGAATTTTTGAGAAAGAATGCGTTCACAAGGGTAAGAGGGGAAATAATTTTTCAGAAATACTCACTTTGGTTTTGAAACTAAGTTTTTGTTTGAACATCCATTCTAACTAGGGTATCCTATGGTCAGGATGGCTCTGATACCAACTTCTCAACACCCGGATTTTTAATCCCAGATGCCCGTTATGCCATACCTCGCAATCCCAGGATTACCATTTTTGCGAGACATAACGGATTGGATATCACAGTACATCATCCATTACATACCATACATAAGGTTTTACACAAATAGGGATCTCATGATCCAGTCTTAATACAACAAGCAGCGGAAATAAAAGATAAGCGTAGCGGTGGGGTCCATCTTCAGGGGCACAGGCAATGCTGACAAAGGCAGATAGTCCTAGTTATCATAGCCGTCCTGTTGACCATCATCTTGATAATCTCCTTCATAGTCTGGCCATGATAATAGCCAGGGACAAAAGCCATGAGTACTCTTTAAGTACTCGCAAACTACCACTAACAAGTAGTATAATTCTAAATTAAAGTGCTAGAGCTAGGTTTAACTATAAAGTTAAGTTTGAAACCTACGCTGAGTTCTGAAACAAAGAAAGATAAAGTAAAGTTCTAGAATCACTTAAGTTGGGAAGCTATTATCATAAACACAACCCTGTTGTGGTCAAGTCAAA
The DNA here is from genome assembly GCA_916181665.1 of Avena sativa. Taxonomy (NCBI): domain Eukaryota; kingdom Viridiplantae; phylum Streptophyta; class Magnoliopsida; order Poales; family Poaceae; genus Avena; species Avena sativa. The sequence continues at coordinate 371,154,455 of OV702290.1, forward strand.
GTTCATCATTCATTTCAAGTTATTTAGAAAACATCTGACAATGAAACAGTATGGCCATTCCAACTGTCCATAACCGCGAACGCGGCTATTCGAATAGTTTGACACTCTGCAGAGGTGGTACACTTTTACCACAAGATTCGATACATCTGTCAGGGATAACCCTGAATCATCATACTTAGTATGCAGATAATCAAACATAACCTTCCCTTTACACACCCTAGTATAAGCACCTCTCTTATGAGCATGGCCTCCCAACCATGACCATCAGTCATCTTGGGCACTGCATAGGTGGACATCATGAGAGGTAGCCTCAGCTCAAACCTCTCCCGTGAGGGAACTAATACTAATGCATATAAATTTCTAGCTAAGCCTTACCTAATTCAGGTAATGTGGTTGTATGGTAAATTTGGAATGGTATCGCATCCGAATCCAACCATCAGTTTTATAAAAGGGTTAAGGCTCATGCCTCATCATTTTCATCATCATAAACCAGTTGTATTTCTCAACACGTGTCAAAACATCTCAATAGAATGACTCATAATTCCAAGGTTTTCACAATTCATTTTCACCCATTTGTTCCCATCTAAAGTGACTCAAGTTTTCGATCTACTCTAAAATACTAAGTTAAGAGTGTTCACTAAGGTGGAAGGATGGGATCAATCTCATGCCATAGAATGATATCTAAAGGTTTCTAAGTAGGTCAAGTTTTATACTTTTTATGCTACCTTCAAAACAAGTAAAGAACTTTGTGTACTAAGGGGAGTAAAACTTGTAAGTAAGACTTGGGGTACTAATAGCCAAAAGGGTGTGATCAAAGCATGCTTAAGGCATATTTGCTAAACCATCTAGTTTGATTCTAGTTTGCTAAGTACTAAACTTGCAAGGGTTAATCTTGGGTATTGCTAGCTTGCTAAGGGTAGCTTGTACTATTAATGGTGGCTTGCCTTGGTTGGTGCAGTGGTTGAAGTTTTCTTTGTCTTCGTCTTGATAGCACTCCTCCTCCTCGTAAGCTTGGTCGGTACTATCTTCTATAACAATACATACGGAGTAGACAATCACCAAACAATACTTAGCTAGGCTAGATAGCATTCTAAGACATACAATTGATGATCTATTATCATCACAAGCATCACAAGTTTAATTCAATAGTTCCTTTCTTTTTATTTTAGAAAAGTAATTTCTACTCATTGAAAATTTAACTAAGATTTAATATTCACCACTTAAAATATGGGATCATGTTGACACATGTCATCACCACATATTCTAACATGTGGGAATGAGTTTTAAGGGTTGGATCCATATTACTTTGGTTTAAGTTTATTATTTAATGATTTAAAGTGACTAGAAAGGCCTATATAGCATTATTTTGGTACTAGTCCAAAGTCTTTGCATGTAAACCTTAATATTATTACATATTTGGATAGATATGATGAAATGTGATTTTTGAGAGTTGGAATCAACTCAAAAGCTAACTCGGTTGATTTTTTAAAAATGTTGTAAGTTGCAAATGCTTCTGTCTTCTTATTTTTATTAGGAGAGATCTATAACTCTAATTGAATTAAATCCAACGGGCTTGGATAGATCATCTTAATACCTTTCAGACAAAATTGGTTTCATGCAATTTGGATTTATAAAACTCTCTGAATTGATTTTTAAACTAGGGGACAGAAACTAGATTCCATCTAAAAAGAAAAATCCAGATTTGAATGGGTGGGCTAGCACGGGAAAAGAAATGGGCCGGCCCAGTGGCGCTCCGCGGCGCGGGGCTCAGCTGACAGGGAGGTCCCACGTGTCAGCGGCACTTAAAACGCGAAACGATACGCGCGCTGTGGGCCGTGCGATTAGAATAGGAATCTACGGCTGAGGGTCGTCGTCGACGACGAACAGGTCGCCGGCGAGCTCGAACCCTAGCGGCTCGGTGGGGGTCTACTGGGGGCGTACCAGGGCTCCAGCAGGGTCAGCGAGGCGGGCAAACGACGTGGAAGACGACAGTGAGGTGAGGCGCGGTTGCGGTGGAGCTTTGGGTGGTCGCAATCAACGGCGCCCTTCTCCTCCTGACGTGGCTGCTCTGGCTCCAATTCCAGCGAGGCAGAGCTCGCCTTGCTCCGGCTAGAGGTGGGTGAGGTTCAGAGAGGTGAGGGGAGTGGAATAGTGTGGACAGAAAAGGCTGGGGAGGGCTCCTTTTATAGGCCCGACGGTGAGACCGAGTGGGATGGGCAGTCGACGGTGGCGACATGGCTACGGCAGGGTAGAGGCATGGCTGCGGGTGGCGATCGATGTGTGGTTCCCTGGCGGTGCTCTAGAACTTGAATGCGAGCGTAGGGGCGGTGGCACGCGGTCGGGGCGAGGTGGCGCTCTGAGAGGCAGAGGCAGCGGTGTCCACGGCGAGCGGTGGCTGTGAGGCGTTGGGCGGCCAACGGGGGTGTCTGGGGTGTTCTCCAGGTGGAGGCGGAGCGGCGGGCACGGGCTGCTGCCAAGGGGCGGTTTGTGCGTGTGGGGACCGAGCGCGCTCTGGGGGCAGCACTGGCATGGTGCGGTGGAACTGGGTGCGGTTTATGCTCGGTGGTCCACTGCTGCTCTGGGCTCGGGCAAGGGACAGGGGGTGGCGGTGAGCTCCTGGCTACCTCCTAGACATGGAGAGGGAAGAGGGAATGGTCTGCTGCAGCGGGGCAAGGGTTGGCCGGCGAGGCATGGCTCGGCATGGCATGTCATGGGGACTAGGGACAAGGGAGAGGGGTGTTAGGAGTTTGGTTAGATCAAGAGGGGACAGAGGAGATAAATGAATGTCATTTGGGGGTAAAACCCTGTAGTAAACAGTGAGCTAGGATTAGAGTAGAGATTATGCATGCCAAGTGTTTGATTAAATGGCCGCATGAAAGAAAGTTTTGAATTTTGGTTTCAAAATTTTTGAGTGATCTCCACTAGTGATAGGTAGTCTCTGGTTGCAAGGGTTTTGAAAGTGGAGCTCAAATAGATGGTTTTTGAAATAGGGGTGATCTATGCATATGCATTAGATTCAATTTTAAACTGTCATTTACAATAGTTAACAGAATGTTTTTAGCAGATCCAAAGGTGGGCCTTGGTACCTCAGTATGTGTACTAGCAAGGCGTGCAAAGATCAAGAATTGTTTCTGTTAAGTTTTGAGTACTAGGAATAGCCAAAGTAGGCATGGGAGTTAAATTTTCCAAAATGACCATTCCTCCTTTTTAATTCTTTTTTATTTGATTTTCTTTAGGAAAAGTTTGGGAATGATGTAGATGATGTTTAAATCACCTAAGAAACATTTTACAAGCATTGGATCATTCAATCATCGCAATTCAAACAACTCCTATTTTAAATGCACACATATATGAATGCTTTCATTTTAAATTTGAAAAAGTTTTTGTTAACCCTATTTTTTGGATGATTTGATCTTGATAACCTTGGATTGAAGTTTTGGGATGTTACAAGTTATCTCCCAATAAGTACTTTTCTTTAATGCCTTTAAGTTAGGCATGAAAATTTGAGAAGATGCTCTCATAGGAAATATGAATTGAAGTAAAAGAGAGCATCAAGAAGCAAATTCAAAACACATTTAAGTCTAACCCACTTCCTATGCATAGGAATCTTGTATGCAAATAAATGCACAAAGAGCTAAGTGACAGGCATAGGAGGATAAAATAAAAGTAACTTCAAAACTTTCAGCACATAGAGAGGTGTTTCATTACCATAAAAACTTCTACAACCATATTTTCCTCTCTCATAATAATTTTCAGTAGCCTCATGAATAAACTCAACAATATAACTATCTCATAAGGCATGCTTTTCATGATCTACAAGCACTAGAGCTTTATTATAAATATTTTCAAAAGAATCCTCGGGAACATAACATTCACCCTCCTTTGATAAGCATGGGGGACAATCAAATAATGTAAGGGATAAAGAGTTACTCTCATTAGAAGGTAGGCATGGGTAGATCCATTCTTCCTACTTTTGTCCATCACTCTCCTCCTATTTTTCATCTAATGAGCTTTTAGGTTCAGCAATTTCTTCTTCCATGGAGGTTATAGCAGGCGGTGGTTCACCTATTACCTTAGCAGTCATAATACTGTTCCCAAATAGGAAGCTGAGTGAGCTATCCATAATGAAATAGTGTTTTTGAAATAAGGAAGCAAACTTGCAAAACTAATTTTTTTGTGTTTTTGAAAGAACAAAACAAGCAAACAAAGCAAAAAGAAACTAAGCAAAACAAAAACAACAAAGTAAAGAGATTGGTTATGAGGGACTCCCCTTGTGAAGATGTCCTTGACTCCCTGGCAACGGCGCCAGAAAAGAACTTGATGCACTCGACGATCGACGTAGAGCTCGTTGGAAACCCCAAGAGGAAGGTATGATGTGTACAGTAGAAAGTTTTCCCTCAGTTATGAAACCAAGGTTTAATCGAACCAGTAGGAGCAAGGAAACACCCCAAAGGTGTTACTAGCTGAGCTTTGGCAGGGCGCACTACCGGTGCTAGTAGCAACGTGGAGACCTGCACAACACAACCACAGAACTTTGTCCCCAACTTGCGATGATGTTGTCAATCTCACCGTGTTTTGCGGAAAACAAAGGATTAAACGTATCGAATGGAAGGAAGTAATAGTTTGTAGAAAGTAAACACAAAGCAGAAAAAGATTGTAGATTGTATGTAAAAGCAAAGGACCGAGATCCATAGTTCACTAGAGGTGTCTCTCCTTAGATAGAAAATATGCTGGGTGAACAAATTACAGCGGGGCAATTGACAAACATCGAGAAAGCAATACATGCATATACTAATCATCTTGACTCCTTTGACACTTGATTGGGCAATACAACATAATACATAGACCGCCATCCAACTGCATCTATGACTAATAATCCACCTTCAGGAATCATCCGAACCCCCTCCAGTATTAAGTTGCAAGCAACAGATTATTGCTTTATGAACTGCGTGTAAGGTAAACAATACAATTGTTCTATGAACAAAGGATCATTGTTTTCTCCCTAGTAGCAACAGCACATCTAGTACCTTAGAGATTTCTGTCACTTCCCCAGATTACCAGAGGCATGAACCCACTATCGAGCATAAATACTAACTCTTGGAGTTGCTACCATCTACTTGGCCAAGATAGCTACTAACAACGGGAAGCATGCAAGATCTCACATAACAAAGACATGATAGAATCAATAATCAATCTGAAATAGCATCTCAATATCCATCGGATCCCCACAAACACAACATGTATGAATTACAAATAGATGATCTTGATCATGAACGGAGCTCACAAGATCTAAACATGAAAGCAGAAAGGAGGAGAAATCAGCCATCTAGCTACTACATGGATCCGTAGTCCAAGGATGAACTACTCACGCATCACACCGGAGGCTTGCATGGTGATGAAGAAGGCCTCCAGGGTGAATACCCCTCTCCGGCAGGGTGCCGGGAAGAGCTTCAGATCCCTCCCGATCTAGGGATGGAGATGACGGCGGCTGCAGACTCTTTCGTGGATTTTTGATCGGGTACCTAGGGTTTTCGTCCCGAGGGCAACTTATAGGCGGAAGGAGAGGCCGAGGGGGTGCTAGGGTCGGCCAGACCACCCCTGATGCGGGCCAAGCCTGGCCGCACGGCCTGGTGGTGTGGCCGGCCCCTGGCCCCTCTCCGTCTCGTATTCTGGCACTTGATCCCTTCCGGAAAAATAGGCACTTTGTCTTTTGTCCCGTCCAATTCCAAGAATATTCATTTTCTGACTTTCCTGGAATCAAAAACAGCAAAAAACAGGCAGCTGGCATTATGGCTCTTGTTAATAGGTTAGTCCAAGAAATCATATGAAAAGTACTCCAAAGTTGGAACAAAACACAAGAAAGTGGATAAAACCAAGCATGGAACATCAAAAATTATAGATACATTTGCAATGCATCACGACCTGGCCTGGCCCGCGCCACCAGGTGGTGTGGCCACCCTCTGGCCCTTCTCCGTCTCATATTCTGGCTCCAAGTGTCCCCCGGTAAAATAATAACTTTGGCTTTTCTCCCGTCCAATTCCGAGAATATTCATTTTCTGACTTCCTGGAACCAAAAACAGCAGAAAACAGGCAGCTGGCATTGTGGCTCTTGTTAATAGGTTAGTCCAAGAAATCATATGAAAAGTACTCCAAAGTGTGGACAAAACACAAGAAAGTAGATAAAACCAAGCATAGAACATCAAAAATTATAGATACATTTGCAATGTATCAACATCCCCAAGCGTAACTCCTGCTCGTCCTCGAGTAGGTAAGTGATAAAAAGAAAGAATAATTTTTGAGGTGATATGCACCATCATAAACTTGATCAAAGTATTTGTAAAACATTGATAACTGGGCTCATAGTACTTCAATCATAACATGAAAGACAAAGTTCTAACAATAAGACAAAGCAACTATGTTGCGACATGAAAAGGCACAAACAAAAGATTAATGAATAACAATGCTTTGCAAGACATTTGTTTGTTTCACATAAAGAAAACATAGCATAGTGGCATTCAGCTTGTCCCTCATAGAGTAGCAAACATAAATGCATAGGACACCTTCAAAGTTCATAAGAGTGACTAGATACAAATAGTTTAAAACAAGCAATATCAAAGCTATGCATCAATCAACAAGTTTTGGGACAATGCACAACTAAGAATGGCCACTATGCTCTCAAAGTAGGTGCATAAAGATAGAAGGTGGAGACTCAACATAAAAGTAAAAGAAAGGCCTTCATAGAAGGAAGTAGGGATTCAAGTCTCATAAAGAGCTTCCAAAAATTATGGTACTTATTAGCTTTCAACTCTCATTGCCCCTATCATAAGCATCTTGAAGTGATTAAGGTTAAAGTGAACAAACTATGGTGTATATGCTTGACAAAGTATAAGTTGGAAATCTCATGTCCCTTGAATACGAGGGCTGCTCCTCATGCTACTCAAGTTTAGTCACCGGTAAGTTCTTATCATTGTAAGTACATGTGTATCATAGAGAACCGCCAACGGGGTACCCGTTGCTCGACGATACGGAAGAATCCCCATATCAAAATGACAAGGCAAGCAGACAACGAGCATCTCAGCAATCTTCTTATTTACCATGGGAATATGGTGCTTTTTTCTCTCTTTCCTCTTTTCGTATATCTTTTTTTTTTCTTTTTCTCTTTTTCTCTATATCTGACTCTTTTTTATAAGAAGAATGATTCATAGACAGCTCATTATGGTTACGCTGCAGGTTTCCACCATGACGACATGGATTAGACCGGCGGCCCATGTGTTTCTCTAACACATATACATAACTCCATGGACTTACAAGCTCCCCTTTCATTTCACACCGACGACATCCATAGACAAAAGAGCATGATATCAACTAGGTACAAAGTACCAGTGCAATGTTGAAAGCGTTCCCCATGAAAGCATGGTTCTGCTAATCCCCAACAAATAAGTGCAAGCATATACAACATAGACGACACAATGGTTCAAGTTTATTAAGGGCAAGAAAAGTAAAGTGTGCCATCAAGTTCGTGAGAGCTTTAATCACTAGTTTTCTCATAACAAGTTTAATTCGGAAGGTAAACAAAAACATGAATATACTTGGAATAGCATATGCTAATAGGTAGGTATGGTTGACTATTTGGAATAAATTGGTTTAGGGAGTTGGATGCATGAGTGGAACTCATACTTGGTTGCGGGGGCTAGTAAAAGACTGGGAGCGACAAACTAAGAGAGCAATAATGGCCATAATCATGCAGAGCGACAAAACATCATTGATCAAAGCATAAAGTGATACTACAAGTTGAAAACAAAAGGATCATAAAGGCTATGGTGACTTGGGATAGTCATAACATGGTGTGAGCAAGCGCCAAGTCAACCCAAATAAAGCATCAAAGGAGAATACCACAATACTATGTTTTAATATGCTAAAACAATGCATGATCCTTCCAAGGCACATTAAGCAATCTCAATTGTTTATAACAAGTCATGCTATTGCAAAGAATACTAAGCATAAAGCCAAAACAATATCGAGCATGGCATGACAAAGCATAGGCCACAGTAAAAAACAAGCTCTCTTTACCACTTAAGCATGAACTTACCTACTCTTTTCCAAACCAAACCAAAGTATTTGAAAACCAATGTATGAAAGAGGGGGTTCAACCAATTTATTCAGCAAACTAAGCAAACAAAGAAAATGAAAAACCAAAACGAAAACAAAAAAGAAGACGCTCCAAGAACAACACAATTGTGCATGAAAAAATAAAAATGAAGCGTTTGGAAGAAACCTGGGATTTTTATTGATGAAGAAGGGGATGCCTTGCGCATCCCCAAGCTTTGACGCTTGTACTTCTTGGATATTTCTTGGGGTGACATGTGTGGCATCCCCAAGCATGAGCTTTAGTCCATCCTTCATCTCATTAATCATTCCTTCCATACACCAGAAATTTTTCCTTCACACAATCTTTATTAGCAACATTAGTGCACTCAAGATAATAAGTCTTTAAGTTCAGTTCTAACACCAATAAAACTTTCATTAAAACACTAGCTACTGTAGCACTTCCCTCAAAAACCTCAATTCACCAAAAGAACTCAAAAAGGAACCAACAAGAAGCAAATGCAGAAAATGACAGAAATCTGTCAAAACAGACCAGCAGGTAAAGACGAATTTTTTCGAAGACATTCTGTTGCTCAAATCAAAAAGTTCTGAACTAACGAAAGTTAGGTAACAACCTGTGTCAAAAGCACAAAAATTCAATCCTCAAAAGGACGTACATAGATTTGACACGAATATTTACGGTGAAGCACAGAAATCTGTTTCGGGACAGCAACTTTCCCAATCATTACTTCTCTCTCATTAGAAGCTACTCTTGGCACAAAAAGCAAATAAAAAGGATAAGGAGAGTTTATTACAGAAGTAATAATTTTCAAGACTCATCTAAAACTTTTGGGTTATCTCCCAATAAGTACTTTTCTTTAACGCCTTTAAGTTAGGCATGATAGTTTGAGAAGATGCTCACATAGGAAATATGAATTGAAGTAAAAGAGAGCATCAAGAAGCAAATTCAAAGCACATTTAAGTCTAACCCACTTCCTATGCATAGGAATCTTGTAAAGAAACAAGTCATGAAACCACAAAGCAGCAATAAACAAGTGCAACTTCAAGACTTTCAACATAAAGAGGGAAACTTAATATTGTTGAGATACATAAGACCATGTTTCCCTCTCTCATAATAACTTTTAGTAGCATCACGAATAAAAGTAACAATATAACTATCACAAGAAACATTCTTATCATGAGCCACATGCATAAAAGAATTAATACTCCCCAAATAAACATAGTCATTCTTATTGATTATAGTGGGAGCAAATTCAACAAAATAGCTATCATTATTATTTTCATCACCATAATCATCAAATATAGGAGGCATATTGTAATCACAATTAATTTTCTCCTCAATAGTAGGTGGACTGAAAATATCATATTCCTCATTGTAATCATCATATATTGGAGGTTTGGTATCATCATAAGCAATAGAATAGCTATCTTCCAAAGCTGGGGAACTAAAAAGATCATTTTCATAAAAACTAGCTTCCCCAAGCTTAGACTTTTCCATAGCATTAGCAATAATGGTGTCCAAAGAATTCATACTAACAACATTGCTATTAGCATGCAAATAAAGTTCCATAGGTTTTTAAATTTTCTCTTCAAACACTTCATGTCCTAACTCAAGATAAATACTATAAAGCTCTCTAATTTTTTTTGTTTTCCATTAAGCCTAACTAGTGAAAACAAGAAACAAAAAGACAAAATTGTAGAATTTAAAGGAAATAACTTCGAGCACTCACACCGGAGGATTGAGTACCTTTTACCTTACCTCCCTGGCAACAGCGCCAGAAAATAGCTTGATGTCTACGCACTTCTATTCTTGTAGACAGTTGTTGGGCCTCCAAGTGCAGAGGTTTGTAGAACAGCAGCAAGTTTTCCCTTAAGTGGATTACCCAAGGTTTATCGAACTCGGGGAGGAAGTGGTCAAAGGTATCCCTCTCGAGCAACCCTGCAATCAAGATACAAGAAGTCTCTTGTGTCCCTAACACACCCAATACACTTGTCAGGTGTATAGGTGCACTAGTTCGGCGAAGAGATAGTGGAATACAAGTGGTATAGATAATTCTAAGTGGTAACGGTGATAGAAAATAGCTTGATGGCATGGAAGAGACTAAAGTCAAACTAAAATAAAGATGGAAGCAAGCAAACATGTAACAGATCTAGTTGCAAATGGTGTTTCAATGTTTAGAAACGAGGCCTAGGGATCATACTTTCACTAGTGAACACTCTCATATAAATATCTTCTATTTATGATACTACTCTGAACTACTCTCCGGTTGAACACTCTAATCGATGGTAGGGCTATAACAACACTCCTCAAAGTAAGTCTTTCCCATCTAGAAAACCCCACACTGTCACCTTGAGCACTAGATGGTTCCAACAAATACCACAATTTCATAGAGACATCCAACTCCAAATATAACTCATAACAAGTATTTGTAATCTCTAGCCTAAGTGCCACCATGGTGTGCACGCTGTCACTTTCACACACATGGGGAGAGCAGAGATCTATTAAAGCACTTGAGTAGCAAGTTAGATCTATAGATTACAAGCTTATGATGTCAATAAGATCATGCATAGAGAGAGATGAACAGATAGCTACCGGTAGAGCCCTTAGCCTCGAGGAAGAACTACTCCCTCCTCATCATGGGAATCAGCAACAACGATGGAGATGGCGGTGGAGATCGATGGAGATGGCTTCGGGGGACTTCCTCGTCCCGGCAGGGTGCCGGAATAGAGACTTTCTGTCCCCCAAATCTCCCCTTTGGTGGCAGCGGTGCTGCAGAACTTTTCGTGGATTTCTGATTGACGACTTAGGGTTTATGCATCGGGAGGCTCTTATAGGCGAGAGGGGAGAACAGGGGGTGCCGGAGGGGCCCACACAACCCCTGGCGCGGCCTGGCCTGGCCCGCGCCACCAGGTGGTGTGGCCACCCTTTGGCCCTTCTCCGTCTCGTATTCTGGCTGCAAGTGTCCCCCGGTAAAAGAATAACTTTGGCTTTTGTCCCGTCCAATTCTGAGAATATTCATTTTCTGACTTCCTGGAACCAAAAACAGCAGAAAACAGGCAGCTGGAACTATGGCTCTTGTTAATAGGTTAGTCCAAGAAATCATATGAAAATTACTCCAAAGTGTGGACAAAACACAAGAAAGTAGATAAAACCAAGCATGGAACATCAAAAATTATAGATACATTTGCAATGTATCAAGACCATAAACAAAACTATCATAATGAATCAATAACATGTTCAGATCTGAAATCATGGCACTCGGGCCCTAGTGACAAGCATTAAGCATAACAAGTTGCAACAAAGTCAAAAGGCACTAATAGTAGATACTAGGCACCATGCCCTAACAATCTGATGCCATTACATGAACGATCTCATCCAATCCCTACTATCCCCATAGCCTACAATGGGGGATTACTCACTCATAGATGGGGGAAACATGGATGGTCGATGGAGAAGCGATGGTGATGATCTCCTCCAATTCCCCGTCCCGGTAGGGTGCCAGAACGGAGTTTCTGGTTCCGAATCGCGGAATCTAGTGCTGGCGGCGGAGCGGAACTCTTTCTGGAAAAACATCGACCCCCCTGGGTTTTTAGGTCAGAAGGCAACTTATAGGCCAAGAGGGAGACCGAGGGGGTGTCTGGGGCGGCCAGACCACCACCTGGCGCGGCCAGGCCTAGCCCACGCGGCCAGGTGGTGTGGCTGGGCCCCAGCCCCACTCCATCTCGTATTCTGGCTCTGGGAGTCTTCTTGTGAAATAGGATTTTTGGCATATTTTCCGGGATTTTTCCTGATAGTTGATTTTCTGCACAAAAACTAGACACCAAAGTAATTCTGCTGAAAACAGCGTCAGCCCGTGTTAGTTGCATCCAAATCACACAAGTTTAGAGGAGAAACAATAGCAAAAGTGTTCATGAAAGTAGATACGTTTTGGACGTATCAGTTCCCAACCATCTTCTTGTTTCATAGGAATGGAAGCTTTATGTTTCATCTTTTCTTCTTTAATTTTTATGAGAGCATCAGTAATGTGTTTTGTAAAGGCCATAATCATAGCACTAGCACTAGGACTTTTAGCAAGCTTTTGTAGGAACTTAATAACTTCAGAGATGTTGCAACCATCAAGATCAAAATCATAATTATCATTTAAAGTAGTAGAGCTATTACTAGCTTCAACATTAGTGGTAGTGATAGTATAAACACTAATGTTTCTAGCAATTTAATCTTCTCTTCCCCACTTAGCATGCAATTCAGCTAATAGTCTAACATTTTCATCAATTCTAACTTGTATGGCATTAGTAGAAACAAAGGGATTGTCAATAGTTTCAGGTTTAGCAGCCATTTATTAATCAAAGAGGATTGTGCTTCAGACAAAGATGATATATTTCTTTCAGCATTAGAAAGTTTCAATTGCAAACTAGGAATTTCCCTATTTAAACTCTCAAGTTGATGACTAATGTTTTTTAAAATAGTAGATTGTCCCTCCATGGTTTTAGTAAATAACTTATTTTGCTCATATTGCATTTGCATGAAATTTTTAGTGGCTCTTTCAACTTCTAAAATTCTTCCTTCACTAGGTATTCCCGGTTTACCATGATAACCATAAATATTATTAGAAGGGTAAGGCCTATAATTATTATTACCATCAGCATTGTTACCAAAATTATTACTCCTTATAAAGTTCACATCAACTTGCTCTTCTTGAGCAACCAAAGAGGCTAAGGGGACATGCTTTGGATCAATATGAGCTTTCCCATTAACAAGCATAGACATAATAACATCAATTTTATCACTCAAGGAGGAGGTTTCTTCAACAGAATTTACCTTCTTACCTTGTGGAGCTCTTTCAGTATGCCATTCAGAATAGTTAACCATCATATTATCTAGAAGCTTTCTTGCAGCACCCAAAGTAATGGTCATAAAGGTACCTCCAGCAGCAGAATCCAATAGATTTCTTGAAGAATAGTTCAATCCTACATAAAAGTTTTGGATAATCATCCAAGCAGTCAGTCCATGAGTGGGACAATTCTTTACCAAAGATTTCTTTCTTTCCCAGGCTTGAGCAACATGTTCATTATCAGATTGTTTAAATTTCATTATTTCACTTCTCATAGATATAATCTTAGCAGGAGGATAGTATTTTCCAATGAAAGCATCTTTGCATTTAGTCCAAGAATCAATACTATTCCTAGTTAGGGATTGCAACCATTCTTTAGCTTTTCCTCTCAAAGAGAAAGGAAACAATTTAAGCTTAATAATATCTCCATCTATATCCCTATGCTTCTGCATCTCACAAAGTTCAACAAAGTTATTTAGATGAGCAGCAGCATCTTCATTACCAATACCAAAAAATTGTTCTCTCATAACAAGATTGAGTAAAGCAGGTTTAATTTCAAAGAAAGTAGCTTCAGGAATAGGTGGAGCAATAGGTTTGCACATGAAATCATTGTTGTTGGTGCTAGTGAAGTCACACAACTTAGTGTTTTCAAGAGTGGTCATTTTGTGTGTGTTTTTAATATAGAAAGCAAACTAGTAAAACTATTTTTTTGTGTTTTTGATAAAGCAACAAGCAAACAAAGCAAAAATAAACTAAGCAAAACAAATAAAACAAAGTAAAGAGATTGGTTATGAGGGACTCCCCTTGTGAAGATGTCCTTGACTCCCCGGCAACGGCGCCAGAAAAGAGCTTGATGGACCAAGATATCTCAAGCTCGTTGGGGAACCCCAAGAGGAAGGTATGATGAGCACAACAACAAGTTTCCCTCAGTTATGAAACCAAGATTATCGAACCAGTAGGAGCAAGGAAACACCTCTAAGATGTTGTTGCCAACTTGGAATCCTACACAACACAACCATAGAACTTTGCCCCCAACTTACAGTGAGGTTGTCAATCTCACCGGTTTTGCTGAAAACAAAGGATTAAACGTATTGTGTGGAATAAAGTAAAATCTTGCAGAAAGTAAACAGAAAGTGGTAAACAGTTGTAGATTAATTGTAAAAGAAAGGACCGGGGTCCATAGTTCACTAGTGGTGGTTCTCCATGAGATAAATGACATGTTGGGTGAACAAATTACAGCGGGGCAATTGACAAACATCAAGAAAGCATACATGCATATACTAATCATCTTGACTCCTATGAGATTTGATTGGGCATTACAACATTATACATAGACCGTAATCCAACTGCATCTATGACTAATAATCCACCTCCAGGTTATCATCCGAACCCCTTCCAGTATTAAGTTACAAGCAACAGATAATTGCATTATGCATTGCGTGTAAAGTAAACAATACGATTGTTTTATGAACAAAGGATTGCTGTTTTCTCCCTAGCAGCAACAACATATCTAGTACCTTAGAGATTTCTGTCACTTCCCCAGATTACTAGAGGCATGAACCCACTATCGAGCATAAATACTCCCTCTTGGAGTTGCTAGCATCTACTCGGCCAAGATATCTACTAACAACGGAGAGCATGCAAGATCACAAATAACAAAGACATGATTGAATCAATAATCAATCTGAAATAGCATATCAATATCCATCGGATCCCCGCAAACACAACATGTCAGATTACAAATAGATGATCTTGATCATGAACAGAGCTCACAAGATCTAAACATGGTAGCACAAAGGAGAAGAACCAAACATCTAGCTACTACATGGACCCGTAGTCTAGGGATGAACTACTCACGCATCACACCGGAGGCAGGCATGGTGATGAAGAAGGCCTCCAGGATGATCTCTCCCCTCCGGCAGGGTGCCGGGAAGAGCTTTAGATCCCTCCCGATCTAGGGATGGAGATTATGGCGGCTATAGACTCTTTCGTGGAATTTTGATCGGGTACTTAGGTTTTCTGTATCGGAAGCTTCTTATAGGTGAAAGGAGAAGCCGAGGGGGTGCCCTAGGCGGCCGCACCACCCCCTGGCATGGGCCAGGGCTGGCCGCGCGGCCAGGTGGTGTGGTCGGCCCTTGGCCCCTCTCCGTCTCGTCTTTTGGCTCCATGTCCCGCTCGGTGACATATTGACTTTGGATTTTGTCCCATACAATTCCGAGAATATTCATTTTCTGACTTTCTAGAACCAAAAACAGCAGAAAACAGGCAACTAGCACTATGGCATCTTGTTAATAGGTTAGTGCAAGAAAGTGTATAAAAAGTTCCAAAGTGTGGACAAAACATAGATACGTTTGCAACGTATTAGAATCCTGCACAACACAATCACAGAACTTTGCCCCCAACTTACTGTGAGGTTGTCAATCTCACCGGTTTTGCTGAAAATAAAGGATTAAACAGATTGTGTGGAAGATAGTATTGCTTTGCAGAAAGTAAACAGAAAATAGTAAATAGCTTTGTAGATTGATGGTAAAAGAAAGGACCGGGGTCCATAGTTGACTAGTAGTGATTCTCCTTAAGATAGATGACATGTTGGGTGAACAAATTACAGTGGGGCAGTTGACAAACATCGAGAAAGCATACATGCATATACTAATCATCTTGACTCCTTTGAGATTTAATTGGGCATTACAACATTATACATAGACCGTAATCCAACTGCATCTATGACTAATAATCCACCTTCAGGTTATCAATCCGAACCCCCTCTAGTATTAAGTTGCAAGCAACAGATAATTGAATTAAGCATTGTGTGTAAAGTAAACAATATGATTGTTCTATGAACAAAGGATTGTTGTTTTCTCCCTAGTAGCAACAACACATCTAGTACCTTAGAGATTTCTGTCACTGCCCCAGATTACTAGAGGCATGAACCCACTATCGAGCATAAATACTCCCTCTTGGAGTTGCTAGCATCTACTTGGCCAAGATAGCTACTAACAACGGAGAGCATGCAAGATCACAAATAACAAAGACATGATAGAATCAATAATCAATCTGAAATAGTATCCCAATATCCATTGGATCCCCATAAACACAACATGTAAGATTACAAATAGATGATCTTGATCATGAACGGAGCTCACAAGATCTAAACATGATAGCATAAAGGAGAAGAACCAACCATCTAGCTACTACATGGACCCATAGTCCAGGGATGAACTACTCACGCATCACACCGGAGGTAGGCATGGTGATGAAGAAGGCCTCCAGGGTGATCTCTCCCCTCCGGCAAGGTGCTGGGAAGAGCTTTAGATCCCTCCCAATCTAGGGATGGAGATGACAGCGGCTATAGACTCTTTCGTGGAATTTTGATTGGGTACTTAGGGTTTCTGTATCAGAGGCTTCTTACAAACGAAAGGGGAGGCTGAGGGGGTGCCCTAGGCGGCCGCACCACCCCCTGGCGCGGGCCAGGCCTGGCCGCGCGACCAGGTGGTGTGGACGGCCCCTGGGCCCTCTCCGTCTTGTCTTTTGGCTCCGTGTCCCCCTCGGTGAAATATTGACTTTGGCTTTTGTCCCGTCCAATTCCGAGAATATTCATTTTCTGACTTTCTGGAACCAAAAACAGCCGAAAACAGGCAACTGACACTATGGCATCTTGTTAATAGGTCAGTCCAAGAAAGTGTATAAAAATACTCCAAAGTGAGGAAAAAACATAAAAAAGTAGATATAAAACAAGCATGGAACATTAAAAATTATAGATACGTTTGCAATGTATCATCGATCAAGTACTTTCCTGGAATGTTGGTGCCTGCAGGCTTGATTTTTCATGTCATACATGATCTCTCATATCACATAGACCATAGGCCTTTTTTCTACAACCTGGCATAGCAAAACGTATATATACAGTAGTACAGGCATACCTGGGGAGGAGCCCCTGGATTTTGGGGGCCCGGGGCGGCCGCACACCCTGCCCCTCCCTAGGGCCGGCCCTGGTGGGACTATGTGAAGATGTCCCATCATACTCACCGCTTTGATTGGAAAAATCAGAGACGGATGGCGGAAAAAAGATTGAAAAGGAGAAGGCTCGCGAGGCATGCGATGACGCGGCGCAGAGCGATTGGCTAGAACCCAAAATGTACAGTAACTGAAGGGAAGAATTGTTGAACGGAAAGCGTGGAGTGCTAATAGGGCGAGAAATGGTCGCGACTTGCGAGAAACGGTCGTGTTCCATGTCATTTCAATAATTAACAAGTATGTATTCTTGAAACAAAACATAATAAACTGATTTTGGTCCCTCTTAGGCTCTACAACTAATTTTTTTTTGAATATATTAGCATATCTCGAGAATACATGAGATACTTGTGTAAATTGATACATGTTCTACGTTGTCCTACAATTTTTACACGAGTTAACCAAAATTTCGGTGCCCTTGACTTTGAGCATGCTCTATGATTAATGATCTAACTGGTTCCATGACTAAGTGGGTCTAAAAAAATGTCATAACTTATATTTTCATTTTGATGTATAGAAATTATCAAACTTGATTACATATTAGATCTTGTCTTTATGTAAATATTCATGGCAACTTCCAGCCATACCTTCTCTTTTAAATTTTATTAAACCAGTGAATAATTTGGAATATATCAAATATAACTCCTGCATAGAATTTGTATATATGTAATCTATTTGTCTATATTGACTAAACTAATAATTTAATAATCTAGCCACTTATAAGTGTTGAATACAAAGGTGTGCCTTTTCTTAGAGCTTTGCAATCTAAATAGTTGCAAGCATCGATTTTGAGACAGTCGAACAAGGTTAACCGTGTGATCTTTATAAGTTAATTTCTTTTGATATCATTAGTTTTTTACCTTGATCATGTAACATGATAGTTTCTTGTGGTACTGAACTTGATCTATTACTTGATGTACCTTTTTATTTACTTAAAAAAATACTGATACTCCTATGTTGTTTATGGACTTCAATATAAAATAATGGCTCCTTTCTTGCGTCTAAGGTTAGATCTCTTAGTTTTAGACATGTCTAACCCGTAATTGACATTGTCTATCGATTAGAACACTCAATCACGCACATGCTCATATATTTAATTTATGGTAACGCAAACAAAACAAAATGTGTTACCAGCAGTAAGTACAACACACCTACCACACTCTGTAAATAGACTGTAGTCGGCGTGGCGAAGCGCGCATGTCCACCTCGTATCTCATAATTTTAAACAGAGGAAGTACCTTGTACATATACACAGCGGACCGCAGATACTACCACAGACAGTATCGATAATTGTGATTCCTCAGTTCCTCGAAAGAGGACGTACAAATTTTGTATAAGTTAAACTATGTAAAGTTTAACGACAATTTTGGAAAAACCTAGTAATAACTTCTAAAATGTTAAATCAATATCATCGATACATCATCAAATATAGGTTCATGTTATTATATGTACACAGTCTTGTATAATAACTAATAACTCGTTTGATTTTAGAAAAAATATAACAAATAGCTAGCTGTCCATGTTCTAGTTCTGTTTTTTGAACGGGGAAGGGTCTGAAGACCCTAGAAGCTGCTCAAATTAACAAGAGGGTGGGTACATATCACAAGCAGACCCGTAAAAGAGGGAAAAACTAGAAGCAGTACTGAAACTTTTCTAGAAAAGACCCTAAAACTAAAAATTGAAAAGCAATTGGGTCTTTGAGCCTCTTCTCCACCGCAACCGACTGCGAGCACCCTTCGCCGGCCACCAGAGCGCCCGTCAGGGACGAACCACTTGGTAGCACACATGGGAGAACTCCGACGAGGTGCACCGATCATGGCCTTTGCACTAGAGGTTGAAGTAGCGCAATATTTGCGCTTTTTGGTCGCCATTCGACCAGAATAGGCAGCAACCCAGTGGCGGTCGCCGCCATTAATGGGCCACTGTGGATAAATGGCAGTAAGAGTAGCCAATGAAGAAGTAGAATAAAGCCAACGCTGGCTTGCCACCCGCCAGGAACCCCCACCGTGATGGCTCCATCTCGACGGCTAGCCCACCATCCGCCCGCATCGCTGCTCCAAGAAGACTACCTTCCCCACGAGAAAGGTCAAGATCCACCACACGGTCGAAGGTTGGGCTGGCTCGCGGTCCCATCTCCCATCCTTGCCACCACGGCCGGCCACAGGGAACACCGCACCAACCACCCGCCGTGTACCGCACCGCCCCCCTCACCGCCTAGAGCGCCACAACCCACACCTCCACCATGCCGATGGAGAAGAACGACTTTATTGATGAAGAAGCCCCCCACACTACTCGCCGCAGCAACTGGCTCTGACCACCAGAGCACCACCGCGAGGGACCGAATGAGGAGGCAACTCCAGATCCAGCCAGAAGGGTCTGGAATCTTCTTCTTATGGGAATAACGCCAGCACATGGCACATGGAAAAACCCTACAACTACAACCTCTACAAGAACCTAAAACTACGTCGACGCCAACCTCCCACCGCCACTCAACAGGTAGTCAGGTGAGGGAGGCATGGGAAGGAGGAGGAGACTCTCAAAGTGCCTTTCGATTTGTGCGGGATAGAGAGGGGAGTAGAGAGTGTGTGTGTGTGAAGAAATACACCTTTATGAGCCCTCCATCCTATTAACTTCTAGATGCCCATGTTCTAGTTAGTGAAGTGTTACACAGACGTAGTGTGAAGTGCTGGTTGTCTGATCTGGCTAGCCTGCATTGATCCGTGCAGCTTTTTTATAGTGGACAAGAAGGTTCAAGGACCCTCTCCTTTTTGGATAGAAGGCACAAAGTGTCCAGCTTTAAATTAATAAAGCACCAAACGGCTAGAGTTTACAAATGCTGAAGAACCTCTTACATGCAATGAAATCAACAAGCAAAGAGAATACAAAGATGTAGCACAACTTGAGTATCAAGTCCCTTGTCAAGCGTCGCGATCCTATCGTAGAGGAAGTAGAGTTGGTGAAGAAATGTCACGGAGGTGATCTATGTCATCGTCAAGCTCCAATTCCAAATTGCCACAATGTCATCCATGTTCATCTCTAGAGAAAGCACCTGCTTTCTCGCCTAGGATCGAAGGGCTTCGCACTGTCGAGAGGTGGATAAGCTCACCCTGAGCACACAAGGACACTTACAAACAAGCTTTCCAAGGATGAGAATGTGCACTGCCGCCCCATCAATCCTCCACCAAAGAACACGCCGCCACCTGCATCGCCATCGAAAAAATCGGACATAAACAACCATGAAAGAATGCCACTGAAGAAGTAGACAAGGAATGGAAGCAATGAAAATGAGCATGACAAAGAATCATAAACCGTCTAATCTTACCACCATAGTGTTGCTGCCAAAAAGGGGGGCACTTCCTCTCTCACCCAGGCTCGAGGGTGTCGATCTGCCGAAAATCAGGAACATCGAAGAAGCAGAGCACCACGAGCACTCGACCAGTCACAACACTGCCACAACAAGATAAAGACGGTACTCACCACAAATATCGTCCATCAACCTCGTAGTCTCAAGGCAGCGCCTCCATGGAGGGGATGACTTTGGTGCATCATCATCGCCAACTGAAAATTTTAGGTTTTCACCCGAGATAAGCAAGTTAGGTAACTGGCAGTAGACTCTGATTTCACCTTTAGGAAGGAGAACGGCGCACGTAGCATCGTCGATGTCAAGATCCCCACCTCCAACCACACCCACCAACCACTGGAAAGGGCAGAGCCAAAATCTAGGGCCAGGGAGGTGAGACGAGCTGCACAATGGGGGTGCAACCACCTTTAGATTTGGAACCGGCAGCCCAACAGGGTGGCCTCAGCACTGGAACCTGCCACCTGCCGCAAATTATATGTCCCCTCAACTTGTGAGACCGGTACCTAAGGTCTAGGATCTCTTCACCACGGGGATGAAGCAACGACATACTCACCACCACCTTCCTAGGCGGTCGCACGGGCTTGCCTGCCAGCTAGCTCTAGTGACGGCGGAGGGAGGAGGTGGTGCTAGGGTTTGGACCCTTGAGTCGCCTCCGAAGGAGCGACGCAAGAGAGTGGTGATCATCCATGGACCCTCTCCTAGCTGGCACCAGGGCCGTCCAAGAGCGTGCGTGACCTATGCACGCACACATGGCCTCCAAATTCGAGGGCCCCGGGTTGGAGCAGTCTTTCTAGGTATACTAGATAGTTGGGCTATTTTTCTGAATCACCACAGCCTAATTTCAGTCATGGATGTAGTCAACATGGCATTTTTCTTCTTCTGTTCATGTTGTTTCATAGCCTTGAGCATAGGGAGCGTTTGGTAGGGTTGCCGAGGGTCATACATGCCTCGTGGAGAAGATTTGGGTTGATTGGATGCCTGCCCGCACTTTGTGTCATGGCATGCACGATGATTAAAGAACCCCTACACTAGGACCTCTAGGAACTGCCAATTCAGAAGTTTCTAGTGAGCCACCCTCGTTGCGGATAAAATGTGGAACACGATGTTCCTGCAACTGCATCCATCGGAGATGGTAGGAGGGCACCCGAGCTCACGTGCTCTAGCAAAATTGTGGCGGGCGGTGATGGAATTCGTCTCGCCAGAATTTCTCTCACCACGCACCAAATATTTGGCCCCTATTTAGCTCCACCTCTTCCATCGCGAAAATCAAATCCCCCATTTCCCCTTCCTCTCTCCTCCACTCTCCTCTGATTTCCATGGCCATGGCGGCAGATTGGACCTTGACCGCGGTGACGGAGGTCGACCTTGGCATGCTGGAATCCCTCCTCCCGACCTATGTGCTAGATGTAGTTCCACTAGCTGTAAGTACCTCAAACACTCGATCCTTCATAATCTGATGCTATTGCAAGATGCATGGATCTGCATTCATAGGTCATGTAATTCATGGTGGTTTACAGGTCCTCCCACCATCTCCTTCGAGCATTGCGATGGTGGTCTTGCCGGATTCGCCCTCGAGCATGACCACAATTATGATGTCGGGTTCTCTCACTTCCTCAACCTCTGTGCTGAAGGTTACTCATATCATTATGAGACATACTTTCACCCTTTTCTGTCATAGATGTACGGTGTGTTTGTTGGTAATCTGCAATAGCTATTGTATCATGATTAGCATTGTTCGTTGCGATAGTTGCTTACCATTCTGTTTTCTATGTACCATGGTTAACCGACTATAGAACAACACTACCACTACTTCCCCTGACTTAACTTCTCCCACTAGGAGATCATTTAAGTGTGCCCCTAAACATCCAAGGGTTTGGGAACCATCTATGTCACAATTCATTCTCAATAGGTTGGTTGAGCTCATTTAGAACGGGTTAGACTACGACAATGGGTTCAAAGAGAAGAACTTGCAAAATATTGTCAATTATGTTGTTGACTTCACTGGGTCACAGTGACCACTATGCATCTCTACAACCACTTGAGGAAGTGGAGGATCAAATGGAACATTCTACTTTTATGAATGATTTCTAGTTGTATTCATATCTTGTTTGATTATGTGTGAATTATCCTTGTTGTTTGAAACTAATTGATAATACATGAACATTTGTAAAACATTAAGAATGCCTTGTTTAAAATACCCAAATTAAATGATATTTCATTACGGAATGAAAACCATTGTTTAAATTCAAAATGTGATAATATGTGAAAGTCATTCGATTTCTTATCACATATAAATCATGCCTAAGTTCGGCAAAATAACTTGAACACCGTGTATTACTTGAATACAACGTGTTTAAATGAATTGTCGAAAGTTAATACATATTCGATGTATTGTGTTTTAACAAAAATGGTAATTATGATTAAATGATTATTTAAATGTGTAAAGAAGTTTACCAAAGGAAACATGAATATGAAACTATTTGATTTGATCAAAGTGTTTCATCAACAAAGGGTATAAATATAAAAGGGGATCTAATTACTATGATTTGATCAATAGTAATGAAATTCGAATTTATAAGAATGGCATAAAAGAAATTGTGGAATGCAAAGCGTTTTGAAACATCAAAATGCAAAGCATCACAATGCGATATTAGATATCAAAGTGGGTGAATAGAAGGCACCAAATAAATCGTTGTAGTATAGATGTAGAGACCATTAGTTAGAAATAGTTAGCACTCAATTAGAAAGTAGTGAACCATTTGAATTCGTAAAAGTTTTGGGGTTATTCGATATAACAAAAACAATAGCGAATAAGTCCTTGTAGAGTATTCATTGGAAAACTCTGAATATGAAATCCATAGCTAAACTAAAAGAGAAGCAAAACAAGTATTGCTTGGATTTTGGTGCATTTTTGAGAAAGCTCACTTTTAGTGATATTTCTCGATTATGGAGCAGATGGAAATTAGTGAAAAGCACGATGAGGATTCAAGACCCTGCATCAGAGTGTTGAGAAGCGCAACAGACAACGTTCTTGAACGATTCTCTTCACAGAAGGAAAGAATCAATGAGATTGATCATTGTGTTTTCCTCCACTAGTGTTTTCACTACAGGAAGTAGGATTCAAAATGTAATCCATATCTTGTATGCAGACATTTGAGAATCATTTGTCATGATTATTGGAATATGACATACCTATGAACTACTAAGGAAATAATGGTAAACTAAAACTATGAGAAATCCTAAAAGCAAAATTCCTTTGAGATTAGAAAGCAATTCGTTGCTGAATCTCACAAGTAAAAGGGGTTACTTGAATTTTCCCAAATGACTGCAAAGCCATAGTGGAAAAGGGGGTGAATGACAAGCACAATTTTTCAAGCTTTGGACAAATGAATTTGATTCAAGTGTGTTGAATGTCTAGAGGATTTAAAACTAGTAACAGTACTAGTATCTCATAGTAAATATCCAACTTTGATATTTGATCAAAGGATTTTGAAGTTGTTCAAAATAGTGAGTGGATATGCAATTTGCATAAAATTGAGTGGGAGCTATAAAAGTCTTCCTGAAACAATATGTGATTGACATATTTTTGAGTGGGAGCAATATAAGTCTCAAATTCAAATATGTAGGAACATATTTTGAGTGGGAGCTTATAGGAGTAATTCTTAAGTATGTTAAGAATGAAATCACAAATACTTATAAATAATGATTTATAAGATGTAGAAGTTGATAATAAGAGTATTATGATATTATATAGTATTCCTTAAGGGATTCTAAAAAGGGTTTCAGAATAGAAGTTAATTAAGGAACTAATCCTTAATAACTCAAATTAGGAATAGTATTAAGTTTAACATCAATGGTTGAAAGAAAGAAAAGGGTGATCATCATCCACTATGTTGAGACATATGTTCTATCTTAGAAAACCATGATGATAACTTAACATAATATACGATCCAATAAGGAACGTTTAAAAGTGATTAAGTTTGAATCACAGAACGTTGAGCTAAGTTTGTCCGTAGTGTCTAATTGAGAACTGCAGACATGTTTTCCAAATCCATAAAGGATGACATATCTTAAAACATAAAGGGTTATGTTATAAGGGAATATGTTGGAAACTCCTGTAAATACCGATTAAAGTTAAGTAGGAAGCGAGGTGAACAAAACATCGAAAGTTGCACAGAGTGCACTAGTGTTTCGATGAATACATTTATAACAATAGATAAGGGTACCATCTAAAGTGTTGTATAAAGTTATGGCGGGGCTAGTTCGCTTTTAACGTAGAATGATGTGTCCTAGGGCACGGTGCCCATGAGAAAGCCCTCGAGGTTGATCTAAAGTCACTATAGGCTCCTGGAATCAGGCCTCGTTCTGCTGCCATAGCGACTATGCATACACACAGATGTTATCATGTGATGATAAAGTATTGATGTCAATCAAGGTGACATTAGTAAGTTGCAAAGGATTTGGGACTGTAAAGTACAGACCCAAGACTCAACCTCCTCCATGAGCAAGCATGTTCAGGGTACCGGATATATGGTGCCAATGATTGAGAACAAATGCAGCTAGTGTATTTGTACTCTAGTGCAAGTGGGAGACTGTTGGAAATATGCCCTAGAGACAAATAGTAGTAAGGACTATTATCATATTTCATATAGTTTATGATTAAGTTTTATATCATGCTATAACTGTATTGAGTGGAAACATCAATACACGTGTGATATACAAACAACCAGGGGTTCCTAGTGAAACTCTAGTCATTGGTTCATTGGTCAACAGATGATCAAGTTTCCTGATCATGTGGCATTTATGCCAGTTGGAAATGAAGTCATCTCATTCCGAGAATGAGATGATGAACCAATACCCAACCTAAACATCGTGACCCGATCATGTCACGTAGTTAAAGTTACGATGATTAGAAATGGATCCTCGTAGACTATTCCTGAGACTGTGAGGCTATATCAATCACTGTCTCCCGAAAGTGCTTTGATAGCATCAAGTGCCACTCGGTAATACAGTGGTTATAAAGGTGTGTTCAGGTACTTAGAGGAAATCGTTGAGGCAATATATGTCAAGAGCAGGATTTGTCCGTCCATGTGACAGGAAGATACTCGAAGGGCCCACTCAGAGAAGTTATATCCAATAGTTGACAGCGTGTGATTTGATCACGGGGATATCACTTGTCGGAACGAGTCAAGTAGCATTGTTCAGTAACGAGATTGAACACGACATGGTGATGTCATTGATCAGATCTCGGGCAATGCAAGTATCAAGAGACAAAGGGAATAAGACACGACTGTCCCAGTTCAAACGACGAAAGATCTTCGTGGAACGCACAGGGGTCACATGGCCATCCAGGTCCCTCTGTCGATCATTGGTGCGGGAGTGTCCCGACCATGTCTCGAGTGTTCCCGAACCGTGGGGTATCACGCTTAAGGGCTTGATGATGCTTAGAGAGTGTTTATAGGATCGGAAGAATCGCCGAAGATTTATAGGGAGAAAACTGGAAGGGTTTCGGTAAGTCCGGAGGATGTCTGGAGTGGAGGTGGAAGGTGTTCCATGGCCACGGAGATTGAATAATATGTGAATGAATGTTAAATGTTGATTTAATCATTTATTCATAATTATTTAATAAAGAGAAAATCAATTAAGTCAAAGGCTTAATGGGCCAATTTCCGGAGGGAGAGGGCCCATTAGGGAAAGGAGAGAGGGAGAAGGGGCAAGGGGGCTGGCCATCTGGGCCTAGCCCCCCGCGCAGGGCCCACTAGGGTGGTCGGCAGCCACCCCTCCCCCCTCCTCTCCTTTAGTCCCACCCCGGGACTTTGAGGGCGGTAGTACCTCCCCTCCCCCTATATATTGTAGGGGTATTTGGCAAAATTATGTACACCAATAATCAATAAAGGTCTTCTAACTTTTGGGAGGACCTCCAGTTGATATTTTTTCTCTCCCCTCTCTCTCTCGTGACTGTGGTCCCAAGTCTGGACTACTCGAACGGGAGACATCTTCACCGCGGAGCGCCGTCGCGCTACGGGATTCGGATCCGGGAGCTCTACTTCCGCAACTGCTACTGGATCGGGGAAGCGGGAGTCATCATCAGGCACCGGACGTGTGTAACTCCCCGCGAGGTGTCGCACTTGAGGCACTCAAGTCGTTGGAGCCAAGGGAGCTCAAGGACTTCATCACGACCTTGAGGTCGGCTTCGGCTCGTCTACATCAGCCACGCTTTCCTGAGCGTTGACAATGCTTTTCGGGTCTTCAAGGGTAAGTTCGCGAAAAGCCCCTCCCATTATTGTATTACTAATAGATAGGCCCTGGTAGCTTCAGGGGTTCAGGGGCGTAGGGTAAAATTTATTGTTTTCATACGCGAAACCGCAACAACTTTGATCTCAGATGGTTTTTAATATACACCGTCTCTAGTACGAGTGCCCATCAGTCGGTATTTAAAACAAACCGCCTCTAGATTAAATCTAAGACGACGGCAATTATTGGCTATCTCTCTAAATCACTCAACCGCAATCGGTCAGAAATATTAATCGCCTGTAGGTGTCCTCTGAGGCAGACCATTATGCCGTCCATCTCGAAACTAGCGTCGTGCACTTACCCGAGGTAGCACGCGTGTGTTTTTCTAGGGAAAGCCTGCGCGTGTTGTTAATGCAGTTAGAAAGTGGATATTGTGCTAGCCCCCCACCCACATGAATCCACACCCATGTGTCCACTCGAGGACTACCAACGGTCCCCCGTTTATAAACCCGCTCGGCCTTCTTCTTCCATGAGCTCATGTCATTTTCCCCAATCTATCAAGTCACAAAACCCTATTCTGCACCTTCTGCGTGCGCTGAAGCTCCTTCGCTTGCACCACCGCCCACCCTGGTTGCGCCATGAAGCGTACACGTGGAGACGAGCCATAGGTAAAGCTAGTTAGAGGCACAACAGTAGATGGCTCGGTCGTCGCCGAGCAGGCGGAGGTGGCTTCTCTAGGCACGCACGCCGCTCGTCGCCGCGCCGTCGAGGCTTCGAGCTCATCCAGCCAGTCGCCGTCGCCGTCGAGCATCAGGTGGCCGACAACATCGTGGTGCCAGGAGTGGATCTAGATGAGGGGCATGCGGCAGGCGGAGGCAACCCGGTGCTCTACATCAACAACCCCATCCTCCACCAAGAAATTGTTGACACACTCATGGAGAATGACAAGTTCGAGGAGGTCTCTGATGAGGAGTCTGAGGTACAACTTGCTAGCTTATCTAGTTGCAGCCGCAGATTTCACTATTCATACGTAAGATTTTCTCAATCACCTACAGATTCTTTTGCTCTTGAAGTAGGATAGTATATATATATGGTTTGAACGGTCGATTGATGCATCTGCCATCTAGTCACAAAACCCCAATCTGTCTAGTCATAAAACCCCAATCTGCTTATCTTCCATCTAGTAAATTTACATTTGCTTAACTCGTTGTTGTTCATATGGTTCTTCTCGTGCTGTAAATTTAATCGGTCTATAACATTTGACTTAGGGGTTTTAGGGTTTTCTAGTTGAGTGTTGATTTTGATACACAACATGCATAATATTATATTTATATTCCTTACTGAGGCCAATGATTCAATTTTGCCCCAAAAGAGTGCAAGGGGAGACACATATGATGGTGTCAGATTTTTTTAGTATGGTTAGTAAACCTGAGGGAATGTACAACAATATAAGTTGTGCAATTGATATTTTGATTCGCTAACTCCATCTCTAAAAAATTTATGAGGCCCCAGATTTATTCTGCACACATATGAACTATGATCTTTGCACTCTGATCTTTGAACTGTTTCTCACTGAAGCCAATGATTGAAATTTGCCCCAAAAGAGTGCAAGGGGAGACACATATATGATTGATGAGTGCATATTTGCATCATGTTTTACACTATTATTTTGCATTGTAGATATAGGATCTTGGTATTTTACGGTGCTCGCTCGCACATTTTATGTCTGTTTTCACCAGGATCAGGAGAGATGATGGATCCAATGGATACAATTTTTGGAGCAGTTGTACTGAGGAGAGAAGAAGTCAAAAACAATGTAAATCACTTATTTGGGAAATTTTAATAATACCAGAAGAAAACCCGAAGCGAACAAAGGAGACAAACGGTTCAACGACCAACTATACGACCGGAATAAATTTTCCAGTTATATAGTTCCGGTCGTATAGTTGGCGTCGCCACGGCCTCCTCAAATAGTTTCACCCCGTGCAACTGGATCAGGGATACGACATACAGAACACCTAGAAATAGCCGAAACCTCACATCCGGAAGGCATCTGGAGGGGGAACTCATCCACCAAGGACCCATCTTCGCCCTGTGCAGATCCGGGAGGCTAAGGCATCGATCTTCATCATGCACCGCAGCATCACCATCATCTCCATCCATCCCATCTACATCTTGTCTATATCTTGTTGTAATTTATGTACTCGTTGTGGATTTATACAAGTACTATTCATCTATGATAGATTCCATTGTTATTGCCACGATGTTAATTGCCTCCATGTCTGAGTAGATCATTAGTTCTTGGGGAGATGGAGAAACCCTAGTATGAGATGGAAATAAGATAAAGTTTATTATGATATTCATCCCTGTGACCATGTGTTAGATTTTCTTCATCTTGATGTTGAAAGAAGTTGACCTCTCAATATTTGCCTCTTATGGGGACTTGATGGAGGAAACTACTTGTTGGTAGACGGAGGTGTGCTAGCACTTACAGTGGCTATAAAGCTATCGGCACTCCTTATGTATCAACTTGGGAAACCGAGGAAACTCACGGAACACTATCCATGCCATGGGATACGTCCTACGGGATTACGTCTCTTCATAGCGCACTAATTCGATTGATATCGATTACTGACTGTTGCGGTTATGACGATGATGTGAGCAGCGGTTTCTGCCTATTTGTCCAAATACGGTTCCTCCCACACATACATAGTTGAGAATGTTCATGATAATAATCTTTATCTTAGCTCCTTATAATGCTAGTGTTGTATCCACTACTCCCTAAGAACACTTTTTCCCTATTGCAGTTCCAATATCTCTTACATACGCGATACTTACTTTCTGTGTTCAGTTGTTTTACTTTAATTTATTGTTGCTCTTATACCTAAAACCCCAAAACACATTTTTACGCAATACTCGCATTTTATCTTGTCACTTAGAACTTTATTTAGCATTTCTATTATAATATTTATTTCAAGAGTTATTAGACTTCAGACTCCTGCTCCTTGTGGGATCGATATGTTTATTTTGAAACTAGCTACAAACGATCTATGTACTTGCAGTCATCAAGCTATTTTCTGGCGCCGTTGCAAGGGAGCTAAGCACTGTAGGTCTTTTAGTTTTTCTTTATTTTTTTCTTGCTAAGTCTTGTTTTGAGTTACAGGTTTCTACCAACATGATGGAGTTTGAGCATATGACTAGTGCTATCCCACTCAACCGCTTTGGGAAGCCCTATGATATTTATCAAAGAGATAACTCCAATGATAAGACAAGGGGGTTTGAAATAAATCCTCTACTACTCGGTATTCTACATAAGAAGCAATTTATTAGAGATGAAGAAGATCCTGATCCATATGAGCATATTGCATGTTTCAAAGATATATGTGGCACTTTTCAACTGATGGGATATACCGCCGATGAGGTAAGGGTTAAACTTTTTAGTCAGCCTTTGACTAGTACAACTCTCTCATGGTATAGATCTCTACCCCCTGAAGCCACTACTACTTGAGGTAATCTAGCATGTGAATTTCTACCAGAATATTATCCATTGTCAAAATCTTTTGGAATCAAGCGTCTGATAATGACTTGGAGAAATCGTTCTAATGAAGGACTAGTAAGAGCTTATATCAGATTTAAAGATCTACTATGTCTATGTCCTCATCATGATTTGCCTGAATGGTATTTATTGCATATCTTTTATGGCGATTTAATTGAACCTAATAAAATTGCACTAGACTCTTTCGCGGAAGGAGCCTTTATGAATCTTCCTATAACTAAAGATTAGGCTTTACTTAATAGAATTCACGATCATCTAGGTTCATGGAATTTTGGTCTAGGAAGTGAAGGAGGCGTAGATATAGAACATGATTGTATTCATGACTATAATAAAAAGGGCCATGACAAAAAATTATCTAAAGAATTTTATTTGGATTCCGATCTTGTGTTGCAAGTTATTAAAGCTTTTACAGAACATATCAAATCTCCGAAAGAGGGTGTGGCCAAGTATGATCCACAACCCAAACCTGAGAACAAAAGAGAAGATAAAGCAACACTGGCCTCCCTAGAACCAATACATGAGATGCCTTTCCCTAACACTGCACAAAAGCATACTCTTGAATATGAACAGGTCAAAGCAGTACAGGAGAAGAAGGAAGAAGAAAGTATGTCAGAAGTCGTGGAACATCTGGAAGAAACCAAAGATGAAGAGGTAACCAAGGAAGCAATTATGGCTATGTACGCACATTGTAACATAGTTGAACTTGATGAACAGACTTCCGTATTGGTTAAAGGCAAAACAAAGGTAAAAGATGTGGGTAAGCCTATTCTTCCTTGCATATTTAAAGAAACCTCGCATTATGGTTTATGCGATCTTGGCACCGAAGTTAATGTTATATCTTATGATTTCTACCTAGAAATAAAAGAAGAAATAGAACCGGCTACAATTGAAAATACTGATATGATAATTATGTTAGCCAATAAAAATCTTAGAATTCCAATGGGAGTAGTTGAAGATGCAACTATCACAATTGGCAACAAAAACTTTCCTATCGATTTTGTAGTTGTTGATATGTCAGCTGACACTCTTTGCCCGATTATATTTGGAAGAAACTTTTTGATTGATATAGGTTCCTAGGTGGATTTAAAAAAGGAGATTGTGTCTCTTAAGCTTGGGGGAGCGGAAAAGGAATTCCAATTTTCCAAATTTAAAGACAGGCCTCCACAAATACAAGAAGAAAAGGAAGAGAAAACTATTGACGAAATGGCATCTCTTTTCCTTAGTAATCAAGAAGAAGAAATAAATGAAGATCCAAATTATGAAGAAATAGTTATGGAGGACAAGTCCCTAGGAGAACTAGAAGATGAATTCGATTCACTTCCCATTATGGGACCTCCAACTGATGAGGCTTTTGAAGAGCCATAAAAGAGAGGGGACGAGGAATTACCACCCCCAGAGTTGAAGACTCTACTAGATAATCTTAAATACGGGCTTTTAGATGGTACAAATAAATTTTCTGTTATTATTAGTCCTAAACTTTCAGGAAAAGAAGAAGAAGAACTCATAAAAATACTTAAGGAGCATCACAAGGCCTTTGGGTACTCAATGGATGATTTGAAGGGCATTAGTCCCATGATAGCCATCCATCGAATATTCATGGAAGAAGGTGATAAACTAGTTGCGGAATTTAATAGAAGAGTGAAGCCTGAAATGAAGGAAGTGGTAAGAAAATAAATTATACGCCTACTGGACACGGGTATAATCTATCCTGTTAAAGAAAGTGAATGGGTAAGTCATGTTCATTGTGTCCCTAAGAAGGGAGGTTTTACTGTTGTTCCTAATAAAAGAAATGAATTGATACCTACTAGAACTATTGTTGGGCATAGGATGTGCATAGACTTTAGGAAATTAAATAAAGAAACTAGGAAAGATCACTATCCTTTACCGTTCATAGATCAAACTTTAGAAAGGTTAGAAAACCACACTCATTTTTCTACTTGGACGGATACTCTGGTTTTTCTCAAATAGCTGTTCATCCGGATGACTAACTTAAAACAACTTCCATTAGTACTTATGGCTTACATGCTTACCAATGTATGCCTTTTGGTTTATGTAATGCTCCAGCTACTTTTCAAAGATGCATGACTACTATTTCTGTAGATTTTATAGAACTGATAATGGAAGTATTTATGGATGACTTTACTATCGATGGAACTTCGTTTAGTAGTTGCTTGGATAATCTAAAAATAGTTTTGCAGCGTTGTAAAGAAACTAATCTTGTTCTAAACTGGGAGAAGTCCATTTTATGGTCAAAGAAGGTATAGTCCTTAGACACAAGGTATCAGGTAAGGGAATTGAAGTGGATAGATCTACGGTTGAGGCAATAGAGAGAATGCCACAACCTAGGGATATTAAAGGTATAAGAAGTTTCCTTGGTCATGTGGGTTTTTATAGAAGGTTCATTAGAAATTTCTCTGGAATATCTAAACCTTTGACTAACCTCCTGCAAAAAGGAGTAAGATTTAATTTTGATGATAAATGTCTTCAAGCTTTTGATAAACTCAAAAATGCTTTATCCCGTGCTCCTATCATTAAACCACCTATCTGGGATACAACCTTTGACTTAATATGTGAAGCTAGTGATGATGCTGTAGGAGTAACTTCGGGACAACACATTGGTCGCGGACTTAATATTATACATCATGCTAGTAGAACTCTAAATGGTGCTCAAAAGAATTACCCTAAGGAAGAAAGGGAACTTTTTGCTGTATTTTTCTCTTGTGATAAATTTCGTTCTTACATAGTTGATGCAAAGGTAAGAGTTCATACGGATCGTGATGGTTTAAAAGAACTCCTTGAGAGGAAAGACCATAAGCCAAGACTGATCCGTTGGATTTTTTCACTTTAAGCATTTGAGTTGCAGATTATGCAGAGGCAAGAAATAAAGATGTTAGATGCAGTGTCCATGTTTGCCCAGCAAGACACCAATCTTGTTGAGAGGAAGTTTAGTCCTGGTGATTTTTGTTTACGAGAATCATTCAATGAACTAAGGTAAATTCCTCCAAAAGAGAAGAAGTCTTTATTGTTGGAGGAGCTTTTCATCCCCGAATAAACAAATGGTAAGTTCGAGGTAAGTATTCCTACTCAAATAAGTGATTTGTTTTCACAGATTTTACTTTTGAAAATTTTGTTTTTTGAATTCCTCGTGTTTTTCTGAAGTTTTCTGAGGGTTTTTACCAACTATATGGGCGCAACTATATGACTGGAGAAAAATCTCCCACCGTATATTTGGTCTTTAAACTCTCTGTATCATCTTCATTAATTTTTTTCCGAAGTCTGCACCTATACGGCGCAACTATACGACCGGAGCCAATTTTCTAGCCATATAGTTGGTCGTTAAACTCTCTGACACTTTCGATTTTTGGTGTCTATATCTATACGATCGCAACTATACGACCGGAGTCAATTTTTCGGCCGTACAGTTGGTCGTTAAACTCTCAGACAGTTTATATTTTTTAGTGTCTGTATCTATACGGTCGTAACTATACGACCGAAGCCAATTTTCTGGCCGTATAGTTGGTCGTTAAACTGTCAGACACTTTTCGCTTAACTTCTCGTTTATTCATCTAAAAAACATATTATTGTCGGTTCCGAAGTCGTGATTTAATCAACCTGGACTCGAGATATTTGGAAATATCTGCCCAGAACCAACTATACGGCTGGAGCTATATGGGTTGCGCCTGTATAGTTGGTCGTTACGCAGCAGGACACTTCCAAATTCGTGATTTCTTTCCCTATTTTGTTAAGATTCTTTTCTTTCGCGACAATTTGATATTTCTCGCGAGTTTTACCAACCTCTGACCCTCTTATATATTGCCATTGTCTCTCTCTAATCATAATATCCATAAACCAATCCACCTCCTATTCACACGTGAGGACACACAACTAAGGGATAGAAGCCACGAAGAAAGGCCCCTATGGAAATCGGGAGAAATAGCGAGCAAGGCAAGGAGATCAAGACCATCCCTATAGAGTTCCTCAACACTGACAATGCACGTCGGAAGAGGGATTTGAAGGCCCTCGAACTAAAGATTGAAGAGATGGACAGGGAGACGCCAGGGACACCTAAACATCTTCTGTTGCTGTGATTTTACCTTCACAAACTTGATGAAGATATCAAGCAGACAACCAAAGAAGGTTTTTCTATGAGTCTTAAGGTGCTATAAACACTCTAGGATAACAATGAGTTCATTAAAGAGCAAGTGAAAGTGATGGAGAGGAATAATCTTTTCTACAAGTTGTGTGTTAAAGAACTAGAAGTTGTCAATCAATCCCTCCACCTCAGGCTAGCCCGTGAAGAGAAGATACCGTGTGCCATGGTGCCACAGTGATCTATGACAATCACGATATCAAATAATTGTAAGGGATTATTTGATCCCGCCTGGCTTGATTCTAAGATTGGGGAGATCTTTAAGACCTTGTAATCTATCTTATAAGTTTTACATTACTATTTTATTTTTACATTAGTTCAAACTAGAAATAAAGTTTGCATCATTAGAATTCCCTTCAGGAATAGTCAATCCCTTTAATGAAATTCTGAGTTTATTATTATATATGGAGCAATATTGAGTTTATGTTTGTTTTATTGGATATATGAATGGCTTGAGTATAATTTTACTTGCACTTGATGATAGCAATAGGAGTCTTCCACACCATTGGTATTAATGGAACATATAAAGATAATTTGGTCAATATGTTGTAAGTCTCTGGCTTGATTTACAAAGAAAAACTATCTATGTAGTTAAGTTGAAAAAGAAACCTTGAACAAAGAAAAATGAAAGTGCTATCAAAATAGAGTGAGAACAAGTCGAGGTAGAATCTTCAAGTCATAATAATGCTTCATATACAATTGGAATTTGATAATTGAGATTGTTAAAACTTTGAATTCCTACATGAAGTGGGATGTATGGCTAGCTCCTTTGCACAGCACTTAAACAAAAGTGTGAGCATATACACAAAAGAGAACAAAAAAAGAAAAAGAGTGAGTGTGCAAAGAGCAAATAGGCATATACCACTATATTGTAGTATGGCAAAGAGACACTTTTGAGATTTTGAATCCCAAGTGAATACGTTGATCCTAAAACACTTGGGACTACCTCGCTAACTCATTCTGTTGAACTTGATACTTTTACATTATGTTGAGATTCATATTTTATGAACTGTTGATCACTAAGGTGTGGAAGCCTGCTAATACTATTCAGATGGTTCGAGTAAGGTACTATTCATGAACTCATTTCTATGTATCATATATGATAAACACATGCTGCAACTGCCTCATTGATTTTATCGACTCAATGATACGTCGTAAACGTACCTATAATTTTTTATGTTCCATGCTTGTTTAGTATCTACT
Organism: Avena sativa; assembly: GCA_916181665.1. Taxonomy (NCBI): domain Eukaryota; kingdom Viridiplantae; phylum Streptophyta; class Magnoliopsida; order Poales; family Poaceae; genus Avena; species Avena sativa. The sequence goes on from OV702290.1 coordinate 371,189,908, forward strand.
TTCTTATGTTTTGTTCATACTTTGAGGTATTTTTATTCATTTTCTGGAACTAACCTATTAACAAGATGCCATAGTGCTAGTTGCCTGTTTTCTACTGTTTCTAGTTTCAGAAAATCTAGTAAGGAAATATTCTCGGAATTGGACCGGACAAAAGCTCAAGTCAATATTTTACCCGAAGCAACACGGAGTCTGGAGGGGAGACGAAGTGGCGCACCAGGGTGGCCACACCTGGTGGCGGCGTGGCCTGGGGGCGCGCCACCAGGGGTGTGGCCCCTCGGGGGCTCCACCAACCTTGCCCTTCTGCCTATAAAAGCCTCCCTAGACGAAAACCCTAAGGACCCGATCAAAATTCCACGAAAGAGTCTGTAGCCGCCGCCATCTCTATCCCTAGATCGGGAGGGATCTGAAGCTCTTCCCGGCACCCTGCCAGAGGGGAGAGATCACCCTAGAGGCCTTTTTCATCACCATGCCTGCCTCCGGTGTGATGCGTGAGTAGTTCAACCCTGGACTACGGGTCCATGTAGTAGCTAGATGGTTGGTTCTCCTCCTTTGTGCTACCATGTTTAGATCTCGTGAGCTCCGTTCATGATCAAGATCATCTATTTGTAATCTTACATGTTGTGTTTGCGGGGATCCGATGGATATTGAGATGTTATTTCAGGTTGATTATTGATTCTATCATGTCTATGTTATTTGTGATCTTGCATGCTTTCTGTTGTTAGTAGCTATCTTGGCCAAGTAGATGCTAGCAACTCCAAGAGGGAGTGTTTATGCTCGATAGTGGGTTCATGCCTCTAGTAATCTGGGGAAGTGACAGGAATCTAGAAGGTACTAGATGTGTTGTTGCTACTAGGGAGAAAACAACAATCCTTTGTCCATGGGACAATCGTATTGTTTACTTTACACACTTAGCTTAATGCAATTATCTATTGCTTGCAACTTAATACTAGAGGGGGTTCAGATGATAACCTGAAGGTGGATTATTAGTCATAGATGCAGTTGGATGGCGGTCTATGTATTATGTTATAATGCCCAATCAAGTCTCAGAGGAGTCAAGATGATTAGTATATGCATGTATTGTTTTCTCGGTGTTTGTCAATTGCCCCGCTGTAATTTGTTCACCCAGCATGTTATCTATCTAAGGAGAGCCACCTCTAGTGAACTATGGACCCCGGTCCATTCTTTTACCATTTCTATAACTTCTACTGTTATAATTTACTATTTACTTTCTGCAAGCAATTACTATCTTCCACACAATACATTTAATCATTTGTTTTCAGCAAAACAGGTGAGATTGACAACCTCACTGTAAGTTGGGAGAAAAGTTCTGTGGTTGTGTTGTGCAGGATTCCATGTTGCTAGCAACACCTTGCAGTTGTTTCCTTGCTCATACTGGTTCGATAACCTTGGTTTCATAACTGAAGGAAAACTTGCTGCTGTGCTCATCATACCTTCCTCTTGGGGTTCCCAACGAGCTCGATATATTTTGAGCCATCACTCAGCTTCATGAATATGAGGATCACAACCATTAAGCTAAACTTGCTCGGGACGAGCAAGAGTCTAAGCTTGGGGAAGTTGATGAGTGCATATTTGCATCATGTTTTACACTATTATTTTGCATTATAGATGTAGGATCTTGGTATTTTACGGTGCTCGCGTGCACATTTTATGTCTATTTTCACTAGGATCAGGACAGATGATGGATCCAATGGATACAATTCTTAGAGCAGTTGTACTTAGGAGAAAAGGAGTCAAAAACAACGTAAATCTCTTATTTGGGAAATATTAATAATATCAGAAGAAAACCCGAAGCGAACAAAGGAGACAGATGGTTCAACGACCAACTATACGACCCGAATAAATTTTCTGGCCGTATAGTTCCGGTCGTATAGTTGGTGCCGCCACCGCCTCCTCAAATAGTTTCACCCCGTGCAACTGGATAAGGGAGACGATATACAGAACACCTAGAAATTGCCGAAAACTCACCTCCAGAAGGCATCTGGAGGGGGAACTCATCCACCGGGGATCCATCTTCGTCCCGCGCAGATCCGAGAGGCTAAGTCATCGATATTCATCATCCACCGCTGCATCACCACCATCTCCATCCATCCCATCTACATCTTGTCTAGATCTTGTTATAATTTTCGTACTCGTTGTGGATTTATACAAGTACTATTCATCTATGATAGATTCCATTGTTATTGCCACGATGTTGATTGCCTCCATGTCTGAGTAGATCATTAGTTCTTGAGGAGATGGAGAAATCCTAGTATGAGATTGAAATAAGATAAAGTTTATTATGATATTCATCGCTATGACCATGTGTTAGATTATCTTCATCTTGATGTTGAGAGAAGTCGACCTCTCAATATTTGTCTCTTATGGATACTTGATGGAGGGAACTACTTGTTGGTAGACGGAGGTGTGCTAGAACTTACAGTGACTATAAAGCTTGGGAAACCAACAAAACTCACGGAACACTATCCATGCCATGGGATATGTCCTATGGGATTACGTCCCTTAATAGTGCAGTAATTCGATTGATATTGATTGTTGACTGATGTGGTTATGAGGATGATGTGAGCAGCGGTTGCTGCCTATTTGTCCAAATACGGAGTTCCTCCCACACATATATAGTTGAGAATATTCATGATACTAATATTTATCTTAACTTCTTATAATTCTAGTGGTGTATCCGCTACTCCCTGAGAACACTTTTTTCCCTATTGCAATTTCAATATCTCTTACATACGTGATACTTACTTTCTATGTTTAGTTATTTTACTTTACTTTATTGTTGCTCTTAAACCTAAAACCCCAAAACACCTTATTACGCAATACTCGCATTTTATCTTGTCACTTAGAACTTTATTTAGCATTTCTATTATAATATTTATTTTAAGAGTTATTAGACTTCGGACTCCTGCTCCCTGTGGGATCGATATCTTTATTTCGAAACTAGCTACAAACGATCTGTGCACTTGCAGTCATCAATGATGGTGTAAGATTTTTTTAGGGATGGTTAGTGAACCTAAGGCAATGTACAATAATATAAGTTGTGTAATTGGTAATTTGGTTCACTAACTCCATCTCTAAAAAAATGTAGGTTGGTGAATCTGAGGCAGCTATGTACACAAACAATATATATGTTGTGTTGTTGGTACTTGGGTTATCCAACTCCATCTCTGAAAAAATTATGAGGTCCTTGATTTTTTCTCATATGGAACTATATATATATATGATCTTGGAATTGTATCTGATCTTTAAATGATTCGTATGATGCATATGTATATGCATGATTTTGAATTGTATATGATCTTTTAATTGTTTCTAATCTTTGTTTTTTTGTTATTTATAATTACAATATTTAGGATTGTTTTTTACCTGAATATGTATATCCCTGAATATTGTTTCGTAGGATTACATTTCAATTTCTTATTGTGGCCAATGATTCAAATTTGCCCAAAATGAGAGGCAGACACGTTGTTGTCTGTTTTTTTTAGGGATGAGTTAGCAAACCCCAGGCAATGTATAAGAACAATAGGTTGTACAATTGTTACATGGTTCACTAACGCCATCTCCGAAGAAAATTATGAGGTCCCTAGATTTATTCTACATTCATAAAACTATGATCTTTGAATTATTATTGCATGCATTCATAGTGTATAAGAATTACATTTCATTTTCTCAAATAGGCCGATGATTGAAATTTTCCTCAAAAGAGTGTAAGGGGAGACACAAATGATGGTGTCGTTTTTTAGGGATGGGTTGGTGAGCCTAAGGCAGCAATGTACACAAATAATATAGGTTGTGTTGTTGGTACTTTGTTTCGCAACTCCATCTCCAAAAAAATTATGAGGCTCTTGATTATTCTCATATGGAACTAGATCTTTGAATTGTTTCTGATCTTTGAATGATTCATATGATGCATATGTATATGCATGGTTTTGATCATAAGTTGTTTCTACATGTACCTGCAGATTGTTTTTGTACTAGAATATGTATATCCATGAATATTGTTTCGTAGGATTACATTTCAATTTCTTATTGTGGGGCCAATTATTCAAATTTGGCCCAAAAGAGAGGCAGACACATTGGTGTTAGATTTTTTAGGGATGATTTAGCGAACCTGGGGCAATGTACAAAAACAATAGGTTGTGTAATTATTACTTAGTTCACTTACGCCACCCCTGAAGAAACTTATGAGGCTGTAATCTTTGTTCTACATATACTCTGATCCAATTACTTGTCATTTTGTTGAGATGAAATGATATATGAAATTATCAAACTATTCCTAAGATGCATTCTCTTTGATATCAATTTAATATTGTCTTACATATATGTTGTCAATTCTTGAGTTGTAATAAAATTCAATCATATGTATGAGTTCTAAGGTATGTTCTTAAAAATCAATAGGAGGATGATGATAAAGTGGATGATAGAAAGTACTCCAGGGACAACAAGAGCCGCGACGTGCTAAGACGGCTATGGTATGGGCAAATCCCTTTCTATCATAGGGGGGAACTGTTTTGCCCATTCTGTGATAGAGCCATTGACATGGACCTCTGATAACCCACAAGTATAGGGGATCGTGTGTAGCCTTTTTGATAAGTAAGAGTATCGAACCCAACGAGGAGCTAAAGATAGGATAAATATTCTCTCAAGTTCTATCAACCACTGATATAACTCTACGCACACTAAACATTTGCATTATCTAGGAAATAAAACTAGAACAACAATACGAGTAATAGAGATAGCTTTGCATGATAATAAATAACAAAAAAAGTAAAGCTAGTTGTTGCAGCAATAAAATATACTAAACTAACAGAACCATGAGTGTGGAATAGTGGTGGTAATTGTGGTGGCTTTGTCAAAGTTTAAATAGCGAATAGATCGGGTTCATCGTCTTCGATGCAGTTTTCTACGTGGGAGAGGCTAAGTATACATGCGCTTCACTACTTGGAATTATATGTACTATATGATTGGATTGTTAGCAAACATCCGTAAGTACTAATCAATGCATTAAGGTTTCCCCAACCATAGCCTTAAGTTTAATGGTACTCTTACTCCCATACGTGCAACATTCCGGTTCACGTCCTCAGGTTTCGTCACTCCGGCAGAACTTCCCTCCTTCCTCTTACACATACTACAAACCCTATGATGTTTAATCCATGCGCGCATAAATATAATGGACACCAAAGGACTGTACCATATTAACATACAACTCTAATGAACCAAAGACGCTCAACCATTCAATCTAAGAACAAAGAAACTACGCAAACATGACACAGATCATAGAATTATAACTTATAGCATCAAACACCATGTTTACATAGGACGGTACGGAGGTGTGTGGGAGAATGAACCACTGCATACTAGGAGGATTAGATGACGGAGATGCGGTGAATATGGTGAAGAGGGCGGCGGCGGCGCGGGGGACTCCTTCCCCGCCGACGGTATCATAGGGGAGCACCACCCCTTAGCCCCCTTCCTTCATGGCTTCTTGGGAGCCCTCCCCCATGGAGATGAGATCTATGGGGAGGAAAAAACATGGCTTTGGTGGCTGCAAATTCGTGGGTGGAGATGCCCTGGGCGAATTAGGTTTCCTCCCTTTATATAGCTTCTCGGATTCCCGTCACCCCATCTTGGAGTGCAATAAATCGGGCCTAAAAGGCCCGTATGGACTTGGGATCAGCTAAATTTTATGTCCAGAATGTTTGTCGTGAAATTTCCAACAACTTTGTAGTTGAAGAGTTTTTTGTTTGACGTTGTCTTCAACCTGAAACATGACTATCTTCAAAAAAAAGTTCTGAGACAGATTTCTGAAAAAATCCCAATTTGACTCCAATAAAGTTTCCACTTGTATTCTTGGTAATTCCTACACATCAAAGTGTAAAACAAGAACATTGTACACTTTTGCAACTATTAGTAGGTTAGTCCAAATAAATCATAAACTTTATACAAAAAGGAGTGTCAAAAGCATATTATTAGTATAAAACCATCAAAAATTATAGATACGTTATGGACGTATCAACCTCGATAGCATAATCTAGCACGCGGTGGATGTTGGCAAAATCCGAGGCCGAAGACATAAGCCGAAGACCTTGGCACGGCACGCAACCTTCGGCAAATTCCTCCGAAATTATATCAGGACTGGCCTATATCCCCTCAAGTAGGCTGTCCTGGCCTCCTGCTGCTGTCCCTGCTAGGCATCTCCGTGAACCGGCCTTCTGCTACTGCCTCTGCTTTTATTTTGTTTCAGTTAATTATTACATGTGATTGCATGTAAGATAATAATATATCTGTGGTGTCTCTAGTGAACCTTCTATATATATTAATCTATTCTTTTATATGGAGTTTCTTAAAATTTCTAGTGTTCAATTATATTACTGATCATGCTCATGCACACTATCAAATATTTCTAATGCTTGATTATATTATAATTTTCAAGGAATACATCAACAAGATTTTAAATTGGTAGAAAATTCGTACTGAAATAACTAAATGATCTCACATCGGCATTATACATTTGAATTAGTCAAATTCAAAACAGTTGCACCTTATTGCTCTACGGCCTGGTATGAACCTCATTTATTCTTAGGATTCAATTTCACTCTCGCAAGCATGTGTAAACACCTTCCTTTATCTTTAAATTATGAATTATTCTCAAAATTTAGGATTAACAAAATCCGGAGTTATGAATATTTCTGGCTGTCAGAATATTCACTCAATGAGATTTCCTTCAAAGAATACATGAAAAAAGGTTATATTGGTAAAAAATTCATAATTAAGTAACCAAATGATCTCACTTCGTGATTAAACATTTAAATTAGTCAAATTCAAAACACTTGCACCTTATTTCTCTACAGCAAAGCACATGAACACTAGTCATCATGCCTTTCAGGGTAAAGATCTAAGGTTTGTACTACGCCAAAATTTTTCTTCAATTTATAAACCTCATTTATTCTTAGGGGACTCAAATTCACTCTAACAAGCATGTATACACACCTTTCTTTGTTTTAAGTTATGAATAATTCTCAAATTTTAGGAAAATCAAACGTCGGGGTTCCGAATATATTCGGAGTTCCAAATAATAGCTTTTTCAAATTACTAGTCGTCAAGTACTTGGCGGAAAAATGTGAAATATTCAGAGAACGGACGTTCTTAGAGACTTTTTACACTTTCAGCCGTCTGAGGCTACTACTTCGCACCAAATATCTGAAAATATTTGGATAAATATTTCAGATATGTGCTACTTTTGTTCTTCCCTGCCCGCCCAGACCACTGTCCACCGCCGCCGCCCTCCACCACCGCCGCCTCCGGTCCCGAGCCTCTCCACCATCGCCGCCTCTGGCCCACTGCGGTGCGGACGCTCTCCCTAGCCTCTGAGGACCACTTCGTCGTCCAGGCAGGTATGTATGAAAACCAAACCCCCAAAACCCTAAATCAGCAGCTTCGATTTAGGAATTTTGCCATGAGATTTACCATTTTGCTTCTCGAATTTAAGGTTCAGGGTTACCGAGCTGCAAAGACCCGACAGCTCCATCGGGAGAGCCTCCCCCAGCTAGCCTACATCTGTCCCAACTCTTTTTCCTTTGTATAAATCTCAAAATCTGCAATTATCACTTCCAGCAATAGAGATTTAATTGTCACTTCCAGCAATAGAGATTTAACTGTCACTTCGGTGGTCTATTATGATTGTCACTTCATTAGTCTGATTGCATCTTGATTGTATTAAGATGCCCTCTGTTTGTATCTATTTAATAGATGGAAACCTGTAGTTACGATGCAATCACGCTGTCTAGCGATGATAGTTTTCTCATTAACTTTGGTGGTTTTGAATTCCAGACAACAAATGAAGAGTCCACTGAGAGGATTGAGTTTAGAGATATCAAAAGAACATCAAAATTGCAGTCATCTGTTTTGTATGTGTTTAGACGGTAGACATTAATATTCCACAATATTGAATTTTTTATGTGTTATTGCATCAGCGTCTAAATACAAGGGAGACACTGATTTTGATTAGCAGAGCCTTGTTGAAAACAACATGTATTTGAAATAAGTTCATGTAGACTTCCTCTTAGACTGATGTGAACTGGAATTTTCACCAAAAATCAAGTACTACGTCTACAGGCTGCCCTATTCATCTGTCATGAAAAAGAAGTGCAAGCTAGTAAGATAATATAATCTTGATCATATTATCAACAAGCTACCATGTGATATTTAAATACTTCTAGTAATCACAAGCATGCTAATTCTTCAATTCTCTGTGCTTGCCCAGACATTTGGAGCTGAGTTCACAAGAAAATACCTAAAGAATCGTCTTGATAAACCTATTGATGTCCATGTTTGGCAAATGAAGAGCAAAAAGCAAAAGATGGTTAGGATGAAGATGGGAGTTGGGTAAAATGCAATCTTGACGACTGGATGGGAGAAGTTTGTGAGAAGCTTCAACCTAAAGCAGGATACCATTGTCCTTTTTCTTTGATGAAAAATATAATGGAGAGATACATATTCTGGTTCAGCAACTTCCACCGGGCGGCCGATTATAAATGCAATCCTAGTTTGTTAAAGAGTACTCATTATGCTAGCTGATTGATTTATGGACTGCAGTTTGTATGTACTGCCATAACATGTAATTGCTAAGTTTGTATGGATTTTCCAAACTATGTGGCTATTATTGTTACCGTGATCGAGCTACTATAAGTTCTTTAGATATATAATGTGTCTACCTATCTGCTGAATCACGATTATGTGTCATGTCAGCTATGATCGAGTTGAAATTAGCATTCTATTATTTAAAATGGTTTACACACACTGGAGACGGTAAACTTAAAAGCCGCTTCGAGGCACACTAGTTCTGGAGACGGTCTTTGTTAGAATATAACTCAGGTTGCCTGACTATTGGAGACGGTCCCTAGTATAGGCCGTCTGAGGTTAAGAAGTTCTTCCAAGTGGTCCGAAATACGGGTCGTATCCATCTCGTACATGTTAGAGACGTTTTTCTTTTTACACCGTCTGAAGTCTCGTATCTTAGAGCCGCAAAAAAAATCCGGCTCAGGTAGTGTGCTCTTAGAAGCTATGCGCTTGAGCCGGAACGAGAAACCAGCTGAGGCCTAGGGAAATTAACATCTCTAAGTAACGCGTTTGTACTAGTGACCTTCTCCTCTGGCCACCACCTTCGGCGGCCTCCTCCTCTTCTGGCCACCACCTCCGGCCACCACTTTCGTGACCCCCTCCTCCACCCACCTTCGGCCTAGCCCTCCTTCGTCGTCCCCACATCCGACGGCCTCCTCCTTCGGCCACCACCAACCTCTGGCGACCCCCACCGCCAGCCTAGATCTGGCCCGCTTTTTTTGAAATTTGAAAAAATGCATTATGCGCCACAAAAATTTGAGATATGGCCCGCTTTTTTGAAATTTGAAAAAAATTATGTGCGCATATTACAAAGAAAAATATAGTAGCAACGTAACATTGGCGCACAGAATTCGAAAAATATACGCCACTGAAATCTAGTTTCCTAGTAGTGTCGTTACTCCATCAGGTGCGCACTAGCCATAAGCCAACAATCCAGCTCGAAGCCATATCTAATTTAGGCATTTTTTCTCCATCGATTTCATTGGTGAACAAGTCCATCAATTATTTGTCCTTTTCATCTTTGTGTGCATGTATCTCGGTTTATTTTTTTGCATATATCAGGTTCGAATATATGATAGTGGTAACCAAAACTAAAGCAATTGAAATCCTACTTGCATTTTATAATGAAAGAAGAAAGACTTGATGAATTGGCTATAACATGTATCAAGAGCGACATGTTGGAGATGATTATGAAAATATGGTTGCATATTTCATTTCAAGTGATCCTTAGTTGGTACTCAATAATTTTAATGTATGTTCAAGCAACAAGTACAATCATTAATGTCGTGGAAATGGTCACGGCAGTCGCTGCCACTGGCAGCGATTGAGTGTTTCGTGAGGAAGAGTTGGCGGCCATCTGCGGTGCGAGATGGGGACGGATGCACATGGGTTTACCCAGCTTCAGCGTCCCGGAAGGTAAAGACCTACTCCTGCTAGATTAGATTATGAGAGAGTGAGTTACAGGGGTGGCGAGCTCGGCGGCTAGGCAGCGAGTCGCTTGATGGGGTGTATGATGGAACGTAAGTCTCCAGGATACCCTAGGGATGTTTATATATGAAGCACCTCGCTAGGGTTTACAAGTTATCCCCGAACAAGATAAGGATCCGGAGACTTTTGACCTAGTCCGACTGGGCTTCTGCTACGCTCCTAGGCTTCTAGTCGTCAGTCGCTGGGCCTTTTCTTCCTTCGTAGTCCAGTCGTCGTCTTTCAGACGCACTCGCAGGCCTTTCGGACCGATCGAAACGTCCTGCTGGGCATACCCCCTTCGGCATATACCCATCAGTAGTCCCCGAGGCCATCGTTGATGCAGGCGCGGGCGTCCTTTTGGCGGTCGGAGTAGGCGAGCCCAATTTGGACGTCCAGTCGAGTCGGCGATGGACTCCATTAGAACCAAGGAGAATTTGCCCATGTTTCCACTCGCCGTCTCAATGAATGTCAACGCCTCCCAGTCGTCGTCTCAGCGAGTGGAAAGACTGGCAAGTGGCGGGTGGACTAAAGGAGTTGGACCGTCAAACCTGGTCAAACTATCCGTTGGAATTTCCAACGGTAACTACGGCGTAATTACCGCGAGTAACGGCTACCCCGATTTTGGCAGGTGGCGTTTCCCATATAAGGGGAGTGATGGTTCAGTTCCGCAGTCCTTCTTCGCATTCTTCACTCTTCCTCATTCGTTCTTCCTTCCTGCAATCTTCCTACCCGCGTCCTTCCGACTTGTTCTTTCCGCATCACGCGATTCCACATCCTACCCGATGGCGCCTCCTAAAGGCTCATGGGGGAAATCCAAGTGCACCACGGCCCAGCTTAGATCTTTTGAAGACGCCGGAGTGCTCCGCAAGGGGAATTGGCGGGTTCCCCCCTCCTCCGAGACCGAGCCGAAGCCGCGACCCGGCGAGTTCATCTGCTTCCCCAGTCATCTTTGAGAGGGGTCTGGGGTTTCCCACCTCTCTCTTTTTACGCCGCTTCTACGCGTATTACGCGATCAAGCCATCGGATCTTGGTCCGCACAGCATCGAGCAGCTGGTAATCTTTGTCGCCTTCTGCGAATGTTACCTTGGCTGCAGGCCGTATTTCCCGCTATGGCTGGATCTCTTCCACGGCCGCATCGGGCGCGAGGCGTCCAGCGGCTTGATGCTGCCCGCAGGCGGAGTCACGTTTCAACTGAAGCCGAAGGCCAATTTCTTCAAGCTCCTCTTGCCGAAGAAGGCCGCCAGCGAGTGGAAGAAGAGCTGGTTCTACGTCAAGGAAGCCACTCCCTCCGGCGAAGTGGCTCTTCCCGAGTTTATCGCCGAGAGGAGCGAGCCCCGTCGGTTGGCACCGAAAAAGCTTCCCGAGGATCAGCGGATGGCCATCACGGAAATGATGGACTAGATCCAGAAGCTGAAGGGCCAGGGGTTGATTCCGATCAACCTCTACAACTGCTGGCTCGGGCGGCGCCTCGTTCCGCTGGCGGCCCGACCGCACTGGATGTATGAATACAGCGGGAAGCACGACCCATCTCGGACCAGCAAGGAGTCGTGGGAGGCCGAGGACTACAAGGCCGCCCTGAAGAAGATCACCGACGCGGAGTTCACCAGCGTGGCAGTCGGGGTCGCCCCGTACACTCCTGTGAAGAATGAAGCCCCCACAGTAAGTTCTCTTTCCAATTGCTATGTCCGTGTCTCAATTTCAATCTCCCCGCTTGGTGTTTTTGACTCGTGGTGGCTCACAGCTTTTTCAGGTGGTGGAGGACTGGCTCCCTCTACTTGATGAAGAGGTTCCCCAGGAACTGGAGGAGGACTTCGAGGGGGATCCTTCCGACAACGACGGGGAGGAGGAAGAGGTCCCTCCCCCAGCTCCTGTGGCTCGCAAGACCTGGATGCAGAGATAGCGTGAAGTCGAAGCGAGCCGTAGCCTGGACGAGCACGACGAAGGCGATGAGGTCGTGCAGGAGCAGACGTCACGGCGCACCGCTACGCCGTCGAAGCCCGCGCGCCGGCTTAAGTCGCCAGCGAAAAGGCCCATGTCACCGGCCAAGTCGGCATTAGTGTTCGAGTCGGATGACGATTCCGACGATGAAGGTTCTCCCAAAGTCTCACACAAGGCCCCAAGGGACACAGCCCCGACGAAGGGGTCGGAGGGCGAGGACGTGGAGGTGGTAGTAGAGGTTCCCCTGGCGACGATTGTGCCGACGGCCTCGGGGGTTCCAGGCCGAGAAGCAGCTGAGATGATGGCGTCCAAGTCGCCACAGCCGTCAAGCGCGGCCGCGTCGGAGCCGGAGGTCCCGGCGACTGCAGCTTCATCGTCAAGGAAGCCCTCGGTTTCGTGGGCTTCAGACGTCTTCGAGAGGGGGCTCAGCCGTAAGCTGGATCCCGAGTTGGACAAGCCTACCCACATTAGCACCGGGCTTCGTGTCCTCCCGGTCGCCAAGTAAGTAGCGCTCCCTCATCCCAATTTACCTTGCTCCTTTTGTATTGTCGTTGTTTTGACTAAGGTGGCTTGCGCAGGTCGGGGGCTAAGAAGATTGGGCGTCCTTCAGTGGCTAAGATTCCACCGGCCACCGACGTGGGAGAGGGCGACCCGCCCAGGAAGAGAAAGGCCACCGATGATGTGGCGACCGCCGAGGTCGCTAAGAAGCAGAAGGGGGCGCCGATGATGCTGCGACCAGGGGCAGCGCCGCGGAGTCAGCTACTGCGCCAGTCGCCGAAGAAGTGATGGCGACGCGATCGGAACCAGTAGTGGTTGCGTCCATGCCGGAGGCGCCAGCCCCCGCAACCAGTGCCCCTGCCAGAGCGTCGGCGACGTTTCTGCATTTCATGGCGAGAGGGTTTCCAGGTGTGGCGGACACGCAATCTCCACAGAATCCAGAAGTCGTGGATGCGGACATTGGGTCCCGCCGCGGGCGCACTTCCTTCACGATCCCGTCGACTGACGCCGGGGAACTTCACAAGATGCTCGGCTCTGCTATTCAGGTATGTCCAGTCCCCGAGTTCCTGGTCGCTGAATGTCAGCGTCTGGGAACTGAACCTCTTGCTCCTTTCCAGCCCCCGAATTCCTAGTCGCTGAATTTAGGCGGCTAGGAATTGAGTTTCTTTTTCCTCCTTCTCCAGTCCCCGAGTTTCTGGTCGCTGAATTTCAGCGGTTGGGAACTGGATTTTGTTTTGTCAGATGCTTAGGTGGGTTCTTTGTTTGCAGGGACTGCAAAGCGAGTCGACCGATCGTTAGGCCGCAAGAGAGCGCTTGGAGCGTGACTTGCGCGACGCTCAGGAGGTGAACCGGCGGCTTCAGGAGACTATTGGTGAGTATCTGTTTGTCTTTATTCTTCTTTTTCTGGTGTGAGCTGGTTGTGTGCAATATTATGATGTCTTCACTTGCAGATGGTTTCCCGGCTGAGATCTCCAAGGCCCGTGAGGGGTATGTCCCAGTCGCCGAACTGGACGCGGCGAATGGGCGAATAGCCTCCCTGGTCAAGGACTTTGAGGAGGCTAAGGCGGCCTCAATTTCTTCGGAGGAATGGGCGAAGGCTTCCGTCGCCGCGGCTGAAGAAGAACGCAAAGCCACGAACTCCATCATCGTAGGGCTGCACAACGAGCAAACTGCCTTGGAGAAGCACGTCAAGGAGAACTGCCGTAAACTCCTTGGTGAATCTTTGTCTTTGCTTTACCCTTTTGTCGAGTCCCTACTTTGGGGGTTTCATTGTTTCACTGACATCTGACTTTGCAGCTGTGGTAGGCCAAAGCGACCCGGTGGTGCAAACTTACAACGCCTCGCAATGCGTGACTGCCGTGGTGAATGCGGCCACGGCCTCGGCGTTGTGCGTCCAGGCAGCTCTTTAGGGCGTGTCTCCCACCGAAGTCATCCCTGGGGGCTTACGGAGGTGTGGTGCTATCTGGAAGAGGTGCCCGCCGTTGTGGAATGGATGACGCGCTCGGCGTTCAGGCGTAGAGCCGCCACAACGTTGAGCTTGGGTCTCGCCCATTTCCCCGATGATTTCGACCTTGACGATGTGACGAGTGGTTATCCGTCGGCGACCGGCACGAAGGAGATGTCAGAGGTGCTGAGGCTGACCGCGAAGGCCACCCCTTACGTCGATCGTGTCCTGGCGGTGGGGGATTTGCTGCTGTATCAGGAGACGGTGTTTGCGCCTGGCGACCCCGAGCCGGAGCACCGCGACATGAAGTCAGAGCAGCCCTTCCGGTCGTCGTTGTCAAAGTCGCTGACAACGTACCCGACGAACCCGTGACAGCCTCTTGTGCGCGTCAAGGGGGTGGAGCTGCTTCTTCATCAGGGCCTGTGGAGTAAACAATGTAATTGTCCAAGTTGTAATGTATGCCAAGTGGCGAATGTTGTAAGGTATTTTTGCAATGTATGCCACGGGGAGTCGATCGACTTGTGTTGTGATTAGGAATGTGTGTTGTGTTTTGTTTAAGAATTGTTTTGATTGAGCGAGTCCCCGAGCGCGTCCGCCCTTTAATGGGGTATAACTCGACTGTGTACTTTTGTGTATTTGTTTTGTTTATGCATTGTTTTTATCCCTTGCGTCTTCTGGGTGGCGAGTCCCCGAGCGCGGGTAGGACTGACGTATGAGCGAGTCCTCGAGCGTGATGCCCGACCATATTGGTCATGCTCCTGTTGCAGGTTGTATGTGTGTTGTTGGTAACGCGTCTCCTCCCCTGGCCCGGAGAGCCAGTCGCTTGACGAGCCCTAGGCAGCTCTCTTACTTGGTGTATTCCCGAGCCGCGTGGTGGTTCCCGTTTTGCGGAGTCCCTGTGCGTGGTACTTAACCGTTCGAGTCGCTTTGCACGAGGGTGGGAGGGACAGATCGCTGTGAGAAGCGTGTACCGGATGTCTTGGCCTGGCGGGCCAGTCGGGCTAGGCGACTCCAATGACGGCTCCGGGTTGGCATTTTTCGTGGACGACCCAAGGCACGAATATTTCCGGTGCCCTTGTGTCACACTACTTAGCCGTGCCGGTCGCTCGACCAGAGGTTGACTTCTGTGAGTAGCGTATTGCTAGTATGTACGAGTGCGAATGGCACAAGAATATGGCGAGTGGACACAATTTGTGCGATCCGAATGAATTTCATTATATATTCCAATGGAGTACAATGTGAGGTTCTAGGTATAGAACTTTCTGAGGAGGTTTACATTCCATGGCCTCCCGACCTCCAATTGGTCGTCGCCCCGTATGTCGATGAGGTAGTAGGCATCGTTGCCAAGGACCCGGCCTATGGGGAATGGCCCCTCCTATGGGGGGAGAGCTTGTGCGTGCCCTTCTTGTCCTGGGCCAATCGCAGGACCAGGTCGCCTTCCTGGAAGGTGCGAGTCCGCACTCGGCGGCTGTGATAGCGGCGAAGTCCTTGCTGGTATATGGTGGTGCGGGAGCGAGCCAGGTCGCGTGCCTCGTCGAGTTGATCGATGTTGTCTTGGCGGGCGACCTCATTGGCCGCCTCGATGTAGTTGGCGACTCGAGGTGAGTCATGTTCCAGGTCAGTTGGTATTACGGCCCCGACGCCATACACCATGAAGAAGGGCGTGAACCCGGTTGATTGGTTGACGGAGGTGCGAATCCCCCATATCACGGAGGGGAGCTCGTTGACCCAACATCCTGGGTGCGCTCGAGGGGCACCTGCAGTCGCGGCTTGAGCCCGTGGAGGACGCTCTGATTGGCGTGCTCTGCTTGGCCATTCGATTCCGGATGAGCGACTGATGCGAGGTCGAGTCGGATGCCATGTTCTTCACAGAATTCCGCCATGGCCCCTTTGGCAAAGTTGGTGTCGTTGTCTGTTATAATGTTGTGCAGGTAGCCGTACCGGTAGATGAGTTCACGTAGGAACTTGGTGGCCGTCTTGTCGTCGCACTTTTTATCGGCTTGGCCTCGACCCATTTGGTGAACTTGTCGACTGCAACCAGGAGGTGAGTGAAGCCAGACGGGGCCTTCTTGAACGGGCCTACCATGTCCATGCCCCATACGGCGAATGGCCACGTGATGGGGATTGTCTTGAGTGCCGAGCCAGGGAGGTGCGTCTGGTTGGCGTATTTCTGGCATCCGACGCATCGTTGGACGATGTTGGTGGCGTCGGCATGCGCGGTGAGCCAGTAGAAACTGTGCCGCATGGCCTTGGCGACTAGCGACTTGGCGCCGGCGTGATGGCCGCAGTCGCCGGCGTGAATGTCCTGGAGGATCTTGCAGCCTTCTTCTGGCTGTACGCAGCACTGGAACACGCCAGTCATGCTGCGCTTGTGGAGCTCGCCGTTGATGATGACGAAGGATTTGCAGCGGTGCACAATCATTCGCGCCTCTGTCTCATTGCTCGTTGGAGTTTGTGTTCCAGGAAGGCGACGTATGGTGCTGTCCAGTCGCTAGGTTCCACAACCATGGCGACTAGGGCCGGTTATGGTTGCAGTGGGATCTCGACGGCGATCTCTTTTGGTGGGCTGACCGATGGTTTGTGGATGATGTCGAGGAAGACTCCTACTGGTGGCGATTGTCGGGTCGATCCGATGCGGGAGAGGGCGTCTGCCTCCTCGTTTTTGCGCCTGTCGATCCACTCGATGGAGTAGCCGTCGAAGTGTCCTCCCAACTGATCGATGGCTTGGCGGTATGAGATCATCGTTGGGGAGACGGCGTCGCACGTCCCAGCGACTTGGCCGGCGACTAGGTCAGAGTCTCCATAGCATCGTAGGCGGTTGATGTTCATCTCCTTGGCGGCTCTCATGCCGTGAAGGAGGGCCTCATATTCTCCCATGTTGTTGGTGCAGGGCTTGAAGTTGAGGTGGAGCACGTAGCGGAGCTTGTCTCCTTTGGGGGAGGTCAGGATGACCCTAGCCCCTGCGCCGTTGGCGTTCTTGGAGCCGTAAAAGTGGAGCGACCAGTAGTGGAGGTATGGGAGCTTCTCTGGCTGCTGTGCTTCTTCCCAGTCTGCGAGGAAATCAGCCAGGGCTTGTGACTTGATCGCTTTGCGGGGCTCGTACTTGATGTTGTGGATGCCGATTTCGACGGCCCACTTGGCGACTCGTCCGGTCGCCTCATGGTTGCGTATGATGTCCTGCAGGGGCGCGGAGGAGACCACCGTAATTGGGTGATCCTGGAAGTAGTGTGGGAGTCGCCACTGTGCCCGGAATACCGCGTACACCAGTTTTTGGTATTGCGAGTAGCACTGTCGTGAGTCCGTTAGGACTTCGCTGATGTAGTAAACGGGGCGCTATATGGGGCGCTCCTTGCCCTCTTCCGGTTGTTCGACGACCATCACGGTGCTGACGACTCGAGTAGAGGCCACGACGTAAACGAGCATTGGCTCCTTGTCGAGGGGCGTGACGAGTAGTGGTGCCGCGAGTAGCACTTCTTTGAGTGATTTGAGCGCGTCATCGGCCTCCGCGTCCCATTGGAACATGGGGTTCTTGCGCATCAGGCAGTAGAGGGGCATTGCCTTCTCGCCTAGTCGGGGGATGAAGCGACTGAGGGCCGCGACTCGCCCTGCCAACTTTTGGACGTCGCGCAGGCACTCGGGTTTCCCGAGTCGCGTGATGGTGTCGATCTTGGTGGGGTTGGCTTTGATGCCTCGCTTGGAGACGACATAACCCAGGAGTTGTCCGGTGGGAACGTCGAAGGTGCATTTTTCGGGGTTCAGCTTGATGTTGTACCTTCGCAAGTTTGCGAAGGTTTCGGCTAGGTCGGCGAGCAAATCGTCCTGGCGGGTGGATTTTACCACCACATCGTCGATGTAGACGTGAATGTTGCGGCCAATTTGGCTCGCTAGACACTCCTACATGCACCTCTGGTATGTGGCGCCTGCATTCTTGAGGCCGAACGTCATGGCCGTGTAGCAGAATGCGCCGAATGGCGTTATGAACGCCGTCTTCTCCTCGTCCTCGACCGCCATCTTGATCTGGTTATAACCAGAGTAAGCGTCAAGAAAGCACAACGACTCTGATCCCGTGGTCGAATCGATTATCTGATCGATCCGCGGTAGGACGAACTCCTCCTTCGGGCAGGCGCTGTTGAGGTTGGTGTAGTCAATGCACATTCTCCATGTGTTGTTCTTTTTTAGAACCAGGACTAGGTTTGCCAGCCACTTGGAGTACTTGATTGGCCGGATGAAGCCTGCGGCTAGCAGGCGCTAAACTTCCTCGGTGATTGCTCGACGGCGCTCTTCATTGAAGGGCCGTAGCGACTGCTTTACTGGTCGCACTTTGGGGTCGGCGTTGAGTTTGTGCTCAGCGAGTTCCCTCGGGACACCTGGCATGTCAGATGGCTTCCATGCAAAGATGTCGCGGTTCTCACGGAGGAACCCGATGAGCGCGCTTTCCTATGCGGGGCTCATGTGCGCCCCAATGGTGACCGTCTAGCTGGAGTTGTCTGGGACGAGCTCGACGGTGCGGGTGTGCGTGGTTGCCTCGAACGTGGAGTTCGCGGCGGTTGGTTTCTTCAGGATGGTGGGGTCGTCCTTGTTGATGTTGCCCGCGTATTTCACGAGCTCCTCCGCATGGTC
Source organism: Avena sativa (assembly GCA_916181665.1). NCBI lineage: Eukaryota > Viridiplantae > Streptophyta > Magnoliopsida > Poales > Poaceae > Avena > Avena sativa. The sequence goes on from OV702290.1 coordinate 371,208,512, forward strand.
GGTCTCCACGGTGATGATAGCGTCGACGAGCTCGGCGCCATAGTCTTCGCAGTCCACGGCCATGTCGGGGTCGCCGTGGACGGTGATGATGCCGCTTGGCCCGGGGAGCTTCATCATGTTGTAGGCGTAGTGTGGGGTCGCCATGAACTTTGTGAATGCCTGGCGGCCTAGGACACAGTGGTAGGGGCTGCGGAAGTTCACCAGCTCGAAGATGATCCTCTCCGTGCGATAGTTTGCTGGAGTGCCAAAGGTGACTGGCAGCGTCACCTTCCCGATCGGGTACGCCTTTCGAACGGGGACGATGCCGTGGAAGGTCGTCGGTGTTGGCTCGATGGCTGCTTCTGGGAGCTGGAGCCTTTTGAACGTGTCGAGGTATAAGATATTGATGGAGCTCCCACCGTCCATTAACGTCTTGGGCAGACAGTAATCGGCCACCTTGGGTCTGACTACCAGGGCGACTCGCCCTGGGTATTCGATTCTTGGCGCATGGTCCTGGCGACTCCGGCTTATGCTCTGCTCGGACCATTTTAGGAAGCGAGGGATGTCGACTTGCATCACCGCATTGATGGTGACCGCGTGAGCGAGCACCTTTTTCTCGCGCTTGGTGCCGAGTCCAATGAAGGTATGTAGCGAGCCGACGGCGGTGCTGAAGCCGCCGCCGTTCCTGTTGTCCCGAGGTGGGTTGTTGTTGGGGTCTTCCCTTGCTCGTCTCGCCTTCTCAATCTCTTTGAGAGAGTGGCAATCGGCGGTGGTGTGGGTGGCGGGTTTTCCCTCCCTGCTATGATAGATGCAAGGCTGATTGAGCAAGGTGGCGGGGTCAAATTTCGGCCTCGTCGTGTTGTTGGCGTGGTAGTTCCTGCTGTCGCGGTAGTTTCCTCCATCGCGGTGGTAGTTCTTGAAGTCGCGCTGGCCGTAGCCGGCGTTGGCGACGAAGTCGACTCGCCCGTCCGTGCGGTGCTTGCCGGTGATGCGGGTGTTGCTGCAGCGCATGTCACGTAGGCGCCCGCTATCCTGGATGCTAGTGCGGCGTCGTCCTCCCGACTCGTCGTCGGAGTCTTGGTTGGGGTCTTCCTTCGCATAGCGCTTGGCGATCTCGAGGAGGTCGGGGATGTTGTCGAGCGTCCGGTAGACCCTCTTGATCTTGGTGACCAGGGGTTCGTACCGGCACGCGTTCTTGAAGCAGTGTATCACCGTGTCTGGGTGGATGCCGAAGGCGTTTATCCATAGTTCTTGCCATCTTTGGATCCACCGGCGAGTCGACTCGCGTTTTCCCTGGATGCATCGCTCCAGGTCCTCTATGGTGGTGGCGCGGGTGTAGGAGCCCTCAAAGTGCCTGACGAAGGCGTCCCGCATTTCTTCCCAGGAGTCGATGTTGTCGGCGGGGAGCGTGTTGATCCACTGCCGGGTCGCACCCTCCATTATCAGGGGGAGGTAGCGAACGGCGAGCAGGTCGGTGTGTCCTGCGATCCCCATTGCCATGAGGTATGTGTCCAGCCAAACAACGGGGTCGTACGTCGGGTCGTACTTCTCGATCTCCTTGGGGGCCTTGCAGTTGGCGGGGTATTTTTCCCCGCGAATCATTGGTCCAAAGTATTGTGGCCCGACTCGGCTGAGCGAGCCCCTTGGCTCCGGGTCGCCGCGGTTGGTGAGGGTGTGCCGCAGGTCGTAGGGCTGGCGCGACCGCCACGCCTGATTGTTGATGATGTTCGTTCGGGCATCGAGGGGCTGCCCATTGGCAGCGACCGTGTTGTTCGCCGGTCGCGGCTTGTTGGTTGACAACGCGGGATTGGCGGCCCGTGGTTGGTTCGCTAGGGGCTGGGGTGGTGGGAAAACTAATGCGTTAGCCACGGTGGGGTGGCCGCTTGATGCCGCCCTGCTTGCTGACGAGCGGGAGTACATCCGCCCCCGCGGATCGACTCCCGCGGCTTGTTGCTCGACAGCCCTGACGAGTAGGGCCTTGGCGTACTAGATCTGTAGCGCACCGTCGCCTTGGACGTCGAGGTTGGCGATCGCGGCGTCGGCCGCGATGACGTTGTCCATCGGGGTGGAGTATAGTGGTAGCCCGTTGGCGTCACGGGCTTGAAGCGAGATGATGATCCGCGGTTGGTCTGGCAGGGGCACGCGGCCCATGGGTGGTGGAGGGGCCCCAGTCACCGGCGCACCAGGTGGTGGTCTTGCGGGGTTGCTCCCGCCTGGCGGCGCGTTCTCGTAGTATTCGCGCTCGGCGGCGCATGTGGGATCGCCTTCGTCGTTGAAGTTCAGGACGCGGCCCTGAACGTTGGAGTTCAAACGGGTCCTGATGCGGCGCTGGTGATAGAGCGACAGCTCCCGTGTCGTCTCTCGTTCGAGGCGGTATTTCTCGCGCTCGGCGAGTTTGTTGCGTTGCGCCTCCGCGAGCCGCAGGCGGGCTTGCTCCACCTCCGTGGCCATCGCGGTCGGCGGGATCGGCGTGGAGAACGGATCTGGCGGGGCGGTCGTGCTGCCCGCCATGTAGATCGCATTGAAGCGATTGGATCTGGCGCAAAAATCCTCGAGGGATTCCGAGCCGGAATCGGAGTTGAAGATCCCCAGGATGGAGGGGTCCTCGAAGTCCTCTGGGTTGGAGACTCGCATGATGGAGTCCTCCCGTGATGCGGCGGTGATAGATCCGTCGACCGATGCAGGGGTCGCGGAGTCGGCGTCGTCGTTTAGGGCGTCGTCATTGGTGGCGGCGTTAGTCTCGACCGCATCGCTAGCGGCCAAGTCATACTCGGTGACGAGGCCCCTGATGGAGCGGACCTGCTCCTCCGAAAGCAGATCGCGGTGTGGAGGCGACCCGCCGACGATCACCGTCGCGGCTGGATCGATCGCGCCGGTGAAGCCGACGAAGAGGTTGATGGAGCCGACCGGCATCACCATGGCGTGAGTGACCGGACGTGACGCTGGGATGTAGCTGCTGGGCAGGATCTGCAAGATCCCGCCGATGGTGATCATACGACCGGTGGCGAGCGGCCGATCGATCGGCGAATAGGGTCTCGCCGCAGAACTCAGGCCAGTCCCGCTATGCCCACGGTGGGCGCCACTGTCGTGGAAATGGCCACGGCAGTCGCTACCACTGGCAGCGATTGAGTGTTTCGTGAGGAAGAGTTGGCAGCCATCTGCGGTGCGAGATGGGGGCGGATGCACATGGGTTTACCCAGGTTCGGCCCCCCGGAGGGTAAAAACCTACTCCTGCTAGATTAGATTATGAGAAAGCGAGTTACAGGGGTGGCGAGCTCGGCAGCTAGGCAGCGAGTCGCTTGATGGGGTGTATGATGGAACGTAAGTCTCCAGGATACCCTAGGGAGGTTTATATATGAAGCACCTCGCTAGGGTTTACAAGTTATCCCCAAACAAGATAAGGATCCAGAGACTTTTGACCTAATTCGACTGGGCTTCTGCTACGCTCCTGGGCTTCTAGTCGCCAGTCGCTGGGCCTTTCCTTCCTTCATAGTCCAGTCACCGTCTTTCGGACGCACTCGCAGGCCTTTCGGCCCGATCGGAACGTCCTGCTGGGCATACCCCTTCGGCATATCCCATCAATTAATCTATCTTGTTATAATCGAATACATTATAACAAACATTGTTATTTTGGTACTTAAGTTTGAGCCCTTTTATAGTTTCGCACATGAGCCCCAAATTTTTGGAGACAACCCTGGCTGGCACTTTGTACGTTTTGCCTTTTCATAGTGTATCGTAGTTACACTAGTAGAAAAAGAGCCTTTCGTCCACCCCTTTAGTCTCAGTTGTGGTTGGATCCGGGACTAATGCTCACATTAGTCCTGGTTCCAACGGAATAATCTTTAGTTCCGGGTCAAACGGGACCTTTAGTCCCGGTTGGAGACACCAACCGGGACTAAAGGGGTTGCGGCAGGCTGCGGCCGGTGCCGACCCCTTTAGGCCCGGTTCGTATCACCAACCAGGATTAAAGGGGACCTTTTGTCTCGGTTTGTATTACCAACCGGGACTAAAGAAAACGGAAAAAAAATTCTCAAGTTCTGCCGCGACAGGAAAACGGGCACAAATCCTGCCGCGGCAGGAGAACAGCTCTCCACCCCCGACAGGAGATCGCCTTTTCTAGTATGAAAATCATGCTAAAATATTATAAAAAAATTGAAAAAAAAATCTTTCGAACTATAGTTATATTAAATGATTTAGTTGTTACTAAAATTAACAAATATGAATTTCAACATAATTTGCACAAAAATGTTATGAAAAATTCAAATGGCCATAACTTTTGCATACGATATCAGAATAATACATACAATCTATCAAAACGTGCAGAAAAAATTTCCTCTTTGATTTCAACAACCTTAGGCCGTTTTGGATTCTTTTAAATTCTTAAAATTTGAAAACAAAAAAAAGTTATTTCAAAAATTAAATTTTTTAATAATTTTTTTATGTTATATTTAAATTCCTCACATTTTTCTGATAATAATGGATATATTATTTGTCAAATTTCGATTTACAGATTTGAAGATATTATTTATGTCATATTAAATAAATAAATGGCAAAAAAATGAATAAAATATTAATTTCGAATTTTTCATTGGAATAAAATATTATTATTACTTATTTATTGTTGTTTACTTAAATAGTTATTCGTAATTTCGAAAAATAAAGACGGTTGACATATTGATATGAGCTAATAGGATTGATATACTAGTCTTGACAACAAGCTATAAGGATCCTTCGCGCGAGGTGAGAGAGATGGAATGGGGAAGTTAAGCGTGCTGGGGGTGGAGTTGTGCTAGGATGGGTGACCGACCGGAAAGTTTGACCATAAATATAATTTGATATAAGATTAAATATAGTTAGTGTGAAAAATGAGAGATTAACGAGTCAGATAATTCAAATGTTCAAGAAAAATTAAAAAAATAGAATTTTTTTTGAAAAAAAACATTTAGTCCCGGTTTGTGGCCGCGCGCTCGATGCTGCCCCGTGAGGGCCTTTTGTCCCAGTTTGTGGCCGAACCGGGACTAAAGGAGGAGGCCTTTAGTCCCGTCTCTCTAGTCCCGGTTTCAGAACCGGGACTAAAGCCCTTACGGGCCGGGACTAAAGGCCCGTTCTCCACTAGTAGTAGCTAGTTGAAAGCCCATGTTCGATAGTTAAAACTGTTATAAATACGATAAGAAAATAATGACGAACGAAATAATAGCAGGGACATGGGATTTAACATGGAAATCCTCTCCAACAAAAAGAAGGAAAAACCACGGACGACAGCTAGCGAAACTTCTCTATATGGAGAGTGTTTACACAAGTTGAGATTATGTCGGATGGAACTTACTCTAGCCGGCAGCTTATAAGAGGTATATATAACGGTAAAAACCTAGGCCGCTCCGCTTTGTCCCAAGCCTCCCCTGTCGGGACTCGCTCCGCTCGTCAGAAGTTAGACCCCTTAATAAATTTGGATCATATTTCAACAAAAACAACGAAAATAGTTATTTTGCCAAAATGAAAAAGAAGAGAGTTGCACGTTTCACCAGTTCTAGAAGAGTATATTGTGGTACTTGACTCCAAAATGACAAAAATGATCATTTGGTCAAGTTTTAACCAAAATCGATCGAGGGTTAATGTTGTTAAACTTTGGTCAAAGGGTCATTTCTGTCTAAATACTGGTCGATGTGCATCGAGAGGATTGGCATATCAAGACAAGAAGCACTCCACGAGACCACGACAACTGATCGACGACGCATGGGCAAATAAACACGCCTCACACACTGACACTGGACACTGCGTTTTCGCTTGTAAGTAGCGCTTGTCTCTTTGCCTGCCATAGTGCACTGGAGGGGCCAAAGGCTCTGCTCTGTGTTCCCGTGCAGGGGAACAGCTGGATCGATCGGCTCCCACGTGCACGTATCTTCGAGACTGCCTTCGAGATGCCATGAACGAATATCTATCTTGGCCAGATGTTGCACAATCCCTAGAAATTTTTTTTTACTGTGCTCAGTCTATACATGTACTATCACCTGAATATTTGCGTATATCTAAAATTCTGGATGCTCGCGCGAGTAGATATGCCATGGGATACAGGGATACATTAGTGTAAAATGACCTCAAACCGTGGAGCCACCCCTTGACCCCTTTTTGTTTATCTTGGCTTCGGTCGTGTGCTTCAAAATTACAGTAATTGGAAACGAGAATAGGTTGAATCGACCAGCTGGACAGCAGTGCTGATCGGGCCACGTGTATACATCCGATGTATCCATGGATCGACACTCCATGTGACGCACATGCTAGCTCACTTAATGGGTGGTACGTATTGTGCATGCTCATGACGCCGTGCCTACAAGTACAGTACGTTTGAAAGCGAGGGGTCCTAGCTAGCCGAGCTGGCTGAAAAAAGACAGGAAACACTTCAGGGCTCGTTTTGTTGCCGTGGATCGACCGGGTTTTGCGTGTCTAATCCTGGCCCACTTTTAATCCACCTGAAACCACTCCATACCATTTTGTACAGGTGGAATCGGTTCTGGGTGGGCTAAACCCCAGCGAACCCCAGGAAACACGAGGGGATCGGGGTGGAACCGAAACGCTCGCCTCCCCTCGCGTTTCTTCCTCCTCGCGTGCTGGCGGCGGCGAACGCACTCGCCTCGTGGCTGCCGCTCCGACATCCCTCCGTCATTCTATCCCTTCTTCTTCCCACCCTGTAGCCGACGCCAAGATCCGTTGCCGCCGCTCCATCTGATTCCGCTCCGACACCACCGATGGCACCTACTCCGAGATCCCTCCGCCGTCCGTCTTATCCGGTAGTCCTAGACCTCTCTCCTGTAAGCCCTTCCACTTCATCCTCTCCTCTCCCATCTAGATGAATCCTAGGTTGATTCCTCTGTAGATACTATTCTTGACCTAGGGTTCTTGATTCAAACCGATGGCTGGAGCATGAGTTTTTGGTTAGTATTTGCTGGTCATTGATCTGTGTGGTAAAGCATAGTTAGAGACGCATGCAGTGGTGTGTTGGTCATTGATCTGTGTCGGAAAGATTGCCATGTGAGTCTTTGTGAAGTGCACATGGGGAGATTTTCCTTGTTCTGGACATGTCTTAGCTGCACAATCAAATCTCGCTAGCGACCTGTTGGTACACAATCAGATCTCACATCCTGTTGGTACTTGGGATTTCTTGTCTCTTCATATATATCAATACCATGGTGGTTATCAGCTAATTTAAATTGTTGAACATAAAAAAGTTAACATGAAAATTCTTCATGTTCATATCTAAGCTTTACTCCAGTTCTCAATATTGAAGAGAAACAATGAGTAGCGATGCCTTTGTCTAGGTGATCCAAGCACTTTATATTCACCATTTATATCAAATATAGTATAGCATTCCCCGTTTATATCAAATTCTAATGCTCAGCCTTTTTAATAGGATTAAAAGTATAGACCACTCACTATGCACTAATTATGTGACCTGTCAATTCTTTTTAGATCGAACATGCATACTGCACATGTGTGCTTGATAGTAGGAGCACTATTCTTGCATGGATAGCAGTCTCACTGTAGTGTTTCTCTTAGTTGCAACTCAATTTACATGGATTGGGAGTAATTAACCAAGGAATTTATCCAGTTGGTGACTATTATCATCAATCATAGAAGTAAGTTTTGTTTAAGATTAATAACTGAACTATATTGGCTAACATGTACGCATTAATAACTGAACTAAGTAGCAAGTGAACAACCACTAAACACATTATTTGTCTATTTGTCTATCCTAGACGCACGGCGTTACTAAGATGCGTTAACAGGGATGACTCATTCTGTCTAACCTCATTTTTTAATAGGTTTCTCCTCCTTTGGTTCTAGTGGGATTGGACGAGCCACCTTTGTCGTGGGACCCTGTCAGCACACCTGATTTTGGTATGTGCATGACCTTCACTTTAGGCATTTTTTAAAGTGCGAACATGCATGTTTCTGTCTTGCTTATTTTGGCACTACTTATTTTTTTAATAGTCCTAAAATGAATCCACGGAGCCTAGAAAGTATTAGAAAGAGGAAGACTGAGGATGACGATGAGATGGTGTTCTTCATATTTCCAGCACTTTACTCACATCTGATGGATAGTAGGGAAAGAATCAAACGCCACAGCTCCATTCTCTACGGAAAGAAGAGAGTTAGACACATCCTAGATGGACATGTTAAGAACTGTCGGGTAGCTTTTAGGATGGAATCGGAAATTTTCAGGTGGTTGGCATCATATGTTAGGAATGAGCACCTGATATTAGATAGTAGACTCAAGGTGGAAGAGAAGTTAGCCTTCTTTCTCTATATGATATCACATAATGCATCATTTGAAGATCTACAATTGGAGTTTGAGCATAGTGGATACACCTTCCACAAGTATATATTAGAGTTCTTTGACATTATTCCCATCCTAGCAACTCGATTTGTGAGCCCTTGGTACATTGATGAACCGCATCCCAAGATTTTTTATAGACGATCGCTTCTTTCCATACTTCAAGGTTCCATCTTATTCTGTGACAACTTCAAAATTTTCTTCTCTTACCTATTAGTACAATCTCAAAAAATAATTTCCATTTCTTTTCATTGCAGAACTGTATAGGTGCTATAGATGGGTCTCATGTGCCTATCAGTCTATCTCCTCCATACCAAGCTCCATGGAGGAATAGGAAAGGCTCTCTTAGCCAGAATGTCATGATTGCTTGCAATTTTGATCTGAACATCACTTTCATTTCATGTGGCTGGGAGGGTTCTGCCACCGATGCAAGAGTACTGAGTTCTGCAATACTCAAAGGTTTCAAAGTATCGAATGGAAAATTTTACCTAGTTGATGGTGGTTACGCAAACACCCAGTCCTTCCTTGCACTGTACCGGGGTGTGTGTGCTACCATTTGAAAGAGTGGGGACATGGTCGTCGTCAGCCACAAAACCATAAAGGATTGTTAATCTCTGCCATGCACTAATGAGAAATCATGTAGAAAGGTTCTTGGGCATACTGAAGAAGTGATTCCCTATCCTTGGTGTTACAACCTTCCATCAAATAGAGAATCAAGTCAAGATTCCAGCAGCTGTGGCGGTCTTCCATAATATTATTAAAATGCATGATGGAGATGAGGAATGGCTTGACAACCAACAAGATAACATTGACCCAGCAACATTTGTGAATCTGCCCAATGGTGACGGTGATAACCACCAAGAGAACAATCTTCTAGAGAACAACCTGGATGGCAACAACTTGAGGGACCAAATTGCATGGGAGATGTGGAATGATTACCAACAGTAGCTAGTGTCATAGATGTAGTCTTTGTCATGGAATAATGTATCTTTGAAACTAAGGGCATAGATGTAGTCTTTGTCATGTAATGATGTATCTCTTGTAATAAAATGAACTATTCGTCATCTTTAAACATGATAGAATGTATCTTTCAGTGGATATGTATCCAAAAGGTTCTCCAACATATCGAAAAGGCTCTCCAATGTACCCCAAAAGGATCTCCGAAGTATAACCTGATGCAGTCCAAGACAATGGGAAAGAAACTTATGAAAAAAACTTCACCAAAGGCTTCAAATAGGGATGCTTCTCCAAGAGGTATTCATTTCTCACAAATATGGCATGTTTCTTATATTCTCCAGTAGCTTTATTATATTCTCTAGCATCTTTCAACTGTGTAGATGGCAAACGAAGGGCATCGTGGAATCGTGGACTTGAAAAGGCTCTCGTGGAGATACTTCTTGAGCACAACAATACTTACCACAGAAGCCAAAATGGGTGGAGCAGTGACACATGGAACATCATGGTTGGAATCTTCAACTCCAAATACACACATGTGCACTTCACAAAGACTCAAATTCAGAATAAGGAAAAAGATCTGAAAAGAGACTACAGAATGTTGAGGGATGCACGCAAGCAAAGTGGCGTTGGGTGTAATGAACACCGGTGCATGATACAAGCCGAGCCACATCTTTGGGACAACTTAGAAGTTGTAAGTTGCTTCATTCGTATCATCTCTTGCTATAGAATTTGGTTACAAGTTTTATCATACTGACATTCATTTATCTTACTCTTGTAGTCTTTTGGCAATAAGATCAGAAAATTCAGAACGGAGGACTCAAGGTTTCCTCTATATGATTTGCTAGGAGAAATTTATGAAAGTAAGTTCATTCAATCATATTAATAGTCATTTATTTTACTTCCATGGTTGCCTACACACAATTTGGTTGCTCACATGTTTTTTGCAGGCCAAATAGCCGAGGGAGACTTCAACTTTACCTCTATGGCTGAGCCACCACGGAGAGATGATGTCAACAATATAGAAAGTGATGGTGAGTTTGAGGATGAAAGAGAGTTGGAGAAAGAGGAAGCAGCTGTCCAGCAAACCGATGATGAATTGCAAATGTTAGATCAAGCAGAAACAAGAGGTGTTGGTGGTGCAAAAACCAGGCCCAAGAAAATTCCTAAGAAGCCGAAGAGAAGTCCTAAAAAGAGTAGTGGAGATGCTTTAGTAGGTGTGATGCAAAGATTTGTGGAAATCAACGAAAAAGAAAGCAAGAAGGAGGAGGTAGCGGACTTCTCAATAACCAGATGCATGATAGAATTGAAAGCATTGGAAGGGGTCACACCAGATCTGAAAGTCAAACGATATGGTATCTTCAAATGTCCCAAAAACTGAGATTTTCATCAATGTCATTGCCGATAAAGATGGAAGTGTTGTGGCATGGCTTCGAAGTCAGATTGGTAAGTTTCATATTTATTCTTGTGTCCAAATTTAGATATGGAGCTAGTTATTCTGTCCAAACTCCATATCTTGTGTCCAAATGCAAAGATTTTCATCAATGCCTAAGGAAACTTGGAGCTAGGAGCTCCATATCTTGTGTCCAAAATCGTGCATCAGGTTGGAAATTCAGTTGGGGATACTTAATTTTAACTGTGTCCAAATGCATACACTAGGATGGATCAATCGTAGTTCTAGTACCCTGTAGTTGCCTCACTTCATTGTGGTTAGTTAACTGATATACTCCATTGAGTGCCCAATAACTTTTGCAAGAAGACATATCTTTTATTTTGTCCTATTGTTTGAATAGAAATTCACAAGATGAATTATAGCTTCCAAAGAGTAGTTGTTAGATGTGCTACTTGTGTAATGTAAACCACAATTCACCTCGGTGTTTTCTGTAGCTATCAACTATTGTAATGTAAACAAGCACTATCTTTGTTAGTCACAGTTCAATTTACATTGAGATGGTTTCTCTAGCTCAATTTATCTTATGATTATTTTTCCAAACAAGCATCCTAGTTTTGACGTGGCATTGCTTTCCCAAACTACCAAAATAATGCTGAATTAGCTAAGATTTTATTGTTAGTATATGCATCTCAATAATGTTAGAATTGATTTTTGATCATTCCTTGTTTGACACTAAAATCATGTTGCTGAATAGGAAGTTCTGATAATCTGAAACACTTTTTTTGTTCTTAGGTACCTGAAGTGCCTAACCAAGAACTATTTGAAGAAGCACAATGACAAAATAAGCCTACAGTTTGTGTGCGGTGGCAAAGCCTTATTCTTCAAATTGTGAAACTGATACTATACTTGAACTTTATTTATATGCGACCAAAACTTGTTTTTCCAGTGTAATGCTATTGTGATGAAAAGTGCTGCTAAGATTTTCTAGTGTAATGCTGTTGAGGTTTATAATTCTATTGTGATGAAGCCGAAAGTTCTGTTTCATTCCTATGTACCGTAAAGTTCATGTAATGATGTTGTGAACTTGTGATGAAGTGCTGCTGAAACTGTGTGCACAGACCCCTATAAAAATTGAATCTTTGTTACTCAACTGGACAAGACAGATTTTTCCAGTTTAGCAATCCCGGCTTGCAGAACACCATGTTTGAAGAGAGGGATTAGAGGGGATCATCGTGGAAGAGGATTGGAGGGGATTGAGTGACTGGAGTGTTTTCACCCAAAACACTAGGAGTAATACTCTGCAATACTCGGTAATCCACCCGTACAAAACGAGGCCTCAGGAGTCACATGCTTGATTTACGTTTGATGCTTCATTATGACAATACTAGGGACATACCCTTGCGGGTTGCAACGGGAATAAAAACTCCATGCACATTCTTCATCCTAAATAAGTGATTTCACTTTGTGCAGATAACAAATACTATTATAATGAGCTCCACCTACACGCTGCCATGGATGGTCTCCAATATACTACGAAATATTTTTATTTCATTCTTTGCTGTCATACAGAACATTTTCTATCAAATCTTTGCTGGCATATGTTTGTAGGACACCAAAGCAATACTTAAAAAAATCACCAAGAAATGACATCGAAATCAGATACACCGAAAGAAATTTTCTGTAAGGTGCTTCAGTAATTAATTGTTTGAATTTCTTCATTGCCAAATATTGCATCGGTGGAAATATAGCAAATTAGATAGTTTAGTGGATGCATTAACAACACTTTATAGGCTAATTTAATTACTACATTGATTAACAAACCATAATACTTACAAATAGCTGCATCTGGGTGTAGGTGTAGCATATTGCTGCATTAACATAGACAAAATAGATACTTGCTCTCTGGGATGACGGCAAGAATACTCCATAGGCAGAGCCAAGAAAAGGCACCCGTCCGATGCAATCGTACACTGCCGTGCGATCATTGTGCTGCTTATTGCTTCATCCTGAGAGGCCCCCTTGCCGTAGATGGCCGGAGCAGATGAGCTCAGGTGGGGTTGGGGATCAACGATGGGCTCTGGTCAGGGCTGAGGATCAATGATCTCTGACGATGGGAGTTTTGTGGCGCGACATCGTCGGGACGGATCTCGGACGACGGTAATCATCAGGCGGCAAGGTCGACGGAGCCCAGCCCTCCAATCCCTGGTGTAGACTAGATGCCGCCGTCTCCAATCCCGCCGGTGGACGCCACGGTTTCCATCGACGCCGTCGGCCGCTCGCGTTGATCATATTATCTCAGGTCTTAGTTTGAGGCATGAACAAGCGTCTGGTACTCTTTCTACTGAATTACACAAGAATTGGAAAATATTGGAGCCCACGTGCAGTGCTTTTTTCTTTTTTGCAACCGCTGGCGATGGTCGTCGTTGTTGAAATATAAATGCATTGTCTAGTCTGTCTAGTTTCTTCCATCAGATCGGTCTTTTAGTTGTAGAGCATGCAATTCTATATGGTATCAGAACTAACAGCTCTCAAGTTTAAAACCCGGCTGACAAAATACAAAATAAAAATATTATAGCCCATTTTCGATCCAAGTTTAAGCCTGAGCATGCAGTTCTACAGTCATGACATGCCCTTTCTTCCAACACGCGAGAGCCAAATCCAGAAGGACCGACGCGGAGCTCCACTGCTCAGCCTGCTGGCGCCTCCTTTATGGACATTGCTAGCGACGGCGGGGCACTTTTTCCACGAATCACTGGAGCGCTCAACCGCAACCCGAGAACCTCCGGCCCGGTCAATCTCTGACGGCCGCTCACCCAGCAGGTGTCTGCCGAAACAGTTGGGGTACATGCTGGCTACTAGTGGGTTAATCCGTGGATCATTCAGCTGTGCCCCTGCCAAGTCACCAAGTGTATATTGGCGTTAGACATGCCGTGGAATAATTTCATCAGGATCGAACTAACCTATTAGTACAAAATATAGTATATCCTTGAATACTTTTGCCTGGCTCATATCAACTCGCTTGCTAGGATATGTCCTTGAACAATTTTCGTCTCCGGACCATATTAACTTGATAGCATATTATGCCCATAAAACCTGATCGACATAGCCAGCATATGTTCTGTTCTGTTCGTTTCCCACCCAAAAAAAAAGTCCTACACGTCAGTTTTACAAGTAGGTGTTGGAGCCGCGACAGGGAATTTCTAGGCATTCAGGGGATCAAACGAGTACTCAATTCTGATTATCATGCAGCAGAGGGTGGCTTGGGCGCGGTCCACAATTAACTCGTTTGATTTCAAAAAAAATACGGCAGTAGCTAGCTAGCTTCACGTGTTGTAGTTAGTGAAGTGTGTTACGCATATGCAGTGAAGTGAAGGTGCTGGTTGTTTGATCTAGCTAACCTGCATTGATTTGTGTTGCCTTTTTCTAGTGGACGAAATAGTTCACGCACCCGCCTCTCGTAGCTGACCTTTTGAGAGAGCAGATACCGCATAGGTACTGCAAACGGCGGATGTGGTAAACCGTAAATCTGGTTTACGGTGCGAGATAGTGTGGGACGGATCAGATGCCGGATATTAAACCGTAAAACAGAATGTTTTACCGTTCAGTTATGCTGTATCTGTTCCGCTCCGTCCGTCATACTGTAAAATAGCATGTACTGCAACTTAGATTCTGCAAACCAATAGTTCAAACCAATACAAAAATTTCAAAGCTTTTACAACAACACGTCGTTAAATAGCACGAACAAATGGGAAATAAACATGCTATGCACGAACAAATTGGGTGGTCGGACGCGGGGGAGCCTTCGTCATCAGCGTGCACGCGGAGAGGGGCTTCCGACCGACGGGTTTCTTCGACTTTGGGATGGACGACACCTTCGATCCGCTGATTTTCTTCCGACCGCCGGAGGGCCGCAGGCCAGTCGAACCACCGGCTGCGCGGGGCTGCGCTCCTAGTCGCTTCCTCGCCGGTTTCGCCATCGGCGCAAGCGGAAGACTGTCATCAACGACATCCGCGACCGGAGGGGCCGCCGGCAGAGATTCCGTCGTGGAATCGGTGGATAGAGGCTGGGGAGTGCTCATGCCGACGGGGGTGGGCGACAGTGCGGTGGGGAAAGGCTACAGGCGTGAGGACGACGACATCGGAAAATGGTGGCGGCGGGAGCGAAAATATCCCTCGCGCCAAGCAAAAGTGAAGATGTGGTACCCCGTATCCGGAACCCTCGGTATGGAAAATATCCGGCACCGAAGCGACGATATGCGGGAAACCGTTAAAAAAATTAGATGTAGTACGGCTTAGGGTATATGGAATGAGCATTTTTTTCGCCTTCGTACCGTACACTGATGGTTATTTTGAGTACGAGAATATGCGGTATCTGATAGATATGCTCTGATATTGTATCGCAGCTACGTAGCTAGCTGCATGCGCCTGTATGGTTGTTCAAGCCAAGAGAGATATTTTTGCCAAAATGGAAAAATGAAGAGAGAAGCGAGTTCCTAGGAGAGGATATTGTGGTACTGATCGATGTGCATCGAGAGGATATTGTGGTACTCACACCTGGTCGACGACGCATGGGCAAACACGCCTCACACACTGACACTGGACACTCCATTTTCGCATATACTCCCTCCGTTTAGAAATATAAGATGTTTTAGCTTTGTGAAAGAAGTGTATCTAGACTCTTTTAGTATATAGGTTTACTCCGAATCTCTACGAACCTATACACTAAAAGACGTCTAGATACATTCGATTTATAAAGTTAAAATATCTTATATTTCTAAACGGAGGGAGTAAGTATGTAGTGATTGTCTGTTTGCTAGCCATAGAGGGGCCAACGGCTCTGCTCTGTGTTCCCGTGCAGTGGAACAGCTGGATCGGCGATCGGCTCCCACACGCACGTACGTATTCGTTCCGTTTTAAAATATAAGATATTTTAGCATTACGAAAAAATGTATTTAAACATTTTTAGTGTGTAGTTTGAAGTGAACCTATACACTAAAACTAAAAAAATTCTAGATATACTTCATATATAAAGCTAAAACATCTTGTATTTGGGAACACATGGAGTAATATCTATCTTGCATTGGCCAGAAGTAGCACAGCCCCTAGAAAGATTTTTTACTGTTTTACATGTACTATGACCTGAATTTGTGTACCTGGGGGCTGCGGATGCATGCATCCATCTCCAGTAGCGTAATATGTAGGAGTACTTATGTGCCATGGGATTCATTAATGGGCCGGAATGAGAATGACCTCAACATGTGTAGCCAGCCCTTGACCTTTTGCTATTTATTCCATTTATCTTAGCTTGGATCATGCTTCAAAGTTAATTGGAAACGAGAATATACGTAGGCTGAATCGACCAGCCGGACTGCGAGCCACGTGTATCCATCCTATGTATCGATACATCGACACTCCATGTGACGCACATGACATGCTGCCTCTTACTTGCATGCATGCTGTCGTGTCTACGTACAGTTCTTAGCTAGCTCGATGCCGACATGGCAGAAGAAGACAAGAAACACGCCAGGAGTTACAATAATGTGACAATAATGCCGCAATTTGGTCCGAGACAGTTGGGGTATATGCTAGCTAGTGGTTAATCCATGAATCGCATTCAGCTGTGCCCTGCCCAAGTATATACTACTCCCTCTATTTAAAAAAATAAGATGTTTTAGTTTTGTAAAGAGAGTGTATCTAGACTACTTTTAGTAGTGTGTAGGTTTACTTTAAACCTAGATGAACCTACAGTAAAAGAGGTCTAGATACACTCCTTTCACAAAGCTAAAACATCTTATATTTTAAAACGGAGAGAGTACTAGGTAGTAGTATATATATATATGGAACATATGCCGCACGTTGAATAATTTCATCCGGATCGAATAAACTTGCCACGGATATAGCATATCCCCCTTTCAACAAAAAAAGAACTTCAAAAAAAATGATATACGTACTATATATCTGATTCATGGATTTGCATGGCTCATATCCTTGCATAATTTCGACTGGGTCCTTGCTAGCTAGTAGCTAGCATATCCTTAAAAAAAATATACGTACTTAAAAAAAAAAACTTGCTAGCTAGTAGCTAGCATATCCTTGCATAATTTCGACCCGATCGTACTAATCAAGTAGCTTGCTAGCATATATTATACTATAGCTTAAGCCCGAGCAAAAGCAAGCCATTTGAGGCCATCTGTACGCGCGCGTGTTTGTGCCCGTATGATCTTCACTTTGAGTCATCGTATAGTTTCGGGTTTTGACCAAAGTCTTACGAGCTGGTCTCTCCCGTCTCCGCCCCTACCCCCACCCCACCCCATCTCGATCTCATTCCCCTCCACCCAAGCTCCCGCTCATCCCAACCCCTCCTCTGTCCGCCCCAACAACGTGTGTCGCTCCCCCCGCCCCCGAGCTCTCCCTCTCACCTCCGCTCCCTCCGCCTCCTCCACTCACGATAACCTCTTCTCCCATCATCTCCTCTCCTCCGGACCTAGTGTGTCCCCTTGCGTGAAACCCTAGCATGGGTGAAGTAACAGTTGTACGGGGTTGAGATGGCGCCTCCGCATATGCTCCTCCTCGCCTCCAGCATCCCACCGAGGGCTGGGACTCCGCTCTGGTGCCCCTCCTCCCCCCACTAGACCCTCTTTCTCGGGCGGCTCCTCCCCCACGGTCAAGCTCCGCCGCTAGGTACTTGCCCTCGCCGGTCTTGGCTTCTTGGTCGCTCACCCCCGCAGCAAGGCGTCGCCCGGAGCTTGCAGACGGCGCCTCCGGTTCTTCCAATGCACCCTTTCCTTTCCCATGGCGCGTTCTCCCTGCCTCCCCTTCTTCAAAGGGCTACCTCCTCCAGTCTGCGGCTGATTTGAGGCCGCTTGTCGGGCATGCTACCGCTGCATGTAGGCCTATGCCGCTCCGCATTTTGTGGGCTGGTGAGGACTAGCTTCGTGTGTGGCGGGCAACTGGCGGGCAGTGTGTGCTTCTGCTCCACACAAGGTGGATGTGGTGTATTTCTTTACTGTCCTCTCTCTCAACACCCCTATTTTCTTTCAGAAGAAGCGGGAGCCATTTTTCGCTCTAATCAAGAAATGGCGAAGCCAATTAGATGGAAAGGAAATCATAGTTAGGGATGGAGGCTAACAATAATATGAGATCTATTAGGAAGCTCGGGAACCCAATCCATCTGCGGTTCCCGTCTTCTCCATCGTTCCTCCCATGGAACTACGGCCGCCACGGCCCACAGAGCTCGTGCCGGATCCCCACCTCCACCACTCGCAGTCGAGCTCCAAAATTTCGCTCCCCCGCGTGCCGGCTGGAAGAGGAACGCGAGGGCGCATGGTTCCCGGTCTCCATGGAGTTCGATCTTCAGGACATCGTGTTCTATGAGGTGAGGATGTATTATGTCACGTTGTATTGCGCTATCTCTCTCTATCCGATTCAATTCCTTGTTGAGTACGAAAGAGACATGGCCCTGAGTAGGTAGGCAGGAGGAGCTGTAGCGGTGGTGTTTGGTTGCGAAGGGCATGCCATACTTCGATCTGGAGGGGATCAACGAGCAATCTCATCAGGTTAGCCGATTTGACGCCTTCCCCTACTTCTTTTTGCAACCCTTCTCATTCGATCAGCTTCTACAAATCTATAAGGAAGTATACTTAGATTCGTATGGATAAAGGTTTTAGCTTTCTGTACTAATGACACATTCAAAAATTATCTATTTGTGCATATGGATTGATATGCCTTCCCACCATTTCAAGTCGACTTGTATTTTCCGGGACAAGGATATCAAAAGGTATTTGTTCCATAATTGCATTTTATCTAATTTGCTACGGAATCATGGTGTGCATTAACTTGTAACTTTCTGTGGTATCGTGTTGTGTATGAATATGTGTTGAAGAACCTATGCTTTTATGGACCAGATAGATGTTTTTGTATTGTTTTGCATTTTTCTATGGCGGGTAAAACGTGGCATTGAGAAATGTTTAGCAGTAGAAGGAAAAACTTAGCGAGATCGATTAGGCAGTTTGATCCTCATTACAGTCTGATTACACTTTGCTCTGTTGTAGGTTTTCTCCTCAACTCCAGCGACGAGTTGCATCACCGCCTTCTCTTCTTTCACATGACGAGGGTGATGAGCTGTACCACTGACTATCGTCTAAAGATTCCCATCAGATGCTTCTCCTGAGGTGATCAGGCGCTCTATCCCCATCGTCCTATTGTTCTTCTTAGACAGAGAAATCTTAAGCTATAGATATTCTTTTCTATCAATAACTGACTAATCTGTTTTCCTTTGCTTCTCTCTTCCAAGTGCAAGTATTCAGAATGATGTGCACTTAAACAAGCGTTGGTTCAGAATATTACTACAAACCATGATTCAGATATTGTTTTTGTACAAGAGCCGAATGCTAAATAATTATGGAAGGTTGGTCATAGGAACTTCTAGAGCAATGGAAGAATGTCTAGAAATATTAGGGAGTTAGGCTGAGTTGAACCTCAATTTTGAAAATAAGGTTTGCTAGGTTACATGTCTACTGAAAGTGCATGTGTGCCCCCATGTGTGGTTTTGGTAATTAATGACAATCTTTATGGACTTATGTTTGCATTGAGGTTTACTTGTAGGATTTTTCCATAGACAATGCTTGTACCATATGTTGGCTTCAAAGTTGGGAGAAGAAGAAAGTAAAGAAGATCAAGTGTTGACCAAGGTGTTCAATGAGAGATCCAAAGATTGGTCATGTGAGAGTTGTGCCTATGGCAAGTGTGTCTTGAAGAATAAAGTTGGAGTGATATCTCTTATGTGCCTTCAAGACACCAACATAATGAAGAACGAAGAAATGATGTGCAAGTTCAAGATGAGCCATCTCGAAGAGATCATTTGCTTGAAGCTTGCCATCCTATGGTTATCATGGATATGGGAAGGTGATATGCCCAAGAGAGAAGCTCTACCATAGTCGAGTATGGGAGAGCAATTTGCAAGTCTTCACCAATCTAGTGCAATCAAGAAAGGTGTTCCATCTTGAGGTGGACAAGATCGCTATCGTCAAGCTCAAGTGGAATATGCTCAAGGCAAAGGTATGTTCTTGATAGGGTTTCTTTCTTACCGGTCTCATGGTGTTAGTTGGGGAGACCGTTTTATAGGATAGATACCCGTACTATCAAGAGGGGCTCTCGAGTGAGTAACTTGATCATATCCTTTGTGAGAGCTCAAACCTGTGCATACTTGGCATATCTTTCTTGGTTGTTATTTGGATCTTATCCATGTGAGGTTCTTGAGCTTGTGGTAATATTCATAACAAGCTCTAGTTCATCAAAAACGGATTTCATATACATTCTCTATTGCATTTTCGATATTGGAGGTTTTACCGGTTTGTCTTTTAGAGATTGGTAAAACCTTCCATTATTTGGTTCTTATCCATGAGAGGATTTAGAGCTTGTGTTAATCTTCATGACAAGCCCAAGTTCATCGAAAACGGATTTCATATGCATTCTCTATTGTGTTTTTGATGTTGGAGGTTTTACCGGTTTGTCTTGTTGAGAGAGGTCAAACCTTTCGACATTTGGTTCTATCCTCCCTTTCTGTACTATGATGGTTCCCTGTATTATCTTGTAGATCTTATTGTCCTCTTTAAAACGAGCCCAAGATCATCAAAATCGGAGTCCGGATGCAAAAGTTATAGTTGTTTTAGTATTGGTCTTTTTGTCAGTTTTTGTAAGACCGGAGACTCCGGACTAAATGTCCGGTCTATCTTCGGACCGCATATAGATTGTCCCCCAGTTTGACCCCGTTTGGCCTGGGTACACCAGAGACTCCGGTCCCAGTCCGGAGACTCTGGACCGGGCGATTCCTGGGCCTAACGGTTGAATTTCTAGGGACCTATTTAAGGGCCCCTTCTTCCTCAATGGTTCCCTAACCTTCCTTGCAAGTTTTCCCCTCCATTGCTGACCTTCTTGAGCTTGCTATACCTCAATCCCTCCATTGATTCTTGCATATTCTTGAGGGATTTGAAAGAGGAGATCTAGATCTACAACCCCACCAATCAATCTCTCCTCTAAGTGAGGGGAACATCTTGGGATCTAGATCTTGGAGTCTTTGGTGGATTTCCTCCATTGTTCTTCCTCTCTTATTCCCCCATAAGCTTTTGTAGCTTTGGTGGGATTTGGGAGAGAAGGACTTGAGCACTTTGTGTGTTCTTGCCGTTGCATTTGGTGCATCGGTTTGAGTTCTCGGTGAGGATTCGATTGGGTGAAAGGTGAGAAGCTTTTTACTCTTGGGTTCTTGGAACCCTAGACAGTTTGGTGGTTTTGCAGGTTTGTGGATTACTTGGGGCCTCCAATTAAGTTGTGGAGCTTTCCCCAAGCTTGTTTGTTGGGAGCCTCCAATTGATTTGTGGAGAAGTGCCCCAACCTTGTGAGAGGTTACGGATTGCCACCGACAAGTGCACCAATAGTGGAAGTGTGGATCGATCCTGTTGGGGTGAGATTCATAGGAGAACAAGGGAGGCCTTTTGTGACGTTGGTGGTTTGATACCACCCCCTCTCCAAACGAGACGTACTCCATGTTGGGAGGAACTCGGTAAAATATCGTCGTCTCCGCGTGCCTCGGTTATCTCCATATCTGAGCTCTACTTATGCACTTTACTTTGTGATAGCCTTCGTGCTTGAAGTATATATCTTGCTCTCACATAGTTGCTTGTCTTGCTTAGCATAAGTTGTTGGTGCAAATAGGTGAACCCTAGTTGTTCTAGGTTTTTTGCTTGACAAATTAAACGCTAGTTTTATTCCGCCTTTGTTAAGCCCATCTCGTAAAAGTTTTAAACCGCCTATTCACCCCCCTCTAGGCGACATCTGTGTCCTTTCAATTGGTATCAGAGCCTGGTCTCTCATTTTAGGCTTCACCGCCTTGAGAGTAAAGATGTCGGCTAGGGGATTTGTGCATAATGAAATGTTTATATTCGATGGCACAAATTATGATATGTGGAAAACTCGCATGCTTATTCATTTTCGGGACATGGACCCAAATTTGGAGCGTATTGTAGATATAGGTTTTTCTCCTCCTATGGATTTCGAAAATCTATCTTGTGAGGGTGATAAAAACTTATATCTCGATGCTCAAGCTTCTAATGTGCTTGTTAATGCTTTGAGCTTTGTAGTTACTTCTTCAATCATACCTTTTTGGAGCGCTGATGAGTTATGGACAAAACTTCAAGATAAATATGATGTGTCCAACATTATTGAGGATGCTTTTATTGCTTCCACTTTCGGTCGTGATGAGTTCTCATCTTCTTCCACTCCACCAAAGTGTGGCAAGACACAAGGTAATGATATGGTGAGTGGTGATGAATATTGCAATGTTGATAGTAAGCTTACTCTTGATGATCCTTCATCTCTATCTCATTGCAATGCTTCATCTTTGGACTTAAACACGTCTAACACTATATATGATTTACATGCTAGTGTTTATAGTCCTTGCATATCATGTATAAATTGCCTCAATAGATCACATGATGATATGCTCTCTTTTCCTTGTTGTCATAATATAAATGCTTCGATTTCCTCTAGTTGTTGTGTGTCTAACAATGTAGAGGAAACCAAAGATTATATTGGTAAAGACATGAATTTTAATGGAGCTTCAAGTAATTATTCATCATCATCATCTCACGGTTCCCACCTATGCCTTATGGCTCGGGATTCAAAGGTAACTCCTACTTTGGAACCCAATACCTCTTGTGATGATGAGGATGAGGATAATGAGGAAAAGGAGATTAATGTTGATGATTTATATGAAAAGGGTGAGATGGTTTATCATGCTGTTATTAAGGATAATAATGCTTACTCTAACTTTGTTGAAATCTTGGACTTTGCTATTAAGAGCAAAGAACATATTGATAAGTTATAAGCACAAATTGAGGAGCATGAGAACACCATTGATAAAATGAGTAGCCTTGAGCATTAGTATGCTAATCAAATTGCACATCTAAATGAAGCTCTTGAA
This sequence comes from Avena sativa, assembly GCA_916181665.1. Classification (NCBI taxonomy): domain Eukaryota; kingdom Viridiplantae; phylum Streptophyta; class Magnoliopsida; order Poales; family Poaceae; genus Avena; species Avena sativa. The sequence continues at coordinate 371,231,144 of OV702290.1, forward strand.
GAGGAACAAACCACTAAGGAATCTCTTGAGGAGACTTTTTCTCTAGAGTTGTCTAGAGTAAAGGAATCTCATAATATAGGTCCTAAGGTGGCTAGTGGTCTCAAAAGTAAAAATGATGATCTTCAAGTTGCTTATGCTAAACTTCTTGAGGATTTTGAGCACCTCAAAAATGGCTCTAGGGTCATCAAGGGTGAGCTGATCAAACTCACCGAGTCACATGAGCAACTTAAAGCCTCTTACTCAAAAGAGCTTTCGAAGTTGCCCTCACCTCTTGCAATTAATTATGATGCTTGTGCTACTAACTCTATTTCTTGTGAAGCATCTATTTTGAAGGAGAATGTTGAGCTAAAGACTCAACTTGCTTTGCTAACTAGCAAGTATGGGATCTTGGAAGAAAGTCATGGTAATATATCAAGCTCTCATGGGGATCTTCTAGCCTCCCATGATATGCTAAAATTAGCTCATGAGGCTATTATGTCAAAGGTAACATCTAATGAGCCTCATGTGGACATTATCACTACTTCTACTCAAAATGCCATATTGCCATGTGCTAGTCCTTATAATTCATCCACTCATGCCATTGATACATCTTGTGATGAATTACTTTCCATCCCTTGTTGCTCTAACAATGTAGCATTCACTTCCTCTAGTATTTTTGTTCACACTAACCATGTAGAGCTCAAGGCTCAAGTCACTTCTTTGAAGAATGACTTGAAAAAGGGTCGTAAAGGGAAGGCCACTCTCGACAATATCTTGAGTATGCAAAAATTCCCCAATGACAAGTGTGGGCTTGGATACAACTCCAATGTCAAGAACAAGTCCACTATCAAGCTGAAGCACAAGGGCAACAATAAGAATGGCCAATATCAAGTCAAGAATCCGGCCAACATTGTTTGCTTCAAGTGCAAGGAAGAAGGGCATCATGTTAGATCTTGCCCATTGAAGAAGAAGCCTCTTAGTGTGAAGCAACAAGGGAAGCGGCCTCAAGCTCTACCTCAAGTTAGTGATGGGCCTCTTCCTAAGAGGACTACTCGAGCTCTTCCTCGAGTTGTGGCTTCACCTAAGAATAAAGATGGCAAGAGAAGAACTTGCTACATATGCCGTGAGAAGGGGCACATTTCTTCCTCATGAACTATTGGTATCTCCTCATCCAACCCTATCATTATTGATGATGCTTATTCTCTTTGTAAGGATGAGGTTGGCAATGTGTTTGCCAAATTTGTTGGTGATCAATGTGGGTTCATGAAAAGAACCATTTGGGTTGCCAAGCCTATTGTGATTAACCTCTTAGGACCCAACTTGGTTGGGGACCAACAAGCCAAAACTTGATCAATAGGTATTGTTGGAGGGCATTGGAGACTTGGTTACATTATGAAGAATTGAGGGATCTTCATCATTTATTCTTCTCAAGTCAATCCATTTGGATTATCATGCTTATATCATATATCGAATGTCCCTCCTTGCGATAACATGTGCTTAACTCATTTACATTGAAAGTTACTTGCTCCCTTGTGCATGTGTTGGTTTTGTACCTTTGTATGTGTTTGTACATGTTGTGCTTCCCTCATACTTATATTGAGTTATCAAGTATACTTGTATTTTGGTTGGCGCACCATGTATTTGTGTCTCTTGGATTGTAGCCTTTGTTAAATTTATTTGGTATGTTTCTTGGCTCTTGTGAGAAATTAATGGACTATCCCATTTTGGGGGAGTGTTATGCTTGGGCATTCCACAATCCTAAAATGTATGTACATGAGAAATACCACTTAGTATATATAGCAAGTTTTATCTAGTCTCTACGTGGTATGTCTTTCTCATGAGAAATTCAAGTTCCATAATGTTCATTAATCATCTCTATTTGGATGTTTTTACCTCTTGTTGGAGTATTCTTGGTTTACCACATTATGGGGGAGTCATATGCTTTGTGCATATTACAAACCTACAAAATGTGGACATTTGAGGTTGTGTCACTTAGAATTGATATTTATATTTATCTAGCTCCTAAGTGGCACATTTAGCTCAAACAAGTTCCAATTCCCTTGGGTTGATTTTATTGCTCATCGTTTGGATCTTGTTTGTGAGAGTTTTATTGGTATGTGTTTCCCATATTTGGACCTCCATATCCTCCATGGAAACAATTTGCTTCAAGTTACTTTTATCTTTTATGATTGTATGACTATATGGAGCTATCAAGAATCTCTATCTAAGCATCAAGCTTAATTTTTATATTTCTTCATATGCTTCGTGTTGTGAATATGATCATGACATCCTTGAAAACTATCTTGGGAAATGTTTCCCCATAATTCTTGTCATTGGACAAGTGGTACTCCGTATATGGTAGAAGTTATTGATCGTATTCACTTTGGCCTTTGCTTAAATTTTGTACTACATCTCGCCAAGAAAATGTTTTGTGTTGTCTCCCAAGCTTTCCTCGCCTCTTGTGGATCTTCTTATTTTATTGGTATCCTCGTGTGCTTTATTAAATGTAGGTACTAGTGATGATCCCATTTGTGTGCATTTTGCATTCAAAAGGAAAATCCTGCATAATGCACTATCTATGGGGGAGCTCTCCTATATTATTTAGAATACTCATATTTATGCTTCTTGTTTTGTTCCATATCATGTTTTATGTGCTTGGAAGTTTGATCTTTTCTTTTGGTACTTTGTGCCATCATGAAAAGTATAGAGTTTGGTTTCTGTGTTGGAGCCTTGCTCTTTTGGGAGTTGGTTTTGTCTCATTCCTTGTTACTTGTTTGATCCCTTAGGATGAGATAAATCCTTGAGCATTAGTGTTTTTGTCTATCTTTTGCTCTTTGGCTTTTGCCTTGTTCATTTGTTGAATTTGTGTCCGTTCATGTGTTGATTTGGCTCTTTGATGCAATTTGGACACCCTTTTGTCGTGTCACACTATTGTGTGAGACTTCTCGGTTTACTTGGTGTTTTTGTTCAAATTCTATCTCCATTTTGGTTCTTGAAAATCTTGTTCATACATATTTACTACATGTTCTATATTATGGTATGCTTGCTTTCTTTGAGCCAATATATAGGGGAAACTCCACCAAATCCTATTTTGGCTAAGATGTGTATGAAATTCAATTTCATATCAATTTGCACATGTTTTTGTGGAGTTTGTCCTATGTATTGTAGTGTATCTAACTACTTTGGACCCAATGAGTTTTGGGACCATTGTGTACTTGAATGTGGTATAGGTACATTGGAGATACCTTGGATGCTTTTCTCAATAATAAGAAGATGTGGTGACTAAATGATAATTGGAGGCAAGCTAGGATGATCAACAAACTCATATCTACTTCATCCTACCAATGGTATCTCGGTAACAAGTATCCCTCTCATGCATACTTCTCTAGCATCCAACCTCTGTGGTTGCATCATGGCATGGTTTCCTTCTGTTTCTTTTATTGCGGTTCTTGCAAGATTTTATTCTATCATCCTTATTGTTATATGAGTAAGTTGAGATGAATTCATATTTTGGGGAGTATATAAAAATCATGTTTATGATTCACCAATCCCACATATGCCAATCTAGCAATTCTATTGCCAATCATTTCCTCTGTTTCTCTTATGTACTATATGGATGAATTTGCAAGGTTTATTTGTTTTTTATGATACTTGTTGCCTTTCCCAATGCATTCCAACTAGATCTTGTTCCCTTGTGATAGTTGTGATGTATTTGTTGGTGTTTGAAGGTCATTGATATTCAGTAAGATAAATATGAGCCTTTGGCCATGCTTTCTAGCAAAAATCTTATTGCCAGTATCTATGACTTTCATTTGGATATCTTGTTCATTCTTGAGTATCCATTTTTGTGTGTGCATGTTTCTTTGTGGATGTATATCTTGGTGATTGTTGTCTACCTAGAAAATTATACACATGATTATGGCTAAATCTCTAGTTGATATCCTTTTTGCTTTGGAGTCTACACCTTGTGCACCTTTTATGCTTCGGTGGCTCCAAATGTTTTGCTTTGAGTGCTTGACCTTTTCATTTGCATCTTTTGGCACTCGTTGGTGTTAAGAAAGTTGATATCTCATGCCTTTGTGTTGTTATGTAAGTTTGGGGGAGCAAGGATACCATGTTTATGAACTTTACATTCAAAGCAATTATCATATTTGGTGCATAAACCTTTGGGAGCTTTCCTAATTTACCTAAGAACACACATTTTCTTTCTTGTTCTTGTTTGGTGTTTTGTTTGATTATGGGGAGCTAGGATTCCATAATTGTGCACTTTGTTGCTATGTTAATCTAAACATCCATTTGCTCTCATCATAATATCTTCTCTCTTGCTTGTGCTTGTGGTTTAAATGATATAAAGGGAATGAGGATGCCATGTTTATGCATACTGTATTCAAATGCAAAATTATAATTTGTGCAAAAACCTTGGGGAGTCTCCTCATATTATTTAGGTCACTCTCTTTTCAATCTTATCATCATATCTATCTTTCTTTTGGTATCTTCCTTTTGTGAAGTGCTTCTTTCGATCTTTTGATTGCCTGCTTCATTCGTTGATGCTTCTTCACCATTTTATTTCTTTGCAATCTTTGGATCCTCAGTTTAGTTTGATTTCCTCCTGGTATTCATCATTGGATACGTGCATTTGATTCTACTCATATTATGAGAAATGCACACCATATGGAGGAACTCTCACTAAATTGGCCTTCTAAAGTTTTTTACCCATTTCGGCAATCGATGCCAATGGGGGAGAAGTTTTATAGGGTTTTAGGGAATTTGGTTGTGTGTTGTGAGTTTTGTACTTCAACACTTGCCTTGTGTGCTTTGCATCTTAGTGTGTTGCATAACATCTTGAATATATAGGGAAAACTCCACCACCTGTAATAGTTGGCAATATATGCAATGAAATTCAAGTTCATCAACACGTGCATAGATTGTGGGGGAGTTTGCTCTATATTGTGGTTGTACTAACATCACATACTTGTGTTGAATTTGATGTTATCACACCATGTTGTTTGGCTAATTCCTTATATAAACCCTCTCAAAGGGATTGTCATCAATTACCAAAATGGGGGGGATTGAAAGTGCATGTGTGCCCCCATGTGTGGTTTTGGTAATTAATGACAATCTTTATGGACTTATGTTTGCATTGAGGTTTACTTGTAGGATTTGTCCATAGGCAATGCTTGTACCATATGTTGGCTTCAAAGTTGGGAGAAGAAGAAAGTAAAGAAGATCAAGTGTTGACCAAGGTGTTAAAGGAGAGATCCAAAGATTGGTCATGTGAGAGTTGTGCCTATGGCAAGTGTGTCTTGAAGAATAAAGTTGGAGTGATATCTCTTATGTGCCTTCAAGACACCAACATAATGAACAAAGAAGAAATGATGTGCAAGTTCAAGATGAGCCATCTCTAAGAGATCATTTGCTTGAATCTTGCCATCCTATGGTTATCATGGATATGGGAAGGTGATATGCCCAAGAGAGAAGCTCTACCATACTCGAGTATGGGAGAGCAATTTGCAAGTCTTCACCAAGCTAGTGCAATCAAGAAAGATGTTCCATCTTGAGGTGGACAAGATCGCTATCGTCAAGCTCAAGTGAAATATTCTCAAGGCAAAGGTATGTTCTTGATAGGGTTTGTTTCTTACTGGTCTCATGGTGTTAGTTGGGGAGACCGGTTTATAGGATAGATACCCGTACTATCAAGAGGGGCTCTCGAGTGAGTAACTTGATCATATCCTTCGTGAGAGCTCAAACCTTTGCATACTTGGCATAATCTTTCTTGGTTGTTATTTGGATCTTATCCATGTGAGGTTCTTGAGCTTGTGGTAATATTCATAACAAGCTCTAGTTCATCGAAAACAGATTTCATATACATTCTCTATTGCATTTTCGATATTGGAGGTTTTACCGGTTTGTCTTTTAGAGATTGGTAAAACCTTCCATTATTTGGTTCTTATCCATGAGAGGATTTAGATCTTGTGTTAATCTTCATGACAAGACCAAGTTCATCGAAAACGGATTTCATATGCATTCTCTATTGTGTTTTTGATGTTGGAGGTTTTACCGGTTCGTCTTGTTGAGAGAGGTCAAACCTTTCGACATTTGGTTCTATCCTCCCTTTCTAGACTATGATGGTTCCCTGCATTATCTTGTAGATCTTATTGTCCTCTTTAAAACGAGCCCAAAATCATCAAAATCGGAGTCCGGATGCAAAAGTTATGATTGTTTTCGTATTGGTCTTTTTGTCAGTTTTTGTAAGATCGGAGACTCCGGACTAAATCTCCGGTCTATCTCCGGACCGCGTATAGATTGTCCCCCAGTTTTGCCTGGGTACACCGGAGACTCCGGTCCCAGTCCGGAGACTCCGGACCAGGCGATTCCTGGGCCTAACGGTTGGATTTCTAGGGACCTATTTAAGGGCCCCTTCTTCCCCAATGGTTCCCTAACCTTCTTTGCAAGTTTTCCCCTCCATTGCTGAGCTTCTTGAGCTTGCTATACCTCAATCCCTCCATTGATTCTTGCATTTTATTGAGGGATTTGAAAGAGGAGATTTAGATCTACAACCCCACCAATCAATCTCTCCTCTAAGTGAGGGGAACATCTTGGGATCTAGATCTTGGAGCCTTTGGTGGATTTCCTCCTATGTTCTTCCTCTCTTATTCCCCCATAAGCTTTTGTAGCTTTGGTGGAATTTGGGAGAGAAGGACTTGAGCACTTTGTGTGTTCTTGCCATTGCATTTGGTGCATTGGTTTGAGTTCACGGTGAGGATTCGATTGGGTGAAAGGTGAGAAGCTTTTTACTCTTGGGTTCTTGGAACCCTAGACGGTTTGGTGGTTTTGCAGGTTTGTGGATTACTTGGGGCCTCCAATTAAGTTGTGGAGCTTTCCCCAAGCTTGTTTGTTGGGAGCCTCCAATTGAGTTGTGGAGAAGTGTCCCAACCTTGTGAGAGGTTATGGATTGCCACCGACAAGTGCACCGATAGTGGAAGTGTGGATCGATCCCGTTGGGGTGAGATTCATAGGAGAACAAGGGAGGCCTTTTGTGGTATTGGTGGTTTGATACCACCCCCTCTCCAAACGAGACGTACTCCATGTTAGGAGGAACTCGGTAAAATATCATCGTCTCCGCGTGCCTCGGTTATCTCCATATCCGAGCTCTACTTATGCACTTTACTTTGTGATAGCCTTCATGTTTGAAGTATATATCTTGCTCTCACATAGTTCCTTGTCTTGCTTAGCATAAGTTGTTGGTGCAAATAGGTGAACCCTAGTTGTTCTAGGTTTTGTGCTTGGCAAATTAAACGCTAGTTTTATTCTGCCTTTGTTAAGCCCATCTCGTAAAAGTTTTAAACCGCCTATTCACCCCCCCTCTAGGCGACATCTGTGTCCTTTCATCTACGACACCTCTATAACTGAATTTGTAATTCTCTTTGTTCTGAAGAAGCTGGAAAAATAAGTCTAGAAGTTGTTGAGTTTGCATTTGAGATTTGTACTTTGATTTTGCATTCTAGTCTATATCCTGGTGGAAGTACATGTGATGCCAAATAGAGCCACGCATGTATGGCATTGACATATTCTATTGTTTGTCTCTGTATGTTTATCATGCAAACGGAACTAGACAGTATCTCTCTCATGTAATATTCTATATCAAGATGCACCACGATTTTCATCGGAGTAATTTGTATTCCCGCTCCCAACATAGTTTGCATGATCCTTGGCTGTGTTGTCACAATATATGTCTAACAGACACACAGAACCTTCTTATGATGTATAATGCTCTTCATCCTTACACCTCTGAGCTATTTTAGGCTGGAGTGTGTGTGATTGTAGGGGATGAATTGTCTCCTCTTACTCATGGACAATCAAGGTGGTATGTTGGTGCACAAGGTTCCAATTGTTTAGTATTACTCCATTCACCATAATTTAATCACTTTATAGGTTGTGATTGTAATTGTATAAACGGCTACTAACTTTTGCAAATATTGATAATATATCAAGGTCAAGACCCGCTACTTTCTTTAGAATCTCATTATGATCCTCTCAGTGTAGCTAATCCAAATAACCGCATGCACCAACATAGAACAAACCGCTACCAAATGCATCGCTCTAGACACGCCATATGACAACATTGTGCAGGCGGCGAGGTGGAGCTTGCATGTCTATCTGATGCAACAATGTTATGCAGGCGGCGAGGCGAAACTCGCATGTCCGTCTAGTATACTATATGCCCATACAACCTGATCGACCTAGCCAATATGGTCTGTTCTGCTTGTTTCCCACCATACAAAATATCCTACACGTCAATTTTACAAGTAGGGGTGTTGGAGCCATGACTGGAATTTCTACGTATCCAGGGTCCAAAGGTACTAAATTCTCATGCATTGAGTAATAATTGATATTCTGTTGTTTGTGGAGGACATCCACCCAACCTGTAAAACTTGCTCTCTACTCTAGCTTCCACGTGATCATCCGATGCCTCACAAGCGTTATGCATATATATAGGCTAGTCATTTTCTCGAAAGGGGGTCCTAGACCTATGCATAAATCGATATACGCGATCATATTTAGAACAAAGTTTTAATTATAAATATTACATAGTGGAGAGATTGGATACAAGAGTCAACCAAAGCTATAATTGAATATCACAAGTCATATCGTTACTCCCTCCATTCACAATTACCTTCCATCCTGAAATTAGTCAAAGTCAACTTTGTGAATTTTAACCATATATTTAGTAAAAAATATCAACATTAACAATGTAAAAAACTATTGTATAGAATTGTCATAAACCATATGTTCATATTATATGCATTGGGAATTATGGATATTGATGTTTTTTCCTTATATTGTTGGTCAAACTTTGGAAAGTTTGACTTTGACTAAACCCATAACGCGAGATACGGAGGGAGTAGATATTTATCCATAGTGGTAGAACATATCCCGAGTTACAGTCTCCAAATGGTTGCACCCAAAGTTAAGATATGACCGTGCTTCCAACTAATGGAGAAAAGGCTAAATCTGGATTCAGTGGGTAGCCTTATACATAACTTGTGAGAAATGGGGAATTGTTGTATTGTTATAAACAACACCATTACAATAGTTTAATCCCAACACAAAGTACATACTTCCGCTCGGACATGTGCCTTAATTAAGTTGCTTACTAACCTCGGTTAGCCAGTTCCCGAGCATATTTGCTATATTAGTTGGAGGGACAACTTAAAAGTCACAATAGCTTTCCAACACAACATGCGAGCAAAAAGACGGGAGACGAAGAGATGTTGAATTGTGTCTGATTCATACATGTAATCCAAAAGTACACAGGCAAACTTCTCTAAATTTAATTCCTTGTATAGAAGTTAGACAAGTAAAAACAATATCATTATATTTATCATGAATTGTTTTCATAACACATGTTGTGCACACCATAATTTATTATTTCTAGTATATATCCATGTGAAAACTTGTATGTTAAAAACCATCTCCAAGCATGTTTGTCACATCGATGATGTATTTACTTGATAACAAATGTATTACTTCATAGTGTATTCTGATATATTTACATATTATCCGTTTCCCTTGTATGATTAGTATGATATGAAGTTTTAGTACATTACCACCAATAAAATAATATTTTTGTTGAGGCACTTAATTTAAGCATTAGCCGAGTTGATGATCAAATTGATATACAAGCAAGCGAAAATTACCTTGGGAGAATATTTAGATGGTGAATACTGACCGTGAGGCCGAAATACTACGAAAGTAAAAAATGTGATTTTCTTACATATATGTGGTGACAAGATATTCAATTATAACTATGTGAACAAAATGTATTTTATTACAAAATCTAGGGAGGTAGATACTAATGTATGGTTAGATGATCTGCCCATGTTCTTGTTCCACAACTGCGAAAGATGTAACCTTGATTGATTGATATAAATAGTAAAGGGTTACGAATTTGGTAAAAAAAACATGACATGCATCATCTAGCTAGATTAAAAACATTTATGAAATTAATACATGGATGCGATGTTTGAGGACCCTTGCTTTGGAGGCAAGGTATACAACTTTCTTTCCTTCCGCACCATTCCACTATGGACCATATCGTTTGGACTTTGACAAGATTACAAAGTGATTGAGTTAAGTCGATTGATGCGGCTAGCTAGGTGATCAGGAATAAATTCCTTGCACGGCCGGCCAGCCGCCCGTCTACGATGGATTATCCTGATTCCTATAATCCTGACCCGTCATATATGCAATAACAACAACAAATGGGAAAGAATAAAGGAGGATTATTAACTCTTGATACTCGTTTGTTATTTCTGGATCGATCAAGTTACACAACTTTAAGGATAAAAATTTCCCATGTCCGGTTCATTATTGTGGAGTGACAAACAGACTCGATGAAAAGTCGATTAAGCTGACAAGTATCCCACCTAGCTAAGAGACAAACCATGCACCCGGTGCTCCACCTCAGCTTAATTATTCCCGTCCCGTCCAAGTCCAACCCAAGCTGCTGGTATATAAATCCCCTCTGCCTACCCCTACTCTCCTCATTCTCCACCTCTCCTCTCACCTCCAAATCGGGAACACATCGCACCGATCGATCCTACGCGCCGCGCACCAGGAAGAAAACGCCGGAGCTAAATAGCTAGCTAGCTAGATGGCAAAGGTGCACCCGAACGTCGCCGTGCCAGAGTCGCCGGCTGGAGCCGTCGTCGAGGAGCAGCAGCAGCCCACGGTTCTCACGGTGTGGCGCAAGTCGCTTCTCTTCAACTGCGACGGATTCACCGTCTTCGACGCCACCGGCGGCCTCGCCTTCCGCGTGGACCGCTACGGCTCCTACTCCGGAAGCCGCCGGCGCGCCGAGGACGTCGTGCTCATGGACGCCGCGGGGAAGCCTCTCCTCACCGTGAGGAGGAAGATCAAGCTGAGCCTGAGCCTGGGGGAGCACTGGGTGTTGTACGAAGGTGACGCGGGCGCGGCGGGCGCTAAGCCGCTCCCGCTCCTCTCCGTGCGGCGCCACCACGTCGGCCTCCACCGCCGCGCGTCCGACAAGACGCTGGCGCACATCACGCCGTTGGGATCCTCCGCCCAGGACGCGGCGTACGTGGTAGAAGGGTCGTACGGGCGGAAGGGATATACTGTGTTATATTCTCTGAATGCCGGTGAACATGCAAGAAGTGTGTGCTCACTGCTCACGCATTGCCGATCGAGTCGGCCGCGTCATGCAGCAACAGCAGCATGCTACCTTCTTCGTGGTATGCTGTTGGCTTATGCTTCCCTAAAAAGCCTAGCTAGCAGTGGATTGTGCTAAAAAAGAGCTGTTGACTAGCGTACTTGTGAGTGCCGCATGCATGCATATGACGCAAGAGCGTTCACTAATTGGGAGCACTGGATGATCGATGATTCTCTTTTCTACTTTCCGCTGTTTAATTTGTAACACTAGTCCGCATTACAAATTGCCTAGTTACACCCTCCTCGTAAAAAATGGCGCACTCATGCGGCCTAGGTCTTCCACCGCGATTTACAAACGATTCGGTCACCTTCCAAGCCAGCTAGCTACCATGTCACGCTCCCACCGTGTCGGGATATACTTTTCGTGCCCATGACATATAAGGATAATCGGAGAACGGGATGGCCCGCGGTTTCATGAGCGGCCCAGTCAATGAGAACAGACGAAGGCCTGCTCGGTTATGAGAAGACCCATAATGATACCGGTTAGGGTCCAACACCAGAAGACTTGGAGTATAAGATACTAGTTATCGACTATGTTGTAATATGTACCGTAGCCGGATAGGATTCCTCCATGTAAACCCTATGTCGGATGACTATAAGCAGGCATATGAGCAACCCTTAGGGCAGAACGATTCACAACCTCACATAGGCAAACCATAGTCAAACCCTCTCTAACCTCCAGCTTTGCCGATTATAGTGGATTGATTGCAGGAGTAGGATTCGATCAGCGCAGCTGGATTTGAACCTGGGTAAAGTTGTGTGCTTCCCGTCCCGCACACCCTCACGTCTGACACCCCTCTCTTTCCACGTCTCGAGGACCCCCTCTACCAGTCATCAATACGACGATAGTTGGCGCCCACCGTGGGGCAAGTGGCCTCAGGACTTCAGATCCGAGAGGGATCTGACTCTGCAGGAATTGGCGAAAATATCGCCATCGGTCGTATTCTATACGCTGATGGTTCGGTCATAATCCCAAACAACAAGACTTGGGTTCCTGCTAACAGCTAAACCATCGTGCCACGAAACCAACCCCCCCTCTATCGAGTTATCTTTCCTGGCCAGTTAGCTGCAGGTGGCTCCCTCATCTCCGGTCATCGGTGGTAGCAGCGACGGCGATCCTATGAGGACTATTGCCTCTGCTTTGTCGAGTCTTCTCTCCAATCTTCATGTCGAGCTAGAATGACGGCGAGAGCTCGAACCAACCGTATCAAGGGGTGAGCTCAATTTCCCCCAATTACTCCCTAGTGTTAGGGTTTTACTGGCAATTTAGAAATTTCCGATTAGGCCTTGGATGAACTCGATTTGATCTATTTGGACCTCATGGACATGGACTATGCTCCTGAAGTCATCGAGCATCCCACATTCTGCAACATAGTCGTAGGTTGTTGATGACTGCATATTTGCATCATGTTTTATATTATTATTTTGCATCATAGATGTAGGATCTTGGTATTTTACGGCGTTCGCGCGCATATTTTATGTCTATTTCACCAGGATCAGGACAGATGATGGATCCAATGGATACAATTCTTGGAGCAGTTGTATTATAGAGAAAAGGAGTCAAAAACAACGTAAATCGCTTATTTGGAAAATATTAATAATATCAGAAGAAAACCAGAAGCGAACAAAGGATACAGAGAGCGTAACGACCAACTATACGGACGGAGCAAATTCTTCGACCGTATAGCTCTGGCCGTATAGTTGGCGCTGCTTCCGCCTCGTCAAATAGTTTCACCCCGTGCAATTGGTTCGGGGAGACGACATACAGAACACCAGAAATCGCAGAAACCTCACCTCCGGAAGGCATATGGAGCAGGAACTCATCCACCGGGATCCATCTTCGCCCTACGCAGATCCAGGAGGCTAAGACATCGATCTTCATCATCCACCGCTGCATCACCATCATCTCCATCCATCCCATCTACATCTTGCCTAGATCTTGTTGTAATTCTATACTCGTTGTGGATTTATACAAGTACTATTCATCTATGATTGTTTCCATTACCGTTGCCATGATGTTGATTGCCTCCATGTCTGAGTAGATCATTATTTCTTAGGGAGATGGAGAAACCCTAGTATGAGATTGAAATAAGATAAAGTCTATTATGATATTCATGGCTGTGACCATGTGTTAGATTTTCTATATCTTGATGCTGAGAGAAGTTGATCTCTCAATATTTCCTCTTGTGGGGACTTGATGGAGGAAACTACTTGTTGGTAGACGGAGGAGTGTTAGCACTTATAGTGACTATAAAGTTGTTGACACTCCTTAAGTATCAACTTGGAAAACCGAGGAAACTCATGGAACACTATCCATGACATGGGATAGGTCCTACGGGATTACGTCCCTTAATAGCGCAGTAATTTGATTGATGTCGATTGCTGACTGTTGTGGTTATGAGGATGATGTGTGCAGCGGTTGCTGGCTAATCGTCCATATACGGAGTTCCTCCCACACATACATAGTTGAGAATGTTCATGATGATAATCTTTATCTTAGATCTTTATAATACTAGAGGTGTATCCGCTACTCCCTGAGAACGCCTTTTCTCTACTGCAGTTCCAATCTCTCTTACATATGTGATACTTACTTTCTGTATTAAGTTATTTTACTTTACTTTATTATTGCTCTTATACCCAAAACCCAAAAACACCTTTTTACACATTACTCGCATTTTATCTTGTCAGTTAGAACTTTATTTAGCATTTCTATCGTAATATCTATTTCAAGAGTTATTAGACTTCAGACTCCTGCTCCCTATGGGATCGATATCTTTATTTCGAAACTAGCTACAAACGATATGTGCACTTGTAGTCATCAAGCTATTTTTCTGGCGTTGTTAGCGCTGTAGGACTTTTAGTTTTTTGCTTATTTATTTTTGTCTTGCTAAATTTTGTTTTGAGTTACAGGTATCCACCAACATGATGGGGTTTGAGCATATGACTAGTGCTAACCCACTCAACCACTTTGGGAAGCCCTATGATATTTATAAAAGAGACAACTCCAATGAGAAGACAAGGGGGTTTGAAATAAATCCTCTACTACTTAGTATTCTACATAAGAAGCAATTTACTGGAGATGAAGAAGATCATGATCCATATGAGCATATTGCATGTTTTAGAGATATATGTGGCACTTTTCTATTGATGGGATATACCGCCGATGAGGTAAGGGTTAAACTTTTTAGTCAAACTTTGACAAGTACAGCTCTCTCATGGTATAGATCTCTACCCCCTGAAGCCACTACTACTTGGGATAATATAGCTTGTGAATTTCTATCAAAATATTATCCATTATCAAAATCTTTTGGAATCAGGCGTCTTATTATGACTTGGAAGAATCGTGCTAATGAAGGACTAGTAAGAGCTTATATTAGATTTAAAGATTTACTACGACTATGTCCTCATCATCATTTGCCTGAATGGTATTTACTACATATATTTTATGGCGTCTTAATTAAACCTAATAAAATTGAACTAGACTCTTTCGCAAAAGGGGCCTTTATGAATCTTCCTATACCTAAAGCTTGGGCTTTACTTAATAGAATTCGTGATCGTAGAGTTTCATGGAATTTTGGTCTAGGAAGTGAAGGAGGCGTAGAAATAGAGCATGATTGTATTCATGACTATAATAAAAAGGCCATGTTAAAGAACTATCTAAAGAACTTTATTTAGATTCAGATCTAGTGTTGCAAGTTGTTAAAGCTTTTACAGAACATATTAAAGCTCCAAAGAAGGGTCCAGTCAAGTATGATCCACCACCTAAACCAGAAAAGAAAAGAGAAGATGAATCAACACTAGCCTCCATAGAACCAATGTATGAAGTACCTTTCCCTAACACTGCACAAAAGCATATTTATGAATATGACCAGGTCAAAGCAGTACAGGGAAAGAGGGAAGACGAAAGCATGCCAGGAGTCAAGGAACACCTAGAAGAAACCAAAGATGAAGAGGTAACCAAGGAAGCAATTATGGCTATGTACTCACACTGTAACATAGTTGAACTTGATGAAGAGACTTCCGTATTGGTTGAAGGTAAAACAATGGTAAACAATGTGGGTAAGCCTATTCTTCCCTGCATATTTAAAGAAACCTCTCATTATGGTTTATGTGATCTTGGCACCGAAGTTAACGTTATATCTTATGATTTTTACTTAGAAATAAAAGAAGAAATAGAACCGGCTACAATTGAAAATACTGATATAACAATTATGTTAGCCAATAAAAACCATAGAATTCCAATGGTAGTAGTTGACAATGCAACTGTCACAATTGGCAACCAAGATTTTCCTATTGATTTTGTAGTTTTTGATATGCCAGCTGACACTCTTTGCCCAATTATATTTGGAAGGAACTTTTTGGGTGATATAGGTGCCTATGTTAACTTCAAGAAGGAGATTGTGTCTCTTAAGCTTGGGGGAACGGAAAACAAATTCCATTTCTCCAAATTTAAAGACAGGCCTCCACCAATACAAGAGGAAGAGAGAACTATTGAGGAAATGGTGGATCTTTTCTTAGGTAATCAAGAAGAAGAAATATATGAAGGTCCAAATTATGAAGAAATAATTATGGAGGACAAGTCCCTGGGAGAACTAGAAAATGAATTCGATTCACTGCCCGTTTTGGGACCTCCAACTGATGAGGCTTTTGAAGAGCCAGAGAAGAGAGGGGACGAGGAATTACCACCCCCCAGAGTTGAAGACTTTACCAGAAAAATCTTAAATATAGGTTTTTAGATGATACTAATAAATTCCCTGTTATTATTAGAGCTAAAATTTCAGGAGAAGAAGAAGAACTCATGAAGATACTTAAGGAACATCGCCAGGCCTTTGGGTACTCAATGGATGACTTGAAGGGCATTAGTACCATGATAGCTGTCCATCGAATATTCATGGAAGAAGGTGCTAAACCAGTTGCAGAATTCAATAAAAGACTGAAGCCTGAAATGAAAGAAGTGGTAAGAAAAGAAATCGTATGCCTATTGGACGCAGGTATAATCTATCCTATTAAAGAAAGTGAATGGGTAAGTCATGTTCACTGTGTTCCTAAAAAGGGCGGTTTTACTGTTGTTCCTAATGAAAACAATGAATTGATACCTACTAGAACTGTTGTTGGGCATAGGATGTGCATAGACTTGGGGAAATTAAACAAAGAAACTAGGAAAGATCACTATCCATTACCGTTCATAGATCAAACCTTAGAAAGGTTAGCAAACTACTCACTTTTGTTACTTGGACGGATACTCTGGTTTCTCTCAAATAGCAGTACATCCGGATGACCAACTTAAAACAACTTTCATAAGTCCTTATGGTTTACATGCTTACCGATGTATGCCCTTTGGTTTATGTAATGCTCCAGCTACTTTTCAAAGATGCATGACTGCTATTTTTGCTGATTTTATAGAACTTATAATGGAAGTATTTATGGATGACTTTTCTGTTTATGGAACTTCGTTTACTAGTTGTTTAGAAAATCTCAAAAGAATTTTGTAGCATTATGAAGAAACTAATCTTGATCTAAACTGGGAGAAGTGCCATTTTATGGTTAAAGAAGGTATAGTCCTTGGACACCAGGTATCAGGTAAGGGAATTGAAGTTGATAGAGCTAAAGTTGAAGCAATAGAGAGAATGCCACCACCTAGGGATATTAAAGGTATAAGAAGTTTTCTTGGTCATGTGGGTTTTTATAGAAGGTTCATTAGAAATTTCTCTGGAATATCTAAACCTTTGACAAACCTCTTGCAAAAGGGAATTAGATTTAATTTCGATGATAAGTGTCTTGAAGCCTTTGATAAACTCAAAAATGCTTTATCTCGCGCTCCTATTATTAAACCACCCATCTGGGATACAACCTTTGATTTAATATGCGAGGCTAGTGATGATGTTGTAGGAGTAACTCTAGGACAACATATTGGTTGTAGATTTAATATTATACATCATGCTAGTAGAACTCTCAATGGTGATCAAAAGAACTACCCTAAGGAAGAAAATGAACTTTTTTGTATTTTTCTCTTGTGATAAATTTCGTTCCTATATAGTTGATGCAAAGGTAAGAGTTTACACGGATCATGATGGCTTAAAAGAACTCCTTGAAAGGAAAGACCATAAGCCAAGGCTGATCCGTTGGATTCTTTCACTTCAAGAATTTGAGCTGCAGATTATGCAGAGGCAGGAAATAAAGATGCTAGATGCAGTGTCCATGTTTGCCCTGCAATACACCAATCTTATTGAGAGAAACTTTAGTCCTGGTGATTTTCATTTACAAGAATTATTCATTAAACTGAAGGAAATATGCCCTGAGAGGCAATAATAAAGTTGTTATTATGTATTCCTTGTATATGATAGATGTTTATTTTGCATGCTATAATTGTATTGATAGGAAACATCAATACATGTGTGTTTAATAAACAAAAAAGGTTCCTAGTCATGCCTCTCTTATAGACTAGCTTGTTGATTAACAGGATGATCAAGGTTTCCTGATCATGGACATTGGATGTTGTTAATAACAAGGTCACACCATTGGTGGAATGATGTGATGAACATTCATCCGAAGTATAGCATTACGATCAAGTCATTGTGTTTATATTGCTATAACATCATACGAAGTAATCTTTATCCTTAGACCATGAGATCATGTTAATTGCTAACACCGGAAGAGTACCTTGATAACATCAAACGTCACACCGTAACAGGGTGACTATAAAGATGGGTTCAGTGCTACGAAGGTGTTATGTTGAGGCTCATGGATCAAGAGTGGAATTTGTCAATCCAGATGACGGATAGATATACTCTGGGCCCTCTCGGTGATATCACATTAGGATAGCTTGCAAGCAAGTGATGTGATCACTAGAATGTTATATCACGGGAACGAGAAAAGAGTGCATGTCGGTAACAAGATCAAACTAGGTATGGAGATACCGATGATCGAATCTCGGACATGTAATATATTGAGAGACAAAGGGATTTAGTTACAAGCGTTAAAGGTTCTCACGATCACAGGAGTCATCGTTGAATGTGTAGGAGTCAGTACGGATCTCCAGGTCCCGCTGCTGATTATTGATCGGAGAAGGGTCTCGATCATGTATGCATTATTCGCGAACCGTAGGGTGGCATACTTAAGAGTTACCAGACACCATTTTGGAGCACATATGTTTCAGACGAAAGAATTGCAAAGCGCAGGAATTGTTTCAATAGAAACCGGAAATTGTTTCGGGTGAAATTGCAGAAGGTGGTTCTACATGTGATATTGAAATATTGCAAGGGGCTATATGTGAATGTTTGTTAATTAAAGTAATTAACAAAATTCTGAATAAATTTAATAAAAGAGTTTTATTAAATGAGAGAGCATTAAATTTGAAGAAACTTAATGCATTTAAAGTGGAGACTTTAAAAAGGAATGTGAAGAGGCATTTTAATGTGGAGGAGTTACCATCACATGAATGGGGGAGGTGAGGGGTCACCCCCCATGCGCCGGCCATGGAGAGAGGGGGCACCCCCCCCTCCTCCTATAAAAGGCCACCCATTCCCTCCTTCATCCTCACACCTCCTTGTGAAGGATCTCTCTCCTCCTCTAGAATTATTCCCCCATGGTCTCGGATTAGCGAGATACATGTTCCCGGTGGCATTTTGTCTGGAAGGGGTTGCTGCTTCCGCTGGATCGCTGGATCGAGGAGGTGGAGGTTGTCCGGTGGCTTGAACGTGTGTGCGAGTGTGGATGCGCTGCTGAGTTGCGGTGCTCGGATTTCCTAACGATCTTGAGATCGACAAGTGTACGACTACATCAACCACGAGTTCCTAATCGTTAACAAAGCTCGTTGTCTTTGAGGGTAAGTTCTCTATGGATATATGTCCACCCGTTTGCTTTGTACCTAGTAGATAGATCTTGGCGTGTAGTTCACACCGTAGGAAAATTTTTGTTTTCTATGCTGCGGACCCAACAGTGGCTTTGCACGGGTAGTACACATATGTTTATATGTGGGCGATGATGATCATGTTATTGCAACTTCTATGTACTTTGGATATTGGTGGCATAGTGGGATGAAGCGGCCCGGACCAACCTTACATGTCATCGTACATGAGACCGGTTCCACGACTGAAATGCAACTTGTTTTGCATAAGTGGCTGGCGGGTGTCTGTTTCTCCTACTGTAGTCAATATCTGATTTACAACGAGTTGCTAATAACTTGGTTATCCTCGTTGTGGTTCATGTTCGTAGGTTAGACAGGTTCTATCTCCGAAAGCCCTAAGCCACGTAAAACTTGCAATTGATAAATTAGAGGCGTCTAGTTTAGATCGTTGCTGGGCTAGTGTTTTGATATGGTATTGTTATAAGTAGATGTATGATAGATACTCTTACAACTCACTTAACGTGTAAGTTCCGTAGACCTTGGCATTACACACAAAGGAATGATAGAGATCATACCACGATGCAAATGATAGAGATCAAATGCATGGACCATATCACCTCACTTCACACATTAGATGTTAGCATCTTATACTGCTAGTTTGGCGCGTTTGGTAGCATTATAAGATGATCCCTCATTTAGATATCAAGATAAAATGTGTTCTTTCTTAAGTATGCATCATTTTGTGGATCGTGTTTTGAGGCATCACGTGATGATCGGGTGTTTTCAACTCTACGCTTTCATACAACGGGTGTAAGACAGTTTTACACACGCAAATACTAAGGTTCTTACTTGACGAGCCTAGCATGTACAGACATGGCCTCGGAACACGGACCGAAAGGTTACGCATGAGTCATATAGTTGATATGATGCCCATAGAGATGCTCGCCTTTGAAGTTACACCGACTCACGTGATGATCGGACTTGGTGTAGTGGATTTGGTTCATGTAATCACCAAAAGGACACGAGGGATGTCGTTTTTGAGTGGGAGTTCATTAGTAATTTGGATTAGTTGAACTCAATCTATCATAAACTTAGTCTAAATATACTTTACAAATTCTGTTGTAGATGGCACCACCTGCTTTTAATTTCAATGTGTTCATGGAGAAAGAGAAACTTGCTGCGAATGGTAGCAACTTCACCAACTGGGCTATGAATTTGAGGATTCTCCTCACTGCTGCACAAAAGCAATATGTGCTAGATGCGCCGCTAGGCCCCCCCACCAGCTCCTGATGCCCCTGACGAGGAAAAGAACGTCTATATAACTCGTCAGGAGGACCACAACTTAGTTCATTGCGGCATACTGTATGGGCTAGAGCTAGAACTTCGAAAGCGTTTCGAAAATGGCAATGCCTTTGATACCATGGGAGAATTGAAAATGATTTTCGATACTCATGCTGCCGTAGAGAGTTATAATGCTACAGAAAAGTTCTTTAGCTGCATGATGGAGGAAAACAACTCCATTAGTGAGCACGTACTCAAAATGTCTGGGTACGCCGATAAGCTTGTGTCCTTGGGAATAACGATTCCCATTGACTTAGGCATACATCGTGTTCTCCAATCTCTACCACCTAGCTACAAGAGCTTCGTGATGAACTATAATATGCAGGGCATGAAGAAGTCTCTTCCCGAGCTTCTGTCAATGCTTAAGACTGCAGAAGTAGAGATTAGGAAAGAACATCAAGTGTTGATGATCAATAGGACCACCGGTTTCAAGAAGGACAAGAAAGGCAAGCACAAGGGAAAGAAGGGTGGCAAGTCTGTTGCCACGCCTGAAAAGAAACCCCGAGCTGGCCCTAAGTCTGACACCGAGTGCTACTATTGCAAGGGGACTGGCTATTGGAAGTGCAACTGCCCCAAGTATTTGGCGGACAAGAAGTCCGGCAAGGCAAACAAAGGTATATGTGATATACATGTTATTGATGTGTACTTGACTAGTACTCGCAGTAGCACCTGGGTATTTGATACGGGATCGGTTGCTAATATATGTAACTCGGTTCAGGGGCTGCGGAACAAGCGACAACTAGCAAGGGATGAGGTCACGATGCGGGTCGGCAATGGATCAAGAGTTGATGTGATCGCCATTGGAACGCTGCCTCTCCATATGCCATCGGGATTAGTTATAAACCTAAATAATTGTTATTTGGTGCCTGCACTGAGCATGAACATTGTATCCGAATCGTGTTTGATGCAAAGTGGTTATTCATTTAAGTCTGAAAACAATGGTTGTTCGATTTATATGAATAATATCTTTTATGGTCATGCACCTATGTTGAATGGTTTGTTTCTGTTGGATCTCGATAGTAGTATTACGCATATTCATAATGTTGATGCTAAAAGGATTAAACTTGATAATGATATATCTACATATATGTGGCACTGCCGTCTAGGTCATATTGGCGTTAAACACATGAAGAAACTCCATTCTGATGGACTTTTGGAATCACTTGATTTTGAATCATTTGATACATGTGAGCCATGCCTTATGGGCAAGATGACTAGAACGCCGTTTTCCGGTTCAATGGAACGGGCGACAGATCTATTGGAAATAATACATACTGATGTGTGTGGACCAATGAGTGTGTCGGTGCGAGGTGGATATCGTTATTTTGTTACTTTCACGGATGATTTGAGTAGATATGGGTATATCTATTTGATGAAACACAAGTCTGAAACTTTTGAAAAGTTCAAAGAATTTCAGAATGAAGTGGAAAATCATCATAATAGAAAGATCAAATTTCTGCGGTCCGACCATGGAGGAGAGTATCTTAGTTACGAGTTTAGCACACATATGAAAGACTGTGGAATAGTTTCACAACTCACGCCTGCCGGAACACCACAATGTAATGGTGTGTCAGAACGTCGTAATCGTACTTTATTGGATATGGTTCGATCTATGATGTCTCTGACTGACTTGCCACTGTCATTTTGGGGTTATGCACTGAAAACAACTGCATTCATTTTAAATCGGGTACCATCTAAATCCGTTGAAACGACACCGTATGAATTATGGTTTGGAAACAAACCTAAGCTGTCATTTCTTAAAGTTTGGGGATGTGATGTTTATGTGAAGAAACTTCAACCGGATAAACTCGAACCCAAAGCGGAAAAATGCGTCTTCATAGGATACCCTAATAAAACGATTGGGTATACCTTCTATCACAGATCCGAGGGCAAGGTTTTTGTTGCCAAGAATGGATCCTTTCTTGAGAAGGAGTTTCTCACGAAAGGTGTGAGTAGTCGGAAGGTAGAACTCGAAGAGGTTATTGAACCTTCTCTTCATGAAATGGCGAGTAGCGCAGCTCCAGAAGTTGTTTCGGAGTTGACTTCACCTAATGAAGAGAGAGCTAATGATATTGATCATGAAACTCCGAAAGAGGACACTACCGAACCTCGCAGGTCAAGCAAGACACGTGCAGCTCCTGAACTGTACGGCAATCCTGTTGTGAATTTCATGGTTGATGAAATGGATGACCCTGCGACGTATGAAGAAGCGATGATGAGCCCGGATTCCAACAAATGGCTAGAAGCCATGAAATCCGAGATGGAATCCATGTACGAGAACCAAGTTTGGAACTTGGTGGACTTACCTCACGACCGAAAGGCCGTTGAGAATAAATGGATTTTCAAAAGGAAAATTGATGCTGATGGTAATGTGACCATCTATAAGGCTCGACTTGTCGCAAAGGGGTTTCGACAAATTCAAGGAGTTGACTATGATGAGACATTCTCTCCCGTAGCGATGCTTAAGTCGGTTAGGATTATGTTAGCAATTGCTGCATATTTCGATTATGAAATATGGCAGATGGATGTCAAAACTGTGTTCCTCAATGGTAATATTGAAGAAGAGTTGTATATGATACAACCTAAGGGTTTTGTCGATCCTAAGGATGCTAATAAGGTGTGCAAACTTCAGCGATCCATCTATGTACTGAAGCAAGCATCACGAAGGTGGAATCTCTGCTTTAATGAGGTGATCAAAGAGTTTGGATTTGTCCAAACTTATGGAGAGGCTTGTATTTACAAGAAAGTGAGTGGGAGCAATGTGGCATTTCTGATATTATATGTGGATGACATATTATTGATTGGAAATGATTTAGATCTTTTAAACAGTGTTAAAAGTTATCTAAACAGCAAATTTTCGATGAAGGACCTTGGTGAAGCTTCATATATATTAGGCATTAAAATCTATAGAGATAGATCAAGACACCTAATTGGGCTATCGCAGAGTACATACCTTGATAAGATATTAAAGAAGTTTAATATGGACGGAAGTAAGAAGGGGTTCTTACCTATGTTGCAAGGCAAGACATTGAGTAAGACTCAAAGTCCGACTACGACGGAAGAAAGAGAGATAATGGATAAGATCCCCTATGCCTCAGCCATAGGCTCTATAATGTATGCCATGCTATGTACAAGACCGGATGTGGCACATGCTATTAGTTTGACTAGTAGGTACCAATCTGATCTAGGTTCGGAACACTGGATAGCGGTCAAGAAT
Organism: Avena sativa; assembly: GCA_916181665.1. Classification (NCBI taxonomy): domain Eukaryota; kingdom Viridiplantae; phylum Streptophyta; class Magnoliopsida; order Poales; family Poaceae; genus Avena; species Avena sativa. Next base: position 371,254,756 of record OV702290.1, read on the forward strand.
ATCCTTAAGTACTTGAGAAGAACTAAGGATATGTTTCTTATATACGGAGGTGAAGAAGAGCTAGTCGCTAAGTGTTATGTCGATGCTAGCTTTGACACTGATCCGGATGAATCTAAGTCTCAATCCGGATACGTATTTGTCTTGAACGGAGCAGCAGTTAGTTGGAGGAGCTCCAAACAACCTGTGGTGGCTAGATCAACAACAGAGGCGGAATATGTTGCTGCTTCAGAAGCAGCGCAGGAAGCGGTTTGGATGAAGGAGTTCATAACGGAACTGGGTGTGGTTCCCAGTGCGTTGGACCCGATGGTGATCTATTGTGACAACAATGGAGCCATAGCCAACGCAAAGGAACCAAGGTCTCACAAGAATTCCAAGCATATTAAGCGCCGGTTTCACTCCATCCGCGAGCATGTCAAGGATGGAGATATAAAGATTTGTAAAGTGCACACGGACCTGAATGTAGCAGATCCGTTGACTAAAGTACTCCCTAGGGCAAAACATGATCAACACCAGAACTCCATGGGTGTTAGATTTATCACTATGTGAACTAGATTATTGTCTCTAGTGCAAGTGGGAGACTGAAGGAAATATGCCCTGAGAGGCAATAATAAAGTTGTTATTATGTATTCCTTGTATATGATAGATGTTTATTTTGCATGCTATAATTGTATTGATAGGAAACATCAATACATGTGTGTTTAATAAACAAAAAGGGTTCCTAGTCATGCCTCTCTTATAGACTAGCTTGTTGATTAACAGGATGATCAAGGTTTCCTGATCATGGACATTGGATGTTGTTAATAACAAGGTCACACCATTGGTGGAATGATGTGATGAACATTCATCTGAAGTATAGCATTATGATCAAGTCATTGTGTTTATATTGCTATAACATCATACGAAGTAATCTTTATCCTTAGACCATGAGATCATGTTAATTGCTAACACCGGAAGAGTATCTTGATAACATCAAACGTCACACCGTAACAGGGTGACTATAAAGATGGGTTCAGTGCTACGAAGGTGTTATGTTGAGGCTCATGGATCAAGAGTGGAATTTGTCAATCCAGATGACGGATAGATATACTCTGGGCCCTCTCGGTGATATCACATTAGGATAGCTTGCAAGCAAGTGATGTGATCACTAGAATGTTATATCACGGGAACGAGAAAAGAGTGCATGTCGGTAACGAGATCAAACTAGGTATGGAGATACCGATGATCGAATCTCGGACATGTAATATATCGAGAGACAAAGGGATTTAGTTACAAGCATTAAAGGTTCTCACGATCACAGGAGTCATCGTTGAATGTGTAGGAGTCAGTACGGATCTCCAGGTCTCACTGCTGATTATTGATCGGAGAAGGGTCTCGATCATGTCTGCATTATTCGCGAACCGTAGGGTGGCACACTTAAGAGTTACCGGACACCATTTTGGAGCACATATGTTTCAGATGAAAGAATTGCAAAGCACAGGAATTGTTTCAATAGAAACCGGAAATTGTTTCGGGTGAAATTGCAGAGGGTGGTTCTGCATGTGATATTGAAATATTGCAAGGGGCTATATGTGAATGTTTGTTAATTAAAGTAATTAACAAAATTCTGAATAAATTTAATAAAAGAGTTTTATTAAATGAGAGAGCATTAAATTTGGAGAAACTTAATGCGTTTAAAGTGGAGACTTTAAAAAGGAATGTGAAGAGGCATTTTAATGTGGAGGAGTTACCACCACATGAATGGGGGAGGTGAGTGGTCACCCCCCCCATGCGCCGGCCATGGAGATAGGGGGCACCCCCCTCCTCCTATAAAAGGCCACCCATTCCCTCCTTCATCCTCACACCTCCTTGTGAAGGATCTCTCTCCTCCTCTAGAATTATTCCCCCATGGTCTCGGATTAGCGAGATACATGTTCCCGGTGGCATTTCGTCTGGAAGGAGTTACTGCTTCCACTGGATCGCTGGAGCGAGGAGATGGAGGTTGTCCGGTGGCTTGAACGTATGTGCGAGTGCGGATGCGCTGCTGAGTTGCGGCGCTCGGACTTCCTCACGATCTTGAGATCGGCAAGTGTACGACTACATCAACCACGAGTTCCTACTCGTTAACAAAGCTCGTTGTCTTTGAGGGTAAGTTCTCTATGGATGTATGTCCACCTGTTTGCTTTGTACCTAGTACATAGATCTTGGCGTGTAGTTCACACCGTGGGATTTTTTTTGCTTTCTATGCTGCGGACCCAACATAAACTAAGGTCAATTCCTCCAAAAGAGAAGAAGTCTTTGTTATGGGAGGAATTTTCCATCCCCGGATAAACAATGGTAAATGCAAGGTAAGTGTTCTTACCCAAATAAGTGATTTGTTTTCACAATTCTTACTCTTAAAATTCTGCCTTTAAATTCCTTGTATTTTTCTGAAGTTTTAGAGGGATTTTCCAACTATACGGGCGGACCTATACGACCGGGGAGGGAGCTCCCGCCATATAGTTGGTCGTTAAACTCTCTGTATTATCTTCGTGAAATTGTTTTCACTATTTGAGCCTATACGATCGCAACTATACGACCGGAGCCAAAAACTCCCGCCATATAGTTGGTCGTTAAACTCTCAGATGGTTTTGCTTTTTGATGTCTGTATCTATACGGTCGCAACTGTATGATCAGAACCAAAAATTCCGGCCGTATAGTTGGTCGTTAAACTCTCAGACACTTTTTGATTTTGATGTCTATATTTATACGGTCACAACTATACGACCAGAACCAAAAATTCCGGCTGTATAGTTGGTCATTAAAGTCTTAGAAACTTTTTCGTTCGATCTTTTTTTTACTATTCATATAAAACGTTATTGTCGGTTTCGAGCCGTGATTTAATCGACCTGGACTCGAGATATTTGGAAATATCTGCCCGGAACTAACTATATGTCCGGAGCTATACGAGTCGCGCCCGTATAGTTGGTCGTTATGCGGCAAGACACTTCCAAATCCGTGATTTCTTTTCCTGTTTTGTTCGGATTCTTTTCTTGGGCGACAATTTGGTGTTTCTCGCGAGTTTTACCGACCTCTGACCCCCCTTATATACTGCCATTGTCTCTCTCTCTATAATCATAATCTCCAGGAACAAATCTAGCAATGCGTTACCCCGTCCCAGGCCGTGGAAAACCCATGGGGCTCATTGCTCCATCCAGGGACCGCTCAAGTAGCCCGTCCATGGAGGACGATGATGAGGAGGTGGAGAGGTTTAGACCAAGGTACAAGGAGTACGTCTAGCCAAGCCACTTCAACAATGATTCTGACGATGATGTGGTTGACCTCTACATCTGCCGTGACGTCTATGATCCACCGGGGATCAATTGGGCGGTGATGAAGAAAGCTCAACAAGAGAGAGAAGATCGCAAACCGCATGGAAAAGAGCGCATGGAGACGGTCAAATTCATCACTATGGATCAAAGGCCACACAAGCGTAAGGAATTATCTAATATTGGTGCAGGTGCTAGCGAAGGAGACGAGGTACCACTCGCAAAGCCAACCATTGGTCCTCGCATTAAGTTCAAGCCTCAAGAAGAGTGGAGGTACGGTTTCCACTTCCCCGATCCATCAATTATGGATGGGGAAGAAGAAGTTATACGTAGGACCAAGGATCGCGTACGGGCATTGGAGATATATCAGAAGCAGGAGCTACTCCAACGCGTTGAAGTCCACCACCATCTTGATGAGATGGAAAAGAAGGAAGACCTCTTTCCATTGGTGACTAAGCTCGTTGATAGAATGGACACTCAGCAGTCTGATTTGCGAAGGTGCTACAGCTGCATAACCACTTTGGAGGAGACCAACAAGAAGCTACGCTCTGCGGTGTTACATGCCATGGCATCCCGTTGATCAACAACAATCACAGTATCTAATAATCGCAAGGGATTATTTGATCCCGCCTGGCTTGATTCCAAGCTTGGGGAGATCTTTAAGACCTTGTAATCTTTCTTATAAGTTTTATTACTATTTTTCGCATTAGTTCAAACTATAAATAAAGTTTGCATCATTAGAAATCCCTTCAGGAATAGTCGATCCCTTTTATCAAATTCTGAGTTTATTATTATATATGGAGCAATATTGAGTTTGTGTTTTCTTTATTGATATATGAATGGCTTGAGTATAATTTTACTTGCACTTGATGACAGCAATAGCAGTCTTCCACACCATTGGTATTAATAGAACATCTAAAGATAATTTTGTCAATATGTTGTAAGTCTATGGTTTGATTTACAAAGAAAAAAATAACTACACAATTAAGTTGAACAAGAAACCTTGAACGAAGGAAAATAAAGTGCTATCAAAATAGAGTGGGAACAAGTCGAGGTAGAATCTTCAAGTCATAAGAATGCTTCATATACAGTTGGAATTTGGTAATTGTGATCGTTAAACTTGAATTCCTACATGAAGTGGAATATATGGCTAGCTCCTTTGCACAACACTTAAACAAAAGTGTGAGCCTATATATACAAAAGAAAAGAAAAACAAGAATAAAAAGAGCGAGTCTACTTTGTAAACTAGGAATTTCCCTATTTAGACTCTCAAGTTGATGGCTAATGTTCTTCAAAATGATAGATTGCTCCTCCATTATTTTAGTAAATAGTCTATTTTGCTCATATTGCATTTGCATAAAGTTTTTAGTGGCTCTTTCAACTTCCAAAATTCTACCTTCACTGGTTAATTCAGATTTACCGTTGTTGGGAGGATATGGCTTATAATTGTTGTTACCAAAATTGTTCCTATAAGCATTGTTGCCAAAGTTGTTATTTCTTATGAAGTTCACATCAACTTGCTCTTCTTGAGCAACCAAAGAGGCTAAAGGAACATTATTTGGATCAATATGAGCTTTCCCACTAACAAGCATAGACATAATAATATCAATCTTATCACTCAAGGAAGAGGTTTCCTCAACAGAATTTACCTTCTTACCTTGTGGAGCTCTCTCAGTATGCCATTCAGAATAATTAACCATCATATTGTCCAGAAGTTTTGTTGCAGCACCCAAAGTGATGGTCATAAAGGTACCTCCAGCAGCAGAATCCAATAGGTTCCTTGAAGAATAGTTCAATCCTGCATAAAAAGTTTGGATGATCATCCAAGCAGTCGGTCCATGAGTGGGACAATTCTTAACCAAAGATTTCATTCTTTCCCAAGCTTGAGCAACATGCTCATTATCAAGTTGTTTAAACTTCATTATTTCACTTCTCATGGATATAATCTTAGCAGGAGGATAGTATTTTCCAATAAAAGCATCTTTGCACTTAGTCCAAGAATCAATACTATTCCTAGTTAAGGAATTCAACCATTCTTTAGCTTTTCCTCTCAAAGAGAAAGGAAACAATTTCAGCTTAATAATATCACCATCTATATCCCTATGCTTTTGCATCTCACAAAGTTCAACAAAGTTCTTTAGATGGGAAGCAGCATCTTCATTACCAATACCAGAAAATTGCTCTCTCATAACAAGATTGAGCAAAGCAGGTTTTATCTCAAAGAAAATATTTTTAGCCACATGTGGAGCAATAGGAGTGCTCATAAAATCATTGTTGTTGGTTCTAGTGAAGTCACACAACTTAGTGTTTTCAAGAGTAGTCATTTTTTTGGGTTTTCAAATAAGAAAGCAAACAAGTAAAACTAATTTTTTTGTGTGTTTTGAAGAACAAAACAAGCAAACAAAGCAAAATTAAACTAAGCAAAACAAAAACAACAAGGTAAAGAGATTGGTTATGAGGGACTCCCCTTGTGAAGATTTCCTTGACTCCCCGGCAACGGCGCCAGAAAATCGCTTGATGGCTCAATACCCGGTGCCTAGAAAAGTTCTTGGTGCGTGGTGTTGATGTAGAGCTCGTTGGGAACCCCAAGAGGAAGGTATGATGAGCACAGCAACAAGTTTCCCTCAGTTATGAAACCAAGGTTTAATCGAACCAGTAGGATCAAGGAAACACCCCAAAGGTGTTACTAGCTGAGCTTTGGCAGGGCGCACTACCGGTGCTAGTAGCAACGTGGAGACTGCACAACACAACCATAGAACTTTGTCCCCAACTTGCGATGAGGTTGTCAATCTCACCGTGTTTTGCGGAAAACAAAGGATTAAACGTATCGAATGGAAAGGAGTAAAAGTTTGCAGAAAGTAAACACAAAGCAGTAAAAGATTGTAGATTGTATGTAAAGAAAAGGACTGGGATCCATAGTTCACTAGAGGTGGCTCTCCTTAGATAGATAACATGCTGGGTGAACAAATTACAGTGGGGCAATTGACAAACACCGAGAAAGCAATACGTGCATATACTAATCATCTTGACTCCTCTGAGACTTGATTGGGCATTACAACATAATACATAGACCGCCATCCAACTGCATCTATGACTAATAATCCACCTTCAGGTTATCATCCGAACCCCCTCCAGTATTAAGTTGCAAGCAACAGATTATTGCTTTACGAACTGCGTGTAAAGTAAACAATACAATTGTTCTATGAACAAAGGATCGTTGTTTTCTCCCTAGTAGCAACAACACATCTAGTACCTTAGAGATTTCTGTCACTTCCCCAGATTACCAGAGGCATTAACCCACTATCGAGCATAAATACTAACTCTTGGAGTTGCTAGCATCTATTTGGCCAAGATAGCTACTAACAACGGAAAGCATGCAAGATCTCAAATAACAAAGACATGATAGAATCAATAATCAATCTGCAATAGCATCTCAATATCCATCAGATCCCCGCAAACACAACATGTATGGATTACAAATAGATGATCTTGATCATGAATGGAGCTCACAAGATCTAAACATGAAAGCACAAAGGAGGAGAAACCAGCCATCTAGCTACTACATGGATCCGTAGTCCAAGGATGAACTACTCACGCATCACACCGGAGGCTTGCATGGTGATGAAGAAGGCCTCGAGGGTGAATTCCCCTCTCCGGCAGGGTGCCGGGAAGAGCTTCAGATCCCTCCTGATCTAGGGATGGAGATGACGGCGACTACAGACTCTTTCGTGGATTTTTGATCGGGTCCTTAGGGTTTTCGTCCCGAGGGTAATATATAGGCGGAAGGAGCGGTCGAGGGGGTGCTGGGATCGGCCAGACCACCCCCTGGCGTGGGCCAGGCCTGGCCGGGTGGCCAGGTGGTGTGTCCGGCCCCTGGCGCCTCTCCGTCTCGTATTCTGACACTCGATCCCTTTCGGAAAAATAGGCACTTTGGCTTTTGTCCCGTCCAATTCCGAGAATATTCATTTTCTGACTTTTTTGGAACCAAAAACAACAGAAAACAGGCAGCTGGCACTGTGGCTCTTGTTAATAGGTTAGTCCAAGAAATCATAATAAAAGTACTCCAAAGTTGGAACAAAACACAAGAAAGTGGATAAAACTAAGCATGGGACATAAAAAATTATAGATACATTTGCAATGTATCAATCGTACATGATAAACACATGCTGCAATTACCTCATTTTTTTTATCGACTCAGCTTCATGAATATGAGGATCACATCCATTAAGCTAGAGCTTGCTCAGGACGATCAAGAGTCTAAGCTTGGGGAAGCTGATGAGTGCATATTTGCATCATGTTTTATATTATTATTTTGCATTGTAGATGTAGGATCTTGGTATTTTACGGCGTTCGCACGCACATTTTATGTCTGTTTTCACCAGGATCAGGACAGATGATGGATCCAATAGATACCATTCTTGGAGCAGTTGTACTGTGGAGAAAAGGAGTCAAAAACAACGTAAATCTCTTATTTGGGAAATATTAATAATACAGAAGAAAACCAGAAGCGAGCAAAGGAGACATAGAGCGCAACGACCAACTATACAGGAGGAGCAAATTCTCCGACCCTATAGCTTTGGCCGTATAGTTGGCGCCGCCTCCACCTCGTCAAATAGTTTCACCCCGTGCAATTAGTTCGGGGAGACGACATACAGAACACCAGAAATTACAGAAACCTCATCTCCAGAAGGCATCTGGAGGGGGAACTCATCCACCGGGGATCCATCTTCCCCCCGCGCAGATCCGGGAGGCTAAGGCATCGGTCTTCATTATCCACCCCTGCATCACCACCATCTCCATCCGTCCCATCTACATCTTGTCTAGATCTTGTTGTAATTCCTATACTCGTTGTGGATTTATACAAGTACTATTCATCTATGATTGTTTCCATTACCGTTGACATGATGTTGATTGCCTCCATGTCTGAGTAGATCATTAGTTCTAGGGGAGATGGAGAAACCCTAGTATGAGATTGAAATAAGATAAAGTCTATTATGATATTCATCATTGTGACCATGTGTTAGATTTTCTACATCTTGACGTTGAGAGAAGTCGACCTCTCAATATTTGCCTCTTGTGGGGACTTGATGGAGGAAACTAGATGGAGGTGTGTTAGCACTTACAGTGACTATAAAGCTGTTGGCACCCCTTATGTATCAACTTGGGAAACCGAGAAAACTCACGGAACACTATCCATGCCATGGGGTACGTCCTACGGGATTACGTCCCTTAATAGCACAGTAATTCGATTGATGTCGATTGCTGACTGTTGTGGTTATGAGGATGATGTGCGCAGCGGTTGCTGGCTAATCATCTATATACGGAGTTCCTCCCACACATACATAGTTGAGAATGTTCATGATGATAATATTTATCTTAGATCTTTATAATACTAGAGGTGTATCTGCAACTCCCTGAGAATGATTTTCCCTACTGCAGTTCCAATCTCTCTTACATACGTGATACTTACTTTCTGTATTAAGTTATTTTACTTTACTTTATTATTGCTCTTATATCCAAAACCCCAAAACACCTTTTTATACATTACTCGCATTTTATCTTATCACTTAGAACTTTATCTAGCATTTCTGTCGTAATATCTATTTCAAGAGTTATTAGACTTCAGACTCCTGCTCCCTGTGGGAATGATATCTTTATTTCGAAACTATCTACAAACGATTTGTGCACTTGCAGTCATCAGTTGTCCCGAGGTGTGTCACGTCCACAAGCTTCAGCCTGTCAAGTGTGTTGCATTCAAAGGAAGCAACACTGGTCGTAGATTCTATCTGTGATAAGAGTAGAATATAAGTTCTTAGCTTGTGATATGACATTTACTAGCTCATACACTAGTTTAGAGCTCGTAATTCTATTTTAGAAAGTCATGAACTATATGTTTGTGGCTTGGTTCAATAAGGAATGGCCGGAACCAGAAAAAATGCATTCAGTCGACTCTAGGGTATGTATCATGACCTCACCAGTGCAAGAATCAACGAGAGGATCGAGAATGCAAAGTTAATGAAGGAGCTGGCTAATGAGAAGAACGGAATTGAGAAGAAATACTCAAGTTTGGTAGTTGATGTGAACAGATTGATGGATGAAACTAAGAAAAAGATGGTGGAGGAGAACTTGTCCATGATTAGGGGAATGATGCATGTAAAATACATACATGACTTTGTAATTTATTGACACATATTCCCATGTATTTGCATCATATTAGTATTTATTATCCATTTTATTAATGATTCTGGGGATTTTCTAAATAACCCCTCTCCTCTTGTTCTAACTCTGTATGGTAGAAAATACCTTTTGTTAGTATTTTAACTTTGCAAGAGCTACGTGACTCCAAAAATGGCAAGGTCAGAGAGAATGCTTTAGAATTTTCGAGGAGCATCTAGCAGGCCAAAGGAGGTCACCGGGGACATAATGGGATGAAAATGGGGGGCCATGGCACGGGGTACTACTATGGACGCTCCACCATCCTCCATTCTCACCTTGTTGGTCAGGTGCTATCGATTCCATCGCCATCGCATTCGTCTTGACCGAAAACCTTCTATAAAAAGAATCCCCGACATGATTTGAGAAAAGATGGAGGAAAAGATCAAAAACATATAAATAGAGAGTATGCAAGCTGCGCCATTAGAGATCGGTGGGGGAAAGTGTTGTCGGAATCACCTACAGTTGCCTCCACACCCCTCTGGTGTGATCATCATCAACATATATAGTAAAATCATCTCCATCCCCTACTGTAAGCTCTTGGCAAACATGATGTGTGATGCAACCTATTGTTTTCCCATGATCTATTGTATCTCTATGTATTTGTTTGAGTAGTGATATGTTCATGGAAATTGTAAAATAGTCCGTTGTTTGTTGCATACAAGTATGTTATCTTCTATAATGGTATTATGTACTAATATATCAGTACACACATATGTTGGGCATAAGGTTGTCACCATTGCATGTTTATAGGAGGAGATATGGCCAGAGATTGACAAAAACTGTGTCTCGAGTCTTAAATATGCACCCTATGTTAATTCATGGTTAACTAACGAGGGATAAGTTATGGAGACCTTGAAACTTACAATGGTGGCTAGACTTTATGTCTTAATAACTCCCTTGCTTGCTCGGAACGGCCTTGGGATCAATGATTAGGGGTGTAATTGCACAGCAACATGGCACCTATTTATGGCTCCTCTCTAGAAGAAACAATAAAGACTATGCATGTGCTTCACTAATTGTGACAACCAAATGAATGATATAACAACTTACCAGAACACTTGCTCCCTTTAGTGACTCGCTTTTACTTTTACTTGTTGTTACGTTTACTTGTTTTCACTTTGCTTGCAATAGTTTTACTTTCTGCATTACTTTCAGCACTTTATAGTTTTCTAGTTAGAAGTAAAAAGTACCTTACACACTCTAGTTCATTGCTTTGCACAAAAGGCCATATAAGTGGGTTATAGGGCTTTAGAGAATAAATAGTTTACCTTTAGCTCCTCGTGGGTTCGACACTCAAATACTTATCAAATTACGTTACAATGATTCTCTGCTCTTGGAGATTATCAGGCAACCACTGCTAGGGATGGGGAGGAATCAATGGAGAAGAACAAATATACGGAAGCATTGAAGAATAAAGTGGATATGCTAAATAAGGTGTAAAAAACCCAAGCAGAGATGGTGAAAGTCAAGCAGAAGAAATGGGATGAGGAAATGCAGGTTTTGAAGGAGGAAAGGAAGAAGCTTGAGTACATCATCTTTGATATGCTCAAATCTAGTGAGGCTAACAAGGATAAGATGAAGAAGACAAAGGAAATCTATGATGGATGACTTCTACTTTCATTGATGTTTTAACTCTTGAAAGATCGGTATAGGCGACTAAAAGGGGTGAATAGGCACTACTCAATTTTTAGCTTCTTTTAAAATTAAGGCTTGACACAAATTAAGTTCTCTAGATATGAAACTAGGTTAGGGAACCTATATGACAAGCAAGCATGCAACAACAATAAAAGAGAGTAAAGGATAATAATAATCAAGAGTAGACACGGAGATGTTTTCCCAAAGTTCCTTCCTTTTGAAGGGAAATACATCTATGTTGGATAGGTGGGAGGTACTAAGACCACCAATGCCACAGAAGGCCTCACCCTATTATCCCGTGCACCCGCCTCATGGCAAGCACACGATCCACTATATGGTGGCCTTGAAGGCGGTGACTGAAACCTTTACCTCGGGCACTTCTCCACAACTTAATTGGAGGCTCCCAAGATGACCTCACACGAGGATGATCTATGAAGGACTTCTTCAAGTTAGGGTTTACTCAAACCCTAGAGCAACAACTTCTTACACAAATGGTGGGAAAACAGAAAAACCCTCGATGGAAAGCTATATCTAGGTCTGCTCCCTTGATTTCCCAAAGGGAATCAAGTTCTAGTGGCTAGGGGTGGCAATCTAGGAGGTTTGAGCTTAGCAAAAATGGAGGTGAGAGAGTGGAAGCCGTAGTCTTGACTTGGGGAATAAGGGGCATTTAAATCCCCCCTCGAAATCGAGCCATTGCTACCCACTTACATCGGAGTCTCCGGTCACCAGACTCCGGAGTCTCCGGGATGGCCGAAGTCTTTGCCAGGGGAGGCGGAGTCTCTGAGCTGAGGAAAGAGGCTTGCAGCAGCATGGTCCAAGAGGGCAAATCGGAGTCTCCGGGCAGGCCGGATTCTCTGTTAGTGGAGGAAGAGTATTTGAACGGACAATAGAGGCTAGAAGCTGACTGGCTAGAGTGGGCGGACTGGAGTCTCCGGGTGCTATACGCCGGAGTCTTCGGAGCGAGCAGAGTATCCGGCTTATAGGCGAGAGTCTCCAACTCGACTCCAAAACCTTGCAAGCTTCAGGTCATAAATGGCAAGGCCGGAGTCTCAAGTAACATGCTTCTGGAGTCTCCGGGAAATAGGGCAGTTTCAGCAGGATTTCAAGGGCAACTATCCTGAACTTTTCTCCTTTCTCCATTGCGCTGCAACCATCTAGTGCATTGACATGAAAACACATGTAACCACTTGACACATGATTAGAACATTCTTGTGTTATCAACAAACACTAAGACACATTAATAGGTAAATGCCCTTTCAATCTCCCCCTTTTTGGTGTTTGATGACAATACAAGGATTTGCATGATAGATAGACAACAAGGAACACAATGAAACTAGAGATACAAAGCATAAAAGGGCTCGCCCTAGATTTGTGCAAATTCGAGTTTATTTTTGAATATAAGTGAACAACAACTAGAATTAAGATCCTCCTATGTTTTATACACTAACAACGTGCACAAGCAATTAAGAATAACAACCATGCATAGAAGGTAAGACAACATAAAGGATAAAGACTAGAACAACATAGAAATAATAGTACATAGTATTTGAACATAGATCCGGACACACATGCCTTACCACCCATAGAGTTAAACCCACACAAATATATAGACAACTACACAAGCTTCAAAGATGCAACTCAAACAAGAAGCTTGTGCAGCCCATGCAAATCCAGGATACAACCTAATAGAATTACTCCCCCTTTGGAATCAAGACGCCAAAAGGGGGAAAAGTGTGATGCTACGCATCCCATGATGATCACTCCTCCTCATAGTCATAGTCGTCTTCATCATCGGAAGAGGTGGAGGCCTGAGGAACATCATCACGTGCAGTCGGGTTGTTGCCATGAGGGTGAGAGGAGGACGTAGCAGGTGAGGAAACATCCTCAAAATCAATCCACCTGAAAATACCTTCACTCCATTTGCCAAACAAAAGCGTGCCCTCAGACCCCTCAGTCCCTTAAGTAGACTCAGGTGAATGACTATTCTTCTCATTGATGGCATTTAGGAGCACTTGTTGATTGTAAATTACCCTCCTAGAGTCTTGGTACTATTGATATTGATTCTTGCGGATGTCCACTTGAATACAACAATTTACCCTTTCCTACCAGGTGTCCTTCTTGACTTGATTCTTGATAATCTCACAAGAGGTGGGAGGCATGTATGCATTGGAGGCATTCTTCATACGAGGCCCCTGTGGGGCACATCTTTCTCAATCTCCCCACCTTCCCCTTGAGCGCTAGAACTGAGCTTGGAGACATGAGTTATTTCCTTTGGAGCTTATGGATATTGTGATCCACGAGTTGAGCTCGGATAGCATAGAAATCGGTCGGTTGAGAAATGATGAGCTTCATGATGAACGGAGCAAAAGTTGGAGATTTCTTAGCAATGATGCAACTCACATCTGTTCATAAATATAGTTCATCACATCAATGTGCCTAGGAGGAGCATCGGGACCTTCAAGATAGAATTCCAAGAAAGATCCAAGAGGTTCACATGAACACCATGAATATTATCCAAATTACCAGCTTGGGTGGCAAGCTTCTCACGAAAGCCACAAACCAAAATATTGGGTAACAAGACCATGTTATTGGTCTCACCACAAACACCATACTTGTTAGAGAGAGGATCCAATTGCCTCACATCATAGTGACCAGCCGCATTTTGAAGCCGCTCACCACAAGGTGTGGAGCGACCTTCACAAGGATACTCCAAGATACCGGAAAATTCATGAAAAGAGGCTGTGTAGCGGTTATCTCCGGTCTTCTATAGCATGTTGATGTCCTTGCTATTATAGACAACCACAGTGTCATAAAAATGATGGATGACCCGAATGTTGTAGTTCTCTTGAATTTGCATGATCTTGTGCACACCAAGCTTAGCAGTGATCCAAATAAAGTCTTTAGAGTAAATCATGTGTTTCTCCATGTAAGCAAAATCCAGCATTACCGGGTACTTGGTGAGAGAAGCATAAAATTCCTTGAAGATGACCACTTGTTCTTTCCTCCAAAAGCGAGCATCCTCACTAGAGCGTTCCATCTCATAGAAGTTGCACTAACGCATCTCAAAGTAGTCATTTCGAGACATACCCTTGATAGATGTATTTTTGCTTATTATTGACACGTTTAGCCTTTAATTGTCGAACATTCTCCCGCTCAAGGGCATTGCTATTCCGATGAGTGTCTGCAACAACTTTGTCCTCCACATGCCAGTCATGTGCTTCATCATACGAGAGATTATGCCGGTGACCACCCCTTCCAATCTTCAAAGCAACCTTGGTGCGACCATGAGATGTACGTGAGAAAATAGAGTAGGGGGATAACATGGGGATAATCACACATGTCCAAGAGATCAACTATCTAGCAACCAAAGCAATCCATATCATCATAAAAAGCCTAGCACCAAAGTCTCAAATGTGACAGCCCCGGAGCCCCCGCCACAATGGAGTCTCCAGCCCAGAGGGGTCGGAGTCTCCGCTGCTATCGGAGTCTCAGACCCTGAGGGACCAGAGTCTCCAGCAAGGATACTTGGTTGCATGAGGAGCTTCGGTGCGATGACAAAATGATATATCAGGGTTGATGAGGTTTCTAGGGAAGCACAATGCACGCAAGGAGGAAGATCCATGGGCTAGAACTCGAAAAATCTCTTCAAATCAATTCTAGCAGGGAACCCCAGAAGAGGAGAGAGGACACTTTACTTGAGGAGGCCATGGCCAAAGCTCTACCGGTAGGGAAGGTCCCAGCAGCGGAGAAGTGGGGAGGGTCGGCGACAACAACGGATCCCAGGGGAAGCAGTGTACCTGGAGGCGAGTTTGGGGGAGGAGAGGCGGCGGGGTGGAGAGTGGGGCTCGAGGGTGAATGGGGGAACTAGGAGTTTTCTCCCCCCGAGTCCCTTAAGTTAGAAGATAAAACCTCCCAGGTCTGGAGTCTCTAGGTACAAGACATCAGAGTCTCCGTCTCACCCAAAGTCTCTGGCATATGCAACCCAGAGTCTCCAGACTCCTCGACCAAAAACAAGATGGAAAAGTGCGTGGCAAGAAGAGAAGGGTTTTGGGGATGAAAGAAAGGCTTGAGTGCTCCCCCTATATCCATGCCTACACCTAGATAGGAGAACACATTAAATTATGGGTATGGGTGCATGATCTCAAGCCACATTGCTCGAATCTATGATATTTACTTCATACCTTAACTCTCAGAATCTTTTCTAATCAAGGGGCTTGGTAAAAAAATCCGCTAGATTCTTCTCAGCACTAACATATGAGAGGTCAATATCTCCATTATTCACATGTTCCTAGATGTAGTGATGTCGGATATTAATATGCTTCGTTCTTGTGTGTTGCATCGGGTTGTACGCGATCTTGATTGCACTTTCATTATCACAAATAAGACACACTTTGTCACTCATGACACTGCAACAATTGTGCACAACAATTAGCGGCCGCAATATATTTGGCCTCGACAGATGACAGGGAGACACAATTTGGCTTCTTAGATGACCACACACCAAGGACCTACCAAGGAATTGGCAAGCCCTAGAGGTTGATTTCATTCCAACTTTGGCTCACACCGAATCTGAGTCCATGAATCCATGAAGAGCAAAGCTTGAGCCCTTGGGATACCATAAGCCAAAGTTTGGGTGTCAACTAAATATCAAACTATTTGCTTGACCTCCACAAGGTGGCTTTATTTTGGGGCAGCTTGAAACCATGCACAAAAATCCACATGCAACCTGATATCTGCTCTAGATATAGAAAGGTAGAATAAAGAACCAATCATAGAACAATATACCTTTTGATCCACATATTTACCATGAGTGTCAAGAGTGAGGTCGCATTTGACAGTCATGGGAGTATTATCTCCATTGAGATCTGACAACTTGAACCTCTTGAGCATATCCTAAATATATTCAGCTTTATTAATAAAGATACCTCCAATCAACTGCTTCACTTCAAATCCAAGGAAGTATTGCAATTTTCCCATCATAGACATTTCAAACTCATCGGTCATTAGCTAAGCAAATACATCATTGAAAGCTTTGTTAGGAGAACCAAAGATAACATCATCAACATAAATTTGGCATATAAACAAGTTTCCCCCAACTCTCTTAGTAAAAAGAGTAGGGTCAATCAACCCAACTTCGAATCTACAATCTACCAAAAACTTTGTAAGGTACTCATACCACACACGTGGAGCTTATTTAAGTCCATAGAGTTCCTTATCAAGTTTGTAGACATGGTTCAGAAATTTGGGATCCTCAAAACCCGGAGGTTTCTTGACATACACCAACTCATTTAGAGAACCATTAAGAAATGCACTTTTAACATCCATTTGCTGCAACTTGAAATTATGATGAGATGAATATGCAAGCAAGATACAAAAGGATTCAAGACAAGAAACGGGGAAAAAGTTTCACCGTAGTCAATACTCTCGACTTGGGAAAGCCTTGAGCCACCAATCCTGCCTTGTTGCAGATAACCATCCCACTTGCATCTTGCTTGTTCTTGAAAATCTACTTGGTCCCACTAACATTGTGGCACTCCTTGCGTCTCTCCACCAATGACCACACTTTGTTGCGCTCGAAGTTGTGCAACTCTTCCTGCATGGCTTCAAGCCAATCCGGGTCTTCAAGTGCATCATACACCTTTTGGGGTTCTACACAAGAAATAAATACTTTGTTGCCAACAAAGTTTGCTAGTTGATTACGAGTAGTAATACCCCTTTCAAGATCTCCAACAATATTTTCAAGGATAAGTCATTCTCAAATGATCTTGGCGAACCTTTTTGCTTCACGACGAGCTTGAGCTTCATTAAGGGACTCTTGAGAAATTACTTGGTCATCACCACTATTTTATCCTCGTCTTGACCTTCAAGCTGAGCTTGCTCAAAATTTTGATTTTTTCCATCTTCATGAGATTGACCTTGGTTAACATGGGGTGATACACACCCATCATTCACTTGTTATTGACCTTGATCATGAGTTGTCTCTTCAATCATAGTATCTTGATGTCTATGGGTTTGATGAAGATCTTGAGTAAGTGAGGGCTCCACTTGAGGAGGGAATTGTCCTCCTCCGTCCACCACAAGGGGTTCCTCAACAGGGCGGAAAAATCCCACACCCATTCTTCTTATGGCCTGAGGAGGAATTCCATCACTTACATCACCAAGATCAAATTGCCCCACTTGGGATCCTTGATGCTCATCGAACTTCACGTTACAAGAGATTGTAACTTGCCCGACCGACTTTTATAGACTCTATAAGTGTGAGAGTCTGATGCATAGCCAGCAAAGATACCTTTAATAGCTCTAGGCTCAAATTTATATAACTAATTACCTTTCTTGAGAATATAGCACTTATACCCAAACACTTGAAGGTAGTGGATGCTTGGCTTCTTACTGGAGATGATCTTGTAAGGGGTCTTGTTCAAGTACTTAGATAAACCCAGTTGTAAATGTGATAAGCGTTTGAGATAGCTTCAGCCCAAAAATTATATGGAGACTTAAACTCCACAATAATGGTTCTTTCCATATCTAGTCCGGTTCTTCCTCTCTGCCACATAATTTTTATGAGGGGTATATGGAGCAGAATATTGATGTCTAATGCCCTCATCACTAAGGAACTCATCCAAGGTTTAGTTCTTGAACTCGGTACCATTGTCACTTCTAATGGACAAGATCTTCTTATTATGTTGACATTGAACTGCATTGGCAAAGTCGATGACAATTTATTGAGTCTCACTTTTCCTTTTAAAGAAATATACCCAAGTGTATCTTGAGTAGTCATCCACAATAACCAATAAATACTTCTTCCCCCGAGACTATCAATATATGTAGGACCAAAGAGGTTCCTATGAAGAACCTCTAGAATCACATCAGAATAAATGACCGTCATGGGGGGATGAGACGTCGCATGGAGATTTCCTTCGAGACAAGCCCTACACACAGGATCTTTGGAAAAATGAACATTATCAGTTAGTCCAAGGATGTGACCTCCCATGTGGAGACTTTGCAAAGACCTCATATTGATGTGGGCAAAATGGTGATGCCAAAGCCATCCCACGTCGGCTTTAGCCATTAGGAAAGCTGTGATAGTTGTGGGTTTCTTCGCAATGTCTACCCTACAAACCATTTTCGACATGCCCAACGAAGGCTATAGAGAGATTATTGATCCACATGAGAATCACAACCATAGGGTCAAAGTAGACCACAATTCCCATAAGTGTAAGTTGATGAACAAAAAGTAAATTGTATGAAGGGGTTTTGACAAGCATAATGTCCACAATGAAAATATCTGGGGTGACCACTACCTTACGCAAACCCAATATCTTAAAGGTTGATCCATCTCCATAAGTGACACACATGTTGGAAGTATTTGGTTTTGTTTCATCAAGCATTTCCTTGCTTCCGGACATATGACTAGTGGCACCACTATCAACCACCCATTTTCTCCCACCGGAAGCATAGTCCTACAAGAAATCAATGCTTGGTCTTAGGTACCCATTGTTGAATGAGTCCTCTTATGGTAGTCACAAGTATCTTAGGTACCCAACTGGCCCAATGGTAATCATCACCTAAGAGGTGCCTACATACTTAGCAAAGACATGACCATCATAAGATTTCATAAGGACATAGGATGGGTTATATTTTCCCGCAAAGTAATTATGAGAGGGTTCATGACCACTCTTATTGACACTTGTGACCTTCTATTTTGCCTTCTCCATCCTTCACAAAAGTAACAATTTTCAAAGGGGAGTAGGGAAGTTCTTTTTTCTTTTTCTTGCTCTTATTATTTGACTTCGATGCAAATCCAAGCCCCTCCTTATCCACATTGTCCCTTTGATTACTCAAAAGATCCTTTAGGTTTTTCTCACCTTGTATGCAAGAGACAAGGACTTTATCAATCGTGGCCTTCAACCTATTGTTCTCCTCAATAATATCTCCATGCTAACAACAAGGGTTAGTAGAACATGAAGCAACACTAGTTGACAAGGTTGAAATTTCTTTTGTCACTTGAGTTTGAAGTTTTTCATGTAACTTTGAAAGGTTAGAGAATTTTCTCAATAGGACCTCATGGTCCTTCTTGAGTTTATCAAATTCTTCATTTATGTAGCATGACCAACCCCAAACGCGATCTTTTAATTTTTAAGAACTTTATTTAAAGCAAGAGCATGGTCATGTTCTTTAACAAGTTTTGAGAAATTTAGATTAAAATATTCTTCACGAGTAATATTGGTCTCTTCAATAACACTCTTTTAATTTCTCTTCCTCAAGAGCATCTAACAAGGCGGCAATCTCCATGGCAGCCTTACGAGCATGCCCAAACATATTATATGGTATCACCTCTTTCATCGATGATATATCGTTCTTCACCTAGTTGGCTCATGAGAGACTCAACATAAATCTTAGCTTCACCTTCCAAGTTAGTCAAGAAACTAGTGAACTCCACCACTTTCCTTCTTAATCTTAAGACTCATATCACCATCATAAGAAAATTGCATCAATAGAAGGAGTTTGGGATGGAGGAGTTACCACAGAGGCTTTAGACATGAGGCATATCGGGTTGGTGACGATCTTGTTCTCATTGGGAGAGTTGAAGAGGGGTGTAGGTGAAGTGGTGCAGTAGTAGTAGCAGAAGCGGTAGCAATTGTGGCAATGACGGCCACACCTAGAATCTCTTCTTGATCTTCATCGTCACTCTCATTCTCATTATTCTCTTCATATTCTTCACGAGCCACCAAAACATATTTTTGTGGCTCCTTCTTGTTGGGGTAGTTCTTGTTGCCGAAGTTCTTTTTTTGGACTTTCTTGATGAAGTTCTTGTTTGGAGTGGGCTTGTATTTTTAATTCAATACAAGGCATCCTCCATGGTCTTCTCTCTTCTCATACGAGCACTCAACAATAAACTGGTTTGTTTCTTGACAATTGTAGCATGATATAAACTTGGGTCTTGAGCTACTTGTGATGTTCCTTGAGCGATTACTGTTTCCTTGGTTCTTCCAAATAGTCCTTGAGACTAGAGCCAAGTGCTCATGCAAGGCACACTTTATGTCTTCGGCATTGCCTCCTATCACTTCCAAGTCTTCATATTCTTCTTCAAAGACATGAGCCTTGACCTTCAATGCAAGATTTGTAGAATCCATTCCCCGAGAATGAGAGAGAGCATCATCGGTGGTCTTGTTGATGATTCCAAGGGCCACAAACTCACTCAACACTTCATTTGAGAACATGGCACATAAGTCCACCCTTGAACAAATATTTTTGGCCATTTCTCTTCGAAAGGGAAACATGGCTTGCATGAACTTGTGCTTGATCCGCTTGCTATCCACATCCTTACTCACATGATCAAGCATCCTAATCGAAAGGGTCATGACCCTTCAATAGAGCTTTTCAGGAGTCTCATCTTCCTTTCCAACAAAGGCATCAACTTTATAGTGCATTTCTTCATACTTGGAGCTTTGAATTCTTTTGTTTCCAAGATAGACCCATTCAAGATAACTCCAAGCTTCCTTGGCAGTCTCATAGGGATAAATGTGTGTCATTTTTTCATGATTCAAGGCATCTTGGAGAATTTCCATGGCGGTTGTATTGAGTTGATTGTTTATCTCCATCGTGGCCGTCATGTTGAAGGGGTTGAAAGGATTGAATCCATATTCCATAACCTTAAAAAGATGAACACTTGAGATTTTGAAATGAGAGTGCGCATTAGATATTGCCAATTGGCGTAATTAGATTCATCAAGCTTAGGAGATGGACCATGATGGTTTATATGAGGTGTAGGGACAGGAGTTCTTGATAGCTAGGTGATGGTGGAACACTTCCCATATGATTTCTGTTTTCCTTGTTGTTTCCCTAACCGGTGTTAGACACCTTGGAGGGGTATCCCAATGGTTTGGTACCAGTTGGCTAATTATCAACAATATCGGTAATGACTACATACTTTTTACCAAGGTATAACTCAAAATATGGCTCTCATCTCTTGACAGACCATGTCCATAGATTCAACAAGTTCTTTCCTAGAGATGGGGGACCCATTGGAAGTGTTTTCACCTTCCCTACTCAAGTCACTCAAACTCTCTTAGGCGGTTAAGCCAAAGTAAGATCTGAGGCTCTGATACCAATTCAAAGATCGGTATAAGAAACTAGAGGGGGTGAATAGGCGCTACTCAATTTTTAGCTTCTTTTCAAATTAAGGCTTGACACAATGTAAGTTCTCTAGATATACAACTAGGTGAGGTAACCTATATGACAAGCAAGCATGCAACAACAATAAAAGAGAGTAAATGATAGAAATAATCGAGAGTAGACACGGGGATGTTTTCCCGAAGTTCCTTGCTTTTGAAATGATGTACGTCTCTGTTGGAGGGGTGGGCGGTACTAAGACCACCCGCCTCACGACAAGCACATGATCCTCTTTACGGTGGCCTTTAAGGTGGTGACCAAAACCTTTACAAATCCTTGGGGCACTTCTCCACAACTTAATTGGAGGCTCCCAAGATGACCTTGAAGCTCTTACACACGAGGATGAGCTATGGAGCATGACTTATTCAAGTTAGGGTTTCCTCAAACCCTAGAACAGCAACTTCTTACACAAATGGTGGGGAAACACAAATCCCCTCGGTCAAAAGCTAGATCTAGGTCTCCTCCCTTGATTCCCTCTGGCTAGGGGTGGAGATCTAGGATGTTTGAGCTCAGCAACAATGGAGGTGAGAGAGTGGAAGCCGTAGTCTTCACTTGGGGAAGAAGGGGTATTAAATCCCCCCTCGAAATTGAGCCATTGTTTCCCACTTACACTAGAGTCTCCGGTCACCAGACACCGGAGTCTCTGGGCTAGCCGGAGACTCTGCCAGGGTCTAAGCTAATGACAGAGGCTCACAGTAGCATGGTCCAAGCGGGAAAGCCAGAGTCTCTGGGCAGGACGGATTCTCCGCTAGTGGAGGCAGAGTCTTCGAACTGACAATAGAGGCTAGCAATTGCTTGGACCGAGTGGGCGGACAGGAGTCTCCGAGTGTGATGCACCGGAGTCTCCAGAGTGAGCAGAGTCTTTGTCTTAGAGGTCGGACTCTCTGACGTGACTCCAGAACCTTGCAAGCTTCAGGTCGAAAATGGCCAGGCCGGAGTCTCCGGCAACATGCTTCCAGAGTCTCCGAGAAACATGGCAGTTTTCAGTAGGAATTTATGGGGAACTTTCCCGAACTTTTCTACTTTTTCCATTGCTCCGCAATCGTCTAGTGCATTGACATGAAAACACATGTAACCACATAGCACACAGTTAGAACATCCTTGTGTTTTCAACAAACACTAAAACACATCAATAGGGAAATGCCCTTTCAACTCTGTCCTAAGAACTTCTAATGTGGTGGTATATAGTAATCCCTTTTTTGATGGTGAACTGATGGTGATATGATGAACCGATCCCCTTTTGGCAACGATAATGCATGAACAAGTTAGTGTAATATGCTGCTTGTTATGACTAGTACATGCTTGTGTTCTTCATGTTCTTCTACTTCCCTTCTTCCTGATGTCCTGACCGTGTTCTTGATGTAGTTCTGATTTTGTTCTTCCTGATGTCCTGATTGTGTTCTTCCATTTGTTTTGGATGTGTTATTTCTGATGTTCTTCTTGTGTTACTATTGTTCTGGCCATGTTGTTTCTGTTCTTATGCATGTGTTTTCGTGTTGTTATGCTTGTGTTCTTCATGTTTTGTATGTGACGCTGCTTTCTTCATGGTAAGGTTACCACAAGGTAGAATAAGGTAATTGTAGTAGGCCTCCAATGGGAAACCAAACAATAGTAGTTTGCATGAGATAGGCCAAAAATGTGTTGCACATGTAACCAAATTACATGGGCATATTACCCCAACCCATGCAACCAACTCTCATCCAGGATACCAAATGCGGATACCAAATGGACTGCGCCAACTTCTTCCATGCCCGACTAGGCAAAAAATCAATGCAACTAACCAAACGCGTCCCAACTGATTCGGTCACCATCCAAGCGAGCTAGCTACCATGTCACACTCCTGCTGTCCCACACAAAATATATTCCCTCTATTGTAAAATACATTTTAGCAATTAAGACATGAATGTATTCCTGAGTAAAAGCCTTTTGAAGGTTCTTAAAAACATAATGCCACTTAACTTAAAAAACTACATTAGAATAATTCAAGATTTTTATTTAAAACTATAAAAAATAAAACAACTTCGTGATATGGACGGCAACAGGAGAAGAAAAACAAGCGACCCAGAGGTATCAATTCAACGGCTGTGATGGAAACAAAATTGATATACGGCAGGGCTCGAGACATCACGATTGTAGGATTTGAATGAATGCTCCTACAGTTCCTCTTTGTCTTAGTTGACTGGGATTTTCTAGAGTCTCATTCAATATAGAAATAGCATGCCTATGAATGACATAGGTATCGTCTAGGGGAACAACATCACACAATGATATGACATTAGAGTATCTCCAACATATGCTCATAAAAATAGAGCTTTTTTTTGGTTTTACGACACCGATTTTATGTTTTATGGCACACAATTTAGGGCCCATGTTTCATATGATAAAAATGGGGCTTCCATTAGTTTTTAGATGGTGTAAAACACGGCATCAAACAAACAAGCTTTGCCACATTTGGACATATAAACTTTGACACATTCAAACTACATCATTTGGGGTTAAACTTCTACACATCAAAACTAACACACTTCGACACATTAAAACTAACAAAGTTTGACACATTTGAACTAAACTTTGCGACTCACGACATATCTAACACTCATCCTCGTCATCCTCATCGTCTTGCTAGAGTGCTGCACAATCAACACCTAGAAAAAAAAGGATGGTTAACATCCTTCTCGAACTTCTGCTCGGTCTGTTCCTGCTTAACCACTATCGATGGGCCAACCTTGTCGTCAGTAATATTCTTCAACGCCTCTTTCGCAACAAAAAACTTGATCTCTGTCTGCACTGCCTCTAGATGTGCCACTCTTTACCTCGACGTGGCTTGTTCGCTGGCCTCATGGGCGGCAAGCTTCCACACGGCAAGGTGGTGTTTCCTCTCTCTTCATGATACATGAATCACACCTTGGGAGATAGGAGCTTTGCTTCCGCACGACTCTCGCATTCCAGGAAGTTGAGCTCAAGACACTGCTGGCCGAACCTCCATGCGGTAGCATCACACGCGCGGGAGGCGCTCTGGCATGTTGAACATGTTGGGCCAAATCCGCACGTGGTCGATGGTGATGTCCGTCACATAATGGCCTGAGACCCGCAGCTACACACCGTAGAAGCCCATGTGCTCTCGACGTGGCGACGCGGTGTTGTTTTTGACGCGGTGCGGGGTCGAAATTGGTGGCAATTCGAAGTAGGGAAGGCGCGGCGAGGATGGGAGCAGCCGAATTTGGTGGTATTTCTGCGTAGCAAGGGAGGTGTTAGCAGAAATCAATGGCGGCGCTAGCGGTCACGTTGGACCGAATTTCCATTTCTTACTCAGTTAGAAGCATCTTGCTGGTGATACCGCCGATGACATTTTTAACAATGCTCTTGATATTAATGCTAAGAATGCCTCTCTGACAATTCATTTGGATCTCACAACTGAATCGTGACTCGTTTCGCTTCAAACATTAGTTATTTTTTTCTATTTTTGTGCTATGGTATATCCGGTCTGGCTCCCGAATCGATCTATTTTCTAAGTGCATCTTCGCAAGAGGCTTCTAGAGCTCGATTGGCGGTGGTCCTCCGGTCGGTGCCTCGGTCAGGGATTTCTTTCAGTACACTTCTCTGTGCCCACTGGTGTGCCTGACCCCTCCGCAGCTATATGTGTCGCTCTCTTGCTAGACTTGTATTTTCTGCTTTCTTTTAGTGCCGCTCTCTTGCTGAACTTGTTTAGTTCACATAGAAACATGAATATCAACTACAAGTAATATGATCTACAATTCTAATTGCTAGGATTCAGTTTACATGTAATGCTGAACATTTGAATGGCTATAGTTGCTGATACGATATGCGATATTCTTTTGTTTCCTTCTTTTTTTCTCGTTCACAAAAACAAACAAACTAGGGATCTTATTTTTTACCTATCGCCGAAGTAGGAGAATCAAAATAGGTGCTACAAATATTGTTGACTCTATGTTACTCGGCCCTGACCATTAAGATTTATCAAAACCTATTAGCTAAGGAGTACCATATTTTTACATGATTCTGAGGCAAAAGTTGATGACTCAAATAACCACGATGCTAAGAAGAGGTAGCTCATAGTTGTCATGTTATTTTTCTTATAGTCCGATATACATGTGCTACTATCTTGATTAACAGTACGATGTATTTCTTATACTTTCGCAGAACGGAGCTGGTCATCCACCCAAGAAGACGATGCCTGCGAAGAAGAAAAAGTAATACAATCCTCTTATTTCCTCTAAAGGTGCTTTCCTGGTCTATCACGTAGCTGTTTACTTTATCTTTCTCCTTCGTCATGTTGATCTAAATTATTCACTATGTCCTTCTATAGGCCATGTGTTCATTTTGGTTCTATGTTGATGTCTGCATACTCACCCCTCTTGGAAAATTTCACATTCACGTTCCTCTCTTTCGGGTGTAAACCATGGATCTCATCTAAAAATCATTTAACGCATGATCAACATAATGTTGGATGACCTGCATCTTCTGAACTAAACATAAACATTGTTGTCATCAGGAACCTTAGCGTTATTAGTCCCAACACTCTAATAAAGTTTTTGACCAATATATTTCACTAGCCAAGAACTATGTAGCAATTCAAGAAACCGCATGCATGAAATCGTGCCAAAAAACATACTAAAGGTTCAAAAAGGAAGCCTTTGATGAATGTCTCGTGGGAAGTTTACAAGAAAACTTAGCAAGAGCTCGAGTTCCTTCGTATATGATGTATCAGGTTCTACGTGATGTGTCTCGTAGAGAGTCAACCTCGATGGGAAGTTTAATTTAGTTCTGATTGAAGCCTACAAAGAAAATTGTATGTATACCTTGTGTATGTAGGTGTATATGATTTGTATAGAACAAGATGATCATTATTATAAGCTATCTCCTTTGCATCTGTATATTAGACAACTACTTATAATAGTGTTTATAAGCCGATTTTCAGTGTGAAAGGCGAGAATATTACTTTAATTTTGTAAAAGAAAACTGCAATTCATAATCATATTATCGATTCTCAGCTATTTCGTATTATGATATACACAAAAGAAACCGATACGAGAGCCACGGGGTCATGCGCCAAGGCGCACCCCTAAATCTAGTATTTTGAAACGGAGGGAGTAGCCAACAATTTAGTAATACATCATCTGCTAGAACATTTTTTTGTGCTCTAAAATCTAGTTATTTTTTTATGGCTGTGTGGCCCAACAACGGCAAAAGTCAGTGAGCTTCAACGGTGACGGGCTTTTAGCTATCTTCGATAATCAATTTCACTGTCGTCGACTAGACTGTGTGCCAAGAATGTGGATGAATAAGAGATTCGCTCCTCCTTGTGTGCGGTTTTATTGCATCTCCAGCAGGCCGATCCATTTCGAACATCAAGTGTGTTTGTTTTAATCTGTTTTGGGTTGGACCGCGAACATCAAACATGTCGTTGTCCAACGCTGCCTAGTTTTAGGTGAAGGTGCTCCAGCGACACGACCCATTTAGTCCTCCAGGTCATTTTGGTCTGCATTTCAACCAACTTAAACCATTTAGAACAGAAAATAATGATGTAATTCACAATAACACGATTTTATATACTTCACAAGTAATAAACAACATGGTTCACAAAGCAAACATAGTTCAAAAAAAACATAAATAACAAATAATTAAACTTAGAGGTAGTGACTAGCGGCTTCCTATGTGAGCCTGGGTATGCTCAATCAAATCTGCTTAAAGTCGATTGTGAGTGTTCCGGTCATGGATCTCATGATGCACATGGAGGAACTCGTCGAACTATGCCAGCCCTAGCGTCGGCTCAACTAGTTGACCCTCAAATTTTCATCCTTGGTCATAAAGTCTATCATCATGCTCATCATTCACGATCATGTTGTGTATGATCACATAAATAGTCATCACCTCCCACAGTCTCATTGATCCATGTTCTAGGAGGATGCCGCAGTTTGCAGACAGCTTGAGCCGGCGGCGTGGACTGTGGCGACGGTGGCGACCGGGATGAAGGCTGCACTTCCCGAGTTCATCCCAGTGGTGCCAATTCATGCCAACGCCAGCTAGAGGCCTGCCTATGGGGATGGTGAATAACGGCCGGCGGGAGAAAAGCGACGGGATGACCAGAAGCGGCACGGGTGGGAGGCGTAGGTGCCAGAGTCTTGCGATGCGGAGGGGTGGAGGTCGATATGGGTGGAGATTTGTTTCCTGAGCCACTCGCTGGCATGTGAGGGAGAACAAGAGGACGACGGCCAGACGCACGAGCTGTCCGGCTCGACGCAATCAGTCTAAATTTAGACTGGGAATGGATACTTGCGGAACGGTTTGGGACGCTCGGTCAGCTTGGGTCTTGTCGTTGGGCCCTGTCCCTTGTCCAGTCGGACATGTTCGGACCCGGCCCGTTTAGGTCGGCCCGCAAGGAGCGCGCTGGGTGGAAACTGATGTGGCGATGCACGTTTCTGATTGTACGAGTCACTCACCTCGCCTAATTGACCCAACTTGTACTGTAGAAGTGTTGCTGTCTCTCTCACGTACAGTAGCAGTTAGTTGGTTCAGGTTCCTAGATCACGTTAGCTTCCTTCCGATGGAAAGTAGCAATGCAGAGCCACCATGCGCAGATTCTCCCAGACTGGGAAGAAAGGAATGTGTACCGGTTTCCCCCTGCAGCATTGCCGTCCGGAGAAAGTTTCCTGGGCGTCGCTGGAAGCAGGACGCATGCGGTTTGTCTTGTGGAAGGAAGGAACACGCGGCTTAATGCTGCTACTGATGCAAACGGGTAACAGAGTGGCGTGCGTGCGTCCGCGAAGAAACGTAACGAGCGCATCCAACTAACTAGGCGCAGGCCAAAAATGCGTGCCTGCCGGGCGCCGGCCTTGACTGTCGAGCAGTGTCAGCAGCGACAGCAGTTTAGAGAGAGTGGGAGTTTTGATTTGTCAGAAACTGCTCTCATCCTGTGTGTCGTAGGCTCGCAAACTTGCACTGTCGATAGTCCAACTGGAGGTTGAAATGAAACCGGAAGGAGATCCAGACTTTGAAGAGCCCACTGAGCACACGGGCAGGACAACCCATATCCTGAAGGCATGAGGTCCATTTTTCACGAACCGGTCATCCACCACTGTCCAGGCATGGAGGCCCACCTGGGAGCGCCTATATCCCGCCTGTTGCGGGACGGAGGCGGGACGGTATATTTTCCCGAACAACTCGGTAGCGCTCGGGCGATTCCTACCGCCGTTTCGCTTAAGGGCGTTCGGTCGTGGGCTGGCCCGTTTATCTTTCGCTTCGTCTGGTTCTGGTTCTGCTAGTCGTTTCTGTCGTGTTCCGCGGTCGTGTTTCGCGTTCGATCGATTTCATGCTGTTGGAGAGAATGACGGAAGCACTGATCTGACACATCATCACATCATTTATTATCACCCAAGAACACAGATGTTGGGTTTTCTCCACTCATGTGACGTATAGATATACTTCCTTTCTTCCAATTTATTCTTTTTTCTTCTTTCCTTCCTGCGTAATTTTTTTCTTTTTTTCTTTTTCAAGTCAGCTTTGTATTTTTTGGATGATTTTTAAATTCTTGTACCTTTTTAATCTAAAAGTTGCTAAAGTAGTTTTCTTTCGTCTCCTTTATATATTTTTAATCGTTTCCTTTTCCTTTTCTTTAGTTTAGTTTCTTATGTTTCTTTCGCTCCTTACTTTCTTTTTTTATTATTTTATTTTTCCCTTTTTAAGTACCTTTTGTGTTTCACATATTAGCCATAATTGTTCTGATCGTAATCATAATTCTTGCGTGCTAAATTTGTTTCATTGTGATTTATTTTGCGGACTAAGTCTTTTGTTTCCTTCTAATAATGATTTATTTTGGACGGTGAAATTTTGTTCCCAATCTAATTTTTATTTGTTCTGTGGACTAAACTTTTCTTCGCTTGTAAATATAATTTGTTGCACGGACGCTAAAATGCTATCCCCCTTTCAGTCGTGATTTGTTCCGTTGGCTAAAGTTGTATTCCTCTTTTAGTCGTGATATGTTCCGCCAACGCTAAATATTTTTCCCTTCTAGATGTGATTTGTTTGACACAATATGTTTGTTTCTCTTGTAGTCGAGATTTGTTCAACATATGCTAAAATTTGTTCTCTTTTAGTCTTGATTTATCCATGGACTAAACTGCGGACTAAATGTTTGTTCCCTTTATAGTCGATATTTTTTCCACGTATGCTATAGTTTTGTTTTCTTGTAGTCTTGATTTGTTTCGTGGATTAATGTTTATTCCTCTTGTAGTTGTGGTTTTTTTCGCGGACACTAAATTTTTGTCCCCTGTAGCCATGATGTGTTACTCACACGCTAAAATTGTATTCCCCTTGTAGTCGAGATTTGTTTCGCATATGTTAATTCTTTTGTTTCCTTGTAGTGTTGATTTGTTCCGCGAACAAAATGTTTGTTCCACTGTAGTCAAAGTTTGATCCACATATTCTAAAATTTTGTTCTCTTGTAGTTTTGATTTATTCTGTGGTCTAAATTATTTTATTCCTTTTGTAGTCATGGTTTTTTCGGTGGATGCTAAATTTGTGTTGCCCTCGTAGTCATGATGTGTTCCTCGCATGCTAAAATTTGGTTTCCATTGTAGTCCAGATTTTCCTGTGTATGCTGTTTTTTTATGTTCCCTTGTAGTGTTGATTTGTTCCACCGATACAAATTGTTTGTTTCCTCGTAGTCGTGAAATTTTCTATGGACGCAAATTTTTTGTTTCCCTTGTAGTCGAGATGTGTTCCTCGCATGGTAATTTTTATTCCCATTGTAGTCGAGATTTGTCTTGCATATGGTAATTTTTTTGTTCCCTTGTAGTGTTGGTTTGTTCCACGAACTAAATGTTTATTCCCCTTGTAGCGGTGGTTTTTCCGCGTACGCTAATTTTTCCCTCTATAGTCATGATGTGTTCCTCGCACGCTAAGTTTTTCTGCTTAGTCATGATGTGTTCCTCGCACGCTAAAATTTTGTTCCCATTGTAGTTATGATTTTCCTGCGCATGGTAATTTTTTCCTTGTAGTGTTGATTTGTTCACGAAACATTCTGTTCCCCTTGTAGTCATGACGTGTTTCTCACATGCTGAAGTTTCATTCCCCTTGTAGTCTTGATTTTTTCCATAGACTAATTTTTTGTTCCTCTTGTAGATGTAATTTTTTTGGTGGATGCTAAATTTTTGTTCATGTTAGTGTAACTTTTGTTCCATAAGTTCTTAATATAATTGTGTTCCACTTTATCTAAATTTTTGTTACACGTGTTGATGTAACTTGTTTATAGGGACGAGTTCATCTACTTTATTATTTGTTAATTAGCACTCTTATTTTAGTAGTAGATTTTCTTAGTCTGAAAATTAGGTAAAAATGCTTGAACGGTCCGATCAAATATTGTCCGAATAGCTTTTAAGGCCACAAAGGCTCACGTTAAAAATTCTCATTTAATCTCAGCAAAAGCTCATGTTAAAACTCTCATTTAATCTCATTGCATGCTAGCTTAGTTCGGCAGAGAAGCAAGAGGTACCGTGTTCTGTAACGGCCCGACGTGGAACGGACCGGTACCTCATGCAGAAGGCGATTGTGGAGGCGGCGTAAAACCCATCTAGGGTTCTGTACTTCCACGGGCGACGCTGCCGGTCTGCTCCTCCTCCCATGGCCTCAGGGCCTCGGGGGTGTGGCGGACCATGGTCTCTCGCCGGCGGGAGGTTTTTTGTTTTTTGTTTAGGTCTTTTTTCAGTGTCTTTTTCGGGATGTTGAGGCGGCGGCTACATCTTGAAGTTAGAATAAGGTCCTCCCCGCCCTATCCTCACTCCGGTGGTACATCTAGTGTCGGCGGAGGACGCGTGGAGTCGTGTGTCCGACCGATTTCCTGGGATCTAGTCCGTTTTCGTGTTCGTTGGTATGAGTTCAGGTTAGTCTCTTCCGGTTTATGGATAGCATTATTGGTGATGGTTGCTGCTCGAGTGCGCTGGTCCTTTGGGACCTTAGCACGACGACTTTTTATCTGTCTATTATAACAAGCTCTACTACGACAAGCTTTGCCCGACTCCGGTGATGGAGGGGCGAGGATGGTGGCACGCCTTCGGTTCGTGCTAGTGTTTGTAGTCGTCGCTAGGTGATCTGTGGACCTATTTGTAACTTTTATTACTTTTAGGTTTCTTTGTACTACTATTGATGATTATTAATAAATCGGTGGAATTTCGAAGAAAAAAGAGGTACCGTGTTCTACAGCGCGGCTCCGCTAGCTAGCTAGGTTTTTTTCCAGATCAATTCGAACTATAGTTCGCTAAGAGAAGTATAAGGATGACTATCCAATGGATGCAATACACTAGGTGAACAGGCGAGCTTCGCCTCGCCGCCTGCATCAGCATCACATCCTGACACAACATGGCCGATGCAACAGACCTGCGCAGGCACCATTTTGCATAGGAAAATAGTGAAATTTTGTTAACCGATTCATAATTCCTAATTCACAAGGTAACAAGTCTACAATGTAAGTTGCAAACGTGCTTCCTTACAACAAACTTGCATATGGTCCACACAAGCCAAAATAAATAGAAACATGAACTACTCAAATACCAATTGTATCTACCGTCATATGTGAACAATGCAAAAGAAATGCACTAACTTTATCTCTAACGCAGGCCACAAATAGAAACAACTATTCTACGTGTCCAACCGAGATAGTAAGACATGTGAATGAGTGAATCAAGCACCGGTGTTGTATCAAACATATACAAAGTCTGTACTTACAACTACACTAACCAATCCTAGGCTACTTTTCCTGGAAACCTTAATATCTATGGCCCGCCTTCCATAACTCACAGAATGATGCAGACCCTAATTGGCAAAATGGACCGGAAATGAGAATCCTCAGTTAGCTTAGGCAACCAACAACATTCCAACAACATTCCGGTTGCATATGCATAACAAACTTAAGAATTAAAAGTTCTTCACTTCTAATTTCTAAAGGATGGTAGATGAACGACATGCCAAACAGCTGCAAGGCGTCAGTATAACCTATACAGAAAGATGGAGCCAAAAAAAGTGGCTCATTAAATTTGAAATGGAAGAGCCTATGGATAATATATAAATTTAAACTAAAATCACATGGCAATACAACCTTATAAGCAACAGTAAGGAAGAATAAAATATGCTACGTTTGCTAAGAATGAATTATCAAGGTTACAGTGGAGGCCAGTGAGTTTCCAGTTACCCCCTCGCCTTCCTGGGCAAGACATGCAAGCATTAATCTTTCTCCGAAAATCATGTGGACATAAATAGGAAAGAATATGTGTAGCAAACCTACACACTTCCATGGAACAATATTTGAACAGACATGAACCTAAGAGTTATAATAGGCATGCCAAAGATTATAAAAGCCCATAACGGCGGAAACTTTAGTTGTTAAAAAAGCCTTGGAGAAAGACATAACTTCTCTCACTATTTCTTCTTTTTGACCTCTACTCACAGCTGCCAATGTTGTGACTGCCGCCCTATCTCTAAAGCTGCAGATTACAACTCCTTATTCAAGCAGTTCAAAGTCTGAAGTATGAGTCTTGTTTGTGACATTCAATTCTAGAATGAACATTCAAGGAAAAGTAGTATGTGACAGCCTGCTGCTTGCTACTACTGACTGCGGCCGTCGATCGAAGAACCGAAGATCTTCAATCTATGTTTGAGTACTCTTGCATTTGTCTTTCTCCATCTGTAGAATAAAACATATTACTTTAAACAGAACAAAATGCATTGTTCATCTTCATATTTGGAAGGCAGTAAGAAGCCTCTATTCACACTGGTGTGTAGAAATTCAAACATTTCCATTCTTTTTTTCCTTCCTAATGCAACAATGGACAGAGCTTTCATGTCTTAATTCCTCAAGAAACTGTTCATCTTTTGAGTACCGAAAGAGCAATGTAAAACTGGCATCGAATGGAAGTTAGACTTGTGAGGATTGAAAGAATAGTGTATATCCTACTTTGGCCCACTTGTCGAGATTAAATATTTAGTCTTGAAATAATACACGGATAAATAACTTTATAAAGTCATTCGCCTATTCTCTTTAACTAAAATCATAAAATAGTAATAGCTCAGCTTCGTTTCACACTCATGTGTTCCACTTTTTAGCTTTTGTATATAGAAGCATCAAATGAGTGTGGCATAATTTATACAGGCAAGGACATTTGGGAGGACAAAAAAGTCAATACGCTATCTATAATATCATGGGTTGGGTATTACACTACAGAAAATCCGAAATTACGGAGTACAACCATAGGTGGGTAAAAATGACCCGTCAAGCGTGATGTTTCCTAATGTTATCATTGAGTCCTACCATACCCTCCAAACAAGAAACGGATGATGTGATTCATACATGATTTTGCACACACTGGTTGATGGTAACTACCTAAATATGTTGTTGAGAATACACAACAGGAATTAACCTTTATGATCTTTTTTAATTGAACCTTGATGTATCTTTCTCCACCAAGAGTTTTCTTCTAAATTATGCTTCTACCTCTTCATGTTGTATTCAATGACTAAATATTAAAGAAATAAAATGACTTATTCTGTAGTTCATTAACTCAATTGAAGTAGAGGAAGACAGACCTAAATAACCACCTGTAGCTAATGAAATCAAGCGATCCAACAATGGTATAAACAACCAACCCAAAGTACAACCACAGAACAGCTGCCATCCACAACTTAGAACCAGCAACCTATATTAGTGAATAGATTCAACAAATCCCTGCCATCACCAAGGCAACCCGTCCTCCCAAATCTGTTCAATGAAGGATAAGGAACTAAAAAAATGTGAAAAAGAACAAACCATGTGTTACCTATTCCTTGGTGGAGGGAGGATAGTGAGCGTGCAAGTGCTGCACACTATAGCCTATACACCACGAGAGGTATTGAATTGCGAGCCTAGAAGTAAATAACTATAGGTGCAATTAGTCATACTACAAAATTGATAGCTAAATAAACAAACCATAACCGAAGGAAGAAAATGTGAGCATTTAAAGGCATGTTTATAGAGGAGGTTGTCATCCCTGCTGAATCATGGAGGAGGTGTCACGTCTAAGGCACCAAAAATCTTCATTGCCTCTTTGTTTGATGCATCAGGAAGATATAACGTCAATAACCAAATCAGCAGAAATACTCAGCTTAAAATCAAGTTTATAAAACTGTTAACTACTATAAATTTGAATGGCCATGATTGCTCAATACTACTAACACTATATTAATTATTTCGGATAAGACATTAACAACTGAATATTAACTCGGTGAGACATACAAAAGAAAATGAATACATTCTTCCGTAGGTAGCATATAACAAAATATTGACGAGGCCTAACATGCCAATGGTATCTACCAAAGGAGAGATGCATCCATTTAATAGAGGAAACTTGTGAAGAATAGATGAGACAATTAGTTGGTCATGTAAACATTCTATACTTGTGCACCAGGTCTTATAGAACTATAGGCACACCTTCTCAAAATCCTTAAAGTTACATCGATAACACCAATCGTTTCTGCATGATGTGCTTTTTTCGCAACTCCCTTTCCATTTGCTTACAAGGAACTACGACCAATTGAAAAGTGTTGCACAAGACAATGTAAAATTAACAATAAGGCATTGACCTCAATATACGCATAGTAGCAAAATGAACATAAACATGCAAACATTCAGATCCTGTTGCTAGTAAGAAGATAAAAGGAGAAAAAACTACCGAAGGAGAAATGCTTAGTTAGTTGAGTAATTTCCAGAGGCAACTTAATTCCCCTTGGCTCCTACAGCATGCAAACAACATTTAGGCTAATAACTCTACATAGAATTCTTAAGAAGGGACACAAATAAAGTACTCGGTAATTTGTAACATTTTACTTATCTAGCTCTATAACTACACAACCAAATTCCTATCACATGACCGGGTCACAACGCCTACATGGCCGACCAGCAACGGTCAGAATCTGGGCCTACGGGGCCGACCAGCAATGGTCGGAAGCCGCAACCGCCGCTTCACATGGGTGGAGCCGCCGCGTGGCTTGCGCCAAACCGGACTGGCAATCGTTCCATAGACCAGTGCGTTCATGACGGCGTCGTCCATGGCGGGCTGGAGGCACTGGAATCGCCTAGATCGGGACATGTACCGATGGGTTGACGGGGGATTGAACTCTGGCGGAAGGAATCGAAGCGAGGTGGCGGCGGCTCGCTTGATTTGTTGCACGGGAGAGGAAGACGATAGGAGGGGTGACGGGTCGGGTTGGGATGAGATCCCACGACCGAGGAATCGACGCGGTCACTTTTTACGATATCTAGGAAATACCCCGTCGCTGGTTTGCGGGCTAGGGATGAGGGTAGGGCCCAATCGCACGTCCGGAGAGACTCGATCGTGTTATGTTAAATCCAGTTTACCAGTCCCAGTCAACGATCCAGATGGCTCCTCATAAAAAATCTAACGGTCTATAACGCACCTTGCAGGGGTGGCTCAGTTGTTGTGTCACTACCATGTTTAAGCTATAAAATATTTG
Source organism: Avena sativa (assembly GCA_916181665.1). Taxonomy (NCBI): domain Eukaryota; kingdom Viridiplantae; phylum Streptophyta; class Magnoliopsida; order Poales; family Poaceae; genus Avena; species Avena sativa. The sequence goes on from OV702290.1 coordinate 371,290,581, forward strand.
TGGTCGCCACTGTGCACCACATGCATTCGCGGCCAAAGGTTTGGAAAATAAACGAGTTCTATTCTCATAAGTAACTGCAGACGTAGAAGTCACAGAATTGGTCTCTCAAAAAAAAGTCACAGAATAAGAGCGACTGTAATTGAAATATAGTCCCACGTCGAAACCTGAGAGAGGTTTTGACCTGCTTAAATAGCGAGCTGTGCCCAACCCTTTACGAGCGATCTGAAAAAAAAGATGAAAACGACGCCAAAGAAACATCACGCGAGAAAAGGCAAAGCAGGAAACTTAAATGGGCCGCCAAAGATCAAGCCCAACACAGCTATCTCTGAGCGAAGTGGTGGAGTCCAAACGCGCGAGCGCCAGGGAGAAGGACCCATATTTCCCCTCGCTCAGGCCTCGTTTACTTGTCTCGTATTTTTATCCACTAGAGTTTCGGCAATATGCAGGAATTTGGTGTTCATCCAATACCCTTCAATCTCCTACAATACCTTTCCCTAAAAATACACTACCTTAAAAAAGAGTTTTCAATATAGACAAAAACATAAAAGATTTGCGGAATATGTCGGGATTATCCCGACCAACCCCGGCGTGGTAAACGGACTACGAGAATTTTGCAGGAATTGGAACAATCCTCTACGATCCTCACGAATACACTAGCGAATACGAGAGAAGTAAACAAGGCCTCAATGGGTTGCTCCCATCGCGGCCTATAAAAGACAGGAAGGTTTTCCATTTATGCTTTTCTTTTGTTTTGTTTTCTGTTTTTTAATTCAAAAAATGTTCTATTTTGGAAGTGTTCAGATTAAAAATTATTCTAATTGAGAATTTGTTCAGATTTAAATTATTATTTTTTTGAAAATGTTCAGATTTTGAAAAAAAATGTTTCGAAAAGTTCAAATAAAAAACAGAAAAAGAAAGAAACAGAAAATAGCCAAAACCAGTCAAAATAGGAACAAACCCAAAAAAAAACATGAAAAGCCCAGAAGAAACGCCTCACAAAATGTTTCTGCCATGTTAATGGGCCATGGCCTAGAGTGCTACCCTGCGCGGATGGAGAGTATACCTTACTCGTCTCAACTCACCTAGTCACCTCCCGCCATAAGCATTGTAGATTTGCGGTTGATTTTCATTTAAAAAACGGCAGCCTTATGCGCGCTCAATATATTAATTTCGAAGAAGGGAATTTCTTAATTAATCAGAAAAATGAATCAAAACTTAGAGTTTCGAAGATTATCCTACGCTTTGGTTTGGAGTATGAGCAAGATAGAGATAGCCACAATGCTCTTCAAGGAATGGGGGACACCATCCTTGGTTCACTTCGCTCAACTTAACACTCAAAATGCTACCCTCGCTCTCTTTCATAAATATTATTCCCTCTGATCTATATTAATAGCCCCATCTTATCTAGATTCGTATATATCTAGTTAAACTAGTTGCATTCATAAGAGTAAGAAATGTTTTTTAGTACGGTAGTGGTACGAACTTGATGCCATATTTGCCTCAACTCTCTTTTTAAAACTTAAGGCCTTAGGCTTGCATTAAATTAATAACGCCCGAAAATAGCGAAAGTTTAGTTTACAGACAATGCACACAACAAGAAAAGATCAAAAAAAAAAAAACATAGCTCGAAGGTCGAGGCCCTCGTCTATCTGCACGAACAGGGCAATGGAGAAGACACGTCGTGAAGCGGCACACCCCTAGAGAGATCATGGCTTCGTCAGATCCTAGCTCATTGTCAAAGTAGTGTCATTTGCCTCTACCTCCGAAGAAGGCCCCTGCCTTCTCGCCAAGGTCAAAGGGCACCGCACCGTCAAGAGGTACAGAGCTCACCCTAGAGCATGAATGGTCACACAACAAAGGTTTCCACGGCTAAGAACTACACACAAGATCACCTATTCCTGCGAGCAACCCACGACATTGTCGTCAACATTAGCACTGACCATACATCAAGATGCAAACTTTAGGAACAAATCGCTAAAAGAAGACACGATAAGGGGATGGCAACACAACCACTAAGAAAGTCATGGATACGCCTTAGTCTCATGCCAGCCAGCGTGGCCTGACCGCCGTAGAGGGGATCCCTCTCGCCCAAGCTCAAGGCCGTCTCGCCACCGATGGACACTGACCACAAACTATTGCAGAGCACTCAAGTAGACCACTGACCAAACATGGCACCATGTCTCCGCAATAAGTGTGCCTCCATTAGCAACCTACTAACCATTGCACTTCACACCACCTCCTAGTAGACCCAAGACGGTGTCTCCAAGGAGGACACGACTCCAGCACGCCGAGGCCTCCCAATCCGAGGGATTTTAGTTTTTCACCCGGGAAAATGGGGAGGAGGGGATAGCAGTCGGACCTCAACATCGCCTCTGAGAAGGTGAACGACAAAGTGATGACTGCAAGTGCACAGATCGTTTGTAGCTAGTTTTGAAATAAAGATATCGATCCCACAGAGAGAAGGAGTCTGAAGTCTAATAACTCTTAAAATAAATATTACGATAGAAATGCTAGATAAAATTCTAAGTAATAAGATAAAATACGAGTATTGTGTAAAAGGGTGTTTGTGGGTCTTAGATATAAGAGCAAATAAAGTAAAGTAAAACCACTGAGTACAGAAAGTAAGTATCGCGTATGTAAGAGAGATTGGAACTACAGTAGGGAAAAAGCGTTCTCAGGGAGTAGCGGATACACCACTAGTATTATAAAGACCTAAGATAAAGATTATTATCATGAACATTCTCAACTATGTATGTGTGGGAGGAACTCCGTATTTGGACGAATAGGCAACAACCGCTGCTCACATGATCCTCATAATCACAGCAGTCAGCAATCGATATCAATCAAATTACTGCGCTATTAAGGAACGTAATCCCGTAGGACGTATCCCATGACATGGATAGTGTTCCGTGAGTTTCTTCGGTTTCCCAAGTTGATATGTAAGGGGTGACAACAGCTTTATAGTCATTGTAAGTGCTAGCACGCCTCCGTCTACAAACAAGTAGTTTCCTCCATCAAGTCTCCAAGAGAGGCAAATATTGAGAGGTCGACATCTCTCAACATCAAGATTTAGAAAATCTAACACATGGTCACAATGATGAATATCATAATAGATTTTATCTTATTTCAATCTCATACTAGGGTTTCTCCATCTCCCCAAGAACTAATGATCTACTCAGACATGGAGGCAATCAACATCATGGCAATGGTAATGGAAACAATCATAGATGAATAGTACTTTTATAAATCCACAACGAGTATAGGAATTACAACAAGATCTAGGCAAGATGTAGATGGGATGGATGTAGATGGTGGTGATGTAGTGGTGGATGATGAAGATCGATGCCTTAGCCTCCCGGATCTACGCAGGGCGAAGATGGATCCCCGGTGGATGAGTTCCCCCTCTAGATGCCTTATGGAGGCGAGGTTTCTACGATTTCTGGGTGTTCTATATGTTGTCTCCTTGAACCGATTGCATGGGGTGAAACTATTTGACAAGGCGGTGGCGGCACCAACTATACGGCCAGAAAAGTATCTCCGGTCGTATAGTTGGTCGTTGGATCCTCTGCCTTCTTTGTTTGCTTCTGGTTTTCTTCTGGTATTATTAATGTTTCCCAAATAAGTGACTTACATTGTTTTTGACTCCTTTTCTCCATAGTACAACTGCTCCAAGAATTGCATCCATTGGATCCATCATCTGTCTTGATCCTGGTGAAAACATACATAAAATGTGCGTGCAAACACCGTAAAATACCAAGATCCTACATCTACAATGCAAAATAATAATGTAAAACATGATGCAAATATGCACTCATCAACTTCCCCAAGCTTAGACTCTTGCTTGTCCTGAGCAAGTTTTAGCTTAATGGATGTGATCCTTATATTTATGAAGCTGAGTCGATAAAATAAATGAGGCAATTGCAGCATGTGTTTGTCATGTATGATACATAGGAATAAGTTCATTGAATAGTACCTTACTCAAACTATCTGAATAGTATTAGCAGGCTTCCACACCTTACTGATCAACAGTTCATAAAAGATGAATTTCAACATAATGTAAAAGTATCCGGTTCAACCGAATGAGTTAGCGAGGTAGTCCTAAATGTTTTTAGGATTCACGTATTCACTTAGGATTCAAAATATCAGAAGTGTATCTTTGTCATACTACAACACAGTGGTATATGCCTACTTGCTCTTTGCACACTCTCTCTTTTTCTTCTTATTTTTCTTTTCCTTTGTATATATATGCTCACACTTTTGTTTAAGTGTTGTGCAAAGGAGCTAGCAATACATTCTACTTCATGTAGGAATCTAAAGTTTAACGATCTCAATTATCAAATTCCAAGTGTATATGAAGCATTCTTATGACTTGAAGATTCTACCTCGTCTTATTCTCACTCTATTTTGATAGCACTTTCATTTTCCTTTATTCAAGGTTTCTTTCTCAACTTAACTGTACAGATAATTTTTTTTATAAATCAAACCGTAGACTTACATCATATTGACTAAATTATCTTTAGGTGTTCCATTAATACCAATGGTGTGGAAGACTCCTATTGCTATCATCAAGTGCAAGTAGAATTATACGCAAGCCATTCATATATCAATAAAGCAAACACAAACTCAATATTGCTCCATATATAATAATAAACTCGGAATTTCATAAAAGGGATCGACTATTCCTGAAAGGAATTCTAATGATGCAAACTTTATTGCTAGTTTGAACTAATGCAAAAATAGTAATAAAAACTTATAGGATAGATTACAAGGTCTTAAAGATCTCCCCAAGCTTGAAATCAAGTCAGGCGGGATCAAATAATCCCTTGAGATTATTTGATAATGTGATTGTTGTAGATCACTATGGCGCCATAGCATATAACACCGCGGTGCGTAGCTTCTTATTGGTCTCCTCCAAAGCAGTTATGCGGCTATAGCTCCTCCGCAAATCAGACTGCAGAGTGTCCACTATATCAGCGAGCTTAGTCTCCAATGGAAGGAGGTTTTCCTTCTTCTCCATCTCATCGAGACAGCGACGGACTTCAACGCGATGGAGTAGCTCCTGTTTATGATATATCTCTAATGCCCGCACGCGATCCTTGGTCCTGGGAACAGCTTCTCCTTGCTCGTCCATAATTGATGGATCGGGGAAGTAGAAACCGTACCTACACTCTTCTTGAGGCTTGACCTTCATAAGAGCACTAATGGTTGGCTTCGCGAGTGGTACCTCGGCTCCCTTGCTAGCACCTGCACCAATATTAGGTAATTCCTTACGCTTGTGTGGCCTTTGATCCATAGTGATGAACTTGACCGTCTCCACACGCCCTTTTCCATGTGGTTTGCGATCTTCTCTCTCTTGTTGAGCTTTCTTCATCGCCACCCAATTGATATCCGATGGATCATAGATGTCACGACGGATGTAGACGTCAACCACATCATCGTCAGAATCATTGTTGAAGTAGCTTGGCTCGATGTACTCCTTGTACCTCGGGTTAAACCTCTCCACCTCCTCGGCATCATCCTCCATGGACGGGCTGCTGAAGCGGTCCCTGGAAGGAGCAATGAGCTCTAAGGGTTTTCCACGGCCTGGGACGGGATAGCGCATTGCTAGATTTGTTCCTGGAGATTATGATTAGAGAGAAATACAATAGCAGTATATAAGAGGGGTCACAGGTTGGTAAAACTCACGAGAAACACCAAATTGTCGCCCAAGAAAAGAATCTGAACAAAACAGGGAAAGAAATCACGGATTTGGAAGTGTCCTGCCGCGTAATGACCAACTATACGGGCGCGGCTCGTATAGCTCCGGTTGTATAGTTGGTTCCAGGCAGATATTTTCAAATATCTCGAGTCCAGGTCGGTTAAATCACGACTTGAAACCGACAATGACGTTTTTTAGATGAATAAATGAAAGATCAAACGAAAAAGTGTCTGAGAGTTTAACGACCAACTATACAGCTAGGATTTTTGGCTCCGGTCGTATAGTTGTGCAGTGACCCAACATACCACTGCATGATGTAGTACACTATAGTCGTTCACATAACACCAATGAAACATCGTTCACTAGTATTACATCCCTCAGAGTGGTACAACAGAAACACAGTAGGTCCAAGACATGACTATAGGTTACAACTCGACTCTTTACAAAAGATCCAGAGAACACTCTAGGTGAAAGAGAGAGAAATAAACTTCTTACAAAGAAGAACCATAAATAATAACTCAGAACTATCTAGTAACTAAGGCTAGTATCTAAACTATTTGGCTTGCCATTGCTGCTATTGCAATGCTCTACAGAAGTAGGTTTTATGGCTAGAGAATCTACTCCTATCTACTTAAGAACTTTGTCTTCACTTAGGTTGATGTATATGTTGACTTCATTGACTCTATTGAAGAACTTGAGCTGTCGATGATGGTTACTTGAGCAGAAATTGATGTTGGCGTCGTCTTCAATGGCTTAGAACCTAGCAAGGGTTAAGAAGGTACGGTTGAGTACGAGCGTACTCAGCAAGTTCACTAAAAAGGAGTGTATGATGCACTATCTCTATAGACACAAACCAAAGGTCGTAGGCAATGCAGGTTTTCGTAAACATTTCTTCAAAGGTTGCTTTTATTATGAAAATTATGTTCGACAGCCTTCACAGGTTACTAGAACCTTTGTGGGGTTCCTTTCCTGCCGCATTCGTAGCTCCTTCGTGGAACAGGGAGTAACATGTTACGGTTCATACACTCTGCAGAGGTGCGTTACTTTACCCATGAGAGACCTTAGCTTTGTTGCTCATCCGAGTTGCAGGCTCGTCCACACTTCCTTGGTATGGGGCCCAGTCTAAGATCCAAGCCAATCACTGCCCTTCTCCGTGACCCTGCATGAAGACACGATCCCCCAAGAAGGTCTACCACGGTTACTCTTTGAGTAGCCTCTTGAAGACTCTGTAAGCAGCTCTATCTGGTAGCCACCATCAGCTATGGTGAACTTACACCAAGACAACTATGCACAGATAATCTAGACACCAATATCATGGGGAACTAAGGGGTCCCACCCATGTGCTGGATTCTCCATGAGAAATCAACAGCCTCACGATAAGGTCATCCGTCCATACTAAAGGAAGAAGATCCAGCTGACTTCTTCGTCCCATTCCAAATCTCATGGTTAACGCGTAATATACGAAGCTAGAATCACTGGCGACATTGGTTGTTAAGTCCTAGATATTATGTTCCTTTACCACTAGAACTGTATCAGTAGATTATTACCATTTGGTAAATAATCCATAATCAAATTATTATGAAAATAGTGTTTTCTGACCTTTTTGAAATGCAGGTGGTGACACCTTTTGAGTTACAAGCATTTGATAGAAAATAATCAAAGGAAATGAGCAAGTTGTGAACTTGCCTTTTGTTATTGCAATATTATGCACTCACGGTCTTCAGACACTAGAAGATCCAAATTCTGTAAACAGCAACATTGGTCTGGTAAGGACTAATGTTTAAGAAGCAAGATGCAACGATGCATAAGTAATGTAATGTAATATGATAAATGCGAACCCTCGGACTAATCGTATTTGATCTAGGGTTTGGAGTTTGTGATGAGTTCTTTGGAATGTGTTGCACTTTTATATCAGCTTCACACTTGTGCTTCTTATTAAGGCTTGTGAGAGTGTGTGTAAAACAATAGGTAAATACAGTAAGTAGCACACTGCACTAAAGTGTGGAATGGCACATAAAAACTTATTGATTAAGATTGTCAATTCATTAGAGTCTTCACAGAAATGCTTAAGAATTACTTTTAATAGTTCTTAAAGGAATTTTTTTTGAGGAAAATACTACTTTACAAAGTAAAAAGAATTTAAACCTAAAGCTAACACTTTAAGGTTTTCTTATTAATTACAACTATTAAAGTAGAAAACAATTAGTATTGTTGAATAGCTATTCTACTAGCAAGTGGAGACTTTTAACACTTCATGAAGGTGAAACAAAAGTATTATGCCTTTATGGAAGTGGTGTTCTCTTGATTTTATAAGTGAATAGAATCACTTACTTATTATAGAATTAATACTTATTTCTGTAAACATGGGAATAACATCATATTAAGTACTTAAAGATTGTGTTTAGCTTTTAAAGTGAATTCCCAAACTTGTAAAAGAATTAGTACTCAATTCTTGATGATGTTATAATTGATAAAATATTTTTGAAGAGTAAGATTTACTTAACTTTTAAATGGTAGTTTTCGTAACTACAACTTAAATTGGCCATACCTATCGTAACTTCACTTAAATATAACTTGCACTTGTTATTACACTTTTAGACTTTAAACAAATAATGGTAAAGGCAATAGTAAAGATTTATATATTTCTACAGAATTAAAATAAAAGAAAAGGGTTTAAACAAGATTTATTAGACCTTTAACTTTTATTTAACCTCAATTATGAAAGATGATATTTTTAAGGTGTAGGTTTTATTTTTATGATCATTTTGGTATATTATATGTATTTTTGTGATTTTTAAATAATAAAATATGATTTTTTATAAGTTCTATCATTTTATAAACTATTAATAAATAATAAATATTAGTTAAGTGATACAAAAATGTATAAAACAAGTTTAGAAATTTATATTTTGTTTTTCTAAGACTTTCGATATATTATACTTATTTTTGGGAATTTAAAATAATAGAACATATATTTTAAAAGATTAATCTTTAATAGGTTTTTTAATAATAATAATAATAATTTTATTTAAGTTGGAAAATAAAATGTGATAATAGGTTTATATTATAGAATTTATTTTCCTAGTCATTTTGATATATAATATATATTTTTCTGAATTGTAAAACAATTGATATTGAATTTATAAGATTTAACCATTTCTTAAATTCCTGGAAAATACTTAATTAGAATTTACATTTTTTTATTCATTTTCTAATTGGACTTTAAATAGAGGAATATTTTTTATACCACACCTAACCCTAGCCGCAGGCACTGACTAGTGGGCATGTGGCCACATCATCAGCCATGTTGGCGTGGAGTGACGCGAGCATGACGTCACACTAACATCACCTCGCCGGTGAGGTCAGGCGGCGAGCAGCGGTGGCGATCTAGCACGAATAAGCCGACATGATTAGGCCAGAGAGAACGAGCATGGCGTGGGAACCTTATAGTGGCGGCGCTGCTAGCAAACGGTCACCGGAGCGACGATGAAAACTAGTTAGTGCGGCGGCGGACGGCGAGCTACGGTGGCAGATCGATCTAGGGAAAGAGGAAGACATTGAAATGGTGCCTGAGCACCGCTGGATCACCGGGGCCGAACGGAGGGGTTGCGTCGGGCAGAAGTAGCAATTTCGGTGCCCGGGCTTCTTCGGCTTCTATGGACCGGGGCAATCGAATAAGAAGACCCAGAGGAGCACCATGGTGGCCTCAGATGGTCTTGGGATGGTTGGGAGTGTCGGCTTCTCTGAGCTCCGGTGAGCTAGGGTTTCGGGCTGTAGGGGAAAAGAGGAAGAGCGAGCGCGAGAGAGCAGGAATGGGGATGAGGACGAGCAAGGGTGTTTGTCAACACCCGGATTTTTAATCCCAGATGCCTGTCATGCCATACCTTGCAATCCCGGGATTACCATTTTTGCGAGACATAACAGATTGGTATCCTATAGTACATTATCCATTACAAACCATAATAAAGGTCTTACAAATAAAGGATCTCATGATCCAATCTTAATACAATCAAAGCAGTAGAAAGTAAACGTAGTAGGGGCTCCATCTTCAGAGTCACAGGCAATATTGACGATGGGAGATGATCCTAGTTGTCATAGACCTCCTGTTGTCCATCTTCCTAGTAGTCCTCCTCATAGTCTGGCCACGGGAATAGCCAGGGACAAAGCCATGAGTAATCTTTAAGTACTCGCAAACTATCCTAAAAAGTGAGGTAGTTCTAGTAGGAATCTTAAGCTCTAGGTTTATTTGCAAAAAGCCAGGTTTATTTCATACTGAGTTAAGAAGTAAAGAAAACTAATTTAATTTTCTACATCACCTAAGTGGGAACCTAGTTTTCATATTCACAACCCTGTTGTGGTCAAGTCAAGGTCACAGTTCAACATTTGACAACGGAATAGTATGGCCACTCCAACTGTCCATAACCGCAGACGCGGCTATTCGAATAGTTTAACACTCTGTAGAGGTGGTACACTTTCACCACAAAATTTGATACATCCATTAGGGATAACCCTGAATCATCATACTTAGTATGTGGATAATCAATCCTAACCTTTCAATTACACACTCTAGTATATGCACCTCCCCTATGAGCTTGGCCTCCTAGCCATGGCCATCTGCCATCCTGGGCATTGCATAGGTGGACATTCACATTCACGAGGTAGCCTCAGCTCAACCTCTTTCCGCGAGGGAACCCATACTAAGGCATATAAACTTCCAGTTAAGCCCTACCCAATTTAGGTATTGTGGTTGTACGGTAAAATTGGAATGGTATCGCATCTAAACCCAACCATCAGTTTTTATAAAGGGTCAAGGCTCATGCCTCAAGAAGTTTCATCATCAAATCCTTTTGTGTTCATAACACATGTCAAAACATTTCAATAGAATAAACCATCATTCCAAGGTTTTCATAATCATTTTCACCAAGTATTCCCATCTAAAGCGGTCAACTTTTATGCTTAGCACTAGCCACTAAAGTTGAGGGTATTCACTAATGAGCGGTGCTAATCAAGTGTAACTATCCAGCTCTAGTTTTATGCCTTTTAATGACATCTAAGTTTAACTACTTAGGCCTAGTTTTATACTCTTTATGGTATCTATCCTATTTTTCCAATACTCACAATTCACTAACTAAAGGTAAGAACTTTGGTAAAAGTAAAAGAATAAGGCTTGCAAGTAAAACTTGGGATTGGTATAATCAAGGTTGTATAACTAAAGCATGCTGATGACCCACAAGTATAGGGGGTGTATCGCAGTATTTTCGATAAGTAAGAGTGTCGAACCCAACGAGGAGCAGAAGGTGCTGGCTAGTGGTATGGATCAGGAATTCTCTGCAAATACTTAGCAAACGGATTTTTAGGGGTTTTCAATAAAGCAAGTAAACAAAGTACGAGTAAATAAAAGACAGTAGGAATAAATGTAGCAAGTGGCCCAATCCTTTATGCAGCAAAGGACAAGCCGGTTGTATTACTTAAGATGACCAAACGTTCTCGAGGACACATGGGAAGACTGTCAAGTGCTTTCGCTTCATATAGTTGATTAATCTTCTTTAGCTTGCTAAGTGTTGTGTGGGTGAACCTATGCTAATGTACCGCCCCATCCAAGACTAATACATACTTGTAATTATACCCCTTGCAAACATCCGTAAGTACAAGAAAGTAATTAAGGTAAAAACCTAACCACAACTTTAAACTCTAAGACCCTTACATCCCTTGTGCAATGGTTTCCTAACGGGGGTTCAGGTTTCTGTCACTCCGGCAACCCCTATGATTAGTAGCCAAATACACAATGCATTCCCCTAGGCCCATATAGGTGAAGTGTCATGTAGTCGACGTTCACATGACACCACTAGAAGAAGTACACCACAACTTAAATAACAATCTATTGAATCTTTCTCAACACAACTCCACTACTAACAACAAGACTTCTCCCATGTCCTCAAGAACAAAACGAACTACTCACAAGACATCATATGGATCATGATCAGAGATGGAATAATGATGTATAACAATCTGAACATAAATAATAATTCAATGGTTCACTCAATAGTATCAACTACAAAGAGTAATCAACACCGGGAAAGTTTCCCCTATGAACTATGCAAGATTCAACGCAATTGTTACATCAATATGGAGATGGTGATGAGGGTGCTGATGGTGGTGATGATGATGATGATCCCGATGAAGTCCAGCTTGATGGTGGTGTTGATGGCGACGATCTCCCCTCTCCAGGAAGGAATTCCCCCGGCAGAAATCTGTCTGCCGGAGAGATCTTTCTCTCTCGGTGTTTTCCGCCCCGCAGAGGCGGCAGAATCTTTCTATGGTCGCTCCCCGAGTCTTAGGGTTTCGGGAGGTTGATATACGCCAGAGGGGAGAGGCTGGAGTGGGCCAGGGTGGCCACACCACCTCCTGGCGCGGCCTAGGCCTGCCCGCGCCATGGGGTGGTGTGGGCCCCCTGTGGCCCATCTCCACTCCATCTTCTGGCATCCTTAGTCTTCTGGAAAAATAGGATTTTCCGTATATTTTCCTGGATTTTCTGATCTTCGCGAATTTTGCCTCCAAACAGCACCTTTTCCATCAGAATCCCGACTGCAGCGGTCCATGCTCCAAAAGTCATCAACCATGCAAAAATAGATGAAATAACATAAGTATAACCTCTCAATATAAAATATATCAATGTATAATAGTGAATTAAGACATAGAATAGTGATGCAAAATGGACATATCAACTCCCCCCAAGCTTAGACTTCGCTTGTCCCCAAGCGAAACTGAGCTCAATAAACATGACCTCAGGTTTATGGAGTGAAGAGTCGATAAAAGAATACGGACAAGAAGCATCATATTCATCAAATACATGGATCATAATAGAAGACAACTCACTATTATATAACTCCACTTGTAATAAGTAAAGGAAACACAATAAAGATACATAAAGTGAATCATAATTGGTAATGGCAAACTTAGCTCTTGGTCAAAGAATAGTTGATAATTTGCTGGAGTTCACAAATAGCTGGTTTTCAATGATAGCTTTCAAAGTAGTAAACATCAAGATAAGAGCAATGTGCAAAACAAGGAACATAAGACATGATTGCATAAATCATCATATGAATGAATGAAACACAACAACTCAAAATACTTGCTGAGATAGAAGGGAGTAGGTTTACTGACTCAACTAGAAAGTAAAAGAAAGGCCCTTCAAAGAGGGAAGCATGGATTGCAAGTCTCATAAAGAGCTCCCAAAAATTATGATACTTACTAGCTTTCAGCTCTCATTGCCCCTATCATAGGCATCTTTAGGCGATTAAGGTTAAAGTGATCAAAAATGAGGATATGCATTGACAAGTTGTAAGTTCAGAATCTCATGTCCCTTGAATACGAGGGCCGCTCCTCATGCTACTCAAGTTTAGTCACCGGTAAGTTCTTGTCATCGTAAGCATATGTGTATCATAGAGAACCTCCAACGGGGTACCCCTTGCCCGATGATACGGAAGAATCCCCATATCAAAATGACAAGGCAAGCAGACAACAAGCATCTCAGCAATCTTCTTATTTACCATGGGAATATGGTGCTTTTTTCTCTCTTTCCTCTTTTCATAACCTCTTTTTTTTCTTTTCTCTTTTTCTCAATCTCTATCTCTTTTTTTATAAGAAGAATGCTTCATAGATACTTCTTATGGTTACGATGCAGGTTTCCACCATGTTAGCATGGATTAGACCAGCGGCCCAGGCGTTTCTCTAACGCACATGCATAACTCCATGGACTTACAAGCTCCCCTTTCATTTCACACCGACGACATCCATAGACAAAAGAACATGATATCAACTTGGTACTAAGTACCAGTGTAATGTTGAAAGCGTTCCCCATGACAGCATGGTTCTGCTAATTCACAACTTACAAAGCACAAGCATATACGCAACATAGGTGAGCACAATGGTTCAAGTTTATTAAGTGCAAGAAAGTAAAGTGTGCCATCAAGTTCGTGAGAGCTTTAATCACTAATTTTCACATAACAAGTTTAATTTGGGAGGTTGATAAAACAAGAATTTACTTGGAATAGCAATAATGCTAATAGGTAGGTATGGTGGACACAAATGGCAAAGGTTTTGGTTTAAAGGAGGTGGATGCACGAGAAGAATACCCTCTCAGTACAGGTTTTTGGCTAGCAAGGCTGGGTAACAAGTACAAGAGTTGAAGGAAACAAACAAACATACAAGTGATAAAGACAAACATGCAAACCTCCTTGGAAGCACAAACGATCTTAACTAGAGAATACTAGACTTATGAGCAAATCAAGAAAGAAAGATGATGAAATTATTTTTCTTTAGAGTACTTCTATCTTTTTCATTCAACTCTCAAAAATAGTGTTGCTACTGACCGAGCCAGGTTTGCCAAAACCAACTAAATTAACTCAATGATCCCAGAGTGATACCAATACTAACAACAAGATCAATCATATAACCATGAATTGAAAACTAATATAAGCTATGCAAAAGAGTGAATGATAGAACTTCTCATTAATATTCCATAACGACAACTCACACCAAGGGATACATATCTAACGAGAGAGGGGACACTTCCATAATGCAAACCATACTACATAATAACTCCTCTATTCATGATATGACTCTACTAAAAAGGTAAAAAAAGATAAAAGATAGTGATGTGATACCGCGACACTCCCCCAAGCTTGGAACAAACCAAGGGGATGCCAAACCCGATGACGAATTACTCCTTTGGTGGTGGTGGTAATATTTTCTTAGTTGACGTGAGGAAATCCTCCAGCATCTTGCGAAGCCTATTATTCTCCCATTGAAGCATGTCCACCTTCCTCTGCAGGTCTCGGTACTTATCGTAGAACTCCTTAGTGACTCGTAGGGCTTCCATTGATGCAGGGCAAGAGACTAAAGGTACCAGCCTCTGCATAGGCTCCTTCCCTTTATCCTTGGCGGATACCATTGTGCTTCTAAGCTTTCAAAAAGTATGTCCTTACAGAAACAGATCGAAACAAAAAGATGACGAAAACACGATATACAGACCTTGGGGGATCCGGGGGTTATATATTACGAAATTTTATATCAAAAGGAAGGTACTAGGAGAAAACGAGTCAGAGGCGGAGTCCTGGGTGGCCTCACCACCTGGTGGCGCGGCCAGGGGTGGGCCCGTGCCATGGGGTGGTGTGGGCCACCCTGGCTCCGTTTCCGTCACTTTTTCGCTTCGTAACTTTCCTTATTGACTGAAAACTGCAAAAATATAGTTGGATAGTATTTTCATGGAACTTTTCTTACCAGAACTGTTACCTATTTGAAAACAGACTATGCAGGTCTCTGAATTTGGTATCTAGTAGATTCTTCCGGAGTCATCTCTTGAATATCATCGATATCTTCATCTTTATACACTTATTACTTGAGTCATAAAACCCTTCTCTTCCTTATTACACCATTATCTCCACTACCTGGAAATTTCTTTCACACAAAACTTCACACAGTTCTCATTAGCAACATTAGTATATATGAAGTGATAAAACCTTTTGAGTCCAACTTCAACTGAAAACCATCAAAACATAAGCTACTGAAGCAACTCCTTCCGAAAACCCAAAAAGAATTCAAAAAGGAGATCGAATAAAGAAACAAATGCAAGAGTGGCTAAATCTGTCAAAACAGACCAGCAGGTAAAGATCATTTTTTTCGAAAATCTTCTGTTGCTCAAATCAAAAAGTGCAAAACTAACGAAAGTTAAATAACAACATGGGACAGGAGCACAAAAAATTACATCTGAATCCGACATACAGAGATATCTCACGAATTTTTACAGTGAAGCACAAAAAATCTGTTTCGGGACAGCAACTTCCCCAAATATTACTTCTCTCATTAGAGGTTGATCTTGATACAAAAACCAAACAAAACGGATAAGGAGCGATTATTACCAAAGTAATAACTTCCAAGACTCAAAGAAACAAAAAAATGAAAGCAAAAACAAATTGGGTTGTCTCCCATAAAGGTCTTTATTTATAGCCTTTAAGATGGGCATGATAATTTTGAAGAAGCTCTCATAGGGATATGAATTGAAGTGAAAGAGAGCATTAAGAAGCAAAAACACACACACATTTAAGTCTAACCCACTTCCTATGTAAGGGAATTTTGTAAACAAACAAGTTCTTGAAACCAGAGGCAACTTGCATAAGAAGGCAAAAGAAGTGCAACATAAAAACTTTCAACATAAAGCGAGGAAACTTGATATTATTAAGATACATAAGAACACTTTTCCCTCTCTCATAGTAGCTTTCAGTATCATGCATAAACTTAACAATATAGCTATCACAAGGACCATCATAGCAATGGTCACTTATTCTAACAGAAAACACGGGAATACTAGCTCTCATAACACTATTTTGTGAAACAATATTAGAGGTATCCTTACAAAGGATAGGGTGTCCCTCTTTTTCATATTTAGTGACAAAGTCTTTCACACTTGCTATTATAGGTTCATCAACCATTTGTTTATCAGGTTCAATAGCTTTACTCATACTTTCATTAACCATACTAGCTATCATAGAATGTTCATTTACCTTAACTGGAAAAGGCATTTTCTCAATATAAGGTTCAGGTAAAACATGATTAGCAGTATAAACTTCAGTATTTCTTGCAGGAACACTCTTAGCAATATCTTTATAAGGTTCATGATACTTATTCCACTTCTTTTTAGGCACTTCAATATAGGAAGCAAAAGCCTTAAAATTAGAAGCAATAACTTGAGAGTCTAGACCATAAGCATTTTTAATATTCTGAAAGTCATCAGTTCCCATAAAAGATTCAATGCATTCATAATCATAATTTATACCCGACTTTCTACCTTTGTCATTCTACCAAGCTTTAGCATTGTCTTGAATACAGTCCAGAAGATCCCATTTAGCTTCTTCTTCCATGCGAGTGAATGATCCAGCACAAGAAGCATCCAACAAATCTTTATCATGTAGAGGGAGCCTTGCATAAAAGTTATTGATAATAATATTGTTGGGGAGCTCATGAATGGGACATTTGAGCATTAGTAACTTCAATCTCCCCCAAGCTTGAGTTGTACTCTCTCCATCAAGAGGCCAAACGTTGTATATTTGATTCTGATCTTTATGAATCTCACTAGGAGGATAAAACTTTGAATAAAAGAGAGGCACTATTTCCTCCCATTCCAGAGCTTGACCATTCTTCAGCAGCTTATACCATTCCTCAGCTCTTCCTTTCAGTGATAATGAGAATAACTTCTTCTTAACTTGATCTGTAGTAATACCTACACACTTGAACAACCCGCATAATTTGTGTAGAAAGAGTAAATGATCACCAGGATGGACAGTTCCATCCCCAACATAGTAGTTATCCATAACACGATCAATAATTCTTGTAGGTATTTTGAAAACATCCTTCTCAGCAGGTGGTGGCTTATCTACTACCTTAGCAGGGGTAGTAGCATTACCAAATAAGAAACTCAGCGAATTATCCATAACGAAAATAAAGCAACTAATAGAAGTAAACAATACTCATAGTAGAAGTTTCCTTTACCAGTTCCACTCTCCAATAGCGCTTCACTCCCCGACAACGGTGCCAGAAAATAGTCTTGATGACCCACAAGTATAGGGGGTGTATCGCAGTATTTACGATAAGTAAGAGTGTCGAACCCAACGAGGAGCAGAAGGTGCTGGCTAGTGGTATGGATCAGGAATTCTCTGCAAATACTTAGCAAACGGATTTTTAGGGGTTTTCGATAAAGCAAGTAAACAAAGTACGAGTAAATAAAAGACAGTAGGAATAAATGCAGCAAGTGGCCCAATCCTTTATGCAGCAAAGGACAAGCCGGTTGTATTACTTAAGATGACCAAACGTTCTCGAAGACACATGGGAAGACTATGAAGTGCTTTCGCTTCATATAGTTGATTAATCTTCTTTAGCTTGCTAAGTATTGTGTGGGTGAACCTGTGCTAATGTACCGCCCCATCCAAGACTAATACATACTTGTGATTATACCCCTTGCAAACATCCATAAGTACAAGAAAGTAATTAAGGTAGAAACCTAACCACAACTTTAAACTCTAAACCCTTACGTCCCTTGTGCAATGGTTTCCTAACGGGGGTTCAGGTTTCTGTCACTCCGGCAACCCCTACGATTAGTAGCCAAATACACAATGCATTCCCCTAGGACCATATAGGTGAAGTGTCATGTAGTCGACGTTCACATGACACCACTAGAAGAAGTACACCACAACTTAAATAACAATCTATTGAATCTTTCTCAACACAACTCCACTACTAACAACAAGACTTCTCCCATGTCCTCAAGAACAAAACAAACTACTCACAAGACATCATATGGATCATGATCAGAGATGGAATAATGATGTATAACAATCTGAACATAAACAATAATTCAATGGTTCACTCAATAGCATCAACTACAAAGAGTAATCAACACTGAGAAAGTTTCCCCTATGAACTGTGCAAGATTCAACGCAATTGTTACAACAATATGGAGATGGTGATGAGGGTGCTGATGGTGATGATGATGGTGGTGGTGATGATGATGATCCCGATGACGTCCAGCTTGATGGTGGTGTTGATGGCGATGATCTCCCCTCTTCGGGAAGGAATTCCCCTGGCAGAAATCTGTCTACCGGAGAGATCTTTCTCTCTCGGTGTTTTCCGCCCCGCAGAGGCGGCGAAATCTTTCTGTGGTCGCTCCCTGAGTCTTAGGGTTTTGGGAGGTTGATATACGCTAGAGGGGAGAGGCTGGAGTGGGCCAGGGTGGCCACACCACCTCCTGGCGGGGCCTAGGCCTGCCCGCACCATGGGGTGGTGTGGGCCCCCTGTGGCCCATCTCCACTCCATCTTCTGGCATCCTTAGTCTTCTGGAAAAATAGGATTTTCCGTATATTTTCCCGGATTTTCTGATCTTCGCGAATTTTGCCTCCAAGCAGCACCTTTTCCATCAAAATCCTGACTACAGCGGTCCATGCTCCAAAAGTCATCAACCATGCAAAAATAGATGAAATAACATAAGTATCACCTCTCAATATGAAATATATCAATGAATAATAGTGAATTAAGACATAGAATAGTGATGCAAAATGGACGTATCACATGCCTCATGCGTATTGCATAGGTTATCAAGTTTGCAAGTGTTAGCTTGCATAGTTAATTATGGCTTGCCTTGCATAGTGCAGTGGTTGAAGTTCTCTTCTTCTTCTTCTTGGTAGTACTCCTCCTCCTCGTATCCCAGGTCGGTACTATCGTCTATAAATGAATACGAGGTACACAATCACCAAACAATACTTAACTACTTCTATTTAGCACACTAAGGCTCACACTTGATGATCTAGCATCATCACAAATATCTCATGAAATAAAGACCTAACTTTATTTACCTTATTTTGGAAAAGTAATTTCTACTCATTGAAAATACTTAAGATTTAATATTCTCCAATTAAAATATGGGATCATGTTGACACATGTAATCACCACATATTATAATACTTGGGAATGTGATTTAAAGTGGTGATCACATTTTATAAAGTTTAACATTACTATTTAATACAATTAAAGTGAATAGAAATTCCTAAATAGCATTCTTTTATTACTAGTCCAATATCACTGCATGTAAACCTAAATACTTTTACCTATTTAGATAGATCTTGTCAAATGAGATTTTTGAGAGTTGGAATCAACTCAAAAGCATTCATGGTTGATTTTTGAAAAAAAATTGAAGTTGGAAAAGTATCTGTCTTTTTATTTTTAGTATAGGTGATCTATAGTTTCAAATGGTTTGAATCCAACGGTCTTGGATAGATAATTTGAATACCTTTCTAACAAAATTGGAATCACGCAATTTGGTTTAGTGAATATCTTTGAATTGATTTTTGAATCTACTGACAGAATCCGGTTTTAACTAAAATAGAAAAAATCTATTTGAATCTACAGGCTCTGCGCGGGAAACTAAATGGGCCGCCCCAACTGCACTGTGCTGGCGCAGTGGGCTGCTGTTAGGATGGTCCCATACGTCAGCGACTATATTAACCCGAAATGGTATCTTTCAATCTCAGCCCTACGATTAGAAGTAAGATCTACGGCTGAGGTTCGTCGTCTCCGGCGAACAGCTCCGACAAGATTCTAACCCTAACACGGCGGTGGGGGTCGTGTCAGGCTCACCTGGGCTCCAACTATGGTCGGCGATGGGGGCGAACAACGTTGTAGACGACGGCGGTTCGAATGGTGGTCGCGATGGCTCCTGGGATGGTCGCAATCAACGGCTCCCTTCCTCCTCTACAGCGGCGGACTCGGGCTAAATTCCAGCGGGCTGGTGCTCTCCTTGCTCCTGGGAGAGGTGTGGGAGGTGTCTGAGAGAGAGAGGGGAGTGAAATGGTGTGGCTAATTGGGGCTGGGCGGCCTCTATTTATACACCGGCGAGAGGGACAGGGCGGCATGGCTCGGGCTCGTCTAAGACGTCACTGTAGTGATCTAGCGGCATGGCTGAGGGTAGGGGTCGATGCGGTGTTTCCGGGCGGTCGTCGTGCGATTGATGGCGTGGCAAGGGGCGGTCGAGAATGGTCGAGAACGGTGGTGCTCTGGGCAGAAACAGCGGTGTTTGATATGGCGCACAGTGGCTACAGTCCACGTGGCGGCGAACGGGCCTGTCTGGGGGGTAGCTAGGGTCACGGCGAGTGCGGGCACGCACGATGAGGGGGAGATGCGGCGTGTGCACGCGTGTCGGCTACGGTGCTCTGGCGCGCTCTTGGCATGGCTGGCAGAGAAATGGGCACGACGCTTGTGGGTGGTCCATGGCGTGTCTACGATCGAGGGGTGGACAGAGGGTGGCGGTGGATGGTCGCCTGTCTCCTGGGCATCGTGGGAGAGGGCGACGCGGTCTGTGGCGAGCGGGGCTTGGTCGACTGGCGCGGCAAGCTCGGGCGGCGCGACACTGGTGCAAACGGCCAAGGGGGAGCTGGTCTGCGCTGCTAGGCACTAAGGGAGACCAGGGGAGTGAAATGAGGGGCTAGTGGCAAGTGATCACTACTCAAAACAGTAGAAGTTAGGCAAATGTTTTTCGTGTCTGCCAGGTGCTCGACGAAATGCCCGCATGAACACAAGATTTGAATTTTTGGCTAAATTTTGGTGAGTGTGTTTGTCACATTCTTGAGTGTCTATGATTTCTTGGAAAAGTCAAGTGGAATTGGTTTGAGTGGTTTTTGCAAAATGGTGATCTATGCATATGAACTTGATTCAATTTTGAATTGTCCTTTAAAATGATTTGGGAATTGTTTCTGTTGGTTTGTAAGGTGGGATTGGGTTCACTTTTACTTGGTCTAGCAAGGGGTGAAAAGAATTGATAAAGTTTATAATAGAAATCTTTTACTAGAAACACCCAAAGTGGTCTAGTGGTTAATTTTGGTCAAAATGACCATTTGATCATATGATTCATATTTGAATTTCCTTTCTTTGGATTTTGTTTGTAATTGGCCTAGATGATGTAGTATTCATCTTTAAACCATTCCTTATCATTTGTAGCAATCAAACATGGCAATTGCACTCTTTCATTCACTAATGCAATTCACACATACACTCATATTCAATTTAATAATAAAAGTTTTTGTTAACCCTAAACTTGGGTTATTAGAACTTGATAAACCCGATTAATATTTTTGGGGTGTTACAAACCTTCCCTCCTTAAACAAAATCTCGTCCCGAGATTTAAGAAAAACTAGGAACTAAAGAGATTTGGAAACTCAGTCCTAATGTAATCTTCTCGCTCCCAAGTGGTTTCTTCTTCAGTATGGTTGCTCCACTAGATCTTGAGAAACTTTATACTTCGGGTCCTGGTGGTTCTGAAGGCTTCTTCCAAAATACGAATGGGTACTTCACGATAAGTTAGATCCTTGTTGATATCTATGGCTCGGTGATCGATGTTCTTGAACACTTCGCTCTTTTCCGGAACTTCTAGGCATTTGCGAAGTAACGAGATATGGAACACATTATGTATGGATGACATCTCCTCTGGCAGTTCCAGTTGATAATATACTTCTCCTCGGTGATTCAAAATCTTGAAGGGTCCAATATATCTGGGGGCTAACTTCCCCTTCAGTTGAAAACGCTGCATTCCTTTTAAGGGGGCTTGTTTGTTTGCGGTACCAAAGTTCGCAGACCAGCGCATGGCGGTACCTAAGTTGCCTGAAATTACCGCGTTTCGAAAATTTGGGCCGCCAACTACTAAGAGGGGCCATTTCGAGGCAAACTCATCTCACCCTTGCCAAATACAAACATTCCGTTAAACCGCCCCGTGAAGTAGACGGTCGGGACCCACATGTCGGTCATCTGTCCATGACGCGGGCGCCAATGCGGCAACCTCTTAGGCAAATCGAGTAGCTAAGTGGATTGGATGCGTTGACCAATTTCACAAATCCATTCCCAGCTTTCCCCTAGCACCGGCGGCGTCGGAATCCACCCTCCAGGCAGGACGATCCCTTCGGACATTTGACTTCCGGGGCCAAGTTGCTGCGCCCAGTTGCTGCGCCCAGTCGCTGATACCGAGCTCCAATGGCGCATGCCGTAGCCGCCGTTGTGAGGCTCTAGCCCACCTCCGCTGCCGACGAGCCGAGCAGTTCGGAGGATGGCAGATCCTACTATCAAGGAAGAAGAAGTTCTGGCTACAAGCGGGTGAGCTACCCTTCTCTTTGCTATTCACACTAATTACAACTGCTAGCTGGATACTGAACCTCAAATTGTTCGTTAGCCCAACGTTGACAAACATATTTTGTCCACAGTTTTCTGTCAAGTGGGATCTGCGTGGACCCCCTTACCTGGTTACGGTAGTCCTCTACAGGTACGACTCCAAGGGCAAGTGGTATAGAAGCCATTATTTCACGATGGAAGAAGCGCCTGCACAGATCTGCACTATATCTGGTATGGTTGCTGCTCTGTGTAATCATGTTGAAGTATGGCCGAAGCAGACTGCAAAGTTCAGCTTCATGGATGAACGTGGCATCATGGTTCCTATAACGTGTGACAGTCAGCTAATTGGATTGATGAAAAGGTATGCTTCGGATTGCATGTTTGAGCTGAATTGTGATGTACTAGATGTGGAAGCTGCTGCAACTGGGAGTCACCCTTCTATTCTTGGACAGGGTGGTTGCTCGAACCCAATTAGCTCCTGGTAAGCAAAGGTCGCTTGGGGTTCGTATGTTTGTGCTGAATTGTAATTTTTGTTTTATTCACTCTATAGATATTGGGCAGTTATGCAACAGTCTTGTTTTTTTGACAGGAAGCGCCGCAAGGTTAGAAACATGACTGCTGGGTCAGTCATTTTGTTGCCCGAAGAAATTAAAAATGAGTGGAAAGATGATGCTAGACACGATTATGGTGCCCATTGTACCGGCGATGCAGAGTACGTGAAGCTAAGAAAATTGGCACCGAGGAAGAGGAAGAAGGCAGGAAATGAAGAAGCCAGTGGACGAGAAGGCTTGGCACCCAGGCTGCAGAAGAAGGCTGCTGGCAATGAAGATGCATAGTAATGTGTTGAACTTGAGCCTATATATGTAATTCTGTTAAATTCTGGAGCTCTGTGTGTGGCACGTTGCTGGGCCAAACAATCTACCCACGTTCTCTGAGTAAAATGTAGTGCGACTTAGGGTTTGGAAACGCCCAAGTCAGTAGTTGAATCTGAAATAGTGATTGTGCCACTGCTATCTGAAAACAAGGATCCACCGGTTCCACGATTGCTGAGGGGCAGGAGGTCTCCAAATACGACGGAATGTAAGTGGCACATAAATAAATTATTTAAGCTGCCACACTCCACAAAGCAGCAACTTATTTCAGATGCTGCACAACGACATGGCAACATAAACAACAATGTTCTAACCGATAATGCCCAGATGAGGAGGAAATCGGTACCACTTTCTGGCCTAATCTTGAGCCCGTCTATCTCACCGGCTCTCTGCTCCTGCATCCCCTGCATCTGGCTAAGCTCCCGGATCTCTAGTAACTGGGTGTACGTGCTTCCACTTTATAAATTGTGGTTGTGCCATTTGCATGCGGCCAAATCCACGTAGATTACGTTTAAACAAACCACCAATGCCATTTGGTCCATGGTCATGTTCCCAATCCGGGACAGAGATCTAAATCGAAGCAGAAATTGATCTAAATCACAAATTCTTCCACAAATTAATCAAGACAGAGATCTAAATCGAGGCATTTCATTAATTCAACCACAAATTCTTCTAAACAAAGGTGCGATTTCACATCCTACATTAATTCAACCACTAGTCAACAATTTCACTTCCGCTGCCGCTGTCCTCCGAGCCGCCGGCTTCCTCGTCTTCGTCGGACGAAACCTCCAGGATTTCCGCATTGTACGCGAGACGGAGCACCTCTTCGTGGCGAGCGGCGGCGATGACAGTGAACTTAGTTCATCTAGGGACGGACCAGAACCTCTCCCGCCCTTCTCAGTTGCGGAGATCCCGGTGCACCACGCACCCATAAACGATGCGGTTGCCAATCTTGGCCTTCCGCTCCTTCTTGAACAGCGCTGGCCAGTACGGGCTGGCCGCCGCGTACCGGGGCATCACCCTCTTCCATGCGGGCATCTAGCGGCGGCGCGCCGCGATTTTGCTCTCCATCATGGCTCCGCCGGGGACGAGGAGCGGAGCCACCAGCACCCCCGCATAGCTGATGCGCCATCCGTGGGGCACCGTCACGGCCGGCGGATTGAGGATGTCGAAGTGCGCGAACATCATCGCCTCATAGAATTTCAGCGAGGGCATCTCCTCAGCGGCGCGGTGGAGATTGGAGAGGGTGCGAGGGGGTGGACGACAAAGCGACAACACGGTGGAGATTGGAGAGGGCGAGGGGATGGGCGACGAAGCGATGAGCTGTGGCGCCTCCTATTTGTACACGAGGACGACGAAGCGACGGGCGGAATATCCAAGGGGCATTGGTCAGACAAAAGGAAGTAATGCAGGGTTAAGACAGATTAACGAGCGACCAATTTTTTTACTCCCAGGACTCCGGGGCCAATAGTTCAGACCACTAGGTCATCAAGTACAACTATTACAACTTAAAAAAGGCACGGAGCTTAAGCTAAATAGAACTAGTTATCACACATCTCCTTGATCTTCCTAATCTTAGCCCTATGCGCATCTTCCTGCGAGAGCAAGGATCGAATCGTCTGCTCCTTCCTTTTAGCATCTTCCTTGCACAGCTTCAATTGTTTCTCTGCATCTTTCCTCATGCACTTGTTAATACTCGTAGTTGTGAACTACAGTACTTTGGCCTGGTGAAGATCCTTCCTTACTTGAGTCAGTTCTTGCTCTGCTTTAGCCTTCAGGGCCAACGCCGCGTCCCTCTCCTTCTCGACTTTGCTAACCTTGTCTTCCACCCCCATGAGATCTCACTTATGCTTGGTCGTGTCAACTGGTTCCCATAGCTTCATCTCAACACTTTCAAGAAGTGAGCTGAATGCGGATTCTTTCAACTCAACAGTCATTTCCCATAGTTTGTCCAGTGTTTTCTGCATCGATTTTGGGCTACTCTGGATCTACCCATTTGACAACACCACAACTTCCGCCTCGCATCATTGCACGATGTCCTTGACACCGTAGAAACCTCCTGCCTGCGTTTCGTCCTTCGAACGCTACAAATTTAGCAGGCACATATCCATGTTTACATAGCAGAGGATTGTCTTCATCCGCTAAACCGTGATAGTCGGCGTCATACATCGTCTGGTTGGCTTAACACATCATACGCGCATGAGTAAATGGAGTAGATATGGCTCAAAAAATAGATAACTGGCCATGGATGATAGAGATAGAGATGAGACAACTCACATCGAAATCACCGTCCTTGTCGTCACGATGCGTTTCCTCGCCGTCTTCCCTTGAACCCATGGCGAGAGGGGAGGGGGGTGGCTGCCGGAGAGGGGATTGGGATGGAGGCTCCGTCGGCTTGCGGCTACTGCAGGATGGGAGTGAAGTGGGGAATGTGGCTTCGAGGGGAAGGAAGAGAAGTACAGGGAGGAAGAGAAGTAATGGGGAAGTGACACTGGGATATGGCCCGCTCAACACGTGAGTCGTGACACTCGCAATAGAGGAGCCCCCAGTGTTGCCAGTTTGTCCAGAGCAAGCGTGGCTAATCATGCCGCAGAACAGACTACTCGCGGATCAATCTCACGAAAACCATCCCAATCGTCCAAGCGCCCTGATCGAATGGTATGTAACAATCGTCAAGCAGAACAACTGTGTTAGGGCGTGCCTTCTAGAAGACTCGGTCTAACGCTAAGGTTAGGGCTCTCTTAAGGTTAATTAGTATCCATATGCGGTTTATGAAAAGAACATGCATCCAATGACACTGGTGGATGTAGCTGTGGTTAATGATAAGAGCAGACATGCAATGACACTGGTGGATCCATGTGTGGTTAATGAGAAGAACACACATGCAATGACACTGGGTGTGGTTCATGATATGGTTTGTGAGAAGAACACACATGCAATGACTCTAGCTATGGTTAATGAAAAGAGCAGACATGCGATGACTCTAACTGTGGTTCATGAAAAGAGCAGACATGCGATGCCACCGGTGGATCCATGTGTGGTCTATGAGAGGAACACACATGCAATGACACCGGTGGATCCTTACGTGGTTTGTGAGAATAACACACATGCAATGACACTGGTGGATCCATATGTGGTTTGTGAAAAGAACACACATGCAATGACACTGGGTGGATCCATGTGTGGTTCATGGAAAGAACACACATGTAATGACACTGGTGGATCCATGTGTGGTCTGTGGGAGGAACACACATGCAATGACACTGGTGATATGTGGTCTGTGAGAAGAACAAACATGCAATGACTCTAGCTGTGGTTCATGAAAAGAGCAGACATGCGATGACACTGGTGGATCCATGTGTGGTTCATGGGAAGAACACACATGCAATGACACTAGGTGTGGTTCATGATATGGTCTGTGGGAAGAGCACACATGCAATGGCTCTGGTGATATGTGGTTTGTGAAAAGAACAGACATGCAATGACTCTAGCTGTGGTTAATGAGAAGAGCAGACATGCAATGACACTGGTGGATCCATGTGTGGTTAATGAGAAGAACACACATGCAATGACACTGGGTGTGGTTCATGATATGGTTTGTGAGAAGAACGCACATGCAATGACTCTAGCTGTGGTTCATGAAAAGAGTAGACATGCGATGACTAACTGTGGTTCATGAAAAGAGCAAACATGCGACGCCACCGGTGGATCCATGTGTGGTCTATGAGAGGAACACACATGCAATGACACCGGTGGATCCTTACGTGGTTTGTGAGAATAACAAACATGCAATAACACTGGTGGATCCATGTGTGGTCTATGAAAGGAACACACATGCAATGACACTGGGTGGATCCATGTGTGGTTCATGGGAAAAACAGACATGCAATGACACTGGTGGATCCAAGTGTGGTCTGTGGGAAGAATACACATGCAATGACACTAGTGATATGTGGTCTGTGAGAAGAACACACATGCAATGACTCTAGATGTGGTTCATTAAAAGAGCAGACATGCGATGACACTGGTGAGTCCATGTGTGGTTCATGGGAAGAACACACATGCAATGCCACTGGGTGTGGTTCATGATATGGTCTATGGGAAGAACACACATGCAATGACTCTGGTGATATGTAGTTTGTGAAAAGAATAGACATGCAATGACTCTAGCTATGGTTAATGAGAAGAGCAGACATGCAATGACACTGGTGGATCCATGTGTGGTTAATGAGAAGAACACACATGCAATGACACTGGGTGTGGTTCATGATATGGTTTGTGAGAAGAACACACATGCAATGACTCTAGCTGTGGTTCATGAAAAGAGCAGACATGCGATGACTCTAACTGTGGTTCATGAAAAGATCAGACATGCGATGCCACCGGTGGATCCATGTGTGGTCTATGAGAGGAACACACATGCAATGACACCGGTGGATCCTTACATGGTTTGTGAGAACAACACACATGCAATGACATTGGTGGATCCATATGTGGTCTGTGAAAAGAACACACATGCAATGACATTGGTGGATCCATGTGTGGTTCATGGGAAGAACACACATGCAATGACACTGGTGGATGATGGCTCAATGCACGGCGCCCAGAAAAATGCTTGATGGCGGTGTTGATGTAGAGCTTGTTGGGAACCCCAAGAGGAAGGTATGATGAGCACAGCAGCAAGTTTCTCTCAGTTATGAAACCAAGGTTTAATCGAACCAGTAGGAGCAAGGAAACACCCCAAAGGTGTTACTAGTTGAGCTTTGGCAGGGTGCACTACCGGTGCTAGTAGCAACGTGGAGACCTGCACAACACAACCATAGAACTTTGTCCCCAACTTGCGATGAGGTTGTCAATCTCACCGTGTTTTGTGGAAAACAAAGGATTTAAACGTATCGAATGGAAAGAAGTAAAAGTTTGTAGAAAGTAAACACAAAAAGTAAACAGTTTATATATTGTATGTAAAAGACAAGGACCGGGATCCATAGTTCACTAGAGGTGGCTCTCCTTAGATAGATAACATGCTGGGTGAACAAATTACAGTGGGGCAATTGACAAACACCGAGAAAGCAATACATGCATATACTAATCATCTTGACTCCTTTGAGACTTGATTGGGCATTACAACATAATACATAGACCGCCATCCAACTGCATCAATGACTAATAATCCACCTTCAGGTTATCATCCGAACCCCCTCCAGTATTAAGTTGCAAGCAATAGATTATTGCTTTACGAACTGCATGTAAAGTAAACAATACGATTATTCTATGAACAAATGATTGTTGTTTTCTCCCTAGTAGCAACAACACATCTAGTACTTTAGAGATTTTTGTCACTTCCCCAGATTACCAGAGGCATGAACCCACTATCGAGCATAAATATTAACTCTTGGAGTTGCTAGCATCTACTTGGCCAAGATAGCTACTAACAACGGAAAGCATGCAAGATCTCAAATAAAAAAGACATGATAGAATCAATAATCAATCTGGAATAGCATCTCAATATCCATCGGATCCCCGCAAACACAACATGTATGAATTACAAAAAGATGATCTTGATCATGAACGGAGCTCACAAGATCTAAACATGAAAGCACAAAGGAGGAGAAACCAGCCATCTAGCTACTACATGGATCCGTAGTCCAAAGATGAACTACTCACGCATCACACCGGAGGCTTGCATGGTGATGAAGAAGGCCTCCAGGGTGAATTCCCCTCTCTGGCAGGGTGCCGAGAAGAGCATCAGATCCCTCCCGATCTAGGTATGGAGATGACGGCGGCTACAGACTCTTTCGTGGATTTTTGATCGGGTACTTAGGGTTTTCGTCCCGAGGGCAATATATAGGCGGAAGGAGAGGACGAGGGGGTGTCGGGAGCGGCCACACCATCCCCTGGCGCGGGCCAGGCCTGGCCGCGCGACCAGGTGGTGTTGTGGCTCCCTGGCCCTTCTCCGTCTTGTATTCTGGCACTTGATCCCTTCCGGAAAAATAGGCACTTTGGCTTTTGTCCCGTCCAATTCCGAGAATATTGATTTTCTGACTTTCTTGGAACCAAAAACAACAGAAAACAGGTAGCTGGCACTATGGCTCTTGTTAATAGGTTAGTCCAAGAAATCATATGAAAAGTACTCCAAAGTTGGAACAAAACACAAGAAAGTGGATAAAACCAAGCATGGAACATCAAAAATTATATATACATTTGCAATATATCAACATCCCCAAGCTTAACTCCTGCTCGTCCTCATGTAGGTAAGTGATAAAAAGAAAGAATAATTTTTGAGGTGACATGCACCATCAAAGACTTGATCAAAGTATTTGCAAAACATTCAAAGCTGGGATCAAAGTACTTCAATCATAACATGAAAGACAAAGTTCTAGCAATAAGCAAAGAAACTATGATGCAACATGAAAAGGCACAAACAAAAGATTCATGAATAACATGCTTTGCAATATGTTTGTTTGTTTCACATAAAGAAAACATAGCATAATAGTATTCAGCTTGTCCCTCAATAGAGTAGCAAATATAAATGCATAGGACACCTTCAAAAGTTCATAAGAGTGACTAGATACAATAGTTTCAAACAAGCAATAACAAGTTATGCATCAATCAACTAGTCTTGGGACAATGCACATAGAACTAAGAATGGCCACTATGCTCTCAAAGTAACTGCATAAAGATAGAAGGTGGAGACTCAATATAAAGGTGGAAGAAAGGCCTTTTGTAAAAAGAAGTAGGGATTCAAGTCTCATAAAGATCTTCCAAAAATTATGGTACTTGTAGCTTTCAGC
Organism: Avena sativa; assembly: GCA_916181665.1. Taxonomy (NCBI): domain Eukaryota; kingdom Viridiplantae; phylum Streptophyta; class Magnoliopsida; order Poales; family Poaceae; genus Avena; species Avena sativa. Next base: position 371,320,643 of record OV702290.1, read on the forward strand.
TCTCATTGCCCCTATCATAAGCATCTTGAAGGTGATTAAGGTTAAAGTGACACAACTAAGAGGATATGCTTGACAAGGTATAAACCGAAATCTCATGCCCCTTACTTACGAAGACCGATCCTCATGCTACTCAACTTTAGTCACGAGTAAGCTCTTGTCATTGTAAGTATAGGTGTATCATTAAGAACCGCCAACGGGGTACCCCTTGCACATGATACGGGAGCTTTCCCATAATCAAAATGACAAGGCAAGCAGACAATGAGCATCTCAGCGATCTTTTTATTTGCTATTTGCATAGGTTTTTATTGAGGATGCTTCATAGAGTGCTCATTATGGTGATGCTGCAAGTTTCCACCATGATTAGGCATGGCTTAGGCTAGCGGCCCAGGCGTTTCTCTAACACACATACAAACTCCATGATCTTACAAGTTCCACTTTTATTTCACACCGCCGGGATCCGTAAGCAAAAGAACATGATATCAACGGGGTACAAAGTACAAGTGCAATGTTGAAAGCGTCCCCCATGGTACATGGTTCTGCTAATTTCAACTTATAAAGCGCAATCATATACGCAACAAAGAAGGACCCAATGGTTCAAGTTTATTAGAGGCAAAAAGTAAAGTGTGCCATCAAGTTCGTGAGAACTTTAACCACTAGTTTTCTCATAACAAGTGGAAGGTAAACAAAAGCATGAATATACTTGGAATAGCATAAGCTAGTAGGTAGGTATGGTGGACTCTTTGGGATAACTTGGTTTAGGGAGTTGGATGCATGAGTGGAACTCATACTTTGTTGTGGAGGCTAGCAAAAGACTGGGAGCGACAAACTAAGAGAGCAATAATGACCATAATCATGCAGAGCGACAACACATCATTGATCAAACCATAAAGTGATACTACAAGTTGAAAACTAAAGGATCATAAAGGCTATGGTGACTTGTTATAGTCATAACATGGTGTGAGCATGTGCCAAGTCAACCCAAATAAAGCATCAAAGGAGAATATCACTATACTATGCTTTAATATGCTAAAACAACGCATGATTCATCCAAGGCACATTAAGAAATCTCAATTCTTTATAGCAAGTCATGCTACAGCAAAGAATACTAAGCATAAAGCCAAAACAATATCAAGCATGGCATGACAAATCATAGGCCATAGTCAAAAACGAGCTCTTTTTACCACAAAAGTATGAACTTTCCTACTCTTTTCCAAACCAAACCAAACCATTTGCAAACAAAAACCATATGCAAACAAAAGTATGAAAGAGGGGGTACAACCAATTTATTCAGAAAACTAAGCAAACCAAGCAAACAAAAAACCAAAACGAAAACGAAAAAGAAGACGCTCCAAGAAAAACACAACTGTGCATGAAACAATAAAAATGAAGCGTTTGGAAGAAACCTGGAATTTTTATTGATGAAGAAGGGGATGCCTTGGGCATCCCCAAGCTTTGACGCTTGTACTTCTTGGATATTTCTTGGGGTGACATGCGTGGCATCCCCAAGCTTGAGCTTTAGTCCATCCTTCATCTCATTACTCATTCCTTCCATACATCTGAAAATTTTCCTTCATACAAAACTTCACACAATCTCATTAGCAACATTAGTGCACTTAAGATAAATAAGTCTCAAGGTTCAGTTTTAACACCAAATAAACTTCCATTAGAACACTAGCTACTGTAGCACTTCCCTCAAAAAGCTCAATTCCCCAAAAGAACTCGAAAAGGAACCAACAAGAAGCAAATGTAGAAAATGGCAGAAATCTGTCAAAACAGACCAGCAGGTAAAGACGAATTTTTTCGAAGACCTTATGTTGCTCAAATCAAAAAGTGTTGAACTAATGAAAGTTATATAAAAACCTGGAGCAGAAGCACAAAAAATTACAGCTCAATCCGACATACAGAGTTCTCTCAGGAATGTTTACGGTGAAGCACAAAAATCTGTTTCGGGACAGCAACTTTCCCAATCATTACTTCACTCTCATTAGAGGTTACTCTTGGCACAAAAAGCAAATAAAAAGGATAAGGAGCGGTTATTACTGAGATAATAACTTCCAAGACTCATCTAAAACTCTTGGGTTATCTCCCAACAAGTACTTTTCTTTAACGCCTTTAAGTTAGGCATAAGAAGCAAAGAAAGAATCAAGTGTTCTCAAATGAAAAAGCATTAAGACCAAATTTTGTTTTCATAGGAGAAGCAAAAGAAATCTTTTCTCTCTTTTTAGGGAAGCGTTCTATACCTTTCTTGAGTGGGAGTTGATATTTAATGGTGCCTTCTTTCATATCAATGATGGCACCAACAGTTCTAAGAAAAGGTCTTCCCAAATTAATAGGACAAGAAGCATTGCATTCAACATCCAAAACATAGAAATCAACGGGGACATAGGAATTGTTAACCATAATAAGAACATCATTAAGACTCCCCATGAGTTTCTTTTTAGCATTATCATCAAGTGGGACATTCAAATAACAATCTTTAAGAGGAGGCAAATCAAGCATATCATAAATCCTTCTAGGCATAATAGAAACACTACTATCAAGATCACATAAAGCTTTGAAATCAAAGTCATTCACTTTCATATTAATGATGGGTTCCCAACCATCCTCTTATTTTATAGGAATAGAAGCTTTATGTTTCATATTTTCTTCCTTAATCTTTATGAGAGCATCGATAGTGTGTTTTGTAAAGGCCATGTCCATAGCACTAGCATTAGGACTTTTAGCAAGCTTTTGTAGGAACTTAATAACTTCAGAGATGTTGCAACCATCAAGATCAAAATCAACTTTATCATCTAAAGTAGTAGAACTATTACTAGCCTCAATACTAGTGGTGGTAATAGTAGAAACACTAATGTTTCTAGCCATTTCATCTTCTCTTTCCCACTTAGTATGTAATTCAGCTAATAGTCTAACATTTTCATCAATTCTTACTTGTATGGCATTAGTAGCTGCAAAGGGATTCTCATTAGTTTCAGGTTTAGCAGCCATTTTATTAATCAATGAAGATTTAGCTCCAGATAGAGATGATATATTTCTTTCAGCATTAGAGAGTTTCAATTGTAAACTAGGAATTTCCCTATTTAGACTCTCAAGCTGATGGGCTAATGTTCTTCAAAATGATAGATTGTTACTCCATAGTTTTAGTAAATAGCTTATTTTGCTCATATTGCATTTGCATGAAGTTTTTAGTGGCTCTTTCAACTTCTAAAATTCTTCCTTCACTAGGTAATTCAGATTTACCATTATAGCCATAAGTAGTATTAGGAGGATATGGCTTATAATTGTTGTTACCAAAATTGTTCCTATAAGCATTATTACCATAAGCATTGTTGCCAAAATTGTTATTTCTTATGAAGTTCACATCAACTTGCTCTTCTTGAGCAACCAAAGAGGCTAAAGGAACATTATCTGGATCAATATGGGCTTTCCCATTAACAAGCATAGACATAATAATATCAATATTATAACTCAAGGAGGAGGTTTCCTCAATAGAATTTACCTTCTTACCTTGTGGAACTCTTCAGTATGCCATTCAGAATAATTAACCATCATATTGTCCAGAAGTTTTGTTGCAGCACCCAAAGTGATGGTCATAAAGGTACCTCCAGCTACAGAATCCAATAGGTTCCTTGAAGAATAGTTCAATCCTGCATAAAAAGTTTGGATGATCATCCAAGCAGTCAGTCCATGAGTGGGAGAATTCTTTACCAAAGATTTCATTTTTCCCAAGCTTGAGCAACATGCTCATTATCAAGTTGTTTAAACTTCATTATTTCACTTCTCATGGATATAATCTTAGCAGGAGGATAGTATTTTCCAATAAAAGCATCTTTGCACTTAGTCCAAGAATCAATACTATTCCTAGTTAAGAAATTCAACCATTCTTTAGCTTTTCCTCTCAAAGAGAAAGGAGACAATTTCAGCTTAATAATATCTCCATCTATATCCCTATGCTTTTGCATCTCACAAAGTTCAACAAAGTTATTTAGATGGGAAGCAGCATCTTCATTACCAATACCAGAAAATTGTTCTCACATAACAAGATTGAGCAAAGAAGGTTTTATCTCAAATAAAGTATTTCAGCCACAGGTGGAGCAATAGGTGTGCTCATAAAATCATTGTTGTTGGTGCTAGTGAAGTCACACAACTTAGTGTTTTCAAGAGTAGTCATTTTTTTGGATTTTCAAATAAGAAAGCAAACTAGTAGAACTAATTTTTTTTGTGTTTTTTTAAGAACAAAACAAGCAAACAAAGCAAAAAGGAACTAAGCAAAACAAAAACAACAAAGTAAAGAGATTCGTTATGAGGGACTCCCCTTGTGAAGATGTCCTTGACTCCCCGGCAACGGCGCTAGAAAAATGCTTGATGGCTCAATGCACGACGCCCAGAAAAATGCTTGATGGCGGTGTTGATGTAGAGCTTGTTAGGAACCCCAAGAGGAAGGTATGATGAGCACAGTAGCAAGTTTCCCTCAGTTATGAAACCAAGGTTTAATCGAACCAGTAGGAGCAAGGAAACACCCCAAAGGTGTTACTAGCTGAGCTTTGGCAGGGCGCACTACCGGTGCTAGTAGCAACGTGGAGACCTGCACAACACAACCACATAACTTTGTCCCCAACTTGCGATGAGGTTGTCAATCTCACCGTGTTTTGCGGAAAACAAAGGATTAAACATATCGAATGGAAAGAAGTAAAAGTTTGTAGAAAGTAAATACAAAAAGTAAACAGTTTATAGATTGTATGTAAAAGACAAGGACCGGGATCCATAGTTCACTAGAGGTGGCTCTCCTTAGATAGATAACATGCTGGGTGAACAAATTACAGTGGGGCAATTGACAAACACCGAGAAAGCAATACATGCATATACTAATCATCTTGACTCCTTTGAGACTTGATTGGGCATTACAACATAATACATAGACCGCCATCCAACTGCATCTATGACTAATAATCCACCTTCAGGTTATCATCCGAACCCCCTCCAGTATTAAGTTGCAAGCAATAGATTATTGCTTTACGAACTGCGTGTAAAGTAAACTATACGATTGTTCTATGAACAAAGGATTGTTGTTTTCTCCCTAGTAGCAACAGAACATCTAGTACCTTAGAGATTTCTGTCACTTCCCCAGATTACCAGAGGCATGAACCCACTATCGAGCATAAATACTAACTCTTGGAGTTGCTAGCATCTACTTGGCCAAGATAGCTACTAACAGCGGGAAGCATGCAAGATCTCAAATAACAAAGACATGATAGAATCAATAATCAATCTGAAATAGAATCTCAATATCCATCGGATCCCCGCAAACACAACATGCATGAATTACAAAAAGATGATCTTGATCATGAACGAAGCTCACAAGATCTAAACATGAAAACACAAAGGAGGAGAAACCAGCCATCTAGCTACTACATGGATCCGTAGTCCAAAGATGAACTACTCACGCATCACACCGGAGGCTTGCATGGTGATGAAGAAGGCCTCTAGGGTGAATTCCCCTCTCCGGCAGGGTGCCGAGAAGAGCTTCAGATCCCTCCCATATAGGGATGGAGATGACGGCGGCTATAGACTCTTTCGTGGATTTTTGATCGGGTACTTAGGGTTTTCGTCCCGAGGGCAATATATAGGCGGAAGGTGTAACATCCCAAAACTTTAATCCAAGCTTAACAAGATCAAATCATCCAAAAATAGGGTTAACAAAAACTTTTCCAAATTTAAAATGAAAGCATTCATATGTGTATGCATTTAAAATAGGAGTTGTTTGAATTGCCATGATTGATTAATCCAATGCTTGTAAAATGTTTCTTAAGTGATTTAAACATCATCTACATCATTCCCAAACTTTTCTTAAGGAAAATCAAATCAAAAAGAATTAAAAAGAAGGAATGGTCATTTTGGCAAATTTAACTCTCATGCCTACTTTGGCTATTCCTAGTACTCAATTCTTAACAGAAACAATTCTTGATCTTTGCACCCCTTGCTAGTACACATAATGAGGTATTAAGGCCCACCTTTTGATCTGCTAAAGACATTCTGTTAACTATTTTAAATGACAGTTTAAAATTGAATCTAATGCATATGCATAGAACACCCCTATTTCAAAAACCATCTATTTGAGCTCCATTTTCAAAACCTTTGCAACCAGAGACTACCTATCACTAGTGGAGATCACTCAAAAATTTTGAAACCAAAATTCAAAACTTTCTTTCATGCGGCCATTTCATCAAACACTTGGCATGCATAATCTCACCTCTAATCCTAGCTCACTGTTTTGAACAGGGTTTTGCCCCCAATTGATCCTCTTTTATCTCCTCTGTCCCCTCCTAGTCTAACCAGACCCTTAACACCCCTCTCCCTTGTCCCTAACCCTCTTGCCATGTCAACCCGAGGGCATGGTCGCCGGCCAAACTTTGCCCCGCCGTAGCAGACCATCTCCCCCTCTCTTGCCATGTCTAGGGGGTATCCAGGAGCTCACCGCCACCCCCTGTCCCTTGCCCGAGCCCAGAGCAGAAGTGGACCACCGAGCACAAACCGCGCCCAGTGCCACCACACCATGCCAGTGCCGCCCCCAGAGCACGCTCTGTCCCCGCTCGGACAGACCACCCCTTGGCACCAGCCCGCGCCCGCCGCTCCACCTCGACCTGGAGAACACCCCAGACATCCCCGTTCGCCGCCCAAAGCCTCACAGCCACCGCTCGCCGTGGACATCGCCGCCTCTGCCTCTCAGAGCGCCACCTCGCCCAGACCACGTGCCACCGCCCCTACGCTCGCATTTAAGTTCTAGAGCACCGCCAGGGAATCGCCCATCGATCGCCACCCCCAGCCATGCCTCTACCTCGTCGTAGCCTTGTCGCCACCATCGCCTGCCCATCTCGCTCGGTCTCACCATCGGGCCTATAAAAGGAGCCCTCCCCAGCCTCTTCTCTCCACACTATTCCACTCCCCTCACCTCTCTGAACCTCACTCACCTCTAGCCGGAGCAAGGCGAGCTCTGCCTCGCCGCAATTGGAGCCGGAGCAGCCGCGGCCGGAGGAGAAGGGCGCCGTTGATTTTGACCACCCCAAGCTCCACCGCAACCGCGCCTCGCCTTGCCGTCGTCTTCCACGTCGTTTTCCCACCTCGCTGACCCCACTGGAGCCCTGGTACGCCCCCAGTAGACCCCCACCGAGCCGCTAGGGTTCGAGTTCGCCGGCGACCTGTTCGTCGTTGATGACGACCCTCAGCCGTTGATCTCGCTTCTAATCCTACGGCCCACAGTGCGCGTACCGTTTCGCGTTTTAAGTGCCGCTGACACGCGGGACCCCCCTGTCAGCTGAGCCCCGCGCCGCGGAGCGCCACTGGGTTAGCCCACGTCCTTTCCCGCACTAGCCCATCGATTCAAATCTGGATTTTTTCTTTTTTAGTTAAATCTAGTTTCTGTCCACTATTTCAAAAATCAATTCAGAGAGTTTTAGAAATCCAATTTGCATGAAACCAATTTTGTCTGAAAGGTATTAAAATGATCTATCCAAGCCCGTTCGATTTAATTCAATTACAGTTATAGATCTATCCTAATAAAAATAACAAAATAGAAGCTTTTGCAACTTGCAACATTTTTATAAAATCAACCAAGTTATCTTTTGAGTTGATTCCAACTCTCAAAAATCACATTTCTTCATATATATCTAAATATGTAATAATATTAAGGTTTACATGCAGTGGCTTTGGACTAGTACTAAAATAATGCTATATAGGCATTTCTAGTCACTTTAAATCATTAAATAATAAACTTAAACTAAAGTAATATTGATCCAACCTTTAAATTTCATTCCCACATGTTAGAATATCTGGTGAGGACATGTGTCCACATGATTCCATATTTTGGTGGTGAATATTAAATTTTAGTTAATATTTCAATGAGTACAAATTACTTTTCTAAAATAAAAAGGTTGAAACTATTGAATTAAGATTTTGTGATGCTTGTGGTGATAATAGATCATCAATTGTGTGTTTTAGAATGCTACTTAGCCTAGTTAAGTATTGTTTGGTGATTGTATACTCCCTATGTATTTATAGACGCTAGTACCGACCAAGCTTTCGAGGAGGAGGAGTTCTACCAAGAAGAAGAAGAAGAAAACTTCAACCACTGCACCAACCAAGGCAAGCTATTGTTAGCAAGCTAGAATTAAACTAGATGGTTTAGCAAAGATGCCTTAAGCATGCTTTGATCACACCCCTTTGACTATTAGTACCCCAAGTCTTACCTACAAGTTTTACCCCTCTTAGGTTATACAAAGTTCTTTACTTGTTTTGAAGGTAGCATAAAAAGTATAAAACTTGACCTACTTAGAAACCTTTAGATGTCATTCTATGGCATGAGATTAATCCCATCTTTCCACCTTAGTGAACACTCTTAACTTTATTTTAGAATAGATCAAAAACTTGAGTCACTTTAGATGGGAACACTTGGTGAAAATGAATTGTGAAAACCTTGGAATGATGAGTCATTATATTGAGATGTTTTGACATGTGTTGAGAGACACAACTGGTTTATGATGATGAAAATGATGAGGCATGAGCCTTAACCTTTTTATAAAACTGATGGTTGGATTCAGATGCGATACCATTCCAAATTTACCGTACAACCACATTACCTGAATTGGGTAAGGCTTAGCTAGAAATTTATATGCATTAGTATTAGTTCCCTCACTGGAGAGGTTTGAGCTGAGGCTACCTCTCAATGTTGTCCACCTATGCAGTGCCCAAGATGACTGATGGTCATGGTTGGGAGGCCATGCTCATAGGAGAGGTGCTTGTACTAGGGTGTGTAAAGGGACGGTTATGTTTGATTATCTGCATACTAAGTATGATGATTCAGGGTTATCCCTGATAGATGTATCGAATCTTGTGGTGAAAGTGTACCACCTCTGCAGAGTGTCAAACTATTCGAATAGCCGCGTCCGTGGTTATGGACAGTTGGAATGGCCATACTGTTTCGTTGTCAAATGTTTTCTAAATAACTTGAAATGAATGATGAACTTTGACTTGACCACAACAGGGTTGTGTTGATGATAATAGCTTCCCAGTTTAAGTGATTCTATAACTTTACTTTATCTTTCTTTGCTTCTGAACTCAGCTTAGGTTTCAAACTTAACTTTATGGTTAAACTTAGATTTAGCACTTTAACTTAGAATTATAGTACCTGTTAATAGTAGTTTGCGAGTACTTGAAGAGTACTCATGGCTTTTGTCCCTGGCTATTATCATGGCCAGACAATGAAGGAGATTATCAAGATGATGGTCAGCAGGACGGCTATGATAACTAGGACTATCTGCCTTCGTCAGCATTGCCTGTGCCCCTGAAGATGGACCCCACCGCTACGATATCTTTTATTTCCGCTGCTTGTTGTATTAAAGAATAGATCATGAGATCCTTATTTGTGTAAAACCTTATGTATGGTTTGTAATGGATGATGTACTGTGATATCCAATCCGTTATGTCTCGCAAAAATGGTAATCCTGGGATTGCGAGGTATGGCATAATGGGCATCTAGGATTAAAAATCCGGGTGTTGACAGAAGGAGAGGCTGAGTGGGTGCCGGGAGCGGCCACACCACCCCCTGGCGCGGGCCAGGCCTAGCCGCGCGGCCAGGTGGTGTGGTGGCTCCCTGGCCCTTCTCCGTCTCGTATTCTGGCACTTGATCCCTTCCGGAAAAATAGGCACTTTGGCTTTTGTCCCGTCCAATTCCGAGAATATTCATTTCCTGACTTTCCTAGAACCAAAAACAGCAGAAAACAGGCAGCTGGCACTGTGGCTCTTGTTAATAGGTTAGTCCAAGAAATCATATGAAAAGTACTGCAAAGTTGGAACAAAACACAAGAAAGTGGATAAAACCAAGCATGGAACATCAAAAATTATAGATACATTTGCAATGTATCAGTGGATCCGTGTGTGGTCTGTGGGAAGAACACACATGCAATGACACTGGTGATATGTGGTCTGTGAGAAGAACACACATGCAATGACTCTAGCTGTGGTTCATGAAAAGTGCAGACATGCGATGACACTGGTGGATCCATGTGTGGTTCATGGTAAGAACACACATGCAATGGCACTGGGTGTGGTTCATGATATGGTCTGTGGGAAGAGCACACATGCAATGACTCTAGTGATATGTGGTTTGTGAAAAGAATAGACATGCAATGACTCTAGCTGTGGTTAATGAGAAGAGTAGACATGCAATGACACTGGTGGATCCATGTGTGGTTAATGAGAAGAACACACATGCAATGACACTGGGTGTGATTCATGATATGGTTTGTGAGAAGAACACACATGCAATGACTTTAGCTATGGTTCATGAAAAGAGCAGACATGCGATGACTCTAACTGTGGTTCATGAAAAGAGCAGACATGCGATGCCACCGGTGGATCCATGTCTGGTCTATGAGAGGAACACATGCAATGACACCGGTGGATCCTTACGTGGTTTGTGAGAATAACACACATGCAATGACACTGGTGGATCCATGTGTGGTCTGTGAAAAGAACACACATGCAATGACACTGGGTGGATCCATGTGTGGTTCATGGGAAGAACACACATGCAATGACACTGGTGGATCCATGTGTGGTCTGTGGGAAGAACACACATGCAATGACACTGGTGATATGTGGTCAGTGAGAAGAACACACATGCAATGACTCTAGCTGTGGTTCATGAAAAGAGCAGACATGCGATGACACTAGTGGATCCATGTGTGGTTCATGGGAAGAACACACATGCAATGACACTAGGTGTGGTTCATGATATGGTCTGTGGGAAGAACACACATGCAATGACTCTGGTGATATGTGGTTTGTGAAAAGAACATACATGCAATGACTCTAGCTGTGGTTAATGAGAAGAGCACACATGCAATGACACTGATCGATCCATGTGTGGTTAATGAGAAGAACACACATGCAATGACACTGGGTGTGGTTCATGATATGGTTTGTGAGAAGAACACACATGCAATGACTCTAGCTGTGGTTCATGAAAAGAGCAGACATGCGATGACTCTAACTGTGGTTCATGAAAAGATCAGACATGCGATGCCACCGGTGGATCCATGTGTGGTCCATGAGAGGAACACACATGCAATGACACCGGTGGATCCTTACGTGGTTTGTGAGAATAACACACATGCAATGGCACTGGTGGATCCATATGTGGTCTGTGAAATGAACACATATGCAATAACACTGGTGGATCCATGTGTGGTTCATGGGAAGAACACACATGTAATGACACTGGTGGATCCATGTGTGGTCTGTAGGAAGAACACACATGCAATGACACTGGTGATATGTGGTCTGTGAGAAGAACACACATGCAATGACTCTAGCCGTGGTTAATGAAAAGAGCAGACATGCGATGACACTGGTGGATCCATGTGTGGTTCATGGGAAGAACACACATGCAATGACACTGGGTGTGGTTCATGATATGGTCTATGGGAAGATCACACATGCAATGACTCTGGTGATATGTTGTTTGTGAAAAGAATAGACATGCAATGACTCTAGCTGGGGTTAATGAGAAGAGCAGACATGCAATGACACTGGTGGATCCATGTGTGGTTAATGAGAAGAACACACATGCAATGACACTAGGTGTGGTTCATGATATGGTTTGTGAGAAGAACACACATGCAATGACTCTAGCTGTGGTTCATGAAAAGAGCGGACATGCGATGACTCTAACTTTGGTTCATGAAAAGAGCAGACATGCGATGCCACCGGTGGATCCATGTGTGGTCTATGAGAGGAACACACATGCAATGATACCGGTGGATCCTTACGTGGTTTGTGAGAATAACACACATGCAATGACACTGGTTGATCCATGTGTGGTCTGTGAAAAGAACACACATGCAGTGACACTAGGTGGATCCATATATGGTTCATGCGAAGAACACACATGCAATGACACTGGTGGATCCATGTGTGGTCTGTGGGAAGAACACACATGCAATGACACTAATGATATGTGGTCTGTGAGAAGAACACACATGCAATGACTCTATCTGTGGTTCATGAAAAGAGTAGGCATGCGATGACACTGGTGGATCCATGTGTGGTTCATGGGAAGAACACACATGCAATGACACTGGGTGTGGTTCATGATATGGTCTGTGGGAAGAACACACATGCAATGACTCTTGTGATATGTGGTTTGTGAAAAGAACAGACATGCAATGACTCTAGCTGTGGTTAATGAGAAGAGCAGACATGCAGTGACACTGGTGGATCCATGTATGGTTAATGAGAAGAACACACATGCAATGACACTGGGTGTGGTTCATGATATGGTTTTTGAGAAGAACACACATGCATTGACTCTAGATGTGGTTCATGAAAAGAGAAGACATGCGATGACTCTAACTATGGTTCATGAAAAGAGCAGACATGCGATGCCACCGGTGGATCCACATGTGGTCTACGAAAGGAACACACATGCAATGACACCGGTGGATCCTTACGTGGTTTGTGAGAATAACGCACATGCAATGACACTGCTGGATCCATATGTGGTCTGTGAAAAGAACACACATGCAATGACACTGCTGGATCCATGTGTGGTTCATGGGAAGAACACACATGCAATGACACTGGTGGATCCATGTGTGGACAATGGGAAGAACACACATGCAATGACACTAGTGATATGTGGTCTGTGAGAAGAACACACATGCAATGACTCTAGCTATGGTTCATGAAAAGAGCAGACATGCGATGACACTGGTGGATCCATGTGTGGTTCATGGGAAGAGCACACATGCAATGACTCTGGTGATACGTGGTTTGTGAAAATAATAGACATGCAATGACTCTAGCTGTGGTTAATGAGAAGAGCAGACATGCAATGACACTGGTGGATCCATGTGTGGTTAATGAGAAGAACACACATGCAATGACACTGGGTGTGGTTCATGATATGGTTTGTGAGAAGAACACACATGCAATGACTCTAGTTGTGGTTCATGAAAAGAGCAGACATGCGATGCCACCGGTGGATCCATGTGTGGTCTATGAGAGGAACACACATGCAATGATACCGGTGGATCCTTACGTGGTTTGTGAGAATAACACACATGCAATGACACTGGTTGATCCATGTGTGGCCTGTGAAAAGAACACACATGCAGTGACACTGGGTGGATCCATGTGTGGTTCATGGGAAGAACACACATGCAATGACACTGGTGGATCCATGTGTGGTCTGTGGGAAGAACACACATGCAATGACACTAATGATATGTGGTCTGTGAGAAGAACACACATGCAATGACTCTATCTGTGGTTCATGAAAAGAGTAGGCATGCGATGACACTGGTGGATCCATGTGTGGTTCATGGGAAGAATACACATGCAATGACACTGGGTGTGGTTCATGATATGGTCTGTGGGAAGAACACACATGCAATGACTCTGGTGATATGTGGTTTGTGAAAAGAACAGATATGCAATGACTCTAGCTGTGGTTAATGAGAAGAGCAGACATGTAGTGACACTGGTGGATCCATGTATGGTTAATGAGAAGAACACACATGCAATGACACTGAGTGTGGTTCATGATATGGTTTTTGAGAAGAACACACATGCATTGACTCTAGATGTGGTTCATGAAAAGAGAAGACATGCGATGACTCTAACTGTGGTTCATGAAAAGAGCAGACATACGATGCCACCGGTGGATCCATGTGTGGTCTATGAAAGGAACACACATGCAATGACACCGGTGGATCCTTGCGTGGTGTGTGAGAATAATACACATGCAATGACACTGCTGGATCCATATGTGGTCTGTGAAAAGAACACACATGCAATGACACTGCTGGATCCATGTGTGGTTCATGGGAAGAACACACATGCAATGACACTGGTGGATCCATGTGTGGTCTGTGGGAAGAACACACATGCAATGACACTAGTGATATGTGGTCTGTGAGAAGAACACACATGCAATGACTCTAGCTGTGGTTCATGAAAAGAGCAGACATGCGATGACACTGGTGGATCCATGTGTGGTTCATGGGAAGAGCACACATGCAATGACTCTAGTGATATGTGGTTTGTGAAAATAATAGACATGCAATGACTCTAGCTGTGGTTAATGAGAAGAGCAGACATTGAATGACACTAGTGGATCCATGTGTGGTTAATGAGAAGAACACACATGCAATGACACTGGGTGTGGTTCATGATATGGTTTGTGAGAAGAACACACATGCAATGACTCTAGTTGTGGTTCATGAAAAGAGCAGACATGCGATGACTCTAACTATGGTTCATGAAAAGAGCAGACAGACGATGCCACCGGTGGATCCATGTGTGGTCTATGAGAGGAACACACATGCAATGACACCGGTAGATCCTTACGTGGTTTGTGAGAATAACACACATGCAATGACACTGGTGGATCCATGTGTGGTCTATGAAAAGAACACACATGTAATGAGACTAGGTGGATCCATGTGTGGTTCATGGGAAGAACACACATGCAATGACACTGGTGGATCCATGTGTGGTCTGTGGGAAGAACACACATGCAATGACACTGGTGATATGTGGTCTGTGAGAAGAACACACATGCAATGACTCTAGCTGTGGTTCATGAAAAGAGCAGACATGCGATGGCACTGGTGGATCCATGTGTGGTTCATGGGAAGAACACACATGCAATGACACTGGGTGTGGTTCATGATATGGTTAATGAAAAGAGCACACATGCAATGGCACTGGTGGATCCATATGTGGTCTGTGAAAAGAACACACATGCAATGACACTAGTGGATCCATGTGTGGTTCATGGGAAGAACACACATGCAATGACATTAGTGATATGTGGTCTGTGAGAAGAACACACATGCAATGACTCTAGCTATGGTTCATGAAAAGAGCAGATATGAGATGACAATGGTGGATCCATGTGTGGTTCATGGGAAGAACACACATGCAATGACAGTGGGTGTGGTTCATGATATGGTCTGTGGGAAGAACACACATGCAATGACTTTGGTGATATGTGGTTTGTGAGAAGAACAGACATGCAATGACTCTAACTGTGGTTAATGAGAAGATCAGACATGCAGTGACACTGGTGGATCCATGTGTGGTTAATGAGAATAACACACATGCAATGACACTAGGTGTGGTTCATGATATGGTTTGTGACAAAAACACACATGCAATGACTCTAGCTGTGGTTCATGAAAAGAGCAGACATGCGACGACTCTAACTGTGGTTCATGAAAAGAGCAGACATGCGATTCCACCGGTGGATCCATGTGTGGTCTATGAGAGGAACACACATGCAATGACACCGGTGGATACTTACGTGGTTTGTGAGAATAACACACATGCAATGACACTGGTGGATCCATATGTGGTCTGTGAAAAGAACACACATGCAATGACACTAGTGGATCCATGTGTGGTTCATGGGAAGAACACACATGCAATGATACTGGTGGATCCATGTGTGGTCTATGGGAAGAACACACATGCAATGACACTGGTGATATGTGGTCTGTGAGAAGAACACACATGCAATGACTCTATCTACGGTTCATGAAAAGAGCAGACATGCGATGACACTGGTGGATCCATGTGTGGTTCATGGGAAGAACACACATGCAATGACACTGGGTGTGGTTCATGATATGGTATGTGGGAAGAACACACGTGCAATGACTCTAGTGATATGTGGTTTGTGAAAAGAACAAACATGCAATGACTCTAGCTATGGTTAATGAGAAGAGAAGACATGCAATGACACTGGTGGATCCATGTGTGGTTAATGAGAAGAACACACATGCAATGGCACTGGGTGTGGTTCATGATATGGTTTGTGAGAAGAACACACATGCAATGACTCTAGCAGTGGTTCATGGAAAGAGCAGACATGCGATGACTCTAACTGTGGTTCATGAAAAGAGCATACATGCGATGCCACCGGTGGATCCATGTGTAGTCTATGAGAGGAACACACATGCAATGACACCGGTGGATCCTTATGTGGTTTTTGAGAATAACACACATGCAATGACACTGGTGGATCCATATGTGGTCTGTGAAAAGAACACACATGCAATGACACTGGTGGATCCATGTGTGGTTCATGGGAAGATCTATCTTGGCATAATTTGATGTATGCCACGATGTATTTCATTGTACAAGACACTCACTTTCCATTTTTATACTACTCAGTATCTCCGTTGGTTTTATGTGGTATGTAGTACTACTCAGTTTTGCCCCCCTCTCTATCTTTCGTAGAAGCACAAACCTGTGCTCACCCTGTCTGCTACTCCCTGATTGGTTATCACAGTTGTCACGTGGATCGTGCACACCAACCGTTGATTCTGTGTGATCCAACGATGATTGTTGCACACGTCGTGCCCTTCACAGTACAGCGTGGCCCTAGCGTGAGACATCACAGACGTCTCCCTCAGCGAGACCTCTACAAGAAGGAGCACGATGCCGTCCATGGAAAAAGTTGTCGAGCGGTCATGTCATGTTTAATCAAGTCTGAAAAGCCTACTACTGCTACTACTACGCCACAACGCATGCGTCATCGAGTGCACGGTCGTTGATGGATAGCTGCAATATATTGCCACTTGATTTTAATAAGACATATCCCATTTTTTACGTAGCGGATCTCAATCTAACTTCTAACTGGGCCCGACCGTAAGAAGCTTGCACGCGCTAGCCGGAGACCGAAGAGCTGAGCTCGATGGGACCTAACGTCTCCGCCTTCATCAACACATCCCTCTACCCGATCTAGCACAACCCCATAAATCTCGCCATATAGCCACCTACCTTCCCCTCTACATTTCCACTTTTAACTATCGCCCATTTTAGGGCCGTGTCAAACTTCGTACATAGAAATTGTGTATGCGCCCTTTGCATGCGGCTCAAGACAGAACTGCCATGCATGGCCCGGGAAAAAAACGTGACGTACCGTGCGCGTGTCGCGGTGCACGGTGATGCAATGAAACGTGCCTTGCTTCCATCCACCTTAACTATAGAGCCCCTCTCCGCACACCCACTCCCACTCTCGCTCACTCTCCCCACGCAACCCTCTCCACTGTCCCACCAGCATCCACAAACTCCCGAGAATACCCCGTCCGTGCCGGCGATGACCGAGGAGGATAAGGTGGCCATCGTCGCCTCCGAGGCCGCTAGCAAGGAGGCCCCCATCTCCTCGCCGGCCCCCTCGACGCGTTGAAAGCAGCCGTCGTCCCTGTCCAGGCCCTAGTCGAGGCATCGATGGCAGCCGCCGTTCCCGTCCAGGCCCCTGTCCCCTCTACCGACGGAGCCGCCGAAGTGGAGCCCCCCACCGGTGAGGAGGCCCCCGCCGGTCACAAGCGGATCAAGCACTTCTGGGGCACCTACGATCCAGATAAGTACATCGCTCCGCTGAACCCCTATGACACCGGCATTGATGACCCATGGTCGGAGGTAACTAGGGTTTGCTCCCCTCCCCTGGTTCTTCTACCGTTCGCATCATTGGATGCTAGATGTTGGTTTGTTAGGATTCGCTTGTTCGCATTTCGATTGCTCGATCTTCTTACATCATCTACTCCCCCATTTTCCTTTTCTTCCAATAGGTTTCCGGCAGTGACGTCTGTAGTGATGACGAGTCCATACACACCAAGACTCGTCAGGTGCTGAGGAGGCTGCGGGCCAGCAAGTACGCCGCCTTCTTCAGGGGCGGCCCCTGGCGCTGCCCGTTTCGCAAGGGGATCACCTACAGTTGTGCGAGTGGCCCCGACCGCACCGACTTCCTCTCCTTAATGAAGCATGCAGAGGCCGCGGGCTCCAGCATCCACAAAGGCGGCGAGCGCGAGACCGTGAACATCAATGCCTACATCACTGAACACCGGGCTCTCGGCATTCACCTCCGAAACCTCCAGCGGTTGGCCATCAAAGAGGGTCGCATCACTCCAATCAGGCCCAAGGTCCCCAAGATCAAGGGACTAGGCAGCAAGAAGTGGAGGAAGCGTCAAATGGAGGAGGAGGAGAGGTGGAGGCACGGGCGCTTGCAGGATGTGCCTGCAGCTACGGCAGCTGTCGCTGCTGCTAAGCAGCTTCTTTCTAGCTAGTATATCCTATTTCTGGCTGAATGCATCGAACCTCGTTAAGCAACCTACTTTCTATCGCTATATCCTATTTAGTTGCGCATAGCTATATCTACATTTGTTTTGTTTTCTGAATAAATGTATTCTACCTGGTGTGATTTGTTGCTTTAGATTTGCTACCTGATTGGAGGCAAAAAGAGGTCCAAAAGGGAATGAATTATCGAAGAGAGAATCTTCTCTAGATTTGCTACCAATTTGGGCAAATATGAACATATCTGTTTAGCGAAAGAGGAAAAGGGTACTCTTTCAAACTGCCAGTTAATGAGCTACCATCTTGACGTCTCCCTCTACAAGAAGGAACATGATGCCGTCTATGGAAAAAGTCGTCGAGCGGTCATGTCACGTTTAATCAAGTCTGAAAAGCCTACTACTGCTACTACTACGCCACAACACATGCACCATCGAGTGCACGGTCGTCGATGGATAGCTGCAATTTATTGCCACTTGATTTTAATAAGACACATTCCATTTTTTACGCAGTAGCTTTCAATCTCACTTTCAACTGGGGCCCACCGTAAGAAGCTTGCACGCGCTAGCCGGAGGCCGAACAGCTGAGCTTGACGAGACCTAACATCTCTGGTTCATCGAGTCACTCGCAGTCATCAACACATCCATCTAGCAAATCTAGCACAACCCCACAAATCTCGCCGTACAGCCACCTACCTCCCCCTCTACATTTCTACTTTTAACTATCGCCAATTTTAGGGCCGTCTCAAACTTCGTACATAGAAATTGTGTGTGCGCCCTTTGCATGCGGCTCAATACAGAACTGCCATGCATGGCCCAGGAAAAAACGTGACGTACCGTGCGCGTGTCGTGGTGCACGGTGCAGTAGACTACGCGGCGCGTTGCACGGTGGTGCAACGAAACGTGCCTTGCTTCTATCTACCTTAACTATTGAGCTCACTGACCCCACGCATCCCTCTCCACTGTCCCACCAGCATCCGCAAACTCCTGCGAATACCCCGTCCATGCCAGCGATGGCCGAGGAGGATAAGGTGGCCATCGTCACCTCCGTGGCCACCGGCGAGGAGGCCCCCGTCTCCTGGCTATATCCTATTTCTGGCTGAATGCATCGAACCTCGTTAAGCAACCTACTTTGTATCGCTATATCCTATTTAGCTGCGCATAGCTGTATCAACATTTGTTTTGTTTTTTGAATGAATGTATTCTGCCTGGTGTGATTTGCTGCTCTAGGAAGCTACCTGATCGGAGGCAAAAAGAGGTCCAAAAGGGAACGAAATATCGAAGTGAGAATCTTCTCTAGATTTTCTACCAATTTGGGCAAAATGAAACATATCTGTTTAGCGAGAGAGGAAAAGGGCACTCTTTCAAACTGCCAGTTAAGAAGCTACCATCTTGACAAGCTACAAGACACATACATAAACATAACACAACAAGGGTTAAATTTATTTTACTAGTATCACTTGAGGCGCTAGACATCTTGGCAAGCTACTGAGTTCCACAAAACAGAAACATAACACTGACAAGTAAAATTTAATTCACTCCTCATCAGACCACTTGAGGCGCTTGCCATCATTCCTAGGCGACCAACTGTGACCATTCCAGGTACTCCACATCTCACGAACTGCTTTGTCCCACCTGGCTCTGACTTGGCTTCCCTATCTTCAGCGTCCTGCGACACAATTAGCGGTGCATCACAGGCCTGATTGTTGCCACTAGAAGATGCTGCCTCTTTGTTTGCCGCTTCAGCTGCAGCCTCTCCGTCAGCTGCTTCTTCAGATGCAAGCTCTCTTTCAGCTGCTTCTGCAGCCTCTCTGTCAGCTGCTTCAGATGCAGCCAATTTCTTTGCATATTCAGCTTCAAACTCAGCTATTCTGCATTTTCTACAAAGGGCTCCCCTAAGCTCGTCTTCCCTCTTGCAAATAGGGCAAAACACGAGGTAACGTAGAAAAAAATGTAACATCCCACAACTTCAATCCAAGCTTATCAAGATCCAAATCATCAAATTTAGGGTTAACAAAAACTTTCCCAAATTAAAAATGAAAGCATTCATGTGTATGAGCATTTAATTTAGGAATTGATTTGAATTGCCATGGTTCTGTAATTCCTTGCTTGTAAAATGTTTCTTAGGTGAAATAAACATCATCTACATCATTCCCAAACTTTTCCCAAAGAAGAACAACTCAAAATGAATAATTAAAGTGAATGGTCATTTTGGCCAAATTAACTATCATGCCTACTTTGGCTATTCCTAGTACTCAAAACTTAATAGAAACATGTGTGGATCTTTACACCCCTTGATAGTACACATAATGAGGTACAAAGGCCCACTTTGTGATCTGCTAAAATCTTTCAAATGCTAATTTTAAATGACAGTTTAAATTTAATCTAATTCATATGGGAAGATCCCACTATTTCAAAAACCACTCAAACAAGATCAATTTTCAAAACCTAAGCAACCATAGAGTCTCAAGCTTATGCCTAGCAAACCCACCAAAAATCTTTTCAAAATTCAAAAGTTTATTTCCTGCGGCCATTTAATCAAACACTTGGCAGGCAGGGTTAAACTCTAAACCATAGCTCACTGTTTTGAACAGGGTTTTGCCCCCATTTGATCTCCATTTAATCCTTTGGTCCCCTCATGATATAACCATACCATTAGCACCCCTCCCCTTGTCCCTAGCCACAGTGCCGAGCCACCCCGAGCACTAGCTCGCTGGCCAACCATGCACTCGCGCTAGCAGACCACCTCCCTCTCTCTCGCCGTGTCTAGGAGGTAGTCAGGACCTCACCGCCACCCTCTGTCCCTTCCCCGAGCCAAGCCCAGCAGTGGACCACCGAGGAGAGCCCGCGCCCAGTGCCACCGAGCCATGCCGAGCACGCGCCAGAGCGCCGCACCCGGCACGCGTGCACAAGCTGCCGCTCGACCGCAGCCCGCGCCCACCGCTCCGCCACGACCCAGGGAACACGACGGACACGCCCGTTCGCCGCCCAACGCATCACAACCACCGCTCGCCGTGGACATTGCCGCTTCTGCCGCTCAGAGCGCCAGCTGCCCCTGACCGCATACCACCGCCCCTATGCCCGCATTGAGTTCCTAGAGCACCGCCAGGAGACTGCCTATTGATCGCCACCCTCAGCCATGCCGCTAGCCGCCCGTAGCCATGTCGCCACCATCGCCTGCCCATCCCTCTCGGTCTCGCCGTCGAGCCTATAAAAGGAGGGCACCCCAGCCATTTGAAGCACACCACTCCACTCCCCTCACCTCACTGACCGTTCCCCACCTCTAGCCGGAGCAGCGCGAGCACTTGCTCGCCAGAATTCGGTTGGAGTAGCCCGCAGCAGAGGAGGAAGGGGCGCCGCTGATTGCGACCACCCCCGGAAATGCCTCGACCGTCCCTGAGCTCGCCGTCGACCACCAGTCTGTTTGCCCACCTCGCCAACCTTGCTGGAGCCCTGGTACGCCCCCTATGCACCCCCACTGAGCCGCTAGGGTTCGACCTCGCCGGCGACAGGTCCGTCGTCGACGACAAGCCACAGCCGTTGATCCTCAGTCTAATCTAACGGCCCACATCGCCCGTACCGCTTCGCGCGTTATGAGCCGCTGACCGGTGGACCCCCCTGTCAGTTGAGCCCCGCGCCACGGAGTGACACTAGGCTGGCCCATTAGAATTTCCCGCGCGACCCAGTTAGTTTGAATTAGGATTTTCCTTTTTAGTTTAAACTTAGTTCTGTCTCTGAGTTTGAAAATCAATTCAAAGAGTTTGACAAATCCAATTTGCATGAAACCAATTTTGCCTGAAAGGTTTTGAAATGATCTATCCAAGCCCGTTGGATTTAATTCAATTAGAGTTATAGATCTCTCCTAGTAAAAATAATAAAACAGAAGCATTTGCACCTTGCAACATTTTTCAAAATTCAACCATGATAGCTTTTGAGATGATTCCAACTCTCAAAATCACATTTCACCATACGTATCTGAATATGTAATAATATTAATGTTTACCTGCAGTGACTTTGGACTAGTACCAAAATAATGCTATATAGGCATTTCTAGTCACTTTAAATCATTAAGTAATGAACTTAAACCAAAGTAATTATGATCCAACCCTTAAATCACATTCCCACATGATAGAATATGTGGTGATGACATGTGTCCACATGATCCCATATTTTAAGTGGTGAATATTAAATCTTAGTTAATTTTTCAATGAGTAGAAATTACTTTTCTAAAATAAAAGGAGGAAACTATTGAATAAAACTTGTGATGCTTGTGATGATAATAGATCATCAATTGTGTGCCTTAGAGTACTAAGTAAACTAGTTAAGTATTGTTTGGTGATTGTGTACTCCGTATGTATTTATAGAAGATAGTACCGACCAAGCTTACGAGGAGGAGGAGTGCTACCAAGAAGAAGAAGAAAACTTCAACCATTGCACCAACCAAGGCAAGCTAGCACTATCCAAGTTAACCCTTGCAAGTTTTACTTGCAAGCCACCATTAATAGTGCAAGCTATTGTTAGCAAGCTAGAATTAAGAGAGATGAATGAGCAAAGATGCTTTAGGCATGGTTTGGTCACACCACCTTGACTATGACTACCCCAAGTATTACCTTATAAGCTTTAATTCCCTTAGTTTACACAAGTCCTTTACTTGTTTTGAAGGTAGCATAAAAAGTATAAAACTTGACCAATTTAGATAAGCTTTAGATGTCATTCTATGGCATGAGATTGAACCCATCATCTTTCCACCTTAGTGAACACTCTTAACTTAGTAGTTTAGAGTAGATAAAAACTTGAGTCACTGTAGATGGGAACACTTGGTGAAAATGAATTATGAAAACCTTGGAATGATGAGTCATTCTATTGAGATGTTTTGACATGTGTTGATAAACACAAATGGTTTATGATGATGAAAATGTTGAGGCATGAGCCTTAGCCCTTTTATAAAACTGATGGTTGGATTCGGATGCGATACCATTCCAAATTTATCGTACAACCACACTACCTGAATTGGGTAAGGCTTAGCCAGAAATTTATATGCATTAGTATTATTTCCCTCGCGGGAGAGGTTTGAGCTGAGGCTACCTCTCATGATGTCCACCTATGCAGTGCCCAAGATGGCTGATGGTCATGGTTGGGAGGCCATGCTCATAGGAGAGGTGCTTATACTAGGGTGTGTAAAGGAAAGGTTATGTTTGATTATCTGCATATTAAGTATGATGATTCAGGGATATCCCTGACAGATGTATCGAATCTTGTGGTGAAAGTGTACCACCTCTGCAGAGTGTCAAACTATTCGAATAGCCACGTCCGCGGTTATGGACAGTTGGAATGGCCATACTGTTTTGTTGTCAGATGTTTTCCAAACAACTTATGAAAGGAATGATGAATCTTGACTTGACCACAATAGGGTTGTGTTTATGATAATAGCTTCCCAACTTAAGTGATTCTAGAACTTTATTTTATCTTTCTTTGCTTCAGAACTCAGCTTAGGTTTCAAACTTAACTTTATAGTTAAACCTAGATTTAGCACTTTAACCTAGAATTATAATACTTGTTAGAGGTAGTTTGCGAGTACTTAAAGAGTACTCATGGCTTTTGTCCCTGGCTATTATCATGGCCAGACTATGAAGGAGACTATCAAGATGATGGCCAGCAGGACGGCTATGATAACTAGGACTATCTGCCTTTGTCAGCATTGCCCGTGCCCCTGAAGATGGACCCCACCGCTACGCTTATCTTTTATTTCCGCTGCTTGTTGTATTCAGACTGGATCATGAGATCCTTATTTGTGTAAGACCTTATGTATGGTTTGTAATGGATGATGTACTGTGATATCCAATCCGTTATGTCTCGCAAAAATGGTAATCCTGGGATTGCGAGGTATGGCATAACGGGCATCTGGGATTAAAAATCTGGGTGTTGACAAAAATGGATCTTCTTGTACAGCTGGTAGGTCACGTAAGCATCTATGGCTGCATACTTCAGGTTTATATCAGACAACGGCCACTCGCCCTAGAAATCGTGCCTATCCGTAGGGAAATCTTCATTCATTTTGTCGTACGACTCATCGAGGATTCTAGTTGCGAGTGATGCCATTCCATCCTTCCTCGAGCCCCCTAGGATCTTGACAAGACTCTGAATATCGATCCACTTGTGCACAGGAATTATAATTTCCTCTTGATATAATTTCGAAAAATCAGTTCTTTTATCGACAGTGCAGAAAACAATCCCCTTTTCTACAAGGAACTGGCGCAGCGCCGGACATTTCCTGTTAGTCCTGAAAGTATGTAGTTTGTCATCACCAAAATTTGTAACTACAAATATTATGTCAATGCAAGATCAAGACTCTCAACATTGTATTGTCATAATTTATTCGGTTTTGCTATTTCTCAGTCGACTGAATGAGTTGCACATTTCTTCTAACTACGGTTGCACTTTTCTTAGGTGATTGAGACTAAAGAAAATCTCAGTCGATTGAGACATAGGCAAACCCTAATTTATTTGGTCCTAAATAAAATCTAGTAGTTGCAAGATGAGCAAGTGGATAAAGAACAAGAGGAGAAAACCCTAAAAGCGGTTAGCTACAGAGAGCAGATCTACAAACCGGGAGAGGTGGTAGACGAGGACGTGTTTTCGCATATCCAGTTGAACGACGGCGACTTCACTCCCTTCATATGGGTGCTCCGGGGTGTACTCGAGGTCCAATCCCATAAACTTGTCCTCGTCTATCCCAAGCCAACCCTCGTACATCCTCAGGACACGCACCACTGTCTCCTCCTCGTTGGTGTAGACAACGTCTATCTTCTTGTTGTCATCGGTAGTGAAGCTTGTCTCTAGAGTGCGTTGGCCTTCCATGGTGGCAAGGAGGAGAAGGGAAGAATATAGTAGATGACAGGAAGAAGAAGAGTGTTTTTTGCGAGGCAGGGGAACGGTGGAACCGTCAATGCGCTTTTATGGTAGGGGTTAACAATTGGGACGGAAGTCCAAGGAGAGACGCGTGGCGGTGGCCGTTCCAGCTTCTGAGTAAACAAAAAATAATTATAACGCTGATACATGTGCCCTGTTTTGTCATGTCAATACACTGGGTTGGGGGTGTTGTCCTATCCACTGTGCCAACGCTGCAAGCCTACGTGATAGCCACCCCGCCTAAGCGACGGGAGCGACATAACGGCGAGAACTGACAGGGGGGCCCAACTTGATGCCCGTTAGCCTGATTTTTTGTATTGAAACGTAAAGTTGAATTCGTGCCGAAAAAGACCCTCTGAGTATTTGGCACACCAACTGTAGTCATCCCGGGTGATTTCAGGGGACTTGGGTGCCGCGTTGCCTGTACACCCCAACTTTCGGGCCGCAAAATGATATTCTCCTTTCAAGGGTGATACTTTGAGATACACAAAATCTCCAACATTGAAGGTTAGGTCTTGACATCTTTTGTCAGCATAACTCTTCTGTCTAGATTGGGCGGTCTTGAGGTGTTCATGGACTTTGTGAACCTTCTCTTCGGCTTCCCGTAGGATATCGGGTCTAGAGATCTGACTCTCTCCTACTTGAGACCAATTCAGGGGTACGACACTTCCTTCTATACAGAAATTCAAATGGGGCCATTTGCAAACTGGCTCGATAACTATTGTTGTATGAGAATTCTGCGAAAGGCAGACAATCTTCCCATTTTTATCCATATTCTAGTACACAAGCTCTCAACATATCTTCTAAGATTTGGTTGAGTGATAGGCTGTGATGAAGTTCAGCTTGGTTCCTAATCCTTCTTGGACTTTCTACCAAAATCTTGAGGTAAACTGGGTTCCCCGATCCGATAATATGGTCTTAGGGGTTCCATGCAAACTAAAAATTCTAGCAATGTACAACTCTGCTAGCTTCAAACTCTGGTAGGTGGTCTTGACAGGTATAAAATGGGCTACCTTAGACAGTTTATCCACTATGACCCAAATAGAGTCATTTCCCCTACTAGATGTAGGAAAACCGGTGATAAACTCCATTTCGACAGAATCCCATTTCCATTCTAGAATTGACAATGGTTGCAAAAGTCCTACGGGTTGCTAATGTTCTGCTTTGACTCTCTGACAAATATCACACTTGGCTATGTAGCTTCCAATTTCTCTCTTCATCTTGGTCCACCAAAATTGCTCCTTCAAATCCTGATACATCTTTGTTCCTCCAGGATGGATAGAATAAAGAGTATCATGAGCTTCTTGCATGATGACTTGTTTCAACTGGGAATCTGCTGGCACACAGATACGTCCTTTGTACCACAAAACTCCTTATTCATCTTCGGTAAATCCGGGTACCTTCCCTATACCAATATGACGCTTGATTCCGTTGATACTTGCATTTCCTTTCTAGGCTTCCTTGATCTGACTGATCAATGTGGGTTGAAGTTCAATACTAGCTAAAATTCCTTTGCTAACTAGCTCCGTTCTAAACTGCTCCAACTCTTCATGCAAACTTGGCTGGGCTTCTTTTATCATGGTGTTCAATCTACACGGCAATCTGCTAAGCGCATCCACTACCACATTGGCCTTGCCGGGGCGATAGTGAATGTCAAGGTCATAATCCTTGATTAACTCTATCCATCTCCTTTGCCTCATATTCAACTGCTTCTGGGTGAAAATATACTTCAGACTCTTGTGATCCGAATAAATCTCATAGCGGTTACCCATAAGGTAATGACGCCATGTCTTCAAGGCTAAAACTATGGCTGCTAGTTCTAGGTCATGGGTAGGGTAGTTTTGCTCATGCTGCTTCAGTTGTCGAGACAGATAGGATATAACTTTGCCTTCTTGCATCAACGCACATCCGAGACCAATCTTGGATGCATCACAATACACATCAAAAGGCTTCTTGATATCCGGCATAATGAAAATTGGGGCTGAAATCAATCTCTTCTTGAGCTCTTGAAAACTTGCTTCACTTTTGTCCGTCCATTCAAACTTATTATCTTTCTTCAACAACTGAGTTAGCGGTCTTGCGATGCTTGAAAATCCTTCTACGAACTTGCGGTAATATCCCGCTAATCCGAGAAATGCACAGACTTGGGTTTGAGTGGTTGGGGCTTTCCATTCTTCAACATCCTTAATCTTGGCGGGATCAACAGCGTCTCCTCCTGCCGACACAATATGTCCTAGGAATCCTACTTCCTTCAACTAGAACTCACATTTTCTAAACTTGGCATACAACTGATGCTCTCTAAGGGTTTCAAGGATGGTTCTCAGGTGTAGCTCATGGTCTTCTTCTGACTTGGAATAGATCAGAATATCATCGATAAAAACAACGACAAACTTATCCAGGAAGTTCATAAAAATCTTATTCATGAGATCCATGAAATAAGCGGGGGCATTGGTTAATCCAAAAGACATGACAATGTACTCATACAATCCATATCTGGTGGTAAAGGCGGTCTTTGGAATATCCTTTGCACAAATCTTGAGTTGATGATAACCAGTTCTAAGATTGAACTTAGAAAACACTCTGGCACCAGTCAACTGGTCAAACATATCCTCTATCTTCAGCAGTGGGTACTTGTTCTTGATGGTGACATCATTCAGCTTCCGGTAATCCATGCACAAACGGTTACCTCCATCTTTCTTATCCACAAACAAAATAGGCGATCTCCATGGTGATGTGCTTGGTTGAATCAGACCTTTTTCCAGCATAGCATCAAGTTACTTCTTCAGCTCCACTAATTCCGATGGGTTCATACTATAAGGTCTCTAAGCTATGGGTCCAGTTCCAGGAACTAGTTCAATGATGAACTCGATATCCCGATCTGGCGGCATACCGAGCAATTCATCTAGGAATACGTTAGGGTATTCACATACTACTCTGACTTTGTCTAGGGTTGGTTAGGCTAGACTCTTGTTGCATTTGAATTGACGGGGCAATGTCTCAGATACATGCTCTATTGATACTCCAATGCTACTGGTCATGGTTATGGCTTTCTTGGCACAGTCGATTAATCCTTTATGTTTCGATATCCAATCCATTCCTAGTACTACTTCCAAACCTTTGGTTCCAAGTACTATTAGATTAGCATAAAAATCTATTCCATGGATTCTGATAGGTACAACCTTGCAAATTTTTCTAGCTTTGGTGGTTGAACCAGGTATTTGAACTATCATAACATGCTTCAATTTTGTTGGTTGAATCTTACTAGTGCATGCAAATTCTTCTGTAACAAACGAGTGCGATGCTCCAGAATCGAACAACACTCTTGCAAGTACTGAGTTAACAGAAAACATACCCATCACGACATCTGGCTCTTCCTGAGCTTCTTCAGCATTCATGTGGAACAGACGGCCATTGCGGTTGAGCGAGTTCCCTGGGGCAAATCTCCTTCTAGGCTGAACACGGCGTTGCTGCTGAGCGGGTGCATTCACATTGGTGGCTACTACAAGCTTTTTGGGGCACTCGTTAGAGTAGTGACCCTTGACTCTGCATTCAAAGCAAGTAATTTGGGACTTGTCTTTTCCTGCAATAGGAATAGCATTGCTTCTAGTCCTTGGGGCAGTATTGTTGTTGTTGGCGTTGTTGGACTTGGGTGGTGCATAGTTGAAGTTATTGGAGTTGCCGGGCTTATTGTTGTGGTTTCCTCTAGACCTTGGGTTTCCTCCTCCACGGTTGGGATAGCTTGGACGGGACATAGGGGGTCTGTTGTTTCTTGGGGTATATCCTGCAGACGGGTTGGGGCGATACTTCTGGGTATGGTGGGATCCAGGTTGGTGCATCATCCTGTGCTTGTGATTGTCATTGGCTTGGTTGATCTTCCCTTCCATCTGAATGGCAGAGTCCACTAACGCTTCAATATCATCAAAGGGAATGTTGACTAGCACGGTTTGCATCTCATCATGCAGTCCATTCAGGAATCTCTCTTTCTTCTTCGCTTCTGTGTCAATCTCATCAGGGGCATATCTAGCTAGTGACAGAAATTTGTCACGGTATTCCACCACAATCATTCTTCCTTGCTTCAATTCTCTGAACTCATCCCTCATCCTCTTAATCAGACCTGGGGGCACATGAGTCTGGCTGAACTTGATTTTGAACTCATCCCAAGTGATCATCTGACCTCCGTTCATGGTACGGGTGCTATTCCACCAGGCTATTGCATCACCTGCCAGATAATGGGTGGCAAACAATACTTTTTCATTGGCCTCAACTTCTGCGACCTCTAAGTTGTTCTCCATGGTTTGCAGCTAGTCATCAGCATCTAAGGGCTCTTAAGACTTACTAAAGTTAGGTGGGTTGGTATTCTGAAAGTTCTTGAGCTTGGATCCATGGTTATCTTTGTTTCCGTGGCCTCGATTATTATGGGCCATCTGAGCTATCTGTTGAAGAGTGGCTAAGTTGGCTTGACGTTCGGCTCTACTAGCTTCACGATTAGAGACTAGCATTTGCAGAATCTGCAGCATTGGGTTCTGAGATGAACTGCTTCCTCCGAGATTTCCACGAGTCATCTGAAGATTGAGATAGATAATGAGATAAGAGGGAAATCTCTAAGGTTCATGGTTTTGTTTCAAAATCTTTAAACATTGAGTTTGACTCGGGTTTTTGCAAACTAACAACTTCTTCTCACTCATTCATTCAAAGCACACCATACAAACACACCACAACACAAATAGAAAACAGATGGTTTTAAGAACCATTATGTGAAACTACGATACAATGGGACCGGGTACAACTCATTTCTACGGTAGTGCTCAAGTGCATCTAATCATCATAAATGAAGGCGGAATCATCATCATCATCAGTGTGGAACTCCATGGCATTGTCTTCGAGGTAGTCATCATCATCACTGAGGTACGAGTAGAGATCTCCACGGATATCTTCACCTTCCACCTCCTTCGCTTCAAGCTGGACCTCCTATTCACGGATGGTCTTCTCGAGAGTGGCCACCTTCTTGCAAAGATGCTCGATGATGCGATCCTTCTTGTCACATTGACAGTGAACTAATTGGCGCTCCTTGGCGAGGATGGCGAGGGTCTGGTCCTACTTCACTGCAATGGCATGGTTGTGGTTGGCGTAGGCACGGGCGTTGTCCAACTCTTGTTGTCTATCATACAACATGAAGTCAAGATTATCCACTTGGTGCTTCATCTCCTGGTGTCCTTGCATCTCCATGGGCATTCCCATAGAATCACGTCTTGCATAGTGAGCAAAGCGAGTTCCCTGGATCTGGTTGATGTTTTGCCCACACGGACGGGCAAGAGCTTCTTGCATAGCCCTAGCTAATCCATCTAGCCAGTTGTTCTCCTGAACGCTGAATTGGATCTTCTCCGAAGTGGGTGCTTCCATCTTGCCTCGGAGATCTGCAACTATCAGCCACGATAACTCTCCTTCTTGTTGATCATTGAGTTGTGCCCCGAAGAACTTCGGGTGCGGGCGCTCAGGGTACTCTGTTGCCTCCGTTGCCCAGCTGGCCTCCGTTGCCCAGCTGGTAGAACTTGCTATACGTTACCTCCATCTATAAGAATTTAGGGTGAGCAAGTTAGTGGAGTGATCAAGTGTGTCAAATTTTATGTAGGATTGCAAGAATTTTTGAGGAACACGATTTTTTTGAAAGAATCTCAAGGATAAGAGTGGGAATAGGTTTTCATAAATATTCACTTCTTTTGTTTTGAAACGAAGTTCTTGTTCAGACGTCCATTCTAACTAGGGTCTCCTATGGTCAGGATGGCTCTGATACCAACTTGTCAACACCCGGATTTTTAATCCCAGATGCCTGTTATGCCATACCTCGCAATCCCAGGATGACTATTTTTGCGATAAATAACAGATTGGTATCATAGTACATAATCCATTACAAACCATAATAAAGGTCTTACAAATAAAGGATCTCATGATCCAGTCTTAATACAATCAAAGAAGCGGAAAGTAAACGTAGTAGGGGCTCCATCTTCAGAGTCACAGGCAATGCTGACGATGGGAGATGATCCTAGTTGTCATAGACCTCCTGTTGTCCATCTTCCTAGTAGTCCTCCTCATAGTCTGGCCACGGGAATAGCTAGGGACAAAGCCATGAGTACTCTTTAAGTACTCGCAACTATCACTAACAAGTAAGGTAGTTCTAGTAGGAAACTTAAGCTCTAGGTTTATTTGCAAAAAGGCAGGTTTATTTCATACTGAGTTAAGAAGTAAATAAAACTAATTTAATTTTCTACATCACCTAAGTGCGAACCTAGTTTTCATATCCACAACCCTGTTGTGGTCAAGTAAAGGTCATAGTTCAATTCATAATTCATCTTGAAAACATCTAACAACGAAACAGTATGGCCACTCCAACTGTCCATAACCGCGGACATGGCTATTCGAATAGTTTGACACTCTGCAGAGGTGGTACGCTTTCACCACAAAATTGGATACATCCATCAGGGATAACCCTGAATCATCATACTTAGTATGCGGATAATCAATCCTAACCTTTCAATTACACACTCTAGTATATGCACCTCCCCTATGAGCTTGGCCTCCCAGCCATGGCCATCTGCCATCTTGGGCACTACATAGGTGTACATTCACATTCACGAGGTAGCCTCAGCTCAACCTCTTTCCACGAGGGAACCCATACTAAGGCATATAAACTTCCAGTGAAGCCCTACCCAATTCAGGTATTGTGGTTGTATGGTAAAATTGGAATGGTATCGCATCCGAACCCAACCATCAGTTTTTATAAAGGGTCAAGGTTCATGCCTCAAGAAGATTCATCATCAAATCCTTTTGTGTTCATAACACATGTCAAAACATTTCAATAGAATGGACCATCATTCCAAGGTTTTCATAATCATTTTCACCAAGTATTCCCATCTAAAGTGATCAACTTTTATGCTTAGCACTAGCCACTGAAGTTGAGGGTATTCACTAATGAGGGGTGCTAATCAAGTGTAACTATCCAACTCTAGTTTTATGCCTTTTGATGACATCTAAGTTTAACTACTTAGGCCTAGTTTTATACTCTTTATGGTATCTATCCTATTTTTCCAATACTCACAATTCACTAACTAAAGGTAAGAACTTTGGTAAAAGTAAAAGAATAAGGCTTGCAAGTAAAACTTGGGATTGGTATAATCAAGGTTGTATAACTAAAGCATGCCTCATGCATATTGCATAGGTTATCAAGTTTGCAAGTGTTAGCTTGCATAGTTCTAGCTTGCATAGTTATGATGGCTTGCCTTGCGTAGTGCAGTGGTTGAAGTTCTCTTCTTCTTAGTAGTAGTACTCCTCCTCCTCGTATCCCGGGCCGGTACTATCGTCTATAAATGAATACGAGGTACACAATCACCAAACAATACTTAACTACTTCTATTTAGCACACTAAAGCTCACACTTGATGATCTAGCATCATCACAAACATCACATGAAATAAAGACCTAATTTTATTTACCTTATTTTAGAAAAGTAATTTCTACTCATTGAAAATACTTAAGATTTAATATTATCCAATTAAAATATGGGATCATGTTGACACATGTTATCACCATATATTCTAATACTTGGGAATGTGATTTAAAGTGGTGATCACATTTTATAAAGTTTAACATTACTATTTAATACAATTAAAGTGAATAGAAATGCCTAAATAGCATTCTTTTATTACTAGTCCAATGTCACTGCATGTAAACCTAAATATTTTTATGTATTCAGATAGATCTTGTCAAATGTGATTTTTGAGAGTTGGAATCAACTCAAAAGAATTCATGGTTGATTTTCGAAAAATGTTTGAAGTTGGAAAAGTCTCTGTCTTGTTATTTTTAGTATAGGTGATCTATAATTTCAAATGGTTTGAATCCAACGGTCCTGGATACATAATTTGAATACCTTTCTAACAAAATTGGAATCATGCAATTTGGTTTAGTGAATCTCTTTGAATTGATTTTTGAATCTACTGACAGAATCTGGTTTTAACTAAAATAGAAAAAAAATCTATTTGAATCTACAGGCTCTGCGCGGGAAACTAAATGGGCCAGCTCAATTGCACTGTGCTGGCGCAGCGGGCTGCTGACAGGATGGTCCCACACGTCAGCGACTATATTAACCCGAAATGGTATCTTTCAATCTTAGCCCTACGATTAGAAGTAAGATCTATGGTTGAGGTTCGTCGTCTCCGGCGAACAGCTCCGGCGAGATTCTAACCCTAACACGGCGGTGGGGGTTGTGTGAGGCTCACCTAGGCTCTAGCTAGGGTCGGCGATGGGGGCGAATGATGTTGTAGACGACGACTGTTCAAATGGTGGTCGCGGCGGCTCCTGGGTGGTCGCAATCAACGGCTCCCTTCCTCCTCTGCAGCGGCGGAGTCTGGCTAAATTCTAGCGGGCTGGTGCTTGCCTTGCTCCGAGGAGAGGTGTGAGAGGTGTCTGAGAGAGCGGGGAGTGGAATGATGTGGAGAATTGGAGCTGGGCGGCTTCTATTTATACTTGTGACATCGAGGAAGACGACAACGAACTGTTACCCGGGCCTGGGCCGGTGCTGGGCTGAAGCGAAGTGAGCAGGACGTTGCAAGGTGCGCACGCGGCGACGGTTAGCGTGGAGATATTCTAGGCCATGGGACGAGCTACTGCGCTGCTTCTTTCTGTTTTTTTCAATTACATTTTCTATTTTCTTTTATTTTACAAAACCTTTTTAAATTTGAATTTCTCCAGGGATTTCAATATCCAGAGAGTTTGTAGACCCTCATCTCTTCATTTCTTATTGTGCATTAAAAATATTCATAATTATATGAAAAGTCCTTTTCATTAGGAAATATTAATAAGGATTAGGGTTTTAGGAATTGATTTCTTATAATAAGTTTCCATAGAAATGATTCTGTTTTCACTTGATAATATTAATGGTACTAGTTTGAGATATTTATTGATGTATATAGAATCTTGTTCCAACTAATCTTCGTAAAGGATTTATCTATATACAATATAAGGTATTAATCTCTGTGGTTCATAATGGGGTGATATAAGTTTCTTGGTCCTCCATATTTGGTGATTTGTGAAATCCAATTCTACTTGGTTTGTAGAGTTTAGAATTACCACAGAACACTTTTGGTTAGGTAATGATGAATCAATAATAATCATTGGTGGAAAAATGCCAATGTTTATTCAAATATAGGTATTATGGGTTCTGAGAGGATTTAATAACTCATTTTCAATTAGAGACATGGATGAGTATTAAGGCTATTACATATTGCCATCATGTTTGGTGACCAAGGTGATATCTCAACTTAGAGTGAGCTACAAAGATTACTTTCCTAATGTGATCTTGATGGTTCTGTGAGACTAGGTTCTTATTAGGGTTTAAGACAATCAGGTGGACCAGGCCTCCATCAATACACTCTCAACTGGTATTCTACTTATCTCTTAGACATTTCAGTTGGCTAAGAGATACTATACATTGGTTGCCTAAAAATAGGAATTGGTTTAACTACCTTCTTTATTCTAGGGTTTTAAACAAAGAGGTACACATGGTTCTGTCATGGTTTGATATGATCTTGGTTAAGGCTTCTAAATAATCTTTACCTTAATACCTCACTAAGGTTATCTTTAGATAAGGAATTCCTTTCCTAAATATACTCCATATATCTTTCTTATCTTATTCACAAAGATCTCATCTTCCTAAATAAGTTAATCATCTGACTCCACCATATCCATCATCATATGATGACATGGTCATGCCACTTCAACAATTCTCATTATCCATGCTCCTACATATAACTTCCATCCCTTAGCCACCCTTGATGAATCCATCAATGTAGTTGTTTCTAACTCCATCCATAAACTCTTTCTTATTTACCTTACATCTACTTCTAAAGCTTGCAAGACTACAATTCTTTTTATATTATATGTGGTAACCATCCTCTAGGATAGGTATGGTACTACTCTCCACAATACAAGTTTGTTCTTGTATTAGCTTGGTTAAACTACTATGCCTCCAACTACTCCATATACTCATGTTATATACTTCATCCTACTCTAGCTGGACTTCTCATGATCAAGTTAGATGATTAATCTTACTAGGCTTTGCCTAATTTGGTATACTCACAACTCTTCTTCAACACCTAGTCATCTATTCTCAAGTGACTTGAGAATAATGACCACCATCCTTTGATCAAACAAAGCTTAGGCTTCTAATTGTCTGATCAAAATCTATTAACACTAAGTACTAGATTTGTACTAGTCTCTCTATAGGCTCATCTTGTTAAGAAAACTTACTTTAAGATTATGCCCACTTGGCTTAACAAGATTATCATTGGATACTCTAATACTACTAGCTTCCTTATAGCTCCACGATCACTAGTTACTTCTTGGGGTGTGGATGCTTCTTCTAGTTAACTTATGAGTGAGTTAACTCCTCTAATATCAAATGGTCTGATCACCACTAAGGATCTCATTCCATTGATATTGGCACACTCCACCATAACTAGTTTCTCCTTCATATTAACTCACTTCCAGTCTTTGAAAGGTCAATGTAATAGGTCAAAGGCTAAGAGTCAATAAGTTCTAGGTCAGGAATTGATCACTCAATACTGATGATCAATAGACACTAGGACTTGGTTAAATAGGATTGTCATCTATTAACATGACACTAAGGGTATGTGATGGATGGTCTTGGTTTGACTTCCCTTTCTACTCTATTTGTAATAAGAGTTAATGTTTAAGAACTACCATGGTACCCATGGTAGGAATAACTATCACAAGCAAGTATATCAAGTTTTAGTTATGGGGTTTCTTTACTTAAGTTATATACTTAACTTGGTATTCAGGGTTTGTTGTAGGTAATACCTTGATATCATTTTTCGAAGATTAACTATTCATCCTTGAGTTGTTGTTTGGAATACCATGTAATGGTCTCTAGAAGATCTAGTACTCCTTGTTAAGTAGTGTGTTGTGACTTAGTTTTATTACATTTGATCTACCCATAGATCAAATTATATTACCCAAAGATAAGGTTTTAGCAAAGGTCACATTGAAACTTATCGCAATCAACTTGATGATCTACTTCAGTTCCACCAAGTTAAGAGATGCTTCAATCACTTTGACAAGTTTTATTTAAAAGCGCGAAAATTATCGAGATTTTCTATGCATGAATGCAATGCACACACCTCATCTCAGCTTATTTCTTAGCTCTTATGCTAGGGTGTTACAAGTTGCGACCGTATAGATACAGACACCTAAAGCAAAACCATCTGAGAGTTTAACGACCAACTATACAGCCAGAATTTTTGGCTCCGGTCGTATAGTTGCGACCGTATAGTCTCAAATAGCAAAAATCAAAAGTGTCTGAGAGTTTAACGACCAACTATACGGCTGGAATTTTTGGCTCTGGTCGTATAGTTGTGACCGTATAGATACAGATATCTAAAGCAAAACCATCTGAGAGTTTAACGACCAACTATACTGTCGGAATTTTGGCTCTGGTTGTATAGTTGCGACCGTATAGTCTTAGACAGCGAAAACAATTTCAGGAAGGTGATACAGAGAGTTTAACGACCAACTATATGGTGGGAGCTTCCTCTCAGATCGTATAGCTCCACCCGTATAGTTGGTACAACCCCTCTAAATCTTCAAAAAAACACAAGGAATTCAAAGGCAGAATTATCAAAAGTAGAAATTGTGAAAACAAATCACTTATTTGGGTAAGAACACTTACCTTGCACTTACCATTGTTTATTTGGGGATGATAAGTTCCTCCCACAACAAAGACTTCTTCTCTTTTGGAGGAATTGACCTTAGTTCATTGAATAATTCTTGTAAACGAAAACCACCAAGACTAAAGTTCCTCTCAATAAGATTGATGTCTTGCGGGGTAATCATGGATACTGCATCCAACATTTTTATTTCTTGCTTCTGCATAATCTGCAACTCAAATTCTTGAAGTGAAAGAATCCAACAGATCAGCCTTGGCTTATGGTCTTTCCTTTTCAAGGAGTTCTTTTAAGCCATCACGATCCGTCTGAACTCTTACCTTTGCATCAACTGTATAAGAACGAAATTTATCACAAGAAAAAATACAGCAAAAAGTTGTTTTTCTTCCTTAGGGTAATTCTTTTGAGGACCATTGAGAGTTCTACTAGCATGATGTATAATATTAAATCTACGACCAATATGTTGTCCTAAAGTTACTCCTACAACATCATCACTAGCTTCACATATTAAATCAAAGGTTGTATCCTAGATAGGTGGTTTAATAATAGGAGCACGAGATAAAGCATTTTTGAGTCTATCAAAGGCTTCAAGACACTTATCATCAAAATTAAATCTCATTCCCTTTTGCAAGAGGTTAGTCAAAGGTTTTGATATCCTAGAGAAATTTCTAATGAATCGTCTGTAAAAACCCACATGACCAAGAAAACTTCTTATACCTTTAATATCCCTAGGTTGCGACATTCTCTCTACTGCTTCAACCTTAGCTCTATCAACTTCAATTCCCTTACCTGATATCTTGTGTCCGAGGACTATACCTTCTTTGATCATAAAGTGGCACTTATCCCAGTTTAGAACAAGATTAGTTTCTTCACAACGCTGCAAAACTCTTTTGAGATTATCCAAGCAACTAGTAAACGAAGTTCCATAGACAGAAAAGTCATCCATAAATATTTCCATTATAAGTTCTATAAAATCAGCAAAAATAGCAGTCATGTATGTTTGAAAAGTAGCTGGAGCATTACATAAACCAAAAGGCATATGCAGGTAAGCATGTAAACCGTCAGGACTAATGAAAGTTGTTTTAAGTTGGTCATCCGGATGAACAGCTATTTGAGAGAAACCAGAGTATCCGTCGAAGTAGCAAAAATGAGTATGGTTTGCTAGCCTTTCTAGAGTTTGATCTATGAATGGTAATGGATAGTGATCTTTCCTAGTCTCTTTATTTAATTTCCTGAAGTCTATGCACATCCTGTGCCCAACAATAGGTCTAGTAGGTATCAATTCATTTTTTTCACTAGGAACAACATTAAAACCGCCCTTCTTAGGGACACAATGAACAAGACTTACCCAATCACTTTCTTTAATAGGATAGATTATACCTGCGTCCAATAGGCGTATAATTTCTTTTCTTACCACTTCTTTCATTTCAGACTTCAGTCTTCTATTGAATTCAACAACTGGTTTAGCACCTTCTTCCATGAATATTCGATGGATGGCTATCATGGGACTAATGCCCTTCAAGTCATCCATTGAGTACCGAAAGGCCTGGCGATGCTCCTTAAGAATCCTCATGAGTTCTTCTTCTTCTCCTGAAAGTTTAGCATTAATAATAACAGGAAATTTATTAGTATCATCTAAAAACCAGTATTTGAGATTTTCTGGTAGAGTCTTCAACTCTGGGGGTGGTAATTCCTCGTCCCCTCTCTTTTCTGGCTCTTCAAAAGCCTCATCGTTTGGAGGTCCCAAAATGGGAAGTGAATCGAATTCATTTTCTAGTTCTCCCAGGGACTTGTCCTCCATAACTATTTCTTCATAATTTGGATCTTCATCTATTTCTTCTTCTTGATTACTAAAGAAAAGAGACGCCATTTCCTCAATAGTTCTCTCTTCTTCTTCTTGTATTTGAGGAGGCATGTCTTTAAATTTGGAAAAATGGAATTTATTTTCCGTTCCCCCAAGCTTAAGAGACACAATCTCCTTCTTGAAGTTAACATAGGCACCTATATCACCCAAAAAGTTCCTTCCAAATATAATTGGGCAAAGAGTGTTAGCTGGCATATCAACAAGCACAAAATTGATAGGAAAGTTTTTGTTGCCAATTGTGACAGTTGCATCGTCAACTAATCCCATTGGAATTCTCAGATTTTTATTGTCTAACATAATTGTCATATCAGTATTTTCAATTGTAGCCAGTTTTATTTCTTCTTTTATTTCTAAGTAGAAATCATAAGATATAACATTAACTACGGTGCCAAGATCACATAAACCATAATGCGAGGTTTCTTTAAATATGTAGGGAAGATAGGCTTACCCACATCTTTTACCTTTGTTTTACCTTCAACCAATATGGAAGTCTCTTCATCAAGTTAAACTATGTTACAATGTGAGTACATAGACATAATTGCTTCCTTGGTTACCTCTTCATCTTTGGTTTCTTCCAGATGTTCCACAACTTCTGGCATGCTTTCTTCTTCCCTCTTTTCCTGTACTGCTTTGAACTGTTCATATTCAAAAATATGCTTTTGTGTAGTGTTAGGAAAAGGCACTTCATATATTGGTTCTACGGGGGCTAGTGTTACTTTATCTTCTCTTTTCTTTTCTGGTTCGGGTGGTGGATCATACTTGACTAGACCCTCCTTTGGAGCTTTAATATGTTTTGTAAAAGCTTTAACAACTTGCAACACAAGATCTGAATCTAAATAAAGTTCTTTAGATAATTCTTTAACATGGCCTTTTTTATTATAGTCATGAATACAATCATGCTCTATTTCTACGCCTCCTTCACTTCCTAGATCGAAATTCCATGAAACTCTATGATCACAAATTCTATTAAGTAAAGCCCAAGCTTTAGGTATAGGAAGATTCATAAAGGCTCCTTCCACGAAAGAGTCTAGTTCAATTTTATTAGGTTCAATTAAACCGTCATAAAAGATATGTAGTAAATACCATTCAGGCAAATCATGATGAGGCATAGTCATAGTAAATCTTTAAATCTAATATAAGCTCTTACTAGTCCTTCATTAGAACGATTCTTCCAAGTTACTATAAGACGCCTGATTCCAAAAGATTTTGACAATGAATAATATTTTGATACAAATTCACAGGCTAGATTATCCCAAGTAGTAGTGGCTTCAGGGGGTAGAGATCTATACCATGAGAGAGCTGTACTTGTCAAAGTTTGACTAAAAAGTTTAACCCTTACCTATCAGCGGTATATCTCGTCAATAGAAAAGTGCCACATGTATCTTTAAAACATGCAATATGCTCATATGGATCAAGATCTTCTTCATCTCCAGTAAATTGCTTCTTATGTAGAATACTAAGTAGTAGATGATTTATTTCAAACCCCCTTGTCTTCTTATTGGAGTTGTCTTTTTTATAAATATCATAGGGCTTCCCAAAGTGGTTGAGTGGGTTTGCACTAGTCATATGCTCAAACTCCATCATGTTGGTGGAAACCTGTAACTAAAAAAAAAATTTAGCAAGACAAAAATAAATAAGCAAAAACTAAAAGACCTACAACGCTTAGCTCCCCGGCAACGGCGCCCGAAAATAGCTTGATGACTGCAAGTGCACAGATCGTTTGTATCTAGTTTCGAAATAAAGATATCGATCCCACATGGAGTAGGAGTCTGAAGTCTAATAACTCTTGAAACAAATATTATGATAGAAATGCTAGATAAAGTTATAAGTAACAAGATAAAATACAAGTATTGTGTAAAAAGGTGTTTTGGGTTTTGGGTATAAGAGCAAATAAAGTAAAGTAAAACAACTGAGTACAAAAAGTAAGTATCGCGTATGTAAGAGAGATTGGAACTGCAGTAGGGAAAAAGTTCCCATGGAGTAGCGGATACACCACTAGTATTGTAAAGACCTAAGATAAATATTATCATCATGAACATTCTCAACTATGTATGTGTGGGAGGAACTCCGTATTTGGACGAATAGGCAGCAACCGCTGATCACATCATCCTCATAACCACAGCAGTCAGCAATCGATATCAATTGAATTGCTACGCTATTAAGGGACGTAATCCCGTAGGACGTATCCCATGGCATGGATAGTGTTCCGTGAGTTTCCTCGGTTTTCCAAGTTTATACGTAAGGGGTGCCAACAGCTTTATAGTCACTTTAAGTGCTAGCATGCCTCCGTCTACCTACAAATAGTTTCCTCCATCAAGTCCCCAAGAGAGGCAAATATTGAGAGGTCAATTTCTCTCAACATCAAGATGTAGAAAATCTAACACATGGTCACAGTGATGAATATCATAATAGACTTTATCTTATTTCAATCTCATACTAGGGTTTCTCCATCTCCCCAAGAACTAATGATCTATTCAGACATGGAGGCAATCAACATCATGGAACTGGTAATGAAAACAATCATATATGAATAGTACTTGTATAAATCCACAACGAGTATAGGAATTACAACAAGATTTAGGCAAGATATAGATGGGATGGATGGAGATGGTGGTGATGCAGCGGTGGATGATGAAGATCGATGCCTTAGCCTCCTGGATCTGCGCACGGCAAAGATGGATCCCCGGTGGATGAGTTCTCCCTCCATATGCCTTCCGGAGGTGAGGTTTCTACGATTTCTGGGTGTTCTATATGTTGTCTCCTCGAACCAATTGCACGGGGTGAAACTATATGACGAGCCGGTGGCGGCATCAACTATACGACCGGAGCTATACGGCCAGAAAAGTTGCTCCAGTCGTATAGTTGGTCATTGGACCCTCTGCCTCCTTTGTTCACTTCTGGTTTTCTTCAGGTATTATTAATATTTTCCAAATAAGCGATTTACGTTGTTTTTGACTCCTTTTCTCCCCAGTACAACTGCTCCAAGAACTGTATCCATTGGATCCATCATCTGTCCTGATCTTGGTGAAAACATACATAAAATGTGCATGCGAATGCCGTAAAATACCAAGATCCTACATCTACAATGCAAAATAATAATGTAAAACATGATGCAAATATGCACTCATCACACAGCTACATTGATGTCCTGACCATCACCATTGGTCAAGGGTTTCCTCTAGGATAGAGCTCCTAGGCCAGCCACCCAACTACCAGGATCCAGTAAGGGCGCCTGGATTGGAAGGCAGCGGGGCAAGGTCAACGCATAGGGGAGATCCCCATCTTCAAATAGTGAGGCAGAGGTCGGTGGTGCGCCCCTGTGTCGCGACCATCAGCCTTCGTCCCTTCACTGCCTGCATGATCGAAAAGGACGACCAAGAGCACTGACGAGCGCTCCTGTCGCCAGATCGACACTGCCCTTGCCTCACAAGGTCGCCGCCTCACATGTCAGAGCTCTCTCTGAGGAGAAGGAGCAGTGAGATCCTCGCCACCACCATCCTTGGAAGCCGTGCGCGGGGATTTGCGGCGGGCTCCTCTAGCAACTGCAAGGGAGAGGGCAGAGGGGGTCCTAGCTAGGGCTTGACGCCATCGTCCGTGTCTCCCCAGAGTGGAGCGACACGAGGGCCGAGCGAAATGGTGTTCCAGTTCTTCTGTTTGTCATTTGCCTGAACTCTAGACCTTAACAGGGTGACCATAAAGGTGTATATTGAAAATTCCAGAGGGGTATGTTGAGGCGTATGCACCAAGGTCGGAATTTTCCCATCCGAGTGACAGATAGATACCCTAGGCCCGCTCGGTGAGGTTACATCTACAAGTTTGCAAACATTGACTAGATAAATTATATTATATATGCATCAATATGTACAGTATGTAGTAGCATAGAATATACATACGAAAATTGTTTCAAATGAAAAAGAATTAAATGGAGAACACAAAAATAAATACACAAAATGAAAAGGAATTTAAATATAGAAAATAAAAGGGAAGAGCCTGAGGTCGCCACGTGTGGACCTCCATGAACCGGGATTAAAGATCCTCTATCCCCCGCTCCGGAGAGCGGCCATGTGGAGGGACTTTAGTCCGGTTTGTATGGCAACCGAGACTAACGGGTGAGGCCTTTAGTCTGATTCGGCAGTCCCGGTTGGAAAACCGGGACTAGAGGACCTCCCGGACCGGTACTAAATGTCCGTTTTTCACCAGTGTAAAGAGCATGCTTCTATGATAATAACTATTTTTAAAGTCATAAACAACTGCAGGTAGAGGTAAGACTAAATACATCGACTCCATGATAATAATTGAACCACACACAACTAGATAACCAGATTAGTACTAGATTGGTAAGCCTTAGCAAAATGGCATAGGACATGTAAACGCACGATATTATACTTAAGTTTGATCACATGCAAACATTTTAAGACCATCTGTTTCTACCATGACACTTTCATGTGGGTTAATTTTTCTACTTTTCACATTGACGTGTGAGCCCATGTGACACTCCTTCGTGCGTGTGGTGGAGGCGTACATGTGTGTGCTTTATGCGTCGTTATTTTCATTGTATCCTCTCTTACTCGTGTTGGGATGCCGCCAACCCAATCCCCTCTCCCTCGACATAAATTAAGGAAAGATATGGGGCAAAAATCACATAATTAACCTAAAGACAATACGGAATTACAAAATAATCAGTTTTTCGAAAGATTTTACAATCTAACCTATTTGCATGGCGCTCTACCGGAAAGCTTCATGGCCAGTAGCACGACGCTCCCGCGAAAAACGTCATGGTACCTACGGGGCTCTGGTCAAAAACGCCTTAG
The DNA here is from genome assembly GCA_916181665.1 of Avena sativa. NCBI lineage: Eukaryota > Viridiplantae > Streptophyta > Magnoliopsida > Poales > Poaceae > Avena > Avena sativa. The sequence continues at coordinate 371,364,092 of OV702290.1, forward strand.
TCTCGTCCGACGTAGCGGTCAACGACTATCACGGACACACTTTTTATGTTTGTCGCTTTTGCCTAGTATGGTACGCCATAGTGCCTAGTATGGTGCTTTTTACGGGAGCACCGTACACCTTGACAAGAGCGCGCCCACCAGAATTGCCAAGTCCTTTGCATGGTGCTGTGGCCAAAAGAGCCATGGTCAATGGCATGACTCCCTTGCCAAAAACTCCATGTAAAAAAAGTTGTAAAAATAAATTCTGGATACATACGTACATTTTCAATATCAATCGTTGTACCTACTGATAAAATTTTTTTGCGTAAGAGGAGTTAGCTACCTAGGCTCAGCTCGTGGCCGGCGTACATTGATCAAGCCTCACATGCATGCATGCATGGCCCAATATGTACAGCGGGCCATTGCAAAGCGCGCTGGGAGCAGCGTGACGATCGATCCAGATGCCCATGCTATATGCGACAACCATTAGCTAAGGGGCACGACGTCCCTTACAAAAGCGCCATGGTGATACGGCGCTTTCTGCAAAAACGCCAAACATCAAAAGTATCTTCACGGCCATGGTTGACCGCCATGTCGGATCAGACGATGACGTTTTTTACCACGGCGCTAAAGGAAGCTAGGCGTTTTTGGTGGAAGCGTTGTGCTACTGATAATGGACTTTTCGATAGAGCGCCATGCGCATAGGTTAGATTGTTAAATCTTCCTGAAAACATGTTATTTTATGATTTCTTATCGTAATTAGGTTAATTATATGATTTTTGTCAAGATATGATAACTATTTAGCCTAAAAAATAATGGTAGTTCCGAACATGTGTGGTTACCGTACCAACTGGCGCACCCACACCCTTTTGCATAGATTGAACAAAAAATCGTTCATATATACACGTAGTAATTTCTTTCTAAATTTTTTGACATTTTACAATTTATTTTTAGATATTTTGTGTTCTTACGCAACTTTTTAGGAAAAAAACTATTTTATGTGACTTATGTAAAAAGAGAAAAATTGTCCAAGAATAACCATGTTGGAGCGTCTGAAATTGCATTTTTTACATTGGACACAAATAATGGTCTTTTGTTTCAAGAAAGTTGTGTGCGAATATAGAATGTCCAAATATATATGCCGATATATTTCTAAATTTGTTTTGACATTTTAAGATATATTTTTGAATAATTGAGTTTTTTGCACTCATGAGCCGAATTGGATTTCATGACTTATTGCGCATATAGTTTCATAGTAGAACCGGGTGTATCGCATATAGAGTCATAGAACAAACCATCGCAAATGTACCGTATATGCTATGCATTGTCAGGACGTTATGAAGGTGAAGGTGGCGCGGCGTCTAGTAGAAATTAAACCGCACTAGTATTCCTAGAGTGCAGTCTACAGGAGCATAGAGTTTTTTTTTCTTCTAAATGAAGTACCGTTACTCACGCGGAGGATTGAAGCTCACACCACGTACGGTCGAAGAGTAAATATGGGCAAGAAAGAAAGGGAATAATTCCCATCGCTCCATCGATTTTAGCGTGCATCGTCATGCGATGTCTCGGGAATTTGAACAGAAATAATCTAAAGAAATAATAAATTTACGAAATAAACTCGGGCCACAAAAAATTCACGGAATTAACCCTTTTTCAACGCCGTCAACAACGGCGCCGCACTCTGAAGCGCAACGCCATGACTGGTGGCGCTGTACGGCTGCCAGCTTGGCATCGCCGTGGTCTCGCGGGCCCCGGTTCCGTAAGTGCAGCGCCACACACTACGGCGCCGCACTGCTATATGTGACGCCCACGGCGCGTGGCGCCGCACTTTAGGTCTTGTACCAGCGTGCGCGGCCGCCCCAGCCTGACCCTTACTTACCCAGCCTCCCCCACGAACAGAGAAGAAAGCGACGGCGGCGGGATTCGGCTCCTCCCTCAAATCCCTCCCTTCAAGAGGCCAAATTGGAAACTTCTCTCCGTGGATTTCGATCCCCCCAAGTGGCTAGAGGTATTCTTCCCATTTTTCTTTGTTTTCACCCATTAAATTCTTGGTTTGACCCATATCTTGGAAACCCTAGGTTGGTATGCAAGATATATGGTAGATTTTGGCATAGGGTATTGTTGAATTGGCATAGGGATAGGTATTGTGTTAATATTACCAATGAGTATGTATTGAGTATGTTGACCATGGTATTATTGTTGTGATTATTTTAGGAATGTCAAGAATTGTTCATGTTCACCATGTAGACAAGGATGCCTTTTTGAGAGATAATATAGAACCGGACCCGGATGAGCTTGACTTGGTGTTTGAGCGTAGTCCCACCTACGCCGAGGTCTTGGAGCAAGTTAGGATTGAATTGTAATGGATGGACCCAAATGATGTTGTTGAGTTGGAGGGAAGGCATAATGTGGCTTTTGGAATGCACACCCGTTGGAAGACCATGCGTATCTTCTCCGAGCCCCGTTGGGTTGCATACAAGGAGGTGGTGGCGGAGTCGCTAGACAAAGCTCTTGAACTATTTGCCACCAAGAAGTTTGATAATAACTTGCACTTGGATTTGAACCGTACTGCCTCCCCATTGGGTTCTAGGAGTCCTCCACCAATAAACCAAGAGGTATTGATTGAACCTCCATTTACCCAAACATTGAGCCCGATTTCGAAGAACCAAGATGAAGTGTTGGAAGAGCAAAATGATGATTATTGGCAAGATGAGAATGAGGTTGAGATCCACGACAACAATGTTGGAGATTTGGACAAATATATTACGCAAGAGAACATGGGCCGTGACATCCCGTATACTCGATGCTATGCATCGGACTCGGATGATGATGGTCTCGAAGAAGAACTTGATGAGGAGGGGTTCACGACTAGAGAGGCCGAAATCCACGATAATGTATTAGGACGGGACCACATGGTATCTTTGTTCCGTGATGTTAGTCTCGCAGATGAAGCCACGGTTGATGGCGGGAAGGGCATAGTGCTTGGACCAAGGTCAAGTTCTTACCGGGATGGTAATCAAGAGAATAATGGCTTTTCTCGTGGATCGAGGTTCAAGACCTTGTTGGAATTTAAGCAATGGATAAAGGACTTCTCGGTTAAGCATCATCGCCCTTACACGGTGGTGCACTCGGATGTGAAGAAGTGTTACACGGTTAAATGCGAGGAGGATGGATGTCCTTGGATTGTGCATGCAAGACCATTTAAGGGAGGTCCAAGTTGGCACATATCTAGTTGTGTATCAACTCACATGTGCCGAGGCCCGGCGGTGGATGGCAAGGATGTGAAGCACGAGCATCGACAACTCACCTCCGAGTTTATTGGTTATAGGCTTTCCAATAACATCAAGTCATTTCCAATAATGACCATCAAGATGGTCCAAGAGCTTGTGAAAGCCCTCTTTCACTACGAGGTGAAGTATGGGAAGGCATGGAAGGCGAAGCAAGCCGTATTCAAGATGTTGTATGGTGATTGGGAGGAATCTTATAACCGAATCCCTCGGTTGTTGTTAGCGATGGCCAATGCTAACCCGGGCATGATTCATGTGATTAAAACTTATGGGAACAAGACAAGGATAATGAACGGAAGAACTGTTCGAGTATTTGGACGTGCATTTTGGGGTTTCGAGCAATGTGTTCGGGCTTTTGAACATTGTAGGCCTGTTATATCCGTTGATGGCACCTTCTTAACCGGACAATACAAGGGCACTATCTTGATTGCAATAGCTAGCGATGCCAACAACCGGTTGGTTCCTTTGGGTTTTGCTTTGGTTGAGGTGGAAAACAATGACAATTAGGAGTGGTTCTTCCATATTTTGAGAACCAAGGTCTTACCTGCTCAAAGGGAATTATGTGTCATCTCGGATCGTCATCAAGGAATTCTCAATGCGGTGATGATTGACATTCCCGGACATGTCCCATTGCACCATCGATGGTGCATGAGACATTTTGTTTCAAACTTCTATAGGGCATGCAAGAGCAAGGAATTGTCCGATGATCTACAAGATTGTTGTCTCGCTTTCACGGAGCGCCGTTTCTCAAACTTGTACAACAAATTGTTCCATAACAAAGAACTCTGCGGGGGGCAAAGAGTTTCTCATTAGGAACATTGGAGATATGGGAAAGTGGGCACGAGCTTTCGATGATGGTGGACGGAGGTACAGTCAAATGACAAGGAATATGGCAGAATGCTTCAACAAGTTGCTCAAAGGTGTCCGTGCATTGTCCGTCACGGCAATAGTCCAATACACATTCAACAAGATGAATGAGTATTTTCTAAAGTACTCAGCTAAAATGGATAGGCGGATTGCGGGAGACTACAAGGACAAGCATAAATACAAGTTCCCATCGAAGGTTGACGATTGGATGCAATTTCAGTCAAAGAAAGGGGACTCCCAAGTTGTCACGGAATTTGATAATGACGAGCTAATTTACCAAGTAACTGAACCAGGAGGAACCATAGCTGATGGTGTCCAACACGGAGGTCGAGCGTTCAAGGTCTCGCTCAAAACTTGTGAGTGCACTTGTGGCAGGCCATTGTTGCTTCATCTTGCTTGCTCGCACTTGCTAATGGCAGCTCGAAGGCGACATGTTGATTGGAATAATTCTCTCACGGTGAGAGAGTCTGAATTCTCAATCGAGACTACTAAGAAGACATGGGCTCCTAAATTTCACCCATACCTGGACCAATCTCAATGGCCGGAGTACCATGGAATTCAAGTGTGGCCTGATCCAGAATGGAAGGTCATTAAACATGGAAGACGCAAGACAAAGCGCTTTAGGAGTGACATGGACGGATCGGGAAGTGGTGGTAGCCGAGAAACAGGCAACAACCAATTCCAAAAGCCACATGAGAGAGGGAGGTGTGGAACGTGCAATGCTGAAGGGCATAATGCACGAAATTGTACCCAAAGAAAGAGAGCAAAATAAATGAAGCAAGCACAAGCCAACCAAGTGGTAGTTGTTGGGTCCGCAGCATAGAAAACAAAAAATTTCCTACGGTGTGAACTACACGCCAAGATCTATCTACCAGGTACAAAGCAACGGGTGGACATACATCCAACGAGAACTTACCCTCGTAGACAACGAGCTTTGTTAACGAGTAGGAACTCGTGGTTGATGTAGTCGTACACTTGCCGATCTCAAGATCGTGATGAAGTCCAGCAGGTCTGGCTCCAGCACGTCCATCAGATCCAGCTCCAGCACCACCAAGTCCAGCACCGCAAAGCAGCGGTGCATCCGTGATCGCACACACGTCCGGTACCCCGACAACCTCCGTCCCTCGCTCCAGCAAAGCAGCGGAAGCAGCAACTCCTTTCTAGATAAAGCCACCGGGAACATGTATCTCGCTAATCCGAGACCATGGGGGAATAATACTAGAGGGGGAGAGAGATCCTTCACAAGGAGGTGTGTGTGAGAAGTGAGGAGAGGGTGGCCTTTTATAGGAGGAGGGGGGTGCCCCTCCTTCTTGGACGACGCATGGAGGGGATGACCCTTCACCTCCTCCATTCATGTGGTGGTAACCCCTCCACATTAAAATGCCCCTTCATATTCTCTTTTAAAGTCTCCACTTTAAATGCATTAAATTTCTCCAAATTTAATGCTCTCTCATTTAATAAAACTCTTTTATTATTTTTATTCAGAATTTTGTTAATTACTTTAATTAACAAACATTCACATAAAACCCCCTGCAACATTTCAATATTACATGCAGAACCAATTTCAGCATTTTCACCCGAAACAGTTTCGGTGTCTATTGAAATAATTCTAGCGCTTTCTTAAATCTTTATCTGAAACATATTTGCTCCAAATGGTGTCGTTATCCCTTAAGTGTGTCACCCTACGGTTCGCAAATAATGCAGACATGATCGAGACCCCTCTCCGATCAATAATCAGCAGCGGGACCTGGAGATCCATACTGACTCCTACACATTCAACAATGACTTCTGTGATCGTGAGAACCTTTAACGCTAGTAACTAAATCCCTTTGTCCCGCGATATATTACATGTCCGAGATTCGATCATCGGTATCTCCATACCTAGTTTGATCTCGTTACCGACATGCACTCTTTTCTCGTTCCCGTGATATAACATTCTAGTGATCACATCACTTGCTTGCAAGCTATTTCAATGTGATATCACCGAGAGGGCCCAGAATATATCTATCCGTCATCGGGATGGACAAATCCCACTCTTGATCCATGAGCCTCAACATAACACCTTCGTAGCACTGAACCCACCTTTATAGTCACCCTGTTATGGTGTGACGTTTGATGTTATCAAGATACTCTTCCAGTGTTAGCAATTAACATGATCTCATGGTCTAAGGACTAAGATTACTTCGTATGATGTTATAGCAATATAAACATAATAACTTTGATCGTAATGCTATACTTCGGATGAATGTTCATCACATCATTCCACCAATGTTGTGACCTCGTTATTAACAACATCCAATGTCCATGATCAGGAAACCTTGATCATCTTGTTAATCAACGAGCTAGTCTATAAGAGAGGCATAACTAGGAACCCTTTTTGTTTATTAAACACACATGTATTGATGTTTCCGATCAATACAATTATAGCATGCAAAATAAACATTTATCATAAACATGGAATAAGATAATAACCACTTTATTATTGCCTCTCGGGCATATTCCCTTCAGTCTCCCACTTGCACTAGAGTCAATAATATAGTTTGAAAAACTTTGCGTATTGAACACCTATGGCTTTCTGGGTGTTGCATATACGCGATTGCTAGTGGTTAACATAATCTATGGATCTGACAGTTTCAGGTCCGTGTGTATTTGCATGTCTTTGCGTCTCTACGCATCACTCATTCTCAAATGAGATGGCATTGTATAAATTTGGTCCTTTGGTGAGACCTTTAGTTCGTTCGGGTTAAAATATGTTGATATTATTGTCACACAATATATCTTCATAGTATTAGCCCACTTTGAACCACACCTAGTTTGATAACAAACTACTTAACACAAATGCCCTCCTTTGCTGCTACTATAGCAGTGATATACTTAGCCTTTTGTTGTAGTATCCGTCACAATGTCTCAACTTTGGAACTCATCCAAATCCACCATGAAACATCATTTCCATTATATTGTGCCACCCATAGTCTGAATTGAGATAAATTTAATTTGTATCTTGTGACAAAACTAGTATCAACGTAACACTTTACAATGAACTACCTTTAATTATTTGTCACGTATACATGATATATTCTTAGTTCTTCCAAAGCTCATAAGAATATCTTTACTATCGTCCAATGATCATCTTATGAATCATTCTGGTATGTGCTCATAACATTTAGAGCATATGACATTCTGGATATATACATATCATGGTATAATCGATCAAAATCTTCATGTGATTTTACTCACCAAGTGTTGAAACACTTGAATTTTGATACAATCCTTTCCATGCGGCAAGAACCTTTGTTGGTGTTTCCATATTGAACCCTTTCAATATCTCATATATGTATGTCTGGCACAACCATATTAGCGCCTTAATCTATCCATATAGATATTGATGCCTAATATTCCGGGTTTGCCCAAGTCTTTCATCGAAATCTTATTTTAATGAAATTCTTAACTTGTGTCAATACAAGATACATCATTTCCAATCAACAATATGTCCTCTACATAATGTATTAGAAATATGTCTCAGCCCTCCCACTTAATTTCTTGCAAATGCAAGCATCTTCATCATCTCCGATGAATTTAAACTCTTTTAACAGTTTCATCATGGTGAAGATTCCAACTCCGCTATGCTTACTTCAACTATTGAAGTTTACATGCCCTTTTAGCACCCTTTGAATTAACAAAACCCTTCGGACCATGTCATGTACATGTCCTAGGTTACCGTTCTATTAGAAGAACCTTGTTTTGTTTATTCAACTACCATATACCAAATTATATGTAGTGGTTGCTACATTAATCCGTCAAGACTATATATCGCTATGAAAGATCAAATCTTGTCATAGTCAACTCCTTGAACATTGTCGTAAACTTCTTTCCGACATGTCGACTATTTCATAGATGTTAAATATCCATGTCTTATTTCTTTATAGATCCAAACACGACCGATAGGATTCACGCCTTTCTGGAGGGTCTTCCAAGTTCAGAAACTTGTTTTCTCGTGTATGGATACTATCACAGATTCTATGACTTCTAGTCATTTTATGGAGTCAGGGCCCATCATCGCTTCTTTGCATGTATTCGGTTCATCATTGTCAAAACAATAACGACTTGCTTATCAAATCTTACTATTTGATTCTTACCGACCCACACGGTTCTATAGGAACTCTAATCTCCGAGATCACACCTTTTGTAATCACGAGAGCCATGAGCATTGTGGCCGCCACCGGGACACTTTCCGGTGCTGCGCTACTTAGCACATATAGCTAAGGTTCAACAACCTTATCAAAGTTCTATTGTCCTCCCACTTAACTTTTCACGAAAAATTCCTTCTCAAGAAACTTGACGTTCCGAGTAACAAACTCTTTTGTCCTCGGTGTTATGGAGAAATTCCCAACAAATTCTTTGGGATAACCTACAAAGACGTGCTTATCCGACTTTGGTTGTAAACATTTTACTTATGCATAGCATACCAAAATTTAAGAAAAGACAATTCGGGTTTTATCCCAAACCATAACTCATATGGTGTCATTTCAATGGATCACGATGGTGCTCTTTTCAGTGTAAAAGCGGTAGTCTCTAAAGCTTCAATCCTTAAAACATAATGGCAGCTTTATAAATTACACCCTTGATCTTACCATGTCAAACATGGTTTGATTTTATCTCTCGAATATGCCATACTCCTATGGTTTATCGGGAAACACAAATCATGGAACAATTCCTCAAGTCTTAGGTGTTTTTGCTAAACATGTAACTCAAATATCTTCCTTTATGATCGAATCATAAACTCTTTATTTTCTTGTTACAATGATTTTCCACTTCATCTTGAAAGTCTTTGAACAATTTTCAAATGTTTCATACTTCTTCCTTATTAAGTAAATATACAGATATATTCACTCAAATTTTTGGAGAAAGCATATGAAGCAAAAAGATCCATCGCATATGGCTACACATAATGGACTATGCACATCAGCATGCACAATTTCCAATAAGCTAGTCATCCGTTCCTCTCTGGCCTATGGACGGAGTTTCAATTATCTCGAGGAAAGTCTCACATGCGTCAATTGATCAAAATCAAAGACTCCAAAAATCCATCAACATGGAGTTTCTTCATGTTTCCTTTCAAATATAATTTAAACAGCGATGTCACTTCATAAGTGATCTTTCAATCATTTGTCTTGCGACATTTTAGCAATAGTGCTTATGGATGTGATTTCTCCAACTAGACTTGTAAAAGTTCATCCATCCTTTATGGAATACGGTAATTATTTGAACAGTCATTGTTCTCATGATACCGGAACAAAATAACAATTATTAAAACAAATCTTGAAGGCTAGGTTTGACGACAACGAAAAACACAATAACACTTTATCTGTTTTCGATGAACATCATCACTTATTCTCTTGCTAGTTACTTAGGCCATTGTAGTTCATGAATTGCGTTGTCCTGTATGACACATCATACCAACCAATTCGGTATCCAATACCTCAGAACCACATTGTTTAACAAACAAGGAATACAGCCATAACATGTATATCTTCTATATACCTAAGTTGGACGTCTCCAACTTTTCTTTTCTGCCAAATATTTTATAGATTCTCTTTTAGCAATTCCTTTTCTTTTTAAAAGAATCTATCAACATCAATAGTGGTGTCATCAACATGACACATGGTACAAAGCGTATATAGTCAAATACTAATACCTTTGGACTTGCACTTTGAAGTGGATCACCATCATCAAATGTTTGGTGTTCTTTCAAAAATCCATTCTTTAGTAATCTATTAGTGTAGTAAACATTTTACTTACATCTTCTATTCATCCTTATCATGACAACTTTCATGATCAAGCTACTATGGCCTATAAGGAAGAATCGCGAGTATAATATTAGTTCCCAAAACCTTTTTGGTAGATTCGGATGCCTAGCATCTCCATCCTTCACAAATTTTCATACAATATGAGAACATGTATTTTTCTAAATTATACTCTATCATAATGCAACCAAAAACATTGTTTCAGATATCACAATATCTTTCACACATGATGGTTTCTGAAACAATTTCCAGCTCCTATATAATCTTGATATTAAAACAACTTTTGAATATCAATAATCATGGAGGCAAACATGATACTTTAGAAACTAACATTGGAATTCTTACTCTTGATTTAATACTACTTATTAAACTTTATGGAGTAAATAGAGTTTGCTGAAAGTTTGCAATAGGACTTATAAACTTTAAATTGACATTCAAAACAATATGATACCAGTTCGTAAAGTAAATATCCAGAATTCTATAGTTCTATTATCTCAATTAAAACTAAGCATAAGGTAGTGAACAGATGCGAATGACTACAACAAATTATGCAAATTCACTTCGATTTAGTTTATGACAAATTGAGTTCGACTAATCCAAATTAGAAATGAACTCCCACTCAAAAACGACATCCCTCGTGCCTTTTTGGTGATTACATGAACCAAATCCACTACACCAAGTCCGATCATCACGTGAGTCGGTGTAGCTTCAAAGGCGAGCATCAATATGGTCATCACATCAACTATATGACTCATTCTTAACCTTTCGGTTCATGTTCCGAGGCCATGTCTGTACATGCTAGGCTCGCCAAGTAAGAACCTTAGTATTCGCGTGTGTAAAACTGTCTTACACCCGTTGCATGAAAGCGTAGAGTTGAGAACACCCGATCATCACGTGATGTCTCGAAACACGATCCATAGAACGGTGCATACTTAAGGAAGAACACATTTTATCTTGATATTTAAATGAGGGATCATCTTACAATGCTACAGAAAGCGCCAAACTAGCAGTATAAGATGCTAACATCTAATGTGTAAAGTGAGATGATATGGTCCATGCATTTGATCTCTATCATTTGCATCATGGTATGATCTCTATCATTCCTTTGTGTGTAAGGCCAAGGTCTATGGAACTTACACGTTGAGTGTGTTGTAAGAGTATCTATCATACATCTACTTACAACAATACCATATCAATACACTAGCCCAGCAACGATCTAAACTAGACGCCTCTAATTTATCAATTGCAAGTTTTACGTGGCTTAGGGCTTTCGGAGATAGAACCATTCTTACCTACGAACATGAACCACAACGAGGATAACTAAGTTATTAGCAACTCGTTGTAAATCAGATATTGACTATAGTAGGAGAGACAGCCACCCGCCAACCACTTATGCAAAACAAGTTGCATGTCAGTCGTGGAACCGGTCTCATGTACGATGACATGTAAGGTTGGTCCGGGCCGCTTCATCCCACTATGCCACCAAGATCCAAAATACATAGAAGATGCAATAACATGATCATCATCACCCACATATCAACATATGTGTACTACCCGTGCTAAGAACCTACGCATAAACCAGGCTCTGATAGCACTGTTGGGTCCGCAGCATAGAAAACAAAAATTTCCTACGGTGTGAAATACACGCCAAGATCTATCTACCAGGTACAAAGCAACGGGTGGACATACATCCAACGAGAACTTACCCTCGTAGACAACGAGCTTTGTTAACGAGTAGGAACTCGTGGTTGATGTAGTCGTACACTTGCCGATCTCAAGATCGTGATGAAGTCCAGCAGGTCCGGCTCCAGCACGTCCATCAGATCCAGCTCCAGCACCACCAAGTCCAGCACCGCAAAGCAGCGGTGCATCCGTGATCGCACACACGTCCGGTACCCCGACAACCTCCGTCCCTCGCTCTAGCAAAGCAGCGGAAGCAGCAACTCCTTTCCAGATAAAGCCACCAGGAACATGTATCTCGCTAATCCGAGACCATGGGGGAATAATACTAGAGGGGAGAGAGATCCTTCACAAGGAGGTGTGTGTGAGAAGTGAGGGGGTGGCCTTTTATAGGAGGAGGGGGTGCCCCTCCTTCATGGCCGGTGCATAGAGGGGGTGACCCTTCATCTCCTCCATTCATGTGGTGGTAACCCCTCCACATTAAAATGCCCCTTCACATTCTCTTTTAAAGTCTCCACTTTAAATGCATTAAATTTCTCCAAATTTAATGCTCTCTTATTTAATAAAACTCTTTTATTATTTTTATTTAGAATTTTGTTAATTACTTTAATTAACAAACATTCACATAAAACCCCCTGCAACATTTCAATATTACATGCAGAACCAATTTCAGCATTTTCACCCGAAACAATTTCGGTGTCTATTGAAATAATTCCAGCGCTTTCTTAAATCTTTATCTGAAACATATTTGCTCCAAATGGTGTCGGTATCCCTTAAGTGTGTCACCCTATGGTTCGCAAATAATGCAGACATGATCGAGACCCCTCTCCGATCAATAATCAGCAACGGGACCTGGAGATCCATACTGACTCCTACACATTCAACGATGACTTCTGTCATCGTGAGAACCTTTAACGCTAGTAACTAAATCCCTTTGTCCCGCGATATATTACATGTCCAAGATTCGATCATCGGTATCTCCATACCTAGTTTGATCTCGTTACCAACATGCACTCTTTTCTCGTTCCCGTGATATAACATTCTAGTGATCACATCACTTTCTTGCAAGCTATTTCAATGTGATATCACCGAGAGGGCCCAGAGTATATCTATCCGTCATTGGGATGGACAAATCCCACTCTTGATCCATGAGCCTCAACATAACACCTTCGTAGCACTGAACCCACCTTTATAGTCACCCTGTTACGGTGTGACGTTTGATGTTATCAAGATACTCTTCCGGTGTTAGCAATTAACATGATCTCATGGTCTAAGGACTAAGATTACTTCGTATGATGTTATAGCAATATAAACATAATGACTTTGATCGTAATGCTATACTTCGAATGAATGTTCATCACACCATTCCACCAATGTTGTGACCTCGTTATTAACAACATCCAATGTCCATGATCAGGAAACCTTGATCATCTTGTTAATCAACAAGCTAGTCTATAAGAGAGGCATAACTAGGAACCCTTTTTGTTTATTAAACACACATGTATTGATGTTTCCGATCAATACAATTATAGCATGCAAAATAAACATGTATCATAAACATGGAATAAGATAATAACCACTTTATTATTGCCTCTCGGGCATATTCCCTTCAGTAGCCAACCGAGTTTTAGCCAACAGGTCCCTAGCCAACCGAGTGGTAGCCAACACGTCCCTAGCCGTAGTCAACAAGAGCCAAACCCAAGGAGAAATAGCCAACAAGTGCCAAGTCAAAGGAGAAATAGGCAACAAGCGCCAAGTCAAAAGAGAAATAGCCAAAAAGTCTCTAGCCAACCAAGTGGTAGCCAACAGGTCCCTAGCCAACCGAGTAGTAGACAACATGTTCCTAGGCAAGAAGCTCCTAGGCAACAAAGAGGTCGATCAGTTGGGCTTAGAAGAGGAAGAGGGCGTGGACCAAATCCGGCTAGTATGATAGGTTACTTGGCAGGACCAAATCCGTATGCTCATAGGTATGGCTAGTATGATAGGTTACTTGGCATTTCGTATGTTTCTCCATTATATGCTACTATTGCTTACTTGCTAACTTTTTCTTATAGGTATGGCTACACAACCCAACAAGAGGAAGGGGGTGTGGGGGAGGCTAATGATGATGAGACTTGTATGTTTCTCCATTATATGCTTGCTTGTTATAGATCATGTCTAGAGGCTAACAAGTTGACGACAAGTTCACGACAAGTTCATAAAGTACACGACCACAACTACTTCTCCCCAACTACTTCCCACGGGTCGTCCTCTTCCCTCAGCCCCTTCGCGTAGGAAGCTTCCTCGTGACCGGTTCCTCGTCATCATCTTCCAACCTGTAGGCCGTCTTCTTGGCCTTCTTTGCCTTTGTTTCCTTGGCCGTGGAAGGATTGGGTGTGTAAGGCTTCTTGGGTTGCCTTGGCTTGAGCACATAGTCGAACCTCTCGTGGACCTTGTATCAAGTGTATGTGCCCAACGTCATCTCGTCGTCGATGCTTTCTTCATCCTGGGGCTGTCAACAAAAGAACAATGGTAAGGACATATAGTAATGCAAGGGTTCGTCGTACTACAATGCTTTGCTACCTTAGGTGTGTCCGCCTCATCCTCGGATGGGAAGTGATGATCGCCAGAAGGGTCAGGGGGCGTGTTGGACCGTGACGCGGACGGTGTTGCCACCTCGGGGTCACGACAACCTAGCAAGTTTGAAAGCCGCCTTAACCATAGGGCCTGCTTCTTAACAAACCCTCTAAACAGACTCTCTCCCTTCTCTCCGCGCGGGTATGTCTCAAAAGCATCCTCGCATGCATCTACCGACTTTCTTACCTCCGCCCGCTGTCATAGACAAGAGTAAACAAGTAAAGCATCCTTGCGAGGTGTGGTAGGGGGCAAGAAAGGAAAACAAACATTCGGCAAAAATTACTACGAAGTTGACCAATGGAGCATACTCGGCTTGTCGCCCTTCTCTGACTATCCTGTTGTATTTTTCAGTTGCAAGCTCATCGAATAGCAATGGCTCCTCCAAGATTTCTAAGCGGAATGCTCGTGGGTACATCTCCACCCGCGTGTTCTCAAGAAACCAGGTGATGTAGTTGTTGAAAGCATCCTGATTGAACGCCCTTTCCTGTGTTCCTTTTTCTTTCTTAGCCTCAATCACACACCTTTTGAATTTGTCAACATACTTCCTGTGAAGCTTGTCCCAATCCTTCTCCTTCCTCTGCTTCTTCCTGTCCAAGCTGCACAACAAGAAGTCATAAAGCGTTATTTCTCGAAAGATATTACATCACAGGCAAAGGCGGTTGATATCTTACCCATGGAGCCCTATGTCCGTGTCCTTCCACTCGGGAGGGTTCACCTGAAATAACCCAAACTGGGTCATGACACGTTGTGGCTGGTGATGCTCAACCGCCCACATGCATACCATGGGGCAACGCATTAGCCACAAACAGGCTTCTTCCGTGCACTTCGGGTTAAGCACATAGTCGTCCGATACACCAAAGTTCCCCCTTGGACCGTATGACTCCCAGGTCACCTGCAACATACCACACTCATGTCAAGTTCAAAGATTACACATTAATAACATAGGATTGACCGCATGCTGGGAAATTACCTGATCCATGTTTATCGTGTCAAACTCGTTGGTGTACCTCATGTACGTCGCCATGGGGTCGGTTGGGGGATCGGAGACCACATCCCACTTGCAAGCCCATGTGGGGAGCAGGAGGTTATTGCCGTCATCAACATAAGGGTTTTAGCTCAACAATCTTGGTCGTCCAACTAGGAAGCGTTCCCAGCTCCACACCGAAAGAAGGAGCAAACAACCACCGATGAATCCGTCGGTTGCGCTCCTAAGACATGCATCATCCAGCTGCACATGAAGTGATACACCGTTTAGTAAAACAGTATTTTTTGAGGTCATGCAAATATAGACAACTTTCTAAACAAGTGAATACCTGACGGTACAACCAAGCCAACACCGCCGAACCACAACTAAAATCTGAGTCAAAAACTATGAGCACCTTAAGCCAATGCCACTGAGCACGATCCCCACTGCTGTCAGGAAAGAGAGTCCTCGTGATGATGTACCACACATACACACGAGCGTACGTCATGACCGTGTCCTCGTCAGCATCCTCCAGGCAGGTCTTGAAATTCTGTCTGATCCAACTGAAAGTGCCCCCTGCAGTGACCCTCAGTGTTTCCCCCTTCATGTTTATAACCTCGGGTGGATCCTTTCCTATAAGGCTGACCATCTGCTCATGCCACCCCTCTGAATCTGTGCTTATGCACACAGGGTTTCCCTCGATTGGGAGTGCTAGGATCATGCTCATGTCTTGCAAGGTCACCGTAGTCTCACCGTTCCTAAGATGAAATGTGTGTGTCTCCGGTCTCCACCAGTCGACAAGCGCGGTGATCGCAGCGGGATTGAACTTCAATGTCGGCCGAGTGACCATGTGGATAAAGGGGAGGAGTCCTAGATTCTCAATGTACGGAGTGTACCACTCATTGTAGGTCAGGTTCTTGGCCGACGAGACCTCGTGATACCTAAGTCGAAGAGGTACAAGCTCCTGCAAACATACAATGTCCTAGGATAGATTTACATCTCAATAAACCGGAGCAATAGGAACTACCGTGTGGGTTTTTTAGTACCTGTCTCTTTTCCGACAACTTGTAGGAATGGTGTTGAACATCGTAGTGAGCATTAAGAAGAGTCGTCCTAGTGGCACAATGAAATAATAAAAACAATAGGATCAATAAATATCACATGTCATACTTGTAAACAATACAAACAATAATTTCCACTCTATCTATAATTATTATAGCATGAACAAACATTCCATCTTACTCTACCATTAATTTCCACTCATACCTATAGTACTAACTTTACAAGTATTCATATTCTACCTATAATTCCGTACTAACAAAACTTGATTAACCATCCCATAAAACCAAGGGTTTCACTATCCCATAGAACCTAGGGTTTCACTATCCATCTTACAAGTATTCCTAAACCTATAAATCAACTAAGCATGGCAATGATTCATATTAATTTGACTATCTCATATAATCTAGGGTTTCACCAAAAATTGCAAATAAGGGACAAAAAGTAAGAAATTTCTGGATGGAATTGAGAGGATTTAGAGAGAATACCTGGTGGAGGGGATTGGGAGCACGATTCTTGGAAGAAATCCCCAAATATGGCCGATTTTCTGAGGAGGATCAAGTGTGGGGTGGAACCCTAGCTGCCATGCACCCTTCTCTATTCGTGGGCTGGGAGAGAATGAGGTGAGGGTCGGGCTGGGGCGGCCGCACGCGCTGGTACAAGACCTAAAGTGTGCTGCCACGCGTCGTGGTGTCGCATATAGTAGTGTGGCGCCGTAGTGTGTGGCGCCGCACTTACGGAACTGGGGCCCGCGAGACCACGACGATGCCACGCTGGCAGCCGTGCGGTGCCACCAGTCATGGCGTTGTGCTTCAGAGTGCGGCGCCGTTGTTGACGGTGTTGCAAAAAGGGTTAGTTCCATGAATTTTTGTTGGCCTGAGTTTATTTCGTGAATTTTTTATTTCTTTGGGTTCTTTCTGTTCAAACTCCCCGATGCCTCTATCTTCTGCTCGCCCCAGCATGACACCTGATGTGCCCGTGCTCCTCCTCCCACAAAAGAGACTCTTACCTCTTGACACGGCTCGTCCGTAGGACCAACAGAATCCCCAATGAGATCATTCGTTCAGCGCCTTTGCTCCTCCTGCTACCATCTCAAGCCCCATACCAACAATGATCTCCATGTGTGTTCTACGGCTCAGCGTCCTGCTCCGTTTGAGATGGAAGAATCGGGAGTGGGAATGGCGACGCTCGCCCAGGGCTGTGCTCCTATGGGCGATATTCTCCTCCAGCTAAGAGCATCTCTAGCAGTGCGTAAACAACTCAAAACCGTAAAATAACTGCCGTTTATCGGTGCCCTGGAAAAATCGCACGTCGATCAGTGCCCGTAAACACCCCCGGCCTGAAAAAAGTTTTACGGGGCGCGCCAAATATCGCCCGCGGAGCCGAGCACATCTGGTTTCCGCGGCCGAACCGAGCGCCAACCCTCACTCCTCTTCTTTCTTGGCGAGACAAAAGTTTCCTCCACCCCTCTTCCCGCTTCCGCTTCGCCACCACCGTCTATCTACCTCCCCCACCGCTCCCCTCCCTTGCCGCCATGCGGAATCGCCGCCATGGAGCCCGCACAGCTCCCGCTGGTAGTTGTTGAGGTCCCGCACCCGCAGCACCCGTCCTCCGTCGCTCCAGCAGTCCACGCGGGCTCGTCGGCCGCCGCCACGTTAGCCATAAAGAGGAGGAAGCGTGCGGCCGGGCAGGCCGTCCCACCGGCCACCGCTCCCATGACCGGCGGTGCTCACGCCACGCCTTTCTCTACCCCAGCATCTAAGCCCACGAAGGTGCCCGCCACGCGGAAGAAGCCCACGTAAAAGACGGTGGCGACGGGCGGCGCCAAGAACCAGTCCCGCCCTGTTCCTCCGTATCATGCCCCACCGTTGGCCAGGATTGCCTCACCGGAAGCCCCCGCAATTGGCGCCCACAACTCATTCGGCCAATTGCCACCAAGGTACGAAGAGGGATCTACCCCATTCTCATCATTCGAGCAATTACTCAATAATAGCGAGGTGTGTCTCACCGAGCTACCACTCGCTACATATTATTTGGATGGAGATGATGATGAGGTAGAGGATGGCGAAGAGGATGCATTGGAAGAGGTTGATCAAGCCACCTATGATGAGGTGAAAGAAAAGAAGAGGAGGACAGTGAACTACACCGAGATCAAGGACACTTGCTTGTGTCGGGCATGGTCGAATGTGTCACTTCATGCCGTCCATGGCAATGACCAAACTGGGAAGCGTTATTGGATTAGAATTGAAGATAGATTTTTTAGACTCATGCCTCATGTAGCAAATCCGGTGACCCACACCCATCATTCACTACAAGGCCAGTGGGATGTGATCAAAGCTACTTGTAGCCGATGGAGTGGAGCGCTCGAGCAAATTCGGGCAAATCCTCCAAGTGGTGTGAGCATTGACCAATATGTGAGTGCATCTATCTTGCATTTCTAGTTGTGATCAAGGCTATATATACATGATCTAACATACATTCTATTAACTTGTAGGAAAGCCTAGCAATGGAAAAGTACAAGATGATGGCGACCTCCAAAGGAAAGCCATTTGTGCTCCAACATTGTTGGAAGTTGCTTGAACATATGGAGAAGTGGAAGTTGAGGGATCAAGAAACAAAACTAAAAAGGGAAGTGACGAGGGGTTAACTCATTAATACACATCGCAGATGGACTTAGTTTCAAGGAAGTAGGGAGCACTAGAGGCATCGATCGGCTAGCAAACAAGCACACAGGGGACACAAGGTTTACCCAGGTTTGGGCCTCGTAGAGGACCCTACTCTTGCTTGTCTTCTCTTGGAATTATCGAGGAGTCGAAAGTTACAGGGGTGCGCAGATGCAATCTGGCGATGGTGCGGAAACTAGGGTTGCGGATAACCTCCTCTCCGCCCCCTCCTAGCCTTTATATAGATAGGCTAGGTCTCGGGATAGCAGGTCGAGTCGGTTACATATTAGGGTTTTCCCTTTAAACTTCTATCTTGAGTTTGCCGTGTGCTGCAAGCAGTCGAAGTCTCCTGGGCCACCCGAATCTTGACTGGGCCTTAGTAACGTCGTGGGATTCTTCTAGGCTGGACCGTATATGCTAAGATCAAGTACCTGTAAGGTATACCCATGTCAGGAAGCTTTTCTTCAATTGGATGATAGTGATGATGAGGGAGGAAGAAATGGAGGGAGGCCGAGAGGAGCCAAGAAGGCAAAAGAGTGGATCAAGATTGAGAGACAAGCTATGGACATGGCATTGAAGATTGATGAAATGGTGAAGTCCAAGGAAACAATGATGATGAAGACATTAGAAGCAAAGATGACCATGAAGGAGAAGAAGAATGAGATGAAGCAAGCAAGGTGGCAATCGTCTCGTGACTTAGAGGAGAGAAAGATAGCACTTGAGGAGAAAAAAGGCAATGACGAGATCCTAGTCGAGGAGAATAGGACCATGATGATGGATCCGAGCTTGATAGATGCTATCACAAAAGAGTGGTGGGACATTCGTAGGGCCGAGATCCTAGCAAGGAGGAAGAAAACCATGGAAGATGCTCCCACTTTGATGTATGGTTCTTCTTTGGCTACAAGAAGGGCTGCTGCTACTGGAGAGCCCATCGACGATGATGCTAGGGCATGAGCTCGACCTACGTATGTTGTTTGCTGTGTCTTTTTAGTTTACATTTTATGCGATGATCACCCTACAAAATGTTGGAATTGTTGTCTTTTGTTGTCGAAACAATGTTCACGGTTTTGTTTGTAGTTCACCTCGCCGAGCAGTTCCCGTAAAACGGAATCGCACTGTTTTGCGGTTCCAGTTTACGGGGACTGCTCGGCGCCGCCTCCCACGAAGCGAGGAATCATGGATTCAACGCCCCGTACTCTGACGTTTATGGTTTGCTATTTACGGGCACTGCTAGAGATGCTCTATGTCGATAAGGTGGACATGGCTACAATGTGTCCCTCGATCGCTGCCAGGAGAAGTTTCTAGAAGATAGAGGGGAGGGGATCACGGGATGAGAAGGGGGAGGGCGGTGGTTCACCGGAGTGATGCAGAAGGGTGGGGAGAAGAGTTAAATTCATCAATAGTCACTAAACTTGTCAAGCAAAATCAGTTTGATCATCGTACATCGAAAATATGATTTTATGGTCACTAAATACGCAGGAAAGTTCATCCACGGTCACTGGTTATGGCACGATGTATTTGACGAGGTGACACTTTGTGGACCCCATCTTTCAGGTCCTAACCGTTCACATGGACTTCTACCGAATAATAAAATATAATAGGACTTAACCGGGAAAGACGAAAGTGATAAGATTGCCATATATCCGTCCAATCCTTTTTTTCGAAATGGGGGTAAACCCCGGTCTCTGCATCTTGGGATGCACACAGCCCTTTATTAAAAGTTCAACGAACTATCATAAGAGTATTACAGCTCATATCACAGATAGGAAGATGCACAGATCGACCATATGATAAAACAATAGGATCTCACAAGAGAATGGAAATCATAGCTAAGCAACAGTCAATCTATTAGAATGCCGCCACGAAGCCTCGCTGAAGAAATACGAGGTAACCGCCACAAGAAGGATGTAGCCAGAAATCATTGGTTGACTCTGGTGCTCTAGGAGAAGGAAAGCCCAGAGTTGAATCCAATGAGCCGCCATAAGAATAACCTGCAAAAAGGAAGGAACTCCGGACTTGTTAAAAATACAATTGTTACGACTTTTCTAAATGGACCAACAAATGGCCAAAATTCCAATACAAATCCTCCCCTTATTCGCTTTATCTACTCCGTTTAACCAATTCCCCAACATATTAGTGATCTTAGTCGGTGGAGGGAGGTTATACATGAAGAAAACCATACTTCATACAATCTTTGCAAAAGGACATGAAAGGCATAAATGTTCAACTATTTCAACCTCATCACAGAAGCAACATTTCTTACATCCATTCCAATTTCGTCTAGCAAGGTTATCTCTAGTTAGCAGGATTTTATTATTCAAAAACCACATAAAGGCTTTAATTTTTAGAGGGATTTTTATCTTCCACAAATACCTTGTGGGAAAGCGTGGATGTTGATGACCCACAAGTATAGGGGGTGTATCGCAGTATTTTCGATAAGTAAGGGTGTCGAACCCAACGAGGAGCAGAAGGTGCTGGCTAGTGGTATGGATCAGGAATTCTCTGCAAATACTTAGCAAACGGATTTTTAGGGGTTTTCGATAAAGCAAGTAAACAAAGTATGAGTAAATAAAAGACATTAGGAATAGATGCAGCAAGTGGCCCAATCCTTTATGCAGCAAAGGACAAGCCGGTTGTATTTCTATAGATGACCAAACGTTCTCGAGGACACATGGGAAGACTGTCAAGTGCTTTCGCTTCATATAGTTGATTAATCGTCTCTAGCTTGCTAAGTGTTGTGTGGGTGAACCTATGCTAATGTACCGCTCCATCCAAGACATACCCCTTGCAAACATCCGTAAGTACAAGAAAGTAATTAAGGTAGAAACCTAACCACAGCTTTAAACTCTAAGACCCTTACGTCCCTTGTGCAATGGTTTCCTAACGGGGGTTCATGTTTCTATCACTCCGGCAACCCCTACGATTAGTAGCCAAATACACAATGCATTCCCCTAGGCCCATATAGGTGAAGTGTCATGTAGTCAACGTTCACATGACACCACTAGAAGAAGTACACCACAACTTAAATAACAATCTATTGAATATTTCTCAACACAACTCCACTACTAACAACAAGACTTATCCCATGTCCTCAAGAACAAAACGAACTACTCACAAGACATCATATGGATCATGATCAGAGATGGAATAATGATGTATAACAATCTGAACATAAACAATAATTCAACGGGTCACTCAATAGCATCAACTACAAAGAGTAATCAACAGCGGGAAAGTTTCCCCTATGAACTATGCAAGATTCAACTCAATTGTTACAGCAATATGGAGATGGTGATGAGGGTGCTGATGGTGATGATGGTGGTGGTGATGATGATGATGATCCCGATGAAGTCTAGCTTGATGGTGGTGTTGATGGCGATGATCTCCCCTCTCCGGGAAGGAATTCCCCCGGCAGAAATCTGTCTGCCGGAGAGATCTTTCTCTCTTGGTGTTTTCTGCCCCACAGAGGCGGCGGAATCTTTCTGTGGTCGCTCCCTGAGTCTTAGGGTTTCGGGAGGATAATATACACCAGAGGGGAGAGGCTGGAGTGGGCCAGGGTGGCCACACCACCTCCTGGCGCGGCCTAGGCCTGCCCGCGCCATGGGGTGGTGTGGGCCCCCTGTGGCCCATCTCCACTCCATCTTCTGGCATCCTTAGTCTTCTAGAAAAATAGGATTTTCCATATATTTTCCCGGATTTTCTGATATTCGCGAATTTTGCCTCCAAACAGCACCTTTTCCATCAGAATCCTGACTACAGCGGTCCATGCTCCAAAAGTCATCAACCATGCAAAAATAGATGAAATAACATAAGTATCATCTCTCAATATGAAATATATCAATGAATAATAGTGAATTAAGACATAGAATAGTGATGCAAAATGGACGTATCAACTCCCCCCAAGCTTAGACTTTGCTTGTCCCCAAGCAAAACTGACCTCAATAAACATGGCCTCAGGTTTATGGAGTGAAGAGTCGATAAAAGAGTACATACAAGAAGCATCACATTCATCAAATACATAGATCATAATAGAAGACAACTCACTATTATATAACTCAACTTGCAGTGAGTAAAGGAAACACAATAAAGATACATAATGTGAATCATAATTGGTAATGGCAAACTTAGCTCTTGGTCGAAGAATAGTTTGATAATTTGCTGGAGTTCACAAATAGCTGGCTTTTTCAATGAAAGCTTTCAAAGTAGTAAACATCAAGATAAGAGCAATGTGCAAAACAAGGAACATAAAACATGATTGAATAAATCAACATATGAATGAATGAAACACAACAACTCAAAATACTTGCTGAGATAGAAGGGGGTAGGTTTACTGACTCAACTTCAAAGTAAAAGAAAGGCCCTTCAAAGAGGGAAGCAGGGATTGCAAGTCTCATAAAGAGCTCCCAAAAATTATGATACTTATTAGCTTTCAGCTCTCATTGCCCCTATCATCGGCATCTTTAGGTGATTAAGGTAAAGTGACACAACTAAGGGGATATGCTTGACAAGTTATAAGTTGAAATCTCAAGCCCCTTACTTATGAGTACCGATCCTCATGCTACTCAACTTCAGTCACGAGCAAGCTCTTGTCATTGTAAATACATGTGTATCATTGAGAACCGCCAAAGGGGTACCCCTTGCACATGACACATGAGCTATCCCATAATCAAAATGACAAGGCAAGCAAACAGTGAGCATCTCAGCGATCTTTTTATTTCCTATTTGCATAGGGTTTTATTGAGGATGCTTCATAGAATGCTCACTATAGTTATGCTGCAAGTTTCCACCATGATTAGGCATGGCTTAGGCTAGCAGCCTAGGCGTTTCTCTAACACACATATAAACTCCATGATCTTATAAGTTCCACTTTTATTTCACACCGCCGGGATCCATAAGCAAAAGAACATGATATCAACTAGGTACAAGTACCAACGAAGTGTTGAAAGCGGTCCCCATGATACATGGTTCGGCTAACTTCAGCTCATAAAGCGCAAGCATATACGCAACAAAGAAGGACCCAATGGTTCAAGTTTATTAAATGTAAGAAAGTAAAGTGTGCCATCAAGTTCGTGAGAGCTTTAATCACTAATTTTCACATAACAAGTTTAATTTGGGAGGTAGACAAAACAAGGATTTACTTGGAATATCAATAATGCTACTAGGTAGGTATGGTGGACACAAATGGCAAAGGTTTTGGTTTAAAGGAGGTGGATGCACGAGAACAATACCCTCTTAGTACAGGTTTTTGGCTAGCAAGGATGAGTAGCAAGTACAAGAGTTAAAGGAAACAACCAAACATACAAATGATAAAGACAAACATGCAAGCTTCCTTGGAAGCACAAAAGATCTTAACTAGAGAATACTAGACTTATGGGAAAATCAAGAAAGAAAGATGATGAAATTATTTTTCTTTAGAGTACTTCTATCTTTTTCTTCAACTCTCAAAAAATAGTGTTGCTACTAACCGAGCCAGGTTTGCCAAAACCAACTAAATTAACTCAATGATCCCAGAGTGATACCAATACTAATAACAAGATCAATCATATAACCATGAATTGAAAAGTAATATAAGCTATGCAAAAGAGTGAATGATAGAACTTTTCATTAATATTCCATAATGAAAACTCACACCAAGGGATACATATCTAACGAGAGAGGGGACACTTCCATAATGCAAACCATACTACAAAATAACTCCTCTATGCATGATATGACTCTACTAATAAGGTAAAAAGATAGAAGATAGTGATATGATACCGCGGCACTCCCCCAAGCTTGGAACAAACCAAGGGGATGCCAAAACTGATGACGAATTACTCCTTCAGTGGTGGTGGTATCTTCTTATCTTCGTCCATCTTCCAGGGTAAAGGCTTCCCATCAACAAAGGACATCGTGGTTTCCAACATCCTGAAACTTGCAGCAGCACTTATGCGTTTAAATCTAGCCTCATACTCACAGTTTTGATTTTGAACGTCATAGAACTGTGCTTGCAGTTCGTTGGTTGTTTGGCAGAGTGAGAGGACTTTGTCTTTGAGTTCAGCAGTCTCCTTCTGGTGCTCGGTGATGAGTTCGGAACAAATCTTATGGATGATATCCACTTCGCGCTCCGCCATCTTCCTGTACCTAAAGACTTCATGCTCCAGTGCTTCCATCCTGTCCTCCAGACTTCCTTCACCTTTAGGGCCTTGAACCTCTTTAATCCGGACCTCTCCACCTTCAAGCAACAACTCCTTGGGATGAATCTTCAATTCTCTCATGTATGGGTTGATGATATCTTCTAAGGAATCTCCCTTGGATGATCCAGAGGAAGACATTGTGGCTCCAAATCTGGGATTCTACCTGGCAGAAACAGATCAAAACAAAAGCACGACGAAAACACGATATACGAACCTCGGAAGATCCGGGGGGTTATATATTACGAAGTTTCTCATCAAAAGGAAGGTACTGGGAGAAAACGAGTCAGAGGCGGAGTCCTGGCTGGCCTCACCACCTGGTGGCGCGGCCTGGGTTGGGGCCGCCCCATGGGGTGGTGTGGGCCACCCTGGCTCCGTTTCCATCCCTTTTTTGCTTCGTAGCTTCCCTTATTGACTGAAAACTGCAAAAATATAGTTGGATTGTATTTTCGCGGAACTTTTCTTACCAGAACTGTTACCTAGTTGGAAACGGACTCTGCAGGTCTCTGAATTTGGTCCTCAATGAATTTCTCTGGAGTTATAACTTGAAAGGCATCAACATCTTCATTGTAAGAATCTCCAACAATATAGTGTTTGAGTCGCTGTCCATTCACTACTTGTGTAGTATTATCTTTTAGAGAAGAAATTTTTATTGCTCCTGAACGGTATACTTCTTCAATAATGAAAGGTCCTTCCCATTTTGATAGTAGCTTACCTACAAAAAATCTGAGACGAGACCTATACAATAGAACTTTCTCACCAACATGAAATTCTCTCTTAAGTATTCGCTTGTCATGCCATCTTTTAACTTTTTCCTTAAAGAGCCTAGCATTCTCATAGGCTTCACTCCTCCATTCATCTAAAGAACTTAAGTCAAATAATATTTTCTCACCATCGAGCTTACAATCTCTATTTAGTTCTTTCACTGCCCAATAAGCTTTGCGTTCTAACTCTAAGGGTAAGTGGCACGCTTTCCAATAAACCATTTTATAAGGAGACATTCCCATAGCATTTTTATAAGCAGTTCTATAAGCCCATAAAGCATCATTCAACTTCTTAGCCTAGTTTTTTCTAGACCTATTAACAGCCTTTTGCAAGATAGATTTAATTTCTCTATTTGATAATTCTACTTGCCTGCTAGTTTGGGGGTGATAAGCTGAAGCAATTCTATGATTAACATCATATTTAGCGAGGGTCTTCCTAAAACCGCCATGAATGAAATGAGAACCCCCATCAGTCATGAGATACCTAGGCACTCCAAACCTAGGAAAGATAACGTCTTTAAGCATTTTTAGAGAGGTTTCCCCGTTAGCACTTTTTGTAGGAATGGCTTCTACCCACTTAGTAACATAATCAATGGCAACAAGAATATGAGTGTAACCCTTCAAAGGAGGGAAAGGACCCATAAAGTCGAATCCCCAACAATCAAAAGGTTTAATAACTAGAGAGTAGTTCATAGGCATTTCATTGCGTCTAGAAATATTACCAACACGCTGACATTCATCACAAGAGAAAACAAATTTTCTTGCATCCTTAAAAAGGGTAGGCCAGTAGAAACCTGATTGTAGTACCTTTTGTGCAGTTCTATCTCCTGCATGATGTCCTCCATAGGCGCTACCATGAAATTTATGCAATATCTCTTTTTGCTCATATTCTGGAACACATCTTCGCATAATACCATCAACTCCTTCTTTGTATAAGTGTGGGTCATCCCAAAAATAATGCCTCAAATCATAAAAGAACTTTCTTCTTTGCTGAGCTGTAAAAGTTGGAGGCAAATACTTGGAGACAATAAAGTTAGCATAATCAGCATACCAAGGGCTTCCTTGAGAGCTCACCCCTACTGCGGCTAACTGTTCATTTGGGAAACTATCATTAACAGGCATAGGATCAAAAGAGATGTTTTCCAAACGAGATAAATTATCAGCTACAGGATTTTCAGCACCCTTCCTATCTACTATGTGTAGATCAAACTCTTGTAAAAGCAGTACCTATCTAGTAAGCCTACGCTTAGCGTCCTTCTTTGTCATAAGATATTTAATAACAGCATGATCAGTATGAATGGTTACTTTTGAGTCCACAATATAGGGCCTAAACTTATCATAGGCAAAAACAACAGCTAGAAATTCCTTTTCAGTAGTGGCATAATTCCTTTGAGCAACGTCTAGATTCTTACTAGCATAATGGATAACGTTTAACTTTTTATCAATACATTGCCCAAGGACAGCCCCTACAGCAAAATCACTAGCATCACACATTATTTCAAAGGGTAAACTCCAATCAGGTGGTTGAACAATAGGGGCTGTAGTTAAAGCCTTCTTAAGACTTTCACAAGCTTCCTTACAATCATCATTTAAAACGAAGGGTACATCTTTTTGAAGAAGATTAGTAAGGGGTTTTGATATCCTAGAAAAGTCTTTAATAAACCTTCTATAGAAACCAACACGACCAAGGATACTACAAATACCTTTGATGTCTCTTGGGCATGGCATCTTATCAATTGCCTCAACCTTAGCTCTATCAACTTCTATGCCTCTTTCAGAAACTTTATGACCAAGAACAATCCCTTCATTAACCATGAAGTGGCATTTCTCCCAATTAAGAACAAGATTAGTTTCTTCACATCTCTGCAAAACTTTATCAAGGTTGTGTAGACAATTATCAAAAGAAGTTCCATAGACAGAAAAGTCATCCATGAACACTTCTACAATTTCCTCACAAAAGCCATGAAAGATAGCATACATGCACCTTTGGAAAGTAGCAGGAGCATTACATAAATCAAAAGGCATACGTCTATAAGCATAAGTTCCATAAGGGCAAGTAAAAGTAGTTTTTTCTTGATCTTGTTGTTTAACATCAATTTGAGAGAAACCAGAATAACCATCAAGAAAACAAAAATGGGTCTTTTTAGACAACCTTTCCAACATTTGATCAATAAAAGGAAGCGGGTAGTGATCTTTCTTAGAAACTTTATTGACTTTCCTAAAATCGATGCACATCCTATAGCCTACCACTATTCTTTGAGGAATAAGCTCATCATTATCATTAGGGACAACGGTAATACCTCCCTTTTTAGGAACACAATGAACATGACTGACCCATTCACTATCAGCAATAGGGTAAATAATACTAGCATCAAGAAGTTTCAATACCTCATTCCTTACCACTTCCTTCATCTTAGGATTTAAACATCGTTGGTGCTCCACTACTGGCTTCGCATCTGGTTCTATGTTGATAGAATGCTGACATATAGTAGGTGAAATCCCTTTCAAATCATCTAGAGTATAGCCCATAGCTCCTCGGTGTTTCCTCAAAACCTCCAATAATATTTCTTCTTCCTCCCCTGAAAGTTTAGCGCTAATAATAACATGATATATCTTTTTATCATCAATAAAAGCATATTTAAGATCATCAGGGAGAGGTTTTAGATCGAAAACCGGATCCTTTTTAGGTGGCATCGTGGTACCCAAGTCTTCTACAGGCAATTCGTGCTTAAGCATCATAGGTTGATCACGGAGAATCATGTCAATCTCGTTCCTTTCTTCCATGAATATTTCACTTTCATGTTCTTCCATAAATTGCTGCAAAGCATTGTTAGGAGCAAGAGAAATAGAAGCAAGTTGTTCAACCCTAAAATCCTCATTATGGGTTTCCTCTTCGCAAGGTTCTTTAGCAAATTTCGAAAAATTAAACTCATAAGATTCCCCATCAAACTTAGTAAAGATTTTCTCCCTCTTGCAATCAATAATAGCTCCACAAGTACTCAAGAAAGGTCTACCAAAAATGATAGGATAAGTTTTACTAGCAGTTGAACCAAGTACTAGAAAATCAGTAGGGTACTTAATCTTACCGCAAAGAACTTCCACGTCTCGCACAATACCAATTGGAGAGATGGTCTCTCTATTAGCAAGGTGAATAACCACATCAATCTCTTCCAACTCGCAAGGACTGATCTCATGCATAATTTCTCTTTAAAGCTCATAAGGAATAGCACTGGAACTTGCACCAATATCACATAAACCATAATAGCAATGATCACCAATTCTAACAGAAAGCAAGGGAACACTAGCCTTTTTAGTTCTATTAGGATGTGGAATAATATTATAAGCATCCTCACAAAAGACTATGTGCCCATCTTCTACGCTTTTAGTGACAAGGTCTTTCACAATTGCTACCTCAATGTTTATTTGTTCATCAGGTTTTACAGTTCTTTTTTCACTTTTGGTGATTACATTAGTTATCATTGGATGGTCCTTTACCTTTTCGGGGGAGGGAATCTTCTCGATATAAGGTTCAGGTAAGATGGGGTCGATCATGCAATACTCAGCACTTCCAATAGGGGCATAGTCAACAATATCTTTGTAAGGTGCATGGTACTTGTTCCATCCCCTTTTTGGAATTTCGATATAGGAAGCAAAAGCTCTAAAGCAATTCGTAATAACTTGCAAATCAAGACCATAAATATTACTAATATTTTGAAAGTCATCAGTTCCCATAAAAGATTCAATGCATTCATAATCATAATTTATACCTGACTTTCTACCTTTGTCATTTTCCCAAGCTTCAGCATTGTCTTGAATACGATCTAGAATGTCCCATTTAGCTTCTTCTTCCATGCGAGTGAATGATCCAGCACAAGAAGCATCCAATAAATCTTTATCATGTAGAGGGAGCCTTGCATAAAATTTATTCATAATAATATTGTTGGGGAGCTCATGAATGGGACATTTGAGCATTAGTAACTTCAATCTCCCCCAAGCTTGAGCTGTACTCTCTCCATTAAGAG
Organism: Avena sativa; assembly: GCA_916181665.1. Lineage (NCBI taxonomy): Eukaryota > Viridiplantae > Streptophyta > Magnoliopsida > Poales > Poaceae > Avena > Avena sativa. Next base: position 371,393,970 of record OV702290.1, read on the forward strand.
GCCAAAAGTTGTATATTTGATTCCGATCTTTATGAATCTCACTGGGAGGATAAAACTTTGAATAAAAGAGAGTCACTATTTCCTCCCATTCCAGAGCTTGACCATTCTTTAGCAGCTTATACCATTCCTCAGCTCTTCCTATCAGTGATAATAAGAATAACTTCTTCTTAACTTGATCTGTAGTAATACCTGCACACTTGAACAACCCGCATAATTCGTGTATAAAGAGTAAATGATCACCGGGATGGACAGTTCCATCTCCAACATAGTAGTTATCCATAACACGATCAATAATTCTTGTAGGTATTTTGAAAACATCTTTCTCAGCAGGTGGTGGCTTATTTACTACCTTGGCAGTGGTAGTAGCATTACCAAATAAGAAACTCAGTGAATTATCCATAACGAAAATAAAGCAACTAGTAGAAGTAAACAATACTCATAGTAGAAGTTTCCTTTAGCAGTTCCAATCTCCAATAGCGCTTCACTCCCCGGCAATGTCGCCAGAAAATAGTCTTGATGACCCACAAGTATAGGGGGTGTATCGTAGTATTTTCGATAAGTAAGAGTGTCGAACCCAACAAGGAGCAGAAGGTGCTAGCTAGTAGTATGGATCAGGAACTCTCTGCAAATACTTAGCAAACGGATTTTTAGGGGTTTTCGATAAAGCAAGTAAACAAAGTACGAGTAAATAAAAGACAGTAGGAATAAATGCAGCAAGTGGCCCAATCCTTTATGCAGCAAAGGACAAGCCGGTTGTATTTCTATAGATGACAAAACGTTCTCGAGGACACATGGGAAGACTGTCAAGTGCTTTCGCTTCATATAGTTGATTAATCTTCTCTAGCTTGCTAAGTGTTGTGTGGGTGAACCTGTGCTAATGTACTGCCCCATCCAAGACTAATACATACTTGTGATTATAACCCTTGCAAACATCCGTAAATACAAGAAAGTAATTAAGGTAGAAACCTAACCACAACTTTAAACTCTAAGACCCTTACGTCCCTTGTGCAATGGTTTCCTAACGGGGGTTGAGGTTTCTGTCACTCCGGAAACCCCTACGATTAATAGCCAAATACACAATGCATTCCCCTAGGCCCATATAGGTGAAGTGTCATGTAGTCGACGTTCACATGACACCACTAGAAGAAGTACACCACAACTTCAATAACAATCTACTGAATCTTTCTCAACACAACTCCACTACTAACAACAAGACTTCTCCCATCTCCTCAAGAACAAAACGAACTACTCACAAGACATCATATGGATCATGATCAGAGATGTAATAATGATGTATAAAAATCTGAACATAAACAATAATTCAACGGTTCACTCAATAGCATCAACTACAAAGAGTAATCAACATCGGGAAAGTTTCCCCTATGAACTATGCAAGATTCAACTCAATTGTTACAGCAATATGGAGATGGTGATGAGGGTACTGATGGTGATGATGGTGGTGATGATGATGATGATCCTGATGAAGTCCATCTTGATGGTGGTGTTGATGGCGACGATCTCCCCTCTCCGGGAAGGAATTCCCCCGGCAGAAATCCGTCTGCCGGAGAGATCTTTCTCTCTCGGTGTTTTCCGCTTCGCAGAGGCGGCGGAATCTTTCTATGGTCGCTCCCTAAGTCTTAGGGTTTCGGGAGGATAATATACGCCAGAGGGGAGAGGCTGGAGTGGGCCAGGGTGGCCACACCACCTCCTGGCGTGGCCTAGGCCTGCTCGCGCCATGGGGTGGTGTGGGCCCCCTGTGGCCCATCTCCACTCCATCTTCTGGCATCCTTAGTCTTCTGGAAAAATAGGATTTTACGTATATTTTCCCGGATTTTCTGATCTTCACGAATTTTGCCTCCAAACAGCACCTTTTCCATCAGAATCCTGACTGCAGCGGTCCATGCTCCAAAAGTCATCAACCATTGATACGTCCAAAAAGTATCTACTTTCCCGAACACTTTTGCTAGTGTTTCTCCTCTATACTTGTGTGATTTGGATGCAACTAATGCAAACTGATGCTGTTTTCAGCAGAATTGCCTTGGTGTCTACTTTTTGTGCAGAAAATCAACTATCAGGAAAAATCTCGGAAAATATGCCAAAAATCCTATTTCACCCGAAGACTCCAGGAGCCAGAATACGAGACGGAGAAGAGCCAGGGGGTGGCCACACCACCTGTTGGCGCCAGGGGGTGGTGTGGGCCCCCCGGGCACCGCCTCGGCCTCTCTCTTTGCCTATAAGGAGCCTTCTGACCTAAAAACTTCGGGGGGGTTCGACGTTTTTCCAGAAGGAGTTCTGCTCCGCCGCCACCACCAGATTCCACGAAATAGCACCAGAAACTCCATTCTGGCACCCTGCCGGGACGAGGAATTGGAGGAGATCATCGCCATCATCATCACCATCGCTTCTCCATCGACCATCCATGTTTCCCCCATCTATGAGTGAGTAATCCCCCGCTATAGGCTATGGGGATGGTAGGGATTGGATGAGATTATTCATGTAATGGCATCAGATTGTTAGGGCATGGTGCCTAGTATCTTTTATTAGTGCTTTATGACTTTGTTGCGACTTGTTGTGCTTAATGCTTGTCTCTAGGGCCCGAGTGCCATGATTTCAGATCTGAACGTATTATTGATTCATTATGATAGTATTGTTTCTGGTCTTATCTACAAGTTGTTTACACACGTCGTTGTCCGGAACCTATGGCCCCGAAGTGACAGAAATTGGGATAACCAGACTGGAAAGGCTTTGATGTGAGGATCACATGTGTTCATGGAGTGTTAATGCTTTGCTCCGGTGCTCTATTAAAAGGAGCACCTTAATTGCCAATAGTTCCCTAGAGGCCCCGCTGTAAACGGGCTGGCAGGACAAAAGATGTTGTGCAAGTTCTCATTGCAAGCACGTATGACTATATATGGAACACATGCCTAGGATTGTCTAGTACTTGGATGCTTTATCTTATTTATCTGCAATTGCCCTATGTTCTGATTGCTTTGGATTGTCTTGTCCATGCAACGCCCGTCCATCCATCCCTATGCCTACCGCACTCGAATCCCACTGTTTACTGCTTTTTTTACTACTGTCTTTGCTTTGCTACTGCTGCTACTTTACTATTCCAACTACAAAACTGTTGCTACTGATAAACTGCTATGAGCAAGATTGTTTCCAGGTGCAGCTGAATGGACAACTCAGTTGTTAAGGCTTATAAATATTCTTTGGCTCCCCTTGTGTCGAATCAATAAATTGGGTTTCACTTCCCTCGAAAATACTGCGATACACCCCCTATACTTGTGGGTCATCAAGACTATTTTCTCGCGTCGTTGCCGGGGAGCATAGCTTTATTTATCAAGTTCACTTGGATTCTCTATTGTTCGCTGCTATCCATCCATCATGGGTAAGTCTCGTGATGGCAAGGTTCCTATTTTACCATCCACTACAAGAAGAGGTGTGGTTCTGAACACCTCTGTTGCTCTTGATTCACCGTCTGTTATAAGTAAGCTCGTTACACCACCACATACACATGCTACACACACTGCTACTACTGCTGAATCTGAAACTTCTGATGCTTATGATGCTGCTTCTACTGTGCTTGATAAGAGTGGTTCATTAGGTCCTTTCCTAGATGCTACGATTGCTAGAACTATAGCTGGAAATACCGAAACTCCTAATGAAGACACTACCACACCTGTTAGCTCACCTGAGTCTAGTGAGAGTTAAGATATTGAAGAAGATTATGTTGAGATGACCGATGAGTTTATTAAAGAATGTAAGAACACCCATGATAGGAGCGCTGCTAAGAGTCTCCTTGAGAGGCGTACTATTAGACCCAAATTGTCTCCTGATGCTAAGTTTGCTGCTTCTCCCATAAACATTATAGATGAAGATTATGATTTCTCTCTCGATCTATCCTACATATCTATTGTCGAGAAAGAACCTTTTTGTGGGACTAAGAATGAAAGTGTGGTAGCACATATGAATGAACTTTCTACCATGAGTAGCTTGTTTTCTGATGATATTAAGATGCTTACTTACTTTGTTGCTAAGATTTTTCCCTTTTCACTATAAGGAGAAGCTAAAACCTGGTTTAGTAATTTACCTCCTAGATCTATTGATAGCCCTGAGTGGTTGATTAGTACTTTCCTGCAGAAATATTTTCCTCCCAGTACTAGACATGCTATTTTGTAGGAACTTTTTGATTTCAAACAGGGAGAAAAAGAGGTATTGCCTGAATCTTGGGCAAGGTTTTGTGCTTTGATTCATGCACAGGCTGGAAGTCCATTACCTAAGAATGAGCTTCTTGATATATTTTATAATGGACTAACCGAGGAATCTAGGACATACCTAGATAGTTGTGCTGATTGTGTTTTCAGGAATAGGACTCCTAAGGAAGCTGAGGAATTAATGGCTAAAATAAGCAAGAACTATGAAGATGGGACTCCTAAACAGGCTATACCTGAAGTAATTGTACCTGAACCATCTATTCCGGTGCATATTCCAACATCAAAGAAGAGGGGAGTTATTGAATTAAATGATGAAGGAAGCTAAGAAATGTCTTAAGGAGAAGGGAATTAAAGCTGCAGATGTCAAGAATTTACCTCCTATAGAAGAATTATGTAAGCCTATTCCCTACTCATCCACTATTGAGGTACACTCTCTCCAACACTTTGATGAAGGTGACATACCTTACTCTAAACCTCCTAATCAATGCTTAGAAGAATTTGATATCTTTATTGTTAAGCAAGATAACTTTAATAAAAGGGTGTAAAATCATCTAATGGAAAATACTAGAGCTATTGTTGAGTTGAAAGATATTGTGGAAAGAACCTCTAATGATGTTAAAATGATTGTTAAACACTTTCAAATGGTTCAAACTCAAATAGATCAACTCGTTAAAGTGCAAAACGACTTGCTAGTTAATGCTGCTAAAGAAAAACATGCTTATGAAATTAGAACTAGAAGTGGTGCTGCTACCCAGGATCCTCTATATCTTGAGGGGCATCCCAAAAGAATTGAGCAGGATTCTCAACAAGCTGAAAATAGTGGTTCTACTCATAAGAAAAGGAAAAAGAAACATAAAACTGTTGTAGAACCCTGTGAACCTGCTATAAATCCTAATAGTATATCTATCTCTGATGCTGAAACTGAAAGTGGTAATGAAGAAAATGAAGTGCCTAATGAAAAAAAGTTGAAGAAGAACCTGAAAACCACACTAAGACTACTAAATACACTAAAGAAGATTTTATTGCTAAGAAACATGGTAGTGAAAGAGAACCTTGGGTCCAAAAACCTATGCCTTTCCCTGATAAGAAACACAAGTCAAAAGAAGATGAACACTATAATAAGTTTTGTGAGTGGATGAAGCCTTTATTCTTGCAAATTCGTTTGACTGATGCTATTAAATTGCCTCCTTACTCAAAGTATATGAAGGACATTGTCTCAAATAAAAGGAAGATCCCTAATGAAGAAATTTCTACTTTGCTTGCTAATTATTCCTTCAATGGTAAGGTTCCTATGAAACTTGGAGACCTAGGGATTCCAACTACCCTTGCTCTATAAAGAACAGTTATGTTAGAACCGCTTTGTGTGATTTGGGAGCTGGAGTTAGTGTTATGCCTTTCTCTCTATATAAGAGGCTTCAGCTTGAAAAATTGATTCCAACTGATATATGTTTGCAAATGGCTGATAAATCTACCACTATTCCTGTGGGTATATGTGAGGATGTACCTGTTCAGGTGGCTCACAATTGATTGATATTAACTGATTTTGTTGTGCTTGAAATGCCCGAAGATGATAATATGTCTATTATTCTTGGGAGACCTTTTCTTAATACTGCAGGAGCTGTTATTAATTGTAATCAAGGAAAGGTGACCTTGAATGTTAATGACAAGAAACATATTGTCTATTTCCCCAAGAAGATTGAAAGGACTTATGGTTTGAATTCGATCGAACATGTTAAAGGCATTCAAGTTGGAGAAATATATTGTCCCATACCAAGAGAAAAATTTGAAACTATTATGATTGGGACTATTGCTATCAAGGTTAAGGTAACATAATCATTAGTGGAGTACAAAGTTTTGTCTCATATGCAATTGTTTTGGTAGCAAGACTTATTCAACCTTGCTAACAAAAGGATTCCATTGAACAAAACAATGTTTTCATTATGATTATCTCCATTTATTTCTATCCTTTGCTTTTTAGTTTTTGCTTTCGTTTAGTTTTCTTTTTGTTGTTAGTTGCTTGCATGTTAGAACTTCTGTAGTTCTAGCCTTGTTTTGTTTTTGCATCATGTTTCCAAAAGAAAAAAAATCTGTCTGTCAGAAAAATCATTCTTCTATTTCTGAAAAAAGCCAAAAAATAAAGTGTCTCAAAAAATTCTAGAAAATTCATATTAAATTTTTACGTGAAAAAAGGGGCAGAGGAGTACCTGGTAGGTACCAGGGGGGCCCACTAGGCAGGCACACCATGTGGTGCCGCGGCCAGCCCTGGGTGGCGCCATGCCCTGGTGTGGGCCACCCCTAGCCCCCCACTTACTCTCTCACCTGCCACTCTCTTTTCTTTCCCGAGTAAGCTCCAGTTCATAGCTCAAAATCACGTTCTTTTTGTGCTTGCTCTCTATTTCTTCAATCTCCTTGCTTAGCCCATCTTTCTTGCTGAAATTTGGAGCATTTGTTCCTTGGTATGTGACTCCTCCCCTTGTCCAAGTAGATTTGTGTTTAGTGGATTATATGTTGAGTATTTTGCTGCTGTAGGTGACTGGTTATGAGGGCTTGTAAGCTTGTTTGATGCTTAGAGATATAGTTTTGATGCATGTTTAGGCCTCTTGCAAGTCCCTATGAGTAGAATCCTTCATTATATTTACTTTGCAATCACTTGTTTAATAGGTGTTTAAATTTCAGAATAGAAGATGAGTGAACACCACCTAAACCAACATGAGCTTTGGGTGTCTGATGTCATGAAGGTCCATCGGGAGGAGGAAGTTTTTCCTTCCATTTATCCATGCTCTGAGTTCATGAGAGCTGCAGGAATTCTACAAGATTTCCACACTTTGGTTTCTAATGTAGGGTTAGAGCACTTTTTGGAAGATGAACCTTGTCAATTTGTGAAGCTAACCATGTCCGTGGTGCAGGACTTCAAATTTAGTCACTCTTTGCCTAACCCCATGGTCTATTACAAATTTTACAATATAGCTATCGACCTTTCTCTTGATGATTTTTGTGCAGCTATTAAGGTACCTCAATGGGGATCATGTAGAAAGATTAAAGAGAGACATGAACCACTCATGGATTTATATGCAGAAATTTGCCAAGGGAGTAGCTTCTCGAAGGAGAGTGGAAAAATCCGTAACATTCATCTTCCCTCCATTCGCTAATTTGCCTACTTTATTGCTAAGTGTGTTCTTGCTAGGAAAACTACCAATAAGTTATCTTCGTTTGATCTAGCATTTATCTCTGCTACTCTTCGACGAGATAGGTATTACAACTTGGGTGCTTTGATAGCTTTCCGTCTTGCTGCTAACCGTGAGAAAGGTGGAATTTGTGGAGGCCTCATTGCTTCTCATTTACTAGCATTGTATGGTTTAGTGCCTCATCATCTAGACCTACAGTTTCCCATAGAGAGGCTTGATCTTAATTCCATGATACAGCATAAATTTATTTCCTCGTGGGCTAGTTTGAGTGAGTTGTCTTATGAAATAACCTTTCTCAAAGCTGGTTGGAGAAAGAGCAAGTCCAAGCGTGTTGTTCTTTTGTCTGCACCTGTTTTATTTAACCTTGATAACATGGAAGGATGGTCCCTCACTGAGGAGGAGCTTGACACGTACTTGGGAGAGCTCTCCCAACAGGAGCAGGACACTAGAAGGGAGGTCACGGATGATTCGGTCCAGCCCTCGAATGAGGGAGAGTCTTCATATCAGCAGCCCGCTTATGATTGGGGAGCTTCTTCTTCCTCTCATGGGCCCAATTACGACCATTCTTACCAAGATCCGCCCGCTTGGAACCCCTATTCGTACATGGATTGATTCCCACTTAGGCCAAAAGCCTAAGCTTGGGGGGAGGTACGCCGACACCGCACTCATCTCCATATCATGTTGCATCGGTACTTTGTATATTCATGTTTTCGTTCTCTTTTTAGTTTTCGTTCTTCTTTGCTTTTGCTTTCTAAAAACACAAAAAGACCAAAAATATTTTTGTTGTTTCTCTTTGGTTTGTTTCTCCTTTTTGCTTTGTTTGAACTATTCGAAAAAACCAAAAAAGATTTTGCTTTTCTTGTTTTTCTCTTTTGGTTCTTGTTTAAAAATCGAAAACACCAAAAATATTTGTCGTTCTTCTTTGGTTTTTGCGAGTTTGCTACAGGGTTCGGCAGTTCTCAGTGGATTATTGGTTTATTATTATTATTCATGCCACACAAGTGAAGAGCAATAATGAGGATTAATGACAACTTGAGGCGTGGTAAGAGGTTGGTAACGAACTCTATTTGTCTTCATTTTTGTACATATACTCATCATTGTGAGCTTGCTTAGTCCTTTCATGTAGGGTGTATGTTATCTTTGGATGCTTAGTAGTTCTTGCTTTCCTGTGATTAGCTCCAGCCCGCTAATAGTTTGTAGCATGTCTCATGAATGTTTGCTTGCATTACTCTATTCATAAATCGGTATGACACCATGGTATCCTCCTCTGAATGTTTCATTTGATTGACTTGGCACATGCTCACGCATGCACATGACTGTAATAATCAGTTAAGCCTCGATGAATTATTTTGCCTTGAGGATCTTGAATCATTTTCATGCCATGAGTAGTCTTGTTTTGTTGCAAGCATGATAATGACAGCTATTGCTCTCTTGTTTGTCGCTCCCTTACTATTGCTAGCCTTCACTTTCACTGAGTATGTTTTTCTCAAGTTTCCAACTCTCTAAACCAAATATTTCCAAAGTGTCCACCATACCTACCTATTAGCATCATTTGCTACTTCCGTGCATATTCAATATGCCTTGTTTTCTTCCGAATAAAATGTTTGCTTGTTATGAGAAAGTTAGTTAGTAAAGCTCTCACGAACTTGATGGCACACTTTATTTTCTTGCACTTAATAAAACTGAACCATTGCATCCTTCTTTGTTGTGTATATGTTTGCGCTTTATGAGTTGAAGTTAGCAGAACCATGTATCATGGGGACCGCTTTCAACGCTTCATAGGTACTTTGTACCTAGTTGATATCATGTTCTTTTGCTTATGGATCCCGGCGGTGTGAAATAAAAGTGGAACTTGTAAGATCATGGAGTTTGTATGTATGTTAGAGAAACGCCTGGGCCGCTAGCCTAAGCCATGCCTAATCATGGTGAAAACTTGCAGCATAACCGTAATGAGCATTCTATGAAGCATCCTCAATAAAAATCTATGCACATAGTAAATAAAAAGATCGCTGAGATGCTCATTGTCTGCTTGCCTTGTCATTTTGATTATGGGATAGCTCCTGTATCATATGCATGGGGTACCCCGTTGGCGGTTCTCTATGATACGTGTGTACTTACAATGACAAGAGCTTACTTGTGACTGAAGTTGAGTAGCATGAGGATCGGTCTTCGTAAGTAAGGGGCATGAGACTTTGATTTATAACTTGTCAAGCATATCCTCTTAGTTGTGTCACTTTAACCTTAATCATTTAAAGATGCTTATGATAGGGGCGATGAGAGCTCAAAGCTAATGAGTACCATACTTTCAGCATTTGGAAGCTTTTCAAAATTATTCAAAACCTTTTTCTTTTACTTGTTGAGTCTCCACATATTCTTTGAGCACCTACTTGAGAGCATAGTTGTCATTCTTTATGTTTGTTCCATTACTTGATTATTTGTGTTATGACTTTGATGCTTGTATTCTTGATATGTTTACTTCTAGTCATCACTTGAACTTCAGAGGTGCCTTGACATTCATAATCAAAGGCAAGCGAGATACCACTCTATCATACCTTTCTATGAGCATTGTAATGTTGCTTATGTTTGTGCCTCATGCTACTTATTATTCTTGAGTTGGAATCTCTTCATAGCTTGCAATGACTATTAAGTAGACTCAGTTATATACTATTTATTATGAATTGTCTAAGTAGTTGATCACATTGCTGAGAATATTTACATCATATGAAGCAAATGTGTTCGTGAAAGTTCTTTTATCGCACTCAGTTTTCAACTGAATTGCTTGAGGACAAGCAATAAGCTAAGCTTGGGGAGAGTTGATACGTCCAAAATGTATCTACTTTCCCAAACACTTTTGCTATTGTTTCTCCTCTATACTTGTGTGATTTGGATGCAACTAATGCAAACTGACGTTGTTTTCAGCAGAATTGCCTTGGTGTCTACTTTTTGTGCAGAAAATCAACTATCAGGAAAAATCCCAGAAAATATGCCAAAAATCCTATTTCACCCGAAGACTCGAGGAGCTAGAATACGAGACGGAGAAGATCCAGGGGTGGCCACACCACCTGCTGGCGTGGGCCAGGCCAGGCCACGCCAGGGGGTGGTGTGGGCCCCCAGGCACCCCCTCGGCCTCTCTCTTCGCCTATAAGGAGCCTTCTGACCTAAAAAATTCGGGGGGTTCGACGTTTTTCCAAAAGGAGTTCCGTTCTGCCGCCACCACCAGATTCCACGAAACAGCAGCAGAAACTCTGTTCTGGCACCCTGCCGGGACAGGGAATTGGAGGAGATCATCGCCATCATCATCACCATCACTTCTCCATCGACCATCCATGTTTCCCCCATCTATGAGTGAGTAATCCCCCGCTGTAGGCTATGGGGATGGTAGGGATTGGATGAGATTATTCAGGTAATGGCATCAGATTGTTAGAGCATGGTGCCTAGTATCTTTTGTTAGTGCTTTATGACTTTGTTGCAACTTGTTGTGCTTAATGCTTGTCACTAGGGCCCGAGTGCCATGATTTCAGATCTGAACGTATTATTGATTCATTATGATAGTATTGTTTCTGGTCTTATCTGCAAGTTGTTTACACACGTCGTTGTCCGGAACCTATGGCCCCGAAGTGACAGAAATCGGGATAACCGGAAGGGAAAGGCTTTGATGTGAGGATCACATGTGTTCATAGAGTGTTAATGCTTTGCTCCGGTGCTCTATTAAAAGGAACACCTTAATTACCAGTAGTTCCATAGAGGCCCCACTGCAAACGGGCTGGCAGGACAAAAGATGTTGTGCAAGTTCTCATTGCGAGCACGTATGACTATATATGGAACACATGCCTAGGATTGTCTAGTACTTGGATGCTTTATCTTATTTATCTGCAATTGCCCTATGTTCTGATTGCTATGTGGATTGTCTTGTCCATGCAACGCCCGTCCATCCATCACTATGCCTACCGCACTCGAATCCCATTGTTTACTGCTTTTGCTACTACTGCCTTTGCTTTGCTACTGCTGCTACTTTACTATTCCTACTACAAAACTATTGCTACTGATAAACTGCTGTGAGCAAGATTGTTTCCAGGTGCAGCTGAATTGACAACTCGGTTGTTAAGGCTTATAAATATTCTTTGGCTCCCCTTGTGTCGAATCAATAAATTGGGTTTCACTTCCCTCGAAAATACTGCGATACACCCCCTATACTTGTGGGTCATCAACCATGCAAAAATAGATGAAATAACATAAGTATCACCTCTCAATATGAAATATATCAATGAATAATAGTGAATTAAGACATAGAATAGTGATGCCAAATGGACGTATCAGATGTTCATTCATATGGTCTTCATACATGGATTTAACTAAAAACACCCCGTTCTCAGTTAGTTTTCATATGAATTTATCCTGGTCTGAAGACAATGATATCCTCATCAACCACTCACATAGGTGCAATCATGCATTCCATTTATTTCCAGTTAAGGTTTGCCAGAACCCAATATTTAAAGGGTCGTGAGACAAGATATCATGCACTAGAACATGCTTTCTATGAACAATATTATATAGAGATGGATATTGTTGGGCGAGAGGCAGCTCTCCTAACCACGTGTCCTCCCAAAATCTAATACCTTTCTCATCACCAAGTGCGAAAAAACCACGGGTAAAGAAATAATCCTTCACTCCCATTAGTCCTTTCCAAAAGGGTGAATCGGTTGGTTTGACTTCTACTTCAGATAGTGAAGTCACACAACTTAGTATTTTCTAGAGTAGTCATTTTTTGTGTGTTTTTAATAAAGAAAGCAAACTAGTAAAACTATATTTTTTGTGTTTTTGATAAAGAAACAAGCAAACAAGGCAAAAGTAAACTAAGCCAAACAAAAATAACAAAATAAAGATATCGGTTATGAGCGACTCCCCTTGTGAAGATGTCCTTTACTCCCCAGCAACGGCGCCACAAAAAGCTCTGATGGCCCAAGATATCTCGAGCTCGTTTGGGAACCCCAAGAGGAAGGTATGATGAGCATAGCAGCAAGTTTCCCTCAGTTATGAAACCAAGGTTTAATCGAACCAGTAGGAGCAAGGAAATACCCCAAAGGTGTTGCTAGCTGAACTTTGGCAGGGCGCACTACCGGTGCTAGCAGCAACGTGGAGACCTGCACAACACAACCACAGAACTCTGCCCCCAACTTACATTGAGATTGTCAATCTCACCGGTTTTGCTGAAAACAAAGGATTAAACGTATTGTATGGAAGAATGTAATAGTTTGCAGAAAGTAAACAGAAATCAGTAATCAGTTGATTGTAGATTGATAGTAAAAGAAAGGTGATACGTCCATAACGTATCTATAGTTTTTGATGGTTTTATGCTAATAATATGCTATTGATACTCCTTTTTATATAAAGTTTATGATTTATTTGGACTAACCTACTAATAGTTGCAAAAGTGCACAATGTTCTTGTTTTACACTTTAATGTGTAGGAATTACCAAGAATACAAGTGGAGACCTTGTTGGAGTCAAATTGGGATTTTTCAGAAATCTTTCCTAGAACTTTTTTTGAAGATGATCATGTTTCGGGTCGAAGACGGCATCAAACGGAAAACTCTTCAACGACAAAGTTGTTGGAAATTTTGCGACAAACGTTTTGGACATAAAATTTAGCTGATTCCGAGTCCGGATGGGCCTATAGCCCCGATTTACTGCAGCCCAAGATGGGGTGACGGGAATCTGAGAAGCTATATAAAGGGAGGAAACCTAATTCGTGGGAGACACCTCCACCCACGAATTTGTAGCCACCAAAGCCACGTTTTTTCCTCCCCCATGGATCCCATATCCATGGAGAAGTGCTCCCAATAAGCCATGAAGGAAGGGTGCTAAGGGGCGGTGCTCCCCTGTGATACCGGCGGCGGGGAAGGAGTCCCCCACGCCGCCGCCGGCGCTGTCACCGCCCTCTTCACCATCTTCATCGCCGTTGCTGATTCCCATGATGAGGAGGGAGTAGTTCTCTCTCGAGACTAAGGGTTCTACCGGTAGCTATGTGTTCATCTCTCTCCGTATGCATGATCATATTGTGATCATGATCTTTGTAATCAAGTAGATCTACCTTGCTACTCAAGTGCTTTAATAGATCTCTGCTCTCCCCATGTGTGTGAAAATGACAGCGTGCACACCATGGTGGCACTTAGGCTAGTTAAGAGTAGTATCATAAAGAGAAGATATTTATATGAGAGTGTTCACTAGTGAAAGTATGATCCCTAGGCCTTGTTTCTACACATTGAAACACCGTTTGCTACTATATTTGTTACATGTTTGCTTGCTTCCATCTTTATTTTAGTTTGCTTTTAGTCTCTTCCATGCCATCAAGCTATTTTCTGGCACCGTTGTCTTATATCCATACCACTTGTATTTCACTATCTCTTCGTCAAACTAGTGCACCTATACACCTGACAAGTGTATTGGGTGTGTTGGGGACACAAGAGACTTCTTGCATCTTGATTGCAGGGTTGCTTGAGAGGGGATATGATGGCTCTGTGTATGGCACCTAGAAAAGTGCTGGTGCGTGGTTGATGTACAGCTTGTTGGGAACCCCAAGAGGAAGGTATGATGAGCACAGCAGCAAGTTTCCCACAGTTATGAAACCAAGGTTTAATCGAACCAGTAAGAGCAAGGAAACACCCCAAAGGTGTTACTAGCTGAGCTTTGGCAGGGCGCACTACCGGTGCTAGTAGCAACGTGGAGACCTGCACAACACAACCACAGAAATTTGTCCCCAACTTGCGATGAGGTTGTCAATCTCACCATGTTTTGTGGAAAACAAAGGATTAAACGTATCGAATGGAAAGAAGTAATAGTTTGCAGAAAGTAAACACAAAGAAGTAAACGCAAAATAGTAAAAGATTGTAGATTGAATGTAAAAGACAAGGACCGGGATCCATAGTTCACTAGAGGTGGCTCTCCTTAAATAGATAACATGATGGGTGAACAAATTACAGCGGGGCAATTGACAAACATCGAGAAAGCAATACATGCATATACTAATCATCTTGACTCTTTTGAGACTTGATTGGGCATTACAACATTATACATAGACCGCCATCCAACTGCATCTATGGCTAATAATCCACCTTCAGGTTATCATCCGAGCCCCCTCTAGTATTAAGTTGCAAGCAACAGATTATTGCTTTACGAATTGCGTGTAAAGTAAACAATACGATTGTTCTATGAACAAACGATTGTTGTTTTCTCCCTAGTAGCAACAACACATCTAGTACCTTAGAGATTTCTGTCACTTCCCCAGATTACCAGAGGCATGAACCCACTATCGAGCATAAATACTAACTCTTGGAGTTGCTAGCATCTACTTGGCCAAGATAGCTACTAACAATGGAAAGCATGCAAGATCACAAATAACAAAGACATGATAGAATCAATAATCAATCTGAAATAGCATCTCAATATCCATCTGATCCCCGCAAACACAACATGCAGAATTACAAATAGATGATCTTGATCATGAACGGAGCTCACAAGATCTAAACATGAAAGCACAAAGGAGGAGAACCAGCCATCTAGCTACTACATGGATCCGTAGTCCAAGGATGAACTACTCACGCATCACACCAGAGGCTTGCATGGTGATGAAGAAGGCCTCCAAGGTGAATTCCCCACTCCGGCAGGGTGCCGGGAAGAGCTTCAAATCCCTCCCGATCTAGGGATGGAGATGACGGCGGCTACAGACTCTTTCGTGGATTTTTGATCGGGTACGTAGGGTTTTCGTCCCGTGGGCATCTTATAGGCGGAAGGAGAGGCCGAGGGGGTGCCTGGGCTGGCCACACCACCCCCTACCGCGGGCCAAGCCTGGCCGCCCTCTGGCCCTTCTCCGTATCGTATTCTGGCATCTGATGACTTCCGGAAAAATAGGCACTTTGGCTTTTGTCTCGTCCAATTCCGAGAATATTCATTTTCTGACTTTCCTGGAACCAAAAACAACAGAAAACAGGCAGCTGGCACTATGGCTCTTGTTAATAGGTTAGTCCAAGAAATCATATGAAAAGTACTCCAAAGTGTGGACAAACACAAGAAAGTGGATAAAACGAAGCATGGAACATCAAAAATTATAGATACATTTGCAATGTATCAGGATACCTTCGACCACTTCCTCCCTGAGTTCGATAAACCTTGGGTGATCCACTTAAGGGAAAACTTGCTGCTGTTCTACAAACCTCTGCACTTGGAGGCCCAACCACTATCTAAAAGAATAGAAGTGTGTAGACATCAAGCTATTTTCCGGCGCCGTTGCCGGGGAGGTAAGGTAAAAGGTACTCACATCATCCGGTGTGAGTGCTCGAAGTTATTTCCTTTAGATTCTACGATTTTGTCTTTTTGTTTCTTGTTTTTATTTTCACTAGTTAGGCTTAATGGAAAAAAACAACAAAATTAGAGAGCTTTATAGTATTTATCTTGAGTTAGGACATGAAGTGTTTGAAGAGAAAATTAAAAAACCTATGGAACTTTGTTTGCGTGCTAATAGCAATATTATTAGTATGAATTCTTTGAACACCATTATTGCTAATGCTATGGAAAAGTCTATGTTTGTGAAAGCTAGTTTTTATGAAAATGATCCTTTTAGTCCCCCAAGCACGGAGGTGAAAATTTACTTTGATGATACTATGCCTCCAATATATGATGATTACAATGATGAATATGATATTTTCAGTCCACCTACTATTGAGGAGGAAATTAATTATGACTACAATATGCCTCCTATATTTGATGATTATGGTGATGAGAATAATAATGATAGCTATTTTGTTGAATTTGCTCCCACTATAATTAATAAGAATGACTATGCTTATGTGGAGAGTAATAATTATTATATGCATGTGGCTCATGATAAGAATGTTTTATGTGATAGTTATATTGTTAATTTTATTCATGATGCTACTGAAATTTATTATGAGAGAGGGAAACATGGTTTTATGCATCTCAATAATATGAAGTTTCCCCTCTTTATGTTGAAAGTCTTGAAGTTGCACTTGTTTTGCTTTCCTATGCTTGTTGCTTTGTGCTTTCATGACTTGTTTCTTTACAATATTCCTATGAATAGGAAGTGGGTTAGACTTAAATGTGTTTTGAATTTGCTTCTTGATGCTCTTTTTTACTTCAATTCATATTTCTTATGTGAGCATCTTCTCAAACTATCAAGACTAACTTAAAGGCATTAAAGAAAAGTACTTATTGGGAGATAACCCAAAAGTTTTAGTTGAGTCTTGGAAGTTATTTCTTCAGTAATAACCTCTCCTTATCCTTTTTATTTTCTTTTTGTGCCAAGAGTAACCTCTAATGAGAGAGAAGTAAGACTTGAGAAAGTTGCTGTCCCGAAACAGATTTTTGTGCTTTGCTGTAAAAATTCGTGTAAAATCTCTGTATGTCCGTTTGAACTGTTATTTTTTGTACTTCTGACCCAGGTTGTTATCCAACTTTCGTTAGTTCAACACTTTTCGATTTGAGCAACAGAAGATCTTCGAAAAAATTGGTCTTTACTTGCTGGTCTGTTTTGACAGATTTCTGCCATTATTTGCATTTGCTTCTTGTTGATTCCTTTTTGGGTTCTTTTTGGGGAATTGACATTTTTGAGGTAAGTTGTACAGTAGCTTGTGTTTTAATGGAAGTTTTAGTGGTGTTGAAACTGAACCCAAAAGATATATTATCTTGAGTACACTAATGTTGCTAATGAAGATTGTGTGAAGTTTTGTATGAAGTAAATTTTCAAGTGTAGGGCAAGAATGATGTGATAAGATGAAGAATGGACAAAAGCTCAAGATTGGGGATGCCACCCGTGTCACCCCAAGAAATATTCAAGAAGTACAAGCGTCAAAGCTTGGGGATGCCCAAGGCATCCCCTTCTTCATCAATAAAAATTTCAGGTTTCTTCCTAACACTTCATTTTTATTTTCATGCACAATTGTGTTGTTCTTTGGAGCGTCTTCATTTTTGTTTTTAGTTTTTGTTTGCTTAGTTTGCTTGAATAAGTTGGTTGGATCCCAATACACTTCTTTTGGATAGAGACACACCTCGTTATTCATTGCCTAGAACACTCTAGTTTTTACTCTTTATTGTTTTGTGAGTGTTCTCTTTTGCTAGCACTGTGTTTAGCCTTAATTTTCTTGTGCTTTCAGCTTAGAACTTTTTAGTTCTTCTTTGTGGATTTGTGATACAAGCTCACTGATCTTTATTTATTATTATCTTTGTGAGTTCTTTCAAACAAGATGATTTGGATTGGGAAAGAGTAGGAAAGTTCATGCTTATAAGTGGTAGAAAAGGAGCTTGTTTTTGACTATGGCCTAGGCTTTGTCATGTCATGCTTGATATTGTTTTGACTTTATGCT
The DNA here is from genome assembly GCA_916181665.1 of Avena sativa. Lineage (NCBI taxonomy): Eukaryota > Viridiplantae > Streptophyta > Magnoliopsida > Poales > Poaceae > Avena > Avena sativa. Next base: position 371,411,747 of record OV702290.1, read on the forward strand.
TAGTGATTTTTGTTGTAGCATGACATGTTTTAAACAATTGAGATTTCTTAATGTGCCTTGAAAGAATCATGCGTTGTTTTAGCATATTAAAAGCATAATATTGTGGTATTCTCCTTTGATGCTTTATTTGGGTTGACTTGGCGCATGCTCACAACATGTTAAGACTATACCAAGTCACCATAGACTCTATGATTCTTTAGTTTTTGACTAGTAATATCGCTTTATGCTTTAATTAATGATGTTTTGTCGCTTTGCATGATTATGGCCATTATTGCTCTCTTAGTTAGTCGCTCCCAGTCTTTTGCTAGCCTCCATAACCAAGTATGAGTTCCACTCATGCATCCAACTCCAAATAAAACCAAGTTATTCCAAAGAGTCCACCATACCTACCTATTAGCATTTCCTATTCCAAGTATATTCATGTTTTTATCTACCTTTCGAATTAAACTTGTTATGAGAAAACTAGTGATTAAAGCTCTCACGAACTTGATGGCACACTTTAATTTTCTTGCCCTTAATAAACTTGAACCATTGTGTGGTCTATGTTGTATATGCTTGCACTTATATGTTGGGGATTAGCAGAACCATGCTATCATGGGGAACACTTTCAACATTGCACTTGTACTTTGTACCTAGTTGATATCATGCTCTTTTGTCTATGGATGTCGTCGGTGTGAAATGAAAGGGGAGCTTATAAATCCATGGAGTTATGTATGTGTGTTAGAGAAACGCCTGGGCCGCCGGTCTAATCCATGTTGTCATGGTGGAAGCCTGCAGCGTAACCATAATGAGCTGTCTATGAAGCATTCTTCTTATAAAAAAGAGTCAGATATGGAGAAAAAAAGAGAAAAAGAAAAAAAGAGATTTAAGAAAAGAGGAAAGAGAGAAAAAAAGCACCATTTTCCCATGGTAAATAAGAAGATTGCTGAGATGCTCGTTGTCTGCTTGCCTTGTCATTTTGATATCGGGATTCTTCCGTATCATCAGGCAAGGGGTACCCCGTTGGCGGTTCTCTATGATACACATGTACTTACTATGACAAGAACTTACCGTTAACTAAACTTAAGTAGCATGAGGAGCGGCCCTCGTATTCAAGGGACATGAGATTTCCAACTTATACTTTGTCCAGCATATACTCCATAGTTTGTTCACTTTAACCTTAATCACTTCAAGATGCTTATGATAGGAGCAATGAGAGCTGAAAGCTAATAAGTACCATAATTTTTGGAAGCTCTTCATGAAACTTGAATCCCTACTTCCTTCTATGAAGGCCTTTCGTTTACTTTTATGTTGAGTCTCCATTTTCTATCTTTATGCACCTATTGAGAGAGTATAGTGGCCATTCTTAGTTTAATGTGCATTGTCCCCAAGACTTGTTTATTGATGCATAACTTTGATATTGCTTGTTTAAATTATTTGTATCTATTCACCCTTCTAAACTTTGAAGGTGTCTTATGCAATTATGATTTGCTACATTATGAGGGACAAGCTGAATGCCACTATGCTATGTTTTCTATATGTGAAACAAACAAATGCCTTTCAATGCATTGGTATTCATGATCTTTGTTTGTATCCTTTCATGTTATAACATAGTTGCTATGTTTTATTGTTAGAACTCTATCTTTCATGTTCATATTTAGAGTACCTTGATCCCAGCTATCAATGATTTTACAATAATGATGATCAAGATTGTGTTGGCTGCGTGTTACCTCAAAAATTATATTGTTTTTATCGTTTACCTACTCGAGGATGAGCACGAACTAAGCTTGGGGATGTTGATACGTCCATAACGTATCTATAGTTTTTGATGGTTTTATGCTAATAATATGCTTTTGATACTCTTTTTATATAAAGTTTATGATTTATTTGGACTAACCTACTAATAGTTGCAAAAGTGCACAATGTTCTTGTTTTACACTTTAATGTGTAGGAATTACCAAGAATACAAGTGGAAACCTTGTTGGAGTCAAATTGGGATTTTTCAGAAATCTGTCCTAGAACGTTTTTTGAAGATGGTCACGTTTCGGGTCGAAGACGGCATCAAACGGAAAACTCTTCAATGACAAAGTTGTTGGAAATTTTGCGACAAATGTTTTGGACATAAAATTTAGCTGATTCCGAGTCCGGATGGGCCTATAGCCCCGATTTACTGCAGCCCAAGATGGGGTGATGGGAATCCGAGAAGCTATATAAAGGGAGGAAACCTAATTCGTGGGAGACACCTCCACCCACGAATTTGTAGCCACCAAAGCCACGTTTTTGCCTCCCCCATGGATCCCATATCCATGGGGAAGTGCTCCCAAGAAGCCATGAAGGAAGGGTGCTAAGGGGCGGTGCTCCCCTGTGATACCGGCGGCGGGGAAGGAGTCCCCCACGCCGCCGCCGGCGCTGTCGCCGCCCTCTTCACCATCTCCACCGCCATCTTCATCGCCGTTGCTGATTCCCATGATGAGGAGGGAGTAGTTCTCTCTCGAGACTAAGGGTTCTACCGGTAGGTATGTGTTCATCTCTCTCCGTATGCATGATCATATTGTGATCATGATCTTTGTAATCAAGTAGATCTACCTTGCTACTCAAGTGCTTTAATAGATCTCTGCTCTCCCCATGTGTGTGAAAATGACAGCGAGCACACCATGGTGGCACTTAGGCTAGAGATTACAAATACTTGTTATAAGTTATATTTGGAGTTGGATGTTTCTATGAAATTGTGGTGTTTGTTGGAACCATCTAGAGCTCAAGGTGACAGTGTGGGGTTATCTAGATGGGGAAAGCGGACTTTGAGGAGTGCTGTTATAGCCCTACCATGGATTAGAGTGTCCAACCGGAGAGTAGTTAAGAGTAGTATCATAAAGAGAAGATATTTATATGAGAGTGTTCACTAGTTAAAGTATGATCCCTAGGCCTTGTTTCTAAGCATTGAAACACCATTTGCTACTAGATCTGTTACATGTTTGCTTGTTTCCATCTTTATTTCAGTTTGCTTTTAGTCTCTTCCACGCCATCAAGCTATTTTCTGGCACCATTGTATTATATCAATACCACTTGTATTTCACTCTCTCTTCACCGAACTAGTGCACCTATACACCTGACAAGTGTATTGGGTGTGTTGGGGACACAAGATACTTCTTGTATCTTGATTGCAGGGTTGCTTGAGAGGGTATACCTTTGACCACTTCCTCCCTGAGTTCGATAAACCTTGGGTGATCCACTTAAGGGAAAACTTGCTGCTGTTCTACAAACCTCTGCACTTGGAGGCCCAACAACTGTCTACAAGAATAGAAGTGCGTAGACATCAAAAGGACCGGGTTCCATAGTTCACTAGTGGTGGCTCTCCTTAAGATAGATGACATGTTGGGTGAACAAATTACAGCAGGGCAATTGACAAACATCGAGAAAGCATACAAGCATATACTACTCATCTTCACTCCTTTGAGATCCGATTAGGCATTACAACATTATACACAGACCGTAATCCAACTGCATCTATGACTAATAATCCACCTTCAGGTTATCATCTGAACCCCCTCCATTATTAAGTTGCAAGAAACAGATAATTGCATTACGCTGCGTGTAAAGTAAACAATACGATTGTTCTATGAACAAAGGATTGCTGTTTTCTCCCTAGTAGCAACAACACATCTAGTACCTTAGAGATTTCTGTCACTTCCCCAGATTACTAGAGGCATGAACCCACTATCGAGCATAAATACTAACTCTTGGAGTTGCTAGCATCTACTTGGCCAAGATAGCTACTAACAACGGAAAGCATGCAAGATCACAAATAACAAAGATATGATAGAATCAATAATCAATCTGAAATAGCATCTCAATATCCATCGGATCCCCGCAAACACAACATGCAGAATTACAAATAGATGATCTTGATCATGAACGGAGCTCACAAGATCTAAACATGATAGCACAAAGGAGAAGAACCAGCCATCTAGCTACTACATGGACCCGTAGTCCAAGGATGAACTACTCACGTATCACATTGGAGGCTTGCATGGTGATGAAGAAGGCTTCCAGGGTGAATTCTCCCCTCCGGCAGGGTGCCAGGAAGAGCTTTAGATCCCTCCTAATCTAGGGATGGAGATGACGGCGGCTACAGACTCTTTCGTGGAATTTTGATCGGGTACTTAGGGTTTCTGTATTAGAGGCATCTTATAGGAGAAAGGGGAGGCCGAGGGGGTGCCAGAGGCGGCCAGATGTAATGTCCCAGCATTATAGCTTAGAAATAAGCTGAACACAGGTGTGTGCATTGCATTCATGCATAGAAAATATGGATAATTTTCGCGCTTTTAAAATAAAACTTGTCAAAGTGATTGAAGCTTCTCTTAACTTGGTGGAACTGAAGTAGGTCATCAAGTTGATTGCGATAAGTTTCAATATGACCTTTGCTAAAATCTTATCTTTGGGTAATATAATTTGATCTAAGGGTAGATCAAATGTAATAAAACTAAGTCACAACACACTACTTAATAAGGAGTACTAGATCTTCTAGAGATCATTACATGGTATTCCATACCACAACTCAAGGATGAATACTTAATATTCTAAAGATAATATTAAGATGTTACCTACCATAAACTCTGTATGCCAAGTTAAGTATGTAACTAAAATAAAGAAAACTCTATAACTAAAATCTTGAAACACTTGTTTGTCATAGTTATTCCTACCATGAGAATCATGGTAGCTTCTAAACATTAACTCTTATGCAGATAGAGTAGAAAAGGGAGTCAAGCCAAGACCATCCAGCATATACTCTTAATATGATATTAAGAGGTGACAATCCTATTTAACAAAGTTCTAGTATCAATTGATCATCAATATTGAGTGCTTAATTCTTGAAATAGAACTTATTGACTCATAGCCTTTGACTTATTGTGTTGACCCTTCCAAATACCTTAAGTAAGTAGCTAGTAATTGAGGAGCTATGAGAAAGCTAGTAGTGTTAGTACATTAGATAACAATTTTGTTAGGACAAGTGGATATAGAGTTAGAATAAGCTTGCTTAATAAGATAAGTCTATAGAGAGACTAATACAAGTTTGCCACTTAGTTGAGTATAGATCTTGATCAGACAATTAGAAGCCTAAGCTTTGTATGATCAAAGGATGGTGGTCATTATTCTCAAGTCACTCGAGAATAGATGATTAGGTGTTGAATAAGGGTTATGAATATACCAAGTTAGGCAAGTCCTAGTAAGCTGAGTCATCTAGTTTGATCATTAGAAGTCAAGCTAGAGTACGATGAAGTGTTTGATGAGTTGTATGGAGTAGTTAGAGGCATAGTAGCTTAACCAAGTTAATATAAGGACAACTAGTATTATAGGAGTAGTACTATGCTTATTTCAAAGGATTGATATCCTTTGTATGTATAGTAAGAACTGTAGTCTTGCAAGCCTTGGAAATAGTAGCAAGATGGATTTAAGGAAGTTAATAGATGGAGTTAGTAGTAGCTGCATTGATAGGTGCATCAATGGTAGTTAATTAAGATAATTTATATACTAGGAGTAAGGATGAGATAATGTTGAAGTGGCATGACCATGTCATCATATGATGATGGATATGGTGGAGTCAGATGATTATCTTATTCAGGAAGATGTGATCTTTGTGAATAAGATAAGAGAGATATCTATAGTATATTTAGGAAAGGAATTCCTTATCTCAAGGTAAGCTTAGTGAAGTATTGAGGTAAGAATTCTTTTGAAACCTTTAGTTAGCTATATATATATATGCAGACATGACAACACCCATGTCTACTTCATTGTTCCAAACCCTGGAATCAATTGGATAGGGAAACCATTTCCTATTCCTAGGTAACCATTGAACATTACCTCTTGGACAATTAAAGCTTCCCAAAAGATAATTAGAGAATGAGATGAATGTTTATAGACGAAAGCTTTGGTTTGCTTTATTGTCTCAAAACCCATATACCTATATTTGAATAAACCTTAGTATTTCTCTACCAATGATTATTATTGATCCATCATCATCTAACTAAAAGTGTTCTGTAGTAATTTTAAACTCTACAAAATAGGTAGAATTGGATTTGGTGAAATCACCAAATAGGGAGAACCTTGGGATTCAAATCATCATATTATAAACCAGGATTTAAATCAACATCTTATATGGTTATTAAAAGAGGTTAAATAAACATATATTCCATGATTATCACTCACCATCATAAATCATTAGCCTCTTAAACCACTACTAATACATTCTTTTAGTAGTAATATAAATCATTTCTATAAGATTTTCTTATAGGAAATAAACCCTAAAACCCTAAGTTATATTTACTTTATTAAATAAAAGAATCCTTCCTATAATAACATATTTTGTATATACAACAAGAAATGTAGAGGAGTGGGTTATACTTAACCTCTATTATATACCAATGTATTACAAATTTTTTGGACATTTTAAAACTCTTGTAGAAATCAAATTTGAAGTGAATTTATAATTAGAAAAGAAAACAGAAATGGGAGAAAGAATAAGAAAAAGAGAAGGAGCAGCCAGCCCATAGCCCAGCAAACCTCCTCACGCCTATTTGTCGCTCGTGAGCTGCAGCAGAAATCCATCTGGTAAACTTTGCAGCAACCCACACCGGCCCATGCACAGCCCACCTAAGGCCCATACTGATTCGCCGTTTCTTTTCCTTTCTTCTTCCTTTTGCCAGAAAGCAGCAACGGCGAAGCAGCTCGGTGGAGCTCCGACTACTGCCCGATTGTCCATCTCGGTGGTGTGATACGTGCTGCCGCTTACATTGCCTATAAATATCCCTGTGTCGTCGGAGGAACCCCAGCGTGCCTTATTTCTTCTCTTCCTCTTCTTCCCACAGAGGACGTCGGTACCCTAGCTCTGGTCCTCTTCACGTCCACCGTTCTCGAGCTCCCCTGACCTTCCTAAGGGCACCGTTAGACTCGTCTCACTGTCCTTGTTCTTCCTAGCCAAGTCGTGGAAGCAGGAGAGACCTCGGTCGAACGAATCGAACTATCATCTCCACCACCAACCGTCGCCATTCATCGTCGATTCCTACCGTTGTAGTGTTCCTCCGGTCACGCCATCACGCTCTACAGCTTCAGGGTGAGCTACCCGTGCTTGCACACCTCTTTGATTTCAGCTTTGCTTCGTGGTTTGATCTATCGCCGAAATCCATCGTCGGTCGCCGCAATAAGGGGTCACCGGAGTAACTCCGGTGACCAAAATCGGGCAGCGGTACCAACCTTAGACCCGCCTTGGTCTAATTTACCGTGTGGTACTCTCTGTCTTGCCCTGCAAGCCCTCGATCGATGGATCGATCATCCACCTAGGAAGATCGAGCTAGAGTGACGTCAGCGTGACGTCCTGCTGATGTCATAAGGCCATTTTAATTATTATTTTTAGTTCTGGTGTATGAAAAGTACTCTTCGGGTTAAAATTCAATAAGAAATGAATAAATAAGATAAATTTATATATAAATACATTTTTGGAATTTAGGAAATAGTTAAATCTTAAAAATTGAACATCTTTTGTTTCATAATTTAGAAAAATATATATAATATATCAAAGTGTTCAGAAAATTAAACTCCATATTATAAACTTATTATCAAATATTATTGTGTTTACTATTTAAATAATTTTTATTTAGTAAAGATTTTATAAGTAATAATGTTTTAAAAATTAATATTTTAATATTTGTAAATGAGAAAAATATAAATAATATACCAAAATTCTTATAAAAACAAAATCTACCTTTACAAACTTGTTTCAATTATTTTTTTTATCACTTAACTAATATTTATTACTTATTTTAGTATTTATAAAGTGTTAAAACTTATAAAAATCGTATCTTATTATTTAAAAATCACAAAAATACTTATAATATACCAAAATGATCACAAAAATAAATTCTACACATTAAAAATGTCAACACTCATTTTTGAGGTAAAATAAAAGTTAAAGGTCTAATAAATCTTGTTTTAACCCTTTTATTTTATTTTAATTCATTAAAGATATATAAATCTTTACTATTGCTTTTAGCATTGCTTATTTAGAGTCTAACAGAGTAACAACAAGTTCAATTGATGTTTAAATGAAGTTATAATAGGTCTAACTATTTTAAGAAATATTAAAAGTAATCCTTGTATATTTTTCTAAAGGCCCTAATTGATTCTTAATATTGTTTAAGAAATATTTCAGATACCATGCTCTATTTGAATGTCTTAGTATTGTATACTACTTGTTATACTTACATATTATTGCACACACTCTCACAAACCTTAACAAGAAGCACAAGTGTAAAGCTGATATAAAAGTACCACTCATTCCAAAGAACTCATTACAAATTCCAAACCCTAGATTAGGTACGATTGTTACGGGGATTCGCGTTTACTAAATTGCATTACATTACTTATGCATTGTTGCATCTTGCTTCTTTAAATATTAGTCCTTACCGGACCAATAATGCTAATTTCAGAATTTGGATCTTCTATTGTCTTGAAGACCGTGATTGCATAATCTTTCAATTACAAAAGGCAAGTTCACAACTTGCTCATGTCCTTTGATTATTTTCTATCAAATTCTTGAAACTCAAATGTTGTCATCGCCTACATTTCAAAAAGGTCATAAAACACTATTTTCATAATAATATGATTATGGATTATTTACCACATGGTAATAATCTATTGATATAGTTCTAGTGGTAAAGGAACATAATATCTAGGACTTAACAACCAATGTCGCTAGTGATTCTAGCGCCGTATATTACGCGTCAACCATAAGACTTGGAATGGGACGGGAAAGTCAGCTGTATCTTCTCCCTTTCGTATGGATGGATGACCTTATTGTGAGGTTGTTGATTTCTTGTGGAGTTCCAGAGAATCCAACACATGGGTGGGACCCCTTAGTTCCCCACGAGCTAGGTGTCTAGATTATCTATGCATCTCTGACTGGGTCTAAGTTCACCATAGTTGATGGTGACTACCAGACAGAGCTACGTACGGAGTCTTCGAGAGGCTACCCAAAGAGTAACTATGGTAGTTGTCTAGGGGGATCGTGTCTCATACGGGGTCGCGGAGAGGGCAACGATTGGCTTGGATCTTAGACTGGGCCCCACATCACGAAATTGTGGACGGGAAAGTACGCTCGGTTGTGCAACAAGGCTAAGGTCTCTTATGGGAAAAGTGACGCACCTCTGCAGAGTGTAAGAATTGTGACATGTTACTCCCTGTTCCGGGAAGGAGCTACGAACGCGGCAGGAAAGGAACCCCACGAAGGTTCTGGTCAACCTGTGAAGGCTGTCGGACATAGTTTTCAGAATAAAAGCAACCTTTGAAGAAATGTTTACGAAAACCTGCATTGCCTACGACCTTTGGTCTGTGGATGTAGAGATAGTGTATCATACACTCCTTTTTAGTGAACTTGTTGAGTATGCTCGTACTCAACCGTACCTTCTTAACCCTTGCATGATTCTAAGTTGTTGAAGACGACGTCAACATCCATTTCTGCTCAAGAAACCGTCATCGACAACTCAAGTTCTTCAATAAAGTCAATGAAGTCAACATATACATCAGCTGAAGTGAAGATAAAGTGTCGGTTTAGATAGGAGTAGATTCTCTAGCCATAAAACCTATTTCTGTAGAGCATTGCAATAGCAGCAATGACAAGCCGAATAATTTAGATGCTAGTCTTAGTTACTAGATATTTCTGAGTTATTATTTCTGGTTCTTCTTTGTAAGAAGTTCTTTCTCTCTCTTTAACCTAGAGTGTTCTTTGGATCTTTTGTAAAGAGTCGAGTTGTAATCTATAGTCATGTCTTGGACCTGCTGTGTTTCTATTGTACCACTCTGAGGGATGTAATACTAGTGAACGGTGTTTCATTGGTGTTATGTCAATGACTATAGTGTACTACATCATGCAGTGGTATGTTGGGTCACCGCAGCTGGTATCAGAGCATATGCTTTGACCTTAGGATTAAAACCCTTTTAGGAAGATCTGTAGGTTGGATAGTGACTATAGGAGCCATCTTATCTGAACCAAGACTTGTGATGGATATCCACTTGAGGGTAAACCTTGTCACAATTAAGTTGGATGTTCTTATCATCTTTCTTAAGGATTAGTTATATGTATTCTCTAGAGAAATGTCATTTTAGTATAGATCTAAATAAGTATAACACCACTAAGATATCTTAAGTAAGATAAAATATCAAAGAAGATCAGGACTAAGATTAGGATATCATGTGAAGTAGTATTAGTGATGGAGTCTACATTTAGAATTTCTGTAAATTCGAAGAACCTTATCACTAGTTGATACCATTATGCCATATAGGGTAGACCATTAGAGTATGTATAAATACAATTGGAAGTAAATCATGTGGCATTTACTTGAGAATTCCATGTGATGGAGTAGAATTTTGTTAAGAATCATTAATAGTAAGCTAAGAAGAAGAGTCGTCATGGTGAGATTAGCTCTTTAATCATGATGATTAGGTAAATTTGGACAAGTTCGTGGTGAGAATAGCTCCGAGACCGTGATAAATCTGTAATTAGGACAAGTACTTAGTAAATAATCTTGTAACAACAGTAAGTAAAGAACAATGTAGGTCTATGATAGAAGTCATAAGGTATTATAATATTAAGATAATTTTGGATTAATGTAGTAACTAAAAATTAGTGGTTTCGAGAGATCATGTGAGGATAGTTTACGATAGAATGGAAGAGTGGTAGTATTTAGTAGTCCTGAAAAAAAGGTAAGTGGTTAGTCAAAACCAAAGTGAGATCACTTTGCTCAAGATTATCCAGTTGCAACTGAGCAAATTGGGTAAGTAATGAGACAAAGAGTAGTTTAACCCTAAGTGCTAAGTATCACAAAGTAAACCTATACTAGGAGGTGTCATATACTACATAGCTAAGCCTGAATTATAGAGGTATTATACTCAACTATTATATTTCGGGCTTAGAGTGATGTGTGTTATATGTACCACATTTGGATTCCTGGTTTTTCTTGCATCTTCTTGATTGGCTAGGTCTATGCATGAAGTGGAACTTTATGGGCATATACATGTTGTTTCATGGAGTTCTTACTTGATGTACAGGTCTAGTGGGGAAAATGAGTTTGCGTGAGGGAGAGGCGAATTATCACTCTGAGGAAGGGAAGGTGAAGGCTCATGAGATGACGCTGACACAACAAAAGGAGGTTAGAGATCCAATTCCAAAGGAAGTAGAAATTCAAATGCCGCATTTAATTCCCAACGAAGGAGTTCTTAAGTATATGAAGGGTATGGAAGATAGGAGAAATGCTGAAATAGAGAGGTAGGATCAATTCTATAAGAAGACTTTAAATAAAATGCAAGAGAAGAAACCCAAGGAATTATATCCAAAGGTTAAACTAGTGAAGTTCTTACAAACCAAGCCTTGGAGTTTTTCCATGGTAGAAGAACCTTTGGAGGCGGAAAATTGGTTAATGGATACATCTCGGAAGCTTAAAAGTGTGGGGTGTAAGGATGAAGAAAAGGTGCGATATGCAACTTATCTATTGACTGGAACTGTAGCCACGCATTGGGAGAAGTCAAGGTTCACAACATTGTGAAAAGGTGTTGATACATTGCAAATGTATCTATAATTTTCAATGTTCCATGCTTGGTTTTATCTACTTTCTTGTGTTTTGTCCACACTTTGGAGTACTTTTCATATGATTTCTTGGACTAACCTATTAACAAGAGCCACAGTGCCATCTACCTATTTTCTGCTGTTTTTGGTTCCAGGAAGTCAGAAAATGAATATTCTCGGAATTGGATGGGACAAAAGCCAAAGTCATTATTTTACCGGGGGACACTTGGAGCCAGAATACGAGACGGAGAGGGGCTGGGGCCCGGCCACACCACATGGCCGCACGGCCAGGCCTGGCCCGCGCCAGGGGGTGGTCTGGCCGCCCCAGGGACCCCCTCGGCCTCTCCTTCCGCCTATATATTGCCTCTGATACGGAAACCCTAAGTACCCGATCAAAATTCCACAAAAGATTCTGTAGCCGCCGTCATCTCCGTCCCTAGATCGGGAGGGATTTGAAGCTCTTCCTAGCACCCTGCTGGAGAGGGGAATTCACCCTGGAGGCCTTCTTCATCATCATGCAAGCCTCCAGTGTGATGCGTGAGTATTTCATCTCTGGACTACAGGTCCATGTAGTAGCTAGATGGCTGGTTCTCCTCCTTTGTGCTTTCATGTCTAGATCTTGTGAGCTCCATTCATGATCAAGATCATCTATTTGTAATTCTGCATGTTGTGTTTGTGGGGATCCGATGGATATTGAGATGCTATTTCAGATTGATTATTGATTCTATCATGTCTTTGTTATTTGTGATCTTGCATGCTTTCCGTTGTTAGTACCTATCTTGGCCAAGTAGATGCTAGCAAATCCAAGAGTTAGTATTTATGCTCGATTGGGTTCATGCCTCTGGTAATCTGGGGAAGTGACAGAAATCTCTAAGGTACTAGATGTGTTGTTGCTACTAGGGAGAAAACAACAATCCTTTGTTCATAGAACAATCGTATTGTTTACTTTACACGCAATTCGTAATGCAATAATCTGTTGCTTGCAACTTAATACTGGAGGGGGTTTGGATGATAACCTGAAGGTGGATTATTAGTCATAGATACAGTTGTATGTATAATTTTGTAATGCCCAATCAAGTCTCAAAGGAGTCAATATGATTAGTATATGCTTGTATGCTTTCTCGATGTTTGTCAATTGCCCCGCTGTAATTTGTTCACCCAGCATGTTATATATCTTAATGAGAGCCACCTCTAGTGAACTATGGACCCCGGTCCTTTCTTTTACATTCAATCTACAATCAACTGTTTGCTGCTTTGTGTTTACTTTCTGCAAACTATTAATTCCTTCCATTCGATACGTTTAATCCTTTGTTTTCAGCAAAACCGGTGAGATTGACAACCTCATCGCAAGTTGGGGGCAAAGTTCTGTGGTTGTGTTGTGTAGGTCTCCACGTTGCTGCTGGCACCGGTAGTGCGCCTTACCAACGTTCATCTAGCAACACCTTTGGGGTGTTTCCTTGCTCCTACTGGATTGATAACCTTGGTTTTGTACTGAGGGAAAACTTGCTGTTGTGCTCATCATACCTTCCTCTTGGGGTTCCCCAACGAGCTCGATATATTTTGGGCCATCAAGCTCTTTTTGTGGCGCCATTGCCGGGGCACAAGGGGAGTCCCTCATAACCAATCTCTTTACTTGTTATTTTTGTTTTGCTTAGTTTACTTTTGCTTTGTTTGCTTGTTTCTTTATAATGTTACTTATAAAGAAATAAGTTTGCTTTCTTTATTAAAATTTTAAAACACAAAAAAAATAGTTCCTACTATAGTTGTTGGTCTATTATTGCCTTGCTTTATCATGCTTTCTATCAACGGTTGGTTTCTTTGAAACTGAATTTTATTGGCAAGGTGGGTTCACGGAAGAACAAAAATATTATTATAAGGAACACCGCTTGTCACAAAAAGGGAAACACGTATGGGAACAAATTGATAAATTGTATACCATTGTTATAAACGTGTGCTCTACTTATAATGTTACTTATTGCTTTGATAAATCTTGTTGCTATAGGAGGTATAAACACCTCCCTTTTCAATGTGAGTATAATGATAATGTTACCATATCTTCTTATGTTAAAGGAAATTATGACTTTTATGATGTGGAACAAATTGAAGAATTTATTGCTTGGAAGGGTGCATTTGAACTTGCTAGTTTGTGATACGTCCATTTTGCATCACTATTCTAATGTCTTAATTCACTATTATTCATTGATATATTTCGTATTGAGAGGTGATACTTATGTTATTTCATCTGTTTTTGCATGGTTGATGACTTTTGGAGCATGGACCGCTGCAGTCAGGATTCTGATGGAAAAAGTGCTGTTTGGAGGCAAAATTCGCGAAGATCAGAATATCCAGGAAAATATACGGAAAATCCTATTTTTCCAGAAGACTAAGGATGCCAGAAGACGGAGTGGAGATGGCCCACAGGGGGCCCACACCACCCCCTGGCGCGGGCAGCCCTAGGCCGCGCCTGGAGGTGGTGTGGCCACCCTAGCCCACTCTAGCCTCTCCCCTCTGGCGTATGTCATCCTCCCGAAACCCTAAGACTCGGGGAGCGACCATAGAAAGATTCTGCCACCTCTGCGGGGAGGAAAACACCGAGAGAGAAAGATCTCTCCGGCAGACAGATTTCTGCCGGGGGAATTCCTTCCCGGAGAGGGGAGATCGTCGCCATCAACACCACCATCAAGCTGGACTTCATCGGGATCATCATCATCATCACCACCATCATCATCACCATCAGCACCCTCATCACCATCTCCATATTGCTGTAACAATTGTGTTGAATCTTGCATTAGTTCAAAGGGGAAACTTTCCCGGTGTTGATTACTATGTGTAGTTGATGCTATTGAGTGAACCATTGAATTATTGTTTATGTTTAGATTGTTATACATCATTATTCCATCTCTGATCATGATCCATATGATGTCTTGTGAGTAGTTCGTTTTGTTCTTGAGGACATGGGAGAAGTCATGTTGTTAGTAGTGGAGTTGTGTTGAGAAAGATTCAATAGTTTGATATTTAAGTTGTGGTGTACTTCTTCTAGTGGTGTCATGTGAACGTCAACTACATGACACTTCACCTATATGGGCATAGGGGAATGCATTGTGTATTTGGCTACTAATCGTAGGGGTTGCCGGAGTGACAGAAACCTGAACTCCCGTTAGGAAACCATTGCACAAGGGACATAAGGGTCTTAGAGTTTAAAGTTGTGGTTAGGTTTCTACCTTAATTACTTTCTTGTACTTACGGATGTTTGCAAGGGGTATAATCACAAGTATGTATTAGTCTTGGATGGGGCGGTACATTAGCACAGGTTCACCCACACAACACTTAGTAAGCTAGAGAATATTAATCAACTATATGAAGCGAAAGCACTTGACAGTCTTCCCATGTGTCTTCGAGAACGTTTGGTCATCTTAAGTAATACAACCGACTTGTCCTTTGCTGCATAAAGGATTGGGCCACTTGCTGCATTTATTCCTACTGTCTTTTATTTACTCGTACTTTGTTTACTTGCTTTATCGAAAACCCCAAAAATTCCATTTGCTAATTATTTGCAGAGAATTCCTGATCCATACCACTAGCCAGCACCTTCTGCTCCTCGTTGGGTTCGACACTCTTACTTATTGAAAATACTGCGATACACCCCCTATACTTGTGGGTCATCAAGACTATTTTCTGGCGCCGTTGCCGAGGAGTGAAGCGCTATTGGAGAGTGGAACTGGTAAAGGAAACTTCTACTGTGAGTATTGTTTACTTCTGTCAGTTGCTTTATTTTCGTTATGGATAATTCGCTGAGTTTCTTATTTGGTAATGCTACTACCACTGCTAAGGTAGTAGATAGACCAACACCTTCTAAGAATGATGCTTTCAAAATACCTACAAGAATTATTGATCGTGTTATGGATAACTACTATGTTGGGGATGGAATTGTCCATCCTGGTGATCATTTGCTCTTTATACACGAATTATGCGTGTTGTTCAAGTGTGCAGGTATTACTAAAGATCAAATTAAGAAGAAGTTATTCTCATTATCACTGAAAGGAAGAGTTGAGGAATGGTATAAGCTGCTGAAGAATGGTAAAGCTCTGGAATGGGAGGAAATAGTGTCTCTCTTTTATTCTAAGTTTTATCCTCCAAGTGAGATTCATAAAGATCGGAATCTAATATACAAATTTTGGCCTCTTGATGGAGAGAGTACAGCTCAAGCTTGGGGGAGATTGAAGTTACTAATGCTCAAATGTCCCATTCATGAGCTCCCCAACAATATTATTATCAATAACTTTTATGCAAGGCTCCCTCTACATGATAAAGATTTATTGGATGCTTCTTGTGCTGGATCATTCACTCGCATGAAAGAAGAAGCTAAATGGGATCTTCTGGACTGTATTCAAGATAATGCTGAAGCTTGGGAGAATGACAAAGGTAGAAAGTCAGGTATAAATTATGATTATGAATGCACTGAATCTTTTATGGGAGCTGATGACTTTCAAAATATTAAAAATGCTTATGGTCTAGACTCTCAAGCTATTGCTTCTTATTTTAAGGCTTTTGCTTCCTACATTGAAGTGCCTAAAAAGAAGTGGAATAAGTATCATGAACCTTATAAAGATATTGCTAAGAGTGTTCCTGCAAGAGATACTGAAGTTTATACTGCTAATCATGTTTTACCTGAACCTTATATTGAGAAAATGCCTTTTCCAGTTAAGGTAAAGGAACATTCTATGATATCTAGTATGGTTAATGAAAGTACAAATAAAGCTGTTGAACCTGATAAACAAATGGTTGATGAACCTATAATAGCAAGTGTGAAAGACTTTGTCACTAAATATGAAAAAGAGGGACACACTATCCTTTGCAAGGATACCTCTAATATTGTTTCACATAGTAGTGTTATGAGAGCTAGTATTCCTGTGTTTTCTATTACAATAAGTGATCATTGCTATAATGGCCCTTGTGATAGCTATATTGTTAAGTTTGTGCATGATACTGAAAGTTACTATGAGAGAGGGAAAAGTGTTCTTATGCATCTCAATAATATCAAGTTTCCTTGTTTTATGCTGAAAGTTTTTATGTTGCACTTCTTTTGCCTTCTTATGCAAGTAGCCTCTAGTTTCAACAACTTGTTTGTTTACAAAATTACCTTGCATAGGAAGTGGGTTAGACTTAAATGTGTGTGTTTTTGCTTCTTAATGCTCTCTTTCACCTCAATTCATATTCCTGAGTGAGCATCTTCAAAATTATCATGCCCATCTTAATGGCTATAAAGAAAGAGCTTTTTGGGAGACAACCCAATTTGTTTTTGCTTTTAGTTTGTTTTTGTTTCTTTGAGTCTTGGAAGTTATTACTTTGGTAATAACCGCTCCTTATCCGTTTTGTTTGGTTTTTGTGTCAAGATCAACCTCTAATGAGAGAGAAGTAAGATTTGGGGAAGTTGCTATCCCGAAACAGATTTTTGTGCTTCACCGTAAAAATTCGTGAGAAATCTATGTATGTCGGATTGAGCTGTAATTTTTTTTGCTTCTGCCCCAGGTTGTTATTTAACTTTCGTTAGTTTTGCACTTTTTGATTTGAGCAACAGAAGATTCTCTAAAAATTGATCTTTACTTGCTGGTCTGTTTTGACAGATTTTGCCACTCTTGCATTTGCTTCTTTATTCGATTTCCTTTTTGAATTCTTTTTGGGTTTTCAGAAGGATTTGCTACAGTATCTTATGTTTTGATGGTTTTCAGTTGAAGTTGGACTCAAAAGGTTTTATCACTTCATTTATACTAATGTTGCTAATGAGAACTGTGTGAAGTTTTGTGTGAAAGAAATTTCCAGGAAGTGGAGATAGTGGTGTAATGAGGAAAAGAAAGGTTTTATGACTCAAGTAATAAGTGTATGAAGATGAAGATACTGATGATTATTCAAGTGGAGACTCCGGAAGAATCCACTAAATACCAAATTCAGAGACCTGCAGAGTCTGTTTCAAATAGTTAACGGTTCTGGTAAGAAAGGTTCCGCGAAAATACTATCCAACTATATTTTTGTAGTTTTCACTCAATAAGGAAAGTTATGAAGCGAAAAAGGGACGGAACCGGAGCCAGGGTGGCTCACACCACCCCGTGGCGTGGGCCCACCCCTGGCTGCGCCACCAGGTGGTGAGTCCACCCCGGACTCCGCCTCCGACTCGTTTTCTCCTAGTACCTTCATTTTGCTTTGAAACTTCGTAATATATAACCCCCCAGATCCCCCGAGGTTCATATATCGTGTTTTCGTCGTGTTTTTGTTTCGATCTGTTTCTGTCAGGACATACTCTTTAAAGGCTTACAAGCACAATGGTGTCCGCCAAGGATAAAGGGAAGGATCCCATGGAGGAAGACCTCCGAGACCCCAAGCAAGGGCTGGTACCTTAAGTCACTTGCCCTGCATCAATGGAAGCCCTACGAGTCACTAAAGAATTTTGCGATAAGTACCGAGACTTGAAGAGGAAGGTGGACATGCTTCAATGGGAGAATGATAGGCTTCATAAGATGCTAGAAGATTTCCTCACGTCAACTAAGAGCATGATACCACCACCACCTAAGGAGTAATTCGTCATCAGGTTTGGCATCCCCTTGGTTTGTTCGAAGCTTGGGGGAGTGTCGCGGTATCACATCACTATCTTCTATCTTTTTACCTTTTTAGTAGAGTCATATCATGAATAGAGGAGTTATTATGTAGTATGGTTTGCATTATGGAAGTGTCCCCTCTCTCGTTAGATATGTATCCCTTGGTGTGAGTTGCCGTTATGAAATATTAATGAGAAGTTCTATCATTCACTCTTTTGCATAGCTTATATTAGTTTATAATTCATGGTTATCTGATTGATCTTGTTGTTAGTATTGGTATCACTTTGGGATCATTGAGTTAATTTAGTTGGTTTTGGCAAACCTGGCTCGGTCAGTAGCAACACTATTTTTGAGAGTTGAAAGAAAAGATAAAAGTACCTTTAAAGAAAAATAATTTCATCATCTTTCTTTCTTGATTTGCTCATAAGTCTAGTATTCTCTAGTTAAGATCTTTTGTGCTTCCAAGGAAGAGTGCATGTTTGTTTTGTATCACTTGTATGTTTGTTTGTTTCCTTCAACTCTTATACTTGCTACCCAGCCTTGCTAGCCAAAAACCTGTACTGAGAGGGTATTCTTCTCGTGCATCCACCTCCTTTAAACCAAAACCTTTGCCATTTGTGTCCACCATACCTACCCATTAGCATTATTGCTATTCCAAGTAAATTCTTGTTTTATCTACCTCCCAAATTAAACTTGTTATGTGAAAATTAGTGATTAAAGCTCTCACGAACTTGATGGCACACTTTACTTTCTTGCATTTAATAAACTTGAACCATTGGGTCCTTCTTTGTTGCGTATATGCTTGCGCTTTATGAGTTGAAGGTAGCAGAACCATGCATCATGGGGACCGCTTTCAACACTTCATTGGTACTTGTACCTAGTTGATATCATGTTCTTTTGCTTATGGATCCCGGCGGTGTGAAATAAAAGTGGAACTTGTAAGATCATGGAGTTTATATGTGTGTTAGAGAAACGCCTGGGCTGCTAGCCTAAGCCATGCCTAATCATGGTGGAAACTTGCAGCATAACTATAGTGAGCATTCTATGAAGCATCCTCAATAAAAACCTATGCAAATAGCAAATAAAAATATCGCTGAGATGCTCACTGTCTTCTTGCCTTGTCATTTTGATTATGGGATAGCTCCTATGTCATGTGCAAGGGGTACCCCGTTGGCGGTTCTCAATGATACGCATGTATTTGCAATGACAAGAGCTTTCTCATGACTGAAGTTGAGTAGCATGAGGATCGGTACTCATAAGTAAGGGGCATGAGATTTCAACTTATAACTTGTCAAGCATATCCTCTTAGTTGTGTCACTTTTACCTTAACCACCAAAATATGCCTATGATAGGGGCAATGAGAGCTTAAAGCTAGTAAGTATCATAATTTTTGGGAGCTCTTTATGAGACTTGCAATCCCTGCTTCCCTCTATGAAGGGCCTTTCATTTACTTTTTAGTGGAGTCAGTAAACCTACCCCCTTCTATCTCAACAAGTATTTTGAGTTGTTGTGTTTCATTCATTCATATGTTGATTTATTCAATCATGTTTCTTATGTTCCTTTTTTTGCACATTGCTCTTATCTTGATGTTTACTACTTTGAAAGCTATCATTGAAAACCAGCTATTTGTGAAATCCAGCAAATTATCAACTATTCTTCGACGAAGAGCTAAGTTTGCCATTACCAATTATGATTCACTTTGTGTATATTTATTGTGCTTCCTCTACTCATTACAAGTTGAGTTATATAATAGTGAGTTGTCTTCTATTATGATCTATGTATTGATGAATGTGATGCTTCTTGTCCGTATTCTTTTATCGACTCTTCACTCCATAAACCTGAGGCAATGTTTATTGAGCTCAGTTTCGCTTGGGGACAAGCGAAGTCTAAGCTTGGGGGGAGTTGATACGTCCATTTTGCATCACTATTCTATGTCTTAATTCACTATTATTCATTGATATATTTCGTATTGAGAGGTGATACTGATACATTGCAAATGTATCTATAATTTTTGATGTTCCATGCTTGGTTTTATCCACTTTCTTGTGTTTTGTTCCAACTTTGGAGTACTTTTCATATGATTTCTTGGACTAACCTATTAACAAGAGCCACAGTGCCAGCTGCCTATTTTCTGCTGTTTTTGGTTCCAGGAAAGCTAGAAAATGAATATTCTCGGAATTGGACGGGACAAAAGCCAAAGTGCCTATTTTTCTGGAAGGGATCTAGTGCCAGAATATGAGACGGAGAAGGGCCAGGGAGCCACCACACCACCTGGCCCGCGCCAGGGGGTGGTGTGGCCACTCCCGGCACCCCCTCGGCCTCTCCTTCCGCCTATAAGTTGCCCTCGGGACGAAAACCCTAAGTACCCGATCAAAAATCCACGAAAGAGTCTGTAGCCACCGTCATCTCCATCCCTAGATCGGGAGGGATCTGAAGCTCTTCCCGGCACCCTGCCGGAGAGGGGAATTCACCTTGGAGGCCTTCTTCATCACCATGCAAGCCTCCGGTGTGATGCGTCAGTAGTTCATCCTTGGACTACGGATCGATGTAGTAGCTATTTGGCTAGTTTCTCCTCCTTTGTGCTTTCATGTTTAGATCTTGTGAGCTCCGTTCATGATCAAGTTTATCTATTTGTAATCCATACATGTTGTGTTTGCGGGGATCCGATGGATATTGAGATGCTATTTCAGATTGATTATTGATTCTATCATGTCTTTGTTATTTGAGATCTTGCATGCTTTCCATTTTTAGTAGCTATCTTGGCCAAGTAGATGCTAGCAACTCCAAGAGTTAGTATTTATGCTCGATAGTGGGTTCATGCCTCTGGTAATCTGGGAAAGTGACAGAAATCTCTAAGGTACTAGATGTAATGTTGCTACTAGGGAGAAAACAACAATCCTTTGTTCATAGAACAATCGTATTGTTTACCTTACACGCAGTTCGTAAAGCAATAATCTATTGCTTGCAACTTAATACTGGAGGGGGTTCGGATGATAACCTAAAGGTGGATTATTAGTCATAGATGCAGTTGGATGGCGGTCTATGTATTATGTTGTATTGCCCAATCAAGTCTCAAAGGAGTCAAGATGATTAGTATATGCATGTATTGCTTTCTCGGTGTTTGTCAATTGCCCCGCTGTAATTTGTTCACCCAGCATGTTATCTATCTAAGGAGAGCCACCTCTAGTGAACTATGGATCCCGGTCCTTGTCTTTTACATACAATCTATAAACTGTTTCTGCTTTGTGTTTACTTTCTGCAAACTTTTACGTCTTTCCATTAAATACGTTTAATCCTTTGTTTTCCGCAAAACACGGTGAGATTGACAACCTCATCGCAAGTTGGGGACAAAGTTCTGTGGTTGTGTTGTGCAGGTCTCCACGTTGCTACTAGCACCGGTAGTGCGCCCTGCCAAAGCTCAGCTAGTAACACCTTTGGGGTGTTTCCTTGCTCCTACTGGTTCGATTAAACTTTGGTTTCATAACTGAGGGAAAACTTGCTGATGTGCTCATCATACCTTCCTATTGGGGTTCCCAACAAGCTCTACGTCGATCGTCGAGCGCATCAAGACGTTTTCTGGCGCCGTTGTCGGGGAGTCAAGGACATCTTCACAAGGGGAGTCCCTCATAACCAATCTCTTTACTTTGTTGTTTTTGTTTTGCTTAGTTTCTTTTTTGCTTTGTTTGCTTGTTTTGTTCTTCAGAAAAACACAAAAAAATTAGTTTTACTTGTTTGCTTTCTTATTTGAAAACCCAAAAAAATGACTACTCTTGAAAACACTAAGTTGTGTGACTTCACTAGCACCAACAACATTTATTTTATGAGCACACCTATTGCTTCACCTATGGCTGAAAATACTTTCTTTGAGATAAAACCTGTTTTGCTCAATCTTGTTATGAGAGAACAATTTTATGGTATTTGTAATGAAGATGTTGCTTCCCATCTAAATAACTTTGTTGAACTTTGTGAGATGCAAAAGCATAGGGATATAGATGGTGATATTATTAAGCTGAAATTGTTTCCTTTCTCTTTGAGAAGAAAAGCTAAAGAGTGGTTGAATTCCTTAATTAGGAATAGTATTGATTCTTGAACTAAGTGCAAAGATGCTTTTATTGGAAAATACTATCCTCCTGCTAAGATTATATCCATGAGAAGTGAAATAATTAAGTTTAAACAACTTGATAATCAGCATGTTGCTCAAGCTTGGGAAAGAATGAAATCTTTGGTAAAGAATTGTCCCACTCATGGACTGACTGCTTGGATGATCATCCAAACTTTTTATGCAGGACTGAACTATTCTTCAAGGAACCTATTGGATTCAGCTGCTGGAGGTACCTTTATGACCATCACTTTGGGTGCTGCAACAAAACTTTTGGACAATATGATGGTTAATTATTCTGAATGGCATACTGAGAGAGCTCCACAAGGTAAGAAGGTAAATTCTGTTGAGGAAACCTCCTCCTTGAGTGATAAGATTGATATTATTATGTCTATGCTTGTTAATGGGAAAGCCCATATTGATCCAAATAATGTTCCTTTAGCCTCTTTGGTTGCTCAAGAAGAGCAAGTTGATGTGAACTTCATAAGAAATAACAACTTTGGCAACAATGCTTATGGTAATAATGCTTATAGGAACAATTTGGTAACAACAATTATAAGCCATACCCTCCCAACAATGGTAATGCTTATGTAAATTCTTACAACAATAGTAAGAGTGCTCCCTCTGAACTTGAGGTTATGCTTAAAGAGTTCATTAGTAAACAAACTGCTTTCAATAAAACTATTGAGGAAAAACTCTCTAATGCTGAAAGAAATATAACATCTTTGGCTGAAGCTCAATCTTCTTTGAATAAAATGGCTGCTAAACCTGAAACTAATAAGAATCCCTTCGCAGCTACTAATGCCATACAAGTAATAATTGTTGAAAATGTTAGACTATTAGCTGAATTACATGCTAAGTGGGAAAGAGAAGATGAAATTGCTAGAAACATTAGTGTTTCTACTATTACCACCACTAGTGTTGAGGCTACTAATAGTTCTACTACTTTAGATGATAAAGTTGATTTTGATCTTGATGGTTGCAACATCTCTGAAGTTATTAAGTTCCTACAAAATCTTGCTAAAAGTCCTAATGCTAGTGCTATGAACATGGCTTTTACAAAACACATTACTGATGCTCTCATAAAAATTAAAGAAGAAAAGATGAAACATAAAGCTTCTATTCCTATAAAGCAAGAAGATGGTTGGGAACCCATCATTAATATGAAAGTGAATGACTTTGATTTCAAAGCTTTGTGTGATCTTGATAGTAGTGCTTCTATTATGCCTAGAAGGATTTATGATATGCTTGATTTGCCTCCTCTTGAAGATTGCTATTTGAATGTCCCACTTGATGATAATGTTAAAAAGAAACTTATGGGGAGTCTTAATGATGTTCTTATTATGGTTAACGATTCTTATTTCCCCGTTGATTTCTATGTTTTGGATGTTGAATACAATGCTTCATGTCCTATTACTTTGGGAAAACCTTTTCTTAGAACTGTTCGTGCCATCATTGATATGAAAGAAGGCACCATTAAATATCAACTCCCACTCAAGAAAGGTATAGAACACTTCCCTAAAAAGAGAGAAAAGATTTCTTTTGCTTCTCCTATGAAAACAAAATTTGGTCTTAATGCTTCTTCATTTGAGAACACTTGATTCTTATGCCTAACTTAAAGGTGTTAAAGAAAAGTACTTGTTGGGAGATAACCCAAGAGTTTTAGTTGAGTCTTGGAAGTTATTACCTCAGTAATAACCGATCCTTATCCTTTTTATTTGCTTTTTGTGCCAAGAGTAACCTCTAATGAGAGTGAAGTAATGATTGGGAAAGTTGCTGTCCCGAAACAGATTTCTGTGCTTCACTGTAAAAATTCCTGAGAGAGCTCTGTACGTCGGATTGAGCTGTAATTTTTTGTGCTTCTGTCCCAGGTTGTTATCTAACTTTAGTTAGTTCAACACTTTTTGATTTGAGCAACATCAGGTCTTCAAAAAAATTCGTATTTACCTGCTGGTCTGTTTTGACAGATTTCTGCCATTTTCTGCATTTGCTTCTTGTTGGTTCCTTCTTGAGTTCTTTTGGGGAATTGAGCTTTTTGAGGGAAGTGCTACAGTATCTAGTGTTCTAATGGAAGTTTATTTGGTGTTAGAACTAAACCTTAATACTTATTTATCTTGAGTGCACTAATGTTGCTAATAAAGATTGTGTGAAGTTTTGTATGAAGGAAAATTTTCAGGTGTATGGAAGGAATGAGTAATGAGATGAAGGATGGACTAAAGCTCAAGCTTGGGGATGCCACGCGTGTCACCCCAAGAAATATCCAAGAAATAAAAGCGTCAAAGCTTGGGGATGCCCAAGGCATCCCCTTCTTCATCAATAAAAATCCCAGGTTTCTTCCAAACGCTTCATTTTTATTGTTTCATGCACAGTTGTGTTGTTCTTGGACCATCTTCCTTTTCGTTTTCATTTTGGTCTTTAGTTTGCTTGGTTTGCTTAGTTTTCTGAATAAGTTGGTTGGACCCCCTCTTTCATACATTGGTTTGCATTTGGTTTGGTTTGGAAAAGAGTAGGAAAGTTCATGCTTATATGGTAAAAAGAGCTCGTTTCTTACTATGGCTATGCTTTGTCATGCCATGCTTGATATTGTTTTGGCTTTATGCTTAGTATTATTTGCTGTATCATGACTTCTTATAAACAATTGAGATTTATTAATGTTCCTTGGATGAATCATGCGTTGTTTTTAGCATATTAAAGCATAGTATAGTGGTATTCTCCTTTGATGCTTTATTTGGGTTGACTTGGCACATGCTCACACCATGTTATGACTGTCACAAGTCACCATAGCCTTTATGATCCTTTAGTTTTCAACTTGTAGTATCACTTTATGCTTTGATCAATGATGTTTTGTCGCTCTGCATGATTATGGCCATTATTGCTCTCTTAGTTTGTCGCTCCCAGTCTTTTGCTAGCCTCCACCACCAAGTATGAGTTCCACTCATGCATCCAACTCCCTAAACCAAGTTTTTCCAAAGAGCCCACCATACCTACCTACTAGCTTATGCTATTCCAAGTATATTCATGCTTTTGTCTACCTTTCACTTGTTATGAGAAACCTAGTGATTAAAGCTCTCACGAACTTGATGGCACACTTTACTTTATTGCCTCTAATAAACTTGAACCATTGGGTCCTTCTTTGTTGTGTATATGCTTGCGCTTTATAAGTTGAAGTTAGCAGAACCATGTTTCATGGGGAACGCTTTCAACATTGCACTTGTACTTTGTACCCCGTTGATATCATGTTCTTTTGCTTACGGATCCCGGAGGTGTGAAATAAAAGTGGAACTTGTAAGATCATGGAGTTTGTATGTGTGTTAGAGAAACGCCTGGGCCTCTAGCCTAAGCCATGCCTAATCATGGTGGAAACTTGCAGCATCACCATAATGAGCACTCTATGAAGCATCCTCAATAAAAACCTATGCAAATAGCAAATAAAAAGATCGCTGAGATGCTCATTGTCTGCTTGCCTTGTCATTTTGATTATGGGAAAGCTCCCATATCATGTGCAACGGGTACCCCGTTGGCGATTCTTAATGATACACATATACTTACAATGACAAGAGCTTACTCGTGACTGAAGTTGAGTAGCATGAGGATCGGTCTTTGTAAGTAAGGGGCATGAGATTTTGGTTTATAACTTGTCAAGCATATCCTCTTAGTTGTGTCACTTTAACCTTAATCACCTTCAAGATGCTTATGATAGGGGCAATGAGGGCTGAAAGCTATAAGTACCATAATTTTTAGAAGCTCTTTATGAGATTTGAATCCCTACGTCCTTTTACAAAAGGCCTTTCTTCCACCTTTATATTGAGTCTCCACCTTCTATCTTTATGCACTACTTTGAGAGCATAGTGGCCATTCTTAGTTCTATGTGCATTGTTCCGAGACTAGTTGGTTGATGCATAACTTGTTATTGCTTGTTTGAAACTATTGTATCTAGTCACTCTTATGAACTTTGAAGGTGTCCTATGCATTTATATTTGCTACTCTATTGAGGGACAAGCTGAATACTATTATGCTATCTTTTCTTTATGTGAAACAAACAAACTCCTTGCAAAGCAAGTTTATTCATGAATCTTTTGTTTGTGCCTTTTCATGTTGTGTCATAGTTTCTTTGCTTATTGCTAGAAATTTGTCTTTCATGTTATGATTGAAGTACTATGATCCCAGCTTTGAATGTTTTGCAAATACTTTGATCAAGTCTTTGATGGTGCATGTCACCTCAAAAATTATTTCTTTTTATCACTTACCTACTCGAGGACGAGCAGGAGTTAAGCTTGGGGATGTTGATACATTGCAAATGTATCTATAATTTTTGATGTTCCATGCTTGGTTTTATCCACTTTCTTGTGTTTTGTTCCAACTTTGGAGTACTTTTCATATGATTTCTTGGACTAACCTATTAATAAGAGCCACAGTGCTAGCTGCCTGTTTTCTGCTGTTTTTGGTTCCAGGAAAGTCAGAAAATGAATATTCTCGGAATTGGACCGGACAAAAGCCAAAGTGCCTATTTTTACGGAAGGGATCAAGTGCCAGAATACGATACAGAGAAGGGCCAGGGAGCCACCACACCACCTGGCCGCGCGGCCAGGCCTGGCCCACACCAGGGGGTGGTGTGGCCGCTCCCGGCACCCCCTCGGCCTCTCCTTCCGCCTATAAGTTGCCCTCGAGACGAAAACCCTAAGTACCCGATCAAAAATCCACGAAAGAGTCTGTAGCCGCCGTCATCTCAATCCCTATATCGGGAGGGATCTGAAGCTCTTCCTGGCACCCTGTCAGAGAGGGGAATTCACCCTGGAGGCCTTCTTCATCACCATGCAAGCCTCCGGTGTGATGCGTGAGTAGTTCATCCTTGGACTACGGATCCATTTAGTAGCTAGATGGCTGGTTTCTCCTCCTTTGTGCTTTCATGTTTAGATCTTGTGAGCTCCGTTCATGATCAAGATCATCTATTTATAATCCATACATGTTGTGTTTGTGGGGATCCGATGGATATTGAGATGCTATTTCAGATTGATTATTGATTCTATCATGTCTTTGTTATTTGAGATCTTGCATGCTTTCTGTTGTTAGTAGCTATCTTGGCCAAGTAGATGCTAGCAACTCCAAGAGTTAGTATTTATGCTCAATAGTGGGTTCATGCCTCTGGTAATCTGGGGAAGTGACAGAAATCTCTAAGGTACTAGATGTGTTGTTGCTACTAGGGAGAAAACAACAATCCTTTGTTCATAGAACAATCGTATCGTTTACCTTACACGTAGTTCGTAAAGCAATAATCTGTTGCTTGCAACTTAATACTGGAGGGGGTTCGGATGATAACCTGAAGGTGGATTATTAGTCATAGATGCAGTTGGATGGCGGTCGATGTATTATGTTGTATTGCCCAATCAAGTCTCATAGGAGTCAAGATGATTAGTATATGCATGTATTGCTTTCTCGGTGTTTGTCAATTGCCCGCTGTAATTTGTTCACCCAGCATGTTATCTATCTAAGGAGAGCCACCTCTAGTGAACTATGGATCCCGGTCCTTGTCTTTTACATACAATCTATAAACTGTTTCTGATTTGTGTTTACTTTCTGCAAAGTTTTACTTTTTTCCATTCGATACGTTTATTCCTTTGTTTTCCGCAAAACACGGTGAAATTGACAACCTCATCGCAAGTTGGGGACAAAGTTCTGTGGTTGTGTTGTGCAGGTCTCCACGTTGCTACTAGCACCGGTAGTGCGCCCTGCCAAAGCTCAGCTAGTAACACCTTTGGGGTGTTTCCTTGCTCCTACTGGTTCGATTAAACCTTGGTTTCATAACTGAGGGAAAACTTGTTGTTGTGCTCATCATACCTTCCTCTTGGGGTTCCCAACGAGCTCTACGTCGATCGTCGAGCGCATCAGATACTTATGTTATTTCATCTGTTTTTGCATGGTTGATGACTTTTGGAGCATGGACCGCTGTAGTCAGGATTCTGATTGAAAAAGTGCTGTTTGGAGGCAAAATTCGCGAAGATTAGAAAATCCGGGAAAATATACGGAAAATCCTATTTTTTCCAGAAGACTAAGGATGCCAGAAGACGGAGTGGAGATAGGCCACAGGGGGCCCACACCACCCCCTGGCGCGGGTAGCCCTAGGTCGCGCCTGGAGGTGGTGTGGCCACCCTGGCCCACTCTAGCCTCTCCCCTCTGGCGTATATCATCCTCCCGAAACCCTAAGACTCGGGGAGCGACCATAGAAAGATTCCGCCGCCTCTGCGGGGCGGAAAACACCGAGAGAGAGAAAGATCTCTCCGGCGGACAGATTTCTGCTGGGGGAATTCCTTCCCGGAGAGGGGAGATCGTCGCCATCAACACCACCATCAAGCTGGACTTCATCGGGATCATCATCATCACCACCACCATCATCATCACCATCAGCACCCACATCACCATCTCCATATTGCTGTAACAATTGTGTTGAATCTTGCATTAGTTCATAGGGGAAACTTTCCCGGTGTTGATTACTATTTGTAGTTGATGCTATTGAGTGAACCATTGAATTATTTACTCGTACTTTGTTTACTTGCTTTATCAAAAACCTCTAAAAATCCGTTTGCTAAGTATTTGCAGAGAATTCCTGATCCATACCACTAGCCAGCACCTTCTGCTCCTCATTGGGTTTGACACTCTTACTTATCAAAAATACTGCGATACACCCCCTATACTTGTGGGTCATCAGTTTGCTTGAAAATACTGATGATGCACCTTATAAATATGAGGTTTATGATATACTTCTATTTTGCTTTGATAATTACAGGAAGAAAATGGCTATATTCTTGAATATCTTAATAGATGCTCTCCACCAGCGGAAGATACTAATGCCTTGCAGGAGCCTATGGAAGAAGAAATTGTTGAAACGCGAAGCTCATTGGATGAAAAAGAGGAGGAGAGTGATGATCAAGAGGAGGAAGAATGCATCTACCCATTCCTACCTTCTAATGAGAGTAAATTTTTACCCCTTACAATAGTTGATTGTCCCCCATGCTTACTTAAGGAGGATGAATGTTATGTTCCTGAGGATTCTTTTGAAAATGTTTATAATAAAGCTCTAGTGCTTGTAGATCATGAAAAGCATGCTTTATGTGATAGTTATATTGTTGAGTTTATTCATGAGGCTACTAAAAATTATTATCAGAGAGGAAAATATGGTTGTAGAAGTTTTCATGGTACTTTTGTTTTATCTTCCTATGCCTGTACTTTGTTCTTCGTGAGTTTATTTGCGTATAAGATTCCTATGCATAGGAAGTGGGTTAGACTTAAATGTGTTTTGAATTTGCTTCTTGATGCTCTCTTTTACTTCAATACATATTTCTTATGTGAGCATCATCGAAATTCTTATGCCTAACTTAAAGGCGTTAAAGAAAAGTACTTATTGGGAGATAAACCAAAAGTTTTAGATGAGTCTTGGAAGTTATTACTTCAGTAATAACCGCTCCTTATCCTTTTTATTTGATTTTTGTGACAAGAGTAACCTCTAATGAGAGAGAAGTAATGATTGGGAAAGTTGATGTCCCGAAACAGATTTCTGTGCTTCACCATAAAAAATCATGTAAAATCTATGTACGTCCTTTTGAGGCGTGAATTTTGTGCTTCTGCCCCAGGTTGTTATATAACTTTAGTTAGCTCAACACTTTTTGATTTGAGTAACAGAAGGTCTTCGAAAAAATTCGTCTTTACCTACTGGTCTGTTTTGACAGATTTCTGCCATTTTCTGCATTTGCTTCTTGTTGGTTTCTTTTTGAGTTCTTTTGGGGAATTGACCTTTTTGAGGGAAGTGCTACAGTAGCTAGTGTTGGGGGATACCCCCGGGTAGGGTCACTCCGGGGTATAAGGGCCGAGTTAGCCGACGTTCGGCAAGGTCAAAGCGGATGCTGGCCGGGTCACCTCAAGGCAGGCCGGATCACGGAGTAACCCGGACCAGGGGGAGGTCGCCTAACATTGTCTCATCCGACTTAAGGAGTAAGTCGGCAGTGCTTATCTAACTTATATGCAGGAACAGGTGTGGCCGGATCTACTATGATCCGGGTCCGCGCTTAGCTTCTGGGAGAAGGAAGGAATCTCTCTGGTCAAAAAGAAGGTCCGGTACGCACTGCATGAGCGGAGAAAGCAAGGGCAGGACCACCGGGTCGTGGCCGACAAGGGTGATGACGCTCATGTCGGCTGACGCAGGCGCCGTAGAGGCTTACGTCGCTAAAGCATGTGTGACGCTAGGGAAAAGCACCCCGGTCAGGTTACCACTTTGGGAGGGGGCATATTCTTAGGAATATGCATCCACGTATGCCCTAGGCCAGGACCGAACTTCCTCTATATAAGGGGGGTTAGGGTTCTGGTAGAGGAAGTTGGTTGAGCTCTAGTTGGTTTGGTGATTCCATAGGGCTAGTTGATCTAGAGTTCTAGGGAAAAATAGCAGGCAAGAGTAAGAGAACTCCTTCTTCCTCCTCTCGCCAATACAGCTCAAGGAGCACTTGTAACCTTGTAGATATAGCAATACAAACTTCTGTGTGGAGAATCACTCTACTATCCCTCCCAGGATTCCCCTAGCATGTATTAGTCCCCACCTTTAGCCTATCCATGGCATCTGCCGTGAAACCACCACGACAGTTGGCGCCCACCGTGGGGCTAGCTGCGCTAGCAGGGGTGAAGATCTAGACGGGAAACCTCATCGGCACCGGCGAACGCGTCGTCTCTGGGCTCGTTCAGCGCTGGATTTCATTAGGGACAACGCTGGCTGCTTCGGCACGCGCCCACTTCCGCGCAACGGCATCTTTGTCAGGCTCGGTGCACACAAGGTCTACGTTGTTGTGGACGTATCATGCGTTCATCCGTGCCGCGTCGTCGATGCGGGGGAACCACCCCTCAATGTGGCTCGCGGGGCGCGTATCGCTCGCTCCCCGGACCACGCGTAGGTGATGATGACTGCGCCAGGTGCAGGCGCAAGCAAGGACCCAGCACCAGACCCGGAGGTAACACCTAAGGCACCGAGGAAAGGTAGAGGACCTCCACTAGAGAGGCCTGAGAACGTACTGAGAGAAGCTATGGATAGCTTGGCTAACCCGGTAGCAGCAGTGGTAGATCCGGCTCAGGCACATGCCGAGCTAGAGGAAACTAGGCAAAAGATACTGGAGGGCGCAAAGAAAATAGCCGCGGCTCAGCAGTCGCTGAACATGACGCTGCGGGAGTACGCAAAGGCAAACAAAGTTGATACGGTAAAAGTAAAAGGGAGAAATCTCATAAGCGGGATGAACAGAAAAGGCGATGATGGAGCAGAAGGGTCGGAAAACTATCTGTCTATGGGGTTGCCGAAGTATAGTACCCCGGCGAAGAACCTCAGAGCAGCAGATGCGGCAGCGTCCGAGTTAGAGGGTCTGATGGGTGAGGCCCGTCAAAGACAGCAAGATAGGGTTAACGAGCTGGTTCGGATCACGAACAGACAGAACGAAGAGCTGCTGAGAGCTAACCCGGAGAGAGTTGGGGCTTCCAAAATCTTCCATTCGGTGATGGGTAACCCGGAGAAGTCCGCTGGAGCCGCATCATCGCCTCATGGTGGTCCGAGGAGAGAAGAGGTAGTAACCTCAGCCAGACGGAACAAACAGATCGTCCCGTACGACCCAACGCGTGCGGGAAAAGAAAAAGAGATGCGGAAAAATGATGATCGACGGAGTGCGAGCCGAGGTGAAGCTGGCCGAGGTAATCACGACCAAGGCAATGCCGGTCAAGGGAACGCTGCCAACAGCAATGCCGGACAGCGCAACTCCGCAGGAGCAGGACGACCGCAGCAGCGGAATATACCAAGGCAAGAGCAAAGCGCCGGCCGAGGTATGCAGCAGAAAGGTGCGCAACAAGAGCAAAACCGGTACAACGACAGTGATTCGGAGATGGTGAACGCAGGGTACCCCAGACCAGACTATCATGTGATAGGGTCAAGATTGGGAAGCAGGGATTTAATGCCGGATGACGCCAGGTTAAAACTGGATCGCCTGTATAGGTCGGAACAGATCGAATGTCAAGGTCCTCCGGGTCCAGCGTGCTTTGGACCCCGGATCATGAAGGAACTGCCGGTACCAAACTTCCAGTTACCCAGAGGCACGAAGACATATGACGGCAGTACCAAGCCGGAGGATTGGCTGATAAACTATGCTACGGCGGTGAAAATTGCAACTGGCAACTTGAGATGGGCTGTACGTTACGTACCCCAGATGTTGGAAGGCCCGGCCAAAGTATGGTTGAATAATTTACCACCCGGGAGCATCAACTGCTGGATAGATTTTGAAGAAATGTTTATCAGCAACTTCTCAAGTACATATCAGAGGCCGAATAGACCGCAGACCCTAGCAATGTGCAAGCAAAGACCTAACGAGACGGATCGTGAATTCTTGACCCGGTGGTGTACCGTGAGGAACTCGTGTGAGGGTGTCATAGAGTCACAGGCCATAGTGTGGTTTGCGCAAGGGTGCAGATATGGCAGCGAGCTATGGATGAAGTTGCAAAGGAAAATGCCAATTACGCTGGCAGAGATAATCCAGATTGCTGATTCGTATACTTTGGGCGATCCGACTCAACCTAGACTCGCGTCAAATGAGTCAAACAAGGAATACTATCAGAGGGATGGAGCTGGGTCATCCCGGAGGAACGATTACAGAGGAAAAAGGAGAGACGATAGACCGGATCATTGCTACGGTTCGCAACAAGTTGCAGCTGTGAATCAAGATTAGCCCGGAGCAGGGAGCAACCAACGCCAGAGAACGGGAGGGCAATGGACTCCAAGAAATGATGGCAAGAAAACATGGACTCCAGAGCAAAAGAAACAGTGGCAGGAAAAGAAAGACCGTCCGAGGTATACCTATGAGTCAATGTTGGATCAGCCGTGTAAGTTTCACATGCCAAATCCGAATAGCCTGGCGGGTCACATGACGAGGCAATGTGAGTGGATGCGTAAGATAGAACAAGGTG
This sequence comes from Avena sativa, assembly GCA_916181665.1. NCBI lineage: Eukaryota > Viridiplantae > Streptophyta > Magnoliopsida > Poales > Poaceae > Avena > Avena sativa. Next base: position 371,445,000 of record OV702290.1, read on the forward strand.
GTTCGGGGATGCTCAGGCACCCCGGAATGAGCAACCTCGACAGGAGTTACCTCGGCAGCAATTGCTCTCCGGGGCGAACACGCAGCAGCTAATGTTGCCTCCCCCTCCGCCGAGGTATGACAACAATGAGAGAAGGGATGCAGTGCATCAGGTGGAAAATCAGCAACAACCGGGTCAGAGGTACCCCGGAAACGAGGGAAGGAATGAGTACAGGGAACATCACCAGAGTTACTGTGTGTTCACGACTGAGGAAACAGATAGAAAGAGCTTGCAACGCCGACATATGGAGGTCAATGCGGTCATGCCAGCAGTAACGAAGTACATGCCTTGGTAAGACCAGGAAATCACTTGGAACATCAAAGATCATCCTAATCTTATGCCGAGTCTAGGTTCGTATGCGCTAGTACTAGATTCGACATTCATTGGACCAAACATCAATGTGAGGTTCTCCAAGGTTTTAATTGATAATGGCAGTAGCATTAACATCATGTATGCGGATACGATGCGCAAGTTGGGCATCTCGGAGAACATGCTCCAGGCTACGAGAACAACTTTCCATGGCATTGTACCAGGCATTTCTTGTGAGCCCATAGGTAAAGTCCGGGTCGACGTGCTATTCGGCACAAGGAATAACTGCCGAACTGAAAATCTGGAGTTTGAGGTGGTGAACTTGGAAAGTGCATATCATGCGTTACTCGGAAGACCAGCATTGAACAAATTCATGGCAAGCTGTCATCAGTTATCTGAAGATGAAGTTGCCCGGGCCAAATGGAGTGATCACCATTGCTGGAGATTTCCGATGTTCCATTGAGTGTGCTTTAGCCGGGTCTAACCTAGCCGAGTCACTCGTGATTGCGCAAGAGAAAAGAAAAATCCAAGAGGTGGCGGCATTAGCTCAGTCCGCGCAGCAATATATGCCGGCGTTAAGTAACCCACATGGCAGCGTTTCATTTCAAGCCGCAAAGGACACCAAGAAGATTCTAGTCGATAACATATTCCCGGAGCGCACCGTAACAATTGGTGCCGGGTTAACTGACAAATAGGAAAGCGAGCACGTCAACTTCCTCCGTGAGAATCGGGATATTTTTCCTTGGTCTACACAGGACTTGCAAGGTGTTCCGAGGGAGTTGGCCGAGCACTCTTTGAACGTAAGACCCGGAGCAAGGCCGGTGAAGCAACCTCTCCGCCGCTTCGCCGAGGATAGGAGAAAAGTCATTGGAGACGAGATAACTCGGTTACTAGCAGTAGGATTTATCATGGAGGTACTATATTCGGATTGGCTCTCTAATCCGGTGCTGGTAGAAAAGAAGAAGGACGATCCGAACGTGGCAGTGGTTTGGCATATGTGTATTGATTACACGAACCTGAACAAAGCGTGTCCCAAAGATCCATTTCCACTGCCGAGGATAGATAAGGTCATAGACTCGACCGCGGGATGCGAACTGTTGTCATTCATTGATGCATATTCTGGCTTCCACCAGATACCTCTGAACCCGGATGATCAAATAAAGACCGCGTTTATTACCCCGTACGGGGCTTACTGCTATCGCACTATGTCGTTCGGTTTACGTAATGCAGGTGCAACGTACCAAAGATGCATGCAAAAATGTTTGCACGACCAAATAGGTCAAAGCGTACAAGTATACGTGGATGATGTGGTTATCAAGACCAAGGAAAGCACAACGCTCCTTGACGACATAAGGCAAACATTCGCGAACTTGAGAAGGTTCCGGATGAAGCTTAACCCGGAAAAATGTACCTTCGTTGTCCCAGCTGGAAAATTACTCAGATTTCTCGTCTCCAGCCGAGGTATCGAAGTTAATCCAACTAAGATCCGAGCCATCAAACGAATGGAGCTGCCGAAGTGTCTTAACGATGTCCAGAAGTTCACTGGATGCCTGGCATCGTTGAGTCGGTTTGTATGTCGGTTGGGAGAAAAGGCATTGCCTCTCTACCAACTCATGAAAAAGTCAGATAAATTTGTTTGGACGCCACAGGCCGATGAAGCCTTTGCCCACTTAAAAAAGATGTTGGCCACTGCGCCAGTGTTAGCCTCTCCATTATCAAAGGAGCCAATGTTGCTCTACATAGCCGCAACCAACCGAGTTGTAAGTGCAGTAATTGTAGTGGAGCGCAATGAAGAGAGTAAGTCGGTGCAGAGGCCAGTATATTACCTGAGCGAGGTATTGTCTGCCTCAAAACAGAACTACCCGCACTTTCAAAAGGTGGCATACGGTGTCTATATGGCGGCAAAGAAGTTAAAGCATTACTTTGAGGAGCACCCCATCAAGGTAATATGTGAAGCCCCCATATCCGAGATAATGGTTAACAAGGATGCGAGTGGCAGAATTGCCAAATGGGCAATTGAGTTAGCCCCTTATGCGCCCCAATACGACAGAAGAGAAGCGATCAAATCTCAGGCTGTGGCGGACTTTTTTGTGGATTGGGCCGAGGTACAATACGAACCACCGCCACCAGATCCGAATTACTGGAGGATGCACTTTGACGGGTCGAAAACCAAAACCGGGCTAGGCACCGGGGTTGTGCTTACCTCGCCAAAGAAGGACCAGCTAAAGTACGTATTGCAGATCCATTTCGCGGCATCGAACAATGTCGCTGAGTATGAGGATCTTGTGCATAGGCTCAAAGTGGCAAAGGAGATTGGCATACGTTGGATAATATGCTTTGGCGACTCGGATCTGGTGGTGCAGCAGGTGTCCAGAGTGTGGGACGCCCTGGATCCAAACATGGCACTATACAAATTCCACGTGCAGAAGATATCTGGTTATTTCGAGGGGTGTGAATTTCACCATGTACCCCGAGTGGAAAACGAGGCTGCCGACATGTTGTCGAAGCTCGGATCGACCAGACAGGCAATTCCACCGGGTGTAGCATTGGAACACCTCAGAAAACCATCTATCAGGCCGTCCCCAGGAACTGACTCGATCTATGTCCCGGAAAATACGGAATCTGGAGCTGAGCCCATGGACATTGACACGGGAGGTAGTGCGCGAGACCTGGGGACTGCATCAGCAAACCTGGGGACTGCCTCGGCAAACCCGAGACTACCTCGCTAGACCCGGGGACTGCTCAGCGTGATCCGGCTGAAGTTATGCCGGTGGATCAGATGGAAATTGATAAGGAGATGTTCCCTCCACGAGCAATACCAGCTTGGGCACTGCCTATATTCCAATTCCTGAAAGACGGAACGTTACCTGCTGAGGAGGTGTTAGCCAGGCAAACTCAGAGGAGAGCAAAAGCATACACAATCATCAATTCCGAGTTGTACAAATGGAGTGTAACCAATGTCCTCCAACGATGCGTTGACCCGGAATAAGGGCTTGACATCCTCCGAGATATACACCAAGGAGAATGCGGGCATCATGCCTCATCCCGAGCCTTGGTGGCAAAGGCGTTCCGGCATGGATTCTACTGGCCAAGTGCCTTGGAACAAGAAGAAGATCTAGTGAGAAAATGCAATGGTTGTCAAAGGTACGCCACCAAGACACATATGCCTATGTCGGAACTCAAGACCATACCAATTACGTGGCCATTTGCTGTATGGTGCTTGGATATGGTTGGCCCATTCAAACCGGCGAGAGGAAACATGACACACATTTTGGTCATGGTGGACAAGTTTACAAAATGGATTGAAGTTAAACCTATAAGAAAATGTGATGGAGCTACGGCCGTGACATTTCTCAAAGACATCATCTTGAGATACGGTTATCCACACAGTATTATAACCGATAATGGAACAAATTTTGCGGAAGGAGCATTTGCGCGCTTCTGCCGAGATAAGAAGATCCGACTCGATGTCGCCTCGGTAGCCCACCCCGCATCGAACGGACAAGTGGAAAGATCCAACAGATTAGTATTATCCAGGATAAAACCCCGGCTCATTGAGCCGCTGCAAAGATCAGCGGGTGCTGGATAGAAGAACTACCAGCGGTACTATGGAGCTTAAGAACAACTCCGAATCGATCAACATGCTATATGCCATTTTTTCTGGTATATGGGGCAGAAGCTGTATTACCAGCCGACATAGATCATGATTCGCCTAGGGTCACCCAATACACAGAAGCCGAAGTGCAAGAAGCCCGGCAAAATGATGTTGATCTGCTAGAAGAAGCGAGAGAACTGGCACTATCCAGATCCGCCATATATCAGCAAAATCTCCGACGCTATCATAGCCGGAAAGTGTGCCCCCGAGTCTTTCGGGAAGGCGATCTGGTGCTCCGGTTGGTACAACGTACTACTGGCATGCATAAATTATCCCCCCATGGGAAGGGCCATTCATTGTGAGCAAAGCATTGCACAATGATTCTTACTATCTCATAGGTGCAAAGCCATAGGAAAAGAACAAGGTGGACAGGTCCGGAGAGGAATCCAAGCGACCGTGGAATGTAGCACTACTTTGTCCCTTCTACACTTAGCTAAGAAGTGTATGTATCCGAGTCGTCTCATATCTCGGTATGTATGTCGGCAATGAGCTTATCAACGAAATAGCAGCGCCTCGAGCAGTAACTCGGGGACTGCCTTAATAACGTTTGTTGTTATTTCTTATGGTAGCTGGAATAAGTCGTTCTACTTAACCTGGATTAGTAATGTGTGAGCACCAAAATCCCAACTGTTCGACTTGCTGCTGTCCAACAAGAATTGGCTTCATGGAAAGCAAGGGAACAAGTTTGGAATTGCGTAGCACATGAAAAACGACTAAGGAAACGAGTTTATTCGAGCTAATGCTTGTTTTTCGGACTAACCCTGTATTTATTTTCAAGTTATTATGATGAATTATTTTGAGCTAAGCCTAAAAGTTTCTAAGTATTGTTAAAACAATTTTTGAAGCTCGGATTCGTAAGTCGTAAAACCGAATCAAGGTAGACACGGACCGAGCCAGAGAATTGGACGAACAAGAAAATGAAACTCAGGGACTACGCCCAAGTTAATCCGGCATAAAAATGTAGTAGAAAAATATCACATATCCAACATACAATTGCACCCGGCATACCGGGGATCTGATAAATTTTCAAGTTTTTTGGAACTAAGGAGCAGCAGGAGGAGGAAGTTCAGCGTTGTCGTCGCTGTCTTCAATATCTGAAGCATCATCTTCTCCGCCCTCATCCGACCCATCTTCAACGTTCTCATTGTGCTCGTCCCCAGCGGATTCTAGGAAGCTCGGTCCTTCAACCCAGTCATGAATAGGATAATATTCGACGAGACTGTAGGCGCAAGCCTGGCGCCGAGCTACCCACTCCGGATCATCGGTCCATCTGGATCCGATGCGCCGGCGTGTAAGGAGGCTGAGGTCGATCTTCTCGTACCATGTGAGAATATGGTGAAGGATGGTATCAGCTGCGGCACGACCAGCGGACTCTCTCCAGAGGTCAAGCTGGGTCTCAACTTCCATTAACTTCTCGACGAGAGTCGCGATGGTCTCCGGGCTACTCTCTCCAGGCCAGAACGTATTGAAAATGCGAACTGCAACGTCGAGGATATCCTTGCCATAATTCTTGATGGTCTCCACGCGAGAGGACAAGCTGACCAACAGGTCCTCCATGTCTAAGGGAATGTTCTCACCATCAAGAGCAATGGGAGTACCCCTTTCTCGGTGAAATTTGGCAACAGCAGTGCTTGCAATAGCAGTACCCTCTGGAAAGTGGTCTGGAAACAAGGCAAATGAAGAAGGTAAAGAAAAGACATATAAGGTAACCCGGAGAATTATGTCGGATAAGGGAAAGAGACTTACGAGAAATATGGCTATGGATTCGGGTTAACTCCTTGATGCAGGCATCGCCTCTTTTGTGAAGTTGCTCAAGCTCAGTGTTGGCCGACCCAAGCTGGAGGTCAGATTCTCGGAGTAGGTCCTGGCCCTTGGAGATCTGGAGAGTAAGGCGCTCACGCTCTTCTGTGAAGTCCTGGCCAACCTTTTGGAGCTCGGTTCGGTGCTGGGCCTTCATCTTCTCCATCTCAGCCTTGAGCTTGGCAATCTCGTTGTCCTTAGTCCGGAGGAGAGCAAGCTCATCATCCTTTTTCTTCAGCTCAGCTTGATGCTGCCCTGCTTGTTCGAGAAAATGCAGCATCATATCAGGCACGGGCACACTATCCTCAAGCGATGCTGAAATAGTATGTTGACCCGGCAGAGCCGAGGAGTGAATGTTTGCCGAGCCAAGGAGAAGAAGAAATGGAAAACACTACGAGGTCGAACAAAAGAGGACATACCCCGGATTTCCTCCAAGTTCTTCCGCACGATCTTGTTCTCAGCCTCCACCCCAGCTGCAGAAACCGAATGAGGAGATTAGTTCGGCGGAAGAAAGTGAAGAAAAACAGAGAAGTGCCGAGGGAGAAAAATTACCCCTCTTTTCATGTTCTGCACCAAGTGCAACATGTTTGGCGCGTAGTATCTTGTGGGTATCAAGCAGACGTTGGAATTCAGCGCTTCGGCGATTGGTGGTTACCTGAAAAAAATACCGAAGTGTAAAAAATCCGGGCCAAGTGGAACTTAACCCGGCTCTAGGTGTGTCCATATTCGAAGTGTACAAAATCCGGGCCAAGTGGAACTTAACCCGGCTCTAGGTGTGTGTATATTCGAAGTGTACAAGATCCGGGCCAAGTGGAACTTAATCCGGCTCTAGGTGTGGGCATATTCGAAGTGTACAAGATCCGGGCCAAGTGGAACTTAACCCGGCTCTAGGTGTATGCAGATTCGAAGTGTACAAGATCCGGGCCAAGTGGAACTTAACCCGGCTCTAGGTGTGTGCAGATTCGAAGTGTACAAGATCCAGGCCAAGTGGAACTTAACCCGGCTCTAGGTGTGTGCATATTCGAAGTGTAGAAGATCCGGGCCAAGTGGAACTTAACCCGGCTCTAGGTGTGTGAAGATTCGAAGTTTACATGCAGCTACGTTAGTTTTCTAATGAGCATCCGGCCGAGTAACAAGCTACTCCACCGGAGGCTCGGGGACTAATGGTTAGTATCTACAGCATGTAAAGGAGAAACGACATACCTCCATCATTCGCCCCGCGAGGTTAATTGCCTTAGCGGCAGTATTCATCTGGGCGGAAAATTCTGTGGGGCCGAACTTTTCCGGGAGATCGTCGTTGTGGACGACTCCGTCTTGTTCCAGTTCATGACGAACTCGATAAGGCTCGGAGGGTACCGCTCGCTGGTGGGCATATGGGGTGCCACCAAGCCCTTCGCATGAGCTTCTTTCCTCTCAACTAGGGCAAGAGCTGGGTTGGTGTGCAAAACCATCTGCTGCGCATCAGTTGGCTCGGCAGGAACATCCGTCGCTGCTGGTGATTTCTTCGGAAGCATCGACGATAGGGTTCGCTGCCCGGCCTCGATGGATGCAGACTTAGCAGTATCCGGAGCCTTTTTGCCCTTAGCTTGCTGGGAAGAAGTAACTGCGGTGGATTTCCCTTTAGAAGCTGCTGGAGTAGTTCCTCGCCGAGGCTGAGATGAGTCCGACGAGGCAGGAGAACTTGGCACTGGAGCTCTTGTAGCTGGATTTGGAGCAGTTGTTGGTTTCCTTGGTGCCGGGACATGTGCTGGCTTGGTCGCTGGTACTAGAGCTGCTGCTGGTGCTGGTGTTGTGATAGACTCGGTGGTTGCTGGTTGCGGCGATGCCGAAGTGGTGGACGTCGTTGCCTCGGCTGGACCGACCCCTCCCGCTCCGAGGTCGCGTTCCTCTCGATGAGGCACTGCAGAACCTGGAGCACCCGCAGAACCCTCCGGAATAGGGCTCAGCGGGCATGACTCGTCGTCACGAGGAGGAGAAGGGCCCGACCGAAGGGGTGAAGAGATGCTTGATCCGCTCTGAGGGACCTCCACCGGAGGCCTGAAAAAGAGAATAATGTCAGGAGAGAAATTACCACGATGCAAGGAAAAGTGAGTTACACAATGAAAAATGACTTATGCATCCGAGGTTTCGGCCTCCTTGGGTTTCCGGGCCCTCCGTGCCGGGGCTTTGCCTGCCCGCTTGGAGGCAGTCTTGTCTCCGGCCTTCTTTTGCCTTTTTGTGGGCTGAGAAGGTTCGGAGGAAGAACTTGATGCGGCTTCGTGCTTCTTCTTCGACGCCACCGGAACCGGCTCGCCCGTAGCAAGTGGAGGATCCTCGTGGATATGCCCACCGGGGTTAGCTGATGCCGGAAAGGCAAAAGAAAGAGGGACAGCCTCAACAGGTTCAATCACGTTGACATCCGAGTCATCCTCATCATCGGGCCAATCTCTAAGAGAAGAGAATTTACCGCTGGGTCGTTTGGTAGCGTCGGTCATAGGGAGGAACATCTCCTGGTCCGGCTCCTCCTCATCTGGGATTTCTCGGTCCGGCGCCCACTTAAGGGTCGGGTCCGTACCATCCTCGAGAGTTTGCTGAAGGAACATCTGAAAAAAAGCACAAAGAGCAGAGTCAAAAATACAACAAAAACCGACACATACTTGATCCGAAATAAGTTTTCCCCGCGAAGCTTACCGCGGGAGGGAGCCTGTCACGACAGTAGTGCTCAATTCCCCACATCCATTCGGGGGAGAAATCCTTGTGGGTGGTGAAAAGAGCCTTAACCCGGCGAAAGATCTCCGTGTTGCTCAACTCGAAGGAGGAGGTTCGGTTGGGGTCGCGGCCGAAACTCATGTGGCACAACTTGTGGGTGCGCTTCTGGAGGGGAGAGATTCGGTTGCGCACGAACGTGATCATAGCGTCCTCGTTGCGCAATCCAAGTTTCTTCAGCTCCGCGAACCTCTTGTTAACTTGGTTGGCCAGAGCAGTGGGCTTCTTGGGGACCTCCTCCCAGAAATCCGTGTCAGGTAGACCCGGAGCATAGGGCAGCAACCGAATCAAATCTTCGGTACCCTCATTCCGGACGTAGAAGAAGGTTTGGGCCCATCCTTTGCAGGAGTCAAGCTCGGTAACCCGGGGAAAAACCGAAAGCCTCCGGGGCGAGATGGAGGCAGCTCCGAATTGGGTGAGCTGCTTATCCTTCGACTCTACGTGGATATTTGGGACAACGTTGCGACGAAGGCCGAAGAACCGAATCCACAGCTCCTTCGTGGGCCATAGTCCGGTGTAGCCTTCGATCGTAGAAGCAAAGGCGGAAAGAGAGGTGATAGCGTTGGCTGGGAGATGGTGTGGCTGCAAGTGATAGGTCCTAACCCAATCCCGGAAGAAATCGCTCACCGGAAGACCAAATCCCCGTTGGAAGTGGGACAGGAATACAACGAACTCACCCGGATTGGGTGAGGGGGCCAGTTCGGAGGAGGGGAGACGAGCGGTGACGCCGGCAGGAATGCGCCTGGTCCGGTAGAGCCAGTCGAGGTCATCTTGACAGACCCATGACCCAGCCCACGCGCCGCGGTTCGCCGCGCCGGCGTCCTCCTCCATCTCCTGCTCGGCGACGACGAGCTCCTCCTCCGTCATATCGTATCCGCTATCCTCGCTGGAGCTAGCGGCGGTGGGGATCTGTGGCCTAGATTGGCGTGGACCTGTGGTGAAGAAGCTGCGCAGCGGGGGCTGCGGTGCAGAGGCACGGGGAAGGTGCGGCGGCGGCGCTGCTGCTAGAAGCACTGGCGACGGTGCGGTCGCGAGGAAGACGAAGGAGAAACGCAACGGGCAGAGGGGCGCGGAAGTGGAAAAACGCTAAGGGGTGCGCCCCTCCACTATTTAACCACCCCTAGAGATGGATGAGTGGGATCGCGCTGCGCCGACGAGCCACACGGTGTGGCCGTGTATCACCTGCATCAGCCAATCAGAAAAAAGCCACACAGGGGGCCACAGAGTAGAAGCAATCCCGTGACGCGACGCGCTGATGCGGTAAACGAGGAGGCAGGCATGACGTGACCCACGCACAGTGATAACTGACAATTACTGCGGCGGTTACTGTGCAGGCCCTTAAAATAAGACGAGGTAATGATTAGCCTCCACGTGGGTTGGCGTATGAGAGAAGGAAACGGGGTCCGGATCAAACCATGATAACCATGGAATCCGAGCCAAAGTGGTGACCCGGCCGGCAAGTGAAAACTTGGAACATGCGAAGGGAACGTAAATCCATATAATCCGAGATAAGGAGCTAACCCAGAATTCAACGTCTAAGGCTCGAACATAAATGAACCTGATGTGGCCTTAGCGGCCAAGGCAGCTAAGACCGCACCAGCTTCAGGGACTAATGTTGGGGGGATACCCCCGGGTAGGGTCACTCCGGGGTATAAGGGCCGAGTTAGCCGAGGTTCGGCAAGGTCAAAGCGGATACTGGCCGGGTCACCTCAAGGCAGGCCGGATCACGAAGTAACCCGGACCAGGGGGAGGTCGCCTAACATTGTCTCATCCGACTTAAGGAGTAAGTCGGAAGTGCGTATCTAACTTATATGCAGGAACATGTGTGGCCGGATCTACTATGATCCGGGTCCGTGCTTAGCTTCTGGGAGAAGGAAGGAATCTCTCTGGTCAAAAAGAAGGTCTGATACGCACTGCATGAGCGGAGAAAGCAAGAGCAGGACCACCAGGTCGTGGCCGACAAGGGTGACGATGCTCATGTCGGCTGACGCAGGAGCTGTAGAGGCTTACGTCGCTAAAGCATGTGTAACGCTGGGGAAAAGCACCCCGGTCGGGTTACCACTTTGGGAGGGGGGCATATTCTTAGGAATATGCCTCCACGTATGCCCTAGGCCAGGACCGAACTTCCTCTATATAAGGGGGGTTAGGGTTCTGGTAGAGGAAGTTGGTTGAGCTCTAGTTGGTTTGGTGATTCCATAGGGCTAGTTGATCTAGAGTTCTAGGGAAAAATAGCAGGCAAGAGTAAGAGAGCTCCTTCTTCCTCCTCTCGCCAATACAGCTCAAGGAGCACTTGTAACCTTGCAGATATAGCAATACAAACTTCTGTGTGGAGAATCACTCCACTATCCCTCCCTGGATTCCCCTAGCGTGTATTAGTCACCACCTTTAGCCTATCCGTGGCATCTGCCGTGACACCACCACGACAGCTAGTGTTTTAATGGAAGTTTTATTGGTGTTAGAACTGAACCTAAAGACCTATTATCTTGAGTGCACTAATGTTGCTAATAAAGATTGTGTGAAGTTTTGTATGAAGGAAAATTTTCACGTGTATGGAAGAAATGAGTAATGAGATGAAGGATGGACTAAAGCTCAAGCTTGGGGATGCCACGCGTGTCACCCCAAGAAATATCCAAGAAGGACAAGCGTCAAAGCTTGGGGATGCCCAAGGCATCCCCCTCTTCATCAATAAAAATCCCAGGTTTCTTCCAAACGCTTTATTTTTATTGTTTCATGCACAGTTGTGTTGTTCTTGGAGCATCTTCTTTTTTGTTTTTGTTTTGGTTTTTAGTTTTCTTTGTTTGCTTAGTTTTCTGAATAAATTTGTTGGACCCCTCTTTCATACATTGGTTTTCAAATAGTTTGGTTTGGTTTGGAAAAGAGTAGGAAAGTTCATGCTTAAGTGTTAAAGAGAGTTTGTTTTTGACTGTGGCCTATGCTTTGTCATGCCATGCTTGATATTGTTTTGGCTTTATGCTTAGTATTATTTGTTGTAGCATGACTTGTTATAAACAATTGAGATTTCTTAATGTGCCTTGGATGAATCATGCGTTGTTTTAGCATATTAAAGCATAGTATTGTGGTATTCTCCTTTGATGCTTTATTTGGGTTGACTTGCCGCATGCTCACACCATGTTATGACTATCCCAAGTCACCATAGCCTTTATGATCCTTTAGTTTTCAACTTTTAGTATCACTTTATGCTTTGATCAATGATGATTTTTCGCTCTGCATGATTATGGCCATTATTGCTATCTTAGTTTGTAGATCCCAGTCTTTTGCTAGCCTCCGCAACCAAGTATGAGTTCCACTCATGCATCCAACTCCATAAAACAAGTTATTCCAAAGAGTCCACCATACCTACCTACTATCTTAAGCTATTCCAAGCATATTCATGTTTTTGTTTACCTTCCAAATTAAACTTGTTATGAGAAAACTAGTGATTAAAGCTCTCACGAACTTGATGGCACACTTTACTTTTCTTGCACTTAATAAACTTGAACCACTGTGTCGTCTATGTTGTATATGCTTGCACTTATTTGTTGGGGATTAGTAGAACCATGTTGTCATGGGGAACGCTTTCAACATTGCACTCGTACTTTGTACCTAGATGATATCATGCTCTTTTGTCTATGGATGTCATCGGTGTGAAATGAAAGGGGAGCTTGTAAGTCCATGGAGTTATGTATATGTGTTAGAGAAACGCCTGGGCCGCTGGTCTAATCCATGCTGACATGGTGGAAACCTACAACGTAACCATAATGAGCTGCCTATGAAGCATTCTTCTTATAAAAAAAGAGTCCTATATTGAGAAAAAAAGAGAAAAAAAAAGATATTATGAAAAGAGGAAAGAGAGAAAAAACACCATATTCCCATGGTAAATAAGAAGATTGTTGAGATGCTTGTTGTCTGCTTGCCTTGTCATTTTGATATGGGGATTCTTCCATAACATCGGGCAAGGGGTGCCCCGTTGGCGGTTCTCTATGATACACATGTACTTACGATGACAAGAATTTACCGGTGACTAAACTTGAGTAGCATGAGGAGCGGCCCTCGTATTCAAGGGACATGAGATTTCTAACTTATACTGTGTCAAGCATGTACACCATAGTTTGTTCACTTTAACCTTAATCACTTCAAGATGCTTATGATAGGGGCAATGAGAGCTGAAAGTTATAAGTACCATAATTTTTGGAAGCTCTTTATGAAACTTGAATCACTGCTTCCTTCTATGAAGGCCTTTCTTCCACCATTATATTGAGTCTCCACCTTCTACCTTTATGCACCTACTTTGAGAGCATAGTGGCCATTCTTAGTTCTATGTGCATTGTCCCAAGACTAGTTGATTGATGCATACCTTGATTTGCTTGGTTTAAACTATTTGTATCTAGTCACTCTTATGAACTTTGAAGGTGTCCTATGCATTTATGTTTGCTAATCTATGAGGGACAAGCTGAATACTACTATGCTATGTTTTCTTTATGTGAAACAAACGTCTTGCAAAGCTTTCATGTTGCCACATAGTTTCTTTGTCTTATTGCTAGAACTTTGTCTTTCATGTTATGATTGAAGTACTATGATCCTAGCTTTGAATGTTTTACAAATACTTTGATCAAGTTTATGATGGTGCATGTCACCTCAAAAATTATTCTTTCTTTTTATCACTTACCTACTCGAGGACGAGTAGGAGTTAAGCTTGGGGATGTTGATACATTGCAAATGTATCTATAATTTTTGATGTTCATTGCTTGGTTTTATCTACTTTCTTGTGTTTTGTCCACACTTTGGAGTACTTTTCATATGATTTCTTGGACTAACCCATTAACAAGAGCCACAGTGCCAACTGCCTATTTTCTGCTGTTTTTGGTTCCAGGAAGTCAAAAATGAATATTCTCGGAATTGGACGGGACAAAAGCCAAAGTTATTATTTTACCGGGGGACACTTGGAGCCAGAATACAAGACGGAGAGGGGCTGGGGCCCGGCCACACCACCTAGCCACGCGGACAGGCCTGGCCCGCGCCAGGGGGTGGTTTGGCCGCCCCAGGCACCCCCTAGGCCTCTCCTTCCGCCTATATATTGCCTCTGATACGGAAACCCTAAGTACTCGATCAAAATTCCACGAAAGAGTCTGTAGCCACCGTCATCTCCATCCCTAGATCGAGAGGGATCTGAAGCTCTTCCCAGCACCCTGCCGGAGAGGGGAATTCACCCTGGAGGCCTTCTTCATCATCATGCAAGCCTCCGGTGTGATGCATGAGTAGTTCATCTCTGGACTACGGGTCCATGTAGTAGCTATATGGCTGGTTCTCCTCCTTTGTGCTTTCATGTCTAGATCTTGTGAGCTCCGTTCATGATCAAGATCATCTTTGTAATTCTGCATGTTGTGTGTGTGGGGATCCGATGGATATTGAGATGCTATTTCAGATTGATTATTGATTCTATCATGTCTTTGTTATTTGTGATCTCGCATGCTTTCCGTTGTTAGTAGCTATCTTGGCCAAGTAGATGCTAGCAACTCCAAGAGTTAGTATTTATGGTCGATAGTGGGTTCATGCCTCTGGTAATCTGGGGAAGTGACAGAAATCTCTAAGGTACTAGATGTGCTATTGCTACTAGGGAGAAAACAAAAATCCTTTGTTCATAGAACAATCGTATTGTTTACTTTACACGCAATTCATAATGCAATAATCTGTTGCTTGCAACTTAATACTGGATGGGGTTCAGATGATAACCTGAAGGTGGATTATTAGTCATACATGCAGTTGGATGGCGGTCTATGTATAATGTTGTAATGCCCAATCAAGTCTCAAAGGAGTCAAGATGATTAGTATATTCTTGTATGATTTCTCGATGTTTGTCAATTGCCCCGATGTAATTTGTTCACCCAGCATGTTATCTATCTTAAGGAGAGCCACCTCTAGTGAACTATGGACCCCGGTCCTTTCTTTTACATTCAATCTACAATCAATTGTTTACTGCTTTGTGTTTACTTTCTACAAACTGTTACTTCCTTCCATTCGATACGTTTAATCCTTTGTTTTCAGCAAAATCGGTGAGATTGACAACCTCATCGCAAGTTGGGGGCAAAGTTTTGTGGTTGTGTTGTGCAGGTCTCCATGTTGCTGCTGGCACTGGTAGTGCACCCTGCCAACGTTCAGCTAGCAACACCTTTGGGGTGTTTCCTTGCTCCTACTGGATTGATAACCTTGGTTTCATAATGAGGGAAAACTTGCTATTGTTCTCATCATACCTTCCTCTTGGGGTTCCCCAACGAGCTCGATATATTTTAGGCCATCAGGTGTTAGTACCTGGGCTGAGTTCAAAAAGAAGTTTCGTGAAGAATTTGTTCATCAAAACAATGGGAAAAGGAAGGAGGATGAACCTTATAAATGAAGAATCTTCCAGTTCTAAAACATGTACGGGAGTTTAATCGTTTATCCAAGTACATTAGAGCGGAAGTAAACATGGGGGCGAAACGACAAAGGAAGTTCATGAAGGGGCTACAAGCAGTTATGAGGATGCAGCTTAGGATTGTGCGTACAAAGGAGTTTCAGGAATTATTGGACAGTGCACATATATCAGAAGGTGATGAGATTGTTGTACCTGAAGGAAAGAGGAAGAAAGTTCAAAAACAAACCACAACATGTCCGGATCCACATCTGATGTACAACACAAAGAAGATATGTCACAATTGTGGAATTAGGGGCCACGTTATTAAGGAGTGCCCAAACCCTATGATATTATGTTACCAATGTGGAGAACCTAGACACAGGATGATGAACTGCCTAAACTGACCGTTAACTCGTGGGTTGTCAATAGGAGGAATAGGACCAATAATGGGGCTACCATCTAGTCCAAACATTCATCCTACTCCAATGAAGAGAAATGCAAGAGCACTTCTAGGAAAGTGTAACAAGTGTGGAATTATAGGACATAAGAAATCATGTTGTCTAGAACATAGGGATAAATATGGAACATCTGTAGGAGGAAACCTAACATCCCCTGGATCATCTTCAAAGGAGTGTGTTATTGAAGAAGGTACATCTTCGAGAAAACGGAAGTTTGAGACCAAGACTCAAGTCAATCGCAATGAAGCAAGTGGTAAGTCAAAACATTATTAGTTGTATAAGATGCTTCGTACATGCATTTAAGGAATCAGGGAATTCGTGCAAGGGAGTGACGAGTTCTGAAGATAAAGTTGAAGACTTGCACGAATAAGGAAGCTGAAGATAAGTAGTATCAACACTATTTTGAAGGATGGATCAATCCCAACTCACTATGAGCTAGCAATAAAAAGGAATAGTAGTGTTGAAAAAGGTGTGGAGCAACATAAAGGAATGAACTTAGTTCACTCAAAATAGGTGATGTTGCTAAGAAGATGATGAAGTAGTTATACCTAGTTATGGAAGTATCATGAATAAGTACAAAGAAGAAGTCTTGGAATAAAGGTGGTATTTAAGCTCTGACAACTCGGAGAGAATGCCAATAGTAAGTCAAGAACCTATAGGGTAATCCATATACCCAGAAGGATCCGCAGTTGGTATCCGTCGTTGGTATCCGTAGCTGGTATCCTAGCAGTTTAGCTAAGTAGGTCATCTTTGTGTAATTTAAAGAGAATAAAACTTGGCCTAAGTTAAGTTAGATCTAAGGAAGTATGAAATTAAAAGATCGTCTTTCGAGACGATTCATGAAATTGGGCTTACCAAAGAGAAAATGTCCAAAAGGTTAAGAGTAAGACAAGCAGCGTTGGAAGATTCATTACGGAGATCCACTACTATGTGGGTGTACCGTAGATTCTTTCGTGAGACCTTATATAGGCAAGTATAAGCTTGATAGAGACCAATATCATTACTATCGAGTTAATGTATATTATACTCATAGATTAGAGACCATTAGAAAACCCCAAGGGGGAGAGTAAACAATAAACACTGAAGTGTTGTTGTCTAACTTTCTGACTAAAGGTTGGAGAAGTACAAAATTATGGTGAGATTAAGCCTTATTCTCATAAGGTTATAAGAAATCATCTGTATAAGAGTACTCTCTAGAGTATGTCCGGATGAAAGATCGAAGGAGATATAACTTCTTAACCCTAATAGACTAGTTATAAGGGGGAAACAGCTGGTAAGTTATATTTTAGTGTAAAGAGAGTATTCCAATTTAGATTGGTGTAGTGTAATAAGAAAGCCGGATTGGAATGGACTAAATGTGTCATAAACCAGTTCTAAATAGAAATATAGGGACGTAATCCAAGTAATTATGGTAATAGAAGCCATAGGATAACATAGAAGTGATAGTGGATATTGTAAAAAAATGAAGAGGGTTCAAGGGAAAAGATTTGGATACGGGATATCACAATTATCCCTAATTATGATCACTATGGATTTGGGAAATGGTGTGATCAATACAAGTCAATACCTCAGTCTAAAACATAAAAGAGTACGAACTTCGAGGACAAAGTTTATTTTAAGGGGGAGAGTCTGTAACGTCCCAGCATTAGAGCTTAGAAATAAGCCGAACACAGGTGTGTGCATTGCATTCATGCATAGAAAATCCGGATAATTTTTGCTCTTTTAAAATAAAACTTGTCAAAGTGATTGAAGCTCCTCTTAACTTGGTGGAACTGAAGTAGGTCATCAAGTTGACTGCGATAAGTTTCAATATGACCTTTGCTAAAATCTTATCTTTCGGTAATATAATTTGATCTAAGGGTAGATCAAATGTAATAAAACTAAATCACAACACACTACTTAATAAGGAGTACTAGATCTTCTAGAGATCATTACATGGTATTCCATACCACAACTTAAGGATGAATACTTAATATTCTAAAGATAATATTAAGATATTACCTACCATAAACTCTGTATGCCAAGTTAAGTATGTAACTTAAATAAAGAAAACTCTATAACTAAAATCTTGAAACACTTGTTTGTCATAGTTATTCCTACCATGAGAATCATGGTAGCTTCTCAACATTAAATCTTATGCTGATAGAGTAGAAAAGGGAGTCAAGCCAAGACCACTAGCATATACTCTTAATATGATATTAAGAGGTGACAATCCTATTTAACCAAGTTCTAGTATCAATTGATCATCAATATTGAGTGCTCAATTCTTGACTTAGAACTTATTAACTCATAGCCTTTGACTTATTGTGTTTACCTTCCAAATACCTTAAGTAAGTAGCTAGTAATTGAGGAGCTATGAGAAAGCTAGTAGTGTTAGTACACTAGATAACAATTTTGTTAGGACAAGTGGATATAGAGTTAGAATAAGCTTGCTTAACAAGATAAGTCTATAGAGAGACTAATACAAGTTTCCCACTTAGTTGAGTATAGATCTTGATCAGACAATTAGAAGACTAAGCTTTGTATGATCAAAGGATGGTGGTCATTATTCTCAAGTCACTCGAGAATAGATGATTAGGTGTTGAATAAGGGTTATGAATATACCAAGTTAGGCAAGTCCTAGTAAGCTGAGTCATCTAGCTAGATCATTAGAAGTCAAGCTAGAGTATGATGAAGTGTTTGATGAGTTGTATGGAGTAGTTGGAGGCATAGTAGCTTAACCAAGTTAATATAAGGACAACTGGTATTATAGGAGTACTACTATGCTTATTTCAAAGGATTGATATCCTTTGTATGTATAGTAAGAAGTGTAGTCTTGCAAGCCTTGGAAATAGTAGCAAGATGGATTTAAGGAAGTTAATAGATGGAGTTAGTAGTAGCTGCATTGATAGGTGCATCAATGGTAGTTAATTAAGAGGATTTATACTAGGAGTAAGGATGGGATAATGTTGAAGTGGCATGACCATGTCATCATATGATGATGGATATGGTGGAGTCAGATAATTATCTTATTCAGGAAGATGTGATCTTTGTGAATAAGATAAGAGAGATATTTATAGTATATTTAGGAAAGGAATTCCTTATCTCAAGGTAAGCTTAGTGAAGTATTGAGGTAAGAATTCTTTTGAAACCTTTAGTTAGCTATATATATATGCAGACATGACAAGACCCATGTCTTCTTCATTGTTCCAAACCCTGGAATCAATTGGATAGGGAAACCATTTCCTATTCCTAGGTAACCATTGAACATTACCTCTTGGACAATTAAAGCTTCCCAAAAGATAATTAGAGAATGAGATGAATGTTTATAGATGAAAGCTTTGGTTTGCTTTATTGTCTCAAAACCCATATACCTATATTTGAATAAACCTTAGTATTTCTCTACCAATGATTATTATTGATCCATCATCATCTAACTAAAAGTGTTCTGTAGTAATTTTAAACTCTACAAAATAGGTAGAATTGGATTTGGTGAAATCACCAAATAGGGAGAACCTTGGGATTCAAATCATCATATTATAAACCAGGATTTAAATCAACATCTAATATGGTTATTAAAAGAGGTTAAATAAACATATATTCCATGATTATCACTCACCATCATAAATCATTAGCCTCTTAAACCACTACTAATACATTATTTTAGTAGTAATATAAATCATTTCTATAAGATTTTCTTATAGGAAATAAACCCTAAAACCCTAAGTTATATCTACTTTATTAAATAAAAGAATCCTTCCTATAATAACATATTTTGTATATACAACAAGAAATGTAGAGGAGTGGGTTATAATTAACCTCTATTATATACCAATGTATTACAAAATTTTTGGACATTTTAAAACTCTTGTAGAAATCAAATTTGAAGTGAATTTATAATTAGAAAAGAAAACAGAAATGGGAGAAAGAATAAGAAAAAGAGAAGGAGCAGCAACCCACAACCCAGCAAACCTCCTCATGCCTATTTGTCGCTCACGAGCAGCAGCAGAAATCCGTCTGGCAAACTTTGCAACAACCCACGCTGGCCCATGCGCAGCCCACCTAAGGCTCGTACCGTTTTGCCGTTTCTTTTCCTTTGTTCTTCCTTTCGCCAGAAAGCAGCAATGGTGAAGCAGCTCGTTGGAGCTCCGACGACCGCCCGATTGGCTATCTCGGTGCTGCGATACGTGCCACCGCTTACATTGCCTATAAATAGCCCTGCGCGGCCGGAGGAACCCCGCCGTGCCCTATTTCTTCTCTTCCTCTTCTTCCCATAGAGGACGTCGGAACCCTAGCTCTGGTCCTCTTCATGTCCACCGTTCCTGAGCTCCCCTGACCTTCCTGAGGGCACCATTAGACTCGTCTCACTATCCTTGTTCTTCCTAGCCAAGTCGTGGAAGCAGGAGAGACCTCGGTCGAACGAATCGACCTATCATCTCCACCACCAACCGTCACCATTCATCGTCGATTTCCGCCGCTGCAGTGTTCCTCCGGTCACGCCATCACGCTCTATAGCTTTAGGGTGAGCTACCCGTGCTTGCACACCTCTTTGATTTCATCTTTGCTTCGTGGTTTGCTCTACCGCCAAAATCCGTCGTCGGCTGCCGCAATAAGGGGTCGCTGGAGTAACTCCGGTGACCAAAATCGAGTGGCGGTACCAACCTTAGACCCGCCTTAGTCTACATTACCGCGTGGTACTCTCTGTTTCGCCCCGCAAGCCCTTGATCAATGGATCGATCATCCATCTGCGAAGATCGAGATAGAGTGATGTCAGCGTGATGTCCTGCTGATGTCATAAGGCCATTTTAATTATTATTTTTAGTTCTGGTAATGACGTGGCCACTGACCCCACTGGTTAGTGACCTAGGGTATGTTTAGGGTGGTATAAAAAGTACTCTTCGGGTTAAAATTCAATAAGAAACGAATAAACAATATAAATTTATATATAAATACATTTTAGGAATTTAGGAAATAGTGAAATATTAAAAATTGAATATCATTTGTTTTATAATTCAGAAAAATATATATAATATATCAAAGTGTTCAGAAAATTAAACTCTATATTATAAACTTATTATCAAATATTATTGTGTTAACTATTTAATTAATTATTATTTAATAAAGATTTTATAAGTAATAATGTTTTAAAAATTAATATTTTAATATTGGTAAATGATAAAAATATAAATAATATACCAAAATTCTTATAAAAACAAAATCTACCTTTACAAACCTGTTTCAATTATTTTTGTATCACTTAACTAATATTTATTATTTATTTTAGTATTTATAAAGTGTTAAAACTTATAAAAATCATATCTTATTATTTAAAAATCACAAAAATACTTATAATATACTAAAATGATCACAAAAATAAATTCTACACATTAAAAATGTCAACACTCATTTTCGAGGTAAAATAAAAGTTAAAGGTCTAATAAATCTTGTTTTAACCCTTTTCTTTTATTTTAATTCATTAAAGATATATAAATCTTTACTATTGCTTTTAGCATTGTTTATTTAGAGTCTAACAGAGTAACAACAAGTTCAATTGATGTTTAAATGAAGTTAAAATAGGTCTAACTATTTTAAGAAATATTAAAAGTAATCCTTGTATATTTTTCTAAAGGCCCTAATTCATTCTTAATATTGTTTAAGAAATATTTCAGATACCATGCTCTATTTGAATGTCTTAGTATTGTATACTACTTGTTGCACTTACATATTGTTGCACACACTCTCACAAACCTTAACAAGAAGCACAAGTGTAAAGCTGATATAAAAGTACCACTCATTCCAAAGAACTCATTATAAACTCCAAACCCAAGATTAGGTACGATTGTTATGGGGATTCATGTTTACCAAATTGCATTACATTACTGATGCATTGTTGCCTCTTGCTTCTTTAAAAATTAGTCCTTACCGGACCAATAATGCTAATTTTAGAATTTGGATCTTCTATTATCTTGAAGACCTTGATTGCATAATCTTGCAATTACAAAAGGCAAGTTCACAACTTGCTCATGTCCTTTGATTATTTTCTATCAAATGCTTGAAACTCAAATGTTGTCATCACCTACATTTCAAAAAGGTCAGAAAACACTATTTTCATAATAATATAATTATGGATTATTTACCACATGGTAATAATCTATTTATATAGTTCCAGTGGTAAAGAAACATAATATCTAGGACTTAACAACCAATATCGCCAGTGATTCTAGCGCCGTATATTACGCGTCAACCATAAGACTTGGAATGGGACAGGAAAGTCAGCTGTATCTTCTCCCTTTCGTATGGATGGATGACCTTATCGTGAGGCTGTTGATTTCTCATGGAGTTCCAGAGAATCCAGCACATGGGTGAGACCCCTTAGTTCCCCACGACCTAGGTGTCTAGATAATCTGTGCATCTCTGACTGGGTCTGAGTTCACCATAGTTGACGGTGACCGCCAGACAGAGCTGCGTACGGAGTCTCCGAGAGGCTACCCAAAGAGTAACCGTGGTAGTTGTCTCGAGGGATCGTGTCTCATACAGGGTCACGGAGAGGGCATCGATTGGCTTGGGTCTTAGACTGGGCCCCATATCATGGAATTGTGGACAGGAAAGTATGGCCGGTTGTGTACCAAGGCTAAGGTCTCTTATGGGAAAAGTGATGCACCTCTGTAGAGTGTAAGAATTTTGACATGTTACTCCCTGTTCCGGGAAGGAGCTACGAACGCGGCAGGAAAGGAACCCCACGAAGGTTCTAGTTAACCTGTGAAGGCTATCAGACATAGTTTTCAGAATAAAATCAACCTTTGAAGAAATGTTTACGAAAACCTGTATTGCCTACTGATGGCTCTGTGTATGGCGCCAGAAAAATGTTGGAGCGTTGTTGATGTAGATCTCATTGGGAACCCCAAGAGGAAGGTATGATGAGCACAGCAGCAAGTTTCCCTCAGTTATGAAACCAGTAGGAGCAAGGAAACACCCCAAAGGTGTTACTAGCTGAGCTTTGACAGGGCGCACTACCGGTGCTAGTAGCAACATGGAGACCTGCACAACACAACCACAAAACTTTGTCCCCAACTTGCGATGAGGTTGTCAATCTCACCGTGTTTTGCGGAAAACAAAGGATTAAACGTATCGAATGGAAAGAAGTAAAAGTTTGCAGAAAGTAAACACAAAGCAGAAACAGTTTATAGATTGAATGTAAAAGACAAGGACCGGGATCCATAGTTCACTAGAGGTGCCTCTCCTTAGATAGATAACATGCTGGGTGAACAAATTACAGCGGGGCAATTGACAAACACCGAGAAAGCAATACATGCATATACTAATCATCTTGACTCCTTTGAGATTCGATTGGGCACTACAACATTATACATAGACCGCCATCCAACTGCATCTATGACTAATAATCCACCTTCAGGTTATCATCCGAACCCCCTCCAGTATTAAGTTGCAAGCAACAGATTATTGCTTTACAAACTGCGTGTAAAGTAAACAATATGATTGTTCTATGAACAAAGGATTGTTGTTTTCTCCCTAGTAGCAACAGCACATCTAGTACCTTAGAGATTTCTGTCACTTCCCCAGATTACTAGAGGCATGAACCCACTATCGAGCATAAATACTAACTCTTGGAGTTGCTAGCATCTACTCGGCCAAGATAGCTATTAACAACGGAAACCATGCAAGATCACAAATAACAAAGACATGATAGAATCAATAATCAATCTGAAATAGCATCTCAATATCCATCGGATCCCCGCAAACACAACATGCAGAATTACAAATAGATGATCTTGATCATGAACGGAGCTCACAAGATCTAGACATGAAAGCACAAAGGAGGAGAACCAGCCATCTAGCTACTACATGGATCCGTACTCCAAGGATGAACTACTCACGCATCACACCGGAGGCTTGCATGGTGATGAAGAAGGCCTCCAGGGTGGATTCCCCTCTCCGGCAGGGTGCCGGGAAGAGCTTCAGATCCCTCCCGATCTAGGGATGGAGATGACGGCGGCTACAGACTCTTTCGTGGATTTTTGATCGGGTACTTAGGGTTTTCGTCCCGAGGGAAATATATAGGCGGAAGGAGAGGCCGAGGGGGTGCCTGGGCTGGCCACACCACCCCCTGGCCGTGCGGCTAGGTGGTGTGGCCGCCCTCTGGCCCCTCTCCGTCTCGTATTCTAGCACTTTACTATTGGGTCCACAGCATAGAAAACAAAAAAATTCCTACGGTGTGAACTACACGCCAAGATCTATCTACTAGGTACAACGCAAACGGGTGGACATACATCCATAGAGAACTTACCCTCGAAGACAACGAGCTTTGTTAACGAGTAGGAACTCGTGGTTGATGTAGTCGTACACTTGCCGATCTCAAGATCGTGAGGAATTCCGAGCGCCGCAACTCAGCAGCGCATCCGCACTCGCACACACGTTCAAGCCACCAGACAACCTCCACCTCCTCGCTCCAGCGATCCAGCAGAAGCGGCAACTCCTTCCAGACAAAATGCCACCGGGAAAATGTATCTCGCTAATCCGAGACCATGGGGAAATAATTCTAGAGGGGGAGAGAGATCCTTCACAAGGAGGTGTGTGGATGAAGGAGGGAATGGGTGACCTTTTATAGGAGGAGGGGGTGCCCCGTCTCTCCATGGCCGGCGCATGGGGGGGTGACCCCTCACCTCCCCCATTCATGTGGTGGTAACTCCTCCAGATTAAAATGCCTCTTCACATTCCCTTTTAAAGTCTTCACTTTAAATGCATTAAGTTTCTCCAAATTTAATGCTCTCTCATTTAATAAAACTCTTTTATTAAATTTATTCAGAATTTTGTTAATTACTTTAATTAACATACATTCACATATAGCCCCTTGCAATATTTCAATATCACATGCATAACCACCTTCTGCAATTTCACCCGAAACAATTTCTGGTTTCTATTTAAACAATTCCTGCGCTTTGAAATTCTTTCGTCTGAAACATATGTGCTCCAAAATGGTGTCCGGTAACTCTTAAGTGTGCCACCCTATGGTTCGCGAATAATGCAGACATGATCGAGACCCTTCTCCGATCAATAATCAGCAGCGGGACCTAGAGATCCGTACTGACTCCTACACATTCAACGATGACTCCTATGATCGTGAGAACCTTTAACGCTTGTAACTAAATCCCTTTGTCTCTCAATATATTACATGTCCGAGATTCGATCATCGGTATCTCCATACCTAGTTTGATCTCGTTACCGACATGCACTCTTTTCTCGTTCCCGTGATATAATATTCTAGTGATCACATCACTTGCTTGCAAGCTATCCTAATGTGATATCACCGAGAGGGCCCAGAGTATATCTATCCGTCATCTGGATTGACAAATTCCACTCTTGATCCATGAGCCTCAACATAACACCTTCGTAGCACTGAACCCATCTTTATAGTCACCCTGTTACGGTGTGACGTTTGATGTTATCAAGATACTCTTCCGTTGTTAGCAATTAACATGATCTCATGGTCTAAGGATAAAGATTACTTCGTATAATGTTATAGCAATATAAACACAATGACTTGATTGTAATGTTATACTTCGGATGAATGTTCATCACATCATTCCACCAATGGTGTGACCTTGTTATTAACAACAACCAATGTCCATGATCAGGAAACCTTGATCATCCTGTTAATCAACAAGCTAGTCTATAAGAGAGGCATGACTAGGAACCCTTTTTGTTTATTAAACACACATGTATTGATGTTTCCTATCAATACAATTATAGCATGCAAAATAAACATCTATCATATACAAGGAATACATAATAACAACTTTATTATTGCCTCTCAGGGCATATTTCCTTCAGTCTCCCACTTGCACTAGAGACAATAACCTAGTTCACATAGTGATAAATCTAACACCCACGGAGTTCTGGTGTTGATCATGTTTTGCCCTAGGGAGTACTTTAGTCAATGGATCTGCTACATTCAGGTCCGTGTGCATTTTACAAATCTTTATATGTCCATCCTTGACATGCTCGCGGATGGAGTGAAACCGGCGCTTAATATGCTTGGAATTCTTGTGAGACCTTGGTTCCTTTGTGTTGGCTATGGCTCCATTGTTGTCACAATAGATCACCATCGGGTCCAACGCACTGGGAACCACACCTAGTTCTGTTATGAACTCCTTCATCCAAACCGCTTCCTGCGCTGCTTCTGAAGCAGCAACATATTCCGCCTCCATTGTTGATCCAGCCACCACAGGTTGTTTGGAACTTCTCCAACTAAGTGCTGCTCCGTTCAAGAGAAATACGTATCTGGATTGAGACTTAGAGTCATCCGGATCAGTGTCAAAGCTAGCATCGACATAACACTTAGCGACTAGCTCTTCTTCACCTCCGTATATAAGAAACATATCCTTAGTTCTTCTCAAGTACTTAAGGATATTCTTGACCGCTATCCAGTGTTCCGAACCTGGATCAGATTGGTACCTACTAGTCAAACTAATAGCATGTGCCACAACCGGTCTTGTACATAGCATGGCATACATTATAGAGCCTATGGCTGAGGCATAGGGGATCTTATCCATTATCTCTCTTTCTTCCGCCGTAGCCAGACTTTGAGTCTTACTCAATGTCTTGCCTTGCAACATAGGTAAGAACCCCTTCTTACTTCCGTCCATATTAAACTTCTTTAATATCTTATCAAGGTATGTACTCTGCGATAGCCCAATTAGGCGTCTTGATCTATCTCTATAGATTTTAATGCCTAATATATATGAAGCTTCACCAAGGTCCTTCATCGAAAATTTGTTGTTTAGATAACTTTTAACACTATTTAAAAGATCTAAATCATTAACAATCAATAATATGTCATCCACATATAATATCAGAAATTCCACATTGCTCCCACTACCTTTCTTGTAAATACAAGCCTCTCCATAAGTTTGGACAAATCCAAACTCTTTGATCACCTCATCAAAGCGGAGATTCCAACTCCGGGATGCTTTCTTCAGTCCATAGATGGATCGCTGAAGTTTGCACACCTTATCAACATCCTTAGGATCGACAAAACCCTTAGGTTGTATCATATACAACTCTTCTTCAATATTACCATTGAGGAACGCAGTTTTCACATCCATCTGCCATATTTCATAATCGAAATATGCAGCAATTGCTAACATAATCCTAACCGACTTAAGCATCGCTACGGGAGAGAATGTCTCAGCGTAGTCAACTCCTTGAATTTGTTGAAACCCCTTTGCGACAAGTCGAGCCTTATAGATGGTCACATTACCATCAGCATCAGTTTTCCCTTTGAAAATCCATTTATTCTCAACGGCCTTTCGGTCGTGAGGTAAGTCCACCAAGTTCCAAACTTGGTTCTCGTACATGGATTCCATCTCGGATTTCATGGCTTCTAGCCATTTGTTGGAATCTGGGCTCATCATCGCTTCTTCATACGTCGCAGGGTCATCCATTTCATCAACCATGAAATTCATAACAGGATTGCCGTATAGTTCAGGAGCTGCACGTGTCTTGCTTGACATGCGAGGTTTGGTAGTGTCCTCTTTCGGAGTTTCATGATCAATATCATTAGCTCTCTCTTCATTAGGTGAAGTCAACTCCGAAACAACTTCTGGAGCTGCGCTACTCGCCATTTCATGAAGAGAAGGTTCAATAACCTCTTCGAGTTCTACCTTCCGACTACTCACACCTTTCGCGAGAAACTCCTTCTCAAGAAAGGATCCATTCTTGGCAACAAAGACCTTGCCCTCGGATCTGTGATAGAAGGTATACCCAATCGTTTCCTTAGGGTATCCTATGAAGACACATTTTTCCGCTTTGGGTTCGAGTTTATCCGGTTGAAGTTTCTTCACATAAACATCGCATCCCCAAACTTTAAGAAATGACAGCTTAGGTTTGTTTCCAAACCATAATTCATACCGTGTCGTTTCAACGGATTTAGATGGTGCCCGATTTAAAGTGAATGCAGCTGTTTCCAGTGCATAACCCCAAAATGACAGTGGCAAGTCAGTCAGAGACATAATAGATCGAACCATATCCAATAAAGTACGATTACGACGTTCTGACACACCATTATGTTGTGGTGTTCCGGCAGGCGTGAGTTGTGAAACTATTCCACAGTCTTTCATATGTGTGCTAAACTCGTAACTAAGATACTCTCCTCCACGGTCGGACCGCAGAAATTTGATCTTTCTGTTACGATGATTTTCCACTTCATTCTGAAATTCTTTGAACTTTTCAAAAGTTTCAGACTTGTGTTTCATCAAATAGATATACCCGTATCTACTCAAATCATCCGTGAAAGTAACAAAATAATGATATCCACCTCGCGCCGACACACTCATTGGTCCACGCACATCAGTATGTATGATTTCCAATAGATATGTCGCCCGTTCCATTGAACCGGAAAACGGCATTCTAGTCATCTTGCCCATAAGGCATGGCTCACATGTATCAAATGATTCAAAATCAAGTGATTCCAAAAGTCCATCAAAATGGAGTTTCTTCATGCGTTTAACGCCAATATGACCTAGACGGCAATGCCACATATATGTAGATATATCATTATCAAGTTTAATCCTTTTAGCATCAACATTATGAATATGTGTAATACTACTATCGAGATCCAACAGAAACAAACCATTCAACATAGGTGCATGACCATAAAAGATATTATTCATATAAATCGAATAACCATTGTTTTCAGACTTAAATGAATAACCACTTTGCATCAAACACGATCTAGATACAATGTTCATGCTCAGTGCAGGCACCAAATAACAATTATTTAGGTTTATAACTAATCCCGATGGCATATGGAGAGGCAGCGTTCCGACGGTGAGCACATCAACTCTTGATCCATTGCCGACCCGCATCGAGACCTCATCCCTTGCTAGTTGTCGCTTGTTCCGCAGCCCCTGAACTGAGTTACATATATTAGCAACCGATCCCGTATCAAATACCCAGGTGCTACTGTGAGTACTAGTCAAGTACACATCAATAACATGTATATCACATATACCTTTGTTTGCCTTGCCGGACTTCTTGTCCGCCAAATACTTGGGGCAGTTCCGCTTCCAATGGCCAATCCCCTTGCAATAGTAGCACTCGGTGTCAGACTTACGGCCAGCTCGGGGTTTCTTTTCAGGCGTGGCAACAGACTTGCCACCCTTATTTCCCTTGTGCTTGCCTTTCTTGTCCTTCTTGAAACCGGTGGTCCTATTGATCATCAACACTTGATGTTCTTTCCTAATCTCCACTTCTGCAGTCTTAAGCATTGACAGAAGCTCGGGAAGAGACTTCTTCATGCCCTGCATATTATAGTTCATCACGAAGCTCTTGTAGCTAGGTGGCAGAGATTGGAGAACATGATGTATGCCTAAGTTAATGGGAATCGTTATTCCCAAGGACACAAGCTTATCGGCGTACCCAGACATTTTGAGTACGTGCTCACTAACGGAGCTGTTTTCCTCCATCATGCAGCTAAAGAACTTTTCTGTAGCATTATAACTCTCTACGGCAGCATGGGTATCGAAAATCATTTTCAATTCTCCCATGGTATCAAAGGCATTGCCATTTTCGAAACGCTTTCGAAGTTCTGGCTCTAGCCCATACAGTATGCCGCAATGAACTAAGTTATGGTCCTCCTAACGAGTTATATAGACGTTCTTTTCCTCGTCAGGGGCATCAGGAGCTGGTGGGGGGCCTAGCGGCGCATCTAGCACATATTGCTTTTGTGCAGCAGTGAGGAGAATCCTCAAATTCATAGCCCAGTTGGTGAAGTTGCTACCATTTGCAGCAAGTTTCTCTTTCTTCATGAACACATTGAAATTAAAAGCAGGTGGTGCCATCTACAACAGAATTTGTAAAGTATATTTAGACTAAGTTTATGATAGTTTGAGTTTGACTAATCCAAATTACTAATGAACTCCCACTCAAAAACGACATCCCTCGTGTCCTTTTGGTGATTACATGAACCAAATCCACTACACCAAGTCCGATCATCACGTGAGTCGGTGTAGCTTCAAAAGCGAGCATCTATATGGGCATCATATCAACTATATGACTCACGCTTAACCTTTCGGTCCGTATTCCGAGGCCATGTCTGTACATGCTAGGCCCGTCAAGTAAGAACCCTAGTATTTGCGTGTGTAAAACTGTCTTACACCCGTTGTATGGAAGCGTAGAGTTGAAAACACCCGATCATCATGTGATGCCTCAAAACACGATCCACAAAACGGTGCATACTTAAGGAAGAACACATTTTATCTTGATATCTAAATGAGGGATCATCTTATAATGCTACCAAACACGCCAAACTAGCAGTATAAGATGCTAACATCTAATGTGTGAAGTGAGGTGATATGGTCCATGCATTTGATCTCTATCATTTGCATCGTGGTATGATCTCTATCATTCCTTTGTGTGTAAGGCCAAGGTCTATGGAACTTACACGTTAAGTGAGTTGTAAGAGTATCTATTATACATCTACTTACAACAATACCATATCAAAACACTAGCCTATCAACGATCTAAACTAGACGCCTCTAATTTATCAATTGCAAGTTTTACGTGGCTTAGGGCTTTCGGAGATAGAACCTGTCTAACCTACAAACATGAACCACAACGAGGATAACCAAGTTATTAGCAACTCGTTGTAAATCAGATATTGACTATAGTAGGAGAGACAGACACCCGCCAGCCACTTATGCAAAACAAGTTGCATGTCAGTCGTGGAACCGGTCTCATGTACGATGACATGTAAGGTTGGTCCGGGCCGCTTCATCCCACTATGCCACCAATATCCAAAGTACATAGAAGATGCAATAACATGATCATCATCGCCGACATATAAACATATGTGTACTACCCGTGCAAAGCACCTACGCATAGATCAGGCTCTGATACCACTGTTGGGTCCACAGCATAGAAAACAAAAAAATTCCTACGGTGTGAACTACACGCCAAGATCTATCTACTAGGTACAAAGCAAACGGGTGGACATACATCCATAGAGAACTTACCCTCGAAGACAACGAGCTTTGTTAACGAGTAGGAACTCGTGGTTGATGTAGTCGTACACTTGCCGATCTCAAGATCGTGAGGAAGTCCGAGCGCCGCAACTCAGCAGCGCATCCGCACTCGCACACACGTTCAAGCCACCGGACAACCTCCACCTCCTCGCTCCAGCGATCCAGCGGAAGCAGCAACTCCTTCCAGACGAAATGCCACCGGGAACATGTATCTCGCTAATCCGAGACCATGGGGAAATAATTCTAGAGGGGGAGAGAGATCCTTCACAAGGAGGTGTGTGGATGAAGGAGGGAATGGGTGGCCTTTTATAGGAGGAGGGGGGTGCCCCCTCTCTCCATGGCCGGCGCATGGGGGGTGACCCCTCACCTCCCCCATTCATGTGGTGGTAACTCCTCCACATTAAAATGCCTCTTCACATTCCCTTTTAAAGTCTCCACTTTAAATGCATTGAGTTTCTCCAAATTTAATGCTCTCTCATTTAATAAAACTCTTTTATTAAATTTATTCAGAATTTTGTTAATTACTTTAATTAACAAACATTCAGATATAGCCCCTTGCAATATTTCAATATCACATGCAGAACCACCTTCTGCAATTTCACCCGAAACAATTTCCGGTTTCTATTGAAACAATTCCTGCGCTTTGCAATTCTTTCGTCTGAAACATATGTGCTCCAAAATGGTGTCCGGTAACTCTTAAGTGTGCCACCCTATGGTTCGCGAATAATGCAGACATGATCGAGACCCTTCTCCGATCAATAATCAGCAGCGGGACCTGGAGATCCGTACTGACTCCTACACATTCAACGATGACTCCTGTGATCGTGAGAACCTTTAACACTTGTAACTAAATCCCTTTGTCTCTCGATATATTACATGTCCGAGATTCGATCATCGGTATCTCCATACCTAGTTTGATCTCGTTACCGACATGCACTCTTTTCTCGTTCCCGTGATATAACATTCTAGTGATCACATCACTTGCTTGCAAGCTATCCTAATGTGATATCACCGAGAGGGCCCAAAGTATATCTATCCGTCATCTGGATTGACAAATTCCACTCTTGATCCATGAGCCTCAACATAACACCTTCGTAGCACTGAACCCATCTTTATAGTCACCCTGTTACGGTGTGACGTTTGATGTTATCAAGATACTCTTCCGGTGTTAGCAATTAACATGATCTCATGGTCTAAGGATAAAGATTACTTCGTATGATGTTATAGCAATATAAACACAATGACTTGATCGTAATGCTATACTTCGGATGAATGTTCATCACATCATTCCACCAATGGTGTGACCTTGTTATTAACAACATCCAATGTCCATGATCAGGAAACCTTGATCATCCTGTTAATCAACAAGCTAGTCTATAAGAGAGGCATGACTAGGAACCCTTTTTGTTTATTAAACACACATGTATTGATGTTTCCTATCAATACAATTATAGCATGCAAAATAAACATATATCATATACAAGGAATACATAATAACAACTTTATTATTGCCTCTCAGGGCATATTTCCTTCATTTATGACTTCCGGAAAAATAGGCACTTTGGCTTTTGTCCCGTCCAATTCCGAGAATATTCATTTTCTGACTTTCCTGGAACCAAAAACAGCAGAAAACAGACAGCTAACACTATGACTCTTGTTAATAGGTTAGTCCAAGAAATCATATGAAAAGTACTCCAAAGTTGGAACAAAACACAAGAAAGTGGATAAAACCAAGCATGGAACATCAAAAATTATAGATACATTTGCAATGTATCACCTACGACCTTTGGTCTGTGGCTGTAGAGATAGTGCATCATACACTCCTTTTTAGTGAACTTGCTGAGTACGCTCGTACTCAACCGTACCTTCTTAATTCTTGCTAGATTCTAAGCTGTTGAAGACAACGTCAACATCAATTTCTGATCAAGAAACCGTCATCGACAACTTAAGTTCTTCAATAAAGTCGATGAAGTCAACATATACATCAGCTAAAGTGAAGATAAAATGTCGGTTTAGATAGGAGTAGATTCTCTAGCCATAAAACCTATTTCTGTAGAGCATTGCAATATCAGCAATGGCAAGCCAAATAGTTTAGATGCTAGTCTTAGTTACTAGATAATTCTGAGTTATTATTTCTAGTTCTTCTTTGTAAGAAGTTCTTTCTCTCTCTTTAACCTAGAGTGTTCTCTGGATCTTTTGTAAAGAGTCGATTTGTAATCTATAGTCATGTCTTGGACCTGCTGTGTTTCTGTTGTACCACTCTGAGGGATGTAATACTAGTGAACGGTGTTTCATTGGTGTTATGTCAACGACTATAGTGTACTACATCATGCAGGGCTATGTTGGGTCACCGCACCAGACCACCCCCTAGCGCGGGCCAGGCTGGGCTGCACGACTAGGTGGTGTGACCGCCCCCTGGCCCCTCTCCGTATCGTATTCTGGCTCCGGGTGTCCCTCGGTGATAAACTGACTTTGGCTTTTGTCCCGTCCAATTCCGAGAATACTCATTTTCTGACTTTCCTGGAACCAAAAACAGCAGAAAACAGGCAGCTGGCACTGTGGCTCTTGTTAATAGGTTAGTCCAAGAAAGTGTATAGAAAGTACTCCAAAGTTAGAACAAAACATAAGAAAGTAGATAAAACCAAGGATGGAACATCAAAAATTATGGATGCGTTAGCAACATATCAACAGCATAAACATAGGCATACTTGATAGAACAGAGTTAATTAGACCCAGTCTATCTCTGTATGGTAACAACTTCCGTTGCCAACATCCTAACTTACTCTCACACCTATTTTCCACTAGGTTCAATTCGGAGTTGCGGAGTTTCCTGTGATGTATAGGTACCCCGAGGTATCTAAACGGTAAAGATCCTGCCTCACACCCGAAAATCTACCGATATGTTCCTTCTTGTTCGGCAGCCTTGACAAAGTAGAAGATTTTGCTTTTGTGGAAATTAATTTTGAGTCCCGATAATTGTTCAAAAATGCACAGGATTAGTTTCATATTGACCGCCTTCTATGGATCATGTTCCATGAACAAAATAGTATCATCTGTGTATTGCAGTATAGAGACTCCCCCCTCAACCAGATGAGGGATCGAGGGGGGAGTCTCTATACTGCAATCTTCCTTCGATGGCACAAAAGCTAGCTCGACGACCTCTCGCGGCTGACCTCGATGGTGATGTGGCCCTCCGAACACCGCCGTCGTTCCCCTCTACACGCCTCAGTTGTTCCCCTCCGTCGTTCCTCTTATATCTATGTGGGTCGGGTCCTTGTGGAGAGCGCGCAATAACCAATTCTCATGCATAGCCGTGACGCCATGGGCGGCCCTGAGAGCCTCACCTCCATTGCCGGAAGCTTCCGCTCTGTTGCCAATCACTATGCCTCGCCGCGCTGACCTTCTAGTACGAATTAAGTGACCACAGAAACCGAGAATCGAGAGCATCGTCCTCTTCTTCTCCATCACCGGCCGACACGCCGTTGATTCCCACCTGCTTATGCGTCCCGGCCTTCCTCGCTGGTTCCTGGAGCTTCTTCGTGCCTTCCGGAAGGCTATCGCACCTTCCAGATCAACCCTGCATCCCCGAGCTGCTATGCTCCGAGCATCACCGTCATCGTCCATGGCATCGCCATGGGGTCTCTTACGTCACCGACAACCTGCACGTTTCTTCGCAATCTACTCTTTTGTTCCCCACCTAACATGTGTCCTCCCGTGCTTTGTTGCATTTCCCGCCTTGCGCCGCTGCTCGCCACCGCAATAGCTCATCGCTGGGCGTGTTCCAGGCCACCCTGAACACTCCCTTGTATCGTCGTCGTGCCTCGCATCGCCGACGGCTATCCCTAGAAGCGCTTGCCGCTAGCCTACCTCTGGGCACCCTGCATCCCCTGATGTCGCTATTTGACCAAGTCCTTTCCACGTCATGCTCGATGAGAAAGAAGAGAGCAGTTTGGTGGTGGCGGTGGAAGATGTGAGAATGAGGAGGAAGGAGAAGGAGATTGAGAGAGGGGCCGTTTTGCAAAAGGTGTCATTTGTGGCACCCTACAAGGACTGACAGGTGGGTCTAGAAACTCACCACTTTATCAAATACATCCGACATTGCCACCCATGACTGTAGAGGACTCCGCTTTAGTGACTTGATGATATCAAGTCTCACCGTAACTTGCCTCCCACATCAACCATCAACTCTCCATCGGACGGACAGGGAAGAGTGGAGGCAAAAGCTATAGCTATTAGCGGTTTCAAAACAGAGAGAAGACACGTGGGTGAGTCCTTTTGGTGGGGACGGGATCGATTTCTCCCGCGCTCAACAGCGGATGCGAGATGGTTCGCTAAGGGAGAAGGTTCAGGGAGAGAGAGAGAGGCGATCTCGAGCGCCACCCGTCCGTCGTTTCTTCCTCGTCCACGACGCCGCTGCCAACGATGACTTCGACCCTACGCTGGAGGACAACGACGACGCTCGCCCGGTCCTCGTGCCAGGCCCTACTAGAGACAGCCAGCGTTCGAGCGGCACCTCGCGTGGTGGCCTCGTCGTCTTCCGTCATCGGCGAAGCAGGTCGTCGGATAAGCAGGTTGCTAGAGGTATGCATTTAGTCTCAAGATAAGGTGTGCTAATTGTTCTCTGAAATTAGTGTCCAGATTGTTGCCTGAATTAGTGTCTGATGTATACTGAAATTAGGGACTATCTGATGACTCAATATTCTTTTCTAAACTAGTGTTGATTGTTTGTATGAATTGTGTATGAATACTGAAACTAGTTGTTGCATGTACAAAGTCTGAAACTAGTGTTGTGTGTGTCTAAATTGCATATGAACTACAATTTTGAATCATATTAGTTCAGTTTGGTCAATTAATTATACTCTCCATAATGGCAGAGAAACTTGGTGGTGCAGAATGGCAGAATTGGATAAGGGGGTGCCTCAAGTTGGAATGATATTCAGAACTAGAGAAGAGGCTTGGCTTTTTTGGTGCTCATATGGAGGTCATGCAGCCTTTGACGTGAGGAAGAGGTATGCCAATAAGAGCCCAATTGATGGTAAGGTAACCTCGTGTGGATATGTTTGTGCCAAAAAAGGTGCTCGGAAAAAAGGACAACGAGAAACCATTCAAAAGCTTTTCAGACCTGAAACAAGAACTGAGTGCAAAGCTTTTATGAGTCTTACATTGAATCGCGAGTCTGGTAATTTTGAAGTCAGCCAGGTAGATCTTGAACACAATCACCTCCTTTACTTGCCACACACCCGACACCTCATGGTATCACAAAGGAAAATTTCAGAATTTCAAGCTTATGAAATCGAAGCTGCAGATGATCCTGGAATTATGCCTAAAGTTGCGTATGAGCTTGCTACACGTCAAGTTGGTGGAGCATTTAATCTTGGCTACACTTGTCGTGACCATAGAAATCATTTGAAAACCAAGATGCAACGGGAGTTGGCTTTTGGCCAGGTGGGCAACATGCTAAATTTTTTCCATGACAAAATTGCTGAAAACCCATCATTTCAATATGACTAGCAGCTAGATTGTGAGGAGCATATAGCAAACATTTTCTAGACTGATGCTAAAATGATTCCAGACTATGCACACTTTGGTGATGTTGTCACATTTGACACGACTTTTGGCACAAACAAGGAATATAGGCTATTTGGTGTCTTTCTTGGGCTCAATCAGTTTAGAGGGACTACAATATTTGGTGCAGCACTTCTATTTGATGAAACATTTGCATCGTTTAAATGGTTGTTTGAAACTTTTCTAGCTACACATAATGGCAGGTAACCTAGAACTATTTATACTGATCAAGATACCGCAATGGGAAAAGCTATTGATGCAGTGTTCACAAAATCATACCATAGAATTTGTACCTTTCACATAATGATGAATGTTGTTAAACATCTATCCCCAATTGCGGGGAAAGAGAAAGATGGTGGTGAAGAGAAAGATGGTGGCAAATATGAAGTGCCTCACATTCTCAAAGATTTTAGTGCTTGTATGTATGGCTATGAAGACAAGGCAGCATTTGAAGAAGTATTTGCCAATATGAGGTATAAAGTGCATAAGCAAACTTGGTTAGATAGCATCTACAAGGTTAAAGAAAAATGGGTTGAATGTTTTATGAGAGATGTCTTTAGTTTGGGAGTAAGAAGTACACAATTAAGTGAGAGCTTTAACAATTCATTGAAGAACCATTTGAAATCTGATTTTCATATGGTGAGATTTTTTAAGCATTTTGAAAGGACATTAAATGAAAAAAGAAACAAGGAGCTAGAATCTGAATTTGAAGCAATAAAAAATATACCAAGAATCAAGATGAGCACCCCTATGTTGGTACAAGCAAGCCAAGTGTACACTCCTCTCATATTTGAAGCTTTCCAAGGTGAGTATGAAAGATCCATGGTTGCATGCACTAAGCAATTGGATGGAAACAAATATGTTGTTTCTATTGGTATTTTGCATGGTGACTTAACGTTTGAGGATGAGCGCATAGTGATAGGTGATTCTTTAAACCAAAGCGTACATGTTCTTGTGGAATGTTTGAAAGGACGAGAATATTGTGTGGATATGGACTGAAAGTTCTTGATTTGATGAACAAAAAAATATTGCCACCATATTATGTCTTGAAGAGATGGACACGAGAAGCACGCAAAGGAAGCATATTGGACAAGCAAGGTAGGACTATGGTGGAAAATCCAAAACTGGAAGCTATGCTTCGGTACAAGGAATTATCTCATAAATTTCATAGTATGGCATATAAAATAGCCTACTCTAGAGAATGTTGTTTGTTATTGGAAGATGCACTTGATGGTGTTTGTCCAAAGTTGGAGGAAAAACTCAATACATCTACTTGTGCTATGGATGAACCAAGTAATAATCAGCAATATATCAACCCAAATATGCAGCAAACTGATGACTTGCTTAAAGCTGGACGACAGAAGAAAAAGGAAGTTGAATCCAAAAATTTAAGGAGAAGAAAAACTTGGCTTGATAAGTTGCACAAGGGCAAGCGCAAGGCTACTAAACCTCTCGTTTCAACCAAAAAAGGAGCAAAGGTATGTTCTAAACTAAAAATTCATGCCATTCACTGATAAACTAACTTGTTAAACTTTCATTGGCAGCAATCCGAGAAAAATGATGATGAACAACCTCAAGTTGAGGTTGAGTATGATGGCCGCAAGAAACAAGCCAATGTGGAGAGTGAAATGTACAATGGCATTAAGAGTTTTACCCAACTCCTCACAGCTCCTACTACTTATGAGGGTGATAGTTTTTATGATGGAAGTTTGTTCTAGTGTCTAGATGTTGGTCATGGTACTCTCGGAGTTGGATATATTTTGGGGCTAACTATAGTCTTGGGGGCCTAAGTGTACAAGTGGTGAGGCCTAAATGTATTTTGTGGTTCTAACTGTAGTCTTTTGTTCAATAGCACTTGTTGATACAAAATCTTAATGATATGCAATCGAGTTGAGATTCTTCCAATGTTGTGAGCTTCTACTATGCTTTTTCTTGGTTTAACTTGGGACTTTTCAATGTCTGCTAATATGTAATTATGTATATGGATTTCCGTTGCTTATAGTTACATTCTACTACTTACATAGTAAATCAGTGACTTGGCTAGCAAAAAACTAACTGAAATGGTGCAAGAATGTTGCTCAAATACTAAAAAAGCTCCAAAAGCTAGAAATGGTTCAAAATTCAAACTTTCTAGAAAACTTTGAAAAAATTACAGTAAATCATATACAGTATATCGTGCATTCTGGTAAATTTTCAGCCGATTTGGGCATATGGTTTGTGAATAAGAATCATTTTAAATTTTCGTCCAAAATTTGAACTCGAAATTTAAACTTCCCAGAAAAAATCGAAACAATTGCAGTAAATCATATACATTATATCATCCATTCTAGAAAAAATTTAGCCTATTTGAGCATATGGTTTGTGAACTGGAGGCTTTTTAAGATGAGAAACTGCTAATAGCTGTAGCTTTTGCCTCCACTCTTCCCCGTCCATCCGATGGAGAGTTGATGGTGGATGTGGGAGGCAAGTTACGGTGCACTGAAGCGGAGTCCGACTGTAGACCCTAAGTTGTCACCGCAAAATCGTATTTGCTATGTACAATACCGAACTGATTTTGCTTGACAACTTCGGTGACTATCCGTGGATTTAACTCCTCGTTGATCGGGCGGTGGATAGGAGCCCGCCAGGTTTAGACATCTCGAGACAGTTCTAAAAATAGAAATTCCGTAAAATAAATAATGTACATACATTTGATGATGAATCTATTGATATAGATTTGGTATTGTAATTGTCCATATTTGTGTTCAAAACATTAATCAAACTTATAAGCAGTTGATTTTTATTAAATTTGTACGTGTTTAACTATTCACCGAAGAGTGGAAGGTACGGTCGATCAGCGCAAACGTGTCGGGTGGGATCCCAAAGCAGGAGCGCAGGAGCGGAATGGCGTGGCGCATAGCCGTTGCCCAGCAGACACGCGCCGCACTGCACTTTCATCATTACCCACCGCCGCTAGCTAAACAACTCCAACCCCGCGCCCCTCCCTCGTCAATTCGACCGTTGCCCAGCACGCGCCCGCGTCCACTGTCCAGCCTGCCTCGCGTTCCCACTCCTCCCCTCCCTTCTTCTTCACGCCCTCTCCTCCTGCTCCTCCTCCCTCACTCCTCCGCCAATTCAAATCCACCACCGCCCACCACCTAGGGTTTCTCCCCTTTCCCCGTCCAACAACGCAGCAGCCTCTCCCGATCCGGCGTGCGCGGCGGCGATCGATGGAGAAGTACGAGAAGCTGGAGAAGGTAGGGGAGGGCACCTACGGGAAGGTGTACAAGGCGCGTGTGGCGGCCACGGGCCAGCTGGTGGCGCTCAAGAAGACCCGCCTGGAGATGGACGAGGAGGGGATCCCGCCCACCGCGCTCCGCGAGATCTCCCTCCTCCGCCTCCTCTCCGCCTCCCTCTACATCGTCCGACTCCTCTCCGTCGAGCAGGTCACCAAGCCCTGCGGCAAGACCGTGCTCTACCTCGTCTTCGAGTTCCTCGACACCGACCTCAAGAAATTCGTCGACGGCTTCCGCAAGGGGCCATCGCCCAGGCCGCTCCCCACGGAGGTCATCAAGGTAAAATTAATGAGTTGACATCGATTAAAATTGACGAACGAGCTTAGTAGTATCACGTTGAAAATAAAATTGACGACTTTGTGACCACAGCCAACCCAAATCCGTGCACTTTGATTCGCATTACTACTAAGTTGAGCAAAGAAATTTGAAAGCATTGAACATATCGTGTAGAAGAATCAGATCAACATACCAACCTAATGTAGCTATGGAGGTCCATTTTTCATGGAACACAAATTTGGAATGTAGTCTGTCAACATTTATCGCACCTTAGTGCGCTCCTACTGTCAACATTTATCGCACCTTGGTCGTGATGTTCACTCCTCAATTTCTATTTTCGAGAGCGAATAGAGAAATGTCTCTGAGCCCAATATAAAAGAACGGTGTGCTTTCTTCAGAAACAGATATGCACCTTCATTGTTGCTTCCAAAGAAAATTTGTACTTGCTTCGATCATAGTAAAATTTCTGTATGCGCTGTACAGTCCGCACCCACAATCGTCACAGAAAGCCTGCTCTAATGTTGACAAGTTCCGATCCATATTTCGTTTCCCTCCATTACAATTGCTAGCTACTTGCACGCAGCCATACACCTGACCTGCACTGTACTTGATACTTGATTACCTCTCTATGAAATTGACAATGAATAAGTTTTTCGCTTTCTTGTAGAGTTTCTTGTACCAGTTATGCAAAGGAACTGCGCATTGCCATGCCCATGGTGTCCTTCACCGGTTAGACTTTTGTTCTGTAATTTTTGTTGCTGGACTTGCAGCCCCAATACAGCACTGCATTTGTACCTATGTGGTTTATGATATCCTTCTCGATTTATAGGGATCTGAAGCCACAGAACTTGCTGGTGGACAAGGAGAAGGGGTTACTGAAAATCGCAGATCTTGGGCTGAGTAGAGCTTTTACTGTTCCCATGAAAAGTTACACCCATGAGGTACCACTCTCTCATCCACACAGTTGTACTGAGCATGCTCTAGTATGTTCTTTATTCATGTTCTCTGTTTTGTATTGTAGATTGTGACTCTCTGGTATAGAGCTCCTGAAGTTTTACTTGGAGCGACACATTACTCAACTGGTGTTGACATTTGGTCCATTGGTTGCATCTTTGGTATGCCAATTACAGTTTTCCTTTGATCTTTGTTACGTAATGCTTCGTCCTTGTAGTCAGAACTAAAATTGCACTCTGTGTACATCCACCAGAAGAAAATTACACTAGCAGATGAAATGTCAGTAACTGTAAAGGCTTTGACGTGCATCTTATATGCTTTAGTTTTTAATAGAAATCTGACAAGCTCCAGTTTCCAATAGTCCTCGACCCTCATGTTTTTTGAATTAACGTGTTTTGTTTCTGCTTCAAGTTTTCTCCTTGTTTTTACTCACTAGTATATTGTGCTTGTCAATGTCTCCCCATTATGATATTTGTAACTTTTTATTACAGCTGAAATGGTCAGAAGACAAGCTCTTTTTCCTGGTGACTCCGAGTTGCAACAGCTGCTTCACATTTTCAGGTACTTTTGCTGATGCTCTGCATGAGTACCAACAATATGTAATAGTTGTAGTAATTGTGATTTGCCTATTTGGTAGGATAGCGTATTAGTCACGTAAGATTCCTGATCATGGTAAATTGTTCTGTCCATTATACCCTGCTGAAATGGCCAAATAACTTTTGTTGAAAATACTATTTTTAGTAAATTGATTGAAGTACTTATTAGTATAACATCTGACAGTTTATTTTATTTTGGATGTATCATATCAATTTATGTTGACTTGGAGTGCTATTTATTGACTAAAATATTGCTTCTGAAAAGGTTGTTGGGAACTCCTACTGAAGAGCAGTGGCCTGGAGTATTTGCTTTGAGAGACTGGCATGAATATCCACATTGGAAGCCACAGGGTTTGGCGCGTGCTGTTCCAACATTGGAGGCTGATGGACTTGACCTGTTATCGGTAAATTAAGAAACTGATATAAAATGCTCATTTCTTATGTTGTCTGTGTTAGAAGAGGATTGACATGTCAACTAGATAAATAGATACTCCCTCTGTTTCAAAATATAAGATGTTTTAGCTTTGTGAAAGGAGTGTATCTAGACCCCTTTTAGTGTGTTCACTCCAAACATAGATGAATCTACACACTAAAAGAAGTCTAGATACACTTCATTCACAAAGCTAAAACATCTTATATTTTAAAATGGAGGGAGTAGATGCTATGCTTCATAGTTAGTCTTCATCATAAGTTCTATCTTCAGCTTTAAATACAGTACTTTAAGCTTATGCTTGGTGATCCATCACCACTACTAATTTATAGGGGTTCCTGCATCATTTCTGTTTAGTTTGTCCATTCACTTTCCACGATAATAATTGTGAGTAGAGTCTAGAATAAATATCTTCTCCAGCTTTTGCTTTGTTTGCACTTTCCTGCATTATTTCTGATAGTTTCTTGACTGATAAACTGCAGAAAATGATTCAGTATGATCCAGCAAACAGGATCTCAGCTAAAGCAGCAATGGACCATCCCTACTTCGACAGCCTCGACAAGTCCCAGGTCTAGCTGTTGCTGTCTTGGGGCCTTCGCGATGAAGCGGGGAGATTTGCTTGCCACCTAGGCAACCTGATCTTGAGTTATCATCAACTAACGCTTTGGTCACGGAGCGTATAGCCGAATATTCCTCCCGATTTATGTCATTGTTATATGAATCTTTGAGATCGGAAATTGAACTGAGCCCCTCGGTAAACCATTCAGTTGCTATGTAATGTTATCTCATTTTCTGCCGAATATTCTTCTGTATCGTTTTTGCCACATCCTCGGCGTTTCGTTGCAAGGCTCACGAGAGCACCCAGAATCCAGATTCAAACGTGGCTATGGCGGGATCGACGGCCTTGGGTTTTCTTTTGAGGTCTGGTGGGGTGTAAGAACAACTCTAGCAGACCCCGCATCTGCATAATAGCCGATGTTTTGCCGTTTCGACAGGGAGAAAGGTCTAGGCCAGACACTGCATAAACATCGACCCGCAAAATATTTTTGAGGGCTCAGCAAATTTGGCCTCTCGCCCCGCACATATGCTGATCCGTATCTCGTGCAAAGGCAGTGGCGCGAAGGAAGTTTCTGCTAGCTCCTGTTCCCACGCCCCCGTCGCCACCACCGCGGATCTCTCCGACCCCGTCCTCTCCGCCCTCACCACGCGCCCCCGCTGGCCGCCATGGCCGCTCCGACTCCGTCGGTTCGCGCAGACCAAGTCCCGCCGGCCGAATCGGTCCCGCGAGTGTCTGCCAGCACCCAGCTAGCTAGAGCTCCCACCGCCCAGCACGCTGGTGTTCCTCCGAACGACAAGCGGAAGTGGATGGGCATGCACGTCGTTCCCGATGCGAACGCACTCCCGGCGGGAGGTGTGGCCAAGGGGCGAACCAAGGTCTCCACCGTGAAGAAGAAGCTGCTCCCGGCTCCGGCCTCGCTGGCGGCCATCACTACTTCGATTGGTGCTTCGGTCCCCGGAGGCGCGGATGCACACAAGGCGTTCGACCTAGGCTCCGCAAGGTACACAATTCCCCTCTTTTGATGATGAGGTGTGAGAATGAGATGGATTTGTGAATTGGGCGCGTGCGGACTGCAGTGATGCCGAGGAGGGTTCATCCATGCGCTTGCTCAACGATGCCTTTGTCGATCTTCACACCGCGCCCCTTGGTGACTACGAGAACGACGACGGGGCCATGGAGGATGGTGGCGAGGAGGAAGGGGATGAAGAAGCCGAGGCGAGCGATGATGGCGAGGTGCAAGATATAGAGGAGGAGGTGTTCGATAGGGCGGTGACCAAGGGGAAGTCGGTGAGGAAAATGAACTACATGGAATTTGAAGATAGCATATTGATGAAGGCATGGGAGAGTGTGTCACTCGATGCCATCACCGACACCGATCAAACTGGCAAGCGATATTGGCAACGCATCAAGGACAGATTCCTAGACAAGTGAGGTGGAGTATACTCCGAGAAGACATTGGAAGCAAAGAGGGAGGTGATGGAGAAGAAACTCCTAGACAAGCAAGTGAGGTGGAGTATACTCTGAGAAGATTCGATGTGCAAGGTCGAAGTGGAGGAGAAGAGAGCAGAGGCCGATAGGAAGCGTGCCATGGCCGAGCTCATTGCGTCAGAGAATGAGATCATGATGAGGGACCCCGCCGGCATGGATGCATTCAGAAAGAGAGAGTGGTGGGATGATGTGAGGATGGAGATCTTACAGCGGAGGAGAGAAGTTGCCCGTGTGAGGCTGATGCTCCAGCGAGTGATGGCGAGGCTACGACGAGTGATGGCG
Source organism: Avena sativa (assembly GCA_916181665.1). Lineage (NCBI taxonomy): Eukaryota > Viridiplantae > Streptophyta > Magnoliopsida > Poales > Poaceae > Avena > Avena sativa. The sequence continues at coordinate 371,488,839 of OV702290.1, forward strand.
ACGCTACGACGAGTGGTGGCGGTGGTGGTCGTGTTGGGATTTCAAAGGTAGGTTAATGAGAATTTGAAGGAAATATGCCCTGAGAGGCAATAATAAAATTGTTATTATATATTCCTTGTATATGATAGATGTTTATTTTGCATGCTATAATTGTATTGATAGGAAACATCAATACATGTGTGTTTAATAAACAAAAAGGGTTCCTAGTTATGCCTCTCTTATAGACTAGCTTGTTGATTAACAAGATGATCAAGGTTTTCTGATCATGGACATTGGATGTTATTAATAACAAGGTCACAGCATTTGTGAAATGATGTGATGAACATTCATCCAAAGTATAGCATTACGATCAAGTCATTATGTTTATATTGCTATAACATCATACGAAGTAATCTTTATCCTTAGACCATGAGATCATGTTAATTGCTAACAACGGAAGAGTATCTTGATAACATCAAACGTCACACCGTAATAGGGTGACTATAAAGATGGGTTCAGTACTACGAAGGTGTTATGTTGAGACTCATGGATCAAGAGTGGAATTTGTCAATTCAGATGACGGATAGATATACTCTGGGCCCTCTCGGTGATATCACATTAGGATAGCTTGCAAGCAAGTGATGTGATCACTAGAATGTTATATCACGGGAACGAGAAAAGAGTGCATGTCGGTAACGAGATCAAACTAGGTATGGAGATACCGATGATCGAATCTCGGACATGTAATATATCGAGAGACAAAGGTATTTAGTTACAAGCGTTAAAGGTTCTCACGATCACAGGAGTCATCGTTGAATGTGTAGGAGTCGGTACGGATCTCCAGGTCCCGCTGCTGATTATTGATCGGAGAAGGGTCTCGATCATGTCTGCATTATTCACGAACCGTAGGGTGGCACACTTAAGAGTTATCGGACACCATTTTGGAGCACATATGTTTCATACGAAAGAATTGCAAAGCGCAGGAACTGTTTCAATAGAAACCGAAAATTATTTCGGGTGAAATTGCAGAAGGTGGATATTGAAATATTGCAAGGGGCTATATGTGAATGTTTGTTAATTAAAGTAATTAACAAAATTCTGAATAAATTTAATATAAAGAGTTTTATTAAATGAGAGAGCATTAAATTTGGAGAAATTTAATCCATTTAAAGTGGAGACTTTAAAAGGGAATGTGAAGAGGCATTTTAAAGTGGAGGGGTTACCACCACATGAATGGGGGAGGTGAGGGGTCACCCCCCATGCGCCGACCATGGAGAGAGGGGGCACCCCCCCTCCTCCTATAAAAGGCCACCCATTCCCTCCTTCATCCACACACCTCCTTATGAGGATCTCTCTCCCCCTCTAGAATTATTCCCCCATGGTCTCGGATTAGCGAGATACATGTTCCCGGTGGCATTTCGTCTGGAAGGAGTTGTTGATTCCGCTGGATCGCTGGAGCGAGGAGGTGGAGGTTGTCCGGTGGCTTGAACGTGTGTGCGAGTGCGGATGCGCTGCTGAGTTGCGGTGCTCGGACTTCCTCACGATCTTGAGATCGGCAAGTGTACGACTACATCAACCACGAGTTTCTACTCGTTAACAAAGCTCGTTGTCTTCGAGGGTAAGTTCTCCATGGATGTATGTCCACCCGTTGCTCTGTATCTAGTAGATAGATCTTGGCGTATAGTTCTCATCGTAGAATTTTTTTTGTTTTCTATGCTGCGGACCCAACAGTGGTATCAGAGCCTGATCTATGCGTAGGTGCTTTGCACGGGTAGTACACATATGTTTATATGTGGGCGATGATGATCATGTTATTGCATCTTCTATGTAATTTGGATATTGGTGGCATAGTGGGATGAAGCGGCCCGGACCAACCTTACATGTCATCGTACATGAGACCGGTTCCACGACTGACATGCAACTAATTTTGCATAAGTGGCTGGCAGGTGTTTGTCTCTCCTACTATAGTCAATATCTGATTTACAACGAGTTGCTAATAACTTGGTTATCCTCGTTGTGGTTCATGTTCATAGGTTAGACCGATTCTATCTCCGAAAGCCCTAAGCCACGTAAAACTTGCAATTGATAAATTAGAGGCGTCTAGTTTAGATCGTTGCTAGGCTAGTGTTTTGATATGGTATTGTTATAAGTAGATGTATGATAGATACTCTTACAACTCACTTAACGTGTAAGTTCCATAGACCTTGGCCTTACACACAAAGGAATGATAGAGATCATACCACGATGCAAATGATAGAGATCAAATGCATGGACCATATCATCTCACTTCACACATTAGATGTTAGCATCTTATATTGCTAGTTTGGCGCTTTTGGTAGCATTATAAGATGATCCCTCATTTAGATATCAAGATAAAATGTGTTCTTCCTTAAGTATGCACCATTTTGTGGATCGTGTTTTGAGGCATCACGTGATGATCGGGTGTTCTCGACTCTACGCTTTCATACAACGGGTGTAAGACAGATTTATACACGCAAATACTAAGGTTCTTACTTGACGAGCCTAGCATGTACAGACATGGCCTCGGAACACGGACCGAAAGGTTAAGCATGAGTCACATAGTTGGTATGATGCCCATATAGATGCTCGCCTTTGAAGCTACACCGACTCACGTGATGATCGGACTTGGTGTAGTGGATTTGGTTCATGTAATCAACAAAAGGACATGAGGGATGTCGTTTTTGAGTGGGAGTTCATTAGTAATTTGGATTAGTTGAACTCAATCTATCATAAACTTAGTCTAAATATACTTTACAAATTCTGTTGTAGATGGCACCACCTGCTTTTAATTTCAATGTGTTCATGGAGAAAGAGAAACTTGCTGCGAATGGTAGCAACTTCACCAACTGGGCTATGAATTTGAGTATTCTCCTCACTGCTGCACAAAAGCAATATGTGCTAGATGCGCCGCTAGGCCCCCCACCAGCTCCTGATGCCCCTGACAAGGAAAAAAATGTCTATGTGACTCGTCAGGAGGACCACAACTTAGTTCATTGCGGCATATTGTATGGGCTAGAGCCAGAACTTCGAAAGCGTTTCGAAAAAGGCAATGCCTTTGATACCATGGGAGAATTGAAAATGATTTTCGATACCCATGCTGCCATAGGGAGTTATAATGCTACAGAAAAGTTCTTTAGCTGCATGATGGAGGAAAACAGCTCCGTTAGTGAGCACGTACTCAAAATGTCTGGGTACGCCGATAAGCTTGTGTCCTTGGGAATAACGATTCCCATTGACTTAGGCGTACATCGTGTTCTCCAATCTCTGCCACCTAGCTACAAGAGCTTGATGATGAACTATAATATGCAGGGCATGAAGAAGTCTCTTCCCAAGCTTCTGTCAATGCTTAAGACTGTAGAAGTGGAGATTAGGAAAGAACATCAAGTGTTGATGATCAATAAGACCACCGGTTTCAAGAAGGACAAGAAAGGAAAGCAAAAGGGAAAGAAGGGCGGCAAATCTGTTGTCGCGCCTGAAAAGAAACCCCGAGCTGGCCCTAAGTCTGACACCGAGTGCTACTATTGCAAGGGGACTGGCCATTGGAAGCGCAACTGCCCCAAGTATTTGGCGGACAAGAAGGCCGGCAAGGCAAACAAAGGTATATGTGATATACATGTTATTGATGTGTACTTGACTAGTACTCGCAGTAGCACCTGGGTATTTGATACGGGATCGGTTGCTAATATATGTAACTCGGTTCAGGGGCTACGGAACAAGCGACAACTAGCAAGGGATGAGGTCACGATGCGGGTCGGCAATGGATCAAGAGTTGATGTGATCGCCGTCGGAACGCTGCCTCTCCATATGCCGTCGGGATTAGTTATAAACCTGAATAATTGTTATTTGGTGCCTGCACTGAGCATGAACATTGTATCCGGATCGTGTTTGATGCAAAGTGGTTATTCGTTTAAGTCTGAAAACAATGGTTGTTCGATTTATATGAATAATATCTTTTATGGTCATGCACCTGTGTTGAATGGTTTATTTCTGTTGGATCTCGATAGTAGTATTACGCATATTCATAATGTTGATGCTAAAAGGATTAAACTTGATAATGATATATCTACATATATGTGGCACTGCCGTCTAGGTCATATTGGCGTTAAACGCATGAAGAAACTCCATTCTGATGGACTTTTGGAATCACTTGATTTTGAATCATTTGATACATGTGAGCCATGCCTTATGGGCAAGATGACTAGAACGCCGTTTTCCGGTTCAATGGAACGGGCGACGGATTTATTGGAAATCATACGTACTGATGTGTGTGGACCAATGAGTGTGTCGGCGCGAGGTGGATATCGTTATTTTGTTACTTTCACGGATGATTTGAGTAGATATGGGTATATCTATTTGATGAAACACAAGTCTGAAACTTTTGAAAAGTTCAAAGAATTTCAGAATGAAGTGGAAAATCATCATAACAAAAAAATCAAATTTCTGCGGTCCGACCATGGAGGAGAGTATCTTAGTTACGAGTTTAGCACACATATGAAAGACTGTGGAATAGTTTCACAACTCACGCCTGCCGGAACACCACAACGTAATGGTGTGTCAGAACGTCGTAATCGTACTTTATTGGATATGGTTCGATCTATGATGTCTCTGACTGACTTGCCACTGTCATTTTGGGGTTATGCACTGGAAACCGCTGCATTCACTTTAAATGGGGCACCATCTAAATCCGTTGAAAAGACACCGTATGAATTATGGTTTGGAAACAAACCTAAGTTGTCATTTCTTAAAGTTTGGGGATGCGATGTTTATGTGAAGAAACTTCAAGCGGATAAACTCGAACCCAAAGCGGAAAAATGCATCTTCATAGGATACCCTAAGGAAACGATTGGGTATACCTTCTATCACAGATCCGAGGGCAAGGTCTTTGTTGCCAAGAATGGATCCTTTCTTGAGAAGGAGTTTCTCGCGAAAGGTGTGAGTAGTCGGAAGGTAGAACTCGAAGAGGTTATTGAACCTTCTCTTCATGAAATGGCGAGTAGCGCAGCTCCAGAAGTTGTTTCGGAGTTGACTTCACCTAATGAAGAGAGAGCTAATGATATTGATCATGAAACTCCGAAAGAGGACACTACCGAACCTCGCAGGTCAAGCAGGACACGTGCAGCTCCTGAACTATACGGCAATCCTGTTATGAATTTCATGATTGATGAAATAGATGACCCTGCGACGTATGAAGAAGTGATGATGAGCCCTGATTCCAACAAATGGCTAGAAGCCATGAAATCCGAGATGGAATCCATGTACGAAAACCAGGTTTGGACCTTGGTGGACTTACCTCACGATCGAAAGGCCGTTGAGAATAAATGGATTTTTAAAAGAAAAACCGATGCTGATGGTAATGTAACCATCTATAAGGCTCGACTTGTCGCAAAGGGGTTTCAACAAATTCAAGGAGTTGACTACGATGAGACATTCTCTCCCGTAGCGATGCTTAAGTCGGTTAGGATTATGTTAGCAATTGCTGCATATTTCTATTATGAAATATGGCAGATGGATGTCAAAACTGCGTTCCTCAATGGTAATATTGAAGAAGAGTTGTATATGATACAACCTAAGGGTTTTGTCGATCCTAAGGATGCTGATAAGGTGTGCAAACTTCAGTGATCCATCTATGGACTGAAGCAAGCATCTCGGAGTTGGAATCTCCGCTTTGATGAGGTGATCAAAGAGTTTGGATTTGTCCAAACTTATGGAGAGGCTTGTATTTACAAGAAAGTGAGTAGGAGCAATGTGGCATTTCTAATATTATATGTGGATGACATATTATTGATTGGAAATGATATAGATCTTTTAAACAGTGTTAAAAGTTATCTAAACAGCAAATTTTCGATGAAGCACCTTGGTGAAGCTTCATATATATTAGGCATTAAAATCTATAGAGATAGATCAAGACGCCTAATTGGGCTATCGGAGAGTACATACCTTGATAAGATATTAAAGAAGTTTAATATGGACGGAAGTAAGAAGGGGTACTTACCTATGTTGCAAGGCAAGACATTGAGTAAGACTCAAAGTCCGGCTACGGCGGAAGAAAGAGAGATAATGGATAAGATCCCCCTATGCCTCAGCCATAGGCTCTATAATGTATGCCATGCTATGTACAAGACCGGATGTGGCACATGCTATTAGTTTGACTAGTAGGTACCAATCTTATCCAGGTCCGGAACACTGGATAGCGGTCAAGAATATCCTTAAGTACTTGAGAATAACTAAGGATATGTTTCTTGTATACGGAGGTGAAGAAGAGTTAGTCGCTAAGTGTTATGTCGATGCTAGCTTTGACACTGATCCGAATGACTCTAAATCTTAATTCGGATACGTATTTCTCTTGAACGGAGCAGCAGTTAGTTGGAGGAGCTCCAAACAACCTGTGGTGGCTGGATCAACGACGAAGGCGGAATATGTTGCTGCTTCAGAAGCAGCGCAGGAAGCGGTTTGGATGAAGGAGTTCATAACGGAACTAGGTGTGGTTCCTAGTGCGTTGGACCCAATGGTGATCTATTGTGAAAATAATGGAGCCATAGCCAACGCCAAGGAACCAAGGTCTCACAAGAATTCCAAGCATATTAAGCGCCAGTTTCACTCCATCCGCGAGCATGTCAAGGATGGAGATATAAAGATTTGTAAAGTACACACGGACCTGAATGTAGCAGATCCGTTGACTAAAGTACTCCCTAGGGCAAAACATGATCAACACCAGAACTCCATGGGTGTTAGATTTATCACTATATAAAATAGATTATTGTCTCTAGTGCAAGTGGGAGACTGAAGGAAATATGCCCTGAGAGGCAATAATAAAGTTGTTATTATATATTTCTTGTATATGATAGATGTTTATTTTGAATGCTATAATTGTATTGATAGGAAACATCAATACATGTGTGTTTAATAAACAAAAAGGGTTCCTAGTTATGCCTCTCTTATAGACTAGCTTGTTGATTAACAAGATGATCAAGGTTTCCTGATCATGGACATTGGATGTTGTTAATAACAAGGTCACATCATTTGTGAAATGATGTGATGAACATTCATCCGAAGTATAGCATTACGATCAAGTCATTATGTTTATATTGCTATAACATCATACGAAGTAATCTTTATCCTTAGACCATGAGATCATGTTAATTGCTAACACCGGAAGAGTATCTTGATAACATCAAACGTCACACCGTGACAGGGTGACTATAAAGATGGGTTCAGTACTACGAAGGTTTTATGTTGAGGCTCATGGATCAAGAGTGGAATTTGTCAATCCAGATGACGGATAGATATACTCTGGGCCCTCTCGGTGATATCACATTAGGATAGCTTGCAAGCAAGTGATGTGATCACTAGAATGTTGTGCATGTCGGTAACGAGATCAAACTAGGTATGTAGATACCGATGATCGAATCTCGGACATGTAATATATCGAGAGACAAAGGGATTTAGTTACAAGCGTTAAAGGTTCTCACGATCACAGGAGTCATCATTGAATGTGTAGGAGTCAGTACGGATCACCAGGTCCTGCTGCTGATTATTGATCGGAGAAGGGTCTCGATCATGTCTACATTATTCGCGAACCATAGGGTGGCACACTTAAGAGTTACCGGACACCATTTTGGAGCACATATGTTTCAGACGAAAGAATTGCAAAGCGCAGGAATTGTTTCAATAGAAACCGGAAATTGTTTCGGGTGAAATTGCAGAAGGTGGTTCTGCATGTGATATTGAAATATTGCAAGGGGCTATATGTGAATGTTTGTTAATTAAAGTAATTAACAAAATTCTGAATAAATTTCATATAAAGAGTTTTATTAAATGAGAGAGCATTAAATTTGGAGAAATTTAATGCATTTAAAGTGGAGACTTTAAAAGGGAATGTGAAGAGGCATTTTAATGTGGAGGGGTTACCACCACATGAATGGGGGAGGTGAGGGGTCACCCCCCCATGCGCCGGCCATGGAGAGAGGGGGAACCCCCCTCCTCCTATAAAAGGCCACCCATTCCCTCCTTCATCCACACACCTCCTTGTGAAGGATCTCTCTCCCCCTCTAGAATTATTCCCCCATGGTCTTGGATTAGCGAGATACATGTTCCCGGTGGCATTTCGTCTGGAAAGAGTTGTTGCTTCCGCTGGATCACTGGAGCGAGGAGGTGGAGGTTGTCCGGTGGCTTGAACATGTGTGCGAGTGCGGATGCGCTGCTGAGTTGCGGCGCTCGGACTTCCTCACGATCTTGAGATCGGCAAGTGTACGACTACATCAACCACGAGTTCCTACTCGTTAACAAAGCTTGTTCTCTTCGAGGGTAAGTTCTCCATGGATGTATGTCCACCCGTTGCTCTGTATCTAGTAGATAGATCTTGGCGTATAGTTCTCATCGTAGGAAATTTTTTATTTTCTATGCTGCGGACCCAACAGAATTTGATGAGGACATCCATACTATTCCACTATCTCCTACTCCTATTCACAATGAAGATGTTGCTGCAAAGAACAAGTCCAATGAAATCAGGATTGGACCCATTACAAGAGCTCGTGCAAAGCTGATTGAGCAACAAGTGAATTCACTCTTAATTGAACCTGATGTTTTACTTAATGGGAACTTTATACTACCTAAGTTTATGCATCTCTGTATGATCAGGTTTATTGACAACACAAGCGTTGCTCGAGGAGGAGGAGAGTTGCAGCAAGAAGGACAAGCGCTGATTTCCAATATCAACAAGTGCGCGAGGGAGGAGCGGGAGGCATGCGCACTAGGAGGCAATGAGGAAATCACGTATGAGCAAGAGAGAGAGATGGCGCACCCAGAATTACATGTTTGAGGTGTTCCATGATGTTTGGACCGCGTGCCAATAAGGCCGAACCCATATATGGGTCGGTATGTATCAGTTTGAGTCGAACCGAGTCAGTTTGGGCCAAGTTATGGCTGTTTTTATGCCCGTTTAGAGGGGAGGACGCCCCAGCCCTCATATAAACCTGTGTAGCCGTCACAAGTTAGGGTTCAGACCACGTTAAAATATTTTGGAGTTGTTTCTTTCATGGAACCTCTGAAATTACCCTATGTTCGAATCTACCAACTATAATTGAGTGTGATTTGTTGTTCCATTGGGAATTAGTAGATTGCATACTACCGTTCATGGTCACGGCTGCGTGTGCAAGAGTGTGGTGTTGTGAATATCCTACAAGGTTCGAGATCTGTTGCGCTGGCATCAGGGATCGAGCGAGAGAGATCATAGCTACACACTAGTTATCTATCATCCACCATCATCATCGCTATCTGCTTACTGAGAAGATCGGGCCACCCCATATCATCTTGGTATCAGATTTCTAGTGTTGCCTTGGTAAGCATCCACAAATCTATCCACAGATTAGCTGTTTTTGTCCTATACAGAAAAAGCCACACAAAAATATTAGGGTTCATAGTTCATTGCCATAGCCTAGATAACATTGTACTTGAGTTCTAGTTGCTGATCGTAATCCTTTTGTGTAGCCTTTCTTTTAAATCTGAGTCGTAGTGTTTTGTCTAGTTTTCGTCTGTTTTTGATCCATTGTCGAAGTCCCTAGACTATTTTTAGACTGCTCGTCGTGTTCTTGAGTCTTAGATCTAGTAGATCTGTTTTCTTTTAGTCTCAGATTGTAGATCCATTTGAAAGAAGGAGAAAAAAAAAGCAAACCGATCAGATCTAGACTTGTACTGAGTTTGCTTCACGTTGAAGTAAAACGAAAAAAAAATGGGCTCGCTGCCTCACGCCTGACCGCAGACGCGTCTGTGCTCCAGCGTAAAAGCAAAAAAAACGAAAAAAAATATCGCGCCTCGCCTTACCATAGAAAGATTTGTCCTCATACGAGAAATTTTTGTGTCTGCCGACATCCTGCCGCGACAGGATTTTAGGCCATTTTTCTGCCGTGACAGAGACCAATTCTCAGGTCAATTTTTTATTTATTTTTTTATTTTTTTACTGAGTCCACATAGCGTACCTATCCTTGTGAGCCTTAGTAAACCTTTCTTTGTGTCTAAAACTATCCTACGAGACTAGCGTGCTTAGTGCTCTGCGGGCTGCTCAGTTTAGCAATCGTGTGCCCGTTTCGTTGAGACATTGCTAGCGTCTCTCCTTGTGCATTGCAACACGAGCATTCCTACGACATACCTTACTTTTTTGAGCTCATTTTCATAGTTGCAATTTCCCCATTTATCTCCATCGTGTGTGTTTCCGTGGATTTTTGTCATACGATCAGCACTAGGACTTGTTTGCGGTGTAGTTAGGATACCATACCTACAGCTCCACTATAAATACCCTGTGTGCCCTGTGATCGTTCTCTATACCTTTGATATTCACTTCATCACATCAGTGCATCAGTTTTTGATTTCGTTTGGTAGAGCATCTCTATTCACTTTGGAACGGTAAGATCTCCTTTCTTATTAGTTGTGAGTGAGCTGTGAGAGTTCCACCATACAGATTTTGATTTTTGCACTAACCTACTAATCATGTCTTCTAGTGATGATGATGTTGTGATGCAAAAAAAGAAGGATGAAGAGCTTGTTAATTGGCGTGAATATGAGGCTTTGAAGTCCCACTTGACACGTGTGTTTACTAACACGACAGATGCCATTGACAAGAATCTCCAGGATATGAATATGAGATTGGATCAGCATGTTAGAACGGTTGATACTATTTAAACGCAAGTGGCTACGCTCAATGTTAATGTCACCACTTTGCAGCGTTCCATTAAGGGTTTAACAGCCGCTTTACATAGAAGGGAAGATCCTCAACATGATGATGCCTTTGATGATTTCGATGAGGGTAGCGCTGTGGATGCTGCTCCACATGTTGGCAGGGGCCATGCTATTCCCCCTGCCCATGCACCTACTCATGGTCGTGGATTTGCCCCTCTTGGGTGTGCTCAACGTGTTCACAACCAAGCTGCTGATGATGGTTTGGGCAAGCCAAAGTTTTCGACCCCCAAGTTTGATAGTTCCATTGATCCTGAAGATTACCTCACATGGGAGTTGAAGATTGAGAAACTCTGGCGCTTATTTCACTATCCAGAAGACAAGAAGGTCAAGCTTGCAGCCTCTGAATTTGATGGTTATGCTTTGCGTTGGTGGGATTCTCTTGTGCAACATAGGAGGAAGGATAATGAACTTCCTGTGATGGATTGGCGCGAGATGAAGCAAATCATGAAGGCTCGTTTCGTTCCAACCAACTACTTGCGATCAGTTTTTGATAAATTGACGCAATTGAAGCAAGGCACAATGACAGTAGATGAGTACTACATGGAGATGGAGCTACTTATGCAGCGTGCTCGAGTTCGCAAGTCTATTGAGATGACCATGCAACGATTTCTAAACAATCTGAAGTTGCCAATCAAGAGCATAGTGCGTCATCACAAGTATGATACCATGAATGAGCTATTGCACCATGCTAGAGAGGCCGAATCCCAGTTGGCGGAAGAGGCAAAGTCACGCGCTCGCTTTCCATCCTCCAGCAGATTTTCGGCCAGATCTATTCCTCCTACAGTCACGCCACCAGCTACTGTTCCGTTTACACCATCGGCCAAACCAGCAAGTACACCTTCGTTTGGTTCTAATGTTCGGAAACCCGCTGCTCCTGCTGCTAGCTCGGGTTCCAACATGTCTACTGAACATACTCGTGATGTGGTGTGCCATACTTGTGGAGGTAGAGGTCACTACAAGAAGGATTGTCCAAATAGCAAGGTTATGTTTGTTAATGAACAAGGTGAAGTAGAAAGTGGAGATGAAGCTTTTGATGATGATATTGATGATGGCGAGGATGGTGCTGATGCATATGCTGAGCGTGCACCAACTATTGTCGTGTCTTCACGTGTACTTAGTGTGCAACCGGTTGAGGAATCCCAGCGTTGCAACTTGTTCCAAACAAAAAGCTCTAGTTGGATCAAATAAAGCTTGCAAGGTCATTATTGATGGAGGTAGCTGCAGAAATCTTGCAAGTAAGGAACTATGTGCCAAACTAAATTTGACATACTTACCTCATCCCAAGCCATACTACATACAATGGTTGAGCAACAATGGTGAGATGAAGGTAAATCATATGGTACGAGTGAACTTTCAAATAGGGCCATACAAAGATTCTATTGATTTTGATGTGGTTCCTATGACTATTTGTCACCTACTATTGGGTCGGCCTTGGATCTATGATCGCCATGTGCAACACAATGGCCAAGCCAATACATATCACTTGGAATTCAAAGGAAAGAAGATTACTATGCAGCCAATGACACCACAAGAAATTGTAAATGATTCTCGCCAGAAGATAGAGGTGAATTTGAAGGAAGATACTACCACTCGGCGAGATTGCGTGACAGCTGTTCCTGATGTAATTGAGCCTAAATTGAGTGATATAACGAAAAGTGAGAGAGTGCCTGATTTATTGATATTAGCCACTAAGGAAGATATGAGAGAATTTCGTGAGGATCCTACAGCCATGCCACTTGTGCTCATGTATAAAGGCGAGGTATTGGTTTCTAACGACATGACCCCTATTTCTCTTGGTGTCTCGTCTGTTTTGCAGGACTTTGGGGATGTGTTTCCAGAAGATGTACCCGCAGGCTTACCTCCATTGCATTGTATAGAACATCAAGTGGACTTGATTCCTGGCGCCACACTTCCCAACCATGCACCCTACAGGACTAATCCCGAAGAAACTAAGGAAATTCAGAAGCAAGTACAAGCGTTGCTGGATAAAGGGTATATTTGTGTTTCTCTTAGCCCTTGTGTTGTTCCTGTTATTTTATTTCTTAAGAAAGATGGTACATGGCGCATGTGTGTTGACTGTAGAGCGATTAATAACATCACTATTCGATATCGTCATCCTATTCCACGCTTAGAGGATATGCTAGATGAATTGAGTGGTGCTGTTGTTTTCTCTAAAATTGACTTGCGTAGTGGTTATTATCAAATTAGAATGAAAGAAGGGGATGAATGGAAAACTGCTTTCAAAACTAAATTCGGCTTGTATGAGTGGTTAGTCATGCCGTTTGGTCTTACTAATGCACCTAGTACTTTCATGCGTTTGATGAATCATGTTTTGAGAGAGTTTATTGGTCGTTTTGTGGTTGTTTACTTTGATGATATACTCATATACAGCCACACCGAATCTGAACATTGCACTCATATTAGACAAGTTTTACAAGTGTTACGTGATAATAAACTGTATGCTAATCTTGAGAAGTGTACATTTGCAAAAGATAAGGTCATATTCCTAGGATTTGTTGTTTCTAAGCATGGAGTAGAGGTAGATCAATCTAAAATTGAATCAATTCAGAATTGGCCTACTCCAATGAATGTAAGTCAAGTGCGTAGTTTCCACGGTCTCGCTGGTTTCTATAGGTGCTTTGTGAAAGATTTTAGCACCATTGCTGCACCATTAAATGATTTGACAAAGAAAGGTGTTCCTTTTGTATGGGGCGTGGCCCAAGTCATTGCATTTGATACTTTGAAACGTTTGCTTACTTCTGCACCATTGCTTGCATTACCTGATTTTTCAAAGCAATTTGAAGTTGAATGTGATGCTAGTGGTATAGGCATAGGTGGCGTTTTGATGCAAGAGGGTCGGCCTATAGCTTATTTTTCTGAGAAATTGACTGGTGCTCGTTTGAATTATTCAATCTATGATAAAGAATTGTATGCACTTGTGGGAGTACTTGAAGTTTGGCAACATTATTTGTGGCCAAAGGAATTCATCATACATTCTGATCATGAAGCATTGAAATACTTGAAAGCTCAATCAAACTTAGCTAAATGGGTTGAGTTCATTGAGTCTTTTCCTTACATCATTAATTATAAGAAGGGAAAAGAGAATGTTGTTGCTGATGCTCTATCTAGGAAGAACATGCTATTAACCAATCTTGATGTTAAAATTCCTGGATTAGAAGCTATTTGTGCACTTTATGCAACTGACTATGATTTTGCTGAACCATATCGTTTATGTGCTCTTAGAAACGCATGGGATAAGTATCATATACATGATGGATATTTGTTTCGAGCTAACAAACTATGTATTCCAGAATCGTCGTTGCGTTTGTTCTTAGTGCAGGAATCACATGCTGGTGGTTTGATGGGTCACTTTGGGCATGAGAAGACATTGCTCATGCTTGCTGATCATTTTTATTGGCCCAAGATGAGGCGTGATGTGTACAGATTTGTGAGCAGATGCATTACTTGCCACAAGTCGAAATCCAAGCTGAAGCCTCACGGTTTGTATACACCTCTCTCTACACCTACTACTCCATGGGAAGACATTAGTATGGATTTTGTGCTAGGTCTACCTAAAACTCAGAGAGGTCATGATTCTATATTTGTGGTAGTGGATAGGTTCTCTAAGATGGCTCATTTTATTGCTTGCCACAAAAGCGACGATGCGTCGCATGTTGCTAACCTGTTTTTCAGGGACATCGTGAGATTACATGGCGTACCAAAGACGATTGTTTCTGACCGTGATGTGAAGTTCATGAGCTACTTTTGGAAGACCTTATGGGAGAAGCTAGGAACGAAGTTGCTGTTCAGTACTACATGTCACCCCCAAACAGATGGTCAAACGGAGGTGGTGAATAGAACATTGTCACAGCTGCTAAGGACCATGATTAAAAAGAATCTGCGGGAGTGGGAAGAGTGTTTGCCACATGTTGAGTTCGCTTATAACAGGGCTGTGCATTCAACTACTCAGCTTTGTCCTTTTGAGGTGGTGTATGGCTTTAAGCCATTGACGCCACTTGATATGTTGCCTCTGCCATTACATGAGAGAGTTGATATGGAGGCATCAAAACGTGCTGATTATGTGAAGAAAATACATGAGAAGACTCGAGAGGCTATTGAGAAGAAAGGCAAGAACATTGCTGCTGCAAGGAATCAAGCAAGAAAAGAAGTGTTGTTCAAGCCTGGAGATATGGTTTGGGTGCATCTACGCAAGGATAGATTTCCACTACCTCGCAAGTCCAAGTTGAAGCCACGTGGTGCTGGTTCTTACAAAGTACTAGCCAAAATTAATGATAATGCCTACTCAGTTGATATACCTATTGAGGAGTTTGGTGGTGCTAGTAACAGCTTCAACGTTGCCGATTTATCACCATATGCTAGAGAAGACCTTGGAGCGTCGAGGTCGACGCCCTTTGAAGGGGGGGAGATGATGAGGACATCCATACTATTCCACTATCTCCTACTCCTATTCACAATGAAGATGTTGCTGCAAAGAACAAGTCCAATGAAATCAGGATTGGACCCATTACAAGAGCTCGTGCAAAGCTGATTGAGCAACAGGTGAATTCACTCTTAATTGAACCTGATGTTTTACTTAATGAGAACTTTATACTACCTAAGTCTATGCATCTCTGTATGATCAGGTTTATTGATAACACAAGCGTTGCGCAAAAAGGAGGAGAGTTGCAGCAAGAAGGACAAGCGCTGATTTCCAATATCAACAAGTTCACGAGGGAGGAGCGGGAGGCATGCGCACTAGGAGGCAATGAGGAAATCACATATGAGCAAGAGAGAGAGATGGCGCACCCAGAATTACATGTTTGAGGTGTTCCACGACGTTTGGACTGCGTGTCAATAAGGCCGAACCCATATATGGGTCGGTATGTATCAGTTTGAGTCGAACCGAATCAGTTTGGGCCAAGTTATGGCTCTTTTTAGGCCCGTTTAGAGGGGAGGACGCCCCAGCCCTCATATAAACCTCCGTAGCCATCACAAGTTAGGGTTCAGACCACGTTAAAATATTTTGGAGTTGTTTCTTTCATAGAACCTCTGAAATTACCCTGTGTTCGAATCTACCAACTATAATTGAGTGTGATCTGTTGTTCCATTGGAAATTAGTAGATTGCATACTACCGTTCGTGGTCACGGCTGCGTGCGCAAGAGTGTGGTGTTGTGAATATCCTACAAGGTTCGAGGTCTGTTGCGCTGGCATCAGGGATCGAGCGGGAGAGATTATAGCTACGCACTAGTTATCTATCATCCACCATCATCATCGCCATCCGCTTACTGAGAAGATCGGGCCACCCCATATCAAATTTTGTTTTGAGAAATTGTAAAGTTTGACCATTTATAAGAAGAAACATATTAATTTTTACAATATTTAATTCATAGATAATGGAGGTATATTTTATCGTGGTCCTCATAACATAAGTATGATACTAATTGGTCATACTTTAATTTTCTTTTAGTATTGACTAAAAATTATATGCAACGTAAATTGGGATGATGGGAGTATATATGTTGGTGTAGGAATACTCGACGGGGGAAACAACCGCTGTGATCAACGTAGCCCATGTTCTGACTTGTCCGAGTCATATTTTGATGATACCCTAGGCAGAATGACTGTTTCCGTTAGAAAACATATACGGTTAAAGATATGTAATAGGATCTTCTTGTAATCATATACCCCTATATTATACCCTATGAGGGTCAATAAGATAAATACGACACAATTATAGGAATTTAATATTTTTTACATGTTATCAAAGTGGTTAGTCTTACTAGTCAAATTTTAGGTTTCTCTCCATTTTTACAACACGCACCGCACAAGAAGAGATGAAGCAAGTTCAATAATAAAACCGCGGTTGGCTATAAGCCAACTTAATAGCCAAACAACGTGCTGTAGCTGACTCTTAGTTTAGAGCCGACTTCTCTTCTCTCTCATTTTCTCACTCATCCAACCAAGTAAAACATTAGTACTATTGTAATTCTTATAGCCAGCTGACTGGGCCTTGTTGTACTTGCTCTGGCGACACCGTTTCAATCGAGGATCAGATCGATCCTTTACATTAGATCTTAAATTTCCAAATTTTTTTAATCCAATTAGTCACGAAATAAATTCGCAGGCGCACGCGAAGCTCCTGGATGCGGCGCATGCCTTCCACAAAGAGATCGACCACAAGCGAGATCGTCTCCTACGTCGCCGCTGCCTCAGCAGGACAGAGCAGCATCGACCTCCAGTCCTCCACGCATACCATAAGATCTTCGGGATGCCAAGTGCAGATGCGGCCACGCGGGCTCGCGTGCCAAGGTCACACGATCACATGTCCCTGTAACATGGCCACATGTGCATGTACGCGATTCTTTGAGTGAAATGCATTTGTAGTCTCTAAAATTGTTGGATGTGTCTAAAACAGTTCTTGAACTTAGAGAACGCACTAATATAATCCTCAATCTTGCTCACTATGTCCGCTAGGTCCTAGCTACGATCGACCACCATATTTCGCTGCCCTGACGCTAGATTGGGTCCATAGCGTCGTTCCCCTACCTTTGAAATCCATAAATCTAGCTTATGGGTCATATGCGGCGGTCTTCCTTAGCACGAATCCAGTGGTTGAGCCAGCGGCGCTGCTACCGTGCGTCCCAGCCAAAAATTGAAGAAGTTGTCCTCCCAGGTGAGGAGGTTCCCGGCAATATTGAGCTCCTGGATAGCCGTCAGCGGCGACGGCTGCCGGGATAGGGCACTTGACGCCCTTGCCGCTGGTCTGCCGGTGCCATGAAGATGGGCACGCGGAGCAGTGACTTTGCACGTGCCCTCCGGCGCCGGCTCGAATATGTTGGCTTGGAACTCTCTGGGCAGGTTCGTCTAGACCGGGCTGGAGCTAGCTAGCCTATGCAACAACGCATTGAGCTAATAGCATTATAGATGCACACAGCTAAAAAAGAAAGAAGCAATATAGAAAAAATATTCTGCTACAGCGATCTATGCCCTACAACAGCGACCAAACACCATCAGACAGCATCAGAAATCCATCCTATTCAAAAGCGACGCCTCCAAGAAGGTAACATTGCACTAGCACCGTCATCGTCTTGATCATTGATCATAGCTTTTCATCCCGGAGAAAGTCCGTGCTGACAAAACAATGCTTTCAACAAGGCCATTGCTAGGCATAACCAATTAATGCCAGACCTTGGATTTTCACCTGCAACTTGAACTCTGAAATTCTCCTGTACTGTCGTCCCCACTTTCCAATATCGCTGCTCCAAGACCTAGAACACCAAGCCTAAACCTCATCGCAACCAGGATTCATACCACCATTACCAGTCTTCAAACCTCGGCTTTCATGTCATTCTCCACGGCTCACTTCATCATGGGACTAAAGGCATGTTCTTGATGGCAACAGTCTGCAAAGCTTCGCAACACTCCATTTGCAACCAAATGGTCAGATAGAAACATGGTTGTGAGCGACCGAAATCCATCCAATCTGGCAAACTCCGGAATATCATCCATTGGAGTTCACCAGCAGAATCTTCCGAAACACAACTCTCCGACCAGATCGATGAAGTCATGGAACAGATAGATCTTTGCCATGGTATGAGAGGGATCCTAGGACCAACCCCTTTATTCAAAGCCAGACCGAAAGCCCCCTTACCACTGGCCTTCACCGGCCACAAGACCCCTCGGATCAAGGTCGACAGATCGAGGATGACCTCGGCCGCGTCGCCCGCGAGCACCTCGAGGGGCAGCACTTCGGTGGAGAACGGTGCAAGGACGACATCGCCGCCGCCATGCCCGCTGCCCCACCTCCACGCCATCCCACTATTGCACCCTTGCAGACGGCGTGCCGATCCGTGTGCGCCTTGTCTCACCGCCTCGCCCACCTTTCCCCGCCGCCTTCGCAACTGGGGCGTCGCCTTACAGATCCCGTACAACTGAAACCGTAGAAACGCAAATTCAGTGTCTGAACTCGCGTTTTTCAGTTTGAAACTTGCTCGGGCAGAATACAAATCATAAACATGAACTGGACTTTTTAAAGTTAAGCAAACGATCCCTTCGCGGCAAAATTCAGATGATGAACTGATCATACATAGGATAAGTTTGAGGTCATTGTACATTGAATCATATACAAAAGATGATGAACCCTAACCCTCACCAGAGCTTGTGGCCAGCGACCATTAGTCGGAGTCGGAGATGTCGACGATCTCCTGTTTGATGGCGCGCACCTTGAGCTCCTTCTCCCTGGCTTGCTGCGCTGCCACCGCCTAGATAGCCTCGTGTCGCTCTGCTGCTTCCCGCTTCTTCTCCTCCGCGCGGGTGGTTTGGGAGCAACAGATCATGATCAATATGGTGGCTTGCTTGATGTCGTCATCATGGACGTAGTCGGTCTCCTCCACCACGCGCCAGTAGCGGTCCTCCTCTTCCTCCTCCTCCTTCCTCCTCCTCCTCGACTATCGATGGGTAGGGTTCCAGCCGCGCTTCACTCCGTGAGCTCCCCACCTGCCCATCATCACCGGTGAAGTTCCACCAACGAAGGGAGGCAAGAGGCATCATGCCCCTCTGGTCCACTCCCATGAGGCATGTTTTTTCCCGCCTAGCTAGGCCACGCAGGCCCGCCGCTCCTCCTTGTCAGTGCGGGCAATGATAGAGATTATGCGGCCCCACGCGAGTGCGTACCGGCCCACCCGGCCATCCCCAACCCTGATTGACGGCCTCCCCGACATCTACGCATCACCGATTGGGTGGATTTGCACGGAGGGAGATGAATAGTGCATCGAAGGGATGTCGATCGCTCTCCCGAGGGAGGGAGAAAGAGGAGCGATGGTGGCGGTGGTGAGGGTTTGGTTCGGTTCAGGACCCGTATCTAGCCCCTCGCGTAGTATATATAGCGCTGCCTGGTATGATTTATGGTGGACCATAAAGTTTTTACGGGTCCGAGCGAATATACGGTTTCTATTCTAGCCCAAAAACTAGGTTAAACTGAGAAAACACCGAAATTTTATAGTTTTAGGTTTTTTACGGTATCTGTTGGAGTTTCCCTTTAACTATTTAGATACTACTACTCTGTTAACTAATATAAGACATTCTACATATTCTAAAGTGAGATCTCCATCAACCGCTGCCTCTCTGTTCCCTTAACCTAACCGCCTCCACCCTCTTCCTCCTCCATAGTCGGTTCCCCCTCTTCCGGCCGGCCTCACCGGCGCCAGGAGGAGTGGGGAACCTGATATAAGAGTTGAGTCTTTGATACAAGTAGTATTTTCAATGAATTAGATTAGGATCTTGCTGCTCCTTTTTGGCCTCCACGTCGATGGAGATGACAGCGTCTACAATAAGTGTTCTTCGGCCCTTCGTTCGACGACATGAGTTTCTTCTCGACGTCAATGATGGTGTTGGAAGATCAAAATTCTTTAGGTATGATTTTTCAGATCTTGCTTCGCCGGATCGATCTTGGATGAGTTTTGTTGGTTGTCGAGAGGAAGTTTGTCCTCACAATATGTTTCCCGGCTGCCACGTTCTCGACAGTGGTGATTCGTACTCTCAGCTCCCCAGCTACGTTGACGAGGCTGTTTGGTTTGTCTTCCCTGAAATACTGGTGTTGGTACTCCTGCTGATCTTGGATGATTACTCTAATGGCTATATGTGTACATGTAGCCTTGGCACTGCGGCTAAAATTAAAATTACGGGGAACCCTTGTTGGTATTTACATGTTTATGGTTTGGTACCTATATCTTTTTTATGTGGCTGCCTTCGAAAAAATACAATATTGTGTCATGAAAGAAGAAAGAGTTTGAAGAGCTCGATGATTGGATAGTTTCTTTTAGACGTTATTTTATAATTGTTGAGGACAGATCATGTATCTTTACCATGTACTGTTTGCTACGATATTGCTACGATAAATATATATGGTATTGATTATCAAAAAAATACATATTCTAAAGTGGACTACATATATCTAAAATGAATGAATCTACACACTAAAACATGTCTACATAGATACATGTTAGAAAAAGCTTAAATATCTTATATTAGTGAACGAAGGGAGTACTATGATCTAACATCTCGGGACCTGGTCCATACTTGTGTGTCTCGCTGGAACGATATCTCGTCGAAAAATCTTGTATACTTGTTCGTATACTCGTCGAGTTTTTCGCTCATAACACCTACATGCACCCACCCCTATAAACGCAGACACGCACACCCTACCCCTATGAGAACCTCCGAGAGACTAAGCCGGCGGATTGGGTCTTCAGATTGACGAAGTCACTACGAGCCCCTCGCTGTCGACGGGAATGTTGCCTCCCACTGAAATAATATTCCGTCTTTTATGCAACACACAGTGTCAAACCTGGGATTGAACTCTGATGGGCTGGGGGTACAACCACCCTCCTAGCCACCTAACCATAGGTTGGTTTTGCCGTACTCGTCGAGTTGACGCGGCATTTCCGAACCAAGCCAATATAAGGATGTCGCGGGTCGACGTGCAGCTGCAAGATCTGGGTCTCTTCAAAGAAAGACACTAAACTAGGAGTACTTTTTTTAGAGCAACCACATATTTCATTAATAGAAAATCAAGTTACATAAGTAAAAAACAAACGTGGAAACTAACAGATGGATCAGGCGAAAACATATATCCAGAAAACTTTGCAGAGAACTATCCCTAGGGTTCTCAGTTTTCTACACTTTTTGAAGCCATCGGCCGCCGCCAAACCCCAACGTCGCCTAGACGTGCGTTAAAATGGACGTCGAGCCTCCACCATTGTTGGATCCAAGGGAGCACCATCGCCAACGAGGCATTGTGAGTCGATGAACAGGCACGCTGCAAGCACCAAGGCACATGTCGATGTGGCACGTCGATCGGAGACATCCCCATGCTACCTTGAACCAAGATCCGCCGCATCCTATCTACGAAGTCGAGAAATAACGACAAATTCACCACCTCTGGACCAACATCCTTGCTCGAAAGCATCCACCTCGCCCCGTCCCCAAGTGCCACCGTGGATAACGACGAACACCAACGACACGTCGAGATACAGAGCTCCTCAAATCTAAAGATCCGCGAGAAAATCAGACCACCGATCTAAAGGATCGACAAACACACGTTGCCATCCGCTCCGAGATGTCATCATGAAGGTCGCTGCCATACCTGGCCAACGGGCCAGCCCACGGTACGACACGGCCCGCTAAGGCATTAGTATGCCTGACATAGCACGGCCCACCTCGGCACGTTAAGCTAACGGTCCATGTCATGCTGGCCCGTGGACGTCACCTCGAGGCCCAGCCATGGCACATTAGTTAAATGTGCCTAACATGCCATCCAGTTAAGGCCTTTTTATACTATTTTCTATTAAAATTAATATTAAAAAATTATGGTATAAAATTGAAAAAAAACTCTTAACGGGTCGCGTCGTGCCGGCACGTGGGCTTGGGTAGCAGCCCAAGCACGGCCCGAGCCGGGCCACGGGACGGGCATGACCCGTTAAGTGGCGTGTCGCGCCGGCCCGTGACGTGCCAAAGCACGCGTGCCCACATGCCGGCCCACGAAGGCACAGCCCAATGACTAGATATGGTCGCCATCGGTGTGGAAGAAGAGTTGAGGCAGATTTATTCACCAATACGTCGCTTCCACCACCCCAACGACACACAATAGCAAAAGGACACTAACCCTAACTACGTAACGGACGAATGAGGTCCCCCATCCCTCCTACCGCCAGAGAGGCATGGAGGGAGAGGGGACTCACGCTATGACCGGTGAAGATTGGGGGGATTTTTGGTCGCTCCCGACTCACACTGAACTACTTGGCGCTGAGTGTGGCGGATAATGGTGAATTCTAGAGAGGACCGTATGTGGACACGTGGAGCGAGACTGAGGACCGTATTGCTGTATTTTCCGAATTCAAGGACCATGGATGCATTTTACTCCGATTTATTTTGGTCCATGCAGGATACCAAGTCTAGACTCCACATCTCTCCGTGCACGCACCGGCATAAACTCCGCACTTGGACGCCCGCGCAGACATGTCTGACTGCTCCAACATCTACCGACCCGGCTCGCACCACGGAACACTGGAGGACCCGCGGGCCTTCTTCGAGTCTAGGACACGGTGTACCGTTCTAAACAACACTGACCCAACGTCAAGTTGTAGGACTACATCAGAAGGCATCAACACCATCGTCGTTGTCAGGGACGCCGACAAGTAATATATTTGTTAACATGCATGTTTCTCCTATATCACTGACACATTATCGCCAAGGTCTTCACCAGCATGATCCTCATCAACATTGTGCCACTGCTACATCGTCCACATGACGCCCGACCGACAGGCATCAGTTTGTCTTTTTCCTCCTCCCTCCCACCACACGTGACCGGCCGCCCGCTGCCTAGCGCCGATGTCGATTCTTGTCGCCATAGCGCCTGCGTGCCTATCCTCCGCCAGATCCGGCCACGCCATTCCCCACCGCACCATTCCCTCAATGTTTCACTGTTGATTCGACCCATCGCCGATGTACCTTTCGCCACCGCATACACCTATCCATGGGATTCCGCCTCGCCACCACATGAGGAGTAGCACTGACTTTCGTGGTGTGAAATTTCTGCTATTTGGGAGCTGGTCCACAGAGATTGCCCATGACTTCTAGCAGTGGTAAATGGGGATGTTTGACACACCCAAGCTCGCTGCCCGTGCGTTCGACCTAGTGGTGTGGTAGTATGTCCGGCCGTATGTCAAGCTCAACTTCTCGAAGGTGCCGACCTTTGCGGGAGGTGCCGACCTGTGCGGGAGGCCGAGTTTCTCTCTCCCAATGTTTGGATGGCAATGTGTGAGCAAGAGGACTAGAGCTGGGGCGCATTCATGCAGCTACGCATACGCCGAGACAATGAGGCGATGATAAAGAGGTTCACCCTTGATCAATTGGAACTCGTGTAGGCATAGAGGGAGTACGACACTTAGAGGGCCGCGAAGACGAAAGCTTCCTCATCCCATAGGAGGTCTAGCCCCTCCAACACCATCTCCATCACATCATTGGACTCTGATAAGTTCTACGATTTCTTCTAGAAGTATCTTGGCCAAGAGGATGATGAGGTGATGAATATGATGCCTTCTTTGATAGTCTTGCCTAGGAATCTGATGATGATGAGTAGTAGGAGTCGAGGTTTATAATTTAGTGTCGAAGGTCAATGGTTTTAGTGTTGAAGGTCTATGTAAAATTTAGTGTTGACCTATGTGTCAAAACTATGTAGTATCGCAATCGAAATGAATCGAGGTGTCCGATTGTCAATGTATCAAAGTGTTGAAATGAATATTTATCGAAGTGGCAAACCATATGTCTAAAATATTAGAAATGTGGCAAAAAGTTCTGAAATTTGAACTTGGATGTCCAAACATGTGCCTATTTTGCATCATCCGAAAAAGTGCCAAAGCCCTATTTTACATCATTTGGAACGGTTGACCTAAGTTTCGTGCCCTAAAACTCAAAAAGTGGTGCCCTAGAACTATTTTTGGGTCATATTTTGCATCATCTCTTGGAGATACTCTTAGGAGAGATTACCTCTCTAGCATCTTTGGCACCATTTCGCTATTGTTGTGGCAGCAGGTTTGGTGGATGATGATGTCCGCTGACCCGAGCCTGCTCATGAAGGATTGCCCTCAACAAAGGCCCCGAGGTCGACACTGACATCCTACAAGTCAGGGTAATATCTACATCTCCTGCATGACATATGCACATGCTAGAGGCATATTCCCTCTGACCGCGAATAATTGTACGTCAAGAAAATATTAGAGAAAGTTAGTTTTCTCTCTTCCTTTATGTGTCTCTGTAGCACCCCGGTAAAATCACTATTAAAAAATCGCTTGGTGTTTCTGTTTTATGCATTATCATGACCGTATGCTCATGTCATCATGCCATATTGCATTTGAGTATCGTCATGTCATTATGCATGGTTTGTCTCAAACTATTTTCTAAAACCCCTATCTTGTTTTCTACATTATCCCTCTTTTTATTTCAAATCAAAACCCCGGTCACGTCTAGATATTTTGTTTGTCTAAAAACTTTTTGTAAAAGCCTTTTCACATTAAAATAAATAAAACTATTTTGTACCAGGAGAGACCGCCACCGGCCAGGCCCAAAGGGCTCAGCTAGTAGCAGCCTAACATCCCGGCTAATCCTGACCCTAGATCTAATCTAGACCAAACCCTAATCCTTAACCTAGCTACCGACCATCCCACCTACCACACCCTCGTTGCTGTCGCTACACTCGTACACGCACGCAGTAGCGTTGCAGCCGCCACACACCGCCCGAACCACCGTTGCAACACCTCACCCTGTGTCCGTACACACGCTTGGTGCACCGCACCGACACGCCCCACTCCCTCACACCAACGTGTCAACCTCGCGTCCCACCCTCCTTTGTCGCCAATCCCGTCCGCTCGCTCGACTCCCTGGCCCCACCCCCTTTGTCGCCACCCCGCCCCACCTACCGCAATCTCGCGACCTGCCTCGATCCATCGTCGCCAGCCCCGCTCCCCTCTCCTCGTCTCCCTCCCTCCACCCCTGCAGCGCCGCCTAGCTCCTCCCCACTGCGTGTCCCTCCTCGCCTTGCTGTCTCGTCCCGCACGCCGCCAGCGAGTCCTGCCTCCGCATCGAGCCCCGCTTTCGTGACCTCCTCGGACCGCCGCCCGCCTCGAGCCTCCGCTCGCACGCCTCCGCGTGGTCCTCGTCCTCCTCATCGACCGCTTCATCCCCGCCGCTCTCGATCTTCTCCATCCTCGTCAACTAGAGCCCGAGCCACCTCCTCCTCTCTACGCACCGGTAGCCTCCCTCCAAAGCCACGGCCGCCCATCGACCCCGCCCCTAGCTTCTGGACGGCTGTGTTGAAGGAAATATGCCCTGAGAGGCAATAATAAAGTTGTTATTATATATTCGTTATATATGATAGATGTTTTTTTACATGCTAGAAATGTATTGATTCGGAAACATCAATACATGTGTGTTTAATAAACAAAAAGGGTTCCTAGTCATGCCTCTCTTATAGACTAGCTTGTTGATTAACAGGATGATCAAGGTTTCCTGATCATGGACATTAGATGTTGTTAATAACAAGGTCACACCATTGGTGGAATGATGTGATGAACAATCATCCGAAGTATAGCATTACGATCAAGTCATTATGTTTATATTGCTATAACATCATACGAAGTAATCTTTATCCTTAGACCATGAGATCATGTTAATTGCTAACACCGGAAGAGTATCTTGATAATATCAAACGTCACACCGTAACAGGGTGACTATAAAGATGTGTTCAGTACTACGAAGGTGTTATGTTGAGGCTCATGGATCAAGAGTGGAATTTGTCAATCCAGATGACGGATAGATATACTTTGGGCCCTCTCGGTGATATCACATTAGGATAGCTTGCAAGCAAGTGATGTGATCACTAGAATGTTATATCACGGGAACGAGAAAAGAGTGCATGTCGGTAACGAGATCAAACTAGGTATGGAGATACCGATGATCGAATCTCGGACATGTAATATATCGAGAGACAAAGGGATTTAGTTACAAGAGTTAAAGGTTCTCACGATCACAGGAGTCATCGTTGAATGTGTAGGAGTCAGTACAGATCTCCAGGTCACGCTGCTGATTATTGATCGGAGAAGGGTCTCGATCATGTCTGCATTATTCGCGAACCG
Source organism: Avena sativa (assembly GCA_916181665.1). Classification (NCBI taxonomy): domain Eukaryota; kingdom Viridiplantae; phylum Streptophyta; class Magnoliopsida; order Poales; family Poaceae; genus Avena; species Avena sativa. The sequence continues at coordinate 371,515,260 of OV702290.1, forward strand.
TAGGGTGGCACACTTAAGAGTTATAGGACACCATTTTGGAGCACATATGTTTCAAACGAAATAATTGCAAAGCGCAGGAATTGTTTCAATAGAAACCGAAAATTGTTTCGGGTGAAATTGCAGAAGGTGGTTCTGCATGTGATATTGAAATATTGCAAGGGTCTATATGTGAATTTTTGTTAATTAAAGTAATTAACAAAATTCTGAATAAATTTAATAAAAAGAGTTTTATTAAATGAGAGAGCATTAAATTTGGAGAAATTTAATGCATTTAAAGTGGAGACTTTAAAAGGGAATGTGAAGAGACATTTTAATGTGGAGGGGTTACCACCACATGAATGGGGGAGGTGAGGGGTCACCACCCCCAGTGCGGATGCGCTGCTGAGTTGCGGCGCTCGGACTTCCTCACGATCTTGAGATCGGCAAGTGTACGACTACATCAACCACGAGTTCCTACTCGTTAACAAAGCTCGTTGTCTACGAGGGTAAGTTCTTGTTGGATGTATGTCTGCTTTGTACCTAGTAGATAGATCTTGGCGTGTAGTTCACACCGTAGGAAATTTTTTGTTTTCTATGATGCGTACCCAACAGTGGTATCAGAGCCTGATCTATGTGTAGGTGCTTAGCACGGGTAGTACACATATGGTTGATATGTGGGCGATGATGATCATGTTATTGCATCTTCTATGTATTTTGGATATTGGTGGCATAGTGGGATGAAGCGGCCCGGACCAACCTTACATGTCATCGTACATGAGACCGGTTCCACGACTGACATGCAACTTGTTTTGCATAAGTGGCTGGCGGGTGTCTGTCTCTCCTACTATAGTCAATATCTGATTTACAGCGAGTTGCTAATAACTCAGTTATCCTCGTTGTGGTTCATGTTCGTAGGTAAGAACGGTTCTATCTCCGAAATCCCTAAGCCACGTAAAACTTGCAATTGATAAATTAGAGGCGTCTAGTTTAGATCATTGCTGGGCTAGTGTGTTGATATGGTATTGTTGTAAGTAGATGTATGGTGGATACTCTTACAACACACTCAACGTGTAAGTTCCATAGACATTGGCCTTACACACAAAGGAATGATAGATATCATACCATGATGCAAGTGATAGAGATCAAATGCATGGACCATATCATCTCACTTTACACATTAGATGTTAGCATCTTATACTGCTAGTTTGGCACGTTTGATAGCATTATAAGATGATCCCTCTTTTAGATATCAAGATAAAAATGTGTTCTTCCTTGAGTATGCACCGTTCAATGGATCATGTTTCGAGACATCACGTGATGATCGGGTGTACTCGAATCTACGCTTTCATAGGAACGGGTGTAAGACAGTTTTACACACGCGAATACTAAGGTTCTTACTTGGCGAGCCTAGCATGTATAGACATGGCCTCGGAACACGGACCGAAAGGTTAAGCATGAGTCATATGGTTGATATGATGCCCATATAGATGTTCACCTTTGAAGCTATATCAACTCACGTGATGATCGGACTTGGTATAGTGGATTTGGTTCATGTAATCACCAAAAGGACACGAGGGATGTCGTTTTTGAGTGGGAGTTCATTAGTAATTTGTATTAGTTGAACTCAATCTATCATAAACTTAGTCTAAATAAACTTTATAAATTCTGTTGTAGATGGCACCACCTGCTTTTAATTTCAATGTGTTCATGGAGAAAGAGAAACTTGCTACGAATGGTAGCAACTTCACCAACTGGGCTATAAATTTGAGGATTCTCCTCACTGCTGCACAAAAGCAATATGTGCTAGATGCGCCGCTAGGCCGCTCACCAGCTCCTGATGTCCCTGACGAGGAAAAGAATGTCTATGTGACTCGTCAGGAGGACCACAACTTAGTTCATTGCGGCATACTGTATGGGCTAGAGCCAGAACTTCGAAAGCGTTTCGAAAATGGCAATGCCTTTGATACCATGGGAGAATTGAAAATGATTTTCGATACCCATGCTTCCGTAGAGAGTTACAATGCTACAGAAAAGTTCTTTAGCTGCATGCTGGAGGAAAACAGCTCCGTTAGTGAGCATGTACTCAAAATGTCTGGGTACGCCAATAAGCTTGTGTCCTTGGGAATAACGATTCCCATTGACTTAGGCATACATCGTGTTCTCCAATCTCTGCCACCTAGCTACAAGAGCTTCGTGATGAACTATAATATGCAGGGCATGAAGAAGTCTCTTCCCGACCTTCTGTCAATGCTTAAGACTGCAGAAGTGGAGATTAGGAAAGAACATCAAGTGTTGATGATCAATAGGACCACCGGTTTCAAGGACAAGAAAGGCAAGCACAAGGGAAAGAAGGGTGGCAAGTCTGTTGCCACGCCTGAAAAGGAACCCCGGGCTGGCCCTAAGTCTGACACTGAGTGCTACTATTGCAAGGGGACTGGCCATTGGAAGCGCAACTGCCCGAAATATTTGGCGGACAAGAAGTCCAGCAAGGCAAACAAAGGTATATGTGATATACATGTTATTGATGTGTACTTGACTAGTACTCGCAGTAGCACCTGGGTATTTGATATTGGATCGGTTGCTAATATATGTAACTCGGTTCAGGGGCTACGGAACAAGCGACAACTAGCAAGGGATGAGGTCAGGATGCGGGTCGGCAATGGATCAAGAGTTGATGTGATCACCGTCGGGACGCTACCTCTCAATTTGCCATCGGGATTAGTTATAAACCTAAATAATTGTTATTTGGTGCCTACACTGAGCATGAACATTGTATCTGGATCGTGTTTGATGCAAAGTGGTCATTCCTTTAAATCTGAGAACAATGGTTGTTCGATTTATAAGAATGATATCTTTTATGGTCATGCACCTATGTTGAATGGTTTATTTCTATTGGATCTCGATAGTAATATTACGCACATTCATAATGTTAATGCTAAAAAGATTAAACTTGATGATGATATGTCTACATATATGTGGCACTGCCGTCTAGGTCATATTGGCGTTAAACGCATGAAGAAACTCCATTCTGATGGACTTTTGGAATCACTTGATTTTGAATCATTTGATACATGTGAGCCATGCCTTATGGGCAAGATGACTAGAACGCCGTTTTCCGGTTCAATGGAACGGGCGACAGATCTATTGGAAATCATACATACTGATGTGTGTGGACCAATGAGTGTGTCGACGCGAGGTGGATATCGTTATTTTGTTACTTTCACGGATGATTTGAGTAGATATGGGTATATCTATTTGATGAAACACAAGTCTGAAACTTTTGAAAAGTTCAAGGAATTTCAGAATGAAGTGGAAAATCATCGTAATAGAAAGATCAAGTTTCTACGATCTGACCATGGAGGAGAGTATCTAAGTTACGAGTTTAGCACACATGAAAGAGTGTGGAATAGTTTCACAACTCACGCCTGCCGGAACACCACAACATAATGGTGTGTCGGAACATCGTAATCGTACCTTATTGGATATGGTTCGATCTATGATGTCTCTGACTGACTTGCCACTGTTATTTTGGGGTTATGCACTGGAAACAGCAGCATTCACTTTAAATCAGGCACCATATAAATCCGTGGAAACGACACCGTATGAATTATGGTTTGGAAACAAGCCTAAGCTGCCATTTCTTAAGGTTTCGGGATGCGATGTTTATGTGAAGAAACTTCAACCGGATAAACTCGAACCCAAAGCGGAAAAATACGTATTCATAAGATACCCTAAGGAAACAATTGGGTATACCTTCTATCACAGATCCGAGGGCAAGGTTTTTGTTGCCAAGAATGGATCCTTTCTTGAGAAGGAGTTTCTCGCGAAAGGTGTGAGTAGTCGGAAGGTAGAACTCGAAGAGGTTATTGAACCTTCTCTTCATGGAATGGCGAGTGGCGCAGCACCGGAAGTTGTTTCGGAGTTGACTTCACCTGATGAAGAGAGAGCTAATGATAATGATCATGAAACTCTGAAAGAGGACACTACCGAACCTCGCAGGTCAAGCAGGACACGTGCAGCTCCTGAACTGTATGGCAATCCTGTTGTGAATTTCATGGTTGATGAAATGGATGACCCTGCGACGTATGAAGAAGCGATGATGAGCCCGGATTCCAACAAATGGCTAGAAGCCATGAAATCCGAGATGGAATCCATGTACGAGAACCAAGTTTGGAACTTGGTGGACTTACCTCACGACCAAAAGGCCGTTGAGAATAAATGGATTTTCAAAAGGAAAACTGATGCTGATGGTAATGTGACCATCTATAAGGCTCGACTTGTCGCAAAGGGGTTTCGACAAATTTAAGGAGTTGACTATGATGAGACATTCTCTCCCGTAGCGATGCTTAAATCGGTTAGGATTATGTTAGCAATTGCTACATATTTCGATTATGAAATATGGCAGGTGGATGTCAAAACTGCGTTCCTCAATGGTAAGATTGAAGAAGAGTTGTATATGATACAACCTAAGGGTTTTGTCGATCCTAAGGATGCTAATAAGGTGTGCAAACTCCAGCGATCCATCTATGGACTGAACCAAGCATCACAAAGTTGGAATCTCCGCTTTGATAAGGTGATCAAAGAGTTTGGATTTGTCCAAACTTATGGAGAGGCTTGTATTTACAAGAAAGTGAGTGGGAGCAATGTGGCATTTCTAATATTATATGTGGATGACATATTATTGATTGGAAATGATATAGATCTTTTAAACAGTGTTAAAAGTTATCTAAACAGCAAATTTTCGATGAAAGACCTTGGTGAAGCGTCATATATATTAGGCATTAAAATCTATAGAGATAGATCAAGGCGCCTAATTGGGCTATCGCAGAGTACATACCTTGATAAGATATTAAAGAAGTTTAATATGGACGAAAGTAAGAAGGGGTTCTTACCTATGTTGCAAGGCAAGACATTGAGTAAGACTCAAAGTCCGGCTACGGCGGAAGAAAGAGAGATGATGGATAAGATCCCCTATGCCTCGGACATAGGCTCTATTATGTATGCCATGCTATGTACAAGACCGGATGTGGCACATGCTATTAGTTTGACTAGTAGGTACCAATCTGATCCAGGTTCGGAACACTGGATAGCGGTAAAGAACATCCTCAAGTACTTGAGAAGAACTAAGGATATGTTTCTCATATACGGAGGTGAAGAAGAGCTAGTCGCTAAGTGCTATGTCGATGCTAGCTTTGACACCGATCCGGATGACTCTAAGTCTCAATCCGGATACGTATTTCTCTTGAACGGAGCAGCAATTAGTTGGAGGAGTTCCAAACAACCTGTGGTGGCTGGATCAACAACGGAGGCGGAATATGTTGCTGCTTCAGAAGCGGCGCAGGAGGCAGTTTGGATGAAAGAGTTCATTACGGAACTGGGTGTGGTTCCCAGTGCGTTGGACCCGATGGTGATCTATTGTGACAACAATGGAGCCATAGCCAACGCAAAGGAACCAAGGTCTCACAAGAATTCCAAACATATTAAGCGCCGGTTTCACTCCATCCGCAAGCATGTCAAGGATGGAGATATAAAGATTTGTAAAGTACACACGGACCTAAATGTAGCAGATCCATTAACTAAAGTTCTCCCTAGGGAAAAACATGATCAACACCAGAACTCCATGGGTGTTAGATTTATCACTATGTGAACTAGATTATTGTCTCTAGTGCAAGTGGGAGACTGAAGGAAATATGCCCTGGGAGGCAATAATAAAGTTGTTATTATATATTCCTTATATATGATAGATGTTTATTTTACATGCTAGAAATGTATTGATTCGAAAACATCAATACATGTGTGTTTAATGAAAAAAAAGGGTTCCTAGTCATGCCTCTCTTATAGACTAGCTTGTTGATTAACAGGATGATCAAGGTTTCCTGATCATGGACATTGGATGTTGTTAATAACAAGGTCACACCATTGGTGGAATGATGTGATGAACATTCATCCGAAGTATAGCATTACAATCAATTCATTATGTTTATATTGCTATAACATCATACGAAGTAATCTTTATCCTCAGACCATGAGATCATGTTAATTGCTAACACCGGAAGAGTATCTTGATAACATCAAACGTCACACCGTAACAGGGTGACTATAAAGATGGGTTCAGTACTACGAAGGTGTTATGTTGAGGCTCATGGATCAAGAGTGGAATTTGTCAATCCAGATGACGGGTAGATATACTCTGGGCCCTCTCGGTGATATCACATTAGGATAGCTTGCAAGCAAGTGATGTGATCACTAGAATGTTATATCACGGGAACGAGAAAAGAGTGCATGTCGGTAACAAGATCAAACCAGGTATGGAGATACCGATGATCGAATCTCGGACATGTAATATATCGAGAGACAAAGGGATTTAGTTACAAGCGTTAAAGGTTCTCACGATCACAGGAGTCATCGTTGAATGTGTAGGAGTCAGTACGGATCTCCAGGTCCCGCTGCTGATTATTGATCGGAGAAGGGTCTCGATCATGTCTGCATTATTCGCGAACCGTAGGGTGGCACACTTAAGAGTTACCGGACACCATTTTGGAGCACATATGTTTCAGACGAAAGAATTGCAAAGCGCAGGAATTGTTTCAATAGAAACCGGAAATTGTTTCGGGTGAAATTGCAGAAGGTGGTTCTGCGTGTGATATTGAAATATTGCAAGGGTCTATATGTGAATGTTTGTTAATTAAAGTAATTAAAAAAATTCTGAATAAATTTAATAAAAGAGGTTTATTAAATGAGAGAGCATTAAACTTGGAGAATTTTAATGCATTTAAAGTGGAGACTTTAAAAGGGAATGTGAAGAGGCATTTTAATGTGGAAGGGTTACCACCACATGAATGGGGGAGGTGAGGGGTCACTCCCCCCATGCGCCAGCCATGGAGAGGAGGGGCACCCCCCTCCTCCTATAAAAGGCCATCCATTCCCTCCTTCATCCTCACACCTCCTTGTGAAGGATCTCTCTCCCCCTCTAGAATTATTCCCCCATGGTCTCGGATTAGCGAGATACATGTTCCCGGTGGCATTTCGTCTAGAAGGAGTTGCTGCTTTCGCTGGATCGCTGGAGCGAGGAGGTGGAGGTTGTCCGGTGGCCTGAACATGTGTGCGAGTATGGATGCGCTGCTGAGTTGTGGCGCTCGGACTTCCTCACGATCTTGAGATCGACAAGTGTACGACTATATCAACCACGAGTTCCTACTCGTTAACAAAACTCGCTGTCTTCGAGGGTAAGTTCTCGTTGGATGCATGTCCACCTGTTGCTTTGTACCTAGTAGATAGATCTTGGCGTGTAGTTCTCATCGTAGGAATTTTTTTGTTTTCTATGCTGCGGACCCAACACCCCAAAGCCCGGAGCCTTTGAGTGGTTGCAGATGGAGATCGCGCTTGAATCGATATGAACAGGGCAAATCTTTTTTGCAGGATCCAAGAGATCTGAAATGGGGATCTGAGGGGCTATTTATAGCCCATCCAAAAAAATTGTCATTGGACGAATAGGGGGTTGGATTATTCGGCCTAAGTGGGGACCGTATTATCCGGCAGGGGCAAACATCCGGCCCGGAATCAGACAATCCAGACCAAATTTCTGCCCCCTCTGCATGACGCGCCTTGGTCGCCTTTGGAAAACTCTTGGGGGCGAATTATTTGCCCCCCTAGTGGGGCGGATTATCCGGTCCGGGCAAAACCTCTCGCCCTGGCCGGTTAATCCGGGAGGAACTCCGCCCCCCTTCTGTGTGATGTGTCTTGGGGGCTTTTGTAAAAAGCCCTGGGAGCAGATTATCTCGCCCCCCTATTAGGGTGGATTATCCGGCCTGGACAAAAACTCCGGCCCTGGTCGGTTAATCCGAGGAAAACTCCGCCCCCCTTCTGCGTGACGCGCCTTGGGGACTTTGATGAACTCGGTGGGATGGATAATCCGGCCCTTTCTGCCCCCCAAAACTCTAGTTTAGCAGCATTTAGGTGGAAAAGTATTCTGCACCACTAAACACATAATTAAATAATCCTCTTGTTATATAACACACAAAACACTAGATATCATGAAATGTTCTTTCAGCTGCCATCGTGGGGCATGTGTTTGTTCCATGGTGGTGTCAGTGGGAGAGGATGACATGGAAGCTGAGATCTGAGACTAGTAATTGTGGTTCGAGTCATGTTGGCAATGAGGAATTGGCTTGGTGATTCGTGAATTGGAGCAGCGACATCGTCAAGTGGGAGCGACTACACAGTGTCTAAACTTTTAGGGTGAAAATCCAAGGATCTATGATGAGACTTGTTGAATACATTATTTTGTGAGCGCAGACTTTCTTCAGGGTGAAAACCTATGATCTATGATGAGAACAACGATGACTCTTGTGCATTGTTACCTTCTTAGAGGTGTCGCTTTGGAGAAGATGGATTTCTGGTGTTGTTTTGGTGGTGTTTGGTCCATTACTATAAGGAATAGATCATTATAGTGGGTCTTTTCTTTTTTAATTCTTTTTTTTTTCGATGTGTCCATCCGTATGTTATGTTTGTCGAAAAACTATTTCAACTTAGAAGTTTGTTCAGAATCTAACACATACTCCATTCATATTTCAAATAAATGTCCTTTTAAATAGTAACACGCTCTTCAACATCTACTCTTCCTGTTTTATAATATAAGATATTTTAGCTTTGTGAAAAGAGTGTATCTAGACCCCTTTTAGTGTGTAGATTCGGAGTGAACCTATATATTAAAAGGGGTCTAAATACACTCATTTCACAAAGTTAAAACATCTTATATTTTACCCGAGGGAGTGCCTAATTTTTTCAATAACATTAACTAAGTCTAAAGCTTTAATCATGATGAGTGGCACTTCTTAAGAGCAGTTACAATAATCCTAGTCAGCAGGCTGCCACATCAGTAAAATAATAATACTAAAATACTAGGTGAGAGAATAGAGTGGATACTATACATACAACCCGGCTATAGCCCCGGAAAAGAGAACATGGTACGGTCGGCTCTTCCATCCCAATCAGTATTGCATGCTAGACCATACGCATGCGTGCATTAATTTGTTCAAATATTCGATACTCCCTCTGTTCCGGTTTAAAGTGTCTACGCGTATACCTAGGTCGTTAATTTAATCAAAAAATATTAATTACTTCATTCGGTCTGGTTTATTCGGCACGCACGTAGTTTAAGAACAACTTTGACCATTAATTTTGGACAACAAATTTTACATAATACGTCATAAAAATTATACCATTGGATTCATCTTCAAATGTAGTTTCAAATGGTATATTTTTAGAACATATATTGCATATTTTATTGGTCAAAACTGATGGTCAAAGATTTTCTTAAATTACGTGCGTGCCTAATAAACTGGATCGGAGGGAGTATTTAACATAAAAATTATATCATTAGAAAATTTAGATGGTATACTTTCTAATGGTATTATTTTTAACATAATAATTAATATTTTATTGGTCAAATTAACGATCTAGATATACCCGTAGGCCCTTTAAACCGGGACGGAGGGAGTAGAGTCGATTTAAGAGTTGGCTTATTGTACGCATGATTTTTATGAAGACTTTAGGGCTTTTCTTTTTAGAACAAACTACAAGGCTTTATTAATCAAGGACAATGTTTACAGGAATAGTGTCAGAATAGGAAATATCAAGCCACTAGTGGCGCCCTACTCCAAAAGAGATCATATGCCTAGCTAGATTGTAGGCTTCATAGTTTGAAGCTTTATTTTCATGAGTAAAGGTACACTCTCGGAGCATAGTGGTTCGTGATCTAATCTCAGTGATGATCGAGCCATAGCTACTCACAGTACCCTCCTTTATGTCATTGATGACCGTCTTGCAGTCTGAAACGATGAAAACTCGACTCAGATTTAGATCTTCAGCTAGCGCATGGGCTTCACGACAAGCTAGAGCCTATAATGTTGTTGGATCTGTAACACCCTGGAAGACCACAAACGAGGCCCCAAGGTATTGGCCATTGTTGTTACGACAAAAGGCAGCCGCTACTCCACGCTCTTCAGTTTTAGAAACAGCCCCATTAATTTTCGGTACTATTGCCTTTGGAAGAGGGATCCATCTCACTTGCCATTGGATAGGCAGAGCCTATACATCCGAGTTGTGGGTTTAGCCAATGAGTTTAACTCATCCAAATACGAGTTAATGAAACCATGATCGGATAAAGGGCTCTGAAAAATATTTTCATGAATAGTTTTTCGCCTAGACGTCCAAATCGTCCACAAGAATTTAGGTGACTTGGGCATAAGCTTGTTCTTGCTCTAAGAGGCCATCTGTCACAAGAATTTAGCTCGCGGCTCTGTTAGATTAGCGGTTGGTCGTTAGATTTGGCTTCTACAGCCTCCTGAAGGTTTTAACATTCCTGTAATTGTTTCAAATAATCAATAAAGGGCGACCGAGTTCTAAAAAAAGTGTATAAAACATTGAGCAAATAGTATTTTGTTTACAATCTGAAATTTGCAAGTTCTCTAACTAGATATTCGAAACAATATAGCTCAAGTTTTAGAAAGTTTGGCTTGAGGCGTGTGTAAAATACGATCTCGTTGTGATATAGCAAAAGGAGGTCTGGTTGGATTGTCGTGAGATACCAGGAGGAGGAGACCCGTGTCTCCAGTCCCCTGGACTGCATTGAAGGGTCTAGGCTTGCCGTCCGTCTCCATCCCGGCACGGTTGAGCGTGGAAACACGATGAGATTTGGCATGAAAAGACGTGGGACGGTTTGTTGGTGCCAGTTGAGCGTGGAAACACAGAGGAATCATCGGCTGAGTTAGTGCTGGACGTGGACGTCTAACGGAACATCGGGGACTAAATGACGCGCCCGGCCCGGCCCGGACGACGGCGACGACGACGCCTTGCCCGCCCGCCCAAAGCACGGCGAATTAACTCGCCTCCGCTCTGCATCTGCATGGTCGTTGCCGCCGGCTGGTTGGTTGGCAGATGCGGTGCCGCCCTGCCCATGGCGGGCCAATCCCTGTCGTGTTCCAGTATTCAATTTCCCAGCATCCATCGATACAGTACATCCAACTATCGGAGGGACACCCCTCGTGAAGACCATAATTAACAACCGTAGCCCACGTAATTAACAACAGTGCTAACCCCGCCCCTGTTGATTGTACGGCGTGCCAAACTTTTGTTCAAATTGGAAGTATATGCTGATGTTCCATGCCTTGTCTATTCGAATTCAAACTATGCATAGACGTGTCAGCTCGACGTGAAGGCACACGCGTTTACTATCCGTAGAACTCAATCGTTTGCATTCAAAACCAAATATTTGTCATCGCACGCAAAAGACGTTTTACCGCATAGAAACAAGTGAGAAAGTAATATTTCACCGATTCACAATATAAAAGTAGTACCAGATTGCTTTTGCACTATCCTTCTTTAGTACTCCTACTACCGGTATAAAAAGTCGTCATCGAGGCAGCATTGATCTCCAATCCCCCACCTTCAAAATCGAATCACACCCCACTTCCTCCACCTCCACGCCCGCACGCTCGCCGACGCAAGTTCGCAACTCCCAACTCCCAACCGACCAATGGCGTCCACCAACGGCAGCGGTGGAGGCCTCCCCACCCACACCGCCAAGCCGCCCGTCGACGACCTCCACCGCGAGAAGCAGCGCCGACTCCGCCGCCGCCGCGGGTGCCTCTGCTGCGCGTGCTTCCTCGTCACCCTCGTCCTCCTCGCCGTCGTCCTCCTGATCCTCTTCCTCACCGTGCTCCGCGTCCGCGACCCGACCACGCGGCTCGTCTCCACCAAGCTCGTCGGCGTCGCCCCGCGGCTCACCTTCCCGGCGCTCTCCATCCAGCTCAACGTCACCCTCCTCCTCACGGTGTCCGTGCACAACCCCAACCCGGCCTCCTTCTCCTTCCAATCGGGGGGCCACACCGACCTCACCTACCGCGGCGTCCACGTCGGCGACGCCGAGATCGACCCAGGCCGCGTCCCCAGCAAGGGCGACGCCGACGTCAAGCTGGCGCTCACGCTGCAGGCGGACCAGTTCGTCGCCTCCGCGGACGCCATGGCGCAGCTCATCTCCGACGTGGAGGCCGGGTCGATGCCGCTCGAGGCAAGCACCAGGATCCCCGGCCGGGTGGCGATATTCGGCGTCTTCAAGCGCCACGCCGTCGCCTACTCCGACTGCAGCTTCGTCTTCGGCATCGCGGAGTTGGGCGTCCGCAGCCAGCAGTGCAGCGACCACACCAAGCTCTGATCGATCATATTCCTTATTAGTACTTCGTTCCCACGCTGTTTCCGCCGCGCGCGTCGCCGGAGATGGAAGCGATCGATGATACCTTTTTCTCCTGCCGCTGCCGTGTTCGTTCGCTACGCACAGCACGCGCGGCCAACGCGACGACGACGTCCTTGTCACGGAGAGGAAAGGAGCGAGAGGATTCTGGAATTTCTGATGATACGACAAATTACTACTGTAGTTAGTCACTACCTTTACTAGAGTTTATTGGTTATTTTTTTAGGTGATGCTATTGCTGGGTGTGGTCGTATATGATTTTGATGGATTGTTCATACGCAGAGACAGGATGGACTCGTATATATACGTAAATATTGCTTGCTCTTCTTCTGGTTCATAACATTGTCGTGTGTACAGATTCTTGCTTTGCGTGCAAACCATGGGTGGCTAAGAGGGTGGTTGTAGCTTTAGTCCACCAAAATTCAAACCCCAGATTTAACAAGACGGAATATTTTTTCAGTGAGAGGCGACGTTTTCGTCGACAGCGAGGCGTCCGTGGTGACTTCGTCAAACTCAAGATCCGCTCTGCCAGCTCAGTCTATCGGAGGTGCTCATAGAGGTAGGGTGTACGTGTGTGCGTCCATAGGGGTGGGTGCATGTACGTGTTGTGAGCGTCTATGACTGTACTGTGTTTCTAAAAAAAAAACTGTACTGTGTTTCTCAAAAAAAAAACTTATTTTTGCGCTCACGAATCCTAAGCAAGAGCTTATTCTTATATTCTATTGTATAAGAGCATCTCTGACCGGTCCCCCACTGTTTCCTCCTCTAAACTTCCGCAGCGGAAATTGATCCCTTAATTTGCACTCCTATATTTCAATCTTTTACTAGACATTTCAACAAACACATTGCAATAAAACGAAAACACACCAAAATCAAACTAAAACATTTTGTTCATACTTAGGATTCAAACACATTGCATAGTTCATACATAGATTCTAACACTAGGATCGTCGCCGGTGTCGGTGGCCGTCACACAAACCCTAGCTACGTCGTCGAGCGTCGGTGACCAGTGTTGGTGTCCACCTACCAGTTGAGGTTGTCGAGCCACGCGTCAAAGTTGTTGTTAGAGTCGGTGTCGCTGTCGCCGAGGTTGATGACTTCCTGGGCCGGCGCCGAGGAAGACGCAACCGCTGTCGCGGAGGAAGGAGGCTCTGCCGCTGTCGAGGAGGAAGAAGGCCCTGCCGCCGAGGAGGAAGAAGGCCATGCCACCAAGGAGGAAGATGTGAGGTCGATACTCCTCGTAGTGCATGGCCTCCACAGCGACGCGGCCGAGATTTTGCCGACGGAGTTTGGCCATGTACCGCTCGCCGGCAGCGTCGGCCTCGAATCGCTCCCGGGCCTCTCGAGCGATGTGCGCCGCGTGGCCGTGACTGGGAGGGGAGAAGAGCTCCGGCACCTCATTGCCGAGAGGGAAGTTCAGCGGCCCGCAGTCAAAGCCATGGAACCGGACGTTGGCGACATCGTGCGCCCACGCCGCCTGCCGTGCCGACTGGTAGGTGCCGAGCCAGTGGCGTTGGCAGGTGTTCCGGTCGGTGATCTCGGACACCCAGGTCCCCCACTGCCACACGCCGTGGTACTGGCCATGCGGTGCCGCCGACGGCAGGATGTCGGGAGACCCCGATCTACGACCACGACGCCGCGGCCCCGAAAGGCGCTGCGGATAGGAAGCGGCGACTGGTGGCGGGATCCGGTCATCTCTAGCGAGATTGGGTGGAAGGAGGGGCGGTGGGAAGAAGAACGGCGACAGGAGAGTGAGCGGTAGCGTGGGAATTTTTTTTCTCATCGACCGCACGCGGCCAAGCAAATATAGGAGAGGGATGGGAATTTTTAGGGACCGAAAATTCTATATTTGCTCCTCTAAAATTTTTTAGGAGATCGGTTAGCTGCTACTTCCGCCGTTAAAGGAGCAAATTTGCTTCTCTAAGGTTTTTTTTGGCTTTTGGTCAGAGATGCTCTAACTTGCAGTTAGGGGGTCGCTTGAAGACGTTGATATTCCGATTACTTTGTATGATCTTCTAAAGCCAAGCCACATGTATCTTGGGAGTTTTTTTTTTTCCAAAAAATTGCTTATTCCTGGCACATACAGGTCAACTATATTGCAGGCTGCCCGTGAAGTACGAGTAGACTGTAGGAAAGAACTGAGATCCAGGCTGGCCGAGAAGACTGATAAAATTTCTCCTTTCCCTTGGAAAGATAACAAAAAGGAGATATCAAAGGTCGAGGGCCCGTTGAGGCCGTCAGCAGGTCCATCTGAAGATTAATCTGACGGCTGTAGGCGTGCTAGATTATCTGAAAGTAGCTGTCAGACATCATGACAGATGAACACCAACATCCAGTCATGAACAGCCGTCAGATTACAGGATGGACTTTGCGTACATACTGCTTCCTCTGGTTCATAACATCGTCATGTCTTTAGGTCCTTGCTTTGTGCTCACGAATCATACATACAGTACAAGCTTATCTTATATTCTCTTATATAACTTGCAGTTAGGGAGTCCCTTGGAGACGTTGACATTCTGATTACTCTATATGATCCTGTAAAGCCAAGCCACATGTATGCAAGTAGAAAGTACTGAGATCCAGAATGCCCGTGTGAAGACTGTAAACATATATTTCTTCGGATTAATCAAATATCTCGTTTTCATCATCGCAAAAAGAAAAGAAAAAAGAGACACGCTGAGTCTGTCGGCAGGTCCACTGACGGCCGAAACATCATGACAGATCAATCACACAACAGCCACGATTAAATACGACATCATCTCACTCAGCACGAAAACAAAGCCATGTTCCAATTCTCCACTGCATCATTTCAGTTTCAACAGTTGCATACAGATTTTGCATCCAAGTGCAAAGAACATAATGACATACAGGTGTGCACCAACTATGCACTACAGCACTAAGCAAGAACAGACCTGCATAGTTCAGTTCAAGCAGGGAGAACAACTATTTTTTAGGATATACAAAAGGCTAGGCCACAAGCCCACAAGGCACATGAATCTGGGCAGTAAGACTAGGCTAGCTAAAGGGAAAACTAACATAGCTTACATGTATAATATAACTTTAAACAGCTTCCTACTTAGTAACCACCATCACCGCTAACTCCTACAAGTTCAGAGTTAGCAAAAGTTACCGCACCACTCTGGCAAGGATGACAGACTGTGCTGTCATGAGACAGGTCGCCAGGAAACAGCACCAGAATAAAGTTCCCGAAGGAACAAGCTCGGCACTTAATTATTATCTTCAGCAAACAGAGACTTGGGACTGACTGAACCGAAGTCGAGCTTCCGGCAAATGCCTGGGCTGAGCTTCAGCATCCTCAGAGATGGACGCACAGGAGCGTCTGGGCAGGTGTCTGCAATGCCAGTAAGCAGGGGCTGAGATTCAGGGGTTTTGTAGCTTTCAGGTGGGATAGCATCTATCAGATTCAGATCTTCCCTGGCTTGGGTTGCATCCAGCGCTTGACTTGAGAATATCAGATCAAGAAACATCTTGCAGATACCTTGCAGATACACTTCTTCCTCCTCGGAATCATCGAATTCATAACTTAGCCTTCTAATTGGGATGTCATCGGCTTCAAGATTTAGCTTTCTAATTGGGATGTCACCGGCTTCAAAATTTAGCTTTCTGCGGGACAGGGCTTCTGCCCCCCTCACCAGCTTCTTCTTTGGTGCACCGCAGCCTGCCTCCTCTGGTCCTGGAGCAAAAGGATCAAAGATGTTTCCACGTGGCGTTTGACAATCCAACGAGAGACTTTCTTCTGGATCCTTGCAAGAGATCGACAGTTGTAGTGTGACCCCATTCAGAGTGATGGCCTCTGCAACATCTCCCTTGTTATTCTCAACATCACAGACTGTACCAAGGGAGTCGATGTCTTCCTTCTTTCCCAAGGGAACTTGCAAACAAACTTCTTCAGCCACACTTTTCTCCACATCTCCTACAACTGGGGAATCACATTCCACAACTTCTGAATTTTCAGTATCACTGTTATCCAACACTGCATGATCTACTGGGAGTATTGTGGACTCAATCCCCATCATGTTTCAGAAAATAAAAGTTAATCGCAAACAAAGTTTCCACTCCCTCTGGCTTCAGGATCAAAACCTGCATAAAAGGTCAACAGAAAGGTAAATAACATAAATAAATCGCCAAATAACAATAAAGAACAATTAAATAGCTGCATCTACACATAAACAAGTGCAAAAGGATCCTATAACTAGGCACGCTATTTTACAGTCGACTAATTTCAGAATATTCAAACCACCAGCAGCAGCAGCAGCGGAACATATATTTGGAACAGAGTGCTTTCTAGCTACAACATCCCATCACGTAGAACAAAATTAAGCTTATATGCAGCTATGCATCAGAGACATTCCGGAATCCAGATTAATGATATCTATACTTCATTTACATAAACTCGACAGTTGGGCAGTACTTTGCAAGATTCATTTAACCAGAGTATCAAGGATTTTAAATCAAAAATCAGCAACACAACACTTGAGGAACACGCATCGGTAATTCCGCAATATTCGAAGAAGCGGACGGCCGTATATATGCTGCTACGAATCAAAGCCTGGCCAGTATCACGCAGATGCCTAGCGACCTATCTATTGGAACTGAAACACAGGAGGTAGATTGGACCGAGTAACAGGCAAAATGGGGAACACTTAAACCAGATCTGAGAAGGGAAAAGCACAATACCTCTGTCTACCTTGATTCAACAGAAGATTGCGATACGACTACCACTCCCGAGCTTCCCCAATTCAGCCGCAAATCCCCCACACTCCGATCTTGCAATTCGAGAAGAGATGGCCGGCGGGGAAGGGATGGAGGGCGAGCAGGGGGGTCAGCTGCGGCGCGGAGCGAGAAGGCAGAGGAGATGGAGAGGACTGGTGTGGGGAAACGGGAGGGAACCCTAGAACTCTGTATTTTATACACCGTTGTGTCGCCGCGCCAAAAACTTTTGCCAGGATTTTGATGCGCGCCAAAATCCGGTTTCCACTATTTCTCGCCATTGAAAATGGTTTTTTTTTCAGAGCCTTGCCAAACAGGGCATTCATGGTTGTCCCGTCGAGGTACAGCTGGATTAGATGGAAGTATTCAATTGTCGGTCGACGTACGTAATCTATGACTAGATCTTTGGAGCGCTGCCATGTGGGCCGCCTAGCTAGTAGAACAAAAGGTGGAATGACAATAAAAAATCTGATGCAAAATTGGATTTCGAGATTTGTGAAATCGAAGTTTAAACCGGAGTTTTTGTTTTGCAAATTAGATACTGGGTTCGGTAAAGTTTACTCGTGAGAGGGTATACAGGAGAGAAGAGAAGAAGAGGCGACGGCAAACCTATCTAGGGTTCCTTCCCTCCGCCGGCGAAGCCACCGATCCCGTCTCTGGCGTTCTTAGGGTCTTGGAGACGTGGCGGACCACGGCCTCTTGTCGGCGGGAGGTTTCAGTGTTTTATTTAGACTATTTTCAGTATCTTCTTCAGGATGTTGAGGCGACGACTATGTCCCGAGGTCAGAATAAGGTTCTTCCCGCCCTATTCTCGCTCTGGTGGTGCGTCTAGCATCAGTGGAGGGCGCGTGGAGTCATGTGTCTGATGGTTTCCTTAGGATCCAGTCATTTTTCGTATGTGTGTTTTGAGGTCAGTCTCTTCCGATCTACGTTGTTTATCTTTGGCGATGATTGCTGCTCTAGTGCGCTGGTCCTTTGGCCTTAGCACGACGACTTCCTGTTCGTCTAGTACAACAAGCTCTACTACAACAAGCTTTGTCCAGCTCCGGTGATGGAGGGACGAGGACGACGGCGCGCCTTCGGCTCGTGCTAGTGTTTGTAGTCGTCGCTAGGTGGTCCAGTGACCTATTTGTAATTTTTATTACTTTTAGGACTTTTTATACTACTGTTAATGATTATTAAATCGGTGGAATTTCGCAAAAAAAAGAATGTTTGTTGGAATGACCGAGACATCGAGCTAGATTATGGTGTTCCTCGGTCAAATCTGGGATGAAAAACACGATCCGATCGGCCCGGCCCGACCAGCCCCGGTCAGGCCAAAGTGTGTCATCGGGCTTAGGTTGAGCCTAACGGTCAGGCGGGACCGGGCTATGGGCCCGAGAAAATGGCATGATCGGGTGTCTGGAAATTTCTTGGGCCTTTTAGGTTTTGAGCCGAACTCAGGCTAGGATATTTAGCATCGGGATTTCTTGGCACGGGTCGGTTCGAGAAATGCCCACATATACCTTAGGTTAGGGGCTGCGATACAATATAGTGATTTGTGTGCATATCCTTGTGTGAAAGTCGTGGTACACAAAATAAGGTTAACTCGTTTAACGTGACATATATCTATGTGAGATAGATGAAGGGGAATCATCTCGACAAATCACTCAGACCACTTAAGGTAAGGTCACCTCAAAACTCCCGTTCTACTAGCGAGTTAAGTGTTTCGATTAGCGACTCAACCACATAAGGTAAAAGGGACGCAATGCTCCTCTTCCCTCGTTGTCGTTTCGGAGCCTTACTAGGTCCATCATAACCAAATTCCTTCTTTCAAGCCTTCTTAAATCTCTCCTTAAGCTTATTTCAAGTGAGAATAAGTGGCTTACATGTCCACCTAGAGATTTACCTATGTTAAGGGTTCTTCTAAAATGACAAATACCACATTTTATGTGGTAGGTATGAGTTGGTAGACTTTGCCGGGTGGGCAAGTAGGCAAGTTGCCAGGAACATAATCAACGAGATGAGGTCCATTTGAAGTGGCACTATAACAAGCCCACTTATCTTATGAGAATAGATCGTAGAATGGCAGAGATAATCTGAAGATGTCTACTGACATTTGAGATCTATCAAATTACTAATAGCTTGTTCAAAGTACGTGTGTCTCTTGGTCCATGAAAATGGATGTTTATTGTAGTAGTACCAAGTGACTTTGATTACGGACCTCTTTGATTTAGAGGAATTTCACAAGAATTTTAGTTGACCCTAACACATAGAAACTTTTCCTATGAAAGGCCTTTAGACCTTAGGGTTGAAGCCACCAAATTATTTTGGAGTTCATTTCTAGCTGAGAGACGAGCCATCTCGACTCGATTCCACTCCAAGAATCATGTCACCTAACACCATACCTATGAATAGTGTAAAGATGTGGCATGTTGCTACAGAGGCTACATGTAGTGACCCAACACACCGCTTCATATTGTAGTACGCAAATCGTCGGTATAACACTCATGGAACACCGTTTCACGAACATTACACCCAACAAAGTAATACAACAAAAACATCGCAGATTCAAGGTAGGACTATATTATTCATATTCAGATCCATACAAAAGATCTACGGAACCTCCATGGCACAATGAGGTTTTTCGGGAAAGTTCCTGTCAATCGAAAATCCAGAAAGAGCAACTAGTAGATTAGTCTAGAACAAGATCTACCTCTCGTGTAGCTGTCTGAGCCATGACCGTGCGGCGCCGGTTAGGTGTAGCTGCAGGCTCTGCATTACGATGGTTGTGGAGCCACCTTGTAACTTGATGGTGGCCAGATAATCTGCTAGCCAAGCTTCGGGTTCCTGCAGGCCATCGTACTTCTAGCGATCATGAGAAAGTTTAAAATCCTTAGGCATTGGGGTCTTGTGAACCCATAGGGTAAAGCAGTTGTCTCCGCATAACTCATAATCGTCTTCGATGTCGCCATTGTAGTATCTTCAGCTACGGCCTTCATCCCTTGACCCGTCGTTCTTGTGTTATGTGAGGTTGTTTCGCGGCTCAGAGCCGGAGAAGTGCACCCAATGTGGTGACTGAGATCTTCGAGTGTGTCCCACCTGCTGAGGGCAGCTGCGACGGCGTCGGGATCTGTCGGGTTGATATATGACTCCTTGTTCTGTCCGAGCGAGGGATGCGCCCACCATACCGATATTCATTAGAGTGGATCAATGGAGAGCTGCACGGGGATAGTCGGATGCTGGTTGAGTTGTGAGCAAGTATGTTTGTGCAGCAACAATTGCGGCTTGAGTTATTTTTGCTTCGATGTGCCTTATTGTATCTACCGACATGAACGACAAATCGAGGTCTCTGGTCAGTTTGTTTCTTTCACCTTCGGGGATATCTAGTAGTCTCGAGGCTCCTATCCTTGGCTACGCTCCTCCGGTTACGCTTCCTGATCCCCAGGTAGAGCTTAGCTGAGCCCACCGAAGGCTAGATTCATCAGCTATCTTTTTATTTCGTCGATTTGCCTTTGCATCCTTAGCAAGTCCCTCTTTTTGTGATGAAGCAAGTATTGGTATGCTAGTAAATCTTCGTGCGTGGCCTCGACCGTCATTGGGACTGCCGCCGAAATTGCTGCCCTTGATTTTTGCCATGCTTCGGCTGGTAACCGGAGAGTTTGCTGCTCGCCTCTGTGTGGTTCTTCTCCTCCCGGGATTATGCGGTTTTTCGTCGGGTCTCCTTCATTTTCGTGATCCCCCGCATTTCTATTCGATAAGTTACCATTAGGATCAAGGGTAGGGTTACCGTTGGAGTCGAGTTGCGTTGAGGTTTCCTCGATGATCACGCACAATTGGTGGTACATTATATATGAACTAGTAACATCATCGTCGGGTCCGAGGGAGACACTGTCTAGGGGATCAGTGAAATCCAAGGATTTCTGTTATGGGTAGATTTCAACCATCCTGATTCTAAAGTCGATACTTTCACCACTTTCTTCGGGTTCCGTGTTTATCAGGCTTGATCCACGTGGCGAAGTTAGCTAAGAGTCTGACCCGAGGGAGAGATCATTGTAAAGACCATCAAGATCCCCCAGATATATTGTGTTTTCAGTGTTTTCTTCATCTTTCTCTGCCTGGAGTGTAGCTTTTGCGGTTGATCCGACAGATGATGTAGGTATCGCCGTAGGCGCAGACTTTTCGACTGACGGTCTCGATGAGATCGGAGCCGAGAGGTGCGGTTCTTTGGGTTCCTCTACCTGAAAGTGGAAACTTCCGATGATGAGATCAGATCCGCCGTTGAAATCGGCGGGTACCGAGACAGGGGTGGACGGGCGTGGTGCCGCTTCTGTTGGATTGCTTCTTGATGAAAAGGGGTCCGCCAAATCCATGATTCTAGCGTTCAAGTTTCCCACAAACGACACCAATTGACGAGGGGTAACCTCGGTAATGCCTATAGTTATGGACTTAGGGTTTTGTGAAAAAGAGAATGCTAGGGATTTCGTTGGATGTCAGGCAAACAAGGGAGTCAAAGTCGCTTGATTATCGATGGACAATACTATTACAGATTGCTTGGGAGTTTTTATGGTACCTCTCTGTTGGCTTCTCCCAGCCTATACATAATAGGTCAGGTCCCAAAGCCATATACGGATATGTTACATGTTTACGATTACAACACCAACACAACATCGGTTCCTATTTCCTTATCTAATACAACTAAGGCTTCCATCGGATGCTTCTTGGGCCTTCATCTTGAGTCTTCATGGGTTGTGAGCCTTTATACAGCCAGGGTAGCGAAACATAAGCACCCGAGTAATCATACTCATGTCATGAACTATCTCTACAATTAAGGATGACTATTGCTTTATCAGCAATGTTCTAATGGTATGGTATTTATCATTGGGGAATGTATCATATCTATGTTTAACCTGATCTCCACCATCACTTTTGGTAGTATCTGACTCTATTGCCTACTTTGCTCATGTCGTTTAGTCCCAGCTCCTTGTAGTGGTTCTCCTTTGTCGTATTCTTGGTTTGGGATAACGTTTATAACTTACCAAAGTATAGCAGGGATAAGAAGATAGTTTTAGTACAATGTACTTAGAAAGTTCTAAATATGTGGTTGTTTGATATACTATCAACATCCGTGGATAAGAATCCTAGACTTATGCAAGTTTACAAAAAGGTTTTTTAGAAAAACTATGTTCCTTTCCTTGTTGTGATTGTAATCCTTTCCAAGGATAAGGAGTAACATGTCACATTTTACACACTCCCGAGAGGTGTGTTACTCTACACACAAACATCTTTAGCCTTGTTCCACGGCCTGAGTATATCCATCGTTCACATTTCCATAGGTATGGCACCCAATATAAAGACAAGCCAATCACTAGCCTTCTCCATGACCCCCATACCATTTGAAGTGAGATTCGGTCCAATACCTACACTTGATTGTCATCCCTTCTAATACGCTTACATTGTCATCCTATAGTACAAGATGTGGACATTACGCGCTCTCTTCCGATGATCTCCTTTTCGGATCACAACCCGACTTTAGCATACAAAGACAGACGAAAGCGAGAAGGTTTAACTGACTTCCCTGTCTCATTCCAGGATTTTTGGTCACCATGGTTTATATGGCACAATTATCACTGTCTACATTTGTTATAAATCCTAGATGTATTTTCCCGATATGATGGAATATTCACCACATGGATTCCCAACTATGTATTCCAACCATGGTTCCATCGCCCACCATTTCATAGTTCATTTATGCATTATTTAAGTTTTGAATCCTTTGATAATGAAGTACTTTTTGAAAATTATTTCTTGTAAAATAACTTAAAGGATATGAAAGATTTAACTTGTCTTCTAACTACAAGATTATGCAATCAGCATCTTCTATTAGTTGGAAGATCCAAATTTGGAGAATAGCAACATTGGTCCGGTAAGAACTAATGTTTAAAATATTATCAATATGCTATTATGCATAAGGTATGATATGCAAGCGTTCTAATCCCTTAGTACTAATTCCCCTTTGGGTTTCCTTTAAGGATTTGACTAAGGTTCGGGTTGGTGATTTCTTAAGGATTTGTGCTAGGTTTAAGTTTACTTCATCCATTATATAAGGTTTAAGTAATTGATAATCTCACTAAAATTTCCATATTATAATAAGTAAATTCATAATTACATTTAACTAGTAATAAATGTTATTTATGGTGTTTTCTCAAGTAGTTTAGGACCTAAGGAAAATAAATCATTTTGACTTTCTTTATTTAGAAAAAGTAATAACTTTTGAATAAAATATTTTCTTTTAGGATTATATTTTTAGGTTACTATCTTAAATGTGAAAAAAACTAAATTCTTATTTTAAAACATTGTTTTATTATTAGTTTTGAACTTCTTTTTATGTGATATTGTTTCATTTTAGATGATATGGTGGTATTTTTATTTCTAAAATTTTAAAGGAATACTTATCTTTCCTTATGTAATTCACTTGTAAAATTAGAAGAATTGTTGTTTTCTATGATTTTCCAATGAGAATATGATTTTTAAAGTATTTTATCAATTTCATATATCATTTATATATTATTGGGATTTATTATTATATTTAATTTCTACTTATGACACAATATAATTTTTATAGAATTTTATATTGTTTAATGGATAATATTATGATATGTACTCATTTAGAAAGATAAATAAAGTCCTATTTGTCTCCTATTTAAATTTTTATTTGGTTATTTTGGATTTTCTTTAAATTTGAATTTAAAAAAGTGTATGTGAGGGTTTTACTTCTTCTTAAATTTTCATTCCACATAAGTGTATGATATTATGATGTAGTTTGATAGATATTATTTTTTGGACATTTTGATATATTATTTGTATTTTTCCAAGCTAGGATGAATTTGTTATGAATATTCTACGTTTAAACCATTTTCTATTTTTTTTAATAAAATGAGCTTTACACACGTGGAAAACTAACAGTCAGTGACATGTGGGTCCCTAGACAGGTCAGCATCCACATGACCAAGTTGATATTTTAATATGTTTTCCATCAAAGCTAACTCAATCAATATGACTAACTAGTGGGCCTAGGTCCACGTTGGCGACCATGTGGAGAAGGACTGGGTCGAACTGACAAGTTGGGTATATGGATGATGTCAGCTCGTAGGTGTTGTGATGACTACATGGCGGAGCAACAGTGGTGCCTCTAATATTAGGCAACCTAGCACGCGCGGCTTGTACCATTCGACGCATGATAGGATGACGAGTCGAATGCACTACTGAAGGGTTCCGTAGCAGAAAACAAAAAAATTCCTACGTTGGAACTCCCTAATACCCAAGATTTATCTATGTAGTAATGCAGTAACGACCGGAGCGTATAGAATACATAACCTTGTAGATCGTACGCGGTTAACGTTCTGAGGAGAATGTAGTTGAAGTAGACGAACTCGCGGCTGACCTCAAGGTCGCGATGCTCCTCGCAGGTCACCCTTGCTCATTCTTCAACGTGTAGTAGCTCCAGCTCACGATATCCAAGGTACCACAAGTGTGGCCCCTCGCGGTTTCGTACACATAAAGTGTACGATGACGACCTCCGACTCCTTGATCCCTGCTGAGAGTGCGGAAGTAGATCTCCGGCTTGGAATCCCTACAACGCAATGACGTGTTGCGGGTGTGCCGTCTCTTGTGCGAACAATCCTTTCTCGGGACCATGCTAACGTGTAGAGAGAGAGGGAGGAATTTTCTAAGGAAAATGCCTTAGAGACAATCAATTGTGTTGTGTTTATTCCCACCCATGGACACCCCTTTATGTAGGTGGAGGGGGTGTGCCCTTCCCTTTGGGTTTCCCAAGTGGGACTAAACAAGGGAGAGAGGGGGAGGCGCCATGGACCCTTAGGCCACCATGGGCCAGCCGGCCAGGGGTGGGCCCCACCCCGCGCACAGCCCTAGGCTGGCCGGGTGGGCCCCTTGAAGTGGCTAGGCCTTGGTCCTTCCCTCCCGCGGTTTTTCCTCATGGGCCCTTTTTTCCTAGGAAGTTAGGCCCATTAATAGAATATCCTTTCAAATTAGATTTTAATATTATATTTAATATTTATTACATTAATTAATATGTAAATACATATTATAAAATCCGATTTGACTAGAAACACCTTTCGGTTCCCTTTCGATTTCCTCCGAACGCATTCGGAACTTTCCCAGAACGATTTCGGTTCTCTCACGGAACTTTTTCGATTTCCTTTTCTCTTTCATATGGTGATTCCAACTTATAGAGGATCTCTAGCCCATCGTACCCTTAAGTATATTTCCCTATGACTCGGGAATGGCACAGATATGATCTCCATCAATAATCAATAGCGGGACCGGGATGCCCATAATGACCCCTATGCATTCCACGATGATAATGTCGTTTGAACCGTAAACATCGTTTCCCATTCCCTTTGCCACATGATACCTAGTTCACCCGAGATTTGATCTACGTATCTCCATACCTTTGTTTGATCTTGCTATCGATGAACTGTTTTTCTCGTTCCTATGCCGTTGCATTCCATGACCCAGTCACACGCTTGCAAGCTTCGTTAATGCAACATCACCGAGATGTCCACAAATGTATCTATCTGTTACATGGATGGGCAAATACTGGTCTTGATATGTACTCCTCTACACGCCCTTTCGGAAACCTGAGTGGCACCTTTTTGGTCATCCAGTCATGGAATGATACTTGATAACCATCTAAGCTCCCTCTAGAACGGTGATTTGCATTATCTCATAGTCTAAGGATTAGGTTGCGAGATTTCCTTAGTTTATCATTAATGGTAAACTTTGTAACTAGATCTCATTATGATACAACTTGTTGGGTTGTTTGTCTATCACATCATTTAACTAATGACATGACCTCATTATCAATTGGCATAAATGCCTATGATCTCGAAACCCTATATCACCCTCATGACCAATGAACTAGTTCGCTAGAGGTAACTAGAGACTTGGTTTGTTTACATACCACACGTGCATTAACGTTTCGTATTAATACAATTATAGCACAGTATGAAATGTACTATGAACATAAGTGATACATCAAACAATACGCTTTATTATTTGCTTCTAGGGCATATCTCCTTAAGTCCCCCACTTGCACTAGAGTATAAATAATCTAGCTCGCATCATAAACCATATCACATATGCGTTTATTGATCATGCATGCTTATAGAAAACGTCATATCCATGTTATGTTTTACCAGATCATTATGTCTTTGCAAATCGTTATTGTCTTCCTAACTTTGATATTCATACCATTATCTCATAATGGGTTGAAGTATTCGTTTGGCGATAAAGTGAGACTTTGTTTCTAATGTTTACAATGACGGTCGCTTTCACTGTTGTCACATAAACTTTGAAACACACTTTGCACTCCTTTGTGTATGTATAGCAGTTATGGCCACAGAGTGAGGTCGATTTCCAGGAGCCAGCAGTGACGTTAGATCAACCACAACAAGCTTTCTCATGGGCATTGTGCCCTGGGACACACACTCTATGTAAAGACGAACTAGTCCCGCCACAACAATATACATCACGTTAGATGGTATCCTTATACCTATACTTCTATATCTATGTAGATCCTGGTGCATGAATTACAACTATGTGTCTTACTTTGCTTCTTGCCATTTAAGGAGAAACTTAATTCTTGTTCAGTGATTAACTCAAGAATCACTTAAAGACATGTTCTTATTTTAAGAGCTTGTCCTTCCAACCAAAACCTCGGGTCATATTCATCGAGTATACAATACGCTTGTATGGAAGAACCTATGACTGAGGCATAGGAGATGCAACACATCTCTTTCTTTCTTTTAACCATGGTTGTAATACTAAGACTAACTCAATGCTTCATACAAGTAAGAACCTCTTTATTTTCCTTGTTCCATTCTGAACTACTTCAGAATCTTATCTAGTATATTCTGAACATCTTCACAATCAAGTCCAGGAAGCATTCATCTATGATGTTTATTAAACTTACCAATCTATCTTGATAGATCTCATTGTTTAATAACTTGTTCAACTTCATTTATATTTACTAACTTAAATGCTATCAATACCAATCACATCATTCATATATGTTGTCCACATATCTCAGAATGATTTCACGCTCCCACTCAAATATGACATCCATATATGAGATCCAGGGATTTCACTTAGCCCCCACTCAAAATATGTCTACTACATATTAAGATTTGGCCAAGCTACTTAGCTCCCACTCAAAATATGTCCCTTACATATTAAGATTTGGCCAAGCTAATTTGATCCCACTCAAATGCAGGTCCTCTTGATAATCTTGGACATTCCAAAATTCTTTGATCATCATCAAATTGAGAATTCCAACTACGAGATTCCAATATCCATATATTGCTGGTGTAAATACAATAGACTCAAGCATCACTACATTTTAGTCAATTCCTTGAATTTGTCCATATTTTGTGACAAATCGAGCTTTACTTCTCCATTAAGTTTCATTTCCATATTGTGACTTTGAAGTCATTCAGAAATATCGAGTAAACTTCTTTAGTTAATAAGATCAAGCAACATATTACTTTGCAATCTTAAATGTAACTTAATATAAGATTGACTCCTGGTCATTTCTCGCACTTAGGTTCATCACGCTTCTTTGTAATTCGTAGGTATGTCTTGTTCATAAACATGACAAGTGAATGATATATTTCCACGAACTTCCAGAGTATATATTGTTGAACCTTACTTTCTTTAGTAAAAGTATTCACCGAAACTTAATGATCATTATCATTAGTTTCTCCTCTATTTGTAGAGTTTGGTTTCACGAAACAAATTTCGCTGTGTTACTCAACAATCAGGAGGTAAGGTTAAATACCTTGTTTTGATCATTTACTCTCTTCCACCTGTATCTTCATCAAGACACATCAACTCTGGACAACATCAGGTTTGCCCCTTGTGGAACATGTATTCATAGTTGCCTAAGAATATGCTATAAAGACTTGTTTATTCACCACGATTTCGAATTATCGAAACCTCTAGAAACTCAAACATGCCATAACTCTTGTGGTGTTGTTTCCACGAATCTTTAGATGTTCCTTTATATGTCAACCAAGTGTTTGCTCACTCTAACTCTAAAGATAACTATAACCCTGATAAGAAATAATATTATACCCTTTGTATCTAATACATGATGATTATGATATTTAGACATTTCAATAGACTTTGAAATTGCCCTATTATCATAATTTGTGAAACCTCTTTCACATGTACTTTTATGCTAAAATTAAAATAAATACTTTAGTCATGTCGATCTAATCAAAGAGACTTTTGTATTCTTGTTAATTCAATATCCTCCTTCACTTTGAAATCTTTTGAACAATTGAAAACAATTTCAAACTTATGTTTCATTAAGTAAATACTCATATTCACTTAAATCCATAATGAAGTATGTAATGATTTCCACTATTTGTTGAAAATACGATACATCATTATGCATAAAGTTCAACATTTCTTCGCATATCACCGTTTTACTAGAATGCGGAGTTTTAGTCATTCTGTCCAACGAGGCATGGTTTTGCAAAGTCTCTAGATTAAGCATCTAAGACCCCGATTTATAATGAAAAACATGCAATAACCAAAATGACTTAAACTATAGTGTCATGTCATCATTAAACTTTGGATATCTTTTAGCATTCAAATCCTTTATAAATGTTTAATATATTATCATTAACATAGTGATGAGAATAACTCATCTATAATCGTAATGTGGCCATAAAGGTATTATTCATAAGAATAGTACAACTGGCTTGTAACTTATTCATATGAACAATCGTCTCGCCAAAAGCAAGACACACAAACAAGGATTACAAAATTATATTCAAGTCTACTAATCCAAATAATAAACCTTTGAGGAAAGGGGTGATGTCAGCCATCAACTATTTTGCTTACCGTCATCAAGCCACATTGCCTCAGTTCCAGCAATTCTTAAGCAGACCATCATGTTTTCACAAAACGGGACAAGTTATCCAATAGTTATGTAAACTGCAACGAGTTTTGCAAGAATTACATTTATAACTTTGTATATCTAACATATACCCTTTTTCATTCCTGACCTCGATTGCAATCAAGCCCTTCTGAGAGTTCATAACTCTAATGCACGATTGCTAAGTGTTTCTCCAAATATTCTCTTTCCCATCCATCATGGAAGAAAACTCATCCAATGGCTCATACTTTATGTGCCCAATCTTGCAGAATACAAGATTGTAATCCAACTCTCCATCGAATGGAGAATGGCTTTTTGGATGATTACAGAGAACACACAAACATTGTGGAGTCATCGGATTATCTCCTAATGGTCATTATATCAAGAATATAAGATCACTTTTTACGAGGATATCCCTCAGGCATGGGTATTAATCTATGAAGTTGTACCCTTTTGCTAAGTTCCATATCAAGCAATAAATTTCCCATGGTCGCAAAGGACCTCAATGGGATAGGCCATTATCTACTAAGATATTTGCAAACAGACATCTAGACTAAGTTCATAACATGAGTTCAATCCTAATTGAGCTCCCACTAAAATTGTCATTCCCTGGACGATTTTAGTGATCACACGATCCTAATCCGTTACAACACCCCCAATCATCACGGTCGGCAATGTAGTTTAAAAGGTAGACATTCCCCAATGTTAATCACATCAACCATGTGACTCATGCTCGACCTTTCGGTCTCTTGTGTTCCGAGGCCATGTCTACACATGCTAGGCTTTCCAAATCTAACTTGTGTGTATCCGCAGTGCATCATGGCTTATACCCACTGTATGCGAACATAGATATGTCTAGCCCCCAATCATCACGGCCGGATTCATAACGGCGAACTTTCTTGGTGGTGCACACACAAGGGGAACACTATCATTGGAATTATATAGGGATTATCTTATTTGCTACCATTGATTATCTAATACTAGCATATAATAAGATGTAAATCAGGTATCAACATCACATGTATATTGTGATATGATATGGTCCTTCTTCTTGCACCTTGATCTCCATCAAGCACTCCGGCATGATCTCTATCTTGCCCCTGGTTTGACGCCAAGTCCACGACGCCACCACCCGGTCGTCCATCAGAATGATGGATATTACTATACTGCTTAGTAACATAAAAGTAAACTACTTTACCTTCGTAACGACCAATACCATATAATAACACAAGCCCTCCTTCAAAATAAGGTTAGACGCCTCTACTTCATCTTTGCAAGTTTTATGTGGTTGTTAGGGCTTTCGCAATAGAACCGTTTCTAATCTACGAACTTTCCAACCACAACATGGATCCAACAGTTGTCTCTACTACACCCCTTTCGGGGCCCTCCGTTGTAAATGCTATATCAACTATTGAATGAGAGACAGACACCCGCTAGCCACTTATATGGAATAAGCCGTATGTCGAGCGTGGAACTAGTCTCGCGTATGAATACGCGTAAGGTCGGTCTGAGCCGCTTCATCAAACAATGCCACGATATAAACAAGTACACATTAGAGGGTAAAAACTAAGGGATCAATGCCCGTACAATACTTGTGCGTACTGGCCGTACAACACTCCTACGCATAGATCGGCTCTGATACCACTGAAGGGTTCCGTAGCAGAAAACAAAAAATTTCCTATGTTGGAACTCCCTAACGCCCAAGATCTATCTATGTAGTAATGAAGTAACGACCAGAGTGTATAGAATACATAACCTTATAGACCGTATGCGGTTAACGTTCCGAGGGGAACGTGGTTGAAGTAGACGAACTCGTGGCCGACCTCATGATCGCGATGCTCCTTCCAGGTCACCCCTTGCTCCTTCTTCATCGTGCAGCAACTCCGGCTCACGACATCCAAGGTGCCACAAGTGTGTCCCCTTGCGGTTTTGTACACATACGGTGTACGATGACGGCCTCCGACTCCTTGATCCCTGCCGGGAGTGCGGAAGTAGATCTCCGGCTTGGAACCCCTGCAGCGCAACAGCGTGTTGTAGGTGTAACGTCTCTTGCGTGAACAGTCCTTTCTTGGGACCATGCCAACGCGTGGAGACAACTATGTAGAGAGAGAGAGGGAGGAATTCTCTAAGGAAAATGCCTTAGAGAACATCTCAATTGTGTTGTGCTTATTCCCACCCATGGGCACCCCTCTATATAGGCGAAGGTGTGTGTGCCCCCCTTTGGGTTTCCCATGTGGGACTAAACAAGGGAGAGAGGGGGAGGCACCATGGGCCAGCCGGCTAGGGGTGGGCCCCACCCCGCGCATAGCCCTAGGCTGGCCGGTGGGCCCCCTTGAAGCGGCTAGGCCTTGGCCCTTCCCTCCCGCGGTTTTCCCTCATGGGCCTTTTTTCCCTAAGAAGTTAGGCCCATTAGTGGAATATCCCTTCAAATTAGATTTTAATATTATATTTAATATTTATTAAATTAATTAATATGTAAATACATATTACAAAATCTGATTTGACCCGAAACACCTTTTGGTTCACTTTCAATTTCCTCCAAACGCATTCGGAACTTTCCCGGAACGATTCCGGTTCTATCACAGAACTTTTCCGGTTTCCTTTTCTCTTTCATATGGTGATTCCAACTTACAGAGGATCTCTAGATCATCGTACCCTTAAGTGTATTTCCCCACGGCTCGAAAGTCGCACAGACATGATCTCCATCAATGATCAATAGCGGGACCAGGATGACCCATGTGCATTCCATGATGACAATATCATTTGAACCATAAACACCGTTTCCCATTTCCTTTGGCACATGATACCTAGTTCACCCGAGATTTGATCTATGGTATCTCCATACCTTCGTTCGATCTCATTACTGATGAACTTGTTTTCTTGTTCCCATGCCGTTGCATTCCGTGACCCAGGCACACGCTTGCAAGCTTTGTTAATGCAACGTCACCGAGATGGCCACAAATGTATCTATCTGTTACATGGATGGGCAAATCCTGGTCTTGATATGTACTCCTCTACATGCCCCTTTGGAAACCTGGGTGGCACCTTTTTGATCATCCAGTCACGGAATGATACTTGATAACTATCTAAGCTCTCTCCAGAATGGTGATTTGCATTATCTCATAGTCTAAGGATTAGGTTGCGAGATTTCCTTAGTTTATCATTAATGGTGAACTTTGTAACTAGATCTCATTATGATACAACTTGTTGGGCTATTTGTCTATCACATCATTCAACTAATGACATGACCTCATTGTCAATTGGCATAAATTCCCATGATCTCGAAACCCTGGATCATCCTCATGACCAATGAACTAGTTCACTAGATGTAACTAGAGACCTGGTTTGTTTACATACCACATGTGTATTAACGTTTTGTATTAATACATTTATAGCACAGTATGAAACATATTATGAACATAAGAGATACATCAAACAATATGCTTTATTATTTGCTTCTAGGGCATATCTCCTTTAGCTACCTCATGGACCTAGGGGGCCATTGGCAAAAGTGAAGACCACCGCTTACCGTGGCGGTGACCCACCAGACAACTATGAATTCTACTTTAGGCCTAACCTCATCATTAACTAAGAGTACTGGAAGACGTGCAAGCTCGCGTTGGGGTTCATAGCCTAGCTACTTATGAGACCCTAGCGCATGGCTTAATAGGAATGATAGGATACCCATACCAACAATTTGCAACTTCTTTTTGGGGCTCATCTTCAAAAGAACTCTAAGTTAAGCGTGATTGGTGACATGGGTATGACTTACTGGGTTCCCATAATTGGTATACCTGGTATGTATCTAAACCATGGCCCATACGGTCCACAAGAAGCCGAGAGTCCTGGAAGCATCTGAAGCCCAAGAACTAAACATGTTGATCAAGGGGAAAAGTCTAAACCGACATAGTAATAGAGTTGTACTTCTAACTTGTAATCGATCCGTCCTGGACTCTGAGACCTAGCCTCTCATATAAGGCTAGGAGGAGACGATGTAGGGGGCACCATATCTCTAAGTGAAACACAACCTATCGTGAGTTAGATTGCACCTAGCAAATCGGCAACCCTGTAATCATCTTCCTCAATAATCAGATAGGACATCGACTTCCTTGTTTTTCTGATAGGCTGACGAAATCATGAGTGCTCTCTTTCCACAAAACCCTAAGTCCATAACCATGGGTATTACTAAGGTTAACCCTCGACAATTGGCGCCATTTGTGGGAACTCTGAGCACTAGAGTCATGAATTCGATGGCTCCATGTTCACCAAGAAGCAACCCGATGATTGAGGTTAGTGAGGTCCACTACGATTCCACCGATCTTGATCCGCGCTCGCCTACCCCTCTTCCGGCCTCCGACAACTTCGACCGAGAGACAGATCTAAAGATCGGGTGCTTCCACTTTCGCATCAAGGCGGTGGAAAACCTCTACCTCTCGACTCTGATCTACTCATATCTGCCGGCTGCAATTACAACACCCACAGAAACACCAGTATCTTCTATCGGCTCCACTGGAAGGGCCACCTCACGCTCAATTTTTTTTTAAACAGTTGCGGCCACCCCACGGATCTGGGGGATTTGGCTGATCTCTATGACGGTCTCTCCTTCAGATCTGACTCTGAGCCACCATCACCTCACAATATGGACCATACAAGGGGTGAATCTAAAAAAGCATCGACTCCGGGATCAAAAAGTCTGACTCGTACTCAGAACAAGACCCGTGGGATTTCACCCGTCTCCAAGATAGTGTCTCCTATGATTCTGACATGACATGGGTATACCCTACATGTACTTGAGTTTGGCATATACGGTCCAGATACGGCAGAAGCCCATGGCGTTACCAAGGCCCAATACAGGATTCAGGTGACCCCCGGAGACTCCGATTGCTTGCAATGCAAGAAGAAGCTTAAGGTAGAAAGTTCAAAGGGACGAACCCTAATCTGTAACCGACTCGACCTGGTACCCGAGACCTGGCCTATCTATATAAAGGCTAGGAGGGGCGGCAAGGAGGAAAATCACAACCCTAGTTTCCACAACCATCGCTAGATTGCATCTACGCACCCCTGTAACTTTCGACTCCCTCGGTAATTCCAAGAGCAGACAAGCAAGAGTAGGGACCTCTACGTGGCCTGAACCTGGGTAAACCTTGCATCCCTGAGTGCTTGTTTGCTAGCTGATTGATGCCTCCAGTGCTCCCTCCTTCTCCAAAACTCAAGTCCATAACAATGCGCATTGACGAGTTAAACCCTCGTCAATTGGCGCCGTCTGTGGGAATTGGGGGTGCTGATGTCGCAGCTTCTTCGGCCTCATCAACCGTGATCTACAACTCAGCAACAGTGGAGATTCGCCAGCTCTTTGGCGCTTTCGACTTCACTGTCCACACGCCGGCCACTCGCCCGGCTTTCGAGTCCTTGGGCGATGGGATCAGCCTGGCGATCGGGAGCTTCCGCTTCTAGGTCGGTCAACTGGGCACGTTTCGCATGCCCGACCAGCCGACGGCACCCGCGATTGCTCCAGCATCATGGTTCCCGCCACCAATCGGCACCCTCAGTGAGCTCAATGCCCCGACAACAGCTGGGAGCACGGATAGCAACAATAATCGCGAATCCGATCTGGGTGGCTTGGCCACAGAAGATGGAACCTACGGCTCCGGGTCTGAAAGTTGTGGGAGCAGCAGCTTCCCCAGTCACTTCATGTTCGCCGTCATCAACACGGGCGACACCAGCGTCAATCGCGAAAACACCAGCACCAACACTGGACCGACCAACGGCGGTATACTAGGCGCAAACAGTGGCCCCACCAATGGCGGCCCTACCAACGATGCGCCCACCAACAACGGGACAGGAGGAGCACCGCACCTCACGACGAATGAGAACACCGGCGAGCGCGTGCAGATCCACCTCAATGACAACGAGTGGCCCCGCTGTCGAGAAGCTCTACGGGGCAACCCTCTACCTCCTAACTCATCGCATGAGATGCTGATGGGCTACCATTGGCTGCTGAAGGAAGAATTCAAATGCCAGCAGTAGGTGATCGTGCAACTCGACGCGCGCAGAAAGGCGGCAGATGAGTCGAGCCTTCGACGAGCTTAGCTCTCCTCCCACGGAGGATCCTCCTCCAAGGGAAACAAGTACCTGGCCAACAAAAGACGATCTCGACTGGCCCACCTCACCGACCAAGAGCGTGTAGAAGCCGCGAAAGTCCTCTACTTCGGCTCTATGACGGTGGATACGCGGGGAAACATGCTCCCGAAGATGCCGCAAGCTGCGGTGACAGCGGCCATCATGTACCTCCTCAACAACCAGCCACCAGCTGGAGATCCGCGAGCTGCCATGCACCGATCTATGATCGTGGGCCTGGGGCTAATCGAGGCCACCCTCGACAAAGATCCAACACCAGAGCCAAAGAAAAGCAAGGCTCTGGCCAAATACTACTACTCGTACTCCTCCAGCGACAACAACCACGATCTGTCACGGCGACGTCGCTCATGGCTGCATGACCACGACTACGACGTGCATGATGACATCACGCAGCGCAAGGTCGACAAGATGCGGGTAAGACGCGCTCGTTCGACTGACTTGAAAGAAGATGAGACAGAGCTATGTGGCGCCAGATGCTTCAGTAGGGCCATCAGGCAGAAGCGAATGCCTAAGGGGTTCAAGCTCCCATCGGAGAACCCAAAATTTGGCGGTCTGCAGGACCCGAAAATCTGGTTGGAGGATCAAATCTCCTCCGCCAGGCTACACGGAGGAAGCTCAAGCACGACAATGCAATGCCTGCGGCTACAGCTGCAAGGCGCCACCCGCGCATGGCTCAATAATCTCCCGCGCGGATCAATTCGCAGTTGGGAAGAGCTGGTCTACAGCTTCGTGTGCAACTTTAAGGGCACTTACAAAAGGCCTGCATCAATCGAAGAACTAAGAGGCTGCCAGCAAAGGTCTGGCGAGTCGCTGCGCTCATACATCCAGAGGTGGTCCATCATCAAGAATTCCGTAGAAAACATCTCGGAGGACCGTGTAATCGATGCGTTCAACGGCGGCATTCGCCGTATAGAGCTTAGGGAGGATCTAGGCCGCTCGAAGCCCAAAACGATTGACCATATGATGGAAATCGCGAATCGGTGGACGGACAGAGAATATTCGGTACAAACCCGCACCTACTCTGACGATGACAACGACCTTGGGCGCAGACGCGACCGTCGAGGAAAACATCGAATGCACGTCTACAAGGACCGCGACAAAGTCAACATGGTCGCGGCTGGCTACGCCGACAAACGTGATGACAACCGCAACAACGGATATCACAGCGGGGGATACCGCGACGCTGGGAAAACCACGCAAGTGTGGCAACGCCGCATTGGCGAAGAGGCACCCGCAACATCCATCCAGGACAAACTGTCCAGACCATGCAACGTGCACTTCTACATCGACAAGCACGGCGGTAAGAAAAAGTCCAGCCACCTTCTAAAGGACTGTCGTGAGTTCATCAAACTCCACGAGGGCCTGGCCTAGATGAATCACGACACGATCAACCAGGGCTATGGAGCTGCCCCAGGCACTATGGCACATGGAGCTCCACCACCACCGCCTGGGCCACCACCACCCACAGCTGCGCCAGTCCAACATCATGGAGGTGAGCCGTACCCGCGAGCTGTGGGCAACATGGGGATGATCCAAAAAGGGCGCCCCTCCAATCAAATGTAGAAGGCAATCACTCACCAAGTCAATTTGGCGATAAACTCTCCACCTTCCACCACTGAGTACCTCGGTGGAAGAGAGTCCTGCATCACCTTCGACAAGCGCGATCACCCGCACCAAGTTCCTCGTCCAGGCCACTGTCCCCTCGTACTCAAGGCGCAGACCGGGGGCTTCGATATGAGTCGCGTCTTCATGGATGGCGGGAGCGACATCAACATCATGTTCGCAAGTACCTTGCGCGCGATGAGGATACCTTTGACATGCCTAGAAGTTTCAGACACGACGTTCCACGGCATCATCCCAGGGAAGGGCGTATACCCCTGGGCAAAATCAACCTCGACGTTATCTTCGGCACACCGCAAAATTTTCGGACTTTGAAGTCGTCGACTGACCCTCACAGTACCATTACATCCTCGGACGTGTCGCATTTGCGAGGTTCATGGCAGTACCACACTACGCCTATCTGCAAATGAAGATGCCAGGCCCAAACAACGTCATCACAATCAATGGAAGCTTCAAGAGGTCCGACATCTGTGATAGGGAATTCAATAGAATCTCCTAGTCCTTTGGCATGCAAGAGGAACTCGCAAAACTGAAGGAGTCGACAGACAGCAGTTTGCCTCCCCTGAGCAGGACAAGTTCACCCGACCTGTCCTTCGACTCGTCGATGCACACAAAGAAAGTCCAGGTCCACCCAACGGACCTGACCAAGATGGCCCTCATCGCCAACAACTTGAGTCCCGCATAGGAACTCGCGCTCGTCGAATTCCTCTGTGAGCATTGGGAAATCTTCGCCTGGTGTCCAACAAACATACCAGGGGTTCCCAGGAAATTCGCTGAGCACTCACTCAACGTGAATCCATACGCAAGGCCAGTCAAGCAGACAATATGGTGACTGTCTGAACCAAGAGCAAAAGTAGTCAGTATGGAGATCAACAGACTCCTCGATGCAAATTTCATACGCGAGATCAAGAAAAGTACCTGGCTCGCTAATACAGTGCTTGTGCCTAAAAAAGACACGGATATCCTGCGGATGTGCGTGGACTTCACCTCCTTGAATAAGCACTGTCCAAAAGATCACTTTCCGTTGCCACGGATCGATCAAATAATCAACTCCACTGCGGGATGTGAGCGCCTCTACTTCCTCGACGCCTACTCAGGCTACAATCAGATTCGAATGAAGGAGGAAGACCAGGAGAAAACGGCGTTTACAACGCCGTTTGGTGTGTTCTGCTACAACACTATGCCTTTCGGGCTAAAAAACACAGGAGCCACCTATCAGCGATGCATGCAGTCTTTCCTTAAGAACCAACTTGGTCGCAATATCCATGTCTACGTTGACGACATCGTCATCAAAACCAAAGAGGAAGCCACGTTAATCGACGATCTCCGCGAGACCTTCGCTAACCTCGACCGCTACCAGATCAAGCTCAATCCGGACAAATGCGCCCTCGGCGTGCCATCTAGGCAACTACTCAGGTATATCATCTCTGCGAGGGGGATCGAGGCAAACCCGAAGAAAATAAAGGCCATATTGGCCATGGAGAAGCCGAAGAACGTAAAAGGCGTCTAGCAGCTGGCTGGGCAAATCACGGCTCTCAGTCGAATGGGCAAAAAGGCACTTCCCTTCTACCAACTCCTCCACAAAGCTGACAAATTCGAGTGGACAGACGAGGCGCAAGAAGCATTCGAAGACCTCAAGCGTCTACTATCCACCTCGCCAGTACTGGTGACGCCTCGCGAAAAGGAACCACTACTGCTCTACATCTCCGCCACCAACCAGGTGGTTAGCACGGTGCTCGTGGTGGAACGAGCCGAAGAAAATAAGGTCCACGGGTCCAGCGCCCAGTATACTACCTCAACGAGGTGCTCACGCCAACAAAGCAGCGGTACCCGCACTACTAGAAGCTGGCGTATGGCGTCTTCATGACAGCCAGGCGACTGTGCCACTACTTCCAGGAGCACCTAATCGTGGTGGTAAACGACGCCCCGCTCGGGCATATACTCAATAATCCTGACGCCACCGGACGAGTCATGCTCTGGGGAATCGAACTGTCTCCACGAGACATCACATATGAAAAGCGCGACGCGATCAAGTCATAAGTTCTCCCGGACTTTCTCGTGCACTGGATGGAGAACCAGCTCCCCGACAAGCCAGATATGTCCCATCTTTGGACAATGCACTTCGACGGGTCTAAGAGAAAGGACGAAGCTGGCGCAGGTGTCATACTGACATCGCCCCAAGGAGACAAGATGAAATATATTCTGCGAATGCAGTTCACCGCCTCCAATAACGAAGCCGAGTACGAGGCCTTAATCCACAGGATGCGGATGGCGAAAGCCTGTGGTGCTAAGAGGCTCATCATCTACGACGACTCCAAGCTGGTGGTCAACAAAACGATGCACGAGTGCGACGCACTGAGCGACAACATGATCGCCTATCGCGACCTCTACGACACACTCGAGGGAGACTTCGACTGCAGCGAAAACTCATACATGGAGAGCCACCGGGTGTGCATGATTATAGGAGCCACAAGAATCGATGAAGGAACATCAACACCACGTGACTCCCACAGCAACCCTATCATCCAACCCAATGATATTGTTTCAGAAAATGATACAAGTGGTTTCAGAAAATGATACAAGTGGTTTCAGAAATGGAGCCTTTTGCTTATGCCACCTCTACGGTGAAGCCTTCGCTCGGGTTGTATGGTGATGTTCCTTCTAGGACGATGAGTCGCAGAAGGTATACGTGCAAGAACGAAGAAGACACGGTATTTTAGCCAAAGGTGAAGGATAATGCTGCCAGCTAGGAGCCGCCACACGTCCAAGCCGCGAGAACCCACATACATCTATAGCCTATGCTGACAGGTCAGCTTTCTGCGGACGACGAAATAATGGTACCAGTTAAGCTACGAACGGGTTCCACATTACGATCTCGCCGCGATAACCCGCGGACGTCTACAGTCTACGTTGTCATATCAGCTCTCCGCCCTAGCAAACTTGCGTCGTCTAAGATCTACGCTGACAAACGACATGGGTTTACATCGACATGTTCGCTCTGCAAGGCCCCATGTCTGGGATAATCCGCGTCCGACATGGGTTTATAGTGGCACGTCGACTCCGGGCGAACCCCATGACTGAGAGAAACTACGGCCGACATGAGCTCACGGCGCCACGTCGACTCCAGACGGACCCCATGATCGAGGGAAACCGCGGCTAGCACGGGCCCACAACGCCACATCGTCTCTAGGAGGGTCCCGCCACCCGGCGGGTGCGGATGGGTCTCGTGCCTGAAACGCCTTCCACAGAGCAAAACTCTACCCATGTACGCTGACGGCAGGCCCATGGCGCACGCAGCCCACCGTCCGGCGATGCGGGGTACGACGGCACGTGCGACACCCGTCCACGTTCTGGAATCTTTCACACTGGCCTGCAGTGCGACCCGCCTCACAAGATAGCAGGGCTCCATTGCGATGTCGTCGCGTGTCCTTTTCGGCGTCCATCCCATGACCGAAAAGAATCGGGACAACGTGGCTGATATGTTAATACTACTATCTTATCTAGATCTCTTCCTTTTTTTTGCGGGTAAGATCTCTTCCTTTTGGTTATTGAGATATTATGAATTAGATGGATGAGTAATAGAATAGATCAAGCTTGAGATAGATAAAGATTTAGTTTTCAATCTTTGATGATTGCATTTGTACTAGAAAATTGTCATGTACTGATAGATCTTGAATGATCAGATAAGATGAGATAGAATAGAAAGGATCTTAGTTTGGTGAATTGTTCAGGTGCTAAGAATTATTCAGCCCATCTGTTATTTGATAATTAGAGAAGATAAGTTAAGTATAAAGTTATTATTTATTTCTTAAGGATATGTTCGGCAGGGAAGAGTTTGAGCTGCGGCGAACGAGCTCGATGGAAGTAAGGCAGGGCCAAAGGGCTGAGGTAGGGGGAGGCGCACTGGAGAGCACCGCAGGGCGGGAGGGACGGCCGCGAGCGGTGGGGGCGCCGGTGCTGGGTGAACTTCAGAAATTTTATTATTTTGACAGAGGTGAACTTCAGAACTTGTGAAGTCCCGACTCGCTAGAGAACCACACGGGCCGACCAAGAGTTGAGTTTTTCCCCCTCTCCATGTCGCTTCTCTTTTGCGTGGTAATCTTCTCAAAAATAATATTCCACTATGGTATTTTTAAGGTGTGTAAATGCTGGAGTACTAGTATGTTTTAACAAGGCACCAAATTGAAAATCTCTATCTAACCGAAAGCAACAATATCTCGAGTATGTTTTGTAAAATCAATATTGTTGGATTGTTTTGAAAATCACTTTCTAGTTATATCATTTTTCTATCAAATAATAATTGTTGTAACTCCAAACACCAATTCTTATTCGAAGGTAAATCTTGGAAAAAGCATGCGCCATATTCGTGGAATTGAGAGCGCAGTATCATAAGGACGAATATACGAAGTGTTGTAAAGTTTACGCAAATATTACCGAATATTGGTCGACAAGAGAGGCCAACTATATAAATTTCATGCAATTGGAACAAATTAGTCGGGAAAAAGCACAACATGCTCCCCCCCAATTCAGTATCGATGATTTGATTTGGCGTGCTCATGCTCTTATACGAACTATCATTGGACTTTTGGTGCCTGGAGTTACACGCTCTTATATGAACTATCATTGGACTTAGCTAATATGGGTTAAGGAACACATCGCCCTGAAAAGAGAGAGACATAAGACAAATTGTAATGCAAAAATACAAAAAAAATATTATAGCAATACTAGGAAACTTGCCCGTGCGTTGCACCGGAAGAAAAAATCAATAAGAAGCCAAAATAATTCAAATTTTACCGTAAAATAGATCTGTTATAATATTTTTTTTTGGATTTTATTTTTTCCATGGACATGATGACTTCATCCCTCATCCTAGTGCCCAATGGACCGAAGGCGGCAACCGACGCACCGGCCTTGGCTTACTATCCCACCCTTCCTTTCTATTCATAGGAAACATGTCCGTGTGTTACGACGGGAGAGAAAATATGTGTCGGTGTGTCTTTAGCACATGCACGGTTAGAGCGCTGACACTGCCTCACCTTCCGCTTGGCTAGACCATCGGGTACACGTGTGTCAATGTCAGGAGCCTTTCTGTCCCTCGGGGTAGAAGAATAGAAGAACCGGAGAAAATTGGATTTATTGTTGGGGAGTAGCCGGATGAGATTGACCTATAATTTTATTTTTTTAGGTGCAGATTTGGTCAGTTATGTTATTAAAAGGATTTTAGAATTTTTTTTCTCAGTCACCATGTGTCCCCCCCAAAATCCACACAAGCCTTAATACTTTGCAGCACAACCCCCTAATCACACGCGCCTTTAATTTTGCACCATGTGCACCACACACGCACGCGTGTCCCCAAATCCACACACGAGCCTTAATATTTTTTGCAGCAACCCCCCTAATCACACACGTCTTTAATATTGCAGCAGCCCACGATCCCCACTATTTAGCTCACATCACAAGCCTTAAATATTGCACCCACAATCCTTGATTACTTAGCTCAAGGCACACACCCTTTATAATCCCATGCGCAGCCAGCTATGCCCCAATCCCAATTAGGCAACGATCCATCTCCAAACCAAACAGCGGCGGCAACTTGTTTATTCATGGTGTGCTTGCTGATACTCTAACCAATTTAGAAACATATATAAATCAGTAAAACTTGATGTAAGAAAGCGGGGTGGGACTAAACTTTCTTATCGAATATCTATTACTAATTTACACACAGGTAGGTTCGTCCGCCTCCAAATTTTCGTTCCGATTTTTATTGGACGGTTTTACCCCTGCGTGTTGAGATAATTTACAAGGCCTGCCACCGCCAAGTACCATGACCATATCCACTCACGCTCACCTGATCCCCTCCCTCCTCTCGAGCCCGGCCCCTTGCGTCTCCGTATTCCTCGCCGAATCGATGCCCGCCTCCGCTGAATCCAGCCCGGCCTCCGCCCACTCGAGCTGCCGCCGTTTTTGTCGGCCCAGCGACTCCGTCCTCTAGCGCCAAAGACGGTGACACCCTGTGGCGGCGACCTCCCGAAACTGCGACCGTGGCCGTGGGGCACTGCCAGCGGGAGGTCAGGAAGAAGCACGGTGGGGAAACCGAGGTGGAGGCCGTCGGCCAGGAGACCTCGAAGGCGCAGCCGAGTCTCTTTGCAAACCGGGTCTCCGCCGTTGTGCTGAAGATGGAGACACCCTGTGGAGGTGACCTCCCGAACATGCGACTCCCGAACCTGCGACTGTGGGGCGCCGCCAGCGGGAGGACAGGAAGAAGTGCAGCAGCGAAACAGAGGCAGAGGCCGTCGGCCAGGGGAGCTCGCAGGCGCACGCCGATTCCGTCCGGAGACCGACTTGTCGCCGCTACCACTACACATCCTGATTGTTGTGGGACATTGGCGAGCGAGTCCATGGTGCCATGGTGTTGCACACTAGCGGATTAGTTCACATCAGAGACGATACAGTGAGTTGATTGAGCAACGCATGGAAGAACATGGGCTAGCGATTTGGGGATTTTACTCGATGTTGTGCGATTTGGGGATTTTAATCGATGCGGTGCGAATCGCGCCTTGCTGCTGTATCTGGTGAGGAGAATCTGACTGCGGACGCTGCTATTGCAGGACGACTTCAGGGTTGCTGTTGCGTACCGAGTTCAGTACTTGCGCTGCTTCTTTCCTTCTCAATTCAGGGACAGGTTCAGAATTGTAGTTTGCCGCATGACCCAACTCAGTACTAGCTACGTAGCTGATATGTTTGCAAAAGGAATTTTAGGTATACGATAAGTCGGAGTGTAATGTTTAGAGTACTTTAGAAAAATGCTTCTATTTGGGGTTTGATGCCCTTGTGATGCGTATGTGAGACATTTGAACAAAAAGAGATATAATTTAATCATATTTTTTAACAAATTGCATTTTGATTAAATAAAGTGTGGTTCTTTTAACAAATTCATTTTATTAAATAAATAAAGTGTGATCTTAATGTTTTTGGAGTATTATTTGGTCTTTCCTTTCATTTCTCGTGAATTATGTTTACATGTATGGTCAAAAAAGTTCGAGAAGCATTTTGTGTCTCAATGCATATTGTTTTCTCCCCATTGCAACGCACGGGCACGCTTGCTAGTTAATATTAATTCCACGTGATGGTAGGCGGCCTAGTTTATTGTTGGTGTACGTGCTGGGCTGCTAGCTAGCTGGTTCATCCTGTGCTGATCAGGCGTGGACAAATATTGGCATCGAGCCCAGCTCTTTATTGTTGGTATCTATCGAGCCCAGCTCGCAAGTCAGCCGCACGTAGTCGGATAGGAGCGGCCTTGAGCCAATGTGCCCGCAAGTTTTTCACTCACCGCAAGGTTTTTCTATTATTAATTATCGGTGGTGTTGTTAGTAATATGGGATTTGGTGGGAGGGCAAATCTGAACAAAAAAAAGTGTTAGACCGGAAGAAACAATCCCTCCTTTATTATTAGGTATATAGAATAGGAAACATGTCTGTGCATTGCACCGGATTTTTTTTTAAGTGATCATAAACTCAACCATCGACGAGGCCTTAGCCTTTTTTGACAAATTCTAGTCAAATTCAACCGACGTGGTGTGGATGGGAAAGTGCGACAAACTCCGTGCAACTGACAACACAAATGGTTTGTATAATTACACTGTGTGGGTAAGCGAAAAAAATAAAGAGCCAACTTTGGACAGCTGGATGATACTATCTTCATGGAAAAAAAAACTCCCTCCGTCTTAAAATAGATGTCTCGAACTTATCTAAATTTAGATGTATCTAGACCTTATTTAGCATCTAGATTCAGTCAAATTTTCGACATATATTTTGATACGGAAGTAGTACTCTGAATTGATTGGTCACATCCCTAAACTCTAACTAATCACCGAATGATGTTGTAGATGACCCATGCGCAAAGCGCAACTAATCGTGCAATTATTGGAAACAACACTCTACACGCAAGATTTTCTTTGAATTGTTATTCCACAATTGCACAAAATCCACCACCGCAATCATCTCCGAGGCATAAAGTGATGGTGTTCTCTGGAGGCTATAAAAATTGGGTCAATTGTGCCTGTAGCCAGTCCTAATGATGGCCGGACTGATGCTTCTAGAT
Source organism: Avena sativa (assembly GCA_916181665.1). Lineage (NCBI taxonomy): Eukaryota > Viridiplantae > Streptophyta > Magnoliopsida > Poales > Poaceae > Avena > Avena sativa. The sequence goes on from OV702290.1 coordinate 371,560,025, forward strand.
ATTCTAACACTTTAGAAGGAAATAAGGATTTATCTGCTAGAACCTGGGGATCGATGGATTGGTACATGGGAAACTCAGGCGGTGGACATGAATCCACCACGAACGCCACCACCGGTGCTATCTGCGCGCCAGGCCAGCCTGCGGCGATGGAATTGGTTGTCGGCAGCAGCAACACAACACATCAGGAGAAGCGTCCCTACGCCTCGTCCCGTCTGCTCTTCCCGAGGCTGAGGGGAGGAGAAAGTGGAAGAAGCCGTACCGTGCGGCGGAGGCGTAGTTGAGGTCCAACAGGGGACTGGAGCGCCGCACAGGTGGTTGGGCTGATGAACACGCGTCTGGATACTGTGCGATAGCCTCACGGCAGGTGGACGCTTTTTCGTGTGGAACTGTTTTTTCTTTACCGGTGGCACCTAGGTAATGTACCTATGTTAGTGGGGGTAAAATCGTCCAAAAACAGTGAAACCCGTAAGAAACACTTCGTCCTTTATTATTAGGTATAGATAAGAAGAGGACCAGACTGTAACATAGGTTATGCAATGATCAGACTGGAAAAAATACAAAAGTTATGTCAGAAGTGGGGTTTGAACCCACGCCCTCGTAAGAGGACCAGAACTTGAGTCTGGCGCCTTAGACCACTCGGCCATCCTGACTTGATGCAAGCTTTTCGTTTGAAACATATATATATTTTCACTCTCTAATTGCCTCCACACTTTGGCGAAAGTTAGGGTCCATCTCATTCAGGTGTAAAAATGTAGGAACAGTATAAACGCAGGATTGCAAAGTCGCCATCTTTTTGCATCCTACAGTACTGAACATAGCATGAATCTCCACCAAAAGTCGATGAGAATCTTCCTAAGAAACGCGGTGCAGAGGAATTAGGAGAAGTTTCTCTAAATAGCAATTCTACGAACTTAAGGATTAGAATCATCCAGGGTTTATTTAATAATCCTGTGAACCGAAGAGGCCCTAATAATGCGAAAGCATCCAAAGTGACAAGGCCCTAATAATCCTGTGAACCGAAGAGGCCCTAATATTCTTGTGTAAAACAACACAAGTACTCGTATTTACAGTCTGGCGTCTAGCCATTCCTCCCTGTCACAAGACATGCCTGGTCTTATTATCCATACAACACGCAACACCATAGAAACTACAACAGTTTCCCAGCAAAAACCATGTACAGATCATCATAGTTTCCTAAAAATCAGAGGCACGCCATCCCCGGGCTCCACAGTCAACCTGAATGCCGGGCGATGCACGTAGTTTGGCGACAGCTCGAACTCAAATCTGGACAGCACGAGCGACAGCACGACCTTGAGCTCAACCATCGCCAGGTTCTGGCCAGCACATGTCCGGGGACCGACACCGAAGGGCATGTACATGTGGTGGGGCTTGCAGGCGCGCGCTATGCCGCCGGCGAACCTGCCCGGGTCGAACCTGTCGCAGTCGGCGCCCCACACGGAAGGATCCCGGTGAGCCAGAGCGATGGGAACTCTGATGTTGGTGCCTTTTGGGATGTCCATGCCACCGAGGTTGATGTCGTTCAGAGCTTCTCGGGTGACGAAGGAGGCTGGTGAGTAGAGGCGGAGGGTCTCCTGGATCACCATTGTTAACTGCAAAAGCACGATTATTAGCACTTCTGAAGGAGTCAGAAAGGTATGCAGGCAGATATTCATCAGAGCTCTACTCAGCAGTTATCAATTTTGTTGAGATATAAAACATGCTATTGATCTTGCTAATAACACAAAAATTCTCTCATTCAAAAGAGCAGGAATTATCATACAGTTTTCAGCTTCCGTAGCACGTCAAAGTCTAGTGGTTCCCCATGGCAAACTTCAAGGACTTCCACCCGAGCACGGGACTGCCATTTGGGGTGCGATGCAAGAAGCATCAGGCACCATGCAGCAGTGCTCGAGGTTGTCTCATGCCCCGCAAAGTAGATGTTCTTGCAGTTGTCGACGATGAAATCCTCAGGCGTACACGACGAGAAAGAAGCGGCTTTAGAACCCTCAATGATGGACTGCAGGAGAAACTTATTTGGAGAGGTTGCTGAATCATGCTCGTGCTTCTTCGCTATGTTCAAAATGAGGATACGGATGCTGCTCTCCAGATTCCAAATCTCTCTGTTGCTCTTTGTTGGTAAATATCTGGATGAAAAACACACATTGAAAGACAATGCATAGATTCCTTTTATAATTATATTTCATGTAGTGGTAAGAAAAATACAGTTTTTGGCGCTCAACTTTCATCTAATATAGTGTAATATGATAACTAGATCAAAATATCCATCCTCCAACTTTAAACAAATTTGCACTGAACAGAAATAATACATGCATTAACATGAAAATTGTGAGACATTGCATGTAGACTAGATCAACATGAGATGTACTCAAATTAATCCAGCGGAAACAGAATACATATTGGTACTAGCATGACTGAGGAACTTAATCCATTACTCTCTGAATTCCCAACATCTGAGACGAGAACTTGTTAGCTTAGGTACTTGTCCGTATTGTTAGCGTTACATACATTTGAGACGTGAACTAGCTGTTGTTAGCTCTTTTCGAAGTTACAGGCTTTCAGGTATCCTGAATTTTTATTATGAGTGCCACTGGCCACTGCTATCATAATATGTCAATCCTAAAAGAAATAGCTTCTGGGGATGAAGTTATAACACCATAAATAATAATATAAATGCATAGACAATACCTGCTTCCAGGAACACCAATAATCTGCTTTGCCATTGCTTTCTGAAGTTGGCGAATCTTGTAGAACATCTCTTTGCCTTCAGTGAAACTGCTTCCAAAAGAAGTCCTTGATATGACATCAGCTGAGAAGTTTCTCAAGAACTCATCAACAACAATCTCTGTCCTGCCTCCGTGGCTCACAACTTCGTCTTCCCATGAATTCAACATTGACCCTGCAGCATCTATCATCAAATTCACCATTCCCTGTGGACATTTTCCAAAAACAATTTTAGTCTAGTGGTATTCCGAATATATTATTGTTGAACAGCTTCACGAAACAGCATTTATTGTATGAAACTTCATTTTGTTTCTGCAACAAGTGTCTGAAGCATGAAACATCATCGCAAAGGTGAAATTACCTTAACCTTGTCCATGAAGAACTCGGGTGCAATAACCTTTCTTTGGTGCACCCATAGTTCACCGTTTGCCGTCAGAATTCCCATACCAAGAAGAGCTCCCCGCTCTTTCTGCAAAAAGGAAGGCTTTCCAAGATCCAAAGCCTTGTAGTTGGCCAGTGCCTTCACCATGTCTGAATCTGTTACATTTAGAATTTGTATGCTTCCAGTGGCATAGAAGTAGATGGAACCTGACACACCATCAAATTTACAAAGCAAAGTTCACATTAAGTCAATACGACAAAGTGAGGGCATAAAAGAAAGATTGCAAACATGATGATGCTAGAAAGTATATAGTACATCATTTGACCAACTGTAAATTCTAGGAGATACTATGAACTATCTATAACGAATCGTAATAATAGAATATGCCATTTTAGTGGTTTCAGAGTATTTAATCATGTATGTATCTGAAACAACAAGAGAACTCAAAAAAATTCTGATTAGACATGTTGGCGTTCCCCATATTCCGCTGTGCAAAAAAAATCCCTTTTTACAGATATAAGAGCCTCTTTGATTCGTAGGAAAATTCGAAGAAAAGCATAGGAGTAGGAAATCTCCATTGGCCATTCATCCATGTGGTTCAAAATGGAGGAAACTTTCTTTGTTCTCAATTTAAAAGGAAAGATGCAGGAATTTTACAATCCACTTGACCTCCTTTTCAGTCCCTACATACTAAGTACGATGCCTAGGTCTTTAGTGGCATAATAACAACCCAATTATACTTTTTTACCTGGTTTGATGTTAATTAGGATTCCTGTGGTCAAACAGCCAAGTTAACAAAATTCTTGCCTTTTTCCGATCCTCTGTTCTGGACATACATTGCTCTCCTAGTCCTGTGTTTTCCCTATTACTACCATTTAAGAATCCTACGAACTAAAGAGGCCACAAGTCAATAAAGCACTGCCCTGAATAAAATTTATAAAAAAAAATACAGAACATAGAATACACTAGAATTCAACAACTAATCAATTTAAAGTGAAATTCCTTACGAAAACTAGTTACAAGTTTCTCAACATACCGTAAACTCTGCTCCAGTGGAGCAAGTAAGGGAATAGAGTAGCCACAAAGTTCGAGGAGAAACGGTCAGTGGACCTCCCTGCTTCCTCTTCCTGATCAGAGGTGACAAGTTTCTGGATTCTCCTCATCTCTGGTATGTTTCCGAAAAGGAAAGAAGGCTTGGGCCCCTTCACTCCTTGGCTTCTCAGCTTCTGCCTGAGCCTCTCCGGCCTTAGCCATAGGATGGTGTACAAGTAGGAGAAGAGAAGAACAGAGAGGAAGACCGGAGGTAGGAGTAGTAACCATGGTGATGATGAGAGAATTATCTCCATATGTGTGTCGAAGAGAATGAGGGAGAGAGAGGACATGCTTATATGCATATTGCTGGGTGGTCCATTCGGGCAACAAAATTAGTCACGCACTCTGAAAGCTGCTAGCAGAAAAGACACAGACAGTTTCTATCATATGAGGATACAACAAAAGGCGAAAGAAAAACTAAAGGACATCATTTTAACATACTTCGATGGACCAGTTTTGTCTGCTTGCTATGTCTAAAGAACAACCAGCACAATAATGTAATCTGGGATATAAAATTAGTAGTATATCCTGAGCAGGTGATGTGGAGTTGGTACAGCCTCGGTTGGGCAATATGCTAGCAATAAACTTTGCAAGGTTTCCGATAATATAATAAGTATAAACAAGGCCAGGCTACATCTGCAAGAACGTGTATGTATTTTCTGTTAGCTTTGCGACAAGTAAATAACGAAGAACGAAAATAAAATTGCAGCGAGGGGAACATAGATTTAACGTGGAAAACCCTCTCCAACAAAGAGAGGGGAAAAACCACAGGCGTCAGCCAGCGAAACTTCACTATATCGGAGAGTGTTTACACAACGCCGGAGATTTCACAGATGCAACTTATCCCAACCGGCGACTTATAAGAAGTATATATAGCGGTGGTAACCTAGGTCATCAACGATCCGTACCGCGGGGGGCTGTCGCCCCCCGCACCCCCACAGGCGTCCCTGTTGGGCATGGAGTGGGCCACTCCGCTCCGCATCGGCCCAAGCCTTCGGCGACGGGCCTCGCTCCGCTCCGTCAGAAGTTGGCCTTTACTTTGTAGAATTTGGATCAACATATAACACTTTCACATAGAGAAATTTTTAAGGTGAATCCAAAATAATGTGGATCATTAGTTCTCTGTGATCCAATGGCTAATAATGCTATTACCTCTTACTATACCAGGCCAGGTTAAACCACTAAATCTAGCAACGTCAAGTATCATTTTTTTATTTCCATCCGGAGGATGAAATAGGCAGAATTGTTTCCATAACTCAAAACTGAGCTCATATTTTATAAAGCATTCTTTCCCAGCCAGTCAATTTCCGACTCAAACAAGTAATTTAACTCATCATGCGAATTTAGCCTATGCCAAACCGAAGTGAGGATGGAGACGGGAGGCAGAAACAGAGCACGAGTCATACGCACCGTGGTATTTCGGGGTGGACCGCCGCCGCCGCACGGCCAAGGACCTAGCTCATCGGGAAATGGATTCCCGGCGGGATGTGTAATTCTTGTCCGCGCGGCTGAGGAGCGCCGCCATGAGCTAGGGTTTGGGGAGAATTGGGATGAAAAAACACAGAAGGAGATGAGAGACTAGATGTCCATTCAATTCCAGCACCCGATAGTTTTGATCCTTGGACTTGGTTATAGAGGTTTATAACGACACCTCACTCACGCCCTGCACACAGCTGACGGCAGCTAAAAAGATGCACCGTCGACGACGAAGGCAAGAACATGTACCAGCATCAGGCGATTTTTTTTTTAAATAGCGCACTTGTTTTATTTAATTCCACAACTGTCGCGCGAATTTAAAGTTTTACAGATCTAGGCATTTGTCGGTCACGGCCAGACCGAATGCAACGAATCAGCCACAGCCAGACCCAGACCGAATGGAGCAGTCGGCTGACAGCAGCTGCAATCAGCTAGGGCCTAGCCGAATGCCTCATTCGGCCACGGTCAAGCCGAATGGATTTGAACCAATCGGCGAGGCTCTAGCCGAATGACCCTCTCGGCCAGGAGCAAGCCGAATGGCTCAATCGGCCTGGCCCTCACCGATTTCACTAATCGGCCAGGCCGTGGCTAAATCCTACATGATCAATGCATAACCAAACAATTCGCCATAACCAATACATGCTTAAATCACTGCAACAGCGCTAAACGAGATTAGTTTTCGGTTCCCGCCAGCCGTTTCCCGCCATTATTTCCCGCCACGTGTTGCCGCCGTTTTTTCCCGCCAACCTATTCCCGCCATTATTTCCCGCCAGCCGATTCCCGCCATGTTTTGCCGCCGTTTTTTCCCGCCTAGTGTTCCCATTGCCTCTATAAATTCAGGCACCGAGATGTTCTCTATTCACCCAGTTCAGTTGTTCCTTCTCTTTCTCTCGCATTTGTTCTCCTCTACATCATGAGTGTGCCTTGTTCGGAGCCAGAGTATAGGCCTAGGAAGATGAAAGATGCTAGGTTGCCACAAGGGGTGACACACGAGCGTTGTTGGTGCGGCCATCTCGCCAAGGTTAAGGAGTCGATCGATTTCTCCACCTGCATGGGCATGAAGTTTTTCATGTGTCCCAACTACGACGCAAGCCCGCCCCGACAAGCAAGTTCGTCGTACGAGAGGCCTCCGGTATGTTCCCAGAGCATGGTTAATATCAACCATTCATGTTATCCTGAGTTCTTTTATTTGTTCCACTGGTTTGCTTGCAGTCTCCTCCTCCACTTTGCAAGTGGTACCATTGGATTGACACGGAGCAGCCAGCCTGGGCCGTGCAGGAGATTGCGGACAGGAGTCGACGTGCAAGGGAGAGCTTTCTTGATGAGGAACATGCTGAAAGGAAGGCCGCGAACGCTAAGAAGGAATGGGAGAGAGAAATGAAAGAATTCCGAGCAGAGCAAGCTCGAAACCGCGAGCTGAACAGGAAGAGAAGAGAGGAAGAGGAGCGGCAGGAACAGGTGCCAAGGAGGCCCGTGAGGCGGAAAGAAAAAGATTAAGAGAAAGAGCTGCCGAGGCGCGGGCGGCAGAGGAACGTGGGGACAAGACCGGGAAGTACCCGCGTTGGACTCAGGGAAGGTAAACGTATGTCTCAGTACCGATGTATCTTAATTCCTGTTGTAGTTGTAGTATCCTGATGTAACTTCATTTCAGTTGTAGTGTCCCGATGTATCTTAATTTCTGTTGTAGTGTCTTGATGTATCTTAATTTCAGTTGCAGTGTCTTGATGTAACTTACTTTAAGTTGTAGTCTCTTGATGTATCTTCATTTCAGTTATAGTGTTGTGATGTATCTTTAATTCAACATGTCAGACCAATGTTGCTTTCTATCAAAAAACATTCCCGCCAAAATGCTTCCCGCCAGAATATTTCCCGCCAGAATGCTTCCCGCCATAATGTCTCCCGCCAAAATCTTTCCCGCCAGAATGTTTCCAGCCAGATTTTTTTCCGTCAGAATGTTACCCTATAAAAACCCCTCCTCGCGCAGTTGTTTAAACAGCAACCACCCCGTTTTTAGCCAGTATGTTTCCCTACGATCGCAGTTTCGTGCCAGACATGTCCGTCGACCTTTTCCATTTGGCTAGGAACTTTAGGATAGACAACAATCCAGCCCCATTAGAGGAACTAATTGGTAGTGATTGTCTCATCACTGAGTTGGGTGAGAGATTGCGTAGAAAAGGCTGGCGGAAGAGGACTCCAGAGGAGATACGGCAAGAGCTACTTCGGATCAATGCTAGGTGGAGCAAGCAAAGATTCTCTAATGAAGGGGCAAGGCAGCAGAACATCACGCTCCCTTGGATTTGGATAGAAGAGAGTGAAGATGAAGATGGTATATTCATGACGCCTGCCGTTGGGACTAAGTGGAGAGCTGAGTGGGACGAAAGGCAGGCCAAAAAGAAGGGTAAAGGCGAGGCATCGTCGAAGGTTAAGGGCAAGCCATCATCGGGGGAGGCATCGTCGAAGGGCAAGAAGAGCAATGACAAGCTAGAAGAGAGCGAGGATGAAGATGATATATTCATGACGCCTGCCGTTGGGACTAAGTGGAGAGCTGAGTGGGACGAAAGGCAGGCCAAGAAGAAGGGTAAAGTCGAGGCATCGTCGAAGGGTAAGGGCAAGAAGAGCAGGACGTGAAGAAGGCATCATCGTAGGGATAGAACAATTCTCCCTTGTAGCTCGTGTGTGTATCTTAATTATCTCGTTTGTATCCTGCTTATCTGTTGTAGTTGTTTGTTAGCGATCTCGACCAAGAAATGAATAACATTGCGAAATGTCTCACACATAGAAAGGTGCATGTCTCACACATAGATAGACATACGTCTCATACATAGATATATAGATATAGAAATGTCTCACACATAGAAAGGTGCATGTCTCACACATATATAGACATATGGCTGAGAGAGGTATCAGCGTCGTCATCTACCCTGACGCTCACGTGGTTGCTCTGGTTGCTCTGGTGGTGTCCAGTCGTACCTAATGGGCGCCCGAACGTTTCGAGGAGGAATCACTGAGCCGTGCTCGTCGTACTGAGTCTCCTGTGTGGGGGTCTGAAAAATGTTGATCCAACTGCTCTGTGTCATGAAGTCCTGAGTGTTGTGCTCCATCTCATGATCACTCGTCCACGCCGATCCAGAAAAAGATCCCTGATAGTCAGGAGTAGACCCAAAGGCTCCTGCATATGAATACCAAAGTATATAAGAAATTGATATGATATGAAGCTAGTCTCGGTATTGTGTAAGACGCATACCCTGTGGCTGCGGCTGTGGACGAAAGCCGTAGTTCGGTGCGGGAGAGTGGCCAAAAGGTGGCTGCTGCTGCTGAGGCTGCCACGACGGACCTCCACCCTGAAAAGGTGGCTGCTGCTGAGGCTGCCACGACGGACCTCCACCTTGAAAAGGTGGCTGCTGCTGCTGCTGCCACCAGTCGAAAGAACTCTACTGCTGCCATGACGAACCTCCAGGCTGGTCTGGAGGGGGAGGCCTCGGTGTTGCCTGTGGTGTAAGCCGTGGACGAGGAGACTGTCATACGGGCGAGGGTGGACGTGGCTGCTGCTGGTGCTGCCTCTGCTATGTCGAGTGACGCGGAGGCCGCTGTGGTCCCGGCTGGTGAGCAACGTCCGAAGAGCGGGTGCACGTGAGAACTCCGTGGATACGTCGGATCTTCTCCTTTAGGCGACTCAGCCAGGTCTGCTGCTGCTGCTGCTCCTGTGGTATAAGCATAGGTCCAGACGAAAGGGACCGTCTGTAATCAGCACTATCCGTCTCAAGATTGAGTAGCAACTGTGCCTGCAATTTGAACCACTAGGGTGAAAAATGGAATAGAAACTATTCCAAGTAGGTGCATAAGATGTAGACAATGTGTTACCGCGTGCTGTCTGCTGCCCGTAGTAGACTGGCTCGGATAACTATCCCAAGTAGCCGCGCTCGGCATCGCCCCTGGGTCACTCTGTTGTGCGATGCATAGACGTGTGGCGCTCATGTAGCTTCGCAGATAGTGGTTGAACTCATCCATATCAAACGGGGCATCCGAGTCCCAGACTCGTGTTGTTGCGCTGTTCCACTCCTCTACGTATGTCCCAACTCTATGGAGCCAGCCTGTGACGGTCTTGTTGCTTCCCTTCCTTGACAACCTACAATTTGAGAGTGATTGCTATAAGTCAATAAACCAGATAAGTCAGTAAACTAGATAAGTCAATAAACTTACGTGTGGACCACCGAAGGTACGGCACTCTCAGTAGGACGAGGGTCGGCCAACTGGCGAAGGCCGAACTGCCTCATTACTCTATGTAGGCTCATCTCCTCTACCTGCATGTCGAAGATGATCTTCGATTTTGTAAGCCAATATGCCGCGTCTCTGGTACAGAGAGTAGAAATCAGTGTGACGGCTTCCACATCGTCCCCATCCTTGCGGAATCTAGCACCAACGGCTTCATCCGTGTAGGGCTCCCACATCACCGAGCTCGCGAGCAGCACGTCAAACTGCTCGGAGAAAGCGGGGTAGCAACCCCTCACCTGAGCATGAGAAAAGCGTCTCTGCCAAAGAACACATGTCATTTCTAGTCATATAGTACATGAACTAATTAAAAACTTTGCACATACCTTGCGACGTGTCCAAACTGTACCGAAAGTCGGTAGGTCGATGCGGTCTATGTCGAACAGTCCTGTCGGAGGGTCACCCAATGCATGTGATGGGTAGGCCGTCTCAACAACTACGTCTGGTCGTCCAATAGGAAACCGCTCCCAGGACCAAAGCTGCAATAGTAAAGGGCAACCAAGCAAGCCTGACCTAGGAGCTTTACGCTGACAACCGCTGCACATACCTCTGTACGTAGCTGCCAAGACCGCAGAACCCCAACTCCTTTATGTAATCATGTCTGCGCTTGTTGCATTAGCAATCTGCAATGCAATAGGGATGTAGCGAGCGGTGATAGTGGTGACATGGTTCTCGGTGAACATCACCTTCCCGAGAAGCCAAAGTAAGTACGCCTCCAAGCACCGAGTGATCTGTGGCTCAGTCAACTGGAGCTCTGGATAGCCTAACTGTTGGATCTGCATTAACGCAAAGATAGTTTAGTACAAACAAGCAATGAATGGTGCGATGCGTAAAGACAATTGGACTAACAAGTTATCGAACATACCTGAAATCCTAGTAACCAGTCGAACTTGGGCCCGTGCTCATCGTGGTCAAATGGAACGGCAGTAATACCCTCAAAACGTTGGGCCATATTGGTGCTCCAACTGGCTGGTGCATCAAGCGGCCCAATGGGCTGGCCTGCCAAGGGAAGTCCTAACAGGTAAGACACATCCTGGAGAGTAGGAGCCATTTCACCCCAACGGAAGTGAAAAGTGTGTGTCTCAGGTCTCCATCGGTCAACCAAGCAGCTCAGCAATGACTGGTCATATAATAGACGTGTAGAGTCTCTAGTGTCCTCAACCAGACGAGCAAAAGGTAAAAGCCCAGTCCACTTCAACCTGCATATCGAAATAGAGTCGACAAAAGACTTAGTGCGACAAAAGATGAAAGCTTAATTGTTGTAATGCATGATTAAAACAAAATCGTACCTAGGAACCCAAGCCGGGTGTATCCTCCAATTTACGTTGGGAGTGCGAGTGACCAAGGGCTCGAGGGAGTTAGGTTCATCCTCCAAGATTCTAGCACGATGTTTCTTCTCAATATCTTCACTGAGCAAACTATATCTTCTCGCCATTTCTGCACAATATTACAAATAAAACAGAGTTCATCACGTATTACAAATTAAACATAGTTCATCACGTATTATAAATTAAAACATAGTTCATCACGTATTACAAATTAAAACAGAGTTCATCACGTATTACAAATTAAAACATAGTTCATCACGTATTACAAATTAAACATAGTTCATCACGTATTACAAATGGAACAGAGTTCATCACGCATTACAAATTAAAACAGAGTTCATCACGCATTACAAATTAAACATAATTCATCATAACCTAAGTTCGCCCACGACCTCTACCTCTTCGAGCCCGGGTACCACGGCCTCGCGTAGGTACTACGCCTGTTCCGAACTTGGGACAACACCTTGCCCTATGGCCAAAATAGAAAACATTGTCGCGTTGGACCTCCAGCTTCTGATTCATCCATGTCATTCCGGATGTGCCTACACTGACGTCTTCCTCTGCCTGTTCGCATTAGAGTAGGGTGGGGGATGTACTGTCTTTCACCAGGGTTTACCTTGTTGAAATTACCAACTACTCGAAATCCTAACATCTCACCTGTCCAAGTATTAATCACGGCTTCTTTTAGATAGTACGGAGACACGAACGAGATTGCGTCCAACCCCAGCTGCCCACACGCAGCAAGCACATGCGAGCATGGGAGATGGAGCAATTTTGGTTTGTTGCATGTGCACTCACAGGTTGGCCATTGCTCATTTCCAATATTCACCTCGTGTGTCCTTAGCTTATTACCACAGCCAAACTTATCGGTAGGTAACCGCACCTCAAACCTTCTCTCCGCATTTCCAACAGCCACGACAGTGTGTGTCCGAGCTTTTGCCATCTTTTTATCCATGTACTCCATAATTTTTTTGTAGAAGCGTGTGTTCGGATTGTTTAATATATGCAACTAAGCTTTCTGTCGTCTGTCTCTGAAATATGTGACCGTGCCATACAGAATACCCTCGACAATGGCTGTAAGTGGCAGAGCCCTATTACCTCTAAGGACAAAGTTATATGACTCAGCAAGGTTTGTAGTCATCACACCATACCTAGCTCCATGGGTGTCGTGTAGCAAAGACCACCTCTCTAAAGGTTCGTGCTCTATCCACTGTTGAAATTTTTTAATCTGTCTCCCGGACCTTCTCCTTGTACCAGGCGGATCAAATCCAGGCAAGTCACAAAGCCCTACAGGCTCTTCTTCAAGATGTGCTTCTCCAGTAGCAGCCTGGGCAGCAACTGCTGCTTGATGTGCAGCTATAGCTGCCGTTTGGGCCGCTTTCCTAGCTCTGACATGTTTCTGAGTAAAGTCATCGAGATGTGCACGTATGAAATCATACTTCTATTCTTGGTTCTGCTTGCATAGTTTTTTGAAAAGATTTATCAGATTCTTGTTCCTGAACTGTGAGAAAAAATTAGCTCCCGAATGGCGCATGCACCAACGGCTCTGCATGTCGAGCCAAGGGGTTTGTTCTTCAGGCCTAAGCTGTGTCAAACGTTTAACTGCATTTAGTATACATGCATGCCTATCATGAATGATGCACACATTGGGCTTATCTTTGACAACTGCTATCTTGAGCTGCCTGAAGAACCATGTTCAACTTTCAGTGTTTTCTCTCTCAACAAAAGCAAAGGCGAGTGGGACAATTTTATTGTTGCCGTCTTGACCTATGGCGGTAAGGATCTGTCCCTTATACTTTCCAGTGAGAAACGTGCCGTCCATACATATAACTGGTCGGCAATAAGTGATAGCTTGGATGCACACAGAGAAAGAGAAGAACACTCGATGAAGCACCTTTACGGATGGATCCTCAGGTATCACATAGTGTTAGATGTCGACATAGGTGTCTGGGTTCCTTGCCTGCAGTGTAAGGAGCTGTCTCACCACAGAGTCATACGCGTCTCTGAAAGAACCAAACCTGTCCTCAAGAGCCCTCTGCTTTGCCCTCCAAGCCTTACCGTACGAAATGTCGTAATTAAACCTGACCCTTACTTTATTTATTATAGCCTTCACTTCCACCGCTTTGCTCTTCACTATCTCCGTGTAAAACAACCATGCCAGAAGCGCGGACGAGAGGTTACGATGATCTGTAGGGATAGATGAAAGCTGACATGTGTGCATCACCATGTCACTCACCAACCAACTTGTGTCATATTTAGAAAGATATCCATGGACCCTGGCTGGACAATTAATATCCACGCATTCCATTGTCAAGTATCTCTTATTTGACACAGTTGTACTGAGAACCCTCTGTGTAGACAATGCTCAAACAATGACTGCATCTTGCAAATGTTTCTTGTCTGGATATCTGGCGCCCTGTGCAATTTTATTTTTGTGATATTCCCAGGCAGAATCATGACAGTCGTTAACGGTCATGACGCCGGAGATGTCTTGATTCCAGGATGCAGGAATCGGTACGTCTTCTCCATTGCCTTCTTCATCGGAACTATCTGAATGATCAGAATCACCACTTTCACCATCCATGGAATCCTCATCCTCCATCGTGTCCTGCATGTGCCCACTTTCCTCGTCCCCATCTACCTCTTCACTTTCGTATCCCCCACCTACATCCTGACTGCTCTGCCCTGGTTCGTAACCACCACCACCACTCCTCCTATCTGACTGCTCTGCTCTGATTCATAACCACCACCTCCAACATTGGACATAGAGTATGTTCCGCCACCATATTCAACACTATGGCCAGGACCGTGTCCACCTTCAGATGCTTGCGGATTGATCTCCTTCATGACAGGAAGCACTAGTACAACAGGGTGTATCTGCCTGTCCTGGCAACCTTTTAACCATTTAAACCAATCTCGGTTATGATCTACATCCTTCAAAATCTAGAATTTTTTTTTGGTAGACTTTGTCCACAATGCTTGGACACTGACGGTGTATGTTTCGAGATTATATCCTAAACAGTCCGTCAACCATTCCTTCAACTGACTAACACTTCAGGTTTGAGGGGCAGTTAAATCCAACTCCGTAGAATGAAACTCACGCAAATCTGCTCCATATTCATAGTATTGGACATTACCAGGACCATAGTAAAACACGAACTTCACTACATTCGACATCTCTGCTGACATAAAAAAAATCAATCTAAATAATTAATTATCCATAGTAAATACTCTAAATAATATACTAATAGTCTGGCTAATTTTCACCTGCCAAATCGTTCTACAAATCCACCTATTCTAAATAAAACTATGTACAACTACCCGCTAATATTCTAAATAATAGTCTGGCTAATATTTCTACAAATCCACCACTTTTTTCTACAAACCCACCTATTCTATTAAACTATATACAACTATTCTAAATAATATACTAGAACCATCCTAACTATTCTAATAGCCTGCTAACCACAGACCGCGTAGCCGCATAACCATATACAATAACTGTGATTAACGAGTGATTAGAGTTTACCTTCGAAGCGTGAGAAGCCACTAGGTACAGCAGGCTCGATTCACCAAAGAAGCAGTACGAGGCAGCTCACAAACGCCCCAGCTCCAAGCTCCACCGTAGCTCCACCACCATTGCCATTGCTCCACCAAGCTCCACCACCATTCCTCCAAAAAACCACTACCAAATCCAGTCCTGAGCTAACCCATCACTAGATCGGGCTTCCCCTTTCTCTATACTGGTTTTAGAACAAAGATTTGTTGGCTAATTTGGGTTAAATCTGAGAAAAATGATGAAAATATGGCTGGGTTCGTCGCTGGGAGAGAGAGGGCAGAGAGATGAGCGACCCGAGGAAGAAGGCGGCTGGGTGCGGGGCGAGGGGCTCGCGCGGTCCTCTTCTTTGGCTCCTTCCGGCCAGGGCGTCGCCGAATGGCCCAATCGGCCAGGCTGTCGTCGACTGAGCCAATCGAACCCAGCGGGCCCACCACGCATGCACTCGGCGACAGCGACGCCGAGTGGACTTTTATTTGGCCACGTCCACGCCAAATGGTCCACTCGGTCAGGCTGTGGCCGATTCGTTGCACTCGGCGACGCCGTGGCCGACAAATGCCTAGATCTGTAAATTATTAAATTCGCGCGACAGTTGTAGAATTAAATTAAAAAAATGTGCTATTTGAAAAAAATTCGCCCAGCATCAGTACAGTAAGCGATGTTTCCGGCGTGGTCGTTCGGCCATCCAAAGAGAAAGTTGTAACCCAAAGATCTAGGCATGTGTGCAAGCGGGCCGTTATGCGGGAGCCCGCATCTGCGCCGCATGTGCCCGCCTGACTTAAGTTGGATTATGCGGGCAGCCCACATAATCTATGCGGCAGCCCGCAACGCCCGCATAACCCACACAAGCTACACGAAGTTAGCAACAAAAGTCGATTCCAGCTGCTAAAACATAATTGAGCTAGCTCTCTACGATGAAAGATTATAGCAAACAATCCCCATGCTGTTCGTGCCCATCTCGCCTCGATCTAACCCTAGAATCGGCTCGTCGAGGACCTTGCTCTTAAAGACTAGGATAGGTCTAGGTGGTAGGAGAATAGAGGGAGGGGGCAGAGCTGGAGGAGGTTAGTTGGCCATAGTGGTCGGTGGAGCTAGCCCGGCGGCGCTCCAGCTGCGTCCTAGTCTAGGTCGCCTATGGCTGCCTGGGGTCGAAGAGAGACGAGGCAATGCGGTAAGTTGGATACGCGGGCCAGTCCGCTTATGCCGCATATTTTTTTGTCAACGTTCCGCGGGCCTCGCAAACCGCGATTAAGTGTGTTCAAATTGCGGCCCCACAAACCGCGATTAAGTGGGTTCAAATTACAGCGCCACGGACGTTCCGCTTCCCTTTCCAGAGTTAAATATAACATCATCATGTCATGTACTTCCTCCGTCTCAAAACAGACATCGCAAATTTTGCCTAAATTTTGGATGTATCTAGACTCTATTTACTATATAAATACATTCAAATTTAGAAAAAAAATCGATAACTATTTTGAGACGGAGGGACTATGTATCGTGCCGTATACTGTTTGCTATATACGTACAGACAGGCGGCAAGGAATGGATCAACTTCATATATGTATGCTCGTGCAACAGGCTAGCTTTATACCAAACCAAAATCGATCGGAGCAAAGTCGGTTAATACAAGCGATTTATGTGGGATATGTGGTTACAGTGGGCGGCCTGCAAAATACCGCATAATTTTTCCTACTGCCTGCGGGCTTCCGCGTACTACTTTATGCGGGGCGGCATATGTGGAGCCGCAGACGGTCCGCCTCCACTTACGGCCTGACCACCAGGATGATCTGCCCGTGGACAGAATTGGGGGACGAGAGCATCAGCATCCACCAGGATGATCTGCTCGTGGACAGAATTAGGTCACGATCTGGTCTGTGTTCGGTGCATCCAGCGGCGTGATCCATCCTATCCATGATGCGCAAAAAAAATACGCGCGGAATTTAGGTTAGATTTTTATTGATTCATGCATAATTTACGTAGAAATCAAAAAAAAAAACCTAGCTATGGCTCTCGCTGTCGTCGTCGTACTTGCCCTTGGCCTATGGTGGCGGCGGGGCCAACTACATCTCTTCGTCGGACACGAGATCGACGTACTCTGATGGCATCTAGAGGTTCGTCGGCGGGCTGATCACCTACCCGGGCCACATTGACCACTCATGCTAAGGTACATGCGGTGGCGGCACCATCTGCCCGTACTCCGGGGCCCGTGGTGGCGCGTGCGGTGGCAACAGCGGGGGAGGAGGAAAATCAACGTTGTGCGTCGCAACCATCCCCGTCAGCTCGACGACATGGCGGAGCCCTAACCAATTGGCATCCTCCTCCGCCAAGGGCTTGCTGCAGTAGTGCCTCCTCATTGTTGCCCGTCGCCACGACGACCTGGTACTCGGGGGCAGGAGGCTGATACCCGCGCCGGTGGCATCCTCCATCTCCTGCTTCACGACGTTGTCACCCTCATCGCCGTCTTGCTCGTCATTGAAAAAGGCGGGGACGCTGTCGTAGAATTCCCACGGTTGGAACTCAGCACATAAGCCGCCGCTCGACACGCATTGTGCTCCCTTGCGAGGAAGTCGCGCCAGTAGTTGTTGTTCTGGTACGCATGCAACTTTGATGCTTGATCTCGCTCCTTACAATTTCAAGGAAAAACTTAACTCTGGTACAGTGATTTACTCAGAATCACTTTGACAAAGGGTAACTTTGGCAATGCCCATGGTTATGGACTTAGGGTTTCGTGAAAAAGAGAACGCTAGGATTTCATCAGATGTCAGGCAAACAAGGGAGTCAAAGTCGCCTGATTATTGATGAACAAAGTTATTACAGATCGCTTGGGAGTTTTCGGTTCTTTCTCGCAGGCTTCTCCCGTCCTATATATAATAGGCCGGATCTCAGAGCTGTATACGAATAGGTTACATATGTATGATTACAACACCAACATAATGTCGGTTCATATTTCCTTTTGTAATACAACTAAGGCTTTCATCAGATGCTTCTTGGGCCATCATATTGAATCTTCATGGGTCGTGGGCTTTTATGCAGCCAGGGTAACAAATCATAAGCACCCGAGTAATCATACCCATGTCAGTAGCCCTCGAGACTTTACCTAAATCGTAGATTCTGGTTGAGTCTCAAAGATATTTTTAGTTATTCATGTTCTGGGATTTTATGAATTGTTTCTATTTTCTAGCCTTATAGGGATTTGGTACAATAGGCCTGATGCATCCGATGGATCGGTAATCAGTTAATTGCTCCTGGGAAAAAACACTGTAGACCTACATCAAATTCAAGTCCCCAGGCCTGAACTCCGAATATTAATTGGGGTAATTCAGTTCGAGCCGTTGAGGTCTTATCGAATACTGAATTCCAGTTCAATTTTATCGGGTACCTGATACCTTCGATCCGGATTACAGATGTAGTATAGCTTCTTTTCCCTAGTAGACCTAGGTTATCGAATCCTCAGGAAGCAGATGCGTAGTGAAGTTACTTTAACGGACCTTCAGTAGTTTTAGAATTCCCTTTATGTTTTTACTGGACCAATAATTTGCGCTTTTTTCTTGTTGTCGATGATGAAAAGAGAGGGCCTAGGGCGTTCGGTTTCACCTGTAGCTGTGCAAAACATCTGATGGGAATAAAAGATAAAGATAAAGTATGCATGTAATTGTTAGAGCAAGATAAATTATATGTGGGTAGTGCATCTATAATTGCTGTTGCCTTCGCAACCGCTTATAGCAATAACCTACTAGTCTCATCCATAGAAGAAAGAGAACTAATGATATGCATAGTGATGTCACAGTTAATCCCAAGTAAATCCCTCACATACAGCCTTACTACCCCTTCTATCACTGGGGTTCTCAACCTGCAGATCAATCATTACTCATGCTCCCTATACCTGGCTCAACCCTCGGGGTCTTGGGTACCTGACAAGTCTTTAGATTGAGGCAAGAGAGGATACAATAATCATCATGTCATACAAACTAATACATGATCCCATCTATTATAAATAACATGCATAAACGCTACATGGCTAGGCCGAAGCCCTTAGCCCAAGAAGGATTACTCACACATAGAGATGAGATCAACAATCACAAACATTGTAATGAAAATCATAAGATTGATAGCAATAGTCTTACAATGTCGCCAATCGAATAAGAGATCTACTGTTACAAGTGGTGGAATATGGCTATGGAGATGGAGAAGGGTTTTGAGATCTAGAGGCGGCTAGTGATCTAGGGCAGATACTTTTGGATGAGGTAGGCTTGTTTTCTCGTTGCCCGAGGCTTCTTTATATAGGGGTCCCTTCACGAAAGTTGTTCTGTTTGACCTAATGGTGGCGGCACCAACTATACGACCAGAACTATATGGCCGGAATTTTGTTCCGGTCATATAGTTGGTCGTTAAAGCGCCAGCCTTCACTTCACGGCTCCTGGTTTCTTATGGTTGTTGGAAATCTCGTATCTTTGACTTTAATATAGTGATTGCCATCTTCAAACGACATTATCTGCGCAGGAAAAATAGAAGGAAAGAATTTGCATACCCCTCTGAATATTAGGCATTAGTGGCAGGGTTTAGAGAGATATTTTATCAAAAATATAAATAATAACCAGTTTAAATATGAACGTAGATGGCTGTATTTCAGAGCCATCAGTACCCAACACGTTCGTAGGAATTTTTCATCGCATCGTTGATACAAATATTTTACTAGCAGAGCGCATTCTTATGCGATTACCAGGCCACACAAGACGAATCCAGGGGTCTTACCTTTATGTCTTGGACACGTCATTTGGAGTTTTATCGCGTTGGGTGCAATCGGAGATTTTCGTATGATTTTTATCGACTGCCTTGTTTGGCTGCTGAAATTTCTGAAATTTATCAGATTTTCATTTTAATGGTTTTATAGAATCTCCCGATGGGAGTGACCTTTTGAGGATACACCAAAGTAAAACTCATAGGTTTGGGTTGAAACTTCTTTGACTCTATATGCACAATCTAATTTCTATCGGGTGCGCGCTAGCGCTCCCGATGGGAGTAGCCCCCGAGGCTATGTTCGGATGCCTATATGTGGACATAGGCTCATAATTATTGTTAGTTTTATCAGAATAATGCTCATAGAAAAATAAAGATCGCCTGTTTTGTTGGTTAAAAAGTATGTAAATAAAGACTCAGAGTATGAAGAACTTATCTTTTATTTATATTCTGAAGCCGAAGATACATAGTTTGGCGGATTTTCGCCTGGCCGTTATCCTTAATATTCTGGCTAAGAAGCCAAGCCATAGGCCTTATTGTAATTTAAATTGCGAGAAAACATAAATTCTAAGCGTAAAAGCGTCGGAGGTGTGTGACATTGCACAGATTGGAGTATTTGACTCATGCCTTGTTGTCTTGTAGCTGATATGCTCCTCCGGGAATAACTTCTGTGACAATGTAAGGCCCTTCCCAAGCCGACTCCACTTTACAGTGACCATCTTGCTTGAGGCGAAGAACTAGGTCCCAAACAACAAAGGACCTAGGATGCAAACGTCGACTATGGTAGTTGTGCAAGTTTTGCTGATACATAGTAGCTCTTTGTAGGGCAGTGTCACGGGATTCATCAAGTGTATCAACACCATCTTCAAGTGCTTATCTTGATGCTTCTTCATTATATTCAGCTACTCGTGGAGATTCGTGTGATACTTTGACTGGAAGGACGACTTCAGCGCCATGGACCAGAAAGAAGGGTGTTTCTTGTGTCGAATTATTTGGAGTAGTATGCAAACTCTACAAAACAGATGGTAACTCATCAACCCATGCTCCTTTTTCCCTGTCGAGTGGTGCTAGTAATCTTTTCTTGAGGCCAGTAGTTATTAGGCTATTGCCTTATTCCACTTGCCCATTAGTTTGCGGGTGAGCTACTGAGGCATAGCTTACTTTTATACCCATCTCCTCGCAGTATTCTTTGAAGTCATTGGAAGTAAAATTAGTTCCATTATTAGTGATGATGCTATTTGGTACACCAAATCGAAACACAATGGATTTGATAAAATTTACAACCAAAGTCCCATCCTGGCTAGTGACAGGCATTGCCTCAATCCACTTAGTGAACTTGTCGACTGCTACTAGCAGAAAGACGTGTCCTCCTAGATATGATTTGTGAAGTTTACCCACCATATCGAGTCCCCACTGAGAAAATGGCTAAGCAAGAGGTATGGATTTAACTCCACAGCAGGTGCGCCAGGTTTTGTTGCGAATCGCTGATATGCCTCGCATTTTTTGACTATATCCTTTGCATCTTGAACTTTTGTGAGCCAGTAGAATCATGCCCTGAACGCTTTGGCGGAAATTGCTCGGCTACTAGCGTGATATCCACATACTCCTTCATGTATATACTTAAGTATAATTTCCCCTTCATCGGGTGTGACACATCACTGTAGCACACCCGAAATACTTCTTTTATATAACTCTCCTTTGATGATTCTAAAGGCTTTTGATCGTCGAATGATTCTTCGAGCTTCTGTCGCATCTTAGGGGAGGTCTCCCCGAGTCATATATGCTATGTATGGTTGCATCCATGTAGGCTCTATTATCATAACCTCATCAACTTCTGGTTCTTCCTCGAAGATTTCCTTCGTACTTTCGCTAGCTGGTGGAGCCCCTGAGTCCTTTCGCGGCTTAATCCTTTTCCCTGTCTTGGGTGCTATGACCTCAGGGACTCTCTTGGCCTTGATAGAGCTCTCAGTTATTTTCTCCCAAAAAAACCCAGGTGGGACTGGTAGGCATAAGGACCCGATGTTTGCGAGATTGTCGGCTTCTTCATTACTTGCTCTTCCTGTGTCCGATACTTCGCATCCGTCAAATTGGGCCTCCATAATGCTATACAGATCACGGTAGGCAATCATATTGTCGCTGATAGTGTTGCACTTGTTCATTGCTTGCTGTGCTACAAGATTAGAATCACCGAATATTTTGAGGCGAGTTGCACCGCAAGATTTAGCCATATGCATATCATGCAAAAGGGCCACATACTCAGCTTCATTATTGGACGTTGATGAGGGTTGAACTCATCAATGCCATTGTTATGGACTTGGGTTTTGGAGAAGAGGGGAGCGCTGGAGGCATCAATCGGCTAGCAAACAAGCACACAGGGATGCAAGGTTTACCTAGGTTCAGGCCTTGTAGAGGACCCTACTCTTGCTTGTCTACTCTTGGAATTATCGAAGGAGACGAAAGTTACATGGGTGCGCAGATGCAATCTGGCGATGGTGTGGAAACTAGGGTTGTGGTTGTCCTCCTCGCTGCCCCCTCCTAGCCTTTATATAGAGATAGGCTAGGTCTCGGAATAGCAGGTCGAGTCGGTTACAAGTTAGGATTTTCCCTTTGAACTTTCTATCTTGAGCTCGCCGTGTGCTGCAAGAAGTTATCCTTTGGTCATCCGAATCTTTGATTGGACACTGGTAACATTGTGGGCTTTTGCTAGACTGGACCATGTATGCCAAACTCGAGTACCTATAAGGTATGCCCATGTCAGTAGCCCCCGAGTGTCTAGTTGAATCGTAGATTCGAGTGGAGACTTATGAAGCCTTCGAGTGCATAGTTGAGTGTGTCTTTTCGAGTGCTCTAGTATGTTTCATAGGGATCATTGATATACGTGCCTGATTCATCCGATGTATCGGGATCAGTTAACTGCCTTAGGGCAAAACAACGCAATCTTCTCAAACTCGAGTCCCTAGACTCGAATTCGGAATCCTAGTGCCGAATTCGACTCAGGCCGTGGAGGTCTTATAGAGTCGAATCCTAGTGTATAAGTGTTAGCACTCGACACGTCTGTCAAGGCTTATTTCATCGTGCCTGCAGGCACAGATTATTTCTGGTAGAGTGCAGTAGGTGCGTTGCCAGGCCTTCTTCAGGTCTTATCTTCACGCTGCAAGCGTGGCACCCAAATTTTTGCCATCACGGAAATGATTCGGGTGACCTAGGAGACGCAGTCTCTTTGTAGGGAAAATATGAGGCGGAGTCGCCGAAGCTTTCGAGTGTGGACGTAGTCAGCACACAATTATGTATAAGAAAATTTATAGGGTGCACGACCAGTGCTCCCTATGGGAGTAGCCCCCGAGTGCCTATTCGAGTCGTAGACTCGAGTGGGGACTATAATTTTTTTGCGACTGCTGTCATCTTTTGCTTGTTTCAGTCGAATGTGCTTTCAGCGCTCCCTATGGGAGTAACCCGGAGTCCATAATCGAATCGTTAATTCGAGTGAAGGGTTTTTGAGAGAAAATATGATGTCATAATGCTTGAATGTCTTACAAAGTTCCTCGGGTGCGCGGCTAGCGCTCCTGTTAGGAGTATCCCCCGAGTGCTTGGTCGAGTTGAAGACTCGAGTAAGGACTAGAGTAGTCAAAAAATGCTCCTGCTAGAGTTAGTGACGTTAGTGCTGATGATGAGATGATCTCAGTTTCCCACGTGAGCGGTTTTGACGGGACGTGACGAAAAGTGGGTCCCATTTTCTAACTTGAACTTGACCAGACATGCGTAATCTCTGTTTTAACTGTGCCTCCTCGATTCTTGCGCATAATGGGAGGAGTGGAGCGATGGTTCATGGTTTACTCTGCCACGCGTCGATATTGATTTGTGCCACGCGTCTGGTTGGTTCTCTTCCGGCTGTCGGATGACATCTTCGATGAGGTTAAGTAGAAATCCGCTATGCGTTAATTCCCCACAACTCATCTTCCTCCTCGCGCATAGCCTCCATTGCTTCTCCTTGCTGCTCCATTGCTCTCACCCTGTTTGCAGCGCTGGACGATCTTCGCACCTTTTCCAGTTACTTTCTGCGCTCCCACCGCAAGCGCCAGATGGGAAAGAAGAAAGGAAACTTTGCCGCTGGTTCTGCGGCTGCCACTGCTGCGACCAAGAAGAAGGGCACCGGCACCATGGGCACCAGCACTGCCACCGCGGCTGGGAATAAGAAGGGCCCAGGAATCCGCGTCACGAATGGGTCATGGTGTCCATCCACCATCAAGCCTTCAGAGCTCTTCACCTAGAGCCAAGATGGAGCGTTCTCCGCCGTGGAGGATGACTGCCGCATCCCTGGTGATGAGGTAATCCCCAGTCCTCCCGGCGGGTTTCAGGTGATGTTCCTCGCGTTCATTATTCACGGTCTTTCTCTCCCCTTCACAAATTTGTGAGGGGGTTGCTTTGTTTCTACGAGCTCCAGCTGCACCAGCTGACCCCAAATTCTATCCTCCACATCGTTTGCTTCATTACCCTCTGCGAGTGCTGGCTCGGAATCGAGCCACACTTTGGCCTCTTTAAAAAGCTTTTCAAACTCAAATGCCAATCGGGATCTAGATCGGTAGTCTATGATATAGGAGGCTGTGGGATCCACGTTGACTCCAATGTCACATATTTTGCCATCAAACTCACTGCGTCTGTCCAAGGATGGAGGGAAAAATGGTTCTACATTCATGACCAGAAAGTTGACGAAGAGCACTATGGACTCGCGCCCTTTGATCCGGTGGCATCTTGCAAGAGGAGGAGGTCGTGGAAGAAGACTGATGCCCGATGAAGCCGAGGAAACATACACTCTTTACTAGCGTGTCTGCAACCTCGAACGCCATGTAGGCAAGGAAGTAGGAGGCACATACCTTATTCGCACTTGGATGCGTCGCTGAGTGCAGCCGCTGCAGGCCAGGGCGCATCCAATGTGCCGCTGGATTGGTACTGGTGATGTGACTCACATCTCCTCAGAGGGCATTTCCTCGGGCGAAGTAGACAAGAGGTTTCGACTGCTGACCAAGTACACCTCCAAGGAGGATATCCCGGGTGACTCAGTCGTGCCTCCCTTCTGTGCAAGCCATCCTCCGCCTGAGGTGGATTTCTTTTAAAAGTTCTTCTTATTTTTCGATTGCTTGCTAGGTGTCTTTTATACTGATGCTTGATGTTAGTTTCAGGACTAGAAAGTGACCATCGTGCTACCTCCTCAGCTTGAGGGAATAATTTCTAGTGAAGCGGAAGAGGAGGATGAGTTGGGCTCCACCGTCCCTGTTGGGGAGGAGCAGGAAGCCCCCAAGTCCAACAAGCACGGGACTCACAATCGTTCCCGAAGCAAGGACTCGGATGCCTCATCACCGACGACACCGGAGGGTCCTCCTACTGTAGTAGAGGAGCCAATCCTTGTCGTGCCTGTGCGCGCTATGGCTCCTTCGTTGCGGAAGAAGTTGAGGCTACCGAAGGAGTCGTCTGGGGATTCCTTCGACCTCGACAATTTTGACGGGTATGTTTCTATATTCTTGCAAACTCGCACTGTCCTCCCAAAATCTGTTCATCTGAAATAGTTCTGGATATTTTTATAGTCAATCAGCGTTGTCATCTTCCGACGACTGTCGATTTGTCAAGGAGACTGGAGTTGTGGAATCAAAGACAAGGAGGTGGCGGTCTGATCTCCTTCTCCTCCGGTGGCGGCCCACTCTGGGGCCAATTCTTCGAGTTCTCCCCACACTGGGGGCACCAGATGATTGCTCAGACATCGTTTAAGAAAGAAACTTCGGAGTCCCTGGAGGAACATGTGAGTTTTTCTTGTCGTTGGCAGTCGAATTTTGGTTGATTCTCACACTTTTTCTTGCTTGTAGCCTGTATTGAAAGAATCTACTCGCCTCGCCGAACGGATCATGTCCTTTGGTCGCCAGCATGCTTCGCTAGAAACTCGTTACCGTGCCTTTGAAGGTGAATTTACATTTTGTCCTCATTTTTCTTGTGCAAGGGTTGGTGAGCTCAAATTTGCCATTTTATCCTTTGTAGGTGAACATAACGATCTTCTTCGTAACGTCGAATCCCTCTAGAAGGTACTTGCTGCGACAGAGAAGAAACACAACGAGGCACTCGCGGCTCTTGAAGAGTCGAAAAACGTGAGGAAGATTTGCGTTCCTCCGCTGCTGAGAGGGAAAAGGTGTTCGTAGAACAGCTCTTCTCTATCGTGAAAGCGCTCTCAGGTGCGATACTGCCTCATTCATATTTGTCATGTACTTTGCCTATATTTTGCTGTGCTCGTGTGTATATTCTTCAGATGCCGCTGGCATGGGCTTCAACGCCCAGGCTTTGACACGCTCGGATGCTTTGGCCGGTGTCATGGCCGCAGTCGAGGACCGCGGTGTCTCTATCAAGGAATTGTTTGAGAAGTCCAAGGGCGTGCTTGGGCGTCTTCGCAAGGAGATGGTCCCCAAGGCCAAGCTGATCAAGGATCTCGATGGCTTGGTGGAGTCCTTCGCGGATGGCGTGCCTATGGACTTCAAGAACGCACAACGGGGAGTTGGAGCGACCATGGGACTCGCGATGGCGCAAGCTCATGGCGTGGAACTAGACCCTAACAAAGTCTCCTCGGCGATGCCGGTCACCACGGATGGCTAGCAGGTAGTGTTTGCTCCTTTCGACACTAGTTGCAGTAAATATGGGCCTCGGCTCATTGAGACACTCGCCAAGTATTCGGCGGAGCTGTGGCGGTTGAAGACGGCAAAAGCTACGGCGTCCAAAGCTATAGCTGGGAAGACTATGACATCAGAGACTCGTTATGTGGGAGTATCCCTTTCGAGACTC
This sequence comes from Avena sativa, assembly GCA_916181665.1. Taxonomy (NCBI): domain Eukaryota; kingdom Viridiplantae; phylum Streptophyta; class Magnoliopsida; order Poales; family Poaceae; genus Avena; species Avena sativa. Next base: position 371,586,423 of record OV702290.1, read on the forward strand.
ATTGAACTTGGATGCGTTGTTCTTATTTATTGATGACTGGTTGGTTTTATTTGCCTCTTTTCTTTGGCTATAATAGGGTCCTTCGAGTGGTCTGCCTGACTCTCCTCCCACCTATAAAATTGTGGCGCAACCACGTTCAAAAGTGGAGGAGATGTCGCTGCTCTCGCGAATGCATGACCGCGTAAAGCAGTTGGAGCGAGAGATGACCATGATTCGTGGTAACACGGATGTGTGGAAGTCGAAGGCTGAAAAGGCCGATGCGCGCGAGGAGTACCTCCTGGGTGAAGTTGCTCAATTGCATGAGCAATTCAAGTGTTAGCTCTCTAGCTCCTTATCCTTTCTTTAGCCATTCGTGGCGGCGCTTTATCTTTATGCTTTTACCTGCTTCTTGTAGTTGTTAGCGCTCATCACCCACATGATGAGAGGGATCGAGTTGCCATTCGATTGAACGACTTGACCCAGGAGCAGCTGGAAGCTAGTCGATATTTCTGGTTGGATCACGATCGTGCAGTCGCATTGGCGATGCTGTAGGATCATGCATCACGGGTGCTGTAGTGCTTGAAGAAGTCACAGTCGTACCCTATCAATCCTATTAAGCCATGTGCCTGGATCTCACATACACCCACCCTTTAGAAGATCGATGCCCTCATCGATCAAACACACCCCAGGAACGTTCTCTCTTGGCACGCGTCTGTGCGTCCAGTGCCGGCACATGTGCCATGCCGTGTCCACTCCGGGCCACACACGCCATGCTCCACATGTCCCGCCACTAACCTGCACACACCCGTGTAACCGCGAGGTCAGCTCTGATACCACTTTGTAACACCCCGTCCACTCCTGGGCCCAGGGGGTGTCACTCCTGGCAGCTTAATAGGATATCTAGACTGGCCCCACAGACCAATACTAGTCTTTTCTGCGCACTTTGTCCTTGCTCGTGCGCACCCGGTTACCCACTTCTCGGTCGGTCACCCATCCTAGAATTGCTCTAGGCCAAGCACGCTTAACCTTAGAGTTCTTTCCAAATGAGCTTCCGGAAAAGAAGTTGCAACTTGTTGATATGGGTATCCTATCAATCCTATTAAGCCATGTGCCTGGATCTCACATATTGTTTGTTTGACTGGCCTTGCTTCAGGATTCACATTGAGTGAGTGCTCGACGAATTCCCTGGGAACTCCTGGCATGTCTGCTAGACACCAGGCGAAGATTTCCAAGCGCTCATGGAGGAATTCGACGAGCGCGAGTTCCTATGCGGGACTCAAGTTGTTGGCGATGAGGGTCATCTTGGTCGGGTCCGTTGGATGGACCTGGACTGGCTTGGTGTGCACCGACGTGTCGAATGATTGGTCGGGTGAGCTTGGCTTGCTCAGGGAGGTAGACTGTTGTCTGTCGACTCCTTCAACCTCGCTAGTTCTTCTTGCATGCCAAAAGACTAGGAAATTCTATTGAATTCCCTGTCGCAGCTGTCGGACCTCTCGAAGCTCCTATTGACTATGTTAATGCCATTTGGGCCTGGCATCTTCATCTGGAGGTAGGCGTAGTGTGGTACTGCCATGAACCTCGCGAACGCGACACACCCAAGGATGCAGTGGTATTGTGAGGGCCAGTCAACAACTTCGAATTCGATGCGCTCTCGTCGAAAATTTGCCGGCGTTCCGAAGATGACGTCGAGGCTAATCTTGCACAGGGGGTATACGCCCTTCCCTGGGATGATTCTGTGGAAAGTCGTGTCCGAAGCTTCTAGACATGACAGAGGGATTTTCATTGCGCACAAGGTACTTGCGAACATGAGGTTAATGCCGCTTCCACCGTCCATGAAGACGCGACTCATCTTGAAGTCTCCAATCTGTGCCTCGAGCACCAGGGGACAGTGGCCTGGGCGAGGTACTTGCACGGATGATCGCGCTTGTCGAAGGTGATGCAGGACTCGCTTCCACTGTGGTACTCAGTGGTGGAGGGCGGAGAGTTCATCGCCAGATTGACTTGGCGAGTGATTGACTTTTGCACTCGATTTGAGGGGCGTCCTTTTTGGATCATCCCCATGTATCCCAGCGCTCACGCGTATGGCTCGCCTCCATGGTTCTGGATTGGCGCAGCCGCAGGTGGTGGTGGCCCGGGTGGTGGTGGAGGTGCTCCATGAGCCATAACGCCTGGGGCAGCTCCATACCCCTGGTTTATCGCGTGGCGATTCATTTGGGCTAGGCCTTCGTGGAGCTTGAGGAACTCGCGCAATCCTTGAGAAGGTGGCTAGATTTTTTCTTGCCGTCGTGCTTGTCTATGTAGAAGTGTACGTTGCACGGTCCAGACAGTTTGTCCTGGATAGATGTCCCAGGTGCCTCATCGCGAGTGCGGTGTTGCCACACTTGCGTGTTTTTTGCTATCACGGTATCCACCGCTGCGGTATCCGCTGTTGCGGTTATTGTCATCACGTTTGTCGGTGTAGTCATCCGTGACCATGTCGACCTCCTTGCAGTCCTCGTAGCCACGCATTCGACATTTTCCTCGGTGATCTCGTTTGCGCCTGAGGTTGTCGTCCTCATCAGAGTGGACATGGTTTTTTACCGAATCCTCTCCATCGTCCCACCTCTTCGCTATCTCCATCAGGTGGTCGATTGTTTTAGGCTTCGAGTGGCCCAGCTCCTCTCTGAGCTCTCTGCGGTGCACACCGCCATTGAACGCGTCGATTGTGCGATCCTCAGTGATGTACGCGTGCAGCGACTCGCTAGTCTTCTGGTAGCAGCCTCTTAGTTCTTCAATTGATGCAGGTATTTTGTACGTGGCCTTGAAGTTTTGCACGAAGATATAGACCAGCTCATCCCAACTACGAATCGATCCGCGCGGGAGGTGGTTGAGCCACGCACGAGCGACACCTTGCAGTTGTAGCTGGAGGTATTGCATTGCCGTGCTCGTGGTTCCGCCGTGGAGCCTGATAGAGGAAATGTGATCCTCTAGCCAGATCTTCGGGTCCTGCAGGCCGTCGAATTTCAGGTTCTCCGATGGGAGTTTGAACCCCTTTGGCATTCCCTTCTGCCTGATGGCTCTACTGAAGCAGCTGGCACCGCAGAGCTCTATCCCGTAATCTTCCGAGTCAGTCGAACAGGCACGCCTCACGTGCATCTTGTCGACCTTGCGCCGCGTGATGCCATCACGCATGTCTTAGTCGTAGTTGTGCCGCCGTAAGCAGCGTCGTCGTGACAAGTCGTGGTTGTCATTGCTGGAGGAGGGTGAAGAGTAGTGTTTGGCCAGAGCCTTGTTTTTATTCGGCTCTTGTTCTAGAGCCTTGATGAGGGCAGCTTCGACTAGCCCCTGGCCCGCGATCGTAGATTAGTGCATGGCGGCCCACGGGTCCCCAGCTGGTGGCTGGTTGTTGAGGAGGTACATGGTGGCTGCTGTCACCATTGCCTGCGGTGTCTTCGGGAGCACATTGCCCCGTGTATCCACCGTCATGGATGAGAAGTCGAGGACTCGTCCAGCCTCTTCTCTCTCCTTATTGGTGAGGTAGGCCAGTCGAGAACGTCTATTGGAAGTTATATGATCATTGCCCTTGGAGGAGGATTCTTCGATGGAAGAGAGCTGAGCTCACCGAAGGCTCGACTCGTCCGCTGCCCTCCTGAGCGCATTGAGCTGGGTGATTACTTGTTGCTGGCGCTTGAACTCCTCCTTGAGTAGCCAATGATAACCCATCAGCATGTCTTGCGATGAGTTTGGTGGCAGGGGATTGCCCCGCAGGGCTTCTCGGCAACGAGCCCACTCGGTGTCATTGAGCTTGATCAGCATGCGCTCTTGGGTATGTTCATTCACAGTGAGATGCGGATGGACTTCCGTCCCGTTGTTGGTAGGTGCTCTATTGGGGGGACCACCGTTCGCGATTGGGATACTGCCGCCGGTGCCGGTATTATCCCGAGTGCCGCTGTTCTCGCCCGTGTTGGCGACGACGCACATGTAGTGTTTGGGGAAGCTGTTGCTTCTGCAACTTTTAGATCCGAAGCCGTAGGCTCCATCCTCTATGGCCAGATCACCCAGATTGGATTCACAACTACTGTGGCTGATCGTATTCCCGATTGCTGTCGGGGCATTGAGTTCGCTCAGGGTGCCGATCGGCTGTGGAAACCACGATGCTGGAGCAATCACGGGAACCTTCAGCTAGTCAGGGAGGCGAAGTGTGCCCAGCTGAACAACATGGAAGCGTAAGCTCCCGATCGCCAGGCTGATCCCATCGCCCACGAACTCGAAATCCGGGCGAGTGGTCGGCGTGTGCATGGTGAAGTCTAAGGCACCGAAGAGGAGGCTAATCTCCGCTATTGCAGAGTTGTAGATCGCAGTTGATGGGGCCGAGGAAGCCGCAACATCAGCACTCCCAGTTCCCATAAATGGCGCCAATTGACGAGGGTTTAACTCATCAATGCCCATTTAATGGACTTGGGTTTTGGAGAAGAGGGGAGCGCTGGAGGCATCAATCGGCTAGCAAAAAAGCACATAGGGGCGCAAGGTTTACCCAGGTTCAGGCCTCGTAGAGGACCCTACTCCTGCTTGTTTGCTCTTGGAATTATCGAACGAGTTGAAAGTTACAGGGGTGCACAGATGCAATCTAGCGATGGTGTGAAAACTAGGGTTGTGATCGTCCTCTTTGACGCCCCCTCCTAGCCTTTATATAGAGATAGGCTAGGTTTCGGGATAGCAGGTCGAGTCAGTTACAAGTCAGGATTTTCCCTTTGAACTTTCTATCTTGAGCTCGCCGTGTGCCACAAGCAGTCAGAGTCTCCTTTGGTCATCCGAATCTTTGATTGGGCCCTGGTAACATCGTGGGCTTCTACTAGACTGGATAGTATATGCCAAAACTCGAGTACCTGTAAGATATGCCCATGTCAGTTGCGTTTGCAAAGCTCATCCAAAGTATGTATCACATTTTATCACCTTGTGATACTAGTACGACTCCTGCCCCTGCTCCTTTTGTTCTTTTTGATCCATCAAAGTACATTGTCCATGTGCTAGAAAGGTATGGTGGGACCGCGCATTATTGTTCAACCCATTCAGTGATAAAATCAGGCAGAACTTGTGATTTAATTGCTTTGCACTTCTAGTACGTGATACATCGAGGGGTGATACATTGCAAATGTATCTATAATTTTTGATGTTCCATGCTTGGTTTTATCTACTTTCTTGTGTTTTGTCCACACTTTGGAGTACTTTTCATATGATTTCTTGGACTAACCTATTAACAAGAGCCACAATACCAGCTGCCTATTTTCTGCCGTTTTTGGTTCCAGGAAAGTCAGAAAATGAATATTCTCGTAATTGGACGAGACAAAAGCCAAAGTGCCTATTTTACCGGAAGTCATCTGGAGCTAGAATACGAGACGGAGAGGAGCCAGGGGGCCACCACACCACCTGGCCGCGCGGGCCAGGCCTGGCCGCGCCAGGGGGTGGTGTGGCCAGCCCAGGCACCCCGTCGGCCTCTCCTTCTGCCTATATATTACCCTCGGGACGAAAACCCTAAGTACCCTATCAAAAATCCACGAAAGAGTCTATAGCCGCCGTCATCTCCATCCCTAGATCGGGAGGGATCTGAAGCTCTTCCCGGCACCCTGCCAGAGAGGGGAATTCACCCTGGAGGCCTTCTTCATCATCATGCAAGCCTCCGGTGTGATGCGTGAGTAGTTCATCTCTAGACTACGGGTCCATGTAGTAGCTAGATGGCTGGTTCTCCTCCTTTGTGCTATCATGTCTAGATCTTGTGAGCTCCGTTCATGATCAAGATCATCTATTTGTAATTCTGCATGTTGTGTTTGCAGGGATCTGATGGATATTGAGATGCTATTTCAGATTGATTATTGATTCTGTCATGTCTTTATTATTTGTGATCTTGCATGCCTTCCGTTGTTAGTAGCTATCTTGGCCAAGTAGATGCTAGCAACTCCAAGAGTTAGTATTTATGCTCGATAGTGGGTTCATGCCTCTGGTAATCTGGGGAAGTGACAGAAATCTCTAAGGTACTAGATGTGCTGTTGCTACTAGGGAGAAAACAACAATCCTTTGTTCATAGAACAATCATATTGTTTACTTTACACGCAATTCGTAATGCAATAATCTGTAGCTTGCAACTTAATACTAGAGGGGGTTAGGATGATAACCTGAAGGTGGATTATTAGTCATAGATGCAGTTGGATGGAGGTCTATGTATAATGTTGTAATTCCCAATCAAATCTCAAAGGAGTCAAGATGATTAGTATATGCTTGTATGCTTTCTCGATGTTTGTCAATTGCCCTGCTGTAATTTGTTCACCCAGCATGTTATCGATCTTAAGGAGAGCCACCTCTAGTGAACTATGGACCCCGATCCTTTCTTTTACATACAATCTACAAACTGTTTACTGCTTTGTGTTTACTTTATGCAAACTATTACTTCCTTCCATTCGATACGTTTAATCCTTTGTTTTCAGCACCGGTGAGATTGACAACCTCATCGCAAGTTGGGGACAGAGTTCTGTGGTTGTGTTGTGTAGGTCTCCACGTTGCTGCTGGCACCGGTAGTGCGCCCTGCCAACGTTCAACTAGCTACACCTTTGGGGTGTTTACTTGCTCCTACTGGATTGATAACCTTGGTTTCGTACTGAGGGAAAACTTGCTGCTGTGCTCATCATACCTTCCTCTTGGGGTTTCCCAACGAGCTCGATATATTTTGGGCCATCAAGCATATTTTCTGGCGCCGTTGCCGGGGAGTCAAGGACATCTTCACAAGGGGAGTCCCTCATAACTAATCTCTTTACTTTGTTATTTTTGTTTTGCTTAGTTTACTTTTGCTTTGTTTGCTTGTTTCTTTATCAAAAACACACAAAAATTAGTTTTACAATTTTGCTTTTTTTATTGAAAACACAAAAAAATGACTATTCTTGAAAACACTAAGTTGTGTGACTTCACTAGCACCAACAACGATGATTTTATGAGCACACCTATTGCTCCACCTGTGCCTGAAGCTACTTTCTTTGAGATAAAACCTGCTTTACTCAATCTTGTTATGAGAGAACAATTTTCTGGTATCGGTAATGAAGATGCTGCTGCCCATCTAAATAACTTTGTTGAACTTTGTGAGATGCAAAAGCATAGGGATATAGATGGAGATATTATTAAGCTTAAATTGTTTCCTTTCTCTTTGAGAGGAAAAGCTAAAGAATGGTTGAATTTCTTAACTAGGAATAGTATTGATTCTTGGACTAAATGCAAAGATGCTTTCATTGCAAAATACTATCCTCCTGCTAAGATTATATCTATGAGAAGTGAAATAATGAAGTTTAAACAATCTGATAATGAAAATGTTGCTCAAGCTTGGGAAAGAATGAAATCTTTGGTAAAGAATTGTCCCACTCATAGACTGACTGCTTGGATGATCATCCAAACTTTTTATGCAGGATTGAACTATTCTTCAAGGAACCTATTGGACTCTGCTGCTGGAGGTACCTTTATGACCATTACTTTGGGCGCTGCAACAAAGCTTCTGGATAATATGATGGTTAACTATTCTGAATGGCATACTGAGAGAGCTCTACAAGGTAGGAAGGTAAATTCTGTTGAGGAAACCTCCTCCTTGAGTGATAAGATTGATGTTATTATGTCTATGCTTGTTAATGGGAAAGCCCATATTGATCCAAATAATGTTCCTTTAGCTTCTTTGGTTGCTCAAGAAGAGCAAGTTGATGTGAACTTTATAAGAAATAATAATTTTGGCAACAAAACTTATGGTAATAACAATTATAGGCCTTACCCTCCTAGTAATACTTATGGTTATAATGGTAAACCTAGATTACCTAGTGAAGGAAGAATTTTATAAGTTGAAAGAGCCACTAAAAACTTCATGCAAATGCAATATGAGCAAAATAAACTGTTCACTAAAACTATGGAGGAACAATCTACCATTTTGAAGAACATTAGCCATCAACTTGAGAGTCTAAATAGGGAAATTCCTAGTTTACAATTGAAACTCTCTAATGCTGAAAGAAACATATCATCTTTGTCTGAAGCTCAATCCTGTTTGATCAATAAAATGGCTGCTAAACCTGAAACAAATGATAATCCCTTTGCAGCTACTAATGCTATATAAGTTAGAATTGATGAAAATGTTAGACTATTAGCTGAATTACATGCTAAGTGGGAAAGAGAAGATGAAATTGCTAGAAACATTAGTGTTTCTACTATCACCACCACTAGTGTTGAGGCTAGTAATAGTTCTACTACTTTAAATGATAAATTTGATTTTGATCTTGATGGTTGTAATATCTCTGAAGTTATTAAGTTCCTACAAAAGCTTGCTAAAAGTCCTAATGCTAGTGCTATGAACATGGCCTTTACAAAACACATTACCGATGCTCTCATAAAGATTAAAGAAGAAAAGATGAAACAGAAAGCTTCTATTCCTATAAAACAAGAAGATGGTTGGGAACCCATCATTAATATGAAAGTGAATGATTTTGATTTCAAAGCTTTATGTGATCTTGATAGGAGTGTTTCTATTATGCCTAGAAGGATTTATGATATGCTTGATTTGCCTCCACTTGAAGATTGTTATTTAAATGTCCCACTTGATGATAATGCTAAAAAGAAACTCACGGGGAGTCTTAATAATGTTCTTATTATGGTTAACAATGCCTATGTCCCCGTTGATTTCTATGTTTTGGATGTTGAATGCAATGCTTCTTGTCCTATTACTTTGGGAAGACCTTTTCTTAGAAATGTTGGTGCCATTATTGATATGAAAGAAGGCACCATTAAATATCAACTCCCACTCAAGAAAGGTATAGAACACTTCCCTAAGAAGAGAGAGATGATTTCTTTTGTTTCTCCTATGAAAACAAAATTTGGTCTTAATGCTTCTTCATTTGAGAACACTTGATTCTTTTTCTTGCTTCTTATGCCTAACTTAAAGGCGTTAAAGAAAAGTACTTATTGGGAGATAACCCAAAAGTTTTAGATGAGTCTTGGAAGTTATTACTTCAGTAATAACCGCTCCTTATCCTTTTTATTTTCTTTCTAATGAGAGAGAAGTAATGATTGGGAAAGTTGCTGTCCCGAAACAGATTTCTGTGCTTCACCGTAAAAATTCGTGTAAAATCTCTGAACGTCCTTTTGAGGCGTGAATTTTTGTGCTTCTGACCCAGGTTGTTATCTAACGTTCGTTAGTTTAACACTTTTTGATTTGAGCAACAGAAGGTCTTCGAAAAATTCGTCTTTACCTGCTGGTCTATTTTGACAGATTTCTGCCATTTTCTGCATTTGCTTCTTGTTGGTTCCTTTTTGAGTTCTTTTGGGGAATTGAGCTTTTTGAGGGAAGTGCTTCAGTATATAGTGTTATAATGGAAGTTTATTGGTGTTGTAACTGAACCTAAAGACTTATTTATCTTGAGTGCACTAATGTTGCTAATAAAGATTGTGTGAAGTTTTGTATGAAGGAAAAATTTCAGGTGTATGGAAGGAATGAGTAATGAGATGAAGGATGGACTAAAGCTCAAGCTTGGGGATTCCACACATGTCACCCAATGAAATATACAAGAAGTACAAGCGTCAAATCTTGGGGATGCCCAAGGCATCCCCTCTTCATCAATAAAAATCCTAGGTTTCTTCAGAACGCTTCATTTTTATTGTTTCATGCACAGTTGTGTTGTTCTTGGAGCGTCTTCTTTTTCATTTTTGTTTTGGTTTTTCATTTGCTTTGTTTGCTTAGTTTGCTGAATAAATTGGTTGGACCGCCTCTTTCATACATTGGTTTTCAAATAGTTTGGTTTGGTTTGCAAAAGAGTAGGAAAGTTCATGCTTAAGTGTTAAAGAGAGCTTGTTTTTAACTGTGGCCTATGCTTTGTCATGCCATGCTTGATATTTTTTTGGCTTTATGCTTAGCATGACTTGTTATAAACAATTGAGATTGCTTAATGTGCCTTGGATGAATCATGTGTTGTTTTAGCATATTAAAGCATAGTATAGTGGTATTCTCCTTTGATGCTTTATTTGGGTTGACTTGGTGCATGCTCACACCATGTTGTGACTATCCCAAGTCACCATAAGCCTTTATGATCCTTTAGTTTTCAACTTGTAGTATCACTTTATGCTTTGATCAATGATGTTTTGTCGCTCTGCATGATTATAGCCATTATTGCTCTCTTAGTTTGTCGCTCCCAGTCTTTTGCTAGCCTCCACAACCAAGTATGAGTTCCACTCATGCATCCAACTCCCTAAACCAAGTTATTCCAAAGTGTCTAGCATACCTACCTACTATCTTATGATATTCCAAGTATATTCATGTTTTTGTTTACCTTCCAAATTAAACTTGTTATGGGAAAACTAGTGATTAAAGCTCTCACGAACTTGATGGCACACTTTACCTTTTTGCATCTATTAAACTTGAACCATTGGGTCCTTCTTTGTTGCGTATATGCTTGCGCTTTATAAGTTGAAATTAGCAGAACCATGTATCATGGGGAACGCTTTCAACATTGCACTTGTACTTTGTACCCCGTTGATATCATGTTCTTTTGCTTATGGATCCCGACGATGTGAAATAAAAGTGGAACTTGTAAGATCATGGAGTTTGTATGTGTGTTAGAGAAACGCCTGGGCCGCTAGCCTAAGCCATGCCTAATCATGGTGGAAACTTGCATCATCACCATAATGAGCACTCTATGAAGCATCCTCTATAAAAACCTATGCAAATAGCAAATAAAAAGATCGCTGAGATGCTCATTATCTACTTGCCTTGTCATTTTGATTATGGGATATATCCTGTATCATGTGCAAGGGGTACCCCATTGGCGGTTCTTTATGATACATATGTACTTACAATGACAAGAGCTTACTCGTGACTAAAGTTGAGTAGCATGAGGTTCGGTCTTCGTAAGTAAGGGGCATGAGATTTCGGTTTATAACTTGTCAAGCATATCCTCTTAGTTGTGTCACTTTAACCTTAATCACCTTAAAGATGCTTATGATAGGGGCAATGAGAGCTGAAAGCTATAAGTACCATAATTTTTGGAAGCTCTTTATGAGACTTGAATCCCTACTTCCTTCTATGAAGGCCTTTCTTCCACCATTATATTGAGTCTCCACCTTCTATATTTATGCACCTACTTTGAGAGCATAGTGGCCATTCTTAGTTCTATGTGCATTGTCCCAAGACTAGTTGATTGATGCATAACTTGATATTGCTTGTTTTAAACTATTTGTATCTAGTCACTCTTATGAACTTTGAAGGTGTCCTATGCATTTATATTTGCTACTCTATGAGGGACAAGCTGAATACTATTATGCTATGTTTTCTTTATGTGAAACAAACAAACGTCTTGCAAAGCATTGTTATTCATGAATCTTTTGTTTGTGCCTTTTCATGTTGCATCATAGTTTCTTTGTCTTATTGCTAGAACTTTGTCTTTCATGTTATGATTGAAGTACTATGATCCCAGCTTTTAATGTTTTACAAATACTTTGATCAAGTTTATCATGGTGCATGTCACCTCAAAAATTATTCTTTCTTTTTATCACTTACCTACTCGAGGGCGAGCAGGAGTTAAGCTTGGGGATGTTGATAAATTGCAAATGTATCTATAATTTTTGATGTTCCATGCTTGGTTTTATCTACTTTCTTGTGTTTTTCCACACTTTGGAGTATTTTTCATATGATTTCTTGGACTAACCTATTAACAAGAGCCACAGTGCCAGCTGCCTGTTTTCTGCTATTTTTGGTTCTAGGAAAGTCAGAAAATGAATATTCTCGGAATTGGACGGGACAAAAGCCAAAGTGCCTATTTTATCGGAAGTCATCTAGAGCCAGAATACGAGACGGAGAGGAGCTAAGGGGCCACCACACCACCTGGCCGTGCGGTCTAGGCCTGGCCGCACCAGGGGGTGGTGTGGCCATCCCAGGCACCCCCTAGGCCTCTCCTTCCGCCTATATATTTCCCTCAGGATGAAACCCTAAGTACCCGATCAAAAATCCACGAAAGAGTCTGTAGCCGCTGTCATCTCCATCCCTAGACCGGGAGGGATCTAAAGCTCTTCCCGGCACCCTGCTGGAGAGGGGAATTCACCCTGGAGGCCTTCTTCATCATCATGCAAGCCTCCGGTGTGATGTGTGAGTAGTTCATCTCTAGACTACTGTTGGAATTATGCCCTAGAGGCAATAATAAAGATGTTATTATTATAATTCTTGTTCATGATAAAGTTTATATTCCATGCTAGAATTGTATTAAGCGGAAACTTTAATACTTGTGTGGTTTGTGAACAACACCGTGTCCCTAGTACGCCTCTATGGACTAGCTCATTGATCAATGATGGTTAAGGTTTCCTAACCATAGACATGAGTTGTCAATTGATAATGAGATCATATCATTGGAGAATGATATGGTGGACAGACCCAAACTAAGCGAAGCAATTAGATCGTATCATTGTGTTCATCTTTGCGAAGCTTTTCCTATGTCAAATATTGTATTCCTTGGACCATGAGATAATACAACTCCCTGGTATCGGAAGAAAGCTTTGAGGTCATCAAACGTCATCCTATGAGAGGGTGATCATAAAGGTGTCTCTCAGGTGATCGGAAAGTATCTGTTGGGTTGTATGTATCGAGATGGGATTTGTCCCTCCCAAGTCGGAGAGATATACTTCGGGCCCACTCGGTAATCGATATCAACACCGCTTGCAAGCATGTGGTTAAGGAGTTAATCACAAAGTGATATCGGATTACGGAACGAGTAAAGTACTTGCTATGAACGAGATTGAACTAGGTATGACGATACCGACGATCGAATCTCGGGCAAGTAAAATATCGCGAGACGAAGGGAATATATATATGGGATTGATTGAATCCTGGCATCGTGGTTCATCCGATATGATCATCGATGAATGTGTGGGAGTCAATATGGGTGCCCAGACCCCGCTGTTGATTATTGATAGAAGATCATGTCTGCATATTCTCGAACCCGCAGGGTCACACACTTAACGTGTCTCGACGCTAGGATAGATTGGATACTTGGTTTATGAATTTTTGTTCGGAGTCTCGGATGGGATCCGGGATATCACGAGAGGTTCCGGAATGGTCCGGAGAATAAGATTCATATAAGGCAGTGCAGTTTTTGGAGTTCGGAATTGTTCCGGATTAATCGGTATTGTACCAGAAGCTTCTAGAACCTTCCGGAAGGGGGCCAACGTGGTCCCACCTTCCGGGAGGGGGCATGGGCCTATGAGGGAGTGTCCTGGCCGCATTGGGCCAGGGGCACAAGGCCCCATAGGGCCCAGCCGATCCTAGAGAGTTTAAATCGTTTAAACTAGAGATAAGATAAGATAGGATTTCTAGATAAGGGAGAGTTTAAATTGTTTAAACTAGAGATAGGCTTGGAGGAGAGGCTAGGGCTGGCCGCACCCCCCTCTATATATAGAGGGCTGGTGCGCCCCCTCTCACACCCCCTTACACCTTCCTCCAAACCCAGTTGCCCTGCTGCCCTTCCTCTCTCCCTCCCGACTGTTTGTAGGCGAAGCCCTGCGGCAGAAATTCTCCACCATATACACCACGCCATCGTGCTGTAGATCCAATCCATCTCTCCACCATACTTGCTGGTCCAAGGAAGGAGGAGACGTCGAGGTGCCGCACGTGTGCATCTCACGGAGGCACCGCCACTTGTGGTGCTAGATCGGATCGGATCGCGAGGAGGAGAAGCGAGTACGACTACATCACCCACGTTCCGACGAACGTTCCGCTGTGCGAATCTTCAAGGGTATGAAGATCTAATCCAATCTCTCTCGTTGTTTGCATCTCCTAGATTAGATCTTGGCTTTCCCTCTGTTCGCTTCCGTAGAAAATTTTGATTTACTATGCTGCGAAACCCTTCAGTGGTATCAGAGCTAGATCTATGCGTAGATGTGATTCACGAGTAGAACGCAACATGGTTGTTGCGGGCGTTGATGTTTTCTGTTGCAAGCCTCTTGTTTGTGTTCTTCTTATGACGCGGGATAGTGAGATTGAAGCGGTCCAGGCCAACCTTACGCGACGTCGTTCGCGAGACCGGCTCCGCACTTGACGTGTGGCTTGTACCACACATGCGGCTGGTGGATGTCAGTTTCTCTCACTATAGTTGTCATGGGATTAACACCGGAGTTTGGCAACCATAATATCACCGTTGTGGCTTTCCGTAGGTAAGAATCGTTCTTAGCATCTACTCCCATGAGCCACGTAAAACATGCAACAACAAAGTAGAGGCGTCTAACTTGTTTTTGCAGGGAGTGTTTTCTGTGATATGGTATGGCCCAAGATGTGATGTGTATAATGTATGCGATGATCATGTTTTGTAATGTTTCACGACTTGCATGTCGATGAGTTCACAACTGGCAGGAGCCATATGGTTGTCTTTATAATTGTGTATGACCTGCGAGTCAACTTCTTATACGCCATGTAATAGCTTTACTTTATCGCTAAGTAGTTAGCAATAGTTGTAGTTGCTATTCGTGGTGGAGGCAATCATGGTGAAGTGATGGAGATCATGCCGGAACGCACAAGATGGAGATCATTGCGCGAAGATTGGCTATACCATGTCACATAAAGTTATATGCATGTGATATTTATCCTTTTATGTATCTTATTATGCTTAGATCGCGACGGTAGCATTATAAGATGATTCCTCACTTAAAGATCAAGATAAAAACTGTGTTCTCCCCAAGTATGCACCGTTGCGAAAGTTCGTCGTGTCCAAGCATCACGTGATGATCGGGTGCTATAGACTCTACGCTCACATACAACGGGTGCAAGCCAGTTTTGCACACGCGGAAATACTTGGGTCTAACTTGACGAGCCTAGCATGTACAGACATGGCCTCGGAATACATGAACCGAAAGGTTAAGCATGAGTCATATGAATGATATGATCGACACTTCGTTGTCCACCATTGAAACCACATCTCTTCTCGTGAAGATCGGATTAGGTGTGGTGAATTTGGATCGTGTTCACTAAACAACTTGAGGGATGTTGAATTTAGTGGGAGTTCATCTAGTAATTTGATTAAGTTGAACTATTTATCATGAACATATTCTAAATTGTACTTGCAAATACTGTAGATCACATGGCCAAGTCCAACTTCAACTTCAACGTTTTTGCTGAGAAAGAAAAGCTTAGAAACAATGGGTCTAACTTCACCAACTGGTTCCGCAATCTAAGAATCATTCTGTCTGGCGGACAAAAGGACTATGTCCTTGAGAAAGCGTTAGGTAACCCCCCTGCTGCAACTGCGCCGGCTGATGAGAAAGCTGTCTATCAGTCACGCAAAGATGATTATGGTGTGATTAAGAGCACCATGTTGTTTGCTATGGAACCGGAACTTCAAAATCGTTTTGAAAACTATCCCGGGCCCTTTGAGATTCTCGAAGAGTTGAAAACCATGTTTCAGACTCAGGCCCGTTCTGAGAGATATGAGATCTCTAAGAAGTTCTTTAACTGCAAGATGGAGGAAGGGAGTTCCGTTAGTGAGCACGCCATAAAGATGTCGGGCTACACTCAACGCCTTGAGCAACTGGACTGCAAGATTCCAGAGGAGCTCAAGATTAACAGGGTTCTGCAATCACTCCCTCCCAGCTACAAAAGTTTTGTAGTGACTCATAATCAGATTGGTTCCACTGATACGATCACCGAGCTCTTCGCAAAGCTGAAGGCTGCGGAGGTGGACATCAAAAAGGATAATCTTGTGTTGATGGTCAACAAGCCCTCCTTTAAGAAAGGTAAGGGTGCAAAGAAGCCCTTCAAGAAAGGAGGCGGCAAACGCGTTGCCCCTGCTGAGAAGAAGCTCAAGTCTGGTCCTAAGCCGGACACTGAGTGCTTCTATTGCAAGGACAAGGGTCACTGGAAGTGCAACTGTCCAAAGTACTTAGCGGACAAGAAGGCTGGCACCATCAAAGGTATATTTGATATACATGTTATTGATGTTTTCCTTACTAGCCCTCGTTGTAGTGCCTGGGTATTTGATACTGGTTCAGTTGCTAATATTTGTAACTCGAAACAAGAGCTACGGAATAGACGACGACTTACGAGGGATGAGGTGACGATGCGCGTTGGCAACGGATCAAGAGTTGATGTGATGGCCGTCGGCACGCTCTCCTTAGTTTTACCTTCGGGATTAGTTTTAAACCTTAATAAATGTTATTATGTGCCTGCGTTGAGCATGAACATTATTTCTGGATCGTGTTTATTGCAAGACAGTTATTCATTTAAATCGGAGAATAATGGTTGTTCTATTTATATGAGTAACATCTTTTATGGTCATGCACCCCTTGTGAATGGTTTATTTCTTCTAAATCTCGAAAGGGATGAAACACACATCCATAACATTGAGGCTAAGAGATGCAAAGTAGATAGTGATAATACTACTTATGTGTGGCACTGTCGTCTAGGTCATATTGGTGTAAAGCGCATGAAGAAACTCCATTCTGATGGACTTTTGGAGTCTCTTGATTTTGAATCATTTGACACATGCGAACCATGCCTCATGGGCAAGATGATCAAAACCCTGTTCTCCGGTATGATGGAGCGAGCAACGGACTTGTTGGAAATCATACACACCGATGTATGCGGACCGATGAGTGTTTCGACGCGCGGTGGATATCGCTATTTTCTCACTTTTACCGATGACTTAAGTAGATATGGGTATATCTATTTAATGAAACATAAATCTGAAACGTTTGAAAAGTTCAAAGAATTTCAGAATGAAGTGGAGAACCATCGTAACAGAAAGATTAAGTTTCTACGATCTGATCGTGGGGGCGAATATTTGAGTTATGATTTTCTCACGCATCTCAAAGCAAGTGGAATCGTTTCGCAACTCACGCCACCCGGAACACCACAGCGCAATGGTGTGTCTGAACGCCGGAATCGAACCCTATTAGATATGGTCCGATCGATGATGTCTCTTACTGATTTGCCGTTATCATTTTGGGGTTATGCATTAGAAACCGCTGCATTCACTTTAAATAGGGCTCCATCTAAATCCGTTGAGACGACACCGTATGAACTATGGTTTGGTGATAAACCTAAGTTGTCGTTTCTTAAAGTTTGGGGATGCGAAGCTTACGTCAAGAAGTTGATGCCGGACAAGCTCGAACCCAAAGCGGAGAAATGCGTCTTCATAGGATACCCTAAGGAAACTATTGGGTATACCTTCTATCACAGAACCGAAGGCAAAGTGTTTGTCGCAAAGAACGGTTCCTTTCTTGAGAAGGAGTTTCTCTCGAAAGAAGTGAGTGGGAGGAAAGTAGAGCTAGACGAGGTTATTGAACCTTCTCTTGAATTGGAGAGTAGCGCAGCACCTGAAATTGTTCCAGTGCCGCCTGCACCAACAATAGAGGAAGCTAATGACAAGGATCATGAAGCTTCGAACGATGCTGCTACTGAACGTCGCAGGTCGACAAGGTCGTGTGCCCCTCCTGAGTGGTACGGCAACCCTGTCTTGACTGTCTTGTTAGTAGAAGACAGCGAACCTACGAACTATGAGGAAGCGATGATGAGCCCAGACTCTGAGAAATGGCTAGAAGCCATGAAATCCGAATTGGGATCCATGAGCGAAAACCAAGTATGGACTTTGGTGGACCCTCCTAGCGACCGAAAGGCCGTTGAGTGCAAATGGATCTTCAAGAAGAAAACGGACGCGGATGGTAATGTTACCGTCTATAAAGCACGACTTGTTGCGAAAGGTTTTCGACAAGTTCAAGGTGTTGACTACGATGAGACTTTCTCTCCCGTAGCGATGTTTAAGTCCATTCGGATTTTATTAGCAATTGCTGCGTTTCATGATTATGAAATATGGCAGATGGATGTCAAGACCGCTTTCCTCAATGGCAACATTGATGAAGAGTTGTATATGATGCAACCCGAAGGTTTTGTCGATCCTAAGGATGCTGATAAAGTATGCAAACTTCAGCGTTCCATTTATGGACTGAAGCAAGCATCTCGGAGTTGGAACCTTCGTTTTGATCAAGTGATCAAGAGCTTTGGATTTGTTCCAAATTGCTACGAAGCTTGCATCTACAAGAAAGTGAGTGGGAGCTCGGTGACGTTTCTGGTACTATATGTGGATGACATATTGATTATTGGAAATGATATCGACATGCTTAACGATGTGAAGAGTTATTTGAACAAGTGTTTTTAATGAAAGACCTAGGTGAAGCTGCTTATATATTGGGCATAAAAATCTATAGAGATAGACAAAGACGCCTGATAGCTTTAAGCCAGAGTACATACCTAGACAAAGTTCTGAAAAGGTTCAGAATGGATAAGGCATTGAAAGGTTCAGTGCCTATGTTGTCAGGTAAGATATTGAGCAAAGCTCAGTGTCCAGCTACGGTAAATGATAGGGAAGCTATGAGCAAAGTGCCTTATGCCTCGGCCATAGGTTCCATCATGTATGCCATGCTGTGTACTAGACCGGATGTGTCCAATGCTCTTAGTTTGACGAACAGATATCAAAGTGATCCAGGAGTGGAACACTGGACAGCCGTGAAGAACATCCTAAGGTACCTAAATAGGACTAAAGAAATGTTCTTAGTCTATGGGGGTGATGAACAGCTCGTCGTAAAAGGTTACGTCGATGCTAGTTTCGACACCGACAAGGATGATTCTAAATCTCAAACAGGATACGTGTATATTTTGAATGGAGGAGCTGTGAGCTGGAGAAGCTGCAAGCAAAGCGTGATCGCAGGATCTACAGTAGAAGCGGAATACATGGTTGCTGCAGAAGCGTCAAGTGAAGGAGTTTGGATCAGAAACTTCATCACTGAGCTTGGCGTGGTTCCAAGTGCATTGGACCCACTGGAGATATTGTGTGACAACACTGGCGCCATAGCACTCGCTAAGGAACCAAGATATCATCCAAAGACCAAGCATATCAACCGCAAGTTTCATATAATCCGAGATTATATAGCAGATGGAGATCTGAAGATCAGCAAAGTACATACAGATCTGAATGTCGCAGATCCATTGACTAAACCTCTTCCACGTGTAAAACATGATCAGCACCTCAGTGCCATGGGTGTGAGATTGTTGCCAAATGTAAACTAGATTATTGACTCTAGTGCAAGTGGGAGACTGTTGGAATTATGCCCTAGAGGCAATAATAAAGATGTTATTATTATAATTCTTGTTCATGATAAAGTTTATATTCCATGCTAGAATTGTATTAAGCGGAAACTTTAATACTTGTGTGGTTTGTGAACAACACCGTGTCCCTAGTACGCCTCTATGGACTAGCTCATTGATCAATGATGGTTAAGGTTTCCTAACCATAGACATGAGTTGTCAATTGATAATGAGATCATATCATTGGAGAATGATATGGTGGACAGACCCAAACTAAGCGAAGCAATTAGATCGTATCATTGTGTTCATCTTTGCGAAGCTTTTCCTATGTCAAATATTGTATTCCTTGGACCATGAGATAATACAACTCCCTGGTATCGGAAGAAAGCTTTGAGGTCATCAAACGTCATCCTATGAGAGGGTGATCATAAAGGTGTCTCTCAGGTGATCGGAAAGTATCTGTTGGGTTGTATGTATCGAGATGGGATTTGTCCCTCCCAAGTCGGAGAGATATACTTCGGGCCCACTCGGTAATCGATATCAACACCGCTTGCAAGCATGTGGTTAAGGAGTTAATCACAAAGTGATATCGGATTACGGAACGAGTAAAGTACTTGCTATGAACGAGATTGAACTAGGTATGACGATACCGACGATCGAATCTCGGGCAAGTAAAATATCGCGAGACGAAGGGAATATATATATGGGATTGATTGAATCCTGGCATCGTGGTTCATCCGATATGATCATCGATGAATGTGTGGGAGTCAATATGGGTGCCCAGACCCCGCTATTGATTATTGATAGAAGATCATGTCTGCATATTCTCGAACCCGCAGGGTCACACACTTAACGTGTCTCGACGCTAGGATAGATTGGATACTTGGTTTATGAATTTTTGTTCGGAGTCTCGGATGGGATCCGGGATATCACGAGAGGTTCCGGAATGGTCCGGAGAATAAGATTCATATAAGGCAGTGCAGTTTTTGGAGTTCGGAATTGTTCCGGATTAATCGGTATTGTACCAGAAGCTTCTAGAACCTTCCGGAAGGGGGCCAACGTGGTCCCACCTTCCGGGAGGGGGCATGGGCCTATGAGGGAGTGTCCTGGCCGCATTGGGCCAGGGGCACAAGGCCCCATAGGGCCCAGCCGACCCTAGAGAGTTTAAATCGTTTAAACTAGAGATAAGATAAGATAGGATTTCTAGATAAGGGAGAGTTTAAATTGTTTAAACTAGAGATAGGCTTGGAGGAGAGGCTAGGGCTGGCCGCACCCCCCCTCTATATATAGAGGGCTGGTGCGCCCCCTCTCACACCCGCTTACACCTTCCTCCAAACCCAGTTGCCCTGCTGCCCTTCCTCTCTCCCTCCCAACTGTTTGTAGGCGAAGCCCTGCGGCAGAAATTCTCCACCATATACACCACGCCATCGTGCTGTAGATCCAATCCATCTCTCCACCATACTTGCTGGTCCAAGGAAGGAGGAGACGTCGAGGTGCCGCACGTGTGCATCTCACGGAGGCACCGCCACTTGTGGTGCTAGATCGGATCGGATCGCGAGGAGGAGAAGCGAGTACGACTACATCACCCACGTTCCGACGAACATTCCGCTGTGCGAATCTTCAAGGGTATGAAGATCTAATCCAATCTCTCTCGTTGTTTGCATCTCCTAGATTAGATCTTGGCTTTCCCTCTGTTTGCTTCCATAGAAAATTTTGATTTACTATGCTGCGAAACCCTTCAACTATGGGTCCATGTAGTAGCTAGATGGCTGGTTCTCCTCCTTTGTGCTATCATGTCTAGATCTTGTGAGCTCCGTTCATGATGAAGATCATCTATTTGCAATTCTGCATGTTGTGTTTGCGGGGATCCGATGGATATTGAGATGCTATTTCAGATTGATTATTGATTCTGTCATGTCTTTATTATTTGTGATCTTGCATGCTTTCTGTTGTTAGTAGCTATCTTGGCCAAGTAGATGCTAGCAACTCCAAGAGTTACTATTTATGCTCAATAGTGGGTTCATGCCTCTGGTAATCTGGGGAAGTGACATAAATCTCTAAGGTACTAGATGTGTTGTTGCTACTAGGGAGAAAACAACAATCCTTTGTTCATAGAACAATCGTATTGTTTACTTTACACGCAATTCGTAATGCAATAATCTATTGCTTGCAACTTAATACTGGAGGGGGTTCGGATGATAACCTGAAGGTGGATTATTAGTCATAGATGTAGTTGGATGGCGGTCTATGTATAATGTTGTAATGCCCAACTGAATCTCAAAGGAGTCAAGATGATTAGTATATGCTTGTATGCTTTATCGATGTTTGTCAATTGCCCCGCTGTAATTTGTTCACCCAACATGTTATCTATCTTAAGGAGAGCCACCTCTAGTGAACTATGGACCCTGGTCCTTTCTTTTACATTCAATCTACAAACTGTTTACTGCTTTGTGTTTACTTTCTGCAAACTATTACTTCCTTCCATTCGATATGTTTAATCCTTTGTTTTCAGCAAAACCGGTGAGATTGACAACCTCATCGCAAGTTGGGGACAGAGTTCTGTGGTTGTGTTGTGTAGATCTCCACGTTGCTGCTGGCACCGGTAGTGCGCCCTGCCAACTTTCAGCTAGCTACACCTTTGGGGTGTTTCCTTGCTCCTACTGGATTGATAACCTTGGTTTCGTACTGAGGGAAAACTTGCTATTGTGCTCATCATACCTTCCTCTTGGGGTTCCCCAACAAGCTCGATATATTTTGGGCCATCAAGGGGAAAGATCAATGTCCCATGGAGAGACGCATCCAGTTGCTTCTAGATTGTTGAGGATATTGGATAGAGGTGCTTCGTTGACTACTATGATCGGGTGTTCCGAAAAATAGTGGCGCAACTTTCGTGCTGTCATAAACATTCCATATGCTAGTTTCTGATAATGCGGGTACCTTTGTTTGGATGGTGAGAGGACCTCAATCAGGAAATAAACTGGCCTCTGAACATTGTGGGTTTTCCCTTCTTCGGGTCGTTCTACGACCAGAACCGTGCTGACCACCTGATTAGTGGTGGAAATGTAAAAAAGTAATGGCTCTTTATCTCGCGGATACACGACGATAAGAGATATCGAAAGTGTTCTTTTGAAATCTTCAAAGGCATGCTGAGCTTCTCCCGTCCACTTTGGAGTTCTTTTGATATCTGATTTCCTCATGAGGGCATAGAATGGTAGTGTGTTTTCTCCTAGACGAGCAATAAAACGGCTGAGTGTTGCGACTCGCCCAGCCAGCTGCTGTATGCCTTGAAGATTTGTTGGCTTTTTCATTGTTAGGATCGCTTGTATTTTCTCGGGATTGGATTCAATTCCTCTTGCTGATTCGAGGTATCCGAGGAGTTTCCCTACAGGGACTCCAAAGGAGCACTTCATCGGGTTTAGTTTGATGCAAAACTTGTCGAGGTTCTCGAATGTTTCTTGGAGATCATTGATAAGAGAGGACCCTTGCTTTGTTGTAACTATGACGTCATCGATATACACTTGTACGTTTGTGCCAATTTGGTTTCCTAGGCAATTCTGCATCATCCGTTGATATGTTGCCCCGTCATTTTTTAGGCCAAAGGGCATTGTTGTATAGCAGAATACGCTATAGGGCGTGATAAATGCTTTTTTCTCCCGATCTTCCTCCTTCATCTGAATTTGATGGTATCCTGAATACGCATCCAAGAAGATAATACGTTCGTACCCCACGGTTGCATCAATTATTTGATCGATTCGTGGTAGTGGGAAGTGATCCTTTAGACAATGCTTATTCAATGTAGTGAAGTCAATGCACATCCGTAATTATTTTGTATTTTTCTTTGGGACACATACTGGATTTGCGACCCACTCCGCTTTCTTTAATTCTTTGATGAATTTGGCGTCAGTTAGGAGATGGAGCTCCTTTCCAATGGCATTTCGTTTTGGCTCTATGAAGCGACGAAGTGACTATTTTACTGGCTTCGCCTTTGGATCCAAGTTTAATGCGTGCTCAGCGAGTTCCCTAGGAATCCCGGCATGTTAGAAGGTAACCATGCGAAAATCTCCCAGTGCTCTCGGAGGAACTCGATGAGTGTGCTTTCCTATGCGGGACCAAGATTGGAGGCCATAAATGTCATCTTCTTCGGGTCGGTAGGGTGGATCTATACTTCCTTTGTATATTTTGAGGTATCAAAAGCCTGGTCGGGATTGACACGCGCTATTGCCAGAGATTCTGCTGTTGCCAAGATTTTTTGCTACTCAAACTCAGTTGCAATACCGAATGATTCGGAGATTTTGTTAAACTCTTAGTCGCAATTTTTGGATAGAGTAAAATAGCCCTTTACTATTATGATTCCCTTTGATGCTGGCATTTTCATAACTAGATATCCATAATGCAGGACTGCCATGAATGGTGCAAAAGCTGGGCGACCCAGGATCGCATGATACTGTGATGGCCGGTCCATGACTTTGAACTCGAGCTTTTCTCGCTAGAAATTTTCCTTGGATCCAAAAACAACGTCAAGAGATATTTTACCTAAGGGAATTTCGGCTTTACCTGGTACTATGTCGTGGAAGGACGTTTCTGTTGGTGGTAGATTTACTAAAGAGTAATTCATTGCTCTTAGTATTTTTGCGTAGATCCAATTTATGCTACTTTCTTCATCCATGAAGACTTTGCTCATGTCGAATCCTCCCACTTGTATTTCTACTATCAAGGCGAATGGCCCGGTCGTTGTACTCGAAGTGGGGGATCAACTCTACTAAATGTGATTTCCTGTTTTGACCAGTGGAGATACTTGGGTGTGCCTGGTGGCGCCATCTCGGCCATGTTGACTTGTCTTGTAATTAGCTTCTGGATCCTGTTGGATGGGCACCCTTTCTGAATCATTGATATTGCTCCTTTTGACCTTGGGTATTCACTACCTTGATTTGTTGTGTTTTGCGACTGCCCTGCTGGTAGGTGTACCGGTGGTGGTGGTGCGCCGATAGCTAATGCATCAGGCGTAGTGGTGTATCCTCGGCTTGCTGCTTCGGTTGCCTTTGCGTTGCATAGCTCTTGCATCTTCAAAAATGTTTGGCAGTCTTTCATGAGATGGTTGGATCGTCTTTTCCCCATTGAGTCGACGTAAAAGTGCATATTACAGGGTCCTTCCAGCATTTGCAATGCAGACATTGGCGGGTCCCAGGCACTTGGCTGATACCACTGTGTTAATTAGCTTCCTCCGACATCGTCCCTGCTACTTCAGTGCCCACCGCTATAATCGTGACTTCTATGATTATCCTCTCACGAGAAACTAGCTACAACGTAGCTTGGTCTCGCGTGTCTGTTGTTGTTCCTTCATCTTCTATCACTGTTGTGTTTGTCTTTATCTTCTTCAGGTGAGCGTGTTCTTTTGTTATGTAGTGCGTCCTCTCCATCAGCCTAGCGATTTGATATGTCCATCGGCTATGATATTGTTTTGGGTTTGACCCATCCTAGCTCTTCTATAATTTCTCGACGGAGGAGGCCGTCATTGAAGGCATCAATTGCCCTTTTGTCGGACATTGGCCTTGACTGAGTTTTTGATGATATTCCATCGCTGAATGAAGGCTCTTATTGATTCTCTGGGTTTCTGTTTGCATGCCTGCAATTTCTCCAGAGATGCGGGTCATTTGAATGTGGAGTGAAAATGTCAGATGAATTTGTATTCGAGGTCGTTCCAGCTGCTGATGGAATCTTCGGGTAGTTGTCTAAGACATGACCGTGCGGTGCCAGTTAGGTGGAGCTGTAGAATTTGCATTGCGGTGGCCATAGAGCCGCCCTGTAACTTGATGGTGGCTAAATAATCTGCCAACCAAGCTTTGGGTTCCTATAGACCATCGTACTTCTGACGGTCATGTGGTAGTTTGAAGTCTTTGGGTACTGGGGTTTTATGAACCCGTTGGGTAAAGCAGCTGGCTCCACATAATTCATAGTCATCTTCACTGTCCCCATTGTGGTATCTTCGGTTGCGGCCTTCATCCCCTAATCCATCGTTTCTGCGATGCGTGTTGTCATTTCTTGCGCTATTTCGTGGCTCGGACCCTAAAAAGTGCACCTGATGTGGTGACCAAGATCTTCGGGTGTGCCCCACCTGCCGAGGGCTACTGCGATGGGGTGGGGATCTGTCAAGTTGATGAATGATTCCATGTTCTACTTACAAAAGGGTTGCTCCCACCACGCCGAGGTTCATTAGGGCTGAGTGATGGAGAGCTGCTCGTGGATCGTCGGGTGTGGGTTAAGTTGTAAGTAGATAGGTTTGTGCGGCTACAATTGCTGCTTAGGTTGTTTTCGCTGTGATGTGTCCTGTTGGATCTACTGTCATGAACGACAGGTCAAGGTCTTGAGTTAATTTGTTTCTTTCAGCTTCGGGGATGTTCTGCAGCCGTGATGCTCCTCTTCTTGGCGGTGCTCCCCTAGTTACACTTCCTGATCCCTGGGTGGTGCTTAGCAATGCCCACCATAGGCTGGATTCGTCGGCTAGCCTTTTTCTTTCATCGAGTTGCCTTTGCATCCTTAGCAAGTCTCTCTTTTTGTGATGAAGCAAGTATTGGTATGCTAGTAAATCTTCATGCGTGGCATCGGCTGTCATTGGAACTGCACCCAAAATTGCTTCCCTTGCTTTTTCCCATGCTTTTGCTGGTAGTCGGAGAGTTCGCCGCTCGCCTTCGCGTGGTTCTCCTCCTCCTAGGACTATGCGGTTTTTCGTCGGGTCTCCTTCGTTTCCGTGGTTCCCTTCGTTTCTATGATTTCCTGCATTTTCATTTGATAGAATATCATCGGGGTTAAGAATAGGGTTACCATTAGAGTCACGCTATGTCTAAGGGTCCCTGATGATCACACGCACTTGGTGGCGTGTTATGTATGGACTAGTGGCATCGTCATCAGATCCGAAGGAGACACTGTCTAGGGGATCAGTGAAGTCCAGTAGTTTCTATTCTGGGTAGATCTTAGCCATCCTAATTCCGAAGTCGATACTTTCTCCACTTTCTTCGGGTTCCTTATTTATTGATCCATGTGGCATGGTTGCCTGGTGGTCTGACCCAAGGGAGAGATCGTCATAGAGACCATCAAGGTCCCCTAGATCTACTGTGTTTTCTTTGGTCTTCTCCGCCTACAGCGTGGCTTCCGTGGATGATCTGATGGATGATGCAGCTACCACCATAGGCGCAGATTTTTTGACCGATGGTCCTGATGAGATCAACGCCGAAAGGTGCAGTTCTTCAGGATCCTCCACTTGAAAGTGGAAACTTTCGATGATGAGATCGGATCCACCATTGAAATTGGTGGGTACCGAAATAGGGGTAGGCAGGCGTGGTGTTGCTTCTGTTGGATTGCTGCTTGATGAAAAGGGGTCCACCGAATCCATGACTCCAGCGTTCAGGTTTCCCACAGACGATGCGAATTGACAAGGGGTAACCTCGGCAATGCCCATGGTTATGGACTTAGGGTTTCGTGGAAAAGAGAATGCTGGGGATTTCGTCGGATGTCAGGCAAACAAGGTAGTCGAAGTCGCCTGATTATTGATGACCAAAGCTATTACAAATCACTTGGGAGTTTTTCAGTGCTTTCTCGTAGGCTTGTCCCGTCCTATATATAATAGGTCGGGTCTCAAAGCCGTATACAGATAGGTTACATATGTATGATTACAACACCAACATAATGTCGGTTCATATTTTCTTTCCTAATACAACTAAGGCTTTCATCGGATGCTTCTTGGGCCATCATCTTGAATCTTCATGGGCCGTGAGCTTTTATGCAGCCAGGGTAACAATCATAAGCACCCGAGTAATCATACCCATGTCACACTTTGAAAACATGTTCTTACAACTAAGAACTTACTCTTCTAACCAAAAACTTGGGTCACATTATGCCGAGTACACAATATGGTTATATGGAAGAACCTATGATTGAGGCATAGGAGATACAACACATCTCTTTATTTATCATTTAACCATTATTGTTCATACTGAGATTAACTAAATGTTTCTTCTAGTTTCACAAGTAAGAACCACTTTATTTCCTTGTTCTATTCCGAACTTTTTAGAATCTAAACCATAACATTCTGACCTTATTCCAGAATATACTTCATGAAACATTTCAACAATAATGTTCATTAAATAAGTCAATCAATCTCGATAGATTTCAATGCTTAATGCTTTGTTCAAACTTCATCCATAGAGTTTTTACTATCTTAAATAACTACTAGTATCGATTACATCATTCATTATGTGTCAATCACATATATAGGAATATTGTCACAGTCCTTCTCAAATATGCCATCCACACATTTGTTCCAAGGAATTCTCTTAGCTCCCACTCAAAATATGTCATCTACATATTAAGATTTAGAAAAGCTACTTAGCTACCACTCAAATTCATGTAAATGCAGGTCTTCCCGATAATATTGGCCATGCCAAAATTCTTTGATCATTTATCAAATTGAGAATTCCTAGTCACAAGACACTAGCATCCATATGGTTTTACAAAACTTACTTGTGTACCAATTGCAAATATTTCTTCAATCTAGTTATTGAAGAACACGTCGTTTTGACAACCTTTTACCGATTATGAAATGGAAAAGGATACTACTTCCCCGGGGATCGAACGAAACGATCACATGGTCGTTGTGAGCGATGCGGACGAGGGAGGGCCCACCCACGCGTGTTCCTCTCCCTAGCCTTATTTCTCACTGCAGCGGTCGCCATTTTTCCTCCTAGCTTCCGCTGCAGACGCGCCTTGCCCGCTCGCCCGCCCCTGTAGCTCCGGCCGCTGCGCCGCCACCCGTCCCTGCAACTCCGGTCGCCGCATCAACACACAATCACACCCGCGGCGCCCATGGATGCAGTGAGCGCTGCTGCCTCTGAATCGCGTTGCTGCGACCCCAAGGGCTGCCGCCGCCGCAGGCTAGCGTCCCACCACTGCCAACTCCTCTAGGGACACGAGCCCATCGCATGTGCTCCGAAGCTGCTACAATGGCATTTTTGCTACAATCTTGTTTTTGCTAAATAGTACACGTGTTTGCAACGATGTCTCTAGTGAAATTTCTGGTGAAGTCATTTTTTTGCTACAGATAAGGAACTATTTTTGCTACATCGATTTTCTAGTTCTACTACAATAGCGCAAAGTTTCTACTACAATGTCTCCGGCGAGGTCTCCCAGCGAAAGTCTCGGCGATGTCTCAATCAAACTCGTTTTTTTGCTACAGATGCTGAACTTTTTTGCTACATCTATTTTATAGTTTTGCTACAATAGCGCAAAGTCTCTGCTACAATATCTCTGGCGAGGTCTCCCAGCGAAAGTTTCCAACAATATCTCTGTCAAACTCAATTTTTTGCTATAGATGCTGAACTTTTTTGCTATGTATGTTTTCTAGTTTTGCTATGATAGCGCAAAGTTTCTGCTACAATGTCTCTAGCAAGGTCTCCCAGCAAAGTCAGTTTCGCTACATTAGAACAAACATTTTTTACAAAGTTTCCAGCGAAACTCCGGCAAGATCTATCTCTTTATTTTGTCTCGTGTACGAACCATTTTTGCTGCATGTAGTAAAAGCGGGACAATTTGTAGCAAAAACAGGGCTTAATATAGCAAAAGCAGGATTTAGGATTTTTTAGGTACACATGGCGGCACAGGGACCCGGGGGATTTGAGGGATTTATCCCACAGGGGACGCATAATAGTTCCCTTATCAATTGAAGTAATTGTTGGTGTAAATCCAACAGACTTTGAATTTGAATTTGTCAAAGCATGCTTTGTGACAAAATCAAGCTTTTAAGTCTTCCTTTGAGTTTCATTTCTTCCTTATGACTTTGTAGTCATTGAGAAGACCAAGTGACGAGGGGTAACCTCGGCAATGCCCATGGTGATGGACTTGGGATTTCACGGAAAAGAGAACGCTGGGGATTTCGTCGGATGTTAGGAAAACAATGAAGACAAAGTCGCCTGAATATTAGGGAAAAACACTCTACTACAAGTTGTCCTCTAGATTTCTGTACCCTTGCTTGGGCTTCTCCCGCCCTATATATAATAGGCCAGGTCTTAAAGCCGTATGCGGATAGGTTTCATACACGCGCTATTACAATACCAATATAATGTCGGCTCATAGTTTCTTTCCTAATATAATAAAAAGTCTCTGTTGGTTGCTTCCTTGGGCTTTCATCTAGGATCTCTATGGGCCGTAGGCCTTTTAGCCAATGTAGGGTAGCGAATAGTGAGCACCTGAGTAATCATACCCATGTCAGTAGCCCTCGAGACTCCACCTGAATCCGCAGTTTTTAGGTTGAGTCTCAGAGTTTTCTTTCTTCTTTCTCTCATTCTGTTTGATTTTGTTTTTTGTAGGGATTTTGGTACAACGAGTCTGATACTTCCGACGGATTAGGAATCAGTTAATTGCTCCTAGGCAAAAACAAGGTTGACCTACATCAAACTCAAGTCCCTAGGCTCAAATCCGGATTTTTTTAACTGGCGTAATTCAGTTCGAGCCGTTGAGGTCTTACCGAATACTGAATTCCAGTTTTCTATTTTTATCGGGTACCCAACGCGTCCGTCGAGATTTTGCATCGTATCGTTGATACATATTTTTTCTAGCGGAGCACATTCTTGTGCGATTACCAGGCCACACATGACGAATCCTGGGGTCTTACCTTCGTGATTCTGAACACGACATTCGGATTTTTTTCTCGCTCTGAGCGTGATCCGAGGTTTTTGGCTTTTTTAGTGGTTGGCCTACTGGGCTGCCAATATTTCTAATTATATCAGATATTTTCATTATTTTATGCTATCTCCCGATGGGAGGAACACCTTTTTGAGGATACACTAGTGTAAAACTCAAAAGTTTTTTGCAATTTTTCAATGCACTTTATACACAACAAAATTTCTATCGGGTGCGTGTTAGCGCTCCCGATGGGAGTAACCCCGAGGCTATGTTCTGATGCCTGTATCTGGACATAGGCTCATAATTGTTGTTAGCTTGGTAAAAGCATTGACCTTTTGAAAAAAGAAAATTAAGATACAAATAACTTCTCTTTATATACAGGGCGAAAATCGTCGGTACATTATTCATTGAGCGGATGGCTATTTTAGCCTTTTCTCCTGGACATCTTGGCTTAATAAGCTGAACTATAGCTCTTATTATTTTGCAAATAATCTTATGCGTAAAAGCATCGTAGCTATGCTACATTCCATGGATTTGAGTAATTTACTCCTGTCTTCTTGTCTTGTAGTCGATATGCTCCTCCGGGAATAACTTCTGTGACGATGTATGGTCTTTCCCATGGCGATTCTAGCTTCTTGTGGCCATCTTGCTTGAGGCGAAGAACTAGGTCCCCTACTGCGAAAGACCTAGGCCGCAATCTTCTGCTATGGTAATTGCGCAAGTTTTGTTGGTACATAGTTGCTCTTTGGAGGGCTTCGTCTCGAGCTTCATCAAGCGGATCCACATCATCTTCAAGTGTTCTCTTGATTCCTCTTCATTATATGCAGCTACTCTTGGCGATTCATGTGATACTTCAACTGGAAGCACGGCTTCCGCACCGTGGACCAAAAAGAAAGGCGTCTCTTGTGTTGAATTATTTGGAGTTGTACGTAAACTCCATAACACGGATGATAATTCATCCACCATTCCCCTTTTGCTCTGCCAAGTGGTGCCAATACTCTCTTTTTGAGTCCAGCGGTAACTAGCCCATTGGCTTTTTCGACCTGTCCATTTGTTTGCGAGTGAGCTACCAAAGCATAGCTTATTTTGATGCCCATCTCCTGGCAGTACTCCTTGAACTCATTGGAAGTGAAGTTGGCCCCATTATCCTTGATGATGTTGTTCGGTACGCCAAACCAAAATACTATGGATTTGATAAAATTCACAGCCGAAGTTCCATCTTGGGTGGTGACAGGCATTGCTTCAATCCATTTAGTGAATTTGTCGACTGCTACTAGCAGAAAGACGTGTCCTCCTTGCGATGATTTGTGAAGTTTTCCCACCATGTCGAGTCCCCACTGAGCGAAAGGCCAAGCTAAGGGCATGGGATTCAGCTCAGCTGCGGGTGCTCCAAGTTTTGTTGCGAATTGTTGGCATGCTTCACATGTTCTGACAATGTCTTTGGCATCTTGTACTGTAGTGAGCCAATAAATCCTGCCCTGAACGCTTTTGCAGCAATTGCTCAGCTGCTAGCATGGTGGCCATAGACTCCTTCATGTATATCTTTAAGTATAATCTTTCCTTCTTCAGGTGTTACGCAACATTGCAACACACCCAAAATACCTCCTTTGTATAGTTCTCCTTTGATTATCCTGAAGGCCTTTGATTGTCGAGTGATTCGTCGGGCCTCTATCACATCCTCTGGTAGTTCCCCTTTAGTCATGTATGCTATATATGGTTGCATCCAGGTTGGTGCGATCAACACGACCTCTCCGATTGCTCGTTCTTCTTCTTTGATGGCTTCTTCTATAATTTTGGTTTCTGAAGGAGCCCCCGATTCTTTTTGCGGATGTTTCTTTTTCCCTGTTTTTGGTGCTACAACCTCAGAGACTCTTTTTGCCTTGATTGACCGTTATATTATTTCTTCCCAAAAAACTCCTGGTGGTATTGGCAAACATAATGACCCGATGTTTGCTAAATTGTCGACTTCCTTGTTGCTTGCTCTCCCTATATGTGATACTTCACATCCATCAAATTGAGCCTCCATGATGCTGTATAAGTCGTGATAAGCAATCATGTTTTCGCTAACAACATCACACTTGTTCATTGTTTGCTATGCTACAAGATTGGAATCTCCGAAAAAAATTAGGCTAGTTGCACCGCATTGTTCAGGCACCTGCTCCCGCTCCCTCCGTTCTTTTTTATCCATCAAAATACATTGTTCAGGCACCAGAAAGGTCAGGTGGATCCGCACATTGCAGCTCCGTCCACTCTATGATGAAATCTGGCAGGACTTGTGACTTAATTGCTTTACGCTTCTGATAAGTGATATCTCTAGGTGATAATTCGATGCCCCATAGAGAAACTCGCATGGTTTCTTCTGGATTGTTGAGGATGCTTGACAAAGGCGCTTCATTGACCACTATGATCGGGTGCTCCGAAAAATAGTGGCGCAGTTTTTGTGCTGTCATAAATACCCCGTATGCTAGCTTCTAGTAATGCGGGTACCTTTGTTTAGATGGCGACAAAACCTCGCTCAGGAAGTATACTGGCCTCTGCACACCGTGTGTCTTCCCTTCTTCGGGTTGTTCTATGACCAGGACTATGCTGACCACCTGATGTGTGGCAGCAATATAGAGGAGTAAAGGTTCTTTCTCTTTTGGCGACACCACAACAGGGAATGTCGAAAGTGTTCTTTTAAGATCTTCAAAGGCATTCTGAGCTTCTTCCATCCATTCGGATTTTTCTGATTTTCTCATGAGGGTGTAGAATGGCAGCGCTTTTTCTCCTAACGTTGCAATAAAACGACTTGGTTCCGCCACTCGTCCCGCCAATTGATGTACACCACGTAGATTTGTTGGCTTTTTCATTGTGAGGATTGATTGTATTTTTTTGGGATTAGCCTCGATCCCTCTGGCTGATACCAAATACCCGAGGAGTTGTCCTGCCGGAACTCCAAAGGAAAATTTCTTCGGGTTTAGTTTGATGCTGAACCTGTCGAGATTTCTGAATATTTCTTCTAGATCCTTGATCAGCACAGATCCATGACCTGTGGTAACTATGACATCATCAATATACACTTGTACATTTGTACCTATTTGGCTTCCCAGGCACTTCTGCATCATCCGCTGATATGTTGCTCCAGCGTTCTTGAGGCCAAAAGGCATTGTTGTGTAGCAAAATACATCGTAAGGCGTGATAAATGTTGTTTTCTCCTGATATTCTTCCTTCATTTTGATCTGGTGGTATCTTGAATATGCATCCAAGAAAGAAAGACGTTTGCATTCCGCGGTTGCATCGATGATTTGGTCGATTCGCGGCAATGGGAAGTGATCTTTTGGGCAATGTTTGTTCAGTGTAGTGAAGTCGATACACATCCGAAGTTCTATAGTGTTTTTCTTTGGAACACATACTGGGTTTGCAAGCCATTCTGATTTTGTTAATTCTTTGATAAAATTGGCATCAGTTAGGCGATGGAGCTCTTTTCCAATGGCCTTGCATTTCGGTTCAGCGAAGCATCAAAGTGGTTGCTTTAACGGATTCGCCTTTGGGTCTAGATCTAGTCGTGCTCAGCGAGTTCCCTGGGGATTCCTGACTTGTCAGAAGGTAGCCATGCAAAAATCTCCCAGTGCTCACGGAGGAACTCGATGAGAGTGCTTTCCTATGCGGGATCAAGGTTAGAAGCCACAAATGTCATTTTCGTCGGGTCGGTGGGGTGGATCTGTACTTCTTTTGTGTCTTTTGCTGTGTAAAAAGCCTGATCGATATTGACACGTGTTACATCTAGAGGTTGTGCATTTGCTGAACTTTTGAGTTGCTCAAATTCCGTTGCCATCCCGAAAGATTCAGATATTTTGTTGAACTCCCGATCACAGCCGTCGACATGGGTGAGGCTTCCTTGTACCATGAAAACTCCCTGTGGTGCTGGCATTTTCATTACTAAATATGCATAATGCGGCATTGCCATGAATCGTGCAAAGGCTGGTCATCCCAGGATTGCGTGATATTGTGATGGCCAATCCATGACTTCAAATTCGAGTTTTTCTCGCCTGAAATTTATTTTGGAACCAAAAACAACGTCAAGAAAAACTTTGCCTAAAGGGATTTCAGCTTTACCTGGTACTATTCCGTGGAAAGATGTTTCTGTTGGAGCGAGATTATCTAGGGGATAGCCTATTATTCTCAATGTTTTCGCGTAGATCAGATTATACTGCTTCCTGTGTCCATGAAGACCTTGCTCATATCGAACCCGCCAATTTGTGCTTCGACTATTAGAGCCGAATGAACCGGTCGCGGGACCCAGAGTGGGTGATATGCTCTTATGAATTTGATTTCTTGCTCTGACCAATGGAGATATTCGGGTGTAGCTGATGTTGATGTTTCTCCCATATTTATTTGTCTTATGATGAGCTTCTGAATTCTATTGGGTGGATGCCCTTCCTGAATCATAGACATTGTTCCTTTTGATCTGGGGTACTCGTTGTTTTGATCATTTGAGTTTTGTGATGGTGCAACTGGTGGTGGTGCACCGGGCGTGGATGTGTATCCTCGATTTGCTGCTTCGGCTGCCTTTGCGTTGCATAACTCCTGCATCTTCAGGAATGTTCGACATTCTTTCATCAAGTGATTGGATTGTCGCTTGCCTATTGAGTCGACGTAAAAATGCATATTATGTGGTCCTTTCAGCATTTGTATTGCGAACATAGGTGGGTCCCGTGCTCTTGGCTGATATCGCTGTGCGGACTGGCTTCCTCCATCGTTGTCCCTATTCTGTCGGTATCCGCCATTATTGTCGTTGCTTCTATTGTTGCCTTCACCTGAAAAACCTGCTACGATGTAACTGGGTCCTGTGTTCCCATCATTGTTCCTTCTTCTTCTATCATTGCCGCGTTTATCCCTATCTTCTTCGGGTGACCACGCACGCTTATTATGCAGCGCGTCTTCTCCATCATCCCAACGGTTTGCTATTTCCATCAACTGTGATACTGTCTTTGGTTTCACCCAACCCAGCTCTTCTATGAATTCTCGGCGATGGAGGTGATGGCTCAAAATGTATCGAGCTCGTTGGGGAACCCCAAGAGGAAGGTATGATGAGCACAGTAGCAAGTTTTCCCTTAGTTATGGAACCAAGGTTATCGAACCAGTAGGAGCAAGGAAACACCTCCAATGTGTTGTTTCCAACTTGGAATCCTGCACAACACAACCACAGAACTTTGCCCCCAACTTACAGTGAGGTTATCAATCTCACCAGTTTTGCTGAAAACAAAGGATTAAACGTATTGTGTGGAAGATAGTAATTGCTTGCAGAAAGTAAACAGAAAACAATAAATAGCTTGTAGATTGATGGTAAAAGAATGGACCGGGGTCCATAGTTCACTAGAGTTGATTCTCCTTAAGATAGATGATATGTTAGGTGAACAAATTACAGCGAGGCAATTGACAAACATCGAGAAAGCATACCATGCATATACTAATCATCTTGACTCCTGTGAGATTTGATTGGGCATTACAACATTATACATAGACTGTAATCCAACTGCATCTATGACTAATAATCCACCTTCAGGTTATCATCCGAACCCCCTGCAGTATTAAGTTGCAAGCAATATATAATTGCATTAAGCAAAGTGTGTAAAGTAAACAATACGATTGTTCTATGAACAAAGGATTGTTGTTTTCTCCCTAGTAGCAACAACACATCTAGTACCTTAGAGATTTCTGTCACTTCCCCAGATTACTAGAGGCATAAACCCACTATCGAGCATAAATACTCCCTCTTGGAGTTGCTAGCATCTACTTGGCCAAGATAGCTACTAACAACGGAAAGCATGCAAGATCACAAATAACAAAGACATGATAGAATCAGTAATCAATCTGAAATAGTATCTTAATATCCATCGGATCCCCGCAAACACAACATGTAGGATTACAAATAGATGATCTTGATCATGAACGGAGCTCACAAGATCTAAACATGGTAGCACAAAGGAGGAGAACCAACTATCTAGCTACTACATGGACCCGTAGTCTAGGGATGAACTACTCACGCATCACACCAAAGGCAGGCATGGTGATGAAGAAGGCCTCCAGGGTGATCTCTCCCCTCTGGCAGGGTGCCGGGAGAGCTTTAGATCCCTCCCGATATAGGGATGGAGATGGCGGCATCTACAGACTCTTTCGTGGAATTTTGATCGGGTACTTAGGGTTTTTGTCCCGAGGGGCTTTTATAGGCGGAAGGGCTAGGTCGGTGGAGCGCCAGGGGGCCCACACCTGGTGGTGGCGTGGCTAGGGCTAGCCGCGCCACCCTAGGGTGTGGCCTCCTGGTTCCCCGCTTCGTCTCCCCTCCGGACTCCGTGTTGCTTCAGGTAAAATATTGACTTTGGCTTTTGTCTGGTCCAATTTCGAGAATATTTTCTTACTAACTTTCTAAAACCAAAAATAGCAGAAAATAGGCAACTGACACTGTGGCATCTTGTTAATAGGTTAGTTCCAGAAAATGTGTAAAAATACCCCAAAGTGTGGACAAAACATAAGAAAGTAGATATAAAACAAGCATGGAACATCAAAAATTACAGATACGTTTGCAACGTATCAACATCCCCAAGCTTAACTCATGCTCGTCCTCGAGTAGGTAAGTGATAAAAAAGAAGAATAATTTTTGAGGTGACATGCACCATCACAATCTTGATCAAGGTATTTATAAAACATTGATAGCTGGGATCATAGTACTTTAACATAGAATGAAAGATTTAGTTCTAACAATAAGACATAGCAACTATGTTGTAACATGAAAAGGTACAAACAAAAGATTCATGAATAACAATGCTTTGAAAGACGTTTGTTTGTTTCACATATAGAAAACATAATGAGAATGGTATTCAGCTTGTCCCTCATAGTGTAGCAAAACATAAATGCATATGACACCTTCAAAGTTCATCAGGGTGACTAGATACAAATAGTTTAAGAACAAGCAATATCAAAGTTATGAATCAATCAACAAGTTTTGGGACAATGCACATTAAACTAAGAATGACCACTATGCTCTCTCAATAGGTGCATAAAGATAGAAGATGGAGACTCAACATAAAAGTAAAAGAAAGGCCCTTCATAGAAGGAAGCAGGGATTCAAGTCTCATAAAGAGCTTCCAAAAATTATGGTACTTATTATCTTTCAGCTCTCATTGGCCCTATCATAAGCATCTTTAGGTGATTAAGGTTAAAGTGAACAAATATGAGGATATGCTTGACAAGTTATAAGTTGAAATCTCATGCCCCTTACTTAGGAAGACCAAACCTCATGCTACTCAACTTTAGTCACGAGTAAGTTCTTGTCATTGTAAGTACATGTGTATCATAGAGAATCGCCAACGGGGTACCCCTTGCCCGATGATACAGAAGCATTCCCATATCAAAATGACAAGGCAAGCAGACAATGAGCATCTCAGTGATCTTTTTATTTGCTATTTGCATAGGTTTTTATTGAGGATGCTTCATAGATTGCTCACTATGGTTATGCTGCAAGTTTCCATGATTAGGCATGACTTAGGATAGCGTCCCAGACGTTTCTCTAACACATATACAAACTCCATGAGCTTACAAGCTCCCCTTTTATTTCACACCGCCGGGATCCATAAGCAAAAGAACATGATATCAACCAAATAAAGTGCAATGTTGAAAGCATTCCCCATGGTAACATGGTTCTGCTAATTCACAACTTATAAAGAGCAAGCATATACGGACCATAGATGGGCACAATGGTTCAAGTTTATTAAGTGCAAGAAAAGTAAAGTGTGTCGTCAAGTTTGTGAGAGCTTTAATCACTAATTTTCACATAACAAGTTTAATTCAGAAGGTAGATAAAAACATGAATATACTTGGAATAGCAAATGATAATAGGTAGGTATGGTGGACTCTTTGGAATAACTTGGTTTTATTTGGAGTTGGATGCATGAGTGGAACTCATACTTAGTATGGAGGCTAGCAAAAGACTGGGAACGACCAACTAAGAGAGCAATAATGGCTATAATCATGCAAAGCGACAAAACATTATTAATTAAAGCATAAATTGATATTATAAGTCAAAAACTAAATGATCATAGAGGCTATGGTGACTTGGTATAGTCTTAACATGGTGTGAGCATGCGCCAAGTCAACCCAAATAAAGCATCAAAGGAGAATACCACAATATTATGCTTTCATATGCTAAAACGACGCATGATTATTTCAAGACTCATTAGACAATCTCAATTGTTTGTAACAAGTCATGCTACAGCAATAATCACTAAGCATAAAGCCAAAACAATATCAAGCATGACATGACAAAGTCTAAGCCACAGTCAAAAACAAGATTCCTTTTATACCACTTATAAGCATGAACTTTTCCTACTCTTTTCCAATCCAAACCAACTTATTTGAAAACTAACGTATGCATACGGGGGTCCAACCAATTTATTCAAGAAAACTAAGCAAACAAAAACTAAGAATGAAAACAAAGACGCTCCAAGAACAACACAACTGTGCATGAAACAATAAAAATGAAGTGTTTGGAAGAAACCTGAAATTTTTATTGATGAAGAAGGGGATGCCTTGGGCATCCCTAAGATTTGACGCTTGTACTTCTTGAATATTTCTTGGGGTGACACGGGTGGCATCTCCAAGCTTGAGCTTTTGTCCATTCTTCATCTTATCACATTATTCTTCCCTACACTTAAAAATTTCCTTCATACAAAACTTCACACAATCTTTATTAGCAACATTAGTGCACTCAAGATAATAAGTCTTTAGGTTCTGTTTCAACATAAGTAAAACTTCCATTAAAACACAAGCTACTGTAGCACTTCCTTTAAAAAGTTCAAGTGATCAAAGAGAACTCAAAGAGAAAGAGATTAAGAGGCAAATGCAAATAATGGCAGAAATCTGTCAAAACAGACCAGTAGGTAAAAAACAATTATTTGAAGACCTTCTGTTGCTCAAATCGAAAAGTGTTGAACTAACAAAAGTTGGATAACAACCTGGGGAAGAAGCACAAAAAATTACAGCTCAATCCGACATACAGAGATTGTTCACGAATTTTTACAGTGAAGCACAAAAATCTGTTTCGGGACAGCAACTTTCCCAAGTCTTACTTCTCTCTCATTAGAGGTTACTCTTGGCACAAAAACCACACAAAAAGGATAAGGAATGGTTATTACAGAGGTAATAACTTCCAAGACTCAACAAAAGATTCCTAATGAAATTTGGTTTATCTCCCAATAAGTGCTTTTCTTTAACGCCTTTGAGCTAGGCATAAGAAGCAACAAAAGAATCAAGTATTCTCAAATGAAGAAGCATTAAGAGCAAATTTTGTTTTAATAGGAGAGGCAAAATGAATCTTATCTCTTATTAGGGAAGTGTTCTATACCTTTCTTGAGTGGGAATTTATATTTAATGGTGCCTTCTTTCATATCAATAATGGCACCAACAGTTCTAAGAAAAGGTCTTCCCAAAATAATAGGACAAGAAGCATTGTATTCAACATCCAAAACATAGAAATAAACAGGGACATAGGCATTGTTAACCATAATAAGAACATCATTAACACTCCCATGAGTTTCTTTTTAGCATTACCATCAAGTTGGACATTTAAATAACAATCTTCCAATGGTGGCAAATCAAGCATTCCATAAATCTTTCTAGGCATAATAGAAACACTACTATCAAGATCACATAAAGCTTTGAGATCAAAATAATTCACTTTCATATTAATGATGGGTTCCCAACCATCTTCTAATTTCATAGGAATAGAAGCTTTATGTTTCATCTTTTCTTCTTTAATTTTTATGAGAGCATCAGTAATGTGTTTTGTAAAGGCCATATTCAAAGCACTAGCATTAGGACTTTTAGCAAGATTTTGTAGGAATATAATTACTTCAGAGATATTGCAACCATCAAGATCAAAATCATAATTACCATCTAAAGTAGTAGATCTATTGTTTCCCATATTTCAAAGAATTTCAGCATTTTTATTGGAAAAGGTTCCATTGGTTTTAGGCATTGTTGCAAAAGGAATGGGGACTTCATTAGGTTTGCTAGCTTCAACATTAGTGGTCGTGATAGTGCAAATACTACTATTTCTAGCAATTTTATCCTCTCTTTCCCACTTAGCATGCAATTCAGCTAACAGTCTAACATTTTCATCAATTCTAACTTGTATGGCATTAGTAGTAACAAAAGTATTTTCAATAGTTTCAGGTTTAGCAGCCATTTTATTCAAAGAAGATTGTGCTTCAGACAATGATGCTATATTTCTTTTAGCATTAGAGAGTTTTTCCTCAATAGTTTTATTGAAAGAAGTTTGTTTACTAATGAAATCTTTAAGCATGACTTCAAGTTCAGAGGGTGCACTTCTATTATTGTTGTAGGAATTTCCATAAGCATTACCATTATTGGGAGGATATGGCCTATAATTATTATTACCAAAATTATTCCTATAGGCATTGTTGCTAAAATTATTATTTCTAATAAAGTTCACATCCACTTGCTCTTCTTGAGCAACCAAAGAAGCTAAGGGAACATGATTTGGATCAATATGAGCTTTCCCATTAACAAGCATAGACATAATAACATCAATTTTATCACTCAAGGAGGTCGTTTCTTCAACAGAATTTACCTTCTTACCTTGTGGAGCTCTCTCAGTGTGCCATTCAGAATAGTTAACCATCATATTATCCAGAAGCTTTGTTGCAACACCCAAAGTAATGGTCATAAAGGTACCTCCAACAGCAGAATCCAGCAGATTTCTTGAAGAATAATTCAGTCCTACATAAAAGGTTTGGATAGTCATCCAAGTAGTCAGTCCATGAGTGGGACAATTCTTTACCAAAGATTTCATTCTTTCCCAAGCTTGAGAAACATGTTCATTATCAGATTGTTTAAATTTCATTATTTCACTTCTCATAGATATAATCTTAGCAGGAGGATAGTATTTTCCAATGAAAGCATCTTTGCATTTAGTCCAAGAATCAATACTATTTCTAGTTAGGGATAGCAACCATTCTTTAGCTTTTCCTCTCAAATAGAAAGGAAACAATTTAAGCTTAATAATATCTCTATCTATATCCCTATGTTTTTGCATCTCACAAAGTTCAACAAAGTTATTAAGGTGAGAAGCAACATCTTCAGTACCAATACTAGAGAATTGTTCTTTCATAACAAGATTAAGCAAAGCAGGTTTAATTTCTAAGAAAGTAGCTTCATGAACAGGTGGAGAAATAGGTGTGCACATGAAATAATTGTTGTTGGTGCTAGTGAAATCACACAACTTAGTGTTTTCAAGAGTAGTCATTTTTTGTGTTTTTAATAAAGGAAGCAAACTAGAACAACTATTTTTTGTGTGTTTTTGAT
Source organism: Avena sativa (assembly GCA_916181665.1). Classification (NCBI taxonomy): domain Eukaryota; kingdom Viridiplantae; phylum Streptophyta; class Magnoliopsida; order Poales; family Poaceae; genus Avena; species Avena sativa. The sequence goes on from OV702290.1 coordinate 371,627,536, forward strand.
AAAGAAACAAGCAAACAAAGCAGAAATAAACTAAGAAAAACAAATAAAACAAAGTAAAGAGATTGGTTATGAGGGACTCCCCTTGTGAAGATGTCCTTGACTCCCCGACAATGGCGCCAGAAAAAGTGCTTGATGGCTCAAAATGTATCGAGCTCGTTGGGGAACCCCAAGAGGAAGGTATGATGAGCACAATAGCAAGTTTTCCCTCAGTTATGAAACCAAGGTTATTGAACCAGTAGGAGGAAGGAAACACCTTCAAAGTGTTTTTTCCAACTTGGAATCCTGCACAACACAACCACAGAACTATGCCCCCAACTTACGGTGAGGTTGTCAATCTCACCGGTTTTGCTAAAAATAAAGGATTAAACGTATTGTGTGGAAGATAGTAATTGCTTGAAGAAAGTAAACAAAAATAGTAAATAGCTTATAGATTGATGGTAAAAGAATGGACTGGGGTCCATAGTTCACTAGAGGTGATTCTCCTTAAGATAGATGACATGTTGGGTGAACAAATTACAGCATACCATGCATATACTAATCAGCTTGACTCCTATGAGTTTTGATTGGGCATTACAACATTATACATATACCATAATTCAACTACATCTATGACTAATAATCCACCTTCAGGTTATCATCCGAACCCCCTCCAGTATTAAGTTGCAAGCAACAGATAATTGCATTAAGCAAAGTGTGTAAAGTAAATAATACGATTGTTCTATGAACAAAGGATTGCTGTTTTCTCCCTAGTAGCAACAACACATCTAGTACCTTAGAGATTTCTGTCACTTCCCCAGATTACTAGAGGCATGAACCCACTATCGAACATGAATACTTCCTCTTGGAGTTGCTAGCATCTACTTGGCGAAGATAGCTACTAACAACGGAAAGCATGCAAGATCACAAATAACAAAGACATGATAGAATCAATAATCAATCTGAAATAGTATCTCAATATCCATCGGATCCCCGCAAACACAACATGTAGGATTACAAATAGATGATCTTGATCATGAACGGAGCTTACAAGATCTAAACATGGTAGCACAAAGGAGGAGAACCAACCATCTAGCTACTACATGGACCCGTATTCCAGAGATGAACTACTCAGGCATCACACCGGAGGCAGGCATGGTGATGAAGAAGGCCTCCAAGGTGATCTCTCCCCTCCGGCAGGGTGCCGGGAAGAGCTTCAGATCCCTCCCGATATAGGGATGGAGATGGTGGTGGCTATAGACTCTTTCGTGGAATTTTGATCGGGTACTTAGGGTTTTTGTCCCGAGGGGCTTTTATAGGCAGAAGGTCTAGGTCGGTGGAGCGCCAAGGAGCCCACACCTGGTGGTGTCGCGGCTAGGGCTGGCCGCGCCACCCTAGGGTGTGGCCGCCCTGGTTCCCCGCTTCATCTCCCCTCCGGACTCCGTGTTGTTTCGGGTAAAATATTAACTTTGGCTTTTGTCCGGTCCAATTCCGAGAATATTTCCTTACTAGCTTTTCTGAAACCAAAAACAGCAGAAAAAAGGCAACTGGCACTGTGACATCTTGTTAATAGGTTAGTTCTAGAAAATGTGTAAAAATACCCCAAAGTATGGACAAAACATAAGAAAGTAGATATAAAACAAGCATGGAACATCGAAAATTATAGATACGTTTGCAACGTATCAGGAGGCCGTCGTTGAAAGCATCAATGGCCCTTTCGTCGGATATGGATTCAACTGAGTTTTTGATAATATTCCATATTTATATGAACGCTCTTATTGACTCTCTAGATTTTTGTTTGCACGCTCGCAACTGTTCCAAGGATGCTGGTCGCTTAAATGTAGAATGAAAGTGTCGGATGAACTTATCTTCCAGATTTCTCTAGCTACCAATTGAATCTTCGGGTAACTGCCTTAACCATGACCTTGCGGCGCCGGTGAGGTGTAGTTGTAGACTTTGCATCGCGGTAGTTGTGGATCCGCCCTGTAATTTTACGGTGGCTAGATAATCCGCTAACCAAGCCTCGGGTTCCTGCATCCCATCGTATTTGTGTCGGTCATGTGGAAGTTTAAAGTCTTTTAGTACCGAGGCTTTGTGAATCCTCTGCGTGAAACAGCTGGCCCCGCATAATTCATGGTCATCTTCGTCATCTCCATCTTGATATCATCGGGTACAACTTTCGTCTTTGGGTCCACTGCTCCTATGCTGAGTGTAGTCGTTCCTTGTGTTGCTTCGCGGCTCGGATCCTACGAGGTGCGCCCATACCTGGCCAATGAGCCGTGCCGAACGCGGGCCGGCACGCAGCACGCGGGATTCGGCACGCCATGGGCCGGCCCGACACGTGGCTTAACGGGCCGTGCCGGTCCTGCGACCTGACTGGGGTCGTGCCTGGGCCGCCACCCCAAGCCCACGTACCGGCACGTGGCCCGGTGGCACGGCACAACACGTAGCACGCCAGGACGCCAGGAGCAGGGCGGCATGCGCATGAGCAGGGCACGACACGACACACGCATGGATTCAAATTTGAATCACTGCCGGCACGGTTAGCGAGGTATGGGGCGAGCCGCAGCATGTCCGACCAAGGAGGAGGAGCGGGGTGAGGTGGCGACCATAGGCGACGCGGCGTCTGCTTTTTGAGACTGTTTGTCTCTTTTTAGGGGTAGTTTTGTCCCAATTAGGTATATTTTTGAATTTTTGGCTGTTGGAGTGGGTATATTTGTCCGAATTATGTCAATTTTCCGCTATAAATAGACCAGCTCACCCCTCTCATTTCCCACACTCAAACATGGTTGATCCAACCCCCAACCAAAAGTTTTTATTCGGCATGACTGACTTCGGCATTGATCCCTCCCAGTATAATTCCTACGCCCCTCCTATGAGCCCTTTCGTCGATCCCCACACCGAGTATACACAAAGTCTGCATTTTGCACACTCGTCCCAAGTTCCTCCATTTTCACATTCCTCTCAACAATCTTCCACTAGCCAAAGCACTTCCAGCATCACCACCGGTACCAAGAGGCGTAAAAAAACCTCAGCGGTGTGGGATTTCTTCAACGAAGAAGAATTTGAGGAAGATGGTGTCACAAAGCTGCGAGCTATATGAAAGTGGCCCGCCTGCGGGAAGCCGTTGTCCGCGGGGGTCAAAGGAGGAACCAGCCACATGTCGAGGCACATTGCCTCACACAAGAACAAGGATGAACAAGCCGCGATGATCCAGACGCGGATAGGATTTGCCGCCGATAGTACGGTACGTAATTTCGTCTATGACCAAGACAAATGGAGAAAAGGTCTTTGCAAGTTAATTGCTTCAAATGATTTACCTCTAGGTTTTGGTGAATCTCCCGCTTTCATCGAATATATTCGAAAATTCCATACTCCTACTTTCACTCCTGTTTCTAGACAAACCACATCTAGGGACATGAAATAATTATGCAAAGAGGGACTTAAGCAAATAAAAGATGATTTTACTACATGCACTTTTCTGGTGTCTTTAACATCTGATATCTGGAGCGGTAGGGCTAAGCAAGACTATATTAGTGTGGTTGCTCATTATATTAACCAAGACTGGGAAATATTAAAACAAATCATAGGATTCGAATTAATTGATGTTAAACATATTGGAGATAATATTGCTGAAGCTATAATCAAAGTTGTGGATAACTTTGGTCTCACAGACAAGATCTTTGCAGTAACTTTGGATAATGCTTCATCAAATACTAATGCAATGAATACCCTTGGTCCTGTATTTGGCACATATGCTCAATCATTTTTACTGCATCAACGTTGTGCTTGCCATATAATTAATATGATTGCTAAAACTGTTTTGAAGAACTTGCACCCATACCTTGAGAAATTACGCATAGCAATTTCCTTTATGAATTCTGCGAATGGTCGAATTGAGGACTATAGGAGGTTTTGCATGGCTTGGGGTAAACCTTTTTATAGGTTTTATTTAGACATGAAAATTAGATGGAACTCTACATATCTAATGATTAATGCACTGCTCGCTCACAAGGATCATTTCTCCAGCTTTATTAATCAAACCTACAAAACTGATGATGGATTAACACTTCTCACTGAAACAACTTGGCACATATTTTCATTTCTTACCAGTTTTTGGAGTTGTTTTACGAATCAACTGTATCTTTGTCTGGTGTTTATTATCCACGGCTCCTTTAATGGTGCATCATATTTTAGATATTGCTCAACACCTCCAAAAATGGGAAAATGATTCTATTTTACGTAAAGCTATTTCTAAAATAAAACTTAAATATTTGAAATATTGGAGTGAAATTCCAATTTTCTATGCATTTGCATTTATTTTGGTTCCTAGGGCCAAATTAGACGGGCTTGGTGGTGCTCTGGAAGTCCTAGGTGCAGCCTTGGATCTAGATTATTCAAATTATTTTACTAATGTTTGTGACAATCTTTCGGAAGTTTTCGGTAAGTATGAACTGAAGTACAGCATGACTCGGGTCCAACGGCCTCCACAAGCACCAACTAAGAGCAAGAGGAAAGGAGCGTGGAACAAGATATTTGGTTCTTCCTCTTCGACCTCCTCTTCGACACCGTCATCATCATCGACGGTGTTAGGTGGCGGGGAGTTAGCTAAGTACCTCAACTACGATAAGATCCCACATGAGGAGGATGAAGATTTCAACATATTGCAGTGGTGGAATGCACACAAGATCTCATACCCTGTGCTTTCCATATTAGCTAAGGATGTGCTATCGGTACCTGTCTCAACAGTATCATTAGAGTCCGCTTTCAGTCTAGCTGGAAGGATACTTGATGAGAGAAGAACCAGTCTAACCCCGGATATGGTGAGAACACTAATGGCCATGAAAGATGGGGAACTAGCCAAACGGAGAGCCCAACACACTATATTGGACGATGATCTAGTTGCTGCGTTCAAAAATGTTGACATTGATGAAGAGGAAGAAGAATAGGATAGTTGTAGTTTTCTTACTGTTTGTAATTTTCTTAATGTCTTTGTAATTTTCTTACTGTTTTTAGAGCCTATTGTACTATTTTTTCCTCCCAGGGATGGAGGGTTTTAATGAGGCAGCAAATAGTAAATCTCAATTTTTATCCCACATGACACTTTGCCTCCAAATGTGCCAACATAGGCACATTAGTGCCATACATGTTCGTGTGCCAACAAAGTCCCATTTGTGCCAGATGTGCCTACTTTTTGCTATAAATAGAGCATCCCACCCCTCATATTTTCCACCAACACAAGGTCACAAGCTATTTGCAAGTCATTAGCTTCACAATATTTACCTCTAGAGTCTAGATATGGATGCTCCAGGATTAGGAGTTGATGCTCCAGCTGCTCCTAGGCCTAGGTTGGTTGTGTGGGAGCACTTCGACAATGAAGTCTTTGAAGAGGATGATATCCAGAAGAGAAGAGCTACGTGCAAATGATGCAATAAGATATTCGTTTATGTAATAGGGAGTGGAACCGGCCATCTGCATCACGCAAGGAACTAATTAGTTGTAGTCGTTGGAATTTTCTATTTCTTTTTGAGCGAGTTGTACTCTTTTTCCTTCTAGGGTGGAGGGTTTTAATGTGGCATCTACTAATAAAGCTCTTTTTACCCCATATAATAGTTAGACACATTTTTTTATTTTTCTACATTTTTTACGATTTTTTTGAATTTTTTAAGCAATTTGGGCCGAAATAGGCACTACGGGCCAAACCGGCCCAATAGTGCTTCGCGTACCACGGGCCGAAACGGTAAGGCGAGGGGCCGTGCCTGTGCCTTGGGGTTAGGCCCACGTGCCGGCACGGCACATCCCTTTAACTTAGCGTGCCATGGTGGGCCGTGCCGTGCCTAGCCCGCTAAGCTGGCGATGTGCCGTGCCGTGCCACAGGCCGGTCCGTTTGCCAGGTATGGGTGTGCCTGGTGTGGTGATCGAGATCGCCGGGTGTGTCCTACTTGCCGAGGACTGTTGTGACGGCGTGGGGACCTTTGTGTGAGTCCTTCTTCTGCTTCCGTGAGTTAGGCTCCTACCATGCCAAGGTTCATCAAGGCTGAGCGGTGGAGGGCTGCGCGCGGAATGTCGGGTGCGGGTTAGGTGGTGATCATGTATGTTTGTGCGGCCACAATGGCTGCCTGAGTTGTTTTATGCTTTGATGTTTCCTGCTTGATCGATTGACATGAATGATAGATCGAGGTCTCGGATGATTCCACTTCTTTCTGCTTCGGGGATATTCTGTAATCGAGATGTCGCCCTTCTTGGTGGTGCTGCTCCAATCATGCTCCTTGATCCTCGGGTAGAGCTTAGCTGGGCCCGTCGTAAACTCGATTCATTGGCTAGCCTTTTTATTTCATCGAGCTTCCTTTGCATCCGGAGTAGGTCTCTCTTCTTATGGTGGAGCACATATTGGTACGCCAGTAGATCCTCATGTGAAGCATCTGTTGCCATCAGGACTGCTCCTAAATGGCCTCTCTTGCTTTTTGCCATGCCGATGCTGGTAACCGAAGTCCTGTTCTCTCTTCTATGCGTGGTTCTCCGCCTCCTCCTTGAACTAGGCGATTATCTATTGTTTCTCCTCCGTTTCCATGTTCTCCTCTATTGTTGTGTTGTCCTTCGTTGTCGTGGCTTCCTGCATGGTCATTTGACAAAATATCATCAGGGTTTATGATAGTATTACCATTTTCATCATGTGGCATTTAAGTATCTCCATTGATCATGTACACTTGGTGGCGTGTTGCATGTGGTTTGGCGGCCTTGTCTTTTGCTTCTGTGTGTGTGCTTGCGGTACTCCGAGATCGTAGTTCTGGATAAATTTTTGCCATCCTCTCTTCGAAGTCAACATTTTCGCTGCTTTCGTCGGGTTCTGAGTTTGTTGGGTTTGCTCCTTGTGGTGAGATTGATTGGTGACCTTCTTTTCCTATTTCGATCTGAGTTGTGATGTCTGTGGAGGATCCAGCGGGCGATGCTGGTCTGTTATGGGCGTGGCCTTTTCCACTGACGGTTCTAATACGATCAGGGCCGAAGGGTGTGATTCCTGCATGTTGTCTACTTGGAAGTGGAGGCTTCCGATGATTTGATTGGATCCTCCGTTGAAATCAGCGGGTGCCAATATAAGGGTGGGAAGACGTGGATTTGCTTTCATTGAGTTGATGCTTGGTAGAGAGCATTCCACCGAATCCATGTTTCCAGCGTTCATGTTTCCCATAGACGGCGGCAATTGACGAGGGGTCACCTCGGCAATGCCCATGGTGATGGACTTGGGATTTCGCGGAAAAGAGAACGCTGGGGATTTCGTCGGATGTCAGGAAAACAATGAATACAAAGTCGCCTGAATATTGGGGGAAAACACTCTATTACAAGTTGTCCTCTAGATTTCTGTACTCTTGCTTGGGCTTCTCCCACCCTATATATAATAGGCCGGATCTCAAAGCTGTATGCGGATAGGTTTCATACATGCGCTATTACAATATCAACATAATGTTGGTTCATAGTTTCTTTCCTAATATAATAAAAAGTCTTTGTCGGTTGTTTCCTTGGGCTTTCATCTAGGATCTCTATGGGTCGTAGGCCTTTTACCCAATATAGGGTAGCGAATAGTGAGCATCTGAGTAATCATACCCATGTCACCAAGTAACATCCTTACTTAATAAGATCAAGTAACAACTTACTTTGCAATCTTAAATGTAAATTAATACAGATCACTACAACACAGATCTCGAGCACTAGTGCTCATATACGCCGAGGCATAGCCTTAATCACCACGCTCGCGCTGACGCGGCAAAATTAGCCGCTAGGGATAACTGCGTCGGAGATTGTGCAACATCGGTAGATTTTTTAGCGCGGCTCAACATGTTCCGTTTACCTAGCACTTCTGTGGCATGATAGAGGATACGCCTCGTTACATAATTGAAGACAACAAAACTTTAGTGCTGTGTAACCGTGAATTATTTTCCATGTTACACCTTCTAGCATGAGTGAAAATTAATTACCTTAACAATAACTGATTAAGGTTACCAATCCATTACAATTTGACAAATCAAAAATTACCATAACATTAAGATATAATATATTTTCGTTACAAGATTTCTTGAGCCTCTCTAAAATAAAGAAAAAGAAAAGAAATACTAATAGGGAAAGAGGAGAAAAAAACTAAAAAAATCTAAAATTGAGCTCCTCCCTATTCTACACGAGATTCTACATGGCAGTGGATCTGGTCAGCGGTGCATCTACCTGGCGGTGGATCTGGTCGGCGATGGATCTGGATGACGGTGGATCTGGACGACACCATCGGCTTCCCGATGACCCGAGCACCATCTTCGACATGGTGGATTAGCATGACACAGATGACCTAGCCGCTGGATGTTAGCGCGTTACACGTGGTGGATCAGCACGACGTATAGGATGTCGTCGTGTGGTGGGTCAGCACGACGCTAACCTGTACACCACAGGACATAGTGGCGATATATGGTTCTGGGATCTAGTGTTAGTCATGGAGAGAGAGAGAGTGGAGAGAGATCTAGGGTTATTAGACAGGGGAGTGCGGCGGCATGGATAGAAGTTGATGTTCCTTGTATTATATAGATGTAGGGTTTGTATCATGGGTATGACTTGCTTAAAATCCCATTAGCCATAGTGGAGCTAGTTAGGTGGTTAACGAGTACGACTCTCTCGTGATTACGAATATAAATAGTAAAGTAACCAAACAGTAAGGTTTGATGAACGAAGTGATCATATATATTTATTAAACACTGCAATAGAAAATTATATATCAGTACACCAATGGAATTTCCTCCGATGCCACCAGTCCATTGGATTTTGCCCTATATTCACTGGCTTTGTATTCGATTTTGGCCTAGGAAGGAAGTTGCATCTTGCCGTCGTTGTTATCATTGTTATCACCACTGATGGTTCCATTGTCTTGGGTGTTGATGAGTCTAAAATTGACGCATATTTAAGTATATAAATTATTTATATTGTCCCTCATTACATGCTACATCTATCTATAACTATGCATATTATGTACGATTACTAGTTCTTATTCATTTTCACATGGGCTTTGCACAATTAGTAGTTCTATTAGAATTTTATTACCTTTTTCTGGTCTTTGATTTTTGTGTATATGGTATGGAGAATCATGGATAAATGGAGCCAAGAGGATTCAATATGGAGGAGTTGCAAGCACCAGACTTAGCCATTTGAGGGGAGGAAAAAGTTGATTTTTCCATCAACTCCAAATGATGATCCAAGGTCATGGTGTTGTAGCCCTCGTCCATTCGAATCCAACGAGACAAAGAACACCCAAATCGGAGTTCGTATGAAGAAATGGCCGCCAAAATATGAGAGCATACCACACCGATAACGACCAGTGGTACCACGGGCCTGGACGCACGAAAACAACTTTTTTGGACGCGTTCCTTCATAGAATCCGCCCCTGTTTGTTTCTAGACTTTCCTTAGGTCATAAGGAACAAATTGGGGGCTATTGGGAGCACCCCTAGGCCTATATAAATAGGCAAGGAGCCAAGGGAGAAGGGCACCTCTCCATACACCTCCACGGTGGAGCCTTGCCGCCTTGGAAACTCCATAGCCACCGCCTCCAATAGATCTCCACCATCACCATTGCTCAAGAGGAGAAGGTACTTGGATCATTGGAGGACAACGCATCATTCCCTTCATCATCAACCGTCGTATATTTATCGGCACCATTGCCCCATCTTTCGTCTATTAGATCTCTTTGTAATTCCTGATCCAATTGTGGTTTGCATTAGATCTATACCTATACTTTAATCCACCCATTTGATTATGATGATGTTGTTGATTGCTTCCATGAGTGAGTAGTTCTTTTGCTCTTGGTGAGATGGAGAAACCCTAGCACCACTATGAACTTGTAATGAAGATGATCTATTCTTGTGTCCATATGACTTGCTTGTCTATGATATAATTATGACTTATGTTTGATTTGTCTCTTTAGATGATATATGAAGTCGACCATGTATCATTTGCCTTCGGGACTAAAGGGAGGATGAAACCCTTTGGACGTGTTGTGGAAGCGTACCCAGAGTGCGCCATGACAGATTGGCGTCGGCTCGTAACCCTCACGGTCAAAGGCGGGGATAAAGAGGGACTCCCTAAGCTAATTATGATATCCATGGGGAAACCCTTAATTGCGGTGGCCTGTATGGGTGATTGCTCTCAGGCATTGCAGTGGTTATTTAGAGGTGACCTCACACTTGGCTCAATAAAGTGGCTTCCTACGAGCCTTGTCGTGAACATCTTATTATGGGGCTCTCTCCACACATGTCATGGCATAAGAAGTATGTTATCTTGATTGCATATAATAATAGTACTATGCTAGTGGTGTATCCTACATCCCCGAGAAGGTTTTAGCCCTATTGAGTTCAACCATGCTTTCACGCAATCTTGTTACTTGTTTTCTTTTACTTGTTTTAATTACTTTTCTACAAACAACCATAAACCATTCAAACACCCTTTACTTGAGATCAAAGACAACTTACAAGTATTCTTTGGTAGATAGTAACGAGGGGCATAAAGACCTTTACCAATAGCTCTCTGTGGGTTCAATATCTTTACTTCGAAACTAGCTACAATTGATTTGTGCACTTGTAGTCATCAAGTTATTTTCTGGCACTGTTGCCGGGGAGCTAAGCGCTTTTGGTCTTTGTTCCTAGTTGCTATTTTATTATTGCTTTACTAAAGTTGTTTAAGTTTCAAGTTATTACCGTTTATTGCTTTTTATCTTTTTGCTTTTACTTATTTGAAAAGAACAAAAAAATTACAAAACAAATATTTATAAAACTATTGTTACTAATCATGTCTTCCGAGATGACTATCTTCCAACAGATGGAATTTATAATGGAGGAGTCAAAGGGAGAGATTATGGGAAATATTATGAAGAGGCGTGGCATATTGAAAGAATGACTGACTTGGGTGGACAAGTATTCATCCATACTATGCGCCTAGTATCAATTATATTGTGATTGCTACAAATCTCCTGACCACCTAAATTATCAATGTGAGTATAATCCCGATACCGAACTAGCAAACTATAATAGTGATGAGTTTAAATGCCATGCTAGAGAGGATATATTACAATTCGTGCTTTTTACCGGTTGTCAAGAGTTGATATTTCGTTTAAGAGATATACAGGTAGAAAGTAAACCACTTGATATGATCTATAAAGAAGTTCACCCTATATTCTGCTATTGCCAAGATAACTTCCTTGATAATGTATTTATTGTTGAGCGGATTAAAGCCGCCATGGAAGAATCTAACCTTTTGCAGGGTGCTCCAAAGGATAATGTGGATGCAACTTCACTCAAAGAACCTCCACCTATACCACCAGAACATATTGTTTATAAAGAGGTGGCACTTGATTGTGTACCCTCTCAACTAGTGGAAGGTAAGCCCGAAGGTAAGACTATCGCTCAGCTACTCGCAAATTATCTTAGTGAGAATGAAGATGAGAAACTTGATCAACCACTTTAATCTCCTACTTCTGAAAATAACTTTTCGCACACAAATAGTATGCACACAAATGATATCTCATTATCCAGTAATGATTTTGATGATGATGATTAGCCTGAGTTTGGTGAGGAATTAGAGAAGGAATATTTCTATGAATATTGCGATGCAGCTTTGCTCATGAATCCTAAATAGAGGAGAATGAAGAATATATTACCGATGATATGATGATGGAGTTACGAGATGAAATAATGGGAAAATACCATTTTGGAATTAAACTTAATAAAAAGGATCCTATAGAATATGATTGCTTAAGAAATTTTCTAGCATCTAGTAAAGTAGAGAAACTACTTGGAGATTTTAATCTTGACCCTTGTATAATTATTAGAATTGTCAAAACCTATGTTGAGCATTTGCAGATTCCAAAGGAGTGGGAACATTACACACAACCCTGTAATGTTAAACCCCCTAAGGCTGATCCCAAGAAACAGGTTATGTCTTTACAATTTGAAGAAGATCTCAAGGTAAATTGCAGCCAATTCAAAAAGTTGCCATATTAAAAGAAGATTGAGATCAAGAAAGAAAAAACATTGAAGAATTGGCAGCAAATTATTTTGACACCCCACAAACTGAGCTAGGCAGAAGCCTGGCAAATAATGACTCACTCCCAAATGATTTTGCAAAGGAAGATCTAGATAGTATCCTCGATGCCACACCTAAAGGCGAGGAACAAGAAGAGGAGGATGAGCTAAGTGATCACTCACCTATACCCTATATTCCAAATCCTATATACATATTTGATACTCATGAGCATGAACCAATATGGAATATTAAAAATGACATAACTGTTTATGATGCCTATATCTCTAGTAATGATTCTTATTATGTTGAAACTGAAAATAAATTATCTGCAGAGGCCTTGTGCCTAAATACTCATTTGGAGGACATAAATAATGATGAATTGGAGATAGAATCTTGTAGTACTAATGTGCAGGGACAAGAAGGGCACATTGCGAATGAAATATTTGTTGATGATGCTTCCTTTTGTGAGTGGCTTGATATCTGTACAACTGATGAACTTGCTAGCAAGTGTGATGAACTAGAGGATAAAGACACCTTTGAATTTTTCCCTGTTACAAAAGAAAGGTTCTACGAAGTGTTGCCCCATGATAGTGCAATCAAGGAGTATTATGAATTATATCCTTATGATACCAATCAAGGTAAAACATTTGAATTCATATGTAAGTTTCTAATACTTTTGATAAAGCTATCTATGGAGGCATGCTCATCATATATGACATATCCATCGTCACCTGGAAGCAACAATTTATTTATTTACCAAACTCCTATGCATCGTAAGCGGGTGCGACTTCGATAGAACTATGATAGTAAGTGCTCCAAATTTCTACGTGAGGTAAGAATAAAAATTCTCTGGTTGATATCTACTGAAATAATAATGGAGCTTCGAAGCCTAGCTATGGCTTTAAATAAAGCGCTTTCCGGAAGGCAACCCGAAAGTTTTTACGTGTCTTTCTTAATTTTGTTTCTTGAATCTAGTTGCATTCATGTTGAATTGACACTTGTATATATATGCATGATTTCCTATTAGAGTTGGCATGGGACTATTTTTCACAAGTAGAATTATTTGTTACTCTAATCATGTGTTGCATATCTTGGTTAAATCTTCTCAACAAAAATATATGTTTACTTTGTTTGGATGTTGGACTAAAGTTTTAGGTCCTTAGTAAAATTTTCGGAGAAAATAACTTGTTCTAGAGTTCACAGTGAGCTTAACGAGCAGCAGTACAGGCGCACCCATCCATGCCGCGCGCATGTACCCCTCATGTGATAAAATGGAATGACCTAAAAAAATTCGAGAAAAGCTACCGCACGCTTAATGAGCACCGGCACGGTCGGACGCGTTCATACCATCCGCCCATACCGACCTCGTTATCAGGCAAAGAAAATAGGAAGAGGACACTAAAGTTTTAACGACCACCTGTACGGGCGCATCCCGCCCGTACCACCCAGTCGTACCTACTTCGTCGGCAGCCTTCGAAAAAAGGGGGAAGACAAGGTGCAGTACGGGCGGAGTCTGCCCGTACCACATGCCTGTACCAAGCAGCAGCACCACACAGTGAGGACAGGGACGAGTACAAAAAGGTCACAACCCCCCGAATCTTTTTATTTTGACAATCTCAGGTAATTACCTTTTACATGTTCCTTTATACTTCATTTTAGTTTACCAACCTTTGAAACTCCCTAGCCTATAATTCTCTGTAGTGTTCCATGTTTCTTTTAGTTTCTTCTCATGGTTGGGTGAACGAACTCCGTTCTTACACCGAATCGGTTGCTTTTACTTTGTTTGTTATTTTTGCAGGGACTTGAACCTTGTGTGATGACGTGCATGCTTCGTGCCAACCGTGTAAATACTTGCACAAGCCACTTGGTTGTTTCAACTCAACGCCTCAATAATAAAGTATTCGTTGAACCAAAGGTCGATGTCCATCAAAAGCGAGGTTATTCGTACCTCAACGGTAAAGTGCGTCCACCTTGCTTTATTCAAGCTTGGGGAGGTAACCACCTCTCATACTCTCTTTTGATAACTGCATTTTCTCTTTTATTTTTGGTAATCTATTCAAGTTTGGTTCTTACAAAAGTTCTAGCTTGGGGAAGTTACTTCTGCATGTGTAGTGTCTTGTGCAACATTCTTGTTCAATGAAAACTTTTGTGCAATCATGTATCCCAATGTTTTTGAATGCCTGGTTGGGTAAGTTACGTTTCATGTTTATATAATGGATGCACTTGCTTTTGTTGGGATTCATAAGATTTGAGTTAGAGCTTGATGCACATTGCTAATATATTTATCCGTCTTGAGAAGAACATTGTGATCCTCTAAAAATACATTGCCACGATTTCTACACTTAAAACCTTTGTCTCCCACTTTTGAAGTTCGAATTGTTTATCTTAGTTAGTTAATTTGTGAAGATGCCATGCTAGTGGGAGTAATTTAAAATAGTTAGAGTAAAGCTTTTTATTGGTATGATGATTAGTTGCGGAAGCTTTTTCTCTAGTTCTTTTAGCTAACCGAGTCTTGCATTGGAAATAATATTGCCAAACAAGTACAATAAGAAAAAGTCTGAAATTTACGACTTGTTTGATGAATGATTGTCTTGAGAGTATACCCTTGATGATACTTAACCCCATAGATATTTTGATAGACTCAACGACACTCATGAAAGGAGTTGTTTGATTGAAATAAAGTCTAGTGGTAATTGTGATGCATGCCAAAGCTAACCTTGTGGATTAAACCACAGTACTAGCTCAAAAAAGAGAAAGAGAAAGAAGTGAGACAACTTTGTTCTATGTCTCTAATGCACAACTTTGGGATGCCAATAAATCTGCTAGCTTTTGAACGATCTATGGTATAATCCCGGATTTCAGCTATGAGTTGATGACATGAGTGGCATCCGTGTCAGTGTATGGGCAAAAGTATTGGTACTCTCAAGGGTTGTGTAAACACTTTCAAAAGAAACAATCAGCGATCCTTGAAAAATAAAAGAAAGAAAAAAGATATCTATGAGGATCCACATAACAAGTCCTTGGCATGGTCTCATTACTACTTTACGAATTTTCTTGAAAGACAATGATTGGATTATAAGTGTTTTAGATAGATTTGGTTTATTAATGTGGGTGTAAATAAGACACTTCACTGTTATACTACTTGGAACATCTTACTCAATCTTGCTATTAAAACATCCTAGTGTTCCTTGGAAAGCTGAGAGTTAACTAGAAGAATTGGATTGATTGTTGCATTTCTAGTTATTTATGCTTATATTCAACTCTACTTTTATTTTCCTGACTTACCTAAGCTTGTATAGTATTATTGACATCTCTCTAACTTCGATGAGCTTTACAAATGGATGAAGTGTTGACCGCATATGACTGCGAACCGTAAGTAAATTCATATTCTTGTTGAAGCCCTTACTTTACAAAAGTTAAGGAGATACAAAACTTATTAAAAGGCTCAATAAAAGGATAACAAGTTTGCTTTCAAGCTAGATTCACTTTTTGACATGGAGATTGAAGTTTTAATTGATCTTTTATGGATTGAGATAACTAAGCTTGTGTTGCCTTGTATGAATATGATCATTCCTACTTTGAGCCTGCAGAGAAAATAAGGATATAAGTCATTGATCTTCTACATCCAGTATTATACTTTTGTTTCATTTTTTGCCTCATTTATGTTATCGACTCGTGCCTCATGAACATGATGACCTTGTCCATAAGCCACTTTACTGCTCGGGATGAGCAAGAGTCTAGCTTGGGGAAGTTGATGAGTCCAAAATTGATGCATATTTAAGTATATAAATTATTTATATTGTCACTCATTACATGCTACATCTATCTATAACTATGCCTATTATGTATGATTACTAGTTCTTATTAATTTTCACATGGGATTTGCACAATTAGTAGTTTTATTAGGATTTTATTACCTTTTTATTGTCTTTGATTTGTGTGTAGATGCTATGGAGAATCATGGATAAATGGAGCCAAGAGGATTCAATATGGAGGAGTTGCAAGCACCAGACTTAGCCATTTGAGGGGAGGAAAAAGTTGATTTTTCCATCAACTCCAAATGATGATCCAAGGCCATGGTGTTGTAGCCCTCGTCCATACGAATCCAACGAGCCAAAGAACACCCCAAATCGGAGTTCGTATGAAGAAATGGCGGCCAAAATACGAGAGCATACCACACCGATAATGACCAGTGGTACGGGCGGAGCCTGCCCATACCGTCCGCCCTTACCACGAGCCTGGACGCACGAAAATAGTTGTTCTAGACACGTTTCTTCACAGAATCCATCCCAGTTTGTTCCTAGACCTTCCTTAGGTCATAAGGAACATATTGGGAGCTATTGGGGGCACCCCTAGGCCTATATAAAGAGGCAAGGAGCCAAGGGAGAAGGGCACCTCTCCATACACCTCCATGGCGGAGCTCTGCCACCTTGGAAACTCCATAGCTACCACCTCCAACAGATATCCACCATCACCATTGCTCAAGAGGAGAAGGTACTTGGATCATTGAAGGACAACACATCGTTCCCTTCATCATCAACTGCTGCATCTTCATCGCCACCATTACCCCATCTTTCATCTATTAGATCTCTTTGTAATTCCAGATCCAATTATGGTTTGCATTAGATCTACACCCATAATTTAATCCACCCATTTGATTATGATGATGTTGTTGATTGCTTCCATGAGTGTGTAGTTCTTTTGTTCTTGGGGAGATGGAGAAACCCTAGCACCACTATGAACTTGTAATGAAGATGATCTATTCTTGTGTCCATATGACTTGCTTATCTATGATATAATTATGACTTGTGTTTGATTTGTCTCTTTAGATGATATATGAAGTCGACCATGTATCATTTGCCTTCGAGACTAAAGGGAGGATGAAACCCTTGGACGTGTTGTGGAAGCGTACCCAGAGTGCGCCATGACAGATTGGCGTCGGCTCGTAACCCTCACGGTCAAAGGCGGGGATAAAGAGGGACTCCCTAAGCTAATTATGATATCCATGGGGAAACCCTTAATTGCGGTGGCCTGTATGGGTGATTGCTCTCAGGCATTGCAGTGGTTATTTAGAGGTGACCTCACACTTGGCTCAATAAAGTGGCTTCCTACGAGCCTTGTCGTGAACATCTTATTATGGGGCTCTCTCCACACATGTCATGGCATAAGAAGTATGTTATCTTGATTGCATATAATAATAGTACTATGCTAGTGGTGTATCCTACATCCCCAAGAATGTTTTAGCCCTATTGAGTTCAACCACGCTTTCACGCAATCTTGTTACTTGTTTTCTTTTACTTTTTTGAATTACTTTTCTGCAAACAACCATAAATCATTCAAACACGCTTTACTTGAGATCAAAGACAACTTACAAGTATTATTTGGTAGATAGTAACAAGGGGCATAAAGACCTTTACCAATAGCTCTCTGTGGGTTCGATATATGTACTTCAAAACTAGCTACAATTGATCTATGCACTTGTAGTCATCAGGTGTTCGTAGGATCGATCCATTTGATGTACTCGCACCTCGGTGGTGTGTAGTTACACCAGAGGAACCTGCGTCTAGCGTTCTCACCAGCAACTACGTGATATTACTGAGGGCTCCAACCGTAGTAGCAAATCTAACAGAGAGAAATATCTCAAAATTATATTCAAACCAATAGAGGATAGAGGATAAATAGATATCAATAAAAACTACCAATAACTTACATAGTGCTCCATCGACTTGAATCTCACCCCCGCCAACCACTGTAGATTACCACAGGGAGAATTGGCAAGAGTACTGTGGCAGGGAGTACAAGAGAATAGATCGAGATCAGGAGCGGAAGCTAAAGAAGGAGATATAAAGGCCTCGTCGATAGTGGGCCACACTAGTTAACAAGACAAACTAACCAGTAAATGCAGGGTGCTTAACTAGTCAGCAACGTGGGAGACACTGCAAATGTCACCTACAAAGCTCGTCGCACTAGTATGTGACTTCATCCATCTACTGTGGTGTTAAATCCACTAGCTTCTTGATGACCCACAAGTATAGGGGGTGTGTCGCAGTATTTTTGATAAGTAAGAGTGTCGAACCCAACGAGGAGCAGAAGGTGCTGGCTAGTGGTATGAATCAGGAATTCTCTGCAAATACTTAGCAAACGGATTTTTAGGGGTTTTTGATAAAGCGAGTAAACAAAGTATGAGTAAATAAAAGAAAGTAGGAATAAATGCAGCAAGTGACCCAATCCTTTATGTAGCAAAGGACAAGCCGGTTGTATTTCTTAAGATGACCAAACATTCTCGAGGACACATGGGAAGACAGTCGCTCATATAGTTGATTAATCTTCTTTAGCTTGCTAAGTGTTGTGTGGGTGAACCTGTGCTAATGTACCGACCTTCCTAGGACTAATACATACTTGTGATTATACCCCTTGCAAACATCCGTAAGTACAAGAAAGTAATTAAGGTAGAAACCTAACCACTGCTTTAAACTCTAAGACCCTTACGTCCCTTGTGCAATGGTTTCCTAACGGGGGTTCAGGTTTCTATCACTCCGGCAACCCCTACGATTAGTAGCCAAATACACAATGCATTCCCCTAGGCCCATATAGGTGAAGTGTCATGTAGTCGATGTTCACATGACACCACTAGAAGAAGTACACCACAACTTAAATATCAAACTATTGAATCTTTCTCAACACAATTCCACTACTAACAACATGACTTCTCCCATGTCCTCAAGAACAAAACGAACTACTCACAAGACATCATATGGATCATGATCAGAGATGGAATAATGATGTATAACAATCTGAACATAAACAATAATTCAATGGTTCACTCAATAGCATCAACTACAAAAAGTAATCAACACCAGGAAAGTTTCCCCTATGAACTAATGCGAGATTCAACCCAATTGTTACAGCAGTATGGAGATGGTGATGAGGGTGCTGATGGTGATGATGATGGTGATGATGATGATCCCGATAAAGTCCAGCTTGATGGTGGTGTTAATGGCGACGATCTCCCCTCTCCGGGAAGGAATTCCCCTGGCAGAAATCTGTCTACCAGAGAGATCTTTCTCTCTCGGTGTTTTCCGCCCTGCAGAGGTGGCGAAATCTTTCTGTGGTTGCTCCCCGAGTCTTAGGGGTTCGGGAGGATAATATACGCCAGAGGGGAGTGCCAGGGGTGGACCAGGGTGGCCACACAACCTGGTGGCGCGGCCTAGGATGGCCCGCGCCAGGGGGTGGTGTGGCCCCCCTGTGGCCATCTCCAGCCCCCCTTCTGGCTTCCTTCGTCTTCTGGAAAAATAGGATTTTCCGTATATTTTCCCGGATTTTCTGATCTTCGCGAATTTTGCCTCCAAACAGCACCTTTTCCATCAGAATCCTGACTGCAGCGGTCCATGCTCCAAAAGACATCAACCATGCAAAAACAGATGAAATAACATAAGTATCACCTCTCAATACGAAATATATCAATGAATAATAGTGAATTATGACATAGAATAGTGATGCAAAATGGACGTATCAACTCCCCCCAAGCTTAGACTTCGCTTGTCCCCAAGCGAAACTGAGCTCAATAAACATGACCTCAGGTTTATGGAGTGAAGAGTCGATAAAAGAATACGGACAAGAAGCATCACATTCATCAATACATAGATCATAATAGAAGACAACTCACTATATATAACTCAACTTACAATGAGTAAAGGAAACACAATAGAGATACATAAAGTGAATCATGATTGGTAATGGCAAACTTAGCTCTTGGTCAAAGAATAGTTGATAATTTGCTAGAGTTCACAAATAACTGGTTTTCAATGATAGCTTTCAAAGTAGTAAACATCAAGATAAGAGCAATGTGCAAAACAAGGAACATGAGAAACATGATTGAATAAATCATCATATGAATGAATGAAACACATCAACTCAAAATACTTGCTAAGATAGAAGGGAGTAGGTTTACTGACTCAACTACAAAGTAAAAGAAAGGCCCTTCGTAGAGGGAAGCAGGGATTGCAAGTCTCATAAAGAGCTCCCAAAAATTATGATACTTACTAGCTTTCAGCTCTCATTGCCCCTATCATAGGCATCTTAAGGTGATTAAGGTTAAAGTGATCAATTATGAGGATATGCATTGACAAGTTGTAAGTTGAGAATCTCATGTCCCTTGAATACGAGGGCCGCTCCTCATGCTACTAAAGTTTAGTCACCGGTAAGTTCTTGTCATCGTAAGAATATGTGTATCATAGAGAACCACCAACGGGGTACCCCCTACCCGATGATACAGAAGAATCCCCATATCAAAATGACAAGGCAAGCCGACAACAAGCATCTTAGCAATCTTCTTTTTTACCATGGGAATATGGTGCTTTTTTCTCTCTTTCCTCTTTTCATAATATCTCTTTTTTTCTTTTCTCTTTTTCTCAATCTCTATCTCTTTTTTTATAAGAAGAATGCTTCATAGATGCTTGTTATGGTTACGCTGCAGGTTTCCACCATGTCAGCATGGATTAGACCAGCGGCCCAGGCGTTTCTCTAACACATATAGATAACTCCATGGACTTACAAGCTCCCCTTTCATTTCACACCAATGACATCCATAGACAAAAGAACATGATATCAACTAGGTACAAAGTACCAGTGCAATGTTGAAAGTGTTCCCCATGACAGCATGGTTCTACTAATTCACAACTTACAAAGCGCAAGCATATACGCAACATAGGTGAGCACAATGGTTCAAGTTTATTAAGTGCAAGAAAGTAAAGTGTGCCATCAAGTTCGTGAGAGCTTTAATCACTAATTTTCACATAACAAGTTTAATTTGGGAGGTAGATAAAACAAGAATTTACTTGGAATAGCAATAATGCTAATAGGTAGGTATGGTGGATACAAATGGCAAAGGTTTTGGTTTAAAGGAGGTGGACACAAATGGCAGTGACGAGGAGCTTTCCCCTAGTCTACATCCATGCAGTCCTTCTAACCCTGGCAGGTTTTGTCACCACTCCAATGCTTGCAATGGTAGTGCCGGTGTGCGGATGTTGGCCTTGCTCCTCTTCACCTTCACTCTTGATCTCCTTCTCCTTCCCGGGGTCTTGGAGGTCTTCCTCCATAGGCTCCTTCCCTTTATCCTTGGCGGACACCATTGTGCTTCTAAACTTTCAAAGAGTATGTCCTGGCAGAAACAAATTGAAACAAAAATACGACGAGAACATGATATACGAACCTCGGAGGATCCGGGGGGTTATATATTATGAAGTTTCATATCAAAAGGAAGGTACTGGGAGAAAACGAGTCGGAGGCGGAGTCCGGAGTGGACTCACCACCTGGTGGCGCGGCCAGGGGTGGGCCCGCGCCACAGGGTGGTGTGAGCCACCCTGGCTCCGTTTCCGTCCCTTTTTTGCTTCGTAGCTTTCCTTATTGACTAAAAACTGCAAAAATATAGTTGGATAGTATTTTCGCGGAACTTTTCTTACCAGAACTGTTACCTATTTGAAAATAGACTCTATAGGTCTCTGGATTTGGTATCAAGTAGATTCTTCCGGAGTCATCACTTGAATAACATCAATATCTTCATCTTCATACTCTTATTACTTGAGTCATAAAACCTTTCTCTTCCTTGTTACACCATTATCTCCACTTCCTGGAAATTTCTTTCACACAAAACTTCACACAGTTCTCATTAGCAACATTAGTATAAGTGAAGTGATAAAACCTTTTAAGTCCAACTTCAACTTAAAACCATAAAAACATAAGCTACTGTAGCAACTCCTTCCAAAAACCCAAAAAGAATTCAAAAAGGAAATCGAATAAAGAAGCAAATGCAAGAGTGGCAAAATCTGTCAAAATAGACCAGCAGGTAAAGATAAATTTTTTCGAAAATCTTCTGTTGCTCAAATCAAAAAGTGCAAAACTAAAGAAAGTTAAATCACAACCTGGGGCACAAGAAAAAAAAATTACAGCTCAATCCGACATACATAGATCTCTCACGAATTTTTACAGTGAAGCACAAAAATCTGTTTCGGGACAGCAACTTCCCCAAATATTACTTCTCTCTCATTAGAGGTTGATCTTGACACAAAAACCAAACAAAACGGATAAGGATCAGTTATTACCTAAGTAATAACTTCCAAGACTCAAATAAACAAAAACAAACTGAAAGCAAAAACAAATTGGGTTGTCTCCCAAAAAGCTCTTTCTTTATAGCCATTAAGATGAGCATGATAATTTTGGAGATGCTCACATAGGAATATGAATTGAAGTGAAAGGGAGCATTAAGAAGCAAAAATACACACATTTAAGTCTAACCCACTTCCTATGCAAGGGAATTTTGTAAACAAACAAGTTGTTGAAACTAGAGGCTGCAAGCATAAGAAGGCAAAAGAAGTGCAACATAAAAACTTTCAGCCTAAAACAAGGAAACTTGATATTATTGAGATACATAAGAACACTTTTCCCTCTCTCATAATAACTTTCAGTATCATGCATAAACTTAACAATATAACTATCACAAGGACCATCGTAACAATGATCACTTATTCTAATAGAAAACACAGGAATACTAGCTCTCATAACACTACTTTGTGAAACAATATTAGAGGTATCCTTACAAAGGATAGTGTGTCCCTCTTCTAAATATTTAATAACAAAGTCTTTCACATTTGCTATTATGGGTTCATCAACCATTTGTTTATCAGGTTCAACAGCTTTAGTTATACTTTCATTAACCATACTAGCTATCATAGAATGTTCCTTTATCTTAACTGGGAAAGGCATTTTCTCAATGTAAGGTTTAGGTAAAACATGATTAGTAGTATAAACTTCAGTATTTCTTGTAGGAACACTCTTAGCAACATCTTTATAAGGTTCATGATACTTATTCCACTTATTTTTAGGCACTTCAATATAGGAAGCAAAAGCCTTAAAATAAGAAGCAATAGCTTGAGAGTCTAGACCATAAGCATTTTTAATATTTTGAAAGTCATCAGTTCCCATAAAAGATTCAATGCATTTATAATCATAATTTATACCCGACTTTCTTCCTTTGTCATTCTCCCATGCTTCAGCATTGTCTTGAATACGGTCCAGAAGATCCCATTTAGCTTCTTCTTCCATGCGAGTGAATGATCCAACACAAGAAGCATCCAATAAATCCTTATCATTAAGAGAAAGCCTTGCATAAAAGTTATTGATAATAATATTGTTGGGGAGCTCATGAATGCGACATTTGAGCATTAGTAACTTCAATCTCCCCCAAGCTTGAGCTGTACTCTCTCCATCAAGAGGCCAAAAGTTGTATATTTGATTCCGATATTTATGAATCTCACTAGGAGGATAAAACTTTGAATAAAAGAGAGGTACTATCTCCTCCCATTCCAGAGCTTGACCATTCTTCAGCATCTTATACCATTCCTCAGCTCTTCCTTTCAGCGATAATGAGAATAACTTCTTACTAACTTTATCTGTAGTAATACCTGCACACTTGAACAACAAGCATTATTCGTGTATAAAGAGTAAATGATCACCGGGATGGACAGTTCCATCCCCAACATAGTAGTTATCCATAACACGATCAATAATTCTTGTAGGTATTTTGAAAACATCATTCTCAGCAGGTGGTGGTTTATCTACTACCTTAACAGTGGTAGTAGCATTACCAAATAAGAAACTCAATGAATTATCTATAACGAAAATAAAGCAACTAGCAGAACTAAAAAATACTCACAGTAGAAGTTTCCTTTACCAGTTCCACTCTCCAATAGCACTTCACTCCCCGGCAACGGCGCCAGAAAATAGTCTTGATGACCCACAAGTATAGGGGGTGTATCGCAATATTTTCGATAAGTAAGAGTGTCGAACCCAACGAGGAGCAGTAGGTGCTGGCTAGTGGTATGGATCAGGAATTCTCTGCAAATACTTAGCAAACGGATTTTTGAGGTTTTTGATAAAGCGAGTAAACAAAGTACGAGTAAATAAAATATAGTAGGAATAAATGCAACAAGTGGCCCAATCCTTTATGCAGCAAAGGACAAGCCGGTTGTATTTCTTAAGATGACCAAACGTTCTTGAGGACACATGGGAAGATGGTCAAGTGCTTCCGCTTCATATAGTTGATTAATCTTCTTTAGCTTGCTAAGTGTTGTGTGGGTGAAACTGTGCTAATGTACCGACCTTCCTAGGACTAATACATACTTGTGATTATACCCCTTGCAAACATCCGTAAGTACAAGAAAGTAATTAAGGTAGAAACCTAACCACAACTTTAAACTCTAAGACCCTTACGTCCCTTGTGCAATGGTTTCCTAACGGGGGTTCAGGTTTCTGTCACTCTGGCAACCCCTATGATTAGTAGCCAAATACACAATGCATTCCCCTAGGCCCATATAGGTGAAGTGTCATGTAGTCGACGTTCACATGACACCACTAGAAGAAGTACACCACAACTTAAATATCAAACTATTGAATCTTTCTCAACACAATTCCACTACTAACAATATGACTTCTCCCATGTCCTCAAGAACAAAACGAACTACTCACAAGACATCATATGGATCATGATCAGAGATGGAATAATGATCTATAACAATCTGAACATAAGCAATAATTCAATGGTTCACTCAATAGCATCAACTACAAAAAGTAATCAACACCGGGAAAGTTCCCCTATGAACTAATGCAAGATTCAATCCAATTGTTACAGCAGTCTGGAGATGGTGATGAGAGTGCTGATGGTGATGATGATGATGATGATCCCGATGAAGTCCAGCTTGATGGTGGTGTTGATGGAGACGATCTCCCCTCTCCAGGAAGGAATTCCCCCGGTAGAAATCTGTCTGCCGGAGAGATCTTTCTCTCTCGGTGTTTTCCGCCCCGCAGAGGCGGCGGAATCTTTCTGTGGTCGCTCCTCGAGTCTTAGGGTTTCGGGAGGATAATATACGCCAGAGGGGAGTGCCAGGGGTGGACCAGGGTGGCCACACCACCTGGTGGCGCGGCCTAGGCTAGCCCGCGCCAGGTGGTGGTGTGGGCACCCTGTGGCCCATCTCCAGCCCCCCTTCTGGCTTCCTTCGTCTTCTGGAAAATAGGATTTTCCGTATATTTTCCCGGATTTTCTGATCTTCGCGGATTTTGCCTCCAAATAGCACCTTTTCCATCAGAATCCTGACTGCAGCAGTCCATGCTCCAAATGTCATCAACCATGCAAAAACAGATGAAATAACATAAGTATCACCTCTCAATATGAAATATATCAATGAATAAAAGTGAATTGTGACATAGAATAGTGATGCAAAATGGACGTATCACTTCTCCTATCACGTACAACGGTGCTAAAACATTGTCAGCGCCACGTCGGCCACGATGTATAAATATCCACCATGACAAAATGGTGTCGTAATAGCTCATCCGCCGCTTATCCAATATTTGTAGGTACTTTTTTCTTGTGCCGTCCCAAAAGTCCGTACGGTATGGGGATATTTTTGTAGTGGATTTCACAACTCTTAGTCATTTATCATTCTTAGGCCCATCATGTTTCTTCGTAGTTTGTGGGTATGTCTTGTTATATCATAACAAGTGAATCAACAATGTAATTCCCCAAACTTGCAGAATGTATTCTTGAATCCTACTTTCTTTAGTAAAAGTATCAGCTGAAATGACATGATCAACAATCACTAGTTTCTCCTTTACTTGTAGAGTTCAGCTTGCGGAACATATTATGTTGCGCCACTCGAAAGTTGAAGGTAAGGTCAAATGCCTTGTTTGAGCTTTCACTTTCTTCTGCTAACTCCTTCTAACGAGGGTTAAACTCATCAATACCCATTGTTATGGACTTGGGTTTTGGAGAAGGAGGGAGCGCTGGAGGCATCAATCGGCTAGCAAACAAGCACACATGGACGCAAGGTTTACCCAGGTTCAAGCCTCGTAGAGGACCCTACTCCTTCTTGTTTGCTCCTGGAATTATCGAGGGAGTCGAAAGTTACAGGGGGTACTCAGATGCAATCTGGCGAGATTGTGGAAACTAGGGTTGTGATTGTCCTCCTCCCCGCCCCCTCATAGCCTTTATATAGATAGGATAGGTCTCGGGTAGCAGGTCGAGTCGGTTACAAGTTAGGGTCTGTCCCTTTTAAACTTTGTATCTTAAGCTCGCCTTGTGCTGCAAGCAGTCGGAGTCTCCTTAGGTCACCTGAATCTTTGATTGGGCCCTGATAACGCTGTGGGCTTCTGTTAGACTGGACCGTATATGCCAAACTCGAGTACCTATAAGGTATGCCCATGCCATTAGCCCTCGAGTGTCTGGTTGAATCGCAGATTCAAGTGGAGACTTATGAAGTCTTTCGAGTGCATAGCTGAGCATATTTTCGAGTGATCTGATTTGTATCATAGGGATTGTTGATATACGTGCCTGATTTATCCGATGTATTGGGATCAGTTAACTGCCTTAGGGCAAAATAACGCAATCTAATCAATCTCGAGTCCCCGAACTCGAATTCGGAAAAGTGCTGGCATAATTCGATTCAGGCCGTGGAGGTCTTATAGAAGTCGAATTCCAGTGTATTGGTGTGAGCACTCGACGCATCTATTAAGGCTTATTCATCGTACCTGTAGGCATGGATTGTTTCTGGTAGAGCACAACAGATGTGTTGCCAGGCCTTATTCAGGTCTTATCTTCACGCTGTAAGCGTGGCATCCGAATTTTTATCATCGTGGAGATGATTCGGGTGACCCAGGAGACGTAGTCTCCTTGCAGGGAAAATCTTAGGCGGAGTCGCCAGAGCATTCGTGTGTGGACGCAGACAACACCCAGTGCAATGTATAAGAAAAAATCATAGGGTGCGCGACCAGTGCTCCCTATGGGAGTAGCATGTGAGTGCCTATTCAAGTCGTAGACTCGAGTGGGGACTATAAGTATTTTGCGACTACTGTCATCTTTTGCTTGTTTCAGTCGAATGTTCTTTCAGCGCTCGCTATGGGAGTAACCTAGAGTCCACAGTCGAATCGTTGATTCGAGTGAAGGGTTTTTGCGAGAAAATATATCCGCAAATTGCTTGGATGTCGTACAAAGTTCCTCGAGTGCATGGCTAGCGCTCCTGTTAGGAGTAGCCCCGGAGTGCTTGGTCGAGTCGAAGACTCGAGTAAGGACTAGAGTAGTCAAAATGTGCTCCTTCTGGAGTTAACGACGTCAGTGCTAACGGTGAGATGACCTCAGTTACCCGCGTGAGCGGCTTTGACGGAACGTGACGAGTAGTGGGTCCCATTTTCTGACTTGGACTTGACCAGGCATGCGTAATCTTTTGGTTTAACTGTGTCTCCTCGATTCTCACACGTAATGGGAGGAGTGGAGCGACGGTTTGTGGTTTACCCTTGCCACGCGTCGACACTGATTTGTGACACGCGTTAGGTTGGTTTCCTCCTGGCCGTTGGATGGCATCTTTGATGAGGTTAAGTAGAGGTCCGTCGTGCGGTAATTTCCCCACATCTTCTTCTCGCTTGCGCACTTCCGCCATTGCTTCTCCTGCTGCTCCATTTCTCTCATCTTCCTTGTGGCACCGGACCAACTCCGCACCTTCCCGAGCTACTTCCTGCGCTCCCATCACAAGCGCCAGATGGGGAAGAAGAAGGGAAGCTCTATCGCTGGATCTGCTATGGCCAGTGCTGCGGCCAAGAAGAAAGGCGATGCCACCACGGGCACCAGCGCTACCGCTACGGCTAGGAAGAAGAAGGGCCCGAGGACCCGCGTCACCAATGGGTAGTGGCGCCAATCCGTCATCAAGCCCTCAGAGCTTTTCACCCAGCACCAGGATGGGGCACTCTCTGCCGCGAAGGATGACTCCCGTGTTCCCGGCAATGAGGTAATCCCTAGTCCTCCTGGCGGGTTTCGAGTGATGTTCCTCGCGTTCATCATTCGTGGTCTTTCTCTCCCCCTTCATCTATTTGTTAGGGGGTTGCTTTGTTTCTACGGGATTCAGCTGCACCAGCTGACCCCGAATTCTATCCTCCACATCGCCTGCTTCATTACTCTTTGCGAGTGCTGGCTTGAAATCGAGCCACACTTTGGCCTCTTTAAAAAACTCTTTAAGCTCAAACATTAGTCGGGCTCGGGTTCAGTAGTCTATGATATAGGAGGCTGCGGGATCTACGTTGATTCCAATGTCACCTATTTTACCATCAAGCTCACTGTATCTATCCAAGGGTGGAGGGAGAAGAGGTTTTACATCCATGACCAGAAGGCTAACGGAGAGCACTACGGACTTGCGCCTTTTGATCCGGTGGCTACTTGCAAGAGGAGGAGATTGTGGAAGAATGTTGTGATGCCCGGCAAAGCTGAGGAAACAGAGACTCTGCATCAGCGTGTCTGCGACCTCGAATGCCGCATAGGCAAAGAAGTAGGCGGCGCTGATCTCATTCGCACTTGGATGCGTCGCCAGGTACAGCCTCTATAGGCCAGGGTATATCCGATGCCACTGGATTAGTACTGGTGATGCCACTCGTATTTCTGCAGAGGGCATTTCTTCTAGTGAAGTAGATAGGAGGTTTTGACTGCTGACCAAGTACACCATGAAGGAGGATCTCCCGGGTGACTCAGTCGTGCCTCCATTCTACGCAAGCAATCCTCCGCCTGAGGTGGACTTCTCTTTGAAGTTTTCTTGATTTTGATTGCCTGCTAGGTGTTTTTTATACTGATGCTTCTTCTGATTTCAGGACTGGAGAGTGGCTGCCAACTTTCCTCCTCAGCCCGAAGGAATAATTCCATGCGAAGCGGAAGAAGAGGACGAGTCGGGCTCCACCGTCCCTTTTGGGGAGGAGCAAGAAGCCCCCGAGTCCAGTGGGCACGAGACTCGCAAGCTCTCCCGTAGCCAGGATTCAGATGCATCTTCCTCGACGATGTCGGAGGGTCCTTCCACTACAATGGAGGAGTCAATCCCTGCCATGCCTGTGCGCTCCATGGATCTTCCTTCACGAAAGAAGTTGAGGTTGCTGAAGGAGTTGTCTAGAGATTCTTTTTACCTCGAAAATTTTGACGGGTAAGTCTTTACATGTTTGCAAGTTCATCTTTTCTTCTCACAACCTTTTCCTTCTGAAGTAATGTTGGATGTTTGGCAGTCAAACAGTGTCGTCGTCCTCCAATGACTTCCAATTTGTCAAGGAGTCTGGAGTCGCAGACTCCAAGAACAAGAAGGTGGCGGCCCACTCCGGTGCCAATTCTTCGAGTTCCTCCCACACTAGCGGCACCAGATAGTTGCACGGACGTTGACTCGAAAAGAAACTTCGGAGTCCCTGGAGGAACATGTAAGTGTCTCTTGCCGTTGGCAGTCGAATTTGGTTGGTACTTACACTTGTTCTGTTTATAGCCTGTTGTGAAGGAATCTACTCGCCTCGCCGATCAGATCATGTCCTTGGGTCGCCAGCATGCTTCGCTAAAAACCCGTTACCACGCCTTTGAAGGTGAATTTATATTTTGTTTTCATTTTCTTGTGCAGGAGTTGGTGAACTCAAATTTTTCCTTTTATCTTTTGCAGGTGATCATAATGATCTTCTTCGTCGTGTCGACTCCCTCCAGAAGGGACTTGTCACGACGCAGAAGAGACGCTACGAGGCACTCGAGGCTCTTGAAGAGTCGAAGAAGCGTGAGGAGGACTTGCGTTCTTCCGCTGCTGAGAGGGAAAAGTTGTTCGTAGAACAGCTCTTCACTACCACGAAAGCGCTCTCAGGTATGATACTGCTTCACTTGTATCTACTATGCATTTTTGCCCATATGTTGTTGTGTTCATATGCATATTCTGCAGATGCCGCCGGCATGGACTTTGGCGCCCAGGCCTTGACTCACGCGGATGCCTTGGCTGGTGCCATGACCACAGTCGAAGACCGCAACATCTCCGTCCAAGATACACTTGGAAAGGCCAAGGGCATGCTGAACCGCCTTCGAGAGGAGATGGTTCCCAAGGCTGAGCTGATCAAAAATCTTGATGGCCTGGTGGAATCCTTCGCAGAGGGTGTCCCAATGGACTTCAAGAATGCGCAGAGGTCAGTTGGCGCGACCATGGCACTCACAATGGCTCAAGCCCACGACGTGGAACTGGACCCCAGCGAAGACTTCGAGGCGATGCTGGTCACCGCGGATGGCCAGCAGGTAGTGTTCGCTCCTTTCGCCAGTTGTTCCAGTAAATATGGGCCTCGACTCATTGAAACAGTCGCCAATTACTTGGCGGAGCTGCGGCAAGTGAAGGCGGCAAAGGCTGCGTCATCTGGGGCTACAACTGGGAAGTCTGTGGCGTCAGAGACTGCCATAGATTCAAGGAGGCCCCGGAAGTTGAAAGCGAAAAAGTAGAACACTCCCTAGCTGCCTTGTGTAATAGCCTAGTTTTCCTTTGTTGAACTATATTCTGTGGGGGTACCCCTTTTGATACTTGTTGAATTTGAATTCACTTCTTCCTTTTATTGATGGATGGTTGGTCTTATGTGCCTCTTGCTTTGGCTGTAATAGGGTCCTTCGAGTGGTCCTCCTGACTCTCCTCTCACCGATGAAACTGTGGCGCGACCGTGTTCAAAGGTGGAGGAGTTGTCGCTGCTTGCACGACTGCACGATCGCATAAAGCAGTTGGAGCGAGAGTTACCCATGATTCATGGTAACACGGATGTGTGGAAGTCGAAGGCTGAGAAGGCCAGTGCACGTAAGAAGTATCTCCTGGACAAAGTTGCTTAGTTGAATGAGCAATTTAAGTGTTAGCTCTCTAGCTTCTTATCCATTTCTTTAGCCATTCACGGTGATGTTGTGTCCTTATGCTTTGCTCTGCTTCTTGTAGTTGTCAGCACTCGTCACCTGCAGGATGAGAGGGATCGGGTTGCCATTCGAATGAATGATCTGACCCAAGAGCAGCTGCAAGCTAGTGGGTACTTATGGGTGGACCACGATCGTGCAATTGCATTGGCGACGCTGTAGGATCGTGCATCCATGGTGCTACAATGTTTGAAGAAGGCGCAGTCGTGCCTTAGGCATATTTTTCAGGCGATGTTTCCTCTGGATGTGGTTCCTTCCAGCTTGCTAGCTTTGCTGGCGAAGTTTCAAGATATCAGCATGGTTCATGAGTGCGTGCGCCAGCAGTTGGTCGCAGGTGCCAAGGCTGCACTGGCGCTTGTTCGATTGCATCGGCCATATGTGGATGCCACATCTATTGCTGCTGGACCATTGCCTCTGCCAGAAGGGATGACCTGGAACATGGTACCACATTACCAGGTCGTTGATCGGCCAGCTGAGGAAATTGTCGATTTCTTCGAAGAGCAGACAAATGTCCTCCTTTTGTAGCAGTAATGTAGTATGGACCTTCACATGGATGTATAGGTGTTGTAAAGTTCATATAATTGTGCCGGGTGTTTTGATACACATTATGGTGTAAACAGCTTGCTAGCTTGTATGTTTTTTGAGTGTATTGTAATCTGCAGTTCCTTTCCGTTAGCCTGACGTATATTCATCTTAGCACCTTGCCAACCTGTCAGGTGCGTTGTAGCTAGGTTGGTTTTACCAAGGGTTCGACTGATAGTGCGTCAGCTACTCAGGATACTACGTTGTTCGTGGAACAAGGTGTAAAGGGTGGCGCAGCCCCCGAGTGATATAATTGCAAGTAAAACAGAAAAACACAAGGTTTAGGGAACTTAGCTTTATTTATTCACAAAATATCACGAGTTACAATGTATGGCGAATTAGCCTGGCTAAACAGCCTTATTTGTAAAGTAAAAACATCTAAGGGTAGAAACGGCGCAGTTGCGCGACGTTCCAGGGATTGGAGTATGCGACTCCGCTCTCTAAATCTTTAAGGAGATAGGCGCCACTTGGGATTACTTCGGTAATCACATTGGGTCCTTCCCAAGGGGACTCGATCTTGAGGTGCCCTTGTTGCTTCAGTCATAGGACCAGATCTCCTTCGACAAAGGATTTGGGGCGTAGCCTTCTGCTGTGGTAGTTGTGGAGGTTTTGCTGGTAGATCGTGGATCTCTCCGCTACAATCTCGTGTGCTTCATCGAGGAGGTCGACGGAGTCTTCGAGTGCGAGGGTGAATTCTGCCTTGCTGTATGCTACTACCCGTGGGGCCTTGTAGCGCACCTCTGCGGGTAGTACCGCCTCGGCACAGTGTACCATGAAGAACGGAGTGTAGCCTATAGCGCTGTTTGGAGTTGTGCGCAGACTCCACAGTACTGATTGTAGCTCGTTGGGCCAGCACCCGACAACTCTTTTGAGTGGTCGAAGGAGCCTTTTCTTGATCCCGCTACAGACGAGGCCATTGGCCTTTTCGACTTGACCATTGGTTTGGGGATGCGCCACTGAGGCGTAGCTGATGTTGATTCCCAGTTTTTTGCAGAAGCCCTGGAATTCATTTGAGGTGAAGTTTGTCCCGTTGTCAGTGATGATGCTATGCGGCACCCTGAACTAGAAGACGATGGACTCGAAGAATTTAACGGCGCTGGCTCCTGATTGGTTTGTCACTGGCATGGCCTCAATCCAATTGGTGAATTTGTCAACTACAACAAGGAGGTAGACGTATCCTCTAGGTGAGGACTTCTTCAGCTTGCCGACCATGTTGAGTCCCCATTGTGCGAAGGGCCAAGCCATGGGTATTGGCCTAAGCTCCACGCCAGCTGTGTATGGCTTGTCCGCGAATCGCTGGCAGACGTTGCAACAGGACGATGTCCTTGGCGTCGTGCATTGCCGTTGGCCAGTAGAATCCAGCTCATAGAGCTTTGGCGACGAGGGCATGACTTCCGGTGTGGTGCCCGCAAGTGCCTTCGTGTATGTCGAGGAGGATGGATCTTTCGTCCCTGTTGGAGACACATCGTTGAAGTACTCATGTGATGCTACACTTTTATAGTTTTCCATTGATGAGGGCGAATGCCTTGGATCGTCACGCTATATGGCGCGCATCTGTCGGGTCATATGGCAACCTTTTGCTGAGCAAGTATGTAACGTATGGTTGTGTCCAGGATGGCTCGATCATCATCACCTCCATGGGGCCTTCGAGTCTTGTGTCTGGCTCCATGTTGTTGAGTGTTGTTGGCTCATTGGGTGGCATAGCCCCCGAGTCATTTGTCGTGCTGGTTTTATGCTATGGAGCCTTTGGCTTCATGGAGCGCTCGCAGATGCGCTCTAGAAATACTCCGGGTGATACTTGGGTGCAGGTGGAGCCGATGTTGGCGAGTATGTCCACTTCCTCGTTGCTCTCGTGGCCTACGTGTCGTAGCTCGCAACCATCAAAGTCCCCCTCGAGTGCGTCGTAGAGGTCACGGCAGGCGATCATGTTGTCACTCAGAGCATCGCACTTGTTCATTGTTTGGTTGACCACCGGTTTGGAGTCGCCGTAGATGATGAGTCATTTTGCGCCGCAGGCTTTGGCCATACACATCCTGTGGAGCAAGGCTTCATATTCAGCTTCATTGTTGGAGGCGGTGAACTACATTCGCAGAACATACCTCATCTTGTCACCTTGCGGCGATGTCAAGATGATGCTCGCGCTAGCTCCCTCCTTGCGCTTGGACCCATCGAAGTGCATTGTCCATAGATAGGACATGTCTGGTTTGTCGGGGAGCTGCTTTTCCATCCAGTGCACGAGGAAGTCCGGGAGAACTTGCGACTTGATCGCGTCGCGCTTCTCATATGTGATGTCTCGTGGAGACAGCTCTATCCCCCAAAGCGCGACTCATCCAGTGGCATCGGGATTGTTGAGTATGTGCCCAAGCAGGGCGTCGTTCACCACTACGATTGGGTGCTCCTAGAAGTAGTGGCACAGTCGCCTGGCTATCATGAAGATGTTGTACGCCAGCTTCTGATAATGCGGGTACCGCTATTTTGTTGGCGTGAGCACCTCGCTGAGGTAGTAGACTGGGCGTTGCACCCCATGGACCTTATTTTGTTCGGCTCGTTCCACTACGAGCACAATGCTTACCACCTGGTTGGTGGCGGAGATGTATAGCAGCAGCGGCTCCTTTTCACGAGGTGATATCAACACCGGTGAGGTGGACAGTAGACGCTTGAGATCCTCGAATGTTTCATGTGCTTCATCTGTCCACTCAAATTTATCAGCCTTGCGGAGAAGTTGGTAGAAGGGTAGTGCCTTTTCGCCCATTCGACTGATGAATTGACTGAGCACGACGATTCACCTAGCCAGTTGCTGCACGCCTTTTACGTTCTTCGGCTTCTCCATGGCTAGTATGGCCTTTATTTTCTTCGGGTTAGCCTCAATCCCTCTCGCAGAGATGAGGTACCTGAGCAGTTGCCCAGATGGTATGCCGAAGGCGCATTTGTCCGGATTCAGCTTGATCCGGTAGCAGTCGAGGTTATCGAAGGTCTCATGGAGATCGTCGAGTAACGAGGCTTCCTCCTTGATTTTGATGATGATGTCATCGACATAGACTTGGATGTTGCGACCTAGCTGGCTCTTAAGGCAGGTCTGCATACACCGCTGATAGGTGGCTCCTGCGTTTTTCAGCCCGAAGGGCATCGTTGTGTAGCAGAAAACACCAAAGGGCATGACGAACGCCGTTTTCTCCTGGTCCTCCTCCTTCATTTGAATCTAATGATAGCCTGAGTAGGCATCGAGGAAGTAGAGGCGCTCGCATCCCGCGGTGGAGTCGATTATCTGATTGATCTGTGGCAACGGGAAGTGGTCCTTCGGGCAATGCTTGTTCAGGGAGGTGAAGTCCATGCACATCCCCAGGATATCCGTGTCTTTTTAGGAACGAGCACGAGATTTGCAACCCAGGTGCTTTCCTTGATCTCGCATATGAAATTAGCATCGAGGAGTCTGTTGACTTCCATACCAACCGCTTTTTCCCTTGGTTCAGACAGTCGCCGTATTGTTTGTTTGACTGGCCTTGCTTTAGGATTCACGTTGAGTGAGCGCTCGACGAATTCCCTGGGAACTCCTGGCATGCCTGCTGGACACCAGGCGAATATTTCCCAGCGCTCATGGAGGAATTTGACGAGCGTGAGTTCCTATGCAGAACTCAAGTTGTTGGCGATGAGGGCCATCTTGCTCGGGTCCATTGGGTGGACTTGGACTTTTTTGGTGTGCACCGACGTGTTGAAGGATTGGTCGGGTGAGCTTGGTTTGCTCGGGGGAGGCAGACTATTGTCTATTGACTCCTTCAACCTCGCCAGTTCCTCTTGCATGCCGAAAGACTGAGAAATTCTGTTGAATTCCCTATCGCAGCTGTCAGATCTCTAGAAGCTTCCGTTGACTATGATAATGCCATTTGGGCCCGACATCTTCATCTGCAAGTAGGCATAGTGTGGCACCGCCATGAACCGCACGAATGTGACACGTCCGAGGATGCAGTGGTATTGAGAGGGCCAGTCTGAGGATGCGCTCTCGCCAAAAGTTTTGCGGCATGCCAAAGATGATGTCGAGGCGGAGAGTTCATCGCCAGAATGACTTGGCGAGTGATCGATTTCTGCACTCGATTTGAGGGGCGACCTTTTTGGATCATCCCCATGTTCCCCAGTGGTCGGGGGTATGGCTCGCATCCATGGTTATGGATTGGTGCAGCCGCAGGTGGTGGTCGTCCGGGTGGTGGTGGAGGTGCTCCATGAGCCACAGCGCCCGGGGCAGCTCCATAGCCTTGGTTAATCGCGTCGCGATTCATCTGGGCCAGGACTTCATGGAGCTTGAGGAACTCACGGTAGTCCTTTAGTAGGTGCCTGGATTTTTTTTCTTGCCGTCATGCTTGTCGATGTAGAAGTGTACGTTGCACAGTCCGGATAGTTTGTCCTGGATGGATGTTCCAGGTGCCTCATCGTGAGTGCGGTGCTGCCACACTTGTGTGGTATTTCCACTGTCGCGGTATCCACCGCTGCGGTATCGGTTGTTGCGGTTGTCGTCACGTTTGTCGGTGTAGCCAGCCGCGACCATGTCGACCTCTTCACGGTCCTCGTATCCGCGCATTTGACGTTTTCCTCGATGATCGCGTCTGCGGCCGAGGTCGTCATCATCATCAGAGTGGACACGGTTTTTTACCGAGTCCTCTCCATCGGCCCACCTATTCGTGATATCCATCAGGTGGTCGATTGTCTTGGGCTTCGAGCAGCACAAATCCTCCCTGAGCTCTCTTTGGTGTACACCCTTATTGAACGCATCGATTGCGCGATCCTTAGAGATGTCCTCTGCATATTTTTTATGATGGACCACCTATGGATATACGAGCGTAGTGGATCGCCAGTCTTCTGGTAGCAGCCTTGCAATTCTTCGATTGATGCAGGCCTTTTGTAAGTGCCCTTGAAGTTTCACACGAAGCTGTAGACTAGCTCTTCCCAGTTGCGAAATGATCCGCGCGGGAGATTGTTGATCCATGCATAGGCGACACCTTGCAGCTATAGTTGGAGGCATTGCATCGCCATGCTCGTGGATCCACCTTGCAGCCTGACGGAGGAGATGTGATCCTCCAGCCAGATCTTTGGGTCCTGCAGGCCATCGAATTTCGGGTTCTCCGATGGGAGTTTGAACCCCTTAGGCATTCGCTTCTGCCTGATGGCTCTACTGAAGCAGCTGGCGCCGCAGAGCTCTATCCCGTCATCCTCCAAGTCAGTCGAACAGGCACGCCTCATGTGCATCTTGTCGACCTTGTGCTGCGTGATGTCGTCACACGCGTCGTAGTCACGGTCGTGCCGCCGTGAGCGGCGCTGTCGAGACAAGCCGTGGCTATCATCGTTGGAGGAAGGTGAAGAGTAGAGTTTTGCTAGAGCCTTGTTTTTTCTTCGGCTCCGGTGTTGGATCCTTGATGAGGGCAGCTTCGACTAGCCCCAGGCCCACGATCGTAGATCGGTGCATGGCAGCCCGCGGATCTCCAGCCGGTGGATGGTTGTTGAGGAGGTACATCGTGGCCACCGTAACCGCCGCCTACGGTGTATTTGGGAGCACATTGCCCTGCGTATCCACCATCATAGACGAGAAGTCAAGGACTCGCGCGGCCTCTTCTCGCTCCTTATCGGTGAGATGGGCCAGTCGAGAGTGTCTCTTGGCGGCCACATGATCATTACCCTTGGAGGAGGATCCTTTCATGGAAGAGAGTTGAGCTCTCCGAAGGCTCGACTCGTCCGCCAACCTTCTGAGCTCGTCGAGCTGGGCTATCACTTGTTGCTGGCGCCTGTACTCCTCCTTGAGCAGCCAATGGTAACCCATCAGCATGTCTTGGGATGAGTTTAGTGGCAGGGGGTTGCCCCGCAAGGCTTCTTGACAGCGATCCCACTCAGCATCGTTGAGCTTGATCAACATGCGCTCTGGGGCATGCTCATTCGCAGTGAGATACGGTTGGCCCTCCGCTCCGTTGTTGGTGGGTGCGACGTTGGCGGGACCACCGTTTGCGACTGAGATACCACCGTCGGTACCAGTGTTGTCTCGAGTGGCGCCGTTCTCGCCTGTGTTGATGATGGTGCACATGTAGTGCTTGGGGAAGATGTTGCTTCCGCAGCTTTCAGATTTGGAGCCGTAGGCTCCATCTTCAGTGGCCAGATCGCTCAGATCTGATTTGCGACTGCTGTCACTGATCATATTCCCGACTTCGGTCAGGTTGTCGAGTTTGCTCAGGGTGCCGATTGACGGTGGAAACCATGATGTTAGAGCAATCGAGGGAACCGTCGGCTGGTCAGGGAGGCGAAGTGTGCCTAGCTGACCGACTTGGAAGCGTAAGCACCCGATCGCTAGGCCGATCCCGTCGCCACATACTTGAAAATCCAGGCGAGTGGACGGTGAAGTCGAAGGCACCGAAGAGGAGGCGAATATGTTCTATTGTAGAGTTGTAGATCGCAGTTGATGGGAGCGAGGAAGCCGCAACATCAGCACTCTCGATTCCCACAGACGGCGCCAATTGACGAGGGTTAAACTCATCAATGCCCATTGTTATGGACTTGGGTTTTGGAGAAGGAGGGAGCGCTGGAGGCATCAATTGGCTAGCAAACAAGAACACAGGGACGCAAGGTGTACCCAGGTTCAGGCCTCGTAGAGGACCCTACTCCTGCTTGTCTGCTCTTGGAATTATAGAGGGAGTCGAAAGTTACGGGGGGTGCTCAGATGAGTTCTGGCGAGGTTGTGGAAACTAGGGTTGTGATTGTCCTCCTCTCCGCCCCTCCTAGCCTTTATATAGATAGGCTAGGTCTCAGGTAGCAGGTCGAGTTGGTTACAAGTTAGGGTTTTTCCCTTTTAAACTTTCTATCTTAAGCTCGCCTTGTGCCGCAAGCAGCCGGAGTCTCCTTAGGTCACTCGAATCTTTGATTGGGCCCTGGTAATGCCGTGAGCTTCTGTTAGACTGGACCGTATATTCCAAACTCGAGTACCTGTATGGTATGCCCATGTCACCTTCTATGATAAAACACTTTCTAGAGGAAGTACTACACTAGGTAACATAAGCTTTGCCTTCTTTGGTTTTAGTTTGGAAGATGTACTCATAGTTTCCCAAAAATACTACAAAGACTTACTTATTCGCCACTGCTTCGAATCATCTAAATCTCTAAAAACTCGAACAAGTCAAACTCTTATGGTATTGTTTCCACGAATCTTTAGATGGTTTCCTATTTCTGAAATGAGTGTTTGTTATTGATCTATAGCTCTAATGATGATGGTATCCTGGTAAGAGATAATTTCCAAACCATATGTATCTAATACCATATGATTATGATGTCTAAGATATATTAATACACTTTGAAACATCCTATCATCATAGTTTGTGAAGACATTTTTTTCACAAGTCCTTATGCCAATTTTAACTCAAATATTTTGTCACTTTGATCAAATCATAGAGACATTCATATTCTTGTTAGTTTAATATCCAACTTCATTCTAGAAATTCTTTGAACAATTCATATAGTTTCAAACTCATGCTTTATTTAGTAAATACACATATTTACTCAAATTCATAATGAAGCTTATGAACTAATGACATCCACTATATTGTTGACTTATAATCATTGATATTCAACAATTCAATCCACAATCCATTTTACCAGAACACGGATTTTTAGTCATCTCACTTAATGAGACATGGTTTATCCAAGTCAAGAGATCAAGTATCTTAAAATACTTCATGTTTCATTTAGAATGAAACTACCAATATGACTTAAACATTAGTGTCATTCAAAATGATGTCATTATTAAGTTTGAATATCTTTTTGGGACTTTCATTTTATAAAAAATTTAAACCACTATCATTCAAATAAAGATAAGAACAACGCATTCATAACTGTAATGTGAAGAAATCATTCATAGAAATAGAAAAACTAATTTGTTTCTCATTAATATGAATAGTTGTCTCACAAGATGTAAGACACACTAATAAGGTTTACACACTCAATGATTATAAAACTCTTATTCAAATCTATAAACTAATCCGAATGATAAATATGGAGGGAGAATATCATCAGCCATCAACCAACTTGTTTGCCATTACGTCATTGTCACCTCGTCCCTTCCAGCAAGCTATCAAACAGATGGTCATGTTTTCATAAAATATAACAAGTATCAGTATACTTGGTAAATTGCAAAGCATTTGCTAGGAAACATTTATAACTAGTATATCAAATATATACCTTCTTTATCCATGAAATCCTTTGTGATTGGTGCTACCTTGAGAGTTCTCAACTCAGTTACAAACTCATGAAAGGTGAACTCTTCCTCTCCCATGATATAGTCCATGATGATGTATTTGTAGCTTGGAGGCAGCAAACATAGCACCCCATCTATCACAAAGTTATCAGTCATCCAATAGTCCACATCGTTCAGACCATGCACGATAGCTAAGTGACTCTCCAAATAGCCATATTCTATCATTTTGGTTGAAAGAAACTTTGTTCAACAACTCATACTTCATAATCCTGATTTGCGGTGCGAAGAGCGTATTCAACTTATCGACCATCTCATATGCGTCAATGTTGAAGAAACACATCCGCATCTCAGTCTCCATCAAATGGATCATGGCTCATTAGACTACAATGGAGGTGTCACATCGACCACAATAATCTCCATTCTCTTGCTATCCTACTGAGTCATCGGGATAATCTCCATTCTCTTGCTCACTTGCTGAGTCATCGGGATAATCTCCTAGTGGTTCTTGTATCACGTGGAGCAGTTCATTTATGTCGAGGGTGTCCTTGAGGCACTCAAACCAGTCTATGAAGTTTGACCGCCTAATTTAAGTTCCACATCATGCAAGAAAGCCCCATTATCGGAAAATTTATTGGGATAGGCCATGATCTACAAGGATATTTGCAAAGATATTTATACTAAGTTCATAATATGAGTTCAAATTATAATAAAATTAACAATTGATCTCCCACTAAAACTATCATCCCCAAGATGGTTTTAGAGAATACACGATCCCGATTCACTATTACCATCACCGATCATCACGGCCGAGGATATAGCTACGAAGGTGGATGACACAGTATCGATGACATCATTCATATGACTCATGATCTATCTTTCGATCTCTCATGTTCTAAGGCCATGTATGTACATGCTAGGCTCACAATTAAACCTTAGTCTATTTGCAGTGCATACATGGCTTACATCCACCGTATTCGAACATCGATATGTTTGCACCCGATCATCACAGTCTTCTCCATAACGATGGAATTTCTTGGTCATGCACACTAATGGGAGAACACTATGGTTGGTATTAATTAGGGATCATATTATGTAATGCTAATTTAGTGTACCTAATACTAGCACACAAAAAGATGTATAAGGTATCAACATCACATGCAGTTAAAAATAACATATTTGTGCACTTTCCTTGGACGCTCTTATTTCTCTTGCTTACAAGTTTTGAGACTCTCTATTCTTTGAGAGACTATCTATTTCTTTCTATGTATCTTTTCCTTTTTCTCTTTGTCTTATTTATTTATTTTTGCTCTCCCTTTATGCTACTAAGTCACTTTATCTTTTGCTCACACACTCTCACTATCGAAGGAAAAGTGCACAATGCTTAAGAAAACACAAAATGAGCCACTCTCGATGGGATATGTAACACACAAAGTAAGATATTGGGTTAACAAGATGACACAAGTTATACCTTAGTCGGCGATGATGATCTTGCGGTCGGTGGTGCGGGAAGAGCTTAAGTTTCATGGTGTCGTAGAGTGCTGATGATGTTGCGGAAGCTTTCTATTGGTTTGGACATGAACATGAAATACAAACGACAAAGGAAAGTTAGTCAAATGGAAAAGATAAAAAACTAGGCATTGGAGGCTGGAGAGTCTGGGCTTTGGGGCTGGAGTTTCTAGGGGGAGACTCCGGTGCTATGGGCCAAAGACTCCGGTATCAAGGTCTACTACACAAATTGCTCATGTTCTTGAGCGAGAATCCTCGCTTCCAAACCTCAAATCCAACAGATTTTGACCAAATTGGGACGAGAAAACATAGGAAAAGCTATATCAAGTTCCAAGATAGAAATTCTATGGATTGAAACCACTCAAAACACACCAAATAGATAGATCGGTCTGAAGGCATCTTGGGCTCTGTTTTTAGGAAATTTTCAAATTTATAGTGTATAGAAGAAAAATTGGGGAGAAATTTGTGATGAACGAGGCTCTTGATACCAGTATGTTATGGGGTGACCCCTAGGGTGGCCCGATCTTTCACGACTCTCATAGAATAGCGGTGGATTCACAAGGGGAGAGGGGAGGAAGATCTAATCAAACTCACACATGAAGAACACGGTGAAACACATGCAACGCAAACACGGTACAAAGTCAATGGCTCACTTCAGTGGCTACCAATCCAACACAATCCCTAGGATCGATGTTGACCAAAACCCACTCTCAACCCACTTGGTGAGCTGTAAGGATCTTGGTGAGAGCTTGATAGATTTATAGGAGACCACTCAAGTAAAGATCTTGTACAACTTGGACGCACTATGCACAATCCAAAGAGGTAGCGGATAATAGGTCTTCCTTGGAAGGAAGATGAGACCAAAACTAGATAGATTCCTCTTAGGGATTTTTCTTATAGGTCTATTATCAAGTCTAGGTTTACAATAGTTGGAGGTGGTATATACATAGGACATCAACTAAGCAATGGTATTTTATGCAATAAAAAGGAAGTTTGGGCTAAATTAGGTGTTACATGGGCCGAGGTCCTATATGCTTCAGCGACCTGGTTCACTTAGGCCGGAGACTCGGGGGTCGAAGGGTCGGAGACTTTGGGGTGGACGGAGACTCCAGAGTAGTCTCCGAGGTAGACTTCGAGGTCCTCGTTGTAGCTTATGGAAGTGGGACGGACTCTGGTCCGGAGTCTTCACGTTCTCTAGGGATGTTTTTTGGGGAGGTGTACTAGGATCTCTAGGTGTTGATCCGGAGTCCTGGGTGCAGACTCTAGTGTGTAGAACACTAGAACCAGAGACTCCGGTGTTGAGGGTCGGATTCTTCGGTCCTCCTACACTAACAGCCACATCTTCTTGTCCATCTCCTTACTCTTCTTCTGAGGTGGCTTGTCGATGAGTCGGGGCTTTGTAGCTGAGTATGCATGGTATAGTGGCATGAAGTAGCAAGCCGTTCTATGGGGTATGGAAGTCACACGCGGATAGGAGCGAGTTAACCTTGTCATGGAGGGGTTTGGCTCGGGCGCGAGTCATTGGGCCACTTGGG
The DNA here is from genome assembly GCA_916181665.1 of Avena sativa. Classification (NCBI taxonomy): domain Eukaryota; kingdom Viridiplantae; phylum Streptophyta; class Magnoliopsida; order Poales; family Poaceae; genus Avena; species Avena sativa. The sequence goes on from OV702290.1 coordinate 371,670,157, forward strand.
GAACTTGGTGGTGAGGCTGTAGGGACGTCCGTAGGACGGGCTGCATCAATTACAAAACCCATTCAGTTCATAGATCTAAACTATATACTACACTTGGCCACCCTAACCCTATACAACCAAAATTCGGCTCACCACCCTGACACATAGCTCAGTTGGAGTCAAGGTCGATGAGCTCCTACTTCATGGTGTGCATCGCCATCTCCTTCTCCTTCGTTTGTGCACCGCCACCACAATGATGGCCTATCGCTTCTCCTCCACCTCGCGCTTGAGATCCTTCGCCCAAGCAAGCTCTGAGGCACGAACCATGATGTTCATGGTGGCATGCTCGCCATCGTTGTTGTCGATGTAGTCCGCCAGTGCCCCACACCAGTGTGCTCCTCCTCCTTGTTGTCTCCGTCGAGGAAGTCGCTATCATATGATACGATACCGTCGGAGTCTGAGGGCGATTGGGGTGCTGGAGCATGTCGCTCCATGTGGATCGAGCTACCCGCATCCACGTTCGTGTGTGTCCACCTGTGTGAAAAGGATATAGATGCCGCCTAGAGGGGGGTGGGTGAATAGGCGATTTAAAACTTTTATGATATGGGCTTAACAAAGGCGGAATAAAACTAGCGTTTACTTTGTCAAGCACAAATCTTATATAAACTACGGTTCACCTATGTGCATCAACAACTTATGCTAAGCAATACAAGCAACTATGTGATAGCTAGATATAAGACTTCAAGCACGAAGGCTATCACAAAGTGAAGTGCATAAGTAATAGCTCGGGTATAGAGATAACCGAGGCACGCGGAGATGATGATTTATTACCGAGTTCCTCCCATAAAGGGAGTATGTCTCGTTGGAGGGGTGGGCGGTACTAGGACCACCACGCCACAAAAGGCCTCACCCTATTCTCCTGTGAACCTCACCACAAGAGGCTCGGTTCACTTCTTCACTATCGGTGCACTTGTCGGTGGCAATCCGTAACCTCTCACAAATATTGGGGCACTTCTCCACAACTCAATTGGAGGCTCCCAACAAACAAGCTCGGGGAAAGCTCCACAACTTAATTGGAGGCCCCAACTAATCCACAAACCTGCAAAACAACTAAACTGTCTAGGATTCCAAGAACCCAAGAGTAAAAAGCTTCTCATCTTTCACCCAATCAAATCCTCACCGAGAACTCAAACCTATGCACCAAATGCAATGGCAAGAACACAAGAAGTGCTCAAGTCCTTCTTTCCCAAATCCCACCAAATCTACAAAAGCTAGTGGGAGAATAAGAGAGGAAGAACACAAGAGGAAATCCACAAAAGAAACCCGAAGATCTAGATCCCAATATGTTCCTCTCACATAGAGGAGAGATGGATTGGTGGAGTTGTAGATCTAGACCACCCCTTTCAAATCCCCCCAAAAGATTCAAGAAATATGGGAGGGATTGAGAGAATTTGCAAGCTCTTGAAGGTCAAAACAATGGAGGAGAGAGAGAATGCAAGCCACCAGCCTAAGGAGGAAGAAGGGGTCTATTTATACCCCTCCCCAACGAAATATGACCGTTTGGGACCTCCCAGGCCGGATAATCCGCCCTCCCCTAGATATTCCGGGTTCCCCGGGCCAAAATATGGCTAAGGACTTCGCGGCGCGACCCTCAGTATAGGGGGCGGATATTTGGGCCGGATAATCCGCCCTTGTTACTTGGAGTCATGCCTCAAAGTCCTTAGTCGTTTTCCGAAAATTGGGCCAGATAATCCTCCCCCATGGCCGGATAATCTGCCCCCCCTGAAAACTGGCAGAAACAGCGAAACTGAAACAATCATAACTTTTGCATCCGGACTCCATTTTTGATGATCTTGGGATCGTTTTAAATAGGACAATGAGATATACAAGTTCATCCATAGAAAAATCATATTCCAGAAAGGTAAGATAGAACCAAATGACGAATGGTTTGACCTCTCCCAAAAAGACGAACCGATAAAACCTCCAACATCAAAAATGCAATAGAGAAAGCATAGGAAATTCGTTTTCGATGAACTTGAGCTTGTCATGGAGATTAACACAAGATCTAAATACTCACATGAGTAAGACCCAAATAAGAACCAAGAAAGTGATGCCAAGTATGCAAAGGTTTGAGCTCTCACCGAGGGATATGATCAAGTTACTCACTCGAGAGCCCCTCTTGATAGTACGGTTATCTATCCTATAAACCGGTCTCCCCAACTAACACCACGAGACTGGTAAGAAAGAAACCCTATCAAGATCAAACAATTGCCTTGTGTATATTCCACCTGATGTTGATGATGACGATCTTCTACACCACAAGATGGAACACGTTTCTTGATTGCGCTAGCTTGGTGAAAACTTGGAATTTGCTCCCCCATACTCCACTATGGAAGAGCCTCTCTTTTAGGCATATCTTCACATATCCATGATCACCATAAGGATGGAAAGCTACACTTGAGATCATCTTATTATTCAAGACACACTTGCCATAGGCTCAACTTCTACTTGACCAATATCCGGATCATTCCTTGAAACCTTGATCAACACTTGATCTTCTTCACTTTCTTCTTCTTCCAACCTTGAAGCCAACATATGGTTCAAGCATTGCCTATGGAAAAATCCTACAAGTAGAACTCAATGAAAACATAAGTCCATAAAGATTGTCATTAATTACCAAAACCACACATGGGGCACACATGTTCTTTCAATCTCCCCCATTTTGGTAATTGATGACAATCCCTTTGAGAGGGTTTATATCTATATATTCAACATGCAAAGCAACAACAAAGATGCAAGAGCATGAGACGCAAATGCATAAGAACAAACTCAAAGCATGAAACCAACTTCCCTTAAACCCTCCAAAACTTCTCCCCCATTGGCATCGATTGCCCAAATGGGTGAAAAGCTCTACACGGCCAATAGAGTGATAATTCCTCCAAAATGTGTACATTTTTCATAGTGTGAGTGGAATAAAATGCACGTATCTAATGACGAATACTTAGGAGGAGGTTAAACAATATTGAGGATCAAAAGATTGCAAAAAAAATTAACAAGGTGAAGAAGCATCAACAAATGAAGCAAGCAATCAAAAGATCCAAAGAACCACTTGACAAAAAGAACACACCAAATGAAAGATAGATATTATGATAAGATTGAAAAGAGAGTGTTCTATATAATATGAGGAGGCTCCCCAAGGTTTGTGCAAAAAAAATTGCATTTGAATACAATATGGACAAACATGGCATCCTCACTCCCTCGATATTATTTAAAACCCAACTATGTACGAAAGAGCATATACCAAGGCATAACACTTGCAATAAACAAATGGTTGAGCAACGACTAAGAGACAACATAATAGCAGGCTCAACCACAAGGATGTGTGAGAGGCATGACAAAGCATAGTATAAGACTAATGCAAGGATGATCATTGAGCATAAACATAGTCTTCAATGCATGATATTGCTTAGTATGACCATACAACACACACGAAACAAAGAAGATGTCAAAAAAGGAGAAGTAACATCTCTCATGTGTATAAGTTTCTAAGTAGACAATCTCACAAAGATATTGATCCAAAAAGAAACATGTACACACAAAATAGATACTAAAATAAATAGAGCAAGATATCCAAAATGAAGTCATGACAATACACCACTAAGATATTTGCTTGATAGCATGGCCAAAAGGCTCAATTTTATCTTATTGTATATTCATGAACTTTAACCACAAACATATCAAATACATCACAACTACCACTAAGGGAAGTAGAGATAGTTGGAATGTATTGCAAGAGGAATCAAGTATCACAAAGAAAGAATCAACTTCACAAATTCATCAATATTGCACATGAGAGTACTTTGAGGAAACAATAGGCAATATAATTGCTAGATTGACATATTTGGGATTGGTGAATCATGAGCATGATTTTGTATAGTCCCAATTATATGCACTCATCTCAACTTACTCACATATGCAATAGAGAGCGTTCTTTAAGGCCAAAGAAAGAACCACAACAACTACAAATACAAAAAAAATCATGCCAATATGCAACCTACCATAGGTTGGAAGACGATATGTACGCATGAGTAAGAGATACTTGTTACCGAGATATCATTGTTGTGATGAAGTAGATAGGAGTCTCTTGATCATCCTTGCTTGTCTCTAATTATCATTGAGTCGTCACTTATTCCTTATGAAAGAGACAAGCATCCAATGCACCTCGAAGGTACCTAAAACAAAATTCAAGTACAATATGGTCCCCAAACTTATTGGGTCCAAAATTGTTAGATAAACTACAATACATAGGAGAGACTCCACATAAATATGTGCATATTGATATGAATTGAATTTCATGCACATCTTAGCCAATTAGGATTTTGTGGAGTTTCCCCTATATATTGGATCAAGTAAAGCAAGCACGCCATAATATATACATTTATTAAATATGCATGCACACTACTTTCAAGAACCAAAGGAGATACAATTTGAACAAAATACCAAGTAAACCAAGAAGAAACACCAAAGTGTGACACGATAAAAGGTTGTTCAAATTATATCAAATAACCAAATCAACTCATGAAAGAGCACATGTTCAAAAAATGAACTAGGAAAAAAACAAAGAGAAAGAGATAGACAAAAACACAAATGCTCAAGGATTTATCTCATTCTAAAATGTCAAAAAAGTTAGAAAGGAATGAGATAAAGCCAACTCCCAAAAAGAGAAAGTTAAAAAAAACCACACCAAACTCTCAACACTTCTCAAGATGACACAAAGTACCAAAGGAATATTTATCTTCCAAAGACATAAAAAACGATATGGAGCAAAACATGTTGTGAAGAAGCATAAAAGGAGTGTTATACACAATATATTAAAACTCCCCCATGATTAGTGCATATTTAAGATTTTTCATTTGAATACACAATGCACCCACATGGGATCATCATCTCTACCTACATCAAATAGAGAACTAAATGATTTCAAGTCAAAGAAATATCCAAAAATGAGATAACATGTAGAATTCAATAAAGGCTCAACACAAAAAAAACAAGTACATGGTGTGCAAGCCAACATACACAAATAAACTTGATAACTCAAGATAAGTAAGTGGTTATGCACAACATATAAAAACACATGCAAGGTACAAACCAACACATGCACAAGGGGCGAGTAACTTTAAATGTAAATGAGTTGAGAACATGTTACCGCAAAGAGGAACAATGGATATATGATAGAGATAATATAATATAAATCACTTGGCTTGATACAATATAATTGATGAAGTTCCCTTAATTCTTCATGATTTAGCCAAGTCTCCAAAGCCCTCCACCAACACCTATTGATCAAGTTTTAGCTTGTTGGTCCCCAACCAAGTTGGGTCCTAAGAAGTTAGTCACAATAGGCTTGGCAACCCAAATGGTTCTTTTCTTGACACCACATTGGGCACCAACATATTTGGCAAACACATTTCCAACCTCATCCTTACGAAGAGAATAAACATCATCAATAATAATAGGGTTGGATGAGGAGTTACCAATAGTGCATGAAGAAGAGAGGTGACCTTTCTCACGATATATGTAGCAAGTTCTTTTATTCCATTTCTTCACACTTGATTTATCCATAATGGGAGTATTATCTTGATTCTTTTTGCGAAATGGCCTTTATTCAACTTGAGGTACACCATGTCCTTGAAATTGAGGCCTCTTCCCTTTTTGCTTCTCACTGAGAGTCGTATTCTTCAATGGGCAAGATCTAACATGGTGCCCTTCAATTTTGCACTTGAAGCAAACAATGTTGGCCAAATTCTTGACATGTTCTTGGCCCTTCTTCTTGTATCTCTTAAACTTATTATTGTCAGTGGACTTGTTCTTGATATTGGGTTTGAATCCAAGCCCACTCTTGTCATTGGGAAATTTCTGCACACTCAAGATCTTGTTGAGTGTGTCCCTCCCTTCCTGACCCTTTTTCAAGTCCCTCTTCAAAGATGAGACTTGGGCCTTGAGCTCTTTGATTTCCTCTACATGGTTAGTATAAACACAAATACTAGAGGAAGTAGAAGCTTCGTTGTTAGAGCAACAAGGCAAGGAATGTAATTCATTACAAGATGTAGCAATAATATGATATGATGAATTACGAGGACTACCACATGGGAGTACGACATTTGTAGTGGATGTAGTGCTAATGTCCACATGAGGCTCATTAGATGTTACCTTTAACACAATAGCCTCATGAGCTAACTTTAGCCTATCATGGGAGGCTAGAAGATCCCCATGAGAGCTTGATAGCATAACATGACTTTCTTCCAATTTCCCATAATTGCTAGTTAGCAAAGCAAGTTGAGCCTTTAGCTCAACATTCTCCTTCAAAATAGATGCTTCAAAAGAAGTAGAGTTAGTAGCACAAGCATCATTATAATGAGCAATAGTAGAAGACAACTTGGAAATCTCATTATATTTTCTTTTGAGATCAATTGCCACCTCAAGAGCTTTATCACGGGTTTCCTTTACTTTAGACACTTCTAGAGTAAATGTCTCCTCAAGAGATTCTTTGGTTGCTTGTGCTTCTTCAAGAGCTTCATTTAGATTTGCAATATCATTAGCATACTCACGCTCAAGGCTACTCATTTTGTCAATTGTGTTCTCATGCTCCTCAACTTGAGCTTCTAACTTATCAATACGGTCTTTGCTCTCAATAGCAAAACCCAAGATTTCAACAAAGTTAGAGCAAGCAATATTATTCTTAACAAGAGCATGATAAACAATCTCACCCTTTTCATGTAACAAATCAACATCAATCTCTTCTTCCTCATTATACTCATCCTCATCATCACAAGAGGTATTTGGGTTCCAAAGTAGGAGATACCTTTGAATCCCTAGCCATAAGGCATAGATGGGAACCGTGAGATGATGATAATGAAGAATTACTTGAGGCTTCATTCAAGATGTTGTCTTGACCCGTAGAATCTTCAGTTTCCTCTACATTGTTAGAAACATAACAACTATAGGAAATAAAAGCATTTATATCATGGCAACAAGGAATATCAAGCATATCATCATGAGATTTACTCAAACAACTTACACATGATATGCAAGGACTATCAACACAAGCATGTAAGGAGTTTGTAGTGCTAGAAGTGTTAAAGTCCAAGGATAGATCATTGCAACTAGATAGAGAGGAGGGATTACAAATAGTAAGAACACTATCCATATTGCAATTTCTATCACCACTTACCATATCATTACCTTGTGAAAAATCACATGTTGTTGAAGTGGTAGAAGATGAGAACTCATCTCGACCAGAAGTGGAAGCAACACAATCATCCTCAAAAATATTGGACACAACATATTTATATTGAAGTTTTGTCCATAACTCATGAGCGCTCCAAAAAGGTATGACTGAATAAGTAACTACATGGCTCAAAGAATTAACAAGCACATTAGAAGCTTGAGCATCGAGATATAAGTTTTTATCATCCTCACAAGATAGATTAAGGAAATCCATTGGAGGAGAAAAACCTATATCTACGATTCACTCTAAATTTGGGTCCATGGCCCGAAAATGATTAAGCATACAAATTTTCCAAATCTCATAACATGTGCCATCAAATATGAAAATGTCATCATGCACTAATCCCCTAGCTGACATCTTACTCTCAAGGCGGTGAAGCCTAAAAATAGAGACCAGGCTCTAACACCAATTGAAAGGATACAGATGCCGCCTAGAGGAGGGTGAATAGGCGGTTTAAAACTTTTACGATATGGGCTTAACAAAGGCGGAATAAAACTAGCGTTTACTTTGTCAAGCACAAATCTTATATAAACTACGGTTCACCTACGTACACCAACAACTTATGCTAAGCAATACAAGCAACTATGTGATAGCTAGATATAAGACTTCAAGCACGAAGGCTATCACAAAGTGAAGTGAATAAGTAATAGCTCGGGTATAGAGATAACCGAGGCACGCGGAGACGATGATTTATTACCGAGTTCCTCCCATAAAGGGAGTACGTCTCGTTGGAGGGGTGGGCGGTACTAGGACCACCACGCCACAAAAGGCCTCACCCTATTCTCCTGTGAACCTCGCCACAAGAGTCTCGGTTCACTTCTTCACTATCGGTGCACTTGTCGGTGGCAATCTGTAACCTCTCACAAAGATTGGGGAACTTCTCCACAACTCAATTGGAGGCTCCCAACAAACAAGATCGAGGAAAGCTCCACAACTTAATTGGAGGCCCCAAGTAATCCACAAACCTGCAAAACAACTAAACCGTCTAGGATTCCAAGAACCCAAGAGTAAAAAGCTTCTAACCTTTCACCCAATTAAATCCTCACTGAGAACTCAAACATATGCACCAAATGCAATGGCAAGAACACAAGAAGTTCTCAAGTCCTTCTTTCCCAAATCCCACCAAAGCTACAAAAGCTAGTGGGAGAATAAGAGAGGAAGAACACAAGAGGAAATCCACAAAAGAAACCCGAAGATCTAGATCCCAATATGTTCCTCTCACATAGAGGAGAGATGGATTGGTGGAGTTGTAGATCTAGACCACCCCTTTCAAATTCCCCCAAAAGATTCAAGAAATATGGGAGGGATTGAGAGAATTTGCAAGCTCTTGAAGTTCAAAACAATGGAGGAGAGAGAGAATGCAAGCCACCAGCCTAAGGAGGAAGAAGGGGTCTATTTATACCCCTCCCCAACGAAATATGACCGTTTGGGACCTCCCAGGCCGGATAATCCGCCCCTCCCTCGGATATTCCGGGTTCCCTAGGCCAAAATATGGCTAAGGACTTCGCGGCGCGACCCTTAGTATAGGGGGCGGATATTTGGGCCAGATAATCTGCCCCCGGAGGCCCGGATAATCCGCCCCTGTTACTGGGAGCCATGCCTCAAAGTCCTTAGCCGGTTTCCAAAAATTGGGCCGGATAATCCGCCCCCATGGCCGGATAATCCGCCCCCCTGAAAACTGGCAGAAACAACGAAACTGAAACAATCATAACTTTTGCATCCGGACTCTGTTTTTGATGATCTTGGGATCGTTTTAAATAGGAAAACGAGATCTACAAGATCATACATAGAAACATCATAGTCCAGAAAGGTAGGATAGAACCAAATGACGAAATGTTTGACCTCTCCCAAAAAGACGAACCGATAAAACCTCCAACATCGAAAATGCAATAGAGAAAGCATAGGAAATTCATTTTCGATGAACTTGAGCTTGTCATGGAGATTAACACAAGATCTAAATACTCACATGAGTAAGACCCAAATAAGAACCAAGAAATATGATGCCAAGTATGCAAAGGTTTGAGCTCTCACCGAGGGATATGATCAAGTTACTCACTCGAGAGCCCCTCTTGATAGTACGGTTATCTATCCTATAAACCGGTCTCCCCAACTAACACCACGAGACCGGTAAGAAAGAAAACCTATCAATATCAAACAATTGCCTTGTGTATATTCCACCTGATGTTGATGATGACGATCTTCTACACCACAAGATGGAACACGTTTCTTGATTGCGCTAGCTTGGTGAAGACTTGGAATTTGCTCCCCCATACTCCACTATGGAAGAGCCTCTCTTTTAGGCATATATTCACATATCCATGATCACCATAAGGATGGAAAGCTACACTTGAGATCATCTTATTATTCAAGACACACTTGCCATAGGCTCAACTTCTACTTGACCAATCTCCGGATCATTCCTTGAAACCTTGATCAACACTTGATCTTCTTCACTTTCTTCTTCTTCCAACCTTGAAGCCAACATATGGTTCAAGCATTGCCTATGGACAAATCCTACAAGTAGAACTCAATGCAAACATAAGTCCATAAAGATTGTCATTAATTACCAAAACTACACATGGGGCACACATGTTCTTTCACTGTGGAGGGACGACAACAGAAGCTCGCCCATGTTGGTCCACTTGCGTGTCACGCGCTTCCGTGCCCCCAGTGACATCATTCGTTTCTTTCACTCCTCGTCGGTGTCGGTGGAAGGGGTTCCGTGTAGCACGAGCTTGTGGAGCGACCGACCCCCCACTCCCATTGAGCTACCATGTGGGCACATCGCGCTACGAAAGTGCTAGATATACTACTGGTGGCGGATGATTTGGTGGCGGGCGGTGGATTGTGGTGGCCGGTCTTAGTGGAGGCATGGAGGAGAGTGGGGAGATACATAGAACGAACTGCTTGTTCATCATCGTTTCCATATCAAACTTCCGCGATTTTGATTACAAAAACCCATCAAGTTCATCGATCTAAACTATATGCTACACATCGCCACCCTAAACCTAACCCTATACAACCAAAATTCAGCTCACTAGAGCCGGCGGGTGTAGCATCGATGCGCAACTCGGTCAGAGTCGAGGTCGACGATATCCTGCTTCACAGTGTGCATCATCGTCTCCTTATCCTTCGCTTCACGCGCTGCCATGCCAATGATGGCCTCATGATTCTTCTCCTCCTCATAGGAGTGCTCCGAGGCATAGAGAATGATATTCATGGCGGCACACGTGATATCATCGATGTTAACGTAGTCCACGGGTATCATCACACCGGTGTGCTCCTCCTTCCCATCATCTCTATCGAGGAAGTCACCATCGTCTAAGACAAAACCGTCAGAGTTCGAGGGCGGTGGGGGTGCTAGAGCATGCGGCGCCACTAGCTCGAGCTCCTCGCCTATGCGTCGGTGCGTGCCCACTAGTGGAGGGATGGAGGACGCTCGCCCCTTTTAGTCCACTTGCGTGCCTCGCGCTTCCGCGCCCCCAGCGGTGGCATCCGTTTCTTCCACCCTCTTTAGTGTCGGTGGCGGGGTTTCCGCAGTGGCGCGAGCTCGCAGATCGACCAACCCACCCCCACCCACTCAGATTGAGCTGCCCCATGGCCACATCGTGCTATGGTGGTCCCGGATCTGCTACTAGGGGTGACTAATTTGGTGGCTGGTGGCGGACTGCGGTGGCAAATCATGGCGAAGGCGTGGAGGAGAGTAGGAAGAAGGGACATGCCAAGGCTCGTATCGACCCATACGAATGGTTCAAATAGCGGTCAAAGAGGCTGTTTTTCGCCAGTCGGTAAATGTTTTAAAGGCCTACCCCAATTTGGACAAAAAAGCAGCCCAACCCGTATAGCCACTGAAAAATAAAGTTTGGTACCGATTAAGGGCATGTACAATGCTAGAGAAGGCGAGTCTTCTCTTAGCCCTCCACATGATCTAGAGAAAGCAATAAAAATAAGTTGTACAATGGGTCATCTTTTATTGTCATCTCTAAGAATTAATGTGAATCGACTAATTATAATACTCCCTAGATACAATCAAATGTAAGAAAAATCTAAGTCAACGAATTTGGGTCGGAGGGAGGAAGAAATTGTGATAAGAGAAGGCACAACATACAATGGAGAAAATAGTATTCTATTATTTTTACCCAAAATCTAAATAAAAAGCCTGCCCCGAAACCTAAGTTGCCAACAAAAATTTCTTTTTTCCTGGCAATTTTGTTTTTTTTAGATATTTTTCTGGGTTTTTCTCCTTGCTTTGGATATTGGTGACAGGCAGTGTGTCGCGGACGCGCGCTAGCACGGATCTATTTTTAAGTCCTTTAGGGCATCTCTAACCGATCCCCTAAAATCGGTTAGATGAGTAAAAATACGCAGCGGCGGCACCTAACCGAACTCCTAAATGGTTAGAAGAGTAAAATTATACTCATCGGAGGAGTAAAAGTGGCGGCCGACTCCTAAATTTACTCCTCCGAGGCCACTTTCGAGAAAACCTCCCACCTCCCGACCTCCTCTTCCCGCCCTCCGCCGTTCTTTCCCGCCTGCCTCCCTACTGGCGCCGATGTCACCGACTCCGTCCGTAATCGACGTGCAGCTCTCCAGCGCACCTTCTCTGACCATCCCCTGTGCCGAAGATGCCCCAACGCCGCCGCAATCGGAGATCTCCGCCACGGCCGCGGGTGGGAAAAGATTGGGGCCCAACAACATGGTTCGGCCGGATGACACGGCTGTCAAGGCCTCCAGTAAGGCCGGCGGCAAGCGCGTGAAGGCTCCCGAGGTGGCGCCCCGTCCTCCCCTTGCTCCTGTGGATGGCCAGCGGCAGAGCAAGACGACTCCGGCCAAAGTGGCGCTCGCGGAGGCGACGGCCAAGAAGAAGAGGAAAAAGGACGAGGCGGCGTTGCCAAAGGCTGCAACTGCCTCTTCGACGCGCAAGGCCTCGATGGCGAACCGTCCCCGAGGCCGGCCACCGCGAGCGGCCGTTGTCAATGTCGATGAGCGCGAGGTGTTCGATGGATCATCGACAAGGTAAAAAATCTCTTTTTCTCCTCTCCTCTCCTCTCCTCTCATCGGTTCGCGATTTGTAGACACACGGTGATGTTGTTTTGATGAAATGTAGTGTGGTGGAGACAGAGGTGGCCGGCTTCATGAGCCAATTGGAGGATAGCCATGCCGCCGAGATCGACGACCTCAACTTTGATGACGATCAAGAGGTTGAGCCCACCACCGAGCAAGGAGAGGTGGAGGAAGAAGTGGTGGAGGAAGTCGAGGTGGAGGAGACACAAGGAAGTGCAAAGAAGAGTCGAGCCTCCAACTATAGCGAGAAGGAGGACATTGCATTATGTTATGCGTGGATGAATGTGTCACTCGATGCATCGGTTGGCACCGACCAATCGAAGGAGAAGTTTTGGGCTCGCATCGAGGACTACTACAACAACACCGTGGAGGTGTTGATCACTCGCACACAAGGCTGTCTCGGCCACCGGTGGGGTGCCATTCTTGAGTGTTGCAACCGGTGGTCCGGTTGTGTTGATCAAGTGCAAACCAACCCGCCAAGTGAAGTGCCCGTGAAGGAGTTTGGGCCACTCATCCAAGACCTCTACAAGATACGTAACAAGAATAATGGAGGCAAAGCTTTCACCTTGCACCATTTCTACAATGAGCTTGTTGGCAATGAAAAGTGGGTGCGGAGGAATTGGGAGACCACTCCAAAAAGGTCTAGGGTGAGCATCTCCATCAATGCCAATGATGAGGAAGACGAAGACCCGCACAAGAGGCCCGAAGGGGCAAAAGCTTGCAAAGGAGAGGAAAAGGAGAGGTGCCCAAGTTGGAGGCTACAAAGAAGAACCATGTGCCATGGTTGAGACCAAGAAAGATTTGGCGGCCGAGAGGAGGGATGAGAAGGCGGCAAGGTGGGCCGAGCTCAAGGCAATGGAGGAGGAGAAGTGGAAGAAGAAGATGGCCACCGAGGAGAGGAGGGCCCTTGCTGAGGAGAGGATAGCAAAAGAGAAGGAGATCGATGAGCGTGCTATCATGTTCATGGATCCAAGCAACATGGATGCCACGGCTAGGAAGTATTGGGAGCTCACTTGAGCAAAGATCCTTCAAAGATCTTTTGGTGGAGATACTCATGGCCAAGGAGGTGATGGTGGCTGAGGAGGAGATGGTGGTGGTCATGGTCATGGTGAGGATGGTGGTGGCCGAGGAGGAGGAGGTGATGATGATGAGTTTTTAGGAGATGGTCTTTGAGCTCTTCGATGGTGGTCCACAACATATGATGTGATATGTTGGTGGTATTTTGGATCAAACAAGGTTGATAGCTTCTTTTTGGTGACCTTGATCGATGTTGGTGGTAGAGTCTACTTTTGAATAAACTCTATGCATGTTTTATTTTGATGTGTTCGATTCGATGAACTATGTCTGTGTATGTCGTTTAAGTGGTCTATTGCCTGTGTGTGAATTTTCCGTATGTTTGAATTGTTTGTTTAAACTATATGTAAGATGTTTGAATGCATATGTGGAGTGGTGGAAAAAAATAGGGCAAACAAAGTTTACTCCTTTAAATTTAAGGGATCGATTCGGCGCTGACCTTCTTCTCTAAAGTTTACTTCTCCGTTTACTCCTCTAACCGATTGGTTAGAGATGCCCTTAGCAAAGGGAAGATAACATTCTATTTCTTGATTCTCTCTACTCGGACTAAGCCAAAATCCAACGCGCAAAGTGTAAGGAAGTCTGATGACGCCACTGCATTGTACTGCCCCTCAGGACAGCCAGAGATGCTCTTACAAAAAGGAGACCGATCATTGTCGTGTCCAAAGTTCAGCGCATACACGCCTCATCGAAAGGGAAAAGGTTCAGACCCCTAAATATGGCGAAGAGGAATCACAGCCTTGTCACGGTCAGCGGCATGCCGAACCCAGGCTCAATGGTCAGCCGGAACACCGGCTCGTGCCGGTACCTCGGCGACGGTGAGAAGGCGAACCTGCTCAGCAGGCGCGCCAGCACCACCTTCAGCTCCGTCATCGCCAGGTTCTGCCCGATGCAGGTCCTAGGCCCGAGCCCGAACGGGACGTACATGTGCGCCGGCTTGCACGCGGCGGCCACGCCATTCGCGAACCGGCTTGGGCGGAACTCGTCGGCGTCAAGGCCCCAGGCCTCCTTGTCGAGGTGCAGCATCGATCTGGTCACCTGGACGATCGTTCCGCGGGGCACGTCCAGGTCACCAATCCTGATGTCCGTCAGAGCTTCGCGCATCATCAGCGACGCCGGTGGGTACAGACGGAGAGTCTCTTGGATCACCATCGTCAGCTGCATTTTGATGCCAGGCGCAACTCATGCATGAATAAAAAGGCACGAATGTCTAGTTACAAGATCACGGAAGGATGTTAACTGCTCACAGTTTTCAGACGTTGGAGGCCATCGGCGTCCAATGCGCTCCTCCCACGGCAAACCTCCAGTGCCTCGACACGGGCGCGCTCCTGCCACTCCGGGTGCGTCGCCAGTAACATCAGGCACCAAATGGCGGTAACAGCCGTGCTCTCGTGCCCCGCAAAGTACATGGTCTTGCAGTTGCTGACGATGAAATCCTCGGCGGTGCCACCACGGCCAGGGCCGTGTGCATCGTTGATGATGGCACGCAGAAGACCGTTACAAGTGCCCGAATGCTCAGCTCCGTTCTCATCCGTGTTGGCCTTTGCCAGTTGCAGGATCAGTAGCCTAACTTCCTCAACCAGATTCCGTATCTCTCGGTTGCTCTTGGTGGGCAGGTGCTTCCTGCAACACCATGAATGAAAGAACTAGTGTCATTGAACCCTGGGTAGTTGTTTCACGTTTAAAAGCAACCTATTTGCAGTCCTGTGCCGACTCCTGTCTACTGAAATAAAGGCATTCCTACTTACCCGATCAAACACTCAGAAAGACACCAGATTTAGTACCGTTTACTTACCACGGTGCAGAGACTCCTACAAATGCATCATGTCGAGAGACTGCCGTTTGAAGCTTCCTAAGCCTGCAGAATATCTCCTCTCCTTTTGCGAAGCTACTGCCGAAGCAAGCCCTGGAGATTACATCTGCTGAGATGTTCCGCACATACTCATCGACAACTATCTCCTTGCTCCCTCCTGCACCGTCGAGAATGCTCTCCCATACTTCTAACAACGGGGCAGTTGAATCCTCAATCAGCTGTATCATACCCTGCATATATGTACACCACCACACCTACAGCCATGATACTGTTCCAGATTTTGACCCCATGTTAACTGTAAGCAAATTGTGTGCCATTACCTTAATCTTGTCCATGAAGAACTCTGGCGCCATGGTCTTCCTCTGATAGGCCCATTCATCGCCATTCACCGTAAATATGCCTCCTCCCAGGAGAGCTTTACGAGATTTCTTCAAATAGTTAGGCTTCCCGAGCTCTGATGGTGTCCAGTGGCCTATGTCCTTCACCATATCTGGCTGAGAAACATGCAATATTTCCCGGCCTCCTGTTGAGTACAGGAATACAGAACCTGTTCCAGATTCACATTTTCAGTTACCTTATTCTCACAAGTGGCACAAACGAATACATACAACAGATTAGTAATTTATTCTTAGATAGATGGATTTAGATCAAACTGACATCAAATATTCGTATAACTACGAATAACCTGATCATCGTTGTGGTTCTAAAATACCTACCAAAGTATAACTTGCATAGTATTAAAGTAGTTGTCAGGTCATGTACTAAAAAAAGTAGTTGGCAAGTGAAGTCTTCCAGAAACAAGGTACAAGAATAAACGTATGGAATCACTCTATAGAAATGTTATCAAATATCCATTGTTGATGGCATCATCCATGTGAGTGTTAAGAATAGAACATCTACACAGTGACAGAGAAGTTAAGAGAATGCTTCAAGTGCTTAGTTGGGCGCGAACAGGTGTTTAAAGCAAATTCAATTGTCAACACATAGTTAAGGTTTTCGGTGTTTCGAACTTAAAAAAATCTCATGATATGAAAGTCCCAACACCGCTTGAAAGCAATGTACTCCCTCCGTTCAGAAATATAAGACGTTTTAGCTTTGTGAATCGAATGTATCTAGACGTCTTTTAGTGTATATGTTCGTAGAGGTTTGGAGTAAACCTATACACTAAAAAGAGTCTAGATACATTCATTTCACAAAGCGAACATATACACTAAAAGACGTCTAAATACATTCGATTCACAAAGCTAAAATGTCTTATATTTCTGAACGGAGGGAGTATTGATGGAAGTGTTGCGCATAAATTAGTTGGCACGTTATTTATGAGACTGTCTATGTACTAGCCTAAGGTGAATTCAAGGCAACAAGTGTAATAATACAGATAAAGGATTCAACAGTTTCAGGGCTGTAGCTGTAGACTGTAGTTCTATTTTGTGGAAAATATGTTAGCCCAAGTAATCTCTACTGTGAATGCTGCAAGAAAACTGTACAGTGAAAGAGAATAACAGGGATAAGTTTATATATGACAGTATTCAAGTCTTGTGACACTGAATACAAAAAGTTAATTTCTCATGACACGAGTCATGACAACACAAGTTCTAATATTTTGTGCCCCTTCGGCAGCTTCTGCCCAGCCTCACCATTGGTTTGCTAATGTGTTAAGACTCTGACAAATATTCTAAAAAAATCTGATCTGCAGCAATCAAGAGTTCTATAACATGGAGTAGGTTTTACTTACTCTTGAAAAGGACAAAAAAAAAATCACTAGAAAAATGGATGGTACCATTTCTCTGACAGCCGTTAATAAAAGAAGGTGATGGTACTGACACTTCGCTTGTGTTGATCCATTCACCACATCAACTATCAGTGTACACTCGATTAATAACTCTTTTCCAAAGCACAGGCATCTGTGGAACTACTTTGTGATGGTAATTGCCTTGCAAAAGTTAAATGTGACTAGAAATATCTACCAAATAAGGATGAAGATCACGGCTTCAGTCCGAAATATTCAGATACTAACATAGCAAGATCATAGCATCAAGAAGCACTTGCATACATACCATAAGTTTTCCTCCAGATAAGGAGGTGAGGGAAGAGGGTGGAGATGTAGTTGTTGCTATCTTGCTTCTTCATAGACATGAGCTCATGTCTGATACGCTTCATCTCTCTGGTGTTCCCATCAAGCAAAGTAGGCTTGGGACCCTTCACACCTTGCCTTCTCAACCTCTTCCTTATCTTCCCCGGTCTCAGCCATAGGATGTTAGACAAGTAAAACAGAGCTAAGCCAAGAAGAACAAGAACTAGCGCAAGTAAGTTCTCCATGAGAAGGAGCATGGAACTGGAGATGGGGAAGTGTTCCTGTCAAACATTCAGATACAAGACAATGCCAGAACCAGCTTTATATTTGCTTGAGACTTCCGAGTAGACTCTGACTTGCTATTCTGGTGTATGATTGTTTATTGGTAGGCTGCTCACAGATGCAGTCACCCAATATTAATAGTTTATCGTTAGATGATCTATGCCACCTGCAGCACCAGTTAACGAGGTCCAGGAGAGAGTTGTAGCAACTAATAAATGTACTTTGAGATGTCACAGCATCCAAGGCAACAAACAAATAGATTTTACATGTATAACAAGCTTATTCATTATCAGGCACATCACATTCTTGCTCGGCATACAGCCGATAAAGTGGCACACACAGTACCTCAGTGATGGCAAGAAGGCGCTTAGTCAGCTGGCACGCACGGAGGAGCTTCAGATTTGCAGTTACGCTCGCTTGCATGTCGCGACAGCACCATTGGTAAACATGAACTAGTCAGTGTCTGGCCTCCAAGCTTGAGGCTCCTTGCCGAGGTGTATGCGTGGAGCATTGAGTGAGACCTGGATGATGATGCCATGAGGCATATACAGACCACAAGATTAGTACGATCCGATCACGTGAGGAAATAAGTGTGCTTCAGTAAGCAGAACATACAATATGGTTTTCAAGTCCGAATATGTGGTTGAGTAATCACCCGCCTTTTCTCTTTAGTAAAATTTACTAATTATGGAAGCAATTTAAGCCTTCAACAACAGAAGAAACTGTACCATGAAGATTGTGACAGGGACAACTGTAAACTTCAAAAGGATTGTAAAGAATTCAACGCCGCTCGCAATCCTGAAAACATGATGGCGGTATAATATTCACACAGGCAAAGACTTCATGCTCTTTGGTCAACTTCTGGTCACTTTCACCAACGATTTTCTGGACAGGAAATGCATGCTCAGATAAGATCAGAATAATGCAAGTGGAGCCTAATATACACTAAGCTACCATCTAACAATATGCTACACATGGAATAGTTGTTGACCGCCCTCTCAAAATTGTAGATGGTAAAATGATCTTTTACCAGAACATGAATGGTAAACAATAAGGATCCGGAGAAAGTCAAATAGTGCTTTCACTCGTATATCAAAGGTCATGTACAACTTAAATTAAGGCATGCTTAGTGACTATCTGTTTAAGCAATTATATGATTGGAGCTTTGTTTACCAAAGTTGTATGGACAAGATGTAGCATCCAGATTTGTTATCACTAAACCAAAGGGGTTTCAAAATGTGGTAAGTGATCGCCATCATATCATCAGTCTGAGGGTAAATATACATGCACATAAAATTGCAAATGCATGGATCAAACTTCTCTATACAAGTCTTCTAGAGAAGGAAATGAGGCAAGAGAATGAAAATGTAGCTGGAAACAAGCTCCTGTAGTCCTGTTGGATCCTCTTCATCTCCTGCCTCCTGGTACTGTCATAGAGTCAAGTAGGCTTAGGACCTTTTATTCCTTGCCTTATATGTCTTCATTATCCTCTCGAGATAGTAGCATATAAGTCAACAACTATTGAGGTGGGATGTAGTGTATATAGTGTTTTAGTTTAAAATGCACGCCTAGATTTTTCGGACATGAATAATCACTTCTCCTTTCCTATTAGATTGATTTATCATTGTTTCAGATCATGCTAGGGATCGACAAGGCCACAAGTAAGCAGACTTCACTAATCTTCAATGCAGAGTGGTGTCTATTCATCAGTAGGATTTGGGCATATTGATTTTGCCCTTTTTCTCGCATATACCTCATGAAAAAAATACATGATGAGGCTACCAAAAAATATATACATACCTCCGCAGCAGTCATAAACTCATGCTGCAAGCTGCTAGTTTAGCTAGGAAAAAGCTTTACTTCAGGAGAAACAAAATAAACTTCAGGAAAAACAAAAGAAAAATCTGTACATGAGCACTAACTAACAGCAGAAGAATTACCTCACCACCAGGCACTGGCTAAATTTCTAATAGAACGCGAACTGGAGGCATCTTGAATCTTCAGACTGCTGATTCTTAACACATGGACTGAACCTTGAAGCAGAGATCTAATTACAGTTACGCAAAATGAAGCATATGACATCCAATCACAAGTACCAGTTGAATAACAGCAAGCAAAAATACACGCTTTACTGAACTAGTGGAAAATTAATGGTTTTGAGCTCTGTTACAAGGACAACTCAATGGATCACCTCACTGATCGCATTGACTGAAACTTCAAACCAAACTTTTATGAGGCACTGCCAACACACGTGTGTCATCACACAGTAAATTTGGTATCAGCATACATTTATTAGATATCTAGAACATGGACCACCAACTTCTTTTTGTATCTACATGTGCTGCAGATGAACTCTGAGATCCGCGGCACAGTCGCCTTCTACCACTACTACCAGGGTTTGCAAAGCACAAAACTAGAGCTAAACCAACAAAGCTTACTACTGGAGCAGCTGCCATGAACAGCCATCTACTGCGATTACGTGCTCTGTTTGGCTGCTCTGCGACATGAACACCATGTTCACTTGTATTAGTCACTTCCACTGCACCACCAGACATATAGTGAGTTTCCTCAGCCTCTGGTTCATCAAAATTTTCTTCAACCATTTCCTGCATATGGGTGTGTTCCTCCACCCCATGGACATCTCTTTCATTGGTTGCGGCTCGTTTGGACCTCTCAAATTCTGGGTCATCCGTAGGAAGTTCATATCGGCAAACTGGACATGTATTCCTAGAACTAAGCCATGGCAAGATGCACGAAGAATGATACAGATGCATGCATGGTAGCTGTGTTGCTCTAGTTTTGACAGGCATCAAGTCTTTGCAGACGGGACAGATGACACCACCATCTGCCTCATGCCTTGTGGATATAACCAGATATGGAAGATTCCCAACGAAGGATGTCGCTGCAGGTGGAGGTCCTCTTCTGGAATTGTTGTCCTCAGCAAATTGTTGAAGAATCATTTCAAACTGTCTTGCATCAGCGTAATCACCAGGATTCCCTACAAAAGGTGTCGTCACATCTGGCCATTCCATTTCTGTCATCAAGTTGATCATATTTGCTCTCCGATTAACATTCATTCTCCAAGTCCATACCCCATCTTCAGATTCCCACCCGGTCAACTCACTTGGGCCAATGCCACGTGATTGTTGCTGGTGCTGCTGCATGGTGTCAACTGCTTCATCAAAATCAGACTCTTCCAGTTGCAGATCTCCATCTTCTTGGCCGTCTGATTCCCACTGATCCATTCCAGCATTCATGGGATCAATATCAGTATCTGTGTTCATGTAGCTCTCGTTGTCAAGTTGAACGGCAATCTCCCTTCCCATCATGCTATGTTGATCAAGAGAGACATCTGACTCCCCACCATAGTCACCAAAACTGATGTTCGATTCAAGCTCGTCAAACACAGAATCAGCATAATTGAGGCCATCACTCTCATCATCTGAAGCATGCCACCTTTGCGAGTGGTTCGGTGTAGAAGTATAGGATGCCAGTGGCCGCACAAATGTTGGAGAATCAATATCTGCTTCATGACCTTGTCTACCTAAGTTGATCACTTGGGAGAACTGCTGTGAGAATGCATCCTCACTAGAATCAAGGCTTGAATTCCTCGACCTCCGCCTTCTTTGTCGTCTTCGGTGATTACTGCTGGTTGTTACATCTCTTTCAGTCTCATTAATCACAGTGGCCTTGCACTCCCTGCATATGGCTAAAGCTTCAAAGCTATTGGTCACCTCGGTATCCAAAGTAAAAGGTCTTGTGCAAACAAGGCATTGAGCATCTGGTAGCTCATAGTAGCTCGACTGCGTCTGATTGCCAAACATGGGCATCTTGTACTAGTAAATCTGACAGTGCAAGCACTTGGCCGCTGAAAAGAACAAGGGGCTATTGCAGATGATAAATGGCCTGAAGGGAAACAGAAGTATGCCCTGCTCAATTCCTGGAGTAGGTGTTCATTCATCCGGTCATTGAGAACGTTACACAAGTTTTTCCCGGACATCAACCTGCAAAAGAAAAGCGAGCGGTGTTCCAGTTATATTACACAATGAAAGGAAGACATATAATTTTCTTATGCAGCATATACAAAACCAGATGGCTATGAGAATTAAAGAGACTCGATCAAAATGGATAAGCAATTAAGCACATATGCAAACAAAATGCAACAGCACCACGGGACCAAACTGACCATAAAAACTATTTACTAGTTTGGTTGATCCTAGAAGAAGGCACTCAGGCGATCATGGGCAGCGGCTCTAAATCCATCTAAGGTCCGTCCTCTCGCCGGCGATGCCGTTGGTCCACTCCGCCTTTGTTGGCCTTGGGGCCATGTAGGCGTGGCAGACCACGGCCCCTCGCCGGCGGGAGGGTTCTCATTCCTTTTTAGTTTTTTTTCAATGTCTTTCGCGACGGCTACATCTTGAAGTCAGAATAATGTCCTCCCCACCCTATCCTCGCTCTGGTGGTGCGTCTAGTGCTGGCGGAGAGAGCGTGGAGTCGTGTATCCGGTGGATCTCTTGAGATCCTTTTTTCGTATTCGTTGGTGTGGTTTGAGGTCAGTTTCTTCAGATCTATGGTTGTCATCTTCGGCGATGGTTGGCGCTCTGGTGGGCTGGTCCTTAGGCCTTAGCACAAAGACTTCCTGTCTGTCTACTACAACAAGCTTTGCCTGACTCCAGTGATGGAGGGGCGAGGATGGCGGTGCGCCTTCGGCTCGCGCTATTTGTAATTATTATTATTATTATTTGTGGGACTCTTTGTACTGCTATTGATGATTATTAATAGATTGGTGGAATTTCGCAAAAAAAAAGGAGATCACAAGCAACCAAGCCAACCAAATTGATCTCCAGAGACCCCTGAGTTTTTCGTCAACGATATCCTCTAGATAGGAATTGTGGATTCAATCCCAAGCACAGCCAGATTATTTCTACAGAAAATACATGGATCAAAGCGATGCTCACAGAGGCCCAATCCCGCGCGACAAAGAGAAGCAACCCCAAAATCGGGTCAGAAACTGCCGCGAGAGATCCACACGGACCAACTAAATAAGAAGGGCATGCAGCACTAGCTCCACAACAGGGGTACCAAGATCGTACTCGCTTCACAAAAGTAATGGCTAACTCCCCGGCTTCCGCTACAACGAAAATCAACCGCGGGCGGAAATACTTTGAGCGGATTTGGAGAAGAGCCGCAGACATTTGCGATGTTAAGAGCAAAACAAACGGTTGTTCAAGGGAAGGTGATTGGACGGAAAAATACCTCAAGAATCCATGGCGGGAGGCGAGAGGGACCTTCGCTGGAAGGAGCGGCGATCTATATTGGGGAAATAGCAGATCAATTCCGGCGACCCTGGGGCTCTCGGCTGGAGGAAGAAAAGCGACGTCGGAATGGGGATTGGACAATGGAGATTGAGGAGGAGGAGGCGGAGATAGGTTGGTGTTTCCTTTTTTTTAAAAACAGTTGCAGGTAGATATAATTTCTGGTAGGCCGGCCTGTTCGAGTAGACCCACGAGAAAAATCCGGCCCACTTAGAACCACACACACAGATGCCGGTTCGGTCGTCGCCATCACCAACGTTTATTGGAGAAGAAAAAAACTCCATTGGCGCCTACCAGCAGAGCTCCACCACCACTCACTCCCTCACGCTCTCCATGGCCGCCGGCGTGATCAGGCTTCCGCCGCGCCTCACCACGCTCGCGGCCTTCTCCTCGCCGACACCAAACCCCTTCAGCCCCAACAGGCGCGTCGCCAGGCCCAGGCCCAGGATCCCGCCGATCTCGATCTCCATGGACCCGGCCCTCGTCGATCCGGTCCACCTCCAGGCCCTCATGCTCGCCTGCGCGCACTCCTGCGCTATCCGCTTATCCGCTCCGGACGCCGCCGCGAGGCCGGAGCCCGTCGACATCCGCAAGCTCCGCACGGCCGTGGCACACAGCTTCCTGGTCGTGTCCGTCTTTTGCGGCGCCAGGTTCTTGGAGGAGGACGACGGAGGGGATGACCGGCGGTTCCTGGGCCTGGAGCTGGACCTCGGGATCGGTCGGCAGCGGGAGCAGCGGCTCGTCGGGTTCGGACGGGCCGTCTCCGACGTGGGGCTCACCGCCTCAGTTCATGACATCGTGGTGCTTCTATTCTCTTCTTGTTCCTACAATTGCGACTGAGGCGCTCTTTAATTTTGCAATGTTGAATAGTTCCTTAACTGGATGAATAACCAAGCGAATATTAGAAACAAAGCACTGTCACAATGTCTATCGGACGGCAATCTTAATTCCAAAGTGCGGTACAAGCGGTACATGTCCTTTTCAAAGCTGGATTTATCACTATTGTGCTATGTTTTCCAAATGAAATCAAAGAGCATGTATTGGCAAAATGAAACTGGTCAACTATGAACTGTCTTTGTGCAATGATTATAGCTTACTTCAATGGAAACTTTTATATAGCAACAGGCGTGAGTCTTTGAACTGATTAGTGAAAGAGAGTAAGTATATAAGGTTCACATCGCTTAACTGAGAATGGTCTGGGCTATAGTCGATAAATATTCTTTCATCTCTCCTTCTCTTATTCCTCGACAATTAACCAAAGATCATCGGCCCATCATGTGTTCATATGACTATCTTCAGTGACTTACAGGTTCATCCGTCACTGCAGAGGAGAGGAATTGGCAGAAAAATAGTTGAGAAAATTACAAGGTAGGTTACTACGATGGGGTTTTTCTGGTGGGTTTGAAAGGGCTTACTGAGTCAGTTTATTGTAACAAGGAAGAATAACGTGCATGATCTTTTCTGTGAAGTGGTCGAGCTAGTGGTACCAAAGCAATAAATCCTGTGTTATTTAATTAGACAAAATGAACAGACCTCATGCATTGAATAAAAAAAATGTACACCAATCAACAGTCAAGTAATAGAAAAAGAAAGGAACAAAATATTGATCTTTCCTTTCGATATCTGTTTTTTAGTTGATGAGTTTTTCATAGGACATCTTTTTCGAATTGATAGTATATAGTCTGAGAGTTCATAGGTAGCAAGTCATACTTGACCTACAGTTGTTTAAGAAAAAGACCTACATATATTAAGTGATTTTTAACTGTTTCAAAATTTGGTGTAGATAGTTCTTGTATTTATTTGACAGCATAAGTGAACCCCGGTGATTAATGTCTTTCTGGATTAGCTAATCTTTAGAACAACATGCTAATATGCAATCTGAACTTCTTGAGTAGAGATGCCTGTTGCTTGTACAGCTGGCTAGTTGATTTCCTGTTCAAAGTTCAAGCTTCATCTAATACCTTTGTTACCGAAACAAAATTTTCAGGGTACTCCATAGCAGAGGAATTTATGACATTTCCACGTTATGTACAGGAAAGGAGAGGTATGGCATTCTTATCTAATTTGGTAGACCTCATGAATGCTCGTTTGTTTGTGTACCATGCACCTGTTATCTGTAAACATGGAAGTATGGATCTACACCCGCACATGGCTTGCAATAGAATCTTACGACGGTATATGATGATGTCCATTAATTTTATGGAACCACTTGCAGGCCATTTTTTGAATCATGTGGGTTTGGTGATGATGCAATGGGTTCCACGACGATGATGTACACTAAAAGCATGCAAAAATAGTATTCCTGCTGATGATTGCAAATCCACGCCATGATGAGATTGGCGGCTCCATTGACGTGTTTACTGCTACTGCTTCAGTATGCTGACAGTGAACGAAGTTGTGAGCTCTAGCAGTAATTATTTACCTCCTCTAATTGGATATAGTGTCCATGGTGTACAAGGCTTTTCTGGCTTCGTAATAGAGGAAACCACCCGAAGAAACTAGATATACTCATGTATACGGTATACCGTATTAATACGTGCGGAAGATGGTGTTGCCAAGCATGTTTCAGAATCCAGACCAGCATTCCTAAATTTTTACCAATTTTACCACTGACTGTAAAAGATTGCTGTGTTTAGAGATATGAATGATCGTACACATAGTTTCTGTGATGTATGTCAGCGCATGTACTTGAACTAACGGATCATAGGATTTATTTCCGGAAGAGAACCTTTTTTTTTCCGAGAATGATGGGGGGAATATTCCCCACCGCTTGTTATTGTTACTCGAAACGACTGGCAGCCAGAACAACAATTTCAGAGAAAAGAGGGGGTACAGGGGGATTTAGAGAGCTACAACAGATTACAAAGCCCAGGGACCAGGGAAAGTACAACCACATTACAAAGCATGAGAGAGGAAGAGAACCTTGATATACAAAAAACATAGATTTGTGGAACGTATAGGGCTGACAAAATTTTATTGGAAAATTTTCTTTATCAAGTAATGGTGCAAGATAAATGAGTCAAGGGAGATATCTGTAGGTTTTCAAATTCCAACTATATGCTCCCTCCGTCTCAAATTTTATTGGAAAAATTCCTTTATCTAAGACAACTAATTTGAAATTTGAGACGGAGGGAGTACGGAAGATTGCACACATTCTGCAAACGCCCTTTGATTTACTACTTGACACAATGAGAAGCTTTAATTACAGAAAAATGTGACTTAGGGGTTGGACAGGCCCAACCAATCCAATGAATTATTATTGGCATCTGAATATTTGTGCGTAAGATTCTCTTTTCCAGTTTTGCACACCAATGTTTGACTTCATTGATATAAACATCCATGGATCTTAGATGACCAATCTCCAGTTGTTTCGCTGCAATTATTTCTATCATTGCCCGTGCTGAGACAGGGCTGTGGGTCCAATTTTTCTGCATATGCATTTAAAAGCATGGATCATCATACAGCTGCTTGGAATACTTGCTCATCTGAAGTTCCAGAAGCTCTCTGAAGGAACCGTTCGATGACTGAAATGAATTCTTCAGCTTGTTCCTCCTGCGGCAAGTGCCCGCAATTCTTGATCACCTCAAACGTCGCGCCAGGGATCGCGCGTGCTAAGCGTTCAGCATTCGAAGCTGGAACAAGGCGGTCGGTGTCACCAGTCACCACTAGCACTGCAAAGGTAAGACAATTGAAATTGTTTAGCAAGTAATATTGTTTATGAATCGCATGTTAGAGTATTCAACACTTCAGTCCAAATTTCTAGGTACATCATAACACAATTAGTTCAGTAGCAACACTTCTATAAGAAGACCATGAGAAGAAGCATATAACTGAACCTGGGCATGAGATTTCAGAGAGCCTCTTTGAGACTGGCACTTTTGACTTGGGTGTATCTGTGATCATGGATATAGTGTACTCCAAGAGAGCCTTCTCCCAGCCCCTGGATCTTAGTGGCTGAAATAATTTTCATGAACATCAATATGAGTGGGTATTTCTCGCTTGCAAATTTGTTTTTTTTCTGAAACAATCTCACAGAGACCTGACCTCACCTTGGTGTAGCCTTGAACAACATGGTCAGTTACTTTGCTTGGGTCATACCATGCATTACGGACACCCGTTACGCCAAATTTATCCATGACCAATCTCACCTATATACATGTCAACATACCAATCAAGAAAAGGAAAAGGAAAAGGAATGGATTACTATCTTATTTTGATAATTTAATTAGTGAAATTCGAGATATTTGCATTTAGTCAGCAGTGAGTCAGGGAACAGCATTTACCAGACTCGCCGCCAGTGAAGTTCGAAGAAAAGCGACAAGAACTTTACAAGACAAAGCTCTGACCACATCCTGCACACCCATTGCCACCTTCAGAACAAGCCCTGCTAGCCACATGCACGTGCCCAGAAATCCTCCCCGAATCCTAGAAAATAGATTTGGTGGTGCATTGCTATCATCAGAATCCTTCTCCGGCCCTTCCTGCTCTCCCACGCCGTTATCCGGGTCGCCCTTCCTTGCCGGCGCGAAAATTGCCGGAGCAACCAGCACAAGCGCCGCCACCCGTTCTGGTGCCTCGAAGTACGCTTCCACCGCGACAGGGCAACCGGCAGAGTGCCTGGGATAACCCAAAGCTGGACATTAATTTCAGTATCCTGCAATGCACTGAACAGAAGAAGGCAGTGCAGACTGGAGAGTGCAGAGTGTGCTCTGTACCCAACAAGGACGGCCTTCCCTGCGCCGAGTTGGTCTATGAATGCCAATGTGGCCATGACCGAGAAGGCCATGGAGTAGGGGTTGAGGGGCTTGGTGTCATCGCCGGACCAGCCGGTCCGGGAAGTCAGACCAAACGCCGGCCGGTCGAAGGCGAGGACCTTGGCACCGCTGATGCGGGCGAGCGGCCGCATGACACGGCTCCAGGAGAACACCGACGCGCCGAAACCGTGCAGCAGCACTACGGGCAGCCTGATCTGAGTCCTTGCAACGGCGTGGTCCGAGGACTGCTCGCCGGGGTCGTCATGGGCGCAGACCTTGTGATGGACCCTCACGCCGTTGATCTCATAGAAGCTGCTGTCCGGGTCCGCGAGCGCCTCCGGGTCGAGGAGGTCGTCCTGGTCGATGCCGGCCACGGTCCGACGGCGGCGCGGCGGCATCTGCGCACCAGCGCCCGGAACCGGTCCTGCGTTTGCTTCGGGGTTTAGTGCGGCTCTTGTGTTTGGGGAAATTTCAGGTTAATTTTGACGAAATGTACAATGCTTCACTGGAAATGCAAGAAAAGTAAGTACCGGCAGGGAACTCGGCGGCGGCGGATGGCGGGGGAAAACGGGCCGTGCGGCGGCAGGCGCGGAGCAGCGCAGGTTGGCTCTGTGCGGCGGCGGGGAGAAGCTTTCTGGCGGCGGGTGGCGGTGGTCGGAGGGGGAGGGGCAGGAGCATCCGCATCTGATCAAGCCCCAGCCGGCGCGGGAAGCCGACGGGCGGATGGACGCTGCCCGCAGACGTAGAGACAAGCCGGAAGCTAGCGTGGATTGGGTGGCACCCACGGGCAGTGGCACTACAAACGAGAGTGAAATCCGTGAGCTAGCGACGTGTCACTCGTGCAGGGTTTGTGTAGTATTTTTTGCGGGGTATGTGTACTATGCTATGCCCATGCTGCTTGCTCCCATTTCAAAATTTGGATTATCTGCCGACCAAGCTCGCTGCACTCGCATCATCAATCCGTCATGGAACCCGACAACTCGATGATTTAATACTTCCTCCTATCTATATTATAATATTTTTAGTTTTATTTATCTTTAAATATATGTAGTTAAGTTTTAGTAGTGGATACATCTGAATCTAGAGAAATATAAAAACATTAATTTAGATCAGAGGGAGTACAGTATTTTACTAAATCAGGCAAGCATACGGTTTTAAAGCATGCATGCAATTAGAAGGTAAACACGTGGAAATTCTTGACCGTATGCTTTCGATCCGATGGACCAAAAATACCCGCGGGCTAAGACAAACTTCAGAACGATCTGAAACTAGATTTTTCAAAAAATTATGATGAATCTATAAATATCGATGTGGTATTATAGATGTTTGTAATTTTATCTGTAAACTGAACAACCTTTGTTGATGTTTATTTTAATTTTATGCTTTATTTTTTAAAAGCGGAGAGAATATGGCACATGTCACTAGACCACAATTAAAATGCTGCCGATGGAACATAAGTAGTCCGATAGATAATGAAAAATAGACAATTAACTAGTAAATAAGCATGTACGTGCAACGCACGTCTATACAATCATGCAATACAATTTTGTATTAAATTTGTCTCATATATGTTGCATACAAACTCAGGCTCTGTTCGGTTGCTCTATATTTTGTAAATCAAAGTATTCCAACGTCTGGCTACTGAATACCATAGTTTTCTTCTTTCTCGGTTTTCGAAAAAGGAGGGTCTAACCTGTTTCTCAAATACTTTAAAGAAACCACAGTTTTCGAGAATACTTTAGTTTTAAAACCACATTATTTATTGGATCCAAACACTTCTAAGTATTTAATACTTAAATATTTTCAAAAACCGAAGTATTACCTGAATACTTCAAAAATACTTTGATGCCAAACGGGACCTCATCCTTCGATTCACAAAAAACGACACTTCCTTTCCTTTTCCCTCTCAAGAATAATCGTGTCTCTTGGTCAATAATGCTCTAAGTAAGAATGAACTGATTATATATGATTTCTGAACTGTACTAATTACATGTATTGCCGCTTATGCTCGATCATGCTCTAAGCACTGTTTAAAAAATCGTCTGAATCTACGATTAATAGGCCAATTAATCGCTATTAGGGACCTAACCGTGTCGATTACCACTAATCGGTCGTGTTAATCCCTTAACCTGACTAATAGCTCTGATAGACCGATTACTAGGTGTATTCCCGATTAACTACCAAACTTGGTCAAAAAAGTTGCAAAATGTTCAACGCATATTGCTCATCCAGCCGCTAGCCCGCCCCAATCGTACATGTTTTAATGGGCTTTTTAGCTCAACATAAGTAGGGTCCAGCATATAGAGGCCCATATACTATTTCTTTCTTATATACACGTGTTTTAGGTGCTAATTTGCGTAGATTGCACCGATTAATAGTCGACCAATTAAATCAGTTAATCGTCCGAATTCCGATTAGTCGCTACTCCTAAGCCGGCCAAACAGTTAACGATTACTGATTTCCTTACTATTGGCTCTAAGCAATCAACATCTATATATGTATCTGTCTTTAATATGTTTCTTATTTTACTCAAATTTAAACTAATAAGAAAATAATTAGAGTTGCTCATCCATTCGCTCATGTGAAATTGAAATTATGTCAATTACAATGACACAAGAGTAATTTATTAGAACACAAAATGAACTGAGAAATGTGGCTTACTCCAGTGAAGGGACACCATCAACCATGTTGATGCACACGAAAAGTTCATGTATTAAGTCATCATTTGTTGGATTGGCACACTGTGAAAGGAGAAACTGTTGCAAGATGAGCTCAATCTCTGATGATGGGTTCAATTTTCCGAGATTCTTAGGGGGTCTATCAACTAACTATGATTAGTTTGCTGCCAAATAAAGAGTTGCAGTTGCCTTCGCTAGATCATAGATCATTTATGACATGATAACCTTGGCTAATAAGCGAAATAATCAAATCGATCAAAACTTAGTCTCATGTTAAACAAATAGAGAACTCACCTAAACTTACAACCTTGAACTCCAGCATATGAACCTCCTATTTTTGCTCTACATCACAAACTACAATAACATCCTCAACTTCATGAAAAAAATGTAACAACAAAATGCGAAAAGTGTAGTTTACAGAACGTTGCATAATATGATTATAGACTGAGTAGTGATACCATTATTGCATTAATGTCGTCTGCAATTCTCAGCTTCTTATCTTTCAGCTCAAAGACTGTTTGAGCACAAACATGCTATTAATGCCATGTCTAATTCTATTGGGGGATACCCCTGGGTAGGATCACGTCGGGGTATAGAGGCCAAGTTAGCCGATGTACAACACGGTCAAAGCGAATGTTGACCGGGTCACCTCAAGGCATGCCGACTTACGGAGTGACTCGGCCCGGTGGATGTTCACCTAACGTTAACCCGGCCGACATAAAGCATATGTCGGCTATATTTGATCTGCATTGTGTGCAGGTACCCTCGAAGTCGGGTTAGCCAGACGCTAGCCAGGTTACACTTGACTTCCAAAGGAAGGAAGGAATCTCTCGTTGGTCAAAAGGTGGCATTTGTCTACTGTAGCATGAGCGAAGCAGGCAGAGGGAATGACCAGCGGGGCGTGGCCGACAAAGGTGACGCATCCAGTATCGCCTGACATTATCAGTGTTTGGTGTGCAACACCACAGAGGGGCTCAGGAAGGCTTACGTCCTGAGTCCGGACTAGCCGTTTAAAGTGTAAAAAGAGGCATCTTACTTTAACCAAAGGGCATATTCGGGGAATATGCTGCCACGTGTGCCCTAGATTTGTAACCTGGGATCCCCTATATAAGGAGCACCAGGGCCTCCATAGCAGGGGATCGATCATTTGAGCTAAGGAAGAACCCTAGAGCATTGTAGTGGGCAGTAAGAGAACTAGTCTCCTTCTCACGAATAGCTCGAGGAGCCCTTGTAATCCTTCTACAACAAGAGAGAAATACAAACATATGTGTGTGGAATCACCATACTATCCCTCCCTGGATTCCTCTAGTGCATATTGGCCCCATCATTAGCCTATACATGGCATTTGCCATACCACCACCACGACAGTTGGCGCCCACCGTGGGGCTAACGACGCTAGCAGGAGTAAAAATCTGGATGGGAAACATCTTTGGCACCGGCGAGCGCATCGTACGGACTTGTTCAGCGCTTCGGTGCGCTGGACTACGCCAGCGACAATGTTGGGAGCTTCGGCAGGCGTCCTCCTCCACGCAACAGCCTCTTCATCAAGCTTGGCGCCCACAAGATCTACGTCGGTGTCGACGAGTCCTGCGTTCACCCGCGACACGTCGTTGAAGGAGGAGAACCACCTCTCAGCGTGGCTCATGGCACGCGTATCACTCGCCCCGCTAGCTGCGTTGAGGTCATGATAACAGCGCATGATGTAGGAGCAAGCAAGGACCTAGCCAGAGCTGGACGCCACGCCAAAGCAGGCAAGGTCTAGATTCCCTCCGCTAGAGAGGCCAGAGAATGTACTGCAGCAGGCAATATATAGCTTAGCAACGCCCATAGCGCCAGTGGTAGATCCGGATCGGGCACAAGCCGGGTTAGAGGAAACTAGGCAGAAAATGCTAGCTGGTGCGAAAAAGGTAGCTGAGTTACAGCAGTCACTGAACATCACTCTACGGGAGTATGCAAAGGCAAACCGCATAGATGGAGTAAAAATCCAAGGTAGGAACCTGATTATAGAAATTGACAAGGAGTATGTGCCTAGGCCGGGTCAGACAGCTACTATAGTAACTGCAGGGCTGGAGATGTACAGTACCCCGGCTAGGAACCTCAGGGCTGCCAATGCAGCTGCCTCCGAGTTAGAATGCTTAACCGGAGAAGCCCGAGAGAGGCAACAGGAAAGAGTTAGCCACTTGTTTAGTGTGGCGTGTCAGCAGAACGAGGAAATAAACAAGGCAAACCCGACGCAACTTGGAGCATTGCGTATAGTTTATTCGGCAAGAAATAACCCAGCGAAGTCTGCTAGAGCTGCCTCGTCACCTCATGACGAACCTATGAGAGAGGAAGTGGTAACCTCGGTGAGAAAAGACAAGCAAATGGTTCCATATGACCCGATGGGGGCAGGCAAAGGAAAGATAGTGCCAGTTGATGAGGACCATCACAGTGCCAGCCGAGGTGAGGCTGGCCGAGGTAACCGCGACCAAGGCAATGCCGATCAGAGGAACTCTACCAACGGCAATGCTGGACAGCGTAATCCGGCGGGAGCAGAGCAAAATGCACCTCAGCAACAGCAGCAGCAGTACGCACCTCGGCAGGAGAGAAGAGTTGGGCCAGCAATGCGGCAGCAAAATGCTCATCCAGGTTAGGATAGGTATAATGATGGTTACTCGGCAATGGCTGATGCCGGATTTCTAAGACCGGAGCACCATGTGATTGGATCAAGATTGGGAAACAGAAATTTGCAGCCGGATGATGCAAGGCTGAAGCTGGACCAAATCTATAGGTCGGAGATGATTGAGGTGCAAGGCCCTCCGGGTCCAACATGTTTTGGACCCCGGATCATGAGGAAACCGCCAGTGACGAACTTCCAATTGGCACGAGGAACAAAGACGTATGATGGTAGAACAAAACCGGATGATTGGCTCATTGATTACGCGACTGTAGTGAACATTTCCACAGGTAATTTGAGATGGGCTGTGAGATATGTGCCCCAGATGTTGGAAGGACCAGCAAGGGTCTGGTTCAACAATTTGCCGCCGGGAAGCATCAACTGTTGGCTAGATTTCGAGGAGTTGTTCATTAGCAATTTCTCGAGCACATACAAGAGGCCAAATAGGCCACAATCCCTGGCGTTGTGCAAATAGATACCGAATGAGCCGGACCGAGAGTTCTTGACCCGGTGGTGTAATGTGCACAATTCCTATGAGGGGGTGATTGAATCACAAGCAATTGTGTGGTTTACCCAAGGTTATAGGTATGTGAGTATGTTGTGGCAGAGGTTGCAGCAAGATATGCCAACTACCTTGGCTGAGACTATCCAGATCACGGATTCGTATGCTTTGGGAGATCCAACCCAACCTCGACGGATGTCAAGCTAATCAAATGAGGAGTACTACAACAGAGATGGTTTCAGGTCATCATGGAGAAATGATTTTCGGGGTAAGAGGAGAGATGACCGGCCGGATTACAGGTATGGCTCGCAGCAGGTGGTAGTTGTAGACCAAGATCAGCCCAATGCCGGAGCTAGCCAGCGTCAGAAAACTAGAGGGCAACAGTGGCAACAAAAGGGTGAAGGCGAGAAACCTTGGACGCCTGATGCGGTGACCCAGCATACCACAGCATGGTGTAGTACACTATAGTCGTTGACATAACACCAATGAAACACCGTTCACTAGTATTACATCCCTCAGAGTGGTACAATAGAAACACATCAGGTCCAAGACATGACTATAGATTACAACTCGACTCTTTACAAAAGATCCGGAGAACACTCTAGGGTAAAGAGAGAGAAAGAACTTCTTACAAAGAAGAGCCAAAAATAATAACCTAGAAATATCTAGTAACTAAGACTAGGATCTTAACTAACAGGCTTGCCATTGCTGCTATTGCAATGCTCTACAGAAGTAGGTTTTATGGCTAGAGAATCTACTCCTATCTATTTAAGAACTTTTTCTTCACTTCAGTTGATGTATATGTTGACTTCATTGACTCTGTTGAAGATCTTGAGCTCTCGATGATGGTCTCTTAAGTAGAAGTTGATGTTGACGTCGTCTTCAATGGCTTAGAACCTAGCAAGGCTTAAAAAGGTACGGTTGAGTACAAGCGTACTCAGCAAGTTCACTAAAAAGGGGTGTATGATGCACTATCTCTACAGCCATAGACCATAGGTCGTAGGCAATGCAGGTTTTCATAAACATTTCTTCAAAGGTTGCTTTTATTCTGAAAACTATGTCTGACAACCTTCATAGGTTGACTAGAACTTCATGGAGTTCCTTTCCTGCTACGTTCATAGCTCCTTCCTAGAACAGGGAGTAACATGTCAAAATTCTTACACTCTACAGAGGTGCATCACTTTTCCCACAAGAGATCTTAGCCTTGTTGCACAACCAGGCAGCTTATTCCCATCCACAGTTCCTTGATGTGGGGCCCAATCTAAGATCCAAGCCAGTACTGCCCTCTCCGCAACCCCATAAGTCTGCACGATCCTCCAGGGCTGACTACACCTTCGTTAAGCCGCCAACTAAGGCAAGTTATAACCATGGAAAGTTCCCGAAGACTCTGTAAGCAGCTCTGACTGGTAGTCACCATCAACTATGGTGAACTCCGACCTAGACAGCTATGCACAGATAATCTAGACACCTAGCTCGTGGGGAACTAAGGGGTCCCACCCATGTGCTGGATTCTATGGAACTCCACGAGAAATCAACAGCCTCACGATAAGGTCATCTTGCCTCCATATGTAAGGGAAAAGATACAGCTGACTTTCCCGTCCCAATCCAAGTCTCATGGTTGACGCGTAATATACGATTCTAGAATTACTGGCGACATTGGTTGTTAAGTCCTAGATGATACATTATTGTACAATGGCGTTTCCACTACCAGTTATTATAGATTAACTGATCACCCTGAATCAGTAACCGATATTTCCAGTTAATTGTGAAAATAGTGTTTTCGACCTTTTTGAAATGCAGGTGATGACACAGTTGAGTTACAAGCATAGAAAATAATCAAAGGACATGAGCAAGTTGTGAACTTGCCTTTTGTGGTTGCAAGATTATGCACTCACGGTCTTCGAGATAATAGAAGATCCAAATTCTATAAATAGTATCATTGGTCCGGTAAGGACTAATGTTTAAAGAAGCAACATGCCGATGCATAAGTAATGTAATGAATTTTGTAAAATCTCGAGATAAATCCCTAGTAACGTGAATGAGTTGATTTTAAGTGACATCTTTGAGATTTGGCTATTTCTCATGTTTACTTCACAAGTAAAGATAACTACAAATAATTTAAATGTTTAACATGCAAAGTACACAAGTGAAGTATAATATCATTCTAAGGTTGAGGTGAATTGCTACTTGGTAATTATGATAGGTGGTGGGGTGATAGGTTGTTAAAAGTCAAATAACTTGTTTATAAAATTATTGTTTAAAGTGGCAAAACGAATAACCTTTGAGGAAAAGGTTTTGTTTGCCAAGGTTTAACTAATCTGTGTGGTTAACAGAATGTGATCGATGTTGTTTGTGTTGGCTCGAATTATATGAATTTGAGATGCCTTATGATTTGATTGAAATAGACAAAAGTTAACTATAAAACATAATTAAACTTTATACATTATCTACATAACTTTATGGACCAAAGTTAACTTTAAAACATTTATAGACCTAGGTGTGATGTGTTTAAAGTATTTAAAAGTTTAAAGCTTTATAATAAGCATGTTCGAGACTGTGAGATCATTCACTTTTATTATAAGTGAGGATGATTAAAATTTATTCAAATTGTTGGTTTATCTTGGGGTTAAGGTTTTAAAGAGTTTCCTAAATGTTAATAGTTTACTTTTAAGTATTATTATAAACTTTTATGGTTTTGGAAGTAGTATGTAAATGTACAAGATTTAGATTTTATATAAAATTGTGATTATTTCTTATTTAAGAATGTTCTTGAAGAATTTACGAACTAGATAATAAGTAAGGATTTATTTCTTTATAAGCTTAAAATGTGTTGGAATAATATAATTAGTATTTTTCTAGGAAAACATACTTACTTAAGATCTTAGAAGTGAATTTTATTTAATTTTAGGTGTTATACTTATTTTTGCA
The DNA here is from genome assembly GCA_916181665.1 of Avena sativa. Lineage (NCBI taxonomy): Eukaryota > Viridiplantae > Streptophyta > Magnoliopsida > Poales > Poaceae > Avena > Avena sativa. Next base: position 371,706,564 of record OV702290.1, read on the forward strand.
AAATTCCTTAAAGGATTATATATATTTAAATATTTGCTTCAAGATTTATTTGAAAACAAATTAAGTTAGTATTTTTATAAAATAGTAGACTCATTTTTATATGTAAAAATGTTTTTTATTCAATTTTATGTCTTTGTTTTATTTTATGAAATTTCTTTTAGGTCTTAATGGTATTTATATTTATTTACATTTTATTTAACTCAAATAAGCAAAGTTATACTTTTCTTACGTAGATATTATTTTTGTGATCATTTCAATATGTTATATGTATTTTTAGGATTTTTCTATATTTTCTAGGGCTAAAACAATTTCAGGGGTACTTTGATAATTTTACATTTGGTTTATTATTCCTTTTACAATATTTATTTTTTCTTTTTCTTATAAAATTACTCTGGCCCGTGGGCTGGTTAAGACCAACCCAGCCCAGTTGGGCCTGGGGTCAAACCCCACCCCAGCCCAACCCCCTCTCCTTCCTCTCACTCACACGCACGCACACGACACAACCTCGCACCCCCTTACGCGTGACTGCATCGTCACCAGCGCCGCCGCCTGCCACTCCGGCCGCCATCGACCGCATCAGCCGCGGCCGCTCGCCGACTAAGCTTCGCTCCAGGCTCTCCACCTAATCCCCGCCACCTCTACCTGCGCATGCGCCCCTACGCGCGCCCCTGGAAACCCTATCACTGCCTAGGGTTCGACCGTCGGCGTAGCTTCCTTGGTTCCAACACTTCTGGCTGCTGCTCGAGAATGACCACAACCTCTTGTCCGTCGACCTCGCCCCCTGATGCTTCTATTCGATCCCACCGACCTAGTCTTCCCCATGGTGGTGGATGTTGCGGTGCTATTATGGTGGTCGCCGGCCCTCGGTGTTGAGGCGACGAACTGGTGCTGCAAGGGCGGCTTGGCGCAGGTCGCAGCACTGCCAGTGCTCCCTGTGCCGTCGTGGCTCCGTGCTCCGGTCGCTATCGTTCCGGCATCACCTCGGTCTGCCTCCTCTTCAACTATAATGCGAGGACCCGATGTAAGTTTCCCCTTCCCTCTCTTTGATCTCATTCTTCCTCTAGCACCAATCAAGATCTAATGTTCACTCAGGTACTTGGCCTCTAGCTCTGTCCCTCATAATGATTATTCCTTGTTTAAGATAGTGCCCTATCCTAAACATTCTACATAATTTTTAGTGTGTGGCTGGTGTGGTTCATTGTCCATATCTTTTATTGGTTTCACCATATGCTGATCACTCAGTAGACTAGCATGGAATTGTTTGAATTTCAATACCTAAATTTGGGATTAGCTTCTGTGACAATATCCACAAAGGACATGTAGTAACCTAATAGAGGAATACTACCCAATTGGTCCTTGGTGTAATATCTCGAAATTGATATGTTTTAACTGGTTTCCTTTGCAGATAAAACTATTGTTGGTAAACACAAGCTGTTATTATGTTTGAATGATTCCTAGATTTCTCCTACTGGGAAAATGGTTTACCTAATGTTCTGTGATTACTAATAGCAAGTTAAATGCTCCTATAATTAGTAGATCATGTTAATTCTATGACTTGCTGATACATTGCAAATATATCTATAATTTTTGATGCTCCATGCTTAGTTTTATCCACTTTCTTGTGTTTTGTCCACACTTTGGAGTAATTTTCATATGATTTCTTGGACTAACCTATTAACAAGAGCCACAGTGCCAGCTGCCTGTTTTCTGCTATTTTTGGTTCCAAGAAAGTCAGAAAATGAATATTCTCGGAATTGGATGGGACAAAATCCAAAGTGCCTATGTTTCCGGAAGACTCCAGGAGCCAGAATACGAGACGGAGAAGAGCCAGGGGCTGGCCACACCACCCCCAGGCGTGGGCTAGGCCTGGCCGTGCCAGGGCATGGTGTGGGCCCCCAGGCACCCCCTCGGTCTCTCTCGCCTATAAGAAGCCTTCTGACCTAAAAACTCTGGGGGGTCGACTTTTTCTAGAAGGAGTTCCACTGCGCCGCCACCACCAGATTCCACGAAACAGCACCAGAAACTCTGTTCTGGTACCCTGCCGGGACGGGGAATTGGAGGAGATCATCGCCATCATCATCACCATCGCTTCTCCATCGACCATCCATATTTCCCCCATCTATGAGTGAGTAATCCCCGCTGCAGGCTATGGGGATGGTAGGGATTGGATGAGATCATTCATGTAATGGCATCAGATTGTTAGGGCATGGTGCCTAGTATCTTTTATTAGTGCTTTATGACTTTGTTGCGACTTGTTGTGCTTAATGCTTGTCACTAGGGCCCGAGTGCCATGATTTCAGATCTGAACATGTTATTGATTCATTATGATAGTATTGTTTTTGGTCTTATCTACAAGTTGTACACACACGTTGTCGTCCGGAATCAATGGCCCGGAAGTGACAGAAATCGGGATAACCGGAGGGAATGGCTTTGATGTGAGGATCACATGTGTTCACGGAGTGTTAATGCTTTGCTCCGGTGCTCTATTAAAAGGAGCACCTTAATTTCCAGTAGTTCCCTTGAGGCCCCGCTGCAAACGGGCTGGCAGGACAAAAGATTTTGTGCAAGTTCTCATTGCGAGCACGTATGACTATATATGGAACACATGCCTAGGATTATCTAGTACTGGGATGCTTTATCTTATTTATTTACAATTGCCCTATATTCTGATTGCTATGTGAATTGTCTTGTCCATGCAACGCCCGTCCATCCATCCCTATGCCTACCGCACTCGAATCCCACTGTTTACTGCTATTGTTACTGCTGTCTTTGCTTTACTACTGCTGTTACTTTGCTATTCCTACTACAAAACTATTTCTACTGATAAACTGCTGTGAGCAAGATTGTTTCCAGGTGCAGCTAAATTGACAACTCAGTTGTTAAGGCTTATAAATATTCTTTGGCTCCCCTTGTGTAAAATCAATAAATTGGGTTTTACTTCCCTCGAAAATACTGCGATACACCCCCTATACTTGTGGGTCATCAAGACTATTTTCTGGCGCTGTTGCCGGGGAGCATAGCTTTATTTATCAAGTCCACTTGGAATCACTATTGTTCAAGCTAAGTTTATTTTCACCTTGTTTGCTTGTTTCTTTATCAAAAATACAAAAAAAAGTAGTTCCTACTCTAGTTGTTATTTTCGTTGGTCTATTATTGTCTTGCTTTATCATGCTTGTTGTCAATGGTTGGTTTCTTTGAAACTGAATCTTATTGGCAAGGTGGGTTCACGGAAGATCAAAAATATTATTATAAGGAACACCGCTTGTCACAAAAAGGGAAACACTTATGGGAACAAATTGATAAATTGTATACCATTGCTAGAAACGTGTGCTCTACTTATAATGTTACTTATTGCTGTGATAAATCTTGTTGTAGAAAGAGGTATAAACACCTCCCTTTTCAATGTGAGTATAATGATAATGATACCATATCTTCTTATGCTAAAAGAATTTATGACTTTTATGATGCGGAACAAATTGAAGAATTTATTGCTTGGAAGGGTGCTTTTGAACTTGCTAGTTTGCTTGAAAATATTGATGATTCACCTTACAAATATGAGGTTTATGGTATACTTAAATTTTGCTTTGATAATTACAAGGACGAAAATGGCTATATTCTTGAATATTTTAATAGATGCTTTCCACAAATGGAAGAGACTAATGCTTTGCAGGATACTATGGAAGAAGAAATTGATGAACCTGAGATCTCATTAGAGGAAAAAGAGGAGGAGAGTGATGAACAAAAGGAGGAAGAATAGATTAGCTACCCATGCCTACCTTCTAATGAGAGTAACTCTTTATCCCTTACATTATTTGATTGTCCCCCATGCTTACTAAAGGAGAATGAATGTTATGTTCCTGAGGTTTCTTTTGAAAATGTTTATAATAAAGCTCTAGTGCTTGTAGATCATGAAGAGCATGCTTTATGTGATAGTTATATTGTGAGTTTATTCATGAGGCTACTGAAAATTATTATGAGAGAGGAAAATATGGTTGTAGAAGTTTTCATGGTATTGAAACACCGCTCTATGTGCTGAAAGTTTTGAAGTTACTCTTGTTTTATCTTCCTATGCATGTCACTTTGTTCTTTGCGAATTTATTTGCATACATGATTCCTATGCATAGGAAGTGGGTTAGACTTAAATGTATTTTGAATTTGCTTCTTGATGCTCTCTTTTACTTCAATTCATATTTCTTATGTGAGCATCCTATCAAACTTTTATGCCTGAAGATGATAATATGTCTATTATTCTTGGGAGACCTTTTCTTAAATACTGCAAGAGCTGTTATTAATTGTAATCAAGGGAAGGTGTCCTTCAATGTTAATGACAAGGAACACACTGTCTATTTCCCCAAGAAGATTGAAAGGACTTATGGTTTGAATTCAATTGAACATGTTGAGGGCATTCAAGTTGGAGAAATATATTGTCCCATACCAAGAGAAAAATTTGAAACTATTATGATTGGGACCATTGCTATCAAGGTTGAGGTAACATAATCATTAGTGGAATACAAAGTTTTGTCTCATATGAAATTGTTTTGGTAACAAGACCTGATCAACCTTGTTAACAAAAGGATTTCATTGAACAAAACAATGTTTTCACCATGATTATCTCCGGTTACTTCTATTCTATCCATTTTAGTTTTTGCTTATGCCTAACTTAAAGGCGTTAAAGAAAAGTACTTATTAGGAGATAACCCAAAAGTTTTAGATGAGTCTTGGAAGTTATTAATTCAGTAATAACCACTCCTTATCCTTTTTATTTGCTTTTTGTGCCAAGAGTAACCTCTAATGAGAGAGAAGTAATGATTGGGAAAGTTGCTGTCCCGAAACAGATTTCTGTGCTTCACCGTAAAAATTCGTGTAAAATCTCTGAACGTATTTTTGAGGCGCGAATTTTTGTGCTTCTGACCCAGGTTGTTATCTAACTTTCATTAGTTCAACACTTTTTGATTTGAGCAACGGAAGGTCTTCGAAAAAATTCGTATTTACCTGCTGGTCTGTTTTGACAGATTTCTGCCATTTTCTGCATTTGCTTCTTGTTGGTTCCTTTTTGAGTTCTTTTGGGGAATTGAGATTTTTGAGGAAAGTGCTACAGTAGATAGTGTTCTAATGGAAGTTTATTTGGTGTTAAAACTGAACCTTAAGACTTATTTATCTTGAGTGCACTAATGTTGCTAATAAAGATTGTGTGAAGTTTTGTATGAAGGAAAAATTTCAGGCGTATGGAAGGAATGAGTAATGAGATGAAGGATGGACTAAAGCTCAAGCTTGGGTATGCCACGCGTGTCACCCCAAGAAATACCCAAGAATTACAAGCGTCAAAGCTTGGGGATGCCCAAGACACCCCCTTCTTCATCAATAAAAATCCCATGTTTCTTCCAAACGCTTCATTTTTATTGTTTCATGCATAGTTGTGTTGTTCTTGGAGCGTCTTCTTTTTCATTTTCGTTTTGGTTTTTCGTTTTCTTGGTTTGCTTAGTTTGCTTAATAAATTGGTTGGACCCCCTCTTTCATACATTGGTGTTCAAATAGTTTGGTTTGGTTTGGTTTGGAAAAGAGTAGGAAAGCTCATGCTTAAGTGGTAAAGAGAGCTTGTTTTTGACTGTGGCCTATGCTTTGTCATGCCATGATTGATATTGTTTTGGCTTTATACTTAGTATTCTTTGTTGTAGCATGACTTGTTATAAACAATTGAGATTGCTTAATGTGCCGTGGATGAATCATGTGTTGTTTTAGCATATTAAAGCATAGTATAGTGGTATTCTCCTTTGATGCTTTATTTGGGTTGACTTGGCACATGCTCACACCATGTTATGACTATCCCAAGTCACCATAAGACTTTATGATCCTTTAGTTTTCAACTTGTAGTATCACTTTATGCTTTGATCAATGATGTTTTGTCGCTCTGCATGATTCTGGCCATTATTGCTCTCTCGTTTGTCGCTCCCTTACTACTGCTAGCCTTCACTTACACTGAGTGTGTTTTACTCATGTTTCCAATCCCCTAAAAACCAAATATTGCCAAAGTGTCCACCATACCTACCTATTAGCATCATTTGCTACTTCTGTGCATATTCAATATGCCTTGTTTTCTTCCGAATAAAATGTTTGCTTGTTATGAGAAAGTTAGTTAGTAAAGCTCTCACGAACTTGATGGCACACTTTATTTTCTTGCATTTAATAAAACTGAACCATTGCATCCTTCTTTGTTGCGTATATGCTTGCGCTTTATAAGTTAAAGTTAGCAGAACCATGTTTCATGGGGAACGTTTTCAACATTTCATTGGTACTTAGTACCTCGTTGATATCATATTCTTTTGCTTATGGATCCCGGCGGTGTGAAATAAAAGTGGAACTTGTAAGATCATGGAGTTTGTATGTATGTTAGAGAAACGCCTGGGCCGCTAGCCTAAGCCATGCCTAATCATGGTGGAAACTTGCAGCATAACCATAATGAGCATTCTATGAAGCATCCTCAATAAAAATCTATGCACATAGTAAATAAAAAGATCGCTGAGATGCTCATTGTCTGCTTGCCTTGTCATTTTGATTATGGGATAGCTCCTGTATCATGTGCAAGGGGTACCCCATTGGCGGTTCTCTATGATACGTATATACTTACAATGACAAGAGCTTACTCGTGACTGAAGTTGAGTAGCATGAGGATCAGTCTTCGTAAGTAAGGGGCATGAGACTTCGATTTATAACTTGTCAAGCATATCCTCTTAGTTGTGTCACTTTAACCTTAACCATTTAAAGATGCTTATGATAGGGGCAATGAGAGCTCAAAGCTAATGAGTACCATACTTTCAACATTTGGAAGCCTTTCAAACTTTTCAAAACCTGTTCATTTCCTTGTTGAGTCTCCACACATTCTATGAGCACTTTCTTGAGAGCATAGTGGCCATTCTTAGTTCTATGTGCATTGTCCCAAGACTAGCTGATTGATGCATAACTTGATATTTCTTGTTTTAAACTATTTGTATCTAGTCAGTCTTGTAAAACTTTGAAGGTGTCCTATGCATTTATGTTTGCCACTCTATGAGGGACAAGCTGAATGCCACTATGCTATATTTTCTTTATGTGAAACAAACAAACGTCTTGCAAAGCATTGTTATTCATGAATCTTTTGTTTGTGCCTTTTTATGTTGCATCATAGTTTCTTTGTTCTTATTGCTAGAACTTTGTCTTTCATGTTATGATTGAAGTACTATGATCCCAGTTTTGAATGTTTTACAAATGCTTTGATCAAGTTCATGATGGTGCATGTCACCTCAAAAATTATTCTTTCTTTTTATCACTTACCTACTCGAGGACGAGTAGGAGTTATACATTGCAAATGTATCTATAATTTTTGATGCTCCATGCTTGGTTTTATCCACTTTCTTGTGTTTTGTCCACACTTTGGAGTACTTTTCATATGAGTTCTTGGACTAACCTATTAACAAGAGCCACAGTGCCAGCTGCCTGTTTTCTGCTGTTTTTGGTTCCAGGAAAGTCAGAAAATCAATATTCTCGGAATTGGACGGGACAAAAGCCAAAGTGCCTATTTTTCCAGAAGACTCCAGGAGCCAGAATACGAGACGGAGAAGAGCCAAGGGCTGGCCACACCACCCCCAGGCGCGGGCTGGGCCTGGCCGCGCCAGGCCATGGTGTGGCCCCCCCAGGCACCCCCTCGGTCTCCCTCTTCACCTATAAGAAGCCTTCTAACCTAAAAACTCTGGGGGGTTCGACGTTTTTCCAGAAGGAGTTCCGCTCCGCCGCCACCACCAGATTCCACGAAACAGCACCAGAAACTCCGTTCTGGCACCCTGCCGGGACGGGGAATTGGAGGAGATCATCGCCATCGTCATCACCATCGCTTCTCCATAGACCATCCATGTTTCCCCCATCTATGAGTGAGTAATCCCCCGCTGTAGGCTATGGGGATGGTAGGGATTGGATGAGATCGTTCATGTAATGGCATCAGATTGTTAGGGCATGGTGCCTAGTATCTTTTATTAGTGCTTTATGACTTTGTTGTGACTTGTTGTGCTTAATGCTTGTCACTAGGGCCCGAGTGCCATGATTTCAGATCTGAACATGTTATTGATTCATTATGATAGTATTGTTTTTGGTCTTATCAACAAGTTGTATACACACGTTGTCATCCGGAACCAATGGCCTTGAAGTGACAGAAATCGGGATAACCGGAGGGAATGGCTTTGATGTGAGGATCACATGTGTTCATGGAGTGTTAATGCTTTGCTCCGGTGCTCTATTAAAAGGAGCACCTTAATTGCCAGTAGTTCCCTTGAGGCCCCGCTGCAAACGGGCTGGCAGGACAAAAGATGTTGTGCAAGTTCTCATTGCGAGCATGTATGACTATATATGGAACATATGCCTAGGATTATCTAGTACTAGGATGCTTTATCTTATTTATCTGCAATTGCCCTATGTTCTGATTGCTATGTGAATTGTCTTATCCATGCAACGCCCGTCAATCCATCCCTATGCCTACCGCACTCGAATCCCACTGTTTACTGCTATTGTTACTGCTGTCTTTGCTTTACTACTGTTGTTACTTTGCTATTCCTACTACAAAACTGTTGCTACTGATAAACTGCTGTGAGCAAGATTGTTTCCAGGTGCAGCTGAATTGACAACTCAGTTGTTAAGGCTTATAAATATTCTTTGGCTCCCTTTGTGTCGAATCAATAAATTGGGTTTCACTTCCCTCGAAAATACTGCGATACACCCCCTATACTTGTGGGTCATCACTTGCCTTTGCTAGATGTATCTTACCACCACATTTCATGATGCAACTGATATTGAAACTGGTATTCTATAAATGAGAACTACTAGGTATCTATTAATGATTCCTAAACCTAAGATATAGGAAGATGATTGAAATTTATTTAAGTGTAATGTTGTTATCTCTGAAAATAAAGCCTTTGTGGTGTAACATACCACTGTGGTGCCTTCCTAAGGAAGTGTGCATAGTGGTAGAGTATTACAGAACCAGTTGTTGTTTTATCTAAAATGAAATTAATGCTACTGATGTCTTCAACTGAAGCTTTGATCTGGGTAATGACATATGCCAATATTGTCTTCCTTTTCTTTGACCATGTCCCTATGATGATCCCTATTTGTAAGCTAGGGAAATGATTTATCCTCTTCTTAGAAGGGGTTTCCTTGAGATTTATTTACTTGTTCATTAAACAAGTAGCATTTAGAGGGAGAATTCCCTAATGAGGAATTCCTTCTAGTGAGCTTAGATTAATGTGAAACCTCCATAAAGATGGTACACAAAATCTATGACTTGCAAGATATGTCTTTTCTAAGTGTGAATATATGAGTCAGACTTGTAGTAGTTGGATAATGGGATTTGCATGTTTTATGTGGAGCCTTGCCAGTGATGCCTGGACTAAGGCAAGGTTCTTTTCATCAGAATAGGTATTAATATTGTCCCTTTTTTACCCAATGATGATCCTTACACCCAGTTGCAAGCAGATCTGAGGTCTTTCCCTCCTCCATAACTTATTCCTAATATATGGAACAAGAGCAGATGCTAAGGAATAATGTTGGTAGTCAACCTTTGGTTGTTGAGTTATTGCTGCTGCTGGGCTGGTATTGACCTTGATCAGATATAATGATTGCTTTAGTCCCTACCGTGGTGCCTCCAATTTTTGGAGTGTGCACAGTAGGTGGCTGGGCTAGCTTACTTACTGCTTAAAGCTGAATTGCGAACATGTTTGCATAATAGTGGTGGATGTGGAGATCTGGCCAGTGATGCATAGGATGAGGCCCGAATTTGTCATTAAGAACAGATGCTATAGTTGTCCCACAAAGCTCTAGGATGAACTGGGCATAACACCACTATGCTAAACTGAGAGCTCTCTCACCCCCAAAACCATTTTCTATTGCAACTAGTAAGAACAGATTCCAGGTCTAATTTATTACTTTCTGATGTGTGGTCTTTGTATTGTACCTTGGCTTCTTATTCTACTTGCCATTAGATTGAGAATCTTCTGAGGGGTATCTGCTCCTCCTGGTATTGTTGTGTTACCCTTGATCAGCTTGTTCATGAAATTCTTGTTCAGCTACTACTGCTCTGGTGGCTTTCTCCCTTTTGCCTTCACCCCTCAACTCCTGCTGCGGACTCCATCTTATTCTCCTGGTAACTGGATATGCCTTTTCTTCCTTCTAATAATTCATAGGATTGGTAGTGGTTTCCTTGAAAAAATTAGTGTTCTTAACTATAGTAAACTGAGGACTGGAGATGATTTGGTTTGAGGGTCTAAGTGAAGTGTTCTTGTGTTTCAGTAAAGAACTATGGCGAGGTGGTACTTGGTTGTGAAAAAATGAGCAGGGAGAGAAGGCTACGACTCTCTCTTCTTATCCACCCATTCTTGGACTACTTCCTTGTGTTGACAGCACACGACATGCAATCAGGTGCGTGTGTTGTGTGCTTGCTTGCTTCAGCGATGTCTGGATGGGATCAAGTAAATCCTAGATATTTTGGTGACTTTTTACCTTTTTATGATCTACTTGCTCGATGAAACTTGCCCCTCAACCTATTGCTAGTGATGCTGTGCTGAGGCAAACTATGCACTGATAAGAACGGATTCACACATTGGTGAAAGTTGCCCCCTATAAGATTAGCTCAGTGATGAAATGATTATAGTGCATTACACTAATCATTCTAAGAGCAATCCAATCTTTAACACCTACAATTTTATTTTGTTGTGTTATGTAGGGACAAAAGAGTAAGAAAAGAAATGAAAGGATTCGATTGGAATTTATCTTAGGTTTTACTTTATTCTTTTGTAATTTTCTTATTCCTCTGTAAAAGACATTGTAATATATATTGTTTTGTAATAAAGAATTCTTTTAGTTATTTCATTTTTGTAATTCCTTTTTCTATTTATTTGTTTCCTATAATTTACTTTTATTCTTTTATTGTAAAGGAACCATAATACTATATGTATAAATATAATAATAAAGATTATCATTTTCCATTATTAAGTCTTGTATATTATTCATATTGTTTATTCATTGTAATATTTATATAACATTAATGAATTCAATAACTCATTTATTTAGTTTTAACCAATTTCAAATTTCTTTTGAATTCAAGTAAATCATTTGAATCTATGAATTAAAAATGATTCCCCCAAAACACAATGATACAGTAGAGGTCATGTCGAATTCCATAACACTTGCGCCGATGTTTCCATCAGAACAAGAGAGATCTCGATCACTCTGTAGCCTCTTTAGTTTTGCGCGAAAATTCCCCAAATTTTCTTATGCATGAATGCAATGCACACACCTATGTTTAGCTTATTTCTAAGCTCTAATGCTGGGGTGTTACAGACTCTCTCCCTTAAAATAAACTTCGTCCCTGAAGTTCGTACTCTCTTACATTTTGGAATGAGAAGTTGACTTGTATTGATCATGCCATTTCTCAAATTCCATTGTGATTACAATTGGGGATAATTGTGGTATCCCGTATTTAAATATTTTTCCTTAAATTCTCTTCCTACTTGGCAATTTCCGTCCGTCGTTTCCAATATGTAGCATACTCCTTCTACTACAACCCCTTGGGTTACGTCTTCAAAGTTCTACTTAGGATTGGTTTGGGACACATTTAGTCCATTCCAATCGGGCTTTCCTACTACTTTACACTAGACTTATTTTGGTAGGCTCTCCTCCTTCTTAAGGAAAACTTACCAGCTGTTTCCCCTTTATAACCAGTCCACTAGGGTTAAGCAGTTATATCTCCTTCAACCTTTCATCCGGACATACTCTATAGAGCACTCTTATAGAGATGATTTCTTATAACCTTACGAGAATAAGGCTTAATCTCATCATACATTTGTACTTCTCCAACCTTTAGTCAGAAAGTTAGACAGCAACAATTCAGTGTTTCTGGTTTACTCTCCCCCTTGGGATTTCCTAATGGTCTCTAAACTTCATGAATAATATCCATTATCTCAATAGTAGGATATTGGTCTTTGTCTAGCTTATATATTGCTTATATAAGGTCTCATGAAAGAATCTACAGTACACCCACATAGTTGTGGATCTCCGAGATGAATCTTCTAACATTACTTGACTTACTCTTAACCTTCTAGACATTTTCACTTTAGTAAGCCCGATTTCACGAAGCATCTCGAAAGACGATCTTTAATTTCATACTTCTTTAGTCTTAAGCTAACTTAGGCCAAGTTTTATACTCTTTAAATTACACATAGCTTATCTACTTCGCTACACTACTAGGATACCGGCTACGGATACCAGCTAATACTAGCTGCGGATACCAACTACAGATACTAGCTGCGGATCCTCCTAGGTGTATGGATTACCCTACGGTTTTTGACTTCTTACTGGCATCCTCTCTGAGTTTTTCAGAGCTTGAATACCAGCTACGGTTTCCAAACTTCTTCTTTGCACTGATTCATGATACTTCCATGAACCTGGTACAACTACTTCATTAGCTTCTTAGGAACATCATCTATCTTAAGTGAACTTAAGTTCATTCCTTCATGTTGCTCTACACCTTTGCTGCACTAATATTCCATCTTGTTGCCAACTCAAAATAAGTTGGAATTGATCCATTCTTCAAAATAGTGTTGCTACTCCTTATATTTGGCTTCCTTCTTCATGCAAGTCTTCATCTTGATCTTCGAAACTCGTCACTCCCTTACACGAATTCCCTTTCTATCTAGGTCTATAACATCAAGTAATAACTTGATGATGCAACATGCATTTGCACATCAAGTCAAACTTCATGCACAGATCTAGTCAATCAAGAAGATGCAATAAAAAACAAAAATCCAAATGTGGTACATATAACACACATCATTCTAAGCCCGGAATATATTAGTTGAGTATAATACCTCTAGAATTCAGGCTTAGCTGTGTAGTATATGACACCTCCTATTATAGGTTTACATCGTGATACTTAGCACTTAAGGGTTAAACTACTCTTTGTCTCATTATTTACCCAAATCGCTTAGGTGCAATAGGATAATTTTGAGCAAAGTGGCCTCACTTTGGTTCTAACTAACCACTTACCTTTCTTGTGGGACTACTAAAAATTACCAATTTTTCCATTCTATCATAAACTATCCTCACATGATCTCTCAAAACTACTAACAAAACTGAAGTTACTACCTTAATCCCAAAATTATTGTAATGTTATAATATCTATGACTTCTATCATAGACCTACACTGTTCTATACTTTTTGTTATTACAAGATTAGTTACTGAATACTTCTCCTAATTACAAACTTATCATGGCCTCGGAGATATTCTCACCACGAACTTGTCCAGATTTATCTAGTCATCATGATTAAAGAGCTAATTTCACCATGACGACACTTCTTCTTGGCTTACTATTAACGTTTTTTTTACAAAATTATACTTCATCACATGGAATTATCAAGTGGATGCCACGTGATTTACTTCCATTTGTATCTATACATACTCGATGGTCTACCTTATATGGTATAGTGATATCAACTAATGGTAAGATTCTACTACTTTACAGGGATTCTAACTATAGACTCCATCACTAATACTACTCCACCTCACATCCTAATCCTAGTCGTAATCTTCTTTGATATTTTATCTTACTTTAGATATCTTAGTGGTGTTATACCTATTTAGAGGAACACTCAAATGACAATTATCTAGAGAATACACGTAACTAATCCTTAAGAAAGATGATAAAAACATCCAACTTAAGTGTGACAAAATTATCCTCAAGTGGATATTCATCAAAAGTTTTGGTTTAGATAAGATGGCTCCTATAGTCACTATCCAACCTATAGATCTTCCTAAAAGGGTTTTAATCCTAAGGTCAAAGCATATGCTCTGATACCAGTTGCAGTGACCCAGCATACCACTGCATGATGTAGTACACTATAGTCGTTAACATAACAACAATGAGCCACCATTCACTAGTATTACATCCCTCAGAGTGGTACAACAGAAACACAGCAGGTCCAAGACATGACTATAGATTACAACTCGACTCTTTACAAAAGATCTAGAGAACACTCTAGGTTAAAGAGAGATAAAGAACTTCTTACAAAGAAGAACCAGAAATAATAACCTAGAAATATCTAGTAACTAAGACTAGCATCTTAACTAACAGGCTTGCCATTGCTGCTATTGCAATGCTCTACAGAAGTAGGTTTTATGGCTAGAGAATCTACTCCTATCTATTTAAGAACTTTTTCTTCACTTCAGTTGATGTATATGTTGACTTCATTGACTCTGTTGAAGATCTTGAGCTGTTGATGATGGTTTCTTGAGCAGAAGTTGATGTTGACGTTGTCTTGAACGGCTTAGAACCTAGCAAGGGTTAAGAAGGTATGGTTGAGTATGAGCGTACTCAGCAAGTTCACTAAAAACGAGTGTATGATGCACTATCTCTACAGCCATAGACCATAGGTCATAGGCAATGCAGGTTTTCGTAAACATTTGTTCAAAGGTTGCTTTTATTCTGAAAACTATGTCCGACAGCCTTCACAGGTTGACCAAAACTTCATGGAGTTCCTTTCCTGCTGCGTTCGTAGCTCCTTCCCGGAACGGGGAGTAACATGTCACAATTCTTACACTCTGCAGAGGTGCGTCACTTTTCCCACAAGACACCTTAGCCTTGTTGCACAACCGGGCAGCTTATTCCCATCCACAATTCCTTGATGTGGGGCCTAGTCTAAGATCCAAGCCAGTACTGCCCTCTCCGCAACCCCATATGTCTGCACGATCCTCCAGGGCTGACTACACCTCCGTTAAGCCGCCAACTAGGGCAAGCTATAACCATGGAAAGTTCCCGAAGACTCTGTAAGCAGCTCTTACTGGCGGTCACCATCAACTATGGTGAACTCCGACCCAGACAGCTATGCACAGATAATCTAGACACGTAGCTCGTGGGGAACTAAGGGGTCCCACCCATGTGCTGGATTCTCTGGAACTCCATGAGAAATCAACAGCCTCACGATAAGGTCATCTTGCCACCATATGAAAGGGAAAAGATACAGCTGACTTTCCCGTCCCATTCCAAGTCTCATGGTTAACGCGTAATATACGGCGCTAGAATCACTAGCGATATTGGTTGTTAAGTCCTACATGATACATTACTATACAATGGCGTTTCCACTGCCAGTTATTATAGATTAACTGATCACCCTGGATCAGTAACCGATATTTCCAGTTAATTGTGAAAATAGTGTTTTCGACCTTTTTGAAATGCAGGTGATGACACAGTTGAGTTACAAGCATAGAAAATAATCAAAGGACATGAGAAAGTTGTGAACTTGCCTTTTGTGGTTGCAAGATTATGCACTCACGGTCTTTGAGATAATAGAAGATCCAAATTCTATAAATAACATCATTGGTCCGGTAAGGACTAATGTTTAAAGAAGCAATATGCCGATGCATAAGTAATGTAATGCATTTTGTAAAATCCCGAGATAAATCCCTAGTAACATGAATGAGTTGATTTTAAGTGACATCTTTGAGATTTGGCTATTTCTCATGTTTACTTCACAAGTAAAGATAACTACAAATAATTTAAATGTTTAACATGCAAAGTACACAAGTGAAGTATAATATCATTCTAAGGTTGAGGTGAATTGTTACTTGGTAATTATGATAGGTGTTAGGGTGATAGGTTGTTAAAAGTTAAATAACTTGTTTATAAAATTATTGTTTAAAGTGGCAAAACGAATAACCTTTGAGGAAAAGGTTTCTTTGCCAAGGTTTAACTAATCTGTGTGGTTAACAGAATGTGATCGATGTTGTTTGTGTTGGCTCGAATTATATGAATTTGAGATGCCTTATGATTTGATTGAAATAGACAAAAGTTAACTATAAAACATAATTAAACTTTATACATTATCTACATAACTTTATGGACCAAAGTTAACTTTAAAACATAAATAGACCTAGGTGTGATGTGTTTAAAGTATTTAAAAGTTTAAAGCTTTATAATAAGCATGTTCAAGACTGTGAGATCATTCACTTTTATTATAAGGTAGGATGATTAAAATTTACTCAAATTGTTGGTTTATCTTGGGGTTAAGGTTTTAAAGAGTGTCCTAAATGTTAATAGTTTACTTTTAAGTAGACTTTTATGGTTTTGGAAGTAGTATGTAAATGTACAAGATTTAGAGTTTTATATAAAATTGTGATTATTTCTTATTTAAGAATGTTCTTGAAGAATTTACGAACTAGATAATAAGTAAGGATTTATTTCTTAATAAGCTTAAAATGTGTTGGAATAATATAATTAGTATTTTTCTAGGAAAACATACTTACTTAAGATCTTAGAAGTGAATTTTATTTAATTTTAGGTGTTATACTTATTTTTACAAAATTCCTTAAAGGATTATATATTTAAATATTTGCTTCAAGATTTATTTGAAAACAAATTAAGTTAGTATTTTTATAAAATAGTAGACTTATTTTTATATGTAAAAATGATTTTTATTCAATTTTATGTCTTTGTTTTATTTTATGAAATTTCTTTTAGGTCTTAATGGTATTAATATTTATTTACATTTTATTTAACTCAAATAAGCAAAGTTATACTTTTCTTAGGTAGATATTATTTTTGTGATCATTTCAATATGTTATATGTATTTTTAGGATTTTTCTATATTTTTCTAGGGCTAAAACAATTTCAGGGGTACTTTGATAATTTTACATTTGGTTTATTATTCCTTTTACAATATTTATTTTTTCTTTTTCTTATAAAATTATTCTGGCCCGTGGGCTGGTTAAGACCAACCCGGCCAAGTTGGGCCTAGGGTCAAACCCCACCCCAGCCCAACCTCCTCTCCTTCCTCTCACTCACACGCACGCACACGACACAGCCTCGCACCCCCCTTACGCACGATTGCATCGTCGCCAGCGCCGCCGCCTGCCAATCCGGCCGCAATCGACCGCATCAGCCGCGGCCGCTCGCCGACTAAGCTTTTCTCTAGGCTCTCCACCTAATCCCTACCACCTCTACCTGCGCCTGCGCCCCTACGCATGTCCCTGGAAACCCTATCCCTGCCTAGGGTTCGACCGCCGGCATAGCTTCCTTGGTTCCAACACCTCTGGCTGCTGCTCGAGAACGACCACAACCTCTTGTCCGTCGACCTCGCCCCCTGATGCTTCTATTCGATCCCGCCGACCTGGTCTTTCCCATGGTGGTGGATGTTGCGGTGCTATTATGGTGGTCGCCGGCCCTCGGTGTTGAGGCGATGAACTGGTGCTGCAAGGGCGGCTTGGCGCAGGTCGCAGCACTGCCAGTGCTCCCTGTGCCGCCACGGCTCCGTGCTCCGGTCGCTGTCGTTCCGGCATCACCTTGGTCTGCCTCCTCTTTAACTATAATGCGAGGACCCAAGGAAAGTTTCCCCTTCCCTCTCTTTGATCTCATTCTTCCTCTAGCACCAATCAAGATCTAATGTTCACTCTGATAATTGGCCTCTAGCTCTGTCCCTCATAATGATTATTCCTTGTTTAAGATAGTGCCCTATCCTAAACATTCTACATAATTTTTAGTGTGTGGCTGGTGTGGTTCATTGTCCATATCTTTTATTGGTTTCAGCATATGCTGATCGCTGAGTAGACTAGCATGGAATTGTTTGAATTTCAATACCTAAATTTGGGATTAGCTTCTGTGACAATATCCACAAAGGACATGTAGTAACCTAATAGAGGAATACTACCCAATTGGTCCTTGGTGTAATATCTCGAAATTGATATGTTTTAACTAGTTTCCTTTGCAGATAAAACTATTGTTGGTAAACACAAAATGTTATTATGTTTGAATGATTCCTAGATTTCTCCTACTGGGAAAATGGTTTACCTAATGTTCTGTGATTACTAATAGCAAGTTAACTTCTCTTGTAATTAGTAGATCATGTTAATTCCATGACTTGCCTTTGCTGGATGTATCTTACCACCACATTTCATGATGCAACTGATACTGAAACTGGTATTCTATAAATGAGAACTACCAGGTATCTATTAATGATTCCTAAACCTAAGATATAGGAAGATGATTGAAATTTATTTAAGTGTAATGTTGTTTTCTCTGAAAATAAAGCCTTTGTGGTGTAACATACCACTATGGTGCCTTCCTAAGGAAGTGTGCACAGTGGTAGAGTATTACAGAACCAGTTGTTGTTTTATCTAAAATCAAATTAATGCTACTGATGTCTTCAACTGAAGCTTTGATCTGGGTAATAACATATGCCAATATTGTCTTCCTTTTCTTTGACCATGTCCCTATGATGATCCCTATTTGTAAGCTAGGGAAATGATTTATCCTCTTCTTAGAAGGGGTTTCCTTGAGATTTATTTACTTGTTCATTAAACAAGTAGAATTTAGAGGGAGAATTCCCTAATGAGGAATCCTTCTACTGAGCTTAGATTAATGTGAAACCTCCATAAAGATGGTACACAAAATCTATGACTTGCAAGATATGTCTTTCCTAAGTGTGAATACATGAATCAGACTTGTATTAGTTGGATAATGGGATTTGCATGTTTTATGTGGAGCCTTGCTATCAATGCCTGGACTGAGGCAAGGTTCTTTTCATCAGAACAGGTATTAATATTGTCCCTTTTTTACCCAATGATGATCCTTGCACCCAGTTGCAAGCAGATCTGAGGTCTTTCCCTCCTCCATAACTTATTCCTAATATATGGAATAAGAGCAGATGATAAGGAATAATGTTGGTCATCAACCTTTGGTTGCTGAGTTTTTGCTGCTGCTGGGCTGGTATTGACCTTGATCAGATATAATGATTTCTTTAGTCCCTACCATGGTGCCTCCAATTTTTGGAGTGTGCAAAGTAGGTGGCTGGGCTAGCATACTTGCTGCTTAAAGCTGAATTGCAAACATGTTTGCATAATAGTGGTGGATGTGGAGATCTGGCCAGTGATGCACAGGCTGAGGCCCGAATTTGTCATTAAGAACAGATGCTATAGTTGTCCCACAAAGCTCTAGGATGAACTGGGCATAGGACCACTATGCTAAACTGAGAGCTCTCTCACCCCCAAAACCATTTTCTATTGCAACTAGTAAGAACACATTCCAGGTCTAATTTATTACCTGCAGATGTGTGGCCTTTGTATCGTACCTTGGCTTATTATTCTACTTGCCATT
This sequence comes from Avena sativa, assembly GCA_916181665.1. Classification (NCBI taxonomy): domain Eukaryota; kingdom Viridiplantae; phylum Streptophyta; class Magnoliopsida; order Poales; family Poaceae; genus Avena; species Avena sativa. Next base: position 371,725,724 of record OV702290.1, read on the forward strand.
AGATTGAGAATCTTCTGAGGGGTATCTGCTCCTCCTGGTATTGTTGTGTTACCCTTGATCACCTTGTTCATGAAATTCTTGTTCAACTACTACTGCTCTGGTGGCTTTCTCCCTTTTGCCTTCACCCCTCAACTCCTGCTGCAGACTCCATCTTATTCTCCTGGTAACCGGATATGCCTTTGCTTCCTTCTAATAATTCATAGGATTGGTAGTGGTTTCCTTGGAAAAATTAGTGTTCTTAACTATAGTAAATTGAGGACTGGAGATGATTTGGTTTGAGGGTCTAAGTGAAGTGTTCTTGTGTTTCAGTAAAGAACTATGGTGAGGTGGTACTTGGTTGTGAAAAAATGAGCAGGGAGAGAAGGCTACGGCTCTCTCTTCTTATTCACCTATTCTTGGACTACTTCCTTGTGTTGACAGCACACGACATGCAATCAGGTGCGTGTGCTGTGTGCTTGCTTGCTTCAGCGATGTCTGGATGAGATCAAGTAAATCCTAGATATTTTGGTGACTTTTTACCTTTTTATGATCTACTTGCCCGGTGAAACTTTCCCCTCAACCTATTGCTAGTGATGCTGTGCTGAGGCAAACTATGCACTGATAAGAACGGATTCACACATTGGTGAAAGTTGCCCCCTATAAGATTAGCTTAGTGATGAAATGATTATAGTGCATTACACTAATCATTCTGAGAGCAATCCAATCTTTAACACCTACAATTTTATTTTGTTGTGTTATGTAGGGACAAAAGAGTAAGAAAAGAAATGAAAGGATTCGATTGGAATTTATCTTAGGTTTTACTTTATTCTTTTGTAATTTGCTTATTCCTCTGTAAAAGACATTGTAATATATATTGTTTTGTAATAAAGAATTCTTTTAGTTATTTCATTTCTATAATTCCTTTTTCTATTTATTTGTTTCCTATAATTTACTTTTATTCTTTTATTATAAAGGAACCATAATACTATATGTATAAATATAATAATAAAGATTATCCTTTTCCATTATTAAGTCTTGTATATTATTCATATTGTTTATTCATTGTAATATTTATATAACATTAATGAATTCAATAACTCGTTTATTTATTTTTAACCAATTTCAAATTTCTTTTGAATTCAAGTAAATCATTTGAATCTATGAATTTAAAATGATTCCCCCAAAACACAAGGATACAGTAGAGGTCATGTCGAATTCCATAGCACTTGCGCCGATGTTTCCATCAGAACAAGAGAGATCTCGATCACTCTGTAGCCTCTTTAGTTTTGCGCGAAAATTCCCCAAATTTTCTTATGCATGAATGCAATACACACACGTGTGTTCAACTTATTTCTAAGCTCTAATGCTGGGGTGTTACACCTGAACAGAAGAAACAGTGGAAAGAAAGAAAGGATAGGCCGAGATACACATTCGAGTCTATGTTGGATCAGCCATGCAAGTTTCATACGCCAAGTCCGAATAACCCGGCGAATCATACGACCTGACAATGTGAATGGATGAGGAAGCTATAGCAAAGTGGCTCGGGGAATGCTCATGCACCTCGGAGCGATGCACCTCGGCACGAAACACCTCGGAATGATGCACCTCGGAAGCAATAGCTCACTGGGGGAATGGACAGCAACTAATGTTGCCTCCGCCTCCACCGAGGTATGAAAACTAGGAGAGAAGGGATGCAGTGCACCAGGGGAATGATCAGCAACAGCAAGATCAAGGGTATCATGGTCAGGACGGCAGAAATGAATACAGGGAACATCACCAAAGCTACTGTGTGTTCACCATGGAGGAAACTGATAGAAAGATCTTGCAGTGCCAACATATGGAGGTGAACGCGGTAATGCCCGTGGTGATGAGCTATATGCCATGGTCGGGTCAGGAGATCACTTGGAGTATCAAGGACCACCCAAAGCTTATGCCGAGTCCTGGGACCTACGCGCTGGTGCTAGATCCGATGTTTATTTGGCCGAGTATCAACGTGAGGTTCTCCAAAGTACTGATAGACAATGGCAGTAGCATTAACATCATGTACAAGGATACCATGCATAAGCTGGGAATATCGGAGAATATGCTCTAAGCAACAAGGACCACTTTCCATGGCATCGTGCCAGGTATATCCTGTGAGCCCATTGGCAAAGTCCAAGTTGACGTGTTATTCGGCACAAGGGACCACTGTCGGACTGAAAACTTGGAGTTTGAGGTTATGAACTTGGAAAGTGCATATCATGCGTTACTCGGTAGGCCAGCTTTGAACAAGTTTATGGCAAGTACTCACATCAGTTACTTGAAGATGAAATTGCCAGGGCCAAGGGGAGTGATTACCATTGCCGGGGACTTCAGGCGTTCTATCGAGTGTTCCTCTGCCGGGTCTAACCTGGCCGATTCACTGGTGATCGCTCAAGAGAAGAGGAAAATTCTAGAAGTGGCTGCATTGGCTCAGTCCGCACAACATCATATGCCGACTCTGACTAACCCGCATGGGAGTGTCTCATTTCAAGCAACAAAAGATACAAAAAAGGTACCTGTTGATGACCAGTTCCCGGAGCACATCGTAACAATTGGAGCCAGGTTAAGTGACAAATAGGAAAGCGAGCTCGTCAACTTCTTCCGTGAGAATCGGGATATCTTTGCTTGGTCTACACAGGACCTGCAAGGTGTGCCGAGAGAGTTTGCAGAGCACTCTTTGAATGTAAGACCCAGAGAAAAGCCGGTGAAGCAACCTCTCCGCCGCTTCGCCGAAGACAGGAGAAAGGCCATTGGAGATGAGATAGCTCGGCTCCTTGCAGCTGGATTTATCATGGAAGTACTTTACCCGGATTGGCTCTCTAATCCGGTGCTGGTGGAAAAGGAGAAGGATGATCCGAATGTGGTAGTGGTATGGTGCATGTGTATCGATGACACGAACCTGAATAAGGCGTGTCTAAAAGATCCATTTCCACTGCCAAGGATAGACCAAGTCATATATTCAACTGATGGGTGTGAGTTGTTATCATTCCTAGATGCTTATTCTGGCTTTCACCAGATACCTTTGAACCCGGATGATCAAATAAAGACTGCGTTTATCACCCTGTATGGGGCTTATTGCTATCACACTATGCCGTTTGGTTTATGTAATGCTAGAGCAACGTATCAATGATGCATGCAAAAAATGTTTGCATGACCAAATAGGTCGAAATGTGCAAGTGTATGTGGATGATGTTGTAATAAAAACTAAGGAAAGCAAAACGCTCCTTGATGATATCTGGCAAACATTCACGAACCTAAGGAGGTTCCGGATGAAGCTTAACCCTGAAAAATGTACCTTTGGTGTGCCGGCAGGGAAATTACTCGGTTTCCTGGTATCTAGCCGAGGTATCAAGGCCAACACCACGAAAATCCGAGCCATAGAAAAAATGGAAGAGAAGGCATAAGTTTATGGGTGTGCCTTAACGATGTGCATAAGTTTATGGGTTGCCTGGCATCATTAAGTCGGTTTGTAAGTCGTTTGGAAGAGAAGGCATTGCCCCTCTACCAGTTAATGAAAAAGGTAAACAAATTTACATGGATACCACAAGCTGATAGCGTGTTCCAAGAGTTAAAAAATATATTGTCTTCTGCACCAGTATTAGCCACGCCACTGCCTAAAGAGCCGATGTTGCTCTATATAGCCGCGACCAACTGAGTTGTAAGTGCAGTAATAGTGGTGGAATGCGATGAGGAAGTTAAGTCGGTGCAGAGACCAGTGTATTACCTAAGCGAGGTATTATCAACGTCGAAGCAGAATTACCCTCACTACCAAAAGATGGCATATGGTGTGTACATGGCAACCAAGAAACTCAAGCATTACTTTGAGGAACACCCCATCAAGGTGGTATGTGAAGCACCCATATCCGAGATTATGGGCAACAAAGATTCTAGCGACCGAATTGCAAAATGGGCCATTGAGTTATCCCCATACGAACCGCAATTTGATAGGAGAGATGCGATCAAATTACAAGCGGTGGCGGATTTCTTCGTGGATTGGGCTGAGATGCAATACGGACCACCTCTGCTAGACTCAAATTACTGGCGAATGCACTTTGATGGATCAAAGCTAAAGGAAGGATTGAGGGCCAGGGTAGTGCTTACCTCGCCCAAGAAGGACCATTTGAAATATGTCCTCCAGATCCATTTTAGCGCATGAAACAATGTTGCCGAGTATGAAGCGCTCGTGCATGGACTTAAGGTAGCAAAGGAGGTAGGAATACGTCGGATATAGTGTTTTGGAGACTCGGATTTGGTGGTGCAGGAAGTGTCTAGAAATTGGGATGCTCTGGATGTAAACATGGCCCTTTATAGATTCCACGTCCAAAAGATAAGCGGGTTCTTTGAAGGATGTGAATTCCATCACGTACCTCGGATTGAAAATGAGGCAGCCGACATATTATCTAAGTTGGGATCATCTCAGCAGCCAATCCCGCCAGGTGTTGCATTAGAACACTTGAGAAAACCATCTATCACACCTTCACCGGAATCTGACTCAATCTATGTCCTGGCCCCCTCCAGATCAGATGCTACCCCTATGGATATAGACTGGGGAAGTACCACAGCAAACCCAGGGACTACTTTGGTAAACTCGGGGACTGTCTCGCAGAACCCGGGGACTGTTCAACTAGATCCGGCTGGAGTTATGTTGGTAGGTGCAATGGAAGTAGACGGAGAGCTTTTCCCCATTCGAGCTATACCTGCATGGGCAAAGCCAATATTTGAATTACTAAAAGAAGGGACTTTTCCAAATGATGAGATACTCTCGAGGCAGGTCCAAAGAAGAGCAAAGGCATACACGATCACCAACGTAGAACTATACAAAAGGAGTGTCACAAGTGTTCTGCAGCGATGCATAGACCTGGAAGAAGGGCTTAACATCCTCCGAGATATCCATCAGGGGGAATGTGGGCATCATGCATCTTCCAGAGCATTAGTGGCAAAAGCTTCCTGGCATGGATTTTACTGGCCAAGTGCCCTGGAGCAAGCCAAAGATCTTGTGATAAAATGAAATGGTTGTCAGAGGTACACCACAAAGACACACATGCCTATGTCAGAACTGAAAACTATACCTATCACTTGGCCATTTACGGTATGGTGTTTGGATATGGTAGGACCATTTAAGCCGGCAAAGGGAAACATGACCCATATCTTGGTTATGGTAGACAAATTTACCAAGTGGATTAAAGTAAAACCAATTAGGAAATGTGATAGGGCAACAACTGTGACATTCCTTAAAGATATAATCTTGAGATACGACTATACCCACAGTATCATAACTGATAATGGCACAAACTTTGCCGAAGGAGCATTTGTGAGGTTCTGCCAAGAAAAGAAGATCCGTCTAGATATTGCCTCAGTTGCCCACCCCGCATCGAACGGACAAGTGGAAAGATCCAACAGACTAGTTTTGTCCGGGATAAAACCCCGGCTCATTGAGCCGCTGCAAAGATCAACGGGATGCTGGATAGAAGAACTACCAGTGGTACTGTGGAGTTTAAGAACAACTCCGAATCGATCAACACGCTATACGCCATTCTTTCTAGTATATGGGGCAGAAGCTGTATTACCAGCCAACACAAAATATGATTCGCCTAGGGTCACCCAATACACAGAAGCCGAAGTGCGGGAAGCCGGGTAAAATAATGTTGATCTGCTGGAAGAAGCGAGAGAACTGGCCTTGTCTAGATCCGCCATATATCAATAAAACCTCCGACGCTACCATAGCCAGAAAGTAAACCCCCGAGTCTTTCGGGAAGGTGATCTCGTACTTCAGCTGGTGCAGCGCACCGCTAGCATGCACAAGTTATCCCTCCATGGGAAGGAACTTTCATTGTAAGAAAAGCATTGCACAATGATTCCTATTATCTTATCGATGCACAACTACAGGAGAAGAACAAGGCGGACAGGTCCGGCGATGAATCTAAGCATCCATGAAATGTAGCTCTACTCCGTCGGTTTTACACTTAGCAGAAGTGTATGTATTCGAGTCTCTCATATGTCGGTATGTATGTCGGCAATGAGCATATCAATAAAACGTTGGCACCCCAAGCAGAAACTCGGGGACTGCCTTAATAATTATATTTTCTGTATTTATTTTATATATGTCGGCTGACTTAAGTTACTTACACCTTAGTTGGATTAGTAGTGTGTGGGCACCAAAAACCTAACCCTTCGACTTGCTGTTGTCCAACAAGAATTGACTTCATGGCAAGCAAGAGAACTAGTTTGAAATTGCAAGGCACACGAAAAACGACTAAGGAAAGGAATGAAATCGAGCCGACATTTGTTATTCGGACTAACCCTGTATTTATTTTATTCATATCATGTTGAATTATTTTGAGCTAATCCCAAAGTTTCAAATACTGTTAAATCATTTTTTAAACCTCGGACTCGTATATAAAAAAACCGAATCAAGGTAGACGCGAGCCGAATCATAAAATTGGGGGAACAAGAAAAGGAAACTCCGGGACTCTGCCCAAGTTAATCCGACCTTAATAACTTAGTAGCAAAACACAGACAATAGTAGCACAACACAAACCATTGTGCTTAAATACATTTGCACCCGGCATACCGGAGATCTGATGAATGTCAAAGTGTTTTCTTGCTCATGGAGCTGCAGCAGGAGCCGGGTCATCGGCCGAAGGAGGGGGTAATTCGGTGTCTGCAGATGGAGCACTGGTCCTTGCCTCGTTCTCTGGGTTAGCACCCCCGTCCTCCGGATCTTCGGTATCCTCGTCGAGCTCAGAAGCTTCCTCCTCTTCTTCTTTGCCCTCAGCGCCATCCGAGACGTAGTCATCGTCAACGGCATCGAGGAAGCTTGGCCCTTTGTTCCAGCGATGCACGAAGGCCATATAGTCCAAAGGCACAAAAAAGCACTGACCATATTCAACCCCAACCCTTCTAAAAAAGGACTATTCAGTCTCTATATGTACGTACAAAAGGAAAAATGTACAATTTCATGTTTTTTATCAAAGTATTGAGCTAACTATACCTCGACCTGGGAGAAACCATGCATGATGGGTGCTTCCATCAATAATCAGTGTTGATTACCACTTTAGAAGTAGAACAAACATCGTTCCTTGCCTTTTCCAGTGTGTCTACCATGTCATCTCTCACTATTGTACCTGCAAACCAACAAAAGTAGGAGCATATGTTAAGTTGGCGACCTAGACCGTGTTTTCTGTACCTAAGTTTGGTGATGTTTTATACAGCATTGTAAATGCAGGTTAAGAACTAAGAACTCATAGAGAAATAGTGCGATTGCAAAAAAATTAAATGTCAAAGAAAACTCAAAGTATATTGATGACTATACCAGAGATTTAGCATGAGTATAAAAACAATCATAGAAAAGTGGATAGGCGTAATTGAAAGTGAACAAAATTATGAATTATGACCAGAAATGACTAAATAGAGCTAGCTGAAAGAAAAGCTGCTTACTGTTACGCATAGCACACCTAGATAGCTATTTTGTTAAATAGTTGGTGGGCATGCCGACATGGAAAAAATGAAACAAATAAGGAAAACTATAATATTGGATTGGAATGGTGTAGCTTACTGAAAGTCGTTCATCTTTCCTGTCTACAGGTTGTTCGTTGTCCAAAGCTGCAATTAGATTTTTTGTTTGGAAACCGTACAATTCCTCCGCCATGTTCACAAGGAGACGGTGTGTAGCAGCAGAACACATGCAAAAGAATGTAGGACATTCTATTTGGCACAATAACACACATAGGTTCTAGATGAAAAAAAGAGAGTATCTAACTAATCATGGATAACGGGGATTAATGAAGCCGAATTGCTCCTGAACATGAAACTTTTTACAGCGTTAACCTTACCCTACCGGCAATGCAACAAATATACTTTCCGAGTTAAACTTGAAGACTGGCCGTGCATAAAGCATACACATATGTAAAAATACCAAAATTCCATCCAATTATGTGTTGTCGTGGATCTATTGAAACATTAGCATTATTTTTCCATTTGAGGCTTACATTTGGTTTTTTTTTTATGAGGGTATGTTCCATGATGATGTAAAGCCTTTCCAGGGTAAATGCAAACAACTTCTAAAATTTACAATGAGCAGTAATCTAGATTAGAAATTATAGCTCTTAGATGACAAGATGTCTTCTGGAAAATTGCAATGGGTAACTATTGATGATGCTTCTTTATATGAACTACTAATGCTATTGGTTGGGCATTACTTATGAGATCAATTTTATAGAGAGAAGTAGTTGTTATCAACATAATTATTTCCACTGCATAGGCACATTCACATGTTTCTCAAGTTAGCTGAAACTGGATTCCAAGATTTCATTGATGTTTTCATATCAGAGTTTGGGGAATCTAATACCAATTTTTGTATGAACCAAAGACTTAGATCTAGAAAATTGCATTCGAAAAACTTGGTTTAAGAGAGATTCTTCTCACCGCGGTGAACAGAACCTGTCAGTGTGGCAGCGGCGGCCGCCCGTTAGCCGAGGAAAGGCTGTTTCGCGTGGGAGCGCCGTTGGCGGAGCGCCGGTCCGCTGGGATAGTATGCGCCATGGAGGCTCCGCGGGAAGGCTCTTGCGTGGACCGACGGAGGGTGAGACAGTTGGGCGGCACGGTGATGGCGGGTGCAAGGGACGTGCCGGCATTGTCCGCAACATGCTGGGCAACGTGGGATTCTGCGTGCAGGGCGGCCTAGTGCATCAGCGTGCAGGGGAGGGCTACGACAGCGTTGGGCATCGGCAGTGAGATCCTGTGAGGGCTATTGCGGGGTGGGCGGCGGGGCAGTTCGTTCGATAGGTGGGGGATCCAAGAGATCGTGGGATCAATGAATTGATCAGCGAGAGGCATACCTTTTTTCTCTCCCAGTCATGGAAGTTTCTTCGGCCGGCTAAGTAGCGTCTGACGTAATTAATCGCTATGTGCACCCATGGCGTCAAATTAGATGATTTCAGACCGTCAGATCTATTTAAGTGGGATAATCAGATAGTGGATGGCAGACTTAACAGGGTGCGCGTAGAGAAGTTCATGTTCGCACCTTTATAAGTACTCCCTCCTTCCTGAGAACCAACCCGTGGTTGGATGGTTAGGAGGGCAGTGGTACCCCCAGCCCACCAGAGTTCAAACCCTAGGTTTGACGCTTTGGTGTCTCATAAAAGCGGAATTTTCTTTCAGTGGGAGGCGACGTTCCCGTCGATAGCAAGGCGTCTACGATGACTTCGTCAATCTCAAGACCAGTCGGCTCAGTCTCTCGGAGGTGCTCATAGGGGTAGGATATGCGTGCGTGTGTTCATATGGGTGAGTGTATGTACGCATTGTGAGCATCTACGTTTGTACGGTCTTTCTAAAAAAAAAGTACTCCCTCCTTCCTAAATTAGGATGGCTATTAGTTTTGGTCAATGTCAAACTTAATAAACTTTGACTAAATATCTAAAAAATAGTATAAACATCTACGACATCAACTCAATGTTATTAGAATCACCGTAAACTATATTTTTATATTATGTATTTAACATTAAAAAAGTTAGTATGTTTTTATATATAGTTGATCAAACTTTATATTGATTTTGACCAAACCTAATATACATCCTTATTTAGGAGAGAGGGAGTAGTAGAGATGAAAAGCTGCCATTCGGTATGTATTGGTGATTTGGGAAATACCTCTCCTGGTGGCACTCGCATGACTTACGGAAACGATAAGGAGGGGCTAAGGCCTAGGTTTTGCCATTTAAAAGCTCTTAGTACAATTTTAACCACTTTTTTTTTTCGGGTAACCACCTTTAATTTGTCTAGACAACACTACATTAAAGAAAATTGCACAAATGAAGTTCTACCACCGAGCTCACCATACTTAGATTATAGAACATCGTAGCAGGACCTTACTAGAATTAAACATTCACTTGATGTCTAGTCAATAGTTGAGAAAGGTTGAACCGGACAAATCACATGAGAAACGTATACACACCTAACAGCATATCTAGCAGATGCTCAAAATTCTGTTTTGCGTATACTCAAACTATTTTCAATACGAAAAGTGACCTCACAGTACATATAAGGTAAAAATGTGGAGCCCACTTGCAGTGGGTTTTCTTGTTTACCCCCTGTTTTTCTCCCTTTCTTCTCTTCTATCTTGTGTCCTCCTCACTGTCGACGGTCGTCGCTCCCAAATGACGCAAAACTATCACATTTAAGATATCGTTGCACATAACTACCAACTTTACATTTTTTGATAAAAAATTATCAATATTTGGACCGGTTTATGATATATAGCACTAATTGTTATCGGCTAGTGGGATGGGTCAAGACTAGGCCCCGGCGGGAGTCGGTTTGAGTATACTAAAACAAATTAGCACATGGCCGTTTTGAGTATCGGCTAGACTCATTTTTGTCCCCGTACTAAAAGTGCTAGTGTTTTTTGTTAGGGTTTATTATGATAATGTTTCTAGTTCATTCAAAAATAGGTATTGTGTCACTACGAATCGGGCAATTAGAGATATGCCATCAGCTGACGCGGTTTCGTTACGTCTGTACCCTTGGACATACGTGGCAGTGGCAGTTGTTACGTTGGACTTGGTTGTCGTCAGTTTGACTCGTTTTCTTACATGTAGGACCTCCTATTTGTCTCGTTAGCAGTGTTGGAAACAAGTCAATATGTTGTATTATCACATGTGGTACCAAGCACACAACCTACCAGCGGAGCTGAAAATAATTAGATATGTATTCCTTCTTATCTGCGGGGCCCAGTACTTAGTCCCGTCAGCATCAGGGAAATAATGGTCAACAAATTCTATCCTCGAGATGTCGCAAGCCCCGATACAGCCACCCTGGACATGCCGAACGACTACACAACCATGCCGTTCACACCATGATATGGTTGATCGTTTCCACTCGAAAACACACGTCTATTGGTACAGGAATATTAGATTCATGAAAAGACACGAGTTTAATCTCGGATTAGAGCGATGGTAAATAATCCACTTTAGGTGTCGATTGAACCATGTGGGAGTGCGGGACCCGAGGGACCCGACACGTAGCTGCATCAACATCGTCGAAAGAATGCTCCAGAAAGTCTATCCCCGATACCTCCCAAGCCTTGTAGTGGCTGCTCTGGCATGCCAAACGGCTACACGGCCATGCTGGTAACATTCTGCTGATCTCGGTGCCATGATAAGGTTGATCATGCCAACTCGGAAGCACACATCTATTGGTATAGGAACGCCAGATTCATAGAAAGACACGAGTTTGAGCTCAGTTTAGAGCGAACGTGAGTAATGCATTTTAGGTGTTTGTCGATTGAACTAGACGGGGTCACGTGACCTAAGGGACCCAACACGTAGCCGCATCAGCATCGTCGAAAGAACGCTCAAGAAAGTCTACCGCCGGGGCCTCGCAAGCCCCGGCGCGACCACGCTGGGCATGTCGAACCGCTACACAACCATGTCAGTCACGTTCTTCTGATCTCGTTACCATCGTACAGGTGATCGTTCCCACTCGTAAGAACATGTATATTGGTACAAGAACATTAGATCCAAGGAAACAAAACACTCTGATCCTATTTTTAGTCCAATGTGAGTAATGCACCTTAGGTGTTTGATGACAAATTAGATCGGAACTAACTAAACGAATCATGAATTTATCAATTTATCAAACCATTACGGATCATATGGATGTTGATGGCAAGCATTTCGAATTGGAAAGGAATAAATAGTAACAGAGAAGCATCTGGCCGATGGCAAGCACAACGACTGTTTTTTTTGGATTGAGACAGAGCTGGAATGACATGCATCTGGCCAATGGCCGATCGCGGGTTCGAGTTTGTTGGAATTTGTCGCTAAAGGACCAAGTCTGTCTGTATTTGACGTTAAGGTACCAAGTTCAGGTTGTTTGACTATCGGCTTCTGAAGAAACTCGAATAAAAAAGAGTTTGTTCTTATATGATGATACTAAAATAGAAAATTACGAGCAAAACAAACTTGATCATAAACTAAAACAATATTTTTCATTAATATACGAGCAAAAGTATACAATCCAAATAAACAACTACTCGATGCTAGCAGAACCGACGGTATAACTATCAGTTCCACACAACTGCTGGTGTGGCACTGCCTCCATCGCCGCCATCACCACCTCCGTTTCCACCGGCTGGTCCTCTGGCGCCAGCGCCACCACGTCCTCCATCGCCACCTCCGGCATGACGTAGTGGATGAATCTGTCATCGTTGGGGAATTGGTCCCAGTAGTTGGTGTGCATGTTGGGGCGGGTGAATACCACGAACTCGCAACCGCATTGGTAGGTGTGTCCATATAGCAGTGTGGTGTCCTTGGGGTTGAAGAGCGGACCGTCAGCATCCCATCAGCATTATTCTCAAGGTTGTACATGTGGCGATCGTGGCGGTGGCCATAGTGTTGGTCGAGGAAAGCACAAGCCAGCTGCCACTTGCTCCTCCATGGGCTAAAGGCATAGATATGCAGGGAATTTTCCTCATGTACCCTGAACGGCTAGAGCTCCTTGACAATGGGCGGGAGCTGGAAGATGGCCATGGTTGCACTGTTGTAGACGAAGAACTACCTTGTGTTCATGGGGAGAGGGATTGGAGATGGTAAGGTTCCCTAGGACTCTGGGGAAGGGGATGAGTTAAATATTGGAAGATCGGCGTGGATTAATGGGGGGAAACATAAGCAGAACCGAGAATTGTGGAGAATCGATATCGATGATCAAGAGGAATAGGATCCGATAGGATGCCTCGCTACTCGCTGGCTCTCTATTCTAAAATCATAATGGCACATCGAAATTTTTGGGGTGCGTTAGTGGAGGAGGCTGGCGGCAAAAAATGTGTTGCATGTTGTTCGAGGCGGGCGTGTTGCGCGTTGATCCTTCTCGAGTAAGCCACCTAGAGGCAAATATTTTCCAGGAAAAAATCCGCAATTTTAGTTTAACATGTAATTTTTTCCATGATTTTAAGAAACACCAAGATGCAGACCATATGCTCATGTGGTTAAACCTGAAACAATTTTTAAATTTTCCAAAGTTGTTTGGTCTATGCTATAATGTTGCAATGGTCTTAATTTTTAATGTTTAGTGCTCCAAAATCCCATTGCCAAATCATGGCACCCCTCCATGGAATGAGCCCAAACTTGGCATGTTGGTGCCTCTTGGTATTGAAAACAACTTTTCCAACTAGGGATTTCGGGATTCTATGGAAAAAACTTGATTTTCCAATTTTTGATCAAGAAATTTGAATTTTGGGTGGATTTTTCCAAAGGAGGTGCAATAACTAGACATGTCCGAGGCCATGTGACATTTTTCCCTAGTGACAGTGGATGTTGTACATCCATTCCTAGAAGATTGGGATTTTTCTTGTGGTGGATCGATATACTGCTTTTTCTTCAGTAATGCTTGCATAATTCAAAATTTGAACCGTACAAACCATAAATATTGCTCTAAAAATTCAAACAAAAATGGCTTTGGGTGTCCTAAGGTGTCCTAGGCTAGATTAGCGCGAAGTGTTTAAAATTTAGATAACCTCATGTGGTTGCGCATGCCGACAAGTTTGTCCTTTTTTGAACCAAACCAAATGAAATTCAAAAAAATCAAAAATATTGAAAACTTGTGCGTGGGGTCCTTATTTTTGATCTATTAGACAATAAAAAAATAACAAGACATCCTAATACTTCAGAAATGCAAACCTTCAATTGACGTCTATCGAGTAGGAGTTCACGGGTTTCAACCCTAGTTATCATGCCTACTGTCAAACTCGTGGCACCCCTCCATGGAATGAGCCCAAATTTGGCAGGTTAGCTCCTCTTGGCATCGCAAACAACTTATCCAACTAGGGATTTCGGGGTTCTATGGAAAAAACTTGATTTTCCATTTTTTGAATTAAAAATTTGAATTTTGGGTGGATTTTTCCAAAGGAGGCGCAAGAAATCGACATGTACAAGACCATCCGACATTTTTCCCTAGTGGCACGTCATGTTAGACGGCCATTCCCGGGAGGTTGGTTTTTTTTCTCGTGGTGGAGCTATATAGTGCTTTTTTTCTTTGGTAATGTGATGACCCACAAATATAGGAGGTGTATCGCAGTATTTTCGATAAGTAAGAGTGTCGAACCCAACGAGGAGCAGAAGGTGCTGACTAGTGGTATGGATCAGGAATTTTCTGCAAATACTTTAGCAAACGGATTTTAGGTTTTTTTATAATGCAAGTAAATAAAATACGAGTAAACAAAAGACAGTAGGAATAAATGTAGCAAGTGGCCCAATCCTTTATGCAGCAAAGGACAAGCCGGTTGTATTACTTAAGATGACCAAACGTTCTCGAGGACACATGGGAAGACTGTCACGTGCTTTCGCTTCATATAGTTGATTAATCTTCTTTAGCTTGCTAAGTATTGTGTGGGTGAACCTGCGCTAATGTACCGACCTTCCTAGGACTAATACATACTTGTGATTATATCCCTTCCAAACATCCGTAAGTACAAGAAAGTAATTAAGATAGAAACCTAACCACAACTTTAAACTCTAAAACCCTTACGTCCCTTGTGCAATGGTTTCCTAACGGGGGTTCAGGTTTCTGTCACTCTGGCAACCCCTATGATTAGTAGCCAAATATACAATGCATTCCCCTAGGCCCATATAGGTGAAGTGTCATGTAGTCGACGTTCACATGACACCACTAAAAGAAGTACACCACAACTTAAATATCAAACTATTGAATCTTTCTCAACACAACTCCACTACTAATAACATGACTTCTCCCATGTCCTCAAGAACAAAACAAACTACTCACAAGACATCATATGGATCATGATCAAAGATGGAATAATGATGTATAACAATCTGAACATAAACAATAATTCAATGGTTCACTCAATAGCATCAACTACAAAGAGTAATCAACATCAGGAAAGTTTCCCCTAAGAACTATGCAAGATTCAACCCAATTGTTACAACAATATGGAGATGGTGGTGAGGGTGCTGATGGTGATGATGGTGGTGATGATGATCCTGATGAAGTCCAACTTGATGGTGGTGTTGATGGCGACGATCTACCCTCTCCGGGAAGGAATTCCCCTGGCAGAAATCTGTCTGCCGAAGTGATCTTTATCTCTCGGTGTTTTCCGCCCCGCAGAGGCGGCAGAATCTTTCTGTGGTCGCCCTCCCGAGTCTTAGGGTTTCGGGAGGATAATATACGCCTGAGGGGAGTGCCAGGGATGGACCAGGGCGGCCACACCACCTGGTGGCGCAGCCTAGGCTAGCCCATGCCAGGGGTGGTGTGGGCCCCTTGTGGCCCATCTCCAGCCCCCCTTCTGGCTTCCTTCGTCTTCTGGAAAAATAGGATTTTCCATGTATTTTCCCGGATTTTCTGATCTTCGCGAATTTTGCCTCCAAACAGCACCTTTTCCATCAGAATCCTGGCTGCAGCGGTCCATGCTCCAAAAGTCATCAACCATGCAAAAACAGATGAAATAACATAACTATCACCTCTCAATACGAAATATATCAATGAATAACAGTGAATTATGACATAGAATAGTGATGCAAATGACGTATGAACTCCCCCCAAGCTTAGACTTCGCTTGTCCCCAAGCGAAACTGAGCTCAATAAACATGGCCTCAGGTTTATGGAGTGAAGAGTCGATAAAATAATACGGACAAGAAGCATCACATTTATCAATACATAGATCATAATAGAAGACAACTCACTATTACATAACTTAACTTGCAATAAGCAAAGGAAACACAATAAAGATACATGAAGTAAATCATAATTGGTAATAGCAAACTTAGCTCTTGGTCAAAGAATAGTTGATAATTTGCTGGAGTTCACAAATAACTGGTTTTCAATGATAGCTTTCAAAGTAGTAAACATCAAGATAAGAGCAATGTGCAAAACAAGGAACATAAGAAACATGATTGAATAAATCATCATATGAATGAATGAAACACAACAACTCAAAATACTTGCTGAGATAGAAGGGAGTAGGTTTACTGACTCAACTAAAAAGTAAAAGAAAGACCCTTCGCAAAGGGAAGCAGGGATTGCAAGTCTCATAAAGTGCTCCCAAAAATTATGATACTTACTAGCTTTCAGCTCTCATTGCCCCTATCATAGGCATCTTTAGGTGATTAAGGTTAAAGTGATCAAATATGAGGATATGCATTGACAAATTGTAAATTGAGAATCTCATGTCCCTTGAATACGAGGGCCGCTCCTCATGCTACTCAAGTTTAGTCACCGGTAAGTTCTTGTCATCGTAAGCATATGTGTATCATAGAGAACCGCCAACGGGGTACCCCTTGCCCGATGATACAGAAGAATCCCCATATCAAAATGACATGGCAAGCAGACAACAAACATCTCAACAATCTTCTTATTTACCATGGGAATATGGTGCTTTTTTCTCTCTTTCCTCTTTTCATAATCCCTTTTTTCTTTTTCTCCTTTTTCTCAATATCGGACTCTTTTTTTTATAAGAAGAATGCTTCATAGATGCTCGTTATGGTTACGCTACAGGTTTCCACCATGTAAGCATGGATTAGACCAGTGGCCCAGGCGTTTCTCTAACACACACGCATAACTCCATGGACTTACAAGCTCCCCTTTCATTTCACACCGACGACATCCATAGACAAAAGAACATGATATCAACTAGGTACAAAGTACCTGTGCAATGTTGAAAGCGTTCCTCATGACAGCATGGTTCTGCTAATTCACAACTTACAAAGCGCAAGCATATATGCAACATAGGTGAGCACAATGGTTCAAGTTTATTAGATGCAAAAAAGTAGAGTGTGCCATCAAGTTCATGAGAGCTTTAATCTCTAATTTTCACATAACAAGTTTAATTTGGGAGGTAGATAAAACAAGAATTTACTTGGAATAGCAATAATGCTAATAGGTAGGTATGGTGGACACAAATGGCGTGGGTTTTGGTTTTAAAGGAGTGGATGCACGAGAAGAATTCCCTCTCAGTACAGGTTTTTGGCTAGCAAGGCTGGGTAGCAAGTATAAGAGTTGAAGGAAACAAGCAAACATACAAGTGATAAAAACAAACATGCAATCTTCCTTGGAAGCACAAAAGATCTTAACTAGAGAATACTAGGCTCATGAGCAAATCAAGAAAGATGATGAAATTATATTTCTTTAGAGTACTTCTATCTTTTTCATTCAACTCTCAAAAATAGTGTTGCTACTGACCTAGCCAGGTTTGCCAAAACCAACTAAATTAACTCAATGATCCCAAAGTGATACCAATACTAACAACAAGATCAATCATATAACCATGAATTAAAACTAATATAAGCTATGCAAAAGAGTGAATGATAGAACTTCTCATTAATAATCCATAACGGCAACTCACACCAAGGGATACATATCTAACGAGACAGGGGACACTTCCATAATGCAAACCATACTACATAATAACTTCTATATTCATGATATGACTCTACTAATAAGGCAAAAAGATAGAAGATAGTGATGTGATACCGCGTCACTCCCCCAAGCTTGGAACAAGCCAAGGGGATGCCAAACCTGATGACAAATTAATCCTTCGGTGGTGGTATTCTCTCATCTTCGTCCGACTTCCAGGGTAAGGGCTTGCCATCAACAAAGGACATCATGGTCTCCAGCATCCTGAAACTTGCAGCAGCACTTATGCATTTAAATCTAACTTCGTACTCACAGTTTTTATTTTGAACATCGTAGAGCTGTGCTTGAAGTTCATTGGTTGTTTGGCGGAGTGAGAGGACTTCATCCTTGAGCTCAGCAGTCTCCTTTTGGTGCTCGGCGATGAGTTCGGAACAAATCTTACGGATGATATCCACTTCGTGTTTCGCCATCTTCCTGTACCTAAAGACTTCTTGCTCTAGTGCTTCCATCCTGTCCTCTAGACTTCCTTCACCGTTAGGGCCTCGAACCTCTTTTATCCGGAGCTCCCCATCTTCAAGCAACAACTCCTTGGGATGAATCTTCAACTCCCTCATGTATGGGTTAATGATATCCTCTAAAGAATCTTCCTTAGCCAATCCAGAGGAAGACATTGTAGCTCCAAATCTAGGACTCTACCTGTCAAAAACAGATTGAAATGAAAACACGACGAAAACACGATGTATGAACCTCGGGGGATCCGGGGGGGGGGGGTTATATATTACGAAGTTTCACAACAAAAGGAAGGTATTGGGAGAAAACGGGTCGGAGACAGAGTCCGGAGTGGCCACACCACCTAGTGGCGCGGCCAGGGGTGGGCCCGCGCCACAGGGTGGTGTGAGCCACCCTGGCTCCGTTTCTGTCCCTCTTTCGCTTCGTAGCTTTCCTTATTGACTGAAAACTGCAAAAATATAGTTGGATAGTATTTTCGCGGAACTTTTCTTACCAGAACTGTTACCTTTTGGAAAACGGACTCTACAGGTCTCTGAATTTGGTATCTAGTAGATTCTTCCGGAGTCACCACTTGAATAACATCGATATCTTCATCTTCATACAGTTATTACTTGAGTCATAAAACCTTTCACTTCCTTATTACACCATTTCCTCCACTACCTGAGAATTTCTTTCACACAAAACTTCACATAGTTCTCATTAGCAACATTAGTATAAGTGAAGTGATAAAACCTTTTGAGTCCAACTTTAACTGAAAACCATCAAACATAAGTTACTGTAGCAACTCCTTCTAAAAACCCAAAAATAATTCAAAAAGGAAATCGATTAAAGAAGCAAATGCAAGAGTGGCTAAATCTGTCAAAGCAGACCAGCAGGTAAAGATCAATTTTTTAGAAAATCTTCTGTTGCTCAAGTCAAAAAGTGTAGAACTAAAGAAAGTTAAATAACAAACTGGGGCAGAAGCACAAAAAAGTACAGCTCAATCTGACAGACAGAGATCTCTCACGAATTTTTACGGTGAAGCACAAAAATCTGTTTCGGGACAGCAACTTCCCCAAATATTACTTCTCTCTCATTAGAGGTTGATCTTGACACAAAAACCAAACAAAACGGATAAGGAGCGATTATTACCGAAGTAATAACTTTCAAGACTCAAGGAAACAAAAACAAACTGAAAGCAAAAATAAACTGGGTTGTCTCCCAAAAAGCTCTTTTTTATAGCCATTAAGATGGGCATGATGATTTCAAAGATGCTCACACAGAATATGAATTGCAGTGAAAGGGAGCATTAAGAAGCAAAACAAATACAAACATTTAAGTCTAAACCGCTTCCTATGCAAGGAATTTTGTAAACAAACAAGTTGTTGAAACCAGAGGCTACTTGCATAGGAAGGCAAAAGAAGTGCAACATAAAAACTTTCAGCATAAAACGAGGAAACTTGATATTATTGAGATGCATACGAACACTTTTCCCTCCCCCATAGTAACTTTTAGTATCATGCATAAACTTAACAATATAACTATCACAAGAACCATCATAGCAATGATCACTTATTCTAACAGAAAACACAGGAATACTAGCTCTCATAACACTACTATGTGAAACAATATTTGAGGTATCCTTACAAAGGATAGGGTGTCCCTCTTCTTCATATTTAGTAACAAAGTCTTTCATATTTGCTATTATGGGTTCATCAACCATTTGTTTATCAGGTTCAACAGCTTTATGTGTACTTTCATTAACCATACTAGCTATCATAGAATGTTCCTTTATCTTAACTGGGAAAGGCATTTTCTCAATGTAAGGTTCAGGTAAAACATGATTAGCAGTATAAACTTCAGTTTTTCTTGCAGGAACACTCTTAGCAACATCTTTATAAGGTTCATGATACTTATACCACTTCTTTTTAGGCACTTCAATATAGGAAGCAAAAGCCTTAAAATAAGAAGCAACAACTTGAGAGTCTAGACCGTAAGCATTTTTAATATTTTGAAAGTCATCAGTTCCCATAAAAGATTCAATGCATTCATAATCATAATTTATACCTGACTTTCTACCTTTGTCATTCTCCTAAGCTTCAGCATTATCTTGAATACAGTCCAAAAGATCCCATTTAGCTTCTTCTTCCATGCGAGTGAATGATCCAGCACAAGAAGCATCCAATAAATCCTTATCATGAAGAGGGAGCCTTGCATAAAAGTTATTGATAATAATATTGTTGGGGAGCTCATGAATGGGACATTTGAGCATAAGTAACTTTAATCTCCCCCAAGCTTGAGATGTACTCTCTCCATCAAGAGTCCAAAAGTTGTATATTTGATTCCGATCTTTATGAATCATACTAGGAGGATAAAATTTTGAATAAAAGAGAGGCACTATTTCCTCCCATTCCAGAGCTTAACCATTCTTCAGTAGCTTATACCATTCCTCAGCTCTTCCTTTCAGTGATAATGAGAATAACTTCTTCTTAACTTGATCTATAGTAATACCTGCACACTTGAACAACCCGCATAATTCGTGTATAAAGAGTAAATGATCACCAGGATGGACAGTTCCATCCCCAACATAATAGTTATCCATAACACGATGAATAATTCTTGTAGGTACGTTGAAAACATCATTCTCAGCAGGTGGTGGCTTATCTACTACCTTAGCAGTGGTAGTAGCATTACCAAATAAGAAACTCAGCGGATTATCCATAACGAAAATAAAGCAACTGACAGAAGTAAACAATACTCACAGTAGAAGTTTGCTTTACCAGTTCCACTCTCCAATAGCGCTTCACTCCCTGGCAACGGCGCCAGAAAATAGTCTTGATGACCCACAAGTATAGGGGGTGTATCTGTTGGGTCCGCAGCATAGAAAACAAATTTTTTCCTATAATGAGAACTATACGCCAAGATCTATCTACTAGATATAGAGCAACGGGTGGACATACATCCATGGAGAACTTACCCTCGAAGACAATGAGCTTTGTTAACGAGTAGAAACTCGTGGTTGATGTAGTCGTACACTTGCCGATCTCAAGATCGTGAGGAAGTCCGAGCGCCGCAACTCAGCAGCGCATCCGCACTCGCACACACGTTCAAGCCACGGGACAACCTCCACCTCCTCGCTCCAGCGATCCAGCAGAAGCAGCAACTCCTTCCAGACGAAATGCCACCGGGAACATGTATCTCGCTAATCCGAGACCATGGGGGAATAATTCTAGAGGGGGAGAGAGATCCTTCACAAGGAGGTGTCAGGATGAAGGAGGGAATGGGTGGCCTTTTATAGGAGGAGGGGGGTGCCCCCTCTCTCCATGGCCGGCGCATGGGGGGGTGACCCCTCACCTCCCCCATTAATGTGGTGGTAACCCCTCCACATTAAAATGCCTCTTCACATTCCCTTTTAAAGTCTCCACTTTAAATGCATTAAATTTCTCCAAATTTAATGCTCTCTCATTTAATAAAACTCTTTATATTAAATTTATTCAGAATTTTGTTAATTACTTTAATTAACAAACATTCACATATAGCCCCTTGCAATATTTCAATATCACATGCAGAACCACCTTCTGCAATTTCACCTGAAACAATTTCCGGTTTCTATTGAAACAATTCCTGTGCTTTGCAATTCTTTCGTCTGAAACACATGTGCTCCAAAATGGTGTCCGGTAACTCTTAAGTGTGCCACCCTACGGTTTGCGAATAATGTAGACATGATCGAGACCCTTCTCCGATCAATAATCAGCAGCGGGACCTGGAGATCCGTACTGACTCCTACACATTCAACGATGACTCTTGTGATCGTGAGAACCTTTAACGCTTGTAACTAAATCCCTTTGTCTCTCGATATATTACATGTCCGAGATTCGATCATCGGTATCTCCATACCTAGTTTGATCTCGTTACCGACAT
Organism: Avena sativa; assembly: GCA_916181665.1. Taxonomy (NCBI): domain Eukaryota; kingdom Viridiplantae; phylum Streptophyta; class Magnoliopsida; order Poales; family Poaceae; genus Avena; species Avena sativa. The sequence goes on from OV702290.1 coordinate 371,747,492, forward strand.
GCACTCTTTTCTCGTTCCCGTGATATAACATTCTAGTGATCACATCACTTGCTTGCAAGCTATCCTAATGTGATATCACCGAGAGGGCCCAGAGTATATCTATCCGTCATCTGTATTGACAAATTCCACTCTTGATCCATGAGCCTCAACATAACACCTTTGTAGTACTGAACCCATCTTTATAGTCACCCTGTTACGGTGTGACGTTTGATGTTATCAAGATACTCTTCCGGTGTTAGCAATTAACATGATCTCATGGTATAAGGATAAAGATTACTTCGTATGATGTTATAGCAATATAAACACAATGACTTGATCGTAATGTTATACTTCGGATGAATGTTCACCAAGGTCCAAACCTGGTTTTCGTACATGGATTCCATCTCGGATTTCATGGCTTCTAGCCATTTGTTGGAATCAGGGCTCATCATCGCTTCTTCATATGTCGCAGGGTCATCTATTTCATCAATCATGAAATTCATAACAGGATTGTCGTATAGTTCAGGAGCTGCACGTGTCCTGCTTGACCTGCGAGGTTCGGTAGTGTCCTCTTTCGGAGTTTCATGATCAATATCATTAGCTCTCTCTTCATTAGGTGAAGTCAACTCCGAAACAACTTCTGGAGCTGCGCTACTCGCCATTTCATGAAGAGAAGGTTCAATAACCTCTTCGAGTTCTACCTTCCGACTACTCACACCTTTCACGAGAAACCCCTTCTCAAGAAAGGATCCATTCTTGGCAACAAAGACCTTGCCCTCAGATATGTGATAGAAGGTATACCCAATCGTTTCCTTAGGGTATCCTATGAAGACGCATTTTTACACTTTGGGTTCGAGTTTATCCGGTTGAAGTTTCTTCACATAAACATCGCATCCCCAAACTTTAAGAAATGACAGCTTAGGTTTGTTTCCAAACCATAATTCATACGGTGTCTTTTCAACAGATTTAGATGGTGCTCTATTTCCAGTGCATAACCCCAAAATGACAGTGGCAAGTCAGTCAGAGACATCATAGATCGAACCATATCCAATAAAGTACGATTACGACGTTCTGACATACCATTACATTGTGGTGTTCCGGCAGGCGTGAGTTGTGAAACTATTCCACAGTCTTTCATATGTGTGCTAAACTCGTAACTAAGATACTCTCCTCCACGGTCGGACCGCAGAAATTTGATCTTTCTGTTATGATGATTTTCCACTTCATTCTGAAATTCTTTGAACCTTTCAAAGGTTTCAGACTTATGTTTCATCAAATAGATATACCCGTATCTACTCAAATCATCCGTGATAGTAACAAAATAACGATATCCAACTCGCGCCGACACACTCATTGGTCCACACACATCAGTATGTATGATTTCCAATAAATCTATCGCCCGTTCCATTGAACTGGAAAACGACGTTCTAGTCATCTTACCCATAAGGCATTGCTCACATGTATCAAATGATTCAAAATCAAGTGATTCCAGAAGTCCATCAGAATGGAGTTTCTTCATGTGTTTAATGCCAATATGACCTAGACGGCAATGCCACATATATGTAGATATATCATTATCAAGTTTAATCCTTTTAGCATCAACATTATGAATATGCGTAATACTACTATCAAGATCCAACAGAAATAAACCATTCAACACAGGTGCATGACCATAAAAGATATTATTCATATAAATCGAATAACCATTGTTTTCAGACTTAAACGAATAACCACTTTGCATCAAACATGATCCGGATACAATGTTCATGCTCAGTACAGGCACCAAATAACAATTATTTAGGTTTATAACTAATCCCGACGGCATATGGAGAGGCAGCGTTCTGACGGCGATCACATCAACTCTTGATCCATTGCCGACCCGCATCGTGACCTCATCCCTTGCTAGTTGTCGCTTGTTCCGCAGCCCCTGAACCGAGTTACATATATTAGCAACCGATCCCGTATCAAATACCTAGGTGCTACTGCGAGTACTAGTCAAGTACACATGAATAACATGTATATCACATATACCTTTGTTTGCCTTGCCCGCCTTCTTGTCCGCCAAATACTTGGGGCAGTTGTGCTTCCAATGGCCAGTCCCCTTGCAATAGTAGCACTCGGTGTCAGACTTAGGGCTAGCTCGGGGTTTCTTTTCAGGCGCGGCAACAGATTTGCCGCCCTTCTTTCCCTTCTGCTTGCTTTTCTTGTCCTTCTTGAAACTGGTGGTCTTATTGATCATCAACACTTGATGTTCTTTCCTAATCTCCACTTCTGCAGTCTTAAGCATTGACAGAAGCTCGGGAAGAGACTTCTTCATGCCCTGCATATTATAGTTCATCACGAAGCTCTTGTAGCTAGGTGGCAGAGATTGGAGAACATGATGTATGCCTAAGTCAATGGGAATCGTTATTCCCAAGGACACAAGCTTATCGGCATACCCAGACATTTTGAGTACGTGCTCACTAACGGAGCTGTTTTCCTCCATCATGCAGCTAAAGAACTTTTCTATAGCATTATAACTCTCTACGGTAGCATGGGTATCGAAAATCATTTTCAATTCTCCCATGGTATCAAAGGCATTGCCTTTTTCGAAACGCTTCGAAGTTCTGGCTCTAGCCCATACAGTATGCCGCAATGAACTAAGTTGTGGTCCTCCTGATGAGTCACATAGACATTCTTTTCCTCGTCAGGGGCATCAGGAGCTGGTGGGGGGCCTAGCGGCGCATCTAGCACATATTGCTTTTGTGCAGCAGTGAGGAGAATCCTCAAATTCATAGCCCAGTTGGTGAAGTTGCTACCATTCGCAGCAAGTTTCTCTTTCTCCATGAACACATTGAAATTAAAAGCAGGTGGTGCCATCTACAACAGAATTTGTAAAGTATATTTAGACTAAGTTTATGATAGATTGAGTTCAACTAATCCAAATTACTAATGAACTCCCACTCAAAAACGACATCCCTCGTGTCCTTTTGGTGATTACATGAACCAAATCCACTACACCAAGTCCGATCATCACGTGAGTCGGTGTAGCTTCAAAGGCGAGCATCTATATGGGCATCATATCAACTATATGACTCATGCTTAACCTTTCGGTCCGTGTTTCGAGGCCATGTCTGTACATGCTAGGCTCGTCAAGTAAGAACCTTAGTATTTGCGTGTGTAAAACTGTCTTACACCCGTTGTATGAAAGCGTAGAGTCGAGAACACCCGATCATCACGTGATGCCTCAAAACACGATCCACAAAACGGTGCATACTTAAGGAAGAACACATTTTATCTTGATATCTAAATGAGGGATCATCTTATAATGCTACCAAAAGCACCAAACTAGCAATATAAGATGCTAACATCTAATGTGTGAAGTGAGATGATATGGTCCATGCATTTGATCTCTATCATTTGCATCGTGGTATGATCTCTATCATTCCTTTGTGTGTAAGGCCAAGGTCTATGGAACTTACACGTTAAGTGAGTTGTAAGAGTATCTATCATACATCTACTTACAACAATACCATATCAAAACACTAGCCCAACAACGATCTAAACTAGACGCCTCTAATTTATCAATTGCAAGTTTTACATGGCTTAGGGCTTTCGGAGATAGAACCGGTCTAACCGACGAACATGAACCACAACAAGGATAACCAAGTTATTAGCAACTCATTGTAAATCAGATATTGACTATAGTAGGAGAGACAGACACCCGCCAGCCACTTATGCAAAACTAGTTGCATGTCAGTTGTGGAACCGGTCTCATGTATGATGACATGTAAGGTTGGTCCGGGCCGCTTCATCCCACTATACCACCAATATCCAAAGTACATAGAAGATGCAATAACATGATCATCATCACCCACATATAAACATATGTGTACTACCCGTGCAAAGCACCTACGCATAGATCAGGCTCTGATACCACTGTTGGGTCCGCAACATAGAAAACAAAAAATTTCCTACGATGAGAACTATACGCCAAGATCTATCTACTAGATACAGAGCAACGGGTGGACATACATCCATGGAGAACTTACCCTCGAAGACAACGAGCTTTGTTAACGAGTAGGAACTCGTGATTGATGTAGTCGTACACTTGCCGATCTCAAGATCACGAGGAAGTCCGAGCGCCGCAACTTAGCAGCGCATCCGCACTCGCACACACGTTCAAGCCACCAGACAACCTCCACCTCCTCGCTCCAGCGATCCAGCGGAATCAGCAACTCCTTCCAGACGAAATGCCACCGGGAATATGTATCTCGCTAATCCGAGACCATGGGGGAATAATTCTAGAGGGGGAGAGAGATCCTTCACAAGGAGGTGTCAGGATGAAGGAGGGAATGGGTGGCCTTTTATAGGAGGAGGGGGGGGGGTGCCTCCTCTCTCCATGGCCGGCGCATGGGGGGGGGGGGTGACCCCTCACCTCCCCCATTCATGTGGTGGTAACCCCTCCACATTAAAATGCCTCTTCACATTCCCTTTTAAAGTCTCCACTTTAAATGCATTAAATTTCTCCAAATTTAATGCTCTCTCATTTAATAAAACTCTTTATATTAAATTTATTCAGAATTTTGTTAATTACTTTAATTAACAAACATTCACATATAGCCCCTTGCAATATTTCAATATCACATGCAGAACCACCTTCTGCAATTTCACCCGAAACAATTTCCGGTTTCTATTGAAACAATTCCTGCGCTTTGCAATTCTTTTGTCTGAAACATATGTGCTCCAAAATGGTGTCCGGTAACTCTTAAGTGTGCCACCATACGGTTCGCGAATAATGCAGACATGATCGAGACCCTTCTCCGATCAATAATCAGCAGCGGGACCTGGAGATCCGTACTGACTCCTACACATTCAATGATGACTCCTGTGATCGTGAGAACCTTTAACGCTTGTAACTAAATCCCTTTGTCTCTCGATATATTACATGTCCGAGATTCGATCATCGGTATCTCCATACCTAGTTTGATCTCGTTACCGACATGCACTCTTTTCTCGTTCCCGTGATATAACATTCTAGTGATCACATCACTTGCTTGCAAGCTATCCTAATGTGATATCACCGAGAGGGCCCAGAGTATATCTATCCGTCATCTGGATTGACAAATTCCACTCTTGATCCATGAGCCTCAACATAACACCTTCGTAGTACTGAACCCATCTTTATAGTCACCCTGTTACGGTGTGACGTTTGATGTTATCAAGATACTCTTCCGGTGTTAGCAATTAACATGATCTCATGGTCTAAGGATAAATATTACTTCGTATGATGTTATAGCAATATAAACATAATGACTTGACCGTAATGCTATACTTCGGATGAATGTTCATCACATCATTTCACAAATGCTGTGACCTTGTTATTAACAACATCCAATGTCCATGATCAGGAAACCTTGATCATCTTGTTAATCAACAAGCTAGTCTATAAGAGAGGCATAACTAGGAACCCTTTTTGTTTATTAAACACACATGTATTGATCTTTCCTATCAATACAATTATAGCATGCAAAATAAACATCTATCATATACAAGGAATACATAATAAGAACTTTATTATTGCCTCTCAGGGCATATTTCCTTCAGTATCGCAGTATTTTCGATAAGTAAGAGTGTCGAACCCAACGAGGAGTAGAAGGTGCTGGCTAGTGGTATGGATCAGGAATTCTCTGCAAATACTTTAGCAAACAGATTTTTAGGGGGTTTTGATAATGCAAGTAAATAAATACGAGTAAACAAAAGACAGTAGGAATAAATGTAGCAAGTGGCCCAATCCTTTATGCAGCAAAGGACAAGCCGGTTGTATTACTTAAGATGACCAAACGTTCTCGAGGACACATGGGAAGACTGTCAAGTGCTTTCGCTTCATATAGTTGATTAATCTTCTTTAGCTTGCTAAGTGTTGTGTGGGTGAACCTGTGCTAATGTACCGACCTTCCTAGGACTAATACATACATGTGATTATACCCCTTGCAAACATCCGTAAGTACAAGAAAGTAATTAAGGTAGAAACCTAACCACATCTTTAAACTCTAAGACCCTTACGTCCCTTGTGAAATGGTTTCCTAACGGGGGTTTAGGTTTCTATCACTCCAGCAACACCTATGATTAGTAGCCAAATACACAATGCATTCCCCAAGGCCCATATAGGTGAAGTGTCATGTAGTCGACGTTCACATGACACCACTAGAAGAAGTACACCACAACTTAAATATCAAACTATTAAATCTTTCTCAACACAACTCCACTACTAACAACATGACTTCTCCCATGTCCTCAAGAACAAAACGAACTACTCACAAGACATCATATGGATCATGATCAAAGATGGAATAATGATGTATAACAATCTGAACATAAACAATAATTCAATGGTTCACTCAATAGCATCAACTATAAAGAGTAATCAACACCGGGAAAGTTTCCCCTAAGAACTATGCAAGATTCAACCCAATTGTTACTGCAATATGGAGATGGTGGTGAGGGTGCTGATGGTGATGATGGTGGTGATGATGATCTCGATGAAGTCCAGCTTGATGGTGGTGTTGATGGCGACGATCTCCCCTCTCCGGGAAGGAATTCCCCCGGCAGAAATCTGTCTACCGGAGAGATCTTTCTCTCTCGGTGTTTTCTGCCCCGCAGAGGCGGCGGAATCTTTCTGTGGTCACCCCCCGAGTCTTAGGGTTTCAGGAGGATAATATACACCATAGGAGAGTGTCAGGGGTGGACCAGGGCGGCCACACCACCTGGTGGCGCGGCCTAGGCTGGCCCGCGCCAGGGGGTGGTGTGGGCCCCCTGTGGCCCATCTCTATCCCCCCTTCGATTTTCCATGTATTTTCCCGGATTTTCTGATTTTCACGAATTTTGCCTCCAAACAACACCTTTTCCATCAGAATCCTAGCTGCAGCGGTCCATGCTCCAAAAGTCATCAACCATGCAAAAACAGATGAAATAACATAAGTATCACCTCTCAATATGAAATATATCAATGAATAACAGTGAATTATGATATAGAATAGTGATGCAAAATGGACGTATCACAATGCTTGCATAATTAAAAATTTGAATTGTAGGTACCATAATATTGCTCTAAAAATCAAACAAAAATAGTTTTGGATGCCCTAGGAGTGTCCTAGTCTAGACCAGACAGAGGGTTCAAAATTTAGATACCCTCACGAGTTTTCGTTTGATTTACTTGTGCCTACTTGAATGTTGGTCAAACCCCATATAACCCCGTTGACTGACTCAAATCCCTCTCAAAGCCTAGCAAAACTTGCATAACCCTAAATCCCATCTAGGGTAGTTGGATGATAACCCATCGGCCAACCTTGGATGTTGGATATGGTCTTCTAGAGTGCCACCCGTGACCCTGAAACCTAATCATGATGAGTCATTCGATCGCTGCACTTGGATTGTTTAGATTGTTTTTCTAAGGGCTATCCGCGAGCAGGCTGTTCCTAGAACCTGATTGGACGGACATGGTGGGGTGGTTTAACCAAACTCTATGTACAATTTTCTATGCTGTTAGCAAGAAATTTAAAACATCCTGAAAATTATGAAAAAAACACAAATGATGTCCACATACATCAGTTACACATTGCGTACAACAGATTCAAATAAAGTTCACATCAATAGTTCAACTAAAAACTCCTTAAACGACATTATTTTGCCCGCTTATTTCTGCTCCTCTTCCTAGTCTTCAAGATCGAACTGCATAAACAACAATTGAAGTTGATTGAAATAAAGATGGTCAAAATTCCAAATTACAGATGTTTTAAAGCATACCTTTCATCAGGAGAATCATTGTCATGGTATGGAACACGGCAGTGCCATTGGGGATGGCTTTAGAGGGGACAATCAGATGCTAGCGGTGGCTATCACAGACAGGATTGGGCACGAGCATTGCAAACATAGCGAGGTACCCATGTTCGGGGACCTCTTGGCGAGGTAAGACCCCTACTCTTCCAAGGATCTACTATATCAAGGGCATATGCCCAATACAAGTGCTCCTGGAGTTGTATCTCTGATGAACTAGAGGGAACTAGAGGTAGAAGATGATCTAGAGAAAGTGAAGTCCCTGCTAATGGTAGCCCTTCCCCTCTTATATACTTCTTGGGGGTGTAGGTTACAAGGTTGGCCGGCTGGAAGGACCCAGCCAGTGAGCCATTGCGCAATAGTGAGTGTTGCAATGGTTAGCCGCCAGTTTTACCCCGCACAGAGCAGATGTCGTATCCTGCGGTATGGTGGCGCCATAGTCCAGGTTGACGTGAAGCCGAGAACCCGGAGGCGTTCCCCTACTTCGATTGTCACGCCCTCCGGATACTCAGTACTGATTCCGAGGTTACCGGATGGAGTTGGCTATCTGGCGGGCATCTCTGGTTGACTGCTAGACAGGCCAACCATGATGATCTTGGTTGAGGTCTGGTTGGAGCGTTCCAACTAGTTGTGGCTTCGTGTCTTGTGGCCATCCGACCTAACCCTTCTGGAGCCAGCCTACCCGGCCTAGCTTATCCTACCCGGGGGTGATCCCCTAGACACTAGTCCTCGAGCGTGATGGGACTTCGCCTTGTGGAGAAGTTCTTGCACTTCCAATCGAGTTGAAGTAGTTCTTATTGATGTTGGCTAGAGATTGCCTTTTTTCCCTGTTGGTACCCGGCTGGAATAAACCGGATACGGAATCGGTAGACACCCACTGGGTGAAACATTGCCGGAACCAGAGCCTTGGAGACAAAGGGTCTCACCACTGAGCTCAGTGCTCGAGTCAGCCACAACCAGCAGTTCTGATGCATGTCTTGTCACTTCAGTTTCTTGGTAACCGTGCCCATGCCTCGTTAACTCCTACAGGATCTTTTGTGCCAGGCTGCGCTAGTGCACGTGATCCGGACCCGAACCGTCATGGGGGAGAGGGGCAGTTGCACGCCACGTGGTGGTGAGGGAGCCGAGGTGACGTGCCTGTGCCATGATGATAAATAGGGGTCTGGGGTTGGGATTTTCTCCTCCCCCTCGCACTTTCCCCTTCTCTTTACCGCTGCCGCCGCTGCTGCGCTTCTCCTTCTTCTTCCCCTAGCTTGCACACTAGATAAAGGTCACCGGTGCCGCCACAAGACTGCGCGACGACGGGCCCTCGGATCTCCATCACGGCTCCCTCGGAAGATATGACACTGTCGCAATGCGGGGGCTGGTGCGGTTCCTTAGTAACGGAGGAACTCATCGTGAAGTACCGGCAGGGCCGATTCCTGCCGTCGGAGAGGCTGGTGAAGGCTCGGGTTGTGCTAGAGGGGGAGCAGGCCCCCAATCACGATCCTGGCGAGGCCGTCGTCTTCCTCGCGCACTTCACTCGTAGGTTGTGGCCTGCCCACGAGCGACTTCCTCATCGAGCTCTTCAAAATATTCGACTTGCGCCTGCACCATCTTGGTGCGAACTCCATGGCGCAACTCGCGCACCATACTGCATGTTGCGAGTCATACCTCGATGTCGACCCATATGTGGGAATTGTTTTGAATATTTTCAACTCCACCACTCGTATTTCCACGTGAGCAACACCACATCGACTGACTGGATCCGGCTGCCGGTGTTCGCCAATGTCATCTCCAGCTGGCAGGCATGGAGCGTGAATTGTTGGGGGTGCAAGCGGACATCGAAAAGATGACCCTACGGGTGAGGGTGCTAATGGGAGAGAAGGGGCTCACTACCAAGGACATCACTTTGTCCTAGATGGCACGTCGGGTGCTCCCGATGCAACCCAGGTCGCACAAGATGTGCCATCTGTCCGAGCCAATGGATCTGACTCGGTCTTCCCAGTTGGACGTCCTGTTTGAGGCCCTTCAAGATTGGCTTGCCATGATCTTGAAGGAGGAGCTCAAGGAGACCTAGAGATACACCTATTCGCCGTTCCACCGGAGCCGCCTTCCGCCTCGGGTAAGTTTGTCATTTTGCCAGATGAATTTCTCCTTGACAGTTACCTTATGTTGTTTATCTTCTATTTGAATAGCTATTTACGGCGCAACTGGCTAAAGATGGGATGGGGACAATGAGCTCCCCACCTTCGCAGATGACCACCATCCGCTGAAGTATCCACCTACCGAGTCGGAACTCTTCCCCACCCGGAGCGATGATGGGACGTCGAGTTCGCATGGTGAGGCTCCTTACTGGTAATATGTTGTCGACTCGGCTAACGGGTGTAGCCGGATTTTGACGGTGTTGTTGTTGGTGCAGCCATGTATGGTGATGAGGGTCCGCCTGCCCCCACGACTGCGACAAAGCCCAAACAGCATCTATCGTCAGCCAACACCGCCCCGATAGAGGGTGGAGGGGAAAAGTCGCGCTGGGTGAGGAAGGCGGCAACCATGCCATTAGTGGCCTGGTATGTCCCTTATCGCTTTGATAGGTGTTTCTTCATGTGGCGTTTTCTTTTTGCTGAGTTTTGATTGCACTTGTAACAAACTGCTGTCGCTTGGCGCCTCAGACCCGGCCGCTGCTATCGCCACCCCGGCTGCACCGGTTGTGGCAACACCGACTGCACTGGCATCACTGCATCGGGCTCCCGCCGCTTCCCTGGTTGCTTAGGTCTTCACGGGCAGGAGCCGTGCAGCCACTCCTCCACCCCAGCCACTATCAGTTGTGAACCCGGACTGGAGCGATGTCCAGCCAGATGCGGCCACCGGACAGGGCGATGAGCTAGAGGGTGAGGTGGCACCAGAGGTTTTGGTGCAACCGGTTGTGGGTTACGGCAAGTGCCCGACCAGCTCCAGATCTGGGACTGCGGCTGATGCGGCCGAGCCGGTTGCGGAGAGGTCGTCGAAGATCGCTGCTGGTGACACCAAGGATGATGAGGAGGTGCTAGTTACCGGGTACAAACCCTCTCGGTCCATGCTAAATTTGGATGCTCTCCTTGCCCAACTCTCCAGCCAAGCGCCTATCTCTCTTGGTCAAGCGCGACACCTAGTGGAAGTGCTGGAGCTGGGGCTCGGCGAAGCCAAGCTGCTAAATGTTTTGTTGGAGGTATGGTCTTCTCTCGACTCGCGTTATTATTTTAGGTGGTTTGCTTTTCCCTCTTTTCTTCACTTCTTTCTTTCCTCAGAGATCTTTTTCGGAGATGATGAAGAATACACAGGACTTGGGGCGTAAGATTGCGCTCTCTGATATGTCTTCATAATTGTGTGAATTCTCGCGGTTCTTGCTAACCATCGGGTATCCTCCTACACCCATGATTGTGAAAGGGAGAAGGAGGTGGACCGGCTGCCGGCAGAGGTGTGCTGGCTAGAGGCGTCGAACCAAACACGTCAAGGACAGATTGACGAGCTTGTGGCGCAGAATAAGAAGTTGGAGGCCTCCGCCGAGAATACTAAGAAGAATGCGGATGTTCGTACCGAATCCTTCAAGGTGCTCAAGAGAACCCATAAGCAGCAGGAGGACATGTACAACATGAGCCGGTCATGCGAGAAGGAGGCATCCGAGGAGCTGCAGCGCATCACCCAGGCCGTGGAAGGTATGCCCCTTTCACCTTTATTATTTTTTTGACTATCGGAGTCGGCTTGTAACTTCTGCTCTACCGGTTGCAGGCTACTATCTAGATGTGGTCGGTCAAGCGCTTTCCCATTTGCCTGCTGATGAAGCTGGACTTGACCTGGTGGCTGAAGATCTTGTCGGTGCTCTCGGCGAGGAGGCCCTCCGTTTGTGCAAAGCTTGTGTCGAGCTCTTTGAGTATCTCTGGCCCTTTGACAAGGATCCAACTACCATCGACGCGCTTGCCACATTGTTGGAGGGTGCATCAGACGCCATTGACTCCAGGAGGCCCGGGCTGCGTACAGGGGCACAAAACTCACTCTGGCCCTCGTCCAATCTTGGTATCCGGCTGCGCAGCTGGACGTCCTCGTTTGTGGCTTCCGGGAGGGGGCCGGTTTGGCTAGCCTACGTCAAGAACTTCTCGAGATCCACACTAACACCATCCATATCGCACGTTGCATGGAGCTGGATTAGGATTTTAGTGACCTGAATGCTATGGAGTCGGTGCAGGAGGAAGATGACGCTGAAGCCAGTACTGAGACCGTCGCTGCTCCGCTAGGCACTGACCCGGATGCTGCTGACATTGCCTCCTATAGCGGGACTGCGTCTGTCATCGCCGATCTGACCCCTCAACCTTGAGTCTAAATCCCCGGTATGCCGGGTGAAATTGTATGAACGTATTTCCTTTCTACTTGTCTATGTGAACAATTTGTGCTTGTTGAAAACTGGTGGGAGCTTCGTCCTCTGGATGCTTTTATGATATTGACTTTTGCTTTTCATGTTGAAATTTTCCATTTTCTGGGTATGCTTGTCGGGTGCTTGTCCTTATGTGGGGGCGCGGGAGCGCACCCACTAGGTGTAGTCCCCGAGGTACGGGCCGACTGAAGGATTCAGCCGGGTCGAAGCTCCTTTTTTCCTTTACTTAGACTTTGAATTTCCATGGGGACACGGGAGCGCCCCTGAGTTTCGGGCCGACTGATGGAGTCAGTTGGGCAAAAAATTTACTTAGGATCTTGACCCTTTGATGCTTGTTGTTTCATCGTCCGGCCGGTACTCCACCCGGTTGGGTGGTTCCATCTTCCTATGGGGGCGAGGGAGCGCATCCACTGGGTGTAGTCCCCGAGTTTCGCCAGTCTGGCCAATACTTTATCTGATGGAGTCTTGGGTCAACGTCTGGCTTGAACAGCCGGTGCGGTTTAGGTCATGCAAAAAACACAAGTGATAGTTTGTTCGTTAGGTATGTACTATGTAAATTTTAGTCACTAGGTGTGCTGTAAAAAGATGCCATTTCGTGTTTAGCCAATGACATTGTGTTTTTCTCGTGAGCATTAGCCATTGTGATGTGTCCTTTTTGGCTGACAGCCGGGTTGCGGTCTACAGCCAGAACCGAAGGGGTATATAATAAGCTTACTGCACGATACTTCAGATTCTTGTTACCGGACTCGGGCAAGCGAGCACAACTAGGATGTCCATACTGCAATTTTCGTGTACGGGACCTCGGGCTTTTGCTCTTGCCGAACTGATAATCAGGTTGCGGTCTGTAGGCAGAACCAAAGAGTGGGCCATTGGTGTCGCATACACTACTCGGTCGACATGAAGGGTAGTAGTCTGGGCCAGCCGACGAGTCCCCGGGGGAGTCTGCCGGAGCTGGAAAAAATATGTGGCACCAAAAAGTGCTAAGATACGACGAAGGAGTCCTCCGGATTGTTTCAGGGCTCCATAGTTGTTCATTCATAATACATAAAGGGTGGGGATACATACACTTCTTATTCAAGTGTAAAATGGGTGAATCATGTTCATGTTCCAGGGTCGCTCGGTCTCCTCGTCAGAGGGGTCATCTTGTTATTTGCCGACAGCTCGGCGTCGATGAGGTAGTAGGAGTTGTTGTGCAGCTCCTGGCTGATGATGAATGGCCCCTCCCAAGGGAGAGACAACTTGTGCATTCCCTTGGTGCTTTGTACCAGCCATAACACCAAGTCACCTTCTCGGGATGAGACGGGGTGGATTCGGCTGCCATGGTAGCGATGTAGGATTTGCTGGTAGGGGACTTATCTTGACAGGGCCAGCTCGCGTGCCTCCTCGAAGAGGTTGACACTGTCTTCATGAGCCTCTTTGGTGCCTTGCTCCGTGTATAGCAACTTGCGGGGTGAGTCGAACTCAATGTCGGCTGGTAGGATGGCTTCTGCACCGTAGATGAGGAAGAAATGAGAGTAGCCAGTTGATCGGTTCGGTGTGGTATGCAGGCTCCATAACACAGCTAGCAACTCCTCTGTCCAGCATCAGGGTGACCTCATAAGTGGTTCAATCAATCAGGACTTGATTCTGGCTAGGTCCAAATTGTTTGCTCTCATTGCCCATTGGACTGGGGCTGGGCGACAGATGCCAGGTCCAAGCAGATGACCTTTTCTCTACAGTAGCGCGTGAAGGCCCCCTTGGAGAAATTTGTGCCGCTTTTGGTGATGATGTTGTGGGGGTAACCGTAGCGCATGATGATGTCCATGAAGAATTTGACCACTGTGGGTCCATCCAGCTTCTTGATGGGTTTTGCCTCGATCCAGTTGGTGAACTTGTCCACTGCCACCAGAAGACGTGTCATGCCGGATCGTGCGGTCTTAAAGGGGCTGACCATGTCGAGCCCCTAGACAGCAAATGGCCAGGTGATGGGGATCGTCTTGAGTGCGGCAGCCGGTGTGTGCTTCTGTTGACTGAAACACTAGAAGCCATTGCACGCTCGCACCATTTGCTTGGCGTCTTCCAGTGCAGTTGATGACTGGATTCCTGCACCAACAACAGGGTTATTGTAGTACTTGTAGCAGCAAATATTTAAGAGTTTGTCCCGATGTGAGATCAATGAATGGAAACAACACAACCCCACAACCACGTTGTCAATGCGGCCACGCTTTGCACCCAAACCGTGGTTTGGAAATAGCCTATTCTATAAGTTACTAGAACATCGATAATTGAGAGAGGTTTAAAATATCTAATAACAAAGAACTTTTAACAAGAATAAAATAAACTAAGACGGAAAGTAAATAGGAATATGAACTGAATTAAAGAGATTGTAGTTGTAGGATTGAATGGAATGTGAGAGGGATTCTAGGCTTTGGTCTCACTAGTGCTAGATGGTCAAATATATGTGTGATCTATAAGAGATTTGTCAAACAAATAAATGTTCCCCAATTGATTTAACGGGCTGTCACACTGTGTGCACTATGCATGGTTCTCGAGCGTCACCACAAGGCAAAAGACACTTCCGGACCAAAGTATCACTTAAACTCATCTTAGATCACAATAAATTCTAACTTAGCGCACTAGATCATACCTCAACCTAGAATTGAATCAATCAATCACTCACACATGGATGAACAACAAAACATATATAATGATATCACAACCGTGTTCAATCTTATAATTACTAAACACAAGAGAGAGAAGGAGATGGAGATGATGATGGAGATGAAGATCGATGCGTGGTGGTGGTGATGTCTTCCTTCTCCTCCCCTTCTCTTGCTTGGATGCCTTGATGGTGATGGTGCTAAGGGAGATCTAGATCTCAGAGGTGTGGTTGAGGCAGAGATCCTCCGCAATGGAGATCGGATGGGTGGCGGCAGCGGTAGGGCTCCGCCCCTGAAGGGCTATGGCTTGGTGGCTCTCTCTTGGGTCCTCCCTCCTTTATATAGGCCTTGGGGGTGCCCTAGGGTTCCCTCAATACCGTCATATGACTTAGGGAAGGTTCTGGAGCTTTTCTAGGGTCAAATCCCGTCATTTACGACCTTTTTGGCAACTATACGGGCGGAGCTATACGACCAGAAAAATAGCTCCGGTCGTATAGTTGCTCGTCAAACCGTATGTCCCTTTTAGTATTTTGGCCGTCATTTCTTCATACGAACTCCGTTTTGGGTGTTCTTGGGCTCGTTGAGTTTGTATCATCGAGGGATACAAACCCATGGTCTTGGATATTTATTTTGAGAAGTTGGAAAAAATCACTTTTTCAACCTCTCAAATGGTAAGTCTGGTCCCTGCAGCTCTTCCATACTATGCTCCCTTTGTCCCTTTTGCCTTTGTTTTATCCATAATCATCATCAACACCTACACACATGTCATAGACAAGGAAAAGTGATAAAATTCTACCTAAACTACTAAATGTGCAAAGCTCATATGAAAGTAAATGAGAACTAGAAGTCATGCATATAAGACATAGCTATAGCTGAAAGAAACATGATATGAGAGATAAATGGCTCATTTTATATGGCTAAAAGAGGTGGTATTTCACAGCCATCAGCAGTCAGCCAGTAGAAACCGTGGCGAAATGCCTTGGCTACTAAGCCTCTTGATGATGCATGGTGACCTCACTCTCCTTAATTGATGTCCACGAGCATCCAGATGCCTTCCTATTGGTCTACGCATCGTTGGTAGATGCCTCCCATGATGCGTTGTATAGCTCATTGTTGATGATGGTGTATGTGCGTGCTCTGCGTGTGATTTGCCTTGCTGCAACTTCTTCGTCTGGGAGTTCGCCTCTGACGATGAAATCCATGAAAGTTTTGGCCCACATCAAGGTCTCCCAGATGGCGAACACGGTCTGGATGATCAGCTGTACCTTGTCTTGCTTGGCCGGGTCGGGATCGTTGGGTGAACTATCGGGTGGAAGAGAGGAGTCGGCAGTCCCCGGGCAGCTGGAGCTGGCGCGTGGTGGCGGGACCTTCGACCTGGCAGTCCCCGGGACCTTCTTGGCGGCTTCTGGGGTCCTTGGAGCTAGCATTCCCCGGGTCCATGGCCAGAAAGATCGACTCGGATTCTGGAGACGGCTAGATTGAGGGCTTACGCAGGTGGTCCAGGGAAACTCCAGGAGGGATTCATTGTCTTGTGGAGCCGACTCGCATGAGCGCGTCCACAACTTCATTGTTGGCTCGAGGGATGTGGTGGAACTCACACCCCTCAAAACAAGCGCACAACTGCTAGACGAAGAACCGATACAAGGCCATATTTGCGTCCTTGGCGCCCTAGTCGCCTGAGACTTGCTGCACCGCTAGATCCGATTTGTCGAAGCAAAGGATCCGGAAAATGCCAATTTCTTTTGCTAGCCGGAGGCCATGAATGAGTGCTTCATATTCGGCGATGTTGTTAGACACGTGGAAGTGGATTTGCAGCACATACTCTAGCCGGTATCCCTTTGGAGAGGTGATGACGATGCCGGCTCGCTAGCCCCGCGCATCTTTGAGCCGTCAAAGTGTAATCTCCAATGCGTGGAGTCAGGGACCAATGTACAGTACTGGGTTTCTACCTAGTTGATACCTTTGATCCGAATTACAGATGTAGTATAGCTCCTTTTCCCTGGTAGACCTAGGTTATCGAATCCACGGAAAGCGAATGCGTAGTGAAGTTACTTTAACGGACCTTCGGGAGTTTTAGAATTCCTTTTGTGTTTTCACCCGACCAGTAGCTTGCGTCTTTTTGTTGTTGTCGATGATGGAGAGGGAGGGCCTAAGGCGTTCGGTTTCACTTGTAGCTATGCAAAAACATCTGATGGAAATAAAAGATAGAAATAAAGTATGCGTGTACTTGTTAGAGCAAGATAAATTATATGCGGGCAGTGCATCCATAATTGCTATTGCCTCCACAACCTCTTATATAAATAACCTACTAGTCTCATCCATAGAAGAAAGAGAACTAATGATATGCATAGTGATGTCACCGTTACTCCCAAGAAAATCCCTCGCATACAGCCGTACTACCCCTTCTGTCACTGGGGTTCCCAACCTGTAGATCAGTCATCACTCATACTCCCTATACCTGGCTCAACCCTCGGGGTCTTGGGTACCTGACAAGTCCTTGGATTGAGGCAAGATAGGATACAATAATCATCATGTCATACAAACTAATACACGATCCCATCTATGATAAATCACATGCACAATTGCTACATGGCTAGGCCGAAGCCCTTAGACCAAGGAGAATTACTCACACATAGAGATGAGATCAACAATCACAAACATTGTAATGAAAATCATAAGATTGATAGTAATAGTCTTACAATGTCACCAATTGGAGAAGAGATCTACTATTACAAGTGGTGGAGTATGGCTATGGATGTGGAAAAGGATGTGGAGATCTAGAGGCGGCTTTCTGGTGAGGTATGGCTTCTTCGAGGTCTGAGGCGCACGAGAGAGATGTTTTCCCGTCGCCTGAGGCTTATTTATAAAGGGCCTCCTTCATGAAAGTTGTTCTGTTTGACCTAACGGTGGCGGCGCCAACTATACGACCGGAGCTATACAGTCGGAATTTTTGCTCCGGCCGTATAGTTGGTCATTACAGCGTCTGCCTTCCTTCGACGGCTCCTGGTTTCTTTTGGTTTAAGGAAAGATCATATCTTTGACTTTAATGTAGTGATTCCCTCCTTTAGACGACATTATCTGTGCAGGAAAAATACAAGAACAAAGGATTGCATACCCATCTAAATATTAGCATTAGTGGCAGGGTTTAGAGAGATATTTCATCAAAAATATGATTAATATCTAGTTTAAATGTGGACGTAGATGGCTATATTTCAGAGCCATCAACCTCCCCAAGCTTAAACTTGATCGTCACGAGAAAGAAAACCAAAATCAAAAAGGAACTCAGCATTTAAACTGAAATAACGAGATGGTGATCTTACTCATGATTAATAGTCTCATGTTTCCTCCATTTCATAAATCTAAAAATTCAGCATAGATAGAGTAATGGCAAGCATATCATACGGGTTTCATGCATCCTTATAGCACAGAAAAATTATTGTAAGCATGGATGATCCAAATGATTAAATTTTATTCCATGTCAAGTAATCAACTCATAGGCTTGCCTTTGAACAGTAAAGTATAATCATGTAAATTAAGAGTGTGAGTTGTCATGAAAAGCATATATATTAGAGTATCTCAATTCTCCCACATAAATGAATCAAGACTTTGCAAGCACTACTTTTCTATTCATTGTCCTTCAAGAATTTTCAGTTCTTAAGTAATTGAGAGCATGCCGAAGATTTTTATTAGTTTATCAGGATGTGATGGACACTCGCGGCATCACTAAGGTTTTTGTGCCTTTTGAATAATGATTACTCATAATAGCCAGAGGAGTGATTCCATCATGATTACAGCTACCCGGGAGTGCCAAGAATCTTACCCACTATAGCATTGCTGCTACAAGTGTTTAATCAACTCAGAGCCAAAATCTAGGAGTTTCCTCCATGAAGATCGTTCGTAGGCTAGGAGAGTTGTTGGCATCCCATGAAGTTTGACACACGTAAAGCTATATCATTATTATGATTAACAAGTCAAACTTTGGCATGCTCACAAAAACCGCTAAACATTAATTCAATCGAACAAATCCTTTCAAAGAGAGCTATTAAGTCAATCAACATTTTCAGTGGTGTCAAGTGTCTCTAGAAATAAGCCTTCAATACTAAGCACTACAACACCCAAGCCTTCAATTGTGAGATTTTTTCTTATTACAATTGGTTAATTACGAGAGCTGAAAGAAATGAGCCCAATTAAATACCCATACAAACGACAATCTTACTATGATACAAAGACTCACTCCACCAATATAATATCTCAACATTTAGTACTAACTAGCGTGGGTTTCTCAAACTTCAAAAGTGGGGAGTCATAAGGCGTACCTCTCATGTTTGGTTCCACTTCTCTCTTCTTTTTTATTTGTTTCTTGGAAACTCGAAGTCAATCACTCTCCTGCAAACATACGAAGACCTCGAGGCGGAAGGAAAAGAAAGAGGGAAAATGAGGAAAAATGGAGAAATCTTTTTGTGATTTTTAAGAGAGGGAAATAAAGAACTGAAAATTGGCGGAAAATGCCGGCTAGAAAATTTAGAAAGCAAATAGAAAGAACTAAAGATATAGTGTTGGGGAAACCAACATGAGTGCTTATAAACTCAAATAGAAATGTAACCTCGAAATAAATAAAAGCAAATAAACACCAAATAAATATACATGAGGAAACTTCCCCAAGCTTAGGCTTTTGCAAGCCCTTCAAATCATTGTGGTGGCGGGAAAAGTCGTTACTACAATTCGCGAATTGAGTGGAGAGGTTACTTGTTGATTCTCGAAGGTTCAAAGAGAGGTTGTGCATCCTCTACACAATCCCTCCAAGTCCTTGGAAATCCTGGTATGTTGCGAACCGGGTTTGTGGCTGCTCCTCCTGATGAGGGGCTTCTTGCTCCTCCTATTGGTCCTCATCCTCTTCAGGAATATCCTCCTCGTGTTGATACTGCTCAACCTGCACATCATATAGCAAACGTCCTTCCTCGATAGAGAAAATACCATTACGCAAAGGAGCGGGGTAGATACGCCTAGCTCTAGTAATATGCAGATAATAAACACCACCTCTCCTAGTGAGCATTCCACATGCCCTCAAGGTGGAGAAACCAACACGCGTCTCACCTAGTACGGGTTGCAACTCACCTAGATTGATGTCTAGGTCAGTGGCAAGCATGGTGATGACGCCTCCTCCTGTGATTGGCCCTTGGCTTTGGGAGGCTTTCTGCTCCAGGTAGCACACAAGGATGGCGCCCAAGTTGAGTGACAGGTTGCAGTTGATGTAAGAAGCCTTCGCGAGGACCAGGATGTCCTCCTCGTTGAGTCTCGTGAACTCATTGTGTGCCTGCAAGGTGTTAGCAATAACATAGAACAAATAGTGAATTGCAGGATGTTGAATATTCTTCCCCTTGTTCACTCTACTAGTGAAGCTCATTCCATTATAGTATTGATCGGGGAGAGGAATTAAGCCAGTAAAGGACGCGCGTAGAGCATGAACATCATTGTTTGGCAAATTAAAGCATGCACACAATTGTTCTAGTGTTAAGGTGTAGTTGTTATTCATCAGACGAAAAGAAATAGTATCCTATCCTTGCCACAGTTTAATAGTGCTTTGCAATGAACTTAGGAATTCAATGGTTAAGCGGCAATAAGTAGGTACATCACTGTACACAAAGTTCTGCAGGCCAGCTCTATTGCAAACTAATTTGAAGTCATCAGAAATACCGAGTTGGTTCAATATAAGGGGGCAAGCCCACTTGATGGCCTTTACTTCGCAGTTCTTGATCTTGTTGAAGCGTTCACGATGAGCTTCATCCCTGAATCGTATCCCCATGCGTTCCTGGGTGATCACCTGAGAAGCGCTAGCGGTGCCACGAGCATGAGTTTGGCTCCTTGTGTTCATCTTCTAAAACATTAAAGAAAGGCAAAAATAAAACTTTTTGATCCAACAACAGTAAGTATAATATGTTCCTCATCTAAGCACACTTAAGAATCTCCTCAAGATAATAATCTAGGTAAGAAAAATCATGGCAATTTGTTCATAGTAGGTCTCACCCTAGATTGATAATGACAATAGATCAAAGATGAATTTGCAAAAAGTAATTAGAGGATCGGAGGAGAAACATATCGTAGATCACTTGTGTGCGAGGAAATCGAACGAAATTGAGTAGAGATGAATATCCCTTGAGGTTTTGAGAGAGTTTGGAGCTAGAAGAAAGAAAAAGGATTGAAGTTTTGGAGTTGGAAGTACCTTCCCGTGCGATTTTATGGTCGGACGTAACTATACGGGCAGAACATGTGTTCCGACCGTATAGTTGGTGTTCTGTCAAAATATTAGGTCTTCCTCCTGGCGGCGCAGCTATACGACCGCAACTATACGGGCGGAAAAAAATGTTCCGGCCGTATAGTTGGTCGTTAAACTGTATGTCCCTGCGAAAGAAATTTTGCAAAAGGCATCGATATCTATACGACCAGAACTATATGGCCAGAATTTTTATTCCTGCCGTATAGTTGGTCGTTAAACTCCCAGTATATGTGAAAAGAAATTGTACGAAGGCATTGATATCTATATGACCAGAACTATATGGCCAGAATTTTTTATCCCCGTCGTATAGTTGGTCGTTAAACTGTTTGTACATAAGAAAAGAAATTATACGGAGGCATTGATATCTATACGGCCAGAACTATACGACCAAAATTTTTATTCCCGCCGTATAGTTGGTCGTTAAACTCTCAGTATATATTGCAGAAAAAATTTCGATGGCAAAGATAACTATATGACCGGAACTATACGACCGGTATTTTTATTCCCGCCGTATAGTTGGTCGTTAAACCGTCTGTATGCATCAAAAAATTTATGTTTCTTCGTAAACTATTTCTTTTCTTGTAACTTAGCGATATACCTTGTTTTTGATAGAAAATTGACAGAAAATATTGCCGACTAACAATAGCATGAATAATGCAGAAATTCAAGTACTACCAAATTTCTTCTCCTCAAATGGAGTTTTCTAGCACTCTTTATTGAACATGAACTTAAACTGAAACTAAGAACTTAACTCAAACCTTAATTTAACATGGGTTGCCTCCCATGGAGGGCTCTGTTATGGTCAATAGCTTGACCTTGATGATACTCACTTGGGCCAGATGAGTGGAACACTGATACGTTGCTAACGTATCCATAATTTTTGATGTTCCATGCTAGGTTTTATATACTTTCTTATGTTTTGTTCGAACTTTGGAGTACTTTTTATACACTTTCCTAGACTAACCTATTAACAAGATGCCACAGGGCCAGTTGCCTGTTTTCTGCTGTTTTTGGTTCCAGGAAAGTCAGAAAATCAATATTCTCGGAATTGGACCGGACAAAAGCCAAAGTCGATATTTTACCAGAAGACTCACAGAGCCAGAAGATGAGACGGAGAAGGGCCACAGGGTGGCCATACCATATGGTGGCGCGGGCTAGCCCTGGCCGCGCCACCAGGTGGTGTGGCCCCCCTGGCCGCCCACCGACCTTGCCTCTTCGCCTATAAGATGCCTCCCGATGCAAAAACCCTAAGTAGTCAAGCCTCCAGCCACGAAAAGTTCCGCAGCACCGCCTCCACTGAAGGGGAGATTCGGGGGACAGAAAGTCTCTGTTCTGGCACCCTACCGGGACGGGGAAGTGCCCCCGGAGCCATCTCCATCGATCTCCACCGCCATCTCCATCGCCGTTGCTAATTCCCATGATGAGGAGGGAGTAGTTCTCTCTCGAGGCTAAGGGTTCTACCGGTAGCTATGTGTTCATCTCTCTCTCTCTATGCATGATCATATTGTGATCATGAGCTTTGTAATCAAGTATATCTACCTTGCTACTCAAGTGCTTTAATAGATCTCTGCTCTCCCCATGTGTGTGAAAGTGACAACGTGCACACCATGGTGGCACTTAGGCTAGAGATTACAAATACTTGTTATGGGTTATATTTGGAGTTGGATGTCTCTATGAAATTGTGGTGTTTGTTGGAACCATCTAGTGCTCAAGGTGACAGTGTGGGGTTATCTAGATGGGAAAAGCGAACTTTGAGGAGTGCTGTTATAGCCCTACCATGGATTAGAGTGTCCAACCGGAGAGTAGTTCAGCGTAGTATCATAAAGAAGAATATATTTATATGAGAGTGTTCACTAGTGAAAGTATGATCCCTAGGCCTTGTTTCTTAGCATTGAAACATCGTTTGCTATTACATCTATTACATGTTTGCTTGCTTCTATCTTTATTTCAGTTTTACTTTAGTCTTTTCCATGCCATCAAGCTATTTTCTATCACTGTTACCACTTATAATTATCTATACCACTTGTATTTCACTATCTCTTCGCCGAACTAGTGCACCTATACACCTGACAAGTGTATTGGGTGTGTTGGGGACACAAGAGACTTCTTGTATCTTGATTGCACGGTTGCTTTAGAGGGGATACCTTTGACCACTTCCTCCCTAAGTTCAATAAACCTTGGGTGATCCACTTAAGGGAAAACTTGCTGCAGTTCTACAAACCTCTGCACTTGGAGGCCCAACAACTGTCTACAAGAATAGAAGTGCGTAGACATCAAGCTATTTTCTGGCGCCATTGCCGGGGTGGTAAGGTAAAAGGTACTCACATCCTCCGGTGTGAGTGCTCGAAGTTATTTCCTTTAGATTCTGCAATTTTGTCTTTTTGTTTCTTGTTTTCACTAGTTAGGCTTAATGGAAAACAACAACAAAATTAGAGAGCTTTATAGTATTTATCTTGAGTTAGGACATGAAGTGTTTGAAGAGAAAATTAAAAAACCTATGGAACTCTATTTGCATGCTAATAGCAATGTTGTTAGTATGAATTCTTTGGACACCATTATTTCTAATGCTATGGCAAAGTCTAAGCTTGGGGAAGCTAGTTTTTATGAAAATGATCTTTTTAGTTCCCCAGCTTTGGAAGATAGCTATTCTATTGCTTATGATGATACCAAACCTCCAATATATGATGACTATAATGATGAATATGATATTTTTAGTTCACCTACTATTGAGGAGAAAATTAATTATTACTACAATATGCCTCCTATATTTGATGATTATGGTGATGAGAATAATAATAATAGCAATTTTGTTGAATTTGCTCCCACTACAATTAATAAGAATGACTTTGTTTATGTGGAGAGTATTAATTCTTTTATGCATGTGGCTCATGATAAGAATGTTTTATGTGATAGTTATATTGTTAATTTTATTCATGATGCTACTGAAAGTTATTATGAGAGAGGGAAACATGGTTTTATGTGTCTCAACAATATTAAGTTTCCACTCTTTATGTTGAAATTTTTGAAATTGCACTTGTTTTGCTTTCCTATGCTTGTTGCTTTGTGCTTTCATGACTTGTTTCTTTACAAGACTCCTATGCATAGGAAGTGGGTTAGACTTAAATGTGTTTTGAATTTGCTTCTTGATTCTCTCTTTTACTTCAATTCATGTTTCTTATGTGAGCATCTTCTCAAACTATCAAGCCTAACTTAAAGGCGCTAAAGAAAAGTACTTATTGGGAGATAACCCAAAAGTTTTAGATGAGTCTTGGAAGTTATTACTTCTGTAATAACCGCTCCTTATCCTTTTTATTTGCTTTTTGTGCCACGAGTAACCTCTAATGAGAGAGAAGTAATGATTGGGAAAGTTGTTGTCCCGAAACAGATTTCTGTGCTTCACCATAAAAATTCGTGTAAAATCTTTGTACGTCCTTTTGAGGCGTGAATTTTTGTGCTTCTGCCTCAGGTTGTTATATAACTATCGTTAGTTCAACACTTTTTTATTTGAGCAACAGAAGGTCTTCGAAAAAATTGGTTTTTACCTACTGGTCTGTTTTGACAGATTTCTGCCATTATTTCCATTTGCTTCTTGTTGGTTCCTTTTTGAGTTCTTTTGGGGAACTGAGCTTTTTGAGGGAAGTGCTACAGTAACTTGTGTTTTAATGGAAGTTTTACTGGTGTTAGGACTGAACCTAAAGACTTATTATCTTGAGTGCACTAATGTTGCTAATAAAGATTGTGTGAAGTTTTGTATGAAGGAAAAATTTCAGGTGTATGGAAGGAATGAGTAATGAGATGAAGAATGGACTAAAGCTCAAGCTTGGGGATGCCACGCGTGTCACCCCAAGAAATATCCAAGAAGTACAAGCATCAAAGCTTGGGGATGCCCAAGGCATCCCCTTCTTCATCAATAAAAATCCCAGGTTCCTTCCAAACATTTCATTTTTATTGTTTCATGCACAGTTGTGTTGTTCTTGGAGCGTCTTCTTTTTCATTTTTGTCTTGGTTTTTAGTTTGCTTTGTTTGCTTAGTTTGCTGAATAAATTGGTTGGACCCCCTCTTTCATGCATTGGTTTTCAAATAGTTTGGTTTGGATTGGAAAAGAGTAGGAAAAGTTCATGCTTAAGTGGTAAAGAGAGCTTGTTTTTGACTGTGGCCTATGCTTTGTCATGTCATGCTTGATATTGTTTTAGCTTTATGCTTAGTATTCTTTGCTGTAGCATGACTTGTTATAAACAATTGAGATTGCTTAATGTGCCTTGGATAAATCATGCGTTGTTTTAGCATATTAAAGCATAGTATTGTGGTATTCTCCTTTGATGCTTTATTTGGGTTGACTTGGCGCATGCTCACACCATGTTATGACTATCCCAAGTCACCATAGCCTTTATGATCCTTTAGTTTTCAACTTGTAATATCACTTTATGCTTTGATCAATTATGTTTTGTCGCTCTGCATGATTATGGCTGTTATTGCTCTCTTAGTTTGTCGCTCCCAGTCTTTTGCTAGCCTCCGCAACCAAGTATGAGTTCCACTCATGCATCCAACTCCCTAAACCAAGTTATTCCAAAGAGTCCACCATACCTACCTACTAGCTTAAGCTATTCCAAGTATATTCATGTTTTTGTTTACCTTCCAAATTAAACTTGTTATGAGAAAATTAGTGATTAAAGCTCTCACGAACTTGATGACACACTTTACTTTTCTTGCCCTTAATAAACTTGAACCATTGTGTCGTCTATGTTGTATATCCTTGCACTTATTTGTTGGGGATTAACAGAACCATGCTGTCATGGGGAATGCTTTCAACATTGCACTTGTACTATGTACCTAGTTGATATCATGCTCTTTTGTCTATGGATGTCGTCGGTGTGAAATGAAAGGGGAGCTTGTAAGTCCATGGCGTTATGTATATGTGTTAGAGAAATGCCTGGGCCGCTGGTCTAATCCATGCCGTCATGGTGGAAACCTGCAGCGTAACCATAATGAGCTGTCTATGAAGCATTCTTCTTATAAAAAAAGAGTCCGATATTGAGAAAAAAGAGAAAAAGAAAAAAAATGAGAAAAGAGGAAAGAGAGAAAAAAGCACCATATTCCCATGGTAAATAAGAAGATTGCTGAGATGCTCGTTGTCTGCTTGCCTTGTCATTTTGATATGGGGATTCTTTCGTATCATCGGGCAATGGGTATCCCGTTGGCGGTTCTCTATGATACAGATGTATTTACGATGACAAGAACTTACTGGTGACTAAACTTGAGTAGCATGAGGAGCGGCCCTCGTATTCAAGGGACATGAGATTTCCAACTTATACTTCGTTAAGCATATACACCATAGTTTGTTCACTTTAACCTTAATCACTTCAAGATGCTTATGATAGGGGCAATGAGAGCTGAAAGCTATAAGTACCATAATTTTTGGAAGCTCTTTATGAAACTTGAATCTCTGCTTCCTTCTATGAAGGCCTTTCTTCTACTTATATATTGAGTCTCCACCTTCTATCTTTATGCACCTACTTTGAGAGCATAGTGGCCATTCTTAGTTCTATGTGCATTGTCCCAAGACTTGTTGATTGATGCATACCTTGATATTGCTTGTTTTAAACTATTTGTATCTAGTCACTCTTATAAACTTTGAAGGTGTCCTATGCATTTATATTTGCTACTATATGAGGGACAAGCTGAATGCTACTATGCTATGTTTTCTTTATGTGAAACAAAGAAACGTCTTGCAAAGCATTGTTATTCATGAATCTTTTGTTTGTGCCTTTTCATGTTGCATCATAGTTTCTTTGTCTTATTGCTAGAACTTTGTCTTCCATGTTATGATTGAAGTACTATGATCCCAGCTTTGAATGTTTTACAAATACTTTGATCAAGTTTATGATGGTGCATGTCACCTCATAAATTATTCTTTCTTTTTATCACTTACCTACTCGAGGACGAGCAGGAGTTAAGCTTGGGGATGTTGATACGTTGCTAACGTATCCATAATGTTTGATGTTCCATGCTTTGTTTTATCTACTTTCTTATGTTTTGTTCCAACTTTGGAGTACTTTTTATACACTTTCCTAGACTAACCTATTAACAAGATGCCACAGTGCCAGTTGCCTGTTTTCTGCTGTTTTTGGTTCTAGGAAAGTCAGAAAATCAATATTCTCGGAATTGGACCGGACAAAAGCCAAAGTCGATATTTTACCAGAAGACTCACAAAGCTAGAAGACGAGACGGAGAGGGGCCACAGGGTGGCTACACCATATGGTGGCGCGGGCTAGCCCTGGCCGCGCCACCAGGTTGTGTGGGCCCCCTGGCCACCCACCGACCTTGCCTCTTCGCCTATAAGATGCCTCCCGATGCAAAAACCCTAAGTAGTCAAGCCTCCAGCCACGAAAAGTTCCACAGCGCCGACGCCACCGAAGGGGAGATTCGGGGGACAGAAAGTCTCTGTTCTGGCACCCTGCCGGGACGGGGAAGTGCCCCCGGAGCCATCTCCATCGATCTCCATCGATCTCCACCGCCATCTCCATCACCGTTGCTGATTCCTATGATGAGGAGAGAGTAGTTCTCTCTCGAGGCTAAGGGTTCTACCGGTAGCTATGTGTTCATCTCTCTCTCTATGCATGATCATATTGTGATCATGAGCTTTGCAATCAAGTAGATCTACCTTGCTACTCAAGTGCTTTAATAGATCTCTGCTCTCCCCATGTGTGTGAAAGTGACAACGTGCACACCATGGTGGCACTTAGGCTAGAGATTACAAATACTTGTTATGGGTTATATTTGGAGTTGGATGTCTCTATGAAATTGTGGTGTTTGTTGGAACCATCTAGTGCTCAAGGTGACAGTGTGGGGTTATCTAGATGGGAAAAGCGAACTTTGAGGAGTGCTGTTATAGCCCTACCATGGATTAGAGTGTCCAACCGGAGAGTAGTTCAGCGTAGTATCATAAAGAAGAATATATTTATATGAGAGTGTTCACTAGTGAAAGTATGATCCCTAGGCCTTGTTTCTTAGCATTGAAACACCATTTGCTATTAGATCTATTACATGTTTTCTTGCTTCTATCTTTATTTCAGTTTTATTTTAGTATTTTCCACGCCATCAAGCTATTTTTTATCACCGTTACCACTTATAATTATTTATACCACTTGTATTTCACTATCTCTTCGCCGAACTAGTGCACCTATACACCTGACAAGTGTATTGGGTGTGTTGGGGATACAAGAGACTTCTTGTATCTTGATTGCAGGGTTGCTTGAGAGGGGATACCTTTGAACACTTCCTCCCTAAGTTTGATAAACCTTGGGTGATCCACTTAAGGGAAAACTTGCTGCTGTTATACAAACCTCTGCACTTGGAGGCCCAACAACTGTCTACAAGAATAGAAGTGCGTAGACATCAAACACCCACTCCAAAGTAATTGGCCTTCAAAGTGATGGCCTCCTTCTCGTCATGTTTGGCTTTGTTCTTCCTGGGGAAATGAATAACAAAAGGATCCCGCGAAGGCAATTGTAGCTTCACGTTCCCTTCATGAAGGTTAATTAAAGCTTTTATAGTTCTTAAGAAAGGATGGCCTAGTATTATAGGAGCAACAGTATCTTCAGGCATGTCAACAATAACGAAATCAATGAGAGCAGGATAAACTTTGATGTAAACTAAAGTGTTCTCCTTAATCCCTACAGCTTGTTTGTAGTTAGAATCTGCTAGATGCAATTTTAATTCAGTAATTTCAAAGAAGCTAAGATTTAACTTGTTAAAAAGACTCTTTGGAATTGTTGAGATGCTTGCACCTAGATCACAAAGTGCAGCCATCTCATTAGTTCCAATCGTTATCTTAATAGTAGGCTCAAATATGTCATCTAGTTTAACATGTAACTTTTCAGTGATTTTCTTGTATTCCTCGTCAAGCCCGCGTACCTTAATTGCTACTTGATCAACAAAGTGTTGATACATGGCTTCATAATTACCTTCACTTAACGGAATTTTGATGTTGATCCTTTTTATGAGATCTTCGATGGTGTAGCTTGGTGAAGGGGCATTGCTATAATCAAGTTCTTCAGGATCCTCCCTTTGGATCCTCATATTTTTGAGTTCTTCAACAGGATTGGGCTCAGCTTTACCTGCAAATTTAGCTAGAATGAGAGTTTGACTCTCGGTTATCTTACCTAGCTATGCCTCAACGATCCTTGTTCTTTCTTGAAGGGCCTGTAAATCATTTCTCAATCTAACAGCTTGGTTAGATAATTTACCAAGCATAGCATCATGGTTCTCCATAATTTTGACTAGAATATTATTTTGTTCATTTCGCGAGTCTATGAAAGACTTAAGCATTTCTTGGAGACTACCATTACTATTTCCCATATTATTATTAGAGTTATTTGTAGGACTAGCATAATGTTTCTGAAAATTAGGATTGTAACTCTTCTTCCAAGCAGGATTATAATCATTACGAGCTACGAAGTCTATTTCTTCTATATTTGTTTCGGGAGTGGCTCTTACCTGAGTTTCCTTACCTTTTACGACTAGTATGAGCTCATCCAACTTAGCATTGAGATCTTCATTCTCTTGTGGTGAGACAGAGTTCACCTTCTTCGTGTTTGATCTTTCAACATGCCATTGGGCATGGTTTTCTTGCATATTGTCTAGCAGCTGCTTTGCCTCGGTAATATGTTTACCCATGAATGTTCTCAAGCTACAGTATCAAGCATAGACTTAGACACAGGATTAAGAGCATTATAAATTAAATGGAGGATAAACCAATCTTCCATCCCATGACTAGGACAGTTTCTTAGGCATTCTTTCATCCTCTCCCATGCAAGCGCTAGTGGCTCATGCTCTTCTTGTCTAAAACTAGTAATATTAGATCGGAGTTGCATAGTCTTTGCAGGTGGGAAAAATTTAGTCATAAATAAAGAAGTACATCCCACCCATGATGTAATAGTATTTTTAGGCAAAGATAACAACCATTCTTTAGCTCTTCCTCTTAGAGAGAAAGGAAATAGACGTAATTTGACCGCATCAGGGTCAACGTCTTTTATACGCATCATATCACATATTTCAGTGAAAGTATTTAAGTGCATACCTGTGTCTTCAACAACAGAGCCTCCAAATTGATTATGTTGAACCAAACTTAAGTAATGGGGCTTAATTTCATAATCATCAGCAACAATTGCTGGCTGAGTAATAGGAGTACGCAAATAATCATTATTGGGATTAGCAAACTCCCTAAGCTTCTTTTCAACCATACTTCCTATGTTTTTGGGTTTTCTTATATTATAATAGTAAAAACAAAAATTTAAAGAATAACTATTTTTTTTGGTTTATCAAATAAAGACTGAAAGCAAACTAACAAAATTAAAAACAAGAATTAAAACTAGCAAGGTTCCTAATAACCTCACCAGGGTAGCTATTGCTTCCCTAGAAATGGCGCCAGAAAAAGGGTTGATACCTTCGATCCGGATTACGGATGTAGTCTAGCTCTTTTTCCCTAGTAGACCTAGGTTATCGAATCCACATGAAGCGAATGCATAGTGAAGTTACTTTAACGGACCTTCGGGAGTTTTAGAATTCCTTTTGTGTTTTCACAGGACCAATATCTTGCGTTTTTTTGTTGTTGTCGATGATGGAGAGAGAGGGCCTAGGGCGTTCGGTTTCACCTATAGCTATGCAAAAACATTTGATGGAAATAAAAGATAGAAATAAAGTATGCGTGTACTTGTTAGAGCAAGATAAATTATATGTGGGCAGTGCATCCATAATTGATATTGCCTCCTCAACCTCTTATAGCAATAACCTACTAGTCTCATCCATAGAAGAAAGAGAACTAATGTATGCATAGTGATGTCACCGTTACTCCCAAGCAAATCCCTCACATACAACCATACTACCCCTTCTGTCACTGGGGTTCCCAACCTGCAGATCAGTCATCACTCATACTCCCTATACCTGGCTCAACCCTCGGTGTCTTGGGTACCTGACAAGTCCTTGGATTGAGGCAATAGAAGATACAATAATCATCATGTCATACAAACTAATACACGATCCCATCTATGATAAATCACATGCACAATTTCTACATGGCTAGGCCGAACCCCTTAGCCCCAGGAGAATTACTCACACATAGAGATGAGATCAACAATCACAAACATTGTAATGAAAATCATAAGATTGATAGCAATAGTCTTACAATGTCGCCAATCGGAGAAGAGATCTACTATTACAAGTGGTGGAATATGGCTATGGAGATGGAAAAGGATGTGGAATCTGGAGGCGGCTTTCTGGCAAGGTATGGCTTCTACAGGGTCTAGGCGCATGAGAGAGATGTTTTCCCGTCGCCTGAGGCTTCTTTATACACGAGTTCCTTCATGAAAGTTGTTCTGTTTGACCTAACGGTGGCGGCGCCAACTATACGATAGGAGCTATACGGTCGGAATTTTTGCTCTAGCCGTATAGTTGGTCGTTACAGCGTCTGCCTTTGTTGTACGGCTCCTGGTTTCTTCTGGTTGAAGGAAATATTGTATCTTTGGCTTTAATATAGTGATTCCCTCCTTTAGACGACATTATCTACACAGGAAAAATACAAGAACAAAGGATTGCATACCCCTCTGAATATTAGAATTAGTGGCAGGGTTTAGAGAGATATTTCATCAAAAATATGATTAATATCCAGTTTAAATATGGACGTAGATGGCTATATTTCAGAGCATCCTAGTCGACTAGGAAGTCGGCCAGGGCCTGAGACTTGATCGCCGTTCTTGGATCGTATTTGATGATGTGGGCGGTGAGCTCGATAGCCCATTTCACCACTCGGCCGGTGGCGTACTTGTTGCCAATGATCTCAGAGAGTGGGGCCAAGGCCACCACCCAGATGGAATTCTCTTGGAAGTAGTGCTTCAATTTCTTGGTGGCTATGTACACGCCATACACCAACTTCTGGTAGTGGGGGTAGTTCTGCTTCGAGAGCGAGAGCACTTTGCTCAAATAGTACACCAGGCGCTAGATCGGTTGCGCCTTTCCCTCTCCTGGCCTCTCCACCATGCGCACGACACTGACGACCTAGTTGGTGGCCATGATGTACATCAACATTGACTCCTTTGTGGCCGGGGCCGCTAGTATGGGCGGGAAGGAGAGCATGAACTTGAGGTTGTCGAAAGTCGTGTCCTCCTAAGCCGACCAGACGAATCGGACGGTTTTCTTCATGAGCTGGTACAACGAGAGTGCTTTCTCGCCCAACCGGATGACGAACCGGCTGAGGGAGGCCAAGCATCCGGCAAACTTCTGCACATCATGCATATTTTGTGGCATCTACATGCGCTCGAGTGCACCTATCTTCTCTGGGTTGGCCTCGATTCCTCGTTCTAAGATGAGGAAATCAAGGAGCTGACCGGCGGGGATGCTGAAGATGCACTTCTCCAGGTTCAGCTTCATCTGGAACCGGTGGAGGTTTGAAAATTTCTCCTTCAGGTCTTCAAGGAGAATGTGTCGCTCTTTTGTCTTCACCACCACATCATCAACATAAGCATGTATGTTTCTCCCAATTTGCGCTTGCAAACATTTCTGCATGCAGCGCTGGTAGGTTGCACCTGCATTTTTCGGTCCAAACGGCATGGTGGTATAGAAGTAAGCCCCATACGGGGTGATGAAGGCCATTTTTATTTGATCCACATGATTCAACTTAATCTACTAGTAGCCTGAATAGGCCTCCAGAAAGGACAGCAGGTCGCAGCCGGCCATGGAATCGATCACTTGATCTATTTGAGGCAGGGCGAAGGGATCTTTGGGGCAGGCCTTGTTGAGTCTAGTGTAGTAGACACACATGCGCCATGTTTTGTTTTTCTTCAGTACCAATACTGGGTTCACCAACCACTCTAGATGGTACACTTCCATTATGAACCCGGTTGCAAGGAGCTGGGTGATCACCAATTGTCTTCTTTTTCTCTTTCGAGAAGTAGTGGAGAGACTGCTTGACCAGCTTCACATCCGGGCAGACATGGAGAGAACGCTCAGCGTGCTCCCTCGGAACACATGGCATGTCCTTTGGGGACCATGCAAAGATATCCCGATTCTCACAAAGAAAGTTGATGAACGCACTTTCCTATTTGCTGTCAAGGCTGGTTCCGACCAAGACAAACTTGTCCAACTTGGCCTCGTTAAGCAAAATATTCTTTATGCCATTGGACGACTTGAATTGCGTCTCCCCGGATTCCTTGGGGCCGCCAGCCGGCATGTCGTCTTGCGCCAGCGCCACATTCTGCATGATGACGCACTTTTCCTCTATGATGATCATAGCCTCGGCCAACTTGGAGCCGGTGGAGGCACTCTCTATTGACCGCTTGTAGCAGCCAACAACAGTGATCAATGCCTTGGGGCCAGGGAGCTTCATCTTGAGTTATGCGTAGTGTGGTACTACCATGAACTTGGTCAGCATTGTGCACTTGAGGATAGCATGGTAAGCGCTGTTGAGGTTGACCACCTCGAATGAAATAGCCTTGTGGTGGGAACTGTCCTCCGCGCCAAAGATGACGTCCAGCTAGATTTTGCCGATTGGCGAATGCGAAGGGTGTCATGGTGGTGTCACGGCAGATGCCATGGATAGGCTAAAGGTAGGGCCAATATGCACTAGAGGAATCCAGGGAGGGATAGTGTGGTGATTCCACACGCGGAAGCTTTGTATTCACTAGGTTCACAAGGTTTACAAATGCTCCTTGAGCTATATTAGGGAGAGGAGGAAGAAAGAATTCTCTTACTCTCACCACTACCTATCTCCAAGGAACCAACTACTCAAATGCCAACCCCTTCTACAGAGGCCCTAGCGCTCCTTATAAAGGGGAGGCTAGGTCTCCAATTAGGGCATACATGGAGGCATATTCTTGGGAATATGCCTCTTCCCAAAATAGCAAACCGACCGGGTCACTTTTCGCCATTGTAAGCCACGCAGAGGCTACGCAAGCCTCTACGGCGCCAGCGTCATCCGACATAGGGCGCGTCACCCTTGTCTGCCACGCCTCGGTGGTCCTTCTCTCTGTTCGCTTCACTCATGCTCCAGCGTACAGTGACCACCTTTTGACCAGCGAGATACCTTCATTCTCTTGCAAGCCTGATATAACCCGGATTGTGCCTGGTTAATCCGGCCCCGTTGGTACCTGCATAAAAGCTACATAAATCCTGTCGGCATACAACATATGTCGGCTGGGACTCAGTTAGGTGAACATCCTCCGGTCCGGGTTACTCCGTGATTCAGCCTGCCTTGAGGTTACTCGGCCAGCATTTGCTTTGACCTTGCCGTACCTCGGCTAACTCGGCCTTTATACCCTGGCGTGACCCTACCCGGGGGTATCCCCCAACATTAGTCCCCGAAGCTGGTGCGGTCTTAGCAGCTTCAGCCGCTAAGGCCATGGCAGGTTCAATTTACCGAGCCTTTTGCTCCCTTTTCCGAGTTACCTCATATCCCAGATTTTATGGGCTAACTTTCCCTTGGCACATTCCGAGTTTTCACTCGTAGGCCGGGTCACCCTCTAATTTTCCGGGTTATCCTTCCTTCTCTCGTACACTTCCCCACGTCCCACGTGGAAGGTAATCATTATCTTGCCTCATTTTAAGGGACTGCGCCAGTTACTGCACTTATTGTCAGGTGTTACTATTGCACACGTCACGTTGCGACTGCCTCCTCATTAACTGTATCACCACGTCGCGTCGTGGGATCCCCTGTGCCCTGTGGCCCTTCCTGTGGCTCGCCTCTGATTGGCTGACCCGGCAGATACACGGCCACACCGTGTGGCCTGGACGCACTGCACGATCCCACTACCCCCGCTGGGGCGTGGTTAAATAGGGGAGGGGCGCGCCCCTTGGCCATTTTCTCCTTCTCGCGCCCCTTCGCCTCTTCTTCTTCCTAGCGACAGCGCCGCCGCACCTGCTCAGTAGCGCCGCCGCTGCACCGTGCTTTCCTGCACCTGCCTCGCTGCCGCTCCCGCGCAGCTCCAGCGTCACGGGTTCGTGATAGTCCAAGTCTCTGCCTCCCACCTCCAATAGGGCCGGTGAGGATAGTGATCTAGACATGACCGAAGAGGAGCTCGCCGTCGCTGAAGAAGAGATGGAGGAGGGGGCAGAAAACGCGGAGCGCGGTGCCTGGGCTGGTTCTTGGGTGTGCCAGGACGACCTGGACTGGCTCTACCGCACCCTCCGCATCCCCGAGGGCGTGACTGCCCGCCTCGCCTCCGAGGAGCTCGCTCAGTCACCCAATCCGGGTGAGTTCGTCGTGTTCCTCTCTCACTTTCACCGCGGCTTCGGCTTGCCCGTGAGCGAATTTTCCAAGACTTCCTCAATATCTACGAACTCCAACCTCACCATCTCCCGGCGAATGCCATCACATCCCTTTCTTCCTTCGCCTCCACCGTAGAAGGATATGTCAGTCTGTGGCCCACTAAAGAGCTTTGGATCCGGTTCTTCGGTCTGCGAAGGAACGTGATTCCGAATAAATTGCTTGGCCCGGAGGACAAACATCTGACACAATTCGGTGCTACCTCTATTTATCCCCGGAAACAGTCCGTCTTTCCCTGGGTCATGCGGCTTGATTCCTGCAAGGGCTGGGCCTGAACTTTCTTCTATGTCAGAAATGGTACGGATGAAGACCTGATCCGGCTGCGCCCCTATGCTCCGGGTCCTCCTAATCCAGATTTGTGGGACCGGGTTTCCAAGAAACCAACTGTCTTGGCAAATCAAGTCAACGAGCGGTTCCAGGAGCTGAAGGATTTGGGGTTGCGCAACAAGGACATGATGATCACATTCGTCCGCAGCCGGATCTCCCCTCTCCAAAGAGCACACATAAACTTTGCCACATGATCTGGCGACTTGACCCCAACTAGACTTCCTCATTCGAATTGAATAATACCGAGATATTCCGCCGGGTCAAGGCCCTCTTCACGACCGACAAAGACTTCTCCGCTGATTGGGAGTAGGGGATGGAGCATTTCTGCCGGGACAAGCCTCCTCCTACGGTAAATCTCGTGATTCAGTTTATTTCCGAGTTATATCCTATGTCGGAGTATGCTGTTTATTTGATCCCTTTGTATTTTCTGCTTAGTTGTTTCTTCGGCAAACCCTTGAAGATGGCACCGAGCCTTCCCTCAAATAGGCGAAGGATCGACTTGCCTCGGACGAGGAGGAGCCGGATCAGGAAATGTTCCTACCATTCCTGGATGCAACCAAGCGACCCACTGGTAACTTCTCTTCCTTAAGAGATTGGCCTGACGTTGAGGTGATGGAAGCATTTGATGCCGTACCCCTTTTTTACGCATTTCCGGCTTCAGCTAACCCGGCAGGGCAGATCCATGAAGATCCCCCTCTTGCTATGGGTGAACCGGTCCCAGCGGCGTCCAAGAAACGGGCTGCCACTTCCGCTGCTTCTTCCAGACCTCCTAAAACAACCAAGAGGAGGAAGAAGTCCGCAGACAAGACCGCCACCAAGCCTCCGACAAAGGCCATAGTCCAGAGAGCTCGAAAGCCCAAGGAGCCTTTGACTTCTGACGAGTTAGTCGCTTTTCTCTTTGTCTAATTCTTTGCTTCATGTTTTTCTATCTATATGACCTTCTTTTGTTATAACTTGTTATTCATCATTTGATTCGGTAGGGCTGCGGTGGAGGTTCCTCAGAGCGGCTCCAACATCGCTTCGCCTCTCCGGCATACCCCATCTCCCCCTCGTGGTGACAACACACACCCACTGAGCCCAATTCATGAGGGTTCCGTGGCTGCTCCGAGTCACAGCTCATCTCGTCCAGAGGAAGTCAACCTCGGAGCAGGGGGAAGTGGTACGGCCGAGGTAGCTGATGTTCCCAGCTCCTCATCGGCTCAGCCGCAACCCATCATGACCGAGGTACCAATAGCAGCACCGCCAAGACCAGCACCAGCACAAGAACCAGCACCAGCACCAGCACCAACAACAACACCACAAGTACCAGCAGCAGCACCAACTCCTTCCGCCTCGTCCGAGTCTTCCAAGACTCGGCGAGAAGACCCAGCTAGCACCAAGGCTACGCCCAAGTCCAAATCCGCAGCTCAAATCTCAGCCTCTCAGCAGCAGCCCAAGGCCAAGAAAAGTTCTGACACCGCCAGGGCAGCATCCATCGAAGCTAGACAGCGCACGCTCGCGTCCATGCTTCCGAAGAAAAGTCTGCGGAAGAAGGATGCCTCCCCCGGGTCAGCTAGCACGCAACTTGCATTGCACACCAGTCCTGCTGCTGCCCAAATTGAAAGGAGGGAGGCCCACCCCAAGGGTTTGATTGCGCCCCACATGCTTAGTGGAGAGCGCTATCCTCTGGCCCTAATCGAATACATCAATAACTGGAACAAAGCGGAGTTCGTCGATCCTAATGACGATCTTCCGGAGAAGTTTGGGCCCGCCGAGTTTAGCGCACAAATGAACACAGCAGCCAAGGCTATCAATCTTGCTGGCCGGATGATGGAGGTACGCTACTTTGTCTTTTCTTTAGCATGCACAAGTGCTTAGAGATATATTCATTAGTCCCCGAGCCTCCGGGGGAGTAACTTGTTACTCGGCCGGATGCTCCTTAGAGAACTAGCGTAGCTCCTTAGTAACTTTGAATATGCACACACCTAGAGTCGGGTGAGGTTCCACTTGGCCCGGATCTTGTACACTTCGAATATGCACACACCTAGAGCCGGGTTAAGTTCCACTTGGCCCGGATCTTGTACACTTCGAATATGCACACACCTAGAGCCGGGTTAAGTTCCACTTGGCCCGGATTTTTTACACTTCGAATATGCACACACCTAGAGCCGGGTTAAGTTCCACTTGGCCCGGATTTTGTACACTTCGAATATGCACACACCTAGAGCCGGGTTAAGTTCCACTTGGCCCGGATTTTGTACACTTCGAATATGCACACACCTAGAGCCGGGTTAAGTTCCACTTGGCCCGGATTTTGTACACTTCGAATATGCACACACCTAGAGCCAGGTTAAGTTCCACTTGGCCCGGATTTTGTACACTTTGAATATGCACACAATTAAGTCAACTTTGCTTTTCTCAGGTCACCACCAATCGTCGGAGTGCTGAGTTTCAGCGCCTCTTGGACACACACAAGGCGCTGCGCTCGAAACATTCTGCACTTCTTGCTGAGTTTGAAAAAAGGGGTAAGTTTTCTCTTTGCCTTTTCCCATCTTTCTTTGTCTTTCCTCGCCGGATTAATTTGTCGTTCGGATTACGCAGCCGGAGTGGAGGCCGAGAATACCATTATGAGGAAAAACTTGGATGAGATAAAAGGTAACTCGGCTTGGATAATCTCCTTCTGCGCTCTTTCTCCTTTTCTTCTTGGCTCGGTAGATATTTATGCCTCGGCTCTGCCGGGTTAACACACCGTTGCAGCATCCCTTGAAGATAGTGTGCCCGTGCCTGATATGATGCTGCATTTTCTCGAACAAGCAGGGCAACATCAGGCCGAGCTCAAGAAGAAGAACGACGAACTTGCCATTCTCCGGGCCAAAGATGATGAAATTGCCAAGCTCAAGGCTAAAATGAAAAGGCTCAAGACGCTCCACAAGACTGAGATGGATAAAGCTGGCCAAGACTTCATTGAGGAACGAGAACGTCTCAACCTTCAACTTGCAAAGGATCAAGAATTGCTGAAGGAGGCCGACGTCAAGCTTGGCTCAGCTAACGCTGAACTTGAAAAGCTTCGGGAGAGACGTGATAATTGCACCAAGGAGTTGACCTAGATCCATAGCCATATCTCACGTAAACTCCTTTCCTTCAGCCGTCATGTATTTCTCCGAGTTAAGTTCTTTTGCTCACCTCACTTGTTTTGTTTTCAGGCAAGTTCCCACAGGGTAATGCCATTGCGGCTACTGCCGTTGCCAAGTTCCGCCAGCAGAGGGGTACTCCAACTGGTTCTGGATCTGAAACCATTCCCTTTGACATGGAGGACTTGCTGGTCAGCCTATCCTCTCGCATTGAGATTATAAAAAACTATGGTTCGGACATCCTAGATGCAGCCGTCCAGATCTTTCGCGCCCTTTGGCCTCAAGAGGATGTTCCGGAGGGATCCACTGCTTTGATCAACAAGGTGATGGATTGCGAGACCCAGCTTGATCTCTGGAGGGAATCCGCTGCTCGCACAAGAGCTGATACTGTCCTTCACTTTGTGCTCACATGGTATGAGAAACTAAATCTGAATCTTCTCGAGCGCTTGCGCACCGGATCAAGGTGTTCAAATGATCCGGATTGGATAGCTCGGCGCAAGGCTTGCGCCCATAACCTCATTCAGTTTGCCCCCATCCATCAATGGAACGAGGGACCAAGCTTTCTCGGTGCTGTTGGTGACGAGTACGTCGAAGATGGTTCGGATGAGGAGGAAGAGGACGAAGCCTCGGACGTCAAAGAAAATGAAGATGACGATGAAGCTGAGGCCAGAGTTCCACCTGGTGGCGCCGAGTTACCTCCTCCGGCTGCTCCTTGAGAATCAAAAAACACTTTGAAATTTATCAGATCCCCGGTATGCCAAGTGCAGATGTATTACGCATACTGATTATGTTTTGCTACCAAGTTATCTATGCCGGATTATCTTGGGCGTAGTCCTCGAGTTTCATTTTCTTGTTCCTTCAATTTCATGGCGCGGCTCGTGTCTACCTTGATTCGGTTTTGTGACTTACGAGTCAGAGTTTCAAAAATTGACTTAACAATACTTGGAAACTTTAGGCTTAGCTCAAAGTAATCCAGCGTAGTAAACATAAGGTTAGTCTGAATAACAAATGTCGGCTCAATTAAGTTCTTTTCCTTAGTCGTTTTTCGTGTGCTACGCAATTCCAAACTTGTTCTCTTACTTGCCATGAAGCCAATTCTTGTTAGACAACAGCAAGTCGAAGAGTTGAGTTTTTGGTGCTCACACACTACTAATGCGGCTTAGGTTGAAGCAACTTACGCCAGCCGACATATAAATAACAAATACAGAAGACAACAAATATCACTAAGGCAGTCCCCGAGTTACTACTCGAGGTGCCAAGATTTCATTGATAAACTCATCGTCGGCATACATACCGACATATGAGAGACACGGATACACACACTTCTTTGTTAAATGTAGAACAAACGGAGTAGAGCTACATTCCATGGACGCTTAGATTCCTCGTCGGACCTGTCCGCCTTGTTCTTCTCCTGTGGTTTCGCATCGATGAGGTAATAAGAGTCATTGTGCAATGCTCTGTTCACAATGAATGGCCCTTCCCATGGGAGGGATAACTTATGCATGCCAGCAGTATGTTGTACCAGCCGGAGTACCAGATCACCTTCCCGGAAGACTCGGGGGTTTACTTTCCAGCTATGATAGCGTCGGAGGTTTTGCTGATATATGGCGGATCTGGACAATGCCAATTCTCTCGCTTCTTCCAGCAGATCAACATCATTTTGCCGGGCTTCTCGCACTTCGGCTTCTGTGTATTGGGTGACTCTAGGCGAATCATGCTCTATGTCGGCTGGTAATACAGCTTTTGCCCCATATACCAGAAAGAATGGCGTATCGCCTGTTGATCGGTTCGGAGTTGTTCTTAAACTCCATAATACCGCTGGTAGTTCTTCTATCCAGCACCCCGCTGATCTCTGCAGCGGCTCCATGAGCCGGAGTTTTATCCCGGATAACACTAATCTGTTGGATCTTTCCACTTGTCCGTTCGATGCGGGGTGGGCTACCGAGGCAACGTCCAGCCAGATCTTTTGATCTCAGTAGAATCACGCAAATGCTCCTTCAGCAAAATTGGTGTCGTTATCTATTATCATACTGTGAGGATAGCCATATCTCAAGATGATATCTTTGAGGAATGTCACGGCTGTAGCTCCATCACATTTTCTTATTGGCTTTACTTCAATCCACTTTGTAAACTTGTCAACCATGACCAAGATATGGGTCATGTTCCCTCTTGCTGGCTTAAATGGACCAACCATATCCAAACACCAAATTGCAAATGGCCAGGTAATTGGTATGGTCTTGAGCTCCGACATTGGCATGTGTGTTTTGGTAGCATACCTCTGACATCCATTGCATTTTCTTACTAGATCTTCTGCTTGTTCCAAGGCACTTGGCCAGTAGAATCCATGCCGGAAAGCTTTTGCCACTAAGGCCCTAGACGAGGCGTGATGCCCACATTCCCCTTGATGTATATCTCGGATAATGTCAAGCCCCTCTTCCAGGTCAACACACTGCTGCAGGACATTCGTGACACTCCTCTTGTATAGCTCGGAATTGATAATCGTGTATGCCTTTGCGCGCCTCTGAACTTGCCTCGAAAGCACTTCTTCATCGGGCAAGGATCCATCCTTTAGGAACTGGAATATGGGCAGTGCCCAAGCTAGTATGGCTCGCACTGGAAACACATCCTCGTCCACTTCCATTCGATCTACCGGCATAACCTCTGTCGGGTCAGGCTGCGGAGTCCCCGGGTTTCGCGAAGCAGTCCCCGGGTTACCTGAACCACTTCCCACGTCAATGTCCATGGGCACAGCTTCCGACTCCGGATTTTCCGGGATATCATCAAGGAGCATTTTGCTTTCCTTGGTCTTTATAACCACATCATCCACATATACTTGCACATTTCGGCCGATTTGGTCGTGTAAACATTTTTGCATACATCTTTGGTACGTTGCCCCTGCATTATGTAAACCGAAAGGCATGGTGCGA
Organism: Avena sativa; assembly: GCA_916181665.1. NCBI lineage: Eukaryota > Viridiplantae > Streptophyta > Magnoliopsida > Poales > Poaceae > Avena > Avena sativa. Next base: position 371,789,264 of record OV702290.1, read on the forward strand.
TAGCAATAAGCCCCGTACGGGGTAATAAACGCAGTTTTTATTTGATCATTCGGGTTCAAAGGTATCTGGTGGAAACCAGAATATGCATCTATGAATGACAACAGCTCACATCCAGTAGTAGAATCTATGACTTGATCTATCCTTGGCAGTGGGAATGGATCTTTTGGACACGCCTTATTCAGGTTCGTGTAATCGATGCACATGCGCCAAACCACTACCACATTCGGATCATATTTCTTCTTTTCCACCAGCACTGGATTAGATAGCCAATCCGGGTAAAGTACTTCCATGATGAACCCAGCTGCTAGGAGCCGAGCTATCTCATCTCCATTGACTTTTCTCCTGTCTTCGGCGAAGCGGCGGAGAGGTTGCTTCACCGGCTTTGCTCCGGGTCTCACATTCAAAGAGTGCTCGGCCAACTCCCTCGGAACACCTTGCAAGTCCTATGTGGACCAGGCAAAATATCCCGATTCTCACAAAGGAAGTTGACGAGCTCGCTTTCCTATTTGTCAATTAACCCGGCACCAATTGTTACGGTGCGCTCTGGGAACAGATCATCAATAGGTACTTTCTTTGTATCCTTTGTTGGTTGAAATGAGACACTTCCATGCGGGTTACTCAGCGCCGGCATATACTGCTATGCGGATTGAGCCAATGCCGCTACTTCCTGGATCTTTCTCTTTTCTTATGTGATCACAAGTGACTCGGCTAGGTTAGACCCGGCCGACGCACACTCAATGGAACGTCAGAAATCTCCCACTATGGTAATTACTCCATTTGGACCAGACAACTTCATCTTCAGGTAGCTGATGTGACAACTTGCCATGAATTTGTTTAGGGCTGTGATGCACTCGACTTTCAACTTAGAGCTTGTTGGGAACCCCAAGAGGAAGGTATGATGATCACATCAGTTAGTTTTCCCTCAATTATGAAACCAAGGTTTAATCGAACCAGTAGGAGCAAGGAAACACCTCAAAGGTGTTACTAACTGAGCTTTGGCAGGGCGCACTACCGGGGCTAGTAGCAACCTGGAGACCTGCACAACACAACCACAGAACTTTGTCCCCAACTTGCGATGAGGTTGTCAATCTCACCATGTTTTACGGAAAACAAAGAATTAAACGTATCGAATGGAAGGAAGTAATAGTTTGCAGAAAGTAAACACAAAGCAGAAACAGTTTATAGATTGTATATAAAAGACAAGGACCAGGATCCATAGTTCACTAGAGGTGGCTCTTCTTAGATATATAACATGCTGGGTGAACAAATTACAGCGGGGCAATTGACAAACACTGAGAAAGCAATACATGCATATACTAATCATCTTGACTCCTTTGAGACTTGATTGGGCAATACAACATAATACATAGAACGCCATCCAACTGCATCTATGACTAATAATCCACCTTCAGGTTATCATCCGAACCCCCTCCATTATTAAGTTGCAAGCAACAGATTATTGCTTTACGAACTGCGTGTAAGGTAAACAATACGATTGTTCTATGAACAAAGGATTGTTGTTTTCTCCCTAGTAGCAACAACACATCTAGTACCTTAGAGATTTCCGTCACTTCCCCAGATTACCAGAGGCATGAACCCACTATCGAGCATAAATACTAACTCTTGGAGTTGCTAGCATCTACTTGGCCAAGATAGCTACTAACAATGGAAAGCATGCAAGATCTCAAATAACAAAGACATGATAGAATCAATAATCAATCTGAAATAGCATCTCACTATCCATCGGATCCCCGCAAACAAAACATGTATGAATTACAAATAGATGGTCTTGATCATGAACAAAGAGCACAAGATCTAAACATGAAAGCACAAAGGAGGAGAAACCAGCCATCTAGCTACTACATGGATCTGTAGTCCAAGGATTAACTACTCACGCATCACACCGGAGGCTTGCATGCTGATGCAGAAGGCCTCCAGGGTGAATTCCCCTCTCCGGTAGGGTGCCGGGAAGAGCTTCAGATCCCTCCCGATCTAGGGATAGAGATGACGGCGGCTACAGACTCTTTCGTGGATTTTTGATCGGGTACCTAGGGTTTTCGTCCCGAGGGCAACTTATAGGTGGAAGGAGAGGCCGAGGGGGTGCTGGGGTCGGCCAGACCACCCCCTGGCGTGGGCCAAGCCTGGCCACGCAGCCAGGTGGTGTGGCCGGCCCCTGGCCCCTCTCCGTCTCGTATTCTGGCACTTGATCCCTTCCAGAAAAATAGGCACTTTGGCACTGTGGCTCTTGTTAATAGGTTAGTCCAAGAAATCATATGAAAAGTACTCCAAAGTTGGAACAAAACACAAGAAAGTGGATAAAACCAAGCATGGAACATCAAAAATTATAGATACATTTGCAATGTATCAGGCTGGCCTACCGAGTAACGCGTGATATGCGCTTTCTAAGTTCACAACCTCAAACTCCAAATTCTCAGTTCGGCAGTTATCTCGTGTGCCGAATAATACGTCAACCCGGACCTTGCTATTGGGTTCATAGGAAATGCCTGGCACAATACCGTGGAAAGTTGTCCTCGTGGCCTGGAGCATGTTCTCCGAGATACCCAACTTGCGCATTGTATCCATGTACATGATATTAATGCTACTGCCATTGTCAATCAGCACCTTAGAAAATCTCATATTGATATTGGGCCCGATGAATGTTGGGTCCAGCACTAATGCATACGAACGAGGACTTGGCATCAGCTTGGGATGATCCTTGATACTCCAGGTAATTTCTTGATCCGACCAAGGCATATACCTCGTCACTGTCGGCATAACCGCATTCACTTCCATATGTCGGTGTTGCAAGCTCTTTCTATCCGTTTTCTCCGTGGTGAACACGCAATAACTCTGGTGATGCTCTCTGCATTCATTTCTCCCTTCATTTCCAGGGTATCTTTGATCTGGCTGGTGTTGATTTTCCACCTGATGCACTGCATCCCTTCTCTCATGGTTTTCATACCTCGACGGAGGTGGTGGCAACATTAACTGTTGCGTGTTCGCTCTAGAGAGCAATTGCTGTCGGGGTAACTCCTGCCGAGGTTGGTCGTTCCGAGGTGCCTGAGCATTCCCCGAACCACTTTTTTCAATCTTCCTCATCCACTCGCATTGCCGAGTCGTGTGACCCGCCGGGTTACTAGGATTTGGCATGTGAAATTTGCACGGCTGGTCCAGCATTGCCTCATACGTATACCTCGTCCGGTCTTTCTTTTCTTGCCACTGTTTCTTCTGCTCTGGCATCCAAGTTTTCTTGCCATCGTTTATCGGAGTCCACTGTTGCCCTCCAGTTTTCTGACGCTGATTGCTTCCTGCCCCGGGTTGATCTTGATTTACAGCAGCAACTTGTTGCGAACTGTACCTGTAATCTGGTCTATCATCTCTTCTCTTACCCCAGTAATCATTTCGCCAGGATGATCCGGCTCCATCTCGCTGGTAGTACTCCTCATTTGACTCGTTTGACATAAGCCGGGGTTGAGTCGGATCACCCAAAGCATATGAATCAGCAATCCGGATTGTCTCTGCCAGTGTAGTTGGCATATCACTTTGTAATCTTTGCCATAACATGCTTGCATATCTACACCCTTGTGCAAACCAGGCTATGGCCTGAGACTCAATCACGCCTTCACATGAGTTTCTCACGGTGCACCAGCGGGTCAGGAACTCCCTGTCTATTTCATTTGGTCTCTGCTTGCACATTGCTAAGGTCTGTGGCCTATTCGGCCTCTGATACATGCTCGAGAAGTTACTGACAAACATTTCCTCAAAATCGATCCAACAATTGATACTTTCGGGTGGTAAATTGTTTAACCATACCCTCGCTGGACCGTCCAGCATCTGAGGCACGTATCTCACAGCCCATCTCAAGTTGCCTGTAGCAATTTTCACCGCCATCGCGTAGTTGATCAACTAATCCTCCGGCTTTGTGCTACCGTCATATGTTTTCGTGCCTCTGGGCAACTGAAAGTTAGGTACTGGAGGTTCTTTCATGATCCGGGGCCCAAAGCACGCTGGACCCGGAGGTCCTTGCCCCTCAATCTGCTCCGACCTATAGAGCCGATCCAGTTTTAACCTGGCGTCGTCAGGCATCAAGTTCCTGCTTCCCAACCTTGACCCTATCATGTGATAGTCCGGCCTAGGGTATCCTGCATTCATCATCTCTGAATCACCATCATTGTATCTATCTTGCTCTTGTGGAGCGCCTCTCTATTGCATACCTTGGCCGGCACTTCGCTCTTGCCGTGGTATATTCCGCTGCTACGGTTGCCCTGCACCCGACGAGTTGTGCTGTCCGGCATTGCCGTTTACAGCGTTTCCCTGACCGACATTGCCTTGGTCGCGGTTACCTCGGCCAACTTCACCTCGGCTAACATTTCGTCGATCCTCATTTCCCTGCACTGCTTTTCCTTCCCTGCCCTTGCCGGGTCATAGAGTACTATCTGTTTGTTTCTCCTCGCCGAGGTTACCACTTCCTCTCTTCTTGGGCCACCATGAGGGGACGATGCAGCTCCAGCAGATTTCTCCGGGTTACTTATCGCTGAATAAACGACTTTGGAAGCCCTAGCCCTTGCCGGGTTAGCCCTGAGCAACTCTTCATTTTGTTTGTTAGCGATCTGAACTAACTCATTGACCCTCTCCTGCTGTCTTTGCCGGGTTTCACCCGTCAAACCCTCTAACTCGGATGCAGCTGCATCCGCTGCTCTGAGATTCTTTGCCGGGTACTGTACTTCGGCAGCCCCACGGACAAAATGTTCTCTGACTCCTCAACTATAGTATCACCCTCTTTGTTCATTTCACTAATGAGGTTTCTCCCTTTTACTTTTATAGCATCTACCTTATTTGCTCTTGCATACTCACACAGCGTCATGTTCAACGACTGCTGAGCCGCGGCTATCTTTTTCGCACCTTCTAGTATTTTCTGCTTAGTTTCTTCTAACTCGGCCTGTGTCCGAGCCGGATCTAGCGCAGGAGCTATGGGGCTCTCTAGGCTATCAATCGCTTGCTGTAGCATGTTCTCTGGCCTCTCTAGTAGAGGACCTCTACTTTTCCTTGGTGCCTTGGGTGTTACCTCCGGATCTGGTGCCGGATCCTTGCTCATGCCAGCGCTAGGCTCCGTCATCATCACCTCGGCACGGTCAGGGGAGCAAGTGATACGTGCCCCGTGAGCCGCGCTAAGGGGTGGCTCGCCTCCCTCGATGACATGCCGCGGGTGAACGCACGACACATCGACGGCAACGTAGATCTTGTGAGCGCCAAGCTTGAAGAAAAGGCCGTTGCACGGAAGAGGTCGCTTGCCGAAGCAGCCAGCATTGTCGCTGACGTAGTCCAGTGCTCCAAAGCGCTGAACGAGCCCAGAGACGGTGCGCTCGCTATTGCTGATGAGGTTTCCCGTCCGGATCTTCAATCCTGCTAGCGCCGCTAGCCCCACGATGGGCGCCAACTGTCGTGGTGGTGTCACGGCAGATGCCATGGATAGGCTAAAGGTAGGGCCAATATGCACTAGCAGAATCCAAGGAGGGATAGTGTGGTGATTCCACACGCGGAAGCTTTGTATTCACTAGGTTCACAAGGTTTACAAATGCTCCTTGAGCTGTATTGGGGAGAGGAGGAAGAAAGAACTCTCTTACTCTCACCACTACCTATCTCCAAGGAACCAACTACTCAAATGCCAACCCCTTCTACAGAGGCCCTAGCGCTCCTTATAAAGGGGAGGCTAGGTCTCCAATTAGGGCATACGTGGAGGCATATTATTGGGAATATGCCTCTTCCCAAAATAGCAAACCGACCGGGTCACTTTTCGCCATCGTAAGCCACACAGAGGCTACGTAAGCCTCTGTGGCGTCAGCGTCATCCGACACAGGGCGCGTCACCCTTGTCGGCCACGCCTCGATGGTCCTTCCCTCTGTTCGCTTCGCTCATGCTCCAGCGTATAGTGACCACCTTTTGACCAGCGAGATACCTTCCTTCTCTTGCAAGCCTGATATAACCCGGATTGTGCCTGGTTAATCCGGCCCCATGGGTACCTTCATAAAAGCTACATAAATCCTGCCGGCATACAACATACGTCGGTCGGGACTCAGTTAGGTGAACATCCTCCGGTCCGGGTTACTCCGTGATTCGGCCTGCCTTGAGGTAACTCGGCCAGCATTTGCTTTGACCTTGCCGTACCTCGGCTAACTCGGCCTTTATACCCCGGTGTGACCCTACCCGGGGGTATCCCCCAACAAAGGGCCTGGGATGGAGCCGTGGAAGGAGGTGCTGGAGGATTGAAGCTGAGACTCGCTAATGCCGAGTCGGTCTAGGGTATTGTGGTAGAGGAGGTTGATGCTTCTACTGACGTTAATGAGGATGCACGAGAATCTGCACGACTGCTTCTAGGAGACGATAAAGGGATCCAAGACCATCAAGTAGCTGCCTGGATGAGGTAGCACAGTCGGTTGGTCCCTCCTGCTCCATGTGATCTCTTTTTCTGACCAATTCAGGTATTGGGGAATAGGTGGGACAATGGCATTCACTTCCGCCTCGCGGCTTCTCTTGATGTTCTTGGTTTTCGGCTCGGTGGTGAAGATGTGGTAGTTACGCACATGGAAAGGGTAATCGTCATCAGCCTCCTCCTTTCGGTGCTGACATTCTCCGTTATCCAGCAGGACTCCGGTTGGGGGAGGCGGAGGTGGTGGTGGGAATCCACCGACTTCAGCCATTCTCCTGGTCTAGCTGCACTAGCGGGTCATGTGTGTAGCCGGCTTGTTGCCACCGCTGTGGAGCTTGCATGGACCATCAAGCATTGACTCGATGGTGTACTTGGGTCTTGACGGCCGGTCATCTGGCTTCTGCCTCCGACTGCCTCCAGTAGTCGGATCCTCCTGAACTACGACTACTTGCTTGGAGCCATACCGGTTATCCGGCTGGTCGTCTTTCCTTTTGCCTTGGTAGTTTTTGTGTCTGTGCCGCCTAGAGTTGTGGTGGTGCTACCCAGCTGGCTCCTGTCAACCGAGTTATCATCAATGATTTGCCCTTGGTCGTCCACTACAATGGCTTTCTTTATCGTCGAGTCGGTGGTGGTGTACTTGTCCACGATGGCCATGGTCTGGGGGTCCGCCCGTCTGAGCTTGTGCTTTAGCATGGTGACGTCTCAACAACCTTTGGTGAAGAAGTCAATCAACTAGTGCGTGTGCACCCCTTCGCAAGACTTATGCATGCTCGTCCACTAGGTGAGGTAGGCGTGATCGGACTCGTCCTTGCCCTGGATGCAGAGGGAAAGCTCACGGGGCCTGCTCGACCGCTTGTAGGTGCCGGTGAAGTCATGGATGGACGCTTCCTTGAAGTTCAGCCAAGCGTTATGCTATTTTCAGGGAGGCTATTTAGCCATGTTCTGGCCGAGTCGAGGAGCATGAGGGGAACATAGCATACATCCACCCGCATGTTTCCGTTTGCGATGCCCACCGCGGTGACATAATACACAAACCAATCTTCCGGTTTGACCGTGCTATTTTTTATGTGTCTTTGGGGAGTGAAAATCCCTTTGGAAACAGCTCATTCCAGATGCGCGGCATGAAACATCTTGAACCGGCCGGACTTTCTTCTTCATGATATGTGACTGGACTAACAAGTTGATGCTCTCACGGGCATCCGTGGCATCCGGCTCACGAGGACCAAGTTGTCTGGTCAGACAAGACACTGAGGGAGCGTGGCTTCGACTGGCTTTGTTAGCAGGTGCCTAGTGATGTTGTCCTTGGCTGGCTCCGCCGGGCGGGGCATGGTTCTTGCTGGTGACTATGGAGGCAGCGTGCTGGTGCTGGCCACGGCTGCCTGATCTGCCATGCAGGCGGCTGTTCTGCTTCGGCCCATTTGGTGAGGATGTTTGGTGTACCTGGTTGGTACCGCTAGGAGCTGTCAGATCCACCATCTGGCGGGGACCTTGGTTCTTGTTGTTTACCACTTGACTGGGACCTGCCTCCGCCTATTGCAGGTTGGCCAAGGTGATGAGGAGTTGGACACGCTCCTGCTGGCTCATACATTGCAAATGTATCTATAATTTTTGATGTTCCATGCTTGGTTTTATCCACTTTCTTGTGTTTTGTTCCAACTTTGGAGTACATTTCATATGATTTCTTGGACTAACCTATTAACAAGAGCCATAGTGCCAGCTGCCTGTTTTCTACTGTTTTTGGTTCCAAGGAAGCCAGAAAATGAATATTCTCAGAATTGGACGGGACAAAAGCCAAAGTGCCTATTTTTCCGGAAGTCATCAAGTGCCAGAATACGAGACGGAGAAGGGCCAGAGGCCGGCCACACCACCTGGCCATGCGGCCAGGCTGGGCCCATGCTAGGGGGTGGTGTGGTAGCCCCTGGCACCCCCTCGGCCTCTCCTTCCGCCTATATATTGCCCTCGGGACGAAAACCCTAAGGGCCCGATCAAAAATCCACGAAAGAGTCTGTAGCCGCCGTCATCTCCATCCCTAGATCGGGAGGGATCTGAAGCTCTTCCTAGCACCCTGCCGGAGAGGGGAATTCACCCTGGAGGCCTTCTTCATCACCATGCAAGCCTCCGGTGTGATGCGTGAGTAGTTCATCCTCGGACTACGGATCCATGTAGTAGCTAGATGGCTGGTTCTCCTCCTTTGTGCTTTCATGTTTAGATCTTGTGAGCTCCGTTCATGATCAAGATCATCTATTTGTAATTCTGCATGTTGTGTTTGTGGGGATCCGATGGATATTGAGATGCTATTTCAGATTGATTATTGATTCTATCATGTCTTTGTTATTTGTGATCTTGCATGCTTTCCGTTGTTAGTAGCTATCTTGGCTAAGTAGATGCTAGCAACTCCAAGAGTTAGTATTTATGCTCGATAGTGGGTTCATGCCTCTGGTAATCTGGGGAAGTGACAGAAATCTCTAAGGTACTAGATGTGATGTTGCTACTAAGGAGAAAACAACAATCCTTTGTTCATAGAACAATCATATTTTTTACTTTACACGCAGTTCGTAAAACAATAATCTGTTGCTTGCAACTTAATACTAGAGGGGGTTCGGATGATAACCTGAAGGTGGATTATTAGTCATACATGCAGTTGGATGGCGGTCTATGTATAATGTTGTAATGCCCAATCAAGTCTCAAAGGAGTCAAGATGATTAGTATATGCATGTATTGCTTTCTCAATGTTTGTCAATTGCCCCGCTGTAATTTGTTCACCCAGCATGTTATCTATCTTAAGGAGAGCCACCTCTAGTGAACTATGGATCCTGGTCCTTGTCTTTTACATACAATCTACAATCTTTTACTGCTTTGTGTTTACTTTCTGCAAACTTTCACTTCTTTCCATTCGATACATTTAATCCTTTGTTTTCAGCAAAACACGGTGAGATTGACAACCTAATCGCAAGTTGGGGACAAAGTTCTGTGGTTGTGTTGTGCAGGTCTCCACGTTGCTACTAGCACCGGTAGTGCGCCCTGCCAAAGCTCAGCTAGTAACACCTTTGGGGTGTTTCCTTGCTCCTACTGGTTCGATTAATCCTTGGTTTCATACTGAGGGAAACTTGCTGCTGTGCTCATCATACCTTCCTCTTGGGGTTCCCAACAAGTTCTACATCAATCACGCACCAGCACTTTTCTGGGCGCCGTGCATTGAGCCATCAAGCATTTTTCTGGCGCCGTTGCCGGGGAGTCAAGGACATCTTCACAAGGGGAGTCCCTCATAACCAATCTCTTTACTTTGTTATTTTTGTTTTTCTTTGTTTCTTTTTCCTTTGTTTGCTTGTTTCTTTATCAAAAACACAAAAAAATTAGTTTTACTAGTTTGCTTTCTTATTCAAAAAAAACACAAAAAAATGACTACCCTTGAAAACACTAAGTTGTGTGACTTCACTAGCACCAACAACAATGATTTTATGAGCACACCTATTGCTCCACCTATGCCTGAAGATACTTTCTTTGAGATAAAACCTGCTTTGCTCAATCTTGTTATGAGAGAACAATTTTCTGGTATTGATCTTAATGCTTCTTTATTTGAGAACACTTGATTCTTTCTTTGCTTCTTATGCCTAACTTAAAGGCGTTAAAGAAAAGTACTTATTGGGAGATAACTCAAAAGTTTTAGATGAGTCTTGGAAGTTATTACTTCAGTAATAACCGCTCCTTATCCTTTTTATTTGCTTTTTATGCCAAGAGTAACCTCTAATGAGAGAGAAGTAATGATTGGGAAAGTTGTTGTCCCGAAACAGATTTCTGTGCTTCACCATAAAAATTTGTGTAAAATCTCTGAATGTATTTTTGAGGCGTGAATTTTTGTGCTTCTGCCCCAGGTTGTTATATAACTTTCGTAAGTTCAACACTTTTTGATTTGAGCAAGAGAAGGTCTTCGAACAAATTCGTCTTTACCTGTTGGTCTGTTTTGACAGATATCTGCCATTTTCTGCATTTGCTTCTTGTTGGTTTCTTTTTGAGTTCTTTTGGGGAATTGAGCTTTTTGAGGGAAGTGCTTAAGTAGCTAGTGTTCTAATGGAACTTTATTTTGTGTTGGAAAGGAACCTTAAGACTTATTTATCTTGAGTGCACTAATGTTGCTAATAAAGATTGTGTGAAGTTTTGTATGAAGGAAAAATTTCAGGTGTATGGAAGGAATGAGTAATGAGATGAAGGATGGACTAAAGCTCAAGCTTGGGGATGCCACGCGTGTCACCCCAAGAAATATCCAAGAAGTACAAGTGTCAAAGCTTGGGGATGCCCAAGGCATCCCCTTCTTCATCAATAAAAATCCCAGGTTTCTTCCAAACGCTTCATTTTTATTGTTTCATGCACAGTTGTGTTTTTTTGGAGCATCTTATTTTTTGTTTTCATTTTGGTTTTTTGTTTGCTTTACTTTGCTTTGTTTTCTGAATAAATTGGTTGGACCCCCTCTTTCATACATTGGTTTGCAAATAGTTTGGTTTGGTTTGGAAAAGAGTAGGAAAGTTCATGCTTATGTGGTAAAAAGAGCTCGTTTTTGACTGTGGCCTATGCTTTGTCATGCCATGCTTGATATTGTTTTGGCTTTGTGCTTAGTATTCTTTGTTGTAGCATGACTTGTTATAAACAATTGAGATTGCTTAATGTGCCTTGGATGAATCATGTGTTGTTTTAGCATATTAAAGCATAGTATAGTGGTATTCTCCTTTGATGCTTTATTTGGGTTTACTTGGCACATGCTCACACCATGTTATGACTATCTCAAGTCACCATAGCCTTTATGATCCTTTAGTTTTCAACTTGTAGTATCACTTTATGCTTTGATCAATGATGTTTTGTCGCTCTGCATGATTATGGCCATTATTGCTCTCTTAGTTTGTCGCTCCCAGTCTTTTGCTAGCCTCCACAACAAAGTATGAGTTCCACTCATGTATCCAACTCCCTAAACCAAGTTATTCCAAAGAGTCCACCATACCTACCTATTATTTTATGCTATTCCAAGTATATTCGTACCTTCCAAATTAAACTTGTTATGAGAAAACTAGTGATTAAAGCTCTCACGAACTTGATGGCACACTTTACTTTTCTTGCCCTTAATAAACTTGAACCATTGTGTCGTCTATGTTGTATATGCTTGCACTTATTTGTTGGGAATTAGCAGAACCATGCTTTCATGGGGAACGCTTTCAACATTGCACTTGGTACTTGTACCTAGTTGATATCATGCTCTTTTGTATATGGATGTCGTCAGTGTGAAATGAAAGGGGAGCTTGTAAGTCCATGGAGTTATGTATATGTGTTAGAGAAACGCTTGGGCCGCTGGTCTAATCCATGCTGACATGGTGGAAACCTGCAGCGTAACCATAATGAGCTGTCTATGAAGCATTCTTCTTATAAAAAAAAGAGTCCTATATTGAGAAAAAAGAGAAAAAAGAAAAAAAAAGGAGATACTATGAAAAGAGGAAAGAGAGAAAAAAAGCACCATATTCCCATGGTAAATAAGAAGATTGCTAAGATGCTCGTTGTCTGCTTGCCTTGTCATTTTGATATGGGGATTCTTCCGTATCATCGGGCAAGGGGTACCCCGTTGGCGGTTCTCTATGATACACATGTACTTACAATGACAAGAACTTACCGGTGACTAAACTTGAGTAGCATGAGGAGCGGCCCTCGTATACAAGGGACATGAGATTTCTGACTTATACTTCGTCAAGCATGTACACCATAGTTTGTTCATTTTAACCTTAATCACTTCAAGATGCTTATGATAGGGGCAATGAGAGCTAAAAGCTATAAGTACCATAATTTTTGGAAGCTCTTTATGAGACTTGAATCCCTACTTCCTTTTACAAAGGCCTTTCTTCCACCCTTATATTGAGTCTCCACCTTCTATCTTTATGCACTTACTTTGAGAGCATAGTGGCCATTCTTAGTTCTATGTGCATTGTCCCAAGACTAGTTGATTGATGCATAACTTGTTATTGCTTGTTTTAAACTATTGTATCTAGTCACTCTTATGAACTTTGAAGGTGTCCTATGCATTTATATTTGCTACTCTATTGAGGGAGAAGCTGAATACTATTATGCTATGTTTTATTTATGTGAAACAAACAAACGTCTTGCAAAGCATTGTTATTCATGAATCTTTTGTTTGTGCCTTTTCATGTTGCATCATAGTTTCTTTGCTTATTTCTAGAACTTTGTCTTTCATGTTATGATTGAAGTACTATGATCCCAGCTTTGAATGTTTTACAAATACTTTGATAAAGTCTTTGATGGTGCATGTCACCTTATAAATTATTCTTTCTTTTTATCACTTACCTACTCGAGGACGAGCAGGAGTTAAGCTTGGGGATGTTGATACATTACAAATATATCTATAATTTTTGATGTTCCATGCTTGGTTTTATCCACTTTCTTGTGTTTTGTTCCAACTTTGGAGTACTTTTCATATGATTTCTTGAACTAACCTATTAACAAGAGCCACAGTGCCAGCTGCCTATTTTCTACTGTTTTTGGTTCCAGGAAAGTCAGAAAATGAATATTCTCGGAATTGGACGGGACAAAAGCCAAAGTGCCTATTTTTCCGGAAATCATCAAGTGCCAGAATACGAGACAGAGAAAGGCCAGAGGCTGGCCACACCACGTGGCCGCGCGACCAGGCTGGGCCCGCGCCAGGGGGTGGTGTGGTGGCCCCCTGGCACCCCCTCGGCCTCTCCTTCCGCCTATATATTGCCCTCGGGACAAAAACCCTAAGGGCCCGATCAAAAATCCACGAAAGAGTCTGTAGCCGTTGTCATCTCCATCCCTAGATCGGGAGGGATCTGAAGCTCTTCCCGGCACCCTGCCATAGAGGGGAATTCACCCTGGGGGCCTTCTTCATCACCATGCAAGCCTCCGGTGTGATGCATGAGTAGTTCATCCTTGGACTACGGATCCATGTAGTAGCTAGATGGCTGGTTCTCCTCCTTTGTGCTTTCATGTTTAGATCTTGTGAGCTCCGTCCATGATCAAGATCATCTATTTGTAATTCTGCATGTTGCGTTTGCGGGGATCTGGTGGATATTGAGATGCTATTTCAGATTGATTATTGATTCTATCATGTCTTTGTTATTTGAGATCTTGCAAGCTTTCCGTTGTTAGTAGCTATCTTGGCCAAGTAGATGCTAGCAACTCCAAGAGTTAGTATTTATGGTCGATAGTGGGTTCATGCCTCTGATAATCTGGGGAAGTGATAGAAATCTCTAAGGTACTAGATGTGTTGTTGCTACTAGGGAGAAAACAACAATCATTTGTTCATAGAACAATCATATTGTTTACTTTACACATAGTTCGTAAAGCAATAATCTGTTGCTTGCAACTTAATAATGGAGGGGGTTCGGATGATAACCTGAAGGTGGATTATTAGTCATAGATTCAGTTGGATGGCGGTCTATGTATAATGTTGTAATGCCCAATCAAGTCTCAAAGGAGTCAAGATGATTAGTATATGCATGTATTGCTTTCTCAATGTTTGTCAATTGCCCCACTGTAATTTGTTCACCCAGCATGTTATCTATCTTAAGGAGAGCCACCTCTAGTGAACTATGGATCCCGGTCCTTGTCTTTTACATACAATCTACAATCTTTTACTTCTTTGTGTTTACTTTCTGCAAACTTTCACTTCTTTCCATTCGATACGTTTAATCCTTTGTTTTCAGCAAAACACGGTGAGATTGACAACCTCATCGCAAGTTGGGGACAAAGTTCTGTGGTTGTGTTGTGCAGGTCTCCATGTTGCTACTAGCACCGGTAGTGCGCCCTACCAAAGCTCAGCTAGTAACACCTTTGGGGTGTTTCCTTGCTCCTACTGGTTCAATTAAACCTTGGTTTCATACTGAGGGAAACTTGCTGCTGTGCTCATCATACCTTCCTCTTGGGGTTCCCAACAAGCTCTACAACAACCACGCACCAGCACTTTTCTGGGCGCCGTGCATTGAGCCATCACTGGCGACGCAACTCCGCGACAACTTCTTCTGCCGCCCTCATGTTCTTGGAGGGGGTGTTGTAAACCGCACTACAAGAAAAGTTGGCTTTTACAATGGACGATTTTCGTGGTTGAAGGCCCGTTTTTCGTGGCTAAAAAGTCTTCTACGACGGATGCCCATCGTGGTAAAAGCCCCGTCACAAAAGAATCTACCACGATTTTTTTCCTGACCATAGCGGATCGCATCCTTCAGCCATGAAAACTTGTTCCGTCATAGATCTATTCACCAGCCGCGTTGACTGCTGACGTCATGCAAAATGCCACATGGCAAACACCGTTAATGACCAGTTACCACCGTTAACGGCACGGAAATCGTGGTGGAAGCCAGGCCCAGCCAAGTCCTGCTCATAATTAAGTGGGTCGGCCCATCAAGAGAGCCCAATAAGATTATGCCCCGTTACTATTTCATCCGACAATGTTTGAAATGGGCCCAAAGATGTGGCTAGCAGTGGCCCACGAATGTCAGGCCCGTTACTGTTTTGGACTACAAAAGCCCACACTTTTCGAATACTATGCAGCCCGTTAACAGGCTGCGTCAAGTAGGCCCAATACTGTTAAAGCCCAAGGTCAGCCCGTCACTATTCTCACAGCTCGTCATGGGTCGCCTACGAACGGCCCACTTTTGAGAAGGTCCGATACTGTTCTGGCCTTTTACTATTCTGGATCATTACTGTTCTGGCCGTCTACTATTCATGTCCGTTACTGTTGTGGCCCTTTACTGTTTTGTCCCATTACTGTGCTGGTTGCCCCTGTTCTGGCCTGTTACTATTCAGGCATGTTGCTGCTCTGTCCTGTTACTGTGTTGGATTGCCACTGTTCTGGTCCGCTGGTGTTTTGGCCTTTTACTATTTTGGCTTGTTACTGTTTTGGCTAGTTACCGTTGATGTTTTGGTCTGTCACTGTTTTGTCATGTTACTGTTTTGGCTAGTTACCATTACTGTTTCCATAATTCTGAAACTTGATCAACCTAGCCGGCGCAGTTATGGTACCGCCATGCGTGGACGACGTCAACTAAATTCCTATATGGCCTATGCGAGTTATCTAGATATTACATCAGCTGCAAACTTCTTAAAAATATTACAAAATATGAACAAAAGGGAAAGAAAATTTAGCACTTCAGTTGCGAATCAAGTTGATAGCAGAGTCCTCAATTTGCTTTCTCAATCCATCAACTGCATCTCCCTTTGAGTGTGACAGCTACATTGGAAAACCACCTTGAGATATGATCTTGCAGTCCCCTCTTTGGTGGCGATAGCAATAATTGCAGTATGAAACTAACTAATAACAAGTTAATACAGCAAACAAGACAAACTACTCATAGCTAAGAATGAACCAGATAGGAATTATAACTGCATAACAAAAACTTGTAGAGTAGGAATGCGAACCATGAATGAACTATATAGTGGAGGATAGTTATGTCGTTGCCTAGGACGAACCAGAACCAGATACGAGATATAATGGTGTGGCTTGTGAACCTGTAGAACAGGACAAACAAGCATTAGACAAGTATACCAACAATGAAATGAGCAATCAAACAAAGTGTTTCTTAGAATTTCAGTATAAACTAGACAGGTCATTTCAGCAAATATATATGGAAGCAATGGTATCTCCTAGAATGCAAGAGACATTGGGTGACTCGGAATTTGCGGTGAGCTACACAATGGCATGCAGTTACTATCATAGCTAAGAATGAACCACATAGAAATTATAACCGCATCATACCAGAACTTGTTGAGCAGGAATGGAAAACACGAATGAACTATACAGTAAAGAATAATTATGCCGTTGATTAGGACGAACCAGCACCAGATATAGAAAATATATAATGGTATCGCTGGTGGACCTGTAGGCTATGCAAACCAACATGTTCAGTGTTGCCTTTTTAAGTTCTACGCAAAGAAAACGAAAATAGTCAGTGTTGCAGCTTTTGAAGAACCAGATGGCAACAACAAAATTATAATCGAACTAGTACAAAGAGTTTAAACGGGTACCACATGATAGCAGAATGATGCCAGTGAGGAAATAATAGCAGGAACTTAGCTCAGAAATAACCAGATATAGTCAGTAACTGTGTAGCAGGGAATCCACACTAATATTTTCCACTGACATTACATTTTGCAAGAACTACACGATAGCAGGCATTTACTAGTGTACGGAGCAGCTAAGATAAGAACATGTGCATGAAAAAACAACAGACATGTGCATGGCTTGATATTTATAGAGCAGTGAATGCAAACCAACATGTCTAATGACCTTGTATGTACTAGCATGAAGAACAGGTGTGCCTAGTGACTTGTATGTACTATCACGATTAAAAAAATGCAGTTCACTGCGACAGGCTTGAAACTTCTATACTGCTGACAAAACAAAAACGGGTTGTAGATCTGGTTACCTTGGTCGGAGAGGCGTCTAAGCATCATCGGTAGCGTGCGAGTGACGTCCAGGTCACCGAGGGTGTTGTGGTTGCGGTGGCTGTTGGCGTCGGGGAAGCAGATCTTGGGCGGTTGATGCCGGTGCAGTCAATGGCGACGATCGTGTAGCTGGTCTGGAGCAGTGGACATGGAACTTGTTGAATTAGATCTCGTCTGGTGGACAATGGTGAAGCTGCTCTGGTACGGTTGGGTAGCTTTCGTCGGTGGGGAAGCAGAGCGTGGGCGGTTGACAACACCATAGGCGTGGTCAGCGAGACCACATCTCTGGTGGAGTGGCAGAGAGACCCGGTGAACTAGATCCGATGGGGTGGGCGTCAATGAAGTGGCTCCGGCAGCCGTGGAATTACCGCCGGGCGGTGCGCGCGGTGGTTGTGGAGGTGAGGGCGTGGGAGAGAAGCCTAGGATTTGGGAGGGCCAGCTGGAAAAACTGCATGAATCGGGTCTATGGAGGTGAATAGAAAAATAATTACGATCGTGCCCCCAAGCTACCGACTTTAGCATGCCATAGGGCGTCGAAACAATGGGTAGAAAAGGAATTTTAACGTCAAAAGTTTTTGAAATGGAGGGGCGCGAAATGCGTCAAAGTCGGTCTCTTGTTTTGCCGCTCGGTTGAGATTTTGAATTTGGCTAATAATAGAAAAATGGTAATCCACCGATGGGAGATTTTGCCTCAAAGTTTTTGAAACAGTGGGGCGGGAAATGCTTCAAGGTCGGTCTGTGATTTTGCCGCTTGACCGAGATTTTTAATTTGGCTACCGGACAAATAATAATAATAGAAAAATGATTCTCCATGGTGGGAGATTTTGCCTCAAAGTTTTTGAAACGGCGGGGCGGGAAATGCTCCAAGGTCGGTGTGTGAATTTGCCGCCCGATCGAGATTTTGAATTTGGCTACCGGACAAATAATAATACTATAATAGAAAAATGGTACTCCACGATGGGATATTTTGCCTCAAAGTTTTTGAAACGGTGGGGTGGAAAATTTTCAAGGTCTGTGTATGTTTTGCCGCTCGATAGAGATTTTGAATATGGCTACAAGACAAATAATAATAATAATAGAAAAATGGTACTCCCCGATCAGAGATTTTGTTCAAAGTTTTTGAAATGGGGGGCGGGAAATGCTTCAAGGTCGTTGTGTGATTTTGCCGTTCGATTGAGATTTTGAATTTGGCAAGAGTCCAAGTAATACTAGAAAAATGGTACTCCATCGGTGGGACATTTTGGCTGAAAATGTTTGAAACGGAGGGGCGCGAAATGCATATGAGTCGGGTGGGATTTTGCCGCTCGATTTTACGATTTTGAATTTGGCTAGCGACAAAGTAATAATAGAAAAAGATAGTTGTAGACTAGTACGCTATCTGGTCAGGAATTGAAGCCGAGAGTCACATCAACTGACCATCCATTACATAATTGTGCAGAACATTAGTAAATTTTGCCGCTCAACTGAGATTTTGAATTTGGCTAGAGTACAAGTAATAATTTGAAAAAAATGCTACTCCCTATTTTTAGAAATAAAAATATTCCCATATAAAAAATAATGTTGACTCCATCTGCAAAATTGTTTGGGCTGTAGGTTTTTACCCTCGATTAAGATTTTGAATTTGGCTATAGTCCTAGTAACAAAAATTACGATCGAACCCCACCACCCAACCCAGCAATTTCACAATCGCCATTGGTCATCAGTATACGATAGGTCACACGGAATTTCGCAGTATACAAAAGATTAAACATGGGGCCCAAATATTTCATGTAGGCGAGAGATTTTACCTCTCAATTCAGAATTTGAATTTGGTGACAGTCCAAGTAATAACTGCTAGTAGACTGTACTTCCCTTTGTTCATGAATCCAAGGCCTGGTCACATCAACTGATCATCCAGGACCTTGCTCAAAATAGCCTTTTTCTGGATGGGGGTAGAAAATTGGATACCATGATCTCGGATTCAAAAATATTACGGGGGACGGCGGGAGGATTTGCGGCTCCAGTACGGTTTTGAATGTGACTACTCTAAGTAACAGAACAGAAAAATTGTTTAAGGTATTTTTTGCGGGTCGTACTCCATCTGTTCATCAGTCCATTCATACGTGAAAGAAAATGTTGAGCTCCGATTCAAAAATGTATTTCCATTTATCACATGACGCGTATGAATATGGTGTGCAACAAAGGGCTAAGGCATTGTTTTGAGAACCTGAACCTTATGATCAATGATCCAGGACAGCAGCACTTGTAACATAATGTACTTCATCACACTAGTACATATTGGTGCATCCACCATACAAATTAAAGACATGTCACGATAAGGAAACAACCCAAGTTCATAACAAGTGCGAACTAGTGCACTAACAAATACTTTCAGCTTAAGGTTCTATTTCATGACAAATGGATTGACCTCAGTTGTTAGTGCTCAACCACAAATACTGAGCATCTTCATGACTTTCTCCTTATTTTCTATGGAGTGCTCCAGCCGAATTAAAATTTCTTCTAACTTTGCGATCAAACGTTCATTGTATACACTTAGGGAAGATGATAACGATTGTTCAACTTGGAGTTGTTCCTCTAGAACTTGAATATGCAAAGAAATGGCCTTGGAGTTGGACTTGAACTTGAACTTGGAATTTGACGAGCTCGCTAGGAACCCAACATTACACAGCAACATATTCTTGGCTATAGCATCGCGTTGTAGTACCTTGAAAAATAAATCCACACATTCTTTTGGAGTTTTTACTGAACAGTCTTTCCCAGGATTTGCTAGTTCCTCTTTCAGTTCAGCCTGGAAAGTTTTCAGTTGATAGACATGTGTAAGAGAAGTGAAGTTACTATAGAGAAACATGCAGACAGGTTTAACATGTGCATGAACTGCTATAATTGGCAGTGCTAATAACACATCTTATACACTTCAGTAAAAAGATCTTTTTGTGGTGTATCTTTTTTTGATGTCATTTACTAACAAGACTAAAAATGTGGCTTCCTGTGTAAACACTGTGAGGTGCATGATATGCCAACTGTTTGTACAATTCATAACTGAAATTGACTTTAGTTATAAATTATGACGGAAAATAAAAACAAAACTGAGAAGCAGTCCAAGCAAGGTTGCATATCAAACCTATACGTACAAATCACTACAAGTGCAACATCACAAAATGCAGAGAAGACTTACAACAACTTTCTTTACAATGACACCATATCTATCCGTCTAGCATCCCTGAAATTTCTCCAGCATAGTCAACTGTTTTTTTGGATCCCCATTAGACTCCGTCTTCATTTGGACGGGCAAAAATAAATTGTATCACATGGTGGAAACAGAGGTTGAAAGATAAGATGTATACAGATTCCACAACATCAATTACATACTTATTTAAAATATATAGTATAGAACAACAGGTCCTTACCAATTGGTAGAGGTGCCCAATTATGCTGCGGGATCCTGTGCGACTTAGTACTCGTACTTTATTACGACTGGAACAGTTCCTTTGAGCGATGGCCTACAAAATGAGACTTGTAAAACACATGCATAAATACGAATTGACAATGCGATCTAGTCTCAGTCTTCTCAAAGCATACCTCATTCTTTTGATCAAGCCAGTGGTGGAGAAGATCACCCCACTGATCATTAGTCATGTGATCCACAGGAGACGTTCTTGTAACATCCTTAAAACACTTGCCAGAGAAGTATTGCTTCTTTAGCCTGTGGCACTGTTGGCGCAAACATGCGGAGAATATGCTTTTGAGAACAACCTTTACTTCCTCGTTATTCTCATCGAACATGAAAAATATCTATAGACAACAATGAGGAGCATATATAACAAACGGCAAGCTAAGAAGACAAGGGATAAAGTAGTGGAGTATGTCCAAGAGATAGAGGACTTACATGTAACTTCTTCAGTAAACCTTCAAAATGCTTAGGGGTATTTTGGTGGTGTTTCCATGAGGGCAAGATGGGAATATCATTTCTCACGAAAACGCATGTGATCGATGCAATATAAGCAGATTCATGTGGATCCAGTGGCCTTCTGAATCCTGCTATAGATGTGATCGGAAGTCTTGATTTAGTTATTTCAAGCATCTGCTCAAGATTTTTTCCCATCGCCACCCCCTTGTTAATCTTCGTCATAGTGCAACTAAAAAAATTTACATCAAAATATCAATGTATACATATTACATATAAAAGGGCATGCCACTACTAGTCTCTGAACATATAACAAATTTGGTGTCAAGCACATTTGCAAGGGAGTACTACCTCTGTTTGGGATTATTAGTCCTAAGGGACAAGTTACTAATACGACACTCCATAACTCTCTCTCATTAATATATGCATGCACCAATAGTTTTACATGAATGAGAGAAGTGAGAGAAAAATAAGAACATGCATTGGACAAGAGAGACTAATAAATGAGATATCCCTTATAATTTCAAACATTATAAAAAATCTCTTAGGACTAATAATCCCAAACAGAGGTAGTATATGTCTCTGTCGGTACTAAAGGTCGTTGGGAGATCATAACCAGTTCGTTGATGAGAACCCGTTGTTGAAACTGGTTTTGCTACCAATTCTTCCTGGGTAACCGGATGGGCTACTGGTGGTTGTGGGATGTGTATTTTTCTATTTGCAGCTGGCAGTGCAACTGGACCAACTGGTGCGGGATTAGGACGAAACTTTTTATGCTGATGTTTTGCATTATTGCCTTTTTTGGCCTGGTTGTCATTTTCAACTAGATTAAGTAGAGTCTGAGACCTTGTTCTGACTCCGTTTCCAGCATTGGAAGCAAATAGCTTTTCAGAGTTATCTTGGAATCGTGTGAAAAAGAAGAAATTATTAGGAGTTCTTGTAGAGGTTGATGGCTCGAAAAGCAATGATTCCCATCACATCTCTAGTACAGTACTTCCGCTATGAGTACTCTAATCATATGTAACCCTGAGTGAGAAGAAAACACATGAAGTTCTAATACAATCGACTAACCTGCAGGCTTGACTATAATACTGATAATATAACTAGAAGGGCCTTCTTGGTTATACTCTAAACAAGGAGCCATGATATACTAATTCGGCTTAGGACGTCAGCTAGAGTTGACGTATACCAGTTGTGCTATCTACAAACCTGTACACCCCAACTAGAATCATTTTAGGAGATATTCCACAGATCTCAGAGGAGCTTCATAATGATGGTAATGAAGGCTCTAGCAAACTTTAGTAACGATCGAGTATATGAGCAAGATGCAGTACACTACAACAAACGACGAAGTACTTTTGATAGTAATAAGGTCCATAATGAAAGGAAGCATAAAGTGTGCAACAACATTCGTGTGGGGAGGAGACGAGTTTACGCTTCGCGTTGGTGCGGTCGAACGGGGGGGCATCGTTTGCCCATCTCTCTGGTGCCGGAGACCAGGGAGTACATGAAGCAGATGTGACTTGGCAGAGACCGTACCGTGTTTGTCGGCGATGATGTGCACGCTCTAGCACGGTGGTCATCGGCGTGGGGAAGCCGCTCCGTCTTGCTAAACAAGGGAGTGGTGCCTTTGGTCACAACGGTACCTGGTGAGGAGGCAGTGATGGTGGGGAGGGACGGTGGTGCGAGGCCACGTTCATGGGAGATGCTCCAGCTCTGAGGTCGAGTGAGAGATGTGGGATACGACGTGTTTTATATGTATCACAAGGGCGCCGGTGGTAGATTCGAAACTTTTGAATTGCGTCGCGCCAGGCAGCTCAAAGAAAAACCCGCCAATGTCATTCAAATTTTGGTGATCTCAGTTTAGAACGAGATGAACCTGCCAAAAAAATTGGTGATCTCTACTCTATGATTATTGCTACACTAGCCAGGAGTCGAGCTAGAGGAAGTGCATCGAATGCGATGGGAGGTATGAATGCACCAGCATCCTTTCCCAGGTGCAGACTTTGTGTAGTCCCTACTGCGAAAAGTTATGCGCAGTCACGAGCAGGGCCTCTACTTCAAGCACTCCTACTCTAGGGTCCATTTGATTCAAAGGATTCACCTAGGAATTTTGTATACTACCTCCATTCCGGTTCATTAGACAAATACGTAACCGAAGAAAATAATTTGACCATAAATTCGGTCACCAATTTATGAATTGTATGTCACAATAATTTTACCATTGGAATCGTCTTTCGAATATAAATAGATTGGTTAAAATTGATTAAATATAATTGTATATTATTGACCAGATTTACGGTCAAACTATGTTCTTGAAGTAAGTATTTGCATAATAATTTGCACGTGAGATGTGTGCTTTCTCTTGTGAGTCCTTTAACTTTGTTCACATGATTGGTGTTTGTATCAACCTTATCTGATCCATAAACTGTACTCGGTACTTGGTTTTTAATAAAAGGGATTTGTGCATCCTTTGAGTGCAGAGGCTGCGGTATCCCCATTTAAAAAAAACAAACGTGAGACTCAAATAAAAGACTATCATGTCATCTCTAGCTATGAGATGGAAAGTAAGACATGTCATGACTTATAAAATTATAATAGGTAAAGCTCAAAAGACTATTAAAGAATTTTGAGCCACATCATATCCATAAATTATTAGGTGTATACTTGGTTCTTGGTACATAATAATACTCAAAAAAAATTGTAACATGCTTAGAGAAATGATAGAGAATATTCTAGAATGGCGGAGAATTGTCTTTTGAAGTTTTAGCATAGCATTCATTGTGCTAAATACTATCCATTGAATCTTCTAGATGCTAGAATGATAAAGATCCAGAGGTTAGATATGTTGTGATTTGCCAGTCTTCATCCAGCGATCAACCTTCAAAGTTATTCGTACACTATATAGTAGTAATAAGATAAGATAAGAAAGTTTGACCTAGTTTCACGACATCATTTCCTTTTTCTATAGTTTCCTTTTTCTTTTTGTGACAGACTCGCTGCAGTTGAGTCGGTCCAAGAAATACCACATATTTTCTAGGTCTGTGCCAGGACACAAGGGGCACAGTCGTTGTCACATAAAAACTAATACACACGTTTTTTCATTTTTCATGGATTTGTTGCATTTAATAGGGTGATAATCGGGAAGACCACTGATAAAATATTCATTCATCATCTTGTTCTTGCAACTCTCATTTTTTTACACATATTGTACCTCTCTCCCATCTTTATTAGATCCTATGTACTCCCTATATTCAAAAATATAAGATGTTTTAGCTTTTGTGAAACGAATATATCTAGACACCTTTTAATGTGTAGGCCTCTCTCCTCAGGAGAGAATTATCCCACCAGGTTGACACTATGCAGAATAAAGGCCATGTCTGTAGCTAACGCATAATCCTACTCCCTTCGTATCAAAATAGATGTCACAAGTTAGTCAAAAATTGGAAGAATCTATATACTACTACTAAATAACTAAATAGTGTTTTCTAATTGTCGACCAAATAGCACACATCAAGTTAAAGGTCGAATTAATTTGAGAAAATCACCCGAAACTCTTTTAAATGGCTATAAAAGTGGTTATCCCTTCAATGTATAAATTTTGGAGAGTGTACATATGTTCAGGAGGGATCCCCAGCAGTTACCTCTTCCTTCCCCTGTAAGCATTGGCGCAATGATTATACTACACTACTGCTATACAGAGACAAAGTTGGGGTCCTAATCTAAAGTCACCATCAATGGGATACCGCTGCCACTGCCATCAACAGGACCAAAACCAAAGATGGCGGAAGAATGGAGGCTCTTTTTTTGGAGTAAAGAAGAATGGAGGCTTTGAGCAAGTGAAGTTGGTGAGATGCAGCATGAAAACAACGGAAAGGTAGCTACCGCTCTGCACGGAAGCGATAATAACTACTAATTACTACTATAGTATAGTAGGAAAGATAATCACACCCAAAATTGGCTCTGGCAACATTGTGGCTGGTGATGCTGATGTATATCACATTCACCAAATAACCAAATATTTTACCAGCAAGTACACGATCATACATTCATACTAGTAATAAAGGTTTTTCAATTTACTGGTGCAATATTGCAATCTATATATTCGATCATCAACTAGTCCCTCTGTTCCATAATATATAAGCCTTTTTTGTAAGATGTTTTAGCTCTATAAATAGGCTTATATTGTGAAAACAGATGGAGTACTAACTAAGGTCTTCCACCTGCCGGCTCATTGATGGAGATCGACGATAGTTTCACGCTTCAGCTTTGCCAGCTCGGCCAGGAGTTTGTCCCCTGGTCCTCGAGGTCCTGGATCTGTTCGAAGCTTATGCCCAGCATCTCCATCATGCTGATGTTCTGCCGCTTCAGCTCGTCATGCTCAATCAAGTATTCCATGGCAAGATTCCTGAGGAGGCTAAGCCCGACCTTGTCAGTTGCGAGTTTGGAGTAAAGTCTAGTGCACTCGTTGATGAGGGCGCTTATGTCCGCTGTCTTGACTTAGAAATCGCCCATCACCTTTTTCACCATAAACTCGATCTCGAAGCCAATATAATATTCTGTTAGATGAACATGGAGCGTAAATTCAGAAGTGTACCCAGAGAACTATCAAGGAAAACAGACACGGAATCACAATTCGAATGATTTATTACCTTGCCGCTGTACCGATCGGCCTCCATCAGTGATGGTGAAGATGATTCTGCAGGCAAGAGTGCCGCGAGAATGCGAAGTCCGCCCAACCGAAAACAACATTGAGAATAAATGTACTAATAGGGAAATGAGCGAATCAAGAAACAGTCAAAGACATGGAAAGTTGCCCAAGCATGGAGATTTACCTGAAGGTATCAGTCTCCATTGGCGACGGTGAAGATGATTCTTCAGGCAGGAGTGCTGATGGAATTCGATGACCACCCGACCTAAAAACACCATTGAGGAAGAACGTGCTTTTTTTAGGTAAACGAGAATCAAGAAACGGTCAAAGACATGGAAAGTTGCGCAAGAACGAAGATTTACATGAAGGTATCTGTCCCTGGTTGCGGCGGCTTCGAAGAACCTTGAGTTGAAGACCTCTCGCCTGCAGCCGAGGAATTCGACTGGGACCCTTTGATCATCACATCGCCTGGTACCGGTAGCAACATAATGGCAGAATGTCAAGCCGACTTCTTCTCTTCTGCCAGTTTCGCCATCGTGGCACGAGCCCTTCTTTGGCGGGACTTGTTCCCGGTCATGCGGGTGAAATAACACAGCAAAAAGGAATGAAAACAGGCAAAGCAATCTGGCAGAGAAGAGCTACAGTCGTGAAGAGGAGGAGGAAGAAGGTCGAGGTTGTGAGAGGTGGCCTCCTGGTCTCCACGCGAGTAAAAAACCATTTCCATTCAGATACAGTACTTGACGCACAAATCAAAGAGACAGCCGTAAGCAGTTGTCACCCCCAGCATGGTCTAGACATCCACTATAAAGTTGAATGTGCCTTGCACGGGATAGGTGAAGCTCAAAAAATAATTTTAATTTCGAGCCACGTCCATAAAGTATCGGGTGTATATTTGGTTCTTCTACTTTGTACTATATCATGTAGAAATCAACCTAGATACTCCTACATAATACTCCACGTGCTCTAGAGAAGATTCTAGAATTATTGAAAATTGTGTTTTGAGATTTGTGCATAGCGTTCATCGTGCTAAAGACTAACAATAGAATCTTCTAGATGCTGCTGCCTTGTTCACAAGTATAAGACATTTTACCTTTGTAAAACAAATGTATCTAGATGTCGGCCTATAGACTAAAAGACATCTAGATACATTCGTTTCACAAAGCTAAAATGTCTTATATTTCTAGAAGGAGGGAGTAGAATGGATAGAAGATCCAACGGTTAATTAGCAATGTTAGGATTCACGAGTCTAGATCCAACGGTCAAAGTTCAAAGTTATTTGTATCGTACACTATACAGTGTTATCTTATTTTCTTCTACTACTATAATAGAGCAGTTTTGAATTGGATCCATAGCACAAATCCTGACCGTTGGGATGTTAGATCCAATGGTTCAGAGCAGCTGGATTCGTGTTGAACGGCTAGTATGTACCTAGAGCAAACTTCACCATGTTCTAGAACCGTCATGTCAACACCCCCTTCCTAAATTTCATAGCAGAGTAGGCTATATTCTGAATATGTGTAGATAGTTATTATTAGCAGCACCAATCCTGACGATTAGGTTGTTAGATCCAATGATTCAGAGTAGCTGGATTCGTGTTGAACAGTACCCATAAAGCATTCTCCACCATGTAACCCCCCTCCCCCCCAAAAAATAATCATAGGACAATAGGCTGTATTCTCAATGTGTGTAGATAGTTATTATTAATATAATTAATGTATGCCTTTTTCTCTAACAGGACTATTGGTTAATAATAACAACTTAATGTTTGCTAAATCACATTTCATTTAGCATATAGATGTGTGGCTCAGGTCTTTTCCTAGTAGACTTAATGTATGGCTTGTTTCTCTAACAAGACTATTGGTTAATAATAACAACTTGATGTTTGCTAAATCACATTTCATATAGTATATATGTGTGGCTCATGCCTTCTACTATTAGACTTAATGTATACCCTTTTTCCTCTAACAAGACTATTGGTTAATAATAAAAACTTAATGTTTGCTAAATCACATTTCATACAATATATACGTGTGTGGCACGTGCCTTTTACTAGTCCATTCTAGCTAGCATCTAAATAGAAGATACACTATGGATAGTACATTATTTTACCCACTATAGTGTACGAATAACTTAGAATTTGGACCGTTGGATCCAGAATCGCGAATCCCAATATTGCCAACCGGTTGGATCTTCTTATACATTCTTGCATCTAGTAGATACAATTGATAGTCTTTCTTATCGTATCTTACCACTATATTTTTTGCGAATAACTTTTAATATTGATCGGTTGGATCAAAACTCGCGAATACCAACATTGCCAGCCGTTGGATCTACTATTCCATTGTAGAATCATCTCTAGAAAATACTGTTGTTTATCTTATCTTACCACTATACAATGTACGGATAACTTCGAATATATTGATCGTTGGATCAAGACTCGTGAATCCCAACATTGCTAGCCGTTGAATCTTCCTTTCCATTCTAATAGCTAGCATCTCTACTAGAATATATTATGGATAGTACATCTTTAGCACAATGAATGCAATGCACAAACCTCAAAAAACACTACTCCATCATTCTACTCCCTTCGATCCAAATTATTTTTCTCAGATTTGTCTAGATTTGGATGTATCTAACACTAAAACATGACTAGATACAACCGAATCTAGACAAATGTGAGAACAATAATTTGGATCGGAGGGAGTAGAATAATCTTCTCGGGTGTATATTTCGTTCTTGTACTTTGCATATCATGTAGAAGTCAACGATTATTAGCTATCTAAAATTTTAAATTTTTGGTAACATGGTCTAGAGAAACGAGGGATAAGATTCTAGAATGATGGAGAAGTGTGTTTTAAGTTTTGTGCATAGCATTCATTGTGATGAAGACTATCAATAGAATCTTCTAGATGCTAGAATGGCAAAGAAGATTCAACATCTAGAAATGTTGGGATTTGCTAGTCTTGATCCAACGGTCAATATTCAAAGGTGTCCGTACACTATATAGTGGTAAGATCATGTAGAAGTCAACGATTATTAGCTATCTACTAAAACATGAAATTTTCGGTAACACATGGTCTAGAGAAACGAGCTAGGGAGAAGACTCTAGAATGATGGAGAAGTGTATTTTGAGTTTTGTGCATAGCATTCATTGTGATGAAGACTATCAATAGAATATTCTAGACCATTCAAAAAATAGAATCTTCTAGATTTTAGAATGGAAAAGAAGATCCAATGACTAGAAATGTTGGGATTCGCGAGTCTTGATCCAACGGTCAATGTTCAAAGTTATTCGTACACTATATAGTGGTAAGATAAGTAACATAAAATAAGATAAGAATAGAGCAGTTTTGAATTGGATCCATATCACCAATCCTGACCATTGGGATGTTAGATCCAATGGTTCAAAGCAGCTGGATTCGTGTTGAATAGTACCTAGAGAAAACTCCGGCATGTTCTAGACCATCATGTCACCACCCCTAAAATTTCATAGCACGGTAGTTTGTATTATCTCTACTACTACTACTACTACTACTAGTAAGTTGCACATGAGGTTCAGATAATAGACGTCTGACATATCATCACTATATAAAATTATAATAGGTAAAGTGGAAAAACATAAATTTGATCAACATATATAAAGTATGGGTGTATATTTGGTTCTTCTACTTTGTATCATCATGTGTAGAAGTCAAAGATTATTAGCTACCTAACACTTGAAATTTTTGGTAACATGGTCTAGAGAAACGAGGAAGAGGATTCTAGTATGATGGAGAAGTTTGTTTTGAGAGGTTTATGCATAGTGCATTCATTGTGTTCAAGACTATCAATAGAATCTTCTGGATGCTAAAATAGAAAAGAAGATCCAATAATGGCTGGAAATGTTCGGATTCGCGAGTATCGATCCAACAGTCAATATTCAAAGTTACTCGTACACTATATAGTGGTAAGATAAGATAAGATAGTGCAGTAGTTTTGAATGAATTGGATCCATAGCACCAATCCTGACCGTTGGGCTGTTAGATCCAATGGTTCAGAGTAGCTTGATTCGTGTTGAATAGTACCGGCCTAGAGCAAACTCCACCATGTTCTAGAACCATCATGTCACCACCCCCAAAATTTCATAGCACAGTAGGTTGTATTCTCATTATG
Source organism: Avena sativa (assembly GCA_916181665.1). Lineage (NCBI taxonomy): Eukaryota > Viridiplantae > Streptophyta > Magnoliopsida > Poales > Poaceae > Avena > Avena sativa. The sequence continues at coordinate 371,818,851 of OV702290.1, forward strand.
TGTAGATATTTATTATTAATAGACTTAAAGTATGCATTTTTCTCTAACAAAACTATTGGTTAGTAACAACTTAATGTTTGTTAAATCACATTTCATATAGAATGTTCGGTTGTTAGATCCAATGGTTCAGAGCAGCTAGATTCATGTTGAATAGTACCTATAGAGAAAACTCCACCATGTTCTAGAACCATCAGCATGTCACCACCCCCAAAATTTCATAGCATAGTAGGTTGTATTCTCAGTGTGTGTAGATAGTTATTATTAATATACTTAATGTATGAATTTTTTCTCTAACAAGACTATTGGTTAATAACAACTTAATATTTGTTAAATCACATTTCATACATTAGAGAAAAAATGCATAAATTAAGTCTATTAATAATAACTATCTAGCACTATTAGATCCATGTTCTAGAACCATCTAGCACTGTTAGATCCATAGCACCATGTGTAGATAGTTATTATTAATATACTTAATTTATGCATTTTGGGGGTGGTGACATGATGGTTCTAGAACATGGTAGAGTTTTCTCTAGGTTTGTACTATTTATAACCTACTGTGCTAAGAAATTTGGGGGTGGTGGAATGATGGTTCTAGAACATGCATGGTGGGGTTTGCTCTAAGTACTATTCAACACGAATCCAGCTTCTCTGGACCATTGGATCTAACAGCCCAACGATCAGGATTGGTGCTATGGATCCAATTCAAAACTACTCCACTATATAGTGTACGAATAACTTTGAATATTGACTGTTTGATCAAGACTCGTGAATCCCAACATTTCTAGCCGTTGGATCTTCTTTTCCATTCTAGCATCTAGAAGATTATATTTATAGTCTTCAGCATAATGACATGCAAAGTACAAGGACCAAATATACACCCATACTTTATAGATGTTGATCAAATTTATAATTTATTGTGCTTTACCAATTATAATTTTATATAGTGATGATATGTCAGACTATCAATCGAAGACTATCAATTTTATATAGTAATTTTATAATTTATTGTGATGAAGACTATCAATCGAATCTTCTAGATGCTAGAATGGAAAAGAAGATAGTTATTATTAATAGACTTAATGTATGCATTTTTATCTAACAAGACTTAAAGTATGATGATCCTAGAACATGGTGGAGTTTTTTCTAGGTACTGTTCAACACGAATCTAGCTGCTCTGAACCATTGGATCTTATAGCCCAACGGTCAGGATTGGTGCTATGTATCCAATTCAAAACACGCTAGAGACTCTTCTCAAGAAAAAAAGGAAAAAATAGGCCACACACACACAGCACAACCGTACCAAGGCACACGTGTGCGGCGCGACATGGTGGGACGAGGGAGAGATCAGTCGGCCGGTGCGTGCACGGTGCTGTACATGGGGGCGAGAGGATGGATGGTGAGGGACATCAAAGGAGAGAGAAAACATAGTAATACTACTAGTAGTAGGTACCTGTACCTCGTGTCAAAAACTCGTCAAACTAGCTTTACTCTGACATCGCACTGCTTTCAACTCCTTCGCTACTCTCGCGCTGCCTCCCGTTAATAATCTCTTCTTGCTCTTCATTTTTTCTTCCATTTTTTTCTTTGGCAGCTTTGGGGTTAATTTTCTGGTGCCCTGGTTCAGTAGAAGTATGGACTACTCAAGTTTTGCACAATAGTCCTTTTTTCTGAAAATTGGGTCTGGGGCATTTAGATCCTAAATATTCGTGCGCAAAATAATTTCGGTCAGTGGGAACTTTTTCTTTTTCTTTCTAACGAGGAATCTTCCCCAAAGTACCAAGAACATGCGCGTTAAAATCCAATGGTGGGCATGAAAATTACATAGTGGTCCAAAAATAAAACCAAAATACATCTGGGACCTATACTTTTACAACACGGACCCTAAACATACAACTCGTAAATTTGAACATGTTTTTCCTAATACTAGTTCGAAACTACCACCCCAGTATTATTGTATACCATGGCAAGACACACGCATCTACCATATATGGGAACATTATCATGAACTATGATGTAGATATAGCCATGACCTAATCGGTCATTCCGCTCGAGAAACCCTCGAGTGTTCAGGCCATGTCTAATGTGACTACGACTTTTTCGAATGTTTCAAATCTCATGTTTACTATTTTTTCATGGCTGGTACTGCAAACGAGAGGATGTCATGCGGACCCTTTTCGTTTATTCATTTTCCTTTATATCCTTTCGTTTTTTTAATCTGTGTAAGAGTTGCCAGCATGCAAATTTATATATATCAAGATATTGAGTCATTCAGAAATCTCGGCGATTTTCAAGATATTGACCCACAGTGTACACCTTCAAAATAGTTTTATAGTATAACTTCAAGAGCAAAGCTGCGATGGGTTCCTGACACGAGGTACAGAATACAGGGAGTAGTAAAATGCAATGAGATGGGGGATTAATTTCTAGAGCCCTAGTTATTGCAGCCCCTAATTTCTGGCATCTACCATTTCTCTCTGCATGCGGTAGAGCGCGAACAAAAAAACCAATGGGGAGAGAATTACGGTGCAGTTAAGAGGCTAGCTCTAATAACGTTCCCAAGATTTTCTCACCGATTTTCAAGGCCACGTCTAGGTACCAACAAAATAGTAGTACTAGCTAGTACTCCCTCCATTCCAAAATAGATGTTTTAGTTTTGTGAAAAGAGTGCATGTAAACCGCTTTTGGTGTATATGTTCATTTAGATTGAACATATACACTAAAGCGGTCTAGATACACTCTTTTCACTAAACTAAAACATCTTGTATTTTGAAATGGAGGGAGTATATGTTTTTTTGAACAAGCAATACTAGTACTCCATGTTAAGGCTAGTCATAGTGGGAGTAACCTAGTCCTACTTGTATTGTCAACTAAGCATTTTGATGATATGGCATGCAATTAAATGATGAGAGAGAGTCTTGTGGTAACTACCTATGTTACCATAACATCACACATTTCAAGACAAAATGAGTCTACATTGCAATAAATGAGACTGTGCATGATACCACACCTATGTTATTTTACACTATGGAGGTAGTAACTGACTAGTAACATATGCATGTTACTACTACTTACTTCACACTATGACCAGCCTAAGTGGGGATTTGGCTATGCGAGAGGCCACACAATTACCAAGATAATCATGCAGGCTTGGATAGGTAGGCACTTAATACTTGAAGGTTAACTATACTAGTGGTAGTAGCTTTCTACCGTTGATTGCTTGTATGAGTACTACTACTAGTACTACTCCGTAGTACTACTATATATATGTACTACACTTCCAAAAGCAAGAGTACAAAAGTACCTAGATTGAGCAACGGTGGAGTCTGCCGCAGAGCGATATCCAGAGAGAGAGAGAAGAAAAGATGGAGGTTGTGTGGGCAAGTGCCATCCGTCTAATAGAGAAATCCAAGGACGCCCACCCCCAGGTCGACTCTTTGTAGCGCCTCCGTGTCGTGTTGGCACGCGTCGTGGCACGCACCCATTCTGATGCCATCTTTGCAGCCTGGCTCAAGAAGATGGTGGACTCTTTCCTCACCAGCTTCGGCATCATCATAGGCACGGTGGACGACCTCACTGCCCGCCTTCAAGCCATGCGCCGTGATGCATACCCAACATGTACGTTTGCCACAATGCATGATACCGGCAGCGATATTGTTTTCTTCTATGGACTTCATTCATCCAGCCTATCTATAACTGACTTTTAGCCCCAAATTTTGGTCCAGGTGTTGCTCCCTAGGTTGTTGCCGCGCTCACCACTTCCCTGGCTAGTCTCTCTAAAGATGATCTGTTCCACGCACTGATGGCCCTGCATCTTTCCGAGGCTTTGCCCGCCGCACTGGCGGATGTCTACATAGAGGTAGCTGTTATCACACAGCATCTTGCCCAGCACGACGAGCTGGACCTCTTCATTGGCCTCCTTGAGCATTCTGTATTCCAGGGCACGTCGGGCGTGAACAACGCTCGCACGGCCGCCAGCCTCCGTCGCAGGGATATCCTCAACAACTTTGCAAAAAAAATGTCAATCTAGCAGGTACCATTGCTTCTCGTGGTGCAGGCAACTGAGGTTGAAGACGAAGGGCATCTCAAGGATTTCGATGTAATTTTAGTTTTTGTTGAGGTGCTTTGTACTGTTTGATGTTTCCTTTAATGTCAGGATCCTTTTCGCAAAAAAAGGAGAAGGGAAGACGTATGACGATTCTCCATGGTTACTGTCACTATGTCATTTATATGGACAGATCACATGTAGGTTTAACAAACATTATGTTTTTATTAACCAATAGTCTTCATAGAGAAAAAAGGCATACATTAAGTCACTAAGGTTTATACACATTAGGTCATTACATATGGTTATTTTGATGTAATTCATTTCTTGTGCTATATATTCTTGGTGATAAAGACATTATTTTTGTCATGTAATAGAAACATTTCCCCTGACGGTGAAAATATTGTTTCGTTTTATGGAATGCTCTGTAAAATGGTAAAAAATAATTATTAACAATGAAAATATTTTTAGATACTAAAAAAGGTCACAACTCTTTTTTGGTCGTTTCATGCATCATTGGAAATGATGGTAGTTTAATGTAACATTTAGAAAGTAGGGAAAAACGACGAAACTTACACGTAACATTGAGTGTAGACTCCAATCGTTGTTCATGGAGAGGTATATGTACATTGTCTGCCTGAACGTCAAATGTGAACAATGCAAAACCAAAATTGTGCATGTCGACAGTCATGCAAAACCATCCATAGTACTGCATCCATTAAAAATACACGATATCTTGGTAAGCTATAAACATGTTTGGGAGTACTTCTAAAATACCCGAGAGATGTTTAGTTCTAATAAGTTGACCAAGTATTGCACCAAAGTTCTAAATTATTCAGGATATTATTATGCTTTAATATGGCAAGTTATTGGAGTGCACGCAATAAAATAGTCGTGTGAATCACGTACAATTTACTAGTATACACCAAGGTAGCTGACCAACACGCTAGAGGCTCTTATCAAGAAAAAAGGAAAAAAACAAGCCACACACACACAACGCGGCCGTACCAAGGCACATGTGTGCGGCGCGATGCAGTGGGACGAAGGAGAGATCAGCCGGCCGGTGCGCGTGAGGCGCTGCACAGGAGGGGAAGAGAGGATGGATGGTGAGAGACAGCGAAGGAGAGAGAAAACATAGTAGTACTACTAGTAGTACTGTGCTACTAGTAGTAGGTACCTGTACCTCGTGTCAGAAACCCGTCAAACTAGCTTTACTCTGACATCGCACCGCCTTCAAGTCCTTCGCTGCTCTCCTGCCGCCTCCCGTTAATAATCTTTTCTTGCTCTTCATTTTTTTCTTCCATTTTTTCCTTTGGCAGCTTCGGGGTTAATTTTCTGGTGCCCATGGTTCAGTAGAAGTACGGACCACTCAAGTTTTGCACGATAGTCCTTTTTTCTAAAAATTGGGTCTGGGGCATTTAGATCCAAAATATTCATGCGCAAAATAATTCCGGTCACTGGGAACTTTTTATTTTTCTTTCTAACGAGGAATCTGCCCCGAAGTACCAAGAACATGTGCGTTAAAATCCAATGGTGGGCATGAAAATTACATAGTGGTCCAAAAAGAAACCAAAATACATCTGGGACCTATACTTTTACAACACAGACCCTAAAGATACAACTCAAAAATTTGAACATGTTTTTGCCAATACTAGTTCAAAACTACCACCCTAGCATTATTGTATACCATGGCAAGACACACCCATCTACTAAATATGGGAACATTATCATGAACTATGATGTAGATATGGCCATGACCTAATCGGTCATTCCGCTCGAGAAACCCTCGAGTGTTCAGGCCATATCTAATGTGACTACGACTTTTTCGAATGTTTCAAATCTCATGTTTACCATTTTTTCATGGCCGGTACTGCAAACGAGAGGATGTCATGTATACCCTTTTCGTTTATTCATTTTCCTTTATATCCTTTCATTTTTTTATCTGTGTAAGAGTTGCCAGCATGCAAATTCATATATATCAATATATTGAGTCATTCAGAAATCTTGGTGATTTTCAAGATATTGACCCATAGTGTACACCTTCAAAATAGTTTCATAGTATAACTTCAAGAGCAATATTTGTGAGTCTGTGTGTGTGTGCTTCTTCTTCTCGGGGTGTAACATGGAGCAACAAGAGTAGTATATCTTACCACTATCTCATCTTTCCATTATCTTACCACTTTTTTATATAGTGTACGAATAACTTTGAATGTTTATCGTCGGATTAAGACTCGTGAATCCCAACATTTCCAGTTGTTGGATCTTCTTTTCCATTCTAGGCCATCATGTTTGATTCAAATGATTTACATGGGAAATTTATAGGATTAAATCCCATCAGAATTTTTTCTATAATGGTTGTTTGATTTGTATGATTATTGATTCCTATAGGAAATTTTCTTAGGGAATCCTTTACACTAGATTGCATAGGAAATCTAACATCGATCCACACCCAAACCTCTTTCTTACAATCCTTTTTTTCCTTCGATGGAATCAAACAAACTTTCTTGCATATATATACGGGTTCCTATAGGATTAAAGTGGGCCTGACATTGTAATCCTATGTTTTTCCTATTCCTATGCTTTTCCTATCCTACAAATCAAACAAGCCCCTAGCATCTAGAAGATTCTATTGATAGTGTTTAGCATAATGAATGCTATGCACAAACCTCAAAACACACTACTCCATCATACTAGAATCTTCTCCCTCATTTCTCTTGACCATGTTACCAAAAATTTCAAGTGTCAGGTAGCTAATAATATTTGACTTCTACATGATGATACAAAGTACAAGAACCAAATATACACCCATACTTCTTATCTTATCTTACCACTATATAATGTATGAATAACTTTGAATATTGACCGTTAGATCAAGACTCGTGAATCCCAATATTTCTAGCCATTGGATCTTCTTTTCCATTCTAGCATCTAGAAGATTCTATTGATAGTCTTCATCACAATGAATGCTATGCACAAAACTCAAAACACACTTCTCCAACGTTCTAGAATCTTCTCCCTCATTTCTCTGAACCATGTTACCAAAAATTTCAAGTTTTAGATAGCTAATAATCGTTGACTTCTATATGATATATATATTGTACAAAGTACAAGAACCAAATATACACCCATACTTTTTTATAGATGTTGATCAAATTGATATATTTTTCTGCTTTACCTATATTATAATTTTATATAGTGATGATATGTGTCAGACGTATATTAACTGAGTCTCATGTGCAGGGCACATGTAATTTACTAGTTATATATATATATATATGTTAATCAAATTTATAAATTTTTGTGCTTTACCTATTATAATTAAGAGCTACGTCCATAAAGTACCAGGTGTGTATTTGGTTCTTTGTACTTTGTATCATGTAGAAATCAACCTACTATTAGTTACCTAGTACTCGACATGCTCTAAAGAAATGATGAAGATGATTTTAGAATTACTGAGAAGTGTGTTTTGAAGTTTGTGCATAACATTCAGTGCACTAATGAACATCAATAGAGAATCTTCCAGATGCTAGACTGGATTTAAGATCCAACTTACTTCTATTTAGCAGTGTTGGGATTTACCAGTCTTGATCAACGGTCAAAGTTCAAAGTTATTTGTACACTATATATAGTGGTAAGATATGATTATATAATAGGTTAAGCTCAAAAAGTTTTAAATTTGATGGACATCTATAAAGTATGGGTGTATATTTGGTTCTTGTACTTTGTATCATGTTGAAGTCAACGTAGAAGTAAATGTTTGTTAGCTATACCTAATACTTCCAATTTTGGTAACATGGTCTATAGAAATGTCTGAAAGATTCTAGAATGATAGAGAAGTGTTTTAAGATAAGAAATATGGTTGTATATTTGGTCCTTGTACTTTGTATGTCACGTAGAAGTCAAAGATTATTAGCTACCGAACACATTCAATTTTTGATAACATGGTCTAGAGAAACAAGGGAGAAGATTCTAGTATGATGGAGAAGTGTGTTTTGAGGTTTGTGCATAGCATTCATTATGACAAAGACTATATATCAATAGAATCTTCTAGATGCTAGAATGGAAAAGAAGATCCAACGGCTAGAAATGTTGGATTCACGAATCTTGATCCAACGGTCAATATTGAAAGTTATTTGTACACTATATAGTGGTAAGATAAGATAATATCATGCAGAAGTCAACGATTATTAGCTACGAGGGAGAAGATTGTAGTATGATGGAGAAGTGTGTTTTGAGGTTTGTGCATAGCATCCACTATGCTGAAGACTATCAATAGAATCTTCTAGATGCTAGAATGGAAAAGAGGATCCAGCGGCTGGAAATGTTGGGATTCGTGAGTCTTGACCAACGGTCAATATTCAAAGTTATTCGTACACTATATAGTGGTAATTAAGATAAGATAAGATGGTAAGATAAGATGGTAAGATAAGATAAGATATAGCAATCGTAATGTTTTTTGTGTGTGTGCTAACGGGTGGGGCGAGTATGTCATACATACAACACAATAGCATATACTCTAGATATATACGGATGTATCTAGCACTAAAACTTGACTAGATACATCCATATCTAGATGAATCTAAACCAACAAATATGGGTTAGAGGGATTATATGTTTGTAGCACAACTCGCTCTCATATATATACTCATACTAAAACATGTCATGTATATGGAAATGTATATGTACACGCCTGCAGATACTTGGCCACTCACACGTCACACACACGCGCAAACAACTACACGTATACTTGTACATGGCCGCACACCATACACGCGTACACAGACACGTACAAATACATGTACACATGGCCACACATGTACACATGGCAAGACACATGTACAAAAATATAAGCCTTAATTAATAAGCTCTAGGGTGGAGGTAGTACAAATTAATTTTACGATATTTAGGCCTTAATATTGTATTGTTTGGAAGAAGGAAAGTTAGTGTCCTACGACTTCTCTAGCTTTTCTTCTACAGTATAAGTTAGAGGATCTGTATAACTTGTTTCTTACTAAAGATCGTGGTAAACATAGTTTTAGTCCCACTTCTTGCACCCGGGGTACAAATTAGTCCCATATCTTGCAGAGTGGACAAAATCAATCCCAAAGCATGAATCCCTGGTGCAAATTAGTCCATTTCAAACAAATTTGAGCGTATTTGACCAAATTCGTACACGTTTAGCTGTCCTGATCGTGCCTTTTTGCGATTGAGACAGTAAAATAGTACCGGACTAGAAGTGGTGTCCTTCTATGTCTTATATTGCTTTTGAAAGTTCATGTAGAATTTTTGCATAGATTGATGTCATTTTAGCTTGGCTGAACACTGTCCTCTACAAATCCTCAAGTTAACTAAAACTACACATGTGTGCATTTCACTCAATATTTCATCGTTAGTTTCAAGTTAGCTGAAATCTAACTAAATTTGATTCTTTTCTTATACACTTCACAATCCATATGCATCAATTGTTTTATATGTGATGATTCAACTTGAGCATTGTGAAGTACGTTGGATGAGCACATGGACATATGTTGTTTGCATATCATGTCAAATTCCCAAGATTTTAGCTTCAGCACATGGGCTTTTCTGTAAACAACGATGCCTTGCGTGGGCCCATAAATTACCCTCACCTCGCTTTTCTCATCTTATCTTACATCTTACAACTGTATGGTGTATGGAGAACTTTGAACACTGTTCGTTGAATCAAGATTGTCAAAACCCAACATTGCTAGCGGTTGTATCTTCTTTTCCATTATGGGATCTAGAAGATTCTATTGATAGTGTTTAGCACAATGAAATTTATGCACAAACCTCAAATACACTGTGAGGGTAGTTCCATATTTGCTTCATGTGTTGTTTTAGCTAGATGGTGGGACGCACGTTATAAATATTTGCAACTAGTACATTATGGAGCTCTTGCTATATTTTATACCAAAGCCAAATTTATCTTTACATCAGATTTGGCAATGGCAACATTGTGGGTGCACTTAGACAAGCCACAAGCTTATGGGTCATCCTTAAGAAAATTTCCTTAAGGTGAAGCTCTACTATGTATATATATGTGGTCATCCATAAGGACTACTTTTTGCTTGTGGACACCCTTATGGATAACATAGTGGATGCCCTAGGTGAACTTTTGCCATAAGGTGGGTCCCACACAGCTTGTGGAAGTAGCTATAACATCACCTATGTATAAGGTGAACTTTTGCCATAAGATGGGACCCACGCAGCTTATAGAAATAGCTAGTACAATGTATAAGGTCGAGTTCACCTTAAGCTGGGACCCACATGTTTGTTAAAAATACACACATGCAAGAGAGAGAGGAGAAAGTAAAATAATTGTGTATTGCTTATGGACAACCCATAAGCTTGTAGGTCACCCTTAAGGAAATTCCACTAAAGTGAACCTCTACTATGTATATGGATAGGCTTATAGACTACTTTTTGGCTTGTGGGTAGACAACATAGTGGATACCCTGGGCACCCACAATGTATAGCCAAATCTAGTTCCAAACTAGATATTTGGCTTTTGGAACTAGTTCCATACATTGCAGGGTTAGTTCCAAATCTGAGAAACTAGGGAATCGGAACAACTCCGTGCGCCGATGCCAAATTACAAGTACTACTCTATCTGATCATGTGGCAGTGCACTGCTTCTCTCTCGTGCGATGGGGAGAGAGAACACCCTTTACTATGTTGTTTTATTCTATGTAAGGGCCCACTATGCAGATATTTGGCAAGACAAACGATGTGGAGCTAATGCCAAATTTGCCTCCCATGCTAAATAGTGTTGTGTGTCAGATTCGCAACATCAACACCGTGGCTGATAAAGTGAACTTATCTATAAGTTGGGACCCATATGTCTGCAAAAAGTATACAGGTGCAAGAGAGAGAGGAGAGAGTAAATAATTTTATATTGCTTATGGACAAGCCACAAGCTTAGGTGAAGCTCTACTATGTATGTGGTCATCCATAAGGACTACTTTTTGCTTATGGACAACATAGTGGATGCCCTAATACAGATCTCGCTCCGTGAAAAAAGAAAAATAGAGGTCGTCCATGCAAGTAAAATACTACAGAGCTCGTCCAGTACAACCCGTACCCTAGGCGTCTAGTACAGTCAGGCCGGTCACAGTCTCCTCCAAATTAACTACTCCGACCGTCTAGAAGTCTACTGGTACTAGGGAGTAGGGAGTCGGTGGGTCACTGTCTCCTCGAAATGCAACTGATGAGCGCATGCTCGTGTTGATTAATCTAGCTTTCCCCCTTACCTATCCCCCCGCCCCCTCCACGGTGTCTTCCCCTTCTCTTCCCGGCGTCTTCCCCTTCCGCACCATGTGCCGCCGCTGCCGCCATATTCCACTTTCGGATTCTCTTCCTCGTCTCACTTAGGCAGTTGCCACCCTCGATTCCCCCTCTCTTCCAAAACCCCAATCAATGAAATACAGACGATGCCTTGCGATGGTGTCAGCGAGCAAGAACAGTGAGCATGATTCTGAGCTTTTTCACGACGTGTTTACTGAAGGCCCCTTTGAAGAACTCGTAACCTGATGCGACATCATCACTGCCGCCATCCTAATCGGTTCGTCCAAACTTTTTCTTGAATCTGCGAAAGCTAGTGCAACTCTGGATGCTTCAATGTCATTTGACCTCCCATGTTTTCTTCATTCCCCCTTGACCAAGGGACCGCTAGATTTCTTGCATTACTTCAAAATTGATAGCCTCCCGTGCAAGCTGTCGCCGCTGGACAGATTCTCCTCCGATGTTATGGTACCAGGCTATACTTCTGGGCAGTGGGTAGGCGCCAATGAAGATTGGATTGCCATGGCTAGCTTCAGAGGCAAGTTGGAGCTTTGCAACATGTACACTCATCGCAAGATTCCTCTCCCAGCATTGTCGTTCCAAGCAACTGACCAGCCAACCACATTCTTGTTGGATAATGATCTTCCAGCTGTAATGCAGAAGATTGCTATTTGCGAAGTTCCCACAACTGCTGGGAGATATAAAGATTTCTTGCTTGTTGCAGTCTTCAGCGTCAAAATTGCCATCCTTTAGGGCAGTGATGATGGATGGATAGTTCTTCCACTTCCTCTTAACCACACCCTGAGCCCTTATAGTTACAATGATGCAATTACCCACGACGAACTGGTGTTCGCCACATCTCTGTATGGCAACGTTCATGTTTGGGATCCTCTGCATCCTGGTAAGTATTCCTTCATATGTAGTGTACTGGCTTAATTACTCATGTGCCCAAGCTATTATACTGAATTGACATAGAGAGTGTATGAAAATACAAGTAGTTATTTTAGACTCTATGAACTGTACGAATCATAGTTTTTCCATAGGATTTTTTCTTATAGCAGTCGTTTGATTCATCGGATTGAATTATGGACAGTAGATTTTTCCGGATGTCTTTTAGTTCATTCAATAGGAATTTAAGATATACTTGAAGCTCCTGAAAAGAATCCATTCAATGGTTTTTCCATGCAATGTAATCCAACACAACCGCAATCCTGTAGGAGTATAAATGGACATGCAAATGTAAAATCTTGTGTCTTTCCTATCCTATGTTTTCTGCATTTGCACGGGTTTTCGGCAAGTTCCCCTGCAAATGAACGGGTCAATTATCTTTGACTTCTTTAGACAAAACGAGCCAAATGTTGCCCGTCTTGTTCAAAAAAAAGATGAGTTTGTTTTCTAGGAAATTTCCCTGTTATATAATGCTTTGTTTCCTTTGTATGATTCTAGGCCGTAGTTGTTTTTCCTATGTTCGAGCTACTTTGCATGCAGTTTAATTGGAAGGAAATTTTTTAGTAGGATTCACTATGTCATGCTGCCGGAATCATAAGTTAACGCATTCTGCTACCTTTTCAAGGTCCTGCGCTGGTCTTGGCGCGACCAGCTACCACGGACGAGTTGGTGGATTCATTTCTTAATGCTACTGGAGACGAGCACGACTACTTTTTTGGTTTTTGGTGGTTAGCAAGATCTGTAGATGGTTCTAGACTTCTTCATATATATACGCTTGGCGCTTCTTATGATCCCAGCTGTCTTACTTGTTATTACCGCCTTCGTACTGGTGCTGCTCATCCTCGTGTTGTACACTGTGGTTGCACTATCTCCACTTATACTTCCGGGTTTGGCTGCTTGGTGTTCTCAATGAACACTAGTCAGGTTGATCAAGCTAATCCATGGGAAAAGATTGCTGACCTTGGATCATATTCTCTTTTCCTTGGAGTGAACTATCCGATTATCATGCGCGTAGGTGGTGTAGATCTTACATCAGGTTATCTGACGAGAAGCAACTGTGTCTACATCTTACCAAATGCAGCATGGCTTTCCAAAGAGGCACAGCCTGAATTATGCCACTTCAGTCTTAGTGGTAAAGACTACGGTGTTACTTCTGAAATCAATGTCCTTGAGAGAATTAGTAACCCTCGTTTCTGGACAGGAATGGTGAAGCATCCGCTTTGGTGCGTACCAACCTTCGCGAACACCGTCGATTGGAACCGCCCTCATGCTTAACTAAGAAACAAGATATGTTTCCACAACACGTAATGATGCAATCCATATGTAATAGTTGGTACTACAAGTAGAGAAATAGTTCTGGATCATGTTGAACTGTTTATTTTGTTTGGTTGTCTGAAGTCATCGGCTTTCAACTTGTTGGTCTCCTCTCTTTTGAAACATGTCCTTGTATCGGTACAATGTTTATTTACTCATTGAACCTTACTATATTTTTTTGGACCTTCAGCACAATGCACTTTAGTCCGCCGATTCTAGAGTTCTTTTAGAAATTATGGAAATTTTAGCATCAACAGGATGTTACAGACCATATTCCATACACTTGAACAATCACCTCAATGCTTGTGTAAGGGTTGTACTCTATGAAAACAACCTTGGCTTGAACGATTATAGCCTCATGCACTAGTCTTTGGTTAAGCTGATATGACGAGACCATATTTTTTAGAGATTTATCTTATCTTATCTTACCACTATATAGTGTACGGTTAACTTTCAACATTAACCGTTGTATCAAGACTAGCAAATTCTAACATTGCTAACCCTCGAATCTTCTTTTCCATTCTAGCATCTACTCACTCTGTTCCATAATATAACTTTTTTTAACTTGTGCGAAACAAATGTATCTAGATGACTTTTAGTGTGTGGTTCACTCCGAACATACACACTACTTTTAGTGTGTAGTAAAAGATGTCTAGAATCATTTTTTCACAAAATCTAAACCATCTTATATTTTGATACGGAGTAAGTAGGAGATTCTATTGATACTGTACTAGACTTTAGCATAATGAACGCTATGCACAAATACAAGAATCCAATATACACCCGATACTTTATGGAAGCGGCTCGAAAATATAATTATTTTCTCAGCTTTACCTATTACTACTTTATGGAGTAGTACAATTTTATATTGTGATGATATGGCATTCATTCTACTAGACATCGTTGGTGTGCTAGACTAGCTAGCTAATTACTACTAGTAAATTTTCCTCGATGCTACTATAGTAGTACTAGACAGCGTTGGCGTGCTACACTAGCTAGCTAATAATTAAAGTCTCCTCGATGCAGCTACGCCCTGCAGCAAAAGACCGACGAAGGAACATGCAAAAAACTCCTCGTTCAAAGAGCCATATCGTCTTCCCCATCTCCGGCAGTATTTGGTATCGTATCCAATACGCGCATCACTCATTTTCCTTGCCATCTCGCCTGCAGCATCGGTCCTTCTAGGCGGCCACCCCTCTCCTCCAAAACCTCCCAACAGTCATAGATTGATCTGCCTCGCCCCCAAACCATCGGGACGCGATGGTGGATTCGGGGTCCAACCGGTGGTACGGCAGATGGAGCAACATCGACGCCGACGTGTTCGACGAGATCGCTATGCATATGGACACTACCAGCGCCGTCCGGCTAGCCGCATGCTCCAAGGAGTTAAACCTCCGGGTCACCAGCGGAAAAGGTAGCAGATGCCCCAACGATGGTTGTGGGACATTGGTCACGTACCGTCAGGTCCACAACCACAAGATTGCGTGCGCACACGGCCCTTGCAACTGCATGGAGGATGGATGCATTTTCGCCGCCTTGCCGGCAGCGCTCCTCGCCCACCTCTGTGAAGCTCACTCGACGAGGGTGCGCAGTTTCCGCTATGGAAAAACACGCAGGTACTCCTCTAAGCCTCTACCAGCAATAGGCCAACAGACAGTAGATATCATCGGATCCAGAGACGATGGTACTGTATTCGTGGTGCGATTTGACACACGCCAAACGCTACATGTCGTATCCGTCGTATGCGTCAGGTCGGCGGTGTTCTTGTCGCTGTGGTACATGGGAAGTTTTGGTCGTCGACTGTGATTGAGGGGAGAAGGATAAAAAATTCTGGGTTATGAGAGCACCGCGTCGCCCAACGTCATCCCATTCGAAGAGCTGCAGTGGATCCTGCTGGTGCCGATGTCGCACCTGGTCGCTCGTCAACCGTCTGTGTTCACCCAGGAATACTGTCTTCAGATTAACAGGATTCATGAGTGAGATAAACATATCTTAATGTTTGTTGGAGTATTTGAACTGCTAGAAAAACTTACTACCTGTTCTTAGTAGTTGTTCTCACTGTTCAAAAACTCGTCCAATATGTCGATTTATTGGCTGTTTTATCGCTTAGCACTGGCTGACCGATAAGCCGATTAATTAATTTATCACCCAATAAACCAATTTATCGCCCGATAAATCGGCTGATACACCCAAAAATCACTAATTTTGGGTTGACCGAGAAGTTAACGATAAACGATATCCTCAACATTGGTTGTTCTTAGGAGTATTTTTATGGAGTTCAACTACTGCTAATGTATTTTGTAGTAATACCTACTGTATGTATTGGTACTTATCATTTTGGGAGACGTGGTTCCTAGCTTAAGGTAGTTCTGAGTATTTTCTATGGAGTTCTTCCTCTGCTAATCTATTTTGCAATAATAACTATGTACTGGTGCTTGTTCAGATCAACCGATAAAGTGCAGAATATCATCTCGCTTTACTTTTGAATCAGGCCTAGCTACATCTATTTAATTTCAATGTGTGCATTGCTAAATCTGTCAATTATTGTCTGTGTACTGCTAATTTGGTCAGTTTGAAATGCTGCTGAATCTGTCAAGTGCTGCTGAATATGAACTGGGAATCTGTCAAGTGCTGCTGAATATGAACTGGGAATCTGTCAAGTGCTGCTGAATATGAGCTGGGAATTTGTCGATATTTTTTCGGTCATATTCTGTACTGCTAAATCTTTTAAATGCTATAGAATTTATCAAATATTCTGTTGTTACTATTAGTACGTGCAATACAATGTTTTGTAGAACTAACTCTGATGTACATGTACTTATTTAGATCAAGTACAGCAGATTGTCTTGCTTTTCTTTTGGAACTTGGCATTTTATAGAACTAATACTGATGTACGGCTACTTGTTTAGACCAAGTGCAGTACATGGTCTTGCTTTTCTTTTGGAACTTGGCGTTTTATAGAACTAATACTGATGTATAGTTACTTGTTTAGATCAAGTGCAGTAGATGGTCTTGCTTTTCTTTTGTAACTTGGCCTTGTCATAAACTCATAATCTTGACCAGGCTTTGCATTGATGTGAGAAGGAGACATGCACAGAAAAGCAGACTTGATCGTCAGTTTTGCTTGCTCCAATGATTGAGTGTATTAGGAGAATAGGCCAAACTGATCGTGGGCCAAGGTTTTTTTAGCTGGAACAAGAACTGATTCTCTCTGTACTGCTATTGAATTTCAAGCAGGAAAGCTACTGAATCTCTCAAATGTTCTGTTGTTGCTATTACTAAAGCATTTGTGCAACTAATACTGATGTACTGGTATTGTATTTTATTGTTTGTATTGCTGCATTAGTCACTTTTGAAATGCTGCTGAATTGGTCAAGTGCTCCCGAATACCAACTTCGAATCTGTTGATAATTTTTCTACCTTATTATGTACTGCTGAATTTTGATATGAATTTTTGCCAAAAAGAATTATCGCTTTTCCCCCGCTCTCGCTGAGGTCTTTGTTTCAAATCCGGCAGAGCACATCACAATGCAATTTTTATTAACCAGGAGAAGAAATCTAGTACTCCATCCGATCCAAATTAATATTCTTATATTTGTCTAGATTCTGACATATCTAGTCATGTTTTAGTGCTAAATACGTCCGAATCTAGCAAAATCCGAGAACATTAATTTGGATCGGAGGGAGTAGCTCATTCGGCCCCTCTTTAGCCTAGAACATTTTAATTCAGTCTTTTAGGGGTCAGGTACTGCTGACCATAGCCCAGCGAAATTTTAAAAAGGAGCCCAAGGAGCATAGCCGAGAACATATTAGTTCGGCCTTTTATGGGTCAGCGGACTGATGAGCACAGCCCAGTGAAATTTGAGAATGAAGCCCATGGATCATATCCCATGGAATATAACCCACGTAGAGAAATAGCCAAACTCTTTTTAATTTGGCCTTTTGGGCATTGCCCTCCACCTCTCATAATAAAAACTTTGTCTACCCATGTTTTTAAGAAAATACTCCATTATGTGGCATTTTATAGATTGAGATGCCAGGAGCGCTGCCCTATTATATTTTAACAGAGATAAACATAGACACACAAAATATTTTTAGAAGACTAATACAGAAGTTGTAGTACTAATAAAAGTTTAATGATATTTTTCTATAAATATCTTTGTTGTATTTGGCACTCAGTTTACGTTTATTTAATTTGAAGATCTTTTGTTCGAATCGCCTTTGTGTGTGTGTATCTTGGGTTTACATATTTTTCCTAGCAATATCGCATTACGGAGAGGCTGACATCACGGACCCACCAACATGTAGTGTCCCTGGAGTTTGTTTTGAGGGTGGGTTCGAAAAAAAAGTTTAAATACTTGTACAGAGAGGCTCGCATCGGGGACCCACCAGACAGAACATACAAGACTGCATCGGGGACCCACAAGCCTGAACAAGCCAGAGAGGCTGACATAAGGGCCCTAGCAGTAAGACCATACATGGTTGCCATGATGAAAACAGCGGACGCGGACAAAAAAATTCCATCATACACACGTTGCACTTATAGAGAAGCTGACATGTCGGATCCAGCAGGCCCAAGCATAGCCCATGAAATTAACCTATCAACCCCAAGCATAGCCCAATAACTTCTAACTCGGTCTTTTTGTGGTCTTGTGGCCTCCGACCGTAGCCCATTCAATTTAGGAGTGAGTCCATGGAATATAAGCCATGACGAATAGGGAATCCGCCCCGAGTTAGCCCAGAATCTTTTTAATTCAGCCTTTCTGAGCATTTTTTGTACTCTGGGGCTGACATCTGGGACCCGAAAAAATAGTCCAACATACATATGTTTCTTTCAAATAGAGGCTGTCAGCTAGGACCCAGCATAGACACGTTTCCTGCATAGAGGTGGTTAACATCTGGGACCCAGCAAGTTGCCAAGGTCAAAACAGCGGACATGGCCAAAAAAAGTCCATCATACGCACGTTTCATTTACAGAGAGGCTAATATGTGGGACCCAGCAGCGCGACCTTATACAGATGCTGCATCGAGCAACATAGCCAGTTCGAAATAGGGAGGCGTGACTGAGAAAAAAGTTCAGCATGTACACGTTTCTTTTAATGAGAGGCTGAAATGGGGGACCCAGCAGCGTGAGCAAATGGCAGATTCGTCGAGCAACGCTATCTAGTTCGGAATAGGGTAGCACTAGAGAAGAAAAAAATTCCATCATACCCACAATTCGTCTAATGTGAGGCTGACATAAGGGACCCACCAGCCTGAATAAACGGCTGATGCAACGAGCAAAGCTATCAAGTTCGGAACACGAAGGCGCTATAGAGGGTAAAAAATCCATCATACACACATTTCTTCTAATGAGAGGATGACATGTGGGGCCCAGCATCGTGATTCAACGGTTAGCGCGAGCAAAGGAAAAAAATCCATCATACACACGTTTCTTCTAATGAGAGGATGACATGTGGGGCTTAGGAGGTTGGTTAAACAGTAGATGCGTCGAGCAACACTATCAACTCGGAACGGGGTAGCGCCAGCGAAGGAAAAAATTCCATCATACACACATTTCTTCTAATGAGAGGATGACATGTGGGTCCCAGGAGTTTGATTAGACGGTAGATGCATCGAGCAACGCTATCAACTTCGGAACAGGGTAGCGCGAGCGAAGGAAAAAAATTCTATCATACACACGATGCTTCTAATGAGAGGCTAACATGTGGGACCTAGCAGCCTGACTAAACGGCACATGCCTCGAGCTACGTTATCGAGTTCAAATTAGGGAGGCGCGACCAAAAGTATGGTCTGCTAGAGACACTAACGTTCGGGACCCACACGCCTCAAAAGACTTCGGCGAGTCAACATCGCGCGAGGAAACGAAAATCTTGCTTCTGCCACGTGCCAGCCGAGTTTCCTCCATGTTTTTAGTAGATCCGTCATAGTAGAGGGCCACGAAGCCGGAATAAAAAAGTTTTCCATCGGCCATGACCGAGCCGAGAATTTCTTCGCGGAGCCTTCTACGACGACTGTCGAGCCATGTCGTTGCGGAAGGAAACTTTTCTTGTAGTGTCGGCTGAGCTGCGGGAGTGCACAGATTAGTAGCATGGTCTAGCTCCACGTCGAGGTCATGACCTTGATGATGGACATGCTGGCTGGTGCCGATAAAGGGGGTGAAGCCATGGACGGTGTTGTACTCATGCACGGTGGTGTTCAGCCGGTGCTGGGCGGTGGCGACTTGAAGGAAATATGCCCTGAGAGGCAATAATAAAGTTGTTATTATGTATTCCTTGTATATGATAGATGTTTAGTTTGCATGCTATAATTGTATTGATAGGAACCATCAATACATGTGTGTTTAATAAACAAAAGGGTTCCTAGTTATGCCTCTCTTGTAGACTAGCTTGTTGATTAACAAGATGATCAAGGTTTCCTGATCATGGACATTGGATGTTGTTAATAACAAGGTCACAGCATTTGTAAAATGATGTGATGAACATTCATCCGAAGTATAGCATTACGATCAAGTCATTATGTTTATATTGCTATAACATCATACAAAGTAGTCTTAGTCCTTAGACCATGAGATCATGTTAATTGCTAACACCGGAAGAGTATCTTGATAACATCAAACGTCACATCGTAACAGGGTGACCATAAAGGTGGGTTCAGTGCTATGAAGGTGTTATGTTGAGGCTAATGGATCAAGAGTGGAATTTGTCAATCCCGATGACGGATAGATATACTCTGGGCCCTCTCGGTGATATCACATTAAGATAGCTTGCAAGCAAGTGATGTGATCACTAGAATGCTATATCACGGGAACGAGAAAAGAGTGCATGTCGGTAACGAGATCAAACTAGGTATTTGGATACCGATGATCGAATCTCGGACATGTATTATATCATGGGACAAAGGGATTAAATTGCTGATGTTCAAGGTTCTCACGATCACAGAAGTCATCGTTGAATATGCAGGAGTCAGTATGGATCTCCAGGCCCCGCTTCTGATTATTGATCTGAGAGGAGTCTCAATCATGTCTACATTATTTGTGAACCATAGGGCGACACACTTAAGGGTTGTTGGACACCATTTAGGAGCACATATGTTCCAGACAAAAGGTTTGCAAAGCGCAGGAAATGTTTCGATAGAAACAGGAATTGTTTCGATAGAAACCGGAATTGTTTTGGGTGAAATTGCAGAAAGTGGTTCTGCATGTGATATTGAAATGTTGCAAGGGGTTTTATGTAAATGTTTGTTAATTAAAGTAATTAACAAAATTCTGAATAAAATAAATAAAAGAGTTTTATTAATTGAGAGTTGCATTTAATTTGGTGGAAATTAAATACATGTGAGTGGGATTTTGGGTGGAGGCCATGTTTATGTGAGTGGAGGTTCACCACATGAATGAAGGAGGGGAGGAGTCCCCCCCCCTCATGCGTCGGCTATGGGAAAGCGGGTGTCTTTCTCTCCTACTATAGTCAATATCTGATTTACAACGAGTTGCTAATAACTTGGTTATCCTCGTTGTGGTTCATGTTCGTAGGTAAGACCGGTTCTATCTCCGAAAGCCCTAAGCCACGTAAAACTTGCAATTCATAAATTAGAGGCGTCTAGTTTAGATCGTTGTTGGGCTAGTGTCTTGATATGGTATTGTTGTAAGTAGATGTATGATAGATACTCTTACAACTCACTTAACGTGTAAGTTCCATAGACCTTGGCCTTACACACAAAGGAATGATAGAGGTCATACCACGATGCAAATGATAGAGATCAAATGCATGGACCATATCACCTCACTTCACACATTAGATGTTAGCATCTTATATCGCTAGTTTGGCGCTTTTGGTAGCATTATAAGATGATCCCTCATTTAGATATCAAGATAAAATGTGTTCTTCCTTAAGTATGCACCGTTTTGTGGATCGTGTTTTGAGGCATCACGTGATGATCGGGTGTTCTCGACTCTACGCTTTCATACAACGGGTGTAAGACAGTTTTACACACGCAAATACTAAGGTTCTTACTTGACGAGCCTAGCATGTACAGACATGGCCTCGGAACACAGACCAAAAGGTTAAGCATGAGTCATATAGTTGATATGATGCCCATATAGATGCTTGCCTTTGAAGCTACACCGACTCACGTGATGATCGGACTTGGTGTAGTGGATTTGGTTCATGTAATCACCAAAAGGACACGAGAGATGTCGTTTTTGAGTGGGAGTTCATTAGTAATTTGGATTAGTTGAACTCAATTTATCATAAACTTAGTCTAAATATATTTTACAAATTCTGTTGTAGATGGCACCACCTGCTTTTAATTTCAATGTGTTCATGGAGAAAGAGAAGCTTGCTGCGAATGGTAGCAACTTCACCAACTGGGCTATGAATTTGAGGATTCTTCTCACTGCTGCAAAAAAGCAATATGTGCTAGAGGCTCCGCTAGGCCCCCCACCAGCTCCTGATGCCCTTGACGAGGAAAAGAACGTCTATATAACTCGTCAGGAGGACCACAACTTAGTTCATTGCGGCATACTGTATGGGCTAGAGCCAGAACTTCGAAAACGTTTCGAAAATGGCAATGCCTTTGATACCATGGGAGAATTGAAAATGATTTTTGATACCCATGCTGCCGTAGAGAGTTATAATGCTTCTGAAAAGTTCTTTAGATGCATGATGGAAGAGAACAGCTCCGTTAGTGAGCACGTACTCAAAATGTCTAGGTACGCCGATAAGCTTGTGTCCTTGGGAATAACGATTCCCATTGACTTAGGCATACATCGTGTTCTCCAATCTCTGCCACCTAGCTACAAGAGCTTCGTGATGAACTATAATATGCAGGGCATGAAGAAGTCTCTTCCCGAGCTTCTGTCAATGCTTAAGACTGCAGAAGTGGAGATTAGGAAAGAACATCAAGTGTTCATGATCAATAAGACCACCGGTTTCAAGAAGGACAAGAAAGGCAAGCAGAAGGGAAAGAAGGGCGGCAAATCTGTTCCGCGCCTGAAAAGAAACCCCGAGCTGGCCCTAAGTCTGACACCGAGTGCTACTATTGCAAGGGGACTGGCCATTGGAAGCGCAACTGCCCCAAGTATTTGGCGGACAAGAAGGCCGGCAAGGCAAACAAAGGTATATGTGATATACATGTTATTGATGTGTACTTGACTAGTACTCACAGTAGCACCTGGGTATTTGATACAGGATCGGTTGTTAATATATGTAACTCGGTTCAGGGGCTACGGAACAAGCGACAACTAGCAAGGTATGAGGTCACGATGCGGGTCGGCCATGGATCAAGAGTTGATGTGATCGCCGTCGGAACGCTGCCTCTCCATATGCCGTCGGGATTAGTTATAAACCTGAATAATTGTTATTTGGTGCCTGCACTGAGCATGAACATTGTATCCGGATCGTGTTTGATGCAAAGTGGTTATTCCTTTAAGTCTGAAAACAATGGTTGTTCGATTTATATGAATAATATCTTTTATGGTCATGCACCTGTGTTGAATGGTTTATTTCTGTTGGATCTTGATAGTAGTATTACGCATATTCATAATCTTGATGCTAAAAGGATTAAACTTGATAATGATATATCTGCATATATGTGGCACTGCCGTCTAGGTATTATTGGCGTTAAACGCATGAAGAAACTCCATTCTGATGGACTTTTTGAATCATTTGATACATGCGAGCCATGCCTTTTGGGCAAGATGACTAGAATGTCGTTTTCCGGTTCAATGGAACGGGCGACAGATTTATTAGAAATCATACATACTGATGTGTGTGGATCAATGAGTGTGTCGGCGTGAGGTGGATATCGTTATTTTGTTACTTTCACGGATGATTTGAGTAGATACGGGTATATCTATTTGATGAAACATAAGTCTGAAACCTTTGAAAGGTTCAAAGAATTTCAGAATAAAGTGGAAAATCATCGTAACAGAAAGATCAAATTTTTGCGGTCCAACCGTGGAGGAGAGTATCTTAGTTACGAGTTTAGCACACATATGAAAGACTGTGGAATAGTTTCACAACTCACGCCTGCCGGAACACCACAACGTAATGGTGTGTCAGAACGTCGTAATCGTACTTTATTGGATATGGTTCGATCTATGATGTCTCTGACTGGCTTGCCACTGTCATTTTGGGGTTATGCACTGGAAACCGCTGCATTCACTTTAAATAGGGCACCATCTAAATCCGTTGAAAAGACACTATATGAATTATGGTTTGGAAACAAACCTAAGCTATCATTTCTTAAAGTTTGGGGGTGTGATGTTTATGTGAAGAAACTTCAACCGGATAAACTCGAACCCAAAGTGGAAAAATGCGTCTTCATAGGATACCCTAAGGAAACGATTGGGTATACCTTCTATCACAGATCCGAGGGAAAGGTCTTTGTTGCCAAGAATGGATCCTTTCTTGAGAAGGAGTTTCTCGCGAAAGGTGTGAGTAGTCAGAAGGTAGAACTCGAAGAGGTTATTGAACCTTCTCTTCATGAAATGGCAAGTAGCGCAGCACCGGAAGTTGTTTCGGAGTTAACTTCACCTGATGAAGAGAGAGCTAATGATATTGATCATGAAACTCCGAAAGAGGACACTACCGAACCTCGCAGGTCAAGCAGGACACGTGCAGCTCCTGAACTGTATGGCAATCCTGTTATGAATTTCATGATTGATGAAATAGATGACCCTGCGACATATGAAGAAGCGATGATGAGCCCTGATTCCAACAAATGGCTAGAAGCCATGAAATCCGAGATGGAATCCATGTACGAAAACCAGGTTTGGACCTTGGTGGACTTACCTCACGATCGAAAGGCCGTTAAGAATAAATGGATTTTCAAAAGAAAAATTGATGCTGATGGTAATGTAACCATCTATAAGGCTCGACTTGTCGCAAAGGGGTTTCGACAAATTCAAGGAGTTGACTACGATGAGACATTCTCTCCCGTAGCGATGCTTAAGTCGGTTAGGATTATGTTAGCAATTGCTGCATATTTGGATTATGAAATATGGCAGATGGATGTCAAAACTGCGTTCCTCAATGGTAATATTGAAGAAGAGTTGTATATGATACAACCTAAGGGTTTTGTCGATCCTAAGGATGCTGATAAGGTGTGCAAACTTCAGCGATCCATCTATGGACTGAAGCAAGCATCCCGGAGTTGGAATCGCCGCTTTGATGAGGTGATCAAAGAGTTTGGATTTGTCCAAACTTATGGAGAGGCTTGTATTTACAAGAAAGTGAGTGGGAGCAATGTGCCATTTCTGATATTATATGTGGATGACATATTATTGATTAATGATATAGATCTTTTAAATAGTGTTAAAAGTTATCTAAACAGCAAATTTTCGATGAAGGACCTTGGTGAAGCTTCATATATATTAGGCATTAAAATCTATAGAGATAGATCAAGACACCTAATTGGGCTATCGCAGAGTACATACCTTGATAAGATATTAAAGAAGTTTAATATGGACGTAAGTAAGAAGGGGTACTTACCTATGTTGCAAGGCAAGACATTGAGTAAGACTCAAAGTTCGGCTACGGCGGAAGAAAGAGAGATAATGGATAAGATCCCCTATGCATCAGCCATAGGCTCTATAATGTATGCCATGCTATGTACTAGACCGGATGTGGAACATGCTATTAGTTTGACTAGTAGGTACCAATCTGATCCAGGTTCGGAACACTGGATAGCGGTCAAGAATATCCTTAAGTACTTGAGAAGAACTAAGGATATGTTTCTTGTAAACGGAGGTGAAGAAGAGCTAGTCGCTAAGTGTTATGTCGATGCTAGCTTTGACACTGATCCGGATGACTCTAAGTCTCAATCCGGATACGTATTTCTCTTGAATGGAGCAGCAGTTAGTTGGAGGAGCTCCAAACAACCTGTGGTGGCTAGATCAACGACGGAGGCGGAATATGTTGCTGCTTCAGAAGCAGTGCAGGAAGCGGTTTGGATGAAGGAGTTCATAACGGAACTAGGTGTGGTTCCTAGTGCGTTGGACCCAATGGTGATCTATTGTGACAATAATGGAGCCATAGCCAATGCCAGGGAACCAAGGTCTCACAAGAATTCCAAGCATATTAAGCGCTGGTTTCACTCCATCCGCGAGCATGTCAAGGATGGAGATATAAAGATTTGTAAAGTGCACACGGACCTGAATGTAGCAGATCCGTTGACTAAAGTACTCCCTAGGGCAAAACATGATCAACACCAGAACTCCATGGGTGTTAGATTTATCACTATATAAACTAGATTATTGTCTCTAGTGCAAGTGGGAGACTGAAGGAAATATGCCCTGAGAGGCAATAATAAAGTTGTTATTATGTATTCCTTGTATATGATAGATGTTTATTTTGCATGCTATAATTGTATTGATAGGAAACATCAATACATGTGTGTTTAATAAACAAAAGGGTTCCTAGTTATGCCTCACTTATAGACTAGCTTGTTGATTAACAAGATGATCAAGGTTTCCTGATCATGGACATTGGATGTTGTTAATAACAAGGTCACAGCATTTGTGAAATGATGTGATGAACATTCATCCGAAGTATAGCATTCTGATCAAGTCATTATGTTTATATTGCTATAACATCGTACAAAGTAGTCTTAGTCCTTAGACCATGAGATCATGTTAATTGCTAACACCGAAAGAGTATCTTGATAACATCAAACGTCACACCATAACAGGGTGACCATAAAGGTGGGTTCAGTGCTATGAAGGTGTTATGTTGAGGCTCATGGATCAAGAGTGGAATTTGTCAATCCCGATGATGGATAGATATACTCTGGGCCCTCTCGGTGATATCACATTAAGATAGCTTGCAAGCAAGTGATGTGATCACTAGAATGTTATATCACGGGAACAAGAAAAGAGTGCATGTCGGTAACGAGATCAAACTAGGTATTTGGATACCGATGATCGAATCTTGGACATGTTTTATATCATGGGACAAAGGGATTAAATTGCTGACGTTAAAGGTTCTCACGATCACAGAAGTCATCGTTGAATATGCAGGAGTCAGTATGGATCTCCAGGTCCCGCTTCTGATTATTGATCTGAGAGGAGTCTCAATCATGTCTGCATTATTCGCGAATCGTAGGGTGACACACTTAAGGGTTGCCGGACACCATTTAGGAGCACATATGTTCCAGACAAAAGGTTTGAAAAGCGCAGGAAATGTTTCGATAGAAACAGGAATTGTTTCGATAGAAACCGGAATTGTTTCGGGTGAAATTGCAGAAAGTGGTTCTGCATGTGATATTGAAATGTTGCAAGGGGTTTTATGTGAATGTTTGTTAATTAAAGTAATTAACAAAATTCTGAATAAAATAAATAAAAGAGTTTTATTAATTGAGAGTTGCATTTAATTTGGTGGAAATTAAATACATGTGAGTGGGATTTTGGGTGGAGGCCATGTTTATGTGAGTGGAGGTTCACCACATGAATGAAGGAGGGGAGGAGTCCCCCCCCCCTCATGCGCCGGCTATGGGAGGGGAGGGTTCTCCCTCCCTCCTATATAAATCCCCCCTCTCCCTCTCACAAACCACACCTCCTCGTGAAGGATCTCTCCCCCCTCTAGATATTCCCCCATGGTCTCGGATTAGCGAGATACATGTTCCCGGTGCCTTGCGTCTAGAAGGAGTTGCTGCTTCCACTAATTCGCTGGAGCGAGGAGGTGGAGGTTGTCCGGTGGCTTGAATGTGTGTGCGAGGACGGATGCGCTGCTGATTTGCGGCGCTCGGACTTCCACACGATCTTGAGATCGGCAAGCGTACGACTACATCAACCACGAGTTCCTACTCGTTAACAAAACTCGTTGTCTTCGAGGGTAAGTTCTCCATGGATGTATGTCCACCCGTTGCTCTGTATCTAGTAGATAGATCTTGGCGTATAGTTCTCATCGTAGGAAAATTTTTGTTTTCTATGCTACGGACCCAACAGTGGTATCAGAGCCTGATCTATGCGTAGGTGCTTTGCACGGGTAGTACACATATGTTTATATGTGGGCGATGATGATCATGTTATTGCATCTTCTATGTACTTTGGATATTGGTGGCATAGTGGGATGAAGCGGCCCAGACCAACCTTACATGTCATCGTACATAAGACCGGTTCCACGACTGACATGCAACTAGTTTTGCATAAGTGGCTAGCGGGTGTCTGTCTCTCCTACTATAGTCAATATCTGATTTACAACGAGTTGCTAATAACTTGGTTATCCTCGTTGTGGTGCAGGTTACAAGGTTGGCCGGCTGGCGGGACCCAGCCGGTGAGCCATAGCGCAACAGTCAGCGCTATAGTGGTTAGCTGCTAGCGCTACAGTGGTTATACGCTAGCTTTACTGCACAACGCAAATGTAGTATCCTATGGTATGGGCGGCGCCGTAGTCCAGGCTAACGCAAAGCCAAGAACCCGGAGGCATACCCTTGCTTCGAATGTCACGCCCTCCAGATCCTTGGTACTAATTCCGAGGTTACCAGATGGAGCTGGCCATCCGGCGGGCTTCTTTGGTTGACTGGCTAGATAGGCCAGCCGGGGTGATCTTGGTTGAGTTCCGGTTGGAGCGTTCCAACCGGATGTGGCTTCGTGACTAGTGGCCATCCGACCTGACCATTCTGGAGTTGGTCTAGCTTATCCTACCCAGGGGTGATCCCACCGACAATCATACAAATATGAAATAGGAAGGTATTTATTGTTTTTCCCGTAGTTAGCAAAAAGATCTTTCGGAACATCCTCAATAAGCCCAACAACTTCTTCATATTCCAGTTCACCTCCTTATTTTTTCTTCCCCTTGTGCTTCCTATTTTAGTTCTTCTTATTCTTCCCCTCCTCTAGCAACTTCTGTGATACATTTTCTTCTGGCACCCCTCATCGTTTCTCATCGCCTTCGTCTTGCTCATCGCCTTTGTCTTGCACTTCCTGCACATCATCAAACTGCTTAACTTCCACAACTTGTTGCATTTCCACAACTTCATCAAGCTTGGCTTTGTCATTTTTCTTCCCCTTCTGCTTCCTCTTTTGTTTTGGCTTATTATTCCCTCCCTCTAGCAACTCATGCGACACACTGTCTTTGTTGGAATTTGAGTTATTTGCTTGTTGGGATTTTGGCCCCTAGTGAATACAAATTCGGAATTTCTCTTTGGCCCATTGTTTGTGTCATCTTATATGTGTGCTAGTGGAGCTAAATTTTAGTCCCACAATGCTAGTTGAGCCGAGCTTTATTTTGCTGTTTGGGAAAATTAATTATGAGTCATTAACGGACATGTTGATTAGCTAGATCTTTTGGATCGTGGGCTATGTTGACTCGGACGTGGGCTAGGCCCCACGACCTACCCAACCGACACTATATAAACTACCTGTAAATCCTACGCGACTACAACTCGTCACACGCACCTCCTTCCAATCTATTGCATTGTCGCCTTCGTTTTCCCCATCTCGGCTTGCGGTGTGCACCACAGATCGGGACAGTAGGCCTCCGTAACCCCGCCTCTTATGAACCTATACGGGTGAGGGGCGATCAGGTTTTGGGGGAGTGCTCAAGCGCGGCTACTGGCATCCACAACGTCATCCGACAATGAGTTCCCGAATAACGACTTCTTCCCAGACGTCACCGACCTCTTTGGTAACCTTAACATGGGGGACAACACTGCTAATACCTATGTCGCTACTGCTGCTACAACCGCTGCGGCTACTATTGTTGTTTCCACCACTGCTGCTCAGCCTTCATTGTACGTGATCCTGAACTCTCTCTTTCTGATTTTGCTAGAGTTTCTTATTCTGGCATTTGGAGTAGATGTGATTAGTCTATCCTGTTTAGATGCAATTTATTCATCTACTTTGTTAGTTTGTGTGATCTATTTAATTTCTATTTATGTGGTCATGCTTTATCAATTATTTATTCAAATTAAATCATATGTATTTTTGCTTATATTTTCAACAATCCAAAAACTTGATTATAGGCAACTGAATTCCACTGGTGTAACCACATCTACGAGGCCGCCTCCTTTTGATGGTATGCACTATAAGAGATGGCGCACGAGAGCAGTTCTCTGGTTTGAAAACCTAAACTGCTATAGTGCCACTCTTTGCAAACCTGAAGGAGATCTTTCTGTTGCTGAGGAAGCGGCCTTTAAGAAAGCCAATACCATGTTTATGGCGGCTCTTTTCAGTGTTCTTGGGGACAACATTGTTGACCCATACATGTCATTTGATAATGGCAAGGACGTGTGGGATGCACTTGAGGCCAAGTTTGGGGTCTTGGATGCTGGCACTGAGTTGTATGTCATGGAGCAATTATATGACTACAAGATGGTTGATGAGCGCTCCGTCGTTGAGCAAGCTCATGAAATACAATCACTTGCCAAAGAACTTGAGCAGTTCAAGTGTACCTTACCAGACAAGTTTATGGCTGGCGATATTATTTCCAAGCTTCCTTCCTCGTGGAGGAACTTTGCTACTTCTCTAAAACATAAGAGACAAGAGTTTTCTGTTATGGGTCTCATTGGGTCTCTTCATGTGGAAGAGAAGGTGAGAGCAAAGGACACACATGCTCGAGGATTTGAAGGAGCTTATAGTGCCAACTTGGTATAGAAGAAAAACTTACCATCCCACAAGTTCAAGAATAATAACAAATCTTAAGGTAAAGGGAAGTTTGATGTCAAGAATAAGGCCATGCACTCAACCAACTTCAAGAACAAAAATGATAAGAAGAAAGGCTCTTGCCACATCTGTGGTGATCCAGATCATTGGGATCCTAGCTACCCTAATCGCATTGACACGCATCAACATGGGAACAACGGAAATACCGCTAATGTTGTGTTTAGTGACACAGAGATGAAGGACGTTGGGTACGGTATTTTACCTACTATCCTTTCAGTATGTCATTCTCCTGAATGGTGGATAGACACGGGAGCTAATACACATGCATGTTTTGATATTTTCATGTTTTCTTCTTATAGGGTCTCAAGAACTTCTTCTAGGCTGATAGGAAATGGCTCACGTGTTTCTGTTCATGGTGTTGGTACGGTAAATCTGAAGTTAACTTCGGGGAAGACCGTACAGCTAAAGAATGTGCAACATGTTCCATCCATCAATAAGAATCTCGTTAGTGGGTCGCTCTTATGTCGAGTTGGTGTTTGAGTCCAATAAAGTTGTAATCTCAAAGTATGTACAATTTGTTGGAAAGGGTTATGAGTGCGGAGGTCTATTCCACTTATCTTTGTCAGACTCATGTACTAAAGTTATTAATCATGTTGGCATTGATAATGAGTCCAATATTTTGCACTCATGACTCTGTCATATTAACTTTGGTTGCATGATGCGGGTAGCCAATATGAGTTTAATTCTGAAATTCACCAGGCAACCATTTCACGCGGTTCAGGGGCTGGTAGAGCAGAGGACTGAAAATCCTCTTTAGTTTAGCGTGTTGGACTCCAAATCCTTGTTTTGCTTGTTGCAGGTGCAGAAGGAGTCAAAATGTCATTTGGTTTGTAGTTGAAAAACAACCATCTCAGTATAACCTGCTTCAATTGCTTTAGCTTTGTGCTCTTCTTGAGCAAAGTCCTAGAGTAAACTTGAAGTGCTTTTCACCTTTCCGCCAAACCAGAACGAGAGCCAAGTGGGTCGATCAGAATGTCCTTCTTCATTGGCGAGTATAAATGACCTACCATGGATTATTTTAGGAGACACTCAGAATAAGAAAGACCCGCCGCTAACGATTTGGAAATCTCTGGTGGGTTGTGCCTCAAAGACATGTGTGTGTGGATTTCCACATCCTCGTCTTTACTTTAAGACACAACTCTTCTCTTTCTTGGTCAAATGACTTGCGATATTCGACCTTGAGTAGGACCATAGGGATCTTATGTTTGTGCCGAAGGAGGATTTTCTATCCCCCACCACTATAATAAATAAGGCAAATGGTCATGAAATTCATCTTATCTTCTCATAGAGAAAGAGGTCAAAGGTTCTAAGTGCCAAGTTTGTTTCCAAGCGAAGCAACCCCGCAAGTCTCATACAGGCCCGGAATTGAGAAATTTAGCACCTCTAGAACTTATACATTCGGATCTATGTGAGATGAATGGTGTTTTGACAAAAGGTGCAAAATGATACTTCATGACATTGATTGATGGCTCCACTAGATACTGCTATGTTTATCTTATGAAATCTAAAGATAAAGCTTTGAACTACTTCAAAATCTATAAAGCTAAAGTAGACAACCAAGTTGATCTTAAAATCAAGCAGCTAAGGTCGAATCATGGTGGAGAGTGATTTTAAAATGAATTTGATTTATTCTATACGGAACATGGTATTATACATGAGAGGACGCCTCCCTAATCACCTCAGTCAAATGGGGTGGCCAAAAGAAAGAACCGCACTCTAACTGATTTGGTTAACGCCATGTTAGATACATCGGGTTTTTCCAAGGAATGGTGGTGGGAGGCTCTAATGAATGTGTGGCATGTCCTAAACCGTGTTACCATAAAGGATAAAACCATGACTCCATTTGAGGAATGGGAGAAGAAAAGGCTTAAACTCTCTTACTTACGAAGTTGGGTATGTTTGGCGAAAGTCAATATTCCAATACCCAAGAAGCAAAAGCTTGGACCAAAAACCATGGGTTGTGTTTTTCTAGGATATGCTTTTCATAGCATTGGCTATAGATTTTTCATATATTAAAATCTAAGGTATCCTACATGCATGTTCGTACAATTATGGAGTCGAATGATGCGACTTTCTTTGAAGACATCTTTCCCATGAAAGGTATGTCTAGCTCATCAAATCAGGAGATGACTAGTTCATCTAGTCAGGAATTTGCTATAATTCCTGAACCCACTATGCTAATAGAAAACTATGATGATCCTGTGGAGGATGACAATGAAGCTCCCAAAAGGAGCAAGAGACAAAGGACTACAAATTCATTTGTTGATGCTTTCATTGTGTACCTTGTGGATGATACTCCCACTTCTATTTTAGAAGCCTATGCATCTCAAGATGCTGACTACTGGAAGGAAGCTATTCGAAGAGAGATGGACTCCATCTTAGCTAATGGAACTTGAGAGGTCACTGGTCGTACTTATGGGTGCAAACCTGTAGGATGTAAGTGGGTGTTTAAGAAAAAGCTTAGACCTGATGGTACTAATTAAAAGTACAAGGCACGTCTTGTGGCCAAGGGTTATGCCTAGAAATAAGGTGAAGATTTCTTCGATACCTACTCACCTTTAGCTAGATTGACCACTATTCGAGTAGTACTATCCTTGGTTGCCTCAGACGGTCTTCTCGTTCATCAAATGGAAGTTAAGACATCTTTTCTAAATGGAGATCTAGATGAGGAAATTTATATGGAGTAGCCTGATGGTTTTGTAGTAGATGGTCAAGAAGGAAAGGTGTATAAGTTAATGAAGTATTTGTATGGTCTTAAGCAAGCTCCTAAGTACTAGCATGAGAAGTTTGAGATAACTTTAACCGCTAAAGGCTTTGTTGTAAATGAAGCTAATAAGTGTGTACTATCGCCATGGTGGGGGCGAGGGAGTTATTATGTGTCTCTATGTTGATGACATATTGATATTCAGGGCCAACCTCGCTATTATTGAGGAGGTCAAAGAGTTCATATCTCACTGTTTTGAGATGAAGGACTTGGGAGTGGCTGATGTAATATTAAACATTAAGGTACTAAAGGATGACAATGGTGGGATTACACTGCTTCAGTCCCACTATGTGGAAAAGATATTGAGTCGCTTTGGGTATAGGGACTTCAAGTCTTCTCCAACTCCTTATGATCCGACTGAGATACTTCAAAAGAATCAAAGGAATGCTAAAGATCAATAGAGATATTCTCAAACCATTGGCTCGCTCATGTATTTAGCCAGCGCTATGAGGCCTAACATCTCCTTTGTTGTAAGCAAACTGAGTTGATTTGTGTCAAATCCTAGAGATGATCATTGGCATGCTCTTAAGAGAGTTTTGCGCTATTTGAAAGGCACTGCGAGTTATGGTATTCACTATACTGGGTATCGATGGGTACTTGAGAGTTATAGTGATTCAAACTGGATATCTGATGCTGATGAGATTAAGACCATGAGTGGTTGTTTGTTTAGACTTGGTGGTGTCACTATTTCCTGGAAGTCTTGCAAGCAGACCATCTTAACAAGGTCAACAATGGAAGCAGAACTCACAGCATTAGACACAGCCACTATTGAAGCAGGCTCTGTGAGCTCTTGATGGACTTACCTGTGGTTGAAAAACCAATACCCACCATCCCGGATTTATTGCATTGGATTATATCCAAACATCCAAGAAGTTGGCAGATCCCTTCACAAAGGGTTTATCACCTAATGTGATAGATAATTCATCGAGGGAGATGGGTTTGAGACCGACACTATGAGTTGCTCGCAGTGGTAACCCACTCTATGTGATCGGAGATCCCATGAATTAAAGTTGGGAGACAAGTTGTTGATCAACTGAGAGGAGAGTATCCCCATGTCATATTTACATCTCCATAAATATGTAATACTCTCGTATTCTGCATGGCAGGTTGATATTTGTCTTAATGTGTTCCAAGTGAATTTTCTAAGCAGAGATGTTGTCCTATAGAACATCTATAGAGGAACACACCTATATGAGTCTGACTGTCAAACATCGTAGTCCATGAGAGTTTGATGCTCTCTAATAAATTCATGAAAGGCCCTGGAGTATGATGCTTAAGATCCAAACTGCAGGGAAGCCAATGGCAGCCCAATATCGGTTTAGGCTTTGTGTGAAACTAGTGTGCAGAAAACTTGTAGTTTAAGGCATAGTCCACTATTCAAGTGCAACCTAGTGTAGCATGAAGTTTAAAGTGGAAGTTCAACTTAACAGTCTCTACTAAACACCGGTATATAAAACAATGTTCTGGAATCAAAGTGATGTGATGAGACTTTGTGGGGGATTATTGGAATTTGAGGTATTTGCTTGTTGGGATTTTGTCCCATAGTCAATCCAAATTCTGAAATTCTCTTTGGCCAGTTATTTGTGGCAGCTCATGCATGTGCTAATGGAGCTAAAGTTTAGTCCCACATTGCTAGTTGAGAGGGAGTTGCACCACCTTATATAGGAGGTTGTTCTAGCACTACTAAGTGATTGAGAAGAGAAGCAACTCTCGCACACTCCTCCTCTGACGCCACACCACGTCTCATCACGACGGACCGCGGGTTGCGGGAATCTCGCCGAGCTGAACTTTATTTTGTTGTTCGAGAAAATTAATTATGATTCATTAAAGAACGGGTTAATTAGCTAGATCTTTTGGATCGTGGTATGTGTTAACTCGGACATGGGCTGCGCCCCCACGACCTGCCCGACCTACACTATATAACCTACCCACAAACCCTACGCGACTACAGCTCATCACACGCACCTCCTTCCAGTCCATTGTGTCGCTTCCTTCATCTTCCCCATCCTGGCTTGCAGCGTGCACCACATATCGGCACAGTAGGCCTCTAGAACCTGACCTCTTGTGAACCTGTACAGGTAAGGGGTGATCAGGTTTTCTGGGAGCGCTGAAGCACGACTACTGGCATCCATGACGTCATCCGACAATGAGTTCCCAAATGACGACTTCTTCCCGAATGTAACTGACCTCTTCGGCAACCTCAACATGGCCGACAATGCTGCTGCTACCACTGCGTCTACTAGTGTTGCAACCGCTACCGCGGCTGCTCAACCTTCATTGTATGTGATCCTGAACTCTCTCTTTCTGATTTTGCTAGAGTTTTTATTCTAGCGTTTGGAGTAGATGTGATTAGTCTATCCTATTTAGATGCAATCCGTTCATCTACTCTGTTAGTTTGCGTGATCTATTTAATTGCTATTTATATGATCATCCTTTATCAATTATTTATCTGGATTAAATCATATGGATTTTTGCTTATATTTTCAATAGTCTTATGGCCCCACTCATTCTTTAGCAACTTGTCCAACAACTTTGTCCTGCAATTCTTGCACATCACCATATTGTTGTGCTACACGTTCTTCATCAACTTGTTGCGTTTCCACAGCATCCTCAACCTCAGCATTGCTCTGTTTCTCTGAATGAGAAGATTCAACTTATGCCTCAGCTGATTCAACTTTTGCCTCCCTAATGTGAACAAATACAGGGTCATCATCTTCAAAATCATGTGGAACTGTTTTTTTGCATAACCTCTTAATATGGCTAAATCCTCCTCACCATTTGCATTTCCTTTTCCTTGCCCCTAACCTTGATCTATTTTAGTGGATGCTTTAATCCTTAGTTTATAGGCCTACCAAGTTGTCTCCTAAGAACTGGTGCTTCAAGTTTGAACCCTGGATCGACAATCTCTCAATCATTTTCATCTACCATCGTGGTACATTTTCTGCATAAGTTGCAGCGAATTTTTCCATAGAAAAATATATATGAACAAAATTTTCTATTGCAGCACCATCACCTATCAACTTTAAGATGAAGTACAGTTTATGGTGACATGGCAGACCAGTAATTTGCCACTTCATGCAAGAACAAGTCTTGTTTGCAATGTCTATAGGGTACCTCCTTTCAGTTCCATGCTTGTATTTTGCATAAACCTCAGCTAATGTATCGGAATTCTAATCATCCTCATATTTAATGTCCTCATTTTCCTTGTTCTTGCATTTAGTAACAAGACCAACGTTGGCACTATTTTATGGCATACACATTTTCTTGCATAGATTCTCTTCCTAAAATCTATCTTCGCCATTATGCATTATCGTATTGCATCTAGCAAAATAACAATTGCAAGTGATTTAATGCTCCTAATCTTATAATTTAATCTCTCTACCCAATTGTTGCAAGCATAATCCACTTTTCTTAATTTCCCAAACTTGCTTCTATCCCATAATTTTTTGTGATGTTCTTCAAGAAATTCTTTCACCTTGGACACTATATTCATGTTTTGCATGTAAATGGCATGCCTACTTCGATGTATGTGTATGTTGACGGCCACAAGTTGTGTTCAAAGATCTTCCCTTTGAACTTCTTCCTAAAATTAGTAGTGTGGTGCCGCATGCATTCTCTATGCTCAACCCCAAGAAATACAACATCAACAACATTCTCTAGCCCTTTGCATGCATCAGTGTGTATCACCAAGCCTTCAGGATGACCAATTATTACACGTAGTCTCTCCATGAACCATGTCCAGCTTTCCTTAGATTCACCCTTGAGAATAGCATAAACGACTAGAAAACAACCAATTATGGGAGTATACAGCACAAGTTGTGGCAAGCTGCCCCCTGAACTTCCCTGCTAAAGCAGTTGCCTCTATTGCCAAGTATGGTCTGCATCCATCTAGAAATCCGTTCTAGCATGCCTTCAGGCAAACAAAACATCTCCTGGAGCCTTTATTGTCCGCCATCATATACTTGACCCTTCTTGACCTCTTTTGTCTTCCTATCACTACCTCGTAGTCAATGTCAACACCACTCCAGGTGATGCCCTTTCTACCTCTCCTTTTAAACTGTACAACATGTGGAAACTGTCATTCCACTTGCCTTGAATAACATCCAAAGCCATCTCCTTCCCATAAAAAATATATGGTAATGAATTAGAACGTTAAACTTATCACTAAGCTTCAATTTGAGTTCAGTAGGTCCAATGGATTGTTCCTGCTCACCCAATCATGTATAATAGCTGCAATCCACTTTGTTGTAGCAGGTCTTATTTTATCACTTAAAGAAGTATTAGGACAATTGTGTTTCTCTGTGTTTACCTTGATCTACATTCAACTAAAATTCAATAATTCAAAACACACACACACACATATATATATATATATCAACATATTAAATCTGAAAAAATGAATCAAAATTTGGCCATTACAACCTGAAAAGGGTGTCCAACCCTCATCGGGGATGCATGAAGTCTCCACTTACACACCTTACTTTCCTTACAATGCACCCTAAATATTTTATGGTCAATCTTTTCAATGATATAATCAAACCCAACTTTTATTTCAAAGGTGGAAACTGCGTATCGACAGTCCTCCATAGTCTCAAAGACAGTCCCTTGCATCCCATTTTAGCATCTCCACCGTCCTCTTCCTCACCAGTCCCATAGTCAGGCTCAAAGTTTGGATCAACCAAATAGTTCCTACTTTCCATCTGACCTGGATCAGCAGCAACATATGGATATGCTTTTTCACCATCATCATCTCTGAACACAAAATAAATTCTCAGTTCCCCACATTTCTATGTCTTCATGCTCCCTAAACAAGGCATCATGCTCAAGGAGAAGTTGGGTGGTTGCGCTTGGTACCACGAGGAAAGGTTGCTCTATTATGGTAGGTTCAGTTGTTTGTGTTGCTGGTGGTCCGAAAATGTTGACGATTGTCTGTTCCTTAGTCTCTTTATTAACAATGTGGACACACATCACCGTAGTCCTAGTCCCCAGATGTTTACCGCACATCATTGCCAAGGCCTCATCGCAGAAAGTCCGATAATTTGTGTCGTAGTACCTAGATACGAATTCCTCATTCTGGCTAATCAGGAACTTACCAAATTCCATGTACAAGTCACATAGAGTTAGGTATGCCACATCTATTTTCAGTGGATAATCAAAACCAGCGCTAACTGCAATTCTACCATTGAGCAAATTTTTAGTCCGACACATGTGATGAATCTTCAGTACGAATCCGGATGCGGAAGACATCCTATGGGTTATAAACACACATCCTTGCTATTACCAATGAACTAGAGTCGCTAATTGAAATGGGAAGAGAAGGAATTATAGTTCTGTAATGCTCGGAAAATATCCCCGATTAGAATTGTCTTTTTGTTTTTATTTTGTGCCTCATCATGACATCATGCATATTTTTATCTCTAAAAACATTTTCACTATAATCTTATTTTGTGTTCTAATTATCCCCCTCCTTTAATTTCAAATTAAAACCCCAATCTTTCCGGATATTTTGTTTGTCTAAAATATTTACAAAATGATTTTAAAACAATAGAAAAGAAAACATAAATATTAAAAAAACAAAAAAAACATAGCCCTAAACTGGCCAGCCCAAAAGGCCCAGCCGGCTAGACCCAAAGTAACCAAACCCTAGTCCTACCCCAAACCCTAACCTAATCCCACACACACCACCCACTTCCGTACACACATGCATACACCCATGTTCTATCATGACACATACACCCTAACATGGTGCAACACACTACACATAACACACGCCACACAGCACACATGCACCCTCACGCGTCACACACATGGAGACGAGTCCCTGTCACTACTACCTCCTCCCTCGATCACCTTAGCACCGCCACCATACACGCCCCCACCCCACTCGCCTCTCAGCAACCACCTGTGGCCCGCTGCTCTGAGGTCAAGGCAGACAATCTTCTCTTTGAGCGTTTATGTCCTAGTGGTGTGGTGCTATGAGAAGAATAAAGTGTTCATGTGGATGTGGTGATTTAGAGAGTTTGTATGCGCACATCAACTACCTCTGCCCCGATGTCGACAAGACAAAAGATGCTCTAAGGATCGACATGTGAAGCTGCCCGAATAAAGTCCAAGATGGACTAAAAACCCATCGGCATGGAACAAGTCCGTCATTGATGCTAAAGCCAGCGAAGTTGGAACCCCAAGGCCTATGATAGGAAACGAAGATCTCTAACACGGATTCTTGACCGAACCCCAAACACCGAACCCGAAGAACCCTGACGTTTCTTCTTCCTCTTTAATCCAGTGATCCTCTTAACCCAAATGTGTGACCTAAACCCAACCCTATTTTATAAATGCCATTTAACTTGTGCAGGATACTATTGTCTTATGTCGACTCCATTTAAATTGTGTAGCTTGCATATAACATGATTTTGTCTTATTAATTCAACATTGAATTTGTGGGGGTACCTAAACAACTCGAACCATCTAATTAAATTGTTGGGGTTCCGGTCCCACTTAATATTGCTAAGTTGCATCGCATATTTCCATGTCATGCATCATATCATGATCATGCCGGATCTTTTGATGTGTCATTATATATTGCATCGGTTGTTATTTCTAGTGGTTTGCTTCGTCATAGATAGGATGTTTAGTTGATACAGATGCGACAAACCTTTGGATGCCCTGACATTATTTCTCAAGCGAGCATTCTTATCCTTCTACCTATTTTGCATTTACAGGCTTTACTTCCTCCTGTGTCTACTACTATCCGTATTGTCGATGCTTTAGTTCCCATACCTCTATTTCCTTGCAACTACTATATTTCCTTGGTTACCCTATTACCTGTTGTTTGAGTAGCTAGGTTGTACTTGCGAGTCGTAGCGCATGCTTAGGTCTGTTGCTGCTCTCACAGAGGTGGATCTTCGTAATTGGTTTCTGATGCTACTAGTTAATTAAATTGATGGTGGTTGTGGGTTGTACCTAATGATAAGGCATCAGCATGGACCACCTTTGGAAACTTCTTGTTTCGCCCTAGGACCCATTGTTCTAAACATTTGTTCTGAGACTATCACACTAACAAAACGTGGGCCTATTTGGGAACCCTCCCTCAACAACCGACGCTATTTGTATATCCAGGATGCCACAAAATTGGATTTCTATTTGGTGCATATGCATAATATGTCCTCGGACATG
Source organism: Avena sativa (assembly GCA_916181665.1). Taxonomy (NCBI): domain Eukaryota; kingdom Viridiplantae; phylum Streptophyta; class Magnoliopsida; order Poales; family Poaceae; genus Avena; species Avena sativa. Next base: position 371,859,060 of record OV702290.1, read on the forward strand.
GGTGTGTGTGATGATATGATATGATATTTGGTGGACAACCGGCATGCATACATGAATGTGATACACTCTGGCAGCTTCTATGGAGCTCTGACAAGTTATCCTTCAAAGACCCATCCATTGTCGTAGTCACAAACGATGTGCCTCCTTGAGAATCGACTATGCCTCTTGGTTGGATCAAACTCAGTAGGTAGCTCCCCTGGATATGCACGTATTTATGGGATAGTTCTTGATAGGATATCTAAATGGCACACAAAACACCTTTTATTTTAAAAGTGTTGTCTGGAGGGTTGAACATGCATTTGGGACCAATAGTGCACCCTTGTAGGGTAAATCTTTTCGAGAAGCCGTGTCCATGGTTATGTACGCCTCAAGAGAACAATGTCATGATCATAGACAACTTACACTAAATCCTAATTTCTTGTAAATTGACTAGTAAGTAGCTTTATAAACTAAATACCTGACTAATAAAAATTGTCAACATGTGTGTTTTCACGAGAGAACTTCCTCGACTGGTTTTCGAGGGAGGAAATATTCTGATGGGTTATGTTTGGTGTATACTCTAGTTACCTTATAGAACTCTCTTATCCCACTCCAATAGCCTAAGTTGTAGTGTGTCTCTATAAGTTAGATAGTGCAAGATTTGCTGCCGCTGAGCCCACCATACTCATGTAGGCAAGAGCCACCGAATTCTAAGACTCACCATGTACTGGCCTCAGTACTGACCGCTCTCTTTCTTTTTCCTTTGCCCTTTGTTGGCACCCTTTGGCTTTGAAAGGTATGTGTTCGACGATGTTAGCAAGGTTACCCTTCCGACTTGGCCTGGGCAAGCTTGTCATCAATGTTTGGTCATTCTTTAGGACTCTTAGTCCCATTTGTTGTTTGTCTGTACTTGGATACTATTTTGCTTTCATCATGATTTGTATCTTGGTATTGTATCATTTGTATTCTTGGCTCATCGGAGTCATTGTTGTATATATGTTTCTTGTGGGATCTATTGTAAACTATTGTGATGTAACTACTTGTAACAAAATCCACCCACACGGAAGTGTCTGGTGGGTGTCTTTGAATCGCTTCTATGCGGATTATGGTGGGAATGCTAAGATCTGCATAGACCCGATTCAGGGGAGTTACAAGTTCTTACCCTTCAGGGAGGATGAAAGGCACATTCATCAGGCTCCAAAGCTGTAGAGATTTGTTCCACGTGCCCTCTTGCCCTTTTTGCCCTCGCATGTGCTCTCTAGCCTTGTAGGATCCACATTCGTGCTCTCCTTCCATGCATGATCCATATCTGTGTCGAATCGGCTACACGTCCACCGTCGTGGTCATGTGACCAACGACCGGCTCACCTTGTTGCTTCGATCCTCCTTACCAAGCCATGATAGGTCACAACGAGAAGGCAAGAGGAAAGGGAAGGGACGGTGCTAAGGCGATGAATGGATGCTAGAGGGAGGGCGATGGAGGTTCGGGGGGGAGGGGTGGTGCATGACAGAATGGTGCGACAGGGGAAGAGAAGAGAATAGTGGAGGGGAGCGGGGCAGTGGAGCGGGGAAATATGGAAAATTGCTGAATAATGCGGCTTGGGTCCTCAGAGCTGGGATACGCATGGTCGACAACTCAAGTGGCAGAGCCCGCTCGTCAGCAATTGCCAAAAACAACGGCATCGTGTGATGAGACCCACATGTAAGAAACTGAGTCAACCAATATGGCAAGTTAGACGGGGGAAACAACGGTCGGCTGAAAGGACAAAGGATGTTGCCTAGAGGGGTGAATAGGCTTTTAAAATAATTACGGTTTGGGCTCTAATAAATGCGGAATAAAACAATTGTTTAGTTTATCAAAGCACAAAACCTAGAACCACTAGGTTCAACTAAGTGCACCAACAACCTATGCTAAGCAAGTCAAGCAACAAGGTGATAGCAAGATAGAATACTTCAAGCTTGATGGGTATCACAATGTAAAATGCATAAGTAAAGGGCTCGAGGTATAGAGATAACCGATGGATGCGGATACGATGATTTTATCCTGAAGTTCACTTCCAAAGAAGCTACGTCTTTATTGGAGAGGTGTGATGGCGCTCTTCGAACACCACAAATGGCTCACCTTGAGGTGTGGTGGCTCAATGCTCACCCAACTCCACACAAGGCCCCACCCTAAGATGCAAAGGCACGCAACTCACTAATGCCACAATAGGCTCACCCTATTTTCCCGAGTGCGCACCACAATAGGCAGGCACTCGGTCCACTATGGGAAACTTGAGGGCGGTCACCGAACCCGTACAAGGCTTGGGGAAATCTCCACAACTCAACTGGAGGCTCCCAAGAATCACCACAAAGGCCTCTAGCTTGAGGAATCTCCACAACTCAATTGGAGGCCCCAAGGGTATCACACCACTTCCACACAACCATCCAGGGTTCCAAGAACCCAAGAGAAACAAGCCCTCAAGCATGAACACGCCGAAACTCCATGGAGAATTCAAACCTATGCACCAAATGCAAGAGGCAAGTCCTTCACTCTCAAATTCCACCAAATCTACAAAAGCTATTGGGGGGATAAAAGAGGAAGAACACAAGAGGAGAACATAAAACTCTCCAAGCTCTAGACCCCAACGATTCCTTCACGAAGAAGGTATTTGGTTTGGTGGGGTTGTAGATTGAGATCTCCTCTCTCAAATCCCTCAAAAAGATGCAAGAATCATAGGAGGGGGAAGGGGAGAGGACAAGCTCTTCAAGGTCAACAGTGGAGGAGAGAGAAAAAGCCAAGAACCAAGAAAAGAGCTGACCCCACGAAGGGGAAGAGGATACCCTTTTAAAGGGCTCTACAAATCTGACTGTTTGGACCATTTATGTGCCTAGCCAGTAGTATTGGTGAGCCACCGGAAGTTCCAGTCAACCTGACTCCAATGGCTCGAAAGCTATGGAGAGATCTGGTTGTACAGGCCGGAAGTTCCACCAGACCTAGGCCAGAACTTGTGTCCGGTACTACCGATCTACTTCCGGCCAAATATCGATAACAAAAAGCGACCAAATAGAGAGATGACTACGGGGTGTCACAGGCTGAGTGGAAGTGAGCTAGAATTTCCACCAGTACTACCAGCGACAAAATATGCCCGAGCGGTACTTCTGGCCCTGGCCGGTACTTCTGGCCGTGCTGCTCCAACGGCTCTTCCGACCAGTACAACCGTATACTACCGGCCCAAGTATCGATAAACAGGTAGCAAAAACAGAACGGATGTAGAGAGCATTCCCATGCTCCCCGGAACTAGCCCGGTTCTTCAGTCGGTACTACCGGCACCAAAAATTGGCCTAGCGGTACTTCTGGTGAGGCAGCAGTACTTCCGGTCAGGGAAACTCCAAAACCAAAACTGCCATAACTTTTGCATTCAAACTCCAAAAGGGATGAAATCAATTTTGTTGGAAATATAATGATGTGTAGAATCCAAAAAAATGCAATAAGATATTCCACCAAGGGATAAAATATCAATTATATATATGTGATATATGTACCAAGGTGTGGAGCTGAAAAACCCGCAAGATCAAAAAACATAATAAGATATTCAAGGGAAATCTATTTTGATGAACTAGAGCTTCTTATGAAGGAAACCACAAGATCTAGATCCTCACATGGACAAGATCCAAACAACAACAAAGAAATATGATGCCATGTATGCAAAGGTTTGAGCTCACTCCGAAGGATACGATCGAGTTACTCACTCGAGAGCCCCTCTTGATAGAATGGCTATCTATCCTAAACCTAGTCTCCAAACAAACTACAAGAGACCAGTAAAAAAGAAAACCTATTGAGATCATACCTTTGTGCTGATAATTTCTCTTGAGCTTGATGTAAATGATCTTATCTTGCTCAAGATGGAACACCTTTCTTGATTGCATTTGCTCGCACTCGCTTAATGAATACTTGTGAATTGCTCCCCCATACTCCATGGGGAAACCCCGTCTTTGAACTTGTTTTCATGACTCCATGATCACTAAGGATGGCAAGCTTGAAGCATGAGAACTTCTAGAGATGGTGCACCTTGAGCTTGCACTTCATCATTTCTTCTTGAGTGTTGATCCATCTTGAATCAACTCTTTGTACTTGTCTTGATCAACCTCCAAACTTCTTCTTTCTTCAACAAGATTCCAATAGTCCCAAAACCCTTGGACATTTCTTACTCTCCTTCATTTCTTCATCTTTCAACCTTGAAACCAACACATGGCCCAAGCGATGCCAATGGACAAATCCTACAAGTGAAACTCAATTCAAACATTAGTCCATAGAGATTGTCATTATATACCAAAACCATACGTGGGGCACACATGCACTTTCACTAGCGTCAAACGGAACGAGGGTGAAAGGATCGTATGGGCACCAAGAGGGGGATGAATAGGTGCTACTTCAAATTTTACTGTTTTTCAATTTAGGATTTGACACAAAAGGTACATTCTCTAGATATGCAACTAAGGTGAATTTACCTATATGTCACACTAGTACAACTAACTAGGAAAGAGCAAGCAATAAGTAAAGTGCAGTAAAGGATAGAGGTAACTGAAATGGAGCACGCAGAGACACAAGAATGATTTCCTGTAGTTCCTTCCTTTTGAGGGGAAGTAAGTCTGTGTTTGGAGAGGGGGTGGTTTCAAACAACCAACGCCACAAAAGGCCTCCCTTGTTCTCCGGTGAACCTCACCCCAAAGGGATCGATTCACTCTTCCACTATATCGGTAACCTTCAAGGTGGACCGGCACCTTTACAACAAGTTCAAGGCACACATCCACAACTAAATCGGAGGCTCCCAAATCCAAGCTAGTTGTCACAACAATCAAAGACAATCTAGTAAGAACCAAATCAAGTCCTAGGGTTTCCAATGAAACCCTAGAGCAAGGGGCCCTCAAGGGAATGAGGGGGAAATGAAGATCTCTTTAGGTGAAGATGTAGATCAAGGCCTCCTCCTTCGATTCTCCAAAGATCAAGGAATTTGGGTGGTTGGAGAGGGAGATCTTGTTGATTTGGTGGCTCAGCTTTAGGGTTCTTGAGGTTGTGGAATGAGTAGATTCCAAAGGTAGAAGAAGGGGCCTTTATATAGGCCCCCTAGAAATGTAGACGTTGGTGCCACTTAACCCGGAGTGTCCGGCAGGAACACCCCAGACACTCTGGCCTGTCTAGGGCACCTGAAGGGAAACTTGCTGCTGGAGAAAAACCATTGGCCGGACATTCCATCCAATCCACCCCGGACACTCCAGCCAGCCAATATTCTTCAAACAATCCAGCTTGTGTCCGGGTAGTGTCTGATGTGGCAAACAGAATGGCACTTGCCCCTTCGCAAAAACATGAGGGATCCTAAGGCCAAACAGTCCGGCTGGTGTTGGCCAGACATTCTGGTTGGACTGGATACTCTGGCCTATATTAGCCGAACATTCTGGCAGAAGCTTGTTCTACACATAAAAAAGGCCTAGAAACCTTTTTTCCCTTTGAGGGACCAACAACATAACTATGCCCTGAAACATTTAGGACATGATTAGAATATCCTAGTGTTGTCAACAAACATCAAAACACTTGAAGGGCAAAAATTCCCTTTCAATCTCTCCATTTTTGGTGTTTGATGACAACCCATGGATTTGCATAGATGATACAACAATAAGCATAGCCACAACCAATTTATAGACACTAGATAGGCTCCCCCTAGATGTGTGACCATTTTGAGTTTGCATTTGAATACAAGACCACATAAACTAGGATCAACACCCACTCTAATGGTTATAAAATGGTGAGGTAAGACAAGATAATACCATAAAGACTAAACAGATATATATAGGCACAACATAGTCTTTAACGTGATAACGATACCGGGTACGCATGTCTTACCACACACACGGAGTTCAACACACATAGTTCACATACGGATAAAATTAAAGACACAAGCTTCAAAGAGGCAAGTCGAATAAACGTGAAGCTTGTGTACCCACGCAAATCCCCGATAGTACCTAATATGGGCTACTTCTCCCCCTTTGGAATTGAGACGCCAAAAAGGGAAAAGAGCACTATGACGGCGTCCCAAACTAACTCTAGCCACTGAAATCCTCGCCGTCCTCATCCTCATCGCCATCCTCGTCATCATCATCATCATCATCCTTCTCATCATCATCATCATCATCATCATCATCATGAGCAGTATCCTTGCTGTGAGGGCAAGATGAAGAAGACACATACTCAAACATAGACCAATCCGCATGACCCTGGCTCCAGTGACCATAAGAAGAGTACCATCTGACACCTGCTGGGATGAGCAATGTCCATGGGTTGGGGCTGGTTGATCTTCTTGAGTTCATTCATCGCATTCATGTTGGCCCTGTAGGCATCATACTAGCCATGGCGGATGTCGATGTTCTAACACAGGAGAAGCTTCTTCCACCAAGAAGCCTTCTTCACCTTCTTATGAACTTCCTCATGAGTGGTGTTAATGCGGTATGCATTGCTAGCATGCTTCATGCGAGGGCCATGGGTTACCACTTCCTACACTTCCTCGGACTCATCACCACTATCAATATCATATTCATCCTCATCCTCAAAGATCCTGTGAGACGGAGGATAGCCATGGGGTACTTTAGAGGAAGGGTCCTCCTTTCTCTGAAGCTTGGCTGGCTTGTGCTTCACGAGGTCTATGTGGATCAAGGGAGTTGGAGGATTCTGAAACAGGATCAGCTTCATCATATAGGGGGCATAGAGAGGACACTTCTTGTCCATGATACACTTGTACATATCCTGGTAGATGAAGTCCATGACATCAATAGCACCACCTCCATGGTTTGTACCATGTACAAACACAGAGTGAGCATGAGCCATAAGATTGATTTCAGCACCTCTCATCTCGTCCTTGTTGCCCGCCTTGGGAGTAAGAGTGTGATGGAACATGCGAAGCGGAAGTTCTAGAGGAGCTTGGTGTTGGTGGTTTGGCCAACCACCCCATTTGCAGAATAGATAGGGGCCAACTTCTTCTTGTCATAAGCCTGACCATGGACATGCATCCTTGCACCGCTGGGAGCATTGGGGTTGAAAGGCAAACCCAGAATACCTACAAACTAAAGCACACTGGAGCAATACCTTGTGTTGCCTAACATCCACTCAAGAGGAATGTCCACTGAATCACCGAACACAACTGTGGCATAGAACTATTGTACCAATTCAGTGTTGTAGTCTTCCTTGGTTTGAAAAATGGTGTGCATTCCCATCTTCTCAGTCACCCATAGAGCATCATCAAAATAAGGAAATGCCCGCAGCTTCTCGAGCTCAAGCCACTGCATTGGAACAACAAGGGTCTTGAAGTACCCATCACCTCGGTATGCAGCAGCAACTTCTCAGTCCTCCAGAAACAATCATCAGGAGAGGTGTGGTCTTGAGCATAGAATGGCTGAATCCGCATCTCCACAAACTCCTCAGTGCTCATACCTTTCAGATAGTCAATGATTCAAACTTGAGTCGCTTGGCTTCATCCCTCTTCAGCTGCCTAATCTTGTAATGCTTTATTGCGGCACGCTCACGTGCATATTGCCTGACCACAGAAGGGTCAACATGGATATCTTGCTCTTCATTGTACCGGAGCATGCAAGGGCGTCCCTTTTGACTTGTACGAGACCAACGAGGATGAGAGCCACCTGTGAAATCAGAGGAGGGAGATAGCATAGGGGATGAGCACATTTGTCTAGGAAATACCACAAAGATAGCAGCAATCAGAGGAAGCCTAAACTGTCCAGGTTGATTTTCGCTGGACTGTCTAGGGAAAACACCCCGGAGACTCCGCCAGGACCGGAGATTCCGGTGCATATACAGCAGATATTCCAGCTGGACCGGAATGTCCAGCGCATACACACCGGAGACTTCAGACAGAGCCTTGGTGTTCCCTGGCCAGTACGGGGAAGATCAACCGTGACAGATCGGGGTTACTAGGATTGCTACTAGGGGACACATTGCACGCAGGACGATGATAGACATGGATTCTAGCATGTTATGTCCTCAAAAACTCATTAAGGGCTTTCCTAGGGAGAGAGAGAGAGAGGAACATGTTACCAACATCCATGGTGATATCCACCAGAGGGTAAGGGGTCCCAGTGGCTGAGGGAAGGAGATGGCCAGCGGTAGCGGCTAGATTCAGATAGGGAGGCCCTCCCGCTGGTGTTCCTGGAAGGTGGGCAGCGGCTGGGAGGAAGAAGGAGTCGGGGAAGAAGAGGAGGACTGAACCATCCACTTCTTCCCGGCTCCCTTAATCCGATTTTGAAAACACTTCGGCCGGAATGTACGGGCAGTGTACGCCGGAATGTCTAGTCCGGCCGGATAGTCCGGTGTATACAGAGCGGAATGTCAGGCTTGGACAGAGACTCCGGGGTGTATACGGCGGATAGTTCAGCCCCCTCAACCAAAAACACCAAGAAAAAATAGTTGGACAAATGTGTGTCAAGATGAGCATGTTTTTGGGGTAGGACCAGGTATGGGATGGAGAAACTACTAGGGATAGAATAAAAAATATAGCAAATCCAAATAAGTGCCAACTGAACTCCAACCAGTTTTGAAAAATCAACTCTTCAAAGAAAAGAGAGTGGTGGTCGAGGCCACCATGTAAGAGTGTGAGGCATGACACCGCGAAGAATTATCCTTGGGTTCATTGCCACTACTCATCAATGAAGCTCACATATCACAAAATGATATTAAGAGAATTGATTTTCTTAATTTTGGCATTATGGGGGAGGGATATCCCAATAGATTAGGACCGCACTCCCCCTATCTCCATGCCCACACCTAAAGAAAATAAGAATCAAGTTATAGGTGAGTATGCAAGATGATCAAGCCAAACTCCTTGAATCTACGATATTAAGCTCATTCCTCAAATAGCAAAACCTTGCTTCATTAAGTGGCTTCATGAATATATCGGCAAGTTGGTCTTTGGTTGACACATAAGATAGCTCAATATCTCCTCGAGCAACATGATCTCTAATGAAATGATGACGAATCTCAATATGCTTTGTCCTTGTATGATCCACCAGGTTGTAGGTAATCTTGATAGCACTTTCATTGTCACATAGAAGAGGCACTTTGTCACAATGGACACCATATTCCTATAAGGTTTGCCTCGTCCATAGTAATTGAGTGCATGCACTAGTTGCTGCCACATATTCAGCTTTGGCGGTGGAGAGAGATATACAATTTTGCTTCTTGGAGGACCACAACACCAAGGACCTACCAAGAAATTGGCAAGTCCCGGAGGTTGATTTCGTATCATCCTTGTCACCATCCCAATCCGAATCCGTGTACCCACAAAGAGAGAATGTTGAGCCCCTAGGATACCACACACCATAGTTTGGGGTATGAACCAAATATCAAAAGATTCTTTTGACCGCCATCAAGTGTCTTTCTTTAGGAGCCGCTTGATATCTTGCACACACTCCTACACTTAACAGTATATCGGGTCTAGATTCACAAAGGTAAAGCAAATAACCAATCATGGACCGGTATACCTTTTGATCAACATCTTTACCATTTGGATTTAGTTCAAGATGAGTCTTGGTTACCATGGGAGTAGGAGATCCATTTAGTTCTTTCATGTTGAACCTCTTGAGCATGTCTTGAGTATACTTGGCTTGATTAAAGAAGGCTCCTCCTCTTAATTGCTTGATCTCAAAACCAAGGAATAACCTTAACTCTCCCATCATAGACATCCTGAACCTATCAGTCATAAGCTTCGAGAATTCATCATTAAATGCTTTGTTAGACGACCCAAATATAATATCATCAACATATATTTGACAAACGAAAAGCTCCCTATTAACTTTCTTAGTAAAAAGAGTGGGATCAATTTTCCCAACTTCAAACCCACGGTCTAACAATAACTCTCTAAGGTGCTCATACCACGTGCGTGGAGCTTGTTTAAGCCCATAGAGTGCCTTATCAAGCTTGTGGACGTGGTTTAGAAAGTTGGGATCCTCGAACCCCGGGGGTTGCTTAACATAAACCAACTCTTGCAATGGACCATTTAGAAAAGCACTTTCCACATCCATTTGTTGCAGTTTAAAGTTATGATGTGCAACATATGCAAGAAGGATACATATGGACTCAAGGCGAGCCATGGGAGCATAGGTCTCTCCATAATCAATGCCTTCAATTTGAGAGAACCCTTGAGCTACCAATCTTGCCTTGTTTCTCACAACAATTCCATGTTCATCTTGCTTGTTCTTGAATATCCATTTAGTGCTAATAACATTACGGCACTCCTTGGGCTTTTCTACTAACTTCTAAACTTTCTTTCTCTCGAAGTTGTTGAGCTCATTATGCATTGCTTCTAACCAATCCGAATCCTCAAGAGCTTCCCATACTTTCTTGGGCTCCACCATGGATATATGAGCTTGATGCTCACCAAAATGCTTTAATTGAGATCGAGTGGACATTCCACTCCTTAGATCACCAAGAACATTCTGAAGAGCGTGGTCTCTTCTTTCCAACATTATGTCCACTCTAGCTTTGCGACGAGTTTTGATATCTTTATTGTTTCCTGTGGGATCTCTTCATCATTTTGGTCCTTGTCTTGACCTTTATTTTGACCTTGATCAATAATGGGTTCATTTTCATCAATATGAGGTACAGTTTGATCTTGGTCTTGATCAGGCATACTACTTGAAAGGCGTTGAGACGATCTTGCAAATGACTAAATAAATCTTCCTTGTGCAACTGACTGCTCAGGGCTAGACAATCCAGTCAAGGGAGAGATTGGACAATCCAGCCTGGAGCTTCCAACCTGATCAACTTGGCAAGGGTTTTCAGCTTGTCTTTGGCTTGGGTCATTATTAGCCTCAATAGTAGGAGCTTGTTGAAGTTTTGAAGATGAGGGCTCCACTTGAGTAGAGCATAGTTTTTCTCGATCCACCACAAGGGGTTCCTCAATGGAGCGGATGAATCCCGCACCCATTCTTCTTATGGCATCTTGACTTATTTCATCATCCACATCACAAACATCAACACACCCCGCTTGGGGACCATCATATTCTTCGAAAACCACACTACAAGATTCTATGACAATTCCGGAGAGTTTATCATAGATTCTATAAGTGTGTGAATCGAGACCATAGCCAACAAAAATACCCTCTAAATCTTTGGAATCAAATTTGGACAAACGGACACCTTTTATGAGGTATAAATACTTACAATCAAACACCCATAAGTATGAAACATTGGGCTTATTACCGGTAAGTATTTCGTATGGAGTCTTGATCAACTCTTTGTGGAGGTAGAGCCGGTTCGATGCATGGCATGCGATGGAAATTGCCTCAGCCCAAACGTTGTATGGAGACTTAAACTCCACCAATATGGACCTTGCCATATCCATTAGTGTCCGGTTCTTCCTCTCGGCTACACCATTTTTTTCAGGGGTATATGCAGCGGAATATTGATGTTTTATCCCCTCATCACTAAGAAATCCATTCAATGTGTAGTTCTTGAACTCGGTGCTGTTGTCGCTTCTTATCACCAACACAGGGACATTGTATTGAAGTTGAACCATATTGACAAAGTCGATGAAGTATTATTGGGTCTCACTCTTCAACTTGAAGAAATATACACATGTATATCTTGAGTAGTCATCAACAATCACCAAACAATATTTCTTCCCACCAAGACTCGCATGAGATGGAGGTCCAAAGATATCCACATGAATGAACTCCAAGATCCTCTTGGATTTTATAATGTTGTTTGGTTTGTGGGGAGAGTCATGCATCTTTACTTCAACACAAGCCCTGCACACACGATCTTTGGCAAAAAAAACATTTCCTTTTAGTCCAACAATATGGCCACCCTTGCGGAGACTTTGCAAAGTTCTCATATTGACATGGGCTAGTCGGCGATGCCATAACCAACCCACATCGGCCTTTCCGAATAGGCACATCGCACTTGTAGTGGTTTTCCCCCAAAAATTCCACCACATACAAGTCATTTTTGACGTACCCAATGAAAGCAACCTTTAGAGTCTTGCCCCACAAGAGAACCACAATATCATTATCAATAAAGACAGCAAAGCCCATCTGTCCAAGAGCACTAACTGAAATTAAATTATAGCCAAGGGTCTCAACAAGCATGACGTCCACGAGAGTAGTATTCTGTGCAACCATAACCTTGCCAAGACCCATTACCTGAGATCTTGACTTATCGGCATAAGTGACAGTTATTTGATCATGATTTGGCCTTATCTCCGTCATTATTTCCTTGATTATGGTCATTTTACTTGTGCATCCACTATCAAGCACCCACTTTGACCCGCCAGAAGCATAGTTCTACAAGAGATCAAACTAGTTCTTAGGTACCCATTTTTCAATGGGTCCTCTTTTGTTAGTGACTAGGGTCTTGGGAACCCAAATAGACCAAGCAATATAACCATAAAGTGGGCCAGCATATTGTTCATAAACATCACCATAATAATCACGCATTAAGACATAGTGAGGGTTAGCAATTCCCGCAAAGTCATCTTGTGACGTAGTTTTGCCACTTGTGGTATTACTACCCATAATGATCTTGTCTTTTGTTTGTGTGGACTTGGCCTTGTTCTTCTTGTTGTTCTTCTTATTTTCCTTGGACACATAGCCAATGCATCTTTTCTCATTATTTGACCTTTGCTTGCTCAAAAGGTCATCAAGAGACTTGTTTCCTTTGGGGAAGGTGGCCTTTGAAAGCTCCCCCTTCAACCTAGCATTTTCCTCAAAGATGTTTGTACTACTAGAGGGAATGAAAATACTAGGTGAAGCAACATTAGTTAATTGAGTTTGAAGTTGTTCACGAGACTTTGTGGGAGTCAAGAGTTCACTTTCCAAGGCCTTGTTAAGCTTCTCAAAGTCCTCGGCAAGTTTTTTATGAACAACACCAAACTCAATCTTATACTTTTTAGCCTTTTTATACTTAGCAATGGCATGATCACGTTCATTAATGAGTTTAGCAATAATTTGATCATTTGCCTCATCGAGGCCTTCAAGTTTTTCTTCAAGAGACTCCCTAGTATCTTGCTCTTCTTCTAGAGAATTAGTTAGAGCATCCATCTCAAGAATGTGCTCTCTCCCAAGTTTGCATATCTCATCTAGAATCTCTTGTGTGTGAGAAAGTTGGTTCAAGAGATTCACAAAATGCTTCTTGTGCTCCCCTTGCAAGTTAGATATATAAACATCGAAAGCAACTAATTCCTCCTTCACCTCCAGAGTTATATCATCATAATTCATCATTGATCAAAGCGGTGGAGAGAGGAGATGATGATACCTCTGATGCTCTTGCCATAAGGCAAGTGACGTTCTTGTTGGTGATATTCTCATTTTGAGAGTCGAAGAGTGAGAAGGTGGATGTGGAGGTGGTGGCGATGGCAGCCACACCATTAGATGTTTCTTCTTCTTCCTCCTCATCTCCATCATCAGATGAGAACTCTTCATGTGCTATCAATGCAATGTCAGCGGGCTTCTTGTTGGTGGCATTCCTTTTGGTGAAAGGCTTCTTGAAAGGGACCTTTGACTTTTTCTTCAATACAAGTACACCCCCATGATTTTCTCTCTTCTCATATGGACATTCAGCAACAAAATGATAGCAGTCACCACAGTTGAAGCAAGTTCTCAATCTTGAACCATTTTCTTTTATACCACTTGGGTTGCTTGTTTGTTGCATCTCCATCTTGGCCTTGGCAGGATCTTTCCAAAAATTTCTTGCATAGAAGGCCATGTATTCACCATGAGCAACTTTGACATCTTCAGGGTGGCTCATGGAAAGGACTTCATCACTTCCTTCTTCTTCCTCATACTCCACAACCTTGGCCTTCAAGGCAAGATTAACACCATTGCTCATTCCAAGAGCACGAGCACGGGCATCTTTGGCATTCTTGGCAACAACCTTGAAGGCGGACATCTCTTACATAACTTCATTGGAGGTCATGAGATGGTAGTTGTGTCTTCCTTGGAGACTCTTCAAGTCGGTGGGCTTGAAGGGCATGAGTGAACTCACATACTTCCTTTTTATCCAAGCATCATCCACGTGAGAGACACCGATATTTCTAAAGGCGGTGGCAGTGGATTTGAGTCTTCGGTACATGTCTTCATGGTCCTCACCATCCTTCATATAGAAGCCTTCGGCTTCATTTCTCAAAGCAGCATATCTATTTCTTCTCATGCTCTCATTTCCAACAAACAAGTCAATGAGAGCATCCCAAGCTTCCTTGGCTGTGTTGAGGTGCTCAATGTGAGGGAAATCTTCTGGCCCCACACCAAGTTGAATCATGTGCAAAGCGGTGGCATTGAGTTGACTATTGACCACTTCTCTTCTTATCAAGTTGGTTGGATCCCCAATTTTGAGTCCTTCTTCAATAATATTCCATAAATCAATGCAGGAGCTGCGCACATGAGATTTTATCAAAACTTTCCATTGAGCAAAAGAATGTGCAGCTAGCATAGGTGGGTCACCTCTATTATTTATATGAGGATGAGGGATCGGAGGGTCGGGAGAGTACCAACCGGGAACCGAATGGTACTCTTCCTTCCCATCGCCCTTTTTGGTGGAGGAGTTAGTGGTATTATGTTCATCCCCCACTTCTACAACCATTGGTTTAGCCGAAGCGTTCACCTTCGGAATCGGAGGAGGTTCCTCTTGAGAGGGAGGTGGTGAGGTTGTATTTTCCTTAACAAGTTGCTCAACTAGTTGACGCAACTGTTGGATTTCGTTGCCCAAGGAGGAGCTCAAGCTTGTTTCGAAATTCTTGAGATCCACCATGGTCACCGAGGTACTAGCCTCACCCCCTCCTTCTTCCTCCGGGTTACCCATACAATCTTAGGCGGTTAAGCCCGAATAAAGAGTCGAGGCTCTGATACCAATTGAAAAGGATCGTATGGGCACCTAGAGGGGCGTGTGAATAGGTGGTACTTCAAATTTTACTCTTTTTCAGTTTAGGGTTGACACAAAGGTAAATTTTCTAGATATGCAACTAAGGTGAATTTACCTATATGTCACACTAGTACAACTAACTAGGCAAGAGCAAGAAATAAGTCAAGTGCGGTAAAGGATAGAGGTAACCAAAATGGAGTACGCAGAGACACATGAATGATTTCCCGTTGTTCCTTTCTTTTGAGGGGAAGTACGTCTGCGTTTGGAGAGGGGGTGGTTTCAAACCACCAATGCCACAAAAGGCCTCCCTTGTTCTCCAGTGAACCTCACCCCAAAGGGATCGATTTACTCTTCCACTATATCAATAACCTTCGAGGTGGAAACTGGCACCTTTACAACAAGTTCAAGGCACACATCCATAACTGAATTGGAGGCTCCCGAATCCAAGCTAGCTATCACAACAATCAAAGACAAGCTAGTAAGAACCAAATCAAGGCCTAGGGTTTACAATGAAACCCTAGAGCAAGGGGCCCTCAAGGGAATGAGGGGAAAATGAAGATCTCTTTAGGTGAAGATGTAGATCAAGGCCTCCTCCTTCGATTCTCCAAAGATGAAGGACTTTGGGTGGTTGGAGAGGGAGATCTTGTTGATTTGGTGGCTCAGCTTTAGGTTTCTTGAGGTTGTGGAACGAGCAGATTCCAAAGGTAGAAGAAGGGGCCTATATAGGCCCCCTGGAAATGTAGTCGTTGGTGCCACTTAACCCAGAGTGTCCGGCAGGAACACCCCAGACACTCCGGCCTCCACACACCGGACACTCCGGCCTAGCTAGGGCACCTGAAGGGAAACTTGCTGCTGGAGAAAAACCCTTGGTCGGACATTGCGGCCAATCCACCCCGGACACTCTAGCCAGCCAATATTCTTCAAACAATCTGGCTGGTGTTCAGGTAGTGTTCGATGTGGCAAACAGAATGGCACCAGCCCCTTGGCAAAAACACGAGGGATCCTAGGGCTAGACAGTCTAGCTGGTGTTGGCCAGACATTCCGGTTGGACCGGATACTCCTACCTATATCAGCTGAACATTCCGGTAGAAGCTTGTTCTGCACATAACAAAAGGCCTGGAAACCTCTTTTCCCTTTGAGGGACCAACAACATAACTATGCCCTACACATGATTAGAATATCCTAGTGTTGTCAACAAACATAAAAACACTTCTAGGGTAAAATTTTCCTTTCAGAGGGGCACGGACGTAGGTGCCTATACGATCATTTTAATTGGTATTAGAGCCTCGGCTCTTAGTTTGGGCTTTATTGTCTAAGAGAGTATGGGTAATGATGGGAAAGATGGGGGCACGACAAGTGCTTCGGTCACCATCACAACAACATGATCGTGTGCCCTGGCGCTTATAAATGCCGAGGAACACACTTAGTTGTCGTGCTCGCGCTGGCGTGGCAAAAAACTGCTAGGGATAACTACGTCGGGAAAAGTTTTTAGGGGGCGGTTTTTTAGCTCAACACAACATTATACACCGAGCTAGAGCTACCACGGCACCACTAATGATTCGCCTCGGTACCAAAATACACGGTGAATCCATTACTACCGTGAAACATACCAACTATTTCACCTTGTTCGGTACACTTTTCAACGACACAAACGTTAATTACGATTAGTAAAAAAATAAAATATTTGGTTGTGTTTTCCTTTTTGATGGTCGTGTAAATTCGACTCATATGTTAGCTTATATTAAGATATAAAATTTCATTGATAAAAATAATATTACATTAAGTGGAATACATATTATTTCCTACAGATCTAATAAAAGAAAAACAAAATAGAATTATGAGATTTTGGGATCTCTTCCTACATATCTATTCCATCCATTAGGGATCGTGGGTGGATCATACGACAACCATACTATGATGGTCTCCTTAACATGTTGCTCGTCTGTTCATTACTAGATTTAGGGGTGCGCCTTGGCGCACGACCCCATGACTCTCGTATCGGTTTTTTCTTGTATAACACTAATATAAAATAGCTGGAAATCGATAATATGATTATGAATTTTATAAAATTAAAGTAATATCCCCGCCTTTCACACCGAAAATCGTCTTATAAGCACTATTATGAGTACTTGTCTGCTATGCAGATGCAAAGGAGATAGCTTATAATAATGATCATCTCGTTCTTGTAAAATTCCCAGGAGACATTCATTAAAGGCTTCCTTCTTGAACCTTTTGTATGTTTTTTGGCATGATTTCATGCATGTAGTTTCTTGAATTGCTACATAGTTCTCGGCTAGTGAAATATATGGGTCAAAACTTTGTTAGAGTGTTGGAACTAAAAATGCTAAGGTTCCTGGTGACAACAATTTTTTATGTTTGGTTTAGAAGATGCAGGTCATCCAACATTGTGTTGGGCATGCGTTGAATGATTTTAGATGAGATCCATGGTTTACACATGAAAGAGAGGAAGGTAAATGTGAAAGTTTCCAAGAGGGAGTGAGTATGTAGACATCAATATAGAACCAAAATGAACACACAGCCTATAGAAGGACATAGTGAATAATTTAGATTAGCATGACGGAGGATAAAGATGAAGTAAACAGCTATGTGATAGACCAGGAAAGCACCTTCAGAGTAAACGAGTGAATTGTATTACTTTTCCTTCTTCGCAGGCATCGTCTTCTTGGGTGGACGATCGGCTCCAGAGGGTGGATCAGACACATTGGCTGACACGTTCTGTGCAAGTATAAGAAATACATCGTACTGTTAATCAAGATAGCACATGTACATTTGACTATAAGAAAAATAACATGACAACAATGAGCTACCTCTTAGCATCATGGTTATTTGAGTCATCAACTTTTGCCTCAGAATCCTGTAAAAATATGGTACTCCTTAGCTAGTCAACAATATTTGTAGTACCTCTTTTGATTCTCCTACTTCAGCGATAGGTAAAACATAAGATCTCTAGTTTCTTTGTTTTTTGTGAACGAGAAAAAAGAAGGAAACAAAAGAATAACGCATATCATATCGGCATTCAAATGTTCAGCATTAGATGTAAATTGAACCCTAGGAATTAGAATTGTAGATCCTATTACTTGCAGTTGATATTCATGTTTCTATGTGAACTAAACAAGTTCAGCAAGAGAGCGGCACCAAAAGAAAGCAGAAAATACAAGTCCAGCAAGAGAGCGACACAGATAGCTACGGAGGGGTCAGGAACACCGGTGGGCGCAGGGCAGTGTATTGAAAGAAATCCCTGACCGAGGCACCGGCCGGAGGACCACCGCCAATCGAGCTCTAGAAGCCTCTTGTGAAGCTGCACTTGGAAAATAGATCGATCTGGGAGCTAGACCAGATATACCATAGCATAAAATAGAAAAAAATAACTAATGTTGGGAGAGAAATGAGTCACGATTCAGTTGTGAGCTCAAAATAAATTGTCAGAGAGGCATTCTTAGCATTATTCTCAAGAGCATTGTTAAGAATGGCATCGACGGTATCACCAGCAAGATGTTTCTCACTGAGTAAGAAAGGGAAATTCAGTCCATGTCAAAAAGGGTGTCAAACAGGAGTGGTTAAATTGCATTAAAACTAAGGAAGTGAATCCAAGAAATAATTTATTTATAGATTTATTATCTATTTACTATGTATGTCTATGTTCCGTTTGGAATACAGAAGCTAGACAATGTCTATATAAATGCTCGATTCTTTGAAGAATCAATAGAAACCCAAAGGGAACACAACTGATAGAACTAAAAGACTGTAAAACAAATAAGTTACGTTGATGATGGTTTAGCTATGCAACATACGTACCTAATATTACTTTTGCTTTCTCGTGAAGAAAGACATCACAGGGGCAGACATGGAAGGGCAAACCTAATTTGGAAATAACATAGGCACTAGGTGGGAAGGCGTGCTTCGCTGCACCGCCTTTAGTGAGTTTTAGCACTCTGTGATAGATTATGTTGATGGTTGTAACCTGAAATTCAATCACCAAGAATACATCATGCAACATTTATATGGACCCTTTTTAGACAAAATAGTAGTCGGGTGGTCTAATGCAAATCAAGAATAAGAAGCATATGTTTACCAAAAAGAAAGAAAATAGAGAGGCCATTCGCTTCTCCTTAAACAATACATATAGTAATATTAGGTAGGATTTTAGTCAAGCACCTTATAAGCACAAATAAAAACGAATATGCATAAATAAAGATGAGATTTAATTTCCAGGGGTCTTCCACATTTACCTCGGCCTTGAGAAGGCACGAGTGTTCCTTTGAGAGAGAAGAAGCACAACGGGGATGCACAGGTCGGGTGGAGCTCCACCAGCCTCTCCTCTAGGGGGACAACACAATGTGTGGCCTGCTACTCTCTACTACATCAGCCGTCGGACCATGGCGTCTGGCTCCTCCATGCACCGCCTCCTCTTCTCACATGTCAACCACCCGCCCATGGGTGCTACTTTTGCTCAGTCAGTGAGGCATCTACTGCTGTGAGAATGACATACTGCTCCTACCGGTGAGGGAGGCATGGCAGAGGAGATGGTGGCTGAGCCGACCATGATGGAGAGAGAGGAGTAGAACAAGGGGAAGGGGCACAACAGGGAGGCAGGAGGCGGAGAGGGGCGAGCTAGACCTCGTGCAGGAGAGGATTAGGGCGCCGGTAGCGCGAGGGTTGGGAGGAGGAGGAAGAGGGGAAGACATGGGTGTGAATTGGCGAATCGGGATATTTTCCAACCATGTGGGAATTTGACCAATGGGCAACATAACATATTTGCACCAGATTTTCTATCCTTTATAGTCATTTACATGTGGGCCACATGAATAGTAGTCAGAAAACGAAATTGTGTGGGGCTTTGACAAATGGACACCGAACATATTTATACCAGATTTTCTATTTTTATAGTCATTTACAGGTGGACCACATGAATAATAGTCATAAAACAAAATCGTGTGGGGCTTTGACCAATGGGCAACCGAACATATTTGCACCAGATTTTTTACCTTTTATAGTCATTTACAGGTGGGCCACATGAATAGTAGTCAGAAAATGAACGCTCAAGATCTGCTAGCTGGCACGATCAGATGGCCGAAAATACTTGATTTTTGTGGTGAGTCCTAGTACCCTCACCAATTATATCTTTAGATCCTTGTGGCATGCACTGATGACCTCATTGACGATCTGACCGCCATTATCGTTGCGGCATGCACTGATGACCTCGCCTAAGATCCGGTCCCTTCCCTCGGTGAGTATGTTCTGGATGGCCTGCTGGTCGTGAATCTACAAGAGAAATGAATGCTAGATTAGAAAAAGTGAACGAAAAAATTAGGAAAATGCAATTTGAAGATGGGATAGCGAACATGTACATGAGTGGTGGAGGACTTTGACGCAGGACCGACCGACTACCACTTGGGAATATCTATGTTTGGAGTGGACAAAGGGAGTGCCTTACAGAGGGAAAGCCTGCTGAGATCTAGGATTCGAAGTGGAAAGAAGGAGAGCCTGAGATTTAGGGTTAGGAGTGGAGGAAGTTCGGCAACGTAGGGAGGCTAAAGGGCAAGTGTGTTATCTGTAATCTAGGTAGATGTGTATAGGGTTGGTTTTATGGGCCACGAAGTAACTGAGGATCTATGGGCCTCTGTTTCTTAAATCCCTATAGTGGTAAATCGGTACAAAACAAAGAACAACATGAACATTTCACATATCTATAAGTAGTATATTGTCTTAATAATTCTTGGGTACTCCCTCCGATCCAGTTTAACATGCACACAAGGAGGGAGTAATTAACAAATGTGGCGGTAAAAGATTTTCTTAATTATTTACAAAACGAAGAACACAACATGAAACACTTCACACACCTTAACTACCTACCTTAATAGTTCAATACAATCAATACAGCAAATAGCAGTAATTAAACACTTCACACATCTTAACTACTATCTTAATTATTCGATACAATCATTACAAAAATCAACAGGAAACACTTCACACATCTTAATTATCGAGTACAATCCATGTGAAGAACAATAGGATATAATCACATCAATCATCTTTAGCCATGGCCTCTAGCTTCTCCTGGATCGACGCGAGCACATTAGATAAAGCCAAGAACGACGATTTAATTGTGTTTACCCTGTCTCGCTCATCTTGTCGTTCTTCTTCCAGACGCTTCTGAAATTCTTGGTCATACATTACGAATTTCTTGTGTTGGGCAAGGCTCCACATCGCAAGCAATGCACACGAAAGCTAAGGCGAGTGCAAATCATCAATCCATTCAACTATCCTGCACTTAGGTGATTTATAATGATACCCCATGAGTGTGCAGTGGTGTCCACGCCTTCTTATACCACGAGCCAACACGTGAATAGCCCATGCTCGCACTTCCGCCACGTCTCGTCGATGCCATTCTAGTGCTCATTGTGGATCCACCTAGGCACTTTGCCCTCCTGAGAAGAAAAGCCCCAATTGTTCCTGACCAAGATCGAAAAATCGAACAGTAATATTTGTCGATGAAAAAACCAACATCTAGAGGGTAACATACGATGCTACCGCTGCGCTCAGCCACATTATTGATCGACATCATCATGTTTTGTCACCAACACCATCAGCGCCACCAATACAGTCGATGCACCCACCAATGGATTCGAACTTCCACCGTGCGAGGTTGATACGGTGTAGAGAGAATGATGAGTGGCCCGGGACGCATGTGTGAGTGTTGTTGGACGGTGATAAGTAGGGAAACAACTCCTCATGGTGGGACACACATGTTAGCGACATGGGCTTGACCAGTCGTCGCAACGAAGATGACAATTATCCAGTGTAGACCCACGTATAACATCATGCACCTAGCATGGTACACAAAATAACGCCTTTGTTCTTCTAGCGTGGCATTACCGAGTGTCGTGTTTGCGTGCCACCTATCGTGGCACCCGAAAGTGTCGGCATCATGTGTACCACGGCATATATGAGGTCGCCAGCTTAGTTAGCCACCGAGGAAAGCACATCCACCGGTTAACTGACTTTTCAAGGTACTTTTTGCTTGTGCTGCCCCAAAAAAGTGTTGCGCACGGGGGTATAGTGCATGGAGGATCTCAAGAGCTTGGAAACATCCTTGAGTACCACCATGGCGACTCAAATACAAGAAATGTGTGAAATGACAGTGCAACTCATGCTAGCCAATAAAACCCCACCTTCTCCTTCTCCATAGGATCCCACTTCTACTCCAAGGGATAAAGCTTTGGCTAAATCCAATGAGGAGAAGTTGGGGGATGAAAATAATGATAATAGTTCCTTGCCCAAAAGGGCATATGGGAAGGATGGGTATCATGGTGTTCCTCATTGGTACTCACCTGACCCACCTATCCCTCATCCTCATATAAATAATAGAGGTGATCCACCTAAGCTGGATGCATCTTATTTTACTCAATGGCTATTTCAAATGAGATCTCATGTGTGCAACTCTTCAATTGAGCTATGGAGAATTATTAAGGTCAGATTCAAGGCACTGGATCCAAGCAACTTAACAAGAAGAGAGGTGGTTGATAGCTAGCTCAATGCTACCGCTTTGCACATGATCCAACTTGTTGTGGGGCCCAAGGACATGCCTCATATTCAACACTTCACCACCGCCAATGAAGCATGGAATGATCTATCTGATTTATTTGTTGGAAATGAGAGCATGAAAATAAACCAATATGATGCTTTGAGCAATCAAGCTGAGGTTTTCTTTATGATGGATGGTGAAGACCATGAAGACATGTACCGAAGGCTCTAGGTAGTTGCCACTACCTTTATAGATCATGGTGCCTCATACATGGATGATGCCTGGATAAAGAGGAAGCATGTTAGTGCTCTCATGGCCTTTAAACCTACCGATTTGAAGAGTCTCCCAGAATGATGCAACTACCATCACATGACCTCCAACAAAATTATGCAAGACATGGCTGCCTTCAAGGTTTCTGCCAAGAATGTTGAAGATGCTCGGGCTCGTGCCATAGGGATGCTTAAGGGAGCGAACCTTGCATTGAAGGCCAATGTGGTGGGGCATGACGAAGTGGGAGGAAGTAATGAGGTTAAAGCTTTGAGTTGTTTCAAGGAAGTCAAACTTGCACACAGTGAGTATATGGCATTCTATGCAAAAAAAAACTTTTGGAAAGACCCAACCAAGGATCGAAGAATTAACTCAAGTGGTAGAAAGGAGAATGGTCCCAGATTGAGATCATGTTACAATTGTGGAGACAATTTTCACTTTATTGCTGAATGCCCATATGAGAAGAGAGAAGAGTATGGGGGTAAACTTATTTCCAAGGACAAGTCAAAGATTACTCGTAAGAAGCCTTTCATTTAAAAGAACACCAAAAATAAGAAGCCATCAAGAAGAGATTGCCTGGTAAGTTTATTCGTGGACCGCGGAGGAACATTCTATGTTCTGCAAACGGTTTGCAGAACTGAAGTTGAGTGTGTTCGATTATTTTACCTAAAAAACTAAAAAACGACTAGTACCATATTATTTTGGTTATGATCACTTTTTTTATGTTTGTTCTGATCGATGTCAGCTACTCTGTTTATGTAGGTGTGCCTACAGTCAAGAAAATACAGACAGTATACTAGATGCGGCGCACGGAGTGAAGAGAGCTTAAAACCTCTGGAATTCTTACACCATGACTGTAAAGACAATACTCCACAACAATCAATGGGAAAAAGAATTTCATTCTATTCTAGATATGTCTATGGAAAAGCAAAGCTTCATTATGAAATACAGTCCCCTCTGAATTTCATGGTGAGCACGAGTGTGACAGTGAAATGGAAACATGACAAAAGCATAATAAGATGCCTACCTATGCCTTTAGGGCATGGGCAAAACTTGACCTGGCGTGCTTCTGCTGCAGTGGGAATCTCTCACACTGACACAGGCAGCACCCAAGGAATCCACAGAGGCGCAGAGCCGTGTCCATCCATATCTTGGTGAGAACAGGTTGAAGAAGATACAGTAGAACTCATCAGTTAGTTGGAGATAGATTGGGTGGCTGCACTGACGGTGTGAGATGAACACGTACCAGCTGCAGCTCCACTAGACACTAACCCCTCTCCGTCTCCGGCCTGCGCTGCTAGATCGCCACATTCCAGTGTGTGTATCTAGTTGCCATCCAAGAAAGTTGTGTTCAAGCTATTGGACGGGGGTGCCCAAGAGAAGAAGGTAAAGTACCGTATGCAGATGATATTCCACTTCCTTTTTATCCCTCTCTTACAATTCACTGCCGTGTTTCTTTCATGGACTTCAATTATCTTGCTCTGTCTTTTTCAGGACATGCAGCTTCATGCAGAGGAGAAAACTGGGAACAGCTGAAGGTACTGTCTAGAGAGAACACTTTTTTTTTCTTTATATGAAAGGGATTTCTCCCCGATTTCATTAATGAAACCACTCTAGAGGTTCAACAGCATAAAAGTAAGGAAGCCAACCACAACACGAAGCTAACATTTTTTTTAGAGCCTAGCTATTAGAGGACCCTACGCATGAGCTTACTGAAGTTTTTGAGCACAGATAGACCACTGTACCTCAGCAAGTTGTTGATCTTGCTATCATCAGCGCCAGAAGCAGCTGGGGAGGGGGAGGGAGACTACATACGCATCATCTCGCTGCAATCCTCATCCCCAGTGGCGTGCATCCCTGCGATCTAGACAAAACTTCGGCCGCCACCCCATGACTTCTCTGGGTCCTCGACGGAGAGCCTTATGTCCCCTCTCCTTCTGCGTTCCAGCCCTGTCACCAACAAAGCGACATAAGTAATGTACAATGGAAATTGGATTACGGGGAGAAATCCTTTGGAAACAAGCTTTGTTCCGGGCTTTGCCAAATTGCCCAGAAAGCAGCCGCTATACCAACAGCCATAAGTCTTTTCTGATATCCCGAAAAACAAGCCAAAAACCTCACACACTGAAAGCACACTGTATCAGACTCCCAATGTATCTAGACACAGAGCACTCAAAGTATAGATGATCAATTGATTCATCTGCTGGGTAAAACAAACACTTCTATCACAGCTTCCACCTCTGTGAAGCAAAGTATCTCTTGTCAGGACACTTCAATTAGAAACCAGCCAAGAGAAAACTTTGACCTTAGGTGGTGGAACTTTCATTTTGCAAAGCAGATTATTATCACATAGTGGTAAATGTGCATGTGGGCATAGGATGTTCTAACACGAAACCCTTTCGTTTAGATTTGGAATCCAAATAAGAGTCACTTTCATCGGTAAGTTTACCCCACTAATCAATCTATTCAAAGATGTATACATCTCCAAATAAGGTCCCCCACAAATGTCAAAAAAAAAAAAATAAGGTCCCCCACAAACCCTCCTAAACTGTAACACTCCCAGTCCCCCATAGATCGCAGAGAGGACTGTGATATTCTGAGAAGTGGAGATAGCATAGAGCCGATCAAATTTTGCAGCTAAAATATAATCACCCGGCCATTTATCTTCCCAAGATCTGGTATTTTTCCCATTACCAATTACCATTTTTCTCTGCAGAAGATGTAAAAGATCTTTTTGATATCCATCAAGCCATTCATATCAGAAGAAATCAACAACAAACACCTCCAACCATTGCTTACTTCTGCTCCAGAATCCAGAATCGAGCAGAAGCAGCTAATTCAAAACTATGCTCGTTACAAATAACTTGTTTTTTCTGCACAATGCCATCCCGTCACATGCGTCACCAATTACATAACTGTCTGCCTATTCTGCAAAAAGCTTTGTGCTATAGTGGAGAAAAAAAATGATTGGAGCGGACAAGTTAGAAAATTAACTCAAAGTAGGTAACAACCTGAGTCTGATTTGAATATTTATAGGCATCTTCAACACTAATTTGAACTGTTGCCAACTTCCACAGGACCTAACTTGGTTTATTATAGTTTTCGAAGAGTGTTGCATTAGCTAACTCAATTTTCTATGTGGCTCACACGATTCATAAAATCTGTGAAGTAGTGTTATTTCGAGCCCAGAAGATCTTTCATACATCCTAGATACTTTGGCTTATCTAGCACATTACTTTGCTGCGGTCTATCTGAGAAATTTTCATTTGTGTGCAGAAGAGCAATGGCCAACGAGGACCAAGACAATTTGAGGCTGTCAAAAGAATTAGTAGAAAGCTTGTCGGAAAGAAAAGTATGACCAGAACTTGGGAAGTGCGGAAGCCGGAAAGAGTTGGAATACCACTAGTTCTGGCAATAGGGATCAAAAGAAGTACAAGCAAAAATGAGGGGAATCGAGCGAACTAAACTAGTGGAAACGAAAGCAAAGAAATGGATGCCCTACCTGCCAGTGCCATCAGCTATACAGAATCAACAAACACTGAACTGGAGACTGGAAAAATTATGTACCTGCAGAACATGCCAAGTGTTAAGAGCAAATTCAAATTATGGACCAGCGCAAGTCATAGACTCATCAGTTGTAGATAGTGCAATAGTGGCCGAACAAATGATGGAACTAAGACGATGGGACGAATTAACAAGAACAGCACGAATGAAGAGGAAAGCACAAATTCAACTCAAGAGGAGCAGAAAACGTGCTAGAACCAATAGCAAGGAAATAAGCAAACAAAATAATTCCAACACCAGTAAGATATGGAACTTTGGGGGGCCAACATGCATCTGCCAACACTGCCATGCACTTATGTGGCATGGAGAAAGAATACAATCCTATGGAATTAGAAAGCCAACCTTCGGAATTTGCTGCAAGAGAGGAGAGGTTACCTTGCCACCTTTGAAAGAACCGCCACCATACCTTACGAGTTTATTGACAAGAGATGGAGGAAAAAGATCAACAAACTACCGAAAGAACATTAGGTCTTACAACTCCATGTTTTCATTCACATCAATGGGAGGAACTCTAGATAAAAAAATAAACAAAGGGCGTGGACCTTATGTTTTCCGACTAAATGGCCAGAACCGTCACCAGATAGGAACCCTGCTACCTAAAGAAGGAAATAAGCCTCGTTTTCAGCAGCTGTATATCTATGACACGAAGAATGAGATCAAGAATAGGGTACAAGCATCAAGATCTGGTGAACGAAATGCCTCATTAGATGAAACTATTGTCAGTGGCCTACTAACCATGCTCGACGAGAATAACACACTGGCACAATCATTCCGAATGGCAAGAGATAGATTTAAAGAAGATGACTTCAACGACTTTACTCTACGTTTACTTGGCAATAGGGATCAAGATGGGAGGCAAGACAACATGCCATCAACATCAGAAGTTGCTGCGTTGATAGTCAAAGATCCAACCCAAAAACATTATGGGCGTGACATTGTTCTTGAGTACAAAGATATGAAACCTATAAGGATATCAGAAATCCATCCAAAATTCATGGCCATGCAATATCCATTGCTCTTCCCATATGGAGAAGATGGTTTCAGACTTGGAATCAAATACAACAAAACAAAAGGTGCAAGTAACAAGAAATACATCACCATGCTGGAATATTATGCATATCGCCTCCAACAACGCCCGGGTCAGTCAATGTTGCTGCTAACATGTGGAAACCTATCAATGCAGTTCGTAGTAGATATATATACATGCATAGAACAGTGTAGGCTCAAATGGATTAGAACACATCAAGGAAGTTTAAGAACGGAACTTTATGATGGACTACAGGATGCGTTCAGAAAAGGAGACACACGGACAGAGCAAGTAGGGAGGAGAATAGTACTCCCAGCAAGTTTCACAGGAAGTCCTCGAAACAAAGAGCAGAACTACCAAGATGCGATGGCAATATGCCGTTGGGCTGGACCTCCTGACTTGTTTGTAACATTCACATGCAACCCTAATTGGCCAGAGATTCATTTGATGCTAGATGACACCGGGAACCAGAAACCAGCAGAACGCTCTGATATTGTAGTTCGAGTGTTCATGATAAAACTGAAGGAGCTAATACACGATATTAAGTGGAAACAACATTTTGGAAAGACTAAAGCAAGTAAGTATTAACAAATTATCACTTATCAGTAATAGATGCTTGCACTTTTTTATTACTGGTCATTTACTAACACACTGAAATAAAGTGCAGTTATTTTCACAATAGAATTCCAGAAGAGAGGACTCCCACATGCCCATATACTAATATTCCTTGACGAAAAAGAGAAAGGAAAGTGTCTCATGCCCTCACAAACTGATGACATTATATGCGCTGAAATCCCGGACAAGGACAAAGATCCAGAAACATATGAAGCTGTCAAGAATTTTATGATTCATGGACCATGTGGAGAGGCAAACCCAAAGTCACCCTGCATGGAAAAACATATGTGCACTAAGTACTTTCCAAAAGGATTCTGTGATGAGACGACTGTTGATGAAGACAACTTTACAATATACAGGAGACGAGATGATGGCCGACAAATAGATAAGGGAGGAGTCAAGTTGAACAATAGATTTGTTGTACCATACAACAAAGATCTCCTGGTAAAATTCCAAGCACACATAAATGTGGAGTGCTGTAACCGATATAGGTCAATCAAATACCTCTTTAAGGATATCAATGAAGGAGATGACCAAGTAACAGCACTGGTTCAAGAAACAGACCAAACAAAAAATAATGATGAGATTAAAATGTACCTAAGATGCAGATACATAACGGCAACTGAAGCATGCTGGCGAATATTCAAGTTTCCTCTACAGTACCAGGAACCATCTGTTGAGAGGCTATTGTTCCACCAGGAGAACAAGCAACGAGTAATTTTTCCTGACTCAACAAACCTAGACGAAATAATACGGCGCCCAAGATCACGTGTCACTATGTTTACCGAGTGGATGGAGACAAACAAAAAGCATGAAGATGCGAGAGAATTAACGTATTTGGAGTTTCCTACAAAATGGACATGGTATCAGAAGATAAAGAAGTGGAGGAGGCGAAGAGGAGGAAAGAAAATTGGGAGGATCTACAATGCTTATCCTGCAAGTGGTGAAAGGTACTATCTTAGAGTTCTCCTCAATACCGTGAAGGGTTGCATGACATTTGAAGACATCAGGACTGTTAATGGAATCGTGCACTCATCATACAAATCAGCATGCCATGCGTTAGGATTTCTGAAGGATGACAATGAGTGGATTGAGTGCATCAAGGAAGCATCCAGTTGGGCATCTGGGGTGCAACTACGCCAATTGTTTGCAACTATTCTGTGCTACTGTGAGGTTACTGACCCAAGGATGTTATGGGAATCCAACTGGGAGGCACTCTCTAAAGACATACAGCATACATCAAGCTGGATCGTAAGCTTTGCAATCCCGTCTACTCCTTCACACAACAGAGAATGTACTTTAATAGAAATTGAAAAGCAAATGGGACAAGCTGGAAAATCACTAAAGGAATACCCTGGAATAGAGCTACCTAATATGCCCGAGTTGAATGAAATTGGGAACAAGCTTATATATGAAGAGCTTAACTATGATAAAGACGGATTGAAGGCTGAGCATGTGCAAATAATGAACACTCTAAATATAGAACAGAAGAAGGCCTTCGACACAATAATAGAATCAGCGGAACAATCATTAGGGAGAATAATATTTGTGGATGGCTATGGTGGGACAGGTAAGACATACCTTTGGAAAGCTATCACAACAAGGCTAAGATCGGAAGGAAAAATCGTACTTGCAGTTGCATCTTGTGGCATCGCAGCGCTTCTGCTTCAAGGAGGAAGAACAGCACACTCAACATTCAATATTCCAATCAATCTAACAGATCAATCTACATGCTACATCAAACAAGGTTCACACATGGCTGAGCTATTAATGAAGACATCATTAATACTGTGGGACGAGGCTCCAATGGCAAATAAAAAATGCTTTGAGGCACTTGACAAGAGCCTAAGAGATGTGCTCAGGTTCACAAATGAGAATAGTTGCAACAAGCCCTTTGGCGGCATGACAGTTGTTCTAGGAGGGGACTTCCGACAAATCCTCCCTATTGTGCCAAGAGGACGAAGGGAGCAAACTATAAGTGCATCAATAAAATGTTCATACCTCTGGCAACATTTTGAGGTATTCAATCTGACAAAAAATATGCGGCTCAATTCTCTGACCAATGATCAAGTAGAGCAGCAGAAGACTGCAGAATTTGCAGACTGGATACTACAAATCGGCAATGGAGACACATTTTTATTAGATGAAAAGGAATACATAAGTATCCCCAGTGACCTGCTGCTACAAAACAGAGATGACTCAAAAAGAAAAATCATCGAAAGTACCTATCCTGACCTGCAAGACAATCTCTACACACAGAAATTCCTAGAAGAAAGGGCAATATTGTGTCCGTTAAACGAAAGTGTCAATGAGATCAATGAGTATATTATGGGTCAAATCCAAGGTGACATGGTGACATACCTGAGTAGTGACAGTGTGAGCAAATCAATGTCTTACAGCCATGAAATTGAATTATTGTACAATACAGAGTTTTTAAACAGCTTAAAGCACCCAGGATTCCCAAACCACCAACTTAAGCTCAAGGTGGGTCTTCCAGTGATGCTTCTTAGCAACATCAACCAAAGTGCAGGGCTATGCAATGGTACTAGAATGACAATCACAAAGCTCGGAGAAAAAGTCATCGAAGTGCAGATCATAACTGGAGCACACATCGGTGACAAGGTATGCATCCCTCAGATCATCATGTCACCATTCGAGGCTAAATGGCCATTCGTGCTAAAGAGAAAGCAATACCCTCTGTCTGTGTGTTTCGCGATGACAATCAACAAGAGCCAGGGACAATCTTTGAATAAGGTCGGCCTCTACTTGCCCAGGCAAGTTTTCGCCCATGGGCAACTCTATGTGGCAGTATCCAGAGTAACCAACAGGCAAGGCCTGAAGATCCTGATCGCCGACGAGGAAGAACATGCAAGCAAAGGATTGGCGAAAAACATAGTGTATAAGGAGATCTTATAAATGGCTTCCTAGCAGTGTAGTACTGTTCTTGATGTAGTAAACCCTTGATGTAGTAAATAAAATCATGTCAAAATTGGCCGTGCTGCTGTTCCGGCCATTAATAAGCTAGTGTCTAGAGTACTGTTGCAGAGCAACTGATGCCGAGACTCTCAACTGAGAATTTGTGCTTTGGTATCATCATCTATTTGCTCAGATGAATATTGCCGTCTCCTCGCCCGGACTAAATTACGGCAACAAATCGTGGCTGCGTCCAAACGTGCTAGAACAGCTTAAAATGGCCCGTTGGAGCAGAGCAGAGCAGGGTGGTGGTTCTTACCGACGCGTTGAAGTTGATTCGCCCAAACCAGTGGGCACTGTGAGCTGTAACCGTGATGGCGGCGGCGAGTTCCAGTGAGCGGCGCCGATGCTGATGAAGACGGCGGCGACGGCTCCACACAAGAGGGGGCAAATTTGGGGGAGGCGGTGGCGGAGTGCATTACGCAATCAGTAAAGAACCAGCACCCTTTCCCCATGCTTTTAGGGATGTGCTAAAGGAAGAACTCACACCTTTGAACCATATAATCGTGCACGTGCATTGCACGTGTTGACTAACACAAAAAACATAATTATACATAATGACTAAAAGCATTTTAGTTCATTAGCTGTTACATACAAAATACTTGAGTACCTATTTGTCGGCACATAGAATGAACTTACGGCTGACAATAAGGCTGTAAACATGACATATCATACACAAAAATTGGAATATAATGTAACATACGTAACATGTATGGAGAGGCAAGCGTTTTATTCGAAGAGGTAGAGAAATTTGATAGTTAACAAGTAAAACACTTCCATTGTGAATAGACTCTCTTTTCTATAAAAAAATACTTGTTACTATATGGATTACATGACCATAGAGAGAATTATAGGATTTCAGTCGGATCACATCTCACAAAACAAACTGGAGCAGACCTCATTAACATGTTTAACTACAGGGGGACAACTAAGGTCGAACCTTGTGTCGTAGCAAACTGTTTGGCATCTTCTGTCTGATGTCATAATCTCTCAGTGCCTGAAGACTCGTCACAGCAACTGTTGCAGCCGCACAACAGATTTTGAACCCAAAATGAATCTTAAAATACAGGAACAGAAAAATTGAGGGAAATTACCTTCAGGAAGCGCCATCACCGGAGGGTGCAGCAGAGCTGCCCTTATCAAGCGACCTATAATTCAATACTACATGAATTTTCAATTTGTGGACAAAATAATACTGAAATCGAGTGTTTTTTCGTTTGAGATATTGCAATTGAACAGAGATAGGATTCCAAATAATATTGTACGTCAACTGAATCAAGGTAGGAAATAATTCATAAAGGCTGATAATTAGTTCTCTCAAGCAATGGAAACATTCAGTAATCAGCAAAATGATTGTATTTATCAAACACAAACAGAAAAAGGCCAAAGTCCAATGTTCTCATATGAGAGACTGTTGAAATAAAAATCTGCTCAGCAGAAAATTGCAAGGGATATTTATCAATTTTCCACTTCCCTCAAACCTACACTTGTCAAACTTTGGATTCCAAGCTCAGAAGTATTGTTATGGACAAGAGTACAAGGATGAAGCCGTCTGGAATTCTTTTGATATACCACACCATGTGTGTAAAAGAATTAAACTCTGTATGAACCATTATCACCCACTATTCCAGGTCCTTTTTCTTATGCCCAGTAATCAGCGATGACATGAGATTGTGTGCTAACAGTATGGACACAATGCAAATAAAGAGAGCAAATAAATGAAGTTTGTTGCCCAACTCTTACCTTTAATCGTTTATCCAGTTTGCAAGAATTAAGGCGTAAGACAAATATAAGGCTTTGGTAGTAACTGAAGCCATCGTGCAAATTAGATTGACGGACTTTCAAAGTAGCCCTTCTAACAATCAACTTGCCTGTTCGCAACTATCAATTTCCATATCAGAACGCATAAGCAATCGCCATGGCAACTATCAATTTCCATATCACTTATAGGTAAACGAATCATTTTTATAGAAACGTGCAAGACAATGGTTGGCTGGTTTGTTAGTGATTATCAGCATATATCCATACAATATAATGGTCATGCAACGGAGCATGAGCCTTGGCCAAGGCAACTATCAATTTCCATATCACTATTGTCAGTTATGGTCTTATGGATATTCATTACAACCTGATACATCCATGTTCCTTACCCGGCAACAGATTTAGACAATTGAGTAAAATAAGTGTAACCTCAGTATATCCATGGTCCAAGCCGTCGTCGTGCTCCTCTTCCTCATATTCGTTTCCGTCAGTTAAGAATCTGTAGAATTAAGCAGATCAATCCAAGCTACCACCAAAAGAAAAATAACAATGGCAGTATCAAAACAATCACAATGGCATTTTCTCTAATCAAATGTGCACCATGTCTTGGGCGTTGTAGTCGACCTGCTGCACCCTGTTGCCGAGCACCTTGTCGAACCGGAATTGTAGAGGGGGATTTTTCTTCCAAAGCATGCTGCCATGATTCATAAGAAGAACAGTAACTTGAGCGGATAACAAATGGACATGTAGCAAGAAAACCAAATTTAGTCTCCAAGTAGAACCTGCACATAGGTAATGTCAGCACCGCTACTAACTTTTTTGTCAAGACATTGAGGGAACTGTAACAGAATTCCTAGTCTTGCAGGTTCAATTGTACATGGTGTATAGCTTACTTTAGAAAAGGTATAGAATGTACCATGTGAAGGGTCAGATACTGTGTGAAGGTCAGATAGCTGCAAAGGTATAGCTGCATCTGGTGCAATGCGGATAAGATAACTCAATTTTGCGACCCCAAACAGATAACTAAGAATCCCATGACCATTCATGCATGACCAAAGGCACTACAGTTGACAATCTTAGGTTCAAAATGTGCATAATTGCAACAAAGATATGTTCCAATCTTAGGCAGGTATCTGAATGTACATAGTTGGTTCTTTCATGGTGTGTAGAAAACATGTCTGCAATTCATGAACAAAATTACCAATTCTGAGCAATTCAGATGCCTTCTTCAGTAGCTCTGTATTGTGCTTGTGCCTGGGCGACTCCAGGTTGTCCAATAGCCTGTGTATCACATAATGTGTTTTCATCATTCACAGGGGGCATTGACTGTTTTTGATCTCCCACAATTGGCGTTGCCGCTTCGAAATCTAATCTTTATTTTGTGCACCGTACCGCTCCCTATCGCTCTGCCTGTTGACCTCTTTAGGACCTGCATACACAACACACTTTAGTATTTCATGCAATAATCACCGTGTTCTACATTGTGTTTGTTGTTAACTACCTTTGCTATGCCTGTTGGTTATATCGGTTGGAAGATGACATACAGATTTCTGCTTTATATATCCGGGAAAATAAACAGGTATTAAACAATACCGCCTCACTGGAAATTGTAGTAGGTCAATAAGTCAGTTGGAGAATTGTGGTTGTCAATATACACATGAAACCTCTTAAGAGAATTTATTGTAAATCCCAGTCAGTAGTTGATATACACATGAATTGCGGTTCAAAACCTATTAAGAGAATCTTCTGAACCATAAAGAAAAACAAAGGCCCTTTACTGTACAAACCTAAATATGCAAACATACATGTCATTGAACACAAGGTACAAAACTAATTTCGCAATCATTTATCTAACCAAACTAACTTATTAAACCCATTTTCATGCAAAAGTCTGTCACTTATTAAACCCATGTCCAATTCAGGTATCTGTTCAAAGGTAGGTCAATAAGCACAGGAAGACGTTGAACCTGAAGATGTGGAGGAGACTTGCTGCACCGGCGGCGGGCCGGCCTCTCGTGCCGTCGGTTGCAGGGCCTCCCGTGCAGGCTACTTCGTCGCTGTTGCGGACGGCGGAATTGGGCAGTGGAGTACTGCGGCGTAGGGCTGCGGAGGTATAGGGCAATGGCGTAGGTATGGGGCAAAAGACGGCGGTATAGGGCTGCGGCGGCAGAGGGTTGCGGCGGTTTGCGGGCGACAGCGATGTATCGTAGTGAAGTGAACGGTTCGTTCCATAGGATTGCTAAGAAAAAACATACTCAATTAGGAGTTTTTGCGCTTTGCACCACTCGTTGGGACATTTTTTTTTTGGCGGAACCACAACCAAACGAAAATTTTGCGCAAAACACCAACCTTTCCGGTAATTATTGCATAGAACCCAAATGGCTCAACTAACTGATTTGACACCGAATTAGGCTGTGTTTGGTTGGGATTTTTGGGCCAGATTCACTGACACGATGCGGGAATCTTAACCAAAGCCCGGACGCATTCCACTACTTCTGATTTGACTGGGGTATCAAACACGTACAGGATTTCACAACATACCAGATTTTCTCAGTACAGATCAGAATCGGCCGGAGACCCAGATTCCTCCGTGTTGCAGCAAACAAAAAATCAAGTATTTACCCACCATGCCATTCTCTAGTGGAAAAAACGGGTTGGGATTTCTTTTTTTCTTTCCCTTCCTCCCGACTCCTCCTGTCTCCTATGTTCGTTCTTTCTTCCCCAAACCGCATGACCCAGCCGCCAGGCTAGGGTTTCACCTCGCCGCCCTACCCCAGCAACCTTCGGCGGCGCGCCGGCAGGGACCTGAATCCCAATACCCCGCCGTTCCCTTTCCCCTACTCGACGCACCTCACGGTCGACCTTACGAACCCAGGCGACATCACCCGATCCACCGATGCCTCCATACCCGATCCGCTGCTGCCTCTAGTAACGACACCCAGCTCCGGTCGGCGGGAGAACGACCGCGACACTTATAGGTATGATTTCCTCCCTCTCTCCCTTCCTCTCCCTCATTCACATGCCCTTCCTCCTCCATGCCATGCCCTACTCCCTTCCTGGTTATTTTTCTTGCATTGATCTGTTGAAATATTGTGTGATATAGCAATTGTTGTTGTGGGGTGATAAATTCCAATGATTGGTCTTGCATAAAAACTGAAGTATATGCTTTTGTTTGATTGAAGTATGGGTGAGAAGGCAGTATGGGATAAGGCAACCGTGAAGCATTTTTGTGACATATGTAGAGAAGAGGTTCGCGTTGGGCATAAGCTATTAGGACATTTCAATAAAGTATGGTGAAAGAACCTTGAAGAGAAATTTGCAGCAAAAACAGGGAAGAAGTTGGAGCATTTGCAATTTTAGATAAATGGGACAATTTGAAAAGAAGTTATACATGTTTTATGGAGTTAAAACACGCTGCCACTTGACTTGGATGGGATGATGTAAGGAAAATTGTGGAGTGTGATGAGGAGTGGTGGAAAGAACATCTTGAGGTAAGTGCCTATTTATTTTGTCGTCAAGTCATTTTTTGTGTTCTTAAATTGTTGTAAGTAGCTAATATTGGACATTATATTTTAGAGGTGCAATGGTCCAACCAATGGAAGAAAATGCAAGCATGTGTAGTTTAAAAAACATGGACCGGATAACTTGGAGGCCCTCGAGGTCATGTTTGAGAGTGCCCATGTCAATGGGTCAAGTGCATCCATCCCTGGAGTTATTTCCGACTCTAGGATGATGAGCCGGCTATAGAAGAGAAAATTGATGACATTGGAGAGCTAAAGTTGGCCTCTTTGAAGAAAAAAAGACAAGAAGCGCAAGGCAGCCAACATTATTGTTGAAGAGAAGGAAGCAAAAAGCCCATTCTTGAAAGTTTTCAAGGGCATTTGTGGTAAGATAGAGTGTGTAGCGGAAAAGATAGCATCAAGTTTTGAAGCTTCATCAACTTGTTCTCAAAATAGTCATGTTCCAAGCATGGTTGATGTATTGAAGATGGTGAAAAATTGTGGGGTTGAAGAAGAAACCGATATCATGCATACAACCACATTCCTGATCATGAAGCCTGAATTTAGAGAAGTTTTTAGCTTGCTTCAAACAGATGAAGGAAGGCTTCATTTGCTAGAGAAGGAGCACGAGAAGGAGATGAGGAATCTAATATAGAATCTGCTTGCTGTCATGTTGCTTTATCTATTTGGAACAATATTTCCTTGTGTTTGGATTGTCTAGAACAATATTTGCTTGTTGTATGTGAACTTGCTTGTCTTATGTGAACTTGCTTGTTGTATGCGAACTTGCATGTTGAATAATGTGTTCCTGCCATATTTGGAACAATATTCTTCTTATTGTCATATTCTTGCTGCCATAACCATCATCTTGTTGTTTATGTAGATGGATGCACACATGGCCGAAGTGGCAAAAAAGGCACAGGAGGCGCTACTACTTCTATCTGAGTTGTCTAAACAAGCTGCCACCCTTGGTCACTTAGGTAACCTCTACACCGAGATATTATGATAAAGGTGGTTATAGAGATGCTCAGCAAACTGGAATTCAGTGGGTCACAGAGTGCTTAGGTCATCCTAGAAATTTCTATAAGATGTTTAGGATAACCTCGAAGGTCTTCATGGCACTACACAACATGCTTGTTTCTACCTATGGTTTGAAGTCAACAAACAATGTTTCTTCGGTTGAGTCGCTTGCCATGTTTTTATGGATTCTTGGAGGTCCTCAATCATTCGCGCAAGCCGAAAACCATTTTGTTAGATCACTATGGACAGTTCATATGAAGTTTAAAGAAGTGTTGTTGTGTTTGCGGAAACTAGCTAAAGATAACATCAAACCAAGAGATCCCACTTTCAACATCGAGCATGAAAAGGTTAAAGATAGTCGTTTCTGGCCTCATTTTAAAGGTGCTATTGGTGTTATAGATGGGTCACATGTTCTAGTTTCGGTGCCCGCGGATGAGGTGGTTAACCACACATGTCTTCATGGGTATATGATGACTGGATTCCTGCACCAACAACAGGGTTATTGCAGTACTTGTAGCAGCAAATATTTAAGAGTTTATCCCGACGGGAGATTGATGAACGGAAACAACACGACCCCGCAGCCACGTTGTCAATGCAACCATGTTTCGCACCCAAACCATGGTTTGGAAATAGCCTATTCTATAAGTTACTAGAATAGCGATAATTGAGAGAGGTTTAAAATATCTAATAACAAAGAACTTTTAACAAGAACAAAAAAAACTAAGATGCAAAGTAAACAAGAATATGAACTGAATTATAGAGATTGTAGTTGTAGGATTGAATGGAATGAGAGAGGGCTTCTAGGCTTCGGTCTCACTAGTACTAGATGGGTAAATATATGTGTGATCTATAAGATATTTCTCAGACAAATAAATGTTCCCCATTAGATTACCGGATTATCACTCTGTGTGCACTATGCATGATTCTTGCACGTCATCGCAAGGAAAAAGGCACTTCCGGACCAAAGGATCACATAAACTCAAATAAATTCTAACTTAGCGCACTAGATCATACCTCAACCTAAAATTGAATCAATCACTCACACATGGATGAGCAGCAAAACATATATAAATATATAGTGATGTCACAACCGTGTTCAATCTTACAATTACCAAACACAAGAGAGAGAGAGGGAGATGGAGATGATGATGGAGATGGAGATCGATGCGTGGTGGTGGTGTTGTCTGTTGGGGTTCGCAACATAGAAAACAAAAAAATTCCTACGATGGGAACTATACGCCAAGATCTATCTACTAGATACAAGCAACGGGTGGATATACATCCATGGAGAACTTACCCTCGAAGACAACAAAGCTTTGTTAACGAGATGGAACTCGTGGATGATGTAGTCATACACTTGCCGATCTCAAGATCGTGATGAAGTCCAGCAGGTCCGGCTCCAGCACGTCCATCAGATCCAGCTCCAGCAAGTCCAGCACCACCAAGTCCAGCACCGCAAAGCAGCGGTGCATCCGTGATCGCACACACATCCGGTACCCCGACAACCTCCGTCCCTCGCTCTAGCAAAGCAGTAGAAGTAGCAACTCCTTTTCAGATAAAGCCACTGAGAACATGTATCTTGCTAATCCGAGACCATGGGAAAATAATACTAGAGGGGAAGAGAGATCATTCACGAGGAGGTGTTAGGAAGAAGGAGTGAGAGGGGGGCCTTTTATAGGAGGAGGGGAGGGTGTCCCTTCACCTCCCCATTCATGTGGTGGTAACCCCCTCCACATTAAAATGCCCCTTCACATTGTCTTTTAAAGTCTCCACTTTAAATGCATTAAATTTCTCCAAATTTAATGCTCTCTCATTTAATAAAACTCTTTATTATTTTTATTCAGAATTTTGTTAATTACTGTAATTAACAAACATTCACATAAAACCCCCTGCAACATTTCAATATTACATGCAGAACCAATTTCAGCAATTTCACCCGAAATAGTTTCGGTGTCTATTGAAATAATTCCAGCGCTTTCTTAAATCTTTATCTGAAACATATTTGCTCCAAATGGTGTCGGTATCCCTTAAGTGTGTCACCCTACTGTTCACGAATAATGCAGACATGATCGAGACCCCTCTCAGATCAATAATCAAAAGCGGGACCTAGAGATCCATACTGACTCCTACACATTCAACGATGACTTTTGTGATCATGGGAACCTTTAACGCTAGTAACTAAATCCCTTTGTCTCGTGATATATTACATGTCCGAGATTCGATCATCGGTATCTCCATACCTAGTTTGATCTCGTTACCGACATGCACTCTTTTCTCGTTCCCGTGATATAACATTCTAGTGATCACATCACTTGCTTGCAAGCTAACCAACTCGTTGCAAGCTAACCTTGATCATCTTGTTAATCAACGAGCTAGTTTATATGAGAGGCATTACTAGGAACTTTGTATTTTGTTTATTAAACACACATGTATTAACATTTCCAAGTAATACAATTATAGCATGCAAAATAAACATTTATCATAAACATGGAATAATATAATAACCACTTTATTATTACCTCTCGGGCATATTCCCTTCAGTCTCCCACTTGCACTAGAGTCAATAATCTAGTTTAAAAAACTTTGCATATTAAACACCTATGGCTTTCTGGTTTTGCATATACACGATTGCTAGTGGTTAACATAATCTACGGATCTGACAGTTTCAGGTCTGTGTGTATTTGCATGTCTTTGCGTCTCTACGCATCACTCATTCTCAAATGAGATGGCATTGTATAAATTTGGTCCTTTGGTGAGACCTTTAGTTTGTTCGGGTTAAAATATGTTGATATTATTGTCATACAATATATCTTCATAGTATTAGCCCACTTTGAACCACACCTAGTTTGATAACAAACTACATAACACAAAGCCCTCCTTTGTTGCTACTATAGCAGTCATATACTTACCCTTTTTGTTGTAGTATCCATCACAATGTTTCAACTTTGGAACTTATCTAAATCCATCATGGAACATCCTTTCCATTACATTGTGCCACCCATAGTCTAATTTGAGATAAATTTAATTTGTATCTTGTGACAAAACTAGTATCAATGTAACACTTTACAATGAACTACCTTTAACTATTTGTCACTTATACATGATATATTCTTATTTCTTCCAAAGCTCATAAGAATATCTTTACTATTGTCCAATGATCATCTTATGAATCATTCCGGTATGTTCTCATAACATTTAGAGCATAGGACATTCTGGATATATACATATCACGGTATAATCGATCAAAATCTTCATGTGATTTTACTCACGAACTGTTGAAACACTTGAATCTTGATACAATCTTTTCCATGCAGCAAGAACCTTTCTTATTGTTTCCATATTGAACCCTTTCAATATCTCATATATGTATGTCTGGCACAACCATATTAGCGCCTCAATCTATCCATATAGATATTGATGCCAAATATTCCGGTTTTGCCCAAGTCTTTCATCGAAATCTTATTTTAATGAAATTCTTAACTTGTGTCAATACAAGATACATCATTTCCAATCAACAATATGTTCTCTACATAATGTATTAGAAATATGTCTCAGCGCTCCCACTTAATTTCTTGCAAATGCAAGCATCTTCATCATCTCCGATGAATTTAAACTCTTTTAACATTTTCATCATGGTGAAGATTCCAACTCCGCTATGCTTACTTGAACTATTGAAGTTTGCATGCCCTTTTATCACCCTTTGAATTAATAAAACCCTTCGAACCGTGTCATGTACACGTCCTAGGTAACCATTCTATTAGAAGAATCTTGTTTTGTTTATTCAACTACCACATACCAAATTATATGTAATGGTTGCTACATTAATCCGTCAAGACTAAATATCGCTATGAAAGATCAAATCTTGTCATAGTCAACTCCTTGAACATTGCCGTAAACTTCTTTCCGACATGTCGACTATTTCACAGATGTTAAACATCCATGTCTATTTCTTTATAGATCCGAACACAACGATAGGCTTCACGCCTTTCCGGAGGGTCTTCCAAGTTCAGAAACTTGATTTCTCGTGTATGGATACTATCACGGATTCTATGACTTCTAGTCATTTTATGGAGTCACGAGCCATCATCGCTTCTTTGCATGTAGTCGGTTCATCATTGTCCAAACAATAATGACTTGCTTATCAAATCACACTATTTGATTCTTACCGACCCACACGGTTCAATAGGAACTCTAATCTCCGAGATCACAACCTTTGTAATCACTGGAGCCATGAGCATTGTGGCCGCCACCGGGACACTTTCCGGCGCTGCGATACTTAGCACATATAGCTAAGGTTCAACAACTTTATCAAGGTTCTATTGTCCTCCCACTTAACTTTTCACAAAAAATTCCTTCTCAAGAAACTTGACGTTCTAAGCGACAAACTCTTTTGTCCTTGGTGTTATGGAGAAATTCCCAACAAATTCTTTGGGATAACCTACAAAGACATGCTTATCCAACTTTGGTTGTAAACATTTTACTTATGCATAGCATACCAAAATTTAAGAAAAGATAATTCGGGTTTTATCCAAAACCATAACTTATATGGTGTCATTTGAATGGATCACGCTGGTGCTCTTTTCAGTGTAAAAGCGGCAATCTCTAAAGCTTTAATCCTTAAAACAATGGCAGTTTTATAAATGACACCTTTGATCGTACCATGTCAAACATGGTTTGATTTCATCTCTCGAATATGCCATACTCCTATGGTTTATCGAGAAACACAAATCATGGAACAATTCCTCAAATCTTAAGTGTTTTGCTAAACATGTAACTCAAATATCTTCCTTTATGATCAAATCATAAACTCTTTTATTTTCTTGTTACAATGATTTTTCACTTCATCTTGAAAGTCTTTGAACAATTTTCAAATGTTTCATACTTCTTCCTTATTAAGTAAATATATATAGATATATTCACTCAAAATTCTAGAGAAAGCATATGAAGCAAAAAGATCCATCGCATATGGCTACACATAATGGACTATATACATCAACATGCATAATATCCAATAATTTAGTCATCCGTTCCTCTTTGGCCTATGGACGGAGTTTCAATTATCTCGAGGAAAGTCTCACAAGCGTCAATTGATCAAAATCAAACGACTCCAAAAATCCATCAACATGGAGTTTCTTCATGTTTTCTTTCCAATATAATTTAAATAGCAATGTCACTTCATAAGTGATCTTTCAATCATTTGTCTTGCGACATTTTAGCAATAGTGTTTATGGATGTGATTTCTCCCACTAGACTTGTAAAAGTTCATCCATCCTTTATGGAATACGGTAATTATTTGAACAACCATTGTTCTCATAATACCGGAACAAAATAACAATTATTAAAACAAATCTTGAAGGCTTGGTTTGACGACAATGAAAACACAATAACACTTTATTTGTTTTCGATGAACATCATCACTTATTCTCTTGCTAGTTACTTAGACCGTTGCAGTTCATGAATTGTGTTGTTCTGTATGACACTTCACACCAACCAATTCGGTATCCAATACCGGTATCCAATACCTAAGAACCACATTGTTTAACAAGCAAGGAATACAGCCATAACATGTATATCTTCTATATACCTAAGTTGGACATCTCCAACCTTTTATTTTCTGCCAAATATTTTATAGATTCTCTTTCAACAATTCCTTTTCTTTTTAAAAGAATCTATCAACATCAATAGTGGTGTCATTCACATGACACATGGTATAAAGCTTGTATATAGTCAAATACTAATACCTTTGGACTTGCACTTTGAAGTGGATCACCATCATCAAATGTTTGGTGTTCTTTCAAAAATCCATTCTTTAGTAATCTATTAGTGTAGTAAACATTTTACTTACATCTTATATTCATCCTTATCATGACAACTTTCATGATCAAGCTACTATAACCTGTACGGAAGAATCACGAGTATAATGTTAGTTCCCGAAACCTTTTGGGAGATTCAGATGCCTAGCATCTCCATCCTTCACAAATTCTCATACAATATGAGAACATGTATTTTGCTAAATTATACTCTATCATAATGCAACCAAAAACATTGTTTCAGATATCACAATATCTTCCACACATGATGGTTTCTAAAATAATTATTTCTGCTCCTAGATAACCTCGATATTAAAACAACTTTTGAATATCAAGAATCATGGAGGCAAGCATGATAATTAAGATACTAACATTGGAATTCTTACTCTTCATTTAATACTACTTATTAAACTTCATGGAGTAAATAGAGTTTGCTGAAAGTTTGCAATAGGACTTCTAATCTTTAAATTGACTTTCAAAACAATATGATACCAGTTCGTAAAGTAAATATCCAGAATTACATAGTTCTATTATCTCAATTAAAACTAAGCGTAAGGTAGTAAACAGATGCCAATGACTACAACAAATTATGCAAATTCACTTCGATTTAGTTTATGAAAAATTGAGTTCGACTTATCCAAATTAGAAATGAACTCCCACTCAAAAACGACATCCCTCATGCCTTTTTGGTGATTACATGAACCAAATCCACTACACCAAGTCCGATCATCATGTGAGTCGGTGTA
Organism: Avena sativa; assembly: GCA_916181665.1. Classification (NCBI taxonomy): domain Eukaryota; kingdom Viridiplantae; phylum Streptophyta; class Magnoliopsida; order Poales; family Poaceae; genus Avena; species Avena sativa. Next base: position 371,902,763 of record OV702290.1, read on the forward strand.
GCTTCAAAGGCGAGCATCAATATGGGCATCATATCAACTATATGACTCATGCTTAACCTTTCGGTCCGTGTTCCGAGGCCATGTCTGTACATGCTAGGCTCGCCAAGTAAGAACCTTAGTACTCGCGTGTGTAAAACTGTCTTACACCCGTTGTATGAAAGCGTAGAGTCGAGTACACCCGATCATCACGTGATGTCTCGAAACACGATCCATAGAATGGTGCATACTTAAGGAAGAACACATTTTTATCTTGATATCTAAATGAGGGATCATCTTAAAATGCTACTAAAACGCCAAACTAGCAATATAAGATGCAAACATCTAATGTGTAAAGTGAGATGATATGGTCCATGCATTTGATCTCTATCATATGCATCATGGTATGATCTCTATCATTCCTTTGTGTGTAAGGCCAAGGTCTATGGAACTTACACGTTAGGTGTGTTATAAGAGTATTTATCATACATCTACTTACAACATTACCATATCATGACACTAGCCCAGCAACGATCTAAACTAGACGCCTCTAATTTATCCATTGCAAGTTTTATGTGGCTTAGGGCTTTTGGAGATAGAACCGGTCTTACCTACGAACATGGAACCACAACGAGGATAACCAAGTTATTAGCAACTCGTTGTAAATCAGATATTGACTATAGTAGGAGAGACAGACACCCACCAGCCACTTATGCAAAACTAGTTGCATGTCAGTCATGGAACCAGTCTCATGTACGATGACATGTAAGGTTGGCCCGGGCCGCTTCATCCCACTATGCCACCAATATCCAAAATACATGAAAGAAGCAATAACATGACCATCATCGCCCACATATAAACATATGTGTACTACCCGTGCAAAGCACCTACGCATAGATCAGGCTCTGATACCACTGTTGGGGTTCGCAGCATAGAAAACAAAAATTTTCCTACGATGGGAACTATACGCCAAGATCTATCTACTAGATACAAGCAACGGGTGGATATACATCCATTGAGAACTTACCCTCGAAGACAACAAAGCTTTGTTAACGAGATGGAACTCGTGGATGATTTAGTCATACACTTGCCGATCTCAAGATCGTGATGAAGTCCAGCAGGTCCGGCTCCAGCACGTCCATCAGATCCAGCTCCAGCAAGTCCAGCACCACCAAGTCCAGCACCGCAAAGCAGCGGTGCATCCGTTACCCCGACAACCTCTATCCCTCGCTCTAGCAAAGCAGTGGAAGTAGCAACTCCTTTCCAGATAAAGCCACCGGGAACATGTATCTCGCTAATCCCAGACCATGGGGAAATAATACTAGAGGCGGAGAGAGATCCTTCACGAGGAGGTGTTAGGAAGGAGTGAGAGGGGGGCCTTTTATAGGAGGAGGGGAGGGTGTCCCTTCACCTCCCCATTCATGTGGTGGTAACCCCCTCCACATTAAAATGCCCCTTCACATTCTCTTTTAAAGTCTCCACTTTAAATGCATTAAATTTCTCCAAATTTAATGCTCTCTCATTTAATAAAACTCTTTTATTATTTTTATTCAAAAAAAATTTAATTACTTTAATTAACAAACATTCACATAAAACCCCCTGCAACATTTCAATATTACATGCAGAACCAATTTCAGCAATTTCACCCGAAACAGTTTTGGTGTCTATTGAAATAATTCCAGCGCTTTCTTAAATCTTTATCTGAAACATATTTGCTCCAAATGGTGTCGGTATCCCTTAAGTGTGTCACCCTACGGTTCGCGAATAATGCAGACATGATCGAGACCCCTCTCAGATCAATAATCAGAAGCGGGACCTAGAGATCCATACTGACTCCTACACATTCAACGATGACTTCTGTGATCGTGAGAACCTTTAACGCTAGTAACTAAATCCTTTTGTCTCGCGATATATTACATGTCCGAGATTCGATCATCGGTATCTCCATACCTAGTTTGATCTCGTTACCGACATGCACTTTTTTCTCGTTCCCGTGATATAACATTCTAGTGATCACATCACTTGCTTGCAAGCTAACCAATGTGATTTCACCGAGAGGTCCCAGAGTATATCTATCCGTCATCGGGTTGGACAAATCCCACTCTTGATCCATGAGCCTCAACATAACACCTTTGTAGCACTGAACCCACCTTTATAGTCACCCTGTTACGGTGTGACGTTTGATGTTATCAAGATACTCTTCCGGTGTTAGCAATTAACATGATCTCATGGTCTAAGGACTAAGATTACTTCGTATGATGTTATAGCAATATAAACATAATGAATTTGATCGTAATGCTATACTTCGGATGAATGTTCATCACATCATTCCACCAATGTTGTGACCTCGTTATTAACAACATCCAATGTCCATGATCAGGAAACCTTGATCATCTTGTTAATCAACGAGCTAGTTTATATGAGAGGCATTACTAGGAACTTTGTATTTTGTTTATTAAACACACATGTATTAACATTTCCAAGTAATACAATTATAGCATGCAAAATAAACATTTATCATAAACATGGAATAATATAATAACCACTTTATTATTACTTCTCGGGCATATTCCCTTCAATGTCTTCCTTCTCCTCCTCTTCTTCTTGCTTGGATGCCTTGATGGTGATGGTGTTGAGGGAGATCTAGATCTCGGAGGTGTGGTTGAGGCAGAGCTCCGCCGCCGTGGAGATCGGATGGGTAGCGGTGGTGGTACGGCTCCGCCCCTGAAGGGCTATCGTATCTTGGCTCTCTCTTGTGTCCTCCCTCGTTTATATAGGCCTTGGGGTGCCCTAGGGTTCCCCTAATACCGTCATATGACTTAGGGAAGGTTCTGGAGCTTCTCTGTGGTGAAATCCTGTTGTTTGCGATCTTTTTACCAACTATATAGCCAAACTATACGGCGGAAACTTTTAGTTCCGGCCGTATAGTTTGTCGTTGAACTTGGAGATCCTTTAGTATTTTGGTCGCCATTTCTTCATACGAACTCTGTTTTGGGTGTTCTTAGGCTCGTTGAGTTCGTCTCGTCGAGGGATACAACCCCATGGTCTTGAATATTTATTTTGAGAAGTTGTAAAAAATCACTTTTCCAACCTCTCAAATGGCTAAGTCTGGTCCCTACAGCTCCTCCATACTATGCTCTGTTTGTTCCTTTTTATCCATAAGTCTGGTCCCTGTATTCATACAAGGAAACACAAGCTCAGTTATAAAGGCCACTAAAGATTCATCAAAACTTATATTCTCTATGTCAGCAGTGAATCTACTTGCAGACAAACTTGTGATCCTCTTATTGCACCTTTTGTATAACTTTTCATATCATTATTTTTTATGAGGCAAAACCTAGTCACAAATAGATGTCAAGCATAAATAGGAAGATTCTACCCAATCATGTCATCTAGTTAAGTCTCTCAAGTGCAAACATCAGTTATTGAGTTTCAGAAAGTTTATCTCTTAGTAACGAGATTTATGCCAAAAGGAAATGCGAGAACATGTCAAAAGAAGCATAGCATTAGAGTGTCTCTTTTGGTCATCCACATCAATGAATCATGGCTATCAAACACTCATTTTCTATTCTTTGTCTTTCTAAAACTTTAGTTCATCAGTAATGAGATCATACCAAAACTTAGTATGTTTAATCAGACTGTGCAGGCTAAGAATGGATACTCGTGACCATTACCAAGGTTTCCCTTTTCGGTATAATGATTTCTCATAACGGTCAGAGGAGTATTCCCTCTTTTTCTTTGAACACGGGCCCATGAGAATACCAATGCATACCTAAATATAGCATTTCTGCTATATATGTTGGGAAACTCATAGCCAAACTCCAAGAGTTTCCTCTTTTTGGACTGTTCAAAGGCCAGCGGAGTTATTAGCATCCCATGTTGTGCGACAGTGGTGCAGACACGCATAAAGCAATATCATACTTTAATCAATAGGTCAAGATTTGGCATGCATCTCAATTACTGCTAAATATTAGTTTCTTCAAACAAATCCTTTCAAAGAGTACTATCAATTCGATAATCACATCTATGGTGTTGAGTATCTTTAAGGCTAAACTCTTAAGACAATTAACCAATACCTTATTTAGCATAGAACTCAAAACTTCGAAATATCATTTCCAATTGACAACTCCTTTCGTAAGCTAACTATCAAGTATATTGTTTTGACATTATGGGGTCGAGCATAACCTATTTATTTAAGACAAAGCTATTTAGTGACAACCAAGAAATTTCAAAGATCTTGATCAAGTATTCATTCTTTCCAAGTGTAGAGATGGTGGCAATGTTTTCTAGAGGATCACAAATAGTGTCACAAGCTTGATAAACAATTTGGCAAGATGCATATAAGCTCTAAGTCAACTCATATGGTGCCTATCATGAGAAAGTGTATCCCCATATGAATACAGAACTAGACTCACTTATACAAGCATTCAAAAACAGCGGGATACATGATTGCATTAAACCTTCATCGAATACGAACATTGCACAAGACTCTACACATGCAGAAGTAACCTCCCCAAGCTTAGAACTACGCAAGAACCAAACTTGAGTATATCACCAAAATAAAAGAGAAAATACAGTTTCTAAAAGAGAGTGTGATAAGTGGTTACCTCCCCAGCCTTAGTTGAAAACAAGGGTGACACACTTTACCGTTGAGGTACAAGTAACCTCTCTTTTGATGGACAAAGAACCTTTGCTTTAACGTATACTTCTTGATATACACTACAAGAAAAGTTTCCTTCCGCAACGAGTTGGCCCGACAGTCGTCGTAGAAGGCGCGTCTTCCATGACTAAATTCTTGGCTCGGCCGTGGCTGATGGAAAACTTTTTTCCCGGTTTCACGGCCCTCTACTATGACGGATCTGCTAAAAACATGGAGAAAGCTCGGCTGGCGCGTGGCAGAAGCAAGATTTTTGTTTCCTCGCGTGATGTTGACTCGCCGAAGTCTTTTGAGGCATGTGGGTCCCGGCCGTCAGTGTCTCTAGCGGACCATACTTTTCGGTCGCGCCTCCCTGATTTGAACTCGATAACGTTGCTCGAGGCGTCTGCCGTTTAGTCAGGCTACTAGGTCCCACATGTCAGCCTCTCATTAGAAGGATCATGTGTATGATGGAATTTTTTTCCTTTGCTCGCGCTACCCTGTTCGGAAGTTGATAGCGCTGCTCGATGCATCTATCGTCTAATCAACCTCCTAGGATCCACATGTCATCCTCTCATTAGAAGAAACGTGTGTATGATGTAATTTTTTCCTTCGCTGGTGCTACCCCATTTCGAGTTGATAGCGCTGATCGATACATCTACCGTTTAACCAACCTCCTGAGCCCCACATGTCATCCTCTCATTAGAAGAAATGTGTGTATGATAGATCTTTTTTTCCTTCGCTCGCACTATCCTGTTCTGAACTTAATAGTGTTGTTCGATGCATCTACCATTTAATCACGATGCTAGGCCCCACATATCATCCTCTCATTAGAAGAAACGTGTGTATGATGGATTTTTTACCCTCTGTAGCGCCTTCGTATTCCGAACTTGATAGTTTTGCTCGCTGCATCAGCCGTTTATTCAGGCTAGTGGGTCCCTTATGTCAGCCTCACATTAGAAGAATTGTGGGTATGATGGAATTTTTTCTTCTCTAGCGCTATCCTGTTCCGAACTAGATAGCGTTGCTCGACGAATCTGCCGTTTGCTCATGCTGCTAGATCCCCCATTTCAGCCTCTCATTAAAAGAAACGTGTACATGCTAAACTTTTTTCTCGCCCGTGCCTTCCTGTTTCGAACTGGCTACGTTGCTCGATGCAGCATCTATGTAAGGTTGTGTTGTTGTGTCCCACATATCAGGCTCTCTGTAAATGAAACGTGCGTATGATGGATTTTTTTGGCCATGCCCACTGTTTTGACCTTGGCAACTTGCTGGGTCCCAGATGTCAACCACCTCTGTGCATGAAACATGTCTATGTTGGGTCCTAGCTGACAGCCTCTATTTGAAAGAAACATGTGTATGTTGGACTGTTGGTCCCAAATGTCAGCCTCAGAGTACAAAAAATGCTCATAAAGGCCGAATTAAAAAGATTATGTGCTAACTTGGGGCGGATGCCCTATTCATCATGGCTTATATTCCATAGGCTCACTCCTAAATTGAATGGGCTATGGTCGGTGGCCACAAGACCATGAAAAGGCCAAATTAGAAGGTATTGGGCTATGCTTGGGGCTGATAAGCTAATTTCATGTGTTATGCTTGGGCCTGCTGGGTCCGATATGTCAGCTTCTCTGTAAGTGCAACGTGTGTATGATGGACTTTTTTTTGGCCGTGTCTGTTGTTTTCACCATGGCAGCCGTGTATAGTCTTACTGCTGGGGCCCTTATGTCAACCTCTCTGGCATGTTTTGGCTTGTGGGTCCCTGATGCAGCCTTGTATGTTCTGTCTGGTGGGTCCCCGATGCGAGCCTCTCTGTACAAGTATTTAAACTTTTGTTTCAAACCCACCCTCAAAACAAACTCCTGGGATGTTGCATGCTGGTGGGTCCGTGATGTCAGCCTCTCCGTAATGCGATATTGCTAGAAGAAAAAAATGTAAATCCAATATACAATTTGAACAAAAGACCTCCAAATCAAATAAACGTAAACTAAGTGTGTTGCCACTACAACAAAGATATTTATAGAATAAATATCATTAAAATTTTATCAGTACTACAATTTATGTATTAGTCTGAAGGGAATATGCTCGAGAGGCAATAATAAAGTGGTTATTATCTTATTCCATGTTTATGATAAATGTTTATTTTGCATGCTATAATTGTATTAATTGGAAAAGTTAATATATGTGTGTTTAATAAACAAAATACAAAGTTCCTAGTAATGCCTCTCATATAAACTAGCTCGTTGATTAACAAGATGATCAAGGTTTCCTGATCATGCACATTGGATGTTGTTAATAACGAGGTCACAACATTGGTGGAATGATGTGATGAACATTCATCCGAAGTATACGTGACGATCAAAGTCATTATGTTTATATTGATATAACATCATACGAAGTAATCTTAGTCCTTAGACCATGAGATCATGTTAATTGCTAACACCGGAAGAGTATCTTGGTAACATCAAACGTCACATCGTAACAGGGTGACTATAAAGGTGGGTTCAGTGCTACGAATGTGTTATGTTGAGGCTCATGGATCAAGAGTGGTATTTGTCCATCCCGATGATGGATAGATATACTCTGGGCCCTCTCGGTGATATCACATTAAGATAACTTGCAAGCAAGTGATGTGATCACAAAAATGTCATATCACGGGAACAAGAAAAGAATACATGTCGGTAACGAGATCAAACTAGGTATGGAGATACCAACGATCGAATCTCGGACATGAAATATATCACAAGACAAAGGAATTTTGTTACTAGCGTTAAAGGTTCTCACGATCACAGAAGTCATCGTTGAATGTGTAGGAGTCAGTATGGATCTCCAGGTCCTGCTTCTGATTATTGATCTGAGAGGGGTCTCGATCATGTCTGCATTATTTGTGAACCATAGGGTGACACACTTAAGGGATACCGACACCATTTGGAGCAAATATGTTTCAAATAAAGATTTAAGAAAGTGCTGGAATTATTTCAATAGAAACCGAAACTGTTTCGGGTGAAATTGCTGAAATTAGTTCTGCATGTAATATTGAAATTTTGCAGGGGGTTTTATGTGAATGTTTGTTAATTAAAGTAATTAACAAAATTCTGAATAAAAAATAATAAAAGAGTTTTATTAAATGAGAGAGCATTAAATTTGTAGAAATTTAATGCATTTAAAGTGGAGACTTTAAAAGAGAATGTGAAGGGGCATTTTAATGTGGAGGGGTTACCACCACATGAATGGGGGAGGTGAGGAGTCACCCCCCATGGGGCGCCGGCCATGGGGAGGGGTACCCTCCTCCTCCTATAAAAGGCCACCCCTCTCACCCTTCTTCCTCACACCTCCTCGTGAAGGATCTCTCTCCCCCTCTAGTATTATTCCCCCATGGTCTAGGATTAGCGAGATACATGTTCCCGGTGGCTTTATCTGGAAAGGAGTTGCTGCTTCTGCCGCTTCGCTGGAGCGAGGGATGGAGGTTGTCGGGGTACCGGACGTGTGTGAGATCACGGATGCACCGCTGCTTTATGGTGCTAGACTTGGTGGTGCTGGACTTGCTGGAGCTGGATCTGATGGACGTGCTGGAGCCGGACCTGCTGGACTTCATCACGATCTTGAGATCGGCAAGTGTACGACTACATCATCCACGAGTTCCAACTCGTTAACAAAGCTTTGTTGTCTTCAAGAGTAAGTTCTCTATGGATGTATATCCACCCATTGCTCGTATCTAGTAGATAGATCTTGGCGTATAGTTCCCATCGTAGGAATTTTTTGTTTTCTATGCTGCGAACCCCAACAGTGGTATCAGAGCGTGATCTATGCGTAGGTGCTTTGCACGGGTAGTACAATTATGTTTATATGTGGGCGATGATGATCATGTTATTGCTTCTTTCATGTATTTTGGATATTGGTGGCATAGTGGGATGAAGCGGCCTGGACCAACCTTACATGTCATCGCACATGAGACCGGTTCCACGACTGACATGCAACTAGTTTTGCATAAGTGGATGGCGGGTGTCTGTCTCTCCTACTATAGTCAATATCTGATTTACAACGAGTTGCTAATAACTTGGTTATCCTCGTTGTGGTTCCATGTTCGTAGGTAAGACCGGTTCTATCTCCGAAAGCCCTAAGCCACGTAAAACTTGCAATGGATAAATTAGAGGCGTCTAGTTTAGATCGTTGCTGGGCTAGTGTCATGATATGGTAATGTTGTAACTAGATGTATGATAGATACTCTTACAACACACTTAACGTGTAAGTTCCATAGAGCTTGGGCTTACACACAAAGGAATGATAGAGATCATACCATGATGCAAATGATAGAGATCAAATGCATGGACCATATCATCTCACTTTACACATTAGATGTTTGCATCTTATATTGCTAGTTTGGCGCTTTTGGTAGCATTATAAGATGATCCCTCATTTAGATATCAAGATAAAATGTGTTCTTCCTTGAGTATGCACCGTTCTATGGATCGTGTTTCGAGACATCACGTGATGATCGGGTGTACCCGACTCCGCGCTTTCATACAACGGGTGTAAGACAGTTTTACACACGCGAGTACTAAGGTTCTTACTTTGCGAGCCTAGCATGTACAGACATGGCCTCGAAACACGGACCGAAAGGGTAAGCATGAATCATATAGTTGATATGATGCCCATATTGATGCTCGCCTTTGAAGCTACACCGACTCACGTGATGATTGGACTTGGTGTAGTGGACTTGGTTCATGTAATCACCAAAAAGGCACGAGGGGTGTCGTTTTTGAGTGGGAGTTCATTTCTAATTTGGTTTAGTCGAACTCAATTTGTCATAAACTAAATTGAAGTGAATTTGCATAATTTGTTGTAGTCATTGGCGTATGTTCACTACCTTATGCTTAGTTTTAATTGAGATAATAGAACTATAGAATTCTGGATATTTACTTTACGAACTTGTACCGTATTGTTTTGAATGTCAATTTAAAGGTTAGAAGTCCTATTGCAAACTTTCAGCAAACTCTATTTACTCCATGAAATTTAATAAGTAGTATTAAATCAAGAGTAAGAATTCCAATGTTAGTATCTAAAGTATCATGTTTGCCTCCATGATTATTGATATTCAAAAGTTGTTTTAATATCAAGATTATCTAGGAGCTAAAAATTGTTTCAGAAACCATCATGTGTGAAAGATGTTGTGATATCTGAAACAATGTTTTTGGTTGCATTATGATAGAGTATAATTTAGCAAAATACATGTTCTCATATTGTATGAGAATTTGTGAAGGATGGAGATGCTAGGCATCCGAATCTCCCAAAAAGGTTTTGGGAACTAACATTATACTCACGATTCTTCCTTATAGGCTATAGTAGCTTGATCATGAAAGTTGTCATAATAAGGATGAATAGAAGATGTAAGTAAAATGTTTACTACACTAATAGATTACTAAAGAATGGATTTTTGAAAGAACACCAAACATTTGATGATGGTGATCCACTTCAAAGTGCAAGTCCAAAGGTATTAGTATTTGACTATATACACTTTGTACTATGTGTCATGTGAATGACACCACTATTGATGTTGATGGATTCTTTTAAAAGAAAAGGAATTGTTGAAATAGAATCTATAAAATATTTAGCAGAAAAGAAAAGTTGGAGATGTCCAACTTTGGTATATAGAATATATACTTGTTATGGCTGTATTCCTTGGTTGTTAAACAATGTGGTTCGGAGGTATTGGATACCGGTATTGGATACCGAATTGGTTGTTGTGAAGTGTCATACAGAACAACACAATTCATGAACTGCAATGGCCTAAGTAACTAGCAAGAAAATAAGTGATGATGTTCATCGAAAATAAATAAAGTGTTATTGTGTTTTTGTTGTCGTCAAACCTAGCCTTCAAGATTTGTTTGAATAATTGTTATTTTTTTCCGGTATTACGATAACAATGGTTGTTCAAATAATTACCGTATTCCATAAAGGCTGGATTAACTTTTACAAGTCTTGGTGGAGAAATCACATCCATAAACATTATTGCTAAAATGTCATAAGACAAATGATTGGAAGATCACTTATGAAGTGACATCACTGTTTGAATTATATTGGAAAGTAAACATGAAGAAACTCCATGTTGATGGATTTTTGGAGTCTTTTGATTTTGATCAATTGACGCTTATGAAACTTTCCTCGAGATAATTGAAACTCCGTTCATAGGCCAAAGAGGAATGGATGACTAACTTATTGGGTATTATGCATATTGATGTATATAGTCCATTATGTGTAGCCATATGCGATGGATCTTTTTTGCTTCATATGCTTTATCCAGAAATTTGAGTGAATGTATCTATATATTTACTTAATAAGGAAGAAGTATGAAACATTTGAAAATTGTTCAAAGACTTTCAAGATGAAGTGAAAAATCTTTGTAACAAGAAAATAAAAGAGTGTGATTTGATCATAAAGGAAGATATTTGAGTTACAGGTTTAGCAAAACACCTAAGATTTCAGGAATTGTTCCATGAATTTGCATTTCCTGATAAACCACAGGAGTATGGTATGTTCGAGAGATCAAATCAAACCTTGTTTGACATGGTATGATCAAAGGTGTCATTCATAAAACTGCCATTATGTTTTAAGGATTAAAGCTTTAGAGACTACCGCTTTTACACTGAAAAGAGCACCATCGTGATTCGTTGAAATGACACCATATGAGTTATGGTTTGGGATAAAACCTGAATTGTCTTTTCTAAAATTTTGGTATGCTACGAATAAGTAAAATGTTTACAACCAAAGTCGGATAAGCACGTCTTTGTAGGTTATCCCAAAGAATTTGTTGGGAATTCCTCCATAACACCAAAGACAAAAGAGTTTGTCGGTTGGAGCATCAAGTTTTTTGAGAAGGAATTTTTCGTGAAAAGTTAAGTGGGAGGACAATAGAACCTTGATAAGGTTGTTGAACCTTAGCTATATGTGCTAAGTAGCACAGCATCAGAAAGTCTCCCGGTGGCGGCCACAATGCTCATGGCTCCCGTGATTACAAAGGGTGTGATCTTGGAGATTAGAGTTCTTATTGAACCATGTGGGTCGGTAAGAATCAAATAGTAAGATTTGAAACAAAAGTCGTTATTATTTTGACAATGATGAACCGACTGCATGCAAAGAAGCGATGATGGGCCCTGACTCCCTAAAATGACTAGAAGTCATAAAATCCATGATAGTTTCCATACACGAGAAATCAAGTTTTGAACTTGAAAGACCCTCCGGAAAGGCATGAAGCCTATCGGTCGTATTTGGATCTATAAATAGACATGGATGTTTGACATCTATGAAATAATCAACATGTCGGAAAGGAGTTTATGGCAATGTTCAAGGAGTTGACTATGACAAGATTTGATCTTTCATAGCGATATTTAGTCTTGACGGATTAATGTAGCAACGACTACATATAATTTTGTATATGATAGTTGAATAAACAAAACAAGGTTCTTCTAATAAAATAGTTACCTAGGACGTGTACATAACACGGTCCAAAGGTTTTTTTTAATTCAAAGGGTGCTAAAAGGGCATGCAAACTTCAATAGTTGAAGTGAGCATAGCGGAGTTGGAATCTTCACCATGATGAAAATGTTAAAGGAGTTTAAATTCATCGGAGATGATGAAGATGCTTGCATTTGCAAGAAATTAAGTGGGAGCGCTGAGAAAAATTTCCAATACATTATGCAGAGTACGTAGTCTTGATTGGAAATGATGTATCTTTTATTGACACAAGTTAAGAATTTCATTAAAATATGATTTCAATGAAAGACTTGGGCAAAACCGGAATATTTGGCATCAATGTCTATAGGGATAGATTGAGGCGCTAATATGGTTATGTCAGACGTACATATATGAGATATTGAAAGGGTTCAATATGGAAACAATAAGAAAGGTTCTTGCTGCATGGAAATGATTGTATCAAGATTCAAGTGTTTCAACACTTGGTGAGTAAAATTACATGAATATTTTTATCGATTATACCGTGATATGTATATATCCAGATATGTCCTATGCTCTAAATGTTATGAGCACATACCAGAATGATTAACAAGATGATCATTGGATGATATTAAAGATATTCTTATGAGCTTTGGAAGAACTAAGAATATATCATGTATAAGTGACAAATAGTTAAAGGTAGTTCATTGTAAAGTGTTACATTGATACTAGTTTTGTCACAAGATACAAATTAAATTTATCTCAATTTATACTATGGGTGACACAATGTAATGGAAGGGATGTTCCATGATGGATTTGGATAAGTTCCAAAGTTGAAACATTGTGACGGATACTACAACAAAAGGCTAAGTATATGACTGCTATAGTAGTAGCAAAGGAGGGCATTTGTGTTAAGAAGTTTGTTATCAAACTAGGTGTGGTTCAAAGTGGGCTAATACTATGAAGATATATTGTATGACAATAATATCAACATATTTTAACCCGAATGAACTAAAGGTCTCACCAAAGGACCAAATTTATACAATGCCATCTCATTTGAGAATGAGTGATGCGTAGAGACGCAAAGACATGCAAATACACACATACCTGAAAGTGCCAGATCCGAAGATTATGTTACCACTAGCAAACGCGTATATTCAACACCTAGGTGTTGTATATACAAGTTTACAAACTAGATTATTGACTCTAGTGCAAGTGGGAGACTGAAGGGAATATGCCCGAGAGGCAATAATAAAGTGATTATTATCTAATTCCATGTTTATGATAAATGTTTATTTTGCATGCTATAATTGTATTAATTGGAAACGTTAATACATGTGTGTTTAATAAACAAAATACAAAGTTCCTAGTAATGCCTCTCATATAAACTAGCTCGTTGATTAACAAGATGATCAAGGTTTCCTGATCATGGACATTGGATGTTGTTAATAACGAGGTCACAACATTGGTGGAATGATGTGATGAACATTCATCCGAAGTATAGCGTTACGATCAAAGTCATTATGTTTATATTGATATAACATCATACGAAGTAATCTTAGTCCTTAGACCATGAGATCATGTTAATTGCTAACACCGGAAGAGTATCTTGATAACATCAAACGTCACACCATAACAGGGTGACTATAAAGGTGGGTTCAGTGCTACGGAGATGTTATGTTGAGGCTCATGGATTAAGAGTGAGATTTGTCCATCCCGATGACGGATAGATATACTCTGGGCCCTCTCGGTGATATCACATTAAGATAGCTTGCAAGAAAGTGATGTGATCACTAGAATGTTATATCACGGGAACGAGAAAAGAGTACATGTCGGTAACTGTCACATCCCAAAATTTTCCAAATTTTGAAATGTGAAAATTTTAAACAAAATGAAGAACCAAGTTCTTTGAAATTCAGAAGGAACAAAAACTTTTGGAACATTTAATATAATGCCTCCAAAACCCAAGCCAAATAAAATGGTTTTTGTTTGCGAAGTGGTGTGCATGTTTTAAATCCCAAATCATGAAGCATGCATGAGCATCTTGACTTGGTTGCATTTTAAAAACCCAAGAGAAGTGAAAAATATCTCAAACCCTAAAACTCTAATTATTAACACTAAGAACAACACAATACTATGGATATACTCCATATTTATATTAAACAAAATAACTCCTATGAGGGCTAAAAAGATAAAGGACAAAATAATAAAACAATAGGAATTGGTTTCATCCAATTTGGAGCCATGGATAAGAAGTTATGAATTATTTTGAGAATATAATTAAGAAAGGCAATATTAACTATTAAATCCAAAATGAATAAATTTGGTTAGAAAAATTTGAGTTAGAAAGTAAATGTGTTCTATAATGCCCTAAAAACCTAATTTGAGTTTTACAAATTTTTAGAAATTTGTTTGATTCAAATTGGATCATTAAATCAAAAGTTATTTAAGAAATCAGAAAAAGAAAAAGAAAAACTGAAGGAATAAAAAAAACACAGCAGTAGCAGCTCGGCCCAAACCTAGCCCACTAAGCCCACCCGGCACTCCCCTTCCCCTCTCTTTCTCACCGACCCCTCCTCACACCCCCTCGCTGACGGCTCGACCCCACCTCCACGTCACCTCCACCTCACCGTCTTCCACCGCGGGACGAACGGGCCATCTTCCCTCCTCTGCCGTTACCAAGTCCGGCCGAATTCGAGCGTTTCCACGTTTAATTCTCCACTCCGACCACGGCCTCTTAATCCCCACCCCCTCCTCTTCATTTTCCCCTCAGACACCGCCACCTAAGAGCTACTAGGCTACTCGGAATCTTGCTCGGACCATCGCAGACCCTGACGAGCTCCGGCGATGATTCCGGCAAGAACTCACTGCCCCGCGTCCTTCCCTCTGTCCTGTTAGCTTCGCCATGCTCTGGCGCGCCTACTGACATTTTCCTGTGCTTTTTCTGTGCCTAGGTCGTCGCCACGGTCACCACCGGCGTCACCCTCTGCCGCCGCTGTTCACCGGCGATTTCCGGCGAGACGCAGGTTCCCGCCGCCCTCTTTTGGTTACAGCCAACTTCTACACGACCAAGCACACCTTGCTGACAAATTGCCTTGTCTGATCGAGCCCCAAGACGACGACACCGTCTTGGAGAGCGAGCTCCGCCGTCGGCAAGTACTCCGGGAGGAATCCCCAGCGAGGCCGAGCGCCCCTCCCTCCACCACGACTACCATCGAGACCACCGAGACCGCAGCAACCCGCCGGTAAGATCACCGCTTCCCCTAACCCTCTAGAACCACCGGAGCGCCACCCACCCGACGCGCCGCCGCCGCGCACCGTTGCCAGCGCCGCCAGTCTGTGGTCGATGCGCTGAGCGTCGTCTGATCTGTCGTCTGCGGCTAGGATTAGATCGGCGAGCGAAACGGTACGGGCTAATCTGGATCGCCCGTTGCCACTTAAAATCCAACGGCCCACGTTACCGATCCGCCCAAACCGGTATGAGCCAATAAGAACACGCCACGTAGGCCTGAGCGTCTGTTTAAATTAGAAAATAGGCAGAATTTATATTAAACTTAGAAATTCAATAACTTTTGATCCACAAATCAGAAAAATACAAATTTGGTGTCTATGGATTCAGAAAAATGAGAGCTTCACTGTTGAGGCCTTAGTTCACTCTTTAGCTTCTGTAAAATAGAAGTTTTAGGCAGAACCTTTTTAGGAGTATTTTAACCATAAAAATTGTTTTGTAAATTATTTTTGGGTGAATCTTTTTGCTATGGATTGCAACTTGAACCCTCTGTCCAGTAAGACCAAAGTATAGATTTGGTTGGCTATGCCTAATAGCATGGAAATTATTTAGTGAGTTTGGCCTTTCCAAATGATAGAAATTATTGCTAATTGTTACAATTGCACAAATGGTTGCATTTGTAATCTTGCAATTAAAATGTTCATAAAACACTTAGTATTGTTCAAAACCTTGTATAACAATTTGTACAATAAAATTTCCATCTTGCATGCTTGCATATTTTGCATGATTTTTGTATTGCCATTAGTGTTGATCTTGTGCATGTTTTGTCTTGGTTGTTTTGTTTGATAGATTGTGTGGATTGTCAAGTGTGTTACTGCAAAGAGTGTACCAACACCACCAACTACTAAGGCAAGTGGCACTATCAGCCATGTCCTACTATTTTTCATTACACTTAGTGGATTTTTGTAGTATGCATGATAGGACTACTGTGTTACTATGCTATGCTATGTCCTATTTAGGATATCCTTTATATCTTCCTTAGTGGAAATACCATAGTGGTAGTATGCTTAGCCCTGCTATAGATTCAGGGTGGAATATACCATATTGTGATTATATGAAGTGTTGGAAAAATATATGTTTTGTATAATAAAACAAGTACTCAATGAATCACCTGGGTGGAATGTGGATACTCAATTGAGAATAAGGTGGCAACGAAGGGAACCATGTCTATGGCTATCTCTTTCGTGTGTGCACTAGGAGAATACCACCCAGGAACTTAGAGATTGAACATGTTTCTCGTACAGTGGCTTTCGTGTACAGCCACATGCCAAATGGGCTCTGGCTTAGTCAATTACATAGTGGGAGACCCATGCATTGGTACCTCTTCAGGTTAACTGGAATTATGCATTGGAGGTTTATCCTTGCATTGGTGCCTGGTAGATGTGCTGGCATTATGTATTGGGAGGACTCCTATGGAAAGACTTTGTCACATTCTCGATCTGCCGGTACTCCATCTTGGTGAGTACTAATCCAGCAGCCACTGGTGGCATCAAGACGAGATTGTGTCTTGTGGGTAAAGTGTACAACTTCTGCAGAAGATCAAATTCTAAGTACTTAGCCGTGTCCCCGGTTATGGACAACTCTGAGCAACTAAGGCCTGGAGCTATGGAAGATCTCGACATTCTAATTTCTCAAAGTAAAACTTAATGGTGACAACAAGAGATTAGAAGAACTTGGAGTTTGCCAAGGAGTTCAGAAAGTTGTTGAAAGATCAAAACTATTTTTGCAAACATATAGATAAAACCATATTGCTTTCTGCAAATAAGCCTAAGCTCTACTTAGCCAAATATGCATGTAGTGATAGTCCAACTTATATTCACAGAGTTGTGACACTTGCCAATACATTCAAAGTATTGACCCTTTGTGGCTGCAACCTATCATGTTGCAGGTTATTCTATTGATGAGTATGGATTGATGATAGAGGTTATGAGTCTACACCCAACATGTTTGCCTGTGGCACATGAAGATGAAGGACTCCATGCTTTACTTGTATTCTGCTGCTTTGTAATAAGATAGCCTATGGCTATGAGTTTGTAATAAAGTATTCATATTCTGGATCATGCGATGTAATATGACCTTTGTATCTTGATATTACATCTTAAACTGTGGGTGCTAGCTATTCGATCCAGAGACTAGCACTGTAATCACAGGGATTCAAACCAAGCCAGGTTTGGGTCTTTACAGTAACCAGATCAAACTAGGTATGGAGATACCAATGATCAAATCTTGGACATGTAATATATCGCGATACAGAGGGATTTAGTTACTAGTGTTAAAGGTTCTCACGATCAAAGAAGTCATCGTTGAATGTGTAGGAGTCAGTATGGATCTCTAGGTCCCGCTTCTGATTATTGATCTGAGAGGGGTCTCGATCATGTCTGCATTATTCGCGAACCGTAGGGTGACACACTTAAGGGATACCGACACCATTTGGAGCAAATATGTTTCAAATAAAGATTTAAGAAAGCGCTAGAATTATTTCAATAGACACCGAAACTGTTTCGGGTGAAATTGCTGAAATTAGTTCTGCATGTAATATTGAAATGTTGCAGGGGGTTTTATGTGAATGTTTGTTAATTAAAGTAATTAACAAAATTCTGAATAAAAATAATAAAAGAGTTTTATTAAATGAGAGAGCATTAAATTTGGAGAAATTTAATGCATTTAAAGTGGAGACTTTAAAAGACAATGTGAAGGGGCATTTTAATGTGGAGGGGGTTACCACCACATGAATGGGGAGGTGAAGGGACACCCTCCCATCCTCCTATAAAAGGACACCCCTCTCACCCTTCTTCCTCACACCTCCTCGTGAAGGATCTCTCTCCCCTCTAGTATTATTCACCCATGGTCTCGAATTAGCGAGATACATGTTCCTGGTGGCTTTATCTAGAAAGGAGTTGCTGCTTCGCTGGAGCGAGGGATGGAGGTTGTCGGGGTACCGGACGTGTGTGCGATCACGGATGCACCGCTGCTTTACGATGCTGGACTTGGTGGTGCTGGACTTGCTGGAACTAGATCTGATGGACGTGCTAGAGCCGGACCTACTGGACTTCATCACGATCTTGAGATAGGCAAGTGTACGACTACATCATCCACGAGTTCCAACTCGTTAACAAAGCTTTGTTGTCTTCGAGGGTTAGTTCTCTATGGATATATATCCACCCGTTGCTTGTATCTAGTACATAGATCTTGGCGTATAGTTCCCATCGTAGGAAATTTTTTGTTTTCTATGCTGCGAACCCCAACATAGTCTTCTTAAAAATATTTCGTGTGTCTATGTTTATCTCTTTTAAAATATAAAAGGGCAACGCTCCTGGCATCTCAATTTATAAAATGCCACATAATGGAGTATTTTCATAAAAACATGGGTTGGCAGAGTTTTTTTATTTTGAGAGGTGGGGGGAAATACCCAAAAGGCTGAATTAAAAAGAGTTTGGCTATTATATATAGGCTGCTCTACGTGGGTTATACTCCATAAGCTATGCTCCATGGGCTTCATTCTCAAATTTTAGTGGGCTATGCTCAGCAGTCCCCTGACTCCTAAAAGACTGAATTAATATGTTCTCTGCTATGCTCCATGGGCTCCTTTCTCAAATTTCACTGGGCTATGGTCAGTAGTCCCCTGACCCCGAAAAGACGGAATAAAAATGTTCTAGGCTAGGGGCCAAATGAGCTACGGAGTACTAGATGTCTTCTCCTGGTTAATAAAAATTACATTGTGATGTGCTCGGTCGGATTCGAAACAAAGACCTCAGAGAGGGAGGGAAAAGCGATAATTCTTTTTGGCAGCTATTCATGTCAAAATTCAGCAGTTCAGAATAAGGTAGAAAAATTATCAACAGATTCGAAGTTCATATTCAGGAGCACTTGACCAATTCACCAGCATTTCAAAAGTGACCAATTCAACAATATAGACAATGAAATACAAATAGCAGTACGGAGAGAACCAGTTTTTGTTTCAGCTCTAAAAACCTTGTCACGCGATTAGTTTGACCTTTTCACCAAACACACTCGACCATTAGAGTAAGCAAAACTGATGATCAAGTCTACTTTGAGTACCTTCTTTTCACATCAATGCCTGTGTGACCCCCATATGCAACCCAAAATGCTCAAGTCTCATCTAGATTGTGACACGGCCATGTTTCAAAAGAAAAGCAAGACTATCTACTGCCCTTGATTTAAACAAGTATCAGTACATCAGTATTAGTTTCACAAAATGCTTTAGAAATAGTAACGACAGAACATTTGAGAGATTCAATAGCTTTCCTACTTGAAATTCAATAGCAGTACAGAGATAATAAGTTCTTGTTCCATCTAAAAAACCTTGGCGCACGATCAGTTTGCCCTGTTCTCCGAATAGGCTCGATCATAGGAGCAAGCAAAACTGATGATCATGTCTACTTCTGTGCGAATGCGATCTCATTTCTTCAATGACTATGTGACCCCCATATATGAAGGGAATATGCCCTAAGAGGCAATAATAAAGTTGTTATTATGTATATTCCAAGTATATGATAGATGTTTATTTTGCATGCTATAATTGTATTAATATGGAAACATTAATACATGTGTGTTTAATAAACAAATGGAAAGTTCCTAGTTATGCCTCTCTTTAAACTAGCTCGTTGATTAACAAGATAATCAAATTTTCCCGATCATGGACATTGGATGTCGTTAATAACGAGGTCACAACATTGGGGAAATGATGTGATGAGCATTTGTAACATCCCAAAAATATTAATCAAGCTTATCAAGATCTAATCACCCAAGTTTAAGGTCTTTTATTATTAAACTTAGTATGAGTGGATGTGTGATTTGCATTAGTGTATGAATGCTTGAAATTGCCATGATTGATTGTTACTAATGATAAGGATTAGTTTAAGGATGAATACTACATCATCTAGATCACTTACAAACAGAATCAAATGAAAAAAAATCAAATATAGATCATATGATCAAATGGTCATTTTGGCCAAATTTATTCACTAGACCACTTTGAGTGTTCCTAGTAAAAGAATTCCAACAGAAACAATTCCAATTCTTTTCACCCCTTGCTAGACCAACTCCAAGTGAATCCAAGCAAACTTTACAAAGTGGCAGAAACTATTTTCAAATCTATTTAAGAGGCATTGCAAAATTGAATCAAGTGTATATGCCTAGATCATCACTTTTCAAAAACCATTCAAACCAATTCCCCTTGACCATTCCCAGCAACCATAGACTACTAAGCAAGCAACAAGATCACTCACCAAAAATCATTCACAAATTTGAAAGTAATTTTCATGCGGCCATTTGATCGAGCACCTGGCAGGCACAGTACAACCTCAACAACTATACACTATTTTGAGCTATCAATTGCTCATCCCTTGTACTGCAATCAACCCATTCAATTGTCCATGATCATGCCTGGTACTTGGTTGTGCAAAGGAGAAGCATCACTAGCCACTTTGACCAGTGCCATGCTTGTACCGACCCGGCCATGCCGGTCGAGCATGAACCATTCGCTGCACGCCGCACCACCCTCGCCCATGATGCCTAGCAGCTAGCCATGACCTCACCGCCACCCCATGTCCACCCCTTGACCCAAGGCGAGAAGTGGAGACGCTGAAAATCACGCGCCCATTTAAGCCTCTGCCATGCCGAGAGCATGACGGAGCGCCGCAGCTGCCTCGCGCGCACATGCCGCGCCTCGCTCTGTCCGCTCGTACCCGCTGTTGTCGTGACACTAGTGACCTCCTAGACATGACCGTTCACCGTCGCGCGCCCCGTCACCACCGTACTGTGTGACGAACACCCGCGTACTGGAACAGAGCGCCGACGCCACCCGACCAACAGAGACTGCCCCTTGCCGTTCCATCACTCGCGTGACGATCGCCATATCCGTCGCACCAACCCATGCCCTCTGCCATGCTCAACGAGATCTGTAGCAGCGTCACCGAAGAAGCCAGACCATGTCGCCCTGCCTCCACCCTTGGGGTATAAATAGAGGCCACCCAGACCTCTTTCTCCATACCATTCCACTCCCCACTCACCCAGGAACCTCACCGACCCTTCCCCGAAGCAAGGCGAGCACCATGGCGCCGGAATTTGGCCGGAGTCCGCCGTAGCAGTTGAGGAAGGAAGCCGTTGATTGCGGCCACCCCAGGAGTTGCCGTGACCACCAATCGAACCGCCATCGTTGTCAACCCCATTCGCCCCCATCATCGACCCTAGCGGGAGCCCCGGTAAGTCCACAACGACCCCCACCGCTGCGTTAGGGTTCGTATCCCGCTGGAGCAGTTCGATAGAGATGAGGAACCACAACCGTTGATCCTAGTCTAATCGTAGGGCTAAGATTGAAAGATACTATTTTGGTTTAGATGAGTCACTGACGCGTGGGACCATTCTGTCAGCAGCCCGTTGTGCCTGCACTGTGCAGTTAGGCCGGCCCATGTCGTTTCCCGCGCAGAGCCCAGCGATTCAAATAGGATTTTTCCACTTTAGTTAAAACCATATTCTATCAGTAGATTCAAAATTCAATTCAGAGAGATGTACAAATCCAAAATACATGATTCTAATTTTGTTGGAAAGGTATTGAAATTATCTAATCACTCCCGTTGGATTCAAACCATTTAGTATTATAGATCACCTATACCAAAAATAACAAGACAGAGACTTTTGCCACTTCAAACATTTTTCTAAAATAAACTATAAATGTTTTTGAGATGATTCCACCTCTCAAAAATCAAATTTACCATTCTCTACATGAATATGTAAATATATTTGGTTTTACAAATATGAAACACGGCTTAGTATTAAAAGAGTGCTATATAGGCATTTCTAGTCACTTGAATAGTATTAAATAGTAATATTAAATCTGGTAATATATGATCACCATTTTAAATCACATTCCCAAGTATTGGAATAGATGGTGATGACATGTGTCAACATGATCCACTATTTTAATTGGAGAATATTAAATCTTAAGGATTTAAAATGAGTAGAAATTACTTTTCTACAATAATAAGAATAAGAAAATAGTAAATTCCCACATGATGATTGAGATAATACTAGATCATATAGTTTGAGCCTTTGTGTGCTACATAGAAGTAGTGAAGTGTTGTTTGGTGATTGTGTACATTGAATGTATTTCTGGACGCTAGTACCGACTTGAGCTACAACGAGGAGGAGTACTTCGAGGAGGAGCAGGAGAACTTCAACGACAGCAACAATTGCACTGCTCAAGGCAAGCCATCACTAAGCCAGCTAAGCTATGCAAGCTATCAGTGCAAGCTGGAACTATGCATGCTACTTGTGCAAACCCCTATACAGATGCACTAGGCATGCTTGGTTACGCAACTTTACCAATTCCCAGTTTTACTCCAAGCTTTACTTTCCCCTGTACTATGGTTCTTACCAAGTTAATGAATTGTGATTAGTGGAAACTAAATTTGATCCTATCAAGATCATAGGATTAGTGTTGGATACTTATACTTTATTAGCACCCCCAATAGTGATAACCTCAATACTAGTGGCTAGTGCTAAGCATAAAACTAGATCACTTTAGATGGGAATACTTGGTAAAAATGATTATGAAAACCTTGGAATGAAGATTCATTCTATTGAAATGTTTTGACATGTGTTGTGAAACACAATGTTTTGATGATGAAACTGATAAGGTACGAGCCTTGACTTTAATAAAAACTGATGGTTGGGTTTGGATGCGATACCATTCCAATTTTACCGTACAACCACAATACCTGAGTTGGGTAGGGCTTGACTAGAAGTTTATATGTCTTAGTATTGGTTCCCTTGCGAAAGAGGTTGAGCTAAGGCTACCTCGTGATGAATGTCCACCTATGCAGTGCCTAGGATGGCAGATGGCCATGGCTGGGAAGCCAAACTCATAGGGGAGGTGCCTATACTAGGGTGTGTAATTGAAAGGTTAAGATTGATTATCCGCATACTAAGAATGATGATTCAGGTTTATCCCTGACGAATGTATCGAATTTTGTGGTGAAAGTGTACCACCTCTGTAGA
The DNA here is from genome assembly GCA_916181665.1 of Avena sativa. Lineage (NCBI taxonomy): Eukaryota > Viridiplantae > Streptophyta > Magnoliopsida > Poales > Poaceae > Avena > Avena sativa. The sequence goes on from OV702290.1 coordinate 371,926,129, forward strand.
GTGTCAAACTATTCGAATAGCCGCATTCGTGGTTATGGACAATTGGAGTGGCCATACTGTTCCGTTGTCAGATGTTTTCAAAATGATTTATGACTTGAAAGATGACCTTGACTTGATCACAACAGAGTTGTGGACATGAGATCTAAGTTCCCACTTAAGTTATGTAGAGAACTAAATTAGGTCTTTACTCTTGAAGCTTTGTGAAATAAACCTAGCTTTTTGCAAACAAACCTAGAGCTTATGATTCCTACTAGCTTTACTTTTACTTATACTAGTGATAGTTTGCGAGTACTCAAAGAGTACTCATGGCTTTGTCCCTGGCTATTCCCATGGCCAGACTATGAGGAGGATTACCCAGAAGATGGACAACAGGAGTTCTATGACAACTAGGATCATCTCCCATCGTCAGGATTGCCTGCGACCCTGAAGATGGAGCCTACTACGTTTACTTTCCGCTGCTTTGATTGTATTAAGACTGGATCATGAGATCCTTTATTTGTAAGACCTTTATTATGGTTTGTAATGGATGATGTACTATGGTACCACTTCTGTTATGTCTTGCAAAATGGTAATCCTAGGATTGCGATGTACGGCATAACAAGCATCTGGACTTAAAAATCTGGGTGTTGACAAGTTGGTATCAGAGCCATCCTGACCATAGGAGACCCTAGTTAGAATAGACGCCTGAAAAAACCCTAGCTTCAAAACAAAGAAAGTGAGTATTTACAGAAACCTATTCTCATTCTTATCCTTGATATTCTTTCAAAAATAGATCACTTGTTCCTCAAGACTCTTACAGTTCTACATAAAACTTGACACACTTACTCGCCTCACTAACTTACTCATCTTAATTGCTTATATATGGAGGTCAAATACACCAAGTTTTACCAGTTGGGCAACAGAGGACAGCTTATCTTTGAGAGGGAACTGGATTTGCTCTCAGAGTATCTTGCACGCCCGCACCCGCAGTTCTTCGGAGCACAACTTAAGGACCACGCTGGAGGGGAGCTATAGTGGCTGATTATTGCCGACCTAAGGGGCAAAATGGAGCCACCTCTTTCTAACAAGATTCAGTGCAGCGTTCGGGAGAGCAACTGGCTAGACGGATTAGCCAAGGCTATGCAAGAAGCTCTCGCTCACTTGTGTGCTTAGAACATCAACCAGATCATCGGAACCCGTTTTGCTCACTATGCAAGACGTGACTCGATGGGACATCCTCTATCCATGCCAGCTCCAAAGTTGAAGCACCACGTGGACCACATGGACTTCATGCTACATGAGACACAGAATGAGTTGGACAATTCCCATGATCACGCCAACCAGAACAATGCTGAAGCTGTGGAAAGGAAGGAAACCATCGCCATCCTCGCCAAGGAACGCAAGCCAGTTTGCAGCCAGCGCGACAAAAAGGATCGCATCATCGCCCGTCTTCGTCAGAAGATAGCCACCTTGGAGGAGACCATCCACGACCAGGAGATCCAGCTGGAAGAACAGCAGGAGGAGGAGGGTGAAGATATCTGTGGGGATATTCACTCTTACCTCAGTGATGATAATGACTACCTAGAGGACGAAGCCATGGAGGACAACACTGATGAGGATGATGCTGACTTCATTGATGATGATTAGTCACACCTGAGCACTATCGTAGGTGTGAGTTGTACCCGGTCCCACTGTATCGTAGCTTCAAAGAATGGTTCTTAAAACCATCTGTTTCCTTGTTATCGTGTGTGTTTGTATCTATGCTTGGAATTAATGAATGAAAAGAAAGTTGCTAGTTTTCAAAAACCTGAGTTATACTCAAAGCTTAAAGTTTTGAAACAAACCCATGAACCCTATAAAATTCCCTCTTGTCTTACTATCTATCTCAATCTTTAGATGACTCGCAAAAATCCTAGAGGAAGCAGTTCAACTCAGGACCCAATGCTGCAGATTATGCGAATGTTAGTTTCTAACCGTGAAGCTGGTAGAGCCGAACGTCAAGCCAACTTAGCCACTCTTCAACAGATAACCCAGATGGCCCACAATAATCAAGGCCATGGAAACCAAGATCACCATGGATCCAGACTTAAGAACTTCTAGAATACCAACCCACCCATGTTTAGTAAGTTCGAGGAGCCTCTAGATGCTGATGATTGGCTGTAAACCATGGAGAATAATCTAGAAGTTGCAGGAGTTGATGCTAATGAGAAGGTGTTGTTTGCCACCCACTATCTTCTGGCTATGCTATATCATGGTGGAATAGTACCCGTACAATGAACGGAGGTTAGATGATGACTTGGGAGGAGTTCAAACTTAAGTTTAGCAAGACCCATGTGCCCCCGGGTCTAATCAAGAGGATGAGAGATGAATTCAGAGACTTGAATCAAGGAAGGATGACTGTGGTTGAGTACCGTGACAAATTTCTGTCACTAGCTAGGTACACACTGATGTCTACGCACTTCTATTCTTGTAGACAGTTGTTGGGCCTCCAAGTGCAGAGGTTTGTAGAACAGCAACAAGTTCCCCTTAAGTGGATTACCCAAGGTTTATCGAACTCAGGGAGGAAGTGGTCAAAGGTATTCCTCTCGAGCAACCCTGCAATCAAGATACAAGAAGTCTCTTGTGTCCCCAACACACCCAATACACTTGTCAAGTGTATAGGTGCACTAGTTCGGCGAAGAGATAGTGAAATACAAGTGGTATGGATAATTATAAGTGGTAACGGTGCCAGAAAAGAGCTTGACGGGTAGGAAGGGACTAAAGGTAATCTGAAATAAAGATGGAAGCAAGCAAACATGTAACAGATCTAGTTGCAAATGGTGTTTCAATGCTTAGAAACAAGGCCTAGGGATCATACTTTCGCTAGTGAACACTCTCATATAAATATCTTCTCTTCATGATACTACTCTGAACTACTCTCAGGTTGGACACTCTAATCCATGGTAGGGCTATAACAGCACTCCTCAAAGTTCGTATTCCCCATCTAGATAACCCCTCACTATCACCTTGAGCGCTAGATGGTTCCAACAAACACCAAAATTTCATAGAGATATCGAACTCCAAATATAACTCATAACAAGTATTTGTAATCTCTAGCCTAAGTGCCACCACGGTGTGCACACTGTCAACTTCACACACGAGGGGAGAGCAGAGATCTATTAAAGCACTTGAGTAGCAAGGTAGATCTACTTGATTACAAAGCTCATGATCACAATATGATCATGCATAGAGAGAGAGATGAACACATAGCTACCGGTAGAGCCCTTAGCCTCGAGAGAGAACTACTCCATCCTCATCATGGGAATTAGCAACGGCGATGGAGATGGTGGTGGAGATCGATGGAGATGGCTCTAGGGGCACTTCCCCGTCCCACCAGGGTGCTGGAACAGAGAATTTTTGTCCCCCGAATCTCCCCTTCGGTGATGGCAGCGCTGCGGAACTTTTCGTGGCTGGAGGCTGGATGCCCTAGGGTTTCTGGATCAGGAGGCTTCTTATAGGCGAAGAGGCGAGGTCGGTGGCCGGCCAGGGGGCCCACACCATGCCCTGGCGTGCCCTAGGGCTGCCCGCGCCAAGGGGGGGTGGCCGCCCTGTGGCCCTCCTTCGTCTCTCCTTCGGACTCCATGTGTCTTCCGGTAAAATATTGACTTTGGCTTTTGTCCCGTCCAATTCTAAGAATATTCATTTTCTGACTTTCCTGGAACCAAAAATAGCAGAAAACAGGCAACTGACACTGTGGCATCTTGTTAATAGGTTAGTTCCAGAAAATGTATAAAAATACTCCAAAGTGTGGACAAAACATAAGAAAGTAGATATAATACAAGCATGGAACATCAAAAATTATAGATACGTTTGCAACGTATCAACATCCCCAAGCTTAACTCCTGCTCGTCCTCGAGTAGGTAAGTGATAAAAAGAAAGAATAATTTTTGAGGTGACATGCACCATCATAATCTTGATCAAAGTATTTGCAACCATTGAAAGTTGGGATCAAAGTACTCTAAACATGAGCATGAAAGATGAAGTTCTAACATGAAGACATAGTAACTATGCATGCAACATGAAAGGATACAAACAAAGATCATGAATAACAATGCATTGAAAGACGTTTGTTTGTTTCACATATAGAAAACATAGCATAGTGGCATTCAGCTTGTCCCTCATGGAGTAGCAAAACATAAATGCATAGGACACCTTCAAAGTTCATAAGGGTGACTAGATACAAATAGTTCAAGAACAAGCAATATCAACATTATGAATCAATCAATAAGTTTTGGGACAATGCACATAGAACTAAGAATGACAACTATGCTCTCTTAATTGGTGCCTAAGGATAGAAGGTGGAGACTCAATATAAAAGTGGAAGAAAGGCCTTCATAGAAGGAAGCAGGGATTCAAGTCTCATAAAGAGCTTCCAAAAATTATGGTACTTATTAGCTTCAGATCTCATTGCCCCTATCATAAGAATCTTTAGGTGATTAAGGTTAAAGTGACACAACTAAGAGGATATGCTCGACAAGTTATAAGTTGAAATCTCATGCCCCTTACTTACGAGTACCGAACCTCATGCTACTCAACTTCAGTCACAAGTAAGATCTTGTCATTTCAAGTACATATGTATCATAGAGAACCGCCAACGGGGTACCCCTTGCACATGATACAGGAGCTATCCCATAATCAAAATGTCAAGGCAAGCAGACAATGAGCATCTCAGCGATCTTTTTATTTGCCATTTGCATAGGTTTTTATTGAGGATGCTTCATAGAGTGCTCATTATGGTTATGCTACAAGTTTCCACCATGATTAGGCATGTCTTAGGCTAGCGGCCCAGGCATTTCTCTAACACACATACAAACTCCATGATCTTACAAGTTCCCCTTTTATTTCACACTGCCGGGATCCATAAACAAAAGAATCATGATATCAATGGAATAATAAGTGCAATGTTAAAAGCGTTCCCCATGATACATGGTTCTGCTAACTTCAACTCATAAAGCGCAAGCATATACGCAACAAAGATGGACACACTCGTTCAAGATTATTAAGTGCAAGAAAGTAAAGTGTGCCATCAAGTTTGTGAGAGATTTAATCACTAGTTTTCTCATAACAAGTTTAATTCGGAAGGTAGATAAAAGCATGAATATACTTGGAATATAAAATGCTAATAGGTAGGTATGGTGGACTCTTTGGGATAACCTGGTTTTATTTGGAGTTGGATGCATGAGTGGAACTCATACTTGGTTATGGAGGCTAGCAAAAGACTGGGAGCGACCAACTAAGAGAGCAATAATGGCCATAATCATGCAAAGCGACAAAACATACTTAATTAAAGCATAAAGTGATATTACATGTCGAAAACTAAAGGATCATCGAGGCTATGATGACTTGGGATAGTCATAACATGGTGTGAGCATGCGCCAAGTCAACCCAAATAAAGCATCAAAGGAGAATACCACAATACTATGCTAAAACAACGCATGATTCTTTCAAGGCACATTAAGCAATCTCAATTGTTTATAACATGTAATGCTACGGCAAAAATCACTAAGCATAAAGCTAAAACAATATCAAGCATGACATGATAAAGTCTAAGTCACAGTCAAAAACAAGCTCCTTTTTACCGCTTAAGCATGAACTTTCCTACTATTTTCCAATCCAAATCAACTTTATTTGAAAACTAATGCATGAAAGAGGGGGGTCCAACCAATTTATTCAAGAAAACTAAGAAAAAGAAAACTAAAAACAAAAACAAAGACGCTCCAAGAAAAACACAACTGTGCATGAAACAATAAAAATGAAGTATTTGGAAGAACCTGAGATTTTTATTGATGAAGAAGGGGATGCCTTGGGCATCCCAAAGCTTTGACGCTTGTACTTCTTGGATATTTCTTGGGGTGACACGGGTGGCATCCCCAAGCTTGAGCTTTAGTCCATTCTTCATATCATTACATCAGTCTTTCCTTACACCTAAAATTTTTCCTTCATACAAAACTTCACACAATCTTCATTAGCAACATTAGTGTACTTAAGATAATAAGTCTTTGGGTTCAGTCCCAACAGAAGTAAAACTTCAATTAAAACACAATCTACTGTAGCACTTCACTCAAAAATCTCAATTCCCTAAAAAGAACCCAAAAAGGAATCAACAAGAAGCAAATGCAAGTAATGGCAGAAATCTGTCAAAACAGACCAGCAGGTAAAAACCAATTTTTTCGAAGACCTTCTATTTCTCAAATAGAAAAGTGTTGAACTAACAAAAGTTGGATAACAACCTGGGGCAGAAGCACAAAAAGTTACAGCTCAAACTGACGTACAGAGATTTTACACGAATTTTTATAGCAAAGCACAAAAATCTGTTTCGGGACAGCAACTTTCCCAAGTCTTACTTCTCTCTCATTAGAGGTTATTCTTGGCACAAAAATCAAACAAAAAGGATAAGGAGAGGTTATTACAGAGTTAATAACTTGCAAGACTCAAGAAAACTATTGGGTTATCTCTGAAGAAGTACTTTTCTTTAACGCCTTTAAGTTAGGCATGATAGTTTGAGAAGATGCTCACATAAGAAATATGAATTGAAGTAAAAGAGAGCATCAAGAAGCAAATTCAAAGCACATTTAAGTCTAACCCACTTCCTATGGATAGGAATCTTGTAAAGAAACAAGTCATGAAAGCACAAACCAATAAGAATAGTAAAGCAAAACAAGTGCAACTTCAAGACTTTCAACATAAAGATGGGAAACTTAATATTATTGAGATGCATAAAACCATGTTTCCCTCTCTCATAATAACTTTCAGTAGCATCATGAATAAAATTAACAATATAACTATCACATAAACCATTCTTATCATGAGCCACATGCATAAAATAATTATTGCTCTTCATATAAGCATAGTCATTCTTATTACTCGTAGTGGGAGCAAATTCAACAAAATAGCTATCATTATTATTCTCATCACCATAGTCATCAAATATAGGAGGCATATTGTAATCATAATTAATTTTATCCTCAATAGTAGGTGGACTGAAAATATCATATTCATCATTGTAATCATCATATATTGGAGGTTTGGTATCATCATAAGCAATAGAATAGCTATCTTCCAAAGCTGGGGAACTAAAAATATCATTTTCATAAAAACTAGCTTCCCCAAGCTTAGACTTTTCCATAATATTAGCAATAATGGTGTCCAAAGAATTCATACTAACAATATTGCTATTAGCATGCAAATAAAGTTCCATAGGTTTTAAAAATTTCTCTTTAAACACTTCATGTCCTAACTCAAGATAAATACTATAAAGCTCTCTAATTTTTGTTGTTGTTTTCCATTAAGCCTAACTAGTGAAAATAAAAACAAGAAACTAAAAGATATAATTGCAGAATCTAAAGGAAATAACTTCGATCACTGTGTGAGTACCTTTTACCTTACCTCCCCGGCAACGGCGCTAGAGAATAGCTTGATGTCTACGCACTTCTATTCTTGTGGACAGTTGTTGGGCCTCCAAGTGCAGAGGTTTGTAGAACAGCAGCAAGTTTCCCTTAAGTGGATTACCCAAGGTTTATCGAACTCAGGGAGGAAGTGGTCAAAGGTATTCCTCTCGAGCAACCCTGCAATCAAGATACAAGAAGTCTCTTGTGTCCCCAACACACCCAATACACTTGTCAGGTGTATAGGTGCACTAGTTAGGCAAAGAGATAGTGAAATACAAGTGGTATGGATAATTATAAGTGGTAATGATGCTAGAAAAGAGCTTGACGGGTAGGAAGAGACTAAAAGCAATCTGAAATAAAGATGGAAGCAAGCAAACTTGTAATAGATATAGTTGCAAACGGTGTTTCAATGCTTAGAAAAAAGGCCTAGGGATCATACTTTCGCTAGTGAACACTCTCATATAAATATCTTATCTTCATGATATTACTACGAACTACTCTCCAGCTGGACACTCTAATCCATGGTAGGGCTATAACAACACTCCTCAGAGTTTGTTTTCCCCATCTAGATAACCCCTCGCTATCACCTTGAGCGCTAGATGGTTCCAACAAACACCACAATTTAATAGATACATCCAACTCCAAATATAACTCATAACAAGTATTTGTAATCTCTAGCCTAAGTGCCACCACGGTGTGCACACTGTCAACTTCACACACGTGGGGAGAGCAGAGATCTATTAAAGCACTTGAGTAGCAAGGTAGATCTACTTGATTACAAAGCTCATGATCACAATATGATCATGCATAGAGAGAGATGAACACATAGCTACCAGTAGAGCCCTTAGCCTCGAGAGAGAACTACTCCCTCCTCATCATGGAAATCAGCAATGACGATGGAGATGGTGGTGGAGATCGATGGAGATGGCTCCGGGGGCACTTCCCTGTCCCGGCAGGGTGCCGGAACAGAGACTTTCTGTCCCCCGATTCTCCCCTTCGGTGGCGGTAGCGCTACGGAACTTTTCATGGCTGGATGCTGGATGCCCTAGGGTTTTTGGATCGGGAGGCTTCTTATAGGCGAAGAGGCGAGGTCGGTGGCCGGCCAGGGGGCCCACACCATGCCCTAGCGCGGCCTAGGGCTGCCCGCGCTAAGGGGGTGTGGCTGCCCTGTGGCCCCCCTTCGTCTCTCCTTCGGAATCCATGTGTCTTCCGATAAAATATTGACTTTGGCTTTTGTCCCGTCCAATTCCGAGAATATTCATTTTCTGACTTTCCTGGAACCAAAAACAGCAGAAAACATGCAACTGGCACTATAGCATCTTGTTAATAGGTTAGTTCCAGAAAATGTGTAAAAATACTCCAAAGTGTGGAAAAAACATAAGAAAGTAGATATAAAACAAGCATGGAACATAAAAAATTGGAGATACGTTTGCAACGTATCACACACCTGATGAGATTGACAATGAAGCCAAGAAGAAGGAAAGATTCTTGAATGGTCTGCATGATGAGATGCAGACAGTGCTAGTCAACATTCCCTTTGATGACCTAGAAGCCTTAGTGGATTCTGCAATCCAGATGGAAGGCAAGATCAACCAAGCCAGTGAGAACCGCAAGCGTCGAATGATGCATCAACCAGGACCCCACCATACCCCGAAGTATCGCCCCAACCCGTCTGCAGGATATGCACCTAGAAACAACAGACCCCCAATGAACCGTCCAACCTATCCCAACCGTGGAGGAGGAAACCCAAGGCCTAGAGGAAACCACAACAACAACCCCGACAACTCCAATAATTTCAACCGTGCACTGCCAAAGTCCAACAACAACAACAACAACAACAACAATACAGTCCCAAGGACTGGAAGCAATGCTGTGCCTGTCACAGGGAAAGACAAGTCAATGATAACTTGCTTTGAATGCGGAGTCATGGGTCACTAATCCAACGAGTGCCCCAAGAAGCTTGCAGTAGCAACCAATGTGAATGCACCTGCCCAACAGCAATGCCGTGTCCATCCTGGAAAGAGATTTGCCCTAGGAAACCCGCACAACCGTAATGGCCGTCTGTTCCAAATGAATGCTGAAGAAGCCCAAGAAGCGCCAGATGTCGTGCTGGGTACGTTTTCTGTTAACTCAGTTCTAGCAAGAGTGTTGTTTGATTCTGGAGCATCGCACTCGTTTGTTACAGAAGAATTTGCATGCACTAGTAAGATTCAACCAACAAATCTGAAGCATGTTATGATAGTTCAAATCCCTGGTTCAACCAGCAAAGCTAGAAAAGTTTGCAAGGCCGTACCTATCCGAATCCATGGGATCAATTTTTATGCCAATCTAATAGTACTTGGAACCAAAGGTTTGGAAGTAGTGCTAGGGATGGATTGGATGTCGAAACATCAAGGATTAATCGACTGTGCTAAGAAAACCATCACCATGACCAGTAGCACCGGAGTATCAGTAGAACATGTAACTAAGACTTTGCCCCGTCAATTCAAGTGCAACAAGAGTCTAGCCAAAACCACCATCAAACAAGTCAGAGTAGTCTGTGAATACCCCGACGTGTTCCTAGATGAATTGCCCGGTATGCCCTGTAACATCCCAAAAATTTTCATCTGAAAACCATCATCATTGCACTCATATCATCATGGCATGTGTTGCATTGCATTTATATTGTCCCCCAAAATTTTGGTGAAAGTTTGGGTCAATTTGAAACACTTTTGCTAATTCAAAACCTAGAAAAAGAAAAACTAAAAGGAAAAAGCAAAAAAGAGAAAAAAATCACAGCAACAACATCTGGCCTGCTCGGCCCAACCCTAGCCCAACAACAGCCCACCCGGCTTACCCCTTTCCCCTCTGTTTGTCACTGTCCCCCTTCACACCCCCTCACACTGACACGCTGGCCCCACTGCCCAGTCACCCTCCACCTCACCTTCTTCCACGCGGGACGAACAGACCGTTCCCCCTTCCTCTGCCGTTTCTAATCGATGCAAATTCGAGCGTTTGTGCGAATTAATCCCCACTACAGCCCCGGCTTCTTAACCACCTCTCCCTCCTCTTCGTTTTCCCCTCAAATGCCACCCCCAGAGAGCCCCCAGGCTCTCCAATTTCGAGCTCAGTCCACCGCACACCGACGGTACTCCGGCGATGATTCCGGTGAGCGCCGACCGCCTCGCGCCCTCCTCTCTGCCCTATCATCTTCACCATGTTCTAGCAGACCTTTTAACTCTTCCCACACACTTTTTCTTGTCGTCACGATCATCGCCGATGTTTTCTTCTGCCGCCACCGTTCGCTGATGATTCTAGTGAGACTCGGGTTCCCGCCACCCCTTTCTGGCCACCACTAGCTTGTACTGGACCAGGCGCACTTCACTGACTTCTTGTTTTGTCTACTCGAGCCCCAGAACGATGCCACCGTCTCGAAGACGTGAGCTCCACCGTCGGCAGGAACTCCAACGAGGAATCCAGGACGAAGCCGAGCACCCCTCCCTCCACCACGACCATCACCGAGACCACCTCGACCACAGCAACCCCTGGAAATAGTCCACGGACCCCCTACCCCTCTAGGATCGCTGGAACGCCACCACCCGACATGCCGCCGCCGCGCATAGAGGACCAACGCCACTAGTTCTTGGCCACGTGCTAAGCACCGTCCGATCTAGATTCAGCGGCTAGGATTAGATCACTAACCAAAGCGGTACGGGCTGATCTGGTTCGTCCGTTGCCACTTAAATATAACGGCCCACAGTGACCGATCCGACCGAATCGGTACGGGCCAATAGAAATGTGCCACGTCAGCCAGAGCGTCTGTTTAAATTAGAAAATAGACAGAATATATGTTAAATTTAGAAATTCAATAACTTTTGATCCACAAATCAGAAAAATACAAATTTGGTGTCTATGGATTCAGAAAAATGAGACCTTTATTATTGAGGCCTTATTTCACACTTTTGTTTCTGAAAAATTGGAGTTATAGGCAGAACCTTTTTAGGAGTATTTTGCCCATAAAAATTACTTCATAATTTGTTTTTAAGTATTCCTTATGCCTTTAGATAGAGTATTTTAACCTCTGTACTATAGACTCTGTAAGTTTTAGAGTTTTGTTCATATCATTGCATTTTGCATGCACTCCTATTTTTGTGATGGTATATTGATTATATTATTGTTGTTGGATTGTTCTTTGTGTAGATTGTGAAGGTTGTTGCTATGAGGATTGTACCTATTCCCCTAGCTACCAAGGCAAGTGATATTTCATCTTATGTCCTATTATTTTCACTATTACACTAGTGCTATTTTTGTAGATCTTAGCATGGTAGGATTATTTATATGTTACTATGCTATGCTATCCGATAGATTATATCTTGGTAGTATTTCCTAGTTGAAAGATATCGTATGCTAGAGTGCTTAGCCATGCTATTAGAATTCATGGGTGAAAATTCATATCAAGATAGTATGGAAATATATTATTTTGTTTGACTAAGAAAACAACTAATGTTAATGAAACACCTGGGTGGAAATGGGACTTGTATGGATTATGTTGAGTGGTTACTCAGGGCCCATGTCTATGGTTTACCCTGGTGTATCGCACTTGTGGACGGCCACCCAGGAACAAAGAGATTAGAGACGTTCTTGTCGTCAAGCTTCCAGTGCAGCCACATGGCATATGGGCTCTGCCATGACCGACGAAGGTGCAAGAACTCAGCCAGACGGACAGAGGGTGGTAGTTATGATATGATGGAACACGTCCGTGGTGGTCTGAGGGATTTCTTATGAAATGTCTCGTCTCGATGCATGTCGAGTCTTGTGGGGAAAGTGCACCACCTCTCGAGAGGGTAAAACTAAGTACTTAGCCGTGTCCCCGGTTATGGACAATTTCTGAGCGTCAAGACAGTGAAGTAGTTCAAAAATCTCCTCATCCAAAATTCTCTAAGTTAAAACTTGTGGGTGAACAAGGGTAGAGGTTCATTGTTGTCTATCAATGGTACCTTAGTGTTTTGAAAGAGAAAACCTACTCTTCAAAATCTATGAGATAATACCTTGCTTTTAGCAAGTCAGCCAAAACCACACTTAGCCATATATTCATGTAGTTGTTGGATTTTACTAAGTAATTGTGGTATCACTTGCCAATACAATTCTAAATGTATTAACCCTTTGTGGTTGTAACTTATTATGTTGCAGGATACTCTGATGATGAGTAGGGTTGCGAGTCTACACTCGACATGTTTGCCTGTGGCGCATGAAGACAAAAGACTCTATTATTATACTTTGTCTTGTGAACCTTGAATAATGTTAGCCTTGGGCTAAGTGAGTTGTAAGAACTATTATATTCCTGGATATGCGATGTAATAATGACCTTTGTTTCTGTGTACTTCATCTTAAACTGTGGGTGCTAGCATTTCGATCCAGGGACTAGCACTGCAATCACAGGGATCTTACCTTATTATGGTGAGATCTTATAGATGGTATCAGAGCACTGTGTTCCCTGTAGTTTTGTGACCCTATGTTGGATTAGACTAAGGAAAACCCTTCGGAAAAATAACTCTATTTCAAATTTTACACTTGTCTTTTCATCTCGTAAAACTTTTCCTGATCACCCTTCCTCATCTATTTTTTTAGATGTCCACCATCAATGAATCTATCAAGAAGGGACCACTGATGACTATGACACTTGAGTGTGAGACAGAATTTCCCAAGGCACTCAAGAACCTCATGATCGGCTTGGGGATGGATGGCAAAGCCGTGTACAAGGGATTTCATGTGATAGACGAAGGACAAGAGTATTGGTGGGTGCAACTCCATTTATATAAGAACAAGGAAGATGATCCAAAGAGTATGGGATTCTGCATGTTCACCAACTCTGAAATGCACATGTCATTCTTTGACTCCGCAAGGAATGCTGCGTGGAAGGCCATTGAGGAACTTGGGGAAAGACTTAAGTATAGAATGCTCAATACTCAAGAGGATCTTAAGGAGGAGAAACATCGTGTCCAAGTTTCAAGGGCCACGGTAAAACGACTAAGTAAGGATATCATAGACTTGGCTTTGGAGTTATGCGAACAAGACAAACAGATTGCTGCCAAGGATGCCCAGATTGCTACCTTGGTTAATAAGGAGTGAGATACTATTTGGACCACCACACTTGATGTTTTATCGCGTTAGTATTTTGATCATACCGACCTATGTGGTATGGAAAAAATAAGTTATGTTTGGACCTTGATTGCTTGAGTGAATAATGTATTGCCACTTGGTTTGAGGAATGTTTTATTGGTTGATTTTATTTTTTATCTTTGCATCTATTGTTACTTGTGTTTTGTTTCTCTAGACTTGTGTTATTACTAATTTTCTCCATACTATGCAAAAGATGCCGAATTTTGTCTACATCACGACCGAGGATTTCAAGGGAACTCGCTTCGGGACTCGCATGTTGGAGCTCGTCCAGGTGCTCCCTCTTCCAATCCCTACCATTTAGGGACTTCAGCTGAGGAAATTTAAGAGGAAGGACTTATGGGGATTCAGAGTTACCCAACCAGGACGCGAGACAGAGCCCCAAACTAAGGAGATCGCCTTCAAGATACTCCACGATGACTTAGAGAGGGGCCTCGACGTCACTATGCAGGAGCTGTTGGGACGCCTATGTGGATGTCACTCTTCCGAGATCAAGAGCCACTACTTCCACTTCTTTGGGAGGCGCGATGAGGACAGAGAGCCTATTGTGTTGGACGAGGCCACTAAGGAGACTATCAATCCCATGCGTCACCACCTCTAGGACTTAGAGAGCCTTATTAGGAACGTTGATACTGATAGGACTACTGTGATGCTTAGCAACGATGAACTACGAGTCCAACTTAAGGAGAAGGACAAGGCCTTCCAGGAACAGGAGAAGCGAATCAAGGAAATGGATAAGAAGTTTGAAGACCAGGAGAAGAAATTCAAGAGCCAAGAGAAGAGGGTTCAGGAGAAGAATAAGAAGATTAGAGACTTGGAGACCGAGTTAGAGCTTGAGGACATTGAGCTGGAGGCGGATCACGAGGTGATAGAGAGGCTACGCATAGAGAAGAGAGATTTACAGGCGAAGATCGATGCTTTGTCTACAAGCTTGGAGGAAAACAAGGCAGGATTCGCCGCAGCGGGACTTGCACTAGTGGAGGAGGAAGTCGACATGGAGGAGTAGTGATATCTATCTATCTATCGTTTTATTTTTGAGTCGCATAGATCTTACCGACTTGTGGGTGACTATGCTAGTATGTTATCTTCTCAAACTCTGTTATTGTCGTGATGTTGAACCTGCATGTGCTTGTTTGTTTGACTGCTGTTATTTTACTTGGGTTATCTATCATTACTTACCCTTATTAAACCCATAGATGCCTCCCCGTCGTAACAATGAGGACAACAACGACAATGGCAATGGAATGCAGCAAATGATGGCTGCACAGACACAGTTGATGCATATGATGACTTAGTTCATGGTGAACCAGAATCAGAACAACAACAATAACAATAATAACAACCAGAACAATCCACCTCTTGATATGCTCACAAGATTTCTAAGGCTGAGACCTGCTAAGTTCTCGGGTACTACTGATCCCATGGTAGTAAATGACTGGCTATGCTCTGTGAATAAGGACTTAGTCACAGTTGGATGCACTGATGCAGAAAAAGTCAGATTTGCAGCACACTTACTGGAAGGTCATGCAGCTACTTAGTGGGACAATTTCCAAGTTACTCACCCTATTGAAGAAGTAACTTGGGCAATGTTTGAGGATGGATTTTGTACCACTCACATCTCTTCTGGAATAATGGGGTTGAAGAAAAAGGAGTTTCACAACCTCAAACAACGCCACTGCAATATTTCTGAGTACACCGAAGAGTTCAACAATCTGTCACGTTATGCACCAGATGATGTTGACACTGACGCAAAGATAAAGGAGAAGTTCCTTGATGGGTTGAATGATGAAATATCTATGCAACTATCTGTTGCTTATGTTCCAACCTATCAATCTCTGTGTGATAAAGCTACCATCCTAGAAAACAATATGAAGCAAGTGGAAGGTAGAAAGAGGAAGCACCATTTTGATAAGTTCGGATCAGGATCACCTCACAAGTGTTCTTATGGTGAAGGAAGCGGGAGTTCTAGTTTCCACAAGAATGGGAATCATAACAACCATCATAACAATAACCACCACCACGATGGAAACAATCATCATGGACACAACAAAGGTGGGTACAAGAATAACCACAATGGTCATGGCCATGGGAATCAAAATGGTCAGAATCGCCATAATCAGCCAGCAAAGAAAGACATCAGTCAGGTGGAATGTTTCAAGTGCAAGAAGACAGGGCACTATGCTAATCAATGCCCATAGAAGAAGACTGATGGGGCTAAGCCAAACCCTTTTCAAATGGGTCATGTGAATCACATCAATGTGGAGGAAATTCAAGAAGGATCTGATGCTGTGATCGGTAAGTTCAAGATTAATTCCTTTCCTGCACTCATCCTTTTTGATACCGGTGCATCACATTCATTCATTTCAAGAGCATTTGTAGTCAAAAACAAACTCTCCACTGAAACCATTGGATGTCCCATTAAGGTAAGTTCCCCGGGTGGAGAAATGATAGTAAATTCTGGGTGCCGACAGATAATCCTAGAGATTGGAAAGAACAAGTTTCCAGTTAATTTAATAATCCTAGAGTCCCAAGGATTAGATGTAATATTAGGGATGGACTGGTTGACACGTTATGAGGGAGTGATAGATTGTGCCAAACGAACTGTTATGCTCACCACCCCAGAAAAGAAATGGATCAGGTTCAAGTCTAACTTTGAACCCAAGGGGAGCAAGGTTAATTCTCTTAAGGGGGTTAGCCTAGACAGAGTACCAATAGTGAAGGAGTACCCAGATGTGTTCTCAGAAGAATTACCTAGCATGCCACCAGATAGGGATGTGGAGTTTCTGATAGACTTACTACCAGGAACTGGACCTATAGCAAAGAGACCTTACAAAATGTTAGTGGACGAGTTAAAGGAACTCAAGAAACAGTTGGGAGAACAGTTGAAAAAGGGATTTATCCAACCAAGTTCTTCATCTTGGGGAGCACCGGTTTTGTTTGTTGAGAAGAAGGACCGAAGTCAAAGACTATGCATAGACTATCGATCACTTAATGAAGTGACCATAAAGAATAAATATCCCCTACCTAGAATAAATGATCTTTTTGATCAGCTAGAGGGAGCATGTGTGTTCTCAAAAATTGATCTTCGATCAGGATACTTCCAACTAAAGATTAGAGAACATGATATACCAAAGACGACATTTACCACTAGATATGGGTTGTATGAGTATACAGTGATGCCGTTTGGATTGACTAATGCACCGACCTATTTCATGAACATGATGAATAAGGTATTCATGGAATTTCTTGACAAGTTTGTAGTGGTATTCATCGATGACATATTGGTATATTCCAAGAGCAACGAAGAACATGAAGAACATCTGCGCCTAATTCTAGAGAAACTCAAGGAACACAAACTATATGCCAAATTCAGTAAATGTGAATTTTGGCTGAATGAAGTGGGATTTCTTGGGCATATAGTATCTGGAAGTGGTATAGCTGTCGACCCAGCAAAAGTGGCAGCTCTAACGGAATGGGAACCTCCTAAAACAGTTAAAGAAATCCGTAGTTTCCTAGGCCTAGCAGGATACTATCGGAGGTTCATTGAATTTTTTTCAAAGATAGCAAAACCTATGACTGATCTGCTAAAGAAAGAGAAGAAGTTTAACTGGATAGAAGCATGTGAAGCCAGTTTTCAGGAGTTGAAGAAGAGATTAGTATCAGCACTAGTGTTATGTTTGCTGGATCTTGAGAAAGACTTTCAAGTCTATTGTGATGCATCTCACCAAGGACTGTGAGGTGTACTAATGCAGGAAGGTAGAGTTGTAGCTTATGCATCAAGACAACTCAAAAATCATGAAGTGAACTATCCTACTCATGACCTAGAGTTGGCATCAGTTGTGCATGCATTAAAAACATGGAGGCATTATCTTATGGGAAAACGTTGTGAAATGTTCACCGATCACAAGAGTCTAAAATACATTTTCACATAGAAGGAACTCAACATGAGACAAAGAAGATGGCTAGAACTTATCAAGGACTACGACTTAAGTTTGCAATACCATCCTGGAAAGGAAAATGTTGTAGCCAATGCATTAAGTCGCAAGGTTTATGTAAATGGCCTCAACAAAGGAGAATTGCCGGAAGAGTTATGTGCCCAATTTAGGGAGTTGAGATTAGAGATAGTGCCTGAAGGATACCTTGCATCCTTGGAAGTGTAGCCCACGCTGATGAACAGAATCCGAGAAGCTCAAAAGATGGACAAAGAAATAGAAGAAATCAGAAGTAAAATTAGTGAAGTCAAGGCAAAAGGATTTCATGTAGACGAACAAGGAACCTTATGGTACAAAAAACGTATCTGTATTCCGTAGGATTTTGAGCTTAAGAAGTTGATCTTACAAGAAGCTCACAATTCACCATATTCAATTCATCCTGGCAACACCAAGATGTATATGGATGTTAAGGAAAGATTCTGGTGGAATAATTTAAAGAAAGATATAGCAGAGCACATTGCGTTGTGCGACGTGTGTAGTCGTGTAAAGGCAGAACATCAGAAACCAGCAAGATTATTACAACCACTGCCAATACTTGATCGGAAATGGGATAAAATCGGTATGGATTTTATCATTGGGTTGCCAAGGACTAAATCTGGATACGATTCTATATGGGTTATTGTTGATCGTTTGACAAAAGTGGCTCATTTCATACCGGTGAAGACCACTTACACAAGTGCCAAGCTAGCCAAGATATACATGAATAGAATTGTATGTTTACATGGGGTGCCTAATAGTATTGTGTCAGATAGAGGAACTCAATTCACTTCGCACTTTTGGCGACAACTTCACGCGTCATTGGGAACTCAACTAGAATTCAGCACTGCGTTTCATCCACAGACTGATGGCCAGACAGAAAGGACCAATCATATATTGGAAGATATGTTAAGAGCTTATGCGTTAGACTATGGATCTAGTTGGGACGAATGTCTACCATACACGGAGTTTTCCTACAATAATAGCTATCAATCAAGCATAGAAATGGCTCCGTTTGAATTCCTTTATGGAAGGAAGTGTACTACACCATTGTTGTGGAATGGAGTAGAAGAAAGAAATTTGTTCGGACCAGACCTAATCAAGGAGGCCGAAGAGAAAGTCAAGATGGTGAGGGATAGGATAAAGGTAGCCCAATCTCGACAAAAGAGCTATGCAGATCCAAAACATAGAGAGGTCACCTATGAGGTTGGTGATAGAGCTTATCTCAGAGTATCACCACTTCGTGGTGTGAACAGATTTGGAATCAAAGGAAAATTAGCACCACGCTATGTAGGACCCTTCAAGATTTTGATCCGCAAAGGAGAAGTGGCATATGAGATAGAATTACCAGAATCTCTATTAGCAGTTCATAATGTATTTCATGTCAGTCATCTGAAAAAGTGTCACCCAGAGATGGAAGAAACTTCGTTGAAAGACACTATACCGTTAGAAGAGGTTCAGCTAGAGAATGATCTCACTTATGAAGAGAAACCTATTAAGATTCTGGAGACAGCAGAAAGAATTACACATACCAAGACAATCAAATTCTGCAAAGTACAGTGGAACCATCACATGAATCAGAAGCAACATGGGAATGAGAGGATGAACTTCGGAGAGATCACCCTCACCTATTTGCTAGCCAACCCGAATCTCGAGGGCGAGATTCATCTTAAGGGGGTTAGATTTGTACCATCCCAAAATTTTCATTTGAAAACCATCATCATTGCACTCATATCATCATGGCATGTGTTGCATTGCATTTAGATTGTCCCCCAAAATTTTGGTGAAAGTTTGGGTCAATTTGAAACACTTTTGCTAATTCAAAACCTAGAAAAACAAAAACTAAAAGGAAAAAGCAAAAGAGAGAAAAAAATCGCAGCAGCAGCATCTGGCCTGCTCGGCCCAACCCCAGCCCAACAGCAGCCCACCCGGCTGTAGCATCCCAATTGTCTAACAATTGTAATGCTACTTGGTATAGTAAGATAATGGCTACTTCCTATATATAATTGCTGCATCATAATTATATCATGCTCATGTCATCATGCCACCTTGCATTTGAGCATCATATAAAACCCTTTTCAATTTGGATCTTCTCTCATATGCATCATTAATTGTATTTGCCTCTTGATATTGTATTTGGTTATTGATATATTGTTTAAATGCCCAAGTTGAGTTGGGGGCATATCTTTTATTTTACTCCACCACCCTTTCTTTTCACCACCTTATAATTCCACTATCCCATTATCCATGAGCTTGTATTTTATTTTCTTTTGGTTTTTAATCTAGCTCATGGGAGATAGGATGGATCAAATTCTAATTTCTTTTGCTTGGTCTTTATTCCACCTTTTGGGAATGCATGGGAATCATGCCATGTTATATTATTATTGTTTTCACATAATAACACATGGCATTTAAAGCCCATGCATGGGCCATGCAAAGCTCCACCATCTCTTCTCCTTTAAGTTTTGCCTTTGTTTTAAAGTGGGTCTTGTCTTGTGTTATCATCCTATGTGTTCTTGATCTCTTGTTGATCACACCTATTTCTTTCATCACCTCACCATCTCCATCTCAACACCCTTTTCTAGCTTGATCTAGTTTTGGGCATGTTAAACCCTATACCTCAATCACACCCTACTCTACCTCTCCTTACCATCCCCTCCTTGCTTGCTCATGTGAGGATGTTAAACCCTAAACAACCTCACCACCACTCCCCTAGGCTCTCTATCCTTAACCCCCTCTCTAAACCTAAACCCTAACCAAGCCCTCCACCTAGCTTGCTCGAGCCACACCTCTCTAGCTAACCCTAGCTACCCGACCCTCTCTCTCGGCCTCTCTCCCTTCCCTATGCCAGGCAGGCCCCACCTAGCTACCTTCCTACCCCAACCCTAGCCCCAACCCTAATTTCCCGAGCCTCTCCCTCCTCTCTCTTGTTCCCTCTGCCAGCTGCCCCACCCGAGCCTCCTCTCCGCTCTGTCCTCGCCCTGGCCCAGCTGCAGCCACACCCAGGCCGAGCCCTGCCCGAGCACGTGAGGAGAGGGAGAAGCAAAAGGTGGCCGAGACCACCTTTTCCTCCACCTTTCCCCACGGCACCCTCCCCTCTCCCTCTGCTATCTACCTCCCTCTCACGTCTCCTCGTCATCTCCCAGATCTCCCCAGGATGCTCCCTTCCTCCCTGTCTTCCCCTACAACCACCTACCCCATTGCTGGCCACCGTCGGTCTCCACCATCTCCCGTCGATCCAGGAGGCGTAGGCGAGCAGGAGGTTGTCGGCGATGGCTGGAGGAGCACCCTGCGTTGCCTCGTACATGGAGCCGAGAAGGAGACCGCCCCCGCAGACGCTGCACGCCGACGCCACCGCAAACCCTAAACGCGCCGGCCGTCTGCATCCTCGCTTCTCCGTCGACTCCCAGCCCGATCCACCTCCGTCTTCCACCCCGCGGTGAGTCCCTCTCCCGCCTAGACATCCTCCGCCTCGCCGTAGACCCTCTGCCTTGCCGGGCGTTTCACCGAAAGCTCTCGGTGCGCCGTCGGCCGCTGGCGTCTGACCGCCTCTGCGCTACGCCCCGCCTCACCTAGTTGGCCAACCCCCTCCTATCAACGTTCTCAGCCTACCCGAATGGCTACCGCCCCCGAGCGCGAGCCCTAGGTCCCCGGTTCGAGTTCCCCGCACGCCGCGCTATGCCTGTCGAGCACGGCTCTGTCCGCGGTTCAGAGAAAGAAGAGCAACAGTACGGGCATGTGGTCGATTTACAAATAGCCCCCTCTTTTTATCTCCCGCTCAACCCGCGCTCCTCGAGACCCCACCTGTCCGTGTCTGTGGGGTTTTTGCAAAAACGCACCCGTAGTTTTGTACCCTCAACCCGCGCTCCAGCACGACCCCGCCTGTCAGCCCCTGCGGGTTTCAGCTACTGGCACGGGGGCCCTTAACCACCGGCCCCACCTGTCATTTGCTGTGGCTAGATAAAGCCGCGGTGAGAAAAACCTTTTCAGCGCGCGTGTGTCCCGGTCAGCAGCGGCCCACCCGTCAGTGGCTTGGGTCGAATTCATCTGGGTGTAAAAAGGTTTCCCTGGTTATCTGTTTTAACAAAACAATTTCAAAATTGTTTAAATTCAAATTCAAATTCAAATCTGTTTTAAAATAACTTTTAAATTATAAATCCAAATAATACAAATAATATATGTTTTTGGATCAGAAAATGTGAGGAATTCAAATCTGCCATCCAAAATAATGTTTGACTAATTTAAATTTTCGAAATTGTTTAATTGCATAAAAATGCCTTTCTTAATTAATTAATAACTTTAGTTTTATAACTCCAAATTTGACAAATAATATGTCTAAATCGATCAGCGCGACGAGCCCGTTCTATCTATGCATTCCATGTTCTGAATTGCAGCATGCATCATATAAATATAAAGGTTACAGCAACTTATTTAAGGATAAAAGGTGACTAAAACCCCATAAAATGCTATATTCTTGTATTCCACACCTCACCCATGCCATGCTACATTGTTGCCATGCAATTTGTGCATCATTCATCATGGCATGATTGTTTGCTTGTCGCATTTTAATTCATATGCTTGTGCACTCTATTCATGTTGGCCCTTGTTTGTTTGGTTCTTCTTCGAATGGACGCTGAGCAGGGGATATATCAAGAAACCCAGGAGCACTACCCAGATCCGTCCCTCGCTTCAACTGAGCTGCCAGGAAAGCACTACCACATGCTTGCATACATATAGTACCTATTGCCTCTATCTTATTCTTGCATCATTGAGTCGCAATTGCATTAAACTGAATCCCAAGTACTGCATAGCCTTTACTTTTAAACCCCACCGAAGCTTGTTCCTCCATCCCATGAGCCATTACTACAGGAGTTGTTTGAGCCATGCGGGTCATAGAACAGCATGTGTAGGGTATGTGAGTGTCTGATGGATAACGAGGTACCTAAACAACTTAACCTGAGTAGTAATGGGATAACTAATGACAGTGGCACCGGTGGGCAATATCTGCTATTTGGTTCTTCATGCTCACTTGTGTCCCGTAGGACCCCGAGTACTTGATTTCTGTTCCTTGAATATTCGCGCTATCCACATCCGAGAGGCTTATGAACCCCCCCTGAGCCAGAGCTTGATTCATTCTTATTTCTTGGGGCCACAAAGTAGTTTGGGGCTTTATTACTATCCTGTACTTATGCCATGCTTTACTGCTTTATTTAAGATTGTGCGAGGAGCACCTGTACTGTTTTGGATGCGGAGTGTTTTCGCGGTATGGACAAGCCCAGTCACACTTTCGGGTTCCCAGTCGTTTACAGCCATTGACGCAAACCCTGGGTCCGTTTCAGAGCCGGCCAACTTCGTTGCAGGTAGCTTAGTGGGGTGGCCCCCTGAAATATTTCTGAATCCTGTGATCGCTTTGTCGTGAATGCCTCGTTGGGTTTTGATTTGGTTTTTCCGAGGTTGATCGAGTGTGTGTTGCTATTTGTGCACCCCTGCAGGGTAAATCTTTCTGAAAGCCGTGTCCGCGGTTATGGATGACTTGGAGCACAGTTTCTCGATCATAGACAAGTATAACTAAAATACCGCTTTTAATTTGACTAAGTACCTGCCTAGTAAATAGTGCAACACTCATGGAATGGATAATAAAACTGCCAACGGATGGGGGGCTGTTCGTCCGCTTCCTCGTTGGTAAGCGAGGAGGAGGATGGATCTGTTAATATTACTGTTATAACTGTTGTTATTAATTCACGGACATCCGTCTATCTTTGGTTAGGCGGATGGTTAGCGAGTATCCCTAGAATTGTTAGGTATTATCTTTTGCTGCAATTGCGTCACCCCAGGTTGTGTCCCCTTTAGAGGCATAAAGACTTGCTGAGTACCCCTAGGGTCTCACACGATAAATTGTTTGATTCAGATGACAGGTAAACTCGCAAGATGGATACTGGGTGGAGGAGACGGACGATGTGGGCAACGATCATTCGGTGTAGAGATTCCGGGAACGGGGATCCGTGAGATCTGTGGGCGGGATGTGTTTATTTATGGGGCATCTTATGCCGATTTGCTTCTTATCCGTACTCGGATCTTGTTTTCCGCTTCCGCCTGATACTCTGATGTTTGATGTATGAGGAGATATCCTAAACTATTATATCTATCTAGGATATTTGGATCTTGCCGTATGGCGTTGCAATATTTCTATTTCTTTTAGATGGAATGGCTCTGAGGACTGTTGTATGGTGGCTTGCATACATACTCATTTGTGTATGTAGTTGATCCCTTCGCCTGCCGATTACGCCGCTCATTCTTGTCCTGATGTTTTGGAAATGGTTAGGATGGCCGAAAGGTCTACCTGTGAGTGGCATTTGGCCCCACCGTACTATTTTAACCATTTCCGTTCATCCAGGCTTGTAACTAAGAGCGTAATTCACCGAGGTAGTTACAATTGGTATCAGAGCCATCCCGCCCTTCAGGGTCTCAGCCAAATGGTCGTTGTCAGTCTAGCAAATATTTTCGGTAGCTATGTATACTAGGGAAAAACAAAACGTGAGAGTAGGACTGCTTCCACTTTTCTTCTTACCCACCCACCCTTTTCTGGTAAGGAAGTGTAACGTTTTCAATCCTCTTCTTAAAATTCAAACTAGGATTCACGTGTTCTGGGTTTTCCGTAGTACCATAGAAAGTGTGTGTGTGTGTGTGTAATTCCTTGTCTATCTGTTGCATCCAATTTGTTATCACAATCTGCCTTTGGTTATCAACTGTTGGTACATTCCATACTGACAGGCTTTTGAAAACCGGCGCGATCTATCTGACTCCTTGTTAATCGGTGCCATCTTCTTAAGGGTGTTCTTCCTTCCAGCATGCTTTCACAGAATGTGGAGTTGCTAATCTCTACCTGATAAGTGATTTTGCGCATCTATTGGTATTTTAATGCTGAAAAATGCGGAAAAAATTTCTTTGATACATATGTGCTTCCACACTCCTTTTCAGTCGTGTGTGAAACATTATCTATCTCCCTTTTATCAGCATGTCCATGCTAACTCATTCTTTTGTCACCGACGCTTAATCCTGGAGTTTCTTTTCATCTCCAATTCTCTTGGGCTAATTACATAACATGTGTCGATCCGATGCTGGTGATTGTAATTTGGTCTCGGCATAGCTATAGGACACTTATCATGAGTGGAATATGGAAAATGCTATCAACACTATCCTCCAAATGGTGACGGTTATCTCCTGTGATTTTGAGTACACCGTGATCATATCTATGCATATTCAAGCATCTTTGGCAATCCGGAGTTTCTCAAGGCACTACGGCGATCTATCATCTGTCCATGATGCTGCACATCTTTTTGAACTCCATATCTGCAAAATTCTCTTTGAGATGAGGGAATTGCATATTTTCGTCTCTGATAGCTTTGCTTAAGGTATGAGCTATCATCGGTTCTTATCCAAGATCTCTTTATCTTTGTAACCGGTGATCCGATCGACAATGTGAACTAGGTGGCATTTCCTGTTCTCTTCCGAAGGACCAGATAATCTATTCTGCCAGTATATCTTTCCAACATGAATCCTTACTCGTAACGTCGATCTTTCAAAGAGCGTTGAGCTCATCAAGTGTTTCGAGCATTTGTTCGTTTCTCCCGCCTCTTGAACTTGATATTCTGGGAATATCCTGTTAATCCATGGTGGTATATGTTGATAATATGCTTGCCTATTCGATATCAATGGAAGGACATGGAAGATCATCTGTGTCTCTTTCTCTCAAGCTTCGCGAACACTGCCATGTGCAAAGTTCCCAAAGTGGAATTTTGACTTTTTGAAGTCACCTATCTCGGCCACGTCCTTCTGCTAAATAAATAGCTCCAATTCTGGAATCAGCAAGTCCATTGTTAATTCCATCTTCCATCTTCAATCAAACCTAGAGTCTTTCCTTGTTGGCGAGTTATCATCGTCGTTCCGCCGAAGATTTCCTCAAGACTGCTAAATCTTTCTCAATCATTTCAAGAAGAACATGGAGTCCTTTTCACCTCTATCTCGTTAAGTAATCTCTTGAAACCCTCTCGCTCTATCATCTTGCTCAATCCACCGGAGGCCATGAAGATCTTCCAGATCTTGTATTCCTTCTGTTCAAGTTGGTGCTAGCTTTTCTGTAGCTGTTGAATCTTGCAGTTGTTCTCCGTAATCTTCCTTCATATCTTTCCGGTGGCTTGGTACTTCTGACATGACGACAACATCATCATCTTTATCTATCTGTGAATCCGGCGAATCGTTTGCATCTATCCTTGTCTTCTAACGAAGTTCCATGAGTTTTTGTCAATACCTTCAGTCTGTTTCGGTAGTTGGGTTGCATGGTTTTCTTATTCATGTGCGGAGTAATGCTTTGAGTGCGGGATGGAGTAGCTACCATACCACTACTCTTATCATTCGCTCTTGTACATTGAATTGGTGAATTAATGTGATTTCACTCATTCCACGGAAGTTAGAAGTGGCCTTTATCCCTTGATACTTTTACTTCCGTCCTTGTTTTTCCGGAGTACTCTCTCGAAGAAAGTAATCAATAATCTCTTGTTGGTGGTCTGTCTATTATAGATGGAGCAAAATCTTCAATTATCTGGTGGAAACAGACGCAAACTCTTTTCTGTCCTCGTCATTCTACCGATGCTCGACATCCACAAACAAGATGAAAGGAAACTATCTCTCTCTTTGTCTCATCAATTCTTTTTCTGTGGTAAAGCCAATTATGGTTGAGGCCATCAGCCGCAAATCTATTGCGTTAGCCTCAAGGCTAAAGAAAGCAATAAGTATATCTACAATAAACTCCAGATCCTCCATATTCTTTGCTTCTCGGGATTCCACCATGATCTAGCTTCACATCCGTCTCTGGAAGTTATATCCGCGCACCTCAATTGCGTGATCCTTGGTTCTTACCGTTGCAACAAGAATCTAATCCGACGATGTCTAACTAAATATTTCTGTTGATATCAAGGGACTCTATTGTTTGAAGGCAATATTGTTTCCGTACTTCATTTCTCCAATCCGAGAGAAGATACGACGCTATTGTCATAGTGGTTCAAACCTCTCCAACCTAGCTCTTTCTTCCGGCGAGACAAAGATTCATCCTCTCTAGTATCGGTAAATCTTTAATCTTAACGGTGTGTCTTTCTTTATTCATGATACATCATCTTGTCTTTTTCTTTCACAAGTGGTTATATTCTTTTATCATGTTTCTTGGGAAAACCGGAGCTATGTCCATCCTATCCTTCTTGTCTCACGACAATCCTTCAACTCTTCTAACCGTTGTTTCTCAAGCAAACGCAAGACTCGCAGCAAGTCTAGCAAGTTTTTCCGTTGTTCATCAACTTGGGAACGTGAGGGTCACCTTCGTTCGAACACCCGCCTCTCCTTGTGTTGTTTTCTTTTTCCTAGGAATCTCGGGGCGAGATTCTTGTTTAGTGGGGGAGAGTTGTAGCATCCCAATTGTCTAACAATTGTAATGCTACTTGGTCTAGTAAGATAATGGCTACTTCCTATATATAATTGCTGCATCATAATTATATCATGCTCATGTCATCATGCCACCTTGCATTTGAGCATCATATAAAACCCTTTTCAATTTGGATCTTCTCTCATATGCATCATTAATTGTATTTGCCTCTTGATATTGTATTTGGTTATTGATATATTGTTTAAATGCCCAAGTTGAGTTGGGGGCATATCTTTTATTTTACTCCACCACCCTTTCTTTTCACCACCTTATAATTCCACTATCCCATTATCCATGAGCTTGTATTTTATTTTCTTTTGGTTTTTAATCTAGCTCATGGGAGATAGGATGGATCCAATTCTAATTTCTTTTGCTTGGTCTTTATTCCACCTTTTGGGAATGCATGGGAATCATGCCATGTTATATTATTATTGTTTTCACATAATAACACATGGCATTTAAAGCCCATGCATGGGCCATGCAAAGCTCCACCATCTCTTCTCCTTTGAGTTTTTCCTTTGTTTTAAAGTGGTTCTTGTCTTGTGTTATCATCCTATGTGTTCTTGATCTCTTGTTGATCACACCTATTTCTTTCATCACCTCACCATCTCCATCTCAACACCCTTTTCTAGCTTGATCTAGTTTTGGGCATGTTAAACCCTATACCTCAATCACACCCTACTCTACCTCTCCTTACCATCCCCTCCTTGCTTGCTCATGTGAGGATGTTAAACCCTAAACAAACTCACCACCACTCCCCTAGGCTCTCTATCCTTAACCCCCTCTCTAAACCTAAACCCTAACCAAGCCCTCCACCTAGCTTGCTCGAGCCACCCCTCTCTAGCTAACCCTAGCTACCCGACCCTCTCTCTCGGCCTCTCTCCCTTCCCTATGCCAGGCAGGCCCCACCTAGCTACCTTCCTACCCCAACCCTAGCCCCAACCCTAATTGCCCGAGCCTCTCCCTCCTCTCTCTTGTTCCCTCTGCCAGCTGCCCCACCCGAGCCTCCTCTCTGCCCTGTCCTCGCCCTGGCCCAACTGCAGCCACACCGAGGCCGAGCCCTGCCCGAGCACGTGAGGAGAGGGAGAAGCAAAAGGTGGCCGAGACCACCTTTTCCTCCACCTTCCCCACGGCACCCTCCCCTCTCCCTCTGCTATCTACCTCCCTCTCACGTCTCCTCGTCCTCTCCCAGATCTCCCCAGGCTGCTCCCTTCCTCCCTATCTTCCCCTACAACCACCTACCCCATAGCCGACCACCGTCGGTCTCCACCATCTCCTGTCGATCCAGGAGGCATAGGCGAGCAGGAGGTTGTCGGCGATGGCTGGAGGAGCACCCTGCGTTGCCTCGTACACGGAGCCGAGAAGGAGACCGCCCCCACAGATGCTGCACGCCGACGCCACCACAAACCCTAAACGCGCCGGCCGTCTGCATCCTCGCTTCTCCGTCGACTCCCAGCCCGATCCACCTCCGTCGTCCACCCCGCGGTGAGTCCCTCTCCCGCCTAGACATCCTCTGCCTCGCCGTAGACCCTCTACCTTGCCGGGCGTTTCACCGAAAGCTCTCGGTGCGCCATCGGCCGCTGGCGTCTGACCGCCTCTGCGCTACGCCCCGCCTCACCTAGTTGGCCAACCCCCTCCTATCAACGTTCTCAGCCTACCCGAATGGCTACCGCCCCCGAGCGCGAGCCCCAGGTCCCCGGTTCGAGTTCCCCGCACGCTGCGCTATGCCTGTCGAGCACGGCTCTGTCCGCGGTTCAGAGAAAGAAGAGCAACAGTACGGGCATGTGGTCGATTTACAAATAGCCCCCTCTTTTTATCTCCTGCTCAACCCGCGCTCCTCGAGACCCCACCTGTCCGTGCCTGTGGGGTTTTTGCAAAAACGCACCCGCAGTTTTGTACCCTCAACCCGCGCTCCAGCACGACCCCGCCTGTCAGCCCCTGCGGGTTTCAGCTACTGGCACGGGGGCCCTTAACCACCGGCCCCACCTGTCATTTGCTGTGGCTAGATAAAACCGCGGTGAGAAAAACCTTTTCAGCGCGCGTGTGTCCCGGTCAGCAGCGGCCCACCCGTCAGTGGCTTGGGTCGAATTCATCTGGGTGTAAAAAGGTTTCCCTGGTTATCTGTTTTAACAAAACAATTTCAAAATTGTTTAAATTCAAATTCAAATTCAAATCTGTTTTAAAATAACTTTTAAATTATAAATCCAAATAATACAAATAATATATGTTTTTGGATCAGAAAATGTGAGGAATTCAAATCTGCCATCCAAAATAATGTTTGACTAATTTAAATTTTCGAAATTGTTTAATTGCATAAAAATGCCTTTCTTAATTAATTAATAACTTTAGTTTTATAACTCCAAATTTGACAAATAATATGTCTAAATCGATCAGCGCGACGAGCCCGTTCTATCTATGCATTCCATGTTCTGAATTGCAGCATGCATCATATAAATATAAAGGTTACAGCAACTTATTTGAGGATAAAAGGTGACTAAAACCCCATAAAATGCTATATTCTTGTATTCCACACCTCACCCATGCCATGCTACATTGTTGCCATGCAATTTGTGCATCATTCATCATGGCATGATTGTTTGCTTGTCGCATTTTAATTCATATGCTTGTGCACTCTATTCATGTTGGCCCTTGTTTGTTTGGTTCTTCTTCGAATGGACGCTGAGCAGGGGATATATCAAGAAACCCAGGAGCACTACCCAGATCCGTCCCTCGCTTCAACTGAGCTGCCAGGCAAGCACTACCACATGCTTGCATACATATAGTACCTATTGCCTCTATCTTATTCTTGCATCATTGAGTCGCAATTGCATTAAACTGAATCCCAAGTACTGCATAGCCTTTACTTTTAAACCCCACCGAAGCTTGTTCCTCCATCCCATGAGCCATTACTACAGGAGTTGTTTGAGCCATGCGGGTCGTATAACAGCATGTGTAGGGTATGTGAGTGTCTGATGGATAACGAGGTACCTAAACAACTTAACCTGAGTAGTAATGGGATAACTAATGACAGTGGCACCGGTGGGCAATATCTGCTATTTGGTTCTTCATGCTCACTTGTGTCCCGTAGGACCCCGAGTACTTGATTCCTGTTCCTTGAATATTCGCGCTATCCACATCCAGGAGGCTTATGAACCCCCCTGAGCCAGAGCTTGATTCATTCTTATTTCTTGGGGCCACAAAGTAGTTTGGGGCTTTATTACTATCCTGTACTTATGCCATGCTTTACTGCTTTATTTAAG
This sequence comes from Avena sativa, assembly GCA_916181665.1. NCBI lineage: Eukaryota > Viridiplantae > Streptophyta > Magnoliopsida > Poales > Poaceae > Avena > Avena sativa. Next base: position 371,956,391 of record OV702290.1, read on the forward strand.
ATTGTGCGAGGAGCACCTGTACTGTTTTGGATGCGGAGTGTTTTCGCGGTATCGACAAGCCCAGTCACACTTTCGGGTTCCCAGTCGTTTACAGCCATTGACGCAAACCCTGGGTCCGTTTCGGAGCTGGCCAACTTCGTTGCGGGTAGCTTAGTGGGGTGGCCCCCTGAAATATTTCTGAATCCTGTGATCGCTTTGTCGTGAATGCCTCGTTGGGTTTTGATTTGGTTTTTCCGAGGTTGATCGAGTGTGTGTTGCTATTTGTGCACCCCTGCAGGGTAAATCTTTCTGAAAGCCGTGTCCGCGGTTATGGATGACTTGGAGCACAGTTTCTCGATCATAGACAAGTATAACTAAAGTACCGCTTTTAATTTGACTAAGTACCTGCCTAGTAAATAGTGCAACACTCATGGAATGGATAATAAAACTGCCAACGGATGGGGGGCTGTTCGTCCGCTTCCTCGTTGGTAAGCGAGGAGGAGGATGGATCTGTTAATATTACTGTTATAACTGTTGTTATTAATTCACGGACATCCATCTATCTTTGGTTAGGCGGATGGTTAGCGAGTATCCCTAGAATTGTTAGGTATTATCTTTTGCTGCAATTGCGTCACCCCAGGTTGTGTCCCCTTTAGAGGCATAAAGACTTGCTGAGTACCCCTAGGGTCTCACACGATAAATTGTTTGATTCAGATGACAGGTAAACTCGCAAGATGGATACTGGGTGGAGGAGACGGACGATGTGGGCAACGATCATTCGGTGTAGAGATTCCGGGAACGGGGATCCGTGAGATCTGTGGGCGGGATGTGTTTATTTATGGGGCATCTTATGCCGATTTGCTTCTTATCCGTACTCGGATCTTGTTTTCCGCTTCCGCCTGATACTCTGATGTTTGATGTATGAGGAGATATCCTAAACTATTATATCTATCTAGGATATTTGGATCTTGCCGTATGGCGTTGCAATATTTCTATTTCTTTTAGATGGAATGGCTCTGAGGACTGTTGTATGGTGGCTTGCATACATACTCATTTGTGTATGTAGTTGATCCCTTCGCCTGCCGATTACGCCGCTCGTTCTTGTCCCGATGTTTTGGAAATGGTTAGGACGGCCGAAAGGTCTACCTGTGAGTGGCATTTGGCCCCACCGTACTATTTTAACCATTTCCGTTCATCCAGGCTTGTAACTAAGAGCGTAATTCACCGAGGTAGTTACACCGGCTTACCCCTTCCCCCTCTGTTTCTCACCATCCCCCTTCACACCCCCTCACACTGACGCGCTGGCCCCACTGCCTAGTCACCCTCCACCTCACCTTCTTCCACACGAGATGAACAGACCGTCCCCCCTCCCTCTGCCGTTTCTAATCGATGCAAATTCGAGCGTTTGCATGAATTAATCCCCACTACAGCCCCGACTTCTTAACCACCTCTCCCTCCTCTTTGTTTTCCCCTCAAACGCCACCCCCAGAGAGCCCCCAGGCTCTCCAATTTCGAGCTCAGTCCACCGCACACCGACGATACTCCGGCGATGATTCCGGTGAGCGCCGACCGCCTCGCGCCCTCCTCTCTGCCCTATCATCTTCACCATGTTCTAGTGCACCTTTTAACTCTGCCCACACACTTTTTCTTGCCCCAGGTTGTCGTCATGATCATCGCCGATGTTTTCTTCTACCGCCACCGTTCGCTGACGATTCCGGTGAGACTCGGGTTCTCACCGCCCCTTTCTGGCCACCACTAGCTTGTACTAGACCAGGCGCACTTCATTGACTTCTTGTTTTGTCTATTCGAGTCCCAGAACGACGCCACCGTCTCGAAGACGTGAGCTCCACCATCGATAGGAACTCCGGCGAGGAATCCAGGACGAAGCCGAGCACCCCTCCCTCCACCGCGACCATCACCGAGACCACCTCGACCGCAGCAACCCCTGGTAACAGTCCACGGACCCCCTACACCTCTAGGATCGCCGGAACGCCACCACCCGACGCGTCGCCGCCGCGCGCAGAGGACCAGTGCCGCCAGTTCTTGGCCACACGCTAAGCACCGTTCGATCTAGATTCAGCGGCTAGGACTAGATCACTAACCGAAGCGGTACAGGCTAATATGGTTCATCCGTTGCCACTTAAATCTAACGGCCCATAATGACCGATCCGACAAAATCGGTACGGGCCAATAACGTCAGCCAGAGCGTCTGTTTAAATTAGAAAATAGACAAAATATATGTTAAACTTAGAAATTCAATAACTTTTGATCCACAAATCAGAAAAATACAAATTTGGTGTCTATGTATTCAGAAAAATGAGACCTTTATTGTTGAGGCCTTATTTCACACTTTTGTTTCTGAAAAATTGGAGTTATAGGAAGAACCTTTTTAGGAGTATTTTGCCCATAAAAATTACTTCATAATTTGTTTTTAAGTATTCCTTATGCCTTTAGATAGAGTATTTTAACCTCTGTACTATAGACTCTGTAAGTTTTAGAGTTTTGTTCATATCATTGCATTTTGCATGCATTCCTATTTTTGTGATGCTATATTGATTGTATTATTGTTGTTGGATTGTTCTTTGTGTAGATTGTGTGGATTGTGAAGGTTGTTGCTATGAGGATTGTACCTATTCCCCTAGCTACCAAGGCAAGTGATATTTCATCTTATGTCCTATTATTTTCACTATTGCACTAGTGCTATTTTTGTAGATCTTAGCATGGTAGGATTATTTATATGTTACTATGCTATGCTATCCTATAGATTATATCTTGGTAGTATTTCCTAGTTGAAATATATCATATGCTAGAGTGCTTAGCCATGCTATTAGAATTCGTGGGTGGAAATTCATATCAAGATAGTATGGAAATATATTATTTTGTTTGACTAAGAAAACAACTAATGTTAATGAAACACCTGGGTGGAAATGGGACTTGTATGGATTATGTTGAGTGGTTACTCAGGGCCCATGTCTATGGTTTACCCTGGTATATCGCACTTGTGCATGGCCACCCAGGAACAAAGAGATTGGAGACGTTCTTGTCGCGAAGCTTCCAGTGCAGCCACATGGCATATGGGCTCTGCCTTGACCGAGTAAGTTGCAAGAACTCAGCCATACAGACAGAGGGTGGTAGTTATGATAAGATGGAATGCGTCCGTTGTGGTCTGAGGGATTGCTTCTGAAAAGTCTCGTCTTGATGCATGTCGAGGCTTGTGGGGGAAAGTGCACCACCTCTCGAGAGGGTAAAACTAAGTACTTAGCCGTGTCCCTGGTTATGGACAATTTCTGAGCGTCAAGACAGTGAAGAAGTTCAAAAATCTCCTCATCCAAATTTCGCTAAGTTAAAACTTGTGGGTGAACAAGGGTAGAGGTTCATTGTTGTCTATCAATGGTACCTTAGTGGTTTGAAAGAGAAACCCTACTCTTCAAAATCTATGAGATAAAATCTTGCTTTTAGCAAGTCAGCCAAAACCACACTTAGCCATATATTCATGTAGTTGTTGGATTTTACTAAGTAACTATGGTATCACTTGCCAATACAATTCCAAATGTATTGACCCTTTGTGGCTGTAACTTATTATGTTGTAGGATACTCTGATGATGAGTAGGGTTGCGGGTCTACACTCGACATGTTTGCCTGTGGCGCATGAAGACAAAAGACTCTATTATTATACTATGTCTTGTGAACCTTGAATAATGTTAGCCTTGGGCTAAGTGAGTTGTAAGAACTATTATATTCCTGGATATGCAATGTAATAATGACCTTTGTTTCTGTGTACTTCATCTTAAACTGTGGGTGCTAGCATTTCGATCCAGGGACTAGCACTGCAATCACAGGGACCTTACCTTATTATGGTGAGATCTTACATACCCTCAGATCAGGATATCGAGTTTATCATGACCAATAGCTCAGAGACCCTATAGTATGAACCCATCTGAACGAGTGGAGCTGAAGAAACAACTTGATGATATGCTAGGAAAAGGACTGATTTAACCAAGTGCATCGCCATGGAGATCACCCGTTTTGTTTGTTGATAAGAAGGATGGTGCCAACTGTCTTTGTATGGATTACCGGAAACTGAATGATGTCACAATCAAGAATAAGTACCCTTTGCTGAAGATAGAAGATTTGTTTGATCAACTGACTGGTGCCAGAGTGTTTTCTAAGATTGACCTTAGAACTGGTAATCACCAACTGAAGATTCGTGCAACAGATATCCCAAAGACTACTTTCACCACCAGATGAGGATTGTATGAGTACAATGTCATGTCTTTTGGATTAACCAATGCCCCCGCTTATTTCATGAATCTCATGAATAAGATTTTTATGAATTTTCTGGATAAGTTTGTCGTTGTATTTATCGATGACATTCTGATCTACTCCAAATCAGAAGAGGACCATGAGCAACATCTGATAACCATCCTTGAAACCCTTACAAAGCATCAGCTGTATGCCAAGTTCAGCAAGTGTGAATTCTAGTTAAAGGAAGTAGGATTCCTAGGCCATATCCTGTCGGCAGGAGGATTCACTGTCGATCTTGCCAAGATCAAACATGTTGAAGAACGGAAAGCCTCAACCACCCAAACAGAAGTCCGCACATTTCTTGGATTAGCTCGATACTACCGCCAGTTCGTTGAAGGATTCTCGAGCATCGCAAGACCGATGACCTAGTTGTTGTAGAAAGATAAGAAGTTTGAATGGACTGATGTTTAATCCATGCGCGCACAAATATAATGGACACCAAAGGACTGTACCATATCAACATACAACTCTAATGAACCAAAGACGTTTAACCATTCAATCTAAGAACAAAGAAACTACACAAACATGACATAGATCATAGGATTATAACTTATAGCATCAAACACCATGTTTACATAGGATGGTACAGAGGTGTGTGGGAGGATGAACCACTGCATACTAGGAGTATTAGGTGATGGATATGGCGGTGAAGATGGTGAAGAGGGCGGCGGCGGCGCCGATGGCGGCGCGGGGGATTCCTTCCCTGCCACCGGTATCATGGGGGAGCACCGCCCCTTAGCCCCTTCCTTCATGGCTTCTTAGGAGCCCTCCCCCATGGAGATGGGATCCATGGGGAGGCAAAAACGTGGCTTTGGCGGCTGCAAATTCGTGGTGGAGGTGCCCTGGGCGAATTAGGTTTCCTCACTTTATATAGCTTCTCGGATTCTCGTCACCCCATCTTGGGCTACAGTAAATCAGGCCTAAAAGGTCTGTCCGAACTCGGAATCAGCTAAATTTTATGTCCAGAATGTTTGTCGTGAAATTTCCAACAACTTTGTGGTTGAAGAGTTTTCGTTTTGATGCCGTCTCTGACCCAAAACGTGAACATCTTCAAAAAGAGTTCTGAGACAGATTTCTGGAAAAATCCCAATTTGACTCCAACAAGATTTCCACTTGTATTCTTGGTAATTCCTACACATCAAAGTGTAAAACAAGAACATTGTGCACTTTTGCAACTATTAGTAGGTTAGTCCAAATAAATCATAAACTTTATACAAAAAGGAGTGTCAAAAGCATATTATTAGCATAAAACCATCAAAAATTATAGATACGTTATGGACGTATCAGTAACCGCTGTGAGATTTATTCGGATCGAGTCTGAAGTATATCTTCACCTAGAAGGAGCTGAATATGAGGCTGATACGTCCAAAACGTATCTACTTTCCTGAACACTTTTGCTATTGTTTCTCCTCTAAACTTGTGTGATTTGGATGCAACTAACGCGGACTAACGTTGTTTTCAGCAGAATTGCCTTGGTGTCTACTTTTTGTGCAGAAAATCAACTATCAGGAAAAATCCCGGAAAATATGCCAAAAATCCTATTTCACCAGAAGACTCCCGGAGCCAGAATACGAGACGAAGAGGGGCTGGGCCCAGGCCACACCACCTGGCCACGCGGGCAAGCCTAGGCCGCGCCAGGGGGTGGTCTGGCCGCCCTAGACTCCCCCTCGGTCTCCCTCTTCGCCTATAAGTTGCCTTCTAACCTAAAAACTCGGGGGGGTTCGACGTTTTTCCAGAAGGAGTTCCGTTGCGCCACCACCACCAGATTCCACGAAACAGCACCAAAAACTCCATTCTGGCACCCTGCCGGGACGAGGAATTGGAGGAGATCGTCGCCATCATCATCACCATCGCTTCTCCATCGACCATCCATGTTTCCCCCATCTATGAGTGAGTAATCCCCCGCTGTAGGCTATGGGAATGGTAGGGATTGGATGAGATCGTTCATGTAATGGCATCAGATTGTTAGGGCATGATGCCTAGTATCTTTTATTAGTGCTTTATAACTTTGTTGCGACTTGTTATGCTTAATGCTTGTCACTAGGGCCCGAGTGCCATGATTTCAGATCTGAACATGTTATTGATTAATTATGATAGTATTGTTTATGGTCTTATCTACAAGTTGTATACACACGTTGTTGTCCGGAACCAATGGCCCCGAAGTGACAGAAATCGGGATAATCGGAGGGAATGGCTTTGATGTGAGGATCACATGTGTTCACGGAGTGTTAATGCTTTGCTCCGGTGCTCTATTAAAAGGAGCACCTTAATTGCCAGTAGTTCCCTTGAGGCCCCGCTGTAAACGGGCTGGCAGGACAAAAGATGTTGTGCAAGTTCTCATTGCGAGCACGTATGACTATATATGGAACAGATGCCTAGGATTATCTAGTACTTGGATGCTTATCTTATTTATCTGCAATTGTCCTATGTTCTGATTGCTATGTGAATTGTCTTGTCCTTGCAACGCCCGTCCATCCATCCCTATGCCTACCGCACTCGAATCCTACTGTTTACTACTATTGTTAATGCTGTCTTACTTTACTACTGCTGTTACTTTACTATTCCTACTACAAAATTGTTGCTACTGATAAACTGCTGTGAGCAAGATTGTTTCCAGGTGCAGCTGAATTGACAACACAGTTGTTAAGGCTTATAAATATTCTTTGGCTCCCCTTGTGTCGAATCAATAAATTGGGTTTCACTTCCCTCGAAAATACTACGATACACCCCCTATACTTGTGGGTCATCAAAACTATTTTCTGGCGCCGTTGCCGGGGAGCATAGCTTTATTTATCAAGTTCACTTGGATTCTCTATTATTCGCTGCTATCCATCCATCATGGGTAAGTCTCGTGATGGCAAGGTTCCTATTTTACCATCTACTACAAGAAGAGGTACAATTCTGAACACCTCTGTTGCGCTTGATTCACCATCTGTATGAGTAAGCTCGTTACACCACCACATACACATGCTACACACACTGCTACTACTGTTGAATCTAAAACTTCTGATGCTTATGATGCTGCTTCTACTATGCTTGATAAGAGTGGTTCATTAGGTCCTTTCCTAGATGCTACGATTGCTAGAACTATAGCTGGAAATACTGAAACTCCTAATGAAGACACTACTACACCTGTTAGTTCACCTGAGTCAAGTGAAAGTTACGATATTGAAGATGGTTATGTGGAGATGACCGATGAATTTATTAAAGAATGTAAAAACACCCATGATAGGAGCGCTGCTAAGAGTCTCCTTGAGAGGCGTACTATTAGACCCAAATTATCTCCTATTGCTAAGTTTGCTGCCTCTCCCATAAACATTATAGATAAAGATTTTGATTTCTCTCTCGATCTATCTTACATAGCTATTGTTGAGAAAGAACCTTTTTGTGGGACTAAGAATGAAAGTGCGGTAGCACATATGAATGAACTTTCTACCATGAGTGGCTTATTTTCTGATGATATTAAGATGCATACTTACTTTGTTGCTAAGATTTTCCCCTTTTCACTGAAAAGAGAAGCTAAAACTTGGTTTACTAATTTACCTCCTAGATCTATTGATAGCCCTGATTGCTTGATTAGTACTTTCCTGCAGAAATATTTTCCTCCTAGTGCTAGACATGCTATTTTGCAGGAACTTTTTGATTTTAAACAGGGAGAAAAAGAGGTATTGCCTGAATCTTGGGCAAGGTTTTGTGCTTTGATTCATGCACAGGCTGGAAGTCCATTACCTAAGAATGAGCTTCTTGATATATTTTATAATGGACTAACCGAAGAATCTAGGACATACCTAGATAGTTATGCTGATTGTGTTTTCAGGAATAGGACTCCTAAGGAAGCTGAGGAATTAATGGCTAAAATAAGCAAGAATTATGAAGATTGGACTCCTCCTGAACAAGCTATACCTGAAGTAATTGTACCTGAACCTACTATACCAGTGTCTATTCCAACATCAAAGAAGAGGGGAGTTATTGAATTAAACGATGAAGTGATGAAGGAAGCTAAGAAATGTCTTAAGGAGAAAGGAATTAAAGCTGCAGATGTCAAGAATTTACCTCCTATTGAAGAGTTATGTAAGCCTATTCCCTACTCATCCACTATCGAGGTACACTCTCTCCAACACTTTGATGAAGGTGATATCCCTTACTCTAAACCTCCCGATCAATGCTTAGAAGAATTCGATATCTTTATTGTTAAGCAAGATAATTTTAATAAAAGGGTGCAAAATCATCTAATGGAAAACACTAGAGCTATTGTTGAGTTGAAAGATATTGTGGAAAGAACCTCTAATGATGTTAAAATGATTGTTAAACACTTTCAAATGGTTCAAACTCAAATAGATCAACTCATTAAAGTGCAAAAAGACTTGCTAGTTAATGCTGCTAAAGAAAAACATGCTTATGAAATTAGAACTAGAAGTGGTGCTGCTACCCAGGATCCTCTATATCCTGAGGGGCATCCCAAAAGAATTGAGTAGGATTTCCAACAAGCTGAAAATAGTGGCTTTACTCGTACCTGCTATAGATAAAACCGTTGTAGAACCCTCCGAACCTGCTATAGATCCTAATAGTATATCTATTTCTGATGCTGAAACTGAAAGTGGTAATGAAGAAAATGAAGAAAAAGTTGAAGAAGAACCTGAAAACCACACTAAGAATACTAAATACACCAAAGAAGATTTTATTGCTAAGAAACATGGTAGTGAAAGAGAACCTTGGGTCCAAAAACCTATGCCTTTCCCTGATAAGAAACACAAGTCAAAGGAAGATGAACACTATAATAAGTTTTGTGAGTGGATGAAACCTTTACTCTTGCAAATTCCTTTGACTGATGCTATTAAATTGCCTCCTTACTCAAAGTATATGAAGGATATTGTCTCGAATAAAAGGAAGATCCCTAATGAAGAAATTTCTACTTTACTTTCTAATTATTCCTTTAATGGTAAGGTTCCAAAGAAACTTGGAGACCCAGGGATTCCAACTATCCCTTTCTCTATTAAGAATAGTTATGTTAGAACTGCTTTCTCTGATTTGGGAGCTGGAGTTAGTGTTATGCCTTTCTCTCTCTATAAGAGGCTTCAACTAGAAAAACTAATACCAACTAATATATCTTTGCAAATGGCTGATAAATCTACCACTATTCCTATTGGTATATGTGAGGATGTACCTGTTCAGGTGGCTCATAATTGCTTGATATTAACTGATTTTGTTGTGCTTGAAATGCCTGAAGATGATAATATGTCTATTATTCTTGGGAGACCTTTTCTTAATACTGCAGGAGCTATTATTAATTGTAATCAAGAAAGGTGACCTTTAATGTTAATGACAAGGAACATACTATCTATTTCCCCAAAAAGATTGAAAGGACTTATGGTTTGAATTCAATTGAACATGTTGAAGGCATTCAAGTTGGAGAAATATATTGTCCCATACCAAGAGAAAAATTTGAAACTATTATGATTGGGACCATTGCTATCAAGGTTGAGGTAACATAATCATTAGTGGAATACAAAGTTTTGTCTCATATGAAATTGTTTTGGTAACAAGACTTGATCAACCTTGTTAACAAAAGGATTTCATTGAACAAAACAATGTTTTCACTACGATTATCTCCACTTACTTCTATTCTATCCATTTTAGTTTTTTCTTTCGTTTAGTTTTTTCTTGTTGTTAGTTGCTTGCATGTTAGAGTGTCTTAGAACTCCTGTAGTTCTAGCCTTGTTTTGTCATTGCATCATTTCCAAAAAAAAAAAAATCTGTCAGAAAATCATTCTTCTATACCTGAAAAATGCCCAAAAATAAAGTGTCTCGAAAAATTCCAGAAAATTCATATTAAATTTTTACGTGGAAAAAGGGGCAGAGGAGTGCCTGGGAGGTGCCAGGGGGACCCACCAGGCAGGCTCACCACCTGGTGGCGCGGCCTGCCCTAGGTGGCGCCATGCCATGGTGTGGGCCACCCCTGGCCCTCCACTAACTCTCTCACCTGCCACTTTCTTCTCTCTCCCAAGTAAGCTCCAGTTCATTGTTCAAAATCACGTTCTTGATGTGCTTGCTCTCAATTTTTTCGATCTCCTTGCTCAGCCCATCTTTGTTGCTGAAATTTGGAGCACTTGTTCTCTGGTATGTGACTCCTCCCCTTGTCTAAGTAGATTTGTGTTTAGTAGATTATATCTTGAGTATTTTGCTGCTATAGGTGATAGGTTATGAGAGCTTGTAAGCTTGTTTGATGCTTAGAGATATAGTTTTGATGCATGTTTAGGCCTCTTACAAGTCCCTATGAGTAGAATCCTTCATTATATTCACTTTGCAATCACTTGTTTAATAGGTGTTTAAATTTCAGAATATCAAGCATGAACAACCATACCTTTGGAGAGATATTTGAGAGGGATGCACCTAGGAGGTCAAGGCCCTCAAGATCAGCCTCTTAGTTTAGGTCATCATACAACGAAGATCTCATTGCAACTCGTATTGGTAATGAAAGGGATGATGGGGATGCTCACCCATCTAGTTTTCCTTGTTTTACTTTCTTACAAGCTGCTGGGATTCTTGATGATTTCTTGCTACTAATTGAGAGGGTTGGTTTGACCTCATATATGCAAGATGAGAGTGAGCAATACGCTATGCTCACCAAAACCTTTATTGAGAGCTTCGCATTTACTAACATGCCCTATCAGTCAACTGTCTCTTTCAAAATTTATAATCTGCCCTTTACCATGCCATTGGAAATATTTTGCAGTATTGTAGGTGTAAGCATGACAGGGACCGTGAAGAAAATTCAAGGGCGACCCGCTGATTTGCTGGAGCTTTACCGAGGGGTGACCAATGATGATGACCGTGTGGCGCAACGCAGAAGGATAAGAAATATCCAACTCCCTGCTCTTAGATACTTTGCATATTATCTTGCTACTAGCGTACTTGGTAGGGAGAACACAAGTAATATCTCTAACTATCATTTAGCTTTCCTTGCTGCTGCGCTTAACAATGATACTCGGTACAACCTTGGCTCGCTTATTGCTCGCCGCCTAATTGCTATGGGGACTATCTATGGGGGCATCATTGCCTCGTGTATGGTCAATGCATTAGGACTTTCAGTGGACCCCAATGATACTGTATTGGCACCACAAAGGCTTGACCTTGTTGCTATGAAAACTCATCACTTTGTCACTACTGATTCTGATTTGGACAATCTAGTATATAGGATGATGTTTACTGACGGGGATGAGAGGGAGATCCCTTTGCCACAACCTTCTTTGTTTAGTGTTCATAAGAGACCGTGGTCGCACTCCAAGGAGGAGGTGGATGAGCAGCTCCACTTGCTGGGTTTCCACGAGAAGCATCAGGAGGATGTACCCTCTTACGATTACTCCGCGTACTACGGCGGGACGTACTCGAGCTCGCACCAGAACGAGGGTACCTCCTCGTCGTGCCACAGTGATACTTCATCCTGGCCAGCTTGGGATTGATGCCCACTTAGACCAAATGCCTAAGCTTGGGGGAGGTACGCCGGCATCGCACTCATCTCATTATCATGTTGTGTCGGTACTTTGTATATTCATGTTTCGTTCTCTTTTTAGCTTTCGTTCTTTCTTTGCTTTTGCTTTCTAAAACACAAAAAGACCAAAAATATTTCTGTTGTTTCTCTTTGGTTTGCTTCTTTTTCTTTTTGCTTTGGTTTGTTTTCCCTTTTTGCTTTGTTTAAACTATTCGAAAAACCCAAAAATATTTTGCTTTGCTTGCTTTTCCTTTTTGGTTCTTGCTTTAAAAAATCGAAAACAACAAAAATATTTGTCGTTCTTCTTTGGTTTTGTGAGTTTGCTACAGGGTTCAGCGGTCCTTAGTGGATATTGGTTTCATATTATTATTCAAGCCACACAAGTGAAGAGCAACAATGAGGATTAATGACAACTTGAGGTGTGAGGCTGGTAACGAACTCTATTTGTTTTCATTTTTGTACATATACTCATCATTGCGGGCATGCTTAGCCTATTCGTGTAGGGTGTATGTTATCTTTGTATGCTTAGTAGTTCTTGCTTTCGTATGATTAGTTCCATCTTGCTAATAGTTTGTAGCATGTTTTATGAATGTTTGCTTGCATTACTCTATTCATAACTTGGTATGACACCGTGGTATCCTCCTCTAAATGTTTCATTTGAAATGACTTGGCACATGCTCACGCATGCACATGACTATAATAATCAGTTAAGCCTCGATGAATTATTTTGCCTTGAGGATCTTGAATCACTTTCATGCCATGATTAGTCCTGTTTTGTTGCAAGCATGATTATGACAGCTATTGCTCTCTCATTTTTCGCTCCCTTCCTATTGCTAGCCTTCACTTTCACTGAGTATTCTACTCATGTTTCCAACTCCCTAAAACCAAACATTGCCAAAGTGTCCACCATACCTACCTATTAGCATCATTTGCTATTTCCGTGCATATTCAATATGCCTTGTTTTCTTCCGAATAAAATGTTTGCTTGTTATGAGAGAGTTAGTTAGTAAAGCTCTCATGAACTTGATGGCACACTTTATTTTCTGCACTTAATAAACCTGAACCATTGTGACTGTCCATGGAAGTTATATGCTTGCAAATTATAGGCGGAGGATTAGCAGAACCGTGCTATCACGGGGAACGCTTTCAACACTTGTAAATATATACCCAGTTGATACCATGCTCTTTTGTTTGCGGATGTCGTCGGTGTGAAATAAAAGGGGAGCTTGTAAGTCCATGGAGTTATGTATGTGTGTTAGAGAAATGCCTGGGCCGCCGGTCTAATCCATGCCGTCATGGTGGAAACCTGCAGCGTAACCATAATGATATCTAAAAAAAGAGAGATAGCTATTGAGAAAAAGAAAAAAAAGAGATTTATGAAAAGAGGAAAGAGAGAAAAAAACACCATTTTCCCATGGTAAATAAGAAGATTGCTGAGATACTCATTGTCTATTTGCCTTGTCATTTTGATATGGGGATTCTTCCATATCATCGGGCAAGGGGTACCCCGTTGGTGGTTCTCTATGATACGCACATATTTACGATGACAAGAACTTACCGGTAACTAAAGTTGATTAGCATGAGGAGTGGCGCTCGTACTCAAGGGACATGGGATTTTCAGTTTATAGTCTGTAAAGCATATAACTCAGATTGGACCTCACTTTCACTTAACCACATTAAAGATGCTTATGATAGGGGCAATGAGAGCTCAAAGCTAATGAGTACCATACTTTCAGCATTTGGAAGCCTTTTCAAATTATTCAAAATCTTTTCTTTTACTTGTTGAGTCTCCACATATTCTTTGAGCACCCTCTTGAGAGCATAGTTGTCATTCTTTGTGCTTGTCTCATTACTTGATTATTTGTGTTATGACTTTGATGCTTGTATCTTTGACATATTTACTTGTAGTCTTCACTTCAACTTCAGAGGTGCCTTGGCATTCATAATCAAAGGCAAGCGAGATACCACTCTATCATACCTCGTTATGAGCATTGTAATGTTGCTTATGTTTATGCTTCATGTTACTTATTATTTTTGAGTTGGAATCTCTTCATAGCTTGCAATGCCTATTAAGTAAACTTAGTTGCATGCTCCTTATTATGAATTGTCTAAGTAGTTGATCACATGCTGAGAATATATACATCATATGAAGCAATTGTGTTCGTGAAAGTTCTTTTATCGCACTCAGTTTTAACTGAATTGCTTGAGGACAAGCAATAAGCTAAGCTTGGGGGGAGTTGAGACGTCCAAAACTTATCTACTTTCCCGAACACTTCTGCTATTGTTTCTCCTCTAAACTTGTGTGATTTGGATGCAACTAACGCGGACTGACGCTGTTTTTAGCAGAATTGCCTTGGTGTCTACTTTTTGTGCAGAAAATCAACTATCAGGAAAAATCCCGGAAAATATGCCAAAAATCCTATTTCACCAGAAGACTCCCGGAGCCAGAATACGAGACGAATAGGGGCAGGGCCCAGGCCACACCACCTGGCCGCGCGGGCAAGCCTAGGCCACGCCAGGGGGTGGTCTGGCCGCCCTAGACCTCCCCTCGGTCTCCCTCTTCGCCTATAAGTTGCCTTCTAACCTAAAAACTCGGGGGGTTCGACGTTTTTCCAGAAGGAGTTCCGTTGCGCCACCACCACCAGATTCCACGAAATAGCACCAGAAACTCCATTCTGGCACCCTGTCGGGACGAGGAATTGGAGGAGATCGTCGCCATCATCATCACCATCGCTTCTCCATCGACCATCCATGTTTCCCCCATCTATGAGTGAGTAATCCCCCGCTGTAGGCTATGGGAATGGTAGGGATTGGATGAGATCGTTCATGTAATGGCATCAGATTGTTAGGGCATGGTGCCTAGTATCTTTTATTAGTGCTTTATGACTTTGTTGCGACTTGTTATGCTTAATGCTTGTCACTAGGGCCCGAGTGCCATGATTTCAGATCTAAACATGTTATTGATTCATTATGATAGTATTGTTTATGGTCTTATCTACAAGTTGTATACACACGTTGTTGTCCGGAACCAATGGCCCCGAAGTGATAGAAATCAGGATAACCGGAGGGAATGGCTTTGATGTGAGGATCACATGTGTTCACGGAGTGTTAATGCTTTGCTCCGGTGCTCTATTAAAAGGGGCACCTGAATTGCCAGTAGTTCCCTTGAGGCCCTGCTGCAAACGGGCTAGCAGGACAAAAGATGTTGTGGAAGTTCTCATTGCGAGCACGTATGACTATATATGGAACACATGCCTAGGATTATCTAGTACTTGGATGCTTTATCTTATTTATCTGCAATTGCCCTATGTTCTGATTGCT
The DNA here is from genome assembly GCA_916181665.1 of Avena sativa. Taxonomy (NCBI): domain Eukaryota; kingdom Viridiplantae; phylum Streptophyta; class Magnoliopsida; order Poales; family Poaceae; genus Avena; species Avena sativa. Next base: position 371,971,485 of record OV702290.1, read on the forward strand.
ATGTGAATTGTCTTGTCCAGGCAACGCCTGTCCATCCATCCCTATGCCTACCACACTTGAATCCTACTGTTTACTGCTATTGTTACTGCTGTCTTTACTTTACTACTGCTGTTACTTTACTATTCCTATTACAAAACTATTGCTACTAATAAACTGTTGTGAGCAAGATTGTTTCCAGGTGCAACTGAATTGACAACTCAGTTGTTAAGGCTTATAAATATTCTTTGGCTCCCCTTGTGTTGAATCAATAAATTGGGTTTCACTTCCCTCGAAAATACTGTGATACACCCCCTATACTTGTGGGTCATCAGGGGCAAAGGAGATGGATACAGTTAATCAAAGATTATGACCTTGACATTCACTATCACCCCGGCAAAGCCGATGTGGTAGCGGATGCTCTTAGCATATTGCCGTAGATTAAACACCATGATAAAGGAAGCCCAGCCAAGTATGCATGAGGAGATGGAGAATTTCAGAGTGGAGCTAGTTAGCGAAGGATTCTTAGCTAGCATAGAACTCCAGCCTACTTCGATTAGTCAGATAAAAGAGGCCCAGAAAGGAAACGCAAGTATCGATGGAATCAAACGTCGTATCAAAACAGGGAAGGTACCCGGATTCACCGAAGATGAAGTTGTGTGGTACAAAGGACGTATCTGTGTTCTAGTAGATTCGGAGTTGAAACAAGTCATTATGAAGGAAGCTCATGATACTCTTTACTCTATCCACCCGGGAGGAACGAAGATGTATCAGGATTTGAAGGAGCAATTTTGGTGTCACAAAATGAAGATAGAAGTCGGAAGCTACATAGCCGAGTGTGATATATGTCAGAGAGTCAAAGCGGAACATCAGAGACCCGCAGGACTTTTGCAACCATTGTAGATCCCAGAATGGAAGTGGGATTCAGTCAGAATGGATTTTATCATAGGTTTGCCTACATCTAGTAGGGGAAATGACTCTATTTGGGTCATAGTGGATAGACTATCCAAGGTATCCCATTTCATACCCGTCAAGACAACCTACCAAAGTTCTAAGCTAGCAGAGTTATATATCGCTAGGATAGTCAGCCTGCATGGAACCCTCAAGACCATAGTGTCAGATCGAGGAATCCAATTTACCTCAAGATTTTGGCAGAAAGTCCAAGAAGGATTAGGAACCAAACTGAATTTCAGCACAGCTTATCACCCGCAAACCGACGGACAAACTGAAAGAGTCAACTAGATCTTAGAAGATATGTTGAGAGCCTGTGTGTTAGAATATGGATCTAAATGGGAAGATTGTCTGCCTTTCACAGAATTCTCTTACAACAATAGTTATCAAGCCAGTTTGTAAATGGCCCCATTGGAATTTCTGTATGGAAGAAAGTGTCGTACCCCGTTGAATTGGTCGCAAGTAGGAGAGAGTCAGATCTTCAGACCCGACATTCTACGAGAAGCTGAAGAGAAGGTTCACAAAGTCCGTGAGCACCTCAAGACCTCTCAATCCAGATAGAAGAGTTATGCAGATAAAAGACGTTGAGACCTGACCTTCAATGTCGGGGATTTTGTGTATCTCAAAGTATCACCCTTGAAGGGAATGCAATGTTTTGGTCTAAAAGGAAAGATAGCCCCCAGATATATTGGACCCTTCAAGATTTTGAATCGCCGAGGAGAAGTATCCTATCAACTGGAACTGCCTGAGGAGATGTCAGCCGTGCATAATGTGTTCCATATCTCGCTACTTCGCAAATGCCTAGAAGTTCCGGAGAAGACCGAAGTTTTCAAGAACATTGAACACAGAGCCATAGATATCGACAAGGATCTAACTTATCGTGAAGTGCCCATCCGTATATTGGAAGAAGCATTTAGAACCACCCGGACCAGAAGTATCAAGTTTCTCAAGATCCAATGGAGTAACCATACCGAAGAAGAAGCCACTTGGGAACGAGAAGATTATATTAGGACTGAGTTTCCAAATCTCTTTAGTTCCTAGTTTTTCTTGAATCTCGGGACGAGATTTTGTTTAAGGAGGGAAGGTTTGTAACATCCCAAAAATATTAATCAAGCTTATCAAGATCTAATCATCCAAGTTTAGGGTTAACAAAAACTTTTATTCTTAAACTTAGTATGAGTGCATGTGTGATTTGCATTAGTGTATGAATGCTTGAAATTGCCATGACTGATTGTTACTAATGATAAGGATTAGTTTAAATATGAATACTACATCATCTAGATCACTTACAAATACACAGAATCAAATGAAAAAATCAAATATAGATCATATGATCAAATGGTCAGTTTGGCCAAATTTATTCACTAGACCACTTTGAGTGTTCCTAGTAAAAGAATTCCAACAGAAACAATTCCAATTCTTTTCACCCCTTGCTAGACCAAATCCAAGTGAATCCAAGTAAACTTTACAAAGTGATAGAAACTATTTTCAAATCTATTTAAGAGGCATTACAAAATTGAATCAAGTTTATATGCCTAGATCATCACTTTTCAAAAACCATTCAAACCAATTTCCCTTGACCATTCCCAGCAACCGTAGACTACTAAGAAAGCAACAAGATCACTCACCAAAAATCATTCAAATTTTTGAAAGTAATTTTCATGCGGCCATTTGATCGAGCACCTGGTAGGCACAGTAAAACCTCAATAACTATATACTATTTTGAGCTATCAATTGCTCATCCCTTGTACTGCAATCAACCCATTCAATTGTCCATGATCATGCCTGGTACTTGGACGTGCAAAGGAGAAGCATCACTAGCCACTTTGACCAGTGCCATGCTTGTACCGAGCCAGCCATGCCGGTCGAGCACGAACCACTCACTTCACGGCGCACCGCCCTCACCCACGATGCCTAGGAGCTAGCCATGACCTCACCGCCACCCCCTGTACACCCCTTCACCCAAGGCGAGAAGTGGAGCGCTGGCAATCAGACGCCCATTTAAGCCTCTGCCATACCGAGAGCATGACGGAGCGCCACAGCTGCCTCGCACGCACACGTCGAGCCTCGCTCTCTCCGCTCGTACCCGCTGTCGCCGTGACACCAGTGACCTCCTAAACATGACCGTTCACCACCGCGCGCCCCGTGACCACCGTACTGCGTGACAAACACCCGCGTACTGGAACAGAGCACCGACATCGCTCGACCAACAAAGACCGCCCCTTCCATGCTGTCACTCGTGTGACGATCGCCATAGTCTGCCACACCAACCCATGCCCTCCGCCATGCTCAACAAGACCTATAGCAGCGTCACCGGAGAAGCCAGACCATGCCGCCCTACCTCCAGCCTTGGGGTATAAATAGAGGCCACCCCAGACCTCTTTCTCCACACCATTCCACTCCCTACTCACCCAGGAGTCCGCCCCAGCAGTGGAGGAAGGAAGCCGTTGATTGTAGCCACCCCAGGAGCTGTCGTGACCGCCAATCGAACCGCCGTCGCTGACAACCCCATTCGCCCCCATCACCGACCCTAGTTGGAGCCTCGGTAAGTCCCCAGCGACCCCCACCGCCGCGTTAGGGTTCGTATCTCGCCGGAGAAGTTCGATGGATACGACGAACCACAGCCGTAGATCCTAGTCTAATCGTAGGGCTGAGATTGAAAGATATTGTTTCAGTTTAGATGAGTCACTGATGCGTGGTACCGTTCTGTCAGTAGCCCGCTGCGCCCGGGCTATGCAGTTCGGCCGGCCCATGTCGTTTCTGCGCAGAGCCTAGTTATTCAAATAGGATTTTTCCATTTTAGTTAAAACCATATTCTATCAATAGATTCAAAATTTAATTCAGAGAGATGTACAAATCCAAAATACATGATTCCAATTTTGTTGGAAAGGTATTGAAATTATCTAATCACTCCCATTGGATGCAAACCATTTAGAATTATAGATCACCTATACCAAAAATAACAAGACAGAGACTTTTGACACTTCAAACATTTTTCTAAAATAAACTATAAATGTTTTTGAGATGATTCACCTCTCAAAAATCACATTTACCATGCTATACATGAATATGTAAAAATATTTGGTTTTATAAATATGAAACACGGCTTAGTATTAAAAGAGTGCTATATAGGCATTTCTAGTCACTTGAATATTATTAAATAGTAATATTAAATCTGGTAATATATGATCACCATTTTAAATCACATTCCCAAGTATTGGAATAGATGGTGATGACATGTGTCAACATGATCCACTATTTTAATTGGAGAATATTAAATCTTAAGGACTTAAAATGAGTAGAAATTACTTTTCTAAAATAAGAAGAATAAGAAAATAGTAAATTCCCACATGATGATTGAGATAATACTAGATCATCTAGTATGAGCCTTTGTGTGCTAAATAGAAGTAGTGAAGTGTTGTTTGGTGATTGTGTACATTGAATGTATTTGTGGACGATAGTACCGACTTGAGCTACAACAAGGAGGAGTACTTCGAGGAGGAGGAGGAGAACTTCAACGACAACAACAACTGCACTGCTCAAGGCAAGCCATCACTAAGAAAGCTAAGATATGCAAGATATCAGTGCAAGCTAGAACTATGCATGCTACTTGTGCAAACCCCTTATACTAGATGCACTAGGCATGCTTGGTTACGCAACTTTACCAATTCCCAGTTTTACTCCAAGCTTTACTTTCCCCTGTACTATGGTTCTTACCTAGTTAATGAATTGTGATTAGTGGAAACTAAATTGGATCCTATCAAGATCATAGGATTCGTCTTGGGTACTTATACTTTATTAGCACCCCCAATAGTGATAACCTCAATACTAGTGGCTAGTGCTAAGCATAAAACTGGATCACTTTAGATGGGAATACTTGGTAAAAATGATTATGAAAACCTTGGAATGAGGATTCATTTTATTGAAATGTTTTGACATGTGTTGTGAAACACAATGGTTTGATGATGAAACTGATAAGGCATGAGCCTTGACTTTAATAAAAACTGATGGTTGGGTTCGGATGCGATACTATTCCAATTTTACCATACAACCACAATACCTGAGTTGGGTAGGGCTTGACTAGAAGTTTATATGTCTTAGTATTGGTTCCCTTGCGAAAGAGGTTGAGCTGAGGCTACCTCGTGATGAATGTCCACCTATGCAGTGCCTAGGATGGCAGATGGCCATGGCTGGGAGGCCAAACTCATAGGGGAGGTTCCTATACTAGGGTGTGTAATTGAAAGGTTAAGATTGATTATCCGCATACTAAGTATGATGATTTAGGTTTATCCATGACGGATGTATCGAATTTTGTGGTGAAAGTGTACCACCTCTGCAGAGTGTCAAACTATTCGAATAGCCGCGTTCGTGGTTATGGACAGTTGGAGTGGCCATACTATTCCGTTGTCAGATGTTTTCAAAATGAATTATGACTTGGAAGATGACCTTGACTTGATCACAACAGGGTTGTGTACATGAGATCTAAGTTCCCACTTAAGTGATGTAGAGACCTAAATTAGGTCTTTACTCTTGAAGCTTTGTGAAATAAACTTGGCTTTTTGCAAACACACCTAGAGCTTATGATTCCTACTAGCTTTACTTTTACTTATACTAGTGATAGTTTGCGAGTACTTAAAGAGTACTCATGTCTTTGTCCCTGGCTATTCCCATGGCCAAACTATGAGGAGGATTACCCGGAAGATGGATAGCAGGAGTTCTATGACAACTAGGATCATCTCCCATCGTCAGCATTACCTGTGACCCTAAAGATGGAGCCTACTATGTTTACTTTCCGCTGCTTTGATTGTATTAAGACTGGATCATGAGATCCTTTATTTGTAAGACCTTTATTACGGTTTGTAATGGATGATGTACTGTGGTACCACTTCTGTTATGTCTCACAAAAATGGTAATCCTGGGATTGCGATGTACGTCATAATAGGCATCTGGACTTAAAAATCTGGGTGTTGACAAGTTGGTATCAGAGCTATCCTAACCATAGGAGACCCTAGTTAGAATGGACGCCTAGAAAAAACCTAGCTTCAAAACAAAGAAAGTGAGTATTTACAAAAACCTATTCTCATTCTTATCCTTGATATTCTTTCAAAAAGAGATCACTTGTTCCTCAAGACTCTTACAATTCTACATAAAACTTGACACACTTACTCACCTCACTAACTTACTCATCTTAATTGCTTATAGATGGAGGTCAAATACACCAAGTTTTACCAGTTGGGCAACAGAGGACAGCTTATCTTTGAGAGGGGTCTAGATTCGCTCTCAGAGTATCTTGGACGCCCGCACAACTCAAGGACCACGCTAGAGGGGAGCTACAGTGGTTGACAAGATTCAGTTCAGCGTTTGGTAGAACTACTGGCTAGACGGATTAGCCTGGGCTATGTAAGAAGCTCTCGCTCGCTTGTGTGCTCAAAACATCAACCAGATCATCAGAACCCGTTTTTCTCACTATGCAAGACGTGTCTCGATGGGACATCCTCTATCCATGCTAGCCCATCCGGAGTTGAGGCACCATGTGGACCACATGGACTTCATGCTACATGAGACACATAAGGAGTTGGACAATGCCCGTGATCACGCCAACCAGAGCAATGCTAAAGCTGTTGAAAGGAAGGAAACCATCGCCATCCTCGCCAAGGAACGCAAGTCACTTCGCAGCCAGCGCAACAAAAAGGATCGCATCATCGCTCGTCTTTGTCAGAAGATAGCCACCTTGGAGGAGGCAATCCACGACCAGGATATCCAGCTGGAGGAACAGCAGGAGGAGGAGGGTGAAGATATCCGTGGGTATATTCACTCTTACCTCGGTGTTGACAATGACTACCTAGAGGACGAAGCCATGGAGGACAACACTGATGAGGATGATGCTGACTTCATTAATGATGATTAGTCACACCTGAGCACTATCATAGGTGTGAGTTGTACCCGGTCCCACTGAATCGTAGCTTCACAGAATGGTTCTTAAAACCATCAGTTTCCTTGTTGTGGTGTGTGTTTGTATCTATGCTTGGAATGAATGAATGAATGAATGATCAAAGTTGAGTTGTTCGTATCTATGCTTCACAGAATGCCTCTCTTTAAACTAGCTCATTGATTAACAAGATGATCAAATTTTCCTGATCATGGACATTGGATGTTGTTAGTAACGAGGTCACAACATTGGGGAAATAATGTAATGAACATTCATCTGAAGTATAGCATTACGATCAATGCCACTGAGTTTATATTGCTATAACATCATACGAAGTAATCCTAGTCCTTAGACCATGAGATCATGTTAATCACTAACACCAGAGGAGTATCTTGATAACATCAAACATCACAACGTAAAAGGGTGACTATAAAGATGGGTTCAGTGCTACGAAGGTGTTATGTAGAGGCTCATGGATCAAGAGTGGGATTTGTCCATCACGATGACGGATAGATATACTCTGGGCCCTCTCGGTGATATCACATTGAGAATAGCTTGCAAGCAAGTGATATGATCACTAGAATGTTATATCACGGGAACGAGAAAAGAGTGCATGTCGGTAACGAGATCAAACTAGGTATTTGGATACTGACGATCGAATCTCGGACATGTAATATATCATGAGACAAAGGGATTAAGTTACTAGCGTTAAAGGTTCTCACGATCACAGAAGTCATCGTTGAATGTGTAGGAGTCATAATGGATCTCCAGGTCCTGCTTCTGATTATTAATCTGAGAGGAGTCTCAATCATGTCTGCATTGTAACACCCCAGCATTAGAGCTTAGAAATAAGCTGAACATAGGTGTGTGCATTGCATTCATGCATAGAAAATTCGAATAATTTTCGCGTTTTAAATAAAACTTGTCAAAGTGATTGAAGCTTGTCTTAACTTGGTGGAACTGAAGTAGATCATCAAGTTGACTGCGATAAGTTTCAATATGACCTTTGCTCAAATCTTATCTTTGGGTAATGTAATTTGATCTAAGGGTAGATCAACTGTAACAAAACTAATTCACAACACACTACTTAATAAGGAGTGCTTGATCTTCTAGAGATCATCACATGGTATTCCATACCAGAACTCAAGGATGAATACTTATTGTTCTAAAGATGATACCAATGTATTATCTATCACATACCCTTAGTGTCATGTTAATAGATGACAATCCTATTTGACCAAGTCCTAGTATCAATTGATCATCAATATTGGGTGATCAATTCTTGACCTAGAACTTATTGACTAATAGCCTTTGACCTATTGTGTTGACCTTTCAAATACCTTAAGTAAATTAATCTGAATGAAAAACTAGATATGGTTGAGTGTACCATCATCAATGGAATGTGATCCTTAGTGGAGATCAAACCATTTGATGTTGGAGGAGTTAACTCACCCATGAGTTAACTAGAAGCAGTACCTAAACTCAAGGGTTGAGCTAGTAATTGAGGAACTATGAGAAAGCTAGTAGTATTAGTACATTAGATAACAATCTTGTTAGGACAAGTGGATATAGACTTAGAATAAGCTTGCTTAACAAGATAAGTCTATAGAGAGACTAATACAAGTTTACTACTTAGTTGAGTATAGATCTTGATCAAACAATTAGAAGCCTAAGCTTTGTATGATCAAAGGATGGTGGTTATTATTCTCAAGTCACTTGAGAATAGATGATTAGGTGTCGAAGAAGAGTTACGAATATACCAAGTTAGGCAAGTCCTAGTAAGCTGAATCATCTAGTTTGATCATGAGAAGTCAAGCTAGAGTATAATGAAGTTTATGACATAAGTTGTAGGAGTAGTTGGAAGTATACTAGGAACCAAGGTAATACAAGAACAAACTTGTATTGGGGAGAGTAGTACCATACCTATTCTACAAGATTGATATCCTTTGTTATTTACAGTGAGAACTATAATCTTGTAAGCCTTGGAAGAAGTTGCAAGATGAAGTTAAGGAAGTTAATAGATGGAGTTAGCAGTAGCTACATTGATAGGTGCATCAATGGTAGTTAATTAAGATGGGTTATATACTAGGAGTAAGAATGGAGTAATGTTGAAGTGGCATGACCATGTCATCATATGATGATGGATATGGTGGTGTCAGATGATTGTCTTATTCAGGAAGATGTGATCTTTGTGAATAAGATAAGAGAGATATATAGAGTATATTTAGGAAAGGAATTCCTTATCTAAAGATAACCTTGGTGAGGTATTGAGGTAAGGATTCTTTAGAAGCCTTAACCAATATCATACCCACCCATGATAAGACCATGTCTACCTCTTTGTTCTAAACTCTTGAATGAAGAGGGTAGTTAAACCAATTCCTGTTTTTAGGCAGCCAATGGATAGTATCTCTTAGTCAATGAAATGTCTAAGAGATCAGGAGAATATTAGTTGAGTGTGTATTGATGGAAGCCTTGTCCATCTGATTGTCTTAGACCCTAATAAGAACCTAATCTCATAGAACCATCAAGGTTAGATTAGGTAAGTGTTTTGTGGTAATTCTAAACTCTACAAATCGAGTAGAATTGGATTTGGAAAATGTGGAGACCTGCACAATACAACCACAGAACTCTATCCCCAACTTGCGATGAGGTTGTCAATCTCACCGTGTTTTGCTGAAAACAAAGGATTAAACGTATCGAATGGAAAGAAGTAATAGTTTGCAGAAAGTAAACACAAAGCAGTAAAAGATTGTAGATTGAATGTAAAAGACAAGGACCGGGATCCATAGTTCACTAGAGGTGGCTCTCCTTAGATAGATAACATGCTGGTGGTGAACAAATTACAGCGGGGCAATTGACAAACATCGAGAAAGCAATACATGCATATACTAATCATCTTGACTCCTTTGAGACTTGATTGGGCATTACAACATTATACATAGACCGCCATCCAACTGCATCTATGACTAATAATCCACCTTCAGGTTATCATCCGAACCCCCTCCAGTATTAAGTTGCAAGCAACAGATTATTGCTTTACGAACTGCGTGTAAAGTAAACAATATGATTGTTCTATGAACAAAGGATTGTTGTTTTCTCCCTAGTAGCAACAACACATCTAGTACCTTAGAGATTTCTGTCACTTCCCCAGATTACCAGAGGCATGAACCCACTATCGAGCATAAATACTAACTCTTAGAGTTGCTAGCATCTACTTGGTCAAGATAGCTACTAACAACGGAAAACATGCAAGATCACAAATAACAAAGACATGATAGAATCAATAATCAATCTGAAATAGCATCTCAATATCCATCGGATCCCCGCAAACACAATATGCAAAATTACAAATAGATGATCTTGATCATGAACGGAGCTCACAACATCTAGACATGAAAGCACAAAGGAGGAGAACCAGCCATCTAGCTACTACATGGATCCGTAGTCCAAGGATGAACTACTCACGCATCACACCGGAGGCTTGCATGGTGATGAAGAAGGCCTCCAAGGTGAATTCCCCTCTCCGGCAGGGTGCTAGGAAGAGCTTCAGATCCCTCCCAGTCTAGAGATGGAGCTGACGGCGACTACAGACTCTTTTGTGGATTTTTGATCGGGTACTTAGGGTTTTCACCCCGAGGGCAATATATAGGCGCAAGGAGAGGTCGAGGGGGTGCTGGGGTCGGCCAGACCACCCCCTAGAGTAAAGATGTTTGTCAATTGCCCCACTGTAATTTGTTCACCCAGCATGTTATCTATCTTAAGGAGAGCCACCTCTAGTGAACTAAGGATCCCGGTCCTTTTCTTTTACATACAATCTATAAACTGTTTACTGCTTTGTGTTTACTTTCTGCAAACTATTACTTCCTCCCATTCGATACGTTTAATCCTTTGTTTTCAGCAAAATCGGTGAGATTGACAACCTCATCGCAAGTTGGGGATAGAGTTTTGTGGTTGTGTTGTGCAGGTCTCCACGTTGCTGCTGGCACCGGTAGTGCGCCCTGCCATCGTTCAGCTAGCTACACCTTTGGGGTGCTTCCTTGCTCCTACTGGATTGATAACCTTGGTTTCGTACTGAGGGAAAACTTGCTGCTGTGCTCATCATACCTTCCTCTTGGGGTTCCCCAACGAGCTCGATATATTTTGGGCCATCACTGGTCCGCGCGCACTCAGGATCGCCGCCGGCAACCACAAACCAGCGGTGGTGGCCATGCTTGCGTCATAGTGACGCCATGCCCACGTCATCCTCGGCCACCTCTGCTAGTTTGACCAGTCTCCGCCCGCGAGGCACCGACGTGGCAATAGCCCCACTAGTCAGTGGCTCTAGGGTAGAACAAGTTAGGTGTAAAAAGTCTTTTGTCCCACGTAGCAGGTGACGTGGCCACAGGCCCACATGTATGTGACTGTGTCTAGGGTTAGTGTTAGTATAAAAAGTATTATCGGTTTAGTAAATAGATAAAACCAAATAAGTTAAATATATATATATATATAATTTCCAGAAATTGAATAAAATAGTTAAATCTTGTTAATTCTATATCTTTTGTTTTATAATTTAGAAAAATGCATATAATATATCAAAATGCTTAGAAAAATAAAAATATATAATTTAACCTTATTATCAAATATTATTGTGTAAATTATTTAAATAATTATTATTTAATAAAGATTTTATAAGTAATAAAACTTTAAAAATTCATATTTTAATATTAGTAAATAAGAAAAATATAAATAAAATACCAAAATTCTTATAAAAACAAAGTCTACATTTACAAACTTTTTTAAGTTATTTTTGTATCACTTAACCAATATTTATTATTTATTAGGTATTTATAAAGTGAATAAACTTATAAAAATCATATCTTATTATTTAAAATTCACAAAAATACTTATAATATACCAAAATGATCACAAAAATGAAATCTACAAACTAAAAATATCAACTCATACTTTTGAAGTAAAATAAAAGGTAAAGTTCTAATAAATCTTATTTAAACCCTTTTCTTTTATTTTAATTCATTAAAAATATATAAATACTTACTATTACCTTTAGCATTATTTGTTTAAAGTTTAAAAGTGTAATAATAAATGCAAGCTATGTTTAAATGAAGTTAAGATAGGTTTAACCCATTCAACTTGTACTCACTAAAACTACCATTTAAAATTAAGTAAGTCTTACTCTCCAAAAATATTTTATCAAGTATAAGATCAACTAAAATGGTATATTGTTTATCACCAGAATCCTATGCACTTGTAACATCACCAAACTTTTATTTACTAATTCCTTCACCAGTTTCAGAAAACCACTCAAAGATTTAAACCATACTCCAAAGTAATTGAAGTAATACCTATTATTCACTTATTAAGTATAACCATTGATTTTAAATTAGAAAGGTAAATGCATCCACTTATGCTATGGTTGTTTAAAGTAGTGATGTCTTCCTTTTTAATAATCTTAGCTAATAGGAAAACCTTAAAGTGTTAACTTTAAGTTTGAATACTTTTTACTTTGTAAAAGTAATCTTTCCTCAAAGGTTATTCTTTTAAGAAACATTAAAAGTAATCCTTGAACACCTATTTAAAAGCTCTAATGGAATCTTAATCTTGTTTAAGAAGTATTTCAGATACCATATCATTTGAGTGCTTTACTATTGCATATTACTTGTTATATTTACTTATTGTTTCACACGCACTCTCACAAGCCTTAATAAGAAGCACAAGTGTGAATCTGTTATAAAAGTGCAACACATTCTAAAGAACTCATTTCCAGTTTCCAAACCCTAGATTATATATGTCTATTCTAGGAATTCGCATTTATCAAATTGCATTACATTACTTATGTATCGTTGCATCTTGCTTCTTTATACATTAGTCCTTACCGGACCAATGATGTTGTTTATAGAATTTGGATCTTCTATTATTCCGAAGACCGTGAGTGCATAATCTTGCAATCACAAAAGGCAAGTTCACAACTTGCTCATGTCCTTTGATTATTTTGTATGCTTGTAACTCAACTGTGTCATCACCTGCATTTCAAAAAGGACAAAAAATACTATTTTCATAATAATATGATTATGGATTATTTACCAAATGGTAATAATCTACTAATACAGTTCTAGTGGTAAAGGAACATAATATCTAGGACTTAACAACCAATGTCACCAGTGATTCTAGCGTCGTATATTACGCGTCAACCATGAGATTTGGAATGGGACAGAGAAGTCAGCTGTATCTTCTTCCTTTCATATGGAGGCAAGATGACCTTATCGTGACGTTGGGATTCCCGGTGTGGATCCAACATATGGGTGGGCACCCTTAGGCCCTAGGATTTTGGTGTCTAGATTATTTATGAGTGGCTATCGGAGGCATAGTCGGACCTTTTATGGAGCTTACCAGGGGCATCACCAGCTCATAGAGTCTTCAGGAACTCACCATGGTTGTAGCCTATCCTAGTTGGGGGCTTAACAGAGGTGGAGTCAGCCCCGGAGGATCGTGCAGACATATGGGGTCGCGGAGAGGGCAGCGATTGGCTTGGATCTTAGACTGGGCCCCACACCAAGGAAGTGTGGACGAGAATGCAACTCGGTTGTGCAACAAAGCTAAGGTCTCTTGTGGGAAAAGTGACGCACCTCTGCAGAGTGTAAGAATTGTGACATGTTACTCCCTATTCCGGGAAGGAACTACAAACGCGGCTGGAAAGGAACTCCATGAAGTTCTGGTCAACCTGTGAAGGCTGTCGGCCATAGTTTTCAGAATAAAAGCAACCTTTGAAGAAATGTTTACGAAAACCTGCATTGCTTACGACCTATGGTCTGTGGTTGTAGAGATAGTGCATCATACACTCCTTTTTAGTGAACTTCCTAAGTACGCTCGTACTCAATTGTACCTTCTTAACCCTTGCTAGGTTCTAAGCCATTGAAGACGATGTCAACATCAATTTCTGCTTAAGAAACCATCATCGACAACTCAAGTTCTTCAATAAAGTCAATGAAGTCAACATATACATCAGCTGAAGTGAAGATAAAGTGTCGGTTTAGATAGAATTAGATTCTCTAGCCATAAAACCTATTTCTGTAGAGCATTGCAATAGTAGAAATGGCAAGCCAAATAGTTTAGATACTAGTCTTAGTTACTAGATAGTTCTGAGTTATTAGTTCTGGTTCTTTTCTGTAAGAAGTTCTTTCTCTCTATTTAACCTAGAGTGTTCTCTGGATCTTTTCTAAAGAGTCGAGTTGTAATATAGTCATGTCTTGGACCTGTTGTGTTTCTGTTGTACCACTCTGAGGGATGTAATACTAGTGAACGGTGTTTCATTGGTGTTATGTCAACGACTATAGTGTACTACATCATGCAGTGGTATGCTGGGTCACCGCATGCATTATTCGTGAACCATAGGGTGACATACTTAAGGGTTGCCAAACACCATTTGGAGCATATATGTTTTAGACGAAAGAATTGCAAAGCGCTGGAATCATTTTGATGGAAACCGGAATTGTTTCGGGTGAAATTGCAGAAACTAATTCTGCATGTGATATTGAAATGTTGCAAGGGGTTTTATGTGAATGTTTGTTAATTAAAGTAATTTACAAAATTCTGAATAAAATAAATAAAAGAGTTATATTAAATGAGAGTTTCATTAAATTTGGTGGAAATTTAATGCATGTGAGTGGAATTTTGAGTGGAGGCTAGATTTATGTGAGTGGAGCTTCACCACATGAATGAGGGAAGAGGTGGGGGCACATCCCCATAGCGCCGTCCATGGGAGGGGGTTGCCCCCCTCTCCCTATAAAAGGACCCCCTCTCCTCCTCACAAAGCACACCTCCTCGTGAAGGATCTCTCTCTCCCTCTAGATATATTCCCCATGGTCTCGGATTAGCGAGATACATGTTCCCGGTGGCTTTTTGTATGGAAGGAGTTGCTGCTTCCGCTGATTCACTGGAGCGAGGAGGTGGAGGTTCTTTGGTGGCCTGAACGTGTGTGCGAGGAGGGATGCGCTGCTGATTTGTGGTGCTAGCACTTCCACACGATCTTGAGATCGGCAAGCGTTCGACTACATCATCCACGAGTTCCAACTCGTTAACAAAGCTTTGTTGTCTTTGAGGGTAAGTTCTCCATGGATGTATATCCACCCGTTGCTTGTATCTAGTAGATAGATCTTGGCGTATAGTTCCCATCATAGGAAAGTTTTTGTTTTCTATGTTGCGAACCCAACAGTGGTATCAGAGCCTGATCTATGCGTAGGTGCTTTGCACGGGTAGTACACATATGTTTATATGTGGGTGATGATGATCATATTATTGCTTCTTTCATGTATTTTGGATATTGGTGGCATAGTGGGATGAAGCGGCCTAGAATAACTTTACATGTCATCGCACATGAGACCGGTTCCACGACTGACATGCAACTAGTTTTGCATAAGTGGCTGGCAGGTGTCTGTCTCTCCTACTATAGTCAATATATGATTTACAATGAGTTGCTAATAACTTAGTTATCATCGTTGTGGTTCCATGTTTGTAGGTAAGACCGGTTCTATCTCCGAAAGCCCTAAGCCACGTAAAACTTGCAATGGATAAATTAGAGGCGTCTAGTTTAGATTGTTGCTGGGCTAGTGTCATGATATGGTAATGTTGTAAGTTGATGTATGGTAGATACCCTTACAACACACTTAACATGTAAGTTCCACAGACCTTGGCCTTATACACAAAGGAATGATAGAGATCATACCACGATGCATATGATGGTGATCAAATGTATGGACCATATCATCCCACTTTACACATATGATGTCCGCATCTTATATTGCTAGTTTGGTGCTTTTAGTAGTGACATGGGTATACCCTATAGGTACTCGAGCTTGGTATATACGGACTGAATACAATGGAAGCCCACGGTGTCGACAAGGCCCAAGTGAAGTACTCGAGTAACCTACGGACTCTTGTTTGCTTGAAGAACAAGAAGAAGTAAAGATAGAAAGTTTAAAGGGGAAAACCCTAACCTGTAACCGACTCGACCTGCTACCCGAGACCCAGCCTATCTATATAAACGCTAGGAGGGGGCGGCGAGGAGGACACGCGCAACCCTAGTTTCCACAACCCTTGCCAGATTGCATCTGCGAACCATTGTAACCTTCGGTTCCTTTGATAATTCCACGAGCAGACAAGCAGGAGTAGGGACCTCTGCGAGGCCTAAACCTGGGTAAATCTTCGAGTCCCCTGTGTGCTTGTTTGCTAGCCGATAGATGTCTCCAACGCTCCCTCCTTCTCCAAAACCCAAGTCCATAACAATGGGCATTGATGAGTTAAACCCTCGTCAATTGGCGCCGTCTGTGGGAAGTGGGAGTGCTGATGTTGCGGCTTCTTCAGCCCCATCAACCGCGATCTACAACTCCGCAACAGCGGAGATTCGCCAGCTCTTCGGCGCATTCGACTTCACCGTCCACACGCCAGCCACTCACCCTGCCTACGAATCTATGGGCGACGGAATCAGCCTGGCGACCGGGAGCTTCCGCTTCCAAGTTGGTCAGATGGGCATGCTTCGCCTGTCGGACCAGCCGACGGTACCATCGATTTCTCCAGCATCATGGTTCCCTCCGCCGATAGGCACCCTCAGTGAGCTCCACACCTCGACAACAGTCGAGAATACAGTCCGCGACAGCAGTCGCGAATCTGATCTGGGCGATCTGGCAACTGAAGACGGAGTCTACGGTTCCGGATCTGAAAGTTGTGGGAGCAGCAGCTTCCCCAACCAGTTCATGTGCGCCGTCATCAACACAGGCGACACCTTCGCCAATCGCGACAACATGGGCAACGGTGGCCATGAAGCCGGCCCGCCAAACGGCAGACCAACCAATGGAGGACCAACCAATGGCGGCCCTACTAATGGCGCTCCCGTCAACAACGGGGGGGGAGGGGCAACCGAATCCCCCACCATGATCAACGAACAAACTGGCGAACGCGTCGTGATCAGGCTCAACGATCTCGAGTGGGCTCGTTGCCGCGAAGCCCTACGAGGCCATCCTCTACCCTTTGGCTCCCCGCAAGAGCTGCTGATGGGCTACCATTGGCTCCTGAAAGAGGAATACAAGCGCCAACTACAAACAATCGCGCAACTCGAGGCGTGTAAAAAGGCGGCTGACGAGTCAAGCCTCCGACGAGCTGGGCTCTCCTACAACGGAGGATCCTCCTCTAGGTGCAACGAGTACATCGCCAACAAGAGACGATCTCGACTCGCCCACCTCACCGAACAAGAACGTGTGGAAGCCGCTAAAGTCCTCGACTTCGGCTCTATGACGGTGGATACGCGCGGCAACATGCTCTCGAAAACACCGCAAGCCACGGTAACGGCGGCCACCATGTACCTCCTCAACATCCAGCCGCCAGTTGGAGACCCTCGAGCTGCCATGCACCGATCTACGATCGCAGGCTTGGGGTTAATCGAGGCCGCCCTCGACAAAGAGCCGGCGTCATAACCGAAGAAAGGCAAGGCTCTGGCAAAACTCTACTCCTCTCCCTCATCCAGCGACGACAGTCACGATCTGTGTCGACATCGCCGCTCACGGCGACACGACCATGACTATGATGCGCCCGATGACCTCACGTAGCGCAAGATCGACAAATCAAGGGCGCGACGTGCTCGGTCGACTGACTCAGAAGACGAAGATGTGGAGCTCTGTGGCGCTAGATGCTTCAGTAGGGCCATCAGGCAAAAGCGAATGCCCAAGGGGTTTAAGCTCCTGTTGGAGTACCCGAAGTTTGACGGCCTACAGGACCCGAAGATCTGGTTGGAGGACCACATCTCGTCTATCAGGCTTCACGGCGGAAGTCGAAGCACGGCCATGCAATGCCTACAGCTATAGCTGCAAGGCGCCGCCCGCGCCTGGCTCAACAACCTCCCACGTAGATCCGTTCGTAGTTGGGAAGAGCTGGTATACAGCTTCATGCGCAACTTCAAGGGCACATACAAATGGCCCGCATCAATCGAAGAGCTGAGATGCTGCCAGCAAAGATCAAGTGAATCGCTATGCTCCTACATCCAGAGATGGTCCATCATCAAGAACTCCGCAGAGAACATCTCGGAGGATCGTGCAATTGACGCATTCAATGGCGGCGTACGCCGCATAGAGCTCAGGGAGGAGCTGGGCCGCTCGAAGCCCAAAACCATCGACCATCTGATGGAAATCACGAATCACTGGGCAGATGGAGAAGATTCGGTGAAAAACCGCGTTCACTCCGACGACAAAGCAGAACTCGAGCGTAGACGCGATCGCCAAAGCAAACGCCGCATGCACATCTACGATGACCGCGACGACATCAACATGGTCGCGGCCGGCTACACCGACAGACGCGACGACAACTGCAACAGCGGCTACCGTAGCGGTGGATACCACGACTCCGAAAAAACCACGCAAGTATGGCAGCGCCGCAATCGCGATGAGGCACCCGCAACATCCATTGAAGACAAGCTTTCCGGGCCATGCACTGTGCACTTCTACATCGACAAGCATGACGGAAAGAAGAAGTCTAGCCACCTCCTCAAGGACTGTCGCGAGTTCCTCAAACTACATGAGGGACTGGCTCGGATGAATTGTAGCGCAGTCGAAAGGGGCTACGGAGCCGCCCCAGGCGCCATGGCACATGGAGCTCCGCCACCACCACCTGGACTACCCCCAAATGTAGTTGCGCTAGACCAGCACCAGGGAGGCGAACCATACCCACGGGCCATGGGTACCATGATGATCCAAAAGGGACGCCCATCGAATAGGGTGTAGAAGGCCATCACTCGCCAAGTCAACCTGGCCACAAACTCGCCACCATCTATCACTGAGTACCTCAGCGGAAGCGAGTCCTGCATCACCTTCGACAAACATGACCACCCGTGCCAAGTACCTCGCCTAGGCCACTGTCCCCTCGTCCTCGAGGCACAAATTGGAGGCTTCGAGATGAGTCGCGTCTTTATGGACGGCGGAAGCGGCATTGACCTTATGTTCGCGAGTACCTTGCGAGCAATGAGGATCCCTCTGACCTGCCTAGAGGCCTCAGACACAACATTCCACGGCATCGTCCCAGGCAAGGGCGTATATCCCCTTGGTAAAATCAACCTCGACGTCATCTTCGGCACACCGAAAAACTTTTGGCGTGAGCGCATCGACTTCGAAGTCGTCGACTGGCCCTCACAGTAGCACTGCATCCTCGGACGTGTCGCGTTCGCTAGGTTCATGGCGGTACCACACTATGCCTACCTGCAGATGAAAATGCCAGGACCTAACGGCGTCATCACAATCAACGGGAGCTTCGAGAGGCCCGACAGCTGCGATAGGTGATGTCTACGCACTTCTATTCTTGTAGACAGTTGTTGGGCCTCCATGTGCAGAGGTTTGTAGAATAGCAGCAAGTTTTCCCTTAAGTGGATCACCCAAGGTTTAGCGAACTCAGGGAGGAAGTGGTCAAAGGTATTCCCTCTCAAGCAACCCTGCAATCAAGATACAAGAAGTCCCTTGTGTCCCCAACACACCCAATACACTTGTCAGGTGTATAGGTGCACTAGTTCGGCGAAGAGATAGTAAAATACAAGTGGTATGGATAAGTATAAGCGGTAACGGTGATAGAAAATAACTTGATGGCGTGGAAGAGACTAAAGGCAAACTGAAATAAAGACGGAAGCAAGCAAACATGTAACCGATCTAATTGCAAACGGTGTATCAATGCTTAGAAACAAGGCCTAGGGATCATACTTTCACTAGTGAACACTCTCTCATAAATATATTATCTTCATGATACTACTCTCCGGTTGGAGACTCTAATCCATGGTAGGGCTATAACAGCACACCTCAAAGTAAGCCTTTCCCATCTAGAAAACCCCACACTGTCACCTTGAGCACTAGATGGTTCCAACAAACACCACAATTTCATAAAGATATCCAACTCCAAATATAACTCATAACAAGTATTTGTAATCTCTAGCCTAAGTGCCACCATGGTGTGCACGCTGTCACTTTCACACACATAGGGAGAGTAGAGATCTAATAAAGCACTTGAGTAGCAAGGTAGATCTATGGATTACAAGCTCATGATCTCAATAAGATCATGCATAGAGGGAGAGAGATGAACACATAGCTACCGGTAGAACCGTTAGCCTCGAGAGAGAACTACTCCCTCATCATCATGGGAATTAGCAATGGTGATGGAGATGGTGGTGGTGATCGATTGAGATGGCTCTGGGGGCACTTCCCCGTCCCGGCAGGGTGCCAGAACAGAGACTTTCTGTCCCCCGAATCTCCCCTTCGGTGGCGGCGGCGCTGCGGAACTTTTCGTGGATTTCTGATTGATGATTTAGGGTTTTGGTATCGGGAGGCTCTTATATGCGAAGGAGGCAAGGTCGGTGGCCATCCAGGGGGCCCACACCATGCCCTGGCGCGGCCTGGGCTGGCCCGCGCCAAGGGGGGTGTGGCCACCCTGTGGCCCCTCTCCGACTCTCCTTCTGGCTCCGTGAATCTTCCGGTAAAATAGGAACTTTGGCTTTTGTCCCGTCCAATTCTGAGAATATTCATTTTCTAACTTTCCTGGAACCAAAAACAGCAAAAAACAGGCAACTGGCACTGTGGCATCTTGTTAATAGGTTAGTCCAAGAAATCATATGAAAAGTACTCCAAAGTTGGAACAAAACACAAGAAAGTAGATAAAACCAAGCATGGAACATCAAAAATTATAGATACATTTGAAATGTATCAATAGGGAATTCAACAGAATCTCCCAGTCCTTCGGCATGCAGGAGGAACTCGCAAGATTGAAGGAATCGACAGACAACAGTCTGCCTCCCCTAAGCTGGCCAAGCTCACCCGACTTGTCCTTCGACTCATCAGTACACACGAAAAAAGTCCAGGTCCATCCATCGGATCCCGCCAAGACGGCCCTCATCGCCAACAACTTGAGTCCCGCATAGGAACTCGCGCTCGTCGAATTCCTCCGTGAGCACTGGGAAATCTTCGCCTGGTGTCCAGCGGACATGCCAGGAGTTCCCAGGGAATTCGCCGAGCACGCACTCAACGTCAACCTAGATGCAAGGCCAGTCAAGCAAACAATTTGGCGATTATCTGAACCAAGAGCAAAGGCAATCGGAATGGAGATCAACAGACTCCTCGACGCCAAATTCATACGCGAGATCAAGGAAAGCACTTGGCTTGCCAACACGGTGCTAGTACCAAAAAAGGACACGGATATCCTGCGGATGTGCATGGACTTCACCTCTCTGAATAAGCACTGTCCAAAGGACCACTTCCCGCTACCGCGAATCGACCAGATCATCGACTCCACCGTGGGATGCGAGCGCCTCTGCTTCCTCGACGCCTACTCAGGCTATAACCAGATTCAAATGAAGGAGGAAGATCAAGAGAAAACAACGTTTACAACGCCTTTTGGTGTGTTCTGCTACAACACAATGCTCTTCGGGCTAAAGAACGCAAGATCCACCTACCAGCGATGCATGCAGGCTTGCCTCAAGAACCAGCTCGGTCGCAACATTCAAGTCTATGTCGACGACATAGTAATCAAGACCAAAGAGGAAGCCTCACTAATCGACGATTTGCACGAAACCTTCGCCAATCTTGATCGCTACCGGATCAAGCTCAATCCGGACAAGTGCGCCTTCGGCGTACCATCTGGGAAACTACTCGGGTACCTTATCCCCGCGAGAGGGATCAAAGCAAACCCGAAGAAAATAAAAGCCATACTGGCCATGGAGAAGCCGAAAGCATAAGAGGCGTCCAACAGCTGGCTGGGCGAATCGCGACTCTCAGTCGATTCATCAGTCGGATGGGTGAAAAGGCACTGCCCTTCTACCAACTCCTCCGTAAAGCTGGCAAGTTCGAGTGGACCAGTGAGGCGCAGGAAGCATTCGAAGACCTCAAGCGCCTACTATCCACCTCGCCAGTACTGGTAACCCCACACGAAAGGGAACCATTGTTGCTATACATCTCCGCCACCAACCAGGTGGTCAGCACAGTGCTCGTAGTCGAACGAGCCGAAGAAAACAAGGTCCACGGGGTACAGCGCCCAGTCTACTACCTCAGCGAGGTACTCACGCCAACTAAACAACGGTACCCACACTACCAGAAACTGGCATATGGCGTCTTCATGACGGCCCGGCGACTGCGCCACTACTTCCAAGAACACCCAAGCGTGATCGTCAACGACGCCCCGCTTGGGCACATCCTCAACAATCCCGACGCCACCGGACGAGTCACACTTTGGGGAATCGAATTGTCTCCACGAGACATCACATATGAAAAACGCGACGCAATCAAGTCGCAAGTTCTCCCTGACTTCCTCGTACACTGGATGGAGAACCAGCTCCTCGAAAAACCAGATGTGTCCTACCTCTGGACAATGCACTTCGACGGATCTAAGCGGAAGGACGGAGCTGGTGCAGGTGTCATACTGACATTGCCCCAGGGAGACAAGCTGAAATATATTCTACGAATGCAGTTCACCACCTCCAACAACGAAGCCGAATACGAGGCCCTGCTACACGGGATGAGGATGGTGAAAGCATATGACGCCAAAAGACTCATAATATATGGTGACTCCAAGTTGGTCGTCAACCAGACAATGCATGAGTGCGACGCACTGCACGACAACATGATCGCCTACCGCGACTTTTACGACACACTCGAGGTGGACTTCGACGGCTGCGAGCTGCGACACATAGGTCGCGAAAGAAATGAAGAGGAGGACTCACTCGCCAACATAGGCTCTACTTGCGCCCCCATACCACCTGGGGTATTTCTCGAGCGCATCTACAAACGCTCCATCAAGCCAAAGGCCACAGAGAAGAAAACAAGCGCAACAACGGACTCGGGGGCTATGCCGCCCAATGAGCCAATCGCACTCGATGACCTAGAGCTGGATACAGGGCTCAAAGGACCAATGAGCATCATGATGATCGAGCCATCCTGGACTCAACCGTACATCAGTACCTTCTCAGCAAGAGGCTACCGGACGACCCGACTAACTCATGGCACATCGTGCGGCGATCCAAGGCATTCGCTATTATCAACGGCGAACTCTACAAGCGCAGCATCACACGAGTGCTCCAACAATGCATCTCCATGGCCGATGGAAGAGCTGTTCTCCTTGACATCCATGAGGGGACCTGCGGGCACCACACCGGCAGTCGCGCCCTCATAGCCAAAGCTCTACGAGTTGGATTCTACTGGCCTACGGCCATGCGCGACGCCAAGGATATCGTCCAGAAATGCAACGCGTGCTAGCGATTCGCGGACAAACCGCACGCACCTGGCGCAGAGCTCCGGCCAATCCCATTGGCCTGGCCCTTCACGCAATGGGGACTCGACATGGTCGGCAAGCTCCCAAAGTCCTCACGAGGAGGCTACGTCTACCTCCTGGTCGCAGTCGACAAATTCACCAAGTGGATAGAGGCCATGCCAGTGACCAATCAATCAGGACACAGCGCAGTCAAGTTCTTCGAGTCCATCGTCTACCGCTTCGGAGTACCGCACAGCATCATCACGGACAATGGGACGAACTTCACATCCAAGGAGTTCCAAGAATTCTACAAGAATCTTGGAATCAATGTCAGCTATGCCTCCGTGGCACATCCACAGACCAACGGTCAGGTCGAAAAAGCTGATGGCTCAGTGTACGGCGCCAGAAAAGTGCTGGTGCGGTGTTGATGTAGAGCTCGTTGGGAACCCCAAGAGGAAGGTATGATGAGCATAGCAGCAATTTTCCCTCAGTTATGAAACCAAGGTTTAATCTAACCAGTAGGAGCAAGGAAACACCCCAAAGGTATTGCTAGCTGAGCCTTGGCAGGGCGCACTACCGGTGCTAGTAGCAATGTGGAGACCTGCACAACACAACCACAGAACTCTGTCCCCAACTTGCGATGAGGTTGTCAATCTCACCGTGTTTTGCTGAAAATAAAGGATTAAACGTATCAAATGGAAAGAAGTAATAGTTTGCAGAAAGTAAACACAAAGCAGTAAAAGATTGTAGATTGAATGTAAAAGACAAGGACCGAGATCGATAGTTCACTAGAGGTGGCTCTCCTTAGATAGATAACATGCTGGTGGTGAACAAATTACAGCGGGGCAATTGACAAACATCGAGAAAGCAATACATGCATATACTAATCATCTTGAATCCTTTGAGACTTGATTGGGCATTACAACATTATACATAGACCGCCATCCAACTGCATCTATGACTAATAATCCACCTTCAGGTTATCATCCGAACCCCCTCCAGTATTAAGTTGCAAGCAACAGATTATTGCTTTACGAACTGCGTGTAAAGAAAACAATACGATTGTTCTATGAAAAAAGGATTGTTGTTTTCTCCCTAGTAGCAACAACACATCTAGTACCTTCGAGATTTCTGTCACTTCCCCAGATTACCAGAGGCATGAACCCACTATCGAGCATAAATACTAACTCTAGGAGTTGCTAGCATCTACTTGGCCAAGATAGCTACTAACAACGGAAAGCATGCAAGATCACACATAACAAAGACATGATAGAATCAATAATCAATCTGAAATAGCATCTCAATATCCATCGGATCCCCGCAAACACAACATGCAGAATTACAAATAGATGATCTTGATCATGAACGGAGCTCACAAGATCTAAACATGAAAGCACAAAGGAGGAGAACCAGCCATCTAGGTACTACATGGATCCATAGTCCAAGGATGAACTACTCACGCATCACACCGGAGGCTTGCATGGTGATGAAGAAGGCCTCCAGGGTGAATTCCCCTCTCCGGCAGGGTGCCGGGAAGAGCTTCAGACCCCTCCCGATCTAGGGATGGAGATGACGGTGGCTACAGACTCTTTCGTGGATTTTTGATCGGGTACTTAGGGTTTTTGTCCTGAGGGCATCTT
This sequence comes from Avena sativa, assembly GCA_916181665.1. NCBI lineage: Eukaryota > Viridiplantae > Streptophyta > Magnoliopsida > Poales > Poaceae > Avena > Avena sativa. The sequence goes on from OV702290.1 coordinate 371,996,235, forward strand.
ATAGGCGGAAGGGGAGGCCGAGGGGGTGCCTGGGCTGGCCACACCGCCCTCTGGCCCCTCTCCGTCTCGTATTCTGGCATCTGATGACTTCCGGAAAAATAGGCACTTTGGCTTTTGTCCCGTCCAATTCCGAGAATACTCATTTTCTGACTTTCCTGGAACCAAAAACAGCAGAAAACAGGCAGCTGGCACTGTGGCTCTTGTTAATAGGTTAGTCCAATAAATCATATGAAAAGTACTCCAAAGTGTGGACAAAACACAAGAAAGTGGATAAAACCAAGCATGGAACATCAAAAATTATAGATACATTTGCAATGTATCAACATCCCCAAGCTTAACTCCTGCCCGTCCTCGAGTAGGTAAGTGATAAAAAGAAAGAATAATTTTTGAGGTGACATGCACCATAAAAGACTTCATCAAAGTATTTGTAAAACATTCAAAGCTAGGATCAAAGTACTTCAATCATAACATGAAAGAGAAAGTTCTAGCAATAAGACAAAGAAACTATGATGCAACATAAAAAGGCACAAACAAAAGATTCATGAATAACAATGCTTTGCAAGACGTTTGTTTGTTTCACATAAAGAAAACATAGCATAGTAGTATTCAGCTTGTCCCTCATAGAGTAGCAAATATAAATGCATAGGACACCTTCAAAGTTCATAAGAGTGACTAGATACAAAAGTTTAAAACAAGCAATATCAAGTTATGCATCAATCAACTAGTCTTGGGACAATGCACATAGAACTAAGAATGGACACTATGCTCTCAAAGTAGGTCCATAAAGGTAGAAGATGGAGACTCGATATAATGGTGGAAGAAAGGCCTTTTTATAAAAGGAAGTAGGGATTCAAGTCTCATAAAGAGCTTCCAAAAATTATGGTACTTATAGATTTCAGCTCTCATTGCCCCTATCATAAGCATCTTGAAGTGATTAAGGTTAAAGTGAACAAACTATGGTGTACATGCTTGACGAAGTATAAGTTAGAAATCTCATGTCCCTTGTATATGAGGGCCGCTCCTCATGCTACTCAAGTTTAGTCACCGGTATGTTCTTGTCATCGTAAGTACATGTGTATCATAGAGAACCGCCAACGGGGTACCCCTTGCCCGATGATACGGAAGAATCCCCATATCAAAATGACAAGGCAAGCAGACAACAAGCATCTCAGCAATCTTCTTATTTACCATGGGAATATGGTGCTTTTTTCTCTCTTTCCTCTTTTCATAATATCTCGTTTTTTCTTTTTCTCTTTTTTCTCAATATAGGACTCTTTTTTTATAAGAAGAATGCTTCATAGACAACTCATTATGGTTACGCCGCAGGTTTCCACCATGTCAGCATGGATTAGACCAGCGGCCCAGGCGTTTCTCTAACACATATAGATAACTCCATGGACTTACAAGCTCCCCTTTCATTTCACACCGATGACATCCATATACAAAAGAGCATGATATCAACTAGGTACAAGTACCAAGTGCAATGTTGAAAGCATTCCCCATGAAAGCATGGTTCTGCTAATCCCCAACAAATAAGTGCAAGCATATACAACACAGACGACACAATGGTTCAAGTTTATTAAGGGCAAGAAAAATAAAGTGTGCCATCAAGTTCGTGAGAGCTTTAATCACTAGTTTTCTCATAACAAGTTTAATTTGGAAGGTAAATAAAAGCATGAATATACTTGGAATAGCATAAGCTAGTAGGTAGGTATGATGGATTCTTTGGAATAACTTGGTTTAGGGAGTTGGATGCATGAGTGGAACTCATACTTGGTTGTGGAGGCTAGCAAAAGACTGGGAGCGACAAATTAAGAGAGCAACAATGGCCATAATCATGCAAAGCGACAAAACATCATTGAACAAAGCATAAAGTGATACTACAAGTTGAAAACTAAAGGATCATAAAGGCTATGGTGACTTAGAATAGTCATAACATGGTGTGATCATGCGCCAAGTCAACCCAAATAAAGCATCAAAGGAGAATACCACTATACTATGCTTTAATATGCTAAAACAACGCATGATTCATCCAAGGCACATTAAGAAATCTCAATTGTTTATAACAAGTCATGCTACAGCAAAGAATACTAAGCATAAAGACAAAACAATATCAAGCATTGCATGACAAAGCATAGGCCACAGTCAAAAACAAGCTCTTTTTACCACATAAGCATGAACTTTCCTACTCTTTTCCAAAAAATCAAAACTATTTGCAAACCAATGTATGAAAGAGGGGGTCCAACCAATTTATTCAGAAAACTAAGCAAACCAAAGCAAACGAAAAACCAAAACGAAAACAAAAAAGAAGACGCTCTAAGAACAACACAACTGTGCATGAAACAATAAAAATGAAGCGTTTGGAAGAAACCTGGGATTTTTATTAATGAAGAAGGGGATGCCTTGGGCATCCCAAAGATTTGATGCTTGTAATTCTTGGATATTTCTTGGAGTGACACGCATGGTATCTCCAAGATTGAGCTTTAGTCCATCCTTCATCTCATTACTCATTCCTTCCATACACCTGAAATTTTTCCTTCATACAAAACTTCACACAATCTTTATTAGCAACATTAGTGCACTCAAGATAAATAAGTCTTAAGGTTCAGTTATAACACCAAATAAACTTCCATTAGAACACTAGCTACTGTAGCACTTCCCTCAAAAAGCTCAATTCCCCAAAAGAACTCAAAAAGGAACCAACAAGAAGCAAATGCAGAAAATGGCAGAAATCTGTCAAAACAGACCAGCAGGTAAAGACGATTTTTTTCTAAGACCTTCTGTTGCTCAAATCAAAAAGTGTTGAACTAACAAAAGTTAGATAACAACCTAGGGCAGAAGAACAAAAAGTCACGCCTCAAAAAGACGTTCAGAGATTTTACACGAATTTTTACGAGCACAGAAATCTGTTTGGGACAGCAACTTTCCCAATCATTACTTCTCTCTCATTAGAGGTTACTCTTGGCACAAAAAGCAAATAAAAAGGATAAGGAGCGGTTATTACTGAAGTAATAACTTCCAAGACTCATCTAAAACTTTTGGTTTATCTCCCAATAAGTACTTTTCTTTAACGCCTTTAAGTTAGGCATAAGAAGCAAAGAAAGAATCAAGTGTTCTCAAATGAAGAAGCATTAAGATCAATACCAGAAATATTTTCAACAAGGCAAGGTATATCATCCAAATAAGTTCTAGAGGATCCTCTCTCAATGCTCTTAGGTTCACTATTCTCATCAAAAGGGTATGCAGGAACAATCCAATCAAGATTCTTTTCTATGGCATCATGTATTGCTACTAGCTTAAAGGGTATTGGTATCTTAGGTTCCTCCCCATTAGGTTCGGTTTTGTTCATATTTTCTCGTGCACCAACAACATCTACACATGAGCCTAGCATATTGAAATGTTCAAAGACTTTCCTAGCTTCCTTGGCAACATCATAGAACTCCTTAAACAAAGTTTCTAGAATAAAATCCCTCTTTTTAGGGTCCTCAATTTCTTTAAGCTTAAGAAACATTACTTGCATTAAGGGGTTGAGGTTAACAAACCTAGCTTCTAACATGTGAATTAAAGAAGCTGCAGCAATCTCATAGTTTGGAGCAAGTTCTGCAAGGGATCTATCCTCAGTATCTTCATGCTTACTAACATGATTAAAGAATTCTTCAATATTATCTTTCCCAATTATAGAACCACTACCAATTGAAAGGTCTTTCAAGGTGAATTTAGGGATCAACATGGTGATCTAAGGAAGCGGTGACAACTAAAGGAGACATAAATTTTTTTGTGTTTTTGAATAAGAAAGTAAACTAGTAAAACTAATTTTTTTGTGTTTTTGAAAAAGAAACAAGCAAACAAAACAAAAAGAAACTAAGCAAAACAAAAATAACAAAGTAAAGAGATTGGTTATGAGGGACTCCCCTTGTGAAGATGTCCTTGACTCCCCGGCAACGGCGCCAGAAAAATTCTTGATGGCTCAGTGTATGGCGCCAGAAAAGTGCTGGTGCGGTGTTGATGTAGAGCTCGTTGGGAACCCCAAGAGGAAGGTATGATGAGCACAGCAGCAAGTTTCCCTCAGTTATGAAACCAAGGTTTAATCAAACCAGTAGGACCAAGGAAACACCCCAAAGGTGTTGCTAGCTGAGCTTTGGCAGGGCGCACTACCGGTGCTAGTAGCAACATGGAGACCTGCAAAACACAACCATAGAACTCTGTCCCCAACTTGCGATGAGGTTGTCAATCTCACCGTGTTTTGCTGAAAACAAAGGATTAAACGTATCGAATGGAAAGAAGTAATAGTTTGTAGAAAGTAAACACAAAGCAGTAAAAGATTGTAGATTGAATGTAAAAGACAAGGACCGGGATCCATAGTTCACTAGAGGTGGCTCTCCTTAGATAGATAACATGCTGGGTGAACAAATTACAGCGGGGCAATTGACAAACATCGAGAAAGCAATACATGCATATACTAATCATCTTGACTCCTTTGAGACTTGATTGGGAATTACAACATTATACATAGACCGCCATCCAACTACATCTATGACTAATAATCCACCTTCAGGTTATCATCCGAACCCCCTCCAGTATTAAGTTGCAAGCAACAGATTATTGCTTTACGAGCTGCGTGTAAAGTAAACAATATGATTGTTCTATGAAAAAAGGATTGTTGTTTTCTCCCTAGTAGCAACAACACATCTAGTACCTTCAAGATTTCTGTCACTTCCCCAGATTGAAGAAGGCCTCCAGGGTGAATTCCCCTCTCCGGTAGGGTGCCGGGAAGAGCTTCGGATCCCTCCCGATCTAGGGATGGAGATGACGGCGGCTACAGACTCTTTCGTGGATTTTTGATCGGGTACTTAGGGTTTTCGTCCCGAGGGCATCTTATAGGCGGAAGGGGAGGCCGAGGGGGTGCCTGGGCTGGCCACACCACCCCTTGGCGCGGGCCAAGCCTGGCCGCGCGGCCAGGTGGTGTGGCCGCCCTCTGGCCCCTCTCTGTCTCGTATTCTGGCATCTGATGACTTCCGGAAAAATAGGCACTTTGGCTTTTGTCCCGTCTAATTCCGAGAATATTCATTTTCTGACTTTCTTGGAACCAAAAACAGCAGAAAACAGGTAGCTGGCACTGTAGCTCTTGTTAATAGGTTAGTCCAAGAAATCATATGAAAAGTACTCCAAAGTGTGGACAAAACACAAGAAAGTGGATAAAACCAAGCATGGAACATCAAAAATTATAGATAGGTTTGCAATGTATCAAAAGCTAACGGGCTTGTTTGCGGCGGCATCAAGAAACGACTCCTCCGGACACTCAAACAGGCCGCGGGTTGCTGGCTAGACGAACTACAATCAGTACTCTGGAGCCTACGCACAACTCCAAACAGCACTACAGGGTACACGCCGTTCTTCATGGTGCACGGGGCTAAAGCGTTGCTACCCGCCGAAGTACGATACAAAGCACCGCGCGTGGTCGCTTACAGCGAGCAAGAGTCAACTCTTGCACTCGAGGACTCCGTCAACCTCCTTGATGAGGCAAGGGAAATCGCCGCGGAAAGATCAACGATCTACCAGCAAAACCTACGCAACTACCACAGCAGGAGGCTATGCCCCAGGTCCTTCGTCGAAGGCGACCTGGTCCTGCGACTGAAGCAGCAAGGGCATCTCAAGCTCGAGTCCCCCTGGGAGGGACCATACGTGATTACAGAAGTAATCCTAGGTGGCGACTATCGCCTTCAAGATTTAGAGACAGGAGTCGCATACTCCAACCCCTGGAACGTTGCGCAGCTGCGATGCTTTTACCCTTAGTCTCTTTTACTTTTACATTGCAAATAAGGCTACTCAGCCAAGGCTGCTTAGCCACACATTGTACCTCGTACTATCCCACGAATAAATAAAGCTAAGTGCCCCGAAACTTTGTGTTTCTCTTTAATTTTCGCAAATTATCCACTCGGGGGTTGCGCCACCCTGTACACATCTGTTCTACGAACTAACCACGATATCCTGAGTAGCTGGCACACCAATCGAAACCCTTGACAAACATCAACCCAGTTGCAATGCACCTGACAGGTTGACAAGGAACTTAGATAAAAACAAAGCCAGACTAACGAAAAGGAGTCGCATAGTGCAACGCACTCACAAAACATACACGCTAACAAGCTCTTCTACACATCATTGTCAATTAATTGTACACCACATATATACGAACTTTACAATATTGGTACAGCTATGTGCAGGATACAAATTAAACTACTGTTGCAGCAAAAGAACATTGGTCCGCTCCTCGAAGAAATCAACGATCTCCTTTGCTGGGTGATCCATCGCCTGGTAGTAAGGAATCATGTTCCAAGTCAAACCCGTTGGCGGCGCTGGAGGTCCGGTCGCGATCGTGGAAACGTCCACATCGGGTTTGTGTAACCGCACCAGCGACAGAGCGGCCTTGGCACCAGCCACCAACTTTTTTTGTGCACACTCGCGGACTGTAGTGAAGTCTTGGAACTTGGCAAGGAGGGCCAGCAGGCTCGATGGAGCGATGTCCAGCGGAAACATCGTCCGATAAATATTCTTCAAGCATGACTGTGACTTCTTCAAGAAGTGAAGCACTCACGATGCACGATCCTGCAGGGTTGCTAACGCAATTGCGCGATCATGATCTACCCAGAAATACCCACTCGCCTGAAGCTGCTCTTGGGACAGGTCATTCATGCGAATGGCAATCCGATCCTTCTCATCCTGCGGATGGCGTGAACTGACAACTACACCAAGCAAAGGCAAAATATGAGAACAATGAACTACCGCGAGTGACTACAAGAAAACGACATCAGGGATGAAGACTAACATTTGAATTGGTCACCCAACTGTGTCACCTTCCCTAGAAAATATTGTTCTTGGGCGGCAGTTTTCTCCGCTTTCGACTTCCATACGTCCGCATTTCTGTGGAGTACGGGCAATTCACGCTCCAATTGCTTCACGCGGTCACAGAGTCGCGAGAGCAGAGAAAGCTCATCCACCCTTGAGTGTGGCAGTGCCAAAGTGTCATCAAGGGGCGGCAAATCCTGAGGCTCCCTCAAAGGATCACTCGATGTGCCCTACCACAAGTCAAGCAAGAGACAATAAGAGGACTAAGGCAAGGCATAGACAAAAGATTCGAGTGCATTCAAGATTAACAAAAGTATCAGCAGATACACTCGCCAACAGGCATGTTCTTGACAAACGACATAAGCTATTTAAACTATTACAAGATACGACTACTGAGGAACGACTGGCTTCTTCGACTCCGACTTTGGTTTTGGGGGCCTCATGGAGTCTGTGGCAGTATCAGATGCCACAGACTTCCCGCCGACCCCTGACGTCACAGCCTTCGCAGCTTTCTTGGTGCGCTGAAGCTCCTCAGAGTACTTCGCAACTGTATTTATCAGCTACGGGCCGTACTTGCCACAAGCAGTTGCAAAGGGAGCAAAGACTACCTGCTGGCCATCGGCACTGACAGGCATCGCCTTAGAGACCGCCGCAGGATCAACTTCGACTCCATGGGCTTGAACCATTACGAGTGACATTGAGGCGCCAGCCGCACGGAGCAAGTTCTTGAAACTTGCAGGGACGCCCCCGGCAAGGGACTCCACCAGCTCGTCCATCTTCTCGATCAACTCAGTCTTGGGCGCCAGCTCTTCCCGGAGGTGACTGAGCACGCACTTGGCCTTGAAGAGCATCCCTTGAACGGCAGCGCTGCGATCCTCGACTGCTGAAAGAGCACCCACCAAGGCATCGTCACGGCAGAGGGCCTAAGGGCCGAAGCTCAAATCACTGGCATCTATATAGAACCCAAGCATGGGCACGAAGGTCAGCACCAACGAAAAATTTGAAAGAAGAACAACAACGAAAATCCAGACAAGGTACCTGAGAGAGCCTTGGCAATCGAGAAAAGTTGTTCCTCAAACAACTTCTCTCTAGCCATGATGGAGGCGCGCAGATCCTCTTCGCGTTTCCGTGACTCGTCACGTGCTGCGATTGCCTCATCGCGACTCTTCACCACTCAAGCGCCTTTTCAAGGGAAGCGGCGTCGTGGAGGAGTGCATTATGCTCAGCTACGAAACAAACAAAGATAGGCTATCAGCCAGATATATCACAAGGAGGTCGAAGAAGAAGCAAGACACTTACTTTCAACTATGCGATGGCGAGTATCCAGCATTGCATGCTGGCAACCCATCGCAAGAACTTGCTCCGCTAAGCGAGCGGCTTCCTTCACAATAAGCTGCGACAGAAGAAAACAGCAAAGGATAAGCAAGATGATAGAAGATGACACAGTTGACTGCAAAAACAGAGGAAACAAATACTACACTTACATGATCCTCCAAAGGCTCCGAAGTCGATGGATTTGCAGTCGTTCGGATAACCATCTGGTGCTCCACATCGTGTAGAGAACTCGATGAATTATGGCCGGAGTGGGCCTCCAATGGAGGAGAAGGAGTGCGCTCAGCCACTTTCTTGACCTTGGAGGTCGCGACTCCAAATTATTTCAAAAATTGGACGTCGCCAGAGGACGACGACGCCGGATGACTGCAGAACCAAACCAATGTCACGAAAAGGCAACCCCAAAGAATAACCAAAAGGAAGATTCATATACTTACCAATCAAACTTGTCAAAATCGAAGGTTTGATCCCTTGACTCTGACGACGACTCCTTCAGCAGGCGCATCTTCTTCCGAGAAGAGGGCACCACGGCACTCACAGGAACGGCAGGTATCAGCGACTCTGCACCAACACCTGCACCTTCTGGAGTCGAAGGGGACAACGCATCCGAATCCTCGCTGCGCGAACGCTTGCGAGTGTCCGGACCACTCGACTCGGGGGCTTCCTCCTCCACATCAGATGGGACGGTCAACTCCAACTCGTCCTCTTCCAAGGCTTCACAAGGAATAACCCCCTCAGGAAGAGGGGGCATACAGGGCGACACCGCCCAATCCTACATACAGAAAACAATTTAGCACAAAATCAAGAAACAGCAAAAAAGCAATCGACAAACAAAGCTACTATGTAGCACAACTATACCTCAGGAGGAGGGTTAGCAGCATCGAACGGAGGAACGTTTGCTTCACTGGGGAGCACATCCTTGACGGTGTACTTAGTGACCAGTCGCACCCTTTTATCTACCTCACTCACGGACATGCCATCGGCAGACACGCGAGTGACATCGTCCGTGCCAGCCCACTGGAACATAGGGTGGACTCTGCCCTGCAGGGGCTGGACGCGACGGCGGAGCCATGTGCGAATGAGGGTGCAGCCTCCCTCCTCTTTGCTCATGCGACTCTCGAGGTCGCAGACACGCTCGTATAGCACATCTGTCTCCACAGACTCGTCGGGCATAATTATGTTCTTCCCGGAACGCCTCCTCTTGCACAGTGTCGCGGGATCGAAAGGCACGAGCCCGAATTGGTCTCCGTCGGCCTTCAGGTCGCGGATGTAGAACCACTTGTCCCTCCACCCTTGGACGGACACCGTGAGTTTGATATCAAAGTATGTGGCGGAGGAATCGACGTGGATACCGCAGCCACCTACATCATAGACTATGGATCCAGACGCCGATTGGCGCTTCAGCTTGAAGAGGCGCTTGAAAAGGCCGAAGTGCGGCTCGATTTTGAGCCAGCACTCACAAAGAGTAATGTAGCAATCTACATGGAGGATGGAGTTTGAGGACAGCTGATGGAGCTGGAGCCCGTAAAAGCAGAGAAGGCCCCTGAAGAAAGGATGCAGGGGCAACGAAAGACCGCGGATGATGAACGCTAGGAACATCACCCGAAAGCCAGCAGGAGGAGAGGGAGTTACCTCACTGCCAGGGACGCGCGTGTCCGCGACTGTGGAAGACAAAACTCCGTCCTAGTGCAGAAGACGAAGCTCTGAAGATTTTATCACGGATGCGCGCCATGCACCATTGGTGACGCAAGTGCCTGTGCCCTTCTTTTTTCCGGCGGCGACGGTGCTGGTGCCCGCAGCAGTGGAGCCACCCTTCTTCTTTGTAGCAGCCGCGGCAACGGCGGGATCAGCCGCGGCACCTCCCTTTTTCTTCCCCATTCCGTGGCGGCGGTGTGACCGGAGGAAGTAGTTGGGAAATATGTAGAGCTGGTCCAGCGTCGCGAAGGAAAGGAGCACAAAGAAGCAGAGGAGCAGCGGCAATGGCGACGGAGGCAAAGGCAGAAAAGAAGCAGATGTGAAAATTACCATCATCGCATCACTACTTAACCCCCTGGAAGATGCAATCCAACGGCTAAGTAAAACCCTATCAGACGTGTGGCATTCATCGCGCTCGACACGTGGAGGAGCTGAAGTGTGAACCGTCCCCCACTACTCCCATTACGCGCCGAAATCGTGGAGACGTAGTTAAAACAAAGATTACGCACTCCCGGTCAAATCAGAGTCAGAAAATGGGACCCACCGCTCGTCACGTCCCATCAAAATCGCTCACGCGGGCAACTGAGGTCATGGATCATCAGCACTGACATCATCCAAAATTACGCAGCAGAAGACTTCGACTACTTTAGTCCTTGCTCGAGTCTTCGACTCCACCAAGCACTCGGGGGCTACTCCCATAGGGAGCGCTGGTCGTGCACCCTATGATTTTTCTTCTTCTTTTTTACAGGAACATGGACAATCAAAGCAAACCCAACCACTCGAAGCACGATTCGCCTATGGACATGGGTTACTCCCATAGGGAGCACCGGAAGCAAATTCGACTGAAACATGCAAACAAAGACGACAACAGTCGCAAAAGTTCTTTAGTCCCTGCCTGAGTCTTCGACTCAACCAGGCACTCGGGGGCTACTCCCATAGGGAGCGCTGGTCGCGCACCCTATGATTATTAGTACATCATATTGTGTGTTGATAACATCCACACTCGAAGCTTATGGCTGCACCGCCTCATGATATTTCCCTACAAAGAGACTGTGTCTCCTGGGTCACCCGAATCATCTTTGCGATGACAAAATTCAGATGCCGCGCTTGCAGCGTGAAGATAAGAACTGAATAAGGCTTGGCAACGCATTTTCTGTGCACTACTAGAAATATATCCGGGCCAACAGGTACGACGAACATGCCTTGACGGACACGTCGAGTGCTCACACCCATATACTAGAATTCGACTCCTGTAAGACCTCCGCGGCTTGAGTCGAATTACACCAGCACTTTTCCGGATTCGAGTCCGGGGACTCGAGTTCGAGTAGATGGCGTTTTTTTACCCTAAGGTAGTTAACTGATACCGGTGCATCGGTTAAATCAGGCACGCACATCAACAATCCCTATGACACAAACAAAGCAATCGAAAAACATACTCAGTCATGCACTCAAAAGGATTCATAAAGTCCCTAGTCGAATCTGTGATTCCACTAGACACTCGGGAGCTACTGACATGGGTATACCCTACAGGTACTCGAGCTTGGTATATACGTCCTGAATACAATGGAAGCCCACGGTGTCGCCAAGGCCCAAGTGAAGTACTCGAGTAACCTACGGACTCTTGATTGCTTGAAGAACAAGAAGAAGTAAAGATAGAAAGTTTAAAGGGGAAAACCCTAACCTGTAACCGACTCGACCTGCTACCCGAGACCTAGCCTATCTATATAAAGGCTAGGAGGGGGCGGCAAGGAGGACACGTGCAACCCTAGTTTCCACAACCCTTGCCATATTGCATCTGCGCACCATTGTAATCTTCGATTCCTTTGATAATTCCACGAGCAGACAAGCAGGAGTAGGGCTCTGTGAGGCCTGAACCTGGGTAAATCTTCGAGTCCCCTGTGTGCTTGTTTGCTAGCCGATAGATGTCTCTAGTGCTCCCTCCTTCTCCAAAACCCAAGTCCATAACAATGGGCATTGATGAGTTAAACCCTCGTTAAGTAGCATTATAAGATGATCCCTCATTTAGATATCAAGATAAAAATGTGTTCTTCCTTAGGTACGCACCATTTATGTTTTGTCGCTTCAAGACATCACGTGATGATCGGGTGTACTTGAATCCATGATCTTATTTCGGGTGTAAGACAGTTTTACACACGCGAGTACTAAGGTTCTTACTTGGCGAGCCTAGAATGTATAGACATGGCCTCGAAACACGGACCAAAAGGTTAAGCATTAGTCATGTCCTATCTGTCCCGACAACTGAAGCAGCATGAGCAACACTACCCCACCCATGACCTAGAACTAGCAGCTGTAGTGTTAGCTTTGAAGACCTGGCATCATTACCTTATGGGTAACTGCTATGAGATTTATTCGGATCACAAGAGTCTGAAGTATATCTTCACCCGGAAGGAGCTGAATATGTGGAAAAGGAGATGGATAGAGTTAATCAAGGATTATGACCTTGACATTCACTATCACCCCGGCAAAGCCAATGTGCTAGTGGATGCTCTTAGCAGATTGCCGTGTAGATTAAACACCATGATAAAGGAAGCCTAGCCAAGTCTGCATGAGGAGATGGAGAATTTAGGAGTGGAGCTAGTTAGCGAAGGATTCTTAGCTAGCATAGAACTCTAGCCTACTTTGATTAGTCAGATAAAAGAGGACCAGAAAGGAAATGCAAGTATCGATGGAATCAAACGTCGTATCAAAACAAGGAAGGTACCCGGATTCACCGAAGATGAAGAAGGAGTTTTATGGTACAAAGGACGTATCTGTGTTCCAGTAGATTTGGAGTTGAAACAAGTCATTATGAAGGAAGCTCATGATACTCTTTACTCTATCCACCCGGGAGGAACAAAGATGTATCAGGATTTGAAGGAGCAATTTTGGTGGCACAAAATGAAGAGAGAAGTCGGAAGCTACACAGCCAAGTGTGATATCTGTCAGAGAGTCAAATAAGAACATCAGAGACCCGCAGGACTTTTGCAACCATTGCAATTCCCAGAATGGAAGTGGGATTTAGTCGGAATGGATTTTATCACAGGTTTGCCTACATATAGTAGGGGAAATGACTCTATTTGGGGTCATAGTGGATAGTCTATCCAAGGTATCGCATTTCATACCCGTCAAGACAACCTACCAAAGTTCTAAACTAGCGGAGTTATATATCGCTAGGATAGTCAGCCTGCATGGAACCCCCAAGACCATAGTGTCGGATCGAGGAACCCAATTTACCTCAAGATTTTTAATCCCAGATGCCTGTTATGCCATACATCGCAATCCCAGGATTACCATTTTTGCGAGACATAACAGATTGGATATCACAGTACATCATCCATTACAAACCATAATAAGGTCTTCCACAAATAAAGGATATCATGGTCCAGTCTTAGTACAAACAAGTAGCAGAATAAATAGCGTAGCGGTGGGCTCCATCTTCAGTGTCACAGGCAATATTGACGATGGGAGATGATCCTAGTTGTCGTAGCCGTCCTGCTGTCCTCCTTCAGGGTAGTCCTCCTCATAGTCTAGCCACAAGAATAGCCAGGGACAAAGCCATGAGTACTCTTTAAGTACTCGCAAACTATCACTAACAAGTAAGGTAGTTCTAGTAGGAATGCTAAGTTCTAACTTTATTTGTAAAGTTAAATTTGAAACCTAAGCTGAGTTCAGAAACAAAGAAAGAAAAAATAAAGTTGAAAATCACCTAAGTGGGAACTTAGTTGTCCTAGTCACAACCATGTTGTGGTCAACTCATCTCACAATTCATTTCATAAGTCATTTTGAAAATATCTGACAATGGAACGGTATGGCCACTCCAACAGTCCATAACCGCGGATGCGGCTATTCGAATAATTTGACACTCTGTAGAGGGGGTACACTTTCACCACAAAATTTGATACATCTGTCAGGGATAACCCTGAATCATCATACTTAGTATGCAGATAATCAAACATAACCTTTCCTTTACACACTCTAGTATAAGCACCTCTCCTAAGAGCTTGGCCTCCCAGCCATGGCCATCTGCCATCCTAGGCACTACATAGGTGGACAACATTGAGAGGTAGCCTCAGCTCAAACCTCTCCCGTGAGGGAACTAATACTAATGCATATAAACTTCCGTCTAAGCCTTACCCAATTCAGGTATTGTGGTTGTATGGTAAAATTGGAATGGTATCGCATCTGAACCCAACCATCATTTTTTTATAAAAGGGCTAAGGCTCATGCCTCAACATTTTCATCATCATCATAAACCATTTGTGTTTCTCAACACATGTCAAAACATCTCTATGGAATGACTCATCATTCCAAGGTTTTCACAAGTCATTTTCACCAAGTATTCCCATCTAAAGTGATCAAGTTTTTGGTTTAGCTCTAAGCTACTAAGTTAAGAGTGTTCACTAATGTGGGATGCTAATATAAATCTCATTCCATAGAATGACATCTAAACCTAACTAGATAGGTCAAGTTTTATACTCTTTATGCTATCTATAAACAAAGTAAAGAACTTTGGTAAGGTAAAGAAAGTAAATCTTGTAAATAGAACTTGGAGTAGGTATAAGTCAAAAGTATAACCAAAGCATGCCTAATGCATCTTGCTTAGGTTATCTTTCTTAATTCTAGCTTTCTAACAATAGCTTACATTGTTAATGATGGCTTGCCTTGGTTGGTGTAGTGGTTGAAATTCGCCTCTTGTTCTTTGGGGTAGAACTCCTCCTCCTCGTAGACTTGGTCGGTACTATCGTCTATAAATACATACGGGATACACAATCACCAAACAATATTTAACTAGTCTATTTAGCACACTAAGGCACATACTTGATGATCTAGTATCATCACAAACATCACAAGGTTTAATGAACTAAGTTCATTTATTTTATTTGAGAAAAGTAATTTCTACTCATTGAAATTAACTAAGATTTAATATTCTCCAATTAAAATATGGGATCATGTGGACACATGTCATCACCACATATTCTAATACATAGGAATGTGATTTAAAGGTTGGATCACATTTTAATAAGTTTAAGTTTAAAAATTTAATGATTTAAAGTGACTAGAAATGCCTATATAGCATTATTTTGGTACTATTCCAAAGTCACTACATGTAAACCTTAATATTATTACATAATTAGATAGGTATGGTTAAATGTGATTTTTGAGAGTTGGAATCAACTCAAAAACTATTATGGTTGATTTTAGAAAAATGTTTGAGTGTGAAATAGCTTTTGTCTTGTCATTTATGCTAGGAGAGATATCTAACTCTAATTGATTTAAATCCAACGGGCTTGGATATGTATTTTCGTTACCTTTCCAACAAAATTGGAATCATTCAATTTGGATTTGTAAAACTCTCTAAATTGAATTTCAAACTAAGGGACAAAATCTAGATTTAGTTAAAAAGGAAAAATCTAAATTTGAATCTACGGGCTAAGGCGGGAACACTAATGGGCCAGCCCAGTCTCACTCCACGGCGCTGAGGATAGCTGACAGGGGGGTCCCACATGTCAGTGGCTCTTTAAACGCGAAACGGTACGTGGCAACATGGACTATAGGATTAGAACTAGGATCTATGGCTCACGTTCATCGTCGATGACGGACACGTCGCCGGCGAGACGAAAACCTAGCGGCGCTGTGGGGGTGCAGTGGGGGCATACCAGGGCTCCAGCTAGTGCGGCGATGGGGGCATTTGAACAAGGATACGACGGCGGTCTCAGGCGAGGTCGCGACAGCTCCGGGGGTGGACGAAATCGACGGGGGCGTCTCCTCCTCTACTGCGGCTATCTCCAGCGAAATTCTGATGGCTAACTGCTCGAGCGGCTCCGGCGAGAGGTGGGGAAGGACCAGCGGTGAGAGGGGAGTTGGGTGGTGTGAAGAAATGGTGCTGGGGAGGCTCCCTTACATAGGCTCAGCGAGGCGGCACAGAGGTATGGGCGGAGCTCGTCGGTGACGACGGCACAGGGTGCTATCGGCGTGGGCAAGGTAGGCGGATGGTGGGCAGTTCCAGTTGATACGATACTTCTCCTCGACGATTCAGAATCTTGAAGGGTCCGATATATCTAGGGGCTAACTTTCCTTTCAGACTAAAATGTTGCGTTCCCTTCAATGGCGAAACTTTTAGATACACAAAATCTCTGACATTGAAAGTCAGGTCTCTCCTTCTCTTGTTAGCATAACTCTTCTGTCTGGATTGGGCAGTCTTGAGGTGCTCACGGACTTTGTGAACCTTCTCTTCGACTTCTCGTAGGATGTCGGGTCTGAAAATCTAACTCTCTCCTACTTGCGACCAATTCAAAGGGGTACGGCACTTTCTTCCATATAAGAACTCAAATGGGGCCATTTGCAAACTGGCTTGATAACTGTTGTTGTATGAGAATTCTGCGAAAGGCAGACAATCTTCCCATTTTGATCCGTACTCTAACACACAAGCTCTCAACATATCTTCTAGGATTTGGTTGACTCTTTCAGTCTATCCATCGGTCTGCGGGTGATAAGCTGTGCTGAAATTCAACTTGGCTCCTAATCCTTCTTGGACTTTCTGCCAAAATCTCAAGGTAAATTGCGTTCCTTGGTCTGACACTATGGTCTTTGGGGTTCCATGCAAACTAACAATTCTGGCAATGTACAACTCTGCCAGCTTTGAACTCTGGTAGGTTGTCTTGACGGGTATAAAATGGGCTACCTTGGACAGTCTATCAACAATGACCCAGATAGACTCAGTTCCCCTACTAGAAGTAGGCAAATCGGTGATAAAGTCCATTCCGACGGAATCCCATTTCCATTCCGGAATCTGCAATGGTTGCAACAGTCCTGTGGGTCTCTGATGTTCCGCTTTGACTCTCTGACAGATATCACACTTGGCGATGTAGCTTCCGATTTCTCTCTTCATCTTGTGCCACCAAAATTGCTCCTTCAAATCCTGATACATCTTCGTTCCTCCGGGGTGGATAGAATAAAGAGTATCATGAGCTTCTTGCATGATAACTTGCTTCAGCTCCGAATCTGCTGGCACACAGATACGTCCTTTGTACCATAGAACTCCTTCTTCATCTTCGGTGAATCCAGGTACCTTTCCTGTACCAATACGATGCCTGATTCCGTCGATACTTGCATTTCCCTTCTGGGCTTGCTTGATTTGGCTAATCAAAGTGGGTTGAAGTTCAATGCTAGCTAAAAATCCTTTGCTAACTAGCTCAGTTCTAAACTTCTCCAACTCCTCATGCAAACTTCGTTGCTTCTCCTTGATCATAGTGTTTAACCTACACGGCAATCTGCTAAGAGCATCCGCTACCACATTGGCTTTGTCGGGGTGATAGTGAATGTCAAGGTCATAATCCTTGATTAACTCTATCCATCTCATTTGCCTTATATTCAGCTCCTTCTGAGTGAAAATATACTTCAATCTTTTGTGATCTGAGTAAATCTCACAACGGTTACCCATAAAGTAATGACGCCATGTCTTCAACGCTAAAACTACAGCTGCTAACTTAAGATCATGAGTAGGGTAGTTCTGCTCATGCTGCTTCAGTTGTCGAGATAGATATGCGATGACTTTGCCTTCTTACATTAATACGCATCCGAGACCAATCTTGGATGCATCACAATACACATCAAACGGCTTCTTGATATCTGGCATGATCAATATTGGGGCTGAAATCAATCTGTTCTTGAGCTCTTGGAAACTTGCTTCACATTTGTCGGTCCATTCAAGTTCCTTGTCCTTCTTCAACAATTGGGTCATGGGTCTTGTGATGCTCAAAAATCCTTATACGAACTTGCGGTAATATCTCGCTAATCCGAGAAATGCACGGACTTGGGTTTGAGTGGTTGGGGCTTCCCATTCTTCAACATCTTTGATCTTGGCGGGATCAACAGCGACTCCTCCAACAGACACAATATGTCCTAGGAATCCTACTTCTTTCAGCCAAAACTCACATTTGCTGAACTTGGCATACAACTGATGCTCTCTAAGGGTTTCAAGGATGATCCTCAGATGCTACTCATGCTCTTCTTCTGACTTGGAGTAGATAAGGATATCGTCGATAAACACAATGACAAACTTATCTAGAAAATTCATAAAGATCTTATTCATGAGATTCATGAAATAAGTAGCGGCATTGGTTAATCCAAAATACATGACTGTATACTCATATAATCCATATCTGGTGGTAAAGGCGGTCTTTGGAATATCCCTTGCACGAATCTTAAGTTGGTGATAACTAGTCCTAAGATCGATCTTAGAGAACACACTGGCACCAGTCAACTGATCAAATAGATCCTCTATCTTTGGTAATGGGTACTTGTTATTGATGGTGACGTCATTCAGCTTCATGTAATCTATGCACAAACGGTTGCCTCCATCCTTCTTGTCGACAAATAACATGAGCGATCTCCATGGCGATGCGCTTGGTTGAATCAAGCCTATTGCCAACATAGCATCCAGCTGCTTCTTCAATTTCACTAACTCTGATGGGTTCATGCTATAGGGTCTCTGGGCTATGGGACCGGTTCCAGGAATTAGTTCAATAATGAACTCAATATCCCGATCCGGGGGCATACCGGGCAATTCATCTGGGAATACGTCAGGGTATTCACATACTACTCTGACTTGGTCTATGGTGGGTAGGGCTAGACTCTTGTTGCACTTGAATTGACGGGGCAAGGTTTCAGATATATGCTCTACTGAGACTCTAGAGCTACTGGTCATGGTGATGGCTTTCTTGGCACAGTCAATCAATCCTTTATGCTTCGACATCCAATCCATTCCTAGTACTACTTCCAAACCTTTGGTTCCAAGTACTATTAGATCGGCATAAAAATCTATCCCATGTATTCTGATAGGTACAACTTTGCAAATTTTTCTAGCTTTTGTTGTTGAACCGGGTATGTGAACTATCATGACATGCTTCAAGTTGGTTGGTGAATCTTACTAGTGCATCCAAATTCTTTGGCGACAAATGAGTGCGCTGCTCCCGAATCAAACAACACTCTTGCTAAAACTGAGTTGACAGAAAACATACCCAGCACTACATCTGGCGCTTCTTGGGCTTCTTCGGCGTTCATGTGGAAGAGACGGCCGTTGCGATTGTGAGGGTTCCTTGGGGCGAATCTTCTCTCGGGCTGAACACGAGGCTGCTGTTGAGCTGGGGCATTCACATTGACAGTGGCGGCAATCTTCTTGGGACACTCATTGGACTAGTGACCCTTCACTCCACACTCGAAACAAGTAATCTGAGACTTGTCTGTTGCTGCCACGGGCACAGCATTGCTTCCAGTTCTGGGTGTAGTGTTGTTGTTGTTGTGCTTGGGAGGTGCACGATTAAAATTGCTGGAGTTGCCGGGGTGGTTGTTGTTTCCTTCGGACTTCACATTTCCTCCGCTACGGTTGGGGTAGCTTGGACGAGACATTGGGGGTCGATTGTTCCGTGGGGCATATCCGGTAGACGGGTTGGGACGATACTTCTATTGACTGTTGGATCCAGCTTGGTGCATCATCTGACATTTGTGGTTGTCGTTTGCTTGATTAATCTTCCCCTCCATCTGAATGGTCAGGATGGCTCCGATACTAACTTGTCAACACGCGGATTTTTAATCCCAGATGCCTGTTATGCCATACATCGCAATCCCAGGATTACCATTTTTGCGAGACATAACAGATTGGATATCACAGTACATCATCCATTACAAACCATAATAAGGTATTACACAAATAAAGGATCTCATGGTCTAGTCTTAGTACAAACAAGTAGCAGAATAAATAGCGTAGCGGTGGGCTCCATCTTCAGTGTCACAGGCAATGCGACGATGGGAAATGATCCTAGTTGTCGTAGCCATCCTGCTATCCTCCTTCAGGGTAGTCCTCCTCATAGTCTGGCCACGTGAATAGCCAGAGACAAATCCATGAGTACTCTTTAAGTACTCGCAAACTATCACTAACAAGTAAGGTAGTTCTAGTAGGAATGCTAAGTTCTAAGCTTATTTGTAAAGTTAAATTTGAAACCTAAGCTGAGTTCAGAAACAAAGAAAGATAAAATAAAGTTGAAAATCACCTAAGTGGGAACTTAGTTATCCTAGTCACAACCATGTTGTGGTCAAGTCATGTCACAATTCATTTCTTAAGTCATTTTGAGAATATCTGACAACAGAACAGTATGGCCACTCCAACTGTCCATAACCGCGGACGCGGCTATTCGAATAGTTTGACACTCTGCAGAGGGGGTACACTTTGACCACAAAATTCGATACATCTGTCAGGGATAACCCTGAATCATCATACTTAGTATGTAGATAATCAAACATAACCTTTTATTTACACACTCTAGTATAAGCACCTCTCCTATGAGCTTGGCCTCCTAGCCATGGCCATCTGCCATCCTGGGCACTGCATAGGTGGACAACATTGAGAGGTAGCCTCAGCTCAAACCTTTCCCACGAGGGAACTAATACTAATGCATATAAACTTCCGGCTAAGCCTTACCCAATTCAGGTATTGTGGTTGTACGGTAAAATTGGAATGGTATCGCATCCGAACCCAACCATCAGTTTTTTATAAAAGGGCTAAGGCTCATGCCTCAACATTTTCATCATCATCATAAACCATTTGTGTTTCTCAACACATGTTAAAACATCTCAATGTAATAACTCATCATTCCAAGGTTTTCACAAGTCATTTTCACCAAGTATTCCCATCTAAAGTGATCAAGTTTTTGGTTTAGCTCTAAGCTACTAAGTTAAGAGTGTTCACTAATGTGGGATGCTAATATCAATTTCATGCCATAGAATGACATCTAAACCTAGCTAGATAGCTCAAGTTTTATACTCTTTATGCTATCTATAAACAAAGTTAAGAACTTTGGTAAGGTAAAGAAAGTAAAGCATGTAAATAGAACTTGGAGTAGGTATAAGTCAAAAGTATAACCAAAGCATGTCTAATGCATCTTGCTTAGGTTATCTTGCTTAATTCTAGCTTGCTAACAATAGCTTGCATTGTTAATGATGGCTTGCCTTGGTTGGTGCAGTGGTTGAAATTCTCCTCTTCTTCTTCAGTGTAGAACTCCTCCTCCTTGTAGACTTGGTCGGTACTATCGTCTATAAATACATATGGGATACATAATCACCAAACAATACTTAACTAGTCTATTTAACACACTAAGGCACATACTTGATGATCTAGTATCATCACAGACATCACAAGGTTTAACGAACTAAGTTCATTTATTTTATTTGAGAAAAGTAATTTCTACTCATTGAAATTAACTAAGATTTAATATTCTCCAATTAAAATATGGGATCATGTGGATACATGTCATCACCATATATTCTAATACATGGGAATGTGATTTAAAGGTTGGATCACATTTTAATAAGTTTAAGTTTAAAAATTTAATGATTTAAAGTGACTAGAAATGCCTATATAGCATTATTTTGGTACTAGTCCAAAGTCACTGCATGCAAACCTTAATATTATTACATAATTAGATAGGTATGGTTAAATGTGATTTTTGAGAGTTGGAATCAACTCAAAATCTATTATGGTTGATTTTAGAAAAATGTTTGAGTGTGAAAAACCTTCTGTCTTGTCATTTATTCTAGGAGAGATCTCTAACTCTAATTGATTTAAATCCAACGGTCTTGGATAGGGATTTTCATTAACTTTTCAACAAAATTGGAATCATTCAATATGGATTTGTAAAACTCTCTGAATTGAATTTCAAACTAAGGGACAGAATCTAGATTTAGTTAAAAAGGAAAAATCTAAATTTGAATCTACGGGCTAAGGCGGGAACACTAATGGGCCAGCCCAGTCTCACTCCACGGCGCTGAGGACAGATAACAGGGGGTCCCACACATCAGTGGCTCTTTAAATGCGAAGCGGTACGGGGCAACATGGACCGTAGGATTAGAACTAGGATGTACGGCTCACGTTCATCGTCGACGACGGACACGTCGCCGGCGAGACAGAAACCTAGCAGCGTTGTGGGGGTGCAGTGGGGGCATAACAGGGCTCCATATAGTGTGGCAATGGGGGCATTTGAACAACGAGACGACAGCAGGCTCAAGCGAGGTCGCGGCAGCTCTGGGGGTGGACGAAATCGACGGGGGCGTCTCCTTCTCTACTGCGGCTATCTCCGGCGAAATTCCGGCGGCTGGCTGCTCAAGTGGCTTCGGTAAGAGGTGGGGAAGGACTAGTGGTGAGAGGGAAGTTGGGTGGTGTCAAGAAATGGTGCTGGGGAGGCTCCCTTATATAGGCTCGGCGAGGCGGCAGAGAGGTATGGGCGGAGCTCGTCGGTGACGACGGCACAGGGTGCTATCGGCATGGGCAAGGTAGGCAGACGGTGGGCGGTTCCCTGGCAGTCAGCTACTGTTTAAAGGCGGTGCTAGGGGCGGTAGATTGTGGTCGGGAGCGTCTAGCTCTCTGCGCGGCAGAGGCGGTGCTCGACGGGGTTCACGGCGGCTGTGGGTCGCGCAGCGGGGAAAGGGCGTGTCTGGCGAGGTGATGTGGTCAAGGCAGAGTGGCACACGTGGGCTATGGTCGAGGGGCAGCTTGTGGAGCTCTATCGGGGATGGCGCTCTGGCGTGCACTGGCATGACATAGAGGCTCAGTGCGGGGGCGAGGTGAGGTGGTCCAGGGGCTGTCTGTGCTTGGGGAAGGGCCATGGGTGGCGGTCCTACCATGCCTACCTCCCTGGAGCGGCGGAAGAGGGCGAAGTTGTCTGCTGCGAGCTGCCTGTGCTCGACCGGTAGGCATGGCATCAGGGTGGCGTTGCACTGTGGCTAGGGACTAGGGAGTGGCTGGTTTATGGCCTGGCTGGGACTAGGGGAGACAAGGAAGGTTAATGGTGATCAAATGGCTCGACAAAATTTGATCAAAACAATATTAGTTAGGCAGGTTTGATTCTGCTCACAAGCTGTTCGACACAATGGCCGCAAGAATTACACTTTTAAATTTTGAAATGAATTTTGGTGGAGTTGTTAGTCACATGCTTAAGTATCTATGGTTGCAAGGATTTGTCAAATTGAATTCATTTGCATGATTTTTGAAAAAGTGGGATCTAGGTACATATACTTGATTCCATTTTCAAATGTCTTTTAAATTTAGAGTTTGAATGTTTTCGGAAAATCACAAAGTGGGCCTTAGTACATCTCTACTTGTACTATCAAGGGGTGCAAAGAACCACAATTGTTTCTGTTTTAAAATGAGTTCTAGGAACACCCAAAGTGACCTAATTGATTAAAATGGCAAAAGTGACCATTTCCATTATTAATTATTTTTGATTTCTTTTTCTTTCGATTTTGCTTGGGAATGATCTAGATGATGTGGCATTCATCTTAGAATCATTTTACAACCATTAGAACAAACAATCATGGAAATTCCAAACAATTCCTATTTAATGCAACACACACATGCATGCTTAATTATTTTAAATGGGAAAAAGTTTTTGTTAACCCTAACTTGGGTGATTTGGATCTTAATAACCTTGATTAAAGATTTGGGATGTTACAGGAATTCTCTTACAACAATAGTTATCAAGCCAGTTTGCAAATGGCCCCATTTGAATTTCTGTATGGAAGAAAGTGTCGTACCATGTTGAATTGGTCGCAAGTAGGAGAGAGTCAGATCTTCGGACCCGCCATTCTACGAGAAGCTAAAGAGAAGGTTCACAAATTCCATGAGCACCTCAAGACCGCTCAATTCAGACAGAAGAGTTATGCAGATAAAAGACGTCGAGACCTGACCTTCAATGTTAGAGATTTTGTGTATCTCAAAGTATCACCCTTGAAGGGAATGCAGCGTTTTCGTCTGACAGGAAAGCTAGCCCCCAGATATATTGGACCCTTCAAGATTTTGAATCGCCGAGGAGAAGTATCCTATCAACTGGAACTGCCTGAGGATATGTCAGCCGTGCATAATGTGTTCCATATCTCGCTACTTCACAAATGCCTAGAAGTTCCGGAGAAGACCCAAGTTTTCAAGAACATTGACCACAGAGCCATAATATCGACAAGGATCTAACTTATCATGAAGTGCCCATCCATATATTGGAAGAAGCATTTAGAACCACCTGGACCAGAAGTATCAAGTTTCTCAAGATCCAATGGAGTAACCATACCGAAGAAGAAGCCACCTGGGAACGAGAAGATTAAGTTAGGATTGAGTTTCCAAATCTCTTTAGTTCCTAGTTTTTCCTGAATCTCGGGACGAGATTCTGTTTAAGGAGGGAAGGTTTGTAACATCCCAAAAATATTAATCAAGCTTATTAAGATCTAATCATCCAAGTTTAGGGTTAACAAAAACTTTTATTATTAAACTTAGTATGAGTGCATGTGTGATTTGCATTAGTGTATGAATGCTTGAAATTGCCATGATTGATTGTTACTAATGATAAGGATTAGTTTAAAGATGAGAACTACATCATCTAGATCACTTACAAATAAACAGAATCAAATGAAAAAAATCAAATATAGATCAGATGATCAAATGGTCATTTTGGCCAAATTTATTCATTAGACCACCTTGAGTGTTCCTAGTAAAAGAATTCCAACAGAAACAATTCCAATTCTTTTCACCCCTTGCTATACCAACTCCAAGTGAATCCAAGCAAACTTTACAAAGTGGCAGAAACTATTTTCAAATCTATTTAAGAGGAATTGCAAAATTGAATCAAGTGTATATGCCTAGATCATCACTTTTCAAAAACCATTCAAACCAATTCCCCTTGACCATTCCCAGCAACCATAGACTACTAAGCAAGCAACAAGATCACTCACCAAAAATGATTCACAAATTTGAAAGTAATTTTCATTCGGCCATTTGATCGAGCACCTGGCAGGCACAGTACAACCTCAACAACTATACACTGTTTTGAGCTATCAATTGCTCATCCCTTGTACTGCAATCAACCCATTCAATTGTCCATGATCATGCCCGGTACTTGGCCGTGCAAAGGAGAAGCATCACTAGCCACTTTGACCAGTGCCATGCTTGTACCGAGCCAGCCATGTCGGTCGAGCACGAACCACTCGCTGCACGTTGCACCGCCCTCGCCCACGATGCCTAGCAGCTAGACATGACCTCACTACCACCCCCTGTACACCCCTTGAACCAAGGCAAGAAGTGGAGCACTGAAAATCACGTGCCCATTTAAGACTCTGCCATACCGAGAGCACGACGGAGCGTCGCAGCTGCCTCGCACGCACACGCCACGCCTCGCTCTCTCCGCTCGTACCCGCCGTCGCCGTGACACCAGTGACCTCCTAGACATGACCGTTCACCGCCGCATGCCCCGTGACCACCGTACTGCATGACGAACACCCGCGTACTGGAATAGAGCACCGACGTCGCCCGACCAACAGAGATCGCCCCTTGCCATGCCATCACTCGCGTGATGATCGCCATAGTCTGCCGCACCAACCCACGCACTCCGCCATGCTCAACAAGACCTGTAGCAGCGTCACCAGAGAAGCTAGACCATGCCGCCTTGCCTCCATCCTTGGGGTATAAATAGAGGCCACCCCAGACCTCTTTCTCCACACCATTCCACTCCCCACTCACCCAGAAACCTCACCGACCCTTCCCGGAGCAAGGCGAGCACCACGACGCTGGCATTTGGCCAGAGTCCGTTGCAGCAGTGGAGGAAGGAAGCCGTTGATTGCGGCCACCCCAGGAGCTATCGTGACCGCCAATCTAACCGTCGTCATCGACAACCCCATTCGCCCCCATCACCGACCCTAGCTGCAGCCCCGGTAAGTTCCCAGCGACCCCCACCGCCATGTTACGGTTCGTATCTCACCGGACCAGTTCGACGGAGATGACGAACCATAGCCGTAGATCCTAGTCTAATTGTAGGGCTAAGATTGAAATATACCGTTTCGGTTTAGATGAGTCACTAAAGCGTAGCACCATTCTGTCAGCAGCCTGCTGCGCCCGGGCTGTGCAGTTGGGCTGGCCCATGTCGTTTCCTGTGTAGAGCCCAGTGATTCAAATAAGATTTTTCCATTTTAGTTAAAACCATATTCTGTTAGTAGATTCAAAATTCAATTCAGAGAGATTTACCAATCCAAAATACAGGATTACAATTTTGTTGGAAAGGTATTGAAATTATCTAATCACTCCCATTGGATTCAAACCATTTAGAATTATAGATCAGCTATACCAAAAATAACAAGACAAAGACTTTTGACACTTCAAACATTTTTCTAAAATAAACTATAAATGTTTTGAGATGATTCCACCTCTCAAAAATCACATTTACCATGCTCTACATGAATATGTAAAAAGATTTGTTTTTATAAATATGAAACATGTCTTAGTATTAAAAGAGTGCTATATAGGCATTTCTAGTCACTTGAATATTATTAAATAGTAATATTAAATCTAGTAATATATGATCACCATTTTCAATCACATTCCCAAGTATTGGAATAGATGGTGATGACATGTGTCAACATGATCCACTATTTTAATTGGAGAATATTAAATCTTAAGGATTTAAAATGAGTAGAAATTACTTTTCTAAAATAAGAAGAATAAGAAAATAGTAACTTCCCACATGATGATTGAGATAATACTAGATCATCTAGTATGAGCCTTTGTGTGCTAAATAGAAGTAGTGAACTGTTGTTTGGTGATTGTGTACATTGAATGTATTTCTAGACGCTAGTACCGACCTGAGCTACAACGAGGAGGAGTACTTCGAGGAGGAGGAGGAGAACTTCAACGATAGCAACAACTGCACTGCTCAAGGCAAGCCATCACTAAGCAAGATAAGCTATGAAAGCTATCAATGCAAGCTAGAACTATGCATGCTACTTGTGCAAACCCCTTATACCAGATGCACTAGGCATGCTTAGTTACGCAACGTTACCAATTCCCAATTTAGTTCCAAGATTTACTGTCCCCTGTACTCTGGTTCTTACCTAGTTAATGAATTGTGATTAGTGAAAACTAAATTGGATCTTATCAAGATCATAGGATTAGTCTTGGATACTTATACTTTATTAGCACCCCCAATAGTGATAACCTCAATACTAGTGGCTAGTGCTAAGCATAAAACTGGATCACTTTAGATGGGAATACTTGGTAAAAATGATTATGAAAACCTTGGAATGAAGATTCATTCTATTGAAATGTTTTGACATGTGTTGTGAAATACAATGGTTTGATGATGAGACTGATAAGGCATGAGCCTTGACTTTAATAAAAACGGATGGTTGGGTTCGGATGCGATACCATTCCAATTTTACCGTACAACCACAATACCTGAGTTGGGTAGGGCTTGACTGGAAGTTTATATGTCTTAGTATGGGTTCCCTTGCGAAAGAGGTTAATCTAAGGCTACCTTGTGATGAATGTCCACCTATGCAGTGCCTAGGATGGCAGATGGCTATGGCTGGGAGGCCAAACTCATAGGGGAGGTGCCTATACTAGGGTGTGTAATTGAAAGGTTAAGATTGATTATCCGAATAGAGTATCAAACTATTCGAATAGCCATGTCCGCGGTTATGGACAGTTGGAGTGGCCATACTATTCCGTTGTCAGATGTTTTCAAAATGATTTATGACTTGATAGATGACCTTCACTTGATCACAACAGAGTTCTGGACATGAGATCTAAGTTCCCACTTAAGTGATGTAGAGAACTAAATTAGGTCTTTACTCTTGAAGCTTTATGAAATAAACCTGGCTTTTTGCAAACAAACCTAGAGCTTATGATTCCTACTAGCTTTACTTTTACTTATACTAGTGATAGTTTGCGAGTACTTAAAGAGTACTCATGGCTTTGTCCCTGGCTATTCCCATGGCCAGACTATGAGGAGGATTACCCGGAAGATGGATAGCAGGAGTTCTATGACAACTAGGATCATCTCCCATCGTCAGCATTGCCTGTGACCCTGAAGATGGAGCCTACTATGTTTACTTTCCACTGCTTTGATTGTATTAAGACTGGATCATGAGATCATTTATTTGTAAGACCTTTATTATGGTTTATAGTGGATGATGTACTGCGGTACCACTTTTGTTATGTCTCGCAAAAATGGTAATCATGGGATTGCGATGTATGGCATAACAGGCATCTGGACTTAAAAATCTGGGTGTTGACAAGTTGGTATCAGAGCCATCCTGACCATAGGAGACCCTAGTTAGAATGGACACCTGGAAAAAAACCTAGCTTTAAAACAAAGAAAGTGAGTATTTACAAAAACCTATTCTCATTCTTATCCTTGAGAGATCACTTGTTTCTCAAGACTCTTATAATTCTACATAAAACTTGACACACTTACTCACCTCACTAACTTACTCATCTTAATTGCTTATAGTTGGAGGTCAAATACACTAAGTTTTACCAGTTGGGCAACGAAGGACAACTTATCTTTG
Organism: Avena sativa; assembly: GCA_916181665.1. Lineage (NCBI taxonomy): Eukaryota > Viridiplantae > Streptophyta > Magnoliopsida > Poales > Poaceae > Avena > Avena sativa. The sequence goes on from OV702290.1 coordinate 372,024,480, forward strand.
AGAGGGATCTGGATTCGCTCTCAAAGTATCTTGGACGCCCGCACCCGGAGTTCTTCGGAGCACAGCTCAAGGACCACGCTGGAGGGGAGCTAAAGTGGCTGATTTTGCCGACCTGAGAGGCAAAATGGAGCCACCTCTTTCTGACAAGATTCAGTTCAGTGTTCGGGAGAACAACTGGCTAGACGGATTAGCCAGGGATATGCAAGAAGCTCTCGCTCGCTTGTGTGCTCAGAACATCAACCAGATCAGAGGAACCCGTTTTGCTCACTATGCAAGACGTGACTCGATGGGACATCCTCTACCCATGCCAGCCCATCCGGAGTTGAAGCACCACGTGGAACACATGGACTTCATGCTACATGAGACACAGAAGGAGTTGGACAATGCTCGTGATCATGCCAACCAGAGCAATGTTGAAGCTGTGGAAAGGAAGGAAACCATCGCCATCCTCGCCAAGGAACGCAAGTCACTTCGTAGCCAGCGCGACAAAAAGGATCACATCATCACCCATCTTCGTCAGAAGATAGCCACCTTGGACGATACCATCCACGACCAGGAGATCCAGCTGGAGGAACAACAGGAGGAGGAGGGTGAAGATATCCGTGGGGATATTCACTCTTACCTTAGTGATGACAATGACTACCTAGAGGATGAAGCCATGGAGGACAACACTGATGAGGATGATGTTGACTTCATTGATGATGATTAGTCGCACCTGAGCACTGCTGGCTCGTGGTTGATATCGAGCTCGTTGGGGAACCCCAAGAGGAAGGTATGATGAGCATAGCAGCAAGTTTCCCTCAGTTATGAAACCAAGGTTATCGAACCAGTAGGAGCAAGGAAACACCTCCAAGGTGTTGTTTCCAACTTGGAATCCTGCACAACACAACCACAGAACTTTGCCCCCCAACTTACAGTGAGGTTGTCAATCTCACCGGTTTTGCTGAAAACAAAGGATTAAACGTATTGTCTAGAAGAAAGTAATAGTTTGCAGAAAGTAAATATAAAACGGTAAACAGTTGTAGATTGATGGTAAAAGAAAGGAACTGGGTCCATAGTTCACTAGTGGTGATTCTCCTTAAGATAGATGACATGTTGGGTGAACAAATTACAGCGGGGCAATTGACAAACATCGAGAAAACATACATGCATATACTAATCATCTTGACTCCTATGAGATTTGATTGGGCATTACAACATTATGCATAGACCATAATCCAACTGCATCTATGACTAATAATCCACCTTCAGGTTATCATCCGAACCCCCTCCAGTATTAAATTGCAAGCAACAGATAATTACATTAAGCATTGCGTGTAAAGTAAACAATAAGATTGTTCTATGAACAAAGGATTGCTGTTTTCTCCCTAGTAGCAATAGCACATCTAGTACCTTAGAGATTTCTGTCACTTCCCCAAATTACTAGAGGCATGAACCCACTATCGAGCATAAATACTCCCTCTTGGAGTTGCTAGCATCTACTCGGCCAAGATATCTACTAACAATGGAGATCATGCAAGATCACAAATAACAAAGACATGATAGAATCAATAATCAATCTGAAATAGCATCTCAATATCCATCGGATCCCCGCAAACACAACATGTAGAATTACAAATAGATGATCTTGATAATGAACGGAGCTCACAAGATCTAAACATGATTGCACAAAGGAGAAGAACCTACCATCTAGCTACTACATGGACCCGTAGTCCAAGGATGAACTACTCACGCATCACACCGGAGGCAGGCATGGTGATGAAGAAGGCCTCCAAGGTGAATTCTCCCCTCCAGTAGGGTGTCGGGAAGAGCTTCAGATCCCTCCCGATCTAGGGATGGAGATGACGGCGGCTACAGACTCTTTTGTGGATTTTTGATCGGGTACTTAGGGTTTCTATATTGGAGACAATATATAGGCGAAAGGGGAGGCCGACGGGGTGCCCTAGGCAGCCACACCACCCCCTGGCACGGGCTAGGTCTAGCCGCGCAGCCAGGTGGTGTGGCCGGCCCCTGGCCCCTCTCTGTCTCGTATTCTGGCTCCGTGTCTCCCTCGGTGAAATATTGACTTTGGATTTTGTCCCGTCCAATTCCGAGAATATTCATTTACTGACTTTCCTGGAACCAAAAACAGTAGAAAGGCAGCTGGCACTGTGGCATCTTGTTAATAGGTTAGTCCAAGAAAGTGTATAAAAATTACTCCAAAGTGTGGACAAAACATAAGAAAGTAGATATAAAACAAGCATGGAACATAAAAAATTATAGATACGTTTGCAACGTATCAACATCCCCAAGCTTAACTCTTGCTCGTCCTCGAGTAGGTAAGTGATAAAAAGAAAGAATAATTTTTGAGGTGACATGCAATATCATGAACTTGATCAAAGTATTTGTAAAACATTGAAAGCTGGGATCATAGTACTTCAACATAGCATGAAAGATAAAGTTCTAACAATAAGACATAGCAACTATGTTGTAACATGAAAAGGCACAAACAAAAGATTCATGAATAACAATGCTTTGCAAGACGTTTGTTTGTTTCACATAAAGAAAACATAGCATAGTGGCATTCAGCTTGTCCCTCATAGAGTAGCAAACATAAATGCATAGGACACCTTCAAAGTTCATAAGGGTGACTAGATACAAATAGTTTAAGAACAAGCAATATCAAAGTTATGCATCAATCAACAAGTCTTGGGACAATGCACATAGAACTAAGAATGGCCACTATGCTCTCTTAATAGGTGCATAAAGATAGAAGATGGAGACTCAACATAAGAGTAAAAGAAAGGCCTTCATAGAAGGAAGCAGGGATTCAAGTCTCATAAAGAGCTTCCAAAAATTATGGTACTTATTAGCTTTCAGCTCTCATTGCCCCTATCATAAGCATCTTGAAGTGATTAAGGTTAAGGTGAACAAACTATAGAGTATATGCTTGACAAAGTATAAGTTGGAAATCTCATGTCACTTGAATACGGGGGCCGCTCCTCATGCTACTCAAGTTTAGTTACCGGTAAGTTCTTGTCATAGTAAGTACATGTGTATCATAGAGAACCGCCAATGGGGTACACCTTGCCCGATTATACGGAAGAATCCTCATATCAAAATGACAAGGCAAGCAGACAACGAGAATCTCAACAATCTTCTTATTTACCATGGGAAAATGGTGCTTTTTTCTCTCTTTCCTCTTTTCTCATCTCTTTTTTTCTCTTTTTCTCAATCTCTATCTCTTTTTTATAAGAAGAATGCTTCATAGATTGCTCATTATGGTTACGCTATAGGTTTCCACCATGATTAGGCATGGATTAGACAGGCGGCCCAGGCGTTTCTCTAACACACATACATAACACCATGGACTTACAAGCTCAGCTTTCATTTCACACTGACGACATCCATAGACAAAAGAGCATGATATCAACTAGGTACAATGTACAAGTGCAATGTTGAAAGCATTCCCCATGACAACATGGTTCTGCTAATCCCCAACATATAAGTGCAAGCATATACAACATAGATGACACAATGGTTCAAGTTTATTAGGGGCAAGAAAAGTAAAGTGTGCCATCAAGTTCGTGAGAGCTTTAATCACTATTTTTCTCATAACAAGTTTAATTCGGAAGGTTGATAAAAACATGAATATCCTTGGAATAGCAAATGCTAATAGGTAGGTATGGTGGACTCTTTGGAATAACTTGGTTTTATTTGGACTTGGATGCATGAGTGGAACTCATACTTGGTTATGGAGGCTAGCAAAGGACTGGGAGCGACCAACTAAGAGAGCAATAATGGCCATAATCATGCAAAGCGACAAAACATCATTAATTAAAGCATAAAGTGATATTACAAGTCAAAAACTAAAGGATCATAAAGGCTATGGTGACTTGGGATAGTCATAACATGGTGTGAGCATGCGCCAAGACAACCCAAATAAAGCATCAAAGGAGAATACCACAATACTATACTTTAATATGCTAAAACAACGCATGATTATTTCAAGGCACATTAAGCAATCTCAATTGTTTATAACATGTCATGCTACAGCAAAAATGACTAAGCATAAAGCCAAAACAATATCAAGCATGACATGACAAAGTCTAAGTCACAGTCAAAAACAAGCTTCCCTTACCACTTAAGCATGAACTTTTCCTACTCTTTTCCAATCCAAACCAACCTATTTGAAAACTAATGTATGAATGAGGAGGTCCAACCAATTTATTCAAGCAAACTAAGCAAACCAAGAAAACGAAAACTGAAAACAAAAACGAAGACGCTTCAAGAACAACACAACTGTGCATGAAACAATAAAAATGAAGTGTTTGGAAGAAAACCTGAGATTTTTATTATGAAGAAGAGGATGCCTTGGGCATCCCCAAGCTTTGATGCTTGTACTTCTTGGATATTTCTTGGGGTGACACGCGTGGCATCCCCAAGCTTGAGCTTTAGTCCATTCTTCATCTCATTACATTATTCTTTCCTTACACCTAAAATTTTTCCTTCATACAAAACTTCACACAATCTTTATTAGCAACATTAGTGTACTCAAGATAATAAGTCTTTGGGTTCAGTTTCAACGCTAATAAAACTTCCATTACAACAAAAGCTACTATATAACTTCCCTCAAAAAGCTCAATTCCCCAAAAAGAACCCAAAAAGGAATCAACAAGAAGCAAATGCAAAAAATGGCAGAAATTTGTCAAAACAGACCAGCAGTTAAAGACCATTTTTTCGAAGACCTTCTGTTGCTCAAATCTAAAAGTGTTGAACTAACGAACGTTAGATAACAACCTGGGGCACAAGCACAAACAATTACAGATCAAACCGACGTACAGAGATTTTACACGAATTTTTACAGCGAAGCACAAAAATCTGTTTCGGGACAGCAACTTTCCCAAGCATTACTTCTCTCTCATTAGAGGTTACTCTTGGCACAAAAAGCAAATAAAAAGGATAAGGAGAGGTTATTTCTGAGGCTATAACTTTCAAGACTCAACTAAAACTTTTGGGTTATCTCCCAATAAGTACTTTTCTTTAACGCCTTTAAGTTAGGCATGATAGTTTGAGAAGATGCTCACATAAGAAATATGAATTGAAGTAAAAGAGAGCATCAAGAAGCAAATTCAAAACACATTTAAGTCTAACCCACTTCCTATGCATAGGAATCTTGTATGCAAATAAATTCATAAAGAACAAAGTGACAGGCATAGGAAGATAAAAAGAGAGTAACTTCAAAACTTTCAGCACATAGATAGGTGTTTCAGTACCGTGAAAACTTCTACAACCATATTTTACTCTCTCGTAATAATTTTCAGTAGCCTCATGAATGAACTCAACAATATAACTATCACATAAAGCATGCTTTTCATGATCTACAAACACATAATTTTTATCAAGCTCAAAAATAGTGGGATTAAAACCTTCAAACCCACTTTTAACAATTTTATAACAAGATGACTGATCAATCTCATTTTCAATAGTAGTACAATTAATATTATCAACCAATATAGGACCATCATCTAGAGCTTTATTATAAACATTTTCAAAAGAATCCACAGGAACATAACATTCATCCTCGTTTGGTAAGCATGGGGGACAATCAAATAATGTAAGGGATAAAGAGTTACTCTCATTAGAAGGTAGGCATGGGTAGCTAATCCATTCTTCCTCCTTTTGTCCATCACTCTCCTCCTCTTTTTGATCTAATGAGCTTTCAGGTTCAGCAATTTTTTCTTCAATAGGCTCCTGCAAATTGTGGACACATTCTTGTGCATGACTGAGTCTCTCTTTATAGTCAATGATATAACAATTATTGCTGAAATTTTCTATGCAATGACCAAGGACAAAAGAGACCATATCCTTAAGGTCTTTACAAGCAACACAGGTTTCATAGTTTTTAGACATGAAGTATTCTATTTCTGAAGCTCCCATAAACAAAATGAATTGTTCTACTTCTTCAAATCCAAGATGAATATAATTATTCCAATGATAGTTCATAATTACAAATTCTTTACTAAAGCCACATTGGAATTTAAGATGTTTAGTATCCTGTTCAGAGCAACAATTTATATCATGGCGTTTAAGCAAAAATTTAGCAATTAGATCCAACTTTTTTAACATGGCTCTCATGACTTTACCCTTATAGGATTCTCTATAACTTATAAAATCTTCCATGGAGGTTCTAGCAGGCGGTGGTTCATCTACTACCTTAGAAGTGATAGTAGTTTTCCCAAATAGGAAACCGAGTGGGTTATCCATAATGAAATAGTGATTGGAGTAGAACTAGACATAAAAACAACTTGAAGTGGGAACTATTTTTTGTGTGTTTTTAATAAAGAAAGCAAACTAGTACAACTAATTTTTTTGTGTTTTTGATAAAGAAACAAGCAAACAAAGCAGAAAGAAACTAAGCAAAACAAATAAAACAAAGTAAAGAGATTGGTTATGAGGGACTCCCCTTGTGAAGATGTCCTTGACTCCCCGGCAACGGCGCCAGAAAAATACTTCCTGGCTAGTGGTTGATATCGAGCTCGTTGGGGAACCCCAAGAGGAAGGTATGATGAGCACAGCAGGAAGTTTCCCTCAGTCATGAAACCAAGGTTATCGAACCAGTAGGAGCAAGGAAACACCTCCAAGGTGTTGTTTCCAACTTGGAATCCTGCACAACACAACCATAGAACTTTGCCCCAACTTACAGTGAGGTTGTCAATCTCACCGGTTTTGCTAAAAACAAAGGATTAAACGTATTGTGTGGAAGAAAGTAATAGCTTGCAGAAAGTAAATAAAAAATAGTAAACAGTTGTAGATTGATGGTAAAAGAAAGGACCGGGGTCCATAGTTCACTAGTGGTGATTCTCCTTAAGATAGATGACATGTTGGGTGAACAAATTACAGTGGGGCAATTGACAAACATCGAGAAAGCATACATGCATATACTAATCATCTTGACTCCTATGAGATTTGATTGGGCATTACAACATTATACATAGACCGTAATCCAACTACATCTATGACTAATAATCCACCTTCAGGTTATCATCCGAACCCCCTCCAGTATTAAGTTGCAAGCAAAAGATAATTGCATTAAGCATTACGTGTAAAGTAAACAATATGATTGTTCTATGAACAAAGGATTGTTGTTTTCTCCCTAGTAGCAACAACGCATCTAGTATCTTAGAGATTTCTGTCACTTCCCCAGATTACTAGAGGCATGAACCCACTATCGAGCATAAATACTCCCTCTTGGAGTTTCTAGCATCTACTCGGCCAAGATATCTACTAACAACGGAGAGCATGCAAGATCACAAATAACAAAGACATGATAGAATCAATAATCAATCTGAAATAGCATCTCAATATCCATCGGATCCCTACAAACACAACATGCAGAATTACAAATAGATGATCTTGATCATGAACGGAGCTCACAAGATCTAAACATGATAGCACAAAGGAGAAGAACCAACCATCTAGCTACTACATGGACCCGTAGTCCAAGGATGAACTACTCACGCATCACACTAGAGGCAAGAATGGTGATGAAGAAGGCCTCCAGGGTGAATTCTCCCCTCCGGCAGGGTGCCAGGAAGAGCTTCAGATCCCTCCCGTTCTAGGGATGGAGATGACGGTGGCTACAGACTCTTTCGTGGATTTTATCAGGTACTTAGGGTTTCTGTATCGGAGGCAATATATAGGCGAAAGGGGAGGCCGAGGGGGTGCCCTAGGCGGCCGCACCACCCCCTGGCGCGGGCTAGGCCTAGCCGTGCGGCCAGGTGGTGTGGCCGGCCCCTGGCCCCTCTTCGTCTCGTATTCTGGCTCTGTGTCCCCCTCGGTGAAATATTGACTTTGGCTTTTGTCCCGTCCAATTCCGAGAATGTTCATTTTCTGACTTTCCTGGAACCAAAAACAGCAGAAAACAGGCAGCTGGCACTGTGGCATCTTGTTAATAGGTTAGTCCAAGAAAGTGTATAAAAAGTACTCCAAAGTGTGGACAAAACATAAGAAAGTAGATATAAAACAAGGATGGAACATCAAAAATTATAGATACGTTTGCAACGTATCAAGCACTATCATAGGTGTGTGTTGTACCCGGTCCCACTGTATCATAGCTTCACAGAATGGTTCTTAAAACCATTTGTTTCCTTGTTGTGGTGTGTGTTTGTATCTATGCTTGGAATGAATGAATGAAAATAAAGTTGCTTGTTTTCAAAAACCTGAGTTATACTCAAAGCTTAAAGTTTTGAAACAAACCCATGAACCCTAGAAATTTCCCTCTTGTCTTACTATATATCTCAATATTTAGATGACTCGTAGAAATCCCGGAGAAAGTAGTTAATCTCAGGAACCAATGTTGCAGATTCTGCAAACGTTAGTTTCTGGCCGTGAAGCTGGTAGACCCGAACGTCAAGCCAACTTAGCCACTCTTCAACGGATAGCCCAGATGGCCCACAATAATCAAGGCCATGGAAACCAAGATCACCATGGATCCAGACTTAAAAACTTCCAGAATACCAACCCACCCATGTTTAGTAAGTCCGAGGAGCCTCTAGATGCTGATGATTGGCTGCAAACCATGGAGAACAATCTAGAAGTTGCAGGAGTTGATGCTAATGAGAAGGTGATGTTTGCCACCCACTATCTGTCGGGCTATGCCAGATCATGGTGGAATAGTACCCGTACGATGAACGGAGGTCAGATGATGACTTGGGAGGAGTTCAAACTCAAGTCAGCAGGACCCATGTGCCCCGGGTCTAATCAAGAGGATGAGAGATGAATTCAGAGACTTGAAGCAAGGAAGGATGACTATGGTTGAGTACCGTGACAAATTTCTGTCACTAGATAGGTACGCACCTGATGAGATTGACCATGAAGCCAAGAAGAAGGAAAGATTCCTGAATGGTCTGCATGATGAGATGCAGACAGTGCTAGTCAACATTCCCTTTGATGACCTAGAAGCCTTAGTGGATTCTGCAATCCATATGGAAGGCAAGATCAACCAAGCAAGTGAGAACCGCAAGCGTGGAATGATGCATCAACCAGGACCCCACCATAGCCCGAAGTACCGCCCCAACCCGTCTCCAGGATATGCACCCAGAAACAACAGACCCCCAATGAACCGTCCGAACTATCCCAACCGTGGAGGAGGAAAACCAAGGCCCGGAGGAAACCACCACAACAACCCTGGCAACTCCAATAATTTCAACTGTGCACCGCTAAAGTCCAACAACAACAATACTTCCCTAAGGACTGGAAGCAATGTTGTGCTTGTCGTAGGGAAAGACAAGTCAATGATAACTTGCTTTGAATACGGAGTCACGGGTCACTACTCCAACGAGTGCCCCAAGAAGCTTGCAGCAGCAGACAATGTGAATGCACCTGCCCAACAGCAACGTCGTGTCCAGTCTGGAAAGATATTTGCCCCAGGAAACCTGCACAACTGTAATGGTCGTCTGTTCCACATGAATGCCGAAGAAGCCCAAGAAGCGCTAGATGTCGTGTTGGGTATGTTTTCTGTTAATTCAGTTCTAGCAAGAGTGTTGTTTGATTCTGGAGCATCGCACTCATTTGTTACAGAAGAATTTGCATGCACTAGTAAGATTCAACCAACAAATCTGAAGCATGTTATGATAGTTCAAATCCCTGGCTCAACTGCCAAAGCTAGAAAAGTTTGCAAGGTCGTACCTATCCGAAACCATGGGATCGATTTTTATGCCAATCTAATAGTACTTGGAACCAAAGGTTTAGAAGTAGTGCTAGGGATGGATTGGATGTCGAAACATCAAGGATTAATCGACTATGCTAAGAAAGCCATCACCATGACCAGTAGCACCGGAGTATCAGTAGAACATGTATCCGAGACTTTGCCCCGTCAATTCAAGTGCAACAAGAGTCTAGCCAAAACCACCATCGAACAAGTCAGAGTAGTCTGTGAATTCCCCGACGTGTTCCCAGATGAATTGCTCAGTATGCCCCCAGATCATGATATCGAGTTTATCATTGAACTAATCCCTGGAACCGGACCAATAGCTCAGAGACCCTATAGTATGAATCCATCTGAACTAGTGGAGCTGAAGAAGCAACTTGATGATATGCTGGGAAAATGACCGATTCAACCAAGTGCATCGCCATGGAGATCACCCGTTTTGTTTGTTGATAAGAAGGATGGTGCCAACCGTCTTTTTGCGGATTATCAAAAACTGAATGACGTCACCATCAAGAACAAGTACCCTTTGTCGAAGATAGAAGATTTGCTTGATCAACTAACTGGTGCCAGAGTGTTTTCTAAGATTGACCTTAGAACTGGTTATCACCAACTGAAGATTCGTGCAACAGATATCCCAAAGACTGCCTTCACCACCAGATATAGATTATATGAGTACAATGTCATGTCTTTTGGATTAACCAATGCCCCCGCTTATTTCATGAATCTCATGAATAAGATTTTTATGAATTTTCCAGATAAGTTTGTCGTTGTGTTTATCGATGACATTCTGATCTACTCCAAATCAGAAGAGGACCATGAGCAACATCTGAGAACCATCCTTGAAACCCTTAGAGAGCATCAGCTATATGCCAAGTTCAGCAAGTGTGAATTTTGGTTAAAGGAAGTAGGATTCCTAGGCCATATCCTATCGGTAGGAGGAGTCGCTGTCGATTCTGCCAAGATTAAATATGTTGAAGAATGGAAAGCCCCAACCACCCAAATAGAAGTCTGCGCATTTCTTGGATTAGCCGGATACTACCGCAAGTTCGTGGAAGGATTCTCGAGCATCGCAAGACCGATGACCCAATTGTTGAAGAAAGATAAGAAGTTTGAATGGACTTTTGATCATGCCGGATATCAACAAGCCTTTTGATGTGTATTGTGACGCATCCAAGATTGGTCTCGGATGTGTATTGATGCAAGAAGGCAAAGTCATATCCTATCTGTCCCGACAACTGAAGCAGCATGAGCAACACTACCCCACCCATGACCTAGAACTAGCAGTTGTAGTGTTAGCTTTGAAGACCTGGCGTCATTACCTTATGGGTAACCGTTGTGAGATTTATTCGGATCACAAGAGTCTGAAGTATATCTTCACCCGGAAGGAGCTGAATATGTGGCAAAGGAGATGGATAGAGTTAATCAAGGATTATGACCTTGACATTCACTATCACCCCGACAAAGCCAATGTGGTAGTGGATGCTCTTAGCAGATTGCCGTGTAGATTAAACACCATGATAAAGGAAGCCCAGCCAAGTCTGCATGAGGAGATGGAGAATTTTGGAGTGGAGCTAGTTAGTGAAGGATTCTTAGCTAGCATAGTACTCCAACCTACACTACTGCAGAAAGGCTTATAGGTGTTAGGTGGTTAGCGAAAGGTAAACCTAGGCCTGTCACTAGTAAGTATTACCAGCGACAGGCAAAGATAAGCCTGTCACTAGTACAAAACACTAGTGACAGGCGTACAAAAGTGTCTGTCACTAGTATTTTTTGTGGAGACCATCTGAATGGAAAAATCACTTAGTGACATGTATCTATAAGTGCGAGTCACTGCTAAAGCTATGATTAGTGACAGTCCCAATATGTGTGTGTCACTAGTTTTTTTTCTCCCAGCCTGTACCGACTAGACTGGTGCCAACCAGAAAAAAAGCCCTCCCACATGTGCCCGTGCACCCCTGCGCCTCCTATCCTTCAGCTGTCTCCAGCGATCGGTCGCTCTCCCATGGACGCAGAGTCCAGATCGACGTGATGTTCCCACGAAAACTATTGCCAATTTCGACCGAAACTGCCCTTTATACTTCCAAAATTTTATTCCCACCGATCAGTATGACGAATTTCTCACAAAAACAAATTTAGTTTACCGCGAGACCCTATCTCGTAAGTTCTTTTTTTTACGAACCCACGACCTCAGAAGTTAATCTCGGTTGAAACTTATCTCTTTGACCTACTTCCTTCCTCATCACGCCGTCAACACAGAGATCTAAGATCGCATGATATTTTCTAGCATGTGCACTCTCCGGCGGCCGCGCTCCCCCGTTCATCGTCTCCAACCCACCACTTTGGCCACCTCGGTTGCTAGAGCGAACAATCCCGGCCAATCCTGCCGATCCCCTCTTAAACCAATCTATTGATCTAATGTCCTCCTCTAACCCTGGTGCTTGGCAAAGGAATCAATCCTGAAATCCAGGTCGTCTTGGTACCATGAACCAAGGCCTTGTATTCTGAGCCATCCAAGTGCTAGCTTGCACGCGCGTGTGTGTGCGCCAGCCGGCCGTCCGAGCCTCGCCGGCGTGCATCGCTTCGGCCGGCAACTCTGTCCGTAGCTCCGCCTTCTAGTCACCGTACTACCACTCGGTCGATCTATCTCCCGTCTAGATCCGGATGACTGTATGCCTATGCGGGACACCGGCCTGTCCCAGACATGGGACTAAAAGACTGGACACACTAGATGCCCCATCATGGTCTCTAGCCCATTTGAGATTTTTTGTTCTGTCATGTCGCTGGTTTGAACACCACTGCCTTCCTTCAGATTTTGTGATTATTATGCTCCTTTATGTGTTCATATCTTGTAAATAATTGTATTATGCAGCAATCTTTCAGTCCCGTTGCGAGGAAACAAAATTGTTTTGTTTGCAAATGCTGACCAGTAAATCTTTCTAGACAGGTTAGGTGCGTCTTGTATATTCTGTACTATCTCATATTGATTCCTCTGACTTGTAGTAAGTTTATTTGGATGACAAAGTTGGTTAGTTTGCAAAATTGGTGATAACTAACACATACTTTTTTACTCGCAGATTTGGAAGATTAACTAGAAACGTGACCAATTATAAATTCAAGGCAAGTTAGTGCATACCGCCGAAATCAAACCATGGTGCCACAACATGGTAATAGTCAACGTTCACAACCAGGTCATCAGGATGCATCACTTGTGAATGCTACACATGATAGAGATTCTTTCGAAATACCGGTATATTTTCTAAGCATACAACATTTTGATTTTAGAACTCACTAAATGGTAGAATATATTACCCCACTGGTATTGGTGCAGCATGCAAGTATTATATTTAGAAAATTTTGTTTGTTATATGCCAACATAAATGTGGTTAGTGTGATTTGATACCACATAAAATCTCGCACATTCTGCGCACTTGTTATTATTTAATTGTTATTCTTGCACTTGTAAAAAAAACTTGTCGACTTTGTTGTGGCTCTTCTTAAAATTCTTCAACCAGAACAAGTTACAAAAATCAATGCCGTAGACAACCCAGATTGCAAAACAAATTGTCAACTTATACGGTCAATTAATTTCATGCTATTGGTTTTATATTTGATTTTTAAAATTGTGTACTATTATGTTACTGCAGGCACAGAAGGACAATCTTATACTATCGCCGTCCACGATGATCCAGCCATGTCCCGCCCGTCTTCAACCACCTCGCCCGTCTCCTTCTTCCGATTGTTGCCAAGAACCGCACCTCCGCCCGAGCTACTCCTCACTAGTGGCAGCGCTGGAATGTGGGGAAGGAGGTGGCAGCGCAGGGGTAGTCGGGATCTGATGGTGGAATGTTCTTTCCTGTCTAAAGATGATTACTCCTCATATATTTGTAGAAGCTCATGGACAAAGGAAGAATGGTCCAGGTGTTCTCAAAGGTATCCGACGCAATATGTAATTGAAGCCACTATTTTATTAAACTTTAACTTTATTTGAGCTGCATGTTCATATTATAATTCTGTGCAGATCGTCCCTAGAAGGAATGGCGCCAATGAGTTAAGGTCACATTCACAGTACTGGACAACTCTGGGTACAAAAACTGTGGTTCTGCCTAACCAGGTCGCTCAAGCTGCTAAATTGAGCCCACGTATTTTTCAAGCTATGGTAAGTGACAACCTCTTAGAACTAGAACTACAACCTGCGTACCATTTACTACAAAGTGGGATTATTACCAGGCCAAAAGGATCACTTTCCCTTCCCGGTCTCTTAGAATTGTAACCCACGTTCCATTGCTTTCCTCCTGTAGGTAGCTGACATCTACGTTTAGCTTATGCCAGTCTTTTTAATTTCTCGTCCAGCTTCCCAACAATTTTATATAGTTTGTCTTAGAAGCCCAGCACAAGTAGGGAACAACGCTTTCTTTCCTTCTTGTCCCGCTATAGATCTGAATCATTAATTAATCTACATAAAAGAGGAGAAGTAGAACTGAATAAATAGTGTTGATTGCTAAATACTATAATTTACGTATTTATTTGTAAAGTAGTACGACAATCATCTATTTTTCTTTCTGCTCGTTCAAAGCCCAATATAAGTTTAATTTGCTTTCAGGAGGGAAATAAAGTCACGGAGTGTAGAAAATGGATCTTAGTCTTGGATGGAAGCTTTCAAATTAGAATGATTACAAGAATCAAATTTGTGTTTTTTACAAGGATGGCATTATCTAGTATTAGTCATATTTGTTATTCAAGATATTCATGCTAAATCTTACTGGTACTACCCGCAAAAAAATATCTTATTGGTACATCATCTTATTGTGCTATCAGAAATATTTAGGAATATGCATTTAATTTCTTATAACATCTTACTGTGCTATCTAGAATAGTGGTGGAAATAGCATTTTTTATTATCGAAACTCAAACCAGTGGCGGGAAGTTTAATGGGTCTGTCACTATAGAACAACACGGGAATACAGCCTTTGATCGCAACCAGTGACATGCATTGCTTTTGCCCGTCACTAGTATGCAGATACTAGTGATTGGCACGCGTAAATGCTTGTCACTGGTACATATACTAGTGATAGGCACATGTCTGTCACTAGTAACCTTATTACCAGTGACTAGTCATTAGTGACAGGCACTTTGCCCGTCACTAATGGGCATTTTGATCCTGTCACTGGTAATCTATTCTGCAGTAGTGCTACTTTGATTAGTCAGATAAAATAGGTCCAGAAAGGAAACACAAGTATCGATGGAATCAAACATCGTATCAAAACAGGGAAGGTACCCGGATTCACCGAAGATGAAGAAGGAGTTTTGTGGTATAAAGGACGTATCTATGTCCCAGCAGATTCAGAGTTGAAACAAGTCATTATGAAGGAAGCTCATAATACTCTTTACTCTATCCACCCGGGAGGAACGAAGATGTATCAGGATTTGAAGGAGCATTTTTGGTGGCACAAAATGAAGAGAGAAGTCGGAAGCTACATAGCCAAGTGTGATATCTGTTAGAGAGTCAAAGTGGAACATCAGAGACCCGCAGGACTTTTGCAGCCATTGCAGATCCCAGAATGGAAGTGGGATTCAGTCGGAATGGATTTTATCACAGATTTGCCTACATCTAGTAGGGGAAATGAATCTATTTGGGTCATAGTGGATAGACTATCCAAGGTATCCCATTTCATACCCGTCAAGACAACCTACCAAAGTTCTAAGCTAGCGGAGTTATATATCGCTAGGATAGTCAGCCTGCATGACCATAGTGTCGGATCGAGGAACCCAATTTACCTCAAGATTTTGGCAGAAAGTCCAAGAAGGATTAGGAACCAAACTGAATTTCAGCACAGCTTATCACCCGCAAACCGACGGACAAACTGAAAGAGTCAAACAGATCTTAGAAGATATGTTGAGAGCCTGTGTGTTAGAATATGGATCTAAATGGGAAGATTGTCTACCTTTCACGGAATTTTCTTACAACAATAGTTATCAAGCCAGTTTGCAAATGGCCCCATTTGAATTTCTGTATGGAAGAAAGTGTCGTACCATGTTGAATTGGTCGCAAGTAGGAGAGAGTTAGATCTTCGGACCCGCAATTTACGAGAAGCTAAAGAGAAGGTTCACAAATTCCGTGAGCACCTCAAGACCGCTCAATTCAGACAGAAGAGTTATGCAGATAAAAGACGTCGAGACCTGACCTTCAATGTTAGAGATTTTGTGTATCTCAAAGTATCACCCTTGAAGGGAATGCAGCGTTTTCGTCTGACAGGAAAGCTAGCCCCCAGATATATTGGACCCTTCAAGATTTTGAATCGCCGAGGAGAAGTATCCTATCAACTGGAACTGCCTGAGGATATGTCAGCCGTGCATAATGTGTTCCATATCTCGCTACTTCACAAATGCCTAGAAGTTCCGGAGAAGACCCAAGTTTTCAAGAACATTGACCACAGAGCCATAATATCGACAAGGATCTAACTTATCATGAAGTGCCCATCCATATATTGGAAGAAGCATTTAGAACCACCTGGACCAGAAGTATCAAGTTTCTCAAGATCCAATGGAGTAACCATACCGAAGAAGAAGCCACCTGGGAACGAGAAGATTAAGTTAGGATTGAGTTTCCAAATCTCTTTAGTTCCTAGTTTTTCCTGAATCTCGGGACGAGATTCTGTTTAAGGAGGGAAGGTTTGTAACATCCCAAAAATATTAATCAAGCTTATCAAGATCTAATCATCCAAGTTTAGGGTTAACAAAAACTTTTATTATTAAACTTAGTATGAGTGCATGTGTGATTTGCATTAGTGTATGAATGCTTGAAATTGCCATGATTGATTGTTACTAATGATAAGGATTAGTTTAAAGATGAGAACTACATCATCTAGATCACTTACAAATAAACAGAATCAAATGAAAAAAATCAAATATAGATCAGATGATCAAATGGTCATTTTGGCCAAATTTATTCATTAGACCACCTTGAGTGTTCCTAGTAAAAGAATTCCAACAGAAACAATTCCAATTCTTTTCACCCCTTGCTATACCAACTCCAAGTGAATCCAAGCAAACTTTACAAAGTGGCAGAAACTATTTTCAAATCTATTTAAGAGGAATTGCAAAATTGAATCAAGTGTATATGCCTAGATCATCACTTTTCAAAAACCATTCAAACCAATTCCCCTTGACCATTCCCAGCAACCATAGACTACTAAGCAAGCAACAAGATCACTCACCAAAAAGATTCACAAATTTGAAAGTAATTTTCATGCGGCCATTTGATCGAGCACCTGGCAGGCACAGTACAACCTCAACAACTATACACTGTTTTGAGCTATCAATTGCTCATCCCTTGTACTGCAATCAACCCATTCAATTGTCCATGATCATGCCCGGTACTTGGCCGTGCAAAGGAGAAGCATCACTAGCCACTTTGACCAGTGCCATGCTTGTACCGAGCCAGCCATGTCGGTCGAGCACGAACCACTCGCTGCACGTTGCACCGCCCTCGCCCACGATGCCTAGCAGCTAGACATGACCTCACTACCACCCCCTGTACACCCCTTGAACCAAGGCAAGAAGTGGAGCACTGAAAATCACGTGCCCATTTAAGACTCTGCCATACCGAGAGCACGACGGAGCGTCGCAGCTGCCTCGCACGCACACGCCGCGCCTCGCTCTCTCCGCTCGTACCCGCCGTCGCCGTGACACCAGTGACCTCCTAGACATGACCGTTCACCGCCGCATGCCCCGTGACCACCGTACTGCATGACGAACACCCGCGTACTGGAATAGAGCACCGACGTCGCCCGACCAACAGAGATCGCCCCTTGCCATGCCATCACTCGCGTGATGATCGCCATAGTCTGCCGCACCAACCCACGCACTCCGCCATGCTCAACAAGACCTGTAGCAGCGTCACCGGAGAAGCTAGACCATGCTGCCTTGCCTCCAGCCTTGGGGTATAAATAGAGGCCACCCCAGACCTCTTTCTCCACACCATTCCACTCCCCACTCACCCAGAAACCTCACCGACCCTTCCCCGGAGCAAGGCGAGCACCACGACGCTGGCATTTGGCCAGAGTCCGCTGCAGCAGTGGAGGAAGGAAGCCGTTGATTGCGGCCACCCCAGGAGCTATCGTGACCGCCAATCTAACCGTCGTCATCGATAACCCCATTCGCCCCCATCACCGACCCTAGCTGCAGCCCCGGTAAGTTCCCAGCGACCCCCACCGCCATGTTACGGTTCGTATCTCACCGGACCAGTTCGACGGAGATGACGAACCATAGCCGTAGATCCTAGTCTAATTGTAGGGCTAAGATTGAAATATACCGTTTCGGTTTAGATGAGTCACTAAAGCGTAGCACCATTCTATCAGCAGCCTGCTGCGCCCGGGCTGTGCAGTTGGGCTGGCCCATTTCGTTTCCTGTGTAGAGCCCAGTGATTCAAATAAGATTTTTCCATTTTAGTTAAAACCATATTCTGTCAGTAGATTCAAAATTCAATTCAGAGAGATTTACCAATCCAAAATACAGGATTACAATTTTGTTGGAAAGGTATTGAAATTATCTAATCACTCCCATTGGATTCAAACCATTTAGAATTATAGATCAACTATACCAAAAATAACAAGACAAAGACTTTTGACACTTCAAACATTTTTCTAAAATAAACTATAAATGTTTTGAGATGATTCCACCTCTCAAAAATCACATTTACCATGCTCTACATGAATATGTAAAAAGATTTGTTTTTATAAATATGAAACATGTCTTAGTATTAAAAGAGTGCTATATAGGCATTTCTAGTCACTTGAATATTATTAAATAGTAATATTAAATCTAGTAATATATGATCACCATTTTCAATCACATTCCCAAGTATTGGAATAGATGGTGATGACATGTGTCAACATAATCCACTATTTTAATTGGAGAATATTAAATCTTAAGGATTTAAAATGAGTAGAAATTACTTTTCTAAAATAAGAAGAATAAGAAAATAGTAACTTCCCACATGATGATTGAGATAATACTAGATCATCTAGTATGAGCCTTTGTGTGCTAAATAGAAGTAGTGAACTGTTGTTTGGTGATTGTGTACATTGAATGTATTTCTAGACGCTAGTACCGACCTGAGCTACAATGAGGAGGAGTACTTCGAGGAGGAGGAGGAGGAGAACTTCAACGATAGCAACAACTGCACTGCTCAAGGCAAGCCATCACTAAGCAAGATAAGCTATGAAAGCTATCAATGCAAGCTAGAACTATGCATGCTACTTGTGCAAACCCCTTATACCAGATGCACTAGGCATGCTTGGTTACGCAACGTTACCAATTCCCAGTTTTACTCCAAACTTTACTTTCCCTTGTACTATGGTTCTTACCTAGTTAATGAATTGTGATTAGTGGAAACTAAATTGGATCCTATCAAGATCATAGGATTAGTATTGGATACTTATACTTTATTAGCACCCCCAATAGTGATAACCTCAATACTAGTGGCTAGTGCTAAGCATAAAACTGGATCACTTTAGATGGGAATACTTGGTAAAAATGATTATGAAAACCTTGGAATGAGGATTCATTCTATTGAAATGTTTTGACATGTGTTGTGAACACAATGGTTTGATGATGAAACTGATAAGGCATGAGCCTTGACTTTAATAAAAACTAATGGTTGGATTCGGATGCGATACCATTCCAATTTTACCATACAACCACAATACCTGAGTTGGGTAGGGCTTGACTGGAATTTATATGTCTTAGTATTGGTTCCCTTGCGGAAGAGGTTGAGCTGAGGCTACCTCGTGATGAATTTCCACCTATGCAGTGCCTAGGATGGCAGATGGCCATGGCTGGGAGGCCAAACTCATAGGGGAGGTGCCTATACTAGGGTGTGTAATTGAAAGGTTAAGATTGATTATCGATTCAGGTTTATCCCTGACGGATGTATCGAATTTTATGGTGAAAGTGTACCACCTCTGTAGAGTGTCAAACTATTCGAATAGCCACGTCTGTGGTTATGGACAGTTGAAGTGGCCATACTGTTCCTTTGTCAGATGTTTTCAAAATGATTTATGACTTGAAATATGACCTTGACTTGACCACAAACAGAGTTGTGGACATGAGATCTAAGTTCTCGCTTAAGTGATGTAGAGAACTAAATTAGGTCTTTACTCTTGAAGCTTTATGAAATAAACCTGGCTTTTTGCAAACAAACTTAGAGCTTATGATTCCTACTAGCTTTACTTTTACTTATACTAGTGATAGTTTGCGAGTACTTAAAGAGTACTCATGTCTTCGTCCCTAGCTATTCCCATGGCCAGACTATGAGGAGGATTACCCGGAAGATGGACAACAGGAGTTCTATAACAACTAGGATCATGTCCCATCTTCAGCATTGCCTGTGACCCTAAAGATGGAGCCTACTATGTTTACTATTCGCTGCTTTGACTGTATTAATACTGGATCATGAGATCCTTTATTTGTAAGACCTTTATTATGGTTTGTAATGGATGATGTATTGTGGTACCACTTCTGTTATGTCTCGCAAAAATGGTGATCCTGGGATTGCGATGTACGGCATAACAGGCATCTGGACTTAAAAATCCGGGTGTTGACAAGTTGGTATCAGAGCCATCCTGACCATAGGAGACCCTAGTTAGAATAGACGCCTGGAAAAAACCTAGCTTCAAAACAAAGAAAGTGAGTATTTACAAAAACCTATTCTCATTCTTATCCTTGAGATTCTTTCAAAAAGGGATCACTTGTTCCTCAAGACTCTTACAATTCTACATAAAACTTGACACACTTACTCACCTCACTAACTTACTCATCTTAATTGCTTATAGATGGAGGTCAAATACACCAAGTTTTACCAGTTGGGCAACGGAGGACAACTTATCTTTGAGAGGGATCTAGATTCGCTCTCAGAGTATCTTGGACGCCCGCACCCAGAGTTCTTCGGAGCACAGCTCAAGAACCACGCTGGAGGGGAGCTATAGTGGTTGATTATTACCGACCTGAGAAGAAAAATGGAGCCACCTCTTTCTGACAAGATTCAGTTCAGCATTCGGGAGAAAAACTGGCTAGACGGATTAGCCTGGGCTATGTAAGAAGCTCTCGCTCACTTGTGTGCTCAGAACATCAACCAGATCATTGGAACCCGTTTTGCTCACTATGCAAGATGTGACTCGATGGGACATCCTCTATCCATGCCAGCCCATCTGGAGTTGAAGCACCACGTGGACCACATGGACTTCATGCTACATGAGACACATAAGGAGTTGGACAATGCCCGTGATCACGCCAACCAGAGCAATGCTAAAGCTGTTGAAAGGAAGGAAACCATCGCCATCCTCGCCAAGGAACGCAAGTCACTTCGCAGCCAGCGCAACAAAAAGGATCGCATCATCGCTCGTCTTTGTCAGAAGATAGCCACCTTGGAGGAGGCAATCCACGACCAGGATATCCAGCTGGAGGAACAGCAGGAGGAGGAGGGTGAAGATATCCGTGGGTATATTCACTCTTACCTCGGTGTTGACAATGACTACCTAGAGGACGAAGCCATGGAGGACAACACTGATGAGGATGATGCTGACTTCATTAATGATGATTAGTCACACCTGAGCACTATCATAGGTGTGAGTTGTACCCGGTCCCACTGAATCGTAGCTTCACAGAATGGTTCTTAAAACCATCAGTTTCCTTGTTGTGGTGTGTGTTTGTATCTATGCTTGGAATGAATGAATGATCAAAGTTGAGTTGTTTGTATCTATGCTTCACAGAATGCCTCTCTTTAAACTAGCTCATTGATTAACAAGATGATCAAAGTTTCCTGATCATGGACATTGGATGTCGTTAATAACGAGGTCACAACATTGGGGAAATAATGTAATGAACATCCATCTGAAGTATAACATTCCGATCAATGTCACTGATTTTATATTGCTATAACATCATACGAAGTAATCCTAGTCCTTAGACCATGAGATCATGTTAATCACTAACACCAGAGAAGTATCTTGATAACATCAAACATCACACTGTAAAAGGGTGACTATAAAGATGGGTTCAGTGCTACGAAGGTGTTATGTAGAGGCTCATGGATCAAGAGTGGAATTGTCCATCCCGATGACGGATAGATATACTCTGGGCCCTCTCGGTGATATCACATTGATAATAGCTTGCAAGCAAGTGATGTGATCAATAGAATGTTATATCACGGGAACGAGAAAAGAGTGCATGTCGGTAATGAGATCAAACTAGGTATTTGGATACTGATGATTGAATCTCGGACATGTAATATATCATGAGACAAAGGGATTAAATTACTAGCGTTAAAGGTTCTCACGATCATAGAAGTCATCGTTGAATGTGTAGGAGTCAGAATGGATCTCTAGGTCCTGCTTTTGATTATTGATCTGAGAGGAGTCTCAATCATGTCTGCATTATTCGCAAACCATAGGGTGGTTCCCAAACACCATTTGGAGCATATATGTTTCAGACGAAAGAATTGCAAAGCGATGGAATCATTTCGATGGAAACCGAAATTGTTTCAGGTGAAATTGCAGAAACTGGTTCTGCATGTGATATTGAAATGTTGCAAAGGGTTTTATGTGGATATTTGTTAATTAAAGTAATTAACAAAATTCTGAATAAAATAAATAAAAGAGTTTTATTAAATGAGAGTTTCATTAAATTTGGTGGAAATTTAATGCATGTGAGTGGAATTTTGAGTGGAGGCTAGATTTATATGAGTGGAGCTTCACCACATGAATGAGGGAAGAGGTGGGGGCACCTCCCCATGGCGTCGGCCATGGGAGGGGGCTGCCCCTCTCTCCCTATAAAAGCCCCCCTCTCCTCCTCACAAAGCACACCTCCTCGTGAAGGATCTCTCTCCCCCTCTAGATATATTCCCCATGGTCTCGGATTAGCGAGATACATGTTCCCGGTGCCTTTTCGTCTGGAAGGAGTTGCTGCTTCCGCTGATTCACTGGAGCGAGGAGGTGGAGGTTGTTTGGTGGCCAAAACGTGTGTGCGAGAACGGATGCGCTGCTGATTTGCGGTGCTAGGACTTCCACACGATCTTGAGATCGGCAAGCATTCGACTACATCATCCACGAGTTCCAACTCATTAACAAAGCTTTGTTGTCTTCGAGGGTAAGTTCTCCATGAATGTATATCCACCCCTTGCTTGTATCTAGTAGATAGATCTTGGCATATAGTTCCCATTGTAGGATTTTTTTTGTTTTCTATACTGTGAACCCAACAATATGCAACCCAAAATGCCCAAGACTCATCTAGATAATTGTGACAATGCTAGGTTTCAAAAGAAAAGCAAGACAATCTGCTGCACTTGATCTAAACAAGTAACAATATATCACTATTAGTTCAACAAAATACTTTGGTAATAGCAATGACAGAACAAAGGCAAAGCAAGACCATCTCCTGCCCTTGACCTAAACAAGTACTACCAGTATATAGTAGTACAAAATACTACTTAGTACAAGAACTAGTACTATACTAGTACTACTGTGCATCCAAAATCCACCCCCCAACACACAGAGATCCCTAAGCGGGTTAAAAAAATATTGTGTCAATTGGGGATTCTCCCCCACGATTGATGCATATTGAGTAATGCAGGCCGGTAATATGAGATGGTTCACTTCAGAACATAAAGGAATGTTTTTTCCTCCGGATGATGCCCGACACCCCCCAGCTCCTAGGCGTGGAGGAACTACAGACTGTACGGGCCCAAAACCCTAGCTCTATTATCGGGTAATAGGCAGTGATCAGCACATTGTATAAGGGCGACGAGCATGCGTCCGGCCTGATGCACACGACGGATCCGCTGATGTCGCCCGACTCGCGCATGTAGAATAGCAGAGCAAACACCGTACCATCGTCCCCTGATCCGATCTTCTCTACTCTCGATGAGCACGGTGTCAACAGCGGCTGAAAGATGTACCTGGAGTTTCTAAAGGAAGTAAGATTCAGCAGACTAAATTGCAGAATGCTAAATATTATAAGAAAAAAATGATAAAGTAAATATGAGTAACCTGACTGCGATAAAACATACGTAGTACTTCCTCCATTTCAAATATAAGATGTTTTAGCTTTTGTGAAACGAGTGTATCTAGACCCCTTTTAGTATGTGGGTTCACTCCGAACTACACACTAAAAAGAGTCTAGATAAACTCGTTTCACAAAAGCTAAAACATCTTTATATATTTTAAAATAGAGGGAGTAGATACGGAGTACAAGTGCAAGGCCATTGTTTCTAAGGAAAAGCTACTTGATCTAAGCAAGTAATGCTAGCTCCCAGTACAGAGAGCCATGTTTGAAAGGAAATGCTCGACCATTAGAGCATGATAAACTGACGATCAATGCTTGTGTGACCCCCATATGGAACCCAAAATGCTCAAGTCTCATCTAGATTGCGACAATGCCATGTTTCAAAATAAAAGCAAGACTATCTACTACCCTTGATTTAAACAAGTACAGTATATCAGTATCAGTTCCACAAAATGTTTTAGTAATAGCAACGACAGAACATTTGAGAGATTTAGTAGCTTTCCTACTTGAAATTTAATAACAGTACAGAGAGAATCGGTTCTTGTTCCAGCTCAAAAAATAGACTTGATCATTCGAGCAAGCAAAACTGACAATCAAGTGACAATGCCTGTGTGACCCCCCATATGCAACCCAAAATGCCCAAGACTCATCTAAATAATTGTGACAATGCTAACTTTCAAAAGAAAAGCAAGACAAACTGCTGCACTTGATATAAACAAGTAATATTACACCACTATTAGTTAAACAAAATATTTTAATAATAGCGACGACAGAATAAAGGCAAAGCAAGACCATCTCATGTCCTTTGGCCTAAACAAGTACTACCAGTACCGGTATATAGTAGTACAAAATAGTCCGAAGTACAAGAACTAGTGTTATACTAGTACTACTCTGCATCCAAAATCCAACCTCCAGTACACGTACGTCCGTGGTATGTAGTGAAAGTGGGATAAAAAATCTGAGGTAGTAGAATGGTCAATTTGGAATTCTCCCTCGCGATGTATGCATATTGCGTAATACAGGCCCTGGGTCTGAGAAGTTTGAAGGTACACCACCATGGAATGCTTTTCCTTCTGCATGATGCCAGGCACCGCCCTGCTCCCAGGAGTGAAGGAATTGCGCACTGCACCCTCCAAAACCCAGCCTCTGGTGACGGGTGATAGACGGTGAACTGCACATTGTACAATGGCGATGAGCACCCATCCGGCATGACCACGCAACGGATACGATGATGTCGCCCCACTCGAGCATGCCAAATAGCACAGCGAACACCGTACCATTGTCCCCAGATCCGATGTTCTCTAGTCTTGATGAGCGTGGTGCCGACAACGGCTGAGAGATGAACCCGGGATTTCTAAAGGAAGTAAGAATCAACGAACTAAATTGCAACATGCTAAATATACATATAAGAAGTTCTCAGGAGCCTGGGATCTAGGCACTTCCAAGAAAAAATACAGAGCCATGTTTCAAAGGAAATGCTAGATCATCTCCAGCATTTGATCTAAACAAACTTGAACGGCAGATCATCATCAGAATCATGATGGTCATATTTGCCATCTCCCACATTGTGGATGCAAAATGAGTAATCCAGTGTGAACCTATCATGTTTCTTAATCAGGAAATAAGATAATCTTCAGTAATCCTGACGGAGGCCGGCAACGCGCTGCTCTTTGGCTCGAAAAACAGGCTATCCTCGGTGAACACCTCTAGGTCCTCTCCAACCATTGAAGGTTTATAAAAGTGCAACTCCACCACGTACCGTGGAAACAAGCATGCCGCCGACCTGACGCACTGGACGGATACGGCGAGGCCATAGTCAAGCATGTCAAATCGCATGGCGAACAATGTACCATCATTCCTGGATACCACGGTCTCTACTCTCCATGAGCCAGGTGCCAGCAAAGGTTGAGAGATGTACCTATGTTCCTCGCTGTAGTGGAAAACTCTGCACTTCAATTGAGTGGGTTTTTTCGAGGTGAGCGAGGAGCGCTGTGGGCGGGGCGGCAAACTCGCAGGCAGGCTCAGTGCAGTTGCACGGGCCATGCGGGCACACCATCTTGTGGTTGAGGAAGTCGTGGAAGGCGACCAATGTCCCGCAGCCGACATTGGGGCATCTTCTACCTTTTCCGCCGACGACTTGGCGGCGCAACTCCTTAGAGCATGCGGCCAGCCGGACGGCGCTGGTAGTGTCCATACGCATAGCGACTTCTCCGAAGGCGTCATCGCTGACCTTTCTCTAGTTACCGTACCGAATGTTGTGCACTGAATCCGCCATTGCGTTCGGATGGACTAGGGGCAAGGGAGGATTCACATATGATTGTTGGGGTTTCTTGGAGGAGAGTGATGGAGGCCTGCAAGAACCGATGCAGCGGGCGAGAAATGGCTAGGAAAATTTAGAAAGTGCGATGCTCGAGAGAATCCAAAATGCGGCTAGCCAATGTTAGCGAATGGAGATCGCCGGAGATGGGGAAGATGGGAGGCTCTTTGAACGAGGGGTGTTAATTTTGCATGTTCCCTCATCGGTCTTCTGCAGTGGATCGAGGACGCCTGCTGGAGTTATAGCTACAGTGCTAGACTAGCAAGTTGTCACGTCCTGGCTTAGTATTGTACCGTCTCATCACGTCGACTGTGTTTCAGGAAAGGACGTAAACCCACATTTCTCCCCTCTATTCTAGATAGCGTGCACCGTAGAATCGCTTTTCTAGTACGCGAAGTATTTGAACCCACATGCCCAACTCTGATAATTAGGACTACTAAAAAACTATAATAATAGGTGAGGCTCAAAAAATAATTATAATTTTGAGCCACGTCCATAGAATATCCGTTGTATATTTGGTTCTTATACTTTGTATCATGTAGTAGTAATAAATCTATTAGCTACCTAATAGTACTCGCCATGCTCTAGAGAAATAATGAAGAACACTCTAGAATTATTGAGAAGTGTGTTTTGAGGTTTGTGCATAACTTTTATTATGCTAAAGACTATCAATGGTATCTTCTATATGCTAGAATGGATAGAATTAAGATCCAACGGTACTTTATGGATGTAGCTCTAAATTATAATTATTTTTGGGCTTCACCTATTATAATTTTATATAAAATAGTAAAAGGCACATGCAACACACGTATATATTGTATGAAATGTGATTAACAAACATTAAGTTGTTATAAACCAATAGTCTTGTTTGATAAAAATGCATACATTAAGTCTATTAATAATAACTATCTACACATATTGAGAATATAGCCTACCAAGCTATGCATTTGGGGGGGGGTGACATGATGGTTCTAGAATATGGTGGAGTTTGTTCTAGGTAGTACTCAACACGAATCCACCTGCTCTGAACCCTTAGATCTAACAGCCCAACGGTCAGGATTGGTACTATGGATCCAATTTAAAACTTCTCCTTTATAGTAGTAGATAAAAAATGATATAGCATATACTTCTACTATCTGATTCTCATGTGCAAGACATGTGCAACTTACTAAAAAGATATATAACACGAATATCTTTGAACATCGATCATCGGATATAGATTGACAGATTCCAACATTTCTAATTGTTGGATCTCTTACAAATTCAAGAAAGAATCTATCGCGCTTACTTGTAGTTCAAATTTGACCTACTTTCTTTAAATTAACAAAGTTATTTGAGTGCATGGGCATAGTTAGCTAATATATAGGGAAGCTTGAAATGTCCTAAGACTAGGAAATTGTAACAAAACTTTTCCGTGTTTTCTGAAAATCGGGTGGTGGCACTTTATTTTTTGACTGGGGTATGTCCTGAAGGAGAGAGATGCTTCAATAATTAACACAGCTAGTACATGTGTACATGCTACACCAAGGACCTTAAAAAAGTAAAAATTGCATCCAAGTCCATACATTTAACACAAAGGATCCTACAATCAAGCAATTAAAATTAGTAGTCGAGTCCTACTCCTCCATCACGGAGCTGAGCCATGATCTTCGTAGTACCACGTCAATCCTCAAGCCAGCTCGCCCAACTCTGGTAAATAGGACTACTAAAAACTATAATAATATGTAAAGCTCAAAAAATAATTATAATTTTGAGCCACGTCCATAGAAATATCTGTTGTATATTTGGTTCTTATACTTTGTATCATGTAGTAGTAGTCAACCTATTAGCTACCTAATAGTACTCGCCATGCTCTAGAGAAATAACGAAAAACATTATAGAATTATTGAGAAGTGTATTTTGAGGTTTGTGCATATCTTTTAGTGTGCTAAAGGCTATCAATAGTATATTCTAGATGCTAGAATGGATAGAATTAAGATCCAACGGTACTTTATGGATGTAGCTCGAAATTATAATTATTTTTGGGCTTCACCTATTATAATTTTATATAAACTAGTAAAAGGCACATGCCACACACGTATATACTGTATGAAATGTGATTAACAAACATTAAGTTGTTATAAACCAATAGTCTTGTTTGAGAAAAATGCATGCATTAAGTCTATTAATAATAACTATCTATACATATTGAGAATACAACCTACTATGCTATGAATTTGGGGGGGGTGACATGATGGTTCTAGAACATGGTGGAGTTTGCTCTAGGTAGTACTCAACACGAAGCCACCTGCTCTGAACCATTGGATCTAACAGCCCAACGGTCAGGATTGGTACTATGGATCCAATTCAAAACTGCTCCTTTATAGTAGTAGAGAAAAAATGATATGACATATACTTCTACTATATGATTTTCACGTGCAAGTCATATGTGCAACTTACTAATAAGATATATAACACGGATATCTTTGAACATCGATCATCGGATATAGATTGACAGTTTCCAACATTGCTAATTGTTGGATCTCTTGCAAATTTAAGAAAGAATCTATCGCGCTTACTTGTAGTTCAAATTTGACCTACTTTTTTTAAATTGACATAAAGTTATTTGAGTGCATGGGCGTAGTTAGCTAATATATAGGAAAGCTTGAAACATCCTAACACTAGGGAATTGTAACAAAACATGTCCACGTTTTCTGAAAATCGGGTGGTGGCACTTTATTTTTTGACTGGGGTATGTCCCAAAGGAGTAAGATGCTTCAATAAATAACACAGCTAGTGCATGTGTACATGTTACACCAAAGACCTTAAAAAAGTGAAAATTACATCCAAGTCCATATATTTAACACAAAGGAACCTACAAACAAGCAATTAAAATTAGTAGCATGGTGGTTGCCTTCCTTGCGAACCTGCTTGGAAACTAAGAAGAAAATAAAACACTTTGTGTTTTTGAAGGCATGGGGATTAGCTCAAAGTGATAAAAATATAATTTCCACTGAGTCGGTTCATCAACCTAAGCACCACGCTTAAGTCAACAAACTAGTTCTAGAAGATGCCTCTGCTATATTGTGATGAGGTGCAAGCGAAACAGGATACGAGACACGAGTGTGCAGCCCCTATGTGCTTATTAAAAGAGGTTTGAGTTGGAAGGTTTTACCAGACACTGATTGTCGAAGCGTTGAATTGAAGCAACCAAGTGGCTCATGCGAGTGTTTGCACGGTTAGCACTACCGTACACGTCCTCACACAAGGTTCAAGTCCCTGCGAAAATAACACACAAAATAAAATGCATCGGTTTGGTATACGAATATAGTTTATTTACCCCACCGATAAAAGGAAAGTAAAAAAGAAAACATGAACTTCTATAGAGAATTAAATTATTGGACATTTCTAAGATAGAATTGTATTGCTTACATATGCTCGGCTTCTCTAGATCATGGGAGAAGCTCCCAGGTGATGTTTCAAGGTTTTTAGAAGAAGAAAGAAAATAAAGAATAAAATTTTAAGCAATGGTTACCTTCCAGTTGGCGTTTGAGAGGTTTTCCCATCTATACGGGCGCAACTATACGGCCGGACCAAAAAGTTCCCGCCGTATAGTTGGTCGTCAAATCTTTTGTGTCCTCAAGATAAAAAAATTTAGACAGGCATTGATAACTATACGACCAAACTATAAAACCGGAATTTTTATTCCCGTCATATAGTTGGTCGTCAAACCATTAGTACCCTAGAGAGAAATTTGACGAAGGCATCGATATCTATATGGCCAGAATTTTTATTCCCGCCGTATAGTTGGTCGTTAAATCTTCTATGGCCATAAAAGAGAATTTGTTAATGGCAAAGATATCTATATGGCCAAACTATATGGCCGGAATTTTTATTCCCATCGTATAGTTGGTCGTTAAACCTTCAGTAGTCATCAAAAAAATTCTATTTCTTCAAGAATTCTTTCTTACCCTGAAACTTAGTGAAACACCTTGACAGTAAAATAACAACTTTAATTTTTGACCAACAACAATATGTATAAAACGTGATTTAAGTACAACCGAGTTATGCAACACATAGTAACAATGAATTCTACCTTTTGAAAACTACAACAAGATAACTCTCATAGCAAATCATGCAAAGAATAAAAATACCAATGCAACATGAATGCAACTAGACTCAAGACACAAAACTAAGAAAGACGCCTAATGACTTCCGGGTTGCCTCCTGGAAAGCGCTTTCTTATAACCAAGTAGTTAGGCTTTTATACTCCACATTTATTCAGCAATGGAAACAGCTATAGGAGTAGTTTTGCTTACCTCCAACGAGTATCTGTGGGATTTATATCATCGTTTGCTCTAAGACGTACCCGCTTGCGGTGCATCGGTATCTTGTAAGTGTTCTCGTTGCCACGTGAGGATGGATGCACCAAGTGCGGTAAATATGTATTCTTTCCTTCCTGCATAGAGGGTGTTAAGGATTTATTATCAAACTTTGAATTTTTACCTTGATTACTATTTTAAGGATGCAGCTCATAATGTCCTTTTGAAGGGAATATGCCCGAGAGGCAATAATAAAGTGGTTATTATCTTATTCCATGTTTATGATAAATGTTTATTTTACATGCTAGAATTGTATTGATCGGAAACATCAATACATGTGTGTTTAATAAACAAAAAGGGTTCCTAGTTATGCCTCTCTTATAGACTAGCTTGTTGATTAACAAGATGATCAAGGTTTCCTGATAATGGACATTGGATGTTGTTAATAACAAGGTCACACCATTGGTGGAATGATGTGATGAACATTCATCCGAAGTATAGCATTACGATCAAAGTCATTATGTTTATATTGCTATAACATCGTACGAAGAAATCTTTATCCTTAGACCATGAGATCATGTTAATTGCTAACACCGGAAGAGTATCTTGATAACATCAAACGTCACACAGTAACAGGGTGACTATAAAGATGGGTTCAGTGCTACGAAGGTGTTATGTTGAGGCTCATGGATCAAGAGTGGAATTTGTCAATACCGATGACGGATAGATATACTCTGGGCCCTCTCGGTGATATCACATTGAAATAGCTTGCAAGCAAGTGATGTGATCACTAGAATGTAATATCACGGGAACAGGAAAAGAGTGCATGTCGGTAACGAGATCAAACTAGGTATGGAGATACCGATGATCGAATCTCGGACATGTAATATATCGCAGGACAAAGGGAATTAGTTACTAGCGTTAAAGGTTCTCACGATCACAGAAGTCATCGTTGAATGTGTAGGAGTCAGTATGGATCTCCAGGTCCCGCTGCTGATTATTGATCGGAGAGGGGTCTCGATCATGTCTGCATTATTCGCGAACCGTAGGGTGACACACTTAAGGGATACCGACACCATTTGGAGCAAATATGTTTCAGATAAATATTTAAGAAAGCGCTGGAATTATTTCAATAGACACCGAAACTTTTTCGGGTGAAATTGCTGAAATTGGTTCTGCATGTAATATTGAAATGTTGCAGGGGGGTTTTATGTGAATATTTGTTAATTAAAGTAATTAACAAAATTCTGAATAAAAATAATAAAAGAGTTTTATTAAATGAGAGAGCATTAAATTTGGAGAAATTTAATGCATTTAAAGTGGAGACTTTAAAAGAGAATGTGAAGGGGCAAATTTATGTGGAGGGAGTTACCACCACATGAATGGAGGAGGTGAAGAGTCACCTCCTCCATGCGCCGGCCATGAAGGAGGGGCACCCCCCTCCTCCTATAAAAGGCCACCCCCTCCTCACTTCTCACACACACCTCCTTGTGAAGGATCTCTCTCCCCCTCTAGTATTATTCCCCCATGGTCTTGGATTAGCGAGATACATGTTCCCGGTGGCTTTATCTAGAAAGGAGTTGCTGCTTCCGCTGCTTTGCTGGAGCGAGGGACGGAGGTTGTCGGGGTACCGAACGTGTGTGCGATCACGGATGCATCGCTGCTTTGCGGTGCTGGACTTGGTGGTGCCGGAGCTGGATCTGATGGACGTGCTAGAGCCGGACCTGTTGGACTTCCTCACGATCTTGAGATCGGCAAGTGGACGACTACATCAACCACGAGTTCCTACTCGTTAACAAAGCTCGTTGTCTACGAGGGTAAGTTCTCGTTGGATGTATGTCTACCCGTTGCTTTGTACCTAATAGATAGATCTTGGCGTGTAGTTCACACCGCAGGAAAAATTTTGTTTTCTATGTTGCGGACCCAACAGTGGTATCAGAGCCTGATCTATGCGTAGGTGCTTTGCACGGGTAGTACACATATGTTGATATGTGGGTGATGATGATCATGTTATTGCATCTTCTATGTATTTTGGATATTAGTGGCATAGTGGGATGAAGCGGCCCGTACCAACCTTACATGTCATCGTACATGAGACCAGTTCCATGATTGACATGCAACTAATTTTGCATAAGTGGTTGGCGGGTGTCTGTCTCTCCTACTATAGTCAATATCTGATTTACAACGAGTTGCTACTAATTTGGTTATCCTCGTTGTGGTTCATGTTCGTAGGTAAGAACGGTTCTATCTCCGAAAGCCCTAAGCCACGTAAAACTTGCAATTGATAAATTAGAGGCGTCTAGTTTAGATCGTTGCTGGGCTAGTGTCTTGATATGGTATTGTTGTAAGTAGATGTATGACAGATACTCTTACAACACATTCAACGTGTAAGTTCCATAGACCTTGGCCTTATACACAAAGGAATGATAGAGATCATACCACGATGCAAATGATAGAGATCAAATGCATGGACCATATCATCTCACTTTACACATTAGATGTTAGCATCTTATACTGCTAGTTTGGCGCTTTCTGTAGCATTGTAAGATGATCCCTCATTTAAATATCAAGATAAAATGTGTTCTTCCTTAAGTATGCACCGTTTTATGGATCGTGTTTCGAGACATCACGTGATGATCGGGTGTACTCGAATCTACACTTTCATACAAACAGGTGTAAGACAGTTTTACACACGCGAGTACTAAGGTTCTTACTTGGCAATCCTAGCATGTACAGACATTGCCTCGGAACACGGACCGAAAGGTTAAGCATGAGTCATATAGTTGATATGATGCCCATATAGATGCTCGCCTTTGAAACTACATCAACTCACGTGATGATCGGACTTGGTGTAATGGATTTGGTTCATGTAATCACCAAAAAGACACGAGGGATGTCGTTTTTGAGTGGGAGTTCATTTCTAATTTGGATTAGTCGAACCAAATTTGTCATAAATTAAATCAAAGTGAATTTGCATAGTTTGTTGTAGTCATTGGCATTCGTTTTCTACCTTAGGCTTAGTTTTTATTTGAGATAATAGAACTATAGAATTCTGGATATTTACTTTACGAACTGGTATCGTATTGTTTTGAATGTCAATTTAAAGTTTATAAGTCATATTGCAAACTTTCAGCAAACTCTATTTACTCCATGAAGTTTAATAAGTAGTATTAAATCAAGAGTAAGAATTCCAATGTTAGTATCTAAAGTATCATGTTTGCCTCCATGATTATTGATATTCAAAAAGTTGTTTTAATATCAAGATTATATTGGAGCTGAAAATTGTTTCAGAAACCATCATGTGTGAAAGATATTGTGATATCTGAAACAATGTTTTTGGTTGCATTATGATAGAGTATAATTTAGCAAAATACATGTTCTCATATTGTATGAGAATTTGCGAAGGATGGAGATGCTAGGCATCCGAATCTACCAAAAAGGTTTTGGGAACTGATATTATACTCGCGATTCTTCCTTATAGGCTATAGTAGCTTGATCATGAAAGTTGTCATGATAAGGATGAATAGAAGATGTAAGTAAAATGTTTACTACACTAATAGATTACTAAAGAATGGATTTTTGAAAGAACACCAAACATTTGATGATGGTGATCCACTTCAAAGTGCAAGTACAAAGGTATTAGTATTTGACTATATACGCTTTGTACCACGTGTCATGTTGATGACACCACTATTGATGTTGATAGATTCTTTTAAAAGAAAAGGAATTGCTGAAAGAGAATCTATAAAATATTTGGCAGAAAATAAAAGGTTGGAGATGTCCAACTTAGGTATATAGAAGATATACATGTTATGGCTATATTCCTTGCTTGTTAAACAATGTGGTTCTTAGGTATTGGATACCGGTATTGGATACCGAATTGGTTGGTATGAAGTGTCATACAGGACAACGCAATTCATGAACTACAATGGCCTAAGTAACTACCAAGAGAATGAGTGATGATGTTCATCGAAAACAAATAAAGTGTTATTGTGTTTTTCGTTGTCATCAAACCAAGCCTTCAAGATTTGTTTAAATAATTGTTATTTTGTTCCGGTATTACGAGAACAATGGTTGTTCAAATAAATTACCGTATTCCATAAAGGATGGATGAACTTTTACAAGTCTAGTGGGAGAAATCACATCCATAAACATTATTGCAAAATGTCGCAAGACAAATGATTAAAAGATCACTTATGAAGTGACATCGCTGTTTTAAATTACATTGGAAATAAAACATGAAGAAACTCCATGTTGATGGATTTTTGGAGTCTTTTGATTTTGATCAATTGACGCATGCGAGACTTTCCTCGAGATAATTGAAACTCCGTCCATAGGCCAGAGAGGAACGGATGACTAGCTTATTGGAAATTGTGCATGCTAATGTGCATAGTCCATTATGTGTAGCCATATGCGATGGATCTTTTTGCTTCATATGCTTTCTTCAAAAATTTGAGTGAATATATCTGTATATTTACTTAAGAAGGAAGAAGTATGAAACATTTGAAAGTTGTTCAAAGACTTTCAAGATGAAGTGGAAAATCATTGTAACAAGAAAATAAAAGAGTTTATGATTTGATCATAAAGGAAGATATTTGATTTACAGGTTTAGCAAAACACCTAAGATTTGAGGAATTGTTCCATGATTTGTGTTTTCCCGATAAACCATAGGAGTATGGCATATTCGAGAGATGAAATCAAACCATGTTTGACATGGCAAGATCAAAGGTGTCATTTATAAAACTGCCATTATGTTTTAAAGATTGAAGCTTTAGAGACTACTGCTTTTACACTGAAAAGAGCACCATCGTGATCCATTGAAATGACACCATATGAGTTATGGTTTGGGATAAAACCCGAATTGTCTTTTCTTAAATTTTGGTATGCTATGCATAAGTAAAATGTTTACAACCAAAGTCGGATAAGCACGTCTTTGTAGGTTATCCCAAAGAATTTGTTGGGAATTTCTCCATAACACCAAGGACAAAAGAGTTTGTCGCTTGGAACGTCAAGTTCCTTGAGAAGGAACTTTTCGTGAAAAGTTAAGTGGGAGGACAATATAACTTTGATAAGGTTGTTGAACCTTAGCTATATGTGCTAAGTAGCGCAGCACCGGAAAGTGTCCCGGTGGCGGCCACAATGCTCATGGCTCTCGTGATTACAAAAGGTGTGATATCGGAGATTAGAGTTCCTATAGAACCGTGTGGGTCGGTAAGAATCAAATAGTAAGATTTGATAAGCAAGTCGTTATTGTTTTGACAATGATGAACCGACTACATGCAAAGAAGCGATGATGGGCCCTGACTCCATAAAATGACTAGAAGTCATAGAATCCATGATAGTATCCATACACGAGAAATCAAGTTTCTGAACTTGGAAGACCCTCCGGAAAGGTGTGAAGCCTATCGGTCGTGTTTGGATCTATAAAGAAATAAGACATGGATGTTTAACATCTATGAAATAGTCGACATGTCGGAAAGAAGTTTACGACAATGTTCAAGGAGTTGACTATGACAAGATTTGATCTTTCATAGCGATATATAGTCTTGACGGATTAATGTAGCAACCACTACATATAATTTTGTATATAGTAGTTGAATAAACAAAACAAGGTTCTTCTAATAGAACGGTAACCTAGGACATGCACATGACATGGTCCGAAGGGTTTTGTTAATTCAAAGGGTGCTAAAAGGGCATGTAAACTTTAATAGTTGAAGTAAGCATAGCGGAGTTGGAATCTTCACCATGATGAAACTATTAAAAGAGTTTAAATTCATCGGAGATGATGAAGATGCTTGCATTTGCAAGAAATTAAGTGGGAGCGCTGAGACATATTTCTAATAATTATGTAGAGCACATATTGTTGATTGGAAATGATGTATCTTGAATTGACACAAGTTAAGGATTTCATTAAAATAAGATTTTGATGAAAGACTTGGGCAAACCCAGAATATTAGGCATCAATATCTATATGGATAGATTAAGGCGCTAATATGGTTGTGCCAGACATACATATATAAGATATTGAAAGGGTTCAATATGAGATATTGAAAGGGTTCAATATGGAAACAACAAGAAAGGTTCTTGCTGCATGGAAAGGATTGTATCAAGATTCAAGTGTTTCAACACTTGGTGAGTAAAATCACATGAAAATTTTGATCGATTATACCATGATATGTATATATCCAGAATGTCCTATGCTCTAAATGTTATGATCATATACCAGAATGATTCATAAGATGATCATTGGACAATAGTAAAGATATTCTTATGAGCTTTAGAAGAACTAAGAATATATCATGTATAAGTGACAAATAGTTAAAGGTAGTTCATTGTAAAGTGTTACATTGATACTAGTTTTGTCACAAGATACAAATTAAATTTATCTCAATTTAGACTATGGATGGCACAATATAATGGAAAGGATGTTCCATGATGGATTTGGATGAGTTCCAAAGTTGAGATATTGTGACGGATACTACAACAAAAGGCCAAGTATATGACTGCTATAGTAGCAGCATAGGAGGGCATTTGTGTTAAGTAGTTTGTTATCAAACTAGGTGTGGTTCAAAGTGGGCTAATACTATGAAGATATATTGTGTGACAATAATATCAACATATTTTAACCCGAACAAACTAAAGGTCTCACCAGAGGACCAAATTTATACAATGCCATCTCATTTGAGAATGAGTGATGCGTAGAGACGCAAAGACATGCAAATACACATGGACCTGAAACTGTCAGATCCGGAGATTATGTTAACCACTAGCAATTGCGTATATGCAACACCAGAAAGCCATAGGTGTTCAATACGCAAAGTTTTTTCAAACTAGATTATTGACTCTAGTGCAAGTGGGAGACGGAAGGGAATATGCCCGAGAGGCAATAATAAAGTGGTTATTATCTTATTCCATGTTTATGATAAATGTTTATTTTATATGCTAGAATTGTATTGATCGGAAACATCAATACATGTGTGTTTAATAAACAAAAAGGGTTCCTAGTTATGCCTCTCTTATAGACTAGCTTGTTGATTAACAAGATGATCAAGGTTTCCTGATCATGGACATTGGATGTTGTTAATAACAAGGTCACACCATTGGTGGAATAATGTGATGAACATTCATTCGAAGTATAGCATTATGATCAAAGTCATTATGTTTATATTGCTATAACATCATATGAAGTAATCTTTATCCTTAGACCATGAGATCATGTTAATTGCTAACACCGAAAGAGTATCTTGATAACATCAAACGTCACACCGTAACAGGGTGACTATAAAGATGGGTTCAGTGCTACGAAGGTGTTATGTTGAGGCTCATGGATCAAGAGTGGAATTTGTCAATCCCGATGACGGATAGATATACTCTGGGCCCTCTCGGTGATATCACATTGAAATAGCTTGCAAGCAAGTGATGTGATCACTAGAATGTTATATCACGGGAACGAGAAAAGAGTGCATGTCGGTAACGAGATCAAACTAGGTATGGAGATACCGATGATCGAATCTCGGACATGTAATATATCGCAGGACAAAGGGATTTAGTTACTAGCGTTAAAGGTTCTCATGATCACAGAAGTCATCGTTGAATGTGTAGGAGTCAGTATGGATCTCCAGGTCCCGCTGCTGATTATTGATCGGAGAGGGGTCTCGATCATGTCTGCATTATTCGCGAACCGTAGGGTGACACACTTAAGGGATACCGACACCATTTGGAGCAAATATGTTTCAGGTAAAGATTTAAGAAAGCGCTGGAATTATTTCAATAGACACCGAAACTGTTTCGGGTGAAATTGCTGAAATTGGTTCTGCATGTAATATTGAAATGTTGCAGGGGTTTTATGTGAATGTTTGTTAATTAAAGTAATTAACAAAATTCTGAATAAAAATAATAAAAGAGTTTTATTAAATGAGAGAGCATTAAATTTGGAGAAATTTAATGCATTTAAAGTGGAGACTTTAAAAGAGAATGTGAACGGGCAAATTTATGTGGAGGGAGTTACCGCCACATGAATGGAGGAGGTGAAGAGTCACCTCCTCCATGCGTCGGCCATGAAGGAGGGGCACCCCCTCCTCCTATAAAAGGCCACCCCCTCCTCACTTCTCACACACACCTCCTTGTGAAGGATCTCTCTCCCCCTCTAGTATTATTCCCCCATGGTCTCAGATTAGCGAGATACATGTTCCCGATGGCTTTATCTGGAAAGGAGTTGTTGCTTCCGCTGCTTTGCTGGAGCGAGGGACGGAGGTTGTCGGAGTACCGAACGTGTGTGCGATCACGGATGCACCGCTGCTTTGCGGTGTTGGACTTGGTGGTGCCGGAGCTGGATCTAATGGACGTGTTGGAGCCGGGCCTGCTGGACTTCCTCACGATCTTGAGATCGGCAAGTGTACGACTACATCAACCACGAGTTCCTACTTGTTAACAAAGTTCATTGTCTACGAGGGTAAGTTCTCGTTGGATGTA
Organism: Avena sativa; assembly: GCA_916181665.1. Lineage (NCBI taxonomy): Eukaryota > Viridiplantae > Streptophyta > Magnoliopsida > Poales > Poaceae > Avena > Avena sativa. Next base: position 372,063,319 of record OV702290.1, read on the forward strand.
TGTCCACCCGTTGCTTTGTACCTAATAGATAGATCTTGGTGTGTAGTTCACACCGTAGGAAAATTTTGTTTTCTATGCTGCGGACCCAACACCTTTTGGATCTAGTAGCTTGGTCTTTGCCACCGGACTTTCCTGCACCTCATTAGTAAAACAGAAGTCATAGCAAACAGATATGAGAGGCACACATGGTTTCGTCTTTGGCTCATCATAATTGATTTCCCCGAAAAGAGTATTTAAACAAATACTACTAGAATCATCAAAAACTTCAATCAAGGAAATTATCAGGGATTCTAGAATAATTTAAGTCCTCATCATCACTAAAGTCAGAAGAATAATAAATATCAGGAATAGGTGGGGGATCAGGTTTGAGAGCGACTTTCAATTTATTCCATTCCTTGATTTCTTTTTCTTCTTTCTTCTTGATGTGTCCCCAATACTCTTCATGAAGCTATTTCACTTCATCTGTAGATGTCAGATGTGTGGGATATTCAACACGAGGCTTCTTATTTTTATTTTTCCTGGTTTTAGGCTTCATGGATTTACCTTTCTTTCCTACTTCAATGATGCAACAAGTGGAAGATATGAGAGTAACAATAGAGGGTTGTTCTTCATCGTTAGTAGCAGCAATTCTAATATGATTAAAATAATCATCTATGAAAGGCATTGCTTTAGAAAGAACATCTCTAACTAAGGTATCATCATAAGGAATTTTTCCTCTTCCATTTTCATCTTTATGAAACTCATTGACCAAGTTCTCTAGATCAGTAGGGAGAGGTTTTTCTTCATGCACAATTTCACATTGCCATTAATGAAAATTATTATGTATATCTTTTAAGAGTTGTCAAGCTTCTTTCAAAGTTTTTCCAAGGAATGCACCATCACACATCATATGTAGCTTATCCTTAGAAGAGTGAGTTCAGCCTCCATAAAAGTGATTCAACAATAACCAATCAGGTAAATTATGATGTGGACAATCATGCATCAATTTTGAGAACCTACTATAAGCTTGTATTAAATCCTCATTGTTGCTATGCTTGAAATTCAGGATATGAAGCCTACGCTCATAAGTTTTCTTTTGTGAGAAATACTTACCGAGAAAAGCTTCGGAGATACCTTTCCATGAATTGAAGTGTCCCGTGGGATGCAATTTTAGCCAATCTTTAGCTTTTCCTTTCAGTGAGAACCGGAACAGATATAACTTCAGCTTATCATTTGTCCATGCATTTGCCTTCACCGTAAAACACAATGAAGTAAATTTGTCAATATGCTCATATGGATCATTGTCCGGATCTCCTACAAAAGTTATTTCCATGATCATATTTATCCACATAGGATGAATCTCATATCCATCCACATCAATAGCAGGCTGAACAATAAGAGCATGTAAATGATCAACACTCGGAGCACCATACTTCGCAAGACTTTTACTTTCCATAGTTCCTATGTTTTTGAATTTCCTATAACTAAAATAAATAACAAGACTACTAACAAAAGGTAAACTATTTTTTTCTTTTCAAATAATCAAAAGCAGTAAGATATATAGCAACAAACGGAAATAAACTATATGCGAGTAGGAAGGTAATAACCGGGCGCTTAGCTCCCCGGCAACGGCGCTAATTTGATGACTGGATTCATGCATCAACAACATGGTTATTGCAGTACTTGTAGCAGCAAATATTTTAGATTTTGTCCCGATGGAAGATCGACGAACGGAAACAACACGGCCCCGTAGCCACGTTATCAATGCGGCCATGTTTCGCACCCAAACCGTAGATTGGAAATATCCTGTTCTATAAGTTACTAGAACAGCGATAATTAAGAGAGGTTTAAAATATCTAATAACAAAGAACTTTTAACAAGAACAAAATAAACTAAGATAGAAAGTAAATAGGAATATGAAATGAATTAAAGAGATTCTAGTTGTAGGATTGAATGGAATGAGAGAGGGCTTCTAGGTTTTGGTCTCACTAGTGCTAGATGGGAAAATATATGTGTGATCTATAAGAGATTTCTCAGACAAATAAATGTTCCCATTTGATTACCGGGCTGTCACTCTGTGTGCACTATGCATGATTCTCGCGCGTCACCGCAAGTCAAAAGGCACTTCTGGACCAAAGGATCACATAAACTCGTCTTAGATCACAATAAATTCTAACTTAGCGCACTAGATCATACCTCAACCTAAAATTGAATCAATCACTCACACATGGATGAGCAGCAAAATGTATATAAATATACAGTGATGTCACAACCATGTTCAATCTTACAATTACCAAACACAAGAGAGAGATAGAGTGAGGGAGATGGAGATGATGTTGGAGATAGAGATCGATGCGTGGTGGTGGTGATGTCTTCCTTCTCCTCCTCTTCTTATTACTTGGATGCCTTGATGGTGATGGTGTTGAGGAAGATCTAGATCTCAGAGGTGTGGTTGAGGTAGAGCTCCGCCACCATGGAGATCGTATGGGTGGCGGTGGCAGGGCTCCGCCCCTAAAGTGCTATCGTATCTTGGCTCTCTCTTGGGTCCTTCCTCCTTTATATATGACTTAGGGAAGGTTCTGGAGCTTCTCTGGGGTGAAATCCCATCGTTTGCGACCTTTTTACCAACTATACGGGCAAACTATATGGCGGGAACTTTTAGTTCTGGCTGTATAGTTAGTCGTTGAACGTGGAGATCCTTTAGTATTTTGGTCGACATTTCTTATACAAACTCCGTTTTGGGTGTTCTTGGGCTCGTTGAGTTCGTCTCGTCAAGGGCTATAACCCCATGGTCTTGGATATTTATTTTGAGAAGTTGGAAAATTCACTTTTCCAACCTCTCAAATGGCTAAGTATGGTCCTGTAGCTCCGCCATACTATGTTATCTTTGTTCCTTTCTATCTATAATCTTCACCAACACCTACACACATGTCATAGACAAGGAAAATGATAAAATTCTACCTAAACTACTAAATGTGCAAAGCTCATATGAAAGTAAATGAGAACTAAAATTCATGCATATAAGGCATAGCTATAGCTGAAAGAAACATGATATGAGAGATAAATGACACATTTTATATGGCTAAAAGAGGTGGTATTTCACAGCCATCAGTATACATCTCAAAATGTGCTAACTATATGTGACTTCGACATGCATTAACAGAATTTGCAGAAACATTTTCCATTACCTCCTAAAGGTACAGACTACTATTTATGTTTGTTAACATGTTATATATGGTGTTTGTATTATTTTCTTGGGGCTAACTTGGTTATTTGTTTCAGACAAATACTATCTTGTGGATTCCGGTTATCCAAACCGAACATGATACCTTGCTCCTTTCAAGGGGAGTTACCATCTACCGGAATTCAGTCTTCGTCGTCAACATGCACCTCAAGGGAAGTTTGAGATATTTAATTTTCTACATTCTTCCCTTCGCAATGTCATAGAGCGTGCATTCGGGGTCTTGAAGCAAAAGTGACGTATATTGAAGGCTATGCCAAATTTCCCACTCCGTACACAAAAACATATCATTATTGCTTGCATGGCATTCCACAATTTCATTCGTGATAGCAAACTTATAGATGAAGAGTTTGATAAGTGTGATGAAGGTGAAGAATATATGCCCGAAGCGGCACAAGAAACAACACAACCACAAGGGGATGAAGTTCTGGAGGAGGAGAACGAGGTTACCATGAACACCATTCGTGATAGGATCGCGGATGCTTTGTTAGTTGCACGGGCGACCTAGATAGTTATGTGGAATGTCTTTTGTGTAATTCATGTCTTTTGCCGTTATGACATAACTTGCTAAACTATATATGTAAAATATTAACAAGAAAAATATTTCGTTCTGAAATGGCAATTTGCATGTATGTGAGTGTACAAGTCATTTATTTGCGATCAATAAACATATAAATAATCACCACGGTCTCACGGGAATTACAAACATTTCCTAATGAATCCACAGTTGGCAGTTGTCACAACCAAACAACTTCCAGCTTTTACACAGTTGTCAGCTCACAACAGCTTTTCCACAGCAGATTCTCTGCAGTTGATTTTCAGGAATCTACAACTCAACCAAACACAAACTTAAGGCTATTGGCCCTCCTAGCACGAAGGACATGTCAGTCATTGGGGGAGAGAGAAGCGCCATTTCGAAAGAAAATAAAAAATTGTCGTTATGTCGATCCGTCGCTGCAGATTCATCCTATGGCCGTGAGCGATAGCAGGAGCTCTGGGCGTCATCCATCCATTCCATGGTGATCCGTGAACTGCCCTGCAAATTCACACCGAGTGCCCCAGAGCATCTCAATGCGCAGCTCAAAGCGGCAGCATCTTCCCGTACACGAGACTCCACGCACATTGCCAGGCAAGAGGCAGTGGTTGGAGATTGCCTGAGCAAGATGCTACTGGCAGAGATGACGCCGGATGGCTGCGCGGGCACTCACTGACTGTGACATTCTTTCTGCCAAGGGGCCTAGCGGACCTAATTCGGTATCAAACGAGTTAATTAGGCTATTTGGGTTATGTGCAAATAATTACCACAAAAGTTGATGTTTTGCGCAAAAAAAATGTGTGGTTGTGGTTTTGTGAAAAAACTACTCAACAAGTGGTGCAAAGTGCTAAAACCTCTCCAATTAGCGCTTTGTGCGTTTTTCTCTTTCTGAGTAAACTGGATAGGCGGCCCTAGTTCTTTCGTCTGACCTGTACTTTGGTCCTTATTTTTTAAAATTGTATGTCTAGCTTCTAAATTTTTGATAAGTGATTTGGGTTTTATTTTTGTCTGATTGTTTTGACCGATCTATGTCGCGTTTTGACCGCTACCACATCGATAGTATATTTATAAAAAAGCCCCTAGATTATATTTGTCCCACGTAGTACATAGCCACTCTTCTACTTGACCCCATCCTCGTCTTCCTCACCGCGGCCACCACTCCACCCACCACCACCACACTGCCACACCGCTCTCGCCAATGGCGGACTGCTCGACTCGCCACATTATGTAGTCATCTTTTGTTTCTACATTTTGTAGTAGTCATATGTTGCAATGCTATGTAACAGATGTGTTGGAATTCTTAATCAATAATTTTCTCTCTAGAGATGTAATTAACAGTTCTTTTATATAAATATAAGAGTTCTAAAAATAAAGTACCTACAATGTTTGATTTTTTTTATGTTATACATTTACACATTTAAATTATACTATATGTCTCTATAAGGTGGACGCGTATTCTATGTCCCATTTTTCCGTCATCACCAGCCTCAATCTCGGTCATCGTGCCCCAGCGGCGACACAGGCGAGGCCTAGGCTCACAGTGACGCGGGCGAGGACCGGGCATGCAGTGGCTCTGGCAAGGCCGAGGTTCCGCATGCATGCAGTTCACCGTCGATGGATGTGTTTGAGTGCTTTTTTTTGTGTGTGTATGGTCCCAGGTGTAAAAAGATGTACCCCGTTATAAATTTTTATTTTTTTATCTCAATTGTGTTTTAACTAGACAAAAGATGGGCAAGCTGTTAGAGTAAATCATATTTTTCTTACCTAAATATTTTTTTTACCCATATATAGGTAAGTTGTTGGAGTTGATCTAACAATAATATTAGGCTCATGTCCAAGAAAAGAAAAAGTGCCTATACTAGGCTCCACCGGTCAAAGAAAATAATATTGTTTATTACCCTGAACTCACCGAGAATACGATTCCTTACCATTTCCTAAGGGTGTAGGGGGTCAAACCTACACTAGACGAGGTGTCTAGTATTGGACTCAGGTCAATGAATTTTTTTAGCTACACCTAGTCTGGCGTTTAGACCTACGTCTGTGAGTTTTTAGACCCTCATTTTGCCCAATTGCTGCACACTCTGGACATTATTTTCTTTTTAAAAGTTCAAATTTAAAAAAATTAAAAATCCAAAAAAAACAGGACGCTGGTAATGATTTATAATACGCGAGTGCAATAAATCATGCGAAAAACTTTGTATTCTGACCTCAGCAAAAAGGAAAAAAATTCAAATCTAGACATGACAGTGCAATTTTGTATGGGCCTTCGTTTTCTCAAAATTTATCATATTTGCTTTTTTTAATGTGACCAAAATACGAAGTATTCTCCTGTAGTCACTGTTTTGACATAGTACTCGATCCACTAGCAATATGGTAGTACTATTCAAAATATATACAAGTAAAGTAATTGATATATAGCGTATGGGTACACTAAATGTTTGTACGGCCACATGTCATCAATTTCTACGTACATACTACATGTAGGAACGTATGAGTACTTTTTGAGGAGTTAATGGCCTAGAATTTGGCTACACGCAACCCTGTTGTGGTAGTGTGGATGTAACCATAATTACGAGCGTCCCATGTACGCTTGCAGGACCAAGATGTGCATGCATGGCCGATGGTCCTTCCCGGCCTGTCAGCATGCATACATGAATCCATGACAAATTAAATCTACCTATAGATCGCGATCCAACATTCATGGTGTCACCGTGTTACCAGACCTTTCTACTGAGCTGAGCTGAGCTCCCCACCAAAAGAAGACCAGACCATGAGACCAGAGGAAAATAATTAACTTCCACGCTGCGGGACTCGCGTACATAAAATAGGTTACTAAAGTACTCTCGTGATCCGATCCGATCAATTTCTATGCAAGTTATGTTTAATTCCAACTGAGGGCCTACATCAAAATGAAAGTCGAGTATAACATGCTTTAAGTAGCACAATTAGTTGCGGTGACCACTAACTCACACGAATAGAGGGAGTAGTAGTTTAATGATTTGAAAGGTCTATACACGACGTGAGTTTGTCTAGATTCAGATGTATCTAGACATGTTTAGTATATAGGTACATGCGAATCTAGATAAACTTAAGTCATTTATTTTGGGACGGATGGAATACTACTACTGTCGATGAGTACCCAGTTCATGGAGGGCCAGATCACCACCATATACTGTATATAGCTAGTGGTAGTGGCTACTGGCTAGCTATTGCTATATCCATGATTGAAACAGGAGAGAATAAAAACACATGCGTAATGAGAGAAATACTCGATGCCAACCATGTTGCGTCACGTCTAAAACATATCTCTCCTCATGATGCTGCAATCCATAGTCGGTGCCACTACGGTGCATGTACAGCTATCCCTCCTCCTCGTCGCCGCCGGAGGGCGTCTCCGGGCCAAGCCTAGGTAGCGTCGACGATGGCAGGGCGACCTCTCATCCTTGGGCGGTGGATGGTGGCGCAAGACATTCCTACCAACGGGGACACAGCACTCGGGAGGAGTGTGTCTGCGCGGTACTGCAGCGGCGTCGTGGTGATGACCCCCTCCCTTATCTACGTGCTCGAGGAGATGGCGCCAGGCGGCGCGGGTCGTCCTCCTCTGTCGGCGCGAGGCCTGGGCTTCGGTTCTGGTGGTGGAGATCTAAGCGACCTGGACCTTCGGGGTGGGCGAGTGGGGGCTACCGCCTGGGTTAATAATAGTGGCGTCCCTAGAGTTCTTTTGGTGCCAAAGTCGCCGATCTACCCTTTGTCAGTCCTCCTCGATCCAGCCACTGGCGAGTTCCGGTGTTCTCCTTCGGGTATCTTCTCGGATTAGCGCAGGACGCTCCTAGATCTCTGGATCGGATAGAATCAGGCTGCGTGTGTCCGTACATCAACCCATGTTGCTTGAGAGGGCAAAATGTGAAACTCTGCTTTCTGTCGACACCATGAGACATGTCTACTTTTAGATTGTCATGGGAGAAACAAACGCGGAGAATGTCATGGCTGATGTGACTGAAGGACCAGATTATGGTGAAGAGTGGCATTGGATGCGATGAAGACTTTGGTTGTTTCTTGGTGACTTACGGTAGCGGTCTCGATTAGTGAGGATGGTAACACTAGAGGACTTCTATTCTGTTGATGCTCCTTGAGTATCGAGGCTCGATTCTCAGAGCAAAATCCCAAGTTCTGGCCTTCACTAGTTGAACCTGATAATGACCTCGTTGAAGGTATTGTTTTTGATAATTCAGACCTTCTCCTGGGTGAAAATCTAAGATCATTGACCGGACTACGATGATGCTTGTGCATTGTTCTCTTCTTGGAGGTGTCACTTTTGGCGAACCATTTTTGTAGTCCGAGTGTTATCTTTGGTGGTGGTTTGTGAGCTGCTGCTCCAAGTGATTGATCACTATGGCGAGGCTTTTTTTCTTTTTTGGTTGTGCATCCTCAATGTCCGTTTGCATATTTTGTTGGTGTAAAGGCTGAATGTAACTAATATCTTCTAATATCAATATATTCCTTAAAAAGCCGTGCTATATATAGCTTCACCCTTCAGCAAATCAAGGCACAACGATGCACATTACCATAATTTCTTCCATATGGAAAATGAATCTGGCCCAGCTGCAAATGTGGTTACACTCTAGACAGCTAGCTTAATACACTTTGGAAATTCGTGCAAAGAAAATTTGGACCTAGGTTTTGGTGCAATTCACTTTGAAAAAATAGCCAAAAAAAACGTGTATGTAAGCTTTATAAATCCCCAAAAAAGAATACATAGGCCCTCGTTCTAAAATATAAGATGTTTTAATGTAAGTAACTTGTACACACTAATAGGCGTCTTTCAGAAAACGTCTCAAAATAAGAAGTCACGGATTTATTAAATTTGAACGAATATAGACACTACTAAGTATATAGATACATCCAAATTTTAACAAATTTCCAACATCTATTTTGAGAAGAGGAAGTAAAACTTTTTTTTTTGAGAATGCAAAAAACATTTTATATTTTGAAACAGAGAGAGTACCTATTTAAACTACCATTCACTAAGTTTCACGAAAAGAGAAAAATAGGAATGCTACGTTTTAAGTTTCAAAAGTTAGTTGTGGTCACTCAAATTTTCGAAGTATTTTGCTAAATTTATAAGTGAGTCCCAAAAAAAAAGTCACTCAACCGCATCGTGTTTAAAACACGCATCATGCACGCCTGGGTTACTAAACTAAGTGTAAATTCGCTTTGTTCTCCGATACGTTGTAGAGTTTGGCCGGGTGTCCGAGATCAGCTGTCACCTGCGGTGTGCGGACCACAAGTGCTCCACTAATCACTACGCAGCTTTGACAGCTCGAACACTTGAAAGGTGTTCTCGCTTCGGTCCATCCTTCCCCACAATCCATACGTTGGAAATAGCTTCGGCAAACCTAGTCAACGTGTGACTGGCCGTTGGGCCTCACCTTTTCGGCCCCACTCCCCAGTGACCTTGCAATAGTACAAGCGGAGAGGCGGCCTCTTCTTTACAGGACAGGAGAGGTGTCACTTGCACAAAAGCCCCTAGCAAGAATCCAAACGTTACGGAAAAGGACACCCTGGACAAGCACACAAGGCACGCGCTGCGTGCGTGGCCCCACGCATCAGCCACCGGAGACAGTGCCGTCAGCCGCCCGGCCAGGGGCAGATCGGTAACTGCCGGTGCCGTGACAACTGTAAGTGTCGTGTGTCTTCTGCTCTTCTGTTCCCACTAAACCCTCCAAAATACAGTAATTCCCATCAAGACCCTCACTAAGAATTCTTGCCCTTCTTCATCCACTTCACTCATCCTCCCCCTCCCGTCAATCTGATTCCCCCCGGAGCCGGCGTCGCAATCGTCTTAAATCCCGCGGCCTCCGGTCTCCCTGCTCTGATTCCTCCAAAATTGATTCGCTCCCCGTCTCCTACCAATTCTAGAACTAAATCTCACTGCTACTTTCCCGGGGAAAAAAAAATATTTATCCAGTCTTGTTTTCTCAGTCCCGTCTTCGCCCCGTCCTACTAGCTTCCACCCACATTGCTGCCGGTGGAGTGATCGAGCCCGCGCCGTTGGAGCTAATGCGCGTCCTTGCAGAGAATCCCAGGGTTTTCCGCTCCAAATCTCGTCCTTGTTTCCCCGAGTTAAGAGGCGGAGGTGGTAATTCTCGTACGCGCGCGCGCCACTCTTAGCCGCGGAGGGGATCCTCCTGAGTCCCGACTCTTCTTCTCGGGCTGCCTCGGCTCTCTCTCCACTCCTGGATTCCTCGCGGTGCCGATGGGTTTCTTGGTATGCGTCTGCCTCCTCCAACTGCTCTTCTTGTGCTCGTCTCCGGTGGCGGCGGCGCAGCAGCCGTCGACGCCGTCGGCGAGGGCCCTAGACGCAATGCTGCAGGAGCACGCGTACCGGGCCCTCGCGCGCCGGCCCCGCACCGGCATTGTCTACAACGGCACCGTGCCCGGCAACCTCACCGGCGTCGCGGTGTCCGCGCTCCGCCTGCGCACCGGCAGCCTGCGGAGGAAAGGATTCGCCGACTACTTCCAGTTCGCCCTGCCCACCGGCGTCACCGCGCAGCCGCACGTGGAGAGGGTGGTGCTCGTGTACAGCAACCTGGGCAACTGGTCGGACCACTACTACCCGCTTCCCACCGGGTACACCTACCTTTCGCCGGTGCTCGGCCTGCTGGCCTACGACGCCGTCAACCTGTCGGCGGCGGCGGGGCTGCCCGAGCTGAGCATCCTCGCCTCAGCGAGCCCAATTCTCGTAAGTTTCAGCAATGTCGTCAGAGCATTGCCGCCAGGCAGTCCGGCGCCACGGTGCGCGTGGTTCGATCTGGACGGCGTGGCGCAGTTCCGGGATCTAGAGGCAAGCAGCAGCAACGTGTGCGTGACGTACCGCGGAGGGCACTTCTCGGTGGTGGTGAACTCCAGTGCGGTTGCTCCTGCTCCAGTGCCACCGGCGGCAATCGCTCCGCTGATACCGGACTCGGGAGGTCCTGCTACGGGTAACTCGCAGGCCTGGAAGATTGCAGTCAGCGTGGTTGGGAGCGCCGTGGCGTTGGGCCTGCTAGCTTCAGTTCTTCTGTGCTTGGTGAGGTACAAAAGGGTCAAGAAGCTGGAGGTCATGGAACGGAATTCAGAGGTTGGGGAGACACTGCGTATGGCGCAGGTTGGGCGGACGCAAGCACCCGTAGCACTGTGGACACGAACGCAACCGGTGATCGAGAGCGAGTATGCTGCATAGTTGGTTGTGGATTTCCTTCAGAGTTCAGGCAACACCAGCACCAACGAAATTTGTTCATCATCTGGTTGAAGGTAGCAAGCGTTCCACCAGTCAGGTGCTGCGAATTGCTAAATTCAGTTCTCAGCCTCTGCCCTTACGGGTCCAGGAAATTCTTGTGGTGAAAGGTTAATTGTTCTGCAGTGGCGGTTCTTCATGTTCATAGATAGCAAGGATCTCTGTTCATCTCCAAAGGAATGAAGAAGTGAATTTCATCAAGCCAGATTTTGAACCCTAGATTATTTTTTCGATTGCTGTATTCTAAAGAAGTAGGTTAGCAACAAAGCTATTTCACTTAAATTCATTCTAGTTTTAACTCAACGCCATTTTTTGCGCCATTTGGCTCCTTTTGTTTAGGCACTTGTTAAGATTTTGTACATACCGGTTTGGTAATTAGCCTGCTAATTTTGATTTCTGTGTCACTTATTTCGACATTTAGTTTGTATGCAGTAAGAATTCTACATTTCTAGTTTGGGTAATTCTGTTGATGATTAATTGTTATGGTCTATTTTTCGATTGCACACTCTGAACTTACCAGGGTGTCATTTTCGCTGTTCAGCAATCAGCACCAACAATTCGGGTTCCAGGCAGCATAGGGTAGTTGCATAGGCCTTATATGTCCAGCCATGAAACCAAGATAATCTAACAAAAGTATGCACTCCCAGGTCCAGACTGTCCGAATTCTTCTTCAAATTCGTGCAGAGGAGAGCTTGAACAACCAGCAATCTGTGACCTGGCTTCAGGCCAAACTATCTGAGCATGTGCTGCATATTCCTTCTGGCTCGTCGTGGGCGCACGTTCATTCTTATGTTGGATATATCATTGTATAAGGCACGAGGAAACCGATGATTAGCTGTTTCTTGATCATGTTTAAGTTGCCAGATGTGGTTTGCCAGCGGATGTGTATGCTGAAGTGTCTCGCACAAGCAAACCTGGGTTGCTAAATTGGATGCTAGCACATGCTGCACCTGCAAGCAAATGCATGTATTGTGTCTTTTAGAAGTGTGATCACCAGACAGCCCTTCACACTTGGAGGGCGGTCTTCAAGGGTCAAGCTAAGGAGGAAGGAACATGCGAGCCAGCTGAAAGCTAACCTGAAATTGATGGACGAAACAGAAGCTAGGTCTTACCTGAAGCCTGAAGGCACATATAATTTTTATTTTATTTTTTTGAAACCTGAAGGCACATATAATGTTCTCTGTCTAGAGAAACCAGCAGCGAGCTGGGTCTTTGCTGCCACTCCCCTAATTCAGTGTAGCACTATTGTGATGGGGGTTGCTCCAGTACACCCCCTCCCTCTTAAACTCGTAGAAGCTTGTCCACGTATATATCCAAACCTGTATCCAAACAGAGTATATCCATGTATATGCATACGGATGGCGACGCATAGGCATTCGGCCCACGCACCACTGCCGCACAAGACGTGGGGGCGGCCTTCAGGGTTCAAGCTAAGGAGGAAGGAACATCCAAGCCAGCTGAGAGCTAACCTAAAATTATTGGACCAAACAGAAGCTAGGTCTTACCTGAAGCCTGATACAGTATAATTTTTTTTGAAACATGAAGGCACATATAATGGGACATGGCAATTTGGCTCCCAGGTCTAAATGCACCTATTATATAAAATCCATTTTATATGAATTTCAAAATGTTGAAAAATTTCGAAACAAAATCTCGGGTGTGTATCTGGACATGCTATGTCCTCACACAAAGTTTTGCGGTGAGAATAAATTTTTTGAAGTCCGTATAAAAAAGACAAAAAAAATGTCTTGTGAAAAACTATTTTGCAACACCAAAATTGTTTTTTTTACACGATCCATAGAAAATGTGTTTTTTTTTAAAACTTGGTGTACGAACATGGAATATCAACATGTACACCTGAATATTTTTTTTAATTTCCTTTTCAACATTTTGAAGTATATATTTTTTGTGAGCTCTGTTCCGGTGATTGGGCAGTACCAGCCGGTACTATCGAGTACTTTTGGCTAGCAATCAGTGTACTCCCTCCGATATAAATTAATTGACTCGGATTTGTCTAGATTCGGATGTATTTAGCACTAAAACATGTCTAGATACATCCGAATCTAGACAAACCTAAGTCAATTAATTTGGATCGGAGAGAGTAATTAATTATAGCCGTCGGATCAACTAAGTTAATCATAGATCTAAAATAACCATCCTGAGGGTATTATGGTACTTCCTATTCTACCTACCGTACCGAGTAGGGATGGCACCCGCCGGGTTCGGGGCCGGGTCCGGCCCCCCCATACCCGCCCCGCATCCGTAATCGGGTCCAATTTTTCTCCAGACCCGCCACCCACTGGGTACGCGGGGACCCAAAGCGGCGGCGACGATGACGCAGAGGCGCAAGACGACGGCGATGATGGCGCAGAGGCACGAGGCGGGAAGCGGCGTAGAGCCGCGAGACGACAATGGTGCGTGCGGGATTGCGAGAGGCTCAGAGGCAGCGGCAACTCGCGAGAAAGAGATCGATGGTGGGCTACTAGGCTAGGATTGTGCGGGTGTGAGTCAGGAGGTGGTCTGGTCGATGGTGGGCCTGTTGGTGGGCCAAACGTTGAGGCTATTAGTATGAATCTAGACAATATGTTGGGCCGATGACGGGTCTGTGGGTATGGATCTGGCTCCTCCATATCCGTCCCGTATAATTTGGCGGGTCAAATATTTTACCAGACCCGTCCCATTTAAGGCGGGTACCCATCAGTTTAGCGGGTTTCGGGGCCCGTTGCCATCCCTAGACCAGAGTCAACCATCCTCCTGCCAGCGCACGATCTAATCCCCGCTCGTCTTTTCCTCCCCCTCGCTTTGCACCACAGCCGCCGCCGCTCGCCTGCACCATCGCCGCCGCTCGCCTGCACAGCCGCCGCCGCTCGCCTGCACCACCGCCGCCGGACTGCCTGACGCCGTCTTAGCCCGCCTGACTCCGCCGCCGCCGCAGCTCTAGTCTGACGCTCGGGTCCATCCTGATCCTCCGCCACGACTTCCCTCACTGCTGGGTCCGGAGAGTGGGGTCGCTGCCTCCGCTTCGTGGCGTCGTGAGTGAAGCCACATCGGAACAGGTAGTGTATTTTTACAAATTGTTCTATCTCTAGACCAGCGCCTTCTCCCATCGCTGGGTTCAGGAATGTCTACATAATTATGTACTAGTGACATTCTTTTAATTAGGACTAGGACTACTATACGTGTGGATAAAAAATACTAGGACATCGATGTGCGTACACCAGACCAACGCAATCAGACACATACATACATACTTGAGTCTGCATCTGCATGATTTTTATGTATCCTCATCATCAGATCAACTTGAGTATACATAATAGACTAGTAATTATGGCTCGGCGTCTGTTAGCTTACTTTGATGTCTATAAAAGACATGTACAATTGCTGTTAGGTAATGGCTTTGGAAGTAACCTGTCATGCTTTGCTTATATGGTGTAATAAAGTCTTTTCTTCTCCCGATGTCTAGCTTGAAGTATACATCACACCGTTAACTGTATATAAGTAGCGTTGCATTGTTCTACAAACATGATAGCTGCTAAGAACTGCATGCTCTCTGATTCACATACTTCTTACTTTTGGCCCAACTTGAATCGCTGCTAAGTATGGAATTTTAGTATTTGCTGCAAGGAGATTAGTTTAGAATCAGCGTCAGGCGATTGTAGGGAATTTCCATTTTATTTGATTGACAAAGTATATCTTAAGAGTTTTACATGGCAACATGCAGCTTCTCGCTTAGCCAGGAATAATCCTTTGCTTGTTTTCTTCTCATGCTCACCACTGGATCAGGTGTAACAATTTTTATACAAATGATTCTATGAAATTAACAGAATGTAAAATGCACATTTATCTGATGCCACAACAAAGGTTTTGAGTATACCCAAGTCTGTTATCTGAATGGTAATACTGGAAATTGGCAGAACTGTTGCTTCACGTAAAGTAAATACTGCAAAGAGGAAGTCCCAAAGTAAACTGTGTAGTTCTCTTAAACAAATGGTGCATTATTAGTGATGAACAGAGAAAGTAGTATGAACACAGTTTCCTTCCTCTAGCTAGTTGTATGTAATAGTCTAGTCTCTGAGCTAAAAGTTTGAGGCAAATCTCAATCTGTAGAGCTACAGTTTTTCTTCTGTACAACTGAAACAAAATAAAGGAATTCCACAACACTTCGATATTATAATTAGAACACTGCAGGAAAAAATAATGTTCTCATGCAAATTATTTTTTGTCTAATTATTAGCTCAACATAGCTTTATTTCTGATAGTTAAAATCAGCCTAGCCATACAGATAGTTCAACTCTCTTTTCCTTTTAGCTAGCGATGGTCTAGTGTCTCAAGTGAAAGCACTGCTTGAAGCACACTCGTGGTTACAAATTTCCAATTTAACAATTAACAAAAAACTTCATGTATTTGGCCAGAAAAACACATAAAATCCAATATATTTTTTTGTATAATTCGCCGACTCAAGCTAGACAGATTATAGATTAGATATGCTAGTGAAAAGCATTGCCAACTTTCAATCGCCACATACAAAGAATGAATCCTCTTACAGCGTGGTATTCAATTTGGCATCTTTGACGAAAATCTAAAGCATTGGTATTATTATGCTGACATGCGGAAGATTAATTTCAGTCCCTTGAATATGTTCATCTTTGTGTCATTGACCCATTTTGGTAAAACTTTTGATTGTTCATTTGAATGTGATATGCAGGAAGACATGGCGGATGTAAGTGGTGATGCAGAGTATCGTGACATTGCCAACAGAACATTTGCTAGCGAGGGTGATGCATTCCAATTTTATAACAGTTATTGCTCTTGGGAAAGGTTTTAGTGTGCGTAAAGGCTATGTTGAATGGGATGGAGCCAACCAGAACATAATTTTGAGAAAACTTGTCTGTAGTCGCGAAGGTTGTCGAGAAGAGAAGCACATGAAGAGGAAGAGAGAAGAAAGGAAGAGGAGGCCACGAAATATCACTCGTGTTGGGTGTCAAGCCAAATTGGTCATTGCCAGAGTCGAGGAAACGGGGCGGTGGTTTGTGAAGGATTTCATCGATGAACACAACCATCCTATGGCCCCACCGGATATTGCTTGCCTGATGCGTTCACACAGAAGAATCAGCGATGAGCAGAAAGCTGACATTGTAGAGATGGAGATCTCAGGGATCCGCAAGCACAAATGATGCAGTACGGTGGATATGATGAAGTTGGATGCACCATGAGGGACATCTATAATTTCTGCCATCGTTATAAGCAAGAAACAGTTGCTGCCGGTGATGCCCAAACGGTGCTCCGTCACATGATGGCGCGACAGGAGAGAGATCCTGATTTTTTCTTCAAGTATTTGGTTGATGGAGAGGGACACCTGAAGGGACTGTTCTGGTCCGATAGTCAATCTCGACGTGACTATGAGGCTTTTGGCGACGTTGTTGTTTTCGATAGCACGTACAGGACCAATAAGTACAATCTTCCCTTTGTGCCGTTCGTTGGGCTAAATCAGCACCGCGGCACAGTCATTTTTGGATGTGGTATTATTTCCCATGAAACAGGTGAGGCATACGAGTGGATGTTGCGGACCTTTTCTGCTGCCATGGCCCAGAAGCACCCGATTTCTGTGATCACTGACGGGGATCTAGCAATGCAGGGGGCAATCAGAGTGATCTGGCCTGGCACGTTTCATAAGCTATGCGTGTGGCACATCCAGCAGAACATTGTACGACATCTGGGTGATGATGTGGTTAAGGAAGAATTTAGATCTTTCATATATGATCGCTCTTCCATAGAAGAGCATGAGAGAAAATGGATAGATTTCTTAGGAAGGAATAAAGTAACAAGCGAGGAGTCATGGTTACATCAGATGTATCAGATGAGGAAGCTGTGGTGTGCTCCATATCTGGTGGGACGCTGTTTCTTAAGATTGAACAGTAATCAGAGAAGCGAGAGCCTAAACTCTGTTCTACACACGCATCTTGATGGTAGCATGACATTGTTCAAAATGCTAGAACACTATGAGCGTTGCCTTTCGACACGACGTCTAAACGAGGCGATCCTAGACGTTGTGGCTTTGCAGTCCGTTCCATTTACCGATGTGGATGCTTCTAGTCTGGAGAAACATGCTGCAACTATTTTTACACCTGCGGTGTTTGGGTTGGTCAGGTATAGCACAAATACTGTCAACAATTGTATCCTCAGCGACATACTAGATGCAGACGATTTGACTACGTTTGTAGTCTATAAGAAGGATAGAAGAGAGAAGAAATTCCAAGTGCACCGTGAGGTAAAGGAAGATTGCTTGGACAAGATTTCCTGTTCTTGTCGTAAGCTGGAATGCTTAGATACACCATGTTCCCACATACTTTATGTATTGGGAATATTGAAAATAGAACAACTTCCCAAGTGTTGTGTTCCCACCAGGTGGACGATGAGTGCAAAGGTTGCATATCCTGCAACCAGAAAGAACAACATGTATGATTATTCGATAAGCCTGAGGAGGTACCGTGAGCTGCGGAATTTGAGTCACGCGGCTTGTTTCAGGGCATCTCAATCTGTTGAGGCATATGAGCGTATGAAGATGGTTCTGACTGAAGAAGGCGAGAGCAAGGAATCATCAAGTTCTCAAAAGGAATGCATGAGGTATGGTCCGGTGCTACCACAAACAACGCAACTTGATTGTACAGATTTGGGGAAGGTTCTTGATCCCTTGCATGTGCAACGCCGAGGTGCACCGAAGAAAAGGCTGCAGGCAAAGATGAAGAAGCCAAGATCAAAGGGGAAATGTAGCTACTGCGGGGAGCGTGATGGTCACAATAGGCGTACATGCAAAAAGTTGATAGAGGTAGCAAATATGTCTAAATTTGTGTTTTGCATGTGCATTACTCGTTAATATGGTCCATGTCAGTAATTATTTCTTTTGTTCTGTAGAATAACAGGCTGCAGGAGGCAGTGGGGATGTGAGCATGGAGTGGCGGGCGGCGGCAGCTCAACTTTATGGGCGCTGCCTCGGTTGTTTCCATCGTGGCTGAGAATACATGAACCAATAAATGACTTGATAAGCACATCAACTGTATTATCTGTCTTTTGAGATCCTTAAAAGTTGTCCATCATCTGCTCAGCTACTTGCTATTTTTGTTGCATCATGTACTCTGTCGATTGTTATGTCACCATTCCTTTAGTCCAACCTTTTGAATTATTTCAGCATTTTGAATTATTTACAGGTTTTGTTGTGTTTTTACTCTGGTGTTACTTATATCTACAATGTGTTCTCACATTCTGATATCTTTTTTTTCCACGAGCTAAATTTATTCAGTTTACATTACTGTGTTCCTACTGTCAGGTCCGATAACTCTTCTATTTTATGCAGCCTAAATATTTTGTACGAGAATGTGCTAATGGGTTTTTATTGATTTTTATGGTTTATGTTTCACAAAAAAAGAAAGTAAAATCAGTTTCGTGGCATGCCATTTTCAGGTTAGGACAGTCAGTTGATATAGAATGTGCAAATTGGAATGTTGACTCAGACAATGAACTACAATGGTTGTTTCCAGTGATGTGTTGTGCATCAATGCAGATTCCTTGGTTGTTTTAAGTGATGTGCGAGAAATATGGACCCAAAGCTCATGTTTTGGACAGGTAATTGTTTTTCTATCTCTTCAGTTAACTTGGGAGCTTATGTATTGGTCTAAAATGTGCCTACTCACTCCTTTTTTTTGAACATTATGCTTACTCCTTATGTACTGGTAGCAGTACAGATTTGGTACATCTCCTTGAAAAGTAGGGTAGAGTAAATGAATAGTGTACAATTTGATAGTGTTCCTGTCATTTACATCCAATTGGCCTTTGAGTTTGCTGTTCTTGTTCTTGGTCCAACTTATGAGAAAAGTATAACCTCTAAATGACTGCTACTCTTACTAGGTTTTCAATAGCAACTAATCCTCCGTATCCATCTTTTCTGGAATTACATCTATAGTTATTCTACTCCTCTGTATCCATCATTTTATTTACACAACTTAATCATTTTGTATACTCCATCTGAATCATTCTGTATTTGTACATTCAGGTGCCATAAGCCCATAAGAAATAGTGAAAATGATGGGATGCAATACACTAAAGGTATGGTCCACTTCTCATACGTGCCATGATAACCTAGCGAGTTTATGAAGGATGGAACTAACATAACTTATAAGAACCAAGAAGATAGCTAGAACCACGGAGGACCCAAAATATTTGACTTCCAGAGCACTTACCTAAGGTTCATGCCTGCCACATTAATTCTTAGAAAATTTCACAGATTGTTATATATAGGAATATGTATCCAGAGAGTGCAATGCTGTTAGGTATAAATATAGTCACTTTGAATGCCCTGCAGGTAAGTATGCTGTAAAAATGGACTTAGTAGCAGTTGACACATGTCATTGCCACTATTTACAATGAGAATTGAAATTATTATTCATAGTGAGCATGGCATAGTGGCATAGGAATTCTGTGCATAGTGACCAAGCTAGCTTCATACTGTATGATCAACATATCAGCAGCATGTGTCACCTTCACCACTTCATTGATTTCAATGATAACCCATGATCATACTGTAAGTTAGTATGATGAAAGATCCTGTAGGTGCCTTAGTCATATCTACTACTTGCTCTCAACTTCCAGATCCAAATTTGGCTTGCAATGGCATACGATGCCAATAGGCGACACAAGGATTGCATAGCATTGTACAAACAATTGGAGAAAACACATCCGATGATTAGCATCAGGAAGCAGGTAGCTGATTTCCGATACATTGCGGAGGCACCCAAGTTGAAGATCTCCAACGATGAGGTGGTCACGATACCACAAATTGGATCCAGCTGGGACTGGTTAGTTTTATCTCTCTGACACTGCACTGTTTCATCATCTCTATGCCTGACAGCTACTCTGGTTTTTCTGCATGTGGCTGTTCTTTCAGTTGGGTGATGCATTCTAGTGAAACATTAAAGAAGTATAATGAAAAGCCTATTTGCTTGGCTGTTTACAATTGCCTAAATGAGCCTTTTGATTTTTGTTTCATTTATCTCCTAGTAGGCTGTAGCAGCTAGATGCGTAATTTTAAGCTTTGAACATCTGCTTCTTTGTAATTATGTCGTTGAATTGTAACTAAATTAAAACCGAGTGGGTAATGTAAACTGGTTGTTTTGCTGCTACTACATGACATCGTGTAACAAATAATCTTTTTCTGCGGTTGCAAGCATAGCCAAAGTTTGAAGTCCATCTTTCCACAACAGATTAATTTTGGGTCCTGAACATAGACAAATGCCCGTTAATGTCGGTTTGTGGCTAGTAATACATCCTGGAATCAGTCATATTTTCCACTCCTGGTTTAAGCACTACAACTGAAGTCAGAACCATGACTTGCAATACTGTGCATGCAACAGCAACATCCTCTGCATTCTGCAAGAGGTTTTCCTTGACAGTTAGTACTTCTGTATGCTACTAAGTTATTACAACTTAGAAAACAGTTTACCCGTCCATTTGATACCTAGCAAAATACCTGTCAGTTCGTTTCGCTAGATTAGTCTAATATGCGTGTGTCATCACATTGATCAGGTACGCCGTAACGTGGAGTGACAAGATCGAGGAACAAGAGGAAAGGAACAGAAAGATTGTGGCCGCCAACAGCCAACCTGAATCTCCGGCGAACATCCTCGGCAACCTGTTTCTCCTGCGACCGCCGAGCGAATGGAAGAAGAGCGACTGGGGGATCGTCACACTATGGATCATTTTGATCGGGACAACGTTCTATCTGCAGAGATGAATGTCTTCTGGCAACTCTTGAAGGCACAGTTGACAACTTGACACTATCAGGCGGGCCACAGCTTGTATGAATGAACATGGCATGTAGCAAAGGGGGTTGTTGGACACTGGTGAATTAGATTTATTGTTTTAGTTGTGCTATCCAGGAAGGGAAGCTATACATACCTATTCTTCTGTGTACTGGCATAGCCCAGTTGAATACTATCCCCCCACTCGATGTAAATACCGACAAGTAGAAATGTAACAAAATGCTTATACTGTTCTTATGTTTATTTCCACATTAGGCAATTCGCTTGTAAACTGATGTTAAAGAGAACTTTCTCCTGTCCTCGTTGCTCGAGAAAAAATAGCTCGGTGACATCACAATTTTTTTAGGACGATACTGAATACTATTATTTTTCTACAATTGGATGAACTATATTTTTAGCGTATCAAACCATGACTGCTGGTCTGCTGCAACCATCGGCCTTAGGACATGCCACATGAATGAAACATGTATACTTATCAATCACAAAATATGGTCGAGGAATAACCAGTCACTACATATGTTCATCGGATGATATCGATTTATATAAATGCTTGATAAAGGAGTCGTTTACCAGTACAGGTGGTGTGGCAAATTTATGTCAACAGAAAAAACCTACAATTCATATAGACATTATCGTTTTTTCATCTATCTTTTATTAGCGTTATACAAAATAGAAATCGGTACGAGAGCCACGCCAAGACGCACCTTAAATCTAGTTTATGTAAGACATGGTAGTTGAGCACCTTCCAAACTTGCTATAAAATAATGATGCATAGTGTATTACACTATTTTCACGTGGAAGTTTAAAGAGACTAACATGAATAGTCACAAAGTGGTTCATTTCAGAGAATGATGAACACGACGGAAGACATGAAAGATAGATAAACATCATTCAATCCTTTTTTTCAAAACTAAAGTTGAAGTAAATATCACGAATGTTGCTTCGTTCTTGGCGATGACCCATCTTCATCTTTATACATCCATCACAAATGTATTGTTGTATTCCCATGAATCTCCATATGGTTCGAACGGACCCTGTCCAAAAGCATTGAATTTCTTTAAGATCAATAAAAAAATCGACAATGGCAAAAAATTGATAGAATGTGTTCAAGCTTGGCAATATAGTCAACCTGTTTACTCATGCCTTCATCGTCCGGGGAAGGATAGTTTGTGACAATGTACAAGTCACATTTCTTTGTCCCATTAAGAGCTTGCATCATTCGATCAACATCCTTTTGACATGAAATCAAGACCATTCCTTCTGGTGGTTCACATCTAGGCTTGATGAAGTACACATCAGAATTCGATTTGTACCCTTGATGACCCAAGTTCTCCTTCAATTCCCACCACTCCACTATGCTAGGTTCAGTAAATATTGTGAAACCAGGTACTTCTTCCTTATATCCTTTCAGAATATGAGAGAATTCCTGGTCCTTGAAAACACGAAATTCCATTACAACTACCTGCATATAACTTGCTGGTGTCAGGTTTACCATAGTTTTAAAATGGTCATACATAACAGAGGTGGATAGCACCAGTGCAGCATTTTTACCGGGGGATAATATTGGAGATCTTGTTCGGGCGGAGGGATGTCCCAATGTTCTAGCTCATCCTGTGTCACTTGAGGCTCCTCTTGTGACTTCATGTCCATATCGTCTGCAAGTGCATTCATGTTCACGAGAGAAGCGTCCAGTCCATGCAATTGTTCGTGCTCACTCTGCAACGGTTATGAGATGGTGATGGAATATTTGTCATTGACATAATGAAAAATAAATAAATAAATAAATATACCTTTATATATCTTGGGCACAACTTTGTTCTCCCATGTTTCTAAGAATCAAACCTAACAAAAATAAATATATAAGATCATTGGTCAACTGCCGTTGGAGGCCGGTCAGAGGGGTAGATTTTTGGAGGCCCTGATCTAGGGTTTCGCTAGCATATGTTTACAAGCATGGTGGAGGGCTTTACTTGGAAATATATATCTATTGGTTAGCCTAGTTGGAGGCCGGTCAGAGGGGTAGATCTATGGGTCCTGGTCTAGGGTTTCGCTGGAACCGAGTACCGGAGCGCCGGAATCTGTCGAAACTTGCAAGTGGGCCTAGTATATATTGACAAGTGTGATAACGCTTATATAGAAAATATTTCATGCTTTATGAAAAGGAATATTCAAAAAGGGCTCCGTGAGCCCATCCACCGAACTGATTTTTCATACTTGGGCTCAATACTACGGATCTTAGTTATGTGGAGTACCGATCTTAGCCATCCGTACCCATGAGCAATTTCCCTCTAATTTTCTGAAAATTTCACCGGTGTACACCAAAATTTACTTTTTCCGCTCCAAGAAAAAACATATTGCCTCCACTTTTCTGTTAGCAAAAAGAATTCAGCCCTTAACCATGATCTTATCCCGTGCGTACCAATCGCCCCTCCCCCGGATCACCCTGCTCCTCTCACCCCACATTCTCGCCCGTCCACCATATTGGAGGTCCTCTGATCCACCTTCCCAGGCAGGTCGAACGCCACCCCCTCCTCATTTGTGGGATCAGATTCGCAGCTTAACTTGTGGCCTTTTGAACGCCGCCTCTCTCCTCTCCGGCGGGATCGGAGCCGCCAGCCGCACCACCAGCAGCCATTCGTGCGGGGCATTCACACTCAAATACATGCTGGCATGGGACGGGGATCAAATGACTGAGCATTTCACACAGGTAAGCATAAAAATAAATTTCATTTTCACTCATGAATTGTCTATGGCTTAAATGCTATGCTAACATTTGCGTCGGTATCAAATTTAGGCACTAATAGATACTTTTAGCTTCAAAATATGTTCAAGCCTGGTGCGTTCAGATTGCAACCGGCTTCGGAAAAAATCGTACAAGGTTCCTATAACGGTTAGTGGTACACAACAAACCTTTCATCGCATCTATTTCCTACATTTCACGAAAGCAACTTACACACCGCTTTCTGCTATACAGAAGGAGGACCATGAAGCCTGTAATGCAAAGCAACCTAAAGGATCAGAAGACGACATCGTGAAAACCAGCAATCCTAATGTTGTTGAGAAACCCAAGCAAGATGACGTCATCGAAATCAGCAATCCTAATGTTCATGAGAAACCCAGGTGGAAACGTGGCCGTCCGAGAAGGATAAATATTGACGCTTCTAATAAAAAAGCCAAAGAACAAGTTGCTATCGAGACTACCTCTAAACTTGTCGATGGCCCACGCATACGCAAACCATCACACCAGAAGAGGAGCCCATACAAGTCACCATGAAGTTTACAGTGGGTGGCAGTTCAAGGACAGTTCGAGATGAATGATCTTCATAGCATGCTCTTCAATCTACGACTATATTTATATTCACTTGTTCTCATTTTAGTTGTAAGCTAGTACTTTTAGCAGCTGTTATATGTTACGAATTCCTTGCGACTGTGCTCTAGCTTTACCACTTTCTTGTGTGGTGTGGCATGCACATCAGTTTTAACTTCAGAATAAGTACTTTGTTTGCTGATGCAGTCAGCATTCCTGGATCCCCATAGTATACTACAGTTCAGTGAGCAGTGCACGGACACTTCAATAGTTGCAACTATTACAATATTTTAGGTGCCTCTGGACATATCTTATAGAAGTCTAGTGCAAAGAAAAGATCTATAGATCTAGTGCAAGCAATGTTCAGAACTTGAAATTTTTAGTGATAAATGTAGAAGAGAGTGGTATGAACAACCTTTCATTTTCTGAAGCTGAAAGCCAATAAAGATCGAGGAAGTTTGAATCCCCAGAACCGTTGCTATAGCCAAGCTCACAGCTGGCATACTTAATATGAGACACTGTAGGAGTATATCTGCAGTTGTTTTCAAGAGAAAAGAGAGAATTGTTACCATAAGTATTAAATATTAACTCATGTCAAATGCCACTCATGTCACAAACCATGCAACGGTATGAATATGAAGTTCTAGAATAGAACTCCGACCAACCTTGGCTTTGAAACCACATTATCAGAGGTAGCACTGTATTAGACCGACAGTTTGGAGATTGTAGATCCTTTTTTAAACCACTAAACTCCTATGTCGAAATTCCATTTTGACCGTTGATGGACATTGAAGTGTTGCTTTTCCGAAGAACGCTGCCAGCTGCCATCTGATCTGGTCCTTTTCATCAATTTACTGTGATAAACATACAACTCAGTCAATTAATAACATTGTTTTTATTGTAAAACCCAGTAGAATGGCAACACATAAACAGTTTTCATAATGCTCAGTTTTGTATTATTTCATTGAAAACAATGAGGCGTTTGGCAGTGCATTTTATAGCTGTCGCATTAGACATTCAGCATCAAAGCTTCACATGTGAATCTAGTAGTTTGTCAATTCTGCTAGTCAGTTAGGCATGTAGGTTGAAGTTTTGAAACACACGGTCACGCAAGCATTGGAGGAAGAACAAATGCAATGAAAGAGAAACAAAAGAAGATAATCAGGTTAATTGTTGCAGGCCAGTGAATCGACAGAAGACAATAATGTCCTGAATCATCACTACACATATTTGCTAGTTCAGCGTATAGAGCACAACGGCGCCGCTATTTTCTTTTCTCAGATTCAGCAAAAAAGTGGTCGGGAGCTCCTTTTCTAAAACTGCAAAAATATTACTTGGAACCAAACACCTTAATAATGATATTTAAACCGAAGTATATATATCTAGACTGTGGTATTATCTAAATCTATCGAGTAGCCAAAACACAACCTTACTGTATACAAACCTAAAATTCCAATCATACATGTACCTGACCACAGATGCAAACAATTCTGACAAAAAGAAAATACTGAATCAGGCCAACAAGGTAGCTCAAACTACAGTTGTAAAATTGCATGACAAAAGATCATTTAATGTTATTCAAGTGCAGGTCATTGCATCCATCCAAAGAAAGAGGCATGATTCTTCAAGGCACATGTCATGTAGAAGTCGGAGGAAGAAGTCGAACCTGAAGAAGTGCAGTTGCGTGTGCCCGGCTGATTCAGGAGAGGTGCAGGGCGGGCACAGGTGCAGATTTGCCCTGATGCGGTTGCGGTGTCCCAAAAATCTTCAATTTTAAGAAGGCAAAAACAACAACTATAAAATCAGTACATATTATTTCTATTTGAAGTACATAAACGCATGTATAGGAATAATGAGCTTGACCAAACATACAAATTCATTGCTGCCTGTATCGTTGTAGTGTCCTGAAAAACTCCCGAGACTGAATAGCAAACTTAAGGCGCATTCTCTTTGCAGAGTATCTGTACATAAAAGATACATCTTATTTTTGTTATTAAAGGGAAAAATATATGTGAAACCAAACAGAAAGATGAAAGCTGTAGCTCAATGGGGTGGATGCAACCTCCTTTTTGTTCCTTCAACGAAATTGGTTAATCTGAAGTTAAAAATTTTACACAACCATTCAGAAAGATGAAAGCCACAGTTGAACGTCTAAGCTTTCGTTGGCTCTCAAAAATTATTATCATTGTTAGGATTGACTGCTCCATCAAAAGATAACTATTGGAATCAGGTGACCTTTCTGATATGCTTTTTTGTTGGCCGAGCTACCTCTGACATGTATTCGCCACAAATGAGTCCTTCGTGTAGTGCCATGGGTACGACAGGAGTTTGAAAGACTATTCATGTCCATCTATGTCATTTACTCATGATTTTTCCCCATGGCAGACTAGGTACTAATGAGCCGAGCTGAGATGCGGAAGGACAATCGTGGAATTAAAGCTAAGAGGTCTACTTAAAAGGAACCAACTGATACGTAAAAGGAACCAAATGATAGACTCATCAATCAGCAAAACTTGGAGAACTAATGCTTTTTTCAGTTTTCGAGCAACAAATTAGTAGTTGGGCAACTTATATCAGGCCCAACTTAAGAAACCGGATACTGATAGGATGATCTCCTAAATTAACAGTACTACTAGTAAGCAGTTAAGATTGTTGTATGCTGAAAAATGATACAGAGTGGATACAGATGGAGATCACAGTAAAATAACAGCATTAAACATGAGTTACCTTTGATATGCTGGGTGTGTTCTTTGGCTTCAAAAGGTGGGAGCCCATCAAGAAACTCATAACATAGGATGCCCAAGCTCCATATATCTACATGGTAATCATGTTCTGTCTTCTCCACTGGACAAATTGCAACAAGTTGAGAGACAAGGAAAGCTACTAAAAAGTTTGTGGTCTTCTATTTCACCATAAATCAATTGTGACATGGAGGTAAACTGAAAGTACCCATTTAAGGAGGTAGATAGCAGCTTTCCAAGATGACACTAAAAATAAGGCTACCTAATGCTCCTTTCCTACAGAAAACGTGCACAAAAATAAGACACTAAAAACCCATGGTAAGTAAGGTTTGCCGCTTTCTCTTTTTTGGATGATTGGTTCATTGCTAATTTTCATAATCACCAATAGTATGCCAATATCAAGACAACCACTACAGTCATATATGCCAACTACAACTACTGCTAGATAACAGCCAGTACCACTTAGTCAGTTGTGCTTACTTTCTGCAGAAAATTAAGCCCAACACATTGGCCACTATTGGCCATAGGGACGATGACCTTACCGGAGATGTGGATTTGCGGCGCCGACGGAGGAGATCGACGCTGGAGACGTGTGGTTCCGCCGCCGCCGCCTGCAGCGGAGTTCCTCCGCCCTGCCTCGCGCACCGCTCTAGGGTTCCTTTCCACCGGAAGAAGGGGATTACCGAACAAGCGCCAACCAGATTCCCCGCCTCCGATCCTGGAGATAGCCATGCCCCCAATCCCCGATGCCCCTCCTCCTAGCTCTCCTAGCGCCGCCGGCCGGCTCCGTATGGCTGCCCCGACAGCCACGCGCTAGACAGCTGCCTCGCTCCGTACGGCCGCCCAGACAGCCATGCCGGCGCCACCCAGATTACCGCGCCTCTGACGGCTCCATCCACCGACGCCCCTCCTTCCTCCTCCCCGAGTGGCAGTGGCCGGCTCCGATGGTGGCGATTATGTGCGCAGAGGCCGATGCGGTTGCCTCCCCGTTGAGCCGACGCCACCCAGGTTCCCCGCGTTGACGCCACCTAGGTTCCCCGCGCCTTCGATGGACCCCATCCCCCGACGCCCCTCCTCCCCTAGCGGCAGTGGCT
This sequence comes from Avena sativa, assembly GCA_916181665.1. Classification (NCBI taxonomy): domain Eukaryota; kingdom Viridiplantae; phylum Streptophyta; class Magnoliopsida; order Poales; family Poaceae; genus Avena; species Avena sativa. Next base: position 372,091,304 of record OV702290.1, read on the forward strand.
GGTCCGACGGTGGGGAATTTGTGCGCCGTGGCCGTGAACGTGATAGAGAGATGAATGGTCGAATGGAGAGAGTGAGATGAGGACAGCAGTGACAGGTGGGCCACTTCTCACAATTACCTAAGTGCCCTCTTAACAATTAAAATAAATTAAAATATGTTAATAACGGTCCCGCTTAATTTTGGTACCGGTCCCATATTTTTATACTATCAGGTACTATTAGTCTAGTACCGCCTATTTTAACACCGTTAGATGAGAGCGTACGGACGGTTCTTAAAAATACCAATCACCTTAAAACTTTTAATTTTTTGCATAGGAGGCAAAGTGGATTTCCCGCATATAATGTTGTCTGTCTAAAGAAACCAGCAGCGAGCTGGGTCTTTGCTGCCACTCCCCTAATTCAGTATAGTGCTATTGTGATAGAGTACTAATTTAACTGTTTGATTAGTTAAGCATCACTTGATTTGCGTGCTAGTTAATTAACTAATTTCTGCAGCTGACTTGCGAAGTTGCGGTTCGGGTTGTTCACCAGTGAGACGGTAAAAATATCTGACTCTCATCACAGCCGAATATCGTTTGTATCAAGAGCTGATAGATTAAGTCCAGTGCTAGCGAAAGAACTGCGGAGTGTATCAAATGGAATCAGGTCAGTGATGTGAGTAGTAAAATATGCCTTCTCTGTCCATGCAGTAATTTGTCAGGATATCTGAGATCACTTGTTCTGGGTCTATATGAGCCCTAAAGCCTCGTTGGATGGCTATCGGGGACGCGGACGCTGAAAATCACATCCATCCCACTTCCAATTTTTTTTAGCGTTGGCTTCGTTCTTTTTTTTTTATCCGGCACTCTAGGCCGAACCCAACTCAAAGGGTCTAGCGGGGGCATGGATGGAGGTTAGAACGACGTGGGTGATGACTGCAAGTGCACAGATCATTTGTAGCTAGTTTCAAAATAAAGATATCGATCCCACATGGAGCAATAGGTAGAAGACTAAAATACTTTTAACTACAACTAAGCGAAATACTTAAGAAATAACTTTAAGATGCAAGATAAGTAGAGTTGATTTTAGGTTTTTGGTTAAACAAGATAATTTAAAGCAAAGGAAAACTTAATGCAGAAAGTAAGAATCGCGTGTGTAATAAAACTTTAAAACTATAATAGGGAAAATACGTTCTCGGGGAATATCGGATACATCGCTAATAATTTAGACTAAACAATCAAGATTATTATAACGAATATTCTCATAATGTGTATGTATGTGAGAGGAGCTCCATATATGGATGATTAGCCAGCAACCGCTGCACACATCATCCTCATAACCACAATAGTCAACAATAGACATCAATCGAGTTACTGCGCTATTAAAGGATTTCTCCCGTGGCATGAACATGGCTTTATGAGTTTTCCTTATTACCCCCAAGTTAGTACGTAAGGATTGATAACATCTTTATAGTCATAGTAAGTGTTATCATTTCTCTGTCTACCAACAAGTAATCCCCTTCATCGAGTCCCCATAAGAGGCAAATATTAAGGAGGTGCACAAATCCCAACATCAAGATGAAGACAATTAATACGTACGCATAATGATGTATAACATAATAATCTCTATCTCATCTCAACCATATGCTAGGGTTTCTCCATCTCCCCAAGAACTAGAGATCTATTCAGACATGAAGGTAATCAATATCATAGCAATAGTAATGGAAACAATCATAGATGAATAGTACTTGTATAAATTCACCACGAGTACGGGAATTACAACACGATCTAGACAAGATGTAGATGGGATGGATGGAGATGATGGTGATGCAGCGGTGGGTGATGAAAATCGATGCCTTAGCCTCTCAGATCTACGCAGAGCGAAGATGGATCCCTGGCGGCTGAGTTCCCCCTCCAGATGCCTTCCAGAGGTGAGGTTTCTGCAATTTCTGGGTGTTCTGTATGTCATCTCCCCGAACTAGTTGCACGGGGTGAAACTATTTGACGAGGCGAAGGTGGCGCCAACTATACGGCCGAAAATTGCTCCTGTGGTATAGTTGGTCGTTGAACTATCTACCCCCTTGTTCGCTTCTGGTTTTTTTCTGGTATTATTAATATTTCTCAAATAAGCGATTTATGTTATTTTTGACTTCTTTTCTCCACAGTGCAACTGCTCCAAGAATTGTATTCATCATCTGTCATGATCCTGGTGAAAACAGACATAACATATGCGCGCGAGCGCCGTAAAATACCAAGATCCTACATCTACAATGCAAAATAATAATGTAAAATATGATGCAAATATGCACTCATCAACTTCCCAAAGCTTAGACTCTTGCTCGTCCCGAGCAAGTTTTAGCTTAATGGATGTGATCCTCATATTCATAAAGCTGAGTCGATAAAATAAATGAGCTAATTGCAGCATGTTTTTATCATGTACGATACATGGGAATAAGTTCATGAGTAGTACCTTACTCGAACCATCTAAATAGTATTAGCGGGCTTCCACATCTTAGCGATCAATAGTTCATAAAAGATAAATCTTAACATAATGTAAAAGTATCCGGTTCAACCGAATGAGTTAGCGAGCTAGTCCCAAGTGTTTTAGGATCAATGTATTCACTTGGGTTTGTCATACTATAATGCAGTGGTATATGCCTACTTGTTCTTTGCATACTCGCCTTTTTCCTTCTTTCTTTTCATTTCTTTTGTATATATGCTCACACTTTTGTTTAAGTGGTGTGCAAAAGAGTTATCCGTACATTCCACTTTACGTAGGAATTTAAAGTTTAACGATATTAATTATAAAATTCCAATTGTATACGAAGTATTCTTATGACTTGAAGACTCTACCTCGACTAGTTCTAACTCTATTTTGATAGCACTTTCATTTTCTTTTGTTCAAGGTTTATTTTTCAACTTAACTATAGAGATAATTTTTCTTTATAAATCAAACCGTAGACTTACATCATATTGACCAAATTATCCTTAGGTGTTCATTTAATACCAATGGTGTGGAAGACTCCTATTGCTATCATCAAGTGCAAGTAAAATTATACTCAAGCCATTCACATATCAATAAAGTAAACACAAACTCAAAATTGCTCCATATATAATAATAAACTCGGAATTTCACAAAAGGGATTGACTATTCCTGAAGGGAATCCTAATGATGCAAACTTATTTATAGTTTGAACTAATGCAAAAACAATAATATAAAACTTGTAAGAAGATTATAAGGTCTTTAAAGATCTCCCCAAGCTTGAAATCAAGCCAGGTGGGATCACTTAACTCCTTGTGGGTATCTACTCCTCCTCCTAGGTAGAAAGAGCGTCTGATGGCTCAGTGTACGGCGCCAGAAAAGTGTTGGTGCGGTGTTGATGTAGAGCTTGTTGGGAACCCCAAGTGGAAGGTATGATGAGCACAGCAGCAAGTTTCCCTTAGTTATAAAACCAAGGTTTAATCGAACCAGTAGGAGCAAGGAAACACCCCAAAGGTGTTGCTAGCTGAGCCTTGGCAGGGCGCACTACCGGTGCTAGTAGCAACGTGGAGACCTGCACAACACAACCACAGAACTTTGTCCCCAACTTGCGATGAGGTTGTCAATCTCACCGTGTTTTGTGAAAAACAAAGGATTAAACGTATCGAATGGAAATAAGTAATAGTTTGCAGAAAGTAAACACAAAGCAATAAACAGTTTATAGATTGTATGTAAAAGAAAAGGACCGGGATCCATAGTTCACTAGAGGTGGCTCTCCTTAGATAGATAACATGTTGGGTGAACAAATTACAGCGGGGCAATTTACAAACATCGAGAAAGCAATACATGCATATACTAATCATCTTGACTCCTTTGAGACTTGATTGGGCATTACAACATTATACATAGACCGCCATCCAACTACATCTATGACTAATAATCCACCTTCAGGTTATCATCCGAACCCCCTCCAGTATTAAGTTGCAAGCAACAGATTATTGCTTTACGAACTGTGTGTAAAGTAAACAATATGATTGTTCTATGAACAAAGAATTGTTGTTTTCTCCCTAGTAGCAACAACACATCTAGTACCTTGGAGATTTCTGTCACTTCCCCAGATTACCAGAGATATGAACCCACTATCGAGCATAAATACTAACTCTTGGAGTTGCTAGCATCTACTTGGCCAAGATAGCTACTAACAACGAAAAGCATGCAAGATCACAAATAACAAAGATGTGATAGAATCAATAATCAATCTGAAATAACATCTCAATATCCATCGGATCCCCGCAAACACAACATGCAGAATTACAAATAGATGATCTTGATCATGAACGGAGCTCACAAGATCTAGACTTGAAAGCACAAAGGAGAAGAACCAGCCACCTAGCTACTACATGGATCCGTAGTTCAAGGATGAACTACTCACGCATCACACCGGAGGCTTGCACGGTGATGAAGAAGGCCTCCAGGGTGAATTCCCCTCTCCGACAGGGTGCCGGGAAGAGCTTTAGATCCCTCCCGATCTAGGGATGGAGATGATGGCGGCTACAGACTCTTTCGTGGATTTTTGATCCGGTACTTAGGGTTTTCGTCCCGAGGGCATCTTATAGGCAGAAGGGGAGGCCGAGGGGGTGCCTGGGCTGGCCACACCACCCCCTGGCGCGAGCCAAGCCTGGGTCGCGCGGCCAGGTGGTGTGGTGGCCCCCTGGCCCCTCTCCGTCTCGTACTCTGGCATCTAATGACTTCCGGAAAATAGGCACTTTGGCTTTTGTCTCGTCCAATTCCGAGAATATTCATTTTCTAACTTTCTTGGAACCAAAAACAGCAGAAAATAGGCAGTTGGCACTGTGGCTCTTGTTAATAGGTTAGTCCAAGAAATCATATGAAAAGTACTCTAAAGTGTGGACAAAACACAAGAAAGTGGATAAAACCAAGCATGGAACATCAAAAGTTATAGATATATTTGCAATGTATCAACATCCCCAAGCTTAACTCCTGCCCGTCCTCGAGTAGGTAAGTGATAAAAAGAAAGAATAATTTTTGGGGTGATATGGACCATCAAAGACTTGATCAAAGTATTTGTAAAACATTCAAAGCTGGGATCATAGTACTTCAATCATAACATGAAAGACAAAGTTCTAGCAATAAGACAAAGAAACTATGATACAACATGAAAATGCACAAACAAAAGATTCATGAATAACCATGCTTTGCAAGACGTTTGTTTGTTTCACATAAAAAAACATAGCATAATAGTATTCAGCTTGTCCCTCATAGAGTAGCAAATATAAATGCATAGGACACCTTCAAAGTTCATAAGAGTGACTAGATACAAAAGTTTAAAACAAGCAATATCAAGTTATGCATCAATCAACTAGTCTTGGGACAATGCACATAGAACTAAGAATGGCCACTATGCTCTCAAAGTAGGTGCATAAAGGTAGAAGATGGACACTCAATATAATGGTGGAAGAAAGGCCTTTTTATAAAAGGAAGTAGGGATTCAAGTCTCATAAAGAGCTTCCAAAAATTATGGTACTTATAGCTTTCAGCTCTCATTGCCCCTATCATAAGCATCTTGAAGTGATTAAGGTTAAAGTGAACAAACTATGGTGTACATGCTTGACGAAGTATAAGTTAGAAATCTCATGTCCCTTGTATACGAGGGCCGCTCCTCATGCTACTCAAGTTAGTCACCGGTAAGTTCTTGTCATTGTAAGTATATGTGTATCATAGAGAACCACCAACAGGGTACCCCTTGCCCGATGATACGGAAGAATCCCCATATCAAAATGACAAGACAAGCAGACAACGAGCATCTCAGCAATCTTCTTATTTACCATGAGAATATGGTGCTTTTTTCTCTCTTTCCTCTTTTCATAATCTCCTCTTTTTTTTGTCTTTTCTCTTTTTTCTCAATATAGGACTCTTTTTTTAATAAGAAGAATGCATCATAAACAGATCATTGTGGTTACGCTGTAGGTTTCCACCATGTCAACATGGATTAGACCAGCAGCCCAGGCGTTTCTCTAACACATATACATAACTCCATGGACTTACAAGCTCCCCTTTCATTTCACACCGACGACATCCATATACAAAAGAGCATGATATCAACTAGGTAAAAGTAGCAAGTGCAATGTTGAAAGTGTTCCCCATGAAAACATGGTTCTGCTAATTCCCAACAAATAAGTGCAAGCATATACAACATAGACGACACAATGGTTCAAGTTTATTAAGGGCAAGAAAAGTAAAGTGTGCCATCAAGTTCGTGAGAGCTTTAATCACTAGTTTTCTCATAACAAGTTTAATTTGGAAGGTAAACAAAAGCATGAATATACTTGGAATAGCATAAGCTAGTAGGTATATATGGTGGACTCTTTGGAATAACTTGGTTTAGGGAGTTGGATGCATGAGTGGAACTCATACTTGGTTGTGGAGGCTAGCAAAAGACTGGGAGCGACAAACTAAGAGAGCAATAATGGCCATAATCATGCAGAGTGACAAAACATCATTGGTCAAAGCATGAAGTGATATACAAGTTGAAAACTAAAGGATCATAAAGGCTTAGGTGACTTGAGATAGTCATAACATGGTGTGAGCATGCGCCAAGTCAAGTCAAATAAAGCATCAAAGGAGAATACCACTATATTATGCTTTAATATGCTAAAACAACGCATGATTCATCCAAGGCACATTACACAATCTCAATTGTTTATAACAATTCATGCTACAGCAAAGAATACTAAGCATAAATCCAAAACAATATCAAGCATGGCATGACAAAGCATAGGCCATAGTCAAAAACGAGCTCTTTTTACCACATAAGCATGAACTTTCCTACTCTTTTCCAAACCAAACCAAACTATTTGCAAACCAATGTATGAAAGAGGCGGTCCAATCAATGTATTCAACAAACTAAGCAAACCAAGTAAACGAAAAACCAAAACGAAAATGAAAAAGAAGACGCTCCAAGAACAACACAACTGTGCATGAAACAATAAAAATGAAGTGTTTGGAAGAAACCTGGGATTTTTATTAATGAAGAAGAGGATGCCTTGGGCATCCCCAAGCTTTGATGCTTGTACTTCTTGGAGATTTCTTGGGGTGACACGTGTGGCATCCCCAAGCTTGAGCTTTAGTCCATCCTTCATCTTGTTACTCATTCGTTCCATACACCTGAAAATTTTCTTTCATACAAAACTTCACACAATCTTTATTAGTAACATTAGTGCACTCAAGATAAATAAGTCTTAAGGTTCAGTTCTAACACCAAATAAACTTCCATTAGAACACTAGCTACGGTATCACTTCCCTCAAAAAGCTCAATTCCCCAAAAGAACTCAAAAAGGAACCAACAAGAAGCAAATGCAGAAAATGGCAGAAATCTGTCAAAACAGACCAACAGGTAAAGACGAATTTTTTCGAAGACCTTCTGTTGCTCAAATCAAAAAGTGTTGAACTAACGAAAGTTAGATAACAATCTGGAGCAGAAGCAAAAAAATTCACGCTTCAAAAGGACGTTCAGATATTTTACACGAATGTTTACGGTGAAGCACAGAAATCTGTTTCAGGACAGCAACTTTCCCAATCATTACTTCTCTCTCATTAGAGGTTACTCTTGGCACAAAAAGCAAATAAAAAGGATAATGAGAGGTTATTATAGAGGTAATAATTTCCAAGACTCATCTAAAACTTTTGGGTTATCTCCCAATAAGTACTTTTCTTTAACGCCTTTAAGTTAGGCATAAGAAGCAAGAAAGAATCAAGTGTTCTCAAATGAAGAAGCATTAAAACCAAATTTCTTGCCCTTACCTCTCTTACTTTTATTCTTAATCTTGGGGAAAATATGATTGTTTGGTGGAGAAGAAAGGTGCATGGTCCCCTTTCCCACATCTATTATTGCTCTAAGGAGTTCTAATAGGGACCTTCCAAGTGTAATTTGTCCTTTTCTTGCACATTCAATAACAAGATAATCAGTAGAAATCATTTTCCCAAGGATATTTGTAAACACTCCTTCAGCTATTCCAAGAGGTAATATGGTAGTATTATTAGCAAGAGATATTTCTTTTCCTCCTTCAGTAAGCCCCCAAGTATTCAGAGATTCATAAATATCCTTGGGCATAAGACAAAATTCAGACATGATATCACAGCGGGCTTGAAAAGTTTCAGTGTTTATCTCAATCTTTACTGTAGGGAGCCACTTTGATGGTTCAGAATTTATTGGAACATAATTGTGATGCTCCCTAAGCGTATTATAGCAATCTTTTAAGCTAGTAGCGCTAGTCTCAAGAGTGTTCAATCTAGCAAATATTCTTGCGAAGGAAATATCAGTTTGGCTAGGTAAGTTGTAAGTGAGGATCAATTTCTTTATAACATTTATAGCATCATCCTCATTACATTGGAGGAAATCTCCTCCCACAACAGCATCTAAAGCATATCTATAGCAAAGAGCAATTCCAAGGTAAAAACTGCTAAGGAACAAACTTTGAGTCATTTTAGGCTCAGTTTTTTCATGTAGATCAGAGATTCTAGACCAAGCTTCCTTAAAACTTTCCTCAATTCCTTGTTTAAAAGTGAAAATCATTTCCTCGGGTGACATAGTGATTGGAGCAAGGCTAGACATAGTGGCAACTTAATAAAGGAACTAATTTTTTTTGTGTTTTTGAAATAAGAAAGCAAACTAGTGAAACTAATTTTTTTGAAACAAGCAAACAAAGCAAACAGAAACTAAGCAAAACAAAAATAACAAAGTAAAGAGATTGGTTATGAGGGACTCCTCTTGTGAAGATGTCCTTGACTCCCCGGCAACGGCGCTAGAAAAATGCTTGATGGCTCAGTGTACGACGCCAGAAAAGTGCTGGTGCGGTGTTGATGTAGAGCTTGTTGGGAACCCCAAGAGGAAGGTATGATGAGCACAGCAGCAAGTTTCCCTCAATTATGAAACCATGGTTTAATCGAACCAGTAGGAGCAAGGAAACACCCCAAAGGTGTTGCTAGCTGAGCCTTGGCAGGGCGCACTACCGGTGCTAGTAGCAACGTGGAGACCTGCACAACACAACCACAGAACTTTGTCCCCAACTTGCGATGAGGTTGTCAATCTCACCGTGTTTTGTGAAAAACAAAGGATTAAACGTATCGAATGGAAATAAGTAATAGTTTGCAGAAAGTAAACACAAAGCAATAAACAGTTTATAGATTGTATGTAAAAGAAAAGGACCGGGATCCATAGTTCACTAGAGGTGGCTCTCCTTAGATAGATAACATGTTGGGTGAACAAATTACAGCGGGGCAATTTACAAACATCGAGAAAGCAATACATGCATATACTAATCATCTTGACTCCTTTGAGACTTGATTGGGCATTACAACATTATACATAGACCGCCATCCAACTGCATCTATGACTAATAATCCACCTTCAGGTTATCATCCGAACCCCATCCAGTATTAAGTTGCAAGCAATAGATTATTGCTTTACAAACTACGTGTAAAGTAAACAATACGATTGTTCTATGAACAAAGGATTGTTGTTTTCTCCCTAGTAGCAACAACACATCTAGTACCTTAGAGATTTATGTCACTTCCCCAGATTACCAGAGGCATGAACGCACTATCGAGCATAAATACTAACTCTTGGAGTTGCTAGCATCTACTTGGCCAAGATAGCTACTAACAGCATGCAAGATCACAAATAACAAAGACATGATAGAATCAATAATCAATCTGAAATAGCATATCAATATCCATCGGATCCCCGCAAACACAACATGCAGAATTACAAATAGATGATCTTGATCATGAACGGAGCTCACAAGATCTAGACTTGAAAGCACAAAGGAGAAGAACCAGCCACCTAGCTACTACATGGATCCGTAGTTCAAGGATGAACTACTCACGCATCACACCGGAGGCTTGCACGGTGATGAAGAAGGCCTCCAGGGTGAATTCCCCTCTCCGACAGGGTGCCAGGAAGAGCTTTAGATCCCTCCCGATCTAGGGATGGAGATGATGGCGGCTACAGACTCTTTCGTGGATTTTTGATCCGGTACTTAGGGTTTTCGTCTCGAGGGCATCTTATAGGCGGAAGGGGAGGCCGAGGGGGTGCCTGGACTGGCCACATCACCCCCTGGCGCGGGCCAAGCCTGGGCCGCGCGGCCAGGTGGTGTGGTGGCCCCCTAGCCCCTCTCTGTCTCGTACTCTGGCATCTGATGACTTCCGGAAAAATAGGCACTTTGGCTTTTGTCCCGTCCAATTCCAAGAATATTCATTTTCTGACTTTCCTGGAACCAAAAATAGCAGAAAACAGGCAGCTGGCACTATGGCTCTTGTTAATAGGTTAGTCCAAGAAATCATATGAAAAGTACTCCAAAGTGTGGACAAAACACAAGAAAGTGGATAAAACCAAGCATGGAACATCAAAAATTATAGATACATTTGCAATGGATCAGCGTCGCCTTCTTCTTTTATGTTGCTCTCTTTAACTATGCTTACAAAGCGAATGCTGAGCTCGACCATGTCATATTGGAGCTTCAACATTTTCCTCTTGAGGAATTTCTTCTCATCTGTCAACTCAATGACAGTTTTAATTAAGAAACCAACTCTACCATCGATGTCATCGACCTTCTTCTCAAGGTCTTTGCTCATCATCCAGTAGGAGTCAATCCCTTCTCCAAATGTTTCAACGCATGCCTTAGAATCCTTTTCTAACTCACAGATCTTATCATGAATCTCATCTTTCCACACCTTCTTAGGTTTAAGAGGTGATGGACCAAGAGGAGGTTTATAATAGGATCCTATGTTGTAACGATAAGGATTAGGGAGGTACTCATCCTTGTTCCTTCCCCGCTCAGCTTGTCTCATCATCTCCATCCTTTGCGGGAACATGTCCTCCCAATTTGGAAGAGGCTTGATCTCTAGGCTGGATGATGACGACGATCCTTTGGGTTCTGCTTCTTCGATCCTCTTCATGGGATTCTCTTCTTTCTTCTTCCAGATCTTGTTGACGTGGAAGGGTTGCATGGCTTCGCTGCATGGATGTTGTTAAAGTGGCTTGTATAGGGATGGCGAAGGTCTTCCGAGGCTGGAGGTTGTGGCTCTACGAAAACTTAATTAAAAAGATTAGATGCGGTCAGCTTTAAAAGGAGGGATAAAAAAACCCAGCCGCCTTACGTAACGAGCAACTATACGGGCGCAACCCGTTTAGCTCCCGCCGTATAGTTGTGAACCGACTATAGATTAGATCTATGGTGGAACTTACCTATACAGCCGGAACTATACGAGCGGGAATTATTTTGTCAAAGGTGTTGATAACTATACCAAGTATAGTTGATCGTTAAACTCTCAGTACTCTAGAAATTACCTATACCAAGTATAGTTGGTTGTTAAACTCTCAGTAATCCGGAAATTATTTCGTCAAAGGTGTTGATAACTATACGACTATAATTTCGGCATATAGTTGGTTGTTAAACTCTCAGTACTCCAAAAAAAATTCGTCAAAGGTGTTGATAACTATATGACCGCAGCTATACGGGCAGAATTTTTAATTCTAGCCGTATAGTTGGTCGTTAAACTCTCAGTACCTTTTGTGGATGCAAGTGTTAATGTCACAACAACTATATGACCGGAATTTTTATTCCCGCCGTATAGTTGGTCGTTAAACCTTATGTGTCCACCAAAAAAATCCTGCTTCTCCAAGGATTTTTTATTTATTAGAAACTTAACAAAATATAGAGTTTTGATAGAAAAATGTCAGCTTAGATTTTCGACCATTTTTGGCATCATTAATCTTCCTTCTTCTTTGCTAGAGCATCAATTGTTTCTCATTTAACACAATACTCAAACTAGACTTTAACTGAAAATTTAAAAACTTACTCAAACCTTTATTTCACATGGATTGCCTCCAATGAAGCGCTCTTTTATGGTCAATAGCTTGACCGTAGCATTGCTCATTCCTTCTTGAGTCCATTCTTCTTACAGTTGCCATTCCTTGTATATTTTTGCTTAATCACTTCTTCTGGAGCGATCAACTCTATGGTGACTGCACTTATATCTTCTCTCACTCGATAATGCTTCAAACATTGTACATTTACCACCCATTCAAGAGAGGGTGTTTTTCCTTGGAGCTTCACTGCTCCCGATGGGTAAGCTTCTTCAACTATATATGGGCCTTCCCACTTTGATCTGAGCTTCCCTGGAAACAACTTAAGACGAGAATTAGAGAGCAACACTTCATCTCACTTTTAAAAGTCTTATTCTCTATTTTTCTATTATACTCAAGCCATTCACATATCAATAAAGTAAACACAAACTCAAAATTGCTCCATATATAATAATAAACTCGGAATTTCACAAAAGGGATTGACTATTCCTGAAGGGAATCCTAATGATGCAAACTTATTTATAGTTTGAACTAATGCAAAAACAATAATATAAAACTTGTAAGAAGATTATAAGGTCTTTAAAGATCTCCCCAAGCTTGAAATCAAGCCAGGTGGGATCACTTAACTCCTTGTGGGTATCTACTCCTCCTCCTAGGTAGAAAGAGCGTCTGATGGCTCAGTGTACGGCGCCAGAAAAGTGTTGGTGCGGTGTTGATGTAGAGCTTGTTGGGAACCCCAAGTGGAAGGTATGATGAGCACAGCAGCAAGTTTCCCTTAGTTATAAAACCAAGGTTTAATCGAACCAGTAGGAGCAAGGAAACACCCCAAAGGTGTTGCTAGCTGAGCCTTGGCAGGGCGCACTACCGGTGCTAGTAGCAACGTGGAGACCTGCACAACACAACCACAGAACTTTGTCCCCAACTTGCGATGAGGTTGTCAATCTCACCGTGTTTTGTGAAAAACAAAGGATTAAACGTATCGAATGGAAATAAGTAATAGTTTGCAGAAAGTAAACACAAAGCAATAAACAGTTTATAGATTGTATGTAAAAGAAAAGGACCGGGATCCATAGTTCACTAGAGGTGGCTCTCCTTAGATAGATAACATGTTGGGTGAACAAATTACAGCGGGGCAATTTACAAACATCGAGAAAGCAATACATGCATATACTAATCATCTTGACTCCTTTGAGACTTGATTGGGCATTACAACATTATACATAGACCGCCATCCAACTGCATCTATGACTAATAATCCACCTTCAGGTTATCATCCGAACCCCATCCAGTATTAAGTTGCAAGCAATAGATTATTGCTTTACAAACTACGTGTAAAGTAAACAATACGATTGTTCTATGAACAAAGGATTGTTGTTTTCTCCCTAGTAGCAACAACACATCTAGTACCTTAGAGATTTATGTCACTTCCCCAGATTACCAGAGGCATGAACGCACTATCGAGCATAAATACTAACTCTTGGAGTTGCTAGCATCTACTTGGCCAAGATAGCTACTAACAGCATGTAAGATCACAAATAACAAAGACATGATAGAATCAATAATCAATCTGAAATAGCATCTCAATATCCATCGGATCCCCGCAAACACAACATGCAGAATTACAAATAGATGATCTTGATCATGAACGGAGCTCACAAGATCTAGACATGAAAGCACAAAGGAGGAGAACCAGCCATCTAGCTACTACATGGATCCGTAGTCCAAGGATGAACTACTAACCCATCACACCGGAGGCTTGCATGGTGATGAAGAAGGCCTCCAGGGTGAATTCCCCTCTCCGGCAGGGTGCTGGGAAGAGCTTTAGATCCCTACCGATCTAGGGATGGAGATGACAACGGCTACAGACTCTTTCGTGGATTTTTGATCCGGTACTTAGGGTTTTCGTCTCGAGGGCATCTTATAGGCGGAAGGGGAGGCCGAGGGGGTGCCTGGACTGGCCACATCACCCCCTGGCGCGGGCCAAGCCTGGGCCGCGCGGCCAGGTGGTGTGGTGGCCCCCTAGCCCCTCTCTGTCTCGTACTCTGGCATCTGATGACTTCCGGAAAAATAGGCACTTTGGCTTTTGTCCCGTCCAATTCCAAGAATATTCATTTTCTGACTTTCCTGGAACCAAAAATAGCAGAAAACAGGCAGCTGGCACTATGGCTCTTGTTAATAGGTTAGTCCAAGAAATCATATGAAAAGTACTCCAAAGTGTGGACAAAACACAAGAAAGTGGATAAAACCAAGCATGGAACATCAAAAATTATAGATACATTTGCAATGGATCAGCGTCGCCTTCTTCTTTTATGTTGCTCTCTTTAACTATGCTTACAAAGCGAATGCTGAGCTCGACCATGTCATATTGGAGCTTCAACATTTTCCTCTTGAGGAATTTCTTCTCATCTGTCAACTCAATGACAGTTTTAATTAAGAAACCAACTCTACCATCGATGTCATCGACCTTCTTCTCAAGGTCTTTGCTCATCATCCAGTAGGAGTCAATCCCTTCTCCAAATGTTTCAACGCATGCCTTAGAATCCTTTTCTAACTCACAGATCTTATCATGAATCTCATCTTTCCACACCTTCTTAGGTTTAAGAGGTGATGGACCAAGAGGAGGTTTATAATAGGATCCTATGTTGTAACGATAAGGATTAGGGAGGTACTCATCCTTGTTCCTTCCCCGCTCAGCTTGTCTCATCATCTCCATCCTTTGCGGGAACATGTCCTCCCAATTTGGAAGAGGCTTGATCTCTAGGCTGGATGATGACGACGATCCTTTGGGTTCTGCTTCTTCGATCCTCTTCATGGGATTCTCTTCTTTCTTCTTCCAGATCTTGTTGACGTGGAAGGGTTGCATGGCTTCGCTGCATGGATGTTGTTAAAGTGGCTTGTATAGGGATGGCGAAGGTCTTCCGAGGCTGGAGGTTGTGGCTCTACGAAAACTTAATTAAAAAGATTAGATGCGGTCAGCTTTAAAAGGAGGGATAAAAAAACCCAGCCGCCTTACGTAACGAGCAACTATACGGGCGCAACCCGTTTAGCTCCCGCCGTATAGTTGTGAACCGACTATAGATTAGATCTATGGTGGAACTTACCTATACAGCCGGAACTATACGAGCGGGAATTATTTTGTCAAAGGTGTTGATAACTATACCAAGTATAGTTGATCGTTAAACTCTCAGTACTCTAGAAATTACCTATACCAAGTATAGTTGGTTGTTAAACTCTCAGTAATCCGGAAATTATTTCGTCAAAGGTGTTGATAACTATACGACTATAATTTCGGCATATAGTTGGTTGTTAAACTCTCAGTACTCCAAAAAAAATTCGTCAAAGGTGTTGATAACTATATGACCGCAGCTATACGGGCAGAATTTTTAATTCTAGCCGTATAGTTGGTCGTTAAACTCTCAGTACCTTTTGTGGATGCAAGTGTTAATGTCACAACAACTATATGACCGGAATTTTTATTCCCGCCGTATAGTTGGTCGTTAAACCTTATGTGTCCACCAAAAAAATCCTGCTTCTCCAAGGATTTTTTATTTATCAGAAACTTAACAAAATATAGAGTTTTGATAGAAAAATGTCAGCTTAGATTTTCGACCATTTTTGGCATCATTAATCTTCCTTCTTCTTTGCTAGAGCATCAATTGTTTCTCATTTAACACAATACTCAAACTAGACTTTAACTGAAAATTTAAAAACTTACTCAAACCTTTATTTCACATGGATTGCCTCCAATGAAGCGCTCTTTTATGGTCAATAGCTTGACCGTAGCATTGCTCATTCCTTCTTGAGTCCATTCTTCTTACAGTTGCCATTCCTTGTATATTTTTGCTTAATCACTTCTTCTGGAGCGATCAACTCTATGGTGACTGCACTTATATCTTCTCTCACTCGATAATGCTTCAAACATTGTACATTTACCACCCATTCAAGAGAGGGTGTTTTTCCTTGGAGCTTCACTGCTCCCGATGGGTAAGCTTCTTCAACTATATATGGGCCTTCCCACTTTGATCTGAGCTTCCCTGGAAACAACTTAAGACGAGAATTAGAGAGCAACACTTCATCTCACTTTTAAAAGTCTTATTCTCTATTTTTCTATCATGCCATCTTTTCACTTTTTCCTTAAACAACCTAGCATTCCCGTAGGCTTCACTTCTAAACTCATCTAAAGCATGAATATCTAATAAATGCTTTTCTCCAGCTGCTTTAAGATCATAATTTAGGTTCTTGATTGCCCAGAAAGCTTTGTGTTCCAATTCTAAAGGTAAATGGCATGCCTTACCGTACACCATCTTGAAAGGTGTCATACCCATTGGATTTTTAAATGTAGTACGGTATGCCATAGAGTGTCATTTAACTTGTATGACCAATCTTTTCTTGATTTGTCCACCGTCTTCTCGAGTATGGTCTTCAATTCTCTATTATAGAGTTCCACTTGACCACTCGTTTGAGGATAATATGGTTAGGCAACATGGTGAGTTACTCCATACTTGTTGAGGATTTTTCTAAAAGTCCCTTCATAAAATGAGAACCACCATCAGTAATTAAAAATCTAGGAACTCCAAACCTGGGGAATATGACATCCTTGATCATCTTTACTGAGGTAGCTGCATCTGCATGATTGTTGGAATAGCTTCAACCCATTTAGTAACATAGTCAATAGCAACAAGAATATGAGTATAACCATTAGACTCTATAAATGGTCCCATGTAATCCATTCCATACATCAAAAGGTTCAATTATGAGACTATAATTCATTGCCATTTCTTGTCTCCTACCTATATTACCTCTTCTTTGGCAAGCATCGCAGTATTCCACATACCTATGTGCATCCTTGAGTAAGGTGGGCCAATGGAATTCGGATTGAAGTACCTTTCCAGCAGTTCTCTTGCCTGCATGATGCCCTCCATATGGACTGTCATGACAAGCTTTCAATATCGCATTCATTTCATGGTTAGGGACACACTTCGAATCATTCTGTCAAGTCCATGACAATATAGATATGGATCATCCCAAAAGTAATATTTAAGATCATTAAATAATTTCATTCTTTGATTTCTTGACATACCAGGAGGTATAAATTTTGTTGCTAGATAGTTAGCATAATCTTCATACCATGGATCAACAATTTCCATGTTTGCTAAATATTCTCCCAGAAATGATTCATTAATAGGTACAGGGTCATTGATTATTCCCTCCTTCCTAGAGAGACGATCTTCTACCGGATTATCCTTACCCCTCCTATCTAATATTTGCAAATCGTATTCTTGTAGTAATAAAACCCACCTAATCAACCTAGGCTTAGCATCCTTTTTCACAAGGAGGTGACGCAAAGCTTGGTGATCCGTATGAATTATTACCTTAGAATTAATTATGTAAGATCTAAATTTGTCGCAAGCAAAAATTATAGCTAGAAACTTTTTTCCGTAGTAGCATCATGTTTCTGAATCTTATTAAGAGGTCTACTAGCATACTAAATAACATTCAAATTATTTCCATCTCGCTGTCCCAACACAGCCCCTAAAGCATAGTCACTAGCGTCACACATGATTTCAAAAGGTTCATCCCATTTTGGAGATTGCATAATAGGTGTTGAAACTAGTTTATCCTTAAGGTTCTCAAAAGCTGCAATGCGGTCATGGTCTAAATAGAATGGAGTTTCTTTATCAAGAAGATTGGTGAGGGGCATAGCTATTTTAGCAGAATCTTTTATAAACCGTTTATGAAAACATGCATGTCCCATAACCATTTTTAGGTTTTTAATGTCCTGGGGTATTGGAAGATTTTCTATAGCATTTATATTGGTTTTATCTATTTCTATTCCCTTCTCTGAAACTTTATGACCAAAAACTTCACCTTCTCTTTCCATGAAACGTCATTGTTCCCAATTTAAAACCAAGTTTGATTGTTTGCATCTCTGCAAGACTTTGGTCAGATTGTAGAGGCAATTATCAAAAGTTGTTCCACAAACAACAAAATCATTTGTTAGAACTTCCATAGTCTTCTCAACAAAATCATCAAAAATCTTTGGAACACATTCCTGAAAAGTTGTTGTTGCATTACATAAGCCAAATGGAATTAATCTATAAGCATATGTGCCATAAGGACAGGTGAAAGTTGTTTTCTCTTGATCTTCCAGTTGTATGGCAATTTGAGAATATCCAGAATAACCGTCAAGAAAACAAAAGTAAGAATTATTACTAAGTCTTTCTAAAATTTTATCCATGAATGGTATAGGTTTATGATCTTTCTATGTCTCATGGTTTAGCATCCTAAAATCAATGCACATAAGATATCCTACAATTGGCCTTACAGGAACTAGCTCACCATCCTCATTTATAGCAGCATCAAGACCACCTTGTCTTGGTATGCAATGAGCCGGGCTAACCCACTTACTATCAGAAATAGGATATATTATGCCAGCATCTAGTAACCTATTTTCTTACTACTTCCTTCATTTTAGGATTAAGACTTCTTTGTGTATATACTACAGGTTCAGCATCATCAAGCATGGTAATCTTATGTGTTACGATAGATGGATCTATTCCTTTAATATCAGTCAATGTATACCCAAAAGCTTCACGATGTTTAACCAAAACTGAATGAGTTTATTTGTTTCATTTTCTGATATATTCTTGCTAATAATGACAGTACATTTATTTTCATTATCTAAAAACTCATACCTCATATTGTCTGGAAGTTTTTTCAATTCTATTGGTGGAGGCTCTTCATCTCCTGTTCTTACCAGTTCCATAGTCATGTGGATTTTGTGTTTCCGGAATTGAATCAAGGTAATCATCCATGTATTCTTTCTCCTCGTCATCTAGTGCTCCCTCCCAATTAATCAGGCTCCTCTCTAATTCATCTTGTGGAGTACTGAAATGAATTGCCGCTAACTCGTCAATTGTCTTCTCTTCCCTGATATCCTCCACTTCATATGGCCTCTTCTTTAGTTTGGCGAAGTGGAATGTCATTTCCTCTTCTCTAAGCTTCAATGAAATAGTTTCCTTCTTATTACCTACTCGAGCTTTGGTAATGGAAATAAAAGGCCCGTCTAAAAGAATAGGATAAAAAGAATCTCGAGGCATATCAACAATATGAAAATCAAGGGGGTACATGAGTGATCCAATAAAGACACAGATATTTCTGATTACTCCTTCCGGTTTTATATTGGTTCTATTAGACAATTTAATAATAGTGTCTACCGGTTCCACATCTGGATTATTTAAATTGTAGCAGAGTTCCTCATAAAGTGATGAAGGCATAATATTTATAGTGTACATTGGTTCACAAATTCCATATAAGAAAGTTTCTCCACAATATATAGGGGTCATTCGTTTAGAAGTTTCGTTACCTCGAACCTTATCTTTGATGAATTCTGAGGTTTCAAGGTCTAACATAACCACTTCATATTCCACTATTCGTGCTTCCATAAGATCTTTTAATATAACATTATTTATATTTGTACCTTTAGAATTCCTTTCTGGTTCCTTCAATCTCTTCTTTATTTATTCTTTCTCTCTTTGTCTTTTTTTGAAGACCCCTTGTATAGGTATTGAGGAGAACTCTTCCATTAGCACTCTTGCACGCTTCTTTTCTTTGAGGGGTTTATGAGGTTCCCATTCTGTAGGTACTTGCATAATTCTCAATAATTTTCTTTACTGAGTAAGAATCAATATCGAGGGGCTTAATCATTGTATCTGTTTTTTCATCTACAAGGAAATCGTTAATGCAAACATATTCAGAAAAACTATTTGTAATGTTTTCCTTATCTTTAAGATTTTTCCGTTGCTTCTCTCATTTTTATTATTATATTCCAAGCTTCATCATAGGTATAAGATAGAAAACTACCGTTAGAAGCAGTGTCTAGATTCATCCTATGTTCAATATTTAGCCCTCCATAAAAGGTATGGGTGATTAACCAATCAGGCAAACAATGATGGGGGCAATTATCTAGGTAGCTTTTGTACCTGAGATATCCTTCATATAAGCCCTCACTAGGATTATTTTTGAAACTGATAATAATACCTCTCATCCAGTGAGCTTTTCTTTCAGAATAATATTTTGATAGGAATTTGGTTGTCAATTCCTCCCAACTCCTTGGTGCTTCTGCACAAAAAGATTTGTACCAGTCGCAAACATTATTAGAGAGAGTTTGTCTAAACAACTGGGTTTTAACCATATCAACATTACAGTCCTCGAAAATAAAGGAACTGAGAACATCTTCAAAGAATTGTAAGTGTCCATATGGACTTTCTTTATTTGTTCCTGCAAATTTCTTAGAATGCAATAATTCAAATAATAAAGGATGGATCTCGAATCCATCCGGATTTATGCTTTTGTTGACAGTCATAAAAGCGTCCATGGGCGAACCCATTTTCCTTACTGCCTCAAGCTGGTTTAAATACTGAGTGTTGTCCATTGTTGCGGTCCTGCAACTCAAGTAAAAATTAGTACAACGAAAGTAAATAACTAAAAGTAAAGTGACTTATAGCACTAAGCTTCCCAGCAACGGCGCCAGAAAATAGCTTGATGACTGCAAGTGCACAGATCGTTTGTAGCTAGTTTCGAAATAAAGATATCGATCCCATAGGGAGAAGTAGGAAGAAGACTAAAATGCTTTTAACTACAACTAAGCGAAATACTTAAAAAGTAACTTTAAGATGCAAGATAAGTAGAGTTATTTTTGGATTTTTGGTTGAACAAGGTAATTTAAAGTAAAGCAAAACTTAATGCAAAAAATAAGAATCGCGTGTGTAATAGAACTTTGGAACTACAATAGATAAAAGGCGTTCTCGGGGAATAGCGGATACACCGCTAGCAATTTAGACTAAACAATCAAGATTATTATAACGAATATTCTCATAATGTGTGTGTATGTGGGATGAGCTCCATATATGGGTGATTAGCCAGCAACCGCTTCACACATCATCCTCATAACCACAACAGACAGCAATCAATATAAATCGAGTTACTGCGCTATTAAGGAATTTCTCCCATGGCATAGACATGGCTTTATAAGTTCTCCTTGTTACCCCCAAGTTAGTACGTAAGGATTGATAAAAGCTTTATAGTCATAGTAAGTGTTATCATTCCTCTGTCTACCAACAAGTAATCCCCTTCATCGAGTCCCCATAAGAGACAAATATTAAGGAGGTGCACAACTCTCAACATCAAGATAAAGATAATTAACACGTACACATAATGATGTATAACATAATAATCTCTATCTCATCTCAATTATATGCTAGGGTTTCTCTATCTCCCCAAGAACTAGAGATCTACTCAAAAATGGAGGCAATCATCATAGAAATAGTAATGGAAACAATCATAGATGAATAGTACTTGTATAAATGCACAACGAGTGCGAGAAATACAACAAGATCTAGACAAGATGTAGATGTGATGGGTGGATATGGTGGTGATGCAGCGGTGGGTGATGAAGATCGATGCCTTAGCCTTCCGAATCTGCGCAGAGCAAAGATGGATCCCTAGCGGATGAGTTCCCTCTCCAGATGCCTTCTGGCGGTGAGGTTTCTGCGATTTCTAGGTGTTCTGTATGTCGTCTCCCCGAACTAGTTGCACGGGGTGAAACTATTTGACGAGACGGAGGCGGTGCCAACTATACGGCCGGAAAATTGCTCTGGTCGTATAGTTGGTCATTGAACTCTCTGCCTCCCTTGTTCACTTCTGGTTTTCTTCTGGTATTATTAATATTTCTCAAATAAGCAATTTGCGTTGTTTTGACTCCTTTTCTCCACAGTACAACTGTTCCAAAAATTGTATCAATTTGATCCATCATCTGTCATGATCCTGATGAAAACATACATAAAATATGCACGTGAGCACCATAAAATACCAAGATCCTACATCTACAATGAAAAATAATAATGTAAAACATGATGCAAATATGCACTCATCAGTGGGTCAGCTCTGGCAATGAAATAGGTGCATCGTTTTCAGAGCCGACGGGTCCTGTCGTCTGGCCACGCGGCGGCGCGCCTTTTCGCTTCCGCCCTTTCCAACTCTTCCCGTCTAAGTTTCCCACCATTCCCCGCTATATGTAGGGAGGCCGCCATTGCCAACCACAGATCCACACCCCTCTCTCTCCCTCACCATGGACACCCCACACTAGGTCTATCTCACTCTCGAGGAGACAGGCATTGTGCGCCTCCAGCTACCCATGTCCGTCGGGCTACCGGCTGCCACTCGACTGGATGTTGAGCATCTCAGGGGTGCCTGTCCCTCTTGTGCCTCGTGGTTCGGGCCGCCAGGCGGTCATCACGAGCCACTACTACCTCGAGCTCACGCCGGAGCAGCGGATGGATTCCAATTGATGTCCCGACAACACCGCTACCTGGATCGTCTTCTTCGCCAATCGTCGGGAAAGAGAGTTCGCCAGGTACGGGGGCAATGACCCTGCTCTGGTCAACCACAACGAAGCCGGTCGACGACTGGGGTGGGTGAACCAGACACTCGCCTGTGTGATGCGCCACAACGCAGAAGGAGATCACCCTCGCCTGCGGTACCCACACTTTCAGCCACCGCGGAGCCCAAGCAAGGGCAGCAGTGGTCGCGGACTGTAGCACCCCGGGTAAAACCACTACTAGAAAATCGCTGTTGTTTTTATTTTTGCATCATCATGACACCATCATGCATCTTTTAACCTAAAAACTATTTCTCCAAAAACCTATTTGTTTTCTATTTACCTCCCTCTTTATTTCAACTGCAAAATCCGGTCTGACCGAATATTTTGTTTTGTCTAAATAATTACAAAAATATTTTTTACAACTAAATATATAATAAAAACTATTTTGTTGGGGGAGGCAGTCTAGCCCGCCAGGCCCAAAGGCCCGGCTAGCCAGACCACCTACAACCCCAAAACCTACCCAAATCCTAACCCTAGATCAAACCCTAACTCTATCTGGCCAAGCACCCTGCCGCCGCCACCCATCCACCCGTGGTACACACACGCACGCGCACTGCACACACACACGCCAGCCCGACCAACTCTCCTTGATCCCATCGCCACCAACCACCCATTTTTTTCCTCACACCATGCTGCCGCTGGGCCCCACCCCGAACACCCCTGCACGGGAACCCCTCTCCTCGCTCGATCTTCCCTCTCCCCCACCCCGCGCCTCCTCCCACCTTGAGCTCTGCCGCCGCCGCGTGGCCTCGGCTCGGACCGCACCGGCCCTCCGTCCTCGGCCCATCACCTACCCCGCCTCGCGCAGAGCACCTCCCCTACTTGGCCCTTCCTCCGCTCCCTCCCAAACGACGTCGCTCGCCCGCCGCCAGGGACCCCTTTCCCCTTGAGCTCGCCCCGGCCATGGCGCCACCGCCTTGGTGCCCCTCCTCTCGTGACCACCCCTGCGAGCCGCCCTTCTGCAACCTCTCCCGAGAGCAGCACGGCCCTCCTCCTCCTCACCGACCTTCTTCGGGGATTCGCCGCCTCTCTCTCGCCAGGGATGTCGCGACCCCTCCTCTCCTCTCTGCCTCACCGCACGCCTGCCTCGGCCTCCAGCATCCTCCCCCGTGACCTCCCTCGTCGCGCTGCCGCCCCATCGGCCCTGCTCTCCGCGCCCCTACGAGCCCTGCCTCCATTGCCAGAAGTCGCGCGTGCCTGCGACTCTACCTCGCCGCACCACCGTCGGCCTCTCCGGCGTCTCCTCCTCGGCTCCGTCCCGTCACCGACCGCGGACACCACCAGGGTCGCCCCTTCTCCGCGGGCGCCGTCCTCCTTCCGCCCTTGCCTCACCTCCTCCTTGCGCCGGCCGTCCTCCACCGCTTGCGTCCTGCTGCCCCCTCCCCCTCGTCGTCCTCTGGCGCCCTGAGTTCTTCTCTGCAGGCCGCCTCGAGCCTGCGTCTCCTTGGCCGCTCATGTCCCAGCGCGTGCGCGCGTCCGTCGCCGCTGCTCCCCGATGTGGGTGTTTTGTTCGTGGTTGAGTGCGTGTCCTGCGCCGATGTCTTGTGTTAGCCGCTCGTGACCCAATGTTTGTTTGTTCCTGGATATATGACCGAGAAGAAATGAAGTGATGCTGTGGCGATCACCGGGTACCACTGGTATCCTCGTCTGCCAAGATCGTCACCGACAACGAAGTCTGAACGTTATGAGCTTCTTCATGGATGCCGAGACCCCGTCTTGAAGACGCCGGAACGCCAAGATCGAACCCCGACGGAACCCCGAAGACCGATCCCGGTGTCCGAAGCCTGAACCCGATCCCCTCCAAATCCCAAGATCTCCGGATCCATGTGTGACCCCTTTACCTCCAAGCCCTATTTTTATAACGGATATATCTTGTTGCATATAATAATTCATACTCGCATACATATGATGCGGTTTGGGGGCCTTATGCCAATTCACCTCATAATTAAATATGGAGGCCATATGCGGGCAAATCTAGCCTAATATTGGCCCCATTTAAATTTGTGTAGTGAACCGGTGCTATCTTTTGCCATGTTAAGACAACATTTAAATTGCGGGGTATCTAAACAACATGAACCTATTAATTAATGGTCGGGGCCTCGGTTCCGCTTAATATGACCTGATTGCATCGCACCTTTGCCATGTCATACATCATGCATGCATCATGCTCGATCTTTTGCCGTAGTATTAAATGGTGCATCCGGTGTTTCTTCTAGCGCTTTGCTTCTTCACGGATTAGGCCGATGAGTTGATGCGAGTGACGCCCGTTCGTCGGATGAACCTTCGGAAATGTTTTCAGGCGAGCACCTCCCCTTTCTACCTATCTTACTTTTATAGTATTTATTCCCCCTGTTGATCTATTGCTATCTGTGTTGCGATGCTCTAGTTTTCGTACCCGTGATATCCCTTGCAGCCTTATATTGCCTTGGACACATCCTATTACCTATTGATTGGTAGATAGTTGGACTTGCGCGTCGTAGTCGCTTGCTCAAGTGTTTTGCGTGTCGTCAAGTACCACAGTTGTTGGAGTATTGCCGCATGTTTAATGTTGGAGATGATCATGGCTTTAGTTATTGTTTAATAACTAAAATTGAAAGTAGGTAAATGCAGAGGCACCGGTGGGTAATAGACAATATTTGGATTTTAACCGCTCACTGGTGTCCCGTAGGACCTCGAGTTCTTGACACCTGTTCCGAGATCGAGCGCGCTAACCACAGGTGTGGTGTGTGGGCACCCCCATCGATTTAGTACCTGATTCCAAGTACTGTACTGGGGGCCACAGAGTAGTTTGGAGCTTTATTACTATCTTGTACTTATGCCATGCTTTACTGCTTTATTTACGATTGCGCGTGGAGCGCCTGTACTGTTTAGGTAAGCGGAGTGTTTTCGCGGTATCGACAAGCCCAGTCACACTTTCGGGTTCCCAGTCGTTTACAGCCACTGACGCAAACCCTGGGTCCGTCTCGGAGACCGGCCGACTTCGTTACGGGTAGCTTAGTGGGGTGGCCCCTCGTGCTTGCTTTGGGTCTGGGAAACGTCATGTCCGAAACCCCGTCGACATACCGTTGGGTGTATGTTTTGTGATCTTGTACCTACCTGATCTGACAACAAGGGTGTAGGTGTGTGTGGAAACTTTGGTGCACCCCTGCAGGGTTTAATCTTTTCGAGAAGCCGTGTCCGCGGTTATGGACGACTTGGAGCATAGTTCTCGATCATAGACAACTATAACTAAAGTTTAATGTTATAATTTGACTTGTATCCGATATGACTAGTAATCAGCTTCACTGCAACGGAATGGCTAAATAAAAGTACCAACAACTGCTGGGTTTGGGGATATCTCATGCTAATCGTATCTGACTTGTAAGTGGTGCAACTACAACGGAATGGTTAACTAAAACTGCCCACTGCTTATTATATCAGGATGACTCATGCTATCTATATTTGACTAGTAATTGCCGCAACTATAACGGAATGAATAAAACTGCCAACTGTGTGAGTTCCTCGGTTGACTTCCTCGTTTGGTCTCGAGGGGGAAATACCAGGATGGGTATGTTTGGTGGTAGAATCAGGTTGGTTCCGAATAGGTTTTTCTTATCCCTCTCTGATAGCCGACAGTTATCTCGAGTCTCTATAGGTTGTTTAGTGCATGCCGCGCTGCCACTCAGTCCACCATACCTATGTAGGCGAGGACCGCCGAATTCTAGTCTCGCCGTGTACTGGCCTCAGTACTGACCGCTCTCTTTTTCCTTTGCCCTTTGTCGGCACCCCTTTTGTTTAAGCAGGTTTTGAGATCGACGTCGTTAGCAGGGTTACCCTTCCGGCTTGGCCTGGGCAGGGTTATGGACGCCATTGGTTATTCTTCAGGGCTCTTAGCCCCATTTGCATCTTGTCCGTAGTCGGACGCTCTACTGTTTTCAAGGTGATTGGATCTTTGTACTGTATATTTGTATTCTTGACTCATGGAGTCGTGTTGTATATATATATATATATATATGTTTTGTGGGTTCCATCGAGGACTATTGTGTAATGATATTACTTCGTTTTCCACCCGCACGCTAGTGCCTGGTGGGCACCTTTGAATCGTTTCTATGCGGGTTTGGCGGGAAGCGCTGAAACTTGCATAGGGCCGATTCTAAGGGTGTTACAGAGTGGTATCAGAGCTCAGCAGTTGCGATACCCCACAAGTCCAGCCTGTAGGATAACCTAGCTAACGGCCGCAGTAGAGTGTCAAAACTATTTTGCAAAAATCGGTTGGATAGATCTGATTAGGTCTGCTTTTACTCCTTACCCCTCTGCTATTCTCCTCTTACCTCTACGTGTTTTGAATCCGCTCTCTTCTCTTTCTTCGAGTCTAGGAATTCTCGTGGTTGGGTTTTCGTTGTACCTTCAGGAGTTCGCTTCCTCTTTTGGTAACGATGCTTCTACATCCGGTTTCGTGCAATCCGAGGAATCCTTCATCTGTTTGACTTCTCTCTGTTCCTTCTTGTGCCTTCCGGTGTTTCCGACGCGATGACATCGTCTACGCCAGATCCGATGCAGAGTCTGCATCACTCCTTTGTTTCTGAACCTCGATTGTCGAGATCTTCAGTCTGATTCCGAGAATGGTTGCATGCTTTTCTACTGATTGTGCAGAGTAATAGTTTGGGTGCGTGATGGATTGGCCCCCATGCCGACTACTCACTCTATTCGCTTGTGTACATTGAGGTGGATGAGAATGCATCGGTTCTCTCTTTCTATCGAAGTTAGAGGTGGATTGATTGGTTGATACCTCTACCTTCGCCTTTGTTTCCCGGAGTGTTCTCTCGACGATCACGAACAATGACCTCTTGTTAGTGGTGTCGCGAGGATCTACACGATGCGAGAAGATTCAGATCGCCGCCCTTCTTCCCGGTACCATGAGGCGGATCTCGAGGGCGAGATCCATTGTTAGTGGTGTCGAATTGTAGCACCCCGAGTAAAACCACTACTAGAAAATCGCTGTTGTTTTTATTTTTGCATCATCATGACACCATCATGCATCTTTTAACCTAAAAACTATTTCTCCAAAAACCTATTAGTTTTCTATTTACCTCCCTCTTTTTTTCAACTGCAAAATCCGGTCTGACCGAATATTTTGTTTTGTCTAAATAATTACAAAAAAAAAATTTACAACTAAATATATAATAAAACTATTTTGTTGGGGGAGGCAGTCCAGCCCGCCAGGCCCAAAGGCCCGGCTAGCCAGACCACCTACAACCCCAAAACCTACCCAAATCCTAACCCTAGATCAAACCCTAACTCTATCTGGTCAAGCACCCTGCCGCCGCCACCCATCCACCCATGGTACACACACGCATGCGCACTGCACACACACACGCCAGCCCGACCAACTCTCCTTGATCCCATCGCCACCAACCACCCATTTTTTCCTCACACCATGCTGCCGCTGGGCCCCACCCCGAACACCCCTGCACGGGAACCCCTCTCCTCGCTCGATCTTCCCTCTCCCCCACCCCGCGCCTCCTCCCACCTTGAGCTCTGCCGCCGCCGCGTGGCCTCGGCTCGGACCGCACCGGCCCTCCGTCCTCGGCCCATCACCGACCCCGCCTCGCGCAGAGCACCTCCCCCACTTGGCCCTTCCTCCGCTCCCTCCCAAACGACGTCGCTCGCCCGCCGCCAGGGACCCCTTCCCCCTTGAGCACGCCCCGGCCATGGCGCCACCGCCTCGGCGCCCCTCCTCTCGTGACCACCCCTGCGAGTCGCCCTTCTGCAACCTCTCCCGAGAGCAGCACGGCCCTCCTCCTCCTCACCGACCTTCTCCGGGGATCCGCCGCCTCTCTCTCGCCAGGGACGTCGCGACCCCTCCTCTCCTCTACGCCTCACCGCACGCCTGCCTCGGCCTCCAGCATCCTCCCCCGTGACCTCCCTCGTCGCGCTGCCGCCCCATCGGCCCTGCTCTCCGCGCCCCTACGAGCCCTGCCTCCATTGCCAGAAGTCGCGCGTGCCTTCGACTCTACCTCGCCGCACCACAGTCGGCCTCTCCGGCGTCTCCTCCTCGGCTCCGTCCCGTCACCGACCGCGGACACCACCAGGGTCGCCCCTTCTCCGCGGGCGCCGTCCTCCTTCCGCCCTTGCCTCACCTCCTCCTTGCGCCGGCCGTCCTCCACCGCCTGCGTCCTGCTGCCCCTCCCCCTCGTCGTCCTCTGGCGCCCTGAGTTCTTCTCTGCAGGCCGCCTCGAGCCTGCGTCTCCTTGGCCGCTCATGTCCCAGCGCGTGCGCGCGTCCGTCGCCGCTGCTCCCCGATGTGGGTGTTTTGTTCGTGGCTGAGTGCGTGTCCTGCACCGATGTCTTGTGTTAGCCGCTCGTGACCCAATGTTTGTTTGTTCCTGGATATATGACCGAGAAGAAATGAAGTGATGCTGTGGCGATCACCGGGTACCACTGGTATCCTCGTCTGCCAAGATCGTCACCGACAACGAAGTCTGAACGTTATGAGCTTCTTCATGGATGCCGAGACCCCGTCTTGAAGACGCCGGAACGCCAAGATCGAACCCCGACGGAACCCCGAAGACCGATCCCGGTGTCCGAAGCCTGAACCCGATCCCCTCCAAATCCCAAGATCTCCGGATCCATGTGTGACCCCTTTACCTCCAAGCCCTATTTTTATAACGGATATATCTTGTTGCATATAATAATTCATACTCGCATACATATGATGTGGTTTGGGGGCCTTATGCCAATTCACCTCATAATTAAATATGGAGGCCATATGCGGGCAAATCTAGCCTAATATTGGCCCCATTTAAATTTGTGTAGTGAACCGGTGCTATCTTTTGCCATGTTAAGACAACATTTAAATTGCAGGGTATCTAAACAACATGAACCTATTAATTAATGGTCGGGGCCTCGGTTCCGCTTAATATGACCTGATTGCATCGCACCTTTGCCATGTCATACATCATGCATGCATCATGCTCGATCTTTTGCCGTAGTATTAAATGGTGCATCCGGTGTTTCTTCTAGCGCTTTGCTTCTTCACGGATTAGGCCGATGAGTTGATGCGAGTGACACCCGTTCGTCGGATGAACCTTCGGCAATGTTTTCAGGCGAGCACCTCCCCCTTTCTACCTATCTTACTTTTATAGTATTTATTCCCCCTGTTGATCTATTGCTATCTGTGTTGCGATGCTCTAGTTTTCGTACCCGTGATATCCCTTGCAGCCTTATATTGCCTTGGACACATCCTATTGCCTGTTGATTGGTAGATAGTTGGACTTGCGCGTCGTAGTCGCTTGCTCAAGTGCTGTTGTGTGTCGTCAAGTATCACAGTTGTTGGAGTATTGCCGCATGTTTAATGTTGGAGATGATCATGGCTTTAGTTATTGTTTAATAACTAAAATTGAAAGTAGGTAAATGCAGAGGCACCGGTGGGTAATAGACAATATTTGGATTTTAACCGCTCACTGGTGTCCCGTAGGACCCCGAGTTCTTGACACCTGTTCCGAGATCGAGCGCGCTAACCACAGGTGGGTGTGTGGGCACCCCCATCGATTTAGTACCTGATTCCAAGTACTGTACTGGGGGCCACAGAGTAGTTTGGAGCTTTATTACTATCTTGTACTTATGCCATGCTTTACTGCTTTATTTACGATTGCGCGTGGAGCGCCTGTACTGTTTAGGTAAGCGGAGTGTTTTCGCGGTATCGACAAGCCCAGTCACACTTTCGGGTTCCCAGTCGTTTACAGCCACTGACGCAAACCCTGGGTCCGTTTCGGAGACCGGCCGACTTCGTTACGGGTAGCTTAGTGGGGTGGCCCCCCGTGCTTGCTTTGGGTCTGGGAAACGTCGTGTCCGAAACCCCGTCGACATACCGTTGGGTGTATGTTTTGTGATCTTGTACCTACCTGATCTGACAACAAGGACTTTGGTGCACCCCTGCAGGGTTTAATCTTTTCGAGAAGCCGTGTCCGCGGTTATGGACGACTTGGAGCACAGTTCTCGATCATAGACAACTATAACTAAAGTTTACTGTTATAATTTGACTTGTATCCGATATGACTAGTAATCAGCTTCACTGCAACGAAATGGCTAAATAAAAGTACCAACAACTGCTGGGTTTGGAGATATGTCATGCTAATCGTATCTGACTAGTAAGTGGTGCAACTACAACGGAATGGTTAACTAAAACTGCCCACTGCTTATTATATCAGGATGACTCATGCTATCTATCCTCGTTTCGTTGGTGCGTCTAACGAGGGCACGTGGAGTCGTGTGTGCGGCGGATCTCTTGGGATCCGGTCGTTTTCGTATTTATTGGTGTGATTTGAGGTCAGTCTCTTTTGATCTACGTTTGTCATCTTCGGCGATGGTTGTTGCTCTAGTGCGCTGGTCCTTTAGGGCCTTAGCATGATGACTTCACATCCATCTACTATAACAAGCTCTTTATGACAAGCTTTGCCTGACCCCGATGATGGAGGGACAAGGACGATGGCACGCCTTTGGCTCGTGCTAGTGTATGTAGTCGTCGCTAGATGGTCCAATGACCTACTTGTAATTTTTAATTACTTTTAGGACTCTTTGTACTATTGTTGATGATTATTAATAGATCTGTGAAATTTCGCAAAAAAAGTATTTAGACTAGGTACATTCGTATTTAGATAAAGTTAAGAATAATAATATGGACCGGAGGAAGTATGTAGATATATATAAATTTTGGCAATACCTACATCTATTTTGAGACAAAGAGAGTACCATTTTCATCAGAATGGCCAATTTATTTGCGGAAACCGGCCGAAAACCAACAAAGGCAAATGCGTAGTTCAACAGCTTTACTTCCCGATATGCATCGGCAATACACTCATCATCGTCTAGGGGAAAGAACACAACACCAAATTACCCCATGTATCGTGCCTGACCAATTTGGACGAAAAGGCTCTCGTAGGCCGAGCCTACGACTACCAGCCAGTCAGCCAGTAGCCCACAAAGGCGCATTCATTGTTTCATCGCAGATTGGCGCCAGCACTGTGCCTGCTCCGTTGTTGGATACGTGACAAGAAGTGAGTATGGCCATGGTTTGAGCATCTCCACCAAAGCCTACCAGCCCATATTGCCCATAATTTCTTTTTTTTAACAAGGCAAAATGTTTCTCTTCATTGATAGAGGAGAAGAGTGTGTTTTTCATTTGCAAAAAACCTCAACTGTCTATTAATAACCATCAACAACAGCATACAAAATTAATAAAAATTACAAATACGTCGTTGGAGCACCTAACAATGGCTACAAGCACTAGAGCGAACCGAATGCACGCCGTTATTGACCAATTTATAAGAAAAAATGGCTGAAAACTAGTACAACACGAACACCATAGGCTAGCCCCACAGTTGTTGATGACTATTTAGCCCGAGCAACCAAATATGACAACAAACACCTCGACGCAACACAGTGGAGACAATCAAAAGCTACCGCTTCGAGTCTACGACTACAACAGCAAAGTTGCAAGACAACATCAATATGGAAGGAACAACCGATGTGCGTGGTGAAGGGGCTCAACAAACGATGCCTCCTAGGAGAAAAACACGCCCAAGAACGCCGCCATTGCTAGCTTCATCTGAGGTCACCGCTGGGTTTTCACACGGAGCACCAAGCCCGAAGGATGCAATGCCACTCGCGCACCAGAACCACCAACTCACTCCCACGGCCGGGTGGCGGAACATCTAAGCTGAGGCCCCAAGAGACATGCGACGTAGAAGAGCCACCCTCAGTCGATCCGATGTGGAATCTAGGATTTTCCTAGGAGACTCATAGCCAGATAAGTGAAAATACCGCCTTGATAGAGCCTTCAAAAGAGTATGTTCCCCTATAGCCTGTCCAGTGATCAAGGCTAGGTTTTCACCCTACAACACGCGCCTTACGGACTTGACGGAGACCCTCCTTACTGCTTGGCCTCACGTTTGAAAGACCCTTATTTTTATCATTTTCCTTTTCTTGTTCTTGTTCTTTTTTATTTTATTTCCTAATATATATTTTTTCATTTTCTTCCATCTCATTTTAACATATTCAATCCTTTTTCGTGGAACATTTTTCTACATATGGACATATTTTTTATGTATATGAAAATTTATCAATATTATTTACGCACATATAAATCTTTTTCTTTGAGAAATTCCACTAATCTATTAATAATCATCAACATCTGTACAAAGGATCCCAAAAGTAATAAAATTTACAAAACCTGTTGAATTGCTCTTGAAAATTGATAGTATAAGAATAGCTTTTCTTTGGGGCGGCTAGTGATAAGGTCAATTGGAAGCTAGTTGGGGATCCTCAACCTTAAAAAGTTTACTTTCGGTTCTTCGAATGAGGTGGTTTTGATATGAATGGAACGAAAACCCCAACCTTGGGCAGGTCTTGAAAACTCTTGTAATACTCATGATCATGATCTCTTTTCGGTGGCAACTAGGGTGGGCATTGGAAATGGATAGAAGACCCTTCTGGGGAGGCGGCTTGGCTTGACGATATGAGGCCAATGGACATCGCACCTCTTATTTTTGACCGCTCAAGCAACATGAAATCTTCGCTCCATAAAGCCATGGAAGATGATTATTGGGTTTCTGAAATCAACACCCACGATGGATTACGATGGAGCACATCGCACAATTATACAAGATTTGGGAAATGCTTGCCAATTTGCATTTGGACAAAACCACGACGGATAAGATCCTTTGGAAGTTCACCAATGACGGATCCTACCCTGCAAAGTCGGCCTACAAGATGCAATTCGCGGGACTTACAAACTCTCCAATGCCAATGTTGGTTTGAAGTTGTGGTCATCTCCCAAATGCAAATTTTTCAAATTTTTTGCATGGTTAATCCTTCAAAAACTAGTTTGTATAGCTAAAAGAATATTTCATGATCTCTAGTGTTTTGTGTGTTAGATAACAATACCAAGAATTATTTGATTGTGTGTTAAGTGTTGTAGATTATATTCTCCAAAAGGAACTTCATACCAAATGCAGCTAAACAAGAGTTCTGGGGGTAGATTATCCGCCCCAGCCTCAATCGCCAAATGGTACCAAGGCGCGTCGTGCTGCAAGGGGGAGGAGTTCCCCCCGGATTGTCTGGCCAGGGCCGGAGCTTTTGCCCGGGCCAGATAATCCGCCCCTCCCAGGGGAGCGGATTATCCGCCCTTAGGAATTTTTCGCAAAGGAGGCAAGACGGTCGTTCGGTATGGGGGCGGATGTTTCCCGTGGATTGTGCGACCAAGGCCAGAGTTTTTGCCCCCTGGCCAAATAATCTGCCCCTCTAGGGGCCAGATAAACTGCACCCCGGGGATTTTTCACAAGGCAGCCAAGGCGCGTCAAGCGGTATGGGGGGTGGACATTTGGCCTAAATTTTTCGGTCCCGGGCCAGATGTTTGTCCCGGCCAGATTATCCGACCCCCACTTAGGCCGGATTATCCGGCCCAAGTTTCTTCCAACGGTTAGTTTTTGGCATAGGGTATTTATACCCCATTCGATCCCCATTCCAGTTCCTCTAGGATCCTACGAAAAAGTGCAGTGTTGTTCATATCAATCCTCCCGAGATCTCCACTTTCAACCACCCAAAGGCTTTGATATGTGGGGAATCGAAGGAGGAGGCCTTGATCTTCATCGGCACCAATCAAGATCTTCATTTCCCCTCCATTCACTTGGGTGACTCTTGATCTAGAATTTCTTACAAATATCTAGATCTCAATTTTGTTTATTGATAAACTTGTTTTACTGTGGTAGCTTATTGTCATCACGGGAGCCTCCAATTCAGTTATGGATGTGTACCCCGGTAGCGTTGTAAAGGCACCAGTATCTGCCTCGAAGGGTACCACATAGTGGAAAGGTGGATCAGGCCAGTTGGAGCAAGATCCACCGGAGAACAGGGTGATGCCTATTGTGCCATGGCGGTCTTAGTACCGCCCACCCCTCCAACGCAGACGTACTTCCCTTAACAAGGAAGGAACTGTGGTAAAACAAAGCATGTGCCTCCACGTGCTTCACTACGGTTACCTCGTTCCTCTCAGCGCCTTTACTCGCTTAATAGCTAGGTTGTCATATAGGGAAATTCATCTTAGTTGCATATCTAGAGAATTTACCTTTGAGTCAAGCCTAAAACTGAAAAGGAATTAAAATTTGGAGTAGGACCTATTTACCCTCCCTATAGGTGCCTATACGATCCATTTCAATTGGTATCAGAGCCTCGGATCTTTATTCGGTATTTACCACCTAAGAGAATATGGGTACTCGAGGAGATGGTAGTGAGGCTAGGGATAAGGTCACCATGGATGATCTCAATTAAAGGAATATGCTTGTTGATTTACAAATGATCAAGGTTTCCTGATCATGACATTGGATGTTGTTAATAAAAAGGTCACAACATTGGTGAAATGATGTGATGAACAAACTCCCAAAGTATAGTAATACGATCATGCCATTATGTTTACACTACTATAACATCATTCAAAGTAACCCTAATCCTTAGACCATGAGTTCACGTTAATGGCTGACTCAGGAAGAGTACTCTGAGTACATCAAATGTCACACTGTAACAGGATGATTATAAAGGTGTCATCAGATACTTGGAAATTGTTAGTTAAGACTCGTGGATCAAGAGTGAGATTTTTCCATCTTGATGATAGAGAGATATACTTAGGCCCTCTTGGTGATATCACATTAACATAGCCTGCAAGCAAGTGATAACGATCACTAAGAATGTTATATCACGGGAATGAGAAAAGAGCACTTGTTAGTAACGGGATCAAACTAGGTATATATGATACCAAATGATCGGATCTTGGACAAGTAAAATATCGCGAGACAAAAGGAATTGGTTATTGTGAATAAAGGTTCACGCGATCACTAGTCTATCGTTTGAGCTGGTGGGAGTCATTATGGATCTCCATGTCCCACTAATGATTATTGATCAAAGAGTGTCTCGTGTTCATGCAGCTCATGAACCCGTAGGAAGACACACTTAAGGGTAGTTGACGCATTTGAGTGGATAGGGAACACCGGAGAAAATACTAGACAGTCCAGGAATTGTTCTCATAAATCTGCTGAAATAGTTTCGTTGTATCGTAATATTATCAGGGATTGGATTATCAATGTGTTCATTAAATGAAGTACTTATTAAATGAAGTGTTCATTGAATGAGTGGCATTAAATCAAGTGAATTAAAAAGGAGTTTTAATTCCATGACTCTTGATTTTGAGTGGAGATTAAACATCAGAAAGTGGAGTTGAATTTTGGGTGAGTGGAGCCTCCACCCACATGAATGAGGGAGAGGTTGGGGCATCGACCTTGGCCGCCGGCCATGGAAAGGGGCTGCCACCTCCCCCTATAAAAGGTGGGGTGGACCTTCTCTCTCACACAGACTCATCCTTCTCCTCTCATATTCCCTTTGGTTGGTATCTTCCTCCCTTTCTAGCCTTGTCCATTTCCACGAGCATGGAGCTTAGGCGAAGCCTTGCTCAAGATATTCTCCACCACCATCATAGTGTTGCCAGAGTTCCCGAGGATCCCCTGCTTCCACTGTCGCGCTAGAGAGAGGGACTAAAGTCATCGGCACACCATACATGTGACCGATTACGGAGGCGGTGTACTTGTGGTGTTGGTCATCATGTCCTTGAGGACGGTCGTGTATACTCTATAATAGCCACATTTGTTTCTAGGGACGTTATCCCGCTTTACGCTATTCGGGGGTGAGTCCATCTGAAACCGTTACAAGTGTAGCCTAGATATGATCTTGATAGTTGTAGCCATAGAATTTTTTGTTTTCCATGCAACGAACCCCATCACTCAAGTATTTGGAAACAAGTTTAACAAAAAACATGGAGACTTAGTTGCAAGAAATGCGTGAAATGATAGCACGTCTTATGACAACCCCACCCACACCTCCATGTACCGTTGAGTCTACAACTCCTCTTTCGAATGACAAAGCTAAGGCTAACTCCAAGGAAAAGGAGTTGGAGGATGAAGATAAAAATAAGAGATCCTCTTCTAAAAGGGGAAGTGGTAAGGAGGATTATAGTGAGGTCTCTCACTTATACTCACCTGATCCACCAATCTCTCACATATAAACAATAGGGGTGATCCACCCAAGCTTAGTGCATCTTCTTTTAATCAATGACAAATTTTAATAAAATCTTATGTGTGTAGCTCTTCAATCGAGTTGTGGAAGATTATAGTGAGTGGACTCCATGTTGTAGATCCATAAAACATGATAAGGAGAGAAGTGGTTGATAGTCAACTCATGCCACTTCTTTGCACATGATCCAACTTGGTGTGGGTCCTAAGGACATGTCGCACATTGAACATCTCAGTACCGCAAAGGAAGCTTGGGATGCCCTCACCAAGTTGTTCATCAGAAATGAGAGCATGAGGAGAAACCGTTATGACGCTCTAAGAAATCAAGCATAAGGGTTCTACATGTTGGATGGTGAAGACCATGAAGACATCTATCAAAGACTCAAGGCCATTGCCACCACATTCAGAAATCATGGTGCCACACATGTTGATGATGCATGGATCAAGAGGAAATACATTAGTGATCGCATGCCTTTTGAACCCACTCACTTGAAGAGCCTCGAAGGAAGGCCAATTATCACCAAATGACTTCCAATGAAGTTATGCAAGAAATGACTGCATTCAAGGTTGCGGCCAAGAACGCTGAAGATGCTTGTGCACGAGAAATTGGAATGCAAAAAGGTGTAAATGTTGCCTTGAAGGCCAACATTGATGAGGAAGAAGAAGATGATAGGAGTATTGACATAGCTGGCATGAGTTACCCCGAGGAGGCCAAACAAGCTCATGGTGAGTATATGGCGTTCTATGCAAGAAACTTTTGGAAAGATCCGGCTAAGGCAAAATCTGAGCTTGAACGCAAGAATGGATTTAGTGGAAGAAAGGAAAATGGTCCAAAACTGGGACCTTGCTACAATTGTGGAGACTGTTTACATTTTGTTGCCAAATGCCCCTATCAAAATAGAAAAGATCATGGAGGTAGACTGGTTCTCAAGGAGAAGCAAAAGGCTCCATGCAAGAAGCCATTCAATAAGAAAAATGGTCTATACAAGAAGTTACCAAAGATAGTGTTTGTAGCCCAAGAAGAGTACTCATCCGCAAGCGAAGACGAAGAATACGACGAAAGCACAAGAGAAGTGGCAGCCATAGCTACCACATCTACACCAACCGCTTCGCTCTTCGACTCTCCCAATGAGAACTCCTTCAACAAGAACGTCACTTGTCTTATGGCGAGAGGTTCCGAGGTATCACCCTCCATCACTTTCTTTCCTAAGACTACTATGAATGTTGATATGGATGATCCTACTACTCTTAAAGTGAAAGAATAAGTTATTGCTTTGGACCATTTTATAACTAACTTGCAAGGTGAGCACAAGATGCATTTCGAGGCCCTAATGGGCCAAGTTGTTTATCACGGAGATGATGCCTAATCGTGATCAAATAACCATTTCCTACGGTGATAAGTCCAAATCAAAGGTATTGGGTCTTGGCAAGGTAGTGTTTGCTCACTATATCTCTCTCGTGGACGTCATGCTTGTTGAGACCCTTGGGTATAATTTACTTTCTGTTCATGCCCTTGGTAAGATGGGCTTTGCTATTTTTATCGATGATATATTGTGGTACTCTTGTGGAGCAAGTCTCTAAAGTTTGCTTTCTTTGGGTATGTCGAAAATGAGTTGTATGTGGTGGACTTTTCAAGGAAAATCACTATAAGTCCGATGTGTTTATTCGGAAAGGCCGATGCGGGCTGGTTATGGTGTTGCCGTCTAGCCCACGTCAACATGAGAACTTTGAAAATTCTTCACAAGGGTGGCCACATTCTTGGCCTAAAAGAAAATGTTTCCTTTGCCAAAGATCGTGCTTGCAGGGCTTGTGTTGAAGGAAAGATGCATGATTCTCCCCATTGAAGGAGGACTATTATTTTGTCAAGGAGGATCTTAGAGCTTCTTCATGTGGATCTTTTTGGTCCTCCTTCTCATGCAAGTCTTGGTGGGAAGAAATATTGCCTTTTTATTGTTGATGACTACTCAAGGTACACATGGGTCTACTTCTTCAAGCAGAAGAGTGAGACTCAACAAACCGTCATTGACTTTGCCAATGAGGTTCAACGTTAACACAACGTCCCCATTTTGGCAATAAGAAGCAACAATGGCTCCGAATTCAAGAACTACACTCTGAATGAATTCTTAAGTGAAGAGGAGATAAGACATTAATATTCCGCTATGTACACCCCTCAACAAAATGGTGTAGCCGAGAGGAAAAACCTGACTTTGATGGATATGACAAGGTCTATGTTGGCTGAATTCAAGTCCCCATATAATTTCTAGGCTGAAGCTATATCTACAGCATGTCACTCATCAAACCAGCTTTATCTCCGCAAGATTTTGGACAAGACTCCCTATGAAATACTTACCAGTAACAAGCCCAACATTTCATACTTCCGAGTGATCGGTTGAAGTGTTTCTTTCTCATTAAAGGAGTTTGTTTGTCTAAATTTGAGTCTAAGGATTTAGAAGGTATTTTGTTGGTTATGGTGTCGAGTCCCACACTTATAGAGTCTACAATAAGACCTCCGGAATTGTTGTAGATTCATGTAGTGTGGTGTTCGAGGAAAATGACGGATCCCATGTGGGGCAAGTAGATGTTTGTGATACAGATCTTGAAATACCCCCAAGATGCCATAAGAAGAATGGGTGTGGGATTTTACCGCCCCGTTCAGGAACCCCTTGTGGCGTATCAGGAAGGATAATGCTCTACCCAAGTAGATCCCTCATCCACACAAGATCAACAAACTCCACCTGTTGAAGCAACTACTGCACCTTCTCAACAAATTTCTGAAGATCATCCATCAATTGGTCAGGCTGGAAGTCCCAGGCCGGATTATCCGGCCCTGCAACTCCCTCTCGCACCAGCAATAACCAGGAAACAACTGAAGCTCCCATGCCGGATTATCCGGCCCCTCCCTCGGCCAGATTATCCGGCCCTGCTAGTCTAGAACTGCAACCTCCTGAGACCATTGTGGATGAAGATCAAGGGCAAGAATCTTATCCAACTATCAGTGTTGAATCTGCTGCTAATCAATGTCAAGCTTTTGGTCAAGATGGGGACAAGAATGATGAAGATATTCCTCCAAGAAACAATAATGAAATCGAAACTCGTCGCAAAGCTCAAGCTGAAAGAAATCTTGAACTCAGAGGTCACACACTTGATAAAGTGGTGGGTGATCTAAGGAGAAGGGTGTCGACAAGGGGTGAGTTAGCACGATTCTGCGACCATCAAGCCCATATATCCATGGTGGAATCCAAGTAGGTTTTTAAGCACTTGACGATCCGGTCTAGGTTGTGGCTATGCATGAAGAGCTCAACAATTTCAAGCGTAACAAAGTCTAGAAGCTAGTAGAGAAGCCTAAAGAATGCCGCAATGTTATATGCGCAAAGTGGATACTCGAGAATAAGCAAGATGAGAATGGAATTTTTGTGAGGAACAAGGCAAGACTAGTTACACAAGGCTTCTCTCAAGTTGAAGGCATCGACTTTGGCAAGAATTATGCTCCAGCCACTCGCCTTGAGTCCATCTGTATCCTCCTTGCTTATGCAGCTCATCATAATTTTAAATTACAGTAAATGGATGTTAAAAGTGCCTTTCTTAATGGTCCATTGCATGAGTTGGTATATGTTAAGCAATCCCCAGGCTTCGAGGACCTAAACTTTCCTAACCACGTCTACAAACTCAATAAGGCACTCTATGGCCTTAAACAAGCCCCACATGCGTGGTATGAGCATCTTAAAGAGTTATTGCTAGACCGTGGTTTCGAGGTTGGGCAGATTGACCCCACTCTTTTTACTAAGAAGGTTAATGGGGAGCTTTTCGTATGCCAATTATATGTACATGACATTATCTTTGGCTCTACTAACCAAGCTTTTAATGATGAATTTTCAAAGCTTGTGACTGACAGGTTCGAGATGTCTATGATGGGAGAGTTAAGGTTCTTTCTTGGATTCGAGATCAAGCAACTAAGAGAAGGAACCTTCATTAATCAAGCAAAGTACATCCAAGACATGCTCAAGAGATTCAAGATAGTGGACCTTAATGGTGTTGCTACACCAATACAAACTAAATGTCATCTCGAGTTAAATCCCAAAGGTATACCAGTCAATGATTGGCTCCTTGCTTTACCTTTCTGCATCTAGACTCGATATTGTGTTGAGTGTAGGAGTGTGTGCAAGGTATCAAGCGGCTCCTAAAGAAAGCCAATTAGCGACAGTCAAGAGAATCTTTCGATATTTGGTTTATTCCCCTAATTATGGATTATGGTATCCCAAAGGCTCTAACTTCTCTCTATGTGGCTATACTGATTCAGATTGGGCTGGTGATAAGGATGATAGGAAATCAACTTTTGGAGCTTGTCAATTTCTGGGCAGATCCTTGGTGTGTTCGTCTTCTAAGAAACAAAATTGTATATCTCTCTCCACCGCCAAAGCTGAATATGTGGCTGCTGCAAGTGCATATACTCAGTTGTTATGTATGAGGCAAAATTTAAAGGAATATAGTGTCAGTTGTGGAAAAGTGCATCTTTTATGTGACAATGAAAGTGCCATCAAAATTGCTTAAAATCCGGTGCAGCACACAAGAACTAAACATATTGAGATCCACAATATTTTCATTCAAGATCATGTTGCTCGTGGAGACATTAAACTATCTTTTGTGAGCACAAAGAATCAACTTGCGGATATTTTCACGAAGCCTCTTGATGAAGCAAGATTTTTTTTACTTGAGGAATGAGCTAAATATCGTAGATTCAAGGAGCTTGACTTGATTCCCCTTGCATACTGATACATTCGATCTGGATTACGGATGTAGTATAGCTCGTTTGCCCTAGTAGACCTAGGTTATCGAATCCACGGGAAGCGAATGCGTATTGAAGTTACTTTAATGGACCTTCGGGAGTTTTAGAATTCCTTTTGTGTTTTTATCGGACCAGTAGCTTGCGTCATTTTTGTTGTTGTCGATGATGGAGAGAGAGGGTCTAGGGTGTTCGGTTTCACCTGTAGCTGCGCAAAAACATCTGATAGAAATAAAAGATAGAAATAAAAGATAGAAATAAAGTATGCATGTACTTGTTAGAGCAAGATAAATTATATGTGGGCAATGAAGGAAATATGCCCTAAGAGGCAATAATAAAGTTGTTATTATGTATTCTTGTATATGATAGATGTTTATTTTGCATGCTATAATTGTATTGATAGGAAACATCAATACATGTGTGTTTAATAAACAAAAGGGTTCCTAGTTATGCCTCTCTTATAGACTAGCTTGTTGATTAGCAAGATGATCAAGGTTTCCTGATCATGGACATTGGATGTTGTTAATAACAAGGTCACAACATTTGTGAAATGATGTGATGAACATTCATTCGAAGTATAGCATTACGATCAAGTCATTATGTTCATATTGCTATAACATCATACAAAGTAGTCTTAGTCCTTAGACCATGAGATCATGTTAATTGCTAACACCGGAAGAGTATCTTGATAACATCAAACATCACACCGTAACAGGGTGACCATAAAGGTGGGTTCAGTGCTATGAAGGTGTTATGTTGAGGCTCATGGATCAAGAGTGGAATTTGTCAATCCCGATGACGGATAGATATACTCTGGGCCCTCTCGGTGATATCACATTAAGATAGCTTGCAAGCAAGTGATGTGATCACTAGAATGTTATATCACAGGAACGAGAAAAGAGTGCATGTCGGTAACGAGATCAAACTAGGTATTTGGATACCGATGATCGAATCTCGGACATGTATTATATCATGAGACAAAGGGATTAAATTGCTGACGTTAAAGGTTCTCACGATCACAGAAGTCATCGCTGAATATGCAGGAGTCAGTACGGATCTCCAGGTCCCGCTTCTGATTA
The DNA here is from genome assembly GCA_916181665.1 of Avena sativa. Classification (NCBI taxonomy): domain Eukaryota; kingdom Viridiplantae; phylum Streptophyta; class Magnoliopsida; order Poales; family Poaceae; genus Avena; species Avena sativa. The sequence goes on from OV702290.1 coordinate 372,133,540, forward strand.
TTGATCTGAGAGGAGTCTCAATCATGTCTGCATTATTCGCGAACCATAGTGTGACACACTTAAGGGTTGCCGGACACCATTTAGGAGCACATATGTTCCATACAAAAGGTTTGCAAAGCGCAGGAAATGTTTCGATAGAAACAGGAATTGTTTTGATAGAAACTAGAATTGTTTCGGGTGAAACTGTAGAAAGTGGTTCTGCATGTGATATTGAAATGTTGCAAGGGGTTTTATGTGAATGTTTGTTAATTAAAGTAATTAACAAAATTCTGAATAAAACAAAAAAAAGAGTTTTATTAATTGAGAGTTGCATTTAATTTGGTGGAAATTAAATACATGTGAGTGGGATTTTGGGTGGAGGCCATGTTTATGTGAGTGGAGGTTCACCACATGAATGAAGGAGGGGAGGAGTCCCCCCCCCCTCATGTGTCGGCTATGGTAGGGGAGGGGTCTCCCTCCCTCCTATATAAATCCCCCCTCTCCCCTCTCACAAACCACACCTCCTCGTGAAGGATCTCTCTCCCCCTCTAGATATTCCCCCATGGTCTCGGATTAGCGAGATACATGTTCCCGGTGGCCTTGCGTATGGAAGGAGTTGCTGCTTCCGCTGATTCGCTGGAGCGAGGAGGTGGAGGTTGTCCGGTAGCTTGAACGTGTGTGCGAGGACAGATGTGCTGCTGATTTGCGGCGCTCGGACTTCCACACGATCTTGAGATCGGCAAGCGTACGACTACATCAACCACGAGTTCCTACTCGTTAACAAAACTCGTTGTCTTCGAGGGTAAGTTCTCCATGGATGTATGTCCACCCGTTGCTCTGTATCTAGTAGATATATCTTGGCGTATAGTTCTCATCGTAGGAAATTTTTTGTTTTCTATGCTGCAGACCCAACAGTGGTATCAGAGCCTGATCTATGCGTAGGTGCTTTGCACGGGTAGTACACATATGTTTATATGTGGGCGATGATGATCATGTTATTGCATCTTCTATGTACTTTGGATATTGGTGGCATAGTGGGATGAAGCGGCCCGGACCAACCTTACATGCCATTGTACATGAGACCGGTTCTACGACTGACATGCAACTAGTTTTGCATAAGTGGCTAGCGGGTGTCTGTCTCTCCTACTATAGTCAATATCTGATTTACAACGAGTTGCTAATAACTTGGTTATCCTCGTTGTGGTTCATGTTCGTAGGTAAGACCGGTTCTATCTCCGAAAGCCCTAAGCCACGTAAAACTTGCAATTGATAAATTAGAGGCGTCTAGTTCAGATCGTTGCTGGGCTAGTGTCTTGATATGGTATTGTTGTAAGTAGATGTATGATAGATACTCTTACAACTCACTTAACGTTTAAGTTCCATAGACCTTGGCCTTACACACAAAGGAATGATAGAGATCATACCACGATGCAAATGATAGAGATCAAATGCATGGACCATATCACCTCACTTCACACATTAGATGTTAGCATCTTATATTGCTAGTTTGGCGCTTTTGGTATCATTATAAGGTGATCCCTCATTTAGATATCAAGATAAATGTGTTCTTCCTTAAGTATACACCATTTTGTGGATCGTGTTTTGAGGCATCACGTGATGATCGGGTGTCCTCGACTCTACGCTTTCATACAACGGGTGTAAGACAGTTTTACACACGCGAATACTAAGGTTCTTACTTGACGAGCCTAGCATGTACAGACATGGCCTCGTAACACGGACCGGAAGGTTAAGCATGAGTCATATAGTTGATATGATGCCCATATAGATGCTCGCCTTTGAAGCTACACCGACTCACGTGATGATCGGACTTGGTGTAGTGGATTTGGTTCATGTAATCACCAAAAGGACACACGGGATGTCGTTTTTGAGTGGGAGTTCATTAGTAATTTGGATTAGTCGAACTCAATCTATCATAAACTTAGTATAAATATATTTTACAAATTCTGTTGTAGATGGCACCACCTGCTTTTAATTTCAATGTGTTCATGGAGAAAGAGAAGCTTGCTGCGAATGGTAGCAACTTCACCAACTGGGCTATGAATTTGAGGATTTTCCTCACTGCTGCACAAAAGCAATATGTGCTAGAGGCGCCGCTAGGCCCCCCACCAGCTCCTGATGCCCCTGACGAGGAAAAGAACGTCTATATAACTCGTCCGGAGGACCAAAACTTAGTTCATTGTGGCATACTGTATGGTCTAGAGCCAGAACTTTGAAAACATTTCAAAAATGGCAATGCCTTTGATACCATGGGAGAATTGAAAATGATTTTCGATACCCATGCTGCCATAGAGAGTTATAATGCTTCTGAAAAGTTCTTTAGCTGCATGATGGAAGAGAACAACTCCGTTAGTGAGCACGTACTCAAAATGTCTGGGTACGCCGATAAGCTTGTGTCCTTGGGAATAACGATTCCCATTGACTTAGGCATACATCGTGTTCTCCAATCTCTGCCACCTAGCTACAAGAGCTTCGTGATGAACTATAATATGCAGGGCATGAAGAAATCTCTTCCCGAGCTTCTGTCAATGCTTAAGAGTGCAGAAGTGGAGATTAGGAAAGAACATCAAGTGTTGATGATCAATAAGACCACCGGTTTTAAGAAGGACAAGAAAGGCAAGCAGAAGGGAAAGAAGGGCGGCAAATTTGTTGCCGCGCCTGAAAAGAAACCCCGAGCTGGCCCTAAATCTGACACCGAGTGCTACTATTGCAAGGGGACTGGCCATTGGAAGCGCAACTGCCCCAAGTATTTGGCGGACAAGAAGGCCGGCAAACAAAGGTATATGTGATATACATGTTATTGATGTGTACTTGACTAGTACTCGCAGTAGCACCTGGGTATTTGATACAAGATCGGATGCTAATATATGTAACTCGGTTCAGGGTCAACGGAACAAGCGACAACTAGCAAGGGATGAGGTCACGATGCGGGTCGGCAATGGATCAAGAGTTGATGTGATCGCCGTCAGAACGCTGCCTCTCCATATGCCGTCGGGATTAGTTATAAACCTGAATAATTGTTTTTTGGTGCCTGCACTGAGCATGAACATTGTATCCGGATCGTGTTTGATGCAAAGTGGTTATTCATTTAAGTCTGAAAACAATGGTTGTTTGATTTATATGAATAATATCTTTTATGGTCATGCACCTGTGTTGAATGGTTTATTTCTGTTGGATCTCGATAGTAGTATTACGCATATTCATAATCTTGATGCTAAAAGGATTAAACTTGATAATGATATATCTGCATATATGTGGCACTGCCGTCTAGGTCATATTGGCGTTAAACGCATGAAGAAACTCCATTCTGATGGATGTTTGGAATCACTCGATTTTGAATCATTTGATACATGTGAACCATGCCTTATGGGCAAGATGACTAGAACGTCGTTTTCCGGTTCAATGGAACGGGCGACAGATTTATTGGAAATCATACATACTGATGTGTGTGGATCAATGAGTGTGTCGGCACGAGGTGGATATCGTTATTTTGTTACTTTCACGGATGATTTGAGTAGATACGGGTATATCTATTTGATGAAACATAAGTCTGAAACCTTTGAAAGGGTTAAAGAATTTTAGAATGAAGTGGAAAATCATCGTAACAGAAAGATCAAATTTCTGCGGTCCGACCGTGGAGGAGAGTATCTTAGTTACAAGTTTAGCACACATATGAAAGACTGTGGAATAGTTTTACAACTCACGCCTGCCGGAACACCACAACGTAATGGTGTGTCAGAACGTCGTAATCATACTTTATTGGATATGGTTCGATCTATGATGTCTCTGACTGACTTGCCACTGTCATTTTGGGGTTATGCACTGGAAACCGCTGCATTCACTTTAAATAGGGCACCATCTAAATCCGTTGAAAAGACACCGTATGAATTATGGTTTGGAAACAAACCTAAGCTGTCATTTCTTAAAGTTTGGGGATGCGATGTTTATGTGAAGAAACTTCAACCGGATAAACTCGAACCCAAAGCGGAAAAATGCGTCTTCATAGGATACCCTAAGGAAATGATTGGGTATACCTTCTATCACAGATCCGAGGGCAAGGTCTTTGTTGCCAAGAATGGATCCTTTCTTGAGAAGGAGTTTCTCGCGAAAGGTGTGAGTAGTCGGAAGGTAGAACTCGAAGAGGTTATTGAACCTTCTCTTCATGAAATGGCGAGTAACACAGCACCGGAAGTTGTTTCGGAGTTGACTTCACCTAATGAAGAGAGAGCTAATGATATTGATCATGAAACTCCGAAAGAGGACACTACCGAACCGCAGGTCAAGCAGGACACGTGCAGCTCCTGAACTGTACAACAATCCTGTTATGAATTTCATGATTAATGAAATAGATGACCCTGCGACGTATGAAGAAGCGATGATGAGCCCTGATTCCAACAAATGGCTAGACGCCATGAAATCCGAGATGGAATACAGTACGAAAAGCAGGTTTGGACCTTGGTGGACTTACCTCACGATCGAAAGGCCGTTGAGAATAATTGGATTTTCAAAAGAAAAAATGATGCTGATGGTAATGTAACCATCTATAAGGCTCGACTTGTCGCAAAGGGGTTTCGACAAATTCAACGAGTTGACTACGATGAGACATTCTCTCCTGTAGCGATGCTTAAGTCGGTTAGGATTATGTTAGCCATTGCTGCATATTTCGATTATGAAATATGGCAGATGGATGTCAAAACTGCGTTCCTCAATGGTAATATTGAAGAAGAGTTGTATATGATACAACCTAAGGGTTTTGTCGATCCTAAGGATGCTGATAAGGTGTGCAAACTTCAGCGATCCATCTATGGACTGAAGCAAGCATCCCGGAGTTGGAATCTCCGCTTTGATGAGGTGATCAAAGAGTTTGGATTTGTCCAAACTTATGGAGAGGCTTGTATTTACAAGAAAGTGAGTGGGAGCAATGTGGCATTTCTGATATTATATGTGGATGACATATTTTTGATTGGAAATGATATAGATATTTTAAAAGTGTTAAAAGTTATCTAAACAACAAATTTTCGATGAAGGACCTTGGTGAAGCTTCATATATATTAGGCATTAAAATCTATAGAGATAGATCAATACGCCTAATTGGGCTATCACAGAGTACATACCTTGATAAGATATTAAAGAAGTTTAATATGGAGGGAAGTAAGAAGGGGTACTTACCTATGTTGCAAGGCAAGACATTGAGTAAGACTCAAAGTCCAGCTACGGCGGAAGAAAGAGAGATAATGGATAAGATCCCCTATGCCTCAGCCATAGGCTCTATAATGTATGCCATGCTATGTACAAGACCGGATGTGGCACATGCTATTAGTTTGACTAGTAGGTACCAATCTGATCCAGGTTCGGAACACTGGATAGAGGTCAAGAATATCCTTAAGTACTTGAGAAGAACTAAGGATATGTTTCTTGTATACAGAGGTGAAGAAGAGCTAGTCGCTAAGTGTTATGTCGATGCTAGCTTTGACACTGATCCGGATGACTCTAAGTCTCAATCCGGATACGTATTTCTCTTGAACGGAGCAGCAGTTAGTTGGAGGAGCTCCAAACAACCTGTGGTGGCTGGATCAACGACGGAGGCGGAATATGTTGCTGCTTCAGAAGCAGTGCAGGAAGCGGTTTGGATGAAGGAGTTCATAACGGAACTAGGTGTGGTTCCTAGTGCGTTGGACCCAATGGTGATCTATTGTGACAATAATGGAGCCATAGCCAACGCCAAGGAACCAAGGTCTCACAAGAATTCCAAGCATATTAAGCGCCGGTTTCACTCCATCCGCGAGCATGTCAAGGATGGAGATATAAAGATTTGTAAAGTGCACACGAACCTGAATGTAGCAGATCCGTTGACTAAAGTACTCCCTAGGGCAAAACATGATCAACACCAGAACTCCATGGGTGTTAGATTTATCACTATATAAACTAGATTATTGTCTCTAGTGCAAGTGGGAGACTGAAGGAAATATGCCCTGAGAGGCAATAATAAAGTTGTTATTATGTATTCCTTGTATATGATAGATGTTTATTTTGCATGCTATATTTGTATTGATAGGAAACATCAATACATGTGTGTTAAAGGGTTCCTAGTTATGCCTCTCTTATAGACTAGCTTGTTGATTAACAAGATGATCAAGGTTTCCTGATCATGGACATTGGATGTTGTTAATAACAAGGTCACAACATTTGTGAAATGATGTGATGAACATTCATCCGAAGTATAGCATTACGATCAAGTCATTATGTTTATATTGCTATAACATCATACAAAGTAGTCTTAGTCCTTAGACCATGAGATCATGTTAATTGCTAACACCGGAAGAGTATCTTGATAACATCAAACGTCACACCGTAACAGGGTGACCATAAAGGTGGGTTCAGTGCTATGAAGGTGTTATGTTGAGGCTCATGGATCAAGAGTGGAATTTATCAATCCCGATGACGGATAGATATACTCTGGGCCCTCTGGAATTTATCAATCATGTCTGCATTATTCGCGAACCGTAGGGTGACACACAAGGGTTGCCGGACACCATTTAGGAGCACATATGTTCCATACAAAAGGTTTGCAAAGCGCAGGAAATGTTTCGATAGAAACAGGAATTGTTTCGATAGAAACCGGAATTGTTTCGGGTGAAATTGCAGAAAGTGGTTCTGCATGTGATATTGAAATGTTGCAAGGGGTTTTATGTGAATGTTTTTTAATTAAAGTAATTAACAAAATTCTGAATAAAATAAATAAAAGAGTTTTATTAATTGAGAGTTGCATTTAATTTGGTGGAAATTAAATACATGTGAGTGGGATTTTGGGTGGAGGCCATGTTTATGTGAGTGGAGGTTCACCACATGAATGAAGGAGGGGAGGAGTCCCCCCCTCATGCGCCGACTATGGGAGGGGAGGGGTCTCCCTCTCTCCTATATAAATCCCCCCTCTCCCCTCTCACAAACCACACCTCCTCGTGAAGGATCTCTCTCCCCCTTTAGATATTCCCCCATGGTCTCGGATTAGCGAGATACATGTTCCCGGTGGCCTTGCGTCTGGAAGGAGTTGCTGCTTACGCTGATTCGCTGGAGCGAGGAGGTGGAGGTTGTCCGGTGGCTTGAACGTGTGTGCGAGGACGGATGCGCTGCTGATTTGCGGCGCTCGGACTTCCACACGATCTTGAGATCGGCAAGCGTACGACTACATCAACCACGAGGTCCTACTCGTTAACAAAACTCGTTGTCTTCGAGGGTAAGTTCTCCATGGATGTATGTCCACCCGTTGCTCTGTATCTAGTAGATAGATCTTGGCGTATAGTTCTCATCATAGGAAAATTTTTGTTTTCTATGCTGCGGACCCAACAGGCAATGCATCCATAATTGCTATTGCCTCCGCAACATCTTATAGCAATAACCTACTAGTCTCATCCATAGAAGAAAGAGAACTAATGATATGCATAGTGATGTCACCGTTACTACCAAGCAAATCCCTCACATACAGCCGTACTACCCCTTCTATCACTGGGGTTCCCAACCTGCAGATCAGTCATCACTCATACTCCCTATACCTGGCTTAACCCTCGAGGTCTTGGGTACCTGACAAGTCCTTGGATTGAGGCAAGAGAGGATACAATAATCATCATGTCATACAAACTAATACATGATCCCATCTATGATAAATCACATGCACAATTGCTACATGGCTAGGCCAAAGCCCTTAGCCCAAGGAGAATTACTCACACATAGAGATGAGATCAACAATCAGAAACCTTGTAATGAAAATCATAAGATTGATAGCAATAGTCTTACCATATCGCCAATCGGAGAAGAGATCTACTATTACAAGTGGTGGAAGATGGCTATGGAGATGGAGAAGGGTTTGGAGATCTGAGATGGCTTTTTGGCGGAGTCTGGCTTCTTCGAGGCGAGGTGAGCATTGCGAGATAGATGTTTTCCCTTCGCCTGCGGCTTCTTTATATAGGGGTCCCTTCACGAAAGTTGTTCTGTTTGACCTAACGGTGGCGGCGCCAACTATATGACCGGAGTTGTACGGTCGGAATTTTTGCTCCGTCCATATAGTTGGTCGTTACAGCGTCTGCCTTTGTTGGACGGCTCCTGGTTTCTTCTAGTTGAAGGAAATATCATATCTTTGACTTTAATGTAGTGATTCCCTCCTTTAAACGACATTATCTGCGCAGGAAAAATACAAGAACAAATGATTGCATACCCCTCTAAATATTAGCATTAGTGGCAGGGTTTAGAGAGATATTTCATCAAAAATATGATTAATATCCAGTTTAAATGTGAACGTAGATGGCTATATTTCAGAGCCATGAACCTTCCCAAGCTTAAACTTGATCGTCCCGAGCAAGAAAACCAAAATCAAAAAGGAACTCAACATTTAAACTGAAATAATGAGATGGGTGATCTTACTCATGATTAATAGTCTCATGTTTCCTCCACTTCATAAATCTGAAGAACTTCAGCATAGATAGAGAAATGGCAAGCATATCATACGGGTTTCATGCATCCTTATAGCGCAACAAAATTATTGTAAGCATGGATGATTCAAATGAGTAAATTTTATTCCATGTCAAGTAATCAACTCATAGGCTTGCCTTTGAACAGTAAAGTATAATCATGTAAATTAAGAGTGTGAGAGTTGTCATGAAAAGCATATATACTAGAGTATCTCAATTCTCCCACATCAATGAATCAACACTTTGCAAGCACTACTTTTCTATTCATTGTCCTTCAAGAATTTTTAAGTAATTGAGAGCATGCCAAAGATTTTTATTAGTTTATCGGGTTGTGATGGACACTCGTGGCATCACTAAGGTTTTTGTTCATTTTGCATAATGATTACTCATAATAGCCAGAGGAGTGATTCCATCATGATTACATCTACCCTAGAGTGCCAAGAATCTTACCCACTATAGCATTGCTGCTACAAGTGTTTAATCAACTCATAGCCGAAATCTAGGAGTTTCCTCCATGAAGATCGTTCGTAGGCTAGCGGAGTTGTTGGCATCCCATGAAGTTTGACACGCGTAAAGATATATCATTCTTATGATTAACAAGTCAAACTTTGGCATGCTCACAAAAACCGCTAAACATTAATTCAATCAAACAAATCCTTTCAAAGAGAGCTATTAAGTCAATCAACATTTTCAGTGGTGTCGAGTATCTCTAGAAATAGACCTTCAAGACTAAGCACTACAACACCCAAGTCTTCAATTGTGAGACTTTTTATTATTACAATTGTTTAGCAATTTTTAGGCAAGACTTGGTTAATTACGAGAGCTGGAACAAAATGAGCCCAATTAAATACCCATGCAAACGACAATCTTACTATGATACAAAGACTCACTCCACCAACATAATATCTCAACATTTACTACTAACTAGCATGGGTTTCTCAAACTTCAAAAGTGGGGAGTCATAAGGCATACCTCTCATGTTTGGTTCCACTTCTCTCTTCCTTTTTTATTTGTTTCTTGGAAACTCGAAGTCGATCACTCTCCTGAAAACATACGAAGACCTCGAGGTGGAAAGAAAAGAAAGAGGGAAAATAAGAAAAAATGGAGAAATCTTTTTGTGATTTGTAAGAGAGGGAAATAAAGAATAGAAAATTGGAGGTAAAGCTCGGCTAAAAAATTTCGAAAGCAAATAGGAAGAACTAAAGATAAAGTGTTGGGGAAACCAACACGAGTGCTTATAAACTCAAATAAAAATGTAACCTCGAAATAAATAAAAGAAAATAAACGCCAAATAAAGATACATGAGGAAACTTCCCCAAGCTTAGGCATTTGCAAGCCCTTCAAATCATTGTGGTGGTGGGAAAAAGTCGTTACTCCAGTTCGCGAATTGAGTGGAGAGGTTACTTGTTGATTCTCAGAGGTTCAAAGAGAGGTTGTGCATCCTCTCCACATTACCTCCAAGTCCTTGGAAATCTTGGTATGTTGCGAACCGGGTTTGTGGCTGCTCCTCCTGATGAGGAACTTCTTGCTCCTCCTCTTGGTCCTCATCCTCTTTAGGAATCTCCTTCTCGGGTTGGTACTGCTCAACCTGCACATCATATAGCAAACATCCTTCCTCGATAGAGAAATGACCATTAGGCAAAGGAGCAGGATAGATACGCCTAGCTCCAGCGATATGTAGATAATAAACACCACCTCTCCTAGTGAGCATTCCACATGCCCTCAAGGTGGAGAAACCAACACGCGTCTCACCTAGTATGGGTTGCAACTCACCTAGATCGATGTCTAGGGTAGTGGCAAGCACGGTGATGACGCATCCTCCTGTGATTGGCCCTTGGCTTTGGGAGGCTTGCTGCTCCAGGTAGTGCACAAGGATGGTTCCCAAGTTGAGTGACAAGTTGTAGTTGATGTAAGACGCCTTGGCAAGGACTAGGATGTCCTCCTCGTTGAGTCTCGTGAACTCATTACGTGCCTGCAAGGTGTTAGCAATAACATAGAACAAATAGCGAATTGGAGGATGTTGAATATTCTTCCCCTTGTTCACTCTACTAGTGAAGCTCATTCCATTATAGTATTGATCGGGGGAAGGAATTAAGCCAGTAAAGGATGCGCGTAGAGCATGAACATCATTTTTTGGAAAATTAAAGCATGCACACCATTCATCTAATGTTAAGGTGTAGTTGTTGTTAATCAGACGGAAAGAAATAGTATCCTCTCCTTGCCACAGTTGAATAGTGCTTTGCAATGAACTTAGGAATTCAATGGTTAAGCGGCGATAAGTAGGTACATCATTGTACACAATGTTTTGCAGGACAGCTCTATTGCAAAGTAAATTGAAGTCATCAGAAATACTGAGTTGGTTCAATATAAGGGGGCAAGACCACTTGGTGGCCTTCACTTCGCGGTTCTTGATCTTGTTGAAGCGTTCGCGATGAGCCTCATCCCTGAACCGTATCCCCATGTGTTCCTAGGTGATCGCCCGAGAAGCGCTAGCGGTGGCACGAGCACGAGTTTGGCTCCTTGTGTTCATCTTCTAAAACTTTAAAGAAAGGCAAAAATAAAACTTTTGGATCCAACAATAGTAAGTATAATATGTTCCTCATCTAAGCACACTAAAGAATCTCCTCAAGATAAAAATCTAGGTAAGAAAATCATGGCAATTAGTTCATAGTAGGTCTCACCCTAGATTGATAATGACAATAGATCAAAGATGAATATGCAAAAATTAATTAGAGGATCGGAGGAGAAACATACCGTAGATCACTTGTGTGCGAGGAAATCGAACGAATTTGAGTAGAGATGAAGATCCCTTAAGGTTTTGAGAGAGTTTGGAGGTAGAAGAAAGAAAAATGATTGAAGTTTTGGAGTTGGGAGTACCTTCCCGTGCGATTTTGTGGTCGGACGCAACTATACGGTGTTCCAGCCGTATAGTTGGCGTTCTGCCAAAATATTAGGTCTTCCTCCTGGCGGCGCAGCTATACGACCGCAACTATACGGGCGGATGATGGCCCAAGATATATCGAGCTCGTTGGGGAACCCCAAGAGGAAGGTATGATGAGCACAACAGCAAGTTTCCCTCAGTTATGAAACCGAGGTTTAATCGAACCAGTAGGAGCAAGGAAACACCTCAAAGGTGTTGCTAGCTGAACTTTGGCAGGGCGCACTACCGATGCCATCAGCAACGTGGAGATCTGCACAACATAACCACAGAACTCTGTCCCCAACTTACAGTGAGGTTGTCAATCTCACCGGTTTTGCTGAAAACAAAGGATTAAACGTATTGTGTGGAAGAAAGTAATTGCTTGCAGAAAGTAAACAGAAAGCAGTAAACAGTTGTAGATTGATGGTAAAAGAAAGGACCGGGGTCCATAGTTCACTAGTGGTGGCTCTCCTTAAGATAGATGACATGTTGGCTGAACAAATTACAGCGGGGCAATTGACAAACATCGAGAAAGCAATCATGCATATACTACTCATCTTGACTCCTTTGAGATTTGATTGGGCATTACAACATTATACATAGACCGTAATCCAACTGCATCTACGACTAATAATCCACCTTCAAGTTATCATCCAAACCCCCTCCAGTATTAAGTTGCAAGCAACAGATAATTGCATTACGCATTGCGTGTAAAGTAAACAATACGATTGTTCTATGAACAAAGGAATGTTGTTTTCTCCCTAGTAGCAACAACACATCTAGTACCTTAGAGATTTCTTTCACTTCCCTAGATTAGTAGAGGCATGAACCCACTATTGAGCATAAATACTATCTCTTGGAGTTGCTAGCATCTACTTGGCCAAGATAGCTACTAACAACGGAAAGCATGCAAGATCACAAATAACAAAGACATGATAGAACCAATAATTAATCTGAAATAGCATCTCAATATCCACCGGATCCCTGCAAACACAACATGTAAGATTACAAATAGACGATCTTGATCATGAACGGAGCTCACAAGATCTAAACATGATAGCACAAAGGAGGAGAACCAGCCATCTAGCGACTACGTGGACCCGTAGTCCAGAGATGAACTACTCACGCATCACACCGGAGGCTTGCATGATGATGAAGAAGGCCTCCAGGGTGAATTCTCCCCTCCGGTAGGGTGCCAGGAAGAGCATCAGATCCCTCCCAATCTAGGGATGGAGATGACGGCGGCTACAAACTCTTTCGTGGAATTTTGATCAGGTACCTAGGGTTTTTGTATCGGAGGCGGCCAGACCACCCCCTGGCGCGGGCCAGGCTAGGCCACACGGCCAGGTGGTGTGGCGGCCCCCTGACCCCTCTCCGTCTCGTATTCTGGCTCCTTGTGTCCCTCGGTGAAAAACTGACTTTGGCTTTAGTCCCGTCCAATTCCGAGAATATTCATTTTCTGACTTTCCTGGAACCAAAAACAGCAGAAAACAGGCAGCTGTCACTGTGGCTCTTGTTAATAGGTTAGTCCAAGAAAGTGTATAGAAAGTACTCCAAAGTTGGAACAAAACATAAGAAAGTATATAAAAACCAATCATGGAACATCAAAAATTATGGATCCGTTAGCAACGTATCAACATCCCCAAGCTTAACTCCTGCTCGTCCTCGAGTAGGTAAGTGATAAAAAGAAAGAATAATTTTTGAGGTGACATGCACCATCATAAACTTGATCAAATTATTTGTAAAACATTGATAGCTGGGATCATAGTACTTCAACATAGCATGAAAGACAAAGCTCTAACAATAAGACATAGCAACTATGTTGCAACATGAAAAGGCATAAACAAAAGATTCATGTATAACAATGCTTTGCAAGACGTTTGTTTGTTTCACATAAAGAAAACATAGCATAGTGGCATTCAGCTTGTCCCTCATAGAGTAGCAAACATAAATGCATAGGACACCTTCAAAGTTCATAAGAGTGACTAGATACAAATAGTTTAAAACAAGCAATATCAAAGCTATGCATCAATCAACAAGTCTTGGGACAATGGACATAGAACTAAGAATGGCCACTATGCTCTCAAAGTAGGTGCATAAAGATAGAAGCTGGAGACTCAACATAAAAAGTAAAAGAAAGCCTTCATAGAAGGAAGTAGGGATTCATGTTTCATAAAGAGCTTCCAAAAATTATGGTACTTATTAGCTTTCAGCTCTCATTGCCCCTATCATAAGCATCTTGAAGTGATTAAGTTTAAAGTGAACAAACTATGGTGTATATGCTTGACGAAGTATAAGTTGGAAATCTCATGTCCCTTGAATACGAGGGTCGCTCCTCATGCTACTCAAGTTTAGTTACCGGTAAGTTCTTTTCATAGTAAGTACATGTGTATCATAGAGAACCGCCAACGGGGTACCCCTTGCCCGATGATACGGAAGAATCCCCATATCAAAATGACAAGGCAAGCAGACAATGAGCATCTCAGCAATCTTCTTATTTACCATGGGAAAATTGTGTTTTTTCTCTCTTTCCTCTTTTCTCATATCTCTTTTTTTCTTTTTCTCTTTTTTCTCAATATCTGACTCTTTTTTATAAGAAGAATGCTTCATAGACAGCTCATTATGGTTACACTGCAGGTTTGCAAACACGACAACATGGATTAGACCAGCGGCCCAGGCGTTTCTCTAACACACATACATAACTCCATGGACTTACAAGCTCCCCTTTCATTTCACACCGACGACATCCATAGACAAAAGAGCATGATATCAACTAGGTACAAAGTACAAGTGCAATGTTGAAAGCGTTCCCAATGACAGCATGGTTCTGCTAATCCCCAACATATAAGTGCAAGCATATACAACATAGACGACACAATGGTTCAAGTTTATTAGGGGCAAGAAAAGTAAAGTGTGCCATCAAGTTCGTGAGAGCTTTAATCACTAGTTTTCTCATAACAAGTTTAATTCGGAAGGTAGATAAAAACATGAATATACTTGGAATAGCATATGCTAATAGGTAGGTATGGTGGACTATTTGGAATAACTTGGTTTTAGGAGTTGGATGATGAGTGGAACTCATACTTGGTTATGGAGGCTAGCAAAAGACTGGGAGCGACCAACTAAGAGAGCAACAATGGCCATAATCATGCAGAGCGACAAAACATCATTAATCAAAGCATAAAGTGATACTACAAGTTGAAAACTAAAGGATCATAAAGGCTATGGTGACTTGGGATAGTCATAACATGGTGTGAGCATGCACCAAGTCAACCCAAATAAAGCATCAAAGGAGAATACCACAATACTATGCTTTAATATGCTAAAACAACGCATGATTCTTCAAAGGCACATTAAGCAATCTAAATTGTTTATAAAAAGTCATGCTACAGCAAAGAATACTAAGCATAAAGCCAAAACAATATCAAGCATGGCATGACAAACCATAGGCCACAGTCAAAAACAAGCTCTCTTTACCACTTAAGCATGAACTTTCCTACTCTTTTCCAATCCAAACCAAACTATTTGAAAACCAATGTATGGAAGAGGGGGTCCAACCAATTTATTCAGAAAACTAAGCAAAACAAGCAAATGAAAAACCAAAACAAAAACGAAAAAGAAGACGCTCCAAGAACAACACAACTGTGCATGAAACAATAAAAATGAAGTGTTTGGAAGAAACCTGGGATTTTTATTGATGAAGAAGGGGATGCCTTGGGCATCCCCAAGCTTTGATGCTTGTACTTCTTGGATATTTCTTGGGGTGATACGCGTGGCATCCCCAAGCTTGAGCTTTAGTCCATTCTTCATCTCATTACATCATTCCTTCCATACAACTGAAAATTTTCTTCATACAAAAGTTTACACAACCTTTATTAGCAACATTAGTGCACTCAAGATAATAAGTCTTGAGGTTCAGTTCCAACACCAATAAAACTTCCATTAAATAGCACTTCCCTCAAAAAGCTCAATTCCCCAAAAGAACTCAAAAAGGAACCAATAAGAAGCAAATGCAAATAATGGCAGAAATCTATCAAAACAGATCAGCAGGTAAAAACCAATTTTTTCGAAGACCTTCTGTTGCTCAAATGGAAAAGTGTTGAGATAAAGAAATTTAGATAACAACCTGGGGAAGAAGAACAAAAATTCACGCCTCAATAGGACGTTCATAGATTTTACACGAATTTTTACGGTGAAGCACAGAAATTTGTTTCGGGGCAGCAATTTTCCCAATCATTACTTCTCTCTCATTAGAGGTTACTCTTGGCACAAAAAGCAAATAAAAAGGATAAGGAGTGGTTATTACTTATGTAATAACTTCCAAGACTCATCTAAAACTTTTGGGTTATCTCCCAGTAAGTACTTTTCTTTAACGCCTTTAAGTTAGGCATAAGAAGCAAGAAAAAGGATCAAGTGTTCTCAAATGAAGAAGCATTAAGAGCAAATTTTGTTTTCATAGGAGAGGCAAAAGAAATCTTTTCTCTCTTCTTAGGGAAGTGTTCTATACCTTTCTTGAGTGGGAGTTGATATTTAATGGTGCCTTCTTTCATATCAATAATGGCACCAACATTTCTAAGAAAAGGTGTTCCCAAAGTAATAGGACAAGAAGCATTGCATTCAACATCCAAAACATAAAAATCAATGGGGACATAGGCATTATTAACCATAATAAGAACATCATTAATACTCCCCATGAGTTTCTTTTTACCATTATCATCAAGTGGGACATTCAAATAACAATCTTCTAATGGTGGCTAATCAAGCATATCATAAATCCTTCTAGGCATAATAGACTCACTACTATCAAGATCACATAATGCTTTGAAATAAAAAATCATTCACTTTCATATTAATGATGGGTTCCCAACCATCTTCTTGTTTTATAGGAATAGAAGCTTTATGTTTCATCTTTTCTTCTTTAATTTTTATGAGAGCATTAGTAATGTGTTTTGTAAAAGCCATATTCATAGCACTTGCATTAGGACTTTTAGCAAGCTTTTGTAGGAACTTAATAACTTCAGATATATTGCAACCATCAAGATCAAAATCATAATTATCATCTAAAGTAGTAGAGCTATTACTAGCCTCAACACTAGTGGTAGTGATAGTAGAAACACTAATGTTTCTAGCAATTTCATCTTCTCTTTCCCACTTAGCATGCAATTCAGCTAATAGTCTAACATTTTAATCTATTCTAACTTGTATGGCATTAGTAGCAGCAAAGGGATTATCAATAGTTTCAGGTTTAGCAGCCATTTTATTCAAAGAAGATTGAGCTTCAGCCAATGATGCTATATTTATTTCAGCATTAGAGAGTTTCTCCTAAATAGTTTTATTGAAAGCAGTTTGTTTACTAATAAAGTCTTTAAGCATAACTTCAAGTTCAGAGGGTGCACTCATATTATTGTTGTAGGAATTTCCATAGGAATTACCATTGTTGGTAGGATATGGCCTATAATTATTATTACCAAAAAAATTCCTTTAGGCATTGTTGCTAAAATTGTTATTTATTATAAAGTTCACATCAACTTGCTCTTCTTGAGCAACCCAAGAGGCTAAGGTAACATGATTTGGATCAATATGAGCTTTCCCATTAACAAGCATAGACATAATAACATCAATTTTATCACTCAAGGAAGAGGTTTCTTCAACAGAATTTACCTTCTTACCTTGTGGAGCTCTCTCATTGTGCCATTCAGAATAGTTAACCATCATATTATCCAGGAGATTTGTTGCAGCACCCAAAGTAATGGTCATAAAGGTACCTCCAGCAGCAGAATCCAATAGATTTCTTGAAGAATAGTTCAATCCTGCATAAAAAGTTTGGATAATCATCCAAGCAGTCAGTCCATGAGTGGGACAATTCTTTACCAAAGATTTCATTCTTTCCCAAGATTGAGCAACATGTTCATTATCAGATTGTTTAAATTTCATTATTTCACTTCTCATAGATATAATCTTAGCAGGAGGATAGTATTTTCCAATGAAAGCATCTTTGCATTTAGTCCAAGAATCAATACTATTCCTAGTTAAGGAATTCAACCATTCTTTAGCATTTCCTCTCAAAGAGAAAGGAAACAATTTAAGCTTAATGATATCTCCATCTATATCCCTATGCTTTTGCATCTCACAAAGTTCAACAAAGTTATTTAGATGAGCAGCAACATCTTCATTACCAATACCAGAAAATTGTTCTCTCATAATAAGATTGAGTAAAGCAGGTTTTATTTCAAAGAAAGTAGCTTCAGGAGCAGGTGGAGCAATAGGTGTGCTCATGAAATCATTGTTGTTGGTGTTAGTGAAGTCACACAACTTAGTATTTTCAAGAGTAGTCAATTTTTTGTGTTTTTAATAAAGAAAGCAAACTAATAAAACTATTTTTTTTGTTTTTGATAAAGAAGCAAGCAAACAAAGCAAAAGTAAACTAAGCAAAATAAAAATAACAAAGTAAAGAGATTGGTTATGAGGGACTCCCCTTGTGAAGATGTCCTTGACTCCCTGACAACGACGCCAGAAAAAGCTTTGATGGCCCAAGATATCTCGAGCTCGTTGGGCAACCCCAAGAGGAAGGTATGATGAGCACAGCAGCAAGTTTTCCCTCAGTTATGAAACCAAGGTTTAATCGAACCAATAGGAGCAAGGAAACACCTCAAAGGTGTTGCTAGCTAAACTTTGGCAGGGCGCACTACCGGTGCCAGCAGCAACATGGAGACCTGCACAACACAACCACAGAACTCTGTCCCCAACTTACAGTGAGGTTGTCAATCTCACTGGTTTTGCTAAAAACAAAGGATTAAACATATTGTGTGGAAGAAAGTAATTGCTTGCAGAAAGTAAACAGAAAGCAGTAAACAGTTGTAGATTGATGGGAAAAGAAAGGACTGGGGTCCATAGTTCACTAGTGGTGGCTCTCCTTAAGATAGATGACATGTTTGGTGAACAAATTATAGCGGGGCAATTGACAAACATCGAGAAAGCAATCAGGCATATACTACTCATCTTGACCCCTTTGAGATTTGATTGGGCATTACAACATTATACGTAGACCGTAATCCAACTGCATCTATGACTAATAATCCACCTTCAGGTTATCATCTGAACCCCCTCTAGTATTAAGTTGCAAGCAACAGATAATTGCATTACGCATTGCGTGTAAAGTAAACAATATGGTTGTTCTCTGAACAAAGGATTGTTGTTTTCTCCCTAGTAGCAACAACACATCTAGTACCTTAGAGATTTCTGTCACTTCCCCAGATTACTAGAGGCATGAACCCACTATCGAGCATAAATACTAACTCTTGGAGTTGCTAGCATCTACTTGGCCAAGATATCTACTAACAATAGAAAGCATGCAAGATCACAAATAACAAAGACATGATAGAATCAATAATCAATCTGAAATAGCATCTCAATATCCATCGGATCCCCACAAACACAACATGTAAGATTACAAATAGATGATCTTGATCATGAACGGAGCTCACAAGATCTAAACATGATAGCACAAAGGAGGAGAACCATCCATCTAGCTACTACATGGACCGTAGTTCAGAGATGAACTACTCACGCATCACACCGGAGGCTTGCATGATGATGAAGAAGGCCTCCAGGGTGAATTCTCCCCTCCGGCAGGGTGCCGGGAAGAGCTTTAGATCCCTCCCGATCTAGGGATGGAGATGACAGCAGCTAAAAACTCTTTCATGGAATTTTGATCGGGTACCTAGGGTTTCTGTATCAGAGGCATCTTATAGGCGAAAGGGGAGGCCGAGGGGGTGCCGGAGGCGGCCAGACCACCCCCTGGCGCAGGCCAGGCTGGGTCGTGCGGCCAGGTGGTGTGGCGGTCCCCTGGCCCCTCTCCGTCTCGTATTCTGGCTCCTTGTGTCCCTCGGTGAAAAACTGACTTTGGCTTTTGTCCTGTCCAATTTCGAGAATATTCATTTTCTGACTTTCCTAGAACCAAAAACAGAAGAAAACAGGCAGATGGCACTGTGGCTCTTGTTAAGAGGTTAGTCCAAGAAAGTGTATAGAAAGTACTCCAAAGTTGGAACAAAACATTAGAAAGTAGATAAAAACCAATCATGGAACATCAAAAATTATGGATACGTTAGCATGGAGGCATTGATATCTATATGACCATAATTATACGGCCGAAATTTTTATTCCCGCCGTATAGTTGGTCGTTAAACTATCAGTACATAAGAAAAAAATTGTACAGAGGCATTGCTATTTATACGATCGGAGCTATACGGCCAGCATTTTTATTCCCGTCGTATAGTTGGTCATTAAACTCTCAGTACATATTGCAAAAAAAAATTCGATGGCAAAGATAACTATATGATCGAAACTATATGGCTGAAATTTTTATTCCCGCCGTATAGTTGGTCGTTAAACCGTCTGTATGCATCAAAAAAATTCTGTTTCTTCGTAAACTATTTCTTTTCCTGTAACTTAGTGATATACCTTGTTTTTGACAGAAAATTGACAAAAAATATTGTCAACCAACAATAGCATGAATAATGCAGAAATTCAAGTACTACCAAATTTCTTCTCCTCAAATAGAGTTTTCTAGCACTCTTTATTGAACATGAACTTAAACTAAAACTAAGAACTTAACTCAAAGCTTAATTTAACATCGGTTGCCTCCCATGGAGAGCTCTTTTATGGTCAATAGCTTGACCTTGATGATACTCACTTGGGCCAGATGAGTGGAACACCCACTCCAAAGTAATTGGCCTTCAAAGTGATGGCCTCCTTCTCGTCATGTTTGGCTTTCTTTTTCCTGGGAAAATGAATAACAAAAGTTTCCCGCGAAGGCAATTGCAGCTTCACGTTCCCTTCATGAAGGTTAATTAAAGATTTTATAGTTCTTAAGAAAGGATGGCCTAGTATTATAGGAGCAACAATATCTTCAGGCATGTCAACAATAAAGAAATAAATGAGAGCAGGACAGCCTTTGATGTAAACTAAAGTGTTTTCCTTAATCCCTACAGCTTATTCGTAGGTAGAATCTGCTAGATGCAATTTTAATTCTGTAATTCTAAAGGAGCCAAGATTTAACTTGTTAAAAATACTCTTTGGAATTGTTGAGACGCTTGCACCTAGATCACAAAGTGCAGCTATCTCATTAGTTCCAATCTTTTTCTTAATAGTAGGCTCAAATATGTCATCTAGTTTAACAGGTAACTTTTCAGTGATTTTCTTGTATTCCTCTTCAAGCTCGCGTACCTTAATTGCTACTTGATCAACAAAGTGTTGATACATGGCTTCATCATTACCTTCACTTACCGGAATTTTGACGTTGATCCTCTTTACGAGATCTTCGATGGTGTAGCTTGGTGAAGGGGCATTACTATAATCAAGTTCTTCAGGCTCCTCCCTTTGGATCCTCATCATTTTGAGTTCTTCAACAGGATTGGGCTCAGCTTTACCTGCAAATTTAGCTAGAATGAGAGTTTGACTCTCGGTTATCTTACCTAGCCGTGCCTCCGTGGTCCTTGTTCTTTCTTGAAGGGCCTGTAAATCATTTCTCAAACTAACAGCTTTGTTAGATAATTTACTAAGCATAGCATCATGGTTCTCCATAATTTTGACTAGAATATTATTTTGTTCATTTTGTGAGTCTATGAAAGACTTAAGCGTTTCTTGGAGACTACCATTACTAGTTCCCATATTATTATTAGAGTTATTTGTAGGACGAGCATAATATTTCTGAAAATTAGGATTGTAACTCTTCTTCCAAGCATGATATAATCATTACGAGCTACGAAATCTATTTCTTCTATATTTGTTTTGGGGATGGCTCTTACCTGAGTTTCCTTACCTTTAAAGGCTAGTATGAGCTCATCCAACTTAGCATTGAAATCTCCGTTCTCTTGTGGTGAACAGAGTTCACCTTCTTCATGTTTGATCTTTCAACATGCCATTGGGCATGGTTGTCTTGCGTATTGTCTGGCAGCTGCTTTGCTTCGGTAATATGTTTACCCATGAATGTTCCTCCAGATGCAGTATCAAGCATAGACATAGACACAGGATTAAGAGCATTATAGAATAAATAGAGGATTAACCAATCTTCCATCCCATGACTAGGACAGTTTATTAGGCATTCTTTCATCCTCTCCCATGCAAGCGCTAGTGGCTCACGCTCTTCCTGTCTAAAACTAGTAATATTAGATCGGAGTTGCATAGTCTTTGCAGGTGGGAAAAATTTAGTCATAAATAAAGAAGTACATCCCACCCATGATGTAATAGTATTTTTAGGCAAAGATAACAACCATTCTTTAGCTCTTCCTCTTAGAGAGAAAGGAAATATACGTAATTTGACCGCATCAGGGTCAACGTATTTTATATGCATCATATCACATAATTTAGTGAAAGTATTTAAGTGCATACCTGCGTCTTCAATAGCAGAGCCTCCAAATTGATTCTGTTGAACCAAACTTAAGTAAATAATCATTATTGGGAGCAATTGCTGGCTTAATTTCATAATCATCAGCAACAATTGCTGGCTGAGTAATAGGAGTATACAAATAATCATTATTGGGAGTAGCAAACTCCCCATACTTCCTATGTTTTAGGTTTTCTTAGATTAAAAATTATAACAGTAAAAACAAGAATTTAAAGACTAACTAATTTTTTTGGTTTATCAAATAAAGACTAAAAGCAAACTAACAAAATTAAAAACAATAATTAAAACTAGCAAGGTTCCTAATAACCTCACCAAGGTAGCTATTGCTTCCCTGACAACAACGCCAGAAAAAGGGTTGATACCTTCGATCCGGATTACGGATGTAGTATAGCTCTTTTTCCCTAGTAGAAAAAGGTTATCGAATCCACGGGAAGCGAATGAGTAGTGAAGTTACTTTAACGGACCTTCAGGAGTTTTAGAATTCCTTTTATGTTTTTACTGCACCAGTAGCTTGCGTCTTTTTTGTTGTTGTCGATGATGGAGAGAGAGGTCCTAGGGCGTTCGGTTTCACCCATAGCGTGTACTTGTTAGAGCAAGGTAAATTATATATGGGTAGTGCATCCATAATTTCTATTGCCTTCGTAACCGCTTATAGCAATAACCTACTAGTCTCATCCATAGAAGAAAGAGAACTAATGATATGCATAGTGATGCCACTATTACTCCCAAGCAAATCCCTCACATACAGCCGTACTACCCCTTCTGTCACTAGGGTTCCCAACCTGTAGATTAGTCATCACTCATACTCCCTATACCTGGCTCAACCCTCGGGGTCTTGGGGACCTGACAAGTCCTTGGATTGAGGCAAGAGAGGATACAATAATCATCATGTCATACAAACTAATAAACGATCCCATCTATGATAAATCACATGCACAATTGCTACATGGCTAGGCCGAAGCCCTTAGCCCAAGGAGAATTACTCACACATAGAGATGAGATTAACAATCACAAACATTGTAATGAAAATCATAAGATTGATAGCAATAGTCTTATAATGTTGCCAATCAGAGAAGAGATCTACTATTACAAGTGGTGGAAGATGGATATGGAGATGGAGAAGGGTTTGGAGATCTGAGATGGCTTTTTGGCAGGGTCTGGCTTCTTCGGGGCGAGGTGAGCATTGCGAGAGAGATGTTTTCCCGTCGCCTGAGGCTTCTTTATATAGGGGTCCCTTCATGAAAGTTGTTCTGTTTTACCTAACGGTGGCGGTGCCAACTGTATGACTGGATCTATACGGTCAGAATTTTTGCTCCGGCCGTATAATTGGTCGTTACAGCGTCTGCCTTCGTTGGACGGCTCCTGGTTTCTTCTGGTTGAAGGAAATATCGTATCTTTGACTTTAATGTAGTGATTCCCTCCTTTAAATGGCATTATCTGCACAGGAAAAATACAAGAACAAAGGATTGCATACCCCTCTGAATATTAGCATTAGTGGTAGGGTTTAGAGAGATATTTTATCAAAAATATGATTAATATCCAGTTTAAATGTGGACGTAGATGGTTATATTTCAGACCCATCACATACACTTCTATGTCTTTACCACTATTTGGTTTAGATGCAGGCATGGATATAGGGGGAGTGTGGTCCTAACTATTGGGCTAACCCTCCCCCCATAATGCCGAAAGCGAGACAAATCATTTCTCTTAATATCTTTGTGTGATATGTGAGCTTATTGATGAGTATTGGACATGAACCCAAGATATATCTTCGCGGTGTCATAGCATACACCGCCTCTTCTTGGTGAAGAGTTGGGTCATTGTGGATCTTTTTGGGTTGTATTGCCTATCCTTTGTTCTTATGGAAAACACACCCAATATTGGCTTTTCTTTGTTTTTTCTCTTACAATTTTGGGTGTGTAGTACCATCTTAATTTGATTATCTAAACCTAAGACTTTTCCCCCTTTTCCTTTTTTGTATTTTGATGCCAAAGAGGGAGAAGTAGTTCTTTTAGGCTATCGAGGGGATTTGCATGTGTCGGGTACAAGCATATTTGCAGTTTGAGCGCTTCTCTCTCTTTGCTTGTACCCATTTTAGCGTTGAACTTTTGTTTGCTATTTGGTCGTGAGACTATGGTCATTGTCTCTATGGATTTAACTCATTGGATGGATCACGATGGTTATCACTATGGAATTGTGGAATTATCTCTATGGATGTATTGAGATGGGGTTATCATCAGAAGTCTCAATACGGGGTTACTAAATTGTGCCTATCTTTATGTTATTGAGAACTTCATTATGTTTGGTATGATACAACTCTATCTAACTCATCATTTGTTCTTAGTTTCCAATTCATGAAAAGTCTTAAACCTATATGTGTGCATTTTTATTCAAATGCAAACTTGTTATATGCACACATTTAGGGAGAGTATTTTTATCCTTGGAATGGTGATGTAATTAGGGTTCTACTTCAAATCCTAGTATTGTCATCTAACAGCAAAAAGGGGGAGATTGAAAGAACATTTCATGATTTCTAGTGTTTTGTGTGTTAGATAACAATACCAAGGATTATTTGATTGTGTGTTAAGTGCTGCAGATTATATTCTTCGAAAGGAATTTCATGCCAAATGCAGCTAAACAAGAGTTGTGGGGGCGGATTATCCGCCCCAGCCTCAATCGCCAAACGGTGCCAAGGCGCATCTTGCTGTATGGAGGGCGGAGTTCACCTCAGATTGTTCGACAAGGGCTAGAGTTTTTTTCCCTAGCCAGATAAACTGCCCCTCCAGGGGGGCAGAAAATTTGCCCTAGGGATTTTTCACAAGGAAACCAAGGCGCGTCAAGCGGTATGGGGGCGGATATTTGGCCCAGATTTACCGGTTTCAGGCTGGATGTTTGTCCCGGCCGGATTATCCAGCCCAAGTTTCTTCCAACGGCTGGTTTTTGCCAGGGGTATTTATATCCCATCTGATCCCCATTCCAGTTCCTCTAGGATCCTACGAAAAAGTGTAGTGTTGTTCATATCAATCCTCGCAAGATCTTCACTTTCAACCACCCATAGGCTTCAATCTTTGGGGAATCGAAGGAGGAGGCCTTGATCTTCATTGACACCAATCAAGATCTTCATTTCCCCTCCATTCACTTGGGGGACTCTTGATCTAGAATTTCTTACAAATATCTAGATCTCAGTTTCGTTTATTGATAAACTTGTTGAAAGGGCATGTATGCCCCCATGTGTGGTTTTGGTAATTAATGACAATCCCTATGGACTAATGTGCAAATTGAGTCTCACTTGTAGGTTTGTCCATTGGCATCGCTTGGACCATGTGTTGGTTTCAAGTATGAAAAATAAGAAGCATTGTCCAAGGTCTTTGTGCCTATTGGAATCAAGTAGAAGAAGAAGATTAAGTATGTCTTGAAGAAGAAGAAGAAGATGGAGTTCCTCATGGCTTTCTTCAATGCATCATCATCAAGAATTGATGTGCAAGCTCAAGATGTGTCATCTCTAGAAGATCTCATGCTTCGAGCTTGCCTCCTCGGTGTTCATGGAGTGATGAATATAAGGTCAAAGAAGAGGTTTCCCCATGGAGTATGGGGAGCCATTTGTAAGTCTTCATCAAGCAAGAGCAAGCAAGAGCAATCAAGAAAGGTGTTCCATCTTGAAGGTGACAAGATCATCTACATCAAGCTCAAGTGGGATGCTCAAGGCAAAGGTATAATCTTGATAGGGTTTCTATTTTACCGGTATCTTGTAGTGTTGGGAGACCGGGTTTAGGATAGATAGCCGTACTATCAAGAGGGGCTCTCGAGTGGGTGACTCGTTCGTATCTTTCGGAGAGAGCTCAAACCTTTGCATATATAGCATTATCTTTCTTGGTTGTTGTTTTTTCTTGTCCATGTGAAGATATAGATCTTGTGGTTATCTTCATAACAAGCTCTAGTTCATCAAAAACAGATTTCCCTTGCATATCCTATTGCGTTTTTGATCTTGCGGGTTTTCCGGCTCCACGCCTTGGGAGATATCTCACATATATATTCATGATATTTTCTCCCTTGGTGATACCCAATATTTCACCTTGTGTTGGATTCTACTCTTTATTTCTTTCCAACAAAATTGGTTTCATCCCAATTAGAGTTTCCAAGCTCAACTTCTTGTGTTTTGGGTTTTGGAGGTTTTACCGGTTCATCGCTTCTGAGAGTTTCTACCTTTCTCCATTTTATTTTTATCCTCCCTTTTTGGGCTATGATGTTTATTTGCATAATCTTGTAGAGTTTTTTGTTCTCTTCAAAACGAGCCCAAGATCATCAAAATTGGAGTCCGGAGTCAAAAGTTATTGAAGTTTTCGTGCAATGTTGTCCAACGTTTTTGCTTGAGAGGTAGTACCGGCCCAAGTTCCGCCCAAAGTTCTGGTAAATCTCGTTTTTGTTCAGTAACTTGTGTTTCTATTTACCGGTAGTTCCGGTGGGGCACCGGTAGTTCCGGTGGGGCGCGAATCTGGCCCAAACGGGCAGATTTTTCTTGCCCTATTTAAGGGCCCCCTCTTTCCTAAAGTTTCCCCAACTTTGGTGGTCATTTTTGCTAGCTCTTTCACTCTCTCCTCCATTGTTGACCTTCAAAAGCTTTCCCTCTTCCCTTCTCCCTCCCATGATTCTTGCATCTTTTTGAGGGATTTGAGAGAGGAGATCTAGATTTTGGAGAGTTTTGTGTTCTTCTCTTGTGTCCTTCCTCTCTTATTCCCCCAATAGCTTTTGTATCTTTGGTGGAATTTGAGAGAGAAGGACTTTCCTCTTCCATTTGGTGCATAGGTTTGAGTTCTCCTCGGAGATTCGGCGAGTTCAAGACCTTGGTCTTGTTTCTCTTGGGTTCTTGGAACCCTAGACGGTTGTGTGGTTGGATTGTTGACCTCTTGTGGTCTTATTACGTTTTGTGGCTTTGTAGCCTTTGTGGCATTGTTGTTGGGAGCCTCCAATTGAGTTGTGGATATTGCCCCAACCTTGTACAGGTTCGGTGACCGCCCTCAAGTGTCCCATAGTGGAACATGAGTAGGCCTTTGTGGCAAGCTCACGGGAGAATAGGGTGAGCCTTTTGTGGTGTCGGTAGGTTGCGTGCCTTCGCATCTTGGGTGAGGCCTTGTGTGGCATTGTGTGAGCATCGAGCCACCACACCTCGAGGTCAGCCACTTGTGGTGTTCGAAGTACATTGCGCCCCCGCACCTCTCCAACGGATATGTAGCTTCTTTGGAAGTGAACTTCGGGAAACAAATCATCGTCTCCTCGTCCATCGGTTATCTCTCAACCGAGCCCTTTAATTATGCAATTTACATTGTGATAGCCATCGTGCTTGAAGTATATTATCTTGCTATCACCTTGTTGCTTGTCTTGCTTAGCATAGGTTGTTGGTGCACTTAGTGAACCTAGTGGATATAGGTTTTGGCTTGATATATTAAACGTTAAGTTTTATTCCGCATTTATTAGAGCCTAAACCGTAATATTTTTAAAACGCCTATTCACCCCCTCTAGGCGACGTCCATTTCCCTTTCAATTGGTATCAGAGCGAGGTCTCTCGCTTCTTAGGATTCACCGCCTCGAGAGTAAGGATGTCTCCTAGGGGTTTAGTGCACTCTCACACATTTACTTTTGATGGCACAAATTATGATGTTTGGCGTATTCGCATGCTTAGTCATTTCCGGGTCATTGACCCAAATATTGTGTGAATTCTAGATATGGGGTTGTCTCCTCCTAAGGATCCCCAAAATCTATCTTTGGAGGAGGAGACAAACTCTTATCTCAAAACTCAATCATCTAATGTGCTTGTTAATGTTGTGAGCTTTGTAGTTCTTTCCTCAATCATGCCTTTTCGGAATGCTCATGATATTTGGACCAAGCTTCAAGCAAAATATGATGTGTCCAAGCTTAATGAGGATGATTGTGTTCCCTCCACCTCCGGCCGTGATGAGTTCTCATTTTCTTCCACTATACCAACATGTGAGTTGTCACAAGGTAATGATATGGTGAGTGGTGATAGAACTTGCAATGTGGATAGTGATATTGCCATTCATGATCCTCCATATCTATCTCATTGCAGTGTTGTATCTTTGGGCATGAACACTTGTAGGACTATATGTGATTTACATCCTAGTGTTGATTGCCCTTACATATCATGTAGAAATGTATTGAATATATCTCATGATGATATGCTTGCTTTGCCTTGTTGCCATGATAAATGTGCTTCTATTTCCTCTAGTACTTGTGTTGCTAACCATGTAGAGGAAATCGAAGAATGTGTGGGCCAAGGCAATGTTGCTATTGGAGCTTCATGTGTCCCCCCATCATCACCTTCTCCCAACATTCACTTATGCCTCATGGCTAAGGAATCAAAGGTAACTTCTCCTTTGGACCCCAATGCACCTCATGATGATGTGAATGTTGACTTGGATGTAGGAGATGATGATGTTGCTTCTTTAAAAGAGAAGGGGGAGCTAGTCCTTCGTGCTCTTCACAATGATAAAAATGCTTGCTCTACTTTCATTGAAATCTTGAACTTTGCCATTGAAAGTAAGCAACTAATTTATGAGCACGAGGACACAATTGAAAAAATGAGTAGTCTTGAGCGTGAGTATGCTAATGACATTGCAAACTTAAATGAAGCTCTTGAAGAGGAACAAACCACCAAGGAATCTCTTGAGGAGACCTTTGCTCTAGAGCTTTCTAGAGTAAAGAAATCTCATGATAGAGATCTTGAGGTGGCAAGTGACCTCCAAATTAAAAATGATGAGCTTGAAGTTGCCTATGCTAAACTCCTTGAGGATTTTGAGCACCTCAACAATGACTCTAGGGTCATCAAGGGGGAGCTCATCAAACTCACCGAGTCGCATGAGAAACTTAAAGCTTCATACTCAAAAGAGTTTTCCAAGTTGCCCTCACCTCTAGCAATTAATCATGATGCTTGTGCTACTAACTCTATCTCTTGTGAAGCATCTTTTGTGAAGGAGAATGTTGAGCTACATGCTCAACTTGCTTTGCTAACTAGCAACTATGGGAAATTGGAAGAGAGTCATGCTAAGCTCCCAAGCTCGCATGAGGACCTTCTAGTTTCCCATGGTAGTCTAAAGTTGGCTCATGCGACTATTTTGTCAAAGGTAACATCGAGTATGCCTCATGTGTACATTAGCACTACATCTACTCCTAGTATCATATTTCCATGTGCTAGTCCTTGTAATTCATCCACTCATGCTATTGCTATATCTTGTGATGAATTGCATCCCTTGCCTTGTTGCTCTAACAACGTAGCATCTACTTCCTCTAGTATTGTTGTTGATACTAACCATGTAGAGGAAAACAAGAAGCTCAAGGCTCAAGTCAATTCTTTGAAGAATTACTTGAAGATGTGTCATGAAGGGAAGACCACACTCAAGAAAGTCTTGGGTGTGCTAAGATCCCCAAATGACAAGAGTGGGCTTGGATATAACTCCAACATCAAGAACAAGCCCACCAACTTGTTGAAGCACGAGGGCAACAAAAAGAATGGCCAAGGTCAAGTGAAGAACCCAGCCAACATTGTGTGCTTCAAGTGCAAGGAAGAAGGACATCATGTGAGATGTTTCCCATTGAAGAAGAAGCAACAAGGGAAGCAGCATCAAGCTCCACCTCAATCTAGAAGCGAGCCTCTTCCCAAGACTCAAGCTCTTCCTCAAGGGGTGGCATCTTCCAAGAAGAAAGATAGCAAGAGAATAACTTGCTACATATGTCACGAGAAGGGGCACCTTTCTTCCTCATGCACCATGGGTAACTCCTCATCCAAGCCTATCTTGATTGATGATGCATATTCTCTTCATAAGGATGAGGTGGGCAATGTGTTTGCCAAATTTGTTGGTGACCAACATGGTGTCAAGGAAAGAACCATTTGGGTAGCCAAGCCTATTGTGACTAACTTCTTAGGACCTGATGTGCTCGTCGTTCGACGTAGAGCTCGTTGGGAACCCCAAGAGGAAGGTATGATGAGCACAGCAGCAAGTTTTCCCTCAGTTATGAAACCAAGGTTTAATCGAACCATTAGGAGCAAGGAAACACCCCAAAGGTGTTACTAGCTGAGCTTTGGCAAGGCGCACTACCGGTTCTAGTAGCAACGTGGAGACCTGCACAACACAACCACAGAACTTTGTCCCCAACTTGCGATGAGGTTTTCAATCTCACCGTGTTTTGCGGAAAACAAAGGATTAAACGTATCGAATGGAAAGAAGTAAAAGTTTGTAGAAAGTAAACACAAAGCAATAAAAGATTGTAGATTGTATGTAAAGAGAAAGGACCGGGATCCATAGTTCACTAGAGGTGGCTCTCCTTAGGTAGATAACATGCTGGGTGAACAAATTACAGCGGGGCAATTGATAAACACCGAGAAAGCAATACATGCATATACTAATCATCTTGACTCCTTTGAGACTTGATTGGGCATTACAACATAATACATAGACCGCCATCCAACTCCATCTATGACTAATAATCCATCTTCAGGTTATCATCCGAACCCCCTCCAGTATTAAGTTGCAAGCAACAGATTATTGCTTTACGAACTGTGTGTAAAGTAAACAATACGATTGTTCTATGAATAAAGGATTGTTGTTTGTTCCCTAGTAGCAACAGCACATCTAGTACCTTAGAGATTTCTGTCACTTCCCCAGATTACCAGAGGCATGAACCCACTATCGAGCATAAATACTAACTCTTGGAGTTGCTAGCAACTACTTGGCCAAGATAGCTACTGACAACGGAAAGCATGCAAGATCACAAATAACAAAGACATGATAGAATCAATAATCAATCTGAAATAGCATCTCAATATCCATCGGATCCCTGCAAACACAACATGTATGAATTACAAATAGATGATCTTGATCATGAATGGAGCTCACAAGATCTAAACATGAAAGCACAAAGGAGGAGAACCAGCCATCTAGCTACTACATGGATCCGTAGTCCAAGGATGAACTACTCACGCATCACACCGGAGGCTTGCATGGTGATGAAGAAGGCCTCCAGGGTGAATTCCCCTCTCCGGCAGGGTGCTGGGAAGAGCTTCAGATCCCTCCCGATCTAGGGATAGAGATGACGGTGGTTACAGACTCTTTCGTGGATTTTTGATCGGGTACCTAGGGTTTTCGTCCCGAGGGCAATATATAGGCGGAAGGAGAGGCCGAGGGGTTGCTGGGAGCGGCCACACCACCCCCTGGCGCAGGCCAGGCCTGGCCGCGTGGCCAGGTAGTGTGGTGGCCCCCGGGCCCTTCTCCGTCTCGTATTCTGGCACTGATCCCTTCCGGAAAAATACGCACTTTGGCTTTTGTCCCGTCCAATTCCGAGAATATTCATTTTCTGACTTTCCTGGAACCAAAAACAGCAGAAAATAGGCAGCTGGCACTGTGGCTCTTGTTAATAGGTTAGTCCAAGAAATCATATGAAAAGTACTCCAAAGTTGGAACAAAACACAAGAAAGTGGATAAAAACAAGCATGGAACATCAAAAATTATCGATACATTTGCAATGTATCAACATCCCCAAGCTTAACTCCTGCTCGTCCTCAAGTAGGTAAGTGATAAAAAGAAAGAATAATTTTTGAGGTGACATGCACCATCAAATACTTGATCAAAGTATTTGCAAAACAATTCAAAGCTGGGATCATAGTACTTCAATCATAACATGAAAGACAAAGTTCTAGAAATAAGCAAAGAAACTATGATGCAACATGAAAAGGCACAAATAAAAGATTCATGAATAACAATGCTTTGCAAGACGTTTGTTTGTTTCACATAAAGAAAACATAGCATAAAAGTATTTAGCTTGTCCCTCATAGAGTAGCAAATATAAATGCATAGGACACCTTCAAAGTTCATAAGAGTGACTAGATACAAAAGTTTAAAACAAGTAATATCAAGTTATGCATCAATCAACTAGTCTTGGGACAATGCACATAGAACTAAGAATGGCCACTATCCTCTCAAAGTAAGTGCATAAAGGTAGAAGGTGGAGACTCAATATATAAGTGGAAGAAAGGCCTTTATAAAAGGAAGTAGGGATTCAAGTCTCATAAAGAGCTTCCAAAAATTATGGTACTTATAGCTTTCAGCTCTCATTGCCCCTATCATAAGCATCTTGAAGGTGATTAAGGTTAAAGTGACACAACTAAGAGGATATGCTTGACAAGTTATAAACCGAAATCTCATGCCCCTTACTTACGAAGACCGATCCTCATGCTACTCAACTTCAGTCACGAGTAAGCTCTTGACATTGTAAGTATATGTGTATCATTAAGAACCACCAATGGGGTACCCCTTGCACATGATACGGGAGCTTTCCCATAATCAAAATAACAAGGCAAGCAGACAATGAGCATCTCAGTGATATTTTTATTTGCTATTTGCATAGGTTTTTATTGAGGATGCTTCATAGAGTGCTCATTATGGTGATGCTACAAGTTTCCACCATGATTAGGCATGGCTTAGGCTAGCGGCCCAGGCGTTTCTCTAACACACATACAAACTCCATGATCTTAGAAGTTCCACTTTTATTTCACACCGCCGGGATCCGTAAGCAAAAGAACATGATATCAACGGGGTACAAAGTATAAGTGCAATGTTGAAAGCGTTCCCCATGAAACATGGTTCTGCTAATTTCAACTTATAAAGTGCAAGCATATACGCAATAAAGAAGGACCCAATGGTTCAAGTTTATTAGAGGCAAAAAGTAAAGTGTGCCATCAAGTTCGTGAGAGACTTAATCACTAGTTTTCTCATAACAAGTTTAATTTGGAAGGTAAACAAAAGCATGAATATACTTGGAATAGCATAAGCTAGTAGGTAGGTATGGTGGACTCTTTGGAATAACTTGGTTTAGGGAGTTGGATGCATGAGTGGAACTCATACTTGGTTGTGGAGGCTAGCAAAAGACTAGGAGCGACAAACTAAGAGAGCAATAATGGCCATAATCATGCAAAGCGACAAAACATCATTGATCAAAGCATAAAGTGATACTACAAGTTGAAAACTAAAGGATCATAAAGGCTATGGTGACTTGTGACAGTCATAACATGGTGTGAGCATGCGCCAAGTCAACCCAAATAAAGCATCAAAGGAGAATACCACTATACTATGCTTTAATATGCTAGAACAACGCATGATTCATCCAAGGCACGTTAAGCAATCTCAGTTGTTTATAACAAGTCATGCTACAACAAAGAATACTAAGCATAAAGCCAAAACGATATCAAGCATGGCATGACAAAGCACAGGCCACAGTCAAAAACAAGCTCTTTTTACCACATAAGTATGAACTTTCCTACTCTTTTCAAAACCAAACCAAACTATTTGCAAACCAATGTATGAAAGTGAAGGAAATATGCCCTAAGAGGCAATAATAAAGTTGTTATTATGTATTCCTTGTATATGATAGATGTTTATTTTGCATGCTATAATTGTATTGATAGGAAACATCAATACATGTGTGTTTAATAAACAAAAAGGGTTCCTAGTCATGCCTCTCTTATAGACTAGCTTGTTGATTAACAGGATGATCAAGGTTTCCTGATCATGGACATTGGATGTTGTTAATAACAAGGTCACACCATTGGTGGAATGATGTGATGAACATTCATCCGAAGTATAGCATTACGATCAAGTCATTGTGTTTATATTGCTATAACATCATATGAAGTAATCTTTATCCTTAGACCATGAGATCATGTTAATTGCTAACACCGGAAGAGTATCTTGATAACATCAAACGTCACACCGTAACTATAAAGATGGGTTCAGTGCTACGAAGGTGTTATGTTGAGGCTCATGGATCAAGAGTGGAATTTGTCAATCCAGATGACGGATAGATATACTCTGGTCCCTCTCGGTGATATCACATTAGGATAGCTTGCAAGCAAGTGATGTGATCACTAGAATGTTATATCACGGAAACGAGAAAAGAGTGCACGTCGGTAACGAGATCAAACTAGGTATGGAGATACCGATGATCGAATCTCGGACATGTAATATATCGAGAGACAAAGGGATTTAGTTACAAGCGTTAAAGGTTCTCACGATCACAGGAGTCATCGTTGAATGTGTAGGAGTCAGTACGGATCTCCAGGCCCCGCTGCTGATTATTGATCGGAGAAGGGTCTCGATCATGTCTGCATTATTCGCGAACCGTAGGGTGGCACACTTAAGAGTTACCGGACACCATTTTGGAGCACATATGTTTCAGACGAAAGAATTGCAAAGCGCAGGAATTATTTCAATAGAAACCGGAAATTGTTTCGGGTGAAATTGCAGAAGGTGGTTCTGCATGTGATATTGAAATATTGCAAGGGGCTATATGTGAATGTTTGTTAATTAAAGTAATTAACAAAATTCTGAATAAATTTAATAAAAGAGTTTTATTAAATGAGAGAGCATTAAATTTGGAGAAACTTAATGCATTTAAAGTGGAGACTTTAAAAGGGAATGTGAAGAGGCATTTTAATGTGGAGGAGTTACCACCACATGAATGGGGGAGGTGACCCCCATGCGCTGGCCATGGAGAGAGGGGGCACCCCCCTCCTCCTATAAAAGGCCACCCATTCCCTCCTTCATACACACACCTCCTTGTGAAGGATTTCTCTCCCCCTCTAGAATTATTCCCCATGGTCTCGGATTAGCGAGATACATGTTCCCGGTGGCATTTCGTCTGGAAGGAGTTGCTGTTTCCGCTGGATCGCTGGAGCGAGGAGGTGGAGGTTATCCGGTGGCTTGAACGTGTGTGCGAGTGCGGATGCGCTACTGAGTTGCGGCGCTCGGACTTCCTCACGATCTTGAGATCGGCAAGTGTACGACTACATCAACCATGAGTTCCTCCTCGTTAACAAAGCTCGTTGTCTTCGAGGGTAAGTTCTCTATGGATGTATGTCCACCCGTTTGCTTTGTACCTAGTAGATAGATCTTGGCGTGTAGTTCACACCGTAGGAATTTTTTTGTTTTCTATGTTGCGGACCCAACAGTGGTATCAGAGCCTGATCTATACGTAGGTGCTTTGCACGGGTAGTACACATATGTTTATATGTGGGCGATGATGATCATGTTATTGCATCTTCTATGTACTTTGGATATTGGTGGCATAGTGGGATGAAGCGGACCGGACCAACCTTACATGTCATCGTACATGAGACCGGTTCCACGACTGACATGCAACTTGTTTTGCATATGTGGTTGGCGGGTATCTGTCTCTCCTACTATAGTCAATATCTGATTTACAACGAGTTGCTAATAACTTGGTTATCCTCCTTGTGGTTCATGTTCGTAGGTTA
This sequence comes from Avena sativa, assembly GCA_916181665.1. NCBI lineage: Eukaryota > Viridiplantae > Streptophyta > Magnoliopsida > Poales > Poaceae > Avena > Avena sativa. The sequence goes on from OV702290.1 coordinate 372,168,642, forward strand.
GACAGGTTCTATCTCTGAAAGCCCTAAGCCACGTAAAACTTGCAATTGATAAATTAGAGGCGTCTAGTTTAGATCGTTGTTGGGCTAGTGTTTTGATATGGTATTATTGTAAGTAGATGTATAATAGATACTCTTACAACTCACTTAACGTGTAAGTTCCATAGACCTTGGCCTTACACACAAAGGAATGATAGAGATCATACCATGATGCAAATGATAGAGCTCAAATGCATGGACCATATCACCTCACTTCACACATTAGATGTTAGCATCTTATACTGCTAGTTTGGCGCGTTTGGTAGCATTATAAGATGATCCCTCATTTAGATATCAAGATAAAATGTGTCCTTCCTTAAGTATGCACCGTTTTGTGGATCGTGTTTTGAGGCATCACGTGATGATCGGGTGTTTTCAACTCTATGCTTTCATACAACGGGTGTAAGACAGTTTTACACACGCAAATACTAAGGTTCTTACTTGACGAGCCTAGCATGTACAGACATGGCCTCGGAACACGGACCGAAAGGTTAAGCATGAGTCATATAGTTGATATGATGCCCATATAGATGCTCGCCTTTGAAGCTACACCGACTCACATGATGATCGGACTTGGTGTAGTGGATTTGGTTCATGTAATCACCAAAAGGACACGAGGGATGTCGTTTTTGAGTGCGAGTTCATTAGTAATTTGGATTAGTCGAACTCAATCTATCATAAACTTAGTCTAAATATACTTTACAAATTCTGTTGTAGATGGCACCACCTGCTTTTAATTTTAATGTGTTCATGGAGAAAGAGAAACTTGCTGCGAATGGTAGCAACTTCACCAACTGGGCTATGAATTTGAGGATTCTCCTCACTGCTGCACAAAAGCAATATGTGCTAGATGCGCCGCTAGGCCCCCCACCAGCTCCTGATGCCCCTGACGAGGAAAAGAACGTCTATATAACTCGTCAGGAGGACCACAACTTAGTTCATTGCGGCATACTGTATGGGCTAGAGCCAGAACTTCGAAAGCGTTTCGAAAATGGCAATGCCTTTGATACCATGGGAGAATTGAAAATGATTTTCGATACCCATGCTGCCGTAGAGAGTTATAATGCTACAGAAAAGTTCTTTAGCTGCATGATGGAGGAAAACAGCTCCGTTAGTGAGCACGTACTCAAAATGTCTGGGTACGCCGATAAGCTTGTGTCCTTGGGAATAACGATTCCCATTGACTTAGGCATACATCGTGTTCTCCAATCTCTGCCACCTAGCTACAAGAGCTTCGTGATGAACTATAATATGCAGGGCATGAAGAAGTCTCTTCCCGAGCTTCTGTCAATGCTTAAGACTGCAGAAGTGGAGATTAGGAAAGAACATCAAGTGTTGATGATCAATAGGACCACCGGTTTCAAGAAGGACAAGAAAGGCAAGCACAAGGGAAAGAAGGGTGGCAAGTCTGTTGCCACGCCTGAAAAGAAACCCCGAGCTAGCCCTAAGTCTGACACCGAGTGCTACTATTGCAAGGGGACTGGCCATTAGAAGCGCAACTGCCCCAAGTATTTGGTGGACAAGAAGTCCGGCAAGGCAAACAAAGGTATATGTGATATACATGTTATTGATGTGTACTTGACTAGTACTCACAGTAGCACCTGGGTATTTGATACGGGATCGGTTGGTAATATATGTAACTCGGTTCAGGGGCTGCGGAACAAGCGACAACTAGCAAGGGATGAGGTCTCGATGCGGGTCGGAAATGGATCAAGAGTTGATGTGATCGCCGTCGGAACGCTGCCTCTCCATATGCCATCGGGATTAGTTATAAACCTAAATAATTGTTATTTGGTGCCTGCACTGAGCATGAACATTGTATCCGGATCGTGTTTGATGCAAAGTGGTTATTCATTTAAGTCTGAAAACAATGGTTGTTCGATTTATATGAATAATATATTTTATGGTCATGCACCTATGTTGAATGGTTTGTTTCTATTGGATCTCGATAGTAGTATTACGCATATTCATAATGTTGATGCTAAAAGGATTAAACTTGATAATGATATATCTACATATATGTGGCACTGCCGTCTAGGTCATATTGGCGTTAAACGCATGAAGAAACTCCATTCTGATGGACTTTTGGAATCACTTGATTTTGAATCATTTGATACATGTGAGCCATGCCTTATGGGCAAGATGACTAGAACGCCGTTTTCCGGTTCAATGGAACGGGCGACAGATCTATTGGAAATCATACATACTGATGTGTGTGGACCAATGAGTGTGTCGGCGCGAGGTGGATATCGTTATTTTATTACTTTCACGGATGATTTGAGTAGATATGGGTATATCTATTTGATGAAACACAAGTCTGAAACTTTTGAAAAGTTCAAAGAATTTCAGAATGAAGTGGAAAATCATCGTAACAGAAAGATCAAATTTCTGTGGTTCGACCGTGGAGGAGAGTATCTTAGTTACGAGTTTAGCACACATATGAAAGACTGTGGAATAGTTTCACAACTCACGCCTGCCGGAACACTACAACGTAATGGTGTGTCAGAACGTCGTAATCGTACTTTATTGGATATGGTTCGATCTATGATGTCTCTGACTGACTTGCCACTGTCATTTTGGGGTTATGCACTGGAAACAGCTGCATTCACTTTAAATCGGACACCATCTAAATCCGTTGAAATGACACCGTATGAATTATGGTTTGGAAACAAACCTAAGCTATCATTTCTTAAGGTTTGGGGATGCGATGTTTATGTGAAGAAACTTCAACCGGATAAACTCGAACCCAAAGCGGAAAAATGCGTCTTCATAGGATACCCTAAGGAAACGATTGGGTATACCTTCTATCACAGATCCGAGGGCAAGGTCTTTGTTGCCAAGAATGGATCCTTTCTTGAGAAGGAGTTTCTCGCGAAAGGTGTGAGTAGTCGGAAGGTAGAACTCGAAGAGGTTATTGAACCTTCTCTTCATGAAATGGCGAGTAGCGCAGCTCCAGAAGTTGTTTTGGAGTTGACTTCACCTAATGAAGAGAGAGCTAATGATATTGATCATGAAACTCCGAAAGAGGACACTACCGAACCTCGCAGGTCAAGCAGGACACGTGCAGCTCCTGAACTGTACGGCAATCCTGTTGTGAATTTCATGGTTGATGAAATGGATGACCCTGCGACGTATGAAGAAGCGATGATGAGCCCGGATTCCAAAAAATGGCTAGAAGCCATGAAATCCGAGATGGAATCCATGTACGAGAACCAAGTTTGGAACTTGGTGGACTTACCTCACGACCGAAAGGCCGTTGAGAATAAATGGATTTTCAAAAGGAAAACTGATGCTGATGGTAATGTGACCATCTATAAGGCTCGACTTGTCGCAAAGGGGTTTCGACAAATTCAACAAATTGACTACGATGAGACATTCTCTCCCGTAGCGATGCTTAAGTCGGTTAGGATTATGTTAGCAATTGCTGCATATTTCGATTATGAAATATGGCAGATGGATGTCAAAACTGCGTTCCTCAATGGTAATATTGAAGAAGAGTTGTATATGATACAACCTAAGGGTTTTGTCGATCCTAAGGATGCTAATAAGGTGTGCAAACTTTAGCGATCCATCTATGGACTGAAGCAAGCATCACGAAGTTGGAATCTCCACTTTGATGAGGTGATCAAAGAGCTTGGATTTGTACAAACTTATGGAGAGGCTTGTATTTACAAGAAAGTGAGTGGGAGCAATGTGGCATTTCTGATATTATATGTGGATGACATATTATTGATTGGAAATGATTTAGATCCTTTAAACAGTGTTAAAAGTTATCTAAACAGCAAATTTTCGATGAAGGACCTTGGTGAAGCTTCATATATATTAGGCATTAAAATCTATAGAGATAGATCAAGACGCCTAATTGAGCTATCGCAGAGTACATACCTTGATAAGATATTAAAGAAGTTTAATATGGACGGAAGTAAGAAGGGGTTCTTACCTATGTTGCAAGGCAAGACATTGAGTAAGACTCAAAGTCCGGCTACGGCGGAAGAAAGAGAGATAATGGATAAGATCCCCTATGCCTCAGCCATAGGCTCTATAATGTATGCCATGCTATGTACAAGACCGGATGTGGCACATGCTATTAGTTTGACTAGTAGGTACCAATCTGATCCAGGTTCGAAACACTGGATAGCGGTCAAGAATATCCTTAAGTACTTGAGAAGAACTAAGGGTATGTTTCTTATATACGGAGGTGAAGAAGAGCTAGTCGCTAAGTGTTATGTCGATGCTAGCTTTGACACCGATCCGGATGACTCTAAGTCTCAATCCGGATACGTATTTCTCTTGAACGGAGCAGCAGTTAGTTGGAGGAGCTCCAAACAACCTATGGTGGCTGGATCAACAACGGAGGCGGAATATGTTGCTGCTTCAAAAGCAGCGCAGGAAGCAGTTTGGATGAAGGAGTTCATAACGGAAATGGGTGTGGTTCCCAGTGCGTTGGACCCGATGGTGATCTATTGTGACAACAATGGAGCCATAGCCAACGCAAAGGAACCAAGGTCTCACAAGAATTCCAAGCATATTAAGCGCCGGTTTCACTCCATCTGCGAGCATGTCAAGGATGGAGATATAAAGATTTGTAAAGTGCACACGGACCTGAATGTAGCAGATCCGTTGACTAAAGTACTCCCTAGGGCAAAATATGATCAACACCAGAACTCCATGGGTGCTAGATTTATCACTATGTGAACTAGTTTATTGTCTCTAGTGCAAGCGGGATACTGAAGGAAATATGCCCTGAGAGGCAATAATAAAGTTGTTATTATGTATTCCTTGTATATGATAGATGTTTATTTTGTATGCGATAATTGTATTAATAGGAAACATCAATACATGTGTGTTTAATAAACAAAAAGGGTTCCTAGTCATGCCTCTCTTATAGACTAGCTTGTTGATTAACAGGATGATCAAGGTTTCCTGATCATGGACATTGGATGTTGTTAATAACAAGGTCACACCATTGGTGTAATGATGTGATGAACATTCATCCGAAGTATAGCATTACGATCAAGTCATTGTGTTTATATTGCTATAACATCATACAAAGTAATCTTTATCCTTAGACCATGAGATCATGTTAATTGCTAACACCGGAAGAGTATCTTGATAACATCAAACGTCACACCGTAACTATAAAGATGGGTTCAGTGCTACGAAGGTGTTATGTTGAGGCTCATGGATCAAGAGTGGAATTTGTCAATCCAGATGACGGATAGATATACTCTGGGCCCTCTCGGTGATATCACATTAGGATAGCTTGCAAGCAAGTGATGTGATCACTAGAATGTTATATCACGGGAACGAGAAAAGAGTGCATGTCGGTAACGAGATCAAACTAGGTATGGAGATACCGATGATCGAATCTCGGACATGTAATATATCGAGAGACAAAGGGATTTAGTTACAAGCGTTAAAGGTTCTCACGATCACAGGAGTCATCGTTGAATGTGTAGGAGTCAGTACGGATCTCCAGGTCCCGCTGCTGATTATTGATCGGAGAAGGGTCTCGATCATGTCTGCATTATTCGTGAACCGTAGGGTGGCACACTTAAGAGTTACCGGACACCATTTTGGAGCACATATGTTTCAGACGAAAGAATTGCAAAGCGCAGGAATTATTTCAATAGAAACCGGAAATTGTTTCGGGTGAAATTGCAGAAGGTGGTTCTACATGTGATATTGAAATATTGCAAGGGGCTATATGTGAATGTTTGTTAATTAAAGTAATTAACAAAATTCTGAATAAATTTAATAAAAGAGTTTTTCTAAATGAGAGAGCATTAAATTTGGAGAAACTTAATGCATTTAAAGTGGAGACTTTAAAAGGGAATGTGAAGAGGCATTTTAATGTGGAGGAGTTACCACCACATGAATGGGGGAGGTGAGGGGTCACCCCCATGCGCCGGCATAAGAAGCAAATAAAGAATCAATTGTTCTCAAATGAAGAAGCATTAAGATCAATACCAGAAATATTTTCAACAAGGCAAGGTATATCATCCAAATAAGTTCTAGAGGATCCTCTCTCAATGCTCTTAGGTTCACTATTCTCATCAAAAGGGTTTGCAGGAACAATCCAATCAAGATTCTTTTCTATGGCATCATGTATTGCTACTAATTTAAAGGGTATTGGTATCTTAGGTTCCTCCCCATTAGGTTCGGTTTTGTTCATCTTTTCTCATGTACCAACAACATATACACATGAGCCTAGCATATTGAAACGTTCAAAGACTTTTCTAGCTTCCTTGGCAACATCATAGAACTCCTTAAACAAAGTTTCTAGAATGAAATCCCTCTTTTCAGGGTCCTCAATTTCTTTAAGCTTAAGAAACATTACTTGCATTAAGGGGTTGAGGTTAACAAACCTAGCTTCTAACATGTGAATTAAAGAAGATGCAACAATCTCATAGTTTGGGGCAAGTTCTACAAGGGGTCTATCCTCAGTATCTTCATGCTTACTAACATGATTGAAGAATTCTTCAATATTGTGTTTCCCAATTATAGAACCACTACCAATTGAAAGGTCTTTCAAGGTGAATGTAGGGATCAACATGGTGATCTAGGGGAGAGGTGACTACTAAAGGAGACTTAATTTTTTTGTGTTTTTGAAATAAGAAAGAAAACAAGTAAAACTAATTTTTGTGTGCTTTTGATAAGAAAACAAGCAAACAAAACAAAAAGAAACTAAGCAAATCAAAAATAACAAAGTAAAGAGATTGGTTATGAGGGACTCCCCTTGTGAAGATGTCCTTGACTCCCCGGCAACGGCGCCAGAAAATCTTTAATGGCGTGTAGTTGATGTGGGAGTTACTAGCTGAGCTTTGGCAGGGCGCACTACCGGTGCTAGTAGCAACGTGGAGACCTGCACAACACAACCACAGAACTTTGTCCCCAACTTGCGATGAGGTTGTCAATCTCACCGTGTTTTGCGGAAAACAAAGGATTAAACGTATCGAATGGAAAGAAGTAAAAGTGTGCAGAAAGTAAACACAAAGCAGTAAAAGATTGTAGATTGTATGTAAAGAGAAAGGACCGGGATCCATAGTTCACTAGAGGTGGCTCTCCTTAGATAGATAATATGTTGGGTGAACAAATTACAACGGGGCAATTGATAAACACCGAGAAAGCAATACATGCATATACTAATCATCTTGACTCCTTTGAGACTTGATTGGGCATTACAACATAATACATAGACCGCCATCCAACTGCATCTATGACTAATAATCCACCTTCAGGTTATCATCCAAACCCCCTCCAGTATTAAGTTGCAAGCAACAGATTATTGCTTTACGAACTGCGTGTAAAGTAAACAATACGATTGTTCTATGAACAAATGATTGTTGTTTTCTCCCTAGTAGCAACAGCACATCTGGTACCTTAGAGATTTCTGTCACTTCCCTAGATTACTAGAGACATGAACCCACTATCGAGCATAAATACTAACTCTTGGAGTTGCTAGCATCTACTTGGCCAAGATAGCTACTAACAACGGAAAGCATGCAAGATCACAAATAACAAAGACATGATAGAATCAATAATCAATCTGAAATAGCATCTCAATATCCATCGAATCCCCGCAAACACAACATGTATGAATTACAAATAGATGATCTTGATCATGAACGGAGCTCACAAGATCTAAACATGAAAGCACAAAGGAGGAGAACCAGCCATCTAGCTACTACATGGATCCATAGTCCAAGGATGAACTACTCACGCATCACACCGGAGGCTTGCATGCTGATGAAGAAGGCCTCCAGGGTGAATTCCCCTCTCCGGCAGGGTGCCGGGAAGAGCTTCAGATCCCTCCCGATCTAGGGATGGAGATGACGGCGGCTACAGACTCTTTCGTGGATTTTTGATCGGGTACCTAGGGTTTTTGTCTCGAGGGCAATATATAGGCGGAAGGAGAGGCCGAGGGGATGCCGGGAGCAGCCACACCACCCCCTGGCGCGGGCCAGGCCTGGCCGCGCGGCCAGGTGGTATCGTGGCCCCCAGGCCCTTCTCCGTCTCGTATTCTGGCACTTGATCCCTTTCGGAAAAATAGGCACTTTGGCTTTTGTCTCGTCCAATTCCGAGAATATTCATTTTCTGACTTTCCTGGAACCAAAAACAGCAGAAAATAGGCAGCTAGCACTGTGGCTCTTGTTAATAGGTTAGTCCAAGAAATCATATGAAAAGTACTCCAAAGTTGGAACAAAACACAAGAAAGTGGATAAAACCAAGCATGGAACATCAAAAATTATAGATACATTTGCATTGTATCAGGACCCAACTTGGTTGGGGACCAACAAGCTAAAACTTGATCAATAGGTGTTGTTGGAGGGCATTGGAGGCTTGGCTACTTTATGAAGAATTGAGGGATCTTCATCATATATTTTTGTCAAGTCAAGCCAATTGGATTATCTTTACTCTATCTTATATCCAATGTTCCTCCTTGCGGTAACATGTGCTTAACTCACTTACATTGAAAGTTACTTGCTCCCTTGTGCATGTGTGGTTTTGTACCTTGCATGTGTATGTATATGTTGTGCTTCCCTCGTACTTATATTGGGTTATCAAGTATATTTGTGTATGTTGGTTGGCACATCATGTATTTGTGTTCTTGGTTTGGAGCCTTTGTTTAATTCATTTGGTATCTTTTTGGGCTCTTGCGAGAGATTAATGGACTGTCCCATTTGGGGGGAGTGTGATGCTTGGGCATTCCACAATCCTAAAATGTGTGTACATGAGGAATACCACTTAGTATGCATATTACAATTTTATCTAGTCTCTATGTGGTATATCTTTCTCATGATAAATTCAAGTTCCATAATGTCCATTAATCATCTCTATTTGGATGTGTTTACCTCTTGTTGAGTTTCCTTGATTTATCACATTGTGGGGGATCATATGCTTTGTGCATATTACAAACCTAGAAAATGTGGACATTTGAGGTAGTGTCACTTAGAATTGATATCGACATTTATCTAGCTCCTAAGTGGCACATTTAGCTCAAACAGGTTCCAATTCCTTTGGATTGCTTTTATTGATCATCTTTTGGATCTTGTTTGTGAGAGTTTTTTCTTGATATGTGTTTCCTCATATTTGTACCTCCATATCCTCCATGGAAACCATTTGCTTCAAGTTACTTTAATCTTTAATGATTGTGTGACTTTTTGGAGCTATCAAGAAATCTCTATCTAAGCATCATGCTTATTTTTTATATTTTGTCATATGCTTATTGTTGTGAATATGATCATGATATCCTTGCAAACTACCTTGAGAAATATTTCCCCATAATTCTTGCCATTGGAAAAGTGGTACTCCATATAAGGTAGAATTTTTTGATCATATTAATTTTGGCCTTTGCTTTTTTTATCTTTGGCCAAGAAAATGTTTTCATTTGACTCCCATGTTTTCCTTGCCTCTTGTGGATCCTTTTAGTTTATTGGTATTATCTTGTGTTTTATTTAATGTAGGTAGTGGTGATGATCTCACTTGTGTGCATTTTGCATTCAATAGCAAAATTCTAAGTAATGCACCACTCATGGGGGAGCTCTCCTATATTATTTAGAATACTCATGTTTATGCTTCTTAATTTGATCCATATAGTGTTTCTTGTGCTTGGATGCTTGATCTTTTCTTTTGGTACTTTGTGCCATCATGAGAAGTGTAGAAAGTTTGGTTTATGTGTTGGAACCTTGCTCTATTTGGGAGTTGGATTTGTCTCATTCTTTGTTACTTGTTTTGGTCTTTTAGAATGAGATAAACCCTTGAGCATTGTGTGTTTTGTGCATCTTTCGCTCTTTGGCTTTTTCCTTGTTCATTTGTTGAATTTGTGTCCTTTCATGTGTTGATTTGGCTCTTTGATACAATTTGGACACCTTTTGTCATGTCACACTCTTGTGTGCTACTTCTTGGTTTACTTGGTGTTTTAGTTCAAATTGTATCTCATTTTTTTAGTGCTTGAGAGTCTTGTGCATGCATATTTACTACATGTTTATATTATGTCATGCATGCTTTCTTGATCCAATATATAGGGGATTCTCCACCAAATCCTATCGGCTAAGATGTGCATGAAATTCAATTTCATATCAATATGCACATATTTTTGGGGAAGGTCTCCTATATATTGTAGTTGCACTAACTACTTTGAACCCAATTTGTTTGGGAACATAGTGTACTTAATTGTGTTTTAGGTACATTGGAGATATATTGGATTCTTGTCTCATCCATTAGGAAGAAGTGGCGCCTACATGTCAATTGGAGGCAAGCTAGGATGATCAACAAATTATTATCCTCTACATCCTACCAATTATATCTCGGTAACAAGTATCTCTCTCATGCATACATTTCTTGTTTCCAACCTTTTGTGGGTTGCTTGTTGGCATGAATTTGTGTTTGTACAAATTTTGTGGTTCTTATTTTGTTTTGCGCAAATTCTCCTCTATTGCAAATGTGAGTATGGTGAGATGAGTGCATATAAGTGGGCTATACAAAATCATGCTGATGATTCACCAATCCCAAATATGTCAATCTAGAAATTTTATTGCATATATTTTCTTCATTCACTCTCATGTTCAATAGTGAGTATTTTGCATAGTTGATTTCTATTTGTGATATTTGTTGCCTTTCCCCATATAATCCAACTATTCCCTTTTTCCCTTGGTAATAGTTGTAATGTATGTAGTGTGTCGGTGTTTGAAGCTCATTGATGTACAATAAGATATATTTGAGCCTTTGGCCATCCTTTCAAGCAAAAATCCTATTGGTATATTATATGACTTCATTTTGTTGTTCATGTGCTTTCTTGTGTATCTATTTTGTGTGTGCATGTTTCTTTGTTGGCATATGTCTTTGTGATATTCTCCACCTAGAAACTTATACACACAAGAGAAGATAAATCTTTGGTTGTTTTTGTTTTCCTTGGAGACCACCCTTTATTTCTTTTTGATTCTTTGGTGGCTTCCAAATTTATTTTCCTATGAGTGCTTGTTCCGTTTGTTTGCATCTCCGGGCACTCATAATTTTATCTTTCTTGCCTTGTATTGTTAAATGAGTTTGGAGGAGTGAGGATTCCATGATTGTGCACTTTGTTTCCAAATATAATTATTATAATTGGTGTGTAATCATTGGGGAGCTTCTCTAACTCACTTAAGAATGCTCATTTGTCTTTCTCTTTGTTTGAGGTTTAAATGTCTATGGGGGAGTGAGGATTCCATATCTGTGCATGATGTATTCAAATGATGATTCTATATTGTGCACAAAGATTGGGGAGCTTCCCTATTTCATCTAAACACTCTTGTGTTCGTATCATAATATCATGTGTCTTTTCTTTTGGTATCAATTATTGTTGTCAATTGATATTTTGGATCTTTTTGGTTGCTCACTTCATTTGTTGAAGCTTCTTTTTTTTTTCTTTTTTTTTGCAATCTTTGGGTCCTCTATATAGTCTTACTTTCTCCCCAGGATTCATCATCGGATATGTGCATTTGCACACCTATGGAGGGAGTCTCACTATATTGGCCATCTTGAACTTTTTACCCATTTTGGCAATCGATGCCAATGGGGGAGAAGTTTTAGAGGGTTTAAGGGAAGTTGGTTTATGCTTTGAGTAGGTTCTTAAGCATTAGCCTTGCATGCTCTTGCATCTTGTTGTTGCTTGCATTTTTAATATATAGAGGAAACTCTTCCAGCGATAATGGTTGGCAATATATGCAATGAAATTCAAGTTCATCACACATGCATAGATTATGGGGGAGTTTGCTCTATATATTGTGGTTGTACCAACATCACATACTTGTGTAGTATTAGATGTTGGGGCAACCGTTTTGTTCATTAAATTCCATATTTAAACCCTCTCAACAGGATTTTCATCAATTACCAAAATGGGGGAGATTGAAAGGGCATGTATGCCCCATGTGTGGTTTTGGTAATTAATGACAATCCCTATGGACTAATGTGCAAATTGAGTCTCACTTGTAGGTTTGTCCATTGCCATCGCTTGGACCATGTGTTGGTTTCAAGTATGAAAAAGAAGAAGCATTGTCCAAGGTCTTTGTGCCTATTGGAATCAAGTAGAAGAAGAAGATAAAGTATGTCTTGAAGAAGAAGAAGAAGATGGAGTTCCTCATGGCTTTCTTCAAGGCATCATCATCAAGAATTGATGTGCAAGCTCAAGATGTGTCCTCTTTAGAAGATCTCATGCTTGGATCTTTCCTCCTCGGTGTTCATGGAGTGATGAATACAAGGCCAAAGAAGAGGTTTCCCATGGAGTATGGGGAGCCATTTGCAAGTCTTCATCAAGCAAGAGCAATCAAGAAAGGTGTTCCATCTTGAAGGTGACAAGATCGTCTACATCAAGCTCAAGTGGGATGCTTAAGGCAAAGGTATGATCTTGATAGGGTTTCTATTTTACCGGTCTCTTGTAGTGTTGGGAGACAGGGTTTAGGATAGATAGCCGTACTATCAAGAGGGGCTCTCGAGTGGTGACTCGTTCGTATCTTTCGGAGAGAGCTCAAACCTTTGCATATATAGCATTATCTTTCTTGGTTGTTGTTTTTTATTGTCCATGTGAGGATATAGAGCTTGTGGTTATCTTCATAACAAGCTCTAGTTCATCAAAAACAGATTTCCCTTGCATATCCTATTGCGTTTTTGATCTTGCGGGTTTTCCGGCTCCACACCTTGGGAGATATCTCACATATATATTCATGATATTTTCTCCCTTGTTGATACCCAATATTTAACCTTGTGTTGGATTCTACTCTTTATTATCTTTCCAACAAAATTGGTTTCATCCCAATTAGAGTTTCCAAGCTCAACTTCTTGCATTTGGGGTTTTGGAGGTTTTACCGGTTCATCGCTTCTGAGAGGTCCCACATTTCTCCATTTTATTTTTATCCTCCCTTTTTGGGATATGATGTTTATTTGCATAATCTTGTAGAGTTTTTTGTTCTCTTCAAAACGAGCCCAAGATCATCAAAATCGGAGTCCGGAGTCAAAAGTTATTAAAGTTTTCGTGCAATGTTGTCCAACATTTTTGCTTGAGCGGTAGTACCGGCCCAAGTTCCGCCCGAAGTTCCGCTAAATCTCGTTTTTGTTCAGTAACTTGTGTTTCTATTTATCGGTAGTTCCGGTGGGGCACCGGTAGTTTCGGTGGGGCGCGAATCTGGCCCAAACGAGCAGATTTTTCTTGCCCTATTTAAGGGCCCCCTCTTTCCCAAAGTTTCCCCAACTTTGGAGGTCATTTTTGCTAGCTCTTCCACTCTCTCTCCTCCATTGTTGACCTTCAAAAGCTTGCCCTCTTCCCTTCTCCCTCCAATGATTCTTGCATCTTTTTGAGAGAGGAGATCTAGATCTACAAGCCGCATCAAACCAAATCCCTTCTTTGTAAAGGAATCCTTGGGATCTAGATCTTGGAGAGTTTTGTGTTCTCCTCTTATGTCCTTCCTCTCTTATTCCCCCAATAGCTTCTGTAGCTTTGGTGGAATTTGAGAGAGAAGGACTTGCCTCTTGCATTTGGTGCATAGGTTTGAGTTCTCCTCAGAGATTCGGCGAGTTCAAGACCTTGGGCTTGTTTCTCTTGGGTTCTTGGAACCCTAGACGGTTGTGTGGTTGGATTGTTGACCTCTTGTGGTCTTGTAGCCTTTGTGGCCTTGTTACGTTTTGTGGCTTTGTAGCCTTTGTGGAATTGTTGTTGGGAGCCTCCAATTGAGTTGTGGAGATTGTCCCAACCTTGTACAGGTTCGGTGACCGCCCTCAAGTGTCCCATAGTGGAACATGAGTAGGCCTTTATGGCGATCTCACGGGAGAATAGGGTGATCCTTTTGTGGCGTCGGTAGGTTGCGTTCCTTCGCATATTGGGGTGAGGCCTTGTGTGGCGTTGGGTGAGCATCGACCCACCACACCTCGAGGTGAGCCACTTGTGGTGTTCGAAGTACATTGCGCCCCCGTACCTCTCCAACGGAGACGTAGCTTCTTTGGAAGTGAACTTCGGAAAACAAATCATCGTCTCCTCGTCCATCGGTTATCTCTCAACCGAGCCCTTTACTTATGCAATTTACATTGTGATAGCCATCGTGCTTGAAGTATATTATCTTGCTATCACCTTGTTGCTTGTCTTGCTTAGCATAGGTTGTTGGTGCACCTAGTGAACCTAGTGGATATAGGTTTTGGCTTGGTATATTAAACATTAAGTTTTATTCCGCATTTATTAGAGCCTAAACCGTAATATTTTTAAAATGCCTATTCACCCCCCCTCTAGGCGACATCCATTTCCCTTTCACTTGTTTGATTATGGCAGCTTGTTGTCATCATGGGAGCCTCCAATTCAGTTGTGGATGTGTGCCCTAGCGGCGTTGTAAAGGCATCGATATTAGCCTCGAACGGTACCACATAGTGGAAAGATGGATCAGGCCATTTGTGGCAAGATCCACCGGAGAACAAGATGAGGCCTATTGTGGCGTGGTGGTCTTAGTACCGCCCACCGCTCCAACGCAGACGCACTTCCCTTAATAAGGAAGTAACCACGGTAAAACAAATCATGTGTCTCCGCGTGCTTCACTACGGTTTCCTTGTTCCTCTCACTGCCTTTACTCGCTTAGTAGCTGGGTTGTCATATAGGAAAATTCAACTTAGTTGCATATCTAGAGAATTTACCTTTGTGTCAAGCCTAAAACTTAAAAGGAATTAAAATTTGGAGTAGTGATGTCTACGCACTTCTATTCTTGTAGACAGTTGTTGGGCCTCCAAGTGCAGAGGTTTGTAGAACAACAACAAGTTTTCCCTTAAGTGGATCACCCAAGGTTTATCGAACTCAGCGAGGAAGTGGTCAAAGGTATCCCCTCTCAAGCAACCCTGCAATCAAGATACAAGAAGTCTCTTGTGTCCCCAACACACCCAATACACTTGTCAGGTGTATAGGTTCACTAGTTCGGCGAAGAGATAGTGAAATACAAGTGGTATAGATAATTATAAGTGGTAACAGTGCCAGAAAATAGCTTGCTGGCATGTGGTTGACTTGGGAAAAGACTAAAGGCAAACTGAAATAAAGAAGGAAGCAAGCAAACATGTAACAGATCTAGTTGCAAATGGTGTTTCAATGCTTAGAAACAAGGCCTAGGGATCATACTTTACTAGTGAACACTCTCATATAAATATATTATCTTTATGATACTACTCTTAACTACTCTTTATTGGAAATGATGTATCTTGTATTTACACAAGTTAAGAATTTCATTAAAATAAGATTTCGATGAAAGACTTGGGCAAAACCGAAATATTTGGCATCAATATCTATATGGATAGATTGAGGCGCTAATATGGTTGTGCCAGGCATACATATATGAGATATTGAAAGGGTTCAATATGGAAACAACAATAAAGGTTCTTGCTGCATGGAAAGGATTGTATCAAGATTCAAGTGTTTCAACACTTGGTGAGTAAAATCACATGAAGATTTTGATCGATTATACCGTGATATGTATCCAGAATATCCTATGCTCTAAATGTTATGAGCACATACCAGAATGATTCATAAGATAATCATTGGACAATAGTAAAGATATTCTTATGAGCTTTGGAAGAACTAAGAATATATCATGTATAAGTGACAAATAGTTAAAAAAGGAGTTCATTGTAAAGTGTTACATTGATACTAGTTTTGTCACAAGATACAAAATTAAAAATTTATCTCAATTTAGACTATGGGTGGCACAATGTAATGGAAAGGATGTTCCATGATGGATTTGGATGAGTTCCAAAGTTGAAACATTGTGACGGATACTACAACAAAAGGGTAAGTATATGACTGCTATAGTAGCAACAAAGGAGGGCATTTGTGTTATGTAGTTTGTTATCAAACTAGGTGTGGTTCAAAGTGGGCTAATACTATGAAGATATATTGTATGATAATAATATCAACATATTTTAACCCGAACGAACTAAAGGTCTCACCAAAGGACCAAATTTATACAATGCCATCTCATTTGAGAATGAGTGATGCGTAGAGACGCAAAGACATGCAAATACACACGGACCTGAAACTTTCAGATCCGGAGATTATGTTAACCACTAGCAATCGCGTATATGCAACACCAGAAAGCCATAGGTGTTCAATATGCAAAAAAAATTCAAACTAGATTATTGACTCTAGTGCAAGTGGGAGACTGAAGGGAATATGCTCGAGAGGCAATAATAAAGTGGTTATTATCTTATTCCATGTTTATGATAAATGTTTATTTTGCATGCTATAATTGTATTAATTGGAAACGTTAATACATGTCTGTTTAATAAACAAAATATAAAGTTCCTTGTAATGCCTCTCATATAAACTAGCTCGTTGATTAACAAGATGATCAAGGTTTCTTGATCATGGACATTGGATGTTGTTAATAACGAGGTCACAACATTGGTGGAATGATGTGATGAACATTCATCCGAAGTATAGCATTACGATCAAAGTCATTATGTTTATATTGCTATAACCTCATACGAAGTAATCTTAGTCCTTAGACCATGAGATCATGTTAATTGCTAACACCGGAAGAGTATCTTGATAACATCAAACGTCACACCATAACAGGATGACTATAAAGGTGGGTTCAGTGCTACAAAGGTGTTATGTTGAGGCTCATGGATCAAGAGTGGGATTTGTCCATCCCGATGATGGATATATATACTCTAGGCCCTCTCGGTGATATCACATTGGTTAGCTTGAAAGCAAGTGATGTGATCACTTGAATGTTATATCACGGGAACGAGAAAAGAGTACATGTCGGTAACGAGATCAAAATAGGTATGGAGATACCGATGATCGAATCTCGGACATGCATTATTCGCGAACCGTAGGGTGACACACTTAAGGGATACCGACACCATTTGGAGCAAATATGTTTTAGATAAAGATTTAAGAAAGCACTGAAATTATTTCAATAGACACCGAAACTGTTTCGGGTGAAATTGCTGAAATTGGTTCTACAAGTAATATTGAAATATTGCAGTGGGTTTTATGTGAATGTTTGTTAATTAAAGTAATTAAAAAAATTCTGAATAAAATTAATAAATTAGTTTTATTAAATGAGAGAGCATTAAATTTGGAGAAATTTAATGCATTTAAAGTTGAGACTTTAAAAGAGAATGTGAAGGGGAATTTTAACATGGAGGGGGTTACCACCACATGAATGGGGGAGGTGAAGGGACACCCTCCATGGGCGCCGGCCATGGGAGGGGTACCCTCCCCTCCTCCTATAAAAGGCCCCCCTCTCACACCTTCATACTCACACCTCCTCGTGAAGGATCTCTCTCCCCCTCTAGTATTATTCCCACATGGTCTCGGATTAGCGAGATACATGTTCCCGGTGGCTTTATCTGGAAAGGAGTTGCTACTTCTGCTGCTTTGCTGGAGCGAGGGACGGAGGTTGTCGGGGTATCGGACGTGTGTGCAATCATGGATGCACCGCTGCTTTGCGGTGCTGGACTTGGTGGTGCTGGACTTGCTGGAGCTGGATCTGAAGGACGTGCTGGAACCAGACCTGATGGACTTCATCACGATCTTGAGATCGGCAAGTGTATGACTACATCATCCACGAGTTCCAACTCGTTAACAAAACTCGTTGTCTTCGAGGGTAAGTTCTCCATGGATGTATATCCACCCGTTGTTCTGTATCTAGTAGATAGATCTTGGCGTATAGTTCACATCGTAGGAAATTTTTTTCTATGCTGCGAACCCCTTCAGTGGTATCAGAGCCTGATCTATGCGTAGGTGCTTTGCACGGGTAGTACACATATATTTATATGTGGGCGATGATGATCATGTTATTGCTTCGTTCATGTATTTTGGATATTGGTGGCATAGTGGGATGAAGCGGCCCGGACCAACCTTACATGTCATCATACATGAGACCGGTTCCACGACTGACATGCAACTAGTTTTGCATAAGTGGCTGGCGGGTGTCTGTCTCTCCTACTATAGTCAATATCTGATTTACAACGAGTTGCTAATAACTTGGTTATCCTCGTTGTGGTTCCATGTTCGTAGGTAAGAACGGTTCTATCTCTGAAAGCCCTAAGCCATGTAAAACTTGCAATGGATAAATTAGAGGCGTCTAGTTTAGATCGTTGCTAGGCTAGTGTCATGATATGGTAATGTTGTAAGTTGATGTATAGTTGATACTCTTATAACACACCTAACGTGTAAGTTCCATAGACCTTGGCCTTACACACAAAGGAATAATAGAGATCATACCACGATGCATATGATGGTGATCAAATGCATGGACCATATCATCCCACTTTACATATATGATGTTCACATCTTATATTGCTTGTTTGGTGTTTTAGTAGCATTATAAGATGATCCCTCATTTATATATCAAGATAAAAATGTGTTCTTCCTTAAGTATGCACCGTTCTATGGATCGTGTTTTGAGACATCACGTGATGATCGGGTGTACTCGACTCTACGCTTTCATACAACGGGTGTAAGACAGTTTTACACACGCGAGTACTAAGGTTCTTACTTGGCGAGGCTAGCATGTACATACATGGCCTCGGAACACGGACCGAAAGGTTAAGCATGAGTCATATAGTTGATGTGATGCCCATATTGATGCTCGCCTTTGAAGCTACACTGACTCACATGATGATCGGACTTGGTGTAGTGCATTTGGTTCATGTAATCACCAAAAAGGCACGAGGGATGTCGTTTTTGAGTGGGAGTTCATTTCTAATTTGGATTAGTCGAACTCAATTTGTCATAAACTAAATCGAAGTGAATTTGCATAATTTGTTGTAGTCATTGGCATCTGTTCACTACCTTATGCTTAGTTTTAATTGAGATAATAGAACTATAGAATTCTGGATATTTACTTTACGAACTGGTATCTAATTGTTTTGAATGTCAATTTAAAGTTTATAAGTCCTATTGCAAACTTTCAGCAAACTCTATTTACTCCATGAAGTTTAATAAGTAGTATTAAATCAAGAGTAATAATTCCAATGTTAGTATCTAAAGTATCATGTTTGCCTACATGATTAGTGATATTCAAAAGTTGTTTTAATATCAAGATTATCTAGGAGCTAAAAAAAAGTGTTTCAGAAACCATCATGTGTGGAAGATATTGTGATATCTGAAACAATGTTTTTGGTTGCATTATGATAGAGTATAATTTAGCAAAATACATGTTCTCATATTGTATGAGAATTTGTGAAGGTTGGAGATGCTATGCGTCCTAATCTACCAAAAAGGTTTTGGGAACTAACATTATACTCGCGATTCTTCCTTACAGACTACAGTAGCTTGATCATGAAAGTTTTCATGATAAGGATGAATAGAAGATGTAAGTAAAATGTTTACTACACTAATAGATTACTAAAGAATGGATTTTTGAAAGAATACCAAACATTTGATGATGGTGATCCACTTCAAAGTGCAAGTCCAAAGGTATTAGTATTTGACTATATACGCTTTGTACTATGTGTCATGTGAATGACACCACTATTAATGTTGATAGATTCTTTTAAAAGGAAAAGGAATTGCTGAAAGAGAATCTATAAAATATTTGGAAGAAAAGAAAAAGTTGGAAATGTCCAGCTTAGGTGTATAGAAGATATACATGTTATGGTTGTATTCCTTACTTGTTAAACAATATGGTTCTTAGGTATTGGATACCGGTATTGGATACCAAATTGGTTGGTATGAAGTGTCATACAGGACAACGCAATTCATGAACTGCAATGGCCTAAGTAACTAGCAAGAGAATAAGTGATGATGTTCAACGAAAACAAATAAAGTGTTATTGTGTTTTCGTTGTCGTCAAACCTAGCCTTCAAGATTTGTTTTAATAATTGTTATTTTGTTCTGGTATTACAAGAACAATGGTTGTTCAAATAATTACCGTATTCCATAAAGGATGGATGAACTTTTACAAGTCTAGTGGGAGAAATCACATCCATAAACACTATTGCTAAAATGTCGCAAGACAAATGATTGAAAGATCACTTATGAAGTGACATCGCTGTTTAAATTATATTAGAAAGAAAACATGAAGAAAATACATGTTGATGGATTTTTGGAGTCTTTGATTTTGATCAATTGACTCTTGTGAGACTTTCCTCGAGATAATTGAAACTCCGTTCATAGGCCAAAGAGGAACGGATGACTAGCTTATTGGAAATTGTGCATGCTGACATGCATAGTCCATTATGTGTAGCCATATGCGATGGATCTTTTTGCTTCATATGCTTTCTCCAGAAATTAGAGTGAATATATCTATATATTTACTTAATAAGGAAGAAGTATGAAATATTTGAAAATTGTTCGAAGACTTTCAAGATGAAGTGAAAAATCATTGTAACAAGAAAATAAAAGAGTTTATGATTTGATCATAAAGGAAGATATTTGAGTTACATGTTTAGCAAAACACTTAAGAGTTGAGGAATTGTTCCATGATTTTTGTTTCCTGGTAAACCATAGGAGTATGGCATATTCGAGAGATGAAATCAAACAATGTTTGACATGGTAAGATCAAAGGTGTCATTTATAAAACTTTCATTATGTTTTAAGGATTGAAGCTTTAGAGACTACCGCTTTTACACTGAAAAGAGCACCATCGTGATCCGTTGAAATGACATCATATAAGTTATGGTTTGGGATAAAACTCAAACTGTCTTTTCTTAAATTTTGGTATGCTATGCATAAGTAAAATGTTTACAACCAAAGTCGGATAAGCACGTCTTTGTAGGTTATTCCAAAGAATTTGTTGGGAATTTCTCCATAACACCGAGGACAAAAGAGTTTGTTACTTGGAATGTCAAGTTTCTTGAGAAGGAATTTTTCGCGAAAAGTTAAGTGGGAGGACAATAGAACTTTGATAAGGTTGTTGAACTTTAGCTATAGGTGCTAAGTAGCGCAACGCCGGAGAGTGTCCCGGTGGCGGCCACAGTACTCATGGCTCCCGTGATTACAAAGGTTGTGATCTCGGAGATTAAAGTTCCTATTGAACCGTGTGGGTCGGTAAGAATCAAATAGTATGATTTGATAAGCAAGTCATTATTGTTTTGACAATGATGAACCGACTACATGCAAAGAAGCGATGATGGGCCCTGACTCCATAAAATGACTAGAAGTCATAGAATCCGTGATAGTATCCATACACGAGAAATCAAGTTTCTGAACTTGGAAGACCCTCCGGAAAGGCGTGAAGCCTATCGGCCGTGTTTGGATCTATAAAGAAATAGACATGGATGTTTAACATCTATGAAATAGTCGACATGTTGGAAATAAGTTTACGGCAATGTTCAAGGAGTTGACTATGACAAGATTTGATCTTTCATAGCGATATTTAATCTTGACGGATTAATGTAGCAACCACTACATATAATTTGGTATATGGTAGTTGAATAAACAAAACAAGGTTCTTCTAATAGAACGGTTACCTAGGACGTGAACAAGACACGGTCCGAAGGGTTTTGTTAATTCAAAGGGTGCTAAAAGGGCATGCGAACTTCAATAGTTTAAGTAAGCATAGAGGAGTTGGAATCTTCACCATGATGAAACTGTTAAAAGAGTTTAAATTCATCGGAGATGATGAAGAAGCTTGCATTTGCAAAAAATTAAGTGGGAGCGCTGAGACATATTTCTAACACATTATGTAGAGGACATATTGTTTATTGGAAATGATGTATCTTGTATTGACACAAGTTAATAATTTCATTAAAATAAGATTTTGATAAAAGACTTGGGCAAAACCGGAATATTTGGCATCAATATCTATATGGATAGATTGAGGCGCTAATATGGTTGTGCCAGACATACATATATGAGATAGTGAAAGGGTTCAATATGGAAACAACAATAAAGGTTCTTGCTGCATGGAAAGGATTGTATCAAGATTCAAGTGTTTCAACACTTGGTGAGTAAAATCACATGAAGATTTTGATCGATTATGCCGTGATATGTATCCAAAATGTCCTATGCTCTAAATGTTATGAGCACATACCAGAATGATTCATAAGATGATCATTGGACAATAGTAAAGATATTCTTATGAGCTTTGGAAGAACTAAGAATATATCATGTATAAGTGACAAATAGTTAAAAAAGGAGTTCATTGTAAAGTGTTACATTGATACTCGTTTTGTCACAAGATACAAAATAAATTTGTTTATCTCAATTTAGACTATGGGTGGCACAATGTAATGGAAAGGATGTTCCATGATGGATTTGGATGAGTTCCAAAGTTGAAACATTGTGACAGATACTACAACAAAAGGGTAAGTATATGACTGCTATAGTAGCAGCAAAGGAGGGCATTTGTGTTATGTAGTTTCTTATCAAACTAGGTGTGGTTCAAAGTGGGCTAATACTATGAAGATATATTGTATGACAATAATATCAACATATTTTAACCCAAACGAACTAAATGTCTCACCAAAGGACCAAATTTATACAATGCCATCTCATTTGAGAATGAGTGATGCGTAGAGACGCAAAGACATGCAAATACACACGGACCTGAAACTTTCAGATCCGGAGATTATGTTAACCACTAGCAATCACGTATATGCAACACCAGAAAGCCATAGGTGTTCAATACGCAAAAAATTTCAAACTAGATTATTGACTCTAGTGCAAGTGGGAGACTGAAGGGAATATGCTCGAGAGGCAATAATAAAGTGGTTATTATCTTATTCCATGTTTATGATAAATGTTTATTTTGCATGCTATAATTGTATTGATTGGAAACGTCATACGAAGGTCACAACATTGGTGGAATAATGTGATGAACATTCATCCGAAATATAGCATTACGATCAAATTCATTATGTTTATATTGCTATAACCTCATACGAAGTAATCTTAGTCCTTAGACCATGAGATCATGTTAATTGCTAACACCGGAAGAGTATCTTGATAACATCAAACGTCACACCGTAACAAGGTGACTATAAAGGTGGGTTCAGTGCTACGAAGGTGTTATGTTGAGGCTCATGGATCAAGAGTGGGATTTGTCCATCCCGATGACGGATAGATATACTCTGGGCCCTCTCGGTGATATCACATTTGTTAGCTTGCAAGCAAGTGATGTGATCACTAAAATGTTATATCACGGGAACGAGAAAAGAGTACATGTCGGTAACGAGATCAAACTAGGTATGGAGATACCGATGATCGAATCTCGGACATGTAATATATCACGAGACAAAGGGATTTAGTTACTAGCGTTAAAGGTTCACACGATCACAAGAGACATCGTTGAATATGTGGGAGTCAGTACGGATCTCCAGGTCCCGCTGCTGATTATTGATCGAAGAGGGGTCTCGATCATGTCTGCATTATTCGCGAACCGTAGGGTGACACACTTCAGGGATACCGACACCATTTGGAGCAAATATGTTTCAGATAAAGATTTAAAAAAGCGCTGGAATTATTTCAATAGACACCAAAATTGTTTTGGGTGAAATTACTAAAATTGGTTCTGCATGTAATATTGAAATGTTGGAGGGGGTTTTATGTGAATGTTTGTTAATTAAAGTAATTAACAAAATTCTGAATAAATTTAATAAAAGAGTTTTATTAAATGAGAGAGCATTAAATTTGGAGAAATTTAATGCATTTAAAGTTGAGACTTTAAAAGAGAATGTGAAGGGGCATTTTAATGTGGAGGGGGTTACCACCAGATGAATGGGGGAGGTGAAGGGACACCCTTCATGGGCGCCGGCCATGGGAGGGGTACCCTCCCCTCCTCCTATAAAAGGCCCCCCTCTCACACCTTCATACTCACACCTCCTCGTGAAGGATCTCTCTCCCCCTCTAGTATTATTCCCCCATGGTCTCGGATTAGCGAGATACATGTTCCTAGTGGCTTTATCTGGAAAGGAGTTGTTGCTTCTGCTGCTTTGCTGGAGCGAGGGACAGAGGCTGTCGGGGTACCGGACGTGTGTGCGATCACGGATGCACCGCTGCTTTGCGGTGCTGCACTTGGTGGTGCTGGACTTGATGGAGCTGGATCTGAAGGACGTGCTAGAGCCAGACCTCCTAGACTTCATCACGATCTTGAGATCGGCAAGTGTACGACTACATCATTCACGAGTTCCAACTCGTTAACAAAACTCGTTGTCTTCGAGGGTAAGTTCTCCATGGATGTATATCCACCTGTTGCTCTGTATCTAGTAGATAGATCTTGGCGTATAGTTCACATCGTAGGAAATTTTTTGTTTTCTATGCTACGAACCCAACAGAATCTCCCCTTCGGTGGCGGCGGTGCTGCGGAACTTTTCGTGGATTTCTGATTGATGATCTATGGTTTTTGCCTCGGGAGGAATATATAGGCAAATGAGGCAAGGTCGGTGGCTAGCCAGGGGGCCCACACCATGCCTTGGCGTGGTCTAGGGGTACCCGCGCCTGGGGGGTGTGGCCAGGCCCTAGCCCTCCTCCGTCTCGTATTCTTGCTCTGTGTATCTTCCGGTAAAATAGGAACTTTGTCTTTTGCCCCGTCCAATTCTAAGAATATTCATTTTCTGACTTTCGTGGAACCAAAAACAGCAGAAAATAGGCAACTGACACCGTGGCATCTTGTTAATAGGTTAGTCCAAGAAATCATATGAAAAGTACTCCAAAGTTGGAACAAAACACAAGAAAGTAGATAAAACCAAGCATGGAACATCAAAAATTATAGATACATTTGCAATGTATCAAGTAGCACCTATTCAAACCCCCCCTCTAGGTGCCCATATGATCCATTTGAACAGCGGAGAGACTAGCACAAAGAGGAAGGAAAAATAGTGGGCAATGTAGACTTTGCAACCAACACCAAGAAACGGTCGCATAACTCATCTAAAAATACCACTTCACCATTAGGGTATGTCCCGCTTTCAAGAATTGGCTTGGCAAGATTTACACAACATCAACGATTGGTGGGTTTACGTGATGCACAAACAAGGACAATCGAGAAAGCCATGACCTCCCTAGCAATGCTAGTGTCTTGGGAGATTTGGAAGGAAATAAATAGTTGAGTATTCCGGAGCCAAGCAATAACGTCGACCATGCTTGTGGGCAAAATCAAGGATAAGGCGATGTCGTGGTGCTTTGCCGGGGCAAAAGGCCCTAAGTAATGTAATGTTGCAAGAGTAATCTTTTTGGGTTGTTTATCCGTCAAGTCATGGCTTGTAAAATCAATGAATATGACAAATCTTTTTTTGTTTCAAAAAATACATTAAGAATATTTTTTTGTGGATCCACCGCCTGAGCCGCCCTAGAGTTAGGCCAACTCCAACGATGCCCCCAAATTGGACACCGGATTTGTCTGATTTAGTCTGTTTGCAGGGTGGGCTGGATAAAAAAGGGACCGGTGTCCGGCCCAATTTTACACATAGCCCCAACGATGATTCTCCCCAATACGGACACAACCGTCAACTGCAGCCGGCCATCAACAGGCTCACCACGCCCACACGTCACTAGAGCTCTGGGGGAGGGCGATGCCCGGGAAAGGGTGGCAGAGGAGCTCCAAGAGGGCGGCGGTGCTATGGCCACGCCTCTCTTTTCTCGCCCTCGGCCTCCCTCTCCTCG
Source organism: Avena sativa (assembly GCA_916181665.1). NCBI lineage: Eukaryota > Viridiplantae > Streptophyta > Magnoliopsida > Poales > Poaceae > Avena > Avena sativa. The sequence goes on from OV702290.1 coordinate 372,194,236, forward strand.
CCGGATGGGGCGGTCGTGGGGAACCACGGAAGCGGCCGCGACAACAGCAGAAGGGGGCGGCGCCGGTGGAGCTCCAGGAAACATTCACCGGTGGAGCAGCGGGAGGGGGATCTGCCCTAGAATCGATCTGGATGAGGTTGTCATCTGGCGGCACCCTATTACTGTTGTTGAGCGCTGCGAAGAGCTCCTCCCCCCGCGGTACCTCTGCAGGTACATGTGCATGGCGCCGGTGTTGTGGTCGAGGCCGAGGCTCCTCATGGCACGACAAGCGGGCGGGGCTCGGGCGGCCCGTGGCAGCGCTTGCTTGGGGCGACCGCGGGAGGGGGAGGGTGGAGAGGGAGCTCCAGGAGCACGGAGCTGGGGACGGTGGAGCTCGGGGTTGGGGGCGACGGAGCTCGCGTGTGACTGTAGCCCGCGGTTGTTTTGGAGGAGAGAGAGGAAACTGGGGGAGAAGTGGGCCACTGCCACGTGGGGCCCACCAAGGCCAGGCCGGACGGGGGCAGATGCGTGGACCATCTGTCTTATTGCAAATTGGCTGCAAAGATGGGGCGGATATGTTGTAGCCCAGACAAAAAAACAGACAAATAGAAATATAAGGTAGCCCGTTAGGAGATGGGTTTTGTCCGACGGGTGTGGGGCGCCATTGGAGTTGGCTTAGGGCATCTCCACCGGGTCGACCCAACCAACCCGACCGTGTCCGAACTTGTCCTCGCGAACGCGCGCGATGTGCGTGGCACCACAGCGGCACGACCCATCCATCCTGACATGTCCGGCTCGACCCATTTGTGCATCTAATTTGCGTGACCACTGGGTCGGCCCGGACAGTGCGCGCTGCCTCGCGTGTCAGACCACTTGTTCACCCGGGCCCTATAGCCAGTGGCACAAAGACACTCCTGTTGGGTCCGCAGCATAGAAAACAAAAAAATTCCTACGATGAGAACTATACGCCAAGATCTATCTACTAGATAAAGAGCAACGGGTGGACATACATCCATGTAGAAGTTACCCTCGAAGACAACGAGTTTTGTTAACGAGTAGGAACTCATGGTTGATGTAGTCGTACGCTTGCCGATCACAAGATCGTGTGGAAGTCTGAGCGCCGCAAATCAGCAGCGCATCCGTCCTCGCACACACGTTCAAGCTACCGGACAACCTCCACCTCCTCGCTCTAGCGAATTAGCGGAAGCAGCAACTCCTTCCAGACGCAAGGCCGCCGGGAACATGTATCTCGCTAATCCGAGACCATGGGGAATATCTAGAGGGGGAGAGAGATCCTTCACGAGGAGGTGTGCTTTGTGAGGGAGGAGAGGGGGGCTTTTATAGGAGAGGGGGGCTCCTACCCTACCATGGCCGGCGGCCAAGGAGGGAGCCCCCTCCTCTTCCTCATTCATGTGGTGGAAGATCCACTCACATCAATTCAAGCTCCACCCAAAGTTCCACTCACAAGCATTAAATTTCCACCAAATTTAATGCCACTCTCAATTAATAAAACTCTTTATTTTATTTTATTCAGAATTTTGTTAATTACTTTAATTAACAAACATTCACATAAAACCCCTTGCAACATTTCAATATCACATGCAGAACCACTTTCTGCAATTTCACCCTAAACAATTCCGGTTTCTATCGAAACAATTCCTGTTTCTATCGAAACATTTCCTGCGCTTTGCAAAACTTTTGTCTGAAACATATGTTCTCCTAAATGGTGTCCAACAACCCTTAAGTGTGTCACCCTACGGTTCGCAAATAATGTAGACATGATTGAGACTCCTCTCAGATCAATAATCAGAAGCGAGACGTGGAGATCCATACTGACTCCTGCACATTCAACGATGACTTCTGTGATCGTGAGAACCTTTAACGCTAGTAATTTAATCCCTTTGTCTCATGATATAATACATGTCCGAGATTCAATCATCAGTATCTAAATACCTAGTTTGATATCGTTACCGACATGCACTCTTTTCTCGTTCCCGTGATATAACATTCTAGTGATCACATCACTTGCTTGCAAGCTATCTTAATGTGATATCACCGAGAGGGCCCAGAGTATATCTATCCGTCACCAGGATTGAAAAATTCCACTCTTGATCCATGAGCCTCAACATAACACCTTCATAGCACTGAACCCACCTTTATAGTCACCCTGTTACGGTGTGACATTTGATGTTATCAAGATACTCTTCCGGTGTTAGCAATTAACATGATCTCATGGTCTAAGGACTAAGACTACTTCGTATGATGTTATAGCAATATAAACATAATGACTTGATCGTAATGCTATACTTCGGATGAATGTTAATCACATCATTTCACAAATGCTGTGACCTTGTTATTAACAATATCCAATGTCCATGATCAGGAAACCTTGATCATCTTGTTAATCAACAAGCTAGTCTATAAGAGAGGCATAACTAGGAACCCTTTTTGTTTATGAAACACACATGTATAGACGTTTCCTATCAATACAATTATAGCATGCAAAATAAACATCTATCATATACAAGGAATACATAATAACAACTTTATTATTGCCTCTCAAGGCATATTTCCTTCAGTCTCCCACTTGCACTAGAGACAAGAATCTAGTTTACATAGTGATAAATCTAACACCCATGGAGTTCTGGTGTTGATCATGTTTTGCCCTAGGGAGAACTTTAGTCAACGGATTTGCTACATTCAGGTCTGTTTGCACTTTACAAATATTTATGTCTCCATCCTTGACATGCTCGCGGATGGAGTGAAACCGGCGCTTAATATGCTTGGAATTCTTGTGAGACCTTGGTTCCTTGGCGTTGGCTATGGCTCCATTGTTGTCACAATAGATCACCATTGGGTCCAATGCACTAGGAACAACACCTAGTTCCGTTATGAACTCCTTCATCCAAACCGCTTCCTGCGCCGCTTCTGAAGCAGCAACATATTCCGCCTCCGTCGTTGATCCAGCCACCATATGTTGTTTGGAACTCGTCCAACTAACTGCTGCTCCGTTCAAGAGAAATACGTATCCGGATTGAGACTTAGAGTCATCCGGATCGGTGTCAAAGCTAGCATCGACATAACCTTTAGCGACTAGCTCTTCTTCACCTCCGTATACAAGAAACATATCCTTAGTTCTTCTCAAGTACTTAAGGATATTCTTGACCGCTATCTAGTGTTCCGAACCTGGATCAGATTGGTACCTACTAGTCAAACTAATAGCATGTGCCACATCCGGTCTTGTACATAGCATGGCGTACATTATAGAGCCTATGGCTGAGGCATAGGGGATCTTATCCATTATCTCTCTTTCTTCCGCCGTAGCCGGACTTTGAGTCTTACTCAATGTCTTGCCTTGCAACATAGGTAAGAACCCCTTCTTACTTCCGTCCATATTAAACTTCTTTCATATCTTATTAAGTATGTACTCTGCGATGGCTCAATTAGGCGTCTTGATCTATCTCTATATATTTTAATGCCTAATATATATGAAGCTTCACCAAGGTCCTTCATCGAAAATTTGCTGTTTAGATAACTTTTAACACTGTTTAAAAGATCTATATCATTTCCAATCAATAATATGTCATCCACATATAATATTAGAAATGCCACATTGCTCCTACTCACTTTCTTGTAAATACAAGCCTCTCCATAAGTTTGGACAAATCCAAACTCTTTGATCACCTTATCAAAGCGAAGATTCCAACTCTGGGATGCTTGCTTCAGTCCATAGATGGATCGCTGAAGCTTGCATACCTTATCAGCATCCTTAGGATTGACAAAACCCTTAGGTTGTATCATATACAACTCTTCTTCAATATTACCATTGAGGAACGCAGTTTTGACATCCATATGCCATATTTCATAATCGAAATATGCAGCAATTGCTAACATAATCCTAACCGACTTAAGCATCGCTACGGGAGAGAATGTCTCATCGTAGTCAACTCCTTGAATTTGTTGAAACCCCTTTGCGACAAGTCGAGCCTTATAGATGGTCACATTACCATCAGCATCAGTTTTTCTTTTGAAAATCCATTTATTCTCAACGGCCTTTCGGTCGTGAGGTAAGTCTACCAAGGTCCAAACCTGGTTTTCGTACATCCGTTCCATCTCGGATTTCATGGCTTCTAGCCATTTGTTGGAATCAGGGCTCATCATCGCTTCTTCATATGTCGCAGGGTCATCTATTTCATCAATCATGAAATTCATAACAGGATTGTCGTATAGTTCAGGAGCTGCACGTGTCCTGTCTGACCTGCGAGGTTCAGTAGTGTCCTCTTTCGGAGTTTCATGATCAATATCATTAGCTCTCTCTTCATTAGGTGAAGTCAACTCCGAAACAACTTCTGGTGCTGCGCTACTCGCCATTTCATGAAGAGAAGTTTCAATAACCTCTTCGAGTTCTACCTTCCGATTACTCACACCTTTCGTGAGAAACTCCTTCTCAAGAAAGGATCCATTCTTGGCAACAAAAACCTTGCCCTCAGATCTGTGATAGAAGGTATACCCAATCGTTTCCCTAGGGTATCCTATGAAGACGCATTTTTCCGCTTTGGGTTCGAGTTTATCCGGTTGAAGTTTCTTCACATAAACATCGCATCCCCAAACTTTAAGAAATGACAACTTAGGTTTGTTTCCAAACCATAATTCATACGGTGTCGTTTCAAATGATTTAGATGGTGCCCTATTTAAAGTGAATGCAGCGGTTTCCAGTGCATAACCCCAAAATGACAGTGGCAAGTCAGTCAGAGACATCATAGATCGAACCATATCCAATAAAGTACGAATACGATGTTCCGACACACCATTACGTTGTGGTGTTCTGGCAGGCGTGAGTTGTGAAACTATTCCACAGTCTTTCATATGTGCGCTAACCTCGTAACTAAGATACTCTCCTCCACGGTCGGACCGCAGAAATTTGATCTTTCTGTTACGATGATTTTCCACTTCATTCTGAAATTCCTTGAACTTTTCAAAGGTTTCAGACTTATGTTTCATTAAATAGATATACCCGTTTCTACTCAAATCATCCGTGAAAGTAACAAAATAACGATATCCACCTCGCGCCGACACACTCATTGGTCCACACACATCAGTATGTATGATTTCCAATAAATCTGTCGCCCGTTCCATTGAACCGGAAAACGGCGTTCTAGTCATCTTGCCCATAAGGCATGGCTCACATGTATCAAATGATTCAAAATCAAGTGATTCCAAAAGTCCATCAAAATGGAGTTTCTTCATGCGTTTAACGCCAATATGACCTAGACGGCAGTGCCACATATATGTAGATATATCATTATCAAGTTTAATCCTTTTATCATCAACATTATGAATATGCGTAATACTACTATCGAGATCCAACAGAAATAAACCATTCAACACAGGTGCATGACCATAAAAGATATTATTCATATAAATCGAACAACCATTGTTTTCAGACTTAAACGAATAACCACTTTGCATCAAACACGATCCGGATACAATGTTCATGCTCAGTGTAGGCACCAAATAACAATTATTCAGGTTTATAACTAATCCCAACGGCATATGGAGAGGCAGCGTTCTGACGGCGATCACATCAACTCTTGATCCATTGCCGACCCGCATCGTGACCTCATCCCTTGCTAGTTGTCGCTTGTTCCGTAGCCCTTGAACCGAGTTACATATATTAGCAACCGATCCCGTATCAAATACCCAGGTGCTACTGCGAGTACTAGTCAAGTAGACATCAATAACATGTATATCACATATACCTTTGTTTGCCTTGTCTGCCTTCTTGTCCACCAAATACTTGGGGCAGTTGCGCTTCCAATGGCCAGTCCCCTTGCAATATTAACACTCGGTATCAGACTTAGGGCCAGCTCGGGGTTTCTTTTCAGGTGCAGCAATAGATTTGCCGCCCTTCTTTCCCTTCTGCTTGCCTTTCTTGTCCTTCTTGAAACCAGTGGTCTTATTGATCATCAACACTTGATGTTCTTTCCTAATCTCCACTTCTGCAGTCTTAAGCATTGACATAAGCTCGGGAAGAGACTTCTTCATGCCCTGCATGTTATAGTTCATCACGAAGCTCTTGTAGCTAGGTGGCAAAGATTGGAGAACATGATGTATGCCTAAGTCAATGGGAATCATTATTCCCAAGGACACAAGCTTATCGGTGTACCCAGACATTTTGAGTACGTGCTCACTAACTGAGTTGTTCTCCTCCATCATGTAGCTAAAGAACTTTTCAAAAGCATTATAACTCTCTATGGTAACATGGGTATCGAAAATCATTTTCAATTCTCCCATGGTATCAAATGCATTGCCATTTTCGAAACGCTTTCGAAGTTCTGGCTCTAGCCCATACAGTATGCCGCAATGAACTAAGTTGTGGTCATCTTGACGAGTTATATAGACGTTCTTTTCCTCTTCAGGGGCATCAGGAGCTGGTGGGGGGCCTAGCGGCGCCTAGCGAATCAGCGGAAGCAGCAACTCCTTCTAGACGCAAGGCCACCGGGAACATGTATCTCGCTAATCCGAGACCATGGGGGAATATCTAGAGGGGGAGAGAGATCCTTCACGAGGAGGTGTGCTTTGTGAGGGAGGAGAGGGGGGCCTTTTATAGGAGAGGGGGGACTCCTCCCCTACCATGGCCGGCGGCCAAGGAGGGAGCCCCCTCCTCTTCCTCATTCATGTGGTGGAAGCTCCACTCACATCAATTCAAGCTCCACCCAAAGTTCCACTCACATGCATTAAATTTCCACCAAATGTAATGCCACTCTCAATTAATAAAACTCTTTTATTTATTTTATTCAGAATTTTGTTAATTACTTTAATTAACAAACATTCACATAAAACCCCTTGCAACATTTCAATATCACATGCACAACCACTTTCTGCAATTTCACCTGAAACAATTCTGGTTTCTATCAAAACATTTCCTGCGCTTTGCAAAACTTCTGTCTAAAACATATGTGCTCCTAAATGGCGTCCGAAAACCCTTAAGTGTGTCACCCTACGGTTCACGAATAATGCAGACATGATTGAGATTCCCTCAGATCAATAATCAAAAGCGGGACCTGGATATCCATACTGACTCCTGCACATTCAACGATGACTTCTGTGATCGTGAGAACCTTTAATGCAAGTAATTTAATCCCTTTGTCTCATGATATAATACATGTCCAAGATTCAATCATCGGTATCTAAATACCTAGTTTGATCTCGTTACCGACATGCACTCTTTTCTCGTTCCCGTGATATAACATTCTAGTGATCACATCACTTCCTTGCAAGCTATCTTAATGTGATATCACCGAGAGGGCCCAGAGTATATCTATCCGTCATCGGGATTGACAAATTCCACTCTTCATCCATGAGCCTCAACATAACACCTTCATAGCACTGAACCCACCTTTATAGTCACCCTGTTACGGTGTGACGTTTGATGTTATCAAGATACTCTTCCGGTGTTAGCAATTAACATGATCTCATGGTCTAAGGACTAAGACTACTTCATATGATGTTATAGCAATATAAACATAATGACTTGATCGTAATGCTATACTTCATATGAATGTTCATCACATCATTTCACAAATGCTGTGACCTTGTTATTAGCAACATCCAATGTCCATGATCAGGAAACCTTGATCATCTTGTTAATCAACAAGCTAGTCTATAAGAGAGGCATAACTAGGAACCCTTTTTGTTTATTAAACACACATGTATTGACGTTTCCTATCAATACAATTATAGCATGCAAAATAAACATATATCATATACAAGGAATACATAATAACAACTTTATTATTGCCTCTCAGGGCATATTTCCTTCAACTCCTCCCCCAAACTCTCGCCTTCCATATCCCGCGGCTAGAGCCAACGCAACTAACCACCACCGCCATTGACGGCTGGCGCCCTGCCCTCCCAGCGCGATATCGAGAAGGACGACTGCAAGACACGCGCGGTTCCGGACATGACTAGACGCTCCATAGGCCAAACCGCCGCCCTGGCCTCCGCCTCTACATTGGACACGCACGACCTGTTCGGTCGTTTGCCTAGGTGCATTCACCAGCCTTTTCTTCGTAATCTGGTCCGCTGCGGGAGTTGGTAAATCCATTGAAGGCAATGTACTTGACAGATTGGTAGTAGGCACAGGGCGATCGAGTTCTTCTACAAGAATTACGTCGATTCATCATGCGAGGAGGAGTCCGACGGTGAGACTGAAATTCTTCTGGCAGCTGCACAAATGGTGCACGACAACTACCTCCTCCCGCCGCGTAGAGGTGTCTCGGCGAAGCAGCGTGAAGCCAACCATGAACGTCATCATGAAGAGGGGCACATACGCCTTTACAAGGACTACTTCCACCCAACTAATCCGGTCTTCAAAGAGAAGGCATTCCGTCGCCGCTATCGGATGTCCAGAAACTTGTTCTTGGACATACTCAATGGGGTGAGGGAGTACGACAGCTACTTCGAGACCAAGTACGATTGTACCGGTAAGCTTGGCTTCTCCTCCTACTAGAAATGTTCAGCTGCCATTCGACAGCTTGCATATGGAGTGCCTGGTGATTTTCTACATGCGCATGAGTGAGTCTACATGCCATGAGGTCATGTATAGATTCTTCAATGCAGTTGTAGTAGTGTTTGGCAAAATATACCTAAGATAGCCAAACAACGAAGACACTGCCCGCCTTCTATCCATCAACGAGCGTAGGGGGTTTCCTGGGATGCTTCAGCATCGACTGCATGCATTAGCAGTGGAAGAATTATTCTTTTGGTTGGCAAGGGCAGTTCAAAGGCATGCAGAGGGTTGCACAGTTATACTTGAGGCGGTTGCATCACATGATCTCTGAATTTGGCACTCCTTTTTTGGCATGGCTGGATCAAACAATGACATCAATGTGCTACAGAGGTCTTCGGTGTTTGCTAGGCTGGCAGAAGGCAATGCCCCACAAGTTTCCTATGAGATCAATTGGAAATTCATATGATATGGGGTACTACCTAGCTAATGGTATCTATCCATCTTGGGCCACATTCGTGAAGACAATCTGCAACCCTTGAGATGAGAAATGCTAGAGGTATGTGAAAGAGCAAGAGGCCGCTGGGAAGGATGTGGTGCGAGCATTTGGTGTGCTTTGAAGGGAATATGCCCGAGAGGCAATAATAAAGTGGTTATTATCTTATTCCATGTTTATGATAAATGTTTATTTTGCATGCTATAATTGTATTGATTGGAAACATTAATACATGTGTGTTTAATAAACAAAATACAAAGTTCCTAGTAATACCTCTCATATAAACTAGCTCATTGATTAACAACATGATCAAGGTTTCCTGATCATGGACATTGGATGTTGTTAATAACAAGGTCACAACATTGGTGGAATGATGTGATGAACATTCATCCGAAGTATAGCATTACGATCAGAGTCATTATGTTTATATTTCTATAACATCATATGAAGTAATCTTAGTCCTTAGACCATGAGATCATGTTAATTGCTAACACCGGAAGAGTATCTTGATAACATCAAACGTCACACCGTAACAGGGTGACTATAAAGGTGGGTTCAGTGCTAGGAAGGTGTTATGTTGAGGCTCATGGATCAAGAGTGGGATTTGTCCATCCTGATGACAGATAGATATACTCTGGGCCCTCTCGGTGATATCACATTGAAATAGCTTGCGAGCAAGTGATGTGATCACTAGAATGTTATATCACGGGAACGAGAAAAGAGTGCATGTCGGTAACGAGATCAAACTAGGTATTTGGATGCCGATGATCGAATCTCAGACATGTAATATATCATGAGACAAAAGGATTTAGTTACAACGTTAAAGGTTTACATGATCATAAGAGTCATCGTTAAATATGTGGGAGTCAGTACGGATCTCCAGGTCCCGCTGCTGATTATTGATCGGAGAGGGGTCTCGATCATGTCTGCATTATTCACGAACCGTAGGGTGACACACTTAAGGGATACCAACACCATTTAGGAGCAAATATGTTTTAGATAAAGATTATGAAAGCGCTGGAATCATTTCGATGAAAACTGGAATTGTTTCGGGTGAAATTGCTGAAACTGGTTCTACATGTGATATTGAAATGTTGCAGGGAGTTTTATGTGAATATTTGTTAATTAAAGTAATTAACAAAATTCTGAATAAAATAAATAAAAGTGTTTTATTTAATGAGAGCTTGCATTAAATTTGGTGGAAATTTAATGCATGTGAGTGGACATGAGTGGAGGTGTGTGTTTATGTGAGTGGGAGCTCCACCCACATGAATGAGGGAGAGGTGGGGGCACCCACCATGGCCGGCGCCATGCCCCCTTGGGCTGCCCCCTCCTCTATATAAGGAGCACCTCCTCCTCCTCTCCTCTTGCACCACCTCCTCGTGAAGGTTCTCTTCTCCCTCTAGTTATTCTCCATGGTCTCGGATTAGCGAGATACATGTTCCCGGTGGCTTTATCTGGAAAGGAGTTGCTGCTTCCGTTGCATCGCTGGAGCGAGGAGGCGGAGGTTTTTCGGTGGACCGAACGTGTGTGCGATCACGGATGCACCGTTGCTTTGCGGTGCTGGACTTGATGGTGCTGGACCTGATGGTGCTGGAACTGCTAGACCTGAAGGACTTCATCACGATCTTGAGATCGGCAAGTGTATGACTACATCATCCACGAGTTCCATTTCGTTATCAAAGCTTTGTTGTCTTCGAGGGTAAGTTCTCTATGGATGTATATCCACCCGTTGCTTTTATCTAGTAGATAGATCTTGGCGTATAGTTCCCATTGTATGATTTTTTTGTTTTCTATGTTGCGAACCCAACAGTGGTATCAGAGCCTGATCTACGCGTAGGTGCTTTGCACGGGTAGTATACATATGTTTATATGTGGGCGATGATGATCATGTTATTGATTCTTTCATGTATTTTGGATATTGGTGGCATAGTGGGATGAAGCGGCCCGGACCAACCTTACATGTCATCGTACATGAGACCGGTTCCACCACTGACATACAACTAGTTTTGCATAAGTGGCTGGCGGGTGTCTGTCTCTCCTACTATAGTTAATATCTGATTTACAACAAGTTGCTAATAACTCGGTTATCCTCGTTGTGGTTTCATGTTCGTAGGTAAGACCGGTTCTATCTCCGAAAGCCCTAAGCCACGTAAAACTTGCAATGGATAAATTAGAGGCGTCTAGTTTAGATTGTTGCTGGGTTAGTGTATTGATATGGTCATGTTGTAAGTATATGTATGGTAGATACTCTTCCAACACACTTAACGTGTAAGTTCCATAGACCTTGGCCTTACACACAAAGGAATGATAGGGATCATACCACGATGCAAATGATAGAGATCAAATGCATGGACCATATCATCTCACTTTACACAATAGATGTTTACATCTTATACTGCTAGTTTGGCGCTTTTAGTAGCATTGTAAGACGATCCCTCATTTAGATATCAAGATAAAATATGTTCTTCCTTGAGTATGCACCGTTCTACGGATCGTGTTTCGAGACATCACGTGATGATCGGATGTGCTTAACTCCATGCTTTCATACAACAGATGTAAGACAGTTTTACACAAGCGAATACTAAGGTTCTTACTTGGCGAGCCTAGCATGTACAGACATGGCCTCGGAACGCGGACCGAAAGGTTAATCATGAGTCATATAGTTGATGTGATGCCCATATTGATGCTCGCCTTTGAAGCTACACCAACTCACGTGATGATCAGACTTGCTGTAGTGGATTTGGTTCATGTAATCACCAAAAAGGCACGAGGGATGTCGTTTTTGAGTGGGAGTTCATTTCTAATTTGGATTAGTCGAACTCAATTTGTCATAAACTAAATCGAAGTGAATTTGCATAATTTGTTGTATTCATTGGCGTCTGTTCACTACCTTATGCTTAGTTTTAATTGAGATAATAGAACTATAGAATTCTGGATATTTACTTTACAAACTGGTATCGTATTGTTTTGAATGTCAATTTAAAGTTCAGAAGTCCTATTGCAAACTTTCAGCAAACTCTATTTACTCCATGAAGTTTAATAAGTAGTATTAAATCAAGAGTAAGAATTCCAATGTTAGTATCTAAAGTATCATGTTTGCCTCCATGATTATTGATATTCAAAAGTTGTTTTAATATCAAGATTATCTAGGAGCTAAAAAATTGTTTCAGAAACCATCATGTGTGGAAGATATTGTGATATCTGAAACAATGTTTTTGGTTGCATTATGATAGAGTATAATTTAGCAAAATACATGTTCTCATATTGTATGAGAATTTGTGAAGGATGGAGATGCTAGGCATCCGGATCTCCCAAAAAGGTTTTGGGAACTAACATTATACTCGCGATTCTTCCTGATAGGCTATAGTAGCTTGATCATGAAAGTTGTCATGATAAGGATGAATACAAGATATAAGTAAAATGTTTACTACACTAATAGATTACTAAAGAATGGATTTTTGAAAGAACACCAAACATTTGATGATGGTCATCCACTTCAAAGTGCAAGTCCAAAGGTATTAGTATTTGACTATCGAAAATAGTCTGCTGCCTTGGGGGATAACTGCCCCCGGTGGATGCCCGCCAGCGTGCACTGAGATACGTGCAAAACAAGCATAAGCTAAACAGTTTGATTAACCAGACTGTAATAAAGCTGACATGCTACATCAACCATATTTTAAAAGCTGACACGCTGCATGCGAACAAAAGGTCTCCTCAATATATGTGTAATTTGTTTTGCTTGGGATCGCATCGTTAGGCACACCAGCTGTAGAATATCCCAGTAGAAGGACGGGCAGAGTTATTGTATTTTTCCAAGCATGCATGGCCATAGCAAGCCCATTTGTTTTGTTCGGCAGATCGATACAGACATTAGAAAATCAGACCTCGTACCGTGAGCGAATCAGTCACGCAGGGACCTCAAATCGATTGGTATTGTGCCTCCGTGCTATGACTTGCGGGAAGGAACTGGCGGGAACACGGTGGCAGCCACTTCCGGCCGCCACGTGGCTGCCGAAGGGCGCGTGGCTTGACATGGCAATACTTTATTCCCCTCCGGTACCCCTGCTTGCCTCCCTGTAGATAGGTTTCGCCTGGGGCCGCCGGGTTAATAATTGGGTCGCGCCGGCGGAAATTCTAAAATGAGGGTCGCGGCTAGGCGAATTTTTTGGCGCCGGCGGCCCTCATAGGCCTTTGGGGCGCCTTTGAGGACCCCAAGTGGAGATGCTCTTAGTGCTAGTAGAATCAGTCACGCTGGAAATTGACATGATTGGTCAAAAAAAGTGTGGTTCTCGGCTTTGCTCGCACGGACAGTAATGTCACAGGTGATGTCCTGTTAGCAGACAATGATACCAGGTGCCACCCCTGCCATTTCGTCGCTTGTTCACATCTATAAACTAACAACGTATTGGAAACCGTATGCATGACCCATGTGAGCGACACACCATCTTCCAAAAGTCCGTGCCTCATCCCACACGATTTGGTAGCATAGCCTTCCACTCCCATGCACAGCAACTAACAGCAAGCCCCCGCTAGTCATAGCACGGAGGCACATGGAGGCACAGTACTACACGGCTGCATGGTACTTGCTAATCAGCGCCACAGGCTGCAGAATCCTACTAATTGGTACTCCATTCGTTTAGAAATATAACACATTTTAATTTTGAAAATAAATGTATCTATATGCTTTTTAGTGTTTAAGTTCACACTAAACCTATATGAACCTATACACTAAAACACGTCTAGATATATTCAATTCACAAAGCAAAAGCGACTTATATTTCCTAACGGAGGAAGTATAAACCGCTACAGCTCTCAAGCACAGAGACTGTAAAAAGATGTTTTGGACTCCAAGATTCCCAAGTATGCCAACCGACAGGACCAAGTCTTATCCATGTGCAGCTAGCGCTCTGTACACACTGACAACAAATTTGCACGCACTATTTACCTGCCATAAGCCAACAAACAAGGCAGTACACGTGTTGCAGAGTACTGACACACCCGTCAACCAAAGTGTTGTTTAATTAGTGATTAACACCACTTCAAGACCACCACATCAAAAGACAGCAAGATGGAAGTGCAAATCTTAACAAGAATCGTACGGTGCTGCTAGGGGGGCAGCTATCCCCTTGGGCATCAAATCCACACTCATTTGACTATATACACTTTATACTATGTGTCATATGAATGACACGACTATTGATGTTGATAGATTCTTTGAAAAGAAAAGGAATTGTTGAAAGAGAATCTATAAAATATTTGACAGAAAAGAAAAGGTTGGAGATGTCCAAATTAGGTATATAGAAGATATACATGTTATGGCTATATTCCCTGCTTGTTAAACAATGTGGTTCTTAGGTATTGAATACCGGTATTGGATACCGAATTGGTTGGTGTGAAGTGTCATATAGAACAACACAATTCATGAACTGCAACGGCCTAAGTAACTAGCAAGAGAACAAGTGATGATGTCCATCAAAAACAAATAAAGTGTTATTGTGTTTTCGTTGTCGTCAAACCTAGCCTTCAAGATTTGTTTTAATAATTGTTATTTTGTTCCGGTATTACGAGAACAATGGTTGTTCAAATAATTACCGTATTCCATAATGGATGGATTAACTTTTACAAGTTTAGTTGGAGAAATCACATCCATAAACATTATTGCTAAAATGTCGTAAGACAAATGATTGGAAGATCACTTATGAAGTGACATCGCTGTTTGAATTATATTGGAAAGTAAACATGAAGAAACTCCATGTTGATGGAATTTTGGAGTCTTTTGATTTTGATCAATTGACGCTTCTGAAACTTTCCTCAAGATAATTGAAACTCCGTCCATAGGCCAAAGAGGAACAGATGACTAACTTATTGGATATTATGCATGTTGATGTATATAGTCCATTATGTGTAGCCATATGCGATGGATATTTTTTCTTCATATGCTTTATCCAGGAATTTGAGTGAATATATCTATATATTTACTTAATAAGGAAGAAGTATGAAACATTTGAAAATTGTTCAAAGACTTTCAAGATGAAGTGAAAAATCATTGTAACAAGAAAATAAAAGAGTTTATGATTTGATCATAAAGGAAGATATTTGAGTTACAAGTTTAACAAAACACTTAAGATTTCAGGAATTGTTCCATGAATTTGCATTTCCCGATAAACCACAGGAGTATGGTATGTTCGAGAGATCAAATCAAACCTTGTTTAACATGGTAAGATCAAAGGTGTCATTTATAAAACTGCCATTATGTTTTAAGGATTAAAGCTTTAGAGACTACCTCTTTTACACTGAAAAGAGCACTATCATGATCCGTTGAAATGACACCATATGAGTTATGGTTTGGGATAAAACCTGAATTATCTTTTCTTAAATTTTGGTATGCTATGCTTAAGTAAAATGTTTACAACCAAATTCGGATAAGCACGTCTTTGTAGGTTATCCCAAAGAATTTGTTGGGAATTTCTCCATAACACCGAGGACAAAAGAGTTTGTCGCTTGGAACGTCAAGTTTCTTGAGAAGGAATTTTCGTGAAAAGTTAAGTGGGAGGACAATAGAACATTGATAAGGTTGTTGAACCTTAGCTATATGTGCTAAGTAGCACAGTGCCGAAAAGTGTCCTGGTGGTGGCCACAATGCTCATGGCTCCCGTGATTACAAAGGGTGTGATCTTGGAGATTAGAGTTCCTATTGAACCATGTGGGTCGGTAAGAATCAAATAGTAAGATTTGAAACAGAAGTCGTTATTGTTTTGACAATAATAAACCGACTGCATGCAAAGAAGCGATGATGGGCCCTGACTCCATAAAATGACTAGAAGTCATAGAATCCGTGATAGTATCCATACACAAGAAATCAAGTTTCTGAACTTGGAAGACCCTCTAGAAAGGCGTGAAGCCTATCGGTCGTGTTTGGATCTATAAAGAAATAGACATGGATCTTTAACATCTATAAAATAGTCGACATGTCGGAAAGAAGTTTACGGCAATGTTCAAGGAGTTGACTATGACAATATTTGACCTTTCATAGCGATATTTAGTCTTGATGGATTAAAGTAGCAACCACTACATATAATTTGGTATATGGTAGTTGAATAAACAAAACAAGGTTCTTCTAATAGAATGGTTACCTAGGACGTGTACATGACACGGTCCGAAGGGTTTTGTTAATTCAAAGGGTGCTAAAAGGGCATGCAAACTTCAATAGTTAAAGTGAGCATAGCGGAGTTGGAATCTTCACCATGATGAAAATGTTAAAGGAGTTTAATTTCATCGAAGATGATGAAGATGCTTGCATTTGCAAGAAATTAAGTGGGAGCGCTGAGACAAATTTCCAATACATTATGTAGAGTACATATTGTTGATTGGAAATGATGTATCTTTTATTGACACGAGTTAAGAATTTCATTAAAATGGGATTTCGATGAAAGACTTGGGCAAAACCGGAATATTTGGCATCAATGTTTATATGGATAGATTGAGGCGCTAATATGGTTATGCCAGACATACATATATGAGATATTGAAAGGGTTCAATATGGAAACAACAAGAAAGGTTCTTGCTGCATGGAAATGATTGTATCAAGATTCAAGTGTTTCAACACTTGGTGAGTAAAATCACATGAATATTTTGATCGATTGTACCGTGATATGTATATATACAGATATGTCATATGCTCTAAATGTTATGAGCACATACCAAAATGATTCATAAGATGATCATTGGACGATAGTAAAGATATTCTTATGAGATTTGGAAGAACTAAGAATATATCATGTATAAGTGGCAAATAGTTAAAGGTAATTCATTGTAAAGTGTTACATTGATACTAGTTTTGTCACAAGATACAAATTAAATTTATCTCAATTTAGACTATGGGTAGCACAATGTAATGGAAAGGATGTTCCATGATGCATTTGGATGAGTTCCAAAGTTGAGACACTGTGACGGATACTACAACAAAAGGCTAAGTATATGACTGCTATAGTAGCAGCAAAGGAGGGCATTTGTGTTAAGTAGTTTGTTATCAAACTAGGTGTGGTTCAAAGTAGGCTAATACTATGAAGATATATTGTATGACAATAATATCAACATATTTTAACCCGAACAAACTAAAGGTCTCACCAAAGGACCAAATTTGTACAATGCCATCACATTTGAGAATGAGTGATGCGTAAAGACGCAAAGACATGCAAATACACATGGACCTGAAACTATCAGAGCCGGAGATTATGTTAACCACTAGAAATCGCGTATATGCAACACCAGAAAGCCATAGGTGTTCAATACGCAAAGTTTTTCAAACTAGATTATTGACTCTAGTGCAAGTGGGAGACTTAAGGGAATATGCCCGAGAGGCAATAATAAAGTGGTTATTATCTTATTCCATGTTTATGATAAATGTTTATTTTGCATGCTATAATTGTATTGATTGGAAACGTCAATACATGTGTTTAATAAACAAAATACAAAGTTCCTAGTAATTCCTCTCATATAAACTAGCTCGTTGATTAACAAGATGATCAAGGTTTCCTGATCATGGACATTGGATGTTGTTAATAATGAGGTCACAACATTGGTGGAATGATGTGATGAACATTCATCCGAAGTATAGCATTACGATCAGAGTTATTATGTTTATATTGCTATAACATCATACAAAGTAATCTTAGTCCTTAGACCATGAGATCATGTTAATTGCTAACACCGGAAGAGTATCTTGATAACATCAAACGTCACACCGTAACAGGGTGACTATAAAGGTGGGTCCAGTGCTACGAAGGTGTTATGTTGAGGCTCATGGATCAAGAGTGGGATTTTTCCATCCCGATGATGGATAGATATACTCTGGGCCCTCTCGGTGATATCACATTGAAATAGCTTGCAAGCAAGTGATGTGATCACTAGAATGTTATATCACGGGAACAAGAAAAGAGTGCATGTCGGTAACAAGATCAAACTAGGTATTTGGATGCCGATGATCGAATATCGGACATGTAATATATCGGGAGACAAAGGGATTTAGTTACAACGTTAAAGGTTCACACGATCACAAGAGTCATCGTTGAATATGTGGGAGTCAGTACGGATCTCCAGGTCCCGCTGCTGATTATTGATTGGAGAGGGGTCTCGACCATGTATGCATTATTCACGAACCGTAGGGTGACACACTTAAGGGATACCGACACCATTTAGGAGCAAATATGTTTCAGATAAAGATTATGAAAGCGCTGGAATCATTTCGATGAAAACCGGAATTGTTTTGGGTGAAATTGCTGAAATTGGTTTTGCATGTGATATCGAAATGTTGTAGGGAGTTTTATGTGAATGTTTGTTAATTAAAGTAATTAACAAAATTCCGAATAAAATAAATAAAAGTGTTTTATTTAATGAGAGCTTGCATTAAATATGGTGGAAATTTAATGCATGTGAGTGGACATGAGTGGAGGTGTGTGTTTATGTGAGTGGGAGGTCCACCCACATGAATGAGGGAGAGGTGGGGGCACCCACCATGGCCGACGCCATGCCCCCTTTGGCTGCCCCTCCCCTATATAAGGAGCACCTCCTCCTCCTCTCCTCTTGCACCACCTCCTCGTGAAGGTTGTATTCTCCCTCTAGTTATTCCCCATGGTCTCGGATTAGCGAGAAACATGTTCTCGGTGGCTTTATCTGGAAAGGAGTTACAGCTTCCACTGCATCGCCGGAGCAAGGAGGCGGAGGTTGTTCGGTGGACCGAACGTGTGTGCGATCACGGATGCACCGCTGCTTTGCGGTGCTGGACTTGATGGTGCTGGACCTGATGGTGCTGGAACTGCTAGACCTGATGGTGCTGGAACTGCTGGACCTGAAGGACTTCATCACGATCTTGAGATCGGCAAGTGTACGAGTACATCATCCACGAGTTCCATCTTGTTAACAAAGCTTTGTTGTCTTCGAGGGTAAGTTCTCTATGGATGTATATCCACCTGTTGCTTGTATCTAGTAGATAGATCTTGGCGTATAGTTCCCATCGTAGGATTTTTTTTGTTTTCTATGCTGCGAACCCAACATGCTTCAGTCAAGATGGGCTATTGTTCGATACCCTCCTAGAACCTGGAGCATGGAGAGGATGTGGGATGTGATGAATGCATGCGTGATCATGCACAACATGATCATCGAGGATGAGCATGATGACAACATTTTGGACCAAGGCTGGGATTTCTAGGGTCAATTGGTTGAGCCAGAGCCAGGTGTAGCGTCTTGGGAAGAATTCATGCAAGCGCATGAAAATTTGCGTCACAGGTGAAAGAGCATGTGGGCCCCCATGTGTGGTTTTAGTAATTAATGACAATCTTTATGGACTAATGTGTGTATTAAGTTGCACTTGTAGGAATTGTCTTTTGGCATCGCTTGGAGCATGAGTTGGCTTTAGAGTAGAAGAAATGAAGAAGAAGAAGCATTGTCAAGGGGCTTTGGGCCTATTGGAATCTTGTAGAAGAAGAAGTGTTGTGCAATAACAAGATGCACCATCTCTAGAAGATCTCATGCTTGATGCTTGCCATTCTCGATGGTCATGGATCAACGAAGATAAGGTCAAAGTAAAGGTTTCCCCATGGTGTATGGGGGAGTAAAGTGAAAGTCTTCATCTAGCTAGCGCAAGGAAGAGGAATCAAGAAAGATGTCCATCTTGAGAAGGACAAGATCGTCTACATCAAGCTCAAGTGGATTGCTCAAGGCAAAGGTATTATGTTGATAGGTTTTTCTCTTTTGTCGGTCTCTTGTTGGTTGTTTGGAGATTAGGTTTAGGATAGATAACCGTACTATCAAGAGGGGCTCTCGAGTGAGTAGCTTGATCATATCGTTTGGAGAGAGCTCAAACCATTGCTTTCTTAGCATCATCATTCTTGGTTGTTCTTTGGATCTTATCCATGTTTGGTTCTAGAGCTTGTGCTCAATACAAGCTCTAGTTCATCAGAAACGGATCTCCCCTTTATATCTTATGGCGTTTTTGATCTTGGAGGTTTTCTGGATCCTCACCAAGAGAGGTATCTCACATTATAATACTTGATACTTTCTCACATGGTGGTATCCAATATTTCAACAAAATTGGTTTCGGGTCAATCAGAGTTTCCAAACTCAAGTTACCAGTGTTTTAAGTTTGCCTATTTGTTTCAATGAAGAAGGTGTCTTTGTTGGAAGCTTTGGTCTGCTGCGTCCCCTGAGTCCGGAGACTCCGGGGTCCAGGCCCGAAGACTCCGGGGTCTTGGACCGGAGACTCCGACCCTGGTCTCCGGGCTAGTCTCTGGCCCCTGGTTTTTCTCTCTGTGTCCTCCACCGGAGTTTGGTCCGAAGTCATGCACCTCACTGGAGACTCCGTGGCAAGTGGCCGGAGACTCCAACCCTGTCTCCGGCCCTAACTCCAGGGTGGCTCAAAAAGCTTTCAGTAACCCCCACCGGAGTCTTGCCCGGAGTCCAGCATCCACCCCGGAGACTCCGGCCATGCCCGGAGACTCCGACCCTGGTGACCGGAGACTCCAGGGTTAGTGATGCTTCAACGGCTAGTTTCATGGGAGGGCCTATAAAAACCCCCCTTCTTCCTCCTTGGGCTGGTTGCTTGCTATCTCTCTCCTCCATTGTTTCTACCTTCAAGAGCTTGCAAATACTCTCAATCCCTCCCATATTTCTTGAATCTTGTTGGGGGATTTGAAAGAGGAGATCTAGATCTACAACTCCACCAATCCATCTCTCCTCTATGTGAGGGGAACATCTTGGGATCTAGATCTTGGGGTTTCTTTTGTGGATTTCCTCTTTTGTTCTTCCTCTCTTATTCCCCCAATTGCTTTAGTAGCTTTGTTGGAATTTGAGAGTGAGGGATTGGAGCATCTTTGTGGTGTTCTTGCCATTGCATTAGGTGCATCGGTTTGAGTTCTCTACGGAGGATTTGGTTGGTGAAATCAAGAAGATTGTCTCTCTTGGGTTCTTGGAACCCTAGACGGTTGTGTGGCCTTTGTGGCATGTTCTTGGGGCCTTTAATTAAGTTGTCGAGCTCTCCCCAAGATAGTGGCGTTGTTGATGATTATTGGGAGCCTCCAATTAAGTTGTGGAGATTGCCCAAATCTTGTACGAGTTCGGTGACCGCCCTTAAGTGTCCCATAGTGGATCGGGTGCTTGCCGCGTGGTGGGTGCTCGGGAGAATAGGATGAGGCCTTTTGTGGTGTTGGTGGTCTTAGTACCGCCCACCCCTCCAATGAGACGTATACTCCCTTGTTATCGTGGAGACCAAATCCTTTCTTTGGTTTACCCCAAAGTCGAAATAGGACAAATATTTTCGAGATTCATATACATAAGACATAATATGTTTAGTGGCAAGCTAAGGAAAGGATTCTGGGTCCACAACAACGAATCCTTTCAACACACCAAACTCGAAATGATTCGTTGCCGTGGAGACCGAATCCTTTCTTTGGTTTACCACTAGACATATCATGCCCATGCTATATGAATCGTGGAAGTATTTCTCTTCTTTTGTCTTTGGCGATACAAATAGTATGAGGCACGAATCCAAGTCATTCTTGGTTTGCTTTTTTTGGTCTTTCTTCGAAATATCGATGATTAGAACATGTTGTGGCGTCATGTGTATGACTATGCCGCTGTTTGATCTGGTGTGCCAAGTAGACTAGTAATTTGGGCATATACTCTACTTGTCGCACAAGATCAAACATCGAGCATTGTTATTTCCATGCCCAACCTAAGTATGAGGCACTAATCCAAGTCATTCTTGGTTTGCTATTTTGTCTTTATTCGAAATGCCAATGATTAGAACGTGATTTCTTACATCTTGTTGCACCCATATATATATGCATGATCTTATCTTGTGAACTGCTATTGCTTTCCACTGACATAGATAATATCATCTATCTTGTGTACAGGAGATGGCGAAGAAGTGCTATGTCGTGTACGTCAGCAAGGTTCTAGGTGTGTACGAGGAGTGGGAAGGTTGCCAGAAGCAAGTGAACGAATTCTCGGGCAACAGCTACAAAGGCTACAAGACTAGAGAGGTGGTGGAAGAGAAGTGGAGGAGGCACGTGAGGAAGAAGTGGAGGAACTTTCTCGTGATCACAACCTTGTTGCTCTTCATGGTAGGTTATGTGCTCTACTTCATCTAGATAGAGCTCTGTCGTCGGAGTTGTAATGTGATTGTGAACTTGTACTCGGAGGTGTGAACTTGTGGCACAAACACTTGGTGTTGTGTGAAAACTTGGCACTTGTTGATGTATGAACTCGTATGTTGCGATTGATGTGTAATGTACTTGTATTCATGCTGGTTCTAATATTCTTTGGCCAATTGCAAGTTTCTAGAAAATTCTGTATTGTTTATACTTAATTCTGGACTGTATTGTATATTTGAATACCTGTAAACTGTTATTTGAATGTTATTTGAAAATTGCCGTAAAACTTGAATTTCGAAAATATATCCCAGGCGCATATGTGAAGTATAGGAGGCGCATATACGGTACTGTACGAGGCGCATTTTACAACATATGCGAGGCGCATATCATATGCGCCTCTTATATGCGCCTCGCGTATATGAAGTATAGAAGGCGCATCGCATAACAAATACTAGAGGCGTATATGATATGCGCCTCGCATAACAAATACTAGAGGCGCGGCGCTAGAGGCGCATACCATATGCGCTTCGGATAGGGTTTCTGGTGCACCTCGGGGGTAGAGTTTTCCCTAGTAGTGTTGGGAGGAACTCGGTAAAATATCGTCGTCCCCGCGTGCTTCGATTATCTCTATACCCGAGCTCTTTACTTATACACTTTACTTTGTGATAGCCTTCGTGCTTAAAGTAATCTATATTGCTATCACATTGTTGCGTGTCTTGCTTAGTATAAGTTGTTGGTGCGCATAAGTGAACCTTAGTATATCTAGGCTTTGTGCTTAACAAAAGAAAACGCTAGTTTTATTCCGCCATTGTTAAGCCCATCTCGTAAAAAATTTAAACCGCCTATTCACCCCCTCTCTAGGCGACATCTATGATCTTTCAACAGGCACACCCATGACCGGCTTCAACTAGATTTGGTTGAGCATACATGGGCGCGTGCAGGAAACCAAAATGCCTAACCCCTAAGTTTTTTCTGCAATTTGAGTGACATTTGGCTGTTTTTTATCGAACCATGTGAGTGTGAACTATTCATATATAAAGCAGTATTCTAATTACATTACCTAAGCTAGTTTATTTGCTTGTCAAAATATACATTTATCTGTATAAATTGGCTGTAAACTATTCATATACAAAGGACGACAGCGCTAGCCAGGCGTGGACATTTGGATCGCGCTGGACGCGGTCGTCCAGACATGCTAGACTGTGGCTTCAAAGTGACCACGAATCGATCCAAACATACAGAAACAGATCTTTTCGATCGCGTGGTTGGATCGGTCCGGTAGAGATGGACATGCGGGGCTTTGTCAGTTACCGTCGGACGTTTGGACCTTTGACTTTGAGGACTATTTCTGGCTGGACCGAATTTTCTTTGTCTTGTCCTTTTCTATTTTCTAGGTGTGTGCAAATCTGAAATCAACAGTTGGCCATTTTGGACTTGTGAGCTGTTTCTCCGGACAAAGCCCAGCACTTGTTCATGGGCCAAAAGGAGTTTGCTAGGTACTCCAATCCTCCTCCTTTCTGAAAAAAGAAGCTCCTCCTCCTCTCTCCCTCTCGCCTCTCGGCAGAGACAAAGTGGCTCCTATCCAATCCACGGCATATATGCAAATGCATGTGGCCCCTGGTTGTCTTGCCTTGGATCCTGCGCTAGAAAACAAAAGCGTGATCTTGGTTCCCACCCCATGATCGATCTTGACCACATGCACACATGGTGTAAAAGCCATCCTCCAATTACAAGATGCCCGTGGTTAAAGCAGCAGCTTGCCATAACATACAAGATGTAGCACATATATACACAGTCCACACCACGCATCATGTAAAGAAGATACGTACAGGTACAGTTCCTTAATCTGGATCAGGGCAGACATGCATGCCTGTCTGTGGTCTGCCCTCGTTAGTTTATGTCGTCCAAGAAGCTCCGATTTAGCAATAAGTCGAGCATAAATTATGCTGTATTTTTTTCTGTGAGAAAAATGAAAGAATTAGCTTCCACATCGTTGAGAAATACCAGATTGAGTGTAAGAGCATCTTCACTCGCCCCTCTAAAGACCCCTAAAGGCAAAATGGGGCGCCGGCGCAGAAAACCCGTTCAGCCGTCCCCCCAAAACTGAAATAACGCCGGCGCGGCCCAACCAAACATCCGGCGTCCCCAGGCCGAACCCAACGCGAGGGGGTCGATCGGGGGCATCGGCGCAGCTTAAAAAAGTTGGCAGGCCAGCCTTGTCGGCGGGACACCCAAATTTGCCCCCCTTTTCCCTCTCTTTTTCTCTCCCTTTTCCCCTCAAGGTCGCCCAGTCCCGCCATTTCTTCCTCTATCGCCACCCATTCCCGCCATTTCACCTACCCATCTCTCCCCTCTCGTGCGCCACCGCCGCCACCACCATGCCGCCGAAGAGGTACCAAGCTCCCCGAGCGTCGGTGCCAGCTAAGAAAGGGAAGGCCGACAAGCAGCGGCCAGAGGGGATGACCAACTCGGAGTGGGCATTCGACATCCAACACCGGCAAGTGGAGAACGCCAGCCGATGGCTGAGGAAGAAGAACTCAAGGCTGCGCAGGGCGGCGGATGCGCAGATGGAGTAGGCCCGTGTGGCCGCTCTTGCGGCGCAGTGTGCGGCCGCCATGGCGAGAATGGCGGCACCGGCCTACAAAGTTGGGCTCCACATCCTCGGGAGCCAGAGCAGCGTCTCGTCACCGTCTTCGTCCAGCGTGTCGCCCTCCGGCCATCCGAACACGGCGCCGCACCTTCCTCGTTTCTCACCAGGCAACGGTGATTTCGACCCGCTTGGCAGCATCGACCCCAACACCCTCGCCAACGACACCTCACCGGCCCATCGTCGCCTCCCTGCTTTCACGCAGAGGCCTGGCTTCGCTCAGTTTGTCGCGGGCAGTAGCCAGAGCGCCCCCCAACCTGTTCGGTGTCGACAGCAACCAGGGCAGCCCCAACCTATTCGGCGTCGGCAACAGCCAGGGCGCCACCATGTTCGACGACTCACACTACGGCGACGCGCCACGGGCGAGTCCATCATGGCCGACATGATCAACGGCGGCAGCTCTGCCCAGGCTTTCACGCAAGAGGAAGCCGTTGTATGCGAGGAGGACGACGGCGGCGCATGGGAGGACGAGGTGTACGCGAACGTGGAGGTAGTTGATGATGAGGATGAGGCGGTGGAGGTACCGGTGACTATCGCGGTCGACCTGAAAGGGAAGAAGAAGGCCGTGGAGTCGGATGGGGAGAAAAAGAAGAAAGGAGGCGGTAGACGCGGCCCCAAGTGGAGCTCGAGAGAGGATGAGTGTAACAACCTCGGACCCTACGCTCTAAGTTCCAACCTGGATGAACCAAAAGTGGTTAAAATAGTACAGCGGGGGCTCATGGGCCACCCACGTGTAGACCCGTCGGCCGTCCTAACCACTTCCAGGAACATCGGGACAAGAGCGAGCGGCGTAGGCAATAGGCGAAGAGATCAAATACATACACAAGTGAGTATGTATGCAAGCTACTTACAACAGTTCTCAGAGCCATACCATCTAAAAGAAATAGAAATATTGCAACGCCATACGGCAAGATCCAAATATCCTAGATAGAGATAATAGTGTAGGATAGCTCCTCATATATCAAACATCAGAGTATCAAGCGGAAGCGAGAAACAAGATCCGAGTACGGATAAGAAGCAAATCGGCATAAGATGCCACATAAGTAAGCACATCCCGCCCACAGATCTCGCGGATCCCCATCCCGGAATCTCTACACCGAGTGATCGTTGCCAACATCATTTGTCTCCTCCACTCAGTATCCATCTTGCGAATACACCTGTTCATCTGAATCAAACAATTTATCGTGTGAGACCCTAGGGGTACTCAGCAAGTCTTTATGCCTCTAAAGGGAACATATACCTGGGGTGACGCAATTGCAGCAAAAGATAATAACTAACAAGCCTATAGATACTCGCTAACCATCCGCCTAATCAAGGATAGACGGATGTCCGTTAATTCGAAACAACAGTTATAAAAGTATATAGTAACAGATCCATCCTCCTTCTCGCTTACCAACGAGAAAGCGGACGAACAACCCAGCCGTTGGAAGTTTTATTAATCATTCCATGAATATTGCACTATTTACTAGTCATATATTTAGTCAAAATTAAAGACGGTACTTTAGTTATATTTGTCTATGATCGAGAAACTGTGCTCCAAGTCGTCCATAACCACGGACACGGTTTTCAGAAAGATTTATCCTGCAGGGGTGCATAAATAGCAACACACACTCGATCAACCTCGGAAAAACCAACTCAAAACCCAACGAGGCATTCACGACAAAGCGATCGCAGGATTCAGAAATATTTCAGGGGGCCACCCCACTAAATTACCCGCAATGAAGTTGGCCGGCTCCGAAAAGGACCCAGGGGTTGTGTGGACGGCGGTAAACGACTGGGAACCCGAAAGTGTGACTGGGCTTGTCGATACAGTGAAAACGTGTCATGATCCAAAATAGTACAGGTGATCCACGCACAATCTTAAATAAAACTGTAAAGCATGGCATAAGTACAGGATAGTAATAAAGCCCAAACTAGTTGTGGCCCCAAGAAATAGAAATGAATCAAGCTCTGGCTCAGGGGGTCCACGGCCTCCCGGATGTGGATAGTGCGAATAGTTAAGGAACAGGAATCAAGTACTCGGGGTCCTACGGGACACAAGTGGACATAAAAACCAATGACAGATATTGCCCACCGGTGCCTCTTTCATTAGTTATCCCATTACTACTCAGGTTAAGTTGTTTAGGTATCTCGTTATCCATCAGACACTCACATACCCTACACATGCTGTTCTACGACTCGCATGGCTCAAACAACTCCTGTAGTAATGGCTCATGGGATGGAGGAACAAGCTCGGTGGGGTTTAAAGTAAAGGCTATGCAGTGCTTGGGATTCAATTTAATGCAATCACGACTCAATGATGCAAGAATAAGATAGAGGCAATAGGTATTATATGTATGCAAGCATGTGGTAGAGCTTGCCTGGCAGCTCAGTTGAAGCGAGGAACGGATCTGGGTAGTATTCCTGGGATTCCTGATATTTCCCCTGCTCGGCGTCTATTCGAAAGAAGAACCAAACAAACAAAGGCCAACATAAATAAAGTGCACAAGCATATAAATAAAATGCGACAAGTAAACAAGCATGTCATGATGAATGATGCACAATTTACATGGCAATAAAGTAGCATGGCATGGGTGAGACGTGGGGTACAAGAATAAAGCATTTTATTAAGTTTTAGTCAAGTTTTATTGCCATAAACAGTTCTGGTTTTTAATAATGACATGATGCATGCTGCAATTTAGAATATGGAATGCATAAACAGAACGAGCTCGTCGCGCTGATCGATTTAGACATATTATTTGCCAAAATTGAAGTTATAGAATTAATGTTATTAATTAATTAAGGAAAAGGTATTTTTATTGCAATTAAACAATTTCGAAAATTTAAAATAGACAAACATTATTTTAAATGACAGATTTGAAATCCTCACATTTTTCTGATTCAAAAACATATAACATGTCAACAAGCATCTGTCAATTTACAGATATGGATTATAAGCATTATATCCATTTATTGATTTTTGTGAAAAAGAAAAGCCCAAAAGAAAAACACATACTATTGGTTGTAAAGCAGTTTGAAATTGTGTTATGTTTTTCGGAGTGCTATATCTCTGAACCTAGGAGATTTGGTGCAAAACTTCAAGTCAGCCAGGGATCGTATACGCAATTATGCATACCAGTGAGAGGGCCTGCACGTTAACTTCTAAACTTTCTCTACGCTTCTCTGAACACAGCACTAGAACAAGCGAACCGATCCACAAAAATGCATATATACAAAAGGGCGTAATCTAGCCTAGCTGGAGAGGGATACGATCCATAGACCTCAACTATGTGCGTGCAGGGACCAAACCACTAGGCTAAGCTCGGATGAATTTTTGAGTGACAGAGTCAGGTACGTGTGTTCCTACCCCGCACAGAGAGCAAAACTGGAAATAAAAAGGATGCCAATAATTCAGCCTCCGCTGGGTGTTGAACTCTGTTCTCCTGGGTTGCAGATCGAGGAACATGACGCGCTACTACAACTTGATTCGTGTTAGATATTGACGCGAGATTGTTTTAAATATATCAAAGGAGATTTTATCTCTGACGAAACTGAGGTGTTAAACGGTGGCTGCAAGGTTCCTTCGGGCTATACGGTGTGCGGCGGACGAATTCGTCAGGGGCAGCCACGAATTGGGGATGGAGGAAAAACGGGAAGGACAGGGAAGATATGGGGGTTCTCACCTCGATCGATTTCCACCGGGAACGAGGCCGATGGTGGACAGGAGCGCCCGGGCCGAGAGGAGGAAGAACGGCTGACTTTCTCCTCGGATGGAAAGACGATGTCGGGCTCCTTGCGGCTCTGGAGCCTCTGCTGCTGCACTTTCGTCGCGGCGCAGCCTGGCAGAGCTCCTACGCTGCTCGGCTCGTCCCAGCAGCG
This sequence comes from Avena sativa, assembly GCA_916181665.1. Taxonomy (NCBI): domain Eukaryota; kingdom Viridiplantae; phylum Streptophyta; class Magnoliopsida; order Poales; family Poaceae; genus Avena; species Avena sativa. Next base: position 372,222,876 of record OV702290.1, read on the forward strand.
ACTACAGCGTCCGCGGGGACCAGCCCATAGCGACGGCCTTGGCGATGGGAGGTGGTGGCGAAGCTGGTGATGAGGAGGCGGCAGGCGAAGGCCAGGGCTGCGGAGCTAGGGGAAGAGGGTCTAGAGTTCGAGGTCTCGCCTCGGGGTGGATATGAAGGGGAGATGGTGGCGCGGATAACGGGCGACGATCACCTGCTCGCTGCCGTTTGCGCGCAGAGAGAGGAAGGAGACGGCGTGAGATGCGGGAAAGAGAAGAACAGTGGAGGAGTGCGTCTGTTGCTGCTGCGGCGTCGCTGGAAGGCCCCGGATGGGTCGGTTCTCGAGCTGGGCTGGGGAGAAAAAAAAGGGCGCCAGGTCTGCTTAATGGCTGCTGCCGCTACTCTGCTACAGGCATCGAAATGCCCAAACCAGCGATGGAGGCTGCATCGTCTGCTGCTGGCGCGTCTGCCTGCTGCTGGCTATGCAACGCTACAGATGGTACTGCTACTTGCTAAACTGAAATAAAAACACGATGCTGCCACTAGCTACTGACTGAAGGGGCTCAGATTTAGAGAAAAGGTACAACGAGTTGAAGGAAATACTCATGATCAGTTGTAAGATGGAGTAGGTTTAATCCTTTTTATATTGTGATTTTGGCAATATCTAGGTCTCAGATTTAGGGGTTAGGGTTTGGAAAGGAGAAAGAAGGGGATTAGGATATTTATCTAGTCTAAAGTAGACTAGATGAGACTAGTTTTATGCTAAAACTTTAGACGGGCATTTTGCCTATTTTTATTTTCTAGAAAAATAACAAAACGTTTTGTGGTCACGTCTAAAGATCGGAAAGAGTATTATGATTTTTAATTTGAAATAAAAAAAGGAGGATGGATTTATATTATCCAATTTTGTTTTATCAAAAACCATTTGTAACTACAAGGCGAAAATAAAATAAAAAGAGAGATAGAAAGAGAAGGTGCTTAATAGATATACATGGCAATCAGAAGAGGGACGTTTAGGAGGGGCAAACCAGCAAAGCATCCCAGATTAGGCAGCTTTGAAGGGAAACAAGAGTAAAGAAGGGAAACACATATCATTTCCATATGGGCGTAGCTTGTAGCAAGAACATGCCATAATCCACATAGGCGGGTATATTTCTCTTTAGACCCATCGAAAAGCACAAGAGCTTGATAAAAACCCAAGTTCCAACATAAGGAGCTCACATGGTTTTGAAATGGGAAAGTTGCCCACAAGATTATGTGGACACGGTGTATTTGGATAAAAGTGATAAGAATGGCACACCTGGTATATGGGCTAACAAGAATGCAAGTAAATCGAATGATAGCCTCATATACATGCATGGTAGAATTGTCGAGCAATTTAAGCTCACATGGATCCAAAGTAAGGTGGTAAGTGGAATGAATGGAAGAGACATGCCCTCAACTCAAATTAGGCATTTGTATACAAGTATCAAGACCCAAATACATGATATCAAAAAGAGAATACTTTTAATAGGACAAAAGCATATGAGGGAAAACCAACTTAAAAGGGCTTTATATGATGCTCAAATGCAATGTGGCATGATGGCATGAGCAGGATATAATGATGATGCAACAATTATATGTAGGAAGGTAGCATATTATTATTAGACCAAGTAGCATTACAGATGTTAGACAGCTGGGATGCTACAATGAGTGCCTCGCCGAGGCTTGGAAGACCGTCAGCATAGACCCCTTCACCGACGCCAAACTCGGACTGCTATTGGAAGAGGGTGAAGGCGGCGTACAACGAGCGGTGGTTGTTGGATCCCTACTTCAAGGGCTTGCACCATGACCGCAACGACTCCGGTATGTCTCACTGTTGGTCCATGATCCAACACGCCTGCAACAAGTGGCACGCCGTTATGGAGGAGGTGCGCCGCGTCCATGTCCACAACACCAACTACGACGATCAGGTAAACATCCCCCGTTGTCGCCCTGTCGCCCATTTCAAGCTTGTGTCTGACTTGTGCTTTTTGTAGATGCGCGTCATGATCATCGCCTACCGTGAGGACAACAACAACAGCGAGTTCAAGTTCATCCACGTCTTTGCACGGATCGAAGGGTGCGATGAGTGGACGGAGACGCGGACCTCTCTTGCCAAGGCCATGTCCAGCACATACGACCCGAGGGCGGCACCATCTGCGACATTGGAGGGCCGGCCCGTCGGTCAAAGGAAGGCCAAGGCCATGAGGGACACGGCGCCGGCCATCGAGAAACTACACTCATCCATCCTAGCTTGCATTGCCGACGCCGCCACGCACGCCACCATGAGGATGGAGCAGGCCACCAGGTTGGAGGAGATCGCCGCGGCGAGGTGGGCATCGGTGATCGAGCGACAAGACATCAAGCCCGGCCTCATCAAGGCCAACGTGGTGGCAAAGAAGAGGAGGGAGGACTTGGCGATCTTGATGGTCGACATGAAGGACATGGACGCCGAGACGAAGGCGTGGTGTGTTGATCAGCGCGTCCTGATCCTCTCCGAGAACCGAGCGACCATCAACCAGAACAGCAGCGACACCGGCGCCTACAACCCCGATCCTCACCCAGGCCAGCACCACCGTTTCACCGCTGGCGACCCCGCAGGTGACTCCTACCGAGGCAGATGATCCCATCCCTGTTTGATTTTCGTGTTCTCCGATATGTTTATTTTGATCATTGACGGACTTATATTTCGGTGATTTGCGGCGATTGCATCGCCTGAACTATGCACTGTCCGGTGACGACAAACTATGTTTTTATTTCGGGTGACCTTTGAAACTTTGAATTTATAATTACGATTTGAAAGTTGTTTTAGGGACGACGACTGAGAGACGGTGATCCCGATAGGAGGAATCTTCGCCAACGTCCCCCGTAAGGCCAAAAGCTGGACCCGATAGCAGAGCGAGTGGAGATGCTCTAAGAAAAACTAATTTAGATAGTGGAGAGAGTGTGTGTGAAGCTGATGATGAGAAACAAGGAGGCACTAGGGGACGTGGCTCCCCTGACGTGGTCAATCCTGCCTTTGAGTCCCTGACATGCGGGTCCCACCGGTCGTGGGCCCCACTTGTCAGCGTCACAAAGTCAGGGGACTGCAGGGATGGGCACGTCAGAGGATCTCAGTCCGGCACTAGGAGCTGCTGGGCTAGGGTCACCGGCTGCTGCTGCCATGATGGTTCTCTACTTTCGTCCCGTCGGCCCTTTTTATCGAGCTCTGTGCCTCGTCGTGTCACGCTCTCTGCATCCCCTCTTCCACATCTTATTCCCACCCACCGGCTGCTCGTTGCAGCAACGATTATTACGTTCCACGGCGTGCTCTGCTCGCTTGGATCGGCTTCTTGTCTATACGTTCTTTTTTTAATATACATATAAGATCAGAAAAGTAAAATATAAGCTACGCACCGGTGTACATGTCCTTGTAAATAAAACCAGAGAAAATCCCGAGGAAATCCCAACAACGTGATCCATTCCTCTCGCGATACGTCTCGCTAGAAAGACATACACACGAGACGCGTCGACGTCGTTTCCAAAAGGAAAAAAACGAAAAGCAACACCACAGCGAAAACAGCCCAAGCTTTCGTTGCCGTTTCGATACGTGTACGTCCCCACATTTTCCTTTCTCTCATCCTCTTCCAGACTTCCATTCCATCCCACAAAAAGCAAAGAAAAAACTCAGCTCAAAGCTTGGAATAATACACGCACAGGCGCCAGTTGATTGCGTCATAATGCCGCGGATCGATATTCTCCACGATCGATCGATCGATCGATCGAGTTTCGCTCGCACGAACACAAGACGCTAGCTCTCACTGTACATAGATCAGCCCAGCCCCAGCAAAGCTCGTCATCAGCTTCGGTTCGCTTGCGGGCGTCTGACCAGCTAGCAGTGCCCAGTGCAATGGAGTGTGAGCAGTCTTGTGGCTTTCTCGTGGTGGACCAAACTCCGAGGCAGCGGGCGAGCGAGCGAGCGGGCTCTCTTTCTCCACTCTGCAAAAGTAAAGTGGTGTCCATTGTGGTGTGGGGTGGACAAGACGGGCAGCCCGAGCAAGGAGCATCGAAATCATTTCCACCACCGACAGACTTCCACCCGACTCCACTCTCCCTACTATTTTATGCTGCTACTACCATGTTTTCGCATGCTCATGGATTGACTACCGCTTGCAATTGTATGGCCCACTTTCACTCCGTGTGGAGGTGCTCCTATTTACATCATAATCCAAACAGTCATGATCAACCATGAAGTAGTGACACGCCCAGCAAACACAATACCATGGATCTCTTATCTCTTTGGTTCGGAGGGGTTTCAAATATGTAGAAATAGAATGCCGTGACACGTTAAACACGCGAATCTAGCAAATGCAAGTCAATTATTTCTGGCCTGAGGGAGAGGGAGTACATGGATGAAAATATCAAAACACGCACCCAATGGTGTTTGGGTTGCACATGAAAAAATCATACTCCCTCCATGTAAGAAAAGGATATCGTAAATCTATCTTCTTTTTATGAAAAAAAGTATATGTTAATATCGTGAAGATACCAATTACATCTAGCCTCTGCAACAACGCATATCCTAACAGCCTTACGGATGCACACAACCCAAAAAAAAAATTTAAAAAAAGATAAATCCTGCTACAGAAAACAATTTCCCAAAGCAACGACACTAACCCTACCAGAACAACACTTGTAGTACAACCACTCCAATAGCAACGTCTTCAAGAAGAAAATAGTGCACAAATGTCGGAAGTCGCAGCTATCCTTTCCTCCCGGCTCGTCCGCGCGGACGGCACCGGAGGTCCCCAAACCCTAGCCGCCGCCGACTCAAAGGTGTGTTGTCCCGGCCATCGCTGTCGCCGATCCTAGCGGTGGTGGCGGCGCCCAGCCGTTTAAGATAGGCGGGAGGAGAGGCGCTTCCCCGGTGTCCCGTCCTACACGCGGAGGGCGGCTGGTTTGGGGACGCGGGGGCGACGCCATGTGCGTGCGCTCGAGGCTAAGGAGGGAGCGAGGCGGCGGAGCCATGGCGGCGCTGGCGGCCAGGCACGACATGGAGTGCCGGCGACGTCTGCGCGGGGCTTGGATCTGGATCCGTTCCGGGCTGGCCACGAAGCATGGAGGAGCTCCGCATCGCGATCCCGGGGCGGCGCTCAAACCTCTCTGCTGGCGGAGCCCTAGTGGCGGCGGTGCGACCGGGTCATGCAGCTGCCTATCGATGATCTGCTCTATGTCTGGTGACAAGACGTTCGCTGTTTGGCTTTTGGTTGTTGAGCCTCCTCCTCGGCTGCGTACCGGTGGCTTCAGGGCTGATGGTGCGCTTTTCAATAAAGGTGGTTGTCCTAGGGTTCCTCTTGTGCGAAGATGGAGACCTTCCTAAGGCCGGTCCTTCTTGATCTGGCCGGAGTGTTGAGTTCCGGAAGGCTCCACCGGTCAATGTAACAGTGCAGATATGCCTAAAGTTTGCTGGATCGGGTGGTATTTGACTGTGCGCACCCATGCTTTTATTCTGACCGTTTGGTTCTGGAGGGAGCGACGCGAAGCTCTGTTCTGTGTTGCCAACACATTCTGTTTAATGGTGAAATCAGAGGTGGAGAATATCATAAAGGCCGGATTGGAGGACTAGCAATGGAGGTTCAAGTCTCTATGTTGTTGAGGGACTTGCTTGGTGTTCTGGTTTCGCAGCAGCGGTATGATAGTGGGGGCAGCAGCACATGTTAAGTTCAGAGTCTTACCTTTCATGGTGAAAATCTAAGGTTTGGCCTTAACTGGTTGGGTCTGGCAAGGGCCTTGTTGAAGAAATTGTTTTGAGAGCATGGACTATATTCAGGGTGAAAACCTAAGATCTTCTGATCGGATGACGACGGTGTTTGTGCACTGTTACCTTCTTGGAGGCGTCGCTTTTGGAGAACCTAGAATTCATGTGTTGTCTTGGTGGTGGACTTATTTCATATTTTTTTGGTTGTGTGCATCCGTATTGCCATTAGGGTATTGCGTTATTGCAGAGGCTGGGTGTAATTGATATCTCTCGATATTAATATATGCTCCTTCCCCAAAAAAATGTCATCATCGCCCGATCAAAGATCATAGGTTTTCACCTGGAGAAAATTCTCGCTCGCAAAACAATGCCTTCAACACGACCATTGCCAAACACAACCAATTAAGGCCAAACATTAGATTTTTACCCTGCAAGGTAAGACTAGAAACTCCTCCTATATTGTCGTCCCCACAAATAGTCGTTATTGTGAATCAGAGATTACATAGCCAGTTCCTTGTCGCCACAAAGACTCAAATCCCTATCACTTCCCTTATGTTCCTGCCTTCCTGACATTCTCCGTATCTGACTTCACCATGGATTATCAAAGACATGACACGTGATGACAACAAACAACAGAGCTTCGCAACGCTCCCGTCGAAATCAAACGGCCAGAAAAAACATGGGTACGTATAACCAAATATCTTCTGATCCAGCAATCTACAGGTATGATGCGCCCATGGGAGTTCGCCGATGGAGTCATCCGGAACTCGACACTCCGGCCAAATCAACGAGAGCAAGCAATGATCAGATCTTGTCTTGGCGTGGGAGGAACCCTAGGACCGCCTCAATTATTCAAGCACACCAGCAGGTCCCCACGTCGCCGATCAGAACAACGAAGGAGAAGGCAAGGCAGCGCCGAAGACAAGTACCAGATCGGACCTAGAGGTCCAGGCCGAACCCATCTCTTGCCGCTCCACATGACCCAACTATGTCGTTCCGGCTCGCGCCCGCCATGGCCAGAAGGACCATGGCCTTGCTTGGATCCGTCGACAATAAGGGTTGGAGGGCCGATCTAGGTTTTCCAAGAGGAATAACCAACTCCAGCTCCTCCGCCGCTAGATCGCCGCCACGGGGAACCGCCACATCCACCCTCCACCGCCGCCACCCCAGCAGCTCTGGTGTCTGCCTCTGTCGCACCACCATCCCAGCCCTGGCCGGAGTGTTCGGAAAAATCACCTCAAAGACTCCGCCCTGACCGGACATTCCGGTGTGTACGCATCGGACATTCCGGCTAGACCGGAGTGTCCGACCTGTACACGTCGGACATTCCAGCTGGACCGGAGTGTCCGACCTGTACACGCCGGACATTCCGACAAGAGTCTTGATGATTTTTGGGCAGTTCGAGAGGGTTCAATCGGAGTAGATCGGGATTGCTAGAACCACTACAAGGACGAGTATTGCATGCAATATGATGTATCCATGGATCTAGGTAAGACATTGCCCCCAAAAATTCATTTAGAGCAAACCCTAGAGATGGAGAAGGGGAGGGGCACTATACCAGCATCCATGGAGACCTTCACCGGAGGGGAATGAATCCTAGCGGCAAAGGGAAGGTAATGGCCGGTGGCAACAGCCGGATCCGGGGTGGAGGATCCCTCTCGGTGGTGCTCCTGGTCAGGAGCAGCAGGTTGGGTGCAAGAGGGAATCGGGGAGGAGAAGGAGGACTGAATCGTCCACTTCTCCCCAACCCCTTTTACGAGTTTTGAAACTGCTAGGGCCGGAGTGTCCGGCCTAGCCGGAATGTACAGAATGAATCAAGCGAAGAGTCCGGTCTGGCCGGATACTCCAGTTGGTTCACGACAGACAGTCCGGCCCCTGCGACCAAAAAACCCCAGTTTCAAGTAGTGGACAAATGTGTGGCAAGAGGAGCATGTTTAAAGGTGAGAATAGGCCTGGGATTCAGAAGATGTACTGTGAAGAACCAAAAAATCATAGATTTTCAAGAATATGACAAATTAAGTTCCAAATCAAACGAACCAAGAACCAACTCTTCAATAAGAAGAGGGCGGTGGCCGAGGCCACCATGTAAGAGTTTGTGGCATGACACCTCGAAGAATTATCCTTGGGTTCATAGCCACTACTCATCAATGAAGCTCACATATCACCAAATGATATTAAGAGAATTTAATTTCTTAATGTTGGCATTATGGGGGGAGGGATAGTCCAATGTATTAGGACCGCACTCCTCCTATCTCCATGCCTGCACCTAAACCAAATAAGAGTCAAGACATAGGTGAGTATGCAAGGTGATCAAGTCAAGATCCTTGAATCTATGATATTTAGTTCATTCCTCAAATAACAAAACCTTGCTTCATCAAGTGGCTTCATGAAAATGCCGGCAAGTTGGTCTTTGGTTGACACTTAAGATAACTCAATATCACCTCGAGCAACATGGTCTCTAATGAAGTGATGATGAATCTCAATATGCTTTGTCCTTGTATGATCCACTGGGTTGTAGGCAATCTTGGTAGCACTTTCATTGTCACATAGAAGAGGCACTTTGTCACAATGGATACCGTATTCCTTTAGAGTTTTCCTCGTCCATAGCAGTTGAGTACAAGCACTAGCAGCTACCACATACTCGGCTTCGGCAGTGGAGAGAGATATACAATTTTGCTTCTTAGAAGTGTAGGGGTTCGTAGCATGGAAAACAAAAATTTTCTATCGCATACAAACAAACAAGCCAAGATCTATCTACTAGATTGTAGCAACGAGTCGATGGAATAACTCACCCTCGAAGATTCCAAAGTGTTTAACGAGAGCAGATTCTCGTGGGTGATGTAGTCGTACTCTTTCCGATCTCAAGATCGCGTAGACGATCCTTCCGGCGCCGCGTTCCCGCAGCGCTCCCGCAGTCGGTCACACGTTCGGTACTCGACGAAGACCTTCCTCTCCCTTGTTCCAGCAGGCAGCGGAGGTTGTAGCACTCTCCTCGCGATTCCGGCAGCACAACGGCGTGGTACCGGAGGTAGAGGGGAGATCCCGCAGGGCTTCGCCTTAAGCCGGTGCGAGTATGGTGGAGCTTATGAGAGAGGCTATTAGTGGTCTAGTAATTAGACACACCAATTAGAGGGCTCTAAACCAATTAGAAGGCTCTAAACCGAAACAGCTCTAAACCGGGGTCTAGGTCTAGTTTCTAGTTTAGAGGATAGGAACTTGTGTGTACTAGGAGGGGAGCCCTGCCCCTCCCTTTATAGGTGGGAGGGCTGGCGCGCTAGGGGAGGGAGGGAGTCCCTCCCCAACTCGGCCTAGGGCTGGCCGCCGGCTTGGGGACTCCTTCCCCAAGTCGGTCTCCTCTTCTCCTCCTCTTCCCACTTTCCAAAACTGGCAGTTTGACTTTCAAACTAGCCGTTTGACTTTTCCAATTTAGGAATTAAATAAACCCTTTATTTTGGACAGCGAGAACACCTAGTACATGATGCAATCATTCCATCTTGCAATGACACATTCATGTACCCCTTCCCCCCCGGAGTGCCGGACATTCCGGGACCTTCTAGAATGTTCCCGATGAAAACACCGGAACCATTCCCCAACTCCGAAATGGGACTTTCCTTATATGAATCTTATTCTCCGGACCATTCCGGATCACCTCGTGATATCCCGGATCCCATCCGAGACTCCGAACAACATTCGGTCTCTTTCTCATAATACCATAACTACTCAAACAACGTCGAATCCTTAAGTGTGTCTCCCTACGGTTCGTGAATTATGCGGACATGATCGAGACACTTCTCCGAACAATAACCAATAGAGGAATCTGGAAATTCATATGGCTCCCACATATTTCTACGATTACTTTGCGATCGAATGAACCACTTACATACGATACCAATTTCCCTTTGTCTCACGATATGTTACTTATCCGAGGTCATGATCGTCGGTATCTCTGCATACCTAGTTCAACCTCGTTACTGATAAGTACTCTTTTCTCGTTCCCGTGATATGTGATCCCTTGTGACCAAGTCACATGCTTGCAAGCTAATTGGATGACATTTCACCGAGAGGGCCCAGAGAATATCTATCCGTCATGTGGATGGACAAATCCCACTCTTGATCCATGTGTTTCAACCAATACTTTCCGAACACCCAATGCCACTTTTATAGCCACCCTGTTACGGTGTGGTGTTTGATGACATCAAAGCATCCATCCAGTAAAGGCAATATGCATGATCTCATGGTCGAAGGAATTAGGTTACTATGTATCAGAAAGCATATAGCAATTGAACTATTGAAATGACTTGATCTTTATGCTACGCTTGTCTATAGGAGTATGTCCACCATATCATTCTCCTAACGATATGATCTTGTTGTTGATAACATCTCAATGTTCATGACAAAGAAACCACATCATCAATCAACCAACAAGCTAGTGAAGTATAGAGGCCATACTAGGGACTTCAAATTAAGTTTACAAATCACACAAGTATTAATGGTTTCCTTGTTAATACTATTATAGCATGAATGTAAACATTTATCATAAACACAAAGATATATAATAATAACTACATTTATTATTACCTCTAGGGCATATCTCCAACAGTCTCCCACTTGCACTAGAGTCATCTAATCTAGATTACATGGTAATATACCGAACACCCATGGCAGTTTGGTGTTGGTCATGTTTTGCCCTCGGGAGAGGTTTAGTCAACGGATCCGCCACATTCAGATCTGTGTGTACTTTGCAAATCTTTATATCCCCATCCTGGATATGTTCTCGAATAGCGTGGAAACGCAGCTTGATATGCTTCAGCTTCTTGTGTGACCTTGGTTCTTGCGCATTGGCTATGGCGCCCATGTTATCACAGTAGATAGACATTGGGTCCAGCGCACTTGGAACCACACCCAGCTCTGTAATGAACTCTTTCATCCATATCGCTTCTTGTGAAGCCTCCGAAGCAGCCATGTATTCCGATTCAGTTGAAGATCTCGCCACAACGCTTTGCTTTGCACTCCTCCAGCTAACTGCTGCACCATTCAAAATAAATACGTATCCAGATTGTGATTTAGAATCATCCGGATCGGTGTTCCAACTAGCATCGGTGTAACCATTAACAACGAGCTGTTCATCACCTCCATAAGAAAGAACCATATCCTTAGTTCTTCTCAAGTACTTAAGGATGTTTTTGACCGCTGTCCAATGATCCACTCCTGGATCACTTTGATATCTGCTAGTTAGACTAACAGCATATGCGATGTCGGGTCTAGTACATAGCATGGCATACATTAGAGATCCTATGGCTGAGGCATAGGGAGTCTTACTCATCTTTTCTCTATCTTCTGCCGATGTCGGACTTTGAGTTTTACTCAAGGTCGTATTGGGCAACATGGGCAAGAACCCTTTCTTGCTATCTTCCATTCCAAACCTCTTTAGAACTTTGTCCAAATATGTACTTTGTGACAATGATATTTGGCGTTTCGATCTATCTCTATAAATCTTTATGCCTAATATGTAAGCTGCTTCGCCAAGATCCTTCATTGAAAAACTATTATTCAAATATTCCTTGACACTATTAAGAAGGTCTACATCATTCCCAATCAACAATATGTCATCCACATACAGTATTAAGAATGCTACAGAGCTCCCACTCACTTTCTTGTAAATACAAGCTTCTCCATAAGTTTGTATAAAACCAAAACTTTTGATTACCTTATCAAAACGTTGATTCCAACTTCGGGATGCTTGCTTCAATCCATAGATGGACCGTTGAAGCTTGCATACCTTGTTAGCATCTTTAGGATCGACAAAACCTTTGGGTTGTATCATATACAACTCTTCATCAATGTCTCCATTGAGGAATGCTGTTTTGACATCCATCTGCCATATCTCATAATCATAATATGCAGCGATTGCTAACATAATCCTCACAGACTTTAGCTTCGCTACCGGTGAGAAAGTCTCATCGTAGTCAACTCCTTGAATTTGTCGAAACCCTTTTGCGACAAGTCGAGCTTTATAGACAGTAACATTACCATCAGCATCTGTTTTCTTCTTGAAAATCCATTTGTTCTCGACAGCCTTCCGGCCATCCGGTAAGTCCACCAAAGTCCATACTTGGTTTTCGTACATGGATCCAATCTCGGATTTCATGGCTTCTTGCCATTTATTGGAATCTGGGCTCATCATCGCTTCCTCATATGTCTCGGGGTTATCGGTGTTGTCCACCAACATGACATTCATAACGGAATCATACCAATCTGGAGTGGTACGAGTTCTCGTTGACCTCCGAGGCTCTGTAGTAACTTCAACCGAAGTTTCATGATCATCATCATTAGCTTCCTCTCTTATTGGTGCAGGCACCACAGGAACTTCTTCTGGTGCTGCGCTACTCGCAATTTCGAGAGAAGGTTCGACAACCTCGTCGAGTTCTACTTTCCTTCCAGTCACTTCTTTCGAGAGAAATTCCTTCTCTAGAAAGGATCCATTCTTAGCAACGAAGATTTTGCCTTCGGATCTATGATAGAAGGTATACCCAACAGTTTCCTTCGGGTATCCTATGAAGACGCATTTTTCCGCTTTGGGTTCAAGCTTGTCCGGCTGTAACTTCTTTACATAGGCTTCGCATCCCCAAACTTTAAGGAACGACAATTTAGGTTTCTTCCCAAACCATAATTCATACGGTGTCGTTTCAACGGATTTAGACGGTGCCCTATTTAAAGTGAATGCGGCTGTTTCTAATGCATAACCCCAAAATGATAGTGGCAAATCTGTAAGTGACATCATAGAACGAACCATATCTAAGAGAGTTCGATTACGACGTTCAGACACACCATTACGCTGTGGTGTTCCCGGCGGTGTCAACTGCGAAAGTATTCCACATTTCTTCAAATGCTCGCCAAACTCGTAACTTAGATATTCACCTCCACGATCAGATCGTAGAAATTTAATCTTCTTGTTACGTTGATTCTCTACCTCACTTTGAAACTCCTTAAACTTCTCGAAAGTTTCGGACTTATGTTTCATAAAATAGATATACCCATATCTACTCAAGTCATCCGTGAAGGTAAGAACATAACGATAACCACTGCGCGATGCTACACTCATTGGACCACACACATCGGTATGTATGATTTCCAATAAGTCTGTAGCTCGCTCCATCATACCAGAAAATGGAGTCTTAGTCATTTTACCCATCAGACATGCTTCGCATCTTTCAAGTGATTCAAAATCAAGTGATTCAAGAAGTCCATCGGAATGGAGTTTCTTCATACGCTTCACTCCAATGTGACCAAGACGACAGTGCCACATATAGGTCAAATTATCGCTTGATTTCAAACGTTTAGCCTCAATGTTATTAATATGTGTATTTCTACTATCGAGATTCAATATGAATAGACCATCTATCAAAGGTGCATGTGCATAAAACATATTACTCATATAAATCGAACAACCATTATTCTCGGATTTAAACAAGTAACCGTCTCGCAATAAACAAGATCCCGATATAATGTTCATGCTCAACGCAGGCACCAAATAACAATTATTTAAGTATAAAACTAATCCCGATGGTAGATGAAGAGGTAGTGTGCCGACCGCGATCACATCAACCTTTGATCCGTTTCCCACGCGCATCGTCACCTCGTTCTTCACTAGCTTCCGTTTATTCTGCAGCTCCTGTTTCGAGTTACAAATATGAGCAACCGAACCAGTATCAAATACCCAGGCACTACTACGAGTACTAGTGAGATACACATCAATAACATGTATATCAGATATACCTTTCTTCTTGATGTTGCCGTTCTTCAAATCCGCCAAGTACTTTGGGCAATTCCGCTTCCAGTGACCTTCTCCCTTGCAGTAAAAGCACTCAGTATCAGGCTTGGGTCCAGCCTTGGTCCTCTTCGTCGGCGTGGTAACTTTCTTACCACCCTTCTTGAAGTGTCCCTTCTGCTTAGACTTGCCTTTCTTGAATTTGGTGGTCTTATTGACCATCAACACTTGGTGCTCTTTCTTGATCTCCACTTCTGCAGATTTTAACATAGCAAATAGTTCTGGCAACTCTTTGTTCATGTTCTGCATGTTGTAGTTCATCACAAAGTTCTTGTAACTTGGTGGTAGTGATTGGAGGATGCGGTAAACTCCCAAAGTATTAGGAATCACTATACCCAAACTTTGAAGTTTATTTGCGTGCCCAGACATTTTAAGCACATGCTCACTGACGGAGCTACCCTCTTCCATCTTGCAGTTAAAGAACTTTTCAGAAGCTTCATAACTTTCAATTGCCGCATGAGTCTCAAAGATTAATTTGAGATCCTCGACAATATCATATGGATCTGACTCTTCAAACCTTTTCTGAAGCTCCGATTCTAAACCATACAAGATAGCACACTGAACTATGGAGTACTGATTCTTCCGAGCGAGGTAAACATTCTTTACTTCATCGGTAGCATCAGCTGCAGGTGGGTCACCTAGCGGTGCATCCAGCACATAGGTCAAATTACCAGCTGTGAGGACAATCCTCAAATTGCGGAACCAATCCGCGAAGTTGCTTCCATTGTTTTTCAACTTTTCTTTCTCTAGGAACGCATTAAAATTGATGGTAGGGGCTGCCATTGATCTACAACATATTTGCAATAGTTTAGACTAAGTTTATGACAAATTGAGTTCAAATTAATTAATGAAATTAAACTAGGTGAACTCCCACTCAAAACAACATCCCTCACATTGTTTTAGTGATCACACGAACCAAATCCACTACATCAACACCGATCATCACGAGAGCTGATATAGTTTTAATGGCGAACAATCATCATGTTCATCATATCTACTATATGATTCATGCTTTGCCTTTCGGCGATCCGTGTTCCTGAGGCCATGTCTGTACATGCTAGGCTCGTCAAGATCAAACCTTAGCTTCCGCATAAGCAAATCTGGCTTGCTTACGTTGTAGTCACCCGCGGAATCAAAGACACCCGATCATCACGTGGTGCTTCGAAGCAGCAAGCTTTGGCAACGGTGCATACTAAGGGTGAACACTTTTAGAACTTGAAATTTATGTGCATGAGGGATCATCTTATAATGCTACCGTCGTCTACTAAGCAATACAAGATGCATAAAGGATTAACATCACATGCAATTCATAATATGTGATATGATATGGCCTTTCTTCTTTGTGCTTCCGATCTCCATCTTCAAGCACGAACATGATCTCCATCATCACCGGCATAGCATCAAGGTCAATGACGCTTCTTCATGGTTGTCGTCCGCCAACTTCAACTATTACAACTATTTTGAATAGACACGCAGGCCTTAACAGAAATTAAAGACAACCATATGGCTCCTGCCGGTTGCCAACTTACAATAAGGATCATTGCATACATCAAATATAATCACAATCATGGCCATATCACATCACTGCACACCCCTGCAAAACAAAGTTAGACGCTTCTACTTTCTTTGCATATTTTACGTGGTTTGGGGCTTTCCATAAGTGTCGTTCTAACTTACGAACAAGAACCACAACATTGATACTAGCATTGTTGATCACCCGTTGTAAATTGGATCTTTACTATGCTAGGAGAAACAGGCACCCGCAAAGCCACTTATGCAAAACGAGTTGCATGTCAAGCGTGGAGCAAGTCTCATGAACGATGTCATGTAAGGTTAGCCCGGGCCGCTTCATCCCAACATACCGCAAGATGCAAAGTACACAAAAAGCAATCTACAATAAAAGCATCAACGCCCACAATGACCATTGTGTTCTACTCGTGCAACAGATCTACATATAGACACGGCTCTGATACCACTGTAGGGGTTCGTAGCATGGAAAACAAAAATTTTCTATCGCATACAAACAAACAAGCCAAGATCTATCTACTAGATTGTAGCAACGAGTCGATGGAATAACTCACCCTCGAAGATTCCAAAGTGTTTAACGAGAGCAGATTCTCGTGGGTGATGTAGTCGTACTCTTTCCGATCTCAAGATCGCGTAGACGATCCTTCCGGCGCCGCGTTCCCGCAGCGCTCCCGCAGTCGGTCACACGTTCGGTACTCGACGAAGACCTTCCTCTCCCTTGTTCCAGCAGGCAGCGGAGGTTGTAGCACTCTCCTCGCGATTCCGGCAGCACAACGGCGTGGTACCGGAGGTAGAGGGGAGATCCCGCAGGGCTTCGCCTTAAGCCGGTGCGAGTATGGTGGAGCTTATGAGAGAGGCTATTAGTGGTCTAGTAATTAGACACACCAATTAGAGGGCTCTAAACCAATTAGAAGGCTCTAAACCGAAACAGCTCTAAACCGGGGTCTAGGTCTAGTTTCTAGTTTAGAGGATAGGAACTTGTGTGTACTAGGAGGGGAGCCCTGCCCCTCCCTTTATAGGTGGGAGGGCTGGCGCGCTAGGGGAGGGAGGGAGTCCCTCCCCAACTCGGCCTAGGGCTGGCCGCCGGCTTGGGGACTCCTTCCCCAAGTCGGTCTCCTCTTCTCCTCCTCTTCCCACTTTCCAAAACTGGCAGTTTGACTTTCAAACTAGCCGTTTGACTTTTCCAATTTAGGAATTAAATAAACCCTTTATTTTGGACAGCGAGAACACCTAGTACATGATGCAATCATTCCATCTTGCAATGACACATTCATGTACCCCTTCCCCCCCGGAGTGCCGGACATTCCGGGACCTTCTAGAATGTTCCCGATGAAAACACCGGAACCATTCCCCAACTCCGAAATGGGACTTTCCTTATATGAATCTTATTCTCCGGACCATTCCGGATCACCTCGTGATATCCCGGATCCCATCCGAGACTCCGAACAACATTCGGTCTCTTTCTCATAATACCATAACTACTCAAACAACGTCGAATCCTTAAGTGTGTCTCCCTACGGTTCGTGAATTATGCGGACATGATCGAGACACTTCTCCGAACAATAACCAATAGAGGAATCTGGAAATTCATATGGCTCCCACATATTTCTACGATTACTTTGCGATCGAATGAACCACTTACATACGATACCAATTTCCCTTTGTCTCACGATATGTTACTTATCCGAGGTCATGATCGTCGGTATCTCTGCATACCTAGTTCAACCTCGTTACTGATAAGTACTCTTTTCTCGTTCCCGTGATATGTGATCCCTTGTGACCAAGTCACATGCTTGCAAGCTAATTGGATGACATTTCACCGAGAGGGCCCAGAGAATATCTATCCGTCATGTGGATGGACAAATCCCACTCTTGATCCATGTGTTTCAACCAATACTTTCCGAACACCCAATGCCACTTTTATAGCCACCCTGTTACGGTGTGGTGTTTGATGACATCAAAGCATCCATCCAGTAAAGGCAATATGCATGATCTCATGGTCGAAGGAATTAGGTTACTATGTATCAGAAAGCATATAGCAATTGAACTATTGAAATGACTTGATCTTTATGCTACGCTTGTCTATAGGAGTATGTCCACCATATCATTCTCCTAACGATATGATCTTGTTGTTGATAACATCTCAATGTTCATGACAAAGAAACCACATCATCAATCAACCAACAAGCTAGTGAAGTATAGAGGCCATACTAGGGACTTCAAATTAAGTTTACAAATCACACAAGTATTAATGGTTTCCTTGTTAATACTATTATAGCATGAATGTAAACATTTATCATAAACACAAAGATATATAATAATAACTACATTTATTATTACCTCTAGGGCATATCTCCAACAAGAAGACCAACACACCAAGGACCTCCCAAGGAATTGGCAAGCCCCGGAGGTTGATTTTCTATCATCCTTATCACCAGCCCAATCCGAATCCGTGTATCCACAAAGAAAGAAAGTTGAGCCCCTGGGATACCAAATACCATAGTTTGGGGTTGAAGAATGTTCCTCCTCTTACTTGCTTGATCTCAAAACCAAGAAATACTCTCAATTCCCCCATCATAGACATTCGGAACCTATTAGTCATAAGCTTTGAGAATTCATCATTAAAAGATTTGTTAGATGAGCCAAAGATAGTATCATCAACATATATTTGGCATACAAAAAGCTCCCCATTGACCTTCTTAGTAAAAAGAGTGGGATCAATTTTCCCAACCTCAAACCCACGATCTAACAACAACTCTCTAAGGTGCTCATACCACGTGCGTGGAGCTTGTTTGAGCCCATAGAGCGCCTTATCAAGTTTATAGACGTCGTTTGGAAAGTTGGGATCCTCAAACCCCGGGGATTGCTTTACATATACCAACTCATGCAATGGACCATTAAGAAATGCACTTTCTACATCCATTTGTTGTAATTTAAAGTTATGATGTGCCACATAAGCAAGAAGGATACGGATGGACTCAAGGCGAGCCACGGGTGCATATGTCTCTCCATAATCAATGCCTTCGATTTGAGAGAACCCTTGTGTAACCAATCTTGCCTTGTTCCTCACAAAAATTCTATGCTCATCTTGCTTGTTCTTGAGTATCCACTTGGCGCCTATAACATTGCGACATTCTTTTGGCTTTTCAACTAACTTCCATACTTTGTTTCTCTCAAAGTTGTTGAGCTCTTTGTGCATTGCTTCCAACCAATCCGAACCTTCAAGATCTTCCCATACTTTCTTTGGTTCCACCATGGAAATGTGTTCTTGGTGTTTGATACGTCGTAAACGTATCTATAATTTTGATGCTCCATGCTTGTTTTGTATCAACTACCTTATGTTTTGTCTACACTTTGAGGTATTTTTATATATTTTCTAGAACTAACCTATTAACAAGATGCCGTAGTGCCAGTTGCCTGTTTTCTGTTGTTTTTCGTTTCAGAAAAGCTAGAAAAGACATATTCTAAGAATTGGACGAAACAAAGCCTGAAGTTCCTATTTTTTCCAATACGACACGGAGTCCAAAGGGGAGGCGGAGGGGAGCCAGGAGGGAGGCACACCCTAGGGTGGCGCGGGTCCCCCTGGCCATGCCACCAGGTGGTGTGGCCACCCTCGCCCACCTCTGGCATCGCCTCTTCGCCTATATATTCCCCTCGGGACGAAAACCCTAAGTACCCGATCAGAATTCCACGAAAAGTTCCACAACACTGCCACCACCGAAGAGGAGATTCAGGGGATAGAAGTCTCTGTTCCGGCACCCTGCCAGGACAGGGAAGTGCCCTCGGATCCATCTCCATTGACTCCACCGCCATCTCCATCGCCGTTGCTGCCTCCCATGATGAGGAGGAAGTAGTTCTCTCTTGAGGCTAAGGGCTCTACAAGTAGCTATGTGTTCATCTCTCTCTCTATGCGTGATCTTATTGAGATCATGAGCTTTGTAATCTAGGATCTATTCTGCTACTCAAGTGCTTTAATTAATATCTGCTTATCCCCACGTGTGTGAAGTTGACAGTGTGCACACCATGTGGCACTTAGGCTAAGGTTACAGAAATACTTATCATGAGTATAATTTGAGTTTGATGTCTCTATGAGATTGTGGTATTTGTTGGAGCCATCTAGCACTCAAGGTGACAGTGAGGGGTTATCTAGATGGGGAATGCAAACTTTAAGGTGTGTTGTTATAGCCCTACATCGTCCAACCGGAGAGTAGTTCAGGGTAGAATAATGAAGAGAAGATATTTATATGACAGTGTCCACTAGTGAAAGTATGATCCCTAGGCCTTGTTTCTTAGCATTGAAACACCGTTTACAATCAGTTTTGTTACATGTTTGCTTGTTGCCACTATTATTTCAGATTACAATTACCACTTATAATCATCCATATTACTTGTATTTCACTATCTCTTCGCCGAACTAGTGCACCTATACACCTGACAAGTGTATTGGGTGTGTTGAGGACACAAGTGACTTCTTGTATCTTGATTGCAGGATTACTTGAGAGGGATACCTTTGACCACTTCCTCCCAGAGTTCGATAAACCTTGGGTGATCCACTTAAGGGAAACTTGCTATTGTTCTACAAACCTCTACACTTAGAGGTCCAACACTGTCTACAAGAATAGAAACGTGCATAGACATCAAGCTATTTTCTAGCGCTGTTGCCAGGGAGGTAAGGTAAAAGGTACTCACATACTCTGGATACTAGGCTATCTTTTAGTACTGTTGCTAGTGTGTGAGTTCTCAAAGTTATTTCCTTTAGATTCTGCAATTATATCTTTTTTTTATTTTTTTTTATTTTCACTAGTTAGGCTTCATGGAAAACAACAACAAAAATAGAGAGCTTTATAGTATTTATCTTGAGTTAGGACATGACTAGGGATGTAAACGGATCGGATCGGGTCGAATATTGCTATTACCATATCCTTTACCATATTTTTTTGGCGGATTCGAATCAGAGCGGATAATAGCCGGATGCGGTTTCGAATGCGGATTATATCGGATTGCAGATATTGAGCGGATTCGGAGCGGGCTCGGATCAGAAGAGGAGAATCGAACAAATACACGTAAAAAAATAAAATTTTATTTAATTTATGCAAAAGAAATGACAAGAAAGTGTGCAACACTAGATAATGGTAGTATATAAGTGCAAGATTGGTAATAGTATAATATAACATGCATATGTAGCATGCAAAGCTAGCCAATACATTAACTAGATTGTCTAGATATTGGAGTTGTGTTTAATTTATCGGATTATCCTATTTGAGTACCTCGGATAATCCGCATAAAATGTCGGATTATCCTTATACGCCGGATATCATCAATACCATATCCACTACCATATCCGTCAGATATCCGCTCGACAAATATCCGCATCCGTATCCATATCCATCGAATATCTAAAAATGCATACCATATCCTCAAAAATAGAGGTGGATGCGGATTCGGAGCGGAAATTATCTGTACCATTTACATCCTTAGACATGACGTGTTTAAAGACAAAATTAAAAAACCTATGGAAGTTTATTTGCATGCTAATAGCAATTTTATTAGTATGAATTCTTTGAACACCATTATTGCTAATGCTATGGAAAAGTCTAAGCTTGGGGAAGCTGGTTTTGATGAGCATGATATTTTTAGTCCCCCAAGCACGGAGGAGAAAATTTACTTTGATGATACTATGCCTCCAGTATATGATGATTACAATGATGAATATGATATTTTAAGTCCACCTACTATTGAGGAGAAAATTAATTATGATTACAATATGCCTCGTATATTTGAGAATTATGGTGATGAGAATAATAATGATAGCTATTTTTTTTATTTTGCTCCCACTACGATTAATAAGAATGACTATGCTTATAAGGAGAGTAATAATTGTTTTATGCATGTGGCTCATGATAAGAATATTTTATGTGATATTTATATTGTTAATTTTATTCATGATGCTACTGAAAGTTATTATGAGAGAGGGAAACATGGTTTTATGTATCTCAACAATATTAAGTTTCCCCTCTTTATGTTGAAATTTTTGAAGTTGCACTTGTTTTGCTTTCCTATGCTTGTTGCTTTGTGCTTTCATGACTTGTTTCTTTACAAGATTATTTTTCATAGGAAGTGGGTTAGACTTAAATTTGTTCCATATTTGTTTCTTGATGCTCTCTTTTTGCTTCAATTTATATTTCTTATGTGAGCATCATCGAACTATCATGCCTATCTTAATGTCTATAAAGAAAGAGCTTTTTGGGAGACAACCCAATATATTTTCGCTTTCAGTTTATTTTGGTATTTTTGAGTCCTGGAAGTTATTGCTTCTGTAATAAACTCTCCTTATCCTTTTTGTTTGCTTTTTTTGTCAAGATCAACCTCTAATGAAAGTGAAGTAAGATTTGGGGAAGTTCTGTCCTCAAACAGATTTCTGTGCATCACTGTAAAAAGTCGTGAAAAATCTCAGTACGTCGAATTGATCTGTAATTGTTTGTGATTATTCCCCAGGTTATTATGTAACTTTCGTTAGTTTAGCACTTTTCGATTTGAGCAACAGAAGGTCTTCGAAAAAAATTGGGTTTTACCTTTTGGTCTGTTTTGACAGATTTCTGCCATTATTTGCATTTGCCCCTTAATCTCTTTCTCTTTGAGTTCTCTTTGATCACTTGAGCTTTTAGAAGAAATTGCTACAGTAGCTTGTGTTTTAATGGAAGTTTTACTTGTATTGAAACTAAATCCAAAGACTTATTATCTTGAATACACTAATGTTGCTAATGAAGATTGTGTGAAGTTGTGTATGAAGGAAATTTTAAAGTGTAGGGAAGGACAATGTGATGAGATGAAGTATGACAAAAAGCTCAAGCTTCGGGATGCCACCCGTGTCACCTCAAGAAATATTCAAGAAGTACAAGCGTCAAAGCTTGGGGATGCCCAAGGCATCCCCTTCTTTATCAATAAAAATCTGAGGTTTTCTCCTAAAACACTTCATTTTTATTGTTTCATGCACAATTGTGTCTTTCTTGGAGCGTGTTTGTTTTTGTTTTTAGTTTTATTTTGTTTGGTTTGCTTAAATAAGTTGGTTGGATCCCAACACACTTCTTTTGGAGAGAGACACACCCCGTTATTCATTGCCTAGAACACTCTAGTTTTTGCTCTTATTGTTTCGTGAGTGTTCTGCTTTGCTAGCACTGCGTTTAGCTTGAGTTTTTGATTGGTGTTGGAAAAGAGTAGGAAAGTTCATGCTTATAAGTGGTGCAAAAGGAGTCTTGTTCTGACTGTGGCCTAGACTTTATCATGTCATGTTTGATATTTCTTTGACTTTATGCTTATTGTTTATTGTTGTAGCATGACTTGTTTCAATCAATTGAGATTGCTTAATGTGCCTTGAAAGAATCATGAGTTGTTTTAGCATACAAAAGCATAATATTGTGGTATTCTCCTTTGATGCTTTATTTGGATTGACTTGGCACATGCTTACACCATGTTAAGACTATAAACCAGTCACCATAGCCTCTATGATCATTTAGTTTTTGACTTGCAATATCACTTTATGCTTTAATTAATAATGTTTTGTCTCTTTGCATGATTATGGCCATTATTGCTCTCTTAGTTGGTCGCTCCCAGTCTTTTGCTAGCCTCCACTTGTACCAAGTATGAGTTCCACTCATGCATCCAACCTCCAAGAAAACCAAGTTATTCCAAAGAGTCCACTATAAATTCCTATGCATGGTGTGTTGCACCATTCCAAGTATATTCATGTTTTTATGTACCTTCCAAATTAAACTTGTTATGTGAAAATTAGTGATTAAAGCTCTCACAAACTTGATGGCACACTTTACTTTCTTGCACTTAATAAACTTGAACCATTGTGTCCATCTATGCTACTTATAAGCTTGCACTTTATAAGTTGTGAATTAGCAGAACCATGATGTCATGGGGAATGCTTTCAACATTGCACTTATTATTCAGTTGATATCATGTTCTTTTGTTTATGGATCCCGGTGGTGTGAAATAAAAGGGGAGCTTGTAAGCTCATGGATTTTGTATGTGTGTTAGAGAAATGCCTGGGCGGCTAGCCTAAGCCATGCCTAATCATGGTGGAAACTTGCAGCATAACCAAAGTGAGCAATCTGTGAAGCATCCTCAATAAAAACCTATGCAAAATAGCAAATAAAAAGATCGCCGATATGCTTATTGTCTGTTGTCTTGTCATTTTGATATGGGATAGCTCATGTATCATGGGGCAAGGGGTACCCCGTTGGCGGTTCTCTATGATACACATGTACTTACAATGACAAGAACTTACTCGTGACTAAAGTTGAGTAGCATGAGGTTCGGTACTCGTAAGCAAGGGGCATGAGATTTTCAACTTATAACTTCTCAAGCATATCCTCATATTTGTTCACTTTAACCTTAATCACCTAAAGATGCTTATGATAGGGGCAATGAGAGCTGAAAGATAATAAATACCATAATTTTTGGAAGCTCTTTATGAAACTTGAATCCCTGCTTCCTTCGATGAAGGGCCTTTCTTTTTTACTTTTATGTTGAGTCTCCATCTTCTATCTTTATGCACCTATTAAGAGAGCATAGTGGCCATTCTTATTTTAATGTGCATTGTCCCAAAACTTGTTGATTGGTTCATAACTTTGATATTGCTCATTCTTAAATTATTTGTATCAGTCACCCTTATGAACTTTGAAGGTGTTCTATGCATTTATGTTTTGCCATACCATGAGGGACAAGCTGAATACCATTATTATTATGTTTTCTATATGTGAAACAAACAAACGTCTTTCAAAGCATTGTTATTCATGAATCTTTTGTTTGTACCTTTTCATGTTACAACATAGTTGCTATGTATTATTGTTAGAACTCTATCGTTCATGCTATGTTTAGAGTACTTTGATCCCAGCTATCAATGTTTTACAAATACCTTTATCAAGATTGTGATGTTGCATGTCACCTCAAAAATTATTCTTTTTATCACTTACCTACTCGAGGACGAGCATGAGTTAAGCTTGGGGATGTTGATACGTCGTAAACGTATCTATAATTTTTGATGCTCCATGCTTGTTTTGTATCAACTATCTTATGTTTTGTCTACACTTTGAGGTATTTTATACATTTTCTGGAACTAACCTATTAACAAGATGCCGCAGTGTCAGTTGCTTGTTTCCTGCTGTTTTTGGTTTCAGAAAAGCTAGAAAAGATATATTGTCAGAATTGGACGAAACAAAGCCTGAAGTTCCTATTTTCCCCGATACAATACGGAGTCCAAAGGGGAGACGGGGGGGGGGAGCCAGGAGGCAGGTGAAAGAACATTTCATGGTTCCCTGTGTTTTGAGTGTTACATAACAATACCGTGGAAGTTTTCTTATGTGTTCTAAGTGTGCAGAGATTGATATTGTGTTTGGGGGGCCGGATTATCCGCCCCCATCAAGGGCCGCATAATCCGGCCTAACTCATTTGGCAAAGGAAGGCAAGGCGCGATGCTCTGACTAGGTTCAGATTTCTCCCGGAAAATCCGAATAGGGGTGGATTTTCTTCCCCTGACCGGATAATCTGGCCCTCGCCTTGAACTGGATAATCCGGCCCCCAGAAGATGATCAAAGGCAGGCAAGGCGCAACGCTCTGACTGGGTTCGGATTTTCTCCCGGAAAATCCGAACATGGGCGGATTTTCTTCTCCTGACAGGATAATCCGACCCTCGCCTTGGGCCGGATAATCTAGCCTTAGGAGACGATCAAGGGCAGGCTCGGCGTGTCGCTCTGTCTGGGGGCAGTTTTTGTGCCGGGTAATCCGAGTCTGGGGCGGAGTTTTCCCCAGGCCGGATAATCTAGCCCCCAAAGGCTCCAACGGCTCAGTTGGGGCAGGGGTATAAAAGCCCCTTCATCCCTTCCATTCAGATCTCTTGATTCATTCGAAAAAGATAAGACTTGTTGCAAGTGCTCTCTCTCTAGATCTCCTACTTCAACCACCCGAAGGCTTCGATCTTTGGTGGAATTGAAGGAAGAGACAACCTACATCGTCATCACGAATCAAGCGCATCAACTCCTCTCCGTTCACTTGGAGAAATCCCGATCTAGTATTCTCGTTAATATCTAGATCTTGTGTTTTGTTATTGATAACTTGTTCTTGTGGCAGCTTGTTGTCATTACAGGAGCCTCCAATTTGGTTGTGGAGTTGTGCCCCGCTAGTTGTGTAAAGGCACCGGTTCCCGCCTCGAAGGGTTCCTATAGTAGAAAGGTGGATCAAGCCTTTGGTGGCGGGATCCATCGGAGAACAGGGTGAGGCCTATTGTGGCGTGGTGGTCTTCGTACCGCCCACCCCTCCAACACAGATGTACTTCCCTTAACAAGGAAGGAACTGCGGTAAAACAAATCCTGTGTCTCCGCGTGCTCCACTATGGTTTACTCGTTCCTCTATCGCACTCGCCTTTACTCGCTAGTAGTTAGGTTTGCATATAGGGAAATTTTTCATAATAGCTTATCTAGATAATTTACCTTTTGTGTCAAGCCTAAAATTGAAAAGGCATTAAAATTTGAAGTAGCACATATTCACCCCCCTCTAGGTGCCCATACGATCCATTTCAGTAGCCACACCCTAGGGTGGCGCGGGTCCCCTTGGCTGCGCCACCAGGTGGTGTGGCCACCCTGGCCCACCTCTGGCATAGCCTCTTCGCCTATATATTCCCCCCTGGTCGAAAACCCTAAGTACCCGATCAGAATTCCACGAAAAGTTCCGTAGCACCGCCGCCACCGAAGAGGAGATTCGAGGGACAGAAGTCTCTATTCCCGCACCATGTCGGGATGGGGAAGTGACCCCAGATTCATCTCCATCGACTCCACTGCCATCTCCATCGATGTTGCTGCCTCCCATGATGAGGAGGGGGTAGTTATCTCTCGAGGCTAAGGACTCTACAAGTAGCTATGTGTTCATCTCTCTCTTTATGCGTGATCTTATTGAGATCATGAGCTTTGTAATCTAGGATCTATTCTGCTACTCAAGTGCTTTAATTAATCTCTGCTTATTCCCACGTGTGTGAAGTTGACAGTGTGCACACCATGTGGCACTTAGGCTAAGGTTAGAGAAATACTTATCATGAGTATAATTTGAGTTGGATGTCTCTATGAGATTGTGGTGTTTGTTGGAACCATCTAGCGCTCAAGGTGACAATGAGGGGTTATCTAGATGGGGAATGCGAACTTTAAGGTGTGTTGTTATAGCCCTACATCGTCCAACCAGAGAGTAGTTCAGGGTAGAATAATGAAGAGAAGATATTTATATGAGAGTGTCCACTAGTGAATGTATGATCCCTAAGCCTTGTTTCTAAGCACTGAAACACCATTTACAATCAGTTATGTTACATGTTTGCTTGCTACCACTATTATTTCAGATTGCAATTACCACTTATAATCATCCATATTACTTGTATTTCACTATCTCTTCGCCAAACTAGTGCACCTATACACCTGACAAGTGTATTGGGTGTGTTGGGGACACAAGAGACTTCTTGTATCTTGATTGCAGGGTTGCTTAAGAGGGATACCTTTGACCACTTCCTCCCTGAGTTCGATAAACCTTGGGTGATCCACTTAAGGGAAACTTGCTGCTGTTCTACAAACCTCTACACTTGCAGGCCCAACACTGTCTACAAGAATAGAAGCGTGTGTAGACATTAGTGTTCACCAAAACTCTTCAATTGAGCTCTAGTGGATATCCCTCTTCTTAGATCCCCTACCACATTCTCTAGAGTGTGGTCTCTTAATTCCAACATTCTATCCATTCTAGCTTGGCGACGAGTTTCGATCTCCTTGTTGTTTCTTGTGGGGATCTCTTCATCATTTTGGTCCCCGTCTTGACCATTAACTTGACCTTGATCATCATCAGAATGATTCTCCTCTTCAAGAGGCAAAGATTGACCTTAGTCTTGATCAGGCACACTTCTAGACAGGCGTTGAGCTGATCTTATGGTAGATTGTACTGATCTTCCTTGTGTAATAGACTTAGCAGCGCTGGACATTCTGGCAAATGGAGACTCGAGCTCCTCCTGGCTAGAGGTTCCTCCCTGATCAACCTGTTGAGGCTCTATAGCTTGTCTTTGGCTAGGGTCATTATCCTCCCTGATAGGAGCTTGTTGATGTAGTGAAGATGAGGGCTCCACTTGACTAGAGCATAGTTCTTCTCGATCCGCCATAAGGGGTTCCTCAACGGGGCGGATGAATCCCGCACCCATTCTTCCTATGGCATCCCGAGGCATTTCATCATCCACATCACAAACATCAACACGCCCCCCTTGGGGACCATCATATTCTTCAAACACCACACTACAAGATTCTATGATAGTTCTAGAGAGCTTGTCATAGATTCTATAAGTGTGGGATTCGAGACCATAACCAACAAAAATACCTTCTAATGCTTTGGAATCAAATTTGGACAAACGAATACCCTTTATGCGATAGAAACACTTACAACCGAACACCCGGAAGTATGAAATGTTAGGCTTGTTACTGGTAAGAATTTCATACGGAGTCTTGATCAATTCTTTGCGGAGGTAGAGACGATTTGATGCATGACATGCGGTGGAGATTGCTTTGGCCCAAAAATTGTATGGAGATTTGAACTCCGCCAACATGGTCCTTGCCATATCAATAAGAGTCTGGTTCTTCCTCTCATCTACACCATTTTGTTGAGGGGTATATGCAGCGGAATATTGGTGTTTTATCCCCTCATCACTAAGAAATCTATTTAAGGTGTAGTTCTTGAACTCGGTGCCATTGTCACTCCTTATTGTTAACACAGGGACATTGTGTTGACGTTGAGCCATGTTGATGAAGTCAATGAAGTTTTCTTGGGTCTCACTTTTTAGCTTGAAGAAATATACCCATGTGTATCTTGAGTAGTCATCAACAATCACCAAACAATATTTCTTCCCACCAAGACTTGCATGAGATGGAGGACCAAAGAGATCCACATGAAGGAGCTCCAAGATCCTCTTGGACTTGATGTAGTTCTTCGGCTTGTGGGGAGAATCATGCATCTTTCCTTCAACACAAGCCCTGCATACACGATATTTGGCAAAACAAACATTTTCTTTTAGTCCAGCAATATGACCATCCTTGTGGAGACTTTGCAAAGTTCTCATGTAGACATGGGCTAGACGGCGATGCCATAACCAACCCACATTGGCCTTTCTGAATAAGGACATCGCATTTGTAGTGGTTTTCCCTGAAAAGTCCACCACATACAAGTCATTTTCGACGTACCCAACGAAAGCGACCTTTAGAGACTTGCTCCACATGAGGATCACAATATCATTATCAATAAAGATGGCAAAGCCCATATTTCCAAGAGAACGGACTGAAAGTAAATTATAGCCAAGAGTCTCAACAAGCATGACGTCCACGAGAGTAATATCGTGGGCAACCACAACCTTGCCGAAACCCATTACCTTGGACTTTGACTTGTCAGCATATGTCACGGATATTTGATCAACATTTGGTCTCAACTCCTTGACACTAGATGCGCTACTAGTCATATGACTTGTGCATCCACTATCAAGCACCCATTTTGATCCTCCGGAAGCATAGGTCTACAAAAGATCAAGCTAGTTTTTAGGTACCCATTTTTTAATGGGTCCTCTTTTGTTAGCAACAAGGGTCTTGGGAACCCAAATATACCAAGCAATATAACCATCAAATGGGCCAACATATTGTGCATACACATCACCATAATAATCACACATTAAATCATAGTGAGGGTTAGCACTTCCCGCAAAGTCATCATGAGACATAGTTTTGCCACTTGTGGTCTTACTACCCACAATAGCCTTGTATTTTTCTTGTGTTGGCTTGGCCTTCTTCTTTTTGTTGTTCTTCTTCTTGGTTTTGGAGACAAAGCCAATGCCCCTTTCTCACCATTTGGCCTCTGCTTACTCAAGAGGTCATCAATTGACTTGTTTCCTTTTGGAAAGGTGGCCTTAGCAAGCTCCCCCTTCAACCTAGCATTTTCTTCAAGTATATTTGTACAACTAGAAGGAATGAAAGTAGTAGGTGAAGAAATATTGGTCAATTGAGTTTGAAGCTTTTCACGAGACTTTGTGAGTAACAAGAGTTCACTCTCCAGGGCCTTGTGAGCCTTGTCAAGCATCCTAAAGTCCTTGGCAAGTTTTTCATGAAAAACACCAAACTCAATCTTGTCCTTTTTAGCCTTTTTATATTTAGCAATAGCATGGTCATGTTCCTTGATGAGTTTATTAATAATTAGGTCATTTTCTTCATCAAGCCCTTCAAGTTTAGTTTCAAAAGACATCCTAGTCTCTTGTTCTTCTTCTAGAGCATTATTTAGAGCTTCTACCTCAATCATGTGCTCTCTTCCTAATTTACATCTCTCATAAAGAAGCTCTTGTGTGTGAAAGTTGATTTAAGAGGTCCACAAAATGTTTCTTGTGCTACCCTTGCAAGTTAGTCATAAACACATCAAAAGCAACTAATTCCTTTTTGACCTCAAGAGATATCTCATCATCAAATTCATTATCAACTAAGGAGGTGGGGTGTGACGATGATAATACCTCCGTTCCTCTTGCCATAAGGCAAGTGATGTTCTTGTTGGATATATTCTCATTTGGAGAGTCAAAGAGTGAGAAGGTAGGTTTATAAGTAGTGGCAAGACCAGCCACACCACTTGATGTTTCCTCATCATCATCAGCGGAGGAGAATTCTTCATGTGTTATCAAGACAATTTCACCCGGCTTCTTGTTGGTGGGATTATTCTTGATGAAGGGTTTCTTGAAAGGAGCTTTGGAGGTTTTCTTCAACACAAGTTTACCCCATTATCTTCTCTTTTCTCATAGGGACAACCGGCAACAAAGTGATACGGTCACCACAATTGAAGCAAGTTCTCAATTTAGATCCATTGTTTCTTCTCCCATTGGGGTTGCTTCTTCGTTGCATCTCCATCTTAGCCTTGGCGGGGTCTTTCCAAAAGTTTCTTGCATAGAAGGCCATGTATTCACCATGAGCAACCTTGGCATCTTTGGGGTGGCTCATTGAAAGTACATCATCACTCCCTTGTTAATCATACTCCACAACCTTGGCCTTCAAGGCAAGATTGACACCACTACTCATTCCAATAGCACGAGCATGGGCGTCTTTGGCATTCTTATCAGCAACCTTGAAGGCAGCCATCTCTTGCATAACTTCATTGGAGGTCATGAGATGGTAGTTGTGTCTTCCTTGGATACTTTTCAAGTTAGTGGGCTCGAAGGGCATGAGTGCACTCACATACTTCCTCTTGATCCAAGTATCATCAATGTGAGAGGCACCAACATTCCTGAAGGCGATGGCTGTGAATTTGAGTCTTCGATACATGTCTTCATGATCCTCACCATCCTTCATAAAGAAACTATCAGCCTCATTGCTTAAGGCATCATACCTATTTCTTCTCATGCTCTCATTGCCAATAAACAAGTCAATAAGAGCATCCCAAGATTCCTTGGTGGTATTGTAGTGCTCAATGTGGGGAAAATCCTTTGTCCCCACTCCAAGTTGGATCATGTGCAAGGTTGTCACATTGAGTTGGCTATTGACCACTTCTCTTCTAGTCAAGTTGGTTGGATCCTCAATTTTGAGTCCTTCTTCAATAATGTTCCACAAGTCAATGCAAGAGCTGCACACATGAGATTTCATTAAAACTTGTCATTGAGCAAAAGTATGTGCAGCTAACTTAGGTGGGTCACCTCTATTATTTATATGGGGATGAGGGATTGGAGGGTCGGGAGAGTACCATCCGGGAACCACATGGTGCTCTTCCTTCCCGTCACCCTTTTTGGTGGTGGAGTGAGTGGAATTATGTTCACCCCCCACCACTTCACCTATTGGCTTAGCCGGAGCATTTGCCTTAGGGTTAGGTGGTGATTCCTCTTGAGAGAGAGGTGATACATTGCAAATGTACCTATAATTTTTGATTTTCCATGCTTGGTTTTATCTACTTTCTTATGTTTTGTCCATACTTTGGAGTACTTTTCATATGATTTATTGGACTAACCTATTAACAAGAGCCACAGTGCCAGTTGCCCGTTTTCTGCTATTTTTGGTTCTAGAAAGTCAGAAAATGAATATTCTCAGAATTGGACGGGACAAAAGCCAATATGCCTAATTTTCCTGGAGACTCACGGAGCCAGAATACGAGACGGAGAGGGGCCACAGGGTGGCCACACCACCCCTAGGCGCGGGTCCCCCTTGGCCGCGCCAGGGCATGGTGTGGGCCCCCTGGACGTCCATCGACCTTGCCTCTTTCGCCTATATATCTCCCCCGAGGCAAAAACCCTAGATCGTCAATCAGAAATCCACGAAAAGTTCCGCAGCACCGCTGCCACCGAAGGGGAGATTCGTGGGACAGAAAGTTTCTGTTCCGGCACCCTGCCGGGACGGGGAAGTGCCCCAGGAGCCATCTCCATCGATCTCCACCACCATCTCCATCACCTTTGCTGATTCCCATGATGATGAGGGAGTAGTTCTTTCTCGAGGCTAAGGGTTCTACCGGTAGCTATGTGTTCATCTCTCTCTATGCATGATCATATTGTGATCATGAGCTTTGTAATCAAGTAGATCTACCTTGCTACTCAAGTGCTTTAATAGATCTCTTCTCTCCCCATGTGTGTGAAAGTGACAGCGTGCACACCATGGTGGCACTTAGGCTAGAGATTACAAATACTTATTATGAGTTATATTTGGAGTTGGATGTCTTTATGAAATTGTGGTGTTTTTTGGAACCATCTAGTTCTCAAGGTGACATTGTGGGGTTTTCTAGATGGGAAAGGCTTACTTTGAGGTGTGCTGTTATAGCCCTACCATGGATTAGAGTGTCCAACCGAAGAGTAGTTCAGTGAAGTATCATGAAGATAATATATTTATATAAGAGAGTGTTCACTAGTGAAAGTATGATCCCTAGGCCTTGTTTCTAAGCATTGATACACCGTTTGCAACTAGATCTGTTACATGTTTGCTTGCTTCCATCTTTATTTCAGTTTTACTTTAGTATTTTCCATGCCATCAAGCTATTTTCTATCACCGTTACCACTTATAATTATCTATACCACTTGTATTTCACTATCTCTTCGCCGAACTAGTGCACCTATACACCTGACAAGTGTATTGGGTGTGTTGGGGACACAAGATACTTCTTGTATCTTGATTGCAGGATTGCTTGAGAGGGAATACCTTTGACCACTTCCTCCCTGAGTTCGATAAACCTTGGGTGATCCACTTAAGGGAAAACTTGCTACTGTTCTACAAACCTCTGCACTTGGAGGCCCAACAACTATCTACAAGAATAGAAGTGCGTAGACATCAAGCTATTTTCTGGCCCCGTTGCCGGGGAGGTAAGGTAAAAGGTACTCACATCCTCCGGTGTGAGTGATCAAAGTTATTTCCTTTAGATTCTGCAATTTTATCTTTTTGTTTCTTGTTTTCACTAGTTAGGCTTAATGTAAAACAATAAAAAAAATAGAGAGTTTTTTAGTATTTATCTTGAGTTAGGACATGAAGTGTTTGAAAAGAAAATTAAAAAACCTATGGAACATTATTTGTGTGCTAATAGCAATGTTGTTAGTATGAATTCTTTAGACACCATTATTGCTAATGCTATGGAAAAGTCTAAGCTTAGGGAAGCTAGTTTTTATGAAAATGATCTTTTTAGTTCCCCAGCTTTGGAAGATAGCTATTCTATTGCTTATGATGATACCAAACCTCCAATATATGATGATTACAATGATGAATATGATATTTTCAGTCCATCTACTATTGAGGAGGAAATTAATTATGACTACAATATGCCTCATATATTTGATGATTATGGTGATGAGAATAATAATGATAGCTATTTTGTTGAATTTGCTCCCACTACAATTAATAAGAATGACTATGTTTATGTGGAGAGTATTAATTCTTTTATGCATGTGGCTCATGATAAGAATGTTTTATGTGATAGTTATATTGTTAATTTTATTCATGATGCTACTGAAAGTTATTATGAGAGAGGGAAACATGGTTTTATGCATCTCAATAATATTAAGTGTCCCCTCTTTATGTTGAAAGTCTTGAAGTTGCACTTGTTTTGCTTTCCTATGTTTGTTGCTTTGTGCTTTCATGACTTGTTTATTTACAAGATTCCTATGCATAGGAAGTGGGTTATACTTAAATGTGTTTTGAATTTGCTTCTTGATGCTCTCTTTTACTTCAATTCATATTTCTTGTGTGAGCATCTTCTCAAACTATCAAGCCTAACTTAAAGGCGTTAAAGAAAAGTACTTATTGGGAGATAACCCAAAAGTTTTAGATGAGTCTTGGAAGTTATTACTTCTGTAATAACTGCTCCTTATCCTTTTTATTTGCTTTTTGTGCCAAGAGTAACCTCTAATGAGAGTTAAGTAATGATTGGGAAAGTTGCTGTCCCGAAACAGATTTCTGTGCTTCACCGTAAAAATTCGTGTAAAACCTCTGTATGTCCTTTTGAGGCTTGAATTTTTGTGCTTCTGCCCCAGGTCGTTATCTAACTTTCGTTAGTTCAACACTTTTTGATTTGAGCAACAGAAGGTCTTCGAAAAAATTCGTCTTTACCTGCTGGTCTGTTTTGACAGATTTCTGCCATTTTCTGCATTTGCTTCTTGTTGGTTCCTTTTTGAGTTCTTTTGGGGAATTGAGATTTTTGAGGGAAGTGCTACAGTAGCTAGTGTTTTAATTGAAGTTTTATTGGTGTTATAACTGAACCTAAAGACTTATTATCTTGAGTGCACTAATATTGCTAATAAAGATTGTGTGAAGTCTTGTATTAGGAAACATTTTAGGTGTATGGAAGGAATGAGTAATGAGATGAAGGATGGACTAAAGCTCAACCTTGGGGATGCCACGCGGTCACCCCAAGAAATATCCAAGAAGTACAAGCGTCAAAGCTTGGGTATGCCCAAGGCATCCCCTTCTTCATCAATAAAAATCCCAGGTTTCTTCCAAACGCTTCATTTTTATTGTTTCATGCACAGTTGTGTTGTTCTTGGAGCATTTTTTTTTCGTTTTTGTTTTGGTTTTTGGTTTGTTTTGTTTGCTTATTTTGCTGAATAAATTGGTTGGACCCCCTATTTCATACATTGGTTTTCAAATAGTTTGGTTTGGTTTGGAAAAGAGTAGGAAAGCTCATGCTTAAGTGCTAAAAAGAGCTTGTTTTTTACTGTGGCCCATGCTTTGTCATGCCATGCTTGATATTGTTTTGGCTTTATGCTTAGTATTCTTTGCTGTAGCATGACATGTTATAAACAATTGAGATTGCTTAATGTGCCTTGGATGAATCATGCGTTGTTTTAGCATATTAAAGCATAGTATTGTGGTATTCTCCTTTGATGCTTTATTTGGGTTGACTTGGCACATGCTCACACCATGTTATGACTATCTCAAGTCAACATAGCCTTTATGATCCTTTAGTTTTAAACTTGTAGTATCACTTTATGCTTTGATCAATGATGTTTTGTCGCTCTGCATGATTATGGCTATTATTGCTTTCTTAGTTTGTCGCTCCCAGTCTTTTGCTAGCCTCCACAACCAAGTATGAGTTCCACTCATGCATCCAACTCCCTAAACCAAGTTATTCCAAAGAGTCCACCATACCTACCTACTAGCATATGCTATTCAAAGTATATTCATGTTTTTGTTTACCTTCCAAATTAAACTTGTTATGAGAAAACTAGTGATTAACTCTCACGAACTGGACACTTTACTTTTCTTGTCCTTAATAAACTTGAACCATTGTATCGTCTATGTTGTATATGTTTGCACTTATTTGTTGGGGATTAGCAGAACCATGTTGTCATGGGGAACACTTTCAACATTGCACTGGTACTTTGTACCTAGTTGATATCATGCTCTTTTGTCTATGGATGTCGTCGGTGTGAAATGAAAGGGGAGATATAATTCCATGGAGTTATGTATATGTGTTAGAGAAACGCCTGGGTCGCTGGTCTAATCTATGCTGACATGGTAGAAACCTGCAGTGTAACCATAATGAACTGTCTATGAAGCATTCTTCTTATAAAAAAAGAGTCAGATATTGAGAAAAGGGAGAAAAAGAAAAGAAAAAAGAGATATGAGAAAAGAGGAAAGAGAGAAAAAAGCACCATTTTCCCATGGTAAATAAGAAGATTGCTGAGATGCTTGTTGTCTGCTTGCCTTCTCATTTTGATATGGGGATTCTTCCGTATCATCAAGCAAGGTGTACCCCGGTTGCGATTCTCTATGATACACATGTACTTACGATGACAAGAACTTACCGGTGACTAAACTTGAGTAGCATGAGGAGCGACCCTCGTATTCAAGGGACATGAGATTTCTAACTTATACTTCGTCAAGCATGCATGATACATTGCAAATGTATCTATAATTTTTGATGTTCCATGCTTGGTTTTATCCACTTTCTTGTGTTTTGTTCCAACTTTGGAGTACTTTTCGTATGATTTCTTGGACTAACCTATTAACAAGAGCCACAGTGCCAGCTGCCTGTTTTCTGCTGTTTTTGGTTCCAGGAAAGTCAGAAAATGAATATTCTCAGAATTGGACGGGACAAAAGACAAAGTGCCTATTTTTCCGGAAGGGATCAAGTGCTAGAATACGAGACGGAGAAGGGCCAGGGGCCGGCCATACCACCTGGCCGCGCGGCTAGGCCTGGCCCGCGCCAGGGGGTGGTGTGGTGGCTCCCGACACCCCTTCGGCCTCTCCTTCCGCCTATAAGTTGCCCTCGGGACGAAAACCCTAAGTACCCGATCAAAAATCCACGAAAGTGTTGGGTCCGCAGCATAGAAAACAAAAAAATTCCTACGGTGTGAACTACACGCCAAGATCTATCTACTAGGTACAAAGCAACCGGGTGGACATACATCCATAGAGAACTTACCCTCAAAGACAACGAGCTTTGTTAACGAGTAGGAACTCGTGGTTGATGTAGTCGTACACTTGCCGACCTCAAGATCATGAGGAAGTCCGAGCGCCGCAACTCAGCAGCGCATCCGCACTCGCACACACGTTCAAGCCACCGGACAACCTCCACCTCCTCGCTCCAGCGATCCAGCGGAAGCAGCAACTCCTTCCAGACGAAATGCCACCGGGAACATGTATCTCGCTAATCCGAGACCATGGGGGAATAATTCTAGAGGGGGAGAGAGATCCTTCACAAGGAGGTGTGAGGATGAAGGAGGGAATGGGTGGCCTTTGATAGGAGGAGGGAGGGGTGCCCCCTCTCTCCATGGCCGGCGCATGGGGGGGGGTGACCCCTCACCTCCCCCATTCATGTGGTGGTAACTCCTCCACATTAAAATGCCTCTTCACATTCCCTTTTAAAGTCTCCACTTTAAATGCATTAAGTTTCTCCAAATTTAATGCTCTCTCATTTAATAAAACTCTTTTATTAAATTTATTCAGAATTTTGTTAATTACTTTAATTAACAAACATTCACATATAGCCCCTTGTAATATTTCAATATCACATGCAGAACCACCTTCTGCAATTTCACCCAAAACAATTTCTAGTTTCTATTGAAACAATTCCTGCGCTTTGCAATTCTTTCGTCTGAAACATATGTGCTCCAAAATGGTGTCCGGTAACTCTTAAGTGTGCCACCCTACGGTTCGCGAATAATGCAGACATGATCGAGACCCTTCTCCGATCAATAATCAGCAGCGGGACCTAGAGATCCGTACTGACTCCTACACATTCAACGATGACTCCTATGATCGTGAGAACCTTTAACGCTTGTAACTAAATCCCTTTGTCTCTCGATATATTACATGTCCGAGATGCGATCATCGGTATCTCCATACCTAGTTTGATCTCGTTACCGACATGCACTCTTTTCTCGTTCCCGTGATATAACATTCTAGTGATCACATCACTTGCTTGCAAGCTATCCTAATGTGATATCACCGAGAGGGCCCAGAGTATATCTATCTGTCATCTGGATTGACAAATTCCACTCTTGATCCATGAGCCTCAACATAACACCTTCGTAGCACTGAACCCATCTTTATAGTCACCCTGTTACGGTGTGACGTTTGATGTTATCAAGATACTCTTCCGGTGTTAGCAATTAACATGATCTCATGGTCTAAGGATAAAGATTACTTCGTATGATGTTATAGCAATATAAACACAATGACTTGATTGTAATGCTATACTTTGGATGAATGTTCATCACATCATTCCACCAATGGTGTGACCTTGTTATTAACAACATCCATTGTCCATGATCAGGAAACCTTGATCATCCTGTTAATCAACAAGATAGTCTATAAGAGAGGCATGACTAGGAACCCTTTTTGTTTATTAAACACACATGTATTGATGTTTCCTATCAATACAATTATAGCATGCAAAATAAACATCTATCATATACAAGGAATACATAATAACAACTTTATTATTGCCTCTCAGGGCATATTTCCTTCAGAAAGAGTCTGTAGCCGCCGTCGTCTCTGTCCCTAGATCGGGGGGATCTGAAGCTCTTCCCGGCACCCTTCCAGAGAGGGGAATTCACCCTAGAGGCCTTCTTCATCACCATGCAAGCCTCCGGTGTGATGCGTGAGTAGTTCATCCTTGGACTACGGATCCATGTAGTAGCTAGATGGCTGGTTTCTCCTCCTTTGTGCTTTCATGTTTAGATCTTGTGAGCTCCGTTCATGATCAAGATCATCTATTTGTAATCCATACATGTTGTGTTTGTGGGGATCCGATGGATATTGAGATGCTATTTCAGATTGATTATTGATTCTATCATGTCTTTGTTATTTGAGATCTTGCATGCTTTCCGTTGTTAGTAGCTATCTTGGCCAAGTAGATGCTAGCAACTCCAAGAGTTAGTATTTATGCTCGATAGTGGGTTCATGCCTCTGGTAATCTGGGGAAGTGACAGAAATCTCTAAGGTACTAGATGTGCTGTTGCTACTAGGGAGAAAACAATAATCCTTTCTTCATAGAACAATCGTATAGTTTACTTTACACGCAGTTCGTAAAGCAATAATTTGTTGCTTGCAACTTAATACTGTAGGGGGTTCGGATGATAACCATAAGGTGGATTATTAGTCATAGATGCAGTTGGATGGCGGTCTATGTATAATATTGTAATGCCCAATCAAGTCTCAGAGGAGTCAAGATGATTAGTATATGCATGTATTGCTTTCTCGGTGTTTGTCAATTGCCACGCTGTAATTTGTTCACCCACCATGTTATCTATCTAAGGAGAGCCACCTCTAGTGAACTATGGATCCCGGTCCTTTTACTTTACATACAATCTACAATCTTTTACTGCTTTGTGTTTACTTTCTGCAAACTTTTACTTCTTTCCATTCGATACGTTTAATCCTTTGTTTTCCGCAAAACACGGTGA
This sequence comes from Avena sativa, assembly GCA_916181665.1. Classification (NCBI taxonomy): domain Eukaryota; kingdom Viridiplantae; phylum Streptophyta; class Magnoliopsida; order Poales; family Poaceae; genus Avena; species Avena sativa. The sequence goes on from OV702290.1 coordinate 372,261,377, forward strand.
GATTGAAAACCTCATCGCAAGTTGGGGACAAAGTTCTGTGGTTGTGTTGTGCGGGTCTCCATGTTGCTACTAGCACCGGTAGTGCGCCCTGCCAAAGCTCAGCTAGTAACACCTTTGGGGTGTTTCCTTGCTCCTACTGGTTCGATTAAACCTTGGTTTCATAACTGAGGGAAAACTTTCTGCTATATTCATCGTACCTTCCTCTTGGGGTTCCCAACGAGCTCTACAACAACCACGAGCCAGCAATGCACACCATAGTTTGTTCACTTTAACCTTAATCACTTCAAGATGCTTATGATAGGTGCAATGAGAGCTGAAAGCTATTAAGTACCATAATTTTTGGAAGCTCTTTATGAGACTTGAATCCCTACTTCCTTCTATGAAGGCCTTTCTCCCACTATATATATTGAGTCTCCACCTTCTATCTTTATGCACCTACTTTGAGAGCATAGTGGCCATTCTTAGTTCTATGTGCATTGTCCCAAGACTTGTTGATTGATGCATAACTTGATATTGCTTGTTTTAAACTATTTGTATCTAGTCACTCTTATGAACTTTGAAGGTGTCCTATGTATTTATATTTGCTACTTTATGAGGGACAAGCTGAATACTATTATGCTATGTTTTCTTTATGTGAAACAAACAAACGTCTTGCAAAGCATTGTTATTCATGAATCTTTTGTTTGTGCCTTTTCATGTTGCAACATAGTTTCTTTGCCTTATTGCTAGAACTTTGTCTTTCATGTTATGATTGAAGTACTATGATCCCAGCTTTGAATGTTTTACAAATACTTTGATCAAGTTTATGATGGTGCATGTCACCTAAAATATTATTCTTTCTTTTTATCACTTACCTACTTGATGACGAGCAGAAGTTAAGCTTGGGGATGTTGATACATTGCAAATGTATCTATAGTTTTTGATGTTCCATGCTTGGTTTTATCTACTTTCTTATGTTTTTTCCACACTTTGGAGTACTTTTCATATGATTTCTTGGACTAACCTATTAACAAGAGCCACAGTGCCAGTTGCCTGTTTTCTGCTGTTTTTGGTTCTAGAAAGTCAGAAAATGAATATTCTCAGAATTGGATGGGACAAAAGCCAATATGCCTATTTTTCCCGGAGACTCACGGATCCAGAATACGAGACAGAGAGGGGCCACAGGGTGGCCACACCACCCCTAGGCACGAGTCCCCCTTGGCCACGCCAGGGCATGGTGTGGGCCCCCTGGCCGGCCACCGACCTTGTCTCTTTCGCCTATATGTCTCCCCCAAGGCAAAACCCTTGATCGTCAATCAGAAATCCACGAAAAGTTCTGCAGTGCCGCCACCACAGAAGGGGAGATTCGGGGGACAGAAAGTCTCTGTTCTGACACCCTGCCGGGACGGGGAAGTGCCCCCGGAGCCATCTCCATCGATCTCCACCACCATCTCCATCATCGTTGCTGATTCCCATGATGATGAGGGAGTAGTTCTTTCTCGAGGCTAAGGGTTCTACCGGTAGCTATGTGTTCATCTCTCTCTATGCATGATCATATTGTGATCATGAGCTTTTTAATCAAGTAGATCTACCTTGCTACTCAAGTGCTTTAATAGATCTCTGCTCTCCCCATGTGTGTGAAAGTGACAGCGTGCACACCATGGTGGCACTTAGGACAGAGATTACAAATACTTGTTATGAGTTATATTTGGAGTTGGATGTCTTTATGAAATTGTGGTGTTTGTTGGAACCATCTAGTGCTCAAGGTGACAGTGTGGGGTTTTCTAGATGGGAAAGGCTTACTTTGAGGTGTGCTGTTATAGCCCTACCATGGATTAGAGTGTCCAATCGGAGAGTAGTTCAGTGTAGTATCATGAAGATAATATATTTATATGAGAGAGTGTTCACTAGTGAAAGTATGATCCCTAGGCCTTGTTTATAAGCATTGATACACCGTTTGCAACTAGATATGTTCATGTTTGCTTGCTTCCATCTTTATTTCAGTTTTACTTTAGTCTTTTCCACGCCATCAAGCTATTTTCTATCACTGTTACCACTTATAATTATCTATACCACTTGTATTTCACCATCTCTTCGCTGAACTAGTGCACCTATACACCTGACAAGTGTATTGGGTGTGTTGGGGACACAAGAGACTTCTTGTATCTTGATTGCAGGGTTGCTTGAGAGGGAATACTTTTGACCACTTCCTCCCTGAGTTCGATAAACCTTGGGTGATCCACTTAAGGGAAAACTTGCTGCTGTTCTACAAACCTCTGCACTTGGAGGCCCAACAACTGTCTACAAGAATAGAAGTGCGTAGACATCAAGAGGTGGTGAGGCCAAATTTTCCATAACAATTCGCTCAACAAGTTGACGCAACTGTTGGATTTCGTTGCCCAAGGTAGATTTAAAACTTGCTTCCAAATTCTTGAGATCTACCATGGTCACCGAGTTGCTAGCCTCAGCCTCTACCTTTTCTCCTTGGTTGCCCATAGTCTGTTAGGTGGTTAAGCCCAAAAAACGAGTCGAGGCTCTGATACCAATTGAAAGGATCGTATGGGAACCTAGAAGGGGGGGGTGAATAGGTGCTAATTAAAATTTTACTCTTAATTAGGGTTTTACACAAAAGGTAAATTCTCTAGGTTATGCAACAATGGTGAATTTACCTATATGTCAATCTAACACAAACACTAAGCAAGAACAAGATAAGTAAAGTGCACTAAAGGATAGAAGTAACCAAAGTGGAGCACGCAGAGACACAATAATTTGTTTCCCGTAGTTCCTTCCTTTTGAGGGGAGGTACGTCTACATTTGGAGAGGGGGTGGTTTCAAACCACCAACGCCACTAGAGTTCTTCGATGAACCTCACCCCAACGGGTTCGATTCACCTCTTCCACTATATCGAAAACCTTCGAGGTGGAAGCCGACACCTTTACAACTAGTTCGAGGCACACATCCACAACCTAATTGGAGGCTCCCGAATACAATCAAGTTGTCAAACAATCAAAGACAAGCTTGTAAGAACCAAATCACAAGCTAGGGTTTCCAATGAAACACTAGAGCAAGGGGCCCTCAAGTGAATAAGGGGGCAATGAAGATCTCTCTTGGTGAAGTTATAGATCAAGGATTCCTCCTTCGATTCTCCAACGATTAATGACTTTGGATGGTTGAGTGAAGAGATCTTGTGGATTTGGTGGCTCAAATGATGATGTTGTTCATGAACTGGACGAGCAACTCCCAAGGTAGAAGAAGGGGCCTTTATATAGGGCCACTGGAATTAGAGCCGTTGGGAGCCACTTACCCTGGACAGTCTGGCAAAAAGCAGCCGGACAGTCCAGCCTAGCCGGACACTAAGGGTGACATCCACCGGACACTCCGGTCTGGCAGAGTTTCCGACCAAAGTCCGGCCAGTGTCCGGGTGGTGTCCAATGTGGTGTTCTGATTATCCGAGATGGTCAATGAATCCTTAGGGCCGGATAGTCCGGCGGAGCAGGACACTCCAGTGCATATTAGCCAGACTGTCCGACAGGGACTTTGTCTCTGCAGAGAATTGATCCTGGGAAGCCCTTTTTCCTTAGGTACAAAATACACTAATGTAGCTGATATCTCCTAAAACATTTAACAATAGATTAAACATATCCAAGTGTTGTCAACAAACATCAAAACAATAGGTAGGGAATAAATTCCCTTTCACTAGGTTTATCGAACCTTGAAAAACAATTGTTGTATGGAAAATATAAGAAACTTCTAGAAGACTTGCTTTCTCGTTTTACTTTACGTTTACCGGATCTTTCTAGTTTATTTTGAATCGTTGGTTGTTACAATGGATGGAAATAGGTCAGGGTTGAAGATTGACCCGCAGTTGGACATACATATAGGATAAAGATAATAATAAGCACATTTATGTATAAAATGATCTAACAGAGATAGGGTTGTGGGCAACACATCCATAAATATTAAAGCCCCTATGAGCCACATGCATAGCAATAGTATTTTGATCCAACCGTTATACCACGAAGCAATGGGTTGTAACAATTATTAAGTAAAATACATATCAAAGCCTTAAGAATGGTGATGTTGCTATTACTCCCTAGTGGATCCCTAAACAAAGACCGTACTCCTCTAGATATCACTAGGTTTCGCATGAAGTCGTCGTTCACCACTTGACGAGTGCATATTTTCATCATGTTTTACATTATTATTTTGCATTATAGATGTAGGATCTTGGTATTTTACGGCGCTCGAGTGCACATTTTATGTCTGTTTTCACCAGGATCAGGACAGATGATGGATCCAATGGATATAATTTTTGGAGTAGTTGTACTATGGAGAAAAGGAGTCAAAAACAATGTAAATCGCTTATTTGGGAAATATTAATAATACCAAAAGAAAACCAGCAGCGAATAAAGGAGACAGAGGGTTCAACGACCAACTATACGACCGGAATAAAATTTTCGGTCGTATAGTTCCGGCCGTATAGTTAGCGCCGCCTCCGCCTCCTCAAATAGTTTCACCCCGTGCAACTGGATCGGGGAGACGACATATAGAACACTTAGAAATCGCCGAAACCTCACCTCCGGAAGGCATCTAGAGGGGGAACTCATCCACCGAGGTTCCATCTTCGCCCTACGCATATCCGGGAGGCTAAGGCATCGATCTTCATCATCCGCCGCTGCATAACCACCATCTCCATCCATCCCATCTACATCTTGTTTAGCTCTTGTTGTAATTTCCGTATTCGGTGTGGATTTATACAAGTACTATTCATCTATGACAGATTCCATTGTTATTACCATGATGTTGATTGCCTCCATGTATGAGTAGATCATTAGTTCTTGGGAAGATGAAGAAACCCTAGTATGAGATTGAAATAAGATAAAGTCTATTATGATATTGATCGTGGTGACCATGTGTTAGATTTTCTACATCTTGATGTTGAGAGAAGTCGACCTCTCAATATTTGCATCTCATGGGGACTTGATGGAGGGAACTACTTGTTGGTAGACGGAGGTGTGTTAGCACTTACAATGAATATAAAGCTGTTGGCACTCCTTATATATCAACTTGGGAAACCGAGGAAACTCACGGAACACTATCCATGCCATAGATACGTCCTACGGGATTACGTCCCTTAATAGCGCAGTAATTCGATTGATGTCGATTGCTGACTTCTGTGGTTATGAGGATGATGTGAGACCCGATTGCTGTCTATTTGTCCAAATACGGAGTTTCTCCCACACATACATAGTTGATAATGTTCATGATAATAATCTTTATCTTAGCTCCTTATAATGTTAGTGGTGTATCCGCTACTCTCCGAGAATGCTTTTTCCCTATTACTGTTCCAATCTCTCTTACATACGCGATACTTACTTTCTTTTTTCAGTTGTTTTACTTTACTTTATTGTTTCTCTTATACCTAAAACCCCAAAACACCCTTTTACACAATACTCGCATTTTATCTTGTTATTTATTTAGCATTTCTATCGTAATATTTATTTTAAGAGTTATTAGACTTCAGACTCCTGCTCCCTGTGGGATCGATACCTTTATTTCGAAACTAGATACAAACAATCTGTGCACTTGCAGTCATCACCACTCATCTCACCTCAAGCCTTTATCAATCTCTGAGATCTTGGGTACCTGCAAGTCCATAGATCAAGACAAGAGACAAAGAAACAAAGATGCATATCTTCTATTCAATTACCACACAATATTCCCATGTATTAGATGCACATAACCGTTGTGAAATTTCACCCCAACCCACATCTCGTGAGGGCTACTCACTCATAACAATAAGATCAAGGATAGAAAATATTAGGCAAAATATTTACATTAAAATCAAATATTCTTACAATGGTCTCCAAATCACAAGGATATTTCACTACTAGATGATGCCTATGGCTATAGAGTGGATGAAAGATGAAGATGATGAACTATGGTGGTGGATCTCCATTGGTTGTATTATGATGCAATCTTAGAATGGTGGCTCTCTACAAGGCCGCTGGAGTCCTAAAATATATAGGCGTCCTCACGAAAGTTGTTGCGTTTGACCTAGCAAAGCCAATGTCACACAGTATGATCGGCCCTACGGGCTGGGCTTGCCCGTACGGCTGGTCATTAAGCCTCCAATAGGTTCCTCTTCAACCCCAATTAGCTTGGCTAAGTAGGTAATGTGATAATATTCAATACATGCTCCTGATTGGCCATAAAAATGTGATTTTGTGCACAACACAATTAAAACCAAGGATTGCACATGTTTGCAATAATTAGTCATTAGTAGAAAGGCTAGAGAGATTTTTGTCAACTACTTGACTTAAAATTTGATTTAAACATGGAGAAAGATGGCTATATTCACAGCCATCCGTAGGTATGCAGAAGTAGAGTTGCGTAATGAGGCCTATGAGGCGGAAAGACAGATATTAAGAGAAAGGGTTGCTGCAGCGCGGGCAACAGAAGAGCATGGCGACAAGACTGGAAAATACCCATGTTGTACTCAGGACAAGTAGATTTATGGCTGAATTGTTGGAAATATGCCCTAGAGACAAATAATAATAAGGATTATTATCATATTTCATAAAGTTTATGATTAAGTTTTATATCATGCTATAACTGTATTGAGAGGAAACATCAATACACGTGTGATATATAAACAACCAGGGGTTTCCAGTGAAACTCTAGTCACTGGTTCATTGGTCAACAGATGATCAAGGTTTCCTGATCATGTGGCATTTATGCCAGTTGGAAATGGAGTCAACTCATTCTGAGAGTGAGATGATGAACCAATACCCAACCTAAACATCGTGACCTGCGATACGTCGTAAACGTATCTATAATTTTTGATGTTCCATGCTTGTTTAGTATCTACTTTGCTTTGCTTTGTCAACACTTTGAGGTATTTTTATGTTTTCTGGGACTAACCTATTAACAAGATGCCACAGTGGCAGTTGCCTGTTTTCTTTTGTTTTTGGTTCCAGAAAAGCTAGAAAATGAATATTCTCAGAATTGGACGGGACAAAAGCCAATGTCAATATTTCACCGAGGGGAACACGGAGCCAGAAGACGAGACAGAGAAGGGCCTCGAGGGGGCCACACCCCCTGGACGTGCGGCCTGGCCTGGCCCGCGCCTGGGGGGTGCAGCCGCCTCGGGCACCCCCTCGACCTCCCCTTTCGCCTATAATAAGCCTCCGATGCAGAAACCCTCAAAAATCCAGGAGAAAGCCATGAAAACCTCCACAACACCGCCGCCACCGAAGGGGAGATTCGGGGGACAAAAAGTCTCTGTTCCGGCACCCTGCCGGGACGGGGAAGTACCCCTGGAGCCATCTCCATCGAGTCCACCACCATCTCCATCGCCGTTGCTGATTCCCATGATGAAGAGGGAGTAGTTCTCTCTTGAGGCTAAGGGCTCTACAAGTACCTATGTGTTCATCTCTCTCTATGCGTGATCTTATTGAGATCATGAGCTTTATAATCTATAGATCTATTCTTCTACTCAAGTGCTTTAATGAATCTCTGCTTATCCCCACTTGTGTGAAGTTGACAGTGTGCACACCGTGTGGTACTTTGGCTAAGGTTACATAAATACTTGTCATGAGTATAATTTGAGTCGGATGTCTCTATGAGATTGTGGTGTTTGTTGGAACCATCTAGCGCTCAAGGTGATGGTGAGGGGTTATCTAGATGTGGAAAACGAACTTTGAGGTGTGATGTTATAGCCCTACCGTGGATTAGAGTTATCCAACCGGAGAGTAGTTCAGAGTAGTATCATAAAGAGAAGATATTTATATGAGAGTGTTCACTAGTGAAAGTATGATCCCTAGGCCTTATTTCTAAGCATTGAAACACCGTTTGCAACTAGATCTGTTACATGTTTTCTTGCTTCCATCTTTATTTCAGATTGCCTTTAGTCTCTTCCTACCCGTCAAGCTCTTTTCTGGCACCGTTACCACTTATAATTATCCATACCACTTGTATTTCACTATCTCTTCGCCCAACTAGTGCACCTATACACCTGACAAGTGTATTGGGTGTGTTGGGGACACAAGAGACTTCTTGTATCTTGATTGTAGGGTTGCTTGAGAGGGATACCTTTAACCACTTCCTCCCTGAGTTCGATAAACCTTGGGTAATCCACTTAAGGGAAACTTGCTGCTGTTATACAAACCTTTACACTTGGAGGCCCAACAACTGTGACATGGGTATACCCTACAGGTACACGACCTTGGTATATACGGCCTGAATACAACGGAAAGCCCATGGCGTTTCCAAGGCACAAATAGAGAACTCGAGTAACCTACGGACTCTCGATTGCTTGCGGAACAAGAAGAAGCTAAAGATAGAAAGTTTAAAGGGAAACCCTAACCTGTAACTGACTCGACCTGCTACCCGAGACCTAGCCTATCTATATAAAGGCTATGAGGGGGCAGCGAGGAGGACACACACAACCCTCGCCAGATTGCGTCTCCGCAGCATTGTAATCTTTGATTCCTTTGATTAATTCCACGAGCAGACAAGCAGGAGTAGGGACCTCTACGAGGCCTGAACCTGGGTAAACCTTGTGTCCCTGTGTGCTTGTTTGCTAGCCGATTGATGCTTCCAGCGCTCCCTCCTTCTCCAAAACCCAAGTCCATAAGAATGGCCATTGATGAGTTAAACCCTCGTAAATTGGTGCCGTCTATGGGAATTAGAAGTGCTGACGTCACGGCTTCTTCGGCCCCATCAACTGAGATCTACAACTCTGCAACAACGGAGATTCGCTAGCTCTTCGGCGTGTTCGACTTCACCGTCCACAGGCCGGCCACTCGTCTGGCTTTCGAGTCCGTGGGTGATGGAATTAGCAAGGCGATCGAGAGCTTCTGCTTCCAAGTTGGAAAGATGGGCACGCTTCGCATGCCTGATCAGCCTACGATACCATCGATTGCTCCAGCATAATGGTTCCCCCCCACTAATCGGCACCCTCACCAAGCTCAATGCCTCGACAACAATCGAGAACACAGACAGCGACAGCAGTCGCGAATCCGATCTGGGTGACCTAGCAACCGAGGATGGAGCCTATGGCTCCGGATCTGAAAGTTGTGGGAGAAACAGCTTCCCCAACAACTTCATGTGCGCCGTCATCAACACTGGCGAAACCAGCGCCAATCGCGAAAACGGTGGCACCGGACCTGATTCGCCCAATGGTAGCATACCTAATGGTGGACCTCCCAATGGCAACGGTGGCAATGGAGCCCCCGTCAACAATGGAGGAGCAGTCGAACCACCAACCATGGTGAATGTAAACATGGGAGAGCGCATAGTAATCAGGCTCAACGACAACGAGTGGGCCCGCTGCCGAGAAGCCCTACGAGGCAACCCTCTGCCCTTTGGCTCCCTACAAGAATTGCTGATGGGCTACCATTGGCTCCTGAAGGAGGAATACAAACGCCAAGTGCACACACTCGCGCAACTCGAAGCGCGCAAAAAGGCGGCAGATGAGTTGAGTCTTCGACGTGCTAGGCTCTCCTCCCATGGAGGATCCTCCTCAAAGGGAAACGAGTACATCGCAAACAAGAGGCGATCTCGGATGGCCCATCTCATCGAGCAAGAACGCATAGAAGCTGCAAAGGTCCTCGACTTCAGCTCTATGACAGTCGACACGCGGGGCAACATGGTCCCAAAGACGCCGCAAGCTGCGGTGATAGCAGCCACCATGTACCTCCTCAACAACCAGCCGCCAGCTGGAGATCCCCGAGCCGCCATGCACCGATCTATGATCGCGGGCTTGGGGTTAGTCGAGGCAGCTCTCGACAAAGAGCCGACATCGGAGCCGAAGAAGGGCAAGGCCCTGACAAAACGCTATTCCTCACCCTCGTCCAGCGACGACAATCACGATCTGTCTTGACGTCGCCGCTCATGGCGGCACAATCATGACTATGATGCGCGCGATGACCTCACGCAGCGCAAAATCAACAGGTCAAGGGCACGACGTGCTCGTTCGACTGATTCTGAAGAAGACGGGACTGAACTCTGTGGCGCCAGATGCTTCAGTAGAGCCATCAGGCAGAGGCGAATGCCTAAGGGATTCAAATTACCGTTGGAAAATCCAAAGTTCGACGGCCTACAGGACCCGAAGATCTAGTTGGAAGACCACTTTTCCTCCGTCAAACTGCACGGAGGGAGTCGAAGCACGACCATGCAATGCTTGCAGCTACAGCTGCAGGGCACCGCACGCGCATGGCTCAATAATCTCCCGCGCGGATCCATTCACAGCTGGGAAGAGCTGGCCTATAGCTTTGTGCGCAACTTCAAGGGCACTTACAAAAGGCCCACATCAATCGAAGAACTGAGAAACTTCCAGCAAAGGTCGGGTGAATCGCTACGCTCGTACATCCAGAGGTGGTCTATCATCAAGAACTCCGCAAAAAACATCTCGGAGGATTGCGTAATCGACGCATTCAACAACGGCGTTCGCCGCATGGAACTCAGGGAGGCGCTGGGCCGCTCGAAGCCCAAAACAATCGACCATCTAATGGAGATCGCGAATCAGTGGGCCGATGGAGAAGATTCGGTGCGAAACCGCACCTACTCCGACGACGATGAAGACCTCGGGTGCAGACACGACCGTCGAGGCAAGCGGCGAATGTGCGCATACGATAACCACGACGACGTCAACATGGTCGTAGCCGGCTACACCGACAAGCACGACGACGGCCGCAACAGCAGCTATTGCAGCGGCGGGTATCGCGACTCCGGGAAAACCACGCAAGTATGGCAACGCCGCACTCGCGAGGAGGCACCCGCAACATCCATTGAGGACAAGTTGTTCGGGCCATGCACCGTGCACTTCTACATCGACAAACACGACGACAAAAAGAAATCCAGCCACCTCCTCAAGGACTGCTGCGAGTTCCTCAAACTCCATGAGGGCCTGGCTCGGATGAATCGCGACTCGGTCAATAGGGGCTACGGAGCCGCCCTAGGCGTCGTGGCACATGGAGCTCCTCCACCACCACCCGGACCACCGCCACCCGCAGCTACGAATGACCAGCATCACGGAGGCGAGCCGTACCCACGAGCCATGGGCACCATGATGATCCAAAAGGGACGCCCCTCGAATCGGGTGCAGAAGGCCATCACTCACCAAGTCAACTTGGCAATAAACTCCCCGCCATCCACCACTGAGTACCTCAGTGGAAGCGACTCCTGCATCACCTTCGACAAATGTGACCATCCGCCACAAGTCCCTCATCCAGGCCATTGTCCCCTCGTACTCGAGGCACAGATTGAGGACTTCGACATGAGTCGCGTATTCATGGACGGAGGAAGCGGCATCAACCTCATATTCGCAAGTACCTTGCGCGCAATGAGGATCCCTCTGACATGTCTGGAGGTCTCAGATACAACATTCTACGGCATTGTCCCAAGCAAAGGCATATATCCCCTGGGCAAAATCAACCTCGACGTTATCTTCGGCACGCCGAAAAACTTTTGATGCGAGCGCATCGACTTTGAAGTCGTCGACTGGCCGTCATAATACCACTGCATCCTCGGACGCGTCGCGTTTGCTCGGTTCATGGCGGTACCGCACTACGCCTACCTGCAGATGAAAATGCCTGGTCCCAATAGCGTCATCACAGTCAACGGGAGCTTCGAAAGGTCTAATAGCTGTGACAGGGAATTCAACAGAATCTCCTAGTCCTTCGGCATGCAGGAAGAACTCACAGGACTAAAGGAGTCGACAGACAACAGTCTGTCTCCCTAAGCAGGCTAAGCTCACCCGACCTGTCCTTCGACTCGTCGGTGCACACGAAGAAAGTCAAGGTCCACCCAATGGACCCGACCAAGATGGCCCTCATCGCCAACAACTTGAGTTCCACATAGGAACTCGCGCTCGTCGAATTCCTCCGTGAGCACTGGGAAATCTTCGTCTGGTGTCCTGCGGACATGCCAGGAGTTCCCAGGGAATTCGCCGAGCATGCACTCAATGTGAATCCAGACGCCAGGCCAGTCAAATAGACAATATGGCGACTGTCTGAACCACGAGCAAAAGCAGTCGGGATGGAGATCAACAGACTCCTCGACGCAAAATTTATACGCGAGATAAAGGAAAGCACTTGGCTCGCTAATACAGGACTGGTACCCAAAAAAGACACGGATATCCTGCGGATGTGCGTGGACTTCACCTCTCTGAATAAGCAGTGCCCAAAGGATCACTTCCCGCTGCCACAAATCGACCAAATCATCGACTCCACCACGGGATGTGAGCGCCTCTGCTTCCTCGAAGCCTACTCAGGCTACAACCAGATTCGAATGAAGGAGGAAGACCAGGAGAAGACGGTGTTTACAACGCCCTTCGGTGTGTTCTGCTACAACACAATGCCCTTCGGGCTCAAAAACACAGGAGCCACCTATCAGCGGTGCATGCAAGCTTGCCTCAAGAGCCAACTTGGCCGCAATATACAAGTCTACGTTGACGACATCGTCATCAAAACCAAGGAGGAAGCCTCGCTAATTGATGTTCTCCGCAAAACCTTTGCCAACCTCGACCGCTACTGGATCAAGCTCAATCCGGAAAAATGCGTCTTCGGCATGCCATCTGGGCAACTACTCAGGTATCTCATCTCTGCAAGGGGGATTGAGGCAAACCCGAAGAAAATAAAAGCCATACTGGCCATAGAGAAGCCGAAGAATGTAAGAGGCGTCCAACAGCTGGCTGGGTGAATCGCGGCGCTCAGTCGATTCATCAGTCGTATGGGTGAAAAAGCACTACCCTTCTACCAACTTCTCCGCAAAACTGACAAGTTCGAGTGGACTGACGAGGCACAAGAAGCATTCGAAGACCTCAAGCGCCTGCTGTCTACATCGCCAGTACTGGTGACACCACATGAAAAAGAACCGTTGCTCCTCTACATCTCCGCCACCAACCAGGTGGTCAGGACAGTACTTGTGGTTGAACGTGCCGAAGAAAACAAAGTCCACATGGTGCAGCGCCCAGTCTACTACCTCAGCGAGGTGCTCACGCCAACAAAGTAGCAGTACCCGCACTACCAGAAGCTGGAATATGACGTCTTCATGATAGCCAGGCAACTGCGCCACTACTTCCAGGAGCACCCAATTGTGGTGGTCAACGATGCCCCGCTGGGACATATTCTCAACAACCCCGACGCCACCGGACGAGTCGCGCTTTGGGGAATCAAGCTGTCTCCACGAGACATTACATATGAAAAGCGTGATGCGGTCAAGTTGCAAGTTCTCCCTGACTTCCTCGTACACTGGATGGAGAATCAGCTACCTGAAAAACCAAATATGTCTTACCTCTAGACAATGCACTTCGACAGATCCAAGAGAAAGGACGGAGCTGGCGCAGATGTCATACTGACATCGCCGCAAGAAGACAAGCTGAAATACATCCTGCGAATGCAGTTCACCGCCTCCAATAATGAAGCTGGGTACGAGGCCCTGTTGCACGGGATGTGGATGAGCCTATGGCGCTAAGAGGCTCATCATCTACGGCGACTCCAAGTTGGTCGTCAATCAAACAATGCACAAGTGCGATGCACTGAACGACAATATGATCGCCTACCACGACCTCTACGACACACTCGAAGGGGACTTCGACGGCTGTGAGCTACGACACGTAGGTCGCGAGAGCAACGAAGAGGCAGACACACTCGCTAACATTGGCTCCACCTGCGCTCCCATACCACCTAGGGTATCGAGCGTATCTGCGAATGCTCCATCAAGCCAAAGGCCACAGAGAAGAAAACAAGCGCAACAACGGACTCGGGGGCTGCGCCACCCAATGAGCCAATGGCACTCGACAACCTAGAGCTTGACACAGGACTCGAAGGACCAATGAGTGTCATGATGATCGAGCCATCTTGGACTCAACCCTACATCGCATATCTTCTCAGCAAGAGGCTGCCAGACAATCCGATTGATGCACGGCACATCGTGCGGCGATCCAAAGTGTTCGCTGTTATCAACGGCGAATTGTACAAGCGCAACATAACAGGAGTGCTCCAATGATGCGTCTCCAACGGAGACGGAAGAGCTGTCCTCCTCGACATCCACGAAGGCACTTGTGGGCATCATGCTGGCAGTCACGCCCTCATCGCCGAAGCCCTGCGGGCTGGTTTCTATTGGCCCACGTCCATGCGTGATGCCAAAGATATCGTCCAGCGTTGTAATGCTTGCCAGCGATTCGCGGACAAACCGCACGCACAAGGCGTGGAGCTCCGACCAATACCACTAGCTTGGCCTTTTGCGCAATGGGGACTCGACATGGTCGGCAAGCTCCCAAGGTCCTCATGAGGAGGTTACGTCTACCTCTTAGTCGCAGTCGACAAGTTCACCAAGTGGATCGAGGCCATGTCAGTGACAAATCAATCAGGGAACAACACTGTCAAATTCTTCGAGTCCATCATCTACCGTTTTGGCGTGCCACACAGTATCATCACGGACAACGGGACGAACTTCACCTCCAAGGAGTTCCAAGAATTCTGCGAGAACCTGGGAATCAACATAAGCTATGCCTCGGTGGCTCACCCGCAGACCAACGGTCAAGTCGAAAAGGCCAACGGCCTCGTCTGTGGTGGAATCAAGAAACGGCTCCTCCGTCCACTCGAACAAGTTGCGGGATGCTGGCCGGACGAGCTGCAATCTATACTCTGGAGCCTACGCAAAACTCCCAACAACGCCACAGGATACACCCCATTCTTCATGGTGCACGGTGCTGAAGCGGTGCTACCCGCAGAAGTACGCTACAAAGCCCCACGGGTGGTCGCATACAGCGAGGAAGAATCAACTCTTGCACTCGAAGACTCCGTCGACCTCCTTGATGAGGCCCGGGAAATCGTGGCGGAAAGATTAATGATCTACCAGCAGAACCTGCGCAACTACCATAGCAGAAGGCTACGCCCCAAGTCCTTCATCGAAGGAGACCTGGTCCTGCGAGTGAAACAACAAGGGAATCTCAAGCTCGAGTCCCCTTGGGAGGTACCGTACGTGATTATAGAAGTAATCCTAGGTGGAGCCTATCGCTTTAAAGATTTCAAGACAGGAGTCGCGTACTCGAACCCCTGGAACATCGCGCAGCTGCGGCGCTTCTACCCTTAGTCGTCTTTTATTTTTTACATTTAAAATAAGGCTATTCAGCCAAGGCTACTTAGCCACACATTGTACCTCGTGCTATCCTACGAATAAATAAAGCTAAGTGCCCCAAACTTTGCGTTCTTTTATTTATTTTTTGCAATCTATCCACTCGGGGGCTGCGCCACCCTATACACATCTGTTCTACGAACCAACGCGATATCCTGAGTAGCTGACGCACTAATCAAACCCTTAATAAACACCAACCCAGTTACAACGCACCTGATAGGTTGGCAAGGTGCTGAGATAAACACAAGTCAGACTAACAAAAAGGAATCGCATAGTGCAATGCACTCGCAAAAAATTCGAGCTAACAAGCTCTTTATATACATCAATGTCAATCAATTCTACACAGCATATATATATGAACTTTACAACACTGGTGCAACTATGTGCAGGATACAAACTAAACTACTGTTGCAACAAGAGAACGTTTGTCTACTCCTCGAAGAAATCAACAATTTCCTCTGCTGGGCGATCCACCGCCTGGTAGTAAGGAACCATGTTCCAGGTCGAACCTGCTGGCGGCGCTGGCGGCCCAGCAGCAACCGCTGCAACATCCACATCAGGCATGTTTAGTCGCACCAGCGACAGAGCAGCCTTGGCACCAGCCACTAACTGTTGTCGCACACACTCGCAGACTCCACTCAAGTCTTGAAATTTTGCAAGAAGGGCCAGCAGGCTCGATGGAACGATGTCCAGCGGGAACATCGTCTGATAGATATTCTTTAAGCACGATTGTGATTTCTTCAGGAAATGGAGCACTCGCGAAGCACGATCCTGCAGGGTCGCCAGTGCGATTGCACGATCATGATCCATCTAGAAGTACCTACTCGCCTGAAGCTGCTCTTGGGTCAGATCATTCATGCGAATGGCAATCCTGTCGTTGTCATCTTGCGGATGGTGTGCACTGACAACTATACCAAGCAAAGGCAAAAGTATGAAGACAACGAACTACCGCGAGTGTCTACAAGAAAAGATAAGGAAGTAGAAAGCTAACACTTGAATTGGTCGCCCAGCTGCGCCACCTCCCCTAGCATATATTGCTCTCGGGAAGCAGCCTTTTCCGCCCTCGACTTCCATACATCCGCGTTACCCCGGAGCACGGGCAGCTCGCGCTCCAACTGCTTAACGCGGTCACGGAGTCGCGAGAGCAGAGACAGCTCATCCAACCTTGAGCGCGACTGCGCTAGGGTATCATCAGTGGATGGCATATTCCAAGGTTTACTCGAAGGACCACTCGATGTGCCCTATCACAAGCCAAGCAAGAAATAATAAGACAAAGCAATACATGGGCAAAAACTCAAAGTGCATTCAAGCATAACAAAAATATCAACAGATACACCCGCCAACGGCATGTTCTAGAAAAAAGGGGTCAATCCCTTAACTATTACAAATATGACTACTAAGGAGCAACTGGCTTCTTCGACTTAGACTTCGGTTTTGGGGGCCTCATCGAGTCTGTGGCAGTATCAGACGCCACAGACTTTCCGCCGCCCCTGACTCCGCAGCCTTCGCCACCTTCTTGGCTCACTGCAGCTCCTCAGAGTACTTTGCGACTGTGTTGATGAGCTGCGGCCCGTATTTGCCACAGGCAGTTGCAAAATGAGCAAAGACTACCTGTTGACCATCCGCGCTGACAAGCATTGCTTTGGAGACCGCAGCAGGATCAACCTCGACTCCATGGGCTTGAACCATCGCGGGTGACATAAAAGCGCCAGCCGCACGGAGTGAGTTCTTGAAGCCTGTAGGAACGCCTCCAGTAAGGGACTCTACCAGATCATCTATGTTTTCGATTAACCCAGCTTTGGGCACCGTCTCCTCACGGAGGCGACTGAGTACGCCCTTGGCCTTGATAAGCGTCCCCTGGATGGAAGCACTGCGATCTTCGACTGTCGTGACGGCACCTGCCAAGGCATCATCACGACGGAGCGCTTGGGCGTCGAAGCTCATACCGCCAGCATCTACACAAGAGAAAAGTGTTGGCACAAAAAGTTAGCACAATAACAAATTCGAAAGAAGGGACACGACGAAAATCTAGACGAAGGAGTACCTGAAAGAGCTTTGGCAATCGAGAAGAGTTATTCTTCGAACAACTTCTCCCTAGCCGCGATGGAGGCACACAAATCCTCTTCGCATTCCGCGATTCATCAAGCGCTGCGACTGCCTCATCGTGACCCTTCACCGCTGCGGTGAGCGCCTTTTCGAGGGAAGCGACATCGCGAAGGAGCGCATTATGCTCAGCTGCGAAACAAACAATGAAAGACCATCAGTCTAGTATATCACACGAACGAAGAAGAAGAAGCAAAAAACACTCACTTTCAACCACGCAATGGTGATGGTCCAGCATTGCATGCTGGCGACCCATTGCAAGCACCTGCTCCGCTAGGCGAGCAACTTCCTTCACAATGAGTTGCAACGGGAGAAACAACAAAAGATAAACAGTTGGTATGGATGATAAATTCGACTGCAAAAAATAAGAAGAAACAACATCACACATACGTGATCCTCCAATGACTCCGAAGTCGATTGACGCGCAGCCGTCCGGACAACCATCTGGTGCTCCACATCATGTGGAGAACTTGATGAATTGTGCCCGGAGTGGGCCGCCAATGGAGGCAAGGAGTCTGCTTAGCCATTTTCTTGGCCTTGGAGTCCATGACTCTAGATTCTTTCAAAAACTGGACGTCGCCAGAATATGGCGATGTCGGTTGACTGCAGCACAAAACCAAACTCAGGAACATGCAACTCCAAAACAGAACCAAGAGAAGAATTGTATACTTACCAATCAAACTTGTCGAAATCAAAGGTTTGGCCCTCCGAATCCGACGACGACTCCTTCGGCAGCCGCATCTTCTTGCGGGAAGATGGCGCCACAGCACTCACATGAACGGTAGGTATCGGCGACTCCGCACTAACAGCTGGGCCTTCCGGAGTCGAAAGAGATGACGCATACGAATATGTGCTGCGCGAACGCTTGCGAGTATCCGGACTGCTGGACTCGGGGGTTTCCTCCTCCTCTTCAGAAGGGACGATCGACTCCGACTCGTCCTCTTCTAAAGCTTCATGAGGAATAACCCCCTTAGGAAGAGGGGCATACAGGGAGACACCTTCCAATCCTGCATACAGGAAACAAGTCAGCACAAGTCAAGAAAAAAGAAGCATTCGACAAACAAAGCTACTTCGTAGCACAACCGTACCTCAGGAGGAGGATTAGCAGCATCGAATGGAGGTACGACTGGTTCACTGGGGAGCACATCCTTGGCGGTGTACTTGGTGACCAGTCGCACCCTTTTATCTACTTCACTCATAGAAATGCCATCGGAAGATACGCGAGTGACATCGTCCGTGCCAGCACACTAGAACATAGGGTGGACTCTGTCCTGCAGGGGCTGGACGCGACGGCGCAACCACGTGCGAATAAGGGCGCAACCTCCCTCTTCTTTACCCATGCGACTCTTGAGGTGCAGGCACGCTCGTACAACACATCTGTCTCCTGAGACTCGTCGGGCATCACCATGTTCTTCTAGGAGCGCCTCCTCTTGCACGGCGCCGCGGGATCGAAATGCGCGAGTCTGAAGTGGTCTCCATCGGCCTTCTGGTCGCGAATGTAGAACCACTTGTCCCTCCACCCTTGGATGGACGCCATGAGTTTGATGTCAAAATACGTGACGGAGGAGTCGACGTGGATAACGCAGCCTCCTACATCATAGACTATGGAGCCAGACGCCGACTGGCGCTTGATCTTGAAGAGACGCTTGAAGAGATCAAAGTGTGGCTCGATTCCGAGCTAGCACTCGCAAAGTGTAATGTAGCAAGCAACATGGAGGATGGAGTTGGGGGACAACTGGTGCAGCTGGAGCCCATAGAAACAAAGGAGGCCCCTGAAGAAAGGATGCAGGGGCAGAGAAAGACCGTGTATGATGAATGCTAGGAACATCACCCGGAAACCAGTAGGAGGACAAAGGGTTACCTCACCACCTGGGACTCGTGAGTCACCGACCGCGGGAGACAGAACTCCGTCTTGGCGCAGAAGACGGAGCTCGGAGGATTTGATGCTGGACGCGCGCCACGCGCCATTGGTGACACGAGTGCCTGCGCCCTTTTCTTCCCGGCAACGGTGGTGCTAGTGCCCGTAGCGGCGAATCCGCCCTTCTTCTTGGCAGCGACAGTGATGCGGTGGACTCAGTGGTGGCACCTCCCTTCTTCTTGCCCATCTTGCGGTGGCGATGAGAGCGAAGAAAATAGCTCGGGAAAACACGGAGTTGGTCCAGTGCCACGAACGGAACGAACTGTCGGAGGCAGAGAGGAGCAACAATGGACATGGAGGCAAAGGCAGAGAAAAGAGCAGATGGGAAAAATTACCATCGCAACACTGCTACTTAACCCCCTGGAAAATGTAATCCAAAGGCCAGCAAAAACCCTATCAGACGCGTGGTGCCCATCTGTTGGGTCCGTAGCATAGAAAACAAAAAATTCCTACGATGAGAACTATACGCCAAGATCTATCTACTAGATAGAGAGCAACGGGTGGACATACATCCATGGAGAACTTACCCTCGAAGACAACGAGCTTTGTTAACGAGTAGGAACTCGTGGTTGATGTAGTCGTACACTTGCCGATCTCAAGATCGTGAGGAAGTCCGAGCGCCACAACTCAGCAGCGCATCCGCACTCGCACACACGTTCAAGCCACCGGACAACCTCCACCTCCTCGCTCTAGCGATCCAGCGGAAGCAGCAACTCCTTCTAGACGAAATGCCACCGGGAACATGTATCTCGCTAATCCGAGACCATGGGGGGAATAATTCTAGAGGGGGAGAGAGATCCTTCACAAGGAGGTGTGTGGATGAAGGAGGGAATGGGTGGCCTTTTATAGGAGGAGGGGGGTGCCCCCTCTCTCCATGGACGGCGCATGGGGGGGTGACCCCTCACCTCCCCCATTCATGTGGTGGTAACCCCTCCACATTAAAATGCCTCTTCACATTCCCTTTTAAAGTCTCCACTTTAAATGCATTAAATTTCTCCAAATTTAATGCTCTCTCATTTAATAAAACTCTTTATATTAAATTTATTCAGAATTTTGTTAATTACTTTAATTAACAAACATTCACATATAGCCCCTTGCAATATTTCAATATCACATGCAGAACCACCTTCTGCAATTTCACCCGAAACAATTTCCGGTTTCTATTGAAACAATTCTTGCGCTTTGCAATTCTTTCGTCTGAAACATATGTGCTCCAAAATGGTGTCCGGTAACTCTTAAGTATGCCACTCTACAGTTCGCGAATAATGTAGACATGATCGAGACCCTTCTCCGATCAATAATCAGCAGCGGGACCTGGAGATCTGTACTGACTCCTACACATTCAACGATGACTCCTGTGATCATGAGAACCTTTAACGCTTGTAGCTAAATCCCTTTGTCTCTCAACATATTACATGTCCGAGATTCGGTCATCGGTATCTCCATACCTAGTTTGATCTCGTTACCGACATGCACTCTTTTCTCGTTCCCGTGATATAACATTCTAGTGATCACATCACTTGCTTGCAAGCTATCCTAATGTGATATCACCGAGAGGGCCCAGAGTATATCTATCCGTCATCTGGATTGAAAAATTCCACTCTTGATCCATGAGCCTCAACATAACACCTTCATAGTGTTGAACCCATCTTTATAGTCACCCTATTACAGTGTGACGTTTGATGTTATCAAGATACTCTTCCGGTGTTAGTAATTAACATGATCTCATGGTCTAAGGATAAAGATTACTTCGTATGATGTTATAGCAATATAAACATAATGACTTGATCGTAATGCTATACTTTGGATGAATGTTCATCACATCATTTCACAAATGCTGTGACCTTGTTATTAACAACATCCAATGTCCATGATCAGGAAACCTTGATCATCTTGTTAATCAACAAGCTAGTCTATAAGAGAGGCATAACTAGGAACCCTTTTTGTTTATTAAACACACATGTATTAATGTTTCCTATCAATACAATTATAGCATGCAAAATAAACATCTATCATATACAAGGAATACATAATAACAACTTTATTATTGCCTCTCAGGGCATATTTCCTTCAGTCTCCCACTTGTAGTAGAGACAATAATCTAGTTTATATAGTGATAAATCTAACACCCATGGAGTTCTAGTGTTGATCATGTTTTGCCCTAGGGAGTACTTTAGTCAACGGATCTGCTACATTCAGGTCCGTGTGTACGTTACAAATCTTTATATCTCCATCCTTGACATGCTCGCGGATGGAGTGAAACCGGCGCTTAATATGCTTGGAATTCTTGTGAGACCTTGGTTCCTTGGCGTTGGCTATGGCTCCATTATTGTCACAATAGATCACCATTGGGTCCAACGCACTAGGAACCACACCCAGTTCCGTTATGAACTCCTTCATCCAAACCGCTTCCTGTGCTGCTTCCGAAGCAGCAACATATTCCGCCTCCGTCGTTGATCCAGCCACCACAGGTTGTTTGGAGCTCCTCCAACTAACTGCTGCTCCGTTCAAGAGAAATACGTATCCGGATTGAGACTTAGAGTCATCTGGATCAGTGTCAAAGCTAGCATCGACATAACACTTAGCGACTAGCTCTTCTTCACCTCCGTACACAAGAAACATATCCTTAGTTCTTCTCAAGTACTTAAGGATATTCTTGACCGCTATCCAGTGTTCCGAACCTGGATCAGATTGGTACCTACTAGTCAAACTAATGGCATGTGCCACATCCGGTCTTGTACATAGCATGGCATACATTATAGAGCCTATGGCTGAGGCATAGGGGATCTTATCCATTATCTCTCTTTCTTCCGCCGTAGCCGGACTTTGAGTCTTACTCAATGTCTTGCCTTGCAACATAGGTAAGTACCCCTTCTTACTTCCGTCCATATTAAACTTCTTTAATATCTTATCAAGATATGTACTCTGCGATAGCCCAATTAGGCGTCTTGATCTATCTCTATAGATTTTAATGCCTAATATATATGAAGCTTCACCAAGGTCCTTCATCAAAAATTTGCTATTTAGATAACTTTTAACACTTTTAAAAGATCTATATCATTTCCAATCAATAATATGTCATCCACATATAATATAAGAAATGCCACATTGCTCCCACTCACTTTCTTGTAAATACAAGCCTCTCCATAAGTTTGGACAAATCCAAACTCTTTGATCACCTCATCAAAGCGGAGATTCCAACTCCGGGATGCTTGCTTCAGTCCATAGATGGATCGCTGAAGTTTGCACACCTTATTAGCGTCTTTAGGATCGACAAAGCCCTTAGGTTGTATCATATACAACTCTTCTTCAATATTACCATTGAGGAACGCAGTTTTGACATCCATCTGCCATATTTCATAATCCAAATATGCAGCAATTGCTAACATAATCCTAACCGACTTAAGCATCGCTACGAGAGAGAATGTCTCATCATAGTCAATTCCTTGAATTTGTCGAAACCCCTTTGCGACAGGTCGAGCCTTATAGATGGTTACATTACCATCAGCATCAGTTTTTCTTTTGAAAATCCATTTATTCTCAATGGCCTTTCGATCGTGAGGTAAGTCCACCAAGGTCCAAACCTGGTTTTCGTACATGGATTCCAGCTCGTATTTCATGGCTTCTAGCCATTTGTTGGAATCAGGACTCATCATCGCTTCTTCATACGTCGCAGGGTCATCTATTTCATCAATCATGAAATTCATAACAGGATTGCCGTACAGTTCAGGAGCTGCACGTGTTCTGCTTGACCTGCGAGGTTCGGTAGTGTCCTCTTTCGGAGTTTCATGATCAATATCATTAGCTCTCTCTTCATTAGGTGAAGTCAACTCCGAAACAACTTCTGGAGCTGTGCTACTCGCCATTTCATGAAGAGAAGGTTCAATAACCTCTTCGAGTTCTACCTTCCGACTATTCACACCTTTCACGAGAAACTCCTTCTCAAGAAAGGATCCATTCTTGGCAACAAAGACCTTGCCTTCGGATCTGTGATAGAAGGTATACCCAATCGTTTCCTTAGGGTATCCTATGAAGACACATTTTTCCGCTTTGGGTTCGAGTTTATCCAGTTGAAGTTTCTTCACATAAACATCGCATCCCCAAACTTTAAGAAATGACAGCTTAGGTTTGTTTCCAAACCATAATTCATACGGTGTCTTTTCAACGGATTTAGATGATGCCCTATTTAAAGTGAATGCAGCGGTTTCTAGTGCATAACCCCAAAATGACAGTGGCAAGTCAGTCAGCGACATCATAGATCGAACCATATCCAATAAAGTACGATTATGACGTTCTGACACACCATTACGTTGTGGTGTTCTGCCAGGCGTGAGTTGTGAAACTATTCCACAGTCTTTCATATGTGTGCTAAACTCGTAACTAAGATACTCTCCTCCACGGTCGGACCGCAGAAATTTGATTTTTCTGTTACGATGATTTTCCACTTCATTCTGAAATTCTTTGAACTTTTCAAAAGTTTCAGACTTGTGTTTCATCAAATAGATATACCCATATCTACTCAAATCATCCGTGAAAGTAACAAAATAACGATATCCACCTTGCACCGATACACTCATTGGTCAACACACATCAGTATGTATCATTTCCAATAAATCTGTCACCCGTTCCATTGAACCGGAAAACGGCGTTCTAGTCATCTTGCCCATAAGGCATGGCTCACATGTATCAAATGATTCAAAATCAAGTGATTCCAAAAGTCCATCAGAATGGAGTTTCTTCATGCGTTTAACGCCAATATGACCTAGACGGCAGTGCGACATATCTGTAGATATATCATTATCAAGTTTAATCCTTTTAGCATCAACATTATGAATATGCGTAATTCTACTATCGAGATCCAACAGAAATAAACCATTCAACACAGGTGCATGACCATAAAATATATTATTCATATAAATCGAACAACCATTGTTTTAAGACTTAAACGAATAACCACTTTGCATCAAACACGATCCGGATAAAATGTTCATGCTCAGTGCAGGCACCAAATAATAATTATTCAGGTTTATAACTAATCCCGACGGCATATGGAGAGGCAGCGTTCTGACGGCGATCACATCAACTCTTGATCCATTGCCGACCCGCAGCGTGACCTCGTCCCTTGCTAGTTGTCGCTTGTTCCGCAGCCCCTGAACCGAGTTACATATATTAGCAACCGATCCCGTATCAAATACCCAGGTGCTACTGCGAGTACTAGTCAAGTACACATCAATAACATGTATATCACATATACCTTTGTTTGCCTTGCCGGCCTTCTTGTCCGCCAAATACTTGGGGCAGTTGCGCTTCCAATGGCCAGTCCCCTTGCAATAGTAGCACTCAGTGTCAGACTTAGGGCCAGCTCGGGGTTTCTTTTCAGGCGTGGCAACAGATTTGCCGCCCTTCTTTCCCTTCTGCTTGCCTTTCTTGTCCTTCTTGAAATCGGTGGTCTTATTGATCATCAACACTTGATGTTCTTTCCTAATCTCCACTTCTGCAGTCTTAAGCATTGACAGAAGCTCGGGAAGAGACTTCTTCATGCCCTGCATATTATAGTTCATCACGAAGCTCTTGTAGCTAGGTGGCAGAGATTGGAGAACACGATGTATGCCTAAGTCAATGGGAATCGTTATTCCCAAGGACACAAGCTTATCGGCGTACCCAGACATTTTGAGTACGTGCTCACTAACGGAGCTGTTTTCCTCCATCATGCAGCTAAAGAACTTTTCTGTAGCATTATAACTCTCTACGGTAGCATGGGTATCGAAAATCATTTTCAATTCTCCCATGGTATCAAAGGGCATTGCCATTTTCGAAACGCTTTCGAAGTTCTGGCTCTAGCCCATACAGTATGCCGCAATGAACTAAGTTGCGGTCCTCCTGACGAGTCACATAGACATTCTTTTCCTCGTCAGGGGCATCAGGAGCTGGTGGGGGGCCTAGCAGCGCATCTAGCACATATTGCTTTTGTGCAGCAGTGAGGAGAATCCTCAAATTCATAGCCCAGTTGGTGAAGTTGCTACCATTCGCAGCAAGTTTCTCTTTCTCCATGAACACATTGAAATTAAAAGCAGGTGGTGCCATCTACAAACGAATTTGTAAAGTATATTTAGACTAAGTTTATGATATATTGAGTTCAACTAATCCAAATTACTAATGAACTCCCACTCAAGAACGACATCCCTCGTGTCCTTTTGGTGATTACATGAACCAAATCCACTACACCAAGTCCGATCATCACGTGAGTCGGTGTAGCTTCAAAGGCGAGCATCTATATGGGCATCATATCAACTATATTACTCATGCTTAACCTTTCGGTCTGTGTTCCGAGGCCATGTCTGTACATGCTAGGCTCGTCAAGTAAGAACCTTAGTATTTGTGTGTGTAAAACTGTCTTACACCCATTGTATGAAAGCGTAGAGTCAAGAACACCCAATCATCACGTGATGCCTCAAAACACGATCCACAAAACGGTGCATACTTAAGGAAGAACACATTTATCTTGATATCTAAATGAGGGATCATCTTATAATGCTACCAAAAGCGCCAAACTAGCAATATAAGATGCTAATGTGTGAAGTGAGGTGATATGGTCCATGCATTTGATCTCTATCATTTGCATCGTGGTATGATCTCTATCATTCCTTTGTGTGTAAGGCCAAGGAATATGGAACTTACACGTTAAGTGAGTTGTAAGAGTATCTATCATACATATACTTACAACAATACCATATCAAAACACTAGCCCAGCAACGATCTAAACTAGACGCCTCTAATTTATCAATTGCAAGTTTTACGTGGCTTAGGGCTTTCGGAGATAGAACCGGTCTAACCTACGAACATGAACCACAACGAGGATAACCAAGTTATTAGCAACTCGTTGTAAATCAGATATTGACTATAGTAGGAGAGACAGACACCCGCCAGCCACTTATGCAAAACTAATTGCATGTCAGTCGTGGAACCGGTCTCATGTACGATGACATGTAAGGTGGGTCCGGGCCACTTCATCCCACTATGCCACCAATATCCAAAGTACATAGAAGATGCAATAACATGATCATCATCACCCACATATAAACATATGTGTACTACCCGTGCAAAGCACCTACGCATAGATCAGGCTCTGATACCACTGTTGGGTCCACAGCATAGAAAACAAAAAATTTCCTACGATCAGAACTATACGCCAAGATATATCTACTAGATACAGAGCAACAGGTAGACATACATCCATGGAGAACTTACCCTCGAAGACAACGAGCTTTGTTAACGAGTAGGAACTCGTGGTTGATGTAGTCGTACACTTGCCGATCTCAAGATCGTGAGGAAGTCCGAGCGCCGCAACTCAGCAGCGCATCCGCACTCGCACACACGTTCAAGCCACCGGACAACCTCCACCTCCTCGCTCTAGCGATCCAGCGAAAGCAGCAACTCCTTCTAGACGAAATGCCACCGGGAACATGTATCTCGCTAATCCGGGACCATGGGGGAATAATTCTAGAGGGGGAGAGAGATCCTTCACAAGGAGGTGTGTGGATGAAGGAGGGAATGGGTGGCCTTTTATAGGAGGAGGGGGGTGCCCCCTCTCTCCATGGCCGGCGCATGGGGGGTGACCCCTCACCTCCCCCATTCATGTGGTGGTAACCCCTCCACATTAAAATGCCTCTTCACATTCCCTTTTAAAGTCTCCACTTTAAATGCATTAAATTTCTCCAAATTTAATGCTCTCTCATTTAATAAAACTCTTTATATTAAATTTATTCAGAATTTTGTTAATTACTTTAATTAACAAACATTCACATATAGCCCCTTGCAATATTTCAATATCACATGCAGAACCACCTTCTGCAATTTCACCCGAAACAATTTCCGGTTTCTATTGAAACAATTCCTGCGCTTTGCAATTCTTTCGTCTGAAACATATGTGCTCCAAAATGGTGTCCGGTAACTCTTAAGTGTGCCACCCTACGGTTCACGAATAATGCAGACATGATAGAGACCCTTCTCCGATCAATAATCAGCAGCGGGACCTGGAGATCCGTACTGACTCCTACACATTCAACGATGACTCCTGTGATCGTGAGAACCTTTAACGCTTGTAACTAAATCCCTTTGTCTCTCGACATATTACATGTCCGAGATTCGATCATCGGTATCTCCATACCTAGTTTGATCTCGTTACCGACATGCACTCTTTTCTCGTTCCCGTGATATAACATTCTAGTGATCACATCACTTGCTTGCAAGCTATCCTAATGTGATATCACCGAGAGGGCCCAGAGTATATCTATCCGTCATCTGGACTGACAAATTCCACTCTTGATCCATGAGCCTCAACATAACACCTTCGTAGTACTGAACCCATCTTTATAGTCACCCTGTTACGGTGTGACGTTTGATGTTATCAAGATACTCTTCCGGTGTTAGCAATTAACATGATCTCATGGTCTAAGGATAAAGATTACTTCGTATGTGTTATAGCAATATAAACATAATGACTTGATCGTAATGCTATACTTCGGATGAATGTTCATCACATCATTTCACAAATGCTGTGACCTTGTTATTAACAACATCCAATGTCCATGATCAGGAAACCTTGATCATCTTGTTAATCAACAAGCTAGTCTATAAGAGAGGCATAACTAGGAACCCTTTTTGTTTATTAAACAAACATGTATTGATGTTTCCTATCAATACAATTATAGCATGCAAAATAAACGTCTATCATATACAAGGAATACATAATAACAACTTTATTATTGCCTCTCAGGGCATATTTCCTTCACCATCGTGATCGACACGTGGAGGACCCAAAGCGTGAACCGTCTCCCACTACCCCAATTACGCGCGAAAATCGAGGAGGCACAGTTAAAACAAAGATTATGCACGCCCGGTCAAGTCAGGGTCAAAAAATGGGACCCACCGCTCATCACGTCCCGTCAAACCCGCTCACGTGGGCAACTGAGATCATCACATTGTCATCCAAAATTGAGTAGCAAAATACTTCGACTACTTTAGCCCTTGCTCAAGTCTTCGACTCCACCAAGCACTCGGGGGCTACTCCCATAGGGTGCGCTGGTCGTGCACCCTACAATTTTTCTTTTTCTTTTTCTCTTCTACAGGAATATGGACATTCAAAGCATACCCAATCACTCGAATCCGTGATTCGACTATGGACATGGGTTACTCCCATAGGGAGCGCCGGAAATAAATTCGACTGAAACAAGCAAACAAAAGATGACAGCAGTCACAAAAGTTCTTTAGTCCCTGCCTGAGTCTTCGACTCAACCAGGCACTCGGGGGCTACTCCCATAGGGAGACCTGGTC
Source organism: Avena sativa (assembly GCA_916181665.1). Taxonomy (NCBI): domain Eukaryota; kingdom Viridiplantae; phylum Streptophyta; class Magnoliopsida; order Poales; family Poaceae; genus Avena; species Avena sativa. The sequence continues at coordinate 372,289,854 of OV702290.1, forward strand.
GCGCATCCTATGATTAATTGTATGTCGTACTGTGTGTCGATAACATCCACACTCGAAGTATATGATGACACCGACTCATGATTTTTTCCTACAAAGGTACTGCGTCTCCTGGGTCACCCGAATCATCTTCGTGATGACAAAATTCGAATGTCGTGCTTACGGCGTGAGGATAAGGCCTGGCAACGCATTCGCTGCACACTACCAGAAATATATACGTGCCTACAGGTACGATAAACATGCCTTGACGGACGCGTCGAGTGCTCACACCCATATACTAGAATTCGACTCCTATAAGACCTCCGTGGCTTGAGTCGAATTACACCAGCACTTTTCCAAATTCGAGTCCGGGGACTCGAGTTTGAGTAGATTGTGTTGTTTTACCCTAAGGTAGTTAACTGATATCAATACATCGGTTAAATCAGGCACGCACATCAACAATCCCTATGACACAAAAAGAGCGGTCGAAAAATACTCAGTCATGTACTCGAAAGGCTTCATAAAGTCCCCAGTCGAATTTGCGATTCCGCTAGACACTCAAGGGCTACTGATATGGGTATACCCTACTGGTACTCGAGCTTGGTATATACGGCCTGAATACAACGGAAATCCCATGGCGTTGCCAAGTCCCAAATGGAGAACTCGGGTAACCTACGGACTCTCGATTGCTTGCGGAACAAGAAGAAGCTAAAGATAGAAAGTTTAAAGGGAAACCCTAACCTGTAACCGACTCGACCTGCTACCCGAGACCTAGCCTATCTATATAAAGGCTAGGAGGGGAGGCGAGGAGGACACACGCAACCCTAGTTTCCACAACCCTCACCAGATTGCATCTGCGCACCATTGTAATCTTCGATTCCTCTGATTAATTCCACGAGCAGACAAGCAGGAGTAGGGACCTCTACGATTCCTGAACCTGGGTAAACCTTGCGTCCCTATGTGCTTGTTTGCTATATGATTGATGCTTCCAATGCTCCCTCCTTCTCCAAAACCCAAGTCCATAACAATGGGCATTGATGAGTTAAACCCTTGTCAAACTGTCTACAAGAATAGAAGTGCGTAGACATCAAGCTATTTTCTGGCGTTGTTGCTGGGGGGGTAAGGTAAAAGGTACTCACATCCTCTGGCTACTAAGCTATCTCCTAGTATTGTTGCTAGTGTGTGAGTGCTCGAAGTTATTTCCTTTAGATTCTGCAATTATATCTTTTTTTCTTGTTTTTATTTTCAATAGTTAGGCTTAATGGAAAACAACAAAAAATTAGAGAGCTTTATAATATTTATATTGAGTTAGGACATGAAGTGTTTGAAGAGAAAATTAAAAAACCTATGGAACTTTATTTGCATGCTAATAGCAATGTTATTAGTATGAATTCTTTGAACACCATTATTGCTAATGCTATGGAAAAGTCTAAGCTTGGGGAAGCTGATTTGGATGAGCATGATATTTTTAGTCCCCCAAGCACGGAGGAGAAAATTTACTTTGATGATACTATGCCTCCAATATATGATGATTACAATGATGAATATGATATTTTCAGTCCACCTACTATTGAGGAGAAAATTAATTATGATTACAATATGCCTCCTATATTTGATGATTATGGTGATGAGATTAATAATGCTAGCTATTTTATTGAATTTGCTCCCACTACAATTAATAAGAATGACTATGTTTATGTGGGGAGTATTAATTCTTTTATGCATATGGCTCATGATAAGAATGTTTTATGTGATAGTTATATTGTTTATTTTATTCATGATGCTACTGAAAGTTATTATGAGAGAGGAAAGCATGGTTTTATGTGACTCAACAATATTAAGTTTCCCCTCTTTATGTTGAAAATTTTGAAGTTGTACTTGTTTTGCTTTCCTATGCTTGTTGCTTTGTGCTTTCACGACTTGTTTCTTTACAAGATTATTCTTAATAGAAAGTGGGTTAAACTTAAATTTATTCCATATTTGCTTTTGGATGTTCTCTTTTACTTCAACTCATATTTCTTATGTGAGCATCATCGAATTTATCATTCTTATCTTAATGGCTATAAAGAAAGAGCTTTTTGGGAGACAACCCAATATATTCTTGCTTTCAGTTTATTTTTGTTTTGTTGAGTCTTGAAAGTTATTGCCTCTGTAATAACCTCTCCTTATCATTTTTGTGTGGTTTTTGTGCCAAGAATAACCTCTAATGAGAGAGAAGTAAGATTTGGGAAAGTTGTTGTCCTGAAACAGATTTTTGTGCTTCGCTGTAAAAATTTGTAAAAAATCTTTGTACATCAGATTGAGCTGTGATTTTCTGTGCTTATGCCTCAGGTTATTATCTAACTTCTGTTAGTTTATCACTTTTTGATTTGAACAACAGAAGGTCTTCTAAAAAATCGGTTTTTACCCGTTGGTCTGTTTTGGCAGATTTCTGCCATTATTTGCATTTGCCTCTTAAATCTCTTTCTCTTTGAGTTCTTGCCAAAATTCTTGAACTTTTAAAAGGAAGTGCTACAGTATCTTGTTTTTTAATGGAAGTTTTACTTGTGTTGAAACTGAACCTAAAGACTTATTATCTTGAATACAATAATGTTGCTAATAAAGATTGTGTAAAGTTTTGTATGAAGGAAATTTTAAAGTGTAGGGAAGAACAATGTGATAAGATGAAGTATGGACAAAAGCTCAAGCTTGGGGATGCCACCCGTGTCGCCCCAAGAAATATTCAAGAAGTACAAGCGTCAAAGCTTGGGGATGCCTAAGGTATCCCCTTCTTCATTAATAAAAATCTCAGGTTTCTTCCAAACACTTAATTTTTATTGTTTCATGCACAATTGTGTTATTCTTGGAGCGTCTTTGTTTTGTGTTTAGTTTTCGATTGCTTAGTTTGCTTGAATAAGTTGGTTGGATACCAACACAGTTATTTTGAAGAGAGATACACCCCGTGATTCATTGCCTAGAACACTCTAGTTTTCACTCTTATTGTTCTGCAAGTGTTCTCCTTTGCTAGCACTGCGTTTAGCTTTAGTTTTTGATTGGTGTTGGAAAAGAGTAGGAAGTTCATGCTTATAAGTGGTACAAAAGGATCTTGTTTTTTACTCCGACTTAGACTTTATCATGTCATGCTTGATATTGTTTTGACTTTATGCTTAGTGATTATTGTTGTAGCATGACTTGTTACAAACAATTGAGATTGCTTAATGTGCCTTCATAGAATCATGCATTGTTTTAGCATATTAAAGCATAATATAGTGGTATTCTCCTTTAATGCTTTATTTGGGTTGACTTGGCACATGCTCACACCATGTTAAGACTATCCCAAGTCACCATAACCTCTATGATCATTTAGTTTTCGACTTGTAATATCACTTTATGTTTTAATTAATAATGTTTTGTCGCTTTTCATGACCATTGCCATTATTACTCTCTTAGTTGGTCGCTCCCAGTCTATTGCTAGCCTCCATACAAAGTATGAGTTCCACTCATGCATCCAACTCCAAATAAAATCAAAGTTATTCCAAAGAGTCCACCATACCTACCTATTAGCATTTGCTATTCCAAGTATATTCATGTTTTTATCTACCTTCCGAATTAAACTTGTTATGTGAAAATTAGTGATTAAAGCTCTCACGAACTTGATGGCACACTTTACTTTTCTTGCCCCTAATAAACTGTACCATTGTGTCATCTATGTTGTATATGCTTGCACTTATACGTTGGGATTAGCAGAACCATGTTGTCATGGGGAACGCTTTCAACATTGCACTTGTACATTGTACCCAGTTGATATCATGCTCTTTTGTTTATGGATGTCGTTGGTGTGAAATGAAAGGGGAGCTTGTAAGTCCATGGAGTTATGTATGTGTGTTAGAGAAACGCCTGGGACGCTAGCCTAAGCCATGCCTAATCATGGTGGAAACTTGCAGCATCACCATAGTGAGCAATCTATGAAGCATTCGTCTTATAAAAAAAGAGATAGAGATTGAGAAAAAGAAAAAAATGATGAGAAAATAGGAAAGAGAGAAAAAGCACCATTTTCCCATGGTAAATAAGAAGATTGCTGAGATGCTCATTGTCTGCTTGCCTTGTCATTTTGATTATGGGGTAGCTCATGTATCATGTGCAAGAGGTACCCTGTTGGCGGTTCTCTACGATACACTTGTACTTACTATGATAAGAACTTACCGGTAACTAAACTTGAGTAGCATGAGGAGCGACCCTCGTATTCAAGGGACATGAGATTGCCAACTTATACTTTGTCAAGAATATACTCCATAGTTTGTTCACTTTAACCTTAATCACTTCAAGATGCTTATGATAGGGGCAATGAGGGCTGAAAGATAACAAGTACTATAATTTTTGGAAGCTCTTTATGAGACTTGAATCCCCGCTTCCTTCTATGAAGGGCCTTTCTTCCACTTTTATATTCAGTCTCCACCTTCTATCCTTAGGCACCAATTAAGAGAGCATAGTTGTCATTCTTAGTTCTATGTGCATTGTCCCAAAACTTATTGATTGATTCATAATGTTGATATTGCTTGTTCTTGAACTAGTTGTATCTAGTCACCCTTATGAACTTTGAAGGTGTCCTATGCATTTATGTTTTGCTACTCCATGAGGGACAAGCTGAATGCCACTATGCTATGTTTTCTATATGTGAAACAAACAAACGTCTTTCAAAGCAATGTTATGCATGAATCTTTTGTTTGTACCTTTTCATGTTATAACATAGTTGCTACGTCTTATTGTTAGAACTATATCTTTCATGTCTATGTTAGAGTACAATGATACCAGCTATCAATGTTTTACAAATACCTTGATCAAGATTGTGATGGTGCATGTCACCTCAAAAATTATTCTTTTTATCACTTACCTACTCGAGGACGAGCAGGAGTTAAGCTTGGGGATGCTTGATATGTCGTAAACGTATCTATAATTTTTGATGTTCCATGCTTGTTTAGTATCTACTTTGCTTTGCTTTGTCAACACTTTGAGGTATGTTTATGTTTTCTGGGACTAACCTATTAACAAGATGCCATAGTGCCAGTTGCCTATTTTCTTCTGTTTTTGGTTCCAGAAAAGCCAGAAAATGAATATTCTAAGAATTGGACGGGACAAAAGCCAAAGTCAATATTTCACCAAGGGGAACACAGAGCCAGAAGACGAGACGGAGAAGGGCCTCGAGGGGGCCACAACCGCTGGCCGCGTGGCCTGGCCTGGCCCGTGCCTGGGGGGTGCAGCCGCCTCGGGCACCCCCTCGGCCTCCCATTTCACCTATAAGAAGCCTCCGATGTAGAAACCCTAAAAAATCCAGGAGAAAGCCACGAAAACCTCCACAGCGCCGCCGCCACCGAAGGGGACATTCGGGGGACAGAAAGTCTCTGTTCCGGCACCCTGCCGGGACGGGGAAGTGCCCTCCGAGCCATATCCATCGACTCCACCGCCATCTCCATCGCTATTGTTGATTCCCATGATGAGGAGGGAGTAGTTATCTCTCGAGGCTAAGGGCTCTATAGGTAGCTATGTGTTCATCTCTCTCTCTATGCGTGATCTTATTGAGATCATGAGCTTTGTAATCTATAGATCTATTCTGCTACCCAAGTGCTTTAATGAATCTCGCTTATCCCCACATGTGTGAAGTTGACAGTGTGCACACCATGTAGCACTTTGGCTAAGGTTACATAAATACTTGTCATGAGTATAATTTGAGTCGGATGTCTCTATGAGATTGTGGTGTTTGTTGGAACCATCTAGCGCTCAAGGTGATGGTGAGGGGTTATCTAGATGTGGAAAACGAACTTTGAGGTGTGATGTTATAGCCCTACCGTGGATTAGAGTTATCCAACCGGAGAGTAGTTCAGAGTAGTATCATAAAGAGAAGATATTTATATGAGAGTGTTCACTAGTGAAAGTATGATCCCTAGGCCTTATTTCTAAGCATTGAAACACCGTTTGCAACTAGATCTGTTACATGTTTTCTTGCTTCCATCTTTATTTCAGATTGCCTTTAGTCTCTTCCTACCCGTCAAGCTCTTTTCTGGCACCGTTACCACTTATAATTATCCATACCACTTGTATTTCACTATCTCTTTGCCGAACTAGTGCACCTATACACTGACAAGTGTATTGGGTGTGTTGGGGACACAAGAGACTTCTTGTATCTTGATTGCAGGGTTGCTTGAGAGGGATACCTTTGACCACTTCCTCCCTGAGTTCGATAAACCTTGGGAAATCCACTTAAGGGAAACTTGCTGCTGTTCTACAAACCTCTGCATTTGGAGGCCCAACAACTGTCTACAAGAATAGAAGTGCGTAGACATCAACCCGATCATGTCACAAAGTTCAAGTTAAAATGATTAGAAATGGATCCTCGTAGACTGTTCCTTAGACCGTGAGGCTATATCAATCACTGTCTCCCAAGAATGCTTAGATAGCATCAAACGTCACTTGGTAATACAGTGACAATAAAGGTGTGTTCAATTATTTGGAGGAGCCGTAGAGGCAATATATGCCAAGAGCAGGATTTGTCCGTCCATGTGACGGAAAGATACTAAAGGGCCCACTCAGAGAAGTTATATCCGATAGATGCACAGTGTGTGATTTCATCACAGGGATATCACTTGTTGGAACGAGTGAAGTAGCATTGTTCGGTAACGAGATCGAACACAACATGGTGATGTCATTGATCAGATCTTGGGAAATGCGAGTGTCAAGAGACAAAGGGAATAAGACACGACTGTCCCGGTTCAAGCGACGAAAGATCTTCGTGGAATGCACAGGGGTCACATGGACATCCAGGTCCCTCTATCAATCATTGGTCTAGGAGTGTCCCTACCATGTCTGGAGTGTTCCCGAACCATGGGGTATCACGCTTAAGGGTTTGATGATGCTTAGAGAGTGTTTATAGGATCGGTAGAATCGTCAAAGAAGAGAAGAGAGAAAACTAGAAGGGTTTCGGTAAGTTCGGAGGATGTCCAGTGTGGAGGTGGAAGGTGTTCCATAGCCACGGAGATTGAATAATATGTGAATGAATGTTAAATATTGATTTAATAATTTATTCATAATTATTTAACAAAATAGAAATCAATTAAATGGTCAAAGGGCTTAATGGGTTAATTCCCAGAGGGAAAAGGGCCCAAGAGGGGACCACACCCGTAGGAGAGGCCTAGGGGGTGGCCGGCGGCCCTAGTGTGCCTGCCCCACGTGGGGCCCATGGGTGGGGGCTGGCTGGCGTGCCTCCCCACCTCTCCCCCTCCTTTAGTCCCACCCCTGGACTTTGAGGGAGGTAGTACCTCCCCTCCCCCTATATATAGTGGGGTATTTAGCCAGATAAATACATACAGTATTCAATAAAAGGTTTCCTCTCTTTTGGGGAGACCTCCAATTGATATTCTCTCTCTCTCTCTCTCTCTCTCTCTCTCTCTCTCTCTCTCTCTCTCGTGACCGTGGTCCCAAGTTTGGACTGCACGAACGAGAGACATCTTCACCGCGGAGCGCCGTCACGCTGCGGGATTTAGATCCAGGAGCTCTACTTCCATAACTACTGCTGGATCGGGGAAGCGGGAGTCATCGTCAGGAACCGGACGTGTGTAACTCCCCGCGAGGTGTCACACTTGAGGCACTCAAGTTATTGGAGCCAAAGGAGCGTAAGGACTTCATCGCGACCTTGAGGTCGGCTTCGGCTTGTCTACATCAACCACGCTCTCTTGAGCATTGACAATGCTTTTCGGTCTTCAAGGGTAAGTTCGCGAAAAGCCCCTCCCATTACTACATTACTAATAGATAGGTCCTGGTAACATCAGGGGTTCAAGGGCGTAGGGTAAAAATTATTGTTTTCATACACGGAACCCCTACAGTGGTATCAGAGCTAGATCTATGCGTAGTAATGCTAGTACGGGTAGAACACACGAGATGCAGCATGTGGGCATTGATATTTTAGTTGTTACTCTCCCACGTGTACTTGTGTACACCACAGTAATGCTTGATGAAGTGGCCCCCAACTGACTTTACGTGTTCATTCGCGAGACTGGTCCATGCATGACATACGGCTTGTACCATATAAAGTGGCCTAGGGGGGTGTCTGTCTCTCTCGCATTAGTTGGTATGCCATTTGCAACGGAGGGCCACGAAAGGGGTGTAGTATAGACAACTACTTGATCATCATTGTGGTGAAAGTTCGTAGGTAAGAACGGTTCTCGTGCGAAATCCCATTCAGCCACGTAAAATATGCAAAGATAAAGTAGAGGCGTCTAACTTTGTTTTGCAGGGGACGTTTCTTTGTGATATGGTTGTGGCAAAGGTAAAGTGATTACCTTGTGTTACATAGTAGTAGATAGTCACGGAGGTGACAGACACCACGCCGGAAAGACCACCGGTACCCTAGTGTCTACGGCGCCAGAACCCTGGCACGGGAATCTGGTGATGACGGATGGAGATCATGACGTGAAGGACCATATCACATCGCAATTACATTCAATGTTATTGTTTGTATATCTTATTGTGTGATACTATTAGATAATCGATGGTAGCCTAATAAGATGACCCTTGTTAAAATTACCAATGATTGTGTTCCCCCTTAGTGTGCACCACCAAGAAAGTTCTTCGGTATGAGGCAGGCCGTGATGAGCGGGTGTTATACATATCTATGTTCGCATACAATGGGTGTAAGCCATGTTGCACAGTGAATACACTAAGCTTGAGTTGGTGAGCCTATCACGTTACAGAGACGTGGCCTCGGAATGCGGATAATCGAAAGATCAAGCACGAGTCGCATGAATGATGTGACCAACGTTTAGCATCCACCCTAGAACCCACATTGATGGCCGTAATGATCGGGGGAGATTGTGGGGAAAAGGGGTCATGTTATCACTAGAACCCTTCAAGGTATCAGTGTTTCCGAGTGGAATTATTATTAACTCATTTAATTATAAACTTAGTCTAAATTCCTTTTGCAATTATAAATGTAGAAAATGGTTCTTCCCGAGATTACCTTCCCTGTTGATGATTGATTAGAAGGAGAGAAGCTCAGGATAGACGGATCAAACTTCTCTATATGGGTTGCGCGTCTCCATGTTCTCCTTAGCGAGAATAACATGGTTGACTACATACTCAACAAGATGAATTTGGATCAGCCTAGTGACCTAGAGACCCCAGAGCAGCGGGAAGACCGCTATTACCGTCGTGAGATGTCCACCTTCATATCAGTTATAATGTGCTACGGGATAGTGGATGAGTTATGGCCAGTCATGGGTAACCTTGACCCTCGTGCGACTATGGTATAGCTTAGGACACATTTCGTGGAACAAGCACGCATATGGGAGCATGAGCTGATGGGAGACTTCCTCTCCATTAAGATGGAGGAGAACTCATCACTTGACGACCACTTCGAGCGCATGCATGATGCGTACATGAGGCCTGCGTACTTCCTGGATAACTGGATGACAAGCTCTTTTGCAAATGGCATTGTGCTGCGATCGCTACCACCAAGCTACCGAGCACATGTCAGGACTTGCATTATGAGAGGCGATGCGGAAACACAGGATTTCCATAGGTTCATATCACATCTCAAGAATGTGATGGTTGAACCCGTTGTTGGAGAGGTCATCGATGACAAAGGTATATATTAAATATACAATTTTATAAATGTTATAATCTTGGAAACACATTTGCAGTGTTAAGTATATTTGATACTTGTTCTGTTTTGCTTAAAACAGGTCCTTCTGCATAGAGGTGCTTGCTGGAGAGGAGGTGACGTTGCATGTTGATGGCGAGCATGATGATGATGGCCAACGACACTCTCCCTCGACATTTATCACTTAGTTTATGTTTAGGATGATTACTGTAATCAAAATATTGTGAACCTCTTTAGTGTGTCTCACACTTTATGAGACGGTTATTCATATGAGCTTGTAACAAACAGTTATTCCACTTTTATAAATGATCTCTATTCATGTTCATATCTTGTTTGATTATATGTGAATTATCCTTGTTTAGAAACTAATTGACAATACATGAACATTTGTAAAATATTGAAATGCCTTGAAAAATACCCAACTTAATGATATGTTCATTACTGAATTAAACCATTATTTGAATTCAAAGTTATGTGATAATATGTGAAACTCATTCGATTTCTTATCACATATGAATCATGCCTAAGTTCGGCAAAATAACTTAAACACCGTGTATTACTTGAATACGAAGTGTTTGATGAATTGTTGAAAGAAAATACATATTCGATGTATTGTGTTTTAACAAAATGGTAATTATCATTGTATGATTGTTTAAATGTGTAAAGAAGTTTACCAAAGGAAACATGAATATGAAACTATTTGATATGATCAGAGTGTTTCATCAACAAAGGGTAGTAAAGATAAAAGAGAATCTAATTACTATGATTTGATCAATAGTAATGAAATTTGACATTATAAGAATGGCATAAAAAGAAATTGTGGAATGCAAAGCATTTTGAAATGTCAAAATGCAAAGCATCACAATGTGATATTAGATATCAAAATGGGTGAATAGAAGGCGCCAAATAAATCATTGTAGTGTAGATGTAGAGATCATTAGTTAGAAACAGTTAGCACTCAGTTAGAATGTATAGTGAACCATCTGAATTCGTGAGATCGGCTCCATATCTAGTATGGATCATCATAAAAGTTTTGGGGTTATTCGATATAACCAAAACAATAGCGAATAAGTCCTTGTAGTGTATTCATTGGAAACTTTGAATACGAAATCCATAGCTGAAACCAAAAGAGAAGCAAAACTTGTATTGCTTGAATTTTGGTGTATTCTTGAGAAAGTTTACTTTTAGTGCTATTTCTCGATTATGGAGCAAATGGAAGATAGTGTAAAACATGATGAGGATTCAAAACCCTGCATCAGAGTGTTGAGAAGCGCAATGGAAAGCATTCTTGAACGAAACTCTTCACAAAGGAAAGAATCAATGATAATGATCATTTTGTTTTCCCCACTAGTGTTTTCACTACATGAAGTAGAATTCAAAATGTAGCCCATATCTTATATGGAGACATTTGTGAATTGATGGCTCAATGCACGGCGCCCAGAAAAGTGCTTGGTGCGTGGTTGATGTAGAGCTCGTTGGGAACCCCAAGAGGAAGGTATGATGAGCACAGCAACAAGTTTCCCTCAGTTATGAAACCAAGGTTTAATCGAACCAGTAGGAGCAAGGAAACACCTCAAAGGTGTTACTAGCTGAGCTTTGGCAGGGCGCACTACCGGTGCTAGTAGCAACGTGGAGACCTGCACAACACAACCACAGAACTTTGTCCCCAACTTGCGATGAGGTTGTCAATCTCACCGTGTTTTGTGAAAAACAAAGGATTAAATGTATCGGATGGAAAGAAGTAAAAGTTTGCAGAAAGTAAACACAAAGCAGTAAAAGATTGTAGATTGTATGTAAAGTAAAGGACCGGGATCCATAGTTCACTAGAGGTGGCTCTCCTTAGATAGATAACATGCTGGGTGAACAAATTACAGCGGGGCAATTGACGAACACCGAGCAAGCAATACATGCATATACTAATCATTTTGACTCATTTGAGACTTGATTGGGCATTACAACATTATACATAGACCGCCATCCAACTGCATCTATGACTAATAATCCACCTTCAGGTTATCATCCGAACCCCCTCCAGTATTAAGTTGCAAGCAACAGATTATTGCTTTACGAACTGCGTGTAAAGTAAACAATACGATTGTTCTATGAACAAAAGATTGTTGTTTTCTCCCTAGTAGCAACAACACATCTAGTACCTTAGAGATTTCTGTCACTTCCCCAGATTACCAGAGGCATGCACCCACTATCGAGCATAAATACTAACTCTTGGAGTTGCTAGCAACTACTTGGCCAAGATAGCTACTAACAACGGAAAGCATGCAAGATCACAAATAACAAAGACATGATAGAATCAATAATCAATCTGGAATAGCATCTCAATATCCATCGGATCCCCGCAAACACAACATGCAGAATTACAAATAGATGATCTTGATCATGAACGGAGCTCACAAGATCTAGACATGAAAGCACAAAGGAGGAGAACCAGCCATCTAGCTACTACATGGATCCGTAGTCCAAGGATGAACTACTCACGCATCACACCGGAGGCTTGCATGGTGATGAAGAAAGCCTCCAGGGTGAATTCCCCTCTCCGGCAGGGTGCCGGGAAGAGCTTCAGATCCCTCCCGATCTAGGGATGGAGATGACGGCGGCTACAGACTCTTTCGTGGATTTTTGATCGGGTACTTAGGGTTTTCGTCCCGAGGGCAATATATAGGCGTAAGGAGAGGCCGAGGGGGTGCCAGGAGCCACCACACCACCCCCTGGCGTGGGCCCAGCCTGGCCGCGCGACTAGGTGGTGTGGCTGGCCCCTGGACCTTCTCTGTCTCGTATTCTGGCACTTGATCACTTCCAGAAAAATAGGCACTTTGGCTTTTGTCCCGTCCAATTCTAAGAATATTCATTTTCTGACTTTCCTGGAACCAAAAACAGCAGAAAACAGGGAGCTGGCACTGTGGCTCTTGTTAATAGGTTAGTCCAAGAAATCATATGAACAGTACTCCAAAGTTGGAACAAATCACAAGAAAGTGGATAAAACAAAGCATGGAACATCAAAAATTATAGATACATTTGCAATGTATCAACATCCCCAAGCTTAACTCTTGCTCGTCCTCGAGTAGGTAAGTGATAAAAAGAAAGAATAATTTTTGAGGTGACATGCACCATCAAAGACTTGATCAAATTATTTGCAGAACATTCAAAGCTGGGATCAAAGTACTTCAATCATAACATGAAAGACAAAGTTCTAGCAATAAGCAAAGAAACTATGATGCAACATGAAAAGGCACAAACAAAAGATTCATGAATAATATTGCTTTGCAAGACGTTTGTTTGTTTCACATAAAGAAAACATAGCATAATAGTATTCAACTTGTCCCTCAATAGAGTAGCAAATATAAATGCATAGGACACCTTCAAAGTTCATAAGAGTGACTAGATACAATAGTTTAAAACAAGCAATATCAAAGTATGCATCAATCAACTAGTCTTGGGACAATGCACATAGAACTAAGAATGGCCACTATGCTCTCAAAGTAAGTGCATAAAGTTACAAGGTGGAGACTCAATATAATGGTGGAAGAAAGGCCTTTGTAAAAGGAAGTAGGGATTCAAGTCTCATAAAGAGCTTCCAAAAATTATGGTACTTATAGCTTTCAGCTCTCATTGCCCCTATCATAAGCATCTTGAAGTGGTTAAGGTTAAAGTGACACAACTAAGAGGATGTGCTTGACAAGTTATAAACCGAAATCTCATGCCCCTTACTTACGAAGACCGATCCTCATGCTACTCAACTTCAGTCACGAGTAAGCTCTTGTCATTGTAAGTACATGTGTATCATTAAGAACCGCCAACAGGGTACCCCTTGCACATGATACGGGAGCTTTCCCATAATCAAAATGACAAGGAAAGCAGACAATGAGCATCTCAGCGATCTTTTTATTTGCTATTTGCATAGGTTTTTATTGAGGATTCTTCATAGAGTGCTCATTATGGTGATGCTACAAGTTTCCACCATGATTAGGCATGGCTTAGGCTAGCGGCCCAGGCGTTTCTCTAACACACATACAAACTCCATGATCTTACAAGTTCCACTTTTATTTCACACCGTCGGGATCCGTGAGCAAAAGAACATGATATCAACGGAGTACAAAGTACAAGTGCAATGTTGAAAGCGTTCCCCATGAAACATGGTTCTGCTAATTTCAACTTATAAAGCGCAAGCATATACGCAACAAAGAAGGACCCAATGTTTCAAGTTTATTAAGGGTAAGTAAAGTAAAGTGTGCCATCAAGTTCGTGAGAGCTTTAATCACTAGTTTTCTCATAACAAGTTTAATTTGGAAGGTAAACAAAAGCATGAATATACTTGGAATAGCATAAGCTAGTAGGTGGATATGGTGGACTCTTTGGAATAACTTGGTTTAGGGAGTTGGATGCATGAGTGGAACTCATACTTGGTTGTGGAGGCTAGCAAAAGACTGAGAGCGACAAACTAAGAGAACAATAATGGCCATAATCATGTAGAGCGACAAAACATCATTGATCAAAGCATAAAGTGATACTACAAGTTGAAAACTAAAGGATCATAAAGGCTATGGTGACTTGAGATAGTCATAACATGGTGTGAGCATGCGCCAAGTCAACCCAAATAAAGCATCAAAGGAGAATACCACTATATTATGCTTTAATATGCTAAAACAACGCATGATTCATCCAAGGCACATTAAGCAATCTCAATTGTTTATAACAAGTCATGCTACAGCAAAGAATACTAAGCTTAAAGCCAAAACAACATCAAGCATGGCATGACAAAGCATAGGCCACAGTTAAAAATGAGCTCTTTTTACCACATAAGCATGAACTTTCCTACTCTTTTCCAAACCAAACCAAACTATTTGCAAACCAATGTATGAAAGAGGGGGTCCAACCAATTTATTCATCAAACTAAGCAAACAAAAGCAAACGAAAAACCAAAACGAAAACGAAAAAGAAGATGCTCCAAGAAAAACACAATGGTGCATGAAACAATAAAAATGAAGCGTTTGGAAGAAACCTGGGATTTTTATTGATGAAGAAGGGGATGCCTTGGGCATCCCCAAGCTTTGACGCTTGTACTTCTTGGATATTTCTTGGGGTGACACGCGTGTCATCCCCAAGATTGAGCTTTAGTCCATCCTTCATCTCATTACGCATTCCTTCCATACACCTGAAATTTTTCCTTCATACAAAACTTCACGCAATCTTTATTAGCAACATTAGTGCATTTAAGATAAATAAGTCTTAAGGTTCAGTTCTAACACCAAATAAACTTCAATTAGAACACTAGATACTGTATAACTTCCCTCAAAAAGCTCAATTCCCAAAATAACTCAAGAAGGAACCAACAAGAAGCAAATGCAGAAAATGGCAGAAATCTGTCAAAACAGACCAGCATGAAAAGATGAATTGTTTCGAAGACCTTCTGTCACTCAAATAAAAAAGTGTTGAAATAACGTAAGTTAGATAACAACCTGGGGCAGAAGCACAAAAAATTACAGCTCCATCCGACATACAGAGCTCTCTCACGAATTTTCATGGTGAAGCACATAAATCTGTTTCGGGACAGCAACTTTCCCAATCATTACTTCTCTCTCATTAGAGGTTAATATTGGCACAAAAAGCAAATAAAAAGGATAAGGAGAGGTTATTACAGAGGTAATAACTTCCAAGACTCATCTAAAACTTTTGGGTTATCTCCCAATAAGTACTTTTCTTTAACGCCTTTAAGTTAGGCATAAGAAGCAAAGAAAGAATCAAGTGTTCTCAAATGAAGAAGCATTAAAACCAAATTTTGTTTCCATAGGAGAAGCAAAAGAAATCTTTTCTCTCTTTTTAGAGAAGTGTTCTATACCTTTCTTGAGTGGGACTTGATATTTAATGGTGCCTTCTTTCATATCAAAGATGGCACCAACAGTTCTAAGAAAAGGTCTTCCCAAAGTAATAGGACAAGAAGCATTGTATTCAACATCCAAAACATAGAAATCAACGGGGACATAGGAATCGTTAACCATAATAAGAACATCATTAAGACTCCCCATGAGTTTCTTTTTAGCATTATCATCAAGTGGGACATTCAAATAACAATCTTCAAGAGGAGGCAAATCAAGCATATCATAAATCCTTCTAGGCATAATAGAAACACTACTATCAAGTTCACACAAAGCTTTGAAATCAAAGTCATTCACTTTCATATTAATGATGGGTTCCCAACCATCCTCTTGTTTTATAGGAATAGAAGCTTTATGTTTCATCTTTTCTTCTTTAATCTTTATGAGAGCATCAGTAATGTGTTTTGTAAAGGCCATGTTCATAGCACTAGCATTAGGACTTCTAGCAAGCTTTTGTAGGAACTTAATAACTTTAGAGATATTGCAACCATCAAGATTGTTGGGGATACCCCCGGGTAGGGTCACGCCGGGGTATAAAGGCCGAGTTAGCCGAGGTACGGCAAGGTCAAAGCTTGTGCTGGCCAAGTCACCTCAAGGCGGGCCGGATCACGGAGTAACCCGGACCAGGGGACGTCCACCTAACTTAGTCTCAACCGACTTAAGCCGTAGGTCGGTAAGATGTATCTAACTTGTATGCAGGAACAGGTATGGCCGGATCAACTATGTAGGATCCGGGTCATGTCAAGCTTGTAAGAGAAGGAAGGTATCTCGTTGGTAAAAGGTGACCACTGTGCACAGAGCGTGAGCGAAGCGGACAGGGGTAGGACCGCCGAGGCGTGGCCGACAAAGGTGACGAAGCCTATGTCGGATGACGCAGGCGCCGCAGAGGCTCACATAGCCTCTGCATGGATGACACGGGGGAAAAGGTGACCCGTTCGGCTTACTATTTTGGAAAGAGGCATATTCTCTGGAATATGCCTCCACGTATGCCCTAATTGGAGACCTAGCCACCCCTATATAAGGGGGGCTAGGGCCTCTGTAGAAAGGGTTGATCTCGACTGGGTTGGGTTTTTCTGGTTGCTTCCTAGTGAGTTGTGTAAGGCTAGTGGTGAGAGTAAGAGAGTTCATCTTCCTCCTCTCCCCAATACAGCTCAAGGAGCACTTGTAAACCTTGGAAGGGAATCAAATACGAAGCTATCATGTGTGGAATCACCACACTATCCCTCCCTGGATTCCCCTAGTGCATTTAGTCCCCACCTTTAGCCTATCCATGGCATCTGCCGTGACACCACCATGACAGTTGGCGCCCACCGTGGGGCTAGCGGCGCTAGCAGGGGTGAAGATCCGGACGGGAAACTTCATCGGCACCGGCGAACACATTGTCTCCGGGCTCGTTCAGCGCTTTGGAGCGCTGGACTTTGTCAGCGACAACGCTGGCTGTTTTGGCAAGCGTCCTCTTCCGCGCAACGGCCTCTTCGTCAAGCTCAGTGCTCACAAGGTCTATGTTGCTGTCGATGTGTCATGCGTTCATCCGTGGCACGTCGTCGAAGGAGATGAGCCACCCCTTAGCATGGTTCACGGGGCGCATATCACTCGCTCTCCGGACCGTGCAGAGGTGATGATGACCGTGCCAGGTGCAGGCGCAAGCAAGGATCCGGCACTAGATCCGGAGGTAACACCTAAGGCACCAAGGAAAAGTAGAGGTCCTCCACTAGAGAGGCCAGAGAATGTGCTGCAGCAGGCGATGGATAGCTTGGCAAACCCACTAGCAGCAGCAGTAGATCCGGATCAGGCACAGGCCGAGCTAGAGGAGACTAGGAAAAAGATATTAGAGGGTGCGAAAAAGATAGTTGTGGCTCAGCAGTCGTTGAACATGACACTACGTGAGTATGCAAAGGCAAATAAGGTAGATGCTGTAAAAGTAAAGGGGAGAAATCTCATGAGGGAAATGAACAGAGAGGGTGATACTAG
The DNA here is from genome assembly GCA_916181665.1 of Avena sativa. NCBI lineage: Eukaryota > Viridiplantae > Streptophyta > Magnoliopsida > Poales > Poaceae > Avena > Avena sativa. Next base: position 372,307,317 of record OV702290.1, read on the forward strand.
AATTGAGGAATCTAAGAACTGTCTGTCCGTGGGGCTGCCGAAGTACAGTACCCCGGCGAAAAACCTCAGGGCAGTCGATGCAGCTGCATCTGAGTTAGAGGGTCTGACAGGTGAAGCCCGTCAGAGACAGCAAGATAGGGTCAACGAGCTGGTTCAGATCGCAAACAGGCAAAATGAGGAATTGCTCAGGGATAACCCGGAGAGAGCTGGGGCCTCCAAGATCGTTCATTCGGCGGTGGGTAACCCGAAGAAATCTGCTGGAGCCGCTTCGTCTCCTCATGGTGATCCTAGGAGAGAAGAGGTCGTAACTTCGGCCAGGAGAAACAAACAGATAGTCCCGTATGACCCGGCAAGGGCAGGGAAAGGAAAAGAAGTACAGAGAAATGAGGATCGATGAAGTGTAAGCTGAGGTGAAGCCGACCGAGGTAACCGCGACCAAGGCAATGCCGGTCAAGGAAATGCTGTAAACAGCAATGCCGGACAGCGTAATTCGGTAGGTGCAGGTCAACCGCAGCAGCGGAATATACTAAGGCAAGAGCAAAGTGCCGGCCGAGGTATGCAACAGAAAGGTGCTCCACGAGAGCAAGACCGATATAACGATGGTGATTCGGAAATGGTGAATGCAGGATACCCAAGGCCGGACTATCATGTGATAGGGTCAAGATTGGGAAGCAGGGATTTGATGCCGGATGATGCCAGGCTAAAACTGGATCGGCTGTATAGATCAGAGCAAATTGAATGTCAAGGTCCCCCGGGTGCTGCATGTTTTGGACCTCGGATCATGAAGGAACCTCTGGTACCTAATTTCCAGTTACCAAGAGGCACTAAGACATATGATGGCAGCACCAAGCCGGAGGATTGGTTGATAAACTATGCAACTGCCGTGAAAATTGCTACAGGCAACTTGAGATGGGCTGTGAGATACATACCCCAGATGTTGGAGGGACCAGCAAGGGTATGGCTAAACAATTTGCCACCCGGAAGTATTAATTGTTAGATCGATTTTGAAGAAATGTTTGTCAGCAATTTCTCAAGTACGTATTAGAGGCCGAATAGGCCACAGACCCTAGCGATGTGCAAGCAGAGACCGAATGAGACGGACCGGGAGTTCCTGACCCGGTGGTGTACCGTGCGAAACTCATGTGAGGGTGTGATTGAGTCACAGGCCATAGCATGGTTCGCGCAAGGATGCAGATACGCAAGAATGTTGTGGCAAAGGTTGCAACAGGATATGCCAACTACTGAGGCAGAGACAATCCGGATTGCTGATTCATATGCTTTGGGTGATCCAACTCAACCCAGGCTCGTGTCAAACGAGTCAAATGAGGAGTACTAACAGAGAGATGGAGCCGGGTCATCCAGGAGGAATGATTACAGGGGTAAAAGAAGAGATGACAGACCGGATTACCGGTATAGTTCGCAACAAGTTGCTGATGTGAATCAAGATCAACCCGGAGCAGGGGGTAATCAACGTCAGAAAACTGGAGGGCAACAATGGACACCAAGAAACGATGGAAAGAAAACTTGGACGCCAGAGCAGAAGAAACAGTGGCAAGACAAGAAGGATAGTCCGAGGTATACTTACGAGTCAATGCTGGATCAGCCGTGTAAATTTCACACGCCAAATCCGAGTAACCCAGCGGGTCATACGACAAGGCAATGTGAGTGGATGCGTAAAATAGAACAAGGTGGTTCAGGGAATGCTCAGGCACCTCGGAATGATCAACCTCGGCAGGAGTTACCCCGATAGCAATTGCTCTCCGGAGCGAACACACAACAACTAATGTTGCCTCCCCCTCCGCCGAGGTATGACAACCATGAGAGAAGGGATGCAGTGCATCAGGTGGAGAACCAAAATCAACCGGATCAGAGGTACCCCGGAAACAAGGGGAGAAATGAGTACAGAGAGCATCATCAGAGTTACTGTGTGTTTACCACAGAGGAAACAGATAGAAAGAGCTTGTAGCGCCGTCACATGGAGGTGAATGCGGTAATGCCAGCAGTGACGAGGTATATGCCTTGGTCGGACCAGGAAATCACCTAGAGCATCAAAGATCATCCCAAGCTTATGCCAAGCCCAGGTTCATATGCGCTGGTGCTGGATCCGACATTCATCGGGCCAAACATCAATGTGAGATTCTCCAAGGTACTGATTGATAATGGCAGTAGCATTAACATCATGTATGCGGATACAATGCGCAAGTTGGGTATCTCGGAGAACATGCTCCAGGCTACAAGGACTACTTTCCATGGCATTGTGCCAGGCATTTCTTGTGAGCCCATAGGCAAGTTCCGGGTTGACGTATTGTTCGGCACAAGAGATAACTGTCGAACTAAGAATTTGGAGTTTGAAGTGGTAAACTTAGAAAGTGCGTATCACGCGTTACTCGGAAGACCAGCACTGAACAAATTCATGGCAAGCTGTCACGTTAGTCACTTGAAGATGAAGTTGCCTGGGCAAAATGGTGTGATTACCATAGCTGGAGATTTCCGACGTTCCATTGAGTGTGCGTCAGCCGGGTCTAACCTAGCCGAGTCACTCGTGATCGTGCAAGAGAAAAGAAAAATCCAAGAGGTGGCGACATTGGCTCAGTCCGCGCAGCAGTATATGTCGGTGTTGAGTAATCCGCATGGGAGTGTCTCATTCCAAGCCACAAAAGATACCAAGAAGGTGCCTATTGATGATATGTTCCCAGAGCGCACCATAACAATTAGTGTCGGGTTAAATGATAAATAGGAAAGCGAGCTCGTCAACTTCCTCCGTGAGAATCGGGATATTTTTTCTTGGTCCACATAGGACTTGCAAGGTTTTCCGAGGGAGTTGGCCGAGCACTCTTTGAATGTGAGACCCGGAGCAAAGCCAGTGAAGAAACCTCTCCGCCGCTTCGCCAAAGATAGGAGAAAGGTCATAGGGGATGAGATAGCTTGGTTGTTGGCTGCAGGATTTATCATGGAAGTTCTTTACCCGAATTGGCTGTCTAATCCGGTGCTGGTGGAGAAGAAAAAAGACGATCCGAATGTGGCAGTGGTTTGGCGTATGTGTATCGATTACACGAACCTGAATAAGGCGTGTCCAAAAAATCCATTCTCACTGCCAAGGATAGACCAAGTCATAGATTCCACAGCTGGGTGTGAGTTGTTGTCGTTCATTGACGCTTATTCTGGTTTCCACCAGATACCCCTGAATCCGGATGATCAAATAAAGACCGCGTTTATCACCCCGTACGGGGCTTATTGCTATCGCACCATGTCGTTTGGTTTACGTAATGCAGGGGCAACGTACCAAAGATGTATGCAAAAATGTTTGCACGACCAAATTGGTCAAAATGTGCAGGTATATGTGGATGATGTGGTTATCAAGACCAAGGAAAGCAAAACCCTCCTTGACAATATTAGGCAGACATTCGCGAACCTAAGGAGGTTCCGAATGAAGCTTAACCCGGAAAAATGTACCTTCGGTGTCCCGGCTGGAAAATTACTCGGATTCCTAGTCTCCAGTCGAGGTATCGAAGTCAATCCAACTAAAATTCGGGCCATAGAGCGAATGGAACTGCCAAAGTGTCTTAACGATGTACAGAAGTTCAGTGGTTGCCTGGCATCATTAAGTCGTTTTGTATGTCGGTTGGGAGAAAACGCACTGCCTCTCTATCAACTCATGAAAAAGTCAGACAAGTTCATCTGGACGCCGCAGGCCAATGAAGCCTTTATCCAGTTAAAGAAAATGTTAGCCACAGCACCAGTGTTAGCCTCTCCACTATCAAAGGAGCCAATGTTGTTCTATATAGCCGCAACCAACCGAGTTGTAAGTGCAGTGATTGTGGTAGAGCGCGACGAAGAGGGTAAGTCGATGCAAAGGCCAGTGTATTACCTGAGCGAGGTATTGTCAGCCTCAAAGCAAAATTATCCGCACTATCAGAAAGTGGCATATGGTGTGTACATGTCGGCTAAGAAGCTAAAACATTATTTTGAGGAGCACCCCATCAAAGTAATATGTGAAGCTCCCATATCCGAGATAATGAGTAACAAGGATGCAAGTGGCAAAATCGCAAAATGGGCAATTGAACTAGCTCCTTATGCGCCACAATATGACAGAAGAGAAGCAATCAAGTCTCAGGCTGTGGCCGACTTTTTTGCGGACTGGGCCGAGGTGCAATATGAACCACCGCTACCAGATCTGAACTATTGGAGAATGCACTTTGACGAGTCAAAAACAAAAATCGGGCTAGGCGCCGGAGTTGTGCTTACCTCGCCAAAGAAGGACCAGCTGAAATATGTGTTGCAGATCCATTTCGCAGCATCGAACAATGTCGCCGAATACGAGGCACTTGTGCATGGGCTCAAAGTGGCAAAAGAAATTGGGATACGTCGGATCCAATGCTTTGGTGACTCGGACTTGGTAGTTCAGCAAGTTTCAGGGCTCTGGGACGCTCTTGATCCTAACATGGCGTTGTACAGATTTCATGTGCAGAAGATATCTGGTTACTTTGAGGGATGTGAATTTCACCATGTACCCCGGGTGGAAAATGAGGCTGCCAACGTACTGCCGAAGATCGGATCAACCCGACAAGCAATTCCACTGGGTGTAGCATTAGAACACCTCAGAAAACCATCTATCAGACCGTCACCAGAAACCGACTCAATCTACGTCCCGGAGGATACAGAATCGGGAGCCGTACCCATGGACATTGATGAGGGGTGTGCTTCGCGAAACTCGGGGACTGCCTTGGCGAACCCGGGGACTACTTCGCAAGACCCGAGGACTGCTCATCGTGATCCGGTTGAGGTTATGCCGGTGGATAAATGGAAATTAATGAGGATGTGTTCCCAGTGCGAGCTGTACCATCTTGGGCGTTGCCCATATTTCAATTCCTAAAAGATGGAACCTTACCCGCTGAGGAGGTGCTATCCAGGCAAACTCAGAGGAGGGCAAAGGCATACACGATCATCAATTCTGAGCTATATAAAAGGAGTGTGACCAATGTCCTCCAGCGATGTGTTGACCCGAAAGAAGGGCTCGACATCCTCCGAGACATACATCAAGGGGAATGTGGGCATCATGCCTCGTCCAGAGCGTTGGTAGCAAAAGCTTTCCAGCATGGATTCTACTGGCCAAATGCCTTAGAACAAGCAGAGGACTTGGTAAGAAAATGCAATGGTTGTTAGAGGTATGCTACCAAGACACATATGCCAATGCCAGAGCTCAAGACCATACCAATCACATGGCCATTTGCCATATGGTGTTTGGACATGGTTGGCCCGTTCAAACCAGCAAGGGGAAATATGACTCACATTTTGGTCATGGTTGATAAATTTACAAAGTGGATTGAAGTGAAGCCAATAAGAAAATGTGATGGAGCTACGGCCGTGACATTCCTCAAAGACATCATCTTGAGCTACGGTTATCCTCATAGTATCATAACAGATAATGGCACAAATTTTGCTGAAGGAGCATTTGCACGATTCTGCCGAGATAAGAAGATTCGGCTGGACGTTGCCTCGGTAGCCCATCCCGCATCGAACAGACAAGTGGAAAGATCCAACGGATTAGTATTATCCGGGATAAAACCCCGGCTCATTGAGCCGCTGCAAAGATCAGCGGGGTGCTGGATAGACGAACTACCAGCAGTACTATGGAGTTTAAGAACAACTCTGAATCGATCAACAGGCTATACCCCATTCTTTCTGGTATATGGGGCAGAAGTTGTATTACCAGCCGGCATAGAGCATGATTCGCCTAGGTTCACCCAATACACAGAAGCCGAAGTGCAAGAAGCCCGGCAAAATGATGTTGATCTGCTGGAAGAAGTGAGAGAATTGGCATTGTCCAGGTCCGCCATATATCAACAAAATATCTGACGCTATCATAGTCGGAAAGTAAGCCCCCGAGTTTTCCGGGAAGGCGATCCGGTACTCCGGTTGGTACAACATACAGCTGGCATGCATAAATTATCCCCCTCATGGGAAGGGCCATTCATTGTGAGCAAAGCATTGCACAATGATTCTTATTATCCTATCGATGCAAAACCACAGGAGAAGAACAAGGCGGACATGTCCGGCAAAGAATCTAAGCATCCATGGAATGTAGCTCTACTTCGTCCTTTCTACACTTAGCAAAGAAGTGTATGTATCCGAGTCTCTCATATGTCGGTATGTATGCCGGCAATGAGCTTATCAATGAAGTGTTGGCACCTCGAGAAGTAACTCGGGGACTGCCTTAATAATATTTGCCATCTTCTGTATTTATTATTTATATGTCGGCTGGCATAAGTTTTTCCACTTAAGACGGATTAGTAATGTGTGAGCACCAAAAACCTAACTCTTCGACTTATTGTTGTCCAACAAGATTTGGCTTCATGGCAAGCAAGAGAACAAGTTTGGAATTGCGTAGCACATGAAAAACGTCTAAGGAAAGGAACTTAATCGAGCCCATGTTTGTTTTTTGGACTAACCTTATGTTTACTTTCGATTTATTATGCTGAATTATTTTGAGCTAATCCTAAAGTTTCCAAGTATTGTTAAGACAATTTTTGAAGCTCGGACTCGTAAGTCATAAAACCGAACCAAGGTAGACGCGAGCCGAGCCAAGAAATTGGAAGAACGAGAAAATGAAACTCGGGGACTACGCCCAAGTCAATCCAGCATAAAAACTTAGTAGCAAAATATCACTTGTGTGCTTGATACAACTACACCTGGCATACCGGGGATCTGATGAAATTTAAAAGTTTTTTCGCTCAAGGAGCAGCAAGAGGAGGTACTTCGGCGCCAGCGGGTGCAGCCCCAGCTTCGGCTTCAACTTCATCTTCGTCTTCCTCGACGTCCGAAGCCTCATCCTCTTCATCCTCATCCGAGTCATCTTCAACATTTTTAGCGTTTTCATCATCGGTGGCATCTAGAAAGCTCGGTCCCTCGTTCCACTGGTGAACGGGGGCGTATTGGATGAAGCTGTGAGCGCAAGCCTTGCACCGAACTACCCAATCAGGGTCAGTAGACCACTTTGATCCTGTGCGCATGCGTGCAAGGAGATTGAGGTCAATCTTCTCGTACCACGTGAGCACGTAGTGGAGAACGATCTCAGCTCCGGCATGCCCAGCAGATTCTCTCCAGAGATCGAGCTGAGTCTCACAGTCCATAAGTCTGGCAAAAAGAACAGACATATTCTCCGGAGTATCTTCTTCAGGCCAAAAGGCGTTGAAGATCCGGATTACTACGTCTAAAACATCCTTGCCATAGTTCCTCATGGTATCGACTCGAGAGGACAAGCTGACTATCAAATCTTCGAGATCAAGAGGAATAGAGCTAGGACCGGACGGAGTACCCCTTTGCTTGCGGAACTTGGCAACAACCTTGGATGCAATGACATCGCTCTCTGGGAACTTGCCTGAAAAAATAACACAGGTGGAATAAGTAAAGGAAGCATACCCGGAAAGATCAATGTAGGTCGAAGGAAAAGAACTTACCAGAAATATGGCTGTGAACCCGGGACAGCTCCTTGGTGTAGTTGTCGCGCCTCTCCCGGAGTTGCACAAGTTCAGCATTCGCCAACTCAAGCTTGATGTCAGCCTCCTTGAGTAATTCCTAGTCCTTGGCAATATGGAGATTGAGGCGCTCGCGCTCTTCAGTATAGTCCTGGCCGGCTTTCTGGAGTTCGGTTTGGTGCTCTGCTTTCAATTTCTTCATATCTGCCTTAAGCTTGGCAATCTCATCATCTTTGGCTCGGAGGAGGGCAAGCTCATCATCTTTCTTTTTGAGCTCAGCCTGATGCTGCCCTGCTTGTTCGAGAAAATGCAGCATCATATCAGGCACGAGCATACTATCTTCAAGAGACGCTGAAATAGTTTGATGACCCGGCAAAGCCGAGGTATGAATGTTTGCTGAGCCACGGGGGTAAGGAGATAGAGAGCATAGCAAAGTTGAGCAAAAATGACTTACCCTTTATCTGGTCAAAGTTCTTCCTCATGATGGTATTCTCAGCTTCCACCCCAGCTGCGAAAACCGAATGATGGGTTAGTTCGGCAGAAAAAGAGGAAGAAAAACGAAAAAATGCCAAGGAAGAAAAATTACCCCTTTTATCATGTTCGGCGAGAAATGCGGTACGTTTTGCACGTAGCATCTTGTGAGTGTCCAGGAGACGCTAAAACTCAGCGCTCCGGCGGTTGGTGGTCACCTGAAAAGAGTATAAAGAGATAGCTTAGTCTTGTGCATATTTGAAGTGTACAAAATCCGGGCCAAGTGGAACTTAACCCGGCTCTATGTGTGTGCATATTCAAAGTGTACAAAATACGAGCCAAGTGGAACTTAACCCGGCTCTAGGTGTGTGCATATTCGAAGTGTACAAAATTTGGGCCAAGTGGAACTTAACCCGGCTCTAGGTGTGTGCATATTCGAAGTGTACAAAATCCGGGCCAAGTGGAACTTAACCCGGCTCTAGGTGTGTGCATATTCGAAGTGTACAAGATCCGGGCCAAGTGGAACTTAACCCGGCTCTAGGTGTGTGCATATTCGAAGTGTACAAGATCCGGGCCAAGTGGAACTTAACCCGGCTCTAGGTGTGTGCATATTCGAAGTGTGCAAAATCCGGGCCAAGTGGAACTTAACCCGGCTCTAGGTGTGTGTATATTCGAAGTTATCAAGGAGCTACATTAGTTTTCTAAGGAGCATCTGGCCGAGTAACAAGTTACTCCCCCGGAGGCTCGGGGACTAATGGTTATATCACTAATATCTACAACATGTTAAGAAAAAGATGAAGTAACGTACCTCCATCATCCGGCCTGCAAGATTAATTGCCTTGGCGGCAGTATTCATCTGCGCTGCAAATTCGGCGGGACCAAACTTCTCCTGGAGATCGTCATTGTGGACGAACTCCGCCTTGTTCCAGTTATTCACAAACTCGATCAAGGTTGGAGGGTATCGTTCGCCGCTGAGTATGTGGGGCGCAACTAAACCCTTGGCATGCGCCTCCCTCCTCTCCACCTGGGAAAGAGCAGGGCTGGTATGCAAAACGAGTTGCACATCAGCCGGCTCGGCAGGGGCGTCCTTCAGTATTGGAGGCTTCTTCGAAAGCATGGACGTGAGTGTGCGCTGTCCAGCCTCGATGGACGCTGCCCTGGTGGCGTCAGGGGCCTTTTTGCCCTTGGGCTGCTGAGAGGTGGAAGTTGTTGTAGCAGATTTACCCTTGGGAGCTGCCTTGGTGCCTTCTCTCCGAGACTGGGAAGACTCGGACGAGGCGGAGGGGCTCGGCGCTGCTGCTATTGCTTTTGCTGTTGCAGCTGGTGCTGGAGTTGGTGCTGGTGCTGGTGCTGATTTCTTTTTCTGCGGAGGGGCTGAAGGAACCTCGATAGTAGCTGGTTGCGGCGGAGCCGAAGTAGTGGTTGCCTCTGCCTCGGCAGAGCCAGTCTCCCTGCTCCAAGGTTGCCCTCCTCTGGACGAGGTGGGCTAGAACCCGGAGCAGCCACTGAACCCTCCGAAATGGGGCTCAACGGGCATGAATCGTCGCCACGAGGGGGAGAAGGGCTGTGTCGGAGCAGCGAGGCAATGCTAGATCCACTCTGGGGGACCTCCACCGCGGCCCTGCCGAATCAAATAAAGTAGGATGAGAAATTATAACAATAGGAGAACAAATGAATGGCAAAGGGTGAGGTGACTTACTCATCCGAGGTCAGCGGCTCTTTGGGCTTCCGGGCCCTCCGGGCTGTGGCCTTGGTTGGAGGCTTGGTGGCAGTTTTGTCCCCAGACTTCTTTCACCTTTTAGCGGGCTGAGAAGGTACGGAAGAATACGCTGATGCAGCTCCCCTCTTCTTCTTCGGCACGACCGGAACAGGATCACCCACGGCAAGGGGAGGGTCCTCATGGATCTGCCCATCGAGGTTAGCTGATGTCGAAAAAGCATAAGAAAGGGGGACAGCGTCAAATGCTTCCATCACCTCAACATCTGAATCATCTTCATCGTCGGGCCAATCTCTAATAGAAGAGAGTTTACCGGTGGGTCGCTTGGTCGCATCGGCCATAGGAAGGAACATCTCCTAGTCCGGTTCCTCCTCGTCCGAGGTATCCCGGTCAGGCGCCCACTTGAGGGAAGGCTTGATGCCATCCTCAATGGTTTGCTGAACAAGCATCTGAGAAAAAGAAAAGGCAACAAGATTAAAACCTACAACAAAGACCGACATATGATATAACTCGGAAAAGGCTTGAAACACGAGACTTACCGAAGGAGGAAGCCTATCTCGGCAAAAGTGTTCAATCCCCCACGTCCACTCAGAAGAGAAGTTTTTGTGGGTGGTGAACAGGGCCTTGACCTGGCGGTAGATCTCGGTATTGCTCAACTCGAAAGAGGAGGTCTGGTTGGGGTCGCGGCCCCAGCTCATGTGACAAACTTTATGTGTATGTTTCTGAAGGAGGGAGATCCGGTTGCGAACGAACGTAATCATCGCATCCTCATTGCGCAACCCCAAGTCCTTCAGCTCCTAGAACCTCTTGTTGACTTGGTTCGCCAAGACTGTGGGCTTCTTGGGGATAACGTCCCACAAATCTGGGTTAGGAGGACCCGGAGTATAGGGGCGCAGATGGATCAGATCTTCGGTGGTGCTGTTCCGGACATAGAAGAAAGTCCGGGCCCATCCCTTGCAAGAGTCAAGCCCAGTGACTTGGGGGAAGATGGACTGCTTCCGGGGAGAGACTGACGCAACGCCGAACTGTGTAAGCTGCTTGTCCTCCGGCTCAAGATCTACGTTCGGGATCACATTCCGGCGAAGGCCAAAGAATCGGATCCAGAGCTCCTTCGTGGGCCATAGTCCGGCATAGCCTTCGATGGTGGAGGCAAAGGCGGAGAGAGACGTGATGGCATTCGCCGGAAGGTGGTGCGGCTGGAGCTCATACGTATTGAGCCAGTCATGGAAAAATCGCTAATTGGCAAGCCAAACCCCCGCTAGAAGTGGGATAGAAACACCATGTACTCACCCAGATTGGGTGAGGGGGCAAGCTCGGCAGCAGCGAGGCGTGCAGTGACGCCCTCCGGGATGTGCCTGGTGCGATAGAGCCAATCCAGGTCATCCTGGCAGACCCAAGATCCATCCCACGCGCCGCGGTCGGCGGTCGCTGCATCTTCTTCCATCTCCTGCTCGGCGATGGTGAGATCTTCCTCTGTCATCTCGAGGTCACTGCCCTCACTGGCGCTAGCGGCGGTGGTTGGCAGCGGCCTGGGCAGACGGGGACCCATGGCGGAGGAGATGCGCAGAGGCGGCAGCGACGCTGGTGCGCGTGGAAGCAGAACGGCGGCGGTGTTGCTACTCAGATGCGGTGGTGGCAGCGCTATCGCGGGAGAAGATGAGGAAGAAGTAGAGGCAGAGGGGCGCGGAAGTGGGGAAAGGACCCAAGGGGCGTGCCCCTTCCCTATTTAACCACCCCTTCAAGGGGATAGTGGGATCGCGTTTTGCGGGCGGGCCACACCGTGTGGCCGTGTATAATCCGGATTGACTAATCAGCATCAAGCCACACGAAGGGCCACAGGGCACAGCGGATCCCATGATGTGACGTTATGATGTAGTTAACGAGGAGGCAGGCACGATGTGACGTGCGCTACAGGGATAACTGACAATTACTGCGGCGGTTACTGGCGTAGGCCCTTAAAATGAGGCAAACGTGATGATTAGCCTCCACGTGGGGAAGCGTACGAAAGAAGGAAGAATGAACCGGATGGGTATGTGGTAACCCGGCCAGCAAGTGAAAACTTGGAATGTGCCAAGGGAAAGTAAACCCATAGAATCCGAGATAGGAGGTAACTCGGAAGAGGAACACAAAGTTCAGTGAAATTGAACCTACTATAGCCTCAGCGGCAAAGGCAGCTAAGACCGCACCAGCTTCGGGGACTAATGTTGGGGGGACACCCCCGGGTAGGGTCACGCCGGGGTATAAAGGCCGAGTTAGCCGAGGTACAGAAAGGTCAAAGCTTGTGCTGGCCGAGTCACCTCAAGGCGGGCCGGATCACGGAGTAACCCGGACCAGGGGACGTCCACCTAACTTAGTCTCAACCGACTTAAGACGTAGGTCGGTAAGATGTATCTAACTTGTATGCAGGAACAGGTATGGCCGGATCAACTATGTAGGATCCGGGTCATGTCAAGCTTGTAAGAGAAGGAAGGTATCTCGTTGGTCAAAAGTGACCACTGTGCGCAGAGCGTGAGCGAAGCGGACAGGGGCAGGGCCACCGAGGCGTGGTGACGAATCCTATGTCGGATGACGCAGGCGCCGCAGAGGATCACGTAGCCTCTGCATGGATGACGCGGGGGAAAAGGTGAGCCGGTCGGCTTACTATTTTGGGGAGAGGCATATTCTCTGGAATATGCCTCCACGTATGCCCTAATTGGAGACCTAGCCACCCCTATATAAGAGGGGCTAGGGCCTCTGTAGAAAGGGTTGATCTCGACTGGGTTGGGTTTTTCTGGTTGCTTACTAGTGAGTTGTGTAAGGCTAGTGGTGAGAGTAAGAGAGTTCATCTTCCTCCTCTCCCCAATACAGCTCAAGGAGCACTTGTAAACCTTGGAAGGGAATCAAATACAAAGCTATCATGTGTGGAATCACCACACTATCCCTCCCTAGATTCCCCTAGTGCATTTAGTCCCCACCTTTAGCCTATCCATGGCATCTGCCGTGACACCACCACGACAAAGATCAAAATCAAATTTATCATCTAAAGTAGTAGAACTATACTAGTCTCAACACTAGTGGTGGTAATAGTAGAAACATTAATGTTTCTAGCAATTCCATCTTCTCTTTCCCACTTAGCATGTAATTCAGCTAATAGTCTAACATTTTCATCAATTCTTACGTGTATGGCATTACTAGCTGCAAAGGGATTCTCATTAGTTTCAGGTTTAGCAGCCATTTTATTCAAAGAAGATTGAGCTTCAACCAGAGATGCTATATTTCTTTCAGCATTAGAGAGTTTTCCTCAATAGTTTTATTGAAAGCAGTTTGTTTACTAATAAACTCTTTAAGCATAACTTCAAGTTCAGAGGGAGCACTCTTATTATTGTTGTAAGAATTTCCATAAGCATTACCATTGTTGGGAGGATATGGCTTATAATATTTGTTACCAAAATTGTTCCTATAAGCATTATTACCATAAGCATTGTTGCCAAAATGGTTCTTTCTTATGAAGTTCACATCAACTTGCTCTTCTTGAGCAACCAAAGAAGCCAAAGGGACATTATTTGGATTAATATGGGCTTTCCCATTAACAAGCATAGACACAATAATATCAATCTTATCACTCAAGGAGGAAGTTTCCTCAACAGAATTTACCTTCTTACCTTGTGGATCTCTCTCAGTATGCCATTCAGAATAATTAACCATCATATTGTCTAGAAGTTTCGTTGCAGCACCCAAAGTAATAGTCATAAAAGTACCTCCAGCAACAGAATCCAATAGGTTCCTTGAAGAATAGTTCAATCCTGCATAAAAAGTTTGGATGATCATCTAAGCAGTCAGACCATGAGTGGGACAATTCTTTACCAAAGATTTCATTCTTTCCCAAGCTTGAGAAACATGCTCATTATCAAGTTGTTTAAACTTCATTATTTCACTTCTCATGGATATAATCTTAGCAGGAGGATAGTATTTTCCAATAAAAGCATCTTTGCATTTAGTCCAAGAATCAATACTATTCCTAGTTAAGGAATTCAACCATTCTTTAGCTTTTCCTCTCAAAGAGAAAGGAAACAATTTCAGTTTAATAATATCACCATCTATATCCCTATGCTTTTGCATCTCACAAAGTTCAACAAAGTTATTTAGATGGGAAGCAGCATCTTCATTACCAATACCAGAAAATTGTTCTCTCATAACAAGATTGAGCAAAGTAGGTTTTATCTCAAAGGAAGTATTTTCAGCCACAGGTGGAGCAATAGGTGTGCTCATAAATTCATTGTTGTTGGTGCTAGTGAAGTCACACAACTTAGTGTTTTCAAGAGTAGTCATTTTTTTGGGTTTTCAAATAAGAAAGCAAACTAGTAGAACTAATTTTTTTGGGTTTTTTGAAGAACAAAACAAGCAAACAAAGCAAAAAGAAACTAAGCAAAACAAAAACAACAAAGTAAAGAGATTGGTTATGAGGGACTCCCCTTGTGAAGATGTCCTTGACTCCCCGGCAACGGTGCCAGAAAATCGCTTGATGGCTCAATGCACGGCTCCTAGAAAAGTGCTTGGTGCGTGGTTGATGTAGAGCTCATTGGGAACCCCAAGAGGAAGGTATGATGAGCACAACAGCAAGTTCCACCTAGTTATGAAACCAAGGTTTAATCGAACCAGTAGGAGCAAGGAAACACCTCAAAGGTGTTACTAGCTGAGCTTTGGCAGGGCACACTACCGGTGCTAGTAGCAACATGGAGACCTGCACAACACAACCACAGAACTTTGTCCCCAACTTGCGATGAGGTTGTCAATCTCACCGTGTTTTGCGGAAAACAAAGTATTAAACGTATCGAATGGAAAGAAGTAAAAGTTTGCAGAAAGTAAACACAAAGCAGTAAAAGATTGTAGATTGTATGTAAAGTAAAGGACCGGGATCCATAGTTCACTAGAGGTGGCTCTCCTTAGATAGATAACATGCTGGGTGAACAAATTACAGCGGGGCAATTGACGAACACCGAGAAAGCAATACATGCATATACTAATCATTTTGACTCCTTTGAGACTTGATTGGGCATTACAGCATTATACATAGACCGCCATCCAACTGTATCTATGACTAATAATCCACCTTCAGGTTATCATCCAAACCCCCTCCAGTATTAAGTTGCAAGCAACAGATTATTGCTTTATGAACTGTGTGTAAAGTAAACAATACGATTGTTCTATGAACAAAGGATTGTTGTTTTATCCCTAGTAGCAACATCACATCTAGTACCTTAGAGATTTCTGTCACTTCCCCAGATTACCAGAGGCATGAACCCACTATCGAGCATAAATACTAACTCTTGGAGTTGCTAGCAACTATTTGGCCAAGATAGCTACTAACAACGGAAAGCATGCAAGATCACAAATAACAAAGACATGATAGAATCAATAATCAATCTGAAATAGCATCTCAATATCCATCGGATCCCCACAAACACAACATGCAGAATTACAAATAGATGATCTTGATCATGAACGGAGCTCACAAGATCTAGACATGAAAGCACAAAGGAGGAGAACCAGCCATCTAGCTACTACATGGATCCGTAGTCCAAGGATGAACTACTCACGCATCACACCGGAGGCTTGCATGGTGATGAAGAAAGCCTCCAGGGTGAATTCCCCTCTCCGGCAGGGTGCCGGGAAGAGCTTCAGATCCCTCCCGGTCTAGGGATGGAGATGACGGCGGCTACAGACTCTTTCGTGGATTTTTGATCGGGTACTTAGGGTTTTCGTCCCGAGGGCAATATATAGGCGGAAGGAGAGGCCGAGGGGGTGCCGGGAGCCACCACACCACCCCTTGGCGCGGTCCCAGCCTGGCCGCGCGGCCAGGTGGTGTGGCCGGCCCCTGGCCCTTCTCTGTCTTGTATTCTGGCACTTGATCACTTCCGGAAAAATAGGCACTTTGGCTTTTGTCCCGTTGAATTCCGAGAATATTCATTTTCTGACTTTCCTGGAACCAAAAATAGCAGAAAACAGGCAGCTGGCACTGTGGCTCTTGTTAATAGGTTAGTCCAAGAAATCATATGAAAAGTACTCCAAAGTTGGAACAAAACACAAGAAAGTGGATAAAACCAAGCATGGAACATAAAAAATTCTAGATACATTTGCAATGTATCAGAATCATTTGGCATGATTACCAGAATATGACATACCTACGTACTACTAAGGAAACAATGGTTAGCTAATGATATGAGAAATCCTAAAGCAAAATTCCCTTGAGATTAGAAAGCAATTTGTTGCTGAATCTTGCAAAGTAAAGGAGTTACTTGAATTTTCCCAAATGACTGCAAAACCATAGTGGAAAAGGGGTGAATGACAAAAGCAGAATTTGTCAAGTATTGGACGAATTCAAATGAATTTGGTTCAAGTGTGATGAATGTCTAGAGGATTTAAAACTAGTAAAAGTACTAGTATCTCATAGTAAATATCCAAGTTTGATATTTGATCAAAGTATTTTGAAGTTGTTCAAAATAGTGAGTGGATATGCAATTTGCATGAAATTCAGTGGGAGCTATGAAAGTCTTCCTAAAACAATATGTGAATGACATATTTTTGAGTGGGAGCAATATAAGTCTTAAATTCAAATATGTATAAACACAGTTTGAGTAAGAGTGGTGACTCATACCCAAATATGTTGGGAACATATTTTGAGTGGGAGATTATAGGAGTGATTCTTAAGTGTGTTAAGAATAAAAGTGCAAGTACCAATAAATAATGATTTATAAGGGGTAGAAGTTGATAATAAGTGTATTACGATATTATGTAGTATTCCTTAAAGGATTCTAAAAAGGTTTTCAGAATATAAGTTAATTAAGGATCTGGTCCTTAATAACTCAAATTAGGAATAGTATTAAGTTGAACATCAATGGTTGAAAGAAAGAAAAAGGATGATCATCATCCACTATGTTTAGACATAGGTTATATCTTAGAAAACCATGATAATAACTTAATATATTATATGATCCAATGAGGAACGTTTGAAAAGTGATTAAGTTCGAATCACGAAACGTTGAGCTGAGTTTGTCCGTAGTGTCTGATAGAGAACTGTAGACATGTTTTCCAAATCCATAAAGGATGGCATATCTTAAAGCAGAAAGGGTTATGCTACAAGGGAATATGTTGGAAACTCCTATAATACCGACTAAAGTCAAGTAGGAAGCGAGGTGAACAAAACATCGAAAGTTGCATAGAGTGCACTCATGTTTCGATGATTACATTTATAATAATAGATAAGGGTACCATCTAAAGTATTGTATAATGTTATGGTGGGACTAGTTTGCTTTTAACGTAGAATGATGTGTCCCAGGGCACAGTGCCCATGAGAAATCCCTCGAGGTTGATATAAAGTCACTGTAGGCTCCTGGAATCCGGCCTCGTTCTGCTGCCATATCAATGATGCATACACAAAGATGTTATCATGTGATGATAAAGTATTAATGTCAATCAAGGTGACATTAGTAAGTTGCAAAGGATTTGGGACTGTAATGTACAGGCCCAAGACTCAACCTCTTCCATTAGCAAGCATGTTCAGGGTACCGGAATATATGGTGTCAATGATTAAGAACAAATGCAGCTGGTTTATTTGTACTCTAGTGCAAGTGGGAGACTGTTGGAAATATGCCCTAGAGACAAATAATAATAAGGATTATTATCATATTTCATAAAGTTTATAATTAAGTTTTATATCATGCTATAACTATATTGAGAGGAAACATCAATACACGTGTGATATATAAACAACCAGGGGTTCCTAGTGAAACTCTAGTCACTGGTTCATTGGTGAACAGATGATCAAGGTTTCTTGATTGATGTCTACGCACTTCTATTCTTGTAGACAGTTGTTGGGCCTCCAAGTGCAGAGGTTTGTAGAATAGCAGCAAGTTTTCCCTTAAGTGGACCACCCAAGGTTTATCGAACTCAGGGAGGAAGTGGTCAAAGGTATTCCCTCTCAAGCAACCCTGCAATCAAGATACAAGAAGTCTCTTGTGTCCCCAACACACCCAATACACTTGTCAGGTGTATAGGTGCACTAGTTCGGCGAAGAGATAGTGAAATACAAGTGCTATGGATATAAGATAACGGTGCTAGAAAATACTTTGATGGCGTGGAAGATACTAAAGGCAAACTGAAATAAAGATGGAAGCAAGCAAACATGTAACACATCTAATTGCAAACGGTGTATCAATGCTTAAAAACAAGGCCGAGGGATCATACTTTCACTAGTGAACACTCTCATATAAATATATTATCTTCATGATACTACTCTTAACTACTCTCCGGTCGAACACTCTAATCGATGGTAGGGCTATAACAGCACACCTCCAAGTAAGCCTTTCCCATCTAGAAACCCCACACTGTCACCTTGAGTACTAGATGGGTCCAACAAGCACCACAATTTCATAAAGACATCCAACTCCAAATATAACTCATAACAAGTATTTGTAATCTCTAGCCTAAGTGCCACCATGGTGTGCACGCTGTCACTTTCACACACATGGGGAGAGCAGAGATCTATTAAAGCGCTTGAGTAGCAAGGTAGATCTATAGATTACAAGCTCATGACCACAACAAGATCATGCATAGAGAGAGATGAACACATAGCTACCAGTAGAACCCTTAGCCTCGAGAGAGAACTACTCCCTCCTCATCATGGGAATCAGCAATGGTGATGGAGATGGTGGTGGAGATCGATGGAGATGGCTCCGGGGGCAATTCCCTATCCTGGCAGGGTGCCGGAACAGAGACTTTCTGTCCCCCGAATCTCCCCTTCGGTGGCGGCGGCGCTGCAGAACTTTTCGTGGCTGGAGGCTTGATGATTTAGGGTTTTGGCTTCGGGAGGCTTCTTATAGGCCAGAGGGCAAGGTCGGTGGGCGGCCAGGGGGGCCACTATTGGAATTATGCCCTAGAGGCAATAATAAAGATGTTATTATTATAATTCTTGTTCATGATAAAGTTTATATTCCATGCTAGAATTGTATTAAGCGGAAACTTTAATACTTGTGTGGTTTGTGAACAACACCGTGTCCCTAGTACGCCTCTATGGACTAGCTCATTGATCAATGATGGTTAAGGTTTCCTAACCATAGACATGAGTTGTCAATTGATAATGAGATCATATCATTGGAGAATGATATGGTGGATAGACCCAAACTAAGCGAAGCAATTAGATTGTGTCATCGTGTTCGTCTTTGCGAAGTTTTTCTTATGTCAAATATTGTATTCCTTAGACCATGAGATAATACAACTCCCTGGTATCGGAAGAAAGCTTTGAGGTCATCAAACTTCATCCTATGAGAGGGTGATCATAAAGGTGTCTCTCAGGTAATCGGAAAGTATCTGTTGGGTTGTATGTATCGAGATGGGATTTGTCCCTCCCAAGTCGGAGAGATATACTTCGGGCCCACTCAGTAATCGATATCAACACCGCTTGCAAGCATGTGGTTAAGGAGTTAATCACAAAGTGTATCGGATTACGGAACGAGTAAAGTACTTGCTGTGAACGAGATTGAACTAGGTATGACGATACCGATGATCGAATCTCGGGCAAGTAAAATATCGCGAGACGAAGGGAATATATATATGGGATTGATTGAATCCTGGCATCGTGGTTCATCCGATATGATCATCGATGAATGTGTGGGAGTCAATATGGGTGCCCAGACCCCGCTGTTGATTATTGATAGAAGATCATGTCTGCATATTCTCGAACCCGCAGGGTCACACACTTAACGTGTCTCGATGCTAGGATAGATTGGATAATTGGTTTATGAATTTTTGTTCGGAGTCTCGGATGGGATCCGGGACATCACGAGAGGTTCCGGAATGGTCCGGAGAATAAGATTCATATAAGGCAGTGCAGTTTTTTGGAGTTTGGAATTGTTCCGGATTAATCGGTATTGTACCGGAAGCTTCTAGAACCTTCTGGAAGGGGGCCAACGTGGTCCCACCTTCCGGGAGGGGGCATGGGCCTATGAGGGAGTGTCCTAGCCGCATTGGGCCAGGGGCACAAGGCCCCATAGGGCCCAGCCGATCCTAGATAAGTTTAAACTCGTTTAAACTAGAGATAGGATTTCTAGATAAGGGAGAGTTTAAATTGTTTAAACTAGAGATAGGATTTCTAGATAAGGGAGAGTTTAAATTGTTTAAACTAGAGATAGGCGTGGAGGATGGGCAAGGGATGGCCGCACCCCCCCTCTATATATAGAGGGCTGGTGCGCCCCCTCCCCCCCAACCACACACCTTCCTCCAAACCCTAGTTACCCTGCTGCCTTCCTCTCTCCCTCCTGACTGTTTGCAGGCGAAGCCCTGCTGCAGAAATTCTCCACCAAATACACCACGCCGTCGTGTTGTAGATCCAATCCATCTCTCCACCATACTTGCTGGTCCAAGGAAGGAGGAGACGTCGAGGTGCTGCACGTGTGCATCTCACGGAGGCACCGCCACTTGTGGTGCTAGATCGGATCGGATCGCGAGGAGGAGAAGCGAGTACGACTACATCACCCACGTTCCGACGAACGTTCCGCTGTGCGAATCTTCAAGGGTATGAAGATCTAATCCAATCTCTCTCGTTGTTTGCATCTCCTAGATTAGATCTTGGCTTTCCCTCTGTTCGCTTCCGTAGAAAATTTTGATTTACTATGCTGCGAAACCCTTCAGTGGTATCAGAGCCAGGTTTATGCGTAGATGTGATTCACGAGTAGAACGCAACATGGTTGTTGTGGGCGTTGATGTTTTCTGTTGCAAGCCTCTTGTTTGTGTTCTTCTTATGACGCGGGATAGTGAGATTGAAGCGGTCCAGGCCAACCTTACGCGACGTCGTTCGCGAGACCGGCTCCGCACTTGACGTGTGGCTTGTTCCACACATGCGGCTGGTGGATGTCAGTTTCTCTCACTATAGTTGTCATGGGATTAACACCGGAGTTTGGCAACCATAATATCACCGTTGTGGCTTTCCGTAGGTAAGAATCGTTCTTAGCATCTACTCCCATGAGCCACGTAAAACATGCAACAACAAAGTAGAGGCGTCTAACTTGTTTTTGCAGGGAGTGTTTTCTGTGATATGGTATGGCCCAAGATGTGATGTGTATAATGTATGCGATGATCATGTTTTGTAATGTTTCACGACTTGCATGTCGATGAGTACACAACCGGCAGGAGCCATATGGTTGTCTTTATAATTGTGTATGACCTGCGAGTCAACTTCTTATACGCCATGTAATAGCTTTACTTTATCGCTAAGTAGTTAGCAATAGTTGTAGTTGCTATTCGTGGTGGAGGCAATCATGGTGAAGTGATGGAGATCATGCCGGAACGCACAAGATGGAGATCATTGCGCGAAGATTGGCTATACCATGTCACATAAAGTTATATGCATGTGATGTTTATCCTTTTTATGTATCTTATTATGCTTAGATCGCGACGGTAGCATTATAAGATGATTCCTCACTTAAAGATCAAGATAAAAACTGTGTTCTCCCCAAGTATGCACCGTTGCGAAAGTTCGTCGTGTCCAAGCATCACGTGATGATCGGGTGCTATAGACTCTACGCTCACATACAACGGGTGCAAGCCAGTTTTGCACACGCGGAAATACTTGGGTCTAACTTGACGAGCCTAGCATGTACAGACATGGCCTCGGAACACAAGAACCGAAAGGTTAAGCATGAGTCATATGAATGATATGATCGACACTTCGTTGTCCACCATTGAAACCACATCTCTTCTCGTGATGATCGGATTAGGTGTGGTGAATTTGGATCGTGTTCACTAAACAACTTGAGGGATGTTGAATTTAGTGGGAGTTCATCTAGTAATTTGATTAAGTTGAACTATTTATCATGAACATAGTCTAAATTGTACTTGCAAATACTGTAGATCACATGGCCAAGTCCAACTTCAACTTCAACGTTTTTGCTGAGAAGGAAAAGCTTAGAAACAATGGGTCTAACTTCACCAATTGGTTCCGCAATCTAAGAATCATTCTCGCTGGCGGACAAAAGGACTATGTCCTTGAGAAAGCGCTAGGTGACGCCCCTGCTATAGATGCGCCGGCTGATGAAAAAGCTGTTTATCAGTCGCGCAAGTATGATTATGATTTGATTAAGATCGCCATGTTGTATGTTATGGAATCGGATCTTCAAAATCGTTTTGAGGAGTTCGCCGGGCCCTTTGAGATTCTCGAGGAGCTGAAAACATGTTTCAGACTCAAGCCCGTTCTGAGAGATATGAGATCTCTAAGAAATTCTTTAACTACAAGATGGAGGAAGGGAGTTTCGTTAGTGAGCACGCCATTAAGATGTCGGGCTACACTCAAAGCCTTGAGCAACTGGACTGCAAGATTCCAGAGGAGCTCAAGATTGACACTCCTAGCTGCAAAAGTTTTGTAGTTGATCACAATCAGATTGGTTCCACTGATATGATCACTGAGCTCTTTTCTAAGATGAAAGTAGCGGAGGTGAACATCAAAAAGAATAATCATGTGTTGATGGTCAACAAGCCCCCCACCTTTAAGAAAGGTAAGGGTGCAAGGAAGCCCTTCAAGAAAGGCGGCGGCAAGGGCGTTGCCCCTGCTGAGAAGAAACTCAAGTCTGGTCCTAAGCCGGAAACTGAGTGCTTCTATTGCAAGGACAAGGGTCACTGGAAGCGCAACTGTCCGAAGTACTTAGCGGACAAGAAGGCTGGCACCATCAAAGGTATATTTGATATACATGTTATTGATGTTTTCCTTACTAGCCCTCGTTGTAGTGTCTGGGTATTTGATACCGGTTCAGTTGCTAATATTTGTAACTCGAAACAGGAGCTGCGGAATAGACGGCGGCTTGCGAGGGATGAGGTGACGATGCGCGTTGGCAACGGATCAAGAGTTGATGTGATGGCCGTCGGCACGCTCTCCTTAGTTTTACCTTCGGGATTAGTTTTAAACCTTAATAAATGTTATTATGTGCCTGCGTTGAGCATGAACATTGTTTCTGGATCGTGTTTATTGCAAGACGGTTATTCATTTAAATCGGAGAATAATGGTTGTTCTATTTATATGAGTAACATCTTTTATGGTCATGCACCTCTTGTGAGTGGTTTATTTCTTCTAAATCTCGAAAGGGGTGAAACACACATCCATAACATTGAGGCTAAGAGATGCAAACTAGATAGTGATAATACTACTTATTTGTGGCACTGTCGTCTAGGTCATATTGGTGTAAAGCGCATGAAGAAACTCCATTCTGATGGACTTTTGGAGTCTCTTGATTTTGAATCATTTGACACATGCGAACCATGCCTCATGGGCAAGATGATCAAAACCCCGTTCTCCGGTATGATGGAGCGAGCAACGGACTTGTTGGAAATCATACATACCGATGTATGCAGACCGATGAGTGTTTCGACGCGCGGTGGATATCGCTATTTTCTCACTTTTACCGATGACTTAAGTAGATATGGGTATATCTATTTAATGAAACATAAATCTGAAACGTTTGAAAAGTTCAAAGAATTTCAGAATGAAGTGGAGAACCATCATAACAGAAAGATTAAGTTTCTACGATCCGATCGTGGGGGCGAATATTTGAGTTATGATTTTCTCACGCATCTCAAAGCAAGTGGAATCGTTTCACAACTCACGCCACCCGGAACACCACAGCACAATGGTGTGTCTGAACGCCGGAATCGAACCCTATTAGATATGGTCCGATCGATGATGTCTCTTACTGATTTGCCATTATCATTTTGGGGTTATGCATTAGAAACCGCTGCATTCACTTTAAATAGGGCTCCATCTAAATCCGTTGAGACGACACCGTATGAACTATGGTTTGGTGCTAAACCTAAGTTGTCGTTTCTTAAAGTTTGGGGATGCGAAGCTTACATCAAGAAGTTGATGCCGGACAAGCTCGAACCCAAAGCGGAGAAATGCGTCTTCATAGGATACCCTAAGGAAACTATTGGGTATACCTTCTATCACAGAACCGAAGGCAAAGTGTTTGTCGCAAAGAACAGTTCCTTTCTTGAGAAGGAGTTTCTCTCGAAAGAAGTGAGTGGGAGGAAAGTAGAGCTAGACGAGGTTATTGAACCTTCTCTTGAATTGGAGAGTAGCGCAGCACCTGAAATTGTTCCAGTGCCGCCTGCACCAACAATAGAGGAAGCTAATGACAAGGATCATGAAGCTTCGGATGATGCTGCTACTGAACGTCGCAGGTCGACAAGGTCGCGTGCCCCTCCTGAGTGGTACGGCAACCCTGTCTTGACTGTCTTGTTAGTAGAAGACAGTGAACCTACGAACTATGAGGAAGCGATGATGAGCCCAGACTCTGAGAAATGGCTAGAAGCCATGAAATCCGAATTGGGATCCATGAGCGAAAACCAAGTATGGACTTTGGTGGACCCTCCTAGCGACCGAAAGGCCGTTGAGTGCAAATGGATCTTCAAGAAGAAAACGGACGCGGATGGTAATGTTACCGTCTATAAAGCACGACTTGTTGCGAAAGGTTTTCGACAAGTTCAAGGTGTTGACTACGATGAGACTTTCTCTCCCGTAGCGATGTTTAAGTCCATTCGGATTTTATTAGCAATTGCTGCGTTTCATGATTATGAAATATGGCAAATGGATGTCAAGACTGCTTTCCTCAATGGCAACATTGATGAAGAGTTGTATATGATGCAACCCGAAGGTTTTGTCGATCCTAAGGATGCTGATAAAGTATGCAAACTTCAGCGTTCCATTTATGGACTGAAGCAAGCATCTCGGAGTTGGAACCTTCGTTTTGATCAAGTGATCAAGAGCTTTGGATTTGTTCCAAATTGCTACGAAGCTTGCATCTACAAGAAAGTGAGTGGGAGCTCGGTGACGTTTCTGGTACTATATGTGGATGACATATTGATTATTGGAAATGACATCAACATGCTTAACGATGTGAAGAGTTATTTGAACAAGTGTTTTTCAATGAAAGACCTAGGTGAAGCTGCTTATATATTGGGCATCAAAATCTATAGAGATAGACAAAGACGCCTGATAGCTTTAAGCCAAAGTACATACCTAGACAAAATTCTGAAAAGGTTCAGAATGGATAAGGCATTGAAAGGTTCAGTGCCTATGTTGTCAGGTAAGATATTGAGCAAGGCTCAGTGTCCAGCTACGGTAAATGATAGGGAAGCTATGAGCAAAGTGCCTTATGCCTCGGCCATAGGTTCCATCATGTATGCCATGCTGTGTACTAGACCGGATGTGTCCAATGCTCTTAGTTTGACGAGCAGATATCAAAGTGATCCAGGAGTGGAACACTGGACAGCCGTGAAGAACATCCTAAGGTACCTAAATAGGACTAAAGAAATGTTCTTGGTCTATGGGGGTGATGAACAGCTCGTCGTAAAAGGTTACGTCGATGCTAGTTTCGACATCGACAAGGATGATTCTAAATCTCAGACAGGATACGTGTATATTTTGAATGGAGGAGCTGTGAGCTTGAGAAGCTGCAAGCAAAGCGTGGTCGCGGGATCTACAGTAGAAGCGAAATACATGGCTGCCGCAGAAGCGTCAAGTGAAGGATTTTGGATCAGAAACTTCATCACTGAGCTTGGCGTGGTTCCAAGTGCATTGGACCCACTGGAGATATTGTGTGACAACACTGGTGCCATAGCACTCGCTAAGGAACCAAGATATCATCCAAAGACCAAGCATATCAACCGCAAGTTTCATATAATCCGAGATTATATAGCAGATGGAGATCTGAAGATTAGCAAAGTATATACAGATCTGAATGTCGCAGATCCATTGACTAAACCTCTTCCACGTGTAAAACATGATCAAGACCTCAGTGCCATGAGTGTGAGATTGTTGCCAAATGTAAACTAGATTATTGACTCTAGTGCAAGTGGGAGACTGTTGGAATTATGCCCTAGAGGCAATAATAAAGATGTTATTATTATAATTCTTGTTCATGATAAAGTTTATATTCCATGCTAGAATTGTATTAAGCGGAAACTTTAATACTTGTGTGGTTTGTGAACAACACCGTGTCCCTAGTACGCCTCTATGGACTAGCTCATTGATCAATGATGGTTAAGGTTTCCTAACCATAGACATGAGTTGTCAATTGATAATGAGATCATATCATTGGAGAATGATATGGTGGATAGACCCAAACTAAGCGAAGCAATGTCATCGTGTTCGTCTTTGCGAAGTTTTTCTTATGTCAAATATTGTATTCCTTAGACCATGAGATAATACAACTCCCTGGTATCGGAAGAAAGCTTTGAGGTCATCAAACGTCATCCTATGAGAGGGTGATCATAAAGGTGTCTCTCAGGTAATCGGAAAGTATCTGTTGGGTTGTATGTATCGAGATGGGATTTGTCCCTCCCAAGTCGGAGAGATATACTTCGGGCCCACTCGGTAATCGATATCAACACCGCTTGCAAGCATGTGGTTAAGGAGTTAATCACAAAGTGATATCGGATTACGGAACGAGTAAAGTACTTGTTGTGAACGAGATTGAACTAGGTATGACGATACCGACGATCGAATCTCGGGCAAGTAAAATATCGCGAGACGAAGGGAATATATATATGGGATTGATTGAATCCTGGCATCGTGGTTCATCCGATATGATCATCGATGAATGTGTGGGAGTCAATATGGGTGCCCAGACCCCGCTGTTGATTATTGATAGAAGATCATGTCTGCATATTCTCGAACCCGCAGGGTCACACACTTAATGTGTCTCGACGCTAGGATAGATTGGATAATTGGTTTATGAATTTTTGTTCGGAGTCTCGGATGGGATCCGGGACATCACGAGAGGTTCCGGAATGGTCCGGAGAATAAGATTCATATAAGGTAGTGCAGTTTTTTGGAGTTCGGAATTGTTCCGGATTAATCGGTATTGTACCGGAAGCTTCTAGAACCTTCCGGAAGGGGGCCAACGTGGTCCCACCTTCCGGGAGGGGGCATGGGCCTATGAGGGAGTGTCCTGGCCGCATTGGGCCAGGGGCACAAGGCCCCATAGGGCCCAGCCGATCCTAGATAAGTTTAAACTCGTTTAAACTAGAGATAGGATTTCTAGATAAGGGAGAGTTTAAATTGTTTAAACTAGAGATAGGATTTCTAGATAAGGGAGAGTTTAAATTGTTTAAACTAGAGATAGGCTTGGAGGATGGGCAAGGGCTGGCCACACCCCCCCCCTCTATATATAGAGGGCTGGTGCGCCCCCTCCCCCCCAACCACACACCTTCCTCCAAACCCTAGTTACCCTGCTGCCTTCCTCTCTCCCTCCCGACTGTTTGCAGGAGAAGCCCTGCTGCAGAAATTCTCCACCAAATACACCACGCCGTCGTGTTGTAGATCCAATCCATCTCTCCACCATACTTGCTGGTCCAAGGAAGGATGAGACGTCGAGGTGCTGCACGTGTGCATCTCACGGAGGCACCGCCACTTGTGGTGCTAGATCGGATCGGATCGCGAGGAGGAGAAGCGAGTACGACTACATCACCCACGTTCCGACGAACGTTCCGCTGTGCGAATCTTCAAGGGTATGAAGATCTAATCCAATCTCTCTCGTTGTTTGCATCTCCTAGATTAGATCTTGGCTTTCCCTCTGTTTGCTTCCGTAGAAAGTTTTGATTTACTATGCTGCGAAACCCTTCAGCCACACCATGCCCTGGCGCGGCCAAGGGGGACCCGCGCCTAGGGTTGGTGTGGCCACCCTATGGCCCCTCTCCGACTCTCCTTCTGGCTCCGTGAGTCTTCCGGAAAATAGTAACTTTGGCTTTTGTCCCGTCCAATTCTGAGAATATTCATTTTCTGACTTCCTGGAACCAAAAACAGCAGAAAACAGGCAACTGGCACTGTGGCTCTTGTTAATAGGTTAGTCCAAGAAATCATATGAACAGTACTCCAAAGTTGGAACAAATCACAAGAAAGTGGATAAAACAAAGCATGGAACATCAAAAATTATAGATACATTTGCAATGTATCAACATCCCCAAGCTTAACTCTTGCTCGTCCTCGAGTAGGTAAGTGATAAAAAGAAAGAATAATTTTTGAGGTGACATGCACCATCAAAGACTTGATCAAATTATTTGCAGAACATTCAAAGATGGGATAAAAGTACTTCAATCATAACATGAAAGACAAGGTTCTAGCAATAAGACAAAGCAACTATGATGCAACATGAAAAGGCACAAACAAAAGATTCATGAATAACAATGTTTTGCTAGACGTTTGTTTGTTTCACATAAAGAAACATAGCATAATAGTATTCAGCTTGTTCCTCATAGAGTAGCAAATATAAATGCATAGGACACCTTCAAAGTTCATAAGAGTGACTAGATACAAATAGTTTAAAACAAGCAATATCAGGTTATGCATGAATCAACTAGTCTTGGGACAATGCACATAGAACTAAGAATGGCCACTATGCTCTCAAAGTAGGTGCATAACGATAGAAGGTGGAGACTCAATATAATGGTGGAAGAAAGACCTTTATAAAAGGAAGTAGGGATTCAAGTCTCATAAAGAGCTTCCAAAAATTATGGTACTTATAGCTTTTAGCTCTCATTGCCCCTATCATAAGCATCTTTAAGGTGATTAAGGTTAAAGTGAACAAACTATGGTGTACATGCTTGACGAAGTATAATTTAGAAATCTCATGTCCCTTGAATACGAGGGTCGCTCCTCATTGTACTCAAGTTTAGTCACCGTTAATTTCTTGTCATCGTAAGTACATGTGTATCATAGAGAACCGCCAACGGGGTACCCCTTGCCCGATGATATGGAAGAATCCCCATATCAAAATGACAAGGCAAGCAGACAACGAGCATCTCAGCAATCTTCTTATTTACCATGGGAATATGGTGCTTTTTTCTCTCTTTCCTGTTTTCATAATCTTTTTTTCCTTTTTCTCTTTTTTCTCAATATCAGACTCTTTTTTTATAAGAATAATGCTTCATAGACAGCTCATTATGGTTACGATGCAGGTTTCCACCATGTCAGCATGGATTAGACCAGCGGCCCAGGCGTTTCTCTAACACATATACATAACTCCATGGACTTACAAGCTCCCCTTTCATTTCACACCGACGACATCCATATACAAAAGAGCATGATATCAACTAGGTACAAGTACCAAGTGCAATGTTGAAAGCGTTCCCCATGACAGCATGGTTCTGCTAATCCCCAACAAATAAGTGCAAGCATATACAACATAGACGACACAATGGTTCAAGTTTATTAAGGGCAAGAAAAGTAAAGTGTGCCATCAAGTTCGTGAGAGCTTTAATCACTAGTTTTCTCATAACAAGTTTAATTTGGAAGGTAAACAAAAGCATGAATATACTTGGAATAGCATAAGCTAGTAGGTAGGTATGGTGGACTCTTTGGAATAAATTGGTTTATGGAGTTGGATGCATGAGTGGAACTCATACTTGGTTGTGGAGGCTAGCAAAAGACTGGGAGCGACAAACTAAGAGAGCGATAATGGCCATAATCATGCAGAGCGACAAAACATCATTGATCAAAGCATAAAGTGATACTACAAGTTGAAAACTAAAGGATCATAAAGGCTATGGTGACTTGAGATAGTCATAACATGGTGTGAGCATGTGCCAAGTCAACCCAAATAAAGCATCAAAGGAGAATACCACTATACTATGCTTTAATATGCTAAAACAACGCATGATTCATCCAAAGCACATTAAGCAATCTCAATTGTTTATAACAAGTCATGCTACAGCAAAGAATACTAAGCATAAAGCCAAAACAATATCAAGCATGGCATGACAAAGCATAGGCCACAGTCAAAAACAAGCTCTTTTTACCACATACGCATGAACTTTCCTACTCTTTTCCAAACCAAACCAAACCATTTGCAAACCAATGTATGAAAGAGGGGGTCCAACCAATTTATTCAGAAAACTAAGCAAACCAAGCAAACTAAAAACCAAAACGAAAACGAAAAAGAAGACGCTCCAAGAACAACACAACTGTGTATGAAACAATAAAAATGAAGCGTTTGGAAGAAACCTGGGATTTTTATTGATGAAGAAGGGGATGCCTTGGGCATCCCCAAGCTTTGACGCTTGTACTTCTTGGATATTTCTTGGGGTGACACGCGTGGCATACCCAAGCTTGAGATTTAGTCCATCCTTCATCTCATTACTCATTCTTTCCATACACCTAAATTTTTTCCTTCATACAAAACTTCACACAATCTCATTAGCAACATTAGTGCACTCAAGATAATAAGTCTTTAAATTCAGTTCCAACACCAATAAAACTTCCATTAGAACACTAGCTACTGAAGCACTTCCCTCAAAAAGCTCAATTCCCCAAAAGAACTCAAGAAGGAACCAACAAGAAGCAAATGCAGAAAATGGCAGAAATCTGTCAAAACAGACCAGCAGGTAAAGACGAATTTTTTCGAAGACCTTCTGTTGCTCAAATCAAAAAGTGTTGATCTTACGAAAGTTAGATAACAACCTGGGGCAGAAGCACAAACAATTACAGCTCAATCCAACATACAGAGCTCTCTCAGGAATTTTTACGGTGAAGCACAAAAATCTGTTTTCGGACAGCAACTTTCCCAATCATTACTTCACTCTCATTAGAGGTTACTCTTGGCACAAAAAGCAAATAAAAAAGGATAAGGAGCGGTTATTACAGAGGTAATAACTTCCAAGACTCATCTAAAACTTTTGGGTTATCTCCCAATAAGTACTTTTCTTTAACGCCTTTAAGTTAGGCTTGATAGTTTGAGAAGATGCTCACATAAGAAATATGAATTGAAGTAAAAGAGAGCATCAAGGAGCAAATTCAAAGAACATTTAAGTCTAACCCACTTCCTATGCATAGGAATCTTGTAAAGAAACAAGTCATGAAAGCACAAAGCAACAAGCATAGAAAAGCAAAACAAGTGCAACTTCAAGACTTTCAACATAAAGAGGGGAAACTTAATAATGTTGAGATACATAAGCCCATGTTTCCCTCTCTCATGATAACTTTCACTAGCAACATGAATAAAATTAACAATATAACTATCACATAAAACATTCTTATCATGAGCCACATGCATATAATAATTATTACTCTCCACATAAGCATAGTCATTCTTATTAATTATGGTGGGAGCAAATTCAACAAAATAGCTATCATTATTATTCTCATCACCATAATCATCAAATATAGGAGGCATATTGTAATCATAATTAATTTTCTCCTCAATAGTAGGTGGACTGAAAATATCATATTTATCATTGTAATCATCATATATTGGAGGTTTGGTATCATCATAAGCAATAGAATAGCTATCTTCCAAAGCTGGGGAACTAAAAAGATCATTTTCGTAAAAACTAGCTTCCCCAAGCTTAAACTTTTCCATAGCATTAGCAATAATGGTGTCCAAAGAATTCATACTAACAACATTGCTATTAGCATGCAAATAAAGTTCCAGAGGTTTTTTAATTTTCTCTTCAAACACTTTATGTCCTAACTCAAGATAAATACTATAAAGCTCTCTAATTTTGTTGTTGTTTTCCATTAAGACTAACTAGTGAAAACAAGAAACAAAAAGACAAAATTGCAGAATCTAAAAGAAATAACTTCGAGCACTCACACCGGAGGATGTGAGTACCTTTTACCTTACCTCCCCGGCAACGGCGCCAGAAAATAGGCGTTTGTCGTGGGAGGTTCTTCTTCTTTAATCCTTCGGTGTGAATACCTTTTACCTTATCTCCCCGGCAACGGCGCCAGAAAATAGCTTGATGTCTACGCACTTCTATTCTTGTAGATAGTTGTTGAGCCTTCAAGTGCAGAGGTTTGTAGAATAGCAGCAAGTTTTCCCTTAAGTGGACCACCCAAGGTTTATCGAACTCAGGGAGGAAGTGGTCAAAGGTATTCCCTCTCAAGCAACCCTGCAATCAAGATACAAGAAGTCTCTTGTGTCCCCAACACACCCAATACACTTGTTAGGTGTATAGGTGCACTAGTTCGGCGAAGAGATAGTGAAATACAAGTGCTATGGATATAAGATAATGGTGCTAGAAAATACTTTGATGGCATGGAAGATACTAAAGGCAAACTAAAATAAAGATGGAAGCAAGCAAACATGTAACAGATCTAGTTGCAAACGGTGTATCAATGCTTAGAAACAAGGCCTAGGGATCATACTTTCACTAGTGAACACTCTCATATAAATATATTATCTTCATGATACTACTCTTAACTACTCTCCGGTCGAACACTCTAATCGATGGTAGGGCTATAACAGCACACCTCAAAGTAAGCCTTTCCCATCTAGAAACCCCACACTGTCACCTTGAGTACTAGATGAGTCCAACAAGCACCACAATTTCATAAAGACATCCAACTCCAAATATAACTCATAAAAAGTATTTGTAATCTCTAGCCTAAGTGCCACCATGGTGTGCACGCTGTCACTTTCACACACATGGGGAGAGCAGAGATCTATTAAAGCACTTGAGTAGTAAGGTAGATCTATAGATTACAAGCTCATGACCACAACAAGATCATGCATAGAGAGAGAGATGAACACATATCTACCAGTAGAACCCTTAGCCTCGAGAGAGAACTACTCCCTCCTCATCATGGGAATCAGCAATGGTGATGGAGATGGTGGTGGAGATCGATGGAGATGGCTCCGGGGGCAATTCCCCGTCCTGGCAGGGTGCCGGAACAGAGACTTTCTGTCCCCCGAATCTCCCCTTCGGTGGCGGCGGCACTGCGGAACTTTTTGTGGCTGGAGGCTTGATGATTTAGGGTTTTGGCTTCGGGAGGCTTCTTATAGGCCAGAGGGCAAGGTCGGTGGGCGGCCAAGGGGGCCACACCATGCCCTGGCGCGGCCAAGGGGGACCCGCGCCTAGGGTTGGTGTGGCCACCCTATGGCCCCTCTCCGACTCTCCTTCTGGCTTCGTGAGTCTTCCGGGAAAATAGTAACTTTGGCTTTTGTCCCGTCCAATTCCGAGAAATCATTTTCTGACTTCCTGGAACCAAAAACAGCAGAAAACAGGCAACTGAAACTATGGCTCTTGTTAATAGGTTAGTCCAAGAAATCATATGAAAAGTACTCTAAAGTGTGGAACAAAACACAAGAAAGTAGATAAAACCAAGCATGGAACATCAAAAATTATAGATACATTTGCAATGTATCACTGATCATGTGGCATTTATGCCAATTGGAAATGGAGTCAACTTATTCTGAGAATGATATGATGAACCAATACCCAACCTAAACATCATGACCCAATCATGTCACGAAGTTCAAGTTATGATGATTAGAAATGGATCCTCGTAGACTATTCCTTAGACCGTGAGGCTATATCAATCACTGTCTCTCGAGAATGCTTAGATAACATCAAACGTCACTTGGTAATACAGTGACAATAAAGGTGTGTTCAGGTATTCAGAGGAACTGTAGAGGCAATATATGCCAAGAGCAGGATTTGTCCGTCCACGTGACACAAAGATACTCAAGGACCCACTCAGAGAAGTTATATCCAATAGCTGCGCAACGTGTGATTTGATCATAGGGATATCACTTGTCGGAATGAGTCAAGTAGCATTGTTCGGTAACGAGATCTAACACGACATGGTGATGTCATTGCTCAGATCTCGGGCAATGCAAGTGTCGAGAGACAAAGGGAATAAGACATGACTGTCCCGGTTCAAACGACAAAAGATCTTCGTGGAATGCACAGGGGTCACATGGCCATCCAGGTCCCTTTGTCGATCATTGGTCTAGGAGTGTCCCGACCATGTCTAGAGTGTTTCCGAACCATGGGGAATCACGCTTAAGGGTTTTATGATGCTTAGAGAGTGTTTATAGGATCGGTAGAATCGTCGAAGAAGAGAAGAGAGAAAACCGGAAGGGTTTCGGTAAGTCCGGAGGATGTCCGGAGTGGAGGTGGAAGGTGTTCCATAGCCACATAGATTGAATAATATGTGAATGAATGTTAAATATTGATTTAATCATTTATTCATAATTATTTAATAAAAAAGAAATCAATTAAATGGTCAAAGGGCTTAATGGGCCAATTCCCGGAGGGGAAAGGGCCCAAGAGGGGACCACACCCCTAGGAGAGGCCTAAGGGGTGGCCGGCGGCCCTAGTGGGCCTTCCCCACGTGGGGCCCATGGGTGGGGGCTGGCCGGCGTGCCTCCCCACCTCTCCCCCTCCTTTAGTCCCACCCCGGGACTTTGAGGGAGGTAGTACCTCCCCTCCTCCTATATATAGTGGGGGTATTTGGCCAGATAAATACACACAATATTCAATAAAAGGTTTCCTCTCTTTTGGGGAGACATCCAATTGATATTCTCTCTCTCTCTCTCTTTCTCTCTCTCTCTCTCTTGACCGTGGTCCCAAGTTCGGATTGCGCGAACGAGAGACATCTTCACCGTGGAGCGTCGTCATGCTGTGGGATTTGGATCTAGGAGCTCTACTTCCGCAACTGCTACTGGATCGGGAAAGCGGGAGTCACCGTCAGGCACCAGACGTATGTAACTCCCCGCGAAGTATCACACTTGAGGCACTCAAGTCGTTGGAGCCAAAGGAACGCAAGGACTTCATCGCGATCTTGAGATCGGCTTCGACTCGTCTACATCAACCACGCTCTCCTGAGCATTGACAACGTTTTTCGGTCTTCAAGGGTAAGTTCGCGAAAAGCCCCGCCCGTTACTTCATTACTAATAGATAGGTCCTGGCAACATCAGGGGTTCAAGGGCGTAGGGTAAAAATTATTGTTTTCATACGTGGAACCCCTACATGAATTGCGATGCATCTTGATTTCAGTTGTAGTATCACCATATATCCTAATTTCAGCTGTAGTGTACAGATGTATCTTAATTTCAGATGTATTGTACCTTAAGTTAATATCATAGTAAAGATTTTTGATTTCCCGCCAACTTCTTCCCTTTGATTTCTTCCCACCACAATCTTCCTGCATTTCTCCTCTTCTCATCTACAATACCCCCTCCTCGCTGAGTTGGATAGGCAGTCCATTGTATTCTCTCGAAGATGTTGGGTTTTCTTCATATCATAGTAGTATGTCTGAACGTCTTCGTGATGTTCTGGCAAGGTTACGAGACGCAATGAGATGGTTCCATTCGAGGAACTCCTCGGTAGTGACACCCTCCTCACTGAGGTGGGTAGGGCGGTAAGTGTAGGCATGGGTGGCCATCAAGGACCCCTGACAAAATACATTAAGAGCTTCTCAAGTTGCATTCAAGGTGGATAAAGTGAAAGAATATTAGAGAAGCTTCAAGGAGGCTTGCAGCAAGGCATCCTTATTTGTGGATGGATGAGAGCAAGGACAAAGATGATATCTTCATGTGCCGATAAGAAAGACAAGAATGCTGCACCGTAGAAGGGCAAGAGTGCTTTACCGTTGAAGGGCAAGAGTGTTGCATTGTCGTAGGATAAGAGTGCTTATTTTAATATGTTTTTTAATTTCAGTTCTAGCATAGGTAGATGTCCAAAATAAATAGAGGTACATAGACATTTCTCCGGTCACAAAGATAAGTATCAGCCCCGTCGTCTGCCACGACGCTAAGGTGATGGCCTAGGCGACGTCTAGCCATACACGTGGGATGCTCCAACGTTTGTAGCAAGAATATCGTACTCATCATACTATGTCTCCCGTGTGGAAACTGGTGGAGGAGTATGGAAAATGTTAACCCAATCGTTGTGGAAACCATCCATATTGGGCTCACCATCATGATCACGGTATTGAAAAACATCTTTTTTGCTTATTACGGTAAGGGCCTGTTTGATTTAAAGGAATTCTATAGGATCACAATCCATAGGTATATTTTCCAATAGAGTGTGTTTGTTTTAAAGAAATAAATCTTACAAAATTCCTATGCATTGCTTTTCTACACTATAATCCTATAGTATTTCTAACAAGAGATGAGATCTCTTGGAAAAATTCCTATGTATCTATAACAACTATAACATATCTTACTGATTTCTGCAATTTTTCATTCCTGTAGGATTATAAGTGTCATGCATTCTATTTCTACATCTTTTCTATTAGCCCTAAGAAGAAAAACCAAAGGTTTCGTCCTAAAAAATATGGCAAACCTGCGCTAACCATAAGCATGGGCACACAAGATCAGGCCTTTGCCGTATCACCCACAAGCTGACAGTAGACCAGGCTTTGTCCCCTAGTCACCCAACTATTCCTCCCTCATCAGTGTCACTTTCTCAGCTAAGCTAATCCCCTAAACCAAAGACACGATACTCTGTCATCTAGCTCCTTCCTCTTGAAGTGTTTCTTCAGACACACTTTTGTCGCTTTGCACCTTGACAGATAACATTGTTCCCGATAGCACCTTCTCACATTCTTGTAGTTGTTGTCTCTACTTAACACGTCCAGGGTCATGCCAGCATTTCACGTTCAAAAGCTCAAACAGTAACGAGGGTTTCATCATGTAAAACTCAGGTGTATGGCCAGGTTTACTTCAAACTGCATACCCTTTTGCTCCCCCAGAATGTGAACTTGTATTCGTGTCTACAGTCTACACAAAAACAAAGATAATACAAGAGGGGCATGTTAGCAAATTGTAGGAGAGTGCAACGTGGTAAACGGAAAGGGGACAATCCAACCAAGAAATTGGAATGTCTGTCATTGAATATCTCCTTCACGCCGACGACCAGCCGTTATTCCTTCCTCCTCCTCCTCCTCCTCGCCGCGTGTGTGTGTGAGCTGTGACGTCTCCTCCACTGCTCATCATTTTTTCTTGGTCCTTCTGAACAAGAGGCGAGGTCGGTAGGTAGCCTCAGCCATTTTGGCAAGGAGGAGGTGGAGCAATGGGGCTGGCCAGCGACAGCGCCGGGTTGCCCTTCTCCGCCAAGCTCTCCGCCGCCCCCTCGCCGCGCTTCCGCAACCCTACGAGCAGGAGGTAAATGCCTCGCCTCCCATCTCTTATTTGCGGATTTTTCTTATCCCTTTTCCGAGGTCGGTTTTGTTGCGGTTCCAGTTCTAGCCGCAGAAGACGCAAATGCGCAGTCGATCAGTGCCGCTCCTTGTGTATTTTTTTGGGGGTCGGAAAATACTTTTGTGCGGGGAGGGGTCAGAAATTCAGAATCATTGGCGGTTTAGACCAAAGGTGCGAATGATTTCAGGGTTTCAGGCCAAAGGACAGGTGAGACCTCAAGAACCATCTGATGAGCTGAAGAAACCAATGGTGGTTTTCATTTCTTTCTTTCTTTTTTTTTTGGTTAGAAACATCAAAGCTAATGCTGCCCCGAAAATGTTCTTTTGGTTAGAGCATTATTACCAGGAGTTGGTCCTGGGGATAGCAAAAGCCCTGGACATTTATTTTGGATCTCGCATGATTTTAGCTAGATTCAGCCCCTGGATACCTCAGCAGTTCCTGAATAAGTTTGTGCAGAAGATTCTTGTACAGCAGACTTCGTGTACTAGCACCATTAACTCGGATGGACTGATTTTATTATACTTGGTCCGTTCTTTGCAGTTTATTTCCCTTTTTGTCAAAAAAAAAAAATACTGTTTTACTGTTTGGTGATCCGGAACCAAAACCTGGATTATTTCTTCTCACTGACTTAACTGTAAGAAAATGCACCTAATACATGACACTGTGACAGTTCCTCAGAAAGAAGGGATATAGTTTACTTCAAGTTCAAGTTTTCCCTAGTTAGAAATTCCAAGCATAGTGAACTAGTCTGGGAATCATTATGCTTGCTGTTACATGTATCTAATGAAAATCTTTGTATCTTAATACTTCTGGAACATCGCTGTGCAGGATATTTTCAGATGTTGCTGGGGATATAACAGTTTCGGTGGATGGACAGTCTTTTTTACTCCATAAGGTGCCTCATCTATTTGAAATTTTTATACTCCCTCTGGTCCATATTAACGTTCTCAACTTTTTTGCAATTATTCTTCCATTTTTTGAGTTGAGAAAACAGTGTTGTCTTTTTATTTGAATTTATCTTCTGTCACCATCTACTTCATGACTGAAGCTTGTCCGAGTAGTTTTAAGCCGATGACATTGCATGGGCAAGCTACTTTCTTAATTAACATTTTCTAAACATAATATTCAACACTGACTGAAGTAAAGTAAATATATTTGAGAATAAAGAATTAAACTGCATATCCTCAAGAATGTAGTAGTGTCACGGCACACAATTCTTGTAGATGTAACAACTTTGCAGAAAGTGTAACTACCATTCGAATGTAGATTGTAGGTTCGGCCTAATGGACTTCAGGTTACTAGATAGGCTAGTCTGTGATAAAGCAGTAAAAACTAGGAAGATTGGTTGTAGTTTTTATCTTCTATATGCATTGCCTACATCAGGAATGAATAATTCTTTCGGCATAATCTGAGTAGATTGTATATACTGAAAGCTGAACTATAAGCTTCATCAGACAAGTTTGATGTACCCTGTACTTATTTTGCAGTTTCCTTTAGTCTCTCGATGCGGAAGAATACGAAGAATGGTAGCTGACTCCAAGGACCCAGATCTCTCAAAGCTGGATCTTGTAAATGTACCAGGGGGAGCTTTAGCATTTGAGCTTGCTGCCAAGTTCTGTTATGGGAGTAACTTTGAAATAACTACAATGAATGTAGCTCATCTCCGATGCATCGCAGAATATTTGGAAATGACAGAAGACTATCAAGACGAGAATCTCATCGTTCGGACAGAAATGTACCTGAATGATCTTGTAGTGAAGAACCTTGAGAAATCCTTGGAAGTTCTCTGCGCGTGTGATGGCTTGGATCCGATGGTAGAGGAGGTCGGATTTGTCGATAGGTGTGTTGACGCAATTGCGATGAACGCAAGCAAGGAGCAGCTGGTTTCAGGCTTGGCTCACTTGGAATGTGACGCGGGATCCGGAAAGTTGCGAATGCATTGCCAGGATTGGTGGGTTGAGGATCTTTCTGCTCTAAGAATTGACTATTACCAGCGAGTTATTGCTGCGATGAGGAGAAGTGGGGTGAGGCCAGAGAGCATCGGAACTTCTATTGTGCACTACGCGCAAACAGCTCTGAAGGGCATCGAAAGGCGGCACGTCTGGGATTCTGGTCCACTTGTTGGGGACAACCAAAGAGTGATTGTGGAAACTCTCATCAATTTGATGGCAACTGAGAAGATCACAGCTGTAACCCTTTCGTTCTTGTTTGGCATGCTGAGAATGGCAATAGAGGTTGATGCAGGACTAGATTACAGGATCGAGGTCGAGAAAAGGATTGGACTCCATCTCGAGATGGCATCGCTTGATGATCTTCTCATCCCGTCGATGCAAACGAGCGACTCCATGTTCGATGTCGACACTGTCCATCGCATATTGGTGAACTTCTTGCAAAGGATTGAAGAGGATGATTCGGGAGACTCATCACCTTGTGGATACGAGTCCGATGGGCTGAAGTCGCCAAGCCACAGCTCGGTGCTGAAGGTCGGAAGACTAATGGATGGTTATCTTGCAGAAATAGCACCAGACCCGTACCTGAAACTGCAGAAGTTCATGACTCTCATCGAATTGTTGCCAGATTATGCTCGTATTGTTGACGACGGACTCTACCGAGCCATCGACATATACCTCAAGGTACAAAACTGCACTATATCACAATGGCACATTTTGGTACTAGTTGTGTGTTGCCAACTTTTGAATTTAAAGGAGCAACTTTCAGGGTCTGCATGATATCCGTAGATGACAATGTGATGATGTATACAATCAAATGTATATTGTAAATCTTGATTTGAATAAAGCTTTGCACCTCATACTGCATAGTTCATTCATACCTTTGTGTTTAACTGTGATCGATCAGGCACACCCATCTCTGACGGAATCCGAGTGCAAGAAGCTGTGCAAGCTGATCGACTGCCAGAAGCTGTCGCAGGACGCGTCGAGCCACGCGGCGCAGAACGACCGGCTCCCGATGCAGATGGTGGTGCGCGTGCTCTACTTCGAACAGCTCCGCCTCAAGTCGTCCTTCTCCGGCGGCCACGGCCACTCGGGGGGCGGCGGCGAGTACTGCTCCTTCTCCCAGCGGATCACCATGCCGATCAGCGGAAGCGGCGTGCCGAGCTCGTGCGTGTCGCCCCGCGCCGCCGACAGCTACGCGTCGCTGCGGCGGGAGAACCGGGAGCTGAAGCTGGAGGTGTCGCGGATGCGGGTGCGGCTGACGGAGCTGGAGAGGGAGCAGGGTATGATGAAGCAGGGGATGCGGGACGGCCGCCCAGGGGAGCACGGCCGAGCCTTCTTGGCGTCGATATCCAGGGGGATCGGGCGGATGGCCATGTTCGGCCCGGCCGGGGAGAGGCGGAAGAAGAGCTCGAGGGCGACGGCGAGCTCGCAGTGCTCGGAAGGGAAGAGCCGGAGGAGGAAGAAGGCATCGGTGACGTACGCGTAGCTAGCTAGAAACTTAGACACCACACGGGAAGAAGACGATCCAGAATGTATGTAGCTACGCACTCCTGTAGCACTAGGTAGCTGATGGTGCGGTGGATTGCAACCACGCAAGATTTTTCTCGCAGTTCTGTCATAGCTGATGCCTGATGGTGCGGTGGATTTGCATGCTTAATGCTTATGGATGTCTGTCTATGTTCGGCATGGTGAAGGCTAGAGAGCAAATCATGCATGGCTCAGATTCGGTGATGCTCTTGAGTATCCGCATTAGAGCACCGAGGTAAAAGCCCTTAATGTGAGCTAGGAAGGCGACAACACATCATAGTTGAGGTTTGGTGCTGTTCCATGAGTATCCGAATTAGAACTCCCAGGTAGGAGCATCTCTAGCTGAACTCACATAAACCTTTAGATAGCTGAACTTCACCGGCCACGAGGTGTTCGACAAATTCACTACGTGCATCCCAATTTAGGTTATTGCATCTATTAATGTAATGAATATTTGGTTCAAATGATTTGGTTTGCATTGCTCATGGATTCATTAGTCACATTCATCAGTTCCTTCCTCCTCCCGCGTCGCCGCCGCAAGGCGACAGGGAGGAACTCCAGAAATCCCGCCAACTGGCCCCTCCCTTCCTCCCCCATCGCCACTGCCAGAGGGCGCGACCGGGCGAAGCCCGGTCGGTGCCGGCGGTGGCGAGGTCTCATCGTCCTCTCACATGGTGGGGTTGGATGCGGGTCCGTCCCTGGGCCGGAGCTTGCCTCTTCCATCGAGAAGCATGGCGGCGGAGTGACGGGCGGCAGACAGTGAGGTGGTGGCCGCGCCTGGGGCCGACGGTGCTAGCTCTGGGCGGCGAGGGCCGAGGGCAGGAGGGCCGCGGGCGGCGTCCTTTGCATCACTAGGTAGAGGGACGACATGGTGGGGTGCTAGTGGTGCCGTGGCTGTGCGAGGGTGAGGTGTCGCGGCAGTGCAGCTTGCTGGCCATGGAGAAGCAGCAGCCAGGGCAACAGAGGCGGTGGCGGCCCAGGTCTGGTACCCTTCTCTTACATGGTCAAAAGATCAGATGCGGGAGGTCACGACTTCCTGTGTGATCTTGCACAATATAATCATTGAGAGCGAGTGGGATATTCTAGTGTTTGACACTGAATCGTATTATCGACAGGGTCCTTTTGTAAATATTGATCACCAGGTGTCGATCACGTTTGATACTTTCCACGCCAGAGGGCAAGAAGTTCGAGACAGAAATACTCATCACCAACTACAAGATAGTATGGTGGGGCATTTGTGGATACCCAAAGCTAGTTTATTTGTTTGTTTGCTTTGTGATTCAAACCTTGTTAAATTATTTGTTTGCTGAATTTGTTAAATCATTTTGGTGAATTTATGTTTGATTTGATTCATTTGTTGTTTGAAATCGCCTCCCCGTAACCACTATCGCGCCGGTGCGCCCCGTACAAGCCAATAAAAGAGCTGCGCCGGATACCCTCGAGACCGCTACGCCGGATACCCATAGTACGTGTGTGTGGGGGGGGGGGGTGGGGTCGGGGTTGGGGGGGAGTGGAGATGCTTCGAGTGAATTGAGACTTGGCTGCTAAGAGCATCTCCACTCGGGTTCGCAGCAGGCCGTTCCTAGGGTCTATTTTCGTCCGGACACCGAAAATTGGCCCAGTCGCGTTCCTAGGACGCCGTTTTCGTCCAGATTTGGCCCAAAATACATCCGGAGATCACAAGCCGTTTCCGAGGCGACGATAACACGCTGGGAACGCCGGACGAAGCGAATTCGGCACGAAAAAAGATCTCGGTGCGTGGGCCCGCCCAGTCAGCAACTGGAGGCCGATCGTCATCATCCTTCCGTCTCGGTTACCATGATGGACCGCCGGGCAATAACTGTCCGTCTCGTCGATCACGCGTCGCCGTAATGGCGCGCCACAGCCGCCTCGGCTTCCCGCCTTTTCCTTTTTCCCGCCACGCCGTTACACCCCTCCGGCCTTCGCCGCTCGTCTCGCCCTATAAACATGGCTCCATCGGCGGCTCACAACACACTACCCCCGCCCACCCCACTCCACCGCGAACTCCGGGGAAAAGGAGCACTCGGCGAAGATGATGGCGGAGAGCGGCGGCTTCGGCCGGCAGATGCTCCAGCCTTGGGAGGCGCGGATGCTCCACGGCACCGGCTACATGGCGTCGCCGGACATCTGCTGCCCGCGCAGGTGGAAGCTCAGCGCCGGCAGCGTGCCGGTACCGCCGGTCCCCGAAGGCGACGAAATGGTCGAAGCGATCCAGACCGCCATAGCGGCGATGCCGGATCCCGAGCTCGCCGAAGACCCTGGCAACCTTGTGCACTGGGAACAGTTCTTCGCCGAACGCCGGCTCGCCGAACTCGCCGTCCACCAAGGACCTCC
Source organism: Avena sativa (assembly GCA_916181665.1). Classification (NCBI taxonomy): domain Eukaryota; kingdom Viridiplantae; phylum Streptophyta; class Magnoliopsida; order Poales; family Poaceae; genus Avena; species Avena sativa. Next base: position 372,349,762 of record OV702290.1, read on the forward strand.
AGGCTCGCCGCCGAAGCGCAACAACGTGGCGGGCCGCCACCGCTGGTGGAGTGCGCCTGGCCGGACGCTCGACGCCGTTCTCGAGCACATCCACGCCGGCAACAACCCCCGCCTCGGCCTTTTTTAGTTTTTTTAGCCTAAATGAAGTCAGAATTCGGGTGTCCGCCCGAATTCTACGTAATATGTATGAATTGGCCATCTATTAATGAAATCCGCTATATTCGTCCAAAGTTTACCGAGTATTGTTAAATTTTGTCCAAACCCAGGAACTCGGCCTTGGAACGCAATTGGAAAACTGGCCGTTCCCAGGCCAAAAACTTACTCCGTTCGGCGCTATTTACCTCTGAATTTCGGTTCAAAAACGGCCAACGAGTGGAGATGCTCTAACACATTTATTTATTTTGAAGGGACAGATCAAAGGTAGTACTTACAAGTTACAAGGTGAGAGCTTGACGACGCTCTAGAAAGAAAGAAGTAGAAACCCTAAACAAAGAGATCTGGATCCATTCTGTTGTTACCTAAAGGATCAAATATGAAGACCCAATCGATGGGGTCATCAGCATCTCCGGCCGCGGCCGCAGCAGTTTCTTGCCGACCGTGTTCCTCTTCCTCTTGTTCCAGGAGACGTCGCTTCTGGGAGGGCATGACGAAGCGACAGATCGGGCATCGTCGGTCGATGACGAGCCAGTCGAAGATGCATCGGTGGTGGAAGGAGTGGGAGCAGGGCATCGTCCTGATCTCGCGGCCGCCGGGCAGGAAGTCCTCGAGGCAGATGGGGCACTCGCCTTCTCTCGTCTCGCCCGCCTTGGCCAAGGGAAGGGTCACCATCTCCGGGTCCCATCTTTCTTGCTCCTCGTCCTCGGCGTTCCGCTCCTGCCATTCCTGTTGCTCCGCTTCCCAGCGCGCCCACTCCAGCGCCCGCTCGCGCTCCTCGTCCTCGGTGCGCCTCCTCCTCCTCGCCCCCGTCGTCACCACATCACCGGCGCCGCGTCCGACGTGATCTCCTCCTTGTGCTACTGACTCCATTGGCTAAAGTTGCGCGGTCGATCGCTTGATTGCTGGCTTTGGTCCCGACTCCGGCAATACGCAAACGTAGCAAAGCTTCCCTCGCTCTTCAACTCCGGTGCCAAGACGCACACGTACAAGCTATAGGGATTACAAGGGGATGTTACATACTTACATATGCTATATATATACAGTACGGAGTAGTATAAAGCTATGACCTGATGCAATCCGACTAAGACATCAGCACTAATCCTACCCGGACAGGAATACGTCAGGTACACGTCATTGGTCGACCGGAGAGGTGAAGAGAAGAATCGGCAGGTCGAGGGGATTCCGCTCACACAATGGCGCCATCCTTCCCAACCCGGAAAGTCTCTTTTACAGTTTACGTGATGCCGGCAATCGGAAATAAATCTTACGAGATCGGGCATATTGATAGACCCTCTTCTATGTCTGACATATGTTCGTCTTTTCAGTTTTCTAGCCTTTTTTTCTGTACGTTAATTAGCCCATTTTCTAGCCACTTTGATGAAACAGGGGTTCCGCCGGAAGAAGCCAGAGCTACAGTGTTGGTTGGATCTTCTACTGTTACATGAACAACTTGTTTTGACTGATGGACTACTAGTCTTGATCATCCTTATAAAGGATGACGCTATCATGTGTCTAATATAGGCCATTAGATTGACCACAAAACATCTTTTTACTTGGTATACAAACTTGAGAAATAAATTCATTGGCAGGTTGATCTTGTTCGATCCGGATACTAGTACCGCACGAACTCGACGTCCAGGTGTGGGCCTACAACTTGGTCGCCGAATCGGAGATCTTCTGCCTACTAACTCCACACGCAACGCACGTCGTCCTAAACGTCCAGTACCCTGGCTGCATGGTCCGCGGCGACGGCCGGAAACACTACGAACTCACTGCCGAGGAGCGGTACCAGGTCATCCGGGCCAACGTCGCCCTGCTCAAGCCGCTCCAGGTGGGCATCGCCATCCGCACCGACGACGGCCGGTGCTTCGCGTGGGAGTTCAACCTGCGCGGGTTCAACATCGCCTCACCCTATGAAGCGAGAGACCCTAGGTCCATCGCCTGCCTCGCCGGCTGCGGCGTCGATTTCAAACAGGCTTCGCTGGGGCGGCATCGACGGGTTCAGGCTCCACTGGATGCTGCGAGACTCAGGCCTGTTCAGAGCCCGGGCATCGTGGGCGGCGTTCGCCGGTGCCTACCACGTCGCCTACTTTGTGAGCATGATCTTCGGACAGGAGCTGCCAGACGGCGTCGGCGCCTTTATGAGGATGGTGCGCAAGCTTCTGTGTACGACGTGAAGCGGCTGGCGAGGGAGCACGACAGGAGCTGCGTTGGTGCGCTGGTTCACGTCGCGAAGCTGCTCGTCGTCGTGCTGCCCGGTGAAGGGGACTCAAGGTGGAAGCCTGCGGGCAGATGTAGCATGCTGACGCTTCTGGCTTTCGAGACGTTGAAGCAGAAGCTTGGGACCAACACGGAGAAGTACCGCGATGAGCTGTGCGGGCTTCGGGCTATTTAACGACTATTTGAGTAGCCAGATAATGCGTTGGGTACATCGGAGCTCCCTCCGTCCCGTCCAGAAGTAGTCGTTCGAATCTAGATAAACTCAATTCAGTTATACGGAGGGAGTGTAGAAGTGTAGAACTGCACGTACGCTAGCAAATGACTATTTTTAAGTATCATCCACCAAGCAAAACTATCTTTTAGTACAGTACTTAAAGTATGTTTTGTGTGAACTGAACATGTTTGCCTGCGACTGATACAGTGATACGCATCTGATAAGATCGTATGCCCCTCACGCAAAATTGAGTCACCCTGGGTAGTAGGCTAGTAGCTCACCTGTCTCAAAAAAAAACATATTATTTCAACAATCTCAAGCTGTTCACATGTAAATGATCTGTCTTCCAGCTCATCAATGATTGCAAATACACTCCCTAGCAAGAAAATTACAGCAGGTTTTATCTTTACGGTACATGCATCAACATTAACATAAGGATCCACAATGCAGCGAAGACCATATACCTTTTCTAGTTTTAGTTTTAGCTTCTTCAGACTGGGCGAGTTCCGAAGGAAGACCATGCAGTGACGAAGGACGAAAATATCCGAGGTAGGACGAATCTAAAAATGATACGAAGACAAAATTGTGCGGAGACATTAATGCTATACATATATATGATTCTAACACAATCACTTAGTAGTACGATAGAAACAAAACATATTTTAATATATTTATATAACCTAAAAATATATCGACGATGAAGTTTTAATGAAAGTCCTAAAAAATGGCAAAACTCTACTTCTTTTTTAAAAATCTTCTGTACATCCTTTAGACAATGTAGCACACCATAAAGTCATCAAGAAGCCATCGCGATATCTCATTGATCAACTCGGTCTTGATCATATTTATTGCTAAGAAAACATTTTCAATAGTTGTCGTTGTCACTAGTAAAACAAATCAGCTTAATGAGGCGATAAACCAACTGACACGTTATATCCTTTTAAATGCTAAGATAATCTATAAAATACTAGCTGAATGCCCGTGCGTTGCTACGGCTCATTTTCGCGATATTTAAAAAAAAGTACTTTGCATGAATCAAGATCATACTTACATAGTAAATCTAAATATATACTCTGAAATGGAGTCTCTCTGAAAGGCCACCGCAAGTGTACACCAAGACATTTTAAACCCAAATCATGCTACCTGCAGCTGTGTAAGGTGCATAGCTAAACTCATTCTGATACCAAAAAAGAAAAAGAAAAAGCAAATGAACATGCTCGAATATGTACAAAGAAGAAGCAACAATGTGGATCGACAAATGAAATGTGTAGGGCTTCCAAACAAATATGATGGAGCATATTAGCTTCTTCTTTGTCTTATGCTGGCAGAGCTTCAAATATTTTCAGGCTTGCATTCACAACTACAGGCAAGAAGGAACAAGAGATGTCAAGGAACAACGCTCCTTGAAGAAGGCCCTGCAGCCCTGCTTGTCGGCTGATGCCAAGTTGCCAACGCAGTGCTCATGGACTAAAAGAAGACTATGCAGGCAAGGTCAAAACACCTATCGACTCTTCACACTTTCGAACCAGCATCAATAGACATTAACAGGGCTCGGTTAAACATTTCTAAAATTCAAATTGTCTAGTAGCTGAACAATCAGTTTCAAACATCACTGAAAGCAACAAATCAAACAACACGTGAACACCAAAAGTCAGAAACCTATTTTTTAGATTAAACTACAAAATTCCTAGAATTTTTAACCATTAATTCAGTATAATAAAATGACTGACCAGTTAGACAAAATATAAACTACGTGCCATGACAAGATATCGTGAGGCTAAATTAACCATGACTTCTTGTTCAACAATCAGTTTCCACGACCAGTACCTGTTCTCAATGTATTAAGTAATAACAACCCAGAGATAATCGATAGCAACCAAGGAAAAAAATAGCGCGCTATAGCGCACGTTATAGCACGCTATAGCAAATTTAGAGCGTCAGCGCTAAGTTTAAGCTATTTTAGACGCTATGCCGCTAATTGCAAAATAGCATGCTAAATGACGCTATTTATCAAAACGTTATAGCATGGTTATATTTTTTAGCGCTGAAAAAAAGAAGCTAAATCTATACTCTATAGCCCATCGGCCCAAAAGGCCAAAACTATTCTGTCATAGACAAACCTAATCCCAGCCCCACCAGATCGTTCCTGTAGTCACCAAATCTGCTCGCGAGCGGCGGCGGTGCTTCTCAGTCCGTGGTAGCGACGGTTGGTTACTCCGATCCTCTCCTCCCTGGTTCTCCACCATGACCCAGCCATCTGCACCGTCGGCAAGTGAGGCACCAGGCAAGTTAGTCTGTCTTGTTATTCACCGATCTATTGATTTGTCCTGGTCTGATCTACGGGATGTTTTGCTCCAGCATGTACTGATTAAATCCTTGGTACGGTCGTAGTATTGTGGTGAGGTAGCATTGTATCTTGAGAGGTACTGATGTATTGAACTAATTCTTGAAATCCCAATCCTTGGTTCTGACGTAGTGTGTTGGTGTTGCTCCAGCCTGTACTGATCGTGTGTTGGTTTGCATTTATTGTATACTTGGTAGAATTCCGGTGTAGACTGTCTGTTTAATTAATTTTTCTATACATGTAAACTGTCTGTTTAGTTAAAAAGAACTACTTCCTCCGATCCAAATTAGTTGACTTAGATTTGTCTAGATTCGATCGTATCTAGACATGATTTAGTATTAGATTCATCCGTACCTTGACAAATTTGAGTCAACTAATTTAGGTCAGAGGGAGTAGTACTTATGGTAGTTGCATAATACATGTAGACTGTCCAGTTATATGACCATGTTCTCTGATTGTAGGTATTGGGGTGTCAAGTTCGGCATCAACGGCGCAGGTACCCATTGCCGTTGTGAAATCAGTTGACCCAGCATGGAAGTATTGTATTTGTCCAGATATCAACAAGAAGAATTCTCTCATGTGCATCTACTGTCATAATGTGTACACCAATGGCATTACTAGAATCAAGCTCCACCTGGCCAACATCCCAAATTCTGGTGTTACTCCCTGCTTAAAAGTTCCAAATGATGTAAAAGATGAAATTCTTGAGTTTTTGACAAAGAAGGGTGAGAAAAAGGCAATGGTAATTAAGGAACGGAAGAGAAGAAGATCTGAAGTAGACTTGAGCCACTCAGAGGGGGAGGAAAACTCAAGTGATGACGATGACAATTCTGTTGTTGTGCTCAAGTCAGGAAGAGGCAAAAGCAAGGGTGCAGCATCTACCTCAAGTGGTCCTATGGACAAATTCTGTCAATTGACAACTGAAGAGGCTGTAGCTTCAAGGAAGGGAAAATTTACCGAGAAGGTCCAATCAAAGCTGACAACTGCGGAGAGAGAACGGAAAAGGAGACGTGCATGTGAGTACATTTCCCAGTTCTTTTATGAAGCTAGCATTCCACACAATGCAGTCCTGCTTCCAAGCTTTGACCTTATGCTTGAGTCAATTGGATGTTATGGCAAAGAATTGCAAGGTCCTAGTCCTTATGAATTGGGTGGACCATTATTGAAGAAGAGGAAGCAAAGAGTGTTGGAATCCTTCAAGGCACATAAACAATATTGGGAGCTCACTGGATGTACAGTCATGACAGATGCATGGACAGATATTAGAGGAAGAGGGGTAATGAATCTGGTAGTTCATAGTGCGTATGGTGTGGTTTTTCTCGATTCTGTCGACTGTTCAGCTGTGAAGAAAGATGGAAAATACATCTTTGAGCTTGTTGATAAGTGCATAGAAGAGATAGGGGAGAAAAATGTAGTTCAAGTGGTGACCGATAATGCTAGTGTGAATCAGGCAGCATCGATTTTATTGAAAGCAAAACGCCCCTCCATATTTTGGAATGGTTGTGCTGCCCATTGTACTGATCTGATGTTAGAGGACATTGGGAAGCTTCCAATAGTTGATGCTACTATTAAAAAAGGTAGAGCTGTGACAGTTTTCCTTTATGCACACACTAGGGTGTTAGACCTAATGAGGACATTTCTTGGGAAAGATTTAGTTCGGTCTGGTATTACTAGGTTTGCTACAGCATATTTGAACTTGAAGAGCATGATGGACAACAAGAAACAACTCCAAAAGCTGTTTAGATCAGATGAGCTCGATGAATTAGGCTACTTAAAAAAGGCAAAGGGAAGTGAAGCCAGCAAAGTTGTGCGTTCTGAAAACTTTTGGAAAGGAGTAGATGTTGCCGTTAGTTTCTTTGAGCCACTAGCTATTTTGCTGAGGAGAATGGACAGCGATGTACCATCTATGGGGTTCATATATGGTGCTTTTCTAGATGCAAAGCAAGAGCTATCAGCCAAATTTGAAAATGATAAGCCAACTTGTTTTCAACAAGTTTTGGAGATTGTGGATAAACGATGGGACAACAAGCTAAAGATGCCACTGCATAGGGCTGGATATTACTTGAATCCGTACTACTACTATTCAAACAAGCTGGATATTGAGATAGATGGGACATTTAAAGATGGTCTTGTAACTTGCATGGAAAAAATGGTTGGAGATAAGCTCCTTCAAGACAAAATCATGGATGAGATTCAGATATATAATGATGAAGAGGGGTCGTTTGGAAGGGACATTGCTAGGCGGCAGCGGAGAAACAAGAGCTTTGATCCAGGTAAATATTTATATTTCTCTTAATTATCAAATCACAACTTGTATGGTTTATCTTATCTCTAGTTTCTTGCCCTTTTATGAAGCTAAATGGTGGTCCAATCATGGGACAAGTGCACAAAATCTCAGGATATTGGCGATGCGAATTCTGAGTTTGACATGCAGCTCCTCAGCTTGTGAGAGGAATTTTAGTGTTTTTCAGCAAGTAAGAAATAAGTGCATCTGTAGATGTACTCTTGTAGATAGCAGCAGCATTTTACAATATTTTTGCCATGTTCAAGTTTTGCCACCTCACCTAAAGACAGTACCATTTATTTTACTTGTACCTACATATTACAATATTGAGATGTTGCCACTTCACCTACAGGTTCAAACAAAGAGACGCAATAGGCTCCTCCATAACACAATGAGGGACCTTGTGTTTATCAAAGCCAACTCTAGACTCGAGCAAAAGAGAGGGATGAAAAATAGGGACCCACTTGAAGACAACACATTTGCTAGTGTAATAGAAGATGAAGATAATGAGTGGATCACAGGTGTTGTGCAAGGTGAAGTTGTAGCTGAAGCTGAACAAGTAGTTGCATAAAAAAGAAAGAGAGTGTTCCGTCCTAGGAAGAAGAAGCTCCTTCCTGTTTATGTGAACGACGAATTGCAATCTGCTAGTTCATCTTCTGATTCAGAAGATGACTTCCACATGCATTCTCCATCTGATTCTGAATAATACTTCATGCTATGTTCTTATTAGGCTGCCTTAAAATTATCTAGTTCTCTATTCTTGACATGTTTATGGGTATGTGCCCCATATCGTTGAGACTGTGATTGTGTGACTCTGTTTTTTTTGTCGTGGATTGGTCTTATTCTTTACTTTTTAATGCATGTAATTGTTCCTGGACAAATTTTAGATGCTGAAATCATTTATGTTTAGACTAAAAATATTTTTTTTTGCAAACGCTATTTTAAATAGCGCGTGCTATAACATGCTATAGCGTGTATAGCATCCTGGGAAGCTCGGCGCTAAATACCATAGCGCGCTACTTTTTACCTTGATAGCAACACATGAACAAGTGAAAAGCTAGAAAGCAAAAGAAAATCAACCACCAAAAGTTGCAATGATAAAACTACGCTCCATGCTTATAAAACTCAGATAAGATAGATGACGTAGTAGCTCCGTTACAAAACTGAAGAGGAAAGTCAACGCTGGCCTCCTCTCGTCTCTTTTGATCCTCACCAAAAACTAAAAAGAAGAATGAAGCGGAAAATCTTGGCCTGAGACTGAGAAGGCGATGACCTCTTTGGCTAAGCAGGTGCGAGAGATGCTCCCAGCGCTAGGAAGTGCTGCCAGTATCAACTAATTCTCCTGCCACAATATCGCACTCTCCAAATTAGACGTGGATATTGATCCACTTGCATAAAAGGAACTACATACTTGTAAAATGATTGAGCTGATGCAATATGAGTAAAGCAAGAGTACGCAAACACTCACAAATACATTGCATCCTGTAAGAGCAGAGGGATGGAAGCGCGGGCTTTGCACTCGGAAAAATTAATACCTTGTCGTCCAGTAGCAGGGAGCATGACTCGTCCTCTTCATTACCGTGTCCTGATGCTACTGGGACTTTGATAGGCCTCTCCTCGTGCGCTCTAGTATAACAAAGAATTATTCTTTGTTCCAGAAAGATGATATGCATGGCATTTGCATTGGACATGTGCAGTCTGTGGCATTCCTTTTCCATGTCTAGCAACTACAGGTCAACATCAGTGAGGGCACCATGAGCTCCAGCCGCAAACAAAATTTACATATCTTAAATTCTAAATCATCTACTGCAAACAAACAAACATGCAATAGGAAAATGTGTAGGCAATAAAGCAATGAATAGGTCGGGATTACCACCTCACCTATCTGGGCTTCATCCTCGTCTTGGCCTCCAGTACAGGATGATCGAGCATCTGGACGACTGAGGAATTACATGAGCTGAAGTCCTGAACTCCTTCGTGCTTATTTTCGAAGACATGAAACTAAATTGGGAGCACAAGCAGAACTGCACAACAGATTGTAAAGATAGAATACCTGGTATGGCAGCACAACTTCCGGCATCGACCTGGTTTATCCATTTATATCCCACATCACATTGGTGGAGGGTTACCAAACATGACGCTCATCATCATATTATTTACATGGTCAGCTGATTGTGCTTTAGTAGGAAGGTCCATGGCCACCATATGTCCAGGTAGCTTTGTAAGCTGCACAATCTCTTATACAGCAGTTTCAGTCTCACGTCCACAAAGTGCTAGACACTCCAAGATGCGGTAGTGCTCACCAAACATCCAGATGCTCTGCACAGTGTGGTTGTCCCCTATGAAGACAAGATCCTGAAGGTCTGGACATCCTCGTGGAACGGCCATTAGCCTGCGATCCCAAATCTGGTAGCTTGAGCTGTTTGTTTTTGTCACAGTTGTGCGCAACGCTGATTATGCCTTCATCAGTGTAGTAAGGGTCTTTTTACAAGGAAAAGTATCTCTTGTTAGTGAACTTGTATGAATTCAAACTCTGAACTTTATTATTCGGCATGGTACGGACTGAGAAATCAATTTTGGAAAAGTGCATTTTCTCCTCTACCCAATCCATTAAGGCCTTTTAGTCAAGAATAAACTTGTTGGTGGCTGCACTGCAACGTGCTTCCCAACTTGCTAATATTTGTTCTCAGCAGCTTAATTTTGTTAGGGTAATAGATCTCTTGTATTACCAGAGGGCCAAAGGCTAGAATATATAGTACATGTACAGGTGCAAATATACAGAAAGCCCCCTAACATATGGGAAACTACAATACACAACTATACTCTAGCACCCCTCCCCTCAAACTCATGGTGGATCCACAACACTGAGTTTGGAGAGTAAGAAATCATGCTGAGCGCGGGTTTATGCCTTTGTAAAGAAATCTGCCAACTGCAAGTCTGAAGGCACATAATAGAGCGCAACAACCTGATCCTGCACCTGAGCACGTGTATAAAAAGCATCAACACCAATATGCTTGGTCAGCTCATGCTTGACCGGATCACGTGCAATACTGATAGCACCTGTACTGTCTGACAAAAGTGGAGTGGGTGTCGTAACAGAGACCCCAAAATCTGCAAGTAACCACCGTAACCAGGTCACCTCAGCAGTCACCGAAGCCATAGCCCGCAACTCAGCCTCAACACTCGAACGGGAAACCGCTACCTGTTTCTTCGTCTTCCAAGCAACAAGCGAACCACCAAGAAACACACAGTAAGCAGAAAGTGAACGACGATCCGTAGGATCATTCGCCCACGTAGCATCCGAGTAGCACTGGAGCTGGAGAGAGCTAGAACGAGGGAAGAAAAGACGACGAGTAATCGTGCCACGAAGATAACGAAGGACACAGAAGAGATGACAGTAGTGAACAGTGGTAGGAGCTGAGACAAACTGACTCAGAATATGAACAGGATAAGAGATATCAGGACGGGTGACAGCAAGATAAACAAGACTCCCAACAAGAAGGCGATAACGACTGGGATCGGGAAGAGGATCACCATCCGTCGGACGAAGCTTAACATGAAGCTCCATAGGAGTCTCAATGGTGCGCTCATCCGCAAGAGCAGCCCGAGCAAGAAGATCCTGAATATACTTTTCCTGAGAGATAGAAAACCCATCAGAAGTGGAGGAAACCTCAATCCCAAGAAAGTAGCGAAGAGGACCAAGATCAGTCATAAGAAACTGATCACGAAGACGAGCCTTGACAAAGGCAATATACTCAGGATCATCACCAGTAATGATCATATCATCAACATAGAGAAGGAGAAGAGTGCGTCCACGAGGTGAAGTGTGAACAAAAAGCGCTGGATCATGAGAACTAGGAGAGAAACCAGCAGCAGTCACCACAGAGGCAAAGCGCTCAAACCAGGCACGAGGGGTCTGTTTTAGGCCATAAAGGGAACGTCGAAGACGACAAACCATCCCATCGGGAACAGAATACCCAGGAGGAGGCTGCATGTAAACCTCCTCACTCAACTTGCTATTAAGAAAAACATTCTGAACATCAAGCTGGGACACAGACCAGCGTCGAACAGAAGCAACAGCAAGAAGAGTACGCACAGTGGTCATATGAGCCACAGGTGCAAAGGTCTCATCATAGTCACGACCATGTTCCTGCTGAAAACCACGAGCCACAAGACGCGCTTTATAGCGCTCAAGAGATCCATCAGAGCGGGTTTTAATTTTATAGACCCACTTACACGTGATAGGACGAACACCGGAAGGAGGAGAGACAAGATCCCAGGTGCCAGTGCGCTCAAGCGCGGCGATCTCCTCAGCCATGGCAAGCTGCCATTCAGGATGACACGCGGCATCCCGATAAGGAGTCGGCTCGGAGACTACAGAGAGACCATACTGACTAGGGGAGTAACGGTCTGGAGCACGACGCTGACGAATCGACCGTGAGGAAGAAAGCTCATCCACAGAAGATGACTCATCAGAAGAGGAGGAAGAAGGAGTTGCGGAGGAAGGATCCGAAGCCGGAGACCGAGGAGAACTAGGAGAACTAGACGGAGGAGAGGAGGTCGCCAAAGAAGAAGGAGGCACAGCAGAAGGAGGTGGAGGAGGTGGAAGAGAAGGGACAACGGAAGGTGTATCAGGAAAAAGAGGAAAGGAGAGATCATCCGTTGGGTAAGTACCAGAGGTGGGGCGAGGATAGAAAGGACGCGTCTCATCGAACGTGACATCACGAGAGATGCGCATACGATGACCAACAGGGTCCCAACAGCGATAGCCCTTATGCTCATCACCATAGCCAAGAAAAACACACTCAACAGACTGAGCGGTTAGTTTGGTGCGTTCACGAGGAGGGAGAAGGACATAGCAAACACAACCAAATAAACGAAGAGTCGAGTAGTCTGGACAGGAGCCAGAGAGACGCTCGAGAGGAATGCCACCCTGAAGAGCAGCTGAAGGCTGGATATTAATGAGGTAAGTCGACGTAGCGATAGCCTCAGCCCAGAAATGCGGCGGAAGAGAGGAAGCAATCATCATAGCGCGGGTAGTCTCAAGAATATGACGATGCTTACGCTCGGCGATACCATTTTGAGCATGGGCGCCGGGACACGAGAACTGAGCAAGGGTGCCCTGCTCAGCAAGGATGTCACGCAGGTGCTGGGAGATATACTCTCCTGCAGAATCAGCACGAAAAACACGAATAGGCGTGGAATACTGAGTACGAACCATGGCCGCAAAACGCTGATAAATAGCAAGCACCTCGCTGCGAGAGCGCATAAAAAATAACCAGGTGTACCGTGAAAAATCATCAATAAAAAAAATATAGTATCGGTGGCCCCCTTTCGAAGCAAAGGGAGCAGGACCCCACACATCTGAATGGACTAAATCAAAAGGTCGCTGAGATACAGACACACTAGTAGGATAGGGAAGCTGAATCTGTTTACCTAACCTACAACCCTGACACGAATGTAACGACGACACATCTCCTGAGACACACCCCAGAAGATCATGACGAACTAAGGATGATAAACGGGAGCCACAAAGATGACCCAGCCGATGATGCCACTGCTGAAACGAGCCAGTGACAGAAGCAGCAACCGCAGGAGAAGTGGCAGAAGAAGTGTCAGCGGAAGGAACGCGAAGCCAGTCTAACTCCCAGAGCCCCGGAGACTCAATGCTGCGAGGGCCAGCTCCAACCAGAGCCTGTGTATGACGGTCCTGAACAGCACAAGAATCAGCATCAAGAATGACACGACAACCAGAATCAGTAAGCTGACTAGCAGAGAAAAGGTTCATCTTAAGACTGGGAACATGAGAAACATCAGGAACAGAGAAGGATGAAGTAGAGATGGTGCCTCGACTGGAAACAGGAAGAGAGGTACCATCAGCCGTAATAACACGGACAAGAGAAATAAGGGAGCGAAGAGCAGAAAGAATAGAAGACGCAGAAGTCATATGAAAAGAAGCTCCAGAATCCAGATACCATGGGGATGACGTACCTGACTGTGTAGAAGATGATGGTCGCGTGGTGCCAGAAGAACTAGGCACAGAACCAACAGTACCCGACGAGGAGGAGCCTGTAGCAGCAAGCAGACTACGAAGACCACAAATAATATCCTGATCAGACAGAGCACCAGCAGGAGGTCTAGAAGCACCAGTAGGAGGTCCAGAGGCAACAGCAGAAGATCCTGAAGAACCAGACTGGCGACGAGCAAGATACTGCTGACGTAAGCGTGGATCCCTCGTCCAGCAACCAGAGATATCGTGGCCAGGCTTGCCATAGTGAGCACAGGGAGGACGAGAACCACGAGGCTGCTGAGAGTGACTCTGACCCTGGGTCGGTGGATCAGAGAGTAACGGTGGCGCGAGAGACCGCGATGAAGCCGGCGACACGGGGGGACCACGAGCAGCAAGAACAGAAGGAACCTCAAGAAGGCCAGCACCACGAAGACGAGTCTCCTCAGCACGAAGCTCAGCTAGTACCTCAGAGAGCGGAACACGACCACGGGCAAGCAGCTGGGCACGGCGTGGCTCAAACTCCTTGCGGAGCCGTGACAAGAACTCAAAGACGCGCTGAAACTCCAGATCCACGTGCACAATCAGACAACAGGGACAGGTATTACACACCGCTATACGAAGAGAGTCAAGCTGACGCCAAATAGCCGCACTCTGAGTATAAAAATCATCAATAGTAGAATCACCCTGCTTAAGCTCATGCTCCTGACGAACCACAGACAGATAAAGAGCATCTCCAGATGGCTGATAGCGCTGACGAAGAAAAGCCCACTGAGCAGCAGCAGTGGGAAGGCTCATGAACTCAACAGCATACTGAGGCAGAACACTGGAAGTGAGAACAGCAGCAGCACGAGCATCCTCATCAATCCACTGAGTGTATTCAGCCAGATCCAGCCGGTAGGTCGTAGTAGCAGTAGAATGCGCCTGGACACGGCGCTCATAATCAGCCCGAGCAGAATCATCAGCACTCTGGGCTGCATCCTTCACAGCCTGAGTAGCATCGGGGGCAAGGACAACGGGCGTCGGTGCAAGAGGCACATGAGGCACAACGGGGCGCGGTGGACAGGAGACCTCACCGGAAAGCACACCCCAAAGGAGAAGACCGCGCATATGGACGCGCATGAAGGCAGCGAAATCAGGATAATTCTCGCCATCAAAAATCACCGGGCAGCGAGGAATCGCAACATAGCCCGACGAGGAAGACATTTTTTTAAGCCGAACGAGATCAGACCATACGGATCTGGAGGGCGGCGGCTAGGGGGGGCGGCCGGGGGGCGGACCAGGGGGTGGTGGATCCGGGCGGCGAGGAAGAAGACGGGGCGGCGGTTCCGGGCGGCGGCGGCCGGTGGCGGGTCCGGGCGACGGCGGCAGCGGCGAGGTCGGGCTGGCGGCGGCGGTGACGAGGGAGAGGAGGCGGCGGCGACGGGGCGGGTCGGCGGCGACGGGGGCGGACGGGGCCGGCGGCGGGCGCCGAAGAGGAGGCGGCGGCCGGGGGCGGGGCGACGGTGGCCGGTGGCCGGCGGCCGGGCGCGGTGGCGGGGTGCCGGGGCGGGCGGCGGCGGCGATGACGAAAAAAAGGCCTTACGACTCTGATACCATGTTAGGGTAATAGATCTCTTGTATTACCAGAGGGCCAAAGGCCAGAATATATAGTACATGTACAGGTGCAAATATACAGAAAGCCCCCTAACATATGGGGAAACTACAATACACAACTATACTCTAACAAATTTTTGAATAAACAGTCTTTGAGCCGCACAACTGAAGGCTCGACTGAATTCCATGTGTCAGTGGGAAGCTCGTTCCTCGGAGGCTACCTCGTGTGGAAGTGGGCGACTGGCAACCATGGCGGATTATAGTTCCTCTAGCCTCTCTCAATCAACTCAAATCTCTCTCTCTGTAACACTGAAAACACAGCACTGCCGGCGTGAGGAACCTGCAGAGAACTGGGGCAACAAACGCTAATTGTTGATTAGGGCAGCCGCACACGTGCAAGAACGGAGAATCGGGACCCGGTGAAGAGCGAACATGGCAGCAGCAGCAAACCTACAGGTCCTGAATACAAGCACAACAGCAGGAGGCTGACGCGGCGCCGGCGTTGTGCAGCACGGCGCCCCTCCTTCCTCCTCTTCTCCCCCTCGACCAAATCAGGATCCCACCAAATCCGCGACGAGGGCGTGCCTCGTCCCGGTACCGCCGCTTCTAGAGCGCTAGGCGTGTATGCAGCATAGAGCCACGCGGCCAGTAGGGGCACCACCCATGAGAATTTGAGCTGGCCAGAGGAGGACGGAGGGAGGCGGGGTCGCACGGGTGAGGCCACGCTCACCGTTTGCGGGGAATATGGCGAGGCGGGGACGTTCGGTGGAGGGAGAGCTCTCGGTGCTAGATGGCGTGGTAGTCTGCGGCGAGCGGGGGCACGCTGGGTAGCGGGTCGACGTCAGGGGCGGCGCAGGTAGGCGTTGTGGAAGAGGCAGCTCACAACCAAAACGCAGTAGCAGCCCCAGTCTATCACCATAACTGTTCTGCATCTCTCAACGTCCCTCTATTCAGCCCCAATCCCCATCACACTGCCCCTCTCCTCCCGTTGGTCTCCACCGACAGTGCATCCCAGCTCCCTCGCCCTCACCAATGAGCGCCACAACCCTCACCATCGAGTTGTGCATCTCCCTCCTCTGCATAGCCAGGCGCGTCGGCCACTCCTCCGATTTAACCCAGCCATGGAGGAGGCCCCTCCTCTCCTCTTTGGATCCATCCTCCGAATTAACCCAGCCAGGCGCGTCGCTCGTGGGACAGCAGTAGCACAGGGAGGTCCGTCCCTCCCGCTTGACCACGTAGGCGCAGCCGCCTCCACCTGTCACATGCCCCGCCGACCCTGCTTCATCCTCGACCCGCCGTCCGTGCCGTCCGCAGGCCCGCAGCCCTGCAGGAATCTACGGAATAGGCGGCGACGCTGGACTGGTGAACGGACACTGAACCTAGGCAGTGAACGGGGCCCATAGGAAACGACCGGGCGGAGACCGGCGTAGGAAAATATTCTGGGGTCGTTTCACTCGCCGGTGGCAAGGGGTGTAATATTGCTGAACTGCCAGGGGCAATTTTGTCCAAAAGTCGGCAGACAGATTTTCCAGGTGCGACGGACCTACCACAACGTAAATTAGTAGATAGATTAATTAATTAATTAATTTCTATGTGTAAGAGTGATGAATAGATAAATCTTAACTTGTATATGCTCATTCTCATAATAAGATCTATGATAAATGTCTCTAAGACTAGCAATCTTATTCACGTGAGTCTCTTGAGTGAAGACAATAGAATTTCTGAGACAACTCTGAGATATCTCATTAAAGTGATGGTAAAAATTGGCGGTATATAGTAACATAGAAGGTGACCATAGTGTAAAAATTATCAATATTGACTTCTTGTCTAGACACTGCAAATTGACATCTTCCAATTGGGACTCTAAACCGCATTATATTCAATGAGCAAACATGTTCACATATCCTTAACAAAATATATTGACTTTGCAATTATAATTTTAGATCAATAAAATACACAAATCCAAAATAGAACCATAGAACATAATCTGTCGCATAGCAAAAGTTGGTTTTGATCATACCCCAACTTAAATACCCCACCTAGGATATTGTTTATAGTAGAGCTTTGCCAGGTTTAGTTTTAGATATTGCAAAGAGAAAACGTTGATTTTCAACTAGACAAGATCTAGTCTCTGTTTTCGGTTCAAAAACAGTTTTGAGCAGTATTCACTAAAACAATCATAATTTTTTCATACGGAGTCCGTTTTCGACGTATAACCACTCAAACTGTTCAGAAGAAACATGTGCATCTAAAAGTTTTAACCAAAAATCAAGGTAGGGCGGCTGCCCTACCTTTCCCTACCGGGAGCTCCGCCCCTGAGACCATGAGTGCATAGAAGTCCGCATGGACACACCAAGTATAAAGAATCCGGTTTATAAGATTTCTGAATGTCGGACACCATCGAAAATGATTTTCCATTGTTAGCTGCACAACATTCAAAGGATTAAGACATAACATAAAACCCACTACCCATTCTATCTGATTCAGCCAAACTTGGCAAAATCATGGTGGAAGGTAACATAGCATAACTACTATGTTTGATTTAGTGCAGACTGAAAAGCTTAGAGCTATATCTTTAGAGCATATTGGATATGAATAAATGGCAGCACAGACATAAATCACGTTACGAAAATATACCACATACTCATGTCAAAAAATATACGAGTACCACATACTGAGAAACGATAGACTCGTCATTTTCCTAGAGAAAATCACTAATATGGACATTATGTTATTAAATCGCCATAATCGCTTCCCATGATGTTAACCCTGTTATTACACTAAGAATGAATAGGAATGCTCAAGTTTTATATGAAATCAAAGCTCCAACTAATATATTTTGGTCGTCAATTTGATGAAAAATCTACAAAATGATCATATGAAATGGAATAGATTGAGTGGATAAAAGACGGAAAGACAAACGTGTAAGGTAGGGTGAGTTGCACAGCCTTCAATTGGGCCTGCGTGTATATATATATATATATATATATATATATATATATATATATATATATATATATATATATATATATATATATGGGGTATACCCAAAGGGTTACAAGTCGTGTACGGATACATGTCTAACTACTAAGGTTAATATGTTAACTATACACTGTTTATCACCCTCCCTCAATCTCAACGTGTCTATGAAGATTGAGATTGCGTCTACATGCTTCAAACAACGGAAGTGGTAATGGCTTGGTGAATATATCAGCTATCTGATCCTTAGACGATATGAATCGTATTTGCAGTAGCTTCTCAGCAACCCTTTCACGAACAAAGTGAAAATCCACCTCTATATGCTTGGTACGAGAATGAAAAACCGGATTCGATGAAAAGTATGTTGCTCCAATATTGTCACACCATAAAATGGGGGTTCGACTCTGAGATACTCCAAGTTGACCAAGAAGCGCTTGTACCCAAATAAGCTCAGCAGTAGCATTTGCAAGTGCCTTGTATTCAGATTCTGTACTGGAACGAGATACTGCAGCCTGTTTTCTAGCACTCCAAGAAACTAGATTACCACCATAAAATATGGCATAACCCCCCGTGGATCGCCGGTCATCAGAGCTCCCAGTCCAGTCCGCATCAGAGAACGCAGACAGTAGATCAGGGGATGTGGTAGCAGGCCGTAGTAGCAACCCATGGGTCAAAGTGGCCTTGACATAGCGTAGGATGCGCTTGACCGCCGTCCAGTGAGTACAACAAGGAGTCTGAAGGTACTGACAGACTTTATTAACAGCAAAAGATAGATCTAGACGTGTCATTGTTAGGTACTGCAAACCTCCAACAACACTGTGGTACCGTATAGAGTCCTCAGTAGACAGTAAAATACCATCTGTAGCAGAAAGTCTATCTGAAGAAGCCATAGGAGTGGTAAGAGGTGTACTCTGTAGTAGTCCAGCACGCCTTAGAAGCTCAGACGCATACTTGCGTTGGCTCATAAGAAGACCACCAGCTGATCTTTGCACTTCAATACCAAGAAAGTAGTGTAGAGGTCCAAGGTCCTTGAGAGCAAAAGAATCTCGAAGCTGATGAATGAGGCGATCCGATGCAGAGACTGCAGAACTGACAACAATAATGTCATCGACATAAACCAACAGAAAAATAGTAACATCAAAACGCCGCAATATGAAGAGAGATGTATCAGTTGTAGATACGGTAAAACCAATACTGGTAAGAACAGAACTGAGGCATGCATGCCAAGCACGAGGAGCCTGCTTCAGACCATATAGAGCTTTATCGAGACGACATAAATATCCTGGATTATCACTATCTTCAAACCCAGGAGGCTGACGCATAAAAACTTCTTCCTCAAGAACCCCGTGCAAAAACGCATTTTGTATGTCTAACTGACGGAGATGCCAGCCTTCAGTTATAGCCATAGACAAAAGAAGACGGATGGTCGTCGATTTAACAACAGGACTGAATGTATCCTCATAATCGAGTCCATATCTCTGTTTGAATCCCTTGGCAACAAGACGAGCCTTGTATCTCTCAACGAATCCATCAGGTTTCTTCTTAATCTTAAACACCCATTTGCAATTAATAATATTCACACCAATTAAAGGAGGAACCAAGTGCCATGTCTTGTTGACCTGAAGAGCAGAGAATTCAGCCTCCATCGCGGCACGCCAATGTGGACTGGTCATTGCTTCTTTGTGGTTGCGTGGTTCAGAACAAAGGATATCAAGAGCATGAGCAGTACGAACAGTTTGCCAAACAACGGTACCATCCGTACGCTTTTTCGGATGACGAATACCACATTGAAGTCGTGTAGTGATGCCTGGGCGTGGAGGCAATGCAACTATCTGATGCGATGCAGTGTCTGTAGTAGAGGTAGCAGAACCAGGTGACGGTGCATCCTGTTGAATCGGCCCATCGGACGAAGTTGGGCTGGACTGCGTCGGAGTAGTAGGTCTGGTGTGTGCCGGCGGAGTAGATATGGACGAGCTATCCACAGCCCCGGGTGCATGCAGGTCTACAGCGCCATGCAAGAGTGTGTGGTCAACATCAGCTAGATCATCATGTGCACGGGTAGACACAGGTGCATGAACACTAGTAGTATCATCAAGAATCCCCAAACGAACGCCACGACCTTGTCCTGCACCATGATTAGCTAATAGAGCAGGAGTATACGCAACATCAACAAATTGGTCAGAGAGTAGTGGAGTTGTATTTGTAGATGGTGGTGTGGAATTGGACGAAGTATGAGAAAAAGGAAAAACTGTTTCATCAAACACAACGTCTCGAGAAATATACACTCGATTTGTAGGAATATGTAGACATTTGTAGCCTTTGTGGAGAGAACTATAGCCAAGAAAAACACATTGTTTGGAGCGAAACTCAAGTTTATGTTTGTTGTATGGACGGAGATGAGGCCAACACGCACAACCAGAAACCTTAAAGAAGGTATAATCAGGAACTTTACCAAGAAGACGCTCAAGCGGAGTTTGCATAGAGATGACGCGACTAGGAAGTCGATTAATGAGAAAACATGCGGTTGAAGATGCATCACTCCAGAATCGGTAAGGAATCGAGGCATGTGCTAAAAGTGTTATCCCAGTTTCTATAATATGACGATGTTTACGCTCAGCGGTGCCATTTTGTTGATGTGTATGGGGGCATGAAACGCGATGAGAAATGCCTATATCTGAAAAGAATTTGTTCAACCTATGGTACTCGCCACCCCAGTCGGTTTGGACATGCAGAATTTTCTTGTTTAGTAGACGCTCAACATGTTGTTGAAATTGTAAGAGAATTTTGAATACATCAGATTTGTGTTTAAGAAGGTAAAGCCATGTAAACCGACTATAAGCATCAACGAAACTCACATAAAATTGATGTCCACTAACAGAAGTCTGAGCAGGGCCCCATACATCGGAGTATATAATCTCAAGAGGTGTTGTAGTAACACGAGTAGAAAGTGAAAAAGGTAACTGATGACTCTTGCCTTGCTGACAGGCATCACAAACTATAACATTATTGACTGACACTGATGGAAGCTCAAAACGATGCAAAATATGTTGGACAATTTGGGTGGCGGGATGACCTAAGCGAGAATGACACTGCTCACGCGACACCTTGACACCACTGAAAGCTTGCTTGATTGCTGCGACATCAAGATTGTAAAGACCTCCACGACATCCCCCTCTAAGCAGAACGTCCTCGTGACTCGATCCTTGACAAGAAAATACCAAGGGTGAAACTCAAAGAAGACATTGTTATCACTAGTAAATTTTTTAACCGAAAGGAGATTACGAGTGATAGATGGAACATATAGGATATTTTTGAGGTGTAAAGGATGTGATCGTGTACCAGATTGACCAATATGTGTAATGTGCATACCTGCGCCATTGGTTGTTTGAACCTGATCGTTGCCATGATATGGTTCCCTCATATTGAGCTTGTCCAAATCGTTGGAGAAGTGATCCGTTGCTGCCGTGTCCGCATACCAATTTGGATCAATTGGATATGAGGAAGTAGTACCACCGTAGGTGGTGTTGAGAGCAGCGAGTTGCCTATCCATGTGCCGGCCATCATTCCCAGCACCAAGGTAGTTTTTCTGGTACCGCTTGAAACAACAAGAGGCGACATGCCCAACCTTACTGCAGAACTGGCAAATCGGTCGTGCACCACCAGTAGATGGACCACGCTGAACTGGAGCACTGCCGCGCTGATCTGAAGATGGATTGAAGAAGACCGGCTTGCTGTTATTGTATGTCGGTTTGTTGCCAGGAGTGCGCTGGTCACGTGAATCCATGCGGTAGTCTGGCGACGAGCGGCCACCACCACCACCCGACCTGGATGTATACTGCGCCATGTGCACGTCAGCATTCAGTTTAGCGCGTCGCGCCTCAATCCGCTGCTCAGCATTGAGTAACTGAGCATAAACGTCACGCACCGGCACAGGGTTACTAACAGCACGTGCAGACACGCAATTGATCAAGGGGTCATAATCGCTATCGAGTCCAGCTAGCAGGTACGAGGTGAACTCGTCAGGGCGCAGGGGCTGTCCGATGGAAGTGAGCTCATCAGACATGGCCTTCACCTTATTGTAGAAGACAGTTGCCGACTTGTCAAGCTTCTTCACTTTTGAGAGGGCGCCCTTGATATGCATCATGCGGGCAGTAGACTGGGAGGAAAAACTTGCCTCAAGTGTCTCCCATGCATCCCTAGAGGACGTGATGTTCATCACCATGCCAATGGTTCCCTCGGTAAGAGAGCAAATAATGGCAGATAGAATTGCTTGGTCCTGCTGGTGCCATGCCATGTACTGAGGATTAGCAATGAGAGGAGGGACGCCATCTTGTGTCACCACCGGGTTCGCGATCTGAGCAGAAGGACATGGTAGAGATCCATCCACAAATCCGAAAAGGAGGTTGCTCCGAAGAATCGGAACTACCTGGGTATGCCAGAATAAGTAATTATCGGCGGTGAGCTTGATCGTGATCTGGTTGTGTAGATTGATCGGCGTCGAGGGGATCACCGATGTCATGGTGACGCCGACGCCCACGGACAGGCCGGAGCTTAGAGACGCCGAAGATCCTGAAGAGAGCGGGGAGGACACGGAAGATCCAGAGGAGGGCGAGGTCGTCATGGCGATGCGGAATCTGCAATCGATCTCGATCTCTCGGTCGATCTAGGGTAGGAGCCGCCGTAGCTCTGATACCATAAAAGACGGAAAGACAAACGTGTAAGGTAGGGTGAGTCGCACAGCCTCCAATTGGGCCTGCGTGTGTGTGTGTGTGTATATATATATATATATATATATATATATATATATATATATATATATATATATATATAGGGTATACCCAAAGGGTTACAAGCCGTGTACGGATACATGTCTAACTACTAAGGTTAATATGTTAACTATACACTGTTTATCAGCGGAGACACATACGACATTGGTCATCGTGTGAGGAAGGTGAGGTTTGCACTAACTCATCAAGTATTTTGAAGGGTCATGGCAAAAAAAAGTGCTTAGGCTGCAACCTTTGTTATGGACAGATGTCTGGAGTTCAATGGGGGGTATAGGGATGGATAGTGTTGTCAAATCAAGAAGCACAAGCTGAGCCTAGCTTGCTCTGTCGTGCCGCCCTCTGCTAACTGCTTTTTTGCTCTAGGGGTGTTGTTTTATTTTTGAATGTTATATATTGTTACAGATGAAGGTAGAGGATAAACCCTGACCTTATCCCCTTTGGATGGGAGTTCCGTCGCCGGCGGCGGCAAGGGGGGTGGTGGTGGGGTTGCTTGTGGCTAATGGGGCGTGTTTTTTCTGTTTTCTTTTTTCGTACTAAGACTATTGTGCGCGTACGCGCCGTACTTCACTCTTTTCTAGCAGTCATAGAGTATTCGTGTACAGTGATAAGAGCGATTCCGAACATTTCAAAATCATCGCTATTATCGTCATCAGTATTTTGATGGATCATCGGTTCACTCGCTCGACGAAGTACATAAAATTATCGCTATCATCATCTCTGAACTGACGGATCATTGGTTCACTCATTCCACGAAACATTGTTCACTACAGATAATTCCTGCAAACTCTGCAGCGTCTTACTCTGCCACGAGCTCCCGCTCCACCTCGTCGTCGTCGCCCTCCTCCTCTTCGCCGTTGGTCCGGGACGGCATCGCGAAGCGGCACATCGGGCAGCGCCGGTCGACGAGGAGCCAGCCAAAGATGCAGCGCTGGTGGAAGGAGTGGGAGCAGGGCATCGTCCTGAGCTTCCGGCCGCCGGCGGTGAAGTCCTGGAGGCACACCGCGCAGTCCTGCTCCGGCACCTCTCCCGCCGCCGGCACGCGCAGGGCCACCATGGCCCTCTTGGAAGCCGGTTCGCTGCCACGGGCGGCTCCCTCTGCCTCGGCGGCGGCTGCGGCTCGCCTGATCCGCTCATGCGGGTGCCTCAGTATGAAGGTCTGGTTTCTACACCACCACCCGCGGACCGGTTCGGTGCGGGAGGAATCCCGGTCGCCGCGTCGTGCGACCGCGACGAGGGGCTCCATTACTAGATCGATAATCGATCAGCTGCTCCTGCTGGAAAAATTGAAAGCCTAGCCGATCGAGAGACAACTCCGAAGACGGTCCTTACCAGATCTATTGTCCGCTCCTGGCTGAATCCATTCCGGTTTAGGATTCCGATCCAGGGTCTCCAGACAACTGCGACAGAGGAAGGGGATGAGAGGGACGCCTATGAGGAATCGGTGTGTTGTTTTCTCTCTTCTTTGTATTCTGTTTTAAACCCACGGAACCGCTATCTAGCGGGTACCCGTTCCCACGGCTACACGACCGGAAATGCTTAATTTGCACTATTTTTAATCCTTTTGCTACGGTTGTGCTAAATATTGGGGATTCGACAATAATAGTTTTGATTGATCAAACTATTGTCTATGTCGCTCACCTCGTTGGGGGAGAGGGGGCCAAAAGAAGAAGAAAACTGCAACAAGAGAACTTGAAGATCAAACAAGAACTAATCAATGTATAGTTGGTCAACTACGTAAGTGTGCAACCGCCGCAGGCCATTGCGAGGAACAGCTAAAACCCATCTAGGGTTTTATCCTCTCAGCGACATCGACGGTCCGCTCCGTCTCCCGTGGTCCTAGGGCATTGGAGGGGTGGTGCGTTGGAGGGGTGGTGGACCATGGCCTCTCATCGGCGGGAGGTTTTTTGTTTAGCCTGCTTTTTTATGTCTTCTTCAGCACGTTGAGGCGACGGCTACGTCCTAAAGTTAGAATAAGTTACTTCTCGCTCTATCCTTGCTCCGCTGGTGCATCTAGCGTCGCCGGAGGGCGCGTGAAGTCGTTTGTCCGGCAGATCTCCTGGGATCAGATCAGTTTTCGTGTTCATTGGTATGTTTCAGGTCAGTCTTTTCTGATCTACGGTTGTCATCTTTGGCGATGGTTGCTGCTCTAGTGCGCTGCTCCTTTGTGGACTTAGCACGACGACTTCCCGTCTGTCTAGTACAACGAGCTATACTACGACAAGTTTTGCTCGGCTCCGGTGATAGAGGGACGAGGACAACGGCGCGTCTTCGACTCGTGCTAGTGATTATAGTCGCCGCTAGATGGTCCAATGATTTATTTGTAATTTTTATTACTTTTAGACCTGTTTATACTACTGTTGATGATTTCTAATAGATCGGGTAAAATTTCAAAAAAAAAAAATACAAGAACTAATCAAATGTCTTCCCGACCCGGCTTCACTCTAGCTAGTAAACCACTTCGTCAACACGCATCGGACATTACATGCCCTCTCCGTGTGACTTAACCTATGTGCACCAAGAAAATTGAATATGACCATATCGTTTCCATCATATGGGTGATGAAGATAAGAAAATTTAAAATCAAGAAAAACATACTCCCTCCATCCCAAAATAAGTGACATGGGTTTTTTAGATTCGTATGTATCTAGACTTGTTGTAGTATAAGATACGTGCGAATCTAAATAAATACAAGTCACTTATTTTGGGACGGGGGGAGTAATTGGAACTGTCAAAGAGAAAGGATACATGAGAAAAAATAGAAATTCGGAAAGGGGTGATCCATCTAGAAAAGTAGTAAGCGAGGGGAAGTCTATCTTGGATAGGAGGGCATTCGAGAAGAGGGGAGAAATAGGTGAAATGAGGTCCAGGAGAAGTTGTTACTAGATTTCCATAGGCGATCGAGACAAAGGGGAGCCAGGAAGTGAGAGCTCCACTAATAGGAAGAGGCATCGTCGTGGAAGTTCGAGCTGGCTCTTGCTTGGGAGAATTGGAGAGCGTGGCACGCTTCGGTTACGAATGTGCAACCCACTAGAGCAAATGGACCTTTTTCCGTTTCAAAACAAAACCTCCCCTCCCCCCTCCCCCACCACCACCACCCTATTTCCATTTTCGTGCGGGGATCGACTCACTCTCCTCCTCCCGTCCCTCACTCTAGTAGCCTTGAGAGTCGCTATCGCGTGGCCAGGCCTCTCGCGGGCCCCTCTCACCGAAATAACCGATGGGAGGCGGCGAAGGGGAGGTGCAGTAGTAGTTCTAGGGTTCTATAGTAGTTGTAGGTTTAGGGTTCGGCCTTGTCCCATGGTCTGGCATTTTGCCGAGAAGAAGCTTCCAGATGCTTCCTCTAGCTAGATCTCGAGTTGGCTCCTCCTTCTATCCCTCGTTGTGGTGCTCCAGTGGTCGGGGCCAGATGCGGCAATGGGCGAGGCAAATCTCTTCTTAACCATTAAAAACCGACGTGGTCGTTGACCGCCACCTGAGCGGTGGAGGTGGTGCCGCGGTGTTGCTCCAGGCCGACCATGGAGGCGAGGTGGAGTTGCTTTGTGGCCTACTGGATGGTGTTCCTATTCCCCATTGGCCAGTTGTGGCCACGAGGGTGGGAGGAGCGGCGGCGCGCCATCCCTTGCATCGATCTGGTGGATCCCTCGCCCTCCTGTTGGGGGAGTGGCGTTCGTCTAGAGTTGCGGTTCGGGCGGATGTCGTTCTTGCCTTCTCGTCGAAGCCGTCAAGGTGATGGTGCCAAGATGGTGGTGGGCCTGCATCATTGGCCCGCTCCTGGCGCTCCTCAAGCTGCGTTCAGTGGAGATCATTCGCAGAGGTCTGAAGACGATGTCATGATCCGTCTGGCCTCTGCCCCTCTAGTCAAACGACGACCTTTCTTTCCAACCTCCAGAGTAGAGGTCTTGTTCGGTGCCTCTCGCTGGAGCTCCCGGCTTCTCCTCTCTAAGTGGTTCGTCCCCGACGATGAAAAGGCGGTCGACGATCGAGGCATATCTACAGTGGAGAGGACCGAGGGCTTGATTGCGTTTTATGTTCTCTCTTCGAGATCCTTTTTGCAATTGTTCAGACATTATCTTTAGATTTTAGGTTGTTTAGGGAAAGAGACATAAAGAGACTGAATGTAATTTTGTACCCACCTTTTTTATGGGAAATGATACCTATCACCCGGGGGATCGAACCAATTGATCCCCCGGGTCGCTACCGCTAGCGTGAGGTGCAGGCCGGCAGCACCTCTCCTTCCGAGACCGCCTACGACGCAAAAAAAAACACTACATACGCGGCCGCCTGCGACACTGCTTTCACCCCGAGGGAAGCAGCCGCCGCCGCCGCCGTACCGGATCCCCGCCGGCGACCCCTGCCCCGCGTCTGCCCCATCCTCTAACTTCGAACCGTCGTCCGAACGGAACCCCGGTCACGCCCCTGCTTCCCTTCTACTCCCACCAAGCGCCGCCACACCTAATCTCTCGCCGGCAGGCCGGGGACGACGTACCTGCAAGGTGCATATCCGCACCGGCATGCCCCCAACGACCCGCGGCCATCATCGACCTCCACCGCGCTGCCCTATGCTCGCGGCCGCCGCCGACCTCCACTGGGTAGCCCAGTGCCTCGGCGCTCGCGGACCTCGACCATGCGACCTACTGGATCGCCCTCTCGCCAATCTCTCTCCTGTGAGCGCCGTAGCAGAGGGCTCGCCGGCGCCTGATCTCGTTCTCCGCTAGGTCTCCGCCGGATGCTGCCGGCGCCCACACCTCTACTCGTCTCCCTGCAGCCATGGCCGACCTCCTCCTAGTGCACCCCAGCCGGAGACGGTTCTCTGCTAGCCCTTTGCTACGGCAGTAGCTTTTTTGCTACATTAGTGTATATTCTTAGATACATAGTCTTATTTGTTTCGCTGCGCTATTCCCAGAGTGGTACTATGATTTATGTGTGAATCGGTTTTACTACATTCGCAAATATTTTTTGCTATAAATGTTTTGTGGTTCCGCTACAACTGCACAAATCTTTTGCTATGAGGTCCCAGATGAATCCCGACGTTGTCTCCGGTGAAGTCAGCTCTAGCGATATCGATTATTGCTCCATTTGTAAAAAAAATTCGCTACAATTGTTTTCCAATTTTGCTATAATAGTGTAATTTTTTTGCTAATTTGGCATATTTTTTTTGCTATATTAGAAGAACTTTTTTGCTACAACTGTATTGTGGTTTTGCTACAACAGTGTCAACTTTTTGCTACATAGTCTCCGGCGAGAGTCACTGGCGAGTTTTTTCCGACGATGTTTTCGGCGAAGTCTGTTTTGCTACATTAGTATACTTCTTTTGCTGCATGGTCTCCGGCGAAGCCTCCGGCGAGACGTTCTATTCTGGAACGAACCGTTTTTTGCTTCGGAAGCAAAACCGGGAACATTTGTAGCAAAAAGAGCTGTTCTGCAGCAAAACCGGGATTTTTAGGACACGTGACGCGCAGGAGAGGAGGACGAAGGAAAACCCCAGGGACGCCCCTTTTTTTTATGGCAGCTTCTAGACGTCTCGGCGTCTTCGCGTGAATAAAAGAAAGGAAAAACTAGAGCAAATGACCGGAGCCACCTTCAAAGAGGTTTCCGCGATGGGCCAGCTAAGCGAATATTTTGGCCCATGCGGCCCAACAACCAGAACATCCCCACACGCGGCCACGCCTCCTCTCCGCGCCGCCTTTGTGCACCACTTCTCCAACCCATTGATCCAAGTTTTAGCTATCCTTTCACTTGCCCTGCCTCATCTAATCGTCTTCGACCTGTAAAGATATCTTTGCGTGATTAAACTACGCCGAGTCAGTGGAATTTGGAATTGGAGGCACACCGGATTAGATTTCGGAGCTGCGGGTATGAACCTGCGACTGCGGTTTCTTCTTGTTCTCGCCAAAAACCACATCTTTGGTATCCATTCGATCTTTCTTTCTTTTAGTGCAATTCGGATATTTGATCGCAGCATCCTTAGGACTTACCGTACTATCAACTCTTTTCTATATCTCTTCAGGATTCTCGATTTATTTGAACCGTAAGTTTGTGAACATGATACTGCACGATTACCACAACAGAGTTTATTCGCTACGCCGTATCAGCCTCAAACAGCACCTTTTCCACCCATCAACAGAAGACGCGCAGGAAGCAGCAGCGGCGCAGGCGGCGAGAGCGAACAAGAAGGGATGGCTGTCAACGATTTCAAGCTTCAAGCGTCTACCCAAGCCGAATACCAAGTTCTATATCTCTTCAAGAAACCACCAGTCATTTCCTTTTATTTTTTTATTTTTCACCGGGAGGGATTAATCCCCACCTGAATCTCTTTATATAAGAATCCCAAAAATGGGCAGATGTTTTTTTTACAGGGAGTGATATCAAGACATGAGGAAGAGAGGAGCTAGTGGCCGCCAAGACGGGCGAGCCAGACATCAACATCATCCCTAGCATTCAACGGGAGCCGGACGCTCCAGAGCACAGCGTCGGTCCGGCACCTACTGTGGAGCACCGACAGCGAAGGCGTCTTGGCGTTGAAGGCCACGCCATTGCGATGCTTCCAGAGATGTCAGCAGCATAGCAGAAGAAACGAAGAGGAGCTGCACGCCGGAATCCCACTGCAGCTATCAGGGGCAAGGAGGTCGCCGGTGACCGAGCTCTCGTGGAGAAGGTAATGGCGTAACGCCAACAGAGGCCCCAAAACGCTGGGAGAAAGGGCAGGGGAAGATCAAGTGGTTCGCCGTCTCGATCACGGCAGGGCACATGGGCCAACTACACTCATCCTCATCAAGGATTCCATTGTGGAGCAGCGTGTCCCTGGTTTGGATCCTTCCGAGCAAGAGTAGCCATCCAAAGAACTGTTGGAATTTAGGTGTGGGCCTTGGCCCATAGCCTAATACAAATTCTGAAATTCTCTTGGTCCATTCATGCCTAGCAAGGGGTGGCACCAAAGTTTAGTCTCATCTTGCTAGTTTAGAGGGAGTTGGACCAATATATATAGTGGAGTGTTTCACTACCTCCTAAAGAGATTGAAGAGGAGTGACATACACGCGCGCTCCTCCTCCTCCGCCGCCCGCCTTGCCACGAAGCGCGCGCGCGCCGCGGTTTGCGGAATTGTGTCTCGGTGCCGATCTTATCTTTTTGCTGCTCGGGAAAATTTATTTTTCTGTCAGCCGTTTTCGATTTTTCCGAAAACGTGGGCTGTGTCTTACCCGATCGGCGCCTATATATAGACGACCTTAGGCTAAAACCCTAATACGAGAAAATACAGATCTCTCTGCCTCCAGAACCTTGCGCCGCCGCTACACCTTCTCCATCCCCTCTTCCAGCGTGCACCGGACGACGGGACAGTAGGCCTCCGGAACCACCGCCTCTCGTGAACCTGTATGGGTGAGGGGCGATCAGGTTTTTGGGGAGCGCGTCTGCGCGACTACTGACGGCATCACGTCGACCGACCACTCCTTCCCCGACGAGGACTTCTTTCCGGACATCAGCAGCCTCTACATCGACGCCATGGCTGACGACACTGGTGTCAACCTCAACCCCAACCTGAACGCGAACCCGATTCCTCTTCCAGCACCGTACGTAATCTGTTCCTATCTAGTTCAGTTTCCGTTGCAGTTTCTTGTACTAGCTCTTGGAATAGATGTGATCTGTTTATTCTGGTTGAATATGATCTGTTCGTTTATTCTGCTAGTATACATGATTAGATTAATTCTAGCACTTATAGTCATGATTTATTATTACTTATTTCGGATTAAATATTATGGTAATTTGCTTATATTTTCAACAAGAACTTGACCTGGGACGGGGCGCAACTCCCCCAGCGGAGCTAGTGGGGCCTCGACGACACCGTAGCACACCAGCTTGTACAGCTCCGATGATCTCAGTTTCTCGTGGATAGATGCACAACGCGTCAGCACGCGCGTGTCGTGAGCGTCGGTCAGGTGGACGTCAGCGAGGATGGCGGTGAGCTGCTCGCACTGTCGCGCGGCCACGGTGGAGAGCCTGGGGAAGAGAGAGCCGAGGCAAGGCCGCCGCGGAGCACCACGGAAACAGAGACGTTGAGATGGCGCCGGCGGGAAGCCATGCGCCCTTCCAGAAGGCGCAGTCGCCCAGGACCACACGTGAGATGGACTGGTACGGGGGGTCTAGGGTGCAAAGCACACGCCAGTGGGCTTCAGGGAGACGGGCGAGGCCACCAGCCCAGATATAGGACGCTCGCCCGCCATGCCCCAAACTCATCGCGCCCATGGGCAGTCCAAGTTCGCATGCAGGCGGTAAAGGAGCTTGACGAGGAGGCATCGGTTCTGGTCGCCCAGCGATCTGATGCCCAGGCCGCCCTCTAGCTTGGGGCGGCACACCGCCGTCCACGCCATGAGGCACTGGGCGCCCGTGGCACGCTCTGCCGCATTCCAAAGGAAGGCACGGCGAATCACGTCGAGAGCCTGAACCACAGGGGGTGGGAGGAGCATTGCAGCCATGGCGTAGGTAGGGAGGGCATCCAGAATGGCGTTGATGAGCATGACCCGTCCACACGCCGGGAGGAGCAGTGCACGCCACCCAAAGAGGTAGCGGTCGGCCTTGGCAATCAGCGGCGCAAACGCCGCCAGGTCCAGCTTCTCACAGTCAGTTATGTGGGAAGCTTTCCAGGCGCAACCAAGCGCGCCACGGACAACGTCAACCGTGGCATCGTCGGCGTGCATGGAGACGAGCGTGCTCTTGTGGAAGTTGATGACGAGGCATGCCGCTTCAGCAAACATGTTGAGGATGCCCTTGAGACGCCCGGCCGCGGCGATATCGGCGTGGAAGATGACGAGTGTATCGTCCGCGTACTGAAGGACAACGGGCAGCGCCCCATCAATGAGTGGGTGCTCGAACATGCCATCCTGCTACCCCAACTTATGGAGCACGTCTGCAACGAGTAGGAAGAGGTATGGCGACAGGGGGTCCCCCTGCTGCAAGCCGCGCTTGCAGCTGATCCATCGACCAGGGACGTCGTCGTTCAGCATGACAGTAGAGCGCGAGGAGTAGAACATTGATGGTCGGGGAAGCCGCGGATTGCCATTATCTTTCGCATGCTAGCCCATTGATCGAGTCGAAGGCTTTGGCCAAGTCTAGCTTGAGGGTGAACGTGGGGGCATGTCGTTTGTGGCAGCACTACACGACCTCAGTGGCGTAGACGAAGTTTTTCGAAATGCTGCGCCTAGCGATGAAACCGGACTGATCGTTATCGATTATTTAGCCGATCTGATCTTGCAGCGGGGTGGTCAAGACCTTGCACACCATCTTGATGCTCAATTTTGTAACAACACCGGCCAGAACGAGCTAGGCGGGAGGATACCCTCCTTTTTTGGTAGAAGAATGATGTGGACGCGGTTGATGCAGCTCGGGTCCACTGTCCCGCCATGGAACGCGTCGAAGAGCCGCTACACGTCACCAGAGACAGAGTCCTAGACAGCCCGGTAGAAGCTGGGCCCAAGACTGTCCAGCGCAGGAGCGCTGGAGCGGTCCATCCTTCCATCACGACCTGGATCTCCGCGGGCTCGAAGGGGAGCACCGGAGTTGGGCCACGCACCTGACGAACCCTTGAGTATAGCCTGACAAGGTTGAACCCCAAGTTGGGCTCGTGGGCCTAGCCCAAGAGTGAAGAGTAAAACCCATGCAGAGTGGCGTCCTTGGCATCATGGGAGACGTTGTGGATGTCGTCACGTCGAGCATCTGGATGTGATTTCGGTGATGCCTATCTAGGGCTATGGCATGGAAGAATCTGGTGTTCTCGTCCCCCTCAGCGATGACACGGAACTTCCCCAGCTGCTTCCAGTGGCAGCTTGCATCGCAATGGACTGCAAGAGTGCACCTTGGGCCTCATCGCGCAACTCGGATTCCTGGGCAAATAAAACACGGTATTCCTTGAAAAAATCTAGAAGATCAATCATAAAACGACAGTTGTTGTCATGGAAAGGGCTGTACGGTGGGCAAGCTACCAAGCCTTAGCAGCAAACCTAAACGCCTTTGCCTTAGCAGCCAGATCACACGCAGCATCGCGAGTGGGAGAGCGGAGGCACTAGGCCGGGAGAGTGGTGGATAGGAAGAGGGGGTCTAAGAGCCATTATTTTTCAAAATGGAAGCACTGAGGGCGGGGGATATCAGTGGTGGCGGTGACTAGGAGGGGGTGTGATCGGATGTGGGGCGAGGGAGCGAGGTCAAAGCGGTGTTGGGGAGGGTGGCATCCCAGTCTGAGTTGAAGAAGGCATGTCCATGCGAGCGAGAATGGGTGGGTTCTGGCGGTTGGTCCAGGTGTAGCGACGGTCGAGGATGGGGAGTTCTTGGAGGGCGAGGTGGTGAATAAGGGCGTTGAATTTGGCGGTGAGGCCACTATCGAAGTTGGAGTTATTTTTGTCTTGTGGATAGCGGAGGAGGTTAAAGTCACAAAGGACCAGCCAAGCCCCCGCAATGGAGCCCCAGAGCCCCTCCATATCGGTGAAGAATTCGTCGGTGAGGGAGTGGTCAGAGGGCGCATAGACATTGGTGATGGTGAACAATAGGTCGGATGTTGTGGATTCGAGCACAGTGGTGAGAGATAAGCGACATACAATTGTGGAGGAGAGGGAGAGGAGTGAGGCATCCCAGGCGCTGATGATGTTGCCGCGGCTGCCGTACGCGTCGCGCACCGCCACGCCCGAGAGAGAGACAGGGAGAAAGGAGCGTTGTTTAAACACATTAAGGGAGGCAGACTTGGTTTCCTGGAGACGGAGGACAGAGAGGAAGCTGTTGTGGCAGCATTTTTCACAACGACACACTTAGAAGGATCACCGAGCCCTTGCACATTCCACGATTTGAAATACAAATCTCTGACATACAAACTATCCATTGAACCAACTGGAACCATGGATATTAGAAGATATCACGACTGAGAAACAAATAAAGGAAAAAGAACACACACATAACACCGGTGGGGGAAAACACACGCACAAATAGAAGGGAAAAAGTAAAATGGATGCTGCACACACACTGCCAGGCTCCTGAGCAGATCGACACGCTCTTGGCACACAGGTAGCTCCATAGAGAGCTAAACATCGGAAACCACCGATACCGGGACGGTACAGGGAATGACAGAGTCACACAGGTCGGACATAGACTTCAAACCTAGCGGCTTGCACGCCGCGCCGATCATCCTCCCCTTCCTCACCGGAACCTGGAGCTTGGAGGAGCAGCCCTTAAGCGCGTCACGCAGGCCGCGACGCTTGGTCTCCTTAGTGGGCAAATCATCACGGGCACCACAAGAGACAATAGCTTTGGTGGTCATGTCGACGTGGCCATCAGGCTCCATGTTAGCAACGCACTCGCTATGACGGCAGGCTGCAGCGTCGCCCGCGAGCTTGGCTTTCCTGCGCCTCTTGCGCATGGCATGCTCGAGAACGGCAGCATCATGGTCGTCCACCGCAATAGCAGCAGCGCCCACCTCCTCAAGCGCCAAGGCAACGTCAACGTCAACGGTAGAGGGCGAGAGTTCCATGATGGTGACACTGCCGATGTGGGGGATGGACTAGGGAGATAGCACGGGTGCCGGCGTCACCAGAACTGGCACCGAAATTTCCTGTCTCCATTTTTCTTTCCCACATGCACTTGTTCAAACCCAAGTTTTGTCAAGTTCTTTTTTCTATGACATGTACACTCATCTTGTGCTTTCTCTCTATTCTCTTTCTTTTTTAGCAGCGTCTGAGGATAGCGAGTTCAGTGGGTCCGAGGCACGTTAGCATGATGGCAAGAAACGGAAGCTTGCTACTCCACCACATAGGGGTCATACTAGTGTCCATCTCTCTTTGAAGCAAGCTCAGCTAACCACAAAAGCACCTGGTGGCTCCCATGTAGGAGGGAGTGCCCCCACTTTGAAGAAGAAAGCTAGTGCCGGCAAAAGACAGATTCTGAGAAGGGCAAGAGCCTTAGTCCCTCTATTGAAGAATATGTCCCAGTTGACACACACTATGTGAAGAACATTGATGAGTGGAGGAGGCTTAGGCGGATTAATCTCTATCGCTTCACTAAACAAACCTATACTGGATCTGACCAGGAGTTCTAGACCAACACCCATCGTTGCTTTTGGGATGATTTCTACACCCAAAAGGATATCATGAAAAAGGACTCTATGTCACCCCAAGTATCTCAATATGGATCATTATGGGCAACATGTCAATGGGGACTTTCACTATATTGATGAAGCTCTAAAGAAGATGAATGTATTTGACCTTGTCACCATCAATGAGGTTCTTCGGCGTAGACTTATTCGCCAGTTTCATTGCACGGTGTTCTTTCACTCGGATTCCACACACACTATCACTTGGATGACTGGCACCACACCCTACTCCATAAATTTTGCTTAGTTTTGTGATGCTTTGCGTTATGGAGATGGTAGGGCTTCAAGGTTGTGCCTTCACTCGAAGAAGAATGTGAACTCTACTGATCTTGCGCATTGTTACCCTGAGAACCCAATCATGCCTCCTCCCAGTCTCTCTGGCATGTACTACTACTATGCTCTCGCCAAGCTATTTCGATTCAACCTTGTGAGCAAGCTGAGTGATGATGTGAGTGCTTTTGGCTATCATCGCAACCTATTATACTATTGCCACCCCGATGGACTATGTAAGATCAATGGATGTGATTTTATTTTTCAAGAGATACAACGGTCCATAGAGAAGCACATGACCCCCAACTACTGTCAGTTCATCTAGCATGTGCTCAACATCTTCACTGACATGAGCATGCCCAAAGGACAGCGTGTGCCAATGGCAACATTTGCTCTTCCTCTTCATGACTATCTTGTCGATCTCCCTACCATGAAGCCCTCTGAGCGCAGGACCAAGGCTGTTCATGATCCTCACCATCGTGGCTCTAGATCTGGGTCCTCTAGCCGTGCCGCTCCACCTCGCAAGAAGGGCCTTGCCAGATTCTTCACCTCTCTCGTTGATGTGTGTTAGGGGTACTATGATGTGGCATACATGAGCCTTGAGATCAACCAGGAGAACCGGAGGCGCTATAGTGCTTTTCTGGAGGAAAGGGGTCTGCCAGTTCCTGATGATGGCAGTGAATTTGTTCCGACCCTATGTGAACCAAGTCATGCCTCCCATTCATGACGACATGTTCTAGGGGTATGACTTCTCTCAGTTGCTAGTTTTCAGCCTCGCCACCATCCAAGCTCTACCCGTGTTGCTGCTGCTGATGATGATGATGAGGAGGATGAGGATGGTGACGATGATGGTGGTGATGACGAGGACGGAGAAGATGTCGAGATTGCTCGTGCTCGTGCTGATTCTCACTTTCCGTTTTGAGCGCTAGCATCGTCTACTCTCCTATCACTTTTTGGTGTTCCGATGCCAAAGGGGGATAAGAGAGTAGAGTCTACTTAGGATACATGTTCCTTGCTGGGTTTTTTCCAGGGATTGCAGTTTGCACAAGCCTATCCTTGCTACGTATTTGGTTCTTATATGGCTTATGTGATTATTTGCTATTCCTATCGAACCTTTTTATTTTGTATATGGTGTGATGGACAAAGTTGTATCGTTTAAGTACTTGGATATCCCTAAGCTATCTTGTTTACTTATCTCAAGATATCCATGCCTTTAAGTTGTCTATACCGTGCCTGTTTTCTAAAGTTTTTTGGGGGAACTCTCCATATCCCTACTATTGCACTTTGCATTCTAAAAGCAAATTCAACCAAGTGCATATTATGGGGGAGTTCACCTAACACCTTCCATGAAAATAGTGTTTTAAGCTTATCATAATATTATATTGTGACTATCTTGGTTAGTCATCGTTAACCAAAAAGATGGAGATTGTAAGGAAAAATGCCCTTATCCATTATTTTGGTTAATGCTGAAATCGGAGCTAGAGTGTGGACTAATGTTATTTACTAGTGTTTTACACAGGTTATAGTTCACAAGAGATGATGAGAGGTGGTGTGAGACCCCCCATTTTCTAATCATGAGAAGAGACGGTGTTTTCAGTTACATTTCTCACTTTTTATCTATTGAGTTGTTTAGAAAACATCGCACTATTAAGAGGGGTGGTCTCGATGAGCTCTTTGGGGATGCCAAACATCATATACACGTCATAATTCCTAATAGCCATCACACCCACCTGAGTTGAGCCAAGAGTCAAGATGGAAAATAGCTCGAGAAGGGTTTCTACGAAACCGGCAAGAAATCCGGTGCCACCAGAAATCTCGCCGAAAAAATCCGGCAGCCATCGGAAATTCCCGGTGCCTACCGAAACATTGTTCTGTCTAGTGGTTCGGCTGGCCACCAAAAATTTCCGGTAGTCACCGAATTTTTCCGGTGAAGTTCCCGGTTCATTGAATCTGGCGCCGAAAAGTTTCGGCTGCCGCCGTAAATTTTCAGTCTCTGCCAAACTGGCCTTCTGTCCAGTGTTTCAGCGATCACCGGAAATTTTTGGCGTCAAAACCGATGGCGCTGAACTTATCACCGGTTCTGTCGCTGCCACTCCAAAACGTCTAGTTCTCCACCTATACTATAAGTACCATTTCTTCTCCGCTGAGAAGTCAAGTCAATCATTCATATTCATTTCTTGAGCTCTCTCTCTCTCTTTATTGTTGAAACACCAAAAGCTTGAGGGTCTCCCATTCTACCATACCAAAGCTAAATCCCTTTGGTAGAAAGCAAGAGAAGGTCGCGATCTACGTTTCTATCAAGCCAAAGTTCATTCCCCGTTGAGTTCATCGAGTTTGCTTGTTACTCTTGGGTTTGTGAAAAACCCTAGACGGCTAGGGTCGCTTTTGGAGGAATTTGGCTTGTGATTTGTCCCATGGAAAGTTTATGAGGGTGTGGAGACTACCTTAAAGTCTTCTACGAGTAAGTGAGCTATTTTTTCGTGGCGGAGAAGAAGGTGAGCCTTTATGGTGTTGAGGAATCCTTTGTGGGATCTGACACCTCTCCAACGTGACGTAGCCCCTTACCAAACGGAGTGAACACGAGAATGCATATTCGTCTCCGCGTGCTTCAGTTATCTCTTAACCGAACCCTTACTTGTGTTGTTTACTTTGTGATAGCATTCGTGCTTGAAGTATCTTATATCATCATCTAGATTGCTTCACCTAGTTTGTGTTTAGGCAGTTATATTCCGCAAAGAGTAAAACTTGCAAAAGGTTATAATTTTTTTATAGAAACATATGCACCCTTTCTAAGTTAACCATCCTACCCTTTCATCGCTGCTCTTTGTGTCGTTCAATCTGATTCCTAAACACGGGGAGATGGTTTGCCTGGATGTGGGCGTGGTCCACTCACCCGGACGATGGAAGCCATTTTATCCCGAGGGCATGCTATTATCTCCCATAGGGAAGGGCACATGCTAAAGGTGTTTTTATGGTGCTCGAAAATTGTATTTCAAATAAAAAATGAAAAATATCACATACGATGATATGT
Organism: Avena sativa; assembly: GCA_916181665.1. Lineage (NCBI taxonomy): Eukaryota > Viridiplantae > Streptophyta > Magnoliopsida > Poales > Poaceae > Avena > Avena sativa. Next base: position 372,387,771 of record OV702290.1, read on the forward strand.
TATATATACTCTCTTCGTTTTAAAATATAAAATGTTTTACTTTTTATGAAACGAATATATCTAGACGTATTTTACTGTATAGGTTGAGAGTGAATATACACACTAAAAGTTGTTTAAATACATTCGCTTTATGAAATCTAAAACATCTACATTTTCAAACGGAGGGAGTAGAAGTTTGAAACTTAAATACGACCGTTTGTTACCTGTATAAAAATAAATAAACGTGAGTTTGAAGACAAACAACCGAAGTGTGAGTACTCCAGAACATGATTTTCTCTGAAGTTAAAGCGTGTTCCTGACGTCAGATACACTGGACCGACAAAGCCGTTGACTTCATGGGCGATATGATGTGTCCCTTGACAGCCACCGCTTGGAGCACGACGACGCCTCGCATCTCGCTCCTGTCCTACGTCCTCCTCGGCGTCGCCTCCTCCACCATGTCGACGGAGCAGGAAGCGGATGACGAGTGGGCGGCGGTGGAGCGGCGAGGCGCGCACCTAGTGATGGCGGCGGCGGAGCGCCCCTTCGTCATCCACGGGTTCAACACCTACTGGCTCATGTCCTTCGCCGCCGACGAGGCTACGCGCCCGCGGGTGACCGCGGCCATTGCCGAGGCGGCCGGCGCGGGGCTCAACGTCTGCCGTACCTGGGCGTTCAACGACGGTGGGTACCGCGCGCTGCAGACGGCGCCATTCTGCTACGACGAAGAGGTCTTCCGGGTGAGCTGTCTGTGGATTTTGGAGACGGTTACCTGCTTGATGAAATGCGTTGCCGAGTAGCCATTTTCGTGTTAGATCATCAATAAGTTTGCTGGATCTTCCCTTTCTTATACCATGGGTTTGATGAAACTGCTCTGCCATTCACATGCCCCACTGACCCACTCCTCCTCGAAACAGCCTTTCGCCCCGCTTTATAAATAAAGCACACAGGTGAGACCGCTGCTGGGCTAGGCAGCACATCGGTCAAAAGAACAAACACAAGATACAAGGCGCTGGGAGACCTCAAGCCCAACACGAAAAGTAAGTAGAAACAAAAGAAGAAGAAAGCCGATAACGGCGGTGTGCCGAGAACAGAAACAGCTCGCAACCGGTGCGCCCTCCAAAGAAGTACCACCACACAACCCGCAATCCAAAGCGCCTGCATACCAAAACAGCACCTCCAAGAAGGGGAGTGACGACGACGACACTGCTGTTCGACCGGGACCTAGGGTTTCCCCCGGTACACAGCGGGGAGGTGGGGGAGGGAGGCCCCCGACACCCTTCAAGAAGGAAGGTGACACCCTCGGGCGTCACCGTGCCAGTGTCAACAGACAAGGATTTCTCCCGACCCCACCAGAACCACCCTCCCGAGCACTTTGAAAAGCTCCACCAATCACGTCACCCACGAGCACGCGCCATCCCGGTCTTGAAGTCGCCACCGCCGTCACACCGAGAGCCACGGAGCGAAGCCGGTAGGCCGAGAGAGTGGAGACTTCGACGAGGGTCGGCCTGTCAACAACACGCAGGAGGGAACTACCTCCACCACCAGCAGGTGGTAGCCGACCGGATGTAGCAGCAAGACAAACCAGACCCTCTGGCCCGGCCGAGCCTGCGGAGGCTCGTGAAGTCCCACCGCCGCACTGCAGCAAGGGTGCCATCGAACACGCCAACCGCCGCCCCATGCCCTACTCCCCTTTCCACCAGGGGATCCGCCACCACGGCAAATCCTGGCCGCCAAGCAGCAACACCATCGCCACCGAGCTCCCCCAGACCTTCCGGACCTCCACCAGACTGGGGATCTCACGTCACCTCCCGGAGCCTCCTCTGCCAGAGAGAAGTCGTAGCCATCCACCTTCTGAGGCCGCCGCCCCAGCGTCCACCGAGCCGGACTCGCACCCACCGAGCCAGGTTCATCGCGTGACCTGCAAGGTGGGGTAGGTCTGGTTGATGTAGGATGGCGGCCACGGCACAGCCGCTCGGAGGAGATCAACCTCCACCACCAATGGCGGTTGCCGTCCGGACGCGGTAGCAGAGACACACCAGGTCTCGGGCCCGACCGGGCCCAAAAAAGGACCCGTAAAGTCTCCGCCGCCACGCTGCTACAGCGCAGCCGCCGCCGCCGCCGTCCTACACGCCCCACACCATAGCCCCTCCTCCAGAAGGCTCCAGGATCGCGAAAGGCCCGCCCCAGGCCCAGATCGGGCCCAAGTGGGCCCAAATCTGGGCTAACCGAAGCTTCCCGAGGACGCACGCCCGCGATGCCCCACCCTGTCGGCTCCTGCCGGCGCCCCACGACGCCACCACGGCCCCCCGCCGCGTCACCGGAGTGCGGCGTCGCGCCGCCCGAAGAAACCGCCGCCGCCGTCCTCCGGATGTGCCAAGCCCACGCGAGGCCAACACACCGCCGCCGCCCGCCGGAAATGCCACCTTGCAGCCCTCCGCGCCGAGCTGCGTCGCCGCGACCTCCGCCACCGACGCGCGCCTCCACGCTAGCGCGCCCTGCACCAGCGCGCCACCCCGCGTAGCCCGGCCCACCCGCGCGGACCGTCGCCTTGTGGAGGGAGAAGCAGCCCCGCCGCCGCCGACGCTGGCCGGGCTTCGCCCGCCAGCGCGCCCCGGCAGCGGCGAGGGGAGGGGAGGGGGTGGCGGCGGCCTGAGGTGGAGTTAGGGTTTTCCCCCCGGTCGCTCGCGGGAGCGACGCAGGAGGGACGGGTCCAACTCCCCGAACCGCAGTGAAAAATCTCAGTTTCTCTAATCGAGAAAGGATCACTGACCCACTCCTCGCGCACACACAATAAAGAATGAAACTGGATGCGCATCATACATTTCTTGAAAGAAAATTTATGTCTATATTAAGGAAAGTCTGTTCTCACCACAGCAGTACTTCTGTGTCTGATTTTGTCAACACATTTTTGCCAGGCACTAGATTTCGTGGTCAGCGAGGCAAGAAGGCATAAGATGCGGCTGATACTGGCACTCTGTAATAACTGGGAAGATTATGGAGGGAAGACACAGTATGTAAGCTGGGGCAAGGAGGCTGGCGTTGATCTTACTTCTGACGATGATTTCTTCTCTGATCCAACACTTAAGAGCTACTACAAAGCTTTTGTTGAGGTAAAATTCTGAATTGCCATGTCAACTAACCACCAGACATCAATTGCTGATATTTATCCCGCTGTTTGCGAGCAATAGAATTTTTCATATGCCTAGATATATAAAATGATACTAAATAATTCTTTCTGCTAATTTTAGTTTGACAGCCCTGAGTTCTGTAGTCCTAAAAATTATGCATATGTTTCCTTTGCGTAGGCTGTTGTGACAAGAATAAACACAATCACAAATGTGGCCTACAAAGACGATCCTACTATTCTTGCCTGGGAGCTGATTAATGAACCGCGCTGCTCTTCAGATCCATCAGGCGATATGCTGCAGGTCCTTATTGTGGTCTTATTTTTTTAAACTTGTACCGTTCCATTATGTCTACCCACTGCACATTTTCAAGACATGGGTTTCTTGTAGGCATGGATAGAAGAGATGGCATCTTACGTGAAGTCTATAGATCCTCTGCACCTCGTGGAGATTGGTGTTGAAGGGTATTACGGTCCATCTACTCCAGAACTTTTGCTCGTCAATCCAGATGATTATTCAGGGCATGTTGGAACAGACTTCATTAGGAACCATCAGGCACTGGGAATTGATTTGGCTTCAGTTCATATTTATTCTGACACTTGGTGAGTTCTCATGTCTAATTCTACCTGACACATATAGCTGATTAGCTATAGGAACTGAATTAAGCCACTTCTCTGAATTATGGAATTTACTATCATGACTGAGCTTAAGATCCTTTTGCTAGGTTGCCTGACTCAATAGAGGAAAATCACCTTCAGTTTGTGAACACTTGGATGCAACAACATATTGATGATGCAGCCAACTTGCTGGGCATGCCCATTGTGATCGGGGAGTTTGGATTGTCAGTTAAGGATGGGAAGTTTGATAGCGAGTTCCGCGAAACTTTCATGCAGACAGTTTACAACAATTTCTTGAGCCCTTGGGAGAGAGGAATGATTGGAGGAGGCTGCCTTTTATGGCAGCTCTTCCCTGAAGGCGCAGAGCACATGGATGACGGATATGCAGTTATTTTTGCAAATTCACCATCCACATTCAACCTCCTTTCAAATCACTCAAGGAAGCTAGAATCTTAAGAATGTGCTGCTTCCCCTGCCTCAGTGTATGCGCAGCCCACGCTACGACGTTTTTCAAGCCAAGACCTTTACTGTAAAGTTGAATGTTTTATGTTGTATCGTGACACTAATAGCTGGTCTCTGAATTTAGAAAACGTCATATCATGTAAAGAAAGGTAAGAGATTGAGTTGTGAAGTGAAACTCAGACCCTCCATCCTGCACTTACTGCATTTCATCATCTTTCTGCAGCCATTTTGTATCCTTTTATAGATTTGGTAGCCATATATTTGTATGTGCAAATTAGGTTGTCATCAATTGTACTACTAATCTCCAGAACAATGAGAAGGTGATATTTAATAGTCTGAGTAATAAAACCGATCCATGGTAGCTATGTATCAGTGTTCAAATGTGGTTTGTCCATAAATATTTCAATCGTACAATTTTGACTTACCTATCCAAAATGATATGGGTATTGCAGTTATGATGAGTTCAGGACAGGGTGTTTCCATAGATACATTCCTTCAGTTAGTTTTTCCCCTGAGATGTTACAATAATATATTCTGCCAATTTTGTAGGGAAGAAGGAAAGGACAAACCGTTTTGTTCTGCAAATTCTATATGGAAGATGGAAATAATAAACTTCCCACTCTTCTTTCAGCACTAGGAGCCTGTACTCATGCAATACACCGCAAGGACATATGGGTCTACAAGTTTGCTTTATACAATGTACCTCCTGTAGCAATTTCAGTATAAATCTGTTTGGGTCTACAATATAATATTTCAGTAAGAATATCCCTATGATTAGTTTGTAGCCTTCCTTCTAGTATGAGTCAAGAACCAGCTGCAAGTTCACTAATGCAATGAGTACCATTATAAGAGTTTGTGTTAGAGTATATTACGGCTAGACATATTTGGTAGTTCAATATTGTAATCTAATTCTATCTCTATTAGGCTTCTTGCCCCCCAAGTCTTCTAGTACTATATAAACAGCCTAAGGGCTCACGATGTAATCACCTCTTGCAATATCAGTATAATTTATACTCCCGCAATGTTTCTTGGTATCAGAGCGTGTCGCTCCTCAGCCTAGGTTTTAGCCACCGCTTCCGCCACGCCGCCCCGGTGAGGTCGGTCTCCATGATCTCTGTCGGGGGCATCGCATGTCGTAGCTAGTTTTTCTTCAAATTCCCTAGATCAGTTTAGTAGTTCTAGCAAAAAAATCTTATTAGATCTATTTTTCTTTTAGCCACCAAAAGCATCGTCCACAGCTGCATGTCGTCATCGCGCGCCTCTACTTCAACCTCGGCGTCGACTCAACTTTGGCAAATCATCGTCAAGATCGTGGCAAGGAGGCTCCGCGCGATGCCCCAAGGGACGCCTTCACGCGCTGCGTCGGCTGCTCCATCCTCACGGCGTCTTCACGCCGCCCGTCTTCGCGCCGGCCCGTCTTCGCCAACATCTACCGGGACACACGTCCCTGAGTACGCGCCTTGCCGTCAACAAATGTCTGCACCTTCATCACTTGTGGTCATCATCGCCGACAACCATCTACATCAACAATATCTCCACATCGTCGCCGCTACCACCGATCGTGGTCATCGTCAACACCAACAAGTTCTTCTCCACAAGCGACGCCGCGCTCATACAAGCAGAAAATACGGGTCTAATCCCCGAAGTCGACCACCGCTACAATTCAATCGCCATCGATAACTACTACCATCGTCTTCGTCCACCACGATCTTGCTGCCAGAGACGCAGTCTAATTTTTATTTGCACAAGTCTGTGCTTATTTTTTCTTCTTGCAGCCACTTCGTCTACTCCGACATGGCGGACAACTTCTACACTGACCGTTTACGAAAATTTTTCTTTGCTCCTCAATCCGATTCTGGCATGCATGGCGCATGATGGTCCTGTCTTCCCACGTCCGGTATGGGCAACACCGATGTGTGCCTTCGTCCCCGACACCTGAGTCTAGCAAGCTCGGCATTGCGGGTCGAGATACTTCGACCTAAACTACGTCTACCTCAACTACTACGGTGAATTCTCTAGGCTGAACAACAACATCGATCACAACACAACAACATCATCGACTTCATCAACGGCGACAACTTCCCCAATGGCACCATCGACCACATCTATAGCGCCCTCTCTCACGGCTACATCGACATCTTCAACAAGGGATACCACCTCACCTTCGGCTTATTCTCCAGTCAGACCGTCTATGTCACTACCGATCCGACTGCGCGCGCGCGCGGGGGGGGGGGGGGGTGGGTGTCAGAGTATATTACGACTAGACATATTTGGTAGTTCAATATTGTAATCCAATTCTATCTCTATTAGGCTTCTTGCCCCCAAGTCTTCTAGTACTATATAAACAGCTTAAGGGTTCGCGATGTAATCACCTCTTGCAATATCAATACAATTTATACTTCCGCAATCTTTCTGGTGCATTATCAATATCAATATCAGTACAATGTGCCTGCACTTGGTGACGATCCAAATTTAAGTTAACATTACCTTTGGAAATTAGCAGCACAGGTCCAAGTGATCAATATATATGATTCTTTTGCATTTTCTTCCTCAGGAGTTCATAACTCGTAAAACACATATACACCTCCATCTATCCTTCTTCAGTGATGCACTTTTTGTACTTGGTCCATGTTGTTTTCACTCATGAAGCTGGACATGACATATGGTCTTGGATGCCTTCTGTATGAGGATTTTTTTTCCATTGTTCTACACAGATCTTCCCTCAAAGCTATAGTGATATTTGTAAATTATATTGGTATCTACAAAAATATTCTCATTTTGAACTAGCTACGCTTCAAGTTTTCTTCTATATGTTGGTCACAATATTTCCATTTTACAGACCGCACTCATCTGTTGCTTTTGGGTAGTGCATACAATTCAATGATTTTTTTTAAATATGTAGAAATACTTAGACCTTATATAATAATGAGGGGATTATAAAAACTTATAGTTCTCATTTCTACATGTCTGAAGTTTCCTATTCGCATAGCATGTGTATTTTTGTGAAACACACAAAGTATGTTTGAAATGTTAACTGTATCTCTGATTTGCACCATAATGGTAAACAATATGACTCATGTGTCATTAAAGTTATACCATTGAAAACTTATTCTAAATATGATTTTTTTAGATCAACAGGGGCAGCCCACCCCCGATTTCATTGAAAGATCAACGAAACCTGAAGAAGCTCAGGTCTTTTACAAAGGAAACTACAAGAGAGGTCCTTTTTAACAACCGATTCAAAACAGAATGACAGTTTTAAGCAGACTTTTTACGCAAAAACAAGTTACAAATGAAGGGAATATGCCCGAGAGGCAATTATAAAGTGGTTATTATCTTATTCCATGTTTATGATAAATGTTTATTTTGCATGCTATAATTATATTAATTGAAAACGTTAATACATGTGTGTTTAATAAACAAAATACAAAGTTCCTAGTAATGCCTCTCATATAAACTATCTCGTTGATTAACAAGATGATCAAGGTTTCCTGATCATAGACATTGGATGTTGTTAATAACGAGGTCACAATATTGGTGGAATGATGTGATGAACATTCATCCGAAGTATAGCATTACGATCAAAGTCATTATGTTTATATTGCTATAACATCATACGAAGTAATCTTAGTCCTTAGACCATGAGATCATGTTAATTGCTAACATCGGAAGAGTAACTTGATAACATCAAACGTCACACCGTAAAAGGGTGACTATAAAGGTGGGTTCAGATACTCCGAAGGTGTTATGTTGAGGCTCATGGATCAAGAGTGGAATTTGTCAATCCCGATGACGGATAGATATACTCTGGGCCCTCTCGGTGATATCACATTAAAGATAGCTTGCAAGCAAGTGATGTGATCACTAGAATATTATATCACGGGAACGAGAAAAGAGTGCATGTCGGTAACGAGATCAAACTAGGTATTTGGATGCCGATGATCGAATCTCGGACATGTAATATATCGCGAGACAAAGGGATTTAGTTATGATGTTAAAGGTTCACACAATCACAAGAGTCATCGCTGAATATGTGGGAGTCAGTACGGATCTCCAGGTCCCGCTGCTGATTATTGATCGGAGAGGGGTCTCGATCATGTCTGCATTATTCGCGAACCGTAGGGTGACACACTTAAGGGATACCGACACCATTTAGGAGCAAATATGTTTTAGATAAAGATTAAGAAAGCGCTGGAATCATTTCGATGAAAACCGGAATTGTTTCGGGTGAAATTGCTGAAACTGGTTCTGCATGTGATATTGAAATGTTGCAGGGAGTTTTATGTGAATGTTTGTTAATTAAAGTAATTAATAAAATTCTGAATAAAATAAATAAAAGTGTTTTATTTAAATAGAAAATGCATTTAATTTGGTGGACATTAAATGCAAAGTGAGTGGAGTTGAAATTAATGTGAGTGGGCTTAGTGGAAGCTCCACCCACATGAATGAGGGAGAGGTGGGGGCACCCACCATGGCCGGCCAGCCATGGCATTGGGGCTGCGCTCCCTCCCCTATAAAAGGAGCCCCATGGCTCCTCTCCTCTTGCCCCACCTCCTCGTGAAGGTTCTCTTCTCTCTCTAGTTATTCCCCAGGGTCTCGGATTAGCGAGATACATGTTCCCGGTGGCTTTATCTGGAGAGGAGTTGCTGCTTCCGCTACATCGCTGTAGCGAGGAGGCAGAGGTTGTTCGGTGGACCGAACGTGTGTGCGATCACGGATGCACTACTACTTTGCGGTGCTGGACTAGATGGTGCTGGACCTGATGGTGCTAGAACTGCTGGACCTGAAGGACTTTATCACGATCTTGAGATCGGCAAGTGTACGACTACATCATCCACGAGTTCCATCTCGTTAACAAAGCTTTGTTGTCTTTGAGGTTATGTTCTCTATGGATGTATATCCACCCGTTGCTTGTATCTAGTAGATAGATCTTGGCGTATAGTTCCCATCATAGGAATTTTTTTGTTTTCTATGCTGCGAACCCAACAGTGGCATCAGAGCCTGATCTATGCGTAGGTGCTTTGCACGGGTAGTACACATATGTTTATATGTGGGCGATGATGATCATGTTATTGCATCTTCTATGTATTTTGGATATTGGTGGCATAGTAGGATGAAGCGGCCTGGACTAACTTTACATGTCCTTGCACATGAGACCGGTTCCACGACTGACATGCAACTAGTTTTGTATAAGTGCCTAGCGGGTGTCTGTGTCTCCTACTATAGTCAATATCTGATTTACAACGAGTTGCTAATAACTTAGTTATCATCGTTGTGATTCCATGTTCGTAGGTAAGACCGGTTCTGTCTCCGAAAGCCCTAAGGTTCTTACTTGGCGAGCCTAGCATGTACAGACATGGCCTCGGAACACGGACCGAAAGGTTAAGCATGAGTCATATAGTTGATGTGATGCCCATATTGATGCTCTCCTTTGAAGCTACACCTACTCACGTGATGATCGAGTTTGGTGTAGAGAATTTGGTTCATGTAATCACCAAAAAGGCACGAGGGATGTCGTTTTTGAGTGGGAGTTCATTTCTAATTTAGATTAGTCGAACACAATTTGTCATAAACTAAATCGAAGTGAATTTGCATAATTTATTGTAGTCATTGGCATCTGTTCACTATCTTATGCTTAGTTTTAATTGAGATAATAGAACTATAGAATTCTGGATATTTACTTTACGAACTGGTATCGTATTGTTTTGAATGTAAATTTAAAGTTTAGAAGTCCTATTGAAAACTTTCAGCAAACTCTATTTACTCCATGAATTTTAATAAGTAGTATTAAATCAAGAGTAAGAATTCCAATGTTAGTATCTAAAGTATCATGTTTGCCTCCATGATTATTGATATTCAAAAGTTGTTTTAATATCAAGATTATCTAGGAGCTGAAAAATTGTTTCAGAAACCATCATGTGTGGAAGATATTGTGATATTTGAAACAATGTTTTTGGTTGCATTATGATAGAGTATAATTTAGCAAAATACATGTTCTCATATTGTATGAGAATTTGTGTAGGATGGAGATGCTAGGCATCCGGATCTCCCAAAAAGGTTTTGGGAACTAACATTATACTCGCGATTCTTCCTTATAGGCTATAGTAGCTTGATCATGAAAGTTTTCATGATAAGGATGAATATAAGATGTAAGTAAATTTTTTACTACACTAATAGATTACTAAAGAATGAATTTTTAAAAGAACACCAAACATTTGATCATGGTGATCCACTTCAAAGCGCATGTCCAAAGGTATTAGTATTTGACTATATACACTTTGTACTATGTGTCATGTGAATGACACCACTATTGATGTTGATATATTCTTTTAAAAGAAAAGTAATTGTTGAAAGAGAATCTATGAAATATTTGGCAGAAAAGAAAAGGTTGGAGATGTCCAACTTAGGTATATAGAAGATATACATGTTATGGCTGTATTCCTTGCTTGTTAAACAATGTGGTTATGAGGTATTGAATACCGGTATTAGATACCGAATTGGTTGGTGTGAAGTGTCATACAGAACAACACAATTTATGAATTACAACGGCCTAAGTAACTGGCAAGAGAATACGTGATGATGTTCATCAAAAACAAATAAAGTGTTATTGTGTTTTTCGTTGTCGTCAAACCTAGCCTTCAAGATTTGTTTTAATAATTGTTATTTTGTTCCGGTATTACGAGAACAATGATTGTTCAAATAATTACCATATTCCATAATTGATGGATGAACTATTACAAGTCTAGTTGGATAAAACACATCCATAAACATTATTGCTAAAATGTCGTAAGACAAATGATTGGAAGATCATTTATGAAGTGACATTGCTATTTGAATTATATTGGAAAGTAAACATCAAGAAACTCCATGTTGATGGATTTTTAGAGTCTTTTGATTTTGATCAATTGACGCTTGTGAAACTTTCCTCGAGATAATTAAAACTCCGTTCATAGGCCAAAGAGGAACGGATGACTAGCTTATTGGAAATTGTGCATGCTGATGTGCATAGTCCATTATGTGTAGCCATATGCGATGGATCTTTTTTGCTTCATATGCTTTCTCCAGAAATTTGAGTGAATATATCTATATATTTACTTAATAAGGAAGAATTATGAAACATTTGAAAATTGTTCAAAGACTTTCAAGATGGAGTGAAAAATCATTATAATAAGAAAATAAAAGAGTTTATGATTTGATCATAAAGGAAGATATTTGAGTTACAGGTTTAGCAAAACACCTAAGATTTCAGGAATTGTTCCATGAATTTGCACTTCTCGATAAACTACATGAGTATGGTATGTTAGAGAGATCAAATCAAACCTTGTTTGACATGGTAAGATCAAAGGTGTCATTTATAAAACTGCCATTATGTTTTAAGGATTAAAGCTTGAGAGACTACCGCTTTTACACTGAAAAGAGCACCATCGTGATCCATTGAAATGACACCATATGAGTTATGGTTTGGGATAAAACCCGAATTGTCTTTTCTTAAATTTTGGTATGCTATACATAAGTAAAATGTTTACAACCAAAGTCGGATAAGCACGTCTTTGTAGGTTATCCCAAAGAATTTTTTGGGAATTCCTCCATAACACCGAGGACAAAAGAGTTTGTCGCTTAGAACGTCAAGTTTCTTGAGAAGGAATTTTTCGTGAAAAGTTAAGTGGGAGGACAATAGAACTTTGATAAGATTGTTGAACCTTAGCTATATGTGCTAAGTAGCGCAGCGCCGAAAAGTGTCCCGGTAGCGGCCAGAATGCTCATGGCTCCCGTGATTACAAAGGGTGTGATCTTGGAGATTAGAGTTCCTATTGAACCATGTGGGTCAGTAAGAATCAAATAGTAAGATTTGAAACAAAAGTCGTTATTGTTTTGACAATGATGAACCGACTGCATGCAAAGAAGCAATGATGGGCCCTGACTCCATAAAATGACTAGAAGTCATAGAATCCGTGATAGTATCCATACACAAGAAATCAAGTTTCTGAACTTGGAAGACCCTCCGGAAAAGCGTGAAGCCTATCGGTCGTGTTTGGGTCTATAAAGAAATAGACATGGATGTTTAACATCTATGAAATAGTCGACATGTCGGAAAGAAGTTTACGACAATGTTCAAGGAGTTGACTATGACAATATTTGATCTTTCATAGCGATATTTAGTCTTGATGGATTAATGTAGCAACTACATATAATTTAGTATATGGTAGTTGAATAAACAAAACAAGGTTCTTCTAATAGAATGGTTACCTAGGACGTGTACATGACACAGTCCAAAGGGTTTTGTTAATTCAAATGGTGCTAAAAGGGCATGCAAACTTCATTAGTTGAAGTGAGCATAGCGGAGGTGGAATCTTCACCATGATGAAAATGTAAAGGAGTTTAATTTCATCGGAGATGATGAAGATGCTTGCATTTGTAAGAAATTAAGTGGGAGCGCTGAGACAAATTTCTAATACATTATGCAGAGTACATATTGTTGATTGGAAATGATGTATCTTTTATTGAAACAAGTTAAAAATTTCATTAAAATAGGATTTTGATGAAAGACTTGGGCAAAACCGGAATATTTGACATCAATGTCTATATGGATAGATTGAGGCGCTAATATGGTTATGCCAGACGTACATATATGAGATATTGAAAGGGTTCAATATGGAAACAATAAGAAAGGTTCTTGCTGCATGGATAGGGTTGTATCAAGATTCAAGTGTTTCAACACTTGGTGAGTAAAATCACATGAATATTTTGATCGATTATACCGTGATATGTGATACATTGCAAATGTATCTATAATTTTTGATGTTCCATGCTTGGTTTTATCTACTTTCTTGTGTTTTGTCCACACTTTGGAGTACTTTTCATATGATTTCTTGGACTAACCTATTAACAAGATGCCACAGTGCCAGTTGCCTGTTTTCTGCTGTTTTTGGTTCCAGGAAGTCAGAAAATGAATATTCTCGGAATTGGACGGGACAAAAGCCAAAGTTACTATTTCCCCGGAAGACTCATTGGAGCCAGAAGGAGAGTCGGAGAGGGGCCACAGGGTGGCCACACCACCCCTTAGCGCGGGCCAGCCCAGGCCGCGCCAGGGCATGGTGTGGGCCCCCTGGCCGGCCACCGACCTTGCCTCTTTCGCCTATAAGAGCCTCCCGATACCAAAACCCTAGAGAGTTAATCAGAAATCCACGAAAAGTTTCACAGCGCCGCCACCACCGAAGGGGAGATTCGGGGGACAGAAAGTCTCTGTTCCGGCACCCTGCCAGGACGGGGAAGTGCCCCCGGAGCCATCTCCATCGATCTCCACCGCCATCTCCATCACCATTGCTGATTCCCATGATGAGGAGGGAGTAGTTCTCTCTCGAGGCTAAGGGTTCTACCGGTAGCTATGTGTTTATCTCTCTTTCTATACATGATCTTATTGAGATCATGAGCTTGTAATCTATAGATCTACCTTGCTACTCAAGTGCTTTAATAGATCTATGCTCTCCCCATGTGTGTAAAAGTGACAGCGTGCACACCATGGTGGCACTTAGGCTAGAGATTACAAATACTTGTTATGAGTTATATTTGGAGTTGGATGTCTTTATGAAATTGTGGTGTTTGTTGGACTCATCTAGTACTCAAGGTGACAGTGTGGGGTTTTCTAGATGGGAAAGGCTTACTTTGAGGTGTGCTGTTATAGCCCTACCATCGATTAGAGTGTCCAACCGGAGAGTAGTTAAGAGTAGTATCATGAAGATAATATATTTATGAGAGAGTGTTCACTAGTGAAAGTATGATCCCTAGGCCTTGTTTCTAAGCATTGATACACCATTTGCAATTAGATCTGTTACATGTTTGCTTGCTTCCATCTTTATTTCAGTTTGCCTTTAGTCTCTTCCACACCTTCAAGCTATTTTCTATCACCGTTACCACTTATAATTGTCCATACCACTTGTATTTCACTATCTCTTCGCCGAACTAGTGCACCTATACACCTGACAAGTGTATTGGGTGTGTTGGGGACACAAGAGACTTCTTGTATCTTGATTGCAGGGTTGCTTGAGAGGGAATACCTTTGACCACTTCCTCCTTGAGTTCGATAAACCTTGGGTGATCCACTTAAGGGAAAACTTGCTGCTGTTCTACAAACCTCTGCACTTGGAGGCCCAACAACTGTCTACAAGAATAGAAGTGCGTAGACATCAAGCTATTTTCTGGCGCCGTTGCCGGGGAGGTAAGGTAAAAGGTATTCACACCGGAGGATTAAATAATAAGAACCTCCCATGGCAAACGCCTATTTTCTGGCGCCGTTGCCTGGGAGGTAAGGTAAAAGGTACTCACATCCTCCGGTGTGAGTGCTCGAAGTTATTTCCTTTAGATTCTGCAATTTTGTCTTTTTGTTTCTTGTTTTCACTAGTTAGGCTTAATGGAAAACAACAACACAATTAGAGAGCTTTATAGTATTTATCTTGAGTTAGAACATGAAGTGTTTGAAGAGAAAATTAAAAAACCTATGGAACTTTATTTGCATGCTAATAGCAATGTTGTTAGTATGAGTTCTTTGAACACCATTATTGCTAATGCTATGGAAAAGTCTAAGCTTGGGGAAGCTAGTTTTTATGAAAATGATCTTTTTAGTTCCCCAGCTTTAGAAGATAGCTATTCTATTGCTTATGATGATACCAAACCTCCAATATATGATGATTACAATGATGAATATGATATTTTAAGTCCACCTACTATTGAGGAGAAAATTAATTATGATTACAATATGCCTCCTATATTTGATGATTATGGTGATGAGAATAATAATGATAATTATTTTGTTGAATTTGTTCCTACTATGATTAATAAGAATGACTATTCTTATAGGGAGAGTAATAATTGTTTTATGCATGTGGCTCATGATAAGAATGTTTTATGTGATAGTTATATTGTTAATTTTAGTCATGATTCTACTGAAAGTTATTATGAGAGAGGGAAACATGGTTTTATGTATCTCAACAATATTAAGTTCCCCCTCTTTATGTTGAAAGTCTTGAAGTTGCACTTGTTTTTCTTTACTATGCTTGTTGCTTTGTGCTTTCATGACTTGTTTCTTTACGAGATTCCTATGAGTAGGAAGTGTGTTAGACTTAAATGTGTTTTATATTTGCTTCTTGATGCTCTCTTTTACTTCAATTCATATTTCCTATGTGAGCATTTTCTCAAACTATCATGCCTAACTTAAAGGCGTTAAAGAAAAGTATTTATTGGGAGATAACCCAAAAGTTTTAGACGAGTCTTGGAAGTTATTACTTCAGTAATAACCTCTCCTTATCTTTTTTATTTGCTTTTTGTGCCAAGAGTAACCTCTAATGAGAGAGAAGTAATGATTGGGAAAGTTGCTGTCCCGAAACAGATTTCTGTGCTTCACCGTAAAAATTCGTGTAAAATCTATGTACGTCCTTTTGAGGCGTGAATTTTTGTGATTATTTCCCAGGTTGTTATCTAACTTTAGTTAGTTTAATACTTTTCGATTTGAGCAAAATAAGGTCTTCGAAAAAATTCATCTTTACCTGCTGGTCTGTTTCCACAGATTTCTGCCATTTTCTGCATTTGCTTCTTGTTGGTTCCTTTTTGAGTTCTTTTGGGGAATGGAGCTTTTTGAGGGAAGTGATACAATATCTAGTATTATAATGGAAGTTTATTTTGTGTTATAACTGAACCTTAAGACTTATTTATCTTGAGTGCACTAATGTTGCTAATAAAGATTGTGTGAAGTTTTGTATGAAGGAAAATTCAGGTGTATGGAAGGAATGAGTAATGAGATGAAGGATGGACTAAAGCTCAAGCTTGGGGATGCCACGCGTATCACCCCAAGAAATATCCAAGAAGTACAAGCGTCAAAGCTTGGGGATGCCCAAGGCATCCCCTTCTTTATCAATAAAGATTCCAGGTTCCTTCCAAACGCTTCATTTTTATTGTTTCATGCACAGTTGTGTTGTTCTTGGAGCGTCTTCTTTTTTGTTTTGGTTTTTTGTTTGCTTTTGTTTGCTTAGTTTTCTGAATAAATTGGTTGGACCCCCTCTTTATTACATTGGTTTGCAAATAGTTTGGTTTGGTTTGGAAAAGAGTAGGAAAGTTCATGCTTATGTGGTAAAAAGAGCTCGTTTTTGACTGTGGCCTATGCTCTATCATGTCATGCTTGATATTGTTTTGGCTTTATGCTTAGTATTCTTTGCTGTAACATGACTTGTTATAAACAATTGAGATTTCTTAATGTGCCTTGGATGAATCATGCGTTGTTTTAGCATATTAAAGCATAGTATAGTGGTATTCTCCTTTGATGCTTTATTTGGGTTGACTTGGCACATGCTCACACCATGTTATGACTATCTCAAGTCACCATAGCCTGTATGATCCTTTAGTTTTCAATTTGTAGTATCACTTTATGCTTTGATCAATGATGTTTTGTCGCTCTACATGATTATGGACATTATTGCTCTCTTCGTTTGTCGCTCCCAGTCTTTTGCTAGCCTCCACAACCAAGTATGAGTTCCACTCATGCATCCAACTCCCTAAACCAAGTTATTCCAAAGAGTCCACCATACCTACCTACTAGCTTATGCTATTCCAAGTATATTCATGCTTTTGTTTACCTTCCAAATTAAACTTGTTATGGGAAAACTAGTGATTAAAGCTCTCATGAACTTGATGGCACACTTTACTTTTATTTATCTTAATAAACTTGAACCATTGTGTCTTCTATGTTGTATATGCTTGCACTTATTTGTTAGGAATTAGCAGAACCATGCTTTCATGGGGAACGCTTTCAACATTGCACTTGGTACTTGTACCTAGTTGATATCATGCTCTTTTGTATATGGATGTTGTCGGTGTGAAATGAAATGGGAGCTTGTAAGTCCATGGAGTTATGTATATGTGTTAGAGAAACGTCTGGGCCACTGGTCTAATCCATGCTGACATGGTGGAAACCTGCATCGTAACCATAATGAGCTGTCTATGAAGCATTCTTCTTATAAGAAGAAGAGTCCTATATTGAGAAAAAGAGAAAAGAGAAAAAAAGAGATACTATGAAAAGAGGAAAGAGAGAAAAAAGCACCATATTCCCATGGTAAATAAGAAGATTGCTGAGATGCTCGTTGTCTGCTTGCCTTGTCATTTTGATATGGGGATTCTTCCGTATCATCGGGCAAGGGGTACCCCGTTGGCGGTTCTCTTTGATACATATATACTTACAATGACAAGAACTTACCGATGACTAAACTTGAGTAGCATGAGGAGCGGCCCTCGTATACAAGGGACATGAGATTTCTAACTTATACTTCGTCAAGCATGTACACCATAGTTTGTTCACCTTAACCTTAATCACTTCAAGATGCTTATGATAGGGGCAATGAGAGCTGAAAGCTATAAGTACCATAATTTTTGGAAGCTCTTTATGAAACTTGAATCTCTGCTTCCTTCTATGAAGGCCTTTCTTCCACCATTATATTGAGTCTCCACCTTCTATCTTTATGCACCTACTTTGAGAGCATAGTGGCCATTCTTAGTTCTATGTGCATTGTCCCAAGACTTGTTGATTGATGCATAGCTTTGATATTGCTTGTTTTAAACTATATGTATCTAGTCACTCTTATGAACTTTGAAGGTGTCCCATGCATTTATGTTTGTTACTCTATGAGGGACAAGCTGAATACTATTATGTTATGTTTTCTTTATGTGAAACAAACAAACGTCTTGCAAAGCATTGTTATTCATGAATCTTTTGTTTGTGCCTTTTCATGTTGCAACATAGTTCTTTGTCTTATTGCTAGAACTTTGTCTTTCATGTTATGATTGAAGTACTATGATCCCAGCTTTGAATGTTTTACAAGTACTTTGATCAAGTTTATGATGGTGCATGTCACCTCAAAAATTATTCTTTCTTTTTATCACTTACCTACTCGAGGACGAGCAGGAGTTAAGCTTGGGTATGTTGATACATTGCAAATGTATCTATAATTTTTGATGTTACATGCTTGGTTTTATCTACTTTCTTGTGTTTTGTCCACACTTTGGAGTACTTTTCATATGATTTCTTGGACTAACCTATTAACAAGATGCCACAGTGCCAGTTGCCTGTTTTCTGCTGTTTTTGGTTCCAGGAAGTCAGAAAATGAATATTCTCGGAATTGGACGGGACAAAAGCCAAAGTTACTATTTTCCCGGAAGACTCACGAAGCCAGAAGGAGAGTCGGAGAGGGGTCACAGGGTGGCCACACCACCCCTTGGCACGGGCCAGCCTAGGCCGCGCCATGGCATGGTGTGGGCCCCCTGGCCGGCCACCGACCTTGCCTCTTTCGCCTATAAGAGCCTCCCGATACCAAAACCCTAGAGAGTCAATCAGAAATCCACGAAAAGTTCCATAGCGCCGCCGCCACCGAAGGGGAGATTCGGGGGACAAAAAGTCTCTGTTCTGGCACCCTGCCGGGACGGGGAAGTGCCCCCGGAGCCATATCCATCGATCTCCACCGCCATCTCCATCACCATTGCTGATTCCCATGATGAGGAGGGAGTAGTTCTCTCTCGAGGCTAAGGGTTCTACCGGTAGCTATGTGTTCATCTCTCTTTCTATGCATGATCTTATTGAGATCATGAGCTTGTAATCTATAGATCTACCTTGCTACTCAAGTGCTTTAATAGATCTCTGCTCTCCTCATGTGTGTGAAAGTGACAGCGTGCACACCATGGTGGCACTTAGGCTAGAGATTACAAATACTTTTATGAGTTATATTTGGAGTTGGATGTCTATGAAATTGTGGTGTTTGTTGGACTCATCTAGTACTCAAGGTGACAGTGTGGGGTTTTCTAGATGGGAAAGGCTTACTTTGAGGTGTGCTGTTATAGCCCTACCATCGATTAGAGTGTCCAACCGGAGAGTAGTTAAGAGTAGTATCATGAAGATAATATATTTATGAGAGAGTGTTCACTAGTGAAAGTATGATCCCTAGGCCTTGTTTCTAAGCATTGATACACCATTTGCAATTAGATCTGTTACATGTTTGCTTGCTTCCATCTTTATTTCAGTTTTCCTTTAGTCTCTTCCACACCTTCAAGCTATTTTCTATCACCGTTACCACTTATAATTATCCATACCACTTGTATTTCACTATCTCTTCGCCGAACTAGTGCACCTATACACCTGACAAGTGTATTGGGTGTGTTGGGGACACAAGAGCCTTCTTGTATCTTGATTGCAGGGTTGCTTGAGAGGGAATACCTTTGACCACTTCCTCCCTAAGTTCGATAAACCTTGGGTGATCCACTTAAGGGAAAACTTGCTGCTGTTCTACAAACCTCTGCACTTGGAGGCCCAACAACTGTCTACAAGAATAGAAGTGCGTAGACATCAATATGTATATATCCAGATATGTCCTATGCTCTAAATGTTATGAGCACATACCATAATGATTCATAAGATGATCATTGGACGATAGTAAAGATATTCTTATGAGCTTTGGAAGAACTAAGAATATATCATGTATAAGTGACAAATAGTTAAATGTAGTTCATTGTAAAGTGTTACATTGATACTAGTTTTGTCACAAGATACAAATTAAATTTATCTCAATTTATTCTATGGGTGGCACAATTTAATGAAAAGTATGTTCCATGATGGATTTGGATGAGTTCCAAAGTTGAGACATTGTGACGGATACTACAACAAAAGGCTAAGTATATGGCTGCTATAGTAACAACAAAGGAGGGCATTTGTGTTAAGTGGTTTGTTATCAAACTAGGTGTGGTTCAAAGTGGGCTAATACTATGAAGATATATTGTATGACAATAATATCAATATATTTTAACCCGAACGAACTAAAGGTCTCACCAAAGGACCAAATTTATACAATGCCATCTCATTTGAGAATGAGTGATGCGTAGAGACGCAAATACATGCAAATACACACGGACCTGAAACTGTCAGATCCAGAGATTATGTTAACCACTTGCAATCACGTATATGCAACACCAGAAAGCCATAGGTGTTCAATACGCAAAGTTTTTCAAACTAGATTATTGACTCTAGTGCAAGTGGGAGACTGAAGGGAATATGCCCAAGAGGCAATAATAAAGTGGTTATTATCTTATTCCTTGTTTATGATAAATGTTTATTTTGCATGCTATAATTGTATTAATTGGAAATGTTAATACATGTGTGTTTAATAAAAAAATACAAAGTTTCTAGTAATGCCTCTCATATAAACTAGCTCGTTGATTAACAAGATGATCAAGGTTTCCTGATCATGGACATTGGATGTTGTTAATAACGAGGTCACAACATTGGTGGAATGATGTGATGAACATTTATCGAAGTAAAGCATTACGATCAAAGTCATTATGTTTATATTGCTATAACATCATACAAAGTAAACTTAGTCCTTAGACCATGAGATGATGTTAATTGCTAACATCGGAAGAGTAACTTGATAACATCAAACGTCACACCGTAAAAGGGTGACTATAAAGGTGGGTTCAGATACTCCGAAGGTGTTATGTTGAGGCTCATGGATCAAAAGTGGAATTTGTCAATCCCGATGACGGATAGATATACTCTGGGCCCTCTCGGTGATATCACATTAAGATAGCTTGCAAGCAAGTGATGTGATCACTAGAATGTTATATCACGGGAACAAGAAAAGAGTGCATGTCGGTAACGAGATCAAACTAGGTATTTGGATGCCGATGATCGAATCTCGGACATGTAATATATTGCGATACAAAGGGATTTAGTTACGATGTTAAAGGTTCACACGATCACAAGAGTCATCGTTGAATATGTGGGAGTCAGTACGGATCTCTAGGTCCCGCTGCTGATTATTGATTGGAGAGGGGTCTTGATCATGTCTGCATTATTCACGAACTGTAGGGTGACACACTTAAGGGATACCGACACCATTTAGGAGCAAATATGTTTCAGATAAAGATTAAGAAAGCGCTGGAATCATTTCGATGAAAACCGGAATTGTTTCGGGTGAAATTGCTGATACTGGTTCTGCATGTGATATTGAAATGTTGCAGGGAGTTTTATGTGAATGTTTGTTAATTAAAGTAATTAACAAAATTCTGAATAAAATAAATAAAAGTGTTTTATTTAAATAGAAAATGCATTTAATTTGGTGGACATTAAATGCAAAGTGAGTGGAGTTGAAATTGATGTGAGTGGGCTTAGTGGAAGCTCCACCCACATGAATGAGGGAGAGGTGGGGGCACCCACCATGGCTGGCCAGTCATGTCCTTGGGGATGAGCCCCTCCCCTATAAAAGGATCCACATGGCTCCTCTCCTCTTGCCCCACCTCCTCGTGAAGGTTCTCTTCTCCCTCTAGTTATTCCCCATGGTCTCGGATTAGCGAGATACATGTTCCCAGTGGCTTTATCTGGAAAGCAGTTGCTGCTTCCGCTACATCGCTGGAGCGAGGAGGCAGAGGTTGTTCGGTGGACCGGACGTGTGTGCGATCACGGATGCACTGCTACTTTGCGGTGCTGGACTTGATGGTGCTGGACCTGATGGTGTTGGAACTGCTGGACCTGAAGGACTTCATCACGATCTTGAGATCGGCAAGTGTACGACTACATCATCCACGAGTTCCATATTGTTAACAAAGCTTTGTTGTCTTCGAGGGTATGTTCTCTATGGATGTATATCCACCCGTTGCTTGTATCTAGTAGATAGATCTTGGCGTATAGTTCGCATCGTAGGAAATTTTTTGTTTTCTATGCTGCGAACCCAACAACAAAGCCATAGGGTTGCATCCACACCGGCTGGGGAGGACTAGAGAGGGGAGGGGAGGATTGAAGCTTCAAGAGTGGATGTCGGTGTCTCCCATGTCCCTAGCAGAGCTGTCCTCTTAGGAGCTAGAGATGAGGGTTGATCAAGGTCTTCCATCTCATCAGCATGCCCCTTACTCAGCCACTCGTCAGCTCGAAGCTTGAGTCCAGGATTTTGGAGAGGTAGACACAGAACCTGTCCCCTTCTTCCAGCATCTCCTCCTTGAAGATAAACCTCCAGTGTTTTATGGAAGTTAAGATCTTCCCCAGGACCTGATGCAAATTAAGCCAAGGTAGACCATTAAAGATCATGTCATTCCTAAATTTCCAGAGACACCAGAGGGAGGCAGCACATATAGAATTTAAAACTGCATATTTCTTATTAGTAATACAGAATCTTTCTACTGACATGTAATCATTCCCAATATTAATGTTAAAGAACTTGGAAATGGTCTCCCAAACCTGTCTAGCCACTAAGCACTGGAAAAAGAGGTGAGCAGCACATTCATCCTCACTACAGAAAATGCAGTCTTCAGGTTTATTAATATGCCTCTTCCTCAAGTTATCTCTAGTCATTAATTTGTTATGAGCAAGTAGCCAAAGGAAAATATGTACTCTAGGAGGTATGTGTAATTGCCAAACAGCAGGAATATAAATGGGTGTCACTCCTCCAAAATGAATGACAGCATACAAGGAAGTGGTGGAGTAAACCCCTTTATTTTCATACTGCCAGATCAAAGCATCAATATTAGTATTAAAAGAGATACTAGAGGCAATCCCTTCCAAATCATAACACTGAGCAAGCAAATCATTGTTAAAATTCCTCCTAAAAGTGAGCTTAAGGGATGAGCAATCCCAAACCTGCTTAATAGTTTTGTTATGCTCATTACTAATGACATAAATTGGAAAGAATTGGACAGATAAAGGGGAGGTCCCAAACCAAGTATCTTCCCAGAACCTGACCTATGCACCATCCCCAATCTTCCACCTGTAACCAAACCTAATACTGTCAACAGCCCAGAGTACCCCCTTCCAGAACTGAGAGACACTGGTTTTTTGCTATAAAAAATATTAGGGTTTTTTGTATCATATTTGGTTTCTACAATGGTTCTCCAGATTTTCCCTTCATCCTAGGAGTATCTTTTAATCCAAGAACCAAGAAGAGACAGTTTAACATTAGCCAGATCAGGGATCCCAAGGCCACCAAATTCCTTTTTTTTGCAGACTAACTTCCAACTAGCTAGATGGAGTTTCCTATGCCCTTCAAAGTCATTCCAAAGGAAATTATCCATATGAGAATTAATCAGGTCCAGGGCCCATTTTGGAAATTTGAAAAAGGAGAGAAGATAAATAGGGATACTTGCTAAACAAGTTTTAATGAGAATAACTATTGCTGCATAGGATAGGAGCTTCTCTCTCCAACCAGCAATTCTCTTGAGAATTTTATCAATTAGAGGCTGAATGTCTTCTCTTCTAAGTTTCTCAAAGTGTAGGGGAATATCCAAATACTTAAGGGGGAAAGCACCAACAGTACATCCCAAAATATCAGAGAAAGCAATGACATCAGATTCATCAAGACCTATAGGGATAAATTCACTCTTGGAGTAATTGATTTTCATCCCAGAAACCCGTTCAAAGCAGGTCAGGACCCACTTAAGATTGGTAGCATAAGTGGGGTTGTTGTCAGAGAAAAGGATGGTATCATCTGCATATTGTAGACAGATGATACCACCAGGATAAAGCTCAGAACAAAGACCTTTAATCAGGTCAACATTATATGCTTTAATGAGCATTCTGGTCAAAACATCTACCACTAAATTAAAGAGTAAAGGGGAAATAGGGTCTCCTTGTCTGAGCCCCTTCCCAGTAACAAAGAAACTACCAATGGTGCTATTGAGATTGACACCCACAAAACCCCCATGAGTAATAGCTTTAATCCAATAAATAGTTTTAGGACTGAAGCCTCTCTTTGTTAACAAATCTAGGAGAAAGTTGAGATCTACCTTATCAAAGGCTTTCTCATAATCTAGTTTTAGGACAAGCCCCTGATTCTTGTCATGAGAAACAGAGTGAATGACCTCATGAGTTATCACCACACTTTCTAGAATAAACCTTCCTTTAATAAAGGCAGCTTGATTGGAGGAAGTGAGTGTACCCATTAGCAAGGCAAACCTATTAGTGAGGACCTTAGTAAAGATCTTAAAAACATAGTTAAGTAAGCTAATAGGGCAAAAAAAATTCATACTACTTGCTTCAGGCTCTTTTGGGATGAGAGTCAAGATGGAAAAGTTCAACCTAAATATGTCCATCTTGCCCTGGTGAAAATCCTCAAACATGGCCAACAAGTCTTGTTTGATTACATCCCAGAAGTGTTGGTAGAAAATAAAGGACAGGCCATCAGGACCTGGGGATCCATCAGAGTAAGAACCAAAGGCCGCTTGTTTGATTTCTTCCTCAGTAAAAGGAGCCTCAAGCTTCTGGTTTTGCTCTTCAAAGACTTTTTCATTAGGAGAGAAAAAAATCCTCAGAGAGGGTACAACCAGAAGGATCATCCTTTTGAAAGAGGTTTTTGTAGAAAGAGGTTGCTACCTGCATCATACCATTCTCATCCTTCACAGGCCCATCAGGCCCATCCAGAGAGTGTACTAGCATTTTCCTCCTCCTTTCATTGGAAACAGCATGGAAATAAGCTATATTTCTATCTCCTTCTTTAATATCTCTATCTCTAGATCTTTGCGTTTCCTTAGTTTCTTCTTTTAGCCAAAGCATATTCATTTCAGAGTAGATTTGTTTTCGTCTTGTTTGTTCTTCAGTAGACAAATCTACTGATTCAGACTTGACATCCAACAGATCATATTCCTCCATGAGATCCTTTTTAAGGTTTCTAAGCTCAGCTTCAATATTCCTACTCCACACTTTAGACCAACATCTAAATCTCCTAGTTTTCTTTTGCCAAACATCAACTGCATCTTTACCTTTAATTGGTTTAGACCAGTTTTTAGAGGCAAGCTTCTTGAAATCACCTCTCATTAGCCACCATTTTTCAAATCTATAGATGGCAGACTTAGGCTTGACCCCACATCCAGATTCCCACAGAATGGATGTGTTGTCACTGCCCAGTCTAGGGAGAGCTCTAATGGCAGCCATGGGGAAAATTTGATCAAACTCTACACTACAGAAAACTCTATCAATGTTGGACATGATCAAGTCCACCCTATTAGTTCCTCAGGTAAACTTCCTATTATTAAGCTTGACTTCAAGCAGACTCCAAATATCAATCCATGCACTAAAATTTTCACTCCATTTGTGATCAATGTTACCATTGCTCTTGTCACATTGAAATCTGACAAGATTAAAGTCACCACCAATAATGGTAGGACCTTGATAGTCAACAAAAAGACTATGCAATTCAGAAATAAAAGCCTCCTTCTTTTCCTCATAAGAAGAGCCATAAACTGTAATAATCCTAATTATAACATCTTTGGCCTTCAGCCTAGCAATAAAAGAAATAGAGAAGTCTCTAACTTGCCAACTAACTATATCAAAAAAATCTAGATCTATACCTGCCACTATGCCTCCAGCAGAGCCAACAACAGGTAAGTCATTCCACTCAAAGCATCTATTACCCACCAAAGAATTTAAGTAATTGTTAGATATAGATTCTTTTTTTGTTTCTTGAAACCCAACATAATGGGCATGGTTCTTATTAAAAAGGTCTATAAGAGCAGTCTTCCTGCCAGGGGCTTGAATTCCCCTGGGATTCCAAATAACACAATTCATTTATAATAGGTTTTCCTGGGGTGCTTGCCCCGCCTATGTTTACCAACCAGAGACCATCCTAATGCATTAGGAAAATCCTCTACATACCCCTCATCCTCCAGATGTTTTCTAAGGAGACATGCATAGAGGGGACAGAAGTAGAAGGCACATTGTTATTACTATTAAGAGAAACAACAGAGGAACAATCATCTATATTTGGGATGTCAATACCAACAGTACTTGCCATTCCGATGAGTTTACTAGGAACTAGCACATTAAAGGGATTTTGTCGGATTATACCTTTCATTTTTTTCTTGGTGGAGGTTGCCTTCTCAAGATTCCTTCTCATGGTGATTTCTTGAGCTTTTTGCAGCATAGTTTTTCCATCCTTGTCATTAAACCTGGAACTCTGCCTTGTACCAATAAAAGGGCCCACTTGTTGCTGTGATCTTTGACTTTTACAGTAGCTCCAATCTTCAGTTCATGGTTTAAAAGTTCCTCCTGGTAGAGCTCACTATCAGGATCTTCATAAAATAGTGTTTTCATTAGCTAGCTCCATTTCCTGAATCAGGTTGACACAAGATTCTTCTGAGTGGTACTTTTGCATCCAGTCCATGACTTTGTCTTTTACTAGAGACTCCTCATCTATAATGGGGAGAAGCTTACTAGAGCTAGGGAAAGTCTCATCATTGATCACATGACAGTAGGTTATCTCCTTAACCTTATCAGCTAAAGCAGCCAGAGATTTCTGCCTAGCAGCACTTTTGTCATTGCCTTTTTGTGTGCCAGTAGCAGAGGTACTAGTACTTTTACCACCCCCAGTAGTATCAGTATCCATTTTGTCTGAGCTTTTCTTGGCCTTAGGTGGCTGTTCTTCCTGCTGATCTTCTTGCTGTTCAGTGTGCTCATCAGGGTTAGGAGGGTGGATGTTATCAGGGTCATCATCCTCCACATTGACCACACTTGCAGGGCATTCCACTGCAAAGTGTATCTGAAATAGAACTCCACCCACCTCAAAGATTCTGGTAGCAGGAATTTTAGTGTGATCCCTACACTTAATCTTAACCCTACCAGTTTCATAAAAGGACCTAAACATGCCATACCAATCAACATCCAACATTATTCCAAAGGCAGTCACAAACTGCATCAGGTTTGGCCATTTGCACCAGGCCTGATTCAGACCTTTTATCTGTAACCTGACATCTTGGAGCTCAACATAGTAGTCCAAGGTACCATTCCAAACATGGAATTTAACAAAGACACCTTCCTTAGGGAGACCAAAACTAGGATACCCAGCAATCTCATCCACTTTGAGGTGAGGTGGAAATTTGACCAAGTAGGACCATTCATCAAGAGTCATGATCTACCAAGGCCAGTTTATCCTATAGACAGTAGCTAAACTTTGATACAAATCTTCTTTTGTGATGCTTCCTTGATCCATATAAACCAAGCCAACATTCTTTGGAGGGGGTATCTTAGAGACCTGATATGGAAGCTCAACATGATAAAAACCAAGCCCAGATGCTGCACTACCAACAAATTTAGCAAGCTACCGGGGCTGTTTCTTGACTAGACAGTTCTCCACCTCATGTTCCATGGAACTACAAATAAAGTAGATCTTTGGAGCAGCACAGGCAGCCTTGTGATATCCCGGCTCACCACAGTTGTAGCAGATTACCTCAGCATAAACCTCACCTTTCTCATTAGGAACAGAGCCTGAATCAACAGAGGTAATTGAGTGAGGGGCACTGTCCTGAGATTTAGAGTCATCTCCTTTACTTGTATCCCTATTCTTCTACTTCTGAGCTTTTCCAGGTTGCGAGCTGCGATTGTTCCCCTGATTCTTCTGCTGGGGAGGCTGCAGCGCCTGTTGTGGCATCCATTGCCCAAGAAAACCTGGAGGTGGCTGCTGCCATGGCCCTGCAAATTGTCCCTGAAATGCAGGTTTTGAAGGCTGGCCATACTGCCAAGGTGGAAAACTATATGGGGGAAAGGAGCCGTACTGAGGGGGGATCATCTGCATCTGTTGATTTGGAGCGGTGTGTTGAAAACCATACCCAAATTGCGCTTGTGGGTTTTGCTGCGGAGGTGCTTGCTGCCACTGCTCCCCTCTGTTACTCCCACTTCTTCCCCTACCCCTGCCTCGACCTTTGTCTGCATGGTACAGACCTCCAAGATCTGCTGGAACGATGGCTTGGGATTCAGCTACCAACTCTTTAGATTGAAACTCGGAGTAAGCTCATCCCTAGGGGAAAGGGGAAAGCAGTCCGCCGCCACAAAGGAGCGGCTTCGGGCCAGGTTTTTCTAGACCCAGACAAGGAGGGTGGGTGGGTTAGTTGTAGGATCCCAAACTCTAGGAGGGGTATCTTCGTCTTCCCAGATTTGTCCAAAGAAAAATCCCCATGCTCTGTCTGCCTCCTTCTCATCCTCCACGCACGTGAGCCCCATTCCACATGGCTCACTTTCTAGCAGCGCTGATCCCCTGAACCTTGTCGTGCATCCAGGTGCTCGCACATCACCACGCCTACATTGACCGAGTTCTGGTGGAGGGCCAGCAGAGTTGCCGCTGCCATCACGGCTTGGAACAAGAACTTCCCCTGCTCCGGTTTCAAGGGGATCAAGAAAATTGGCCATTCCCCCGCCACCGATGACGATGGAGCCAACCTTGAAGCTGTCCTCCTGGCTGTAGAGCCTCGAGGGCGACCACGTTTCCTCTTCTCCGCTACTACAGGGGGGATCTGGGGTCCTGAATCCTGCAGCAGAGTGGGATGTTGGTCGCCAGAGTAGCTTTCGAGATTGCACAAGCTCCGCACGCTTCTCAGGGTGGTACCTGGGCTCTTCCCCAATCCCACGATCCTCGCCAGCAAAATCGAAGGAGTCAATATGCCACTCCCCAATGTCAGAATCGCACAATTTCCTCTTTCCAACCGAGCTTTTCGAGCTCCTTTCCTCCCCCAATCGATCGACTGATGAAGGATAGCACCGGTCGCCAACGAAACTTCTCCCCCTGCCTTCATCCGCCGAACCTTCTCTGCACCCGCAGTTGAGCCGCAGCTCGGCTCATCCGCCTCTCCATAGGGTGGGACTGCCAGTGTCAAACGCCTCGCAGTAGATCTCCTCGCAGGAAGGAGGCGGGTGAGCGGTGGCGATGGTGGAGTCGAGGTTGAAGAAGCCGAGGAAGCAGTCGGAGCTGAGCGGATGGGTGTAGCAGCAGTAGCAGTGCCCGCGGAGAGGTCCACGCATGGCGGAAACGCAAAACGCACCCCTCATCTCTCTGGTGGTGGGGTCGCCGCACAGTGCGCACCACGCGCCTGCAGGATAGGAGTCCGACGGACAGGAGCCCGTGGAATATGGGGGGCGAGAGAGGGCCTGTGCAGCGGTACGGAGGGGAATTGCCATGGGAGCCTCCCGAGGTCCTCGCCACACGTGCCGTGTCGGAGAGGGCCATCGCGAGCCGAGTTATTTCTCTTCTAAATATGAATTCAGTGGTGTAATTTATTGGTAAAATTGATTGTTAAACTTGAGCTTCAAAATGTGGGGGCACCCTATGAACTCGGACGAGGTTCAACTTTATAAAGAGGCTGTGATACAGAACGATGTCGTCAGGCCCTAACGTTTGAACGATACCCCTTCCCATCCCCTCCACCAAGTGTTTTTTCTTGTTCCTCCACACTAGTGGAAACGAGGCCTTTGGTTGAGACTGGAAATGGGCTTTAACACCGGTTCTTCTACGAACCGGTGTTAAAGGGGGGGCCTGTACCAGCGTGGCCCGTGCAGCAAAAAGGAGCCTGTACCAGCGTGGCCCGTGCAGCAAAAAGGAGCCCCCCTTTAACACCGGTTCGTGGCACGAACCAGTGTTAAAGGCCCCTGCACCAGTGGCCCGCGTAGCCCCCCCTTTAACACCGGTTCGTGGCTTGAACCGGTGTTAAAGGGGGGGGGGGGCTATATAAGACACCGTAGCCCACACCCCACTCTTCCATTTTTTCACTATCTCATTTTGGAGCCTAGCAAGAGGGTGTGAAGTGTGCTAGTTTGTGTTTTTTTCGTATGCACAAGAGGTGTTCGGTGAAATGCCAGAGAGCTCAAAATAAGTTTTCTCGTTGCTCTTTCCTTCTCGGTCGAGGTCGGCAACTATCCTTTCATGTGTCATTGATGTACTATATATATAAATGGTCATCTCCCTATTATTTTTTGATATATACTATATATTAATGCAGATGAACCGGCAATGGATGTACGGTGATCGCCGCACTTCCGAGTACATTACGGGCCTCCAAAATTTCATCGTTGTGGCTAATGCAAACCGTGGTCACAATGGTTTTATGTGCTGTCTGTGTGTTCACTGTCAGAACAAGAAAGACTACTCAAATACCAGAACCATTCACGCCCACCTGCTTCGATCCGGTTTCATGCCCGGCTATAATTGTTGGACCAAGCACGGAGAAAAAGGGGTTGTGATGGAAGACACCGAAGAAGAAGAGGATGATGACAACTATCATAATATGTATCCTGAATATGATGATACTGCAACGGGGGTAGATAATGAAGATCAAGAGGCAGCAGATGGGCCCGCTGATGATGATCTTGGTCGGGCCATTACTGATGCAAAGGAAGAATGTGAAACTGAAAAGGAGAAGGAGAAGCTAGAGCAGATGTTAAAGGATCACAAAACATTGTTGTACCCAACTTGCGAAGATGGCCACAAAAAGCTAGGTACCACACTGGATTTGCTGCAATGGAAGGCAGAGAACGGTGTGACTGACAGCGCATTTTCAAAGTTGTTGGTAAAAATGAAGAATCTTCTTCCAAGAAATAATGAGTTGCCCGATAGTACATACCAAGCAAAGAAGGTTGTCTGCCCTCTAGGATTAGACGTGCAGAAGATACATGCCTGCATTAATGACTGCATCCTATACCGCGGTGAGAAGTACGAGAATTTGGATGCATGCCCGGTATGCACTGCACTGCGGTATAAGATCAGACGAGACGATCCTGGCGATGTTGAGGGCGAGGCCCCTAGGAAGAAGGTTCCTGCCAAGGTTATGTGGTATGCTCCTATAATACCACGGTTAAAACGTCTCTTCAGAAATAAAGAGCATGCCAAGTTGTTGCGATGGCACATGGAAGACCGTAAGAAAGACGCGATGTTGAGACACCCCGCTGATGGGTCACAGTGGAGAAAAGTCGAGCGAGAGTACCCGGACTTCGCACGTGACGCAAGGAACTTAAGGTTTGGTCTAAGTACAGATGGCATGAATCCTTTTGGTGAGCAGAGCTGCAGTCACAACACCTGGCCTGTGATTCTATGTATCTATAACCTTCCTCCTTGGTTGTGTATGAAGAGGAAGTTCATTATGATGCCAGTGCTCATCCAAGGCCCGAGGCAACCCGGCAACGACATTGATGTGTACCTAAGGCCATTAGTTGAAGAACTTTTACAGCTGTGGGCCAAACCAGGTGTACGTATGTGGGATGAGCACAAAGGGGAGCCATTTGACCTACGAGCATTGCTTTTCGTAACCATCAATGATTGGCCTGCTCTTAGTAATATTTCAGGGCAGACAAACAAGGGATACAATGCATGCACACACTGTTTAGATGAGACTGAAAGTGTATATTTGGATAAATGTAAGAAGGTTGTGTACCTAGGGTATCGTCGATTTCTTCCGAACCTGCATCCAGTAAGAAAGAAAGGCAAGCATTTCAAACGTCTGGCAGAACCCCGGAGGAAGCCTGTCCTTCGTACCGGTGAGGAGGTATTTGGTATGGTCAAGGACCTAGAAGTAATCTTTGGAAAAGGTCCTGGCAGTCTATCTGTTCCGAATGACGATGCCGGACACGTGCCCATGTGGAAGAAGCAATCTATATTTTGGGACCTACCCTATTGGAAAGTCTTAGAGGTCCGCTCTTTAATCGACGTGATGCACGTGACGAAGAATGTTTGCGTGAACCTGCTAGGCTTCCTAGGAGTGTATGGGAAGACAAAAGATACACCGGAAGCACGGCAGGACCAACAACGTCTGAAAGACCCTGAAGAGCCTATGGATCCTGAGAACGAGAAGGGTAAACGATGCCACTTAACTCCTGCCAGCTACGCTCTTACTAAAGCAGAGAAGGAAATCTTTTTTGAATGCCTGAGCAGTATCAAGGTCCCGTCTGGCTTCTCGTCGAATATAAAGGGAATAATAAATATGGCAGAGAAAAAATTCCAAAACCTGAAGTCTCATGACTGCCACGTGATTATGACACAATTGCTTCCGATTGCATTGAGGGGGCTTCTACCTGAAAATGTTCGAGTACCCATTGTGAAGCTATGTGCATTCCTCAATGCAATATCTCAGAAGGTAATTGATCCAGAAAGCCTACCAGGGTTACAGACAGATATGGCCCAATGTCTTGCCAGCTTTGAGTTGGTGTTCCCACCATCCTTCTTCAATATTATGACGCATCTCCTGGTTCACCTAGTAGAAGAGATTGCCATTCTCGGTCCTGTATTTCTACACAATATGTTCCCCTTTGAGAGGTACATGGGAGTCTTAAAGAAATATGTTCATAACCGTGCTAGGCCAGAAGGAAGCATCTCCAAGGGCTCACGAACCACTACTACTTCGAGCTCACGCCGGAGCAGCGGAGGAATCCCAGATGGCATCCCGACTATTTCCCTACTTGGGAAGCCTTCTTCGTGGATCGGCGTGAGAGGGCGCTCGCCAGGCACGAGGAGGAAGGCCCACCTCCTCCGAACTTCAACGAGGCTGGCCGTCGGCTATGGTGGCGCGGTCGGACTCTCTAGAGCGTCATGGCCTATGACACTGCCGCCGACTCTAACCCCCGTCCGCGCTACCCTCAAGTCCATCCCACGCGTACTCAGCCTTCAAGGTTCAATTACGGCGACCCCGACGACGGCAGCGATGAGGGCGGCGGCGAGTACGACGACTATAGTGGCGAGTATTACAGGTGTAGGCAGGAGCATGACTGAATCACTCCAACATTCCGAAACAAGTTCGACCGATTGTTACTTAATCTGGCCATGTATCTTAATTTTCAGTCGTGCTTTATGTAACTTACTATTAGTTGCATTCTGTATTTTAATTCCAGTTCTATCTCCTTCACAAAATGACCTATCTCATTCGAGGTTTCTTGGCTTTTGGGTCAAATGACCAATGTTATGGATAGAATCAAGGCATAGTTTGTGATAACAAGGCCATATTGTGCATACATGTGTATCATGGCATGGCAAACAATGTTGCAAGAGGAAGTTTTAAAGGCATTTTCCATTTTCCGAGCATAAAAAACGGACGGTTTTGTGAAGCAACCACCAAACGGCTAGTTCAAAAAACCACCACCACATTTTACAAAAATACTAGACCACCTTATATGGACAATGTACCAACAGGGGGATCTGAAACCTTTCTGTCCACCTCTGGTGAAAAAGACAAATTCCTGCCGAATCGGCAGGAAGTGGGTCAGATATGAACTACAGGTACATGATACGATGCTCATGATTTTTTACAAAAATCATTTTTAGGTTCACAATATGCTATTTTATCAAAAATCCAATGCAAGTTGAGCGAGGCTTTGTCAGATTCAAGTGTATACAAAAGATGCGGCATTTAAATATCCAATCAATTCAAAAATGTTAATACAAAATAAAATATGATTTGCTCTAATAAAATAGGGTTAGATTCCTTTTTAGATGCTTAATATTTCTTATGTTCAAAGTTTTAGGATTTGATAATTTATTTTTGTTTGAATTGAATAATCAAAATTTATATGTAAGTGTTTTAATCATTTTGAAAATTTTCATCTAAAGTAAATATAAAATGTTTTTACATGAATGGATAGATATTATTTTTCTGAAAATTATGATATATTATTCATATTTTTCTGAGTTGAAATGAATAAGATATGAATTTTCTAAATTCATATCCTATTTTTTGAATTATAAATGCCCCCACCCCATTAATGCATGAAATAAATGCCCCCCTTTAACAACGGTTCCAGCCACGAACCGGTGTTAAAGGGGGCGCCCCCTTTAACACCGGTTCGTGGCTGGAACCGGTGTTAAAGGGGGGGGGGGGTGCGGGCGCGAAACGAATTCCCGTGCGTGTGCCCCGCCACCGCCCCCAACCGCCGCCACCCCCTTCGTTGCCGCCCACGTCGTTGCCGCCCGCCGCGCCCGCGGAGAGGCTCGCCGCCGCCGCCGTTGCCGCCTGCCGCGCCCGTGGGGAGGCTCGCCGCCCCCGCCGTTGCCACCCGCCGCGCCCGTGGAGAGCTCGCCACCGCCGTCCTTGCCGCCCGCCGCCGCGCCGCCTTTGCCACCGGCACCGCCGCTGTACGTCTTCCTGCGGGTGAGGTCAATTAGTATTAGTAGGCTTAGTATTAGGGTTAGAATTAGAATTAGTATATAGCTAGGTTAATTAGCTAGTATTAGTATTAGGTTAATTTGCAAGTATTAGTATTAGGTTAATTAGCTAGTATTATTAGGCTAAGTATTAGGGTTAGAATTAGAATTAGTATATAGGTTAATTAGCTAGTACTAGTATTAGGTTAATTAGCTAGTATTAGTATTAGGTTAAGTATTAGGGTTAGAATTAGCAGGTGAGGTCAATTAGTTAGTTTAGGTTAATTAGCTATATTAGTATTAGGTTAATTATAGCTAGTATTATTAGGCTAAGTATTAGGGTTAGAATTAGAATTAGTATATAGGTTAATTTGCAAGTATTAGTATTAGGTTAATTAGCTAGTATTATTAGGCTAAGTATTAGGGTTAGAATTAGAATTAGTATATAGGTTAATTAGCTAGTACTAGTATTAGGTTAATTAGCTAGTATTAGTATTAGTTTAAGTATTAGGGTTAGAATTAGAATTAGTATATAGGTTAAGTATTAGGGTTAGAATTAGTATTAGTATTAATTATTAGGCTAATTTAGAGTTAGAATTAGGGGTATTGGTTAAGTATTAGGGGTGTTGGTTAAGTATTAGGCATATGATTGGTTAAGTATTAGGGGTATTGGTTAAGTATTATGGTTAGAATTAGAATTAGTATTAGTATTATTAGGCTAATTTAGAGTTAGAATTAGAATTAGTATTAGTTGTTAGTATTAGTATTAGTTAGGTAAATACCGCGTTATTGTTATTAGTGATAGGTTTAGGGTTATTGTTATTAGGGCAATATATACTTAGTGATTTAGTTACTGTTTATATTTTATGATTGTTTATTGCTATTATTTAGTTATGCCGCGTCCATCTCGTCCGAGCCTACCGGACTCTGCCGGGGATGTCCGAGTCTGGGCTCCGCCGGGTTAGCACTGGGAGATGCTACCTGTCAGGACTCGTACCTTGGTGAGGAATCCGGGTATCATCGTCGACCCAGAGCTTCTTTGGTGGCGCCCACGAGGTCCAGGAGCGGTGCAGAGGGAGCCAGCCCCCGAGGAGGTGGTACGTCGTCGTATTAGGGAGGAGGACGAGCATGTACAACGATACATGTATCTTTTGGAGACTAGGTTCTCCAATATCTGGCAGCTTCACGGATCTCACTCGAGCTATTCTCCGGTGATGGTTCCTCTTCTGTGGCTGCAGAGCTCCCGTAGCATAGAACGCGGCAGCCGCGTTCGCTAGTTTATCTTAATAATGTACTTTATCTTACACTTTATCCTATAATGCACCCGAGCTATTCTCCGGTGATGTATTAATAATGTACTTTAAATTATACTTTATCCTATAATACACCCGAGCTATTCTCCGGTGATGTATTAATAATGTACTTTATCTTATACTTTATCCTATAATGCACCCGAGCTATTCTCCGGTGATGTATTAATAATGTACTTTATCTTATGTACTTTATCCTATTTGTGTATTTTTGTATGAATAATATGTATATTTGTGTATGAATCCAAGTCCACTTGAATGTTTACTCTCTTACTCTAGATAATATTATTGTTTTAGAAACTATGGATACACTTAGTAGAAACCTTGAAGAAGAAGAAATAATGGAGAACATTATCGATGAGGACACCTAACAATATCTAGACTTGGAGGGACATGATGACAACTCAAGTAGTCATGGAGAAGATGAAGACTCCGGTGAACGCAATTTAGTGATTACAAAGTCCGGCGAGGTATATGCATTGATTAAGCCTCTGCTGACTTCCACCAATAATCTTCTTCTACATGTATTAATTAACGCTTCTTTCTTCTTTTAGCCCTTTGGATCGACCAGCCAGCAACCATCTTCTTCTACGAAAAAGAGCAAGCGAGGCGCGAGCCATCGGTTGAAAGGTCGTGCAAAGTTCACGATCGAAGCAGTCCGTGTTGATGGCAGGCCGATGGAGCCCAAGAATGCCGCAGACAAATTTGTACGTCAGGCTGGAGTTGTTGTTAGGGACCAAATCCCAATCACAATTGAATATTGGAATAAGCCAAAGAATGGCGACGGTACCTTTGTCGATGAAAGATCCAAAGAAACGCTTTGAAATTCGCTGTTGGTAAATTTCACCCTTCCGCCAGAGGAGGATGAAAACAAACCGGTTATAAAGGAAAAGGTCAAAGAGTGGACTCTAAAGAAGATGGCTGACGCTTTCCGCAACTGGAAGACAAAATTGAACAAATTTGTCAAATCTCGCAAGACTCCAGATTTCAAAGACGCATATTATGCGAAGATAAGACCTCACTGGCGCGAATTTGTGGCATACAAGGAAGGTGCTATAGCTACAAAGAGGTCAGAAACCAATACGCTAAATGTCCAGAAGAAGGAATATCACCAAAGGACAGGGTCAGGTGGCTACATATCTCAGAGGCCTAAGTGGGAGGAAGCTGAGAAGGCCCTGCGCGACAGAGGGATCACACCCCAGACACATGGGTGGGACCTACGTGCAAAGACTTGGTTCTACGGAATCGGGGCAAGGTTGGACCCAGAAACAGGATTGTGTATCTTCCCAACCCGCCTCCTTGCCAAACCCGTCACTGAACTCATCACGGCATACGAGGAAACAGCTGCCAGGACCTTCCATCCCGATAGAGAGAATGACCAGCTCACACGCGCCATCGGTAAAAAAGAACACCCTGGACATGCACGAGGCACAGGGGGTATGACGTGGAAGGATGGGTTTGCCGAGTGGAGCGACTCTTACAGATGGCGCGGTAGAAAAGAAAAAAGAGCGTACAGAGCGGATGACACAGATAGAACATGCACTTGTGGCGCTGAAGGCGCAAGTGAATGCACAACAGAGCCATCAAGCTACTGGCCCATCTCAGTGGCACGAAGAGCCTGCATTGGAAGCTGCCGGCGGCCCAGACTCTGCGCGGAAAAGCAGCGTGGTTTCCACGGAGAACGTGCAGCCCACGCTTGAAATGGCGGGTCCTCGATACCCCGTGGATGAGATCACGGAGAGCGAACACGCTGAGCTGCATGTGAGATTAATGGGCTTATCCATTAAGGTAGCTGTCGGCTATGCCTTACCTCCTGTAGCTGGTGGAACTTACCACTACCGACCGATTCCAGATGGCTATGCTATTGTCGGGGTGGATGAGGTTGTGAAGGAATATGAGGAAGCACATCCTGACCATGCTACAGGTGAAGGGGAAACTCAACTCAAATTTGCAGTGAAAACAACCATTCTTTTGAAGAAGGAACACATCGTGCTTCCAAATTGGAGGCCACTGGCACCCCCGCCGACTCCGCAGCGTCAGCAGTCTGAGCCGCTTCAGCCATCTCCTGCGCGGCAGCCATCTCCGGTGCTTCAGCCATCTCCTGCGCGGCAGCCATCTCCTTCCCGTCAGCCATCTCCTGCGCGACAGCCATCTCCGGCGCGCCAGCCATCTCCTGCCCGTCAGCCATCTCCGGCGCTTCAGCCATCTCCTCAGCGTAAGCGGAAGAGCACTGCCACGAAGAGCATCACTAGCACTGCCAGAAAGAGTTCAAAAAACTACGTCCTGCAGCCTTCCGCCAAGCCGTTGCCGGTTTTACCGTGGAATCGCAGCGACGAGAAGACCAATAGGATCTCGGAAGAAGAGGTCAAGAAATTCTTTGCACCTAGAAGGGCCGAGCCAAAGGAGAAAATAGATCCGGCGGTGGTGGAGAAGTTTTATAAAAATCTTTTGAAACCTGAAACCCCACTTGTGCCGGACTACGAGCGCCATATTTTGAAGGCGGATGCAAGGCGCCGTAGGGAGACTGAAAGTAGCAGTCGTGCGGCACCCCAGAAAACAGTTCCCATGCTCGGAGAGCAGGAAAACCAATCATGCGCCCCGCTCCAAGTGTTCGACACACGGGACGCTCCTCCCGTAAATGATTACGAGGCAGAGCTACAAAGAAAGGCCAATGAGATGGGGATGACTTACATTGCATACTTGAACATCATGGGAGACAACTTGCCCAAATGCGATGCCAACCCCATACAGCCATGGAAGTATGGGAAGAATCTCGTCAAGAAAGAGGAGCTCAAGAATCTACCAACAAAGATGCGAAGATTGCACAAGTGGTACCTTGATTTCTGCAAGACGAGAAAGGAAGAATGGATCACGTCACATATAAGAGATCAGATTTTCTTGTGCGGAGACGACGAGATCGCCTTCAACATTCAAGACTTGCATTTTCTATTCAATCAGAAGGAACCCGACAAAGCTGCCATCAGCCTTTATTATGTGTAAGTACTATTTCTGTATTTTCTATCTCATCTCATTCACTTTATTAATTGCATGTATATATATATGCTCACCATATATGTATATACTATTATGCAGGAAAAAGGTTATGGAATGCATGAAAGGAGGACCTTTTGACATTGGGTTCGCTGATCCAAATAGAGTTCATGAAGAAGTGGTAAGAACCAAACCCAGGCAAACAGAAGATTTATTGCTAAGGTCTTTACTGAGACAACAAACCAAAAGAGAAATACTATTGCCTTATAACTTCTCGTGAGTACTGTTACCCTCTCTTGTACACATTCTGTTTCGGCTTACTCGATGTTAAGTGTAACTGATGACGAGTTATCAGTGCGTAGGTTCCACTTTATTCTGTTAGTCATTCAACCTGACTCAGGAAAAGTCCTTGTCATGGACTCGTTACGAAAAAAAAGAGCGATGGGCAGACTTTAGAGAGATGCTCCAGAGGTAATTTCAATCATATTATCGCACTATATCGGCAACTTTCGTGACAACAAGTAATTAATTACTCCTTTATCCATTTTCTTTGCCGGACAGGGTTTGAAAAAGGTTCACGGGCAGGGCCGTGGGTGAATGGTCAGAAGAACTAAAATTTGTAGACCAAAATGTAAGTAATACTAGCTAGCTAGGTCTATGTATCTCTTTGATTCTGCTTCCAATTCCATTATATCATGCTTTATTGATTATTATTTTGATTAAACTCTCTATTCTCGTAAAATACGCGTATCAGGGACACGGCAATAACTTATGTGGGTACTATGTTTGCGAGTTTATTCGCAACACGATATGTGCGACGGGCCAAGCCGCACTAGAACAACTTAGAGTAAGTAAACAAAGTACACAACATTATTTTATTACCATCAATTGTGTTGAGTTTTATTCTTATATATATATTGACCCTATTCTTCATATATATTCTGATCGAACGGATGCGGGACCAACTCTTACCATTTGACCGCATACGAGCCATTCAAGAGGAATTGGCGGGGTTCATACTTGATGAGCTCGTCACGCCTTGCGGAGAACTCTTTAGATATCCACCAAAATGAATGTTGTATATATGATTGAACGTGGTTGTCTTGTACTTGATGCTTCAACGTTTACGAAGAATACCACACAATGACGATGTTGTGTATAATAATAGTTGCTTAATTATTCATGTACTCGTATATACCGATGACGATGTATGTGTATACCGCTCCCGATCGATTCCCCCTCCCCCCTCCCCGTCCCCGCCGCGCCGTAGAAATACGCTCAGAACGGGGCAGGGGCAGAACTCTGTCGCGGCAGAGATTTAGGCCGTTTTCCTGCCGCGGCAGAGATTTATCTCCTTTTCCTGCCGCGGCACAGAACCTTTAACACAGAGATTTAGGCTGTTGAGGGTTCGGTGTTAATGGGGGGGGGGGAGGGGGCTGAGCCCTACGGCAGCCCCACGTGTGCCACCCTTTAACACCGGTTCGTATAAGAACCTGTGTTAAAGGGGGGGGCCCCTCTAACACCGAACCCTCAACAGCGGTTCTACAACCGCTGTTAGAGGGCCCTCCAAACCGGTGTTAGAGGGGGCAGTGTGTACTAGTGCCACCTCTCCTGGTTGTACACCAAATCCTCCTGTGCCTGTGTTTCCCGTGCCCCATGAGGTGCTCCTCTAAAAACAATGGGGTTCTCGAGTGGCCGATTGTGACTTCAGCGCCTTGGGTTGTCGATGATAGGATCAACATCTGCCCTCTCCTGCTCGCCTTCCTTTTTCTCCTCCGCATCCTCATCCGAGGACTTCTCATGGGAGAATAGATAAGGAAATCATCTAAAAGAATAACCTCTTTAGTTTGTGGAAATTGAAAATCTAAGGGTAACTTGAACATATAAAAAAATAAGATCGTTGCAACATATGAAATCATGATTGGTACTGCGACCTGTCATACTCTGACATACTACATTTTAAGGGTTTTTTTGACAGATGCATATTCTACAAAATTATTTTGGTGCCAACACTGCATCCAAGCAGTCTCCTTAAAAATGAGGAAAATTTGTACCCTGAGCAGCCCACACAAATCCTGCATCCATGTTACCGAGGTCGTCCCCGGCGCCGACACTGCCATAGCTCCCGCTCCCACCGCGGCTGCCACTGCACGCCACAGCATTGAGGTCCCATCCCTGCTGTGGGTGCGGAGCCTCCACGCCGGTGACGGTCGGAGCGTAATGAAGCGGATGAGCCTGCACGCTGGCCTGCTGCCCACTCCGGTGCGGGAGGCGGTCCTTGATATTCTTGATAAGATTCTCTGTCTTCCAGCCTATGCTGATGAGCTGCTCGACGGTTAGTCCCTCGAGGTTGCGGCGGCCGACCATGGCGTCGTTGAGGAGGAGCATGGTCTCCCCCTGGCGGTTGTCGCGCTCCGCCTTGCGCAGCTGCTCCTCCATCTTGCCGATGCGCTCCCTGACGTAGTCCTCCCCATCCATCTTCTTCTTGCACTAGTCCAGCTCGGGCATGGACCTTAGATGCTCAATGATGCGCGTCACCTCCGGGAGCGACGGCCACACCTGCGCCTGCGACGACTCGCCCTCGGGCCGGATCACGCAGCACACGTCGACGCCGCACAGGATCGACAGCTCGCCCGCCTTCTTGATCACGCCCATAGCGCGTTTCTTGCAGGTCGATCTGCGGGTTGGGTCGTTTGCGATGTACTCCACGGTCACCTTCTTCCGAGCCATGGACGCAGGTTGCTACAAGAAACAAGGTACCTGAAGCGAAAGGGATGGTGTGTTGCGAGATGTATGAAAAGAAAGGGGATATACCGTGTTCTTATAATAGAGTATCGGATGAACAGATCACAGCCATCAGCGTGATTGGAAAGGAATTATTGTGACAGATACGAGGATCGCTTGAGTTAGTGCTGGTTAATCCATGGTTAGCTACCATATCCTTTAACCTTTAAATTTCTGATCGTGTCTATTGAAGATCGTATCATACACTATAAAATACGAATCAGAACATGATGCTTATTAACATGCATGACTCGGCGATATGATTTAAGACCAGGGAGTGCCAAATGGTGGTTTTGGCTAACGTGACACATATTTGTCTACTTTTTCGTTGCATCACACGCCCATATAGAATAATATCGTTGAGTCGGTATTTTGGATCCTTTTTACAAACGTTTTAGTCGCATACTTATATATGCAAATTAGTTTGTCATAAATCGTACTGTACTATTTATTTCCAGAACGATGAGAAAGTGTATTGTTTAATAGTCTGAGTAAGCAAATCAATCCATGTCCTCTGGCAAATGTTGTTTCTGCTTTAGGAAAAGTGTGAAAGGTGTACTCATAGTTACGATTTTACAGCTGGAATTCTTAAATATAGAATCCTCAACTTACGACCGATGTACATTAAAGGTTCCCCGAAGATCATGCTTAAAAAATATCTGATTTTTAGTTGTATCTGCAGATCTGCACTGTAGAGTTTTTTTTAACAAAATGGGCAATTTCACCTCATTTTATTTAAAAAAGTCGAAAATAATTAACTGGTTCATCTGCAGTGAACTGGTTGAAAACCGGTATAGGTACACCAGTGTCATCATGGAACATGGCGATATCGCGCAACCCGGCCGACCTAGCCACCAACACAAAACACCCGTGCGCCGACAAGAAGGGAAAAACAATTTCAAGGTTGTCATCGAGCATCATCGGCATCACTCCTCCTCGAGCCAGTGTGGTGACCCAGCATAGTACTGCATGTTGTAGTATGCAAGTCGTTGGCATAACACCAATTAAATACCCTTCCACCAGTATTACATCCCTCTGAGTGGTACATCAGAAATATCGCAGGTACAAGGCATGACTATAGATTACAACTCAGTATATTACAAAAGATCTTTAGATCCTCCTCGGTATATTGAGGATTTTTATATTACAAAGAAAAACCAAAAAGAACAACTCATAGACCACCATATGACTAGATCTATTTTTTTTATTTCTACCACGCTTGCGATTCCTGCTACAACAATGCTCTACAGAGATATGTTCTATTATCTAGGATAGGTATCCTATCTACTCTTGGACTTCACTTTCACCGTAATAGATGTAGACGTGGACTTCATTGACTCCACTGGATAGTCTCATCTCTTCATAGTAGTTCTCCTTTGCATCTTATTGTGTTTGGATAACGTCCTTCAAAATGGATCATATGGGCACCTAGACGGGGCGGATAGGTGCTACTCCAAATTTTAGATCTTTTTCAACTCAGGCTTGACATAAAGGTCAACTAAGGTGAATTTACCTATATGACAAACTACCAACTACAAAGATACAAGTAAAGAGCAGTTAAAGGATAGATGTAACCGAGAGTGAAGCATGCAGAGACACAAGATATGATTTCCCACGGTTCCTTCCTTTTAAGGGCAAGTGCGTCTGCGTTAGAGGGGTGAGCGCTACTAAGACCACCATGCCACAAAAGGCCTCACCCTATTCTCCGGTGAACCTCGCCAAAATGGCCCGATTCACTTCTCTAGTATCGGTAACCTTCGAGGCGGGAACCAGTGCCTTTACAACAAGCTCGGGGCACGCATCCACAACTGAATTGCAGGCTTCCAAGTATGACAACAAGTTGTCACAACAATACGCAAACTTAGCAAGGGTGAAATCAATAACTAGGTTTTCCAAAGGAAACACTAGAATCAAATCCCTCAAGTGAATGAGAGGGAAAATCAAATTGCTTTGGTGAGGATATAGATCAAGGTCTTCTCCTTCGATTTCCAAAAGATCACTGGCTTTAAGTGCTTGGAGGAGGAGATCTAGAAGTTTTGGTGGCTCAACTATTAGGGTTCTTGATGTGTAGGACGAGCTGCTTGAGGTTCAAGAAGGGGACGAGTATTTATACTCCCTCCCGAAATGTAGCCCTTGGAAGCTGCTAGAGGCGGATTATCCGGTCCTGGCAAAATATCCGGCCAATAATCCGCCCACCTACTAATGCCCGCTCCTCAATTCCTTAGCCGGTTTTTTAGGGGCCAGATTATTTGAATAATTCGCCCCAGGATAATCTAGCCTGGAGCTCATCAATTTGAGCAGAAACACTGCAAGTTCCTTTTCCCTTTATTTTTAGGGTCAATCCTGACATATATATAGCACACTTAAACCAACAGCACTCAACACACTATTAGATTATCATTAATGTTATTGTCTAACACATAAAACCATAAAGGATCGGGAAATGTTCTTTCAATCTTCCCCTTTTTGGTGTTAGATGACAACAATAGAATTTGCAATAAGGCACTAAGTAATATAGCAACATGTTTCCAGGAGATAAAGGAACTCCCCCTAAATATGTGCATATAAATAGTTTGCATTAGAATACAAATGCACAACATATAGGTTCGAAAAGAGCTTCTCTACAATTGAATATAAGAAACATTTGCATAAACACGAATATAGCAATTATAATCATCAACACATATATGAGACATAATAGTAGATGAGTTGAGAAAGAAATCATACCACAAGATACTATAGTATCAACCATATCCTTTAACCTTTAAATTTCTGATCCTGTCTATTGAAGATCGTATCATACACTATAAAATACGAATCAGAAGAAGATGCTTAACATGCA
The DNA here is from genome assembly GCA_916181665.1 of Avena sativa. Classification (NCBI taxonomy): domain Eukaryota; kingdom Viridiplantae; phylum Streptophyta; class Magnoliopsida; order Poales; family Poaceae; genus Avena; species Avena sativa. Next base: position 372,431,778 of record OV702290.1, read on the forward strand.
TGACTCAACGATCTGATTTAAGATCAGGGAGTGCCAAATGGTGGTTTTGGCTAACGTGACACATATTTGTCTACTTTTTCGTTGCATCTTACGCCCATATAGAATAATGTCGTTGAGTCGGTACTTTGGATCCTTTTTACAAATGTTTTAGTCGCATACTTATACATGCAAATGTCTGATTCCGACACCCTCGAAAAGATTGAACCAGGGTTATGTAGGCATCTATCCGTTTGTCATAAATCGTACTGTACTATTTATTTCCAGAACGATGAGAAAGTGTATTGTTTAATAGTTTGAGTAAGAAAATCAATCCATGTCCTAGCAAATGTTGTTTATTTAGGAAAAGTGTGAAAGGTGTATCCATAGTTACAATTTTACAGCTGGAAGTTCTCAAATATAGAATCCTCAACTTACGCTGATGTATATTAAAGGTTCCCTGAAGATCATGCTTAAAAAATATCTGATTTTTAGTTGTATCTGCAGATCTGCACCGTAGAGATTTTTTTAACAAAATGGGCAATTTCACCTCATTTTATTTAAAAAAGTCGAAAATAATTAACTGGTTCATTTGGTGAACTGATTGAAAACCGGTATAGGTACACTAGTGTCATCATGGAACATGGCGATATCACGCAACCCGGCTGACCTAGCCACCAACACAAAACACCTGTGCGCCGACAAGAAGGGAAAAACACTTTCAAGGTTGTCATCGAGCATCATCGTCATCACTCCACCTCGAGCCAGTGTGGTGACCCAGCATAGTACTGCATGTTGTAGTATGCAAGTCGTTGGCATAACACCAATTAAATATCCTTCCACCAGTATTACATCCCTCTGAGTGGTACAACAGAAACATCACAGGTACAAGGCATGACTATAGATTACAACTCAGTACATTACAAAAGATCTTTAGATCCTCCTCGGTATATTGAGGATTTTTACATTACAAAGAAAAACCAGAAAGAACAAATCGTAGACCACCATATGACTAGATCTATTTTTTATTTCTACCAGGCTTGTGATTGCTGCTACAACAATGCTCTACAGAGATATGTTATATTATCTAGGATAGGTACCCTATCTACTCTTGGACTTCACTTTCACCGTAATAGATGTATACGTCGATTTCATTGACTCCACTAGATAGTCTCATCTCTTCATAGTAGTTCTCCTTTGCATCTTATTGTGTTTGGATGACATCCTTCAAAAGGGATCGTATGGGCACCTAGAGGGGGGTCGGGGGAATAGGTGGTACTCCAAATTTTAGATCTTTTTCAATTTAGACTTGACATAAAGGTAAGTTCTCTAGATATACAACTAAGGTGAATTTACCTATATGACGAACTACCAACTAGCAAGATACAAGTAAAGAGAAGTTAAAGGATAGAGGTAACCGAGAGTGAAGCACGCAGAGACACAAGATATGATTTCCCACAGTTCCTTCCTTTTGAGGACAAGGACGTCTACGTGGGAGGGGTGAGTGCTACTAAGACCACCATGCCACAAAAGGTCTCACCCTATTCTCCGGTGAACCTCTCCAAAATGGCCTGATTCACTTCTCCACTATCGGTACCCTTCCAGGTGGGAACCAGTGCATTTACACCAAGCTCGGGGCACGCATCCACAACTGAATTGGAGGCTTCCAAGTATCACAACAAGCTATCACAACAATACACTACTAGGAAACAGCTCTTCTGTGGCGCACCTTTTTTGAACATCTGTGGCGCATTTGTTAGTCGCCACTGATACCTCGCCACTGATAACTAACTTCAGTGGCGCATTTCGAAATGCGCCACAGAAGTCTCAAACTTCAGTGGCGCATATGTCCAATATGCGCCACAGAAGTTGTTTTCCAAAATTCAAAAAAAATGCGGGCCAGATCTCAAACTTCTGTGGCGCATATGGCCAATATGCGCCACTGAAGTTTTTTTCAAATTTCAAAAAAAAAACCCGGGCCAGATCTAGATCTGGTCGAATCTAGCTGGAGTTGGTGGTGGTGGTGGCGGGCGGTGGCTAGGTCTAGGAGGAGGTTACCGGAGTTGGTGGTGGTGGAGGAGGAGGAGGAGGAGGAGCTCGCCGGAGTTGGTGGTGGAAGAGGAGGAGAAGGAAGAGGAGGAGGAGGAGGTCACCGGAGTTGGTGGAGGAGGAGGAGGTCACCGGAGTTGGTGGTGGTGGAGGAGGAGGAGGTCGCCGGAGTTGGTGGTGGAGGAGGAGGAGGTCGCCGGAGTTGGTGGTGGAGGAGGAGGAGGAGGAGGAGGAGGTGGTCGCCGGAGTTGGTGGTGGTGGAGGTCGCCGGAGAGTGGAGAAGGAGGAGGAAGGAGAAGGGGAGAAGTGTGGAGGAGAGGAGGGGAGGATAGGAGGAGAAGTGTGGAGAGGAGGAGAAGTGGGAGGGGAGAAGAAGTGGGGAGGGGGAGAAAAAGGAAAAAGGGAGGGAGAAAGGGTGCTGGCGGGATTCAAATTTCAAATCCCGCCCAAGACTTCTGTGGCGCATATGGGGGAAATGCGCCACAGAAGTTTCTTCCCCCTTTTTTTTTGCAGTAAAAAATGTTCTACCCTAAATAACTTTTTACTCTTTTTGAATTTGGGGATTATGTAAAATTCAAAACGACTTAGCCGATTTTTTAGGGGATGAATTATTTGAATAATCCGCCCCAGGATAATCTAGCCTGGAGCTCATTAATTTGAGCAGAAACACTGCAAGTTCCTTTTCCCTTTATTTTTAGGGTCAATCCTGACATATATATAGCACACTTAAACCTACAGCACTCAACACACTATTAGATTATCACTAATGTTATTGTCTAACACATAAAACCATAAAGGATCGGGAAATGTTCTTTTAATCTTCCCCTTTTGGTGTTAGATGACAACACTAGAATTGCAATAAGGCACTAAGTAATATAGCAACATGTTTCCAGGAGATAAAGGAACTCCCCCTAAATATGTGCATATAAATAGTTTGCATTAGAATACAAATGCACAACATATAGGTTCAAAAAGAGCTTCTCTACAATTGAATATAAGAAACATTTGCATAAACACGAATATAGCAATTATAATCATCAACACATATATGAGACATAATAGTAGATAAGTTGAGAAACAAAATCATACCACAAGATACTATAGTATCAACCATATCCTTTAACCTTTAAATTTCTGATCCTGTCTATTGAAGATCGTATCATATACTATAAAATACGAATCAGAAGAAGATGCTTAACATGCATGACTCAACGATCTGATTTAAGATCAGGGAGTGCCAAATGGTGGTTTTGGCTAACGTGACACATATTTGTCTACTTTTTCGTTGCATCATACGCCCATATGGAATAATGTCGTTGAGTCGGTACTTTGGATCCTTTTTACAAATGTTTTAGTCGCATACTTATACATTCAAATCAGTTTGTCATAAATCGTACTGTACTATTTATTTCCAGAACGATGAGAAAGTGTATTGTTTAATAGTTTGAGTAAGAAAATCAATCCATGTCCTCTGGCAAATGTTGTTTCTTTAGGAAAAGTGTGAAAGGTGTATCCATAGTTACAATTTTACAGCTGGAAGTTCTCAAATACAGAATCCTCAACTTACGCTGATGTATATTAAAGGTTCCCCGAAGATCATGCTTAAAAAATATCTGATTTTTAGTTGTATATGCAGATCTGCACCGTAGAGATTTTTTTAACAAAATGGGCAATTTCACCTCATTTTATTTAAAAAAGTCGAAAATAATTAACTGGTTCATTTGCAGTGAACTGATTGAAAACCGGTATAGGTATACCAGTGTCATCATGGAACATGGCGATATCGCGCAACCCGGCTGACCTAGCCACCAACCCAAAACACTTGTGCGCCGATAAGAAGGGAAAAACACTTTCAAGGTTGTCATCGAGCATCATCGTCATCACTCCTCCTCGAGCCAGTGTGGTGACCCAACATAGTACTGCATGTTGTAGTATGCAAGTCGTTGGCATAACACCAATTAAATACCCTTCCACCAGTATTACATCCCTCTGAGTTGTACAATAAAAACATGACAGGTACAAGGCATGACTATAGATTACAACTCAGTACATTACAAAAGATCTTTAGATCCTCCTCGGTATATTGAGGATTTTTACATTACAAAGAAAAACCAGAAAGAACAAATCGTAGACCACCATATGACTAGATCTATTTTTTATTTCTACCAGTCTTGTGATTGCTGCTACAACAATGCTCTACAGAGATATGTTATATTATCTAGGATAGGTATCCTATCTACTCTTGGACTTCACTTTCACCGTAATAGATGTAGACGTCGATTTCATTGACTCCACTAGATAGTCTCATCTCTTCATAGTAGTTCTCCTTTGCATCTTATTGTGTTTGGATGACATCCTTCAAAAGGGATCGTATGGGCACCTAGCGGGGGGTGGGGGGAATAGGTGGTACTCCAAATTTTAGATCTTTTTCAATTTATACTTGACATAAAGGTAAGTTATCTAGATATACAACTAAGGTGAATTTACCTATATGACAAACTACCAACTAGCAAGATACAAGTAAAGAGAAGTTAAAGGATAGAGGTAACCGAGAGTGAAGCACGCAGAGACATAAGATATGATTTCCCACAGTTCCTTCCTTTTGAGGACAAGGACGTCTACGTGGGAGGGGTGAGTGCTACTAAGACCACCATGCCACAAAAGGTCTCACCCTATTCTCCGGTGAACCTCTCCAAAATGGCCTGATTCACTTCTCCACTATCGGTATCCTTCCAGGTGGGAACTAGTGCATTTACACCAAGCTCGGGGCACGCATCCACAACTGAATTGGAGGCTTCCAAGTATCACAACAAGCTATCACAACAATACACTACTAGGAAACAGCTCTTCTGTGGTGCACCTTTTTTGAACATCTGTGGCGCATTTGTTAGTCGCCACTGATATCTCGCCACTGATAACTAACTTCAGTGGCGCATTTCGAAATGCGCCAAAGAAGTCTCAAACTTTAGTGGCGCATATGGCCAATATGCGCCACAGAAGTTGTTTTCCAAAATTCAAAAAAAAGGCGGGCCAGATCTCAAACTTCTGTGGCGCATATGGCCAATATGCGCCACTGAAGTTTTTTTCAAATTTCAAAAAAAAAACGGCCAGATCTAGATCTGGTCGAATCTGGCCGAAGTTGGTGGTGGTGGTGGCGGGCGGTGGCTAGGTCTAGGAGGAGGTTGCCGGAGTTGGTGGTGGTGGTGGAGGAGGAGGAGGAGGAGGAGCTCGCCGGAGTTGGTGGTGGAAGAGGAGGAGAAGGAGGAGGAGGAGGTCACCGGAGTTGGTGGAGGAGGAAGAGGTCAACGGAGTTGGTGGTGGTGGAGGAGGAGGAGGTCGCCGGAGTTGGTGGTGGAGGAGGTGGTCGCCGGAGTTGGTGGTGGTGGAGGTCGCCGGAGAGTGGAGAAGGAGGAGGAAGGAGAAGGGGAGAAGTGTGGAGGAGAGGAGGGGAGGAGAAGTGGGAGGGGAGAAGAAGTGGGGAGGGGGAGAAAAAGGAAAAAGGGAGGGAGAAAGGGTGCTGGCGGGATTCAAATTTCGAATCCCGCCCAATACTTTTATGGCGCATATGGGGGAAATGCGCCACAGAAGTTTCTCCCCCTTTTTTATTTTTTTGCAGTAAAAACTCTTCTACCCTAAATAACTTTTTACTCTTTTCGAATTTGGGGATTATGTAAAATTCAGAACGACTTAGCCGATGTTTTAGGGGCCGGATTATTTGAATAATCCGCCCCAGGATAATCTAGCCTGGAGCTCATCAATTTGAGCAGAAACACTGCAAGTTCCTTTTCCCTTTATTTTTAGGGTCAATCCTGACATATATATAACACACTTAAACCTACAACACTCAACACACTATTAGATTATCACTAATGTTATTGTCTAACACATAAAACCATAAAGGATCGGGAAATGTTCTTTTAATCTTCCCCTTTTTGGTGTCAGATGACAACACTAGAATTTGCAATAAGGCACTAAGTAATATAGCAACATGTTTCCAGGAGATAAAGGAACTCCGCCTAAATATGTGCATATAAATAGTTTGCATTAGAATACAAATGCACAACATATAGGTTTAAAAAGAGCTTCTCTACAATTGAATATAAGAAACATTTGCATAAACACGAATATAACAATTATAATCATCAACACATATATGAGACATAATAGTAGATGAGTTGAGAAAGAAATCATACCACAAGATACTATAGTATCAACCATATCCTTTAACCTTTAAATTTCTGATCCTGTCTATTGAAGATCATATCATACACTATAAAATACGAATCAGAACAAGATGCTTAACATGCATGACTCAACGATCTGATTTAAGATCAGAGAGTGCCAAATGGTGGTTTTGGCTAACGTGACACATATTTGTCTACTTTTTCGTTGCATCATACGCCCATATGGAATAATTTCGTTGAGTCGGTACTTTGGATCCTTTTTACAATTGTTTTAGTCGCATACTTATACATGCAAATCAGTTTGTCATAAATCGTACTGTACTATTTATTTCCAGAACGATGAGAAAGTGTATTGTTTAATAGTCTGAGTAAGAAAATCAATCCATGTCCTCTGGCAAATGTTGTTTCTTTAGGAAAAGTGTGAAAGGTGTATCCATAGTTACAATTTTACAGCTGGAATTTCTCAAATATAGAATCCTCAACTTACGCTGATGTATATTAAAGGTTCCCCGAAGATCATGCTTAAAAAATATCTGAATTTTAGTTGTATCTGCAGATCTGCACCGTAGAGATTTTTTTAACAAAATGGGCAATTTCACCTCGTTTTATTTAAAAAAGTCAAAAATAATTAACTGGTTCATTTGCAGTGAACTGATTGAAAACCGGTATAGGTACACCAGTGTCATCATGGAACATGGCGATATCGCGCAACCCGGCTGACCTAGCCACCAACACAAAACACCTGTGCGCCGACAAGAAGGGAAAAACACTTTCAAGGTTGTCATCGAGCATCATCGTCATCACTCCTCCTCGAGCCAGTGTGGTGACCCAGCATAGTACTACATGTTGTAGTATGCAAGTCGTTGGCATAACACCAATTAAATACCCTTCCACCAGTATTACATCCCTCTGAGTGGTACAACAGAAACATCACAGATACAAGGCATGACTATAGATTACAACTCAGTACATTACAAAAGATCTTTAGATCCTCCTCGGTATATTGAGGATTTTTACATTACAAAGAAAAACCAGAAAGAACAAATCGTAGACCACCATATGACTAGATCTATTTTTTATTTCTACTAGGCTTGTGAGATCTGCTACAACAATGCTCTACAGAGATATGTTATATTATCTAGGATAGGTATCCTATCTACTCTTGGACTTCACTTTCACCATAATAGATGTAGACGTCGATTTCATTGACTCCACTAGATAGTCTCATCTCTTCATAGTAGTTCTCCTTTGCATCTTATTGTGTTTGGATGACATCCTTCAAAAGGGATCGTATGGGCACCTAGCGGGGGGTGGGGGGAATAGGTGGTACTCCAAATTTTAGATCTTTTTCAATTTATACTTGACGTAAAGGTAAGTTATCTAGATATACAACTAAGGTGAATTTACCTATATGACAAACTACCAACTAGCAAGATACAAGTAAAGAGAAGTTAAAGGATAGAGGTAACCGAGAGTGAAGCACGCAGAGACACAAGATATGATTTCCCACAGTTCCTTCCTTTTGAGGACAAGGACGTCTACGTGGGAGGGGTGAGTGCTACTAAGACCACCATGCCACAAAAGGTCTCACCCTATTCTCCGGTGAACCTCTCCAAAATGGCCTGATTCACTTCTCCACTATCGGTATCCTTCCAGGTGGGAACTAGTGCATTTACACCAAGCTCGGGGCACGCATCCACAACTGAATTGGAGGCTTCCAAGTATCACAACAAGCTATCACAACAATACACTACTAGGAAACAGCTCTTCTGTGGTGCACCTTTTTTGAACATCTGTGGCGCATTTGTTAGTCGCCACTGATATCTCGCCACTGATAACTAACTTCAGTGGCGCATTTCGAAATGCGCCAAAGAAGTCTCAAACTTTAGTGGCGCATATGGCCAATATGCGCCACAGAAGTTTTTTTCCAAAATTCAAAAAAAAGGCGGGCCAGATCTCAAACTTCTGTGGCGCATATGGCCAATATGCGCCACTGAAGTTTTTTTCAAATTTCAAAAAAAAAACGGGCCAGATCTAGATCTGGTCGAATCTGGCCGAAGTTGGTGGTGGTGGTGGCGGGCGGTGGCTAGGTCTAGGAGGAGGTTGCCGGAGTTGGTGGTGGTGGAGGAGGAGGAGGAGGAGGAGCTCGCCGGAGTTGGTGGTGGAAGAGGAGGAGAAGGAGGAGGAGGAGGACGAGGAGGAGGTCACCGGAGTTGGTGGAGGAGGAAGAGGTCACCGGAGTTGGTGGTGGTGGAGGAGGAGGAGGTCGCCGGAGTTGGTGGTGGAGGAGGTGGTCGCCGGAGTTGGTGGTGGTGGAGGTCGCCGGAGAGTGGAGAAGGAGGAGGAAGGAGAAGGGGAGAAGTGTGGAGGAGAGGAGGGGAGGAGAAGTGGGAGGGGAGAAGAAGTGGGGAGGGGGAGAAAAAGGAAAAAGGGAGGGAGAAAGGGTGCTGGCGGGATTCAAATTTCGAATCCCGCCCAATACTTTTATGGCGCATATGGGGGAAATGCGCCACAGAAGTTTCTCCCCCTTTTTTATTTTTTTGCAGTAAAAACTCTTCTACCCTAAATAACTTTTTACTCTTTTCGAATTTGGGGATTATGTAAAATTCAGAACGACTTAGCCGATGTTTTAGGGGCCGGATTATTTGAATAATCCGCCCCAGGATAATCTAGCCTGGAGCTCATCAATTTGAGCAGAAACACTGCAAGTTCCTTTTCCCTTTATTTTTAGGGTCAATCCTGACATATATATAACACACTTAAACCTACAGCACTCAACACACTATTAGATTATCACTAATGTTATTGTCTAACACATAAAACCATAAAGGATCGGGAAATGTTCTTTTAATCTTCCCCTTTTTGGTGTCAGATGACAACACTAGAATTTGCAATAAGGCACTAAGTAATATAGCAACATGTTTCCAGGAGATAAAGGAACTCCGCCTAAATATGTGCATATAAATAGTTTGCATTAGAATACAAATGCACAACATATAGGTTTAAAAAGAGCTTCTCTACAATTGAATATAAGAAACATTTGCATAAACACGAATATAACAATTATAATCATCAACACATATATGAGACATAATAGTAGATGAGTTGAGAAAGAAATCATACCACAAGATACTGTAGTATCAACCATATCCTTTAACCTTTTAATTTCTGATCCTGTCTATTGAAGATCATATCATACACTATAAAATACGAGTCAGAACAAGATGCTTAACATGCATGACTCAACGATCTGATTTAAGATCAGAGAGTGCCAAATGGTGGTTTTGGCTAACGTGACACATATTTGTCTACTTTTTCGTTGCATCATACGCCCATATGGAATAATTTCGTTGAGTCGGTACTTTGGATCCTTTTTACAATTGTTTTAGTCGCATACTTATACATGCAAATCAGTTTGTCATAAATCGTACTGTACTATTTATTTCCAGAACGATGAGAAAGTGTATTGTTTAATAGTCTGAGTAAGAAAATCAATCCATGTCCTCTGGCAAATGTTGTTTCTTTAGGAAAAGTGTGAAAGGTGTATCCATAGTTACAATTTTACAGCTGGAATTTCTCAAATATAGAATCCTCAACTTACGCTGATGTATATTAAAGGTTCCCCGAAGATCATGCTTAAAAAATATCTGAATTTTAGTTGTATCTGCAGATCTGCACCGTAGAGATTTTTTTAACAAAATGGGCAATTTCACCTCGTTTTATTTAAAAAAGTCAAAAATAATTAACTGGTTCATTTGCAGTGAACTGATTGAAAACCGGTATAGGTACACCAGTGTCATCATGGAACATGGCGATATCGCGCAACCCGGCTGACCTAGCCACCAACAGAAAACACCTGTGCGCCGACAAGAAGGGAAAAACACTTTCAAGGTTGTCATCGAGCATCATCGTCATCACTCCTCCTCGAGCCAGTGTGGTGACCCAGCATAGTACTACATGTTGTAGTATGCAAGTCGTTGGCATAACACCAATTAAATACCCTTCCACCAGTATTACATCCCTCTGAGTGGTACAACAGAAACATCACAGATACAAGGCATGACTATAGATTACAACTCAGTACATTACAAAAGATCTTTAGATCCTCCTCGGTATATTGAGGATTTTTACATTACAAAGAAAAACCAGAAAGAACAAATCGTAGACCACCATATGACTAGATCTATTTTTGATTTCTACCAGGCTTGTGATTGCTGCTACAACAATGCTCTACAGAGATATGTTATATTATCTAGGATAGGTATCCTATCTACTCTTGGACTTCACTTTCATCGTAATAGATGTAGACGTCGATTTCATTGACTCCACTAGATAGTCTCATCTCTTCATAGTAGTTCTCCTTTGCATCTTATTGTGTTTGGATGACATCCTTTAAAAGGGATCGTATGGGCACCTAGAGGGGGGTGGGGGGAATAGGTGGTACTCCAATTTTTAGATCTTTTTCAATTTAGACTTGACATAAAGGTAAGTTCTCTAGATATACAACTAAGGTGAATTTACCTATATGACGAACTACCAACTAGCAAGATACAAGTAAAGAGAAGTTAAAGGATAGAGGTAACCGAGAGTGAAGCACGCAGAGACACAAGATATGATTTCCCACAGTTCCTTCCTTTTGAGGACAAGTACGTCTACGTGGGAGGGGTGAGTGCTACTAAGACCACCATGCCACAAAAGGTCTCACCCTATTCTCCGGTGAACCTCTCCAAAATGGCCTGATTCACTTCTCCACTATCGGTACCCTTCCAGGTGGGAACCAGTGCATTTACACCAAGCTCGGGGCACGCATCCACAACTGAATTGGAGGCTCCCAAGTATCACAACAAGCTATCACAACAATACACTACTAGGAAACAGCTCTTCTGTGGCGCACCTTTTTTGAACATCTGTGGCACATTTGTTAGTCGCCACTGATACCTCGCCACTGATAACTAACTTCAGTGGCGCATTTCGAAATGCGCCACAGAAGTCTCAAACTTCAGTGGCGCATATGGCCAATATGCGCCACAGAAGTTGTTTTCCATCAAAAAAAGGCGGGCCAGATCTCAAACTTCTGTGGCGCATATGGACAATATGCGCCACTGAAGTTTTTTTCAAATTTCAAAAAAAACCCGGGCCAGATCTAGATCTGGTCGAATCTGGCTGGAGTTGGTGGTGGTGGTGGCGGGCGGTGGCTAGGTCTAGGAGGAGGTTGCCGAAGTTGGTGGTGGTGGAGGAGGAGGAGGAGGAGCTCGCCGGTGTTGGTGGTGGAAGAGGAGGAGAAGGAGGAGGAGGAGGAGGTCACCGGAGTTGGTAGAGGAGGTCACCGGAGTTGGTGGTGGTGGAGGAGGAGGTCGCCAGAGTTGGTGGTGGTGGAGGAGGAGGAGGTCGCCGGAGTTGGTGGTGGAGGAGGAGGAGGAGGTCGCCGGAGTTTGTGGTGGTGGAGGTCGCCGGAGAGTGGAGAAGGAGGAGGAAGGAGAAGGGGAGAAGTGTGGAGGAGAGGAGGGGAGGAGAGGAGGAGAAGTGTGGAGAGGAGGAGAAGTGGGAGGGGAGAAGAAGTGGGGAGGGGGAGAAAAAGGAGAAAGGGAGGGAGAAAGGGTGCTGGCAGGATTCAAATTTCGAATCCCGCCCAAGACTTCTGTGGTGCATATGGGGGAAATGCGCCAGAGAACTTTCTTCCCCTTTTTTATTTTTTTGTAGTAAAAAATCTTCTACCCTAAATAACTTTTTACTCTTTTCGAATTTGGGGATTATGTAAAATTCAGAACGACTTAGCCGATGTTTTAGGGGCCGGATTATTTGAATAATCCGCCCCAGGATAATCTAGCCTGGAGCTCATCAATTTGAGCAGAAACACTGCAAGTTCCTTTTCCCTTTATTTTTAGGGTCAATCCTAACATATATATAGCACACTTAAACCTACAACACTCAACACACTATTAGATTATCCCTAATGTTATTGTCTAACACATAAAACCATAAAGGATCGGGAAATGTTCTTTTAATCTTCCCCTTTTGGTGTTAGATGACAACACTAGAATTGCAATAAGGCACTAAGTAATATAGCAACATGTTTCCAGGAGATAAAGGAACCCCCCCTAAATATGTGCATATAAATAGTTTGCATTAGAATACAAATGCACAACATATAGGTTCAAAAAGAGCTTCTCTACAATTGAATATAAGAAACATTTGCATAAACACGAATATAGCAATTATAATCATCAACACATATATGAGACATAATAGTAGATAAGTTGAGAAACAAAATCATACCACAAGATACTATAGTATCAACCATATCCTTTAACCTTTAAATTTCTGATCCTGTCTATTGAAGATCGTATCATATACTATAAAATACGAATCAGAAGAAGATGCTTAACATGCATGACTCAACGATCTGATTTAAGATCAGGGAGTGCCAAATGGTGGTTTTGGCTAACGTGACACATATTTGTCTACTTTTTCGTTGCATCATACGCCCATATGGAATAATGTCGTTGAGTCGGTACTTTGGATCCTTTTTACAAATGTTTTAGTCGCATACTTATACATTCAAATCAGTTTGTCATAAATCGTACTGTACTATTTATTTCCAGAACGATGAGAAAGTGTATTGTTTAATAGTCTGAGTAAGAAAATCAATCCATGTCCTTTGGCAAATGTTGTTTCTTTAGGAAAAGTGTGAAAGGTGTATCCATAGTTACAATTTTACAGCTGGAAGTTCTCAAATATAGAATCCTCAACTTACGCTGATGTATATTAAAGGTTTCCCGAAGATCATGCTTAAAAAATATCTGATTTTTAGTTGTATCTGCACATCTGCACCGTAGAGATTTTTTTAACAAAATGGGCAATTTCACCTCATTTTATTTAAAAAAGTCGAAAATAATTAACTGGTTCATTTGCAGTGAACTGATTGAAAACCGGTATAGGTACACCAGTGTCATCATGGAACATGGCGATATTGCGCAACCCGGCTGACCTAGCCACCAACACAAAACACCTGTGCACCGACAAGAAGGGAAAAACACTTTCAAGGTTGTCATCGAGCATCATCGTCATCACTCCTCCTCGAGCCAGTGTGGTGACCCAGCATAGTACTGCATGTTGTAGTATGCAAGTCGTTGGTATAACACCAATTAAATACCCTTCCACCAGTATTACATCCCTCTGAGTGGTACAACAGAAACATCATAGGTACAAGGCATGACTATAGATTACAACTTAGTACATTACAAAAGATCTTTAGATCCTCCTCGGTATATTGAGTATTTTTACATTACAAAGAAAAACCAGAAAGAACAAATCGTAGACCACCATATGACTAGATCTATTTTTTATTTCTACTAGGCTTGTGAGATCTGCTACAACAATGCTCTACAGAGATATGTTATATTATCTAGGATAGGTATCCTATCTACTCTTGGACTTCACTTTCACCGTAATAGATGTAGACGTCGATTTCATTGACTCCACTAGATAGTCTCATCTCTTCATAGTAGTTCTCCTTTGCATCTTATTGTGTTTGGATGACATCCTTCAAAAGGGATTGTATGGGCACCTAGAGGGGGGTGGGGGGAATAGGTGGTACTCCAAATTTTAGATCTTTTCAATTTAAGAAGACTTGACATAAAGGTAAGTTATCTAGATATACAACTAAGGTGAATTTACCTATATGACGAACTACCAACTAGCAAGATACAAGTAAAGAGAAGTTAAAGGATAGAGGTAACCGAGAGTGAAGCACGCAGAGACACAAGATATGATTTCCCACAGTTCCTTCCTTTCGAGGACAAGGACGTCTACGTGGGAGGGGTGAGTGCTACTAAGACCACCATGCCACAAAAGGTCTCACCCTATTCTCTGGTGAACCTCTCCAAAATGGCCTGATTCACTTCTCCACTATCGGTACCCTTCCAGGTGGGAACCAGTGCATTTACACCAAGCTCGGGGCATGCATCCATAACTGAATTGGAGGCTCCCAAGTATCACAACAAGCTATCACAACAATACACTACTAGGAAACAGCTCTTCTGTGGCGCACATTTTTTGAATATCTGTGGCGCATTTGTTAGTCGCCACTGATACCTCGCCACTGATAACTAACTTCAGTGGCGCATTTTGAAATGCGCCACAGAAGTCTCAAACTTCAGTGGCGCATATGGCCAATATGTGCCACAGAAGTTGTTTTCCAAAATTCAAAAAAAATGCTGGCCAGATCTCAAACTTCTGTGGCGCATATGGCCAATATCCGCCACTGAAGTTTTTTTCAAATTTCAAAAAAAAAACCGGGCCAGATCTAGATCTGGTCAAATCTGGCCGGAGTTGGTGGTAGTGGTGGCGGGCGGTGGCTAGGTCTAGGAGGAGGTTGCCGGAGTTGGTGGTGGTGGAGGAGGAGGAGGAGGAGCTCGCCGGAGTTGGTGGTGGAAGAGGAGGAGAAGGAGGAGGAGGAGGAGGTCACCGGAGTTGGTGGAGGAGGAGGAGGTCATCGGAGTTGGTGGTGGTGGAGGAGGTGGTGGTCGCCGGAGTTGGTGGTGGAGGAGGAGGAGGTCGTCGGAGTTGGTGGTGGTGGAGGAGGAGGAGGTGGTGGTCGCCGGAGTTGGTGGTGGTGGAGGTCACCGGAGAGTGGAGAAGGAGGAGGAAGGAGAAGGGGAGAAGTGTGGAGGAGAGGAGGGGATGAGAGGAGGAGAAGTGTGGAGAGGAGGAGAAGTGGGAGGGGAGAAGAAGTGGGGAGGGGGAGAAAAAGGAAAAAGGGAGGGAGAAAGGGTGCTGGCGGGATTCAAATTTCGAATCCCGCCCAAGACTTCTGTGGCACATATGGGGGAAATGCGCCACAGAAGTTTCTCCCCCTTTTTTATTTTTTTGCAGTAAAAAATCTTCTACCCTAAATAACTTTTTACTCTTTTCAAATTTGGGGATTATGTAAAATTCAGAACGACCGAAGGTCGAAATTCATGTTTTTAAAATTTGTCTAGATCTATACCCTAAAATCTAACTACAACTTAAAGGAATTATTTTTTTGAAGTTTCTATCATTTTTGTTTATTTTTTACAAAACTGAAAAGGCGATCCACGGGGGGGGGGGGGGGGGGGAGGGGGGATCTGTTTTCCCCCCCTATATGCTTGTTCTGTGGCGCATTCACCTATATGCGCCACAGAAACATCACTTTCTGTGGCGCATATGGACATATGCGCCACAAAAGTTTCTCCTTCTTTTTTTGCTGCTTGGTCCCATCAACCTTCTGTGGCGCATATGTCTATATGCGCCACAGAAGTTTGACACTTTAGTGGCGCACACGAAAATATGCGCCACAGAAATATGGACTTCTGTGGCGCATATTGGTTTCGTGCGCCACTGAAGTGCCAAACTTCTGTGGCGCATTGTTTCTAGTGCGCCACTGATATATATCTGTGGCGCATATTTTTACATATGCGCCACTGAATATCTTGTCTATCTATAAGTTGTTTCCTAGTAGTGATACACAAACTTAGCAAGGGTGAAATCAACAACTAGGTTTTCCGAAGGAAACACTAGAATCAAATCCCTCAAGTGAATGAGAGGGAAAATCAAATTGCTTTGGTGAGGATGTAGATCAAGGTCTTCTCTTTCGATTCCCAAAAGATCACTGGCTTTAAGTGATTGGAGGAGGAGATCTAGAAGTTTTGGTGGCTCAACTATTAGGGTTCTTGATGTGTAGGACGAGCAGCTTGAGGTTCAAGAAGGGGACGGGTATTTATACTCCCTCCCGAAATGTAGACATTGGAATCTGCTAGGGGCGGATTATCCGGCCCTGGCAAAATATCCGGCCAATAATCTGCCCACCTACTAATGCCCGCGTCTCAATTCCTTAGCTGATTTTTTGGGGGCCGAATTATTTGAATAATCCGCCCCAGGATAATCTCGCCTGGAGCTCGTCAATTTGAGCAGAAACACTGCAAGCTCCTTTTCCCTTTATTTTTAGGGGTCGATCCTGACATGTATATAACACACTTAAACCTGTAGCACTCAACACACTATTAGATTATCACTAATGCTATTGTCTAACACACGAAACCATAAAGGACCGGGAAATGTTCTTTTAATCTCCCCCTTTTTGGTGTTAGATGGCAACACTAGGATTTGCAATAAGGCATTAAGTAATATAGCAACATGTTTCCAGGAGATAATGGAACTCCCCCTAAATATGTGCATATAAATAGTTTGCATTAGAATACAAATGCACGCCATATAGGTTCAAAAAGAGCTCTCTACAATTGAATATAAGAAACATTTGTGTAAACACGAATATAGCAATTATAATCATCAACACATATATGAGACATAATAGTAGATGAGTTGAGAAAGAAATCATACCACAAGATACTATAGTATCAACCATAGATTATATAAATCCATATCTCACATAGGTAGATAAATCCAAGTCTCACAATGCCATAATTAAGAACATAGTTTTCGTAGCACACAAATATCAAATATATGCTAATGAGTTCATTACTAAGATAAATGGACACAAGCTCAAGATAAAACACATAAGAGAGAAACATGCTTGTGCTTGACCCATGCAATGCAAATCCCACGGAGTTCCTAATAGAACTACTTCTCCCCCTTTGGCATCGAAACGCTAAAAAGGGAAAAGAGCGATGCTAAAATGTCCCTGGAAGATCATTCGGAGCCCTCGTACTCCTCAGAGACGTCCTCATCCTTACTCTCATCCTCGTAAACATCAAGACCTGCATATGTAGTAGAAACCTCTACAGGTGCACCATAGAGGTGCTTATCAAACTCACCTCAATTGACCAGTGAGGTGTTCCACTTGTTGTATGAGATTGGAGGAGTTGGCGTGCCTAGGAGGCTGACCTAGGGTACCCTTGACATGGTGAAGGATAACCTGCTGAGTGTGAGCAATTTCGCGGTGCTCCTTGTAAGGCTGGTACTGCTCCTTGTGGATATTCACCTTCATGCATAGGACATTACACTCAAACCAACTCAGTTTTTTCACCTCTCTAACAATAGATGGAGTTGGAGGCTTTCTTGCATGGGCGCTGCCACTCATCTGAGCATCCACTACAAGAAAAGTTCCCTTCCGTAGACGGTCGTCATAGAAGGCGTGTCTTCCACGAAAAAATTCTCGGCTCGGCCGTGGCCAATGGAAAACGTTTTTTCCGGTTTCGTGGCCCTCTACTATGATGAATCTGCTAAAAACATGGAGGAAGCTCGGCCAGCATGTGACAGAAGCAAGATTTTCGTTTCCTCGCGCGATGTTGACTCGCCGAAGTCTTTTGAGGCGTGTGGGTACCGGACGTCAGTGTCTCTAGCGGACCATACTTTTCGGTTGCGCCTCCCTGATTTGAACTTGATAACGTTGTTCGATGCGTCTGCCGTTTAGTCAGGCTGCTAGGTCCCACATGTCAGCCTCTCATTAGAAGGATCGTGTGTATGATGGATTTTTTTCCTTCGCTTGCGCTACCATGTTCTGAAGTTGATAGCGATGCTCGATGCATCTACCATTTAATCAACCTCCTAGGACCCACATGTCATCCTCTCATTAGAAGAAACATGTGTATGATGAAAATTTTTCCCTTGGCTATTGCCTCCCTGATTTCAACTCAATAATGTTGCTCGATCGATCTGCCGTCTAGTCACGCTGTTGGGTCCTCCATGTCAGCCGCACATTATAAGAATCGTGTGTATGATGAAATTTTTTCTTTGCTCGCGCTACCCTGTTCCGAACTTTATAGAGCTTCTCGATGCGTCTACCATTTAATCAAACTCCTGGACCCCACATGTCATCCTCTCATTAGAAGAAACGTGTGTATGATATAATTTTTTCCCTTGGTCACGCCTCCGTGTTCCGAACTTGATAGCGTTGCTCACTGCATCTATCGTTTAATTATGATGCAGAGCCCCACATGTCATCCACTCATTAGAAGAAACGTGTGTATGATGGAATTTTTGCTGTTTTTCCAGGCTGCTGGGCCCCCATGTGAGCCTCTCATTAGAAGAAACGTGTGGATGTTAGAATTTTTTCTCGCTCGCGCCTCCCTGTTTCGAACTTGGCAACATCGCCCAAGGCAGAACCTATATAAGGCCGCTATATTGGGTCCCACATGTCGGTCTCCTTGTAAATCAAACATGCGTATGATGGACTTTTTTCGGCCGCGTCGGCTGTTTTAACCTAGGCAACGTTGCTCGATGTGGCAGTCATGTATGGTCTTGCTACTGAGGCCCCCATGTCAGCCTCTCTGGTATGTTCTGGCGGATGGATCCCTGATGTCAGCCTCTCTGTACAAGTATTTAAATTTTTTTAAACCCACCCATTAAACTTGAGGGATGCTGCAGGTTGGTGGGCCCGTGATGTCAGCCTCTCCATAATGCGATATTAAAAAGTAAACCCTTTATCAAAAAAAAATTAAACCCAAGATATATGTAAATATGTACACATAGGGGATTCGAACTAAAGACCTTCAAATCAAATCAAATAGACATAAACTGAGTGTTTTGCCACTATACCAAAGATACTAATAGAAATTGAATCATTAAACATGTATTAGTACTACAACTTATGTATCAGTCTTCTAAAAAATATATTGTGTGTCCATGTTATCTCTCTTAAAAAAAAGAGCAGTGCTACTGAAACCTCGATTTATAAAAAAGCCACATAATAGATTAGTTTCTTAATAACATGGGTAGGCGGAGTTTTTTTAGAGGTGGGGAGCAATGCCAAAAAGGCCAAATTAAAAAGTTTTTGGGATATGGTCAATGGGATTCTATCTCAAATTTCACTGGGTTGTGGCTCGCCAAGATTCAAACACAGACCTCATCGAGGGAGGTAAAAAAGCGATAATTCCTTTGACAGATATTCATTAAAAATATCTAATGAACACACACCACATGCGCCAAAACAGGGCTGGTATCTAATGACTTCACTTGGTGAAATCACGCTGTATATCTTTACCCTCTCATCTCTGTCCAAAATGCATCCAACGGTTTCGATGACACAAAGGAAAAAGCTCTAGAGAAAGCAGCCAACAGAAACGACAAAAGTTTTGACAAATTCAATACCATTTGAAAGATTAAGGAGTACAGAATAATAAGACATAAAAAAATTGATAGATTCCTAGTTCATATTTAGCAGCACTTGACCAATTCAGAAGCATTTCAAAGTGACTGATTCAGCAATACAGACACCGAAATTCAATATCACTATAGAGAGAGACAATTCTTGTTTTAGCTCTAAAAACCATGCCATGCTATCAGTTTGCCTTTTTCTCCAAACACACTTGATCACTAGAACACAATCATTGTCATAATATTTGGTCATATAGGGAACCATCATATAGATACAAATATACCATACCAGTACGTACTAGTCATAGCTCCAATCTAGCAAAAGGTTATCACAGTTTTCCACCCATATATGATCAGTGGAGATAAGATAACCAACATAATTAATTACAATAGCATGCGGCCAAAGAGCTAGACAACTAGGAAGTTCATGAATAGCATGCGGCATTCAGGGCAGCCAGATACATCGACCTTGACCATTCTTCCAATAGTAAGTTTGACTACTTTCCGGAACTTGATCCACCTAGAAGTAGCTGCCAAGTGCCCATTAGTCGAGTTAATGGCGTAGCCTCCCTCGATTCGCAATCCTTCGCTCTGCATCGTGAAGACTATTGTGCCCTTTCGTCTGGCCTAGAGTTGCTTTGTGGCACTCTTAGGCAATTTCTGAGTCAAAGCAAGAGATAGACGCATAATTACTAAGATCAATGCACTGAATTATGTGAAACTTGAGAAGACATTTAGAGCAGTTTATATGTCACCATATACTCACAAACATAATCCGATGCGACCTTGTGATGACACATGTGTAGGATATGGTCTGACAAGGTGCTACCCGGGGTGATGAAGGAGCTTGTGTCGGTGCCCGTGCTAGGGCTGGTGCTGGTGCAGGAGATGGTGCCACTAAATGTAGAGGGGCTAGTACAGGAGCGAGAAGGCCCAGAACCGGTGTCGGCGCCAGCATCTTGATGCTAGATTCCTTCTGAGAGGTTGCTAAGCTGACTGTAGGGATGGTAGAGGCAGATGAGAAGTGTACAAGCAAAATGGTCTCTTATACAACAGTTACTCACAAGACAGTGATCAGAGGATATGATGAGTATACAAGCAAATTAAGTTACTACCTCCATTCTTTATCCTTAGGTCAACAGGTGACGGAGCTGGAACTAGGGCCAGTGCCGTTTGGGGTGCTAGCATCTTGGTGTTGGTTACCTTCTGGGGGTAGGTAAGGGGACTGCAGGAGTGGTCAGAGAGGCATATGAGATGTGGACAAGCAAAATGGTTTGTTATACAATAGTAACTCCTAGACAGAGATGAGAGTATACAAGCGAATTAAGTTACTACCTCTATTCTTTCTCCTACCGAGGTCAATAGGTGCCGTTGCAGGAACTAGGGCCGGTGCTGGCACCCTTTTGGGTGGTATATAAGGGGAAGCGGACTGCAGAAGTGGTCAGGGTCATATGATGAGTAAAGACAATGGTGCAAAACAGTTAGTCGCAAGAAAATCATTAGAGGTTGTGATGAGTATAGAATCAAATTAATTAGTACTACCTCTGTTCTTGGTCCTTCGGTCAACAGGTGTACGATGGCATGCAAGTATCTGCCCAGGCTTCCTAAAAACGAATGATACCTCATCCCCCTGCTTCAGACCATTCTCATAGACATACTTGGACCAACCTTGGCCACCCAAATAGGTGGTGGCTATCGTCTTGGAGACATCCACATCATATAGTTACCGCATGCCTTTAGAGCCCTCGCTATACAGAGTTAGAAACTTGTCGTTTCCGAACATCTTGTTTATAATGGGGCGAGCGAAACAAGGGATAGCCTTCATGAGAAAATTGATAGAGAAGTAAGGTGACAGCAAAAAAGGTGAGATACGAGATCTTACATCAAGTCAGTCTAAACCACTTGGAATCCATACCTAATACCATGGGTACCCTTTGCTACGGGTGGCCATGTGATGTCTGCAAGAGCACAGATTGTTTGTAGCTAGTTTTGAAGTATAGATATCGATCCCACAGGGAGCCCAAAGGTAAGTGTTTATGGGTGAAGTCTCTATCACACCCAAAGTTGTCACAGGTCTTCGAGTGAATTGACTGCAAGTGTTGAAATAAGAATGGGGTTTTGATTAAATAAGATGTATTTAAATAGAACTAAAATGTAAACTCCAGAAATATAAAGCATAAAAGTAAAGAACGACTTGGTTGTTTGTTGTTTCCTGCAGATGGCAAAAGAAGGCACGGTGAGATTCAGTTCATGGTGATAGTGACTGTCCCAGGTGGACGAATGATAAATGTAACAATTATAATCTTATAAATATATGTGTAGGCGAGCAACCCATAATTAGTCGGAACTCCTCTTGGTAGATTTCATTCCAACTTCAATAATCCTACTAGCCTGTTACCAAAACCATGGCCAGACACTAGACGATTAAGACCCTTCAGGTCGCTTAGCGATTAAGCTCCTTGGATTGGACTAATGCAATAAGCACAGTGGTTCCTAATTATCCTCGGGTCTACCAGTTTTCCATTGATATCCCTGTGTCACTCGGGGGTCGCCGTTCCACTAACGAATAAGATCTTATCTATGTAGAACAAATCATCATGTTGTCTGGGCCCTTAATTGGAAAACAAGCATTAGGCATCCCACAGATAGTCAGACACACATAATATAGTAATTAGAATCAATCACAAACTAATGGAAAATATATGAAGGCACATCACACTCACCAATCCCCTACATCTCCCATGCCCAAGGGAATTACTCACACATGAGAGAAGAACATATCATCAATATAATCAAATAAAGGGAATTTGTCTTTGTATTACCGTGGAGATCCACAATAAGAATATAAAAATATCCAACACAATTCAAGATGGGAAGAAACAATCACAAACCCTAGTCTTGCAAGGTGGAGATCCCTCTCTCTCAAGTACAAGTAGTGGCTATGGGGGTGTATTGGCTAGGAGGTCGAAGATCGTGGAGCGAGATGAAGAACGTCTTCCCCTTCTTCTCCGGATCTCTTGTTTCTCCCCTTTTAGATGGTATGGCGGCTGCTGTGTTGTGTTTTTGTCCTTGGTCCCTTCATGGAAGTTGTCCCTTTTGACAAGACAGAGGTGGCGGCAACTATACAGCAGGAACTATACGAGCGAAAAAATATTCTTGCCGTATAGTTGCTCGTTAAAGCTTCTGTGAGGTCCCCCCCCGTGCTTCCAAAGTGAGACTTTCTTGTTTTCTTCAGAATATTGTGTTTCTCTTGTTAAAACCTTCTGTTGACATTCAGAACCTGAAAAACATATTAAAAACCAAGTTTTCTTTGCTACCAAAGTATTAGCGTTAGGTAAAGCCAGAAAATGTTCAAATCCGGGAGAAAACCATCACTAAAGGCATCAAAAATGTGTCAAATCTCACAGCTATGAACTCCCCCAAGCTTAGATGTTGCTCGCCCTCGAGTGACAAGGAAATAAGGAAGAATTGTGGAGATTCGAGACCGAAAATAAAGGAACTCACAAGTTTGAATTGGTGTCAAATTATTTTCTTCACAATCCCTGCAATCTTAAATATGATCATACAAGTATTCACAAGATTGCACTGAGTCCACTTCCTAACCCCGTATATCTTGTTAGCAAATAAATCATATGCCCAAGCAAGTGTCGAAAGTTTAGCCAGGAAAGTGAGACAAATTCTTTTGGTGCCTCTCTTTGTTGAGAGATGAAAACTTTTTGTTCTTGTTTGTTTAACCAATGAAGAGTACTCAAGTTGGCATCAAAACATTTAATTTAAGAATAACTCATCTACTCCCATGTCAAAATTTCAAGACTATCAAAGCACCTCTTTCTTTTGCCTTTCAAAAACTTTAGCTCTTTCATAGAGAAATCATGCCACTATTTTTGTCATGTTTAATTGGGCTGTGTTGTGCACTCGTGACCATGCCAATAAATAATTGTTGAGTAATAATGGGCCAGAGGAGTACTACAACTTCACTTGGATCGTGAAACCATGAGGTGACTAATTTTTTTTACCTGTCATAGCATTGCTGCTATAGACGTTTACATAACTCAATAGCCGAAATCAAGTGGTTTCCCACATTTAGATCATTCGTTGGCCAGCGGAGTTAATAGTTCCCCATGGAGCACGACAAAGTTGTAATGACACGCGTAAAGCAATATCTTACGGTAATTATTAGAAAAAGTAGTGGCATAATTTCTACTACTTTGAAGCACCCATTTTATGAAACAATTTCAGTCAAGGGTACTATCAAGTCTATTTATATTAAGCTCAAATGGTATGGAGTAGTTCTAAAATTAAATTCTTTGGGCTAAACATGGACTCAAGTCATCTTTCGGATACTTTTTCTTGTTGTAAAAATGTAGGAAGTATTTTTAACCAAGATCATTGCTCATTGTTTCAAAGCTAAAAAGGAGACACTGGCTAAGGAATAGAATTTATAGGATAACAAGCTAAGTCGGGAGTGACTCCAGTGCAAGCGAGTAAATAATTGTAGGATCAATTTAAGGTTGCAGAAAGGACGATGAAAGGATTGTGATACCTGTTCTTGCTTGCTTCATTCTCGTATTTGAGTCAAACCCCCTCTATGTTTCCCTATTGCCTAGTCACCTGAAATTAAGCAATCTCCGAGTGAAACAAAGAAACGAACTTGCAAATAAAGTAACAACTTTTTTTTGTATTTTCGGTTTTGACATGCAAAGCTGAAAATAAACATGCAAAATTTGAAGAAATAAAATAAATCAAAAGAAGAAATAAAAACATGAATGCAAAGTTTGGAGGTTTTCAAACCTCTCCCAAGCTTAGGCTATTGCCAGGCTCAGTTGTTGCCGTCATTTGGCGGCTGGTGCAGAAACTGCTGGTAGTAGTCGAGGAAGTGTGTCGTGAAGTGACTGAAGTTGTGAGTCAAAGTATTCACATCTTCATTCACTTCCTAAAGAGTGTGGTCAATCTCCCCAACATGTTGGTTGAGCTGTTGGAACTCCTGGTAGGGGACGTAGCCGTACCCCTGCTGTGGCTGGTTGGGCCACGGGTCCTAAGCTCCCCCTTGCTTCTGATGTTGTCCCTCCCAAGCAGGGTTGTGTCCCTTCTCTTCCTCCTGCTCTTCCTCTTGATCCTCCTCATCCTGCTGCCCTCCTTCTTCATCTTCCTCTTCATCGGGCTAGTGCTCGGCCATGATCTTCATCACTTGGTCCTTGGTGAGGATCCAAGTGTTCTTCTCCACAATCGAGAAGGCTTGGGGGCAGGGCAACTGAACCTGATCACTCTATGCATCACCAAGATAACTGAATTGATATGCTCGGAGCCTCCGGTTAGCATGGTAAACACCAAGGAAGCCACAAGGAGTCAAATACTTTACGTCCATGAGTTTGGAGCCGTCAACAAGTTCCATAACAGGTAGTACAATATTTAATGCATAGGCAAGGTGGGTTACCAATCCACCAATGCGAATATCACCTTTGGTCTGTTGCTTTGGTGGAGAAAGTGCTGGATGAGTAGAGCTGTGGGACTGGGGCTTTGTAGTGAAGTAGGGAAGAAAGCCTTGGTGATCATTGCCATGGAGCCTGTGTCACCTCTTCCCAGTAGTGTGTTGGAGAGGAACAGAGCATAGTAGCAGATGGTTGGGTTCTGAATGGTGGACATCTTCTTCTGATAAAATTGCCTTCCACCATTGACAGAAATAACCTCCCAAGTCTCTCCACTTGTGAAGCCATAGACGTCAGTAACAGTAGGCTCCCCAGTATGAGGGAAGCTGAAGGCATTGCAAAATTGTTCAAAATTTATTTCATATGGCTGTCGGTTCATGGTGAAGCTTATCGTGCACATATTACATTTCTCCCTGTGGTCATCATAGAAGGAGGCAAGGAACTCATGGGTGAGCTCGGCGTAGGAGTCGTGGCTTGCCAAGCCAAGTACCACCAACCCCGCCATGTTGCACATGAGGTAGAAATCCTCCTTCAACCCTATCATGGTGAGAAAGTTGTGGTCCGCCCAACGTGTGGGAAGCACCCTCCTCGATGATACAATGTCCAACTTGGAGTTTCGTGAGGCTCGGGCCCCCGAGCTCGAGCCCTCAGCCTATTGGCGCTTTCTCAAACAAAAGAGGTTACCGATTTTGTTCATCATGATGCACTGAAAAATTTCACCATAAAACTTTAGGCATATAGTTTCTACATGATATATGGACGATTCTACGTGGAAAAATTCAATCCTAATGTGAGAAATTAATAGAAAAAACAAAATAAGCTTGAGTTCATCCACTATATCAATGTGAGGGTTTCAACCACGGAAATCTGAAAATAAAGCATGGGTAGGGAGAGAAACATACCGATCTATTGATTCCCCCACTCAAACGAACGAAATCCACGAAGAATCAAGAGTTCTAGGTGGATTTTGAAAGGTTTGGAGAGAGAATATGAGAGAAATAATGAGGAGAGGAGGAAGACCTAGCCGCCCGGTGCGATTTTATGGTCGCACCAAACTATGCGACCGGAACTATACGGGCGGGTGATGTTGTTCCGCCCGTATAGTTGCGGCGGTGCCGACAACTAGGGTTTCTTTATACAGAAAACAACTATACGGACGCAACTATATGGCCGGATCACAATGATCCCGCCGTATAGTTGGTTGTTAAGCTACCTGTCTCTTGAGATAAATTTCTAAAACCACCATCGATATCTATACGATCGGAACTATACGGCCAGAATTTTTATTCTCGCCGTATAGTTGGTCGTTGAACTCTCAGTACCTTTGGGATAAATTTCTACGAAGGCATCAATATCTATACGACCGGAGCTATACGGACGGAATTTTTATTCACGCCATATAGTTGGTCGTTAAACTCTTAGTACCTTTCAGAAAATTTTGTACGAAGGGATCGACATCTATACGACCGGAGCTATACGGCCAGAATTTTTTATTCCCGCCGTATAGTTGGTCGTTTAATTCTCTGTGTCTTCGAGGAAAATTTGTTGATGACAAAGATATCTATACGACCGGAACTATATGGCCAGAATTTTTATTCCTGCCGTATAGTTGGTCGTTAAACCATCAGCAATCATCAAAAAATTTCTATTTCTTCGAGGATACCTTCTTATCCCAAAACTTAGCGAAATACCTTATTTTTAACAGAAAATTGATAGGAAAAACTGTCGACCAACATTAGCATATTAAAAGCAAAATTTTAGCTTCTGTAAATGGAAAACTCAAACTTTTATTCTTATTATTATTCTATACTCATTCAATCGATGTTTCTACTACTCTTTTACATCTGCATCTTCATGGGCACGCTTCCGCAAGAATGTCTATGAAAAAGTGGTAGGAATGCGATGAACTTCTTATTCTCTAATCTACTTAATTGACAAGATGGGTTGACTCCCATTATGCATTTATTAAGAATGGTTGAGTAACTCAACCTCTTCTCTCTTCTCGAATTCTTACCTTGCGTTGCCCCTTATCAAATGCACTTACCACATGAACTTGTTTTGCCAGTGAACATTTCTTTCTCCTGCTTCTAGATTCTTTGGAAAATACCATATGATTTCAGCATCATAAACATTGAAGATTATCTTTCTTTCAGCACAATCTACGGATGCACCTGCAGTACTAAGGAAAGGTCTTTCAAGTATTATAGATAATTTTTCATCTTCTGGCATTTCAAGAATAATAAAGTCAGTTGGAATAACATGCTCATCTATTCTAAGTAAAACATCCTCGATCATACCAACAGGTTGTTTAGTGGACTTGTCAGCCATCTGTAAAGTGATAGTAGTAGGAGAATACTCCCATAATACTAATCTTTTATAGAGGGAGTATGGCATTACACTAACTCCCGCTCCTAGATCACACAAGGCATTATGAATATCATTTTTACCTAGTGAGCATGAAATAGTTGGTATTCCGGGATCTCTAGACTTAGACAACAACTTCCCATTAGTAGGATAGCTAGTTACCATGGCAACAGTTTCAATTATTTCTTTCTTTCTACTGAGAATATCAGGGAGGAATTTACTATAAGTAGGAAATTTGATTGCATCCGCAAATGGAATTTCCAGATGAAGGTCACTAAGTGCCTTTGTGAAAGAATTATAAATTACCTGATCCAGTGCTTTCTTTTTTCGATCTGGATAAGGAAGCTTTTTCTCACCTGACTTACTCTTGTCTGTTACCTTTTGTGGGGGGTCAGGCTCTTTTGTTGCTTTATTTTGTTGTTGCTTATGGCTTTTCTTATTTTCTGCTACAACAACTTCATTTTCCTTGCTTATTTATTTATCTTCTCTTGGATCAACCGTCTCTGCATCAGAGTCATAATGGTCATCTTGTGCATCATTTCGGTCCTCCTTGGTTTGATGTTGTGTCTTAGTTTCATCTTGAGGATCCACCAATGTATCATCTTCTTGGCTTGCTTCGAGCAAGGTTTTATCCTTTCACTCTTTTTCAGCTTCGTATTCCGGTGGTCCTAAGGGTCCTGTAACAACTGCACCCCTTCTTGTGACAACATTAGTAGAAACGGTAATATCTTTATCTTCACGAAGAAAAATTTGATAACCAGATGCTATTTGTTCACACTGGGTTTCAATCATACTAAAATACTTGTGAAACAATTTTATTTCTTGGCCAATCTCATTGTAATTTTCCGTGAGTTCCGCCAAAATCTTTTTGTGTTTTTGGAAATGCTTATGCAAGTTATTATGAGATTTTACTTGTCGATGTTTTAAATCTTGAAAAACTTTTCTAGTTTCATATTCTTTAGTTAAAACTTGTAACAAATATACTTTTGTTTTCCTTAACAAGTTCAGAAGGTATACCTTTTTCTTTCATAGTTTTGCGTACGTTGGGCATAAGATCAGGAGTTATCCAAAGTATCCCTTTTTCTGGCTTAGTGCCAAAATCTAGATTATATAAAGAATCATTCTTAGCCCTAGTAGACATCAATTCCAAACATTCTTTAATAGTTAAAGTATTTATTGATCCTCCTGTTGAGAAGTCAAGCAACTCTCTACATTGAGTATTAAGACCATGGTAAAATAAATGACAAATTGGTAGTTTAGAATAGCCATGGTTAGGAATACTATTGATCATTCCAAAGAATCTTTCCCAGGCTTGTGGGTTTTTTCTCCCATGTTCTGACTAAAGTTGCCTATGTTCTTTCTTAGTTTAGTTACCTTTTAAAAAGGATTAAACATGTTTATGAATTTAATAATGCAGTTTTCCCAACATTTAATGTAATGGTGAGGGAGAGAATATAACCAGCCTAGAGCTTTACCTTTAAGAGACCAACGAAATAATTTCAGACGAGAGAAGTCTCTTGGCAAACATTTTGGTCCGAGCGATGTTATCACGTCATCAAACTCTCTAATATGTCTTCCTGGGTCTTCATCTTCCCTTCCACTGAAAGCTTTCTCCTGCAAATTTTTAATAATTCCACCATCAAATCGATATTCTCTAACTCCAGGATTAGGGAACTCTATTGATTGTTTAAGAAATTCAGAACATGGAGCACTGTATTCCCTGAGAGTTTTCTCTGGTTTCATAGGAGTTATCCTGTAAATAGACATGATTTCCATAATATCACTCAGGTTTTCAACTTCAACTTTATTTGATCTTAAAAGTTTTTCAATAATTTCTTCGCGCCTCTGAGCAGGCATGCGCTCAATATAATCCGGCAGGTAGGTCCTACCAGAGCGTATAGACCCTTTGTCTCCTAAGGAGAACATTTTTGTAGTAGCAACACTTGAAATGTGAAAAGACAAACACTTAGCGCTTAGCTCCCTGGCAACAGCGCCAGAAATAGCTTGATGTGTGCAAGAGAACATATCATTTGTAGCTAGTTTCAAAGTATAGATATCGATCCCACAAGGAGACCAAAGGTAAGTGTTTATGGGTGAAGTCTCTGTCACACCCGAAGTTGTCACAGGTCTTCGAGTGAATTTACTGCAAGTGTTGAAATAAGAATGGGGTTTTGATTAAATGAGATGTATTTAAATAGAACTAAAATGTAAACTTCAGAAATATAAAGCATAAAAGTAAAGAATGACTTGGCTGTTTGTTGTTTCCTGTAGATGGCAAAAGAAGGCACGGGGAGATTCAGTTCATGGTGATAGTGATTGTGCCAGGTGGACGAATGATAAATGTAACAATTATAATCTTATAAATATATGTGTAGGCGAGCAGCCCATAATTAGCCGGAACTCCTCTTGGTAGATTTCATTCCAACTTCAATAATCCTACTAGCCTATTACCAAAACCATGGTCAGACACTAGACAATTAAGACCCTTCAGGTCTCTTAGGGATTAAGCTCCTTGGATCGGACTAATGCAATAAGCAAAGTGGTTCCTCATTATCCTCGAGTCTACTAGTTTTCCATTGATATCCCCGTGTCACCCGGGGGTCGCCGGTCCACTAGCGACCAAGATCTTATCTATGTAGAACAAAGCATCATGTTGTCTGGGCCCTTAATTGGACAACAATCATTAGGCATCCCACAGATAGTCAAGCACACATAATATAGTAATTAGAATCAATCACAAACTAATGGAAAATATATGAAGGCACATCACATCTCACCAATCCCCTACATCTCCCACGCCCAAGGGAATTACTCACACATGAGAGAAGAACGGATCATCAATATAATCAAATAAAGGGAATTCGTGTTTGTATTACTGTGGACATCCACAATAAGAATAGAAAAATATCCAACACAATTCAAGATGGGAAGAAACAATCTCAAACCCTAGTCTTGCAAGGTGGAGATCCCTATCTCTCTCAAGTACAAGTAGTGGCTATGGGGGTGTATTGGCTAGGAGGTCGAAGATCGTGGAGCGAGATGAAGAACGTCTTCCCCTTCTTCTCTGGATCTCTTCTTTCTCCCTTCTGGATGGTATGGCGGCTGTTGTGTTGTGTTTTCGTCAGTGGTCCCTTCATGGAAGTTGTCCCTTTGACAAGACAGAGGCGACAGTAACTATACGGCCGAAAAAATATTCCTGCCGTATAGTTGCTCGTTAAAGATTCTGTGAGGTCCCCTCACGTGCTTCCAAAGTGAGACTTGCTTGTTTTCTCCAGAATATTGTGTTTCTCTTGTTAAAACCTTCTGTTGATGTTCTGAACCTGAAACACATATTAAAAACCAAGTTTTCTTCGCTACCGAAGTATTAGCGTTAGGTAAAGCGAGAAAATGATCAAATTCGGGAGAAAACCATCAATAAAATCCATAAAAAATGTGTCGAATCTCACACTATCATCATTTTTCTTCCCTCTGCCTTTGGAATGGCATACAGGGGCCCCCTTTCAATCCACAAGCTTGACAAGAGGAGGGTAGCAGAAAGGGCTGAGTAGCTGGTGCATGGTACTGATTGAAATTAAGTGGAAAGGTTAAATGTAAAGAGCAAGTAAATCTAATAATATAAGACAAAACCATTTCCTGTAAAGCAAACATATTTTATTTTTGTAAACTTCTAATGAGCGTAAACATATAGTACTAGCTAATAACAATAACATGGAAAATCATAACATGTGAAATTGTGGATTTTCAAATTATACCCACCTGGGTACCGTGTTGGCGCTTCCTTGTTGTGTAGAGGATGTCCTCTTTTGGTGCGGGCATCAGAAATCTACTAGCCTCTACAACAGCCTCAGCCTCCGCAGCAACACCTTCAATCTGCATAAATAGCAACAAAGCTCAACCGTTCAATACTATGTAAAGTTGGACCATGTTTTTAGAAAAAAATTATAATATGAATTATATATCCTTGGATACATCATGAAAAATATATTCACGTCGTATGTATATAATATCATAGTTCTTTATAGTTTTTGACTTTTTTCAAAAGTTTGGTCAAACTTTCCGTCGCTTGACTTTTCAAAAAATACAGTATATGCCTAAGCCTTGGGATGGAGGGAGTACAGTACATAGTAGTCATATACTGACTGTATGAGATAGTCTGACAGATCCAGATCTGGATTCACATAAACACAATGCCAGAATTAATAAAATCACACATATGTTTCTGAACATCTGATAAGCATGCATGACACCAAGCAGGTAATACTTAAATCTGACTGCACCATGGTAATAAGGGTATTAAGAATAAATACCTTTCTCTTTAAGCTGGGCCGTCCCAACTGGTCGGTGGCATTGCTCTTGTTTGGTGAGTAGTGGTACTAGCCGGATCCTGCGGCATGTGGGGGTACCATCCTGTTTGCCACACCTGGAGCATCGTACGTTCGCAGGTATGTACAACCATGCTAAGTAAATGAAGAAGATATGGTGTCACAAAGGCTTCCACAAAAATAGGATGCAGACAGAGACAACTTTTAGCACAAGGATACATCCAGGTTGTAGCCAACCACTTTCAGCATTGAAAAGAATGGAAGAACGCAACGAATATACTGCTACATTACCTTTTTAGGCAAATTTTAAGGGAACTGACAGGACCATCCCTGTCCGTAGTGGCCGTGCGCGCCACTGACCCATAGTTCTCCATACAGAATATGACACAAAATGCATTGCACATTATGAGTAGCAACTAAAGATTACAGAAGTGAAGAACACCGAAATCGAACCCGACCAAATGCCCCAATCAGAACAGCGGTGACCATGCCCTGATCCGGAATCCATATGAAATCAGTACCACCTCTCCCCACCCCCACCCCATCCCCACCACCCCTACCCCACCCAAATGACCCAATCGATTAGAGAAGAGGAAAAATATCCTGATTAGGTGATTCCGAGGTGAGCAATAAGCAAGAACTCCACAATCAAAGCATACCGAATACTATTACTCCTAGTACTAATAGTACCCCAATGGCCCAATAGGAAGCAAATTAAGCAAAGCTAGATTTCGAGGTGAGCAAATACACCCACATATTTCAACAAGAACTCCCCATTCGGAGGTTGCACCAGTTCCAACCGTTGCTTGCTGGATGGCAGCTACTAGTGATGGTTTCTTGTCTTGTCGTCGGTAGAAAGGCATGGGCAGGGGAGTAGTAGTACTAGTAGTAGTAGGGCTGGGCAGTACACTTTTTCTACAGTAAGTATTTTTAAGTGGAAGTGACGGGAAGATTTTGACAGGAGAGAATCCCGAATTTTTTATCCCAGCTATCACGTGGTGGCCTGCAGTTGTTTCAAGCGGGACCCACGTCAGGGGTGAGTTAAAGAAGGTCCCACATCAAGTGGGTGAGATAATTGACCGAGCCAACCTCTTCCTTCCTTGGTACTAGTACTACTTCTCTCGGGTTCCTCTCCTAGGACAGAGAAAATCGCCCTCTTCGAATCAAATTGATCCTAGCTTATTATCCTTTTGCTGATTCGTCTCACGGAGCAGTGAACAAGACGGCGGTAGTTGCAGCATAGGGCACCAGCGCTGGGGCCTCAAAAACAGGTTAGGAACCAATAAAATGATAAGCTCGGACTTCAGACTAGAAACACACACAAACACACATATACTATATACTAATATACAGAATAGTTTCCAATTACAGTTCTGCTAACAAAGGCCTAGAAATCATAATAAGGTAGCTCCATATTACAGAAGTACGATAGTAGGAAACCAATCATGGGATAGCTCTACACCCAAAGAGTTTTGCAGCTGCGCTAGTGGTCATGAGACTACCCAAACAGCACCAAAAGTACACCCTTGATGATCAGCAGCCCTGCATCAAATCCATCTAGAAGTAGTGTACCTGATCCACAACCTCAGGTGCAGGCTCATCAATGAACATGTCATCATCATTACCATCAAAGTCCTCTTTGATCGTCTGCTTCTGCGATTAGTAGATTAACAGATATGTTATAGAGAAACATCAAAGACACACAACCTGAACATTTGTCGTTCTACAGATATACCTTGTCATCTGGCATAGCGGTAGTACCAGAAATGAAACCCGTTTCATGCAGCTTGCACTTTTTCTCTCCTCCCCTTCTCCAAGTTGATCTAGATGCTCAGGAGCTACCTCTGTCAGTTGATCTAGTTGATCAACATCTGCTTCCCCTACTTGATCTTGATGATAAAGATGTGCTTCCCCTGGTTCATATGGAGGATCATATGGTTCACCATGAAATACCCATCTAATTAAAATATGTGCTTAGCATCCCAAATGTAAAAATATATGGTCTTCCACTATACTTTGAGGCATCACCCTACGATTCGCATACAACCGGCAGGGGTAATGTACTTTTGAGTTGTCACAATGAGCTCTAACAAATCCCATAAATTGTAGAACATCAAGGATACGTTTAGCGCTGCCTAATGGAGCAATCTCTATCCAAAATCTGCCCACCTGTTTAATTATGACATACAAGGTTGGTTATTATTAAAAGAAAAGCAGGAAACATATAGATGGAGTACAAAAACTATATATGCCTATGTGTCTCAGCAAACATATTGACAGCAAAAATCGCCGAAGGTATTTAGGAACACAGATCCAGCGCAGAATAAACTATGACCATGCAGATTGAGGACAAATTAAACTACGTATTTGAGGAGGCAGATCGGGTGAAAGGGCAATAAAATGCCAACCAGATCGAGGTAGAGATAGAAGGACTACCGTGGGATCGACGTGCCCATCGGTGCGTCTCAAGAAGACCGATGGGTATTGAAAGATTCTTCACACACGGTGGTGATGAGGAGCGGCCGTAAGCGCGTCTGTTTTGTGGGGAAGAGGGTGAGGTATTAGGCGGCAGAGGGTGGAAATTAATACACAACGCGAAGGGGTGTGGAGGGATAACTTTGGAAATTCTGACCTACCCTGCTTTGGGCACCACCATATACATGGCCCACCTGCCAGTCACCATAGATCAAAATTGATCCAAATCTTGTCCAAATACAAATTTATGTTTTACCAAGGAAACTAATGCACATAGCATTGCACTTTACGAACGAATGGCTTTATGTCCAGAAGTTATCTAGTTTCAGCATCTTCAGCTAGGAAGCTTGGAAACTCAAGAAAGTAGGGCATTATCCATCAAATCTGGAATCTCCTTTGTAAACAATTGCTTGAAATGCCAAGATGCACCGATCTACCAAATATGGACACGTTTGTAAGCTTGGTTTGCGAAGATGTTTCAATGTACAGAGTAGTACAAAACATGAAAAAGGTACATAAACTATGGCTATGACCTTGCTCCTCTTGTTTGAAAGCCTTGAATTAATGTTCATTAATTTCGGCAGATGTCTATAAACTCATTAAATGTTGGAAAGCATACATGCCTGTGGGTCTACCTGACAGGGACAACATCCCAAGTGGGAGCAGCGTATCTTAGAAGCTTCAAGTTCAAAATTTTGGCAGAGCGCCGAAATATCCCGCCCACCCCTTCAAACATCCCGCCCATCCATTCAAACATCCAGCCCCAAAAATTATTTTATTGCACAAATTTAGCCTGGAAGGTTGAAAGGGCATTATACATTGTGTGAAAAAAGGGGGCGGTGGCATTTTGAGCCATCATCTTTGTAGTTGCTTCACAACAAAACACATTGTTGTTACTTGGAAATTCGAAAACAAACTTCAAATTGGAAGCAGACATATTGGTTGATTTGCAAAGATGCACCGATTTACCAAATACGGACACATCATCATAAACTATTTCCATGACCTTGGTCACCTTTTTTTGGACGATGGTCATCTTCTTGAAAGCCTTAAATTGTTCAAATTTTTTAGCAAATGCCTAGAAACTCGTTTAAATGCTAGGAAGCAACTCTCGCTGGCGTGTGGGCCTAGATGGTGACAGCGCGTCTGAGAGGCCCCACGCCGGAGTAGCGTATGCTAGAAGCTTCGACCTCAAAATTTGATACGGTGCCCAAACATCGCACCGATCCATTGAAATATCCCGCGTATCCATTCAAACATGCTTCACCTCTTTCTAGAATGCAAAATTCCTCTTCTATCCCTACTTCAGAAACAAGAATCCGGGGGAGCAGTGCAATAACAGAGGGATATAGGTGGTAAATTTGCGTTCTCCCAAGTGCATCACCCATCGATGTTTCCCAGCCCTTCTTCAATATTTACCTGCCCGCCCACTCTGACATAGCCTGAATTTTTGGACCCACTATGCAAGTGACCCATATGTTAGTGAGCCAGAATTATGGGAAGTAGAGATTCCCATCGCTTGTTGTTCAAAATTCGATCATTTTTCGCTAAACCGAGATAAAATCGTTAAAATCATCCAACCTGGCTTATACTATCATTCCACTATGTTAGACTAAAAGCTATAAAAACAAAGCCAAAAACACGTTCGTAGCTTTATAAGCCAAAAATCAAAAGCCAGAATTAGAGCCAACCAAACAACGCCTAAATCTCAAGGAACTCTTTGTGTTTCTCCCTTGTTTTAGTACTTGGGTAACTTCAATTTTATTTAACAAAAAATATGACCAAGCAGGGTATCATCGACTTGTAGATCAATTTTTGAGATACTTTCATTAAATTGTGGTAACACCATTCTGTTCCACGAATATATATAACCATGAAGTTTGAAAATATTATTGAGAATTCATGGAATCCTAAACCATAGAATCTAAACCCCTAAACCCTGACCAAGCAGGTATCGTGCAACTATAGATGAAAAATTGAGATACTTTCGTTCAATTGGGTAACACCATTCTATTCCACGAATATAAGCATAAAGCTTGAACATTATTGAAAATTCCTGAAACCCTAATCCCTAGCTAAACCCCTAAAACCCAAATAAACCCTAAACCCCTATACCCCAAAACCTGACCAAGCACGTAGCATGCACTTATAGATCAAAATTTGAGATACTTTCGTTAAATTGGGTAACACCATTCTATTTGACGAATACAAGCATAAACCCTGAGCATTATATAAAATTCCCTAAACCCTAAACCCTAAAACCCTCAACCCAAAACCCCTAACCAAGCAGGTGTCTTGCACTGGCAGATCAAAATGTGTCATTATATAACATTGAGTGCATCCACTTGCAGCAGACATATATTCAGCTTTGGTG
Source organism: Avena sativa (assembly GCA_916181665.1). Classification (NCBI taxonomy): domain Eukaryota; kingdom Viridiplantae; phylum Streptophyta; class Magnoliopsida; order Poales; family Poaceae; genus Avena; species Avena sativa. The sequence continues at coordinate 372,468,022 of OV702290.1, forward strand.
GTGGAGAGATATATGCAATTTTGCTTCTTAGAAGACAAACACTCCAAGGACCTACCAAGGAATTGGCATGCCCCGAATGTTGATTTTCTATAATCCTTATCACTAGCCCAATCGGAACCCATGTACCCACAAAGAGAGAAACTTGACCCTTTTGGATACCACAAACCATAGTTTGGGGTATGAACTAAATATTGAAATATTCTCTTGACTGCCACCAAGTGGCTTTATTTAGAGCTGCTTGGTACCTTGCACACACTCCTACACTCAACACAATATCAGGTCTAGATGCACAACAACAAAGAAAAGAACCAATCATGGACAGATATACCTTTTGATCCACATCTTTACCATTGTGAATTAGTTCAACATCACATTTGGTTTGCATTGGTGTAGGAGCCCCATTAAGGTCCTTCATCTTGAACCTCTTGAGCATGTCTTAGATATACTTGGCTTGATTAATGAAGGTTCCTCCACTCACTTTCTTGATTTCAAATCCAAGGAAGAACCTCATTTCTCCCATCCTAGACATCTCAAACCTATCAGTCCTATGCTTTGAAAATTCATCATTAAAAGCTTTGTTAGTAGAACCAAAGATAATATCATCAACATATACTTGGCAAATGAAAATCTCCCTCGTGACCCTCTTATTAAAAAGAGTAGGATCGATTATCCCAACTACAAACCCATGGTCTAACAACAACTCTCTAAGGTGCTCATACCATGCACTTGGAGCTTTCTTGAGTACATAGAGTGCCTTATCAAGTTTGTAGATAGGTTAGGAAATTTGGGATCCTAAAATCTCACGAGTTTCTTAACAAAAACCAACTCATTTAAAGTACCATTAAGAAATGCACTTTTCACATCCATTTGTTGGAATTTAAGGTTATGATGTGATGGATATGCAAGAAGGATATAAATAGACTCAAGGCTAGCCACGAGAGCATTGGTTTCACAAAAGTTAATGCCTTCCACTTTAGAGAAACCTTGAGGCACCAATCTCACATTGTTCCTTACAACAATTCCATTCTCATCTTTCTTGTTCTTGAATATCCACTTTGTGCCAATAACATTGCGTTACTCTTTGGGATTCTCTACTAACTTCCAAACCTTTTTGTACATGAAGTTGTTGAGTTCATCATGCATGGCTTCCAACCAATATAGACCCTCAAGTGCTTCACAGACCTTCTATGGTTCCACCAAGGAGATATGATCTTGATGATCACTAAATCTAGCCAATTCTCTCCTTTTGGACACCCTTCTTCGTAGATCACCAACAACTTTACCAAGAGTATGTTCTCTCAGTTGCAAGTTTCTTTCAGCTCTAGCTTTTTGACGAGTTTCAATATCCTCATTGCATCTTTGAGGTATCACTTGATCATCATGCTTGTTTTGGTCCTCGTCTTGACCATCAAAGTGACCTTGGTCATTGTTGGAATTAGCTACATCAACATGATGAGAAGTTTGACCTTGGCCTTGATAAGGGTTAGCTTCACTGGAAGGCAGAATTGTTGGATTCGTAGGGCCGGATAATTCGGCCATTGGGGATCCGGATTATCCAGCCTGGGATTTTTAGCCTTATCAACATGGTAAGGGTCTTTAGTTTGTCTTTGGATAGGTGGAACATTATCTCTAGCAGTAGAGGCTTGTTGATCTCATGAATATGAGGGATCCACTTGAGTCGAGCATAGTTCTTCTTGATCCGCCACAAGGGGTTTCTCAACAGGGCGGAAAAATCCCACACCCATTCTTCTTATGGCATCTTGAGGTATTTCAATATCGACATCACAAACATCAACATGCCCCAATTGGGATCCATCATTTTCCTCGAACACCACACTACTAGATTCCACAACAGTTTCGGAGGGCTTGTTTTAGATTTATAAGTGTGGGATTCAGCACCATAACCAACAAAGATACCCTCTAAATCTTTAGATTCAAATTTATACAAACAAACTCCTTTAATGAGAAAGAAACACTTACAACCGAACACCCTAGAAGTATGAGATATTGGGCTTGTTGCCGGTAAGAATTTCATATGGATTTTTGTCCAAGTTCTTGCGGAGGTATAGCCGGTTTGATGAATGACATGTGGTGGAGATAGTATTGGCCCAAAATTTGTAAGGAGACTTAAACTCCGACATCATGGACCTTTCCATATCCATTAATGCTCGGTTCTTCCTCTTGGCTACACCATTTTGTTGAGGGGTGTACACATCAGGATATCAATGTCTTATCCCCTCTCCTCTAAGAAATTCATTTAAGGTGTAGTTCTTGAACTCGGAGTCGTTGTTACTCCTTATGGCCAATATAGGAACAATGTGTTGACACTAAACTTCATTGGCCAAGTTGATGAAGGTATTTTGAGTCTCACTCTTCAAATTGAAGAAATAAACCCAAGTGTATCTTGAATAGTCATCAACAATCACCAAACAATATTTCTTCGCACCAAGACTTGCATGAGATGGAGTACCAAAGAGATCCACATTAAGGAGCTCCAATATCCTCTTAGAATATATGGTCTTCCTTCGATGGGGAGAGTCATGCATCTTTCCTTTAACACAAGCCCTGCAAAGACGATATTTGGCATAGATTTTTTTTGAGCATTTTGATATATCATATGTATTTTTAGGATTTTTTATGAATTTTAGATGAATATTTTAAGTTGAAAATATTTTCTAGAATTTATTAAATGTGAAAAAGATTTTGTATTGGACAATTAATTGTGATGTGGCCATGCTGGTCCAACTGCATGGACTCGGTCGAGTCGCCCCAAGAGGCCGGTCTGGCCTGGCTAGGTTTAGCTTGGGTCCAACCCAACCCGATTCGAGACCCTCTATCTAATTCTTCCTCTCATTCACACATAGGCACACACCCACAGGCATCTTCTTGTTCCACTCATATCCACACACGTGAGGTCTCCGCATCTAGCACTGCTCTGGCTAGCCGGCGTCCGTCTCCAGCATTGTCCCTCTCGAAAAAAACTCTTCCACCTTCTACCTCTATCTCTGCCTCCTCGATGCTTGGCCACACTCCTTGCACAACCCCCGAGGACCCTAATTATAACTCTGATCGATTCTCACGGCCGCCGCTGATGGATCCTATCCCCATGGCTCACTGACTTCATGCTCAAACAAAATCTCCTTCATTGGTCATTCACCGCCACCATGTCCGCATGCCTCTATTGCGTGGCCCCGCTACAAACCCTAGAAGCTTCAGCACGGATCGCCAACGCTGCTCCCCAGCTCCCATGTCTATGCCTTCTACTACTTCTCATGGATGACCATGAGCTCCGCCTGTCTCCTACGCCTCCTTAACATCACCATGGTCACCCCCACTCCTGCCGCGCCACCTGATGATCTCATCCTCGACGCCAGCGAGACGGCATCAGTATCTGCAACCCGGGCGCCCCTGATTCACTATCTCTTGACTTTGCTATGGTGGCAGTATAGAGAATATCATTTTGCGGCCCGAAAGTTGAGGCGCCCAGGCAACATGGTACCCAAGTTGCCTGTAATCAGCCACGATGACCACAGTTGGCGTACCAAATACTTAGAGGGTCTTTTTCGGCACGAATTCAACTTTACATTCCAATACAAAATATCAGGCTAACGCCTGTCAAGTTGGCCCCCCTGTCAGTTTTCACCGTTATGTCGCTCCCGTCATGACTTCCATGTAGGCTTGCAGCAGTTACACCTGCATCCTTTACGCGTATTCTTCTTCCCGGGGGCGGCAATCTATGGTCGTGGCCATGGCGCAGAGCTGGGATGTGGACGAACCTACATGGCCCCGCTCTCCTCCCCATCCCGAAGCGGAGCTCGCCCTCACCATGGCCGCACCCATGGCACGGCCCGGGGACGAGAATTCATTCCCAGGTGAGATCTGTCACCATGCCCACCATGATCGGTCATGTTGTCCTCCTCCAGAATTCGAGCTCACCATCACTGTCACCGCACGCGCACCAGCCATGACGCCTTCCTCTCCGAACCACAAAGCCACATCCATCCAGAAACGGCACAACGCCAACAAGGTGAAATGCATCAAGTTTTCTTCTTGTGATTGTAGAAAAACATTTATGTACCGTGTCTGTATCATACTCTAACAATGTACACATATGTTGTTTACTAGATTTTCATTTGAAATTAGTAGCTCCGTGATGACGAAACATAGAGAACCTAAATGGAATGACGATGAAGACCATGTTCTGTACTTCGCATTGCATCAACAAGTGCTCGCTGATGAAGCATGTTACAAAGAGAGTGGATTTCATCAGCCATTGCCAATATGGGAACAAATCAATGAGTGATTCAATGCAAATACGCGCATAAAAGCTAGATCCATGTCATCAATAGGTGGCACATTCTAGTGATGCGTTCAATGCGTACACCATGTATCTTTTACTTGAAGTGGTTGTTATCCTGAGCAAAATGCCTAGTATGCACATTACCTTTGTTTGTTCTATGCTGCAATTCTGTTGTTATGGGCGTGGAAAGAAAAGCTGGGCTTCAGTGAATATTACGCAGTTAGGCCTAACTTAGTCATACACAAATAAGCACAGCTTAGTCTTTACACAAATAAGCGTAACTGAGTCTTGACCAAAGAATCATTTACTTCATAGAACTGGGGGGAATCTAAAGATAAAGATAAAGACAAATGGTTCATCAGATCTTCCAGTATGAGCACTAGGTCCTTGGAGCTGGTGGTATCGTCGGAACAAACTAGAATGCTGCGTTTGGCTGTCTCTCATTCTCCATCAAATCGTACGACCCCACTGATGAGCCAATTATAGGCCCCCTCCCCTCGATGTGGATTCGGCTCCAGGTTGGATTTGGAGTGTCAACATGATAGGTGCGTGAGTGTGCAGCAAAAACACGGTCTGCTATCAACACTGTAAGTGCTGGCACCTCAGCAACAACACCAGCATGTTCTTCCTGGACTCCGGTAGCAGCCTCAGCAAGTATTTCGTCAGCTTCACTAGTAGCAGCCTCAGCAGGTATTTCGTCAGTTTCACCAGCAGCAGCATTAGCAAGTATTTCGTCAGCTTCACTAGCAGTAGCATCACCAAGTATTTCGTCAGCTTCACGAGGAGCAGCAGCAGCTAGTTCTTTGTCAGCTCCACCACTAGCAGCAGCACCATCAGGAGCCGGGGCTGCCTGAGCAATTGTATCACAATTGTACCATCATGGGCTCTGACAAAGAAAGGGTAGTTGATACCAAGAAACACAAATTGTCCCTTCAGATTGTCGACTCTGCTCCTGACTTGATCCACTGGGTCTTTGGATGGGCATGCGGACCTCGAGAAAATGTGACACCGCAGCGATGGGTATGAAGAAAGTTGTGTCCCCATATGTTCTATTGTATCACAAATGTTGTTTAGTGCTCCCCTGATATGAATCCACATGAGTTCAACATCCTGTTTCGTGTCGCCTCCGAGAGGTGCCAGGAACCAGCGCGTGATCCAAGTTTAGCATCTGTTACTGCATCTTCGATCACCGGAGCTGGAATGACGCGCGGGGTTGCATGGGTACCTGCGTGTTACTTACAGTCAGTAAGCATAATTTTGAATGGGATTTTACATGCTATATGACACCATGACTCACCCTAGATGAACGGCTCCCAAACACGCACGTCACCGCTACGTTCAGTTACCGCATAAATGCGTGGCGGTTTGTTGGAATGGTAGCTAGAGGTGAAGATAGTGTTGACATACTTCTCTGGCCACAGGAAGTCATCACGCAAGACTGCCATTCCTTGTCTTCTGGGCATCTAATGAATGTGATTGCCTTGTGGAACACTGCTAATAGGTCGTACTCCCAGGTCTTCCACACCTCCCGCAGTCTATGTGGGAGCTGTACCTTCAGGAGCTCAAGTTCTTCCATGTTGAACCTGTAAGCAAATTCGGAAATGGGCGGCGGCCACCCGTTGTTGAATGAAGTAATGCCAACACCCTCCAAAGATGGCAATGTAAATCTCGACGATCTGTAGCCATTTTTGATAGTCCAAGTACTCCCATCATGGGATAAAAGGACCAGCCACTCGCCGTTGCCACCCACCCAGTTCTGGTCATCTCCCATTTCCATCTCTTCTTCTTCCTTGATATTCACCACTGATGATTCCGACCACTTATCCAGCAGCATCATTTTTGCATGAATATTCTGCAGAGTTTGTTGTCAGTTGGTAGAATCACGTAGCATGGATTCCATTGCAAATACAATTTGACAACTAGACCTTCAGATTAAAGTACCCAAAATATCGCCTAAATTCAAGTGTCTCCTCAGATATCACCTAAATTGTGCCTGTGTCACTACGAAAATACCCAAAATATGGAGTAGGAGCAGAGCTCCCCTGAACAAACTCCTAACGATGATCATAAACAGCTAGGGGCATAATAGCCTTAAATCGTCTAATCTGTTTATTGTTTTAGGAAATAGAATATCACCTAGCAGGCATTCCATTGCAAATCGAAATTGACAAATCGTCTATCACCTAAATTAAGACTGTGTCACTACAAAAATACCAGAATGTCAGGTACGAGCAGAGCTTCCGCTGTACAGAATAGTCTTAAATGGTTCAATTTGTTCAAACCGCGCGTGCACACAACACGTTCGACGAAAGAAACATATGATTCCGACAAGAGTTCAACACATATGAATCAATGATATGACTGAACCAATAAGAAAGATACTGGAACTTACGTGGCCATCGCGGTCATTTGGCCATTTGCTGCTATCAGGGTAAAGAAGGCCTGGCGTGCCAAACGGTTGTTTGTCCATATCCCGCATCGTGAAGCGGTAGTCAGGGATGTAGTGAGAGAGGCGACCGGTAGAGATGATGTCCAACTCCGTGGAAATCCTATGCATGTTCACGGCGCTGAGGTTCGGCCATCCCCAATCCTCATGATGGCGGTCGCCATGGCCATCCGTGTCATCGTTGCCTGCCTTTCGCTTCAGCCTGCTGCTACCCCAAGATCTACCCATAGCGGCAAATGGAGTCTGGAATCTGGTAGATTAATGGAGGCGTTGTGATAAGGAGGCAGATGGATTCGAGAGGGGATGGAATCAGGAAGGGGGGAGTTGTTCAAGTAGGGAGTGACCCGGTGAGGAACTGCCTCCGCCGCTGGTTCTCGTCCGCGTGGAAGATAAGGAAGGGGGTGTAATTATTGAGGGCATGCACCAGAACCTTCTAGAGGAAGTGAAAAAATAAATCGTAATAGAGAAAAATGTGGGGCCCACCTGTCAGTGAGGGAAGGTCGGCACGCGCAAACGCGACTACGTTTGACTTGGATAACGCATGGCAGACCTCGATTCCACTGCATGCAAGTGGCACAGAACTAATTTTAGGCAGCGCTAGCATCGATGTGTAAAACCGCCATTTTTCTCCACCTACACCCTACTACAAACGGTCATGCACCATTCTAGATATTAGTAAGGGCAGTTCCAATCTTGCAGTAAGCGGTTTCACTTCTCTGTCTCATTTCCTCCTCCACTGCCTCATCATCTTTCTCCTCCACGACCTCATCCATTTCCCCTACCACGGCATCACCCTCTTCCTCCATATCCTTTCCCTCTTGCCTATAGTCATGGACTTGTTGGATGTCCGAAACGACGGCAGGAAAGCGTCTGTGTACTTGACATAGAAGTACATGGATGGAAGAAGATCAATGTCGTCTACACTGCCGACCCTCGGACGGTGAATAGCACTCTGAATAATTACATGAGTTGGCTGTGGTTCGAAGAAAGCAGGTTCGTAGGTCTCGACCACGAGTACAGCCGAGATCACCGTAGGATCACCGTGGTGCAACTCTCCATGAAGGGGCACATCCTCGTACACTAGCCTTTTTTGCGAGATGGGGCTGATGGGAACATGTAGACTTTGCTATATTTTTTGTTACTGAACCGTCTGTTTGCAAAAGTTATTGCTATATTATTTGTCTGAATCCATTTTCATGCAGGTGGGGTGAAAGGATTAGGTCGCTGTTTCATGACTTTCTCATGAACCAGCAGATAACATTTACTAGTGTTGACATCACGAATGACACTAGACTGCGTGAAAGCCTGACTGTCAACATTAAAATCCCAAAGGAGTGCAGAGTGGACATCCAGAAAATTTACTGGATCATAGGGACAAAGGGGCAGTAGGACCGGGATGGCCGATCTTGCTGCCGAACTCATTGTCCCGTGGTACGCTGACATGAAGGGAAAATTGCCGAGATGTTGGTGGAGGCGTTTAGGGCATGATTGCTGGGAGGATAAGCCACTTTCTGAGCCTAATCTGAAGTACGCTACAATTGAAGGGTATGTTAGCCATGAGCTATACCGCCAGATCGTAAATTTTCATTCCAGGCATCGCACCATTGAACCACCACCAAGGCAAGTTGTTTGCCGCAGATGCCGGAGTGTAGAGGAATCTACAAGCCGGGGCAAGCGACCAAAGACATCCTGGGATCGGTTGCCTTCTCCAACAGGCTGGGATGTAGACTTTTAGTGCATGATTGTTGTGTTTGTATGGGGCTTGTTATGTTTATGAAAACATGTTATTTCAGAAGTACTATGTGTGTTAGCTATGTGTGAGAAATTACGAACTACTGTGTATTACCTTTGTCGAACTATAATATGGGTTTGGTTATGACTTATGACTGTATCCTTCGTTATAATCTGGGTTTGGTTATGGCTGTATCCCACCTTATGCATGGCAGTTCTGGATTCTACCGCATGCAAAGGGCACAGGCAGAATTTGTAAGTATGAATGTTGAGCATACAAAAGGGGGAAATGTAATTCATACATGTTAACTACCTAATAGCACAGGAATCATACGAGCTTAGTTCTTACATAGAGAATGCTTAGAAAATACATGCGAGATAAAATACAGGCGAGATAAAACTAGGAACGGAATGCGAAACTAGTAGTAGTAAACAACACACTCACCCACCCGCTAGATCCTGTTGAGAATCTCGTAGCAGACATACGTGTCCCTGGCTGCGTAGTTGATCACATCGTAATTCAGGTGCCTCCACTCACATCGCTCGTGCAGGTGCTTCAGGAACTCGACCTTCATGCCGGTGTACTCGTGATCGATGATGTCGGCAGCGAGTCTAACCATGCCAACTTTCCCCGTATCATCATTCGGGTACCTCCACAAACATTGGAGATTGACGTGATTGACGACATGAACGAGGAGATCCTGCTCTAGCTTTCATGTGTCGTTCTTGATGTCGATGCTGGCAAAGTAGATCTCCCTACTGCGCAGGAACTCACGAAGCTCCGGGTATACACATTTGGCCCTGCAAACGTGGTATAGGAGGCAGTGGTTGCGCATGGACAACTGCAAAAGCGCTGCCCTCTTCCTATATCTGGTATACTCGAGGTCAAGGCCAATGATCTTATACCTGTCCATCGTCTTATGTAGCCACCGCTCGTACATTGCGATGACCTTGGCGACCTCTACTGATGCATTTGTGTGGACGACCGTCAGCTCGGTGGTACCATGGGCGGTGACTGTGTACTCATCGGTGAAGTCGCTCCCATCGCTGAACACGCCGTACCCTACGTCCATGGCAGCAGCTAATGCGGCAGCGGTGGCCTAGGGTCGGTAGCATGGCTAGGAATGGGCGTGGCGGTGGAGTGATCTATTGCGGTGGTATGGCGCAACGGAGGTGGTGCCTGCGGTAGCATCGATGGTTCTTGTGTTGGCGGAAGGAGTTGGGGATTTTTGCACAGTGTTGTGTTGTGGAGACGGAAGGCGATGCGTATAAGGGGGTGCGCACGTCGTAAATTGCATTTACCAATATTCCGGTCATACCCAAGCGGAGGCAAGTTCGACCGGGCCAACACCGTTGGTTTCCAATCCTAGCGATTAAATTCAGTATGCGGGGCCCGGTAGGCGATGGGACGAGTGTGCGACATGGCTTTGGCATGGCAGAGACTCGTCATGGAGACCACCGTCCCATTGCTGATCCGCAGCGGGTGCACGGTGCTGACACGACGTAACAAGACAGGACAGAAGGGAGTGTACCACTATTTGTGATTATTATTCCCAGAAAGTTTAAGAAGTGTAAGCATAGACAGGGACCTAGCATCCCTGCACCCCGGGAAGCCGCCCAGCCGCTCAGGCCTGCCGATTGCGCAAAGCTTGTAATTTCCTTTCTTTAATTTGGTATTTTTGTCCAGAATTTGCCAAATTGAAGCTCGTTTGCCCATGCTTCTATAAGTTTCTGGGTAGTCCACTGGTGTAAGCATGCACGATCAAGCAACTTTGCAACACATGTGTTGGTGGAAAATCATGAGGTTTCAATGCACCACATAGTTTAAGGGTCTAGAAACGGTAAGAGAATTAAACATTATTACTAGTCGGGCCAGCATAGTGACGGGTTGGTCGGCTAGAATTTGTTGATTCCTAAGTAAGGGGACACCAGGCCGGTCTTGACATACTCCCTCAGGAATTTGCCATAAGCAGCGTGCTTAGCCTTGGTCGCCGACTTGTGTTTACTAGATGGGCTTTTACCGATGCCAACCGCAGGCAGAATCAAGCTAGCAATCCTCGGGTTGACTCCTTTCTTACAGAAAGGGAACCTAAGCTCCCTATGTCGAGTGCGGAAAGGGATTCTCCTGCTCTTGAGATTCTTCATGACATGGCAGCTCTTATTGTCCATGTTCTCCTTGTCAGAGTCCATCTCACTTGAATCTACCTGTAATGTATGAAATGTAGGGGTTCCGCATATGAAAACAATAATTTTTGCCCTACGCCCCTGAACCCCTGATGCTGCCAGGACCTATCTATTAGTAATATAGTAACGATAGGGGCTTTTCGCGAACTTACCCTTTAAGACCGAAAAGCGTTGTCAATGCTCAGGGGAGCGTGGTTGATGTAGTCGAGCCGAAGCCGACCTCAAGGTCGTGATGAAGTCCTTGTGCTCCTATGGATCCAACGACTTGAGTGCCTCAAGTCTGACACCTCGTGGGGAGTTACACACGTCTGGTGCCTGATGATGACTCCCGCTTCCTCTATCCAGCAGCAGTTGCGAAAGTAGAGCTCCTGGATCCGAATCCCGCAGCGCGACGGCGCTCCGTGGTGAAGATGTCACTCATTCGTGCAGTCCGAACTTGGGACCACGGTCACGAGAGAGAGAGAGAGAGAGAGAGAGAGAGAGAGAGAGAGAATATCAATTGGAGGTCTTCCCAAAAGTGAGAAGACCTTTATTGAATATTGTGTGTATTTATCTGGCCAAATACCCCCACTATATATAGGGGGAGGGGAGGTACTACCTCCCTCAAAGTCCCGGGGTGGGACTAAAGGAGAGGGAGAGGGGGAGGGGTGGCACCACCAGCCACCCCCATGGGCCCCGCGCGAGGGGGGGGGCTCTTCCCTCCGGAATTGGCCCATTAAGCCTTTTGACCTTTTAAATTGATTTTCTCTTTATTAAATAATTATGAATAAATGATTAAATCAATATTTAACATTCATTCACATATTATTCAATCTCTATGGCTATGTAACACCTTCCACGTCCACTCCGGACATCCTCTAGACTTACCGAAACCCTTCCGGTTTTCTCTCTACTATTCTTCGGCGATTCTTCCGATCCTATAACACTCTCTAAGCATCATCAAACCCTTAAGCGTGATACCCTATGGTTCGGGAACACTCCAGACATGGTCGGGACACTCCTAGACCAATGATCGACAGAGGGACCTGGATGGCCATGTGACCCATGTGTGTTCCACGAAGATCTTTTGTCGTTTGAACCGGGACGGTCGTGTCTTATTCCCTTTGTCTCTTGATACTTGCATTGCCCGAGATCTGATCAATGACATCACCATGTCATGTTCAATCTCGTTACCAAACAATGCTACTTGACTCATTCTGACAAGTGATATCCCTGTGATCAAATCACACGCTACACAGCTAATGGATATAACTTCTCTGAGTGGGCCCTTGAGTATCTTTCCGTCACGTGAACGGACAAATCCTGCTATTGACATATATTGCCTCTACGGTTTCCTCCGAGTACCTGAACACACCATTATAACCACTGTATTACCAAGTGGCGCTTGATGCTATCTAATCACTCTCGGGAGACACTGATTGATATAGCCTCACGATATAAGGAATAGTCTACGAGGATCCATTTCTAATCATCGTAACTTGAACTTGTGACATGATCGGCTCATGATGTTTAGGTTGGGTATTGGTTCATCATCTCATTCTCAGAATGAGTTGTCTCCATTTCCAACAGGCATAAATGCCACATGATAAGGAAACTTGATCATCTGTTGACCAATGAACCAGTGACTAGAGTTTCACTGGAACCCCTGGTTGTTTATATATCACACGTGTATTGATGTTTCCACTCAATACAGTTATAGCATGATATAAAACTTAATCATAAACTTTATGAAATATGATAATAGTCCTTATTACTATTTGTCTCTAGGGCATATTTCCAACAATCTCCCACTTGCACTAGAGTACAAATACACTAGCTGCATTTGTTCTTAATAATTGGCACCATATATCCGGTACCCTGAACATGCTTGCTCATGGAAGAGGTCGAGTCTTGGGTCTGTACTTTACAGTCCCAAATCCTTTGCAACTTACTAATGTCACCTTGATTGACATTAATACTTTATCATCACATGATAACATCTATGTGTATGCATCATCGCTATGGCAGCAGAATGAGGCCTGATTCCAGGAGCCTACAGTGACTTTAGATCAACCTCGAGGGCTTTCTCATGGGCACTATGCCCTGGGACACATCATTCTATGTTAAAAGCAAACTAGCCCCACCATAACATTATACAACACTTTAGATGGTACCCTTATCTATTATTATAAATGTATTCATCGAAACACTAGTACACTCTGTGCAACTTTCGATGTTTTTGTTCACCTCGCTTCCTACTTGACTTTAATTGGTATTACGGGAGTTTCCAACATATTCCCTTATAACATAACCCTTTATGTTTTAAGATATGTCATCCTTTATGGATTTGGAAAATATGTCTATAGTTCTCTATTAGACACTGTGGAAAAACTTATCTCAACATTCCGTGATTCAAACTTAATCACTTTTAAACGTTCCTTATTGGATCATATATTATGTTAAGTTATCATCATGGTTTTCTAAGATAGAACCTATGTCTCAACATAGTGGATGATGATCATCCTTTTCTTTCTTTCAACCATTGATGTTAAACTTAATACTATTCCTAACTTGACTTATTAAGGACCATTTCCTTAATTAACTTCTATTCTGAAACCCTTTTCAGAATCCCTTAGGGAATACTACATAATATCATAATACACTTATTATCAACTTCTACACCTTATAAATCATTATTTATCGGTACTTGCACTTTTATTTTTAACACACTTAAGAATCACTCCTATAAGCTCCCACTCAAAATATGTTCCTAAGATATTTGGGTATGAGTCACTACTCTTACTCAAACTATGTTCCTACATATTTGAATTTGAGACTTATATTGCTCCCACTCAAAAATATGTCAACCACATATTGTTTTAGGAAGAATTTTATAGCTCCCACTTAATTTCATGCAAATTTCATATCCACTCACTATTTTGAACAACTTAAAAATCCTTTGATCAAATATCAAACTTGGAGATTTACTATGAGATACTAGTACTTTTACTAGTTTTAAATCCACTAGACATTTAGCACACTTGAATCAAATTCATTTGAATTCATCCAATACTTGACAAATTGTGCTTTTGTCATTCATCCCCTTTTCCACTATGGCTTTGTAGTCATTTGGGAAAATTCCAAGTAACCCCTTTTACTTGTGAGATTCAGCAACGAATTGCTTTCTAATCTCAAGGGAATTTTTCTTCTAGGATTTCTCATAATTCTAGTTTACCATTATTTCCTTAGTAGTTCATAGGTATGTCATATTCTGGTAATCATGACAAATGATTCACAAATGTCTCCATACAAGATACGGGATACATTTTGAATCCTACTTCATGTAGTGAAAACAACAGTGGGGAAAATACAATGATCATTATCATTGATTCTTTCCTTCTGTGAAGAGAATCATTCAGGAACGTTGTCCGTTGCGCTTCTCAACACTCTGATGCAGGGATTTGAATCCTCATCATGTTTCTCACTATCTTCCATTTGCTCCATAATCGAGAAATATCACTGAATGAGAACTTTCTTGAAAATGTACCAAAATCCAAGCAATATGAATTTTGCTTTCCTTTTGGTTTCAACTATGGATTTCGTATTCAAAGTTTCCAAATGAATACTCTACAAGGACTTATTCATTATTGTTTTGGTTATATCGAATAACCCCAAAACTTTTATGACGATCCATACTAGATATGGAGCCGCTTTCACGAATTCAAATGGTTCACTGTATATATTCTAATTGAGTGATAACTATTTCTAACTAATGGTCTCTACATCTACACTAGAATGATTTATTTAGCTCCATCTATTCACCCATTTTGATATCTAATATCACATTGTGATGCTTTGCATTTTGACATTTCAAAACGCTTTGCATTTCACAATTTCTTTTATGCCATTCTTATAAACTCGAATTTCATTACTATTGATCAAATCATAGTAATTAGATTCTATTTTATATTTATACCCTTTGTTGATGAAACACTTTGATCATATCAAATAGTTTCATCCTCATGTTTCCTTTGGTAAACTTCTTTACACATTTAAACAATCATATAATGATAATTACCATTTTCGTTAAAACACAATACATCGAATATGTATTTACCTTTAACAATTCATTAAACACTTTGTATTCAAGTAATACACGGTGTTCAAGTTATTTTGCCGAATTTGGGCATGATTTATATGTGACAAGAAATCGATTGACTTTCACATATTATCACATAACTTTGAATTTAAACAATGATTCATTCATTAATGAACTTATCATTAAGTTGGGTATTTGCACAAGGCATTTCAATATTTTACAAATGTTCATGCATTATCAATTAGTTTCAAAACAACCAGGATAATTCACATATAATCAAACAAGATATGAACACGAATAGAAATCATTCATAAAAGTGGAACAACTGTTTGTTACAAACTGATATGAATAACCGTCTCACAAAGTGTGAGACACACTAAAGAAGTTCACAATATTTTGATTACAATAATCATCCTAAAACATAAACTAAGTGATAAATGTTGAGGGAGAGTGTCGTTGGCCATCATCATCATGCTCGCCATCAACACACAACGTCACCTCCCCTCCAGGAAGCACCTCTCATGCAGAAGGACCTGTTTTCAATAAAACAGAACAAGTATCAAATATACTTAACACTACAAATGTGTTTGCAAGATTATAACATTTATAAAATTGTATATCAAATATATACCTTTGTCATTGATGACCTCAGCGACAACGGGTTCAACCACCACATCTCTGAAATGTGATATGGACTCGTGGAAATCTTGTGTTTCCGCGTCACCTCTCATAATGCAAATCCTAACTTGTGCTTGGTAGCTTGGTGGCAGCAACCGCAACACAACACCTATTGCAAAAGAGCTTGCGAACCAGTTATCCAGGAAGTATGTCAGACTCATGTATGCATCATATATGCTCAATAAGTGATCGTCTAGTGAGGAGCCCTCTTCGATCTTTATGGAGAGGAAATCCCCCATTAGCTCATACTCCCATATGCGCACTTGTTCCACGAAATGTGATCACGGATGTGCCATAACCGTTCGGGGATTAAGACTTTCGACAATCGGTCATAGCCCATCTTCCATCCCGGGGCACATCGTTACTGATATGAATGTGGCCATCACACGACGACGGCAGCGGAGATCCCGCTGCTCCTGGGTCTCATGTAAATAGGGTGGCTCCAAGTACATCTTGTAGATCATGTAGTCAGCCACTTTGTTCTTGCTAAGGATATCATGAAGGCGCATGACCCATGCAGAAAAGTTGGATCCATCTAACTTGAGTTTTTCTCCTTTTAACCAATTGTCAATAGGGAAGGTAATCTCGGGGAGAACCATTTTCTACATTTATAATTGCAAAGAGGAATTTAGACTAAGTTTATAATTAAATGAGTTAATAATAACTCCACCCATAAACACCTATCCCCAGAAGAGTTCCTAGTGATAACACGACCCCTTTCAGCCACATCTCCCCCGATCATCACGGACATCAATGTGGGTTCAAGGGTGGACGCTAAACGTCGGTCACATCATTCATGCGACTCGTGCTCGATCTTTCGACCATCCGTGTTCCGAGGTCATGTCTCTGTAACGTTCTAGGCTCGCCAACTCAACCTTAGTGTATTCACTGTGCAATATGGCTTACACCCACTGTATGCGAACGTAGATATGTCTGACACCTAGTCACCCTGGGTCGCCTCATATCGAAGAACTTTCTTGGTGGTGCACACTAAGGGGGAACACAATCATTGGTAATTTTAACAGGGATCATCTTATTAGGCTACCATCGAGTATCTAATACTAGCACACAATAAGATATACAAGCAATGACATTGAATGTAAATGCGATGTGATATGGTCCTTCACATCGTGATCTCCATCCGTCGTCACCGGATTCCGGCACCAGAGTTCTGGCACCGTAGACACCAGGGTACCGGTGTCATTCCGGTGTGGTAGTCTGTCACCTCCGTGACTATCTACTACTACGTAACATAAGTTAATCACTTTACCTTTGCCATAACCATATCACAAAGCAACGCCCCCCTGCAAAACAAAGTTAGACGCATCTACTTTATCTTTGCATGTTTTACGTGGCTGAATGGGCTTTCGCACAAGAACCGTTCTTACCTACGAACTTTCAGCACAACGCTGATCAAGTAGTTGTCTCTACTACACCCCTTTCAGGGCCATCTGTTGCAAATGGCATACCAACTAATGCGAGAGAGACAGACACCCCCCTAAGCCACTTTATACGGTACAAGCTGTATGTCAAGTGTGGACCAGTCTCGCGAATGAACGCGTAAAGTTGGTTGGGGGCCACTTCATCAAGCATTACTGCGGTGTACACAAGTACACGTGGGAGGGTAACAACTAAAAGATCAACGCCCACATGCTACATCTCGTGTGTTCTACCCGTACTAGCATTACTACGCATAGATCTAGCTCTGATACCACTGTAGGGGTTCCGCGTATGAAAACCATAATTTTTACCCTACGCCCCTAAACCCCTGATGCTGCCAGGACCTATCTATTAGTAATACAATAATGGGAGGGGCTTTTCGCGTACTTACCCTTGAAGACCAAAAAGCGTTGTCAACGCTCAGGAGAGCGTGGTTGATGTAGTCCAGCCGAAGCCGACCTCAAGGTCGTGATGAAGTCCTTGCGCTCTGATGGCTCCAACAACTTGACTGCCTCAAGTGTGACACCTCGCAGGGAGTTACACATGTACAGTGCCTGACGATGACTCCCGCTTCCCCGATCCAGCAGCAGTTGTGGAAGTAGAGCTCCTGGATCCGAATCCCGCAGCGCGACGGTGCTCAGCGGTGAAGATGTCTCTCGTTTACACAGTCTAAACTTGGGACCACGGTCATGAGAGAGAGAGATAATATCAATTGGAGGTCTTCCCAAAAGTGAGAATACCTTTATTGAATATTGTGTGTATTTATCTGGCCAAATACCCCCACTGTATATAGGGGGAGGTACTACCTCCCTCAAAGTCCCAGGGTGGGACTAAAGGAGAGGGAGAGGGGGAGGGGTGGCGCCGCTAGCCACCCCCATGGGCCCCACGTGTGGGGGGGGGGGGGGCTGGCCACCCCCTCTGGCCCTTTTCCCTCTCACATTTCCCTAATGTGCCCTCTTCCCTCCGGAATTGGCCCATTAAGCCTTTTAACCTTTTAAATTGATTTTCTCTTGATCAAATAATTATGAATAAATGATTAAATCAATATTTAACATTCATTCACATATTATTCAATCTCCGTGGCTATGTAACACCTTCGACGTCCACTCTGTACATCCTCCGGACTTACCGAAACCCTTCCGGTTTTCTCTCTACTATTCTTTAGCGATTCTTTTGATCCTATAAACACTCTCTAAGCATCATCAAACCCTTAAGTGTGATACCCTATGGTTCGGGAACACTCCAAACATGGTAGGGACACTCCCGGACCAATGATCGATAGAGGGACCTGGATGGCCATGTGACCCCTGTGCGTTCCACAAAGATCTTTCGTTGTTTGAACCGGGACGGTCGTGTATTATTCCCTTTGTCTCTTGATACTTGCATTGCCCGAGATCTGATCAATGACATCACCATGTCGTTTTCAATCTCGTTACCGAAAAATGCTACTTGACTCGTTCCGACAAGTGATATCTCTGTGATCAAATCACACGCTATGCAGCTATTGGATATAACTTCTCCAAGTGGCCCCTTCAGTATCTTTCTGTCACGTGGACAGACAAATCCCGCTCTTGACATATATTGCCTCTACGGTTCCTCCGAGTACCTGAACACACCTTTATAACCACTGTATTACCAAGTGGCGCTTGATGCTATCTAAGCACTCTCGGGAGATAGTGATTGATATAGCCTCACGGTCTAAGGAATAGTCTACGAGGATCCATTTCTAATCATCGTAACTTGAACTTCGTGACATGATTGGGTCACGATGTTTGGGTTGGGAATTGGTTCATCATCTCATTCTCAGAATGAGTTGACTCCATTTCCAACAGGCATAAATGCCACAGGATCAGGAAACTTGATCATCTGTTGACCAATGAACCAGTGACTAGAGTTTCACTGGGAACCCCTGCTTGTTTATATATCACACGTGTATTGATGTTTTCACTCAATACAGTTATAACATGATATAAAACTTAATCATAAACTTTATGAAATATGATAATAGTCCTTATTACTATTTGTCTCTAGGGCATATTTCCAACATGAAATGCAAACCGGAATGAGCAAAATAATAAATATATATTCCTCCCACCATTCCAAGCTACTTTCAATACAATAACATATTTATACAGGTTCAGCAGTTCATTACGGCTATCTCCCCAGCTCGCTCCTAAATTAATGTGGTTTGTGTTCTTGATAACTTATTAATAAATAAATAATGTGGATTCATTCAGAACAGACTAGATCTCTCCATGTACCGGTTCGTACGGTGCATCTAATCATTGGGACTATACTTTTTTATGAAACCAGGACTAGATTAAGCTCGAGCAGAAAATATGAAACATGTAGAAATAGATGTACCTCCGGTTACACGAGCGGAGCATGTTCATCGAACTCCATGCCCTCATTGGGGCCTCCGAAGTCATCAGCACCGGCGAGCACATAGTCCCCCAAGGGGTTGAACTGCACGTCCTCCTCGCGTTGTGCTGCATGATGCTCCTCCAGATCTGCCACAGGAAGCACCACCCCGGTGGCGATGCCCGCACACTCACCCCCACGTACTGGTTTCATGGAGAAGGTTCATGGTTGTATGTTGAGAATTGTGGGGTTTTGCTAGATAGCGAAGATAGAGGAGTGGGTGAGTGTGAATGGAGGAACCGACAGGCTGGGTTTTTCATGCGGGGACATTTAGGCCTCCTCGAGGGCCCCGGTAGGCAGCTCTTTTGGCTGCGGCTGCCACGTGGAAGGTCCGTGCGGTGGGGGCCTGTCGGAAGTGAGAGTGCATGCGCGCTGCATAGTAAAAATGGACTAGCCCGTGAGCCGTGGATGACCAGTTGTCGTGTAGTAGACTTGTGGCCTTTGCAGACTAGATTAAACGTGACATGACCACTCGATGACTTTTTCAATGGATGGCATCGTGTTCCTTCTTGTAGAAGTCTCGCTGAGGGAGACGTTCGTGATGTATCACGCTGTACTGTGAAGGGCACGACGTGTGCAACGATCCTCGTTGGATCACACAGGATCAACGGTTGGTGCATACGATCCGCGTGACAACTGTGACAACCAATCAGGGCGTAGCAGACAGAGTAAGCACAGGTTTGGGCTTCTACGAAAGAGAGAGAGGGCAAAACTAAGCAGTGTGAAAAAACCAAGGGCAAAACTGAGTAGTATAAAAATGGAAAGTGAGTGTCTTGTACAGTGAAATACATCGTGGCATATATCAAATTATGCCAAGATCGATCCACTAGAGTTCATTGGATGTGTGTTCTTCTCATAAACCACATGGATCCACTAGAGTTCATTGTATGTGTGTTATTCTCATAAACCACGTGGATCCACTAGAGTCATTGCATGTATGTTCTTATCCTAAACCAGCACTACAGTCATTACATGTGTGTTCTTTTCACAAACCACATATGGATCCATCAGAGTCATTGCATGTGTGTTATTTTCATGAACCACATGGATCCACCAGTGTCATTGCATGTGTGTTATTTTCATGAACCACAACTAGTGTCATTGTATGTGTGTTCTTTTCATGAACCACATATGGATCCACCAGAGTCATTGCATGTCTGTTCTTTTCATAAACCACATATAGATCCACCGGAGTCTTTGCATGTGTTCTTTTCATGAACCACATATGGATCAACCAGAGTCATTTGATGTGTGTTCTTTTCCTAAACCAGCACTAGAGTCATTGCATGTGCGTTTTTTCACAAACCACATATGGATCCACCAGAGTCATTTCATGTGTGTTATTTTCATGAACCACATGGATCCACCAGTGTCATTGCATGTGTGTTCTTTTCATGAACCACATATGCATCCACCAAAGTCATTGCATGTGTGTTATTTTCATGAACCACATATGGATCCACCAGAGTCATTGGATGTCTGTTCTAACCACATATGGATCCACCAGAGTCATTGCATGTCTATTCTTTTCACAAACCACATATGGACCACCAGAGTCATTGCATGTCTATTCTTTTCACAAACCACATATGGATCCACCAGAGTCATTGCATGTGTGTTATTTTCACAAACCACATATGTATCCACCAGAGTCATTGCATGTGTGTTATTTTCATGAACCACATGGATCCACCAGTGTCATTGCATGTGTGTTCTTTTCATGAACCACATATGGATCCACCAAAGTCATTGCATGTCTGTTCTTTTCACAAACCACATATGGATCCACCGGAGTCATTGCATGTCTCTTCTTTTCACAAACCACATATGGATCCACTATAGTCATTGCATGTCTGTTCTTTTCACAAACCACATATGGATCCACCAGAGTCATTGCATGTGTGTTCTTTTCATGAACCATATATGGATCCACTAGAGTCATTGCATGTCTGCTCTATCCACAAACCACATGGATCCACCACTGTCATTGCATGTGTGTTCTTTTCATAAACCACATATGGATCCACTAGAGTCATTGCATGTGTGTTCTTTTCACAAACCACATATGGATCCACTAGAGTCATTGCATGTGTGTTCTTATCCTAAACGAGCACTAGAGTCATGGCATGTGTGTTCTTTTCACAAACCACATGGATCCACTAGAGTAATTGCATGTGTGTTCTTTTCACAAACCACATATGGATCCACCAGAGTCATTGCATGTGTGTTCTTTTCATGAACCACAACTAGAGTCAGTGAATGTCTGTTCTTTTCATAAACCACATGAGCATGTGTGTTCTTTTCATAGACCACATATGGATCCACCAGTGTCATTGCATGTGTGTTCTTTTCACACACCACATATGGATCCACCAGTGTCATTGCATGTGTGTTCTTTTCATGAACCACAATTAGAGTCAGTGAATGTCTGTTCTTTCACAAACCACACATGGATCCACCAGAGTCATTGCATGTTTGTTCTTTTCACAAACCACTCATGGATCCACCAGAGTCATTGCATGTGTGTTCTTTTGATGAACCACATATGGATCCACCGGAGTCATTGCATGTGTGTTATTTTCCTAAACCATCACTAGAGTCATTGCATGTGTGTTCTTATCATAAAACACATGGATCCACCAGAGTCGTTGCATGTGTGTTCTTTGCATGAAAACACACATGGATCCACTAGAGTCATTGCATGTGTGTTCTTATCCTAAACAACATATGGATCCACTAGAGTCATTGTATGTGTGTTCTTGTCCTAAACCAGCACTGATGGCTCAGTGTTGATGTAGAGCTCGTATGGAACCCCAAGAGGAAGGTATGATGAGCACAGCAGCAAGTTTCCCTCAGTTATGAATCCAAGGTTCAATCGAACCAGTAGGAGAAAGGAAACACCCCAAAGGTGTTGCTAGTTGAGCCTTGGCAGGGCGCACTACCGGTGCTAGTAGCAACATTGAGACCTGCACAACACAACCACAGAACCTTGTCCCCAACTTGCGATGAGGTTGTCAATCTCACCGGTTTTGCTGAAAATAAAGGATTAAATGTATCGAATGGAAGGAAGTAATAGTTTGCAGAAAGTAAACACAAAGCAGTAAACAGTTTGTAGATTGTATGTAAAAGAAAGGACCGGAATCCATAGTTCACTAGAGGTGGCTCTCCTTAAGATAGATAACATGCTGGGTGAACAAATTACAGCGGGGCAATTGACAAACATCGAGAAAGCAATACATGCATATACTAATCATCTTGACTCGTTTGGAACTTGATTGGGCATTACAACATTATACATAGACCGCCATCCAACTGCATCTATGACTAATAATCCACCTTCAGGTTATCATCCGAACTCCCTCCAGTATTAAGTTGCAAGCAACAGATTATTGCTTTACGAATTGCGTGTAAAGTAAACAATACGATTGTTCTATGAACAAAGGATTGTTGTTTTCTCCCTAGTAGCAACAGCACATCTAGTACCTTAGAGATTTCTGTCACTTCCCCAGATTACCAGAGGCATGAACCCACTATCGAGCATAAATACTAACACTTGGAGTTGCTAGCATCTACTTGGCCAAGATAGCTACTAACAACGGAAAGCATGCAAGATCACAAATAACAAAGACATGATAGAATCAATAATCAATCTGAAATCGCATCTCAATATCCATCGGATCCTCGCAAACACAACATGCAGAATTACAAATAGATGACCTTGACCATGAAGGGAGCTCACAAGATCTAGACATGAAAGCACAAAGGAGGAGAACCAGACATCTAGCTACTACATGGATCCATAGTCCAAGGATGAACTACTCACGCATCACACCGGAGGCTTGCATGGTGATGAAGAAGTCCTCCAGGGTGAATTCCCCTCTCTGGCAGGGTGCCAGGAAGAGCTTCAGATCCCTCCCGATCTAGGGATGGAGATGACGGCGGCTACAGACTCTTTCGTGGATTTTTGATTGGACCCTTAGGGTTTTCGTCCTGAGGGCATCTTATAGTCGGAAGGGGAGGCCGAGGGGGTGCCTGGGCTGGCCACACCACCCCCTGGCGCGGGATAGGCCTAGCCGCGTGGCTAGGTGGTGTGGCCGACCCCCAGCCCTTCTCCGTCTCGTATTCTAGCATCTGATGACTTCCGGAAAAATAGGCACTTTGGCTTTTGTCCCATCCAATTCCAAGAATATTCATTTTCTGACTTTTCTGGAACCAAAAACATCAGAAAACAGGCAGCTGGCACTGTGGCTCTTGTTAATAGGTTAGTCCAAGAAATCATATGAAAATTACTCCAAAATGTGGACAAAACACAAGAAAGTGGATAAAACCAAGCATGGAACATCAAAAATTATAGATACATTTGCAATGT
Organism: Avena sativa; assembly: GCA_916181665.1. Lineage (NCBI taxonomy): Eukaryota > Viridiplantae > Streptophyta > Magnoliopsida > Poales > Poaceae > Avena > Avena sativa. The sequence goes on from OV702290.1 coordinate 372,491,669, forward strand.
ATCAAGCACTCGAGTCATTGCATGTGTGTTCTTATCCTAAACCAGCACTAGAGTCATTGCATTTGTCTTCTTTTCATAAAGCATATGGATCCAACTAGAGTCATTGCATGTATGTTCTTTTCACAAACCACATATGGATCCACCAGCGATAATGCATGTGTGTTCTTTTCATGAACCACAAATAGAGTCATTGCATGTGTGTTCTTTTCATGAACCACATGTGGATCCACTAGAGTCATTGCATGTCTATTCTTTTCATGAACCACACATGGATCCACCAGAGTCATTGCATGTCTGTTCTTTTCACATACCACATATGGATCCACCAGAGTCATTGCATGTCTGTTCTTTTCACAAACCACATATGGATCCACTATAGTCCTTGCATGTCTATTCTTTTCATGAACCACATATGGATCCACCAGAGTTATTGCATGTGTGTTCTTTTCATGAACCATATATGGATCCACCAGAGTCATTGCATGTCTATTCTTTTAATGAACCACATATGGATCCACCAGAGTCATTGCATGTGTGTTCTTTTCATGAACCACATACGGATCCACCAGTGTCATTGCATGTGTGTTCTTTTCATGAACCACATATGGATCCACCAGAGACATTGCATGCATGTTCATTTCACAAACCACATATGGATCCACCAGAGTCATTGCATGTCTGTTCTTTTCATGAACGACATATGGATCCACCAGAGTCATTGCATGTCTGTTCTTTTCACAAACCACATATGGATGCATCAGAGTCATTGCATGTGTGTTATTTTCATGAACCACATATGGATCCACCAGTGTCATTGCATGTGTGTACTTTTCATGAACCATAACTACTGTCATTGCATATGTGTTCTTTTCATGAACCACATATGGATCCACCAGAGTCATTGCATGTCTGTTCGTTTCATAAACCACATATGGATCTACCGGAGTCATTGTATGTGCGTTCTTTTTATGAACCACATATGGATCAACCAGAGTCATTTCATGTGTGTTCTTTTCCAAAACCAGCACTAGAGTCATTGCATGTGTGTTCTTTTCACAAACGACATATGGATCCACCAGGGTCATTACATGTGTTCTCTTTTCACATACCACATGGATCCACCAGTGTAATTGCATGTGTGTTCTTTACAGAAACCACAACTAGTATCATTGCATGTGTGTTCTCTCCATGAACCACAACTAGTGTCACTTCATGGGTGTTCTTTTCCTAAACCAGCACTAGAGTCATTGCATGTGTGTTCTTTTGACAAACCACATATGGATCCACCAGAGTCATTGCATGTGTGTTCTTTTCATGAACTACATGGATCCACCAGTGTCATTGCATGTGTGTTCTTTTCATGAACCACAAATAGAGTCATTGCATGTGTATTCTTTTCACAGACCACATATGGATCCACCACTGTCATTGCATGTCTGTTCTTTTCAGAAACCACATATGGATCCACTATAGTCATTGCATGTCTGTTCTTTTCACAAACCACATGTGGATCCACCAGCGTCATTGCATGCCTATTCCTTTCACAAACCACATGGATCCACCACTGTCATTGCATGTGTGTTCTTTTCACAAACCACATATGGATCCACTAGAGTCATTCCATGTGTGTTCTTATCCTAAACCAGCACTAGAGTCATTGCATGTGTGTTCTTATCCTAAACCAGCACTAGATTCATTGCATGTGTACTCATTTCACAAACAACATGGATCCACCAGTGTCATTGCATGTGTGTTCTTTTCACAAAGCATATATCGATCCACCAGATTCATTGCACGTGTGTTCTTTTCACAAACCACATATGGATCCACCAGAGTCATTGCATGTGTGTTATTTTCATGAACCACAACTAGAGTCAGTGAATGTCTGTTCTTTTCATAAACCACATGAGCACGTGTGTTCTTTTCATAGACCACATATGGATCAACCAGTGTCATTGCATGTGTATTCTTTTCACAAACCACATATGGATACACCAGTGTCATTGCATGTGTGTTCTTTTCATGAATCACAATTAGAGTCAGTGAAGATCTGTTCTTTCACAAACCACACATGCATCCACCAGAGTCATTGCATGTGTGTTCTTTTCACAAACCACTCATGGATCCACCAGAGTCATTGCATGTGTGTTCTTTTCATTAACCACATATGGATCCACCAGAGTCATTGCATGTGTGTTATTTTCATGAACCACATGAATCCACCAGTGTCATTGCATGTTTGTTCTTTTCATGAACCACAAATAAAGTCATTACATGTGTGTTCTTATCCTAAACCAGCACTAGAGTCATTGCATGTGTGTTCTTTTCATGAACCACATATGGATCCACCAGAGTCATTGCATGTGTGTTCTTTTCATGAACCACAAATTGAGTCATTGCATGTGTGTTCTTTTCACAGACCACATATGGATCCACCACTGTCATTGCATGTCTGTTCTTTTCATATACCACATATGGATCCACCAATGTCATTGCATGTCTGTTCTTTTCACACACCACATATGGATCCACCAGAGTGATTGCATGTCTGTTCTTTCCAAAAACCACATGGATCCACCACTGTCATTGCATGTGTGTTTTTTCACAACCCACATATGGATCCACTAGAGTCATTGCATGTGTGTTCTTATCCTAAACCAGCACTAGAGTCATTTCATGTGTGTTCTTTTCACAAACCACATGGATCCACCATAGTAATTGCATGTGTGTTCTTTTCACAAACCACATATGGATCCACCAGCCATTGCATGTGTCTTCTTTTCATGAACCACAACTAGAGTCCTGTTCTTTTCATAAACCACATGAGCATGTGTGTTCTTTTCATATACCACATATGGATCCACCAGGGTCATTGCATGTGTGTTCTTTTCACAAACCACATATGGATCCACCAGTGTCATTTCATGTGTATTCTCTTCATGAACCACAACTAGAGTCAGTGAATGTCTGTTCTTTCACAAACCACACATGGATCCACCAGAGTCATTGAATGTGTGTTCGTTTCACAAACCACACATGGATCCACCAGAGTCATTGCATGTGTGTTCTTTTCATGAACCACATATGGATCCACCAGAGTCATTGCATGTGTGTTATTTTCATGAACCACATGGATCCACCAGTGTCATTGTATGTGTGTTCTTTTCATGAACCACAAATAGAGTCATTGCATGTGTGTTCTTATCCTAAACCAGCACTGGAGTCACTTCATGTGTGTTCTTTTGATGAACCACATATGGATCCACCAGAGTCATTGCATGTGTGTTCTTTTCATGAACCACATATGGATCCACCAGAGTCATTGCATGTCTGTTCTATTCATGAACCACACATGGATCCACCAGAGTCATTGCATGTCTGTTCTTTTCACAAACCACATATGTATCCACCAGTGTCATTGCATGCGTGTTCTTTTCACAAACCACATAGGGATCCACCAGTGTCATTGCATGTGTGTTCTTTTCACAGACCACATATGGATCCACCACTGTCATTGCATGTCTGTTCTTTTCACAAACCACATATGGATCCACTATAGTCATTGCATGTATATTATTTTTACAAACCACATATGGATCCACCAGAGTCATTGCATGTCTATTATTTTCACAAACCACATGGATCCACCACTGTCATTGCATGTGTGTTCTTTTCACAAACTACATATGGATCCACTAGAGTCATTGCATCTGTGTTCTTATCCTATACCAGCACTAGAGTCATTACATGTGTGTTCTTTTCACAAACCGCATGGAGCCACCAGAGTCATTGCATGTGTGTTCTTTTCACAAACCACATATAGATCCAGCAAAGTCATTACATGCGTGTTATTTTCATGAACCACAACTAGAGTCAGTGAATGTCTGTTCTTTTCATAAACCACATGAGCATGTGTGTTCTTTTCATAGACCACATATGGATCCACCAGTGTCATTGCATGTGTGCTCTTTTTACAAACCACATATGGATCCACCAGTGTCATTTCATGTGTGTTCTTTTCATGAACCACAACTAGAGTCAGTGAATGTCTGTTCTTTCACAAATCACACATCGATCCACCAGAGTCATTGCATGTGTGTTCTTTTCACAAACCACACATGGACTAACCAGAGTCATTACATGTGTGTTCTTTTCATGAACCACATATGGATCCACCGTAGTCATTTCATGTGTGTTATTTTCCTAAACCATCACTAGAGTCATTGCATTTGTGTTCTTATCATAAAAGACATGGATCCACCAGAGTCATTGTATGTGTGTTCTTTTCATGAAACCACGTATGGATCCACTAGAGTCATTGCATGTGTGTTCTTATCATAAAACACATGGATCCACTAGAGTCATTGCATGTGTGTTCTTTTCACAAACCACATATGGATCCACCAGAGTCATTGCATGTGTGTTATTTTCACAAACCACATATGTATCCACCAGAGTCATTGCATGTGTGTTCTTTTCATGAACCACAACTAGAGTCAGTGAATGTTTGTTCTTTTCATAAACCAGATGAGCATGTCTGTTCTTTTCATAGACCACATATGGATCCACCAGTGTCATTGCATGTGTGTTATTTTGAGAAACCACATGTGGATCCACCAGAGTCATTGCATGTGTGTTCTTTTCACAAACCACTCATGGATCCACCAGAGTCATTGCATGTGTGTTCTTTTCATGAACCACATATGGATCCACCAGATTCATTGCATGTGTGTTATTTTCATGAACCACATGCATCCACCAGTGTCATTGCATGTGTTTTATTTTCATGAACCACAAATAGAGTCATTGCATGTGTTCTTATCCTAAACCAGCACTGGAGTCATTGCATGTGTGTTCTTTTCATGAACCACATGGATCCACCAGTGTCATTTCATGTGTGTTCTTTTCATGAAACACATAAGGATCCACCAGATTCATTGCATGTTTGTTCTTTTCGTGAACCACATGTGGATCCACTAGAGTCATTGCATGTCTGTCCTTTTCATGAACCACACATGGATCCACCAGAGTCATTGGATGTCTGTTCTTTTCACAAACCACATATGTATCCACCAGTGTCATTGCATGCGTGTTTTTTCACAAACCACATATGGATCCACCTGTGTCATTGGATGTGTGTTCTTTTCACAGACCACATATGGATCCACCATTGTCATTGCATGTCTGTTCTTTTCACAAACCACATATGGATCCACTATAGTAATTGCATGTCTGTTCTTTTCACAAACCACATATGGATCCACCGGAGTCATTGCATGTCTATTCTTTTCACAAACCACATGGATCCACCATTGTCATTGCATGTCTGTTCTTTTCACAAACCACATATGGATCCACTAGAGTCATTGCATGTGTATTGTTATCCTAAACCAACACTAGAGTCATTGCATGTGTGTTCTTTTCACAAACCACATGGATCCACTAGTGTCATTGCATGTGTTTTTTTTCACAAACCACATATGGATCCACCAGAGTCATTGCAGCTGTGTTCTTTTCATGAACCACAACTAGAGTCAGTGAATGTCTATTCTTTTCATAAACCACATGAACATATGTGTTCTTTTCATATACCACATATGGATCCACCAGTGTCATTGCATGTGCGTTCTTTTCACAAACCACATATGGATCCACCAGTGTCATTGCATGTGTGTTCGTTTCACAAACCACACATGGATCCACCAGAGTCATTGTATGTGTGTTCTTTTCATGAACCACATATGGATCCACCAGAGTCATTGCATGTGTGTTATTTTCATGAACCACATGGATCCACCAGTGTCATTGCATGTGTGTTCTTTTCATGAACCACAAATAGAGTCATTGCATGTGTGTTCTTATCCTAAACCAGCACTAGAGTCATTGCATGTGTGTTCTTTTCATGAACCACATGGATCCACTAGTTTCATTGCATGTGTGTTCTTTTCCTGAACCACATATGGATCCACAAGAGTCATTGCATGTGTGTTCTTTTCATGAACCACATATGGATCCACCAGAGTCATTGCATGTCTGTTCTTTTCATGAACCACACATGGATCCACCAGAGTCATTGCATACCTATTCTTTTTGCAAACCACATATGTATCCACCAGTGTCATTCCATGCGTGTTATTTTCACAAACCACATATGGATCCACAAGTGTCATTGCATGTGTGCTCTTTTCACAGACCACATATGGATCCACCACTGTCATTGGATGTCTGTTGTTTTCACAATCCACATATGGATCCACTATAGTCATTGCATGTCTGATCTTTTCACAAACCTCATATGGATCCAGCAGAGTCATTGCATGTTTGTTCTTTTCACAAACCACATGGATCCACCGGTGTCATTGCATGTGTGTTCTTTTCACAAACCACATATGGATCCACAAGTGTCATTGCATGTGTGCTCTTTTCACAGACCACATATGGATCCACCACTGTCATTGGATGTCTGTTGTTTTCACAATCCACATATGGATCCACTATAGTCATTGCATGTCTGATCTTTTCACAAACCTCATATGGATCCACCATAGTCATTGCATGTTTGTTCTTTTCACAAACCACATGGATCCACCGGTGTCATTGCATGTGTGTTCTTTTCACAAACCACATATGGATCCACTAGAGTCATTGCATGTGTGTTCTTATCACAAACCACATATGGATCCATTAGATCATGGTGGCCGTTAGATTGTGTCTAATGGTGGTCGTTAGATCGTCTCTTCTAGAAGGCCCGCCCCCTAAAGAACTAGTTATCTGATCCGATTGTTGCAGACTGTTCGATTGGGGCGCATGCACGAATAAGATGGTTCTTCGTAAGAGCGATCTGTGAGTAGGCTGTTCTGTGACATGATTGGCCACGCTTACATTTTAACTTATTTTAGTATTATTTCCACTCCCCAATAGCCTACTAGTAATATCATAGAGGTCGTGAGTGTGCATGTCTACTCCACAGCGCCCCTACTCCACCACACGTCACCGTGCCCGAACAACGCCACCGGCTTCATGCACGCTGCCCGGATGACATCCGCTGGTTCTAGGGTCACTACCTTCATGCTAAGAAATCATTTTACAAGCTTTTGAATTTATCTTACATATTCCTGCTATTTTCCGATCTAACTGCTGGTCTTTTATCCGATTTCTCGACGAACTTCAGATGTGGCAGATGCTGCAGCCCAAGAATCTAGAGATCTTCGCGCGCAACCTCGCAGTGATGTTCTCGCTCGTGTGCTCCTATCCAGGATGCTTTCGCTGTTACTCCTACCACGAGCTCCCGCTTCACGAGCTCGCGTGCCTGCACGGCGCGTGCTCCTGCATGGAGCCGGGCTACAACTACACTGGCCCGCCAGCAGAGCTCATCGTCCACCTTGCAGAGGAGCACTTGATCGAAGTGATTAGGATCTCGTATGGCCATGCCCAACTTATCCAAGAGCAGGTAGCGTTCACTGACTCGGCACGCCGCTGGCTAATTTTCCAGGGGGAGGACGGCTCTATTGTTATCCTGCCCATCACCGCCGGTGTTCTAGGAACCAGAGCTGGGCCCACCTTCGTGTGTGCAGTATGCGTTAGGTAGGTCTCGTGCGCCTGGCCCCTATACATGATGCGCATGTGGGCGAATGCCCAACCGCCATCATCCGATAGCATTCTTGTGCTAGCCGGGGCGCCGAGCTGCCCGACACCACGGGAGGTGGAGTATGCGGACCTAAGGTCGATCTTATGTGTTCCATCTCAGTACCTTGTCGGTGCTGGACCAAACATGCAGATGCATTTCTACATTTGTATCAAGAAGACCGACAGGGAAATGTAGTACTTATGCTATCATTACTGTTAGACTTAAGCGATGCTTCTCAGGTGCGTAGAGCATATGTGTTGTGCAAACGTACCCTAGTTGTAGTTTTTTAGTACTCCTTAATAATTCGACGAGTTATTGGTCCCATCAGCTTGTTGTTGTCACCTTGCAAAGTCCGCTTGCTCTGGACAGACTAGCAATACCGCGTGCTCTCGCATGTCAGTGTCACGTGTTCCATGGGCCCACCTGCCAGTGTCACGCCCCCTTACTTCTCTTCCTTCCCCTTGAAGCCACTGTCCACACTTCTCTTCCAACCTGCCACTACTGTCTGATGGTTGTGATCTGATTTCGTTGGATTGTTTACATGTAATCTATGTGGATAATGCAACATGCAAATGGCACAGACACAATTTCTAAAGTGGAAGCACTTACATGCTGCTATAGCATATATTTCTCATTATAGCTTGCCAAACCCATTACAATAATTGTACTCGCACTAAACACAACCGAAATTGCAACCAGCCTAAACAACATCTAAACCCACATCACAGCACTATCGTCGGAGTCCACCTCGATTGGTGACACCGCCGTGCCCTTCCTAGCGACATCCACTCCCGCTCATGGCTTGCCCTTTGCCAAGGAGGAAACAATGGCGTTCTGCACAACTTTGTCCCTATTGTCCTCCACATCAGAATCGACAATGACGAAGGGGACGGGGTTGGCATGGACCGAGCCATGTTGCACCTGGAAGCTCCTGCTCGAGCTCGACGCTGCATCAGTCCTTCTACGGATAGGTGATACATTGCAAATGTATCTATAATTTTTGATGTTCCATGCTTGGTTTTATCTACTTTATTGTGTTTTGTTCCAACTTTGGAGTACTTTTCATATGATTTCTTGGACTAACCTATTAACAAGAGCCACAGTGCCAGCTGCCTGTTTTCTGCTGTTTTTGGTTCCAGGAAGTCAGAAAATGAATATTCTAGGAATTGGACGGGACAAAAGCCAAAGTTGTTACTTTCCTGGAAGACTCACGGAGCCAGAAGAAGAGTCGGAGAGGGGCCATAGGGTGGCCACACCACCCTTGGCACGGGCAACCCTAGGCCGTGCCAGGGCATGGTGTGGGCCCCCTGGATGGCCACCGACCTTGCCTCCTTCGCCTATATATTCCTCCTGAGGCAGAAACCCTAGATCATCTATCAGAAATCCATGAAAAGTTCCGCAGCACCGCCGCCACTGAAGGGGAGATTCAGGGGACAGAAAGTCTCTGTTCCGGCACCCTGCCAGGATGGGGAAGTGCCCCTAGAGCCATCTCCATTGATCTCCACCACCATCTCCATCACCATTGCTGATTCCCATGATGAGGAGGGAGTAGTTCTCTCTCGAGGCTAAGGGTTCTACCGGTATCTATGTGTTCATCTCTCTCTCTATGCATGATCTTATTGAGATCATGAGCTTGTAATCTATAGATCTACCGTGCTACTCAAGTAAATTAATAGATCTCAGCTCTCCCCATGTGTGTGAAAGTGATAGTGCGCACACCATGGTGGCACTTAGGCTAGAGATTACAAATACTTGTTATGAGTTATATTTGGAGTTGGATGTCTTTATGAAAGTGTGGTGTTTGTTGGACTCATCTAGTACTCAAGGTGATAGTGTGGGGTTTTCTAGATGGGAAAGATGAACTTTGAGGTGTGCTGTTATAGCCCTACCATCGATTAGAGTGTTCAACCGGAGAGTAGTTAAGAGTAGTATAATAAAGAGAAGATATTTATATGAGAGTGTTCACTAGTGAAAGTATGATCCCTAGGCCTTGTTTCTAAGCACTGAAACACCGTCTGCTATTAGATCTATTACATGTTTGCTTGCTTCTATCTTTATTTCAGTTTTACTTTAGTCTTTTCCATGCCATCAAGCTATTTTCTATCACAGTTACCACTTATAATTAGCCATACCACTTGTATTTCACTATCTCTTCGCCGAACTAGTGCACCTATACACCTGACAAGTGTATTGGGTGTGTTAGGGACACAAGAGACTTCTTGTATCTTGATTGTACAGTTGCTTGAGAGGGAATACCTTTGACCACTTCCTCCCTGAGTTCGATAACCTTGGGTGATCCACTTAAGGGAAAACTTGCTGCTGTTCTACAAACCTCTGCACTTGGAGGCCCAACAACTGTCTACAAGAATAGAAGTGTGTAGGCATCAAGCTATTTTCTGGCGCCGTTGTTGGGGAGGTAAGGTAAAAGGTACTCACATCCTCCGGTGTGAGTGCTCGAAGTTATTTCCTTTAGATTCTGCAATTTTGTCCTTTTGTTTCTTGTTTTCACTAGTTAGGCTTAATGGAAAACAATAACAAAATTAGAGAGCTTTATAGTATTTATCTTGAGTTAGGACATGAAGCGTTTGAAGAGAAAATTAAAAAGACTATGGAACTTTATTTGCATGCTAATAGCAATGCTGTTAGTATGAATTCTTTGGACACCATTATTGCTAATGCTATGGAAAAGTCTAAGCTTGGGGAAGCTAGTTTTTATGAAAATGATCTTTTTAGTCCCCCATCTTTAGAGGAGAAAATTTGCTTTGATGATACTATACCTCCAATATATGATGATTACAATGATGAATATGATATTTTTAGTCCACCTACTATTGAAGAGGAAATTAATTATGACTACAATATGCCTCCTATATTTGATGATTATGGTGATGAGAATAATAATGATAGCTATTTTGTTGAATTTGCTCGCACCACAATTAATAAGAATGACTATGCTTATGTGGAGAGTAATAATTATTATATGCATGTGGCTCATGATAAGAATGTTTTATGTGATAGTTATATTGTTAATTTTATTCATGATGCTACTGAAAGTTATTATGAGAGAGGGAAACATGATTTTATGCATCTCAATAATATTAAGTTTCCCCTCTTTACGTTGAAAGTCTTGAAGTTGCACTTGTTTTGCTTTCCTATGCTTGTTGCTTTGTGTTTTCATGACTTGCTTCTTTACAAGATTCCTATGCATAGGAAGTGGGTTAGACTTAAATGTGCTTTGAATTTGCTTCTTGATGCTCTCTTTTACTTCAATTCATATTTCTAATGTGAGCATCTTCTCAAACTATCATCCCTAACTTAAAGGCGTTAAAGAAAATTACTTATTGGGAGATAATCCAAAAGTTTTAGATGAGTCTTGCAAGTTATTACCTCAGTAATAACCGCTCCTTATCCTTTTTATTTGCTTTTTGTGCCAAGAGTAACCTCTAATGATAGAGAAGTAATGATTGTGAAAGTTGCTGTCCCGAAACAGATTTCTGTGCTTCACCGTAAAATTTCGTGTAAAATCTCGGTACGTCCTTTTGAGGCGTGAATTTTTGTACTTCTGCCTTATATTGTTATCTAACTTTCTTTAGTTCAACACTTTTCTATTTGAGAAACAGAAGGTCTTTGAAAAAATTCGTCTTTACCTGCTGGTCTGTTTTGATAGATTTCTGCCATTATTTGTATTTGCTTCTTGTTGGTTCCCTTTTGAGTTCTTTTGGGGAATTGAGCTTTTTGAGGGAAGTGATACAGTAGCTAGTGTTTTAATGTAAGTTTATTGATGTTAGAAATGAACCTAAATACTTATTATCTTGAGTGCACTAATGTTGCTAATAAAGATTGTGTGAAGTTTTGTATGAAGGAAAGTTTGCAGGTGTATGGAAGGAATGAGTAATAAGATGAAGGATGGACTAAAGCTCAAGCTTGGGGATGCCATGGGTGTCACCCCAAGAAATATCCAAGAAGTACAAGCGTCAAAGCTTGGGTATGCCCAAGGCATCCCCTTCTTCATCAATAAAATTCCCAGGTTTCTTCCAAACGCTTCATTTTTATTGTTTCATGCATAGTTGTGTTGTTCTTGGAGCGTCTTCTTTTTCGTTTTTGTTTTGATTTTTCGTTTGCTTGGTTTGCTTAGTTTTCTGAATAAATTGGTTGGACCCCCTCTTTCATACATTGGTTTGCAAATAGTTTGGTTTGGTTTGGAAAAGAGTAGGAAAGTTCATGCTTATGTGGTAAAAAGAGCTCGTTTTTGATGGTGGCCTATGCTCTATCATGCCATGCTTGATATTGTTTTGGCTTTATGCTTAGTATTCTTTGTTGTAGCATGACTTGTTATAAACAATTGAGATTGCTTAATGTGCCTTGGATGAATCATGCGTTGTTTTAGCATATTAAAGCATAGTATAGTGGTATTCTCCTTCGATGCTTTATTTGGGTTGACTTGGCACATGCTCACACCATGTTATGACTATCTCAAGTCACCATAGCCTTTATGATCCTTTAGTTTTCAAATTGTAGTATCACTTTATGCTTTGATCAATGATGTTTTGTCGCTCTGCATGATTATGGCCATTATTGCTCTCTTAGTGTGTCGTGTCGCTCCCAGTCTTTTGCTAGCCTCCACAACCAAGTATGAGTTCCACTCATGCATCCAACTCCCTAAACCAAGTTATTCCAAAGAGTCCACCATACCTACCTACTAGCTTAAGCTATTCCAAGTATATTCATGTTTTTATTTACCTTCTAAATTAAACTTGTTATGAGAAAACTAGTGATTAAAGCTCTCACGAACTTGATGGCACACTTTACTTTTCTTGCCCTTAATAAACTTGAACCATTGTGTCGTCTATGTTGTATATTCTTGCACTTATTTGTTGGGAATTAGCAGAACCATGCCGTCATGGGGAATGCTTTCAACATTGCACGGGTACTTGTACCTAGTTGATATAATGCTCTTTTGTATATGGATGTCGTCGGTGTGAAATGAAAGGGGAGCTTGTAAGTCCATGGAGTTATGTATATGTGTTCGAGAAACGCTTGGGCCGCTGGTCTAATCCATGCTGACATGGTGGAAACCTACAGCGTAACCATAATGAGCTGTCTATGAAGCATTCTTCTTATAAAAAAAGAGTCCTATATTGAGAAAAAGGAGAAAAAGAAAAAAAAGATTATGAAAAGAGGAAAGAGAGAAAAAAGCACCATATTCCCATGGTAAATAAGAAGATTGCTGAGATGCCTGTTGTCTGCTTGCCTTGTCATTTTGATATGGGGATTCTTTCGTATCATCGGGCAAGGGGTACCCCGTTGGCGGTTCTCTATGATACACATGTACTTACGATGACAAGAACTTACCGGTGACTAAACTTGAGTAGCATGAGGAGCGGCCCTTGTATTCAAGGGACATGATATTCTCAACTTATACTTTGTTAAGCATATACACCATAGTTTGTTCACTTTAACCTTAATCACTTCAAGATGCTTATGATAGGGGCAATGAGAGCTGAAAGCTAATAAGTACCATAATTTTTCGAAGCTCTTTATGAAACTTGAATCCCTACTTCCTTCTATGAAGGCCTTTCTTTTACTTTTATGTGGAGTCTCCACCTTCTATCTTTATGCACCTACTTTGAGAGCATAGTGGCCATTCTTAGTTCTATGTGCATTGTCCCAAGACTTGTTGATTGATGCATAGTTTTGATATTGCTTGTTCTAAACTATTTGTATCTAGTCACTCTTATGAACTTTGAAGGTGTCCTATGCAATTTTATTTGCTACTCTATGAGGGACAAGCTGAATACTATTATGCTATGTTTTCTTTATGTGAAACAAACAAACGTCTTGCAAAGCATTGTTATTCATGAATCTTTTGTTTGTGACTTTTCATGTTGCATCATAGTTTCTTTGTCTTATTGCTAGAACTTTGTCTTTCATGTTATGATTGAAGTACTTTGATCCCAGCTTTGAATGTTTTGTAAATACTTTGATCAAGTCTTTGATGGTGCATGTCACCTCAAAAATTATTCTTTCTTTTTATCACTTACCTACTCGAGGACGAGCAGGAGTTAAGCTTGGGGATGTTGATACATTGGAAATGTATCTATAATTTTTGATGTTCCATGCTTGGTTGTATCTACTTTCTTGTGTTTTGTTCCAACTTTGTAGTACTTCTCATATGATTTCTTGGACTAACCTATTAATAAGAGCCATAGTGCCAGCTGCCTGTTTTCTGCTGTTTTTGGTTCCAGGAAGTCAGAAAATGAATATTCTTGGAATTGGACGGGACAAAAGACAAAGTTGTTATTTTCCCGGAAGACTCACGGAGCCAGAAGGAGAGTTGGAGAGGGTCCAAAGGGTGGCCACACCCCCTTGGCACGAGAAACCCTAGGCCGCGCCAGGGCATGGTGTGGGCCCCCTGGCTGGCCACCGACCTTGCCTCCTTTGCCTATATATTCCTCACGAGGCAGAAACCCTAGATCATCTATCAGAAATCCATGAAAAGTTCTGCAGCGCTGCCGCCACCGAAGGGGAGATTCGAGGGACAGAAAGTCTCTGTTCCGGCACCCTGTCGGGACGAGGAAGTGCCCCCGGAGCCATCTTCATCGATCTCCACCACCATCTCCATCACCATTGCTGATTCCCATGATGAGGAGGGAGTAGTTCTCTCTCGAGGCTAAGGGTTCTACCGGTAGCTATGTGTTCATCTCTCTATGCATGATCTTATTGAGATCATGAGCTTGTAATCTATAGATCTACCTTGCTACTCAAGTGCTTTAATAGATCTCTACTCTCCCCATGTGTGTGAAAGTGACAGCGTGCACACCATGGTGGCACTTAGGCTAGAGATTACAAATACTTGTTATGAGTTATATTTGGAGTTGGATGTGAGACCAGGCACATGGCTTAATAGGATTGATAGAATACTCATACCAACAAGTTGCAACTTCTTTTCCGGAAGCTCATTCGAAAAGAACTCTAAGGTTAAGCGTGCTTGGCCTAGAGCAATTCTAGGATGGGTGACCGACCGGGAAGTGGGTAACCGGGTGCGCACGAGTGAGGACAAAGTGCGCAGAAAAGACTAGTGTTGGTCTGTGGGGCCAGTCTAGATATCCTATTAAGATGCCAGGAGTGACACCCCCCGGGCCCAGGAGTGGACGGGGTGTTACAAGTGGTATCAGAGCCGATCCTCGCGGTTAAACAGGTGTGTGCGGGTCAGTGGCGGGACATGTGAAGCATGGCGCGTGTGGCCCGGAGTGGACACGGCATGGCACATGTGTCGGCACTAGACGCATAGACGTGTGCCAAGAGGGAACGTTCCTGGGGTGTGCTTGATCGATGAGGGCATCGATCTTCTAAAGGGTGGGTGTATGTGAGACCAGGCACATGGCTTAATAGGATTGATAGAATACTCATACCAACAAGTTGCAACTTCTTTTCCGGAAGCTCATTCGAAAAGAACTCTAAGGTTAAGCGTGCTTGGCCTAGAGCAATTCTAGGATGGGTGACCGACCGGGAAGTGGGTAACCGGGTGCGCACGAGTGAGGACAAAGTGCGCAGAAAAGACTAGTGTTGGTCTGTAGGGCCAGTCTAGATATCCTATTAAGATGCCAGGAGTGACACCCCCCGGGCCCAGGAGTGGACGGGGTGTTACATTGGATGCCTTTATGAAATTGTGGTGTTTATTGGACTCATCTAGTACTCAAGGTGACAGTGTGGGGTTTTCTAGATGGGAAAGATGAACTTTGAAGTGTGCTGTTATAGCCCTACCATCGATTAGATTGTTCAACCAGAGAGTAGCTAAGAGTATTATCATAAAGAGAAGATATTTATATGAGAGTGTTCACTAGTGAAAGTATGATCCCTAGGCCTTGTTTCTAAGCACTGAAACACCGTTTGCTATTAGATCTATTACATGTTTGCTTGCTTCTATCTTTATTTCAGTTTTACTTTAGTCTTTTCCATGCCATCAAGCTATTTTCTATCACCGTTACCACTTATAATTATCCATACCACTTGTATTTCACTATCTGTTCGCCGAACTAGTGCACCTATACACCTGACAAGTGTATTGGGTGTGTTGGGGACACAAGAGACTTCTTGTATCTTGATTGCAGGGTTGCTTGAGAGGGAATACTTTGACCACTTCCTCCTAGAGTTCGATAAACCTTGGCTGATCCACTTAAGGGAAAACTTGCTGCTGTTCTACAAACATCTGCACTTGGAGGCCCAACAATTGTCTACAAGAATAGAAGTGCGTAGGCATCAGTAGGAGGTGCCGAGCTTGGATAAGTAGCATCGTTGCTCCGCTCAAGAAACCATGGCCATTTGATACTGCGGCGGTAGGATCTTGGGGTGGCTCCGCCGCGGCGAGAGCGACAGGGAGCGGTGGAGCGGATGGATCTGACGGCATGAGCCATGACAATTTCCGAGGGAGTAAGAGTGTGGGACAGGGCCAGACGTGTCTGGTTCCTGAGCAAGGCCTCCTAGTGATATGTACGTGGGCAAGGTGCCAAAACATTTCGACCAACGAGCGCGAGAGGGCCTTTGAACCTCGAAGGCGCGAGGTTTGGTTGACAAGTCGACACGCTAGGTCCCCCACCTATCAGGTGAATGTGGATGGTAGGATTCTTCCCGATTTATTAAGTGGGGATAAATCACGCTTCACCGTGCCACTACTCTGACATCTAAAGGCTCCTCTTTCCTCTGCCCTCGCTCCCCTCTCTCATGGCTCGCAACTCATGCAGTTCATCTCGGGCAGAATCAGGGTTGGCTCAACGCTGTTAGGCGGGTGCCCCCATCAGGTACCGGAGGGCGCCCTACGATTACTACCCCGATATGTTGTGTTTGTGCAGTGAGAAGATGCCGAGATGGATTTCATGGACCGGCGAAAATACTACAAGAAAATTCAGCAACTGTGGCATTAGAGCGGTCAGTTCCTACTATAGGTACAATGGTAACCCGGATCTGGAAAGCGTACTGTAATTCTTTTTTTGTATCCTTCGATCTACTTCGCAGGAAGGGAGGGGAACTGGCTGTGACAAGTTTGTGTGGATTGAAAAGCCACTGACAGGTTTTCATAGAGCTTGTTCAGGATCTGTGTGATGCTGTGTGGGACAAGAAAGAGGAGATTCGTGCGTTAGAGCGAGAGATCTGGGAGCTTCGCCAGGTGAAGGGCAGGAAGGAGCAGGGAGGTGGTGAGACAGACAGACTCAAGATTAGGCCAGATAGTGGAAACAATTTCCTCATTATCTGGGCATTATCTGTTGTCTTTGCAGTTTATGTTGCCATATCATTGTCTAGCAGCTGAAATAAGTTGCTGCTTCGTGGAGTGTAGCAGCCAGCTTAGAACTCGTTTTTCAGCTCAGAACCTTATCATAAGTGTAATGCCAATAGCAGGTATTTATTAAGTGCCTATAAATAATTCATGTTCGTGCCACTAACATCCATCGATTTTGGAGACCCCTTAACCACTCAGCTACCACGGTCTCGATGGTGCGATTGTTCAGATAGTAGTGGCACAGTCACAATTTTGGATTCAACTAGTGGCCTCGGCCGTATCCAATCCTCAAGTCGCGGTACATTTTACTCCGAGTACAGGAGGCAGATTGTTTCGCCGACAAGTTCCACACACATAGCTCCAGAGTTTAACCGAACTACGTATATAGGTTCAAGTTCAATACATTATTAGGCTTCTACACTACTAGCCTTCTTTCTCTACTTGGGTGCCAACTTTCTTCCTCTTGCCTTCACGTCCACTAGCTTCTTCATTTTCTTCCTTCTTCCTCTTCCTGGGTGTCAATTTTCTTACCTTCATGTACCCTGCATCTCTGGGTCGAGGAAAGTCAGGCCAATCGGCACCAGAGTCTTTTCCAGCATCATCACTCCACTCGTTTTGGTTTTCTTCCCGCAGCAAAATCACTGAGTCGGTTGTCTTGTTTCTTATCTTGCGCTTCCTGTAAAAAAACAGTACAAGGATTACTACCTTATATCTACAGACTATAAACATTTTTTTTGAATGTACCATCTCATACCTAGGTTTGGGAGCATTAAGGGGACAACCCGCGGCTCTATGGCCTATCAGATGGCAAGTCTTGCATCTGTTTTTGCCCTTCTTGCTAGCACAGAAAGCCGAACCCTTCTTCTCGAGAAAATTCTTAAACCTATTCACCTGATGTCTTCATCTGCCCCTTTTTGTAACTGGCTGGCAAAGATCGAAACTCAGTTGGAGTTGAGGCCACTGAGATGGATCTGTACATGGCTCGATGGATCCAGCGTACGAAGCTCTGAACTTTTCCATAGAGTAGTAGTATGACAAATACTGATCCAAATGTGGTAGAGTTCTTTACTTCACCAAGAAGGCCCAGGCGTGGTCGCAAGGTTTCCCGGTATGCTGCCACTCTAGGCAGGTGCATTCTCGCAGCTGGATGTTCACAACATCCCTTTTGCCACTCTTGGACATATCGACCACCTCACAACTGTTGCTGGTTGATGGGAGAACCCTAAGTTGAGCAAGTCCTCGGCTTCTCTTGTGGAGTTGCTGTACAACTGGCGGTAGCATATGTCCTCTAAGTCTCCTACCGATCTCTCTCCTTATATTTAACAGCTTCACGATCATACCATGTATGCTGTCCATCAAGATATGAACATGCTGCATTTTATGTCCTTCACCCAGTTATTTAGGCATTCTGCAAGGTTGTTGTTTATGTAACCGACTTTGATGTCAGGGTTGAATTGAATCCTTTTCCATAGCTGCAAATGATGGACGGCTAAGTACTCTGGAAGTTCAGGGGCTTCCGCAAAAATCTTGCTCATGAAATATTCGCTGCTACTAGGTTTGTAAGCTCTAGCAGCAGGAAACATGTAACAAAATACGCTGCATGCGTAGGGTGAGTACAAGTTGAGCATCATATGGGCATGGCATTCTCTACTTTCAGCTAGCGGGAACACCTCCTTCACTACATTCTTCAGCCCTTTGCGTGCATCCGTCGATATAGCCAATGGATCCATGTGGCCTATTGATCTCCTAAGCTGCCTCATAAACCAGACCCAATTTTCCTCTATTTCTGTTTTAAACAGCCCGAATGCCACTGGGAACATCCAGTTGTGATCATCAAGTGTTGTGGCAGATGGAAGGCAGCTTTTCCATTTGCCAGTTAGGACAGTGTTGTCTACACTCAGATACGACCTACATTCGTCCTTGATGAAGGAAATATGCCCTGAGAGGCAATAATAAAATTGTTATTATGTATTCCTTGTATATGATAGATGTTTATTTTGCATGCTATAATTGTATTGATAGGAAACATCAATACATGTGTGTTTAATAAACAAAAAGGGTTCCTAGTTATGCCTCTCTTATAGACTAGCTTGTTGATTAACAAGATGATCAAGGTTTCCTGATCATGGACATTGGATGTTGTTAATAACAAGGTCACAACATTTGTGAAATGATGTGATGAACATTCATTCGAAGTATAGCATTACGATCAAGTCATTATGTTTATATTGCTATAACATCATACGAAGTAATCTTTATCCTTAGACCATGAGATCATGTTAATTGCTAACACCGGAAGAGTATCTTGATAACATCAAACGTCACACCGTAACAGGGTGACTATAAAGATGGGTTCAGTAGTACGAAGGTGTTATGTTGAGGCTCATGGATCAAGAGTGGAATTTGTCAATCCAGATGACGGATAGATATACTCTGGGCCCTCTCGGTGATATCACATTACGATAGCTTGCAAGCAAGTGATGTGATCACTAGAATGTTATATCACGGGAACAAGAAAAGAGTGCATGTCGGTAACGAGATCAAACTAGGTATGGAGATACCGATGATCGAATCTCGGACATGTAATATATCGAGAGACAAAGGGATTTAGTTACAAGCGTTAAAGGTTCTCACGATCACAGGAGTCATCGTTGAATGTGTAGGAGTCAGTACGGATCTCTAGGTCCCACTGCTGATTATTGATCGGAGAAGGGTCTCGATCATGTCTGCATTATTCGCGGACCATAGGGTGGCACACTTAAGAGTTACCAGACACCATTTTGGAGCACATATGTTTCATACGAAAGAATTGCAACGCGCAGGAATTGTTTCAATAGAAACCGGAAATTTTTTCGGGTGAAATTGCAGAATGTGGTTCTGCATGTGATATTGAAATATTGCAAGGGGCTATATGTGAATGTTTGTTAATTAAAGTAATTAACAAAATTCTGAATAAATTTAATAAAAGAGTTTTATTAAATGAGAGAGCATTAAATTTGGAGAAATTTAATGCATTTAAAGTGGAGACTTTAAAAGGGAATGTGAAGAGGCATTTTAATGTGGAGGGGTTACCACCACATGAATGGGGAGGTGAGGGGTCACCCCCCCATGCGCCGGCCATGGAGAGAGGGGGCACCCCCCTCCTCCTATAAAAGGCCACCCATTCCCTCCTTCATCCTCACACCTCCTTGTGAAGGATCTCTCTCCCCCTCTAGAATTATTCCCCCATGGTCTCGGGTTAGCGAGATACATGTTCCCGGTGGCATTTCGTCTGGAAGGAGTTGCTGCTTCTGCTGGATCGCTGGAGCGAGGAGGTGGAGGTTGTCCTGTGGCTTGAACGCATGTGCGAGTGCGGATGCGCTGCTGAGTTGCGGCGCTCGGACTTCCTCACGATCTTGAGATCGGCAAGTGTACGACTACATCAACCACGAGTTCCTACTCGTTAACAAAGCTCGTTGTCTTCGAGGGTAAGTTCTCCATGGATGTATGTCTACCCGTTGCTCTGTATCTAGTAGATAGATCTTGGCGTATAGTTCTCATCATAGGAAATTTTTTGTTTTCTATGCTGCGGACCCAACAGTGGTATCAGAGCCTGATCTATGCGTAGGTTCTTTGCACGGGTAGTACACATATGTTTATATGTGGGCGATGATGATCATGTTATTGCATCTTCTATGTACTTTGGATATTGGTGGCATAGTGGGATGAAGCGGCCCAGACCAACCTTACATGTCATCGTACATGAGACAGGTTCCACGACTGACATGCAACTAGTTTTGCATAAGTGGCTAGCGGGTGTCTGTCTCTCCTACTATAGTCAATATCTGATTTACAACGAGTTGCTAATAACTTGGTTATCCTCGTTGTGGTTCATGTTCGTAGGTAAGACCGGTTCTATCTCCGAAAGCCGTAAGCCACGTAAAACTTGCAATTGATAAATTAGAGGCGTCTAGTTTAGATCGTTGCTGGGCTAGTGTCTTGATATGGTATTGTTGTAAGTAGATGTATGATAGATACTCTTACAACTCACTTAACGTGTAAGTTCCATAGACCTTGGCCTTACAAACAAAGGAATGATAGAGATCATACCACGATGCAAATGATAGAGATCAAATGCATGGACCATATCACCTCACTTCACACATTAGCATCTTATATTGCTAGTTTGGCGCTTTTGGTAGCATTATAAGATGATCCCTCATTTAGATATCAAGATAAGATGTGTTCTTCCTTAAGTATGCACCGTTTTGTGGATCGTGTTTTGAGGCATCACGTGATGATCGGGTGTTCTCGACTCTATGCTTTCATACAATGGGTGTAAGACAGTTTTACACACTCAAATACTAAGGTTCTTACTTGACGAGCCTAGCATGTACAGACATGGCCTCGGAACACGGACCGAAAGGTTAAGCATGAGTCATATAGTTGATATGATGCCCATATAGATGCTCGCCTTTGAAGCTACACCGACTCACGTGATGATCGGACTTGGTGTAGTGGATTTGGTTCATGTAATCACCAAAAGGACACGAGGGATGTCATTTTTGAGTGGGAGTTCATTAGTAATTTGGATTGGTTGAACTCAATATATCATAAACTTAGTCTAAATATATTTTACAAATTCTGTTGTAGATGGCACCACCTGCTTTTAATTTCAATGTGTTCATGGAGAAAGAGAAGCTTGCTGCGAATGGTAGCAACTTCACCAACTGGGCTATGAATTTGAGGATTCTCCTCACTGTTGCACAAAAGCAATATGTGCTAGAGGCGCCGCTAGGACCCCCACCAGCTCCTGATGCCCCTGACGAGGAAAAGAACGTCTATATAACTCGTCAGGAGGACCACAACTTAGTTCATTGCGGCATACTGTATGGGCTAGAGCCAGAACTTCGAAAACGTTTCGAAAATGGCAATGCCTTTGATACCATGGGAGAATTGAAAATGATTTTCGATACCCATGCTGCCGTAGAGAGTTATAATGCTTCTGAAAAGTTCTTTAGCTGCATGATGGAAGAGAACAACTCTGTTAGTGAGCACGTACTCAAAATGTCTGGGTACGCCAATAAGCTTGTGTCCTTGGGAATAACGATTCCCATTGACTTAGGCATACATCGTGTTCTCCAATCTCTGCCACCTAGCTACAAGAGCTTCGTGATGAACTATAATATGCAGGGCATGAAGAAGTCTTTTCCCGAGCTTCTGTCAATGCTTAAGACTGTAGAAGTGGAGATTAGGAAAGAACATCAAGTGTTGATGATCAATAAGACCACCGGTTTCAAGAAGGACAAGAAAGGCAAGCAGAAGGGAAAGAAGGGCGGAAAATATGTTGCCGTGCCTGAAAAGAAACCCCGAGCTGGCCCTAAGTCTAACATCGAGTGCTACTATTGCAAGGGGACTGGCCATTGGAAGCGCAACTGCCCCAAGTATTTGGTGGACAAGAAGGCCGGCAAGGCAAACAAAGGTATATGTGATATACATGTTATTGATGTGTACTTGACTAGTACTCGCAGTAGCACCTGGGTATTTGATACGGGACCGGTTTCTAATATATGTAACTCGGTTCAGGGGCTGCGGAACAAGCGACAACTAGCAAGGGATGAGGTCACGATGCGGGTCGGCAATGGATCAAGAGTTGATGTGATCGTCGTCGGAACGCTGCCTCTCCATATGCCGTCGGGATTAGTTATAAACCTGAATAATTGTTATTTGGTGCCTGCACTGAGCATGAAAATTGTATCCGGATCATGTTTGATGCAAAGTGGTTATTCGTTTAAGTCTGAAAACAATGGTTGTTCGATTTATATGAGTAATATCTTTTATGGTCATGCACCTGTGTTGAATGGTTTATTTCTGTTGGATCTCGATAGTAGTATTACGCATATTCATAATGTTGATGCTAAAAGGATTAAACTTGATAATGATATATCTACATATATGTGGCACTGCCGTCTAGGTCATATTGGCGTTAAATGCATGAAGAAACTCCATCCTGATGGACTTTTGGAATCACTTGATTTTGAATCATTTGATACATGTGAGCCATACCTTATGGGCAAGATGACTAGAACGCCGTTTTCCGGTTCAATGGAACGGGCGACAGATTTATTGGAAATCATACATACTGATGTGTGTGGACCAATGAGTGTGTCGGCGCGAGGTGGATATCGTTATTTTGTTACTCTCACGGATGATTTGAGTAGATATGGGTATATCTATTTGATGAAACATAAGTCTGAAACCTTTGAAAGGTTCAAAGAATTTCAGAATGAAGTGGAAAATCATCATAACAGAAAGATCAAATTTCTGCGGTCCGACCGTGGACGAGAGTATCTTAGTTACGAGTTTAGCACACATATGAAAGACTGTGGAATAGTTTCACAACTCACGCCTGCCGGAACACCACAACGTAATGGTGTGTCAGAACGTCGTAATCGTACTTTATTGGATATGGTTCGATCTATGATGTCTCTGACTGACTTGCCACTGTCATTTTGGGGTTATGCACTGGAAACCGCTACATTCACTTTAAATAGGGCACCATCTAAATCCGTTGAAAAGACACCGTTTGAATTATGGTTTGGAAACAAACCTAAGCTTCCATTTCTTAAAGTTTGGGGATGCGATGTTTATGTGAAGAAACTTCAACCGGATAAACTCGAACCCAAAGCGGAAAAATGCGTCTTCATAGGATACCCTAAGGAAACGATTGGGTATACCTTCTATCACAGATCCGAGGGCAAGGTCTTTGTTGCCAAGAATGGATCCTTTCTTGAGAAGGAGTTTCTCGCGAAAGGTGTGAGTAGTCGGAAGGTAGAACTCGAAGAGGTTATTGAACCTTCTCTTCATGAAATGGCGAGTAGCGCAGCTCTAGAAGTTGTTTCGGAGTTGACTTCACCTAATGAAGAGAGAGCTAATGATATTGATCATGAAACTCCGAAAGAGGACACTACCGAACCTCGCAGGTCAAGCAGGACACGTGCAGCTCCTGAACTGTACGGCAATCCTGTTATGAATTTCATGATTGATGAAATAGATGACCCTGCGACATATGAAGAAGCGATGATGAGCCCTGATTCCAACAAATGGCTAGAAGCCATGAAATCCGAGATGGAATCCATGTACGAAAACTAGGTTTGGACCTTGGTGGACTTACCTCACGATCGAAAGGCCGTTGAGAATAAATGGATTTTCAAAAGAAAAACTGATGCTGATGGTAATGTAATCATCCATAAGGCTCGACTTGTCGCAAAGGGGTTTCGACAAATTCAAGGAGTTGACTACGATGAGACATTCTCTCCCGTAGCGATGCTTAAGTCGGTTAGGAGTATGTTAGCAATTGCTGCATATTTCGATTATGAAATATGGCAGATGGATGTCAAAACTGCGTTCCTCAATGGTAATATTGAAGAAGAGTTGTATATGATACAACCTAAGGGTTTTGTCGATCCTAAGGATGCTGATAAGGTGTGCAAACTTCAGAGATCCATCTATGGACTGAAGCAAGCATCCCGGAGTTGAATCTCCGCTTTGATGAGGTGATCAAAGAGTTTGGATTTGTCCAAACTTATGGAGAGGCTTGTATTTACAAGAAAGAGAGTGGGAGCAATGTGGCATTTCTGATATTATATGTGGATGACATATTATTGATTGGGAATGATATAGATCTTTTAAGCAGTGTTAAAAGTTATCTGAACAGCAAATTTTCGATGAAGGACCTTGGTGAAGATTCATATATATTAGGCATTAAAATCTATAGAGATAGATCAAGACGCCTAATTGGGCTATCGCAGAGTACATACCTTGATAAGATATTAAAGAAGTTTAATATGGACGGAAGTAAGAAGGGGTACTTACCTATGTTGCAAGGCGAGACATTGAGTAAGACTCAAAGTCCGGCTACGGCGGAAGAAAGAGGTACAATGGATAAGATCCCCTATGCCTCAGCCATAGGCTCTATTATGTATGCCATGCTATGTACAAGACCGGATGTGGCACATGCTATTAGTTTGACTAGTAGGTACCAATCTGATCCAGGTTCGGAACACTGGATAGCGGTAAAGAACATCCTCAAGTACTTGAGAAGAACTAAGGATATGTTTCTCATATACGGAGGTGAAGAAGAGCTAGTCGCTAAGTGTTATGTCGATGATAGTTTTGACACCGATCCAGATGACTCTAAGTCCCAATCCGGATACGTATTTCTCTTGAACGGAGAAGCAGTTAGTTGGAGGAGTTCCAAACAACCTGTGGTGGCTGGATCAACAATGGAGGCGGAATATGTTGCTGCTTCAGAAGCGGCGCCGGAGGCAGTTTGGATGAAAAAGTTCATTACGGAACTGGGTGTGGTTCCCAGTGCGTTGGACCCGATGGTGTTCTATTGTGAAAACAATGGATCCATAGCCAACGCAAAGGAACCAAGGTCTCACAAGAATTCCAAGCATATTAAGCGCCGGTTTCACTCCATCCGCGAGCATGTCAAGGATGGAGATATAAAGATTTATAAAGTGCACACGGACCTGAATGTAGCAGATCCGTTGACTAAAGTACTCCCTAGGGCAAAACATGATCAACACCAGAACTCCATGGGTGTTAGATTTATCACTATATAAACTAGATTATTGTCTCTAGTGCAAGTGGGAGACTGAAGGAAATATGCCCTGAGAGGCAATAATAAAATTGTTATTATGTATTCCTTGTATATGATAGATGTTTATTTTGCATGCTATAATTGTATTGATAGGAAACATCAATACATGTGTGTTTAATAAACAAAAAGGGTTCCTAGTTATGCCTCTCTTATAGACTAGCTTCTTGATTTACAAGATGATCAAGGTTTCCTGATCATGGACATTGGATGTTGTTAATAACAAGGTCACAGCATTTGTGAAATGATGTGATGAACATTCATCCGAAGTATAGCATTACGATCAAGTCATTATGTTTATATTGCTATAACATCATACGAAGTAATCTTTATCCTTAGACCATGAGATCATATTAATTGCTAACACCGGAAGAGTGTCTTGATAACATCAAACGTCACACCGTAACAGGGTGACTATAAAGATGGGTTCAGTACTACGAAGGTGTTATGTTGAGGCTCATGGATCAAGAGTGATATTTGTTAATCCAGATGACGGATAGATATACTCTGGGCCCTCTCGGTGATATCACATTAGGATAGCTTGCAAGCAAGTGATGTGATCACTAGAATGTTATATCACGGGAACGAGAAAAGAGTACATGTCGGTAACGAGATCAAACTAGGTATGGAGATACCGATGATCGAGTCTCGGACATGTAATATATCGAGAGACAAAGGGATTTAGTTACAAGCGTTAAAGGTTCTCACGATCACAGGAGTCATCGTTGAATGTGTAGGAGTCAGTACGGATCTCCAGGTCCCACTGCTGATTATTGATCGGAGAAGGGTCTCAATCATGTCTGCATTATTCGCGAACCGTAGGGTGGCACACTTAAGAGTTACCAGACACCATTTTGGAGCACATATGTTTCAGACGAAAGAATTTCAAAGCGCAGGAATTGTTTCAATAGAAACCGGAAATTGTTTTGGGTGAAATTGCAGAAGGTGGTTCTGCATGTGATATTGAAATATTGCAAGGGGCTATATGTGAAAAATTCTGAATAAATTTAATAAAAGAGTTTTATTAAATGAGAGAGCATTAAATTTGGAGAAATTTAATGCATTTAAAGTGGAGACTTTAAAAGGGAATGTGAAGAGGCATTTTAATGTGGAGGGGTTACCACCACATGAATGGGGAGGTGAGTGGTCACCCTCCCATGCGCCGGCCATGGAGAGAGGGGGCACCCCCCTCCTCCTATAAAAGGCCACCCATTCCCTCCTTCATGCTCACACCTCCTTGTGAAGGATCTCTCTCCCCCTCTAGAATTATTCCCCTATGGTCTCGAATTAGCGAGATACATGTTCCCGGTGGCATTTCGTTTGGAAGGAGTTGCTGCTTCCGCTAGATCACTGGAGCGAGGAGGTGGAGGTTGTCCGGTGGCTTGAACGTGTGTGCGAGTGCGGATGCGCTGCTGAGTTGCGGCGCTAGGACTTCCTCACGATCTTGAGATCGGCAAGTGTACGACTACATCAACCACGAGTTCCTACTTGTTAACAAAGCTTGTTGTCTTCGAGGGTAAGTTCTCCATGGATGTATGTCCACCCGTTGCTCTGTATCTAGTAGATAGATCTTGGCGTATAATTCTGATCGTAGGAAAATTTTTGTTTTCTATGCTGCGGACCCAACACTTGAATCCCTGGATGCAAGGTTTAAGCGCCATGAAAAATCTTTTGAAATATATTTTACCACGTACTAATTCGGTGTCAATCTCCACAACACTGCCTGGACACCTTGCTTGTACCTCCTCCTTGCAGTTGTACAGCATCCTGAAGCTATTGGTCCAATCCCCGTGCAAGACCCTCAGAGCTTTCTCTTTACCTTTCCAAACCGTGTAATACAGTAGGACAATGTTGTATTTAGAACTGAGGCTAGTCTGAATATTCTTCGTGGTCTCCTTAGGGTTATCCTTTAGTATGGACATAGCTTGTATAGCCACCCACTCCGTATCAGCCATTGAGGATTTCAGTTTGCTGCCAGTCGGACACATGTGTGGAGGGCCCATTTTGTTCACCTGCAACACATATTCATTTAAAAGATAAGCGGAGTCGACTAGTTGCCAGAAAGATCTCGCACAGCAATTGTAGTTGTAGAATGGAAAGAAATAAAGTTCTAATGGTTTGCTGCATTCATTGCCCCAGTACCCTAATTGCCTTCGATGTAGGTAAGGCTCTTGCTATGATCCTCCATGGATAATGTACCTCGACCCGTCCATTCATCCACATTAACTTGCAAATGGCCTCATACCTCTGGGCAGTGTTCTTCAGTCGATGAACGTCAAACTCCCCCTTGATACAAAAATGTTGGAATGACATCCTGAACTCAGGCATGCTCCTGAACTTGGTGCCAACCAAAATTATAGGATACTCATGGTCATGTTTCATTTCTTCTACTTTAACACCCAAATCATCGACTGGAATGCCAGCCTCATCGTTGAGTTCCTCGTCTATTTCATCATCACCAGATTCTTGATCCTCTACATTGCCTTCTTCTTCATCTGATTCAGAATCATGGCCATTGTCTCTAATGCCTAGTACTACACACATCACATTGACTCCCATGGGTGGGGCTGCACCATCATCTCCACCCGGATGGACCGGAACATTCCCCCAATCTACCTCATCGGCAACTCTGTTCTCCAAGATACTCGATTGGTTCTGCTGCAACCACATGGGGTGGTATTACGTTTGCACGCATCCCTGGTACTTCAGTAGACAAACAGCAGTCAGAATCAATTTCATCTTGACTATACAGAACCCTCTTTCTCTTCTTGTGTACATCCTCCTTCCTGATGTAATCTTTCCTGATGGTATCATTAGGGCTTGACATCTGCGTTCCATTCCCCATCGAACTAGGTCTTTTGATGCCGCTCTTGGGTGTTGGCTCCAGGGTGTTGGCATTATTGCCTAACCTCTGCGGCGTGTTCTTCTTCAAATTAGCCCTTTTGCTGCTACTATTGGGCATGTTCTCCTTCATGCTGGCATTATTGCCTAACCTCAGCGGCATGTTTCTCTCCAAATTAGCATTTTTTTTCTCCTACCACTGGGTGTGGTAGCCTCCGTGCTGGCCATCTTCTCCTTTTTGCTACCACTCCAGGAAGTGTTCACCACCGTGCTAGCCCTCTTAGTGTATTTGCTGCTACCGTTCGGTGTGGCATTTTAACTGGATCTCAGGGGTGTACTCTGCGGCGTGGTGCCTTTTTTCGTGCGACTCTTGGGCATCCTCTTCTCTGGCATGGTCTCCTTGGTGATGTTCTTATTCGGGGTGCCCTTTCTGGGGATGCTCTTCCTGCTCCTCTTTATGACGCTCCTCTGTAAGACTCTCCTCTGTTCGAAGCTACCCTCAGTCGCACAATCCCTAGTGATGCCATGGATCAGGTCACGTATGCCTTCTACAAGTCCATCATCTCTATTGTCGAAATCCACTTCCTCTCCAACCATTTGCACTATCAAGTGGATGTACACTTCACCTCTATAATGTTTCCTTGTAAACAGTATGACTAAATCACTGGTATCTTTCAGTTCTATAGCCTTTTTGCTCCTGAAACCAAAATATACCAAACGTGCTACCTGGGAGGACCACCACAGCACCTTCACACATAACGATTCCATCAGGTCAGATAAGTGTACCACTTTAGGATCGTATCTGCCAAGGATTACATAAAAATCCTCATAGAATTTTTCTGTGCCATCATCTAATTTTGCAGTATACTCCTCGACACCGATACGAACGATTACTTTACCATCATCAGGTTATGTAGGATAGAAACCTCCGAGAGGTTCGACAGGTGGAGCGGCACCATCAGACCAAGCCACAATGCCACCGTCTCCATCACCAACATCATCGTTAGCTGGAGCAACCTCGGTGGAAGTACCAGGACCAGGAGCAAGGAGAGGGCCCTTAGCGATAGGAGCTACAATACCTGGTGGACATGCAGGGCCACGACTAAGGGCAGCCACAATAGGAGCAGCTGCTGACATGCCACATCAACGATCATGAGCAGTTTCCACAACAACAGTGTTTCGAGTGCTAGCAGAGTCCAGACCATGAGGTAGCTCCAGACCAGCAGCTCGCTGAACCTGAGCACGAGTTCGAGGACGCAAGGCTGTAGTCTTGGCAACAACAGTGGGACAGCCTCTGGAAGCCTTAGTTTGCTCAACAGCGGTAGGGATTAGGTAAACAGTACCAGCAGATTCTAGATCAACAACAACACGGGGACAACCAGTACCAGCAGATTCCGGAGCAGGGGTTCGCACAACTTGAGCACGGTTTCGAGGAGGAGCAGTAGACAAGGCAGCGGTCTTGACAACAACAGTGGGGCAGCCTCCGGAAGCCTTAGTTTTCTCAACGATGGCATGGATTGGGTCAGCAAAAGCAGGAGCAACAACACCACGAGGACGACTAGTACCAGCAGATTCTAGAGAAGAGTTTCGCACAACTTGAGCACGGTTTTGAGGAGGGGCAGCAGACAAGGCAGCGGTCCTGGCAACAACAGCGGGGCAGCCTCCGAATGCCTTAGTTTGCTCAACAGCGGCATGGATTGGGTCAGCAGCAGCCAGAGCAGCAACACCACGGGGACGACCAGTACCAGCAGATTCCAGAGCAGAGTTTTGCACAACGACAATACGGGGACTCCTACGAGGATGTTGCTTGACAGGAGCATGGCACGGACGAGGAACCACATTTTGCTCAACAGCAGCAGGGGTTCGAGTTAGACCACCCTGTCCAATAATAGCTGGGTGACTCCCAGTAGCAGGAGCTTCCACATCTAGTATTTTAGAAGTCAGCATAACCACACGAAGCCCAACAAATTGTTTCATCAAACCAATTAGCTGACTGTCACACGCTATAGGAACCATGAAGCCTTGTTCATCCATGAAGCTGAACTGTGCAGTCTGCTCCGACCCTATTTCAGCACGTTTAGGCACAAGAGCAACCATACCAGGGATAGTGCATAACTGTGCAGGCGCTACTTCAATCTTCAGACTGTGAGATTGATTTGACATGCTCTTCCCATCTACTAATTTAGTGTGGTAGCCACAGAGAGTGATTGCAACCGTGTATTTGGGTTCAACGGAGATCCTACTTGATAGAAAATTGGGGACAAAAGATAAGAATTGTTTGTTAGCGTTGTGCTAGCAAACAATTCTAGGTTCGATCTATCTCTGTAACGCCAATAGCCAGCTAGCAGTTATAGATAGTGCGAATAGCAAAGAGAAGAATAGCTCACCCGCAATTAGCCAGAAGTACTTCTTCCTCGGCAATAGGACCTGCCATCCTTCGCGATGCTCAGCTCGTTGGCGGTAGAGGTGGGCTAGAGCGTTGCAACGGCTGGCACGGCATTCGGCATTGGAGCTCGGGATCAGCGAGTAGGCGCCGCAACTTGGCGCCGGAAGTCAAATGCCCAAAGGGATCATTCTAGTTGTAGGGGGGATTTCGACGCCGCCGGTGCTAGGGTTCATGCGAAAGGAGGGAGTGGATTTGTGAATTTGGTCAACGCACCAAGCCCCTTTAGTCCCTCGTTTTGCCTACGTGGTTGCCGCGTTGGCGCTCGCGTCACGAACATATTACTGACATGAGGGTCCCGACCGTCTACTTCACGGGGCAGTTTCACGGAATCTTTGGATTTGTTAGGGGTGAGATGAGTTTGCCTTGAAATGGCCCCTCTTGGTAGTTGGCGGCCCAACTTTTCAAAACGCAGCAATTTCAGGAAACTTAGTTACCGCGATGCACTCGCCCGGGAACTTTGGTACCGCAAACGAACAAGCCTGGTAGTATGGTTGTGGCTACCTCGACTTTGACACCGGTAGGACAATCCTACGACTACGCAACCCCGACATTCACTCTTTTGATTCCGACGCTGGTGGGATGATGCTGGATGAAAAGCTCGGTGTCGGCTCTTGGCTACTCCCTCATATGGGAACAGTGAGTCCCCTCCTGTGACCGGTCATCGAGCCGATGACTATGCTATGTGATTTGTGATGTCGCCTCTGAGCCAATGGATTGTTATGAGCTTAAGATGTGGAGTGGTCTGTTGGTTTTGGGTTGTGCTGGTGATTTGCTGCTAAGTTGTGGTGTGACACCTCAATTTGGATGAGTAACCCATCCACAACAGTCAACACATGTGTTTGTGTAGCTACAGTAGTGTCAGTATATGAGTCATTTATGAAATCATGTCTATGATTGGATGATTTATTCATCCCTGGCATTTTGGAATTTGCAGCTATTTGTAAAGATGGATATGATTGATATTTCCTAATTTCTTGATATATATGCTTATATGGAAATGAGTTGGCTTAAGTTCTTACTTTGTGCTTGGCCTAGTGGCTAATTGTTTGGTTGGGATGTATGGTATTCCATACCTTGATTTACTGAACTCTTGGCTAAGTTACGATCTGGAGTATGTACTGGGTAATATGATGTTAGAATTAGAATGATTCCTAGATGAATGACTAGGAAAATAATTGATATTTTATTTGGATTTACTTGTAAAATTGATTTTCTCATGTTTACATGTTCTTTTCTAATAATCCTAGTTTGATCTAGTGGGTGTTGCTCATGTGTTTGCCACTGTGGTGCCTCCTTATGGAGTGTGCACAGTTGGTGAACTCACATATATTGCATTAGCTGCTTGATTAGCTAGTTAGAAATTAAGATGTGGCTGCCAATGATGCATGAGCATGAGGCTTTGATGTTTGATACGAACATACGTTTTTCTTGCTTCTAAGCCCTGCTAGTGATGCGAAGACTGAGGCACATATTTCTTTATAAGGACAGATGCTAGTATTAAATCTTTAATTTCTCTATGATGTTTTCGCATAGCACTTCCATGTAATACTGAGAGAAACCCCCTTTCCCTCTCTTCTTTGTTAATTATTTTTTCTTGCCTTTATCTAAAACTGATAAGAACATATATGATATGCACCGAATCAACCATCACTCTTATTTCTCTACCTTGAGCCTTGTGTAGCTTGTTCCTTGTTCTTGTGGTAAGCTAGATATATTCTCAAACTTTCCTTCTTGATCCTGAATAAATTTCCTTCTTGGGCCATAGCCTGCTCCTCCTAGCTATCTTGGTATAGTTCCTATGATCTAGCTAGAGATGGAATTATTCTTGTGGTTCAAATAGATGATGGGTACATAAGTGTTCTTATTGGTAGCTCTTGCAACTAGCTGATGGTTTGGTGTTGAACTAGCAAGAACAAGTGTTGCTCTTGAAACCTTGGTGGTGGTGTGATGAACAAAAATGGAGATGTATGCATGATGTTTGTCTAGTTGTTGGTTGGTTGCTTCACTCTTGTATTCTTATACTAGATCTGTGGTGATGATAACACCACATGCCATGCATGTTGTTTGTGTTGCTTGTCTGTGGGACCTGGGGGGTCAAGTTTCAACGGTTGTACATCTTTTCTTGTGGATGAGATCGAGTAAATTATGATTTTCCTGATTTTGATTTCCCTATTAATTGCAAGTAATTCTTTTACTATAAATGATGAAATTTCCCCTAAGCTAATGATGCACAATCTAAAGCAAACTATCCTGATAAGAACATATTCTAATATGGCCCCTTAATTAAACTCGATGATGATCTTAGCGTAGCAACTATATGCTTATCTAAGAGTATACATTTAACAAAAACATTCTTTTTCTGGTTTATTTTCTTTGTTTCTTTTGTTTTTTTTCTGTAGGGATTAGAAGATAAATAATAGAAGATATTGAATATACGAAACATTAGATAAGTTTTAGTTTAACATTTTCCTTTTTTTTTGTAATTTTCTTTTCTGTTTCCTTCTTCTAATTTCCCTTTTTATTCATCATCTAGATACAATGTAATTTTATTAATGAGTAATAAAGATTATTATTTTCTAATTCCTTTATCATTTGTAATATTGTTATTGTAACAAAGCTACATTTCACTTATTGTATTCAACTATGTTTTTCCTATTTCCATTTGTTGTAAAATGTTATGTAAACATTATTGTAATAAGTTTATATTTGTATTCCTATTTATGTAATAAAGAAAACATTATTGATTCATGATTGTATTCCAATTATGAAATTTCTTGATTATTCATAATTCAATTTCATTTTTTTGAATTCAATATATTATTCAAATATTCAAAATTGAATTGCTTCCCCAAAAACAAAGTAATCAACAAAGATCATGTCGAAATCTCGACACTTTGTGTTTTACAGTTTTGCTACCCACGCTTTTCGATGCATGAATGCAATGCACAATCCTTAATTCTACTCCGCATTTATCCCAAAATGCTGGGGTGTTACATCCAGTGACTCTGACTTCGCCTTCAATGACCAACGGCAGGGCCTCGCCACAATACATGTTGGAACCCCATGTCGGCCCGGTTGACCCGAAACACGTCAAGGAAGAGGTAGCTCTGGCTTCAACGACTACCATCAGAGGAGAAGTTGCACACCGTACCGAAAAAATCCACACCGCAGCTTGATATACATGCACCGTACAGCAGATCAGCGGGCATCATTGCCGACTTGCTGCTCCTACCCGAATCTCGTGTGTCTTATCTTATGGACCTTTCTTTAACATTGATTTGTTGGTAACAAAGTTTATTACTCCCTTGTCCCTTCGTTAGTTATTTCAGAACGGAGGGAGTAATAATATCTTTATTGATGATGGGACGGACCAGACAAACTTTTTTTTTGCGAGAAGTTAACTTAGTTGGGCTGGGACTGGGAATCCTTGACAGTACTCATCCGGTGCAGGGATCAGCCCATAAAATGCTAAAACGGTGGCCCGTTTATCATTGGCGCCATTTCTTACGAAGGAACTACATTAGCACAAAGCCCGGGCTAAGTGAGCCCGGATTTTTTACCGTACACAACTGCAAAAATTTGAATTCAAAATTTTCAAAAATTTGGAAAAAATACCTACACATAGATAACTGTGTGATCTATTGTCATGTCTATTTTCAGATCAAAATACTCTATATTTTAGACTCATAAAAATCATAAAATTGCGAAAAAGACAAAATGTCCACGCTAGTGCACTATGTGGTACTGTTCATCAAGGACAAAAACTCATTTTTTTTTCATTTTTGCCGAGCCTAAAATACAAAAACAATTGAGCTAAAAATGTTCACAACACTAGATCACATGATTGGCTACATGCTAATATTTATTTCTGAATATTTTGAAACATTTGAATTGAAATATTTCAACAGCCCAAAAACGAGCTCAGTGCAGCTCGGCCTCCATTACGTCGCGCTCGCTGCACCCTCCCTTAAAAAACGTTTTCTTGCGGGCCCCTTATAAAACAATTTGAAGTCCTGCATCTATGTGGTTGAACCTAATTGCACCTAAGTGCTGGAATCCTTTTCATGTAAGGTAAAAGTTCCGAAATCTTGATATGGCACGATAATCGTCTTCTTATTTCTTAAGAGAAGCAAGGCTTGCTATACATAATTTAATTTTGCAAGGTGGTTGTTTTAGGACCACGAGCATGATATCATGACAACTTTTCATGATAACAACTTCACTAAAAAGGGTGTGACATTGGCTTCTGTTTTGTCCTCATTGTTTTGCTATGGCTTGCTGCGTGTACACACACATATACTACTGTCGCCTCTAAGGGAGCGTGCGGCACGAGGGAAACCTATATACATGACCTTGAAAAGCAAGCTACGGCTTTTTGGTGTGTGATTAGGAACCATGCAAGGCACGTAGCATGTCTGTTGGTACATCAGTGTCCCTGTCCTTACTCGGAAACATGGACACAGCTTGTGGCTAGTACTGTACTAATTAGGCAGGCAAGAGTTTCACGTCGGGTCTTGGTCTTGGAGTCCAGACTACTGTGCTAGAAAATTGGGGTTCCTAGCTCCGGTAGTTTCGACCTGTGCGCCTATATCATCCACCTAATTGATTGCCTAATGTCCTTTTCTCATAGCCTACAGCGACACCATTTTGTTTCGATAGAGCATTCATACATATTTTCCATGTGAACAACCGTGTGAGGCGATATTGACACGTACGTAAAGGTGTAACACACGTCGTGATAAGAGTGTCAGGTAGGATCTCGTCAAATTCCCACTTTCTACGTCGTGACATGATAGCTACTCTCCATTTCATATTAATTGTCAAGCAAAATTGTCTAGATACGGAAATGTTAAACGTGTTTTAGATTATAGATATATACAGATCTAGACAAATCTATGACAGTTATATGGAACAAAGTTAGTAATACTTGCCCATATGACCAGCGGAAACCACGGACGATGGCCGAGACCAGGCATTTTAACACAAAGAGGACCCTGAAGGACCCGAGTTTTCATTAACACAAAAATAAAGTTGCTACCAAACTCATACGGACTCGTGCTCTGAGAAACAGAGTTGGCTATATATAAGATAGCGATATATCATCTATAGTCAACTCAGTAGCTAACATGTACAATAGAAATTTATAATTTTATCAATACTTAGCCACCATTCACTTTAACAAAGTGTCTAGCAGCACGTGCTATAGCTAGCTCTTGCATGAGAGCTTACTCTTCTTCTCTCCTCCTCTCTCCTCCAACTCAGCATAAATATACTATTTAAATATACTATTTAGGTTGATGTAACCTTATTGTACTTGCTCTAAAGGAGAAAGCCACTAAACACACACATAGCAAACAAATTTCTTGAAAAACAAACTGCCTAAGCCGAAGAACACATTTGGAGTTGTAGATCTAAGATATGCCTCACCAAGCTCAATAAATTAAACAGGGGGAGCCTTCCCACTGAATCTGAGGATCGACATCGAAGACGATCTCACTCAGCTCCGGCGAATCAACCTGGGCGAAAAAAAAGATTTCAAATGGAGCCTAAACATGAGCACAAACTTACATTGTATCCAATGCGTTAGGCATGAACTTTAGAAGCACATAAACCACTCGCCAAAGAGCACTCAACAATGTGTACCCCTCTGTCCGATTCTCGTCTCTACGACGGTTTTCTGCGGGCCAACTTGGCCGCCGAGGAGGAGGCATTTGTTCCATGTCACGCTCTTCCTTGCGCCGATGATTTTCTCTGGCCTCCACTATTGCCAGACTTTTTTCTCTCTCAGCTACAGTGTACCGCCGTGTTGTAGGTGGAAGTGGAGGAACCTGACCTCGGGATGCATCCTCCAATTTCACAGGTATCACATTTCTCCAAGTTCACGCTACTCTGTTCCTGAATGTCCCTCTCGGGGATCAGTGCGGTGATCGAATCAGGCGTTGTTAATCCCGAGGGGGTGCGTCTTCTTCCAACATGTCCACATCTGTGTGACAGTGGTTGGATTTCGACTCAAGACTTCCAGAAAGGATGTGGTGATCTCTCGCTACTCCAATGTTTTTTCCAACCGAATGATGGATTTATCTGTGACGGAGTCGGATTATTCTTCAGGGTTACCTTGGCTATGCCAATATTTTCGATCGGCGTATCATAGATCCGGTTTCCTTTGTTGTCTAGTCAAGGTTCTCCTATTTGTATGCCAGCAACACGTGGTACTCCGGTGTCTTTGAGCTGTTGAACAACCTCTTATGCACTTCTGGATTTTTTCCTCCCCCACACAGCTTCCTGTCCCTCGTAGTGGGAGGTGAGTCTTAGGTACTCAGATCTTAGTTGCTCAATGCAGTTGATTTCCGAGTCCATGCTCTGTTGAATCTCGGCAATATTCTCTACTTACTCCTAGAGCGATATGCATTTTGGCTTCGAGAGCCTCATCGATTTGTTCCATCACCATGTTAATCAAAATCGTCAAAACTTCTCTGTAGTACTCCTTGGACGTTGGCTTGACCCCAACGGTGTGACCGTCGATCATTGGCCTACTTGGTCCAGGATCAGTCGGAGGTTCATTAATCCGCGGGGGAAGATCCAGAATATTTTTCTCGTTCTTAGCTTTTGGATCTCCCCCTGCTTCAGTGATGGTGATGAGGACGGAGTTTGGACCTTGTCCTATAGAGAGGCTACCCTCTGTGCTCGGAGGCTGAGCGAACTTAGATCTATAAACACTTTCGGGTATAGCGGAATCATCAATAAGGTTCCCTTCACCCATGTCATCATAGGGAACCGGATTTGTTTCACCAGTCTCCCCACCAGCATCTTCAGTAGGTGCAGATTGGTATTCGTCCTCCAGGTCTTCCATGTACGATTGTAACTCAGCCGACGTGTACGAGACTGCATCTGCTTTGATTGCATCAAGGATAGTCATTTTCGACTCTGGCATCGGAAAAACCGGATCCATCCGATGAAGTGGGGGGGCTCTAGCATGCAATAGAGCATGTCCCTGAGCCACGGCATCAGAGAAACTTTCGGCGGTTTCGATCATGTCTTTCAGAGTGAGCTGGAAATTTGCGGTCATCCGCTTTAGCTTATGTCGTAGGAGCGTGTCCCTAGTCATTGATGAAATGGAGCAGAGTTGTCATCTCCGTGATTCCTTCAACCGATTTTTTTACCCGGAGCCATCTGGTCAGGAACTCATCCAAAGTTTCATTCGGCTTTTGAACAAAACGTGACAGATCTACGACATCAATGTAGCCAACAAAGTGAGATCCGTAGGTATCATCCTGGAGATCCTCATCAGATTCGTCTTTCACCTCAACCTTGGCCACTGGGGCAGGTTGAGTGGTTTGCTTGGAGATCTAGAAATCTGTCGACTCCTCGGACAGATGAGATCCACATTTTTCTTCCACCTTGTTCTCTGCTTCTGTATTAGGCTTGGTGGATTTGTTAGAGACCCAGAATTTTGCTGCCTCTGCGGACAGAGTAGATCCAGATCTTTCTTCCACCGTTGTCATCACCGCTAGGGTGGGTTGGACTGTCTCCGTCATTGGTCCGAATCCTGAAGGATTGGTCGAGCCGATGAATATGTAGATGCCTCCGAACGACACGATGGTGTAGCTGGTGACGTAGCTGTTAGCTGGAATCTAGGTCTCATCATTGGGGACGATAGGAAGATCGTCGGCATACAGAACACGACCGATGGCTATGTTTTCGCGGATTTCAGCAAAGTCGGATCCCGCCCAGATCCGAGGTCCTAAAGTCGCCTGCCCCATGGTGGACACCAACTTTCGTCTGATGACAAGTACGCCATGAGAGGGTCATCGTGGCGTGTAAAGAGAGGGGTTGTAAGACGTGAGGATGTCCGGGACAGGGTATAACCCTGGTGGGTCACCTCGGTCTCCGAGTATAATTTGTCGGCCGTGGGTATACGCGGAAAGTATAACCCCGACAACCTACATCGACACCAAATGAGAACGGACCACCGGTCCCGTGGCTCCTTCAGATTCAGCTTCAACGGAGTGGAAAAATGGAGATGTTTGATATACTAAGTATTTGGCATCCATACGTAAACCTGTGCAAAGTAGAATAGAGTCAAAACCTAATCGGTTGTGGCTGTTCTTAAAATTTTCAGCCCTGTGTCATTTCGTGATTTGGAGCGAGAGTCTTGCAATGTACAGGGCCGAGCCGGCAAAATCCCGGGACCTATGCGAAACTCTAATACAGGGCCCTATACTACTAGAATTTTGAACTATTTAACAACTATAATGTATATTAGATATATTAAGTATCATAC
Source organism: Avena sativa (assembly GCA_916181665.1). Lineage (NCBI taxonomy): Eukaryota > Viridiplantae > Streptophyta > Magnoliopsida > Poales > Poaceae > Avena > Avena sativa. The sequence goes on from OV702290.1 coordinate 372,530,782, forward strand.
CTAGTTAACCTTCAGATGCATAATGTTTATTTTGAAGGACATCATTCTCTTAGGATTCTTCGAAATTATTCTGAAAGTTAAAAATACACACAAAAGACTGGAAATTTTAAAAATCAACCCAGCCCTAGATGCCGAACTGCCGATTAAGGCGAGGGTACAATCAGTGATCAACGAGTAACAACATACAAAATCGGAAATCACCTGGTAACCTGCGACCTGCGTTCGGCTCGAGTTCGCGTCGCACGTGGAGGTGGAGGCGATGTTCTCGTCCTGTAGCTTTTGGCTTTTGCAGCTGGCGACGTTCAATCAATCATATTGATCCGCCTTAGACGCTAGGAGCCACCGGGCCCTAGAGTCAACGTGACACAGGTGATTGTCCTTGTTTGAGCGGTTGGTCTTTCATCGCTAGCTAGGAGCTAATTGGATGTGGCCAGTTTGAACGGCCCAGTTAAGACATAAGGCCTATTATATCTACTATTTTTTCACTCCAGTAAATATATGTAGTAGGCCTATATAAAATTTTGGGGCCTCGCACATTTTGTACAACAGTCGGCCCGGCCCTGGCAATGTATATCAAACTTATATCAAACTGATGTTCACACTGGGATCCATTTGTATAACTTACCTAGAATTTGGAATATGAATATATTTTCTCGTTTTTCTTATTTTCAAAAACATAGAAAATTGTTGTATTACTTGACAAAATTTTGAATGAGTAAATTCAACCTAATATCCATTTGTGTAATTTACTTCAGCATTTTACAAAAATTATACTTTTGTTTTGTTAATATCTTGAAAACTTGTGCATTGGGAGCTATCTTCATTATTATCATCTTTACACGAATCTATAGAGGGGATCGGGCCAAGTTTTTTAACGGGAGGGCAATGAGAGATCTATATACGATGGTTACCGCAAATCCTGGTATTTTACCACCTAGGAAACTTTAAGATGAATCTGAACTCATTTTCCCCGAAAATAAAGATTAAATATGTTTTATACCCAAAATTGTATACTACATGAATAAGACGATGTCTGAATGGTGAGGCGAACTGGGTTCTATCAATGCACCTCTTTTTCATTTTAATAAAGAGGAGGAAAAATTAGAAGAGCGCTTGTGACTGGATGTCTTACCGCCACTTCATATATTCGAGTGCCTTCGTTTGCCCATTGCATACTACTTAATTACCTTTTGAACGTTTAAATTCAAATTTATCCAAGATATTTATGATGGTCACAAAAGTATATGGGCACAAAACTGGAGCCCGGCCTGATATCAGGCTTTACGGTCGGGCTTGTTGGGCCAGGCTGCCCATGCCTACACGTCGTTGTAGCGTCTAATGCCAAAAGGGCAAAAAACATATATTGTCAGGGAGATCAAAGGGAAACCAATGCAAGGAGTTCGCTGTACTCTCTTCTTGCCAAAATGTAGTGTATATAAGATTTTTTTAAAGTCAAATAATATAATTTGACCAACTATGTAGAAAAAATATCAATGTTTAGAATACCAAAATCAATGAATGAGATTCATCATGTTGTATATTTATGTATTGTATTCATTTGGCACTATAGGTAGTATAATATGGATAATGTTCTCAATAAACTTGGTTAAAGTTGATGAAGTTTGACTTAAAAAAATTATACACTATATTATGGCAAAGTGGGAGTATGATCTTAAAGGAGATAACAAAGAGGAAGGAAGAGCTTAAGGAGGTGATTCTCATCCACGAACGGTGAGAAGCTATCGGAGACACATCATAGCTAGAACAGCGACTAATACCTTAAATTTTTAGTACTCCGTAGACATGCTGGTTTAATGATCCATTACTAATGTGGGAACCCTTCTACTACTAAACATTCTGTTGGTTGATTAATAATAAAGCTCGGCCCTTCTACTAGTAGAGAAAAAAGATCCAGTTGGTATTGTTGAGACTCCTTTAAATTGCTACCAGGCGGGTGTGGGGAAGAAGACAGTGTTGACAGCGAGAGGAGAGAGCGGACCAGAGCTAGGTACGCTTACGTCAAGGGCACGACGTCAGCCGTGTGGACGTAATTTCTGACCTGTGCAACCGAACGCAGGCATAGTCTGGTCCTGGTCCGTGCTACTGGTACAGCTTTATTATTGTACTCCTAGGTTCAATGGAGTTGGACGAACTGGACATGAGTCTTAATGCCACGTTGACGCGCAAGACTTGGTGCATGGAAGAGCTCCTGGCCTCCTGCCTACTGCCGGTCCGATAGTTATGTAGGGTCTTTATAACTAACGACTTTGCTACAACTAAAAGGTGCTACTCCAAATTAGATGTAAAATACTCTCGGACCCGAATTAGATGTCCAAGAACGATATGTATATAGATACATGTAAATTTACACAAAACTGATACATCTAATTTGGGGCAGGACGGAGAGAGTGGTATAGAGAAAACATTGCTATAATGAGTGTATGTTTATACTCCCTGATTCAAATTAGTTGACTCAAATTTGTCTAGATACGTATAAATCTAGAGACGTTTTGGTATAAGATACATATGAATCTAGATAAAGTTGAGCCAATTAATTTAAATCAAAGTTTTGTAACAAGAAAACCGATTATGAGATGAAACTTAATTTACCATAATTAATGAAGTGTTCTAACGTGCGCACGTTCGCGCGGCGTGCGCCGGCGCGACGCCACAATAGACCATATGATCAAGATCTCACGATGGAAGAAAAACACAAAAACACCTAGAAAAAATCAAAAATACCATGAAAAAAATGAAAATAGTCATGACAACTTATGTTTGTGTATGTTCTAAGGACTAGAGAGCACACGTTTTCTCCTTAGATTTTGGATAATTAATTCGATGAATTATCGGTTTGGTACACCTCATATTCCGTGTGGTACTCTTGAGCTCGACGTCCACGCGCTGCCTTTCTTCTGTGTGGACTGATATACTCTGTCGCTAAACCAGCCACAAAGAAATTATTACTCATGTACCTATCTGCCCGGAGAATGTACACACCGCCGGGTGTTTCCAAGATGAAAATGGCTTGTGTAAAACACAACTACACGTGCATCACACAAGCGCGTTAGTGTGACAGGGATACCTAGCAGCTCCAGCTCCATCAGGAACAAGTCCACCGTCGCATTATACAGTCATACACACTATGTCACGTTCTTAAATAGAAGGCACTAAAAAATGCCTTTAAAAGTAGTCAAATTGCCTTCAATAGTTTTTTAAGGCAAAAAAAAATAATACCAAATGCGCTAGCGTCGTTAAATGTATTTGAAGGCATGTCTACAAAGTGCCTTGTAAAGTAGTTTTGTAGGCACATTTACTAATGCCATCTATTATTTTGTAAGGCATGTCTACAAAGTGCTTTGTAAAGTAGTTTTGTAGGCACATTTGCTAATGCCTTCTATTATTTTGTAAGGCATGTTCACAAGTGCCTTGTAAAGTTAGTTTTAAAGGCACTATATATGATGCCTCCTTTTATTTTGTAAGGCATGTTCACAAGTGCCTTGTAAAGTTAGTTTTAGAGGCACTATATATGATGTCTTCTATTATTTTTCAAGGCATGTCCAAAAATGCCTTGTAAAGTTAGTTTTAGAGGCACTATATATATGATGCCTTCTATTATTTTCCAAGGCATGTCCAAAAATGCCTTGTAAAGTTAGTTTTAGAGGCAGTATATATGATGCCTCCTTTTATTTTTCAAGGCATGTCCAAAAATGCCTTGTAAAGTTAGTTTTAGAGGCAGTATATATGATGCCTCCTTTTATTTTCCAAGGCATGTCCAAAAGTGCCTTGTAAAGTTAGTTTTAGAGTCAACAGTCAAATGCACATCCAATTGCAAATGTGCCATACAGAATAAATGCACATCCAAATGCTACATTAATTTACCACATCCAAATACAAGAATTTTGAATTTAAACCAACATTCAGTATAAAATAACATTCAAGAATAGAAGCAACAGTCAGGTTTTCAGCTACACATTCAGTATCATCATTCACAATCAACACTCAGATTCAATAATCTGGTTGTCACACTCTTTTGATTCAAGATTTTTTGTAGTCTTTTTCCTCTTCCTTGTGCTTATTCGGACCTGAGAATCTGGTACTTGTGAATCTTCTGGTGCTTGTGAATCTTCTGGAGCTTGTAAACCCTTTTTGTTCTTTGATTTTGATACTGATCTTGATGGAACACTATATGCCTGTTTGAAAGCAATTTCTTTATGTCAAGTAGTCCAGCATTATGTTCTTCAATTATGTTACTGATCCTGATGGAACAAAACGTACATGGTTGACAGCAATTGGAGAATACTGCCCTCGAACTCTCCAGTCTTTGTCAAGTTTGTGGGTAAAGTCAACATTATTCATGTCAATATCATCAGTGTCAACAACCTAAAAGTGTGTTCTTCAATATTAGTAGCAGGAACTATAGTACAGTAAAGTTTAACTATATTACATGAATTTATAGAGTTGCCATATGAAATATATCAATTAAATAACTTACATTTTTCTTAGGCCATGGGATGCAATGTGATTGAGCATGCCCCATGTGGGTCACTCTTCCCTTTGCTTGTGGCAAAATGGTGTGACTACACATGACTATGTTGACCATAACTTCAACAAATTCAGCTTCAACTTTCTGAATAGTTCCTAGTGCTGCCATAGTATTTGTTTTAGGTGTTCTTAATCCCACTTCCATCCCAGTTTTGATGACAAAATCTTTCTTGTTCTTGATAGTGTTATCCTTCTTGTTTCTTTTCTTATTTCCCTCTGACTTTTCAACCTTCACTTTGTGAATATCATCTATCTGCTTGCAAAAGTAACAAAATGTATCAACTTCAGCTGGTTATAGATGTGAATATCAAAATGGACAAAGTAAATCTATATGGACACATGTATCAAAATGGACAAAGTTGATTACAAAGTTTATATACCTTCAGCTGTTTGGTTTTAAGGATGCCTTTAGGAGCTTGTTTTTCAGGAGAATAAGATTCCTTGAGGTGCTTGGTTTTCATTGTGTTGTTACCTTCAGCAACTTCAGGAGCCTTTGATTTGGATTGCTTGCTTCCTAACAAATCTTCCACATATTTCTGTTCACTCCCTTCTTTTGCTTCATGTACTGTTTGCTCTGCATGCAATGTGTGGTTATTTTGAGAAGCTTGAAGTAGGACCATCATCTGATTCATCTGATTCCTCTGCTGCACCATCTCATCTTCCATCTTTTCACTCTTTACCATCAAATTATGCACAACCTGCTTTAGTTCCTTGTTCTCTTTCTTGCTTTCTTCAAGTTCAGCTAATGCATACGCAAGCTGCTCAGCTCCTTTTCCACCAACAACTAGCCCGCACCCATGCCTTCTACTACTATTTGGGAAGATTCTGGAATACAAATCAACTTCATGTATGTCCTCACCAACTAGTGTAGGATTCTTTTCAAAATTCTGCTTTATAGTTTTCTGCAAACAAGATAATCATTTTGTACAATGAAAAGATAGTAAACAAGATAGTAATTTAGAAACATTTTGTATGACAAGATAATCATTCAGATACAATAATAAGTAGTTCTTCTTTACTTACCATCTTTGCTGCAGCAAAATCATTAACTGGTAGTCCCTTGGTTGTGGTGTGTGTCATACAGAATAGCTCAGCTCTTCCTATTCTTCTACCTTCTTTTATTTCCTGACAAATGTTTTTACATACTGTCAAAACTTCTCTAGTATTAATTGAGTTTGCTTGTGAAAATAAGAACATGTTGCATACAACAACTTACTACTTGATCTAGTACCACAGCAAAACTTCTAGATCCTGTAGTATGAGTTGAGTTTGCCTATGCACTTCTGGTTGCTTTATTTTTCTTACTCAAAGCCTGCATGAAGTAGTATTCAGTATGATTACATATGCTTTCACTATCAATGCATAGGTAACATATGAGTCTCTGCATCCTTACCTTAGCTTTCCTAGTGCACCATGTTTTACATAACCATTCCCACTGTTTGGGTGGTATTCTATCTTTACAGCCATTTTCAATATTGGTCTGCATTGACAAATTTTTGTTGAAGAAAGATTTCTTCAACACACATTTAAAGTCCTTCCATTTCTTACTTGCTGATTTAAGTACCCATGTCTTCAAAGTTTCATCCAAATCAAAGAATGCCTGTCAAATGGAGGGAGCAAATAACATTAATTAACTGGAATTTAACATGCAACTGGAAATAATAGAAACCATGCATATCAAATATGTCATCGCATACTTTACCTTCACTGTATTCCAGAGCTTTTCTTTTTCATGCTTTGGAACTTTACTCTAATTTGTAGCTCCTAAGGATACCTCCTTTCCTTTGACCAAACTTGCTATGAAGTTAGCAAGTTTTCTTGATGTGTAACCACATGGTTGGCCTAGATGGTTTAACTCCATTGCTATTTTATTGCTAGGATCAAAGTCCTTCTAAAATCCTTTTAACACAGTTGGTCCTCTCACCCTCTTCTTATCTTCATCTAGCAGTTTTATATAATTTAGGAACAACAAGAGATTATAAACTAAGAGATTACAAAATCTATTGACTGCTCAAACCTTGTACAATCATGTCTGCATTATATTCTTTACTTGTTTCGTTCTCAGAGCCAGCTATTGTTGTGTCATCACTATCATATTCATACTCCTCATGATCAGTACCCTCCTGAATTTCTTCATAAATTATGTTATTCTGCAGGTAGTTAGCAAGTTGTTATAACTAGATCAGTATCCTCAGAAATTACATATTCACTGGAATTCTACAAATGTAGCAAGTGATTAATAATTTACAGCACAGAGATGATAAATTACCTCTACATTGTTACGAAATCCTCTATCATTCATAATAAATCTTGGGAACACTTGTGTACTAGTATTACCAGTATTCATATTTCCTTTGGGAACAATTCCTAATGCTTCCAACCTAATGTTAGCTCTTCCTGCCTCCTCTCCTGACTTTCCAACAAGCTTGTTCCTGCAATTTTATTAAAAAAAGTTCAACTAAGAAACAAATGCATAATAACAATTGGAGACATGATTTAGTATTATCATATTGCTTACATGAACTAGTACAATATCTGACTGAAGGAGTCACAACAAAATGCCAATCTTCATCAGCATGATCTAGCATATAATAGATTTGTTTTGCTTGACTAGCTAGAATAAAAGGTTGACTGGACATTTGATCATTTGAATGGCTGGAGTTGACCTGAGTCATTCCAAAACTATTAACTCTAATACCAGTATGTTCAATCCAGTCACATTTGAATAGCACCATATTCCCTTTATTTGAATAGTTCAGCTCTACAATTTCTTTGATTCTTCCATATCTTGCAACACCATTTGTTTTAGTGTACATAACCCCATTACATTGAGAGCTCTTGCCATGTGCATATGAGGATGTATGATATACACATCCATATATTGAGTAACTCTTGTACTTTTTAACCATCATATATGGCTTATGTGCCAGCAGGAGAACTTCTGGATCTACTTCAATTCCTTTGACAACTTGTGATTGTACATAGTCCACAAACCAGTTAAGGAAATTACTGTGATGTTATTTCTCCACCACTCTCTGGCTTCTTCTTTCATTAGCAGATAGAACTAATTTGTGTTTCTCAGTATATAATGCAATTGATGGATAATTAAATAGAATATGTTCCTGTGCTTTGGTCCAAGAAATGAAATCTAATTCTTCAACTTCATAGCTAGCAGATAGAGGTCTTCCAATCATGGTCAGATATTTAAATACCATATCTATAGAAGTAACATTGCATTTAGGAACTCCATCAACTCTTCTTTCATAATCATGGACAAATGTTGAGAAAAATGATATAGTTTCATCAAAAATGTATCCTTCCGCAATAGAGCCTTTAGGATGACTTCTACTACGTACAGAACCTTTAACTTTGCCAATAAATCTTTCAGTTGACCACATGTTCCTAAATTGAACTGGACCAGCTATCCTAACTTCTGTTGCCAGATGTATAACAAGATGCTCCATTATATCAAAGAAAGAGGGAGGGAATATCTTCTCTAGTTGTGATAATATTTCAGGTATCTCCTCCTCCATCTTCTGAATCTCCATTACATCAACAACTCTAGCACACACAACTTTGAAATATTTGCTTAGTCTAATCAATAGCCAAGCTACTTCTTCAGGCAATGTTCTACTGATAGCAAGAGGGAACAAATCTTCCATTATTATGTGACAGTCATGGGTTTTTAATGCCACTAGCCTATTATCTTATAACCTCACTTTGAACTCTAAGTTTGAGGCATATCCTATAGGAAACCTAGCATATTTGATGAATCTGCAAAACATCTTCTTTTGAGCAGGGTTCATGTAGAATATTGGTCTAGGCCATGCATTTTTAGTTTGAGATGCATCAACATGGAGACCTTCTCTAATCTTCAGCCTTTTGAGATCAAGTCTTGAATTTACATTATCCTTTGTCTTCTTATCCACATCTAGCAGTGTGTTGACAATGTTGTCAAAAACATTCTTCTCTATGTGCATTGAATCCAAATTATTCCTAACAAGTAAATCTTCCCAATATTCTAATTGCAAAAAAATGCTTCTCTTCTTGAAGGTTGTTTCGACAGTGTGTACTTCCTCCTTCTCCTCTTCTTCTTCCCCTTCAGCTCTTCTCCTCTTCTTCTTTGAACTCCTCTTTTGTTTCTGCAGTTTTCCATATGATGTCTCTATACCCATTGTCATTTATGATATTTCATGGCCTGTAGGTTGAATAGGAGGTTCCCTAATTTCAACAGTCCCATCAAATGACTCAGAATCAGACCTAAATGCATGATCAGGTGGTAAGAATCTTCTGTTACCTAAATAGCAGGCCTTGCGACCATGCTTCAACCTTCTAGAGCAAGTTCCTAGCAGGCAATGGGAGCATACAATAATACTTTCACCACTTAATATGCCTCTTCCTAGCCAGTCACTAATAGTCCACAAGAGAGCAGCATAAACTCTAAACTTCTTTCCAAATGTAGAATCCATAACAAGAACACCTTTATGCCATAACACTTGGAGTTCATCTATAACAAGCTACAAATAAACATCTATATCCTTCCCTAGAGCCTTTCTACCTGGTACAATAACTGATAAAATGAAGTTTGACTCTTTCATACAATCTGATGGCGGCACATTGTAAGGAATCAATATTATAGGCCAAATACTATAGGACAGGTTCATGTTTATATATGGATAAAATCCATCAGAAGATAGCCCAAATCTGATGTTCCTAGGTTCTTTAGCAAACTTGCTCCATTTTCTATCAAAGTTTTTCCAAGCAGTTGAGTCAGCAGGATGCCTCATCAAACCATCTTTAGTTCTTCCTTCAGAATGCCAACTCATCAGTGGTGCTATTTTGGTTGACATAAACATCCTCCTAACTCTTTTTACTAGTGGGAAATGTCTAATCACCTTTTTAGGAACCCTACTAATCCTTTTTCCACCCACTACACTCTTTTCAGACTTCCATCTACTTGTATTGCAATCAAGACATACTTTAGCATTTTCATTATTTCCTTTGAAAATTATGCAAGCATCATAACTGTTATATCCAAGCCCAACAGCATTTATGTATTGCTTGCACTCATGAAATTTCCTAGGTAGAGAGTGCCCTTCTGGTAATGCATCTCTGAATAGTGATAAAACATCCTCAAAAGTAGTTACTGTCATACTGCCAACATTCTTTATGTTAAGGAGCCTAACAAGAAATTGAAGTTTACAGAAGCTTTTGCAGCCTGGGTATAACTCCTTTTTACCATCATTGACAAAATCTACATATGATTGAACATCATCTTCATCATCATCTATACAATCACTCTCCTCCCCTATATCTGATCCTAAAACACCTCCGTCAAACATGCCATATTCATGTAGTAGTTGTTGTTCCATCTCATATTCTGTAGGTTGACTATTATCCTGGTCTTCATTAATTTGACTACTGTCCTGGTATTCATTAGACTGGCTATGTGTAGGTCTGACCACAGATTCTCCATGATATACCCAGCTACTATAACCTCTCATAAATCCTTGACAGATTAGATGTTCATGGATAGTATCTAAATCAAGCCAGAATCTGTTCCCACATGTTTTGCATGGACAAATGATCTTCCCATCAATTGCTGAATTAGTGCAAGCATACTCTATGAACATAACGACACCAGCTCCATAGATCACAGGATGTCTAGGTGATTGCATCCAAGACTTGTCCAACCTACTGCCTACACAATTTAACCAGTCAATTACTACTATACCAGAGAAGTAAAATAGATGAGTAGGGGGGTTCCATACCTGATTTTCCTGTCTCATCAATCGGTCTAGAAGGGGGCACCTGAGGTAGCTGGTTCTCGGATCGGTTGCTGCCGTTTGCTTGTAGGAGGCCGACGGTGCCTCCCTGTACTCGCCGCCGTGCTCCTGACTCGGATTGGTCACCGTTGTTTGCTTGTAGGAGGCCGACGATGCCTTCCTGTACTCGCCGCCGTGCTCCTGACTCGGATCGGTCGCCGATGTTTGCTTGTAGGAGGCCGACGGTGCCTCCCTGTACTCGTCGGGGTGCTCCTAACTCGGATCGGCCGCCGTTGCTTGCTTGTTCGCGCCACCATGCTCCTGCCTCCGAGTGCCGCCGTGCTCGTTGGCGCCGCCGCGAGATCCGGATCCACCGAGTTGACCTCGATCCATTGATCTAGAAGTCGCGATAGCAAAGCCAAATCTCGGGGACGAGGCTGCTTACTATGGAAAAGGACGAGGCATATTAGGGATATGTATGTATGACTTGAAAAGGATAAGGGACTAGAACGCAAAAGAAAAAGGGGCACATCAAAAGGGTTGATCCAGGACAATGTTCTGAATAGTACAAAATTCAGAATAAGGGACTAGAACGGAAAAAAAAGAAGCACCGCAAAAAAAATATAGTCTACGTGCCCATGTTCTGAATAGTACAAAATTCAGGACATTGTAGGCCTTATAGACATACAAATTTGAACTAAATAACAGTAGTGATTTCTTGCATGCAAACACTACATGCAAACACTACAAATTTGGATTCAGAATCACATTGTGAACAGATCACTTGAACAAAATTTGACAGTTAACTAGATGACAGTAAATTACAAACATGACAGTAAATTACACATATTGTTCCACCCTATTACAAACATGACAGTAAATTACAAACATGACAGAAAATAGTGTTCCACCCTATTACAAACATGACAGTAAATTACACATATTGTTTCAACACACTGCAAAATGACAAGAAACTACAAACATTACAAACATGACAGTAAACTACACACATTGTTCCAATATACTGCAAACATGACAAGAAACTACAAACATTTTTTCAGCACACTACAAATAAAAGCAGGAGCAATCTTCAAGGATCTTCAATCTCAACAAAATCAAGGCAAATGTGCCCATGCCTTGGCTCTACAATGATCAACAACAGTGAGCCCTCCACTATATTTGCCTCCTCCCTGAATTGCTGCCACCCTATTGTAAATGCAATTCTGTCATCTTCATCTTCCATATGGTACCAGCCTTCAAGGGGGACATTAAATTCTCTTGTCCACGGATTTGAATGTCCTTGCCAGGGGCATCCAACTTGTCTGAAAGGCTCTGCAGAAAGGTACTGGAATATGTTACTAGTGAGAATTTAATTTAATACATGTCATCAAGAAAGTGAGTAATGTGTAGCAAATACTTACCAATGCATCTAGTTGAACATTTTCCTAGTTGTACTTGTGCACCATAAACTGCATCTCATTTACACTCTCATAGAATTCTTCTTCATCTAGTTCTTGCCCTGGTTTTAGAGCCAGAACCTTGTAGATACCAAAATTTATGGTAGCCATGTTCTTCTCACTAATTTCTCTGATGTTTGAGAAAATGGTCTTGTGGAGTATAGCTCTAATTTCAGGCTTCACACAGTAAAGAACTGTTCAAAGTTGAAAACAAGAGTATACAGTTAGCAGTATTATATATAAAAACATATAGTGTTTGCAATGAATTCTGCAATCATACCTCCATCTGCAACAACAGGCTTCTCAACCTTGACATTGGTCATTCAGACACTGTGATGTCAAACCTATTGTCCTGTTCCACATACCTGAAAGAGACAACCTCACCTTGCTGGATATCATATGTCCTAACAAGGGATGACCAGTAAGGGCCACAAATAGTTGTCCTTGACATTTCTTTCTCAAGGTACAAGTCAAAAACACGCCTATTCCTACATCTTGCCACCATCCAGTTCTTTGAATTTGCAAACTTTTCAAGTTGTTCCTTGAATTTGCAAGGTACATCCTGAAATTTCATCACAATCAAACACATTATTCAATGCACTATGATAACATTATTTGTTTGAATTCATATCACTAGAATAGAAGTACTTGAAATCCCTGCATCATAATCAGGTCAAAAGAAACTTACCAAACCATTTTGAAATCCCTGCATCATAATTAGGTCAAAAGAAACTGCACGCCTGTTAGAGTGGAAACCACAGTTTTGCACTGGTTGCTGGCACAAAACACAATTCATTTCATCCATTCCTATGACAAACAATCGAAAATGTGTGATATTGTTCCTCTGACGAAATCAAAACATGAATAAAGATCAAACAAGAGTGGGTACTATTCACCTCTAGTGGGAACAGAGAAATCTATGCAGTGGTAGATCTTAAGATGTGCTCCAGGAGATATGCAACACAAAAGATTTATCCAGATGACAGACATTAGAGGAAAACAATAATAGCTACACCAGGATGAAAAAGCAACATAATAATAAGGAAATAAGAGAAACAAGAACTCACCAAGTTTGAATAGCTACACCAGGATGTAAAGCAGATGAAGTGCCTCTCAGAAATCTGAGGCATTTAAATAGGCAACCTATCTGGTGCAGGACACCCATCCAGAACCTCCACTTCTCCCACTATTCCCACTTCCCCCACTTCCTAGGACGTGTGGTAATTGTACAGAAAATAATGAATAAATTTACAATCATTATTTGCAATAATGATAACATTATTTTTAATCAATACAGATTGTAATTGCATAAAATTCAGATATTACTTAATGCATCAATTCGTAGAATAATTATTTATTTGGTGTTCTGAAATGAAATAAAATGAAGTCTAGGTGCCCATGTTCTGAATACTTCAAAATTCAGAACACTGAAGGCCTTCCTGACATAACATTTGACAAATGTTTTGAAAAATTCAGAACACTGAAGGCTTTCAACCTATCTGCAGGTAACATAATTCATGTAGATGCCACCATCAGGACTAAATTTCAGGTGATAGAACAACTACATTGCATAACCAAGTACTAAATATTACATAACCAAGTACTAAATATTACACAACCAAGTACTAAATATTACATAAGTTCAATAACAACTACTACCAAATTTAAGGCCAGCTACAGGAACAAATATATATTCCTTAGACAACTATAGAACAATTTTAACAAAGTTCAGCCCTAGGTGATCTTGCATATGTTCTATCTTGATCACAAGCATTGAAGCCCATCCAACATCAGCAGCATGTGAAGTCGGACCACCCTGTGGTGAAGCTGACTTCTCCATGTTCCTTCCTAATGGAGTAGGCACATTCAATATAGTCTTGTTCTTCTCCATCTAGTACTTGCCCCTCCTTGTATAGATGAGCTATGCCTTGATTTGGGTACATGTAGCCTTGTACAGCTTTAATAGGCATGAACTGTAATTAGCATGTACTTTAAAAGTTAGTTTTCCATATTCAATAGGCATGTACATTATCAATACTCAATAAAAATGTACAGTATCAATAGGCATGTATTTTAACAGAATACTTGCAAGTGCATTCCATGCTTGGTTTTCCATATTCATCTTATGTACCCAGAAATTCTTGTCATCTTGGTTCTCAAAGAACTCATGTTGAGTCACATGAATATCTTTGTAGATGGCAAATAAGATGGTGGCCATGTCCTGTTCAGTGATTGAGTTAATGTCTGAGAAGATTGTCCTATACAGAATGCTTCTTATTCTAGTAGGGACATCTCCAATCACTGAGCAAATAGGGGAAATAATAAAATTAATAGTAGCACATGTAAAAATGAGACATAAATTGTAGGACTAGGACTTACAGGTGGCTTCCTAGACCTGTTTTTCTGCACCATTTGAGTAAACAGTAACATGGAATACGTTGTCCAGAGCCTCAATTGTGCCTTCATCATATTCAAATTCAACAACATCACCAAGTCCAATATCATATACCCTCCTCAAGGACTTCCAGTAAGGACCACAAATTACTGTCCTTTCATTACCCTTCTGCAGGTACAAATCATAGTTCCTGATTGCATTGCTATTGGCAACCATCCAGTTCTTTGGAGTGAAATCATTAAGTTTTTCCCTAAATGAGCATGGGACAGCCTGAAGGTAAATTACATACAGTAGTGAGTACAATATGTGATGCAATAAATGATGCAATTATATGAAAATAGTGTACTGGATATGAAAACTCACCACACCATTGGTGGGAAAACCATCAGTAATAACAATCTGGAAGCTGTTTGCCCTCCTCTGTGTCCTACCACAGTTGTGAGTAGGTTGCCCACAAACACCACAGTCCATTGCTAAATATTAAGAATAGATAGCAGATACGTACATTAAAAAGTTAAAGGAATAACAGATAGCATATAGTACATATATACTACAATTTTAGATACCCTAATCCAACCTCCAAAATGTAAACCCTAATCTAATCAAAATATTTAGATACCCTAATCCAACCTCCAAAATGTAAACCCTAATCTAATCAAAATATTTAGAAAAGAAGTTTTTAGTTACTTGCCGAAGATCTTTTGTTCTTTCGCTGTGGATTTCTTGCGCTACCGAGGAAATTTTGATCTTTTGCACTGCAGAAAGAGGGTCTAATTATGATGGAACCGAAGAGAAGTTGTTTGGAAGAATCAAGCAATAGAACTGAACGAATAAAGCACGTTGGAAGAACCGAGAAATAGATTAGAGAAGTAGAACTCTGAAGAAATGAGATTAGAGAAGTAGAACTCTGAAGAAATTAGATTAGAGAAGTAGAACTCTGAAGAAATGAGAGAAAGAAAGAACTTTGAAGAAATGAGATTGAATCTAGAGAACTCACCGTCTGAACTGCCGAGTGAGAGAGAGCGGCGGTTGTCCCTTCGGTTTCCCTCCTTTTTATACTAGGCACCTCTTCGGTCCCATAGCCTCTTCGGTTCCATAGTTTGGCCCATGGTTTCAATGATGGGCCTTGGCATTAGGTTACAATGATTGGCCCATAGTTCCAACTGATGATGAATACTAAACATAAATAAAAAATATTGGATCAACTGTGAGAAGTTCAAAAAGAAAATGTTGCAACAAAAATTCCTTGCTCTTGTGAAAAAATAACACAATAGCAGTATGGAGTTGTTGCACTAATATTTTTGTTGAAAAATGGCAAGGAAACATATAGATAATCACAACTGGGTACATAGTTCAATACAGAGACACACATTAACACAGATTAACTGGGTACATAGTTCATTACAGAGACACACATTAACACAGATTAACTGGGTACATAGTTCAATACAGACACACACATTAACTGGGTACATATTTCACAACTTGGTACATAGTTCAATAGACACACAGATTCACACAACTAGGTACAAATTCATGATTTCTAGTTGATGATCTCATAAAATTTGAGACCAATATACTCTTTCATGTGCTCTACTTTCATCAGAAGAAGTGCTTCATTGCCAATGTTAGCAGCATTTGTGAAATCAGTCCATCCATTCTGAAAACATACATGTCCCATGTCCCACACAATGGAATAGGTGCAGTCAATGAACTCTTCTTCATCTTCTCCTAATAGTTGTCCCTCCCTGGATAGTTGAGCAGTGCCAATAGGTGGATACATGTACCCATCTCTTGCCTCAGTAGGCATGTACTGCAAATGAATAATATCACAAGTTAATACAGTTGAATGGAAATACAATAAATGAATGTACAAATCAAATGTGGAAACTTACCAGTGCATTAAAGTTGACATTCCAGTGATTCATCTTGTGCACCCAAAAATGTTTCTGCTCCTTTGGTTCATAGAATTCCTTCTCCACAAAAACATCTTTGTAGATGCCAAACAAGATTGCAGCCATTTCTTCCTCAGTAATTGTTTGGATGTCTGAGAAGACAGTCCTATATAGGATACTTCTTATTGGGCTAGGAAAATCACCTACAACTGATCAAATAGGACAGGTTAGTGTTAGTTGAACAACATATATTTAATAATTAGAAAAAATATGAGGTAGTCTTTACATACGACTTTCTTCATTTACATCTTTCTCAACATAGTTGGAACAAACAGTTATATCAAATGAGTTATCTAAAGGTTCAAATGGGTCATCAGTACATTGGAAATGTACAACATCTCCCAGCCCAATATCATAAACTCTAATTAGAGATGTCTAGTAAGGGCCGCAGATTAGTGTAGCTGACTCATCCTTCTGTAAGAATAAATCAAATCATCGAAATCTTGGGCTCTTGGCAACTAACCATTTTCCTGGAACTAAATTTTCCAACCTCTGTTTGAATGAACATGGCACATACTGCAGTTGAACAACAAAACTTAGTGGTGCAACTACAACACATGACACACTAATGTGGCCAATCTATTGCAATTAATATATCACAGATGTGATATCAGAAGAACTTACCACACCACGTCTAAAACCATGCCCAATGACAACTTCAAATCCATTAGCTCTCCTGTTAGATCTGCCATAGTTGACAACAGGCTGAGCACAGATGGCACATGTCATTTCATCCATCACCTAAAATTAATCACATATTAATAAGTATTAGTTACATATGAAAAAAATTAAGAGCATGATAGTTGAAAGAGGACAGTTCTGAACTTAACTGTTCTTCTCTGTGCGCTGTTCAACTAGAGATTGTACTGCAAATCCAGGAAAAGAACGATTGCATCATGTTAAATAAATTAGAATAAGAATATTTATGAACAGGATTGAAGAGAGCAAACCAAGTACCTTAGAAAAAATGCTCTGCAAAATGGAAAAGAACTGCATCAGGTTGCGCCTCTTTTTAAAGAGGGGAAGTGGGAGGTAAAACTGCCACACTACCCCACGCTCCCCACTTCTCCCACGATGTGGCTCATTTGTGGAGTCAGTTTCCACTCGCATCCTCATAAATCAAAACCATTAAAGGAGCCAACTTTAAAAAAAATGGGCCAAAAATGTATATAATAGGCAACATTCCCACTCTCATAATAATATAGACTAGATGCCTATGTTCTGGATATAATAAAATCCAGAGCAGTTATGGCATTATAGTCAAAAGAATATTATACATAAGCATCAAATCTTACTTATCATAGTTGTAAAAATAATGTCTTACAGATCATTACAAATATAGACTAGATGCCTATGTTTTGGATATAATAAAATCCAGAGCAGTTATGGCATTATAGTCAAAAGAATATTATACATGAGCATCAAATCTTACTTATCATAGTTGCAAAAATAATGCAACAGAAACAACTGAACAGATAAATGCAACAGACTATTACACATGAGCATCAAATCTTACTAATCATAGTTGCAGAAATAATGTCTTACAAATCATTACAATAAAGAAATGTGATTTGTAGTACATTCTACTTTACTCCTCAAGCTTTATAATCAACAGCTCGAGCCATGTAGCTGGATCCCTAATTTTGACTGGAAGGGTCCTAGTGTCTCTGAAACTGAAAATGCATACATCTCCCTCTTTCAGTTTGATAGATTTAACAACATTTGTCCATCCAAAACTGATAACTACTTCTCCACATTCAGTTAGCACCATTCTGCAGTATTGAGTCTTGGATATTGTTGGATTTTTCACAACGAGAATAATCACTTCAGAACCTTTAGGAATTCCATGTTTTGGAGCTCTTGAGCATAAGATAGGCCTTAGGAACTTCAGAAGATAAGTAGTTGTGAATTCTTGTGAAAAAACCTACAGGACACAGAGATATATTATGATCAAATCAGAATGTAGTAATGCAGGACATAGAATTACAGAGATATAACCATAAGAATAATACTACTAACCATTTTACTTCTCTAGGTCTCCAACGAACATGATCAAATGTAGCTATGATATTGTTTTCTTGCAGTTTCCACACATAATCCTTGATTTCAGGTATTGGTAACTCATCTACATAGCTTCTCAAATGTAAGATTTGATTGAATGTCAATTCTACATTGTTTCCAAATATGCATTTGTTATCAAATGATTCTTCACTAGCAATATCAGGTCCTACATGATAGAAATAAAACAGTATGTTATCTAGAGCAGTTATGGCATAATAAATCACTATACTATAATCAATTTCATTTTATTACACTAATCAATTTTAGAGGTATGAAATCATACCTCTAATAGTAAGTAGCCTCCTTTCATCAATCACTGATGAGGTATTCCTACATAGATATTCAGATAGAAATGTTGTAACAGATATTCAGATAAACATATCCAGGAACATAGTAGATTAATAATGATTTTATTAAGACATGGTATTACCCTCCAAGTTTTAGAATCTCTAGCTTAAGATAGAACCACTGATCCCTGAGTCTTGGTGGGAGATTCCTCTCATCTGTAAAACTAAACATGCAAACATCACCTTCCTTCAGATTAAATGCTTGTACCACCTTTGCCCATCCAGGAGAGATGATATGGGCCTTGCCATCATCATGTAGTTTCATCCTGCAGTACTTTATGGGAGATCCTAACTTGAGCTTCACACCAACACTGGCAATTTGAGATCTGGCTTGAACACAATGCCTCATGTTGTGTTTATCCATGAGGAACTGCAGAAGGAACTTTCTTGTGAACACTTGGCTGAATTCCTGGTATTGTGAACAGCTGTCAGAGTATAACACTTCAAGATAAAACTGTGAAGCAATAGAGTAATGGAGTTGAAGTCATATAAACCTACCATTATCCCCTCCACGAGATTGACATTAGTTGATGTAATTGTGCTAACATAATCCATAACTGCAGGTCTTGGTAGCAATTCCAGAATGCTTCTAAGCTGCATCAGTTGGTGGAAATTCATCTCAACCAAATTTCCAAAAACATAGTTTGTATCAATTGTTTCAAATCCTGAGTGTCCAGGTCCTAACCAATACAGAACAATGTGTGTTAGTAACAAAAAACTAGGTCAATGACAAGAACATATGTTAGAAAGAATGTACCAAGGTCAATGGTGAGAAACATACCTCTAGTTGTGAGCACAGATGGCACATGTCTCTCATCTCCCTCATCATCTTGCTCACTGAATTATAGGTAGGAATAGTTAAGTTCAGAATTACAGATAGGAAAATAACTGAACCCTAGAATCTACCCTACCAGTTCTAGAAGAATCTGAGCAAAATGTCTATACATGAACCCTAGAATCACCTGGAATGCTCCAATTGCTGATGCGAAGAAGATAGGTGCAGTGGGGGAGTTGTTTCTGCCGCCGTTGCCATCTGTGATGCCGCCGGAGCCAATGCTTCTGCCGCCGGTGCGGAGAAGAGATTCCGTCGGTGCGGCGGCGCAGTGGTGCGGTGGTGTGGGTCCATTTCCATGGTCTGATGGTGCTGCTGCAGCGCGGAGTAGAGGGCAGGTGGTGCGGCGATGCGCAGAAGAGAGCTTTCGGTGGTGCGACGGTGCAGATGAGAGCTTCTGGTGGCGCCGTGGCACGGCGGTGCGGATGAGAGCTTATGGCGGTGCGGATGAGAGTTTCTGGCGGTGCAGCGGCACGGCGGTGCGGATGAGAGTTTCTGGCGGTGCGGCAGCGAAACCCTAGCGCGCGGAGGCGAAAACCTAGCGCGCGGAGAGAAGACCCTCTATTATACTAGACAGAGGAGACACGGGAGGGGTTTTCTTCGAAACAATAGAGGTGGAAGGACTAAAACATGACGTACTATTTGAAATAGGGAGGTTAAGGTAAAAGAAATCAACTAGGGAGATGAAGTGGAAGGACTAATTTCGAAACTACCTAAACTCAGGGACTAATATGGAAAGTGACTAAACTATATTAGACTGGTCGCGGCCACTTCTCTCACTTTCCACTTCCCTCACTCCTCTCCGCGCGTAGCTGTCTCCTCCCACCGCTGCCACCGACGCCGACGCCGTGTAGGTTTTCCGGCGAAACACCACCGCTGACACCGCCGCCGCTTTGTGCCGCATGGCTACCTCCCAGTTAAAGGTTAGTGATCTGTCCAGATCTTGTCCATCTCCGCTCGTCTTCTTGTCCAGATTATTTTCCTGAATCTATTAGATCTGCTAGATCTTGTCCAGTTCTTGTCCAGTACGGTCTTGTCCAGTTAGGTCTTGTCCAGATCTTGTTTGGTTTCTTGGTAGATCTTGTCCAACTCTAGTAGGGTTCTTGGTATTCTACTGCAGAGTAGTGTGCTAGGGTGGTTGAGAGTAGTCTTGGTATTGATGAATCTGTTAGGGTTTCTTGGTAGGGTTCCAGTAGGGTTTTTTTGCATTTGTTAGTGTGCTTAAGAGTAGGATTCTTGGTATTGATGAATCTGTTAGGGTTTCTTGGTATTGATATGCTTCTGTCAATTATAAAAGAATGAACTTTACCTGAATTTGTGAATGTTCTGTACAAATCTTTCCTGAACTTTTCTGAATGTTCTGAACTGTCTCATATAATTGTTACTGTATGAACTGTCTGAACTTTTCTGTACTATCTGAATTGTCTCATATAATTGTTACTATCTGAACTTTTCTGAACTTTTCTGTACTATCTGAACTGTCTCATATAATTGTTACTATATGAACTATCTGAACTTTTCTATACTTTTCTATACTATCTGTACTATCTGAAATTTTCTGAATGTTCTGAATTGTCTGAACTTTTCTGAATGTTCTGAACCTTTATGAACTGTTATGCATGTTCTGACCTGTCTGAACTGTTATGCATGTTCTGAATCGTCTGAACTGTCTATACTTTTTTGAATGTTAAGTAGTAGTAGTTGCCTCATATACCAGATATCTGATATCTTTTATTTATGTTTATACTTGGCCACAGATGGTGGGAAGCAGAGATGATGATCCTCTAGAAATCTCTGACAATGATGAAGAGATGGTGGAAATGTCTTATGAGTCAGAAGAGGAGTCTGAGGAGGAGTCAGAAGAGGAAAAGTCGGTGATAATAGAGAGGGGTATGTTCCCATTTTTTCCCAAGTTGAATTGAACACTCTTGTACATAAACTAGACCAGTATGTAATAACATGTTCATACATAATTGCAGGACCTTTAATGAGGGGGAGAGCAGAATTTGATAGGCACTGTGTCTGGGGGAACAACCTAGAACTGAATCAGTACCAATGTAGGTATCTGACAGATTTAGTCAATGACTTCCCAGGAAAACCCATCAAATACTATGTATACAGGATGACCAGATCATCTGTCTTGGAAAAGAAAGCAAAGATGGTATGACATGTTTTCCTTACACTTGTCAATATTAGTGGTTACATACAAGAATTATTTGTTCAGTACAAATATGCTCAGTTGTATCCAAACATTCTACTTGAACAGGAATTTTCAGGAGATTTCACACAGAAGTACATGAAAGAGTACCTTGACGAACCATTCCAGATACGTGTAGGATGCATGACATCAAACAGGCGATACTATGTAAGGATGAAGCTTGGACACTATGGAAGGAGGGCCATGATGACTAGCAAGTGGGCAAGGACTGCGGTCAAGTACAACATTGAAGAAAATGACATCTCCCTTTTCTGCTTCACTTTTGATGTGGATGATGGTCTGGAGCTTCTCATCTATCCCCTTCTCCCATTTGTTGTTTATGGTGACGAAGACTAGTATGTATGTCTGACAGCACGTCGTGTCAAATCTAGTAAGTATGACTAAAGGTTTGAACTGTCATTTTAGACTGTGAGAACAGTCTAGTACTAGACTTGAAGGTGCAGTCTAGTACTATTAATATGCTAATATGGTAGACCTGTTAAGGTGCAGACTGGTATATCAGACCTAGTAGCATTTTGTGTAGTGAACTGTAATGGTACTGTTAGTCTGAGTACTGTTTGTGGTTCTGAGTATGATTACTGTTACTCTGAGTACTGTTATGGTTCTGTTGTTTGCATTTTGCTATATTTTACAGGAGTTCTTCAGAAAATTGTTGACAATTGGAGGCACTTTCAGAGAATTGCCTGCAAAGGTTTTTCTCTGCATGTGCTGAAAGTGCCACTAAATGTTAACAATTAGAGGCACTTTCCATATTGCCTGTAGTTGTTAACCTTTGGTGGCACTTTCAGAGAATTGCCTGCAAAGGTTTTTCTCTGCATGAGCTAAAAGTGCCACTAAATGTTAACAATTAGAGGCACTTTCCATATTGCCTGTAGTTGTTAACCTTTGGTGGCACTTTCAGAGATTTTCCTGCAAAGGTTTTTCTCTGCATGAGCTGAAAGTGCCTTCAAATATGATCTATTAGAGGCACGCTAATTTTTTTGCCTTCGAATATTACTTTTTGCTGGCACATCAGAAAACTGCCTTGTATTGTCAATCCTTTTGAGGCACCAAACCTAAAAGTTCCTTCAAAAAGTATATTCGAAGGCAGTTTAAAAAGTGCCATTATGAAAGTGCCTTGTAAACCCGAAAGTGAGGTAGTGACAGCTCGATGGCCATGTGCATTGTCTAGAGTGCTTCACTGCTCATCCTGTCACGGTTGGGACATGTCCCACAGGGATTTAAGCGCATGATGCTATCCATTTTAGTAGAGTGAGGACAAGGCTCCATGTTTCCATGCCTACATCAGGCTTGTCACGTACGACGATCACGTTTCGTTTCTTTCCTACGTTAGGCCATATGCTGACGTCTTTCCAGCATGGTGTATTTTTGTCGACAATATTAATTTTACAAATAACTCCAAACCAATTTGTTGGTATCCTTGAAAGGAAAAACATCCACGCGCGTGTGTGTGTGATGGATTCTTCAAAGTTGGGTTTGTATATTTCTTCTGATGTTGTGGTTAAATTCAAGGGGTACGAATTCCGCTTCCGATTAGAGCCAGAGGGTTATATTCTGGAGCCTGAGTTTGTGCCTTGTGTGTTGAGGAGGGGAGATGATGATCTAGAAAGACAAGGCTAATGGTAAATCCACGAAGGATGCTATGGATACGTCGGAAACTGGTCATGGTTCTCGGGTGGATGGGGATGGTTCGTCTATAGTGCCACAGGGGCAAGAGATTTCAGCACTGTCCTCCTTAGGCCGGGTTGTTAGTTGGTGGTTGCAGTCACGCCGTATAATGCTAATCCTACTACTCCTCGTGGTATGGAAATCATGGCTGCATTGCCAACAGATTCACCCCTTCGGGCGAAGGTTGCTTCGGTCTCTCCGTGTGTTTCGCAAGCTTAGCTTGTTGAGGCTCTCCAGGCTGCTTATATTTGATTCCGATCTTTATGAATCTCACTAGGAGGATAAAATTTTGAATAAAAGTGAGGTACTATTTCCTCCCATTCAAGAGCTTGACCATTCTTCAGCAGCTTATACCATTCTTCAGCTCTTCCTTTTAGTGATAATGAGAATAACTTCTTCTTCACTTGATCTGTTGTAATACTTGCACACTTAAACAACCCGCATAATTTGTGTATAAAGAGCAAATGATCATCGAGATGGACAATTCCATCTCCAACACAATAGTTATCCATAACACGATCAAGAATTCTTGTAGGTATTTTAAAAGTATCATTCTCAGCAGGTGGTGGTTCATCTACTACCATAGCAGTGGTAGTAGCATTACGAAATAAGAAACTCAGTGAATTATCCATAATGAAAATAAAGCAACTAACAGAAATAAACAATACTCACAGTAGAGGTTTCCTTTACCAGTTCCACTCTCCAATAGCGCTTCACTCCCTGGCAACGACGCTAGAAAATAGTCTTAATGACCCACAAGTATAGGGGGTGTATTGCAGTATTTTTGATAAGTAAGAGTGTCGAACCCAACGAGGAACAGAAGGTGCTGGCTAGTGGATTGGAGCAGGAATTATATGTAAATACTTAGCAAACAGATTTTTAGGATTTTTTGATAATGCAGGTAAATAAAAATACGAGTAAATAAAAGACAATAAGAATAAATGCAGCAAGTGGCCCAATCCTTTATTTAGCAAAGGACAAGCCGGTTGTATTACTTAAGATGACCAAACATTCTCGAGGGCACATGGGAATTCCGTCAAGTGCTTTCGCTTCATGTAGTTGATTAATCTTCTTTAGTTTGCTAAGTGTTGTGTGGGTGAACCTGTGCTAATGTATCGACCTTCCTAGGACTAATACATACTTGTGATTATACGCCTTGCAAGCATCCGCAAGTACAAGAAAGTAATTAAGGTAGAAACCTAACCACAACTTTAAACTCTAAGACCCTGACGTCCCTTGTGCAAAGGTTTCCTAACGGGGGTTCAGGTTTCTGTCACTCCGGCAACCCCTACGATTAGTAGCCAAATACACAATGCATTCCCCTAGGCCCATATAGGTGAAGTGTCATGTAGTCGACGTTCACATGACACCACTAGAAGAAATGCACCACAACTTAAATATCAAACTATTGAATCTTTCTCAACACAATTCCACTACTAACAACATGACTTCTCCCATGTCCTCAAGAACAAAACGAACTACTCACAAGACATCATGTGGATCATGATCAGAGATGAAATAATGATGTATAACAATCTGAACATAAACAATAATTCAACGGTTCACCCAATAGCATCAACTACAACAAGTAATCAACACCGGGAAAGTTTCCCCTGAGAACTATGCAAGATTTAACCCAATTGTTACAGCGGTATGAGGTGGTGATGATGGTGTTGGTGGAGATGATGGTGGTGATGATGATGATGATCCTGATGAAGTCCAGCTTGATGGTGGTGTTAATGGCGACGATCTCCCCTCTCTGGGAAGGGATTCCCCCGGCAGAATTCTGTCTGCCGGAGAGATCTTTCTCTCTCGGTGTTTTCCATCCTGTAGAGGCAACGAAATCTTTCTGTGGTTGCTGCCCAAGTCTTAGGGTTTCGGGAGGATAATATATGCCAGAGGGGAGAGCCAGGGGTGGACTAGGACAGCCACACCACCTGGTGGCACGGCTTAGGGTGGCCCACGCTAGGGGTGGTGTGGGCCCCCTGTGGCCCATCTCCACTTCCCTTCTGGCTTTTTTCATCTTCTGGAAAAATAGGATTTTCCATGTATTTTCCCGGATTTTCTAATCTTCGCGAATTTTGCCTCCAAACAGCACCTTTTCCATCAGAATCCTGACTGTAGTGGTCCATGCTCGAAAAGTCATCAACCATGCAAAAATAGATGAAATAACATAAGTATCATATCTTAATATGAAATATATCAATGAATAACCATAAATTATGATATAGAATAGTTATGTAAAATGGACGTATCAACTCCCCCCAAGCTTAGACTTCGCTTGTCCTCAAGCGAAACTGAACTCAATAAACATGACCTCAGTTTATGGAGTGAAGAGTCGATAAAAGAATACGGACAAGAAGCATCACATTCATCAATACATAAGTCATAATAGAAGACAACTCACTATTATATAACTTAACTTGCAATAAGTAACGGAAACACAATAAAGATACATAGAGTAAATCATAATTGGTAATGGCAAACTTAGCTCTCGGTCGAAGAATAGTTGACAAATTGCAGGAGTTCACAAATAACTGGTTTTCAATGATAGCTTTCAAAATAGTAGACACCAAGATAAGAGCAAAGTGCAAAACAAGGAACATAAGGAACATGATTGAATAAATCATCATATGAATGCATGAAACACAACAACTCAAAATACTTGTTGAGATAGAAGGGAATATGTTTACTGACTCAACTAAAAAGTAAAAGAAAGGCCCTTCGCATAGTTAAGCAGGGATTTCAAGTTTCAAAAAGAGCTTCCAAAAATTATGGTACTTAATACTTTCAGCTCTCATTGCCCCTATCATAAGCATCTTCAGGTGATTAAGGTTAAAGTGACACAACTAAGAGGATATGCTTGACAAGTTATAAGTTGAAATCTCATGCCCCTTACTTACGAGTACCGAACCTCATGCTACTCAACTTCAGTCACAAGTAAGCTCTTGTCATTGTAAATACATATGTATCATAGAGAACCGCCAATGGGGTACCCCTTGCACATGATACAGGAGCTATCCCATAATCAAAATGACAAGGCAAGCAGACAATGAGCATCTCAGTGATCCTTTTATTTGCTATTTGCGTAGGTTTTTATTGAGGATGCTTCATAGAGTGCTCATTATGGTTATTCTGCAAGTTTCCACCATGATTAGGCATGGCTTAGGCTAGCGGCCCAGGCGTTTCTCTAACACACATATAAACTCCATGATCTTACAAGTTCCCCTTTTATTTCACACCGCCGGGATCCATAAGAAAAAGAATTATGATATCAACGAGGTACAAAGTACCAGTGCAATGTTGAAAGCGTTCCCCATGAAGCATGGTTCTGCTAACTTCAACTTATAAAGCGCAAGCATATACACAGCAAAGATGGACACAATGGTTCAGGTTTATTAAATGCAAGAAAGTAAAGTGTGCCATCAAGTTCGTGAGAGCTTTAATCACTAATTTTCTCATAACAAGTTTAATTTGGAAGGTATAAAAACATGAATTTACTTGAAATAGCAATAGTCCTAGTAGGTAGGTATGGTGGACACAAATGGCATAGGTTTTGGTTTAAGGATTGGATACACGAGAAGCATTCCCTCTCAGTGCAGGTTTTTGGCTAGCAAGGCTGGGTAGCAAGCATAAGAGTTAAAGGAAACAAACAAACATACAAGTGATAAAAACAAAAATGCAATCTTCCTTGGAAGCACAAAAGATCTTAACTAGAGAATACTAAACTTATGAGCAAATCAAGAAAGAAAGATGATGAAATTATATTTCTTTAAGAGTACTTTTATATTTTTCATTCAATTCTCAAAATAGTGTTGCTACTGACCGAGTCAGGTTTGCCAAAACCAACTAAATTAACTCCATGATCCCAAAGTGATACCAATACTAACGACAAGATCAATCATATAACCATGAATTGAAAACTAAAATAAGATATGCAAAAGAGTAAATGCTAGAACTTCTCATTAATATTCCATAAAGGCAACTCACACCAAGGGATACATAGATATCTAACGAGAGGGGGGACACTTCCATAATGCAAACCATCCTACATGATAACTTCTCTATTCAAGATATGACTCTACTAATAGGGTAAAAAGATAGAAGATAGTGATGTGATACCGTGGCACTCCCCCAAGTGTAACATCCCAAAACTTCAATCCAAGGTTATTAAGATCCAAATCATCAAAATTAGGGTTAACAAAAACTTTTCCAATTAAAAATATTAAAGCATTCATATGTGTGTGCATTTAATTTAGGAGTTGATTTGAATTGCCATGTCTAAGTGGTCCATTGCTTGTAAAATGATTCTTAGGTGAAATAAACATCATCTAAACCATTCCCAAACAAATCCCAAAGAAAAACAAATCAAAATGAATAAAAGAAGTGAATGGTTATTTGTGCCATTTTAATCAACATGCCTACTTTGGCTATTCCTAGTACTCAATTCTTAACAGAAACAAATGTGGATCTTGGAACCCCTTGCTAGTACACATAATGTTGTACCAAGGCCCACTTTGTGATCTGCCAAAAACATTCAAACACTATTTTTAAATGGCATTTGAAAATTGAATCTAATTCATATGGGAAGATCTCACTATTTCAAAAACCACTCAAATGAGCTCAATTTTCAAAACCCAAGCACCCACAGAGTCTCAAGCTTATTACTAGCACACCCACCAAAAATCTTTTCAAAATTCAAAAGTATTTTTCTTGCGGCCATTTTTACAAACACTTGACAGGCAGAGTTTACACCTAGTAATTAGCTCACTGTTTTGTACAGGGTTTTGCACCCAATTGTCCTCAAAACACTCCCAGTATCTCCAAATGATCTAACCAGGCCATTTACACCCCATCCCCTACCCCCTAGCAGCAAGGCCATGCCACCCCGAGCACCATGTCGCCGGCCAAACTTGCAACCACCGCAGCAGACAATCCCTCTCCCTCTCACCATGTCTAGTAGCTAGCCCAGACCTCACCGCCACCCTCTGTCCCCTCCCCGAGCTAGCCCAAGCCATGGACCACCCACAGCGCGCCGCGCCCAGTGCGTCTGCACCATGCCGAGCACACACCAGAGCGCCGCGCCCGACACGCGTGCACACGCCGCCCCTCGACCGCAGCCCGCGTCCACCGCTCCGCCACGACCCTAGGAACACCGCAGACATGCCCGTTTGCCGCCCAACGCACCACAGCCACCGCTCGCCGTGGAGACCGTCGCCTCTGCCGCTTAGAGCGCGAGCACCGCCCGACCGCATACCACCGTCCCTAAGACCGCATTAAAGCCCTAGAGCACCGCTAGGAGACCGCGCATCGATCGCCGCTCGTAGCCATGCCGCTAGCAGCCCGTAGCCATGTTGCCATCGTCGCCTGGCCATGTCGCGCTGTCCCGTCATCGAGCCTATAAAAGGAGGGCACCCCCAGCCAGTTTCTGCACACCACTCACCTCCCCTCTTGCCACTGACCCTTCCCCACCTCTAGCCGGAGCAGTGCGAGCACTTGCTCGCCGGAATTTGGCCGGAGTAGCCCGCAGCAGAGGAGGAGAAGGCGACATCGATGGCGACCACCCCGGAAGCCACTCGACCACCCCTGAGTTTGCCGTCATCTACCAGTCCATTTGCCTGCCTCCCCGTCGTTGCTGGAGCCCTGGTACGCCCCCTGAGCACCCCCAACGAGCCGCTAGGGTTAGACCTCGCCGGCGGTCTGTTCGTCGTCAATGACGAGCCCTAGCCGTTGATCCTATTTCTAATCTAACGGCCCACATCGCCCCGTACCGCTTCGCGTGTTATGAGCTGCTGACCGGTGGACCCCCTTGTCAGCTGTGCCCCGTGCCGCGTAGTGTCACTGGGCTGGCCCGTTAGCGTTCCGGCGCAACCCATTTAGTTTGAATTAGGATTTTTCTATTTTAGTTTAAACCGAGTTCTGTCCCCTAGTTTGAAATTCAATTTAGAGAAATCTACAAATCCAAATGGAGTGTGTAAAGGAAAGGTTATGTTTGATTATCTACATACTAAGTATGATGATTCAGGGTTATCCTTGACAGATGTATCGAATCTTGTGGTGAAAGTGTACCACCTCTGTAGAGTGTCAAACTATTCGAGTAGCCGCGTCCGCGGTTATGGACAGTTGGAATGGCCATACTGTTTCGTTGTCAGATGTTTTCAAAATAACTTATGAAACGAATGATGAATCTTGACTTACCACAACAGGGTTGTGTTTATAACACTAGCTTCCCAACTTAAGTGATTCTAGAAATTTATTTTATCTTTCTTTGCTTCTGAACTCAGCTTAGGTTTCAAACTTAACTTTATAGTTAAACTTAGAGTTAGCACTTTAACTTAGAACTATACTACTTGTTTGTGGTAGTTTGCGAGTACTTAAAGAGTACTCATGGCGTTTGTCCCTGGCTATTCTCATGGCAAGACTATGAAGGAGACTACCAAGATGATGGCCAGCAGGACGGCTATGATAACTAGGACTATCTGCCTTCGTCAGTATTGCCTGTGCCCCTGAAGATGGACCCTACCGCTACGCTTATATTTTATTCCACTGCTTGTTGTATTAAGACTGGATCATGAGATCCTTATTTGTGTAAGACCTTATGTATGGTTTGTAATGGATGATGTACTGTGATATCCAATCTGTTATGTCTCGCAAAAATGGTAATCCTGGGATTGCGATGTATGACATAATAGGCATCTGGGATTAAAAATCTGGGTGTTGACAAGTTGGTATCAGAGCCATCTTGACCATAGGAGACCCTAGTTAGAATGGACGTCCGAACAAAAACTTAGTTTCAAAACCAAAGTGAGTATTTATGAAAATTATTTCCTCTCTTATCCTTGGGAATTCATTCTTTCTCAAAAATTCATGTCCTCAAATTCTTACATTACTACTTAAAAATTGACACACTGGATCACTTCACTAATTTCCTCATCCTTAATTCTTGTAGATGGAGACTCAGTTTAGCAAGTTCTACCAGTTGGGAAACGGAGGTCAGCTGATCTTCGAGAGGGATCTGGATTCACTGTCGGAGTTACTGGGATGCCCACATCCGGAGTTTCTTGGAGCTCAACTTCCAGGACCCCCAGGAGGAGATTTGAAGTGGCTAGTCACCGCTGATCTTAGAGGGAGCATCAAAGCACCAACGTCCGGGAGAATCCAATTCTCCGTGAGAGAGAACAACTGGCTAGATGGATTAGCCAAGGCAATGCATGAAGCTCTCGCACGTCTATGTGCCCTTAGTGTCAACCAACTCTAGGGAACCCGTTTTGCTCACTATGCAAGACGTGACTTCATGGGAATTCCAATGGAGATGCCAAGTCACCCCGAGCTGAAGCGTCAAGTGGAGAACCTTGACTTCCTGTTGTACGATCGCCAGAAGGAATTGGACAATGCTAGGGAGTTCGCCAACCACAACCGTGCCATTGCCACCCAGAAGGCCCAGACTTTCTCACTGCTAGTCAAGGACCGTCAGTCTCTTAGCCTCCAGCGCGAGAAGAAGGATCGCACCATCGCCCGTCTTCGCAAGAAGGTGGCCGACCTCGAGAAGACCGTCAAGGAGCAAGAAGCTCAGCTTACCGCAAAGGAAGCAGAAGAGGAGGGTGAAGACATCCAGGGAGACATGGATTCTTACCTGACAATGATGATGACTTTTTGTAGGAGGATGTTGTGGACTTCTACACTGACGATGAGGACTCTGACTTCATCGACGATGAGTAGATGCACTAGAGCACTGTCGTAGCATGAGATGCATCGGTTCCACTGTATCGTAGCTTGCAGAATGGTTCTTCAAACCATCTGTTTTCCTTTGATTGTTGTGGTGTGTGTTTGTATCGTGTGCTGGTTTGCATGAATGAAATGAAGTTAGTTGCAAAACCTGAGTCAAACTCAAAGTTTTAGCTTGAAACCAAAACCATGAACCTTAGAACTTTCCCTCTTACCCCTTTATCTACCTCAATCTTCAGATGACTCATGGAAACCAAGGAGGGAGCAGCTCGTCGCAAGACCCAATGCTGCAGATCTTGCAGAATTTCATCGCAGACAGAGAAGCAAGGAGGGCAGAGCACCAAGCTAACTTAGCAACATTGCAGCAGATCGCCCAGATGGCTCTCAACAACCAGAACCATGGAAACCACGATCACCATGGATCCAAACTCAAAAACTTCCAGAATACCAATCCCCCAATCTTCAACCAAAGTGAAAACCCACTAGATGGTGATGACTGGTTACAGACAATGGAAAACAACTTAGAAGTTGTAGGAGTTGATGACAACGAGAAAGTTCTCTTCGCCACCCACTATCTGGCGGGAGATGCAAGAGCTTGGTGGACTAGTATCCGTAACATGAACCATGGTCAAGTGATGACATGGGAAGCCTTCAAAATCAAGTTCAGCCGCACCCACGTGCCGCAAGGTCTAGTCAACAGAATGAGGGATGAGTTCCACGACTTGAAGCAAGGCAGGATGACTGTGGTGGAGTACCGTGATAGATTCCTATCACTTGCCAGATATGCACCTAATGATATCAACACGAAGGCCAAGAAGAAGGAGAGATTCTTGAACGGACTGCATGATGAGATGCAGACTGTCCTTGTCAACATCCATTTCCAGGATCTCGAAGAGCTAGTCGACTCTGCCATTCAGATGAAAGGGAAGATTAACGAGGCAAACGATAACTGCAAACGTTGTAAGATGCAGCAATCAGGATCTAGCAGTCACCAGAAGTACCGTCCCAACCCCTCACCAGGATATGCACCAAGGAACAATCGACCCCCAATGTCTCGCCCAAGCTACCCCAACCATAGCATAGGCAATGTGAAGTCCGGAGGAAACAACCACAACTCCGGCAACACCAACAATTTCAACCGTGCACCTCCCAAGAACAACAACAACAACACTGCACCTAGAACTAGCAGCAATGTTGTGCCTGTCACAGCAAAGGATAAGTCTCAGATCACTTGTTTCGAGTGTGGAGTGATGGGTCACTATTCCAATGAGTGTTTCAAGAAGACTGCTGCCACTGCCAATGTGAATGCCCCAGCTCAACAGCAGCGTCCTGTTCAACCAGGGAGAAGATTTGCCCCAGGGAACCCTCACAAGCGCAATGGTCGTCTCTTCCACATGAACGCAGAAGAAGCCCAAGAAGCGCCAGATGTAGTGCTGGGTATGTTTTCTGTCAATTCTGTTTTAGCAAGAGTATTGTTTGATTTGGGAGCATCGCATTCATTTGTCACCGAAGAATTTGCATGCACTAGTAAGATTCACCCAACCAACCTAAAGCATATCATGATAGTTCAAATCCCCGGATCAACTACAAAAGCTAGAAAATTTGCAAAGTTGTACCTATCAGGATACATGGGATAGATTTTTATTCCAACCTAATTGTACTTGGAACCAAAGGATTGGAAGTAGTACTAGGTATGGACTGGATGTCAAGGCATAAAGGAATGATAGACTGTGCTAAGAAAGCCATCACCATGACCAGTAGCTCTGGAGTAATAGTAGAGCATATATCTGAAACCTTACCTCGTCAATTTAAGTGCAACAAGATTCTAGCCCTACCCACCATAGACCAAGTAAGAGTAGTCTGTGAATACCCCGACGTATTCCCAGATGAATTGCCAGGTATGCCCCCGGATAGGGATATTGAGTTCATTATCGAGCTAATCCCCGGAACCGGACCCATAGCCTAGAGACCCTATAGCATGAACCCCTCAGAGTTAGTGGAATTGAAGAAGCAATTGGACGCTATGTTAGCAAAAGGCTTGATTCAACCAAGCGCATCGCCATGGAGATCACTAGTGTTATTCGTCGACAAGAAAGATGGAGGCAATCGTCTGTGGATAGATTACATAAAGTTAAATGACGTCACCATCAAAAACAAGTACCCCTTGCCCAAGATAGAGGATCTATTTGATTAGTTGACTGGAGCTCAGGTATTCTCAAAGATTGATCTTAGGACTGGTTATCACTAACTTAAGATTCGTGCAATGGATATTCCAAAGACCGCCTTCACTACTCGCTATGGTTTATACGAGTATACGGTTATGTCTTTTGGATTAACCAATGCCCCTACTTATTTCATGAATCTCATGAATAAGATCTTTATGAATTTCCTAGATAAGTTTGTAGTTGTGTTTATCAACGATATCCTTATCTACTCCAAGTCAGAAGAAGAGCATGAGCAACATTTGAGAATCATCCTAGAAACCCTGAGAGAGCATCGGTTGTATGCCAAGTTCAGCAAGTGTGAGTTTTGGCTGAAAGAAGTAGGATTCCTAGGACATATTGTGTCTGCCGGAGGAGTCTCTGTTGATCCCGCCAAGATCAAAGATGTCGAAGCATGGGAAGCCCCAACCACTCAAACCCAAGTCCGTGCCTTCCTCGGATTAGCGGGATACTACCGCAAGTTCGTAGAAGGATTCTCAAGCATCGCCAGACCCATGACCCAACTGTTGAAGAAGGACAAGAAGTTTGAATGGACAGACAAGTGTGAAGTCAGTTTTTAGGAGCTGAAGAAGAGATTGATATCAGCCCAATATTGATCATGCCAGACATCAAGAAGCCGTTTGACGTATATTGTGATGCATCCAAGATTGTCCTATGATGTGTATTGATGCAAGAAGGCAAGGTCATCGCGTATCTGTCTCGACAACTGAAGCAGCATGAGCAGAATTATCCGACCCATGATCTTGAATTAGCAGTCGTAGTTTTGGCACTGAAGACATGGCGTCATTATCTGATGGGTAATCGCTGTGAGATTTACTCAGATCACAAGAGCTTGAAATATATTTTCACTCAGAAGGAGTTGAATATGAGGCAAAGGAGATGGATAGAGTTAATCAAGGATTATGACCTTGACATTCACTATCACCCCGACAAACCCAATGTGGTAGCGGATGCTCTTAGCAGATTGCCTTGTAGGCTAAACACCATGATCAAGGAGAAGCAGCCAAGTTTGTATGAAGAGTTGGAGCAGTTCAGAACTGAATTAGTTAGCAAAGGATTCTTAGCTAGCATTGAAATTCAACCCACGTTGATTAGCCAAATCAAGGAAGCCCAGAAGGGGAATGAAAGTATCGACAGAATCAAACGTCGTATTGGTACAGGAAAGGTACCTGGATTTACTGAAGACGAAGAAGGAGTACTGTGGTACAAAGGACGTATCTGTGTGCCAGCAGATTCGGAGCTGAAGCAAGTTATCATGAAGGAAGCTCATGATACTCTTTATTCTATCCACCCTAGAGGAACGAAGATGTATCAAGATATGAAAGAGCAATTTTGGTGGCACAAGATGAAGAGAGAAATCAGAAGCTACATCGCCAAATGTGACGTCTGTCAAAGAGTCAAAGCAGAGCATCAGAGACCCGCATGACTGTTACAACCATTGCAGATTCCGGAATGGAAATGGGATTTCGTCAGAATGGACTTTATCACCGGTTTGCCTACTTCTAGTAGGGGAAATGACTCAATCTGGGTCATAGTTGATAGACTATCCAAGGTAGCTCACTTTATACCTGTCAAGACTACCTACCATAGTGCGAAGCTAGCAGAGCTGTATATTGCTAGGATTGTTAGTCTGCATGGAACCCCCAAGACCATAGTATCAGATCGAGGAACCCAGTTTACCTTGAGATTTTAGCAGAAAGTCCAGGAAGGATTGGGAACCAAGTTGAATTTCAGCACCGCTTATCACCCACAAACTGATGGACAAACTGAGAGAGTCAACCAGATCCTAGAGGATATGTTAAGAGCTTGTGTGTTAGAATACGGATCAAAATGGGAAGACTGCCTGCCTTTTGTAGAATTCTCATATAACAATAGTTATCAAGCTAGTTTGCAGATGGCACCATTTGAGTTCCTATACGGAAGAAAGTGACGTACCCCTTTGAACTGGTCGCAAGTAGGAGAGAGTCAGATCTTTGGACCCGACATTCTCCGAGAAGCCGAAGAGAAGGTTCACAAAGTCCGTGAGCACCTCAAGACCGCCCAAACCAAACAAAAGAGTTATGCTGACAAGAGAAGGAGAGACCTGACTTTCAATGTCAGAGATTTTTTATATCTCAAGGTTTCACCATTGAAAGGAACCCAACGCTTTAGTCTGAAAGGAAAGTTATCCCCTAGATATATCAGACCCTTCAAAATTCTGAATCGTTGAGGAGAAGTATCATATCAACTGGAACTACCTGAAGAGATGTCAGCCATCCACAATGTGTTCCATATATCGTTACTTTGCAAATGCCTGCAAGTACCAGAGAAGACTGAAGTTTTCAAGAACATCGATCACAGAGCTGTGGAGATCAACAATGACCTGACCTATCGTGAAGTGCCCATCCGCATCTTGGAGGAAGCTTACAGAACCACCAGGACCAGGAGTATCAAGTTTCTCAAGATTCAATGGAGCAACCATACCGAAGAGGAAGCCACTTGGGAGCGAGAAGATTACATTAGGACAGAGTTCCTAGATCTCTTTAGTTCCTAGTTTGTTTGTAAATCTCGGGACGAGATTTTTGTTTAAGGGGGAAGGTTTGTAACATCCCAAAACTTCAATCCAAGATTATTAAGATCCAAATCATCAAAATTAGGGTTAACAAAAACTTTTCCAATTAAAAATATTAAAGCATTCATATGTGTGTGCATTTAATTTAGGAGTTGATTTGAATTGCCATGTCTAAGTGATCCATTGCTTGTAAAATGATTCTTAGGTGAAATAAACATCATCTAAACCATTCCCAAACAAATCCCAAAGAAAAACAAATCAAAATGAATAAAAGAAGTGAATGGTCATTTGTGCTATTTTAATCAACATGCCTACTTTGGCTATTCCTAGTACTCAATTCTTAACAGAAACAAATATGGATCTTTGCACCCTTTGCTAGTACTCAAACACTATTTTTAAATGGCATTTGAAAATTGAATCTAATTCATATGGGAAGATCCCACTATTTCAAAAACCACACAAATGAGCTCAATTTTCAAAACCCAAGCACCCACAGAGTCTCAAGCTTATTACTAGCACACAAACCAAAAATCTTTTCAAAATTCAAAAGTATTTTTCTTGCGGCCATTTTTACAAACACTTGGCAGGCAGAGTTTACACCTAGTAATTAGCTCACTGTTTTGTACAGGGTTTTGCACCCAATTGTCCTCAAAACACTCCCAGTATCTCCAAATGATCTAACCAGGCCATTTACACCCCATCCCCTACCCCATAGCAGCAAGTCCATGCCACCCCGAGCACCATGTTGCTGGCCAAACTTACAACCGCCGCAGCAGATAATCCCTCTCCCTCTCACCATGCCTAGTAGCTAGCCCGGACCTCACCGCCACCCTCTGTCCCCTCCCCAAGCCAGGCCAAGACATGGACCACCCATAGCGCGCCGCGCCCAGTGCGTTTGCACCATGCCGAGCACGCGCCAGAGCGCCGCGCCCAACACGCATGCACACGCCGCCCCTCGACCGCAGCCCGCGTCCATCGCTCCGCCATGACCCCAGGAACACCGTAGACATGCCCGTTCGCCGCCCAACGCACCACAGCCACCGCTCGACATGGAGACCGCCGCCTCTGCCGCTCAGAGCGCGAGCACCGCCCGACCGCATACCAGCGTCCCTAAATCCGCATTAAAGCCCTAGAGCACCGCCAGGAGACCGCGCATCGATCGCCGCTCGCAGCCATGCCGCTAGCAGCCCATAGCCATGTCGCCACCGTCGCCTGGCCATGCCGCGTTGTCCCGTCGTCGAGCCTATAAAAGGAGGGCACCCCCAGCCAGTTTCTGCACACCAATCACCTCCCCTCTTGCCACTGACCCTTCCCCACCTCTAGCCAGAGCAGCGCGAGGACTTGCTCGCCGGAATTTGGCCGGAGTAGCCCGCAGCAGAGGAGGAGAAGGCGACATTGATTGCGACCACCCCCGGAGCCACCTCGACCATCCCTGAGTTTGCCATCGTCTACCAGTCCATTTGCCCGCCTCGCCGTCATCGCTGGAGCCCTGGTACACCCCCTGAGCACCCCCACGGAGCCGCTAGGGTTAGACCTCGCCGGCGACCTGTTCGTCGTTGACGACGAGCCCCAGCCGTTGATCCTATTTTTAATCTAACAGCCCACATCGCCCCATACCACTTCACATGTTATGAGGCGCTGGCCGGTGGACCCCCCTGTCAGTTGTGCCCTGCGTCGTGTAGTGTCACTGGGCCGGCCCGTTAGCGTTCCCGCGCAACCCATTTAGTTTGAATTAGGATTTTTCTATTTTAGTTTAAACCTAGTTCTGTCCCCTAGTTTGAAATTCAATTCAGAGAGATCTACAAATCCAAATGGAGTGATTCAAATTTTGTTAGAAATCTACTGAAAAGATCTATCCAAGCCCGTTGGATTTAATTCAATTAGAGTTAGAGATCTCTCCTAGTAAAAATAACAAAAGAGAAGCATTTGCACCTTGCAACATTTTTATAAAATAAACCATGATAGCTTTTGAGTTGATTCCAACTCTCAAAAATCACATTTAACCATACATATCTGAATATGTAATAATATTAAGGTTTACATGTAGTGACTTTGGACTAGTATCAAAATAATGCTATATAGGCATTTCTAATCACTTTAAATCATTAAATTTTAAACTTAAACCAAAGTAATTGTCATCCAACTCTTAAATCACATTCTCACATGTTAGAATATGTGGTGATGACATGTGTCCACATGATCCCATATTTTAAGTGGTGAATATTAAATCTTTGTTAATTTTTCAATGAGTAGAAATTACTTTTCTTAAATAAAAAGAATGAAACTAGTTAATAAAACTTGTGATGATAATAGATCATCAAATGTGTGCCTTAGAGTGCAAATTAGACTCGTTAAGTATTATTTGGTGATTGTGTACTCCGTATGTATTTATAGATGATAGTACCGACCAAGCTTTCGAGGAGGAGGAGTTCTATCAAGAGGAGGAAGAAAACTTCAACCACTGCACCAACCAAGGCAAGCTAACACTTGAAAGTATTATACTAGCAAGCCACCATTAACAATGCAAGCTATTGTTAGCAAGCTAGAATTAAGCTAGATGACTTGAGCAAAGATGCTTTAGGCATGCCTTGGTTATACCACTTTGACTATTACTACCCCAAGTATTACTTTCCAAGCTTTACTTCCTTTACTTTACCAAAGTCCCTTACTTGTTTTGAAGGTAGCATAAAGAGTATAAAACTTGACCTATCTAGATAACTTTAGAAGTCATTCTATGGCATGAGATTGATCCCATCTTTCCACCTTAGTGAACACTCTTAACTTAGTAGTTTAGAGCAGATAAAAACTTGAGTCACTTTAGATGGGAACACTTAGTGAAAATGAATTATGAAAACCTTGGAATGATGAGTCATTCTATTGAGATGTTTGGACATGTGTTGAGAAACACAAATAGTTTATGATGATGAAAATGTTGAGGCATGAGCCTTAGCCCTTCTATAAAAACTAATGGTTGGATTCGGATGCGATACCATTCCAAATTTACCATACAACCACAATACCTGAATTTGGTAAGGCTTAGCCGGAAGTTTATATGCATTAGTATTAGTTCCCTCGCGGGAGAGGTTTGAGCTGAGGCTACCTCTCAATGTTGTCCACCTATGCAGTGCCCAAGATGAGAGATGGTCATGGTTGGGAGGCCATGCTCATAGGAGAGGTGCTTATACTAGGGTGTGTAAAGGAAAGGTTATGTTTGATTATCTACATACTAAGTATGATGATTCAGGGTTATCCTTGATAGATGTATCGAATCTTGTGGTGAAAGTGTACCACCTCTGTAGAGTGTCAAACTATTCGAGTAGCCGCGTCCGCGGTTATGGACAGTTGGAATGGCCATATTGTTTCGTTGTCAGATGTTTTCAAAATAACTTATGAAACGAATGATGAATCTTGACTTGACCACAACAGGGTTGTGTTTATAACACTAGCTTCCCAACTTAAGTGATTCTAGAACTTTATTTTATCTTTCTTTGCTTCTGAACTCAGCTTAGGTTTCAAACTTAACTTTATAGTTAAACTTAGAGTTAGCACTTTAACTTAGAACTATACTACTTGTTAGTGATAGTTTGCGAGTACTTAAAGAGTACTCATGGCTTTTTTCCCTGGCTATTCTCATGGCCAGACTATGAAGGAGACTACCAAGATGATGGCCAGCAGAATGGCTATGATAACTAGGACTATCTGCCTTCGTCAGCATTGCCTGTGCCCCTGAAGATGGACCCCACCGCTACACTTATCTTTTATTCCGCTGCTTGTTGTATTAAGACTGGATCATGAGATCCTTATTTGTGTAAGACCTTATGTATGGTTTGTAATGGATGATGTACAGTGATATCCAGTCTGTTATGTCTCGCAAAAATGGTAATCCTGGGATTGCGATGTATGACATAACAGGCATCTGGGATTAAAAATCCGGGTGTTGACACCAAGCTTGGAACAAACCAAGGGGATGCCAAAACATGATGACAAATTACTCCTTCGGTGGTGGTGGTATTCTCTCAATGATCTCTTTGATTAGTTTCCCCAAGTCCTCAATCTCGAAGGTGAGATTACGAATCAACTGTGAGTTTTGCTCAATGCGGCTCATTATCATGTCGGGTTGAGAATTCCAGCTCTTGTGATTCTTTCCCCACTCTTCCTCCTTGAAGTCTTCTTTTCCTGCATGGCTAGAATGAGGCAAATCCCAATTGGAGGGTAGTTTCCCCTTGGGCATATTCTGGTATTGATGCTCATGGATAAGGGTATGGAAAGGATTCTTGGTTCATGGAGGAAATGACCGTGGAGCCAAACAGTGATGCGGAGGTTTCCCTTAGTTGACATCTGTGCAGTCCTCCTGACCCTGGCAGATCTTGCCAACACTCCAATGCTTGCAATGGTAGTGCTGGTGTGTGGATATTGGTTTTGCTTTGCCTCCTCTTCATCTTCACTCTTGATCTCCTTCTCCTGTCCGGGGTCTTGGCGATCTTCCTCCATAGGCTCCTTTCCCTTATCCTTGACGGACACCATTGTGCTTCTAACTTTCAAGAATAGTTCCTGGCAGAAACAGATCGAAACAAAACACGACGAGAACACGATATACGAACCTCGGGGGATCCGGGGGATTATATATTATGAAGTTGTACAACAAAAGGAAGGTACTAGGAGAAAACGGGTCAGAGACGGAGGCCGAGGTGGCCACACCACCTGCTGGCGCGACCAGGGGGGCCACACCAGGGGGTGGTGTGAGCCACCCTGGCTCCGTTTCTGTCCCTCTTTTGCTTCGTAGCTTTCCTTGTTAGATAAAAACTCCAAAATTATAACTGGACAGAATTTTCGTGGAACTTTTCTTACCAAAATTGTTACCTATTCAAAAACGGACTCTGCAGGTCTCTGAATTTGGTCTTTGATAAAAAAATTGGAGTTATCACTTGAATAACATCAATATCTTAATCTTCATACTCATATTGCTCGAGTCATGAAACCTTTCTCTTTCTTATTACACCATTTTCTCCACTAACCTAGAAATTTCTTCACACCAAACTTCACACAATTCTCATTAGCAACATTAGTGTAAGCGAGGTAATAAACCTTTTAGGTTCAATTTCAACTGATCCATCAACTCATAAGCTACTGTACCAACTCCTTCCGAAAACCCAAAAACAATTCAAAAAGGAAATCGATTAAAGAAGCAAACGCAAGAGTGGCCAAAAATCTGTCAAAACAGACTAGCAGGTAAAGATAATTTTTTTCGAAAATATTCTGTTTCTCAAATCAAAAAGTGCAAAAATAATGAAAGTTAAATAACAACCTGGGGCAGAAGCACAAAAAAATACAGCTCAATCCATCATACAGAGATCTCTCACAAATTTTTACGGTGAAGCACAAAAATCTGTTTCGGGACAGCAACTTCCCAAAATCTTACTTCTCTCTCATTAGAGGTTGATCTTGACACAAAAACCAAACAAAAGGATAAGGAGAGGTCATTACCGAAGTAATAACTTCCAAGGCTCAAAGAAACAAAAAAAAACTGAAAGCAAAAATATATTGGGTTGTCTCCCAAAAAGCTCTTTCTTTATAGCCATTAAGATGGGCATGATAATTTCAAAGATGCTCACGTAAGAATATGAATTGAAGTAAAAGAGAGCATTAAGAAGCAAAAATACACATGTTTAAGTCTAACCCACTTCCTATGCAAGGGAATTTTGTAAACAAACAAATTGTTGAAACCAGAAACTGCAAGCATAGGAAGGCAAAGCAAGTGCAACATAAAGACTTTAAGCATAAAACGAGGAAACTTGATATTATTGAGATGCATAAGAACAGTCTTCCCTCTCTCATAATAACTTTCAGTATCATGCATAAATTTAATGATATAGCTATCACAGGAACCATGGTAGCAATGATCACTTATCCTAACAGAAAACACAGGAACACTAGCTCTCATAACACTACTTTGTGAAACAATATTAGGGATATCCTTACAGAGGATAGTGTGTCCCTCTTCTACATATTTAGTGACAAAGTCTTTCATATTTGCTATTATAGGTTCATCATCCATTTTTTATCAGGTTCAACAGCTTTATTTGTACTTTCATTAACCATACTAACTATCATAGAATATTCCTTTATCTTAACTGGGAAAGGCATTTTATCAATGTAAGGTTCAGGTAAAACATGATTAGTAGTATAAACTTTAGTATTTCTTGTAGGAACACACTTAGAAACATCTTTATATGGTTCATGGTACTTATTCCACTTCTTTTTAGGCAATTCAATATAGGAAGCAAAATCCTTAAAATAAGTTGCAATAGCTTGAGAGTCTAGGCCATAAGCATTTTTAATATTTTGAAAGTCATCAGTTCCCATAAAAGATTCAATGCATTCATAATCATAACTTATACCTAACTTTCTTCCTTTGTCATTCTCCCATGCTCTGGCATTGTCTTGAATACGGTCTAGAAGATCCCATTTAACTTCTTCTTCCATGCGTGTGAATGATCCGACACAAGAGGCATCCAATAAATCCTTATCATGAAGAGAAAGTCTTGCATAAAAGTTATTGATAATAATATTGTTGGGAAGCTCATGAATGGGACATTTGAGCATTAGTAACTGTCGTGGTGGTGTCACGGCAGATGTCATGGATAGGCTAAAGGTGGGGCCAATATGCACTAGAGGAATCCAGGGAGGGATAGTGTGGTGATTCCACACACAGATGTTTTGTATTCTCTCAGTTCACCAAGTTTACAGATGCTCCTTGAGCTGTATTAGGGAGAGGAGGAAGAAGAAGCTCTCTTACTCTCACCACAACCTCTACTCAATGAACAAACTCTCAACCACCAGCCATCCCCTTCTACAGAGGCCATAGCGCTCCTTATAAAGGGGAGGCTAGGTCTCCAGTTAGGGCATACGTGGGAATATGCCTCTCCCAAAATAGCAAACCGACCGGGTCTCCTTTTGCCATCGTAAGCCATGTAGAGGCTACGTAAGCCTCTGTGGTGCCAGCGTCAGCCGACATAGGCTGCGTCACCTTTGTCGGCCACGCCTCGCTGGTCCCTCCCTTTGTTCGCTTCGCTCATGCTCTAGCGCACAGAGATCACCTTTTGACCTGCGAGATACCTTCCTTCTCTTCCAAGCCTGGTATAACCCGGCTCCGTGGGTACCTGCATACGAGTTACAAAAAACTGCCGGTATATGACATACGTCGGCCGAGACACAGTCAGGTGGACATCCTTCGGTCCGGGTTACTCCGTAAGTCGGCCTGCCTTGTGGTGACTCGGCCAGCATACGCTTTGACCTTGTGGTACCTCGGCTAACTCGGCCTCTATACCCCGGC
This sequence comes from Avena sativa, assembly GCA_916181665.1. Taxonomy (NCBI): domain Eukaryota; kingdom Viridiplantae; phylum Streptophyta; class Magnoliopsida; order Poales; family Poaceae; genus Avena; species Avena sativa. The sequence goes on from OV702290.1 coordinate 372,573,856, forward strand.
ATGACCCTACCCGGGGGTATCCCCCCAACATTAGTCCCTGAAGCTGGTGCGGTCTTAGCAACTTCAGCTGCTAAGGCCACGGCAGGTTCAACCTACCGAGCTTTTTGCTCCCTTTTCCGAGTTACATCATAGCTCGGATTTCGTGGCCTAGCTTTCCCTTGGCACATTCCGAGTTATCACTCGCTGGCCGGGTCACCCCTCAGTTTTCCGTGTTATCCTTCCTTCTCTCATACACTTCCCCACGTCCTACATGGAGGGTAATCATTATCTTGCCTCATTTTAAGGGCCTGTGCCAGTTACTACACTTATTGTCAGAGGTTACTGCAGCAAACGTCACGTCGCAACTGTCTCCTCGCTAACTGCATCACCACGTCGCATCATGGGATCCTCTATTTCCTGTGGCCCTTCCTGTGGCTTGCCTCTGATTGGCTGACCCGGCAGATACACGGCCACATCGTGTGGCTTCGATGCACAACACGATCCCACTACCTATCGCTTGGGCATGGTTAAAATAGGGGAGGGGCCGCGTCCCTTGGTTGTTTTCCCTATTTTCGCGCCCCTCAGCCTTTCTGCTTCTTCTTCTTCCTTGCGACAGCGCCGCCGCCGCCGCTTCTGCTCTGCAGCACCGCCGCTGCATCTCACTCTCGCGTTTCCCTTCTGCCGCTCCTGCGCTGTCTCATCGCCACGGGGCCGTGCCAGTCTAAATCACTGCCTCCCACGTCTGAACGGGCCAGTGAGGACAGTGATCTGGAGATGACTGAGGAGGAGCTCTCCGTCGTCGAGGAAGAAGAGATGGAGGAGGAGAACGACGTGCAGGGACGCGGTGTCTGGGCCAGTTCTTGGGTGTGCCAAGACGACCTTGATTGGCTCTACCGCACCCGCCGCATCCCCAAAGGCGTGATTTCGCGCCTCCCCTGTGAAGATATTGCTCCCTCACCCAATCCGGGTGAGTTCGTCGTCTTCCTCTCCCACTTCCAGCATGGCTTCGGCCTACCAGGGAGTGACTTCTTCCATGAATTTGCCAATATCTATGAACTCCAACCTCATCATCTCCTGGCGAACACCATCACTTCCCTTTCCTCCTTTGCATCAGCCATAGAAGGATACATCGGCCTGTGGCCAACCAAGGAGCTCTGGATCCGGTTCTTCGGTCTGTGGAGGAACGTGGTTCCGGATAAGGAGCGTGCCCTGGAGGACAAGCACCTGACCCAATGTGGTGCCGCCTCCATCTCTCCCCAAAAACAATCTGTCTTCCCCCGAGTCACGGGGCTTGATTTCTGCAAGGGCTGGGCCCGGACCTTGTGAGGAATGGTTCGGATGAGGATCTGATCCGGCTGCGCCCCTTCGCGATGGGTCCTCCTAATCCGGCTCTGTGGGACCGGATTCCCAAGACACCAACTGCCTTGGTGAATTAGGTTAATAAGCGATTCCAGGAGCTGAAGGATCTGGGGATGCGCAACGAGGATGTGATGATCACATTCGTCCACAGCCAGATCTCCCCCCTACAGAAGCGCACACACAAACTCTGCCATATGAGCTGGTGACTTGACCCCAACCGGACCTCCTCCTTCGAGTTGAACAACACTGAGATCTTCCACCGGGTCAAGGCCATCTTCACGATCGATAAGGACTTCTCCGCTGAGTGGGAGTAGGGGTTGGAGCATTACTACCAGAACAAGCCTCCTCCTGCGGTAAATCTCATTACCCAATCCCTCTCCGAGTTATATCCTATGTTGGAGCATGTTGTTTATTTGATCCCTTTGCATTTTCCTTTTAGTTGTTTCTTCAGCAAACCATTGAAGATGTCACCGAGCATTCCCTCAAATGGAGGAAGGATCGACTTGTTTCAGACGAGGAGGAGTCAGATTAGGAAATGTTCTTGCCTGCCACGGACGCATCCAAGCGACCCACTGGTAACTTCCTTTCTTTAAGGGATTGGCATGACGATGAAGATGATTCCGATATTCAGATGTTGGAGGTATATAACGCGGCGCCTATTTCTTACACATTTCTGGCTTCAGCTAACCCGGCTGGGCAGATCCATGAAGATCCCCCTCTTGCTACGGGTGAGCCGGCCCCAGCCGTGTCTAAGAAGCGGGCTACCACTTCCGATGCTTCTTCCGGGCCTCCCAAAACAACTAAAAGGCGAAAGAAGTCCACTCACAAGACTGCCACCAAGCCTCCGACTAAGGCCATAGTCTGGAGAGCTCGAAAGCCTAGGGAGCCTTTGACTTCTGACGAGTAAGTCACTTTTCTCTTTGTCCAATTCTCTGCTTCATGTTTTTCTATCTATATGCCTTTATTTTTGTTTTAACTTGTTATTCGTTGTTTGATTCGGCAGGGCTATGGTGGAGGTTCCCCAGAGCGGCTCCAGCATCTCTTCATCTTTCCGGCGCACCCCATCTCCCCCTCGCGTCGATGACATGCGCCCACTGAGCCCAATTCAGGAAGGTTCGGTGGCTAGACCGGATCTTAGCCCACCTGGCCCAGAGGAGGGTAACCTTGGAGCAGGGGGAAGTGGCACGGCCGAGGTAGCGGATGCTCCCAGCTCTTCATCGGCTCAGCCACAACCCGTCAATTCTGAAGTACCAGCAGCAATAGCAGCACCACCGCCAACACTAGCAATAGTACAAGCATCAGCACCAGTACCACCACCAGCATCCGCAGCACCAGCAACAACACAAGCGCCAGCGCTAGCACCAACTCCTTCTGCCTCGTCCGAGTCTTCCAAGACTCGGTGAGAAGACCCGGCTAGCACCAAGGCTGCACCTAAGTCCAAATCTACATCTCAAGCCTCAGCCTCCTAGCAGCAACCCAAGGCTAAGAAAGGTTCTGGCGCCACCAGGGCAACATCCATCAAGGCTAGACAGCGCACGCTCGCGTATATGCTGCCGAAGAGAGATGCCCCCTCCGGATCAGCTAGCAGCAAGCAACTTGCATTGCATACCGGCCTTGCTGCTGCCCTAGTTGCGAGGAAGGAGGCGCACACCAAAGGCTTGGTTGGGCCTCACAAGCTTAGTGGAGAGAGCTATCCTCCAGCTTTGATCGAATATGTCGATAATTGGAATAGAGCGGAGTTCGTCAATCCCAACGACGATCTCCTGGAGAAGTTTGGGCCCACCGAATTCAGCGCACAAATAAACACAGCAGCCAAGGCTGTTAACATTGTTGGCCGAATGATGGAGGTACGCTACTTTGTTTTTTCTTTAACATGCACAAGTGCTTAGAGATATATCCATTAGTCCTCGAGCCTCCGGGGGAGTAACTTGTTACTCGGACGGATGCTTCTTAGAGAACTAGCGTAGCTCCTTAGTAGCTTCGAATATGCACACACCTAGAGCCGGGTTAAGTTCCACTTGGCCCAGATTTTGTACACTTCGAACATGCACACACCTAGAGCCGGGTTAAGTTCCACTTGGCCCGGATTTTGTACACTTCGAATATGCACACACCTAGAGCCGGGTTAAGTTCCACTTGGCCCGGATTTTGTACACTTCGAATATGCACACACCTAGAGCCGGGTTAAGTTCCACTTGGCCCGGATTTTGTACACTTCGAATATGCACACACCTAGAGCCAGGTTAATTTCCACTTGGCCTGGATTTTGTACACTTCGAATATGCACACACCTAAGCCAACCTTGCTTTTTTCAGGTCACTACCAATCATCGGAGTGCTGAGTTTCAGCGCCTCTTGGACACACACAAGGCGCTGCGCTCGAAACATGCTGCGCTTCTTGCTGAGTTCGAGAAAAAGGGTAAGTTTTCTCTCCGACTTCTCCCCCATCTTTCTTTGTCTTTTCCTGCCGAACTAATCTGTCATTCGGATTGTACAGCCGGAGTGGAGGCCGAAAATAGAATTATGAGAAAAAACTTGGCCGAGATAGAAGGTAATTCGCTTTGATTACTCAATTTCCATGCTCTCTCTCCTTTCTCCCGAGCTCGGCAGATATTTATACCTCGGCTCTGCCGGGTCGACAAACCGTTGCAGCGTCCCTTAAAGATAGTGTGCCCATGCCTGATATGATGCTGCATTTTCTCGAACAAGCAGGGCAATATCAGGATGAGCTCAAGAAGAAGGATGACGAACTTGCCAAACTCCAAGCCAAGGATGATTAACTTGCCAAGCTCAAGGCTGAGATGAAAAACTCAAAGAGCTCCACAAGACTGAGATGGACAAGGCTGGTTAAGGCTTCACCGAAGAGCAAGAACATCTTAGCCTTCAACTTGCAAAAGATCGAGAGTTGCTGAAGGAGGCCGACGTCAAGCTTGACTAGGCTAATGTTGAACTTGAGAAGCTCCGAAAGAGACGTGATAGTTGCACCAAAGAGCTGACTCGGATCCATAGTCATATCTCCCGTAAACTCTTATCCTTCAGCCGACATGTATTTCTTCGGGTTAAACTCTCTTACTTACTTCACTTGTTTTGTTTTTAGGCAAATTCCCCCAGGGCGATGCCATTGCAGCTGCTGCCATTGCCAAGTTCCGCCAGCAGAGGGGTACCCCAACTGGTCGTGGGTCTGAAACCATTCCCTTTGACATGGAGGATTTGCTGGTTAGCCTATCCTCTCGCATTGAAATTGTGAAGAACTATGGTTCAGGTATCCTAGATTCAGCCGTCCGGATCTTCCGTGCCCTTTGGCCTAGCAAGGATGTTCCGGAGGGATCCACTGCTCTGATCAACAAGCTGATGGATTGCGAGACCCAGCTCGACCTCTGGAGGGAATCCGCCGCTCGTGTTGGAGCTGATACTGTCCTCCACTTCATGCTCACGTGGTATGAAAAACTAGATCTGAAGCTTCTCGAGCGCTTGCGCACCGGGTCAAGGTGGTCGAATGATCCGGATTGGGTAGCCCGGCGCAAGGCTTGTGCCCACAACCTCATCCAGTTTGCCCCTGTCCATCAATGGAACAAAGGACCAAGCTTCCTTGGCGCCGTTGACGACGAATACGTCGAAGATGGTTCGGATGACGAGGAAGAGGACAAAGCTTCAGATCTCGAAGAGAATGAAGATGACGATGAGGCTGAAGCTAACCTGGACAACGAGGCTGAAGCTGCTGCTCCACCCGCTGGCGCCGAGTTACCCCCTCCTACTGCTGCTCCTTGAGCACCAAAAAACACTTTGAAATTTATCAGATCCCCGGTATGCCGGGTGCAGATGTATCACTCATACTGATTATATTTTGCTACTTAGCTATTCACGCTGGATTAACTTGGGCGTAGTCCTCGAGTTTCATTTTCTTGTTTCTCCAATTTCATGGCTCGGCTCGCGTCTACCATGATTCGGTTTTGTGACTTACGAGTCCGAGTTTGAAAAATTGACTTAACAATACTTGGAAACTTTAGGATTAGCTCAAAATAATCCAGCGCAACAAAAATAAGGTAAACATAAGGTTAGTCCGAATAACAAATGTCGGCTCAATTATGTTCTTTTCCTTAGTCGTTTTTCGTGTGCTACGCAATTCCAAACTTGTTCTCTTGCTTGCCATGAAGCCAAATCTCGTTGGACAGCAACAAGTCGAAGAGTTGAGATTTTGGTGCTTACACACTACTAATCCGGCTTAGGCAGAAGGAACTTAAGCTAGACGACATAAAAAATAGAATAGTTAACAAATATAATGACAATTATTACTAAGGCAGTCCCTGAGTTACTGCTCGAGGTGCCAAGATTTCATTGATAAACTCATTGCTGGCATACATACCGACATATGAGAGACTCGGATACACAGACTTCTTTGTTAAGTGTAGAACGAACGAAGTAGAGCTACATTCCATGGACGCTTAGATTCCTCGCCGGACCTGTTCGCCTTGTTCTTATCATGTGGTTGTGCATCAATGAGATAATAAGAGTCATTGTGCAATGCTTTGCTCACGATGAATGGCCCTTCCCATGGGGGGATAACTTATGCATGCCAGTAGTACGTTGTACCAGCCGGAGTACCAGATCACCTTCCCGGAAGACTCGGGGGTTTACTTTCCGGCTATGATAGCGTCGGAGATTTTGCTGATATATGGCGGATCTGGACAATGCCAATTCTCTCGCTTCTTCCAGCAGATCAACATCATTTTGCCGGGCTTCTCGCACTTCGGCTTCTGTGTATTGGGTGACCCTAGGAAAATCATGCTCTATGTTAGCTGGTAATACAGCTTCTGCCCCATATACCAGAAAAAATGGCGTATAGCTTGTTGATCGATTCGGAGTCGTTCTTAAACTCCACAGTATCGCTGGTAGTTCTTCTATCCAGCACCCAGCTGATCTTTGCAGCGGCTCAATGAGCCGGGGTTTTATCCTGGATAAAACTAATTCGTTGGATCTTTCCACTTGTCCGTTCGATGCGGGGTGGGCTTCTAAAGCAACGTCCAGCCGGATCTTCTTATCTCGGCAGAATCACGCAAATGCTCCCTTAGCAAACTTAGTTTTGTTATCTGTTATGATACTGTGAGGGTAGCCATATCTCAGGATGATATCTTTGAGGAATGTCACGGCCGTAGCTCCATCACATTTTTTTATCGGATTTACTTCAATCCATTTTGTAAACTTGTCAACCATAACCAAGATATGGGCCATATTTCCTCTCGCCGGCTTAAATGGACCAACCATATCCAAACACCATACAGCAAATGGCCAGGTAATTGGTATGGTCTTGAGCTCCGACATTGGCATGTGTGTCTTGGTAGCATACCTCTGACAACCATTGCATTTTCTTACGAGATCTTTTGCTTGTTCCAAGGCACTTGGCCAGTAGAATCCATGCCGGAAAGCTTTTGCCACTAAGGCTCTGGATGAGGCGTGATGCCCACATTCCCCTTGATGTATATCTCACAGGATGTCAAGCCCCTCTTCTGAGTCAACACACTGTTGCAGGACATTTGTGACACTCTTCTTGTATAGCTCGGCATTGATAATCGTGTATGCCTTTGCTCTCCTCTGAATTTTCCTCGAAGGCACTTCTTCATTGGGCAAAGTTCCATCCTTCAAGAACTGGAATATGGGCTGTGCCCAAGCTGGTATAGCTTGCACTGGAAACACATCCTCGTCAATTTCCATTTGATCCACCGACATAACCTCTGCCGGGTCAAGCTGCACAGTCCCCGGGTTCTGTGAAGCAGTATCTGGGTTTCTTGAACCACTTCCCACATCAATGTCCATGGGCACAGCTTCCGACTCCGGATTTGCCAGGATATAGATTGACTCGGATTCTGGGGATGGCCTGATAGATGGCTTTCTGAGGTGCTCCAGTGCTACACCCGGTGGAATCACTTGTCGGGTTGATCCGAGTTTCGACAGTACATCGGCAGCCTCATTTTCCAACCGGGGTACATGATGGAACTCGCATCCCTCGAAGTATCCCGATATTTTCTGCACATGAAATCTATAAAGTGCCATGTTTGCATCCAAAGCATCTCATTGCCCTGAGACTTGCTGAACTACCAGATCCGAGTCACCAAAGCACTGGATCCGACGTATTCCAATTTCTTTTGCTACTTTGATGCTGCGAAGTGGATCTGCAGCACGTACTTCAGCTGGTCTGTCTTTGGAGAGGTAAGCACAACTCCGGCGCCTAACCCGATTTTCGTTTTTGATCCGTAAAAATGCATTCTCCAGTAGTTTGGATCTGGCAACAGTGGCTCATATTGCATCTCGGCCCAATCCACAAAAAAGTCGGCCACAGCCTGAGACTTGATCGCATCTCTCCTGTAGAATTGTGGAGCATAAGGGGCTAGCTCGATTGCCCATTTTGCGATCTGGCCGCTTGCATCCTTGTTGCTCATTATCTCAGATATGGGGGCTTCACATATCACTTTGATGGGGTGCTCTTCAAAATAGTGCTTCAGCTTATTTGCTGCCATATACACACCATATGCCATCTTCTGATAGTGAGGATAGTTTTGTTTTGACACTGATAATACCTCACTCAGGTAATGGACTGGCCTTTGCACTGACTTACCCTCTTCGTCGCGCTCTACCACTATTACTGCACTTACAACTCGGTTGGTTGCGGCTATGTAGAGAAACATTGGCTCTTTTGATAGTGGAGAGGCTAATACTAGTGCAGTGGCTAACATTTTCTTTAACTGGTGCGGGGTCCATACGAACCTGTCGGACTTTTTCATTAGTTGATAGAGAGGTAATGCCTTTTCTCCCAACCGACATACAAACTGACTTAAGGATGCCAGGCAACCAGTGAACTTCTGGATATCGTTAAGACACTTCGGCAATTCCATTCGCTCAATGGCTCAGATTTTAGTTGGGTTAGCTTCAATACCTCGGCTAGATACCAGAAATCCGTGTAGTTTTCTAGCCAGGACACCGAAGGTACACTTTTCCGGGTTAAGCTTCAACCGGAACCTCCTTAGGTTTGCGAATGTTTGCCTGATATCATCAAGGAGCGTTTTACTTTCCTTGGTTTTTATAACCACATCATCCACATATACTTGCACATTTCGGCCAATTTGGTCATGTAAACATTTTTGCATACATCTTTGGTACGTTGCCCCTGCATTACGTAAACCGAAAGTCATGGTGCGATAGCAATAAGCCCCATACGGGGTAATAAATGCAGTCTTTATTTGATCATTCGGGTTCAGAGGTATCTGGTGGAAACCAGAATATGCATCTATGAATGACAACAGTTCACACCCAGTAGTAGAATCTATGACCTGATCTATCGTTGGCAGTGGGAATGGATCTTTTGGGCACGCCTTATTCAGGTTCGTGTAATCAATGCACATACGCCAAACCACTGCCACATTCGGATCATCTTTCTTCTTTTCCACAAGCACCGGATTAGATAACCAATCCGGATAAAGAACTTCCATGATGAACTCGGCTGCGAGGAGCCGAGCTATCTCATCTCCAATGACTTTTCTCCTATCTTCGGTGAAGCGGTGGAGAGGTTGCTTCACCGGCTTTGCTCCGGGTCTCACATTCAAAGAGTGCTCGGCCAACTCCCTCGGAACACCTTGCAGGTCCTGTGTGGACCAAGCAAAGATATCCCGATTCTCATGGAGGAAGTTGACAAGCTCGCTTTCCAATTTGTCAGTTAACCCGGCACCAATTGTTACGCGCGCTCTGGGAACAGATCATCGACAGGTACTTTCTTTGTATCCTTTGTTGCTTGAAATGAGACACTTCCATGCGGGTTACTCAGCGTCGACATATATTGCTGTGCGGACTGAGCCAATGCCGCTACTTCCTGGATCTTTCTCTTTTCTTGTGCAATCACGAGTGATTCAGCCAGGTTAGACCCGGCTGACGCGCACTCAATGGAACGTCGGAAATCCCCAGCTATGGTAATTACTCCATTTGGCCCAGGCAACTTCATCTTCAGGTAACTGATGTGAGTACTTTCCATGAATTTGTTCAGGGATGGCCTGCCGAGTAACACGTGATATGCGCTTTCCAAGTTCACAACCTCAAACTCCAAATTCTCAGTTCGGCAGTTATCTCTTGTGCCGAATAACACATCAACCCGGACTTTGCCAATGGGTTCACAGGAGATACCAGACACAATGCTATGGAAAGTTGTCCTTGTAGCTTGGAGCATGTTCTCCGAGATTCCCAACTTGCGCATTGTATCTACATACATGATATTGATGCTGCTGCCATTGTCAATCAGTACCTTGGAGAACCTCACATTAATATTTGGCCCGATAAATGTTGGGTCTAGCACTAACGCATACGAACCAGGACTCGGCATGAGCCTAGGATGATCCTTGATACTCCAGGTAATTTCCTGATCAGACCAAGGCATATACCTCGTCACTGCCGGCATAACCGCATTCACCTCCATATGTCGGCGTTGCAAGCTCTTTATATCCGTTTCCTCCGTGGTAAACACACAGTAACTCTGGGGATGCTCTCTATACTCATTTCTCCCATCATTGGCGGGGTAACTTTGATCTGGCTGACACTGGTTTTCCACCTGATGCACTGCATCCCTTCTCTCATGATTCTCATACCTCGGCGGGGGTGGTGGTAACATTAAATGTTGCGTGTTTGCTCTCGAGAGCAATTGCTGCCGAGGCAACTCCTGCCGAGGTTGATCGTTCCGAGGTGCCTGAGCATTCCCCGAACCACTTTGCTCTATCTTCCTCATCCACTCACATTGCCGGGTTGTATGACCCGCCGGGTTACTCGGATTTGGCGTGTGAAATTTGCACGGCTGATCCAGCATTGCCTCATACGTATACCTCGGCCGGTCTTTCTTTTCTTGCCACTGTCTCTTTTGTTCGGGCGTCCAAGTTTTCTTGCCATCATTTCTTGGAGTCCACTGTTGCCCTCCAGTTTCTGACGCTGGTTACTCCCTGCTCCAGGTTGTTCTTGATTTACAGCAGCAACTTGTTGCGAACTGTACCTGTAATCCGATCTATCATCTCTTCTCTTACCCCGGTAATCATTTTGTCGGGATGATCCGGCTCCATCTCGCTGGTAGTACTCCTCATTTGACTCGTTTGACATAAGTCGGGGTTGAGTCGGATCACCCAAAGCATACGAATCAGCAATCCGGATTGTCTCTGCCAGCGTAGTTGGCATATCCCTTTGTAACCTTTGCCACAGCATGCTTGCATATCTACACCCTTGTGCAAACCAAGCTATAGCCTGAGACTCAATCACGCCTTCACACGAGTTTCTCACGTTGTACCAGCGGGTTAGGAACTCCCGGTCTGTTTCATTTGGCCTCTGCTTGCACATTGCTAGGGTATGTGGCCTATTCGGCCTCTGATACGTTCTCGAGAAGTTATTGACGAAAATTTCTTCAAAATCCAGCTAGCGGTTGATACTACCGGGTGGTAAATTGTTTAACCATACCCTTGCTGGCCCTTCTAGCATCTGAGGTACGTATCTCACTACCCATCTCAAATTGCCTATTGCAATTTTCACTGCCGTTGCGTAGTTGATTAGCCAATCCTCTGGCTTGGTGCTGCCGTCATATGTTTTCGTGCCTCTGGGTAACTAGAAGTTAGGTACCGGAGGCTCTTTCACGATCCGGGAACCAAAGCACGCTGGACCCGGAGGACCTTGCCCCTCAATTTGCTCCGACCTATAGAGCCGATCTAGCTTTAACCTGGCGTCGTCAGGCATCAAGTTCCTGCTTCCCAACCTTGACCCTATCACATGATGATCCGGCCTATGGTATCCTGCATTCACCATCTCCGAATCACCGTCGTTGTATCTGTCTTGCTCTTGTTGAGCGCAATTTTGTCGCATACTCTGGCCGGCATTTTGCTCTTGCGGAGGTACGCTCCGCTGCTGCTGTTGCCGAGGTAGATTTTGCCCTGCACCCGCCTAGTTACGCTGTCCGGCATTGCTGTTTTCAGCGTTTCTCTGACCGGCATTGCCTTGGTCACAGTTACCTCGGCCAGCTTCACCTCGGCTGACACTTCGTCGATCCTCATTTCCCTGCACTGCTTTTCCTTTCCCTGCCCTTGCCGGGTCATAGTGAACTATCTGTTTGTTTCTCCTTGCCGAGGTTACCACTTCCTCTCTTCTAGGGCCATCATGAGGTGATGATGCAGCCCCAGCAGATTTCTTCGGGGTACCCATGTTGGGTCCGCAGCATAGAAAACAAAAAATTTCCTACGATCAGAACTATACGCCAAGATCTATCTACTAGATACAGAGCAACGGGTGGACATACATCCATGGAGAACTTACCCTCGAAGACAACAAGTTTTGTTAACGAGTAGGAACTCGTGGTTGATGTAGTCGTACGCTTGCCGATCTCAAGATCGTGTGGAAGTCCGAGCGCCGCAAATCAGCAGCGCATCCGTCCTCGCACACACGTTCAAGCCACCGGACAACCTCCACCTCCTCGCTCCAGCGATCCAGCGGAAGCAGCAACTCCTTCCAGACCATGAACATGTATCTCGCTAATCCGAGACCATGGGGGAATAATTCTAGAGGGGGAGAGAGATCCTTCACAAGGAGGTGTGAGGATGAAGGAGGGAATGGGTGGCCTTTTATAGGAGGAGGGGGGTTCCCCCTCTCTCCATGTCCGGCGCATGGGGGGTGACCCCTCACCTCCCACATTCATGTGGTGGTAACCCCTCCACATTAAAATGCATCTTCACATTCCCTTTTAAAGTCTCCACTTTAAATGCATTAAATTTCTCCAAATTTAATGCTCTCTCATTTAATAAAACTCTTTTTATTAAATTTATTCAGAATTTTGTTAATTACTTTAATTAACAAACATTCACATATAGCCCCTTGCAATATTTCAATATCACATGCAGAACCACCTTCTGCAATTTCACCTGAAATAATTTCCGGTTTCTATTGAAACAATTCCTGCGCTTTGCAATTCTTTCGTCTGAAACATATGTGCTCCAAAATGGTGTCCGGTAACTCCTAAGTGTGCCACCCTATGGTTCGTGAATAATGCAGACATGATCGAGACCCTTCTCCGATCAATAATCAGCAGCGGGACCTGGAGATCCGTACTAACTCCTACACATTCAACGATGACTCCTATGATCGTGAGAACCTTTAATGCTTCTAACTAAATCCCTTTGTCTCTCGATATATTACATGTCCGAGATTCGATCATCGGTATCTCCATACCTAGTTTGATCTCATTACCGACATGCACTCTTTTCTCGTTCCCGTGATATAACATTCTAGTGATCACATCACTTGCTTGCAAGCTATCCTAATGTGATATCACCGAGAGGGCCCAGAGTATATCTATCTGTCATCTGGATTGACAAATTCCACTCTTGATCCATGATCCTCAACATAACACCTTCGTAGTACTGAACCCATCTTTATAGTCACCCTGTTACGGTGTGACGTTTGATGTTATCAAGACACTCTTCCGCTGTTAGCAATTAACATGATCTCATGGTCTAAGGATAAAGATTACTTCGTATGATGTTATAGCAATATAAACATAATGACTTGATCGTAATGCTATGCTTCGGATGAATGTTCATCACATCATTTCACAAATGATGTGACCTTGTTATCAACAACATCCAATGTCCATGATCAGGAAACCTTGATCATCTTCTTAATCAACAAGCTAGTCTATAAGAGAGGCATAACTAGGAACCCTTTTTGTTTATTAAACACAGATGTATTGATGTTTCCTATCAATACAATTATAGCATGCAAAATAAACATCTATCATATACAAGGAATACATAATAACAACTTTATTATTGCCTCTCAGGGCATATTTCCTTCAACCCACTGCCGAAGTTCTGGTGTTGATCATGTTTTGCCCTAGGGAGTACTTTAGTCAACAGATCTGCTACATTCAGGTCCGTGTGCAGTTTACAAATCTTTATATCTCCATCCTTGACATGCTCGCGGATGGAGTGAAACCGGCGCTTAATATGCTTGGAATTCTTGTGAGATCTTGGTTCCTTGGCGTTGGCTATGGATCCATTATTGTCACAATAGATCACCATTGGGTCCAACGCACTAGGAACCACACCTAGTTCTGTTATGAACTCCTTCATCCAAACCGCTTCCTGCGCTGCTTCTGAAGCAGCAACATATTCCGCCTCCATCATTGATCCAGCCACCACAGGTTGTTTGGAGCTCCTCCAACTAACTGCTGCTCCGTTCAAGAGAAATACATATCCGGATTGATACTTAGAGTCATCCGGATCAATGTCAAAGCTAGCATCGACATAACACTTAGCGACTAGCTCTTCTTCACCTCCGTATATGAGAAACATATCCTTACTTCTTCTCAAGTACTTGAGGATGTTCTTTACCGCTATCCAGTGTTCCGAACCTGGATCAGATTGGTACCTACTAGTCAAACTAATAGCATGTGCCACATCCGGTCTTGTACATAGCATGGCATACACAATAGAGCCTATGGCCGAGAAATAGGGGATCTTATCCATTATCTCTCTTTCTTCCGCCGTAGCCGGACTTTGAGTCTTACTCAATGCCTTGCCTTTCAACATAGGTAAGTACCCCTTGTTACTTCCGTCCATATTAAACTTCTTTAATATCTTATCAAGGTATGTACTCTGCGATAGCCCAATTAGGCGTCTTGATCTATCTCTATAGATTTTAATGCCCAATATATATGAAGCTTCACCAAGGCCCTTCATCGAAAATTTGCTGTTTAGATAACTTTTAACACTGTTTAAAAGATCTATATCATTTCCAGTCGATAATATGCCATCCACATATAATATCAGAAATGCCACATTGCTCCCACTCTCTTGTAAATATTGTTGGGTCCGCAGCATAGAAAACAAAAAATTTCCTACGGTGTGAACTACACACCAAGATCTATCTACTAGGTACAAAGCAAAATGGGTGGTCATACATCCATAGAGAACTTACCCTCGAAGACAACGAGCTTTGTTAACGAGTAGGAACTCGTGGTTGATGTAGTCGTACACTTGCCAATATCAAGATCGTGAGGAAGTCCGAGCGCCGCAACTCATCAGCGCATCCGCACTCGCACACACGTTCAAGCCACCGGACAACCTCCACCTCCTCGCTCCAGCGATCCAGCGGAAGCAGCAACTCCTTCCAGACAAAATGCCACCGGGAACATGTATCTCGCTAATCCGAAACCATGGGGGAATAATTCTAGAGGGGGAGAGAGATCCTTCATAAGGAGGTGTGAGGATGAAGGAGGGAATGGGTGGCCTTTTATAGGAGGAGGGGGGTGCCCCCTCTCTCCATGGCCGGCGCATGGGGGGTGACCCCTCACCTCCCCCATTCATGTGGTGGTAACTCCTCCACATTAAAATGCCTCTTCACATTCCCTTTTAAAGTCTCCACTTTAAATGCATTAAGTTTCTCCAAATTTAATGCTCTCTCATTTAATAAAACTCTTTTATTAAATTTATTCAGAATTTTGTTAATTACTTTAATTAACAAACATTCACATATAGCCCCTTGCAATATTTCAATATCACATGCAGAACCACTTTCTGCAATTTCACCCGAAACAATTTCCGGTTTCTATTGAAACAATTCCTGCGCTTTGCAATTCTTTCGTCCGAAACATATGTGCTCCAAAATGGTGTCCGGTAACTCTTAAGTGTGCCACCCTATGGTTCACGAATAATGCAGACATGATCGAGACCCTTCTCCGATCAATAATCAGCAGCGGGACCTGGAGATCCGTACTAACTCCTACACATTCAACGATGACTCCTGTGATCGTGAGAACCTTTAACGCTTGTAACTAAATCCCTTTGTCTCTCGATATATTACATGTACGAGATTCGATCATCGGTATCTCCATACCTAGTTTGATCTCGTTACCGACATGCACTCTTTTCTCGTTCCCGTGATATAACATTCTAGTGATCACATCACTTGCTTGCAAGCTATCCTAATGTGATATCACCGAGAGGGCCCAGAGTATATCTATCTGTCATTTGGATTGACAAATTCCACTCTTGATCCATGAGCCTCAACATAACACCTTCGTAGCACTGAACCCATCTTTATAGTCACCCTGTTACGGTGTGACGTTTGATGTTATCAAGATACTCATCCGGTGTTAGCAATTAACATGATCGCATGGTCTAAGGATAAAGATTACTTCGTATGATGTTATAGCAATATAAACACAGTGACTTGATCGTAATGCTATACTTCGGATGAATGTTCATCACATCATTCCACCAATGGTGTGACCTTGTTATTAACAAAATCCAATGTCCATGATCAGGAAACCTTGATCATCCTGTTAATCAACAAGCTAGTCTATAAGAGATGCATGACTAGGAACCCTTTTTGTTTATTAAACACACATGTATTGATGTTTCCTATCAATACAATTATAGCATGCAAAAATAAACATCTATCATATACAAGGAATACATAATAACAACTTTATTATTGCCTCTCAGGGCATATTTCCTTCAAATACAAGCCTCTCCATAAGTTTGGACAAATCCAAACTCTTTGATCACCTCATCAAAGCGGAGATTCCAACTCCGGGATGCTTGCTTCAGTCCATAGATGGATCGCTGAAGTTTGCACACATTATCAGCATCCTTAGGATCGACAAAACCCTTAGGTTGTATCATATACAACTCTTCTTCAATATTACCATTGAGGAACGCAGTTTTGACATCCATCTGCCATATTTCATAATCGAAATATGCAGCAATTGCTAACATAATCCTAACCGACTTAAGCATCGCTACGGGAGAGATGTCTCATCGTAGTCAACTCCTTGAATTTGTCGAAACCCCTTTGCGACAAGTCGAGCCTTATAGATGGTTACATTACCATTAGCATCAGTTTTTCTTTTGAAAATCCATTTATTCTCAACGGCCTTTCGATCGTGAGGTAAGTCCACCAAGGTCCAAACCTGGTTTTCGTACATGGATTCCATCTCGGATTTCATGGCTTCTAGCCATTTGTTGGAATCAGGGCTCATAATCGCTTCTTCATACGTCGTAGGGTCATCTATTTCATCAATCATGAAATTCATAACAGGATTGCCGTACAGTTCAGGAGCTTCACGTGTCCTGCTTGACCTGCGAGGTTCGGTAGTGTCCTCTTTCGGAGTTTCATGATCAATATCATTAGCTCTCTCTTCATTAGGTTAACTCAACTCCGAAACAACTTCTGGAGCTGCGCTACTCGCCATTTCATGAAGAGAAGGTTCAATAACTTCTTCGAGTTCTACCTTCCGACTACTCACACCTTTCGCGAGAAACTCCTTCTCAAGAAAGGATCCATTCTTGGCAACAAAGACCTTGCCCTCGGATCTGTCATAGAAGGTATACCCAATCGTTTCCTTAGGGTATCCTATGAAGACGCATTTTTCCGCTTTGGGTTTGAGTTTATCAGGTTGAAGTTTCTTCACATAAACATCACATCACCAAACTTTAAGAAATGACAGCTTAGGTTTGTTTCCAAACCATAATTCATACGGTGTCTTTTCAACGGATTTAGATGGTGCCCTATTTAAAGTGAATGCAGCGGTTTCCAGTGCATAACCCCAAAATGACAGTGGCAAGTCAGTCAGAGACATCATAGATCGAACCATATCCAATAAAGTACGATTACGATGTTCTGACACACCATTACATTGTGGTGTTCCGGCAGGCGTGAGTTGTGAAACTATTCCACAATCTTTCATATGTGTGCTAAACTCGTAACTAAGATACTCTCCTCCACGGTCGGACCGCAGAAATTTGATCTTTCTGTTATGATGGTTTTCCACTTCATTCTAAAATTCTTTGAACCTTTCAAAGGTTTCAGACTTATGTTTCATGAAATAGATATACCCGTATCTACTCAAATCATCCGTGAAAGTAACAAAATAACGATATCCACCTCGCGTCGACACACTCATTGGTCCACACACATCAGTATGTATGATTTCCAATAAATCTGTTGCCCGTTCCATTGAACCGGAAAACGACGTTCTAGTCATCTTGCCCATAAGGCATGGCTCACATGTATCAAATGATTCAAAATCAAGTGATTCCAAAAGTCCATCAGAATGGAGTTTCTTCATGCGTTTAATGCCAATATGACCTAGACGGCAGTGCCACATATATGTAGATATATCATTATCAAGTTTAATCCTTTTAGCATCAACATTATGAATATGCGTAATACTACTATCGAGATCCAACAGAAATAAACCATTCCACACAGGTGCATGACCATAAAAGATATTATTCATATAAATTGAACAACCATTGTTTTCAGACTTAAACGAATAACCACTTTGCATCAAACACGATCCGGATACAATGTTCATGCTCAGTGCAGGCACCAAATAACAATTATTCAGGTTTATAACTAATCTCGACGGCATATGGAGAGGCAGCGTTCCTACGGCGATCACATCAACTCTGGATCCATTGCCGACCCGCATCGTGACCTCATCCCTTGCAAGTTGTCGCTTGTTCCGCAGCCCCTGAACCGAGTTACATATATTAGCAACCGATCCCGTATCAAATACCCAGGTGCTACTGCGAGTACTAGTCAAGTACACATCAATAACATGTATATCACATATACCTTTGTTTGCCTTGCCGGCCTTCTTGTCCGCCAAATACTTGGGGCAGTTGCGCTTCCAATGGCCAGTCCCCTTGCAATAGTAGCACTCGGTGTCAGACTTAGGGCCAGCTCAGGGTTTCTTTTCAGGCGCGGCAACAGATTTGCCGCCCTTCTTTCCCTTCTGCTTGCCTTTCTTTTCCTTCTTGAAACCGCTGGTCTTATTGATCATCAACACTTGATGTTCTTTCCTAATCTCCACTTCTGCAGTCTTAAGCATTGACAGAAGCTCGGGAAGAGACTTCTTCATGCCCTGCATATTATAGTTCATCACGAAGCTCTTGTAGCTAGGTGGCAGAGATTGGAGAACACGATGTATGCCTAAGTCAATGGGAATCGTTATTCCCAAGGACACAAGCTTATCGGCGTACCCAGACATTTTGAGTACATGCTCACTAATGGAGCTGTTCTCTTCCATCATGCAGCTAAAGAACTTTTCAGAAGCATTATAACTCTCTACGGCAGCATGGGTATCGAAAATCATTTTCAATTCTCCCATGGTATAAAAGGCATTGCCATTTTCGAAACGTTTTCGAAGTTCTGGCTCTAGCCCATACAGTATGCCGCAATGAACTAAGTTGTGGTCCTCCTGACGAGTTATATAGACGTTCTTTTCCTTGTCAGGGGCATCAGGAGCTGGTGGGGGGGCCTAGCGGCGCCTCTAGCACATATTGCTTTTGTGCAGCAGTGAGGAGAATCCTCAAATTCATAGCCCAGTTGGTGAAGTTGCTACCATTCATAGCAAGCTTCTCTTTCTCCATGAACACATTGAAATTAAAAGGAGGTGGTGCCATCTATAACAGAATTTGTAAAATATATTTAGACTAAGTTTATGATAGATTGAGTTCAACTAATCCAAATTACTAATGAACTCCCACTCAAAAACGACATCCCTCGTGTCCTTTTGGTGATTACATGAACCAAATCCACTACACCAAGTCCGATCATCACGTGAGTCGGTGTAGCTTCAAAGGCGAGCATCTATATGGGCATCATATCAACTATATGACTCATGCTTAACCTTTCGGTCCGTGTTCCGAGGCCATGTCTGTACATGCTAGGCTCTTCAAGTAAGAACCTTAGTATTTGCGTGTGTAAAACTGTCTTACACCCGTTGTATGAAAGCGTCGAGTCGAGAACATCCGATCATCACGTGATGCCTCAAAACACGATCCACAAAATGGTGCATACTTAAGGACGAACACATTTTATCTTGATATCTAAATGAGGGATCATCTTATAATGCTACCAAAAGCGCCAAACTAGCAATATAAGATGCTAACATCTAATGTGTGAAGTGATGTGATATGGTCCATGCATTTGATCTCTATCATTTGCATCGTGGTATGATCTCTATCATTCCTTTGCGTTTAAGGCCAAGGTCTATGGAACTTACACGTTAAGTGAGTTGTAAGAGTATATATCATACATCTACTTACAACAATACCATATCAAGACACTAGCCTAGCAACGATCTAAACTAGACGCCTCTAATTTATCAATTGCAAGTTTTACGTGGCTTAGGGCTTTCGGAGATAGAACCAGTCTTACCTACGAACATGAACCACAACGAGGATAACCAAGTTATTAGAAACTCGTTGTAAATCATATATTGACTATAGTAGGAGAGACAGACACCCGCTAGTCACTTATGCAAAACTAGTTGCATGTCAGTCCTGGAACCGGTCTCATGTACGATGACATGTAAGGTTGGTCTGGGTCGCTTCATCCCACTATGCCACCAATATCCAAAGTACATAGAAGATGCAATAACATGATCATCATCGCCCACATATAAACATATGTGTACTACCCGTGCAAAGCACCTACGCATAGATCAGGCTCTGGTACCA
Source organism: Avena sativa (assembly GCA_916181665.1). Classification (NCBI taxonomy): domain Eukaryota; kingdom Viridiplantae; phylum Streptophyta; class Magnoliopsida; order Poales; family Poaceae; genus Avena; species Avena sativa. The sequence continues at coordinate 372,593,726 of OV702290.1, forward strand.
CTGTTGGGTCTGTAGCATAGAAAACAAAATTTTCCTACGATGAGAACTATACGCCAAGATCTATCTACTAGATACAGAGCAATGGGTGGACATACATCCATGGAGAACTTACCCTCGAAGACAACGAGTTTTGTTAACGAGTAGGAACTCGTGGTTGATGTAGTCGTACGCTTGCCGATCTCAAGATCGTGTGGAAGTCCGAGCGCCGCAAATCAGCAGCGCATCCGTCCTCGCACACACGTTCAAGCCACCGAAGAACCTCCACCTCCTCGCTCCAGCGATCCAGCGGAAGCAGTAACTCCTTCCAGACGAAATGCCACCGGGAACATGTATCTCCCTAATCCGAGACCATGGGGGAATAATTCTAGAGGGGGAGAGAGATCCTTCACAAGGAGGTGTGAGAATGAAGGAGGGAATGGGTGGCCTTTTATAGGAGGAGGGGGTGCCCCCTCTCTCCATGGCCGGCGCATGGGGGGTGACCCCTCACCTCCCCCATTCATGTGGTGGTAACCCCTCCACATTAAAATGCCTCTTCACATTCCCTTTTAAAGTCTCCACTTTAAATGCATTAAATTTCTCCAAATTTAATGCTCTCTCATTTAATAAAACTCTTTTTATTAAATTTATTCAAAATTTTGTTAATTACTTTAATTAACAAATAGTCACATATAGCCCCTTGCAATATTTCAATATCACATGCAGAACAACCTTCTTCAATTTCACCCAAAACAATTTCCGGTTTCTATTGAAACAATTCCTGCGCTTTGCAATTCTTTTGTCTGAAACATATGTGCTCCAAAATGGTGTTCGGTAACTCTTAAGTGTGCCACCCTACGGTTCGCGAATAATGCAGACATGATTGAGACCCTTCTCCGAACAATAATCAGCAGCGGGACCTGGAGATCCGTACTGACTCCTACACATTCAACGATGACTCCTGTGATCGTGAGAACCTTTGACACTGGTAACTAAATCCCTTTGTCTCTCGATATATTACATGTCCGAGATTCGATCATCGGTATCTCCATACCTAGTTTGATCTCGTTACCGACATGCACTCTTTTCTCGTTCTCGTGATATAACATTCTAGTGATCACATCACTTGCTTGCAAGCTATCCTGATGTGATATCACCGAGAGGGCCCAGAGTATATCTATCCGTCATCTGGATTGACAAATTCCACTCTTGATCCATGAGCCTCAACATAACACCTTCGTAGTACTGAACCCATCTTTATAGTCACCCTGTTACGGTGTGACGTTCTATGTTATCAAGACACTCTTCCGGTGTTAGCAATTAACATGATCTCATGGTCTAAGGATAAAGATTACTTCGTATGATTATATAGCAATATAAACATAATGACTTTATCGTAATGCTATACTTCGGATGAATGTTCATCACATCATTTCACAAATGTTGTGACCTTGTTATCAACAACATCCAATGTCCATGATCAGGAAACCTTGATCATCTTGTTAATCAACAAGCTAGTCTATAAGAGAGGCATAACTAGGAACCCTTTTTGTTTATTAAACACACATGTATTGATGTTTCCTATCAATACAATTATAGCATGCAAAATAAACATCTATCATATACAAGGAATACATAATAACAACTTTATTATTGCCTCTCAGGGCATATTTCCTTCAACCCACTGCCGAATAAACGACCTTGGAAGCCCCAGCTCTTGCCGGGTTAGCCCTAAGCAACTCCTCATTCTGTCTGTTAGTGATCCGAACTAACTCGTTGACCCTCTCCTGTTGTCTTTGCCGGGCTTCACCCGTCAAACCTTCTAACTCGGATGCAACCGCATCCGCTGCTCTGAGGTTCTTTGCCGGGGTGTTGTACTTTGGCAACCCCATGGACAAAAGGTTCTCTGATTCCTCAACTCTAGTATCACCCTCTTTGTTCATCTCACTGATGAGGTTTCTCCCTTTTACTTTTACAGCATCTACCTTATTTGCTCTTGCGTACTCGCGCAGCGTCATGTTCAACGACTCCTGAGCCGTGGCTATCTTTTTCGCACCCTCTAGTATTTTCTGCCTAGTTTCCTCTAACTCGGCTTGTGCCTGAGCCGGATCTACCACAGGTGCTATGGGGATTGCCAAGCTATCTATCGCCTGCTGCAGCACATTCTCTGGCCTCTCTAGCGGAGGACCTCTACATTTCCTAGGCGCCTTGGGTGTTACCTCCGGATCTGGTGCCGGGTCTTTGCTCGCACCAGCATCTGGCGTTGTCATCATTACCTCAGCGCGGTTAGGGGAGCGAGTGATACGCACACCATGAACCGCGCTAAGGGGTGGCTCGCCTCCCTCGACGATGTGTCGCGGGTGAATGCAAGACACATCGACGCTGACGTAGATTTTGTGGGCGCCAAGCTTGACGAAGAGACCATTGCACGGTGGAGGTCGCTTGCCGAAGCTGCCAGCATTTTCGCTGACGTAGTCCAGCGCTCCGAAGCGCTGAACGAGCCCAGAGACGATGCGCTCACCTTTGCCGATGATGCTTCTTGTCCGGATCTTCACTCCTGCTAGCACCGCTAGCCCCACGGTGGGTGCCAACCGTCGTGGTGGTGTCATGGCAGATGCCATGGATAGGCTAAAGGTGGGGCCAATATGCACTAGAGGAATCCAGGGAGGGATAGTGTGGTGATTCCACACACAGATGTTTTGTATTCTCTCAGTTCACCAAGTTTACAGATGCTCCTCGAGCTGTATTGGGGAGAGGAGGAAGAAGAAGCTCTCTTACTCTCACCACAACCTCTACTCAATGAACAAACTCTCAACCGCCAGCCAGCCCCTTCTACAGAGGCCCTAGCGCTCCTTATAAAGGGGAGGCCAGGTCTCTAGTTAGGGCATACGTGGAGGCATATCCTCTCCCAAAATAGCAAACCGACTGGGTCTCCTTTTGCCATCGTAAGCCATGTAGAGGCTACGTAAGCCTCTGCGGCGCCAGCATCAGCCGACATAGGCTGCGTCACCTTTGTCGGCCATGCCTTGCTGGTCCCTCCCTCTGTTTGCTTCGCTCACGCTCCAGCGCACAGAGATCACCTTTTGACTAGCGAGATACCTTCCTTCTCTTGCAAGCCTGGTATAACCCGGCTCCGTGGGTACCTGCATATGAGTTAAAAAAAACCTGCCGGCATATGACATACGTCGGCCGGGATACAGTTAGGTGGACATCCTCCGGTCCGGGTTACTCTGTAAGTCGGCCTGCCTTAAGGTGACTCGGCTAGCATACGCTTTGACCTTGTTGTACCTCGGCTAACTCGGCCTCTATACCCTGGTGTGACCCTACCCGGGGGTATCCCCTCAACAGTAACTTCAATCTTCCCCAAGCTTGAGCTGTACTCTCTCCATCAAGAGGCCAAAACTTGTATATTTGATTCCGATCTTTATGAATCTCACTAGGAGGATAAAATTTTGAAAAAAGAGAGGTACTATTTCCTTCCATTCAAGAGCTTTACCATTCTTCAGCAGCTTATACCATTCTTCAGCTCTTCCTTTCAGTGATAATGAGAATAACTTCTTCTTCACTTGATCTGTTGTAATACCTACACACTTAAACAACCTGCATAATTCGTGTATAAATAGCAAATGATCACCGGGATGGACAGTTCCATCTCCAACATAATAGTTATCCATAACACGATCAACAATTCTTATAGGTATTTTAAAAGTATCATTCTCAGTAGGTCGTGGTTCATCTACTACCTTAGCAGTGGTAGTAGCATTACGAAATAAGAAACTGAGTGAATTATCCATAATGAAAAAAAAGCAACTAACAGAAATAAACAATACTCACAGTAGAGGTTTCCTTTACCATTTCCACTCTCCAATAGCGCTTCACTCCCTGGAAATGGCGCCAGAAAATAGTCTTGATGACCCACAAACATAGGGGGTGTATTGCAGTATTTTCGATAAGTAAGAGTGTCGAACCCAACGAGGAGCAGAAGGTGTTGGCTAGTGGCTTGGAGCAGGAATTTTCTGTAATTACTTAGCAAACAGATTTTTAGGTTTTTTTTATAATGCAGGTAAATAAAGTACGAGTAAATAAAAGACAATAAGAATAAATGCAGGAAGTGGCCCAATCCTTTATTTAGCAAAGGACAAGCCGGTTGTATTACTTAAGATGACCAAATGTTCTCGAGGACACATGGGAATTTCGTCAAGTGCTTTCGCTTCATATAGTTGATTAAACTTCTTTAGTTTGCTAAGTGTTGTGTGGGTGAACCTGTGCAAATGTACCGACCTTCCTAGGACTAATACATACTTGTGATTATACCCCTTGCAAGCATCCGCAAGTACAAGAAATTAATTAAGGTAGAAACCTAACCACAACTTTAAACTCTAAGACCCTGACATCCCTTGTGCAAAGGTTTCCTAATGGGGGTTCAGGTTTCTGTCACTCCGGCAACCCCTATGATTAGTAGCCAAATACACAATGCATTCCCCTAGGCCCATATAGGTGAAGTTTCATGTAGTCGACGTTCACATGACACCACTATAAGAAATACACCACAACTTAAATATCAAACTATTGAATCTTTCTCAACACAATTCCACTACTAACAACATGACTTCTCCCATGTCCTCAAGAAAAAAACGAACTACTCACAAGACATCATATGGATCATGATCAGAGATGAAATAATGATGTATAACAATCTGAACATAAACAATAATTCAACGGTTCACTCAATAGCATCAACTACAACAAGTAATCAACACCAGGAAAGTTTCCCCTGAGAACTATGCAAGATTCAACCCAATTGTTAGAGCGGTATGAGGTGGTGATGATGGTGGTGGTGGTGGTGATGATGATGATGATTCCGATGAAGTCCAGCTTGATGGTGGTGTTGATGGCGACGATCTCCCCTCTCCAGGAAGGAATTCCCTCGGCAGAATTCTGTCTACCGGAGAGATATTTCTCTCTTGGTGTTTTCCGCCCCGCAGAGGTGGCGGAATCTTTCTGTGGTCGCTCCCCAAGTCTTAGGGTTTCAGGAGGATAATATACGCCGGAGGGGAGAGCCAGGGGTGGACCAGGGCAGCCACACCACCTGGTGGCGCGACCTAGGGTGGCCCGCGCCAGGGGGTGGTGTGAGCCCCCTGTGGCCCATCTCCACTTCCCCTTCTGGCTTTCTTCGTCTTCTGGAAAAAAATAGGATTTTCCATGTATTTTCCCGGATTTTCTAATCTTCGCGAATTTTGCCTCCAAATAGCACCTTTTCCATCAGAATCCTGATTGCAGCGGTCCATGCTCCAAAAGTCATCGACCATGCAAAAATAGATGAAATAACATAAGTAGCATCTCTTAATATGAAATATATCAATGAATAACAGTAAATTATGATATAGAATAGTATGCAAAATGGACGTATCAGTGGGCCACCTTCAGGGGGTGTGGGGGGCCACGAGTCACCCGGTCTGGTGGGTCCGGCGATGTCTCCCGCGGGAGATGGGCCATAACCCATTGTGATGTTGGCCCAGGGTGGAGATCGCGGAGTTGGGGATGTTGTGGAGCTCTCGGTAGGTGGAGGTGGGCCGATCCAGGATGGGTCGGGCCTGCCTCTTGATGTGGAAAAGACCACGATGATGGACGATGGACCCCTGCCGGCTTAGTGGGGTGTACGCCATCTAGAAGGAGCTCTCTCCATGGGGTTGACGCCAGCAGGGCATCCACCACTGATGACGATTCTTTGGTCAAAGCAATAAGGTGCAAGGTGGAACAGAATCTTGATTCACCTGGTAAAAAGTTTGTTAATAAGTCTTTCCTTTCTTCTACTACCCGGGCATTACTTGTAAGCTAGCCAATGTTGGCATTAGCTTGGGTAGTTCTCCTAAGGAATTTATTTTTTTCTTCTAATGATTTTGAGGCATATGGAGGTTGACCGTCTAACGGTTACTCCTAAGGTCTCTATTTTTCATGACCCTTCACCAGTGGAGGAGGGGGAGTTACATGCCACAGTAGATGGTCAGCTCCTCTCTCACTTGGTTGGTGAAGTGTCAGAGGTGGGTTTTGATCAGACTGGGTTGGGCTCTTTATATGAGCTGAAAGCATCTAGTCATAAATCAAAGAGCCAGAAGTCTCACAAGAGATCCCGTGTACCCAATTCCCCTATTGTTTCTCAATGAATGGCATGTTTTCAAATAGTAGAGATCTTCGTGACTTGGCTAAACATTTGCTCTTTGTCGATTGTGCGAGAGATTATAAGTTGTATTTTTTGGTTATTTCTGAGACCAGTAGACATGAGTTTTCACAAACTCTACTCAATCGCATGTTTGGTGGAGTGGACTTTACGTGGATATCATGTCCGCCGCATGGTAGATCTGGGGGGATCTTGTTAGGCGTCCAGATGAGACTATGGAAGTCCTAGCTAGTTCAGTTGGAGATTTTTACATAAAACTCTCTATACGAAACAAGCTGATGATTTCCCATGGTCTCTGGTCGCTATTTATGTGGCTGCCCAGGATGTTTATAAGTCTGACTTTTACGTGGGTTGGTGAACCTGGCAAAAGACACTCCATATCCTATACTTATGGGTGGTGATTTTAGTTTGCTAAGATTACCTAATGATAAAAGTCGAGGCCGGTTTGACGAACATTGGCCTTTTTTTCAATGATATCATAGAAAGCTTGGACTTAAGGGATATTACCATGTTAGGAAGACAATTTACTTGGACTAATAGTCTTCCGGAGCCAACATATGAAAAAATCTGATAGAGTGCTTATGGATAACGAGTGGGAAGAGAAGTTCCCTATGGTAAGTGTTCGTGCTCTAGAGCGTATTGACGCCTTGTCGGATCACGGTCCTCTACTTTTATCTATTGGAATACCACCACAAAAATCCAAGCATGAGTTAAAATTTGAACTTGGTTGGTTGATCCGTGATGGTTTCCATGAGATGGTGAAGGATATTTGGGAGAAATTTGTTAGTGGTCAATCGCCTATTTAGCGATGGAACAATAAGATGCATGCTCTACGCAAGTTCCTTCGAAGTTGGCTCGACATACTGCCAAAATCCTTAAGAATGAGAAAAATACGCCTTTCATCTATTATTAATGACTTAGAAGCTTCTGTGGTAGTCAGGTCGTTATCTGCATAGGAGATTGAGCTTAAAAGCCAATCGAATGCGGATATTGCCAGATTGCCGCAAGAGGAGGAACTCAAATGGTACCAACGCTCTAAAGCAAAATTCATTCTAGAAGGAGATGCGAATACAAGATATTTTCATGTTGTGGCCAATGCCAAGCATAAGAAGAAATTTATTCACTCTCTAAATCAGGATGAAGGTACTATTGAGGGACAAGAGCAACTAAAGTCCTATATTATAAGTTATTACAAAACCTTCTTTGGGGCACCTCCGGAAAACTCTTTTTCTATGGATGAGTCCCAAACGGCGGATATCCCACAAGTTTCTGTCACGGAAAAGAACTTCTTAACTGCTCCCTACATGGAAGAGGAGGTTAAGAAAGCTGTTTTCCAAACGGAACATAAAAAAGCACCAGGGCCTGATGGTTTTCCGGTGGAATTTTTACCAAAAATTCTGGGAAGTCATCAAGGAGGACCTGATGAATTTTTTTGGGGTTTTCCAGCTCAGTCAACTATATCTTTTTAGACTAAATTTTGGCAATATTATTTTACTGCCAAAGGTTACTAATGCAGAACGAATACAATAGTATCGTTCAATTTGCCTTCTTAATGTTAGTTTTAAAATCTTCATAAAGATGGCCACTATTCATCCCAATTCAGTTGCTGAACATGTTTTCAGACCTTCTCAAACTGCTTTCATGCAAGGAAGAAACATCCTAGATGGTGTAGTAATTCTGCATGAAACAATCGATGAACTACACTAAAAAAATGGTGTACTGTTCAAGATTGACTTTGAGAAGGTGTACCACAAAGTTAATTGGTCTTTTCTCCAGCAAACACTCCGTATGAAAGGTTTTTGGAAGAGTGGCGTGCTCTCATTCAGCCTTTTTTATCTGGTGGTAGTGTTTCCATAAAAGTAAACAATGACACTGGCAATTACTTTCAGACCAAGAAGGGACTAAGGAAGGGGGATCCACTATCGCCTATACTATTTATTATAGTGGCTGATATGTTGGATATCCTTATCGAGCGAGCCAAGGCTGATGGTCAAATTAAAGGATTAGTTCCTCATCTTGTTGATGATGGATTATCTATTCTTCAATACGTAGACAATACAATCTTATTTATGGAACACAGTCTAGAGAAAGCTAAGAATATAAAATTAATACTATCAGCATTCGAGCAACTTTTTGGACTGAAAATTAACTTCCAAAAGAGTGATTTGTATTATTTTGGCGAGGCTCAGAACGAGGCCCACCTATATGCTAAATTATTCAGCTGTGCCCAAGGGAAATTTCCAATCAATTATCTAAGAATACCAATTCACTATCGGCGTCTCACAATTGCTGAATGGAAACTCGTTGAGGAAAGATTACAAAAATGTCTTAAAAGTTGGAAAGGTAAATTACTATCCCTTGGGGAAGACTTGTACTCATAAATTCAGCACTCACCAACATGGTACTATATACGATATTGTTTTTCAATTACCGAAACATGTCTTGAATAAAGTAGATTATTTACGATCAAGATTCTTTTGGCAAGGGGATAGTGAAAAGAAGAAATATTGACTGGCCAGATGGAATGTGGTTTGTCGACCGAAAGAATACAGTGGACTTGGCATACATGACTTGCAAGTTAAAAATACCGCGCTTCTGGCTAAATGGATTTTCAAGCTTCTTACAGAAGATGGTATTTGGCAAACTATTATATGGAGGAAATATGTTGGCTCCAAGGTTGTGTCTCAAGTGGTTTGAAAACCCGGTGATTCACACTTTTGGGCTGGACTAATGGCGTCCAAAAAGCATTTCTTCTATTTCAGGATTTTTAATATTAAGGATGGATCGTAGTTTAGATTCTGGGAAGATAAGTGACTTGGACAAACTTCTCTTCACGAACAATATCTAGCTCTATATTCGATTGTTTGGCATAAAGGGGATACACTTTCCAAAGTAATGGAATCTAATCCTCCTAATGTGTCTTTTAGAAGAAATCTGCTAGGCCCTCGACTGGTATCTTGGAACAATCTTTTATTATGATTATCAATGATACAGCTGTCGTAGGGGGTGGATCAGTTCAAATGGAAATTACTACAGAGTGGTAAATTTTCAGTGGATTCAATGTATAGAGATTTGATTCAGTCTGATATTCCGGTCGATGATAATTGTAATATTTGGAAGATGAAAATACCCTTAAAGACGAAGATATTCGCATGATATCTTCATAAGGGAGTAATTCTTACAAAGGATAATTTTATAAAGAGGAATTGGCATGGAAGTACACAATGTGTTTTTTGTCATCGGGATGAGACAATCCGATACTTATTCCTCCATTGTAAATTTGTTCGTTCTATATGGTCAATTATCCAAGTAGCCTCTGGTCTATCTCCCTCACGTTTGGTTGCCAATATTTTTGGTAACTGGTTGCATGGGATAGATGACAAATACAGGACGTTGTTTATGGTGGGAGCGCTTGCCATCATTTGGTCACTATGGCTATGTAGAAATGACAAGGTTTTTAATAAAATTATGTCTTCTTCCCTACAGGGTATCTATCGGACCACAGCTATTATCCGATCATGGACTATTCTCTAGCGTATGGAGTTTTACGGCTTATTTGTGGAGGGGTATACGTGATTGGAGGACATGACGAGGGATATTTTCTCCCGACATGGATGGTAGAGTGATCTACGCATTAATCTTCCATAGCTCGAGGCCATTTTTCTGATAGTGTTTTTTGTAATGTTGGACTACTCTTTTATGTTCTCTAGTCGTGTGGTTCGATCGGCTGTGTGCATCTCAGTTATGTAGAGACCGGGTGTAAACATTACGTAAGTAATAAAAGCGCTCATTTCCAAAAAGAAAGAACTCTGTATGAAAACACGAGAGTGGAGAGTTAAGGTTGACAAGAGTTGAAGGGTGCGTTTGGTAGCCTGTATGGGTTTATCCGCACAGTCCGGCAGTGTTGAGATGGGCAGTGCCAGGCTAAGAAAGCCTCTGTGTTAGCTTTTGCAACCCATTTGGTAGGCTGCATACACTTTTTTTCATGAGTGGAGAACATCGGTCCATCTGTTTGGTAGCCTACATCAACCAATTGAGAACACAAACACATATATTTGGTTGCAAACTGTGTAGTCGATGTGGTAACCTCCCACATTAGAGTAGTGGGATACCCACAAGTAGTTCATCACAATCACAACACACAGAAGCAGTTCATCCTATCAAATGACACACAAATAGTTAAGCAGAAGCAGATAACACAGAAATAGTTCATCATAAACAGTTCATCATTGGAAGGGCTACTATATTTTCATCAACCCTAGCTAATGGAGGGGATGTTTCAACAGCTCCCAAAACATACACACACACTTCTTCTTCAATCAGATCACTCGCACCATCATAGAGCTAAGATAGGTAGGTAGTATGACTAACAAAGAAGCATATGCATGCCCTCCTCTTAGACGAAGTTTCCGCAAAGCCAGCACCTCAGCCATTCCCTCCTCTCACATGTAGGCATGGAAGCGTACAACTAACCTTGTATTTTGTTATCAGCAAGGTGGTCCATAGCACGGATCAACTGCTGACTGGTGTATAAATGCTTCTCAATTAGAGGCTTGGGTGTTAAGATGATCTCAAGCTGAGTATAATTCTCCACTGGATTGGAAAGGAGATCCACCGGGAAACTCTGAGACAAAACAAAACCATGTTACTTAAGAAGCGAAGAAAAATCTTGAAACAAGTAAACATGAATTGAACAATTCATCACATCCTATGATAGGTCCATCTACTTGGCGTTCTCCATCCTGAATGTTGTGGTGTCCGGACACCATTCGACACCATCCAAATCCTTGAGCATGCGCATATAATCCCACTTCCTATTCCACTTCCTCATATGGTTGTACACCCGAGTTGGGGTGACTTTCTTTCAAGTGAAGTCAAGAACATCATTGCACACACGCTGCAGGTAAACCTCTTTGAATCCATGGTCACACATAACCCCATCTTTGGCGAACTCACAAAGCCTGTTCCGAACAAACAGAGATAGAGAAGGCTCCCACAACATTGGTTGGCATGTACATAGGTCGAATGGGGATAACATTCTCAGGCTCCATAGTTATAACAACCACTTCATGCAAATTTTGTGACTTGCCCATCGACTTGTCCTACAGTATTGAATACGACACTAAGCATGGCGGTCTCCAAACAATTTGGGCTACACATGCTAACAGAAACTACTAATAAGCAGAGCATCAGAAGTTCACACAACATCGAAGAACATAGTATATATGCTCACACTAACTCACACAACATGAACAAATCTAGGTGCATCAGAGTTAAAATCGAAGAATGGAGTATACGTGCTCACAGATCTGAAGGAAATATGCCCTGAGAGGCAATAATAAAGTTGTTATTATGTATTCCTTATATATGATAGATGTTTAATTTGCATGCTAGAATTGTATTGATCGGAAACATCAATACATGTGTGTTTAATAAACAAAAAGGGTTCCTAGTTATGCCTCTCTTATAGACTAGCTTATTGATTAACAAGATGATCAAGGTTTCCTGATCATAGACATTGGATTTTGTTAATAACAAGGTCACAGCATTTGTGAAATGATGTGATGAACATTCATCTAAAGTATAGCATTACGATCAAGTCATTATGTTTATATTGCTATAACATCATACGAAGTAATCTTTATCCTTAGACCATGAGATCATGTTAATTGCTAACACCTGAAGAGTATCTTGATAACATCAAACGTCACACCGTAACAGGGTGACTATAAAGATGGGTTCAGTGCTACGAAGGTGTTATGTTGAGGCTCATGGATCAAGAGTGGAATTTGTCAATCCCGATGACGGATAGATATACTCTAGGCCCTCTCGGTGATATCACATTGAGATAGCTTGCAAGCAAGTGATGTGATCACTAGAATGTTATATCACGGGAACGAGAAAAGAGTGTATGTCGGTAACGAGATCAAACTAGGTATTTGGATACCGATGATCGAATCTTGGACATGTATTATATCATGATACAAAGGGATTAAATTACAAGCGTTAAAGATTCTCACGATCACAGAAGTCATCGTTGAATATGCAGGATTCAGTATGGATCTCCAGGTCCCGCTTCTGACTATTGATCTGAGAGGAGTCTCAATCATTTCTGCATTATTCGTGAACCATAGGTTGACACACTTAAGAGTTACCGGACACCATTTTGGAGCACATATGTTTCAGACGAAAGAATTGCAAAGCGCAGGAATTGTTTCGATAGAAACTAGAAATTGTTTTGGGTGAAATTGCAGAAAGTGTTTTTGCATGTGATATTGAAATATTGCAAGGGGTTATATGTGAATGTTTGTTAATTAAAGTAATTAACAAAATTCTGAATAAATTTAATAAAAGAGTTTTATTAAATGAGAGAGCATTAAACTTGGAGAATTTTAATGCATTTAAAGTGGGGACTTTAAAAGGGAATGTGGAGAGGCATTTTAATGTGGAGGGGTTACCACCACATGAATGGGGGAGGTGAGGAGTCACCCCCCATGCGACGACCATGGAGAGGAGGGGCACCCCCCTCCTCCTATAAAAGGACACCCTCTCCCTCCTTCTTCCACACACCTCCTTGTGAAGGATCTCTCTCCCCCTCTAGAATTACTACCCCATGGTCTCGGATTAGTGAGATACATGTTCCCGGTGGCATTTCATCTGGAAGGAGTTGCTGCTTCCGCTGGATCGCTGGAGCGAGGAGGTGGAGGTTGTCCGGTGGCTTGAACGTGTGTGCGAGTACGGATGCGCTGCTGAGTTGCGGCGCTCGGACTTACTCACGATCTTGAGATCGGCAAGTGTACGACTACATCAACCACGAGTTCCTACTCGTTAACAAAACTCATTGTCTTCGAGGGTAAGTTCTCGTTGGATGTATGTCCACCCATTGCTTTGTACCTAGTAGATAGATCTTGGCGTGTAGTGCTCATCGTAGGAATTTTTTGTTTTCTATGCTGCGGACCCAACAGTGGTATCAGAGCCTGATCTATGCGTAGGTGCTTTGCACGGGTAGTACACATATGTTTATATGTGGGCGATGATGATCATGTTATTGCATCTTCTATGTACTTTGGATATTGGTGGCATAGTGGGATGAAGCGGCCCAGACCAACCTTACATGTCAACGTACATGAGACCGGTTCCATGACTGACATGCAACTTGTTTTGCATAAGTGGCTGGCGGGTGTCTATCTCTCCTACTATAGTCAATATCTGATTTACAACGAGTCGCTAATAACTTGGTTATCCTCGTTGTGGTTCATGTTCGTAGGTGAGAACGGTTCTATCTCCGAAAGCCCTAAGCCACGTAAAACTTGCAATTGATAAATTAGAGGCGTCTAGTTTAGATTGTTGCTGGGCTAGTGTATTGATATGGTATTGTTGTAAGTAGATGTATGATAGATACTCTTACAACACATTCAACGTGTAAGTTCCATAGACCTTGGCCTTACACACAAAGGACTGATAGAGATCATACCACGATGTAAATGATAGAGATCAAATGCATGGACCATATCATCTCACTTTACACATTAGATGTTAGCATCTTATACTGCTAGTTTGGTGCTTTTGGTAGCATTGTAAGCTGATCCCTCATTTAGAGATCATACGGGTGTAAGACAGTTTTACACACGCAAATACTAAGGTTCTTACTTGACGAGCCTAACATGTACAGACATGGCCTCGGAACACAGGCCGAAAGGTTAAGCATGAGTCATATAGTTGATATGATGCCTATATAGATGCTCGCCTTTGAAGCTACACCGACTCACGTGATGATCGGACTTGGTGTAGTGGATTTGGTTCATGTAATCACCAAAAGGACACGAGGGATGTCGTTTTTGAGTGGGAGTTCATTAGTAATTTGGATTAGTTGAACTCAATCTATCATAAACTTAGTCTAAATAAACTTTACAAATTCTGTTGTAGATGGCACCACCTGCTTTTAATTTCAATGTGTTCATGGAGAAAGAGAAACTTGCCGCGAATGGTAGCAACTTCACCAACTAGGCTATGAATTTGAGGATTCTCCTCACTGCTGCACAAAAGCAATACGTGCTAGATGCGCTGCTAGGCCCCCCACCAGCTCCTGATGCCCCTGACGAGGAAAAGAATGTCTATATAACTCGTCAGGAGGACCACAACTTAGTTCATTGCGGCATACTGTATGGGCTAGAGCCAGAACTTCGAAAACGTTTCGAAAATGGCAATGCCTTTTATACCATGGGAGAATTGAAAATGATTTTCGATACCCATGCTGCCGTAGAGAGTTATAATGCTTCTGAAAAGTTCTTTAGCTGCATGATGGAAGAGAACAGCTCCATTAGTGAGCATGTACTCAAAATGTCTGGGTACGCCGATAAGCTTGTGTCCTTGGGAATAACGATTCCCATTGACTTAGGCATACATCGTGTTCTCCAATCTCTGCCACCTAGCTACAAGAGCTTCGTGATGAACTATAATATGCAGGGCATGAAGAAGTCTCTTCCCGAGCTTCTGTCAATGCTTAAGACTGCAGAAGTGGAGATTAGGAAAGAACATCAAGTGTTGATGATCAATTGGACCACCGGTTTCAAGAAGGACAAGAAAGGCAAGCACAAGGGAAAGAAGGGTGGCAAATTTGTTGCCGCGCCTGAAAAGAAACCCCGAGCTGGCCCTAAGTCCGATACCGAGTGCTACTATTGCAAGGGGACTGACCATTGGAAGCGCAACTGCCCCAAGTATTTGACGGACAAGAAGTCCTGCAAGGCAAACAAAGGTATATATGATATACATGTTATTGATGTGTACTTGACTAGTACTCGCAGTAGCACCTGAGTATTTGATATGGGATCGATTGCTAATATATGTAACTCGATTCAGGGGCTGCGGAACAAGCGACAACTAGCAAGGGATGAGGTCACAATGCGGGTCGGCAATGGATCAAGAGTTGATGTGATCGCCGTCGGAACGCTACCTCTCCATATGCCATCGAGATTAGTTATAAACCTGAATAATTGTTATTTGGAGCCTGCACTTAGCATGAACATTGTATCCGGATCGTGTTTGATGCAAAGTGGTTATTCGTTTAAATCTGAAAACAATGGTTGTTCGATTTATATGGATAATATCTTTTATGGTCATGCACCTGTGTTCAATGATTTATTTCTGATGGATCTCGATAGTAATAATACGCACATTCGTAATGTTAATGCTAAAAAGATTAAACTTGATGATGATATATCTGCATATATGTGGCACTGCCGTCTAGGTCATTTTGGCGTTAAACGCATGAAGAAACTCCATTCTGATGGACTTTTGGAATCACTTGATTTTGAATCATTTGATACATGTGAGCCATGCCTTATGGGCAAGATGACTAGAATGTCGTTTTCCGGTTCAATGGAACGGGCGACAGATTTATTGGAAATCATACATACTGATGTGTGTGGACCAATGAGTGTGTCGGCGCGAGGTGGATATCGTTATTTTGTTACTTTCACGGATGATTTGAGTAGATATGGGTATATCAATTTGATGAAACACAAATCTGAAACTTTTGAAAAGTTCAAGGAATTTCAGAATGAAGTGGAAAATCATCGTAATAGAAAGATCAAATTTCTACGGTCTGACCGTGGAGGAGAGTATCTAAGTTACGAGTTTAGCACACACATGAAAGAGTGTGGAATAGTTTCACAACTCACGCCTGCCGGAACACCACAACGTAATGGTGTGTCGGAACGTCGTAATCGTACCTTATTGGATATGGTTCAATCTATGATGTCTCTGACTGACTTGCCACTATCATTTTCGGGTTATGCACTGGAAACAGCTGCATTCACTTTAAATCGGGCACCATCTAAATCCATTGAAACGACATTGTATGAATTATGGTTTGGAAACAAACCTAAGCTGTCATTTATTAAAGTTTGGGGATGCGATGTTTATGTGAAGAAACTTCAGCCAGATAAACTCGAACTCAAAGCGGAAAAATGCGTCTTCATAGGATACGCTAAGGAAACGATTGGGTATACCTTCTATCACAGATCCGAGGGCAAGGTTTTTGTTGCCAAGAATGGATCCTTTCTTGAGAAGGAGTTTCTCGCGAAAGGTGTGAGTAGTCGGAAGGTAGAACTCGAAGAGGTTATTGAACCTTCTCTTCATGAAATGGCAAGTAGCACAGCACCGAAAATTGTTTCGGAGTTGACTTCACCAAATCAAGAGAGAGCTAATGATATTTATCATGAAACTCCGAAAGAGGACACTATCGGACCTCGTAGGTCAAGTAGGACACGTGCAGCTCCTGAACTGTACGGCAATCCTGTTGTAAATTTCATGGTTGATAAAATGGATGACCCTGCGACGTATGAAGAAGCGATGATGAGCCCGGATTCCAACAAATGTCTAGAAGCCATGAAATCCGAGATGGAATCCATGTACGAGAACCAGGTTTGGACCTTGGTGGACTTACCTCACGATCGAAAGGCCGTTGAGAATAAATGTATTTTCAAAAGGAAAACTGATGCTGATGGTAATGTGACCATCTATAAGGCTCGACTTGTCGCAAAGGGGTTTCGACAAATTCAAGGAGTTGACTACGATGAGACATTCTCTCCCGTAGCGATGCTTAAGTCGGTTAGGATTATGTTAGCAATTGTTGCATATTTCGATTATGAAATATGGCAGATGGATATCAAAATTGCGTTCCTCAATGGTAATATTGAAGAAGAGTTGTATATGATACAACCTAAGGGTTTTGTCGATCCTAAGGATGCTAATAAGGTATGCAAACTTTAGCGATCCATCTATGGACTAAAGCAAGCATCCCGGAGTTGGAATCTCCGCTTTGATGAGGTGATCAAAGAGTTTGGATTTGTCCAAACTTATGGAGAGGCTTGTATTTATAAGAAAGTGAGTGGGAGCAATGTGGCATTTCTGATATAAAATATGTGGATGACATATTATTGATTGGAAATGATATAGATCTTTTAAATAGTGTTAAAAGTTATCTAAACAGCAAATTTTTGATGAAAGACCTTGGTGAAGCGTCATATATATTATGCATTAAAATCTATAGAGATAGATCAAGGCGCCTAATTGGGCTATCACAGAGTACATACCTTGATAAGATATTAAAGAAGTTTAATATGGACGAAAGTAAGAAGGGGTTCTTACCTATGTTACAAGGCAAGACATTGAGTAAGACTCAAAGTCCGGCTACAGCTTAAGAAAGAGAGATGATGGATAAGATCCCCTATGACTCGGCCATAAGCTCTATTATGTATGCCATGCTATGTACAAGACCAGATGTGGCACATGCTATTAGTTTGACTAGTAGGTACCAATCTGATCCAGATTCGGAACACTGGATGGCGGTCAAGAACATCCTCAAGTACTTGAGAAGAACTAGGGATATGTTTCTTATATACGGAGGTGAAGAAGAGCTAGTCGCTAAGTGTTATGTCGATGCTAGCTTTGACACCGATCCGGATGACTCTAAGTCTCAATCCGGATACGTATTTCTCTTGAACGGAGCAGCAGTTAGTTGGAGGAGTTCCAAACAACCTGTGGTGGCTGGATCAACGACGGAGGCGGAATATGTTGCTGCTTCAGAAGCGGCGCAGGAAGCGGGTTGGATGAAAGAGTTCATTACGGAACTAGGTGTGGTTCCTAGTGCATTGGACCCAATGGTGATCTATTGTGACAACAATGGAGCTATGGCCAACGCAAAGGAACCGAGGTCTCACAAGAATTCCAAGCATATTAAGCGCCGGTTTCACTCCATCCACGAGCATGTCAAGGATGGAGATATAAAGATTTGTAAAGTACACACGGACCTAAATGTAGAAGATCCATTGACTAAAGCTCTCCCTAGGGCAAAACATGATCAACACCAGAACTCCATGGGTGTTAGATTTATCACTATGTGAACTAGATTATTGTATCTAGTGCAAGTGGGAGACTGAAGGAAATATGCCCTGAGAGGCAATAATAAAGTTGTTATTATGTATTCCTTATATATGATAGATGTTTATTTTGCATGCTAGAATTGTGTTGATCGGAAACATCAATACATGTTTGTTTAATAAACAAAAAAGATTCCTAGTTATGCCTCTCTTATAGACTAGCTTGTTGATTAACAAGATGATCAAGGTTTCCTGATCATAGACATTGGATGTTGTTAATAACAAGGTCACGGCATTTGTGAAATGATGTGATAAACATTCATCCGAAGTATAGCATTACGATCAAGTTGTTATGTTTATATTGCTATAACATCATACGAAGTAATCTTTATCCTTAGACCATGAGATCATGTTAATTGCTAACACCTGAAGAGTATCTTGATAACATCAAACATCACACCGTAACAGGGTGACTATAAAGATGGGTTCAGTGCTACGAAGGTGTTATGTTGAGGCTCATGGATCAAGAGTGGAATTTGTCAATCCCGATGACGGATAGATATACTATGGGCCCTCTCGGTGATATCACATTGAGATAGCTTGCAAGCAAGTGATGTGATCACTAGAATGTTATATCACGGGAATGAGAAAAGAGTGCATGTCGATAACGAGATCAAACTAGGTATTTGGATACCGATGATCGAATCTCGGACATGTATTATATCATGAGATAAAGGGATTAAATTACAAGCGTTAAAGGTTCTCACAATCACAGAAGTCATCATTGAATATGCAGGAGTTAGTATGGATCTCCAGGTCCCGCTTCTGACTATTGATCTGAGAGGAGTCTCAATCATGTCTGCATTATTCGCGAACCGTAGGGGTGGCACACTTAAGAGTTACCGGACACCATTTTGGAGCATATATGTTTCAGACGAAAGAATTGCAAAGCGCAGGAATTGTTTCGGTAGAAACCGGAAATTGTTTCGGGTGAAATTGTTGAAAGTGTTTCTGCATGTGATATTGAAATATTGCAAGGGGTTATATGTGAATGTTTGTTAATTAAAGTAATTAACAAAATTCTGAATAAATTTAATAAAAGAGTTTTATTAAATGAGAGAGCATTAAACTTGGAGAATTTTAATGCATTTAAAGTGGGGACTTTAAAAGGGAATGTGAAGAGGCATTTTAATGTGGAGGGGTTACCACCACATGAATGGGGGAGGTGAGGAGTCACCCCCCATGCGCCAGCCATGGAGAGGAGGGGCACCCCCCTCCTCCTATAAAAGGCCACCCTCTCCCTCCTTCTTCCACACACCTCCTTGTGAAGGATCTCTCTCCCCCTCTAGAATTATTCCCCCATGGTCTCGGATTAACGAGATACATGTTCCCGGTGGCATTTCGTCTGGAAGGAGTTGATGCTTCCGCTGGATCGCTGGAGCGAGGAGGTGGAGGTTGCCCGGTGGCTTGAACGTGTGTGCGAGAACGGATGCGCTGCTGAGTTGCGGCGCTCAGACTTCCTCACGATCTTGAGATCGGCAAGTGTACGACTACATCAACCACGAGTTCCTACTCGTTAACAAAACTTGTTGTCTTCGAGGGTAAGTTCTCGTTGGATGTATGTCCATCCATTGCTTTGTACCTAATAGATAGATCTTGGCGTGTAGTTCTCATCGTAGAATTTTTTTGTTTTCTATGCTGCGGACCCAACAAGATCTCGCTAGGCCAAGGTGAGAGGTTTCTTACAACAGCTTCTAGAGGATGCATCACAGAGGTAGGGGACGAAGGAGATGCCGGTATGCCCATCGTCGCCGCGGTCGATGGAGTTGCCGCCACGCCGACCGTCACCTTGGCCGACTTTGTTGATGGCAAGCTCGCCGTGGTCGCCTTCGCTGGACTAGCCGGAAGTACTGCCGTCGACGGGCTAAAAGGTGAAGCAGGACAGGGCTCCAAGGTGAAGCAGGACAGCCAATTGACATCGTGCTCACTAGCGAACAAAGTAGGACCAGCATCTTCATGTTCGAGACAGATGAATCAAACACCATCGATCTAGATCTGATGGGTGAAAAGCTCGACGGGGAGGTGGAATGGTGGATTTGGATTTTGGGGGCGGAACACTGCCCTCCGTAAATAGGGAGGGCAGCAGGAGGGAGGTGAGCGAATTCCTCCTGCCGGATTTTTGTGTTCGTGCGCGGCCTGCCGCCATCTCCCTTCATGCACGAGCTCCGTCGCTGTGTTCCCTTTTTTGCACGCAGCGAGGCTGGCTCCGGGAAAACGGCCGAATCGAGCATTGTCCCCGGGCCTGGCTGGGGGATGATTTGAGGTTCGGACTCATGCGGGCCAAAAGGGCATGCGGGCAACCAGTCGACCCATTTTTGTCGCCCGGGCCTGGCTAGACCATCTGCAGGTAGGGCTGAAAGTGGAGCGGAAAGTTTCCGGTTTTTTCTTGGAAAAATGGAAACGGAAACAGAAACGGAAACGGATTTTTTTGACAGAAACGGAAACAAAAACGGAACAATGTTTTTCGACGGAACAGACATGAAAATAGAATTTTTGTTTCCGTCTAATATAGAATTTCCGTTTTAGGGTTGATGTGCATGGCGAAATCCAACCGACCCACTACATGACCTTGTCAGGCCAAATTTGCAAAGCTGCTCATCCCAGTACTAGAGACCATGTAATCCCTTGATGCATTCTAGAAGGCTTTCATGAAATGATCATTCCCTTGTAAACTTAGCACCATGGCTATATATAATCAGTGCACAATTTCGTTGGTTTTCTTGAATGCTTGCGATTTGTTGCATGATTCCATGGTTCTCTTTGTTCCAGGTAAAATCTGCAATGTTCCGCGGTTGCACCGTATTTGTTCTGTATCTGTTTATGACGACATCTGCTTCTGTTTTTGTTTCCGGGGTTTCTGTATTCGTTTCCACTTCCACAAAAAAAATATGAAAACAAATATGGCACCACTCACTTCCGTCCATTTTCGCTCCGTTTTCATCCCTATCTGCAGGCTACCAAACACGCCCGAAATCTTTAACAAAAAGTGGAATCATCTCGGCAATGTAGAACTTTCTTGTGTAGAGATCATCATAAACCTAAGTATTGATATAAAGATAAAAGGATAATTAAGAGTGCACTGAGACATACAAAGAGACACACATATACGGTTCGCCTACTTCATAAAAGAACCGGTAACAACTTCAGCTATAATTCTCAATATATATACAAATTGTGCAACACAAAACTTTTGCGAAATAAAAAAATGAAGCCACGTCTAAAACAAGTTTTGAAAAGATCGGATGTGCAGGAAATTTTGCAAAACTAATCTTCATGAACTTCGAGCGGAAACATGAAATGAGATAATATCGTAGACAGAAGTTGGAATCGTTCACAAAATTGAAACAATCTCTTCAAGACATCAACATAGGCTTTTTTTCGTGTAGAAACCATCATGAATCCAAGGGTTGGCAGGAAGATAAGAGGATCAAGAGAGGGTATACAGTCCACAAAAAAACAGAAGACACCCACAAATAACGAGATGTACAGTCCATGTACTCCCTCTGTTTAGAAATATAAAATGTTTTAGCCTTGTGAATCGAATGTATCTAGACATCTTTTAATGTATATGTTCGTAGAGGTTTGAAATGAACATATAAAGTAAAAGGTGTCTAAATATATTTATTTCACAAATCTAAAATGTATTATATTTCTGAACAGAGGGAGTACTTCGTAAATATCGGATACCCACTTCGGCTCCGAAGCCCCTAAAAAAACTTACAATATGAAAGACATGTGAAATGACAAGATAATGTACAACATAAATGAATTCTGAAATGATCGAGCATGCACAAAGAATTTGGCCGAACTAATCTCAATGATGCCTGGCGAAAAATACAAATCTGGAGAGCTTCTTTCATCGAAACTCGGCAAAGATTGTAGAAATAAAATTACCATGACAATGCAGACTTTTTTTCATAAAGTTTATCACAAACCGAATGTAAGTATTGTTGTACATATCGATAAGATGAGAGAACTATGAGTGCCAGACAAGGAAGATGCCCCCATGGACAACAATTTATTTCTCCAATTATCCATGTATGTACGGACTAGCAGAGCGTGTGTAGACTATGTACATGTAGCTCGTGTGGTTGTACGTATGCGCGCGTGATTCACGCATGCATGTGTACAAGAACATGCCCTATCATGCATATCCCCCGTCTCGACCTCCACGATTCTATCGGTGAGGGTCTCGACCTCCACGATTCTATCGGTGAGGGTCCCACACGGGAAACAGTGGTCCGACGTTTTCCGTCTTCCAATTGGTCGCCACGGAAGGACCGCCACGTGGGGCGTTTAAAGCATCTGGGCCCCACGTGTCTAGTGGCGTCAGGACTGCAGCTAGATCCTCTATAAAGACGCCGCTTCGAGACTTTGAGGCAGCCATCGCCTCTACCTTGTCTGGTCTGAACTAGCTAGTGTGATACACACTCGTACTGCGATCTGAACTGAAATGCAGCTGAATAGAGGCGCCGAGGGTGGAGGGCACGGCTGCGGGGCGCCGGACGGGATGCAGCTGCGGTGCCGGGAGAGGGAGCTGGTAGCGCAGCTGCACGAGCTTCTGTTCCCGTCCACGCCCCCTTCTGCGGCCGTCGGCAGCATGTCTTGGTCTTCGTCGTTGGCCGACTTGTCTGTCGACCGCTGCAGCTTGCCGGTGAAGGTGGTGGCGTCCTGCGGCAAACGGCGGGGCAGGGGCAGCAAGAGAGTCCGGGAGGGACTCGCGCAGGAGGAGCAAAAGCAAGGTGGTGGTGGTTGTTCGACTGCGACGAAGGCTGGTCGTGGCAGGAGGAGGAAGGAAGGGACCCCGACCACCACGATCGTCACG
This sequence comes from Avena sativa, assembly GCA_916181665.1. NCBI lineage: Eukaryota > Viridiplantae > Streptophyta > Magnoliopsida > Poales > Poaceae > Avena > Avena sativa. The sequence continues at coordinate 372,616,647 of OV702290.1, forward strand.
ACGGTTCCGGATTTCGACGGCTACCAGTGGAAAAAGTACGGCCAGAAGCAAATTGAAGCCGCCAAGTACCCAAGGTAAACACTTGCAACCATTTCGGTTTATTATTCAGCTGTTCCAATTTCTCGCCCGTGCGTTCTTACTGTGTGAGGTCGGAGCCAAGACAAGAGGGGTTGGCTTGATTCTGAAATGTCTCCAATTCTTATTTGACTGAGAAATAAATTTAACAGGTAGATGATGCAATTTAATCTCAGTTACAAACTTACTTGCAACTAGAAATATATCTCAGTTAGAATTCGACTAAAAAATCTCAATTGCAACTTCGCTCATAACTGAAAATCTCATTTGCAATACCGCTTACAACTCACAGAACACACTCACGATACAAATCTACTCCGTAGTAGATTAGGATTTGACTGAGCTCTAACTTAATTATCAATTAACTAAGAATTAGCAAACCCCTTAACAAATATTTTTCAGTTTTTCTCAATCACCACAAAAACCGGCTGCTAATTAGGCTTCGATGAATCCTATTAAAAATAAACAAAAAATGTGTACATAGATACTCTTTTTCTTCTATCTAATAGGATGACAGGTGCCTTTAACCTCAAAAGCAATCTCAAAATCTTGGAGGGCATGCAATATGGCACCAGCCATCCAAGCTAGTAACTAAAAGCGGACATTTTTTTTTAGAATCGTAGACGTAAAAGAGGACATTTCGTTGTCGTACCGGACAGCTTTCGGTCACCACACCCCCATCTCTCCACAGTGATTCCCCACTTGTTAGTTGTGACATCGACCACCCCAAGTCATGCATGTAGTCGTGATACACGATGACGCATCCATCTCGATCACATCGGTCGCATCACCATGCATCTAGCAAGCTTACATTGTACTTAGCTACACGCATGCTCGGCTCAATTGTAAATTCAGTATAACGTCTTATCATAACTAAAGCTAAATTACTTGATTTCATCCATGGCAGGAGTTACTACCGATGCACCAACAGCATGGACCAAGCCTGCCCGGCCAAACGGACGGTGCAACGCAACGAGGACGGTGATGGCGACGGCGACGGCGGACAGCCCAAGTACACCGTGGTTTACATCTCGGAGCACAGCTGCAAGACAGCGGAGGCGGTGGCTCGAGACTACCGCTCGAACCAAGTCCATAGCAGCTCCAGACGACGCCGCGATCTTTTCTAGCAGCTCTAGCACCGTCAGTACCGGCACTCAATCGCCGGCGACCTCGGACATCACATGGAGCGGTGGCACCGTCGCAGGCGCTAACCCGACGCCGACCGAGTTTGCTGCCGACAGTGACTGCTGGGAGTGGGATCCGTCGCCGACGGCACCGGCTGTTGCTGCTGCCGCGTTGCTCCAGGAGATGGACTTCGCCAGGCCGATCATGTCGCCGGTGCACGTCACGGCAACGGACGGAAGTTGGATTAACGACTTGTTCGTTAACGAGTCGCTATTTGTTCTCAACAGCTGCCAGCTGTTTGGTTTCTAGATCTTTGTAGGTGGTTGGTAATTAGTTTAATTTGGTATATATAGTTGCAAGTTGTCTGTTTAATTTTGCCATGATCAACAAATTTTATAGCTTGGCCAAGCCGAGCGACGGGTAGAAGAAAAATCTATCGGTATGCTCTCGCCCCCGAGGCGAGGGAGCTCCGCCACCCCATCCTCCGGACAGTCCCGTTCCCTCCTTCCCTCATCGCCGCCGTTGGTAGGGTCACGGCGGGAGGGCCTACTCTGCGCGCATCGCGTTCTACGAATGATGGTAGGGTGAAGCAGCGATGGTGACCGAACTGTTGCAGCGTGGTGGCGGGCTTTGGGTCCGATATGGGCTTGACCGGATCCTCTTGGGACTGGTGTGCCTCCTCGGGGGCTTTACGGGCCCGCTAGGCCCGTAAAGCCACGGCCGGTTGACTACCGCCTTCGGTGATGAAGGTAGTTCCCTCATTCGTGGCTGCGGTACTGTTGTCCCCATTTCAAGCTACTATTCGCCTCCGTCGTGCATGCCTCGTGACGTAGCTTCGATGAGATGACAATGGAGGCTTTGTGACCGTGGTGCGCATATTGATGGGCCACGAGTGTGGTGATGTTGAGGCCTCGATCTCGCGGGGCTCCTGTGCAAAAGATCACTCGGGGAATGTGGATGGGTTTGTTTTGGGAGAAATCCTTGTTAGATCGCTCGGCATCAACGTTGTGCCACCCTCGGGTGGCGCCATTCCTTCCTAGAGGGCATTGTTTCTACCCTATGTCCACATCTGTAAGTGCCCTGACAGAAACTCTAGGATCAGTGCGCTGGTACGGGCAGTAGCGCCGCCACTCTCCTTCTCGAAGGTGCTTCTTGGTACTTGACAATTTGATGTTAGGATCTTCATTTAGTCGATCCGCCTCTGTCTCCATTTTGTTCTTTTTCTTTTGGGCGTGTCTTTGCTGCTACCTCACTATTTTTTTGGTTTGATTATCTCGGTTATTATATCAAGTGGTTGCTATATTAATATAGTGGGGGTGCAAACCTGTTTCGAGAAACGAATTTATATCTTAATGAAATGGAAATCACGATCTCGATGTAACTGAAAGAGATTTGTGTAGCTCTATGTGCTAATTTTTTTGTTTCATGGATAGGTGTACCTAACATGGTAAAATTTTGCGTTGCACCAATCTTACATGTTCACACCAGCTATTTAGTGCGGATTTTTAATCTACCGAGGTGAATGGTATATCTGCCACACCAAAAACATCGTGGCATATCTTACGTGGCGAGAGATAAAAGTGTCAATGAAATTATGCCTTGCGGGTTTTAAGGCCAACATAGAGGCACCGCGGGTTTTAGGCGTGTGGCTCCCGTCTGCGTTGTTGTAGTGGCTACACTATAAGTACTTTGGAACAAAAGTCTGTGATAAGTTCAAGTAAAAACTGTAGATTCTGCATTTTTAAAAGGTCTCATGTAGATTGAAAAAGATTGCTTTAACAAAGTTTTTCTTAATGAGATGGTATGAGCACCATATTTGGAAGGATATTTGGCTCGGTGAGATGCCATTCGCTCATCGATGCCCATCATTTTATACCACCGTACAAATGAAAGATGTTTCCATCTTTAAGGTTTTATCACACATTTCACTAAACGTTGATTTTAGAAGGGCTTTGACGGTTAATAATAGTGGATTGTGGGGTTATACTTACGCTAAAGAATGATGGCGGGCCATCTTTCCAATGAGCCAGATAGGTTTGTTTAGATTTTCATGTGTCTTTTTGGTAAAAGTTGCACGGTGACCTCATGAGTCATATTAGGTTTGTTCATAAATACCCGTGGAAAATAAAAATCCCACTAAAGACAAAGCTATTCATGTGGTTAGTCAGTATAATTCTTTTACTTACTAAAGATAACCTGGCTAAAAGAAACGCAAATGTGTGCAGAAAAATATTGCTTTTGTGACTTGGACCACCGAACATTTGTTTATATATCTCGTTTTGCTCGTCTTATATGGCAAATTTTTATTTTACTTATTATATTTCTTCACGAAACAATATCACAAGATGTTTGAGAATTTGTCAACTGGAATATACAAGAAAACAAAGGCTAGAATACACGTGAAAATTTCATCTTTATATTTGCCAATATGAAGTCGCAGGAATAACATAGTTTTTAGTAAGACCAGCGTGTTCAATTTTGTGTACTTTACCTACATGGCTAACACTCACAACGTGCCGGGGGGCAATGGGGTGGACAGCTTCCCGAGCGCCAAAAATTTAGGGACCCCACCCTAGGTATGGTGTGCTACTATATTTTTTTGAAATGGGGAGCAAATCCATGGGCCTATGCATCAATTCATGTATCCAGCCTTCCCTTCTTGTAAAATTTTAAGCACTAATTTATTATATTCAAGGATCAACCAAGGTTGAGACTTGTATTAACCAACGAAAAATAAAAGCAACAAGAAACTATCTATTTTGAAGTATATTGTTGTGTCGCCACCTAGTAGCCTAAAATAGAAGTCCCGTGTAGCCATTAGCAGCCATTGCATCTAGTAGCCATGGGATCCTGCTGTTTCGCCGGGACTAGGAGGGAGCATAGTTCTATCGAGTGCACAGCGAGACGAATAACCTATAAAAAAATTGTAGCCATTTATTTGTTAAATATAATATTATTTTTGGCTTGTTCAAATGGACCAACATAAAGTTGAAACACCCACACAAATCCTAGCTTTATTTCTCTTGTCTAACCCATTCAACCAACTACCAAACATATTAGTAATATTAGTTGGAAGTGTTATGTTATAAGTGAAGTATATCATACGCCATATAAATTGCGTGAACGTACATTAGAGGAAAATGTGTTGTATAATCTCCATAGAGTCATAAAAACAACACTTTTGACTCACGTGCCAATTATGTTTAGCTAAATTATATTTTGTTGGCAAGACATTTGCAGTTAGGAATCACATAAATATATCTTTAAAGGAATCTTGACCTCCAGTAGGTTGTTACATAAATTTTAGTGTGGCCATTCATTAGCTCAAGCTACATAGATTTTACAGTCGATACTCATGTGGTCGTAAGCTTCTAAACAAAAACATCTAGGTTTTGGTATAGATTAACGGACATTAATTTCTAGCACGAGTGTATCTTGTCATTCCATTTTGTGCCAGTCAAACCCCTCCTGAACCCAATATTCAATATTCAGTGAAGTTTGAGCAAGAAAATTTTCCACTAGGACATTCTTCCTTTGACCAATGTTATATAACAAGCGATATTGATGAACTAAAGATGTATTTCATAACCAAATGTCCTCCTAAAACCGAACCGTACTCATTAGTAGAAAACAGGTATTTAGTCCCGGTTCGTAAGGGCCTTTAGTCCCGGTTGCCCAAGCGGGACTACGGAATCGGGACTAAAGGCCCCCCTTTAGTCCAGATCGTGCCACAAACTGGGACTAAAGCCCTTACGGGGCTGCGGACGAGCACGAGACCTTTAGTAACAGGGACTAAAGATTTTTTTTCCGATTTTTTTTACGGAAGTTCACCGGTCCTAACACTACTCTACCCCCAGCATGCTTAACTTCTCTGTTCCATCAGGATGACCTTGCGCGAGGAAAATTTTATCTTATTGTCAATATTACTATATCAATCCTACTAACTCTTATCAATATGTCACACGCATTTATTTTTTGAAATTACAAACAATTGTTTAAATAACTACATTAAATAAGTAATATTTTATTCGAATGAAAACAAAATAACTAATTAAAATAATGTTTTATTTATTTATTGCCATTTATTCATTTAATATGGCATAAAATAATAACTTTAAATCTGTAAATCAAAATTCAACAAATAATATATCCATTATTATCAAAATAATGTGAGGAATCCAAATATGACATAAAAAATTACTAAAAAAATAATTCTTAAAATAACTTTTTCCCTTTTTGAATTTAGAAAATCTAAAAGGAAATCCAAAACGCCCTAAGGCGGTTGAAATCGAACTCGAATATTTTTCAGCACATTTTGATAGGTTGTACCTTTTCCCCCAACATCGTACGCAAAAGTTGTGGCCATTTGAAGTTTTTATGATATATTTTTGCAAATTATGTCGAAATTCATGTTTGTTAATTTTTGTAACAACTAAATCACTTAATATAAATATAGTTCGAAGGATTTTGTTTTTGGATTTTTTATAATTTTCTGGCATGCTTTTGAAACTAGAAAACGTGATCTCCTGCTGGGAGGGTGGACAGCTGTTCTCCTGCCGTGGTAGGATTTTTGCCCCTTTTCCTGCCGCGGCAGAACCCGTGAAATTTGTTTTGCTCATTTTCTTTATTCCTGGTTGGTGACACCAACCGGTACTAAACGGGCTCGCATCCAGCGCAGCCTGTCGCAGCCTCTTTAGTCTCGATTGGTGTCTCTAATCAGGACTAAAGTTTGCCGGCGTCCTAGCCATTGGAACCGGAACTAATGCTCACTTAGTCCCGGTTTCAACCACAACCGGGACTAATGCTTCAAACAGCTCTGGACGAAAGACTCTTTTTCTACTAGTGATTCCCATTTTCAATTTTGAAAGAAACTAGGATAAAAAATCATTCTTAACTCTCATGAGGTCTTTCTAGAAAGGAGAATTCGTAGGTTTTGCTTCTACTTGCAGGAGAGTTTTATTGTTCAGGTATTAATTGTGTAATAATTCTTGCGACGTTCCTTCCTCGGTAAGTAAACTGAAAAGCCATTTTCTTAACAAACACTTTTTTAGCTCGATAACCACAATTCCCAAACCATCATGGTCCTTAGGACGACATAGAACATTCCACCTTGTTAGTCTATTTTTTTTGTATCATCGCTTTGCAAAAAATCAAGATCAAAAAAATCCAATCGTTTGACATTTCATAAAACGAAAGCATAAATATTTGTAAGCTTGCTAATATTGAATTGGTGAGTACCAAATGGTCTCCATAGGAGAGCAACTTTTCTTGCGAGCATCGTATCTTAGACATCAACCTACTTTCCATTGGATTCCATTCTAAATTGCATTGTTTTCTATGATGGATAAGATACCGAAAAGATAAGTACTAGACTCGCATCCAAATATCTTCTTGTATTGTTGTTCCATATCCTTTGCTTTCACAAAATAGAAAACTTCACTCTTGTGAAAGTTAAATTTTAACCCGGATAGTTGCTCAAACATACAAAGAATGAGCTTCGTATTTGTCGTCTTTTTCAGGTCATTCTTAATAAACATAATTATATCATCTGCATATTGCAAAATGAAAACTCCAGCCTCCACCAAATGAGGTATGAGACCTCCAACCTGGCCATCTTCTTTTGCTCTTGAAATAATTATAGCAAGCATATCTGCAAAATATTGAAAAGCATTGGAGAGAATGTATCACCTTTTCTAAGTCACCTTCTTGTCTGGAAATATTGTTCAATGTCATCATTAACCCTTACTCCCACACTCTCGCCTTGTATATAATTTTTAATCCACTCACATCAAGTTGGATCAGAACCTTTCATCTGCCGCGCTTGTTGCACAAAAGGCCATTTAACCTTGTCATCAGATTTTTCAAAATCTTGAAGAGCCCTCCATCGAGATATTTCCGATGAAGTTCATGGATAGTTTCATGTAGCACTACTACCCCTTCAAAAAAATATCGGGCCGATATAAACGCAGATTGTATAGGCTGAAACACCTTTTTCGTGAAATTGCTCATATGATTCGTTCCAACTTTTGTGAAGATCTTAAAGCTAATATTCAGGGCCGGTCCTGAGATTTCAGGGGCCCGGGGCGAAACTAAAATTTTGGGCCCCTTAGTATATATTTTTATGCATATATGAGATGATAAAATATATTTTAAGTACACTTCCAAATATAATATTCATATAAAAATAACAATGTTTACATGATACCTTAAAATTTCCTTTGAAAATTCCTAGAAGCAAAGTCCGTGACAATGGAATCAATATCAATCTCGTCCACTAACTTCTTCTCGATGTATAGACTTGCCAAACCATTTAACCTCTCCTGAGACATTGAAGATCTCAAATAGTTCTTCAATAATTTCAACTTTGAAAAGCTTCTTTCAGCTAATGCAACAGTCACGGGCATAGTAAATAAGATTCGATAAGCGATAGAAATATTAGGATAACAATCCACTTCTCTAACAAACTCAACAAGCTCCATAGCAGACATTGGTGTATTTGGCAAAGTGAACTTCATAACACTTAACTCAGAAATAAGTGCATTCAACTATGTATCAGGTTTACCAGATTTACCCGGCTAAGTAAAAGTTTTTTGAAATTTAGTGCAATGTTCTTTCAGTTGAGGACCATCTAATGCCTTCAAGGATGTGGGACTCATTAAAAACCCAAATATACCTTTTAATGACTAGAGTTCTTCAAATCTGCGCTTCAAAGATGTGGTCGCAATATCGACCATAACTAAAAAGTAGTTCATTTTTAAATCCTCCTCAGTTTGGAAGATTGCTTCCTCGCATTCAGTTTCATCAAATTGCTTTGTCCTAGAAGCATGACGCTTTACACAGAATGATTTCTCTACACCCAGCTCAGATGCAATATCCTTGGCATTCATCAAAGCAGCAGCAAACCCTTCATTTCTATATGTTTGAAAGTAAGTGCACATACCTTCTATTCGCTGTATTGTAGAATCAATGCACATGGATGCTGATTGCAACTTCTTACTGACTATGTTTACTGCAAATAAAATTTCATACCAGATAACCATACCAAATATAAATTCAAAGCTATCAAGCACTTTTTTTTTGCATCACTCCTATCCTTTGGTTCAGTATCAACATCTTCACTTAACTTAAGAAGAGCAGACCTTAGCTGAGGAGCTTGAAATCTAATTGCTTTGACACTTTTGATCCGACTCTCCCAACGAGTATTGGACAAAGACTTCACAGTTAAACCTTCCACGTGGTCAAGCAACACTTTCCATCTTTTGGTAGACCCCGAAAATAAAACATAGATCTGTTGCATGATACCAAAGAATGAAACAACCTTACCACATGATTTAGCCATATCACAGAGAGTAAGATTAAGACTGTGGCAAGCACACGGCATATACAAAGCCCTTGGATTTACCTCAATCAACATGTTCTGCACTCCTTTGTTATTTCCTTTCATATTAGAGCCATTATAATATACTTGACCCCTAGTGTCATCAATAAGAAGACCATATGACTTGATGGATTCAACCAATACATTGAAAATCCCTTCACCAGATGTGTCATTCACCACCAAGAAACCAAGAAAGTAATCCTCAACTTTTACTTGTGCATCAGAGGTATTAACACAGCGAACCAACAAACTCATTTACTCTTGGTGACTCACATCAGGGGTACAATCAAGAATAACTGAGAAATATTTAGCCTTTTTAACCACCTTCAGAATAGTGTCTGTAATGTTAGAAGCCATTAGTAAAATCAACTCATTCTGAATTTTGTGACTAAGGTAATGATAATAAATCTCATTGCTTTGAATCTGTCTAATATGGTCTTGCATTACCATGTCAAGTTCTGCAATCATCTTAACACAAGCTAAGAAATTACCATTATGATCATTGTAAAGCTGCTCATTGGATCCTCTATATGCCAAACTACGTTTACCAAGAAATTTCAAAACAACAACTATTCTTAGTAAAACTTGTCTAAGGCGCTCCTTCTCTTTTGTGATCTCATGCTGTAACTCCTTATCAATTGTTTCGTGTTTACTCAGTCTATTTTTTAATTCGTTCCAAGAGATCATGCTTGTCATATGCTCGACACTAGCTTCATGTTCTTTGAGACTATCGGTGATATGTTTCCAATCATTAAACCCATCATGTGCCAAGGAACTCTTGCAGTTAATAGGATTGAACAACTTGCATGAAAAACAAAACACTTTGTCAATATGTCTTGAATAAACTAGCCATTTTCGATCACATACCTCTCCATTGCTCATGTATCTAGAGTAATGAGAATATGAAAAATGTCTTTTACCGGTTAAAGGAAAAGTGATATTTTCTTCTCTGATAGGACCCTTTTTCACTAATATGTCCCTTGCCTTGTTATCAAGAGTACCCTAATTTGCCGGATTATAAATATCCACACTAACTGGTTCTGGTTCATCATCAACATTAGCAGATTCATTATCATGATTACTCACATTGTCATCATCTACATCGATATGAACATCGTCTTCTGTACCGACGGCATTATCTTCTGCATCAACATTAGTCTGTTCCCCCACAAGAACTAGCGCCAACTCATCTGGATTCCTCAAAGTGCTCGTGTTGCTCTTCAAAAATTTATGAAAAGATCCTCTCTGCGATTCTATTAATTTCTTCTCTTGTTCTCTCCTTTTTCTTTTCTGAGCACCGGATTCGGGCGCCATAATCAGTTAAACTCGGACATTGCAAAAACGAACAACAATCAGGTACTAATTAAAATTATGAACTAAAAATTAGAGCAAGTGTAACTAGTAGAGCCGTAGAGGCATGGGCTAGGTGCGGCCGCATGGGCGGAGAACGAACTATTAGGCAGGCCTTCGCGGAATCGCGCCTTGGTGGCAAGGACTGAAGGAGAAGATGATCCGATCGAGGGACAGGGAGGCAGGGACCAGCCGACCAGGGGAAGGGGAAGCAATGGCAGGCATGCGGCGACTAGGCGAGTCGCGATTGCAACGAGACTCAGGAGACTTCAATCGGGAAACGACAGGGACCGAGCGACGCAGGGAGTCCTAACTCCTTGCCTCCTGGGACGTGACGTGACGACGGGGCGGTGTCGATCAATGAATCAATCACGTATGCGCCTGGGAGTCTGGGAGACTAGGACCAGAAGTCCAGAACCAGTCAAAGTGGAAATCGATCGCCCTGGTCTCGTCGATCGAGAAGGAAGCGACGGCCGACGAGGCGGTGTCGATCAATGCGCATGGGAGTCGAGGCGCTGAGGGCTAGACGGACAGCATTGACAACCCAATTTGAAAAATTCTTTTTTTAATGCATATGTATAGTAGAACTACAATGTTTTGGGCCCAGGGCGGCTGCCCCGTTAGTCCCCCCGCCCCTCCACCCAGGGTCGGCCCTGCTAATATTCAGCAGGGAAACTAGTCTATATTTTGAATTTTTACTGCAATTTTTTGGGTAGGAGAGTAATAACGGAAACTCTCCTATTTGTAAATGGATGAGCATAGCCATCAAGTTAGTTCTAATGACCTCCCAATATTTTGATAAAACCCAGCATAGAATCCATCTGATCCGGAAGCTTTATTATGTTCCATCTCAGCCTCAAATAGTTCTTCCTCAAGGAAATCAGCTATAAGAAGAGCGTTCTCCTGAATAGCCAACTGCGGGATATCCTCCACACATTCCTCCATCACGGAGAAAGGACATGACCCTCAAAGACTACTAATCTACTTATATGGTATACGTATTGCCAGGCCATGCAACAGAAACAAAGGCATGATGGGCCATGTTAACGTGAGTGATCTTCTAGAAGGTAGAAGGGCACGCCCGCACGCACCAACAAATCGACTACGCCGGCTTGCTTCTCCTATCCATCAATCTACGAATCCCACGAAATGGCCGCCATTGACATATAGTCCATCCTTCTTTGGCAAGCAAGGCTAGGGCTATCTTCAGTGCTTCGTCGACACAATGATCAACTCATTAGTGATCTCCTGGACGCACTCTAAGAGTTCATTACTTCACGATTTAGGTGCTCGTTGTCTCCTATATTTCTTCTATTTCTGATTTTTGATCATCATTTCGACGACTCGTCGTCTCGCTGATTTCTTTTCCAACCTCCAATCAGAAAAATATGCTACTCCATTTTCATTTCCCGTCTCTAAGTGCCACTCCATTTTCATTTCCCGTCTCTAAGCGCGGTGCACGCACACGCACATCCCCGATTTGACCTGTATGAGAAGTATACTGAATATTGTATTGCTATTCCTAATCTCTACCTTCACATACATAATGCATAACTTGTACCATTAAATATTTGATGTAATTTTCTCCAACGTTGTGTGTTATCAGGTCGTTCTCGCCGCGGAAGTGTTAATTTGGTAGTGCTAAAATGAAACGAGCAAAAACGTGACATGTACCCCATCATAACTGACTTTGCATTGAGAAATGTTAGAATTTTTTTAAGGTAATATATATAAATTCTTCGCGACCCGTGTTGGCATGCTGAACCACATGCCAACTTTGCGCGACCCGTGTTTTGAAATAACTTGTAAAACTGCCTTAATAAAGTTATAAAGGTCGTATGCATCAACTGACGCGGAGTCCGGGTGCGTTCCATTTCGAGAAAAGTTGCATCGAAGTTTTGGAATCCTTTTCGTGTGAGGTAAAAGCTCCGAGATCTACGTATAAAACAAGTATTGAAATCGTTCAATTATGACACATCATGTTTTTCTTGTAAGGGCGTTGCTTGTCTATTTGGTTAATCAAGACACGGAATTACAAGCTGTCCATGTTTCCCGAGTAAGGACACGGATACTGCACTAGTGGAGAACGGGCCTTTAGTCCCGGTCCGTAAGGCCCTTTAGTCCCAGTTGCGGTACCGGGACTGGAGAGGCGGACTAAAGGCCAACCCACTAGTCCCGGCCCGCTTACCAGCCGAGACCAATGGGCATCCACGTGGACGCCCCTCCGCTCTAGGTCCACCCCCATTAGTCCCGGTTCATATTACAAACCGGGACTAGTGGTTCTCTGTCGCGACAGAGTTTTGCCCCCTTTCTCTGCCGCGGCAGAGAATTTATTTTGTTTTTTTTTCATTTTTAAAATAGATTTCTACGCTACTACATACCGTACACGTTATCAGGACTAGAACATACAAATACATATACATGATATTTACATGGAGAACCATTAGGATCGAGCATACACAAATATATACATGATAGTAACATGAAGACATCACAGTTACCGGGATTAGAGCCCGTCTATTCAATTACACGGTCGAGGGATCATCGGTAGCGCCTATTCACACTAAATTCTCCGGCCTCATCTATCATCTCTTTCATCAAGAATCCTGCCAGTTCTTCAGCAATTCCTAGTACGCGTTGCTCTGGTAGGAGCTGATCCCGCATTCTATCGAACTATATATAAGAAAAGGAGATCAATATATTAATACCAATCATGATAACAAAAAGTGACGGTGACATGGGTATACCCTACAGGTACTCGAGCTTGGTATATACGGCCTAAGTACGTAAAGGCCCACGGTATCGCCGAGGCCCAAATGAAGGACTCGAGTAACCTACGGACTCTCGATTTCTTGAAGAACAAGAAGAAGCTAAAGATAGAAAGTTTGAAGGGGAAAACCCTAATTTGTAACCGACTCGACCTGCTACCCGAGACCTAGCCTATCTATATAAAGGCTAGGAGGGGGCGGCGAGGAGGACACACGCAACCCTAGTTTCCACAACCCTCGCCGGATTGCATCTGCGCACCATTGTAACCTTCGGTTCCTTCGATAATTCCACGAGCAGACAAGCAGGAGTAGGGACCTCTATGAGGCCTGAACCTGGGTAAATCTTTGTCCCCTGTGTGCTTGTTTGCTAGCCGATAGATGTCTCCAGCGCTCCCTCCTTCTCCAAAACCCAAGTCCTTAACAATGGGCATTGATGAGTTAAACCCTCGTCAATTGGCGCCGTCTGTGGGAATTAGAAGTGCTGATGTTGCGGCTTCTTCGGCCCCATCAACCGCGATCTACAACTCCGCAACAACGGAGATTCGCCAGCTCTTCAGCGCGTTCGACTTCACCGTCTACACGCCGGCCACTCGCCCGGCCTTTGAGTCCGTAGGCGACGGAATTAGCCTGACGATAGGGAGCTTCCGCTTCCAAGTCGGTCAGATGGGCACGCTTCGCATGCCTAATCAGCCGACGGCACCGTCTGCCCCAGCATCATGGTTTCCTCCATCGATCGGCACCCTCAGCGAGCTCAACGCCCTGACAGTAGTCGAGAACACGGTCAGCGACAGCAGTCGCGACTCCGATATGAGCGATCTGGCCACTGAAGATGGAACCTACGGTTCCGGATCTGAGAGTTGTGGAAGCAGAAGCTTCCCCAATCACTTCATGTGCGCCGTCATCAATGCAGGCGACACCTCTGCTAACCGCGACAACGGCGGCAATCGCGGCAACGAAACCGACTCGCCTAACGACGGCAACGGTGGCAATGGCGGCAACGGCGGTAACGGTGGCAATCGCACCCCTGTTGACAACGGAGGAGCAGTCGGACCTCCAACCATAGTAAATGAGCAAACCGGCGAACGCGTCATGATCAAGCTCAACGAGCAAGAATGGGCTTGCTGCCGCAAGGCCCTGCGAGGCACCCCTCTACCCTTTGGATCCCCGCAAGAGCTGTTGATGGGCTATCACTGGCTCCTAAAGGAAGAATTCAAGTGCCAAGTACAAACAATCACGCAACTCGAGACGCGCAAAAAGGCGGAAAATGATTCGAGCCTTCGTCGTGCTGGGCTCTCCTCCTACGGAGGATCCTCCTCAAAGGGCAACGAGTACCTCGTCAAGAAGAGGCAATCTCGGATGGCCCATCTCACTGAGCAGGAACGCATAGAGGCTGCAAAGGTCCTCGACTTCGGCTCTATGAAAGTCGACACCAGGGGCAATATGGTCCCCAAGACGCCGCAGGCTGCGGTGACAGCAGCCACCATGTACCTCCTGAACAACCAGCCACCAGCTGGGGACCCCCGAGCCGCCATGCACTGATCTACAATCGAGGGCTTGGGATTAATCGAGGCCGCCCTCAACGAGGAGCCGACACCGGAACCAAAGAAGGGCAAAGCGCTAGCAAAGCGTTACTCCTCACCCTCATCCAGCGATGACAGTCACGACTTGTCTCGACGTCGCCGCTCACGACGACACGACCACGACTACGACGCACGTGATGACATCACACAACGCAAGATCGACAAATCAAGAGCACGAAGTGCTCGGTCGACTGACTCAGAAGAGGAAGATGTGGAGCTCTGTGGCGCTAGATGCTTCAGCAGATCCATTAGGCAGAAACGAATTCCTAAAGGGTTTAAACTCCCGTCGGAGAACCCAAAGTTTGACGGCCTACAGGACCCGAAGATCTGGCTGGAGGACCACATCTCCTCCGTTAGGCTCCACGGAGGCAGTCGAAGCACGACCATGCAAAGCTTGTAGCTACAGCTGCAGGGCGCCGCCCGAGCATGGCTCAACAACCTCCCACGCGGATCCATTCGCAGTTGGGACGAGCTGGTTTACAGCTTCGTGCACAACTTTAAGGGCACATACAAGTAGCCCGCATCAATCAAAGAGTTGAGATGCTGCCAGCAAAGATCTGGCAAATCGCTGTGCTCCTACATCCAAAGGTGGTCCATCATCAAGAACTCCGCATAAAACATCTCGGAGGATCACGCGATTGACGCATTCAACGGTGGCGTCTGCCGCTTAGAACTCAGAGAGGAGCTGGGCCGCTCAAAGCCCAAGACCATCGACCACCTGATGGAGATCGCGAATCGGTGGGCCGATGGAGAAGATTCAGTGAAGAATCGTGTTCACTCCGACGAGGAGGCGGAGCTCGAGTGCAGACGCGATCGCCGAGGCAAGTGTCGCATGCGCATTTACGATGACCACGACGACGTCAACATGGTCGCAGCTGACTACACCGAAAGACGCGACGATAACCGCAACAGCGGATACCGTAGCGGCGGATACCGCGACTCCGGGAAAACCACGCAAGTGTGGCAACACCGCACTCGCGACGAGGCACCCGCGAGCTCCATTGAGGACAAACTGTCTGGGCCATGTACGG
Organism: Avena sativa; assembly: GCA_916181665.1. Taxonomy (NCBI): domain Eukaryota; kingdom Viridiplantae; phylum Streptophyta; class Magnoliopsida; order Poales; family Poaceae; genus Avena; species Avena sativa. The sequence continues at coordinate 372,631,954 of OV702290.1, forward strand.
TGCACTTCTACATCGACAAGCATGATGGCAAGAAGAAGTCCAGCCACCTCCTCAAGGATTGCCGCGAGTTCCTCAAGCTACACGAGGGACTGGTTCAGATGAACCGCCATGCAGTCGAAAGAGGCTACAGAGCCGCTCCAGGCGCCGTGGCACATGGCGCTCCGCCACCTCCACCTGGGCCACCCCCGAATGCAGCCGCACCGGACCAACACCATGGAGGCGAACCGTACCCACGAGCCATGGGCACCATGATGATCCAAAAGGGACGCCCCTCCAATAGGGTGCAGAAGGCCATCACTCGCCAAGTCAACTTGGCCACACACTCGCCACCATCCACCACTGAGTACCTCAGTGGAAGCGAGTCCTGCATCACCTTCGACAAACGCGACCATCCGCCTCAGGTACCCCGTCCAGGCCATTGCCCCCTCGTACTCGAGGCGCAAATCGGAGGCTTCGACATGAGCCACGTCTTCATGGATGGCGGAAGTGGCATCAACCTTATATTCGCGAGTACCTTGCGAGCAATGAGGATCCCCCTAACTTGCCTGGAGGCCTCGGACACAACGTTCCACGGCATCGTCCCAGGGAAAGGCGTATACCCCTTGGGCAAAATCAACCTCGACGTCATCTTCGGCACGCCGAAGAACTTATGGCGCGAGCGCATCGACTTTGAGGTCATCGACTAGCCCTCACAGTACCACTGCATCCTCGGGCGCGTCGCGTTCACTAGGTTCATGGCAGTGCCCCACTACGCCTAACTGCAGATGAAAATTCCAGGTCCCAATGGCGTCATCACGATCAAAGGGAGCTTTGATCCATTTGACAGTTGCGACAGGGAATTCAACAGAATTTCCCTGTCCTTCGGCATGCAGGAGGAACTCGTGAGACTAAAGGAGACGACAGACAACAGTCTGCCTCCCTTGAGCCGGCCAAGCTCACCTGATCTCTCCTTCGACTCATCGGTCCACACGAAGAAAGTGCAGGTCCACCCGTCAGATCCCGCCAAGACGACCCTCATCGCCAACAACTTGAGTCCCGCATAGGAACTCGTGCTCGTCGAATTCCTCCGTGATCACTGGGAAATTTTCGCCTGGTGTCCGGCGGATATGCCAGGAGTTCCTAGGGAATTCGCCGAGCACGCACTCAACGTCAACCCCGACGCAAGGCCAGTCAAGCAAACAATTCGGCGATTGTCTGAGCCACGAGCGCAGGCAGTTGGAATGGAGATCAATAGACTCCTTGAAGCCAAGTTCATAAGCGAGATCAAGGAAAGCACTTGGCTCGCCAACACGATGCTGGTACCAAAAAAGTACACGGATATCCTGCGGATGTGCGTTGACTTCACCTCTCTGAACAAGCACTGCCCAAAGGATCACTTCCCGTTGCCGCGCATCGACCAAATCATCGACTCCACTGCGGGATGCGAGCGCCTCTGTTTCCTCGATGCCTACTCAGGCTATAATCAGATTCGAATGAAGGAGGAAGATCAAGAGAAAACAGCATTTACAACGCCCTTCGATGTGTTCTGCTACAACACAATGCCCTTCGGGCTAAAGAACACGGGAGCCACCTACCAGCGGTGCATGCAGGCTTGCCTCAAGGAACAACTGGGTCGCAACATTCAAGTCTATGTCGACGACATAGTAATCAAGACCAAGGAGGAAGCCTCCCTAATCGACGATTTGCGTGAAACCTTTGCCAACCTCAACCGCTACCGGATCAAGCTCAATCCGGACAAATGCGCCTTCGGCGTACCATCTAGGCAGCTACTCGGGTATCTCATTTCCGTGAGGGGAATCGAGGCAAACCCGAAGAAAATAAAAGCCATACTGGCCATGGAGAAGCCAAAAAACATAAGGGGCGTCCAGCAGCTGGCTGGGCGAATCGCGGCCCTTAGCCGATTCATCAGCCGGATGGGTGAAAAAGCGTTGCCCTTCTACCAGCTCCTCCGCAAGGCTGAAAAATTCGAGTGGACCAATGAAGCGCAAGAAGCATTCGAGGATCTAAAGCGCCTGCTATCCACTTCGCCAGTGCTGGTGACCCCAAGAGAAAGGGAACCACTGTTGCTATATATTTCAGCCACCAACCAGGTGGTCAGCACAGTGCTCGTCGTCGAGCGAGATGAGGAAAATAAGGTCCACAGTGTGCAACGCCCAGTATACTACCTCAGCGAGGTCCTCACGCCAACAAAACAGCGGTACCCACACTACTAGAAGCTGGCGTACGGTGTCTTCATGACCGCCCGACGACTGCGCCATTACTTCCAGGAACACCCAATCGTGGTGGTCAACGACGCCCCGTTGGGGCATATCCTCAATAACCCCGACGCCACGGGGCGAGTCGCGCTTTGGGGAATAGAACTGTCTCCACGAGACATCACATACGAAAAGCGCGACGCAATCAACTCGCAAGTTCTCCCTGACTTCCTCGTGCACTGGATGGAGAACCAGCTCCCGGACAAACCAGACATGTCCTACCTGTGGACAATGCACTTCGACGGGTCCAAGCGGAAGGACGAGCAGGCGCAAGTGTCATACTGACATCACCTCAAGGGGACAAGCTGAAGTACATTCTGCGAATGCAGTTCACAGCCTCCAACAACGAGGCTGAATACGAGGCCCTGTTGCACGGGATGAGGATGGCAAAAGCCTGCGGCGCCAAGAGGCTCATCATATACGGCGACTCTAAGTTGGTCGTCAACCAAACGATGCATGAGTGCGACGCACTGAACGACAACATGATCGCGTACCGCGACCTCTATGACACACTCGAAGGAGACTTCGACGGTTGCGAGCTGTGGCACGAGGTCGCGAAAGCAACGAAGAGGCGGACGCACTCACCAACATAGGCTCTACCTGTGCCCCCATACCACCTGGGATATTTCTCGAGCGCATCTGCGAACGCTCCATCAAGCCAAAGGCCGTAGAGAAGAAAACAAGCGCAGCAACGGACTCAGGGGCTACGCCACCCAATGAGCCAATGGCACTCGATGACTTGGAGCTGGACACATGACTCGAGGGACCAATGAGCGTCATGATGATTGAGCAATCCTGGACGCAACCGTACATCACGTATCTCCTCAGCAAAAGGTTACCGGACGATCCGACTGATGCACGGCACATCGCTCCAAGGCATTCGCTGTTATCAACGGCGAACTATATAAACGCAGCATCACAGGAGTACTGCAACGATGCGTCTCCACGGCCGACGGAAGAGCTGTTCTCCTCGACATTCATGAAGGGACCTGCGGGCACCATGCAGGCAGTCGTGCCCTCGTGGCCAAAGCTCTGCGAGCTAGGTTCTACTGGCGTATGACCATGCGCGACGCCAAGGACATCGTCCAGAAGTGCAACGCATGCCAACGATTCACGGACAAGCCGCACGCACCTGGCGCAGAACTCCGGCCAATTCTGTTGGCCTGGCCCTTCGTGCAATAGGGACTCGACATGGTAGGCAAACTCCCAAGGTCCTCACGAGGAGGCTACGTCTACCTCTTGGTCGCAGTCGACAAATTCACCAAGTGGATTGAGGCCATGCCAATGACCAACCAATCAGGACATAGCGAAGTCAAGTTCTTTGAGTCCATCGTCTACCGCTTCGGAGTGCCGCACAGCATCATCACCGACAACGGGACGAACTTCACATCCAAGGAGTTCCAAGAATTCTGCGAGAACCTAGGGATCAACATCAGCTACGCCTCAGTAGCGCATCCATAGACCAACGGTCAGGTGGAAAAAGCAAATGGGCTCGTCTGCGGTGGCATCAAGAAGCGACTCCACCGGCCACTCGAACAAGCCGCGGGTTGCTGGCCGGACGAACTGACATCCGTACTCTGAAGCCTACACACAACTCCAAATAGCGCCACGGGCTACACGCCATTCTTCATGGTGCACGGAGCCGAAGCAGTGCTACCCGCCGAAGTACGGTACAAGGCGCCGCGCGTGGTCGCTTATAGCGAGCAAGAGTCATCCCTCGCACTCGAAGACTCCGTCGACCTCCTTGACGAGGCAAGGGAAATCGCCGTGGAAAGATCTACGATCTACCAGCAGAACCTGCGCAACTACCACAGTAGGAGGCTTCGCCCCAGATCCTTCGTCGAAGGAAACCTGGTCCTGCGACTGAAGCAGCAGGGGCATCTCATGCTCGAGTCCCCCTGGGAAGGGCCGTACGTGATTACAGAAGTAATCCCAAGTGGCGCCTATCGCCTTCAAGATTTAGAGATAGGAGTCACATACTCCAACCCCTAGAACGTCGCACAACTGTGACGGTTCTACCCTTAGTCGCTCTTTACTTTTTATATTGCAAATAAGGCTACTTAGCCACACATTGTACCTCGCACTATTCTTCGAATAAATAAAGCTAAGTGCCCCAAAACTCTGTGTTTTCCTTTTACTTTTCCAATTTATCTACTCGGGGGCTACGCCACCCTATATACATCTGTTCTATGAACCAAAACGCGATATCCTGAGTAGCGGGTACATCAATCGAAACCCTTGACACAAACATCAACTCAGCTGCAACGCATCTGACAGTTTGACAAGGAACAGAGATAAAAGCATGACCAGGCTAACGAAAGGGACTCGCATAGTGCAACGCACTTCATGCTAACAAAGCTCTTTATACATATTCGACAATAAATTATACACAACATTTATACGAACTTTACAACACAAGTACACTTATGTGCAGGATACAAACTAGGCTACTACTGTAGCAGAAGAACGTTGGTTTGTTCCTCGAAGAAGTCGACGATCTCTTCTGCTGGGCGATCCACCGCCTGGTAGTGCGGCACCATATTCCAGGCAGAACCTGCCGGTGGTGCAGGCGGCCCAGATGCAATTGCCGCAACATCCACGTCAGGCCTGTGCAGTCGCACCATTGATAGAACAGCCTTGGCACCAGCCACCAACTGTTGCCTCACGCACTCGCGAACCGTGGTCAGGTCTTGAAACTTGGCAAGGAGGGCCAGCAAGCTTGATGGAGTATCATCCAGCGGAAACATTGCCCGATAAATGTTCTTCAAGCATGACTGCGACTTCTTTAGAAAGTGCAGCACCCGCGCTGCACGATCCTGCAGGGTCGCCAGCGCAATCACACGATCATGATCCACCCAGAAGTATCCACTCTCTTGAAGTTGTTCCTAGGTGAGATCATGCATGTGAATGGCAATTCTATCCTTCTCCTCCCGCGGATGACGCGTGCTGACAACTACACGAAGCAGCAACAACAACATAAGTACTACGTACAATTGCGAGTGACAACAAGAAGAAGATTGAGAGCAGGCAAACTAACACTTGAATTGGTCGCCCAGCTGCGTCACCTCGCCAAGCAGATACTGCTCTTGGGCGGCGGCTTTTTCCGCCTTCGACTTCCATACATCCGCGTTACCACGGAGCACGGGCAACTCACGCTCCAGCTGCTTCACGCGGTCACACAGTCGCGAAAGCAGCGACAACTCATCTACTCTAGAACGCGGCGGTACCACAGTATCATCAAGAGTCAGCGTGTCCCGAGTTTCCCTCAAAGGATCACTCGATGTACCCTACCACAAGTCAAGATAGAAGCAAATAAGACGACCAAGTAAACACAATGACAATGGATTCAAATGCATTCAAGACCAGCAAAAGTATCAGCAGATATACTCGCCAGCAAGCACGTTCTTAAACAAAAGGACATTAGCTAATTAACTATTACAAAAGCTAACTAAGGAGCAGCTGGCTTCTTCGACTTCGACTGCCTCGGGGGCTTCATCGAGTCTGTGGCAGTGTCAGATGCCACTGACTTTCCACCAGCCCCTGATGCCGCCGCTTTCGCCGCCTTCTTGGCGCGATGCAGCTCCTCAGAATACTTTGCAACAATATTTATCAACTGAGGCCCATATTTGCCACAGGCAGTCGCGAAAGGAGCGAAGACTACCTGCTGGCCGTCCGTGCTAATAGGCATCGCCTTCGACACCGCGGCAGGGTCAATCTCGACTCCCTGGGCCTGCACCATGGCAAGTGACATGGAAGCGCCGGCCGAGCGGAGCGAGTTCTTGAAGCTGGCAGGCCCACCTCCAGTGAGTGACTCCACCAGCTCGTCTATATTCTCGACTAGCTCCGCCTTGGGCATCAGCTCCTCCCGAAAGCGACTGAGTATGCTTTTGGCCTTGGAGAGCGTGTCCTGCACGGCGATGCTGCGATCTTCGACTGCTGACAGTGCACCCGCCAGAGCGTCATCACGACGAAGGGCCTGCGGGTCAAAGCTCAAATCGCCAGCATCTGTACATAAATCCACACATGGACAAAAACATCAGCGCCACCGGCAAAAACATTCGAAGCAGAGAAGGATAACAACATCCACAAGCAAAGTACCTGAGAGGGCCTTGGTAATTGAGAGCAGTTGTTCCTCGAACAACTTCTCCTGGCTGCGAAGGAGGCACACAGATCCTCTTCGGGCCTTTGCGCCTCGTCACACGCCGCGATTGCTTCGTCGCGACCCTTCACAGCCGCGGCAAGGGTCTTTTCCATGGTGGCAGCATTGCGGAGGAGAGCGTTATGTTCGGCTACAAACAGAAAGGGCTCGACTATCAGTCGACCATATTAAAAAGGAGACAAAGAAGAAGAAGAAGTGCAAGACACTCACTTTCAACCACGTGATGACGCGTCTCCAGCATCGCATGTTGGCGACCCATCGCAAGCACTTGCTTCGCCAAGTGCGCGGCTTCTTTCACAAGGAGCTATCGCACAAAAAGGAATCAGCAAAGGCAATAGATAACATCGACTGCAACACCAAAGAGGATAAAAACTACACTTACATGGTCCTCCAATGACTCCGAAGATGTCTGCTGTACCGTCATCTGGGCAACCATTCGATCCTCCCCCGCATGAGGAGAACTGGAAGAGTTGTGCCCGGAGTGGCCCGCCAATGGAGGGGAAGGAGCGCGCTCGACCTCTTCCTTGGCCCTTGAGGTCGCGACTCCTGATTCTTTCAAAAACTAGACGTCGCCAGAAGATGACGACGCCTCTTGACTACAAGAGAAAAACCATATCAAGATAGGGCAAACCCAGAGACGAGCCATCAAGAGAAAATCGACAATAAAACTTACCAATCAAACTTGTCAAAGTCAAAAGTGGCTCCCCCGACTCTGACGAAGACTCCTTGGGCAATCGCATCTTCTTGCGAGAAGATGGTGCCACGGCGCTCACAGGAATGGCAAGAATTGGCGACTCCGCACCAACACCCGTACCTTCCGGAGTCGAAGGAGACGATGCATCGGAATCCTTGCTGCGCGAATGCTTGCGAGTATCCGGACTACCGGACTCGGGGGCTTCCTCCTCCGCATCAGAAGGGACGGTCGACTTCGACTCGTCCTCTTCCAAAGCTTCGCGAGGGATTATCCCCTCAGGTAGAGGGGGCATACAAGGTGACACCGCCAATCCTGCACACAGAAAACACATTCAGCAAACAACAAGTAAACAACAGAGAAGCAATTGACAAATTTAGCTACTGCGTAGCAAAACTATACCTCAGGAGGAGGGTTCGAAGCATCAAATGGAGGAACAACTGGCTCACTGGGGAGCACATCCTTGACGGTGTACTTTGTGACCAGTCGAACCCGCTTATCCACCTCACTCGTGGACATGCCGTCGGCAGACACGCGAGTGGCATCATCAGCGCCAGCCCACTGAAACATGGGGTGGACTCTGGCTTGCAGGGGCTGGACGCGACGGCGCAGCCAAGTGCGAATGAGGGTGCATCCTCCCTCCTCTTTGGCAATGCGACTCTCAAGGTCACAGACGCGCTGGTACAGCACATCTATCTCTGCGGACTCGCCAGGCATGACTACATTCTTCCAGGAGCGCATCCTCCTGCACGGCATCGCGGGATCGAAGGGCGCGAGTCCGAAGTGCTCACCGTTAGCCTTCTCATCGCGGATGTAGAACCATTTGTCCCTCCACCCTTGGACGGACGCTGTGAGCTTGATGTCGAAGTAGGTGGCGGATGGGTCAACGTGGATTCCGCAACCACCTACATCGTAGACTAAAGAGCCAGACGCAGATTGGCGCTTCAATTGAAGAGGCGCTCAAAGAGGCCGAAGTGCGGCTCGATTCCGAGCCAGCACTCGCAGAGAGTGATGAAACAAGAGATATGGAGAATCGAATTCGGGGACAGCTGATGGAGCTAAAGCCCGTAGAAACAAAGGAGGCCCCTAAAGAAGGGGTGAAGAGGCAAGGAGAGACCACGAATGATGAATGCTAAAAACATCACTCAGAAACCAGTGGGAGGAACATGAATTGTCTCACCGCCGGGGTCGCGCGCATCGGCAACTGTGCTGGATAGCACTCCGTCTTGATGAAGAAGGCGGAGATCTGACAACTTGATGATGGAGGGGCGCCATGCACCATTCGTGACGCAAGTGCCTGCGGCCTTCTTCTTCCCGCCGACGGCGGTGCTGGTGCCCGCAGCGGCGGAGCCGCCCTTCTTCTTCGCCGCAGCAACGGTGGCCGCGGATTCAGCCGCAGCGCCTCCCTTCTTCTTCCCCATTGCACGGAGGCGATGCGAGCGAAGGAAGTAGCTCGGAAATGAGCGGAGCTGGTCCAACGTCACGAAAGAAACGAGGGCAGAGAAAAGCAAAGGAGAAGCAGCAATGGCGATGGAAGTGAAGGATGAACGAGAGCAGATGAGAAAATTACCGTCGCAACGCCGCTACTTAATCCCTAGAAGATGCAATCCAACGGCTCAGAAAAACCCTACTAGACGCGTGGCAAACATCGTGTTGGACACGTGGAGAAGTGGAAGCGTGAACCGTCCCTCCACTACTCCCATTACGCGCGGAAATCGAGAAGACGCGGTTAAAATAAAAGATTACGCACGCCCAGTCAAATCAAAGTATTTATTACATTGACTTTATAATTTTTGTGCTCAGTGGTAAATGTGTGAATGAACTCGCAAACATAGAATCCACATAGATTCGTCCTGGGTGGCTGCCTAGCGCACTTTACAAGAATAGAATCCAATCAAAATAATATTCTAGCATCATAATTGTATTGAAACTATGGAAGTAAAGAGATGTGTGTACTACTTACCGAGACCGGCTTAAACGTTAGCTTCTCACTAAAGTGACCCGTAACTGCACTCTTGAACTGGTTCCAAATCCTACCCAGTAAAGAAAATGAATGAGTTATTTATTACATGATATCTCAGGAAATCAACGAAAGAGACCGATGTAGCGCGAAAATTACCTCTAGAGTGTGTCCTGCATGTCCCTAAACATTTCCAGGGGTCTTTTTAATGGGTCCATGACTTCAACTCTTCCCTTATCAAGTTGAATATTTAGCAGAATCTAGTGGTATCTGCACACGTTTATATATACATCAGTAACTCATCAATTACACTTAATATCGAGTAAGCAAAAGTGAATGGGTACACCAGAGTAATACCCTCACTTGAAATTGTAAGGAAACAATATATAGTCACATAAATTTTGCTCCGTTAGAAACCTTAGAAGGTTTTCCTCCGTCTCCTCGGGTTTATCCGTTAGCGTCTTTATATGTATTTTATCTGGGCCAATGAACCCGACACTAAAGAGTGACCTTCTTTTACATTCCTAGATCTTCATTCTGCATAATAATAGAGTACAAAAGGATATAATAAGGATAATTACATGCAATAAACTGAATAACTAAAAGAGTGAACAACTTATATGTAGACAATGAATTCAACAACTTACAGACAATAGCAACTCATGATAGATTTGTCGAGGGCGTCGAAAGCGTATAACTGGAAGAGTTCTGGAAACTCAACATGGACCTCTTCTTCTCGGAAGTAGTAGTCCTGTGGTACTTTCGCCACGATCATTATTCTCTCCTCCTTTGTGGCTTTCAAGTACTAGTTATGTAAACTCTGCATTTGTGTTGACAGTTGTTGCAACCTCTCCGGGGTGACCAATGGCATCCCTGGGACATATTGAGGGACTACATCATCCTTGGGTAACTTGTCGTCCTACGAACCTAGCAGTTCCTCAACAGTCACATTCATAGCGGCCGCAAGCTCCGCAACTTCTTCCACATTCTGCTGGGGAATGTCAGAGGATGCCACCCTAAGGGGTGGGATCGATTTTTTGGCATGTTCCCCGAGCTGGGGGGCGTCCTTTCTTTTCCCGGTTGCACTTTGACTTGATGATTTTCTCCTGCTTGCACTTTTACTTGATTTGCTCTTCTTCACTTCCTTTTGAAGCATGCGTAAATAGTCATCTGGCTTATGGTGCAAGTCATAGTGCGATTTTGTGTTTAGAAAACCAAGTGCATACGCTTTTTGCTTCTCGGTGTATACCGGGGCAGGCTCAGGTTTCTTCTTTTGAAGCTGCACAACACATTCGGCCTTTGCGATCGCTGTGGTTTCCTCTTTAGTACTATCATAAGGTCTAATGGGAAGATTCTTATGAGGTACTCTTGGGAGGGGCGACATTTGTCGTTTTGGGCTGCTGCGTCGTTTAGTACTCATCAATAGAGCACGCTTCCGCTTATTGTCCTTAGCGGGCGGCAAAGACGGCTGACCCTGCGGCGGAGATCGAGATGGACCCGAGCTGTGGTGGTCGTAGTCATGGGGTGGGCTTCTTGGAGGTGATGGAGGTGAAGGTGACATGCGATGACTCGGAGGCGGTGTTGGCCTTGGCGCTAAGCCTGGAAGCTTGATGTTGTTCTTGTCCCATAGAATGATACCACCCAATACTTCTCCGAGTGTCCTCTCACCTTTAGGTCCAGGAATGTCAAGCTCCATTGAGTCCCACCCTGTTGCGATTTCATCCACCCCGACTTTAGCATAGCCAGCTGGAATCTCACGGCCATGCTAGCGTGCGTCAGGTGGACAAGGTAAAGCACATCTGACCGCCACCTTGATGGATATATTCTTCACCTTCTGATGGACCTCACAAGATGTCTGCTCCTTGATTCCATCCACGGGGTAGCCGAGACGACCATCTACCATCTGTGCATCATCAGACAGGACCTCCGATTCAGCCACGCTGCTTCTCCGCTAAGATGGAATGGCGGTAATATCGAGTGTAGGATCTTGCAGGCGCGCTACTCCTCGAAATTCGTCAATCTGTTGCTGATGAATTCGAACTGTTTCTAGCAACTCGGTGAACATGTCTCCATCCTCCTCCTGTCGTTGCCTCTTTGCTCTCTCTCGGCTCCTATAAGTATCTCTGTCTTTGGGAAACCCCATCTCCCAATTATAACTAGGGCCAAGTCCTCGTACTCGTCCTCCGTGTTCTTTATTCCTGAGGGCCTTTGTCAGCAAGTCATTCTCTCTATCGGGACAGAACTTTGTTGTCCCCTCTTTAATTTCCTTCACCACTCTCTGCCATGTCTCCCGGGGTATCCTAATCTTGTCACTGCAAATAAGGTCCCCTTTTTTTTCGTCATACTCACTCCCATGCACAAGGAACCAATTTCTTGCCCTCAAATCCCATTCTTCGTGTATTTTTTCTGGAGTGATCCCTTTAGCGAGCAACTCATTCTCTTTAGCATCCCACTTTGGCATGGCAGTCGCGTAGCCCCCTGGCCCCAGGTGATGGTGATATTTCTTCTTCGCGGTATTTAACTTGTTTTTTCTGACTTTTCCTTAGTAGCTTCTGACTCCTTGTACTTCACAAATGCATCCCAGTTAGCATGCTGCTTCGTTAGATAGGATTCTAATATAGGAGGAGTCTTCTTCTTCTGATACTATTGCCATAATGATTTCTTCCAGTTCTTGAATAGTTCGGCCATCTTCGTAAGAGTCCACTGCTTGACTTTATTCCTCAATGCATCTGTGTCGGCTTCATCCTCAAATTCTAGCAGGGTAAAATGTGTCATGAGGTCATTCCAAACACCCTCTTTGTACCTGTCAGTGACATACTCACCCTCTCCCACCCCTTTTGTCCTATTCCACTCTGGAACGGTGATCGGGATGTGATCCCTAACCATAACTCCACATTGTTGTACAAAAACACTTTTAGCCTTTTTGGGTTCCAATGGTTCACCCCGTGGTGATACCCGCGTAATTGTATAATGCGTAGATGCGTCCAACTTTTTGGCCGAGCCTCATTTGGAATATTTTTGGCTCGATGTGGAGGCCTAAGAGAAGAAACATTCGTTAATTTATATATATACAACTCAATTAATGCATCTACTCATCATCGGACTTCATATATATACCTCGCTAGACTTAGTTAGGGGTCCACCGAAGGCGTCGGCTTCTCCATCATCGGAGTCGTCGACTTCTCCATCATTGGATCTGTCAACTTCTCCCTGGTCATTTCGGTCGACCTCCTCACCCTCACCGGAGGGCTTCAGATAAATCGATGGAGATTTAGGTGGATGAACATGGGGGGCACCGTTGATCATATTCTCGAGGATTTCTTCTTGTTCCAGGTCTCTGCGGATTAGACTAGGTGGATCCATAGTTTTCTGCAAAAATGCACACAATATAAAATAATACTAAATAATAATATGTACACCTAATTTGCTATGGATTGTTCATCGATCTTCTATGGTGTTGTTCTCGGTCTTCGATCTCGATATCATATTCTACCGGGAAGAAGCAAACACCAAAAAAAAAGGAAACAACAATCAACACATGGCATTGATGCAATGCTCAGGCAAGGATGATGATATGACAAGTTAAATAGATCTTAAATTAAACCCTAGGGCATGCTTGATCATTTTAAACATGGTCCGAAGGGTACAAACCCTAGGACAAGGGAACCCCAGAACACTTGTGAGAGGTTGATTTAGTTCTCTAATTAAACTTGTCATTTAAGTTGCTTAATAATTCATTATTATGAGTCTATTGTCTAGATCTCATTTTTCTTAACATTTTGATATATTGTACACATTTTTTTGAGTTATAAATAATTACTTATTGAATTTATAAGATTAAACCATTTTCTAGAAATTAAAACAAAAAGGGGTAAACACTTTTAGCACCGGGCCTCAGCTAGCCGTAGAGGCTGACAGAGGGGCCCCAGGGCCACCTCATCTGCCACGCGGGCAGAGTGGGACCTAGGATGGTTTGACCGGGCTGACCCGCATGCTGATGACGTCACGGTGATGTCGGCGTGACGGTGGCCTGCGGTGGCCTCCCAGGTTGCGCACGCACTGGTCGCTGGAGGGCGCACGGGGCTCAGTGGATAGGCGTGTTCGACTCGCCTCGTCGCGGAAACCTCAAAGTGGCGGCGCCGCTAGCTTACGGTCATCGGAGAAGCATCTACGGCATGCTCCGGTGGTGGCCGACGGCGGCGCGGGGCGCGGGCTGGCGGCGCCGGTGGCGGTGGTGACGCGCGGGCTGGCGGCGGCGGTGGCGACGCGTGGGCTAGCCAGAGATGAGACGCGGTGGCGGCTGCTGGAGGTGGGGCGGTCGGTGGATAGGAGAGAGTACCTGCGGCTGTAGGCCGGGGCGAGGCGCGGCGGCGGCAGCCTGAAAGGAGGATGAGACACGGCGGCGACTGGAGGTGGGGCGGTCGGAGAGGGGGCGCTGCAGGCGTCAGAATCGCATAGCCTACTGGCACCGTCGTCGTCGAGGGCGCCTCCTGCGTGAAGTGTGCGAATCGGTGAGTTGGGGGAGAAGCTGCGCGGGCGCCCTTTAAGCGGATGGACCTTTAGTCCCGGTTCGTAGCATGCACCGGGACTAAAGGTCAAGTCCCCCTTTAGTCCAGGTGCATGCCACGCACCGGGACTAAAGGGTTTTCGGCACCGCCCAAGGGGCGCGCGCCAAGGGCACGCCTTTAGTCCCGGTGCATAGCACGCACCGGGACTAAAGGTCCTTTTTTCAAATTTTTGACCAAAATAGTTAAGGGGCGCGCCTGTTTTAGAAAATTTCAATTTGCATATTTTTAAACATTTGAATTATATAGTTTTTGCATACTTATGAATTTGAGAAAATTTTCAACATGGAAAGTTCTTGAATTTGAATAAGTAACCCAAAACCATTTTTTGTTTTATAAAATAACTATTCTAACTATTCAAACTATTAACCATTTTGCCATTTTCAATTTAAAAATGCATGAACTATTATATTTTGCATATTTTTGAATCTCACTAAACTTTTGGGTTAGGGTTAAGATTTAGGGTTTTGGGTTAGGGTTTAGGGTTTTTGGTTAGGGTTTAGGGTTTTGGGTTAGGGTTAGGATTTAGGGTTTTGGGTTAGGATTTAGGGTTTAGGGTTTTGGGTTAGGGTTAGGATTTAGGGTTTTGGGTTAGGGTTTAGGGTTTTGGGTTAGGGTTAGGATTTAAGGTTTTGGGTTAGGATTTAGGGTTTTAGATTAGGGTTTAAGGTTTTGGGTTAGGTTAGGATTTAGGGTTAGGGTTTTGGGTTTTGGGTTAGGGTTAGGATTTAGGGTTTTGGGTTAGGATTTAGGGTTTTGGGTTAGGGTTTAGGGTTTTGGGTTAGGGTTAGGATTTAGGGTTTTGGGTTAGGATTTAGGGTTTTGGGTTAGGGTTAGGATTTAGGGTTTTGGGTTTAACTATTATATTTTTGGGGCCTTTAATCCCGGTTGGAGTCAATAACCGGAACTTAATATATTTCCCGCCCTTCTTAGAGTCGTCAAGCCACGCGTCATGCTTTCCTGGCAGTTCCCTCCGCTTCCTGCCATATTTTCCTGACTTTTCCCTCTATATCTAGGCCGCCCACCATGGCCATCCACACATCTAGATCTTCCCCTCTCACAATAATGGACACCGCATACTGGGCCATTCTGACCCTCGAGGAGACTGAGGCGTTGTGGGCCTCCAGCTACCCATGCCCGCCAGGCTACTGGCTTCCCACCGACTGGATGTTGAGCGCTGGAGGAGTTCCTGTCCCTCCTGTGCCTCAAGGTTCCGCCCGCCAGGAGGCCATCATGAACCACTTCTATCTCGAGCTCGTGCCAGAGCAGCGGATGGATCCCCATTGGGGTCCCGACAACTACGACACGTGGAATGCCTTCTTCACTAACCGGCAGGAAAGGGAGCTCGCCAGGTACGAGGGTGAAGGCCCGCCCCTGTTGAACCACAACGAGGTTGGTCGCTGCCTGTGGTGGGCAAACCAGACTACCGTCAGTGTGATGCGCTATATCGCCCAGGGAGATCATCCTTGCCTGCGGTGCTCACACTTTGACCCTCCACAGAGCCACAAGAAGGGTGGGGATGGTGAAGGTCACGGGTTACACAACGTCATCATCTAGGAGCCCCCTCCCTTGCGCGTCGTGAATCTGAGGCCGGAGTGGAAGGTACCCCTGGAATATGCCATGGCTGGGCTTAGGATCCAACCGTGTGCGCCTAGCGATGACGATGATGATGGCGAAGATGAAGATGACCCTGAAGTTGTGTACTATAGGGCTAGATATGAGTATGACTAAAGGGGGCCTTTAGTCCCGATTTCTTAGTCCCAGTTTTTTAATAATAATAAATGTCTTGAGTGTTAGTCCCGGATTGTGGCTGGACCGGCGGGATGATACGTTGCAAACGTATCTATAATTTTTGATGTTCCATGCTTGTTTTATATCTACTTTCTTATGTTTTGTCCATACTTTGGAGTATTTTTATACACTTTCTGGGACTAACCTATTAACAAGATGCCACTGTGCCAGTTGCCTGTTTTCTGCTATTTTGGTTCCAAGAAAGTCAGAAAATGAATATTCTCGGAATTGGACCGGACAAAAGCCAAAGTCGATATTTTATCGGAAGACTCACGGAGCCATAAGACAAGACGGAGAGGGGCCACAGGGCGGCCATAGCCCCCTTGGCGCGGGCAGCCCTAGGCCATGCCAGGGCATGGTGTGGGCCCCCTGGCCGCCCACCGACCTTGTCTCTTCGCCTATAAGAAGCCTCCCGATGCATAAACCATAAATCGAATAGCCTCCAGCCACGAAAAGTTCCACAGTGCCACTGCCACCGAATGGGAGATTCGGGGGATAGAAAGTCTCTGTTCTGACACCTTGCCGGGATGGGGAAGTGCCCCCAGATCCATCTCCATCGACTTCATCGCCATCTCCATCGCTGTTGCTAATCCCATGATGATGAGGGAGTAGTTCTTCCTCGAGGATAAGGGCTCCACCGGTAGCTATGTGTTCATCTCTCTCTAAGCGTGATCATATTGTGATCATGAGCTTTGTAATCAAGTAGATCTACTTTGCTACTCAAGTGCTTTAATAGATCTCTGCTCTTCCCATGTGTGTGAAAGTGACAGCGTGCACACCATGGTGGCATTTAGGCTAGAGATTACAATTACTTGTTATGAGTTATATTTGGAGTTGGATGTTTCTATGAAATTGTGGTGTTTGTTGGAACCATCTAGAGCTCAAGGTGACAGTGTGGGGTTATCTAGATGGGAAAAGCGAACTTTGAGGTGTGTTGTTATAACCCTACCATGGATTAGTGTGTCCAACCGAAGAGTAGTTCAGAGTAGTATCATAAAGAGAAGATATTTATATGAGAGTGTTCACTAGTGAAAGTATGATCCCTAGGCCTTGTTTCTAAACATTGAAACACCATTTACAACTAGATCTATTACATGTATGCTTGATTCCATCTTTATTTCAGATTGCCTTTAGTCTCTTCCTACCCATCAAGCTATTTTCTAGCACCATTGTCTTATATCCATACCACTTGTATTTTACTTTCTCTTCGCCGAACTAGTGCACCTATACACCTGACAAGTGTATTGGGTGTGTTGGGGACACAAGAGACTTATTGTATCTTGATTGTAGGGTTGCTTGAGAGGGATACCTTTGACCACTTCCTCCCTGAGTTCAATAAACCTTGGGTGATCCACTTAAGGTAAACTTGCTGCTGTTCTACAAACCTCTGCACTTGGAGGCCCAACATCTGTCTACAAGAATAGAAGTGCGTAGACATCACGGGACTAAAGAGGGGACTTTAGTCCTAATTCCGTAGTCCTAGTTGGAAACCGGGACTAGTGGATCGTTTCCTACTAGTGTTGGTCTCTCTACAACTTTCCCGAACTATGAAGATGTTCTATTCTTGTGCCGAGGAGCTAACTAATTTCACATATTAGGGAGTACATTTATGGCCAACTTGTTGGAGATGCCGGAGGACTGGGCTCCAGCGGCATCTCCCTCAAGTTGGCCGTAGTGTTGTCCCTGCTCTTGTAGTTCAGAACTTCTCTACCTAGATCAATATGTCGGGGAGTTAACTAATTTCACATATTAGGGAGTGCCTCTATGGCCAGCTTCAGAGAGATGCTGAAGGACTGGGCTTCAACGACATCTCCCTGAAGTTGGCCGTAGTGTGTTGTCCCTGCTCTTTCACACCATCTTGTTTGTAGTTGATAACTTCACAGGGATGCCTATTTATAGATTATTTTTCATAGTGTTGACACTCACCTCTGTCATAGTGTCGACACTCACCCCTTAAGTCCCGGTTGGTTTCTTCAACCGGGACTAAAGATGAATCTTTAGTCCCGGTTGGAAAAACCAACCGGGGCTAAACATATTTCCCGCCATGTTTTCTCGCCGTATGTTTTTCCCTCCATGTTTTCCCACCATGTTTTCCCGCCATGTTTTCCCGCCATGTTTTCCCGCCAAGTTTTCCCGCCATATGTTTTTCCCGCCATGTTTTCCCGCCCTTTCCCTCTATATATAGGTCGGCGACCGTCATGAACACCACACATCCACACAGTCCCTGTCACACATCCACACATTTCCCGCCGCCTACTTTAGGATGCCCCCGCGTGTTCGTCCACGACTCGGCGGCAACGATGGCGGAGTACTGGGCTCCATCGGGCATGTCCGAGACTGGGCTCCGCCGGGCTGGCACTAGGAGGTGCTACCTTCCGGGACGCATAGCCTGGTGAGGAATCCGGGTCCCATCATCGACCCGGAGCTTCTTTGGTGGCGGTCGCATGGTCCAAGAGCGGTGTAGAGGGAGACGGCCCCCGAGGAGGTGGTACGGAGGCGTGTCAGGGAGGAGGACGAGCACTTACGCCGCTATATGTATGTGTTGGAGGTCAGGTTTTCCAATACCTGGCAGCATCTTCTGGGACCTCACCCGAGATATGCTCCTGTGATGTTTCCTTCTCTTTGGGTGACCACCTCCCGCGGCTCAGAACCCGGTCGTTGATGTCCAGTTTGATTGAGCAAGATGTATTACATGAAAGAGGGCCTTTATATCTCAAATAAAAGGTTTAATACATTACATAGATTTATGTCTCAAATAAAAGGTTTAATACATTATTACACATCACCAACATCTAGTGTTGTGGTTTTCTTCTACACTGTAGCCATGGAGAATCTTCATCATTTAACAGGATGCTTGGGTCAGTTTTCACTTTGAATGGCGGAATTTCATGAAACTTATTGTAATCTTCTGACATGTTTGTCTTGTCATCCACTCGCACGATGTTTATTTTCCCTAAAAGAACTATGTGGCGCTTTGGCTCATCGTATTCTGTATTCTTTTGCTTATCTTTCCTTTTCTCGGTTTGGTAGACATGCCCTTCACATAGAAAACCTGAGCCACATCATTGGCTAGGATGAATGGTTCATCCATGTATGCAAGATTGTTGAGATCCACTGTTGTCATGCCATACTTTTGGTCTACATGTACCCCTCCTCCTATTAGCTTGACCCATTTGCACCGAAACAAAGGGACCTTAAAAGTAGGTCCATAGTCAAGTTCCCATATCTCCTCTATGTACCCATAATATGTGTCCTTCTGCCTATTGTCATCTGTTGCATCAAAGTGGACACCACTGTTTTGGTTGGTGCTCTTTTTATCTTGGGCAATCGTGTAAAATGTATTCCCATTTATCTCGTACGCTTGGAAAGTACATATAGTCGAAGATGGTAACCTGGCCAACGAGTACAACTGATCTCCAATAGTGGTGTTATTCATGATATGTGTCTGCAACCAACTGCCGAAATTCTTCTCGTGTTCCCTTTTAATCAAGGAGTGAGGATTCCCCAGGTTTTCGGAGCGTAGAATATTCTTGTGTTTCTCGATATACGGAGCCACCAAAGTGGAATTGTGTAGAACTTTGTAGTGTGCTTGAGTGAAAGAATGCTTGTCCCTACATACCATTGATTTCCTTCCTAGTGTTCCTTTTCCAGTCAGCCTCCCCTCATACCGAGATTCAGGAACACCAATCGGCTTAAGGTCAGGAAGAAAGTCAACACAAAACTCAATGACCTTCTCTGTTCCATAGCCCTTGGAGATGCTTCCTTCTGGCCTAGCACGGCTATGAACATATTTCTTTAAGACTCCCATGAACCTCTCGAAGGGGAACATATTGTGTAGAAACACATGACCGATAATTCTAATCTCTTCGACTAGGTGAACTAGGAGGTGCGTCATAATATTAAAGAAGGATGGCGGGAACAACAACTCAAAGCTGACCAGATATTGGACCACATCAATTTGTAACCTTGATAGACTTTCTTGATCGATTACCTTCTGAGAAATTGCATTGAGGAATGCACATGCCTTCACAATGGCTAGTCAAACATTTTCTGGTAGAATTCCCCTCAATGCAACCGGAAGCAATTGCGTCATAAGCACGAACAGCAACGCTTGTAGGTCAAATTTCTGCTGTTTGTGCTCATCCCACACACGTACACCTGGTTTGGCCCACAACTGTAAAAGTTCATCAACTAATGGCCTTAGGTACACATCAATGTCGTCACCGGGTTGCTGCGGGCCTTGGATGAGCACTGGCATCATAATGAACTTCCGCATCATGCACAACCAAGGAGGAAGGTTGTAGATACATCGAGTCACGGGCCAGGTGCTGTGACTGCAGTTCTGCTCCCCAAAAGGATTCATGCCATCAGTACTTAGACCAAACCATAAGTTCCTTGCATCACCAGCAAAGTCTGAGAAGTCCCTCTCGATTTTTCTCCACTGCCGACCATCCGTAGGGAGCCTCAACTTCCCGTCTTTCTTACGGTCTTCCATGTGCCATCGCAACAACTTTGTATGCTCTTTGTTTCTGAACAAACGTTTTAACCGTGGTATTATAGGAGCATACCACATCACCTTGGCAGGAACCCTCTTCCTGGGTGGCTCGCCCTCAACATCGCCAGGGTCATCTTTTCTGATCTTATAACGCAATGCAGTGCAGACCGGGCATTTATCCATATTCTCGTACTTCTCACCACGATAGAGGATGCAGTCATTAGGGTATGCATGTATCTTCTGCACGTATAATCCTAGAGGGCAGACAACCTTCTTTGCTTCGTACGTACTGGAGGGCAATTCGTTATTTCTTGGAAGCAGCTTCTTCATTATTACCAGCAACTTTTCAAATCATGAGTCAGTCACACCGGTCTCTGTCTTCCACTTTAACAATTCTAGTGTGCTACCCAGCTTCTTCTGGCCATCTTCACAAGTTGGGTACAACAATTTATTGTGATCTTGTAACATCTTCTCGAATTATAATCTCTCATTTTCTGTGTCGCAGTCTCGCTTTCATCAGAAATAACCCGACCAAGATCATCAGCGGGCTCATCTTGTTCCCGTTCTTCTTTATTATCTTTCATTGTGGTATCAGCGTATTCAGGAAACATAGATTGGTAGTTGTCATCATCGTTCTCTTCTTCATCGCCGTCCTCCATCATAACCCCTCTTTCTCCGTTCTTGGTCCAAACATTATAGTCGGACATGAAGCCAGACCGAAGCAGGTGGCTCTGAATGACTCTTGAGGAAGTGTGAGCCTGCTCATTCCGACATTCAATACATGGAGAACACATAAAACCATCCCGCCGCTTGTTCGCCTCGGCCACAAGGCGAAAAGAACGCACGCCTTCTCTGTAAGCGTCAGAGCGTCGGTCACCGTACATCCATGGATGACTCATCTGCATCATACAACCATATATATCAAACACAATCACGATGATAAAATTACTACCGCGCAGTGTAAACGAGAAAATACTTGCTAACCTTTTAGGACACCTGGAAACAAAGATGAGAAAACTTAAGTGTAGCTCTGGCACTTCATATCATGTTTTGTCTTGTGTGAACTCAAGTGGCATCGTACTAACAGACATTTCACCGAACACCTCTAGTGCAGATGAAAAAAAAATTAGCACAAAGTTATACCCACCTCACAGAGGAAAAAAACAGGAGAAAGTGAAGGGCTGATGTATTATATATAGGGTCAGACCATTATTCCCGGTTTGAAGCCTATTAGTCCCGGTTTGTATCTCAAACTGAGACTAATGGTCCCTTACGGGCCGAGACAAAGGACATCAGCGTCCTCAAGCCGTCTGGTTCGAACCATTAGTCCCGGTCCCAGCCACGGTCGAGACTAGTGGCCCGAACCAAAGGCCCAATTTCTACAAGTGTTGTACTAACAAACATGCTACATGCCGCTACGTGCCTGACATTGTTGCTCATCATACACCAAAAAGTCGTCGCTTGCTTTTCAGGGTCATGTATATGTTTCCCTCGTGCTGCATGCCCCCACGAAATATCAACTTTTAGAGGTTTATGTATATGAACATATGTGTACTAGCAGCTAGCCGCAGCAAAACACATCGAGGATAAGAGAGAAACTATTGGCTTATGTGCGCCCTTTTCAGTGCTGTTGTTTTCCTGACAAGTACGTGTAGTCATTACTTTGTTTTATCACATCATGCTCACGATTCTGAAGCAAGCTTCACGTCTGGTCTCAAATCCAAACACCAAACAAGTGGACTACTCCGGTACTTGTTTCGATCTGTAAATCCAATTAATTGTCATATACAGCGACGGAATTTTGGTTCAATAGAGTATTCATATACATATTTTTCATGTGAACGACCGCATGACGTGTTATTGACATTGACATATAAATGTTTAACACACATCGTGACATAATAGCTACTCATACTTACTTATTTTCATAATAATTGAAGTTCTAGTTTTATCCTAATTCAGACTACTCAACTCTGACCAAGTTTGCAGAATATATATCAACGACCACAACACAAAGTTGGTTTTATTAGATTTATCCTAGTATAAATATATTTTCATGATATATAGATTTAAAAAATATGAAAGAGTGCTAGGAGGAATTACACATTTTTTTTGACAAAGTAGAAGCGGGTCGGCGTGAGAATTCCGAAAATTCGTCCCTGAAGGAATCGAACTCCGGTCGCTGGGATGCGCCAATCTGCAACACAACTCTATACCGTCGCCTCCCCCCGCAGTCGCGCCGCCACCGCCTGCCTCCACTCACGCCGCCGCACTGCCGCGTTCTCATGATATATAGATTTAACATTATAAATATTGATATATTTTTCTGTAAGTGAGTTTAACCGAACCGGTACGTACGGAGGCAGCCAGGCAATTGGGGAGCAACCACCAAAACCCATCAAGGGTTCCATCCCCTCGCCGCATACGCCGCCGGTCCGCTCCGCCTCCAGTGACCTTAGGGCCTTGGAGGTGTGGCGGACCACGACTGTCATCGGATTGAAGACATGTACGTCGAGAGGGAGTCCTCGAGGCGTGTGGTGAAAGAGGGTGTGAGGCGACGGTATTTCAGGATGGTGAGCACACAATCTTTACCCAGGTTTGGACGGATCCTACTCCTGCTAGCAATCAGTAATACGGCAGAGCCGGAAGTACAAATTACAATAGAGGTTCGCCTGTGTGAGTTAACGTTATAGATTGTGGGTGTCCTAAAGGCTGGTCCCTAGGACGGCTTATATAGATATCCGCCCTAGGGTTACAGGAGAGACCTATCCCGCTACGATACATAGTCGGTTACAGAGCATATTTTGGACTACAAATAACTAAACAGGTCTAAGTCGGTAAGTTTTACGGGCCTTCCCGTAGCCAGATGGATCTCCATCTTCTCTCCCTGACTAGGCCGCCCGTGAAGCAAAGCTATAACTCGAAGTGGGCCACCCTGGTCAGCGAGTCACAGTGGATATACCCGGAAAGTATATCCCCAACAGTACGGAAGCCTCTAAGATCCAAAGTCGGATTTCATCGTCTAGCTTGATCTTTTTTTGGCTGCAGAGTCTTGAAGGGTTCTTGAAACTCCAAAAAGGAAAGTAGGACTCGGGTCTCAAATCGAGTCGGACCTATGAGTATGTCATACGGTTTTCCAACTTAAAATTCAAACTAAGCCAGAACTTGGTCTCTGACGTAACCTGACATTAGTCAAGATCAAGTCTCGTCACTAACAGACATTCCTGTCAGTGTGACCATTGATGGGTCCGTCTATCGCGGAACCGAGGCGTCGTTTAATGCACGCACGGAGATCGAGGAGGCGTAATCTTCTCGAGGAAGTTGCCCGATTCTTTCTGCAACACATGGCACGTTTTACTGTTTGTTCACACGAACCTTGACGCGGGTGAGTCTTATAAGGGGTCTTGATCTCCTCATTTTCTCTCACCAGCGCCTCTACCTTCTTCTTCCTCCAAGTGACATTGTGCCCCTGCTCCCTTTTCCTTCCCCCAAACTTCACAGTGTCGCCCATCCAAGGTCATTGCCCCCACCCAAATGGCTGACGCATCCTCATCTGGTGTGGTGGTGACGATGGCAGTGACGTCTGCGGCGATGGAGAAGGAGAATTTCCATGGAGTCTGGATCTCATGCGTCCTCGACGACGAAAAATTACGCAGCATCGAGAAGGAAGGTCTCCTCTACACTGGTGACTGGCGGAGCGGTTTTGACGAGGTCATCCCCACCCCTCGCACCGGCGAGAGGGTTCACTTCTGTACTCACCTGGATAGAGGTTTGAGTTTAGCCCCCTCAAAGTTATTCAATGAGGTTGTAGATCATTATGGAGTTCAACTCCACAACTTCCCCCCCAAACACAATTTTAGAGCTTAGCGCTTATGCTTCTTTGTGTGAGGGTTATCTCGGAATAAAACCGAGCCTTATTCTATTCCGGTACTACTTCGGTACCCGAAGAAATTCTATCACCGCTGGTAATCCCTACATTACCGGAACACTGAGCCTGACCCTTAGGAGAGATCGAGTCTATCCCAAGGTTATAGCCAGTGAGTCTATGAAGAAGTGGCCATCCATGTTCTTTTACCATAAGGACAAGCTGGCTCCTAGTAAAGAAGAAGCGTTGCCAGCTTTTGTCGATGGTGCCCCCCAAAGAGTCTTGGGATGCAAATGATCCGGCTCTTACTGAAGATTTGATCCGCGCCAAGAGGCAGATTGAATATTTGATAAAGCATAAGGGTCTGAAGGGATCCGACTTAGTCCATTGTTGGCTGGCACGTCGGATTCAACCCCTCCAATACCATGGTGATCGGCTCATGCACACAATCACCAAGAGCAAGAATGACAACCTAAGGATCATCCCGCTCCCCATCCCAGACAAGGATTATGAGACCCGGATTAAATGGTTGATCAAGGAGCAGGTTGAGAAGAATATTCTAGACATCTCTCTAGATATGTACACTGCTGACAAACCTTTGACACCAGTAAGTTTTCCAACTGATTCTTTCATACTCAATAATTTGCTCATCTATACTTTGTTATTTATGTGCAATACTGAGGTATTCTGTCTTTCAGCTTGCTGACCTCCCCGAGTCGAAGCTTGCTCCTCTAGAGGGATATCTGTTGGGTTCGCAGCATAGAAAACAAAAAATTCCTACAATAGGAACTATTATACGCCAAGATCTATCTATTAGCTACAAGCAACGGGTGGATATCCATCCATAGAGAACATACCCTCAAAGACAACAAAGCTTTGTTAATGATATGGAACTCGTGGATGATGTAGTCGTACACTTGCCGATCTCAAGATCGTGATGAAGTCCAGCAGGTCCAGCACGTCCATCAGATCTAGCTCCATCAAGTCTAGCACCACCAAGTCCAGCACCACAAAGCAGCGGTGCATCCGTGATTGCACACATGTCTGGTACCCCGACAACCTCCGTCCCTCTCTCCAGTAAAGCAGCGGAAGCAGCAACTCCTTTCCAGATAAAGGCACCGGGAACATGTATCTCGCTAATCCGAGACCATGGAGAATAACTAGAGGGAGAAGAGAACCTTCATGAGGAGGTGTGGCCAGAGGAGATGAGCCATGGGGATCCTTATATAGGGGAGGGGGCACATCCCCAAGGCCATGGTTGGCCGGCCATGGTTGGCCGGCCATGGTGGGTGCCCCCACCTCTCCCTCATTCATGTGGGTGGAGCTTCCACTAAGCCCACTCACATCAATTTCAACTCCACTCGCTTTGCATTTAATGTCCACCAAATTAAATGCATTTTCTCTTTAAATAAAACACTTTTATTTATTTTATTCAGAATTTTGTTAATTAATTTAATTAACAAACATTCACATAAAACTCCCAGCAACATTTTAATATACCTGCAGAACAAGTTTCAGCAATTTCACCCGAAACAATTCCGGTTTCCATTGAAATGATTCTAGCGCTTTCTTAAATCTTTATCTGAAATATATTTGCTACAAATGGTGTCGGTATCACTTAAGTGTGTCACCCTATGGTTCGCGAATAATGTAGACATGATCGAGACCCCTCTCTGGTCAATAATCAGCAGCGGGACCTGGAGATCCATACTCATGTGAACCTTTAACGTCGTAACTAAATCCCTTTCTATCGTGATATATTACATTTCCTAGATTCGATCATCGGTATCCAAATACCTAGTTTGATCTCATTACCGACATGCACTCTTTCCTCGTTCTCGTGATATAACATTCTAGTGATCACATCACTTGCTTGCAAGCTATTTCAATGTGATATCACCGAGAGGGCCCTGAGTATATGTATCCGTCATTGGGATGGACAAATCGCACTCTTGATCCATGAGCCTCTACATAACACCTTCGTAGCACTGAACCCACCTTTATAGTCACCCTGTTACAGTGTGACATTTGATGTTATCAAGATACTCTTTTGGTGTTAGTGATTAACATGATCTCATGGTCTAAGGACTAGGATTACTTTGTATGATGTTATAACAATATAAACATAATGACTTTGATCATAATGCTATACTTCGGATGAATGTTCATCACATCATTCCACCAATGTTGTGACCTCGTTATTAACAACATCCAATGTCCATGATCAGGAAACCTTGATCATCTTTTTAATCAACGACCTAGTTTATATGAGAGGCATTACTAGGAAATTTGTATTTTGTTTATTAAACACACATGTATTAATATTTCCAATTAATACAATTATAGCATGTAATAAACATTCGTCATAAACATGGAATAATATAACAACCATTTTATTATTGCCTCTCGGGCATATTCCCTTCAATCTCCCACTTGCACTAGAGTCAATAATTTAGTTTGTAAACTTCTATATACAACACCTAGGTGTTGAATATACGCGTTCGCTAGTGGTTAACATAATCTCCGGATCTGGTACTTTCAGGTCCGTGTGTATTTGCATGTCTTTGCGTCTCTACGCATCACTCATTCTCTAATGAGATGGCTTTGTATAAATTTGGTCCTTTGGTGAGACCTTTAGTTATTTTGGGTTAAAACATGTCAATAGTTTTGTCGTACAATATATCTTCATAGTATTATCTCACTGTGAACCACACCTAGTTTGATAACAAACTATTTGACACAAATGCCCTCCTTTGCTGCTACTATGGTAGTCATATACTTAGCCTTTTGATGTAGTATCCATCACAATGTCTTAACTTTGGAACTCATCATAATATTGTGCCACCCATAGTTTAAATTGAGATAAATTTAATTTGTATCTTATGATAAATTAGTATCAATGTAACATATCACAATGAACTATTATCAACTATTTTTCACTTATACATGATATATTCTTAGTTCTTGCAAAGCTCATAAGAATATCTTTACTATCATCCAATGATCATCTTATGAATCATTCTGGTATATGCTCATAATATTAGAGCATTGGACATATCTGGATATGTACATATCATGGTATTATTGATCAAAATCTTCATGTGATTTTACTCACCAAGTATTGAAACACTTGAATCTTGATATAATCCTTTCCATGCAGCAAGAACCTTTCTTGTTGTTTCAATATTGAACCCTTTTCAATATCTCATATATGTACGTCTAGCACAACCATATTAGTGCCTCAATCTATCCATATAGACATTGATGCCGAATATTCCAGTTTTGCCCAAGTCTTTCATCAAAATGAAATTCTTAACCCGTGTCAATAAAAGATACATCATTTCCAATCAACAACATGTACTCTGCATAATGTATTGGAAAATTTGTCACAGCGCTCCCACTTAATTTCTTGCAAATGCATGCATCTTCATCGTCTCCGATGAACTTAAACTCCTTTAACATTTTCATCATGGTGAAGATTCCAACTCCTCTATGCTCACTTCAACTATTGAAGTTTGCATGCCCTTTTAGCACCCTTTTGAATTAACAAAACCCTTCGGACCGTATCATGTACACGTCCTAGGTAACCATTCTATTAGAAGAACACTGTTTTGTTTGTTCAACTACCATATACCAAATTATATGTAGTGGTTACTAGATTAATCCATCAAGACTAAATATCACTATAAAAGATCAAATCTTGTTATAGTCAACTCCTTAAACATAGTCGTAAATTCCTTTCTGACATGTCTATTATTTCATAGATGTCAAACATCTATGTCTATTTCTTTATAGATCCAAACACGACCGATAGGCTTCATGCCTTTTCGGAGGGTCTTCCAAGTTCAAAAGCTTGATTTCTCATGTATGGAAACTATCACAGATTTTATGACTTCTAGTCATTTTATGGAGTCAGGGGCCATCATCACTTCTTTGCATGCAATCGGTTCATTATTGTCAAAACAATAACGACTTTTTTTTATCAAATCTCATTATTTGATTGTTACCCGATGCATATGGTTCAAATAGAAACTTTAATCTCCAAGATCACAACCTTTGTAATCACGGGAGCCATGAGCATTGTGGCCGCCATCAGAACACTTTCCGGCGCTGTGCTACTTAGCACTTATAGCTAAGGTTCAATAACCTTATCAAAGTTCTATTTTCCTCCCACTTAACTTTTCGCGAAAAATTCCTTCTCAGGAAACTCAATGTTCCAAGTGACAAACTCTTTTGTTCTCGGTGTTATGGAGGATACCCAACAAATACTTTGGGATAGCCTACAAAGACATGCTTATCTGACTTTGGTTGTAAACATTTACTTATACATAGCATACCAAAATTTAAGAAAAGACAATTCAGGTTTTATCCCAAACCATAATTCATATGGTGTCATTTCAACAGATCACGATGGTGCTCTTTTCAGTGTAAAAGCGGTAGTCTCTAAAGCTTTAAACTTTAAAACATAATGGCAGTTTTATAAATGACACCTTTGATCTTACCATGTCAGACAAGGTTTGATTTGATCTCTCGAACATACCATACTCCTGTGGTTTATCGGGATATGCAAATTTCATGGAACAATTCCTGAAATCTTAGGTGTTTTGCTGAACCTGTAACTCAAATACCTTCCTTTATGATCAAATCATAACCTCTTTTACTTTCTTGTTACAATGATTTTCCACTTCATCTTGAAAGTCTTTGAACAATTTTCAAATGTTTCATACTTCTTCCTTATTAAGTAAATATATAGATATGTTCACTCAAATTTCCGGAGAGAGCATATGAAGTCGAAAGATGCACCACACATGACTACATATAATGGACTAAGCACATCATCATGCACAATTTCTAATAAGTTAGTCATCCGTTCCTCTTTGGCCTATGAACGAAGTTTCAATTATCCCGAGAAAAGTTTCACAAGCGTCAATTGATCAAAATCATAGACTCCAAAAATCCATCAAAATGGAGTTTCTTCATGTTCTCTTTCCAATATAATTTAAACGCCGATGTCACTTTGTAAGTGATCTTTCAATCATTTGTCTTGCGACATTTTAGCATTAGTTTTATGGATGTGATTTCTCCAACTAGACTTGTAAAAGTTCATCCATCTTTTATGGAATACGGTAACTATTTGAACAACTATTGTTCTCATTATACCGAAACAAAATAACAATTATTTAAACAAATCTTGAAGGCAAGCTCTGATGTCAACGAGAAATACAATAACACTTTATTTGTTTTCAATGAACATCATCACATATTGTTTTGCTAGTTACTTAGGCCATTGTAGTTCATGAATTGTGTCGTTCTGTATGATATTTCATACCAACCAATTCGGTATCTAATAACCAAGAACCACATTGTTTAACAAGCAAAGAATATAACCATAACATATATATCATCTATATACCTTAACTGGATATTACCAGTCTTTTATTTTCTACCAAATATTTTATAGATTCTCTTTCAGCATTTCCTTTTCCTTTTAAAAGAATCTATCAACATCAACAATGGCGCCATACATATGACACATAGTCCAAAGCATGTATAGTAAAATACTAATACCTTTGGACTTGCACTTTGAAGTAGATCACCATCATAAAATGTTTGATGTTCTTTAAAAAATTCATTCTTTAGTAATCTTTTAGTGTAGTAAACATTTTACTTACATCTTCTATTCATCCTTATCATGACAACTTTCATTATCAAGCTACTATGGCTTATAAGGATGAATCGTGAGTATAATGTCAGTTCCCAAAACCGGTTTGGGAGATTTGGACGTCTAGCGTCTCCAATCTTTGCAAATTCTCATACAATGTGAGAACATGTATTTTTCCAAATTATACTCTATCATATTGCAACCATAAATATTGTTTCAGATATCAAAATATCTTCCATGCATGATGGCTTCTGAAACAATTCTTTCAGCTCCTAGATAACCTCGATATTAAAATAACTTTTGAATATCAAGAATCATGGAGGCAAACATGATACTTTAGATACTAACATTGGAATTATTACTCTCGATTTAACATTACTTATTAAACTTCATGGATTAAACAGAGTTTGCTAAAAGTTTGCAATAGGACTTCTAAAATTGACATTCAAAACAATACGATACCAGTTCATAAAGTAAATATCCAGAATTCTATAGTTCTATTATCTCAACTAAAACTAAGAATAAGGTAGTAAACAAATGTAAATGACTACAACAAGTTATGCAAATTCACTTTGATTTAGTTTATGACAAATTGAGTTCGACTAATCCAAATTAGAAATGAACTCCTACTCAGAAACAACATCCCTCGTGTCTTTCTGGTGATTACATGAACCAAATCCACTACACCAAGTCCGATCATCACGTGAGTCAATGTAGTTTCAAAGGCGAGCATCAATATGGGCATCATATCAACTATATGACTCATGCTTAACCTTTCGGACCGTGTCCATGTATGTACATGCTAGGCTCGCCAAGTAAGAACCTTAGTACTCGCGTGTGTAAAACTGTCTTACACCTGAAATATGATCATGGATTCAAGTACACCCGATCAACACGTGATGTCTTGTAGCGGCAAAACATAAACGGTGCATACTTAAGGAAGAACACATTTTTATCTTGATATCTAAATGAGGGATCATCTTATAATGCTACTAAAACACCAAACTAGAAATATAAGATGCAAACATCCTATGAGTAAAGTGGAATGATATGGTCCATGCGTTTGATCACTATCATGTGCATCGTGGTATGATCTCTATCATTCCTTTGTGTGTAAGGCCAAGGTCTATGGAACTTACACGTTAGGTGTGTTGTAAGGGTATCTACTATACATCAACTTACAACGTTACCATATCATGACACTAGCCCAGCAACAATCTAAACTAGACGTCTCTAATTTATCCATTGCAAGTTTTACGTGGATTAGGGCTTTCAGATATAGAACCGGTCTTACCTACGAACATGGGACCACAACGATGATAACTAAGTTATTAGCAACTTGTTGTAAATCAGATATTGACTATATTAGGAGAGACAGACACCCGCTAGCCACTTATGCAAAACTAGTTGCATGTTAGTCATGGAACCGGTCTCATGTGCGATGACATGTAAAGTTGGTCCGGGCCGCTTCATCCCACTATGCCACCAATATCCAAAATACATAGAAGATGCAATAACATGATCATCATCGCCCACATATAAACATATGTGTACTACCCGTGCAAAGCACCTACGCATAGATCAGGCTCTGATACCACTGTTGGGTTCACAACATAGAAAACAAAAAAATCCTACGATGGGAACTATTATACGCCAAGATCTATCTATTAGATACAAGCAACGGGTGGATATACATCCATAGAGAACATACCCTCAAAGACAACAAAGCTTTGTTAATGAGATGGAACTCGTGGATGATGTATACTGATGTCTACGCACTTCTATTCTTGTAGACGGTTGTTGGGCCTCCAAGTGCAGAGGTTTGTAGAATAGCAGCAAGTTTTCCCTTAAGTGGATCACCCAAGGTTTATCGAACTCAGGGAGGAAGTGGTCAAAGGTATCCCCTCTCAAGCACCCCTGCAATCAAGATACAAGAAGTCTCTTGTGTCCCCAACACACCCAATACACTTGTCAGGTGTATAGTTGCACTAGTTCGGCGAAGAGATAGTGAAATACAAGTGGTATAGATAATTATAAGTGGTAACGATGATAGAAAATAGCATGATGGTGTGGAAAATAATAAAGTAAAACTGAAATAAAGATAGAAGCAAGCAAACATGTAACAGATCTAGTTGCAAACGGTGTTTCAATGTTTAGAAACAAGGCCTAGGGATCATACTTTCACTAGTGAACACTCTCATATAAATATCTTCTCTTTGTGATACTACGCTGAACTACTCTCCGGTTGAACACTCTAATCATTGGTAGGGCTATAACAACACACCTCGAAGTTCATCTTTCCCATCTAGAAAACCCCACACTGTCACCTTGAGCACTAGATGGTTCAAACAAACACCACAATTTCATAAAGACATCCAACTCCAAATATAACTCATAACAAGTATTTGTAATCTCTAGCCTAAGTGCCACCATGGTGTGCACGCTGTCTCTTTCACATACATGGGGAGAGCAGAGATCTATTAAAGCACTTGAGTAGCAAGGTAGATCTATAGATTACAAGCTCAAGATCTCAATAAGATCATGCATAGAGAGAGAGATGAACACATAGCTACTGGTAGAACCCTTAGCCTCGAGAGAGAACTACTCCCTCCTCATCATGGGAATCAGGAACGGTGATGGAGATGGTGGTGGAGATCGATGGAGATGACTCCAGGGGAACTTCCCCATCCCGGCAGGGTGCCGAAACAGAGACTTTCTGTCCCCCGAATCTCCCCTTCGGTGGCGGCGGTGCTGCGGAACTTTTCGTGGATATCTGATTGACTATTTAGGGTTTATGCATCGGGGGAGATACATAGGCGAAAGAGGCAAGGTCGGTGGCCGGCCAGGGGGCCCACACCATGCCCTGGCGCAGCCAGGGGGACCCGTGCCTAGGGGTGGTCTGGGCACCCCGTGGCCCCTCTCCGTCTCGTCTTCTGGCTCCGTGAGTCTTCTGGTAAAATATCAACTCCGGATTTTGTCCCGTCCAATTCCGAAAATATTCATTTTCTGACTTTGTGGAACCAAAAACAGCAGAAAACAGGCAACTAGCATTGTGGCATCTTGTTAATAGGTTAGTCCAAGAAAGTGTGTAGAAAGTACTCCAAAGTTGGAACAAAACACAAGAAAGTAGATAAAACCAAGCATGGAAGATCAAAAATTATGGATACGTAACCAACGTATAAACATCCCCAAGCTTAACTCCTGCTCATCCTCGAGTAGGTAAGTGATAAAAAGAAAGAATAATTTTTGAGGTGACATGCACCATCATAAACTTGATCAAAGTATTTGTAAAACATGGATAGCTGGGATCATAGTACTTCAATCATAACATGAAAGATAAAGTTTTAGCAATAAGACAAAGTAACTATGTTGCAACATGAAAAGGCACAAACAAAATATTTATGAATAACAATGCTTTGCCAGACGTTTGTTTGTTGCACATAAAGAAAACATAGCATAGTGGCATTCAGCTTGTCCCTCATAGAGTAGCAAACATAAATGCATAGGACACCTTCAAAGTTCATAAGAGTGACTAGATACAAATAATTTAAAACAAGCAATATCAAAGCTATGCATCAATCAACAAGTCTTGGGACAATGCACATAGAACTAAGAATGACCACTATGCTCTCAAAGTAGGTGCATAAAGATAGAAGATGGAGACTCAACATAAAAGTAAAAGAAAGGCCTTCATAGAAGGAAGCAGGGATTCAAGTTTCATAAAGAGCTTCCAAAAATTATGGTACTTAATAGCTTTCAGCTCTCATTGCCCCTATCATAAGCATCTTGAAGTGGTTAAGGTTAAAGTGAACAAACTATGGTGTACATGCTTGACGAAGTATAAGTTAGGAATCTCATGTCCCTTGAATACGAGGGTCGCTCCTCATGCTACTCAAGTTTAGTCACCAGTAAGTTCTTGTCATCGTAAGTACATGTGTATCATAGAGAACTGCCAACGGGGTACCCCTTGCCCGATGATACGGAAGAATCCCCATATCAAAATGACAAGGCAAGCAGACAACAAGCATCTCAGCAATCTTCTTATTTACCATGGGAATATGGTGCTTTTTTCTCTCTTTCCTCTTTTCATAATCTCTTTTTTTCTCTATTTCTCTTTTTTTCTCAATATAGGACTCTTTTTTTATAAGAAGAATGCTTCATGGACAGCTCATTATGATTACGCTCAGGTTTCCACCATGTCAGCATGGATTAGACCAGCGGCCCAAGCGTTTCTCTAACACATATACATAACTCCATGGACTTACAAGCTCCCCTTTCATTTCACACCGACTACATCCATAGACAAAAGAGCATGATATCAACTAGGTACAAAGTACCAGTGCAATGTTGAAAGTGTTCCCCATGACATCATGGTTCTTCTAATCCCCAACAAAAATAAGTGCAAGCATATACAACATAGACGACACAATAGTTCAAGTTTATTAAGGGCAAGAAAAGTAAAGTGTGCCATCAAGTTCGTGAGAGCTTTAATCACTAGTTTTCTCATAACAAGTTTAATTTGGAAGGTAAACAAAAACATGAATATACTTGGAATAGCATATGCTAGTAGGTAGGTATGGTGGACTCTTTGGAATAACTTGGTTTTAGGAGTTGGATGCATGAGTGGAACTCATACTTGGTTGTGGAGGCTAGCAAAGGACTAGGAGCGACCAACTAAGAGAGCAATAATGGCCATAATCATGTAGAGCAACAAAACATCATTGATCAAAGCATAAAGTGATACTACAAGTTGAAAACTAAAGGATCATAAAGGCTATGGTGACTTGGGATAGTCATAACATGGTGTGAGCATGCCAAGTCAACCCAAATAAAGCATCAAAGGAGAATACCACAATACTATGCTTTAATATGCTAAAACAACGCATGATTCATCCAAGGCACATTAAGCAATCTCAATTGTTTATAACAAGTCAAGATACAACAAAGAATACTAAGCATAAAGCCAAAACAATATCAAGCATGGCATGACAAAGCATAGGCCACAGTTAAAAACAAGCTCACTTTAACACTTAAGCATGAACTTTCCTACTCTTTTCCAATCCAAACCAAACTATTTGAAAACCAATGTATGAAAGAGGGGGTCCAACCAATTTATTCAGAAAACTAAGCAAACGAAGCAAACAAAAAACCAAAACGAAAATGAAAAATAAGACGCTCCAAGAACAACACAATTGTGTATGAAATAATAAAAATGAAGCGTTTGGAAGAAACCTGGGATTTTTATTGATGAAGAAGGGGATGCCTTGGGCATCCCCAAGCTTTGACGCTTGTACTTCTTGGATATTTCTTGGGGTGACACACATGGCATTCCCAAGCTTGAGATTTAGTCCATCCTTCATCTCATTACTCATTCCTTCCATACACCTGAAATTTTTCCTTCATATAAAACTTCACACAATCTTTATTAGCAACATTAGTGCACTCAAGATAATAAGTCTGTAGGTTCAGTTCCAACACCAATAAAACTTCCATTAAAACACAAGCTACTGTAGAACTTCCCTCAAAAAGCTCAATTCTCCAAAAGAACTCAAAAAGTAACCAACAAGAAGCAAATACAAATAATGGCAGAAATCTGTCAAAACAGACCAGCAGGTAAAGACGAATTTTTTCGAAGACCTTATGTTGCTCAAATCAAAGAGTGTTGAAATAACGAAAGTTAGATAACAACCTGGGTCAGAAGCACAAAAATTCACGCCTCAAAAGCACATACAGATATTTTACACGAATTTTTACGGTGAAGCACAGAAATCTGTTTCGGGAGAGCAACTTTCCCAATCATTACTTCTCTCCCATTAGAGGTTACTCTTGGCACAAAAAGCAAATAAAAAGGATAAGGAGCAGTTATTACTAAAGTAATAACTTCCAAGACTCATCTAAAACTTTTGGGTTATCTCCTAATAAGTACTTTTCTTTAATGCCTTTAAGTTAGGCATGATAGTTTGAGAAGATGCTCACATAGGAAATATGAATTGAAGTAAGAGAGAGCATCAAGAAGCAAATTCAAAACACATTTAAGTCTAACCCACTTCCTATGAAAAATAATCTTGTAACAAGCATAGGAAAGGAAAACAAGTGTAACTTCAAAAATTTCAACATAAAGAGGGGAAACTTAATATTGTTGAGATACATAAAACCATGGTTCCCTCTCTCATAATAACTTTCAGTAGCATCATGAATAAAATTAACAATATAACTATCATAAGAAACATTCTTATCATGATCCATATGCATAAAAGAATTAATACTCTCCACATAAGCATAGTCATTCTTATTAATTGTGGTAGGAGCAAATTCAACAAAATAGCTATCATTATTATTCTCATCACCATAATCATCAAATATAGGAGGCATATTCTAATCATAATTAATTTTCTCCTCAATAGTAGGTGGACTGAAAATATCATATTCATCAATGTAATCATCATATATTGGAGGTTTTGTATCATCAAAGTAAATTTTCTCCTCCGTGCTTGGGGGACTAAAAAGATCATTTTCATAAAAACTAGCCTCCCCAAGCTTAGACTTTTCCATAGCATTAGCAATAAAGGTGTTCAAAGAATTCATACTAATAACATTGCTATTAGCACGCAAATAAAGTTCCATCGGTTTTTTAATTTTCTCTTCAAAGACTTCATGTCCTAACTCAAGATAAATACTATAAATCTCTCTAATTTTGTTGTAGTTTTCCATTAAGCCTAACTAGTGAAAATAAAAACAAGAAACAAAAAGACAAAATTGCAGAATCTAAAGGAAATAACTTCGAGCACTCACACCAGAGGATGTGAGTACCTTTTACCTTACCTCCCCGGCAACGGCGCCAGAAAATAGCTTGATGTCTACGCACTTCTATTCTTGTAGACAGTTGTTGGGCCTCCAAGTGCAGAGGTTTGTAGAACAACATCAAGTTTTCCTTTAAGTGGATCACCCAAGGTTTATCAAACTCAGGAAGGAAGTGGTCAAAGGTATCCCCTCTCAAGCAACCCTACAATCAAGATACAAGAAGTCTCTTGTGTCCCCAACACACCCAATACACTTGTCAGGTGTATAGGTGCACTAGTTCGGCGAAGAGATAGTGAAATACAAGTGGTATAGATAATTATAAGTGGTAACGGTGATATAAAATAGCTTGATGGCGTGGAAAAGACTAAAGTAAAACTGAAATAAAGATAGAAGCAAGCAAACATGTAACAGATCTAGTTCCAAACGGTGTTTCAATGTTTAGAAACAAGGCCTAGGGATCATACTTTCACTAGTGAACACTCTCATATAAATATCTTCTCTTTATGATACTACACTGAACTACTCTCCGGTTGAACACTCTAATCATTGGTAGGGCTATAACAGCACACCTCGAAGTTCATCTTTCCCATCTAGAAAACCCCACACTGTCACCTTGAGCACTAGATGGTTCAAACAGACACCACAATTTCATAAAGACATCCAACTCCAAATATAACTCATAACAAGTATTTGTAATCTCTAGCCTAAGTGCCACCATGGTGTGCATGCTGTCACTTTCACACACATGGGGAGAGCAGAGATCTATTAAAGCACTTGAGTAGCAAGGTAGATCTATAGATTACAGGCTCATGATCTCAATAAGATCATGCATAGAGAGAGAGATGAACACATAGCTACCGGTAGAACCCTTAGCCTCGAGAGAGAACTACTCCCTCCTCATCATGGGAATCAGCAACGGTGATGGAGATGGTGGTGGAGATCAATGGAGATGACTCCGGGGGCACTTCCCCGTCCCGGCAAGGTGCCGGAACAGAGACTTTCTGTCCCCCGAATCTCCCCTTCGGTGGCGGCAGCGCTGCGGAACTTTTCATGGATTTCTAATTGACTATTTAGGGTTTCTGCATCGGGGGAGATATATAGGCGAAAGAGGCAAGGTTGGTGGCTGGACAGGGGGCCCACACCATGCCCTGGCATGGCTAGGGGGACCCGCGCCTAGGGGTGGTGTGTCCACCCTGTGGCCCCTCTCCGTCTCGTCTTCTGGCTCCGTGAGTCTTCTGGTAAAATATCAACTTTGGCTTTTGTCCCGTCCAATTCCGAGAATATTCATTTTCTGACTTTCTAGAACAAAAAACAGCAGAAAACAGGCAACTGGCATTGTGGCATCTTGTTAATAGGTTAGTCCAAGAAAGTGTATAGAAAGTACTCCAAAGTTGGAACAAAACACAAGAAAGTAGATAAAACCAAGCATGGAACATAAAAAATTATGGATACGTTACCAACATATCATAGTCGTACACTTGCCGTTCTCAAGATCGTGATGAAGTCTAGTAGGTCCAGCAGGTCTAGCTCCAGAACGTCCATTAGATCTATCTCTAGCAAGTCCAGCACCACCAAGTCCAGCATCGCAAAGCAGCGGTGCATCCGTGATTCCACACATGTCTGGTACCCCGACAACCTTCATCCCTCGCTCCAGTAAACTAGCAGAAGCAGTAACTCCTTTCTAGATAAAGCCACCGGGAACATGTATCTCGCTAATCCGAGACCATGGGGAATAACTAGAGGGAGAAGAGAACCTTCATGAGGAGGTGTGGCCAGAGGAGATGAGCCATGGGGATCCTTTTATAGGGGAGGGGGCACATCCCCAAGGCCATGGTTGGCCGGCCATGGTGGGTGCCCCCACCTCTCCCTCATTCATGTGGGTGGGGCTTCCACTAAGCCCACTCACATCAATTTCAACTCCACTCACTTTGCATTTAATGTCCACCAAATTTTAAATAAAACACTTTTATTTATTTTATTCAGAATTTTGTTAATTAATTTAATTAACAAACATTCACATAAAACTCCCTGCAACATTTCAATATCACATGCAGAACAACTTTTAGCAATTTCACCCGAAACAATTCCGATTTCCATCAAAATGATTCCAGTGCTTTCTTAAATCTTTATCTGAAATATATTTGCTCCAAATGGTGTCGGTATCCCTTAAGTGTGTTACCCTATGGTTCACGAATAATGCAGACATGATCGAGACCCCCTCTCCGATCAATAATCAGCAACGGGACCTGGAGATCCGTACTGACTCCCACACATTCAACGATGACTCTTGTGATCGTGTGAACCTTTAATATCGTAACTAAATCCCTTTGTCTCGTGATATATTACATGTCCGAGATTCGATCATCGATATCCAAATACCTAGTTTGATCTCGTTACCGACATGCACTCTTTTCTCGTTCCCGTGATATAACATTCTAGTGATCACATCACTTGCTTGCAAGCTATTTTAATGTGATATCACCAAGAGGGCCCTGAGTATATCTATCCGTCATCGGGATGGACAAATCCCACTCTTGATCCATGAGCCTCTACATAACACCTTCATAACACTGAACCCACCTTTATAGTCACCCTATTACGGTGTGATGTTTGATGTTATCAAGATACTCTTCTGGTGTTAGTGATTAACATGATCTCATG
Organism: Avena sativa; assembly: GCA_916181665.1. Classification (NCBI taxonomy): domain Eukaryota; kingdom Viridiplantae; phylum Streptophyta; class Magnoliopsida; order Poales; family Poaceae; genus Avena; species Avena sativa. The sequence continues at coordinate 372,670,859 of OV702290.1, forward strand.
GTCTAAGGACTAGGATTACTTCGTATGATGTTATAGCAATATAAACATAATGACTTTGATCGTAATGCTATACTTCGGATGAATGTTCATCACATCATTCCACCAATGTTGTGACCTCGGTATTAACAACATCCAATGTCCATGATCAAGAAACCTTGATCATCTTGTTAATCAACGAGCTAGTTTATATGAGAGGCATTACTAGGAACTTTGTATTTTGTTTATTAAACACACATGTATTAACGTTTCCAATTAATACAATTATAGCATGTAAAATAAACATTTATCATCAACATGGAATAAGATAATAACCATTTTATTATTGCCTCTCGGGCATATTCCCTTCAATATCCGCCTGAGGACCCGATTCCTCAGGAGGATGAAGATCTCGAATTATTGCTGGAGGCTCTTACCTGGAAGTGAAAACTCCGATTGTTATAGTGGGCACTCCAAAAGTGCCTGTTGTAAAGTGGTAAACTTCCTTACAAGGTTCTGTATATTAACTCTTATTCTTCCTGAATTGCAATGATCTTACTATGTTACCATCCAGGGCTAAAACAATTTCCAAGGGCAAGGGAAAAGGAAAACTGGGGAAGACTTTGCGCCAGCAGAAGTTGACTCTGGTTTCACATGTTTCCTCGCCTCCGACGCCTACCCCAAGGACATTATTAGCACCGGAGGGTACCTCCCCTCCACATGTTGAAGATGTTTGGCTCATTCTTCAGAGCCATCGAACCTTGGTTCATAGACCAACGTCACCATGGGAGACTCAGGACTTGATAAGAGTGAACCCACAAAGGGTAATGATCCCTTGGCTGAGACCTTCGTGGAGAACCTTCTGTAGAATCCGGGTATTGCCAAACTTGGCCTTACTCGGAAGAGCATAGAAGAGATCTAGAATCTGGCTCTCCATTGCTTGGAGACTCGGAATATCACAGCGGAGGAGGAGGCGCAAGAAGCTGAGGACGTCAAAATCGTCGATCTTCTTGACCAAGTTCATCTTCACGACGAGAAGTTGAAGGCTGGCGTGGCCCCACCACAACCAATGATTCCTCTTACTCTCGCTGAGAAGGTTTCTTCTAAGGTGAACATGAGCCTCAACAAATTGACTCATGAGCATTATGTAAGTCATAATTTGACTCTTTTTATTATATTTCATATCATATCCTCTAGCCTCCAAGCATGAAGTTGGACAGGAATCCAGATTTATGCTTTTATAGGATGCCAAAGAATAAACCAATATAGCCCCCCAAGGCTCAAGATGATATTTAACTTATTTAAAATATTAGCCCGAGTCTTAGTAGATTTCTGACTCTAGTTAACATTCTGACTTACAAAAAGTTAATGCTTATAACCAGGATTTGTTGAAGAATATTTGCAATAAGCGGAGAGAGCGAGTTCAGATCTCTCCGACTTGAAAATGCGCAACTTAAAGTTGCAAAGGATGAAGCTGAAAGTAAGCATTTCGAGCTTAACTTTGATAGTCTGATTTTTGAATCATAGCCAAATATTTATTCGACCTCATTTTCTTGTTATTTCTAGAACTTGTGAAACAGTCTTGCAAAATAATTGAGCAAGCTGAAGATTATAAAGTCTTAGAGGTGGAGAATACTTACTTGCGTGTTGAGATGGAAAAACTCAAAGTAGATCATGAGACCAACTGTCAACACCCGGATTTTTAATCCCAGAAGCCTGTTATGCCATACATCGCAATCCTAGGATTACCATTTTTGCGAGACATAACAGATTGGATATCACAGTACATCATCCATTACAAACCATAATAAGGTCTTACACAAATAAAGGATCTCATGATCCAGTCTTAGTACAAACAAGTAGCGGAATAAATAGCGTAGCGGTAGGCTCCATCTTCAGTGTCACAGGCAATACTGACGATGGGAGATGATCCTAGTTGTCGTAGCCATCCTGCTGTTCTTCTTCTGGATAGTCCTCCTCATAGTCTGGCCACAGGAATAGCCAGGGAAAAAGCCATGAGTACTCTTTAAGTACTCGCAAACTATTACTAACAAGTAAGGTAGTTCTAGTAGGAATTCTAAACTCTAAGTTTATTTTTAAAGTTAAGTTTGAAACCTAAGCTGAGTTCATAAACAAAGAAAGCTAAAATAAAGTTCTAAATCACCTAAGTGGGAACTTAGTTATCATAGTCACAACCATGTTGTGGTCAAGTCATGTCACAATTCATTTCATAAGCCATTTTGAAAACATCTGACAACGGAACAATATGGCCACTCCAACTGTCCATAATCGCGTACGCGGCTATTCGAATAGTTTGACACTCTACAGAGGTGGTACACTTTCACCAAAAAATTCGATACATCTATCAGGGATAACCCTGAATCATCATACTTAGTATGCAGATAATCAAACATAACCTTTCCTTTACACACTCTAGTATAAGCACCTCTCCTATGAGCTTGGCCTCCCATCCATGGCCATCTGCCATCCTGGGCACCTCATAGGTGGACAACATTGAGAGGTAGCCTCAGCTCAAACCTCTCTCGCGAGGGAACTCATACTGATGCATATAAACTTCCGGCTAAGCCTTACCCAATTCAGGTATTATGGTTGTACGGTAAAATTGGAATGGTATCGCATCCGAGCCCAACCATCAGTTTTTTTAAAAGGGGCTAAGGCTCATGCCTCAACATTTTCATCATCACAAACCATTTGTGTTTATCAACACATGTCAAAACATCTCAATAGAATGACTCATCATTCCAAGGTTTTCATAAGCATTTTCACCAAGTATTCCCATCTAAAGTGATCAAGTTTTTGGTTTAGCTCTAATCACTAAGTTAAGAGTGTTCACTAAGGTGGGATGCTAACCTCAATCTCATGCCATAGAATGACATCTAGTATAGGCCAAGTTTTATACTCTTTATGCTATCTAAACTACTTTCTAAAATCTCACAAAGCATTACTAAAAGTAAAGAAACTTTGGTAAAGCAAAAGGTAAAACTTGTAAGTAAAACTTGGGATGAGTATAAATCAAAAGGTATAACCAAAGCATGACTAATGCATTTGCTCAAGTTAAGGGGGCAAGTGTTAACTTGCTTAGTTCTAGCTTGCTAACAATAGCTTGCCTTGGTTGGTGCAGTGGTTGAAATTCTCCTCTTCTTCTTCGGGGTAGAACTCCTCCTCCTCGTAGACTTGGTCGGTACTATCGTCTATAAATACATACGGGATACACAATCACCAAACAATACTTAACTATTCTATTTAGCACACTAAGGCACATATTTGATGATCTAGTATCATCACAAACATCACAAGCTTTTAATGAACTAATCTCATTTATTTTTATTTGAGAAAAGTAATTTCTACTCATTGAAATTAACTAAGATTTAATATTCTCCATTTAAAATATGGGATCATGTGGACACATGTCCTCACCATATATTGTAATACATGGGAATGTGATTTAAATATTGGATCACATTTTTATAAAGTTTAAGATTAATATTTAATGATTTAAAGTGACTAGAAATGCCTATATAGCATTATTTTGGTACTAGTCCACAGTCACTTCATGCAAACTTAAATATTATTACATATTCAGATAGGTATTATCAAATGTGATTTTTGAGAGTTGGAATCAACTCAAAAGCTATTAGGGTTGATTTTTGAAAAATGTTTGAATGTAGAAAAGTCTCTGTTTTGTTATTTTTGCTATAGATGATCTATTACTCTATTTGATTTAAATCCAATGGGCTTGAATAGAGATTTAAATTATCTTTCCAACAAAATTGGAATCATGTCATTTGGTTCAGCAAAACTTTCTGAATTGATTTTCAAACTAGTGGACAGAAACTAGATTAAGTTTAAATAGAAAATCCTAATTTTGAATTCTACGGACAACGCGGGTACACTAATGGGCCAGCCCAGTTACACTCCGCGGCGCAGAGGACAGCTGACAGGGGGGTCCCGCATGTTAATGGCTCTTCTAACGCGAAGCGGTACGGGGCGATGTGGACCACACGATTAGAACCTAGATCGACGGTGGTGGTTCGTCGTCGACGACGGATAGGTCGCCGGCGAGACGGAACCCTAGCAGCTCGGTGGGGGTGCAATGGGGGCTTACCAGGGCTCCAGTTAACGTGGCGATGGGGGCGATCAAACAAGGAGATGACGGCGGACTCAGGCGAGGTCGCGGGGGCTCCTGGGTTGGACGAAATCGACGGGCCCCTTTCCTTCTCTGCTATGGCGAACTCCAGCGCAATTCCGGTGAACTGCTGCTCGAGCGGCTCCAGTGATGGGGTGGGATGGTTTTGAGAGAGAGGGATTTGAGTGGTGTGAGGAAATGGTGCTGGGGAGGGCTCCTTATATAGGCTCGACGGGGAGACCGTGAGGGCAACGGTGAGCTCGTCAGGGACGACGGTGCAGGGCGCTAGAGGCATGGGCGGAGTAGGCGGACGGTGGCTTGCCTCCTGGCGGTCAGCTACGACGTAAAGGCGATGCTAGGGGCGGTGGCGTTTGGTCGGGAAAGGGCGATGCTCTGCGTGGAAGAGGCGGTGCTCGACGAGGTTCACGGCGGCTGCTGGTCGCGCAGCGGGAAGAGGGGTTGTCTGGGAGTGTGCTGGGGTTAAGGTGGAGCGGCGCGTGCAAGCTGGGGTCGAGGCGCGGCTTGTGCGGGCCTGTCGGGGACGGTGCTCTGGCGTGAGCTGGGCACGGTGTAGAGGCGGTGGGCGCGAGCTTTCCTCGGTGGTCCAGGGGCTGGCAAGGCTCGGGAAAGGGACCGTGGGTGGCGGTAGGGTTCGACGGAGCTAGGGGCTTGCTGGATTGGCGCGGCGATGTCGCTGGCGCGTTGCCCACACTCGGCCGGCAGCGACCAAGAACAGGCGGCGCGCTACTGCTGCTCCTGGCTAAATGGTAGCTTGGTGCTGGCATGGTTAGAGCTAGGGGAGATCAGGGGACAAGAATTAAACCAATTGGCTCGACAATGCTTTGATCACAAATAGTGATAGTTAGGCAAATTCTATTTGCCTGCCAACTATTCGACACAATGGCTGCAAGAACAAAAGTTTTGAATTTTGCAAAGATTTTTGGTGGAGTTGTTGGTCCTATTCTTGAGCCATCTGTGGTTGCTTGGGATTGTCAAGTTGAACTCATTTGAGTGGTTTTTGAAAAGTGGGATCTATGCACCTACACTTGATTCTATTTTCAAATGCCATTTAAATTTAGTGTTTAAATGTTTTTGTAGGATCACAAAGTGGGCCTTGGTAGATCTTTACTTGTACTAGCAATGGGTGCAAAGATTCATAAATGTTTCTGTTGGACTTTGAGTTCTAGGAACACCTAAAGTGACCTAGTGGATTAAAATGGCAAAAGTGACCATTTGCCTTTATTAATCTTATTTGATTTCTTTTCCTTTGGATTTTTCTTGGGAATGATCTAGATGATGTGGCATTCACCTTAGAATCATTTTACAATCATTAGAACAAACAAACATGGCAATTCAAAACAATTCTATATTAATGCAACACACATATGCATTCCTAATTGTTTTAATAATAAAAAGTTTTTGTTAACCCTAAATTGGGTGATTTGGATCTTGATAACCTTGATTAAAGTTTTGTGATGTTACAAACCTTCCACCTTAAACAAAATCTCGTCCCGAGATTTAAGAAAGAAAACTAGGAACTAAAGATATCTGGAAACTCGGTCCTAATGTAATCTTCTCGTTCCCAAGTGGCTTCTTCTTTGGTATGGTTGCTCCATTGGATCTTGAGAAATTTGATACTTCGGGTCCTGGTGGTTCTGTAAGCTTCCTCCAAGATACAGATGGGCACTTCACGATACGTCAGATCCTGGTTGATATCAACAGCTCGGTGATCGATGTTCTTGAAAACTTCGGTCTTCTCTGGAACCTCTACGCATTTGCGAAGTAACGAGATGTGGAACACATCATGGATGGCTGACATCTCCTCGGGCAGTTCCAGTTGATACGATACTTCTCCTTGATGATTCAGAATTTTGAAGGGTCCGATATATCTGGGGGCTAACTTTCCTTTTAGACTAAAATGTTGTGTTCCCTTTAATTGTGAATCTTTGAGATACACAAAATCTCCGAAATTGAAAGTCAGGTCTCCCCTTCTCTTGTCAGCATAACTCTTCTGTCTGGATTAGGCGGTCTTGAGGTGCTCACAGACTTTGTGAACCTTCTCTCCGGCTTCTCGTAGGATGTCGGGTCCAAAAATCTGACTCTCTCCTACTTGTGACCAATTCAAAGGGGTAAGGCACTTTCTTCCATATAAGAACTCAAATGGGGCCATTTGCAAACTGGCTTGATAACTATTGTTGTATGAGAATTCTGCGAAAGGCAGGCAATCTTCCCATTTTGATCCATACTCTAACACACAAGCTCTCAACATATCTTCTAAGATTTGGTTGACTCTTTCCGTCTGTCCATCGGTCAGCGGGTGATAAGTTATGCTGAAATTCAACTTGGTTCCTAATCCTTCTTGGACTTTCTGCCAAAATCTCGAGGTAAATTGGGTTCCTCGATCCGATACTATGGGCTCGGGGGGTCCATGCAAACTGACGATTCTAGCAATGTACAACTCTGCTAGCTTCGAACTCTAGTAGGTTGTCTTGACAGGTATAAAATGAGCTACCTTGGACAGTCTATCAATGATGACCCAGATTGAGTCATTTCCCCTAATAGAAGTAGGCAAACCGGTGATGAAGTCCATTCCGACGGAATCCCATTTCCATTCTAGAATCTACAATGGTTGCAACGGTCCTGCGGGTTTCTGATGTTCCGCTTTGACTCTTTGATAGATATCAAACTTGGCGATGTAGCTTCCGATTTCTCTCTTCATCTTGTGCCACCAAAATTGCTCCTTCAAATCCTGATACATCTTTGTTCCTCCGGGGTGGATAGACTAAAGAGTATCATGAGTTTCTTGCATGATAACTTGCTTCAGCTCCGAATCTGCCGGCACACAGATACGTCCTTTGTACCACAGAACTCCTTCTTTGTCTTCGGTGAATCTAGGTACCTTTCCTTTACCAATACGACGTTTGATTCCGTCGATACTTGCATTTCCCTTCTGGGCTTCCTTGATTTGGCTAATCAAAATGGGTTGAAGTTCAATGCTAGCTAAAAATCCTTTGCTAACTAGCTCAGCTCGAAACTGCTCCAACTCTTCATGCAAACTTGGTTGCTTCTCCTTGATCATGGTGTTTAACCTACAGGGCAATCTGCTAAGAGCATCCGCTACCACATTGGCTTTGCCGGGGTGATAGTGAATGTCAAGGTCATAATCCTTGATTAACTCTATCCATCTCCTTTGCCTCATATTCAGCTCCTTCTGAGTGAAAATATACTTCAAGCTTTTGTGATCTGAGTAAATCTCACAGCGATTACCCATAAGATAATGACGCCATGTCTTCAAAGCTAACACTACAGCTGCTAGTTCAAGATCATGGGTGGGGTAGTTCTGCTCATGCTGCTTCAATTGTCGAGACAGATATGCGATGACTTTGCCTTCTTGCAACAATACACACCCGAGACCAATCTTGGATGCATCACAATACACATCAAACGGCTTCTTGATATCTGGCATGATCAATATTGGGGCTGAAATTAGTCTCTTCTTGAGCTCTTGGAAACTTGCTTCACATTTGTTGGTCCATTCAATCTTCTTGTCCTTCTTAAACAATTGGGTCATGGGTCTTGCGATGCTCGAAAATCCTTCTACAAACTTGCAGTAATATCTCGCTAATCCGAGAAATGCACGGACTTGGGTTTGAGTGGTTAGGGCTTCCCATTCTTCAACGTCTTTGATTTTGGCGGGATCAACAGCGACTCCTCTGGCAGACACAATATGTCCGAGGAATCCTACTTCTTTTAGCCAAAACTCACATTTGTTGAACTTGGCATACAACTGATGTTTTCTAAGGGTTTCAAGGATGATTCTCAGATGTTGCTCATGGTCTTCTTCTGACTTGGAGTAGATAAGAATATCATCGATAAACACAACGACAAACTTATCCAGAAAATTCATAAAGATCTTATTCATGAGATTCATGAAATAAGCGGGAGCATTGGTTAATCCAAAAGACATGACTGTATACTCATACAATCCATATCTGGTGGTAAAGGCGGTCTTTGGAATATCCGTTGCACGAATCTTAAGTTGGTGATAACTAGTCCTAAGGTCAATCTTAGAGAACACTCTGGCACCAGTCAACTGATCGAACAAATCCTCTATCTTTGGCAATTGGTACTTGTTCTTGATGGTGACATCATTCAGCTTCCTGTAATCTGTGCACAAACGGTTGCCTCCATCTTTCTTGTCGACGAACAACACAGGAGATCTCCATGGCGATGCGCTTGGTTGAATCAAGCCTTTCTCCAGCATAGCATCCAGTTGCTTCTTCAGTTCCACTAACTCTGATGGGTTCATGCTATAGGGTCTCTGAGCTATGGGTCCGGTTCCAGGAATTAGTTCGATAATGAACTCAATATCCCGATCTGGGGGCATACCGGGCAATTCATCTGGGAATACATCAGGGTATTCACAGACTACTCTGACTTGGTCAATGGTGGGTAGGGCTAGACTCTTGTTGCATTTGAATTGATGGGGAAAGGTTTCAGATATATGCTCTACTGATACTCCAGAGCTACTGGTCATGGTGATGGCTTTCTTGGCACAGTCGATCAATCCTTTATGCTTCGACATCCAATCCATTCCTAGTACTACTTCCAAACCTTTGGTTCCAAGTACTATTAGATTTGCATAAAAATCTATCCCATGTATTATGATAGGTACAACTTTGCAAATTTTTCTAGCTTTTGTGGTTGAACCAGGTATTTGAACTATCATGACATGCTTCAAGTTGGTTGGGTGAATCTTACTAGTGCATGCAAATTCTTTGGTAACAAATGAGTGCGATGCTCCAGAATCAAACAACACTCTTGCTAATACTGAGTTGACAGAAAACATACCCATCACGACATCTGGCGCTTCTTGGGCTTCTTCGGCGTTCATGTGGAAGAGACGGCCGTTGCGGTTGTGAGGGTTCCCTGGGGCGAATCTTCTTCTGGGCTGAACACGACGCTGTTGTTGAGCTGGGGCATTCACATTGGCAGTGGCAGCCATCTTCTTGGGACACTCATTGGAGTAGTGACCCTTCACTCCACACTCGAAACAAGTAATCTGAGACTTGTCTTTTGCTACCATGGGCAGGGCATTGCTTCCAGTCCTCGGGGCAGTGTTGTTGTTGTTGTTGGACTTGGGCGGTGCACGGTTGAAATTGTTGGAGTTGTCGAGGTGGTGGTTGTTGTTTCCTTCGGACTTCACATTTCCTCCGCTACCGTTGGGGTAGCTCAGACGAGACATTGGGGGTCGATTGTTCCACATGGCATATCCGACAGACGGGTTGGGACGATACTTCTGGTGACTGTTGGATCCATCTTGGTGCATCATCTGACGTTTGCGGTTGTCGTTCGCTTGATTAATCTTCCCTTCCATATGAATGGTAGAGTCGACTAGATCTTCGAGATCCTCGAAACGGATGTTGACTAGCACCATCTGCATCTCATCATGCAGTGCGTTCAAGAATCTCTCCTTCTTCTTGGCGTCAGTGTTGATTTGATCAGGTGCATACCTGGCGAGGGACAAGAATCTGTCACGGTTCTCCACTACAGTCATTCTGCCTTGCTTTAGTTCTCTGAATTCATCTCTCATTCGGGTGACTAAACCCTGTGGCACATGGGTGCGGCTGAACTTGACTTTGAAAGCTTCCCATGTCATCACTTGACCGTGGTTCATTGTGCGGGTGTTGTTCCACCATGCTCTTGCATCTCCTGCCAGATAGTGGGTGGCAAACAGAACTTTCTGTTGGCGTCCACTCCGGCGACTTCTAAGTTATTCTCCATGGTCTATAACCAATCATCAGCAACCAGCGGGTCTTCAGACTTTCTAAAGATAGGGGGATTGGTATTCTAGAAGTTTTTGAGTTTGGATCCATGATGATCCTGATTTCCATGGCCCTGATTATTGTGAGCCATCTGGGTGATCTACTGCAGTGTGGCTAGATTTGCTTGGCGCTCTGCCCTACTAGCTTCACGGTCTGCAATGAGTGTCTGCAGAATCTGCAGCATTGGGTCCTGCGATGAGCTGCTCCCTCCTTGGTTTCCACGAGTCATCTGAAGATTGAGATAGATCAAGGGGTAAGAGGGGAAGTTCTAAGGTTTATGGTTTTGGTTTCAAAGCTAAAACTTTGAGTTTGACTCAGGTTTTGCAAACTAACTTCTTTTCATTCATTCAAGCAAAGCACACGATACAAACACACACACACACCACAACAAAAGGAAAACAGATGGTTTTAAGAACCATTCTGTAAGCTAAGATACAATGGGACCGATACAACTCCTTCCTACGATAGTGCTCTAAAGCATCTACTCATCATCGATGAAGTCGGAGTCATCATCATCGGTGTAGAAGTCCATGGCATCATCCTCCAGATAGTCATCATCATTGCTGAGGTACGAGTGAATATCCCCCTGGATGTCTTCACCATCCTCCTCTTCTTCTTTTGCTGCAAGTTGAGATTCTTGCTCCTTGATGGTCTTCTCGAGGTCGGCCACCTTCTTGCGAAGACGGTCGATGGTGCGATCCTTCTTTGCGCGTTAATGGCGAAGTGACTGACGATCCTTGATGAGCAGTGAGAAAGTTTGGGCCTTCTGGGTAGCAATGGCAAGGTTGTGGTTGGCGAACTCTCGAGCATTGTCCAATTCCTTCTATCTGTCATACAGTAGGAAGTCGAGGTTCTCCACTTGACGCTTAAACTCCGGGTGACTTGGCATTTCCAGATGCATTCCCATTGAATCACGCCTTGCATAGTGAGGAAAGCGAGTTCCCTGGATCAAGTTGACATTCTGTGCGCAAAGACGAGCGAGAGCTTCATGCATTACCCTGGCTAATCTGTCTAGCCAGTTGTTCTCTCTCACGGTGAATTGAATCTTCTTAGAAAGTGGTGCCTCCATCTTGCCTCGAAGATTAGCAACTACTAGCCATTGTAAATCTCCTCCTGGGGGACCATTGAGTTGAGCTCCGAAGAATTCCTGATGCAGACGCTCAAGGTACTCAAAAGGTGCATCAAGATCCCTCTCGAAGATCAGTTGGCCTCCGTTGCACAACTGGTAGAACTTGCAGTACTGAACTTCCATCTATAAGGGTTTAGGATGAGAAAGTTAGTGAGGTGATCAAGTGTGTCAAATTTTATGTAGCAATGTAAGAATTTTGAGGAACATGTATTTTTTTGAAAGAATCTCAAGGGTAAGAGGGGAAATAGATTTTCACAAATACTTACTTTGGTTTTGAAACTAAGTTTTTGTTCGGACATCCATTCTAACTAGGGTCTCCTATGGTCAGGATGGCTCTGATACCAACTTGTCAACACTCGGATTTTTAATCCCAGATGCCTGTTATGCCTTACATCGCAATCCCAGGATTACCATTTTTGCGAGACATAATAGATTGGATATCACAGTACATCATCCATTACAAACTATAATAAGGTCTTAAACAAATAAAGGATCTCATGATCCAGTCTTAGTACAAACAAGTAGTGGAATAAATAGCGTAGCGGTGGGATCCATCTTCAGTGTCACAGGCAATGCTAACGATGGGAGATGATCCTAGCTTTCGTAGCTGTCCTACTGTCCTTCTTCTGGATAGTCCTCCTCATTGTCTAGCCACGGGAATAGCCAGGGACAAAACCATGAGTACTCTTTAAGTACTCACAAACTATTACTAACAAGTAAGGTAGTTCTAGTAGGAATGCTAAACTCTAAGTTTATTTGTAAAGTTAAGTTTGAAACCTAAGTTGAGTTCAGAAACAAAGAAAGATAAAATAAATTTCTAAATCACCTAAGTGGGAACTTGGTTATCATAGTCACAACCATGTTGTGGTCAAGTCATGTCACAATTCATTTCATAAGCCATTTTGAAAACATCTGACAACGGAACAATATGGCCACTCCAACTGTCCATAACTGCGTACGCGGCTATTCGAATAGTTTGACACTCTGCAGAGGTGGTACACTTTCACCAAAAAATTCAATACATCTATCAGGGATAACCCTGAATCATCATACTTAGTATGCAGATAATCAAACATAACCTTTCCTTTACACAATCTAGTATAAGCACCTCTCCTATGAGCTTGGCCTCCCAGCCATGGCCATCTGCCATCCTAGGCACTGCATAGGTGGACAACATTGAGAGGTATCCTCAGCTCAAACCTCTCCCATGAGGGAACTCATACTAATGCATATAAACTTCCGGCTAAGCCTTACCCAATTCAGGTATTATGGTTGTACGGTAAAATTGGAATGATATCGCATCCGAACCCAACCATCAGTTTTTTAAAAAGGGGCTAAGGCTCATGCCTCAACATTTTCATCATCACAAACCATTGGTGTTTCTCAACACATGTCAAAACATCTCAATAGAATGACTCATCATTCCAAGGTTTTCATAAGCATTTTCACCAAGTATTCCCATCTAAAGTGATCAAGTTTTTGGTTTAGCTCTAATCACTAAGTTAAGAGTGTTCACTAAGGTGGGATGCTAACCTCAATCTCATGCCATAGAATGACATCTAGTATAGGCCAAGTTTTATACTCTTTATGCTATTTAAACTACTTTCTAAAATCTCACAAAGCATTACTAAAAGTAAAGAAACTTTGGTAAAGCAAAAGGTAAAACTTGTAAGTAAAACTTGGGATGAGTATAAATGAAAAGGTATAACCAAAGCATGCCTAATGCATTTTCTCAAGTTAAGGGGGCAAGTGTTAACTTTCTTAGTTCTAGCTTGCTAACAATAGCTTGCCTTGGTTGGTGCAGTGGTTGAAATTATCCTCTTCTTCTTCGGGGTAGAACTCCTCCTCGTAGACTTGGTCGGTACTATCGTCTATAAATACATACGGGATACACAATCACCAAACAATACTTAACTAGTCTATTTAGCACGCTAAGGCACATATTTCATGATCTAGTATCATCACAAACATCACAAGCTTTTAATGAACTAGTCGCATTTATTTTTATTTGACAAAAGTAATTTCTACTCATTGAAATTAACTAAGATTTAATATTATCCATTTAAAATATGGGATCATGTGGACACATGTCCTCACCACATATTGTAATACATGGGAATGTGATTTAAATGTTGGATCACATTTTTATAAAGTTTAAGATTAATATTTAATGATTTAAAGTGACTAGAAATGCCTATATAGCATTATTTTGGTACTAGTCCAAAGTCACTATATGCAAACCTAAATATTATTACATATTCATATAAGTATTATCAAATGTGATTTTTTAGAGTTGGAATCAACTCAAAAGCTATTAGGGTTGATTTTTGAAAAATGTTTGAATGTAGAAAGGTCTCAGTTTTGTTATTTTTGCTATAGATGATCTATAACTCTAATTGATTTAAATCCAACAGGCTTGGATAGAGATATAAATTATATTTCCAACAAAATTGGAATCATGTCATTTGGCATAGCAGAACTTTCTGAATTGATTTTCAAACTAGTGGACAGAAACTAGATTAAGTTTAAATAGAAAATCCTAATTTTGAATTCTAGGGCCAACGTGGGAACACTAACGGGCCGGCCCAATCACACTCCACGACGTAGAGGATGGCTGACAGGGGGTCCCGCATGTCAGCGGCTCTTCTAGCGCGAAGCGGTATGGGGCGATGTGGACCGCACGATTAGAACCTAGATCGACGGTGGTGGTTCGTCATCAACGACGGACAGGTCGCCTGCGAGACGGAACCCTAGCATCTCGGTGGGGTGCAATGGGGGCTTACCAGGGCTCCAGTTAACGTGGCGATGGGGGCGATCGAACAAGGAGATGACGGCGGACTCAGGCGAGGTCGCGGCGGCTCCTGGGTTGGACGAAATCGACGGGCCCCTTTCCTTCTCTGCTATGGCGAACTCCAGCGCAATTCCGGTGAACTGCTGCTCGAGCGGCTCCAGCGATGGGGTGGGATGGTTCTGAGAGAGAGGGATTTGAGTGGTGTGAGGAAATGGTGCTGGGGAGGGCTCCTTATATAGGACCGACGGGGAGACCGTGAGGGCGACGGTGAGCTCGTCAGGGACGATGGTACAGGGTGCTAGAGGCATGGGCGGAGTAGGCGGATGGTGGCTTGCCTCCTGGCGGTCAGCTATGACGTAAAGGCGATGCTAGGGGCGGTGGCGTTTGGTCGGGAAAGGGCGATGCTCTGCGTGGAAGAGGCGGTGCTCGACGAGGTTCATGGCGGTTGCTGGTCGCGCAGCGGGAAGAGGGGTTGTCTGGGAGTGTGCTGGGGTTAAGGTGGAGCGACGCGTGCAAGCTGGGGTCGAGGCGCGGCTTGTGCGGGCCTGTCGGGGACGGCGGTCTAGCGTGAGCAGGGCACGGTGCAAAGGCGGTGGGTGCGAGCTTTCCTCGCTGGTCCAGGGGCCGACAAGGCTTGGGAAGGGACCATGGGCGGCGGTAAGGTTCGGCGGAGCTAGGGGCTTGCTGGATTGGCACAGTGCTGTCGCTGGCGCGTTGCCCACGCTCGGCCGGCGGCGACCAAGAATGGGCGGCGCGCTACTGCTACTCTAGGCTAAATGGTAGCTTGGTGCTGGCTTGGTTAGAGCTAGGGGAGACTAGGGGACAAGAATTAAACGAAATGGCTTGACAATGCTTTGATCACAAATAGTGATAGTTAGGCAGATTTTATTTGCCTGCCAACTATTCGACACAATGGCCGCAAGAACAAAAGTTTTGAATTTTGCAAAGATTTTTGGTGGAGTTGTTGGTCCTATGCTTGAGCATCTGTGGTTTCTTGGGATTGTCAAGTTGAACTCATTTGAGTGGTTTTTGAAAAAGTGGGATCTATGCACCTACACTTGACTCTATTTTCAAATGCCATTTAAATTTAGTGTTTAAATGTTTTTGTAGGATCACAAAGTGGGCCTTGGTAGATCTTTACTTTTACTAGCAAGGGGTGCAAAGGTTCATAAATGTTTCTGTTGGACTTTGAGTTCTAGGAACACCTAAAGTGACCTAGTGGATTAGAATGTCAAAAGTGACCATTTGCCTTTATTAATCTTATTTGATTTCTTTTCCTTTCGATTTTGCTTGGAAATGATCAAGATGATGTGGCATTCACCTTAGAATCATTTTACAACCATTAGAACAAACAAACATGGCAATTTAAAACAATTCTATATTAATGCAACACACATATGCATTCCTAATTGTTTTAATAATCAAAAGTTTTTGTTAAACCTAAATTGGGTGATTTGGATCTTGATAACCTTGATTAAAGTTTTGGGATGTTACACCAACATCGCTAGTGTTCTTGAATACATTAATCATGCTACTGAGGCGCGTGACTACACCATAGCCAAACAAGAAAAAATAATTTTGGACTTGCAAAATGCTTTGGATAGGGAGAAGGATACCTCTGAAGCTCTTCGGAATGAACTCCGAAGTCTTCGTGAGGAGAAGACCAAAGTAGATGATGCTATATTTGGTAAGTTTGCTATCTCTGAGTTATTGTTTTTCTGACTATGTATACTCGGATATATCATTGACATTGTTCTCTTATCTTCAGGTCCTCTCAACAATCTTGATGCATCTTCATCCGAGTCTCGTACCAGCCGGCTTGTCGCTGTTGGGGACCTGATCCACAACTTCCGCCAATCTTTGGAGGAAATTGGTGAATCCGTCCAGCTCTCCGGCTTGAACTCAATGTCAGCCTTTGAGCTACGAGACAAGGGGAAGGATATGCCCAAGCTTGTCAAGGATTGGAACATGTCGTATGCACACACAGCGGCACAAAATGCCCTAACAATGGTAATGAGCCACCATGGAAGCATGGAAATATGGCAAGTTACCAAGGGTTATTCAACTATTGATGAAGACGGCAAGCCACAAAACATCAAAGAGATCTGGGATGCTCGTGCTAGATACGCTTCTCGTGTGGCCAAGCTGACCAGCTATGATGAGCCGTTCGTCACGCCCGTTGAAGTGCCACCTCCCCCAAGAGAAGAAGTTGCTGAAGCTTCTGAAGACGACAAGCAGACTAAGTCTGACATACTCGTCTCGGAAAGATATCGAGGTGATACGGGTGATGTTTCTGGTGAGTGAGCAACTGCTTCGTCTCCACCTGCATCGTAGAATATACAGAAAAACAATGTGTTATTCTAAAAAACAATCTGATTGTAATAAGTAGGATATTATTTTGCTGGTTCTAAGATTGTAAGAACTTATAATTTACTCTTTTAGCACTTTTGGATTTTTTATTTATTGTGCTCGAAAAATACTTAAGCACTTATTATGTCTACACTTATCGTTTATCTGGCTTTCCGCCTTGTCCCTTTCATGGACCAGCAAACCTTAGGCATCAAAATTTTGCCGAGCAATGGAGCTCAATTGTTAAACCGGTTTAAACCCAGAATCAAAGCCGGCTTCTAGTACCAACAATTCACTACTCGGAAAATACCCGCATCCAGCAAACAGACAAAAACCCAAGTATAGACTTAAAAAATCTAGACCTATACCCGAAGGTGGCATTTTTAGAATTGGAAATCTAACCAGAACAAACATGAGCATAAAGTACTTTCAAGTATTCTGGGATTTTTTAATATGACATGATCATTCGGAAATAAGATGGTACATAAAAAATCTCATAAAAAACTTTGAGGAGACCAATACTTTATTTCACTTTGAATATTGATACCTTCGATCTAGATTACGGATGTAGTGTAGCTTCTTTTTCCCTAGTAGACCTAGGTTATCGAATCCTCGGGAAGCGAATGCGTAGTAAAGTTACTTTAACGGACCTTCGGGAGTTTTAGAATTCCTTTTGTGTTTTTATCGGACTAATAGCTTGTGTCTTTTTGTTATTGTCGATGATGGAGAGAGAGGGCCTAGGGCATTTGGTTTCACATGTAGCTGTGCAAAACATCTGATGGGAATAAAAGATAGAAATAAAGTATGCATGTACTTGTTAGAGCAAGATAAATTATATGTGGGAAGTGCATCCATAATTGCTATTGCCTCCGCAACCTCTTATAGGAATAACCTACTAGTCTCATCCATAGAAGAAAGAGAATAATGATATTCATAGTGATGTCACCGTTGGTACCAAGTAAATCCCTCACATATAGCCATACTACCCCTTCTGTCACTAGTGTTCCCAACCTACAGATCAGTCATTATTCATACTCCCTATACCTAGATCAACCCTCACGGTCTTGGGTACCTGACAAGTCCTTGGATTGAGGCAAGAGAAGATACAATAATCATCATGTCATACAAACTAATACATGATCCCATCTATGATAAATAACAAGCACAATTGCTACATGGCTAGGCCAAGGCCCTTAGCCCAAGGAGAATTACTCACACATAGAGATGAGATCAACAATCACAAACATTGTAATGAAAATCAAAAGATTGATAGCAATAGTCTTACAATGTTGCCAATCGAAGGAGAGATCTACTATTACAAGTGGTGGAATATGGCTATGGAGATGGAGAAGGGTTTTGAGATCTGGAGGCGGCTGGTGATATGTGGCAGAGACTTTGTGGCGAGATCTGGCCTATTTTCTCGTCGCCTGAGGCTTCTTTATATAGGGGTCCCTTCACGAAAGTTGTTCTGTTTGACCTAACGGTGGCGGCGCCAACTATACGACCGGAGCTATACGGCTGGAATTTTTGCTCCGGTCGTATAGTTGGTCGTTAAAGCGTCTGCCTCCGTCTTACGGCTCCTAGTTTCTTCTGGTTGTTGGAAATCTCGTATCTTTTACTTTAATGTAGTGATTCCCTCCTTTAAACGACATTATCTGTGCAGGAAAAATATAAAAGAAAGGATTGCATACCCCTCTGAATATTAGCATTAGTGACAGGGTTTAGAGAGATATTTCATCAAAATTATGAATAATATCCTGTTTAAATGTGGACGTAGATGGCTATATTTCAGATCCATCAACCTCCCCAAGCTTAAACTTGATCGTCCCCTAGCAAGAAAACCAAAAATAAAAAAGGAACTCGGCATTTAAACTGAAATAAAAAGATGGTGATCTTACTCATGATTGGTAGACTTATGTTTCCTCCACTTCATAAATCTGAAAAACTTCAGCATAGATTGAGTAATTTCAAGCATATCATACGAGTTTTAATGCATCCTTATAGTGCACTAAAATTATTGTTAGCCTGGATGATTCAAAAGAAGTAAACGTTAATCCATATCATGTAATCAACTCATCGGCTTGCCTTTGAAATAAATAAAGCATAATCATGTAAATTAAGAGTGTGAGAGCTGTCATGAAA
Source organism: Avena sativa (assembly GCA_916181665.1). Taxonomy (NCBI): domain Eukaryota; kingdom Viridiplantae; phylum Streptophyta; class Magnoliopsida; order Poales; family Poaceae; genus Avena; species Avena sativa. Next base: position 372,689,218 of record OV702290.1, read on the forward strand.
GCATATACACTAGAGTATCTCAATTCTCCCACATCAATAAATCAAGACTTTTCAATCACTACCTTTCTATTCATTGTCCTTCAAGAATTTCAGTTTTTAAGTAATTGAGAGCATGCCAAAGATTTTTATTAGTTTATCAGGCTATGATGGACACTCGTGGCATTACTAAGGTTTTTGTTCCTTTTGCATAATGATTTCTCATAACAGCCAAAGGAGTGATTCCATCATGATTACAGCTACCCGGGAGTGCCAAGAATCTTACCCACTATAGCATTGCTGCTACAAGTGTTTAATCAACTCATAGCCGAAATCTAGGAGTTTCCTCCATGAAGATCGTTCATAGGCCAGCGCAGTTGTTGGCATCCCATGAAGTTTGACACGCGTAAAGCTATATTATTCTTATGATTAACAAGTCAAACTTTGGCATGCTCACAAAAACCACTAAACATAAATTCAATCGAACAAATCCTTTTAAAGAGAGTTATCAAGTCAATCAACATTTTTAGTGGTGTTGAGTGTCTCTAGAAATAAACCTTCAAGATTAAGCACTACAACACCCAAGCCTTCAATTGTGAGACTTTTTATTATTACGATTATTTAGCAATTTTTAGGTAAGACTTGGTTATTTACGAGAGCTGGAATAAAATGAACCCAATTAAATACCCATGCAAACGAAAAATCTTACTACGATACAAAGACTCACTCCACCAATATAATATCTTGGCATTTACTACTAACTAGCATGGGTTTCTCAAACTTCAAAAGTGGGGAGCCATAAGGCATACCTCTCATGTTTGGTTCCACTTATCTCTTCCTTTTTTATTTGCTTCTTGGAAACTCGAAGTCGATCAGTCTCCTGCAAACATATGAAGACCTCGAGGCAGAAAGAAAAGAAAGAGGGAAAATAAAGAGAAAGGGAGAAATCTTTTTGTGATTTTTAAGAGAGGGAATTTAAAGAATAGAAAATTGGTGGCAAAGCTCGGCTAGAAAATCTCGAAAGCAAAATAAAGAACTTTAGAAAATAAAGTGTTGGGGAAACCAACATGAGTGCTTATAAACTCAAATAAAAACGCAACCTCGAAATAAATAAAAGCAAATGAATGCCAAATAAAGATACATGAGGAAACTTCCCCAAGCTTAGGCTTTTGCAAGCCCTCAAATCATTGTGGTGGCGGGAAAAAGTCATTACTCTGGTTTGCAAATTGAGTTAGAGGTTACTAGTTGATTCTCGGAGGTTCAAAAAGAGGATGTGCATCCTCTCCATAGTCCCTCCAAGTCCTTGGAAATCTTGATATGTGGCGAACCGGGTTTGTGGCTGATCCTCTTGGTAAGGAACTCCTTGCTCCTCTTCTGGGTCCTCATTCTCTTACGGAATCTCCTCCTCGGGTTTGTGTTGCTCAACCTGCAATTCATATATCAAACATCCTTCCTCGATAGAGAAAAGACCATTAGGCAAAGGAGCGGGGTAGAGACGCCCAACTCCAGCAATATGCAGATAATAAACACCACCTCTCCTAGTGAGCATTCCACATGCTCTCATGGTGGAGAAAACAACACCTGTCTCACCTAGCACGGGATGCAACTCACCTAGATTCATGTCTAGGGCAATGGCAAGCATGGTGCTGACGCCTCCTCCTGTGATTGGCCCTTGGCTTTGGGAGGTTTGGTGCTCCAGGTAGCGCACAAGGATGGCACCCAAGTTGAGTGACAGATTGAAGTTGATGTAAGCAGCCTTTGTGGGGACTAGGATGTCCTCCTCGTTGAGTCTCATGAACTCATTACATGCCTGCAAGGTGTTAGCAATAACATAGAACAAATAGTGAATTGCAGGATGTTGAATATTCTTCCCCTTGTTCACTCTAGTAGTGAAACTCATTCCATTATAGTATTGTTCAGGGGAAGGACTTAAGCCAGTAAAGGATGCGCGTAAGGCATGAATATCATTGTTTGGAAAATTAGAACATGCGCACCATTCATCTAATGTTAAGGTATAGTTGTTGTTGATCAGACAGAAAGAAATAGTGTCCTCTCCTTGCCATTGTTTAACGGTGATTTGCAACGAACTTTGAAATTCAATGGTTAAGCGACGATAAGTAGGTACATCATTGTACACAAAGTTTTGCAGGCCAGCTCTATTGCAAAGTAAATTGAAGTCATCAGAAATACCGAGTTGATTCAATATAATGGGGCAAGCCCACTTGGTGGTCTTCACTTCTTGATTCTTGATCCTGTTGAAGCGATCACGATGGGCCTCATCCCTGAACCGTATCCCCATGCGTTCCAGAGCGGCTTCCCAAGAAGCACTAGAGGTGGAACGAGCACGAGTTTGGCTCCTTGTGTTCATCATCTAAAACATTGAAGAAAGGCAAAAATAAAACTTTTTGATCCAACAACAGTAAGTATAATATATTCCTCATCAAAACACACTAAAGAATCTCCTCAAAATAATAATCTTGGCAAGAAAATCATGGCAATTGGTTCATAGTAGGTCTCACCCTAGATTTATAATGACAATAGATCGAAGATGAATTTACGAAAAGTAATTGGGGGGATTGGAGGAGAAACATATCATAGATCACTCGTGTGCGAGGAAATCGAACGAAATTGAGTAGAGGTAAAGATCTCTTGAGGTTTTGAGAGAGTTTGGAGGTAGAAGAGAGAAAAAAAATTGAAGTTTTGGAGTTGGAGGTACCTTCTCGTGCGATTTTATGGTCGGACACAACTATACAGGCAGAACATGTGTTCCCGCCGTATAGTTGCCTTTCTGTCAACATATTAGGGTTTCTTCCTGGCGGTGCAGCTATACGGATGCAACTATACGGTCGGAACAAAATGTTCCTGCTGTATAGTTGGTATTTAAACTGTCTGTCCCTGCGAAAGAAAATATACAAAGGCATCGATATCTATACGGTCGGAACTATATGACCGGAATTTTTATTCCCACCGTATAGTTGGTCGTTAAACTCGGTATATTGGAAAAGAAATTGTACGGAGGCACTGATATCTATATGACCAGAGCTATACGGCCAGAATTTTTATTCCCGCCGTATAGTTGGTCGTTAAACTCTCAGTACATATGAAAAGAAAATTATCGATGGCAAAGATATCTATACGGCCGGAACTATACGGACGGAATTTTTATTCCCGCCATATAGTTGGTCGTCAAACTCTCTGTGTGCATCCAAAAAAATGTTTCTTTGAAAACTATTTATTTTCCTATAACTTAGTGATATACCTTGTTTATGACAGAAAATTGATAGTAAATATTGTCGACCAACAATAGGATGAATAAAGCAGAATTTCAAGTACTACCAAACTTCTTCTCCTTCAATGGAGTTTTCTTACACTCTTTATTAAACATGAACTTAAACTAAAACTAAAATGTTACTCAAACCTTTATTGAACATGGGTTGCCTCCCATGGAGCGCTCTTTTATGGTCAATAGCTTGACCTTAATGATACTCACTTGGACCAGATGAGTGGAACACCCACTCCAAAGTAATTGGCCTTCAAAGTGATGGCCTCCTTCTCGTCATGTTTGGCTTTCTTTTTCCTGGGAAAATGGATAACAAAAGGATCCTGCAAAGGCAATTGCAACTTCATGTTCCTTTCATGAAGGTTAATTAAAGCCTTTATAGTTCTCAAGAAAGGATGGCCTAGTATTATAGGAGCAATAGTATCTTCAGGCATGTCAACAATAACGAAGTCAATTAGAGCAGGACATCCTTTGATGTAAACTAAAGTGTTCTCCTTAATTCCTATAACTTGTTTGTAGGTAGAATCTGCTAGATGCAATTTTAATTCAGTGATTTCAAAGGAGCCAAGATTTAACTTGTTAAAAAGACTCTTTGGGATTGTTGAGATGCTTGCACCTAGATCACAAAGTGCAGCTATCTCATTAGTCCCAATCTTTATCTTAATAGTAGACTCAAATATGTCATCTAGTTTAACAGGTAATTTTTCAGCGATTTTCTTGTATTCCTCTTCAAGCTCGCGTACCTTAATTGCTACTTGATCAACAAAGTGTTGATACATGGCTTCATCATTACCTCCACTTACCGGAATTTTGACATTGATCCTCTTTACGAGATCTTCGATGGTGTAGCTTGGTGAAGGGGCATTACTATAATCAAGTTCTTCAAGATCCTCCGTTTGGATCCTCATCATTTTGAGTTCTTCAACAGGATTGGGCTCAGTTTTACCTACAAATTTAGCCAGAATGAGAGTTTGACTCTCGGTTATCTTACCAAGATGTGCCTCAACGATCCTCGTTCTTTCTTGGAGGGCCTGCAAATCATTTCTCAAACTAACAGCTTGGTTAGATAATTTACCAAACATGGCATCATGGTTCTCCATTATTTTACCAAGAATATTGTTTTGTTCATTTTGCGAGTCTATAAAAGACTTAAGTGTTTCTTGGAGACTACCATTACTAGTTCCCATATTATTATTAGAATTACCTGCAGGACTAGAATAATGTTTCTGAAAGTTAGGATTGTAACTCTTCTTCCAAGTAGGATTATAATAATTACGAGCTACGCAGTCTATTTCTTCAATATTTGTTTCAGCGGTAGCTCTTACCTGGGTTTCCTTACCTTTAACGGCTAGAATGAGCTCATCGAACTTAGCATTGTGTTCTTCGTTTTCTTGTGGTGAAATAGCGTTCACCTTCTTCATGTTTGATCTTTCCACATGCCATTGGGCATGGTTGTCTTGCATATTTTCTAACAGCTGCTTTGCTTCGGTAATATGTTTACCCATGAATGTTCCTCTAGCTACAATATCAAGCATAGACTTAGATATAGGATTAAGAGCATTATAAAATAAATGGAGGATTAACCAATCTTTCATCCCATGACTAGGACAGTTTCTTAGGCATTCTTTCATCCTCTCCCATGCAAGCGCTAGTGGCTCACGCTCTTCCTGTCTAAATCCAGTAATATTAGATCAGAGTTGCATAGTCTTTGTAGGTGGGAAAAAATTAGTCATAAATAAATAACTACATCCCACCCATGATGTAATAGTATTTCTAGGCAAAGATAGCAACCATTCTTTTGCTCTCCCTCTTAGAGAGAAAGGAAATAGACGTAATTTGACCGCATCAGGGTCAACGTCTTTTATACGCATCATATCACATATTTCAGTGAAAGTATTTAAGTGCATACGTACGTCTTCAACATGAGAGCCTCCAAATTGATTTTGTTGAACCAAACTTAAATAATGAGGCTTAATTTCATAGTCATCAGCAGCAATTGCTGGCTGAGTAATAGGAGTACACAAATAATCATTGTTGGGAGTAGAAAACTCCCCAAGCTTCTTTTCAGCCATATTTCCTATGTTTTTGGGTTTTCTTAAACAAAAAATTATAATCGTAAAAGCAAGAATTCAAAGGCTAACTAATTTTTTTGGTTTATCAAATAAAGACTGAAAGCAAACTAACAAAAATTAGAAACAAGAATTAAAACTAGCAAGGTTCCTAATAACCTCACCAGGGTAGCTATTGCTTCCCCAGCAACAGCGCCAAAAAAAGGGTTGATACCTTCGATCCGGATTACGGATGTAGTGTAGCTTATTTTTCCCTACTAGACCTAGGTTATCGAATCCTCGGGAAGCGAACGTGTAGTGAAGTTATTTTAACGGACCTTCGAGAGTTTTAGAATTCCTTTTGTGTTTTTACCGGACCAATAGCTTGCGTCTTTTTGTTGTTGTCGATGATGGATAGAGAGGGCCTAGGGATTTTGGTTTCACCTGTAGCTGTGCAAAACATCTAGTGGAAATAAAAGATAGAAATAAAGTATGCATGTACTAGTTAGAGCAAGATAAATTATATGTGGGCAGTGCATCCATAATTGCTATTGCCTCCACAACCGCTTATAGAAATAACCTACTAGTCTCATCCATAGAAGAAAGAGAACTAATGATATGCATAGTGATGTCACCGTTAGTCCCAAGTAAAGCCCTCACATACAACCGTACTACCACTTCTGTCACTGGGGTTCCCAACCTACAGATCAGACATTACTCATACTCCCTATACCTGGATCAACCCTCGGGGTCTTGGGTACCTAACAAGTCCTTGTATTGAGGCAAGAGAAGACACAATAATCATCATGTCATACAAACTAATACATGATCCCATCTATGATAAATAACAGGCACAATTTCTACATGGCTAGGCCAAAGCCCTTAGCCCAAGGAGAATTACTCATACATAGAGATGAGATCAACAATCATAGACATTGTAATGAAAATCATAAGATTGATAGCAATAGTCTTACAATGTCGCCAATCGAAGAAGAGATCTACTATTACAAGTGGTGGAATATGGCTATGAATATGGAGAAGGGTTTTGAGATCTGGAGGCGATTGGTGATCTATGGCAAAGACTTTTTGGCGAGATCTGGCCTGTTTTCTCGTCGCTCGAGGCTTCTTTATATAGGAGTCCCTTCACGAAAGCTGTTCTGTTTCACCTAACGGTGGTGGTGCCAACTATACGACCGGAGCTATACGGCCGGAATTTTTGCTCCGGTCGTATAGTTGGTCGTTAAAGCATCTGCCTCCGTCTTACAGCTCTTGGTTTCTTCTGGTTGTTGGAAATCTCGTACCTTTGACTTTAATATAGTGATTCCCTCCTTTAAACGACATTATCTGTGCAGGAAAAATATAAAAGAAAGGATTGCATACCCCTATGAATATTAGCATTAGTGGCAGGGTTTAGAGAGATATTTCATCAAAATTATGAATAATATCCAGTTTAAATGTGGACGTAGATGGCTATATTTCAGAGCCATCAAACATATACATGTATATGATGACAAAGAAAGAAATTTAAGAATAAAAGGAATGTACTTGAGCAATATTCCATGGGTGGTCTATTTCATTTGGGTTTGTACCACCTCCAGCTCTCTTTCTCTTCTTAGTAGCAGGTCTTTCTTTTTCTGGCCTCATATCAGTTAGGTAGTAAGAACCATTGTGCAATACTCAACTAACCATGAAGGGTCCTTCTCATATAGGGGCAAGTTTGTGCTCTTTTTTTTCACTAATCGGAGAACCAAATCGCCCTTCCTGAAAGACTGGTTTTTGACTCTCTAACTATCATACTTGCATAACTTCTGCTAATAGGCTATAGATATCTGCTCAGCAACGTCGCGAACTTCCTTGAGCATATCGAGGTCATCTTGTCGAGCAACTTCAACATCCTCTTCGACATACGCCACGACTCGGGGAGAAGTATGAATAAGATCACTCAGAAGAACAACTTCTGCACCATGGACCAAGAAGAAAGGTGTATATCTAGTTGACCTATTAGGAGTAGTTCGTAAACTCCATATCACGGACGGTGATTCATTTGCCCAAGCCCCTGTAGCACGATGTAGTGGTGCTTCGAGTCTTGGTCATAGGCCTTGAAGAATTAGGCCATTTGCTCTTTCGACTTGTCCATTGGCTTGTGGATGTGCGACTGATGCAATATCAAGTCGGATCCCCTGTTCATTGAAAAATTCAACTAGTTCTCTAATGGAAAATCGCTCTCGTTGTCTGTAATAATGTTGTGCGGATACCCGAATCGGATGATCACGTCCTTGTTGGGTTCGCAGCATAGAAAACAAAAATTTTCCTACGATGAGAACTATACGCCAAGATCTATCTACTAGATACAGAGCAACGGGTGGACATACATCCATGGAGAACTTACCCTCGAAGACAACGAGCTTTGTTAACGAGTAGGAACTCGTGGTTGATGTAGTCGTACACTTGCCGATCTCCAGATCGTGAGGAAGTCCGAGCGCCGCAACTCAGTAGCGCATCCGCACTCGCACACACGTTCAAGCCACCGGACAACCTCCACAACCTTGCTCCAGCGATCCAGCGGAAGCAACAACTCCTTCCAGACGAAATGCCACTGGGAACATGTATCTCGCTAATCCGAGACCATGGGGGAATAATTCTAGAGGGGGAGAGAGATCCTTCACAAGGAGGTGTGAGGATGAAGGATGGAATGGGTGGCCTTTTATAGGAGGAGGGGGGTGCCCCCTCTCTCCATGGCCGGCGCATGGGGGGGTGACCCCTCACCTCCCCCATTCATGTGGTGGTGACCCCTCCACATTAAAATGCCTCTTCACATTCCCTTTTAAAGTCTCCACTTTAAATGCATTAAATTTCTCCAAATTTAATGCTCTCTCATTTAATAAAACTCTTTATATTAAATTTATTCAGAATTTTGTTAATTACTTTAATTAACAAACATTCACATATAGCCCCTTGCAATATTTCAATATCACATGCAGAACCACCTTCTGCAATTTCACCTGAAACAATTTCCGGTTTCTATTGAAACAATTCCTGCGCTTTGCAATTCTTTCGTCTGAAACATATGTGCTCCAAAATGGTGTCCGGTAACTCTTAAGTGTGCCACCCTACGGTTCGCGAATAATGCAGACATGATCGAGACCCTTCTCCGATCAATAATCAGCAGCGGGACCTGGAGATCCGTACTGACTCCTACACATTCAACGATGACTCCTGTGATCGTGAGAACCTTTAACGCTTGTAACTAAATCCCTTTGTCTCTCGATATATTACATGTTCGAGATTCGATCATCGGTATCTCCATACCTAGTTTGATCTTGTTACCGACATGCACTCTTTTCTTGTTCCCGTGATATAACATTCTAGTGATCACATCACTTGCTTGCAAGCTATCCTAATGTGATATCACCAAGAGGGCCCAGAGTATATCTATCTGTCATCTGGATTGACAAATTCCACTCTTGATCCATGAGCCTCAACATAACACCTTCGTAGTACTGAACCCATCTTTATAGTCACCCTGTTACGGTGTGACGTTTGATGTTATCAAGATACTCTTCCGGTGTTAGCAATTAACATGATCTCATGGTCTAAGGATAAAGATTACTTCATATGATGTTATAGCAATATAAACATAATGACTTGATCGAAATGCTATACTTCGTACGAATGTTCATCACATCATTTCACAAATGCTGTGACCTTGTTATTAACAACATCCAATGTCCATGATCAGGAAACCTTGATCATCTTGTTAATCAACAAGGTAGTCTATAAGAGAGGCATAACTAGGAACCCTTTTTGTTTATTAAACACACATGTATTGATGTTTCCTATCAATACAATTATAGCATGCAAAATAAACATCTATCATATACAAGGAATATATAATAACAACTTTATTATTGCCTCTCAGGGCATATTTCCTCCAGTCTCCCACTTGCACTAGAGACAATAATCTAGTTTATATAGTGATAAATCTAACACCCATGGAGTTCTGGTGTTGATCATGTTTTGCCCTAGGGAGTACTTAGTCAACAGATCTGCTACATTCAGGTCCGTGTGTACTTTACAAATCTTTATATCTCCATCCTTGACATGCTCGCGGATGGAGTGAAACCGGCGCTTAATATGCTTGGAATTCTTGTGAGACCTTGGTTCCTTGGCGTTGGATATGGCTCCATCATTGTCACAATAGATCACCATTGGGTCCAACGCACTAGGAACCACACCTAGTTCCGTTATGAACTCCTTCATCCAAACCGCTTCCTGCGCTGCTTCCGAAGCAGCAACATATTCTGCCTCCGTCGTTGATCCAGCCACCACAGGTTGTTTGGAGCTCCTCCAACTAACTGCTGCTCCGTTCAAGAGAAATACGTATCCGGATTGAGACTTAGAGTCATCCGGATCAGTGTCAAAGCTAGCATCGACATAACACTTAGCGACTAGCTCTTCTTCACCTCCGTATACAAGAAACATATCCTTAGTTCTTCTCAAGTACTTAAGGATATTCTTGACCGCTATCCAGTGTTCCGAACCTGGATCAGATTGGTACCTACTAGTCAAACTAATAGCATGTGCCACATCCGGTCTTGTACATAGCATGGCATACATTATAGAGCCTATGGCTGAGGCATAGGTGATCTTATCCATTATCTCTCTTTCTTCCGTCGTAGCCGGACTTTGAGTCTTACTCAATGTCTTGCCTTGCAACATAGGTAAGTACCCCTTCTTACTTCCGTCCATATTAAACTTTTTTAATATCTTATCAAGGTATGTACTCTGCGATAGCCCAATTAGGCGTCTTGATCTATCTCTATATATTTTAATGCCTAATATATATGAAGCTTCACCAAGGTCCTTCATCGAAAATTTGCTGTTTAGATAACTTTTAACACTGTTTAAAAGATCTATATCATTTCCAATCAATAATATGTCATCCACATATAATATCAGAAATGCCACATTGCTCCCACTCACTTTCTTGTAAATACAAGCCTCTCCATAAGTTTGGACAAATCCAAACTCTTTGATCACCTCATCAAAGCGGAGATTCCAACTCCGGGATGCTTGCTTCAGTCCATAGATGGATCGCTGAAGTTTCCACACCTTATTAGCATCCTTAGGATCGACAAAACCCTTGGGTTGTATAATATACAACTCTTCTTCAATATTACCAATGAGGAACGCAGTTTTGACATCCATCTACCATATTTCATAATCGAAATATGCAGCAATTTCTAACATAATCCTAACCGACTTAAGCATCGCTACGGGAGAGAATGTCTCATCGTAGTCAATTCCTTGAATTTCTCGAAACCCCTTTGCGACAAGTCGAGACTTATAGATGGTTACATTACCATCAGCATCAGTTTTTCTTTTGAAAATCCATTTATTCTCAACGGCCTTTCGATCGTGAGGTAAGTCCACCAAGGTCCAAACCTGGTTTTCGTACATGGATTCCATCTCGGATTTCATGGCTTCTAGCCATTTGTTGGAATCAGGGCTCACCATCGCTTCTTCATACATCGCAGGGTCATCTATTTCATCAATCATGAAATTCATAACAGGATTGCCGTACAGTTCAGGAGCTGCACGTGTCCTGCTTGACCTGTGAGGTTCGGTAGTGTCCTCTTTCGGAGTTTCATGATCAATATCATTAGCTCTCTCTTCATTAGGTGAAGTCAACTCTGAAACAACTTCTGGAGCTGCGCTACTCGCCATTTCATGAAGAGAAGGTTCAATAACCTCTTCGAGTTCTACCTTCCGACTACTCACACCTTTCGTGAGAAACTCCTTCTCAAGAAAGGATCCATTCTTGGCAACAAAGACCTTGCCCTCGGATCTGTGATAGAAGGTATACCCAATAGTTTCCTTAGGGTATCCTATGAAGACACATTTTTCCGCTTTGGGTTCGAGTTTATCCGGTTGAAGTTTCTTCACATAAACATTGCATCCCCAAACTTTAAGAAATGACAGCTTAGGTTTGTTTCCAAACCATAATTCATACGGTGTCTTTTCAACGGATTTAGATGGTGCCCTATTTAAACTGAATGCAGCGGTTTCGAGTGCATAACCCCAAAATGACAGTGGCAAGTCAGTCAGAGACATCATAGATCGAACCATATCCAATAAAGTAGGATTACGACGTTCTGACACACCATTACGTTGTGGTGTTCCGGCAGGCGTGAGTTGTGAAACTATTCCACAGTCTTTCATATGTGTGCTAAACTCGTAACTAAGATACTCTCCTCCACGGTCGGACCGCAGAAATTTGATTTTTCTGTTATGATGATTTTCCACTTCATTCTGAAATTCTTTGAACTTTTCAAAAGTTTCAGACTTGTGTTTCATCAAATAGATATACCCATATCTACTCAAATCATCCGTGAAAGTAACAAAATAACGATATCCACCTCGCGCCGACACACTCATTGGTCCACACACATCAGTATGTATGATTTCCAATAAATCTGTTGCCCGTTCCATTGAACCGGAAAACGGTGTTCTAGTCATCTTGCCCATAAGGCATGGCTCACATGTATCAAATGATTCAAAATCAAGTGATTCCAAAAGTCCATCAGAATGGAGTTTCTTCATGCGTTTAACGCCAATATGATCTCGACGGCAGTGCCACATATATGTAGATATATCATTATCAAGTTTAATCCTTTTTAGCATCAACATTATGAATATGCGTAATACTACTATCGAGATCCAACAGAAATAAACAATTCAACACAGGTGCATGACCATAAAAGATATTATTCATATAAATCGAACAACCATTGTTTTCAGACTTAAACGAATAACCACTTTGCATCAAACACGATCCGGATACAATGTTCATGCTCAGTGCAGGCACCAAATAACAATTATTCAGGTTTATAACTAATCCCGATGGCATATGGAGAGGCAGCGTTCCGACGGCGATCACATCAACTCTTGATCCATTGCCGACCCGCATCGTGACCTCATCCCTTGCTAGTTGTCGCTTGTTCCGTAGCCCCTGAACCGAGTTACATATATTAGCAACCGATCCCGTATCAAATACCCAGGTGCTACTGCGAGTACTAGTCAAGTACATATCAATAACATGTATATCACATATACCTTTGTTTGCCTTGCCGGCCTTCTTGTCCGCCAAATACTTGGGGCAGTTGCGCTTCCAATGTCCAGTCCCCTTGCAATAGTAGCACTCGGTGTCAGACTTAGGGCCGGCTCGGGGTTTCTTTTCAGGCGCGGCAACAGATTTGCCGCCCTTCTTTCCCTTCTGCTTGCCTTTCTTGTCCTTCTTGAAACCGGTGGTCTTATTGATCATCAACACTTGATGTTCTTTCCTAATCTCCACTTCTGCAGTCTTAAGCATTGACAGAAGCTCGGGAAGAGACTTCTTCATGCCCTGCATATTATAGTTCATCACGAAGCTCTTGTAGCTAGGTGGCAGAGATTGGAGAACACGATGTATGCCTAAGTCAATGGGAATCGTTATTCCCAAGGACACAAGCTTATCGGCATACCCAGACATTTTGAGTACGTGCTCACTAACAGAGCTGTTCTCTTCCATCATGCAGCTAAAGAACTTTTTAGAAGCATTATAACTCTCTACGGCAACATGGGTATCGAAAATCATTTTCAATTCTCCCATGGTATCAAAGGCATTGTCATTTTCGAAACGTTTTCGAAGTTCTGGCTCTAGCCCATACAGTATGTCGCAATGAACTAAGTTGTGGTCCTCCTGACGAGTTATATAGACGTTCTTTTCCTCGTCAGGGGCATCAGGAGCTGGTGGGGGGCCTAGCGGCGCCTCTAGCACATATTGCTTTTGTGCAGCAGTGAGGAGAATCCTCAAATTCATAGCCCAATTGGTAAAGTTGCTACCATTCGCAGGAAGCTTCTCTTTCTCCATGAACACATTGAAATTAAAAGCAGGTGGTACCATCTACAACAGAATTTGTAAAATATATTTAGACTAAGTTTATGATAGATTGAGTTCAACTAATCCAAATTACTAATGAACTCCCACTCAAAAACCTTCCGGTCCGTGTTCCGAGGCCATGTCTGTACATGCTAGGCTCGTCAAGTAAGAACCTTAGTATTTGCGTGTGTAAAACTGTCTTACACCTGTTGTATGAAAGCGTAGAGTCGAGAACACCCGATCATCACGTGATGCCTCAAAACACGATCCACAAAACGGTGCATACTTAAGGAAGAACACATTTTATCTTGATATCTAAATGAGGGATCATCTTATAATGCTACCAAAAGCGCCAAACTAGCAATATAAGATGCTAATGTGTGAAGTGAGGTGATATGGTCCATGCATTTGATCTCTATCATTTGCATCGTGGTATGATCTCTATCATTCCTTTGTGTGTAAGGCCAAGGTCTATGGAACTTACACGTTAAGTGAGTTGTAAGAGTATCTATCATACATCTACTTACAACAATACCATATCAAAAACACTAGCCCAACAACGATCTAAACTAGACGCCTCTAATTTATCAATTGCAAGTTTTACGTGGCTTAGGGCTTTCGGAGATAGAACCGGTCTAACCTACGAACATCAACCACAACGAGGATAACCAAGTTATTAGCAACTCGTTGTAAATCAGATATTGACTATAGTAGGAGAGACAGACACCCGCCAGCCACTTATGCAAAACTAGTTGCATGTCAGTCGTGGAACCGGTCTCATGTACGATGACATGTAAGGTTGGTCCGGGCCGCTTCATCCCACTATGACACCAATATCCAAAGTACATAGATGATGCAATAACATGATCATCATCGCCCACATATAAACATATGTGTACTACCCGTGCAAAGCACCTACGCATAGATCAGGCTCTGATACCACTGTTGGGTCCGTAGCATAGAAAACAAAAAATTTCCTACGATGATAACTATACGCCAAGATCTATCTACTAGATACAGAGCAACGGGTGGACATACATCCATGGAGAACTTACCCTCGAAGACAACGAGCTTTGTTAACAAGTAGGAACTCGTGGTTGATGTAGTCGTACACTTGCCGATCTCAAGATCGTGAGGAAGTCTGAGCGCCGCAACTCAGCAGCGCATCCGCACTCGCACACATGTTCAAGCCATCGGACAACCTCCACCTCCTCGCTCCAGTGATCTAGCGGAAGCAGCAACTCCTTCCAGACGAAATGCCACCGGGAACATGTATCTCGCTAATCCGAGACCATGGGGGAATAATTCTAGAGGGGGAGAGAGATCCTTCACAAGGAGGTGTGAGGATGAAGGAGGGAATGGGTGGCCTTTTATAGGAGGAGGGGGGTGCCCCCTCTCTCCATGGCCGGTGCATGGGGGGTGACCCCTCACCTCCCCCATTCATGTGATATCCTAATGTGATATCACCGAGAGGGCCCAGAGTATATCTATCCGTCATCTGGATTGACAAATTCCACTCTTGATCCATGAGCCTCAACATAACACCTTCGTAGTGCTGAACCCATCTTTATAGTCACCCTGTTATGGTGTGACGTTTGATGTTATCAAGATACTCTTCCGGTGTTAGCAATTAACATGATCTCAGGGTCTAAGGATAAAGATTACTTCGTATGATGTTATAGCAATATAAAAATAATGACTTGATCGAAATGCTATACTTCGGATGAATGTTCATCACATCATTTCACAAATGTTGTGACCTTGTTATTAACAACATCCAATGTCCATGATCAGGAAACCTTGATCATCTTGTTAATCAACAAGCTAGTCTATAAGAGAGGCATAACTAGGAACCCTTTTTGTTTATTAAACACACGTGTATTGATGTTTCCTACCAATACAATTATAGCATGCAAAATAAACATCTATCATATACAAGGAATATATAATAACAACTTTATTATTGCCTCTCAGGGCATATTTCCTTCAGTCCTTGACAAATTTTCTGGCCATTGCTCCATCACAACTTGTGACGGGTTTTTCCTCAATACTTTTCGTGAATTTACCCACCATCACAAGAAGGTGAGTGTATCCACTTTCAGCCCGTTTAAACGATCCTACTATGTCAAGCCTGCATACCGCAAAATACTTGTAATCGGAATTGTTCGCAGCTGATCAGCCGGAACAATGGCTTGTTTGGCGTATTTTTGGCAACCTTTGCATGTCTTGACTAGCCGTTCGGCATCTGCCTTAGCTGTAAGCTAAAAAAGTTGTGTCTGAAGGCTTTTTCCACTAAATGTTTGGCTGTAGTGTGATGTCCGCATTCTCCTTCATGGATTTCCCTTAAGATTTCCACGCCTTCTTCCGGAGAAACACAGCGCTAGAAAACCCCATATGCACTCTGTTTATAGAGCTCACCTCCCACCAGTGTGTAGGATTTTGCTCATCGGACGATCTGTCGGCTCTGAACTTCGTCTTCGGGTAATTTTCTCTCTACCAAGAAATCAAGGTAGGGTTGTGTCCAACTGGGAATTACAGCTAGAACTGCTATAAGTGGTGAGTCGTATTCGGTCAGATACTACGGTGACCTAGCTCTCTACCAAGAAATCAAGGTAGGGTTGTGTCCAACTGGGAATTACAGCTAGAACTGCTATAAGTGGTGAGTCGTATTTGGTTAGATACTGCGGTGACCCAGCATACCACTCCATGATGTAGTACACTATAGTCATTAACATAACACCAATGAAACATCGTTCACTAGTATTATGTCCCTTAGAGTGGTACAATAGAAACACAACAGGTCCAAGACATGACTATAGATTACAACTCGACTCCTTACAAAAGATCTAGAGAACATTCTAGGTTAAAGAGAGAGAAATAAACTTCTTACAAAGAAGAACCAGAAAGAATAACTCAGGACTATCTTGTGTCTAAGACTAGTAAATAAACTAATTGGCTTGCAATTGCTGCAATTGCAATG
The DNA here is from genome assembly GCA_916181665.1 of Avena sativa. NCBI lineage: Eukaryota > Viridiplantae > Streptophyta > Magnoliopsida > Poales > Poaceae > Avena > Avena sativa. Next base: position 372,705,423 of record OV702290.1, read on the forward strand.
CTCTATAGAAGTAGGTGTTATGGCTAGAGTCTCTACTCCTATCTAATCAAGATCTTTGCCTTTGCTTTGGTTGATGTATATGTTGACTTTATTGAAGAACTTGAGCTGCCGATGATGGTTTCTTGAGCAGAAATTGATGTTGATGTCATCTTCAATGGCTTAGAACCTAGCAAGGTTAAGAAGGTACGGTTGAGTACGAGCATACTCAACAAGTTCACTAAAAAGAAGTGTATGATGTACTATCTCTACATCCATAGACCAAAGGTCGTAGGCAATGTAGGTTTTCGTAAACATTTCTTCAAAGGTTGCTTTTATTCAGAAAACTATGTCCGTCAGTCTTCACAGGTTGATTAGAACCTTTGTGGGGTTCCTTTCCTGCCATGTTCGTAGCTCTTTGCCAAAATAGGGAGTAACAAGTTACAGTTCTTACACTCTGGAGAGGTGCGTTACTTTACCCATGAGATACCAAATCCTTGTTGCACAACCAGGCAGCTTATTCCCGCCCACAATTCTTGGTAGATGATCCAAGCCAATCCCTGCCTCCTTCGCGACCTCGCATGTCCCCTTGGTGTACACCATGCCCACCTCTTGAATTACGGCAATGGTTGGTACAGACCGTTCAGATGCCACAACTATCATGGGATGTTGAGGGTTCCAACCCATATGCTGCATATCCTCTACGAATTACCAATTAATGCATGGTACGAGGATAACAGCCATGACACTACAAGAATCTGGATGATCCGTGACGTTTTTTTATGACGAGACCTAAAAACGTTGCTGATTCCTGACGTTCTAGAACGTTTCGTCATAATGAGCTCCAATCCCCTCTAGCCCGGTTATCCATGACATTCCTTGTTTTCATCATGGAAAATTCGTCGCAGATTTCGTCCTAGGCCCTTAAGCCTAGTTTTCAATTTCGTCTGGTGCAAAATTCGTCGTGGAATTTGTCACGACACATATTCGACACTTTTTTCCCATCGACCGTCTCCTCCGTGCTTCAACCCCACCTATCAGTACACTATGCACGGTAGCACTTCATGGAATTTTTTAGCCAGTCCCACATGTCAGACCGCACCAGACCGCACTGCACCGCGCCGCGCCACACCGCACACCCACCGTCGCTGCCGTCACATCTCCACCGTCGTCACTGCCATTGCCACCACATCTCGGCTGCCATGGGGATGCGCAAGCCGGCAGGAGAGGGCGATGTTGTGGACCAGGTAAATTAGATCTTGCTCTGTCCCTGAATCTGTTCTACCTAGGGTTCTAGCAGTTAGGGGAATTTAACTGTTTCAATGACTTGTTCTGTAGAGTTGGGTTGGAATCGATGGGGAGCTGCCAATTTCCATCCTAGATTAAGAGATTGGTGGGAAGGACCTAGATCCTAGTTGGAGATGCCAGTGCAACCATGTTCCTGCTAGGAAGGTTGCCTCCTATGGTGCAGACATTGGTAGAAAAATTTTAGGTTGTCCAAATGAGGTTTGTTGTTACTTGTACTAGATGGACAACCCATGGCCAGCACAGATGCAGAGGATGCTTGCCCAGCTATGTAAGAAGGCAAATGATAAGATGATGATTGAGCTGAGGCTGGCAGATAGAGACACGGATCTGCAGATATCTAAACTGAGGTTGAAGAAAATGAGAAAAGAAATGGAATGCAAGCATGTTTGGTTCATGATGATGCTTAGTGTGGCAGTGACTTTAGGGTGTGTTCTTCTTTTTGTTGTTGGCAATTGTGGAAATAAGTATTGAATTATGGATGTATTCTGCTTCCTCTTGGTTATTTTGAAATTTTAGAAAACAGTAAGAGGAATGAGTTTGTTGGATGTTTAGTTAGCTAGGTAGCTAGTCAGTTGTTTTCAGTATTCATCAGATGTATTTAACTTGTTGTACCAAACTTGTTGAAACTGGGAAAAATCGTGGTTGCAAAAGTAATGTGTATTTATCTTTTGTTGATTTCAAACATGGTGCAACTAGGAACAATAACCATGGATTTTCTATATTGTTGCAAAACCAGGAACAATCGCGTGTGTGTTTCTGAAAGATTCACACTAAAAATATATTTCGAAATGTCGGAAATATGTGCAACCAGGAACAATCATAACAAACAACTTAAAAGGTACTAACAATATATAGAGGTACTAGTTAAATAGGTTCGATCACAACCACCACATACTACTAGTAGTACTTAATAATTACACAACCCAAACGATATAATATAACAGTACACCCATTACATAAACAGGAGGCAGCAATATGCAACAGGCAACAAGAGGCAGCAGAGGCAACAAGAGGCAGCAGCAGAGGCAACATGAGGCGGCAGCAGGAGGCAGTTGAGGCAGCAAGAGCAAGCAGTTACGGCCCTAGAGCAATGTGACCGAGGTTGGCATACTTGCTCAGGTAAACCATGAAGGCAGCGTGCTTGGATTTTGTATGATTCGCACGCCGCTGTCCTCCACGGGCAATGCCCCCGACATGCTGCACGATGCTGTTCAGGTCTTCCACAATCCTTCTTGCGCAAAAGGGGCACATGTACTTGTTTGCACCTCGGCGGAAGGGGAACCTCCCATTCCTCATTTGCTTCAGGATATGGCGGCTTTTTGCGTGCCTGGACCACATACTTTCACCGACATCGCTATCTGGTTCCTACGAATTGGCAAGTAGAGAGAAGAAGTCAGTGAATGAAAAAAATTACTCTCCCAAGATCATGAGATCAAACTAGGAAAGGGCTGTGTTGAGAGATTAATTTTAGCATGTGCGCACAACTTTTGAACAAACTAGTCCATCAAACATATATTTGTTTTGCATACATATATAATAAAACAAGTGCTATATAAAATTATACTGTTCTTCCAAATATAGTTTGAAAGAATCTATACAAGTTTCAGTATATAAAGATACGTCCAAATTTTAACAAAACTGAGACATCCTTTTTTTCCGGACAGATGGAGTAATTCTTTCCATTTATCTTATCAGTAAATTGGTAAAACAAAAAGAAGTTATGACTAGCTAGTTTTATTCAGTTTGAACATGGTATAAATAGGAATTTGTTTTCTCCTAAATATATACTCAGTGTATTATGAATTTAACAATTTGCTCCCCTAAACAAAAAACAGAGATGGACTACACAGAGAAATTTAATTTATCAGCATTATTTTAATGCATATGTTCATATAAATACACAACTTACTATAACAGATATTGGATAAAACATGCATGATCCAGTATTTAACATATACACTCCATTAAGTTAAAATTATAGGGTTTTCTTTCAAATAATTTGAATGAATATCTATACAAGTTTCAGTATATATAAAGATACATCCAAATTTTAATAAGAAATCTGAGACATCCTTTTTTAGGACAGATGGAGTAATTATTTCGACTCATCTTATCAGAAAATTGGAAAAACAAAAGGAAGTTATGACAAGAACATGGTACAAAAAGGAATTTGTTTTCTCCTAAATATACTCAGTTAATTAGGAATTTAACAATTTATTTCCCTAAATATAACAGAGATGGACGTTTATCTGCATTTTAATGCATCTGTACATATGATTTGTTTCCCTAATTATAACAGAGATGGACATTAAATTGTTGTTAATGTAGTGAGGAGCTCGTATGATTACTATCTATATATATATGTGTGACTTTTATCATACAAATTAAATTATACATTGGAAAGCATGAACACAACCTAGATAAGAGATCTTTGAACCCTACAAACTAATTAAAACGACCAACAAAAGATGAGCATGTATAGAACTACTAGGCGCCTAGAACTACTAGCTATCAAATCAAACTAGAAAATGTGCGACTAGAATGACTAGGGGCAGATCAAAACGACCAACAAAAGATGAGCATAGAATTACTAGGCGGAGAACGAACTAATTAATCAAACTCTACAACATCAGAAAACCCTACAAATTAAAATATGAACAGTAAAATTTGAAAACCCCATTCACAGTTCAGATCTAATTACCTCTGGTTCTTCGTCGCTAGGTTATTGCTCGAACGCGAATATATCCGTAGGTTCTTCATCCTTGCTATCGTTGTAGTAATCGTAGTGCACCTTGTTATCTGCAACTGCCACTAGATTTGCAACCGCTTCCTCTTCGACCTTGTTATCTGCTTGCTTCTGGACGATGGCATTGCATCCTCGGCGATGATGACCTTGGCATCCTCGGCGACCACCGGTCTTGATCTCTTCATCTTCGCGAGAAAACGATCTTGTACTTGTTGCTAGGGTTTCCTTCTGTTCTTTGGAGTGCAGGGAAGAGTGGGACGATGGAGTGTGGAGAAATGACTGGGACACAATGGGCAGACCGTGTGGCTGATGTCTTTTAAATGACTAGGAGACGATGGGGCAATTGGGCGGCGGGAGCGCACGCGGGGTGGGAGACATTTACATCGCACGTGTCAATGCAAAACGCACATATACACAGCTCGATTTGTTTTGCAGTTAATCATTTTTCGATCGGCATGTTAATGGAAAATGCAAAACCTACACACGATTTAATTTCTTCTAAATGATTCAGTAAATCATTGTTACTCTAGATACTCCATGCATGCATGCATGCAGACCAAAAATATTTCCAACATGTGTTATTTTCCAAAACCACATTGACATCTGATGAGCACACACACCCTAGTAGATTATGTGATTCAACTTCTATCACACTAGTGTGTTTTTGGTTTCTATATATGTGCCCATGGTCGTTTGACACATGTACATATATGGATCATCCCCTAGAGTGATTTGCATGTGTTCTTTTCCTAAACCACACATTGATATATATAGATAGTCATTATTGATGATCCACATGACCACATTGATCATATCTATACATGACCACACACACACTACTCTAGTTGATTATATGATATGTGTGATGCAACTTCTCTGTCACACTGGTGCATTTAATGTGTACGGGGAGTTGATTTCGCCTTTGTGTGTCTTGCTTCTTCTACACCATGGTTTTCCACTTAGATCCCACATAGAGTCATTGCATGCACATTATATTGCATATGTGTTCTTTTCCAAAACAACATTGATATCTGATGACCACACACACTCTCTAGTGGATTCTGTGATTCAACTTCTGTCACACTAGTGTGTTTTTGGTCTCTCTCTATATATATGACCATGATGGTTTGACACATGTATATATATGGATCATTCCCTAGAGTGATTTGCATGTGTTCTTTTTCTAATTAAACCACACACATTGATATATATAGATAGTCATTATTGATGATCCACATGACCACATTGATCATATCTATACATGACCACACACACACTACTCTAGTGGATTATATTCTATGATGCAACTTCTCTATCACCCACTAGTGCATTAAATGTGTACTGGGAGTTTATTTCCTATGTGTGTTTTGCTTCTTCTACACCATGGTTTTCCACTTGGATCCCACATAGAGTCATTGCATGCACATTATATTGCATATGTGTTCTTTTCCAAAACCACATTGATAACTCATGACCACACACACTCTAGTGGATTCTGTGATTCAACTTATGTCACACCAGTGTGTTTTTGGTCTCTATATATATGACCATGATGGTTTGGCACATGTATATATATATATGGATCATCCCCTAGAGTGATTTGCATGTGTTCTTCTCATAAACCACACACATTGATATATATATAGATAGTCATTATTGATGATCCACATGACCACATTGATCATATCTATACATGACCACACACACACTACTCTAGTGGATTATATTCTGTGATGCGACTTCTCTATCACCCACTAGTGCATTAAATGTGTACTGGGAGTTTATTTCCTATGTGTGTTTTTCTTCTTCTACACCATGGTTATCCACTTGGATCCCACATAGAGTCATTGCATGCACATTATATTGCATATGTGTTCTTTTCCAAAACCACATTGATATTTGATGACCACACACACTCTAGTGGATTCTATGATTCAACTTCTGTCACACTAGTGTGTTTTTGGTCTCTATATATAGGTCCATGATGGTTTGACATATGTATATACATGGATCATCCCCTAGAGTGATTTGCATGTATTCTTTTCCTAAACCACACATTGATATATATAGATAGGCATTATTGATGATCCACATGACCACATTGATCATATCTATACATGACCCCACACACACAAACTACTCTAGTGGATTATATATATGATCTGTGATGCAACTTCTCTGTCACCCACTAGTGCATTAAATGTGTACTGGGAGTTGATTTCGTATGTGTGTTTTGCTTCTTCTACACTATGGTTTTCCACTTGGATCAAACATAGAGTCATTGCATCCACATTATATTGCATATGTGTTCTTTTCCAAAACCACATTGATATGTGATGACCACACACACTCTGGTGGATTCTATGATTCAACTTCTGTCACACTAGTGTGTTTTTGGTCTCTATATATATGTCCATGATGGTTTGACACATGTATATACATGGATCATCCCCTAGAGTGATTTGCATATGTTCTTTTCCTAAACCACACATTGATATATATAGATAGTCATTACTGATGATCCACATGACCACGTTGATAGTATCTATACATGACCACACACACACACTACTCTAGTGGATTATATTATATGATGCAACTTCGCTGTCACCCATTGGTGCATTAAATGTGTACTGGGAGTTGATTTCTTATGTGTGTTTTGCTTCTCCTACACCTTTGTTTTCCACTTGGATCCCACATAGAGTCATTGCATGCACATTTATATTGTATATGTATTATTTTCCAAAACCACATTGATATATGATGACCACACACACTCTCTAGTGGATTCTGTGATTCAACTTCTGTGTCACTAGTGTGTTTTTGGTCTCTATATATATGAACATGATGGTTTCACACATGTATATATATGGATCATCCCCTAGAGTGATTTGCATGTGTTCTTTTCCTAAACCACACACATTGATATATATAGATAGTCATTATTGATGATCCACATGGCCACATTGATCATATCTATACATGACCACACACACACACACACTACTCTAGTGGATTATATTCTGTGATGCAACTTCTTTGTCACCCACTGGTGCATTAAATGTGTACCGGGAGTAGATTTCCTATGTGTATTTTTCTTCTTCTACACCATGGTTTTCCACTTGGATCCCACATAGAGTCATTGCATTCACATTATAGTGCATATGTGTTCTTTTCCAAAACCACATTGATATCTGATGACCACACACACTCCAGTGGATTCTGTGATTCAACTTTTGTCACACTAGTGTCTTTTTGGTCTGTATATATATGTCCATAATGGTTTGACACATGTATATACATGGATCATCCCCTAGAGTGATTTGCATGTATTCTTTTCCTAAACCACACATTGATATATATAGATAGTCATTATTGATGATCCACATGACCACATTGATCATATCTATACATGACCACACACACACTACTCTAGTGGATTATATATATGATCTATGATGCAACTTCTCTATCACCCACGGGTGCATTAGATGTGTATTGGGAGTTGATTTCCTATGTGTGTTTTGCTTCTTCTACACCATGGTTTTCCACTTGGATCCCACGTAAAGTCATTGCATGCACATTATATTGGATATGTGTTCTTTTCCAAAACCACATTGATATTTGATGGCCACACACACACTCCAGTGGATTATGTGATTCAACTTCAGTCACACTAGTGTGTTTTTGGTCTCTATATATATTTCCATGATGGTTTGACACATATATATATGGATCATCCCCTAGAGTGATTTGCATGTGTTATTTCCTAAACCACACATTGATATATAGATAGTCATTATTGATGATCCACATGACCACATTGATCATATCTATACATGACCACACACACACACACTACTCTAGTGGATTATATTTTGTGATGCAACTTCTCTGTCACCCACTGGTGCATTAAATGTGTATTGGGAGTTGATTTCCTATGTGTGTTTTGCTTCTTCTACACCATGGTTTTCCACTTGGATCCCACATAGAGTCATTGCATGCACATTATATTCCATATGTGTTCTTTTCCAAAACCACATTGATATCTGATGACCACACACACTCCAGTGGATTCTGTGATTCAACTTCTGTCACACTAGTTTGTTTTTGGTCTCTATATATATGACCGTGATGGTTTGACACATGTATATATATATGGATCATCCCCTAGAGTGATTTGCATGTGTTCTTTTCCTAAACCACACACATTGATATATATAGATAGTCATTATTGATGATCCACATGACCACACACACACACACACTACTCTAGTGGATTATATTCTGTGGTGCAACTTCTCTGTCACCCACTGGTGCATTAAATGTGTACTGGGAGTTGATTTCCTATGTGTGTTTTGCTTATTCCACACCATGGTTTTCCACTTGGATCCCACATAGAGTCATTGCATGCACATTATATATCATATGTGTTCTTTTCCAAAACCACATTAATATTTGATGATCACTGATGGCTCAGTGCGCCGCGCCTAGAAAAGTGCTGCTGCGGTGTTGATGTAGAGCTCGTTGGGAACCCCAAGAGGAAGGTATGATGAGCACAGCAGCAAGTTTCCCTCAGTTATGAAACCAAGGTTTAATCGAACCAGTAGGAGCAAGGAAACACCCCAAAGGTGTTGCTAGCTGAGCCTTGGCAGGGAGCACTACCGGTGCTAGTAGAAATGTGGAGACCTGCACAACACAACCACATAACTTTGTCCCCAACTTGCGATGAGGTTGTCAATCTCACCGTGTTTTGCGGAAAACAAAGGATTAAACGTATCGAATGGAAAGAAGTAAAAGTTTGCGGAAAGTAAACACAAAGCAGTAAACAGTTTATGGATTGTATGTAAATGAAAAGGACCGGGATCCATGGTTCACTAGAGGTGGCTCTCCTTAAGATAGATAACATGCTGGGTGAACAAATTACAGCGGGGCAATTGACAAACATCGAGAAAGCAGTACATGCATATACTAATCATCTTGACTCCTTTGAGATTCGATTGGGCATTACAACATTATACATAGACCGCGATCCAACTGCATCTATGACTAATAATCCACCTTCAGGTTATCATCCGAACCCCCTCCAGTATTAAGTTGCAAGCAACAGATTATTGCTTTACGAACTGCGTGTAGAGTAAACAATACGATTGTTCTATGAATAAAGGATTGTTGTTTTCTCCCTAGTAGCAACAGCACATCTAGTACCTTAGAGATTTCTGTCACTTCCCCAGATTACCAGAGGCATGAACCCACTATCGAGCATAAATACTAACTCTTGGAGTTGCTAGCATCTACTTGGCCAAGATAGCTACTAACAACGGAAAGCATGCAAGATCACAAATAACAAAGACATGATAGAATCAATAATCAATCTGAAATAGCATCTCAATATCCATCGGATCCTCGCAAACACAACATGCAGAATTACAAATAGATGATCTTGATCATGAACGAAGCTCACAGGATCTAGACATGAAAGCACAAAGGAGGAGAACCAACCATCTAGCTACTACATGGATCTGTAGTCCAAGGATGAACTACTCACGCATCACACCGGACGCTTGCATGGTGATGAAGAAGGCCTCCAGGGTGAATTCCCCTCTTCGGCAGGGTGCTGGGAAGAGCTTCAGATCCCTCCCGATCTAGGGATGGAGATGATGGCGGCTACAGACTCTTTTCGTGGATTTTTGATCGGGCACTTAGGGTTTTTGTCCCGAGGGCATCTTATAGTCGGAAGGGGAGGCCAAGGGGGTGCCAGGGGCCACAACACCACCCCCTAGCGCAAGCCAAGCCTGGTCGCGCGGCCAGGTGGTGTGGCCGGCCTCTGGCCCTTCTCCGTCTCGTATTCTGGCATCTGATGACTTCTGGAAAAATAGGCACTTTGGCTTTTGTCCCATCCAATTCCGATAATATTCATTTTCTGACTTTCCTAGAACCAAAAACAGCAGAAAACAGGCAGCTGGCACTATGGCTCTTGTTAATAGGTTAGTCCAAGAAATCATATGAAAAGTACTCCAAAGTGTGGACAAAACACAACAAAGTGGATAAAACTAAGCATGGAAAATCAAAAATTATAGATACATTTGCAATGTATCAATCACACACACTCCAGTGGATTCTGTGTTTCAACTTCTGTCACACTAGTGTGTTTTTGGTCTCTATATATACTAGATGATACCCCGCGCGTTGCTGCGGGGATATTTGGTTGAATTCATAATCGCACAATGCTAACTTGAAAAATGGAATAATTAAGAGACCGAGTTGCTAATTTTCACCTTGACATCAATTTATGGAACTTCTAGTTGTAGACTTGGAAGTCCTGAGTTAATGTGTGTCGCTCAAAGCTTTTCCTAATAGCAAATAATTATGGATAGAAAAATAAGAATACTTGAGAGCTGATGCACTACAGAATCATGCCAAACTTTAGAAAATCAACCAAAAACTAAATCATTCGAGTGTGCTTTGTAGGTGTAACAGAAGAGCATGGAAGGATTAAAGAATGCATAAGAAAGAGATACATACCTGAAAAAACGGGCGCCCATGAAAATGAATATGGCAACCAATTAACTTTAGGAAGGAAAATTACCAGATATTTCAAGTGTCATTTATATTTACATGCAAAAGAATGTTCAGATATTTTGTTAGCATATGGAAAATATTTTGAAGGAAAATTAACATAAGAATAGTAGTTAGAAGCCTAGCTTCCAACGACTACGCAGAAGTATGTTCATATGAATGGCATATAATATGTTCATTTCTTGTTTAAGGGTCTCTATCTCTCCCATAATTTAAATGAATATTGCCAATCTCTCCCATAATTTAATTGCCTCTTCTTCATGTAGAGCACTGGAAGTTCTAGCATTGCAAGATGCAAAGCAGAAACAATTTTGCAAAGTTACAGTTGTATTGATCGACATGATCATTAAATAAGTCACAATATATTTCGGGAGGAAGAAGTTCTTACAGTGGAGCTTTTTTTTGCAGGGACAATGGATCATATATTGAACGTTGACTCTGCCTTGACAGATGTTCTAAGAAAATATATAAAGCACCTGAGAGATTTCCAAATGCGTAGGGGATTGAGAGGTGACCATCACCAGTTTATAGTCTTTGTTGGGGCATAAGAACACGTGGTTCAGTACATTTATCCACTGAACTGGATTATAGGCAAGGGATATCCCACCAAAAACATAACCTGAAAAATTGCGGATAGGCCAAAACTAAGAGGCAAAGATGAACTGATTTGGAAAATCATTGTTCATGCAATTTCATGGGCACTAATTTTGTCAAAGAAGACAAAGAAAGAAGCTCTGATAATTGGCTAGTTGGCTATTATTCTAAATCAATGAACCAGAATCGTTGTAGGATTAGTAACATGAGATGCTAGGGGAGAAACTCATGATTAACTTGCATCCGTGTAGCTGTTCTCTACAGGAATTCATGACGATTTGTTGTTTCTCATTGCCTACAGTAAAAGTTGAACATTAGGGAGAGATGTCAGATCATTCCATAGCAAATAAAATATGAAGAATAGATCAACAACTTCATTGCTTCACAGGCAAATATCAGACTATTCAAACATTCAAATAATCACGGAGAAAACAATAATGAACCCGATGGACTATGAATGCCCTGGGTGCACCATACGGGTCCACAAAATCAGGGAGAAACTCCCAGACAGGGAAGCGAGGCAAGCACACAGCCGGCAACAGCCTCTGCATCCACATGCAATCGCCATTGAGAAAAAATAGAGTAAATCAGGAGGAAATCATACTTCTTATAGTGAACCTATGAAATCCTCAGTCTCATAAACGATTGGGAAATATCCACTCCACCAAGGACACCTGAGGATGGGACGACAGTGGCAAAAGAGCGACCGATCGAGCCATGGCCGCCAAGGCAAGGCAATATGAGGTTCAGACAGGAACCTGGCGGCTTCCCCATGACCAGGGATGGCGATGTAGGATCAAAGGAGGGAGGTAGGGGGATGTTGAACGGGATGGTGATGTGAGAAAAATAGGGGATCGAGGTCAGAGGAAGAGGCGGTGGCAACTCTCCATTAGTCATGCAGTCCTACGGTTTCATTTGCAAATGGGATCTGGTGGTGTAGATGAAGAGGTAGAGGGGAATTAATATTGGAGTAACTGCAGAGTTACTACAGAAGAACCACAGCGATATTCGGCGAAGATCTAACCAAACGCCACACTAAATAAGTAGGGACAGGGAAGGAGTGAGCATACACGATGGGCAACCGTGCGCGGGGTGTGACAAAACAAAAGGGACGACGTGGCTGCATGAGATGCTAGCAAAATAAGATAGTGGGGGACTCCTATTTAGATATAGAAGATGTCCATGATGGTTTGACACATGTATATACATGGATCATCCCCTAGAGTGATTTGATGTGTTATTTTCCTAAACCACACATTGATATATATAGATAGTCATTATTGATGATCCACATGACCACATTGATCATATCTATACATGACCACACACACACTACTCTAGTTGATTATATGATATGTCATGCAACTTCTCTGTCACACTGGTGCATTAAATGTGTACAGGGACATGATTTCCTTTGTGTGTCTTGCTTCTTCTACACCATGGGTTTCCACTTGGATCACACATAGAGTCATTGCATGCACATTTATATTACATATGTATTATTTTCCAAAACCACATTGATATCTGATGACCACACACACACTCTAGTGGATTCTATGATTCAACTTCTGTGTCACTAGTGTGTTTTTGGTCTCTATATATATGACCATGATGGTTTGACACATGTATATATATATGGATCATCCCCTAGAGTGATTTGCATGTGTTATTTTCCTAAACCACACACATTGATATATAGATAGTCATTATTGATGATCAACATGACCACATTGATCATATCTATACATGACCACACAAACACACACACTACTCTAGTGGATTGTATTTTGTGATGCAACTTCTATGTCACCCACTGGTGCATTAAATGTGTACTGGGAGTTGATTTCCTATGTGTGTTTTGCTTCTTCTACACCATGGTTATCGACTTGGATCCCACATAGAGTCATTGCATGCACATTATATTGCATATGTGTTCTTTTACATAACCACATTGATATCTGATGACCACACAAACTCCAGTGGATTCTTTGATTGAACTTCTGTCACACTAGTGTCTTTTTGGTCTCTATATATATGTCCATGATGGTTTGACACATGTATATACATGGATCATCCCCTAGAGTGATTTGCATGTGTTGTTTTCCTAAACCACACATTTATATATATATATATATATAGTCATTATTGATGATCCACATGACTACATTGATCATATCTATACATGACCACGCACACACTACTCTAGTGGATTATATATATGATCTGTGATGCAACTTCTCTGTCACCCACTGGTGCATTAAACTGGGAGTTGATTTCCTATGTGTGTTTTGCTTCTCCTACACCATGGTTTTCCACTTGGATCCCACATAGAGTCATTGCATGCACATTATATTGCATATGTGTTCTTTTCCAAAACCACATTGATATTTGATGACCACACACACTCAAGTGGATTCTGTGATTCAACTTCTGTTAGACTAGTGTGTTTTTGGTCTCTATATATATGTCCATGATGGTTTGACACATGTATATACATGGATCATCCACTAGAGTGATTTGCATGTGTTCTTTTCCTAAACCACACATTGATATATATAGATAGTCATTATTGATGATCCACATGACCACATTGATCATATCTATAGCAGACCACACACACACTACTCTAGTTGATTGTATGATCTGTGATGCAACTTCTCTGTCACACTGGTGCATTAAATGTGTACACGGAGTGGATTTCCTTTGTGTGTCTTGCTTCTTCTACACCATGGTTTTCCACTTGGATCCCACATAGAGTCATTGCATGCACATTTATATTACATATGTATTATTTTCCAAAACCACATTGATATCTGATGACCACACACACACTCTACTGGATTCTGTGATTCAACAGTTGTGTCACTAGTGTGTTTTTGGTCTCTCTATATATATTTGGATCATCCCCTAGAGTGATTTGCATGTGTTCTTTTCCTAAACCACACACATTGATATATATAGATAGCCATTATTGATGATCCACATGACCACATTGATCATATCTATACATAACCACACACACACTACTCTAGTGGATTATATTCTGTGATGCAACTTCTATGTCACCCACTGGTGCATTAAGTGTGTACCGGGAGTTGATTTCCTGTGTGTGTTTTGCTTCGTCTACACCATGGTTATCGACTTGGATCCCACATAGAGTCATTGCATGCACATTATATTGCATATGTGTTCTTTTCCAAAATCACATTGATATCTGAAGACCACACACACTCCAGCGGATTCTGTGATTCAACTTCTATCACACTAGTGTATTTTTGGTCTGTATATATATGTCCATGATGGTTTGACACATGTATATACATGGATCATCCCCTAGAGTGATTTGCATGTGTTCGTTTCCTAAACCACACATTGATATATATAGATAGTCATTATTGATGATCCAGATGACCACATTGATCATATCTATACATGACCACACACACACTACTCTAGTGGATTATATATATGATCTATGATGCAACTTCTCTGTCACCCACTAGTGCATTAAATGTGTACTGGGAGTTGATTTCCTATGTGTATTTTGCTTCTTCTACACCATGGTTTTCCACTTGGATCCCACATAGAGTCATTGCATGCACATTATATTTCATATGTGTTCTTTTCCAAAACGCACATTGATATTTGATGACCACACACACTCCAGTGCATTCTGTGATTAAACTTCTGTCACACTAGTGTCTTTTTGGTCTGTATATATGTCCATAATGGTTTTACACATGTATATACATGGATCGTCTGCTAGAGTGATTTTCATGTGTTATTTTCCTAAACCACACATTGATATATATATAAATAGTCATTATTGATGATCCACATGACCACATTGATCATATCTATACCAGACCACACACACACACACTACTCTAGTTGATTATATGATCTATGATGCAACTTCTCTGTCAGACTGGTGCATTAAATGTGTACAGGGAGTTGATTTCCTTTGTGTGTCTTGATTCTTCTACACCATGGTTTTCCACATGGATCCCACATATAGTCATTGCATGCACATTTATATTACATATGTATTATTTTCCAAAACCACATTGATATGTGATGACCACACACACACTCTACTGGATTCTGTGATTCAACTTTTGTGTCACTAGTGTGTTTTTGGTCTCTATATATATGGATCATCCCCTAGAGTGATTTGCATGTGTTCTTTTCCTAAACCACACACATTGATATATATAGATAGCCATTATTGATGATCCACATGACCACATTGATCATATCTATACATAACCACACATACACACTACTCTAGTGGATTATATTCTGTGATGCAACTTCTATGTCACCCACTGGTGCATTAAGTGTGTACCGGGAGTTGATTTCCTATGTGTGTTTTGCTTCGTCTACACCATGGTTATCGACTTGGATCCCACATAGAGTCATTGAATGCACATTATATTGCATATGTGTTCTTTTCCAAAACCACATTGATATTTGATGACCACACACACTCAAGTGGATTCTGTGATTCAACTTCTGTTAGACTAGTGTGTTTTTGGTCTCTATATATATGTCCATGATGGTTTGACACATGTATATACATGGATCATCCACTAGAGTGATTTGCATGTGTTCTTTTCCTAAACCACACATTGATATATATAGATAGTCATTATTGATGATCCACATGACCACATTGATCATATCTATAGCAGACCACACACACACACTACTCTAGTTGATTGTATGATCTGTGATGCAACTTCTCTGTCACACTGGTGCATTAAATGTGTACACGGAGTTGATTTCCTTTGTGTGTCTTGCTTCTTCTACACCATGGTTTTCCACTTGGATCCCACATAGAGTCATTGCATGCACATTTATATTACATATGTATTATTTTCCAAAACCACGTTGATATCTGATGACCACTCACACACTCCAGTGGATTCTGTGATTCAACAGTTGTGTCACTAGTGTGTTTTTGGTCTCTATATATATTTGGATCATCCCCTAGAGTGATTTGCATGTGTTCTTTTCCTAAACCACACACATTGATATATATAGATAGCCATTACTGATGATCCACATGACCACATTGATCATATCTATACATAACCACACACATACTACTCTAGTGGATTATATTCTGTGATGCAACTTCTATGTCACCCACTGGTGCATTAAGTGTGTACCGGGAGTAGATTCCCTGTGTGTGTTTTGCTTCGTCTACACCATGGTTATCGACTTGGATCCCACATAGAGTCATTGCATGCACATTATATTGCATATGTGTTCTTTTCCAAAACCACATTGATATTTGATGACCACACACACTCAAGTGGATTCTGTGATTCAACTTCTGTCACACTAGTGTCTTTTTGGTCTCTATATACATGTCCATGATGGTTTGACACATGTATATACATGGATCATCCCCTAGAGTGATTTGCATGCGTTCTTTTCCTAAACCACACATTCATATATATAGATAGTCATTATTGATGATCCACATGACCACATTGATCATATCTATACCAGACCACACAAACACACTACTCTAGTTGATTATATGATCTGTGATGCAACTTCTCTGTCACACTGGTGCATTAAATGTGTACATGGAGTTGATTTCCTTTGTGTGTTTTGCTTCTTCTACACCATGGTTTTCCACTTGGATCCCACATACAGTCATTGCATGCACATTATATTGCATATGTGTTCTTTTCCAAAACCACATTGATATCTGATGACCACACACACACACACTCCGGTGGATTCTGTGATTCAACTTCTATCACACTAGTGTGTTTTTGGTCTCTATATATATGACCATGATGGTTTGACACATGTATATATATATATGGATCATCCCCTAGAGTGATTTGCATGTGTTCTTTTCCTAAACCACACATCATTGATATATATAGATAGTCATTATTGATGATCCACATGACCACATTGATCATATCTATACATGAACACACACACACACACACACACTACTCTAGTGGATTATATATATGATCTGTGATGCAACTTCTCTGTCAGACTAGTGCATTAAATGTGTACTAGGAGTTGATTTCCTATGTGTGTCTTGCTTATTCTACACCATGGTTTTCCACTTGGATCCCCCATAGAGTCATTGCATGCACATTATATTGCATATGTGTTCTTTTCCAAAACCACATTGATATCTGATGACCACAGACACTCCAGTGGATTCTACGATTCAACTTCTATCACACTAGTGAGTTTTTGGTCTCTATATATATGACCATGATGGTTTGACACATAAATATATATATGGATCATCCCCTAGAGTGATTTGCATGTGTTCTTTTCCTAAACCACACACATTGATATATATAGATAGTCATTATTGATGATCCACATGACCACATTGATCATATCTATACATGAACACACACACACTACTCTAGTGGATTATATGATCTGTGATGCAACTTCTCTGTCACACTGGTGCATTAAATGGGTACCGGGAGTTGATTTCCTATGTGTGTCTTGCTTCTTCTACACCATGGGTTTCCACTTGTACATCCCCCATAGAGTCATTGCATGCACATTTATATTGCATATGTGTCATTTCCAAAACCACATTGATATCTGATGACCACACACACTCTAGTGGATTCTATGATTCAACTTCTGTCACACTAGTGTGTTTTTGGTCTCTATATATATGACCATATGATGGTTTGACACACATACATTTATATATATGGATCAACCCCTATAGTGATTTGCATGTGTTATTTCCAAAACCACTCATTGATATATATATATATCCACTAGATAGTCATTATTGATGATCAACATGACCACATTGATCATATCTATACATGACCACACACACTACTTTAGTGGATTATATGATATGTGATGCAACTTCTCTGTCACACTAGTGCATTAAATGTGTGGGAGTTGATTTCCTATGTGTTTCTTGCTTCTTCTACACCATGGTTTTCCATTGGATCCCCCATAGAGTAGTCATTGCATGCACATTATATTGCATATGTGTTATTTTCCAAAACCACATTGATATATATGTGTGTGTGTTCTTTTCGAAAACCACATTGATATATATACATGACCACACACACACTCAAGTGGAATGCAACTTCTCTGTAGTACTACTGGTGCATTACAATATGTGTGGAAGTTGCTTTCCTATGTTTGTTTTCCTTATACACCATGGTTTGCCTATATCAACATCCACACTTTAATAAATATGGTAATGCTAATTTATTTGAGAATTATATAGAATTTTCCTGAATTTTTGGGTTAGTAATTGCTAATATCTTCGAAAGGTACCTTTTTTAACTAGTATCCTATGTGATTAATTTATTTGAGCCACTCATCATGCAATAGACGGCCAGGATACGCCATCAAAAAATTTGACCGACACACCTCGCTCAAATTTCACGTGTAGGAGTTAAATTGCGCGCCTCGAAATTTTGTCCCTAGGATAGTGTAACATCCTAAAACTTTAATCAAGGTTAATCAAGATCCAAATCACCCAATTTAGGGTTAACAAAAACTTTTTATCATTAAAATAATTAGGAATGCATATGTGTGTTGCATTAATATAAAATTGTTTAGAAATGCCATGTTTGATTATTCTAATGGTTGTAAAATGATCCAAAGATGAATGCCACATCATATGGATCATTCAAAAACAAAATCCAAAGAAAAAGAAATCAAATAAGAATAAAAATACCCAATGGTCACTTTGGCCATTTTAATCCACTAGGTCACTTTAGGTGTTCCTAGAAGTCAAATTCAAACAGAAACATTCTCAACTCTTTTCACCCCTTGCTAGTACAAGTGAAGATCTACCAAGGCCCACTTTGAAATCTTATAAAAACAATTAAACACTAATTTTAAATGGCATTTGAAAATGGAATCCATTTCATATGCATAGATCCCACTTTTTCAAAAACCACTCAAATAAGTTCACCTTGACAATCCCAAGCAACCACAGATGATCAAGCTTATGACTAACACCCACACCAAAAATCTTCTCAAAATTCAAATTAAATTCTCTTGCGGCCATTGTGTCGAACACCTTGTGATCACAGATAAACCTGCCTAACTAACACTGTTTTGATCAATGCTTTGTCGACCCATTTGACCTCAATTCACTCCCCTGGTCTCCCCTAGTTCTAACCATGCCATCAAGGAGCTACACTTTAGCCTTTAGCAGCAGTGTCACGCCACCCCGAGGCCATGCCCGCCGGTCGAGCACGGGCAGCTCATAGGAGACCACACAGCCCCTCTCCACCGTACCTAGGAGGTAGCCGTGATAGCACCGCCGCCCATTGTCCCTTCCCCGAGCAATGCCAAGCCTTGTACCACCGTACACAACCCGCGCTCTCCGCCTCTGCACCATGCACAGCCCATGCTAGAGCACCACCCCCGACAGCCTCGCACAAGCCACGTTGTGCCCTCAGCTTGCACGCACCGCTCCGCCTTGACCCCAGCACACTCCCGGACATGCCCATTTCCCGCCGCGCGACTAGCACCCACCGTGAGCCGCGTCGAACGCCGCCTCTGCCGTGCAGAGCGTCGACCTTTCCCAACCACATACCATCGCCCCTAGCTGCGCTATTACGCCGTAGCTGACCGCCAGGAGGCAGAGCACCGTCCGCCTACCTCGCCCGTGCCATTAGCCCTCTGTACCATCGTCACCGACGAGCTCACCGTCGCACCTCACGGTCCCCTCGTCGACCTATAAAAGGAGGGCACCCCCATCCCATTTATGCACACCATTCACCTCCCCTCTCGCCGCGGAACCTTCCCCACTTTTCCCTGGAGCCGCTCGAGCCCTCAATCGCCGGAATTCTGCCAGAGCTCGCCGCAGTAGAGGAGAAAGGGGGTCGTCAATTGCGACCAACCTAGGAGCCACCGCGACCACGCCTGAGACCGCCGTCGTCCACCAATTCGATCGCCCCCATCGCCACGTTAGCTGGAGCCCTGGTAAGCCCGCAATCGACCCCCACCGAGCCACTAGGGTTCATGCTCGCCGAGGAACTGTTCGCTGGGATGACGTGCCTCAGCCGTTGATCCACCGTCTAATCGCACTACAAACATTGCCTCGTACCGCTTCGCGTTAGAGTCAGCCGCTGATGTGTGGACCCCCCTGTCAGTTGCCCTCTACGCCGCGGAGCGCCACTGGGCCGGCCCATTTAGTTTCCCGCCTTAGCCCGCAGATTCAAATAAAGATTTTTCTTTTTAGACTTAAACTCATTTCTGTCCACTAGTTTAAAAATCAATTCAGAGATTTCTACTGAACCAAATTGAATGATTCAAAATTTTCTAGAAAGATAATTTAAATATCTATCCAAGCCCGTTGGATTTAAATCAATTGGAGTTATAGATCACATATAGCAAAAATAAGAAAACAGAGACTTTTCTACATTCAAACATTTTTCAAAAATCAACCATAATAGCTTTTGAGTTGATTCCAACTCTAAAAAATCACATTTGATAATACCTATCTGAATATGTAATAATATTTAGGTTTGCATGCATTGACTTTGGCCTAGTACCAACACAATGCTATATAGGCATTTCTAATCACTTTAAATCATTTAAATATGAATCCTAAACTTTATGAAATGTGATCCAACATTTAAATCACATTCCCATGTATTAGAATATGTGGTGATGACATGTGTCCACATGATCCCATATTTTAATAGGAGAATATTAAATATTAATTAATTTCAATGAGTAGAAATTACTTTTCTCAAATAAAATAAATGAAACTGTTCACCAAATCTTGTGTTGAATGTGATGATACTAGATTATCAAGTGTGTGCCTTATTGTGCTAAATAGACTAGTTAAGTATTATTTGGTGATTGTGTATCCCGTATGTATTTATAGACGATAGTACCGACCAAGTCTACGAGGGGGAGGAGTTCTACCCCAAAGAAGATGAGGAGAATTTCAACCACTGCACCAATCAAGGAAAGACATCACTAGATGCAACATAAGCTAAGCAAGATGAATTAGGCATGCTTTGGTTATACCTTTTGATTTATATCCATCCCAAGTTTTACTTACAAGTTTTACCCTTTTTCTTTACCAAAGTTTCCTTACTTCTAGTAATGCTTTATGAGATTTTAGAAAGTAGTTTAGATAGCATAAAGAGTATAAAACTAGGCCTATAGTAGATGTCATTCTATGGCATGAGATTGAGATTAGCATCCCACCTTAGTGAACACTCTTAACTTAGTAGTTGGAGCTAAACCAAAAACTTAATCACTCTAGATGGGAATACTTGGTGAAAATGCTTATGAAATGTTTTGACAGGTGTTGAGAAACACAAATGGTTTATGATGATGAAAATGTTGAGGCATGAGCCTTAGCCCTTTATAAAAACTGATGGTTGGGTTCGGATGCAATACCATTCCAATTTTACCATACAACCACAATACCTGAATTGGGTAAGGCTTAGCCGGAAGTTTATATGCATTAGTATGAGTTCCCTCGCGGGAGAGGTTTGAGCTGAGGCTACCTCTTGATGTTGTCCACCTATGCAGTGCCCGGGATGGTAGATGGCCATAGCTGGGAGGCCAAGCTCATAGGAGAGGTGCTTATACTAGAGTGTGTAAAGGAAAGGTTATGTTTGATTATCCACATACTAAGTATGATGATTCAGGGTTATCCCTGACGGATGTATCGAATTTTGTGGTGAAAGTGTACCACCTCTGCAGAGTGTCAAACTATTCGAATAGCCGCGTCCACGGTTATGGACAGTTGGAGTGGCCATACTGTTCCATTGTCAGATGTTTTCAAAATGACTTGTGAAATGAATTGTGACATGACTTGACCACAACAGGGTTGTGACTATGACAACTAAGTTCCCACTTAGGTGATTTCAAACTTTAATTTATCTTTCTTTGTTTCTGAACTCAGCTTAGGTTTCAAACTTAACTTTGCAAATAAACTTAGAACCTAGCATTCCTACTAGAACTACCTTACTTGTTAGTGCTAGTTTGCGAGTACTTAAAGAGTACTCATGGCGTTGTCCCTGGCTATTCCTATGGACAGACTATGAGGAGGACTACCAGGAGGAAGGACAGCAGGACGGCTACGACAACTAGGATCATCTCCCATCATCAGCATTGCCTGTGACACTGAAGATGGAGCCCACCGCTATGCTATTTATTCCGTTGCTTGTTTGTACTAAGACTGGATCATGAGATCCTTTATTTGTGTAAGACCTTATTATGGTTTGTAATGGATGATGTACTGTGATATCCAATCTGTTATGTCTCGCAAAAATGGTAATCCTAGGACTGTGATGTATGGCATAACAGGCATTTGGGATTAAAAATCCGAGTGTTGACAGATAGACCGATCAGCCCTTCAGCACAACAAAACGCATCATTCGCGGAGAGGGAATTTAGGTAATCTAAGAGAAACCTTACTTATCCCCTCCCCCACGGAAAGTGGATGAGATCCATTTTTCCTCACCTCGCTGTCCTCTTCCTCCTTCCTCACCCTCACCCTCGCCGTCGTCCGTCCTTCCTCCACTCAGCATCGTCCTTCACTTTGCCCCTCGCCGCCCTGTGCCCCTCCCCACCATGCCGTCGTCCTTCGTTCCAGTAGACAACAGCTAGCCATCGCCGTACCCAAACCCTAGCCCATCGGCACCTTCGCGGTTTCCCACCATGCCGTGCCAACTGCCAAGCTCGCAGGTCTGCAAGCTCGCCGTCAACCTTACCCACAAGATCTGCCACCTCTACGTGCACCTCTCCGTAAAGATCTCCCCACTCGTCGTGCACCTCTCCATCAAGGTCTGCTCCCTGGACTCTAAGGCCTGCCCACCCACGGTCAAGGTCTGCTCACTCGACGTGCACCTCGCCATGCACCTCGTCGATAAGGCCTGCCACCTTGCCGTCAAGTTCTTCCCACAATCCCTACACGTCATCGTCAAGATCTGCCCACTCGCGGTCAAGGTCTGCTCACTCGACGTGCACGTCAACTACAAGGTACGCCTACTCGCTGTCCACCTAGTCGTCACGGTCTGCCACATCGCCGTCGACAAGGTCTGCCTACTCACCATGCACCTCCTCCACATACTCTGCTACCAAGGTCCATTGACAAGCCTCGATGCCACGATTTAAGCATCCCGCCAGGAATAGCAGTAAGAAAAAGGCCCCATAGCCTGAAGGGAAGGAAACACTTACCTTGTTTTTCTGTTGTTTGGTTATATTGTTTGTTGCAGATAAATGCTTTTCATAACACTTCTTATGATTAGAGTATAAATACAAATTGTTCACAGTGGAATATTTTACACTTGTGATTACTATTGGACAATCAACAACATATGTTATATTCTGCCTACTTCCCTATTCCGTGGCAAGATATAGGTGCATATACTGCTCATGTTTAATTGTCCTGGCCTCCTTATTATTGCAACCAATTGGTGAATTGCCCAGCTTGTAAACTATTTGGTTTATGATCAGTTTGCGTGTGATAAAGGTTGCATTATCCTGTTTGTTGCATTACTTTGGCTGTTTCGTGATATGTCTTATGTTCATTGTATAAGTAGTTCATAGTTTACTGTTTTACATGATGGTTTACTATAGGACAATGAGCACCATATGTTATATTTTTCTTAATTGCCTATTTAATTGCACGGTAGATGCTTGTACTGCTTATGTTTAATCGTCCTACTCTGCTTATTATTGCAGTGTATAATACTAAGTCTGGTCATAGTGGGGAGTAACATAGCATGTTACTAGGCTATGTTACTCCCCACTATGACTGGTCTTAATATTATCTCCATAGTGAGCAGTGTCATAGGTCTTATAACATAGACACCATCATTTAGGTTGGTCATAGTGGGAAGTTTGTACACACTAATATTATGTCTACGATACTAGTGTATAATACCAGCTAGGCCACCCATAGTAGGACTATCATGCAATCCATGTTGCATTTGTTTTGATGTTTCTTCATATGTCTTATGATCAGAGTATGAATTGGTCATAGCAGACTGTTCCACCCCATATGTTATATATTGAGCCATATTTGGAGTTCCCTATACATGTTAGAAACACATATGTACAGTGGAATGTGCTTGGGGTGTTGCTTAGGAAAATAATCCTAGCTTTTTCATAAGAAATAGTGCTTATTTGTATTCGAGAGGTGCCAATTTAGACATCATCCTGTTATAAATAAGCACCATTGCTTAACCAAAAATCGGTCTATTTCGCTAAGCACTTCTCCAAGCGTCTCGCATTGTACATGCTCTTAGGTTCTTAGCATATGTTGTTGGATCGCCAAGTGTACCCCCCCCCCCACAGACCCCATAGACCCCTAGAAGTAGCAAAAAGGAAGGTTGTAGACCAGGTTACATTATCCCGTGTGTTGCATTAGTTTGGCAGCCTACAATCTTTTTGTTTAAATTGCTCGTGGCGACCTATTAAATGATGAGTACTATATAACATAGGTTGGTATCGCACCCAGTTTTATATTTCTATATTAATTGGAATTCTTTATTCATGTTAGAACCACAAATACTACTGATGGAAGAAAGTTGGATGAAAACCATCATGAGAAAGAGTCCATGGATGCAACGACTTGGTACTAGGTTTGTATCTAGTGTTGTTGCATACCCAACTATATTCTCCCCTAAAAAGAGCAACAGTGATCCCTCTGGACCTTGGCGTGATCCCCAGGGGGTGTTATCAGTGAAGGTGACATCTCAGGTGATGAAACACTAGTCACCGAGGAGACTGGGCTGCAGGTAGTCCCCTTACCTGCTAGCTCACCATCTTGTCATGATTTCTCCATAATTAAGGTGCTGCCAAATCATCTTGTGTGGAATTGTTTGCTTACTCTTTTTGCCATATGTTTTGTTCCTCTTTATTTTCCCCAATTGACTGTTACATGTAAAATGTGTAGCTTAAGCCGAGAAAATTCAAGAAGACAACTCCCAAGAAAAGGATGGCTCCTGGTGGTGGATCATCTCGCAAGCGTGTTGTGGTATCAGTACTATCTCGAGACACAGAAAATGACAGACAAACGAGGTCCAAGGGGAATCCGCTAAAAAAAGACTTCCACCTCCAGGTTCCACATGGCGGACACCAAAAGCGGCAAGTCCTGCAATCCATTCACAAGAAAATCGGAGTGCAACATAGAAGATTGCCAAAGCCGAACTACCTGATGCCCGGCAAACAACCAAAGCCGAACTTCCTGATGCCAGGCAAACTTCCAAAGCCACACTTCCTAATGCCCTGGAGGTGGCTAGAGTTGCACTTCATTTTCCCCTGCTAGTCACCGATGATGCAGTTCCTGATGCCAACCTAGTGGCCAAATCTGCACTTCCCGATGCTTGGCAAGTAGCTAAACCTTCAGTTCCTGATGCCGGCCAAGTGGCCAAAGATACAGTTCCTAATGCCGGCCAACTGGCTAAAGCTGCAGTTTCTAATGCCGGCCAAGTGGACAAAGCTGCAATTCCTGATGCCCACCAAGGCGAGAAGCTAGCTGTCGTCAATCTACCACCCACCCAAGCCAAGAAGGCAGCAGCCCAAGGCAAGCAACCAGCTGCCCAAGGCGAGCTGGCAGCTGTCCAACATGGGAAGCACTCTGCCCAAGGTGACCTGCCCACTCCCTTCGACCCGCTGGTATGCCGTCTGGCACCTCCCCAAAGCCAGCCACCCCCCCAAAGCCAGCATCCACCCCCCCAAAGCCAGCAGCCACCCCCCAAAGCTAGCAGCCACCCCCTCAAAGCCAGCAGCCACCTCCCCAAAGCCAGCAGCCACTTACCCAAGGTGTGGAACCCCAACTCACATCCTGCCATCCTCTGGCACCTCCCAAAGCCAACCTGCCACCTCCACAAATCAAGAAGCCACCTTCCCAGGTGACAAAGTCTGCATCTTTCTACCCACGGGTATCCCCCAAATGTGACTTGCTACAACTCCAAATCCATAAGCCACCTCCCAGCTGTCTGCGGGCACCTCGCCAAAGCGACCATGCACCATCCAAAACCGATGGGTTAGGTACCCAAGGCGCTACGTCAACTACCCAACATTTGTGTTCAGCTACCAACGGCAAGGACTCTGGTACCCCATTTGAGGGTCAGGGGTTAGCTACCCAATACGATGAGCCGGCTACCAAATATGGGGAATCTGATCCTAGTCATGAAGTACCGTGGCAAGACTGCAGTGACTGGTCTCAACGTGGTAACACGTTAAACCAACTACTTGCTCACTTATAATCCATTTAATCCCATCATATTATTGTGGAACACTAAATCAGCACATTGTATTCCTGTAGATGATGATGGCTACCAGATGTCTCAAGACTTTGATGCACCTTGTTCTGAAGATGCTGAAACACAGAATTCTGAAGATATAGTTCCGCATACTGGTCAAGCTCTGGTGGTGAAGGGGAAAACATGGGGAAGAGGCTTGACAAGTTGTCCAAAGGAGGGAGGCTTTCACTTAATGTTCTTCTAGGAAGAACTAGACAAGACGAGCCGGGTGTTGCTACCAGGTTTGCCAGTGAGTGTGCAGTCATAGTAAGGACTAGCATGCCTATCTTACCCCACTGGAAAGAGTACAAGAAGAGGGTTGATGTCCAATCAGACTTCATAGGCACAGTTTCTGTATGTTCTGTGACTTAGTTGTCCTTTACCTTCCCATTTCTCTGTTCATGCAAATGCTGATGCTCCATGTTTTATTTTTAGCAAAAGTTTGCCATGGACACAAATAACACCCACGTGCGGAATGCTTGTGCAAATCAATTTATGAGGCATGCAAGGAATCAGTGGCATATTATGAAGAAGAAGTATTTTGATCCCTACCCTCTGAACCAAGTTACAAGGAAATGTCCTGATGTAGTGAAACACATGACCGACGAGCAGTGGTGCACGCTTGTTGATACTTGGTCTGACCCTAGGAAACAGGTCACTTTTCGTTTACTCTTTTACTATTACTGCATGTGTTTGAATTGTTTGATTGGAACTGCCTCTTATACTGTATGGTTTCTGCTTGGTAGAGTACATGTGTAATAAACAAGATCAACATGAGCAAAGTCTTATACCATGCTGCCACAGGTTCTCGTAGCTATGAGGTTGTGTGCAACGGTGAGGACAATGCCTTCGAACTCTTCAAAAATACGCATTACAGCCCGAGAAATGGCTTCACTCCGAATGTGAAGAAAGCAATTGTAGGTCCTTTTGAATACTTTTCATCTTCATAAAATTCAATGCTATCTTCATCTCTCAATTGTATATGATATGATTGTAGTTTTCTTGCTATTTTTCTAAGGTTCGCTTCTATTCCTAATACTGTAGGAAATCATGGAAAAGAAGATGGATCCAGATGTCTAGGGGGAAGAACCACTTTCTTCCACTAAGGCTGTGCACTTTGCACTCTCGTTGGATAGCAGAAAGGCATCGTTCCTGAAGAACATTGGCCTCCATTCAAGTACATCAAGACGAAGCAGGTCTGGCCTTGAAGTAGAACTTTTGGCTGAGAGAGCAGGGAGTGACAAACTGCGCTATACCATAGAGGAATTAGAGAGAGCGAAAGAAGCTGTCGAGGCAGAGAGGCTGCAGTATGCTAAAGACATGAGAGAAATGCAGAAGAAGCAAGAAGAGATGCAGGATAAAAACCATACAAACAACTTACTTCAGCAAGTGTTGTCTCAGATGACTCAGCAGAAGAAGCAGTAGCGGCAGCAGCTTCAGCTATCGCAAGGTAAGTGAACTCGTGGTTGACACTTGTGAGTTCTTGGGCCTAGGAAAGTTAACTGGTGTGGAAACTTGTGAGTCTTTTGGGCAAAAAAACGTGTGAGGCTTTTGGCTCATAAACTGCTGTGGAAAGTTTTTGGCTGTGGAAGCTTGTGAGGCTTTTGGCTCAGAAACTGCTGTGGAAACTTGTCCTGAAATTCATTGCCAAATTCTGTTATTTGATGCATGTGGTGTGAAATGTGTCACAAACGATTAGGGCTAGTAGAAATTTACGTTCACAAATGGCCCCCTGATCTCATGGTGACACCAGCCCGCATCCGCGACAAAGACGAAATCGTCTCAATTGTTCTTTATGAAACATTTCCGTCACAGGTAAACACCGATGTGGCCACCTTTCATTGGCTAACTATCTAGACGAAACAGAAACGTCACGGCCAATAACATCATCACACAGAATTCGTCGTATGTAGATGATACGTGTCTCATTTTGATTTGTCAACATGGCGTTCTGCGGCTTGCCCACGTGGCCTCGTCCGATTGGCGCAAGCGTGTCCGTGTCAACCGTCCACGTGTCAGCATGGCGTCGAAAGCTGGCGACGAACAAGATACAGCCTGCATATCCGGATACATGCGAGAGGAAGAAGATACAGCTAACTTCTTTGTCCCATTCCAAATTTCATGGTTAATGCGTAATATACGGTGCTAGAATCACTAGCGACATTGGTTGTTAAGTCCTAGATGATATATTCCTGGACAATGGTATCCCAATTGCCAGACTTAATAATATTAGTTGATCACCCTGGATCAGTAACCAATATTTTACATTATTATTGAAAATAGTGTTTTCTGACCTTTTTGAAATGCAGATGATGACAACATTTGAGTTACAAGTATTTGCTAGAAAATAACCAAAGGACATGAGCAAGTATGAACTTGCCTTTTGTGATTGCAAGGTTATGCACTCACGGTCTTCAAGATACTAGAAGATCCAAATTCTATAAATAACATCATTGGTCCGGTAAGGACTAATGCTTAAAGAAGCAGGATGCAATTATGCATAAGTAATGTAATGCAGTTTGATAAACATGAATTCCTGAAATAATCATATCTGATCTAGGGTTTGGAAACTGGGAATGGCTTCTTTAGAATGCGTTTCACTTTTATATCAGCTTCACATGTGTGCTTCTTATTAAGTCTTGTGAGAGTGTGTGAAACAATATGTAAATACAATAAGTAGTAAACAATACTAAAGCACTCAAGTGTGGAATGGTATCTAAAGACTTCTTAAAATCATACAATTATTATATTTAATATTTTTGTGATAAAAAATAATATTCTAGGAGCTCAAAAAATAATTTTATTTAATTTTAGCTCTTCTTAATATTTTCTTAAAATTCTATGAAGAAAATAAGATTTTATTTTATGCAAACTTACTTTACTCAACTAAAATACAAGTTAGTATTTTTTATAACTTAGTATATCCATTTAGGATCTCAAAAGTGAATTTTATTCAATTTTAAGTATTTTATTTATTTATATAAAATTTTGTGTAGGTATATACATAATTTCTATAATAGATCTTAATTTAATTATTTAAAATTATTACTTATTATTTTTATTGGGTAGAGGATATTTTGTGATTTCGTAGATATATTATTTGTATTTTTAGGATTTTTATTTATTTTTCTAGAGATCATTTAGTTATAGGGGTATATTTGTAATTATGTATTTTACATAAGTCCTTTTAAATCATGGGCCTAGCCCACTGGGCTAGACCGGCCAGACGCGACCCATCTGGGTTAGGTCAACCCCCTTGGATCACCTGATACTGGCCCAGACTGGCCCAGTACCCCTCTCTCTTCCTCGCGCACTCGTGTTCTCCCCTTGGTCATTCCCCTCCGTGGCGATGTGGTGCCGCCGCCGTTGTCGTGCGATTCCGGCTACTCCTGGAATTCCTGGTTGCCGTCGTGACATCGATGATGCTTCGTCTACTAGTCTAGCGCAATTTGGCGCCCGGGCGCTCCCCTAACCACGCCGCCTACACCCCGACACCTAGGGTTCGGGTGTCGCCGGTGATCTGGAGCTCCGCCGCTTCCATGGTGTTGCTCTTGTCCCCTAGTGGCTATGTGGTGCTGCCAGTGCCTTCGGGATCCTATGGCTGCCGTGTTTGTGGCCTGGCGTGGGTCGCAGCGTCTTTGGGTGCTCCCCGTGCCACCGTTAACACCACCGTCGGCCACACCGCTTCCTCGTCTAAAACTTGCGAGGACCACCAGTGTGTTTGCATTCCTTTCCCCTCTCTTTTCTTTATCTCACCTTGCTACCCTTCATGTGGTTGTTTATTGTGATTACCTACTGAATCTAGGTTGTGTAGCACTCCTTGTTGTATTGAGGTTGGGAATGATGACAGTGGTTTCTGTTAGTGAATTATTGTATGAACTTTTACTTACTGCCCTATACCTGCTTGGTGAGTCTATGGTTAGCATATGGATTAAGATTGATTCATTGGTTCTGATTGCTATGCTTTGGGATGAGAGCATCAGAGTTGGATAACTGTTGTAAATGTTATCTATGATTTTGTAGATGACCGAAATGATTCCTAACTATTGTTTTTAGGAAAATGATTAAGAATTTCCTTGAGAATATTTGGCTATGGAGCCTATGTATCTGGATTACTTAATTAGTATGGGTCTTTGTGACACCTTCCATTGAATGGTACACAATCCTTGTCTAATTCTAAGTTTTTTGTAAACTGTGCTTTGTATTGGCTTATATTGTAAGCATTTGAAGAACTTCTATCAAATACAGTGTTTTACTTGTTTAATATATTAGCCTATGATACTAGTTTGAGGGACTTCTAGGTAAAAGCTGATATTTTTACTTATTGTCCCCCTTCCCATGTGTTCCATGTGTTAGTTATGTAAATGATTCCTAAATATTTTAGGAAGATGATTATGTGGGTTTAAGAAAGTAGACTTGAGCTTGTACTCAAGAAACATCGAATATGCTAGGTACAGAGGTGCTACCCTCTGGGGATGTGCCCTGTAGCCTAGCAGTTGTGGCTCATATAAATCTAGTTAAAAATAGATGATAGGGTTGATGATGCTGGTCTGAAACCCTCTGTGTAAGAACACATGTTTTATAGTGGCTATTTATTATATTCCATGATGAAGTATACACCCCACTTGGGTGTATCTCCGAGAATTCTTCTTATCCAACAGATCTTTACTTTCTGAATGGATAAGCACGGGTACAAAGCATGTGTGCTTTATGAGTCACCAACCTGTTAGTAATTGGTGAAGAGATGTGGTTGGTGCCTTGTCCTAGCCTTGCTGATGAGCATGTAGATCAGCTTCTAGAATTGCTACTCCTCCTTATCCTTGCTCTGCACTTCCTAAACCACCCCATCTAGGTCACCATCTTATTGATGATCTGATTGGTTTTATGTGGTGAATGGTTGGTTTATCTCTTGGGGATTTGGCAAGATCTGAGGTGATGTTGGTTGTGTTCTTGATAGCTTGTGATGATGTGAGACTGAGATAAAAGCTAGCAGCTGTGTTACGGATGTGTGACCTCTTTTATGTGTATTGGGTTATTGCTACTGTGTTGACAACACACAACATGCATGCAGTGATCAAGCTGCTTACTCGTGGTCTCTACTAGACTCAAGTTTCAATGGTTCAGATATTTGTCTATGGATTGGTTCAAATCCCAGTTGGTATTATCCTCAAATTGTTATTTTTTTCTCTGCTGAAATGGTGAATCTTGCCCTAGGCCAATGATGTTGTGTTGAGGCTTAAACTTTGAAAAGAATAGACTCTACACTTGATGGGTTTTGTCCCTTCTTTAAAAGATTTGGCTTAGTGATGTTTGGAAAACAGTGCATTACATTGTTAGAAACTAAGAGCAAAACTAACTATAATCCTCTCTTTGTTTATTTCTTCTTCTGTCTTATTTGCAGGTACAAGACCAAGTGATCAGGAGAAATAGTTTAGGATTAGATTAGGACTATTAGTTTAGGGCTTTCTGTTATTTTCTTTTGTAATATGTTATTTCTACTCTTTGTAAAGATCAATGTAATATATATTCATTATTTATTAAAGCTTTTATTTCTTTGAGAATGTCTCTGTAAGTTTTTTACTTCAAATAGATTTGTATTTATTTAATACTTGTGGGATAAAGGAAAGAATTAAGAAGTACTATTTGAGTTATACTCTTATATTGTTATCAATGTCTTTTATTGTTTTATAAAGGTGATATTTTCAAACAATAATGATAAATAATTCTTTTCTAGAAATCAAATAAATACTAATTACCTCTAATTTTCTAACCTTATTCAAACGTTTCAAATTTTTAAATATGATATCAATTTATTCACCCGAGAACATTATAATCCCTAAGGATCAAAGGTTGAGGGTTTATTTCTAACTAGGTAATTATAGTTGATGTCTCAACCCAGAGTGAGATAGTGATATAGCCTCTTACTATGATCTTGATTAAAGATTTCTCCAAAATTCCTATCAACACTTCACTAAGCTTGGGTCCTAGTTAAGGAATCCCTTTCCTAAATATACTCTATGTTATCCCTTTCCTAGATCTCTTCTATCTAACTGATCTAGTCATCTAGCTCCACCACATATGATGACATGGTCATGTCACTTCTACAATATTCCTTCATTCTGATCCTAGTATATATATACAGCTTCCATTTATGAACTACCCTTAAGTAAGTCACTCATCTAGTTAGTTATAACTTCATTATTCCATTCTCCTAGCATTCTTCCTTTACTGCCTAACTTGCACTTCTTAACTACCCTTGATGAATCCATCCATGTAGTTGTTTCTAACTCTATCCATAAACTCCTTTCTATTAGCCTTGCATCTACTTCCAAGGCTTGCAAGATTACACTTCTCTCTAGATCACATGTGATATCAAACCTGTGGAATAGGTATGGTACTACCCTCCATAATACAAGTTTGTCCTTGTATTAGCTTGGTTAAACTACTATGCCTCCAACTAGTCCATACAACTTATGTTATATACTTCTTCATTCTCTAGCTTGACTTCTCATGATCAAGCTAGATAATTCATCTTACTAGGGTTTTGCCTAATTTGGTATACTCACAACTCTTCTTTAACACCTAGTCATCTATTCTCAAGTGACTTGAGAATCATGACCACTAACCCTTGATCATGCTTAGCTTAGGCTTCTAATTGTTTGATCAAGATTTATTAACACTAAATACTAGACTTGTACAAGTCTCTTTATAAAATTTATCTTGTTAAGGAAACTTACTTTAGGTTTATACCTACTAGACTTAACAAGATTATCACTGAATTCTCTACTACTAATAGCTTTCTCATAGCTTCATAATTATTATCTAAACTCTTAGGTTTAGATGCTTCTTCTAGTTAACTCATGAGTGAGTTAACTCCTCCAACATCAGATGGTTTAATCTCCACTAAGGATCTCATTCCATTGATGATGGCACACTCTACCATAACTTGTTACTTCTTCTTATTAATTTACTTAAGGTCTTTGGAGATCAATATAATAGGTCAAAGGATAAGAGTCAATAAGTTCTAGGTCAGGAATTGATCATGCAACACGGATGATCACTTGACACTAGGACTTGGTTAAATAGGTACGTCACTACTTAATATGATATTAAGGATATGTGATGAATGGTCTTGGCTTGACTTCCCTTTCTACTCTATTTGTGATAAGAGTTAAGGTTTAAGAACTACCATGATACCCATGGTAGGAATAACTATGGCAAACAAGTGTTTCAAGATTTAGTTATGGGGTTTATTTACTTGGAGTTATATACTTGATTGAGTATTCAAGAGTGATTGTAATGAAGACCATCATATGATATCTATAAGATCCTTTTTAGTGTGTTGTGAGTTTAGCTTGATTCTATTTGATGTACCCATAGATCAAATTATATTACCCAAAGATAAGGTTTTAGCAAAAGGTCATATTGAAACTTATCGCGGTCAACTTGATGGTCTACTTCAGTTCCACCAAGTCAAGAGAAGCTTCAATCACTTTGACAAGTTTTATTTAAAAGCGCGAAAATTATCCAAATTTTCTATGCATGAATGCAATGGACACACCTCATCTCAGCTTATTTCTAAGCTCTAATGCTGGGATGTTATAGATACTCCTCGTCAACTCCTGTGATAGAGGGAATAATCAAATGCTCCAAAAAAGCACCGTTTGGGACCTCTTTCCGTGTAGAGCCTATTCTTGATAGAGCATCTGGTTCCTTGTTTTCTGTTCGGGAATGTTTTGTACTTCAAAACCTTCGAACGATTTAGACAATTCATCCATGACAGCTTTGTATGCTACCATGTGTTTATTTGCATTACAAATATCGGATACTTGCTGGGCAACTAAATCTGAGTCTCCGTAACACATCAATCGGTGAATGCTGATGTCTTTTGCAATTCGAATTCCATGTAGCAGGACTTCATATTTGGAAATGTTATTTGTCGCTATGAAGTGAATCTGCAGTACGTAGAAAAGTTTATCACCTTGGAGTGACTTGAGCACCACGCCATCCCTTGATCCCCCGAGCGCTTTAGACCCGTCAAAGTGTAAGGTCCAAACTCCCGTCTCTTAGAGACCTATGTTTTCTACTATGTCTGTCCAATCAGTGACAAAGTCAGCAAGAATCTGGGATTTGATTGCTGCGCGAGGTTTGTACTCAATGTCAAAAGCTTCTAGATCTATTCCCCATTTAGCAACGCATCCTGTGGCATTAATGTTGTTGATTATGTCTCTCATGGGAGCTGTGCTCACCACAATAATCTTGTGCTATTGAAAATAGTGGCGTAGCTTTCTGGATGCGAAAAACACACCATAGGCTAACTTTTGGTAATGATCATACCTTTGCTTTGATTCAGTCAGGACCTCGGTGAGATAATAAGTCGGACGCTGCACCATGTGTTCCTGTTTTTCTTCCGACCGTTCCACCACCATGGTGACACTGACAACTCTGTTTGTTGAAGCTAGATAAAGCAACATCGGTTCCTATGATTCTGGTGCTGCAAGGATAGGGGCGGACGAGAGTACGGCTTTCATATCCTAAAGTGCAGATTATCTTCATCAGTCCAGACGAACTTCTTGGTCTTTTTCAAGATCTTGTATAAAGGTGCGGCTCTTTCACCGAGTCGGCTTATGAACCGACTGACCGCGGCAATGTATCTAGTTAGCCGTTGTACGTCCTTCAGACGAGTTGGCCTGGAAATGTTGAGTATAGCCTTTATTTTGTCACGGTTCACCTCTATGCCTCTTTGAAACACAATGAATCCTAACAATTTTCCGGCTAGTATTCCAAAGAAACACTTCTTTGGGTTAAGCATTATGTTGTATTTTCGTAGGATGTTGAATGTTTCCTCTAAGTTAGAAATTAGTGTTTCCTTCTTTTTGGACATCACAACTATGTCATCCACTTATGCATGTATGTTGCGTCCGATTTGATTGTGGAGGCAACACTGCATAATGCGCTGGTACGTAGCTCCTGCATTTTTAGCCCAAAGGGCATTATCACATAGCAGAAGGTTCTGAAGGGGTGATGAACGAAGTCTTTATTTTGTCTGACTCCTTCATCCGAATTTGATGATATCCGAATATGCATCGAGAAAACATAGGAGTTCCGAGCCTGCTGTTGAGTCCATAACTTGATTGATTCTAGGCAGAGCGAATGAATCTTTGGGACAAGCCTTGTTCAAGGCGGTATAATCAACACACACCCTTAAATAAGTGGTGTCCTTTTTAGGAACCATTACAGGATTGGCTGACCAATCAGTATGGAAGACCTCTTCTATGAATCCGGCTAACTCAAGCCAGGCTAGTTCCTTAGATATTTCTTTAGGCTTTTCATCGCTCAAACATCGTAAGGACTATTTGACGGGTTTAGCATTTGGGTATACATTTAGGTTGTGCTCGACAAGTTCCCTAGGTACTCCAGTCATGTCATATGGCTACCATGCGAATATATCTTTATTGGCTTTGAGGAACTCAATGAGTGTGCTTTCCTATGCGTGGCCCAAGCCTATACCTATTCGGGTCACCTTGGAGGGGTCATCATCCTTCAACGGTGTCATCTTCGTCTCTCCCGATGCCTTGAACTCTGGAGTCAGCTTTGTCACGTCCTTCTTTGTTGCGGGCATCTCGGACGGGTCGATGTTCTTCTTGATCTCCTCGTACTCCTCGGCATGCAGCACGACTTTAGCAAAGGCAGTATTTCCGTCCTCGCATTCTCGTGCCTTCTTCGGGTCTCCCCGGATGACGCCATTGGGACTTGGCATTTTCATCATATTATAAATGTAACACGGGCGATCCATAAAAGCCTAGTAAGACGGATGCCCAAAGATAGTGTGGTATGCACTCTTGAACGGGACCACTTCGAAGGAAAGTGCTTCCGTCTGGTAGTTCTTTCGAGTTATAAAGGTAACGTCCAAAGTGATCTCTCCTAGAGAATTTGCTTGTCTTCCAGGATAACTCCATGAAAAGTCATAGAGTTGTGATTTAGTTGCATTTCCGATATCCTCATCCAGCGCAGCGTTTCGACATAGATGATGCTGATTATGATGCCACCGTCCATGAGGGTCTAGCAGAAGTCATAGCCATCAATAAGTGGATTGACGACCAGAGCGTACTTTCCTCACCTAGGTGGCTTAGGAGGATGATTGCTTCAGTCAAAGGTCATTGTAACTTCTGACCAGTCCAAATACTGAGGGACAGTCACAATAGTTGTGTTGAGCTCATGCATCACTACCTTTTTAACTTTTGCTGGTTGGGATCTGAGGAAGCAGACATAAGTGTCTTTCTTGGTAGGGAAGGTATTGTTTCCATCTGACTTGGGATTTGAAGCTTCTGCCTCCTCCATGTCAGAATCTTCCTTGGACTCCTTGTCTTTGTCGAAATTTTTCTTTCCTTTTTGTCGCTTGGCCCTATAACCAGCAGATTCATCTTTCTTGATGTCGTCATTGAAACGACACTCAGCATTGGTGTGGGACAATCCCCCGTACGCATGGATTATTGGCAATGTCGGCCCAAGAGTAGGTTTTGCCAGGTTGCTGGTCTCCTCTACCTTGGACTCTGGAAGTTCAACGGCCTCATCCTCGGCTTCCTCCGCAGCCTCCTCGTCCTCCAGACCGAAAGTTGCATTGACTGTTGTGGTTTCCGGATTGGGTTTTTCTTCCGAGGTGTTCTTGCATTTTGGGGCCTGCTACTTTGGTTGTTTTGTCGACTGTGGCACATCCAATACATTGAGCAGTCCCTCTGAATCATCATCAGCGTCATCATATTTGCTTGCTGTTTCTATCATCTCCCCCAAATCAGTCACTTTGTCACATTTTAAGCAATGACGCAATAAACCAATTGGGAGACGCGCAATGAATGCTTCAATCATTGTTTGATTGTTTACTCCCTCACAGGAGTTCTTTGTGTTGATCCATCATCCGAGGTAGTCTCGGCAGGTTTCTCTGGGTTTCTAGGTGCACCGCTGCAGGTCTCCAACCATGCAGGACCTCTTGTATGTTCCCACGAAGTTCTGAAAGAAAGCACTTCGCATGTCATACCAGTTGTGGATGGTGTTTTCCGGTAGTTCATTGAGCCATGATCGAGTCGTCTTCCTCAGAATAAGCGGGAGATACCGGGTTGCAACCAAATTGTTCCCTCCTTTGGCTATGCAACATGCCTGGAAGAAGTCCTTGAGCCAGGTGTCTGGCCGAGCCACACAGTCGTAGGGCTAGATGTGCCTTGAGATAGTAAACCCTTCCGGAAAGTTTTTTTGGTTTAAGCGCAGTCCGAAGCATTTTGGACCCACATAGATTTTTTCCGACTCATAGTGTCGTGCCTCAATGTTTGTGTTGATCCGGTGCCTGGCATCACTTGGTGGCAGGGCGCACCGTCTTGATTGTTCACTGTGGCTACGGTGCCCATGAGCCGGACTTCTGCTTCTCCTTCCACCCCTGCACCACGGTGCCCCATGGCCTCCATTGGGACCATTATGGTGGCTACTTGGCAGAGATGGTGGTGCTGGTGGATTGTTACACCCAGCTGGGGCTTCATGGTGACGGCCATCATGCCGGCTTGATCCAGCGTGATGTTCATCGTTCCTTCATCCGTCGTTGCCATCGTTATGGCATGGATCAGCCGGATGGCTTACATGTCTAGGAGGGGCATCCTTTGCCTGTCCTGCTCTCGACATTGAGCTTCTTCATCTTCCCTACGATTGTTCGATTGCCGCCGGGGAGGTTGGACCATCACTACAATAGTGTCTTGCTCTGCGGCCGGAACGAAATTGCTCCAGCTTCGTGCGGGTTTGTGTCGGTGTCCTGATGATCCGGTTCTTGAATAGTTGTCCTCCCGAGTGTCAAGATAGTAGTGTCGTTCCGGCTCCCATCGAGATCTTGCATCTTGCTGTTGCCCCGTGTTCATGCGGCATTGGTCGGATCTGGAGGCCAGCTTTTCCCTGCCGAACATGGTGACCTTTTGTTGTTCCAAGCCCTTGGTGAGTGCTTCACACTTAGCCGAGTCTGCTCTGGACTCAGGTTGTTTGCCAAGAGATCTCGAGCCGCAGCAACATTTTCTACCTGCGTGCCATACACCTATTACCCTTGTTGTCGATCCGAGGTTTCCCTATGGCTATATCTCCTTCGAAAAGGGTCTTGTGAACTTCCAGATATTTGTTAGGCAACTCAGGGCCATTCTGGGTCTTCTGATGCTGCCGGGTGCTAGGCTGCCCCGCAGCTGCAATGCGCTGCTTCTCCTCGAGGATATTTGCGGTTTCCTTAAGGAGTACTTGATGGTGTGCTTCTAGGGCTTGAGCCTTGTCCTCCAACTCTGCAGGTGTAAGTTCTGTAGCTATCGGGATAGGCGTAGTAATCGCCTCTCTAAGGAGTTTACGAGCAGCAGGAGTAACCACGTGCCCATCCAATGAAGTACTTTTTGGCTCATCTAGGATTAAAGCTGCATATGAGTCTTCTTCGTATTCTTCGGATATTACCTCGTCAGTTGGAAGGTCCTTAGCCGGAGTCTTCTTCTTCTTTGCCTTCTTGGCTGCACCGATAGCAAAGACAACTTTGGGTCTGATTCCTGGAGTCAGGCTTCTATCAGTACTCTCGGACATTTGGACATCGGGATTATCTCCGAGATCCATACTGTCCTGCGGTTCGGGAGAGTTTTCTCTGGATCCTTCATCCATGCTATTGTGAGGGCTTTGATCCATAGCTTCTCCTTCTTCCGTAGCCTTGGAGTTGAATTCCTCTTCATATTCCGCGAAGAACTTTCAGAATCTGTCGATGTCATGGAGTCATCTGAAGATGCTGGTAAGCCGATGTTTGTTCCGATTGCCTCCAGCACTGAGTCTTTGTCGTCTCCAGCTTCGGCAGAGCTAGATCCGGATCCAACGTATCCGACAAAGTGCGATGTGTGTGTCCTGAGGTAGGTACGGCTCTCTTTGTTGGCTTCCTCAAAACACTTTATAGTCTCAAGGATCTCTTCCATGCTGGCATTCCCGCACAGCATCATACGCCTCAACGTGTGCCTCAGAAGTGATTTTGCTGCTCCAGCATTGGCAGAGCCAGATCCAGAGTTGTTGCTGCTTTGATCTTCCTGAGATTCAACCTCTTTGGGGAGAGCCTCCTTGAAAGGATACAGATGCCGCCTAGAGGGGGTGAATAGGCGGTTAAAAACTTTTCCGAGAGAGGCTCAACAAAGGCGGAATTAAACTAGCGTTTACTTTGTTAAGCACAAAAACCTAGAACAACTAGGGTTCACCTATTTGCACCAACGATTTATGCTAAACAAGACAAGCAACTATGATATAGCAAGATATAAACTTCAAGCACAAAGGTTATCACGAAGTAAGGTGCATAAGTAAGAGCTCGTGTATAGATATAACCGAGGCACACGGAGACGACGATGTTTTACCAAGTTCCTCCCAACATGGAGTACATCTCGTTTGGAAATGGGGTGGTATCAAACCACCAACACCACAAAAGGCATCCCTTGTTATCCTGTGAATCTCACCCCAACAGGATCAATCCACACTTCCACTATCGGTGCACTTGTCAGTGGCAATCCGGAACTGCTCACAAGGTTGGGGCACTTCTCCACAACTAAATTGAAGGCTCCCAACAAACAAGCTTGGGGAAAGCTCCACAAGTAATCCACAAACCTACAAAACCACCAAACCTTCTAGGGTTCTAATAAACCCAAGAGTAAAAAGCTTCTCAAATTTTCACCCAATCGAATCCTCACCGAGAACTCAAACTGATGCACCAAATGCAATGGCAAGAACACAATAATTGCTCAAATCCTTCTCTCCCAAATTCCACCAAAGCTACAAAAGCTTATGGGGGAATAAGAGACGAAGAAGAATGGAGGAAATCCACAAAACACTCCAAGATCTAGATCCCAAGATGTTCCCCTCACTTAGAGGAGAGATTGATTGGTGGGGTTATAGATCTAGATCTCCTCTTTCAAATCCCTCAAGAATATGCAAAAATCATTGAACGGATTGAGAGATAGCAAGCTCAAGAAGTTCAGCAATGGAGGGGGAAACTTGCAAGAAAGGTTGGGTAAACATTGGGGAAGAAGGGCCCCTTATATAGGTCCTCCAAAATCCAACCGTTACAGCCCCAGAGCGCGTGGGACGGACATTCCGTCCT
Source organism: Avena sativa (assembly GCA_916181665.1). Taxonomy (NCBI): domain Eukaryota; kingdom Viridiplantae; phylum Streptophyta; class Magnoliopsida; order Poales; family Poaceae; genus Avena; species Avena sativa. Next base: position 372,746,032 of record OV702290.1, read on the forward strand.
ATTCACTCCGGACATTCTGGTCAAGGCAGAACTGTCAGAAACAGCAATACGAAAACACCCATAACTTTTGCATCCGGACTCCGATTTTGATGATCTTGGGCTTGTTTTAAATAGGACAACAAACTCTACAATATCATGCAGGGAACCATCATAGTACAACAAGGGAGGATAGAACCAAATGACGAAAGTTTTGACCTCTCTCAAAAAGACGAACCGGTAAAACCTCCAACATCGAAAACGCAATAGAGAATGCATATGAAATCCGTTTTCGATGAACTTGGGCTTGTAATGAAGATTAACACAAGATATAAATCCTCTCATGGATAAGAACCAAATAATGGAAGGTTTACCAATATCTAAAAGACATACCGGTAAAACCTCCAATATCAAAAATGCAATAGAGAATGTATATGAAATCCGTTTTCGATGAACTAGAGCTTGTTATGAATATTACCACAATCTCAAGAACCTCACATGGATAAGATCCAAATAACAACCAAGAAAGATTATGCCAAGTATGCAAAGGTTTGAGCTTTCATGAAGGATATGATTAACTTACTCACTCGAGATCCCCTCTTGATAGTACGGCTATTTATCCTATAAACCGGTCTCCCCAACTAACACCATGAGACCAGTAAGAAAGAAACCATATCAACAACATACCTTTGACTTGAGAATATTCCACTTGAGCTTGACGATAGCGATCTTGTCCACCTCAAGATGGAACACCTTTCTTGATTGCACTAGCTTGGTGAAGACTTGCAAATTGCTCTCCCATACTCCACTATGGTAGAGCTTCTCTCTTGGGCATATCATCTTCCCATATCCATGATAACCATAGGATGGAAAGATTCAAGCAAATGATCTCTTCGAGATGGCTCATCTTGAACTTGCACATCATTTCTTCTTTCTTTATTATGTTGGTGTCTTGAAGGTACATAAGAGATATCACTCCAACTTTAGTCTTCAAGACACACTTTCTATAGGCTCAACTCTCACTTGACCAATCTCCGGATCACTCATTGAAACCTTGGTCAACACTTAATCTTCTTCACTTTTTTCTTCTCCCAACCTTGAAGCCAACATATGGTTCAAGCATTGCATATGGAAAAATCCTACAGGTAAAACTCAATGCAACATACGTCCATAAAGATTGTCATTAATTACCAAAACCACATACGGGGCACACATGCACATTCAATCTCCCCCATTTTGGTAATTCATGATAATCCCTTTGAGAGGGTTTATATAAGGAATTAACCAAACAAAACATTGTGCTAACATCAAAAACTACACAAGTATTTGATGTTAGTGCAACCACAATATAGATCAAACTCCCCCGCAATCTATGCACGTGTGGATGAACTTGAATTTCATTGCATATATTGCCAACCATTACCGGTGGTGGAGTTTCCTCGATATATTCAATATGCATAGCAATACACTAAGATGCAAAGAACACAAGGCAAGTGTTTAAGTACAAAACTCACAACACACAACCAAATTCCCTAAAACCCTCTAAAACTTCTCCCCCATTGGCATCGATTGCCGAAATGGGTGAAAAACTTTAGAAGGCCAATTTAGTGAGAGTTCCTCTATATGGTGTGCATTTCTCATAATATGAGTGGAATAAAATGCACGTATCCAATGATGGATACCATGAGGAAATAAAACTAAAATGAGGATCCAAAGATTGCAAACAAATAAAATGGTGAAGAAGCATCAACAAATGAAGCAAGCAATCAAAAGATCAAAAGAAGCACTTCACAAAAGGAAGATACAAAAAGAAAGATAGATATTATGACAAGGTTGAAAAGAGAGTGATCTAAATAATATGAGGAGACTCCCCAAGGTTTGTGCACAACTTATAATTTGCGTTTGAATACAATATGCACAAACATGGCATCCTCACCCCTCTATATCATTTAAACCACGAGCACGAGCAAGTGAGAATATATTATGATGAGAGTAAATGAGTGTTTAGATGAAAATAGGAAGCTCCCCAAGGTTCATGCACAACAAAGTGAATAATTATGGAATCCTAACTCCCCATAATCAAACAAAACACCAAACAAGAACAAGAAAGAAAATGTGTGTTCTTAGGTAGATTAGGAAATCTCCCCAAGGTTTATGCCCCAAATGTAATAATTACTTTGAATGCAAAGTGCATAAACATGGTATCCTTGCTCCCCAAACTTACATAAGAACACAAAGGCATGAGGGATCAACTTTCTTAACACCAATGAGTGCCAAAAGATGCAAAGGAAAAGGTCAAGCACTCACAGCAAAACTTTTGGAGCCACCAAAGAATAAAAAGGAGCACAAGGTGTAGACTCCAAAGCAAAAGGATATCAACTAGAGATTCAGCCATAATTATGTGTATAAGTTTCTAGGTAGACAACAATCACCAATATATACATCCACAAAGAAACATGTACACACAAAATGGATACTCAAGAATGAACAAGATATCCAAAAGAAAGTCATAGATAATGCCTGACGAGGGTTTAACTCATCAATGCCCATTGTTATGGACTTGGGTTTTGGAGAAGGGAGCGCTGGAAGCATCAATCGGCTAGCAAACAAGCACACAGGGGACTCGAAGATTTACCCAGGTTGAGTCCTCGTAGAGGTCCCTACTCCTGCTTGTCTGCTCGTGGAATTAACAGAGGAATCGAAGATTACAATGGTGCACAGATGCAATCTGGTGAGGGTTGTGGAAACTAGGGTTGCATGTGTCCTCCTCGCTGCCTCCTCCTAGCCTTTATATAGATAGGCTAGGTCTCGGGTAGTAGGTCAAGTCGGTTACAGGTTAGGGTTTTCCCCTTTGAACTTTCTATCTTTAGCTTCTTCTTGTTCCTCAAGCAATCGAGAGTCCGTAAGTTACTCGAGTTCTCTATTTGGGCCTTGGCGACACCGTGGGCTTCCACTATATTCAGGCCGTATATACCAAGCTCGAGTACCTGTAGGGTATACCCATGTTAGTAGCCCCCGAGTGTCCAGTGGAATCGCAGATTCGACTGGGGACTTTATGAAGCCTTTCGAGTGCATGAATGAGTATATTTCAACTGCTCTGTTTGTGTCATAGGGATTGTTAATGTGTGTGCCTGATTTAACCGATGTATCGGTATCAGTTAACTACCTTAGGGTAAAACAACACAATCTACTCAAACTCAAGTCCCCGGACTCGAATCCGGAAAAGTGCTGGTGTAATTCGACTCAAGCCACGGAGGTCTTACAGGAGTCAAATTCCAGTATATGGGTGTGAGCACTCGACGCGTCCGTCAAGGTGTGTTCATCGTGCCTGTAGGCAGGGATATATTTCTGGTAGTGCGTAGTGAATGCATTGTCAGGCCTTATTCAGGTCTTATCTTCATGCTGTAAGCGTGGCATCCAAATTTTATCATCGTGGAGATGATTCGGGTGACCCAGGAGACGCAATCTCTTTGTAGGGAAGAATTATGAGGCGGTGTTGCCATAAGCTTCGAGTGTGGATGTTATCGACACATAGTACGATGTACAAATAATCATACGGTGCACGGCCAACGCTTCCTATGGGAGTAGCCCCCGAGTGCCTGGTTGAGTCGAAGACTCAGGCAGGGACTAAAGAACTTTTGCGACTGCTGTCATCTTTTGTTTGCTTGTTTCAATCGAATTTATTTCCTGTGCTCCATATGGGAGTAACCCATGTCCATAGTCAAATCGCGGATTCGAGTGGTTGGGTATGCTTTGAATGTCTATATTCCTGCAGAAGAGAAAAAGAAAAACCGTAGGGTGCACGACCAACGCTCCCTATGGGAGTAGCCCCCGAGTGCTTGGTGGAGTCGAAGACTCGAGCAAGGACTAAAGTAGTCGAAGTCTTCTACTGCTCAATCCTTGATGACATCAGTGTTGACGATGTGATGATCTCAGTTACCCGCGTGAGCGGGTTTAACGGGACGTGACGAGTGGTCGGTCCCATTTTCTGACTCTGACTTGACCGGGCATGCATAATCTTTGTTTTAACTGTGCCTCCTCGATTTCCACGCGTAATGGGCGTAGTGGAGGATGGTTCGTGCTTCGGGTCGTCCACGTGTCGATCACGATGGATGCCACGCGTCTGATAGGGTTTTTGCTGGCTGTTGGATTACATCTTCTAGGGGGTTAAGTAGCAGTGCTGCGACGGTAATTTTTCACATCTGCTCTTTTCTCTGCCTTTGCCTCCGTCGCCATTGCTGCTGCTCCTCTGCTCCTTAGTGTTCATCTTTCTCGTGGCGCTGGACCAGCTCCGCGTATTCCCCAGTTACTTCCTCCGGTCACACCACCACCGCAAGATGGGGAAGAAGAAGGGAGGTGCCACGGATGATTCTGCCGCCGCCACTGTTGCTGCCAAGAAGAAGGGCGGCTCCGCTGCTGCAGGCACCAGCACCACCATTGCCAGAAATAAGAAAGGCGCAGGCACTCGCGTCACCAATGGCGCGTGGCGCGCGTCCATGATCAAGTCGTCTGAGCTCCGTCTCCTTCGCCAGGATGGAGTCCTGTCCTCCGTGGTCGCTGACTCGCGAGTCCCAGGTGGCGAGGTAACTCCTTGTCCTCCTACCGGTTTTCAGGTGATGTTCCTAGCGTTCATCATCCGTGGTCTCTCGCTGCCCCTGCATCCTTTCTTTAGGGGCCTTCTCTGTTTCTATGGGCTCCAGCTGCATCAGCTGTCCCCCAACTCCATCCTCCATGTAGCTTGCTACATTACTCTTTACGAGTGCTGGCTCGAAATTGAGCCACAATTTGTTCTTTTCAAATGCCTCTTCTAGCTGAAGCACTAGTCGGCGTCTGGCTCCGTAGTCTACAATGTAGGAGGGTGCGGTATCCACATCGACTCCTCCGTCACGTACTTCAACATCAAACTCATGGCGTCCATCCAAGGGTGGAGGGACAAGTGGTTCTACATCCATGCCCAAAAGGCCGACGGAGACCACTTCGGACTCGTGTCTTTAGATCCCGCAACGCCGTGCAAGAGGAGGCGCTCCTGGAAGAACGTAGTGATGCCCGGCGAATCCGCGGAGACAGATGTGTTGTACGAGCGTGTCTATGACCTCGAGAGTCGCATGGGTAAAGAAGAGGGAGGTTGCGCCCTCATTCGCACGTGGCTGCGTCATCGCGTCCAGCCCCTACAGGCCAGAGTCCACCATATGTTACAGTGGGCTGGCGCAGACGATGTCACTCGCGTATCTGCCGATGGCATTTCCACGAGTGAAGTAGATAAGAGGGTGCGACTGCTCACCAAGTACACCACCAAGGATGTGCTCCCTATTGAACTAGTCGTACCTCCATTTGATGCTACTAATCCTCCTATAGAGGTACGATTGTGCTATGAAGTAACTTTGCTTGTCGAATGCTTATTTTTTCTTGACTTGCTCTGACTTGTTTCCCATATGCAGGATTGGAGGGTGTCGCCCGGTATGCCTCCTCTTCCTGAGGGGGTTATTCCTCGTGAAGCCTTGGAAGAGGACGAGTTAGAGTCGATCGTCCCATCTGATGTGGAGGAGGAAGCCCCCGAGTCGAGTGGCCTGGACACTCGCAAGCGTTCGCGCAACAAGGATTCAGATGTGTCATCTCCTTCGAATCCGGAAGGCGCAGCTGTTGGTGCGGAGTCGCCGATACCTATCGTTCCTGTGAGTGCTGTGGCACCATCTTCCCATAAGAAGATGCGGCTGCCGAAGGAGTCGTTGTCGGAGTCGGGGATCAAACCTTCGATTTTGACAAGTTTGATTGGTAAATATACGGGTCTTCCTTTTGGTTCTTCTTTGGAGTTGCATTCTCTTGATGTTGGTTTTGTTCTGCAGTCAGCCGGCATCGTCATCTTCTGGCGACATCCAATTTTTGAAGGAATCTGGAGTCGCGACCTCCAAGGACAAGAAAGTGGCTGAGCGCACTCCTTCTCCTCCATTGGCGGCCCACTCCAGGCATAATTCATCGAGTTCTCCTCATGATGTGGAGCACCAGATGGTTATCCGGACGACTGCGCGTCAATCGACTTCGGAGTCATTGGAGGATCATGTATGTATAGTGCTGCTTCTTCTGATTTTTGTAGTCGAATTTTTTCATCCATACCATCTGCTAATCCTTTACTGTTTCTCTTATCGCAGCTCATTGTGAAGGAAGCCGCTCGCCTGGCGGAGCAGGTGCTTGCGATGGGTCGCCAGCATGCAATGCTGGACAATCGCCATCGCATGGTTGAAAGTGAGTGTTTTTGCTTCTTCTTCTTCTTCTTCTTTGTGATATATTTGACTGACGGTCTATCTTTGTTTGTTTCATAGCTGAGCATAGTGCGCTCCTTCGCGACTCCGCTTCCCTCGAAAGACGCTTGCCACGGCCGTGAAGAGTCGCGATGAGGCAATCGTAGCACGTGACGAATCGCGGAAACACGAAGAGGATCTGCGCGCCTACATCGTAGCTAAGGAGAAGTTGTTCGAAGAACAGCTTCTCTTGATTGCCAAGGCTCTCTTAGGTATTCCCTTGTTTGGATTTTCGCCGTGCCTTCTTCTTTCGAATTTGTTGTTGTGCTGACTTTTGTGCCAATGCTTAATTCTTGTGTAGATGCCAGCAGTCTGAGCTTCGATGCCCAGGCACTTCGTCGTGATGATGCCTTGGCGGGCACCATCTCGGTAGTCGAAGATCGCAGTGCTACCATTCAGGGGACACTCACCAAGGCCAGGGGCGTGCTCAGTCGCCTTCGTGAGGAGCTGGCGCCCAAGGCTGAGCTAATCGATAATGTAGACGATCTAGTGGAGTCCCTTGCCGGAGGCATTCCTGCAGGCTTCAAGAACTCACTCCGTGCGGTTGGCGCTTCAATGTCACTCGTGATGGTTCAAGCCCATGGAGTCGAGGTTGATCCTGCTGCGGTCTCCAAGGCAATGCTTGTCAACACGGATGGCCAATAGGTAGTCTTTTCTCCTTTCGCAGCTGCCTATGGAAAGTATGGGCCGCAACTGATCAATACAGTTGTGAAGTATTCTGAGGAACTGTAGCGAGCCAAGAAGGCGGTGAAGGTTGCGCCGTCAGGGGCCGGCGGGAAGTCTGTGGCGTCTGATACTGCCACAGACTTGATGAGGCCCCCAAAACTGAAGTCCAAGTCGAAGAAGCCAGTTGCTCCTCAGTAGTCGTGTCTGTAATAGTTAAATAGCATATCTCTTTTGTCTGGAATATGCCTTTGGCGAATGTATCTGTTGATACTTTTATTATGCCTGAATGCACTCGAGTCTTTTGTCTATGCATCGCCTTAGTCTTCTTATTGTCTCTTGCTTGGCTTGTGATAGGGCACATCGAGTGGTCCTTCGAGTGAACCTCGGAATATGCCACCCACTGATGATACTTTGGCGCAGTCGCGCTCAAGGGTGGATGAGCTATCCCTGCTCTCGCGACTCCATGACCGCCTGAAGCAGTTGGAGCGCGAACTGCATGTGCTCCGTGGTAACACGGATGTATGGAAGTCGAGGGCAGAGAAGGCCGTCGCCTGAGAGCAATATCTGCTAGGGGAGGTGACGCAGCTGGGCGACCAATTTAAGTGTTAGCTCTCTTCTTCCTTATATTTTCCTTGTAGTCACTCGCAGTAGTTCATTGTCTTCTTATTTTTGCTTTTGCTTGCTATAGTTGTTAGTGCATGCCATCCACAGGATGAGAAGGATAGGATTGCCATTCGCATGAATGATCTGACCCAAGAGTAGCTTCAGGAGAGTGGATACTTCTGGGTGGATCATGATCGCGCAATCGCACTTGCGACCCTGCAGGATCGTGCTTCGCGAGTGCTTCACTTCCTGAAGAATTCACAATCGTGCTTGAAGAATATTTATCAGACGATGTTCCCGCTGGACATTGTTCCATCGAGCCTGCTGGCCCTTCTTGCCAAATTTCAAGACTTGAGTGCAGTCCGCGAGTGTGTATGGCAACAGTTAGTGTCTGGTGCCAAGGCTACTCTGTCGCTGGTGCGACTGCATAGGCCGGATGTGGATGTTGCAGCGGTTGCTGCGGGACCGCCAGCGTCGCCAGCAGGTTCGACTTGGAATATGGTTCCTCACTACCAAGCGGTTGATCGCCCAGCGGAGGAAATCGTCGACTTCTTCGAGGAGCAGACAAACGTTCCTTTGTTGCAACAGTTGTTTAGTTTCTATCCTGCACATAGTTGCACTAGTGTTGTAAAGTTCATATATATATACTGTGTATAATTGATTGACATTGATGTATATACAGAGCTTGCTAGCGTGTATGTTTTGCAAGTGCGTTGCACTATGCGATTTCTTTTCGTTAGTCTGACTTGTGTTTATCTCAGCACCTTGCCAACCTGTCAGATGCATTGCAACTGGTTGGTGTTTATCAAGGGTTCGATTAGTACGTCAGCTACTCAGGATATCGTGTTGGTTCGTAGAACAGATGTGTATAGGGTGGTGCAGCCCCCAAGTGGATAATTTGCAAAAAAAAGGAACATAGAGTTTTGGGGCACTTAGCTTTATTTATTCGTAGGATAGTACGGGGTACAATATGTGGCTAAGTATCCTTGGCTGAGTAGCCTTATTTGTAATGTAAAAATAAAAGACGACTAAGGATAGAAGCGTCGCAGCTGCGCGACGTTCCAGAGGTTGGAGTACGTGACTCCTAACTCGAAATCTTTAAGGCGATAGGCGCCACCTGGGATCACTTCTGTAATCACGTATGGTCCCTCCCAGGGGGGACTCGAGCTTGAGATGCCCTTGCTGTTTCAGTCGCAGGATCAGGTCTCCTTCGACGAAGGACCTGGGGCATAGCCTTCTGCTGTGGTAGTTGCGCAGGTTCTGCTGGTAGATCGTTGATCTTTTCACGGTGATTTCCTATGCCTCGTCAAGGAGGTTGACGGAGTCTTCGAGTGCAAGAGTTGACTCCTACTCGCTATAAGTGACCACTCGTGGTGCTTTGTATCGTACCTCCGCGGGTAGCACCGCTTCAGTGCCGTGCACCATGAAGAACGAGGTGTACCCCGTGGCACTATTTGGAGTTGTGCGCAGGCTCCAGAGTACTAATTGCAGCTCGTCTGGCCAGCAGCCTGCGGCTTGTTCGAGTGGCCTGAGGAGTCGCTTTTCGATGCCGCCGCAGACGAGTCCGTTGGATTTTTCGACCTGACCGTTGGTCTGTGGATGTGCTACGGAGGCATATCTTACGTTGATTCCTAGATTCTCGCAGAATTCTTGGAACTCCTTGGATGTGAAGTTCGTCCCATTGTCCGTGATGATGTTGTGTGGTACTCCGAAGCGATAGACGATGGACTCAAAGAACTTGACTGTGCTGTATCCTGACTGGTTAGTCACTAGCATGGCCTCTATCCACTTGGTGAATTTGTCGACTGCGACCAGGAGGTAGACGTAGCCTCCTCGTGAGGACTTTGGGAGCTTGTCGACCATGTCGAGTCCCTATTGCACGAAGGGCCGGGCCAATGGAATTGGTCGGAGTTCCACGCCAGGTGTGTGTGGCTTGTCCGCGAATCACTAGCAAGTGTTGCATTTTTGGACGATGTCCTTGGCGTCACGCATGGCCGTAGGCCAGTAGAATCCAGCTCGTAGAGCTTTGGCGACGAGGGCTCGACTGCCAGCGTGGTGCCCGCAAGTCCCCTCATGGATGTCGAGTAGAACAGCTCTTCCATCGGCATTGGAGACGCATCGTTGGAGTACTCCTGTGATGCTGCGTTTTTACAGTTCACCGTTGATAATAGTGAATGCTTTGGATCGCCACGCAATGTGCCGTGCGTTAGTCGGGTCATCCGGTAGCCTTTTGCTGAGAAGGTACATGATGTACGGTTGAGTCCAAGATGGCTCGATCATCATGACGCTCATTGGTCCTTCGAGTTCTGTGTCAAGCTCCAGGTCGTCGAGTGTGGTTGGCTCATTGGGCGGCACAGCCCCCGAGTCTGTTGTTGTGCTTGTTTTCTTCTCTGCAGCCTTTGGCTTGATGGAGCATTCACAGATGTGCTCGAGAAATACCCCAGGTGGTATGCGGGCGCAGGTAGAGCCAATGTTGGCGAGTGCGTCTGCCTCTTCATTGCTTTCGTGGCTTATGTGCTGCAGCTCGTAGCCGTCGAAGTCCCCTTCGAGTGTGTCGTAGAGGTCGCGGTAGGCGATCATATTGTCGTTCAGTGCATCGCACTCACGCATTGTCTGGTTGATGACCAGCTTGGAGTCGCCGTATATGATGAGCCTCTTTGCGCCGTAGGCTTTTTCCATTCTCATCCCGTGTAGCAGGGCCTCGTATGCAGCTTCATTTTTGGAGGCAGTGAACTGCATTCGCAGGATATATTTCAGTTTGTCTCCCTGGGGCGATGTCAGTATGACACCTGCGCCAGCTCCGTCCTTTCGCTTGGATCCGTTGAAGTGCATTGTCTAGAGGTAGGACATATCTGGTTTTTCAGGGAGCTGGTTCTCCATCCAGTGCACGAGGAACTCAGGGAGGACTTGCGACTTGATTGCATCGTGTTTTTCATATGTAATGTCTCGTGGAGACAGTTCGATTCCCCAAAGCGTGACTCGTCTGGTGGCGTCGGGATTGTTGAGGATATGCCCAAGTGGGGCGTCATTGACTACCACGATTGGGTGTTCTTGGAAGTAGTGGCGCAGTCGTCGGGCTGTCATGAAGACGCCGTACGCCAGTTTCTGGTAGTGCGGGTACCGCTGCTTTGTTGGCATGAGTACCTCGCTGAGGTAGTAGACTGGGCACTGCACCCCGTGGACCTTCTTTTCCTCGGCTTGTTCTACCACGAGTACTGTGCTGACCACCTGATTGGTGGCGGAGATGTACAGCAACAATGTTTCCCTTTCACGTGGGGTCACCAGTACTGGCGAGGTGGACATTAGGCGCTTGAGGTCTTCGAATGCTTCCTGTGCCTTGTTGGTCCATTCGAACTTGTCAGATTTGCGGAGGAGTTGGTAGAAGGGCAGTGCCTTTTCACCCATTCGACTGATGAATCGACTGAGCGCCGAGATTCGCCTAGCCAGCTGCTGGATGCCTCTTATGTTGTTCGGCTTCTCCATGGCCAGTATGGCTTTTAGTTTCTTCGGGTTCGCCTTGATCCCTCTCGCAGAGATGAGGTACCCGAGTAGTTCCCTAGATGGTACGCCGAAGGTGCACTTGTCCGGATTGAGCTTGATCCGGTAGCGGTCGAGGTTGGCGAAGGTTTCGCGCAAATCATCGATTAGTGAAGCTTCCTCTTTGGTCTTGATTACTATGTCTTCAACATAGACTTGGATGTTGCGACCAAGTTGGTTCTTGAGACAAGCCTGCATGCACCGCTAGTAGGTGGCTCCTGCGTTTTTTATCCCGAAGGGCATTGTGTTATAACAGAACACACCAAAAGGCGTTGTAAACACCGTTTTCTCTTGATCATCCTCCTTCATTCAAATCTGATTGTAGCCTGAGTAGGCGTCGAGGAAGCAGAGGCGCTCACATCCCGCGGTGGAGTCGATGATCTGGTCGATTCGTGGTAGCGGAAAGTGGTCCTTCGGGCAGTGCTTATTCAGAGAGGTGAAGTCCACGCACATCTGCAGGATATTCGTGTCCTTTTTTGGTACTAGCACCGTGTTAGCGAGCCAAGTGCTTTCCTTGATCTCGCATATGAATTTGGCGTCGAGGAGTCTGTTGATCTCCATTCTGACTGCCTTTGCTCTTGGTTCAGACAGTCACCGTATTGTTTGTTTGACTGGCCTTGCATCTGGGTTGACATTGAGTGTGTGCTCAGCAAATTCCCTGGGAACTCCTGGCATGTCCGCTGGACACCAGGCGAAGATTTCCCAGTGCTCACGGAGGAATTCGACGAGCATGAGTTCCTATGCGGGACTCAAGTTGTTGGCGATGAGGGCCGTCTTGGCGGGATCCGATGGGTGGACCTGAACTTTCTTCGTGTGCACCGATGAGTCGAAGGATAGGTCGGGTGAACTTGGCCGGCTTAGGGGAGGCAGACTGTTGTTTGTCGGCTCCTTCAGTCTCGCGAGCTCTTCCTGCATTCCGAAGGACTGGGAAATTCTGTTGAACTCCCTGTCACAACTGTCGGACCTCTCGAAGCTTCCATTGATTGTGATGACTCCATTAGGGCCTAGCATTTTCATCTGCAGATAGGCGTAGTGTGGCACTGCCATGAACCTAGCGAACGCGACACGTCTGAGGATGCAGTGGTACTGTGAGGGCCAGTCGACGACTTCGAAGTCGATGCGCTCGCATAGAAAGTTTTTTGACATGCCAAAGATGACGTCGAGGTTCATTTTGCCGAGGGTATATACGCCCTTGCCTGGGATGATGCCGTGGAATGTCGTGTCCGAGGCCTCTAGGCAGGTCAGAGGGATCCTCATTGCTCGCAAGGTACTCGCAAACATAAGGTTGATGCCTCTTCCGCCGTCCATGAAGACGCGGCTCATTTTGAATCCTCCGATTTGCGCCTCGAGTACGAGCGGCCAGTGGCCTGGATGAGGTACTTGGCACGGATGGTCGCGCTTGTTGAAGGTGATGCAGGAGTCGCTTCCACTGAGGTACTCAGTGGTGGATGGTGGTGAGTTTGTCGCCAGATTCACTTGGCGAGTGATGGCCTTTTGCACCCGATTAGATGGGCGGCCCTTTTGAATCATCATGGTACCCATGGCCCGTGGGTACGGCTTGTCTCCGTGGTGCTGGTCCGGTGCAGCTGCGTTTGGCGGTGGTCTGGGTGGTGGTGGAGGAGCTCCATGTGCCACAGCGCCTGGGGAGGCTCCGTAGCCCCTGTAGACTGCGTCGCGATTCATCCGAGCTAGACCTTCATGAAGTTTGAGGAACTCGTAGCAGTCCTTGAGGAGGTGGCTGGATTTATTTTTGTCGTCATGCTTGTCGATATAGAAGTGCACGATGCATGGCCCGGACAGCTTGTCTTCGATGGATGCTGCGGCTATCTCATCACGAGTGCGGCGCTGCCATACTTGCGTGGTTTTCCTGGAGTCGCGGTGTCCACCGCTGCGGTAGCCGCTGTTGCGGTTTGTCGTCGCGTCTGTCGGCGTAGCCAGCTGCGACCATGTTGACGTCGTCGCGGTCATCGTAGATGCGTATTCGACGTTTGCTTCAGCGATCGCGTCTACGCTTGAGTTCTGCTTCATCGTCATAGTGGACGCGATTTTTCACTGAATCTTCTCCATCTGCCCACCGATTTGCGATTTCCATCAGGTGGTCAATGGTTTTGGGCTTCGAGCGGCCTAGCTCCTCCCTGAGCTCTATGCGGCGAACGCCGTCGTTGAATGCGTCGATTGCACGATCCTCCGAGATATTTTCCGCGGAGTTCTTGAGGATGGACCACCTCTGGATGTACGAGCGTAGCGATTCGCCCGACCTTTGCTGGCAGCACCTCAGTTCTTCGATTGACGCGAGCCTTTTGTAGGTGCCCTTGAAGTTGCACACAAAGCTGTAAACCAGCTCTTCCCAACTACGAATGGATCCGCGTGGGAGGTTGTTGAGCCATGCCCCGGCGGCGCCCTGTAGTTGTAGGTGCAGGCATTGCATAGCCGTGCTTCAACTCCCGCCGTGGAGCCTGACAGAGGAGATATGGTCCTCTAACCAGATTTTCGGGTCCTGCAGACCATCAAACTTTGGGTTCTCTGATGGGAGCTTAAACCCCATGGGCATTCGCTTTTGCCTGATGGCCCTACTAAAGCATCTGGCGTCACAGAGCTCCACATCTTCGTCTTCTGAGTCAGTCGATTGGGCATGTCGTGCCCTTGATTTGTCGATCTTGCGTTGCGTGATATCATCACGCGCTTCGTAATCGTGGTCGTGTCGCTGGATGAGGGCGAGGAATAGCGTTTTGCCAGGGCCTTGCCTTTTTCGGCTCCGGTGTCGTCTCTTTGTCGAGAGCGGCTTCGATTAACCCCAATCTTGCGATCTTAGATCGGTGCATGGCAGCTCGAGGGTCTCCAGCTGGCGCTGGTTGTTGAGGAGGTACATGGTGAAGGGAATATGCCCGAGAGGCAATAATAAAGTGGTTATTATCTTATTCCATGTTTATGATAAATGTTTATTTTACATGCTAGAATTGTATTGATTGAAAACATCAATACATGTGTGTTTAATAAACAAAAAGGGTTCCTAGTTATGCCTCTCTTATAGACTAGCTTGTTGTTTAACAAGATGATCAAGGTTTCCTGATCATGGACATTGGATGTTGTTAATAACAAGGTCACACCATTGGTGGAATGATGTGATGAACATTCATCCGAAGTATAGCATTACAATCAAAGTCATTATGTTTATATTGCTATAATATCATACGAAGTAATCTTTATCCTTAGACCATGAGATCATGTTAATTGCTAACACCGGAAGAGTATCTTGATAACATCAAACGTCACACCGTAATAGGGTGACTATAAAGGTGGGTTCAGTGCTACGAAGGTGTTATGTTGAGGCTCATGGATCAAGAGTGGGATTTGTCCATCCCGATGACGGATAGATATACTCTGGGCCCTCTCGGTGATATCACATTGAAATAGCTTGCAAGCAAGTGATGTGATCAGTAGAATGTTATATCACGGGAACGAGAAAAGAGTGCATGTCGGTAACGAGATCAAACTAGGTATGGAGATACCGATGATCGAATCTCGGACATGTAATATATCGCGGGACAAAGGGATTTAGTTACTAGCGTTAAAGGTTCTGACGATCACAGAAGTCATCGTTGAATGTGTAGAAGTCAGTATGGATCTCCAGGTCCCGCTTCTGATTATTGATCTGAGAGGGGTCTCGATCATGTCTGCATTATTCGTGAACCATAGGGTGACACACTTAAGGGATACCGACACCATTTGGAGCAAATATGTTTCAGATAAATATTTTAGAAAGCGCTGGAATTATTTCAATAGACACTGAAACTGTTTTGGGTGAAATTGCTAAAATTAGTTCTACATGTAATATTGAAATGTTGCAGGGGGTTTTATTTGAATGTTTGTTAATTAAAGTAATTAACAAAATTCTGAATAAAAATAATAAAAGAGTTTTATTAAATTAGAGAGCATTAAATTTGGAGAAATTTAATGCATTTAAAGTGGAGACTTTAAAAGAGAATGTGAAGGGGCATTTTAATGTGGAGGGGTTACCACCACATGAATGGAGGAGGTGAAGGCTCACCTCCCCCATGCGCCGGCCATGAAGGAGGGGTACCCTCCCCTCCTCCTATAAAAGGCCACCCTCTCCTCACTTCTCACACACACCTCCTTGTGAAGGATCTCTCTCCCCCTCTAGTATTATCCCCCCATGGTCTCGGATTAGCGAGATACATGTTCCCGGTGGCTTTATTTGGAAAGGAGTTGCTGCTTCCACTGCTTTCCTAGATCGAGGGACGGAGGTTGTCGGGTACCGGACGTGTGTGCGATCACGGATGCACCGCTGCTTTGCGGTGCTAGACTTGGTGGTGCTGGAGCTGGATCTGATGGACGTGCTGGAGCCGGACCTGCTGGACTTCATCATGATCTTGAGATCGGCAAGTGTACGACTACATCAACCACAAGTTCCTACTCGTTAACAAAGCTCGTTGTCTACGAGGGTAAGTTCTCATTGGATGTATGTCCACCCGTTGCTTTGTAACTAGTAGATAGATCTTGGCGTGTAGTTCATACCATAGGAAATTTTTTGTTTTCTATGATGCAGACCCAACAGTGGTATCACAGCCAGATCTATGCGTAGGTGCTTTGCACGGGTAGTACACATATGTTTATATATGGGCGATGATGATCATGTTATTGCTTCTTTCATGTATTTTGGATATTGGTGGCATAGTGGGATGAAGCGGCCCGGACCAACCTTACATGTCATCGTACATGAGACTGGTTCCACAACTGACATGCAACTTGTTTTGCATAAGTGGCTGGCGGGTGTCTGTCTCTCCTACTATAGTCAATATCTGATTTACAACGAGTTGCTAATAACTTAGTTATACTCGTTGTGGTTCATGTTCGTAGGTAAGAACGGTTCTATCTCCGAAAGCCCTAAGCCACGTAAAACTTGCAATTGATAAATTAGAGGTGTCTAGTTTAGATCGTTGCTGGGCTAGTGTCTTGATATGGTATTGTTGTAAGTAGATGTATGATAGATACTCTTACAACACATTCAACGTGTAAATTCCATAGACCTTGGCCTTACACACAAAGGAATGATAGAGATCATACCACGATGCAAATGATAGAGATCAAATGCATGGACCATATCATCTCACTTTACACAATAGATGTTAGCATCTTATACTGCTAGTTTGGCGCTTTCTGTAGCATTGTAAGATGATCCCTCATTTAAATATCAAGATAAAGTGTGTTCTTCCTTAAGTATGCACTGTTATATGGATCGTGTTTCGAGACATCACGTGATGATCGGGTGTTCTCAACTCTACGCTTTCATGCAACGGGTGTAAGACAGTTTTACACACGTGAATACTAAGGTTCTTACTTGGCGAGCCTAGCATGTACAGACATGGCCTTGGAACACGGACCGAAAGGTTAAGCATGAGCCATATAGTTGATGTGATGACCATATTGATGCTCGCCTTTGAAGCTACACCGACTCACGTGATGATCGGACTTGGTGTAGTGGATTTGGTTCATGTAATCACCAAAAAGGCATGAGGGATGTTGTTTTTGAGTGGGAGTTCATTTCTAATTTGGATTAGTCGAACTCAATTTTTCATAGACGAAATCGAAGTGAATTTGCATAATTTGTTGTAGTCATTCGCATCTGTTCACTACCTTATGCTCCGTTTTTATTTGAGATAATAGAACTACAGAATTCTGGATATTTACTTTACGAACTGGTATCGTATTGTTTTGAATGTCAATTTAAAGTTTATAAGTCCTATTGCAAACTTTTAGCAAACTCTATTTACTCCATGAAGTTTAATAAGTAGTATTAAATCAAGAGTAAGAATTCCAATGTTAGTATCTAAAGTATCATGTTTGCCTCCATGATTATTGATATTCAAAAAGTTGTTTTAATATCAAGATTATATTGGAGCTGGAAATTGTTTCAGAAACCATCATGTGTGAAAGATATTGTGATATCTGAAACAATGTGTTTGGTTGCATTATGATAGAGTATAATTTAGCAAAATACATGTTCTCATATTGTATGAGAATTTGTGAAGGATGGAGATGTTAGGCATCCGAATCTACCAAAAAGGTTTTGGGAACTGATATTATACTTGTGATTCTTCCTTATAAGCTATAGTAGCTTGATCATGAAAGTTGTCATGATGAGGATGAATAGAAGATGTAAGTAAAATGTTTACTACACTAATAGATTACTAAAGAATGGATTTTTGAAAGAACACCAAACATTTGATGATGGTGATCCACTTCAAAGTGCAAGTCCAAAGGTATTAGTATTTGACTATATACGCTTTGTACCATGTGTCATGTTGATGACACCACTATTGATGTTGATAGATTCTTTTAAAAGAAAAGGAATTGCTAAAAGAGAATCTATAAAATATTTGGCAGAAAATAAAAGGTTGGAGATATCCAACTTAGGTATATAGAAGATATACATGTTATGGCTATATTCCTTGCTTGTTAAACAATGTGGTTCTTAGGTATTGGATACGGTATTGGATACCGAATTGGTTGGTATGAAGTGTCATACAGGACAACGCAGTTCATGAACTACAATGGCCTAAGTAACCAGCAAGAGAATGAGTGATGATGTTCATCGAAAACAAATAAAGTGTTATTGTGTTTTTCGTTGTCATCAAACCAAGCTTTCAAGATTTGTTTAAATAATTGTTATTTTGTTCCGGTATCATGAGAACAATGGTTGTTCAAATAATTACCGTATTCCATAAAGGATGGATGAACTTTTACAAGTCTAGTTGGAGAAATCACATCCATAAACACTATTGCTAAAATGTCGCAAGACAAATGATTGAAAGATCACTTATGAAGTGACATCGCTGTTTAAATTATATTTGAAATAAAACATGAAGAAACTCCATGTTGATGGATTTTTGGAGTCTTTGATTTTGATCAATTGATGCATGTGAGACTTTCCTCGAGATAATTGAAACTCCGTCCATAGGCCAGAAAGGAACGGATGACTAGCTTATTGGAAATTGTGCATGCTGATGTGCATAGTCCATTATGTGTAGCCATATGCGATGGATCTTTTTGCTTCATATGCTTTCTCCGAAAATTTAGTGAATATATCTGTGTATTTACTTAATAAGGAAGAAGTATGAAACATTTGAAAATTGTTCAAAGACTTTCAAGATGAAGTGAAAAATCATTGTAACAAGAAAATAAAGAGTTTATGATTCGAGCATAAAGGGAGATATTTGAGTTACATGTTTAGCAAAAACACCTAAGACTTGAGGAATTGTTCCATGATTTGTGTTTCCCGATAAACCATAGGAGTATGGCATATTCGAGAGATAAAATCAAACCATGTTTGACATGGTAAGATCAAGGGTGTCATTTATAAAACTGCCATTATGTTTTAAGGATTGAAGCTTTAGAGACTACCGCTTTTACACTGAAAAGAGCACCATCGTGATCCATTGAAATGACACCAGATGAGTTATGGTTTGGGATAAAACCCGAATTGTCTTTTCTTAAATTTTGGTATGCTATGCATAAGTAAAATGTTTACAACCAAAGTCGGATAAGCACGTCTTTGTAGGTTATCCCAAGAATTTGTTGGGAATTTCTCCATAACACCAAGGACAAAAGAGTTTGTTACTTGGAACGTCAAGTTTCTTGAGAAGGAATTTTTCGTGAAAAGTTAAGTGGGAGGACAATAGAACTTTGATAAGGTTGTTGAACCTTAGCTATATGTGCTAAGTAGCGCACCGCCGGAAAGTGTCCCGGTGGCGGCTACAATGCTCATGGCTCTCGTGATTACAAAAGGTCTGATCTCGGAGATTAGAGTTCCTACAGAACCGTGTGGGTCGGTAAGAATCAAATAGTAAGATTTGATAAGCAAGTCGTTATTGTTTTGACAATAATGAACCGACTACATGCAAAGAAGCGATGATGGGCCCTGACTCCATAAAATGACTAGAAGTCATAGAATCCGTGATAGTATCCATACACGAGAAAACAAGTTTCTGAACTTGGAAGACCCTCCGGAAAGGCGTGAAGCCTATCGGTCGTGTTTGGATCTATAAAGAAATAAGACATGGATGTTTAACATCTATGAAATAGTCAACATGTCGGAAAGAAGTTTACGACAATGTTCAAGGAGTTGACTATGACAAGATTTGATCTTTCATAGCGATATATAGTCTTGACGGATTAATGTAGCAACCACTACATATAATTTGGTATATGGTAGTTGAATAAAACAAAACAAGGTTCTTCTAATAGAATGGTAACCTAGGATGTGTACATGACATGGTCCGAAGGGTTTTGTTAATTCAAAGGGTTCTAAAAGGGCATGTAAACTTCAATAGTTGAAGTAAGCATAGCGGAGTTGGAATCTTCACCATGATGAAACTATTAAAAGAGTTTAAATTCATCGGAGATGATGAAGATGCTTGCATTTGAAAGATATTAAGTGGGAGCGCCGAGACATATTTCTAATACATTATGTAGAGGACATATTGTTGATTGGAAATGATGTATCTTGAATTGACACAAGTTAAGAATTTCATTAAAATAAGATTTCGATGAAAGACTTGGGCAAACCCGGAATATTAGGCATCAATATCTATATGGATAGATTAAGGCGCTAATATGGTTGTACCAGACATACATATATAAGATATTGAAAGGGTTCAACATGAGATATTGAAAGGGTTCAATATGGAAACAACAAGAAAGGTTCTTGCTGCATGGAAAGAATTGTATTCAGATTCAAGTGTTTCAACACTTGGTGAGTAAAATCACATGAAGATTCTGATCGATTATACCATGATATGTATATATCCAGAATGTCCTATGCTCTAAATGTTATGAGCATATACTAGAATGATTCATAAGATGATCATTGGACAATAGTAAAGATATTCTTATGAGCTTTGGAAGAACTAAGAATATATAATGTATAAGTGACAAATAGTTAAAGGTAGTTCATTGTTAGTGTTACATTGATACTAGTTTTTTCACAAGATACAAATTAAATTTATCTCAATTTAGACTATGGGTAGCACAATGAAATGGAAAGGATGTTCCATGATGGATTTGGATGAGTTCCAAAGTTGAGACATTGTGACGGATACTACAACAAAAGGCTAAGTATATGACTGCTATAGTAGCAGCAAAGGAGGGCATTTGTGTTAAGTAGTTTGTTATCAAACTAGGTGTGGTTCAAAGTGGGCTAATAATATGAAGATATATTGTGTGACAATAATATCAACATATTTTGAGCCGAACGAACTAAAGGTCTCACCAAAGGACCGAATCTATACAATGCCATCTCATTTGAGAATGAGTGATGCGTAGAGACGCAGAGACATGCAAATACACACGGACCTGAAACTGTCAGATCCAGAGATTATGTTAACCACTAGCAATAGCGTATATGCAACACCAGAAAGCCATAGGTGTTCAATACGCAAAGTTTTTAAAAATAGATTATTGACTCTAGTGCAAGTGGGAGACTGAAGGGAATATGCCCGAGAGGCAATAATAAAGTGGTTATTATCTTATTCCATGTTTATGATAAATGTTTATTTCACATGCTAGAATTGTATTGATCGGAAACATCAATACATGTGTGTTTAATAAACAAAAAGGGTTCCTAGTTATGCCTCTCTTATAGACTAGCTTGTTGTTTAACAAGATGATCAAGGTTTCCTGATCATGGACATTGGATGTTGTTAATAACAAGGTCACACCATTGGTGGAATGATGTGATGAACATTCATCCGAAGTATAGCATTACAATCAAAGTCATTATGTTTATATTGCTATAATATCATACGAAGTAATCTTTATCCTTAGACCATGAGATCATGTTAATTGCTAACACCGGAAGAGTATCTTGATAACATCAAACGTCACACTGTAACAAGGTGACTATAAAGGTGGGTTCAGTGCTACGAAGGTGTTATGTTGAGGCTCATGGATCAAGAGTGGGATTTGTCCATCCCGATGACGGATAGATATACTCTGGACCCTCTCGGTGATATCACATTGAAATAGCTTGCAAGCAAGTGATGTGATCACTAGAATGTTATATCACGGGAACGAGAAAAGAGTGCATGTCGGTAACGGGATCAAACTAGGTATGGAGATACCGATGATCGAATCTCGGACATGTAATATATCGCGGGACAAAGGGATTTAGTTACTAGCGTTAAAGGTTCTCACGATCATAGAAGTCATCGTTGAATGTGTAGGAGTCAGTATGGATCTCCAGGTCCCGCTTCTGATTATTGATTTGAGAGGGGTCTCGATCATGTCTGCATTATTCGCGAACCGTAGGGTGACACACTTAAGGGATACCGACACCATTTGGAGCAAATATGTTTCAGATAAAGATTTAAGAAAGCGCTGGAATTATTTCAATAGACACCAAAACTGTTTTGGGTGAAATTGCTGAAATTGGTTCTACATGTAATATTGAAATGTTGCAGGGGGTTTTATGTGAATGTTTGTTAATTAAAGTAATTAACAAAATTCTGAATAAAAATAATAAAAGAGTTTTATTAAATGAGAGAGCATTAAATTTGGAGAAATTTAATGCATTTAAAGTGGACACTTTAAAAGAGAATGTGAAGGGGCATTTTAATGTGGAGGGGTTACCACCACATGAATGGAGGAGGTGAAGGGTCACCTCCCCCATGCGTCGGCCATGAAGGAGGGGTACCCTCCCCTCCTCCTATAAAAGGCCACCCTCTCCTCACTTCTCACACACACCTCCTTGTGAAGGATCTCTCTCCCCCTCTAGTATTATTCCCCCATGGTCTCGGATTAGCGAGATACATGTTCCCGGTGGCTTTATCTGGAAAGGAGTTGCTGCTTCCGCTGCTTTGCTGGAGCGAGGGACGGAGGTTGTCGGGGTATCGGACGTGTGTCCGATCACGGATGCACCGCTGCTTTGCGGTGCTGGACTTGGTGGTGCTGGAGCTGGATCTGATGGACGTGCTGGAGCCGGACCTGCTGGACTTCATCACGATCTTGAGATCGGCAAGTGTACGACTACATCAACCACGAGTTCCTACTCGTTAACAAAGCTCGTTGTCTATGAGGGTAAGTTCTCGCTGGATGTATTTCCACCCGTTGCTTTGTACCTAGTAGATAGATCTTGGCGTGTAGTTCATACCGTAGGAAAATTTTTGTTTTCTATGCTGCGGACCCAACACATGGTGGTTGTTGTTACCGTAGCTTGCGGCGTTTTTGGAAGCACGTTGCCACGCGTATCCACCATCATGGAGCCGAAGTCGAGGATTGCAGCTTCTACACGCTCTTGTTCAGTGAGGTGGGCTAGTCGAGGTCGCCTCTTGTTAGCGACATACTCGTTGCACTTGGAGGAGGATCCTCCGTGGGAGGAGAGCCCAGCTCGTAGGAGGCTCGACTCATCTGCCGCCTTTTTACGTGCCTCGAGTTACGCGATTGTTTGCAGTTGGCGTTTGTATTCCTCTTTCAGGAGCCAATGGTAGCCCATCAGTAGTTATTGTGGGGAGCCAAAAGGCAGAGGGTGACCTCGTAGGGCTTCTCGGCAGCGGGCCCACTCGAGATTATTGAGCCTGATCACGACGCGTTCGCCGGTTTGCTCGTTCACCATGGTGGGGGGGGGGGGGGGTTCGGCTGCCCCTCCGTTATTGACGGGGGCGCCGTTGGTAGGGCCGTGGTTGGGTG
Organism: Avena sativa; assembly: GCA_916181665.1. Classification (NCBI taxonomy): domain Eukaryota; kingdom Viridiplantae; phylum Streptophyta; class Magnoliopsida; order Poales; family Poaceae; genus Avena; species Avena sativa. The sequence goes on from OV702290.1 coordinate 372,768,813, forward strand.
GTCCGCCATTGGGTATGCCGTCGTTTGGCGGGTCGGCTCCATGGCCACCGTTGCCCGTGTTGTCGCGATTGGTGGAGGAATCGCCCGCGTTGATGACGGCGCACATGAAGTGGTTGGGGAAGCTTCTGCTCCCACAACTTTCAGATCCGGAACCGTAGGCTCCATCTTCAGTTGCCATATCACCCAGATCGGATTCGTGACTACTGTCGCTGACCATATTCTCGACTGTTGTCGAGGCATTGAGCTCACTGAGGGTGTCGATCAGTGGAGGGAACCATGATGCTGGAGCAATCGATGGTGTTGTCGGCTGGTCAGGCATATGAAGCGTGCCCATCTGACCAACTTGGAAGTGGAAGCTCCCCATTGCCAGGCTAATTCCGTCGGCCACGGACTCGAAAGCCGGGCGAGTAGCTGGCGTGTGGATGGTGAAGTCGAAAGCGCCGAAGAGCTGGCGAATCTCTGTTGTTACGGAGTTGTAGATCATAGTTGATTGGGCCGAAGAAGCCACAACATCAGCACTCCCAATTCCCACAGATGGTGCCAATTGACGAGGGTTTAACTCATCAATGCCCATTGTTATGGACTTGGATTTTGGAGAAGAAGGGAGCGCTGGAAGCATCAATCGGCTAGCAAACAAGCACAGAGGGGACTCGAAGATTTACCCAGGTTCAGGCCTCGTAGAGGTCCCTACTCCTGCTTGTCTGCTCGTGGAATTAACAGAGGAATGGAAGATTACAATGGTGCGCAAATGCAATCTGGCCACGGTTGTGGAAACTAGGGTTGCGTGTGTCCTCCTCGCCGCCCCCTCCTAGCCTTTATATAGATAGGCTAGGTCTCGGGTAGCAGGTCGAGTCGGTTACAGGTTAGGGTTTTCCCCTTTGAACTTTCTATCTTTAGCTTCTTCTTGTTCCTCAAGCAATCGAGAGTCCGTAAGTTACTCGAGTTCTCTATTTGGGCCTTGGCGACACCGTGGGCTTCCGCTGTATTCAGGTCGTATATACCAAGCCCGAGTACCTGTAGGGTATACCCATGTTAATGCCAGTAAGATTTTTGCTAGAATTCATGGCCAAAGGCTCAAATTTATCTTATTGATCATCAATGACCTTCAAACACCAACGAATACATCACAACTATCACAAGGGAACAAGAGATAGTTGGAATGCATTGGAAAAAGCAACAGGTATCATAAAGAACAAATAAACCTTGCAAATTCATCCATATTGCACATGAGAGAAATTGAGGAAATGATTTGCAATAGAATTGCTAGATTGGCATATGTGGGATTGGTGAATCATAAACATGAATTTTATACTCCCCAAAATATGCATTCATCTCAACTTACTCATATAACAATAAGGATGATACAATAAAATCTTGCAAGAACCACAATAAAAGCAACTGAAGGAAATCATGCCATGATGCAACCACAAAGGTTGGATGCTAGAAAAGTATGCATGAGAGGGATACGTGTTACCGAGATACCATTGGTAGGATGAAGTAGATATGAGTTTGTTGATCATCCTAGCTTGAATCCAATTATCATTTAGTCCCCACATCTTCTTATTATTGAAAAGCATCCAATGAATCTCCAATGTACCTATAACACATTCAAGTACACAATGGTCCCAAAACTCATTGGGTCCAAAGTAGTTAGATAAACTAAAATACATAGGAGAAACTCCACATAAATATGTGCATATTGATATGGAATTGAATTTCATGCACATCTTAGCCGATAGGATTTGGTGGAGAATCCCCTATATATTGGATCAAGAAAGAAAGCATGCCATAATATACAACATGTAGTAAATATGCATGCACAAGATTTCAAGAACCAAAAAGGAGATACAATTTGAACAAAAACACCAAGTAAACCAAGAAGTTGCACACAAGAGTGTGACACGACAAAAGGGTGTCCAAATTGTATCAAAGAGCCAAATCAACACATGAACAGACACAAATTCAAAAAATGAACAAGGCAACAGCCAAAGAGCAAAAGATAGATAAAAACACCAATGCTCAAGGATTTATCTCATCCTAAGGGATCAAACAAGTAACAAGGAATGAGACAAAACCAACTCCCAAAAGAGCAAGGTTCCAACACACAAACCAAACTCTCTACACTTTTCATGATGGCACAAAGTACCAAAAGAAAATATCAAACTTCCAAGCACATAAAACATGGTATGGAACAAAACAAGAAGCATAAATATGAGTGTTCTAAATAATATAGGAGAGCTCCCCCATGGATAGTGAATTATGTAGGATTTTCCTTTTGAATGCAAAATGCACACAAATGGGATCATCACTAGTACCAACATTTAATAAAACACACGAGGATACCAATAAAATAAGAAGATCCACAAGAGGCAAGGAAAGCTTGGGAGACAACAAAAAACATTTTCTTGGAAAGATGTAGTACAAAATTTAAGCAAAGGCCAAAGTGAATATGATCAATAACTTCTACCATATACGGAGTACCAGTTGTACAATGACAAGAATTATGGGGAAACATTTCACAAGATAGTTTTGAAGGATATCATGATCATATTCACAACACGAAGCATATGACGAAATATAAAAATTAAGCTTGATGCTTAGATAGAGATTCTTGATAGCTCCATATAGTCACACAATCATAAAAGATTAAAGTAACTTGAAGAAAATGGTTTCCATGGAGGATATGGAGGTCCAAATATGGGAAACACATACCAAGAAAACTCTCACAAACAATATCCAAACTATGAGCAATAAAATCATCCCAAGGGAATTGGAACTTGTTTGAGCTAAATGTGCCACTTAGGAGCTAGATAAATATAAATATCAATTCTAAGTGACACAACCTCAAAATGTCCACATTTTCTAGGTTAGTAATATGCACAAAGCATATGACTCCCCCATAATGTGGTAAACCAAGAATACTCCAACAAGAGGTAAAAACATCCAAATAGAGATGATTAATGAACATTATGGAACTTGAATTTCTTATGAGAAAGACATACCACATAGAGACTAGATAAACTTGCAATATACATACTAAGTGGTATTCCTCATGTACACACATTTTAGGATTGTGGAATGCCCAAGCATAACACTCCTCCAAAATGGGATAGTCCATTAATCTCTCACAAGAGCCGAGAAAGATACCAAATAAATTCAACAAAGGCTCCAACCCAAGAGACACAAATACATGGTGTGACAACCAACATACACAAGTATACTTGATAACTCAATATAAGTACGAGGGAAGCACAACATGTACAAACACATACAAAGGTACAAAACCAACATATGCACAAGGGAGCAAGTAACTTTCAATGTAAATGAGTTAAGCACATGTTACTGCAAGGAGGAACACTAGATATATGATAGAAGCATGATAATCCAAATGGCTTGACTTGACAAGAATAAATGATGAAGATCCCTCAATTCTTCATAATGTAACGAAGCCTCCAATGCCCTCCACCAATACCTATTGATCAAGTTTTGGCTTATTGGTCCCCAACCAAGTTGGGTCCTAAGAGGTTAGTCACAATAGGCTTGGCAACCTAAATGGTTCTTTTCATGAACCCACATTGAGCACCAACAAATTTGGCAAACACATTGCCAACCTTATGCTTAAAAGAGAATAAGCATCATCAATAATGATAGGGTTGGATGAAAAGATACCAATAGTGCATAAGGAAGAAATGTGACCCTTCTCACGGCATATGTAGCAAGTTCTTCTCTTGCCATCTTTCTTCTTAGGTGAAGCCACAACTCAAGGAAGAGCTCGAGTAGTCCTCTTAGGAAGAGGCCCATCACTAACTTGAGGTAGATCTTGAGGCCGCTTCCCTTGTTGCTTCACACTAAGAGGCTTCTTCTTTAATGGGCAAGATCTAACATGATGCCCTTCTTCCTTGCACTTGAAGCAAACAATGTTGGCCGAATTCTCGACTTGAGATTGGCCATTCTTCTTGTTGCCCTTGTTCTTCCACTTAATAGTGGACTTGTTCTTGACATTAGAGTTGAATCCAAGCCTACTCTTGTCATTGGGGGATTTTTCATACTCAATATATTGTCGAGTGTGGCCTTCCCTTTATGACCCTTTTTCAAGTCATTCTTCAAAGAAGTGACTTGAGCCTTAAGCTCTTTAATTTCCTCTACATGGTTAGTGTGAACAAAAATACTAGAGGAAGTGGATGCTACATTGTTAGAGCAACAAGGTACGGAAAGTAATTCATCACAAGATGTATCAATGGCATGAGTGGATGAATTACAAGGACTAGCACATGGCAATATGACATTTGGAGTATAAGTAGTGCTAATGTCCACATGAGGCTCATTAGATGTTACCTTTGACATAATAGCCTCATGAGCTAATTTTAGCCTATCATGGGAGGCTAGAAGATCCTCATGAGAGCTTGATAGCTTACCATGACTTTCTTCCAAGATCCCATACTTGCTAGTTAGCAAAGCAAGTTGAGTCTTTAGCTCAACATTCTCCTTAAAAATAGATGCTTCACAAGAAATAGAGTTAGTAGCACAAGCATCATAATTAATTGCAAGAGGTGAGGGCAACTTTGAAGGCTCTTTTGAGTAAGAGGCTTTAAGTTTCTCATGTGACTCGGTGAGTTTGATGAGCTCGCCCTTGATGACCCTAGAGCCATTTTTTAGGTGCTCAAAATCCTCAAGGAGTTTAGCATAAGCAACTTGAAGCCCATCATTTTTACTTTTGAGATCACTTGCCACCTCAAGATCTCTATCATGAGATTCCTTCACTCTAGACGACTCTAGAGCAAAAGTCTCCTCAAAAGATTCCTTAGTGGTTTGTTCCTCTTCAAGAGCTTCATTTAGATTTGCAATTTTATTAGCATACCCACGCTCAAGGCTACTCATTTTATCAAGGGTTTTCTCATGCTCCTCAATTTGTGCTTCTAACTTATCAATATGTTCTTTGCTCTTAATAGCAAAGTCCAAGATTTCAACAAAATTAGAGCAAGCACTATTATTCTTAACAAGAGAATGATAAACCATCTCACCCTTTTCATATAAATCATGAACATCTAACTCTTCTTCCTCATTATCCTCATTCTCATAATCACAAGAGGTATTGGGTTCCAAAGTAGGAGTTACCTTTGAATCCCTAGCCATAAGGTATAGGTGGGTACCATGAGAGGATGATGATGAATTATTTGAAGCTCCATTCAAAACCTTGTCTTGGCCCATAGAATCTTTGTTTTCCTCTACATGGTTAGCAACACAAGTACTAGAGGAAATAGAAGGATTTTTATCATGGCAACAAGACAACACAATCATATCATAATAAGATTTATTAAAGCCATTTCTACATGATATGCAAGGACTACCAACACAAGCATATAAGGAGTTCTGGGTGCTACAAGTGTTAGAGTCCAACGATAGACCATTGCAACTAGATATAGATGAAGGATGACTAATAGTAAGCTCACTATCCATATTGCAATTTCTATCACCACTCGCCATATCATTACCTTGTGAAGAATCACATGTTGGTGAGGTGGTAGAAGATGAGAACTCATCTTGGCCGGAAGTGGAAGCAACACAATCATCCTCAAGCATATTGGACACAACATATTTATCTTGAAGCTTTGTCCATAACTCATGAGTGCTCCAAAAAGGAATGATTGAAGATGTAACTACATAGCTCAAAGCATTAACAAGCACATTAGAAGCTTGAGCATCAAGATATAAGTTTTTCTCATCCTCACAAGATAGATTTTCGAAATCCATAGGAGGAGAAAAACCTATATCTACAATATGCTCCAAATTTGGGTCCATGTCCCGAAAATGAATAAGCATACGAGTTTTCCATATATCATAATTTGTGCCATCGAATGTGAATATTTCATTGTGCACTAATCCCCTAGCCGACATCTTTACTCTCAAGGCAGTGAAGCCTAAAATGAGAGACCGGGCCCTGATACCAATTGAAAGGATACAGATGCCGCATAGATGGGGTGAATAGGCGGTTAAAAACTTTTCCAAGAGAGGCTCAACAAAGGCGGAATTTAACTAGCATTTACTTTGTTAAGCAAAAAACCTAGAACAACTTGGATTCACCTATTTGCACCAACGACTTATGCTAAACAAGACAAGCAACTATGATATATCAAGATATAAACTTCAAGCACGAAGGCTATCATAAAATAAGGTGCATAAGTAAGAGCTTGGGTATAGAGATAACCGAGGCACACAGAGACGATGATGTTTTACCGAGTTCCTCCCAACATGGAGTACGTCTCGTTTGGAGAGGGGGTGGTATCAAACCACCAACGCCACAAAAGGCCTCCCTTGTTCTCGTGTGAATCTCACCACAATGGGATCAATCCACACTTCCACTATCAGTGCACTTGTCAGTGGCAATCCGGAACCTCTCACAAGGTTGGGGCACTTCTCCACAACTCAATTGGAGGCTCCCAACAAACAAGCTTGGGGAAAGCTCCACAAGTAATCCACAAACCTACAAAACCACCAAACCTTCTAAGGTTCCAATGAACACAAGAGTAAAAAGCTTCTCAACTTTTAACCCAATCGAATCCTCACCAATAACTCAAACCGATGCACCAAATGCAATGGCAAGAACACAAGAAGTGCTCAAATCCTTCTCTCCCAAATTCCACCAAAGCTACAAAAGCTTATGGGGGAATAAGAGAGGAAGAACAATGGAGGAAATATAACAAAAGACACCAAGATCTAGATCCCAAGATGTTCCCCTAACTTAGAGGAGAGATTGATTGGTGGGATTGTAGATCTAAATCTCCTCTTTTAAATCCCTCAAGAATATGCAAGAATCATATAAGGGATTGAGAGATAGCAAGCTCAAGAAGGTCAGCAATGGAGGAGAAAACTTGCAAGATAGGTTGGGTAAACATTGGAGAAGAAGGGCCCCTTATATAGGTCCTCCAAAATCCAACTGTTACAGCCTCGGAGCGCGTGGGCCGGACATTCCGGTCAAGGCAAAACTGACAGAAATAGCAATACGAAAACATCCATAACTTTTGCATCTAGACTCCGATTTTGATGATCTTAGGCTTGTTTTAAAGAGGACAACAAACTCTAAAAGATAATTCAGGGAACCATCATATTACAATAAGGGAGGATAGAACCAAATAACTAAAGGTTTGACCTCTCTCAAAAAGATGAACCGGTAAAACCTCCAACATCGAAAACGCAATAGAGAATGCATATGAAATCCGTTTTCGATGAACTTGGGCTTATCATGAAGATTAACACAAGCTATAAATCCTCTCATGGATAAGAACCAAATAATGTAAGGTTTTACCAATCTCTAAAAGATATACCGGTAAAACCTCCAATATTGAAAATGCAATAGAGAATGTATATGAAATATGTTTTCGATGAACTAGAGCTTGTTATGAATATTACCACAAGATCAAGAACCTCACATGAATAAGATCCAAATAACAACCAAGAAATATTATGCCATGTATGCAAAGGTTTGAGCTCTCATGAAGGATATGATCAAGTTACTCACTCGAGATCCCCTCTTGATAGTACGGCTATCTATCCTATAAACCGATCTCCCCTAACACCATAAGACCGGTAAGAAATAAACCCTATCAACAACATACCTTTGCCTTGAGAATATTCCACTTGAGCTTGACGATAGCGATCTTGTCCACCTCAAGATGGAACACCTTTCTTGATTGCACTAGCTTGGTGAAGACTTGCAAATTGCTCTCCCATACTCCCTTATGGTAGAGCTTCTCTCTTGGGCATATCATCTTCCCATATCCATGATAACCATAGGATGGCAAGCTTCAAGCAAATGATCTCTTCGAGATGGCTCATCTTGAACTTGCACATCATTTCTTCTTTCTTTATTATGTTGGTGTCTTGAAGGTACATAAGAGATATCACTCCAACTTTAGTCTTCAAGACACACTTTTTATAGGCTCAACTCTCACTTGACCAATCTCCGAATCACTCATTGAAACCTTGGTCAACACTTAATCTTCTTCACTTTCTTCTTCTCCCAACCTTGAAGCCAACATATGGTTCAAGCATTGCATATGGACAAATCCTACAGGTAAAACTCAATGCAAACATACGTCCATAAAGATTGTCATTAATTACCAAAACCACACATGGGGGCACACATGCACTTTCACTCCTGAGTTTCGACCTCCTTGGGGAGATCTGCTTCAGGTTTAACCTCCTTGGGGAGATCCTCTTCAGATCCGATCTTCCACACTATCTCCGCTTTAGGTGCGAGCTATATGGGATTAGGTTTTTCTGGGACCCGAAACTCTGCTGCTTCCGCAGACAAAGTGGATCCAGAAACTTCTTCCGTCTCTATCATCACCGCTGGGGTGGGTTGGGCGGGTTTAGCGAAACCGAGGTAAACATCGATCTCGCCGAAAGACATGATGGTGTAGGTGGTCATAGGTTCTCTAGCTGGAATCCAGGTCTCGTCGAGAAGGACAAGAGGGATGTCACTAGCGTAGAGGACCCGACCGACCGTGATTGTCTCGTCGATTCTGATTCGTGCAAATTCCACATGAAACAAAGATCTGAAACTCACCTGCCCCACGGTAGGGGCCAACTGTCGTCGGATTGAAGACATGTACGTCGAGAGGGGGTCCTCGAGGCATGTAGTGAAAGGGGTCCTCGAGGCGTGTGGTGAGAGGGGGTCCTCGAGACGGTATTCCAGGATGGTGAGCCCAGGCTTTACCCAGGTTCGAATCCGCTAGCTTTGGATGGATCCTACTCCTGCTAGCAATCTAGTAATACGGTAGAGTCGGAAGTCCAGATTACAATAGAGGTTCGCCTATGTGAGTTGAGGTTATAGATTGTGGGTGCCCTAAAGGCTGGTCCCTAGGACAGCTTATATAGATATCCGACCTAGGGTTACTAGAGAGACCTATCCGGCTACGATACAGAGTCAGTTACAGAGCACATATTGGACTACAAGTAACTAAACAGGCCTAAGTTGGTAAGTCTTCTAGGCCTTCCCATAGCCAGATGGATCTTCCTCTTCTCTCCCTAACTGGGTCGCCCATGAAGCAAATCTCTAACCCAAAGTGGGCCACCCTGGTCAGCAAGTCACTGTGAGTATACCCGGAAAGTATATCCCCAACAACGACCTCTCACCGATGGGAGAGTTTTTTGTTTTTTGTTTAGCCTTTTTCGGTGTCTTCTTTGGGATTTTGAGGCGGCGGTTGCGTCCTAAAGTCAGAATAAGGTCCTCCCCACCCAATCCTCGCTCTGGTGGTGTATCTAGTGTCGGCAAAGGGCGTGTGGAGTCGTGTGTCCAGTGGATCTCTTGGTATCCTATAGTTTTCTGTATTCGTCGGTGTAGTTTGAGGTCAGTCTCTTCTGATCTACGGTTATCATCTTTGATGATGGTTGCTGCTCTTGTGCGCTGGTCCTATGGGACCTTAGCACGACGACTTTCTGTCTGTCTACTACAACAAGCTCTACTATGACAAGTTTTGCCCGGCTTCGGTGATGGAGGGGCGAGGACGGTGTCACGCCTTTAACTCGTGCTAGAGTCTGTAGTCTTTGCTATGTGGTCCAATGAACTATTTGTAATTTCTATTACTTTTAATGCTCTTTGTACTATTGTTGATGATCATTAATAGATCGGTGGAATTTCGCAAAAAAACTCAATAAGTTTGACTTAAGAAAAACATACATATTCAACTATCTTAGAACAGAGGAAGTACTGCTTTATATTTACCTAGCTACTCGTCATATATGTTAGTATGTATTCTATATTCGGTTATTCTATCAAAAGAACTGATACGTCCAAAACGTATCTACTTTCCCGAACACTTTTGCTATTGTTTCTCCTCTATACTTGTGTGATCTAGATGCAACTAATGCGAACTGACGCTATTTTCAGCAGAATTGCCTTGGTGTCTACTTTTTGTGCAGAAAATCAACTATCGTGAAAAATCCTAGAAAATATGCCAAAAATCCTATTTCACCCGAAGACTCTAGGAGCCAGAATACGAGACGGAGAAGAGCCCTGGGGTGGCCACACCACCTGCTGGCACGAGCCAGGCCAGGCCGCGCCAGGGGGTGGTGTGGGCCCCCCAGACACCCCCTCAGCCTCTCTCTTCGCCTATAAGGAGCCTTCTGACCTAAAAACTTCGGGGGGTTCGACGTTTTTCTAGAAGGAGTTCTGCTCCGCCGCCACCACCAGATTCCATGAAACAGCACCAGAAACTCCGTTCTGGCACCCTGCCGGGACAGGGAATTGGAGGAGATCATCGCCATCATCATCACCATCGCTTCTCCATCGACTATCCATATTTCCCCCATCTATGAGTGAATAATCCCCCGCTGTAGGCTATGGAGATCGTTCATGTAATGGCATCATATTGTTAGGGCATGGTGCCTGGCATCTTTTATTAGTGCTTTATGACTTTGTTGCGACTTGTTGTGCTTAATGCTTGTCACTAGGGCCCGAGTGCCATGATCTCAGATCAGAACATGTCGTTGATTCATTATGATAGTATTCTTTTTGGTCTTATCTGCAAGTTGTATACACATGTTGTTGTCCGGAACCTATGGCCCCGAAGTGACAGAAATCGGGATAACCGGAAGGGAATGGCTTTGATGTGAGGATCACATGTGTTCATGGAGTGTTAATGCTTTGCTCTGGTGCTCTATTAAAAGGAGCATCTTAATTTCCAGTAGTTCCCTAGAGGCCCCGCCACAAACGGGCTGGCAGGACAAAAGATGTTGTGCAAGTTCTCATTGCGAGCACGTATGACTATATATGGAACACATGCCTAGGATTGTCTAGTACTTGGATGCTTTATCTTATTTATCTGCAATTCCCCTATGATCTGTTTACTATGTGAATTGTCTTGTCCATGCAATGCCCGTCCATCCATCCCTATGCCTACCGCACTCGAATCCCACTGTTTACTGCTTTTGTTACTACTGTCTTTGCTTTACTACTGTTGTTGCTTTACTATTCCTACTACAAAACTGTTGCTACTGATAAACTGCTGTGAGCAAGATTGTTTCCAGGTGCAGCTGAATTGACAACTCAGTTGTTAAGGCTTATAAATATTCTTTGTCTCCACTTGTGTCGAATCAATAAATTGGGTTTCACTTCCCTCGAAAATACTGCGACACACCCCCTATACTTGTGGGTCATCAAGACTATTTTCTGGCGTCGTTGCCGGGGAGCATAGTTTTATTTATCAAGTTCACTTGGATTCTGTATTTTTCGCTGCTATCCATCCATCATGGGTAAGTCTTGTGATGGCAAGGTTCCTATTTTACCATCCACTACAAGAAGAGGTATGGTTCTAAACACCTATGTTGCTCTTGATTCACCATTTGTTATAAGTAAGCTCGTTACACCACCACATAACACACACTGCTACTACTGTTGAATCTGAAACTTCTGATGCTTATGATGCTGCGTCTACTGTGCTTGATAAGAGTGGTTCATTAGGTCCTTTCCTAGATGCTATGATTGCTAGAACTATAGCTGGAAATACCGAAACTCCTAATGAAGACACTACCACACTTGTTAGCTCACTTGAGTCTAGTGAGAGTTATGTTATTGAAGAAGATTATGTTAAGATGACCGATGAGTTTATTAAAGAATGTAAGAACACCCATGATAGGAGCGCTGCTAAGAGTCTCCTTGAGAGGCGTACTATTAGACCCAAATTATCTCCTGCTACTAAGTTTGTTGCTTCTCCCATAAGCATTACAGATGAAGATTATGATTTCTCCCTCGATCTATCTTATATAGATATTGTCGAGAAAGAACCTTTTTGTGGGACTAAGAATGAAAGTGCGGTAGCACATATGAATGAACTTTCTACCATGAGTGGCTTGTTTTCTGATGATATTAAGATGCGTACTTACTTTGTTCCTAAGATTTTTCCCTTTTCACTAAAAGGAGAAGCTAAAACTTGGTTTAGTAATTTACCTCCTGGATCTATTGATAGCCCTGAGTGCTTGATTAGTACTTTCCTGCAGAAATATTTTCCTCCCAGTGCTAGACATGCTATTTTGCAGGAACTTTTTGATTTCAAACAGGGAGAAAAAGCGGTATTGCCTGAATCTTGGGCAAGGTTTTGTGCTTTGATTCATGCACAGGCTGGAAGTCCGTTACCTAAGAATGAGCTTCTTGATATATTTTATAATGGACTAACCGAGGAATCTAGGACATACCTAGATAGTTATGCTGATTGTGTTTTCAGGAATAGGACTCCGAAGGAAGCTGAGGAATTAATGGCTAAAATAAGCAAGAATTATGAAGATTGGACTCCTCCTAAACAAGCTATACCTGAAGTAATTGTACCTGAACCATCTATTCCTGTGCCTATTCCAACATCAAAGAAGAGGGGAGTTATTGAATTAAATGATGAAGTGATGAAGGAAGCTAAGAAATGTCTTAAGGAGAAGGGAATTAAAGCTGTAGATGTCAAGAATTTACCCCCTATAGAAGAATTATGTAAGCCTATTCCCTACTCACCCACTATTGAGGTACACTCTCTCCAACACTTTGATGAAGGTGATACCCCTTAGTTGAAACCTCCTGATCAATGCTTAGAAGAATTTGATATCTTTATTGTTAAGCAAGATAACTTTAATAAAAGGGTGCAAAATCATCTAATGGAAAACACTAGAGCTATTGTTGAGTTGAAAGATATTGTGGAAAGAACCTCTAATGATGTTAAAATGATTGTTAAACACTTTCAAATGGTTCAAACTCAAATAGATCAACTCATTAAAGTGCAAAAAGACTTACTAGTTAATGCTGCTAAAGAAAAACATGCTTATGAAATTAGAACTAGAAGTGGTGCTGCTACCTAGGATCCTCTATATCCTGAGGGGCATCCCAAAAGAATTGAGCAGGATTCTCAACAAGCTGAAAATAGTGGTTCTACTCGTAAGAAAAGGAAAAAGAAACATAAAACTGTTATAGAACCCTCTGAACCTGCTATAGATCCTAATAGTATATCTATCTCTGATGCTGAAACTGAAAGTGGTAATGAAGAAAATGAAGTTCCTAATGAAGAAAAAGTTGAAGAAGAACCTGAAAACCACACTAAGACTACTAAATACACGAAAGAAGATTTTATTGCTAAGAAACATGGTAGTGAAAGAGAACCTTGGGTCCAAAAACCTATGCCTTTCCCCGATAAGAAACACAAGTCAAAGGAAGATGAACACTATAATAAGTTTTGTGAGTGGATGAAGCCTTTATTCTTGCAAATTCCTTTGACTGATGCTATTAAGTTGCCTCCTTACTCAAAGTATATGAAGGACATTGTCTCGAATAAAAGGAAGATCCCTAAGGAAGAAATCTCTACTTTGCTTGCTAATTATTCTTTCAATGGTAAGGTTCCTAAGAAACTTGGAGACCCAGGGATTCCAACTATCCCTTGCTCTATTAAGAACAACTATGTTAGAACTGCTTTGTGTGATTTGGGAGCTGGAGTTAGTGTTATGCCTTTCTCTCTCTACAAGAGGCTTCAGCTTGAAAAATTGATACCAACTGATATATCTTTGCAAATGGCTGATAAATCTACCACTATTCCTATGGGTATATGGGAGGATATACCTGTTCAGGTGGCTCACAATTGCTTGATATTAACTGATTTTGTTGTGCTTGAAATGCCTGAAGATGATAATATGTCTATTATTCTTGGGAGACCTTTTCTTCATACTGCAGGAGCTGTTATTAATTGTAATCAAGGAAAGGTGACCTTCAATGTTAATGACAAGGAACATACTGTTTATTTCCCCAAGAAGATTGAAAGGACTTATGGTTTGAATTCAATTGAACATGTTGAAGGCATTCAAGTTGGAGAAATATATTGTCCCATACCAAGAGAAAAATTTGAAACTATTATGATTGGGACCGTTGCTATCAAGGTTGAGGTAACATAATCATTAGTGAAATACAAAGTTTTGTCTCATATGCAATTGATTTGGTAGCAAGACTTGATCAACCTTGCTAACAAAAGGATTCCATTGAACAAAACAATGTTTTCATTATGATTATCTCCGTTTATTTCTATCCTTTGCATTTTAGTTTTTGCTTTCGTTTAGTTTTCTTTGTGTTGTTAGTTGCTTGCATGCTAGAACTTCTGTAGTTCTAGCCTTGTTTTGTCCTTGCATCTTGTTTCCAAAAGAAAAAAATCTGTCTGTCAAAAAAATCATTCTTCTTTTTCTAAAAAAAAGCCCAAAAATAAAGTGTCTCGAAAAATTCCAAAAAATCATATTAATTTTTTACGTGAAAAAAGGGGCAGAGGAGTACCTGGTAGGTACCAGGGGGGCCCACCAGGCAGGCACACCATGTGGTGGCGTGGCCAGCCCTGGGTGGCGCCATGCCCTGGTGTGGGCCACCCCTGCCCCCCTCCCCCACTTACTCTCTCACCTGCCACTTTCTTCTCTCTCCCGAGTAAGCTCTAGTTCATAGCTCAAAATCGCGTTCTTTCTGTGCTTGCTCTCGATTTCTTTGATCTGCTTGCTCAGCCCATCTTTTTTGCTGAAATTTGGAGCATTTGTTCCTTGGTATATGACTCCTCCCCTTGTCCAAGTAGATTTGTGTTTAGTGGATTATATGTTGAGTATTTTGCTGCTATAGGTGACTGGTTATGAGAGCTTGTAAGCTTGTTTGATGCTTAGAGATATAGGTTTGATGCATGTTTAGGCCTCTTGCAAGTCCCTACGGGTAGAATCTTTTATTATATTTACTTTGCAATACTTGTTTAATAAGTGTTTAAATTTCAGAATAAAAGATGAGTGAGCACCACCTAAACCAACATGAGCTTTGGGTGCCTGAGGTCATGAAGGTCCACAGGGAGGAGGAAGTTTTTCCCTCCATTTATCCATGCCCTGAGTTCATGAGAGCTGCAGGAATTCTACAAGATTTCCACACTTTGGTTTCTAATGCAGGGTTAGAGCGTTTCTTGGAAGATGAACCTTGTCAATTTGTGAAACTAACCATGTCTGTGGTGCAGGATTTCCAATTTAGTCACTCTTTGCCTAACCCCATGGTCCATTACAAAATTTACAATATAGCTATCGACCTTTCTCTTGATGATTTTTGTGCAGCTATTAAGGTACCTCAATGGGGATCACGTAGAAATATTAAGGAGAGACCTGAACCACTCATGGATTTATACACAGAAATTTGCCAAGGGAGTAACTTCTCGAAGGAGAGTGGAAAAATCCGTAACATTCATTTTCCCTCCATTCGCTACTTTGCCTACTTTATTGCCAAGTGTGTTCTTGCTAGGAGAACTGCTAATAAGTTATCTTCATTTCATCTAGCATTTATCTCTGCTGCTCTTAGACGAGATAGGTCTTACAACTTGGGTGCTTTGATAGCTTTCCGTCTTGCTGCTAACCGTGAGAAAGGTGGAATTTGTGGAGGCCTCATTACTTCTCGTTTACTAGCATTGCATGGTTTAGTGCCTCATCATCTAGACCTACAGTTTCCCATAGAGAGGCTTGATGTTAATTCCATGATACAGCATAAATTTATTTCCTCGTGGGCCAGTTTGAGTGAGTTGTCTTATGAAATAACCTTTCTCAAAGCTGGTTGGAGAAAGAGCAAGTTTGAGCGTGTTGTTCTTTTTCCTGCACCTGTTTCTTTTAACCTTGATAACAGGGAAGGATGGTCCCTCACTGAGGAGGAGCTGGACACGTACTTGGGAGAGCTCTCCCAATAGGAGCAGGACACTAGAAGGGAGGTCACGGACGATTCGGTCCAGCCCTCGAATGAGGGAGAGTCTTCATATCAGCAGCCCGCTTATGATTGGGGAGCTTCCTCTTCTTCTCATGGGCCCAGCTACGACCATTCTTACCAAGATCCGCCCGCTTGGAACCCCTATTCGTACATGGATTGATACCCACTTAGGCCAAAAGCCTAAGCTTGGGGGAGGTACGCTGACACCGCGCTCATCTCCATACATGTTGCGTCGGTACTTTGTATATTCATGTTTTTGTTTTCTTTTTAGTTTTCGTTCTTGTTTGCTTTTGCTTTCTAAAAACACAAAAAGACCAAAAATATTTTTGTTGTTTCTCTTTGGTTTGCTTCTTCTTTCTGCCTTGGTTTGCTTTTCCCTTTTCGCTTTGTTTGAACTATTCGAAAAACCCAAAAAGATTTTGCTTTGCTTATTTTTCTCTTTTGGTTCTTATTTAAAAATCGAAAACACCAAAAATATTTGTCGTTCTTCTTTGGTTTTTGCAAGTTTGCTACAGGGTTTGGCAGTTCTCAGTGGATTATTGGTTTCATATTATTATTCAAGCCACACAAGTGAAGAGCAATAATGAGGATCAATGGCAACTTGAGGCGTGGTAAGAGGCTGGTAACGAACTCTATTTGTTTTCATTTTGTACATATACTCATCACTGTGGGCGTGCTTAGTCTGTTCATGTAGAGTGTATGTTTTCTTTGGATGCTTAGTAGTTCTTACTTTCTTATGATTAGCTCCGGCTCGTTAATAGTTTGTAGCATGTCTCATGAATGTTTGCTTGCATTGCTCTATTCGTAAATTGGTATGACACCATGGTATCCTCCTCTGAATGTTTCATTTGATTGACTTGGCACATGCTCACGCATGCACATGACTGTAATAACCAGTTAAGCCTTGATGAATTATTTTGCCTTGAGGATCTTGAATCACTTTCATGCCATGAATAGTCTTGTTTTGTTGCAAGCATGATAATGACATTTGTTGCTCTCTCGTTTGTCGCTCCCTTACTATTGCTAGCCTTCACTTCCACTGAGTGTTTTACTCATGTTTCCAACTCCCTAAACCAAATATTTCCAAAGTGTCCACCATACCTACCTATTAGCATCACTTGCTACTCCCGTGCATATTCATTATGCCTTGTTTTCTTCCGAATAAAATGTTTGCTTGTTATGGGAAAATTAGTTAGAAAAGCTCTCACGAACTTGATGGCACACTTTATTTCCTGCACTTAATAAACCTGAACCATTGTGAACTCTCCATGAAAGTTATATGCTTGCAAATTATAGGCTGGGGATTAGCAGAACCGTGCTGTCATGGGGAACGCTTTCAACACTTGTAAATATATACCCAGTTGATACCTTGCTCTTTTGTTTGCGGATGTCGTCGGTGTGAAATAAAAGGGGAGCTTGTAAGTTCATGGAGTTATGTATGTGTGTTAAAGAAACGCCTGGGCCGCTGGTCTAATCCATGCTGACATGGTGGAAACCTACAGCGTAACCATAATGATATCTATGAAGCATTCTTCTTATAAAAAAAAGAGTTATAGATATTGAGAAAAAGAAAAAAAAAGAGAGATTTATGAAAAGAGGAAAGAGAGAAAAAAGCACCATTTTCCCATGGTAAATAAGAAGATTGCTGAGATACTCATTGTCTGCTTGCCTTGTCATTTTGATATGGGGATTCTTCCGTATCATCGGGCAAGGGGTACCCCGTTGGCGGTTCTCAATGATACGCATATACTTACGATGACAAGAACTTACCGGTAACTAAAGTTGAGTAGCATGAGGAGCGTCCCTCGTACTCAAGGGACTTGGGATTTTCAGTTTATAGTCTGTCAAACATATAACTCAGACTGGACCTCACTTTCACCTTAACCACGTTAAAGATGCTTATGATAGGGGTAATGAGAGCTCAAAGCTAACGAGTACCATACTTTCAGCATTTGGAAGCCTTTCAAATTATTCAAAACCTTTTCTTCTACTTGTTGAGTCTCCACATATTCTTTGAGCACCTTCTTGAGAGCATAGTTGTCATTCTTTGTGTTTGCTACATTACTTGATTATTTGTG
This sequence comes from Avena sativa, assembly GCA_916181665.1. NCBI lineage: Eukaryota > Viridiplantae > Streptophyta > Magnoliopsida > Poales > Poaceae > Avena > Avena sativa. Next base: position 372,786,615 of record OV702290.1, read on the forward strand.
TTATGACTTTGATGCTTGTATCCTTGATATCTTTACTTCTAGTCATCACTTGAACTTCAGAGGTGCCTTAATATTCATAATCAAAGGGCAAGCGAGATACCACTCTATCATACCTTTTTATGAGCATTGTAATGTTGCTTATGTTTGTGCTTTATGCTATTTGTTATTCTTGAGTTGGAATCTCTTCATAGCTTGCAATGACTATTAAGTAGACTCAGTTGCATACTCTTTGTTATGAATTGTCCAAGTAAGTTAATCACATTGCTGAGAATATTTACATCATATGAAGCAAATGTGTTCATGAAAGTTCTTTTATCGCACTCAGTTTTCAACTGAATTGCTTGAGGACAAGCAATAAGCTAAGCTTGGGGGGAGTTGATACGTCCAAAACGTATCTACTTTCCCGAACACTTTTGCTATTGTTTCTACTCTATACTTGTGTGATTTGGATGCAACTAATGCGAACTGACGCTGTTTTTAGCAGAATTGCCTTGGTGTCTACTTTTTGTACAGAAAATCAACTATCAGGAAAAATCCCGGAAAATATGCCAAAAATCCTATTTCACCCGAAGACTCCAGGAGCCAGAATACAAGACGGAGAAGAGCCCTGGGGTGGCCACACCACCTGCTGGCGTGGGCCAGGCCAGGCCGCGCAAGGGGGTGGTGTGGCCTCCCAGACACCCCCTCAGCCTCTCTCTTCACCTATAAGGAGCCTTCTGACCTAAAAACTTCGGGGGGGTCGACGTTTTTCTAGAAGGAGTTTCGCTCCGCCGCCACCACCAGATTCCACGAAACAGCACCAGAAACTCCGTTCTGGCACCCTGCCGGGACGGGGAATTGGAGGAGATCATCACCATCGCTTCTCATCGACTATCCATGTTTCCCCATCTATGGGTGAGTAATCCCCCGCTGTAGGCTATGGGGATGGTAGGGATTGGATGAGATCGTTAATCTAATGGCATCAGATTGTTAGGGCATGGTGCCTAGCATCTTTTATTAGTGCTTTATGACTTTATTGCGACTTGTTGTGCTTAATGCTTGTCACTAGGGCCCGAGTGCCATGATCTCAGATCTGAACATGTTATTGATTCATTATGATAGTATAGTTTTTGGTCTTATCTACAAGTTGTATACACACGTTGTTGTCCGAAACCTATGCCCCCGAAGTGACAGAAATCGGGATAACCGGAAGGGAAAGGCTTTGATGTGAGGATCGCATGTGTTCATGGAGTGTTAATGCTTTGCTCCGGTGCTCTATTAAAAGGAGCACCTTAATTGCCAGTAGTTTCCTACAGGCCCCGCTGCAAACGGGCTGGCAGGACAAAAGATGTTGTGCAAGTTCTCATTACGAGCACGTATGACTATATATGGAACACATGCCTAGGATTGTCTAGTACTTGGATGCTTTATCTTATTTATCTGCAATTGCCCTATGATCTGTTTGCTATGTGAATTGTCTTGTCCATGCAATGCCCGTCCATCAATCCCTATGCCTACCGCACTCGAATCCCACTGTTACTGCTTTTGCTACTACTGTCTTTGCTTTACTACTGTTGTTGCTTTACTATTCCTACTATAAAACTGTTGCTACTGATAAACTGCTGTGAGCAAGATTGTTTCCAGGTGCAGCTGAATTGACAAGTCAGTTGTTAAGGCTTATAAATATTCTTTGGCTCCCCCTGTGTCGAATCAATAAATTGGGTTTCACTTCCCTCGAAAATATTGTGATACACCCCCTATACTTGTGGGTCATCAAGAACGTTTCCTAATTTTTTCACCCATATGGCGGCCCGAGAGTTAGATTTGTCCTTATAAGAACAGAGGAGCTGACACCAATTGAATGTAGGAAATCTTTTCAAGATCTGAAATTTTAAAAATAAATATCTCTTAAACCATCAATTTGATTGATGATCTGTCTTCACCGTTGGGTTTATCTTGACGAGTACTTCAAAACAATATCTCATCTTGATATTTTTTGACGATATTTTTTTCTGTCGCCAGTTACCGGATTACTATATTATAGCTACCAGATTAATAGTGGATAGTTACCAGCAAAATAATACATAGTTATCAGATAATTTTTACATGTTTCTAATGATAACAATGATTTATATGTACAAAATGTAGTTACTTGATCCATTCTAAACAGGTAAAATGCTATATTACCATCATATAAGACTTATATTTTTGAAAAACAAAGTTCAGAAACCTCTGACAACCATTTTTAATCTATTAACCAACCTGGCTTTACCTGGTAACCAAGGGTCAGTAATCTGGTAACTAGGGTCAGAAAAAAGTTGCCAAAATATATCAACATAAGATCTAGTTTCAAAGATCTCGACGCGAAAAAGATAACCATGAAAAAAGATCTTAATTTCGAATTGTGGTTCAGGAGATAAACATTTTAAAGTTTCAAACTCAAAAGGAATCCTAGGTGGCGGCGGGGCCACATGCATGCATGCATGACTGAGTTACCATATTAATTCATGTCCGCGGAAAGCTAATCTAGAACACGTGCCCTACATAGCACAGTCCTTCTATACTTGGCATCGATATCTAAACTTATGCGAGATAGATTTTCACAATCTAGTTGCTCGTGGTCGTATCTAAAATTCCAGCTGATGGATGGGCTCATAGCCCAGTGGCTAGGGTGTGGCGGTGTCTCTTGTGTGACTTGAGTCCAAATCCTATGGACAAAATAAAATTACACTAGTTTATGTCACGGATTTACTTGTGTTCGACGCTTTATAACTTACAATAATTAAAAGATTCATGGGAAATATGTTGTTCCTCCCACTTTTTTTTCTTCATACTTTTCTTAATTTGACAGTGTGTCAGTTATTTCATTTTTTGCAAGTAAAAACAAAAAATTTCATTTCGTAGCTTGGAGAGGGAGTCATGCAATATACTGTGTCCGACAACAGTGTCGGACATGACCTTTGGGGACGCTGGTTCATAGCGTCAGCCATTTCGGAGGGCCTCCCCACACTAGCGACACCGCAAAATGGACCTTCAAACATTATTCATAAATTGAAAAATATAAATAGTTCAAATTCGTGGCCACTTGGACCAGCGCCTCCGAAACCATACAAGTTCGATGATCATACAAATACGATGGTGAGGTCCACCTCGAACTCCCTATGGTGGTGCTTCTGTGGGTCCTCCGAGCGCCCCCGCTTCGTGTGCGCTAGCTCTTTTGCAACTTTAGGCTGTGACATACGATGCCGCTCCAGCAACCTCCGCTTCCATTTCTTTCGTAACCGAAGTCATCGAGCGCCGTTGGTTCTGGTCAACCATTATGACTTAGTGAGTTCACCTCCCCTTACAAAATATCTTCCACTACAAAAATGTCTCCTCTGCATGGCACTTTTTTTGGACAGCACAAGCGAAGAGTACCTGCAAAAGTATTTTAACTCGTTGATGAGCATTCACGGCAACCTTTTACGTAGATGCCATGTATATACGATACTAACGCATATTAGTGATGTGTTACGTGGCTAGGGAGGCTAATGCATTTTAATGTCGCAATTGATGAATGGATATGTATACTATTGTGTTGTGTATTGTACGTGACATTTACAGCATGTCATACGCTAGAAACTGGTCAAGCATCCCTCATACTGGTCATGCTTATCTACCTGACTTGCACTACCACACGAAGCTCGGGCGCTAGCGCTTATAGACATCGAGGCACAGCCTTAGTCGTCGCGCTCGTGCTGGCGGCAAAAAACACCGTCACGGATAACTGCGTCGGGATTTACGAACGGCGGCAGATGTTTTAGCGTGGAACAACGTGATCCACCGAGCTAGCGCTTCCGCGGTAGAAAGGCACTGCGTACATGATGTGGCAGCTGTGAAACGACGACATGAATATACTGCCTGGTCTGATATATCTTAGCGGATACGTAGGTGCATAGAAATATAATTAAATTGATAATTAACCCAAAATGTCTAGTATATAGATCACATACAAAAAATCACATAAAACTCATTATATATAGAAAATCATATCACACGACATTGATATACATATATAGTTAAGGTGCAAGTACTTTATCCAAATTTAGTTGACATACATCACTATAAAACTAACTAACTATTCATGGAAACTTAGAGTTTATGCACTTCTACAACCAAATAGCTCTCCTTTACTTCAAAATCGAAGGCACAAACATCTTCTTCCAGCTCCTTCTAAACAACACAGTCTATCCAATTTAATGTCAAAATTACAGCACCATCATTTTCACGCATCACACAAACTTCTCTGATGGTCTCATTTCTACCTTGATCTTTCATCTTGTCTCCGTCCTCATGGATGTGAGGTATGAGAAATATGCTGGCAAAATGGCACCAAAAGGACTACATAGAAAGATATAAACTATTACTAGTTCTGGTAACATCAATAGTAGGAAAGAAAAAAACTATTACTAGTTCTGGTAACATCAATAGTAGGAAAGAAAAAACAATTACTGGTTGTGCAAAGTACTAACATCAATAGTAGGAAAGAGATAAACAATCACTGGTTGTGTAATTGTTTGTGCTAAGTACTAACATCAATAGCAAGAAAGAGGTAAACAATCACTAGTTGTGGTAACATTAATAATAGGAAAGAAAGAAAGAAATAATTACTAGTTGTGGTAACATCAATAGTAGGAAATAAATAAAGAATTACTGTTCTTTTAAGTGCTAACCTCAATAGCAAGAAAGAAATAAAAAATTAACGGTTCTGCTAAGTACTAACATCCATAGCAGGAAAGAAATAAAGAATTGATGATTCTGTTAAGTACTAACATTAATAGTACGAAAGAGATAAAGAATTTCTGATTATGGTAAGAAAGCTACCATATTTCTTTTGGAAATGTTGTCATTGTTCATGGTGCTAATGTAGTAAGGGATCGTGGGCTTGTATCTTTTGACTATCTGTCTCAGGTTCATCATTCTTGATCTAGTCATGATGATAGGAGAGCCAAACCTATAGCGTTTGTCGTACTTGTCTATGGATCGGGCATGTGATCCTCGAATGAATTTATATTATTTTAAACCATGGCAAAACCTATATAGCGTATGCGTACATGTTATTGACGATCGAATCAATGCTCACCACTTTACCTCGAATACAAACGGATACTAATGAAGATATGTCAAAGTGCTTCTGCATACTAGATATTCCTAACCGACAGAGTCCAATTTCCTTGGGATCTTCAGATCGAAATTATTAACATATAGATCCCATTTCAGATCAACGGGATTTAATATGTTGGGAAAAACCGCGCACAAGAACAAGGTACTAGGGAGGACCGTTCGGTCAGGCGGTCGAGGTCATCGGAGAGGTGCGCGCAGCCATGGTCGAGGGCACCAGAAAGGTGCAGAGGGGAGGTTAGGTGTGGAGAGAGAGGAGTACGGCGGCGTGGATATAAAATACTCCCAAGTGTTGTATTATATAGTACTGGAGCGACATAGATCTATGACTTGTCCTATGGGCCTGACTTTCCTAAAAGCCCAAAGGCATAGTGGGCTAATGCGGTGGTCTTCTTCTTGTAAATACAAAACTGCAAGAATGAATCATCGCGCACATATATATTCTGAAATAATTTCTGAATAAGAAAAAACAAATTACATATGTACTACAAAGTGCATAATTAAACATGACTACTTGAGTTTGTCAAAACAAAAGTACTTGCTAAACAATTCAGAAAAATCTAAACTTCATTCCTCGGAAACATGTTTGAATCCAATGTGATCTTTGGAGGTCATAACCGTCTGCAAGCCATGACTAACTGTGTTGCACACAGTTTTAGTCGCCCTAAGCGATTCACTGATCTCTTTCTTTGCTATAAATTTTGCGTCCTACTCGTACTCTTCTTTCTCCTCATCCTCCAAAGCGCCAAATGCTGGTCATCGATCATTGTTTTCTTCCTCGGTTAATCTCTCCAATGTACGATGCATCACATCTGAGTGCGCAGCTTGATCATACCACATAAGGTAGCAGCACCTCGGTATGTTATAGTTGCACCCAAGGAATCTGTGGCCGGTGTCTTTGCCCCCAAATGTGACGTGCCTGCGGGGAAGCCTCTCGCATTAGCAAGTGAGGGAGAAGTCATTTGCTATCACACACCGTCTAATGTACTATCATAGATCCACTTCGACACTACGTCACGCTGAGAAAATCCCGATTTTAAGTTCATGAGATCCAAGAACCAAAATACGAGCAAATACCCAATATGATATTGATTGATAGAGAGAACGAACGAATAACTTACCAATCCTCCGCCGATCTCAGCGCTCATCATTGTCTTCCTGTCTCGATCGCTGACTGGGGACCTCGCCTGAAAATTAATGTCTTAGCCGCTGCTGCTAGGTCGCCAAGGGAGGATTGGGAGATGAATAAACTATGGACTGCGGTTGCGCTATTTAGAACGAAAGGCTTGGACGTGGTGGGCCGCACCAGCCAGTGACATGTGGAGGGCAAGTCAAATCCACGGCGGGGGAAATATCCACCACCGCTCACCTACCGCGTCATTATTAAGCGCCGCTCCATCTGGCTCACGTACCAGGGCACTAAAATGTGCCGGCGCCACGTCAGCCACGGCGTATAATTGGTCGCCATGACAAAATGGTGTCGCCAATCCTCATCTACCGTATAACCAACTATTGCCGGTTCTTTACATTTGTGTCGCCCCAAAAATTCGCTGGGTATGGGGAGTATTTTTGTAGTGTTGTATGGCCCACCACCGGTGAGGCTAGCCTTTATATCTCCATGTTTCTGTGAAGATGATTGAAGTACGATGTTAGGGTTGTGAGTCTCCACTTAGCATACTTCGCATGTGGTTGAATGGAGCTCCTTATCTTTTATTAGTCTTAAGCTGTTGAACTTTGTTTATGAGGAGTAACTTGTTTTATACTATGTTATGTTCTGGATCATTCGATGTAATAGAATTATGACCTTTATTTCTTGATATTACATGCTGAATTGTGTGTGCTAGCGAGTCAATTCAGGAATTAGCACTAAATAGCATAGAGACTTGGACCCCTATCGGATCGGGTCACTTCAGTAATGTACTGAGGCTCATCATCTATGGTGCTCGTGCAACAAAAATAAAGGCCCTAGTGGAGATACAACTATGTCAAACTTGGCGTCATACCAAGATCCTGTTTCAAAACTTACTTACAATATTAGGATATAGTACACATTTTCTCAATTTCTTATTTTTGAAAAACATAATGGTTGTATTATTTGAGAAAAGTTTGTTACATGATAAAGTTTCAACTGGATAGGTATGCGCGGATTTATTTTAAGATTTTACAGAATCTACAAATGCATATTTTTTTGAGAGCTATCGTCGTTATTATCATTTTTCACATGGATATCAAAACCAAATTCGGTCAAGGTTTTCTTTACCGGCAATTTTTATACAAGAGGGAAAAAATAGGGACGTGGTTGGTTCACGTTGTCATTTCTTATGCTCTCGAAAACAAAATTCTCAGGGGCATGGCCACCTGAGAGCATCCCCTCACAATGAAAAACTGAAGTTCTCATTTTATTTGCTCGCCTATGTGGTGGTTGGCATGGTTCAGAGGAAAATATGTGGCGGCTTTGTGCTTGGTACGTGAGAAAGACATGCAACCTGTCGCGGAAAACGAGAGAATCTATCCCGCCTACTTTCTGCCAATGGTCTGGTCTCAGAGAAATGCTCGATTCGAGAGCATTCCGGTGGAGCCTGCTCCCATCGTGTTTTGACGCGCATGCTTGCAAATTTTTTTACACGAGTCGATTGGTAACAGGCATCTTACCTACCAGTCTACCATCATGCATTCTACGACACGCCATAAATCCGACCGCCAGTTTGTTGTAACGTCTAATGTCAAATGGCAGAACAAAAGAAACAACTCAGATCGAGTTGAGACGCCCTCAATTGCTATCGCGCCAGACAGATCGTGTTGGCAGCGAGACTGAGAGAGAGGGGAGAGAACGGACCATGGCTACGCTTACGTCAAGAGCACGACGTCATCCGTGTGGACGTAATTTCTGGTCTGTCCAACCAACGCTTCGCACAGCCTAGTACTGGACCGTACTACTACTAGGTTCCTATGGTTCACTGGACTTGGATGAACGGATTGGACATAAATCTTTATGCCACGTTGACGCGAGACTTTGTGCGTGGATGAATTCCTGCCTACTTCCAGCCAACGCGTGGACCAGTAGTTATGTAGTGTGTCTTTATATGCAACGACTTGTATTCAGAAGGAGTACATGCGTTTGAATCTTACACAAGAGGAAAATGGTAATGGATGTATGCTAATGTTGGTTTCGCAAACTAGAAAACTAGTAAAAAACAGACTGTGACATGCAACTTAATTTACCATAATTAATTTTGTTACTTTTCGGTTTGGTACACTACCTATTTTCTGTGGTTACTGTTGAGCTCGACGTCGACGAGCTGCTTTTGCTTTGTGTGGACTGATGGCGTCGGTGTACCCTAAACATTACAGCCGCAAATAAACTACTCATCTATGTGCATAGGACTAATGTTACCATGGCACAGATATTATCTCAAGTATCTTTAAACATTGGTTTCAGGAGGGTACTTAATGGTAATAAATGGACTGCTTGGCTACCTATGCCAAAAACTTATGATGGTTCAGCTATCGGCGGAACATGATAAGTTTGTATGGAACTTAACTTTGTCTGGGGTGTTCTCAGTAAAATCAATGTATGAAGATCTTATGAATGGTCACACGGTCTTCCTTCGAAAATATTTGTGGAAGTTGAAGATCCCGCTTAAGATTAAAAATTTCATGTGGTTCCTTCAAAACAAAGTGCTCCTTACTAAAGATAATTTGGTTAGAAGGAATTGGGTAGGATGTACCAAGTGTTGTTTTTGTGGGTGGCAGGAAACCATCGAACATTTGTTTATATCATGCCCTTTTGCTCGGTTGTTATGGCGTATTGTCAATTTTTCTTACGATCTACCACCTCTAACTAATATCACAAACATGTTTGGGAATTGGTTGAATGGTGTTGATAAATCTTCTAAGGCTAGAATTCGCATTGGTGTCTCTACCTTATGTTGGTCTATCTGGAGATGCAGGAATAACATTATCTTTAACAAATCAAAATCTTTTAATCTATTGCAGGTTATCCATATGGTGGCATATTGGGTGAAGCTTTGGGCGTTCCTCCTACCGCCAGACCAGCAGAATATTATGGCTACTAGGCGCAGCCATTTGCCGATTGTCGCCCACCATATATTCAGTCAATTGTGTTGGCAACCGCTTGATCGACTACATGATGCTTAATTTTCGTTTGCTTCATATTTTTCGCTGGTTGATCCATGTATCAACTTTAAGTGACCCATGATGTGTAATATGTGTTGACTGTTGGATGTTGGATCTTGGTTTTAATAAAGACTGTGTGCATCAACCGATGCAGAGGCCGGGGTTTTCTCCCCTTTTCGAAAAAAACTCCCTCCGTCCGACTTCTAACTTTTGTTTTAAGTCAAACTTTTGAACGACTGATTTTATAGACAATTGTAACATATGTACAATCAAAATGGTATATTACCTTCTATGAAACTACATTTCAAAACGGATCTAATGGTACTAATTAAGTATTATAAATGTTGTTGCATTTTTCTATAAAATTGATCAAATTTTATTAAGTTTGACTTGGACGGAGGTTAGAAGTACACTTGTTTGAGGAACCGGCGAATGTACTCATGGCCTGGGGCTTCGGAGATGAAAATGGCTTTGTGTAACACAACTCCATGTGCATCACACAACCATGTTAGTGTCAGTGTGTGATAGAGGGTAGCAGTCGGCTCTAGCTCTCACTACAACTCCACTAGTCAATTATACAGCTCGGTGGCCATGTGATCGTCTAAAGTGTGTTTGGTTAATTATAAGCCAGGTCCTGCTCAGCCTATCACTTCTGCCAAATGTCCGACAGAGATTTCAGCATATATTGAATTGCATTGAGAATCGACAGAACTTTCTTTTTTGCGGATAAACAAGAACATTCTTTGTTTGGTTGCCTGCAGTAGGCTAGTCACATTAGTATATGCAACGACACTTGTTTGGTTAGCTCCATTACTTCAACCGTGCTCTCCTCTTTGAAAATATCATTTTGCGGCCCGAAAGTTGGGACGCCCAGGCAACGCGGTACCCAACTTGCCTGTAATCAGCCACAATGACTATAGTTGGTGTGCCAAATACTCAGAAGTTCTTTTTGGCACGAATTTAACTTTACGGTTCAATACAAAATGGCCGTCAAGTTGGGCTCCCCTGTCAGTTCTCGCCGTTATGTCGCTCCCGTCGCTTAGGCGTCAATTAGGCATGCATCGTTGGCGCCTACATCCATTACGCCTTCTTCTTCCCCGGAGCGGCAATCTGTGGGGCGTCGCGGCCATGGCGCAGAGCTGGGACGTGGACGAACCTGCTCGACCCTACTCTCCTCCCTGTAGGCTTGCAGCGTTGGCGCCTGCATCCATTACGCGTCTTTTTCTTTCCCGGAGCGGCAATCTGTGGCCGCGGCCATGCTGCGGAGCTGGGACATCACGAACCTGCTCGGCCCCACTCTCCTCCCCATCCCGAGTCAGAGCTCGCTCTCACCATGGACGCACCCATGGCATGGTGCGGGGACGAGAATTGATTCCGGTGAGATCTGTCACCGTGTCGACCATGCTCGGTCTTGTTTTCCTCCTCCAGAATCCGAGCTCGTTGTCGCCATGGTCGCACCTGCACCAATTCTGCCACCTCTGCCAAGGTCTCTGTGGTAGCTCAAGTTCTGCCATGTTGGACCTGTAAGCGAATTCGGAGCTGGGCGGCGTCAACCTGTTGTTGAATCTGTAAGGAATTTGCTGAAGACTGCGTGTCGCTCCAAGGTCTTCGGCTGATGCATTCGACTTCTGCCAGCGTCTACCGCCGATGTGAGATCATTTAGTTACTTCAATACAAAATTTCGACCAATTTAACTTGTTGATGTATTCCTTGACAATTATAATATAATCGAGCACTAGAAATATTTTGTAGTGTGCATGAGCATGATCAGTAATATTATTGAACACTAGAAATTTTAAGGCACTCCATATAAAGGAGTAGATTAATATATATATAGAAGATTCACCAGAGACACCACGCAGATATATTGTCTTACATGCCACATACAGGTAATAATAATTAACTAAACCAAATTAAAAGCAGGGACAGCATCATGCGGCCGGGACACGGAGACGCCTAGCAGGTCAGGGGCATATAAGCAGTTGGCAGGGACAGCCTAGTCGAGGGAATACAGGCCAGTCCTGACATACTTCCGGAGGAATTTGCCGAAGGCTACGTGCCACGCCAAGGTAATCGGCTTATGCCTTCTGCCTCCGTCTTTGTCAACGTCCACCGCGTGCTGGATCATGCTATCGAGGTCCACGTTGATTGCTCTGCCACAGAATGGACAAAACAGTTCCCCCTACGGTAGAAACGGATTAGCCCACACCGTAACCGTCTCAGCACGTAGCGGCTCTTGTTGTCTCTAGACACCTTGCTATCGTCCACTTCATCATCATCATCATCCTGTTAATTTTTAAGAACATAACTTGGAACTCATACATATGATTGAATTGTAATACAACTCAAGAATTGACAACATGTATATGTAAGACAATATATCTGTGAATATAAAAGAGAAAGCATCTTAGCAATAGTTTGATCAGTTCATATATCACTTCATCTCAACACAATAACAATTAATTGCATCAGAGTGTATGTAGAATAAATTTAGGAGCCTCATAAGTTTCTTTAGGTATGGAGTGGGCGAACCAAGTAACAATTGTACAACATATAATGTTCTTGTACATAGCCCTAGGTTCGCTAACTCATTTCTGAAAAAATCTGACACCAATGTATCTGCCTCTCTTTGGGAGCAAATTTGAATCATTGGCTATAATAAAAAATTAAAATATAATCGTACAAAACAATATTCAGGAATATACATAGTTAAGTACAAAAACAAGTCTAAATATTATAATTATAAATAAAAACCAAACAATTAATCTTCAGGTACATGTTAAAAATACTTACGATCAAAACCATTCATATACATATGTATCATACGAATCATTCAAAGATCAGAAACAATTTAAGGATCATATATGTAGTTCTATATGAGAATAAATCAAAGACCTCATAATTTTTTTAGAGATGGAGTTGGCGAACCAAAGTACCAACATCACAACCTATATTCTTTGTGTGCATTGCTGCCTTAGGTTCACCAACCCATCCCTAAAACATGACACCATCATACGTGTCTCCCCTTGAACTCTTTTGAGGCAAATTTTAATTATCGGCCTCGATGACAAACTGAAATGTAATTCTTATACACTATGAATACATTGAATAGATAATTCAAATATCATAGTTCTATGAATGTAGAATAAAGATTGCGGCCTTATAAATTTTTTTAGGGATGGCATAAGTGAACCAAGTAACAATTGCACAACTTATATTGATCTTGTACATGACCCTAGGTTCGCTAACACATCCCTAAAAAAATCTGACACCAATGTGTCTGCCTCTCTTTTGGGGCAAATTTGAATCATTAGTCACAATAAAAAATTGAAATATAATCGTACAAAATAATATTCAAGGATATACATATGCATCATACGACGCATTTATAGATCAGAAACAATACAAAGATTATATATATAGGTTCCATATGAGAATAAATTAAGAGCCTCATTTTTTTTAGAGATGGAGTTGGAGAACCAAAATACCAACAACACAACCTATATTGTTTATGTACATTGCTGCCTCAGGTTCACTAACCATCCCTAAGAAAACGACACCATCAGATGTCCTTGCACTATTTTGGGGCAAAATTGAATCATTGGGATCAATAAGGAATAAAAAATGTAATGGTACAAGCATGTTGTGTATCGAAATCAATACTCAACTAGCAAACTCAACTAGATGGCAGATGAGCAGATTGAGGTTTTGTGACTAGATTGCAGATGCATCAATCGACCGTTCGAACCATATATATACTACTCTACTTCAAGAGCAAAAGAATGTATACACGATTGAGAAAATGTTATGTATGAACAGTGAAATATGTGGCTGCGACTAGAGAAGCTAGCAATGTAGTACCTCGGACTCCTCATTAGGGACCTCCTCCTCGAACTCGTTATTCTCCGCGATTGCGTCGAAGGTTTCTTGGACGGTGATGGGGTCATTGATGTAGAGCACCGGATTGCCTCCGCCTGCCGCCTGCCCCCCATCTAGATCTGCCACTGGCACCACGATGTTGTCGGCCACCTGCTGCTCGGTGGCGCAGGGTACTAGCTGGACGGATGAGCTCGAACCCTCGACGGCGCGGCGACGAGCGGCGTTCGTGCCCGGAGAAGACGCCTCTGCCTGCTTAGCGACGACCGAGCCATCTACTGCTGCGCCTTCAACGGGCTTCACCTACGGCATGTCTCCACACGTACGCTTCATGGCGCACCTAGAGAAGGAGGTAGTGTAAGCGAAGGAGCTTCGACGCGCGCGGTAGGTGCAGATTAGGGTTTTGGGACTAGACAGATTGGGGAAAATGACACGAGCACATGGAAGAAGAAGGCCGAGCGGGTTTATAAGCACTGGACCGTTCGTAGTCCTCGAGTGGACACGTGTGGTGGGCGGGGGGGTGGGGCTACCACGATCTCCACCTTTTTCTCGGGGTTCCCTTTTTTTTGAAACAGCCACGATCTCCACTTTAGAGTTGCATTGAAAACACGCTCATGGCAGACCTCGATTCCACTGCATGCAAGTGGCGCGGAACCAATTTCTAGCAACGTTAGATCTACTCGAGGGGGGCCCTTGACTCATGGAAGTTACTTGCGGTAGGGCCCAGTTGGAAGTATTGAGAGCGCTGCATAAAAATGGGATATGTCTTATTAAAATCAAGTGGCAATAAATTGCAGCGTCCCGTCGAGAACCGTGCACTCGATGACCCCGTTGCCCTGTGCATGTGTTCTAGTGGCAGTAGTAGCCTTTGCAGACTAGATTAAACGTGACATGACCACTCGACGACTTTTTCCATGGACAGCATCATGTTCCTTCTTGTAGAAGTCTCATTGAGGGAGACGTCCATGTTGTCTCACGTTGTACTGTGAAGGGCACGACGTGTGCAATGATCCTCGTTGGATCACACAGGATTAACGGTTGGTGCGCACGATCCGCGTGACAACTTTGACAACAAATCAGGACGTAGTAGACATAGTGAGCATAGGTTTGGGCTTCTACGAAAGAGCGAGGGAGAGGGCAAAACTGAGTAGTATCAAAAAACCAAGGGCAAAACTGAGTAGTATAAAAATGGAAAGTGAGTGTCTTGTACAATGAAATACATCGTGGCATAATTCAAATTATGCCAAGATAGATCCACTAGAGTTCATTGGATGTGTGCACTTCTCATAAACCACATATGGATCCACCAAAGTTATTGGATGTGTGTTATTCTCACAAACCACATATGGATCCACCAGTGTCATTGCATGTGTGTTCTTTTCACAAACCACATATTGATCCACCAGTGTCATTGCATGTGTGTTCTTCTCACAAACCACATATGGATCCACCAGAGTTCATTGCATGTCTGTTCTTTTCACAAACCATATATAGATACACAGGTGTCATTGCATGTGTATTCTTTTCACAAACCACATGTGGATCCACCAGAGTCATTGCATGTGTGTTCTTTTCACAAACCACATAAGGATCCACCAGTGTCATTGGATGTGTGTTCTTTTCATGAACCACACCCAGTGTCATTGCATGTGTGTTATTTTCATGAACCACATATGGATCCACCAGTGTCATTGGATGTGTGTTCTTTTCACAAACCACATATTGATCCACCAGTGCCATTACATGTGTATTATTTTCACAAACCACAGCTAGAGTCATTGCATGTGTGTTCTTTTCACAAACCACATAAGGATCCACCAATGTCATTGGATGTGTGTTCTTTTCATGAACCACACCCAGTGTCATTGCATGTGTTTTCTTCTCACAAACCACATATGGATCCACCCAGTGTCATTGCATGTGTGTTTTTCTCACAAACCACATATGGATCCACCAGAGTTCATTGCATGTCTGTTATTTTCATAAACCACATGGATCCACCAGTGTCATTGCATGTGTGTTCTTTTCCCAAACCACATTTGGATCCACCAGAGTCATTGCATGTGTGTTCTTTTCACAAACCACATAAGGATCCACCAGTGTCATTGGATGTGTGTTCTTTTGATGAACCACATCCAGTGGCATTGCATGTGTGTTCTTCTCACAAACCACATATGGATCCACCAGAGTTCATTGCATGTCTGTTCTTTTCAAAAACCACATATGGATCCACCAGTGTGATTGCATGTGTGTTCTTCTCACAAACCACTGCTAGAGTCATTGCATGTGTGTTCTTTTCATGAACCACAACTAGAGTCAGTGAATGTCTATTCTTTCACAAACCACACATGGATCCACGAGAGTAATTGGGTTGCATGTTCTTTTCATAATCCATAGTTAGAGTATTGCATGTGTGTTATTTTCACAAACCACATATCACCAGTGTCATTGCATGTGTGTTCTTCTCATAAACCACATATGGATCCTAACCTTAGGAGAGCCCTAACCTTAGCCCCTCAATGGTGGCTGTTAGACCGAGTCTTCTAGAAGGAACGCCCTAACACAGTTGTTCTTGATGGCCCAAAATATATCGAGCTCGTTGGGGAAACCCAAGAGGAAGGTATGATGAGCACAGGAGCAAGTTTTCCCTCAGTTATGAAACCAAGGTTATCGAACTAGTAGGAGCAAGGAAACACCTCCAAGGTGTTGTTGCCAACTTGGAATCCTGCACAACACAACCACAGAACTTTGCCCCCAACTTACAGTGAGGTTGTCAATCTCATCGGTTTTGCTGAAAACAAAGGATTAAACGTATTGTGTGGAAGAAAGTAAAAGATTGCAGAAAATAAACAGAAAGCAGTACACAGTTGTAGATTGATGGTAAAAGAAAGGACCGGGGTCCGTAGTTCACTAGTGGTGGTTCTACTTAAGATAGATGACATGTTGGGTGAACAAATTACAGCGAGGCAATTGACAAACATCGAGAAAGCATACAAGCATATACTAATCATCTTGACTCCTTTGAGATTTGATTGGGCATTACAACATTATACATAGACCGTAATCCAACTACATCTATGACTAATAATCCACCTTCAGGTTATCATCCGAACCCCCTCCAGTATTAAGTTCCAAGCAACAGATAATTGCATTACGCATTGCGTGTAAAGTAAACAATTTGATTGTTCTATGAACAAAGGATTGCTGTTTTCTCCCTAGTAGCAACAGCACATCTAGTACCTTAGAGATTTCTATCACTTCCCCAGATTATTAGAGGCATGAACCCACTATCGAGCATAAATAATAACTCTTGGAGTTGCTAGCATCTACTTGGCCAAGATAGCTACTAACAACAGAAAGCATGCAAGATCACAAATAACAAAGACATGATAGAATCAATAATCAATCTGAAATAACATCTCAATGTCCATCGGATCCCTGCAAACATAACATGTACGATTACAAATATATGATTTTAGTCATGAACGGAGCTCACAAGATCTAAACATGGTAGCACAAAGGAGAAGAACCAACCATCTAGCTACTACATGGACCCGTAGTCCAAGGATGAACTACTCATGCATCACACCGGAGGCTTGCATGGTGATGAAGAAGGCCTCCAGGGTGAATTCTCCCCTCCGGCAGGGTGCCGAGAAGATCTTCAGATCCCTCCCGGTCTAGGGATGGAGATGACGGCGGCTACAGAATCTTTCGTGGAATTTTGATCGTGTCCTTAGGGTTTCTATATCGGAGGCGATATATAGGCGAAAGGGGAGGCCGAGGGGGTGCCCTAGGTGGCCAGACTACCCCTGGCGCGAGCTAGGCCTGGCCGCGTGGCCAGGTGGTGTGGGCGGCCCCTGGCCCCTCTCCGTCTCGTATTCTGGCTCTGTGTCCCCCTCGGTGAAAAACTGACTTTGGCTTTTGTCCCGTCCAATTCCAAGAATATTCATTTTCTGACTTTCCCGGAACCAAAAATAGCAGAAAATAGGCAACTGGCACTGTGCATCTTGTTAATAGGTTAGTCCAATAAAGTGTATAAAAATTACTCCAAAGTGTGGAAAAAAAATAAGAAAGTAGATAAAAACCAAGCATGGAACATCAAAAATTATGGATATGTTAGCAACATATCAACATCCCCAAGCTTAACTCCTGCTCGTCCTCGAGTAGGTAAGTAATAAAAAGAAAGAATAATTTTTGAGGTGACATGCACCATCATAAACTTGATCAAAGTATTTGTAAAACATTGATAGCTGGGATCATAGTACTTCAACATAGCATGAAAGATAAAGTTCTAACAATAAAACATAGCAACTATGTTGCAACATGAAAAGGCACAAACAAACGATTCATGAATAACAATGCTTTGCAAGACGTTTGTTTGTTTCACATAAAGAAAACATAGCATAGTATCATTCAGCTTATCCCTCATAAAGTAGCAAACATAAATGCATAGGACACCTCAAAGTTCATAAGAGTGACTAGATACAAATAAGCAATATCAAAATTATGCATCAATCAACAAGTCTTGGGACAATTCACATAGAACTAAGAATGGCCACTATGCTCTCAAAATAGGTGCATAAAGATAGAAGGTGGAGACTCAACATAAAAGTAACAGAAAGGCCCTTCATAGAAGGAAGTAGGGATTCAAGTTTCATAAAGAGCTTCCAAAAATTATGGTACTTATTAGCTTTCAGCTCTCATTGCCCCTATCATAAGAATCTTAAAGTGATTAAGGTTAAAGTGAACAAACTATGGAGTATATGCTTGACAAAGTATAAGTTGGACATCTCATGTCCCTTGAATACGAGGGCCGCTCCTCATGCTACTCAAGTTTAGTTACCGGTAAGTTCTTGTCATAGTAAGTACATGTGTATCATAGAGAACCGCCAACGGGGTACCCCTTGCCCGATGATATGGAAGAATCCCCATATCAAAATGACAAGGCAAGCTGACAACGAGCATCTCAGCAATCTTCTTATTTACCATGAGAAAATGGTGCTTTTTTCTCTCTTTCCTATTTTCTCATGTCTTTTTTTCTCTTTTTCTCAAAATATGACTCTTTTTTATAAGAAGAATGCTTCATAGACAGCTCATTATGGTTACGCTGCAGGTTTCCACCATGACTGCATGGATTAGACCGGCGGCCCAGGCGTTTCTCTAACACACATACATAACTCCATGGACTTACAAGCTCTCCTTTCATTTCACACCGACGACATCCATAGACAAAAGAGCATAATATCAACTAGGTACAAAGTACAAGTGCAATGTTGAAAGCGTTCCCCATGACAGCATGGTTCTGCTAATCCCCAACATATAAGTGCAAGCATATACAACATAGACGACACAATTGTTCAAGTTTAATAAGGGCAAGAAAAGTAAAGTGTGCCATTGATGACCCACAAGGGGAGCCAAAGAATATTTATAAGCCTTAACTACTGAGTTGTCAATTCAGCTGCACCTGGAAACAATCTTCCTCACAGCAGTTTATTAGTAGCAACAGTTTTGTAGTAGGAATAGTAAAGTAACAGCAGTAGTAAAGCATAGACAGTAGTAACAAAAGCAGTAAAAAGTGGGATTCGAGTGCGGTAGGCATAGGGATGGATGGACGGGCATTGCATGGACAAGACAATTCACATAACAATCAGAACATAGGGCAATTGCAGATAAATAAGATAAAGCATCCAAGTACTAGACAATCCTAGGCATGTGTTCCATATATAGTCATATGTGCTCGCAATGAGAACTTGCACAACATCTTTTGTCCTGCCAGCCCGTTTGCAGGAGGGCCTCTAGGGAACTACTAGAAATTAAGGTGCTCCTTTTAATAGAGCACCGGAGCAAAGCATTAACACTCCGTGAACACATGTGATCCTCACATCAAAGCCATTCCCTTCCGGTTATCCTGATTTCTGTCACTTCGGGGCCATAGGTTCCGGACAACAACGTGTGTATACAACTTGCAGATAAGACCAAAAACAATACTATCATAATGGATCAATAACATGTTCAGATCTGAAAACATGGCACTCAGGCCCTAGTGACAAGCATTAAGCACAGCAAGTCGCAACAAAGTCATAAAGCACTAATAAAAGATACTAGGCACCATGTCCTAACAATCTGATATCATTACTTATGGATCCCGGCGGTGTGAAATAAAAGTGGAAATTGTAAGATCATGGATCCATACATACAAACTCCATGGGGCCTAGGGGAATGCATTGTGTATTTGGCTACTAATCGTAGGGGTTGCCGAAGTGACAGAAACCTGAACCCCCGTTAGGAAACCATTGCACAAGGGACGTAAGGGTCTTAGAGTTTAAAGCTGTGGTTAGGTTTCTACCTTAATTACTTTCTTGTACTTACGGATGTTTGAAAGGGGTATAATCACAAGTATGTATTAGTCTTGGATGGGGCGGTACATTAGCACAGGTTCACCCACACAACACTTAGCAAGCTAGAGAAGATTAATCAACTATATGAAGCGAAAGCACTTGACAGTCTTCTCATGTGTCCTCGAGAACGTTTGGTCATCTTAAGTAATACAACCGGCTTGTCCTTTGCTGCATAAAGGATTGGGCCACTTGCTGCATTTATTCCTACTATCTTTTGTTTACTCGTACTTTGTTTACTTGCTTTATCAAAAACCCCTAAAAATCCATTTGCTAAGTATTTGTAGAGAATTCCTGATCCATACCACTAGCCAGCACCTTCTGCTCCTCGTTGGGTTCGACACTCTTACTTATCGAAAATACTGCGATACACCCCCTATACTTGTGGGTCATCAAGACTATTTTCTGGTGCCATTGCCGGGGAGTGAAGCGCTATTGGTGAGTGGAACTGGTAAAGGAAACTTCTACTGTGAGTATTGTTTACTTCTGCTAGTCGCTTTATTTTCGTTATGGATAATTCGCTGAGTTTCTTATTTGGTAATGCTACTACCACTGCTAAGGTAGTAGATAAGCCACCACCTGCTGAGAAAGATGTTTTCAAAATACCTACAAGGATTATTGATCGTGTTATGGATAATTACTATGTTGGGGATGGAACTGTCCATCCCGGTGATCATTTACTCTTTATACACGAATTATGCGGGTTGTTTAAGTGTGCAGGTATTACTACAGATCAAGTTAAGAAGAAGTTATTCTCATTATCACTGAAAGGAAGAGCTGAGAAATGGTATAAGCTGCTGAAGAATGGTCAAGCTCTGGAATGGGAGGAAATAGTGCCTCTCTTTTATTCAAAGTTCTATCCTCCTAGTGAGATTCATAAAGATCGGAATCAAATATACAACTTTTGGCCTCTTAATGGAGAGAGTACAGCTCGAGCTTGGGGGAGATTGAAGTTATTAATGCTCAAATGTCCCATTCATGAGCTCCCCAACAATATTATTATCAACAACTTTTATGCAAGGCTCCCTCTACATGATAAAGATTTACTGGATGCTTCTTGTGCTGGATCATTCACTCGCATGGAAGAAGAAGCCAAATGGGACCTTCTGGATCGTATTCAAGACAATGCCGAAGCTTGGGAGAATGACAAAGGTAGAAAGTCAGGTATAAATTATGATTATGAATGCATTGAATCTTTTATGGGAACTGATGACTTTCAAAATATTAAAAATGCTTATGGTCTAGACTCTCAAGGTATTGCTTCTTATTTTAAGGCTTTTACTTCTTATATTGAAGTGCCTAAAAAGAAGTGGAATAAGTATCACGAACCTTATAAAGATGTTGCTAAGAGCATTCCTGCAAGAAATACTGAAGTTTATACTGCTAATCATGTTTTACCTGAACCTTATATTGAGAAAATGCCTTTTCCAGTTAAGGTAAAGGAACATTCTATGATAGCTAGTATGGTTAATGAAAGTACAAATAAAGCTATTGAACCTGATAAACAAATGGTTGATGAACCTATGATAGCAAATGTGAAAGACTTTGTTACTAAATATGAAAAAGAGGGACACACTATCCTTTGTAAGGATACCTCTAATATTATTTCACAAAGTAGTATTATGAGAGCTAGTATTCATGTGTTTTCTGTTAGAATAAGTGATCATTGCTATGATAGTCCTTGTGATAGCTATATTGTTAAGTTTATGCATGATACTGAAATTTATTATGAGAGAGGGAAAAGTGTTCTTATGCATCTCAATAATATCAAGTTTCCTCATTTTATGCTGAAAGTTTTTATGTTGCACTTCTTTTGCCTTCTTATGCAAGTTGCCTCTGGTTTCAACAACTTGTTTGTTTACAAAATTCCCTTGCATAGGAAGTGGGTTAGACTTAAATGTGTGTTTTTGTTTCTTAATGCTCTCTTTCACTTCAATTCATATCCCTATGACAGCTTCTTCAAAATTATCATGCCCATCTTAAAGGCTATAAAGAAAGAGCTTTATGGGAGACAACCCAATTTGTTTTTGATTTCAGCTTGTTTTTGTTTCTTTGAGTTTTGGAAGTTATTACTTCGGTAATAACCGCTCCTTATCCGTTTTGTTTGGTTTTTGTGTCAAGATCAACCTCTAATGAGAGAGAAGTAATATTTGGGGAAGTTGTTGTCCCAAAACAGATTTTTGTGCTTCACCGTGAAAATTCGTGAGAGACCTCTGTCTATCGGATTGAGCTGTAATTTTTTGTGATTCTTCCCCAGGTTGTTATTTAACTTTAGTTAGTTTTGCACTTTTTGATTTGAGCAACAGAAGATTTTCTAAAAAATTGATCTTTACCTGCTGGTCTGTTTTGACAGATTTAGCCACTCTTGCATTTGCTTCTTTATTCGGTTTCCTTTTTCAATTCTTTTTGGGTTTTCAGAAGGAGTTTCTTAAGTGGTTTATGTTTTGATAGTTTTCAGTTGAAGTTGGACTCAAAAGGTTTTATCACTTCACTTATACTAATGTTGCTAATGAGAACTGTGTGAAGTTTTGTGTGAAAGAAATTTCCAGAAAGTGGAGATAATGGTGTAATAAGGAAGAGAAGGGTTTTATGACTCAAGTAATAAATGTATGAAGATGAAGATATCAATGATATTCAAGAGATGACTCTGAAAGAATCTACTAGATACCGAATTCAGAGACCTGCAGAGTCTGTTTCCAACTAGGTAACAGTTCTGGTAAGAAAAGTTCCGCGAAAATACAATCCAACTATATTTGCAGTTTTCAGTCAATAAGGAAAGTTACGAAGCGAAAGAGGGACAGAACCGGAGGCAGGGTGGACCACACCACCCCATGGCGCGGGCCCACCCCTGGCCGCACCACCCAGTGGTGAGTCCACCCAGGACTCCGCCTCCGACTCGTTTTCTCCCAGTACCTTCTTTTGATATGAAACTTCGTAATATATAACCCCCCGGATCCCCCGAGGTCCGTATATCGTGTTTTCGTCGTGTTTTTGTTTCGATCTGTTTCTGCCAGGATATACTCTTTGAAAGCTTAGAAGCACAATGGTGTCTGCCAAGGATAAAGGGAAGGAGCCCATGGAGGAAGACCTCCAAGACCCCGAGAAGGAGAAGGAGATCAAGAGTGAAGGTGAAGAGGAGCAAGGCCAATGTCCGCATACCGACACCACCATTGCAAGCATTGGAGTGGTGGAAAATCCAGCCATTGGAGGGAAGCCTCCTCATCACCGTTCAGATCCCTGGTCACTTCCTCCATGCACCAAGAATCCTTTCCATACCC
The DNA here is from genome assembly GCA_916181665.1 of Avena sativa. NCBI lineage: Eukaryota > Viridiplantae > Streptophyta > Magnoliopsida > Poales > Poaceae > Avena > Avena sativa. Next base: position 372,809,440 of record OV702290.1, read on the forward strand.
TTATCCATGAGCATCAATACCAGAATATTCCCAAGGGGAAATTACCCTCCAATTGGGATTTGCCTCGTTCTAGCCATGCAGGAAAAGAAGACTTCAAGGAGGAAGAGTGGGGAAAGAATAGCAAGAGCTGGAATTCTCAACACGACATGATCATGAGCCGCATTGAGCAAAACTCACAGCTGATTTGTAATCTCACCTTCAAGATTGAGGACTTTGGGAAACTGATCAAGGAGCTCATCGAGAGGATACCACCACCACCAAAGGAGTAATTCGTCATCAGGTTTGGCATCCCCTTGGTTTGTTCCAAGCTTGGGGGAGTGACGCAGTATCATATCACTATCTTCTATCTTTTTACCTTATTAGTAGAGTCATATCATGAATAGAGGAGTTATTTTGTAGTATGGTTTGCATTATGGAAGTGTCCCCTCTCTCGTTAGATATGTATCCCTTGGTGTGAGTTTCCGTTATGGAATATTAATGAGAAGTTCTATCATTCACTCTTTTGCTTAGCTTATATTAGTTTTCAATTCATGGTTATATGATTGATCTTGTTGTTAGTATTGGTATCACTTTGGGATCATTGAGTTAATTTAGTTGGTTTTGGCAAACCTGGCTCGGTCAGTAGCAACACTTTTTTTTGAGAGTTGAAAAGAAAAAGATAGAAGTACTCTAAATAAAAATAATTTCATCATCTTTCTTTCTTGATTTTCTCATAAGTCTAGTATTCTCTAGTTAAGATCTTTTGTGCTTCCAAGGAAGATTGCATGTTTGTCTTTATTACTTGTATGTTTGTTTGTTTCCTTCGACTCTTGTACTTGCTACCCGGCCTTGCTAGCCAAAAACCTGTACTGAGAGGGAATTCTTCTCGTGCATCCACCTCCTTTAAACCAAAACATTTGCCATTTGTGTCCACCATACCTACCTAGTAGCATTATTGCTATTCCAAGTAAATTCTTGTTTTATCTACCTCCCAAATTAAACTTGTTATGTGAAAATTAGTGATTAAAGCTGTCACGAACTTGATGGCACACTTTACTTTCTTGCATTTAATAAACTTGAACCATTGTGCTCACCTATGTTGCGTATATGCTTGCGCTTTGTAAGTTGTGAATTAGCAGAACCATGCTGTCATGGGGAACGCTTTCAACATTGCACTGGTACTTTGTACCAAGTTGATATCATGTTCTTTTGTCTATGGATGTCGTCGGTGTGAAATGAAAGGGGAGCTTGTAAGTCCATGGAGTTATGCATATGTGTTAGAGAAACGCCTGGGCCGCTAGTCTAATCCATGCTGACATGGTGGAAACCTGCAGCGTAACCATAACGAGTATCTATGAAGCATTTTTCTTATAAAAAAAGAGAAAGAGAATCTGATATTGAGAGAAAAAAGAGAAAAGAAAAAAAAGAGATATTATGAAAAGAGGAAAGAGAGAAAAAAGCACCATATTCCCATGGTAAATAAGAAGATTGCTGAGATACTTGTTGTCTGCTTGCCTTGTCATTTTGATATGGGGATTCTTCCGTATCATCGGGCAAGGGGTACCCCGTTGGCGGTTCTCAATGATACACATATGCTTACGATGACAAGAACTTACCGGTGACTAAACTTGAGTAGCATGTGGAGCGGCCCTCGTATTCAAGGGACATGAGATTCTCAACTTACAACTTGTCAATGCATATCCTCATATTTGATCACTTTAACCTTAACCACCTAAAGATGCCTATGATAGGGGCAATGAGAGCTGAAAGCTAGTAAGTATCATAATTTTTGGGAGCTCTTTATGAGACTTGCAATCCCTGCTTCCCTCTGCGAAGGGCCTTTCTTTTACTTTGTAGTTGAGTCAGTAAACCTACTCCCTTCTATCTCAGCAAGTATTTTGAGTTGTTGTGTTTCATTCATTCATATGATGATTTATTCATTCATGTTTCTTATGTTCCTTTCTTTGCACATTGCTCTTATCTTGATGTTTACTACTTTGAAAGGTATCATTGAAAAAGTCAGCTATTTGTGAACTCCAGCAAATTATCAACTATTCTTCGACCAAGAGCTAAGTTTGCCATTACCAATTATGATTCACTTTATGTATCTTTATTGTGTTTCCTTTACTCATTACAAGATGAGTTATATAATAGTGAGGTGTCTTCTATTATGATCTATGCTTTGGATGAATGTGATGCTTCTTGTCCGTATTCTTTTATCGACTCTTCACTCCATAAACCTGAGGTCATGTTTATTGAGCTCAGTTTCGCTTGGGGACAAGCGAAGTCTAAGCTTGGGGGGAGTTGATACGTCCATTTTGCATCACTATTCTATGTCTTAATTCACTATTATTCATTGATATATTTTGTATTGAGAGGTGATACTTATGTTATTTCATCTATTTTTGCATGGTTGATGACTTTTGAAGCATGGACCGCTGCAGTCAGGATTCTGATGGAAAAGGTGCTGTTTGGAGGCAAAATTTGCGAAGATCAGAAAATCCGGGAAAATATACGGAAAATCCTATTTTTCCAGAAGACTCAGGATGCCAGAAGATGGAGTGGAGGTGGGCCACAGGGGGCCCACACCACCCCATGCCGCGGGCAAGCCTAGGACACGCCTGGGAGTGGTGTGGCAACCTTGGCCCACTCCAGCCTCTCCCCTCTTGCGTATATCATCCCCACGAAACCCTAAGACTCGGGGAGCGACCACAGAAAGATTCCGCCACCTCTACGGGGCGGAAAACACAGAGAGAGAAAGATCTCTCCGGCAGACAGATTTCTGCCGGTGGAATTCCTTCTCGGAGAGGGGACATCGTCGCCATCAACACCACCATCAAGCTGGACTTCATCGGGATCATCATCATCATCATCACCACCACCATCATCACCATCAGCACCCTCATCACCATCTTCATATTGTTGTAACAGTTGCGTTGAATCTTGCTATAGTTCATAGGGGAAACTTTCCCGGTGTTGATTACTCTTTGTAGTTGATGCTATTGAGTGAACCATTGAATTATTGCTTATGTTCAGATTTGTTATACATCATTATTCCATCTCTGATCATGATCCATATGATGTCTTGTGAGTAGTTCGTTTTGTTCTTGAGGACATGGGAGAAGTCTTGTTGTTAGTAGTGGAGTTGCGTTGAGAAAGATTCAATAGATTGTTATTTAAGTTGTGGTGTACTTCTTCTAGTGGTGTCATGTGAACGTCGACTACATGACACTTCACCTATATTGGCCTAGGGGAATGCATTATGTATTTGGCTACTAATCGTAGGGGTTGCCGGAGTGACAGAAACCTGAACCCCCGTTAGGAAACCATTACACAAGGGACGTAAGGGTCTTAGAGTTTAAAGTTGTGGTTAGGTTTCTACCTTAATTACTTTCTTGTACTTACGGATGTTTGCAAGGGGTATAATCACAAGTATGTATTAGTCTTGGATGGGGTGGTACATTAGCACAGGTTCACCCACACAACACTTAGCAAGCTAGAGAAGATTAATCAACTATATGAAGCGAAAGCACTTGACAGTCTTCCCATGTGTCCTCGAGAACGTTTGGTCACCTTAAGTAATACAACCGGCTTGTCCTTTGCTGCATAAAGGATTGGGCCACTTGCTGCATTTATTCCTACTGTCTTTTGTTTACTCGTATTTTGTTTACTTGCTTTATCAAAAACCCCTAAAAATCTGTTTGCTAAGTATTTACAGAGAATTCCTGATCCATACCACTAGCCAGCACCTTCTGCTCCTCGTTGGGTTCGACACTCTTACTTATCGAAAATACTGCGATACACCCCCTATACTTGTGGGTCATCACATACCAATTTATGAATAGAGAAATGCAAGCAAACATTCATAAGACATGCTACAAACTATTAGCGAGCTGGAGCTAATCATAAGAAAGCAAGAACTACTAAGCATCCAAAGATAACATACACTCTACTTGAACGGACTAAGCAAGCTCACAATGATGAGTATATGTACAAAATGAAAACAAATAGAGTTCGTTACCAGCCTCTTACCACGCCTCAAGTTGTCATTGATCCTCATTATTGCTCTTCACTTGTGTGGCTTGAATAATAATATGAAACCAATATCCACTGAGGACTGTCGAACCCTGTAGCAAACTCGCAAAAACCAAAGAAGAACGACAAATATTTTTGGTGTTTTCCATTTTTAAACAAGAACCAAAAGGGAAAACAAGCAAAGCAAAATCTTTTTGGCTTTTTCAAAAAGTTCAAACAAAGCAAGGAAAAAGAAGAAGCAAACCAAAGAGAAACAATAGAATTTTTTTTGGTCTTTTTATGTTTTTTAGAAAGCAAAAGCAAACAAGAACGAAAACTAAAAAGAGAATGAAAACATGAATATACAAAGTACCGACGCAACATGATATGGAGATGAGTGCGGTGTCGGCGTACCTCCCCCCAAGCTTAGGCTTTTGGCCTAAGTGGGTATCAATCCATGTACGAATAGGGGTTCCAAGCGGGCGGATCTTGGTAAGAATGGTCGTAGCTAGGCCCATGAGAAGAAGAAGAAGCTCCCCAATCATAAGCGGGCTGCTGATATGAAGACTCTCCCTCATTCGAGGGCTGGACCGAATCATCCGTGACCTCCCTTCTAGTGTCCTGCTCCTATTGGGAGAGCTCTCCCAAGTACGTGTCAAGCTCCTCCTCAGTGAGGGACCATCCTTCCCTGTTATCAAGGTTAAACAAAATAGGTGCAGGCAAAATAACAACACGCTCGGACTTGCTCTTTCTCCAACCAGCTCTTAGAAAGGTTATTTCATAAGATAACTCACTCATACTAGCCCACGAGGAAACAAATTTATGCTATATCATGGAATTAAGATCAAGCCTCTCTATGGGAAACTGTAGGTCTAGATGATGAGGCACTAAACCATGCAATGCTAGTAAACGAGAAGCAATGAGGCCTCCACAAATTCCACCTTTCTCACGGTTAGCAGCAAGATGGAAAGCTATCAAAGCACCCAAGTTGTAAGACCTATCTCGTCTAAGAGCAGCAGAGATAAATGCTAGATCAAATGAAGATAACTTATTAGCAGTTTTCCTAGCAACAACACACTTGGCAATAAAGTAGGCAAAGTAGCGAATGGAGGGAAAATGAATGTTATGGATTTTTCCACTCTCCTTCGAGAAGTTACTCCCTTGGAAAATTTCTGTGTATAAATCCATGAGTGGTTCAGGTCTCTCCTTAATCTTTCTACGTGATCCCCATTGAGGTACCTTAATAGCTACACAAAAATCATCAAGAGAAAGGTCGATAGCTATATTGTAAATTTTGTAATGGACCATGGGGTTAGGCAAAGAGTGACTAAATTGGAAGTCCTGCACCACAGACATGGTTAGATTCACAAATTGACAAGGTTCATCTTCCAAAAAGTGCTCTAACCCTGCATTAGAAACCAAAGTGTGGAAATCTTGTAGAATTCCTGCAGCTCTCATGAACTCAGAGCATGGATAAATGGAGGGAAAAACTTCGTCCTCCCGGTGGACCTTCATGACCTCAGGCACCCAAAGCTCATGTTGGTTTAGGTGGTGTTCACTCATCTTCTATTCTGAAATTTAAACACCTATTAAACAAGTGATTGCAAAGTAAATATAATGAAGGATTCTACTCATGGGGACTTGCAAGAGGCCTAAACATGCATCAAAACTATATCTCTAAGCATCAAACAAGCTTACAAGCTCTCATAACCAGTCACCTACAGCAGCAAAGTACTCAACATATAATCCACTAAACACAAATCTACTTGGACAAGGGGAGGAGTCACATACCAGGGAACAAATGCTCCAAATTTCAGCAAGAAAGATGGGCTGAGCAAGGAGATCGAAAAAATGAGAGCAAGCACAGCAAGAACGCGGTTTTGAGCTATGAACTGGAGCTCACTCGGGAGAAAGAAGAAAGTGGCAGGTGAGAGAGTTAGTGGGGGGCCAGGGGTGGCCCATACCAGGGCATGGTGCCACCCAAGGCTGGACGCGCCACCATGTGATGTGCCTGCCTAGTGGGCCACCCTAGTACCTCCCAGGTACTCCTCTGCCCCTTTTTTCACGTAAAAATTTAATATGATTTTTCTAGAATTTTTCGAGACACTATTTTTGGGCAATTTTCAGAGATAGAAGAATGATTTTTCTGATAGACAGATTTTTTTTGTTTTTTGGAAACATGATGCAAGGACAAAACAAGGCTAGAACTACAGAAGTTCTAACATGCAAGCAACTAACAACAAAAAGAAAACTAAACGAAAGAAAAAACTAAAATGCAAAGGATAGAAATAAATGGAGATAATCATAATGAAAACATTGTTTTGTTCAATGGAATCCTTTTGTTAACAAGGTTGATCAAGTCTTGCTACCAAAACAATTGCATATGAGACAAAACTTTGTACTCCACTAATGATTATGTTACCTCAACCTTCATAGCAATGGTCCCAATCATAATAGTTTCAAATTTTTCTCTTGGTGTGGGACAATATATTTCTCCAACTTGAATGCCTTCAACATGTTCAATTGAATTCAAACCATAAGTCCTTTCAATCTTCTTGGGGAAATAGATAGTATGTTCCTTGTCATTAACATTGAAGGTCACCTTTCCTTGATTACAATTAATAACAGCTCCTACAGTATTAAGAAAAGGTCTCCCAAGAATAATAGACATATTATCATCTTCAGGCATCTCAAGCACAACAAAATCAGTTAATATCAAGCAATTGTGAGCCACCTGAATAGATACATCCTCACATATACCCACAGGAATAGTGGTAGACTGATCAGCCATTTGCAAAGATATATCAGTTGGTATCAATTTTTCAAGCTGAAGCCTCTTATAGAGAGAGAAAGGCATAACACTAACTCCAGCTCCCAAATCACACAAAGCAGTTCTAACATAACTGTTCTTAATAGAGCAAGGGATAGTTGGAATCCCTGGGTCTCCAAGTTTCTTAGGAACCTTACCATTAAAGGAATAATTAGCAAGCAAAGTAGAAATTTCTTCATTAGGGATCTTCCTTTTATTCGAGACAATGTCCTTCATATACTTTGAGTAAGGAGGCAATTTAATAGCATCAGTCAAAGGAATTTGCAAAAATAAAGGCTTCATCCACTCACAAAACTTATTATAGTGTTCATCTTGCTTTCACTTGTGTTTCTTATCAGGGAAAGGCATAGGTTTTTGGACCCAAGGTTTTCTTTCACTACCATGTTTCTTAGCAATAAAATCTTCTTTGGTGTATTTAGTATTCTTAGTGTGGTTTTTAGGTTCTTCTTCAACTTTTTCTTCATTAGGAACTTCATTTTCTTCATTACCACTTTCAGTTTCAGCATCAGAGATAGATATACTATTGGGATCAATAGCAGGTTCAGAGGGTTCTACAACAGTTTTATGTTTCTTTTTCCTTTTCTTACGAGTAGAACCACTATTTTTAGCTTGTTGGGAATCCTGCTCAATTCTTTTGGGATGCCCCTCAGGATATAGATGATCCTGGGTAGCAGCACCACTTCTAGTTCTAATTTCATAAGCATGTTTTTCTTTAGCAGCATTAACTAGCAAGTCGTTTTGCACTTTAACGAGTTGATCTATTTGAGTTTGAACCATTTGAAAGTGTTTAACAATCATTTTAACATCATTAGAGGTTCTTTCCACAATATCTTTCAACTCAACAATAGCTCTAGTGTTTTCCATTAGATGATTTTGCACCCTTTTATTAAAGTTACCTTGCTTAACAATAAAGATATCGAATTCTTCTAAGCATTGATCAAGAGGTTTAGAGTAAGGGATATCACCTTCATCAAAGTGTTGGGGAGAGTGTACCTCAATAGTGGATGAGTAGGGAATAGGCTTACATAATTCTTCAATAGGAGGTAAATTATTGACATCTGCAGCTTTAATTCCCTTCTCCTTAAGAAATTTCTTAGCTTCCTTCATCACTTCATCATTTAATTCAATAACTCCCCTCTTCTTTGATGTTGGAATAGGCACCGGAATAGATGGTTCAGGTACAATTACTTCAGCTATAGCTTGTTTAGGAGGAGTCCAATCTTCATAGTTCTTACTTAGTTTAGCCATTAATTCCTCCGCTTCCTTAGGAGTCCTATTCCTGAAAACACAATCAGCATAACTATCTAGGTATGTCCTAGATTCCTCTGTTAGTCCATTATAAAATATATCAAGAAGCTCATTCTTAGGTAATGGACTTCCAGCTTGTGCATGAATCAAAGCACAAAACCTTGCCCAAGATTCAGGCAATACCGCTTTTTCTCCCTGTTTAAAATCAAAAAGTTCCTGCAAAATAGCATGTCTAGCACTGGGAGGAAAATATTTCTGCAGGAAAGTACTAATCAAGCACTCAGGGCTATCAATAGATCCAGGAGGTAAATTACTAAACCAAGTTTTAGCTTCTCCTTTTAGCGAAAAGGGGAAAATCTTAGCAACAAAGTAAGTACGCATCTTAATATCATCAGAAAACAAGCCACTCATGGTAGAAAGTTCATTCATATGTGCTACCGCACTTTCATTCTTAGTCCCACAAAAAGGTTCTTTCTCGACAATAGCTATGTAAGATAGATCGAGAGAGAAATCATAATCTTCATCTATAATGTTTATGGGAGAAGCAGCAAACTTAGCATCAGGAGATAATTTGGGTCTAATAGTATGCCTCTCAAGGAGACTCTTAGCAGCGCTCCTACCATGGGTGTTTTTACATTCTTTAATAAATTCATCAGTTATCTCAACATAACCATCTTCAATATCATAACTCTCACTAGACTCAGGTGAGCTAACAAGTGTGGTAGTGTCTTCATTAGGAGTTTCGGTTTTTCCAGCTATAGTTCTAGCAATCATAGAATCTAGGAAAGGACCTAATGAACCACTCTTATCAAGCACAGTAGAAGCAGCATCAGAAGTTTCAGATTCAGCAGTAGTAGCAGTGTGTGTAGCATGTGTATGTCGTGGTGTAAGGAACTTACTCATAACAGACCGTGAATCAAGAGCAGCAGAGGTGTTTAGAACCGTACCTCTTCTTGTAGTGGATGGTAAAATAGGAACTTTGCCATCACGAGACTTACCCATGATGGATGGATAACAGCAAACAATAGAGAATCCAAGTGAACTTGATAAATAAAGCTATGCTCCCCGGCAACGGCGCCAGAAAATAGTCTTGATGACCCACAAGTATAGGGGGTGTATCGCAGTATTTTCGAGGGAAGTGAAACCCAATTTATTGATTCGACACAAGGGGAGCCAAAGAATATTTCGAGGGAGTTGTCAATTCAGCTGCACCTGGAAACAATCTTGCTCACAACAGTTTATCAGTAGCAACAGTTTTGTAGTAGGAATAGTAAAGTAACAGCAGTAGTAAAGCAAAGAATGTAGTAACAAAAGCAGTAAATAGTGGGATTCGAGTGCGGTAGGCATAGGGATGGATGGACGGGCATTGCATGGACAAGACAATTCACATAACAATCAGAACATAGGGCAATTGCAGATAAATAAGATAAAGCATCCAAGTACTAGACAATCCTAGGCATGCGTTCCATATATAGTCATATGTGCTCGCAATGAGAACTTGCACAACATCTTTTGTCCTGCCAGCCCGTTTGCAGCGGGGCCTCTAGGGAACTACTAGCAATTAAGGTGCTCCTTTTAATAGAGCACCGGAGCAAAGCATTAACACTCCATGAACACATGTGATCCTCACATCAAAGCCATTCCCTTCTGGTTATCCCGATTTCTGTCACTTCGGGGCCATAGGTTCCGGACAACAACATGTGTATACAACTTGCAGATAAGACCAAAAACAATACTATCATAATGGATCAATAACATGTTCAGATCTGAAAACATGGCACTCGGGACCTAGTGACAAGCATTAAGCACAGCAAGTCGCAACAAAGTCATAAAGCACTAATAAAAGATATTAGGCACCATGTCCTAACAATCTGATATCATTACAAGAACGATCTCATCCAATCCCTACCATTCCCATAGCCTACAGCGGGGGATTACTCACTCATAGATGGGGAAACATGGATGGTCGATGGAGAAGCGATGGTGATGATGATGGCGATGATCTCCTCCAATTCCCCGTCCCGACAGGTGCCAGAACGGAGTTTCTGGTGCTGTTTCGTGGAATCTGGTGGTGGCAGTGGAGCGGAACTCCTTCTGGAAAAACATTGACCCCCCGAAGTTTTTAGGTTAGAAGGCTCCTTATAGGCGAAGAGAGAGGCCGAGGGGGTGCCTAGGGGGCCCAGACCACCCCCTGACGCGGCCTGGCCTAGCCCTCGCCACCAGGTGGTGTGGCCACCCCCTGGCTCTTCTCCGTCTCGTATTCTGGCTCCTAGAGTCTTCGGGTGAAATAGGATTTTTGGCATATTTTCCGGGATTTTTCCTGATAGTTGGTTTCTGCACAAAAAGTAGACACCAAGGCAATTCTGCTGAAAACAGCGCCAGTCCGCGTTAGCTGCATTCAAATCACACAGGTTTAGAGGAGAAACAATAGCAAAAGTGTTCGGGAAAGTAGATACGTTTTGGACGTATCAGCCATCAAGTTCGTGAGAGCTTTAATCACTAGTTTTCTCATAACAAGTTTAATTCGTAAGGTAGATAAAAACATGAATATACTTGGAATAGCAAATGCTAATAGGTAGCTATGGTGGACTCTTTAGAATAACTTGGTTTTAGGAGTTGGATGCATGAGTGGAACTCATACTTGGTTATGGAGGCTAGCAAAAGATTGGGAGCGACCGACTAAGAGAGCAATAATGGCCATAATCATGCAGAGCGAGCAAACATCATTAATTAAAGCATAAAGTGATATTACAAGTCGAAAACTAAAGGATCATAAAGGCTATGGTGACTTGGGATAGTCATAACATGGTGTGAGCATGCATCAAGTCAACCCAAATAAAGCATCAAAGGAGAATACCACAATAGTATGCTTTAATATGCTAAAACAATGCATGATTCTTCCAAGGCACATTAAGCAATCTCAATTGTTTATAACATGTCATGCTACATCAAAGATCACTAAGCATAAAGCCAAAACTATATCAAGAATGGCATGACAAAGCATAGGCCACAGTCAAAAACAAGCTCTCTTTACCACTTAAGCATGAACTTTTCCTACTCTCTTCCAATCCAAACCAAACTATTTGAAAACCAATGCATGAAAGAGGGGGTCCAACCAATTTATTCAGAAAACTAAGAAAACCAAGCAAACGAAAACCAAAAACAAAAAACAAAGACGCTCCAAGAACAACACAATTGTGCATGAAACAATAAAAATGAAGTGTTTGGAAGGAACCTGGGATTTGTATTGATGAAGAAGGGGATGCCTTGGGAATCCCCAAGCTTTGATGCTTGTACCTCTTGAATATTTCTTGGGGTGACATGGGGTGGCATCCCCAAGCTTGAGCTTTAGTCCATTCTTCATCTCATTGCATCATTCTCTCCATACACCTGAAATTTTTCCTCCACACAAAACTTCACACAATCTTTATTAGCAATATTAGTGCACTCAAGATAATAAGTCTTTGGGTTCAGTTTCAACACCAATAAAACTACCATTAAAACACAAGCTACTGTAGCACTTCCCTCAAAAACCTCAATTCCCCAAAGAGAACTCAAAAAGGAACCAACAAGAAGCAAATGCAAATAATGGCAGAAATCTGTCAAAACAGACCAGCAGGTAAAAACCAATTTTTTCGAAGACCTTTTGTTACTCAAATAAAAAAGTGTTGAACTAACGAAAGTTAGATAACAATCTGGGGCAGAAGCACAAAAATTCACACCTCAAAACAACATACAGAGATTTTACACGAAGTTTTGCGGTGAAGCACAAAAATCTGTTTCGGGACAGCAACTTTCCCAATCATTACTTCTCTCTCATTAGAGGTTACTCTTGGCACAAAAAGCAAATAAAAATGATAAGGAGAGGTTATTACTGAAGGAATAACTTCCAAGACTCATCTAAAACTTTTGGGTTATCTCCCAATAAGTACTTTTCTTTAACGCCTTTAAGTTAGGCATAAGAAGCAAGAAAAGAATCAAGTGTTCTCAAATGAAGAAGCACTAAAACCAAATTTCTTGCCCTTACCTCTCTTACTTTTATTCTTAACCTTGGGGAACATATGATTGTTTGGTGGATAAGCAAAGTGCATGGTGCCCTTTTCCACATCTATTATTGCTCCAAGGAGTTTCAATAGGGATCTTCCAAGTGTAATTTGTCCTTTCCCTACACATTCAATAACAAGATAATCAGTAGAAACCATTTTCCCTAGGATCTTTGTAAACACTCCTTCAGCTATTCCAATTGGTGATATTGTGGCACTATTAGCAAGAAATATTTCTTCTCCTCCTTCAGAAAGTCCCCAAAGATTCAAAGATTTATAGATATCTTTAGGCATAAGACAGAATTCAGACATGATATCACAGCGAGCATGAAAAGTTTCATTATTTATAGCAATCTTTACTGTGGGAAGCCATTTTAAGGGTTCAGAATTTATTGGAACATAGTCATTATGCTCTCTAAGTGTATTATAGTAATCTTTTAAACTAGCAGTGCTGGTCTCAAGAGTATTCATTCTAGCAAATATGTTTATGAAGGAAGAATCAGATTTGCTAGGCAAGTTGTAAGTAAAGACCAACTTCTTTATGGCATTAAAAGCATCATCCTCATTGCATTGGAGGAAATCTCCTCCCACTACAACATCCAAAGCATATCTATAGCAAAGAGCAATTCCAAGGTAAAAACTGCAAAGGAACAAGTTTAGAGTCATTTTATGTTCAGTTTTTTCATGTAGATCACAGATTCTAGACCAAGCTTCTTTGAAACTCTCTTCAATTCCTTGTTTAAAAGTGAAAATCATTTCCTCAGGTGACATAGTGATTGGATCAACGCTAGATATAATGGCAACTTAAGATAGGAACTAATTTTTTTTGTGTTTTTAATAAAGAAAGCAAAGTAGTAAAACTATTTTTTTGTGTTTTTGATAAATAAACAAGCAAACAAAGTAGAAATAAACTAAGCAAAACAAAAACAACAAAGTAAAGAGATTGGTTATGAGGGACTCCCCTTGTGAAGATGTCCTTAACTCCCCGGCAACGGCGCCAGAAAAATAGCTTGATGGCCCAAAATATATCGAGCTCGTTGGGGAACCCCAAGAGGAAGGTATGATGAGCACAGCAGCAAGTTTTCCCTCAGTTATGAAACCAAGGTTATCGAACCAGTAGGAGCAAGGAAACACCTCCAAGGTGTTGTTGCCAACTTGGAATCCTGCACAACACAACCATAGAACTTTGCCCCCAACTTACAGTGAGGTTGTCAATCTCACCGGTTTTGCTGAAAATAAAGGATTAAACGTATTGTGTGGAAGAAAGTAAAAGCTTGCAGAAAGTAAACAGAAAGCAGTAAACAGTTATAGATTGATGGTAAAAGAAAGGACAAGGGTCCATAGTTCACTAGTGGTGGTTCTCCTTAAGATAGATGACATGTTGGGTGAACAAATTACAGCGGGGCAATTGACAAACATCGAGAAAGCATACAAGCATATACTAATCATCTTGACTCCTTTGAGATTTGATTGGGCATTACAACATTATACATAGACCGTAATCCAACTACATCTATGACTAATAATCCACCTTCAGGTTATCATCTGAACCCCCTCCAGTATTAAGTTGCAAGCAACAGATAATTGCATTACGTATTGCGTGTAAAGTAAACAATACGATTGTTCTATGAACAAAGGATTGTTGTTTTCTCCCTAGTAGCAACAACACATCTAGTACCTTAGAGATTTTTGTCACTTCCCCATATTACTAGAGGCATGAACCCACTATCGAGCATAAATACTAACTCTTGAAGTTGCTAGCATCTACTTGGCCAAGATAGCTACTAACAACGGAAAGCATGCAAGATCACAAATAACAAAGACATGATAGAATGAATAATCAATCTGAAATAGCATCTCAATATCCATCGGATCCCCGCAAACACAACATGTAGGATTACAAATAGATGATCTTGATCATAAACGAAGCTCAAAAGATCTAAACATGGTAGCACAAAGGAGAAGAACCAACCATCTAGCTACTACATGGACCCGTAGTCCAAGGATGAACTACTCACGCATCACACCGGAGGCTTGTATGGTGATGAAGAAGGCCTCCAGGGTGAATTCTCCCCTCCGGCAGGGTGCCGGGAAGAACTTCAGATCCCTCCCAATCTAAGGATGGATATGATGGCGGCTATAGACTCTTTCATGGAATTTTGATCGGGTCCTTACGGTTTCTGTATCGGAGGCGATATATAGGCGAAAGGGGAGGCCGAGGGGGTGCCCTAGGTGGCCAGACTACCCCCTGGCGCGGGCTTGGACTGGCCGCGTGGCTAGGTGGTGTGGGCGGCCCCTGGACCCTCTCCGTCTTGTATTTTGGCTCCATGTCCCCCTCGGTGAAAAACTGACTTTGGCTTTTGTCCCGTCCAATTCCGAGAATATTCATTTTCTGACTTTTCTGGAACCAAAAATAGTAGAAAACATGCAACTGGCACTGTGGCATCTTGTTAATAGGTTAGTCCAATAAAGTGTATAAAAAGTACTCCAAAGTGTTGACAAAACATAAGAAAGTAGATAAAAACCAAGCATGGAACATCAAAAATTATGGATACGTTAGCAATGTATCAGTTCTGCATGATGATTGTTTCATACCGTTCAATCGCGGCGCTTGGACGATTGGGATGGTCTTCGTGAGAGCGATCCGCGAGTAGGCTGTTTTGTGGCATGATTGGCCACGCTTGCTGCCCGCTTACTCTGGACAAACTAGCAACACCGGGCGCTCCCCTTTTGCGAGTGTCACGACTCACGAGTTCAGTGGGCCATATGCCAGTGTCACGTCCCCATTACTTCTCTTCCTCCCCGTACTTCTCTTCCTTCCCCTCGAAGCCACTTTCCCCACTTCTCTCCCATCCTGCCGTAGCTGCAAGCCGACAACGCCTCCAGCTATCTCTCCGGCAGCCACCCCCCTCTCCCTCTCTCTCGCCATGGGTTCAAGGGGAGACGATGAGGAAACGCGTCGTGACGACATGAATGGTGATTTCGATGTGAGTCGTCTCATATCTATCTCTGTCATATGTGGCCAGTTATCTATTTTGAGATAGATCTACTCTGTTTACTCATGCACGTATGATGTGTTAGGCCAACCAGACGGTGTATGACTCTGACTATCACGGTTTAGCAGATGAGACAATCCTCTACTATGTAAACATGGATATGTGCCCGCTAAATTTGTAGCGTCGAAGAACGAAACACATGTAGGAGGTTTTTACGGTGTCAAGGACATCGTGCAATGATGCAAGGCGGAAGTTGCAGTGTTGTCAAATGGTTAGATCCAGAGTGGACCAAATCAATGCAGAAAACGCTGGACAAACTATGGGAAATGAATGTTGAGTTGAAAGAATCCTTATTCATCTCACTTCTTGACAGTGTTGAGATGAAGCTATGGGAACCAGATGACACGACCAAGCTTAACCGAGATCTCAGGAGGGTGCAAGAGAAGGTTAGCAAAGTCGAGAAGGAGAGGGACGTGGCGTTGGCCATGAAGGCTAAAATAGAGCAAGAACTGACTCAAGCAAGGAATGATCTTCACCAGGTCAAAGTCCTGCAGTTCACAACTACGAGTATTGACAAGTGCATGAGGAAAAATGCAGAGAAACAATTGAATCTGTGCAAGGAAGATGCTAAAAGGAAGGAGCAGACGATTCGATCCTTGCTCTCGCAGGACGATGTACATCGGGCTAAGATTAAGAAGATCAAGGAGATGTGTGATAACTAGTTCTATTTAGCTTGAGCTCCATGCCTTTTTAAGTTGTAATAGTAGTACTTGTTGACCTAGCGGTCTGAACTAGTGGTCCCGGAGTCCTGGGAGGAAAAAAATTGGTCGCCCGTTAATCTGTCTTAACCCTGCATTACTTCCTTTTGTCTGATCATGGTGGTATTCTGACATTGGTGGTTTGTTTAAACGTATTCTACGTGGATTGTGCCGCATATAAATGGCACAACCATAATTTATAAAGTGGAAGCATGTACACCCGATTACTGGAGATCCGGGAGCTTCGCCAGATGCAGGGGATGCAGGAGCAGGGAGGCGCTGAGATAGACGAGCTCAAGATTAGGCCAGAAAACGTGGTACCGGTTTCCTCCTCATCTGGACATTATCGGTTGCCATTACTGTTTATGTTGCCATGTTGTTGTGCAGCAGCTAAAATAAGTTGCTGCTTCGTGGAGTGTAGCAGCTTAAATAATTTATTTTTGTGCCACTTACATTCCATCGAATTTGGAGACATCCTGCCCCTCAGCAATCGTGGAACATGTGTTGTTTGTTTTCAGATAGTAGTGGCACAATCATAATTTTGGATTCAACTACTGACTCGGGCGTTTCCAAACCCTAAGTCGCGGTACATTTTACTCAGAGAACGTGGGTAGATTGTTTCTCCCAGCAAAGTTCCACACATAGAGCTCCAGAATTTAACCGAATTACATATATAGGTTCAAGTTCAACACATTACTATGCATCTTCATTGCCAGCAGCCTTCTTTCGCAGCATGGGTGCCAAGCCTTCACGTCCACTGGCTTCTTCATTTCCTGCCTTCTTCCTCTTCCTCGGTGCCAATTTTCTTAGCTTCGCGTACTCTGCATCGTCGGGACAATCAGCACCAGAGTCGTGTCCAGCATCATCTTTCCACTCGTTTTTACCTCCTTCGGGCAGTAAAATGACTGACCTGGCAGTCATATTTCTAACCTTGTGGTGCTTCCTGTCAAATAAATAGGACTGTTGCATAACTACCCAATATCTACAAAGTAAATAAAATAAAAATTACAATTCAGCACAAGCATGCGAACCCCAAGAGACTTTTGCTTACCAGGAGCTAATTGGGTTCGAGCGACCACCCTGTCCAAGAATAGAAGGGTGACTCCTAGTTGCAGCAGCTTCCACATCTAGTACATCACAATTCAGCTCAAACATGCAAGCCGAAGCATACCTTTTCATCAACCCAATTAGCTGATTGTCACATGTTAGAGAAACCATGATGCCACGTTCATCCATGAAGCTGAACTTTGCAGTCTGCTTCGGTCATATTTCATCATGATTAGGCAGAACAACAACCATACCAGATATAGTGCAGATCTTCACAGGCGCTTCTTCCATCGTGATACAATGTTGTCCATACCACTTGCCCTTCACCCTTGCTGATTTAGAGTCATACCTGAAGAGGACTACCGTAACCAGGTAAGGGTGGTCCGCGGAGATCCCACTGACAGAAAACCGTGGACAAAATATGTTTGTCAGCGTTGGGCTAACAAACAATTTTAGGTTCAGTAGCCAGCTAGCAGTTATAGTTAGTGCGAATATCAAAGAGAAGGATAGCTCACCCTCATGTAGCCAGAACTTCTTCTTCCTTGGTAGTAGGATCTGCCATCCTCCGAGCTGCTCGGCTCGTTGGTGGCGGAGGCGGCCTAGAGCCTCGCAACGGCAGTTACGTCTTGCGCCATTGGAGCTCCGGATCAGCGACTGGGCACAGCAACTTGGCGTCGAAAGTCAAATGTCCGAAGGGATCGTTCTGCCTGGAGGGTGGATTTCGACGCCGCCGGTGCTAGGGAAAGGAGGGAATGGATTTGTGAAATTGGTCAACGCGTCCAATCCACTTAGTTCCTCGATTTGCCTAAGAGGTTTCCGCGTTGGCGCTCGCGTCACGGACAGATGACCGACATGTGGGTCCCGACCGTCTACTTCACGGGGCAATTTAACGGAATGTTTGAATTTGGCAGGGGTGAGATGAGTTTGCCTCGAAATGGCCCCTCTCAGTAGTTGGCAGTCCAACTTTACGAAAGGCGGCAACTATAGGGAACTTGGGTACCGCCATGCACTCGCCTAGAAACTTTCGGGCCACAAACCAACAATGCCTACCTCTTCGTAGCATGGTGAAGCTATCTCCTATTTTTTGTTCTACACATCACATTTCAAGTAACTTCTAACCACTTCGCTATGATTGATCTCGAGGCAGAAAACTTCCAGCATTGAAGTTGCATGGAGTGGCAACACGAAGCTACGACTCAAAGACATTTAGGAAAGATCAGACATTTGTGACGAGTTTTGCAAAATTGACCATGGTACATTCAATCGCAAACCCGCAATCTGGAGCGTTGGTTGACTAAAGTTGGTATCATTCACGAATATGAAACCACCTCGGCAATGCAGAACTTTTTCATGGATAAGAAATATTACACTGAAATATATACACAAAGAGTTCAACTACATTATAAAGAACTCACTTCATCTATGATTCTCGAAATATGAAACTTATGGAATGAAGGTTGTGGGGAGTGCCAAGATGAAGCTACCGCCCTAAAGAATTATAAAAATATGAAGATGGACTATGTGTGAAGAATTTGGCAAAATTGATCATGATGAACTCGGAATGAAAACATGGAACTAGAGAGCTACGATCGACAAAACTTCAAATTGTTGAAGTTCGATTTAAATTCATTAAGGAGGCTAACTTCTAATGAGCGGAGCGAGGCTCGTTGCCGATAGGTTTGGGCCGAATCGGAGCGGAGTCTGAAGTTAGCCCATAACATGCGCGTCCTGCAGGGATTTCTAGGGGTGCAGGGGCAACCCCCGCTGTATGGATGACCTAGACCCCTACATATATTTCTTATAAGTTGTCGGTTGTGATAAGTTGCATCTAATATTCTTCGGTGTTGTGTAAACACTTTTCATATAGTGAAATTTTGCTGGCTAGCGTCCGTGGTTTTTTCTCTCTCTGTTCGAGAGCTTTTTTACGTTAAAATCTTGTGTCTCCCTACGTGTATCTTTATTTTCCATTCTTTTTTTATTGTGTTTATAACAAATATCATCCGCAAAGCCAAAATCACCTTGTCAATGCAGACTATTTTTCATGTGAAGACTATCACGATTCACCAACCAAAGTATTGGTGCAAATATAAAAGAATAATATACAAGAAATAGTACATTGAGAGATAGAGACACAGGTAAAAGGCAGAGATATATATACTTTATCTACTTCATAACCACTTCGAATATGATCCTAAAAATAGAAAACTTACAACATCAAAGCTGCTTGGAATGACAAGACAAAGGTACAACTTAAAGGAATTTTGAAAAGATTGATTGTGCTTGACGAAATTGATGAAACTGATCTCAATAAAATTAGGATGAAAATACAAAATTAGAAGAGATACATTTAACAAAACTAAGAATACATTGCATAACTAATCTTTTCAGAGTTAATCATAAACTGAAGTGTTATTGTTGAGATCGGTAAGCCAAGATGAATGTAAGAGCATCTCCACTAGCGTTTTCAGGAAACCACTTTTCGACAACTTTTTCATCCGGATGGACGAATTCGCCCCACTCGCATTCCTAGGACGCCGATTTTGATCAGATTTGGGCCTTTTTTCATCCGGCGAACCAAGGCCGAACCAGCGCGCTGGGATTCGCCTGCAACGCTGGATGTAACTTTTGCATGCAACAAGCTCCCACCGACCATTCTCTCTCCTCATTTTCCCCTACCAAGCGCTCCTCTCTACTCTTCTTCTTCATGCATCGGCGAGCTGAGTGGGAACACGGCTAGGAACAAGCCTATTCCCAGGACATCCATCCAACAATTTTACCTCCAGATTGCTCTAAGAGGAAGATAACAGCAGCAACAAGTCGGACACAGATTGACCAACTTCGTGGGATTTAAAGTAAGGTGACCTTGAGTCACTGATATGTGGGCCCCGCTATAATGTGTGGTCCGTGTGTCAGACACAAAGTCACCCAAAGGCAGCCACCTCCAAGTCAGCGAATCCCAATCAGAACTAGTCTCGTGCGGGCATAGAACTACTTCCTCCGTCTCAAAGTAGATGTCTCAGATTTATCAAAATTTAGATAAATTTAGACACTATTTAATATAATGATTCATATAAATTTTGACAAACTTGCGACATCTATTTTGAGAACAGAGGGAGCACTAGTAATCGATAAGACTGACTAGTCTTTATGCAGGCAGCCAAAAAAGTTGTGTGTCGGCTCATGCCAGTTTCATGATTCGTTCGTGTACTCTACATGTTACATGCGGTTAAACTCTTTGCAATGTTTGACCAACTATTACCTCCGTCATAAAGAATAATATGTCCTCGTTGCATGTTTTCTATCAAGATTTATTGTAAATATATAAAGAATCTCATAATTGGAAAGTGTGTTCAATACGAATCCAATCGATACTAATTTTACATAATATAATCAAGTTTAAATTACTCTAATTATTCGGTCAAATGGAATGCGTGTGTGTTTTATTACTTGAAACGGAGGTACTTCCTCCTTCCCATAATATGTTGCGCATAATTTTGCGTGCAAGTCAAACTTTGTAAAGTTTGGCCAAGAATATATAAAATAATATGAATATGTATAATATGAAATGTATATATTATAAAAATATATTTAAGACAATTATAATAATATTAATTTGGTATTGTATAGGTTCATATTTGAACTAGTTGGTCAAACATTGTAAAGTTTGACTCCGGTAAAAGCTTATATGCAACATAAATTGGGATGAAGATAATAAAATATTACTCCCTTCATCTCAAAATAATTGACTTATAGGTTTATCTACTAGATTTACATGTATACGAAAATATGTCTAGATACATGTGAATCTGTCTAGATTCGCATGTATCTAGACACGTTTTAGTATATAGATGCATGTGAATTTAGATAACCCAAGTCACTTATTTTAGGACGGAGAGAGTATATGAAATACCAAGAGTATATAATATAAAAGTACAGATGTAATAATATTATTTGTCAAATTTTGCAAAGTTTGGTTTTAACCGACTGTTGTATGCCAAGTACTATGCAACATAGGAAGTTAGTTCCTCATGTTATAAACAAAAATCTCCAATTATGCATGTGTGTTACTCCCTCCGTTTTAAATTAGAAATGTTTTAGCTGTTTTTTTCTGAAATGTATATATTATACATCTTCTGAAATGTATATATTATACATCTTTTAACGCGTAAGTTCGGAACAAAATAAGTGAACCAAAACACTAAAGGACATATAAATACATATATTTTAGAAAAAGACGAAAACATCTTATATTTTGAAATGAAGAGAGTACTACCAGATCTTTTGGCGGCTTCTCCGAGCCCCAAGCCGGTTCCAAAATTCTGTAAGACTTCTAAATTAGTTTAGCTTTAATCACTTTTAAAAAATCCTAAAAAAAATTTAACCGGCTTCCCTTGAAAGCTGGGATAAAACAACTTTTCAGGAAGCCGAAAAAAAAACAAGACCTACATAGCATAAGTGTGTGTAGATATTCATGTACCTCATGTGGTGGTACGTTCGCACGTGCATCACATATGCATGTGTACTAGAAGGGCAAGAGCGCCCTATCAGGCTACTCATAGTAAAAAGTAATATATATAGTAGTAACATGCACATGTTACTATCTAGTGGGTAGTAACATTTGTCATACAAAAAGAGTCATTTATTAGGTTATAGACTTATTTTATCTTGATACGTGCTATGTTACAGTAACCAAACATGTTACCTCATCTTTAACTCATTGTCACATGAGCAACTTTGCTGAGTTGTACTCTTAGTTACTGCTGAAGTTACTGGCACTATAACTAGGCTAGGCATAGTGCAAGTAACTCCATTAGTAACTAAAGGTCCAACTCAACGAAATGCTTTTGTGATAGTGAGTTAAATAACAGATAGGAAGATGAAGTAACATATTTGATTACTGTAACATCATATATCAAAGCGAAATGAGTCTACTACCTAATAATGGTACTTTGTATGACACCATGTATATTTTACTTTCCAGTATAAAGGCAGTAACTTAGACTACTAATAATTTAAGTATGTTACTTGTCTAAATTAGACTCCACTATGATCTAGTAGGACGAGTACGTAGTATCCCGTCTCGTCCTCCACGATTCTAGCGTTGTGAGTCCCACACGGCCGGGCAACTGGTCTAGACACCTTTAGTTGTCCCATCTATCGCCACGGTAGGACCGCCACGTTGGTGTGTAAAGCATTTTGGTTCCACGTGTCTGAGATCCCCTATAAAGACGGGACTTGGAGAGTTCGAGGAAGCCACAGGCAGGAGCAGCAGCACCAGTAGTATCTTCTCTTTTCACGTCTAGCTTGTCCTGTCTGAACCAGCTTAGCTTAGCCAGCTAGTGTCATACACACTCGTACTGCGTGCATCACGGTCAGGCTAGCTGAACCGAAATGCAGCTGAATAGAGGTGCCGTTGGTGGAGCGCACGGCCGCGGGGCGCCGGACGGGATGCAGCTGCGGTGCCGGGAGAGGGAGCTGGTGGCGCAGCTGCACGAGCTTCTGTTCCCGTCCACGACCCCGTCTGCAGCCGGCAGCAGCATGTCCTGGTCGGCGTCGTCAGCCAACTTGTCTCTCGAGCACTGCAGCTTACCGCCGGTGAAGACGCCGGCGTCCTGCGGCAAACGGCGGGGCAAGGGCAGCAAGAGAGTCCGGGAGGGACAGCCGCAGCAGGAGCAAAAGCAACGTGGTGGTGGTTGTTCGACTGCGACAAAGGCTGCTCGTGGCAGGAGGAGGAAGGAAGGGACGCCGACCACCACGATCGTCACGACGGTTCCGGATTTCGACGGCTACCAGTGGAAAAAGTACGGCCAGAAGCATATCGAAGCCGCCCAATATCCAAGGTAAATATTTACGTTAACTGTACGCATGCTCCAATCAATATATCAACAGCAAATTACATATTTCGACGACGACGTACCAAGCAGGCTAAATAATCGCTTTGGTTTCATCCATGGCAGGAGTTACTACCGGTGCACCAACAGCATGGACCAAGCGTGCCCGGCCAAACGGACGGTGCAGCGCAACGACGACGGTGATGGCGATGGCGACGGTGGACCGCCCAAGTACACGGTGGTTTACATCTCGGAGCACAGCTGCAAGGCAGCCGAGGCGGTGGCGGCGCCGGTTATCCTCGAGACTACCGTCGTCCGCACCAAGACTCCAGACACCGCCGCCGTATTTCCTGGCAGCTCTAGCGCCGTCAGCACCGGCACACAACCGTCCGCGACCTCGGGTATCACGTGGAGCGGTTGCACCGTCGCTGGCGCGAACCCGACGCCGAGCGAGCGCGGCGACTGTTCGAGCCTGTTTGCTGTCGTCCACGGTGACTGCTGCTGGGAGTGGGACCCCGCGCCAACGTCGTTCCAGGAGATGGATTTTGCCGGGCCTATCATGTCGCCGGTGCACGTCGCGGCAACGGACGGGAGCTGGATCAGCGACTTGTTCGTTAACGAGTCGCCATTTGTTCTCAACAGCTGCCAGCTGTTTGGTTTCTAGGCCTTTGAAGATGGTCGGTAACTACGTTTCTAGGTCTTTCGATTTGGAACGAGGTCGCAAGCTCAAATAAACATAGTCCGTTCGATACAAAATAATTGTTGGAGATGTAGTAGTAGGAGTTTTGACAGAACGCAGGCGTTCTAAATATGGTGTGGGCCTGACTACACAACGTCCGTACCAACCTCGTACATCGCCCGGTTACCACACTAGCCAACGGGCGGGGTCCACCTAATGCTAGGACGCACAGCTCGACCTGCCAGCCAAACCCTGCGGCGCTCGCTTAAATTAGAGCATGTCAGCCACGAGCCACAAACGGCAACGCGTCGGATCGATCGATTGTTTGGGTGAGTAGCGTGCATTCTTGGGGCACGTTCAGAGTATGCATAAAAAACCGAAACCGAACATAGAAACCGACTAACCTAAATCGAAACCGAATAAATCATGAATAATTTTGGTGCGTAAATGTGATTAATCAAATTTGGTACTAATATAAATTTGATTTTGGCCCTCAATTGCTCAAAATAACTAGATAAACCGAGATGTAGTCAACAGATGCCAGTAAAATCCCATCTAAAGCTCTAATATAGTCGTTCTTAATAATTTCTGTAGTCCAAAAGCAAGCGGCTAAGAGCATCTCCACTTGTAGTCCTCAAAGGGCCTTTGAGGGCCGCCGACGCCAATTTTCGGCCCCAGCCGTGTCCCCCAATTTTGATTTGGCGCCGGCGCGCGCGCTCGATTTACCCGGCGCGCCCGGTCGAAACCCAATTCCAAGGGAGGCTAGCGGGGGCGCCGGAGGGCGAGGAAAAGTTCGGCGGGCCAGCCTTGTCGGCGACCTAGCTGAAATTATTCGCTTTTCCCACCAAAATTAGCGTCGGTTCCCTCCAAAATTAGCCCCTATCTCCCACTTCCCCTCCTGCCTCGCCTCCCACTCCCGCCATTTCCCTAGCACAGACCAGATCGCGCCACCATGCCACCGAAGAAGTACACCGCTCCCCGCGCGACTGCAGCAGCGCCGCCGGCGAAGAAGAGGGGAAAGCCGGAGAAGGAGCAGCCGGAGGGGATGACGAACACGGAGTGGGTGTTCGACCTGCAGCGCCAGCAGGTCGAGAACGCCAGCCGCCGGCAGAGAGAGCTCAGGGCGAGGAAGAAGCGGGCCTCGGAGGCTCTGGCCATAGAGGTGCTCATGGCGTAGAGAGCCGCCCACATGGCGGGCATGCCAAGCTTCCCCCGCACGCGTGGGGGAGCCAAGGAGCGTCTCGTCGCTGTCGCCGTCTTCGGCAACAACCCAGGCTGGCCCGATGTCCCAGGACAGCCAGGGTACACCCAAGCTTTCTCGCTTCTCGCCGTGCGGCCCACTCGACGCGGGCGGAAGCTTCAACCCCAATGCCTTCAGCGCCATCGACCTCAACGCCAACTTCAACCCCAATGCCTTCAGCCAAGGTACACCCAACCTGGCCACCTCTCCTGCTCTCCGCCGCCCCCTCTTCCACGGTGCTATGCCCACCACCGCTGTTAGCAGCAGCGGCAGCCATGGGGTGCTCAATGAAATGACGCTAGGCACCGACGCCATCATGATCAACGGTGGGGGGCTACCACCGTTCTACACGTAGGGGGTGGCGGAGGCCTATGACGGCTGCGACGACAGCCAAGAACCCTAGGAGAACGAGGCCTACACGTTCGCCGAGGACGACGAGGAGGAGGCGCTCGCGCGGGTGCCCGAGGTGGTGCCCATGGTCAAGAAGAAGAAGAATGGCGGCCGCGGCCCGAAGTGGAGCTCACGAGAGGACGAGTGCCTCGCCGAGGCTTGGAAATCGGTCAGCATCGACCCCTTCACCGGCACGAACCAGAGCTCCAAGGCCTACTGGCTGCGCGTCAAGGCGGCGTACGACGAGCGGCGGCTCTTGGACCCCTACTTCAAGGATTTGTACCACGACCGCAACGATTCCGGCATGTCGCACCGCTGGCACATGATCCAGCATGCTTGCAACAAGTGGCATGGCATCGTGGAGGAGGTGCGCCGTGTCCATGTCAGTGGCACCAACTTCGAGGACCAAGTAAGTGAACCTACCGTGTCCACTGTCCATCGTAGCCTTGTGTTGGGTGTTGGGTCCACAGCATAGAAAACAAAAAAATTCCTACGATGTGAACTACACGCCAAGATCTATCTACTAGGTACAAAGCAAACGGGTGGACATACATCCATAGAGAACTTACCCTCGAAGACAACGAGCTTTGTTAACGAGTAGGAACTCGTGGTTGATGTAGTTGTACACTTGCCGATCTCAAGATCGTGAGGAAGTCCGAGCGCCGCAACTCAGCAGCGCATCCGCACTCGCACACACGTTCAAGCCACCGGACAACCTCCACCTCCTCACTCCAGCGATCCAGCGGAAGCAGCAACTCCTTCCAGACGAAATGCCACCGGGAACATGTATCTCGCTAATCCAAGACCATGGGGGAATAATTCTAGAGGGGGAGAGAGATCCTTCACAAGGAGGTGTGAGGATGAAGGAGGGAATGGGTGGCCTTTTATAGGAGGAGGGGGGTGCCCCCTCTCTCCATGGCCGGCGCATGGGGGGGTGACCCCTCACCTCCCCCATTCATGTGGTGGTAACCCCTCCACATTAAAATGCCTCTTCACATTCCCTTTTAAAGTCTCCACTTTAAATGCATTAAGTTTCTCCAAATTTAATGCTCTCTCATTTAATAAAACTCTTTTATTAAATTTATTCAGAATTTTGTTAATTACTTTAATTAACAAACATTCACATATATCCCCTTGCAATATTTCAATATCACATGCAGAACCATCTTCTGCAATTTCACTTGAAACAATTTCCGGTTTCTATTGAAACAATTCCTGCGCGTTGCAATTCTTTCGTCTAAAACATATGTGCTCCAAAATGATGTCCGGTAACTCTTAAGTGTGCCACCCTACGGTTCACGAATAATGCAGACATGATCGAGACCATTCTCCGATCAATAATCAGCAGCGGGACCTGGAGATCCGTACTGACTCCTACATATTCAACGATGACTCCTGTGATCGTGAGAACCTTTAACGCTTGTAACTAAATCCCTTTGTCTCTCGATATATTACATGTCCGAGATTCGATCATCGGTATCTCCATACCTATTTTGATCTCGTTACCGACATGCACTCTTTTCTCGTTCCCGTGATATAACATTCTAGTGATCACATCACTTGCTTGCAAGCTATCCTAATGTGATATCACCGAGAGGGCCCAGAGTATATCTATCCGTCATCTGGATTAACAAATTCCACTCTTGATCCATGAGCCTCAACATAACACCTTCGTAGCACTGAACCCATCTTTATAGTCACCCTGTTACGGTGTGACGTTTGATGTTATCAAGATACTCTTCCGGTGTTAGCAATTAACATGATCTCATGGTCTAAGGATAAAGATTACTTCGTATGATGTTATAGCAATATAAACACAATGACTTGATCGTAATGCTATACTTCGGATGAATCTTCATCACATCATTCCACCAATGGTGTGACCTTGTTATTAACAACATCCAATATCCATGATCAGGAAACCTTGATCATCTTGTTAATCAACAAGCTAGTCTATAAGAGAGGCATGACTAGGTGATGGGTTCGTAGCATGGAAAACAAAAAAATTCTACCGCAAGAACGAACAAAACCTAGATCTAATCTAGATAAAAGCCAAGATCTAATCTATTAGACATGAGCAACGAGATAGATCGGTACTAACCCTCGTAGAACCGAAAGCGTTACGAGATTAGATCTCGTGGATGATGTATCGATCACTTGCCGATCTCAAGATCGTGTGGACGATCCTTCTGGCGCCGCGTTCCGGCAGCACTTCCGCAGACGGTCACACGTGCGGAGTCAAAGCAGACCTTCCTCTCCCTGTTCCAGCGAGCAGCGGAGGTAGTAGATCTTCTCCACGGAATCCCAGCAGCACGACGGCGTGGTGGTGGTGGTGGAGATGAGAATTCTGCAGGGCTTCGCCTATGCCTGTGCAGAAGAAGGGTGGAGGAGAGAGGCGGCAGAGATTGGTTGTTGTGACGGGAGGTGCAAGAGGGGGCGCCCCCTCCCTTCTATTTAAGGGAGGAAGGCGCGCCTGGGGAGGGGGAGTCCTAGTAGGACTCCCCTCCTTGGGCCGGCGGTGGGAAGGGGGGAGCAAACCTCCTCCCCCATGAATCAGTGTATTGCCCCACTTGGACTCCTTGATCCCTTTCTTGGTTTTCAAGTAAACTCCAAGAAATCCTCTAGAACCTTCCAGAACATTCCGAAACCTTCTAGAATCTCCATACAAACACTCTGGAACATTTCCTAACTTAGAAAATGATCCCCAATATATGAATCTTATTCTCCGGACCATTCCGGATCTCCTCGTGATGTCCCGGATCCATTCCGAGACTCCGAACATCATTCGGTCTCCAACGCATATTCCATATCTACTTAAAACAACTTCGAACCTTAAGTGTGTCACCCTATGGTTCGTGAATATGCAGACATGATGAAGACACCTCTCCGATCAATAACCATTAGTGGGATCTGGAGATCCATAACGGCTCCCACATACTCAACGATGACTTCGTGATCGATTGAACCATTTTACATACGAAACCAATTCCCTTTGTCACGCGATATTCTACTTATCCGAGGTTTGATCGTCGGTATCTGCATACCTAGTTCTACCTTGTTACTGATAAGTACTCTTTACTCGTTTCCATGTTATGTCATCCCTTGTGACCTAGTCACATGCTTGCAAGCTTTCTAGATGACATTCCACCGAGAGGGCCCAGAGCATATCTATCCGTCATATGGATGGACAAATCCCAATCTTGGTTCATGCGCTTCAACACATACTTTCAGAATAACCAATGACACCTTTATAACCACCCAGTTACGAAGTGGTGTTTGATGTCATCAAAGTACCCATCCGGTGATGGTGATTAACATAACCTCATGGTCGAAGGATTAGGTTACTATGTATTTGAAAGCTTACAGCAATACGAACTTAATGACTTGATCTTATGCTACGCTTACTATGGGTGTGTGTCCATCACATCATTCTCCTAATGATATAACCTTGTTATTAATCACATCCAATGTCCATGATTAGGAAACCATGATCATCAATTAATCAACAAGCTAGTTCAACAAGAGGCTTACTAGGGACTCTTTTATGTTTACAAAACACACATGTATTAGAGTTTCCTTATAATACAATTATAGCATGGGATGTAAAAATTCATCATAAACACAAAGATATAATAATAACCACTTTTATTATTGCCTCTTGGGCATATCTCCAACACTAGGAACCCTTTTTGTTTATTAAACACACATGTATTGATGTTTCCTATCAATACAATTATAGCATGCAAAATAAACATCTATCATATACAAGGAATACATAATAACAACTTTATTATTGCCTCTCAGGGCATATTTCCTTCAGTCTCCCACTTGCACTAGAGACAATAATCTAGTTCACATAGTGATAAATCTAACACCCATGGAGTTCTGGTGTTGATCATGTTTTTCCCTAGGGAGTACTTTAGTCAACGGATCTGCTACATTCAGGTCCATTGCACTTTACAAATCTTTATATCTCCATCCTTGACATGCTCGCGGATGGAGTGAAACCGGTGCTTAATATGCTTGGAATTCTTGTGAGACCTTGGTTCCTTTGCGTTGGCTATGGCTCCATTATTGTCACAATAGATCACCATTGGGTCCAATGCACTAGGAACCACACCTAGTTCCGTTATGAACTCCTTCATCCAAACCGCTTCCTGCGCTGCTTCCGAAGCGGCAACATATTCCGCCTCCGTCGTTGATCCAGCCACCACAGGTTGTTTGGAGCTCCTCCAACTAACTGCTCCTCCATTCAAGAGAAATACGTATCCAGATTGAGACTTAGAGTCATCCGGATCAGTGTCAAAGCTAGCATCGACATAACACTTAGCGACTAGCTCTTCTTCACCTCTGTATACAAGAAACATATCCTTAGTTCTTCTCAAGTACTTAAGGATATTCTTGACCGCTATCCAGTGTTCCGAACCTGGATCAGATTGGTACCTACTAGTCAAACTAATAGCATGTGCCACATCCGGTCTTGTACATAGCATGGCATACATTATAGAGCCTATGGCTGAGGCATAGGGGATCTTATCCATTATCTCTCTTTCTTCCGCCGTAGCTGGACTTTGAGTCTTACTCAATGTCTTGCCTTGCAACATAGGTAAGAACCCCTTCTTACTTCTGTCCATATTAAACTTCTTTAATATCTTATCAAGGTATGTACCCTGCGATAGCCCAATTAGGCGTCTTGATCTATCTCTATAGATTTTAATGCCTAATATATATGAAGCTTCACCAAGGTCCTTCATCGAAAATTTGTTGTTTAGATAACTTTTAACACTGTCTAAAAGATCTAAATCATTTCCAATCAATAATATGTCATCCACATATAATATCAGAAATGCCACATTGCTCCCACTCACTTTCTTGTAAATACAAGCCTCTCCATAAGTTTGGACAAATCCAAACTCTTTGATCACCTCATCAAAGCAGAGATTCCAACTTCGTGATGCTTGCTTCAGTCCATAGATGGATCGCTGAAGTTTGCACACCTTATTAGCATCCTTAGGATCGACAAAACCCTTAGGTTGTATCATATACAACTCTTCTTCAATATTACCATTGAGGAACACAGTTTTGACATCCATCTGCCATATTTCATAATCGAAATATGCAGCAATTGCTAACATAATCCTAACCGACTTAAGCATCGCTATGGGAGAGAATGTCTCCGTAGTCAACTCCTTGAATTTGTCGAAACCCCTTTGCGACAAGTCGAGCCTTATAGATGGTCACATTACCATCAGCATCAGTTTTTCTTTTGAAAATCCATTTATTCTCAACGGCCTTTCGGTTGTGAGGTAAGTCCACCAAGTTCCAAACTTGGTTCTCGTACATGGATTCCATGTCGGATTTCATGGCTTCTAGCCATTTATTGGAATCCGGGCTCATCATCGCTTCTTCATATGTCGCAGGGTCATCCATTTCATCAATCATGAAATTCATAACAGGATTGTCGTACAGTTCGGGAGCTGCATGTGTCCTGCTTGACCTGCGAGGTTTGGTAGTGTCCTCTTTCGGAGTTTCATGATCAATATCATTAGCTCTCTCTTCATTAGGTGAAGTCAACTCCGAAACAACTTCTGGAGCTGCGCTACTCGCCATTTCATGAAGAGAAGGTTCAATAACCTCTTCGAGTTCTACCTTCCGACTACTCACACCTTTCACGAGAAACTCCTTCTCAAGAAAGGATCCATTCTTGGCAACAAAGACCTTGCCCTCGGATCTGTGATAGAAGGTATACCCAATCGTTTCCTTAGGGTATCCTATGAAGACGCATTTTTCCGCTTTGGGTTCGGGTTTATCCGGTTGAAGTTTCTTCACATAAACATCGCATCCCCAAACCTTAAGAAATGACAGCTTAGGTTTGTTTCCAAACCATAATTCATACGGTGTCATTTCAACGGATTTAGATGGTGCCCAAGTGCATAACCCCAAAATGACAGTGGCAAGTCAGTCAGAGACATCATAGATCGAACCATATCCAATAAAGTACGATTATGACGTTCTGACACACCATTACGTTGTGGTGTTCTGGCAGGCGTGAGTTGTGAAACTATTCCACAGTCTTTCATATGTATGCTAAACTCGTAACTAAGATACTCTCCTCCACGGTCGGACCGCAGAAATTTGATCTTTCTGTTATGATGATTTTCCACTTCATTCTGAAATTCTTTGAACTTTTCAAAAGTTTCAGACTTGTGTTTCATCAAATAGATATACCTGTATCTACTCAAATCATCCATGAAAGTAACAAAATAACGATATCCACCTCGCGCCGACACACTCATTGGTCGACACACATCAGTATGTATGATTTCCAATAGATCTGTCGCCCGTTCCATTGAACCGGAAAACGGCGTTCTAGTCATCTTTCCCATAAGGCATGGCTCACATGTATCAAATGATTCAAAATCAAGTGATTCCAAAAGTCCATCAGAATGGAGTTTCTTCATGCGTTTAACGCCAATATGACCTAGACGGCAGTGCCACATATATGTAGATATATCATTATCAAGTTTAATCCTTTTAGCATCAACAATATGAATATGCGTAATACTGCTATCGAGATCCAACAGAAATAAACCATTCAACATAGGTGCATGACCATAAAAGATATTATTCATATAAATCGAACAACCATTATTTTCAGACTTAAATGAATAACCACTTTGCATCAAACACGATCCGGATACAATGTTCATGCTCAGTGCAGGCACCAAATAACAATTATTTAGGTTTATAACTAATCCCGATGGCATATGGAGAAGCAGCGTTTCGACGGCGATCACATCAACTCTTGATCCATTGCCGACCCGCATCGAGACCTCATCCCTTGCTAGTTGTCGCTTGTTCCACAACCCCTGAACCGAGTTACATATATTAGCAACCGATCCCGTATCAAATACCCAGGTGCTACTGCGAGTACTAGTCAAGTACACATCAATAACATGTATATCACATATACCTTTGTTTGCCTTGCCGGACTTCTTGTCCGCCAAATACTTGGGGCAGTTGCGCTTCCAATGGCCAGTCCCCTTGCAATAGTAGCACTTGGTGTCAGACTTAGGGCCAGCTCGGGGTTTCTTTTCAGGCGTGGCAACAGACTTGCCACCCTTCTTTCTCTTGTGCTTGCCTTTCTTGTCCTTCTTGAAACTGGTGGTCCTATTGATCATCAACACTTGATGTTCTTTCCTAATCTCCACTTCTGCAGTCTTAAGCATTGACAGAAGCTCGGGAAGAGACTTCTTCATGCCCTGCATATTATAGTTCATCACGAAGCTCTTGTAGCTAGGTGGCAGAGATTGGAGAACACGATGTATGCCTAAGTCAATGGGAATCGTTATTCCCAAGGACACAAGCTTATCGGCGTACCCAGACATTTTGAGTACGTGCTCACTAACGGAGCTGTTTTCCTCCATCATGCAGCTAAAGAACTTTTCTGTAGCATTATAACTCTCTACGGCAACATGGGTATCGAAAATCATTTTCAATTCTCCCATGGTATCAAAGGCATTGCCATTTTCGAAACGCTTTCGAAGTTCTGGCTCTAGCCCATACAGTATGCCGCAATGAACTAAGTTGTGGTCCTCCTGACGAGTTATATAGACGTTCTTTTCCTCGTCAGGGGCATCAGGAGCTAGTGGGGGGCCTAGCGGTGCATCTAGCACATATTGCTTTTGTGCAGCAGTGAGGAGAATCCTCAAATTCATAGCCCAATTGGTGAAGTTGCTACCATTCGCAGCAAGTTTCTCTTTCTCCATGAACACATTGAAATTAAAAGCAGATGGTGCCATCTACAACAGAATTTGTAAAGTATATTTAGACTAAGTTTATGATAGATTGAGTTCAACTAATCCAAATTACTAATGAACTCACACTCAAAAACGACATCCCTCGTGTCCTTTTGGTGATTACATGAACCAAATCCACTACACCAAGTCCGATCATCACGTGAGTCGGTGTAGCTTCAAAGGCGAGCATCTATATGGGCATCATATCAACTATATGACTCATGCTTAACCTTTCGGTCCGTGTTCTGAGGCCATGTCTGTACATGCTAGGCTCGTCAAGTAAGAACCTTAGTATTTGCGTGTGTAAAACTGTCTTACACCCGTTGTATGAAAGCGTAGAGTTGAAAACACTCGATCATCACGTGATGCCTCAAAACACGATCCACAAAACGGTGCAAACCTTAGAGATAGACACCCGCCAGCCACTTATGCAAAACTAGTTGCATGTCAGTCGTGGAACCGGTCTCATGTACGATGACATGTAAGGTTGGTCCGGGCCGCTTCATCCCACTATGCCACCAATATCCAAAGTACATAGAAGATGAAATAACATGATCATCATCGCCCACATATAAACATATGTGTACTACCCGTGCAAAGCACCTACGCATAGATTAGGCTCTAATACCACTGTTGGGTCCGCAGCATAGAAAACAAAAAATTTCCTACGGTGTGAACTACACGCCAAGATCTATCTACTAGGTACAAAGCAAACGGGTGGACATACATCCATAGAGAACTTACCCTCGAAGACAACAAGCTTTGTTAACGAGTAGGAACTCGTGGTTGATGTAGTCGTACACTTGCCGATCTCAAGATCGTGAGGAAGTCCGAGCGCCGCAACTCAGCAGTGCATCCGCACTCGCACACAGCGATCCAGCGGAAGCAGCAACTCCTTCCAGACGAAATGCCACCGGGAACATGTATCTCGCTAATCCGAGACCATGGGGGAATAATTCTAGAGGGGGAGAGAGATCCTTCACAAGGAGGTGTGAGGATGAAGGAGGGAATGGGTGGCCTTTTATAGGAGGAGGGGGGTGCCCCCTCTCTCCATGGCCGGCGCATGGGGGGGTGACCCCTCACCTCCCCCATTCATGTGGTGGTAACCCCTCCACATTAAAATGCCTCTTCACATTCCCTTTTAAAGTCTCCACTTTAAATGCATTAAGTTTCTCCAAATTTAATGCTCTCTCATTTAATAAAACTCTTTTATTAAATTTATTCAGAATTTTTTTAATTACTTTAATTAACAAACATTCACATATAGCCCCTTGCAATATTTCAATACACATGCAGAACCATCTTCTGCAATTTCACCCGAAACAATTTCCGGTTTCTATTGAAACAATTCCTGCGCTTTGCAATTCTTTCGTCTGAAACATATGTGCTCCAAAATGGTGTCCGGTAACTCTTAAGTGTGCCACCCTACGGTTCGCGAATAATGCAGACATGATCGAGACCCTTCTCCGATCAATAATCAGCAGCGGAACCTGGAGATCCGTACTGACTCCTACATATTCAACGATGACTCCTGTGATCGTGAGAACCTTTAACGCTTGTAACTAAATCCTTTTGTCTCTCGATATATTACATGTCCGAGATTCGATCATCGGTATCTCCATACCTAGTTTGATCTCGTTACCGACATGCACTCTTTTCTCGTTCTCGTGATATAACATTCTAGTGATCACATCACTTGCTTGCAAGATATCCTAATGTGATATCACCGAGAGGGCCCAGAGTATATCTATCCGTCATCTGGATTGACAAATTCCACTCTTGATCCATGAGCCTCAACATAACACCTTCGTAGCACTGAACCCATCTTTATAGTCACCCTGTTATGGTGTGACGTTTGATGTTATCAAGATACTCTTCCGGTGTTAGCAATTAACATGATCTCATGGTCTAAGGATAAAGATTACTTCGTATGATGTTATAGCAATATAAACACAATGACTTGATCGTAATGCTATACTTCGGATGAATGTTCATCACATCATTCCACCAATGGTGTGACCTTGTTATTAACAACATCCAATGTCCATGATCAGGAAACCTTGATCATCCTGTTAATCAACAAGCTAGTCTATAAGAGAGGCATGACTAGGAACCCTTTTTCTTTATTAAACACACATGTATTGATGTTTCCTATAAATACAATTATAGCATGCAAAATAAACATCTATCATATACAAGGAATACATAATAGCAACTTTATTATTGCCTCTCAGGGCATATTTCCTTCATTGGGTCGCCGGCCATTGATCATGAACGTTTGTTTGTTGCGTTGCATTGCTTCCGTAGATGCGCGCCATGATCACCGCCTACCGCGAGGACAACAACGACGTCGAGTTCAACTTCATCCATGTGTTCGCCAGGATTGAGATGTGCGACAAGTGGACCGAGACACGCACGACGCTCGCCAAGGGCAAGTACGACCCCGACGCGCCGCCAGCTCTCTCCTCGGGAGGCTATCCAATCAGGCATAAGAAGGCCAAGGCGGCGAGGGATGTCGCGCCGGCCATCGAGAAACTACACAGCTCGATCATGGCCTGCATGGCGGATGCCGCCTCGCACGCTGCCGAGAGGGTGGAGCAGGCCTCCAAGATGGAGCAGGTTGCCGCGGTCAGGTGGGCGTCGGTCATCGAGAGGCAGTATGCCAAGCTTGAGCTGATCAGGGCCAATGTGGCCACGAAGAAGAGGAGGGAGGACCTGTCGATCCTCATGGTCGACACCAGGGACATGGACGCCGACGTGCGGGCGTGGTGGGAGACCCAGCGCATCACGATCTTATACGAGGTCCGAGGTCCACCGGCATCCGCTTCGCCATCACCTGCGCCATCCATTGAAAGAAATATGCCCTGAGAGGCAATAATAAAGTTGTTATTATGTATTCCTTGTATATGATAGATGTTTATTTTGCATGCTATAATTGTATTGATAGGAAGCATCAATACATGTGTGTTTAATAAACAAAAAGGGTTCCTAGTTATGCCTCTCTTATAGACTAGCTTGTTGATTAACAAGATGATCAAGGTTTCCTGATCATGGACATTGGATGTTGTTAATAACAAGGTCACAGCATTTGTGAAATGATGTGATGAACATTCATCCGAAGTATAGCATTACGATCATGTCATTATGTTTATATTGCTATAACATCATACGAAGTAATCTTTATCCTTAGACCATCAGATCATGTTAATTGCTAACACCGGAAGAGTATCTTGATAACATCAAACGTCACGCCATAACAGGGTGACTATAAAGATGGGTTCAGTACTACGAAGGTGTTATGTTGAGGCTCATGGATCAAGAGTGGAATTTGTCCATCCCGATGACGGATAGATATACTCTGGGCCCTCTCGGTGATATCACATTAGGATATCTTGCAAGCAAGTGATGTGATCACTAGAATGTTATATCACAGGAACGAGAAAAGAGTGCATGTCGGTAACGATATCAAACTAGGTATGGAGATACCGATGATCGAATCTCGGACATGTAATATATCCAGAGACAAAGGGATTTAGTTACAAGCGTTAAAGGTTCTCACGATCACAAGTCATCGTTGAATGTGTAGGAGTCAGTACGGATCTCCAGGTCCCGCTGCTGATTATTGATCGGAGAAGGGTCTCGATCATGTCTGCATTATTCGCGAACCGTAGGGTGGCACACTTAAGAGTTACCGGGCACCATTTTGGAGCACATATGTTTCAGACGAAAGAATTGCAAAGCGCAGGAATTGTTTCAATAGAAACCGGAAATTGTTTCGGGTGAAATTGCAGAAGGTGGTTCTGCATGTGATATTGAAATTTTGCAAGGGGCTATATGTGAATATTTGTTAATTAAATTAATTAACAAAAATCTGAATAAATTTAATATAAAGAGTTTTATTAAATGAGAGAGCATTAAATTTGGAGAAATTTAATGCATTTAAAGTGGAGACTTTAAAAGGGAATGTGAAGAGGCATTTTAATGTGGAGGGGTTACCACCACATGAATGGGGGAGGTGAGGGTTCACCCCCCATGCGCCGGCCATGGAGAGAGGGGGCACCCCCCCCCTCCTCCTATAAAAGGCCACCCATTCCCTCCTTCATCCTCACACCTCCTTGTGAAGGATATCTCTCCCCCTCTAGAATTATTCCCCCATGGTCTTCGATTAGCGAGATACATGTTCCCGGTGGCATTTCGTCTGGAAGGAGTTGCTGCTTCCGCTGGATTGCTGGAACGATGAGGTGGAGGTTGTCCGGTTGCTTGAACGTGTGTGCGAGTGCGGATGTGCTGCTGAGTTGCGGCGCTCGGACTTCCTCACGATCTTGAGATCGGCAAGTGCACGACTACATCAACCACGAGTTCCTACTCGTTAACAAAGCTCGTTGTCTTCGAGGGTAAGTTCTCCATGGATGTATGTCCACCCGTTGCTCTGTGTCTAGTAGATAGATCTTGGCGTATAGTTCTCATCGTAGGAAAATTTTTGTTTTCTATGTTGCGGACCCAACAGTGGTATCAGAGCTTGATCTATGCGTAGGTGCTTTGCACGGGTAGTACACATATGTTTATATGTGGGCGATGATGATTATGTTATTGCATCTTCTATGTACTTTGGATATTGGTGGCATAGTGGGATGAAGCGGCCCGGACCAACCTTACATGTCATCGTACATGAGACCGGTTCCACGACTGACATGCAACTAGTTTTGCATAAGTGGTTGGCGGGTGTCTGTCTCTCCTACTATAGTCAATATGTGATTTACAACGAGTTGCTAATAACTTGGTTATCCTTGTTGTGGTTCATGTTCGTAGGTTAGACCGGTTCTATCTCCGAAAGCCCTAAGCCACGTAAAACTTGCAATTGATAAATTAGAGGCGTCTAATTTAGATCATTGTTGGGCTAGTGTTTTGATATGGTATTGTTGTAAGTAGATGTATGATAGATACTATTACAACTCACTTAACGTGTAAGTTCCATAGACCTTGGCCTTACACACAAAGGAATGATAGAGATCATACCACGATGCAAATGATAGAGATCAAATGCATGGACCATATCATCTCACTTCACACATTAGATGTTAGCATCTTATATTGCTAGTTTGGTGCTTTTGGTAGCATTATAAGATGATCCCTCATTTAGATATCAAGATAAAATGTGTTCTTCCTTAAGTATGCACCGTTTTGTGGATCGTGTTTTGAGGCATCACGTGATAATCGGGTGTTCTCGACTCTACGCTTTCATACAACGGGTGTAAGACAGTTTTACACACGCAAATACTAAGGTTCTTACTTGACGAGCCTAGCATGTACAGACATGGCCTCAGAACATGGACCGAAAGGTTAAGCATGAGTCATATAGTTGATATGATGCCCATATAGATGCTCGCCTTTAAAGCTACACCGACTCACGTGACGATCGGACTTGGTGTAATGGATTTGGTTCATGTAATCACCAAAAGGACACGAGGGATGTCGTTTTTGAGTGGGAGTTCATTAGTAATTTGGATTAGTTGAACTCAATCTATCATAAACTTAGTCTAAATATACTTTACAAATTCTATTAGATGGCACCACCTGCTTTTAATTTCAATGTGTTCATGGAAAAAGAGAAACTTGCTGCGAATGGTAGCAACTTCACCAACTGGGCTATGAATTTGAGGATTATCCTCACTGCTGCACAAAAGCAATATGTGCTAGATGCGCCGCTAGGCCCCCCACCAGCTCCTGATGCCCCTGACGAGGAAAAGAATGTCTATGTGACTCGTCAGGAGGACCACAACTTAGTTCATTGCGGCATACTGTATGGGCTAGAGCCAGAACTTCAAAAGCGTTTCGAAAATGGCAATGCCTTTGATACCATGGGAGAATTGAAAATGATTTTCGATACCCATGCTGCCGTAGAGAGTTATAATGCTTCTAAAAAGTTCTTTAGCTGCATGATGGAAGAGAACAGCTCCGTTAGTAAGCACGTACTCAAAATGTCTGGGTACACCGATAAGCTTGTGTCCTTGGGAAGAATGATTCCCATTGAATTAGGCATACATCATGTTCTCCAATCTCTGCCACCTAGCTACAAGAGCTTCGTGATGAACTATAATATGCAGGGCATGAAGAAGTCTCTTCCCGAGCTTCTGTCAATGCTTAAGACTGCAGAAGTGGAGATTAGGAAAGAACATCAAGTGTTGATGATCAATAAGACCACCGGTTTCAAGAAGGACAAGAAAGGCAAGCAGAAGGGAAAGAAGGGTGGCAAATCTGTTGCCGCGCCTGAAAAAAAACCCGAGCTAGCCCTAAGTCTGGCACCGAGTGCTACTATTGCAAGGGGACTGGCCATTGGAAGCGCAACTGCCCCAAGTATTTGGCGGACAAGAAGGCCGGCAAGGCAAACAAAGGTATATGTGATATACATATTATTGATGTGTACTTGACTAGTACTCGCAGTAGCACCTGGGTATTTGATACGGGATCGGTTGCTAATATATGTAACTTGGTTCAGGGGCTGCGGAACAAGTGACAACTAGCAAGGGATGAGGTCACGATGCGGGTCGGCAATGGATCAAGAGTTGATGTGATCGCCTTCGGAACGCTGCCTCTCCATATGCCGTCGGGATTAGTTATAAACCTGAATAATTGTTATTTGGTGTCTGCACTGAGCATGAACATTGTATCCTGATCGTGTTTGATGCAAAGTGGTTATTCGTTTAAGTCTGAAAACAATGGTTGTTCGATTTATATGAATAATATCTTTTATGGTCATGCACCTGTGTTGAATGGTTTATTTCTGTTGGATCGCGATAGTAGTATTACGCATATTCATAATGTTGATGCTAAAAGGATTAAACTTGATAATGATATATCTACATATATGTGGCACTGCCGTCTAGGTCATATTGGCGTTAAACGCATGAAGAAACTCCATTCTGATGGACTTTTGGAATCACTTGATTTTGAATCATTTGATACATGCGAGCCATGCCTTATGGGCAAGATGACTAGAACGCCGTTTTTCGGTTCAATAGAACGGGCGACAAATTTATTGGAAATAATACATACTGATGTGTGTGGACCAATGAGTGTGTCGGCGAGAGGTGGATATCGTTATTTTGTTACTTTCACGGATGATTTGAAGTAGATATGGGTATAACTATTTAATGAAACACAAGTCTGAAACTTTTGAAAAGTTCAAAGAATTTCAGAATGAAGTGGAAAATCATCGTAACAGAAAGATCAAATTTCTGCGGTCCGACCGTGGAGGAGAGTATCTTAGTTACGAGTTTAGCACACATATGAAAGACTGTGGAATAGTTTCACAACTCACGCCTGCCGGAACACCACAACGTAATGGTGTCAGAATGTCGTAATCATACTTTATTGGATATGGTTCGATCTATGATGTCTCTGACTGACTTGCCACTGTCATTTTGGGGTTATACACTGGAAACCGATGCATTCACTTTAAATAGGTCACCATCTAAATCCGTTGAAAAGACACCGTATGAATTATGGTTTGGAAACAAACCTAAGCTGTCATTTCTTAAAGTTTGGGGATGTGATGTTTATGTGAAGAAACTTCAACCGGATAAACTCGAACCCAAAGTGGAAAAATGCGTCTTCATAGGATACCCTAAGGAAACGATTGGGTATACCTTCTATCACAGATCCGAGGGCAAGGTCTTTGTTGCCAAGAATGGATCCTTTCTTGAGAAGGAGTTTCTCGCAAAAGGTGTGAGTAGTCGGAAGGTAGAACTCGAAGAGGTTATTGAACCTTCTCTTCATGAAATGGCGAGTAGCGCATCTCCAGAAGTTGTTTCGGAGTTGACTTCACCTAATGAAGAGAGAGCTAATGATATTGATCATGAAACCCCGAAAGAGGACACTACCGAACCTCGCAGGTCAAGCAGGACACGTGCAGCTCCTGAACTGTACGGCGTATGAAGAAGCGATGACCCTGCGGCGTATGAAGAAGCGATCATGATCCCTGATTCCAACAAATGGCTAGAAGCCATGAAATCTGAGATGGAATCCATGTACGAAAACCAGGTTTGGACCTTAGTGGACTTACCTCACGATTGAAAGGCCATTGAGAATAAATGGATTTTCAAAAGAAAAACTGATGCTGATGGTAATGTAACCATCTATAAGGCTCGACTTGTCGCAAAGGGGTTTTGACAAATTCAAGGAATTGACTACGATGAGACATTCTCTCCCGTAGCGATGCTTAAGTCGATTAGGATTATGTTAGTAATTGCTGCATATTTCAATTATGAAATATGGCAGATGGATGTCAAAACTGCGTTCCTCAATGGTAATATTGAAGAAGAGTTGTATATGATACAACCTAAGGGTTTTGTCGATCCTAAGGATGCTAATAAGGTGTGCAAACTTCAGCGATCCATCTATGGACTGAAGCAAGCATCCCAGAGTTGGAATCTCCGCTTTGATGAGGTGATCAAAGAGTTTGGATTTGTCCAAACTTATGGAGAGGCTTGTATTTACAAGAAAGTGAGTGGGAGCAATGTGGCATTTCTGATATTATATGTGGATGACATATTATTGATTGGAAATGATATAGATCTTTTAAACAGTGTTAAAAGTTATCTAAACAGCAAATTTTTTATGAAGGACCTTGGTGAAGCTTCATATATATTAGGCATTAAACTCTAGAGATAGATCAAGACGCCTAATTGGGCTATCGCAGAGTACATACCTTGATAAGATATTAAAGAAGTTTAATATGGACGGAAGTAAGAAGGGGTACTTACCTATGTTGCAAGGCAAGACATTGAGTAAGACTCAAAGTCCGGCTACGGCGGAAGAAAGAGAGATAATGGATAAGATCCCATATGCCTCAGCCATAGGCTCTATAATGTATGCCATGCTATGTACAAGACCGGATGTGGCACATGCTATTAGTTTGACTAGTAGGTACCAATCTGATCCAGGTTCGGAACACTGGATAGCGGTCAAGAATATCCTTAAGTACTTGAGAAGAACTAAGGATATGTTTCTTGTATACGGAGGTGAAGAAGAGCTAGTCGCTAAGTGTTATGTTGATGCTAGCTTTGACACTGATCCGGATGACTATAAGTCTCAATCTGGATACGTATTTCTCTTGAACGGAGCAGCAGTTAGTTGGAGGAGCTCCAAACAACCTGTGGTGGCTGGATCAACGACGGAGGCGGAATATGTTGCTGCTTCGGAAGCAGCGCAGGAAGCGGTTTGGATGAAGGAGTTCATAACGGAACTAGGTGTGGTTCCTAGTGCGTTGGACCCAATGGTGATCTATTGTGACAATAATGGAGCCATAGCCAATGCTAAGGAACCAAGGTCTCACAAGAATTCCAAGCATATTAAGCGCCGGTTTTACTCCATCCGCGAGCATGTCAAGGATGGAGATATAAAGATTTGTAAAGTACACACGGACCTGAATGTAGCAGATTCGTTGACTAAAGTACTCCTTAGGGCAAAACATGATCAACACCAGAACTCCATGGGTGTTAGATTTATCACTATATAAACTAGATTATTGTCTCTAGTGCAAGTGGGAGACTGAAGGAAATATGCCCTGAGAGGCAATAATAAAGTTGTTATTATGTATTCCTTGTATATGATAGATGTTTATTTTGCATGCTATAATTGTATTGATAGGAAACATCAATACATGTGTGTTTAATAAACAAAAAGGGTTCCTAGTTATGCCTCTCTTATAGACTAGCTTGTTGATTAACAAGATGATCAATGTTTCCTGATCATGGACATTGGATGTTGTTAATAACAAGGTCACAACATTTGTGAAATGATGTGATGAACATTCATCCGAAGTATAGCATTACGATCAAGTCATTATGTTTATATTGCTATAACATCATACGAAGTAATCTTTATCCTTAGACCATGAGATCATGTTAATTGCTAACACTGGAAGAGTATCTTGATAACATCAAACGTCACACCGTAAGAGGGTGACTATAAAGATGGGTTCAGTACTACGAAGGTGTTATGTTGAGGCTCATGGATCAAGAGTGGAATTTGTCAATCCAGATGACGGATAGATATACTCTGGGCCCTCTCGGTGATATCACATTGGGATAGCTTGCAAGCAAGTGATGTGATCACTAGAATGTTATATCACAGGAACGAGAAAAGAGTGCATGTCGGTAACGAGATCAAACTAGGTATGGAGATACCGATGATCGAATCTCGGACATGTAATATATCGAGAGACAAAGGGATTTAGTTACAAGCGTTAAAGGTTCTCACGATCACAAGTCATCGTTGAATGTGTAGGAGTCAGTACGGATCTCTAGGTCCCGCTGCTGATTATTGATCGGAGAAGGGTCTCGGTCATGTCTGCATTATTCGTGAACCGTAGGGTGGCACACTTAAGAGTTACCGGACACCATTTTGGAGCACATATGTTTCAGACGAAAGAATTGCAAAGCACAGGAATTGTTTTAATAAAAACCGGAAATTGTTTCGGGTGAAATTGAAGAAGGTGGTTCTGCATGCGATATTGAAATATTGCAAGAGGCTATATGTGAATGTTTGTTAATTAAAGTAATTAACAAAATTCTGAATAAATTTAATATAAAGAGTTTTATTAAATGAGAGAGCATTAAATTTGGAGAAATTTAATGCATTTAAAGTGGAGACTTTAAAAGGGAATGTGAAGAGGCATTTTAATGTGGAGGGATTACCACCACATGAATGGGGGAGGTGAGGGGTCATGCTCCCCCATGCGCCGGCCATGGAGAGAGGGTGCACCACCTCCTCCTATAAAAGGCCACCCATTCCCTCCTTCATCCTCACACCTTGTGAAGGATCTCTCTCCCCT
Organism: Avena sativa; assembly: GCA_916181665.1. Taxonomy (NCBI): domain Eukaryota; kingdom Viridiplantae; phylum Streptophyta; class Magnoliopsida; order Poales; family Poaceae; genus Avena; species Avena sativa. The sequence goes on from OV702290.1 coordinate 372,853,128, forward strand.
CTAGAATTAGCGAGATACATGTTCATGGTGGCATTTCGTCTGGAAGGAGTTGCTGCTTTCGCTGGAGCGAGGAGGTGGAGGTTGTCCGGTGGCTTGAACGTGTGTGCGAGTGCGGATGCGCTGCTGAGTTGTGGCGCTCGGACTTCCTCACGATCTTGAGATTGGCAAGTGTACGACTACATCAACCACGAGTTCCTACTCGTTAACAAAGCTCGTTGTCTTCGAGGGTAAGTTCTCCATGGATGTATGTCCACCCGTTGCTCTGTATCTAGTAGATAGATCTTGGCGTATAGTTCTCATCGTAGGAAATTTTTTGTTTTCTATGCTGTGGATCCAACATCCACTACCCCAGCACCTACGAGCGCACCGGCGATAGGCACTCCCCCGCTGGCCATCGATGTCGCCGCCGCCGTCTGATGCGCCGCTATGCTTTTTGATGCCGGCGCGGCTTCTTTTGATCGCTAGACTATGATGATTTGTAGCGATTTGCGACGATGTGATCGTCGAGACTTTGTTTTGTAACGCCCAGACTATTTATGTTCGGCTATGCGATCGGCGATCAGTCGTTCTACCTGTCATATTATTTTTCTTGTTCGAATTTCAAATTTCTAATTTGTGGGCCGATTTAAGGGTCACGGTTGGAGACCGGTCCCCCCATAGCCGGTTTTTGCGCCGGCGCCCCTCCAATATGGTCTTACGTTGGGGTTAAATTGGGGGTTGCGAGTAGAGATGCTCTAATTGGCCAAAGAACTAAACTTCACGTGCCAAATATCACGTCTCCTGGCAGATACATGCATGCACCTCCGTGGATAAAAAAGGCAACTCCATGCACATCCATGAAGAAAAAGAAGGGCATGCCAATGCAAGGAGCGCGTATATAACAGATGCCATATGATGACTAAGAGCATCTCCACTTGGGGTCCTCAAATGCCCCCCAAAGGCCTATGAGGGCCGCCGGCGCCAAAAAATGCGCCCAGTCGCGGACCTCATTTTAGAATTTCCACCGGCACGGCCCAATTATTAACCCGGCGGCCCCAGGCGAAACCCTATCTACAGGGAGGCAAGCGGGGGCGCCGGAGGGGAATAAAATATTGACTTGTCAAGCCACGCGCCCTTCGGCGGCCACACGTCGGCCGGAAGTGGCTGCCACTGCGTTCCCGCCAGTTCCTTCCCACAAGTTCCACCGCTTCCTGCCAGTTCTTTCCCGCCAGATCCACCGCTACCCGCCTCAACTTTCCGCCATTTCCGGCTACATAGGCCACGGCCGCCATTGCCATAGCTCAGATCTACATGCAATGTCATCCTCCAACCTCCCCACACTAACATACGCCGAGGCGGAGGCGTTGTGCGCCTCCCACTACCCCTGCTCGCCGGGGTACGGGTGCCCTCTAGGCTAGAGGTTGAGCGCCAGTGGCGTGCCGGTCCCGCCCGTCCCTCAAGGTGCTGCCCGCCGGTTGGCCATCACCAACCACTACTATGGCGAGCTCACGCCAGAGCATCGATTGGACACCAACTGGGACCCCGACAACACCGCCACCTGGAACGCCTTCTTCGCGAACCGTCACGAGCGGCAGCTCGTCATTTACGATGGGGACGATCCGCCGCCCGTCAACAACAACGAGGAGGGCCACAGGCTATGGTGGGGCGCCCGGACTCTTGCCGCCGTGATGGACCACATAATGGCGGGAGACTATCTCCGACTCCGGTACTCGCACTTCCAGCGGAAAAAGGGCGGAGGTCGCGTGGTGTTCTGGGATCCTCTTGCCCCGCGCGCGATGCTACGCCTCGACCGGATGTTGGAGGCTTAGCCGGAGCCGTGACCGGAGTGGGTGGTCCCTCCGGAATACGCCGTGGCGGCGCGCCAGGAGAGGCGTCCCGGCGACCCGGAAGAATTTCTAGGCCAGCGTGCGGCCATTCGCGCCGCCGGGGGACACCTGGTGGCGGAAGGAGGAAGCCTATCGTGCGCGTGGCGGAGGAGACGGCGAAGGCTGCAGCCATCGGTCCCCAAAACGACGATCGCTCTTCGGCGATCGTTCGATGTGGTGCGATCGTGGCCGGCCAACGCCGCCGAGGCCGGAGCGCGCGCCGACCGATGACGAAGACGATGGCTCCTACGACGACCACGAGGACGAGTACTACAAGGCTAGGCACGATTATGACTAGTTTTCTATTTTTATTATGTAATAAAATTAGGTTTTTCCTATTTAAATATTATTTTATTAAAATATGTGTTTACTTTGGGGGGCACGGCTAGGAAGGCGGCGCCCCCATTTCCGATTTCGCGTCGGTGGCTCCCCATACGGGCCAAAAACAGGCCGCGCCGGAGCCCGTATGGGGGTTACGAGTGGAGATGCTCTAAGAGGAGAGAGGTGCGAGGCCTAATGAGCGAGCGACCAACGGGTTCTGGGTGCAGGATTAGCCACAAGCACGCGGTATACCTAGGTTCAGGCCCCCACTTTGGAGGTAACACCCCTGCTCTTGCAAGGAGCTCTACTACGGGCAAAGTTACAAGAATGTTCCTTGAACTGTATGATCGAGAGAGAAGCTAGAGCTAGACGATGCTAATGTTGATCATGTACTTGGTTGGTTTCTGTCTATCATTCCTCTCCTCTCTAGTAGAGCTCCTGGGTCACCTTATAGCAACGGTGCCCAAGGTACACGAGAAAGAGAGAGGGAGAGGGGGCTAGGCCCAGTTGTCTGTGTGTTGTGTTCCTCCTATGAGCCCCACTAGGTCCCGCCTGCTATCTAGTCTTGTCGCTACAATGAGCTAATGTCGTAGAGTAGGCGGCACTATGCAACCAATGTGTGGGCGATGTGGGCTACCGCGGCCAGCGGGATGGCCACAGTATATATCACGGTACTGCCTCGATGTGGATGACGGACGGCCACAGTGTCACAGCTCATGTCCGATGACATGAGCATTGACTTCACGTATCTAGCTTCAAGCAGCCAGTCACCCGCAGGGACAGCCAACTTGGAGGAAGCCAGCTTGTTGCAGGGAGGGTTAGCTAGGGGCAGTCGGTCTACTGCATGGGAGCCGGCTAGGGAGCAGCTGGCCATGCTGCACAGGAGCCGGATAGAGATAGCCAGCTTATGCAGCCAGCATGCGTGGGTACGCCTCATATTTCTCTAACTCCCCTATATTGACATGTTGACTCAACGCCTTGGGACCACCAGGGGTCATACCTCTCCGCCGTAGCCGCCCTCCGCCGTAGCCGCCACACCTCGTGGCCCTAACGCGTGGGAGTGGGCCGCAACTGTCGCTGGTATGTCTAGCCTCCTACCACTGAAGGAATGGTGTCAAATGGGAAGGGCCCGGTGGCGCGGGCGCAAGTACCGCACGGACCATGGGAGAGCTCTACTGTGATGGAGGAGGATATCCTTCGTTTGCAGCGAACGAAGCAGATTCTGCCGGCAACGCATGTGGTGTGTCGCCTGGCGAAGAGCGAGCTAGCGCCGATGTTGCGGGCGGGCATATTCGTTGTTTTCGTCCCACTTCTCCCATGGATTTTGCACTCAGGCAAGTCAATTGTTTCATTGTTTACTTGATTTTTTGGCCTCCAGCCGCACCACCTCGGTGCTAATGCCATACTCTATATTTCCCGCTACGCCTCCTTGTCGTCGGATTGATCACAAGTACGCCATGAGGGGGTCCTCGAGGCGTGCGGAAGAGAGGGGTGTGAGACGTACAGTGTTCCGGGACGGTGAGCACACAAGTTTACCCAGGTTCGAATCCGCCGGCTTTGGACAGATCCTACTCCTACTAGCAATCCAGTAATACTGCAGAGCCGGAATATGGGTTACAAGGGTTTGCCTGTGCGAGTTGAGATTGTAGACTATTGAGGGTAGGTGCCCTAAAGGCTCTCCCTATGACGGCTTATATAGATATACGGCCTAGGGTTTACAGGAGAGATCAGTCCGGCTACGACTAAGAGTCGGTTACAGAGTACATCTTGAACTACAAGTAACACTATGGGCCTAAGTCGGTAAGTCTTCTGGGCCTTCCCGTAGCCGGATTGGACTCCATCTCTTCTCCCTGACTGGGCCGCCCGTGAAGCAAAGCTCTAACCTGAAGTGGGTCACCCTGGTCAGTGAGGACTTTGAGGATATCCAGAAAGTATATCCCCAACAGCAGCCCCCAGAAGTCTCCAAGATCCAAAGTCAGATTCATCATCGTCTAGCTTGATCTTCGGCTTGTAGAATCTTGAAGGTTTCCTGAAACTTCACAATAAAAAATACGATCCAGGTCTTAAAGTAAGTTGGACCTATCAACATGTTACTCGGACTTTCCAGCCTGATTTCAAACTAAGCCGGAACTTAGTCTCTGACGTCATCTGACACTCGTTATGGTTAAGTCACGTCATTTGACAAACATCCTGTCAGCACGACCGTTGGTGGGTCCGCCGTTCGCGGAACCGAGGCGTCGTTTTAATGCATATGCGGAGGCGACGTAATCATCCCGTGGGTCCTTCCCAGTTCCTTCCACGACGCGTGGCATTTACACAGTGCTACTCGCACGAATCTTGGCGCAGGCAGGTGGTTATAAGGGGTGAGGATTCTCCTCTCTTCACCTGTTCCCTTTGTCGTTTCTTCTCCTCCACATCTTCCCAGCGCACAGAGCTTTCCCTCCTCCCAGATTTTCTAGCGCCGCCCATCTAAGGTCACCAACGCACCGGAGAAATGGCTTCTTCTTCCTCTTCCGGCTTGGCGGCGGCAGCGGCGGCGGTGGCGGCAGAGAAGGAAAGTAACCGGGGAATCTGGATCCCGTGCCTCCTCAACGACGAGAAACTCCAAGTTGTGGAGAATGAAGGTCTCCTCCGTGCCGGCGACTGGCGAAGCGGCTTCGACGAAACCATCCCCCACCGGCGCGACGACGAGCGGGTCCACTTCGGCACCCACCTTGACAGAGGTTTGTCCTTTCCTCCCTTAGAATTCTTTTCCGAGGTGATTGATCACTACGGTGTACAACTCCACCATCTTCCCCCAAACTCTCTCTTAGAGATGAGTTCTTACGTAGCTTTGTCCGAGGGGTATCTCGGCATTAGGCCGAGTCTCACCTTGTTTCGTTTCTACTTCCATGTCCATAGAAACTCTATCACTGCCGGTAATCCGTATATTACCGGTACTATTAGCCTTTCTCTTAGACGCGAGCGTAGTTATCCTCGCATTTCTGCCAGTGACTCGGTCAAACAATGGCCAGCCACTGTCTTCTACCATAAGTATATTCCTACTCCCGGCAAAGCTACTGCTTTGCCGGCTTTCATCGATGGAGCCGCCACGGCCCAACCATCTTGGGACGAAGCCCCTCTAGCTCTCAGTGACGATCTGATCCTCGCTAAGAGGCGGATCGAATATCTGATAAAACATAAGGGCTTTAAAGGATCTGAACTAGTCCAATGCTGGGTCGCACGTCGGATCCAGCCTCTCCAACACCACGGCGACCGTCTGATGCACTCCATCACGGCGTCAAAGAATGACTCCCTCCGCATCAGTCCTAAGGCTTTAAAGCCACATGATTACATAAGCCAGATTAAATGGCTGATCAAGGAGCGGATTGAAAGGAAGATTTCGGACTTGTCTCTGGATATGCATACAGCGGAAGACTCTTTAGTTCCGGTAAGCTTCAATAATAAACCCTTTTATGTGTTCCATCCTTTAAGTTATCTCGCAATACTAAGATGTTTTCTTCTTTTCAGCTTGCCGACCTCCCCGGGTCGGAATTTGCTCCACTCGAGGGATATCCACCAGAGTTTTCTCAGGAGGTGGAGCTGGTCCCATTGCCGGACATTGTGCCTAGGAAGCGCAAGGCTCCGACAATGTCCGTCGGCACAAAGGAGGTGCCCGTCGTGAAGAGGTAACTTTCTACACAACTTTCGCCTTTGTACCTTACTCGAATTTTCTTCCAAGATGTAATGTTTTCCATTCTATTACATTCTCAGAGCTAAGTAGATCATCAAGGGCAAGGGGAAGGGAACTTCTTCGAAGCCTCTGCGACAGACGAAGCTGACCATAGCTTCTCCTACTGTGGCTCCTCCGACTCCTGCCCCACAATCCTCTGCAACGCCGGTGATTACTCCTTCACCAGTTGTCGCAGAAGATCCAGCTCCTACTATAGGGCCAGGGACCCTTGAGTCGCAAACTGACGCCACCACGGGTGGCTCAGGTTTAGATAAGGGTGAACCCTCTTCGGGTAATGATCCCTTGGCAGATACCTTTGCCGAAAACCTCCTTAACAATCTGGGGCTTGCCAAGTTTGGCTTGTCCCGGAAATCTACGGAGGAGATCCAACGGCTGGCCCGGCAATGCCTGGAGAAGAGAAATCTCTCTGCCGAAGAAGAAGCGCAAGAGGCGGAGGACATCAAATACTCCGACCTTCTTGAACAAGTCCGTCTTCGCGACAAGGGACTTAGAGCTGGTGTGCTTCCACCACCTCCGGTTATTCCACTCACCCTCGCCGAGAAGGTTACCACCGAGGTGAACATGTGTCTGAGCAAGCTCACACATGAACATCATGTAAGTCGGAATTCCAACTCACGATTTTCTTTATTGCATTTCATATCATATCCTCTAGCCCCCAAGCATGAAGTAGGATATACGATCCGGGTTTATGCTTCCTTAGGATGCCAAAGAATGAACTAGTATAGCCCCCAAGGCCCGTGTTGATATTAGTTAAAATATTAGCCCGAGACTTCAGTAGACTTCTGACCCTGGGTATTCTGACTTATAGAAAGTTAATTCATATAACTAGGATTTGTTGAAGAACATCTGCAACAAGCGGAGAGAGATCAGAGCTCTCCGGCTTGAAAATGCTAAGCTGAAGGTCTCCAAGGATGAGGCCGAAGGTAAACATTCCGAGACTCAAATCTTGTCTTTGTGTTTTCATAGTCGAATATTTGTTTTTTGAACTGTTGTTCTTTTTTGACTTACAGCACTGGTAAAACAGTCTTGCGCTATGATTGAAGAGGCCGAGAACCTCAAAACCCTGGTGGTGGAGAACAAAGAACTTCGCCAAGAGCTGGAGAAACTCAAGGCGGATCATGAGAAGAGCATCGCTCAAGTTCTCGAATCTTCCCATGGCTACTAATGAGCGTGATCGTAAGATTGCTGCTCAAGATCAGAGAATCTCGGATCTCAATAATGAACTTTGCAGAGAGAAGGATCTTTCCGAGGCGCTCCGGGCTGAACTCTGAAGTCTTCGAGAAGAGAAGACCAACGTTGACGATGTCATCTTCGGTAAGTTTCCATCTTTCTGACTTGTCTATATTCTTCGACTCTTTCGATGTCAGATTTTTATTAACTATTTTGTGTACAGGTCCTCTGAACTTGACGGACTCCACCTCCACCGAGCCTCGCACCCACCGGCTTACCCAAGTCGGTGATCTGCTTCATGACTTCCGCCAATCCCTTGAGGATATTGGCGAAGTTCTCAAGGTTCCGGATATGCATAGCATGTCGGACTTTCATGTGCGAGACAGGGCGAAGGAGATGCCGCAACTTGTCCAGGATTGGAACATGTCCTACGTGCGATCTGAAGCGCAGAACGCTCTCACCATGGTCATGAGCCACCATGGAAGCATGGAGATATGGCAAGTGACCAGAGGGTATTCTACAGTGGATGAAGACGGACAGGAGCAAGATATCAAGGCCATTATGGACTCCTGCGCCGGATATGGGTGTCACGTAGCTGACTTAACCAGCTACGACACTCCTTTCTTCACTCGCGTGTACACACCGCCCCCGCCTCCGGAAGTAGCAGCTGAACTTTCCGATGATGAACAGACCGTGTCGGATCTAAACATCTCGGATCATTATCAAACCAAGGCCGATGCGTCCAGCGAGCCGGCAGCGCCTGCCTCTTCTCCTGCACCATAAATTACCAGAAACAATTGTATTATTCCGAGAAACATTATGGGTCTGTAAAATATGTAGTATTATAATTTTGCTAGTGCTAAGCTTTTGATCTATTTAGCACTTTTGGCTTTAAATTTTTATGTGCCTGAAATGTTTACATAAGAACTTATACTTTTTCATCTATACTTATCGCTTATCTGGCTTTCCGCCTCGTTCCTTTCGTGAGCCGGCTAAACCTTCTGCACGGAAACTTTGCCGAGCAACGGAGCTCAATTGCTAAACCAGTTTAAACTCGGAAACAAAGCCGACTTCCAGTACCAACAATTCACTACTCAGAAAATACCCGCATCCAGCAATCAGACAAATAATCAAAGTATAGACTAGAAACTTTAGAGTTATACCCAAAGGTAGCATTTTTAGAATCGGAAATCTAAACCAGAACAAACATGAGCATAAAGTACTTTCAAGTATTCTGGGATTTTCGACTATGACATGATCATTTGGAAATAAGATGGTAAAAAACTTCTCAGAAAAAACTTGAGGCAACCAAGACTTTTATTCCTCACAGAGCATGTACATATGTATGATTATAAAGAAGGATAAACTAAGAATAAAAGGGACATAGTTGAGCAATATTCCATGGTCTGTCTAACTCATCCAGATTTGTACTGCCTCCAGCTCTCTTTCTCTTCTTAGTAGCAGGTCTTTCTTTAACTGGCCTCATGTCAGTTAAGTAGTACGAACCATTGTGTAATACTCGACTAACTAAAAAGGGCCCTTCCCATACTGGGGAAATTTTGTGCTTTCTTTGTTGCACAAGCCGGAGAACCAAATCGCCTTTATTGAAAGATCTGTTTCTGACTCTCTGGCTATGATACTTGTGTAACTTCTGTTGATATGCTGTTGATCTCATTTCAGCAACGACACGAACTTCTTAGACTAAGTCGAGATCATTTTGTCGAGAAATCTCGGCATCCTCTTTGATATACGCGGCCACTCTAGGAGAAGTGTGAATCAAATCACTAGGAAGAACTGCTTCTGTGCCATAGACTAAGAAGAAAGGTGTGTATCCGGTTGACCTGTTCGGAGTTGTTCGTAAACTCCATATTACAGAGGGTAATTCCTCTGCCCAAGCCCCCACAGCACGCCGTAGTGGTGCTTCAAGTCTCGGTTTTAGTCCTTGTAGGATGAAACCATTTGCTCTTTCAACTTGTCCATTAGCCTGTGGATGTGCGACTGACGCAATGTCAAGCCGGATATTTTGTTCATTGTAGAATTCGGCCAATTCTCCCATAGAGAAATTACTCCCGTTGTCCGTGATAATGCTATGCAGATAACCATACCGGATTATAACATCCTCAACAAATCTTTTGGCTGTTGCTCCATCACAACTAGTGACGGGTTTAGCCTCAATCCATTTTGTGAATTTATCCACCATCACTAAGAGGTGAGTAAATCTACTTGGAGCACGTCTAAATGGTCCTACCATATCAAGCCCCCAGACCACAAAAGGCCATGTTATAGGTATTGTTTGTAGCTGATCGGCCGGAACATGAGCTTGTTTGGCATACTTTTGGCAACCTTTGCACGTCTTGACTAATCGTTCGGCGTCTGCCTGAGCCGTAAGCCAGAAAAATCTATGTCTAAAAGCTTTTGCCACTAAAGATTTGGCTGCAGCGTGGTGACCACACTCGCCTTCGTGGATTTCTCTTAAGATCTCCACTCCTTCTTCCGGAGATACACAGCGCTGAAAAACCCCAGAAACACTCCGCTTATAGAGCTCACCTTTAACTATAGTATAGGCTTTCGCTCGTCGGATAACCTGCCGGCTCAGAACATCGTCTTCTTGTAATTTGCCATCTACCAGATAGTCAAGGTAGGGTTGAGTCCAGCTGGGAATTACAGCCAGAAATGCTATTAGAGGTGAGTCGGATTTGGTCGGATATTCCTCATCCACTCCTTTTATTGAGGGAACTTTGAGGTGCTCTAAAAAAGCGCCATCCGGGACCTCTTTCTGTGCAGAGCCTATCCGAGATAATGCATCTGCTTCCTCGTTTTCTGCTCGAGGGATGTGTTGAACCTCAAACCCTTTGAACGATTTAGATAAATCATCCATGACAGCTTTATACGCTGCCATGTGCTTATTTGCATTACAAATATCCGACACTTGCTGAGCATCAAGATCCGAATCTCCATAACACATCAAATGTCAGATGCCGATATCCTTAGCAATCCGGATTCCGTGTAGCAATGCTTCATACTCGACAATATTGTTTGTCACTGTGAAGTGGATCTGCAACACGTATAGAAGTTTATCTCCTTGGGGTGATTTGAGCACCACGCCAGCCCCCGAGCCCCCTCGAGCCTTAGACCCATCAAAGTATAGGGTCCAATATTCCGACTCAGGGAGGGTCATATTCTCCTTTGTCTCTGTCCAATCAGCAACAAAGTCGGCAAGGATTTGGGATTTGATTGCTGTCTGAGGCTTATACTCAATATCGAAAGCTAAAAGCTCTACGCCCCATTTGGCGACGCGTCCTGTAGCGTCACTATTGTTGATTATATCTCTCATGAGAGCTGTGCTCACCATGGTAATTGGATTCTCCTGAAAATAGTGTCGTAGCTTACGAGATGCTAGAAAAACACTGTAAGCCAGCTTTTGGTAGTGCGGATACCGCTGTTTTGATTCTGTCAGAACCTTGCTGACAAAGTACGTCGGACGCTACACTAAGTGTTCCTGATTTTCCTCCGGTCTCTCCACCACCATGGCGATACTAACGACTTTGTTTGTCGCAGCAAGATAAAGCAACGTCGGTTCCTGTGGTTCCGGTGCAACAAGGATAGAAGCAGATGAGAGTACTTTCTTCAGGTCTTGTAGTGTAGCTTCAGCTTCATCGGTCCACACATAATCCTTGGTCTTTTTCAAGAGTTTGTATAATGGTGCGGCTCTTTCACCGAGCCGGCTTACAAACCGACTGATTGTAGCGATGCAACCAGTTAGTCTTTACACGTCCTTCAGGCGAGTTGGCCTGGAAATATTGAGTATAGCCTTGATTTTGTCCCGGTTCACCTCTATGCCTCTTTGAGACACGATGAAACCTAACAATTTTCCGGCTGGGATTCCAAAGAAGCATTTCTTTGGATTAAGCATGATGTTGTATTTTCGTAGATTGGCGAATGTTTCCTCCAAGTCGGAAATCAGCGCTTCCTTCTTTTTGGACATCACCACAATGTCATCCACGTATGCATGTACATTACATCCGAGTTGGTCGTGGAGGCAACGCTGCATCGTGCGCTGGTAGGTAGCTCCTGCGTTCTTCAGCCCAAAAGGCATTGTAACAAAATATAAGGTTCCGAAAGGGGTTATGAATGAGGTTTTGACTTTGTCAGATTCCTTCATCTGGATTTGGTGATAACCGGAATATGCGTCGAGAAAACAGAGGAGTTCCGAGCCTGCCGTAGAATCGATATCTTGATCAATCCTAGGCAGAGCGAACGGGTCTTTTGGACAAGCCTTGTTCAAGGCAGTATAATCAACACACATCCTTAAATCAGTGGTGTCCTTTTTAGGGACCATTATAGGATTGGCCAACCACTCAGTGTGGATGACCTCTTCTATGAATCCGGCTAACTCGAGCCGCGCTAGTTCCTTAGCTATTGCCTTACGCTTTTCATCGCCAAAACATCATAAGGACTGTTTGATGGGTTTAGCGTTCGGGTTTACATTTAAAGAGTGCTCGGCAAGTTCCCTAGGTACTCCAGTCATGTCAGATGGTTGCCATGCGAAGATATCTTGATTTTCTTGGAGGAACTTGACGAGCGCACCTTCCTATGTGTTATCTAGGCCTACGCCTATCTGGGTCACCTTGGAGGGGTCATCATCCTTCAACGGTGTCTTCTTCGTCTCTTCTGATGCCTTGAACTCCGGATTTGGCTTTGTCACTTCCTTATTTGTTGCGGGCATCTCGGACGGATCTATGCTCTTCTTGATCTCCCCGTACTCCTGGGCGTGCAGCATGGCTTCAGCAAAGGGGGCATTTCCATCCTCGCATTCTCGCGCTTTCTTCGGGTCTCCCCTGATGGTGATTACGCTGTTGGGACCTGGAATTTTCATCATATTGTAAATGTAACACGGACGAGCCATAAAAGCCCAGTAAGCCGGACGTCTGAATATAGAGTGGTACGCGCTCTTGAACGGGACCACTTCGAAGAAAAGTGCCTCCGTCCGATAGTTCTTTGGAGTCCCAAAGGTAACATCCAAAGTGATTTCTCCCAGGGAATTAGCTTGTCTTCCTGGGACTACTCCATGAAAAATCATAGAGCTATGGTTCAGCTGGGTCTCCGAGATCTTCATCCGGCGTAGCGTTTCGACATAGAGAATATTGATACTACTACCGCCGTCCATGAGGGTCTTGGAGAAACCATAACCGTCAATAAGTGGATTGATGATTAAGGCGTATTTTCCTCGCCTGTGTAGCTTAGGCAGATGATCAGCGCGGTCAAATGTGATTGCCACTTCCGACCAGTCCAGGTATTGGGGGACAGCCGGAACTATTGCGTTGAGCTCATGTAGAACTGCTTTCTTGACCTTTGCTGGTTGAGAACCGATGAAGGTGACATAAGTGTATTTTTTGGTCGGAAATTTTTTCTTCTCTCCCGGCTTGGGATTTGAAGCATCGGCTTCCTCCATGTCGGAATCTTCCTTGGTCTCTTTATCCTTTTCAGGATTCTTCTTTCCCTTCTTTCGCTTAGCTCTGTAGCCTGCAGTATCATCTCTTTTAATGTCGTCATTGAAATGACATTCGGCGTTTGTGTGGGACGAGCCCCCATTGGCATCTAGGTGATGCACACATGGGTTGTTGGCAATGTCGGCCCAAGTGTAGGTTTTACCTGGTTGCTGGTCTCCTCTACCTTTAACTCTCGAAGTCCCACGGCCACGCCCGCGGCCTCCGCCGCGTCCTCCTCATCCTCCAGACCCGAAAGTAGCAGTAACCACTACCGTTTTCGTGTTAGGTTTCTCTTTCGAGGTATTTTTGCGCTTCTGAGATTGTTGCTTTGGTTGTTTTGCTGACTGTGGCACAGCTAAGGCGTTGAGTAATCCCTCTACGTCGTCGTTAGCATCTGCATACTTGCTCGCTGTTTCTATCATCTCTCCCAAATCAGTGACTTTGTCGCACTTCAAGCGATGACGTAGCAAACCAATTGGGAGGCCTGCAATGAAAGCTTCAATCGCAGTTTGATCATTTACTCCCTCACTGGAGTTCTTTGTGTCGATCCATCATCCGAGGTAATCCCGGCAAGTTTCTCTGGCTTTCTGGGTGCAACGATGTAGGTCTCTGACTTTACAGGGCCTTTGATATGTGCCTTCGAAATTCCGAAAGAACGCACTTTGCATGTCATACCAGTTATGGATGGTGTTCTCCAGAAGTTCATTAAGCCGTGATCGTGCCGTCTTCCGCAACATGAGTGGGAGATATCGGGTTGCAACCAGGCTATTTTCGGCTTTGGCGATGCAGCAAGCTTGGAAGAAATCCTGTAGCCAGGTATCTGCCCGAGCAATGCCGTCGTAGGCTTGGATATGTCTTGAGATAGCAAATCCTTCTGGGAATCTTGTAGCTCTTATGCGTGGTCCGAAGCACTTTGGGCCCATGTAGATATCATCATTTTCATAGCGCCACGCCTCTATGTTGCAGTTGATCATGTGCCTTGCGTCATTCGGGGATAGAGATCTTCCTGAGTGTCGGCTGTGGCTGCGGTGCCTTGGAGCCGGACTTCGACTTCTGCCACCACCTCCTCTACCACGACGCCCTCCATTGCCTCCCTGGGGGCCGTTTGAAGGGAATATGCCTGAGAGGCAATAATAAAGTGGTTATTGTCTTATTCCATGTTTATGATAAATGTTTACTTTGCATGCTATAATTATATTGATCGGAAACATCAATACATGTGTGTTTAATAAACAAAAAGGGTTCCTAGTTATGCCTCTCTTATAGACTAGCTTGTTGTTTAACAAGATGATCAAGGTTTTCTGATCATGGACATTGGATGTTGTTAATAACAAGGTCACACCATTGGTGGAATGATGTGATGAACATTCATCCGAAGTATAGCATTACGATCAAAGTCATTATGTTTATATTGCTATAATATCATACGAAGTAATCTTTATCCTTAGACCATGAGATCATGTTAATTGCTAACACCGGAAGAGTATCTTGATAACATCAAACGTCACACCATAACAGGGTGACTATAAAGGTGGGTTCAGTGCTACGAAGGTGTTATGTTGAGGCTCATGGATCAAGAGTGGGATTTGTCCATCCCGATGACGGATAGATATACTCTGGGCCCTCTCGGTGATATCACATTGAAATAGCTTGCAAGCAAGTGATGTGATCACTAGAATGTTATATCACGGGAACGAGAAAAGAGTGCATGTCGGTAACGAGATCAAACTAGGTATGGAGATACCGATGATCGAATCTCGGACATGTAATATATCACGGGACAAAGGGATTTAGTTACTAGCGTTAAAGGTTCTCACGATCACAAAAGTCATTGTTGAATGTGTAGGAGTCAGTATAGATCTCCAGGTCCCGCTTCTGATTATTGATCTGAGAGGGGTCTCGGTCATGTCTGCATTATTCACGAACCGTAGGGTGACACACTTAAGGGATACCGACACCATTTGGAGCAAATATGTTTCAGATAAATATTTAAGAAAGTGCTGGAATTATTTCAATAGACACCAAAATTGTTTCGGGTGAAATTGCTGAAATTGGTTCTGCATGTAATATTGAAATGTTGCAGGGGGTTTTATGTGAATGTTTTTTAATTAAAGTAATTAACAAAATTCTGAATAAAAATAATAAAAGAGTTTTATTAAATGAGAGAGCATTAAATTTGGAGGAATTTAATGCATTTAAAGTGGAGACTTTAAAAGAGAATGTGAAGGGGCAAATTTATGTGGAGGGAGTTACCACCACATGAATGGAGGAGGTGAAGAGTCACCTCCTCCATGCGCCGGCCATGAAGGAGGGGCACCCCCCCTCCTCCTATAAAAGTCCAACCCCTCCCCACTTCTCAAAGACACCTCCTTGTGAAGGATCTCTCTCCCCCTCTAGTATTATCTCCCCATAGTCTCGGATTAGCGAGATACATGTTCCCGGTGGCTTTATCTGGAAAGGAGTTGATGCTTCCGCTGCTTTGCTGGAGCGAGGGATGGAGGTTGTCGGGGTACCGGACGTGTGTGCGATCACGGATGCACCGCTGCTTTGTGGTGCTAGACTTGGTGGTGCTGGAGCTGGATCTGATGGACGTGCTGGAGCCGGACCTACTGGACTTCATCACGATCTTGAGATCGGCAAGTGTACGACTACATCAACCACGAGTTCCTACTCGTTAACAAAGCTCGTTATCTTCGAGGGTAAGTTCTCATTGGATGTATGTCCACCCGTTGCTTTGTACCTAGTAGATAGATCTTGGCGTGTAGTTCACACCGTAGGAAATTTTTTGTTTTCTATGCTGCGGACCCAACACCGTTGTGATGGCTATTTGGTGGAGAGGGTGGAGCAGGTGGGTTATTTCCAGCTGATCGCCGGCCTCCATCCGAAACGTCATTATTCTGGTTCCGGGGAGGGTCTTCATTGTGGCGAGCCCCCTGTCGGCTTGTCTCGGCACGGTGTCCGCCGTTCCTTCGTCCGTCGTTCGGATGGCTTTCATGTCTAGGAGGTGGCATTCTTTGTCAATCCTCCTCCCGACGTTTCTCTTTATCATCGTCCCTGCGGTCTTTCGACTCTCGCCGGGGCGGGTTACTCGGATTCAGTGTAGCAATTGCCTCTTGCTCCATGAATGGGTTGACTTTTCGTCAGTCATGGGAAGCTTTGTGGTGTTGTCCCGAAGATCCGGTTCTCGAGTAATTGTCCTCCCTGCGATCAGAACGGTGATGCTGCTCCGGAACGCGCTAGGGTCTTACGTCAGCCCATGTCGGGTCTGTGCGACACTGGTCAGAATCAGAAACCAGCTTCTGACTTCTGGACATGGCGACCTTTTGCTACTCCAGTCCCTTGTTGAGTAGTTTAATTCCCAACCGGATCTCCTCCGGGCCTGGATTAGCCGATAGAATCTCTCGGGCCGCCACGGTATTCTGTACTGGGGTTGGATACACCCAATCCCCTTTGCTATCTTTTCGAGGCTTCCCCATCTCTTCTCCGAAAAGGACGGCGTGGATCTGCGGGAACTGGTTGTCATTAGTATGACGTTTCCTGGTCTTCTGGTATTGCCTGGAGTTGTACTTCCCCGCAGATGCCATGCATTTCTTTTCCTCCTCAATGTTTTTGGCTTCATCGAGGAGTACTTGACGACGCGCTTCTAGGGCTTGTGCCCTCTCATCCAGTTCTTCAGTAGTAAGTTCTACAGCTGTAGGAATAGGTGTGGTTAATGCAGCATCGATGAATTTATGCGCACCTTCAGTGATCACGTGTCCATCCACCGGTTCTTCTTTTTTGGGCTCTTCTGGGATAAGTGCTCCATCCGAGTCCTCCTCGTATTCCTCGGCGATTACCTCCTCTGCCAGAGGGTCTTTTTCCGGGGTCTTGTTCTTCTTCTTTGCCTTCCTGGCGGCGCCGGTAGCAAAGACGGCTTTGGGTCCGTTTCCCGGAGTCAAGCTCTGATCGGTACTTTCGGACCTCTGGATCTCGGGATTATCTCCGATTTCCATGTCATCCTGCGTTTTGGGAGAGTGTTCCCTAGATCCTTCATCCATGGCTTCTCCTTCCTCTGCAGCTTTGGAGTTATACTCCTCTTCATATTCCGCGGAGAACTTTCGGAAATCTGCTGGCGTCATCGATTCATCCGAGGATGTGGGTACGTCGGCGTTTGTTCCAATTGCCTCTAGCACAGAGTCGGTGTTGTCTCCAGCATCGGCAGAGCCGGATCCGTATCCCACATACCCGACAAAGTGCGATGCGTGCTTCCTGAGGTACCTGCGGCTTTCGCGATCAGCTTCGTCGAAACTTTTGATGGTCTCGAGAATTGCATCTACGCCTGAGTTTTGCATTATCATACGTCGCAGCGTGTACCTCAGGAAAGGCATGTCTGTCCCGGCGTCATCAGAGCCGGTATCAGTGTCGTTGATATGCTCCTCCTGGATTTCGACTTCAGCAGGTGGGTCGATCTGGGATTCAGGCCTCTCCAAGGAGATCCACTCCAAATTCGACTTGGACCGCTAGGTCTTCTTTAGGCTCGGATTTCTCCACTACCTCCGCAACTGGTGCGGGCTAGGTGGGATTAGGGTTTTCTGAGATCCGGAACACTGTCGCCTCCATGGACAAAGGGGATCCAGAAGTTTCCTCTGCCTCTATCATCACCGCTGGGGTGGGTGGGACAGGCTCAACAAAGCCGATGTAAACATCGATCTCGCTGAAAGACATGATGGTGTAGGCAGTCACAGCCTCCCTAGCCGGAATCCAGGTCTCGTCGAGAACGATGAGAGGGACGTCACTGGCGTAGAGGATGCGACTGACGGTGATAGTCTCGCCAATTCCGATTCTTGCAGATTCCGCTCGGAACACAGATCCGAAGCTCACTTGCCCCATGGTGGGCGCCAACTGTCATCGTATTGATGACAAGTATGCCATGAGGGGGTCCTCGAGGCGTGCGGAAGAGAGGGGTGTGAGACGTACGGTGTTCTGGGACAGTGAGCACACAAGTTTACCCAGGTTCAAATCTGCCGGCTTTGGACGGATCCTACTCCTGCTAGCAATCCAGTAATACGGCAGAGCCAGAATATGGGTTACAAGGGTTCGCCTGTGCGAGTTGAGATTGTAGACTATTGAGGGTAGGTGCCCTAAAGGCTCTCCCTAGGACGGCTTATATAGATATCCGGCCTAGGGTTTACAAGAGAGATCAGTCCGGCTATGACTAAGAGTCGGTTACAGAGTACATCTTGAACTACAAGTAACACTATGGGCCTAAGTCGGTAAGTCTTCTGGGCCTTCCCGTAGCCGGATTGGACTCCGTCTCTTCTCCCTGACTGGGCCGCCCGTGAAGCAAAGCTCTAACCCGAAGTGGGTCACCCTGGTCAGTGAGGACTATGAGGATACCTGGAAAGTATATCCCCAACACTCCTCCTGTGAGGCCTACATTGGCCTCTAGCCATCGGTGGGCCTATGGGGAGGCTATCCTACCTCAGGCCCCATATGATTAAGTCGTCGAAGGTGGCCTGCAGGGCAGCCTCCGTTTACCTCCGGCCGAATGGCGGCTTCCCGAAGGTTCCTATCATCCAGTCTTCCAAGAAGTGGCAGACAACTTTCTTCTAGGTGAAGAACCTCGACCCGGCGGTGGACGACATCAACTTGCCACCCTTCGTCAACTCCGTTCCCACCACCAAGCTGCACTTGGGACATGACACGAAGAAGAGCAACACGAGATTATCAGCGTGGTCGCTCAGCTGCACCTTCTGGTGGAGGCCCAACAGTTGGTGGACGCGGACTTCCTAGCCTCCTTTGTGTCATTCCGGGTGCTGCCGCTCCAGAACCGGTCGCACTAGATGTGCCACATGAGCGGCCATAAGGATCTAATCTGGACCTCCACCATTGAGCTAACACCGGCTATGGTGGCCCGCTGGGTCAATATCATCTCTAATGCCAAGCTTGAAGATAACTTGGAGTGGTGTATGAGGCTGTTTGACTCGAACAATCGGCCACCCGTGGTAAGTTTACAACTTTCCCTTGGAATACTTGGCATTTTTGTTGGGAATATGCCCTAGAGGCAATCATGTATGATGTTATTCCCAAAGTATCCATAAAGTTATCAAGTTGTCCTAGTATGAACATCTAATATGTATCATTGAATATGTGATTCGGTTGTGAAACTATATATTCATGTTGTTCATACTATTCGTTGAGGTTGTGTTGGACACACAACTTAGACTAATGTGGAAGTCGGCTGATGACTAGGTTCCACTTGTCATGGGCATGGTGATGCTACTCCCATTTACACGGACTCGGCTAAAGAGTTTAGCGAGTTGGACTGACCCATATTGAGATACAACAAACAAGTCGGCATTTGTATGTCTCAATCAATGTAATTCTTAGACCTGAGGTTATCACCGACTTAGGTTCTGTCAAACGATGTTCCATAACAGGGCAGTTATAAAGGCAGAGTTCGGGTCGGCTAAGAATCAAGCTGTGTGATGTGGATAACCAAGATGGGATTTCCCCCTCCAACTCGAGAGATATTCTCTAGACCCTCTCGTGTGATATGATTCGGAAGCATGGCCATGCACGACTCGGTTAAGTATTAACCAAGGCGATCAACTAAGAGTTAGTCGGATGAATCACATATCACAGATCGAGAAGAGAGTTGAGCTATTTAAGGGATGACGATAATTCACTTATAGCTCGACAAGGTATATCATGAGGCAAAGGGGAGTAAGACCTAAGTCACATTGGAAGGTATGTCGTCATGACTCTATGGTACTTGGGAACCGGCACGTTCTGCTAGGATTGGCTACCGATTGATCGATTGTGAGTTGGACTCCAATCGTGTCCAAGTCTCCATGAGCCTGCGGGGTCACACACTTAAGAGTGGGAGAAGGTATGTCGGTCGGGTTGGACCTGAACCATACACGGACTAGGTCAGTGAGTGAGACAAGGTCTTTGGATAAGATCTTGAGACAAGTTCTTCAGACGAGGTCTTCGGACAAGGTCTTAATACAAGGTCTTCGGACAAGGTCTTCGAACAAGGTCTTGACTAGCAATGATTTGTATTGGGCCTTAGTGTTTGGGACACAAGTGTTGTGGATTCCACTTACACTGCCTATATATATAGTGGGGCACGGGTTGCCTAAAGGGCACGGTTAGATACTTCCACATGTTGGAAACCTACCCCCATTCAGTACAACCGCCGCACCTGATCTAGCAGTCCGCCGTCAGAGCTTCTCCTCGTACATGTGGATACCGGCAAAGGTGTTGTATGTTCAACACTTTGACGATTGTGGGATTGGATTGGATCTTGGGACTGCACTGCATCAACTAACATGTTTCATCAGTAATCCACACCTGCGCGTCTAGTAGTAATCCTCGTGGCCTTTTACCTTGGCTAGATTTTGGGTATACCGCGTAGGGAAAAAGTTTTGTTTATCTCTGTGTGGCCCAACAGGAACTACTCCGGTTAGGGTCCGGTTTCAACCGCGATGGGGACGAACGGCCTGGATGTGGATCTAGTTGGAACCAGAGCTAGGACCGGACATCCTGATTCAGCTTCTTCTTCTCTCCTTGTCCACCCTCCTCCTGTCCATCTTCCGTGGTGACTTGGCGTTGGTCTTGGGGTTCTAATCTGAGTATGCAAAGGCTATTGGTATGTGTTAGAGTATTAGGCATATATGAAAGAGTATGAGTTTGGCGAAATATGATGGATGTGTTATTGAGCCTTATGGGCGAGTATATATAGACGTACAGGGGATCATCTTGAAGTACAAGTCAAGTTAGGATTGTACATAAACAGATCCTAACTCTATCTAAACTAGCATAACGATCATATATGCCTAATACTCCAACAGTATGAAGTAGCAATCCATCTAAAAAGGAATTAAAGTCAAACATAGATAAGAGCAATTTCATCTTATCATGAAGAAGTTTGGCTCGAGCGCGAGTCATCGGTCCACTTAAAGGACTTGTGGTATAGATGTAGAGTCGTCTGTAGGACATGGCTACATCACTATGAGTCCCGCTTTAGGACCCGTTGTCATTGGCACTCTACATGCCACAACATCATTGGGTGCCCTCGATGCCTTAATTTTAATCAGTTTAGCGTGATTTGGAGCAGGGATTTGGTGCACATGAAAAAAACCGAAAATCATATTTCTAAGTTATAAAAAAAATGGGGGAAAATCCGGATGTAGCTAATGGTGTATCCTACCAACGTGTAAAATATCAATTTCAAATACTTTGTATCACGACCTACACAAAAATGACAAAAGTGTGGATCTAGATATGAGTATTTTCAGATCTCCAAAAATTGTCAGATTTTGTGTAGTCCAGGATAAAAAAATTGGGTTGCGATTTTGCATGCATTAACTATACCTAAAATTATTCTTGGCTCGACTCCAAAAAAAGTAAAACCCTTCTTCAAGTTTTCCTAGGGTGGAGGTAAGGGAGTTATTTGAATGAAGATTTCCTTACTAATATTCATTTTCAAATATTTCTTTTTTTTTGAAACTTGTAAATGAGATTTAACGAAAAAATAGAGGGAGCACTAGAGCTCGAGAACCAAAGACACTTTCCGCTAGATTTGCCTGGACAGACGGACTGGCAAAAGAACAGTAAGGAATTGTTCCCGATTATGCATTATATAATAGCTTAAGCTTAGTAACATGTAAGCATTCTGAGGCCATCCACCCGCTACCTGAGACTGCCATGTGGGCACATTTTTTATAACTATAGTCCATTTTCCGAACCAATAATCATGTCTAACCACGATTGTCACGTATCGAACACAGTTCACGACCGACCCACACGTACCTATCCTATGTAGACAGTGTGCACTTTCTACGCTATGTCCAAGACATGCAGGTGGTGAGACGAAGCTCGCCTATTTGTCTAGTACATATTGGTGGCTGGCAATTTAGCTAACCCCGTGCAGGGCCGGCCCGGGGGGGGGGGGGACTAGCGGGGCAGCCGCCCCGGGACCAAAAAAAATAGGGGCCCAAAAAAATGTAGTACCACTATACATCTAAAAAAAATATTGGGCCCTCAACGCCTCAACTCCCAGGCAGGCCCCAGCATCGATCGACATGGCCGGTTGACTCCTTCTCGATTGATGAGAACGAGACGTCGAGACGCAGACGGTTCGGTTCCTACTTGGATCGCGATTCACGTCAGTACGTCATGTCCCAGTCTCTCAGAGGCCAGATCCCTTCGATCAAAGATTCAGACGATCAAGTCGCCACGTCCCAGACTCGAGGCCAGGACTCCCTAGGCTACGTCGGTGTCAGCAGGTCCCGTCTTCCCGATTCACGCCTCACGCCGTCACGCTCACGCGATCGTGAATTCAAGACTCGACAGTTTGACGGCGACGCGACGCGACGCTTCCCTTGGTCGGCTGGACGACTGGTCCCCTGCTCGGCGAGTCCGTAACGGCGTGACTCCCTGGCCCCTGCCTCCTTCTGCAGTTCTGCCAGGCCTGCTGCTTCAGTCCTTGGCCACGCGATTCCGCGAAGGACTGCCTACTGGTTCGTTCTCCGCCCACGCCTACGCCACTTGCCTAATTTTTAGTTCATAATTCCTATGCTCGTAGGCATTTGCCCTAATTTTTAGTTTACAATTCTAATTAGTACCTTGATTGTTGTTCTTGTTTGTAGCGTCCGAGGTTAACTGATTATGGCGCCTGAATCCGGTGCTAAGAAAAGAAAAAAGAGAGAACAAGAGAAGAAATTAATAGCATCACAGATAGGAGCTTTTCATAAATTTTTGAAGAGCAACACGAGCACATCGAGAAATCCAGATGAGTTGGCGCTAGTTCTTGCGGGAGAATAGACTAGTGTTGATCCAGAAGATAATGTCAGTACAGAGGACGATATTCACATCAACACAGATGATGACAATGTGAGTAATCATGATGATGAATCTGCTAATGTTGATAATGAACCAGAACCAGTTAGTGTGGATATTTATAATCCAGCAAATTGGGGTACTCTTGATATCAAGGCAAGAGACATATTAGTGGAAAAGGGTCCTATCAGAGAAGATAATATCACTTTTCCTCTAACTGGTAAAAGACATTTTTCATATTCTCATTACTCTAGACACATGAGCAATGGAGAGGTACGTGATCGAAAATGGCTAGTTTATTCAAGACATGTTGACAAAGTGTTCTGTTTTTCATGCAAGTTGTTCAATCCTATTAACTGCAAGAGTTCCTTGGCACATGATGGGTTTAATGATTGGAAACATATCACCGATAGGCTCAAAGAACATGAAGTTAGTGTCGAGCATATCACAAGCATGATTTCTTGGAACGAATTAAGAAATAGACTAAACAAACATGAAACAATTGATAAGGAGTTGCAGCATGAGATCACAAAAGAGAAGGAGCGCCTGAGACAAGTTTTACTAAGAATAGTTACTGTTGTGAAATTTCTTGGTAAACGCAGTTTGGCAATTAGAGGATCCAATGAGCAGCTTTACAATGATCATAATGGTAATTTCTTAGCTTGTGTTGAGATGATTGCAGAATTTGACATGGTAATGCAAGACCACATTAGACGGATTCAAAGCAATGAGATTCATTATCATTATCTTAGTCACAAAATTCAGAATGAGTTGATTTTACTAATGGCTTTTAGCATTACAGACACTATTCTGAAGGTGGTTAAGAAGGCTAAATATTTCTCAGTTATTCTTGATTGTACCTCAGATGTGAGTCACCAAGAGCGTTGGTTCACTGTGTTAATACCTCTGATGCACAGGTAAAAGTTGAGGAGTACTTTCTTGGTTTCTTGGTGGTGAATGACACATCTGGTGAAGGGCTTTTCAAGGTATTGGTTGAATCCATCAAGTCATATGGTCTTCTTATTGATGACATTAGGGATCAAGGTTATGATAATGGCTCTAATATGAAAGGAAAGAACAAAGGAGTGCAGAACAGGTTGATTGAGGTAAATCCAAAGGCTTTGTATATGTCGTGTGCTTGCCACAGTCTTAATCTTACTCTCTGTGATATGGCTAAATCTTGTGGCAAGGCTGTTTCTTTCTTTGGTATCATGCAACGCTATGTTTTACTTTCGGGGTCTACCAAAAGATGGAAAGTGTTGCTTGAACACGTGGAAGGTTTAACTGTGAAGTTTTTGTCCAATACTCGTTGGGAGAGTCGGATCAAAAGTGTTAAAGCAATTAGATTTCAAGCTCCTCAGCTAAGGTCTGCTCTTCTTAAGTTAAGTGAAGATGTTGATACTGAACCAAAGGATAGGAGTGATGCAAAAAAATTATTTAAAGTGCTTGGTAGCTTTGAATTTATATTTGGCATGGTTATCTGGTATGAAATTTTATTTGCCGTAAACACAGTCAGCAAGAAGTTGCAATCAGCATCCATGTGCATTGATTCTACAATACAGCAAATAGAAGGTATGCGCACTTACTTTCAAACATATAGAAATGAAGGGTTTGCTGTTGGTTTGAAGAGTGCCAAGGATATTGCATCTGAGCTGGGTGTGGAGTAATCATTCCGTGTAAAGCGTCAGGCTTCTAGGACAAAGCAATTTGATGAAACTGAATGCGAGGAAGTAATCTTCCAAGCCAAGGAGGATTTTAAAGTGAACTACTTTTTGGTTATGGTTGATATGGCGACCACATCTTTGAAGCGCAGATTTGAAGAACTCCAGTCATTCAAAGATATATTTGGGTTTTTAATGAGTTCCACATCTTTGAAGGCATTGGATGGTCCTCAACTGAAAGAACATTGCACTAACTTTGCAAAAACTTTTACTCAGCCAGGTAAATCTGGTAAACCTGATACATGTGATGTTGAGTTGAATGCACTTATTTCTGAGTTAAGTGTTATGAAGTTCACTTTGCCAAATACACCAATGTCTGCTATGGAGCTTTTTCAGTTTGTCAGAGAGGCAGATTGTTATCCTAATATTTTCATTGCTTATCGGATCTTATTTACTATGCCCATGTTCAAAGTTGAAATTATTGAAGAACTATTTGAGATCTTCAATGTCTCAGGAGAGGTTAAATGGTTTGGCAAGTCTATGCATCGAGAAGTTAGTGGACGAGATTGATATTGATTCCATCGTCACGGACTTTGCTTCTAGGAATTTTCGGAGGAAATTTTAAGGTATCATGTAAACATTGTTATCTTTTATACGAATATTATAGTTGAAAGTATACTTAAAATATTTATTTTTCATTATCTCATATATGCATAAAAAAATTATTATAAGAAGCCCAAAATTTTAGTTTCGCCCCGGGCCCCCGAAATGTCAGGACCGGGCCTGACCCCGTGATTTAATTGGATCCCAGTGTACCACCTTCACAGTAATATAATCCTACCTGCAACAGAGGGTGTAATCAAAATCCAAACTTGTACTCTCTCTCTGTACGAAAATAAGTGACTTGGATTGTCTAGATCTACACACTAGAACACGTCCAGATACATGCGAATTTAGACAAATCCAAATCACTTATTTACAGATGGAGGGAGTAGTAGCTTTCAGTTCTGATCCCACGCCAAATGTACCCTTTCCAAATCCAATACCAACATAAATGGAAGTGGTCACAACCAGTGTGATCTCTCTTTACAAACTGCAAGCCATGATATAAAGCAGGGTTTACAAGCTACATATCACTCCTGCTTTGCGCCCCTCCCATCCTGCCCAGCGAGTATCCTCGAGATCTGCAGACCTCGGCTGAAGGCTTGGTTGAAGAGCAGACGCGTCTGGAACTCTGACATAAAGGGGAACCACGAGAGGACAGCGATGGGCAGGAAGATGAGGATCCCCATGGTGTACTCGTACATTCTCGCCATCTCACGGATGGAGTCCCATGGTCCTATCTTACGGAGCACAGCCCCACTCCTCTGCCTGAACTTGGCGCAGCAAGGACCTCTGCATGCACCACCAGGGCAGCAGGAGCAACACAGCACGCCAAGTGGCTCGATGACTAACCTCCGAAACAGCGGTCCACATAGTTGCGCGATCTGCAAGAAGCAACAGAAGGATATGGTAGCATGAACTTGAGAATGTAGACGTGTCAATACAAGTTAACATTGCATGTAATCTTGTTAAAAACTTGTACAGTAATGTTTTTTCAAAAAGGTCGTCAACTGTGTAGTTTGAAAAACTAAGGTTGGTTTCACTGCAAGAAAATAGCTAATGGAAAAAGAATGCAGAAATTACTCACCAAAAGAATAAACCAGCCAGTTGGGATGAAGGCCAAGATACTGGCGCCAACGTCCGACACAGCGAGATCAAAACCAACGAATAAGAGGACCATCAGACCGACAAGGACAAGAAAGACAATACCCTTGAGTATGCGGAATACAAGTTGAAACTTCGTAACAAACTTCTCTCTCCCTAATGAAACAACCTGGAAGAATAGGCACAGACAAGTGTGAATGTGCTATAATATGGGATCCAATGAAATACCAAGTAAATTGGTTACCTTCAGTGAAACTAGAATAATAGCAATAACCAGCCACGATAGTGCATATATCTGTGTGAAAGAACAAATCATTACTCTATCTGAAACGTTCAAATGGGCATTGTATAGGATAAGTAGTGACTAGGCACGAATAATACCATGAAGCTTTTGTTCTCGTGCACTATGTGTAAGTGGTATACAATACCATATTGGTAGATCAGGAGGCGGAGTGACAGGATGAGCTCCAAGAGCAAGCTACGTATGGTTCCATTCTTCAGGTGCTCATGTTCACTCACCCACCAAGACTCCCAACTTTGCTCAGGTGCCAGGCCAATACCACCTCTATTGTTCATCCACTTCCACCAATCAGTCCAGTCATCAACAGTCTTGTGCCACTCAAAGCATGATGGGTTGAAGACAAATGGTGCAAACAGCCAACAGAAAACAAGGAACCACATCGAAATTGTGACATATATATACAAACTTGAGCTCCTGTAAGAACTCCCGTATGCTAGATAAACAACCAAGAGAATGAGCAGCTCCAATGCTTTCACAAAGTGGCTCCGTGAATACATTCTGTAATTCTCAGCAAACTTTGCATGCCGTACAACAAACCCCCGGCCTGTACCTCTGTATTTCGCACCACCATGAAGTATAGTCCTTCCATAGTAGTGAGTCTTTGTTCCAAGATGAAAAGTGAAAAACATAGGAGCTAACTGAAGTTGCATCATTACAAACTCAGCCAATGCTTTACCAAACCCTTTCTCCAAGCCAACTTCCATTATCATCGGGAGGATGAGCAACGTCCCAAGTTGGAATACAGACTGAGTGGCAAGTGCATTTTCAAAGGGCTTGATGTTTTTAATCTGTGGATCTTGGAGAATGGACTTCTCTAAGCCACTCAAAACCAGATATAACCTCCCATATAAAAATACATACACTGTAAGAACGGCCACCTGAAAATTAAAGCCATAAAATGTATGATGATTTATGTGCCTTATGTACTTTGAAAGAAACACATCAAGCTTTCTATATGCTGGTCATTGCTTTAAAAAATAGAAACATCGTGTCAGTTTATATCTAATATGAGATGCGAGCTGTCATGAATCATCTCAATAAATGTGAAGCAGAGGTAAGAAGGCATGCTTGTGTTATGCAACATGGTCTTATGTGCATCAAACTGCTCAAGTCAAAATATTGATTTCAATCTTTATGAAGCAAATAACAACGGTTGCTACTGATTTCAGCAGATTGCTGAGAAATCAAAACAGAAGAGTACATATCTGGTCTGCTGTGAGGCTCACAAAGTAAATCGATCTGATTTTCTACCTCCTGGATGTGTATATAAAGTTGAAATGTCCAAGCATGAGATTCATACCAGGCTATTGAAGTAGAAGCCAACTGTGGTGAAGTACATAGACAACATCCTGTAGAAATCAAATCTGTGTCCTAGGCGATAAACATCACGACATAGTGTTTGTTCACCATTTCCATTTGCCACCTTGGCCTCAAAGTTAGATATTTGATTCATTCCAACATCGCGTCCTTTACCCAACTGTATGTATTCATGATGGGTAACATTTCCTTGCCGTAGGGTTGAATTGAACCCTAAAATTTATCAGAACAATTATTAGCTTACTAGGAAAAAGGAATAGAAACTGCAAAATGCATATTCTCTGGATATGGTACCTGCAAAGATGTCCTCACTAAGGTTAATAACCTTTGAGGCCTTGCTTATGCCACCCCTCGTGATGTGAAAGATTCTATCGAAAACATCAGGGTGACCATAATGGAATCGTACCCTGCATCATAATTTGAATTTTCTTTTAAAAACTCCAATGTCCATAGTACAATGATCTCCAAAACAAGGTACACCTAGATCATTCTGGTCCTACCTATCTACCTATACTTTTTGTGTTTCCTACATGTATATTGAATTTCCCATTTACAACTTGGACTCGCAAGATTCCCCATATCATCTACAATTTACTTCCTACTACCCTATCTCATTTATTAAAGTGTACCTGGCCAAGCTGGCAAGATCAGATGCACCCTATCTACTGGACCTCACTTGTTCGAAACAAGTCGGTTGTCTAGCAGTTTCCAAATTTACCCAAGGTACTCTCAATAAGTTGGAATTTGTGAGAAATTTGAGTCTTCGGCATGAATAGATGAATAGGAAATCAGCCTCGCTGCGAGAAAATCAGAATAACTCTCTAGACCAGTGGAAAAACCATCAGAATCAGATTTACGGCCCCTGGCCAGTTGAGGTGGTCAAAACATGACAAGATTATATAAAGTATACAAAATGAAAAGGCCAACTGAATTTTAAAATTGGAAGGAAACATACTTTAGAGGGTTTGCAAGAACACGTTGTCCAATGGTAACAAAGCTGGTCTCTTGATTGGACATAAACCAGGCAAGTGATGAAACACTACATGTGAAGTGATAATGTCAAATTAAATATTGCAACAGAGGTACGCAGAAAAAGAAGAAAAGTTACGAGATGATTAGTAAAATAGAAAACCCAACCTTCCTGTAAAGATATGCTCACGAACACCCAATATTGTTGGTTTAGACTTTCCATGTTTAATAAGGAACTCTTCCAACAGATTTCTCATTTTAAATGCTTCTTCAAGGTAGTTATCCTAGACAGCAGAAAATGTAAGATGCAATGCTAACTCAGATTTAATACTACAATACTGATTACTTACCTGGTTCATGTCAATTGCTTGAAGTGCCTCTCCTCTAGTGAAGATTATGGCATGATTTTGATTATTAGGCTTCCCCTCTCCGATTTCTGTTGGTTTACCAGGCAGCTTTATCCGGTAAATTTCCTATAAACATGTTAAAAATTCAATGGTCATGCACCAGCAGTCAGTCCAAACCCCCAGCAAACTGATGGCAAGATCAGCTATAATAGAGTTATATCTAATATTCGTTGCACACAAAACATTTAGATAAGCAAGCGATGAATCAACAGGGCACTGTAGGATAATCAATACACTGTTTCTGAAATGCTTGACGCTTATACTGTGAGATTGCTTTTATTGTATGTATTCCAAATAAATGTTGTGAATATTACTATTAGTACGTAGCAGATACAATATGTGAGTCAAAGGTGAAAGTAAGCTATAGCCATGGATAGTAAACATCTATAGAAAAAAGTAGGTATTTAAGTTATGTGATGTAAATGCAGTACCTCATCGTCACCTTTCACAAGAACGGAGTAATAATGTTTCTCTAGTTTACCATTTGGTAATGGCTCTTCCTTCTCATCAATGTAAGCAATCCGCAAAGCAGGATACCTGTATGATTTGAACATAAAACTCAAGGAAGCTATTGAATATATATTTGATAAGATAATGGAGGGTAAGTGAATTACGTTAGCATCAGATTTAAGATGTTCTCGTAGAGACCCCTTTCTCTGGAATCCTTGGATGCCTTGTGCATGCCATAGAGTTGACAGGCAACAACATAAGTGAATTTGATATCAGCAATGGCCTTGGACCTTGCAGATTCGTCTCCGCCCAAATCCGCTATGGCGTAACCAAATAACACATTCATCACAGCATGACCAAGGCTATATTTTCTCAGGCATGCTCACATAAAATGAAAAGTGCAGGACCAGTGATCAAAACCATATGTGGCTAACCTTGATTAATTTTCATATCCTCATAGCATTGTAATTCAAGAGCTCGTCTATAGTACATCATTCCTTTCACTAGATAAAGATACAACAATATATAAGCAGAAAGGTAAAAAAAAAATTGGGAGCTTATAAGAGATTATTCATGTTACCAGTCCTGGCAAGTGTTTGACCACGGTAAGACGCCCATATACGGATATCATCCATGCATCCCTTTACTGCCTCTTCATTATCTGGATCACCTCCAATGCGCTCTAGAAAGTTCTTCCATTCGTCTAGAAACATGGCAAACATTACGTAAATTTTACTGTGTAAAAAAACTGAAACATGCTTCAAAACCATAAAAATAGAATTGGCAGCTCACCGGGATAAATCTTTTGTAGATAAAATAAAATTGAGATACCATCTTCATTCTTTCTGTTTAGTTCGTGGGATGAATAGAGCACTTCCTCATTATAATATGGTGTCAAAACACTGCACAATGGATCTTGTTAGAATGTAATTTATTTAAAAATGGATGTTGAAGATAATAAATACGTAAAAGGAAAAAATCACAGCTATATGAAAGACTTTGTGCCAGATGTAAAAGATCTAACAGAAACATCAACTTGTGGATGCGACACTACCAATATGTTTCTACTCTCTCCGTCTCGAAATAGATGTCGGTTTCCGACATCTATTTCGAGACGGAGGGAATAGATGTCGGTTTCCGACATCTATTTCGAGACGGAGGGAGTAGATATTTATGTACCCTCTCAATCTTGCAAGATTACCTTATTTTCCAGAAAATATCCTGCAAGAATGCTGAAAAAACAGTCACGTGATAACTTCCGCGTGTGTAAACGTTGTTTATGTTTGCTTATGTCTTTGGATCTTGTTATTAGGATATAATTCAGTCTCAAACTTATAATTAAAAAGTCAAATCAAGCAAATGTGTGCATGAAGTGTTGTTGACATATAGGAATAATGCAAATTTCAGTACATAAATTTATTTAGTTTGTAAGCTTGTTAATATGTAATATGTTAGGATTTGGTGCTTCAAAATAATTATGATCTAATCTAATACTTAATTATGATACCTTTTTTTAACAGTATCCTAAGTATTAGATTACTGCTGTGGTCATAATATGACCAGTTACTGCTGTAACTAGTACTCGATCGCAGTAAACTGCAGGTTCATAGTGCTTGCGGATTTTTTCAACTGCATGCTATCCTATAGCTTTATATTTTGAAAGATGCCCCACTGACTGGCTGTGGACATCATTGGTGTGTTTTTGAACCACAAATTACAGGGTGGGATGTATCTAAAGGCCCCTAAAGGACAATAATTAGAAAAGTACAACAACCATATGGCTCACTAAGCTGAGTAACACAGAAGATAAAATACACACCTAAAGGATATCATATCATGCACTTGAGGTGCTCTTGGCATTTTCATAAAAAGTGAGTTTGCAAAGAAAGTAATCCTTCGGCGAGCATCCAAATTTGTAGGGACGTCCATTGCAGAATCCTTCATAGTTAACAATAAATGCAGCCGGACAAACTGAGACCAAAACAGTTAGTTCGGTACGAAACATTAGCAGTATAATTAACTAAACCACAGTGATGATTGCATACCTGCTCCCTCCAAAAGGCCTCCTTAATCACGTTCATATTCAAATTCGTGAAACTCTGCTTTCTCTCATTCTCATCTTTCAAAATACTGCCACAATTTTCCGGACAAGTAGGACATCATAATTTAATTATGGCGAAATTTCTTACAATGCTAGCATAAAGGACTATAGTTCTCACCCATGACCATCTTTCATAAAATCTCGTGTGATAATTTCCATAAAATCTTGCAATGCATTGACAATTTTTCTCTCTGTAGAACCGTCAGTAGGTTCACTCTTCTGCAAATATCAGATAGTGCTTAGAAACAATCTACATTATGTCAAAAGAAACTTAAAATAATTTATTATTTAACTGAAAACATAATCAATCAATCATCAAAGGATTACCAGTAGCTGTAGTAATTTTGCCAATGTGTTGCTGACTTTGCCAATCTCTGCCATTTCAAAGTCCTCCAAAAGTGTGTTATTTTGCATACTATTTTGCACTATATTATCGATATCATGGACGATTCTGAAATTATTTGAAGAACATCACGGATTAACTGAGGCCAAATTTGAAAGGAAATAAAGACGATGGTTCTTACTTTTTATCGTTATAGTCCAGCAGAAGACTAACAACTATATTTTTCAAGGATTCATAGCATTCTATAACTGCATTGTATCTGTCCTTGTCTAATTTGATTTTTTCGATCAGCTCATGGACATCCCCCTCTTTGGAAGTCATGGCCATATGGAGAGCTGTGGGAACCTGGTATATTCAGAAGGACATGAGCATCTCTTGCAAAAGCAACAACAAGCATTTGACAATCCATATCTGCACACATATGCCTATTTTCACCTTACTAGCAAGGAGGAAAGGAGGCCATGGAATAACAGATAAATTATTTGAAGATGATGGAGCCATCAATATGTCCTTCTCTCTGAGAAACAAGGTATGTAAGATTTAGCAGGTGAATGTCATATAAGAAAGGTCACAGTTCCAACCTATCACTAATGAAGTCTTCCTCTCGTAAGGAGTTGATGAATGAATTCCAAACACAAAAGAAGCTCCTCACATCAAGTGCTCGCTGGAACGTAGGACATCAAAGTCAGGCAAAACCATCTTTAGCAATCGGAGACATGGGTTAACTTACTAGTATTTAGAGTAAACAATAACACATATGTAGGTCTTTTGGAAACATACACATGGGCTAACAACGATTACAAAAATAACTCAGAAGATACTAAAAAGTTTGCAAGTACAAAAACCTCTTTGTGTGTTGCCACGTGGCATTTCCTAAAAGCATCTGGCATTGATTTGAATCTGACCCTCAACATACCTAGGGTACGTATCTGCATCAAAAGCAAAAGGTAAGATCTGACAACTATTTGTTTCACAATTTTTTTTTCTAGAGCAGCAGGCAATCGTCCGGTTCCATTTCACAATGGAACCACCAGAGTTTGATATTATACACACATAAGTCCCATAAAAGGGACCCCAACCACAGAGAAATGGTAAAAGACAGAAGGAAGGATGACTGACCTCACCAACATGACTGAGGGCGCCTGAAACACCCCCAAAGACGGTGGAGAAAATGGCATACCATATTTGTGTGTCCATAAAATACACCTACAAGATGAGAGGGGTAGTTAATATGAAAAAGAGAATAGCATAAGAATTTCTGTAGTTATTACATGTAATTACGTACCAAAACAATTGGTGCCCATATAGTAATGACAACACCGAGGTTGTGTGGCACTACAAAAAAGTTCACACAAGTACTGTAAGTAGAGTATATACCCTCTGGAAAAATTAATGGCCAGATATCCCCACGGCTAAAGGAAAAAATCTACTTTGCAAAAAGGACCACTATCAGTCCGGAACTCTAAAACGTCTGATTGCAACCTTGATCTATCGAAACCCTAGCTTTACAACCTTGGGTGAATTCACAAATGGTTTGGGCTGAGTGGATAACATGTGTTCACCACGTCACCGCTATATCATCCATCAGCAGACGCAGCGTCCCTCCTGCCTGGGAGCTTGCCCGGGCTTCGCTCCCACCCGCCTCTTGCGCGACAGAAATCCTAGCGCCAAAATCTCATCTGACCAAGGGGCAAAACTGTTGGCTTGGTGGGCCTTGCCTTGGGTTGTGCCTCGCATTAGAAAAATAGGCCGGTAGCACTCGATTTGTCTTCCGAAAAAAAGAGTCCGATCTGTTTTTTCACGTACAAAGTTGTTTTGGCCAGATGGATGGAACAGATTATTTAAACAGGTACAAATATTGCTAGCTAGTAAGTAGTATGGCACTAATCTGCGTGCAGTGTGTCTGCTCCATTACAGCACCGACCATGTGATGGTAAGCTCAAAACGAAAAAAAAACATGGTACAGTTGGCCAGATGGTGCGATGATGGAGCGACTATATCTTTTACCACCTTGTTCTGTACTCACTCCGTTCTAGTTTAGTCTGCATCCTAGAAAAATTTAGACAAACTAGTACTGCATCTATTAGTACACATGTAAAACCAATCCAAACTACATCTATACCACTATATAGTGCACGAATAACTTTGAACATTGACCGTTGGATAAAGATTGGCAAATCCCAACATTGCTGACCATTGGATATTCTTTTCCATACGTTAAATTATCTCACGTCTAGAATTTAGAAGATTCTATTGTTAGCCTTTAGCACAATGGACACTATGCACAACCCTCAAAACGTACTTCTCCATAATTCTAGAATCTTCTATGCCACAATGGACACTATACACAACCCTCGAAACGTACTTCTCCATAATTCTAGAACCTTCTATGCTTATAATATCCCAACTTACTTTTCTTAATAGAACTGTCATTTTTTACTTTGTTATTTTCTCTTGGTTCAAGACTATACCTTAAATAAAATTCATTTATGTTTTGCATACGGAGCAGTAGCAATTCATGTTATTGTGCAGTGTCAATACGAGATACTTAATTATAACAGACACCTCCGGACAAAATGTGTTTAACATATTTTAGCTATGTTTTCTCTAGAGTATGTTACGCAGTTTTCGAGTTTTAACTACCTAATAACGGTTGCTTTCTAAATGATATGAAGTGGTACAAGAACTAAATATAGGCTCGATAGTTCATGGATGTGGCTCAAAATTATAATTATTTTTTTGAGCTTTACCAATTATAATTCGACATAGTGATGATATGTCATACTCCGTACTTCTATTATCTGAGCTCTCACGTGCAACTTACTAGTTAAAAGTAGTGACATCCAATAGAGATAACAGGAGCACTTTGTTTTATGTGTTGACGACCATTCGGTTAGAAGTCAAGGATTTGCTTCATTCGGTTGATGACCATTTGGTCAGATGGGCGAGACGTTTAGCGAATGGAGTAGCTAACAGACTAGCTAAGGATGGCTGTGGTTTAGAACTGTGTAAACCCTGGTTTCAGGTTCCACCTGAGTGTGTGAACTTATTGGCTACGGATTTGTCCAAGCAGTAATAAAAACGCAGCAAATTCCTCTCAAAAAAATATTCACAGAATCAAAAAAGTCATTGCTGAAGCACATGAAACTTTTGAACCAATCTCTGCGCAAGAGGGTCAAAATTTACGTCAACCCAATCTAGCTATGTCACAACATACTTACAGAAAGGGAAGACTTCATGCCATTCATAATTCCCGACTACTTGATTAAGGATGAACTTCGTTGGTTCAATCATGGGGGATATCTGTAAAAATGGAACATGTTGTAAGAAAGCAATAAAGTACTAATATGCTCTCTTATCTTTCCACTTTTCGTAATCATAACAATCAGCAAACAGGATTATTTTACAAAAAACAACCAGGAAATGAAACACAAAAGGTCGAAGTATGGATTAGAAAATGCATGAGTTCAAATGGGCAGACAAATTCCGTTTTCAACAAAGACCCTACTCATTCAGTTTGTATTTCCACTTTTCCCGGACACGAGCTCACACTATCTCTGTCCAAGATCAATCCTTCTTTTCATGGAATGTTTCCAGATAAAAAGTAACAAAAAAGGGTATGCCCAGGTTTTATTCTACCTGAGCTTCTTACAACCTCGTGTATAAGAAATTTCCAGGTCATGAGCTCACACTAGCTCTTCCAAAGATCAATCCTTCTTTTCATGGCATGTGCCTCGATAAGAAGGAATAAAAAATGGTATGCCCAGATATTATTCTACCTGAGCCTAGAACCTCGTGTATAAAAATATTTTCATTCAACCTCAGGAGAAATGTATGGAAAACTCCATGGGCCATATTTTTCATTAGTTTGGACTGGGTACTAATCAGAACCCCACATGTAAGTGACACGAAATTATTTTCAAAAAAGTACTCCTGAAGTGTTTAAGAGTTACCTCAACATAGAAACTGAATGCAAGCTTGCAGGTGAGCAACACAACCCAAAAGAAGACATACCTGTTGATATTCATTCAATTGTCATTTTCAACTGAAAAGAAAAAACAATAATTTGACAACGTAAGACACGCTTACTTAAAAATGGACAATATGTCTTCATGCATACCACGTGCAACATACAATCTCGGCTGAAAGGCAGCAGAACATTATGTAAGCACTAATGATGCTCAGTTTCCAACAGTTCACTTGTTAGAAATAAGAAAAACTGACCTGAATCCACCACATAAGAAGAACAAATGCACGAGAATTTGAGCGTTCCATGAAATTTTGAAGTTGTGGCAACAAGAAAAGCAAGGCAGCCAAAATGGTCGGACTCATATATATGACAATTGTGAAATTATATACTGACTGGTCATACCAATTCCGCGTCCAACTATTCAGGAGTTTGCCAGCACCAGATGGATTTTTAATGGAACTAGAATATGTTACTGGAAGAATTATTATCCAAGCAATAGCCACAAAGAATTTTAGTAGGTATCTGATTATTTGTGTCCACTCCATATTTCCCCATGCTTGAATAGTAAGCATTATATCCAAAGTCACTGCAATAGTTTAGCTACGGAGTTTCAGAAATGGCATAATAATTCACAGAACAAAGTGCACGTGCATTGTGATCAATGTAATGAAAGCACTGAGAATTTACAACACCTTTTATGAAGTTGAGCAGGGCTGCAGTTATAAAGACACTTAAAACACTTCTGAAAACAGTTGCATCCGCAATTCCAGAAAGAGATCCAGAGGAACTCCATGAAACTATTAGCATTGCCTAGAAAATCAAGCCATTTTTTATATATTTACAGGTTAAAACAATATGGTGTGCTTAAGAAAGAGGAATCACCTGGAACGCCAGTATAAAAAACATCCACATACGATTAAAACTTCTAAACAGGTGGAGAAATGTTCGGACTTCAACAAAATTTGATTTTGGCTTTCTTCCTGTACGACCCTGTAAGAAACCAAAAAACAAATAGTATCAGAATAGCCGTTAGCATAACAGTTAGTTCAAGTAAACATGAAGCCCTTCCAACTTTGAAGATTCGAACTAACGTGTATGGGCTTTCGATACTGGTTCCATTTAGCCTAGACACCCTCATAAGAAATCGCTCGATTATCTGATCGGTATGGAATCAGTGCTTGGGTATGAAATTTTTACACACTATTTTTCCGATTGTCAACCCACTTTCAAGATAAATAAACGATTCGATGATTAAATAATAATACTAGTCTACTATGGTTCGAGGAGGTAGCAAGATCCGCTGAATGAGTGCTAACTCAGTTTGAACTCATATAATTGACTTCCGTAATTAATGCAACAACAGTTTATTTTTATGCAACTAGCTCAAAGCAATTTAAATTGTTTTAAAAGCAGTTTAAATCATGATAAATTTTAAATATTTTGAGTTTGACAACTCAAAACATTATGGGTACGAATTGGTGCCTTCATCAAAAGTTGTGAACCTTGATACACACCAGTGGATATTTAAGGTCACTAGGTTCCATGGTGCCTACAAATACCTGCCATTTTTTTCTTCATAGAGATAATAGGGTCTAGAATTTTTTTTAATCTATACCCAGAGGTTGCATATAATAGTGAAAACACTTGCAGTAGTACATTCCCTCTTTCACCCCTTTCTTGTATATATTTTTCTGTCTTAATAAAAAATTATTTTCGGGGCCTCCCCTATAGTTTTTAGCTCAAAAAAAAAACACTTGCAGTAAGATTCCTAAGTATCTGAATCAAATTTTGTGTATAATGCGTAACTTAAATGTTTTTATAAATTAATTGTTTTCATTGGTATCCTAAAATACTTTGATGGAGAAAACTATGTCAAATGATTTTTTGATGTTTGCACTTGGTTAGCCACGCCAGTATCCTTGTTCATTAGAGCATCTCCAACAGACACACAAAAAACCACCGGCGCACAAAAAAACCGCTTTTATTGCGTGCAGCAGAGCAAAATCCGTGCTCCAGCAGACGCCCAAAAACCGCGCGCGCAAAACAAAATTTACCGCACGCCGAAAATTACCCAAGCACGCGCGGAATATTTCGTGCGTGGGATCCAACACGCACAATAAAATCCACCGCGCGCGCAGCCAACCGCCCACGAAACTTCCATTCCCCTCCCCGCCGCCACCGATTCCTGCCACCACCACCCCTCTCTCAGCCCCCCTCCTCACACCCCCTAGTGCCACGGCAGCCAAGCCTTGCCGCCGCCGTCGGGATGCCTCCGAGCCGCCGCGGCCCCTTGAGCTCCTTTGGCTTCCGCGGCGTGTGCACGCTGCCATGGCCCCTTGAGCTCCTCCGGCTTCCGTGGCATGCGCGCGGCCGGCAGGGAACTTCTACGCCGAGATTAGGGTCACCAGCTACCGATTGACGCTGGGCACCTTCGACTCCGTGCACGAGGCCGCGCACGCGTATGAAGCGGCGGCGTGGAGGCTCGGCCGGCAGCACCGCGACAAGAATTTCGACAACGTCAACAGCCGCGTGGAAGCGAAGATGGTGACGCCGCCGTCGCGCCTCGTCACGTGCAAGCAGCAGCAGCACCACCGCCAAAATCAGCGGCGCCTCGTCATTGCTGAGGAGGATGAGCGGGCCATGGTGGCATGGAAGGTGAACTTCCCGGACGACGTGCATGCCAAGCTCAACTTCTACGACACGAGGAGGGCACAGAGGAGGACCGAGAGGGCGGAGAGGAGGGCCTTCATCAACGTGCAAGCCGACGGTCCATCGACAATCGATGACAACGACGACCAGTGGCTCGACTTGGTCTCCTCGACCGACGAGGGTACTACGGATGAGGATGACAAGTAGTTAGTTTATTTATGTGCCGTTTATGTATTATGTTAATCGCCGAGTAGTTTACCTGCCGTTTATATTTACTATGTACTATGTTCATCACCGAGTGATTTAATTTTCAGTTTATTTGCTCTTTTTTATCTTCTTTTTGATGCACATATGTCAAAAAACATGTTTGCGGCGCCCTATTTTAGCGCGCCTGGAAAGATCCCTGCAGCGTGCTGCATTTTAGTGCGCCTGGAATAGCTGTTGCCGACCGCGCATGCTAAAACTGTGAAACTGACGCCCAAAAACCCAAAAGTGGTGCTCTATTTTTAGGCATCTGTTGGAGATGCTCTTACGCAGAAGTCAACAAATCTTGTTCAAATTGGTGAGCAGCAAAAACAATTCGTTTACCTAAACCAGACGACACCAGACTAGGTGTTCCGACTTCTGAGGTCTCCAGTTGAACCACCAACTGGTCGAATCCAGAAAAGTATGTTTTTTACAGCATAGATGTTTCAGATAGAATTTTCAGAAATTGAAATTTCCCTAGGATATAAAAACGTTGACCCCCGGGGAACAACCCCTCGCGGGCTATACGTTGTTAGGTAGATGAGACCTCTCCACCAACGAATTATACGCGCTGGTATAACACCCCGTTTAATTCGGCTCCCATGGGGACTCGAACCCTGGTGGGCTGGCTACGCACTCGCTAGCCTTGCCACCAAGCCAGCGCTTGGTTCTCTCAGATAGGACTAGGAATGAAGGTTTCAGACATGGATAGTTTTCGCTCCTTAAGGATCTTGTGGTTCCATTTGGAGGGGCATGGGTAGCTGCGCATCATAAGGATCTGAAAATAGCTTGTGTGGACAAATACTCCATCCGGGTTTATAAGGCAGGTTTATCTTGTCTTAAGTAAAAACATCTTAGGTTTAACCAAGTTTGTAGAAAAAATTGTTAAATTTCCCTAGGATATTATATCTCAAAGATAAAATGGTCACAAATAAAAGGTCATTTTTGTGGCTATATTTTCCTCATGAGAGAACATAGTTGGAAGCACAGATAGGACTAGGAATGAAGGTTTCAGACATGGATAGTTTTCGCTCCTTAAGGATCGTGTGGTTCCATTTGGAGGGGCATGGGTAGCTGCGCATCATAAGGATCTGAAAATACCTTGTGTGGACAAATACTCCCCCCAGGTTTATAAGGCACGTTTATCTTGTCTTAAGTAAAAACATCTTAGGTTTAACCAAGTTTGTAGAAAAAAGTGTTAACATATAAAATATCAAATCATCACTAGATCTATCATGAAATATGTTTTCATAATGTATTTATTGGGCTGGATGTTGGTCAAAGCTAAATAAGTTTCGCGAAAAAAAATTGCCCACAAAAAAAAACTAAACAAATTTGTCTTAAGGCAAGATTATTATTTTTCCTTCGAAAAGGGGAAAAGATCCAGGCCTCTGCATCAAGCGATACATCTCCCTTTATTTATTATTGGACTTCGGTTCACACAAGAGTACTAATCATGGGTCGCATAGGTTCAATACATGTACCAACCATCTAAAGATAAAAACAATATTTTAAGACAAGATTAATGGGCCTTATAAACCCGGATGGAGGGAGTAGCCTTTAGAGTTGAGTCGTTGCTCTAATTTGTATCTTGTTGCATTTAAGAAAATATTAGGACTTGAATG
The DNA here is from genome assembly GCA_916181665.1 of Avena sativa. Taxonomy (NCBI): domain Eukaryota; kingdom Viridiplantae; phylum Streptophyta; class Magnoliopsida; order Poales; family Poaceae; genus Avena; species Avena sativa. The sequence goes on from OV702290.1 coordinate 372,893,277, forward strand.
ATGTTAGTCTTTTCACCTAATTGTGGAGTAGTGAACTGCTTCTACTGCACATTGTACAGTGTGATCTGACAGAATATTCTCCTTTGCTTTCACAAAAAATCAGTTGTACATAACTTCCAAAGAAAGCATCATATTTTTATTATGTTTCTGCTGTTGCAATCCTGAGCAACAGTTCAACTGAAATAGTGCACAAAATATGTAGTTGAAATAGTTGTAAGCCCCTAATCCCCACCCATTAAACCCTGGATCTACCACCGCTTATGAACACTAAGCTGGCATCACAAAAGAACTTATTCATTCAGGATGAAGCCATAATGTGGTTGATCAAAATCTCGACAGTGAACACCCAAGTAAGATAATTGCACTCAGATTTTAATGGGCAACTGCAGTGGCTGAATTTAACGATGGATAATTCCAAATCTACATAGGTCTAGTACAGGCAAATTAATCAGAGTTGTTACTTACCGCCTGATGAAAGAAATCCGCTCTGAGATCCCATGGCCAGCCAAGCTTCATAAAACATTTCTTTGACCTATAAGGAAGAAAATATTATGGCAGACAGAAAAGGCAAGCAATAACAAATAATAAAATGGGATTACCAAAATTGTTCATTCAAGTCGTCATAGTTTCTCCAAGCTGAGTGACCAGCTGTACCACCTTTACTTCTTTGTGATTCCTTTAGAGGGAAAGAAAATGAAAAATGTAAGAACAATAACATCTCCTGAAAGGATAATCTAGTTGTCTCAAACTTTACATACTCACCTTCTGAAGAACCTTGTAGATAGGTTCAATGGCAACTTTTAGGAATGATCCCTCTTCTTCAAACCCAGGTGGTGGCTGAAAATAGTTTTCTTCAACCATCTGATTCAACTGATATGCCATCTGCCAAATTAATAAACTTTCATGAATTGCCAATATTTATGTATAGTAAAGCCTGGCTAAATGGATGTAAAGCTCATGGTGGACTAGTATAGTCCACCTTCACTATTTTATGATGGAATTGCCTCGTAAAGTGGTACTATTCAGATAGACATGCTTATAATCTTTAACTGGGTTGTGGTGTGATAATCATGTTCCTGGTAGCTGGCTAGTGATTAAAGCCACTTCTGCACAACCTTGAGGTGATGGAAGTATGGAATTGCGGTAAAATGACAATATCCATTTCTTTGAGAGCATGCATAACCCATATTTTTCAAAATCAGTAGAAGTGGAACAAGGGGACTGCCAGTAAATATTGAGTTGTTTCTGTTTGGTTGGGCGGAAACTGTACATAGCATAAAGATCTAAGTGATGCAGTTTGATCTTTTATGGCATGATTCAAAATGCAAAGTTGTGCTTTATAATGGATGTAAATGCTGAAGGAGCTACATGCACACAATTCTCTTCAAAAAATATTGCAAAAAAAAGTTAGAGCAAGTAAGTTGGAATCAGTCTAAAAATTATGAAAGTATATACCAACAAACAATTTATTTAACTGTGGCCGGAACACTAAGCACGTAACTTAAATAGATCAACCATGATCGATAAGCTATTTAAGTAAGATACTCGATTGGATAAGTTATGCGGAAGCTCGAAAAGCTCTTTCCTTTTTAAGGGAAACTTACATGATGGAATATGTAGCATAAGCACTCAGGCATAAACCGAACATTTGAAGCCTCGCCCCAGATAAGAAGGTACAATCCAATGTAGAGGAGCATTAGCTGCTGCTTCTTTAGTGCATCATCATAATTGACCCTATGAAACAGAGAAGTGATATTAAGATGTCGAACGCTACAGGAGATTGAGGGCAATATTAGAGAAAAAATCTTGAAACCATCATAAAAGATAGGGAATAAACTTGAGGAAAAACAATGGCACCACTTACATGATTCTTGAACTAAGATGCAAATAGTGACACCATGATTCATAATTTCCAAATATCTTTTCACCCAAATCATTCACAGTGTCAACCTGAAAGTTACCATGCCAGCTCAGTGTCAAATTTCCACCATATAAGTACACAGCGAACAAGATTCAGTTGAACAAAGCATTGATATGTTCAGAAGATAACATGGCTGCAACGAAACCTTCCAAGGAGCATATATCTTACCAATGGAAGCCCTTCCTGTCCTGAAGTCCTTGTGCTAATATTTGCAAGCAGTAATACTATGTTTTCTCTCTGATTTTCCACATTCGAATTCTATAAAAGTAATCATAAAGAAGAACTCAAATATGTTTGTCAGGCCTAACATATGCACCAGTAAGACTGGATATAATATCCATTACCTCAAATACAATATCAGAACATGAATGGGCAAGCAACCATTTACCTGAAATCCAAATGCTAGTGAAAGCCAGTCAAGTAAATCCTGGACGGATTTCCCTTCCCTGTGTATTGAAGACATGTGTGGCTTTGGAAGACCATATATGTTCCGTATTGCATCAATAGCACTTTTTACCTAAACCATTTACAGCACAAATAGGATCATAACTTGCTGATTTCATAAAGAGTGGAAACAGTGGGAGCAAACAAAATATAACTAACCTCCGGGAGTTCCAGAACTGCTTCCGAAGAACCAGGAAAACTGAGGGGGAGTATATTGTACCTGTAACTCCTGAAATGACCACTCTTCTCCTCGACCACTTTAGCACGCTTCATCACCTACAAAATAAAATATGGGAGACAGCGATGAAGAAGCTCATGAAGGGAACAGGTGACTGAAAACCTATAAAATAATAATCTACAATGGTACCTCAGAATCAACTTTGTTGTTTGTAACATCTCTTAACACTTCATAAAGAGCAGATGCCACTTGGTAATATCTAGCCAATTCGTCACTGATTTTTCAACAGTAAAAAGAAGGTGATTAAGGCAGTTCACCACAAAAGAAATAGATTATGAGTGTATTATTCCTTACAAGTTTCTTCTTTGGGAAGTTCTGCTTAAATTATCACAGTAGTGCTTATAAAATTGTTGAATCTCCTTTGCATCATTGACTAGAAAATGTGTGTCGTCCTGTCGAACACAGACTAGCATCAGGTATTATGTGTCGTCATTAACTAGGCAGGTTTCAAAAGGAGAAGAGACGGGGCAAGTCTAGACTTCAGAGTAAAGCAATTTTGCAAGAATAGTCACAACAATGGTCATGTATGCTTTCGACATAAGACACGCAGCAACAGTATTCACTTTTCTAAATCGAACTGAATGAAAGAATGCAATGACATACAATATCTCATGAGTCAGACTCCTGAGGTAAGCTCCAGTCTACTCCATTTGTGAGGCTAAGAAACAGCTAGTACAACTCTATATCGTAATTATGCATTCGACAAAAGACTTCTATCGAGTTAGGCTAAGAAGAAAACCAAAACAAGAGTTTTGGTGGACTCCCACTTGGTCAGAACAAGAATAAGCTACCAAAAGATATGCAGTAAGTTGTTCCCTTTTGTTGTTGATCAAAGCCTGAAAAGAGTGGCTTTGCTGCAATGAGGAAAGGGTAGTAGCAACATCATAATTTCAGATACGTGGTTACCTGATCTAGTTTAAGTGACATGTATGTTTTGAACTGCCGAACTCCACGCTGGATGGATGATGGATCCATTCTTTGAACTTTCTTGTAGGCATACTTGCGACCTTGGTCCAACATGCACGGCAAATCCAATTTCATATCAGAAAGCCATGCACTATTTGATGAAACAATAGATGAAAAAGGAACTGACAAAGTGAGATGCTAGATGAACACTGAAACAACCACCTTAGCAACAAGTTTGTTCATGATGCAACTCAGCCCGCAATGAAGTAATGAACCAGAACGAACGGGTTGAGATTTAAATTTTCAAATCTGTCAGGAGCCTCGCATGGTGCACCTAATTACTAGTTGCATTGAGTAGCCTTATCTGAGAAGACATTTTCCACCGGTAAGTGCAAGATTTGTTGTGATTTCAACTGGTTGTGGATGAATGAACAGTTTGCAGGGAGCGAAATGGGATAAAATGTCTGCACTCTGAAAGCAGCATACTCAAATGCCAGCACAGATGAAAATGGTGTAAATAGCCTTACATGTAGCCACGTCAACTGTATCTAGATAGACTAATCGTATTCGAGCACGCATATGAAATAACGAAGCCCAGATTTCTCACACAGTAACGTCATAGTATGTACTGGATTATGTCACGAACAAGATACTGTATAAATAAGTCCTAACACGAAACGAAAATGGAACAAACATCTAACACGAAATGAACCGTCAAACAAAAAATCAAATGTTGGGGTCGTGACTTACATAGAAACGCGACGCGCGGGTTGAGCGGCTCGACCTCGTCGGCGGCGCGGACGAATGGCATGACCTCGGGGGCAAGGGCGTCGGGCACCCGCTCCCCGGGCTCCGCCACGCCCTCCGGAAGCCTCCGCGACGCCAGAGTCTGCGCCAGAACGTTCCGCCTCCGCCTCACCGCCATGGCCGCCATCTCCGTCGACGTCGCCGGACACGTGATAGTGGGGGAAGGGTGGGCTCGGACACGATTTATACGCCATTGGGGGAGGTGGTGGTGGTAGGGTGCTTGCGGGGATGGACAATGGGTATTCCGATTCCTGTACCCGCCGCGTCGAGGAGGCAAGGAATTTTGTTCGTGGCGTGGGGACAGAGGAGGACTGACCGGCGGCGTCAGGAGGGAAGCGCGCGCTTTCTTTTTTTTTTTTTTTGAGATGAAGCGCGCGCTTTCTGACGAGGGGGGAATATGGATGATAACCCCCTATCCCTTTTCTTTGTCTGCCTCGCCAATGAGCCCCTTCGCTGATCTGCCTCATGAACATATATATATATATATATATATATAAGCCCCTTTGCAAGTTTAAGTATTACTTAAAATAAAACTCCGGTGGTGCGCCCCCAAGTCTAGGCAAAGCCGCCGCCTACTAGCTTCCCTGGCCGCTGCCGCCGCCAGCATCGGCGGTGGCGGCTGCTCCCGGCCGTCAAAGGCGGAGGGAGTGAGGGCAGGTCCTGGCGGAACCTGGTCGCGCGGAGGGAGGACATCGATCGGGTCACGCGTCTGCGGTGGAGCAGCGGAGGAGTGGGCGAGGTGGAGGTGGTGGTCTGCGACAGAGCCTGTGGCGCGGTGGTTCGCGGCTCTGAGCTCCATGGCGTTGGGGCAGCGCCGCGGCCCGGTTGGGCCCCGATCTAGGCCCATGGGGTCGTGGCGTTGAGCGCATCTGGCGGCTCGAGCCAGCGAGGCCGGGCTTTCCCAGGCCGTCTCTCGTGCGTGGTGAGCCCCTAGGTCAGCAGCAAGTGGGTGGCGGGTGTTTGGGCCATTTGGCCCTGGCGACTGTGGCCCCGCCCGCGCAGCATCGACTGGGAGCAGCGGAAGACGGCAAGACAACTTGGAGCGAGCTTGGAATAGAGGACTGTGCTGGAGGAGCGTGAAGCAGAGAAGGGCAGGGAGGGCTAGGGGTAACCTGTTCAGGATGAGGAGTAGGATATGCGCCAGGTGAAAATCTAGTTCCTGGTGCTATACCGGAAGCGGCAATAGTGACATCGACGGATGTCCTCATCTTCTTGAAGACGTCAGTGTGGTCACATGATCCTCTCCTCCTCCCGGTGTTCTTGCCCCGAGGGAAACCTCAGATTTAGTTTTTCTGGATCGGACAATGATGGCGTTCCACGCCATTCTCCTTCTTGAAGGCATTGTCTTTGGAGTAGACGCCGGTTGGGGGACAAGTAGTTGACGGGGTGGTGTGAAGTGAATATGTCTTGTGAGACAATAATAAAATTGTTATTATTGTATTCCAAGTATATGATAGATGTTTATTTTGCATGCTATAATTGTATTGATTAGAAACGTTAATATATGTGTGTTTAATAAACAAATAAAGGGTTTCTAGTTATGTCTCTATTATAAACTAGCTCGCTAATTAACAAGATGATTAAAGTTTCCTGATCATGGATATTAGATGTTGTTAATAACAAGGTCACAACATTTGTAAAGTGATGTGATGAACATTCATCCGAAGTATAGCAATACGATCAAAGTCATTTTATTTAAATTGCTATAACATCTTACAAAATAATTCTAGTCCTTAGACCATGAGATCATGTCAATCACTAACACTAGAAGAGTAACTTGATAACATCAAATGTCACACTGTAACAGGGTGACTATAAAGGTGGGTTCGGATACTCTGAAGGTGTTATGTAGAGGCTCATGGATTAAGAGTGAAATTTCTCCATCCGGATGACGGATAGATAGATATACTATGGGTCCTCTCGGTGATATCACATTAGTTAGCTTGCAAGCAAGTGATGTGATCACTAGAATGTTATATCACGGGAACGAGAAAATAGTGCATGTCGGTAACGAGATCAAACTAGGTAAGGAGATACCGATGATCGAATCTCGGACATGTAATATATCGCGAGACAAAGGGATCAAGTTACATGCGTAAAAGGTTCTCACGATCAAAGAATTCATCGTTGAATATGTGGGAGTCAGTATGGATCTCCCGGTCTCGCTACTGATTATTGATCGGAGAAGGGTCTCGATCATGTCTGCATTATTCGGGAACCGTAGGGTGACACATTTAAGGGATACCAACACCATTTGGAGTAAATATGTTCCAGAGAAAAGAATTGCAAAGAACTGGAATTATTTTAATAGACACCGGAATTGTTTCGGGTGAAATTGCAGAAACTGGTTCTGCATGTGATATTGAAATGTTGCAGTGGGTTTTATGTGAATGTTTGTTAACTAAATTAATTAACAAAATTCTGAATAAATAAATAAAAGAGTTTTATTAAATGAGAGTTGTATTAAATTTGGTGGAAATTTAATGCATTTTGAGTGGAGAAAATGGAGGGCCAAATTTATGTGAGTGGAGCTTCCACCACATGAATGAGGAATAGGTGGGGGCACCCACCATGGCCGCCGGCCATGGGGAAGGGATTCCCCCTCTCCCTCCTTATCACTCACACCTCCTCGTGAAGGATCTCTCTCCCCTCTAAAATTATTTCCCCATGGTCTCGGAATAGCGAGAAACATGTTCCTAATGGATTTTCGTCTGGAAGGAGTTGCTACTTCTGCTGCATCGCTGGAGTGAGGACGTGGAGGTTGTTCGGTGGACCAGACGTGTGTGTAAACACGAATACGCTGCTGGTTTGTGGCACTAGGACTTCCTCTCGATCTTGAGATCGGCAAGTGATCGACTACATCATCCACGAGTCAAATCTCGTTACACTTTGTCGGTCTTCAAGGGTATGATCTCTATGGATATATATCCACCTGTTGCTTGTATCTAGTAGATAGATCTTGGTGCTTAGTAGTTCACATCATAGGAAAATTTTTATTTTCTATGTTGCAAAACCAACATGGTGGTCGGTGACCGGCAATACTGCAGCGCGGCTAAGCGGCCGGCAACTGGCAATGTTGCGACACGGTTGTTTTGCATGGGGTGTTGGTGACCGGTGATGTTTGCAGCACGGCAGAGGCGACCAACGACCAACGAACAGCGATGTTGTGGCGCGGTTGTTTTGCATGGGGTGTCGGTGACCGGCGATGTTTGCTGCATGGCAGAGGCGACCGGTGACCGGAGATACAGCGGCGTGGCCAAGTGGCATGTGTTGCCGGTGACCGGCGATGGTGCAGCGCGGAAGAGGCGGCCGGCGCCCGGCAATACTGTGGCGCGTCAGAGGCGGCCGACGACAGACAATACTGCGGCGTGACAAAGCCTACCGGCGACATGCAATATTGCGGCGCGACTTAGTCTTCTGGGCTATTGGCGACCGACGATGTTGCGGCGCGATAGTGGCAGCCGGCGATCGGTGATATTGCAGCGCGGCTGGGCTCCTAGGTTGTTGGGTTGTTGGTGTGAGCTCACTTCACTTGTATCGGTTTTTTGCCTGGTTTTTCTGATAATAACTAGGCAATTTGAGGTTTTTGGGCCCGGTTTAACTATAAACTGGGTCAATTCGGTCATCTTCGATGCCTTCTTGTAATGAACAGAATACAACAGTTCTCGTGCTGTCATTCAAAAAAAAGTACCAGAAATCTACGTCCAGAACGGTCTGAAAATGTCCAAACTCGGCGGGCTAACAACAGCCGTTCAATTGACATCTGAGCGTTTGTAACGATCCCGCATGGTGGGTGACGGTTTTAAAGCGCCACGCCTGGTCCGGACAAACTGTTCACTTGGGACCCCACACGTCAGCCTCTCTCTCTTCTTTCCCACTTCTCTCGTCTATTTCGTGTTTTCCCCTGCGCCCTCACCTTCTTCTCCGGCGATTCGGTCGTGGTGCGGCAGTTCTCGGTGATTCAGGTTCTTCGTGCTGCCGGTGACGCACACCCTTAAGGTATGCTCTCTGGTTTACTTCTCCTCCATTTTACCCCGCATGCGCGCCTTGTTCCGCTGCTCTCTCCTCCTCTATTTCGGGCGGTTTCGGTGGTTTAGTCGGTTTTGTTGCCGGCGTTGCTTCCGACTGGTTCTAATTTTTAGGGTTGCTTCAAGGTAGTTAGGTGAGCCATTCCCCCTGTTTGAATCCCCGATTCCCTCGCACTCCCCCATTATGATGTGTTTATTCATCAATGTTTGCAACTCTCCCCTATGAAGATCTTCTGCAATCCTTGTTTGTAGTTTATTTGTGCTTTTTTCAGGCTAATCAGTGACTTATTGTTGTTGATTGTGTGGTTCTGATATACTGTGGTTGTTTTTATGGTTGTGGGGTCTTAGGTGTGTGTGTGGTAGGTGTGTACTGTGAGAAACATATTGGGTGCCCATAATAGAGCACATATAAAAAATATTGGGTGCATACTAATCTACATGATATAAACACGATGCATTGCTCTAGTTGTTTTTGGTTTTTGATTTTTTTTGTTAGGTTTTCGTATGTGTAATTGATCTACACTATATATGCTTCAAGTGGGTAATTTATTATATCCCCTATGCGTAACTTTGGAGTAAATCCCTTGATAACAATATCCCTAACCATGTTGGTAGTGTAATTGATAACTTTTGATTATCTTTGTTGGTAACTTTTGAACAGTTTGCATGATAACATTAGTTTATGAGCATGGGTAACTTATGTACGAATGGTAGGATAACATTAGGTTATCTCTTTTTGGGGGTAATTTTGGAGTAAATCCCTTGATAACAACACCCTAACCATGTTGGTAGTGTAATTGATAACTTTTTATTATCTCTGTTGGTAACATTTGAACGATTTGTATTATAGTATTAGTTTATGAGGACGGGTAACTTATGTACTAATGGCAGGATAACATTAGATTATCTATTTCTGGGTAACTCTTTTATACATTTTTGCATGGTAACATTAATTCATCTCTATGGTAATTTTTAAGTATTGTCTCATTATGTTTTCATTTTAAATTGTTTGCAGGAGCCACGATGGTGAGGAAACAGAAAGATGTCGATGATGTTGTCGAGGGTGAAGAACCACCTGCTCGTAAACATGGGAGAAACATGGCATCTCCTTCTGCTGTAACCACTCTTTTTAGATGGTTATCAGATGATCAGAAGACAGCAATCAAAAGAATGGAGTTTGATAGTTTGCTGGACATCAAGTGTTCCTCATTGCATGACACACTTATGACCTGATTCGCTAGTTTATATGACAATCACACATGTGAATTTGTTGTCCCGGGATGAGGAAGGATACCCCTTAATGAGGACATTGTCTTTAGTTCCTTTGGATTGTCGCTTGGGGAAGAGCCGGTCCCATGTTATGCTAATCCTGATATTCAAGGTTCCCTTGCTCCTGTTCTTTTTTCTAAAGATGGTGGCACCCCTCTGAGAACTCGAGTGTTTGAAATCTTGAAGGATATGACTTCAGCTGACGATGATTTCAAGCAAACATATGTCATGTACATTGTTTCTACACTCTTGTCACCAACCACCCGAAACCATGTTTGCCACAAGTGCTTCCCTATCATGGTTAGTTTCCCTTGGTCCTTATTTTATTTTTAATTTCTGGCTTGGGGGTAACTTATATGTTTTTGTGTGGATAACTTTTTGTTCGATATGTGGATAACTAGTGTGCTATCATCGTGGTAACATTTTTTAGTTGGGGTGTGGTGGTGTGTAACATATATTTCTTGTAAGTGTGATGTTATCATAACAATTTATTCCCATTTTTATTCGCAGAACAATATTGCAAATGTGTCTAAGTTTTAATGGTGCAAATTTGTCACTGACCAGCTACATGAGGAGATTTCTAAGGGTACTCATACGCAGGCTTGCCTATTCCTCTTGGAGGTACACATTTATGTTTATGCAAACATGTTACCGTAATTTTTCTATATTGTTTGAATGTTACTTTCTACTTTTCCATACTTGATGTTAAGCACGTGTTGTTTTTAGTTAGTGTATTGATCTTATTCATTCATTGTTTATAATGTCTTCGCAACTGCGTTATGTTGACTCACTCGATATAAGCTAGCTGGACCTCACGCTACCGGAACGGAGGTATGCTATAAACATTTGGTCTAGAGAGTTAATTGATCAAGTGTTGAAAGCTGATTTCCAGCATGATGGAAAGAGCTATGGAAAGCTCGAGGTAATCTGCTTGTATATTTTTTTTATTTTTTTATATGTTTTTATCTAGTGAATAACTTTTCGCTTTAAGGGTGGGTAACTATTGAGTCCACGAGTTGATAACTATTAGCATAAATGGTGGGTAACCTATTTAGTCTCTCTATGGATAACTATGATCATAAAAGTTAATGGTATGTCGACAATTCTTCTTTTCTCTGCCTCCAAAGAGGTAGTAGATTTCTTGGAGGCCCCGCTACTCGTCTTCTTCTTTTTCTTCTTCTTGCCCTCGGTAGCAACATAAGGGGCGGGGCCCTTACGCTTTCTTGTTGCCGAGGCGGGTTGATCCTTGGAGGTATCATCATCGGACAAGACCATCACATCCTTAAGCTTGGGGTAACGAACTTTAGGAGCCAAGTCCATCTCGTCCAAACCCATGAGCTAACAGAAGGTTAAGTCAGGAGTGTGATTGATGGAACCAAGTCGGAGAACTTTGGAGTATAATTAAAATTAGAAGCAAGTTACCTCTGCACATTTTTCGTGTTCAAACATGTCGAAGGTGATGGAAAGGCCATGATTCCTATCATTCACCTTGACCATATCCTTCATGCGGATCTTGATAAATTCACTAAGTTGTCCTGAGAAATCTAGAGTGGATCCCTCCTCTCTCCACTGTACTTGTGCATTAGATCGGGGCGCTGCTGCAAGGGATGGATCCATCTTATGAACCAGCAGATGGCCATGTCAAACTTGTCAAAACCGTGTCAACGAGCCACTCAATCTGCCTTACGATACATGATGCTTTGTTGTTAGAGGGAAGGATGGCTTTGGTCCTCCAGTTGGCAGACTCAACGGCAGCAACTTCGATGAAGTCGGGGTATGTGGATGCACGGTCGGCTAGAGGGATGTCCGGACCATAGAAGTAAATTTCCTGCTAGTTCTTGACAGACTCATGGCCAACAATGTCAGGGAACTGCCAGCTTGGACGTATCTTGAATATGATAGTCTCGTAGTTAGCAAGATCATCCTTTCTAATGCCCAACTCCCTCTTTATAGTGAAGAAGTATACAAAAAATATCTAACCTAGGCTTAATCTCCAGGTATCCCTCGAACAATGCTACAAAGTTGCTAAGTATGAGGTGAAGGAAATATGCCTTGAGAGGCAATAATAAAGTTGTTATTATGTATTCCTTGTATATGATAGATGTTTATTTTGTATGCTATAATTATATTGATAGGAAACATCAATACATGTGTTTTTAATAAACAAAGGGGTTCCTAGTTATGTCTCTCTTATAGACTAGCTTATTGATTAACAAGATGATCAAGGTTTCCTGATCATGGACATTGGATGTTGTTAATAACAAGGTCACAGCATTTGTGAAATAATGTGATGAACATTCATCTGAAGTATAGCATTACGATCAAGTCATTATATTTATATTGCTATAACATCATACAAAGTAGTCTTAGTCCTTAGACCATGAGATCATGTTAATTGCTAACATCAGAAGAGTATCTTGATAACATCAAACGTCACACCGTAACAGGGTGACCATAAAGGTGGCTTCAGTGCTATGAAGGTGTTATGTTGAGTCTCATGGATCAAGAGTGGAATTTGTCAATCCCGATGACGGATAGATATACTCTAGGCCCTCTCGGTTATATCACATTAAGATAGCTTGCAAGCAAGTGATGTGATCACTAGAATGTTATATCACGGGAACGAGAAAAGAGTGCATGTCGGTAACGAGATCAAACTAGGTATTTGGATACCGATGATCGAATCTCGGACATGTATTATATCATGAGACAAAGGGATTAAATTGCTGACATTAAAGGTTCTCACGATCACAGAAGTCATCGTTGAATATGCAGGAGTCAGTATGGATCTCTAGGTCCCGCTTCTGATTATTGATCTGAGAGGAGTCTCAATCATGTCTGCATTTTCGCGAACCGTAGGGTGACACACTTAAGGGTTGCCGGACACCATTTAGGAGCACATATGTTCCAGACAAAAGGTTTGGAAAGCGTAGGAAATGTTTCGATAGAAACCGGAATTGTTTCGGGTGAAATTGCAGAAAGTGGTTCTGCATGTGATATTGAAATGTTGCAAGGGTTTTATGTGAATGTTTGTTAATTAAAGTAATTAACAAAATTCTGAATAAAATAAATAAAAGAATTTTATTAATTGAGAGTTGCATTTAATTTGGTGGAAATTAAATACATGTGAGTGGGATTTTGGGTGGAGGCCATGTTTATGTGAGTGGAGGTTCACCACATGAATGAAGGAGGGGAGGAGTCCCCCCCTCATGCGCCGGCTATGGGAGGGGAGGGGTCTCCCTTCCTCCTATATAAAGCCCCCCTCTCCCCTCTCACAAACCATACCTCCTCGTGAAGGATCTCTCTCCCCCTCTAGATATTTCCCCATGGTCTCGGATTAGCGAGATACATGTTCCCGGTGGCCTTGCGTCTGGAAGGAGTTGCTGCTTCCGCTGATTCGCTAGAGCGAGGAGGTGGAGGTTGTCCGGTGGCTTGAACATGTGTGCGAGGACGGATGCGCTGCTGATTTGCGGCGCTCGGACTTCCACACGATCTTGAGATCGGCAAGCGTACGACTACATCAACCACGGGTTCCTACTCGTTAACAAAACTCGTTGTCTTTGAGGGTAAGTTCTCCATGGATGTATGTCCACCCGTTGCTCTGTATCTAGTAGATAGATCTTAGCGTATAGTTCTCATCGTAGAAATTTTTTTGTTTTCTATGTTGCGGACCCAACAGTGGTATCAGAGCCTGATCTATGCGTAGGTGCTTTGCACGGGTAGTACACATATGTTTATATGTGGGCGATGATCAGCATGTTATTGCATCTTCTATGTACTTGGGATATTGGTGGCATAGTGGGATGAAGCGGCCCGGACCAACCTTACATGTCATCGTACATGAGACCGGTTCCACGACTAACATGCAACTAGTTTTGCATAAGTGGCTAGCGGGTGTCTGTCTCTCCTACTATAGTCAATATCTGATTTACAACGAGTTGCTAATAACTTGGTTATCCTCGTTGTGGTTCATGTTCGTAGGTAAGACCGGTTTTATCTCCGAAAGACCTAAGCCACGTAAAACTTGCAATTGATAAATTAGAGGCGTCTAGTTTAGATCGTTGCTGGGCTAGTGTCTTGATATGGTATTGTTGTAAGTAGATGTATGATAGATACTCTTACAACTCACTTAACGTGTAAGTTCCATAGACCTTGGCCTTACACACAAAGGAATGATAGAGATCATACCACGATGCAAATGATAGAGATCAAATGCATGGACCATATCACCTCACTTCACACATTAGATGTTAGCATCTTACATTGATAGTTTGGCGTTTTTGGTAGCATTATAAGATGATCCCTCATTTAGATATCAAGATAAAATGTGTTCTTCCTTAAGTATGCACCGTTTTGTGGATCGTGTTTTGAGGCATCACGTGATGATCGGGTGTTCTCGACTCTACGCTTTCATACAACGGGTGTAAGACAGTTTTACACACGTGAATACTAAGGTTCTTACTTGACGAGCCTAGCATGTACAGACATGGCCTCGGAACACGAACCGAAAGGTTAAGCATGAGTCATATAGTTGATATGATGCCCATATAGATGCTCGCCTTTGAAGCTACACCGACTCACGTGATGATCGGACTTGGTGTAGTGGATTTGGTTCATATAATCACCAAAAGGACACGAGGGATGTCGTTTTTGAGTGGGAGTTCATTAGTAATTTGGATTAGTTGAACTCAATCTATCATAAACTTAGTCTAAATATATTTTACAAATTCTGTTGTAGATGGCACCACGTGCTTTTAATTTCAATGTGTTCATGGAGAAAGAGAAGCTTGCTGCGAATGGTAGCAACTTCACCAACTGGGCTATGAATTTGAGGATTCTCCTCACTGCTGCACAAAAGCAATATGTGCTAGAGGCGCCACTAGGCCCCCTACCAGCTCCTGATGCCCCTGACAAGGAAAAGAACATCTATATAACTCGTCAGGAGGACCACAACTTACTTCATTGCGGCATACTGTATGGGCTAGAGCCAGAACTTCGAAAACGTTTCGAAAATGGCAATGCCTTTGATACCATGGGAGAATTGAAAATGATTTTAGATACCCATGCTGCCATAGAGAGTTATAATGCTTTTGAAAATTTCTTTAGCTGCATGATGGAAGAGAACAGCTCCGTTAGTGAGCATGTACTCAAAATGTCTGGGTACGCCGATAAGCTTGTGTCCTTGGGAATAACGATTCCCATTGACTTAGGCATACATCATGTTCTCCAATCTCTGCCACCTAGCTACAAGAGCTTCGCGATGAACTATAATATGCAGGGCATGAAGAAGTCTCTTCCCGAGCTTCTGTCAATGCTTAAGACTGCAGAAGTGGAGATTAGGAAAGAACATCAAGTGTTGATGATCAATAAGACCACCAGTTTTTAAGAAGGACAAGAAAGGCAAGCAGAAGGGAAAGAAGGGCGGCAAATCTGTTGCCGCGCCTGAAAAGAAACCCCGAGCTAGCCCTAAGTCTGACACCGAGTGCTACTATTGCAAGGGGACTGGCCATTGGAAGCGCAACTGTCCCAAGTATTTGGCAGACAAGAAGGCCGGCAAGGCAAACAAAGGTATATGTGATATACATGTTATTGATGTGTACTTGACTAGTACTCGCAGTAGCACCTGGGTATTTGATACGGGATCGATTGCTAATATATGTAACTCGGTTCAGGGGCTGCGGAACAAGCGACAACTAGCAAGGGATGAGGTCACGATGCGGGTCGGCAATGGATCAAGAGTTGATGTGATCGCCGTTGGAACACTGCCTCTCCATATGCCGTCGGGATTAGTTATAAACCTGAATAATTATTATTTGGTGCCTGCACTGAGCATGAACATTGTATCCGGATCGTGTTTGATGCAAAGTGGTTATTCTTTTAAGTCAGAAAACAATGGTTGTTCGATTTATATGAATAATATCTTTTATGGTCATGCACATGTGTTGAATGGTTTATTTCTGTTGGATCTCGATAGTAGTATTACGCATATTCATAATATTGATGCTAAAAGGATTAAACTTGATAATGATATATCTGCATATATGTGGCACTACCGTCTAGGTCATATTGGCGTTAAACGCACGAAGAAACTCCATTCTGATGGACTTTTGGAATCACTTGATTTTGAATCATTTGATACATGTGAACCATGCCTTATGGGCAAGATGACTAGAACGCCGTTTTCCGGTTCAATGGAACGGGCGATAGATTTATTGGAAATCATACATACTGATGTGTGTGGACCAATGAGTGTGTCGGCGCGAGGTGGATATTGTTATTTTGTTACTTTCACGGATGATTTGAGTAGATACGGGTATATCTATTTGATGAAACATAAGTCTGAAACCTTTGAAAAGTTCAAAGAATTTCAGAATGAAGTGGAAAATCATCGTAACAGAAAGATCAAATTTCTGCGGTCCGACCGTGGATGAGAGTATCTTAGTTACGAGTTTAGCACACATATGAAAGACTGTGGAACAGTTTCACAACTCACGCCTGCCGGAACACCACAACGTAATGGTGTGTCAGAACGTCGTAATCGTACTTTATTGGATATGGTTCGATCTATGTTGTCTCTGACTGACTTGCCACTGTCATTTTGGGGTTATGCACTGGAAACCACTGCATTCACTTTAAATAGGGCACCATCTAAATCCGTTGAAAAGACACCGTATGAATTATGGTTTGGAAACAAACCTAAGCTGTCATTTTTTAAAGTTTGGGGATGCGATGTTTATGTGAAGAAACTTCAACCGGATAAACTCGAACCCAAAGCAGAAAAATGTGTCTTCATAGGATACCCTAAGGAAACGATTGGGTATACCTTCTATCACAGATCTGAGAGCAAGGTCTTTGTTGCCAAGAATGGATCCTTTCTTGAGAAGGAGTTTCTCGCGAAAGGTGTGAGTAGTCGGAAGGTAGAACTCGAAGAGGTTATTGAACCTTCTCTTCATGAAATGGTGAGTAGCGCAGCACCGGAAGTTGTTTCGGAGTTGACTTCACCTAATGAAGAGAGAGCTAATGATATTGATCATGAAACTCCAAAAGAGGACACTACCGAACCTCGCAGGTCAAGCAGGACACGTGCAGCTCCTGAACTGTACGGCAATCCTGTTATAAATTTCATGATTGATGAAATAGATGACCCTGCGACGTATGAAGAAGCGATGATGAGCCCTGATTCCAACAAATGGCTAGAAGCCATGAAATCCGAGATGGAATCCATGTACGAAAACCAGGTTTGGACCTTGGTGGACTTACCTCACGATCGAAAGGCCGTTGAGAATAAATGGATTTTCAAAAGAAAAACTGATGCTGATGGTAATGTAACCATCTATAAGGCTCGACTTGTCGCAAAGGGGTTTCGACAAATTCAAGGAGTTGACTACGACGAGACATTCTCTCCCGTAGCGATGCTTAAGTCGGTTAGGACTATGTTAGCAATTGCTGCATATTTCGATTATGAAATATGGCAGATGGATGTCAAAATTGCATTCCTCAATGGTAATATTGAAGAAGAGTTGTATATGATACAACCTAAGGGTTTTGTCGATCCTAAGGATGCTGATAAGGTGTGCAAACTTCAGCGATCCATCTATGGACTAAAGCAAGCATCCCGGAGTTGGAATCTTCGCTTTGATGAGGTGATCAAAGAGTTTGGATTTGTCCAAACTTATGGAGAGGCTTGTATTTACAAGAAAGTGAGTGGGAGCAATGTGGCATTTCTAATATTATATGTGGATGACATATTATTGATTGGAAATGATATAGATCTTTTAAACAGTGTTAAAAGTTATCTAAACAGCAAATTTTCGATGAAGGACCTTGGTGAAGCTTCATATATATTAGGCATTAAAATCTATAGAGATAGATCAAGACGCCTAATTGGGATATCGCAGAGTACATACCTTGATAAGATATTAAAAAAGTTTAATATGGACGGAAGTAAGAAGGGGTACTTA
Organism: Avena sativa; assembly: GCA_916181665.1. Taxonomy (NCBI): domain Eukaryota; kingdom Viridiplantae; phylum Streptophyta; class Magnoliopsida; order Poales; family Poaceae; genus Avena; species Avena sativa. Next base: position 372,910,851 of record OV702290.1, read on the forward strand.
CCTATGTTGCAAGGCAAGACATTGAGTAAGACTCAAAGTCCGGCTACGGCGGAAGAAAGAGAGATAATGGATAAGATCCCCTATGCCTCATCCATAGGCTCTATAATGTATGCCATGCTATGTACAAGACCGGATGTGGCACATGCTATTAGTTTGACTAGTAGGTACCAATCTGATCCAGGTTCGGAACACTGGATAGCGGTCAAGAATATCCTTAAGTACTTGAGAAGAACTAAGGATATGTTTCTTGTATACGGAGGTGAAGAAGAGCTAGTCGCTAAGTGTTATGTCGATGCTAGCTTTGACACTGATCCGGATGACTCTAAGTCTCAATCCGGATACGTATTTCTCTTGAACGGAGCAGCAGTTAGTTGGAGGAGCTCCAAACAACCTGTGGTGGATGGATCAACGATAGAGGCGGAATATGTTGCTGCTTCAGAAGCGGCGCAGGAAGCGATTTGGATGAAGGAGTTCATAACGGAACTAGGTGTGGTTCCTAGTGCGTTGGACCCAATGGTGATCTATTGTGACAATAATGGAGCCATAGCCAACGCCAAGGAACCAAGGTCTCACAAGAATTCCAAGCATATTAAGCGCCGGTTTCACTCCATTCGTGAGCATGTCAAGGATGGAGATATAAAGATTTGTAAAGTGCACACGGACCTGAATGTAGCAGATCCGTTGACTAAAGTACTCCCTATGGCAAAACATGATCAACACTAGAACTCCATGGGTGTTAGATTTATCACTATATAAACTAGATTATTGTCTCTAGTGCAAGTGGGAGACTGAAGGAAATATGCCCTGAGAGGCAATACTAAAGTTGTTATTATGTATTCCTTGTATATGGTAGATGTTTATTTTGCATGCTATAATTGTATTGATAGGAAACATCAATACATGTGTGTTTAATAAACAAAAGGGTTCCTAGTTATGCCTCTCTTATAGCCTAGCTTGTTGATTAACAAGATGATCAAGGTTTCCTGATCATGGACATTGGATGTTGTTAATAACAAGGTCACAACATTTGTGAAATGATGTGATGAACATTCATCCGAAGTATAGTATTACGATCAAGTCATTATGTTTATATTGCTATAACATCATACAAAGTAGTCTTAGTCCTTAGACCATGAGATCATGTTAATTGCTAACACCGGAAGAGTATCTTGATAACATCAAACGTCACACCGTAACAGGGTGACCATAAAGGTGGTTTCAGTGTTATGAAGGTGTTATGTTGAGGCTCATGGATCAAGAGTGGAATTTGTCAATCCCGATGACGGATAGATATACTCTGGGCCCTCTCGGTGATATCACATTAAGATAGTTTGCAAGCAAGTGATGTGATCACTAGAATGTTATATCACGGGAACGAGAAAAGAGTGCATGTCGGTAACGAGATCAAACTAGGTATTTGGATACCGATGATCGAATCTCGGACATGTATTATATCATGAGACAAAGGGATTAAATTGCTGACGTTAAAGGTTCTCACGATCACAGAAGTCATCGTTGAATATGCAGGAGTCAGTATGGATCTCTAGGTCCCGCTTTTGATTATTGATCTGAGAGGAGTCTCAATCATGTCTGCATTATTCGCGAACCGTAGGGTGACACACTTAAGGGTTGCCGGACACCATTTAGGAGCACATATGTTCCAGACAAAAGGTTTGCAAAGCGCAGGAAATGTTTCGATAGAAACATGAATTGTTTTGATAGAAACCGGAATTGTTTCGGGTGAAATTTCAGAAAGTGGTTCTGCATGTGATATTGAAATGTTGCAAGGGGTTTTATGTGAATGTTTGTTAATTAAAGTAATTAACAAAATTCTGAATAAAATAAATAAAAGAGTTTTATTAATTGAGAGTTGCATTTAATTTGGTGGAAATTAAATACATGTGAGTGGGATTTTGGGTGGAGGCCATGTTTATGTGAGTGGAGGTTCACCACATGAATGAAGGAGGGGAGGAGTCACCCCCCTCATGCGCCGGCTATGGGAGGGGAGGGGTCTCCCTCCCTCCTATATAAAGCCCCCCTCTCCCTCTCACAAACCACACCTCCTCGTGAAGGATCTCTCTCCCCCTCTAGATATTTCCCCATGGTCTCGGATTAGTGAGATACATGTTCCCGGTGGCCTTGCGTCTGGAAGGAGTTGCTGCTTCCGCTGATTCGCTGGAGCGAGGAGGTGGAGGTTATCCGGTGGCTTGAACGTGTGTGCGAGGACGGATGCGCTGCTGATTTGCGGCGCTCGGACTTCCACACGATCTTGAGATCGGCAAGCGTATGACTACATCAACCACGAGTTCCTACTCGTTAACAAAACTCGTTGTCTTCGAGGGTAAGTTCTCCATGGATGTATGTCTACCTGTTGCTCTGTATCTAGTAGATAGATCTTGGCGTATAGTTCTCATCGTAGGAAATTTTTTGTTTTCTATGCTGCGGACCCAACACGAGGATGATGTTTGGAGACAAGTGGTGGGGAAGAACTCAGAAGTAATCAATACTTCGAGGAAGAAGTCAGAGACGGGGAGGGATACATTGCACACCGACTAAGCTTTGAGGTATACCATTTCTCCCGCTTGGGGAGAAGGAGTAACGTCATCGTTCGATGCCAGCCGCTAGTTGAGCCCCTCCGTCGGTGGGAGGTATCCCTCAATGATGAGGTCCTTGAGTTCGGTGGCGGAGATCTTTGACCCCCTCCACACGCCTCGGTTTGAATCCATGTCTTCCTCCTCCTCCTCCTCAATGAGGTCGCGCACCGCCACTTTCTGGTCGCCGACAATGGCTTGTTCCACCACGATAGTGACTAGAATGACTAGCCCTTCCAGTGGTACGACTACCTCCCTAGTTGGCTCAACCTGAGCGTTGGGATGTGCCGCCTTCGATGGGATATTGGTGCTCGCCATTGGGGGAGAGGAGGGTGAGGAAGGAGATCGGGGTCTAGGGTTTGCTGTTCGGGAGCTTGAAACACTGTCTGTCACGGGGAATAAGACGAAGGCTGGGGGAAAGGTAGGTGAATAAGGATATTTATTATCGTAGCAACTTATATAGCCCCAGTATCGAGATTCGTGCAAGAGGATATCCAATGGAACCGACACGGGAAACGTGTGGGAGAACGTGCGCGGTAATTTTGCCACACCCCCGTAACTGCCGCCAACATTTCAGATTTCTCGCACGGGAAAATCGTGATGATTATTCACTAGTTGTTTGTGTGTTTTGAGGTTGCGTAGGATGTACCCTACGTCATCCTTCTAACAAATGCAGTGGATATGTCACGTCTAAAGAATCTTGTCTATAGTCGGATAATCTCCCGAAGATTGATTGAAGACTCAGTGTTTCTCCAGCTTACATATTGAAGGCAGAGTAAAAGATTTGCAGCGTTCTTTGGAAGCATGTTGCTTGCCAAGATTGCCAGCATCACCTAGATAGAGCATTCAAGACTTAAGAGTAAGATGGCGCAAGATCTTAAAGTTCTCTGGGTGTTGGGGATATGCATAATGGGATATCACCATAGCATAGCTCTATTCCGGCTAAATCAGGTGGCCTACACTTGGTAGCAAGACCTATGGCTTGTTGGGTGGCCCAGTTAGGTGGATCCAGAAGGGATGCCCATGCCGGATAAAGGAAGGCTAGGACCGCGACATAGACGAAGACGGAGCCTTGGAGTACAAGACATGATGACTAGTTAGTATTAGTGTAGGACTCGATAACCTGTCCGATATGGACTTTACCATGTAACCCTAGGTTCTGGCACCTTTATAAGCCGGACCTCTAGGAGCCTTTAGGGCATAACTCATCCCTCGCATAGCGAACCACATAATCTATGCAACTCGACGCTTTGCCATTATAGTGGTTTATAGCGGGAGTAGGATTCTGCCAACATTGTTGGATCTGAACCTGGGTAAGTTGTGTTACCTCGTACCCACCAACTCGCCGCCTTACCCCACCTCTCTCTACACGCTCTATGAGGAACCCTCCATGCCGTACTCATTAACAATACCACAGCATGCTCCTTTAGTTGTATGATCTCGAGAGAGAAGCTAGAGCTAGACGATGCTACTGTTGCTCACCTCATTGGTTGGTTTCTATCTAGCATTCATCTTCCTCTCTAGTAGAGCTCCTAGCTCACCTTATAGCAATGGTGCCCATGGTACAGAATAAAGAGAGAGGGTGAGGGGGCTAGGCCCAGTTGTCGGTGTGTTGAGTGCCTCCTTGGGGACCCACTGGGTCATGCCGACTGCCTAGTCTTGTCGCCACAATTAGCTGATGTCATGGAGTAGGCGACATAGTGCACCCACTATGTCGGGCATGGGCGACATGGGCTACCGCGGTCAACGTGATGGTTACAGTGTCACGGTACTACCTCGACTCCGATGATAGCCGTCCACGGTGCCTTAGCTCATGTCCAATGGGACATGAGCATTGAGTTCACACATCTAGTCACCCACAGGGAGAGGCGGGTCAGGGGTAGCCGACTTGCTGTAGGGTGGGCCGACTGGGGGCAGCCGGCCGGATGCATGCTAGCTGGCTAGGGATCAGCCGGCCATGCTGCAGGGAGCCGACCTATGTAGCCAACTGGATCATCTTTCTATAACTCCCCTATGTTGACCTATTGACTCAATGCCTTGGGACCACCCGGGGTCATCCCCACAACAACAAACATGCAATAGTCTAATTTTTCTGACTTCTAGTTATGTGTTTTACATGTGTGTGCATTCATATGGTTCCTGCCGTCAAAATACTAATATGTAGGTGCTTTGCAGCCACGTTGATTCGTGTGTGCTAGCTGCTACATGCCATGTACAAACTAGAAGATCTATTTTCTACCACATTCGATCAAATCGATTAAAATCGAACATTAAAAAGAATTATCGGTTAACTGAACTGCTGGTTAATTGAAAATCCGAAATTTCGGTTGCTACTTCTTATTATCCGAACCATCAAAAACCGAACCAAATTTTTAGTTAAAACCAAATGCCCATGCCTATGCCTCTCACTAGCTATGCCCCAAAGTTTATATTTATGATAATTTGAATATTATTCAAACTCATTATATTTAATTTTACTAAACATAAACTAAAGCTAAAACTAATCTAAATCTTAATATCGTCGTCGTCCTAGTGAGATGAACCAATTTCGATGTTGTTTGAGCCCCGCTTCTTCACCTCCATCTCATCCTCTCACTGGGCCTGCATGTCCGCTCGTGCTTCGACCATCCAATTGTACTCTGCTGCTGGTATGTGCACTATTGCACGCCGCCGCTCATTCCTCGCTCCTTCCACTGCTTCACGCGCGTGGCCGGTCTATTCCACCAAGGCAATGCGGGCAAACTAGCAAGCGGCGACATATGCCTTGTTCTGTGAGTTGATGTGCAGAATGGCATGTTGCTTGGCCTCCATAAGAAGGTGGTCGCACTCCTCTGTCGACGCCCTTTGACGTGAGATCTCCATGACACTGACAAGAGTGCCTCATCTGTCTCCTCCAGTGCTTGAGCGACGTCCCTTTGCTAGTGCACCGTCTTGTAGAAGTCGAGGAGCGCCTGCTACTCCGGGTTGGCTGGCTCCGACCCCTCCTCCCACTCCTCCTCTTTGTCATCCAACAACTCTGTCTCCTCATCATCAGAGTCAATGAGGTCGAATGAGTTTTCTTTTGTAGGTGACGGGCTTGGTTTCGTCTGTAGCAGCAGGCTTGGGCTCGGCTCTGGAGGAAGGACAGGGTGCCCGAGCATTGTGTACGTGGTGGGTAGGTGGTGCGACATTGTAGATCACGACGAGAAATGATTGTGAGCATAGCAAGACATGTGTTCCAATTTTATAGCAGGCACTGGGCAGAAAACAAAGACAACAAGTGACAAGAAAGGGCGGGAATGCGTGTAATTAGCTCCGTCACATGTGGTAGACACAACAGCGACACGTAGGAAAGGCGCAACAACGACGTGACATATCGCTGGCCTTCATGGTGTTCGGTCGCTGCTAAGGCTGGCCCACGGGACGCTCGGCTTGTGTTAGAAGGAGCGGCCATTGCCGAGGAGCCAGCACTATCATGACCATGCTTCTTTAAATCATTATAAGCATGTTTGCTTGCTTCCCCTTAAAGAGCTGCTTGTTGTATCTTGAGAAAAGAGCTTGGAGTAGTATGATTAAGAGCATACTTGATTGATGCATTTAGCCCTTGATAGAACCTCTTTTGCCTCTTTTTATCATCAGAAACCTCCTTACCTCCATAGTGAGATAAGTTTGCGAAGTTCTTGATGTAAGTGTTACATTGTCATTGCCCTACTTGAGATTCAGAAACACCTCCTTCATTCGTTCCATGACAATTTCAGGCAGATACTGTTCCTTGAAAACATAAGTGAATCGCTTTCAAGATGGCTGAAATCCAGGTGGGCTTGATCTCAGATAGTTAGAAGGCTCCATGTGGCCGTGGCACGGGATTGGCTTGGATGTATCGGACGTGCTATTGGGTCACGTCGGATGAAACGAGACCAAGGAGGAGTTGGCTAGACGAGATTTTCTGTCTGATCGCGCACAATAGCCGCGTGGGAAGTCTTTAGGACTCCCTACTAGAGATGCTCTTAAGACCGTGGCAAGTTGATTAGGTTGTCGTGACGTGCCAGGATAAGTTGTGCTAGTTAGCTTGTCCACTCACATTACCAATTGTTTCTCCCCGTAGCTTCTTTTTCCTCAAACCAACACAAAGCAGACATTGATTGCCAAAATCTAACTTTGGCCACATGACTCGCACGGTTTGCTAATGTCTGGCATACTTTACTTTGTAGTGATCCCTACATTTGTCTGCCATTATTTTACGCTGTTTGCTATACTTCGGTTTTGCTTTAAACTGCTGTGCACCGATGGCGACACGATAAACTCCTCTTTGATGTAGTCTTCATAAGTAACATTCCAGGAGTTACATGTACTCACTCCTCCAATTTATTACACATTTATACCCATCTATTCCCATCTTGATGTTTTTTACACCATCTCTCTCAAATATGATCTCGCCTCGTGATCTTTGCTCGCAATAATTATCAGATTGTTAGCAACAATTACAATATTTTGAATATATAATCACTTAAATTTTTTGATACAACTATTAATGCAATTGCTAAGTTTTCGTATACAACAATCCTTGTAGGTTATAGGGTTTTTGATACAATAATCGCGAGTTGTTTATCAAAAGCTACTAGCAGATTTTTCATACAATTACTATGTGTTGTAAGGTTGGAAATCATGTCTTCACCTAGGGGTTCTTCCTTATCAGCACATCTCTTACGATCTTACCAGCACCACAAGTGAAAATAGAGGAAACATGAAGCATAAAGGAAAAGATCTAGTATGGGGTAAAAAGCCGCACTAGTAGAAAAGAGGCCTTTTGTCCAGCCCCCAAAGCCATTCATCCTGGTTCGAATAACAAATCGGGACCAATGCCAGAATCGGTCTCGGTTCATGCCGTCAGGACATCGGTCCCGCTTCATCTGGGGGTATTGGTCTCGGTTCATGGCATGAACCGGGCCCAATGGTCAGCGGAGCATTGGTCCCGGTTCATGCCACGAACCGGGATCAAAGGATCCCTCTTTAGTCCCGGTTCGGGACATAAACCGGGATAATTTTGTTGTTGTAAGAAAACGATATAGAAACTTCAGATGGCCGCCATTTGTGCATATGATGTCAGAAAAAATCGTATAATATATCAAAATTATCAAAAAAAAATTATGATACCAATGCCAACCGTCTTTAGCCGTTTGCAATTTTTTTAGATTTTTGAAATTCCAAAAGAGTCAAAATTCAGATTTTTTAATTTTATTTAAAAAATAAAAAAATGACATATTTGGATTCCTCACATTTTTCTGATAATAATGGATATATTATTTGTGGAATTTCGATTTATGGATTTAAAGATATGAATTATGCCATATTAAATGAATTAATGCAAAAATAATAATATAACATATTTTATTTCTATATTTATTCAATATTAGTATTACTTAGTCATTTTTGTACATTAAAATCATGTTTGTAACTCAAATTATAAGAATGTGTGACTCACAAGATGCATGGGTTAATATTATTAATAACATAGTATAGATATAAGGTTACAAGTAGTACATAGGAAGGGGATGGGAATGAACCAAGATGTTAAGCGTGCTAGGGGTGCAGTAGTGTGAGGATAGGTGACCGACCGGGAAGTTTAACGAAAGATTGGAATTTGATCAAAAACTAAGTGTGATTGAGAGGCTTCGAGTGAGAGATTAACCAGTCCAAATATTCATAGATAAAAAAAATTAAAAAAATAAATTTAAAAAAATAAATTGTTTTTTGAAAAAAATTAGAAAAGACCTTTGGTGCCACGAACCGGGACCAAAGGTCCTACTGCAAGTGCACGCGACGACGGACCACGTGGAGACCCATTGGTCCCGGTTCATGCCAGAACCGGGACCAACATTGGTCCCGGCTTATGAACCGGGACCAAAGGGGGGCTTTTCTACTAGCACCGTCTGCAAAATAAAAAGTACATAAGGGAGAAGGAAGCCCACTGAACCCCACTAGTACCCATGCCTCATGGACGAAGATAGTCTCCCTGCAAGGACCAATTGCATGAACCGAATAACACATGGCCACCATTTCCTTTTCCTTGCCCCCTTAGGGGTGTTTTGGTTTTTTCTAGAATAGACTCTCTTGCTCTTACTTTTCTCTTCCACTAAGGATATTGCCGACCAGCGAACCTAGGTCCCATGCGTCGACTTCCACCCCTGCCTCACTGCCGCCCCTCCAGCCTCCGCCACCTTCCTCCCCCTCATCGTCAATCTCCCGGTTGCCCCGCTCCTACCTTGCCGCCCTCATGTCCAAGCGGGGACGTAGCCCTCCCGCTGACTCTCGCCGGGACAGGTCCCCGGCGCCACCTTCCCACCGTGCCCCTGCCTCCCCGCACCGCCAAGGGGACTGCAGGCTGCCTACCGCCACCCGGGCCACCCCGCCCGTCGATCCCCCAACATTAGCACCACAGGGGCCATCGCCGACCGTCCTGGTCTCCCCCACAGGTGAGCCACCGCACTGAAGTGGGGGCTCCTCACCTCTCACCTGGGCCTCGTTCCCCTGAGGGCGGGGGCCCTGAGTTCTCAGGACCAAGCCGCGCCCCAGTTGGGGCCAGGGGGCCTATAGGCTGTTCCAATTCCATCTCCTGGCGTGCGTCTCCCCAGGACTAGCGGGCGGGGCCCATCGAGGCGGGGATGAGGCCGGATGGCAAGGCGGCGATAGCAATGACACAGGAGAATAAAAGGAAGAACAAGAAAAGGAAGAAGAAGAAGCCATCCGCGAGTACCTCCTTGCCCCCGCGGGTTCGGGGGGCCCTGCCCTTGGCGCCGCCCCGCACAAGGCAATGTCTCAAGTACTATGGGCATGCCATCGATGGGGGGTTCTACTACATCGACCTGGGAGGGGTTCAGATGATAGTGCTAGAGACCCTGGCGATGGTGACGGTGCTCCTCGACTAGGACTCCCGCTCGTAGCTGAGGTCACGGAGGAGCTACTACACTCTGAGTTCTGCAAGGTGCTGCCGGGCCATGAGTGGCCAGTCCGGCGGATCTCGTCCTCGGAGTTCGTGGTGTCCTTTTCCTCAGTGGCCATTCTTCGCATGTGCGCTTTTGGCTCTTTGTTCACCCTCTCCATCAACAAGCTCAAGGTTCTAATCAAGCCGTCGTTTGCCGACCAGGAGTCGTCGGCCTCTCTTGCTGATGTCTGGCTTCACCTTAGGGGTGTTCCCTATGAGGCCAGGACGCCTGATATTGGTTTCTCAGACGGTTGGCAAGTTCGTGGAGGTCGACCTGGCCTCTCTTCAGGGGATGGGGCCAGTCCGGCTTCGGGTCCTATGCCCAGACCTAGCGGTGTTCCCGGTCTCGATTTTGTGCTTCTTCTTCGACCATAGAGCCAGGGACCTCCCGCTGGAGCTCGACGAGATCATCTCATCCACCGAATCCTCCTCCTCTCCCCGTCCTCCTGCGGACAACGAGGAGAAGAAGGGGAGGTGAGCTTCGGAGGAGGAGTCTTTGGAGCAGGAGTCCAAGGGCGAGGATAAGTCCTCGGAGGCTACTAAGGCATCCCCCGCCAGCGCACGGAGGGGTTGGGGGATAGACTCGTGGGGCCACCCTGGCACAGGCCTCAGAGGTTGGCCCCTTCTTCCTGGAGAGACGCCCCTCTCCCGGAGCGCTTCGGCCAAGCTGGCCCAGGTGTATCTCCCGCGCTGCTACCGCCCCGACCCCCTGCTCTCCATCGGCCTCAACATCGCGCAGTACGACTCCAACCTCGACCTGGCCCTGGAGGGGGGATGGCGTCACCTCCTTCTTCCTAGTACCCCCGGTGGAGACCTTGGGGAGTGTGAGCCCGGAGGTCTGTGCCCACCCCTCCCCGCGTTCTCCGGGCATGGTGTGTTACGCGCTGGCGCCAGACACCCTGACCCGGGCACCCTGGTGGCGGACTCTACCGACTCTGACCTTCTTGTGACTAGCACCTGGGCTCGTTGCACCAGGGCCCCGTGCCATCCCCCGCCGCCTTCCTCCCGCCATAGCGTCCGCCTCGCGGGGTCCAGGGCAGGTCTCATGGGCCCTGAGCCGACGGTGGTGGAGCGCGTGACCCTGTGGGTGACTACCTATGACGAGCTCCCAGGTACCTCCTCATCTCCCACCCCCTGCTGCTAGTTCCCTTGGCTCTTCTGGTTCCCGGTTTTGAGTGTTAGCAGAAGTTCCGTTGGCACATCTGGGTGAAGTTGCTTCCGACAGTGGTATTGTTTTCCGGGGCGAGAGGAGGTCTCATGACTCTCAGATTTCTACCATTAAGGCGTGGGAGGGGTATGAGGGTGCGATCGCTGTTGCCCGTGCGCGTGATGTGCGGGAGCAGAACTCGCCCGAGTCCTCGCTGAGCCTAGGCCCTCCGAGCCGAGACCTAGCAGGGACACCCACCTGTGCGTGATGATAGGGAGATTACTCACAAGGCCCCCCTTTGGGGCAACCTCATGGGATACCTCCTAAGGCGACCTTGAAAAGACCGTCCACCTCCCGTGCCCAATATGCCCCCGGTATGGGGACCCCCGTGCTCTGATTTGGACGCATGGATATCCTTTAGGCCATCCGCGCGTTTATCTGGAACATCAGGGGGTTCGGACAGGAGGGCCGCCACTGCCAGATCAAGGAATACCTTTGCCAGGAAGAGCCAGATATTTTTGGCCTTTAGGAGACGATCCATCAGGACTTCTCTATTGCAGAGCTATAAGGTCTATCTCATCATAAGTTCATCTAGACTTGGCTCCCGGCTAATGGTCACTCTAGGGGCATCCTCCTTGGTGTAAAGGATGATATATTCAAGGTCGAGGACATGGACCGCGGGGAGTTTTTATTGAGCATGTCACTCACCCATAGAAAGTCTCACCTCAAGTGGGAGGTGATTATTGTCTATGGCCCCGCGGACCATCGGAGGTCCACTGACTTTTTTCACGAGCTCTAGTCCAAAGTGGAACGGACAGAGGTCCTAGTTGTTGTGGCTGGGGACTTTAATCTAATCCGATCCGCTGACGACAAGAGCTCGGGAAATGTGGACCTCTCAAGGATGCGTATGTTCAATGACTGCATCGACAATCTCGCTCTTAGAGAGATCGTGCGGGTTGGCGCTCGGTATACCTGGACCAACAAACAGCTAGACCCCGTCTGTAGTGTGTTGGACTAGGTCCTCGTCTCGGTGGAATGGGATCTCGCTTTCCTCTTTGCTCGCTTAAGGCGGTTACCAAAGTTAGCTCCGATCACACCCCTCTTATACTCTCCACCGGAGGGGGTTCGCCGCCAGGACTAGATCGCTTCCACTTCGAGACCTTCTGGCTCCAAAATCTAGGGTTTGTGGAGGCGGTTAGGTCAAAGTGGCTGGAGGCGGAGACCGCCCTGCCTCGTGTTTACTATGTGGTGGATATCTGGCACCATTGTGCCAAACTTGCCAGGCAGTTCATGCGAGGCTGGGGGCAAACCTCGGTGCCGCCCTTCACGACCAGAAGGAGGTTATACTTCAGGAAATCCAAGCCCTTGACCAGGAGGCTGACCTGGTTGGCCTCTTGGTAGACGCCTGATCTCATAGATACTCCCTTGAGTCCTCCATCATGGAGATCTACAAGGGAGAGGAGGCATTTTGGCGCCAGCGCAGTCGCCGGAATTGGACTCTCCAGGGGGAATCGAATACTGCCTACTTCCATGCCATTGTGAATGGTACGAGGAGGAAATGTTTGATCCCCTGCCTCTGGGAGGGGCATCTCTTTTGGAGTCCCCGGAAGAGATCTCCTCCCATATTTATAGCTTCTACAAGTCCCTCTTCACCGCTGAGCCTTGGTCTGGGACCTCCTTGGCCGAGGACTTCTGGGTGACTAGGGCAGTGGTTACGCTGGAGGAGAACACAGAGCTCACCTTCCCATTTCTCCAAGAGGAGGTAGCTGTGGCGCTTAAGTCCATGAATACTAGTTCAGCCTCGGGCCCTGACGGCCTCCCGGTCATCTTCTTCCAGACCTTCTGGGAGCAACTGCAATTGGTCCTGATGAGGATGTTCCAGGAGTTTTATACGGGCACCCTAGTAATGTCGTGACTGAACTTTGGCATGATTACCTTGATCCCCAAAGTAGTGGGGGCCACGGACATCCGCCAATTTCATACCATTAGAGTGATCAATGTCATCTAGCGGATCTTCGCCAAGGTTTGCGCGTCTAGACTAGCGATGGTCCTTGAGCGCCTTACCCACCCCTCCAGTTCACTTTTCTTAAGGGGCACCTGATTGGTGTCATGGCACTTCATGAAATTAATCATGAGGTAAAGTCTCGCCATCAGAAAGGGGTGTTACTTAAATTAGACTTCCAGAAGGCATATGACCGCCTAGATTGGGCTTTTATCCGGCTCGTTTTGAAGAGGAGGGGGTTGGATGACAGGATGATTAGCTGGATAATGCAGTTTGTGATGAGTGGTAATACCGCTATTAATGTAAATGGGGTGATAGGTCCCTATTTTAGACCTTCCTGCGGGATTAGACAAGGGGGGCCTATATCACCCCTCTTGTTTAACTCGGGGGTGGATGCCCTGGCAGAGATTTTGGATAGAGCCAAAGTCGCTGGCCACATCTCTAGTGTGGTGGGGCATCTCATCCTTGTAGGTGGTATCTCCCACCCCCAATATGCGGATGATACCATGATCATGGTACAGGGCTCGGACCTAGACATCATCAACCTTAAGTTCCTGCTTCTTTGCTTTGAAGATATGCCGGGTGATACATTGCAAATGTATCCATAATTTTTGATGTCCCATGCTTGGTTTTATCTACTTTCTTGTGTTTTGTCCACACTTTGGAGTACTTTTCATATGATTTCTTGGACTAACCTATTAATAAGATGCCACAGTGCCAGTTGCCTGTTTTCTGCTGTTTTTGGTTCCAGGAAAGTCAGAAAATGAATATTCTCGGAATTGGACCGGACAAAAGCCAAAGTTGTTATTTTCCCGGAAGACTCACGGAGCCAGAAGGAGAGTCGAAGAGGGGCCACAGGGTGGCCACACCACCCCTAGGCACGGGTCCCCCTTGGTCGCGCCAGGGCATGGTGTGGGCCCCCTGGCCGGCCACCGACCTTGCCTCTTTCGCCTATATATCTCCCCCGAGGCAAAAACCCTAGATCGTCAATCAGAAATCCACGAAAAGTTCCACAGCACCGCCGCCACCGAAGGGGAGATTCGGGGGACAAAAAGTCTTTGTTCCGGCACCCTGCTAGGACGGGGAAGTGCCCCTGGAGCCATCTCCATCGATCTCCACCGCCATCTCCATCACCATTGCTGATTCCCATGATGAGGAGGGAGTAGTTCTCTCTCGAGGCTAAGGGTTCTACCGGTAGCTATGTGTTCATCTCTCTCTCTATGCATGATCATATTGTGATCATGAGCTTTGTAATCAAGTAGATCTACCTTGCTACTCAAGTGCTTTAATAGATCTCTGCTCTCCCCATGTGTGTGAAAGTGATAGCGTGCACACCATGGTGGCACTTAGGCTAGAGATTTCAAATACTTGTTATGAGTTATATTTGGAGTTGGATGTCTCTATGAAATTGTGGTGTTTGTTTGAACCATCTAGTGCTCAAGGTGACAGTGTGGGGTTATCTAGATGCGGAAAGCAAACTTTGAGGTGTGGTGTTATAGCCCTACCATCGATTAGAGCGTTCAACCGGAGAGTAGTTAAGAGTAGTATCATGAAGATAATATATTTACATGAGAGTGTTCACTAGTGAAAGTATGATCCCTAGGCCTTGTTTCTAAGCATTGAAACTTTGTTTTCTACTAGATCTGTTACATGTTTGCTTGCTGCTGTCTTTATTTCAGTTTTCCTTTAGTCTCTTCCACGCCATCAAGCTACTTTCTACCACCGTTGTCTTATATCCATACCACTTGTATTTCACTATCTCTTCGCCGAACTAGTGCACCTATACACCTGACAAGTGTAAAGGTGTGTTGGGGACACAAGAGACTTCTTGTATCTTGATTGCAGGGTTGCTTGAGAGGGAATACCTTTGACCACTTCCTCCCTAAGTTCGATAAACCTTGGGTGATCCACTTAAGGGAAAACTTGTTGTTGTTCTACAAACCTCTGCACTTGGAGGCCCAACAACTGTCTTCAAGAATAGAAGTGCGTAGACATCAAGCTATTTTCTGGCGCCATTGTTAGGGAGGTAAGGTAAATGGTATTCACACCGGAGGATTAAAGAAGAAGAACCTCCCACAACAAATGCCTATTTTCTGGCACCGTTGCCGTGGAGGTAAGGTAAAAGGTACTCACATCCTCCGGTGTGGGTGCTCGAAGTTATTTCCTTTAGATTCTGCAATTTTGTCTTTTTGTTTCTTGTTTTCACTAGTTAGGCTTAATGGAAAACAACAACAAAAAATTAGAGAGATTTTTAGTATTTTTCCTAAGTTAGAACATGAATTGTCTGAAAAGAAAATTAAAAAACCCATGAACTTTCTTTGCATGCTAATAACAATGTTATTAGTATGAATCTTTTGAACACCTTTGTTACTAATGCTATGGAAACATCTAAGCTTGGGGAAGTTAGTTTTTATGAAAATGATCTTTGTAGTTCCCCAGCTTTAAAGAAGAAAATTTGCTTTGATGATACTTTATCTCCCATATGTGGTAATTCTGATGATACTTGTGATATTTTAAATCCACATACTGAAAGCATCCCTTTTAAAATACCTATAAAAATTGTTGAACGTATTATGAATAACTGTTATTTTGGAGATGGAACTGTCCATCCTGGTGATCATTTACTCCTTATACATGAATTATGCGAGTTGTTCAAGTGTGCAGGTATTTCAATGAACCAAGTTAAGAGGAAGCTATTCCCTATTTCACTTAAGGGCAAAGCAAGGGAGTGGTATGAGCTACTAGATGATCCTCATCATTTGGAGTGGAAGGAACTTGAATCTCTCTTTTACTCTAAAATTTATCCTCCTCATGAAATTCATAAAGATATGAATTACATTTATAATTTTCATCCACATGATGGAGAAAGTATTGCCCAAGCATGGGGGAGATTGAAGTCACTAATGCTCAAATGTCCCATTCATGAGCTCCCCAGTAATATTGTTATTAATAATTTCTATGCAAGGCTTTCAGGACATTACAAGGACTATCTAGATACTTGTTTAGAGGGATGCTTCACAAGTAAGGAGGTCAAAGCTAACTGGGAACTCCTTGAAACAATTCAAAGCAATACCGAAGATTGGGATAACAACAAAGGTAAAGAACCAGGTATAAACTATGAGTATGATTGCATTAAGTCTTTCGCTGTAACTGCTGATTTTCAAGAGCTTAGTGCTAAATATGGTCTTGATCCTCAAATTCTTGTTGATTGTTTTAGAACCTTTGCTTATCATATTAATGCTCCTAAATAAAAATGGGACATTATCATGAGCCTTTTAAAGACACTTGCATGGAAAATGAAATTGTTATTAATGATAGCAATAAACATGCTCAAATCTCTGAAAGTACTATTTCTTATAAGCATGTTAATTTTTGTGGAATACATAGACCTTGTGAGAATAATCAAATTGAAGAAGAATATTGTATTACCCACAGGAATGAAAAAACTAGAACATGGTATAGGGCTGTAAATGATCTTGGTAAAAAAGTTTGTGCCCTCTATCCTTTTATTTGTGAACTTTGCTTTAAAGTGGGTCATTTCAATTTTCAATGCTCAGGCCATAATAATAGCCCTTCTAATCCAATGAGTACTGCTAGATTGTATTGTGATGACATGATCACTCCTAATCAGCATGATGAACTTACATTATTTTTTGGATGTGAAGAGTTATCAAGAAAAACCTCTTTGGTAGATATGGGTGCTTTTGATATGAATAGCGTCCTGCATGGTTGTCATATTTATTGTGTTGATAATTTCCACACAAATACTTACATACAAAATATTATAAAAGATGAGGTTTTACCAAAATATGACAGGACTAATATGTGTTTTGTTCTTATTAATGAAAAGGAGGAATCCTCCAAAGTTTCTTCTATTGTCTCTAACGATAAACCAGGGTATATGGAGAAGCTTCCTTTCAAGCCTCTCCCTCCTAAAGAGAAGAAGAAAAAGAAGAAAAGGAGGAGTAAAAGGAGAGAGGAAATGGTATTTTTCCCTAAGCATGTTGCTCCTATTATAGTTTTTGATGAGTCTGAACTCGATGATGTTCCTATGCCTATTACCTATAGTAGTGATCATGATTGGGAAAAGCACACTACCTTTGATATTGAAAATCTCTTCGGTACCAATTCTGAAAATGATGATATTAATAATGGTTATACTATTAGTGTTATCCATGATCCTTCCAATGATGATACAAATGATAACTATTCTATTGCTTATGATGATACTATACCTCCAATATATGATGATTGCAATGATGATTATGATATTTTCATTCCGCCTACTATTGAGGAGGAAATGAATTATGATTACAATATGCCTCCTATATTTGATGATTATGGTGATGAGAATAATAATGATAGCTATTTTGTTGAATTTGCTCCCACTACAATTAATAAGAATGACTATGCTTATGTGGAGAGTATTAATTCTTTTATGCATGTGGCTCATGATAAGAATGTTTTATGTGATAGTTATATTGTTAATTTTATTCATGTTGCTACTGAAAGTTATTATGAGAGAGGGAAACATGGTCTTATGTATCTCAATATTATTAAGTTCCCCTCTTTATGTTGAAAGTTTTGAAGTTGCACTTGTTTTGCTTTACTATGCTTGTTGCTTTGTGCTTTCATGACTTATTTGTTTACAAGATTCCTATGCATAGTAAGTGGGTTAGACTTAAATATGCTTTGAATTTGCTTCTTGATGCTCTCTTTTACTTCTATTCATATTTCTTATGTGAGCATCTTCTCAAACTATCATGCCTAACTTAAAGGCCCTAAAGAAAAGTACTTATTGGGAGATAACCCAAAAGTTTTAGATGAGTCTTGAAAGTTATTATTTCAGTAATAACCGCTCCTTATCCTTTTTATTTGCTTTTTGTGCCGAGAGTAACCTCTAATGAGAGAGAAGTAATAATTGGAAAAGTTGCTGTCCCGAAACAGATTTCTGTGCTTCACCGTAAAAATTCGTGTAAAATCTCTGTACGTCCTTTTGAGGCGTGAATTTTTGTGATTCTGCCCCAGGTTGTTATCTAACTTTAGTTAGTTCAACACTGTCTTATTTGAGCAACAGAAGGTCTTCGAAAAAATTCGTCTTTACCTGCTGGTCTGTTTTGACAGATTTCTGCCATTTTCTGCATTTGCTTCTTGTTGGTTCCTTTTTGAGTTCTTTTGGGGAATTGAGCTTTTTGAGGGAAGTGCTACAGTAGCTAGTGTTTTAGTGAAAGTTTTCTTGGTGTTATAACTGAACCTTAAAGACTTATTATCTTGAGTGCACTAATGTTGCTAATAAGATTGTGTGAAGTTTTGTATGAAGGAAAAATTTCAGGTGTATGGAAGGAATGAGTAATAAGTTGAACAATGGACTAAATCTCAAGATTGGGGATGCCACGCGTGTCACCCCAATAAATATGCAAGAAGTACAAGCGTCAAAGCTTGGGGATGCCCAAGGCATCCCCTTCTTCATTAATAAAAATCTCAGGTTTCTTCCAAACACTTCATTTTTATTGTTTCATGCACAGTTGTGTTGTTTTTGGAGCGTCTTCGTTTTTTGTTTTTGGTTTTCATTTGCTTGGTTTTCTTAGTTTGCTTGAATGAATTGGTTGGACCCCCTCTTTCATGCATTGGTTTTCAAATAGTTTGGTTTGGATTGGAAAAGAGTAGGAAGTTCATGCTTAAGTGGTAAAAGGAGCTTGTTTTTGACTGTGGCCTATGCTTTGTCATGTCATGCTTGATATTGTTTGGCTTTATGCTTAGTATTCTTTGCTGTAGCATGACTTGTTATAAACAATTGAGATTTCTTAATGTGCCTTGGATGAATCATGCGTTGTTTTAGCATAGTATTATGGTATTCTCCTTTGATGCTTTATTTGGGTTGACTTGGCGCATGCTCACACCATGTTATGACTACCCCAAGTCACTATAGCCTTTATGATCCTTTAGTTTTCAACTTGTAGTATCACTTTATGCTTTGATCAATGATGTTTTGTCGCTCTTCATGATTATGGCCATTATTGCTCTCTTAGTCTGTCGCTCCCAGTCTTTTGCTAGCCTCCGCAACCAAGTATGAGTTCCACTCATACTTCCAACTCCCTAAACCAAGTTATTCCAAAGAGTCCACCATACCTACCTACTAGCTTAAGCTATTCCAACTATATTCATGTTTTTGTTTACCTTCCAAATTAAACTTGTTATGAGAAAACTAGTGATTAAAGCTCTCACGAACTTGATGGCACACTTTATTTTTCTTGCTCTTAATAAACTTGAACCATTGTGTCGTGTATGTTGTATATGCTTGCACTTATTTGTTGGGAATTAGCAGAACCATGCTGTCATGGGGAACGCTTTCAACATTGCACTGGTACTTTGTACCTAGTTGATATCATGTTCTTTTGTCTATGGATGTCGTCGGTGTGAAATTGAGAGAGGAGCTTGTAAGTCCATGGAGTTATGTATATGTGTTAGAGAAACGCCTGGGCCGCTGTTCTAATCCATGTTGTCATGGTGGAAACCTGCAGCGTAACCATAATGAGCTGTCTATGAAGCATTCTTTTTATAAAAAAAAGAGTCACATATTGAAAAAAGAGAAAAAAAGAAAAAAAGAGATATATGAAAATAGGAAAGAGAGAAAAAAGCACCATATTCCCATGGTAAATAAGAAGATTGCTGAGATGCTCGTTGTCTGCTTGCCTTGTCATTTTGATATGGGGATTCTTTCGTATCATCGGGCAAGGGGTACCCCGTTGGCGGTTCTCTATGATACACATGTACTTACGATGACAAGAACTTACCGGTGATTAAACTTGAGTAGCATGAGGAGCGGCCCTCGTATTTAAGGGACATGAGATTTCCAACTTATACTTTGTTAAGCATATGCTCCATAGTTTGTTCACTTTAACCTTAATCACTTCAAGATGCTTATGATAGGGGCAATGAGAGCTGAAAGCTATTAAGTACCATAATTTTTGGAAGCTCTTTATGAAACTTGAATCCCTGCTTCCTTCTATGAAGGCCTTTCTTTTACTTTTATGTTGAGTCTCCACCTTCTACCTTTATGCACTTACTTTGAGAGCATAGTGGCCATTCTTAGTTCTATGTGCATTGTCCCAAGACTTGTTGATTGATGCATAGCTTTGATATTTCTTGTTTCAAACTATTTGTATCTAGTCACTCTTATAAACTTTGAAGGTGTCCTATGCATTTATATTTCCTACTCTATGAGGGACAAGCTGAATACTACTAGCTACGTTTTCTTTATGCGAAACAAACAAACGTCTTGCAAAGCATTGTTATTCATGAATCTTTTGTTTGTGCCTTTTCATGTTGCAACATAGTTTCTTTGTCTTATTGCTAGAACTTTGTCTTTCATGTTTATGATTGAAGTACTATGATCCCAGCTTTGAATGTTTTACAAATACTTTTATCAAGTTTATGATGGTGCATGTCACCTCAAAAATTATTCTTTCTTTTTATCACTTACCTACTCGAGGACGAGCAAGAGTTAAGCTTGGGGATGTTGATACATTGCAAATGTATCCATAATTTTTGATGTTCCATGCTTGGTTTTATCTACTTTCTTGTGTTTTGTCCATACTTTGGAGTACTTTTCATATGATTTCTTGGACTAACCTATTAACAAGATGCCACAATGCCAGTTGCCTGTTTTCTGCTGTTTTTGGTTCCAGGAAAGTCAGAAAATGAATATTCTCGGAATTGGACCGGACAAAAGCCAAAGTTGTTATTTTCCCGGAAGACTCACGGAGCCAGAAGGAGAGTCAGAGAGGGGCCACAGGGTGGCCACACCACCCCTAGGCGTGGGGTCCCCTTTGGCCGCACCAGGGCATGTTGTGGGCCCCCTGGTCGTCCACCGACCTTACATCTTTCGCCTATATATCTCCCCCGAGGAAAAAACCCTAGATCGTCAATCAGAAATCCACGAAAAGTTCCACAGCGCCGCCACCACCTAAGGGGAGATTCGGGGGACAGAAAGTCTCTATTCCGGCACCCTGCCGGGACGGGGAAGTGCCCCCGGAGCCATCTCCATCGATCTCCACCGACATCTCCATTACCATTGCTGATTCCCATGATGAGGAGGGAGTAGTTCTCTCTCGAGGCTATGGGTTCTAACGGTAGCTATGTGTTCATCTCTCTCTCTATGCATGATCATATTGTGATCATGAGCTTTGTAATCAAGTAGATCTACCTTGCTACTCAAGTGCTTTAATAGATCTCTGCTCTCCCCATGTGTGTGAAAGTGACAGCGTGCACACCATGGTGGCACTTAGGCTAGAGATTTCAAATACTTGTTATGAGTTATATTTGGAGTTGGATGTCTCTATGAAATTGTGGTGTTTGTTTGAACCATCTAGTGCTCAAGGTGACAGTGTGGGGTTATCTAGATGCGGAAAGCAAACTTTGAGGTGTGTTGTTATAGCCCTACCATCGATTAGAGCATTCAACCGGAGAGTAGTTAAGAGTAGTATCATGAAGATAATATATTTACATGAGAGTGTTCACTAGTGAAAGTATGATCCCTATGCCTTGTTTCTAAGCATTGAAACTTTGTTTGCTACTAGATCTATTACATGTTTGCTTGCTGCTATCTTTATTTCAGTTTTCCTTTAGTCTCTTCCATGCCATCAAGCTACTTTCTACCACCGTTGTCGTATATCCATACCACTTGTATTTCACTATCTCTTCGCCGAACTAGTGTACCTATACACCTGACAAGTGTATTGGGTGTGTTGGGGACACAAGAGACTTCTTGTATCTTGATTGCAGGGTTGCTTGAGAGGGAATACCTTTGACCACTTCCTCCCTGAGTTCGATAAACCTTGGGTGATCCACTTAAGGGAAAACTTGCTGCCGTTCTACAAACTTCTGCACTTGGAGGCCCAACAACTGTCTTCAAGAATAGAAGTGCGTAGACATCATCGGGCCTCAAGATTAACTTTGACAAAAGTGAGGTCATGATACTAGGCTACCCTGAGGAGGACCATCATCACATCACTGACAACCTCAATTGTAGGTTGGCGGACTTCCCGATCACCTACCTTGGGATGCCCATTAGGGAGACCCGGGTGCTGATTAAGGACCTTACCCCCTAGTGACGCGGGTCTGGTCGAAAGTCGAGCCTTGGTGGGCTAGGCTCACGACCAAGGGGAGCAAGTCTATCCTGATCAACTTCTGCCTCTCTAGCCTCCCATGTATTAGATGGGGCTTTACTTGCTTCCTGAAGGGACTCATGTTGACTTTGCTAAAGAGTTATCTCGATTCTTCTGGGCCTCCCGCGACGGGCGCCAGAAGTACCATATGGTTAAGTGGACAGACTTGTGCGCCCCCAAAATTCTTGGGGGTATAGGTATCCTTGACTCGCGCCAATTTAATGTGGCACTTATGTTGAAATGGGTATGTTGTATCCTTAGGGATGATGGGGTTTGATGAGTCCAAAATTAATGCATATTTAATTATATAAATTATTTATATTTTCACTCATTACATGCTACATCTATCTATACCTATGCCTATTATGTATGATTACTAGCTCTCATTCATTTTCACATGGGTTTTGTACAACTAGTAGTTTTATTAGGATTTTATCACATTTTTATTGTATTTGATTTATGTGTAGGTGCTATGGAGAATCATGGATAAAAGGAGCAAAGATGATTCAATATGGAGGAGTTGCAGGCACCAGACTTAGCCAATTGAGGGGAGGAAGAAGTGAGTTTTCCATCAACTCCAAATGAATATCCAAGACCATGGTATTGTAGCCCTCGTCTATACGAATTCAACGATCCAAAGAACACCCAAATCGGAGTTCGTATGAAGAAATGGCGGTCAAAATACGAGAGCATACCACACCGATAATGACCAGCGTCCGCCTGTACCACGGGCCCGACACACGGAAACTGCTGTTCTGAACGCGTTTCTTTACAGAATTTGTCCTCGTTTGTTCTTAGATCTTCCTTAGGTCATAAGGAATGTATTGGGGGCTATTGGAGGCACCCCTAGGCCTATATAAAGAGGCAAGGAGTCAAGGGAGAAGACTACCTCTCCATATACCTCCACGGCGGAACCCTGCCGCCTTGGAAACTCCATAGCCGCCGCCTCCAAAAGATCTCCACCATCACCATTGCTCAAGAGGGAAGGGACTTGGATCATCAGAGGACAACACATCATCCCCTTCATCATCAACCGTTGCATCTTCATCACCATCATTACTCCATCTTTCATCTATTAGATCTCTTTGTAATTTCAGATCCAATTGTAGTTTGCATTAGATCTATCCCCGTACTTTAATCCATTCATTTGATTATGATGATGTTGTTGATTGCTTCCATGAGTGAGTAGTTCCTTTGTTCTTGGGGAGATGGAGAAAACCTAGCATCATTATGAACTTGTAATAAAGATGATCTATTCTTGTGTCCATATGACTTGCTTGTCTATGATATAATTATGATTTGTGTTTGATTTCTCTCTTTAGATGATATGTGAAGTCGACCACATATCATTTGCCTTCGGGACTAAAGGGAGAAAGAAACCCTTTGGACGTGTCTTGGAAGCATACCCGGAATGCCTCGTGACAGATTGGCGCCGGCTCATAACCTACACGGTCAAAGAGGGATTAAAGAGGGACTCCCTAAGCTAATTACGATATCCATGGGGAAACCCTTAATTGCGGTGGTTTGTATGGGTGATTGCTCTCAGACATCGTAGTGGTTATTTAGAGGTGACCTCACACTTGGCTCAACAAAGTGGCTTCCTATGAGCCTTGTCGTGAACATATTATTATGGGGCTCTCTCCACACATATCATGGCACAATAAGTATGTTATATTGATTACATATAACAATAACGCTATGCTAGTGGTGTATCCTACATCCCCGAGAACGTTTTAGCCCTATTAAGTTCAACCATGCTTTCATACAATCTTGTTACTTCTTTTCTTTTACTTGTTTTGATTACTTTTCTACAAACAACCATAAACCATTCAAACACCCTTTACTTGAGATCAAAGACAACTTATAAGTATTCTTTGGTAGAGAGTCACGAGGGGCATAAAGACCTTTACCAATAGCTCTCTGTGAGTTCGATATCTTTACTTCGAAACTAGCTACAATTGGTTTGTGCACTTGCAGTCACCAGGGGTCTTTGGTTGCAGCTCATCAAAGCCAAATACCGCTAGGGCCAACCCCTTTTAGCTTGCGAGTGGCGTGAGGGCTCCCAATTCTAGCGGGCCATTTAGGACATTAAATAGCTCATTAGCCAGGGGGTCACCTTTAGTATTTAGGCTGGGAGGGAAGTGCGCTTGTGGCTAGACCCATGGCTAGGGGTGCCCCTCTGTGAGGATTCCCGACCATGTTCGCTATTTGCGCGTCTCCCTCCTAGCTGGTGGCCGAGGCCTTCCTAGATGGTCACTGGAACATCTTGTTCCGTCGGACATTTAGCCTGGCTGAGGCATCGGCGTACCAGATGTTGGGTTCGCAGCATAGAAAACAAAAAAGTTCCTACGATGGGAACTATATGCCAAGATCTATCTACTAGATACAAGAAATGGGTGGATATACATCCATAGGGAACTTACCCTCGAAGACAACAAAGCTTTGTTAACGAGATGGAACTCGTGGATGATGTAGTTGTACACTTGCCGATCTCAAGATCGTGATGAAGTCCTTCAGGTCCAGCAGTTCCAGCACCATCAAGTCCAGCACCACAAAGTAGCGGTGCATCCGTGATCGCACACACATTCGGTCCACCGAACAACCTCCGCCTCCTCGCTCCAGCAATGCAGCGGAAGCAACAACTCCTTTCCAAATAAAGCCACCGGGAACATGTATCTTGCTAATCCGAGACCATGGGGAATAACTAGAGGGAGAAGAGAACCTTCACGAGGAGGTGGTGCAAGAGGAGAGGAGGAGGAGGTGCTCCTTATATAGGGGAGGGGGGCAACCCAAGGGGGCATGGCGCCGGCCATGGTGGGTGCCCCCACCTCTCCCTCATTCATGTGGGTGGATCTCCCACTCACATAAACACACACCTCCACTCATGTCCACTCACATGCATTAAATTTCCACCAAATTTAATGCAAGCTATCATTAAATAAAACACTTTTATTTATTTTATTCAGAATTTTGTTAATTACTTTAATTAACAAACATTCACATAAAACTCGCTGCAACATTTCAATATCACATGCAAAACCAGTTTCAACAATTTCACCCGAAACAATTTCGGTTTCCATCGAAATGATTCCAGTTCTTTCTTAAATCTTTATCTGAAACATATTTGCTCCAAATGGTGTCGGTATTCCTTAAGTGTGTCACCCTACGGTTCTTGAATAATGCAGACATGATCGAGACCCCTCTCCGATTAATAATCAGCAGCGGGACCTGGAGATCCGTATTGACTCCCACATATTCAACGATGACTCTTGTGATCGTGTGAACCTTTAACGTTGTAACTAAATCCCTTTATCTCGTGATATATTGCATGTTCGAGATTCAATCATCGGTATCCAAATACCTAGTTTTATCTCGTTACCGACATGCACTCTTTTCTTATTCCCGTGATATAACATTCTAGTGATCATATCACTTGCTTGCAAGCTATTTCAATGTGATATCACCGAGAGGGCCCAGAGTATATCTATCCGTCATCGGGATGGACAAATCCCACTCTTGATCCATGAGCCTCAACATAACACCTTCGTAGCACCGAACCCACATTTATATTCACCCTGTTACGGTGTGACGTTTGATGTTATCAAGATACTCTTTCGGTGTTAGCAATTAACATGATCTCATGGTATAAGGACTAAGATTACTTCGTATGATGTTATAGCAATATAAACATAATGACTCTGATCGTAATGATATACTTCGGATGAATGTTCATCACATCATTCCACCAATGTTGTGACCTCGTTATTAACAACATCCAATGTCCATGATCAAGAAACTTTGATCATCTTGTTAATCAACGAGCTAGTTTATAAGAGAGGCATAACTAGGAACCTTATATTTGTTTATTAAACACACATGTATTGACGTTTCCAATCAATACAATTATAGCATGCAAAATAAACATTTATCATAAACATGGAACAAGATAATAACCACTTTATTATTGCCTCTCGGGCATATTCCCTTCATCAGAGGCTTATGTCCCTTCTCCCCGCCTCTCTCTCTGGGGAGAGGGACTTAGTTTCCTGGCGTCTGAACCCGACCGGGGCCTTCCCGATGAGCTCATCTTATAGGGCCCTTTTCCAGGGCCTAGAGTTAGGTTGGAACACCCCTCTTTGGAAGGCCCCCTTGCCCTTGAGTATTCACATCTTCGTCTGGCAGCTTCTACGGGATCGCCTACCCTCTAGGGTGGAGGTATCTAAGCGCAATGGCCCTGGTGATGACCTTTGCCCTCTTTGTGGGACACCGGAGACCTGTACCCACATTATATTCACATGCACTTTGGCTCAGTTCCTATGGGGCTTTCTCCGAGACATCTCGGGTCCTAGCTGGCAGGCCTAGGATCTTGGAGAATTCCTACAGACTGAGGCGCACCGTGCCGGGGGGAGACGCCGCTCCTTCTGGCTGGTGTTTGCGGCCTTGACTTGGACCTTATGGAACATACAAAACAAGATGGTGATTGAGTGGGTCTTCCCCAACCGGGCCTCTAACTCCATTTTTTTTCTTTTCTTGCCTACTTACAACGGGACCGGGAGCACCTTAAGGACACCATCCGGA
Organism: Avena sativa; assembly: GCA_916181665.1. Taxonomy (NCBI): domain Eukaryota; kingdom Viridiplantae; phylum Streptophyta; class Magnoliopsida; order Poales; family Poaceae; genus Avena; species Avena sativa. The sequence continues at coordinate 372,937,297 of OV702290.1, forward strand.
GCCTGAGGACGGAGGCCTCACCCTTCGCGGCCCCTGCTGTACCCTAGCCCTCCGCGGCGTCTCCTTCCGCTCTCGTGGCACCAGGTTGCTTTTTATTTTCTTTGGGCTATCTTGTGCTGATGCCCCAACGAAATGTGTACCTTTTTTTCTTCTATTTTGGCTTAGGCCAACACTGTCTTGTGTGCAACTTGCTTATATCGAGATGTTGATTTATTTATAAAGAGGGGCGCGAGCCTCTTTCGAGGATATTGCCGTCATTTGTACAAGTCTCTAGGCATACAAAAGTTACCCCATGAGTCATTTTAACCCATCCGCACATGAAGTAAGAGGTCTTCCTCTGACGGTAAGACCTACTTCTTGAGCAGATTCTTACATGTTGAGTCCGAGTGATATTCCTGTAATGACATCTCTTTGAACTTTAAACAATTGAAAGGAATAGTACGACGAAATAACAAATGGAAAACTAAAATCGATTACTAAAATCGACGTAACCAATTATCTCAGAGGGGCACACTGTTGACAAAAAGTCAGGTGCTCCTACTTTGAGCTCGACGCAGGAGGGATGCGTGCTCCGCCTAAAGTGGCCTCTTCATGGGCCATGCTAGAACGGCCCAACAAAAGGTATTGCTTTTCTCTTTTCTTATTTTCTTCTATTTCTGTTTTCTGTTTTTTGTTGTACTTTTATTTTTTTAAACCATGAATTTTTTAAATCGAACATTTTTCAAAATGAACATTTTCAAAATCAAACATATTTAAAAAATGAACACTTTCAAAATTAAACGATTTTCAAAATCAATCAATTTTAAAAATTTGAACATTTTTTGAAATGACCATTTTTTAATGATGAACATTTTTGGGAAGAAAATATTTTGAAATATATTTCTTTTAAATTGAAATATTTTTATAAAGTAAGACAACAATGGAAAACAGAAAAATAAAAGGAATCATAAAATGAAAACAAAAAACAAACAAGAAAAAAAAACCAAAAAAAACTTGTAAAAACCTAGGAAAACAAGCAACAAACTAGAAAAAACTGATAAAAATCGGTCTAGCCTCACGCTAATGGGCCAGCCCAACACGAGCACGTATGTAAGTAGAGCATAATTCGCCTTGTTGGGTGGCAAATAGGAATTGCCGCTAAAGTTAGCATATAGAAGCTAACAATATTACACCAAAATATTTTTAAGAAATGTCGACTTTTAGGGAATCTCCATCGGAAATAGTCCGTTTCTATTCGTTTGGGTCCGATCGCAGTCCGTCTGTCCGGCCAGCCGCGCCCAGCAGTGCGACCCATTTGTCGGCGCCTGGCCAACAGGGCCACACCCGATTTTTTTTCGAAATTCAAACCAAGACAATTCACGCTAAAACTGGAAAATTTCGGACATATTTATATATAATATTACATTCAAAATATAAAAAAGAAAAAATATACTAGCACTAGCTCTAGCTACCGATCTCCCTCGCCGCCACGTCCATCTAGAGGTTGAGGTCGATGTACTCCGACGGCGTCCAGGGGTGCACCGGCGGCAGGCCCGGAGCGGGTGCGGGAGGCGCGGGCTGGTCGATCACCTGGCCAGGCCGCACTGGCCACACATCCGTCTCCATCGGCACGGGCGAAGCAGACCACCCCGGTGTGGGTGGAGCAGCCCATCCTCGCAGTGGCGACGGTGGCGGTAGCCCCGCGTTCACCTGCGCCACCAGGCCGGTGAGATAGACGGCCTTCTGGTAGCCATCCCATATGTCGTTCTCCTCCTTCACGCTGGCCATGATGGCCTGCTCAAGGAAGGCATCCTCGTCGTAGCCTCGCGCCAGGATCTCCTGGTACTCCGGGGGCAGGTGCACGGCGCTGGATGCGGGCTCCTCCTCCTGTTTCTCCTTGACGATGATGTCGAGGTCGTCGTCGTCGAGGTCGGCGTCGGAGTGGTTGATGGCGCCATCGTCATCGCGCTCGAAGGCAGGAAGGGCGCGGGACCCCCATAAATCAAACTAACCACGGTAGGAGCTCGCGCGCCGCGCCGTGTGCTCCCATTCCAGTAACCACTTCCAGAATGTCGTGTTCTGGTAGGCGCAATTGTACCGGAGGGTCGGCGGGAGCTTGCGGATGCAGCGAGCAATCTCCTCCTCCAGCCCTTTGCCCTTCTTGGGCACGGGCGGCACTGGCACCCGCTCCCGGTTGAGGTGCCAGGCCGTGGGGAGGGAGACATCATGGTGGGCGATGCCTCTCCCTTCCCTCCACTGCCGCTCTCACTCTGCCACGTAGAAGTAGCGGCGGTCGTGGCTGGGCCCCTCCTCCTCCTGGCATGCTGTGGGAAGGCCGACGAAGTCCTGCGGCTGCGGCGGCACGGCCGCCCCGAAGGAAGGCCGGCATGCCGCTCCCCTGCCTGCGCCAGCCGCTCAAGCCGGATCCGCCCGCCTCGTGATCGTTCTTACCCTTCTTCAACCACCCTAGTTTATTCATCGCACCCGGTGGTGGTGGCTGTGGTGACGGGAGGTACTGGGAGGCCCTAGTGATGGTGATGGCGATGGTGAGAGGAGGGAAGTGCGGCACCGACGGGCGCAGGGGCCTGCTTAAGTAGCCAATTTCCCGTGCGAGCGCGCACAGGTTCTCGCGCCTTCGCCATCAATGCCAGCGCGGAATCTCAGGCGGTGTCCCGACCCATCAGCATTGATGGCAAAGGCTGCCGCTATTTGCGTCTGAATCGGTGCCGCCGGTCAGGCTGCCGCCCGCGCCTCTGAATTGGTGCCATGGTTGCGTCTAAATCGATGCCATGGTTGTCTCTGAATTGCTGTCGCGTTATGGTCGCAGATGGGTGGGCCATTAGCGCGCGCGAGGAGGACACATCCTCGACCCGCCCGTGTCCGGGCCGATGCATCAGTCACGCAAATTTGGTGCGGCGATGGGTCGAGCCGGACGCGTCGATCCGGATGGAGTGCCGCTACGAAGCCGCGCACGTCCCGTGCATCCGCTCGGATGCGTTCGTACGCGCTCGGATGGGTTGTGTCGGACCGGTGGAGATGCCCTTATGATGGGGATGCCGCGCGATGTTGTCATGCCAAGTGTCAGCATGTCCTTCCACGGGGACATGTGAGATGTTTGCCTATGTGGTAAGTGTCACAACAAAAGAGTTTTGGTGACATTTTTTCGAGACTATATGGATATTTATTTTTGAGATTCAACATTTTAAAATGAAATACATTTTTGAACCGTTCAACCGAATTATGAACCATTTTACATATTTGAGATCTTCAAAACTGGCTCCAATGTTAATAGGTTGTGACGATTTTTTTTTCTACTTCCAAAATGTACTCCATAGTACTATGGTTTTAGTGTATTTTGTACATATATTTTAATGTATTTATACTTTGGGTTTTAGCTTGCCTCTGTACTTTTGGTGAACTAACATGTAAGCCCACAATGCATTTGGTAGTACGCCCACATTGAAATTTGGAACTACGTGTTAGAGTATTAGGCATATACAGTTGTTATGCTAGTTTAGATAGAGTTATGATATGTTTACATACAATTCTAACTTGACTTGTACTCTAAGATAATCCCATGTACACCTATATATGCTCACCCATGAGGCTCAATACTATATCCATCATATTTCACCAAACTCATAGTATCAGCCTAACAGGTCCAAACCCAAGCCGTACGCTTCGCCGCACCGTTCCCGTGGGATCGATTTCTATGATCTCCGCCGGGGGCCGCGCAATCCGTTGCAGGGTTCGTCCGTCGATCTGTGATCGGCTGTCCTGGTTAGTCTTTTTCGATCTACTGGATCGGTTTTTCTCTCCTCCGGTCACTTGGTCGGTCTTTTTTTGCTTTACCGATCATAGATCGGATTGAGTCGCCCACCGTCCTGCCTCCTCCGTTGCCTGCCTAGGTAGCTGTCACGGCTCCACAGCAGGCTGCCGCGCACCTCAGCCGGCTGCGACGCCTTCCTTGGTAGGCTGTTGCGGTCGTCCCCCTTGGATCGTCTTCGCCGTCATTACCCGGGACTTCACCAACAACGCCGCCATCGACTCCGATCTACACGTCATCAATGATGCCATGGCGCATACGGCGCACCGTCGGTCTGATTAACCGATCTCCCACCTGTCCATGCCAAGCACATCCCCAAGCACGCGCCTACCACCGATCGAGCTACGAGGTGTCGCCCCTTCGGGCCGTAGCGCCACCGCCTTTGGTCCATGCTACCGGCTTCCAAACGCGCCTTCCTTGGCGTGTATGCCGTTGGTGGTCTCCCAGCCGCTGCACCGACTTGCGTCCTGCAGCTATGCCGCTCCAACGGGTCATAGCATCGCTGCACATAGTCTACATCGCCGTCCCTGTGCACCGACGCCCCAAGCTATCTCCGCACCACCTCCACGGTGTAGGTCGTCTTCGTCCGCGCATGGTCTTCGTCACATCGGATTCTTCTTCGCCTACATCGAGTACCGCCGCCGTGCCAATCTAGGCGTCCAACATGACCACTCCAGGCTATCGTTGGTTTCGCCGCCTTCTACGTCTTTGTCCCTGCCCTTGCGTGCCCGGTATTGGCAATACCAGTGCGTGTCTTCGTACCCGACTCATCCCCATGCATGGCAATCTCGGATCGGCGCATCGTCTTTGTCGGCCTCGACAAAGTCTTCTTCGATATCGACACCTTCATCTACGACTGCCTCGATCTCATCACCGACAAGATCTTTTTTGCCTACTCGGTTCTGGCAAAACCGGAGTGCGCGTTCTTCCCGACGTGCGCCTAGTTCTGACAAAACTATGACCGCACCTCGTCCTCATCGGGTCGAACTGCATCGACTTCGGCATCGGCACCCCTCGGCAAGCTGTCGTGGCCCCATGGCAAGCCTCCACGGACCCTCGGCAAGCTACCGCGGCTCCACGACGACTGCCTCGATGCATCTCCGTCATCCTCCTCGCGTACTACGCGCATGCGGCTTCACGTGCGGCTACCTCGACACCGGCATCCCCGACCACGATATCGACCATAGCGACCCATCGCAACGGCTAGTCGACCTCGGCACCGCCTCAAGCTCTCGGCTCCCTCGACATCGGCATAAGGGCTATCACCTCGCTGAGCATCTCGCCATCTTTCTCTACAGTCCAATCTACCGCGACGCGACATCGTCCATAACGTTCCTGCTTGGACAGCGGGGGATGTCAGCCTACTGAATGCTACTTTGGTTTATCTCCAGTCTGACCGTCCGTGACGTTCCAGTTGTTCACGATGCTATCGCTACGACTACGGGAGAGTGTTAGAGTATTAGGCATATACAGTTGTTATGATAGTTTAGATAGAGTTACGATTTGTTTACGTACAATCCTAACTTGACTTGTACTCCAAGGTAATTCCAAGTACGCCTATATATACTCGCCCATAAGGCTCAATAATATATCCATCATATTCCGCCAAACTTATACTTTTTTACTACGCTTGCCAGAAACTTCGATACTTCCGCGTTGCACTTGGAAGTACGTTTGTGTATTTTTAGAAATATGCTCATGATGTACTTCTAATAGCATCTCCACTCGGGTTCCCAACACGCTGTTCCCAGGACGTTTTTTTGGTCCGGACACCGAAATTCGGCCCAGTCGCGTTCCCAGGTCCCCGGTTCGTCCGGATTTGGCCCAAAATACGTCCGGACTTCTCAGGCCGTTCCTGGGGCGATAGGAACACGCTGGGAACACCGGACGAAGAGATTTCGGCGAAAAAGAGCCGTTCGGTGAGTGGACCCACCCAGTCAACGGCAGAAGCCGAGTCGTCATCATCCTCCCGCATCGGGACACCGTGAAGGACCAGCGGACATTAACCACCTGTCTTGTCGGCCACGCGTCGCCGTAATGGCGCGCCACCGTCGCCTCCGCTCCCGCGACGGACCGGAGGGCATTAACTTCCTACCGCTTCTCCTTTTTCCCACCCTCGCCGCTACACCCCTCCCGCCTTCGCCGTTGATATGTCCATTTTGCATCACTATTCTATAGCATAATTTACTATTATTCATTGGTATATTTCATATTAAGAGATGATACTTATGTAATTTCACCTGTTTTTGCATGGTTGATGACTTTTGGAGCATGGACCGCTGCAGTCAGGATTCTGATGGAAAAGGTGTTGTTTGGAGGCAAAATTCGCAAAGATTAGAAAATGCGGGAAAATATATGGAAAATCCTATTTTTTCAGAAGACGAAGGCTGCCAGAAGGAGGAGTGGAGATGGGCCACAGGGGGCCCACACCACCCCCTGGCACAGGCAAGCCTAGGCCGCGCCACCAGGTGGTGTGGCCGCCCTGGCCCACCTCCATCTCTCCCCTCTGGCGTATATAATCCTCCCGAAACCCTAATACTCGGGGAGCAACCATAGAAAGATTCCGCCGCCTCTGCGGGGCGGAAAACACCGAGAAATAAAGATCTCTCTAGCAGACATATTTCTGCCAGGGGAATTCCTTCCCGGAGAGGGGAGATCGTCGCCATCAACTCCACCATCAAGCTGGACTTCATCGGGATCATCATCATCATCACCATCAGCACCCTCATCACCATCTCCATATTGTTGTAACAATTGGGTTGAATCTTGCATAGTTCTTAGGGGAAGCTTTCCAGGTGTTGATTACTCTTTGTAGTTGATGCTATTGAGTGAACCGTTGAATTATTGTTTATGTTCAGATTGTTATACATCATTATTCCATCTCTGATCATGATCCATATGATGTCTTGTGAGTAGTTCGTTTTGTTCTTGAGGACATGGGAGAAGTCATGTTGTTAGTAGTGGAATTGTGTTGAGAAAGATTCAATAGTTTGATATTTAAGTTGTGGTGTACTTCTTCTAGTGGTGTCATGTGAACGTCAACTACATGACACTTCACCTATATGGGCCTAGGGGAATGAATTGTGTATTTGGCTACTAATCGTAGGGGTTGCCGGAGTGACAGAAACCTGAACCCCCGTTGGGAAACCATTGCATAAGGGACGTCAGGGTCTTAGAGTTTAAAGCTATTGTTAGGTTCCTACCTTAATTACTTTCTTGTACTTACGGATGTTTGCAAGGGGTATAATCACAAGTATGTATTAGTCCTAGGAAGGTCGGTACATTAGCACAGGTTCACCCACACAACACTTAGCAAGCTAAAAAAGATTAATCAACTATATGAAGCGAAAGCACTTGACAGAATTCCCATGTGTCCGCGAGAACGTTTGGTCATCTTAAGAAATACAACCGGCTTGTCCTTTGCTGAATAAAGGATTGGGCCACTTGCTGCATTTATTCTTATTTTCTTTTATTTACTCGTACTTTATTTACTTGCATTATCAAAACCCCGTAAAAATCCATTTGCTAAGTATTTGCAGAGAGTTCCTGATCCATACCACTAGCCAACACCTTTTGCTCCTTGTTGGGTTCGACACTCTTACTTATCGAAAATACTGCGATACACCACCTATACTTGTGGGTCATCAAGACTATTTTCTAGCGCCGTTGCCGGGGAGTGAAGCGCTATTGGAGAGTGGAACTGGTAAAGGAAACTTCTATTGTGAGTATTGTTTACTTCTGTTAGTTGCTATATTTTTGTTATGGATAACTCGTTGAGTTTCTTATTTGGTAAAGCTACTACCACTGCTAAGGTAGTAGATGAACCTCCACCTACTAAGAATGATGCTTTTAAAATACCTACAAGAATTATTGATCGTGTTATGGATAACTACTATGTTGGGGATGGAACTGTCCATCCCGGTGATCATTTGCTCTTTATACACGAATTATGCAGGTTGTTCAAGTGTGCAGGTATTACTACAGATCAAGTTAAGAAGAAGTTATTCTCATTATCACTAAAAGGAAGAGCTGAGGAATGGTATAAGCTGCTGAAGAATGGTCAAGCTCTTGAATGGGAGGAAATAGTACCTCTCTTTTATTCAAAGTTTTATCCTCCTAGTGAGATTCATAAAGATCGGAATCAAATATACAACTTTTGGCCTCTTGATGGAGAGAGTACAAATCAAGCTTGGGGGAGATTGAAGTTACTAATGCTCAAATGTCCCATTCATGAGCTCCCCAACAATATTATTATCAATAACTTTTATGCAAGGCTTTCTCTTCATGATAAGGATTTATTGGATGCTTCTTGTGCTGGATCATTCACCAGCATGGAAGAAGAAGCTAAATGGGATCTTCTGGACCATATTCAAGACAATGCTGAAGCTTGGGAGAATGACAAAGGTAGAAAGTCAGGTATAAATTATGATTATGAATGCATTGAATCTTTTATGGGAACTGATGACTTTTAAATTGTTAATAATACTTATGGTCTTGATTTACAAGTTATTAAAAATTGCTTTAAGGCTTTTGTTTCCTATATTGAAATCCCAAAAAGGGGATGGAGCAAGTACCATGCGCCTTATAAAGATATTGTTGACTGTGTTCCTGTTGGGAGTACTGAGTTTTACACTATTGATCACATCTTACCTGAACTTTATATCAAGAAACCCTTCCCGGATAAGGTAAAGGACCATCCTATGATAACTAGTGTAATCACTAAAAGTGCAAAGAGAACTGTAAAACCTGATGAACAAATAAACATTGAACCTATTGTAGCAATTGTGAAAGACCTTGTCACTAAAAGCGTAGAAAATGGACACATAGTCTTTTGTGAGGATGCTTCTAATATTGTTTCGCATCCTAATAGAACTAAAAAAGCCAGTGTCCCTGTGCTTTCTGTTAGAATTGGTGATCATTGCTATTATGGTTTATGTGATATTGGTGCAAGTTCCAGTGCTATTCCTTATGAGCTTTACAGAGAAATTAAGCATGAAATCAGTCCATGCGAATTGGAAGAGATTGATGTGGTTATTCACCTTGCTAATAGAGAGACCATCTCTCCAATTGGTATTGTACGGGAAGTGGAAGTTCTTTGTGGTAAGATTAAGCATCTTGCTGATTTTCTAGTACTTGGTTCAGCTGCTAGTAAAACTTATCCTATCATTTTTGGTAGACCTTTCGTGAGTACTTGTGGAGCTATTATAGATTGCAAAATGGAGAAAATCTTGACTAAGTTTGATGGGGAATCTTATGAGTTTAATTTTTTGAAATTTACTAAAGAACCTTGTGAAAAGGAAACCCATAATGAGGATTTTAGAGTTGAACAACTTGCTTCTATTTCTCTTGCTCCTAACAATGCTTTGTAGCAATTTATGGAAGATCATGAAAGTGAAATCTTCATGGAAGAAAGGAATGAGATTGACGAGATTCTCCGTAATCAGCCTAAGATGCTTAAGCATAACTTGCCTGTAGAAGACTTGAGTACCACACTGCCACCTAAAAAGGATCCAGTCTTCGATCTAAAACCCTTACCCGATGATCTTAAATATGCTTACATTGATGATAATAAGATATATCCTATTATTATTAGCTCTAAACTTTCAGGGAAGGAAGAAGAAAGGTTATTGGAGGTACTGAAGAAACACCGAGGGGCTATGGGCTATACCCTGGATGATTTAAAAGGGATTTCTCCTACTATATGTCAGCATGCTGTCAATATAGAATCAAATGCAAAGCCAGTGGTAGAGCACCAACAATGTTTAAATCCTAAGATGAAGGAAGTGGTAAGAAATGAGGTATTGAAACTCCTTGATGCTGGTATTATTTACCCTATTGCTGATAGTGAATGGGTTAGTCTTGTTCATTGTGTCCCTAAAAAGGGAGGTATTACCGTTGTGCCTAATGATAATGATGAGCTTATTCCCCAAAGAATAGTAGTAGGCTATAGGATGTGTATCGATTTCAGAAAGGTTAACAAAGTTACTAAGAAAGATCATTACCCACTTCCTTTTATTTATCACATGTTAGAAAGATTGTCTAAAAAGGCTCATTTTTGTTTTCTTGATGGATACTCTGGGTTTTCTCAAATTGTTGTTAAACAAAAGATCAAGAAAAAACTACCTTTACATGCCCTTACGGAACCTATGCTTATAGACGTATGCCTTTTGGTTTATGTAATGCTCCTGCTACTTTTCAAAGATGCATGTCTGCTATCTTTCATGGTTTTTGTGAGGAAATTGTGGAAGTGTTCATGGATGATTTCTCTGTCTATGGAACTTCTTTTGATAATTGTCTACACAACCTTGATAAAGTTTCATAGAGGTGTGAAGAAACTAATCTTGTTCTTAATTGGGAGAAATGCCACTTCATGGTTAATGAAGGGATTGTCCTTGGGCATAAGGTTTCCGAAAGAGGCATAGAAGTGGATAGGGCTAAAGTCGAGGCAATTGAGAAAATGCCCTGCCCAAGAGACATAAAAGGTATGCGTAGTATCCTTGGTCATGCTGGTTTCTATAGAAGGTTTATTAAAGATTTCTCTAAGATATCAAAACCCTCACTAATCTTCTTCAAAAAGATGTACCCTTTGTTTTTGATAATGATTGTAAGGAATCTTTTGAAACTCTTAAGAAGGCTTTAACTACAGCTCCTATCGTTCAACCACCTGATTGGAGCTTACCCTTTGAAATAATGTGTGATGCTAGTGATTTTGCTGTAGGTGCTGTCCTTGGGCAACGTATTGATAAAAAGTTGAACGTTATTCATTATGCTAGTAAGACTCTTGATGCTGCTCAAAGGAATTATGCAACTACTAAAAAAGAATTCCTAGCTGTCGTTTTTGCTTGTGGTAAGTTTAGACCTTATATTGTGGACTCAAAAGTCACCATTCATACTGATCATGCTGCTATTAAGTACCTTATGACGAAGAAGGATGCTAAGCCTAGGCTTATTAGATGGGTGCTGCTTTTACAAGAGTTTGATCTACATATTGTAGGTAGGAAAGGTGCTGAAAACCCTGTAGCTGATAATTTATCTCGATTGGAAAATATCTCCTTTGACCCTATGCCTGTTAATGATAGTTTCCCAAATGAACAGTTGGCTGTGGTAGGGGTAAACTCGCGAGGGAGCCCTTGGTACGCTGATTATGCTAACTATATTGTCTCCAAGTATTTGCCTCCAACTTTTATAGCTCAGCAAAGAAGAAAGTTCTTTTATGATTTGAGGCATTATTTTCGGGATGACCCACACTTATATAAAGAAGGAGTTGATGGTATTATGCGAAGATGTGTTCCAGAATATGAACAAAAGGAGATATTGCGTAAATGTCATGGTAGTGCTTATGGAGGACATCATGCAAGAGATAGAACTGCGCAAAAGGTGCTACAATCAGGTTTCTACTGGCCTACCCTTTTTAAAGATGCAAGAAAATTTGTTTTATCTTGTGATGAATGTCAGCGTGTTGGTAATATTTCTAGACGCAATGAAATGCCTATGAACTACTCTCTAGTTATTGAACCCTTTGATTGCTGGGGATTTGACTTTATGGGTCCTTTTCCTCCCTCGAAAGGTTATACTCATATTCTTGTTGCCGTTGATTATGTTACTAAGTGGGTAGAAGCCATTCCTACGAAGAGTGCTGACGGGGAGACTTCTCTAAAAATGCTTAAGGATGTTAACTTTCCTAGGTTTGGAGTGCCTAAGTATCTCATGACCGATGGAGGTTCTCATTTCATTCATGGTGGTTTTAGAAAGACCCTTGCCAAATATGATGTTAATCATAGAATTGCTTTAGCTTATCACCACCAAACTAGTGGGCAAGTAGAATTGTCAAATAGAGAAATTAAATCCATCTTGCAAAAGACTGTTAATACATCTAGAAAAACTAGGCTAAAAAGTTAAATGATGCTTTATGGGGTTATAGGACTGCCTACAAAAACCCTATGGGAATGTCTCCTTATAAAATGGTTTATGGGAAAGCTTGTCACCTACCTTTAGAATTAGAACACAAAGCTTACTGGGCAGTTAAAGAACTCAATAGAGATTGTAAGCTTGCTGGTGAAAAGAGATTATTTGCCTTAAGTTCTTTAGATGAATGGAGGAGTGAAGCATATGAGAATGCTAGGCTCTTTAAGGAAAAAGTTAAAAGATGGCATGACAAGCGAATACTTAAGAGAGAATTCCATGTTGGTGAGAAGGTTCTATTATATAGGTCTCGTCTCAGATTTTTTGCAGGGAAACTACTGTCAAAATGGGAAGGACCTTTCGTTATTGAAGAAGTGTACCGCTCAGGAGCAATAAAGATTTCTTCTTTAAAAGATAACACTACACAAGTAGAGAATGGGCAGCGACTTAAGCACTATATTGCTAGAGATTCTTACAATGAAGATGTTGATGCCTTTCAAGTTATAACTCCAGAAATATTTATCAAGGACCAAATACAGAGACCTGCAGAGTCTGTTTTCAAATAGGTAATAGTTCTGCTAAGAAAAGTTCCACGAAAGATCTGTCCAGTTATATTTTCGTAGTTTTTAGCCAATAAGGAAAGCTACAAAGTGAAAGAGGGACGGAAATGGAGCCAGGATGTCTCACACCACCCTATGGCATGGGCCCACCCCTGGCCGCGCCACCAGGTGGTGTGGCCACCTCGGACTCTGTCTCCGACCCGTTTTCTCCCAGTACCTTCCTTTTGTTGTGAAACTTCATAATATATAATCCCCCGGATCCCCCGAGGTTCGTATATCGTGTTCTCGTCGTGTTTTTGTTTCGATCTGTTTCTGACAGGTAGAGTCCGAGATTTGGAGCCACAATGTCTTCCTCTGGATCAACCAAGGAATATTCTTTAGAGGATGTCATCAACCCATACATGAGAGAGTTGAAGATTCATCCCAAGGAGTTGTTGCTTGAAGATGGGGTGGTCCGGATAAAAGAGGTGCAAGGCCCTAAGGGTGAAGGAAGTCTGGAGGACAGCATGGAAGCACTAGAGTAAGAAGTCTTTAGGTACAAGAAGATGGCGGAACGCGAAGTGGATATCATCCATAAGATTTGTTCCAAACTCATCGCCGAGCACCAAGAGGAGACTGTTGAGCTCAAGGATGAAGTCCTCTCACTCTGCCAAACAACCAACAAACTGCAAGCACAGCTCTACGACATTCAAAAGCAAAACTATGAGTATGAGGTTAGGTTTAAACCCATAAGTGCTGCTGCAAGTTTCGGGATGCTAGAGACCATGATGTCCTTTGTTGATGGGAAGCCCTTATCCTAGAAGTCGGACGATGATGAGAGGATACCACCACCGAAGGAGTAATTCGTCATCAGGTTTGGCATCCCCTTGGTTTGTTCCAAGCTTGGGGGAGTTCCGCGGTATCATATCACTATCTTCTATCTTTTTACCTTTTTAGTAGAGTCATATCATGAATAGAGAAGTTATCTTGTAGGATGGTTTGCATTATGGAAGTGTCTCCTCTCTTGTTAGATATGTATCCCTTGATGTGAGTTGCCGTTATGGAATATTGATGAGAAGTTCTATCATTTACTCTTTTGCATATCTTATATTAATTTTCAATTCGTGGTTATATGATTGATCTTGTTGTTAGTACTGGTATCACTTTGGGATCATTGAGTTAATTTAGTTGGTTTTGGCAAACCTGGCTCGGTCAGTAGCAACACTATTTTTGAGAGTTGAATGAAAAGATAAAAGTACTCTAAAGAAAAAAATAATTTCATCATCTTTCTTTCTTGATTTGCTCATAAGTTTAGTATTCTCTAGTTAAGATCTTTTGTGCTTCCAAGGAAGATTGCATGTTTGTCTTTATCACTTGTATGTTTGTTTGTTTCCTTCAACTCTTATACTTGCTACCCAGCCTTGCTAGCCAAAAACCTGTACTGAGAGGGAATTCTTCTCGTGCATCCAATCCTTAAACCAAAACCTATGCCATTTGTGTCCACCATACCTACCTATTAGCATTATTGCTATTCCAAGTAAATTTATGTTTTTATCTACCTTCCAAATTAAACTTGTTATGTGAAAATTAGTGATTAAAGATCTCACGAACTTGATGGCACACTTTACTTTCTTGCATTTAATAAACTTGACCCATTGTGCCCATCTATGTTGCGTATATGCTTGCGCTTTGTAAGTTGTGAATTAGCAGAACCATGCTGTCATGGGGAACGCTTTCAACATTGCACTGGTACTTTGTACCAAGTTGATATCATGTTCTTTTGTCTATGGATGTCGTCGGTGTGAAATGAAAGGGGAGCTTGTAAGTCCATGGAGTTATACATGTATGTTAGAGAAACGCCTGGGCCGCCGGTCTAATCCATGTTGTCATGGTGGAAACCTGCAACGTAACCATAACGAGCATCTATGAAGCATTCTTCTTATAAAAAAAGAGATAGAGATTGAGAAAAAGAGAAAAATAAAAAAAGAGATGAGAAAAGAGGAAAGAGAGAAAAAGCACCATATTCCCATGGTAAATAAGAAGATTGCTGAGATGCTTGTTGTGTGCTTGACTTGTCATTTTGATATGGGAATTCTTCCATATCATCGGGCAAGGGGTACCCCGTTGGCGGTTCTCCATGATACACATGTGCTTATGATGACAAGAACTTACTGGTGACTAAACTTGAGTAGCATTAGGAGCGGCCCTCGTACTCAAGGGACATGAGATTCTCAATTTACAACTTGTCGAGCATATCCTCATATTTGATCACTTTAACCTTAATTACCTAAAGATGCCTATGATAGGGGCAATGAGAGCTCAAAGCTAATAAGTATCATAATTTTTGGGAGCTTTGAAATCCCTGCTTCCCTCTGCGAAGGGCCTTTCTTTTACTTTTTAGTTGAGTCAGTAAACCTTTTCCCTTCTATCTCAGCAAGTATTTTGAGTTGTTGTGTTTCATTCATTCATATGATGATTTATTCAATCATGTTTCTTATGTTCCTTGTTTTGCACATTGCTCTTATCTTGGTGATTACTACTTTGAAAGCTATCATCAAAAACCAGTTATTTGTGAACTCCAGCAAATTATCAACTATTCTTCGACCAAGAGCTAAGTTTGCCATTACCAATTATGATTTACTTTGAAAGCTATCAACTATTTATTGTGTTTCCTTTACTCATTGCAAGTTGAGTTATATAATAGTGAATTTTCTTCTATTATGATCTATGTATTGATGAATGTGATGCTTCTTGTCCATATTCTTTTATTGACTCTTCACTCCATAAACCCGAGGTCATGTTTATTGTGTTCAGTTTTGCTTGGGGACAAGCGAAGTCTAAGCTTGGGGGGAGTTGATACGTCCATTTTGCATCACTATTCTATATCATAATTTACTATTATTCATTGGTATATTTCATATTAAGAGATGATACTTATGTAATTTCACCTGTTTTTTCATGGTTGATGAATTTTGGAGCATGGACCGCTGCAGTCAGGATTCTGATGGAAAAGGTGTTGTTTGGAGGCAAAATTCGCGAAGATCAGAAAATCCGGGAAAATATATGGAAAATTCTATTTTTCCAGAAGACGAAGGCTGCCAGAAGGAGGAGTGGAGATGGGCCACAGGGGCCCCACACCACCCCCTGGCGCGGGCAAGCCTAGGCCGCGCCACCAGGTGGTGTGGTCGCCCTGGCCCACCTCCAGCTCTCCCCTTTGGCGTATATAATCCTCCCGAAACCCTAATACTCGGGGAGCGACCACAGAAAGATTCTACCGCCTCTGCGGGGCGGAAAACACCGAGAGATAAAGATCTCTCCGGCAAACAGATTTCTACCAGGGGAATTCCATCCCGGAGAGGGGAGATCATCGCCATTGATACGTCCAAAACGTATCTAATTTCCTGAACACTTTTGCTATTGTTTCTCCTCTAAACTTGTGTGATTTGGATTCAACTAATGCGGACTAACGCTGTTTTCAGCAGAATTGCCTTGGTGTCTACTTTTTGTGCAGAAAACCAACTATCAGGAAAAATCCCAGCAAATATGCCAAAAATCCTATTTCACCCGAAGACTTCAGGAGCAAGAATACGAGACGGAGAAGAGCCGGGGGGTGGCCACACCACCTGGTGGCGCGGGCTAGGCCAGGCCACGCCAGGGGGTGGTGTGGGCCCCCCAGGCACCCTCTCGGCCTCTCTCTTCGCCTATAAGGAGACTTCTGACCTAAAAACTTTGGGGGGTTCGACGTTTTTCCAGAAGGAGTTTCGCTCCGCCGCCACCACCAGATTCCACGAAACAGCACCAGAAACCCCGTTCTGGCACCCTGCCAGGACGGGGAATTGGAGGAGATCATCGCCATCATCATCACCATCGCTTCTCCATCGACCATCCATGTTTCCCCCATCTATGAGTGAGTAATCCCCCGCTGTAGGCTATGTGGATGGTAGGGATTGGATGAGATCGTTCATGTAATGGCATCAGATTGTTAGGGCATGGTGCCTAGTATCTTTTATTAGTGATTTATGACTTTGTTGCGACTTGTTGTGCTTAAGGCTTGTCACTAGGTCCCGAGTGCCATGATTTCAGATCTGAACATGTTATTGATTCATTATGATAGTATTGTTTCTGGTCTTATCTACAAGTTGTATACACACGTTGTTGTCCAGAACCTATGGCCCCGAAGTGATAGAAATCGGGATAACCGGAAGGGAAAGGCTTTGATGTGAGGATCACATGTGTTCACGGAGTGTTAATGCTTTGCTCCGATGCTCTATTAAAAGGAGCACCTTAATTGCCAGTAGTTCCCTAGAGGCCCCGCTGCAAACATGCTGGCAGGAAAAAAGATGTTGTGCAAGTTCTCATTGCGAGCACGTATGACTATATATGGAACACATGCCTAGGATTGTCTAGTACTTGGATTCTTTATCTTATTTATCTGCAATTGCCCTATGTTCTGATTGCTATGTGAATTGTCTTGTCCATGCAACGCCCGTCCATCCATCCCTATGCCTACCGCACTGAAATCCCACTGTTACTGCTTTTGTTATTACTGTCTTTGCTTTACTACTGCTGTTACTTTGCTATTCCTACTACAAAACTGTTGCTACTAATAAACTGCTGTGAGCAAGATTGTTTCCAGGTGCAGTTGAATTGACAACTCAGTTGTTAAGGCTTATAAATATTCTTTGGCTCCCCTTGTGTCGAATCAATAAATTGGGTTTCACTTCCCTCGAAAATACTGCGATACACCCCTATACTTGTGGGTCATCAAGAATATTTTCTGGCACCGTTGCCAGGGAGCATAGCTTTATTTATCAAGCTCACTTGGATTCTCTATTGTTCGCTGCTATCCATCCATCATGGGTAAGTCTCGTGATGGCAAGGTTCCTATTTTACCATCCACTACAAGAAGAGGTACGGTTCTGAACACCTCTGTTGCTCTTGATTCACCGTCTATTTTGAGTAAGTTCCATACACCACCACATACACATGCTACACACACCGCTACTACTGCTGAATCTGAAACTTCTGATGCTTATGATGCTGCTTCTACTGTGCTTGATAAGAGTAGTTCATTAGGTCCTTTCCTAGATGCTACGATTGCTAGAACTATAGCTGGAAATACCGAAACTCCTAATGAAGACACTACCACACTTGTTTGCTCACCTGAGTCTAGTGAGAGTTATGATATTGAAGATGGTTATGTTGAGATGACCGATGAGTTTATTAAAGAATGTAAAAACTCCCATGATAGGAGCGCTGCTAAGAGTTTCCTTAAGAGGCATACTATTAGACCCAAATTGTCTCCTGATGCTAAGTTTGTTGCTTCTCCCATAAACATTATAGATGAAGATTATGATTTCTCTCTCGATCTATCTTACATAGCTATTGTCGAGAAAGAACCTCTTTGTGGGACTAAGAATGAAAGTGCGGTAGCACATATGAATGAACTTTCTACCATGAGTGGCTTGTTTTCTGATGATATTAAGATGTGTACTTACTTTGTTGCTAAGATTTTCCCTTTTCACTGAAAGGAGAAGCTAAAAATTGGTTTAGTAATTTACCTCCTAGATCTATTGATAGCCCTGAGTGCTTGATTAGTACTTTCCTGCAGAAATATTTTCCTCCCAGTGCTAGACATGCTATTTTGCAGGAACTTTTTGATTTTAAACAGGGAGAAAAAGAGGTATTGCCCGAATCTTGGGAAAGGCTTTGTGCTTTGATTCATGCACAGGCTGGAAGTCCATTACCTAAGAATGAGCTTCTTGATATATTTTATAATGGACTAACCAAGGAATCTAGGACATACCTAGATAGTTGTGCTGATTGTGTTTTTAGGAAGAGGACTCCTAAGGAAGCTGAGGAATTAATGGCTAAAATAAGCAAGAATTATGAAGATTGGACTCCTCCTAAACAAGCTATACCTGAAGTAATTGTACCTGAACCATCTATTCCTGTGCCTATTCCAACATCAAAGAAGAGGGGAGTTATTGAATTGAATGATGAAGTGATGAAGGAAGCTAAGAAATGTCTTAAGGAGAAGGGAATTAAAGCTGCAGATGTCAAGAATTTACCTCCTATAGAAGAATTATGTAAGCCTATTCCCAACTCATCCACTATTGAGGTACACTCTCTCCAACACTTTGATGAAGGTGATATCCCTTACTTGAAACCACCTGATCAATGCTTAGAAGAATTTGATATCTTTATTGTTAAGCAAGATAACTTTAATAAAAGGGTGCAAAATCATCTAATGGAAAACACTAGAGCTATTGTTGAGTTGAAAGATATTGTAGAACGAAACTCTAATGATGTTAAAATGATTGTTAAACATTTTCAAATGGTTCAAACTCAAATAGATCAACTCGTTAAAGTGCAAAACGACTTGCTAGTTAATGCTGCTAAAGAAAAACATGCTTATGAAATTAGAACTAGAAGTGGAGCTGCTACCCATGATTCTCTATATCCTGAGGGGCATCCCAAAAGAATTGAGTAGGATTCTCAACAAGCTGAAAATGGTGGTTCTACTCGTAAGAAAAGGAAAAAGAAACATAAAACTGTTGTAGAACCCTCTGAACCTGATATAGATCCTAATAGTATATCTATCTATGATGCTGAAACTGAAAGTGGTAATGAAGAAAATGTTGTTCCTAATGAAGAAAAAGTTGAAGAAGAACCTGAAAACCACACTAAGAATACTAAATACACCAAAGAAGATTTTATTGCTAAGAAACATGGTAGTGAAAGAGAGCCTTGGGTCCAAAAACCTATGCCATTCCCTGATAAGAAACACAAGTCAAAGGAAGATGAACACTATAATAAGTTTTGTGAGTGGATGAAGCCTTTATTCTTGCAAATTCCTTTGACTGATGCTATTAAATTGCCTCCTTACTCAAAGTATATGAAGGGCATTGTCTCGAATAAAAGGAAGATCCCTAATGAAGAAATTTCTACTTTGCTTGCTAATTATTCCTTCAATGGTAAGGTTCGTAAGAAACTTGGAGACCCAAGGATTCCAACTATCCCTTGATCTATTAAGAACAGTTATGTTAGAACTGCTTTGTGTGATTTGGGAGCTGGAGTTAGTGTTATGCCTTTCTCTCTCTATAAGAGGCTTTAGCTTGAAAAATTGATACCAACTGATATATCTTTGCAAATGGCTGATAAGTCTACCACCATTCCTGTGGGTATATGTGAGGATGTACCTGTTCAGGTGGCTCATAATTGCTTGATATTAACTGATTTTGTTGTGCTTGAAATGCCTAAAGATGATAATATGTCTATTATTCTTGGAAGACCTTTTCTTAATACTGCAGGAGCTGTTATTAATTGTAATCAAGGAAAGGTGACCTTCAATGTTAATGACAAGGGACATACTATCTGTTTCCCCAAGAAGATTGAAAGGACTTATGGTTTGAATTCAATTGAACATGTTGAAGGCATTCAAGTTGGAGAAATATATTGTCCCATACCAAGAGAAAAATTTGAAACTATTATGATTGGGACCATTGCTATCAAGGTTAAGGTAACATAATCATTAGTGGAGTACAAAGTTTTGTCTCATATGCAATTTTTTTGGTAGAAAGACTTGATCAACCTTGCTAACAAAAGGGTTCCATTGAACAAAACAATGTTTTCATTATGATTATCTCCGTTTATTTCTATCCTTTGCATTTTAGTTTTTGCTTTCGTTTAGTTTTCTTTGTGTTGTTAGTTGCTTGCATGCTAGAACTTCTATAGTTCTAGCCTTGTTTTGTCTTTGCATCATGATTCAAAAAGAAAAAATCTGTCTGTCAGAAAAATCATTCTTCTATTTCTAAAAAAATGCCCAAAAATAAAGTGTCTCAAAAAATTCCAGAAAATTCATATTAATTTTTTATGTGAAAAAGGGGCAGAGGAGTACCTGTTAGGTACCAGGGGGCCCACCAGGAAGGCACACCACATGGTGGCGCGGCCAGCCTTGGGTGGCGCCATGCCCTGGTGTGGGCCACCCCTGGCCCCCCACTAACTCTCTCACCTGCCACTTTGTTCTCTCTCCCGAGTAAGCTCCAGTTCATATCTCAAAATCGCGTTCTTGCCATGCTTGCTCTTGATTTTTTCGATCGACTTTCTCAGCCCATCTTTCTTGCTGAAATTTAGAGCATTTGTTCCCTGGTATGTGACTCCTCCCCTTGTCCAAGTATATTTGTGTTTAGTGGATTATATGTTGAGTATTTTGCTGCTGTAGGTGACTGGTTATGAGATCTTGTAAGCTTGTTTGATGCTTAGAGATATAGTTTTGATGCATGTTTAGGCCTCTTGCAAGTCCCTATGAGTAGAATCCTTCATTATATTTACTTTGCAATCACTTGTTTAATAGGTGTTTAAATTTCAGAATAGAAGATGAGTGAACACCACCTAAACCAACATGAGCTTTGGGTGCCTGAGGTCATGAAGGTCCACTGGGAGGAGGAAGTTTTTCCCTCCATTTATCCATGCCCTGAGTTCATGAGAGCTGCAGGAATTCTACAAGATTTCCACATTTTGGTTTCTAATGTAGGGTTAGAGCACTTTTTGGAATATGAACCTTGTCAATTTGTGAAGCTAACCATGTCTGTGGTGCAGGATTTCCAATTTAGTCACTCTTTGCCTAACCCCATGGTCCATTACAAAATTTACAATATTGCTGTCAACCTTTCTCTTGATGATTTTTGTGCAGCTATTAAGGTACCTCAATGGGGATCATGTAGGAAGATTAAAGAGAGACCGAAACCACTCATGGATTTATATGCAAAAATTTGTCAAGGGAGTAGCTTCTCGAAGGAGAGTGGAAAAATCCATAACATTCATCTTCCCTCCATTCGCTACTTTGCCTACTTTATTGCCAAGTGTGTTCTTGCTAGGAAAACTGCCAATAAGTTATCTTCGTTTGATTTAGCATTTATCTCTGCTGCTCTTAGACGAGATAGGTCTTACAACTTGGGTGCTTTGATAGCTTTCCGTCTTGCTGCTAACCGTGAGGAAGGTGGAATTTGTGGAGGCCTCATTGCTTGTTGTTTGCTAGCATTGCATGGTTTAGTGCCTCATCATCTAGACCTACAGTTTCCCATAGAGAGGCTTGATTTTAATTCCATGATATAACATAAATTTATTTCCTCGTGGGCTAGTTTGAGTGAGTTATCTTATGAAATAACCTTTCTCAAAGCTGGTTGGAGAAAGAGCAAGTCCGAGCGTGTTGTTCTTTTGCCTGCACCTCTTTTGTTTAACCTTGATAACAGGGAAGGATGGTCCCTCACTGAGGAGGAGCTTGACACGTACTTGGGAGAGCTCTCCCAATAGGAGAAGGACACTAGAAGGGAGGTCACGGATGATACGGTCCAGCCCTCGAATGAGGGAGAGTCTTCATATCAGCAGCCCGCTTATGATTGGGGAGCTTCCTCTTCTTCTCATGGGCCCAGCTACAACCATTCTTACCAAGATCCGCCCGCTTGGAACCCCTATTCGTATATGGATTGATACCCACTTAGGCCAAAAGCCTAAGCTTGGGAGGAGGTACGCCGACACCGCACTCATCTTCATATCATGTTGTGTCGGTACTTTGTATATTCATGTTTTCATTCACTTTTTAGTTTTCGTTCTTCTTTGCTTTTGCTTTCTAAAAACACAAAAAGACCAAAAATATTTCTATTGTTTCTCTTTGGTTTGCTTCTTCTTTTTGCCTTGGTTTGCTTTTCCCTTTTTGCTTTGTTTGAACTATTCAAAAAACCCAAACAGATTTTGCTTTGTTTGTTTTTCCCTTTTGGTTCTTGTTTAAAAATGGAAAACACCAAAAATATTTGTCGTTCTTCTTTGGTTTTTGCGAGTTTGCTTCAGGGTTCAGCAGTCCTCAGTGGATATTGGTTTCATATTATTATTCAAGCCACACAAGTGAAGAGCAATAATGAGGATCAATGACAACTTGAGGCGTGGTAAGCGGCTGGTAACAAACTCTATTTGTTTTCATTTTTGTACATATACTCATCACTGTCGGCATGCTTAGTCCGTTCATGTAGAGTGTATGTTTTCTTTGGATGCTTAATAGTTCTTGTTTTCTTATGATTAGATCCAGCTCGCTAATAGTTTGTAGCATGTCTTATGAATGTTTGCTTGCATTACTCTATTCATAAATTGGTATGACACTATGGTATCCTCCTCTACATGTTTCATTTGAATTGACTTGGCACATGCTCACGCATGCACATGACTGTGATAATTAGTTAAGCCTTGATGAATTATTTTGCCTTGAGGATCTTGAATCACTTTCATGCCATGCGTAGTCCTGTTTTGTTGCAAGCATGATAATGACAGCTATTTCTCTCTCGTTTGTCGCTCCCTTACTATTGCTAGCCTTCACTTTCACTGAGTATGTTTACTCAAGTTCCCAACTCCCTAAACCAAATATTTCCAAAGTGTCCACCATACCTACCCATTAGCATCATTTGCTACCTCCATGCATATTCAATATGCCTTGTTTTCTTCCGAATAAAATGTTTGCTTGTGATGAGAAAGTTAGTTAGTAAAGCTCTCACGAACTTGATGGCACACTTTATTTTCTTGCACTTAATAAACCTGAACCATTGCGTCCTTCTTTGTTGCGCATATGCTTGCGCTTTATGAGTTGAAGTTAGCAGAACCATGTATCATGGGGACCGCTTTCAACGCTTCATAGGTACTTTGTACCTAGTTGATATCATGTTCTTTTGCTTATGGATCCCGGCGGTGTGAAATAAATGTGGAACTTGTAAGATCATGGAGTTTGTATGTATGTTAGAGAAACGCCTGGGCTGCTAGCCTAAGCCATGCCTAATCATGGTGGAAACTTGCAGCATAACCATAATGACCATTCTATGAAGCATCCTCAATAAAAATCTATGCACATAGTAAATAAAAAGATCGCCGAGATGCTCATTGTATGCTTGCCTTGTTATTTTGATTATGGGATAGCTCCCGTGTCATGTGCAAGGGGTACCCTGTTGGCGGTTCTCTATGATACATATATACTTACAATGACAAGAGCTTACTTGTGACTGAAGTTGAGTAGCATGAGGATCGGTCTTTGTAAGTAAGGGGCATGAGATTTCGGTTTATAACTTGTCAAGCATATCCTCTTAGTTGTGTCACTTTCACCTTAACCACATTAAAGATGCTTATGATAGGGGCAATGAGAGCTCAAAGCTAACGAGTACCATACTTTCAGCATTTGGAAGCCTTTCAAATTATTTAAAACCTTTTCTTGTTGAGTCTCCATTTATTCTCTGAGCACCTTCTTGAGAGCATAGTTGTCATTCTTTGTGTTTGTTCCATTACTTGATTATTGTGTTATGACTTTGATGCTTGTATCCTTGATATCTTTATTTCTAGTCATCACTTGAACTTCAGGGGTGCCTTGATATTCATAATCAAAGGCAAGCGAGATACCACTCTATCATACCTTTGTATGAGCATTGTAATGTTGCTTATGTTTGTGCCTCATGCTACTTATTATTCTTGAGTTGGAATCTCTTCATAGCTTGCAATGACTATTAAGTAGACTTGGTTGCATACTCTTTATTATGAATTGCCCAAGTAGTTGATCACATTGCTGAGAATATTTACATCATATGAAGCAAATGTGTTCGTGAAAGTTCTTTTATCCCACTCAGTTTTCAACTAAATTGCTTAAGGACAAGCAATAAGCTAAGCTTGGGGGGAGTTGATACGTCAAAAACGTATCTACTTTCCTGAACACTTTTGCTATTGTTTCTCCTCCAAACTTGTGTGATTTGGATGCAACTAATGCGGACTGACGCTATTTTCAGCAGAATTGCCTTGGTGTCTACTTTTTGTGCAGAAAACCAACTATCAAGAAAATTCCCGGAAAATATGCCAAAAATCCTATTTCACCCGAAGACTTCAGGAGCCAGAATACGAGACGGAGAAGAGCCGGGGGGTGGCCACACCACCTGGTGGCGTGGGCCAGGCCAGGCCGCGCCAGGGGGTGGTGTGGGCCCCCAGGCACCCCCTCGGCCTCTCCCTTCGCCTATAAGGAGCCTTCTGACCTAAAAACTTCGGGGGGTTTGACGTTTTTCCAGAAGGAGTTCCGCTCCACCACCACCACCAGATTCCACGAAACAGCACCAGAAACTCCGTTCTGGCACCCTCCCGGGACGGGGAACTGGAGGAGATCATCGCCATCATCATCACCATCGCTTCTCCACCAACCATCCATGTTTCCCCCATCTATGAGTGAGTAATCCCCCGCTGTAGGCTATGGGGATGGTAGGGATTGGATGAGATCGTTCATGTTATGGCATCAAATTGTTAGGGCATGGTGCCTATTATCTTTTATTAGTGCTTTATGACTTTGTTGCTACTTGTTGTGCTTAATGCTTGTCACTAGGGCCCGAGTGCCATGATTTCAGATCTGAACATGTTATTGATTCATTATAATAGTATTGTTTCTGGTCTTATCTACAAGTTGTATACACACGTTGTTGTCCGGAACCTATGGCCCTGAAGTGACAGAAATCGGGATAACCGGAAGGGAAAGGCTTTGATGTGAGGATCACATGTGTTCACGGAGTGTTAATGCTTTGCTCCGGTGCTCTATTAAAAGGAGCGCCTTAATTGCCAGTAGTTCCCTAGAGGCCTCGCTGCAAACGGGCTGACATGACAAAAGATGTTGTGCAAGTTCTCATTGCGAGCACGTATGACTATATATGGAACACATGCCTAGGATTGTCTAGTACTTGGATGATTTATCTTATTTATCTGCAATTGCCCTATGTTCTGATTGCTATGTGAATTGTCTTGTCCATGCAATGCCCGTCCATCCATCCCTATGCCTATCGCACTTGAATCCCGCTGTTACTGCTTTTGTTACTACTGTCTTTGCTTTACTACTGCTATTACTTTGCTATTCCTACTATAAAACTATTGCTACTGATAAACTGCTGTGAGCAAAATTGTTTCCAGGTGCAGCTGAATTGACAACTCAGTTGTTAAGGCTTATAAATATTCTTTGGCTCCCCTTGTGTCGAATCAATAAATTGGGTTTCACTTCCCTCGAAAATACTGCGATACACCCCCTATACTTGTGGGTCATCAACCATCAACACCACCATCAAGCTGGACTTCATAGAGATCATCATCATCATCACCACCATCAGCACCCTCATCACTATCTCCATATTGCTGTAAAAATTGGGTTGAATCTTGCATAGTTCTTAGGGGAAACTTTCCCGGTGTTGATTACTCTTTGTAGTTGGTGCTATTGAGGGAACTGTTGAATTATTGTTTATGTTCAGATTGTTATACATAATTATTCCATCTTTGATCATGATCCATATGATGTCTTGTGAGTAGTTCGTTTTGTTCCTGAGGACATGGGAGAAGTCATGTTGTTAGTAGTGGAATTGTGTTGAGAAAGATTCAATAGTTTGATATTTAAGTTGTGGTGTACTTCTTCTAGTGGTGTCATGTGAACGTCGACTACATGACACTTCACCTATATGGGCCTAGGGGAATGAATTGTGTATTTGGCTACTAATCGTAGGGGTTGCCGGAGTGACAAAAACCTAAACCCCCGTTGGGAAACCATTGCACAAGGGACGTCAGGGTCTTAGAATTTGAAGCGGTGGTTAGGTTCCTACCTTAATTACTTTCTTGTACTTACGGATGTTTGCAAGGGGTATAATCACAAGTATGTATTAGTCCTAGGAAGGTCGGTACATTAGCGCAGGTTCACCCACACAACACTTAGAAAGCTAAAGAAGATTAATCAACTATATGAAGCAAAAGCACTTGACATAATTCCCATGTGTCCTCGAGAACGTTTGGTCATCTTAAGTAATACAACCGGCTTGTCCTTTGCTGAATAAAGGATTGGGCCACTTGCTGCATTTATTTTTATTATCTTTTATTTACTCGTACTTTATTTACTTGCATTATCAAACACCCCTAAAAATCCATTTGCTAAGTATTTGCAGAGAATTCCTGATCCATACCACTAGCCAGCACCTTCTGCTCCTCGTTGGGTTCGACACTCTTACTTATTGAAAGTACTGTGATACACCCCCTATACTTGTGGGTCATCAGCCGCCCAAGCTCGGCCTATAAAACACGCCCTCACCATTGGCTCGCAGCACACTTCCACCTCCAACCCCGCACCACCCCAGAACTCCGGCAAAAGAAGAAGATGGCGGAGAGATACCCAGGGGATCCTATGGCGGCGAATGGCTTCGGCCGGCGAACACTCCAGCCGTGGGAGGCAAGGATGCTCCACGACGCCGGGTACATGGCGCCGCCGGAGTTCCGCTGCCCCCTGGTGGAGGCTGAGCACCGGGGGCATACCGATGCCGCCGGTGCCGGAGGACCACGAGCTGGTGGACGAGATCCAGGCCGCCATCACAGCGATGCCGGATCCAGAGCTTGCCGAGGACCCCGGCAACCTCGCGTTCTGGGAGAACTTCTTCGAGGCGCACCGCCTCGTTGAGCTCTCCGCGCACCCTGGTCCTCCTGGCGAGCCGCCGAAGCGCAACAACGCGGCGGGCCACCGCCGATGGTGGAGCACGGAAGGCCGCACGCTCGCGGTCGTCCTCGAGCACATCCACGCCGGCAACAATCTCAGGATGGGGTTCCTGCGTTCGCCGTCGCCACCTCCTTACCGCGGGCGCCAAACACCTCCGGCGAGCTGGGCGCCTAGGAGGATGGCCAACCTCTCCACCTCCTCCTCCGTGTCGCGCTCATCAGCGTCAGCTCCTGCGTAGTCGCCGCATAGCAGCGGCGAGGTCTTTCGGCCTCCCAAGCGCGAGGCCGACACGCCGAGGACATCACCACCAAGGACACGCGCGCGGCATCGTCATCGGCGAGCCCCGCATGACGACGCCGCCGACCGGTCGAATGCCCTTCGCCAGCCGAAGCTCGAGCCCGCGGACTGGGGAGTCGCTGTCGACGAGGACTCCTTCACCATGAAAATGGCGATCGAGCGTTCTCTCCGCGAGGCCGCGCCGCCATCGCTGTCCACGGAGCCGAACATCCTCGCCTGGTCCAGGGCAGACCGGGAGGAGGAGGAGGAGGCACTGCGCGTGCAACGCCTGCAGGAGTAGGCAGAGCGCACCCCGCGCCCGCCTACCTCGGCACGCCCCTCGTCATCCTCGACGACGACGACGTTGCCCCTTCCTACCAGCCGTGGAGGTACGGCGACTCGGGCTAGGGCAGCTCGCGGCCACCGCAGACTCCGGACAACGACGACGATGGCGGCGACGACGGCACGGCCGATCCCGAGTACACCAACTTCTACCGCCACTTCGGCATGTGAGGAGGCGGCATCAGCATCGGCATCGCCTTTTTTTTACTGTTTTTAGGTTTCGCTTATCCTAATTTGGCCAAAATTCGGGTATATGTACGAATTTGGCCAACTATTGTACAAACTCGCCGTGTTTAATTAAAATCGCCTATATTCGTCCAGAGTTCGTCGTGTTTGATCGTATTTGGCCAAACGTAGGGACTCGACCTGGGAATGCGAGTGGGAAAAAGGTCGTTCCAGGCCGAAAGTTGCATCCGTCCGATGCTAAATAGCGCTGGATTTCGTCCTGGGAAGTGCCAACGAGTAGAGATGCTCTAAGTAGGATGCTTTGCCTTTTTGGTGACGAACTTTCTGGACTAATGGGCCTTCGTAAAGGTTTGTACTCCCTTTGTCCCAAAATATAAGGCGCCTAAGGACTAGTCAGAAGTCAACGTTTTCTAAGTTGAGCAATTTTATACACAAAAATATGGACATTTACAATAGTGAATCAATATCACTGGATTCACCATAAAGTATATTTTATTAATGTATCCATTCAACATTGCAGATGTAGATATATTTTTCTAAATATTTAGTCAGAGTTGGTAAGATTTGACTTTTGACTAATTCTTACGCGCTTTATATTTTAGGACAGAGAGAGTATTTTGCTAGTGGCACTCGTATTATACTTGTAAAAACATTGCGCACGTATGCCGATGATGTTCGTACATTTCGTGGGCCAACATATGTATGTTCATGCTAGTTAAACAGCCCGGGCTGGATCGACGTGGATCCTCAAACTGGGTCAATATAGTGCATGCTAGTAGCTAATTGGTCCGGGCTGGATTGACGTTAATCCTCAAACTGGGTGCCCAACTGCCCAAGCTTAGAGCCCAGCTTCATAACAAGCACGTGTTGCACGAATTTGCGAATGACGTTACCTGCCGTGACGTCACTTGGTTGTCGTGAGCATACATGCAGCTTCCTGGAACGACTTTCTTTTGTGATGACGATAATGAAAGGTACTGATCGCCGGCTGCTGTGCTAATTTCCTTCCTAGTGGTAGTACATCCTGCGAGCGCCAATTACCACGTGTGTTCCATTGTACCGAAATTAGATGCCTGGCGCACGCGTTAGAAACCTACTACGTACAGTTTTACGAGAGATTTAGATACTTCCTTGGGTTCATATTAAGACCTCTATCCAGATTAGTATTTATCTAGTTAAGTATTTAATCTAGATGTATTCGTATCTAGATAAAGTTGTGGCCAATAATATAGAGAAAGTAGATACAGATTATTAAGAATCATAAATATTGTCGCAAGCCGCCCGCATAGATGACGTTACATGAGAAACGAAAAGGCTCAGAAAATTTACTCCCACCATTTTAAATTATAATTTTTTTAAATACTTTAATGTGATACATATGAAGAAATGAGTAAATCTATACACTAAAAGATATCAAAAGTTAAAACATCTTATAATTTAAAACGGAGGGAGAAATCACAGTGTCACGAAGGCCTAAACAATTTGCATTTTCTTGAAAAGAAAAGTGCACAATGTTATTCTTAATAAGTAAAAACAGGACATCGATACCAAAAAAGAAAAAAACATTATAGGCACTACTAGTGGAGATTGAACTTTCGAGACCGGATGGAGCATAAAAGGTGTTCTGTGTTACGTGAGTAGAGAAACACATGTACCACCGGCGAACCTTAGTGGAGGCTAAAATAGGCTATAATTTGATTACTGTTCACAGGTATTTGGTCTATTTATCAACTGAAAATCAGTTTAAAGCCCATATTTCGCCCCCCGCCCATTTTGCCCCCCCTAGAATTTTGGCCCAAGGTCTACCACTGACATGTACCACCGCTCACCTGGGTGGCGAACCTTAGCCTATCCCCTCTCTCCTCCACCATCTCTCCCGCATGTTGGCATCCAGACCAATCCCAAGCTATCCCTGGCGGCTTTGCCGGCTAGAGATGCCGGCACCAGTGTAGATCCTAGGATTAGAAGTAGGGTGTTTGGCATTTTGCCGTGTTTTGGGAGTGGGGCGCTGGATTACGGCCGGTTTTGGTGCTTCTGGTGGTGGTGGTGTTGCGGCGGTGAACTCTGGTGGTCAGAGGTGACGGTCGGGCGGTTCAACGCTGTGATCTCCCCAAATAAGGCAGGGTCGTTCTCCTTCTTCGTGTGCCTACTTGCTTCCTCTTTCCTAGTTGGCCAGCCGTGGCGGTGAGGGCCTAGGGGATGGCAAAAGGGAGGGGCACGGCTGGGGAGGGGACTAGGATGGCTATCCTGCGACGGTGCTCAGGAGCGGCGCCGATGGGGTGCTGCTGAACCTCTGCGTCGAGCCTCCATGGAGAAGGACGACAAGTCGTTTCTCGGCCGCAAGCTTCCAAAATAAGCACCTCCATCGCCTTCACTACGACATGTTCACCAATTTCGCCCTCTTGGCCGGCCGGTGTGGCGAGGGAGATGGTGAAATTGACTTCTATGTGGCTACCATTCGACGGTGGTTTTCGGTGTGGTTGGAAACTGCACACCTTGCAGCAAGATCCAAGCGGCGGGATGTCGTCATCGCTATCCTCGGCCACGAGATTGGACATGCTATGCTCTACTAGGTTGTGTTGAGCAAGTTCATCCTCCGGGAGAGGATTTTCTTTGGCATAGGTGTGGTCGAGTGTTGTGTCTCCAGCATCCCAAGTGGTCTTGTCCTAGGTGGCGTCTGGAGCGACCGCATCTGGAGGCACGACGATAGTGATCAAGGACTCGATCACGTCCAGCGGGCCGACGTGATTTGTTCTGTGGTGCGATATGTAATATTAAGGACCTATGTGTACATAGAGGGTACCGCTCAGGTCCATTCTGTAAGGTTCTGCCCACCATCTTAATTCAATTTCCGGGTGTCGTGGTATTGCTGATGAGTAGGCGGTGAGTTGGCGGCTATGAGGTAACACAACTTACCCAGGTTTAGGTCCCACGACGTTGGCGGAACCCTACTCCTGCTATAAATCATTATAATAGCAATACGCTGAGTTACAAAGATCGGTTCGCTGTGCGAGGTTGTGCTATGCACTTGTTATCATGCCCTAAAGGCTCCCACATGTCCGGCTTATAAAGGCACCAGAACCTTAGGTTATAGGGAATGATCCTTGCCGGACAGGTTACAAAGTGCTACACTAATACTAATGCGGTTACCCAACGTACCACTGCATGATATAGTACACTATAGTCGTTGACATAACACCAATGAAACACCATCCCACCAGTATTATATCCCTCAGGGTGGTACAACAGAAACATCTTGGGTCCAATGCATGACTATAGATTACAACATAGTACATTACAAAATATATAGAGAACTTTCTCGTAATAGTGAGAAATATTATACAGAAGAAAACCGGAATGAATAACTCGAAGTCTATTCTAGGATGTCAACACCCAGATTTTTAATCCCAGATGCCTATTATGCCATACCTCGCAATCCTAGGATAACCATTTTTACGAGACATAGCAGATTGGATATCATAGTACATCATCCATTACAAACCATAATAAGGTCTTACGCAAATAAAGGATCTCATGATCTAGTCTTAATACAATTCAAGCAGCGGAAAAGAAACGTAGTAGGGGCTCCATCTTTAGAATCACAGGCAATGCTGACGACGGGAGATGATCCTAGTTGTCGTAGACGTCCTGTTGTCCATCATCCTGATAGTCCTCCTCATAGTCTGGCAACGAGAATAGTCAGGGACAAAGCCATGAGTACTCTTTAAGTACTCGCAAACTATCACTAACAAGTAAGGTAGTTCTAGTAGGAATCTTAAGCTCTAGGTTTATTTGCAAAAAGGCAGATTTATCTAAACTAAGTTTAGAAGTAAAGAAAACTAAGTAAATATTCTAAATCACTTAAGTGGGAACCTAGTTTTCATAGTCACAACCCTGTTGTGGTCAAGTCAAAATCATAGTTCAATTCATAAGTCATTTTGAAAACATCTGACGACGGAAGACCGCGGACGCGGCTATTTGAATAGTTTGACACTCTACAGAGGTGGTACACTTTCACCACAAAATTTGATACATCCGCCAGGGATAACCCTGAAGCATCATACTTAGTATGTGGATAATCAATCATAACCTTTCAATTACACACTCTAGTATAGGCACCTCCCCTATGAGCTTGGCCTCCCAGCCATGGCCATCTGCCATCCTGGGCACTGCATAGGTGGACAATTCACACTCACGAGGTAGCCTCAGCTCAGACCACTTCCCTAAGGGAACCCATATTAATGCATATAAACTTTCGGCTAAGCCCTACCCAATTCGGGTATTGTAGTTGTACTATAAAATTGGAATGGTATCGCATCCGAGCCCAACCATCAGTTTTTATAAAGGGCTAAGGCTCATGCCTCAACATTTTCATCATCAAATCCTTTTGTATCCATAACACATGTCAAAACATTTCAATAGAATGAAGCATCATTCCAAGGTTTTCATAATTCTTTTTCACCAAGTATTCCCATCTAAAGTGATCAAGTTTTATGCTTAGCAGTAGCCACTAAGTTAAGAGTGTTCACTAATGAGGGGTGCTAAACTTCAATCTCATCCCATAGAATGACATCTAGGTATAGGCCTAGTTTTATACTCTTTATGCTATCTATACTATCTTTCCAATACTCATAAAGCACTAATTAAAAGTAAAGAACTTTGGTAAAGTAAAAGAGTAAAGCTTGCAAATAAAACTTGGGATTGGTATAATCAAAGGTATATAACCAAAGCATGCCTAATGCATCTTGCTTAGGTTATCTTGCAAGTATTGATGGCTTGCATAGTTAAGCAACTTGCAAGTGTTAGCTTGCCAATAATAGCTTGCCTTGAGTAGAGAGTGGTTGAAGTTTTCCGCTTCTTCTTCCTGGTAGTACTCCTCCTCCTCGTATCCGGGGTCGGTACTATCGTCTATAAATAAATACGGGATACACAATCATCAAACAATACTTAACTAGTTCTATTTAGCATACTAAGGCTCACACTTGATGATCTAGCATCATCACAATCATCACATGGACTAAAAACTTAATCTCATTTAGTTTATTTTAGAAAAGTAATTTGTACTTATTAAAATTAATTAAGATTTAATATTCTCTAAGTAAAATATGGATCCTGTGGACACATGTCATCACCACATATTCTAATACATGGGAATGTGATTTAAAGGGTTGACCATATTTTATAAAGTTTAAGATTATCATTTAATAGATTTAAAGTGACTAGAAATGCCTATATAGCATTATTTTGGTACTAGTCCAAAGTCACTGCATGCAAACCTAAATATTTTTACTTATTCAGATAGATCTTATCAAATGTGATTATTGAAAGTTGGAATCAACCCAAAAGCATTTATGGTTGATTTTTGAAAAATGTTTGAAGTTGGAAAAGTCTCTGTCTTGTTATTTTTACTATAGATTATATCTAACTCCAAATGATTTAAATCCAATGGGCTTGGATAGATAATTTAAATATCTTTCTAACAAAATTTGAATCATGCAATTTGGTTCAGTGAATATCTCTGAATTGATTTTTGAATATGTGGACAGAAACTAGTTTTAACTAAATTGGAAAATCAATATTTAAATCTCCAGGCCTGCGTGGGAAACTTAAACGGGCCGGCCCAACTGCACTACGCGGCGCAGTGGGCTGCTGATAGAGGGGGTCCACTCGTCAGTGACTTAATCTACGTGAAGCGGTATCGTGCAATCTAGGTCGTGCGATCAAAATTTAATCTAACGGCTGGGAGTCATCGTCGACGACGAACAACTCCGGCTAGGAAATTACCCTAACGAGGCGGTGGGGGTCTGGCTAGGCTCACCTGGGCTCCAACTAGGGTCAGCGATGGG
This sequence comes from Avena sativa, assembly GCA_916181665.1. Taxonomy (NCBI): domain Eukaryota; kingdom Viridiplantae; phylum Streptophyta; class Magnoliopsida; order Poales; family Poaceae; genus Avena; species Avena sativa. The sequence goes on from OV702290.1 coordinate 372,970,717, forward strand.
GGCAAACGGTGTTGTCGTGGACGGCGGTTCGAATGGCGATTACGACAGCTCCTGGGGCGGCTCCAATCGACGACGCCCTTCTCCTCCAGCAGCGTCGGGCTCCGGCCAAATTCCAGCGAGGGAGAGCTTGCCTTGCTCCGGGAAAGGGTGAGGGAGGATCAGTGAGGAGTGGTGAGGGTGTTGGTATGGAGAATGGAGGCGGGGGAGTCCTCTACTTATACTGCGGCGAGGGGATCGAACAGCATAGGCGCGGGCTCGTCGGTGACGACGCTACAGGCGGCTAGTGGCATGGCTGAGGCTAGGGGACGGTGCGCGGTTCCCTGACGATCATCACAGAAGTAATGGCGCGACACGGGGCGGTGTGGATTGGTCGGGAGCATGCGGTGCTCTGCACGGGAGCGGAGGTGTTTGCGACGGCGTGCGAGAGCTACGGGTCACGCAGCGGTGAACGGGGGTGTCTAGGAGGTAGTGGCTATCATGGTGAGTGGGTGCGTGCACGGAGAAGGCAAGGCGCGGTCTGTGCGAGGCGGTCGGGTGCGGTGAGCTGGCGCGCTCTGGGCATGGCACAAAAACGGTGGGCGCAGCGTAGCTAGGGTGGTCCAGGGCTAGTCTGCGGTCGAGGCTTAGACAAGGGGTGGCGATAGACTGCGGCGTGTCTGGTGTGCGTCATGGGCGAGGGCGGGGCGGCTCCGGGCGCGCTGTCCACTGTCGGCCGGCGATGACCACAATCGGGCGGCGCGACACTGTGCACAACGGCAAAGAGGGGGATGGTCTGGTGCTTGGTTAGGCACAGGGGAGACAAGGGAGTTAAGGGGAGACCACATGGTCGAATGATCACTGGTTAAACAGTGAACTTAGGTAGTAATTAGATTAGTGTAAGCAATGTGTTTGTTGTAATGGCCGAAAGAAAAATACTTTGGAATTTTTGAATGAAAATTTGTGAGTGATTTGATCTTAAGCTTGAGTATCTATGTTTGCTTGTATAAGTCAAATGGAATTGGTTTGATAGGTTTTTGAAAAAGTGGGATCTTACCATATGAACTAGATTCAATTTTCAGCTGTCCATTAAATTGATGTGGAACATGTTTTTGTAACTTTGTAAAGTGGGCCTTGATACACTTTTACTTGGTATAGCAAGGGGTGAAAAGAAGTAGAATTGTTTCTATTAAAATTTCTCTTCTAGGAACACCTAAAGTGACCTAGTGGTTAACTTTGGCCAAAATGACCATTTGGTTATTAAATTCATATTTGATTTTTTTCTTTGGATTTTGTTTGTAATTGGCCTAGATGATGTAGCATTCACCTTTAAACCATTTCTCATCATTTGTTGCAATCAAGCATGGCAAATTCAATCAATTCTACACTAATGCAAACCACACATGCATTCATATTCAAATTATTAATAAAAGTTTTTCTTAACCCTAAACTTGGGTGATTAGAACTTGATAATCTTCATTAGAAGTTTTGGGGTGTTACAAACCTTCCCTCCTTAAACAAAATCTCGTCCTGAGATTTAAGAAAAACTAGGAACTAAAGAGATCTGGAAACTCAGTCCTAATGTAGTCTTCTCGCTCCCAAGTAGCTTCCTCTTCGGTATGGTTGCTCCATTGGATCTTGAGAAACTTGATACTCCGAGTCCTGGTGGTTCTGAAGGCTTCTTCCAAAATACGAATGGGAACTTCACGATATGTCAGATCCTTGTTGATATCTATGGCTCGGTGATCGATGTTCTTGAACACTTCGGTCTTCTCCGGAACTTCTAGGCATTTGCGAAATAAAGAGATATGGAACACATCATGGATGGCTGACATCTCCTCTGGCAGTTCCAGTTGATAAGATACTTCTCCTTGGCGATTCAAAATCTTGAAGGGTCCAATATATCTAGGAGCTAACTTCCCTTTCAGTTGAAAACGCTGCATTCCCTTCAAAGGTGACACTTTGAGATATACAAAATCTTCGACATTGAAGGTCAAGTCTCTACGTCTCTTATCAGCATAACTCTTCTATATGGATTGGGCGGTCTTGAGGTGCTCACGGACTTTGTGAACCTTCTCTTCGACTTCTCGTAGGATGTCGGGTCCAAAAATCTGACTCTCTCCTACTTGCGACCAATTCAAGGGGGTACGACATTTCCTTCCATATAGAAATTCAAATGGGGCCATCTGCAAACTATCTTGATAACTGTTGTTGTATGAGAACTTTGCGAAAGGCAGACAATCTTCCCATTTTGATCCATACTCTAGCACACAAGCTCTCAACATATCTTCTAAGATTTGGTTGACTCTTTCAGTTTGTCCGTCGGTCTGTGGGTGATAAGTTGTGCTGAAATTCAACTTGGTTCCTAATCCTTCTTGGACTTTCTGCCAAAAACTTGAGGTAAACTAGGTTCCTCGATCCGATACTATGGTCTTAGGGGTTCCATGCAAACTGACGATTCTAGCAATGTACAACTCTGCTAGCTTAGAACTCTGGTAGGTAGTCTTGACAGGTATAAAATGGGCTACCTTGGACAGTCTATCAACTATGACCCAAATAGAGTCATTTCCCCTACTAGAAGTGGGCAAACCGGTGATAAAGTCCATTCCGATGGAATCCCATTTCCATTCTGGAATCTGCAATGGTTACAAAAGTCCTGCGGGTCTCTAATGTTCCGCTTTGACTCTTTGACAGATATCACACTTAGCTATGTATCTTCCGATTTCTCTCTTCATCTTGTGCCACCAAAATTGCTCCTTCAAATCCTGATACATCTTTGTTCCTCTGGGGTGGATAGAATAAAGAGTATCATGAGCTTCCTACATGATAACTTGCTTCAGCTCCGAATATGCTGGCACACAGATACGTCCTTTGTACCACAAAACTCCTTCTTCATCTTCGGTGAATCCAGGTACCTTCCATGTACTAATACGACGTTTGATTCCGTCGATACTTTCCTTTCCTTTCCGTGCCTCCTTGATCTGACTGATCAATGTGGGTTGAAGTTCAATGCGAGCTAAAAATCCTTTGCTAACTAGCTCCATTCTAAACTGCTCCAACTCTTCATGCAAACTTGACTGGGCTTCTTTGATCACGGTGTTTAATTTACACGGCAATCTGCTAAGAGCATCCGCCAGCACATTGGATTTGCCGGGGTGATAGTGAATGTCAAGGTCATAATCCTTGATTAACTCTATCCATCTCCTTTGCCTCATATTCAGCTCCTTCTAGGCGAAAATATACTTCAGGCTCTTGTGATCTGAATAAATCTCACAGCGATTACCCATAAGGTAATGACGCCATGTCTTCAAGGCTAAAACTACGACTGCTAGTTCAAGATCATGGGTAGGGTAGTTTTGCTCATGCCGCTTCAGTTGTTTGGACAGATATGCTATGACTTTGCCTTCTTGCATCAACACACATCCGAGACCAATCTTGGACGGATCACAATACACATCAAAAGGCTTCTTGATATCTGGCATAATCAAGATTGGGGCTGAAATCAGTCTCTTCTTGAGCTCTTGAAAACTTGCTTCACATTTGTCGGTCCATTCAAACTTTCTATCTTTCTTCAACAATTGGGTCATCGGTCTTGCGATGCTCGAAAATCCTTCAACAAACTTGCGGTAGTATCCCGCTAATCCGAGAAATGCACAGACTTGGGTTTGAGTGGTTGGGGCTTCCCATTCTTCAACATCTTTGATCTTGGCGGGATTAATAGAGACTTCTCCATCCGACACAATATGTCCTAGGAATCATACTTCCTTCAGCCAAAACTCACATTTGCTAAACTTGCATATAACTGATGCTCTCTAAGGGTTTGAAGGATGGTTTTCAGGTGTAGCTCATGGTCTTCTTATGACTTTGAATAGATTAGAATATCGTTGATAAAAACAACGACAAACTTATCCAGAAAATTCATAGAAATCTTATTCATGAGATTCATGAAATAAGCGGGGGCATTGGTTAATCCAAAAGACATGACCATTTACTCATACAATCCATATCTGGTGGTAAAGGCGGTCTTTGGAATATCAGTTGCACGAATCTTGAGTTGATGATAACCAGTTCTAAGATCAATCTTAGAGAACACTCTGGCACCAGACAACTGGTCAAACAGATCCTCTATCTTTGGCTGTGGGTACTTGTTCTTGATGGTGACATCATTCAGCTTACGGTAATCCGTGCACAAACAGTTACCTCCATATTTCTTATCCACAAACAATACAGGCGATCTCCATGGCGATGCGCTTGGTTGTATCAGACCTTTCTCCAGCATAACATCAAGTTGCTTCTTCATCTCCACTAATTCAGATGGGTTCATACTATAAGGTCTCTGAGCTATGGGTCCAGTTCCAGGAAATAGTTCAATAATGAACTCGATATCCCAATCTAGGGGCATACCGGGAAATTCATCTAGGAATACGTCGGGGTATTCGCAGCCTACTCTGACTTGGTCTATGGTTGGTGGGGATAGACTCTTGTTGCACTTGAACTGACGGGGCAAGGTCTCAGATACATGCTCTACGGATACTCCAGAGCTACTGGTCATGGTTATGGATTTCTTGGCATAGTCGATCAATCCTTTATGTTTTGACATCCAATCCATCCCTAGTACTACTTCCAAACCTTTGGTTCCAAGTACCATTAGATTGGCATAAAAATCTATTCCATGGATTCTGATAGGTACAACCTTGCAAATATTTCTAGCTTTGGTGGTTGAACCAGGTATTTGAACTATCATAACATGCTTCAATTTTGTTGGTTGAATCTTACTAGTGCATGCAAATTCTTCTGTAACAAACGAGTGCGATGCTCTAGAATCAAACAACACTCTTGCAAGTACCGAGTTAATAGAAAACATACCCATCACGACATCGGGCGCTTCCTGAGCTTCTTCAGCATTCATGTGGAACAGACGGCCGTTGCGGTTGAGCAAATTCCCTGGGGAAAATCTCCTTCTAGGCTGAACACGGCGCTGCTGCTGAGTGGGGGAATTCACATTGGTGGTTGCTGCAAGCTTCTTGGGGAACTCATTGGAGTAGTGACCCTTGACTCCACATTCAAAGCAAGTAATCTGGGACTTGTCTTTTGCTGCAATAGGCACAACATTGCGTCTAGTCCTTGGGGCAATATTGTTGTTGTTGTTGTTGTTGGACTTGGGCGGTGCATGGTTGAAATTGTTGGAGTTGCCGGGGTTATTGTTATGGTTTCCTCCGGACTTCAGGTTTCCTCCGCTACGATTGGGGTAGCTTGGACGGGACATCGGGGGTCTGTTGTTTCTTGGGGCATATCCTGCAGAAGGGTTGGGGCGATACTTCTGGGTATTGTGGGACCCAATCTGGTGCATCATCCTGCGCTTGCGGTTGTCATTGGCTTGGTTGATCTTCCCTTCCATCTGGATGGCAGAGTCTACTAGCTCTTCTAGGTCTCCAAAACGGATGTTGACTAACACAGTCTGCATCTCATCATGCAATCCATTTAGGAACCTTCCTTCTTCTTGGCTTCAGTGTTGATCTCATAAGGGGCATATCTAGCTAGGGACAGAAATTTGTCACGGTACTCAACTACCGTCATCCTTCCTTGCTTTAGTTCCCTGAATTCATCTCTCATCCGGGTGACCAAACCTTGTGGCACATGGGTGCGACTGAACTTGATCTTGAATGCTTCCTAAGTCATCATCTGACCATCGTTCATGGTACAGGTGCTATTCCACCAGGCTCTTGCATCTCCTGCCAGATAGTGGGTGGCAAACAGTACTTTCTCATTGGCTTCAACTCCTGCGACCTCCAGGTTGTTCTCCATGGTTTGCAACCAGACATTAGCATCTAAGGGATCCTCAGACTTATTGTAGATAGGTGGGTTGGTATTCTAAAAGTTCTTAAGCTTGGATCCATGGTGATATTGTTTCCATGGCCTTGATTATTGTGGGCCATCTGAGCTACCTATTGAAGAGTGGGTAGGTTGGCTTGGTGTTCGGCTCTACTAGCTTCACGGTCGGAAACTAGCATCTGCAGAATCTGCAACATCGGGTCCTGAGATGAGCTGCTTCCTCCGTGGTTTCCACGAGTCATCTGAAGATTGAGATAGATAATGAGATAAGGGGGAAATTTCTAAGGTTCATGGTTTTGTTTCAAAAGCTTTAAACTTTGAGTTTGACTCAGGTTTTGCAAATTAACTTCTTCCTCTCATTCATTCATTCATTCAAATCACATAATACAAACACACACCACACACAAATGGAAAACAGATGGTTTTAAGAACCATTCTGTGAAACTATGATACAGTGGGACTGGTACAACTCATTCCTATGGTAGTGATCAGGTGCATCTAATCATCATCAATGAAGTCAGAATCATCATCATTAGTGTAGAACTCCATGGCATCATCCTCCAGGTAGTCGTTGTCATCACTGAGGTAAGAGTGAAGATCTCCCTAGATGTCCTCACCTTCCTCCTCCTCCTTTGCTTCAAGTTGGACTTCCTATTCACGGATGGTCTTCTCGAGAGTGGCCACCTTCTTGCGAAGACGATCGATGGTGCGATCCTTCTTGTCGCATTGACGATGAAGTGATTGGCGCTCCTTGGCGAGAATGGCGAGAGTCTAGTCCTTCTTGACGGCAATGGCAAGGTTGTGGTTGGCGTAGGCTCGAGCGTTGTCCAACTCCTTTTGTCTATCATACACCATGAAGTCAAGATTGTCCACCTGGTGCTTCAACTCTAGGTGTCCTAGCATCTCCAATGGAATTCCCATAGAATCACGCCTTGTGAAGTGAGCAAATAGAGTTCTCTGGATCAAGTTGATGTTTTGCCCACATAGATGGGCAAGAGCTTCATGCATAGCCCTGGCTAATCCATCTAGCTAGTTGTTCTCTCGCAAGGTGAATTGGATCTTTTCAGAAGTAGGTGCTTCCATTTTGCCTCTGAGATCTGCAACTATCAGCCATTGTAGATCTCCTCCTACGTGATCGTTGAGTTGAGCCCCGAAGAATTCCGGATGCGGGTGCTCGAGGTACTCTGACAGTGCATCTAGACCCCTCTCAAAGATCAGTTGGCCTCTGTTGCCCAACCGGTAGAACTTGCAATACCGGACTTCCATCTATAAGAATTTAGGATGAGTAAGTTAGTGAGGTGATCAAGTGTGTCAAATTTTATGTAGGAATGTAAGAACTTTTGAGGAACATGATTTTTTTGAAAGAATCAAGAATAAGAGTGGGAATAGGTTTTCATAAATACTCACTTCTTTTGTTTTGAAACTAAGTTTTTGTTCGGACGTCCATTCTAGCTAAGGTCTCCTATGGTCAGGATGGCTCCGATACCAACTTGTCAACACCCGGATTTTTAATCCCAGATGCCTGTTATGCCATACCTCACAATCCTAGGATTACCATTTTTGCGAGACATAATAGATTGGATATCATAGTACATCATCCATTACAAACCATAATAAGGTCTTACACAAATAAAGGATCTCATGATCTAGTCTTAATACAATTCAAGCAGCGGAAAAGAAACGTAGTAGGGGCTCCATCTTCAGAATCACAGGCAATGCTGATGATGGGAGATGATCCTAGTTGTCGTAGATGTCCTGTTGTCCATCATCCTGATAGTCCTCCTCATAGTCTGGCCACGAGAATAGCCAGGGACAAAGCCATGAGTACTCTTTAAGTACTCGCAAACTATCACTAACAAGTAAGGTAGTTCTAGTAGGAATCTTAAGCTCTAGGTTTATTTGCAAAAAGCCAGATTTATCTAAACCGAGTTTAGAAGTAAAGAAAACTAAGTAAATGTTCTAAATCACTTAAGTGGGAACCTAGTTTTCATAGTCACAACCCTGTTGTGGTCAAGTCAAAATCATAGTTCAATTCATAAGTCATTTTGAAAACATCTAACGATGGAACAATATGGCCACTCCAACTGTCCATGACCACGGACGCGACTATTCGAATAGTTTGACACTCTGCAGAGGTGGTACACTTTCACCACAAAAGTCGATACATCCATCAGGGATAACCTTGAAACATCATACTTAGTATGCGGATAATCAATCATAACCTTTCAATTACACACTCTAGTATAGGCACCTCCCTAATGAGCTTGGCCTCCCAGCCATGGCCATCTGCCATCCTGGGCACTACATAGGTGGACAATTCACACTCACGAGGTAGCCTCAGCTCAAACCTCTTCCGCGAGGGAACCCATACTAATGCATATAATTTTCTGGCTAAGCCCTACCTAATTCGGGTATTGTGGTTGTACGGTAAAATTGGAATGGTATCGCATCCGAACCCAACCATCAGCTTTTATAAAGGGCTAAGGCTCATGCCTCAACATTTTCATCATCAAATCCTTTTGTGTCCATAACACATGTCAAAAAAATTCAATAGAATGAAGCATCATCCCAAGGTTTTCATAATCCTTTTTCACCAAGTATTCCCATCTAAAGCGATCAAGTTTTGTGCTTAGCACTAGCCACTAAGTTAAGAGTGTTCACTAATGGGGGGTGCTAAACTTCAATCTCATGCCATAGAATGACATCTAGGTATAGGCCTAGTTTTATACTCTTTATGCTATCTATACTATCTTTCCAAGACTCACAAAGCACTAACTAAAAGTAAAGAACTTTGGTAAAGTAAAAGAGTAAAGCTTGCAAGTAAAACTTTGGATTGGTATAATCAAAGGTATATAACCAAAGCATGCCTAATGCATCTTTCTTAGGTTATCTTCCAAGTAGTGATGGCTTGCATAGTTAAGAAACTTGCAAGTGTTAGCTTGCCAATAATAGCTTGCCTTGAGTAGAGCAGTGGTTAAAGTTTTCCTCTTCTTCTTCCTGGTAGTACTCCTCCTCCTCGTATCTAGGGTCGGTACTATCGTCTATAAATAAATACGGGGTACACAATCACCAAACAATACTTAACTAGTTCTATTTAGCATACTAAGGCTCACACTTGATGATCTAGCATCATCACATGGAATAAATACTTAATCTCATTTAGTTTATTTTAGAAAAGTAATTTGTACTTATTGAAATTAATTAAGATTTAATATTCTCCAAGTAAAATATGGAATCCTATGGACACATGTCATCACCACATTTTCTAATACATGGGAATGTGATTTAAAGTGTTGATCATATTTTATAAAGCTTAAGATTATCATTTAATAGATTTAAAGTGACTAGAAATGCCTATATAGCATTATTTTGGTACTAGTCTAAAGTCACTGCATGCAAACCTAAATATTTTTACATATTCAGATAGATCTTATCAAATGTGATTTTGAGAGTTGGAATCAACCCAAAAGCATTTATGGTTAATTTTTGAAAAATGTTTGAAGTTAGAAAAGTCTCTATCTTGTTATTTTTACTATAGATTATCTCTAACTCCAAATGATTTAAATCCAACGGGCTTGGATAGATAATTTAAATATATTTCTAACAAAATTTGAATCATGCAATTTGGTTCAGTGAATATCTCTGAATTGATTTTTGAATCTGTGGACAAAAACTAGTTTTAACTAAATTGGAAAATCAATATTTGAATCTCTAGGCCTGCGCAGGAAACTTAAACAGGTCGGCCCAACTGCACTACGCGGCGCAGTGGGCTGCTGACAGAGGGGGTCCACTCGCCAGTGACTTAATCTATGTGAAGTGGTATCGTGCAATCTAGGCCGTGCGATCAAAATCTAATCTAACGGCTGGGAGTCATCATCGACGACAAACAGCTCCGGCGAGGAAATTATCCTAACACGTGGTAGGGGTCTGTCTAGGCTCATCTGGGCTCCAGCTAGGGTCGGCGATGGGGGCGAATGGCATTGTCGTGGACGGCGGTTCGAATGGCGGTCACGGCAGCTCCTAGGGCGGCTCCAATCGATGACGCCCTTCTCCTCCAGCACCGGCGGGCTCCGGCCAAATTCCGGCGAGGGAGAGCTCGCCTTGCTCTAGGAAAGGGTAAGGGAGGATCAGTGTGGAGTGGTGAGGGTTTTGGTGTGGAGAATGGAGGCGGGGGAGGCCTCTACTTATACTATGGCGAGGGGACCGAATGGCGTGGGCGCAGGCTCGTCGGTGACGATGCTACAGGCGGCTAGCGGCATGGCTAAGGCTAGGGGACGGTGCACGGTTCCCTGGTGATCATCACAGAAGTAATGGCGCGGCACGGGGCGGTGTGGATTGGTCGGGAGCATGCGGTGCTCTGCGCGGGAGCGGAGGTGTTTGCGACGGCATGTGAGAGTTACGGGTCGCGCGTCGGTGAACGGGGGTGTCTAGGAGGTAGTGACGATCATGGTGAGTGGGTGCATGCACGGAGAAGTCGAGGCGCGGTTTGTGCAAGGCGGTCGGGTGCGGCGAGCTGGCACGCTCTGGGCATGGTGCAGAGACGGTGGGCGTGGCGTAGCTAGGGTGGTCCAGGGCTAGTCTGCGGTCGAGGCTTAGAAAAGGGGTGGCGGTAGACTACAGCGTCTCTGGTGCCTGTCATGGGCGAGGGCGGCTCGGCTCCTGGCGCGCTATCCACTGTCGGCCGGCGATGACCACAATCGAGCGACGCGACACTGTGCACAACGACACAGAGGGGGCTGGTCTGGTGCTTGGTTAGGCACATGGGAGACAAGGGAGTTAAGGGAGACCACATGGTCGAATGCTCACTGCTTAAATAGTGAAGTTAGGCAGTAGTTAGATTAGTGTAAGCAAGGTGTTTGTTGTAATGGCCAAAAGAAAAATACTTTGGAATTTTTGAATCAAAATTTGTGAGTGATTTGATCTTAAGATTGAGTATCTATGTTTGCTTGGAGAAGTCAAATGGAATTGGTTTGATAGGTTTTTGAAAAATGGGATCTTACCATATGAACTAGATTCAATTTTCAACTATCCATTAAATTGATGTGGAACATGTTTTTGTAACTTTGTAAAGTGGGCCTTGATACACTTTTACTTGGTCTAGAAAGGGGTGAAAAGAAGTAGAATTGTTTCTGTTAAAATTTCTCTTCTAGAAACACCTAAAGTGATCTAGTGGTCAACTTTGGCCAAAATGACCATTTGGTTATTAAATTCATATTTGATTTCTTTTTCTTTGGATTTTGTTTGTAATTGGCCTAGATGATGTAGCATTCACCTTTAAACCATTTCTCATCATTTGTAGCAATCAAGCATGGCAAATTTAATCAATTCTACACTAATGCAAAACACACATGCATTCATATTAAAATTATTAATAAAAGTTTTTGTTAACCCTAAACTTGGGTGATTAGAACTTGATAATCTTGATTAGAAGTTTTGGGGTGTTACATAGGAGTACTACTATTAGTATATATATATCTATGGCTTACCATTGGTGCTATAGTAATGCTTTACATAAGTAGGTTCTAGCTTCTAGGATTTTATATACTCTACGCTTCAGCTTGACTTCCATAACTTCTGGTGTAGTTGTCAACTTCATTGATCTCCACTAGATATCTTCAAATCTTCAAAGTAGATCACTTCCTGGGAATGCCATTGATTTTTTTTTGAGATCTAGAAAGGGTTAAGAAGATACGATTGAGCATGAGCATACTCAGAAAGTTCACTAGAAAGGACTATTTGATGCACTATCTATAGCCGTAGACCATAGGTCATAGGCTATGCAGGTTTTCGTAAACATTTCTTCAAATATTGATTTTATTTGGAAAAACTATGTTCGTCAGCCTTCATAGGTTTACCAGAACTTCATGGAGTTCCTTTCTTGTCGTGTTCGTAGCTCCTTCCCGAAATAGGGAGTAACATGTCACAATTTTATACACTCTGCAGAGGTGCATTACTTTACCCATAAGAAATCTTAAGCTTTGTTGCACAACTAGGAGTATGTCCCCATTCAAACTTCCTTGGTTTGAGGCCCAGTCTAAGATCCAAGACATTCGCTATCCTTCTCCGTGACCCCACATGACAACATGACCCTACAAGCAGGAATACCTCTGCTATACACCCAATGTGGGTAGTTATAGCTACAATACCCCTTGTAGACTTTGTAAGTAGCTCTGCCCTAGCAGCCACCATCAAATATGGTGAACCTCCACCAACGACAGCTATGCACAAATGATCTAGATACCAATATCGTGGGACACTGAGGGATCCCACCCATGTGCTGGATCCTAGCAAGGAAAGGATCTGGAGCTTCACGATAAGGTCATCTGTTGGCACACGAAAGGAAGAAGATCCAGATGACTTTCTAGTCCCATTCCAAGTCTTATGGTTAACACGTATTATATGGTGTAAGAATCACTAGAGACATTGGTTGTTAAATCCTAGATGATATATTCCCGTGCAATGGTGATCCCATTCCCAGTCATAATAGATTAATAACTGACCACCCTAGATCAGTAACCAATAGTTCACATTATTATCAAAAACAATGTTTTATCTCATCTTTTTTGAATTACAGGTGATAACAATAATATATTGCAAATAATTGATAGAAAATAACCAAAGGACATGAGAAAGTGTGAACTTGCCTTTGTGATTACAAGATCATGTAATCACGGTCTTCGAGACGATATAAGATCTAATATCAAAAAACAACATCATTGATCCGGTAAGGACTAATGTTTAAAGAAGCAATATGCTATTATGCATAGATAATGATATGCATTTTGTATAAATCCCAAAGTAAATCCCCATGTTGAAGTATGGATTGGGTTTGGTGATTGATGAAATATTCGGGTTATATTCAAGTATACTTCACAATAATATAGAATCTAAGATTCTGAAAGTAATTAACAAGTTAGGAAAGTAAAGCACAACATTAATTAATGTTGAGTATTGCTTGATGATTACTTGTAAGAATGATCATATTTAAAATTAGTGAGTTTTATAATATTTAGTAAAGCCTTTATTTGAAGTTGCAAAAATAATAACTTTCGAAGAAAATGTTGTTTATGTTATGTTAATCAATCTTGAAGGTTGTTAGGGTTAAGATTATGGTTTTTTATAGAGTACAATGATGTGGAGTTATTGTACTCTTAATTGGTTGTATAATTGACCAAAGTTAAATATAAAACATGAACAAACTTAAGACATGATGTTTATGATACTTTAGACCAAAGTTAACTATAAAAACAGAAATGAATCTTAACATGTAATGTGTTTAGAACATTACCAAGTTTCAGGGTTTTGATAAGTATAATTATGAATGTGGAATCTTTCACTTTCAATTTAAGTGAATGATGAGTCAAGATTTGATTTGTTATTACAATCTTAAAAATAATATAACTCATTGATGGAAGTATAATGGGATGATTTCATTAATTTGTTAGGGTTGGAAGTATTTATTCCAATTTAGGACTTAATTCTTTGGTTTAAACAAATAGCTTTATATAAATTTTACATGTTTTAATCTTGAAGAATTACATTCTTTGTTTTAATAAATCCCAAGTAACCAATTAAAGTTAATACAGATTTATTTTGATTTACAAATGATAAGAGAAAATATATCTCTTTTATTATAATAAAAGAAAAACACTTTTAAAGACAATTATAACATTTATTTATTATAAATCTTAAAATGACTCAGAATTTTATAATTACCATTTTTGTAAAATAGTAGATTTAGTTTTGTATACACAAATGATTTTTATTGATTTTTAGGACTTTTTCTTATCTTGTTATATTTCGTTGAAGATTTTAGTGGATTTAATATTTAGTTGTATTTTATTTAGCTTAAACAAGCGATGTCATATTTTTCCTAAGTAGATATTATTTTTGTGAGCATTTTAATATAACATATGCATTTTTACGATTTTTCTATATCTTTCCAGGGCTCTAAATTCTTAGAGGGTATTCTCGTAATTTCCACTTTATCTTCTTATTTATTTACTATTTTATTTTATCTAACCGAACCTGGGCCCACTAGTCAGTCCAGCCCACTAGGTTGGGCTAGACCGCCTGGTACAGTCCTAGACCTCACCTCTGTCACTCCCTCGAGCCCCCTCTCCTTCCTCCTGTGATACCGTGGAGACGCCGCCATTGCCACACAACCATGGCCGGCTCCGGTCTCCTCGGCCACCGCCATTGGTCGCCCTTGACATGCCCAACTCCGCTGCTTCTTCCTATCCAACTAGATCTGACATTTGAGCCCTCTCTCGTTCATCCCCATTGCCCCCTAGTGCTAGGGTTTCGGCCTCTAACACCGATGTGCTCCGGTGACCGTCGTGTGTTAATGATGGCGGGGTGGTAGTGCTATAATGGTGTTGTGGTGGTGTTATAGTGGTCATTGGCCACTGCTGCTGCGGCGATGAGTTGGTGCTGCAGGTGCGGCTTGGTGCAGGTGCGGCATCATTGTTGTTGGTGGGGATGACCCCAGGTAGGGTCAAGCCGAGGTATAAGGGCATGGTCCACCAAGGCATAAACAGGTCAAAGCATGAGCTGGCAAAGATATAGGAGGGCCGACCAAGTTATGGCCAGGTTACCATAAGCTGGATAACACCAGTAAGACTCGGCCGACATAGGTGATATGCCGGCACGAGGTATGAGTTGTTTCGTCTTTGAAGGTACCAACTTGGCCAAGTTATCCTTGCTGAGGCCGAGTTATGCTTTGGCTTTCTCAAGGAGAGAGCCCCTAAGGTCAACGCTTTTCTCTCTCTCAAGGGAATCTAGGGAGAAACAAGTGCTAGTGACAAGGGACAGAATGACAGAGACATAGCAGATTGTCACGGACATAACAGTGTCTGACCCCAACGGTTAGACATCGTGTCCTCTATGTCATTTCCATGCAGAGGCTAGTGACATACGAAAGGAGGGCACCGAGTTACTATTTTGGGACAAACATATTCGTAGGATATCCGGGCCATGTAAGCCCTAGTTGTAATCTGGCCACCCCTTTATAAGGTGAGCCAGGGCCTCCAAGGAGAGGGTCGGTTGATTTGTCTAAGGGAAAAACCCTAGAACGAGAAGAGTGAAGGAGGACTTCATCTCCTTCCTCTCCTCGATATAGCTTAAGGAGCACTTGTATTAGTCTAGAGATCGTAATATAAGATCTAGATCAGGAGTAGAGGTTTTATCTCCATAGGAGAGCCTCGAACCTGGGTACATTGTGTGTTGAGTTCTTATGTTCTTCATGTGCGGATTCACCGCACTATCCCTCCCCGGATACCACTAGTGCACATTGGCCCCATCTTTAGCCTACCCATGGCATCTACCGTGACACCACCACGACAGTCGTGCCCCTATGCAGCCATGCCGTGGCACTCGTTGCCACTTCGTCTGCCTCTCTGCTTCCTCTTCAATGTCTAAGCGAGGACCCCGGGTATGTCTCTCCTTCCCCTCTTTCTCTCTCCACATATATACGAACCCTAATTAGGGTTCCCTCATATTCTCTTTGATTGCCCTCAACCACAATAGATCCTTACCTACTATGCTTGATAAGCCTATCAAGATTTGGTAGATTTAGCTTGTGGTTTGCTTAGCCATACTCCCAGCCATGTTCATGTTAGCCTGCATATGGTTACACTTCAGTTATACCGAACTCTTGGTTACAATACAAAGTATTTTCTATGGATTTCACTCTATTGTTGCTTATGGTGTGATGCTGGTATTGGCTACCATAATTTTTGTCCTGTGAAATAAAGTGAGATATTGCTCTTCTGTCTGCCTTTATTATGTATTTATTTTTGTGAAGAATACTGATAAGGTTCAAGTGACAGTATGTGTATGCTATCATGTGCATACTATTGATCCCATATCCTGATGTTGGATTTTTTTTATATGTTATGGTGGTTGACATAAAATAGAATTTGGGATGAATCCTGAACAATTATGTGAGGGTTTAATATTTACTCGAGCAAATGCTTTAGAAACCTTGTTTGCTAAGATGTTTCTATCATGTTAGCATGACAGAAGTTAATTCATATATGATTCCTAGGATTATTCCTAGGGAAATGGTTTAAAGCATGCTTTGATTGCTTGCAGCTTGCTTATATACTTGGTATTATCAATATGACAATGAATAACCTAAATGATTCCTAGCTTTCTAAGATAGGAATAAGATTTTTCTTGATGGTATTGTTATTTTTGCTAATGGAGTATAGTATCTTATATAATATCAGAGATATGTTGATTCTGTAATTGATTTGTATCTTTGTTCTAGAGAATTAACTACCGGAAGAACTAGTGTCAACTTGACAGTGGATAAGGAAATCCGTGATTCAGTTGTAATATTAGTTTGATAACTTGAAAGGATTTGAATTCGTGTGATTATGGGTAGAGAACTAATGTGCCTACTTGATTCCTAGAGTATCAACTAGGAAAATGATAGAAACTATCTTATTTGAAATATCTTGATGACTAGCTAATATGGAAATTAGCCTAGTGGCTTCTGCTTCCCTAGGCTACTGCTGTGGTTCCTCAACCCTTGGAGTGTGCATAGTTGAAAGATCACGGATGCCGCCTAGAGGGGGGGGGGTGGTGAATAGGCTGTTAAGAACTTTTACGATATGGGCTTAACAAAGGCGGAATAAAACTAGCATTTTCTTTTGTCAATCACAAAGCCTATAAATGCTATGGTTCACCTATGTGCACCAACAACTTATGCTAAGCAAGACAAGCAACAAAGTGATAGCAAGATAGATTACTTCAAGCACGAAGGCTATCACAAAATAAAGTGCATAAGTAAAGAGCTCAGGTATAGAGATAACCGAGGCATGCGGGAACGACGATATTTTACTGAGTTCCTCCCAACAAGGGAGTGCATCTTGTTGGAGGGGTGGGCGGTACTAAGACCACCAACACCACAAGAGGCCTCACCCTATTCTCCCGAGCAACCACCACACGGCAAGCACCCGATCCACTATGGGACACTTGAGGGTGGTCACCAAACCTGTACAAGATTGAAGCAATCTCCACAACTTAATTGGACGCTCCCAATAATCACCACTGATGTCTACGCACGCTTCTATTCTTGTAGACAATGTTGGGCCTCTAAGTTCAGAGATTTGTAGAACAATAGCAAGTTTCCCTTAAGTGGATCACCCAAGGTTTATCGAACTTAGGAAGGAAGTGTTCAAAGGTATCCCTCGCAAGCAACCCTACAATCAAGATACAAGAAGTCTCTTGTGTCCCCAACACACCCAATACACTTGTCAGGTGTATAGGTGCACTAGTTCGGCGAAGAGATAATGAAATACAAGTAATATGGATGATTATAAGTGGTAATTGCAGTCTGAAATAAGAGTGGCAACAAGCAAACATGTAACAAGACTGATTGTAAATGGTGTTTCAATGCTTAGAAACAAGGCCTAGGGATCATACTTTCACTAGTGGACACTCTCATATAAATATCTTCTCTTCATTATGCTACCCTGAACTACTCTCCGGTTGGACGATGTAGGGCTATAATAGCACACCTTAAACTTTGAATTCCCCATCTAGATAACCCCTCACTATCACCTTGAGCGCTAGATGGTTCCAACAAACACCACAATCTCATAGAGACATCCAACTCAAATTATACTCATGATAAGTATTTCTTAACCTTAGCCTAAGTGCCACACGATGTGCACACTATCAACTTCACACACGTGGGGATAAGCAAAGATTAATTAAAGCACTTGAGTAGCAGAATAGATCTACTTATTCAACTATATTACAAAGCTCATGATCTCAATAAGATCACACATAGAGAGAGAGAGATGAACACATAGCTACCGGTAGAACCCTTAGCCTCGAGAGAGAACTACTCCCTCCTCATCATGGGAGTCAGCAACGGTGATGGAGATGGCGGTGGAGTTGATGAAGATGGCTCTGGAGGCACTTCCCCGTCCTGGCAGGGTGCCGGAACAAAGACTTCTGTCCCCTGAATCTCCTCTTCGGTGGCAGCAGCGCTGCAGAACTTTTCATGGAATTCTGATCTTGTATCTAGGGTTTTTATCTCAGGGGGAATATATAGGCGAAGGAGCAACGTCGGTGGCGGCCCGAGTGGCCCACACTACGTGGTGGCGCGCCTGGCGGGGGCAGGCCACCCTAGGGTGTGGCCGCCTCGTGGCCCCTCTTCGGCTACCCTTCGGACTCCGTGTTCCTTCTGGTAAAATATTGACTTCGGCTTTTGTCCTGTCCAATTCTGAGAATATTTCCTTACTAGCTTTTCTGAAACCAAAAACAGCAGAAAACAGGCAACTGGCACTGTGGCATCTTGTTAATAGGTTAGTTCCAGAAAATGTATAAAAATACCTCAAAGTGTAAACAAAACATAAGAAAGTTGATATAAAACAAGCATGGAGCATTGAAAATTATAGATACGTTTACGACGTATCAAGCATCCCCAAGCTTAACTCCTGCTTGTCCTCGAGTAGGTAAGTGATAAAAAGAATAATTTTTGAGGTGACATGCACTATCACAATCTTGATCAAGGTATTTGTAAAGTATTGATAACTGGGATTAAAGTACTCTAAACATGAACATGAAATATAGAGTTCTAACATTAAGACATAACAACTATGTTGTAACATGAAAAGGTACAAACAAAAGATCATGAATAACAATGCATTGAAAGACGTTTGTTTGTTTCACATACAGAAAACATAATAAGAGTGGTATTCAGCTTGTCCCTCGTGGTATAGCAAAACATAAATGCATAGGACAACTTCAAAGTTCATAAGGGTGACTAGATACAAATAATTTAAGAACAAGCAATATAAAAGTTATGAATCAATCAACAAGTTTTGGGACAATGCACATTAAACTAAGAATGACCACTATGCTCTCTTAATTGGTGCATAAAGATAGAAGATGGAGACTCAACATAAAAGTAGAAAAGAAAGGCCCTTCATAGAGGGAAGCCGGGATTTCAAGTTTCATAAAGAGCTTCCAAAAATAATGGTACTTATTAGCTTTCAGCTCTCATTGCCCCTATCATAAGCATCTTGAGGTGATTAAGGTTGAAGTGACACAAATATGAGGATATGCTTGACACGTTATAAGTTGAAAATCTCATGCCCCTTGCTTACGAGTACCGAACCTCATGCTACTCAACTTTAGTCACAAGTAAGTTCTTGTCATTGTAAGTACATGTGTATCATGGAGAACCGCCAACGGGGTACCCCTTGCCCCATGATATAGGAGCTATCCCATATCAAAATGACAAGGCAACAAACAATGAGCATCTCAGCGATCTTTTTATTTGCTATTTGCATAGGTTTTTATTGAGGATGCTTCATAGAATGCTCACTATGGTTATGCTGCAAGTTTCCACCATGATTAGGCATGGCTTAGGCTAGCCGCCTAGGCATTTCTCTAACACACATACAAACTCCATGAGCTTACAAGCTCCCCTTTTATTTCACAACGTCGGGATCCATAAACAAAAGAACATGATATCAACTGAATAATAAGTGCAATGTTGAAAGCGTTCCCCATGGTATCATGGTTTTGCTAATTCACAACTTATAAAGTGCAAGCATATAAGCAACATAGATGGACACAATGGTTCACGTTTATTAAGTGCAAGAAAATAAAATGTGCCATCAAGTTTGTGAGAGCTTTAAACACTATTTTTCACATAACAAGTTTAATTTGGAAGATAGATAAAAACATGAATATACTTGGAATGGTGTAACACAGCATGCATAGGAATTTATAGTGGACTCTTTGGAGTAACTTAGTTTCTTGGGAGTTGGATCCATGAGTAGAACTCATACTCAGTGCAGGTGGAGGCTAGCAAAAGACTGGGAGCAACCAACTAAGAGAGCAATAATGGCCATAATCATGCAAAGCGACAAAACATTATTAATTAAAGCATAAAGTGATATTGCAAGTCAAAAAATAAATGATCATAGAGGATATGGTGACTATTTCATAGTCTTAACATGGTGTAATCATGTGCCAAGTCAACCCAAATAAAGCATCAAAGGAGAATACCACAATATTGTGCTTTTGTATGCTAAAACAACGCATGATTCTTTCAAGGCACATTAAGCAATCTCAATTGTTTGAAACAAGTCATGCTACAACAATAATTACTAACCATATGGTCAAAGCAACATCTAGCATGACATGATAAAGTCTAAGTCATAGTCAAAACAAGCTTGCTTTTATACCACTATAAGCATGAAACTTCCTACTCTTTTCCAACACCAATTGACTTATTTGAAACAAATCTCAAGGATAATAATCAATAAAGACCAGAGATAATGTCTCACCCATCTACAAAGAAGAACTAAAAAGTTATAAGCCAAAAGAATAAGAAAACTAAAGCTAAACGCAATGCTAGCAAAGGAGAACACTCACAGAACAATAAGAGTGAAAACTAGAGTGTTCTAGGCAATGAATAACGGGGTGTCTCTCTCTCCAAAAGAAGTGTGTTGGGATCCAACCAACTTATTGCGGCAAAGAAAGCAAAATAAAACTAAAAACAAAGACACTCGAAGAACAACACATAGTGCATAAGGTAATAAAAATAAAGTGTCTTGAAAGAAGACCTAAGATTATTGATGAAGAAGGGGATGCCTTGGGCATCCCCAAGCTTTGATGCTTGTACCTCTTGAATATTTCTTGGGGTGACACAGGTGATATCCCCAAGCTTGGGCTTTTGTCCATACTTCATTTCATCACATTATTCTTCCCTACACTTGAAAATTTCCTTCATACAAAACATCACACAATCTTCATTAGCAACATTAGTGTATTCAAGATAATAAGTCTTTGAGTTTAATTTCAACACAAGTAAAACTTCCATTAAAACAGAAGATACTATAGCAATTCCTTCTAAAAGCTCAACTGATCAAAGAGAACTCAAAGAGAAATAGATTAAGAGGAAAATGCAAATAATGGCAGAAATCTGTCAAAACAGACCAGCAGGTAAATACCAATTTTTTCGAAACTCTTATGTTGCTCAAATCGAAAAGTGCGAAATTAAATAAAGTTGGGTAATAACCTGGATCATAAGCACATAAAATTACAGCTCAATCTGACGTACTAATATTTTTCACAATTTTTTACAGTGACGCACAAAAATCTGTTTCGGGACAGCAACTTCCCCATATCTTACTTCCCTCTCGTTAGAGGTTATTCTTGGCACAAAAACCAAATAAAAAGGATAAGAAGAGGTTATTACAAAGGCAATAACTTCCAAGACTCAACAAAGCAAAAATAAACTAAAAGTAAAAATATAATGGGTTGTCTCCCAAAAGCTCTTTCTTTATAGCCATTAAGATAGGCATGATAATTTCGATGATGCTCACATAAGAAATATGAATTGAAGTAAAAGAGAGCATCAAGAAGCAAATATGGAACACATTTAAGTCTAACCCACTTCCTATGAAAAACAATCTTATAAAGAAACAAGTCATGAAAGCACAAAGCAACAAGCATAGGAAATCAAAACAAGTGCAACTTCAAAATTTTCAACATAAAGAGGGGAAACTTAATATTGTTGAGATACATAAAACCATGTTTCCCTCTCTCATAATAACTTTAAGTAGAATCATGAATAAAATTAACAATATAAATATCACATAAAATATTCTTATCATGAGTTGCATGCATAAAATAATTATTACTCTCCCTATAAGCATAGTCATTCTCCTTAATTGTAGTGGGAGCAAATTCAACAAAATAGCTATCATTATTATTCTCATCACCATAGTCATCAAATATAGGAGGCATATTGTAATCATAATGAATTTTCTCCTCAATAGTAGGTGGATTGAAAATATCATATTCATCATTGTAATCATCATATATTGGAGGTATAATATCATCAAAGTAAATTATCTCCTCCGTGCTTGGGGGACTAAAAATATCATGCTCATCAAAACCATCTTCCCCAAGCTTAGACTTTTCCATAACATTAGCAATAATGGTGTTCAAAGAATTCATACTAATAACATTGCTATTAGCATTCAAATAAAGTACCATGGGTTTTTAAATTTTCTCTTCAAACACTTCATGTCCTAACTCAAGATAAATACTATAAATCTCTCTAATTTTTTTATTTTTTCCAATTAAGCCTAACTAGTGAAAATAAAAACAAGAAACAAAAAGATATAATTGCAGAATCTAAAGGAAATAACTTCGAGCACTCACACGCCAGCAATAGTACTAGAAGATAGCTTAGTAGCCAGAGGATGTGAGTACCTTTTACCTTACCTCCCCGACAACGGCGCCAAAAAATAGCTTAATGTCTATGCACGCTTCAATTCTTGTAGACAGTGTTGGGCCTCCAAGTGCAGAGGTTTGTAGAATAGCATCAAGTTTCCCTTAAGTGGATCACCCAAGGTTTATCGAACTCAGGGAGGAAGTGGTCAAAGGTATCCCTCTCAAGCAACCCTGCAATCAAGATACAAGAAGTCTCTTGTGTCCCCAACACACCCAATACACTTGTCAGGTGTATAGGTGCACTAGTTCGGCGAAGAGATAGTGAAATACAAGTGGTATGGATATAAGACAACGGTGGTAGAAAGTAGCTTGATGGCGTGGAAGAGACTAAAGGAAAACTGAAATAAAGATAGCAGCAAGCAAACATGTAATAGATCTAGTAGAAAACAAAGTTTCAATGCTTAGAAACAAGGCCTAGGGATCATACTTTCACTAGTGAACACTCTCATGTAAATATATTATCTTCATGATACTACTCTTAACTACTCTCCAGTTGAACGCTCTAATCGATGGTAGGGCTATAACAGCACACCTCAAAGTTTGCTTTCCGCATCTAGATAACCCCACACTGTCACCTTGAGCACTAGATGGTTCAAACAAACACCACAATTTCATAGAGACATCCAACTCCAAATATAACTCATAACAAGTATTTGAAATCTCTAGCCTAAGTGCCACCATGGTGTGCACGCTGTCACTTTCACACACATGGGGAGAGCAGAGATCTATTAAAGCACTTGAGTAGCAAGGTAGATCTACTTGATTACAAAGCTCATGATCACAATATGATCATGCATAGAGAGAGAGATGAACACATAGCTACTGGTAGAACCCTTAGCCTCGAGAGAGAACTACTCCCTCCTCATCATGGGAATCAGCAATGGTGATGGAGATGGCAGTGGAGATCGATGGAGATGGCTCCGGGGGCACTTCCCCATCCCGGCAGGGTGCCAGAACAGAGACTTTCTGTCCCCTGAATCTCCCCTTCGGTGGCACTGCGGAACTTTTCGTGGCTAGAGGCTGTTCGATCTAGGGTTTTTGCCTCGGGGGAGATATATAGGCGAAATAGGCAAGGTCGCTGGCCGGCCAGGGGGCCCACACCATGCCCTGGCGCAGCCTAGGGCTGCCCACGCCAAGGGGTGTGTGGCCGCCCTGTGGCCCCCTTCGTCTCTCCTTCAGACTCCATGTGTCTTCCGATAAAATATTAACTTTGGCTTTTGTCCCGTCCAATTCCGAGTATATTCATTTTTTGACTTTTCTGGAACCAAAAATAGCAGAAAACAAGCAACTGGCACCGTGGCATCTTGTTAATAGGTTAGTCCCAGAAAGTGTATAAAAATACTCCAAAGTGTGGAGAAAACATAAGAAAGTAGATACTAAACAAGCATGGAACATAAAAAATTATAGATACGTTTGCAACGTATCAACATCCCCAAGCTTAACTCCTGCTCATCCTCGAGTAGGTAAGTGATAAAAAAGAAAAGAATAATTTTTGAAGTGACATGGACCATCACAATCTTTGATCAAGGAATTTATAGAACAATGATAGCTAGGATCATAGTACTTTAACATAGCTTGAGAGATATAGTTCTAACAATAAGACATAGCAACTATGTCATAACATGAAAAGGTACAAACAAAAGATTCATGAATAACAATGCTTTGGAAGACGTTTGTTTGTTTCACATATAGAAATCATAATGAGAATGGTATTCAGCTTGTCCCTCATAGAGTTGCAAAACATAAATGCATAGGACACCTTCAAAGCTCATAAGGGCGACTAGATACAATTAGTTTAAGAACAAGCAATATCAAAGTTATGAATCGATCAACAAGTCTTGGGACAATGCACATTAAACTAAGAATGGCCACTATCCTCTCTTAATAGGTGCATAAAGATAGAATATGGAGACTCAACATAAAAGTAAAAGAAAGGCCTTCATAGAAGGAAGCAGGGATTCAAGTGTCATAAAGAGCTTCCAAAAATTATGGTTCTTATTAGCTTTCAGCTCTCATTGCCCCTATCATAAGCATCTTTAGTTGATTAAGGTTAAAGTGACACAACTAAGAGGATATGCTTGACAAGTTATAAGTTGAAATCTCATGCCCCTTACTTACGAGTACCGAACCTCATGCTACTCAACTTCAGTCACAAGTAAGCTCTTGTCATTGTAAGTACATATGTATCATAGAGAACCGCCAATGGGGTACCCCTTGCACATGATACAGGAGCTATCCCATAATCAAAATGACAAGGCAAGCAGACAATGAGCATCTCAGTGATCTTTTTATTTGCTATTTGCATAGGTTTTTATTGAGGATGCTTCATAGACTGCTCATTATAGTTATGCTACAAGTTTCCACCATGATTAGGCATGGCTTAGGCTAGCGTCCCAGGCGTTTCTCTAACACACATACAAACTCCATGATCTTACAAGTTCCCCTTTTATTTCACACCGTCGGGATCCATAAGCAAAAGAATCATGATATCAACGGAATAATAAGTGCAATGTTGAAAGTGTTCCCCATGATACATGATTCTGCTAGCTTCAACTTATAAAGCGCAAGCATATACGCAACAAAGATGGACGCAATGGTTCAAAATTATTAAGTGCAAGAAAGTAAAGTGTGTCATCAAGTTCGTGAGAGCTTTAATCACTAGTTTTCACATAACAAGTTTAATTCAGAAGGTAGATAAAAACATGAATATACTTGCAATAGCAAATGCTAATAGGTAGGTATGGTGGACTCTTTGGAATAACTTGGTTTTATTTGGAGTTGGATGCATCAGTGGAACTCATACTTGGTATGGAGGTTAGCAAAAGACTGGGATCCACCAACTAAGAGAGCAATAATGGCCATAATCATGCAAAGCGACAAAACATTATTAATTAAAGCATAAAGTGATATTACAAGATGAAAACTAAATGATCATAGAGGCTATGGTGACTTGGTATAGTCTTAACATGGTGTGAGCATGCGCCAAGTCAACCCAAATAAAGCATCAAAGGAGAATACCACAATACTATGCTTTAATATGCTAAAACAACGCATGATTCTTTTCAAGGCACATTAAGCAATATCAATTGTTTATAACATGTCATGCTACAGAAAAAAATCACTAAGAATAAAGCCAAAAAAATATCAAGCATGACATGACAAAGCATAGGCCACAGTCAAAAACAAGCTCTTTTTTACCACTTAAGCATGAACTTTTCCTACTCTTTTCCAATCCAAACCAACTTATTTGAAAACTATTGTATGAATGAGGGGGTCCAAAAAATTTATTCAAGCAATCAAAACAAACTAAGCAAACGAAAACTAAGAACAAAAACAAAGATGCTCCAAGAACAACACAACTGTGCATGAAACAATAAAAATGAAGTGTTTGCAAGAAACCTGAAATTTTTATTAATGAAGAAGGGGATGACTTGGGCATCCCCAAGCTTTGATGCTTGTACTTCTTGAATATTTCTTGGGGTGACATAGGTGGCATCCCCAAGATTAAGCTTTAGTCCATTCTTCATCTCATTACATCATTCTTTCCCTACACCTAAAATTTCCTTCATACAAAACTTCACACAATCTTCATTAGCAACATTATTGTACTCAAGATAATAAGTCCTTTGGTTCAGTTTCAACACAAGTAAAACTTCCATTAAAACAAAATCTACTGTAGCGCTTCCTTTAAAAAGTTCAAATGATCAAATAGAACCCAAAGAGAAAGAGATTAAGAGGCAAATGCAAATAATGGCAAAAATCTGTCAAAACAGACCAGCAGGTAAAAACCGATTTTTTCGGAGACCTTCTGTTGCTCAAATAAAAAAGTGTTGAACTAACGAAAGTTGGATAACAACCTGGGGCAGAAGCACAAAAAAGTACAGCTCAATCCGACATACAGAGCTTTTTCATGAATTTTTACAGCCAATCATAAAAATCTGTTTCAGGACAACAACTTTCCCAAGTCTTACTTCTCTCTCATTAGAGGTTACTCTTGGCACAAAAACCACACAAAAAGGATAAGGAGAGGCTATTACCTAAGTAATAACTTCCAAGACTCAAGAAAACTATTGGGTTATCTCCCAAGAAGTACTTTTCTTTACGCCTTTAAGTTAGGCATGCTAGTTTGAGAAGATGCTCACATAAGAAATATGAATTGAAGTAAAAGAGAGCATCAAGAAGCAAATTCAAAGCACATTTAAGTCTAACCCACTTCCTATTCAAAATAGTCTTGTAAAGAAACAAGTCATGAAAGCACAAATCAGCAAGAATAGGAAAGCAAAACAAGTGCAACTTCAAAACTTTCAACATAAAGAGGGGAAACTTAATATTGTTGAGATACATAAAACCATGTTTCCCTCTCTCATAATAACTTTCAGTAGCATCATGAATAAAATTAACAATATAACTATCGCATAAAACATTCTTGTCATGAGCCACATGCATAAAATGATTATTACTCTCCACATAAGCATAATCATTCTTATTAATTGTGGTGGGAGCAAATTCAACAAAATAGCTATCATTATTATTCTCATCACCATAATCATCAAATATAGGAGGCATATTGTAATCATAATTAATTTTCTCCTCAATAGTAGGTGGACTGAAAATATCATACTCATCATTGTAATCATCATATATTGGAGGCATAGTATCATCAAAGTAAATTTTCTCCTCCGTGCTTGGGGGACTAAAAAGATCATTTTCATAAAAACTAGCTTCCCCAAGCTTAGCCTTTTCCATAGCATTAGCAATAATGGTGTTCAGAGAATTCATACTAATAACATTGCTATTAGCAAGCAAATAAAGTTCCATAGGTTTTTTAATTTTTTCTTCAAACACTTCATGTCCTAACTCAAGATAAATAGTATAAAGCTCTCTAATTTTGTTGTTGTTTTCCATTAAGCCTAACTAGTGAAAATAAAAACAAGAAACAAAAAGATATAATTGCACAATTTAAAGGAAATAACTTCGAGCACTCACACCGGATGATGTGAGTACCTTTTACCTTACCTCCCCGACAACATCGCTAGAAAAATAGTTTGATGTCTACGCACATCTGTTCTTGTAGACAGTTGTTGGGCCTCCAAGTGCAAAGGTTTGTAGAACAACAGCAAGTTTCCCTTAAGTGGATCACCCAAGGTTTATCGAACTCAGGGGGAAGTGGTCAAAGGTATCCCCTATCAAGCAACCCTGCAATCAAGATACAAGAAGTCTCTTGTGTCCCCAACACACCCAATACACTTGTCAGGTGTATAGGTGCACTAGTTCGGCGAAGAGATAGTGAAACACAAGTGGTATGGATATAAGACAACGGTGCTAGAAAATAGCTTGATGGCGTGGAAGAGACTAAAGGCAAACTGAAATAAAGATGGCAACAAGCAAACATGTAACAAATCCAGTTGCAAACGGTGTTTCAATGCTTAGAAACAAGGCCTAGGGATCATACTTTCACTAGTGAATGCTCTCATATAAATATCTTCTCTTTATGATACTACTCTTAACTACTCTCCGGTTGGACACTCTAATCCAACCTCAAAGTAAGCCTTTCCCATCTAGATAACCCCACACTGTCACCTTGAGCACTAGATGGTTCCAACAAACACCACAATTTCATAGAAACATCCAAATCCAAATATAACTCATAACAAGTAATCTCTAGCCTAAGTGCCACCATGGTGTGCACGCTGTCAGTTTCACACACATGGGGAGAGCAGAGATCTATTAAAGCACTTGAGTAGCAAAGTAGATCTACTTGATTACAAAGCTCATGATCATAATATGATCATGCATAGAGAGAGATGAACACATAGCTACCAGTAGAACCCTTAGCCTCGAGGAAGAACTACTCCCTCATCATCATGGGAATTAGCAATGGCGATGGAGATGGTGGTGGAGATCGATGGAGATGGCTCCCGGGGCACTTCCTCGTCCCGGCAGGGTGCTGGAACAGAGACTTTCTGTCCCCCGAATCTCCCCTTAGGTGGCGGCAGCGCTGCGGAACTTTTCGTGGCTGGAGGCTATTCGATTTAGAGTTTTCGTCCCGGGGGCTTCTTATAGGTGAAGGGGCAAGGTCGTTGGCCGGCCAGGGGGCCCACACCATGCCCTAGCGCGACCTAGGGCTGCCTGCGCCAAGGGAGGGTGTGGCTGCCCTATGCCCCCCTTTGTCTCTCCTTCAGACTCCATGTGTCTTCTCGTAAAATATTAACTTTGGCTTTTGTCCCGTCCAATTCCGAGTATATTCATTTTCTGACTTTTCTGGAACCAAAAACAGCAGAAAACAAGCAACTGGCACTGTGGCATCTTGTTAATAGGTTAGTCCTAGAAAGTGTATAAAAACACTCCAAAGTGTGGACAAAACATAAGAAAGTAGATACTAAACAAGCATGGAACATCAAAAATTATAGATACGTTTGCAACGTATCAATCACCCAAGGTTTATCGAACTCAGGGAGGAAGTGGTCAAAGGTATCCCTCTCAAGCAACCCTGCAATCAAGATACAAGAAGTCTCTTGTGTCCCCAACACACCCAACACACTTGTTAGGTGTATAGGTGCACTAGTTCGGCGAAGAGATAGTGAAATACAAGTAATATGGATGATTATAAGTGGTAATTGGAATCTGAAATAAGAGTGGCAGCAAGCAAACATGTAATAGGACTGGTTGTAAACGGTGTTTCAATGCTTAGAAACAAGGCCTAGGGATCATACTTTCACTAGTGGACACTCTCATATAAATATCTTCTTTCCATTATGCTACCCCGAACTACTCTCCGGTTGGACGATGTAGGGCTATAACAGCACACCTTAAAGTTCGCATTCCCCATCTAGATAACCCCTCACTGTTGATGACCCAGAAGTATAGGGGGTGTATCGCAGTATTTTCGAGGGAAGTGAAATCCAATTTATTGATTCGACACAAGGGGAGCCAAAGAATATTTATAAGCCTTAACAACTGAGTTATCAATTCAGCTGCACCTGGAAACAATCTTGCTCACAGCAGTTTATCAGTAGCAACAGTTTTGTAGTAGGAATAGTAAAGTAACAACAGTAGTAAAGTAAAGACAATAGTAACTATAGCAGCAAACAGTAGGATTCGAGTGCGGTAGGCATAGGGATGGATGGACGGGCGCTGCATGGACAAGACAATTCACATAGCAATCAGAACATAGGGCAATTGCAGATAAAATAAGATAAAGCATCCAAGTACTAGATAATCCTAGGCATGTGTTCCATATATAGTCATACGTGCTCGCAATGAGAACTTGCACAACATCTTTTGTCCTGCCAGCCCGTTTGCAGCGGGGCCTCAAGGGAACTACTGGCAATTAAGGTGCTCCTTTTAATAGAGCACCGGAGCAAAGCATTAACACTCCATGAACACATGTGATCCTCACATCAAAGCCATTCCCTCTGGTTATCCCGATTTCTGTCACTTTGGGGCCTTTGGTTCCGGACAACAATATATGTATACAACTTGTAGATAAGACCATAAACAATACTATCATAATGAATCAATAACATGTTCATATCTAAAATCATGGCACTCGGGCCCTAGTGACAAGCATTAAGCATAACAAGTCGCAACAAAGTCATAAAGCACTAATAGAAGATACTAGGCACCATGCCCTAACAATCTAATGCCATTACATGAACGATCTCATCCAATCCCTACCATCACCATAGCCTACAGCGGGGGATTACTCACTCATAGATGGGGGAAACATGGATGGTCGATGGAGAAGCGATAGTGATGATGATGGCGATGATCTCCTCCAATTCCCCGTCCCGGCAGGGTGCTAGAACGGAGTTTCTGGTGCTGTTTCATGGAATCTGGTGGTGGCGGTGGAGCGGAACTCCTTCTGGAAAATCATCGACCCCCCCTGAGTTTTTAGGTCAGAAGGCAACTTATAGGCGAAGAGGGAGACCGAGGGGGTGTCTAGGGCGGCTAGACCACCCCCTGGCACGGCCAGGCCCAGCCCGCGCGGCTAGGTGGTGTGGCTGGGCCCCAGCCCTACTCCGTCTCATATTCTGGCCCCGGGAGTCTTCTGGTGAAATAGGATTTTTGGCTTTTGTCCCGTCCAATTCCGAGAATATTCATTTTCTGACTTTCCTGGAACCAAAAACAGCAGAAAACAGACAACTGGCATTGTGGCTCTTGTTAATAGGTTAGTCCAAGAAATCATATGAAAAGTACTCCAAAGTGTGGACACAACACAAGAAAGTAGATAAAACTAAGCATGGAACATCAAAAATTATAGATACATTTGCAATGTATCAACATCCCCAAGCTTAACTCCTGCTCGTCCTCGAGTAGGTAAGTGATAAAAAGATAGAATAATTTTTGAGGTGACATGCACCATCATAAACTTGATCAAAGTATTTGTAAAACATCATAGCTGGGATCATAGTACTTCAATCATAACATGAAAGACAAAGTTCTAGCAATAAGACAAAGAAACTATGATGCAACATGAAAAGGCACAAACAAAACATTCATGAATAACAATGCTTTGCAAGACGTTTGTTTGTTTCACATCAAGAAAACATAGCATAGTGGCATTCAGCTTGTCCCTCATAGAGTAGCAAACATAAATGCATAGGACACCTTCAAAGTTCATAAGAGTGACTAGATACAAATAGTTTAAAACAAGCAATATCAAAGCTATGCATCAATCAACAAGTCTTGGGCCAATGCACATAGAACTAAGAATGGCCACTATGCTCTCAAAGTAGGTGCATAAAGATAGAAGGTGGAGACTCAATGTAATGGTGGAAGAATGGCCTTCATAAAAGGAAGCAAAGATTCAAGTTTCATAAAGAGCTTCCAAAAATTATGGTACTTATAGCTTTCAGCTCTCATTGCCCCTATCATAAGCATCTTTAAGTGATTAAGGTTAAAGTGAACAAACTATGGAGTATATGCTTGACAAAGTATAAGTTAGAAATCTCATGTCCCTTGAATACGAGGGCCGCTCCTCATGCTACTCAAGTTTAGTCACCGGTAAGTTCTTGTCATCGTAAGTACATGTGTATCATAGAGAGCCGCCAACAAGGTACCCCTTGCCCGATGATACAGCAGAATCCCCATATCAAAATGACAAGGCAAGCAGACAACGAGCATCTCAGCAATCTTCTTATTTACCATGGGAATATGGTGCTTTTTTCTCTCTTTCCTCTTTTCATAATCTCATTTTTTTTCTCTTTTTTTTCTTAATATAGGACTCTTTTTTTATAAGAAGAATGCTTCATAGACAACTCATTATGGTTACGCTATAGGTTTCCACCATGTCAGCATGGATTAGACCAGTGGCCCAGGCGTTTCTCTAACACATATACATAACTCCATGGAATTACAAGCTCCCCTTTCATTTCACACCGAAGACATCCATATACAAAAGAGCATGATATCAACTAGGTACAAGTACCCGTGCAATGTTGAAAGAGTTCCCCATGACAACATTGTTCTCCTAATTCCCAACAAATAAGTGCAAGCATATACAACATAGACGACACAATGGTTCAAGTTTATTAAGGTCAAGAAAAGTAAAATGTGCCATCAAGTTCGTGAGAGCTTTAATCACTAGTTTTCTCATAACAAGTTTAATTCGGAAGGTAAACAAAAACACGAATATACTTGGAATAGCATAAGCTAGTAGGTAGGTATGGTGGACCCTTTAGAATAACTTGGTTTAGGGAGTTGGATGCATGAGTGGAACTCATACTTGATTGTGGAGGCTAGCAAAAGACTGGGAGCGACAAACTAAGAGAGCAATAATGGCCATAATCATGCAGAGCGACAAAACATCATTGATCAGAGCATAAAGTGATACTACAAGTTGAAAACTAAAGGATCATAAAGGCTTATGGTGACTTGAGATAGTCATAACATGGTGTGAGCATGCGCCAAGTTAACCCAAATAAAGCATCAAAGGAGAATACCACTATACTATGCTTTAATATGCTAAAACAATGCATGATTCATCCAAGGTACATTAAGAAATCTCAATTGTTTATAAGAAGTCATGCTACAGCAAAGAATACTAAGCATAAAGCCAAAACAATATCAAGCATGGCATGACAAAGCATAGGCCATAGTAAAAAACAAGCTCTTTTTACCACATAAGCATGAACTTTCCTACTCTTTTCCAAACCAAACCAAACTATTTGAAAACCAATGTATGAAAGAGGGGGTACAAACAATTTATTCAGCAAACTAAGAAAACCGAAGCAAACGAAAAACAAAAACAAAAATGAAAAAGAAGACGCTCCAAGAACAACACAACTGTGCATGAAACAATAAAAATGAAGCGTTTGGAAGAAACCTGAGATTTTTATTGATGAAGAGGGGATGCCTTGGGCATCCCCAAGCTTTGATGCCTTTACTTTTTTGGATATTTCTTGGGGTGACACGCGTGGCATCCCCAAGATTGAGCTTTAGTCCATCCTTCATCTCATTACTCATTGCTTCCATACACCTGAAAATTTTCCTTCATACAAAACTTCACACAATCTTTATTAGCAACATTAGTGCACTCAAGATAAATAAGTCTTAAGGTTCAGTTATAACACCAAATAAACTTCCATTAGAACACTAGCTACTGAAGCACATCCCTCAAAAAACTCAATTCCCCAAAAGAACTCAAAAAGGAACCAACAAGAAGCAAATACAAATAATGGCAGAAATCTGTCAAAACAGACCAGCAGGTAAAGACGAATTTTTTCGAAGACCTTCTGTTGCTCAAATCGAAAAGTTTTGAACTAACGAAAGTTAGATAACAACCTGGGGCAGAAGCACAAAAATTCACGCCACAAAAGGACGTACAGAGAGTTTACACGAATTTTTACGGTGAAGCACAGAAATCTGTTTCGGGACAGCAACTTTCCCAATCATTATTTCTCTCTCATTAGAGGTTCCTCTTGGCACAAAAAAGCAAATAAAAAATGATAAGGAGAGTTTATTAATGAAGTAATAACTTCCAAGACTCATCTAAATTTTTTGGGTTATCTCCCAATAAGTACTTTTCTTTAATGCCTTTAAGTTAGGCATGATAGTTTGAGAAGATGCTCACATAAGACATATGAACTGAAGTAAAAGAGAGCATCAAGAAGCAAATTCAAAGCACATTTAAGTCTAACCCACTTCCTATGCATAGGAATCTTGTAAATAAACAAGTCATGAAAGCACAAAGCAACAAGCATAGTAAAGCAAAACAACTGCAACTTCAAGACTTTTAACATAAAGAGGGGAAACTTAATATTATTGAGATGCATAAAATCATGTTTCCCTCTCTCATAATAACTTTCAGTAGCATCATGAATAAAATTAACAATATAACTATCACAAGAAACATTCTTATCATGAGCCACATGCATAAAAGAATTAATACTCCCCACATAAACATAGTCATTCTTATTAATTGTAGTGGGAGCAAATTCAACAAAATAGCTACATTATTATTTTCATCACCATAATCATCAAATATAGGAGGCATATTGTAATCATAATTAATTTCCTCCTCAATAGTAGGTGGACTGAAAATATCATATTCATCATTGTAATCATCATATATTGGAGGTTTGGTATCATCATAAGCAATAGAATAGCTATCTTCCAAAGCTGGGGAACTAAAAAGATCATTTTCATAAAAACTAGCTTCCCCAAGCTTAGAATTTTGCATAGCATTAGCAATAATGGTGTCCAAAGAATTCATACTAACAACATTGCTATTAGCATGCAAATAAAGTTCCATAGGTTTTTTAATTTTCTCTTCAAACACTTCATGTCCTAACTCAAGATAAATACTATAAAGCTCTCTAATTTTGTTGTTGTTTTCCATTAAGCCTAACTAGTGAAAACAAGAAACAAAAAGACAAAATTGCAGAATCTAAAGGAAATAACTTCGAGCACTCACACTGGAGGATGTGAGTACCTTTTACCTTACCTCCCCGGCAACATCGCTAGAAAAATAGCTTGATGTCTACGCACATCTGTTCTTGTGGGAGGTTCTTCTTCTTTAATCCTCCTGTGTGAATACATTTTACCTTACCTCCCTAGCAACGGCGCCAGAAAATAGTCTTGATGACCCACAAGTATAGGGGGTATATCGCAGTATTTTCGAGGGAAGTGAAACCCAATTTATTGATTCGACACAAGGGGAGCCAAAGAATATTTATAAGCCTTAAGAACTGAGTTGTCAATTCAGCTGCACCTGGAAACAATCTTTCTCACAGTAGTTTATCTGTAGCAACAATTTTATAGTAGGAATAGTAAAGTAACAGCAGTAGTAAAGTAAAGACAGCAGTAACTATAGTAGCAAACAGTAGGATTCGAGTGCGGTAGGCATAGGGATGGATGGACGGGCCCTGCATGGACAAGACAATTCACATAGCAATCAGAACATAGGGCAATTGCAGATAAAATAAGATAAAGCATCCAAGTACTAGATAATCTTAGGCATGTGTTCTATATATAGTCATACGTGCTCGCAATGAGAACTTGCACAACATCTTTTGTCCTTCCAGCCCGTTTGCAGCGGGGCCTCAAGGGAACTACTGGCAATTAAGGTGCTCCTTTTAATAGAGCACCGGAGCAAAGCATTAACACTCCGTGAACACATGTGATCCTCACATCAAAGCCATTCCCTCCGGTTATCCCGATTTCTGTCACTTCGGGGCCTTTGGTTCCGGACAACAATATGTGTATTCAACTTGCAGATAAGACCATAAACAATACTATCATAATGAATCAATAACATGTTCAGATCTGAAATCATGGCCTTCGGGCCCTAGTGACAAGCATTAAGCATAACAAGTCGCAACAAAGTCATAAAGCACTAATAGAAGATACTAGGCACCATGCCCTAACAATCTGATGCCATTACATGAACGATCTCATCCAATCCCTACCATCCCCATAGCCTACAGCGGGGGATTACTCACTCATAGATGGGGGAAACATGGATGGTCGATGGAGAAGCGATGGTGATGATGATGGCGATGATCTCCTCCAATTCCCTGTCCCGGCAGGGTGCTAGAACAGAGTTTCTGGTGCTGTTTCGTGGAATTTGGTGGCGGTGGTGGAGCGGAACTCCTTCTAGAAAAACGTCGAACCCCTTGAGTTTTTAGGTCAGAAGGCAACTTATAGGCAAAGAGGGAGACCGAGGGGTGTCTGGGGCGGCCAGACCACCCCATGGCGCGGCCAGGCCCAGCCCGCGTAGCCAGGTGGTGTGGCTGGGCCCCAGCCCCACTCCATCTCATATTCTGGCTCCGGGAGTCTTCTGGTGAAATAGGATTTTTGGCTTTTGTCCCGTCCAATTCCGAGAATATTCATTTTCTGACTTTTCTGGAACCAAAAACAGCAGAAAACAGACAGCTGGCACTGTGGCTCTTGTTAATAGGTTATGTCGTCAGATTGATGACAAGTACGCCATGAGGCGGTCCTCGAGGCGTGCGGAAGAGAGGGGTGTGAGACGTACGGTATTCCAGGACGGTGAGCACACAAGTTTACCCAGGTTCGAATCCACCGGCTTTGGACGGATCCTACTCCTGCTAGCAATCCAGTAATACGGCAGAGCCGGAATATGGGTTACAAGGGTTTCGCCTGTGCGAGTTGAGAGTCTAAAGTGTTGGGTGCCCTAAAGGCTCTCGCTAGGACGGCTTATATAGATATCCGGCCTAGGGTTTACAAGAGATATATATCCGGCTACGACTAAGATTCGGTTACAGAGTAGATCTTGAACTACAAGTAACACAAGGGTCCTAAGTCGGTAAGTCTTCTGGGCCTTCCCGTAGCCGGATTGGACTCCGTCTTTCTCCCTGACTGGGCCGCCCGTGAAGCAAAGCTCTAACCCGAAGTGGGCCACCCTGGTCAGTGAGGAACTGTGAGGATACCCGGAAAGTATATCCCCAACAACAGCCCCCGGAGGCCTCCAAGATCCAAAGTCGGATTTATCATCATCTAGCTTGATCTTCGGCTTGCAGAATCTTGAAGGGTTCCTAAAACTTCACAACAAAAAATACGATCTGGGTCTTAAAAAATAAGTCGAACCTATCAACGGGTTACTCGGATTTTCCAGCTTGATTTCAAACTAAGCCGGAACTTGATCTCAAACGCCACCTGACACTAGTCATGGTCAAGTCATGTCATCTGACATGCATTCCGTCAGCATGACCGTTGGTGGGTCCGCGGTTTGCGGAACCGAGGCGCCGTTTCAATGTGTGCGCAGAGATTGAGGCAACGTAATCATCGGGTGGGTCCTTCCTAGTTCCTTCCACGACGCACGGCAGTTACACTGTAGCATTTGCACGAATCATGGCGCAGTTAGGTGGATATAAGGGGTTAGGATCTTCTCCTTCTCTCTTCACCTGTCCTTTGCCTTTTCTTCTCCTCCCAATCTCGTTGCACGCACAGAGCTCCTCCGTTCCTCCCCCAAAAACTCCCAGCGCCGCCCATTCTAGGTCACCCGGTCGCCGGAGAAATGGCTTCTTCTTCCTCTTCTGGATTGGCTGCAGCGGCGGCGACGGTGGCAACGGAAGCGGTGGCGGAGAAGGAAAGCTTCCGTGGGATTTGGATTCCCTACGTGCTCAACGACGAGAAGCTCCAGAACATGGAGAAGGAAGGGCTCCTCCGCACCGACGACTGGCGGAGCGGCTTCGGGAAAACCGTCCCCAACCCGAGCAAGGGCGAGCGGGTCCACTTCGACACCCACCTCGATAGAGGTTTGTCGTTTCCTCCCTCGGAGTTTTTCTCCGAGGTGATTGATCATTATGGAGTTCAACTCCATCATATTCCTCCCAACTCTCTCTTAGAGATGAGCGCTTACGCTTCTTTGTGTGAGGGCTTTCTCGGCATTAGGCCGAGTTTGACTCTATTCCGGCACTATTTTCATGTCCGGAGAAACTCTATCACTGCCGGTGTTCCTTACATCACCGGTACTATTAGTTTTTCGCTTAGACGTGAGAACGCATATCCCAAAATTCTATCCAGTGAATCGGTCAAACAATGGCCAGCCACATTCTTTTACCATAAGGATATTCAGGCTCCCGACAAAGCCACTGTTTTGCCGGCTTTCATCGACGGAGCTGCCACGGCCCAACCGTCCTAGGATGAGGCTCCTCCGGCTCTCACTGACAATCTGATCCTCGCTAAGAGGCGGATCGAATACTTGATCAAACACAAGGGACTAAAGGGATCCGACTTGGTCCAATGCTGGGTCTCTCGCCGGATCCAGCCCCTTCAGTACCACGGAACCCGACTGATGCACTCCATCACATCGTCCAAGAAAGACTCCCTCCGTATCAGCCCCAAAGCCTACACCACACAAGGCTATATAAGCCAGATCAAGTGGCTGATTAGGGAGCAGATCGAGAGGAGGATCCCAGAGGTTTCTCTGGATATGCATACGGCGGATAACCCCGTAATGCCGGTATGCTTCTACCAGTACACC
This sequence comes from Avena sativa, assembly GCA_916181665.1. Classification (NCBI taxonomy): domain Eukaryota; kingdom Viridiplantae; phylum Streptophyta; class Magnoliopsida; order Poales; family Poaceae; genus Avena; species Avena sativa. The sequence goes on from OV702290.1 coordinate 373,008,251, forward strand.
TTTTTATGTGTTTCAATCTTCGAGTTACATTGCAATACTAATATGTTTTCTTCTTTTTAGCTAGCTGACCTCCCCGAGTTGGAACTTGCTCCGCTCGAAGGATATCCTCCGGAGTTCTCTCAGGAGACAGAGGTGGTTACATTGCCGGACCTTGCGCTTAAGAAGCACAAAGCTCCAACAGTGGCTGTTGGCACAAAGGAGGTGCCCGTCGTGAAGAGGTAACTTTCAATCACAACTTCCGCCTTTGCATTTTACTTGAATTTCCTTCCGAGATGTAATGTTTCTGACTTTACTACATTCTCAGAGCAAAACCGCTCATGAAGGGTAAGGGGAAGGGAACTTCTTCGAAGCCCTTGCGTCAGATGAAGCTTACCATAGCTTCTCCTGCTGTGGCTCCTCCGACTCCTGCCCCTCAACCTTCCGCAACGCCGGTGATCTCTCCGGATGCCGCAGAAGATCCGGCTCCTTCAACGGAGCCTGCGACCCTTGAGTCGCAAACTGACTTCACCATGGGTGAGTCAGTTTTAGATAAGGGTGAACCCTCTTTGGGTAATGATCCCTTGGCAGAAACCTTCGCCGAAAACCTTATCAGCAATCCGGGACTTGCCAAGTTTGGCCTGTCCCGGAAATCTGCTGAAGAAATCCAGCGGCTCACCAGGCAATGCCTGGAGAAAAGAAACTTATCTACCGAAGAAGAAGCGCAAGAGGCAGAGGACGTCAAGTTCTCTGACCTTCTTGCCCAGGTGCGCCTTCGCGACGAGAGAATAAGGACTGGTGAGCTTCCAACAACACCAGTGATTCCTCTGACTCTCGCCAAGAAGGTGGCCGTTGAAGTGAACACGAGTTTGGATAAACTCACTCGTGAACAATATGTAAGTCGGAATTCCAACTCCTATTTTTCCTTTATTGTATTTTATATCATATCCTCTAGCCCCCAAGCATGAAGTACGATATGCAATCCGAGTTTATGCTTCCTTAGGATGCCAAAGAATGAACTAGTGTAGCCCCAAGGCTCGTGCTGATATTAGCAAAAATATTAGCCCGAGTCTTAAGTAGCTTTCTGACTTTGGGTATTCTGACTTACAGAAAGTATGTTCCTATAACCAGGATTTATTGAAGAATGTCTGTGATAAGCGGAGAGAGATCAAGGCTCTCCGACTTAAAAATGCTGAACTTAAAGTCTCCAAGGATGAGACTGAAGGTAAACATTTTGAGACTCAAGCCTTGTCTTTCATGTTTTCATAGTTGAACTTTTTCTGAACTGTTGTTCTTTTTGACTTACATCGCTGGTAAAAAAATCCTGCGCCATGATTGAAGAGGCCGAGAACCTCAAGACTTTGGTGGTGGAGAACAAGGAGCTTCACCAAGAGCTGGATAAGCTCAAGGCGGATCATGAGAAGAGCATAGCTCAAGTTCTCGAGTCCTCCTCCATGGCTACTGATGAGCATGATTGCAAGATCGCTGCTCAAGATCAAAAAATCTCAGACCTCAAAAATGAGCTTAGCAGAGAGAAGGACCTTTCTGATGCGCTCCGGGATGAACTCCAGAGTCTTCGGGAAGAGAAAACCAAAATTGACGACGTCATTTTCGGTACGTTCCATCTGTCTGACTTTTCCGCTTTCTTCGACTTCTATTAATGTCGGATTTTTCCTGACTTATTTTGTGTATAGGTCCTCTGAACTTGACGGACTCTTCCTCCACCGAGCCCCGCACCCACCGGCTTACTCAAGTCGGTGACCTGCTTCATGACTTCCACCAATCCCTTGAGGACATCGGCGAAGCTCTCAAGATTTCGGACATGCAAAGCATGTCGGACTTTTAGGTGCGGGACAAGGCAAAGGATATGCCGCAGCTTGTCCGGGATTGGAACATGTCTTACACGCGGACGGCGGTGCAAAACGCTCTCACCATGGTCATGAGCCACCATGGAAATATGGAAATATGGCAAGTGACCAGAGGGTACTACAAAGTAGACGAAGACGGCCAGGAGCAGGACCTTCAAGCCATCATGCACTCCTACGCCGGATATGGGTGTCACGTGGCTGATCTGACCAGCTATGAGACCCCTTTCTTCACCCGCGTGGATACTCCGCCTCCTCGTCCAGAAGAATCAGCAGAAGTTTCCGACGATGAACGCACCACCTCGGATGTGGACATCTCGGAACGATACCAAGGCGGCGTATCCAGCGAGCCACAGCTTCATAGATTAACAGAAGTATTTGTGTTATTCTGAAAAACATGATGGGCCTATAAATATGCAGTACTATAATTTTGCTAGTGCTAAGCTTTTGATCTATTCAGCACTTTTGGTTTTAAACTTTTTGCGTGCCTGAAATGTTTACATAAGCACTTGTATTTTTTCGTCCCTACTTATCGTTTATCTGGCCTTCCGCCTGATCCCTTTTGTGAGCCAGCTACACCATCTGGCGGAAACTTTGCCGAGCAACGGAGCTCAATCGCTAAACCAGTTTAAACTTGGAAACAAAGCCGGCTTCCAGTACCAACAATTCACTACTCGGAAAATGCCCGCATCTAGCAATCAGACAAATAACCAAAGTAAAGACTAGAAACTTTAGAGTTATACCCGAGGGTAGCAGTTTTAGAATCGGAAATCTAAACCAGAACGAACATGAGCATCAAGTACTTTCAAGCATTCTGGGATTTTCGACTATGACATGATCATTCGGAAATAAGATGGTAAAAACTTCTCAGAAAGAATTGAGGCAACCAAAACTTTTATTTCTCACAGAACATGTACATATATATGTTTACAAATAAGGATAAACTAAGAATAAAAGGGACGTAGTTGAGCAATATTCCACGGTCTGTCTAACTCATCCGGATTTGTACTGCCTCCAGCTCTCTTTCTCTTCTTAGTAGCAGGTCTTTCTTTGACTGGCCTCCTGTCAGTTAAGTAGTACGATCCATTGTGCAATACTCGACTAACTAAAAAGGGCCCTTCCCATACCGGGCAAAGTTTGTGCTTTCTTTATTGCACAAGCCAAAGAACCAAATCACCTTTATTAAAAGATCTATTTCGGACTCTCTGGCTATGATACTTGCGTAACTTCTGCTGATAGGCTGTAGATCTCATTTGAGCAACGACGCGAACTTCTTCGACTAAGTCGAGATCATTTTGTCGAGAAATATCGGCATCCTCTTCAATATACGTAGCCACTCTAGGAGAAGTATGAATCAAATCACTAGGAAGAACTGCTTCTGCGCCATAGACCAAGAAGAAAGGTGTGTATATGGTTGACCTATTCGGAGTTGTTCGTAAACTCCATATTACAGAGGGTAATTCCTCTGCCCAAGCCCCCGCAGCACGTCGTAGTGGTGCTTCGAGTCTCGGTTTTAGGCCTTGTAGGATTAAACCATTTGCTCTTTCGACTTGTACGTTAGCCTGTGGATGTGCGACTGACGCAATGTCAAGCCGGATATTTTGCTCGTTGCGGAATTCGGCCAATTCTCCCATAGAGAAGTTACTCCTGTTGTCCATGATAATACTATGTGGATAACCATACCGGATTATAACATCCTCGACAAATCTTTTGGCTATTGCTCCATCACAACTAGTGACAGGTTTAGCCTCAATCCATTTGGTGAATTTATCCACCATCACTAAGAGGTGAGTAAATCCACTTGGAGCTCTTTTAAAAGGTCCTACCATATCAAGCCCCCAGACCGCAAAGGGCCATGTTATAGGTATTGTTCGCAGCTGATCAGCCGGAACATGAGCTTGTTTGGCGTACTTTTGGCAGCCTTTGCACGTCTTGACTAATTGTTCGACATTTGCCTGAGCTGTAAGCCAGAAAAATCCGTGTCTAAAAGCTTTTGCCACTAAAGATTTAGCTGCAGCGTGGTGACCACACTCGCCTTCGTGGATTTCTCTTAAGATTTCCACTCCTTCTTCCGGAGATACACAACGCTGAAAAATCCTAGAAATACTCCGCTTATAGAGCTCACCTTTAACAATAGTATAGGCTTTTGCTCGTCGGATAATCTGTCGGCTCAGAACCTCGTCTTCGGGTAATTTGCCATCTACCAAATAATCGAGGTAGGGTTGAGTCCAACTGGGAATTACAGCCAGAACTGCTATCAAAGGTGAGTCGGATTTGGTCAGATATTCCTCATCTACTCCCTTTATTGAGGGAACTTTGAGGTGCTCTAAAAAAGCGCCATCCGGGACCTCGTTCCGTGCAGAACCTATCCGAGATAGTGCGTGTGCTTCCTCATTTTCTGCTCGAGGGATATGTTGAACTTCAAATCCTTCAAACGATTTAGATAGATCATCCACGACAGCTTTATATGCTGCCATGTGCTTATTTGCATTACAAATATCCGACACTTGTTGAGCAACAAGATCCGAATCTCCGTAACACATCAAACGTCGGATGCCAATATCCTTAGCAATCTGGATTCCATGCAGCAGTGCTTCATACTCGGCAATATGTTTTGTCGCTATGAAGTGGATCTGCAACACGTATAAAAGTTTATCTCCTTGGGGTGATTTGAGCACCACGCTAGCCCCCGAGCCCCCACGAGCCTTAGACCCGTAAAAATAGAGGGTCCAATATTCCGACTCCGGGAGGATCATGTTCTCCTTCGTCTCTGTCCAATCAGCAACAAAGTCAGCAAGGATCTGGGATTTGATTGTTGTCCGAGGTTTATACTCAATATCAAAAGCTGAAAGCTCTATGCCCCATTTGGCGACGCGTCCTGTGGCGTCACTGTTGTTGATTATATCTCTCATGGGATCTGTGCTCACCATGGTAATTGGATGCTCCTGAAAGTAGTGTTGCAACTTATGAGATGCTAGAAAAACACCGTAAGCCAACTTTTGACAATGCGGATACCGCTGTTTTGACTCTGTTAGGACTTCACTGACAAAGTAAGTCGGACGCTGCACCAGGTGCTCCTGATTTTCCTCCGGTCTCTCCACCACCATGACGATACTAACGACCTTATTTGTCGTAGCAAGATAAGGCAACATCGGTTCTTGAGGTTCCGGCGCTGCAAGGATAGGAGCAGATGAGAGTACTTTCTTTAGGTCTTGTAGTGCAGCTTCAGCTTCATCAGTCCAAACAAAATCTTTGGTCTTTTTCAGGAGTTTGTATAATGGTGCCGCTCTTTCACCAAGATGGCTTACAAACCGACTGACTGCAGCAATGCAACCAGTTAGTCTTTGTACGTCCTTCAGGCGAGTTGGCCTGGAAATATTGAGTATAGCCTCCCGGTTCACCTCTATGCCTCTCTGAGACACGATGAAACCTAACAATTTTCTGGCTGGTATTCCAAAGAAGCACTTCTTCGGGTTAAGCATGATGTTGTATTTTCGTAGGTTGGCAAATGTTTCCTCCAAGTCGGAAATTAGAGTTTCCTTCTTTTTGGACATTACTGCAATATCATCCACGTATGCATGTACATTGCGTCCGAGTTGGTCATGGAGGCAACGCTGCATCGTGCGCTGGTACATAGCTCCTGCGTTCTTCAGCCCAAAGGGCATCATAACAAAACAGAAGGTTCCGAAGGGGGTTATGAATGAAGTTTTGACTTTGTCAGATTCTAGGCAGAGCGAACGGAGTTCCGAGCATGCCGTAGAATCGATAACTTGATCAATTCTAGGCAGAGCGAACGGATCTTTTGGACAAGCCTTGTTCAAGGCTGTATTATCAACACACATCCTTAAATCAGTGGTGTCCTTTTTAGGGACCATTATAGGATTGGCCGACCACTCAGTGTGGATGACCTCTTCTATGAATCCGACTAATTCGAGCCATGCTAGTTCCTTAGCCATTGCCTTACGCTTTTCATCACCGAAACGTTGTAAGGACTGTTTGACGGGTTTAGCGTTCGGGTTTACATTTAGAGAGTGCTCGGCAAGTTCCCTAGGTACTCCGGTCATGTCAGATGGCTGCCATGCGAAGATATCTTGATTTGCTTGGAGGAACTTGACGAGCGTGCTTTCCTATGCTCTACCTAGGCCTACGCCTATCTGGGTCACCTTGGAGGGGTCATCATCCTTCAACGGCGTCTTCTTCGTCTCTTCTGATGCCTTGAACTCCGGATTTGGCTTTGTCACTTCCTTCTTTGTTGCGGGCATCTTGAACGGATCAATGTTCTTCTTGATTTCCTGGTACTCCTGGGCGTGCAGCACGGCTTCGGCAAAGGCGGCATTTCCATCCTCGCACTCTCGCGCTTTCTTCGGGTCTCCCTTGATGGTGATCACGCTGTTGGGACCTGGAATTTTCATCATATTGTAAATGTAACACGGACGAGCCATAAAGCTCAGTAAGCCGGACGTCCGAATATAGCGTGGTACGTGCTCTTGAACGGGACCACTTCGAAGGAAAGTGCCTCCGTCCGATAGTTCTTTGGAGTTCCAAAGATAACATCCAAAGTGATCTCTCCCAGGGAATTGGCTTGTCTTCCTGGGACAACTCCGTGAAAGATCACAGAGCTATGGTTCAGCTGTGTTTCTGAGATCTTCATCCGGCGTAGTGTTTCGACATAGAGAATATTGATACTGCTACCACCGTCCATGAGAGTCTTGGAAAAACCATAACCGTCAATCAGTGGATTGACGATTAAAGCGTATTTTCCTCGCCTGTGTAACTTAGGCGGATGATCATCGCGGTCAAATGTGATTGCCACTTCCGACCAGTCCAGATACTGGGGGACAGCCGGAACTGTTGCATTGAGCTCGTGTAGAACTGCTTTTTTGACCTTTGCTGGTTGAGATCCGAGGAAAGTGACATAGTGTCCTTCTTGGTGGGGAAAGTTTTCTTCCCTTCCGGCTTGGGATTTGAAGCATCAGCTTCCTCCATGTCGGAATCTTCCTTGGTCTCTTTTTCTTTTTGGGGATTCTTCTTTCCCTTCTTCCGCTTAGCTTTGTAGCCCGCGGTGTCATCTCTTTTGATGTCGTCATTGAAACAACATTCGGCGTTGGTGTGGGATGCGCCCCCATTGGCGTTTAGGTGATGCACACATGGGTTATTGGCAATGTCGGCCCAAGAGTAGGTTTTGCCTGGTTGCTGGTCTCCTCTACCCTGGACTCTTGAAGTTGCACGCCCACGCCCGCGGCCTCCGCCGCGTCCTCCTCATCCCAGACCCGAAAGTAGCAGTGACCACTGCCGTTTCTGCGTTGGGTTTTTCCTCCGAGGTATTTTTGCGCTTCTGAGCTTGTTGCTTTGGTTGTTTTGCCGACTGAGGCACAACTAGGGCATTGAGCAATCCCTCTGCATCGTCGTAAGCATCTGCATACTTGCTCACTGTTTCTATCATCTCTCCCAAATCAGTGACCTTGTCACACTTCAAGCGATGGCGCAGTAGACCAATTGGGAGACCTGCAATGAAAGATTCAATTGCAGTTTGATCATTTACTCCTTCATAGGAGTTCTTGGTGTCGATCCATCGTCCGAGGTAATCCCGGCAAGTTTCTCCGGCTTTCTAGGTGCAACGCTGTAGGTCTCCGACCGTACAGGGCCTCCGATATGTGCCTTCGAAATTCTGAAAGAACGCACTTTGCATGCCATACCAGTTATGGATGGTGTTCTCCGGAAGTTCATTGAGCCATGATCGTGCCGTCTTCCACAACATAAGTGGGAGATATCGGGTTGCGACCAGGTTGTTTCTGCATTTAGCGATGCAGCAAGCTTGGAAGAAATCCTGTAGCCAGGTATCTGGCCTAGCAATGCCGTCGTAGGCTTGGATGTGTCTTGAGATAGCAAATCCTTCCGGGAATCTTGTAGCTCTGATGCGTGGTCCAAAGCACTTTGGACTCACGTAGATATCATCGTTTTCATAGCACCGCGCCTCTATGTTGGAGTTGATCCTGTGCCTTGCGACGTTCGGGGATAAAGATCGTCCCGAATATCGGCTGTGGCTGCGGTGCCTTGGAGCCGAACTTCGGCTTCTGCCACCACCTCCTCTGCCACGTCGTTCTCCTTGCCCTCCTTGGGAGCCGTTGTGATGACTGTTTGGTGGAGAGGGTGGGGCAGCTGGATAGTTTCTGGCTGATCGCCGGCCTCCGTCCGTAACGTCATTATTCCGGTTCTAGGGAGGGTCTTGACTATGATGAGCCCCCTGCCGTCTTGTCCCGGCATGGCTTCCGTTGTTTCTTCGTCCATCGTTCCCACGACGGCGAGGCTCAGCCAGACGGTTTGCATGTCTAGGAGGTGGCATTTTTTGACGATCCTCCTCCCGACGTTTCTCTTTATCTTCTCCCCTTCGATCGTTAGATTCTCGTCGGGGAGGATTCCTCGGATTCAGAGCAGCGATGGCCTCTTTCTCGGCCGCTGGGACAACGTTGCTCCAGTCGCACGTAGTCCTGTGATGCTGTCCTAACGATCTGGTTCTCGAATAATTGTCCTCCCGTCGTTCGAGGCGATAATGCTACTCCGGAACGCGATGGGGTCTTACGTCAACCCATGCCGGATCTGTGCGACACTGGTCGGAATCCGAGACCAGTTTTTGACTTCCGGACAGGGCGACCTTTTGTTGCTCCAGTCCCTTGTTGAGTAGTTTGATACCTAAACGGATCTCCTCTGGTCCTGGATTAGCCGATAGAATTTCTCGGGCCGCCACGGTATTCTGTACTTGGGTTGGATATACCCAATCTCCTTTTCTATCTTTCCGTGGCTTCCCCATCTCATCTCCGAATAGGACGACACGGATATGTGGGAATTGGTCGTCATTGGTGTGACGCTTCCGTGTCTTCTGATGCAACCGAGACATATAATCCTTACTTGCCATGCGTTTCTTCTCCTCCTCGATGTTTTTGGCTTCATCCAGGAGTTGTTGATGACGCGCTTCTAGGGCTTGGGCCCTTTCGTCCAGCTCTTCAGTAGTAAGTTCTGCAGCTGTAGGGATAGGTGTGGTTAATGCAGCATCGATGAGTTTACGCGCACCTTCAGTGATCACGTGTCCATCCATCGATTCTTCTTTTTTCGGCTCTTCTGGGATAAGTGCTCCATCCGAGTCTTCTTCGTATTCCTCGGCAATCACCTCCTCTGTCAGAGGGTCTTTTGCCGGGGTCTTGTTTTTCTTGTTCTTCTTCTTTGCCTTCTTGGCAGCACCAGTAGCAAAGACGGCTTTGGGTCCGTTTCCCGGAGGCAAGCTCTGATCGGTACTTTCGGACATCTGGACCTCGGGATTATCTCCGACGTCCATGTCATCCTGCGCTTTGGGAGAGTGTTCCCCGGATCCTTCATCCATGGCTTCTCCTTCTTCTGCAGCCTTGGAGTTGTACTCCTCTTCATATTCCACGGAGAACTTTCGGAAATCTGCTGACGTCATCGATTCATCCGAGGATGTGGGTACGTCGGCATTTGTTCCAATTGCCTCCAGCACAGAGTCGGTGTTTTCTCCAGCATCGGTAGAGCCGGATCCGGATCCCACATACCCGACGAAGTGCGACGCGTGCTTCCTGAGGTACCTGCGGCTTTCACGATCAGCCATGTCGAAACTTTTGATGGTCTCGAGAATTGCATTTGCGCTTGCATCTTGCATTATCATATGTCGTAGTGTGTACCTTAGGAAAGGTCTATCTGTCCCGGCATCATCAGAGCTGGAATCAGTGTCGTTGATATGTTCCTCCTGGATTTCGACTTCCGCGGGTGGGTCGATCTAGGATACGGTCTCTCCGAGGAGATCCACTCCAGATTTGGCTTGAACCGCTAGGTCTTCCTTAGGCTCAGATTTCTCCATTGTCTCCGCAGCTGGTGCGGGTTGGGTGGGATTAGGGTTTTCTAAGATCCAGAACTCTGCCGCCTCCGTGGACAAAGGGGACCCAGAAGATTCTTCTGCCTCTATCATCACCACTGGGGTGGGTGGGGTAAGTTCAGCGAAACCGATGTAAACATCAATCTCGCCAAAAGACATGATTGTGTAGGCAGTCACAGCCTCCCTAGCCAGAATCCAAGTCTCGTCGAGAACGATGAGAGGGACGTCGCTGGCGTAGAGGATGCGACCGACGGTGATAGTCTCGCCGATTCCGATTCTTGCAGATTCCGCTCGGAACACAGATCCGAAGCTCACCTATCCCACGGTGGGCGCCAACTGTCGTCGGATTGATGACAAGTACGCCATGAGGGGGTCCTCGAGGCGTGCGAAAGAGAGGGGTGTGAGACGTACGGTATTCCGGGATGGTGAGCACACAAGTTTACCCAGGTTCGAATCCGCCGGCTTTGGACGGATCCTACTCCTGCTAGCAATCTAGTAATACGGTAGAGCCAGAATATGGGTTACAAGGGTTTCGCCTGTGCGAGTTGATAGTCTAAAGTGTTGGGTGACCTAAAGGCTCTCCCTAGGACGGCTTATATAGATATCCGGCCTAGGGTTTACAAGAGAGATCTATCCGGCTACGACTAAGAGTCGGTTACAGAGTACATCTTGAACTACAAGTAACACAAGGGGCCTAAGTCGGTAAGTCTTCTGGGCCTTCCCGTAGCCGGATTGGACTCCGTCTTTCTCCCTGACTGGGCCGCCCGTGAAGCAAAGCTCTAACCCTAAGTGGGCCACCCTGGTCAGTGAGGAACTGTGAGGATACCCGGAAAGTATATCCCCAACAGGTTAGTCCAAGAAATCATATGAAAAGTACTCCAAAGTGTGGACAAAACACAAGAAAGTAGATAAAACCAAGCATGGAACATCAAAAATTTAGATACATTTGCAATGTATCAACTATCACCTTGAGTGCTAGATGGTTTCAACAAACACCACCATCTCATAGAGACATCCAACTTAAATTATACTCATAATAAGTATTTCTCTAACCTTAGCCTAAGTGCCACACGGTGTGCACACTGTCAACTTCACACACGTGGGGATAAGAAGAGGTTAATTAAAGCACTTGAGTAGCAGAATAGATCTACTTATTCAACTAGATTACAAAGCTCATGATCTCAATAAGATCACGCATAGAGAGAGAGAGATGAACACATAGCTACTCGTAGAGCCCTTATCCTCGAGAGAGAACTACTCCCTCCTCATCATGGGAGTCAGCAACGGCGATGGAGATGGCGGTGGAGTCGATGGAGATGGCTCCAAGGCACTTCCCTGTCTCGGCAGGATGCCGGAACAAAGACTTCTGTCCCCCGAATCTCCTCTTTGGTGGCTGCAATGCTATGGAACTTTTCGTGGAATTCTGATCTTGTATCTAGGGTTTTTATCTCTAGGGAATATATAGGCGAAGGAACAAGGTCGGTGGTGGCCCGAGGGTCCCACACCACCTAGTGACGCGCCTGGGGGGGCACCCTAGGGTGTGGCCGCCTCATGGCCCCTCTTCGGCTGCCCTTCAGACTCCTTGTTCCTTCTGGTAAAATATTGACTTTGGCTTTTGTCCCATCCAATTCCGAGAATATTTCCTTACTAGATTTTCTGAAACCAAAAATAGCAGAAAATAGGCAACTGGCACTGTGGCATCTTGTTAATAGATTAGTTCCAGAAAATGTATAAAAATACCTCAAAGTTTAAACAAAACATAAGAAAGTTGATATAAAACAAGCATGGAGCATCAAAAATTATAGATACGTTTACGACGTATCAACCACCAAGGCAAAAATCTTGTGGAGATCTTCACAACTTAATTGAGGGCCCCACGAACTCACCACAAAGGCCACACAACCGTCTAGGGTTCCAAGAACCCAAGAGGGACAAGCTTCTTGATTTCACCAACCAAATCCTCCGAGGAGAACTCAAATTGATGCACCTAATGCAGAGGCAAATCCTTCACTCTTAAATTCCACCAAAGCTACAAAATCTATTGGGGAATAAGAGAGGAAGAACACAAGAGGAAATCCACACAAGAAACCCAAGATCTAGATCCCAAGATGCTCCCCTCACATAGTAGAGAGATGGATTGGTTGAGTTGTAGATCTAGATCTCCCCTTTCAAATCCCCCAACAAGATTCAAGAAATATGGCAGGGATTGAGAGTATTTGCAAGCTCTTGAAGGTAGAAACAATGGAGGAGAGAGAGCAAGCAATCCTCCCAAGGAGGAAGAAGGGGGGCTTTTATAGGGCCCCCATGTCAAGTAGCCGTTGCAGAACACTTATCCCGGAGTCTTCAGCCTTTAGGACCAGAGTCTCCGGGGTCCAGACTCCGAACAGGACTCCGGCGAGCCTCCAGATTCTCTCTATACACCCCCAGAGTCTGGGCCGGAATCTGGGCTGGAGTCTCTCACCCTGGAGTCTCTAGGGTGTGAACCCTGGAGTCTCTTCCCCCACAAAACTGGCAGAAACACCAATACGAAAACAATCATAACTTTTGCATCCGGACTCCAATTTTGATGATGTTGGGCTCGTTTCGAAGAGGAAAACAATATATACAAGATTATGATGGGAATCATCATAAACAGAAAGGTAGGATAGAACCTAGTGATGAAAGTTATAACCTATCTATAGAATACAAACCAGTAAAACCTCCAGCATCGAAAACACAATAGAGAATGCATATGAAATCCGTTTTTGATGAACTTGAGCTTGTTATGGAGATTAACACAAGATCTAAATACTCTCATGGATAAGAACCAAATAAGAACCAAGAAAGATGATGCCAAGTATGCAAAGGTTTGAGCTCTATCCAAAAGATATGATCAAGTTACTCACTCGTGAGCCCCTCTTGATAGTATGGTTATCTATCCTATAAACCGGTCTCCCAACTAACAACATGAGACCGGAAAAAGGGGAAACCAATAAAGATCATACTTTTGCCCCGATCACTCCACTTGATCTTAATGTAGATGACCTTATCCTCCTCAACATGGAACTTCTTTCTTGATTGCTCTTGCTCGTGTTTGCTAAATGAAGACTTGCGCATTGCTCCCCCATACACCATGGGGAAACCCCTTTTTTGAACTTGCCTTCCTCAATCCATGATAATCGAGGATGGCAAGCTTCAAGAATGTGATCTCCTAGATATGGTGCATCTTGAGCTTGCACTTCATTTCTTCTAACTACATTTGGATGATGTCTTAAAGATACACACGAGGAACTCCATCTTATTATTCAAGACACTCTTGATATTCTTCTCTTTATTCTTCTTATTCCAAAAGGCCCAAAGCCTTTGGACATTGCTTCTTCTTCTTCTTCTTCTTCTTCTTCTTATTCAATCCTTCTACCTTGAAGCCAACACATGGTCCAAGCGATGCCAATGGACAATTCCGACAAGTGCAACACAATGCAAACATTATTCCATAGAGATTGTCATTAATTACCAAAACCCCAAATGGGGGCCCACATGCTCTTTCAATCTCCCCCATTTTGGTAATTGATGACAATCCCTTTGAGAGGGTTTATATAAGGAATTTTAACAAATAAAATGGTAGCACCAATATCCAATACTACAGAAGTATGTGATATTGGTACCATAACAATATATAGAGAAAACTCCCCCATAATCTATGCATGTGTGATGAACTTGAATTTCATTGCATATATTGCCAATCATTACCATTGGTGGAGTTTCCTCTATATATAGCACATGCTAAGCAACAACAAAGATGCAAGAGCATGAAAGGCAAATGCTTAATAACAAACTCAAAGCATAAACCAACTTCCCTTAATCCCTCACTTCTCCCCCATTGGCATCGATTGCCAAAATGGATGACAAGTTCTAGAAGGCCAATATAGTGATAATTCCTCCAAAGGTGTGCATTCGCACATATCCAATGATGAGTACTTGGGAGCAAGTATAAATATATAGAGGACCCAAAGATTGCCAAAGAAATAAAATAACCAAAGCATCAACAAATGATGCAAGAAATCACAAGATCCGATAAACCAATTGACAACAACAAATGAGACCAAATGGAAACAACAAGATATTATGATACGCGCAAAATAGTGTTTTAAATAAAAATAGAGAAGCTCCCCAAAATTTGTGCACACATTACAATAATTTTATTAGAATACACAATGGACAAACATGGAATCCTCACTCCCCCATAAGCATTTAAAACACAAAAAATGAGAAAGAAGACAAATGAGCATTCTTAAATGAATTATAGGAGCTCCCCAAGGATTATGGACCAATTATGATGATTGCATTTCAGAACAAAGTGAATAATCATGGAATCCTCACTCCTCCAAACCATTTAACAATACAAGGCATGAGAGAACAAAAATGAGTGCCCGAAGATGCAAACAAAAGGAACAAGCACTCATAGGCAAATAATTTTTGAAGCTACCGAAACATCAAAAAGAAATATGAAGGTGGTCTCCAAGGAATAAAATCTCAATGAAAAATATCTTCTCTTATGTGTATAAGTTTCTAAGTGGAAAACATCACAAAGAAATATGCCCACAAGGAAACAAGAACACACAAAGAAGATACACAAGAGAGCACATAAAAAGAAAAATGAAGTCATAGCATATACCTATAAGATTTTTGCTTGAAAGCATGGTCAAAGGCACAATTTTATATTATTGTTCATTAATGAGATTCAAACACCAACACACCACATACATTACAATTATCACCAAGGGAAATGGAGATAGTGGGAATATATGGAGAGAAGCAAGAAGTATCACAAAGGAAAAATCAACTAACAAAATCTCACTATTGCACATGAGAGAAGTTGAGGAAAGGATAGGCAATAAAGTTGCTAGATTGATGATACGTCCATTCTGCATCACTATTCTATATCATAATTTACTGTTATTTATTGATATATTTCATATTAAGAGATGATACTTATGTTATTCCATCTGTTTTTGCATGGTTGATGACTTTTGGAGGATGGACCCCTGAAGTCAGGATTCTGGTGGAAAAGGAATTGTTTGGAGGCAAAATTCGCGAAGATCAGAAAATCACAGAAAATATATGGAAAATCCTATTTTTCCAGAAGACAAAGGAAGCCAGAAGGGGGAGCGAAGATGGGCCACAGGGGGCCACACCACCCCCTGGCGTGGGCCACCCTAGGTCGCGCCACCAGGTGGTGTGGCCACCCTGGCCCACCTCTGGCTCAACTCTTTGGCGTATATAATCCTCCCGAAACCCTAAGACTCGGGGAGCGACCATAGAAAGGTTCCACCGCCTCTACGGGGTAGAGAACTACAGAGAGAGAAAGAGCTTTATAGCAGGCAGAAATCTTCCAGGGAAATTCCTTCCCGGAGAGGGGACATCGTCGCCATCAACACCACCATCAAGCTAGACTTCATCGAGATCATCATCATCATCTCCACCATCATATCCACCAGCACGATCATCACCACTCCGTACCACTGTAACAATTGGGTTGAATCTTGCATAGTTCTTAGGGGAAACTTCCCCGGTATTGATTACTTGTTGTAGTTGATGCTATTGAGTGGACCATTGAATTATCGTTCATGTTCAGATTGTTACTATCATTATTTCATCTCTGATCTTGATCCATATGATGTCTTGTGAGTAGTTCGTTAGTTCTTGAGGACATGGGAGAATTCATGTTGTTAGTAGTGGAATTGCGTTGAGAAAGATTCAATGATTTGATATTAAGTTGTGGTGTTATTCTTCTAGTGGTGTCATGTGAACGTCGACTACATGATACTTCACCTTTATGGGCCTAGGGAAATGCATTGTGTATTTGGACACTAATTGTAGGGGTTGCCGGAGTGACAGAAACCTAAACCCCCGTTAGGAAATCTTTGCACAAGGAAGTGTAGGATCTCAAAGTTTAAGGCTGTGGTGTGGTTTTTATCTTAATTACTTTCTTGTAGTTGTGGATGCTTGCAAGGGGTATAACCGCAAGTATGTATTAGTACTAGGAAGGTCAGTACATTAGCATAGGTTCACCCACACAACACTTATCCAACCAAAGAAGATTAATCAACTATATGAAGCGAAAGCACTTGATGATATTCCCATGTGTCCTCGAGAACGTTTGGTCATCTTAAGTAATACAACCAGCTTGTCCTTTGCTAAAGAAAGGATTGGGCCACTTGCTGCATTTATTAGTATTGTCTTTTATTTTCTCATTCTTTATTTATCTTCATTATGAAAAACCCCTAAAAATCCATTTTTAAGTATTTACAGAGAATTCCTGCTCCAAGACACTCGTCAACACCTTCTGCTCCTCGTTGGATTCGACACTCTTACTTATCGAAAATACTGTGATACACCCCCTATACTTGTGGGTCATCAAGACTATTTTTTGGCGCCGTTGCCAGGGAGTGAAGCGCTATTGAAGACTGGAACTGGTAAAGGAAACTTCTACTATGAGTATTGTTTATTTCTGTTAGTTACTTTATTTCAATATGGATAATTCACTTAGTTTCTTATTTTGTAATGCTACTACCACTACTAAGGTAGTAGATGAACCTCCACTACTGAAAATGATACTTTATTATACCTACAAGAATTACTGATCGTGTTATGGATAACTACTATTTTGGAGATGGAACTATCCATCCCGGTGATCATTTTCTCTTTATACACGAATTGTGCGGGTTGTTCAAGTTTGTAGGTATTACAACAGATCAAGTCAAGAAGAAGTTATTCTTATTATCACTAAAAGGAAGAGCTGAGGAATGGTATAAGCTGCTGAAGAATGGTAAAGCTCTTGAATGGGAGGAAGTTGTACCTCTCTTTTATTCAAAATTTTATCCTCCTAGTGTAGGGGTTCCGCGTGTGAAAACAATAAATTTTACCCTACGCCCCTGAACCCCTGATACTACCAGGACTATCTATTAGTAATACAGTAACGGGAGGGGCTTTTCACGAACTTACCCTTGAAGACCGAAACGCGTTGTCAATGCTCAGAAGAGCATGGTTGATGTATACGAGCCAAAGCCGACCTCAAGGTCGTGATAAAGTCCTCGCGCTCCTATGGCTCTAATGACTTGAGTGCCTCAAGAGCGACACCTCGCGGGGAGTTACACACGTCCGATGCCTGATGATGACTCCCGCTTCCCCGATCCAGCAGCAGTTGCGGAAGTAGAGCTCCTGGATCCAAATCCCGCAGCGCGACGGTGCTCCACGGTGAAGATGTCTCTCGTTCGTGCAGTACGAACTTGGGACCACAGTCACGAGAGAGAGAGAGAATATCAATTGGAGGTCTTCCCAAAAGTGATAAAACCTTTATTGAATATTGTGTGTATTTATCTGGCCAAATACCCCACTTTATATAGGGGGGGAGGTACTACCTCCCTCAAAGTCCCGGGGTGGGACTAAAGGAGGAGGAGGTGGGGGGAGGCGCTGCTGGCCAGCCCCCACCATGGGCCCCACGTGGGGAAGGCCCACTAGGGCCGCCGGCCACTCCTCTTGGCCCCTCCTAGGGGTTCGGCCCCCTCTTGGGCCCTTTCCCCTCCGAGAATTGGCCCATTAAGCCCTTTGACCATTTAATTGATTTTCTCTTTTATTAAATAATTATGAATAAATGATTAAATCAATATCTAACATTCATTCATACATTATCCAATCTCCGTGGTTATGGAACACCTTCCACCTGCACTCCGGACATCCTCCGGACTTACCGAAACCCTTCCCGTTTTCTCTCTACTATTCTTCGGCGATTCTACCGATCCTATAAACACTCTCTAAGCATCATCAAACCCTTAAGCGTGATACCCTACGGTTCAGGAACACTCTAGACATGGTCGGGACACTCCCGGACCAATGATCGACAGAGGGGCCTGGATGGCCATGTGACCCTTGTGTGTTCCACAAAGATCTTTCGCCGTTTGAACCGGGATGGTCGTGTCTTATTCCCCGTCTCTTGATACTTGCATTGCCTGAGATCAGATCAATGACATCACCATGTCATGTTCAATCTTGTTATCGAACAATGCTACTTGACTCGTTCCGACAAGTGATATCCATGTGATCAAATCACATGCTGCGCAGCTATTGGATATAACTTCTCTGAGTGGACCCTTGAGTATCTTTCCGTCACGTGGAGGGAAAAATCCTGCTCTTGACATATATTGCCTCTACGGTTTCCTCCAAGTACCTGAACACACCTTTATAACCACTGTATTACCAAGTGGCGCTTGATGCTATCTAAGCACTCTCGGGAGACGGTAATTGATATAGCCTCAAGGTCTAAGGAATTGTCTACGAGGATCCATTTCTAATCATCATAACTTGAACTTCGTGACATGATCGGGTCACGATGTTTAGGTTTGGTATTGGTTCATCATCTCATTCTCAGAATGATTTGACTGCATTTCCAACTGGCATAAATGCCACATGATCATGAAACTTGATCATCTGTTGACCAATGAACCAGTGACTAGAGTTTCACTGGGAACCCCTGGTTGTTTATATATCACAAGTGTATTGATGTTTCCACTCAATACAGTTATAGCATGATATAAAACTTAATCATAAACTTTATGGAATATGATAATAGTCCTTATTACTATTTGTCTCTAGGGCATATTTCCAACAGTCTCCCACTTGCACTAGAGTACAAATAAACTAGCTACATTTGTTCTTAATTGTTAGCACCATATATCTGGTACCCTGAACATGCTTTCTCATGGAAGAGGTTGAGTCTTGGGTCTGTACTTTATAGTCCCAAATCCTTTGCAACTTACTAATGTCACCTTGATTGACATTAATACTTTATCATCACATGATAACATCTATGTGTATGCATCGTCGCTATGGCAGCAGAACGAGGCCTAATTCTAGGAGCCTATAGTGACTTTAGATAAACCTCGAGGGCTTTCTCAGGGGCACTGTGCCCTGGGACACATCATTCTACGTTAAAAGCAAACTAGCCTCGCCATAATATTATACAACAGTTTAGATGGTACCCTTATCTATTATTATAAATGTATTCATCGAAACACTAGTGCACTCTATGCATCTTTCGATGTTTTGTTCACCTCGCTTCCTACTTGACTTTAATCGGTATTTACAGGAGTTTCCAACATATTCCCTTATAACATAACCCTTTATGCTTTAAGATATGCCATCCTTTACGGATTTGGAAAACATGTCTACAATTCTCTATTAGACACTGTGGACAAACTTAGCTCAACGTTCCGTGATTCAAACTTAATCACTTTTCAAACGTTCCTTATTGGATCATATATTATGTTAAGTTATCATCATGGTTTTCTAAGATAGAACCTATGCCTCAACATAGTGGATGCTGATCATCCTTTTCTTTATTTCAACCATTGATGTTAAACTTAATACTATTCCTAACTTGAGTTATTAAGGACTAGTTCCTTAATTAACTTCTATTCTGAAACATTTTTGGGAATCCCTTAAGGAATACTACATAATATCATAATATGCTTATTATCAACTTCTACACCTTATAAATCATTATTTATCGACACTTGCGCTTTTATTCTTAACACACTTAAGAATCACTCCTATAAGCTCCCACTCAAAATATGTTCCCAACATATTTGGGTATGAGTCACTACTCTTACTCAAACTATGTTCCTACATATTTGAATTTGAGACTTATATTGCTCCCACTCAAAAATATGTCATTCACATATTGTTTTAGGAAGACTTTTATAGCTCCCACTCAATTTCATGCAAATTGCATATCTACTCACTGATTTGAACAACTTCAAAATCCTTTGATCAAATATCAAACTTGGAGATTTACTATGAGATACTAGTACTTTTACTAGTTTTAAATCCACTAGACATTTAGCACACTTGAATCAAATTCATTTGAATTCGTCCAATACTTGACAAATTGTGCTTTTGTCATTCACCCCTTTTCCACTATGGCTTTGCAGTCATTTGGGAAAATTCAAGTAACCCCTTTTACTTGTGAGATTCAACAACAAATTGCTTTCGAATCTCAAGGGAATTTTGCTTCTAGGATTTCTCATAATTCTAGTTTACCATTATTTCCTTAGTAGTTCGTAGGTATGTCATATTCCAAGAATCATGACAAATGATTCACAAATGTATGCATACAAGATATGAGTTACATTTTGAATCCTACTTCATGTAGTGAAAACACTAGTGGGAAAACCACAATGATCATTATCCTTGATTCTTTCCTTTGTGAAGAGAATCGTTCAGGAACGTTTTCTGTTGCGCTTCTCAATACTCTGATGCAGGGTTTTGAATCCTCATCGTGTTTCACACTATCTTCCAAATGCTCCATAATCGAGAAATATCACTAAAAGTGAGCTTTCTCAAGAATGCACCAAAATTCAAGCAATACAAGTTTTGCTTTTCTTTTTGTTTCAGCTATGGATTTCGTATTCAAAGTTTCCAATGAATACTCTACAAGGACTTATTCGCTATTGTTTTGGTTATATCAAATAACCCCAAAACTTTTACGACGATCCATACTAGATATGGAGCTGCTTTCATGAATTCAAATGGTTCACTATATATTCTAATTGAGTGCTGACTATTTCTAACTAATGGTCTCTACATCTACACTACAACGATTTATTTGGCGCCATCTATTCACCCACTTTGATATCTAATATCACATTGTGATGCTTTGCATTTTGACATTTCAAAACGCTTTGCATTCCACAATTTTTCTTATGCCATTCTTATAAAGTCGAATTTCATTACTATTGATCAAATCATACTAATTAGATTCTCTTTTATATTTATACCCTTTATTGATGAAATAATTTGATCATATCAAATAGTTTCATACTTTTGTTTCCTTTGGTAAACTTCTTTACACATTTAAACAATCATACAATGATAATTACCATTTTGTTAAAACATAATACATCGAATATGTATTTACTTTTAACAATTCATTAAACACTTTGTATTCAAGTAATACACGGTGTTCAAGTTATTTTTCCAAACTTAGGCATGATTTATATGTGACAAGAAATGGAATGACTTTCACATATTATCACATAACTTTGAATTTAAACAATGGTTTCATTCATTAATGAACATATTATTAAGTTGGGTATTTTAAGGCATTTTAATATTTTACAAATATTCATGCATTATCAATTAGTTTCAAACAACAAGGATAATTCACACATAATCAAATAAGATATGAACACAAATAGAAACCATTCATAAAAGTGGAACAACTATTTGTTACAAACTGATATGAATAACCGTCTCACAAAAAGTGAGACACACTAAAGAAGTTCACAATCTTTTGATTACAACAACTATCCAAAACATAAACTAAGTGAAAATGTCGAGGGAGAGTGTCGTTGTCCATCATCATCATGCTCTCCATCAACACGCAACGTCACCTCCTCTCCAGCAAGCACCTGTCATGCAGAAGGACCTGTTTTCAGTAAAACAGAACAAGTATCAAATATACTTAACACTACAAATGTGTTTGCAAGATTATAACATTTATAAAACTGTATCTCAAATATATACCTTTGTCATTGATGATCTCAGCGACAACAGGTTCAACCATCACATTCCTGAGATGTGATATGAACCTGTGGAATTCCATTGATTCCGTGTTGCCTCTCATAATGCAAGTCCTGACTTGTGCTTGGTAGCTTGGTGGTAGCGACCGCAGCACAACGCTATTTGCAAAAGATCCCGTCATCTAGCTATCCAGGAAGTATGCATGCCTCATGTATGCATCATGCATGTGCTCCAAGTGGTCATCAAGCGATGAGTTCTCCTCCATCTTAATGGAGAGGAAGTCTCCCATCAACTCATGCTCCCATATGCATGCCTGTTCCACGAAATGTGTCCTAAGCTGTACCATAGTCGCCCGAGGATCAAGATTACCCACGATTGGCCACAGATCATCCACAATCCCATAGCACATTGTAACTAATATGAAGGAGGCCATCTCCAGACGGTGATAGCGGTCTTCCCGCTGCTCTGGGGTCTCTAGGTCAATGGGCTGATCGAAATCCATCTCATCGAGTATGTAGTCGACAACGTCATTCTTGCTAAGCAGAACATGGAGACGACCCACATAGAGAAGTTTGATCCGTCTAGCCTGAGCTTCTCTCCTTCTAACCAATCAATCGTCAACAAGAAAGGTGTCATCGGGGAGAACCTTTTCTATATTTATAATTGCAAAGAGGAATTTAGACTAAGTTTATAATTAAATGAGTTAATAATAACTCTACTCAGAAACACCTATCCCCAAAAGGGTTCCTAGTGATAACACGACCCCTTCCAGCCACATCTCCCCCGATCATCACGGCCATCAATGTGGGTTCAAGGGTGGACGCTAAACGTCGGTCACATCATTCATGCGAGTCATGCTCGATCTTTTGACCATCCGCGTTCCGAGGCCACGTCTCTGTAACGTGCTAGGCTCGCCAACTCAACCTTAGTGTACGCTGTGCAACATGGCTTACACCCACTATATGCGAATGTAGATATGTCTGACACCCACTCACCATGGGTCACCTCATACCGAAGAACTATCTTGGTGGTGCACACTAAGGGGGACCACAATCATTGGTAATTTTAACAGGGATCATCTTATTAGGCTACTGTCGAGTATCTAATAGTAGCACACAATAAGATATACAAACAATAACATTGAATGTAAATGCGATGTGATATGGTCCTTCACGTCGTGATCTCCATCCGTCGTCACCGGATTCCGGTGCCAGAGTTCCGGCGCCGTAGACACCAGGGTACCGGTGTCTTTCCGGCGTGGTAGTCTGTCACCTCCGTGACTATCTACTACTATGTAACATAAGGTAATCACTTTACCTTTGCCACAACCGTATCACAAAGCAACGCCCCCTGCAAAACAAAGTTAGACGCCTCTACTTTATCTTTGCATGTTTTACGTGGCTGAATGGGCTTTTGCACAAGAACTGTTCTTACCTACGAACTTTCAGCACAACGCTAATCAAGTACTTGTCTCTACTACACCCCTTTCGAGGCCCTCCATTGTAAATGGCATACCAACTAATGCGAGAGAGACAGACACCCCCTAAGCCACTTTATACGGTACAAGCCGTATGTCAAGCATGGACTAGTCTCGCGAATGAATGCGTAAAGTCGGTTGGGGGCCGCTCCATCAAGCATTACTAGGGTATACACAAGTACACGTGGGAGGGTAACAACTAAAAGATCAACGCCCACACACTAAATCTCATGTGTTCTACCCGTACTAGCATTACTACGCATAGATCTAGCTCCGATACCATTGTAAGGGTTCCACGTATGAAAACAATAAATTTGACCCTACGCCCCTAAACCCCTGATGCTGCCAGGACCTATCTATTAGTAATACAGTAACGGGAGGGGCTTTTTGCAAACTTACCCTTGAAGACCGAAAAGCGTTGTCAACGCTCAGGAGAGCGTGGTTGATGTAGACGAGCCGAAGCTGACCTCAAGGTCGTGATGAAGTCCTTGTGCTCCTATGGCTCCAACGACTTGATTGCCTCAAGTGCGACACCTCGCGGGGAGTTACACACGTCCAGTGCCTGATGATGACTCCCGCTTCCCCAATCCAGCAGCATTTGCGGAAATAGAGCTCCTGGATCCGAATCCCACAACGCGACGACGCTCCGTGGTGAAGATGTCTCTCGTTTGCGCAGTCCGAACTTGGGACCACGGTCACGAGAGAGAGAGAGAATATCAATTGGAGGTCTTCCCAAAACTGAGAAGACCTTTATTGAATATTGTGTGTATTTATCTGGCCAAATACCCCACTTTATATAGGGGGAGGGGAGGTACTACCTCCCTCAAAGTCCCGGGGTGGGACTAATGGAGGAGGTAGTGGGGGAAGGCACCGCCAGCCAGCCCCCACCATGGGCCCCACGTGGGGAAGGCCTACTAGGGCCACCGGCCACTCCCCTTGGCCCCTCCTAGGGGTTCGGCCGCCTCTTGGGCCCTTCCCCTCCGGGAATTGGCCCATTAAGCCCTTTGACCATTTAATTGGTTTTCTCTTTTATTAAATAATTATGAATAAATGATTAAATCAATATTTAATATTCATTCATATATTATCCAATCTCCGTGGTTATGGAACACCTTCCACCTCCACTCCGGACATCCTCCGGACTTACCGAAACCCTTCCGGTTTTCTCCCTACTATCCTTCGGCGATTCTACCGATCCTATAAACACTCTCTAAGCATCATCAAACCCTTAAGCGTGACACCCTATGGTTCGGGAACACTCCAGACATGGTCAGGACACTCCCGAACCAATGATTGACAGAGGGACCTGGATGGCCATGTGACCCCTGTGCGTTCCATGAAGATCTTTCGTCGTTTGAACTGGGACGGTCGTGTCTTATTCCCTTTGTCTCTTGATACTTGCATGGCCCGAGATCTGATCAATGACATCACCATGTCATGTTCAATCTCGTTACCGAACAATGATACTTGACTCGTTCCGACAAGTGATATCCTTGTGATCAAATCACACGCTACGTAGCTATTGGATATAACTTCTCGGAGTGGGCCCTTGAGTATCTTTCCATCATGTGGATGGACAAATCCCGCACTTGACATATATTTCCTCTACGTTTTCCTCCGAGTACCTGCACACACCTTTATAACCACTGTATTACCAAGTGGCACTTGATGCTATCTAAGAACTCTCGGGAGATAGTGATTGATATAGCCTCACGGTCTAAGGAATAGCCTACGAGGATCCATTTCTAATCATCGTAACTTGAACTTCGTGACTTGATCGGGTCATGATGTTTAGGTTGGGTATTGGTTCATCATCTCATTCTCAGAATGAGTTGACTCCATTTCCAACTAGCATAAATGCCACATGATCAGGAAACTTGATCATCTGTTGACCAATGAACCAGTGACTAGAGTTTCACTAGGAACCCCTGGTTGTTTATATATCGCACGTGTATTGATGTTTCCACTCAGTACAGTTATAGCATGATATAAAACTTAATCATAAACTTTATGAAATATGATAATAGTCCTTATTACTATTTGTCCTAGGGCATATTTCCAACACCTAGTGAGATTCATAAGGATCGGAATCGAATATACAACTTTTGGACTCGTGATGGAGAGAGTACAACTCAAGCTTGGGGGAGATTGAAGTTACTAATGCTCGAATGTACTATTCATGAGCTCCTAAGAATTTTATTATCAATAACTTTTATGCAAGACTTTCTCTTCATAATAAGGATCTATTGGATGCTTCTTGTGCTGGATCATTTACACGCATGGAAGAAGAAGCTAAATGGGATCTTCTAGACCATATTCAAGACAATGCTGAAGCATGGGAGAATGATAAAGGAAGAAAGTCAGGTATAAATTATGATTATGAATGCATTAAATGTTTTATGGGAACTGATGACTTTCATAATATTAGTAATGCTTATGGTCTTGATTCTCAAAGTATTGCAAATTATTTTAAGGCTTTTGCTTCTTATATTGAAATTCCTAAAAAGAAATGGAATAAGTATCATGAGCCATAAAAAGATATTGTTAATTGTGTTCCTGTAAGAGATACGGAAGTTTATACTGCTAATCATATTTTACCTAAACCTTACATTGAGAAAATGCCTTTCCCAGTTAAGATAAAGGAACACTCTATGACAGCTAGTTTGTTTAACAAAAATACAAAGGAAGATGTAGAACCCGATGAACAAATAGATGATGAACCTACAGTAGCAAATATAGAAGACTTTGTCAATAAATATGTAGAAGATGTTCACACTATCCTCTGTAAGGATACTTCTAATATTGTCTCACAAAGTAGAGTTAGGAGAGCTAGTGTCCCTATTTTTTCTGTTAGAATAAGTGATCATTGCTACAATGGTTCATGTGATAGTTATATCGTTAAATTTATGCATGATACTGAAAGCTATTATGAGAGAGGGAAGATTGTTCTTATGCATCTCAATAATATTAAGTTTCCTCGCTTTATGCTGAAAGTCTTTATGTTGCACTTGTTTTGCCTTCCTATGCTAGCAGCCTCTGGTTTCAACAATTTATTTTCTTACAAGATTCCATTGCATAGGAAGTGGGTAAGACTTAAACATGTGTATTTTTGCTTCTTGATGCTCTCTTTTACTTCAATTCATATTATTATGTGAGCATCATTGAAATTAGCATGCCCATCTTAATGGCTATAAAGAAGGAGCTTTTTGGGAGACAACCCAATATATTTTTGCTTTCAGTTTGTTTTTGTTTATTTGAGTCTTGGAAGTTATTGCTTCTGCAATAACCTCTCCTTATCCTTTTGTTTGGTTTTTGTGTCAAGATCAGCCTCTAATGAGAGAAAAGTAATATTTGGGGAAGTTGCTATCCTAAAACAGATTTTTGTGCTTCACTATAAAAAAAAACGTTAAAAATCCTAGAACGTCATACTGATCTGTAATTTTTTATGTGCATGCCCTAGGTTATTATTTAAGTTTCGTTAGTTTTGCACTTTTTGATTTGAGCAACAGAAGATTTTCGAAAAAACTGATCTTTACCTACTTGTCTGTTTTGACAAATTTCTGCCATTTCTGCATTTGCCTCTTAAATCGATTTCCTTTTTGAGTTTCTTTGTGGGATTTCGAGAGGAGTTGTTTCAGTAGCTTATGTTCTGATGGATTTTAGTTGAAATTGAACTTAAAAGGTTTATTACCTTGCATGCACTAATGTTGGTAATGAGAATTGTGTGAAGTTTTGTGTGAAAGAAATTTCTAGGTTGTAGGAGAAATGGTGTAATAAGATGGTGAATGGTTAAAAGACTCAAGAAATATGTTTATGAAGATGAAGATATTGTTGTTATTCATGTGACTCCAGAAAAATTTATAAAATACCAAATTCAGAAACCTACAGAGTCCGTTTTCGAATAGGTAACAGTTCTGGTAAGAAAAGGTCCACGAAAAATCTATCAATTTATATTTTTGCAGTTTTTACCTAACATGGAAAGCAATAAGTAGAAAGAGGCACGGAAACGGAGCCCGGGTGGCTCACACCACCCCGTGGCGCGAGCCCAGCTGGTCGCACCACCAGGGGGTGTGTGTTGGAGATATGCCCAAGAGGCAATAATAAAGTGGTTATTATTATATCTTTATGTTTATGATAAATGTTTACATCCCATGCTATAATTGTATTAACCGGAAACATTAATACTTGTGTGTTTTGTAAACATAAAAGAGTCCCTAGTAAGCCTCTTGTTAAACTAGCTTGTTGATTAATTGATGATCATGGTTTCCTGATCATGGACATTGGATGTGATTAATAACAAGGTTATATCATTAGGAGAATGATGTGATGGACACACACCCATGGTAAGCATAGCATAAGATCAAGTCATTAAGTTCGTTTTGTTACAAGCTTTCAAATGCATAGTAACCTAATCCTTCGACCATGAGGTTATGTTAATCACCATCACCAGATGGATACTTTGATGACATCAAACACTGCTTCGTAACTGGGTGGTTATAAAGGTGTCATTGGGTATTCTGAAAGTATGTGTTGAAGCGCATGGACCAAGATTGGGATTTGTCCATCCATATGACGGATAGATATGCTCTGGGCCCTCTCGGTGGAATGTCATCTAGTTAGCTTGCAAGCATGTGACTAGGTCACAAGGGATGACATATCATGGAACGAGTAAAGAGTACTTATCAGTAACGAGGTAGAACTAGGTATGGAGATACCGACGATCAAACCTCAGATAAGTAGAATATCGCGTGACAAAGAGAATTGGTTTCGTATGTTAATGGTTCTATCGATCACGAAGTCATCGTTGAGTATGTGGGAGCCGTTATGGATCTCCAGATCCCGCTGATGGTTATTGATCGAAGAAGTGTCTCCATCATGTATGCATATTCACGAACCGTAGGGTGACACACTTAAGGTTCGAAGTTGTTTTAGTAGATATGGAATGTGCGTTGGAGACCGAATGTTGTTCGGAGTCTCGGATTGGATCCGGGACATCACGAGGAGATCCGGAATTGTCCGGAGAATAAGATTCATATATTGGGGATCATTTTCTAAGTTAGGAAATGTTCCGGAGTGTTTGTATGGAGATTCTAGAAGGTTTCGGAATGTTCTAGAAGGTTCTAGAAGATTTCTTGGAGTTTGCTTGAAAACCAAGAAAGGATCAAGGAGTCTTTGTGGGGCAAGACACGGATTCGTGGGAGAGGAGGACTCCTTCCCCCCTCCCAATCCACCGGCCAAGGAGGGAGGGGAGTCCTACTAG
Source organism: Avena sativa (assembly GCA_916181665.1). Classification (NCBI taxonomy): domain Eukaryota; kingdom Viridiplantae; phylum Streptophyta; class Magnoliopsida; order Poales; family Poaceae; genus Avena; species Avena sativa. The sequence continues at coordinate 373,036,270 of OV702290.1, forward strand.
GACTCCCCGTCCCATGGCGCCTCCCTCCTTTAAATAGAGGGGAGGGGGCGCCACCCCCGAAACCTCTACCATAACAAACCCTAGCCGCCGCCTCTCTCCTCCTCCTTCGCTCTGCTCCGGCTTAGGCGAAGCCCTGCAGAAATCTCTACTCCACCACCACCACCACACCGTTGTTCTGCTGGGATTCCATGGAGAAGATCTACTACCTCCGCTGCTCGCTGGAACGGGGAGAGGAAGGTCTGCTTCGACTCTGCACGTGTGACCGTCTGCGGAAGCGCTGCCGGAACGCGGCGCCGGAAGGATCGTCTACTCGATCTTGAGATCGGCAAGTGATCGACTACATCAACCACGAGATCCGATCTCGTAACGCTTTCGGGTCTACAAGGGTTAGTACAGATCTATCTCGTTGCACATGTCTAATAGATTAGATCTTGGCTTTTATCTAGATTAGATCTGGGTTTTGTTCGTTCTTGCGATAGATTTTTTTTGTTTTCCATGCTACGAACCCATCAGTGTGGCCACCCCGGAGCCCATCTCCGACCCGTTTTCTCTCAGTACTTTCCTTTTGTTGACAAACTTTGTAATATATAATCCCCCAGATCCCCCGAGGTTCGTATATCGTGTTCTCGTCGTGTTTTCGTTTCGATCTATTTCTGTCAGGAACTATTCTTAAAGTTTAGAGGCACAATGGTCTCCGCCAACGATAAGGGCAAGGAGCCTGCGGAATATGATCTCCAAGACCTTGAGCAGGAGGAGGAGATCGAGAGTGAAGTTCAAGAGGAGGCAAAGGAAGACCAGCATCCGCACACCAGCACCACCATTGCAAGTATTGGAGTGGTGGAAAATCCCGCCAAGTTCAAAAGGACTACACGGATGTCCACTTGAGGGAAGGTTCCGCATCATTGCTTGGCTTCACGGTTACCTCCTCCATGCACCAAGAATCCCTTCCATACCCTTATTCATGAGCAGCAATTCCAGAATATGCCCAAGGAAAAATTACCCTCCAGTTGGGATATGCCTCGTTCTAACCATGCATGAAAAGAATACTTCAAGGAGGAAGAGTGGGGAAAGAATCGCAAGAGCTAGGATTCACAGCCCGACATGATCATGAACCGCATTGAGCACAATTCGGAGTTGATTCGTACTCTCACCTTCGAGATTGAGGACTTGAGGGAATTGATTGAAAAGCTCATCGAGAGAACACCACCACCACCGAAGGAGTAATTCGTCATCAGGTTTTGGCATTCCCTTGGTTTGTTCCAAGCTTGGGGGAGTGCCGCGGTATCATATCATTATCTTTTATCTTTTTACCTTTTCAGTAGAGTCATATCATGAATAGAGAAGTTATCATATAGGATGGTTTGCATTGTGGAAGTATCTCTCCTCTAGTTAGATATCTATGTATCCCTTGGTGTGAGTTGCCGTTAAGGAATATTAATGAGAAGTTCTATCATTTTTTTACACATCTTATTTTAGTTTCCAATTTCTTTTATATGATTGATCTTGTTGTTAGTATTGGTATCACTTTGGGATTAAGTAAATTTAGTTGGTTTTGGCATACCTGGCTCGGTCAGTAGCAACACTATTATGAGAATCGAATGAAAAAGATAAAAGTACTCTTAAGAAATATAATTTCACCATATTTCTTTCTTTCTTGATTGGCTCATAAGCTTAGTATTCTCTAGTTAAGATTTTTTGTGTTTCCAAGGAAGATTGCATGTTTGTTTTTATCACTTGTATGTTTTTTTGTTTCCTTCAACTCTTATGCTTGCTACCCAGCCTTGCTAGCCAAAAACTGTACTCAGAGGGAATGCTTCTCGTGCATCCAATCCTTAAACCAAAACCTATGCCATTTCTGTCCACCATACCTGCCTATTAGCATTATTGCTATTCCAAGTAAATTCATGTTTTTATCTACCTTCTGTATTAAACTTGTTATGTGAAAATTAGTGATTAAAGCTATTACGAACTTGATGGCACACTTTACTTTCTTGCACTTAATAATTTTGAACCATTGCGTCCATCTTTGTTGCGTATATGCTTGCGCTTTATAAGTTGAAGTTAGCAGAACCATGTATCATGGGGAATGCTTTCAACATTGATTCTTTTGCTTATGGATCCCAGCGGTGTGAAATAAAAGGGGAACTTGTAAGATCATGGAGTTTGTATGTGTGTTAGAGAAACGCCTGGGCCGCTAGCCTAAGCCATGCCTAATCATGGTGGAAACTTGCAGCATAACCATAATGAGCATTCTATGAAGCATCCTTAATAAAAACCTATGCAAATTGCATACAAAAAGATCGCTGAGATGCTCATTGTCTGCTTGCCTTGTCATTTTGATATGGGAAAGCTTCTGTATCATCGGGCAAGGGGTACCCCGTTGGCGGTTCTCTATGATACACATGTACTTACAATGACAAGAACTTACTTGTGACTAAAGTTGAGTAGTATGAGGAACGGTACTCGTAAGCAAGGGGCATGAGATTTTCAGATTATAACTTATCAAGCATATCCTCATATTTGTTCACTTTAACCTTAATCACCTAAAGATGCTTATGATAGGGGAATGAGAGCTAAAATCTAATAAGTACCATAATTTTTGGAAGCTCTTTATGAAACTTGAAATCCCTGCTTCCCTCTATGAAGGGCCTATCTTTTACTTTTTAGTTGAGTTAGTAAACATATTCCTTTCTATCTCAAGCAAGTATTTGAGTTGTTGTGTTTCATTCATTCATATGATGATTTATTCAATCATGTTTCTTATGTTCCTTGTTTTGCACACTGCTCTTATCTTAGTGAATATTACTTTGAAAGCTAGCATTGAAAACCCCATTATGTTTGAACTCCTGCAAATTGTTAACCGTTCTTTGACCAAGAACAAAGTTTGCCATTACCAATTATGATTTACTTTGTGTATCTTTATTGTGTTTCCTTTACTTATTGCAAGTCAAGTTATATAATAGTGAGTTGTCTTCTATTATGATTTGGGTATTGATGAATGTGATGCTTCTTGTCTGTATTCTTTTATCGACACTTCACTCCATAAACCAGAGGTCATGTTTATTGAGATCAGTTTTCACTTGGGGACAAGCGAGGTCTAAGCTTGGGGGAGTTGATACGTCCATTCTGCATCACTATTCTATATCATAATTTACTGTTATTTATTGATATATTTCATATTAAGAGATGGTACTTATGCTATTTCATCTGTTTTTGCATGGTTGATGACTTTTTGAGGATGGACCGCTGAAGTCAGGATTCTGATGGAAAAGGCACTGTTTGGAGGCAAAATTCATGAAGATCATAAAATTCCCGGAAAACATATGGAAAATCCTATTTTTCCAGAAGACGAAGGAAGCCAGAAGGGGGAGCGGAGATGGGCCACAGGGGGCCCACACCACCCCCTAGTGCGAGCCACCCTAGGCCGCGCCACCAGGTGGTGTGGCCATCGTGGCCCACCTCTGGCTCTGCTCTTTGGCGTATATAATCCTCCCGAAACCCTAAGACTCGGGGAGCGACCACAGAAAGGTTCCGCCGCCTCTACGGGGCGGAAAACTACAGCGAGAAATCTCCTAGGGAAATTCCTTCCTGGAGAGGGGAGATCATCACCATCAACACCACCATCAAGTTGGACTTCATCGGGATCATCATCATCATCTCCACCATCATCTCCACCAGCACCATCATCACCACTCCGTACCGCTATAACAATTGGGTTGAATCTTGCATAGTTCTTAGGGGAAACTTTCCCGGTATTGATTACTTGTTGTAGTTGATGCTATTGAGTGGAACCATTGAATTATCGTTCATGTTCAGATTGTTACTGATCATTATTTCATGTCTGATCTTGATCCATATGATTTCTTGTGAGTAGTTAGTTTAGTTTTTGAGGACTTGGAGAAGTCATGTTGTTAGTAGTAGAATTGCGTTGAGAAAGATTCAATGGTTTGATATTTAAGTTGTGGTGTTATTCTTCTAGTGGTGTCATGTGAACGTCGACTACATGATACTTCACATTTATGGGCCTAGGGGAATGCATTGTGTATTTGGCTACTAATCGTAGGGGTTGCCGGAGTGACAGAGACCTGAACCCCTGTTAGGAAACCTTTGCACAAGGGAGTGTAAGATCTCAAAGTTTAAGGCTGTGGTGTGGTTTTTATCTTAATTACTTTCTTGTAGTTGCGGATGCTTGCAAGGGGTATAATCACAAGTATGTATTAGTCCTAGGAAGGTCAGTACATTAGCACAGGTTCACCCACACAACACTTATCCCACCAAAGAAGATTAATCAACTATATGAAGCGAAAGCACTTGATGATATTCCCATGTGTCCTCGAGAATGTTTGGTCATCTTAAGTAATACAACCGGATTGTCCTTTGCTAAAGAAAGGATTGGGCCACTTGCTGCATTTATTATTATTGTCTTTTATTTTCTCGTACTTTATTTATCTGCATTATCAAAAACCCCTAAAAATCCATTTGTTAAGTATTTACAGAGAATTCCTGCTCCAAGCCACTCGTCAACACCTTCTGCTCCTTGTTGGGTTCGACACTCTTACTTATCGAAAATACTGCGATACACCCCCTATACTTGTGGGTCATCAATTGTCATATTTGGGATTAGTGAATCATATTCATGGTTTTTTATAGTTCCCAATTATATGCACTCATCTCAACTTACATACATTTGCAATAGGGAGTTCTCTTAAAACCAAAGCTAGAACCATGACAAATACAAATACAAAAGTTCATGTTAGAAGGTAACCCACAAACGGTTGGAAGTAGACATATGAGCATGAGAAAGTGATACTTGTTACCGAGATATAATTGGTAGGATGTAGAGGATATGAATTCGTTGATCATCCTATAGCTTGCCTCCAATTTTCATGCACACACCACTTCTTCAAAATTTGTGAGACAAGCATCCAATATATCTCCAATGCACCTAAAACACATTAAGCACAAAATGGTCCCCAAACGTATTGAGTCCAAAGTAGTTAGAGAAACTACAATACATAGGAGAGACTCGACATAAATATGTGCATATTGATATGAACTTGAATTTCAAGCACAACTTAGCCGATGGGATTTGGTGGAGTTTCCCCTATATATTATATCAAAGAAAGCAAGCATGCCATAATATAAACATGTAGTAAATATGCATACACAAGGCTTTCCAGAACCAAAAAGGAGATACAATTTGAACAAAAACACCAAGTTTACCAAGATGGCACACACAAGAGTGTGACACGACAAAAGGTGTCCAAATTGTATCAAAAAACCAATTCAATGCATGAACTAGATCACGAGTTCAACAAATGAACTAGACAATGTCCAAAGAGCAAAAGATAGACATGAATACACATGCTCAAGGATTTATCTCATTCTAAAATATCAAATAAAGAAACATGGAATGATACAAAACCAACTCCCAAAAAGAGCAAGGTTCCAACAAATAAACCAAACTCTCCACACTTTTCATGATGGCACAAATACCAAAACGAAAAGATCGAACCTCCAAGCACATAAAACATGATTCTAAATAATATAGGAGAGTTCACCCATAAGTAGTAAATTATATAGAATTTTGCTTTTGAATGCAAAATGCACACAAATGAGATCATCACTACTACCTACATTAAAATAAAAAACAAGAGGATACCAATAAAATAAGAAGATCCATAAGAGGCAAGGGTGGCTTGGGAGAAACACAAAACAATTTCTTGGCCATAGATAGGACAAAAATAAACCAAGGCCAAAGTGAATATGATCAAAACAATTCTACCATAAATCTAGTACTAATGATACAAGGACAAGAAGTATTGGGAATAATCTTCCCGAGGTTGTTCACACGGATATCCAAGATCATATTCACACTGAGAAGCTTATAGCAAAGTATATGAATTAAGCCTGATGCCTCGAAAGAGATTCTTGGTAGCTTCCAATAGTCACACACTCACTAGTGATTAGAGTAACTTTGAAGCTAATGGTTTCAATGAGGATATAGAGATCCAAATATGAGAAAACACATCCCAAGAAACACTCTCACAAACAAGATCCAAAAGACGAGCAATAAAGGCATTCAAGCAAATTTGAACTTGTTTGAGAAAATGTGTCACATAGGAGCTAGATAATTATCAATATCAATTCTAAGTGACACAACCTCGAATTTTCACATTCTCTAGGCTTATAATATGCACTAAGCATACGACTCCCTCATAATGTGATAAACCATAAATCTCAACACAAGGCAAAAGGATCCAAATAGAGATAATTAATGGACATTATAGAACTTGAATTTCTCATGAGAAACATACCACATAGAGACTGGATAATATTGCACTATCAATACTAGGTGGTATTCCTTATGTACACACATTTTTAGGATTGTGGAATGCCCAAGCATAACACTCCCCAAAAATGGGATAGCCCATTAATCTCTCACAAGAGCCAAATAAGATACCAAACATATTCAAGAAAGGCTCAAACACAAGAACACAAATGTACATGTTGTGCCACCCAAACAAACACAAATATACTTGCTAACTCAAGATAGGTAATTGGTAAGCACAACATATACACAAACATGCAAGGTAAAAAACCAACACATGCACAAGGGGGTGAGTAACTTTCAATGTAGTGAGTTAAGCACATGTTATCGCAAGGAGGAACATAGGAAATATGATAGAGGAAATATAATACACATGACTTTACTTGTACCAATATAATATATGAAGATCCCTTAATTCTTCATGATGTAGCCAAGTCTCCAATGTTCTCCAAAAACACCTATTGATCAAGTTTTGGCTTGTTGGTCCCCAACAAATTTGGTTCCTAAGAAGTTAGTCACAATAAGCTTGGCAACCCAAATGGTTCTTTTCTTGACACCACATTGAGCACCAACAAATTTGGAAAACACATTGCCAACCTCATCCTTACAAAGAGACTAAGCATCATCAATCAAGATAGGGTTCGATGAGGATATACCAATGGTGCATGAGGAAGAGATGTGCCCCTTCTCACGACAAATGTAGCAAGTTCTTCTCTTGCCATCTTTCTTCTTAGGTGATGCCACAACTCGAGGAAGAGCTCGAGTAGTCCTCTTAGGAAGAGGCCCATCTCTAACTTGAGGTAGAGCTTGAGGCCGCTTCCCTTGTTGCTTCACACTAAGAGGCTTCTTCTTCAATGGGCAAGATCTAACATGATGCCTTCTTCCTTGCACTTAAAGCAAACAATGTTGGCCGTATTCTTTACTTGATCTTGGCCATTCTTCTTGTTTGTCTTGTGCTTCAACTTGTTGATAGACTTGTTCTTGATGTTGGAATTGAATCCAAGTCCACTCTTGTCATTGGGGGATTTTTGCACACTCAATATGTGTTTGAGTGTGGCCTTCCCTTTATGACCCATTTTCAAGACATTCTTCAAAGAAGTGACTTGAGCCTTGAGCTCTTTAATTTCCTCTACATGGTTAGTGTCAACAACAATAGTAGTAGAGTAAGTAGAATCTACATTGTTAGAGCAACAAGGCATAGAATGCAATTCATCACAAGATATAGCATGATTATGCGAAGATGAATTATAAGGACTAGCACATGGAAATATCACATTAGGAGTAGAAGAAGTGCTAATGTCCACATGAGGCCCACTAGATTTTACCTTTGACACAATGGCCTCATGAGCTAACTTTAGCCTACCATGAGAGACTAGAAGATCATCATGCAAGCTTGAGAGCTTAACATGAATTTCTTCCAATTTCCCATAGTTGCTAGATATCAAAGCAAGTTGAGCCTTTAGATCAACATTCTCCTTCAAAATAGATGCTTCACAAGAAATAGAGTTAGTAGCACAAGCATCATTATTAATTGTAAGAGGTGAGGGCAGCTTGGAGAGCTCTTTTTAATAAGAATCTTTAAGTTGCTCATGCGACTCAATGAGTTTGATGAGCTCACTCTTAATGACCCGAGAGCCATTTTCAAGGTGCTTAAAATCCTCAACAAGTTTAGCATGGGCAAATACAAGTTCACAATTTTTGAATTTGAAGACATTTGCCACCTCGAGTTCTCTATCATGGTTTTCCTTTACTCTAGATAATTCTTGAGTAAAAGTCTCCTCAATAGATTTCTTGGTGGTTTGTTCTTCTTCAAGGGAGGTATTTAGATAAGAAATATCATTAGCATACTCACGCTCATGGTAATATTTTGAAATATGATATTTTCTTGCTCCTCAATAAGTTTCTTTACCTTAATAGCACAAGCCATAATTTCAACAAAGTTGGAGCAAGCAATTTTATTTTTATGAAGAGCGGGAAAGACAATCTCTCCCATCTCTTGAATAGATGCAATATCATAATCAACAAGATGATCATCATCACCACTACCATCAACATTATCATCATTATCATCATCATAACCATCATCAACATCATCATCATCAACATAATGAGATACAATGGGGTCCAAAGAGGTTACCTTTGTTCCCTTAGCCATAAGGCATATGTGAGAACCAGAAGGAGGTGATGATGAGATTTTAATTGAAGTTCCATTCAAAACCTTGTCTTGACCCATAGAATGTTTGGTTTCCTCTACATGGTTAGCAACACAAGTATAGAGGAAATAGAAGCACTTTTATCATGGCAACAAGACAAAGCGAGCATATCATCATGAGATTTATTCAAGTCATTTCTACATGATATGTAAGGACTATCAACACAACCATGTAAGGAGTTTTGAGTGCTAGAAGTTTTAAGGTCCAAAGATAGAACATTGCAACTAGATAGATGATACGTCCAAAACGTATCTACTTTCCCGAACACTTTTGCTATTGTTTCTCCTCTAAACTTGTGTGATTTGGATGCAACTAACATGGACTGATGCTGTTTTCAGCAGAATTGCCCTGGTGTCTACTTTTTGTGCAGAAAATCAACTATCAGGAAAAATCCCGGAAAATATGCCAAAAATCCTATTTCACTAGAAGACTCCCGGGGCCAGAATACGAGACGGGGGGGGCTGGGCCCAGGCCACACCACCTGGCCGCGCGGGCAAGCCCAGGCCACGCCAGGGGGTGGTCTGGCCGTCCCAGACTCCCCCTCGGTCTCCCTCTTTGCCTATAAGTTGCTTTCTGACCTAAAACCTCAGGGGGGTTCGACGTTTTTCTAGAAGGAGTTCCGCTCCGCCGCCACCACCAGATTCCGTGAAACAGCACCAGAAACTCCGTTCTGACACCCTGCCAGGACGAGGAATTGGAGGAGATCATCGGCATCATCATCACCATCGCTTCTCCATCGACCATCCATGTTTCCCCCATCTATGAGTGAGTAATCCCCTGCTGTAGGCTATGGGGATGGTAGGGATTGGATGAGATCGTTCATGTAATGGCATCAGATTGTTAGGGCATGGTGCCTGGTATCTTCTATTAGTGCTTTATGACTTTGTTGCGACTTGTTATGCTTAATGCTTGTCACTAGGGCCCGAGTGCCATGATTTCAAATCTGAACATGTTATTGATTCATTATGATAGTATTGTTTATGATCTTACCTGCAAGTTGTACACACACGTTGTTGTCCGGAACCAATGGCCCCGAAGTGACAGAAATCGGGATAACGGGAGGGAATGGCTTTGATGTGAGGATCACATGTGTTCATGGAGTGTTAATGCTTTGCTCCGGTGCTCTATTAAAAGGAGCACCTTAATTGCCAGTAGTTCCCTTGAGGCCCCGCTGCAAACGGGCTGGCAGGACAAAAGATGTTATGCAAGTTCCCATTGCGAGCACGTATGACTATATATGGAACACATGCCTAGGATTATCTAGTACTTGGATGCTTTATCTTATTTATCTGCAATTGCCCTATGTTCTGATTGCTATGTGAATTGTCTTGTCCATGCAACGCCCATCCATCCATCCCTATGCCTACCACACTGGAATCCTACTGTTTACTGCTATTGATACTGCTGTCTTTACTTTACTACTGCTGCTACTTTACTATTCCTACTACAAAACTGTTGCTACTAATTAACTGTTGTGAGCAAGATTGTTTCCAGGTGCAGCTGAATTGACAACTCAGTTGTTAAGGCTTATAAATATTCTTTGGCTCCCCTTGTGTCGAATCAATAAATTGGGTTTCACTTCCCTCGAAAATACTGCGATACACCCCCTATACTTGTGGGTCATCAAGACTATTTTACTGGTGCCGTTGTCGGGGAGCATAGCTTTATTTATTAAGTTTACTTGGATTCTCTATTGTTCGCTGTTATCCATCCATCATGGGTAAATCTCGTGATGGCAAGGTTCCTATTTTACCATCCACTACAAGAAGAGGTACTGTTCTGAACACCTCTATTGCTCTTGATTCACCATCTGTTATGAGTAAGCTCGTTACACCACCGCATACACATGCTACACACACTGCTACTACTGCTGATTCTACTGTGCTTGATAAGAGTGGTTCATTAGGTCCTTTCCTAGATGCTACGATTGCTAGAACTATAGCTGGAAATACTGAAACTCCTAATGAAGACACTACTACACCAGTTAGTTCACCTGAGTCTAGTGAAAGTTATGATATTGAAGATGGTTATGTTGAGATGACCGATGAATTTATTAAAGAATGTAAAAACACCCATGATAGGAGCGCTACTAAGAGTCTCCTTGAGAGGCGTACTATTAGACCCAAATTGTCTCCTATTGCTAAGTTTGCTGCTTCTCCCATAAACATTATAGATGAAGATTATGATTTCTCTCTCGATCTATCTTACATAGCTATTGTTGAGAAAGAACCCTTTTGTGGGACTAAGAATGAAAGTGCGGTAGCACATATGAATGAACTTTCTACCATGAGTGGCTTGTTTTCTGATGATATTAAGATGCGTACTTACTTTGTTGCTAAGATTTTCCCTTTTTCACTGAAAGGAGAAGCTAAAACTTGGTTTAGTAATTTACCTCCTGGATCTATTGATAGTCCTGATTGCTTGATTAGTACTTTCCTGCAGAAATATTTTCCTCCAAGTGTTAGACATGCTATTTTGCAGGAACTTTTTGATTTTAAACAGGGAGAAAAAGAGGTATTGCCCAAATCTTGGGCAAGGTTTTGTGCTTTGATTCATGCACAAGCTGGAAGTCCATTACCTAAGAATGAGCTTCTTGATATATTTTATAATGGACTAACCGAGGAATCTAGGACATACCTAGATAGTTGTGCTGATTGTGTTTTCAGGAATAGGACTCCTAAGGAAGCTGAGGAATTAATGGCTAAAATAAGCAAGAACTATGAAGATTGGACTCCTCCTAAACAAGCTATACCTGAAGTAATTGTACCTGAACCTACTATTCCAGTGCCTATTCCAACATCAAAGAAGAGGGGAGTTATTGAATTAAATGATGAAGTGATGAAGGAAGCTAAGAAATGTCTTAAGGAGAAGGGAATTAAAGCTGCAGATGTCAAGACTTTACCTCCTATAGAAGAGTTATGTAAGCCTGTCCCCTACTCTTCCACTATTGAGGTACACTCTCTCCAACACTTTGATGAAGGTGATATCCCTTACTCTAAACCTCCTGATCAATGCTTAGAAGAATTCAATATCTTTATTGTTAAACTAGATAATTTTAATAAAAGGGTGCAAAACCATCTAATGGAAAACACTAGAGCTATTGTTGAGTTGAAAGATATTGTGGAAAGAACCTCTAATGATGTTAACATGATTGTTAAACACTTTCAAATGGTTCAAACTCAAATAGATCAACTCGTTAAAGTGCAAAAAGACTAGCTAGTTTATGCTGCTAAAGAAAAACATGCTTATGAAATTAGAACAAGAAGTGGTGCTGCTACCCAAGATCCTCTATATCCTGAGGGGCATCCCAAAAGAATTGAGCAGGATTCTCAACAAGCTGAAAATAGTGGCTCTACTCGTAAGAAAATGAAAAAGAAACATAAAAATATTGTAGAACCCTCTGAACCTGCTATAGATCCTAACAATATATCTATTTCTGATGCTGAAACTAAAAGTGGTAATGAAGAAAATGGACCTCCTAATGAAGAAAAAATTGAGGAAGAACCTAAAAAGAACACTAAGAATACTAAATACACTAAGGAAGATTTTGTTGCTAAGAAACATGGTAGTGAAAGAGAGCCTTGGGTCCCAAAACCTATGCCTTTCCCTGATAAGAAACACAAGTCAAAGGAAGATGAACACTATAATAAGTTTTGTGAGTGGATGAAACCTTTATTCTTGCAAATTCCTTTGACTGATGCTATTAAATTGCCTCCTTACTCAAAGTATATGAAGGATATTGTCTCGAATAAAAGGAAGATCCCTAATGAAGAAATTTCTACTTTGCTTGCTAATTATTCCTTTAATGGTAAGGTTCCTAAGAAACTTGGAGACCCACGGATTCCAACCATCCCTTGCTCTATTAAGAATAGTTATGTTAGAACTTCTTTGTGTGATTTGGGAGCTGGAGTTAGTGTTATGCCTTTCTCTCTCTATAAGAGACTTCAACTGGAAAAATTGATACCAACTGATATATCTTTGCAAATGGATGATAAATCTACCACTATTCTTGTTGGTATATGTGAGGATGTACCTGTTCAAGTGGCTCATAATTGCTTGATATTAATTGATTTTGTTGTGCTTGAAATGCCTGAAGATGATAATATGTCTATTATTCTTGGGAGACCTTTTCTTAATACTACAGGGGCTATTATTAATTGTAATCAAGGAAAGGTGACTTTCAATGTTAATGACAAGGAACATACTGTCTATTTCCCCAAGAAGATTGAAAGGACTTATGGTTTTAATTCAATTGAACATGTTGAGGGCATTCAAGTTGGAGAAATATATTGTCCCATACCAAGAGAAAAATTTGAAACTATTATGATTGGGACCATTGCTATCAAGGTTGAGGTAACATAATCATTAGTGGAATACAAAGTTTTGTCTCATATGAAATTGTTTTGGTAACAAGACCTAATCAACCTTGTTAACAAAAGGATTTCGTTGAACAAAACAATGATTTCAATATGATTATCTCCATTTACTTCTATTCTATCCATTTTAGTTTTTCGTTTTCGTTTAATTTTTTCCTTTTTGTTGTTAGTTGCTTGCATGTTAGAGTGTCTTAGAACTCCTGTAGTTCTAGCCTTGTTTTGTCATTGCATCATTTCAAAAAAAATCTGTCTGTCAGAAAATCATTTATCTATGCCTGAAAATTGCCCAAAAATAAAGTGTCTCGAAAAATTTCAGAAAATTCATATTAAATTTTTACGAGAAAAAAGGGGCAGAGGAGTACCTGGGAGGTGCCAGGGGGACCCACCAGGAAGGCTCACCACCTGGTGGCGTGGCCTGCCCTGGGTGGCGCCATGCCATGGTGTGGGCCACCCTGGCCCTCCACTAACTCTCTCACCTGCCACTTTCTTCTCTCTCCCAAGTAAGCTCCAGTTCATTGCTCAAAATCGCGTTCTTGCTGTGCTTGCTCTCGATTTTTTCGATCTCCTTGCTCAGCCCATCTTTGTTGCTGAAATTTGGAGCACTTGTTCCCTGGTATGTGACTCCTCCCCTTGTCCAAGTAGATTTGTGTTTAGTGGATTGTATCTTGAGTATTTTGCTGCTATAGGTGACAGGTTATGAGAGCTTGTAAGCTTGTTTGATGCTTAGAGATATAGTTTTAATGCATGTTTAGGCCCCTTACAAGTCCCTATGAGTAGAATCCATCATTTTATTCACTTTGCAATCACTTGTTTAATAGGTGTTTAAATTTCAGAATACCAAGCATGAACAACCATACCTTTGGAGAGATATTTGAGAGGGATGCACCTAGGAGGTCGACAAGATCTATCTACTAGGTACAAAGCAAACGGGTGGACATACATCCATAGAGAACTTACCCTCAAAGACAACGAGCTTTGTTAACGAGTAGGAACTCGTGGTTGATGTAGTCGTACACTTGCCGATCTCAAGATCGTGAGGAAGTCCGAGCGCCGCAACTCAGCAGTGCATCCGCACTCGCACACACGTCCAAGCCACCGGACAACCTCCACCTCCTCGCTCCAGCGATCCAGCGGAAGCAGCAACTCCTTCCAGACGAAATGCCACCGGGAACATGTATCTTGCTAATCCGAGACCATGGGGGAATAATTCTAGAGGGGGAGAGAGATCCTTCACAAGGAGGTGTAAGGATGAAGGAGGGAATGGGTGGCCTTTTATAGGAGGAGGGGGTGCCCCCTCTCTCCATGGCCGGCGCATGGGGGGTGACCCCTCACCTCCCCCATTCATGTGGTGGTAACTCTTCCACATTAAAATGCCTCTTCACACTCCCTTTTAAAGTCTCCACTTTAAATGCATTAAGTTTCTCCAAATTTAATGCTCTCTCATTTAATAAAACTCTTTTATTAAATTTATTCAGAATTTTGTTAATTACATTATTTAACAAACATTCACATATAGCCCCTTGCAATATTTCAATATCACATGCAGAACCACCTTCTGTAATTTCACCCGAAACAATTTCCGGTTTCTATTGAAACAATTCCCGTGCTTTGCAATTCTTTCGTCTGAAACATATGTGCTCCAAAATGGTGTCCGGTAACTCTTAAGTGTGCCACCCTACGGTTCGCGAATAATGCAGACATGATCGAGACCCTTCTCCGATCAATAATCAACAGCGGGACCTGGAGATCCGTACTGACTCCTACACATTCAACGATGACTCCTGTGATCGTGAGAACCTTTAACGCTTGTAACTAAATCCCTTTGTCTCTCGATATATTCCATGTCCGAGATTCGATCATCGGTATCTCCATACCTAGTTTGATCTCGTTACCGACATGCACTCTTTTCTCGTTCCCGTGATATAACATTCTAGTGATCACATCACTTGCTTGCAAGCTATCCTAATGTGATATCACCGAGAGGGCCCAGAGTATATCTATACGTCATCTGGATTGACAAATTCCACTCTTGATCCATGAGCCTCAACATAACACCTTCGTAGTACTGAACCCATCTTTATAGTCACCCTGTTACGGTGTGACGTTTGATTTTATCAAGATACTCTTCCGGTGTTAGCAATTAACATGATCTCATGGTCTAAGAATAAAGATTACTTCGTATGATGTTATAGCAATATAAACATAATGACTTGATCGTAATGCTATACTTCGGATGAATGTTCATCACATCATTTCACAAATGATGTGACCTTGTTATTAACAACATCCCATGTCCATGATCAGGAAACCTTGATCATCTTGTTAATCAACAAGCTAGTCTATAAGAGAGGCATAACTAGGAACCCTTTTTGTTTATTAAACACACATGTATTGATGTTTCCTATCAATACAATTATAGCATGCAAAATAAACATCTATCATATACAAGGAATACATAATAACAACTTTATTATTGCCTCTCGGGGCATATTTCCTTCACTTACAGTGGACCCCAATGATACTGTATTGGCACCACAAAGGCTTGACCTTGTTGTTATGAAAACTTATCACTTTGTCACTGCTACTTCTGATTTGGACAGTCTAGTATATAGGATGTTGTTGTCAACACCCGGAATTTTAATCCCAGATGCTCGTTATGCCATTCCTCGCAATCCCAGGATTACCATTTTTGCGAGACATAACGGATTAGATATCACAGTACATCATCCATTACAAACCATACATAAGGTCTTACACAAATAAGGATCTCATGATCCAGTCTTTAATACAACAAGCAGCATAAATAAAAGATAAGCGTAGCGGTGGGGTCCAGCTTCAGGGGCACAGGCAATGCTGACAAAGGCAGATAGTCCTAGTTATCGTAGCCATCCTGCTCACCATCATCTTGATAGTCTCCTTCATAGTCTGGCCATGAGAATAGCTAGGGACAAAAGCCATGAGTACTCTTTAAGTACTCGCAAACTACTATTAACAGGTACTATAGTTCTAGGTTAAAATGCTAAATCTAAGTTTAACTATAAAGTTAAGTTTGAAACCTAAGCTGAGTTTTGAAGCAAAGAAAAGTAAAGTAAAGTTCTAGAATCACTTGAGTTGGGAAGCTATTATCATAAACACAACCCTGTTGTGGTTAACTCAAGGTTCATCATTCATTTCAAGTTATTTGGAAAACATCTGACAACGAAACAGTATGGCCATTCCAACTGTCCATAACCGCGGACGTGGCTATTAGAATAGTTTGACACTCTGCAGAGGTGGTACACTTTCACCACAAGATTCGATAGATCTATTAGGGATAACCCTGAATCATCATACTTAGTATGCAGATAATCAAACATAACCTTCTCTTTACACACCCTAGTATAAGCACCTCTCCTATGAGCATGGCCTCCCAACCATGACCATCAGTCATCTTGGGCACTTCATAGGTGGACATCATGAGAGGTAGCCTCAGCTCAGACCTCTCCCGTGAGGGAACTAATACTAATGCATATAAATTTCCAGCTAAGCCTTACCCAATTCAGGTAATGTGGTTGTACGGTAAATTTGGAATGGTATCGCATCCAAATCCAACCATCAGTTTTATAAAAGGGTTAAGGCTCATGCCTCATCATTTTCATCATCGTAAACCATTTGTGTTTCTCAACACATGTCAAAACATCTCAATAGAATGACTCATCATTCCAAGGTTTTCATAATTCATTTTCACCAAGTGTTCCCATCTAAAGTGACTCAAGTTTTTGCTCTACTCTAAACTACTAAGTTAAGAGTGTTCACTAAGGTGGAAGTGATGGGTTCAATCTCATGCCATAGAATGACATCTAAAGGTTTCTAAGTAGGTCAAGTTTTATACTTTTTATGCTACCTTCAAAATTAGTAAAGAACTTTGTGTAAACTAAGGGAGGTGAAACTTGTCAATAAGACTTGAGGTACTAATAGTCAACAAGGGGTGTTCAAAGCATGCTTAAGGCATCTTTGCTAAACCATCTAGTTTGATTCTAGTTTGCTAAGCACTAAACTTTAAAGGGTTAGCTTGCATTATTAATGCTGGCTATAACTTGCAAGGGTTAATCTTGGATAGTGCTAGCTTGCCTTGGTTGGTGCAGTGGTTGAAGTTTTCTTCGTCTTCGTCTTGATATCACTCCTCCTCTTCGTAGACTTGGTCGGTACTATCGTCTATATGGAGTACACAATCACCAAACAATACTTAACTAGGCTAGGTAGCATTCTAAGACACACAATTGATGATCTATTATCATCACAAGCATCACAAGTTTAATTCAATAGTTTCTTTCTTTTTATTTTAGAAAAGTAATTTCTACTCATTGAAAAATTTAGCTAAGATTTAATATTCACCACTTAAAATATGGGATCATGTGGACACATGTCATCACCACATATTCTAACACGTGGGAATGAGATTTAAGGGGTTGGATCAATATTACTTTGGTTTAAGTTCATTATTTAATGATTTAAAGTGACTAGAAATGCCTATATAGCATTATTTTGGTACTAGTCCAAAGTCACTGCATGTAAACCTTAATATTATTACATATTTAGATACATATGGTGAAATGTGATTTTTGAGAGTTGGAATCAACTCAAAAGCTAACTTGGTTGATTTTATAAAAATGTTGCAAGGTGCAAAAGCTTCTATTTGTTATTTTTATTAGGAGAGATCTATAACTCTAATTGAATTAAATCCAACAGGCTTGGATATATCATCTCCATACCTTTCAGAAAAAATTGGTTTCATGCAATTTGGATATATAAAACTCTCTAAATTGAATTTTAAACTAGTGGACAGAAACTAGATTTAACTTAAAAAGAAAAATCCAGATTTGAACGGTTGGGCTAGCGCGGGAAAGAAGTTGGGCCGGCCCAGTGGCACTCCGCGGCGCGGGGCTCAGCTGACAGGGGGTCCCGCTTGTCAGTGGGTCTTAACACGCGAAATGGTACACGCGCTGTGGGCCGTAGGATTAGAAGGGGAATCTACGGCTGAGGGTCATCGTCGACGACGAACAGGTCGCCGGCGAGCTCGAACCCTAGTGGCTCGGTGGGGGTCTGCTGGGGACGTACGAGGTCTCTAGCAGGGTCGGCGAGGCGGGCAAATGAACTGGAAGACGACGGCGAGGCGAGGCGCGGTTGCGGCGGAGTTTGGGGTGGTCGCAATCAGCGGCGCCCTTCTCCTCCTGCTGCGGCTACTCCGGCTCCATTTCCGGCGAGGCAGAGCTCGCCTTGCTCCGGCTAGAGGTGGGTGAGGTTCAGAGAGGTGAGGGGAGTGGAGTGGTGTGGAGAGAAGAGGCTGGTGAGGCCTCCTTTTATAGGCCCGACAGTGAGACCAAGCGGGATGGGCAGGCGACGGTGGCGACATGGCTATGGCCGGCTAGCGGCATGGCTGAGGGTGGCGATCGACAGGCGGTCTCCTGGCGGTGCTCTAGAAAGTGAATGCGAGCGTAGGGGCGGTGGTATGCGGTCTGGGCGAGGTGGCGCTCTGAGCGGCAGAGGCGGCGGTGTCCACGGCAAGCGGTGGCTGTGGTATTTTGGGCGGCGAACGGGGGTGTCTGGGGTGTTCTCCAGGTCGTCAAGGAGCGGTGGGCGCGGGCTGCGGTCGAGCGGCGGTCTGTGCACGTGTGCCGGGTGCGGCGCTCTGGCGTGTGCTTGGCATGGTGCGGTGGCACTAGGCGCGTGGTATTCTCGTGGTCCACGGCGAGGCTCGGCTTGGGCAGGGGACAGAGGGTGGCGGTGAGGTGCTGGTTACCTCCTAGACATGGCGAGGGAGAGGGGAGTGGTCTGCTGCAGCGGGTGCATGGTCGGCTGGCGAGAGGTGGCTCGGCATGGCATGGCAATGCCCCTAGGGGCTAGGGGAATGGGTTTAAATGGCTTTGCTAGATCATTTAGAGACAAAGGGAGTAACAAGGGGCTAAATGGGAGACAAGTTTGGCCAGAATACTATTCGAAATAGTGAAATGTGTTTTGTTTGAAATTTGCCTGCCAAGTGTTTGATGAAATGGCCGCAAGAGAAAAAGTTTTGAATTTTGGTTTCAAAAATTTTGAGTGATCTCCACTAGTGCTAGGTAGTCTCTGATTGCAAGGGTTTTGAAAGTGGAGCTCAAATAGATGGGTTTTGAAATAGGGGTGATCTATGCATATGCATTAGATTCAAATTTCAAATGCCAATTAAAATAGTTAACAGAATGTTTTTAGCAGATCCAAAGGTGGGCCTTGGTACCTCATTATGTGTACTAGCAAGGGGTACAAAGATCAAGAATTGTTTCTGTTAAGAAATGAGTGCTAGGAATACTCAAAGTAGTGTAGTGGATTAAAATGGCCAAGATGACCATTCCTCCCTTTTAATTCTTTTTGATTTGATTTTCTTTAGTAAAAGTTTTGGAATGATGTTGATGATGTTTAAATCACCTAAGAAACATTTTATAAGCAAAGGATCACACAATCATGGCAATTCAAAACAACTCCTATTTAAATGCACACACATATGAATGCTTTCATTTTTAATTTGGAAAAGTTTTTTGTTAACCCTATTTTTGGATGATTTGATCTTGATAAGCTTGGATTAAAGTTTTGGGATGTTACAAACCTTCCCCCCTTAAACAAAATCTTGTCCCGAGATTTACAAAGAAAACTAGGAACTAAAGAGATCTGGGAACTCTGTCCTAATGTAATCTTCGCGCTCCCAAGTAGCTTCCTCCTCGGTATGGTTGCTCCACTGAATCTTAAGAAACTTGATGCTCCTAGTCCTGGTGGTTCTGTAGGCTTCTTCTAAGATACGGATGGGTACTTCCTGATAGGTCAGGTCATTGTTGATTTCCATAGCTCTTTGATCGATATTCTTGAAAACTTCAGTCTTCTCAGGCACTTCCAAGCATTTGCGAAGTAACGAGATATGGAACACATTGTGGATGTCTGACATCTCTTCAGGCAGTTCCAGCTGATATGATACTTCTCCTTGATGGTTCAGAATTTTGAAAGGTCCGATATATCTGGGGGCTAACTTTCCCTTCAGACTAAAGCGTTGAGTTCCCTTCAATGGTGAAACTTTGAGGTATACAAAATCTCCGACATTGAAAGTCAGGTTTCTCCTTGTCTTGTCAGCATAGCTCTTCTGTCTGGATTGGGCGGTCTTGAGGTGCTCACGGACTTTGTGAACTTTCTCTTCTGCTTCTCGGAGAATGTCGGGTCCAAAGATCTGACTCTCTCCTACTTGCGACCAATTCAAAGGGGTACGACACTTTCTTTCGTATAGGAATTCAAATGGTGCCATCTGCAAACTAGCTTGATAACTGTTGTTATATGAGAATTCTGCGAAAGGCAGGCAGTCTTCCCATTTTGATCCGTATTCCAAAACACAAGCTCTAAGCATATCCTCTAAGATCTGGTTGACTCTCTTAGTCTGTCCATCTGTTTGCGGGTGATAAGCGGTACTGAAATTCAACTTGGTTCCTAATCCTTCCTGAACTTTCTGCCAAAATCTTGAAGTAAACTGGGTTCCTCGATCTGACACGATGGTCTTGGGGGTTCCATGCAGACTAACAATCCTAGCAATGTACAGCTCTGCTAGATTTGCACTCTGGTAGGTACTCTTGACAGGTATGAAGTGAGCTACCTTGGACAGTCTATCAACTATGACCCAGATTGAGTCATTTCCCCTACTGGAAGTAGGTAAACCGGTGATAAAGTCCATTTCGATAGAATCCCATTTCCATTCTGGAATCTGCAATGGTTACAACAATCCTGCAGGTCTTTGATGCTCGGCTTTGACTCTTTGACAGATGTCACATTTGGCGATGTAGCTTCCGATTTCTCTCTTCATCTTGTGCCACCAAAATTGCTCTTTCAAATCTTGATACATCTTTGTTCCTCCGGGTTGGATAGAATAAAGAGTATCATGAGCTTCCTTCATGATAATTTCCTTCAGCTCTGAATCTGCTGGCACACAGATACGTCCTTTGTACCACAGTACTCCTTCTTTGTCTTCCGTGAATCCAGGTACCTTTCCTGTACCAATACGACATTTGATACCATCGATACTCTCATTCCCCTTCTGGGCTTCCTTGATTTGGCTAATCAACGTGGGTTGAAGTTCAATTCTAGCTAGGAATACTTTGCTAACTAATTCAGTCCTGAACTACTCCAACTCCTCATACAAACTTGGTTGCTTCTCCTTGATCATGGTGTTAAGCCTACACGGCAATCGGCTAAGAGCATCCGCTACCACATTGGCTTTGCCGGGGTGATAGTGAATGCCAAGGTCATAATCCTTGATTAACTCTATCCATCTCCTTTGCCTCATATTCAACTCCTTCTGAGTGGAGATATACTTCAAGCTCTTGTGATCCGAGTAAATCTCACAGCGATTACCCATCAAATAATGACGCCATGTCTTCAATGCTAGAACCACAGCTGCTAGCTCAAGATCAAGGGTCGGATAGTTCTGCTCATGCTGCTTCAGTTGTTGAGACAGATACGCGATGACTTTGCCTTCTTGCATCAATACACATCCTAGACCAATCTTGGATGCGTCACAATATACATCAAATCGCTTCTTGATGTCTGGCATGATCAAAATTGGGGCTGATATCAATCTCTTCTTCAGCTCCTGGAAACTGGCTTCACCCTTGTCTGTCCATTAAAACTTCTTGTCCTTCTTCAACAATTGGGTCATTGGTCGGGCTATGCTCGAGAATCCTTCTACGAACTTGCGGTAATATCCCGCTAATCCGAGAAATGAACGGACTTGGGTTTGAGTGGTTGGGGCTTCCCATTCTTCGACATCTTTGATCTTGGCGGGATCAACAGAGACTCCTCCGGCAGACACAATATGTCCTAGGAATCCTACTTCCTTTAGCCAAAACTCACACTTCCTGAACTTGGCATATAACTGATGCTCTCTCAGGGTTTCTAGGATGATTCTCAGATGTTGCTCATGATCTTCTTCTGACTTGGAGTAGATAATGTCGTCGATGAACACAACTACAAACTTATCTAGGAAATTTATAAAGATCTTATTCATGAGATTCATGAAATAAGCAGGGGCATTGGTTAATCCAAAAGACATAACCGTATACTCGTATAAACCATAGCGAGTAGTAAAGGCGGTCTTCGGAATATCCGTTGCACGAATCTTAAGTTGGTGATAACCAGTCCTAAGATCAATCTTTGAGAATACCCGAGCTCCGGTCAACTGATCAAATAGATCCTCTATCTTTGGCAAGGGGTACTTGTTCTTGATGGTGATGTTATTCAACTTTCTATAATCTGTACACAGACGATTGCCTCCATCTTTCTTGTCGACGAATAACATTGGTGATCTCCATGGCGATGCGCTTGGCTGAATCAAGCCTGTTGCTAACATGGCATCCAACTGCTTCTTCAGTTCCACTAACTCTGAGGGGTTCATGCTATAGGGTCTCTGGGCTATAGGTCCGGTTCCGGGGATTAGTTCAATAATGAACTCAATATCCCTATCCGGGGGCATACCTGGCAATTCATCTGGGAATACGTCGGGGTATTCATAGACTACTCTGACTTGGTCTATGGTGGGCAGGGCTACATTCTTGTTGCACTTGAATTGACGGGGTAAGGTTTCAGAGATATGCTCTACTGTTACTCCAGAACTACTGGTCATGGTGATGGCTTTCTTAGCACAGTCTATCAATCCTTTATGCCTTGACATCCAGTCCATACCTAGTACTACTTCCAATCCTTTGGTTCCAAGTACAATTAGGTTGGCATAAAACATCTATCCCATGTATTCTGATAGGCACAACTTTGCAAATTTTTCTACCTTTTGTAGTTGAACCGGGGATTTGAACTATCATGACATGCTTCAGGTTGGTTGGGTGAATCTTACTAGTGCATGCAAATTCTTCGGTGACAAATGAATGCGATGCTCCAGAATCAAACAATACTCTTGCTAAAACTGAGTTGACAGAAAACATACCCAGCACTACATCTGGCTCTTCCTGGGCTTCTTCTGCATTCATCTGGAAGAGACGGCCGTTGCGGTTGTGAGGGTTCCCTGGGGCAAATCTCCTTCCTGGTTGAACACGACGCTGCTGCTGAGCTGGGGCATTCACATTGGCATTGGCTACTGTCTTCTTGGGACACTCATTGGAGTAGTGACCCTTCACTCCACACTTGAAACAAGTGATCTGGGACTTGTCCTTGACTGCGACAGGCACAACATTGCTGCCAGTTCTAGGTGTAGTGTTGTTGTTGTTGCTGCTGCTCTTGGGAGGGGCACGGTTGAAATTGTTGGCATTACCGGAGTTTTGATTGTTTCCTCCGGACTTCACATTGCCTCCGCTACGGTTGGGGTAGCTTGGGCGAGAATTTGGGGGTCGGTTGTTCCTTGGTGCATATCCTGGTGAAGGGTTGGGATGGTACTTCTGGTGACTACTGGATCCAGACTGCTGCATCATACGACGCTTGCGGTTGTCGTTTGCCTGGTTAATCTTCCCTTCCATCTGAATGGCAGAGTCGACTAGCTCTTCGAGATCCTGAAAATGGATGTTGACGAGGACAGTCTGCATCTCATCATGCAGTCCGTTCAAGAATCTCTCCTTCTTCTTGGCCTCTGTGTTGATCTCATCAAGTGCATATCTGGCAAGTGACAAGAATCTGTCACGGTACTCCACCACATTCATTCTTCCTTGCTTCAATTCGTGGAATTCATCTCTCATCCTGTTGACGAGACCTTGCGGCACGTGGGTGCGGCTGAACTTGACTTTGAATGCCTCCCATGTCATAACCTGGCCATGGTTCATATTGCAGATGCTATTCCACCAAGCTCTTGCATCTCCCGCCAGATAGTGGGTGGCGAAGAGAACTTTCTCATTTTCATCAACTCCTGCAACTTCGAGGTTGTTTTCCATGGTCTGTAACCAGTCATCAGCATTTAATGGGTTCTCAGATTGGTTGAAGATTGGGGGATTGGTATTCTGAATTTTTTTGAGTTTGGATCCATGGTGATCCTGATTTCCATGTCCTTGGTTGTTGAGAGCCATTTGGGCGATCTGCTGCAATGTTGCTAAGTTGGCTAGGCGCTCAGCCCTGCTTGCTTCACGGTCTGCGATGAGATTTTGCAAGATCTGCAGCATTGGGTCCTGCGACGAGCTGCTCCCTCCTTGGTTTCCACGAGTCATCTGAAGATTGAGATAGATATAGGGGTAAGAGGGAAATTCTAAGGTTCATGGTTTTGGGTTTTCAAAGCTAAAACTTTCAGTTAGACTCAGGTTTTTCAACTAACTTCGTTTTCATTCATGCAAGCCAGCACACGATACAACACACACCACAACAATCAAAGGGAAAACAGATGGTTTGAGGAACCATTCTGTAAGCTACGATACAACGAGATGATACATCTCATGCTACGACAGTGCTCTAGTGCATCTACTCATCATCGATGAAGTCGGAGTCTTCATCATCAGTGTAGAAGTCCACAGCATCCTCCTCCAGAAGGTCATCATCGTTGTTGTGGTAAGAATCCATGTCTCCCTGGATGTCTTCACCCTCATCTTCTTCTTCCTTGGCTGCAAGCTAAGCTTCCTGCTCCTTGACGGTCTTCTCGAGGTCGGCCACCTTCTTACAAAGACGGGCGATGGTGCGATCCTTCTTGGCACGCTGGCGGCAAAGAGACTGGCGGTCTTAGACAAGCAGTGCAAAAGTCTGGGCCTTCTGGTCGGCGATGGCACGGTTATGGTTGGCTAACTCTCTGGCATTATCCAGTTCCTGCTATCTGTCATGTAGCAAGAAGTCAAGATTCTCCACTTGACGCCTCAACTCTGGGTGACTTGGCATCTCCATCGGCATTCCCATGAAGTCACGTCTTGCATAGTCGGCAAAACGGGTTCCTTGGATCTGGTTGACGCTGAGGGCACATAGACGTGCGAGAGCTTCATGCATTGCCCTGGCTAATCCATCTAGCCAGTTGTTCTCTCTCACAGAGAACTGAATTCTTCTAGAAGTTGGTACTTCGATGCTTCCTCTAAGATCTGCGGTGACTAGCCACTGTAGGTCTCCTCCTGGGGGTCCTGGAAGTTGAGCTCCAAGAAACTCCGGATGTGGGCGTCCCAGTAACTCCGACAGTGAATCCAGATCCCTCTCGAAGATCAGCTGACCTCCGTTTCCCAACTGGTAAAACTTGCTGAACTGAGTCTCCATCTACAAGAATTAAGGATGAGGAAGTTACTGAAGTGATCAAGTGTGTCAAATTTTAAGTAGTAATGTAAGCAGTTTGAGGAACATGAATTTTTGAGAAAGGATGAGTTCACAAGGGTAAGAGAGGAAATAGTTTTCATAAATACTCACTTTGGTTTTGAAGCTAAATTTTTGGTTTGGACGTCCATTCTAACTAGGGTCTCCTATGGTCAGGATGGCTCTGATACCAACTTGTCAACACCCGGATTTTTAATCCCAGATGCCCGTTATGCCATACCTCGCAATCCCAGGATTACCATTTTTGCGAGACATAACGGATTGGATATCACAGTACATCATCCATTACAAACCATACATAAGGTCTTACATAAATAAGGATCTCATGATCCAGTCTTTAATACAACAAGCAGCGGAAATAAAAGATAAGCGTAGCGGTGGGGTCTAGCTTCAGGGGCACAGGCAATGCTGACGAAGGCAGATAGTCCTAGTTATCATAGCCGTCCTGCTGACCATCATCTTGATAGTCTCCTTCATAGTCTGGCCATGAGAATAGCTAGGGACAAAAGCCATGAGTAATCTTTAAGTACTCGCAAACTACTATTAACAGGTACTATAGTTCTAAGTTAAAATGCTAAATCTAAGTTTAACTATAAAGTTAAGTTTGAAACCTAAGCTGAGTTCTGAAGCAAAGAAAAGTAAAGTAAAGTTCTACAATCACTGGAGTTGGGAAGCTATTATCATAAACACAACCCTGTTGTGGTCAAGTCAAGGTTCATCATTCATTTCAAGTTATTTGGAAAACATCTGACAACGAAACAGTATGGCCATTCCAACTGTCCATAACCGCGGACGAGGCTATTCGAATAGTTTGACACTCTGTAGAGGTGGTACACTTTCACCACAAAGTTCAATACATCTGTTAGGGATAACCCTGAATCATCATACTTAGTATGCAGATAATCAAACATAACCTTCCCTTTACACACCCTAGTATAAGCACCTCTCCTATGAGCATGACCTCCCAACCATGACCATCAGTCATCTTGGGCACTTCATAGGTGGACATCATGAGAGGTAGCCTCAGCTCAGACCTCTCCCGTGAGGGAACTAATACTAATGCATATAAATTTCCAGCTAAGCCTTACCCAATTCAGGTAATGTGGTTGTACGGTAAATTTGGAATGGTATCGCATCCGAATCCAACCATCAGTTTTATAAAAGAGTTAAGGCTCATGCCTCATCATTTTCATGATCGTAAACCATTTGTGTTTCTCAACACATGTCAAAACATCTCAATAGAATGACTCATCATTCCAAGGTTTTCATAATTCATTTTCACCAAGTGTTCCCATCTAAAGTGACTCTCAAGTTTTTGATCTACTCTAAACTACTAAGTTAAGAGTGTTCACTAAGGTGGAAGTGATGGGTTCAATCTCATGCCATAGAATGACATCTAAAGGTTTCTAAGTAGGTCAAGTTTTATACTTTTTATGCTACCTTCAAAATTAGTAAAGAACTTTGTGTAAACTAAGGGAGGTGAAACTTGTCAATAAGACTTGAGGTACTAATAGTCAACAAGGGGTGTTCAAAGCATGCTTAAGGCATCTTTGCTAAACCATCTAGTTTGATTCTAGTTTGCTAAGCACTAAACTTTCAAGGGTTAGCTTGCATTATTAATGCTGGCTATAACTTGCAAGGGTTAATCTTGGATAGTGCTAGCTTGCCTTGGTTGGTGCAGTGGTTGAAGTTTTCTTCGTCTTCGTCTTGATATCACTCCTCCTCTTCGTAGACTTGGTCGGTACTATCGTCTATATGGAGTACACAATCACCAAACAATACTTAACTAGGCTAGGTAGCATTCTAAGACACACAATTGATGATCTATTATCATCACAAGCATCACAAGTTTAATTCAATAGTTTCTTTCTTTTTATTTTAGAAAAGTAATTTCTACTCATTGAAAAATTTAGCTAAGATTTAATATTCACCACTTAAAATATGGGATCATGTGGACACATGTTATCACCACATATTCTAACACGTGGGAATGAGATTTAAGGGGTTGGATCAATATTACTTTGGTTTAAGTTCATTATTTAATGATTTAAAGTGACTAGAAATGCCTATATAGCATTATTTTGGTACTAGTCCAAAGTCACTGCATGTAAACCTTAATATTATTACATATTTAGATATATATGGTGAAATGTGATTTTTGAGAGTTGGAATCAACTCAAAACTAACTTGGTTGATTTTATAAAAATGTTGCAAGGTGCAAAAGCTTCTGTTTTGTTATTTTTATTAGGAGAGATCTATAACTCTAATTGAATTAAATCCAATGGGCTTGGATAGATCATCTCCATACCTTTCAGACAAAATTGGTTTCATGCAATTTGGATATATAAAACTCTCTGAATTGAATTTTAAACTAGTGGACAGAAACTAGATTTAACTTAAAAAGAAAAATCCAGATTTGAACGGTTGGGCTAGCGCGGGAAAGAAGTTGGGCCGGCCTAGTGGCGCTCTGCGGCGCGGGGCTCAGTTGACAGGGGGTCCCGCTTGTCAGTGGGTCTTAACACACAAAATGGTACGCGCGCTGTGGGCCGTAGGATTAGAAGGGGAATCTACGGCTGAGGGTCGTCATTGACGACGAACAGGTCTCCGGCGATCTCGAACCCTAGCGGCTCGGTGGGGGTCTGCTGGGGACGTACCAGGGCTCCGGCAGGGTCGGCGAGGCGGGCAAATGAACTGGAAGACGACGGCGAGGCGAGGCGTGGTTGCGGCCGAGCTTGGGGTGGTCGCAATCAGCGGCGCCCTTCTCCTCTTGCTGCAGCTGCTCCGGCTCCAATTCCGGCAAGGTAGAGCTCGCCTTGCTTCGGTTAGAGGTGGGTGAGGTTCAGAGAGGTGAGGGGAGTGGAGTGGTGTGGAGAGAAGAGGCTGGTGAGGCCTATTTTTATAGGCCCGACAGTGAGACCACGCGGGATGGGCAGGCAACGGTGGCGACATGGCTACGGCCGGCTAGCGGCATGGCTGAGGGTGGCGATCGACAGGCGGTCTCCTGGCGGTGATCTAGGAAGTGAATATGAGCGTAGGGGCGGTGGTATGCGGTCTGGGCGAGGTGGCGCTCTGAGCGGCAAAGGCGGCGGTGTCCACGGCGAGCACTGGCTGTGGTGCTTTGGGAGGCGAACGGGGGTGTCTAGGGTGTTCTCCAGGTCGTGGCGGAGCGGTGGGCGCGGGCTGTGGTCGAGCGGTGGTCTGTGCACGCGTGCCGGGTGCGGCGCTCTGGCGCGTGCTCGGCATGGTACGGTGGCACTAGGCGCGTGGTATCCTCGGTGGTCCACGGCGAGGCTCGGCTCGGGCAGGGGACAGAGGGTGGCGGTGAGGTGCTGGCTACCTCCTAGACATGTTGAGGGAGAGGGGAGTGGTCTGCTGCAGTGGGTGCATGGTCGGCCGGCGAGAGGTGGCTCGACATGGCATGGCAATGCCACTAGGGGCTAGGGAGTGGGTTTAAATGGCTTTGCTAGATCATTTAGAGATAAAGGGAGTAACAAGGGGCCAAATGGGAGACAAGTTTGGCCAGAATACTAATTGAAATAGTGAAATGTGTTTTGTTTGAAATCTGCCTGCCAAGTGTTTGATGAAATGGCCGCAAGAGAAAAAGTTTTGAATTTTGGTTTTAAATTTTTTGAGTGATCTCCACTAGTGCTAGGTAGTCTCTGTTTGCAAGGGTTTTGAAAGTGGAGCTCAAATAGATGGGTTTTGAAATAGGGGTGATCTATGCATATGCATTAGATTCAAATTTCAAATGCCAATTAAAATAGTTAACAGAATGTTTTCAGTAGATCTAAAGGTGGGCCTTGGTACCTCATTATGTGTACTAGCAAGGGGTACAAAGATCAAGAATTGTTTCTGTTAAGAAATGAGTGCTAGGAACACTCAAAGTAGTGTAGTGGATTAAAATGGCCAAAATGACCATTCCTCCCTTTTAATTCTTTTTGATTTTATTTTCTTTAGAAAAGTTTTGGAATGATGTAGATGATGTTTAAATCACCTAAGAAACATTTTATTAGCAAAGGATCACACAATCATGGCAATTCAAAACAACTCCTATTTTAAATGCACACACATATGAATGCTTTCATTTTTAATTTGGAAAAGTTTTTGTTAACCCTATTTTTGGATGATTTGATCTTGATAAGCTTGGATTAAAGTTTTGGGATGTTACAGTTGTTTACTGACGGGGATGAAAGGGAGATCCCTTTGCTGCAGTCTTCTTTGTTTAGTGTTCACAGGAGACCGTGGTCGCGCTCCAAGGCGGAGGTGGACGAGAAGCTTCGCTTGCTTGGATTCCACGAGTAGCATCAAGAGGATGCGCCCTCCTACGATTACTCTGCGCATTACGGGGGGACGTACTCGAGCTCGCACCAGGACGAGGGTACCTCCTCGTCGTACCACGGTGACACTTCATCCTGGCCAGCTTGGGATTGATACTCACTTAGGCCAAAAGCCTAAGCTTGGGGGAAGGTACGCCGACATCGCACTCATCTCCTTATCATGTTGCGTCGGTACTTTGTATATTCATGTTTCGTTCTCTTTTTAGATTTTATTCTTTCTTTGCTTTTGCTTTCTAAAACACAAAAAGACCAAAAATATTTCTGTTGTTTCTCTTTGGTTTGCTTTTTCTTCTTTTCACCTTGGTTTGTTTTTTCCTTTTTGCTTTGTTTGAACTATTCGAAAAACCCAAAAAGATTTTGCTTTGCTTGTTTTTCCTTTTTGTTCTTGTTTTAAAAATCGAAAACAACAAAAATATTTGTCCTTTTTCTTTGGTTTTGTGAGTTTGCTACAGGGTTCAGCAGTCCTCAATGGATATTGGTTTCATATTATTATTCAAGCCACACAAGTGAAGAGCAATAATGAGGATTTATGACAACTTGAGGCGTGGTAAGAGGCTGGTAACGAACTCTATTTGTTTTCATTTTTGTACATATACTCATCATTGTGGGCATGCTTAGCCTGTTCGTGTAGGGTATATGTTATCTTTGGATGCTTAGTAGTTCTTGCTTTCGTATGATTAGTTCCAGCTTGCTAATAGTTTGCAGCATGTTTTATGAATGTTTGCTTGCATTACTATATTCATAACTTGGTATGACACTGTGGTATCCCCCTCTGAATGTTTCATTTGAATTGACTTGGCACATGCTCACGCATGCACATGACTGAAAATAAGAAGATTGCTGAGATACTCATTGTCTGCTTGCCTTGTCATTTTGATATAGGGATTCTTCCGTATCATCGGGCAAGGGGTATCCCGTTGGCGGTTCTCTATGATACACACATATTTACGATGACAAGAACTTACCGGTAACTAAAGTTGAGTAGCATGAGGAGCGGCCCTCGTACTCAAGGGACATGGGATTTTCAGTTTATAGTTTGTCAAGCATATAACTCAGATTGGACCTCACTTTCACCTTAACCATATTAAAGATGCTTATGATAGGGGCAATGAGAGCTCAAAGCTAATGAGTACCATACTTTCAGCATTTGGAAGCTTTTCAAATTATTCAAAACCTTTTCTTTTACTTGTTGAGTCTCCACATATTCTTTGAGCACCTTCTTGAGAGCATAGTTGTCATTCTTTGTGCTTGTCTCATTACTTGATTATTTGTGTTATGACTTTGATGCTTGTATCTTTGACATCTTTACTTCTAGTCTTCACTTGAACTTTAGAGGTGCCTTGGCATTCATAATCAAAGGCAAGTGAGATACCACTCTATCATACCTTGTTATGAGCATTGTAATGTTGCTTATGTTTATGCTTCATGCTACTCATTATTTTTGAGTTGGAATCTCTTCATAGTTTGCAATGCCTATTAAGTAAACTTAGTTGCATACTCCTTATTATGAATTGTCTAAGTAGTTGATCACATGCTGAGAATATATACATCATATGAAGCAAATGTGTTCGTGAAAGTTCTTTTATCACACTCAGTTTTCAACTGAATTGCTTGAGGACAAGCAATAAGCTAAGCTTGGGGGGAGTTGATACGTCCAAAACGTATCTACTTTCCCGAACACTTTTGCTATTGTTTCTCCTATAAACTTGTGTGATTTGGATGCAACTAACGCGGACTGACGCTGTTTTCAACAGAATTGCCCTGGTGTCTACTTTTTGTGTAGAAAATCAACTATTATGAAAAATCCCGGAAAATATGCCAAAAATCCTATTTCACCAGAAGACTCCCGGAGCCAGAATACGAGACGGAGGGGGGCTGGGCCCAGGCCACACCACCTGGCCGCACGGGCAAGCCCAGGCCGCGCCAGGGGGTGGTCTGGCCGCCCTAGACTCCCCCTTGGTCTCCCTCTTTGCCTATAAGTTGCCTTCTGACCTAAAAACTCAGGGGGTTCGACGTTTTTCCAGAAGGAGTTCCGCTCCGCCGCCACCACCAGATTCCACGAAACAGCACCAGAAACTCCGTTCTGGCACCCTGTCAGGACGGGGAATTGGAGGAGATCATCGCCATCATCATCACCATCGCTTCTCCATCGACCATCCATGTTTCCCCATCTATGAGTGAGTAATCCCCCGCTATAGGCTATGGGGATGGTAGGGATTGGATGAGATCGTTCATGTAATGGCATCAGATTGTTAGGGCATGGTGCCTAGTATCTTCTATTAGTGCTTTATGACTTTGTTGCAACTTGTTATGCTTAATGCTTGTCACTAGGGCCCGAGTGCCATGATTTCAGATCTGAACATGTTATTGATTCATTATGATAGTATTGTTTATGGTATTACCTACAAGTTGTATACACATATTGTTGTCCGGAACCAATGGCCCCGAAGTGACAGAAATCGGGATAACCGCAGGGAATGGCTTTCATGTGAGGATCACATGTGTTCATGGAGTGTTAATGCTTTGCTCCGGTGCTCTATTAAAAGGAGCACCTTAATTGCCAGTAGTTCCCTTGAGGCCCCGCTGCAAACGGGCTGGCAGGACAAAAGATGTTGTGCAAGTTCTCATTGCGAACACGTATGACTATATATGGAACACATGCCTAGGATTATCTAATACTTGGATGCTTTATATTATTTATCTGCAATTTCCCTATGTTCTAATTGCTATGTGAATTGTATTGTCCATGCAATGCCCGTCCATCCATCCCTATGCGTACCGCACTCGAATCCTACTGTTTACTGCTATTGATACTGCTGTCTTTACTTTACTACTGCTACTACTTTACTATTCCTACTACAAAACTGTTGCTACTGATAAACTGCTGTGAGCAAGATTGTTTCCAGGTACAGCTGAATTGACAGCTCAGTTGTTAAGGCTTATAAATATTCTTTGGCTCCCCTTGTGTCGAATCAATAAATTGGGTTTCACTTCCCTCGAAAATACTACGATACACCCCCTATACTTGTGGGTCATCAATAGAGAAGATGGATTACCAATAGTAAGCTCACTATCCACATTGCAATTTCTATCACCACTCACCATATCATTACCTTGTGAAAAATCACATGTTGGTGAAGTGGTAGAAGATGAGAACTCATCACGGCCGGAGGTGGAGGGAAAACAATCATCCTCAATAATTTTGGACACATCATATTTTTCTTGAAGCTTTGTCCATATCTCATGAGCACTCTGATAAGCCATGATTGAAAAAATAACTGCATTGCTCACAACAAGTAAAAGAACTTTAGTAGCTTGAGTATCTATATAAGAGTTCATATTCTCCTCTAAATATTTGTTTTGGGAATCCATAGGAGAAGAAAACCCATATATAGAATTCCCTCAATAGATGGGTGAATGCCCCGTAAATAATCAAGCATGTGATATTTCCAAACATCATAATTTGTGCCATCAAATATATAATCGTGCACTACTCCCCTAGTCGACATCTTTACTCTCAAGGCGGTGAAGCCTAAAAGTGAGAGACCTCACTCTGATACCAGTTGAAAGATCACGGATGCCACCTAGAGGGGGGGTGAATAGGCGGTTAAAAACTTCTACGGGATGGGCTTAACAAATGCGGAATAAAACTAGCATTATCTTTTGTCAAGCACAAAGCCTATAAATGCTATGGTTCACCTATGTGCACCAACAACTTAAGATAAGCAAGACAAGCAACAAAGTCATAGCAAGATAGATTACTTCAAGAACAAAGGCTATCACAAAGTAAAGTGCATAAGTAAAGAGCTCGGGTATAGAGATAACCAAGGCATGCAGGAACGATGATATTTTACTGAGTTCCTCCCAACAAGGGAGTACATCTCGTTGAAGGGGTGGGCGGTCCTAAGACCACCAACAACACAAGAGGCCTCGCCCTATTCTCCCAAGCACCCACCACACGACAAGCACCCGATCCACTATGGGACAATTGAGGGTGGTTACCAAATCCTTACAAGATTGGGGTGATCTACACAACTTAATTTGAGGCTCCCAATAATCACCACCAAGGCCACAATCTTGGGGAGAGCTTCACAACTTAATTGAAGGCCCCAAGAACTCGCCACAAAGTCCACACAACCGTCTAGGGTTCGAAGAACCCAAAAGGGACAAGCTTCTCGATTTCACCAACCAAATCCTCCGAGGAGAACTCAAATTGATCCACCTAATGCAAAGGCAAGTCCTTCACTCTCAAATTCCACCGAAGCTACAAAATCCATTGGGGGAATAAGAGAGGAAGAACACAACAGGAAATCCACACAAGAAACCTCAAGCTCTAGATCCCAAGACGTTCCCCTCACATAGAGGAGAGATGGATTGGTGGAGTTGTAGATCTAGATCTCCCCTTTCAAATCCCCCAACAAGATTCAAGAAATATGGGAGGGATTGAGAATATTTGCAAGCTCTTAAAGGTAGAAACAATGGAGGAGAGAGAGAGAGTAAGAAACCCGCCCAAGGAGGAAGAAGGGGGGATTTTATATGTCCCCAACATCAACTAGCCATTGCAGAACACTTATCCCGGAGTCTCCGACCTTTAGGACCGGAGTCTCCGGCCCCTAGGACCCGAGTCTCTGGGGTCCAGACTCCGGATAGGACTCCGGCGAGCCTCCAGATGCTCTCTTTACACCCCCTGGAGTCTGGGCTGGTATCTGGGCTGGAGTCTCCGCCTCCCCGGAGTCTCTGGGGTGCGAACCCCGGAGTCTCCAGCCCCACAAAACTGGCAGAAACAACGATACAAAAAGAATCATAACTTTTGCATCAGGACTCTGATTTTGATGATCCTGGGCTCGTTTCGAGGAGGAAAACAACATCTACAAGATTATACAGGGAACCATCATAGTCCAGAAAGGTAGGATATAATGTAATGATGAAAGGTTTAACCTATCTATAGAAGACAAACCGGTAAAGCCTCCAACATCGAAAACGCAATAGAGAATGCACATGAAATCCGTTTACAATGAACTTGAGCTTGTCATGGAGATTAACACAAGCTCTAAATCCTCTCATGGATAAGAACCAAATAAGAACCAAGAAAGATGATGTCAAGTATGCAAAGGTTTTAGCTTTATCCAAAAGATATGATCAAGTTACTCACTTGAGAGCCCCTCTTGATAGTACGGTTATCTATCCTATAAACCGGTCTCCCAACTAACAACATGAGGCCAGAAAAAGGGAAAACCTATCAAGATCATACCTTTTCCTTGAGTATTCCACTTGAGATTGATGTAGACGGCATTATCCTCCTCAAGATGGAACTTCTTTCTTGATTTATCTTGCTCGCGCTTGCTTAATGAAGACTTGCGCATTGCTCCCAAATACACCATGGGGAACCCCTTTTTTGAACTTGTCTTCATCAATCCATGATCAACGAGGATGGCAAGATTCAAGCATGTGATCTCCTAGAGATGGCGCATCTTGAGCTTGCACTTCATCTCTTCTAACTAAATTTGGATGATGTTGATACATTGCAAATGTATCTATAATTTTGATGTTCCATGGTTGGTTTTATCTACTTTCTTATGTTTTGTCCACACTTTGGAGTACTTTTCATATGATTTCTTGGACTAACCTATTAACAAGAGCCATAGTGCCAGCTGCCTGTTTTCTGCTATTTTTGGTTCCAGGAAAGTCAGAAAATGAATATTCTCGGAATTGGACGGGACAAAAGCGAAAGTTATTATTTTACCGGGGGACACCTGGAGCCAGAATACGAGATGGAGAGGGGCTGGGGCCTGGCCACACCACCTGGCCCACGCCAGGGGGTGGTCTGGCCGCCCCAGGCACCCCCCTCGGCCTCTCCTT
Source organism: Avena sativa (assembly GCA_916181665.1). Lineage (NCBI taxonomy): Eukaryota > Viridiplantae > Streptophyta > Magnoliopsida > Poales > Poaceae > Avena > Avena sativa. Next base: position 373,071,641 of record OV702290.1, read on the forward strand.
CCGCCTATATATTGCCTTTGATACGGAAACCCTAAGGACCCGATCAAAAATCCACGAAAGAGTCTGTAGCCACTGTAATCTCCATCCCTAGATTGGGAGGGATCTGAAGCTCTTCTCGGCACCCTGCCGGAGAGGGGAATTTACCCTGGAGGCCTTCTTCATCATTATGCAAGCCTCTGGTGTGATGCGTGAGTAGTTCATCTCTGGACTACGGGTCCATGTAGTAGCTAGATGGCTGGTTCTCCTCCTTTGTGCTTTCATGTCTAGATCTTGTGAGCTCCATTCATGATCAAGATCATCTATTTGTAATTTTGCATGTTGTGTTTGCGGGGATCCGATGGATATTGAGATGCTATTTCAGATTGATTATTGATTCTATCATGTCTTTTTTATTTCTGATCTTGCATTCTTTCCGTTGTTAGTAGCTATCTTGGCCAAGTAGATGCTAGCAACTCCAAGAGTTAGTATTTATGCTCGATAGTGGGTTCATGCCTCTGGTAATCTGGGGAAGTGACAGAAATCTCTAAGGTACTAGATGTGCTGTTGCTACTAGGGAGAAAACAACAATCCTTTGTTCATAGAACAATCGTATTGTTTACTTTACACGCAATTCGTAAAGCAATAATCTGTTGCTTGCAACTTAATACTGGAGGGGGTCCGGATGATAACCTGAAGATGGATTATTAGTCATAGATGTAGTTGGATGACGGTCTATGTATAATGTTGTAATGCCCAATCGAATCTCAAAGGAGTCAAGATGAGTAGTATATGCTTGCATGCTTTCTCGATGTTTGTCAATTGCCCTGCTGTAATTTGTTCACCCAGCATGTTATCTATCTTAAGGAGAGCCACCTCTAGTGAACTATGGACCCCGGTCCTTTCTTTTATAATCAATCTACAAACTGTTTACTGCTTTGTGTTTACTTTCTGCAAACTATTACTTCCTTCCATTTGATACGTTTAATCCTTTGTTTTCAGCAAAACCGGTGAAATTGACAACCTCATCGCAAGTTGGGCAGAGTTTTGTGATTGTGTTGTGTAGGTCTCCACGTTGCTGCTGGCACCGGTAGTGCGCCCTACCAACGTTCAGCTAGCTACACCTTTGGGGTGTTTCCTTGCTCCTACTGGATTGATAATCTTGGTTTCGTACTGAGGGAAAACTTGCTGCTATGCTCATCATACCTTCCTCTTGGGGTTCCCCAACAAGCTCGATATATTTTGGGCCATCAAGCATATTTTTTGGCGCCATTGCCGGGGACTGAAGAAGAAGGTCCCACGTCAACCACGCGCCATTAAAGATATTTTCTGGCGCCGTTGCCGGGGAGTCAAGGACATCTTCACAAGGGGAGTCCCTCATAGCCAATCTCTTTACTTTGTTATTTTTTGTTTTGCTTAGTTTCTTTTTGTTTTGTTTGCTTGTTTCTTTATCAAAAAACACAAAAAATTAGTTCCTACTATAGCTGGTATTTTCGTTGGTGTGTTATTGTCTTGCTTTATCATGCTTACTATCAATGGTTGGTTTCTTTGAAACTGAATCTAATTGGCAAGGTGGGTTCACGGAAGAACAAAACTATTATTATAAGGAACACCACTTGTCACAAAAAGGGAAACTCTTATGGGAACAAACTGATAAATTGAATACGATTGCTAGAAACGTGTGCTCTACTTATAATGTTACTTATTGCGTTGATAAATCTTGTTGCTGTAGGAGGTATAAACACCTCCCTTTTCAATGTGAGTATAATGATAATGTTACCATATCTTCTTATGTTAAAGGAAATTATGACTTTTATGATGTGGAACAAATTGAAGAATTTATTGCTTGGAAGGGTGCATTTGAACTTGCTAGTTTGCTTGAAAATACTGATGATGCACCTTATAAATATGAGGTTTATGATATACTTGAATTTTGCTTTGATAATTACAAGGAATAAAATGGCTATATTCTTGAATATCTTAATAGATACTCTGCACCAGCAGAAGAGACTAATGCCTTGTAGGAGCCTATGGAAGAAAAAATTGCTGAAACTGGAAGCTCATTGGACGAAAAAGAGGAGGAGGGTGATGATCAAGAGGAGGAAGAATGGATCTACCCATTCCTACCTTCTAATGAGAGTAACTCTTTACCCCTTACAATATTTGATTGTCCCCCATGCTTGCTAAAGGAGGATGAATGTTATGTTCCTGGGGATTCTTTTGAAAATGTTTATAATAAAGCTCTAGTGCTTGTAGATCATGAAAAGCATGCTTTATGTGATAGTTATATTGTTGAGTTTATTCAGTAGGCTACTGAAAATTATTATGAGAGAGGAAAATATGGTTGTAGAAGTTTTCATGGTACTGAAACACCTCTCTATTTGCTGAAATTTTTGTAGTTACTCTCGTTTTATCTTCCTATGCTTGTCACTTTGTTCTTTGTGAATTTATTTGCATACAAGATTCCTATGCATAGGAAGTGGTTTAGAATTAAATGTGTTTTGAATTTGCTTCTTGATGCTCTCTTTTACTTCAATTCATATTTCTTATGTGAGCATCTTCTCAAACTATCATGCCTAAATTAAAGGCGTTAAAGAAAATTACTTATTGGGAGATAACCAAAAAGTTTTAGATGAGTCTTGGAAGTTATTGCTTCATTAATAACCTCTCCTTATCCTTTTTTATTTTCTTTTTTGTGCCAAGAGTAACCTCTAATGAGAGAGAAATAATGATTGGGAAAGTTGCTGTCCCGAAACAGATTTCTGTGCTTCACCGTAAAAATTCGTGTAAACTCTCTGTACATCCTTTTGTGGCGTGAATTTTTGTGCTTCTGACCCAGGTTGTTATCTAACTTTCGTTAGTTCAACACTTTTCGATTTGAGCAACAGAAGGTCTTCGAAAAAATTAGTCTTTACCTGCTGGTCTGTTTTGACAGATTTCTGCCATTTTCTGCATTCGCTTCTTGTTGGTTCCTTTTTGAGTTTTTTGGGTAATTGAGCTTTTTGAGGGAAGTGCTACAGTAGCTTGTGTTCTAGTGGAAGTTTTATTGGTGTTAGAACTGAACCTAAAGACTTATTATCTTGAGTGTACTAATGTTGCTAATAAAGATTGTGTGAAGTTTTGTATGAAGGAAAAATTTCAGGTGTATGGAAGGATTGAGTAATGAGATGAAGGATGGACTAAAGCTCAAGCTTGGGGATGCCACGCGTGTCACCCCAAGAAATATCCAAGAATTACAAGCGTCAAAGCTTGGGTATGCCCAAGGCATCCCCTCTTCATCAATAAAAATCCTAGGTTTCTTCCAAACGCTTCATTTTTATTGTTTCATGCATAGTTGTGTTATTCTTGGAGCGTTTTTTTGTTTTCGTTTTGTTTTTTGTTTGCTTGGTTTGCTTAGTTTGCTGAATAAATTGGTTGGACCCCCTCTTTCATACATTGGTTTTCAAATAGTTTGGTTTGGTTTGGAAAAGAGTAGGAAAGTTCATGCTTAAGTGTTAAAGAGAGCTTGTTTTTGACTGTGGCCTATGCTTTGTCATGCCATGCTTGATATTGTTTTGGCTTTATGCTTAGTATTCTTTTCTGTAGCATGACTTGTTATAAACAATTGAGATTGCTTAATGTGCCTTGGATGAATCATGCATTGTTTTAGCATATTAAAGCATAGTATTGTGGTATTCTCCTTTGATGCTTTATTTGGGTTGACTTGGCACATGCTCACACCATGTTATGACTATCCAAAGTCACCATAGACTTGATGATCCTTTAGTTTTCAACTTGTAGTATCACTTTATGCTTTGATCAATGATGTTTTGTCACTCTGCATGATTATGGCCATTACTGCTCTCTTAGTTTGTCGCTCCCAGTCTTTTGCTAGCCTCCGTAACCAAGTATGAGTTCCACTCATGCATCCAACTCCCTAAACCAAGTTATTCCAAAGAGTCCACCATACCTACCTACTAGCATATGCTATTCCAAGTATATTCATGTTTTTGTCTATCTTCCAAATTAAACTTGTTATGAGAAAACTAGTGATTAAAGCTCTCACGAACTTGATGGCACACTTTACTTTTTTGCATTTAATAAACTTGAACCATTGGGTCCTTCTTTGTTGCGTATATGCTTGCGCTTTATAAGTTGAAATTAGCAGAACCATGTATCATGGGGAACGCTTTCAACATTGCACTTGTACTTTGTACCTTGTTGATATCATGTTCTTTTGCTTATGGATCCCGGCGGTGTGAAATAAAAGTGGAAATTGTAAGATCATGGAGTTTGTATGTGTGTTAGAGAAACGCCTGGGCCTCTAGCCTAAGCCATGCCTAATCATGGTGGAAACTTGCATCATCACCATAATGAGCACTCTATGAAGTATCCTCAATAAAAACCTATGCAAATAGCAAATAAAAAGATCACTGAGATGCTCATTGCCTGCTTGCCTTGTCATTTTGATTATGGGATAGCTCCTGTATCATGTGCAAGGGGTACCCCGTTGGCGTTTCTTTATGATACATATGTACTTACAATGACAAGAGCTTACTTGTGACTAAAGTTGAGTAGCATGAGGTTCGGTCTTCGTAAGTAAGGGGCATGAGATTTCGGTTTATAACTTGTCAAGCATATCCTCTTAGTTGTGTCAGTTTAACCTTAATCACCTTCAAGATGCTTATGATAGGGGCAATGAGAGTTGCAAGCTATAAGTACCATAATTTTTGGAAGCTCTTCATGAGACTTGAATCCCTACTTCCTTCTATGAAGGCCTTTCTTCCACCATTATCTTGAGTCTCCACCTTCTATCTTTATGCACCTACTTTGAGAGCATAGTGGCCATTCTTAGTTCTATGTGCATTGTCCCAAGACTAGTTGATTGATGCATAACTTGATATTGCTTGTTTTAAACTATTTGTATCTAGTCACTCTTATGAACTTTGAAGGTGTCCTATGCATTTATATTTGCTACTCTATGAGGGACAAGCTGAATGCCATTATGCCATGTTTTCTTTATGTGAAACAAACAAATGTCTTGCTATATGAGGTATCTATGGACCGAAGCAAGCATGCCGGAGTTGGAATCTCTTCTTTGATGAGGTGATTAAAGAGATTGGATTTGTCCAAACTTATGAAGAGGCTTGTATTTACAAGAAAGTGAGTGGGATCAATGTGGCATTTCTGATATTATATGTGGATGACATATTACTGATTGGAAATGATATAGATCTTTTAAACAGTGTTAAAAGTTATCTAAACAACAAATTTTCGATGAAGGACCTAGGTAAAGCGTCATACATATTAGGCATAAAGATCTATAGAGATATATCAAGGCGCCTAATAGGGCTATCACAGAGTACATACCTTGATAAGGTTTTAAAGAAGTTTAAAATGGACGAAAGTAAGAAGGGGTTCTTACCAATGTTACAAGGCAAGACATTGAGTAAGACTCAAAGTCCGTCTACGATGGAAGAAAGAGAGATAATGGATAAGATCCCCTATGCTTCAGCCATAGGCTCTATAAAGTACGCCATGCTATGTACAAGACCGGATGTGGCACATGCTACTAGTTTGACTAGTAGATACCGATCTGATCCATGTTCGGAACACTGGATAGCGGTCAAGAATATCCTTATGTGCTTAAGAAGAACTAAGGATATGTTCACGGAGGTGAAGAAGAGATGGTCGCTAATTGTTATGTCGACGCTAGATTTGACACTGATCCGGATGACTCTAAGTCTCAATCCGGATACGTAGATTTCTCATGAACGGAGCAGCAGTTAGTTGGAGGAGTTCCAAACAACCTGTGGTGACAAGATCAACGAAGGAGACGGAATATATTGCTGCTTCAGAAGCAGCGCAGGAAGCGGTTTGGATGAAAGAGTTCATAACCGAACTAGGTGTGGTTCCTAGTGCGTTGGACCCAATGGTGATCTATTGTGACAACAATGGAGCCATAGCCAACGCCAAGGAACCAAGGTCTCACAATAATTCCAAGCATATTAAGCGCCGGTTTCACTCCATCCGCGAGAATGTCAAGGATGGAGATATAAAGATTTGTAAAGTACACACGGATCTCAATGCAGCAGATCCGCTGACTAAAGTTCTCCCTGGGGCAAAACATGATCAGCACCAGAACTCCATGGGTGTTAGATTTATCACTATGTAACTAGATTATTGTCTCTAGTGCAAGTGGGAGACTGAAGGGAATATGCCCTGAGAGGCAATAATAAAGTTGTTATTATATGTATTCCAAGTATATGATATATGTTTATTTTGCATGCTATAATTGTATTAATACGAAAACATTAATACATGTGTGTTTAATAAACAAATAAAAAGTTCCTAGTTATGCCTCTCTTTAAACTAGCTCATTGGTTAACAAGATGATCAAAGTTTCCCGATCATGGACATTGGATGTTGTTAATAACGAGGTCACAACATTTTTGAAATGATGTGATGAACATTCATCCGAAGTATAGAATTACGATCAAAGTCATTATGTTTATATGGATATAACATCATACAAAGTAATCCTAGTCCTTAGACCATGAGATCATGTTAATCACTAACACCGGAAGGGTATCTTGATAACATCAAACGTCACACCATGAAAGGGTGACTATAAAGGTGGGTTCAGTGCTACAAAGGTGTTATGTAGAGTCTCGTGGATCAAGAGTGGGATTTTTTCCATCCCGATGACAGATAGATATACTCTGGGCCCTCTTGGTGATATCACATTAAGAATAGCTTACAAGCAAGTGATATGATCACTAGAATGTTATATCACGGGAACGAGAAAAGAGTGCATGTCGGTAACGAGATCAAACTAGGTATTTGGATACCGATGATAGAATCTCGGACATGTAATATATCACGAGACAAAGGGATTAAGTTACTAGCATTAAAGGTTCTCACGATCACATAAGTCATCGTTGAATGTGTAGGAGTCAGAATGGATCTCCAGGTCCTGCTTCTAATTATTGATCTGAGAGGGGTCTCGATCATGTCTGCATTATTCGCGAACTGTAGGGTGACACACTTAAGGGTTACCAAACACCATTTGGAGCAAATATGTTTCAGAATAAAGAATTGCAAAGCACTGGAATTATTTCAATGGACACCGGAATTGTTTCGGGTGAAATTGCTGAAATTGGTTCTGCATGTGATATTGAAATGTTGCAGGGGCTTTTATGTGAATGTTTGATAATTAAAGTAATTAACAAAATTCTGAATAAAATAAATAAAAGAGTTTTATTAAATGAGAGTTGCATTAAATCTGGTAGAAATTTAATGCATGTGAGTGGAACTTTGAGTGGAGGCATGTTTATGTGAGTGGAGCTTTCACCACATGAATGAGGAAGATGTGGGGGCAGCCCCCCTTGGGAGCCAGCCATGGGGAAGGGGAGATCCCCCCTCTCCTATAAAAGGCCCCCCTCTCCTCCCTCTCAAAACACACCTCCTCGTGAAGGATCTCTCTCCCCCTCTAGATTTATTTCCGCATGGTCTCGGATTAGCGAGATACATGTTCCTGGTGGAATTTCGTCTGGAAGAAGTTGCTGCTTCCGCTGATTCGCTAGAGCGAGGAGGTGGAGGTTGTTCTGTGGCCCGAACATGTGCGTGAGGATGGATGCGTTGCTAATTTGGGGCGCTAGGACTTCCACATGATCCTAAGATCGACAAGCATTTGACTACATCATCCACAAGTTCAATCTCGTTACACTTTGTCGGTCTTTAAGGGTATGTTCTCTATGGATGTATATCCATCTGTTGCTTGTATGTAGTAGATAGATCCTGACGTATAATAGTTCCCATCGTAGGATTTTTTTTGTTTTTTATGCTGTGAACCCAACAAAACCTTGTGTCTCCGTGTATTTGCTTGTTAGCTGACGAAGTCTCCAGCGCACCACTCTTCCCTTAAATCCAAGTCCATCAAGTATGGGCATTGACGTGATCACCCTACATCAAACCTAGTGTGACCATTTGGTAAATCTAGGTACATAGATTTAACCATGAATTGCCTAGATGACGTTAAATCCCATTTGAAAACATCATCCCGTGGAGAAAGTTTAACTTGCATGAGCCTCCGCATCAGATGCAGCTATCTATCCTCTCTATCACCCATCAAAGTCCTTCTAAAACCTATGTTTAACAGGTTACTTGACAACACATACGCCACGAGAGTGTTCTTCGTATTGATGATATCATAGAGGGATGGTTATTACCGAGGTAGTGGCTTATCCCCTAACCAAGAATCTTCCCAAAACCTTCTGTTCACCCTATTGCCAACTTGGAGAGATCATATTGATAGAAATTTATCCTTTATATTCATTAAAACCTTGCAGAAAGGTGAGTTAGTTGGTTCGACTGAATCCTGAGATGACATTATAGAAGTAAGGTATTTATTCTTTAGAAGTTCTTGCCATATTCCTCCTATTTAAGGAGTTTATATCCACTTGCTAAGTAAACATTTATTCTTTAGTTCTAAAATTTCTACTCCCAACCCACATGGTGTTTCAGTCTATAAATGATGTTCCACTTAGTAAGTCTATACTTCTTTTTATGTCCATCACTTTTCCGAAAGAAACATGATCTATAAAAATCTTATCTCTTCCTTACCCCTTTAGGTATTTCTAGCAAGGATAACATGAACATAGGAAGTCTTGTAAGTACCAAGTTTATAAGAACTAATTGATCTCCATAATGTAAAAGCTTTCCAATCCCAAATAAGCGACTCATTTTTTCTGAAAACGGTTTTCCACTGGTTTCTACTCTCCATTTTTAAGCTTACGGAAATTAAGCGGTATTCCCAAATAGCTAAAAGGAAAGGGACCCTGACTCACAGTCAAAAAGGATCCTATAATCCTCCTTAGTCTCCTCATCTTTCCCTAAACATAAATTCCACTCTTATGGAAATTTATTTTTAGGCTAGATCATTGCTAAAAATCTAAATAATTTACTCCATATTTAAAGAATTTTTAATATCGTGTTCCATAAACATTATTCTATCATCAGCATATTGTAGAATCGACATTCCACCCCCAACTAGATGAGGTATGAGGCCATCTACTTGACCATCCCCTTTTACCCTTGCAATTAGAATGGATAACATATCTACGACGATATTAAAAATAATAGGAGATTGAGGATCACCTTGATATAATCCTTTTTACTCTGAAAATACTGGAATATGTGATCATTAACTCTGATCCCTACATGAAAAAGATTTTTTTATCCACTCACACCATTTGGATCGAAGCCCTTCATCTATAAAGTCCTATTGACTTTGTCATAACCTTTTTCAAAATCTATTTCGAATAAAACACCATTTATTTTCTTTCTATGAAGTTCATGGATAGTTTCATGCATCACCAGTCCTTAAAATTGCTTCTAACGGGCATAAAAGCGGCCTGTGTTCATCTCACAACCTTGTGAGCAAGGTTTGATATATACTTCGTTCCTACAATGGTGAAAAATCTTGAAACTCACATTAAGTAAGCATATGAGTTAGTACTGTTGGATTTGAATGACATTTTGTTTTTTTGGTAGAAGAATGATTGTCCCAAAGTTAATATGGAAACGGTGGAAGCTCTCCCTTTTGGAAGATAACTAACAGTTTTGTAATATGAGATTTCAAAATGTCCCAAAAAACTTGATAAAACTCCACATGAAAGCCATCTAGTATCGGAGCTTTATTCTTCTACATTTGCATTATTGCCTCAACTACTTATTTTTCAGTAAAGTCGACTATAAGGATTGCATTTTGTTTCGATAATAGTTGTGGACTTGTGGTATATATTGATGTACCGATTTTATCAAGGATAAATTGCATTGAGCCGTGCCCAAACAGGTTTTTATAATATTCAAAAACATATAATTTTAGATTATCCTTCCCAACTATCGTTCCCTCATCTTGTTAAAGTTGAAAGATATTTTCCTGCCTATTTCTCGTTGTAATTAGGTGGAAGTATTTTGTGTTGTTACATCTTTCTTAAATATGCTTAACCTTAGCACGTTGAACCAACTTGGACTCTTCATCACACCGTAGTTTTGCAAGATAATCACTCATGTTTCTCATTGTATCTCTTACATTTGGGTCTAAAGGCATAGAATTTGTCTAATGATCAAGGATGTCTATGATATTAATAAAGTGTTATTTTTTAATTCTTATGAACCCCTAAGAAAATGGTGAATATGATGGATCTTATTCTTCCACTTCTCCATTGGATTGGTTCCAACCGGGATACATTCCCACTCTTTGGCAATCATATCGTAGAAAACCTATAGCCTTAGCCAAGCTAACTCAAACGAATAAGAAGCTTTATTTCCTAAAAAAACTCCCTAATCCGATAAAAAGCCGAGTATGATCCAACTCCAAACAAAGAGGAGCATGAATAGAAACCATAGGAAATTTATGTTCCCATTTCTCATTCAACACTTGCCAAAATTCTATCTAACTTTTAATATGTGGGTGTATCTCTTCTATTTGCCCACATGAATTGTCTCCCCGAGATGAATATTTCTCTCAAGTTGAGACTTTCTATAACTAGCATGAAAATGAAAGGCCATATTAGGTTAAAATTATCCTTGTTTTTTCATCTTGTCGTCGAATGATATTAAAATCTCCACCAACTTGAACAGGAAGAGGCTCATACTCACATATCCAAACTAGGTCAGCCAAGAATTTAGGTTTATGCTCATCTTGAGCCGCACCATAAATGGCTAAACTCACCCATTTGAGATTACCAAATTTTGAAGTCCATAAAATTTCACGCACCTATCTTCGGAGATCACATTCTATATGTGAAGCAAAGATGTGTTTATACAAACCTAATTAGCACTACATCGCCCATGGGGGATAAAAACATCACTGAAAGTCTAGCCTACTGGATAAATGATTTAAAAAGGGACCGATAAATTGGATCTTCCCATCTCTAGAATAGAGAAAATATATAGCTTATGACCCCTCATTGTTTCATGAACAAATAAAAGCTTCACCGCACCCCCAAACCCTCACTATCCCAAAAACTACCTCACATCTATGAAAAATAAAATGAAATCCTCTTATTTATCCTTACAATTCAAGGAATAATAGAAGGGAGAACTTCTTCTTTCTTTCTATAAGCCCTTTTGTATTTTGTCTCTTGGATAGCATGATCCTCGTGTTCCCCGAGACTTTTCCTCTTTCCCTCCAAGATATAGTGAAAGATTATTGACATGATCGATATGGGTTATCTCTACCTTATGATGCTACTTTAGCCTTTTCCTCACTTTTCTTTAACATAATTAATGTTCTTTGAGAATCGTTTTCCTTAATATCTTCAATAGAAGCCTCTACTTGACTTGGTGAAGCACCAAAAGCGACCCCTAACCTAGCATCACTAGAAATGGTTACCGGTGAGTATGCGATTTGTTTTGTCTTTTGGATCAACGACTTCTGATCATGTGATTTGTCATTCTTTAGTTCAACCTATCTTGGCGATGGTGGCAATGATGATTATGCTGAGTGTGGTATGGTCATGTGTTCTCCTTTTCTACTTGTTGAGCTCCTGGTCTTCTTTCCTGATAGTGCAGTGGTATACCCTCTTGGCCACAGTGGGTTCAACAGTAGTACTAATTTTCTCACCTATTTTGGTGGGATTTTCATAATATTTGAGGTTACTCCAATTTTTTTTGTCTTTTATGGTTCACCAAAGTTATGGCGGAACATTTAGGTTCAAAGGTGAATCTCGAGATGGCCATATTGAAGAATTCTGATGTAAACTTTTGTTTTATCATAGATTTTTGTTTTCCTTTCAGTAACGTGGTATTATTTTCTCAAAAAAGTTGGGCCCTACTTGGCATTGCCGAACCTTCCACCAATGTTGTCATACATGTTCATGGCTTGTCATCCTAGTGGTATAGTATGTCCTTTTGTTGCCGTATACTACCCCCGTCTCAAAATTTAAATAGTTTGTTTCGATATTTTAGCATACCAAAATATCTTATGATTTGTAACGGGTAAGTATTCGATATCTCTCTCTTCCCCTCTCTCTGAAAAATCCAATGCCTAAGCTTGGATATAAACGTTCTTTCAAGAGCTTTTAGAAAGCAGTAATATTGCTCCATTCAAGTTTAGTATAAGGCACACAATCAATTTTATAGTAATAGGAATTCTTGTGTACGATGATGCTTCATTATTCTCCATTTTAATACTTCCACCGTTCCTTAATATAAGGTGTATAGTTTTTTTGTGAAAAAATCCGTAATATAAGGTATATAGAGAATTCTGGGATATGTTCATCTTATTTAGAAGGCAATTAATCTGATTAGGAGAGAGAGGATACCCAGATTTCACATATTCCCTCTATATCACGTCAATCACCCGGGGTATTCACGTCCGAAAGCAACGAAATTTGTCCTCCTAGCCTGTACGTTAATATTCGTGCAAAAAAAGGGGGGAGTATGTAAGATGTATTTATTCGATAAGATGCTCTCTGCCCAATAATTAATCACTTTATCAATATATGCTCTATTAATAGAAGTATTTTTTTACATGGTCAGCCGGGGGGGGAGAAAGTCCCTAAATTTTTATTTTTTCATATATCAGAAGACCTCATTCAATCGAGGCCGTAAAGTTTTACACAGCGGGAAAGGCTGAAAAGAAAAGCCAGGGGGAGAGAGAGGCACATAGCAGTGTAAAGATTGATATATAGAAGTTCTTGTTATATATATCAATCTAATAATAACAATTATATGCCACATAAACCACATACATACCCTGGTCCTCGAGCAAGGCCATGAAGGAATCCACCATGGGCCAGGGCATGGCGTATTTTATTTCTTAAGGCAAGTCGTTTTCAATAATTAATCGCTCTATCAATATATGCCATATTGGTACACATACTACACATTAAATATGAATTTCTAGTGATACCAGTTACTCCACATGTTACATAAACCACAAAGATGAACAGGACTCCAAAAAGCTAGATTCACCTCCTGCAAGAGTCTGAATGGCGAAAGTCGGTAGCACAAATGGTTTTTTCAAACTATGTGTCCAATGTTGATGCTGATATTTAGGTGAATCAGGATTATTTGTACTAGTCATTAACCCGTGCACCTGCACGGGCTAGCTATTACTTTGAAACACATGAATATACTGAGAAATATCAATGAGATTTCTTATGAGTGGATTAGTTTTCACGATTTTGTTCAAAAACTACGTTTTACAAATAAAATATCAGGAAATCTATAGACATATAGTTGAAAATCATAACATTTAACATTGTTCATTAACCGTTATTGTCAATATATTTATATGTTGCATCAGTCAATTCTTGATTAGCATATTTATTGAAGTTGTGTTGTTGCAAGGCTACTTTAGACTTATAGGTAATAGTCTAAATCATAGGTTTTAAAGTAGAGAAAATACAATTATTGGATGTAATGACCATGTTCTCTTATCAGAATCCTTAATGCACTCATTTGATTGGAAGAAAAAACATTAGTTAACTTATCCATCCCAGAAGGCCAAGCGTGATATTATCAGAATAGTACAGAATAAAGTACATAGTTATTAATTAAGAAAATATTCCTTTTTTACATCTTAACTTATGAAAGGTTGAGGTGTCATGAAAATCATTCAATACCTTTTCCAGATATATTCGGTTTTACTTAAAATCTGACATCTTTATTACATTACATTCATTTTTCACTGCCAAGAAGTTTTTCCTTATGAGTTATGGGTAAATACGTAGAAAGAATAGGACACATATTTTGTGGCTAATGATAAGTGAGGAGGAAAATGGGTCCATGTGAAGTGTCCAGTTTTTAAGATGCTAACCTGGTATGGCTAAGAAAAAAAAAACTTTGTGCAATTCAGCACAGAGTACATGCATTCCTAAATTCTGATAACACAATGGTGAAAGATAAAACATAATGTTATCTGTTCAAAGGTGTTCTTTATTAGTTAGAAAGATCAATGAGATGTCGATGACACCAGAATTTACCCTCATTACATAACTATTGAAGAGAAAAAAAGAAAGAAGGATGTAGTAAGTTGCGTGTCATGAATCTGAAGGCTAGTATTTATGTACATTACTGTGCATGCACAATTGACTTTATTAGATCATTCATAAATTGTCTCTGTAGATGGGTAGAGTTCTGCTCCAGGACACAAATGAAAATTTGAATGTAGATAACCTAGAAATCAGCATGGCGTAAGTGACATTGCGACATGAATTAAATACTTAAATATATAAAAAGAAGAAAAAAACTCTAAAAAATTGAGTGTTCTAGTAAATACAACTTGCAAACCTCATGTTTGGAACAGACAATACCCATAAATTCTCAATTATTACACACAGCAATAATGAAGTGGCCAGAGCCCGCAAATTAAATAAGAGAAAGCATGCATTGTATCTCCCATAAAAAATGAGTACAAAAAGAGTATTTTTTTAGTAAATATGACTTGCAAATATCGTACCTCAAATTGACATTTTTCATTAGTTTTCGGTTGCGTAGAAAGAACCCATCGACGGAGTCTATAAAATAACACAAAGTATCGATCTAGTGAAAATATAAATACCAATATAATGTAGATATTCATCTAAATTCACTAGTAGAAAAGTACCCCTTTGGTCCCGGTTCATAAGAGCCATTGGTCCCGTTTTTGAACCGGGACCAATCACTTGAAACCAATGCTGGTCCCGGTTCTGGCACGAATCGGGACCAATGGGTCTCCACGTGGCCCGCCATCGCATGCGCTTGCAGTAGGACCTTTGGTCCCAGTTCGTGGCATGAACCGGGACCGAGGGTCTTTTCTAAAAAAAATTTCAAAAAAAAATCCATTTTTTTTAAATCTATGAATATTTGGACTGGTTAATCTCTCACCCGAAGCCTCTCAACCATACTTAGTTTTGGTCAAATTCTAATCTTTTGTTAAACTTTCCGGTCGATCACCCATCCTCACACTACTCTACCCCTAGCACGCTTAACATCTTGGTTCCTTCCCATCCTCCTTCCTATGTACTACTTGTAACCTTATGTTTATACTTGCTATTAATGATGTTAACCCATGCATCTTGTGAGTCACACATTCTTATAATTTGAGTTACAAACATGATTTTAATGTACAAAAATGACTAAATAATACTAATATTAAATAAATATAGAAATAAAATATGTTTTATTATTATTTTTGCATTGATTCATTTAATATGGCATAATTCATAACTTGAAATCCATAAATCGAAATTCCACAAATAATATGTCCATTATTATCAGAAAAATATGAGAATTCCAAATATGTCATTTTTTATTTTTTTTGAAATTATTTTTAAAAAATTAAAAATCTGATTTTTAACTCTTTTGGAATTTCAAAAATCTAAAAAAATTGCAAACGGCTGAAGGCTGTTGGCATCGGTATCGTAATTTTTTGCCGATAATTTTGGTATATTATACGATTTTTTCCGACATCGTATGCACAAATGGCAGAGCAGGCGACAGAGAATTTCTGATTTTTTTTATCCCGGTTTATGTCCCGAACCGGGACTAAAGAGGAACCATTTGGTCCCGGTTCGTGGCATGAACCGGGACCAATGCTCCAAGATGAACCGGGACTGATGTCCTGGCGGCATAAACCGGGACCGATGTCTGGTATTGGTCCCGATTTGTTATTTGAACCGTGATGAATGGCTTTGGGGGTGGACCAAAGGCCCCTTTTCTACTAGTGATTTTGACAAATCTATGACATCTATTTTAAGACGGAGCGAGTACATCAAGTAGATGGTAAATAAGCTATACATTAGTAAACCAATGACAGAGAATAATTCAGTAAAGAGTGGTCGATTACTACCGATGTTTTAATATAATATAAGAATCAACGATGAGGAAAATATACAGTATAGCCTGTGCGTGACTGGCCCTTGGTCAACACCAAGATGATTCACCCATCTGCCTCAACACGTTTTGCTGGCCGTTGTAAACCTCCTTGCCGTAATGCCTAATTAGTACTCTGCAATTCTCCCCTGACACTGTACAGATGCCAATCAAACGCATCATTCATCACGAAAATTGAGTGGATTAAAAAGAGAGTCTACAATTCAACGAACATAGAATGTGAGAGCTAAAGGAGATTGGAATTTTACACAGGAATAGGCTCGTTAAGAGGGTGGATTGGTCGTGGCCTTTCCGTGATCAACCTGCAGCATCAATGGATCACAGATACTGACCACGTGATCATCAAATTCGTTGGAGACCCTACCTCATCCAATTCGTCAACCATCCGAGATTGCAAAACTGGAAAGATCATGAGATTTTAGACTGGAGAGGAAGGGAATTGGGGAGAGGCCGAATTTGGTGATGCTCTTCTTGATGGATTGAAGAGCAGGTGTAGCAGTGAAGTCGAGGAGACAGACCTACAATCGGGAAACGCTAGGAACGGATCGCTCGACGACGGGCCAATGAAAGAGAAAAGCTGCGGAGAGAGTTTTTTTTTCACAATGGAGTATAGTGCACATGCAGGAGGGATAGTTCGCCATGACTCCTAGGAAATCCATCCGACGGCCGTACATAGTACTGTCCTATATCGGACGAATAATTTTCTTAAGTTTCTATGATTTAACGTGGTGTTTCGTAATGTGCCTCCAATTAGTGTGTGTGTGTGTGTATATATATATATATATATATATATATATATATATATATATATATATATATATATATATATATATATATAAGAAAGATATAAGATATAAGATGCTACATAAATGGTGTTCCGATGTAGCTGTTGCGCTCCAAGGCAAGAGAAACCAGGCTCTATATATACCTTTATAAAGAGAGACAACCCCTGATCAATCCTGCCATGTCATCTGCGTGAACAATAAACCAAACACATATTAGTAGTATCGTTTTATCAGCACTCTGAACACGAAGTATTAGGTTTTTTTTGGATATAACTGTAGAGTATGAACCAATCAGGGCCGGAGCTGGACCCTGGGCACCAAGGGCCCCGGGGCTCTCGGAAATTTCTTCATTACCCGTATACACTATAGAGTGTGTCTTACGTGCTGCACTGAAGGAGAACACGAATAAGTCCACATACGGTATACCATGGTAGCTAGGCCTCCGTGTTAACCTGGGGTGTTCTCTGGTCCAGGCGATCGAGTTCTCTTTCTTTAATCTTTCCATGATAAGAAACAATTCCTAATCCTAGCTAAGAACAAAACACAGTCCCGGTCAAAAGTCTCACTCCACCCCCTCGTGCTCACCCAGTCTAGCTCACTAGCGCGTTGCCAATTTGCCATGCAATCACACTGTGAAACGGACGCCCCACTCGTTCTTTAAACTCCAAGTACACATCACCAACGTACTGAAAAGGTACACATCGATCTGTACATTCCACTAGTGTTTCTCTAGCTCCTATATATATAAAACTGGCGAGAACTTGCGAGCACAGTGCGATCCCTTAGGCTAAGAAGTAAGAAAGCAAAACCCCAAAGCATATATATGGATCAGAGCAACAACTGCGGCCATGGTGCCGAGATCGGTGCGCTGCTGCGGCGGCAGCAGGAGCTGGTGACTCAGCTCCGGGCGCTCATCCTCCCACAACTCTTCCACGATGTCGGTAGCAGTGGATCAGCCGAGCTCGCCCTCCAGCTCTTTGACGACGTGATCGGCTGCAACACCAGCGTCGTATCCAAGCTATTCAGTGCTATAGGTCGAGCGGCCGTCGAGCCCATCGATGACAAGTCCTTGGTGAGGAAAAACAGTACTGGTGGTACTACTGCTGCTGTGGGTGATATCGATGATAGATTGGAGGAACAGGCGATTAGTCCTGGTCGAAAGAGAAGGTATGTAGGAAATCCCTGCATATTATCGTTTCCAATCGATCTTGTTATGCATAAAACATGTTCATAAATCTTATTAATTCCATGTTTATCATATATCATGTATATTTTATCATCTATTCCATGTTCAAGATCTCTTCTAACAAATACGTGACATCTTGTAGGAGGAACAATGGTAAGCGATCAAGATTGTTATATGTTGATCCAAATTCTACAAAGTATAGGCCAACTTCTGACGAGTGGAGCGAGGCCCGTCGCCGGGAGGCTTGGGCCGAGTGTAACGAGTCTGAAGTTGGCCCACACCGTGCCCAACGGGGACGCCTGTGGGGGGTGCGGGGGGCGACAGCCCCCCGCGGTACGGTACGGATCGTCGAAGACCTAGGTTTCCACCGATATATAAACCCCTTGTAAGCCGCCGGTTGGGAGAGTTGTATCTGTGAAATCCCCGGCGTTTGTAAACACTCCTCGATATAGTGAAGTTTCGCTGGCTGGCGCCCGTGGTTTTTTCCTCTCTTTGTTGGAGAGGTTTTCCACGTTAAATCTGTGTCTCCTTGCTGTGTTTTTCGTTTTCGTTCTTCGTTATCTTCTTGTCGCGATTGTAACAAGTGGTATCAGAGCCCCAGGTTCTAATCTAGGGTTTGCGAAGAATCTGTTTGGTTGAAAGGTTTGTTTGCTGAGCTTTGTGGAGATGATTCTTGCATTACTTTGTTTTGTGACAGTCAAAGTGCCATATACCTTACAAAAGATCAGATGTTTCATGAGAGAACTAAGCACATTGATGTCAAGTACCATTTTGTTAGAGACATTGTTGCTCAAGGTAAATTAAAGGTATGCAAGATCAGCACTCATGATAATCCTGCTGATATGATGACTAAACCTGTTCCTGTTGCTAAGTTTGAGCTTTGCTCGAACTTAGTTGGTTTAACTGATTAGCCCAAGTGGCTATTGGCGCCGAAAGTATTTGCTTTGTTTGTTCAGGGAGATGGTTGCTGTTGATGCTACAAGGAGGAATTTGTCTCAAGGTGGAGTTTGTTATATGTTGATCCAAATTCTACAAAGTATAGGCCAACTTCTGACGAGTGGAGCGAGGCCCGTCGCCGGGAGGCTTGGGCCGAGTGTAACGAGTCTGAAGTTGGCCCACACCGTGCCCAACGGGGACGCCTGTGGGGGGTGCGGGGGGCGACAGCCCCCCGCGGTACGGTACGGATCGTCGAAGACCTAGGTTTCCACCGATATATAAACCCCTTGTAAGCCGCCGGTTGGGAGAGTTGTATCTGTGAAATCCCCGGCGTTTGTAAACACTCCTCGATATAGTGAAGTTTCGCTGGCTGGCGCCCGTGGTTTTTTCCTCTCTTTGTTGGAGAGGTTTTCCACGTTAAATCTGTGTCTCCTTGCTGTGTTTTTCGTTTTCGTTCTTCGTTATCTTCTTGTCGCGATTGTAACAAGTGGTATCAGAGCCCCAGGTTCTAATCTAGGGTTTGCGACATGTCGTCATTGAAGTTCGATCTACCACAGCTGGACTACACCACAAGATTCTCCTTGTGGCAGGTGAAGATGCGGGCGATTCTCGCCCAAACTTCTGATCTGGATGAAGCGCTGGATGGATTCGGTGAAAAGGATGCTAAGACCTGGTCCGCTGAAGAGAAGCGGAAGGACCGTAAGGCTTTGTCTTTGATTCAACTTCATCTGTCCAATAATATTTTGCAGGAAGTACTGGAGATGAAATCTGCTGCTGCCCTATGGGGAAAGCTGGAAACGATCTGCATGTCAAAGGATCTAACCAGTAAGATGCATGTGAAGATGAAGTTGTTCTCGCATAGATTGCAGGAAGGTGGATCGGTAATGAATCACTTATCTCTTTTTAGAGAGATTATTTCTGATTTGCAATCTATGGAAGTAAAATATGATGATGAGGATCTAGCCCTATTACTCTTATGCTCGCTGCCTAGTTCTTATACACACTTTCGTGATACAATGTTGTTGAGCCGTGAGAAGATAACCCTTGATGAAGTGCAAGATGCCCTCAAACAGAGGGAAAAGATGAAATCTATGGTGCAGGCAGATGGGGCGTCCTCCAAGGCTGAAGCTCTGCAGGTTCGTGGCAGGACCGAGCAGAGATTTAACAACCATGGCAACCGAGATAAGAGCAAAGACGGCAGAGGTCGTTCGAAGTCCAAGGGAAAGGACAAGTTCTGCAGGTATTGTAAGAAATCTAATCATGTTATTGATGATTGCTGGAAGCTGCAGAATAAGGAGAAAAGGAACGGTACTTACCAACCGAAAGATAAAGATCAAGGCAATGGTAAGGCTGCTGTTGTTTCTGATAGTTCTGATGGTGAATGCTTAGCTGTTTTTGCTGCTTGTGCTTCTCGTGATGATGAATGGATACTTGATACTGCATGTTCGTTTCATATTTGCTGTAACAAAGATTGGTTCAGTTCATATGAGTCTGTGCAGACTGGAGATTTTGTGCGTGTGGGGAATGACAACCCATGCCATATCGTTGGTGTTGGATCTGTTAAGATTAGGACACATGATGGCGTGACACGCACGTTGAGTGAGGTGAAGCACATACCAAGCATGGCCAGAAATTTGATCTCCCTGAGTACCATGGACGTTGATGGATACAAGTATGCCGGTGGGCATCGAGTTCTGAAGGTATCAAAAGGTTCTCTTATTCACATGATAGGTGATATGAATTCTGCTAAATTATATGTTCTTAGAGGTAGCACTTTGCCTGGTATTGCTGCTGCTGTTACTTCTAATGATTCTGATGATTGTGGTAAAACACATCTATGGCATATGCGTCTTGGGCATATGAGCGAACAAGGCATGGCAGAGTTGGTCAAGAGAGAGCTGATTGATGGTTGCAACTTGAGTAAGTTTGAGTTCTGTGAGCACTGCATCTTTGGTAAGCATAAAAGAGTTAAATTCAATGCTTCCGTTCATACCACCAAAGGCATATTAGATTATGTGCATGCTGATGTATGGGGTCCGTCCCGTAAGACTTCTATTGGTGGTGCTAATTATATGCTTACTATTATTGATGATTACTCAAGAAAGGTGTGGCCTTATTTTCTGAAGCATAAATCTGATGTTTTTGATGCTTTTAAGAAGTGGAAAGTTATGGTTGAAAAACAGACTGAGAAGAAGGTAAAGGTACTACGTACTGACAATGGTATGGAATTCTGTTCTAATGAGTTTGAGGAGTTTTGCAGTAACGATGGCATGATCAGGCATCACACCATCCCATATACTCCTCAGCAGAATGGCGTGGCAGAACGCATGAACAGAACCATCATCTCGAGGGCTCGTTGTATGTTGTCTAATGCAGGTATGCATAGGCGTTTCTGGGCTGAAGCAGCCAACACAGCGTGTTACCTCATCAACAGGTCACCTTCTATTCCACTTGAGAAGAAAACTCCTATTGAGGTATGGTCAGGTTCACCTGCTGATTATTCACAGTTGAGAGTTTTTGGTTGCACTGCTTATGCTCATGTTGATAATGGAAAGTTAGAGCCTAGAGCTGTCAAGTGCATATTCCTTGGTTATGGTTCAGGAGTTAAGGCATATAAACTATGGAACCCTGAAACAAAAAGGATTTTGTTGAGTAGGAACGTTGTTTTCAATGAATCCGTTATGTATCATGACAGCTTGCCATCAGATCCCTCTCCTGTTGCTATTGGAGAGGAGGGAGTTCGTGTGCAGGTGGAGCACCTGCAGAAAACTGTTGATAATAATGTTGTTGTTGATGATACTCATGAGGAAAATATTGATGATGATGTTGTTCAACACTCACCTACTGTTTTGCAGCAGCCACAGGAATCTATTGCTGCTGATAGACCGAGACGTAACATAGTTCCACCTCGTCGTTTAATTGAAGAGTGTAATCTTGTACATTATGCTTTGAGTTGTGCTGAACAGGTGGAGAACGATTCTGAACCTGCTACATATAATGAAGCCATTGCATCTGTTGACCGCGAGAAGTGGGTTTCTGCTATGCAAGAAGAGATGCAATCGCTTGAGAAAAATGGCACATGGGATGTTGTGCGCTTGCCTAAACAAAAGAAGGCGGTCCGCTGCAAGTGGATCTTCAAGAAAAAGGAAGGTCTATCTCCCAAAGAGCCTTCAAGGTACAAGGCAAGGTTAGTAGCAAAAGGGTTCAGCCAGATTCCAGGTATTGATTACAATGATGTGTTCTCTCCAGTTGTGAAGCATAGTTCCATTCGTACTTTCTTTAGTATTGTGGCTATGCGTGATCTTGAGCTTGAGCAGTTAGATGTCAAGACTGCTTTTCTGCATGGAGAGCTTGATGAGGAAATATACATGGACCAACCAGAAGGGTTCATAGTGCCTGGTAAAGAGGATTTTGTGTGCAAATTAAAGAAGTCTCTTTATGGCTTAAAGCAATCTCCAAGACAGTGGTATAAAAGGTTTGATTCATTTATGATCTCACATGGTTTTGAGAGGTCTAAATATGATAGTTGTGTTTATATCAAGTTTGTTGATGGGTCACCTATATACTTGCTGCTATATGTTGATGATATGTTAATTGCTGCCAAGGGCATGAAAGAAATCACTACTTTGAAGGCACACCTAAGTAGTGAGTTTGAGATGAAGGATCTTGGTGCTGCTAAGAAGATCTTAGGTATGGAGATTACCCGAGATAGAAAATCTGGTTTGTTATTTCTTAGTCAGCAAAGTTACATTAAGAAAGTTCTTCATCGTTTTAATATGGATGGTGCCAACTCAGTTAGTACTCCTATTGCTCCTCACTTTAAATTGTCAGTTTCTCAATGTCCTACTACTGATGAAGAGTTTGAGTACATGTCAAAGGTGCCATATTCTAGTGCTGTTGGTTCTTTGATGTATGCCATGGTTTGTTCTCGTCCTGATTTATCATATGCTATGAGTTTGATAAGTAGATACATGGCTAATCCTGGTAAAGAACATTGGAAGGCTGTTCAGTGGGTTTTTAGGTACCTTCTTGGCACTTCCAATGCTTGTTTGAAGTTTGGCAGGACCGGTGAGGGACTCGTTGGCTATGTGGATTCAGATTTTGCTGCCGATTTGGATAAGAGAAGATCCCTCACAGGTTATGTGTTTAATGTTGGAGGTTGTGCTGTTAGCTGGAAGGCTACATTGCAGGCTGTTGTTGCACAATCTACTACTGAAGCTGAATACATGGCTATTGCTGAAGCTTGCAAAGAATCTGTTTGGTTGAAAGGTTTGTTTGCTGAGCTTTGTGGAGATGATTCTTGCATTACTTTGTTTTGTGACAGTCAAAGTGCCATATACCTTACAAAAGATCAGATGTTTCATGAGAGAACTAAGCACATTGATGTCAAGTACCATTTTGTTAGAGACATTGTTGCTCAAGGTAAATTAAAGGTATGCAAGATCAGCACTCATGATAATCCTGCTGATATGATGACTAAACCTGTTCCTGTTGCTAAGTTTGAGCTTTGCTCGAACTTAGTTGGTTTAACTGATTAGCCCAAGTGGCTATTGGCGCCGAAAGTATTTGCTTTGTTTGTTCAGGGAGATGGTTGCTGTTGATGCTACAAGGAGGAATTTGTCTCAAGGTGGAGTTTGTTATATGTTGATCCAAATTCTACAAAGTATAGGCCAACTTCTGACGAGTGGAGCGAGGCCCGTCGCCGGGAGGCTTGGGCCGAGTGTAACGAGTCTGAAGTTGGCCCACACCGTGCCCAACGGGGACGCCTGTGGGGGGTGCGGGGGGCGACAGCCCCCCGCGGTACGGTACGGATCGTCGAAGACCTAGGTTTCCACCGATATATAAACCCCTTGTAAGCCGCCGGTTGGGAGAGTTGTATCTGTGAAATCCCCGGCGTTTGTAAACACTCCTCGATATAGTGAAGTTTCGCTGGCTGGCGCCCGTGGTTTTTTCCTCTCTTTGTTGGAGAGGTTTTCCACGTTAAATCTGTGTCTCCTTGCTGTGTTTTTCGTTTTCGTTCTTCGTTATCTTCTTGTCGCGATTGTAACAAAGATCACTTGTGACAAATGTTCCGGATTATGATGGTCACCAGTGGAGAAAATATGGGCAGAAGAGCATCAACGGAAGCCAGCATGCAAGGTAGAGCAACACAAATTACAATACACATCAGACCTCCACATTCACATTTAGGTGATTACCGAGAAAATTGCAGACATGATTACTGATATACACAAACTTGTTGTGATTAAGCAGGAGCTACTACAGATGCACCCACACAGAACGGAACTGCCTGGCAACCAAGACAATCCAACAACAGGACAAAGATGACGGCAGCGCTAATTATTCCTCAGATGCTAATGAGGATCAAGCTGCGAAATACACTGTCGTGTACTACGGTGATCACACCTGCAAGGCCGGCGACATCATGAGCAATAACATTACCGACCGTCTTCCCAATCTTGTCGATACAGATCGTCGTAGTAGCGAAACAGCAAGAGCAACTGCAGAAATTTCAGAGTTTGAGACGGAATTGGATGTGGCAGCTCTGCTAGAGGTGTACAACAATTCCCTGCTTAATTGGGAGACCGCATGCTAGCAAGCAGCAAATAATAGTTTAGTTGGTGAATTTTAACAGTCAAATCATTCTTAAGTTTTCCATGAATGTAGATTGCAAATTTGTAATAGTGGCATATTTTGTTTTTTAAAAGAGACTAAATTTAAGTACTTATCCTTGTTTGACATTTTTACACTAATTACACCATTTAGCAGTTTTCATTCCTAATTGCCCCATTACCCAAATTTATGATGAAACTTGCCCCTTATAATTTTTTTGTGAGCATTTTGACTGGTGTGTCCAAGTCGTCAGGTACATGTGGAGGGTCTCGTGTCTTACCCGACAATGAACCCGGCCCAACCAAGCCGACTGCCAAGCCGAACAATACCTCACTCAATCCGCCCCACCTGTGCAAGCCAACTCCTAGCACACCTGTAATGACCCGAACCCTGTAGGATCCGAACTCTCTGTGTTTATAGATGGTAACTAGCACACACAGTAACAAAATAAAACACCAAGATAAACATATGTTCGTTTATTACTCATCGATAGATCCAGAGTTCATATAGTACATCCTTGCACAACATAGTAGCCGTCTCATATTACTACGGAACATAAACGATAATCTCGGGCTCCATCACCGCCATAGGGCTTGTTGAGTATAGACCCCTGATCCTAGGCATCCTCACACCTCATCATAACATCCTACAACATGACATGTTGCAGCCAACAAAATTGACCAATACATTGAAGGTTTTGGCAAGTTACATAAGTTGCAAAGGTGGTATAATGAGATTATATACATGCAAGGGTATTTCAGAAGGCTAAGGGTTCTTTTGCATAAAGCATAAAGCCAATTTTTTTACATAAAATAATTTCAAAACTTTATTTGTCTTTAGTATATTTTTCAAATCAAAATAATATAGGGTTGGAACAAACATAAGGATTTCATCAGGAGTTCACCAACATACAACCCGTCTCAAATACGGCTAAACCAACTCCAGAGCCATTCACTGTATAGAGCGAACATGCTAATTTTGAGGCACACTGAGTTCCGACCATTCACTCGATACCAAACCATTTTTTAAAAGGAAGGGTAAGGGTTCTTTTGCATAAAGCTAATTTTGTTTGCATAAAATCCTTTCAAAACTTTCTTTGTCTTTAGTATATTTTTAAAATCAAAATAATATAGGGTTGGAACAAACACAAGGATTCCACCAGGGTTTCACCACCGTATAGTCCATCCCAAATACGGCTAAACCAACTCCAGACCCATTCACTTGATAGAGCTAACATGCTAATTTTGAGGCACATTAAGTTCCAACCATTCACTGGATGAAAGTAGTGGTACCAGAACATTTTCGAAAAGGTTTTGAAACAGAGGGAATATTCACCAGCTTCAATCATTAGTTGCTCAAATTTCTTATATCCGGGATCACGGCCAATCGATTCGATCATACAACCTGTAGAGGTTATACATTTTCCTCACATGTCACCATCTGATGACTGCAAGTGCACAGATCGATTGTAACTAGTATCGAACCCATAGAGAGCTATTTGGTTAAGGTCTTTATGCCCCTCATCACTATCTACCAAAGGATACTTGGAAGCTGCCTTTGATTTTAAGTAAGGATGTTTGGAAGGTTTTGTGTTCGTGTGCAAGAAACTAAACAAAAACAAGTAAACAAAAGCAAGTAACGAATGCGTTGTAAATGGTGTTGGAACTCAAATTGCAAAATCGTTCTCGGGGATTTGGGATACACCACTAGCATGGGATAATTAATCCTAATTAGGATATATTTCTTTCATCATGACGTGTATGGAGAGAACACAATAATAAGATGTTCACTACAAGACTCGTGGGCAGTTGCTTTCTTGAGTCAGGTAATGAGGTCATCTCTAAATAACCACTGTGATGCCTGAGAGCAATCACTCATACATACCACCACAATTACGGATTTCCCCATGGATATGGTAACAATCTTAGTGAGTCTATCTTAATTCCCCCTTTGACCGTATAGGTTATAAGCCAATGTTTACTGTCACCGCTTAGAACTGGACATACATACACGTCCAAAGGGTATCACCCTGTCATTAGTCCCATAGGCAAATGATATGTGTCCAACTACACATACCATCTAGAGAGAGAGAGAGAGATCAAACATAATATCATAGATAAACGGATCATGGACCAAAGTAATAGATCATCTATATTTTATTTCATAATAATTCTGGAGTTTCTCCATCTCCCCAAGGACAAAGGGAACTACTCACACATGGAAGCAATCAACAACATCATCATATTCAAATGGATGGATAAAAGTATGGTGATAAATCTAGTGCACACCACAATTGAATCTGAAATTACAACAATATCTAAAATATGGAAAAGGGGGATGGTGATGGAGATGTGTGGCACCCCGCTAAACCCACTACTAGAAAATCGCTTGTTATTTTATTTGTGTTGCATCATCTTTAGCATGCTCATGTCATCATGCCACCTTGCGTGGAACATAATTAAATTGTTGTACTTAAAATTGGTTCACTAATATTTGGATCTTGCTTAATTGTATTTGGCTTTTATGATCAATTGAATTTGCTATTGCCATTTGCCTCCATCTATTTTACTCTCCCTCTATTCTACTTCTTGTTGGTGCCATACTTGATGGAACCATAATGTCTAAATTATATTCTTGACTCTTGTTATTTTCCATTTTGCTAAAATGCCCGAATTGAGTTGGGGGCATCATCTCTTAAATTCTCTCTACCACTAACTTGCCAATCTATCTAGTCCTTATGATCATGTTCAATTCTACCACAGATGATACATGGGTTCCTTTGCCTTATGGATTTAAATCATGCCCATTGTCCATGTGTGGGTCCCTTTTCCACATTCTTGGTCATATGAGCTTCTCTCCGATTCTACCATATGAAGTCAAGTGGGTTCATTATTTCTTGCCATGTGAATTTAGCTCAAAAGCCATTTGAATTTGTGTGGATTCCTATCGTGCTCATTTGTCCATTTGATCTTTCCATTCTACCCTTCTTTATTTTCATGTGTCATGCCACCATACATGTTACCACCATACCCTTTCCTATTATTACGTGACCATAAAAGCTTTTCTTTTTGCTAAACTAAAATTAGGTAAAGTTAAATTTTTAGCCTAAAACTAGAACCATCTGGTCTACTTTGGACTAGATAAATATCCTAATCCCCTTCTTCCTCCTCAATACCTAGCCTCCCATCTGTCCATATCTGTCTAAAATTTTCCCCTCCAGATTCACTCCCAATCCCGTCATCGGTGAGCTCCGATTCCTCTTTCGTTCTATGCCAGTCTATCGCTGCGCCGGTGAGCTCCAATTTGTGCAGCCTTGCCTCCTCAATCGATCCATAATCCACTTCACCAAATCTCACGATCCAAGCAGCACCACACGCATCCAATCCACACCACCAGTTCCTGTCGCCCTTTTTTTTCTTCTCGGGAGACAAGCACAAATCAAGGTACCCCAAATCATTTGGCTGCTACTATTTGTTTTCCTTGACTCCAAATCAAACATTGATAGCTGCAGCCTCTCCTTGATCCGCGTGCTAGCAGGGCACCTGCCCTCTGCCCATTCCATGCCGCAGTCTGCCTCAACACCTCGCAAGGCATGCTACGTAGCAGCTTCACACGCTACCAATCAGCGCCACCCGTGCTTCTTCGCATGCGTCTGTGTGCGTACGTGCCCGACTGCGCCTCGGCCCTTCTGCCGGTGTCAACGCGTGTTGTCGAAGGTCAGCCTTCTTTCCACGGTACCTACCGCCTGACCGTGTCTGCTTGATTGCGATGCAGTAGCCAATCAGGGATCCATCACCACTCATGTTCACGTCCTGCCCCGGCGCTTTGGAAATTCAAACGTTGTTGGGAACCTACAGGCTGTTCAACAAAATGCCCGCAATAAGGTCTATCAAGTTTGGCTCCAAATTGTCTTGTTACGCCGGAGTTGGCTATTTGATGTGGTCGCCCTTTCTTCTTCCCGGTGGCCGCTACTTCAACTACATCCTAAAGACCATTCCTTCGTCTCCCCGATTCAAACCGTGAGATCTCTGTCTTCTAAGTACTTTTGTTTTCTAAAAGTGGCATCTATCTTGTTGCATATCAATCCGTTCATGCTAGCATAACATATATTATTGTTCGGGGTTAAGTAGAGATGCATCTAATAAATCATATGGAATATATGGAAGTGCTATTTGTCTTGTCCCGGTTCCATTTAAATTTGTGTAGCTAACTGATGCCCTGTTTTATATTGTTAATTCAACATTTAAATTGCAGGGGTCTAAACAACTTGAACCGTTTAATTATTTGTCGGAACCCCGGTTCCGCTTAATATGGCCTAATTGCACCGCATGTGCATCATATCATAATTATGCCGGATCTTTTGCCGTAGTATTAAATATTGCATCCGGTGTTTCTTCTAGTGTTTGCTTCTTTGCGGATTAGGCCGATGAGTTGATGCGAGTATCGACAAGTTCTCCGGATATGATCCTTCGGTAGTGTTTCCCAGGCGAGCATCTCTCCCCCTTCTACCTATTTTGCATTTATAGTCTTTATTTTCTCCTGTTGATATATTGCTATCCGTGTCGCGATGCTTTAGTTTCTGTACACCAGTTATACCCCGTGCAGTCTCTATATTGCCTTGGACACCTCCTGTTACCTGTTTTTGGTAGATAGCTGGCCTTGCGAGTCGTAGTTGCTTGCTCAGCTGCGATTTCGTGTTGTCCAGTACCACAGTTGTTGGAATGCTGGCAGATGTTTATGGTGGAGTTGATCATGTCTTTAATTACAACTAATAAATTGTTATGATCACTAATGAAAGAGGCACCGGTGGGCAATATATGATAGTTGGTTTTTATGCCCACTTGTGTCCCATAGGCCCCGAGTACTTGATACCTGTTCCTTGACTATTCGCACTATCCACATCCGGAAGGCCTTATGGACCCCCCTGAGCCAGAGCTTGATTCATTTCTATTTCTTGGGGCCACAAACTAGTTTGGGGCTTTATTACTATCATGTACTTATGCCATGTTTTACTGCTTTATTTATGATTGTGCGTGGAGCACCTGTACTGTTTAGGATCGTGACACGTTTTCGTTGTATCGACAAGCCCAGTCACACTTTCGGGTTCCCAGTCGTTTACAGCCGTCCACACAAACCTTGGGTCCGTCTCGGAGCTGGCCAACTTCGTTGCGGGTAGCTTAATAGGGTGGCCCCCTGAAATATTTCTGAATCCTGTGATCGCTTTGTCGTGAATGCCTCATTGGGTTTTGAGTTGGTTTTTCCGAGGTTGATCGAGTGTGTGTTGCTATTTGTGCACCCCTGCAGGGTAAATCTTTCTGAAAGCCGTGTCCGTGGTTATGGACGACTTGGAGCATAGTATCTCGATCATAGACAAGCATAACTAAAGTATTGCTATAAACTTGACTTAATATATGACTAGTAATTAGATTCAACTATAACGGAATGGATACTAAAAATGCCAACAACTGCTGGATCTGGGTTGTTTTGCTATATCTGCCTAGTAAGTATTGCAACTCCAATAGAATGTGATAAAAGTGCCAACAATTTCTGGGTTTTGGGATTCCTCGGGACAATTATATCTGACTAGTAAATGTTCCAACTACAACGGAATGGTGATTAAAACTGCCCACTACTTATGCTATCAGGATGACTCATGCTATCTATATCTGATTAGTAAGAGCTTCAACTATAATGGAATGAATAAAACTGCCAACTGTGTGAGTTCCTCGGTTTGACTTCCTCGTTTGGTCTCGAGGGGGGATACCAGGATGGGTATGATTGGTGGTAGTATCAGGTTGGATCCGGATATGTCTTTCTTACCCCTCTCTAATAGCCGCCAGTGATACCGAGTCTCTATAGGTTGTTTAGTGCCGCTGCGCTGCCGCTTTAGCCCACCATACCTATGTAGGCGAGAGCCGCCGAATTCTAGCCTCGCCGTGTACTGGCCTCAGTATTGATGCTCCTCTTTTTCCTTTTCCCTTTGTCGGCACCCCTTTTGTTTTAGTAGGGTTGAGATCGACGTCGTTAGCAGGGTTACCCTTCCGGCTTGGCCTGGGCAGGGTTATGGACGCCATTGGTTATTCTTCAGGGCTCTTAGCCCCATTTGCATCTTGTCCCTACTCGGACGCTATAACGTTTTCAAGGTGATTTGGATCTTTGTATTGTACATCTGTATTCTTGACTCGTGGATTCGTGTTGTATATATATATATATATATATATATATATATATCTGTTCTGTGGGTTCCATCGTGGACTATTGTATAATGATATTACTTCGTTCTCCACCCGCACGAAAGTGCTTGGTGGGCGTCCTTGAATCGTTTCTATGCGGGTTTGGCGGGAAGCGCTCAAACTTGCATAGTGCCGATTCGAGGGTGTTACAAGATGCAGCGGTTGATGATGAAGGGGGATGATGTGATGTCCTTCGATGATTCGTGGAGCAGCAAGGATTTTTCCCTTCTCTTAGTTCCTCCTCCAGATTCCTCTCTGGCGTGGTACTTCGAGGCTGGTGGTTTCTGTGAATGTCGGATATCTGATCCAGCTTCACAAGGTGAAAGTATTTGATGAGTGAAAGGGCATGTATTCCCCCATGTGTGGTATTGTAATTGATGACAATCTCTATGGACTAATATGTAAATTGAGTTCCACTTGAAGGTTTTGTCCATTGGCATCATGTGAGCCATGTGTTGGTCTCAAGGCTGAAGGGTGAAGAAATGAAGAAGGAGAATAAGAAATTTCCAAGGGCTTTGTGCCATTTGGAATCATGAAGAAAGAAGAAGATTGAAGGTTGATCAAGACAAGTGCAAAGAGTTGAATCAAGATGGATCAACACTCAAGAAGGAATGATGATGTGCAAGCTTAAGATGCACCATCTATAGAAGGTATCATGCTTGAAGCTTTTCATCCCCGGTGATCATGGAGTGATGAAGACAAGTTCAAAGAAGAGGTCTCCCCATCGAGTATGGGGAAGAAATTCACAAATCTTCATCAAGCAAAGTGCGAGCAAGATCAATCAAGAAAGGTGTTCCTGAAGGAGTTATGCCCTAGAGGCAAATAATAAAGTGTATTATTTTATATACCTCCTGTATGTTCATAATACGTTTCATACTGTGCTATAACTGTGTTAATACGAAACATTAATACACGTGTGGTATGTAAACAAACCGTGTCTCTAGTTACCTCTAGCGAACTAGTTCATTGGTCATGAGGATGGTCTATGTTTCGAGATCATGGGCATTTATGCCAAGTGACAATGATGTCATGTTATTAGTTGAATAACATGATAGACAAACATCCGACCATTATATTGTAATGAGATCTAGTTACAAAGTTCACCATTGATGATAAAACACAGAGAACCTCGCAACCTGATCCTTTGACTGTGAGGTAATGCAAATCACCATTCTGGAAGAAGCTTAGATGGTTATCAGGGATCATCTCGTAACAGGGTGATCAAAAAGGTGCCACTCAGGTTTTCCGAAGGAATGCGTAGAGGAGTACATATCAAGACTAGGATTTGTCTAGTCCATGTAACGGACAGATACATGTGGCCATCTCGGTGACGTTGCATTAATGAAGCTTGCAAGTATGTGACTAGGTCACGGAATGCAACGACATGAAAATGAGAAAACAAGTTCATCGGTAATGAGATCGAACTAAGGTATAGAGATACCGAAGATCAAGTCTCGGATGAATTAGGTATCGTATGACAAAGGGAATGGGGAACGACTATCTCACGGTTCGAGCGATTGTATTCGTGAAACACACGGGGGTCACATGGCCATCCAGGTCCCTCTATTGATCATTGATATGAGAGTGGTATCTATCATGTCCGGAGTGTTTCCGAGCCGAAGGATGTCACGCTTAAGGGTGGGGATGCTTAGGGTAGATGAGGTATCGTATGAGAAATAGAGAGAGAGAGAGAGAAACCGGAATAGTTTCGGTAACATCTGATGGAGATCGGAAGGGGTCCGGAAGATGTTCCGGAGTGAAGGAATAATATAATATGTATATTTGAACATTAATTGGAGAATTAATATTAAATTTATATTTTATTTTATTTTCGAAGGCACTATATTGCTAATGGGCCTCACCCGAGTCTAGGGCTAGTGGGCCACCCTAGTGGGGCCTACCTAGGGCCGACGGCTGCCCCAAGGTGGCCGGCTGGTGTGGGAATAGTCCCACACCGCCTGGCCCCTGGGTGGTGCGCCCCCCTCCTACTATATAAAGGGGTCCCCCCTCCCCTTGAAAAAACACCCATTCCTCTCATTCTCTCTCTCTCATCTGCAGAGGGCTTTCCCGTAATATTGAGGAGGACTTCGTAGTTGAGTTCTCCACATTCACACTACCGTCGTGTGATCGGCGATCCGGCATCTACTTCTTCCGCTGCCCGGCTGGATCGGAGCCCGGTTGACGTCCACTACACCGGACGTGTGACGAACTTCGGAGGCACCACACTTGGGGTGCTGCTCGTCTTCATCAATATACGCCTTCCCGCGTAAGGCGTGCCACTCTCTGCAAAGGTATGAATACTGTATTCCTTCTCCATTACTTATGTCTACATAGTATAGATCCTGGTATTAGTGTTAGAGTAGATAGAATTTTTTTGTTTTCTGCTACGAAACCCTTCAGTGGTATCAGAGCGGGTCTATGGGTAGACATGTCGTACGGATAGAACACATAGCAATATGTGGGCATTGATTCTCTAGTTGCTACCCTCTTTAGTGTTATTGTTCATATCGCGGCACTGTTTGATGAAGCTGTAGGGGTTCGTAGCATGGAAAACAAAAATTTTCTATCGCATACAAACAAACAAGCCAAGATCTATCTACTAGATTGTAGCAACGAGTCGATGGAATAACTCACCCTCGAAGATTCCAAAGTGTTTAACGAGAGCAGATTCTCGTGGGTGATGTAGTCGTACTCTTTCCGATCTCAAGATCGCGTAGACGATCCTTCCGGCGCCGCGTTCCCGCAGCGCTCCCGCAGTCGGTCACACGTTCGGTACTCGACGAAGACCTTCCTCTCCCTTGTTCCAGCAGGCAGCGGAGGTTGTAGCACTCTCCTCGCGATTCCGGCAGCACAACGGCGTGGTACCGGAGGTAGAGGGGAGATCCCGCAGGGCTTCGCCTTAAGCCGGTGCGAGTATGGTGGAGCTTATGAGAGAGGCTATTAGTGGTCTAGTAATTAGACACACCAATTAGAGGGCTCTAAACCAATTAGAAGGCTCTAAACCGAAACAGCTCTAAACCGGGGTCTAGGTCTAGTTTCTAGTTTAGAGGATAGGAACTTGTGTGTACTAGGAGGGGAGCCCTGCCCCTCCTTATATAGGTGGGAGGGCTGGCTGCGCCATGGGGAGGAGAGTCCCTCCCCAAGTCGGCTTGGTGGGGCGCCGGCCAAGGGAGGAGTCCTCCCCAAATTCGGCCTCCACCAATCCTCCTCTTTTCCCACTTCCCAAAATTGGCAGTTTGACTTTCAAATTAGCCGTTTGACTTTTCCAATTTAGGAATTAAATAAACCCTTTATTTTGGACAGCGAGAACACCTAGTACATGATGCAATCATTCCATCTTGCAATGACACATTCATGTACCCCTTCCCCCCCGGAGTGCCGGACATTCCGGGACCTTCTAGAATGTTCCCGATGAAAACACCGGAACCATTCCCCAACTCCGAAATGGGACTTTCCTTATATGAATCTTATTCTCCGGACCATTCCGGATCACCTCGTGATATCCCGGATCCCATCCGAGACTCCGAACAACATTCGGTCTCTTTCTCATAATACCATAACTACTCAAACAACGTCGAATCCTTAAGTGTGTCTCCCTACGGTTCGTGAATTATGCGGACATGATCGAGACACTTCTCCGAACAATAACCAATAGAGGAATCTGGAAATTCATATGGCTCCCACATATTTCTACGATTACTTTGCGATCGAATGAACCACTTACATACGATACCAATTTCCCTTTGTCTCACGATATGTTACTTATCCGAGGTCATGATCGTCGGTATCTCTGCATACCTAGTTCAACCTCGTTACTGATAAGTACTCTTTTCTCGTTCCCGTGATATGTGATCCCTTGTGACCAAGTCACATGCTTGCAAGCTAATTGGATGACATTTCACCGAGAGGGCCCAGAGAATATCTATCCGTCATGTGGATGGACAAATCCCACTCTTGATCCATGTGTTTCAACCAATACTTTCCGAACACCCAATGCCACTTTTATAGCCACCCTGTTACGGTGTGGTGTTTGATGACATCAAAGCATCCATCCAGTAAAGGCAATATGCATGATCTCATGGTCGAAGGAATTAGGTTACTATGTATCAGAAAGCATATAGCAATTGAACTATTGAAATGACTTGATCTTTATGCTACGCTTGTCTATAGGAGTATGTCCACCATATCATTCTCCTAACGATATGATCTTGTTGTTGATAACATCTCAATGTTCATGACAAAGAAACCACATCATCAATCAACCAACAAGCTAGTGAAGTATAGAGGCCATACTAGGGACTTCAAATTAAGTTTACAAATCACACAAGTATTAATGGTTTCCTTGTTAATACTATTATAGCATGAATGTAAACATTTATCATAAACACAAAGATATATAATAATAACTACATTTATTATTACCTCTAGGGCATATCTCCAACAGTCTCCCACTTGCACTAGAGTCATCTAATCTAGATTACATGGTAATATACCGAACACCCATGGCAGTTTGGTGTTGGTCATGTTTTGCCCTCGGGAGAGGTTTAGTCAACGGATCCGCCACATTCAGATCTGTGTGTACTTTGCAAATCTTTATATCCCCATCCTGGATATGTTCTCGAATAGCGTGGAAACGCAGCTTGATATGCTTCAGCTTCTTGTGTGACCTTGGTTCTTGCGCATTGGCTATGGCGCCCATGTTATCACAGTAGATAGACATTGGGTCCAGCGCACTTGGAACCACACCCAGCTCTGTAATGAACTCTTTCATCCATATCGCTTCTTGTGAAGCCTCCGAAGCAGCCATGTATTCCGATTCAGTTGAAGATCTCGCCACAACGCTTTGCTTTGCACTCCTCCAGCTAACTGCTGCACCATTCAAAATAAATACGTATCCAGATTGTGATTTAGAATCATCCGGATCGGTGTTCCAACTAGCATCGGTGTAACCATTAACAACGAGCTGTTCATCACCTCCATAAGAAAGAACCATATCCTTAGTTCTTCTCAAGTACTTAAGGATGTTTTTGACCGCTGTCCAATGATCCACTCCTGGATCATTTTGATATCTGCTAGTTAGACTAACAGCATATGCGATGTCGGGTCTAGTACATAGCATGGCATACATTAGAGATCCTATGGCTGAGGCATAGGGAGTCTTACTCATCTTTTCTCTATCTTCTGCCGATGTCGGACTTTGAGTTTTACTCAAGGTCGTATTGGGCAACATGGGCAAGAACCCTTTCTTGCTATCTTCCATTCCAAACCTCTTTAGAACTTTGTCCAAATATGTACTTTGTGACAATGATATTTGGCGTTTCGATCTATCTCTAT
Organism: Avena sativa; assembly: GCA_916181665.1. NCBI lineage: Eukaryota > Viridiplantae > Streptophyta > Magnoliopsida > Poales > Poaceae > Avena > Avena sativa. The sequence goes on from OV702290.1 coordinate 373,107,571, forward strand.
AAATCTTTATGCCTAATATGTAAGCTGCTTCGCCAAGATCCTTCATTGAAAAACTATTATTCAAATATTCCTTGACACTATTAAGAAGGTCTACATCATTCCCAATCAACAATATGTCATCCACATACAGTATTAAGAATGCTACAGAGCTCCCACTCACTTTCTTGTAAATACAAGCTTCTCCATAAGTTTGTATAAAACCAAAACTTTTGATTACCTTATCAAAACGTTGATTCCAACTTCGGGATGCTTGCTTCAATCCATAGATGGACCGTTGAAGCTTGCATACCTTGTTAGCATCTTTAAGATCGACAAAACCTTTGGGTTGTATCATATACAACTCTTCATCAATGTCTCCATTGAGGAATGCTGTTTTGACATCCATCTGCCATATCTCATAATCATAATATGCAGCGATTGCTAACATAATCCTCACAGACTTTAGCTTCGCTACCGGTGAGAAAGTCTCATCGTAGTCAACTCCTTGAATTTGTCGAAACCCTTTTGCGACAAGTCGAGCTTTATAGACAGTAACATTACCATCAGCATCTGTTTTCTTCTTGAAAATCCATTTGTTCTCGACAGCCTTCCGGCCATCCGGTAAGTCCACCAAAGTCCATACTTGGTTTTCGTACATGGATCCAATCTCGGATTTCATGGCTTCTTGCCATTTATTGGAATCTGGGCTCATCATCGCTTCCTCATATGTCTCGGGGTTATCGGTGTTGTCCACCAACATGACATTCATAACGGAATCATACCAATCTGGAGTGGTACGAGTTCTCGTTGACCTCCGAGGCTCTGTAGTAACTTCAACCGAAGTTTCATGATCATCATCATTAGCTTCCTCTCTTATTGGTGCAGGCACCACAGGAACTTCTTCTGGTGCTGCGCTACTCGCAATTTCGAGAGAAGGTTCGACAACCTCGTCGAGTTCTACTTTCCTTCCAGTCACTTCTTTCGAGAGAAATTCCTTCTCTAGAAAGGATCCATTCTTGGCAACGAAGATTTTGCCTTCGGATCTATGATAGAAGGTATACCCAATAGTTTCCTTTGGGTATCCTATGAAGACGCATTTTTCCGCTTTGGGTTCAAGCTTGTCCGGCTGTAACTTCTTTACATAGGCTTCGCATCCCCAAACTTTAAGGAACGACAATTTAGGTTTCTTCCCAAACCATAATTCATACGGTGTCGTTTCAACGGATTTAGACGGTGCCCTATTTAAAGTGAATGCGGCTGTTTCTAATGCATAACCCCAAAATGATAGTGGCAAATCTGTAAGTGACATCATAGAACGAACCATATCTAAGAGAGTTCGATTACGACGTTCAGACACACCATTACGCTGTGGTGTTCCCGGCGGTGTCAACTGCGAAAGTATTCCACATTTCTTCAAATGCTCGCCAAACTCGTAACTTAGATATTCACCTCCACGATCAGATCGTAGAAATTTAATCTTCTTGTTACGTTGATTCTCTACCTCACTTTGAAACTCCTTAAACTTCTCGAAAGTTTCGGACTTATGTTTCATAAAATAGATATACCCATATCTACTCAAGTCATCCGTGAAGGTAAGAACATAACGATAACCACTGCGCGATGCTACACTCATTGGACCACACACATCGGTATGTATGATTTCCAATAAGTCTGTAGCTCGCTCCATCATACCAGAAAATGGAGTCTTAGTCATTTTACCCATCAGACATGCTTCGCATCTTTCAAGTGATTCAAAATCAAGTGATTCAAGAAGTCCATCGGAATGGAGTTTCTTCATACGCTTCACTCCAATGTGACCAAGACGACAGTGCCACATATAGGTCAAATTATCGCTTGATTTCAAACGTTTAGCCTCAAAGTTATTAATATGTGTATTTCTACTATCGAGATTCAATATGAATAGACCATCTATCAAAGGTGCATGTGCATAAAACATATTACTCATATAAATCGAACAACCATTATTCTCGGATTTAAACAAGTAACCGTCTCGCAATAAACAAGATCCCGATATAATGTTCATGCTCAACGCAGGCACCAAATAACAATTATTTAAGTATAAAACTAATCCCGATGGTAGATGAAGAGGTAGTGTGCCGACCGCGATCACATCAACCTTTGATCCGTTTCCCACGCGCATCGTCACCTCGTTCTTCACTAGCTTCCGTTTATTCTGCAGCTCCTGTTTCGAGTTACAAATATGAGCAACCGAACCAGTATCAAATACCCAGGCACTACTACGAGTACTAGTGAGATACACATCAATAACATGTATATCAGATATACCTTTCTTCTTGATGTTGCCGTTCTTCAAATCCGCCAAGTACTTTGGGCAATTCCGCTTCCAGTGACCTTCTCCCTTGCAGTAAAAGCACTCAGTATCAGGCTTGGGTCCAGCCTTGGTCCTCTTCGTCGGCGTGGTAACTTTCTTACCACCCTTCTTGAAGTGTCCCTTCTGCTTAGACTTGCCTTTCTTGAATTTGGTGGTCTTATTGACCATCAACACTTGGTGCTCTTTCTTGATCTCCACTTCTGCAGATTTTAACATAGCAAATAGTTCTGGCAACTCTTTGTTCATGTTCTGCATGTTGTAGTTCATCACAAAGTTCTTGTAACTTGGTGGTAGTGATTGGAGGATGCGGTAAACTCCCAAAGTATTAGGAATCACTATACCCAAACTTTGAAGTTTATTTGCGTGCCCAGACATTTTAAGCACATGCTCACTGACGGAGCTACCCTCTTCCATCTTGCAGTTAAAGAACTTTTCAGAAGCTTCATAACTTTCAATTGCCGCATGAGTCTCAAAGATTAATTTGAGATCCTCGACAATATCATATGGATCTGACTCTTCAAACCTTTTCTGAAGCTCCGATTCTAAACCATACAAGATAGCACACTGAACTATGGAGTACTGATTCTTCCGAGCGAGGTAAACATTCTTTACTTCATCGGTAGCATCAGCTGCAGGTGGGTCACCTAGCGGTGCATCCAGCACATAGGTCAAATTACCAGCTGTGAGGACAATCCTCAAATTGCGGAACCAATCCGCGAAGTTGCTTCCATTGTTTTTCAACTTTTCTTTCTCTAGGAACGCATTAAAATTGATGGTAGGGGCTGCCATTGATCTACAACATATTTGCAATAGTTTAGACTAAGTTTATGACAAATTGAGTTCAAATTAATTAATGAAATTAAACTAGGTGAACTCCCACTCAAAACAACATCCCTCACATTGTTTTAGTGATCACACGAACCAAATCCACTACATCAACACCGATCATCACGAGAGCTGATATAGTTTTAATGGCGAACAATCATCATGTTCATCATATCTACTATATGATTCATGCTTTGCCTTTCGGCGATCCGTGTTCCTGAGGCCATGTCTGTACATGCTAGGCTCGTCAAGATCAAACCTTAGCTTCCGCATAAGCAAATCTGGCTTGCTTACGTTGTAGTCACCCGCGGAATCAAAGACACCCGATCATCACGTGGTGCTTCGAAGCAGCAAGCTTTGGCAACGGTGCATACTAAGGGTGAACACTTTTAGAACTTGAAATTTATGTGCATGAGGGATCATCTTATAATGCTACCGTCGTCTACTAAGCAATACAAGATGCATAAAGGATTAACATCACATGCAATTCATAATATGTGATATGATATGGCCTTTCTTCTTTGTGCTTCCGATCTCCATCTTCAAGCACGAACATGATCTCCATCATCACCGGCATAGCATCAAGGTCAATGACGCTTCTTCATGGTTGTCGTCCGCCAACTTCAACTATTACAACTATTTTGAATAGACACGCAGGCCTTAACAGAAATTAAAGACAACCATATGGCTCCTGCCGGTTGCCAACTTACAATAAGGATCATTGCATACATCAAATATAATCACAATCATGGCCATATCACATCACTGCACACCCCTGCAAAACAAAGTTAGACGCTTCTACTTTCTTTGCATATTTTACGTGGTTTGGGGCTTTCCATAAGTGTCGTTCTAACTTACGAACAAGAACCACAACATTGATACTAGCATTGTTGATCACCCGTTGTAAATTGGATCTTTACTATGCTAGGAGAAACAGGCACCCGCAAAGCCACTTATGCAAAACGAGTTGCATGTCAAGCGTGGAGCAAGTCTCATGAACGATGTCATGTAAGGTTAGCCCGGGCCGCTTCATCCCAACATACCGCAAGATGCAAAGTACACAAAAAGCAATCTACAATAAAAGCATCAACGCCCACAATGACCATTGTGTTCTACTCGTGCAACAGATCTACATATAGACACGGCTCTGATACCACTGTAGGGGTTCGTAGCATGGAAAACAAAAATTTTCTATCGCATACAAACAAACAAGCCAAGATCTATCTACTAGATTGTAGCAACGAGTCGATGGAATAACTCACCCTCGAAGATTCCAAAGTGTTTAACGAGAGCAGATTCTCGTGGGTGATGTAGTCGTACTCTTTCCGATCTCAAGATCGCGTAGACGATCCTTCCGGCGCCGCGTTCCCGCAGCGCTCCCGCAGTCGGTCACACGTTCGGTACTCGACGAAGACCTTCCTCTCCCTTGTTCCAGCAGGCAGCGGAGGTTGTAGCACTCTCCTCGCGATTCCGGCAGCACAACGGCGTGGTACCGGAGGTAGAGGGGAGATCCCGCAGGGCTTCGCCTTAAGCCGGTGCGAGTATGGTGGAGCTTATGAGAGAGGCTATTAGTGGTCTAGTAATTAGACACACCAATTAGAGGGCTCTAAACCAATTAGAAGGCTCTAAACCGAAACAGCTCTAAACCGGGGTCTAGGTCTAGTTTCTAGTTTAGAGGATAGGAACTTGTGTGTACTAGGAGGGGAGCCCTGCCCCTCCTTATATAGGTGGGAGGGCTGGCTGCGCCATGGGGAGGAGAGTCCCTCCCCAAGTCGGCTTGGTGGGGCGCCGGCCAAGGGAGGAGTCCTCCCCAAATTCGGCCTCCACCAATCCTCCTCTTTTCCCACTTCCCAAAATTGGCAGTTTGACTTTCAAATTAGCCGTTTGACTTTTCCAATTTAGGAATTAAATAAACCCTTTATTTTGGACAGCGAGAACACCTAGTACATGATGCAATCATTCCATCTTGCAATGACACATTCATGTACCCCTTCCCCCCCGGAGTGCCGGACATTCCGGGACCTTCTAGAATGTTCCCGATGAAAACACCGGAACCATTCCCCAACTCCGAAATGGGACTTTCCTTATATGAATCTTATTCTCCGGACCATTCCGGATCACCTCGTGATATCCCGGATCCCATCCGAGACTCCGAACAACATTCGGTCTCTTTCTCATAATACCATAACTACTCAAACAACGTCGAATCCTTAAGTGTGTCTCCCTACGGTTCGTGAATTATGCGGACATGATCGAGACACTTCTCCGAACAATAACCAATAGAGGAATCTGGAAATTCATATGGCTCCCACATATTTCTACGATTACTTTGCGATCGAATGAACCACTTACATACGATACCAATTTCCCTTTGTCTCACGATATGTTACTTATCCGAGGTCATGATCGTCGGTATCTCTGCATACCTAGTTCAACCTCGTTACTGATAAGTACTCTTTTCTCGTTCCCGTGATATGTGATCCCTTGTGACCAAGTCACATGCTTGCAAGCTAATTGGATGACATTTCACCGAGAGGGCCCAGAGAATATCTATCCGTCATGTGGATGGACAAATCCCACTCTTGATCCATGTGTTTCAACCAATACTTTCCGAACACCCAATGCCACTTTTATAGCCACCCTGTTACGGTGTGGTGTTTGATGACATCAAAGCATCCATCCAGTAAAGGCAATATGCATGATCTCATGGTCGAAGGAATTAGGTTACTATGTATCAGAAAGCATATAGCAATTGAACTATTGAAATGACTTGATCTTTATGCTACGCTTGTCTATAGGAGTATGTCCACCATATCATTCTCCTAACGATATGATCTTGTTGTTGATAACATCTCAATGTTCATGACAAAGAAACCACATCATCAATCAACCAACAAGCTAGTGAAGTATAGAGGCCATACTAGGGACTTCAAATTAAGTTTACAAATCACACAAGTATTAATGGTTTCCTTGTTAATACTATTATAGCATGAATGTAAACATTTATCATAAACACAAAGATATATAATAATAACTACATTTATTATTACCTCTAGGGCATATCTCCAACAGAAGCGGCCCCCAACCAACCTCACGTGGTGATTCACGAGACTGGTCCACAAATCAAAGTGGCTTAGGGGGGGTGTCTGTCTCTCTACAGTAGTTGATATGGCATTGACATTGGAGGGCCCTGAAAAGGGAAGAAGAACGACAATCATTGAATCCATGTTGTGGCTCGACGTTTGTAGGTGGGAATGGGTTCTACTGCGAAAGCCCTAAAGCCGCGTAAAACATGCAATAGTTAATATAGAAGCGTCTATTTTTATTATTGCATAGGGGCAAGTATTATAACATGGCAATGACAAGTTTGTGAAACTCTCATTGAAGTTATTGATGATGATCATAAAGCTGTAACCATTTAATAACACTTTACTTTAGAAGTATTAATTATTGTGCTAGTATACTTACTAGACGGTAGCATAATAAGATAATCCCTCATAGTATTCCAGTTATCGTATTCCCCTTGTGTGTGCACCACCAAGAAAGTTCTTCGGTATGAGGCCGGCCGTGATGATCGGGGGTTAGACATATCTACGTTCGCATACAATGGGTGCAAGCCATGTTGCACTGCGAATACACACGAGTTAGGACTGGCGAGCCTAGCACGCTAGAGAAGCGTGGCCTCGGAATACAAGAGACCGAAAGGTCGAGCATGAATCACATGGTTGATGTGATCGACATTAGGGAATGTCCACCTTTGATACTGCACTGATGGTCGTGATGATCGGGGGAGGTGCAGGGGATAGGGATCATGTGATCACTAAACGAGTAGAGGGATGTTCGTTTGAGTGGGAGTTCCTTTTTTAAAATTTGAACTCATTATTATGAATATAGTCTAAACACTTTGCAAATCCTTTGTAGATGTCTCGCCCACCCACCTTCAACCTAAGCACTTTCCTCGAGAAGGACAAGTTGAAAACTGATGGAACCAACTTCACTGCATGGTTCCGCAATCTTAGGATCCTCCTAGTCCCCTACAAGTTGACTTATGTCATCGAGGCTGAGCTTCCGGCTAAGCCTGCAGATTCCGCCTCTCAGGACAAAAAGAATGTCTGGCAGTCCAAGGCGGACGATTTCTCCCTAATCCAGAGTGGAATGCTCTATGCCATGGAGCCGGAGCTTCAAAAGCGTTTTGATAAGATGAATGCTTTTGAGATCATTGAGGATCTCAAAGCCGTCTTTGCTCCGTAGGCTCGTGCAGAGAGGTATGATGCTTCCGAGCTCTTCTTCTCTGCTAAAATGGAAGAGCACAGCAGTATTAGTGAGCACGTGGTCAAAATGTCTAGCTACGTTAAGCGTCTAAACGCCCTGGATTGCAAAATCCCGGAAGAGCTCGCCATAGATAGGGTGCTGCACTCGCTGCCCCCTAGCTATAAGAGTTTGGTGATGAACTACGACATGCAAGGGATGACCAAGACCCTTGCTGAGGTGTTCGCCATGCTCAAAGCTACTGAGGTTGAAATCAAGAAGGAGCACACGGTGTTGATGGTCAACAAGACTGCCAACTTTAAGAAACCGGGGCAAAAGGGAAAAGGCAAGGGTAAGAAGTCTAAGAGGGATGGCAGGTTTGCTCCTAGCACCTCAAAGACTACGAAGCCTGGCCCTAAGCCCGGCACTTCGTGCTTCTACTGCAAAGGGGATGGTCATTGGAAACGCAACTTCCCTAAGTACCTTGAAGACAAGAGAGCTGGCAAGATATCCATCCCGGACAAAGGTATATATGATATACATGTTATTGATGTATTCCTTACAAGCGCCAGGAGTAACACCTGGGTATTTGATACCGGATCTGTTGCTCACATTTGTAACTCTCAGCAGGATCTGCAGAGTAGGAGGCGCCTGAGGAAGGACGAGGTGACGATGCGCGTCGGCAATGGTTCGAGAGTCGAAGTGATGGCCATCGGCACCCTGCATCTCCGTCTACCGTCAGGATTATTGTTGGTTTTGAATAAATGCTATTATGTAACCGCACTAAGTATGAATATTGTGAGTGGGTCTTGCTCGTTGCAAGACCATTATTCGTTTAAATCAGGAACAAATGGTTGTTCAATTTATATGAATGATATTTTCTATGTTCATGCTCCTGTATGTGATGGTTTATTCCTACTTGATCTTGATTGTGATACACACATCCACAGTGTTGATGCTAAACGTTGTAAGCACGGTGACAATAATTCCATGTACATATGGCATTGCCGTCTTGGTCATATTGGCATAAAGCGCATGAAGAAGCTTCATTCAGAAGGGCTTCTTGGATCATTGGATTTCGAATCCCTTGATACATGTGAGCCATGCCTCATGGGCAAGATGACCAGGACACCATTCTCCAGAATAGTGGAGAGAGCTGTAAACCTACTTGGGATCATACATACAGATGTATGTGGACCAATGAGTGTCTCAACACGCAATGGTTATCGTTACTTTGTTACCTTTACTGACGACTTGAGCAGATATGGATATATCTACTTGATGAAGCACAAGTCTGAAACCTTTGAAAAATTCAAGGAATTTCAGAAAGAGGTAGAGAATCAACTTAACAAGAAAATCAAGCACCTTCGATCGGATCGGGGAGGCGAGTATTTGAGTTATGAGTTTAACATGCACTTGAAGGACTGTGGGATCATCCCGCAGCTTACACCAGCCGGAACACCACAGCGTAATGGTGTGTCAGAACACCGTAACCGGACCCTATTGGATAGTGTACGGTCCATGATGTCTTTAACTGATTTGTCTGTGTCTTTTTGGGGATACGCGTTAGAAACCGCCGCTTTTATTTTGAACCGAGCACCATCCAAATCCGTGGAGACAACCCCATATGAGATATGGTATGGGCAGAAGCCAAGGTTGTCCTTTCTAAAAGTTTGGGGATGTGAGGCGTATGTTAAGAAACTACAACCTGACAAACTCGAACCCAAATCGGAAAAATGTATCTTTGTAGGATATCCAAGGGAAACTGTTGGATATACCTTCTACAATCAAGCCGAAGGCAAAACACTTATCGCAAAAACCGACACCTTTCTCGAGAAAGAGTTTCTTGCAAAAGGGGTGAGTGGAAGGAAAATTGAGTTAGATGAAATTGTTGATCCTTCTCTCCGTATTCCGAGTAGCGCAACGGAAGCTGTTCCGAAACCGCTCTCCAACATGGAGGAAGAGTCCATTGATGCTAATCAAAACAATGACATCGAGACTCCTGAGGTTCGCAGGTCTACAAGGGTCCGTGCCACTCCAGATTGGTACAGTAGCCTTGTAATGTGTGTCATATTAGATGATCAAGATGAACCTGCAAACTACAAAGAAGCTATGGATAGTGCTGACTCTGAGAAATGGCTAGAAGCCATGAAATCCGAAATAGGATCCATGCATGAAAACCAAGTTTGGACCTTGGTGGATCTTCTAGAGGGCCGCAAGGCCGTGGAAAATAAATGGATCTTTAAGAAAAAGACAGATGCGAATGGTAATGTAACCATTCACAAAGCTCGACTTGTCGCAAAGGGGTTTCGTCAAATTCAAGGGGTTGACTACGACGAGACTTACTCTCCCGTAGTGATGCTTCAGGCTGTCAGGATTTTAATAGCAATTGCTGCACATTTCGACTATGAAATTTGGCAGATGGATGTCAAGACCGCGTTCCTCAATGGCCACATTGATTAAGAGTTGTATATGATGCAACCAGAAGGTTTTGTTGATCCTAAGGATGCTGGAAAGGTATGCAAGCTCCAACGGTCCATTTATGGGTTGAAGCAAGCATCTCGGAGCTGGAACCAACATTTTGATCAAGTGATCAAGGGTTTTGGATTTGTCCAAAACCAACAAGAGTTCTGTGTTTACAAGAAAGTGAGTGGGAGCTCGGTAGTTTTCTTAGTAGTATATGTGGATGACATATTACTCGTGGGAAACGATGTGGATCTTATGAATAGCGTGAAAGCGTATTTGAGAAACCAATTTTCCATGAAGGATCTATTGTGAAGCTGCATACATATTAGGAATCAAGATCTATAGAGATAGATCAAGGCACCTAATAGCATCAAGTCAGAGTACTTACATATATAAGATTTTGAAGAGGTTCAAAATGGAAAACACCAAGAGGGGTTTTACACCTATGATGAAGAATTGCAACTTGAGTGTGACTCAATGTCCTGTAACGGACAATGATAGAGAGAAGATGTCTGACGTCCCCTATGCTTCTGCAATAGGATCTATCATGTATGCAATGCTTAGTACCCGACCTGATGTGGCATTGGCTCTTAGTTTGACGAGCCGATATCAGAGTAATCCAGGACCGGATCACTAGACAGCTGTGAAAAATATCCTAAAGTATCTGAGAAGAACAAGGGATATGTTCATAATCTATGGAGGAAATGATGAAGCTCTGAACATAGCAGGTTACATAGATGCGAGCTGGAATTCAGATCATGATGACTCTAAGTCTCAAACAGGATTTGTTTTCTTGGTGAATGGTGGGGCGGTAAGCTGGAAAAGCAAGAAGCAACCGGTGGTGGCACAATCTTCAATGGAGTCTGAATACATTGCTGCAGCAGATGCAGCAAATGAAGCTATTTGGATAAGGAATTTCGTCATCGAACTACGAGTTTTTCCCAATGCACAAGACCCCGTGACAATCTATTGTCATAACACGGGAGCTATTGCAAATGCAAGGGAACCAAGAACTCATTCCACAGCCAAACACATCAAGCTTATATTTCACGTCATCCGGAAGATTGTTGACGAATGTGAAGTCAAGATTTGCAAAGTAGATACGGAAATGAATGTAGCAGATCCTTTGACTAAAGCTCTCCAACATGACAAGCACGAACAACATCGAGATTCCATTAGTGTTAGGTTCCTGCCTATTGTAAACTAGTTTTGTATACTCTAGTGCAAGTGGGAGACTGAAGGAGTTATGCCCTAGAGGCAAACAATAAAGTGTATTATTTGATATACCTCCTGTATGTTCATAATACGTTTCATACTATGCTATAACTATGTTAATACGAAACGTTAATACACGTGTGGTATGTAAACAAACCGTGTCTCTAGTTACCTCTAGCGAACTAGTTCATTGGTATGAGGATGGTCTGTGTTTCAAGATCATGGGCATTTATGCCAACTGACAATGAGGTCATGTTATTAGTTGACTAACATGATAGACAAACATCTGACTGTTATATCATAATGAGACCTAGTTACAAAGTTCACCATTGATGATAAAACACAGAGAACCTCGCAACCTGATCCTTTGACTGTGAGGTAATGCAAATCACCATTCTGGAAGAAGCTTAGATGGTTATCAAGAATCATCTCGTAACAGGGTGATAAAAAAGGTGTCACTCAGGTTTTCCGAAGGAATGCGTAGAGGAGTACATATCAAGACCAGGATTTGTCTAGTCCATGTAACGGATAGATACATGTGGCCATCTCGGTGACGTTGCATTAATGAAGCTTGCCAGTATGTGACTAGGTCACGGAATGCAACGACATGAGAACGAGAAAACAAGTTCATCGGTAACGAGATCGAACTAAGGTATAGAGATACCGAAGATCAAGTCTTGGATGAATTAGGTATCATATGACAAAGGAAATGGGGAACGACTATCTCACGGTTCGAGCGATTGTATTTGTGAAATACACGGGGGTCACATGGCCATCCAGGTCCCTCTGTTGATCATTGATATGATAGTGGTCTCTATCATGTCCGGAGTGTTTCCTAGCCGAAGGATGTCACTCTTAAGGGTGGGGACGCTTAGGGTAGATGAGGTATCGTATGATAAATAGAGAGAGAGAGAAACCGGAATAGTTTCGGTAACATCCGATGGAGATCGGAAGGGGTCCGGAAGATGTTCCGGAGTGAAGGAATAATATAATATGTATATTTGAATGTTAATTGGATAATTAATATTAAATATATATTTTATTTTATTTTAGAAGGCACTATATTGCTAATGGGCCTTACCCGAGGGGGGGCCCAAGTGGGCAAGGTGCCTAGGGAGTGGGGGCCAGCCGGCCTAGGGCTAGTGGGCCGCCCCAGTGGGGCCCACCTAGGGCAGGCGGCTGCCCCAAGGTGGCCGGCGGGTGTGGGAATAGTCCCACACCGCCTGGCCCCTGGGTGGTGCGCCCCCTCCCTCCTACTATATAAAGGGGTCCCCCCTCCCCTTGAAAAAAACACCCATTCCTCTCATTCCCTCTCTGTCATCTGCTGAGGGCTTCCCCGTAATATTGGGAAGGACTTTGTAGTTGAGTTCTCCACATTCACACTACCGTCATGCGATCGGCGATTCGGCATCTACTTCTTCCGCTGCTCAGCTGGATCGGAGCCTGGTTGGCGTCCACTACACCGGACGTGTGACAAACTTCGGAGGCACCACACTTGGGGTGCTGCTCGTCTTCATCAATATACGCCTTCCTGCGTAAGGCGTGCCACTCTCTGCAAAGGTATGAATACTGTATTCCTTATCCGTTACTTATGTCTACATAGTATAGATCCTGGTATTAGTGTTCGAGTAGATAGAAATTTTTTGTTTTCTGATACGGAACCCTTCAGTTCCATCTTGAAGGAGGCAAGATCGTCTACATCAAGCTCGAGTGTAATGATCAAGGCAAAGGTATGATCTTGATAGGTTTTATATTTTACCGGTCTCTTGTAGTTGTTGGGAGACCGGGTTTAGGATAGATAGCCGTACTATAAGAGGGGCTCTCGAGTGAGTAGCTCGTTCGATATCTTCAGGGGAGCTCAAACCTTTTCATACATAGCATCATATTTCTTGGTTGTTATTTGGATCTTGTCCATGTGAGGATCTCGATCTTGTGGTTATCTCCATAACAAGCTCTAGTTCATCAAAACAGATTTCCTTTGAATATATTATTTTGTTTTTGATATTGCGGGCTTTCTGGATCCACACCTTGGGAGATATCTCACATATATATTCATGGTATTTTCTTCCTTGGTGATACCCAATATTTCCAACAAAATTGGTTTCATATCGTTTGGAGTTCGGATGCGAAAGTTATGGCAGTTTTGGTTCTGAAGTTTCCATGGGCGAAAGTTCTAGCGCGCCACCGGTAGTACCGCTAGGGCATGTTTGCCGTCAGTAGTACCGGGTGAAGTACCAGGACTACTTCCGCTCGTCCTGGTTTTGGTTCAGTGACCTCTCTGTTTGTTCAGAAGTTTAGGTGGTAGTACCGTCCTCGGCGGAAGTACCGTTGATCTGCCGGAAGTACCGCTCAGGCTCATTGCCGCCGATAGTAGGGGTGGTAGTTCCAGCCTTGGTCTTCGTTTTCTTTATCTTGTATCATAGAGTTTTGACCATTGGCTAGGTGCCAGTGGTAGTACCACCCACCCACCGGTAGTACCGGCCAGGGTCGTGATTTAACCCAAACAGTCATATTTGGGATACCTTTAAAAGGGGATCATCTTCCCCTTCATGGGGTAAGCTCTTTTTCTTGGTTTTTGGCTTTCCCTCTCTCCTCCATTGTTGATCTTGAAGATCTTGTCCTCTCCCTTCCCCCTCCTATGATTCTTGCATCTTTTTTAGGGATTTGAGAGAGAAGATCTATCTATATCTACAACCCCACCAAACCAAATCCCTTCTTTGTGAAGGAATCCTTGGGATCTAGATCTTGGAGAGTTTCGTGTTCTCCTCTTGTGTTCTTAATCTCTTATTCCCCCCCCCAATATCTTTTGTAGCTTTGGTGGAATTTGAAAGTGAAGGACTTGCCTCTTGCATTTGGTGCATAGGTTTGAGTCTTCCTTGGAGATTTGGCGAGTTCAGGCTCTTGGGCTTGTTACTCTTGGGTTCTTGGAACCCTAGATGGTTGTGTGAAGTTGTGGTGAGTTCTTGGGGCCTCCAATTGAGTTGTGGAGATTCCCCAAGCGTGTGGCCTTTGTGGTGTTTCTTGGGAGCCCTCCAATTGAGTTGTGGATATTGCCCCAATCCTTGTATGGGTTAGGCGACTGCCCTCAAGTGTCCCATAGTGGATCGTGAGTAGGCCTTTGTGGCGAGCTCACGGGAGAATAGGGTGAGCCTTTTGTGGCATTAGTGAGTTGTGTGCCATCGCATCTTGGAGAGAGGCCTTGTGTGGCGTTGGGTGAGCATCGAGCCACCACAACGCGAGGTGAGCCATTTGTGGTGTTCGGAGAGCATTGCGCCATCACACCTCACCAACGAAGACATAGCTTATTTGGAAGTGAACTTCAGGATAAAAATCGTCACCTCTGTGTCCATCGGTTATATCTCAACCGAGTCCTTTACTTATGCAATTTACATTGTGATAGCCTTCGTTCTTGAAGTATTATATCTTGCTATCACCTTGGTGCTTGTCTTTCTTAGCATAGGTTTGTCGTCACTTAGTGAACCTAGTGGTTTTAGGTTTTGTGCTTTGATAAATTAAACGTTAGTTTTATTATGCATTTATTAGAGCCTAAACCGTAATAATTTTAAAAGGCTTATTCACCCCCTCTAGGCAACGTCAATTTTCCTTTCAACAAGGCAGATGTCCTGACACATTGTACAGGCGGACGGTACGGGTAAGCTCCACCCGTACCATAGGTCGTTGAGGCCTTTGTAGGCTTCCTCCACGTTTGCTATTCTCCAGGTGCAATGATAAATCGAATAAATGACTTTTATCACTTAGAAATATCATATTACTGCATAATATGACAGTCCCAATTGATATGTTCACATAAGACTTAGTAATTTGGGATCCTGTTGAAATAAAGACAAAAGAGTGTGCGCATATACAGTAAAATACCAAAATCTTACTCTACTTATGCAAAAACAAGAAGTAAATATCCTTCAATTTTGGACTCATCAACTTCCGCAAGCAAGACTCTTTCTCTTCCCCGAGCAAGGTTGTGTCTTATGGGAAGGTCACCATGTTCATGAGGCATGAGCCATTACAACAAATGAGGCAAAAATTAAAATAGAATTACAATATCGGATATAGAACTGCGTCGTGAGTTATATCACGCCTTCACACATCACATGACTTAGAGGCTTGAACACCTTCCGTATCAATAAGTTATAAGAAGTTTTTTTTTTATTTTGTCATATTAAAAAATGATCAAGTTTTATTGTTCGAACACTTAATTTGAGTAACAAATAATTCACGATCATTGCTTGAGTAACTTTTATCAATCTTGTAATTTCTTTTCCTTGGAATTATTTGATAGCAAAGCATTTTCTTGTTATTCAACAATAGTATTAGATCACGTTAATGCTCTTTATGTCTCATATTAGTTCAAACTTATGACTATAACATGCTATCAAGATTTCCTTCCCATAATTTATGAATACTTTGTTGGTGTGGAAGACCCTAAAATCATAACAGTGGTACAAGTATCATAGCACCCAACCTAATTCATACATCAAATACAATAGTCATGAATCAATAATCACGTCGAATATCATAAATTCTCAAAACACAATGGATATAATTCTTTCCTTCAACTAAAGGAGGTTGATGAAGCAACCAATACAAAATCTGGAATCACGAACCAAAAGATAGATTACAAGATGTTATAGATCTCTCCAAGCTTGGATTCAAGCCGGTGGGATCAAATAATCCCTCGCGATTATTTGATACCGTGGTATTTCCTTAACTCGGAGGAGCCCTGAAATTGCGAAGGCTTGCACAAAGTGTCTTATTTGTTGCTTCAAGGACCATGATGTGAACTCGGCGTTCACGCTAATTGTTTCCAGATGCGCCACATGTGCCTTCTACATCTCAATTGTTTTTTTGTGTCTCGATGGCACGTCGGCTGATGTTGTGGTTGGCTTCGAGTTCTTTCATTATCTTTAGATCCATCTGATCCAGATAATGACACAACAGTTCAATATGTTTAGAGGATCCTAGAGATCTTACCTCAATTTTTTTAATGTGGCGATCAAGTTTGTCTAGGGAAGCTTGGATCTTCTCTCCTTGCTGCTTCAGTCTCTCCAAGTAGGAATCTGCATCTTCTTTTGGGTCGAGTTGAACTTGCTCAAAATCGCCCTCTTCACCTATCATGAGGCTGAATACTGTACGCCCATCCTTGATCATCTCCATCAACTTGAATCCATCCTCTGTTCCAAGCTAATTGCACATGACTTCCTCTTCGTTCTTCTCCATGGAGGCTGCTCCCTTGGTGTCTAATATGATTTTTGAAGAAGATCCCTGGTTATCCTCCTTGACTTGAATGATGTTCCACGGGGAGGACATAGCTTCAAGATTTTTGAGAGGGAGGAGCAACATGGGGAAGATCTGTTTAACAAGAGAGGAAGACGAGACACTTGAGAAGGCATATGAAGTGTTAGAGGCAGGGGGAAATCGTGCTGGGAGTAAAAGAGGCAACAAAAAAAAGAATTCCAATAATTTAGAAAATAAAATAAGAGAAAACAGAGAATTAGAGGTGATAATGACTAGTGGTACGGGGGCCGCGTGTACCCGACATACATCCAAAAATACAACCGACCGAAATCGGTACAAAACGTACCAACATTTTAGTATGGGCAGACTCCGCCAGTACGGCGCTCCCGTATCAGCAGTTACCGCCTTTTCCAAAATCGGTAGAAACCTCTTTTTTAGAAGAAAAACAAATGAAAACAAAAAAATGACACAGAGCTCTTAACGACCTGCCGTACGGGGGAGTTTCCCGTATAGCACAGTCGTACTGACTGCGAGGAAAACAAATGGAAACGCGAAAAAGGTACTAGGGATGTAACGAACAGTGGTACGAGCGGGTGCAGCCGTATCCAACGCACGTACCGCGTTCGTGAAACTGGTAGTAGATTCAGAAAAACATAGGGAGTTCAAAAATACAACTAGGAAGTATCAACTGGCAATTAAAATGCAGAAAAACAAGGTTTTGATTACCTTATTCATCTGGTGGTAATGAGTTTTACCTTGGTACATCCTCTCCTTTAAGCTCTTGGAATCATTTCTTTTTCTTCCCTTTGAACAAGGTTGGTCCCAAAAAGTTGCTAATACCATTGCAGATTGAAACAAATTTTTTTGGGATGAGTAGTCCTTGATGGTACACAAATAGATGACACCTTCTCTGGTGTTCTGATGTCTTCGATATCCATCGATGTGTCACCCTTCTCTTCTCTTTTGTGTAGGATCTGCAAGTCAAATTCTTGCAAAAGAAAATTCCAATGGTGCTAAGCTTAATGTCAGTTCATTCAAGAATTTTTTAAAGCCAATATGATCAACATGAACTCTTAATTTTGAATAAATTATATAAGATCTAAACTTATCACAGGAGAAGACAACAGCGAAAAGTTCCTTTTCCACCATGGGATAATTCTTTTGTCCACCATTTAAAGTACGGCTAGCATGATGGATGATATTGAGTTCATCACCATCCTGCTGGCAAAGAACAACCCCCACTGCTTCATGACTGGCTTCACAAAATAGGTCAAAAGGTTTCTTCCTATTGGGTGGTTTAATTATCGGAGCATCAAGAAGGGCTTGCTTTAATATGGTGAAAGCAGCTAGGCAGTTTTCACCAAAATTAAAAACGACGTCCTTTTGTAAAAGATTGGTTAATGGTCTAGCAGTTTTAGATAAGTTCTTGATAAACCTTCTATAAAATCCAATGTGACCTACGAAAATCCTTATACCTTTTACATCACGAGAAGGGGGGAGACTTTCTATTTCTTCTATCTTTGCCTTATCGACTTATATACCTTTTCCTAAAATTTTATGACCAAGAACTATACCTTCTTGAACCATGAAGTGACACTTCTCCCAATTCAATACTAAGTTAGTGTCTTCGCATCTCTGCAAAACTTTATGAAGATTATGAAGGCAATGGTTAAATGAAGTTCCATAGACAGAGAAGTCTTCCATGAATACTTCCATAATATTTTCAACATAATCAGCAAATATGGAAGTCATACACCTTTGGAAGGTGGTAGGAGCATTGCAAAGGACAAAAGGCATACGGAAATAAGCATATAAACCAAAAGTGCAAGTGAAAGTTGTCTTTAGTTATTCATCAGGATGGACAGCTATTTGAGAAAAACCGGAGAACCCATATAAATAACAAAAATGAGAGTGCATAGCAAGTCTCTAGAGTTTATCTATAAATGGTAATGGGTAGTTATCCTTTCTAATTTCTTTATTAATTTTTTTATAGTCAGTGCACATCCTATGACCAGCGTCAATACGAGTTGGAACCATTTCATTATGTTCATTACGGACAATAGTGAACCCACCTTTCTTTAGAACACAATGAAAAAGACTCACCCACTCACTTTCCTCTACATGAAAGATTATACCTTCATCAAGTAATCGTATTACCTATTTCCTTACTTCCTCCTTCATCTGGGGTATAAGTCACCTTTGGAAGTCTACAACCATCTAAGCTCCTTCTTACATAGATATTCTATGGGTGGCAATCAAGGGGCTAATTCCTTTCAAGTCATCCATCCAATACCCAAGAGCCTGTCGGTGCATTCTTAAGACCATCATTAAATTCTCCTCCTCCTTTTCTACAAGGTTAGAACTTATAATAATAGGGTATTTGTTAGTTTCATCGAGAAAACTGTATTTTAACTCTCTATGAAGGGTTTTGAGTGTAGGAGGTGGAGGTGCCTCATCCCCTTTTCTTATGGGTATGTCATAATTTGATTCATTTCAGGATCAACAACAGGGGTTAAATCAAGATAATCATCAATTTCTATTTTATCTTTATCTTCAGGACGATTATTACTATCCACTAGGCTCCTTGTTAAATTATCATTGGGAGTTTCAACGAATATAGCGGCAAGACTAGAAATATTACCTTCCTCCTCTTGCCCATACTCAAATTCATAAAATTCTTCAATGGTTGCCCTATGGTCAAACTTGGAGAAATGGAAATTCATTTTATCCTCGCTGAACTTGAGAGATACAGTTTCTTTTTGCAGTCAAAGTTTTCCCATGCGGTGTTTAGAAAAGTTATTCCAAAAATAATTGGACAATAAACATCAGTAGGCATGTCAACAAGCACAAAATCTATTGGATATTTGTAAGGTCCAATACAAATTGGAACATCTCTAATCACACCCATAGGAACTCTTAGTGTTTTATCAGCTAACATTACTGTCATATCAATGTCTTCCAACTCGGCTGAAAATAGTTCATTTTGGAATTTTAAATAAAAATTATAAGGAGTTATATTAATAGTCATTCCTATATCACACAGGCCGTAATGAGAAGATCCACCAAAAGTACAAGATAGAATAGGCTTACCAACATCTTTGGCTTTTACCTTAGCTTCAACAAATTGTGAAGCTTCAGTGTCTATCTCAATGACATTGCAATGTGCAAACATGGTTAATATATCTTCTTAGTTGGTTCACCTGTCTCTTAAATACTTACTATGTTGTTCTCTTCTACTTTTGTCTCTTCCTCTAGATTTTTGAGGAACAATTTCTTCTTCCTGTTGTTCTTCGAGTTGTTGAGCCATCATATGTTTTCTAGCCGTCCTTGGAGAAGGAAGGTGTTCAACATAAGGGGCTTCTTTTTTCAATGGATCTATAGGGGCCATAATTTTTATCTCAATATCTTCATCTTTCTCAGGTGGTGGAGTGTATTGAAGCCAATCTTTCTTGAGAGCTTCAATGTGTTCTGTAAAAGACTAAAGAATTTGCAGAATAATATCATCATCAAGTTGAAGCTCATTAGATGTTTCCTTGACCTTAATGGATTCCTTATAAGTATTAAGACAATCATATTCAATTTCTATCCCCCCTTCACCGCCTAAATCAAATCCCCAAGTTTCTCTGTTGCGGCGAATTTGTTCAAGAAGTTCCCAAGCTTTAGTTATTGTTATATCCATAAAAGAACCTCCGAAATTAGTGTCAACTTCAACTTTAATTTCTTGATTAAGTCCCCCATAGGAAATATGTAAAACATACCATTCAGGTAAATCATGACGGGGACATGTATGAAGGATGTATTTATACCTTTTGAAAGCTATTACCAATCCTTCTCCTAGGCGGTTTTTGAAGTTTCTGATTGCCCTCCTTACTTCAGTAGTTTTTACTTTGGGAAAGAATAGAAATACGAATTATCCTTTAAGCTTTTCCCAAGTATCAATTTTCTCTACAGGGAAAATTCTATACCAAGATAAAGCAGTGCTGGTTAGAGATTGGCTAAACAGTTTAGGTTTGAGTTCATCATCAAAATAGCCGCTCAATTTGAGTGTCCAACATAACTCGATAAAACGCATTAAATGAGTGTAAGGATCCTCATCTGGATCATCTCCTGCAAAAGTTTTCTCTTTAAGCAAAGCGATAAATCAAGGGTTAACCTCGAATTATGGTTCACTCCCACTCGGGAATTTCTTAACAAGTCCTCTATTGAACTTCCTGAGGTATTTAGTTGCATCAAGCTGATCCATCAACCTGAGTGCAGTCGTGGTGCTCACCTGAAACTATTAAACAACTTAGTAAAACAATTAATAGATTTAGCAACTAAGAACAAAGACCAAAAGCACTTAGCTCCCCGGCAACGGTGCCAAAAAATAGCTTGATGACTGCAAGTGCACAAATCGATTGTAGCTAGTTTCAAAATAAGAGTATCGAACCCATAGAGAGTTATTTGGTTAAGGTCTGTATTCCCCTCATCACTATGTACCAAAGGATACTTATAAGCTGCCTTTGATTTCAAGTAGGGTGTTTGGAAGGTTTTGTGTTTGTGTGCAAGAAAATAAACAAAAACAAGTAAACAAAAGCAAGTAACAAATGTGTTGGACATGGTGTTGGAACTCAATAAGGTGAAAGCGTTCTAGGGGATTTAGGATACACCACTAGCATGGGATAATTAATCATAATTAGAATAATTTATTTGTTTTGTCATGACGTGTGTGGAGAAAACTCAATAAAAAAAAGTTCACTACAAAATTCGTGGTCAGTCGCTTTCTTGAGTCAGGTAATGAGGTCATCTCTAAATAACCACTACGATGCCTGAGAGCAATCAGTCATATAGACCACCACAATTAAGGGTTTCCCTATGGATATCGTAATAAGCTCAGTGAGTCTCTCTTAATTCTCCCTTTGACCGTGTAGGTTATAAGACAATGTTTACAGTCACCGCTTAGCACTTAACATACTCAAATACACGTCAAAAGGGTATCACCCTCTCTTTAGTCCCATAGGCAAATGAGATTTGGCCGACTAAACATACCATCTAGAGAGAGAGATCAAACACAATATCATAGATCAATGGTTCATAGACCAAAGTAATAGATCATATTTATTTTATTTCTTAATAATGTTAGGGTTTCTCCATATCCCCAAGAACAAAGGGAACTACTCACACATGGAAGCAATCAACAATATCATCATATTCAAATGGATGGACAAAATTATTGTGATAAATATAGTGCAAACCACAATTGAATCTAGAATTACAACAAGATCCAAAATATGGAAGGGGGATGGTGATGGTGATAGAGATGCAACGGTTGATGATGAAGGGGATGATGTGATGTCCTCCAATCATCCGTGGGCAGCAAGGATTTTCCCTTATCTTAGTTCCTCCTCCAGATCCCTCTTTAGCGTGGTATTTCGAGGTTGGTGGTTTGATGACCCACAAATATAGGGGGTGTATCGCAGTATTTTCGAGGGAAGTGAAACCCAATTTATTAATTCAACATAAGGGGAGCCAAAGAATATTGATAAGCCTTAACAACTAAGTTGTCAATTCAGCTGCACCTAGAAACAATCTTGCTCACAGCAGTTTATCAGTAGCAACAGTTTTGTAGTAGCAATAGTAAAGTAAAGACAGTAGTAAGAATTACAGTAAACAGTAGGATTAAAGCGCGGTAGGCATAGGGATGGATGGACGGGCGTTGCATGGACAAGACAATTCACATGGCAATCAGAACATAGGGCATTTGCAGATAAATAAGATAAAGCATCCAAGTACTAAATAATCATAGGCATGTGTTCCATATATAGTCATACGTGCTCGCAATGAGAACTTGCACAACATCTTTTGTTCTGCCAATCCGTTTGCCGCGGGGCCTCAAGGAAACTACTGGCAATTACGGGGCTCCTTTTAATAGAGCACCGGAGCAAAGCATTAACACTCCATGAACACATGTGATCCTCACATCAAAGCCATTCCTGCCGGTTATCCCGATTTCTGTCACTTCGGGGCCTTTGGTTCCGGACAACAACGTGTGTATACAACTTGCAGGTA
Organism: Avena sativa; assembly: GCA_916181665.1. Lineage (NCBI taxonomy): Eukaryota > Viridiplantae > Streptophyta > Magnoliopsida > Poales > Poaceae > Avena > Avena sativa. Next base: position 373,129,958 of record OV702290.1, read on the forward strand.
AGACCATAAACAATACTATCATAATGAATCAATAACATGTTCAGATCTAAAATCATGGCACTCGGGCCCTAGTGACAAGCATTAAGCATAAGAAGTTGCAACAAAGTCAAAAATCACTAACAGTAGATACTAGGCACCATGCCCTAACAATCCGATGCCATTACATGAACGATCTCATCCAATCCCTACCATCCCCATAGCCTACAGCAGGGGATTACTCACTCATAGATGGGGGAAACATGGGTGGTCGATGGAGAAGCGATGGCGATGATGATGGCGATGATCTCCTCCAATTCCCCGTCCCGGCAGGGTGCTAGAACGGAGTTTCTGGTTCTGAATCGCTGAATCTGGTGGTGGCGGCGCAGCGGAACTCTTTCTGGAAAAATGTCAAACCCCCCTGGGTTTTTAGGTCAAGGGCAACTTATAGGCGAAGAGGGAGACCTAGGAGGTGCCTGGGGCGGCCAGACTACCCCCTGGCGCAGCCAGGCCTAGCCCGCGCAGCCAGGTGGTGTGGCCAGGCCCCAGCCCCTCTCCGTCTCGTATTCTGGCTCCTTGAATCTTCTGGTGAAATAGGATTTTGGCATATTTTCCAGGATTTTTCCTGATAGTTGATTTTCTGCACAAAAACTTGACACCATGGTAATTCTGCTGAAAACAGCGTCAGTCCATGTTAGTTGTATCCAAATCACACAAGTTTAGAGGAAAAACAATAGCAAAAGTGTTCGGGAAAGTAGATACGTTTTGGACATATCAACTCCCCCAAGCTTAGCTTATTGCTTGTCCTCAAGCAATTCAGTTGAAAACTGAGTGCGATAACAGAAACTTTCGCGAACACATTTGCTTCATATGATGTATATATTCTTAGCATATGATCAGCTACTCAGTCAATTCATAATAAGGAGTATGCAACTAAGTTTACTTAATAGTCAATGCAAGCTATGAAGAGATCCAACTCAAAAATAATAAGTATCATGGAACAAAAACATAAGCAACATTGTACTCCTCATAAAAAGGTATGATAGAGTGGTATCTCGCTTGCCTTTGATTGTAGAGCAAACATAAATGCCAAGGCACCTCTGAAGTTCAAGTGAAGACTAGAAGTAAAGATATCAAAGATACAAGCATCAAAGTCATAACACAAATAATCAAGTTTTGAGACAAGCATATTACACTAAGAATGACAACTATGCTCTCAAGCAAGTGCTCATAGAATATGTGGAGACTCAACAAAGAAATGAAAAGGTTTTGAATAGTTTGAAAGGCTTCCAAATGCTGAAAGTATGGTACTCATTAGCTTTGAGCTCTCATTGCCCCTATCATAAGCATCTTTAAATGGTTAAGGTTAAAGTGACACAACTAAGAGGATATGCTTGAAAAGTTACAAGCTAAAATCTCATGCCCCTTACTTACGAGTACCGGACCTCATGTTACTCAACTTCAGTCACAAGTAAGCTCTTGTCATTGTAAGTACATATGTATCATAGAGAACCAACAACGGGGTACCCCTTGCACATGATACATGAGTTATCCCATAATCAAAATGACAAGCAAAGCAGACAATGAGCATCTCAGCGATCTTTTTATTTGCTATTTGCATAGGTTTTTATTGAGGATGCTTCATAGAGTGCTCATTATGGTTATGCTGCAAGTTTCCACCATGATTAGGCATGGCTTAGGCTAGCGGCCCAGGCGTTTCTCTAACACACATACAAATTCCATGATCTTACAAGTTCCCCTTTTATTTCACACTGCCGGGATCCATAAGCAAAAGAATCATGATATCAATGAGGTACAAAGTACCAGTGCAATGTTGAAAGTGTTCCCCATGATACATGGTTCTGCTAACTTCAACTTATAAAGCGCAAGCATACACGCAATAAAGATGGACACAATGGTTCAAGATTATTAAGTGCAAGAACGTAAAGTGTGCCATCAAGTTCGTGAGAGCTTTACTAACTAACTTTCTCATAACAAGCAAACATTTTATTCAGAAGAAAACAAGGCATACTAAATATGCACGAAACAACAAATAAGGCTAATAGGTAGGTATGGTGGACACTTTTGGCAATATTGGTTTTAGGGAGTTGGAAACACGAGTAAAGCATACTCAGTGCAAGTGAAGGCTAGCAATATTAAGGGAGCGACAAACGAGAGAGCAGTAATTGTCATAATCATGCTTGCAACAAAACAGGACTAATCATGGCAGGAAAGTGATTCAAGACCCCTGAGGAAAAATAATTCATCAAGTCTTAGCTGATTATTGTTTTAGTCATATGCATGCATGAGCATGTGCCAAGTCAATTCAAGTGAAACATTCAGAGGGAGATACCACAGTGTCATACCAAGTCATGAATAGAGAAATTCAAGTGAACATTCATACGACATGCTACAAACTATTAGCAAGCTGGAGCTAATCATAAGAAAGCAAGAACTACTAAGCATCCATAATAACATACACCCTACATGAACAGACTAAGCATGCCCAAAATGATGAGTATATGTACAAAAATGAAAACAAATAGAGTTCGTTACCATCCTCTTACCACACCTCAAGTTGTCATTAATCCTCATTATTGCCCTTCACTTGTGTGGCTTGAATAATAACATGAAACTGAATTCCACTGAGGACTACTGAACCCTGCAACAAACTCACAAAACCAAAGAAGAACAACAAATATTTTTGATGTTTTCAATTTTTTTTAAAACAAGAGCCAAAAAGGAAGAACAAGCAAAGCAAAATCTTTTTGGGTTTTTCGAGTAGTTCAAACAAAGCAAAAAGGGAAAAACAAACCAAGGAAAAAAGAAGAAGAAGCAAACAAAGAGAAACAACAGAAATATTTTTGGTCTTTTTGTGTTTTAGAAAGCAAAAACAAAGAGAGAACGAAAACTAAAAATAGAAAGAAACATGAATATACAAAGTACCGACTAAACAATGATAAGGAGATGAGTGTGATGTCGGTGTACCTCCCCCCAAGCTTAGGGTTTTGGCCTAAATGGGTATCAATCCCAAGCTGGCCAAGATGGAGCGCCTCCGTAGTACGGTGAGGAGGTACCCTCGTCCTGGTGCGAGCTCGAGGATGCCCCACCGTAGTGCGCAGAGTAATCGTAGGAGGGCACATCCTCCTGGTGCTGCCTGTGGAAACCAAGCAAGCGGAGCTGCTCGTCCACCTCCTCCTTGGAGCGCGACCATGGCCTCCTGTGAACACTGAACAAAGTAGATTGCGGCAAAGGAATCTCCCTTTCATCCCCGTCAGTAAACAACATCCTGTATACTAAACTATCCATATCAGAGTCAGCAGTGACGAAGTGATGCATTTTCATGGCAGCAAGATCAAGCCTTTGTGGTGCCAATATAGTATCATTAGGATCCACAGAAAGCTCTAACGCATTAACCATGCGTGAAGCAATAATGCCCCCATAAATAGGTCCCCTAGCAGCTAGACGGCGAGCGATGAGAGAGCCAAGATTGTATCGAGTATCATTATTAAGTGCAGCAGCGAGGAAGGCTAGATGATAATTGGAGATATTACTTGTATTCTCCCTACCAAGAATGCTAGTAGCAAGATAATAAGCAAAGTATCTAAGAGCTAGGAGTTGGATGTTTCTTATCTTCCCGCGCTGAGCTACACGGTTATCGTCATTGGTCACACCTGATAGAGCTCTAGAAAATCCGCGGGTTGCCCTTGGATCTTCTTCACGGTCCCTGTCATGCTTATACCTATAATGCTGCAAAATCTTTCCAATGGCATGGTAAACGGCAGATTATAAATTCTGAAACAAACAGTTGACTGATAGGGGGTGTTAGTGAAAATGAAACTCTCAACGAAAGTTTTGGTGATCATGGCATATTGCTCACTCTCATCTTCCATGTATGAGGTCAAACCAACCCTCTGAATCAATAGCAAGAAATCATCAAGAATCCCTACAGCTTGCAAGAAGGTATAACAAGCAAAAGTAGATGGATGAGCATCCCCCTCATCTCCTTCATTGCCAAAGCGTGGTGCAATGATATTTTCATTGTATGAAGGCCTAAACTGAGAGGCCGATCTTGAAGGCCTTGACCTCCTAGGTGTGTCCCTCTCAAATATTTCTCCAAAGGTGTGGTTGTTCATCTTTGGTATTCTAAAATTTAAACATCCATTAAACAAGTGATTGCAAAGTGAATATATAATGAAGGGCACTACTAATAGGGACTTGTAGAGGCATAAACATGCATCAAAACAATATCTCTAAGCATTTAACAAGCTTACAAGCTCTCATAACCTGTCACCTATAGCAGCAAAATACTCAAGATATAAACCAGTAAATACAAATCTACTTAGACAAGCAGAGAAGTCACATACCAGAGAACAAATGCTTCAAATTTCAGCAGCAAAGATGGGCTGAGCAAGGAGATCGAAAATCGAAGGCAAGAATAGCAAGAACGCGATTTCGAGCAATGAAATGGTGTTTTCTCGGGAGAGAGAGAGAGCAGTGCCAAGTGAGAGAGTGAGTGGAGGGCCAGGGGTGGCCCACACCATGGCCAGGCGTGCCCCTGGGCTAGCCGCGCCACCAGGTGGTGTGCCTGCCTGGTGGGCCCCCCTGGTACCTTCCAGGCACTTCTCTGTCCCTTTTTTCACGTAAAAAATTAATATGAATTTTCTCGAATTTTCCGAGACACTTTATTTTTGAGCAATTTTCAGGTATAAATGAATGATTTTCTGTCAGAAAAAAGTTTCTGGAATGATGCAATGACAAAACAAGGCTAAAACTTCAGAAGTTCTAAGACACTCTAAAAAGAAAGCAACTAACAATAGAAAAGTAAACTAAACTTAAGCAAAAACTAAAAATGGATAAGATGAAAGTAAGCGGAGATAATCATGGTGGAAACATTGTTTTGTTCATTAAAATCCCTTTGTTAACAAGGTTGATCAGGTCTTGTTATCGAAACAATTTTATATGAAACAAAACTTTGTATTCCACTAATGATTATGTTACCTCAACTTTGATAGCAATGGTCCCAATCATAATAGTTTCATATTTTTCTCTTGGTATGGGACAATATATTTCTCCAACTTGAATGCCCTCAACATGTTCAATTGAATTCAAACCATAAGTCATATCAATCTTCTTGGGGAAATAGACAGTATGCTCCTTGTCATTAACATTAAAAGTCACCTTTCCTTGATTACAATTAATAACAGCTCCTGTAGTATTAAGAAAAGGTCTCCCAAGAATAATAGACATATTATCATCTTCAGGCATTTCAAGCACAACAAAATCAGTTAATATCAAGCAATTATGAGCCACTTGAACAGGTACATCCTCACATATACCAACAGGAATAGTAGTAGATTTATCAGCCATTTGCAAAGATATATCATTTGGTATTAGTTTTTCTAGTTGAAGTCTCTTATAGAGAGAAAAAGGCATAACACTAACTCCTGCTCCCAAATCACACAAAGCAGTTCTAACATATCTATTTTTAATAGAACACGGGATAGTTTGAATCCATGGGTCTCCAAGTTTCTTTGGAACCTTACCATTAAAGGAATAATTAGCAAGCAAAGTAGAAATTTCTTCATTAGGGATCTTCTTTTTATTCGAGACAATATCCTTCATATAGTTTGAATAAGGAGGCAATTTAGTAGCATCAGTCAAAGGAATTTGCAAGAATAAAGGTTTCATCCACTCACAGAACTTATTATAGTGTTCATCTTCCTTTGACTTGTGTTTCTTATCAGGGAAAGGCATAGGTTTTTGGACCCAAGGCTCTCTTTCACTACCATGTTTCTTAGCAACACAATCTTCTTTAGTGTATTTAGTATTCTTAGTGTGCCTTTCAGGTTATTCTTCAACTTTTTCTTTATCGGGAACATCATTTTCTTCATTACCACTTTCAGTTTCAGCATCAGAGACAGATAAATTATTAGGATCTTTAGCAGGTTCAGAGGGTTCTATAATAGTTTTATGTTTCTTTTTTCTTTTCTTACGAGCAGTACCACTATTTTCAGCTTGTTGAGAATCCTGCTCAATTCTTTTGGGATGCACCTCAGGATATAGAGGATCCTGGGTAGCAGCACCACTTCTAGTTCTAATTTCATAAGCATGTTTTTCTTTGGCAACATTAACTAGAAAGTCTTTTGCACTTTAATAAGTTGATATATTTGAGTTTGAACCATTTGAAAATGTTTAACATGAAGGGAATATGCCCGAGAGGCAATAATAAAGTGGTTATTATCTTATTCCATGTTTATGATAAATGTTTATTTTGCATGCTATAATTGTATTGATCGGAAACGTCAATACATGTGTGTTTAATAAAAAAAAAGGGTTCCTAGTTATGCCTCTCTTATAGACTAGCTTGTTGATTAACAAGATGATCAAGGTTTCCTGATCATAGACATTGGATGTTGTTAATAACAAGGTCACAACATTAGTTGAATGATGTGATGAACATTCATCTGAAGTATAGCATTACGATCAAAGTCATTATGTTTATATTGCTATAACATCATACAAAGTAATCTTTATCCTTAGCCCATGAGATCATGTTAATTGCTAACACCGGAAGAGTATCTTGATAACATCAAACGTCACACCGTAACAGGGTGACTATAAAGATGGGTTCAGTGCTATGAAGGTGTTATGTTGAGGCTCATGGATCAAGAGTGGAATTTGTCAATCCCGATGACGGATAGATATACTCTAGGCCCTCTCGGTGATATCACATTGAAATAGCTTGCAAGCAAGTGATGTGATCACTAGAATGTTATATCACGGGAACGAGAAAAGAGTGCATGTCGGTAACGAGATCAAACTAGGTATGGAGATACCGATGAACGAATCTCGGACATGTAATATATCGCGAGACAAAGGGATTTAGTTACTAGCGTTAAAGGTTCTCACGATCACAGAAGTCATCGTTGAATGTGTAGGAGTCAGTACGGATCTCTAGGTCCCGCTGCTGATTATTGATCGGAGAGGGGTCTCGATCATGTCTGCATTATTCGCGAACCGTAGGGTGACACACTTAAGAGTTACCGGACACCATTTTGGAGCACATATGTTTCAGACGAAAGAATTGAAAAGCGCAAGAATTGTTTCGATAGAAACCGGAAATTGTTTCGGGTGAAATTGCAGAAAGTAGTTCTGCATGTGATATTGAAATATTGCAAGGGGTTATATGTGAATGTTTGTTAATTAAAGTAATTAACAAAATTCTGAATAAATTTAAAAAAAGAGTTTTATTAAATGAGAGAGCATTAAACTTGGAGAATTTTAATGCATTTAAAGTAGGGACTTTAAAGGGGAATGTGAAGATGCATTTTAATGTGGAGGGGTTACCACCACATGAATGGGGGAGGTGAGGAGTCACCCCCCCATGCACCGTCCATGAAGGAGGGGCACCCCCCCTCCTCCTATAAAAGGCCACCCTCTTCCTCCTTCTTCCTCACACCTCGTTGTGAAGGATCTCTCTCCCCCTCTAGAACTATTCCCCCATGGTCTCGGATTAGCGAGATACATGTTCCGGGTGGAATTTCGTCTGGAAGGAGTTGCTTCTTCCGCTGGATCGCTGGAGCGAGGAGGTGGAGGTTATCCGGTGGCTTGAACGTGTGTGCGAGTACGGATGCGCTGCTGAGTTACGGCGCTCGGACTTCCTCACGATCTTGAGATCGGCAAGTGTACGACTACATCAACCACGAGTTCATACTTAACAAAACTCGTTGTCTTCGAGGGTAAGTTCTCGTTGGATGTATGTCCACCCGTTGCTTTGTACCTAGTAGATAGATCTTGGCGTGTAGTTCTCATCGTAGGAAAATTTTTGTTTTCTATGCTGCGGACCCAACAGTGGTATCAGAGCCTGATCTATGCGTAGGTGCTTTGCACGGGTAGTACACATATGTTTATATGTGGGCGATGATGATCATGTTATTGCATCTTTCATGTATTTTGGATATTGGTGGCATAGTGGGATGAAGCGGCCCGGACCAACCTTACATGTCATCGTACATGAGACCGGTTCCACGACTGACATGCAACTAGTTTTGCATATATGGCTGGCGGGTGTCTGTCTCTCCTACTATAGTCAATATCTGATTTATAATGAGTTGCTAATAACTTGGTTATCCTTGTTGTGGTTCCATGTTCGTAGGTAAGAATGGTTCTATCTCCGAAAGCCCTAAGCCACGTAAAATTTGCAATTGATAAATTAGAGGCATCTAGTTTAGATCGTTGCTCGGCTAGTGTATTGATATGGTATTGTTGTAAGTAGATGTATGATAGATACTCTTACAACACACTCAACGTGTAAGTTCCATAGACCTTGGCCTTACACACAAAGGAATGATAGAGATCATACCACGATGCAAATGATAGAGATCAAATGCATGGACCATATCATCTCACTTTACACATTAGATGTTAGCATCTTATACTGCTAGTTTGGCGCTTTCTGTAGCATTGTAAGATGATCCCTCATTTAGATATCAATATAAAAATGTGTTCTTCCTTAAGTATGCACCGCTTTATGGATCGTGTTTCGAGACATCACGTGATGATCGGGTGTACTCGACTCTACGCTTTCATACAAACGGTGTAAGATAGTTTTACACATGTGAGTACTAAGGTTCTTACTTGGCGAGCCTAGCATGTACAGACATGGCCTCGGAACACGGACTGAAAGGTTAAGCATGAGTCATATAGTTGATATGATGCCCATATAGATGCTCGCCTTTGAAGCTACATCAACTCACGTGATGATCGGACTTGGTGTAGTGGATTTGGTTCATGTAATCACCAAAAGGACACGAGGGGTGTCGTTTTTGAGTGGGAGTTTATTTCTAATTTTGATTAGTAGAACTCAATTTGTCATAAAATAAATCAAAGTGAATTTGCATAATTTGTTGTAGTCATTGGCGTCTGTTCACTACCTTATGCTTAGTTTTAATTGAGATAATAGAACTATAGAATTCTGGATATTTACTTTACGAACTGGTATATTATTGTTTTGAATGTCAATTTAAAGTTTATAAGTCCTATTGCAAACTCTCAGCAAACTCCATTTACTCCATGAAGTTTAATAAGAAGTATTAAATCAAGAGTAAGAATTCCAATGTTATATCTAAAGTATCATGTTTGCCTCCATGATTATTGATATTCAAAAGTTGTTTTAATATCAAGATTATATTGGAGCTGAAAATTGTTTCAGAAACCATCATGTGTGAAAGATATTGTGATATCCGAAATGTTTTTGGTTGCGTTATGATAGAGTATAATTTAGCAAAATACATGTTCTCATATTGTACGAGAATTTGTGAAGGATGGAGATGCTAAGCATCCGAATCTCCCAAAAAGGTTTTGGGAACTAACATTATACTCGCGATTCTTCCTTATAGGCTATAGTAGCTTGATCATGAAAGTTGTCATGATAAGGGTGAATAGAAGATGTAAGTAAAATGTTTACTACACTAAAAGATTACTAAAGAATGGATTTTTGAAAGAATACCAAACATTTGATGATGGTGATCTACTTCAAAGTGCAAGTCCAAAGGTATTAGTATTTGACTATATACGCTTTGTACTATGTGTCATGTGAATGACACCACTATTGATGTTGATAGATTCGTTTAAAAGGAAAAGGAATTGCTGAAAGAGAATCTATAAAATATTTGGCAGAAAAGAAAAAGTTGGAAATGTCCAGCTTAGGTATATAGAAGATATACATCTTATGGTTGTATTCCTTGCTTGTTAAACAATATGGTTCTTAGGTATTGGATACCGGTATTGGATACCGAATTGGTTGGTATGAAGTGTCACACAGGACAACGCAATTCATGAACTGCAATGGCCTAAGTAACTGGCAAGAGAATAAGTGATGATGTTCATCAAAAACAAATAAAGTGTTATTGTGTTTTTTCGTTGTCGTCAAACCTAGCCTTCAAGATTTGTTTTAATAATTTTTATTTTGTTCCGGTATTATGAGAACGATGGTTGTTCCAATAATTACCGTATTCCATAAAGGATGGATGAATTTTTACAAGTCTAGTGGGAGAAATCACATCCATAAACACTATTGCTAAAATGTCGCAAGACAAATGATTAAAATATCACTTATGAAGTGACATCACTGTTTAAATTATATTGGAAAGAAAACATGAAGAAACTCCATGTTGATGGTTTTTTGGAGTCTTTGATTTTGATCAACTGACGCTTGTGAGACTTTCCTCGAGATAATTGAAACTCCGTTCATAGGCCAAAGAGGAACGGATGACTAGCTTATTGGAAATTGTACATGTTGATGTGCATAGTCCATTATGTGTAGCCATATGCGATGGATCTTTTTGCTTCATATGCTTTCTCCAGAAATTTGAGTGAATATATTTATATATTTACTTAATAAGGAAGAAGTATGAAACATTTGAAAATTGTTCAAAGACTTTTAAGATGAAGTGGAAAATCATTGTAACAAGCGAATAAATAGTTTATGATTTGATGATAAAGGAAGATATTTGAGTTACAGGTTTAGCAAAACACCTAAGATTTCAGGAATTGTTCCATGAAATTGTGTTTCCCGATAAACCACAGGAGTATGGTATGTTCGAGAGATCAAATCAAACCTTGTTTGACATGGTAAGATCAAAGGTGTCATTTATATTACTGCCATTATGTTTTAAGGATTAAAGCTTTAGAGACTACCGCTTTTACACTGAAAAGAGCACCATCGTGATCCGTTGAAATGACCCCATATAAGTTATGGTTTGGGATAAAACCCGAATTGTCTTTTCTTAAATTTTGGTATGCTATGCATAAGTAAAATGTTTACAACCAAAGTCGGATAAGCATGTCTTTGTAGGTTATGCCAAAGAATTTGTTGGGAATTTCTCCATAACACCGAGGACAAAAGAGTTTGTTACTTAGAACGTCAAATTTCTTGAGAAGGAATTTTTCGCGAAAAGTTAAATGGGAGGACAATAGAACTTTGATAAGGTTGTTAAACCTTAGCTATATGTGCTAAGTAGCGCAGCGCCGGAAAGTGTCCCGGTGGCGGCGACAATGCTCATGGGTCACGTGATTACAAAGGGTGTGATCTCGGAGATTAGAGTTCCTATTGAACCGTGTGGGTCGGTAAGAATCAAATAGTGTGATTTGATAAGAAAGTCGTTATTGTTTTGACAATGATGAACCGACTACATGCAAAGAAGCGATGATGGGCCCTGACTCCATAAAATGACTAGAAGTCATAGAATTCGTGATAGTATCCATACACGAGAAATCAAGTTTCTGAACTTGGAAGACCCTCCGGAAAGGCGTGAAGCCTATCGGTCATGATTGGATCTATAAAGAAATAAGACATGGATGTTTAGCATCTACGAAATAGTCGACATGTCGGAAAGAAGTTTACGACAATGTTCAAGGAGTTGACTATGACAAGATTTGATCTTTCATTGTGATATTTAGTCTTGACGGATTAAAGTAGCAACCACTACATATAATTTGATGTATGGTAGTTGAAAAAACAAAACAATGTTCTTCTAATAGAATGGTTACCTAGGAAGTGTACAAGACACGGTCCGAAGGGTTTTGTTAATTCAAAGGGTGCTAAAAGGGCATGCAAACTTCAATAGTTGAAGTAAGCATAGCGGAGTCGGAATCTTCACCATGATGAAATTGTTAAAAGAGTTTAAATTCATCGGAGATGATGAAGATGCTTGCATTTGCAAGATATTAAGTGGGAGCGCTGAGACATATTTCTAATACATTATGTAGAGGACATATTGTTGATTGGAAATGATGTATCTTGTATTGACACAAGTTAATAATTTCATTAAAATAAGATTTCGATGAAAGACTTGGGCAAAACCAGAATATTAGGCATCAATATCTATATGGATAGATTGAGGCGCTAATATGGTTGTGCCAGACATACATATATGAGATATTGAAAGGGTTCAATATGGAAACAACAAGAAAGGTTCTTACTGCATGGAAATGATTGTATCAAGATTCAAGTGTTCCAACACTTGGTGAGTAAAATCACATGAAGATTTTGATTGATTATACCGTGATATGTATATATCCATAATGTCCTATGCTCTAAATGTTATGAGCACATACCAGAATGATCCATCAGATGATCATTGGACAATAGTAAAGATATTCTTATGATCTTTGGAAGAACTAAGAATATATCATGTATAAGTGACAAATAGTTAAAGGTAGTTCATTGTAAAGTGTTACATTGATACTAGTTTTGTCACAAGATACAAATTAAATTTATCTCAATTTAGACTATGGGTGGCACAATATAATGGAAAGGATGTTCCATGATGGATTTGGATGAGTTCCAAAGTTGAGACATTGTGACGGATACTATAACAAAAAGGCTAAGTATATGACTGCTATAGTAGCAGCATAGGAGGGCATTTGTGTTAAGTAGTTTGTTATTAAACGAGGTGTGGTTCAAAGTGGGCTAATACTATGAAGATATATTGTGTGACAATAATATCAACATATTTTAACCGGAACGAACTAAAGGTCTCACCAAAGGACCAAATTTATACAATGCCATCTCATTTGAGAATGAGTGATGCATAGAGACACAAAGACATGCAAATACACACGGACCTGAAACTGTCAGATCCGGAGATTATGTTAACCACTAGCCATAGCATATATGCAACACCAGAAAGCCATAGGTGTTCAATACACAAAGTTTTTCAAACTAGATTATTGACTCTAGTGCAAGTGGGAGACTGAAGGGAATATGCCCGAGAGGCAATAATAAAGTGGTTATTATCTTATTCCATGTTTATGATAAATGTTTATTTTGCATGCTATAATTGTATTGATCGGAAACATCAATACATGTGTGTTTAATAAACAAAAAGGGTTCCTAGTTATGCCTCTCTTATAGACTAGCTTGTTGATTAACAAGATGATCAAGGTTTCCTGATCATAGACATTGGATGTTGTTAATAACAAGGTCACAACATTAGTTGAATGATGTGATGAACATTCATCCGAAGTATAGCATTACGATCAAAGTCATTATGTTTATATTGCTATAACATCATACGAAGTAATCTTTATCCTTAGACCATGAGATCATGTTAATTGCTAACACCGGAAGAGTATCTTGATAACATCAAACGTCACACCGTAACAGGGTGACTATAAAGATGGGTTCAGTGCTATGAAGGTGTTATGTTGAGGCTCATGGATCAAGAGTGGAATTTGTCAATCCCGATGACGGATAGATATACTCTGGGCCCTCTCGGTGATATCACATTGAAATAGCTTGCAAGCAAGTGATGTGATCACTAGAATGTTATATCACGGGAACAAGAAAAGAGTGCATGTCGGTAACGAGATCAAACTAGGTATGGAGATACCGATGATCGAATCTCGGACATGTAATATATCGCGAGACAAAGGGATTTAGTTACTAGCGTTAAAGGTTCTCACGATCATAGAAGTCATCGTTGAATGTGTAGGAGTTAGTACGGATCTCCAGGTCCCGCTGCTGATTATTGATCGAAGAGGGGTCTCGATCATGTCTGCATTATTCGTGAACCGTAGGGTGACACACTTAAGAGTTACCGGACACCATTTTGGAGCACATATGTTTCAGACGAAAGAATTGCAAAGCGCAGGAATTGTTTCGATAGAAACCGGAAATTGTTTCGGGTGAAATTGCAGAAAGTAGTTCTGCATGTGATATTGAAATATTGCAAGGGGTTATATGTGAATGTTTGTTAATTAAAGTAATTAACAAAATTCTGAATAAATTTAAAAAAAGAGTTTTATTAAATGAGAGAGCATTAAACTTGGAGAATTTTAATGCATTTAAAGTAGGGACTTTAAAGGGGAATGTGAAGATGCATTTTAATGTGGAGGGGTTACCACCACATGAATGGGGGAGGTGAGGAGTCACCCCCCATGCACCGGCCATGAAGGAGGGGCACCCCCCCTCCTCCTATAAAAGGCCACCCTCTTCCTCCTTCTTCCTCACACCTCATTGTGAAGGATCTCTCTCCCCCTCTAGAACTATTCCCCCATGGTCTCGGATTAGCGAGATACATGTTCCTGGTGGCATTTCGTCTGGAAGGAATTGCTGCTTCCGCTGGATCGCTGGAGCGAGGAGGTGGAGGTTGTCCGATGGCTTGAACGTGTGTGCGAGTACGGATGCGCTGCTGAGTTGCGGCGCTCGGACTTCCTCACGATCTTGAGATCGGCAAGTGTACGACTACATCAACCACGAGTTCCTACTCGTTAACAAAACTCGTTGTCTTCGAGGGTAAGTTCTCGTTGTATATATGTCCACCCGTTGCTTTGTACCTAGTAGATAGATCTTGGCGTGTAGTTCTCATCGTAGGAAATTTTTTGTTTTCTATGCTGCGGACCCAACATAACAAGCATTTTAACATCATTAGAGGTTCTTTTCACAATATCTTTTAACTCAATAATAGCTAGAGTTTTCCATTAAATGATTTTGCACCCTTTTATTAAAATTATCTTGCTTAACAATAAAAACATCAAATTCTTCTAAGCATTGATGAGGAGGTTTAGAGTAAGGAATATCACCTTCGTCAAAATGTTGGAGAGAGTGTACCTCAATAGTGGATGAGTGGGGGATTGGCTTACATAGTTCTTCTATAGGAGGTAAATTCTTGACATATTAGCTTTAATTCCCTTCTCCTTAAGACATTTCTTAGCTTCCTTCATCACTTCATCATTTAGTTCAATAACTCCCCTCTTCTTAGATGTTGGAATAGGCGTAGGTATAGCTGGTTCAGGTATAATTGTTTCAGGTATAGTTGGTTCAGGAGGAGTCCAGTCTTCATAGTTCTAGCTTATTTTAGCCATTAATTCCTCAGCTTCCTTGGGAGTCCTATTCCTGAAAACACAAACAGCACAACTATCCAGGTATGTCCTAGATTCTTCAGTGAGTCCATTATAAAATATATCAAGAAGCTCATTCTTAGGTAATGGACATCCAACCTGTGCATGAATCAAAGCACAAAACCTTGCCCATGATTCAGGCAATATCTCTTTTTCTCCCTGTTTAAAATCAAAAAGTTCCTGCAAAATAGCATGTCTAGCACTAGGAGGAAAATATTTCTACAGGAAAGTACTAATCAAGCAATCAGGACTATCAATAGATCCAGGAGGTAAATTATTAAACCAAGTTTTAGCTTCTCCTTTTAGTGAAAAGGGGAAAATTTTAGCAACAAAGTAGGTGCGCATCTTAATATCATTAGAAAACAGGCCACTCATGGTAGAAAGCTCAGTCATATGTGCTACCACACTTTCATTCTTAGTCCCACAAAAATATTCTTTATCAACAATAGCTATGTAGGATAGATAGATAGAGAAATCATAATCATTATCTTTAATGTTTATGGGAGATGCAGCAAACTTAACATTAGGATACAATTTGGGTTTAATAGTATGCCTCTCAAGGAGACTCTTAGCAGCACTCCTATCATGGGTGTTTTGACATTCTTTAATAAATTTATCGGTCATCTCAATATAATCGTCTTCAATATCATAACTCTCTCTAGACTCAGGTGAACTAACAGGTGTAGTAGTGTCTTCATTAGGAGTTTCAGTATTTCCAGCTATAGTTCTAGCAATCGTAGCATCTAGGAAAGGACCTAATGAACCACTGTTACCAAGCACAGTAGAAGCAGCATCATAAGTATCAGAAGTTTCAGATTCAGCAGTAGTAGCAGCATGTGTAGCATGTGTATGTGGTGGTGTAAGGAGGTTACTCATAACAGACGGTGAATCAAGAGCAACAGAGGTGTTCAGAACCGTACCTCTTCTTGTAGTGGATGGTAAAATAGGAACCTTGCCATCACGAGACTTACCCATGATGGATGGATGGCAGCGAACAATAATGATTCCAAGTGGACTTGATAAATAAAGCTATGCTCCTCGGCAACGGCGCCAGAAAATAGTCTTGATGACCCACAAGTATAGGGGGTGTATCGCAGTATTTTCGAGGGAAGTAAAACCCAATTTATTGATTCGACACAAGGGGAGCCAAAGAATATTTATAAACCTTAACAACTGAGTTGTCAATTCAGCTACACCTGGAAACAATCTTGCTCACAGCAGTTTATCAGTAGCAACAGTTTGTAGTAGCAATAGTAAAGTAATAGCAGTAGTAAAGTAAAGACAGTAGTAAGAATTGCAGTAAACAGTAGGATTAAAGCGCGGTAGGCATAGGGACGGATGGACGGGTGTTGCATGGACAAGACAATTCACATGGCAATCAGAACATAGGGCATTTGCAGATAAATAAGATAAAGCATCCAAATACTAAATAATCATAGGCATGTGTTTCATATATAGTCATACGTGCTCGCAATGAGAACTTGCACAACATCTTTTGTCCTGCCAGCCCATTTGCAGCGAGGCCTTAAGGGAACTACTGGCAATTAAGGTGCTCCTTTTAATAGAGCACCGGAGCAAAGCATTAACACTCCATGAACACATGTGATCCTCACATCAAAGCCATTCCCTCCAGTTATCCCGATTTCTGTCACTTCGGGGCCATTGGTTCCGGACAACAACGTGTGTATACAACTTGCAGGTAAGACCATAAACAATACTATCATAATGAATCAATAACATGTTCAGATCTGAAATCATGGCACTCGGGCCCTAGTGACAAGCATTAAGCATAACAAGTCGCAACAAAGTCAAAAAGCACTAATAGAAGATACCAGGCACCATGCCCTAACAATCCGATGCCATTACATGAACGATCTCATCCAATCCCTACCATCCCCATAGCCTACAGCGGGGGATTACTCACTCATAGATGGGAGAAACATGGGTGGTCGATGGAGAAGCGATGGTGATGATGATGGCGATGATCTCCTCCAATTCCCCATCCCAGCAGGGTGCCAGAACGGAGTTTCTGGTTCCAAATCGCAGAATCTGGTGGTGGCGGCGCAGCAGAACTCTTTCTGGAAAAACGTCGAACCCCCCTGGGTTTTTAGGTCAGGAGGCAACTTATAGGCGAAGAGGGAGACCGAGGAGGTGCCTGGGGCGGCCAGACCACCCCCTGGCGCGGCCAGGCCTAGTCCGTGCGGCCAGGTGGTGTGGCCAGGCCCCAGCCCCTCTCCGTCTCATATTCTGGCTCCTTGAGTCTTCTGGTGAAATAGGATTTTTGGCATATTTTTCGGGATTTTTCCTGATAGTTGATTTTCTGCATAAAAACTAGACACCAAGGTAATTCTGCTGAAAACAGCGTCGGTCCGTGTTAGTTGTATCCAAATCACACAAGTTTAGAAGAAAAACAATAGCAAAAGTTTTCGGGAAAGTAGATACGTTTTGGATGTATCATGGTTTCTGTGAATGTTAGATCTCTGATCCGTCTTCGCGAGGTGAAAGTATTTGACGAGGCAGACGCCTTGACATATGGTACGAGCGGACGGTACGGTTAAGCTCCGTCCGTACCACAGGTCGTTCAGGCCTCTGTAGGCTTCCTCCACGTTTGCTATGCTCCCAGGTACGAGGATAAATCAATAAATGACTTTTATCACTTAAAAATATCATATTACTACAGTCCTAATTGATATGTGCATATAAGACTTAGTAATTTGGAATCCTGTTGAAACAAAGATAAAAGAGTGCGCGCGTGCACAGTAAAATACCAAAATCCTACTCTACTTATGCAAATAAGTATGCTTCAATTTTGGACTCATCACCGTCCATTCCCTTTGATGACACTCTAGTCAAGGATCGTGACGAAGTTTTCCATAGAAGCCCCCTATGCATGATTCCAGTCTTCCTGCAACTACGATTCGAAGACCCCTCTCCAATGGCGGTACTGATGCAAGGGTTTCCCTATATATGACTAAGGCAGAGCTCATTTAGCATTTGGTTGTACTGAAAGCTTCTTTAACCAAAACATGGAAGATCTTTTTGAACCTAGGCGTCGCTCCCCACCAAAATCCTTAGTACGCAGAGCCATTCTAGGATTGTGACCCTTGTAGACGATTCCAGCATACCACTCCGCCCAGATGAAAATATTTTTCTTTTTCTTTGTATGTAAACATCTTTGTAAAACATATGCTCTTAACTAGAGCTCTGAAACTTATTTTTCTTTAACCCCCCATAAATTCCTTTTAGCACAACAATAGCATATATCACAAAATAATAATAATTTACCTAGGTTTCAATGTAACATTTGTGTGGGGAAACATAAGTTTATAACTACTTAGGGTCATGACTACAATTTTTTAAAGCGCAAGATTTCAAATATAATTGTACCAAAATACCACTACAAGCCTACACATGCATACTACCATTTGATAAACAAAACATGCATAGTTGAAAACATAGGTGAACGGATGATTGAGGTATAACTTGCCTTCAGAAATTTCTCAACTTAGTTATGAATTTTTACATTCCAAAATTTGAAAAAAATTTGAGATGTTACAGACTATCACCCTTAAACGGAATCTCGTCCTCAAGATTCCAGAAGGCTAGCAAGAAAATGGGTTTGGGAAGAACTTAGGGTGCTACCACCCTTAAAAGAAATTCTTATTGATAGGTTTAAGCATCTAGGAAAACTCGATCTTTGCCATTATTTACCTTGATTTGTGCTCCATGAGTGTTGCTCATAGAGATTGGTTAAGCTTGGCCTTGTGAGGCTTCGTGCCTCTTCCATTGCCATTGTTGTTACCATTATCATTCCCATTTTCCCTCTCTGGACAGTGACTAACATAATGCCCAAGGTTGTGGCACTTGAAGCAAGTGATATGAGTAAGATCTTTCTTTGGCTTCTCATTGCTGCCTCCATTTCCAATATGATGCATGTTGCCACTATGGTTGATGGTTCCCCTTGTGACTGTTGTCACCGTAATTGCCATTGTCACCATGATGGTGACCATTATGCTGGTGGTCATGAGAATTTGTTGTATAGCCATACTGCCTATTTGGAGAAGAATAATGATGCTTCTTGTGTAAGCTAGATTAATGCTTATGCCAACTATTCTTCCTCTTCCTTCCATCAATATATTCTTGTTGTGCTTTTGTCCGCCAGCTCGCTAAGCTTGCATCCCTAGGCGTAGAGAGATAATTACACAAAGGCCACCGGATCTTATCAGCAGCACCAACCGTCAGAGCTGAATATAGCTAATTCGGTCCTGATGGTATTATGTACGGTCAACACATACCGAAGGGAAAATGCATTATTCCATGTGGCATATAATTTCTGTCTGTCTTATCTATTGTACTTACTAGTATCATTGATGAGGCTGCATGCCACTCCATTTCTAGTAACCGGTGCAGGTTCCTTCCTGAAAATAGAGCCAAAATCAGATATAGTTGACTATTCCCGGCGCGTTGGATTATATGCTTAAGCCGGCTGCAATTGGTTGTCGTGCTTTTTGTCATTGCATGTGCAGAGTGCAGGGTCGACCAAGCACAGGAATCTAGCCATTATGTTTTATGTATCTGCTACAAATATCATTATCCACGCCAATATAGGACAAAGCTGTGGCGGCCAGGCAGGCCCACACTTGAAAAGAAATGATAGCTTAGGCAGGGTGGTTGATTTGTGGAAGGAACACGCAACGGTGATGGAAAAGGGAAATATATGTTTTGCTAGTATGCTACCCAAGCAACAAAAGCCAGAATTGGAGCTGCAACGGTAGTAGCTTTTTTAAGAAGGGTACTTTCTTGTAAACCCGAATTAAAGTACGATCTATGTAAACCTCAAATGTTGAGATCCAATAATTTCTTAAAGGAATTTAAGCTACAAATTTGGGGTACAATATTACTCCAATTCGTTGGTGCCTTTTTAATCTCTACAGAAGAATCATGAAAACTGATTTTTTTTTCCTCTAAAATTTGAATCATAAGGTCATATACTACTGGTTAGTAGTATGATCCTATTTATTTTTGAAAAAGTTCATCTATTATCGCTTTAGTCATGATTGTCTCACCGAGCTCGTCTATTTTTTCCTTACATGAATCTTTTTACCTTTGTAAATACCTAATTTGCATGTTCACCTGCGGTCTTTCACGACGAATTCGTCCAACGTACATTGTTATTTTTTTAAAAATGATCACATTTCATGTTTGTTGTCCTTATTGCCCTTTCCTCGGCACGTCTTCTACCAAACCACTCTCTAATCTTCACCCATCGTCTCCGCTAATAAAGCTATAACTTTAGTGGATGCTCAAGGGTACGGTTGGCATTGCCATGGGTCCTCATAGTCCCGTTTTCCCATCGACGTTTGCGTACTATTTAAATGTGTTTTACAAAGTCCATGTACTTAGGTTTGTTCTCTGATGTCAAGAAAGAAATGGCACCACTGAGCTCGTGCTCTCTGCAGCTTTATCTGACCATCGATCGATTGGAAGGAGCTAAGAAGTGAGATAAGCGTGTTAGTCGAGCAGTACACTCCAAAATACTGTTCCAATTAGCCCACACACACGTCTTGCACACTGAGCTCAGACATGAAAACGATATGCATTTAGCACTTTTAGCAGACGACCGAGGGAGTCATATAATTTACCATTTTACCTCAATAATCTGCAGCATGGCCACATACGAGGTGACGAGATTGTGGTGACATAAGCTTGCTTCTCACAGCATGACGCGGTTACAGTACGCATGTGCATTATATTGCATGCATGGTCGGGCACAAGTGTACAAGTTACCGGATCGAATTGATCGAACACGACGGGTTACTGGCCAGACTTTGTTTAATTTGATCAGGGTGGGTAACTGGTGAACACAAACGACATTGACCGTGCATTCATGCAGATCGATGAAACAGAAATCATGCTATATATATATATATACCGATTGTACGCGTCAGTTTAATCTAGTTTTCATCTGAATTATCCCATGTGCTCCATCGATCCTACACATGCATGCATGGGGCCGGTTATATACTTATTAGGCCACAATTTTATGTGCAAGTTGACAGGGCCCATCAGTTTACGCGGTTCCATATCACCATATAAAGTACTGTACTGTACTAAACTGAGGACACAAAATTAGCTTCCTAATCTGAGATTCTGACTCTGATTGAGGTGAGAGAAAAGCAGTTGAGAGTCTCAAGATGAGGCACAGCAAGAGCAGCAGCAGCAGCTCGTCGACGCTTGTCTGTGACAACGATGATCGATCTTCGTCGGCGGCGGTGTTGAGGGAGATGGCTAGGGAGCAGTCCCTGGTGACGCAGCTGCGCGCCCTCGTGCTGCCGGCGCTCCAACTTGCCGGCGGCGAACGAGCCCAGGTCGTCGCCCAGATGTTCGACTGCATACTGGACTGCTCAGCAAAGGCTATAGCCGAGCTGAAGCTCCTTCGGCTCGACCGTTCTCGAGCTGACGATGCGCCGCCGCCGCCGCCGGCGGTGGTGGTGGTGGACGACAAGAGGAGAGTCAGGAAGATCTTCTCTGGCGACGGCGATAATGCCAAGCCCAATCGCCAGCAGCGCAAGAGAAGGTGAGGAGTGCAGAATACTTACATGCATGATCAGATCAATCGAGTGAAATCATATTTGCCTTCTTAACTGACGATTTCATCGATTTAATCAAGCAGGAGATTAGCCGACGACTCCGTGACGCTTGAAACGCCTGTTCCTCACTACGACGGCCACCAGTGGAGGAAGTACGGGCAGAAGCCCATCAACAACGCAACCCACCCAAGGTACATAGAGTTTTTATTATGAAATTGCAAAAGTTGACATTTTTTGCACGATGAATAACATGAGCTGGATTAAGCAGGAGTTACTACAAATGCACCTACAAGCAAGAACAGGACTGCCGAGCAACAAAGACAGTGCAGCAGTACCGAGAGGACGGCGGCACCGATGACCCCGCCATGTACACCGTCGTCTACTACGGCCAACACACCTGCAACCCGGCAGGTAATGACGCCGGTGCCGCCGTCGTCAAGACAGAGAGCACGGGCGGCCTTAGCGGTGGTGGCGGCGCCGACACCGATGAGCTCTCACGGAGCGACAGCCAGTGCAGCAACATTTCGGTGACTTGCACTTCGGTCGTCGTTCACCCCCACCAACGGACGCCGTCCATCCAGAGCAACAACTGCGAGCAGCTGGGCACATCGTCTGACTTGACAAATGTAGAGGTGAACACATATGATCAGCTTTATGACGTGGCTACCTTTTCACCGTTCGATTTGGACACGGACTGGGCAATAGATGCGCATGGGCATGGTCTCCTAAAGTACGGAGATTGGTAGGAGTAAAACTCGAATCATGTGGATCATGAGGTTTGACCGCCGGTATTGGAGGAACATGTTCTGGAAATCATCTTAATTTTGCATGTAAGAGTAATAGTGGTTGATTGTGATAGTATTATAGATGAAAACTTTTGTTGAACGGGCATTTATTATATCCAAAACGTTTTTTGCACATTTGGTATTTGGTGCATAAACCATACTGAATTATGAGCCGCATGCACCGGTCAATTCACCCAAGAATGAGAACTAATTGAGATGTAGATGTGCAATATATTTCAATGTTCCTCGTTCTATAGGCGCTAGACGTCGGATAGTTATAGGCCGTACTCATATTTTCTTTAGTGTTGGCTGAGTCTTGGACCGAGATCTCTCTTAGCTTGGGTACCGCATTGGATTGTATGCACTAGCCAATTTTACATACAAACGCGGGGTGGGGTGGGTGGGAGGGTCGACGTAAGCCGAAACTATGTTCATTATTTGTGCGTTGGAATATCTACCGACTCTGATACCGTACTCAAATGCATGCACCAGCCAATTTACCCACAATTCAAAACTACGGAAGAAGGTCAGGCAATATATTTCAACCATTTCAAAGCATGGATCAAAGTATAGCATTCTTAAACAATGTGGATTCATCTTGGCTCTTCAATGATACTTTGATTGACTTTGATATCAACTAACTTAGGTGCATCGACATTGTGTTAGAACTTATGAAGTTTCAAAATAATCTGAGGAAATAGTTGCTACCATCAAAACATTGATTTTCTTAATGGAATTTTAAGTCCAACGCCACCACATGTAGGAGCCCCTGAGCTGAGTCTTTGTGTCATGATGGTGGGGTTCATGGTATGTCTTATCATCCTCACCAACACGGGAGATGGTATAATTTGATTTACTTAGAGACAAGAGACATTGCTTAATAAGCTTAGAGGTTATATGACAATTGAATCTTGAGTTCCCGTTCCACTGAACATTAGGGACATTAAAACTGGGACAAAACGGAGACATCTCACGACATCTGCATTTTCAACCATCCGATCACACTAACTAATCTTTTCTGGCCGTTGGATGGGTTTTACTTCCGTCGTGGGCCGAATGTCTCTAAGGACAGCTACTCTGGAGGTAAAATCGGCCTTCCCTGGTTAATTGGGCCCGACCAATCCACTAAAGCCCACCGATATCCTCTCAGTCCAACACCGTAAAGCCCAACGATGAAACAAAGGGGAAAATACAAGAGCGTCCGTTCCCTTCTCTGACGTTTATCCTCCCCGACCTCTCCTCTCCGCCGATCGCCGCCGTCGCCATCTACCTTTCTCCACAAGCTCACCTCCTTCTGCTGGCCTCCACTTCTCAGCCCCGATTCCGTGCGTCCACATGGCTATCATGTACACCACCACTCCTCACATCACGTGCCTGGATGCCTACGTTCCACAGTCGCCGCCACGGTTGTTGCTGATGTCGTGCTCCATGCACGGACTGGCCTTCCCCGACGTGCTTCCTCCATAGCGCACGTGTGGACGCAGACCCAGATACACGCGCGGATTTCCCTACCATGACGCGTCTCCATCGCCCGATACCCCACGCCTCGCGAGGCCACGAAGTCCTGGACGCAGCAGCTTGAGGCCACACAAGATTCAGGGGAGCCCATGACAGTTTGGACGAATTTCAGGTTTTCCTCATCTTCATGGCCCCATATTTCCGATAACGTAACGTTTATACCAATTCTGTATGAAATGTTGTTAGGAGCATATTGCTGAAAAATCGTGTAAAGTTCAGAAAGGTTGAATCAACATATGCACGTGGATACATTATCCTGGTTTGTTGATTGGTTCTTGCTCGTCTCTTAGATCCCCTCGTCATGTGGTATTCAATTTCTAGATTTAGTACAGCCAACCTGATTTAGAGAAACCAACAAGGTAAATTTTCACCATGTAGATGCCTAAGAATTGGTTTATCTTTGTTCTGTGAGGTTTCTCAGCGAAAAATATGTCAATCTACTGCCATAACTGAGCGAACTAGAATGGGGCAGGGACCTCCTTCCGAAAGAGTCATCCCCAGCCAGGAGAAGATCGGGATTCCAAGGTGTCTTTTGGCCCCTGTCATCGATTCTTCACCCTGCAAATGTCCTTCGGGTCTGACTAATGTTGCAACTATTCAAAGGGATTATCTGTTTTGACAACTTGAGAAGGATGTTGTCCTACGAGTATCGCTTTCATGCACTGTGTGAGATATATGTATGTTTCTAGCAATTTTAGTATACTCACATGAATGATTTTCATTACGCAATTAGGTCTAGGATTCTTGAGTAATAGAGGCTGACCGAAACTCAGTTTCTTCCAACTAGGACGAATCCAGATGAAATACTTCACGAGTTAGACAGGGGGAAATCATTGCTGTGGGAATTCAAGTACTATTCATACCTGAATGATAGTGTACCCTTGGGTTCGTTGGTTATGTCATCACTTTGTTGTTTATACCTATTTTATCAATGACCGTCAGCAGCTAAGAATTGCTAGCTTTCATATTCAGCATGTCTCGGTGAAGCCTGGAATTGGTGTTTCTTTCCTTCTGTTTTTAACTTACTCTCTGGGACGACACAACTTTAATTAGCTGGCTTGCATAATCTATCTGATATGAAATTTCTTATTGTATACTGATTGCATGAAGGTTTCTTGATACTAAGTGGAAGTTGTGTTCTTTCAAGGAGGAGAAATTCAATGGGAAGGCTGCTGCATTTTTACCTAAAGTACAATGACATCAAAGGCCACTCGTACTTTCTCATTTAGGAGCCATCTTTATTGTTGCTTCCAACATCATATGCTTAGCAACGCAATTACCAATTGGCCAAAAGGAAGTACTTCGTACTGTTATGTGATTTCCAATGTGTATACGATCCCCTATCATCAGTGAATCTCACGATCATTTTTATTTATAACTTCTGATAATACCGAAATTCACACTTTTAATGATCACTTGTGCCTTCCATGAGCCCCCAGACCATGTGAGCTTTTTTTTTTGTTAACTAATTGTATCATGAGTTTATTCTATGTGTTTCCATTGCTCTTTTTAGTTAGCAAACTACCACAAGGAAAGTCTTGCATAGTTCTTCTCTTTTTGCAGTTCAAACATTTAAACTTCCTATGTACTGTCTTCAATTTTAAAGAAAATTGTTTCCAGTAGAGACTTCAC
Organism: Avena sativa; assembly: GCA_916181665.1. NCBI lineage: Eukaryota > Viridiplantae > Streptophyta > Magnoliopsida > Poales > Poaceae > Avena > Avena sativa. The sequence continues at coordinate 373,155,366 of OV702290.1, forward strand.
CATGTAGACTTCTAATCCGAAGGCTTATGAGTAACAAAGAAAAGTAGTACTTACTTTCCATTACACTTTAATGGAACATTAGGTATCAACTTGTCCATGAGAAACTTTCGAGCATAAAAGGTGCAGGTATTGTGGTCATTTCTGATCTGAGTTGGCACTAATACACGAGAGGTGATGATGATGATGATACCAATGGTGGGATGTGTAGCGGACTGCATGAGAGCGCAAGGCTGCTTGGAGATTGTTGCTGAAGCATTTAGTGTTGTGAAAAATAAGTGAAGCAGGTAATTTGTTGTTAATTTGTTTAATACTTTGTAAAGCTTGTAGCAACAGTATGGTGCGCTCTGTAAATGATTTTCTTCAGATGTAGGAATATCTTTTAGGCCAATCTATTCAACATTTGAATGCATTCTCAAATGGAGCAACTACGCTATGTATATTACTTTACAGTGTTCATTCATGAAAGGGCGCATCAGAACCATATGTTTATGAAAATTTCTACCATTTCATAGTCAAAATAGACGGACGCGGCAACGCGTGCCATCATGATCTAGTTATGATTTATAATGCATGAGCTCTAACTCAACCAGGTTAAGCGTCAATAGTACTTGACACTGGTGGATCCGTCTATTCTTCATGCATATGGTTATTTCTATTTATATTTACATCGTGGATCGCATTTCGTCCGTTGGATTTTGAGAATTATTTTAACCAAGAACATATATGAGTTAACGTGTCACAGAAATATAATAGGAGGTTTTTTTATGCGTATTCAGTGATTCAATTGTTCTGGCACATAATACACGTATAATTGATTAAACTGATGATCAAAGTTTACCCTCAGAATACAGAAACACCACATAAATAGCAATAGGGGAGTACCATATAATTATGTACCATCGGGGAGGGGACCTCCTCTATAGTCTGGGTGTTGTGTTTGGTGGTGGTGGGAGTGTTGCTGCTACGGGTGATTGATCACTTTTTATTTTCTTATTTGGTTGTGTGTATCCTGGATGTTTTTAGACATCTTGTTGGTACAGAGGCTGTGTAATTGATATCTGCGTAATATTAATATATTCTCTTTCTTAAAAAATGTAACATCATGGACATAGTTTCTAGTACATAACTTCTACTATTTTGTATTCGTTATGTTAATATAAAGATATAAGATCATTTACCCTATGGGAAATATTTTGCATGATAGATCGAGTGGTATAATTTCCATCTACTGAAGCTTAATATTTTTTTATACTACATTTCTGTTCAAAGGTAGAAAACTAGTAAGGTGCCCCCACTTAGCTACCATCATAAATTGTCTTACCAATTACTTGTCCTGATGACACAGTATCATGTTATAATATCAAAGTCATCTCTCCTTGTTAATTTCAATGCACGTCAGATTTGGTTTTGATATAATCTGGCAGTGCATGTATGTGCACAATACCGCTTACGGTATCGTGATGCGACGGGCAGTATGTTGCAACTAGTATGAATAAACAAGTGACCAATCGGATGCATCTCCGATCATGTGTCAAGAATGCATTATTGGATCTACAGATGCCCCTCTAGCTATCTTCAGTCATGTCCTCACGGTGTTCCCCTGTTCGGTACTCGATCATATATTTCTTTAGTAGTATATACCTTGTATATGCAACATCAAAACAACTAGTTATTTATTTAACTAGTAATACTACCGTTGATATATTGCAATGTGATGTGATGCTGACATCAGCCAGCTGAATTATGAGTTCAAAAATGGTGGTGGTCTCACCCACAGCCGCCATAAGTTTGTCGTACATGCTCTATGTACGTGCATAGATACCATACTATATAAGGACATAATTGGGCAACCGATGTTTGCAACCATACACAAGTGCCTTGGGACGTACATGCACCTATCTGCTAACGTAGTAGTAGCAGCATATGCTTATATCTTATACTGTACAGGTTGGATGTAGCTAGGGCCTTATCATATGATGTATCGACGTAGCATAGTAATACTAGATGCCATCGAGGCCTAAATAAGTGTTCATCTGACTGCCATTTTCACCAAACACCTGACTAGTCCACATACACCGCATTACTATCTTTTATTTATTGTTTTTAGTGACACATAAAATCGTCTAACTACAAGCCCACGGAATGTTCTTTTTTACATCACCGCATGGAACTACTCCCTCCGTTTCAAAAAATAAGAAGTTTTAGCTTTATGAAGCAAATATATTTAGACGTTTTTTACTGTATAGGTTCGTTCAGGGGTTTCGAGTGTGAACATACACACTAAAATAAGTCTATATACATTTGCTTTTACAAAACTAAAGCATCTTATATTTTAAAACGGAGTGAGTACTATAATAGAGATAAAAGAGACACCACATTATCTGATACTTAATGGGCTGAACATTTGGATAGATGGGTGAGTGGGTCAGTGGATATACTGTAGCACATTTAGAGCCCAATTGGGCAGGCCCATAAGTATTAAAGGCAAATTAGTACTTATTAGGCCTTTCACAATAGGGTGTATCTTAGCACGTTATCATGGAAATTATAAATACCTAAGAGATAACCTCTCCAATGCATTGTATCTTAGAGGTTGTATCTTAATTTAATGTTTTTTCTCTCATGCATGCATTTGATTAGGCTATCAACTCTTTTTGCCTATAATTATGTGCAAGGGATGTATCTTAGCTAAGATACAACAACACTCTCTCTCCTCCTTAATTGACATGCCATATAAGTATTTTGCCTAGAATGCCACGCTAAAAGACTCCCATTGTCAAAGGCCTTAAGCGTCAAACAGGGAGGCAATGGGCAGTTAAAAAAAAGTAGGGAGCCAACGCGTACAGAACTTCCCATCAAACACAGAGTTACGTGCCTTTTCTTCCGACATATCTAGAAAAATGTTTGTATAGTTTAAAAATTGTTTATGGAGTTTGTTTATAGGAGACTAGCATAAATATCCGTACGAGAGTTTTTTTTCCAAAGAGACACACAAAATAACTTTTTGTTAGTACCGGCATGTCATAGAAAATAACCGCGCATACACAACACGATGCATGGACAAGCACGCTGCGAGTGTCTCATTTACCCCGAGGTTTAAGCTAGTGGAGAGGACGATTTACAAAGAAAGTTCACAAAGAAAGGGGGAAGGAGTCTTCCTCCCTCCCAACCACCTGCTCATACTCATTCCCATGTTTGATGGAAATATGTCCTAGAGGCAATAATACATATATTATTATTTCTATTTCTATTTCATAATTAAATTTATTGTTCTATGCTATAATTGTATTAGTTCCGAATAGAGTGTATTTGGATGAAAACCCTAATACATGTGTGGAGTAATAAACACTGATAAGATATCCCTAGTCTTGCATCTGAGACTAGTTCATGCATCAATGATATCCCGGTTTCCTGACTATGGGCAATATGACAAAGTATTGTGGAGTTTCCAATGATATATGAGATCGAAGTTGTTGGGAGAACAATGATGATGTATAGACCCAACATGATATACCGTAAAACACATCATCAATAATTGTTATCGGTAGTTTCTCATAAACAATGTATTGCCTTTACTAAAAACAGAAGGGAGGCAACCCCCAAGGGGAAAGACTCACCTGTTGTCCATGGAATAGGCACGAGAGCAGTGTCCTCTCTTCAATCTAGGAGGAAAGGAATGCGCCATCGTCGCCAAGCACGAGCTCCTTTGCCACAGGTGGGTCTCCAGAGGATGCCCCGCTGACTCCCGAGGCAGGATGGAGCACGCTGCCCTTCACATCGCGAGGGCCGCGAGGCACGGTGCTCACGGAGGCCTCAGCATCCTCTCCCGAGGAAGATACGTTGTGCATCATCCTCCCGCGACGGATAGTATGGGGCGCATCCACACCTCCGCGTTGCCCCGCGCCACGTCCTTGTCGCCCAGCCCTCCCACGAAGCTCTGGGCCGGACTCAAGGCGCGAGGGTCCTCCGGTGCCTCGGGGCTCGTAGCACTCTCCCCCATTGGTCGAAGATGGGAAACCCCGCATGTGCGGCGCCAATGTCACCAATCAGATATAGGGGATGGGCCTCCTACGGAAGCTTAGGCACATCACCTCCGCCGAGGAGCAGGTGCAGGAGGGCGGGCACGGTGTCGTCAGGCAGAACCCCCCCGGACAGTTCGATCCAGTCTTGGCCATCGGACATGGTCCAGATGGGTTTGCGGTGCTCCTGAAGAGGAGCGATCTGCCGCCAAAGGAACTCCTGGACCACCATCTCGCTCGTCAGGACCCAGCCTCTCAGGGACACCACGCGCCTCTTGAGGGGTCCAAGCCTCATGTAGGCAGCCTCCTCCCAAGCCCATCTGAGGTACTCTACCGCAGGCCCGTAGGGGATGCGGAACTACAGGAGTGCCCTAAAAGCATCCATGAGGACCCAATCCCGGCGGAACCCGGGAAGGTTCCCCGGGAAGGAGAGTGGAGGAAAACCCTCATCATTGCCAGTGGTGAACCCAATGCCACCCAGACACTCTCCCGGCCTCGGGACGCTAAGGCTAAAGAAATGCCAGAACAACACCAACGAAGGCATCACGCCCATGAAGGCCTCGCACTAGAAGGCGAAGGCGGCCAGGAACATCATGCTCTGTGAGTGGAGATGGAGCAGCTAGATGCGGTAATGCTCCAAGATAACGACGAAGAAGGAGGATAAGGGAGGCACTAGCCCAGTGGTGAGGGGGTGCGTGAAGATGGGAAACACGGTGGCAGGGCGCTCGACCCCCCCATCGAGATGCACCACGCTCGAGTGCCCCCCCACTCATTCACGGCCAAGGACACCATCCACTAGACCTTCTCTAGACCCTCCTTAGTGATGATCTTCGACGGTGGCAAGGAGCTCTGGCCGTGCGGCATAAGTCCCATAGTGGTTAGGGCATCGCGTGCCTTCTTGAGTGCCATAGCCAAGTCCATAGGAGCCGGAAGGAAGCGGTGGGGAAGAAGGCGAAGTGAATAGACCCGGCTTCAGCTCGGGCTTTTATGGAAGGAGCGGTCTTCAAGAACAAGCAGCAAGCGCGACGGCTCGCGCATTTGGCAGACACTCCCCCACTACAACTACACGTGGATGACGTGGATAAGCCCCACAGACGATCGTGGGCGGACATGACCGGACACGGGCCTAGCACCAGTAGGTCCCTTGACTTCCGCGTTCCCCAGGCGGGCCCACACAAGTCAAGTTCCTGGGGGCTACTATCGAACTATTGGTACAGGGCGTACCACATCCCACCTGGTTGTCGGGCCCACATCGCTAGCTCTAGGAAGCCTCAAGTGGTCCAGGGCCCTTCGGAGGCGGTTACAGCGTCCGGACCAGCGTTGGCGGAAGGATCAACCCTGGAAAGGCAAGGAGTTTCTCTGCTTCCACCGCAAGATGACAACACAATAGGTAGTCCCACTGCGCACTGCCCGCCTCAATAAAGGAAGATGTTGCATGGCTCCTTTGGTGCCAAAGGCAGGGTGACGATAGTTACACCCCACAGACCCCAACATAGCCACTTTGGTGCAAGGAGACCAAGTCTGACGCCATGATGCAGGGCGAGAAGTCATGTGCGACTGTTGCGGTGGACCGAAGATCGGCGCGGGACCTGGACCTGGTCCACGGGAAGTGCGAATATGCACCGGAGCTTCTTTGGCGGGAATGTGGTGACCCTTCCTGCTCATTATTCGGGGGAAGAGACCCGACGCCCCTACAAAAGGAGAGGGATCCCAACCTTAGGAAGGTCCTGGCGATCTCAAACCCTAGAGACTCATCTACCATTGTACCCTCGTGAAGAACACGAGCAATACAACAAAATAGGAGTAGGGGCTTTACCTCCTCACGAGGGTCCCGAACCTGGGTAAAAAACCCTCGTGTCGCTCTCTATCGTGTGCGAGCTCCACCGTCGTCGTCGCTGATGGCTAGACCCGAACGCGTGTCCAACCCCCTCACAAACGTAGGGCTTGTCGGACCCCTTGTTCCTTCACAGGACACGAGTCTCCGATAGTATCTTCAAGCATAAAGTACATTTCAATTGGCATCGTAGGCCCTACACGGCCACGATTCCTCGCAGTGATGGGGCCCACGGTCATCCAATTTGGCATCGTAGGCCCTAGCCAGACACAGTCTCTCATGATAGAGGGTCTAGCTAGCATCATAAATGGTAGGTTTCATCGGTTTCTCATGGCGATTCCTTGCGGTTGGTCTCGTTCACGTATAGACGTCTCGTGTGAGATTTTGTGTTGCCAGCCTTACGGTTTCTCGAGAATGTGCTGAGGTTAAAGAAACTACCATCAGCATTCGCCATTTGACGCTTAAGAGGCACATGTCGAGAGTGTTATGTCGATGGAAAGAGGTACATTTAGTAACACGTGTTTGTATAGTTGGGAATATGCCCTAGAGGCAACCATGGTTGATGATATTTCCCAAAGTATTCATAAAGTAAAGTTGTCCTTGAATGAACATCAAATATGTATCACTGAATACGTGATTCAGTTGTGGAACTATATATTCATGATTGTTCATACTAGATTGTCCTTGGTCATTGAGGTTGTGATGGAGACACAACTTAGACCAATGTGCAAGTCGGCTGATGACCCGGTTCCACTTGTCATGGGCATGGTGATGCTATTCCGACTTACACGGATTTGGCTAAATAGTTTAGCGAGTCAGACTGACCCATATTGAGATGCAACGAACAAGTCATCATTTGTATGTCTCAATCAATGTAATCCTTAGACCTGAGGTTATTGCACAATCTGGGTTGAGGATCACCGACTTAGGTTCTGTCAAACATTGTTCCGTCACTAGGCAGTTATAAAGGTAGAGTTCAGGTCGACGGAGAATCAAGCTGCGTGATGTGGATGACCAAGATAGGATTTTGCCCCTCCGACTGGAGAGATATTCTCTGGGCCCTCTCGGAAGATATGATTCGGAAAGCATGGCCATGCACGATTCGGTTAAGTGTTAACTAAGGCGATTGACTAATAGTTAGTCAGATGAATCACTTATCTCGGATCGAGAAGAGAGTTGAGCTATTTGAAGGATGACGATTATTTTCCTGTAGCTTGGCAAGGCATATCGTGAGGCAAAAGGGCTCAGACGAAAGTCGCATTGGAAGGTATGTCGTCATGACTCTTTGGTACTTGGGAGTCAGCACGTTCTGCTAAGGCCGCTACCAACTGATGGTCACGAGTGAGACTCGGATCATGTCTTTGTCACCATGAGCCTGTCGGTCACACACTTAAGAGCGGGAGCAAGTTTGGGTTGAACCCAAATTGGAAACAAGCTGAGTCAGTGAGTTGGACTCGAAGTGACTAATATAGGACTTTTAGTGAATGGGCCACAAGTGAGTGGAGCCCACTTTCACTCCCTATATAAGTTGGGGCGCAGGTGCTTAGAGAACACGGTTAGGTCATTCCATGCATTGGTAACCCTAGCTCCAGTTCAGTCTAGCCACCATACCGGACCTAGCAGTCCACCGCCGGTGCTCCTCCTCGTACGTGTGGATACTGGCGGAGGTGTTGTACGTTCAGCACTTCGACGATAGTGGATCAGAACGGATTGTGAGGACTGCACTGCATCAAGCGACGTACTTCATCGATTCCGCAACTGCGTGTCTAGTGGTAATTCTCGTGGCCTACTACCTCAGCTAGATCTTGGGATCACCGCATAGGGGAAAAAGTTTTGTTTATCTCTACGTGGCCCAACTGTGGTATCAGAGCAATAGCTTCTAGTTTTAGGCTCGAGATCGTGTATATGTGATATGCAGTTGGCATTAGATTGGATCTAATTGCAGTTTTGGTGGTCAATCTATGAGATAGATTGGTTTTGTATGAACTTGATTGGATCAACTATACTCGGGGAATTGGATGATCGGGTTCCCGTAATCATACTGCTGAGGTCGTGGAACGACATACCCGTACCGGTCGTGGGATCGCCGGCTTCACCCTGTCGTAGCACATTAGATGTTGTTGCGAGGTTCGCAATACCGGTAGATATCGTATCTATGCATAATTTGTTTTTGCAAGAAGTTGTGAATGGTATGGCTTATGTGCATGTGATGTGTGTAATCCATATGTGATCTGTGTATCACGGGTTTTGTCAGCCGGATGGAGCCAAAGTGCTTCCATTAGTATTGTATAACGACCTGCGTGTCGGCATGAGATGCCATCTTCTTATATATATTCCTTAGTGCTAGTGTAGCATGTTTGGAGGACTTGAAGGACACTACATCTAAAGGTATGACGAACAAGTTCATGGAGATGGGGATCACCATGAAGGGAGCCATACCATTTCACATTATAATTGGATTATTTTTTGTTGCTGTTATGTCTCTAGATTTACCTCTGTTAGATAGTTGGTAATCTTTAATCCCGCAAAGAAGGTCTAGTCGGTCTCCCCGCTAGTGTTGCACCATCACAAGTCGGACATTCTTGGTAGTGGGGTCATAAAATAGAGGTGCTACCAATTCTTTTCGACTAGATGGGTTCGAGTCAGACTCTTACAGTGGAAGTACTTGGTAAGCTAGACGGTTCTATCACAACGGTTGTGGGGCTCGGGGAGAGGTCGGTTGGGAGCCGGGGCATGAGATTCCACCTGACCAACAGGAGTCACACGAGATGCGATTGACAAGGAGTTGCCTACCTAGATCACTTGATGACTGGCGGTGATGCTAAAGCCTGAGGTCATAAAATGTTTAATATGCTTGCTCTTTTATGGATACATGTCTTAAGTGTTGCATATTTTTTTGTTATAGATCAATGGCACCTAGCAGTCTCCCTCAGATTTCCAATTTTTATTTGAGAGCCATCTTAGAGAAAGATAATCTAAATGGAACTAATTTCACCAACTGGTATCGTAATCTGAGAATTATTCTCAAGCAAGAAAAGAGGGACCATGTCCTACGCAACCCACTTCTAGATGAGACGAATGAGAATGCGACTGTCAAAGCCACCAATGCCTACCATAGGACTTGTGATGAGTCTACGGAAATTAGCTATCTTATGCTTGCTCACATGGAACTAGACTTCCAGCAGTAGTTGGAGAATGTTGAGGCCTACGATATGATCAAAAGCCTCAAAAGTGTGTCTCAGGCTCAGGCAAAGACTGAGAGGTATGATACATTGCAAATGTATCTATAATTTTTGATGTTCCATGCTTGGTTTTATCTCCTTTCTTGTGTTTTGTCCACACTTTGGAGTACTTTTCATATGATTTCTTGGACTAACTTATTAACAAGAGCCACAGTGTCAGCTGCCTATTTTCTATTGTTTTTGGTTCCAGGAAAGTCAGAAAATGAATATTCTCGGAATTGGACGGGACAAAAGCCAAAGTGCCTATTTTTCCGGAAGACTCATGGAGCCAGAATACGAGACGGAGGAGGGCCAAGGGCTGGCCACACCACCCCTAAGCGCGGGCTGGGCCTGGCCATGCCAGGGCATGGTGTGGGCCCCCCAGGCACCCCCTCGGTCTCCCTCTTCGCCTATAAGAAGCCTTCTGACCTAAAAACTCCGAGGGGTTCGATGTTTTTCCAGAAGGAGTTCCGCTCCGCCGCCACCACCAGATTCCACGAAACAGCACCAGAAACTCTGTTCTGGCACCCTGCCGGGACGAGGAATTGGAGGAGATCATCGCCATCATCATCACCATCGCTTCTCCATCGACCATCCATGTTTCCCCCATCTATGAGTGAGTAATCCCCCGCTGTAGGCTATGGGGATGGTAGGGATTAGATGAGATCGTTCATGTAATGGCATCAGATTGTTAGGGCATGGTGCCTAGTATCTACTATTAGTGCTTTATGACTTTGTTGTGACTTGTTATGCTTAATGCTTGTCACTAGGGCCCGAGTGCCATGATTTCATATCTGAACATGTTATTGATTCATTATGATAGTATTGTTTTTGGTCTTATCTACAAGTTGTATACACACGTTGTTGTCCAGAACCGATGGCCCCGAAGTGACAGAAATCGGGATAACCGGAGGGAATGGCTTTGATGTGAGGATCACATGTGTTCACAGAGTGTTAATGCTTTGCTCCGTGCTCTATTAAAAGGAGCACCTTAATTTCTAGTAGTTCCCTTGAGGCCCCGCTGCAAGTTCTCATTGCGAGCACGTATGACTATATATGGAACACATGCCTAGGATTATCTAGTACTTGGATGCTTTATCTTATTTATCTGCAATTGCCCTATGTTCTGATTGCTATGTGAATTGTCTTGTCCATGCAACACCCGTCCATCCATCCCTATGCCTACCGCACTCGAATCCCACTGTTTACTGCTATTGTTACTGCTGTTTTTACTTTACTACTGCTGCTACTTAGCTATTCCTACTACAAAACTGTTGCTACCGATAAACTGCTGTGAGCAAGATTGTTTCCAGGTGCAGCTGAATTGACAACTTAGTTGTTAAGGCTTATAAATATTCTTTGGCTTCCCTTGTGTCGAATCAATAAATTGGGTTTCACTTCCCTCGAAAATACTGCGATACATCCCCTATACTTGTGGGTCATCAAGGTATCAAGTCTCTCAGGCTTTGTTGAGCTGCAAGCTTAAGGATGGTGATCCACTGAGTCCGCATGTGATCAAGATGGTTGATTACATGCAGTCTCTGGAAAGGCTTGGCTACCCCATTAGCAAAGAGTTCGCTACGGACATAATTCTGAACTCTCTTTCTAGTGCATATGGTCAGTTCATATCGAACTACCACATGCATGGTATGGATAAGAATCTCACTGAATTACATGGGATGCTCAAGCAGGCTGAGGAGGATCTCAAGAAAGGCGCCAGTCAAGTGTTGATGGTGCAGAATGAGGCTAAGTTCAAGAAGAGTTCGTGGACTAAGAAGAAGGCAAAGTTGGGAGGTAAGGCTGAGGACCCGGTCCAAAGCGCTTCCTCAGGGACTAAGCCATCTCCTGTAGCCGGATCCACTTGCTTCTATTGCAAGGTGGTTGGCCACTAGAAGAGGAATTGCAGCAAGTATCTGGCTGACAAAGCCAAGAGTGGAGGTGTGACTTCCGGCTCAGGTATGCTTGTTTGCAATGTTATAGAAATTTATCTTGCTGATGCACCTAGTAGTGCTTGGGTATATGATACCGGATCAGTTATTCACATCTGCAACTCGTTGCAGGGACTAGTAAGAACTAGGAGCGTGGCGAGAGGCGAGGTTGACATTCGAGTCGGCAATAAAGCGAGAGTCGCTGCGTTGGAAGTCAGCACGATGCAACTTCATTTACCTTATGGATTCTTAATGGAGCTGAATAATTGTTATTATGTTCCAGTGCTTAGTCGAAACATTATTTATGCCTCATGTTTGATGAGACAAGGCTATGAGTCGAATATTAAGAATAATGGTTGTTCTTTGTATTTGAATGATATGTTTCACGGCTTTGAACTCGTCCATGACGGGTTATTTATTTTGAATCTTGATGGTGAATCTGTCTATAATATAAATGTGAAAAGGTTGAAACAATATGATCTGAATATGACTTACTTTTGGCACTGTTGGCTTGGTCATATAAGTTGGAAACACATGAAGAAGCTCCATGATGATGGACTCCTAACTTTGTTTGACTTTGAGTTGTTCGAGACATGTGAATCCTGCCTACTTGGCAAGATGACCAAGACACCTTTTGCAAAGAGTTGTGAAAGGGTGTTCGACTTATTGGGACTAGTACATAGTGATGTATGTGGGCCAATGAGCATGACAGCCAGAGGTGATTAGGAGTACTTCATTACCTTCACTGATGATTTAAGTAGGTATGGATATATCTACTTGATGAAACATAAGTTGGAAGCCTTTGAAAAGTTCAAGGAATTCCAGAATGAGGTACAAAATCAACTCGGTAAGAAAATAAAGTTTCTTCGGTCGGACCGAGGAGGCGAGTACATGAGCCATGAGTTTGATGACCATCTGAAGAGTTGTGGAATAGTTCCTCAGCTCACTCCACCGGGTACGCTGTAGAGGAACGGTGGAATCGAATCTTGTTGGACATGGTATGATCAATGACGAGTCAGACATATCTACCTTTATCATTTTGGGGTTATTGTCTACAAACGGTGGCGTTCACACTAAACAGAGTACCATCAAAATCGGTAGAGAAGATACCACATGAGATGTGGATGGGCAAGAAGCCGAATTTGTCTTTTCTTAAGATTTTGGGTTATGAAGCATTTGTCAAGCGACTCCAATCGGATAAGGTTACAACCAAGTCGGATTAGTGTATTTTTTGTTGGGTATCCAAGGAAAACCTTGGGTTACTACTTCTACAACCGAGAAGAGGGCAAAGTGTTTGTCGCTCAGAATGGTGTCTTCCTTGAGAAAGAGTTTCCCAGTCGGGAAGTCAATGGGAGTATGGTGCAGCTCGAAGAAATTTGAGAGGAACTAGTCAGTAGCGATTTGGTGAAAGCCTTGGAGGTTAAGCCGATCGTGGTAGCTGAGACGATAGTTGCACCTACACTACGAAGATCGGCCAGATTGCGAAGTGTTCGTGATGTATTATTGTTGGACAGTGATGATCCGACAACTTATTAGGAAGCGATGGTGGCTTTTGATTCTGTGTCATGGCTTGGAGCCATGAGATCCGAGTTAAAGTCCATGGATTAAAATCAAGTTTGGAACTTGGTTGATCTGTCAGACGGTGCAAGACCCGTCGAGTGCAAATGGGTCTTTAAGAAGAAAACTGATATGGATCGAAACATTTCTATCTATAAAGCACGACTTGTCACAAAGGGGTTCCGGGAGGTTCAAGGGGTTGACTACGATGAGACTTTCTCACCCGTAGCGATGCTTAAATCAGTTCGGATCATGTTAGCTATAGCGGCCTATTTCGACTATGAGATATGGAAGATGGATGTCAAAACGGCTTTCCTTAATGGAAAATTAACTGGGGACGTGTATATGATACAGCTAATGTTGACAAGGTATGCAAACTTCAGAAATCCATTTATGGGTTGAAGCAAGCATCTCGGAGTTGGAATATTCGCTTTGATGAGGTAGTCAAATCGTTTGGTTTCATCAAGAGTGATCATGATTCTTGTTTATACAAGAAGTTTAGTGGGAGCAAGGTAAACTTTCTAATCTTATATGTGGATGACATATTATTGATTGGAAATAATGTCCACATGTTGCAAGAAACCAATGAGTCATTGGAAAGGAGTTTCTCAATGAAGGACTTGGGTGAGTCAACTTATATACTAGGAATCAGGATCCATAGAGATAGATCCAGGCGGCTCATTGGATTGAGTCGGAGTACATATTTGGATAAAGTGTTGAAGAATTTCAACATGGAATCGTCTAAGAAGGGGTTCTTATGTTGGGTCCGCAGCATAGAAAACAAAAAAATTCCTACGGTGTGAACTACACGCTAAGATCTATCTACTAGGTACAAAGCAACGGGTGGACACACATCCAACGAGAACTTACCCTCATAGACAACGAGCTTTGTTAACGAGTAGGAACTCGTGGTTGATGTAGTCGTACACTTGCCGATCTCAAGATCGTGATGAAGTCCAGCAGGTCCGGCTCTAGCACGTCCATCAGATCCAGCTCCAGCACCACCAAGTCCAGCACCGCAAAGCAGCAGTGCATCCATGATCGCACACAGTCCGGTACCCCGACAACCTCCGTCCCTCGCTCCAGCAAAGCAGCGGAAGCAGCAACTCCTTTCCAGATAAATCCACCGGGAACATGTATCTCGCTAATCCGAGACCATGGGGAAATAATACTAGAGGGGTAGAGAGATCCTTCACAAGGAGGTGTGTGTGAGAAGTGAGGAGGGGGTGGCCTTTTATAGGAGGAGGGGGGTGCCCCTCCTTCATGGCCGGGGCATGGAGGGGGTGACCCTTCACCTCCTCCATTCATGTGGTGGTAACCCTTCCATATTAAAATGCCCCTTCACATTCTCTTTTAAAGTCTCCACTTTAAATGCATTAAATTTCTCCAAATTTAATGCTCTCTCATTTAATAAAACTCTTTTATTATTTTATTCAGAATTTTGTTAATTACTTTAATGAACAAACATTCACATAAAACCCCCTGCAACATTTCAATATTACATGCAGAACCAATTTCAGCATTTTCACCCGAAACAGTTTCGATGTCTATTGAAATAATTCCAGCGCTTTCTTAAATCTTTATCTGAAACATATTTGCTCCAAATGGTGTCGGTATCCCTTAAGTGTGTCACCCTATGGTTCGCGAATAATCTAGACATGATCGAGACCCCTCTCCGGTCAATAATCAGCAGCGGGACCTGGAGATCCATACTGACTCCTACACATTCAACGATGATTTCTGTGATCGTGAGAACCTTTAACGCTAGTAACTAAATCCCTTTGTCCCGCGATATATTACATGTCCGAGATTCGATCATCGGTATCTCCATACCTAGTTTGATCTCGTTACCGACATGCACTCTTTTCTTGTTCCCGTGATATAACATTCTAGTGATCACATCACTTGCTTGCAAGCTATTTCAATGTGATATCACCGAGAGGGCCCAGAGTATATCTATCCGTCATCAGGATGGACAAATCCCACTCTTGATCCATGAGCCTCAACATAACACCTTCGTAGCACTGAACCCACCTTTATAGTCACCATGTTACGGTGTGACGTTTGATGTTATCAAGATACTCTTCCGGTGTTAGCAATTAACATGATCTCATGGTCTAAGGATAAAGATTACTTCGTATGATATTATAGCAATATAAACATAATGACTTTGATCGTAATGCTATACTTCGGATGGATGTTCATCACATCATTCCACCAATGGCGTGACCTTGTTATTAACAACATTCAATGTCCATGATCAGGAAACCTTGATCATCTTGTTAATAAACAAGCTAGTCTATAAGAGAGGCATAACTAGGAACCCTTTTTGTTTATTAAACACACATGTATTGATGTTTCTGATCAATACAATTCTAGCATGTAAAATAAACATTTATCATAAACATGGAATAAGATAATAACCACTTTATTATTGCCTCTCGGGCATATTCCCTTCATCTTACCGATGTCCTATGGTGTAAAACTTAGGAAGACTCAGTGTCCTTCGACAACTGATGAGCGAAGTAGGATGAGTGCAATTCTGTATGCTTTAGCTGTCGGATCCATCATGTATGCCATGATTTGTACTAGGCCAGATGTTTCCTATGCTCTAAGTGTTGTGAGCAGATACCAGGCTGACCCTAGAGAAATCCACTAGGCAGCGGTTAAAAACATTCTTAAGTACTTGAGAAGGACTAAGGATGTGTTCCTAGTTTATGGAGGTGAGGTTGAACTCAGTGTAAGGTGTTACACGGATGCGAGTTACCTTACTGACTCAGATAATTCTCGTTCGCAATCTGGATACGTGTTCGTAATGAATGGAGGGGATGTGAGCTGGAAGAGTTCCAAGCAAGAAACTATGTCTGCATCTACAACAGAGGCTGAGTATATTGCTGCCTCAGAGGCGGCAAAAGAAGCTGTTTGGATTAGGAATTTCCTAATTGATCTTGATGTGGTTCAGGGCTCGTCCAATCTGTTAGACGTGTATTGCGACAACAATGGTGCTATTTCCCAAGCCAAGGAACCTAGACAACACCAGAAGAACAAACATATACTCATGCGGTACCAACTGATTCACCAGTTCGTGGATCAAGGTGATATCAAGTTATGCAAGGTACACACAGATGTAAATATTGCGGATCCATTGGCAAAGCCGTTACCACAGCCGAAGCATGAGGCGCACCTGAGAGCTATGGGCATTAGATGCCTAGACATGTGATGTCGGATGATTGACTCCAGTGAAAGTGGGAGACTGTTGGGAATATGCCCTAGAGGCAATCATGGTTGATGATATTTCCCAAAGTATTCATAAAGTAAAGTTGTCCTTGTATGAACATCAGAGTATATATCTCTGAATACGTGATTCAGTTGTGGAACTATATATTCATGATTGTTCATACTAGATTGTCCTTGGTCATTGAGGTTGTGATGGACACACCACTTGGACCAATGTGCAAGTTGGCTAATCGTCACACGGTTTCACTTGTCATGGGCATGGTGATGCTATTCCGACTTACATGGATTCGGCTAAAGATTTTAGCGAGTTGGACTAACCCATATTGAGATGCAACGGACAAGTCATCATTTGTATATCTCAATGAATGTAATCCTTAGACCTGAGGTTATTGCACAATCTGAGTTGAGGATCACCGACTTAGGTTCTGTCAAACGATGTTCCATCATTGGGCAGGTATAAAGGCAGAGTTCGGGATGACTAAGAATCAAGCTATGTGATGTGGATGACCAAGATGGGATTTTGCCCCTCCGACTTGAGAGATATTCTCTGGGCCCTCTCGGAAGATATGATTCAGAAAGCATGGCCATGCATGACGCGGTTAAGTGTTAACCCAGGCGATCGACTAAGAGTTAGTCAGATGAATCACTTATCTCGTATCGAGAAGAGAGTTAAGTGATGACCCACAAGTATAGGGGGTGTATCGCAGTATTTTTGATAAGTAAGAGTGTCGAACCCAACGAGGAGCAGAAGGTGCTGGCTAGTGGTATGGATCAGGAATTCTCTGCAAATACTTAGCAAACGGATTTTTAGGGGTTTTCGATAAAGCAAGTAAACAAAGTACGAATAAATAAAATACAATAGGAATGAATGCAGCAAGTGGCCCAATCCTTTATGAAGCAAAGGACAAGCCGGATGTATTACTTAAGATGACCAAACGTTCTTGAGGACACATGGGATGACTGTCAAGTGCTTTTGCTTCATATACTTGATTAATCTTCTTTAGCTTGCTAAGTGTTGTGTGGGTGAACCTGTGCTACTGTACCGAACTTCCTAGGACTAATACATACTTCTGATTATTCCCCTTACAAACATCCGTAAGTACAAGAAAGTAATTAAGGTAGAAACCTAACCACAGCTTTAAACTCTAAGACCCTTACGTCCCTTGTGCAATGGTTTCCTAATGGGGGTTCAGGTTTCTGTCACTCCGGCAACCCCTACGATTAGTAGCCAAATACACAATGCATTCCCCTAGGCCCATATAGGTGAAGTGTCATGTAGTCGCCGTTCACATGACACCACTAGAAGAAGTACACCACAACTTAAATAACAATCTATTGAATCTTTCTCAACACAAGTCCACTACTAACAACATGACTTCTCCCATGTCCTCAAGAACAAAACGAACTACTCACAAGACATCATATGGATTATGATCAGAGATGGAATAATGATGTATAACAATCTGAACATAAACAAAAATTCAATGGTTCAATCAATAGCATCAACTACAAAGAGTAATCAACACCGGGAAAGTTTCCCCTATGAACTATGCAAGATTCAACGCAATTGTTACAACAATATGGAGATGGTGATGAGGGTTCTGATGGTGATGATGATGATGATCCCGATGAAGTCCACCTTGATGGTGGTGTTGATGGCGACAATCTCCCCTCTCCAGGAAGGAATTCCCCCGGCAGAAATCTGTCTGCCGGAGAGATCTTGCTCTCTCGGTGTTTTCCGCCCCACAGAGGCGGCGGAATCTTTCTGTGGTCCCTCCCCGAGTCTTAGGGTTTTGGGAGGATGATATACGCCAGAGGGGAGAGGCTGGAGTGGGCCAGGGTGGCCACACCACCTGCTGGCGCGGCCTAGGGCTGCCCGCACCAGGGGGTGGTGTGGGCCCCCTGTGGCCCATCTCCACTCCGTCTTCTGGCATCCTTAGTCTTCTAGAAAACTACGATTTTCCGTATATTTTCCTGGATGTTCTGATCTTCGTGGATTTTGCCTCCAAACAGCACCTTTTCCATCAGAATCCTGACTGCAGCAGTCCATGCTCCAAAACTGATCAACCATGCAAAAACAGATGAAATAACATAAGTATCACCTCTCAATATGAAGTATATCAATGAATAATAGTGAATTGAGACATAGAATAGTGATGCAAAATGGACGTATCATTGAGCTATTTGAAGGATGCCGATTATTGACCTATAGCTTGACAAGGCATATCGTGAGGCAAACGGACTCAGACGAAAGTCGCATTGGAAGGTATGTGATGACCCACAAGTATAGGGGGTGTATCGCAGTATTTTCGATAAGTAAGAGTGTCGAACCCAACGAGGAGAAGAAGGTGCTGGCTAGTGGTATGGATCAGGAATTCTCTGCAAATACTTAGCAAACGGATTTTTAGGGGTTTTTGATAAAGCAAGTAAACAAAGTACGAGTAAATAAAAGACAGTAGGAATAAATGCAGCAAGTGGCCCAATCCTTTATGCAGCAAAGGACAAGCCGGTTGTATTACTTAAGATGACCAAACATTCTCGAGGACACATGGGAAGACTGTCAAGTGCTTTCGCTTCATATACTTGATTAATCTTCTTTAGCTTGCTAAGTGTTGTGTGGGTGAACCTGTGTTAATGTACCGACCTTCCTAGGACTAATACATACTTGTGAATATACCCCTTGCAAACATCCGTAAGTACAAGAAAGTAATTAAGGTAGAAACCTAACCACAGCTTTAAACTCTAAGACCCTTATGTCCCTTGTGCAATGGTTTCCTAACGGGGGTTCAGGTTTCTGTCACTCCGGCAACCCCTACGATTAGTAGCCAAATACACAATGCATTCCCCTAGGCCCATATAGGTGAAGTTTCATGTAGTCGACGTTCACATGACACCACTAGAAGAAGTACACCACAACTTAAATATCAAACTATTGAATCTTTCTCAACACAACTCCACTACTAACAACATGACTTCTCCCATGTCCTCAAGAACAAAATAAACTACTCACAAGACATCATATGGATTATGATCAAAGATGGAATAATGATGTATAACAATCTGAACATAAACAATAATTCAATGGTTCACTCAATAGCATCAACTACAAAGAGTAATCAACACCGGGAAAGTTTCCCCTATGAACTATGTAAGGTTCAACCCAATTGTTACAACAATATGGAGATGGTGATGAGGGTGCTGATGGTGATGATGGTGGTGATGATGATGATGATCCCGATGAAGTCTAGCTTGATGGTGGTGTTGATGGCGATGATCTCCCCTCTCCAGGAAGGAATTCCCCCGGCAGAAATCTGTCTGCCGGAGAGATCTTTCTCTCTCGGTGTTTTCCGCCTCGCAGAGGCGGCGGAATCTTTCTGTGGTCGCTTCCTGAGTCTTAGGGTTTTGGGAGGATAATATACGCCAGAGGGGAGTGCCAGGGGTGGACCAGGGCGGCCACACCACCTGGTGGCGCGGCCTAGGCTGGCCTGCGCCAGGGGGTGGTGTGGGCCCCCTGTGGCCCATCTCCAGCCCCCCTTCTAGCTTCCTTCGTCTTCTGTAAAAATAGGATTTTCCGTATATTTTCCTGGATTTTCTGATCTTCGCGAATTTTGCCTCCAAACAGCACCTTTTCCATCAGAATCCTGACTGCAGTGGTCCATGCTGCAAAAGTCATCAACCATGCAAAAACAGATGAAATAACATAAGTATCACCTCTCAATACGAGATATATCAATGAATAACAGTGAATTATGACATAGAATAGTGATGCAAAATGGACGTATCAACTCCCCCCAAGCTTAGACTTCGCTTGTCCCCAAGCAAAACTGAGCTCAATAAACATGGCCTTAGGTTTATGGAGTGAAGAGTCATTAAAAGAATACGAACAAGAAGCATCACATTCATCAATACATAGGTCATAGTAGAAGACAACTCAGTATTATAAATCTCAACTTGCAATGATCAAAGGCAACACAATAAAGATACATAAAGTGAATCATAATTGGTAATGGCAAACTTAGCTCTTGGTCGAAGAATGGTTGATAATTTGCTAGAGTTCACAAATAACTGGTTTTCAATGATAGCTTTCAAAGTAGTAAACATCAAGACAAGAGCAATGTGCAAAACAAGGAACATAAGAAACATGATTGAATAAATCATCATATGAATGAATGAAACCCAACAACTCAAAATACTTGCTGAGATAGAAGGGAGTAGGTTTACTGACTCAACTACAAAGTAAAAGAAAGGCCCTTCGCAGAGGGAAGCAGGGATTGCAAGTCTCATAAAGAGCTCCCAAAAATTATGATACTTACTAGCTTTCAGCTCTCATTGCCCCTATCATAGGCATCTTTAGGTGATTAAGGTTAAAGTGATCAAATATGAGGATATGCATTGACAAGTTGTAAATTGAGAATCTCATGTCCCTTGAATACGAGGGATGCTCCTCATGCTACTCAAGTTTAGTCACCGGTAAGTTCTTGTCATCGTAAGCCTATGTGTATCATAGAGAACCGCCAACGGGGTACCCCTTGCCCGATGATATGGAAGAATCCCCATATCAAAATGACAAGGCAAGCAGACAACAAGCATCTCAGCAATCTTCTTATTTACCATGGGAATATGGTGCTTTTTTCTCTCTTTCCTCTTTTCATAATCTCTTTTTTCTCAATATCAGACTCTTTTTTTATAAGAATAATGCTTCATAGATGCTCGTTCTGGTTACGCTACAGGTTTCCACCATGTCAGCATGGATTAGACCAGTGGCCCAGGCGTTTCTCTAACACATATACATAACTCCATGGACTTACAAGCTCCCCTTTCACTTCACACCGACGACATCCATAGAAAAAAGAACATGATATCAACTAGGTACAAAGTACCAGTGCAATGTTGAAAGTGTTCCCCATGACAGCATGGTTCTGCTAATTCACAACTTACAAAGCGCAAGCATATACGCAACATAGGCGAGCACAATGGTTCAAGTTTATTAAGTGCAAGAAAGTAAAGTGTGCCATCAAGTTCGTGAGAGCCTTAATTACTACTTTTCACATAACAAGTTTAATTTGGGAGGTAGATAAAACAAGAATTTACTTGGAATAGCAATAATGCTAATAGGTAGGTATGGTGGACACAAATGGCGTGGGTTTTGGTTTAAAGGAGTGGATGCACGACAAGAATTCCCTCTAAGTACAGGTTTTTGGCTAGCAAGGCTGGGTAGCAAGTACAAGAGTTGAAGGAAGCAAACAAACATACAAGTGATAAAAACAAACATGCAATCTTCCTTGGAAGCACAAAAGATCTTAACTAGAGAATACTAGACTTATGAGCAAATCAAGAAAGAAAGATGATGAAATTATATTTCTTTAGAGTACTTTTATCTTTTCATTCAACTCTCAAAAATAGTGTTGCTACTGACCGAGCCAGGTTTGCCAAAACCAACTAAATTAACTCAATGATCCCAAAGTGATACCAATACTAACAACAAGATCAATCATAGAACCACGAATTGAAAACTAATATAAGCTATGAAAAAGAGTGAATGATAGAACTTCCCATTAATATTCCATAACGGCAACTCACACCAAGGGATACATATCTAATGAGAGAGGGGACACTTCCATAATGCAAACCATCCTACATAATAACTTCTCTATTCATGATATGACTCTACTAATAAGGTAAAAAGATAGAAGATAGTGATGTGATACCGCGGCACTCCCCCAAGCTTCGAACAAACCAAGGGGATGCCAAACCTGATGACGAATTACTCCTTCGGTGGTGGTGGTAATATTTTCTTAGTTGACGTGAGGAAATCTTCCAGCATCTTGCGAAGCCTATTATTCTCCCATTGAAGCATGTCCACCTTCCTCCTCATGTCTCGGTACTTATCGCATAACTCCTTAGTGACTCGTAGGGCTTCCGTTGATGCAGGGCAATAGACTAACGGTACTAGCCCCTACTTGGGGTCTTGGAGATCTTCCTCCATAGGCTCCTTCCCTTTATCCTTGGCGGACACCATTGTGCTTCTAAGCTTTCAAAAAATAGTTCCTGGCAGAAACAGATCGAAACAAAAACACGATGAAAACACGATATACGAACCTCGGGGGATCCGGGGGATTATATATTACGAAGTTTCACAACAAAAGGAAGGTACTGGGAGAAAACGAGTCGGAGGGGGAGTCCGGAGTGGCCACACCACCTGGTGGCACGGCCAGGGGTGGGCCCGCGCCATAGGGTGGTGTGAGCCACCCTGTCTTCGTTTCCGTCCCTTTTTCTCTTTATAACTCCCCTTATTGTCTAAAAACTGTGAAAATACAGTTGGATAGTATTTTCGCGGAACTTTTCTTACCAGAACTATTACCTATTTGAAAACGGACTCTGCAGGTTTCTGAATTTGGTATTTAGTAGATTCTTCTGGAGTCACCACTTGAATAACATCAATATCTTCATCTTCATACACTTATTACTTGAGTCATAAAACCGTTCACTTCCTTATTACACCATTATCTTCACTACCTGGAAATTTCTTTCACACAAAACTTCACACAGTTCTCATTAGCAACATTAGTATAAGTGAAGTGATAAAACCTTTTGAGTCGAACTTCAAATGAAAACCATCAAAACATAAGATACTGTAGCAACTCCTTCCGAAAACCCAAAAAGAATTCAAAAAGGAAATCGAATAAAGAAGCAAATGCAAGAGTGGCAAAATCTGTCAAAACAGACCAGCAGGTAAAGATCAATTTTTTAGAAAATCTTCAATTGCTCAAATCAAAAAGTGCAAAACTAACGTAAGTTAAATAATAACCTGGGGCAGAATCACAAAAAATTACAGCTCAATCCGACAGACAGAGATATCTCACGAATTTTTACGATGAAGCACAAAAATCTGTTTCGGAACAGCAACTTCCCCAAATCTCACTTCTCTCTCATTAGAGGTTGATCTTGACACAAAAACCAAACAAAAAGGATAAGGAGAGATTATTACCGTAGTAATAAATTCCTAGACTCAAAGAAACAAAAACAAACTGAAAGCAAAAACAAACTGGGTTGTCTCCCAAAAAGCTCTTTCTTTATAGCCATTAAGATGGGCATGATAATTTTGATGATGCTCACATAGGAATATGAATTGAAGTGAAAGGGAGAATTAAGAAGCAAAAATACACACATTTAAGTCTAACCCACTTCCTATGCAAGGGAATTTTGTAAACAAACAAGTTGTTGAGACCAAAGGCTACCTGCATAGGAAGGCAAAAGAAGTGCAACATAAAAACTTTCAGCATAAAACTAGGAAACTTGATATTATTCAGATGCATAAGAACACTTTTCCCTCTCTCATAGTAACTTTCAGTATCATGCATAAACTTAATAATATAACTATCACAAGGACCATCGTAACAATGATCACTTATTCTAACAGAAAACACATGAATACTAGCTCTCATAACACTACTTTGTGAGACAATATTAGAGGTATCCTTACAAAGGATAGTGTGTCCCTCTTCTTCATATTTAGTAACAAAGTCTTTCACATTTGCTATAATAGGTTCATCAAACATTTGTTTATTAGGTTCAACAGCTTTATTTGTACTATCATTAACCATACTAGCTATCATAGAATGTTCCTTTATCTTAACTGGGAAAGGCATTTTCTCAATATAAGGTTCAGGTAAGACATGATTAGCAGTATAAACTTCAGTATTTCTTGAAGGAACACTCTTAGCAACATCTTTATAAGGTTCATGATACTTATTTCACTTCTTTTTAGGCACTTCAATGTAGGAAGAAAAAGCCTTAAAATAAGAAGCAATAGCTTGAGAGTCTAGACCATAAGCATTTTTAATATTTTGAAAGTCATCAGTTCCCATAAAAGATTCAATGCATTCATAATCATAATTTATACCTGACTTTCTACCTTTGTCATTCTCCCATGCTTCAGCATTGTCTTGAATACGGTCCAGAAGATCCCATTTAGCTTCTTCTTCCATGCGAGTGAATGATCCAGCACAAGAAGCATCCAATAAATCCTTGTCATGAAGAGAAAGCCTTGCATAAAAGTTATTGATAATAATATTGTTGGGGAGCTCATGAATGGGACATTTGAGCATTAATAAGTTCAATCTCCCTCAAGCTTGAGCTGTACTCTCTCCATCAAGAGGCCAAAAGTTGTATATTTGATTCCGATCTTTATGAATCTCACTAGGAGGATAAAACTTTGAATAAAAGAGAGGTACTATTTTCTCCCATTCCAGAGCTTGACCATTCTTCAATAGCTTATACCATTCCTCAGCTCTTTGTTTCAGCGATAATGAGAATAAATTCTTCTTAACTTGATTTGTAGTAATACCTGCACACTTGAACAACCCGCATAATTCGTGTATAAAGAGTAAATGATCACCAGGATGGACAGTTCCATCCCCAACCTAATAGTTATCCATAACACGATCAATAAATTCTTGTAGATATTTTGAAAGCATCATTATTAGCAGGTGGTGGTTTATCTACTACCTTAGCAGTGGTAGTAGCATTACCAAATAAGAAACTCAGCGGATTATCCATAACGAAAATAAAGCAACTAGCAGAAGTAAACAATACTCACAGTAGAAGTTTCCTTTACCAGTTCCACTCTCCAATAGCGCTTCACTCCCCGGCAACAGCGCCAGAAAATAATCTTGATGACCCACAAGTATAGGGGGTGTATCGCAGTATTTTCGATAAGTAAGAGTGTCGAACCCAACGAGGAGCAGAAGGTGCTGGCTAGTGGTATGGATTAGGAATTCTCTGCAAATACTTAGCAAACAGATTTTTAGGGGTTTTTGATAAAGCAAGTAAACAAAGTACGAGTAAATAAAAGACAGTAGGAATAAATGCAGCAAGTGGCCCAATCCTTTATACAGCAAAGGACAAGCCGGTTGTATTACTTAAGATAACCAAACGTTCTCGCCGACACATGGGAAGACTGTTAAGTGCTTTCGCTTCATATAGTTTATTAATCTTCTTTAGCTTGCTAAGTGTTGTGTGTGTGAACCTGTGCTAATGTACCGACCTTCCTAGGACTAATACATACTTGTGATTATACCCCTTGCAAACATCCGTCAGTACAAAAAAGTAATTAAGGTAGAAACCTAACCACAACTTTAAACTCTAAGACCCTTACGTCCCTTGTGCAATGGTTTCCTAACGGGGGTTCAGGTTCCTGTCACTCCGGCAACCCCTATGATTAGTAGCCAAATACAAAATGCATTCCCCTAGGCCCATATAGGTGAAGTGTCATGTAGTCGACGTTCACATGACACCACTAGAAGAAGTACACCACAACTTAAATATCAAACTATTGAATCTTTCTCAACACAACTCCACTACTAACAACATGACTTGTCCCATGTCCTCAAGAACAAAACAAACTACTCACAAGACATCATATGGATCATGATCAGAGATAGAATAATGATGTATAACAATATGAACATAAACAATATTTCAATGGTTCACTCAATAGTATCAACTATAAAGAGTAATCAACACCGGGAAAGTTTCCCCTATGAACTGTGCAAGATTCAACCCAATTGTTACAGCAATATGGAGATGGTGATGAGGGTGCTGATGGTGATGATGGTGGTGGTGATGATGATGATGATCCCGATGAAGTCCAGCTTGATGGTGGTGTTGATGGCGACGACCTCCCCTCTCCGGAAAGGAATTCCCCCGGCAGAAATCTGTCTGCCGGAGAGATCTTTCTCTCTCGGTGTTTTCCGCCCCGCAGAGGCAGCGGAATCTTTCTGTGGTCGCTCCCCGAGTCTTAGGGTTTCGGGAGGATAATATACGCCAGAGGGGAGTGCCAGGGATGGACCAGGGCGGCCACACCACCTGGTGGCGCGGCCTAGGCTGGCCCGCGCCAGGGGGTGGTGTGGGCCCCCTGTGGCCCATCTCCAGACCCCCTTGTGGCTTCCTTCGTCTCCTGGAAAAATAGGATTTTCCCTATATTTTCCAGATTTTCTGATCTTCGTGAATTTTGCCTCCAAACAACTCCTTTTCCATCAGAATCCTGACTGCAGCGGTCCATGCTCCAAAAGTCATCAACCATGCAAAAACAGATGAAATAACATAAGTATCACCTCTCAATACGAGATATATCAATGAATAACAGTAAATTATGACATATAATAGTGATGCAAAATGGACGTATCAGTATGTCGTCATGACTCTTTGGTACTTGGGAGTCGGCACATTCTGCTAGGAGTCACTACCGACTGATCGGTCACGAGTGAGACTCGGATCGTGTCCGAGTCAGCATGAGCCTGTCGGGTCACACACTTAGGAGAGGGAGTAAGTTTGGGTTGGACCCGAATTGGAAATAGACTGAGTAAGTGAGTTGGACATGCAGTGACTAATATAGGCCTTTTAGTGAATAGGCCTTAAGTGAGTGGAGCCCACTTCCACTCCCTATATAAGCTGGGGCACAGGTGCTTAGAGCACATGGTTAGGTCATTCCATGCGTTGGAAACCCTAACTCCAGTTCATTCCAACCGCCGTATCGGACCTAGCAGTCCACCGCCGGCGCTCCTCCATGTACGTGTGGATACTGGCGGAGGTGTTATATGTTCAGTACTTCGACGATCGTGCATCGGAACGGATCATGAGGACTACACTGCATCAAGCGATGTGCTTTATTGATTCCGCAACTGCGCGTCTAGTGGTAATTCTCGTGGCCTACTACCTCAGGTAGATCTTGGGATCACCGAGTAGGGAAAAAAGTTTTGTTTATCTCTACGTGCCCAACATGTACATATACAACTCGTGGTTGTCGATAGAGTGTGGAGATACGTAGTTAAAAATACGCATAAAAACACCGATCGATACTATAACATGCAGCAGATGTACAGGGCATATTTGTATATAATATAAAGGAAATATTAGTCTTATTCGAATCATATAATAGTTTTACACCAAAAAGTTCCATCCAGTAACCCAATGAAGGAACGTAGAATGCGAAAGAGAGATCGAAAACCTAGATCATGGACATGCAATGACACTAAAAGAAACAAAAAAGAGACTCGGTACTCTTATCTTCTCTTATTTATTTGTTCACAATCAAAGTATACAAAATACTAACCTGCAAGACCGGCAAAACAAAAGCTTGTAGAGAGAAACGTCTATAATATTTTACAGAGTAGCCTCTAAAAAATTTTAAAGCAAAAAAATCGAAAGAGGTCTTCATTAGTCAGAGGGAGATCTTCATCACTTAGCAATAGCTGCCGCTGGTATCATCATCCGAAGAGCGATGTCACGCAACGTTATTAACACCGTCGAGGATGTAATGGGTCCCCTTCTGACATAGTCGAGCAGGATCCAATAGCAGGAAATCGAGGCACAGAAAAACCTAGAAGGCAAGAACCACATGTCAGCCTGCTAGAAGATCGCCTCGAGGAGTAGTTAGCGAAGTAAGCTTACCATGTAGTGTGCTAAACAATAGGGAGATTTGCTCATCTCTTAGAGCTAGTGATTGCTCCTGCTGTGACTCTCCTTCGGTTCTCTCCATCGTATGACGAAAAGGGTGTGGTAAGTCATCGGTCGACGTTCTCAAACATGATCCAACAGTAGGAAGCCGAAGACCATAAGACCCTGAAAGCAGTAAACTCATGTCAGCTTGGAGTAGCGAAAGAAAAAAGAGAGATAGCAAGCCGAGTCGGAAAAAATTCAGCAGAAGAAGCTTACTGTATCGGGTGTTGGCAGGAAATCCGTCTTTTTCCATCACGACAACGCGGATGCGCAACATTCAAAGATGGTGTTAGAACGAAAGAAAATGAAAGACACCATACAAAAAAAAGAGAAACATGTCTGAGCTCAGGCTCTTTCGCCAAATGCATCGGCGGCCCCGGGTGTGTTCACTGGACCGTCGCACACATGACCGGCAAGGAGGGAAAGCCAAGAGGAGACAGAGGTGGGAGAAGAGAGAAACTATCTAATGCTTTGGATGGATTGAGAAACAGGAGAAGTGTCTTATACTCCATGCACTGCCGCAAAAATATGGAAGCATGGCGTGAGAGAGAAGCTAAACGATACTCGAGAAACCACCGAGGGATTATGCTGACAGCCAGGCTTTGAGCCACGAGAACCCTAAGCCGTCTAGAGTCTACGATGTCAGGCCATCTCTCTCACGCGAGAACCCGCAGCCATCTATATCCTATGCTGTCAGGTCAGCTCTCCGTCCCGATAACCTACAGACGCCTATAGCCTACGGTGCCACGTCACCTACACGCCGCGAGGAACCGTGTCTGCCCATACCTACCGATGCCACCTATGCCGCCAGCTGAACTGGCCACCATGATAACCCGCTGCCAAATAGAGTTTGAGATGCCACGTCTGCAGACGGTGGGCCCTACAACCCGGCGGGTGAGGAGCGTTGTCGCGAAGGGAACACCTCTCATCGTGCACGGTCCAACCCGCATACGCTGATGGCGATCGCACTTCGCGCACGCGCCCCATCTTTCGGTGACGCGGGGTATGACAACGAATGGTACAGCCGTCCGTGGTAAGGAACCTTTCGTCCTATCCCGCAATAGGGCCCGCCTCACGGCATAGTAGGGCTCCGTTGCGATATTGCCGCGTGTCCTCCACGACATCCATCCCACGGCCAAAACGAATTGGGACGACGTGAATAGCAATTTGAGCCGAAACAATCTAGCGTTATTATTTAGTCATGATAATCTCTCCACCAAATAAAGACAAGTTGCCAATCACAAACATGCAAATAATACTTAAACAATATCTAGGGTTCAATCAATCACAAACTAAGAGGGGAGTGAGATGGATCTTGGAGATGGAGATGGTGATGATGTTGGTGTTGATGAAGATGTTGACGGAGAGGCCTTCCCCTGTGCCAAGGAGGAGTGGTGATGATAATGTCGATGATTCCCCCACACCAAAGGCTCTGGCGTAGCAGGATCTACCTTCTCCTAGAGTAGAAGACTTTCGCCTCTGCCACCGCCTTTGTAATTTATGGAAAAAATATGGCGTAGGTTTTCTAGCAAAACAGGGGAGTCGATACGATGCTCGAGGGCCAAATGGTCCTAGGTGGCGCATGCACCCCGGTGGGCCACGCCACCTGGTGTCTTTTGGCCTTGGTGACTCCCCTCGTGTGCTTCTTTCACTCCATCGTCCTTCTCTTGATGAAAAACTGATTAGGTATTTTTCCTCTGATTTATTTACATCCAGAAATTTCCTAAAATAGCAAAGTACAAAAAAGAGGTTTTCTGCCTCTCAGAAATTAAATACCAATGAAGGGGACTTTGTAGGAAAGTCCCGTAAATCATCTAAAAATGCAGAAATAATGATAGAATAATGCAAATAACATTCTAAAATGATCAAATATCTTGCTATTGTGATGATGCAAAATGCTCGTATCACCTACCATGGAGCCGAAGAAGTTCATAGGCCCTCAATTAACCATTGAAAAGAATGAGCCGAAGAAGAGGAACTAGAGGGATCCAAAGCAGAGCCTAGAGCAGATCATGAGGGAAATTAGTTTCCAAATGCATAACGGACCAAGGCCATGCCCAGGACACTCAAAGATTAATGACTTCTAGCAAACTCAACCACCCAAGTTCTCCTTTGCTAAAAACCCACTTGAAGCCGATGACTGGCTTCGCACCATGGAAAAGAAGCTTGAGACCGCTCGCGTTGAGGATCAAGATAAGGTACCTTTTGAAACACACTACCTTGAGAGCCCTGCCAACATTTGGTTGGAAAATCAGAAAGACATGAAATATAAGGGGATTACTGTCACCTAGACAAAATTCAAAGACAAATTTCGCAAAGCCCACATCTCCGCAAGCCTGATGAAAATCAAATAGCGAGAAATCCTGGCACTCACACAAGGCAGCATGTCCAGCAAAGAATATTTGACCAAGTTCAACAACCTTGCCCGCTATGCCTGTGAGCATACCAATATTGAGGAAAATAAGAAAGAAATATTCCTCCACATAATGCACGAGGCACTCAAAACTCAGCTCAGTGTTCTGCAATTCCTAGACTTCCAAGCTATGATCAACATCACCCTGATAGCTAAAAGGGATCACCGCACGTTATATGATACCCATGATAGAAAGTTTCAGATCCACAAGCCACACCATGAAAGAAACACGGTCAATCCACGCACCTGGTAGCCCAACTTATGTGCGCTGACAGCAATCCCTCTTGTCCTCACAAGTGCACCGCAACCCGCATGAAACATGCCAAAGAAGGATGACTTCAACCGAGACAAGTTGTACACCAAGCGCCCGCTTATGGACGACTACAAGAAGGACAACTCCCGCTTCAAGTGTGGAAAGACAAGTTGTACACCATTTTCCCTGATGAATGGCAATCACTACAAAAAAGACCCCATACCCGGCACATCTTGGCGCGGCATATTTTTCTAGACACCTTATTTAGACAAATTTTGGGTACGCGACACATTTTCAAGATTTTTGGCCTAGACCATGTTACACGGTGCGTTTTACCCTCACCTAGTTGCCCTCCCATGCACAAGTCCCCGACCTAATCCCATCATCTTATCCTCTCCACCGCCTCCCACCTCTTATCCCTTCTCTCTCTACTTGCTCCCAATCCCCATCTCGCCTGTCACCATCAAGTCTGGATCGCTCTGGCCATCTCCACAACCACAAAAGCATTGCCTTGGCTCCATGGTGGTCTCCTCTCACTACAACAGAATCATCTTCCGGCGACGGTTTTCCACCATG
Source organism: Avena sativa (assembly GCA_916181665.1). NCBI lineage: Eukaryota > Viridiplantae > Streptophyta > Magnoliopsida > Poales > Poaceae > Avena > Avena sativa. Next base: position 373,185,903 of record OV702290.1, read on the forward strand.
GGTGGGCGACGATTTTGGCTTACTACTATCAGCAACAGTTGCTGATAAATCGGCTTTTTCCGAAGCGGTTGGCCGAACCGTCTCTGGTAGAATACACCAGATGGGTCATATAAAGGGCCACCACTATTAATATAATTTACACGGACGGTTTAAAAAATAGACCGCTGGCGGCCTGGGAGACGGTCGCCCATATGAACAGGCTCCAGTAGGCCATGGCGTCCGCATTTCTACAGGCGTCCCGACAAGGTTGGAGTCGGTTTCTACGACGAACCTACTCCAAGTGTTAAGAGATGGTTAGAAAATAAGCCGCCTCCGCTAGACCAGGCCGTCTGGATTTCTTGGTATGGTCTAGGTTTATGTTTTCCTGCTTGGAGCCTCCGATATAAAACTCGGAGCCTCTGGGTGGCATTTGCGCACGTGCTTCATTTCATAAAATTACAGTTAAAACCCATTACAAAGACCATATAATTAAACTAAAGAAAAACATAATTAAGTGGATCTGTAGTGCTCGGTACATCATGATGATACACAAATCAAGGGTTCAACTTACTCAAATGATAACCACACCTATATAGACTGATCATATCATCTTATTACTAAAGGTTTTCACAATTCTGCAAAGTTAATACCGATGCAAGCGCCGTCAAACATTGTGAAGCAAAAAATGATGACTGATCCGACTTGAAAATTCGCTTCGAGAGCAAATTTATTCTAGCTTTCCTTCTCTAGGACTACTCTGCCTTTTCTATCTCTACACCATTTTGCCTAGGAATAGTTCAGTGGTGGCATCATCAACGAGAGTTGACCCAGCGAGGGGATGTTGAGGTGGTCATGAAAACCATTTCTAATATTCTGCAAATTTCAAGAAAATTATGTTAGTGTCACATATAGAAATAAAATGTTCGACGTCCAACATTGTACCTCGTAAGTTGTTGGACAACAAGAACTCCAACACAATCATAGTGGGTTCTCGCAAAAGCAACAATTGTAGCATTCTGTTTAGGACAGAGGCTCATTGTATGAGGTTTAATCAGTTCACCAAGGATTTTGTCACGTCTTGCAAATTCAACATGAAACCATGCCACTGCATTTTCAGTTGAGAGAGAAATATAATATAATATTATCTTATCTGTCCATTTGTTCGGTAACTGAATATTGTTTGTGTGGATAAAATCCTAGAAGGCAGGGAAGAAGAAACAACAGTAATAGTCTAGCTCTATGAACTTGAATCTGAAAAGTATGTGCATGTGTATCAGAGATGTAGTTTGGTATCCATGTATAATCTGATTGCATAACTGCATGGATAATTAATTTGACAACAATAATGTGATTTAAATTTTGCTCTTTACATGTTGATGCAAGTAAGACTATAAATTCTAAATTCTTGGAAATGTTAAGGGTTATTTACTAATCAATTATCTTGTTTGGCAAGCGGATTTACAAACCCATGGACTTGAACTTCTGCATCATAGAGTAAAAGTTAGTACAACATAATATATATCTCAGCATACATGTCAAGATGCAAAATATTAGATTTAGGGTATACAAATATAACCTAGATCATTGATAAGATTCTTTTTGTGTGTGTGCCTTTGTAACGTACAATAGTACCGAAGAATTCCTTGTCACCATCCAAATGCACAACAATCCTTTCACCATATTCTACTGCATAGTGCAAGATAAGATCATCCCAGTGTTCACCAGATATCAATGTAGTTTGCTCTAGTTATTCGAGCTAAAGGTGATATATACAGCCAATTGGAGTGATGATTTTCATCATGTGACCAGACAATTCATTGAATTGTTGCCTGATATAGCAAGGAACATACTACAGAATACAAAATTCATTTTTAGTGACATATATAAGAACGAATTGGAGATGTTTAATTTGTGTGTTATTTTTGATACTCAAATATTCTTTACTATGCCAAACAAACTATACCATAGAATCTTCGTTCTGCTTATGAATAGTTAGTACTAATAATGAGCTTGGTATGTTCCTCATTTTTCAAGGTCCATCATCGTTGAGGCATACTGGGCAAGGAGCCTATAAAAATATTATGTCAACTTGGGAAATAAATTATATTACCTCCCTTCCAAAATTGTAAACCTTTGTAGCAATTCAATAAAATGTAAGCTTACATTTTGGATGGATTTTTATGAACTTACAGAGTGTTTAACCTAAAATTACTGATCAAATAGCATGGAAAATAAATTTAAGTGCAAATTAATGAAGGAAAGAACTAAATACTGAGTAATTTAACTAATTAGTAAGTGGAAAATAGAGGAAGATCTGAAGTGGAACCATTTTCAGGGAGAGGGCGGTGATGCAAAACGAGGGAGGAGACGGTGGTAGATGTCGTATCTCTCGGGAGTGGAGGAGCCGACGATGGTGGGAGAGTGCCACACACATGGGAGCTGGCTAGGTTTGAGGGCGGCGCCAGTGAAATGGTGTGGTCGGCGAGGTGAGAGAGAGGAGGGTGGTTCCGGTGGCAGATGGCCCGGCCCGAGGAAGCAGATGGCCACACTGATGGGAGAAGGTGCGACACGAGGGAGGGCAGGAGGGAGGGGGAGCGGGGAGCACGGAGCTGGGAGCGCACGGCGGCGGCAAAGGGGTTGAGTGGGTCAATTTGAATGGGATGGGGAGAAACATGTACAAGCAGCCAAGTTTTGCTCGCCAAACGAAATTTCTAGACCAGACGAAAATGTCCGGGTGGAGTAAATTACTTGTCTAGGATTAGGGTTCATACCGATTTGGCAACGAGGTGAGTGCGTCATTATGCTCTTCGAATCTCCTATTTGGGAATTTTAGATTTAAGCCTGATTTCCATTTAGTTACGATGCAAATTTGACTTGTTAGGGTTCAACTACCGTGTATGACTCTGATTACAATGGATTAGACGATGGAGTTAACCCTGTGTGATACAAATGCAGAGCCATTGCCGTCAAATCTGTTGCTTTTGAAGGATGTTGGACTGGTAGGAGATTCTTGGCCTGCACAGGACGGGTCAGTGTAATTAACCAGCTTAATTTTGAGTTGGTTCTCTATGATTTTTCTCGTAGGTTGCTATTTTTCATTTCTCTGATAGATAATTGTTTTGTATTTGCTTACATGTGACTTTATGCATTGGGTTGATGGTGTCTGGCCAGATGCACTTAAAAAAAAACCTCACTAAGCTTTGGGATATGTATACTGAAGTCAAAGATGGTAGAGTGAGTAATGCTCTGTACCATCTTGAACTGAAGTTTAATTTTCAAGATGAGATTGCAAAGCTCCGTACTAATCTTAGGAATGCCCAAGATGATCTTAAGCAGGCTAAAATACTATCCTTGCATGAAAACACTACTTAAATTCACATTACTCATTCTCAATATCGGAGTAAAGCATTGATACAATTTCACAAAAAGAAAAAGTTCAAACGAGATATCAGTAGGATTTTCACGCTGTAAATCAGTAACCTTCCCAAAAGATAACCCACTTATGAAGAAAGTTTCATTTCAGACCCACATATCTAGTTTTCCTATTTACCTGAAGAATATATACTCAAAATATGAGCCCTGAAGAAACTCTACAATTATTGACAAGCCTAAGCTTTTTTACATTTTTCGTACGAAAAGTCAATATCCGGAATTCCAGCCATATTCGGACCACCCGTCTATGGACATATAGCCCTTACGTCATACTACCATCTGGCGTATGTGTATCGACTTGTTGTTTTTATCCGATGTTTATGTGAACAACATAAGACCCCATGCAAAATTCCTTAAATTTTTTAGAAGTTTTAGTATTTTTTTTAATATTGTTCCCTATTAAACGACTATAGAAACAACTAAAATATTATCCTTGCATAAAAACACTATTTAAATTCACATTAATCATTTTCAATATCGGAGTAAGGCATTGATACATTTAACAAAAATAAAACGTTCAAATGAGATATCGGTAGGATGTCTGCGCTGTAAATCAGTAACCTTCCTAGAAGATAACCCACTTATGAAGAATGTTCCATTTCAAACCTACATATCTAGTTTTCCTATTTACTTGAAGGATATCTATATCTTCTTATAAAGTAGATCCCCACTAAGAATCAATTAATTTTGTCTATGTACACATGCAGACTATCCACATCATCTCCAATTCTCAACCGTCCGATTGTATTCATCCGGCGGTACATTTTTATGTCTCCGCGCCACACATCCTCAGCCTGGCCCAGAAATCTTAAACATGCAAAGTCCGGCCTTTCTAAGCTTGGGCTGCAGCACTGCGGTCCCATCATCTTCTCCAAAACATTCGTCTTCTTCAATTCCCATGGACAGCAGTACGAGCCTTTAATAACAGCTGATGCATGCGAGCGGACACCTCTTAATTTATTTACCACTGCCCACTGCTTATCTACCTGTCCTCCAGCGCCATGACTCTCTGCACCGCCGGGACGCACGTCTCTGAGACCGGCGACTTTCACTGAATTAGGGACTTTCCTCCACCCGCTCCCTCATCCCCATCTCCATGGATCCAGCCCACGAAGAAGCGCTAGAAGCACATGGCCATATCCTGCGAATTGCACAAAAGAATGTAAGATGGATCCATCGCAGCCCTGCATGCTCGCAGCGTGTTCGGTTTCGGTGGAGAGAGGCAAGCGGTGGCACGAACATATGTGCGGAGGCGAGATACTCCTCATCCAAGACTTCGCCTGCAACAGTACAGGTTAGGACACGCTCGACCAAGCTGCACCTCAGTGCTCACCCTCATCCCATACCATAATTGATGTACTCTATTAGACTATATGGTGTTGTTGATTATTTTTAAATGCAGGAAGATCCGTGGTCCCATCTCCTGTGTTCAGGTACGTACTAACACACTTCAGCATATACATATCAACACCAATTAGTCCTGACACAGATGGCTTATTATTGATGTTTGGTTGTTTAGTCATATTACTTCGATTGGAAGGCCAAGTGATTGTCAATGTTAATTCAAATCTTCTACGTATGCAGGTCAAGGTTGTATACATGATAAACCCCATCATTTATGATGCATATAGAAATCTGATATTCTCATGTTTAGATAATTATTAGAGGACACAACAAAGGAATCTGGAAAGTTGGGTGTTCATGTTGTAAGTACAGGTTATGAAGAAATGCATGAGGATCTTTTGCATAAGTTGTTTACTTCAACCTGACAAAGGTAAATCGTGAAAACGTCTAAATATTTATTTTATTACTAAATCTCATCGATGCATAAATGTTCCTTAATACAAGAGAGGGGTTCCTCAATATTCTCGACTAACTCATGTATATGTTGCATTACCGGTTTCACGCTTAACGTATTATATTTTAACATTATTGCAACTATAAGCATAGTAGTACAATAGAAATATGTCTGCTCTACAACACTCATAATTTCAGAAATATTATTTATATATAGAACAAAATTATGATAACATTTTACACGTCTGGTACATTGTTTCAAAATGTACTTAATATATTTATGTTTAGATATTATTATTATAAGAATATATATAGCGTGCCTACAACTTGGTTCATGCCTTTTATCCTATTTCTTATACACAACAGGGTTCTTAAAGAGATTTCCGCTGCAACGCGCGTGGTATATTTCTAGTATACTCGAATTATGAGGCCATGAAAAAACTCTACAATTATTGACAAACCTAAATTTTTTTATATTTTTTCGTACGAAAAATCAATATCCAGAATTCCGGCCATTTTCGGACCATCCGTCGGTGCACATAGAGCCCTTACGTCATACTACCATCTAGCTTATGCGTATGACTTGTTGTTTTTATCCGAAGTTTATGTGAACAATATACGACCCCATGCAAAATTTCTTAAATTTTTGAGAAGTTTTATTATTTTTTAATATATTTCCCTATTAAACGACTATAGAACCAGCAAAATATGGACCTCCTAGGTCGTGGCTGACTTGGAAGTTAGTCCACAAAAATCGCAGCCACGTGGTATTTATCTATTTCTTAATCTCGCCGCTTGTGGAAAACAAAGAGGAAACTCCTTCACGCGCCTTGAGAGAAGAACAAGAACTGGAAAAAAACCCCGTTGCGTTCGACAGTTCTAGTGAACGGCGGCTCGATTCTAGAAAGGCCAGCGGTGATTCAGCGCGGAGAAGCACACTATGGTCGCCAGCGGTTCAGTGCGGAGAAGCTGTGCCATCGCCGACTATCCATTGATTTCGCATTGCGGATACAGGTACGGGCCCGGGCTCCGGTCCTTTCTGATTATTTTCTATTGTTCTTGGTCATCGGAATTACATTTCTTCATCGGTTACCCATTTGTTTGATATTACTAAGCCAATGGTTGATCATTGGTTGGCGCAGCCTTGGGCACGGCCAGGGGCGGAGCCAGGATTGAAGCATGAGGGGGGAAGAATTTTTTTGGTCACATAAAATAAAAATTATTAAAATATATTAAGTTTCATTTATAGTTGATGTCTCCAACTTCTTGTGGCATAGCAAAAAGGTTGTTAAGATGTGTCTATCACATAATAGTTCCTATCTCGATTGGTTAATTTCTTAAGAAACTATCTCTCCACTCACATAATGAGTAGAGACTAAATTAAGTTACACTGACATTGCACTTACTATAAATCTTAAAGAATGCAAGAGAAAAACTGTAGGCAAGTCAGTATTATCAAAAGCAAAGTAAAGGAAGCATCGAATCAGTAAATTAATTCTTGTTATGAATGACTCTATTCGTGTCGAATTGGTGTCTCAACTTTGTCTAAACTCGTATGTATGTATCTAGACATGTTTTAGTTAGTTGATTTACACGAATCTAAACAAAGTTGACACAACTAATTTGGTACATAGGATACTCCCCATATACCAAATTAGTTACCAGCGGTACTTGCTAATTGATATAGCTTGGATTTAGCACGTCTACTTGATCCGTTATAAATCCGGCAATGAACTTGACGCCACAACCATCGTAACATATTGATCCTGTCCTAGAGCCCATAGGTTAAGGGTTTGATCATGGATTTTGGCTAGGATTTGATGTATACGCGGCAATCTATAGCTGCACGGGTTAGATTAGCCCTCATTTTGCATAACTAATTATGAAGATTAGTACACGATCTAGTACAATACTAGAGGTACATCATGCACCGATTCGTTGAGGAGGATGAATCATTAGGGGGTTCTAGCCCTTACTCCCCCCCCCCTTGTCTCCGTCCTGGGCACGGTGGGGATAATAGATGAATTTGATCTCTGTTCAGTTTTAGATAAAAATATTGTACTATTAGATGATTTTATTCAGAATTTGATGGAGATGTTGTGATACCTGATTAGTATTATATTCTAGTCTGATTGATCTCTGCTCAGTTTCAGATAAAAACATTGTGCTATTAGATGATTTTATTCAGAATTTGATGCAGATGTTGTGCAACCTGATAAGTATTATATTCTGTCTGATTGATCTCTGTTCAGTTTCAGATAAAAATATTGTGCTATTAGATGATTTTATTCAGAATTTGATTAAAATGTTGTGATACATCAGGAATGGAGAACCCATTTAATATGTGTCGTTACTATTTTTCCATCTGTGATCCCACTAACAGGGTGGACTGAATGAAGGACTCAGACGCCGAATCTATTGTATGATCATGATTTTGTAATTTGTTGTTATGTTCTTATTTTTCTCTCTTCTAGCTATCCCTAATTGTTTGTGTGTGGCATTTATATTATTTTAAATGTAGGTTGTGCTTTGCAGCTTTAGAGCACGACTTGCTGAATTGGTACCTGGTAATATTATGAGTGACGTCCTCCTGGAAGCAATTTCAGTTGATACACTACTGTTAGGTTCAGTTAGCTCGTTACTCAGAATTGTCAAGTACGATTGTTACTCCCGGATCTGCATCAAATACTACTAGTAGTATCAACTATATTTACTCCATTTAATCCCCTCAAATAACAAGATAGTTAAGTCTACTGCTTTGTCTATATTAGTGGCTTAGCAGAAATAAGTAGCTATTTTGGTTAATTCGTGATTGTGTTCTAATTTTGTACGTTGTTAGTTCCGAGTAAAGTGACTTGTATTGTGTAAATGTGAAGTGAATTTCTTTTTCAAGCCATTTCTAAATTTCTGTGTCTTCAACTCTGCTACTCGCTGATTCTTTGTCCTATAATTGGTTAGCTAAATCAAAAGAAGTATGACACCAATGTGGATTAAAGAAGGTTGATAACAATGTGGATTAAAGAAGGTTAAATATCTATATCTTCTCAACTTTTGCTTATTGTATAATTCTCAAGGTAGTAAACAAAACAAAGTGTATGAATTGCAAGTAGCTTAAGTGCAAGATGGTTTCAATTTCTAGAGGTTCGCACTGGTAGTATGTGGGAATATGAAATGCATAATTGACCTTGGAAATCATTTTGAATTCATAAAAGAAATCAGTGGCGCCTCTCCATTCTTCTTGTACTTCTGTTTTAAAAGAAATAATGCACAATAGGGTTAGAGATAATGATATTCTTCTAGTTTCTAACTTAACCATGGAATTCATTATTTGAGGATTGCACCGTGAGCAAATACTGATCAAGTCAAGATGTCAGGATTGGAGCTGTGATCACAGAGTTGTAGATGTTGTGCAAGATGTCAAGATTGCAATGTGAACTTAGGAAGGAAGTAATAATTCCACTTTGTCCAAATAGCTATACTAGAATTCTAGTAGATCTGAATTTAACTTTCTATTTCCTGTAATTAGCATGAATGAAAATTATGATGTGGATATATGCTAAGTACATAGTGATACTATTTGATATCTAAGCGGATATTTGTTGTGTTATCCTGAAGGAATTATACGAAGTATCGAATTTTGTGTATTAGCACACAACATAGATAATATGGTGGTACAGAGGATTCCATGATACAATTAGTGTCGTGCTGAGATATGAATTGCAGGCACCATCCAATGTGACGTGTCAGGGCCTGAGGTATGCTGGCACTTGCATGTGTCGTGCATGTCTAGGAACGCGGGCGTTTAACGGAAGTGCCGCTCAGCATCTCTAGCAGTAACCGCAAATAGAAAACCGTAAATATCGAAATACGGACGCTGAATCCACGAGTACTCGCTTTGTGGGAGGCGGCGCCGAGCAGTGCACGTAAAATCTAAACTGAATAATTTGAATTTGCGAACAGCGGAAGAACAGCCTTCGCGACAAAATTCAGAGGACGAACACCCCGGATTTCAGTTCGATTTCAGCATAATTACATACTAATTCAAAACAAAAGCATACGGCGTACACTTTCTACACAAAATGCGCCCCCCCGAGCCTTGCGTGTCGCTGGATGGTGGCGAAGACGGCGCCGCCGCTCTAGTCGAGGTGGATTATCGGAGGCGTTCCACCGCGCGCTCCTCCACCTCCTGACGCTCGATGAGCCAGAGCGCTTTAGCAATCTCCCTCTCCTCTGCGGTGACCTCGTGAAGGTGTGCGCGCTCTGAGCGGCGGCGACCCACCGTCGCTCTCGTCGGACCCGTCGCTCTCTCCGAACGTCACGTAATCGCGATAGTTGGAGGAGCTTGAGCTCGACGGAGATGGCAGGCGTGGGCGCGATGAGCCCGCCTCCGAGGCGGTTCCCCTGTACCACGCGGGGGCATAGGGGAGGAGCGACGCCGGCATGTGCGGTGAATGCACCCACCGGAGTGCGGCGCGCTTCTTGGCGCCGACGGAGCGGCTACGGGCGACCTCCTCCTCGGTTTTGAGGAGCTGGCCGCGCGAGCCGATATCGCGCTTCCTAGACGAGCTCTTGGGATGCATGGCGGCGAGGCGAAGCGTTTGGTGGCGAGCTGGATTTGATGGCTGGAGAGTTGCCGACGGCGGCGGAGAGGGAGATGGCGTGGCGGAGAGGGATAGGGTTTCGCTTGGGTCGCCCTCTCCGACCGCTAGATATGCTGATCGCAGCGTGCGTTTAACGGGCCACCGAAAAACATTTACGGGTTGGGTGAGGTATTCGGGCTCTGATTTGCGCCAAAAACCGAGTGCGGCCCGTACTTCGCCGAAAAAGTTCAGTTTTGACCCGTTTTACGGTTACTGCTGGAGATGCTCTAAGGCTCGTCATAGTAGGGAGTAACTTAGAGTACTAGTCTAAGTTACTACCTCTATAATGGAAATAACATATATGTGGTATCATATAAAGTCTCATTTATTGCAATGTAGAGTCATTTTGTTTTGAAATATGTGATGTTATGGTAACATGGCTAGTTACTACAAGACTCTTTCTCATTATTTAATTGCATGCCATGTCATCTAAATGCTTAGTTGGCAATACATGTAGGACTATGTTACTAACCAAGTTACTCTCACTATGACTAGCTTGGTCATAGTGGGGAGTAACTTAGAGTAATAACATGCATATGTTACTAGTCTAAGTTACTATCTCCATCGTGGAAAATAACATAGGTGCGGTATCATGAAAAACCTCATTTATTGCAATGTGGACTAATTTTGTCTTGAAATGTGTGATGGTAACATAGCTATTTACCACAAGGCTCTCTTTCATCATTTAATTGCATGCCATGTCATTTAAATGCTTAGTTGGCAATACATGTAGGACTATGTTACTAACCTAAATTACTTCCACTATGACTAGCCTAAGCGCCAACAAAAAAGTGCCCTCAAGTGTCGCGATCGGTGCTTGTCCGACGCATTAATTCCTAGCAGCGTGATCGGTGCTTCTCCAACGCATTAATTCCTAGCGGCTTTTATTTGCCTGGCCACAGTGAGCGCGGCTCTTTTTGACGTGCGTAGGCAGATATACGTGCCAGGGCTACCCTGTCGTGTTGTAGGAATGGCACCACCAATGCCTCTAGGCTATCCCCGCCAGTGTGTGTTCACCATATGGCCGTCAAAGAAGGTCCAGAGATGCTCGAGGAAATGATCAGTACGTAAACCAACCCCTCTGATTACTCTAATAAATTATTTGACACCGGAGCCTTTCCCACCTTTTATCGCCAAGAAGTTTTTGCTGTACCCTTTGCCTCTTTCTCTTTTTGATCGTTTCTAGGTGCTGGAAACCTCCACCTCAAATAAGAGTGAATCACGGCTAGCGAGACCAAGCCCACAAGGAAGGACCACGCCCACAAGGAAGGAAAACCTAACCAGAAACAACCTCAGTACCAAGCCACAAGGATAAGTTATCCGAGGGAAACCGCTAGCTAGGAGAGCCCACCAACTCCCGCATAAGGCATAGGAGAGAAGGATCGCTACAACCCCCATAGAGCGTCCTCCGGAAGAAACGCCACCTTGAGTATATGAGAAGGAAGAACCACCTTTTCAAGGCAAACCCCACAATAGATGGAAGTCAACAAGGATATCGCTTGACCCGGAAGGAACCCCCAGCCAAGTCCGGACAAGCCATATGGTCCAGGAATCCCCAAGGAATCCAGGATGCCCCGGACACTCCAATAGAAGAGGCCCTAGAAGTCACCCCTTCAGATATTTCCATAACTCTCAGAAGCGACGCAAGAAAACATTACTACCTTGTCAGTAGGGAAGAGGAATACCGTCTTGTTAATTGGAGAGACCGAGAAGGAACGTCATCTCACACCTAACACCAGGAGTAACCAAGGAAACACCCATATCCCAATAAGATCTCGTCAGAAAGGATTTGGGAGCCGAGGCAGAACTACCCCGTGAATCCTGGAGACATGGGCTCAAATTCAGTAAAAGAAGACTACGTCTTAAAGGGCCGGGCCTGACCAAAACACTGACACCGCAGCCGATGCTTGAGATACTTAGGATGTCAGAACATGGGTTGGACTGCCGGATATACGGAAATAAAAGGACATAATCCAGTTAAACCAACAAGCATCTTCAATCTCTAGGAAGAGAGTCCTTTTCAGGGGGTAAGGTCTGTAACATACCAAATTTTGGCCTCTTGAATTCTTTCAAAATCCTAAAACCATTTTGGCCTCTATTTGATTTTTCATTTCCTTTTGCACCCTCTCAAGTTTTCAAGCCATGGCCCACCTTGAAACTTGATCTTTGACTTTGATCTTGTCAATGTGCAAGCTAGAGGAACCTTTAATGATTTTCTAAAGGGTAAAAAACCCTCACCCTTCTCTTTCTTTTCCTTCACAAAAGAAAACCCTAAAAGCTACTTTTCCAAAGGAATCACCATACACATGCTTCTGAAAAATCCAGTAAAATTAGGGGATGATTTCTAGAGAATATATAGACCAAATATGCAAACAATATTCTTTAGATACCATGTGCCAAAATCGTCATAAACCCTAGACAAGATTCTGCCCAAAACCATTTGGAATTTTAAAACTTACACAAACCATTTTTCTAAAAATGTCCAATGCCAAAAATGGATGCTCTAAATCCATACCAACATCATATAAAATATAAGCTCAATAGCATTGCATTTGCTTGCTCATAATTCAAATATGGATTTTAGCAGATTTGATGTTTTTAAATTCTTACATGGTTCAAGTTTGGAATTTTGAAAAAACTTAAAATACCAAAGTTGAAGCCATGTGATCCATCTATCCAAAACCAACCCTCACATCTTTTGGAGCCCTAAAACATATCCTTTGATTCTAAGCTTCATTTCAACAAATTTGAATTTTCAAAATCCTACATACCCTAAGTTTGAAATTTAAAGAATCCCCAAATACCAAAGTTGAACCTATCTAAATAAAGAATCTAGAAAACAAAACCCCATTCCAAGACAAGCACCACAGCCACCACAATACTCTTTTGAACTTTCTGTAAACCAGGGTTGACACTGAATCTCAATGGCAGTGTAAACTGTCGAGTTTCAGTTCGTCAGAGAATAGTGCCACCCATTTATGGTCATAGTCGGCTGCCCTGCGTCGCACTCCTTACCTAGGCCATGTGTACGCTCGACAACCTCCACTTCATTGCATCGCCCAGGGCCCCCAACACTGCCACACCCCGCATCGGACCCTGCCGCCATAGTGACCCGATAGAGGCACTATTCCACCCCCTGTCGCTAGAAGAATCCAACCGCGTCGCATGGCTGCAAGATTTGAATCCTCGCCCAGGTCCCTCCTGAGCTTCCTCTAGAGCCACCATGACGGGCACCACTATTGAGCTCATACAGAGTTGCGTCATCAGCCTCGCCCGAGCCAGCAACCGCACCCTCTCCTCACCGCTATAAAAGGCCCTCTCATAGCTAGCATTCCTTGCACCACCTCTCTCTCCCTACCAATACCCCTCAAAACGAAGCCCTAGCTTGGATCGAGCTCGCCCTCGTCGATGTCGAACTTGGAACCACCGCTATCCTCGAGTTCAATTACCCCATCCCCAAGCCTCACTGATCCGAGGTTCAAACTCACCCGAGCACCCCTAGAGCCACAATAACCCATAGCCACCCTCACCTGAGCGAACGGTGCCCTGCAACGTCTACTTCATCATCATTTGAAAGCCACCGATGCCCCGCTCCTCGATCTCCATCGTCTAGGAACCTCATTGGAACCTTCTACCCACCCCCGTGCTCGCCATCATCTGCCCTATGTCCCACTCCTAGGCCCGCTCCCCCACTGGAGAGCCACTGACAACTTGCTGGAGGTCACCGCTATCGAGGGGTGACCTCGGTAATGTCCATAGTTATGTACTTGGGTTTTATGGAAATGAGTGTCCGAGATATGCATAATGGATATCACCATGGCATAGCTCTATTTCGGATAACCTGGGTGGCCCACAATTGGTAGCAAGATCTGAGGCCTATTGGGCGGCCCAGTTAGAAAGATCCAGAAGGGAGGCCCATGCTGGATATAGGGAGGCTATGGTGCTGACATAGATGAAGCGGAGCCTTGGAGTACAAGACACAAAGAATAGTTAGTGTTAGTGTAGGACTCTGTAACCTGTCTGAAATGGACTTTATCTTGTAACCCTAGGATCTGGCGCCTTTATAAGACGGACCTCTGGGAGCCTTTAGGGAACACACAATCTCGCATACCGAACCTCGCGATTTGTATAATTCGGCGTATTGCCATTATTGTATTCCACCACCGTTGTGGGATCTGAACCTGGGTAAGCTATGTAACCTCTTACCCGCCAACTCGCGGCCTTACCCCATGTATCTAAACACGCTATGTGAGGAACCCTACATGGCGTATTCGTCGACAATACCACGACAGTTGGCACCCAACATGAGCCGGGAGGCGCTTCGAGCTCTACATCGGGCAAGGCCCAAGCACTTCGCGGGAATTGGTGACACCTTAGCCATTGGGCGTGTTCTCTTCTCCGGCAATGTTCTGATCGTCCCCCAGATGAGTTCTAGATCCCAGCAAAGACAAACCCCACCTGCTGCTCCATCGTTCCCATCGGGGACATCCATATCTTCATAGGTGAGACCAGCTTGGGATCAATCTCCTAGGAAGTTGTACATACGCCAAGACCCGCACGGACCGCCTTCGGGCTGCACATGATCGTGGAAGAATAATATGAAACAGATCTCTCTTTGGAGTTTGTCGGCTTAGATCTCAACAATTCAATGCCCACCCAAACCGCCCTTGTGCAGGATATAATGCTAGAAGACCAAAGAAGATCTGCTTGGCTCACCCAAGTGTTAGAGAAGCAGAGGTCACACTTCATGGCTACCATAAGTTCATATGATCTGTCGTGTTGCGTCCAGATGCCGGACAAAAACCCACATGAGTTCCTAACCAGACGGCTTAGGTTAAAAAACTCCATTGTGGGAATCTCCGATGAAAGGGCCATGCCTCACTTCATTGAAGGACTTGAACGGGGCTCACTTCTCCGGCATATGATAAGTCGTCCGGAGGCTGCCGAATTGTTAACTCTCAACCATGTGATTGCAATTTTTTATGACTACCCTAAGACTAACACAGTTACTCCGGGACCCTCCTCCGTCGTTGCCGAAAAAAGCAAGTTTGTTGGTTACGTTGCTTCAGAATCAGGCTCTACCTCCAAAAGGGCCGACAATAACTCAGACTCAGTCCTGGACACACTCTATGCCGACATCGGTGATATGGATTATGGGAGTGAACCACCCAACTCGGAGGAACTTGACACTACCATGAGGGAGATAGAGGAGGAGATGGAGCATGAGGAACACACTGAACAAGCAATGGCTACCCACCAAGTGCTGGTGGCCATCATAGAAGAAAACCAAGGTGCCAAAGCGGCTCTACTAGTAGTGGACAATGCTAGAAGAACGGAGGCCGCAGGTAAGAACGTTGTAGATCCTATGGATCTGGCGAAGGCCATTCCTCCTCATGTTATCCCCCCACAGCTTGTGTAGGAATCAGAGACTAGACCAAGTGTTGCTAATCAAGCAAATCCTCCGCCTCCACCATCAACTTTGGTGGCGAGCAATGTCTTTGTTACTCCGGACGACAAAGTGATATACGGCGAAACCCTCGTAGAGCCAGTGACCATGGTCTTATTTGGAATGTTGTCCAACTAGACGAAAAGAGCCAAGAAATCCTGGTGGAAGCCAAGTGCGTCATGGAGCAAAGCGCTCAGCTCAACAAAGACCTTACCAAGGCACATGAATCCATCAAGGCGGCAAGAGCAATGGAAGCAGAGTACAAAAAGTTGCTAGCACTACAGAAGAAAGCACGAGCTCCCGCTCATATCGTCCGAGACCCGGGCGTTCGATGCACCTTATGATGGGGAAAGGAGAAGGCAGAGAAACCTAAGGCTACCCCTTACATTGAGAAAGAGGGAAAGCAGGTCATGCCAACCCCCGCCCTGAATATGGTCATCACCCGCAGCGGTTGACCAGGTCTATGATCTAGTCGCCAAGGCTATCAAACAACAAGAGAAGGCCACCACACAGAGGGTCCAGACCAATCCGGAGTTTTGCTAGTCTAGCGTTTGCAACAACCACAGGGAGAGATCTCCAGCTCAGCAAATTAGAGACCTACCTCAAAATATTGGATCATGCATAGGCTCCATGGAGCAATGGTGGATGGGTGCACGGAATCTGGACGATGCTATCCCCATATCCTCCAACAAAGGAGCCAATGCACACTCCCTCCACTCGTCGGTCCCTCCCCGGCAATATCAACGATACGGAGAGGTACCACCTCCCCACCATACGAGCATGTCGCCTCCTAGACACCCGTAGGGTGGCATCGTCATAGGAAATAATGGAGCGTAGGGGAACTATAGCGGAGAGCACAACGACAATGACGGTCGAAGGAGCAAGTTTCCGAACAAAAAAGATGGCCATGGTGGTTCTCGTGACGGAAGTAGCGAGAGGACTGACCCGTGCCACCCAACCACCACCGCCATCACCACCAAGTAGCCACCATGGCAGAGGATCTTGTAGGACTCGCCCATCATGGTGTAACTCTTCTCCCCATGGAAGAGAGCATAACGGTCCACCTCTAAAAGCCTATGATGCGCTTCAGCACCTCGATGAACTCCAGGAAACCCAGGAAGAACCCTACCTAGGACCGTGATGTCTCGGCCCAGTTATTCGGACAATAACTTACCCCAAGGGTCTCTGTATTTACAAGACCATCAATCCCAACAACAACACGGCCCAACCAACTACATGGTTGCAGGACTACCACGAAGCAATATAAGTTGTAGGGGGAAACCCCAATGTCGTTGTTAAGTACCTCCCACTCATGCTCATCAGAACCGTCCACCAATGGATCAATGACTTACTGGAGAAATCCATCTGCAACTAATTGGGAATGCACGAGGAATTCACCAAAAATTTCGAGGATACGTACAAGCGTCCCTGCGTTGTCGGTAACCTACATCGGTGTGTATAGGAAAAAGACGAGTCATCTCAGAACTATTTATTCCGTTGGCTCGACATGAAAAATTCGTGCACGGAGTACATGATTAAACTGCTATGTCCACCTTCATCGATGGTTTGGAAAGAGGGTCTCTGCTCCGGGATATGCTGAAGCGCACCTAGGACAAGGGCAAGCTTGATCTCAATGTGATGATATCCAAGGCTAGAAAATTTGCTGCGACGGATGATGATGCTCGTGGTGCTCTACCTGCAGTTGAAATCCCTAACCAAGCCAAGAAAAAATGTCGACAATAAGCGGAAGAATCAGCCCGAAGAAAAGCAAGTGGCCGACATGGTCGCCATGACGTTTGCTGGCAGAGGAGATGGCGGACAGCGTGGACGTGGCCGGGGAACTGCTCGTGGGTAGTAGCTTAGTGGTGAAGCTATGCCTGATATGCCCCATGTTCCCTAGACATACAAGGAATGTCGGGATATGCCATGCTTTGTACACACGGATGCCAATGGTAAGTCCACCCACACTAACCCACAATTGCAAGTTTGTCAACGATCTGAAGGAGGACCCAAGTCCTGCTACAAGTGAAGTCGGAAGAATAGACCCCCACGGAAAATGGAAGGGTAAGAAGGAAGACAAGGAATCTAAGGATTCTAATGATATGGTGGAGGGTACTAACCTCAAGCCTGCCGACAAGAGCGATGGTAGGGGAAAGAGCAAAAACCTATTCGAGAAAAGAATGCCACCTATCACACCTTCCTCGGCACTCCTACGGTCAAGGCATGGAAAAACTCTTTGAGGATACTGCTAGCCACCCTCCCAAAGTTCCTAAGTACATGAAGTAGTCTGAGATAATAGTTACCTAGGAAAGAGAGGTTCATCTAGGGATCATCACAGAAGAGAACCAATATGCCATGGCATCAACCATTGATTGGCGGTTACGAGTTTACCAAGTGCCTCGTGGATAGCGGAAGCAGCATCAACATCATGTATGTCGATACAATGCATAATAAGAACTTGCATGAGATCTAGCTTATGCGGATAAACACCATGTTTCACGGGGTGGTTCTTGGTTGGCAAGCTCAGTCCCTTGGATGCATTCCCCTTCAGGTCGCTTTTGGTGATGTTAATAATTACCGCCAAGAGAAGATTGAAGGATATATTGCCTAGAGGCAAATAATAAAGGGTGTTTATTATCATATCTCATTAGTTCATAATATTTTTGTATCATATTATAACTGTATCAAGTGGAAACATCGATACACGTGTTATATAAAACAACCAGAGTCCCTAGTAGCCTCTAGCTATACTAGTCCATTGGGCAGCTGATGATCAAGGTTTCCTGATCATGGTGCATTTATGCCAACTGACAACGGAGTCACATCATTGGTGAATGATGTAGTGGAAATTACCTAATATATATGTATTGCAACACGATCAAGTCACTATCTCCCAAGGCTGCTTTAACTACATCAAACGCCATGTCCATAATTGGGTGACCATAAAGGTGTATGGTAGGTATTCTAGAGGAAAAGTTGAGGCCTATGCATCAAGATCGGGATTTTTCACCTGCGTGATAGGAAGATACACTGGGCCCACTCAGTGAGATTACATCCATAAATGTTGTGCAACATGTGACTAGGTCACGGGGATGTAATATCACAGAATGAGTAAAACTGCATTTTTTGGAAACGAGATTGAACAATGTATTGGATACCGATGATCAGATCTTAGACAAATCTTGTATCAAAGTAACAAAGGGAATTGGACTCAATGTTTAAGGTTCAAACGACAACAGTTTCATGGAATGCACAGGGGTCATTATGGGCATCCTGGTCCCGCTAATGATCATTGATTCGAGAGTGATCTCAATCATGTCTATGATGTTCCCGAACAGTAGGGGTAACACACTTAAGCGTTCGATGACCAATGGTAGAAAGGAATTAACGAAGTATGAAAGAGAAAGATCTTCGAAATTGTTATGAAGAGAATATGCCATAAAAGTTCCGAGGAGGATCCGACACGGTTCAGAAGAAAGGAAAATCTGAAAAGGTGTTTTCGAATTAATAAAGGATTTATAATATGCATTTATATATTAATTATGAATTAATATATATCAAATAAACATTTTATTATGGGGAAACTTCCTCTACTGGGCCAAATCCTCGGAGGGAAATGGCCAAGAAGGGAAGCCACCCCGGAGCAAAAGCCACGACCGCTGGTGGGCCCTAGGCAGCCCACACAGCCGGCGAGCAACGACAGATGCCGTGCGGGCGAGTGGCAGCTAGGAACCGCCTAGTGGGCTGCTGCCAGCCGGCCCACCCGGGTGACAATGCGCGGAAGCAGAGGCGCGATCGCGGTGCGATGCTCGCCTGCTAGCCGGCCCACCCGGCCGCTTTGCTATTGCCCACTGGGCCACATGAGCACATGCAGGAGGCCAGCGCAGCCAGGGCCTGCCACAGCTGCTGCGCTGCTGCTGGGCGAGCTCGGGTGGTAACCCACCTGGCTCCAGTTCCTCTCTTGTTTTTCCTTTTGACTATTAGTCCCACCCCAGGACTTCAGGGAAGGATGTATTCACTTTTACCCTATATAGAGAGGGGAATGGAGGTGGGAATAAACACACAAATATTTCTCTAAGGAAATTTCCTTAGAGAAGCAATCTCTCTCTTTCTCTCTTGCAACCGATGCTCCCTATTGGGGATGTGCATGAAAAAGGAGGACTTCATCGCAGCACAGGGAGGTGCTGCAAGGATTCCAAGATGAAGATCTAATTTCCGCAACCCCGGAAGGGATCAGGGGCCAGAAGTCCTCATCATACACCATACGTGTGCAAAACCTTGGAGGTACTACCTTTAGTGGCACCGGGGTTGTCGTGCTAGTACCTGGTGAAAGAACATTTCATGATCTCTAGTGTTTTGTGTGTTAGATAACAATACCATGGATTATCTCATGTGTGCTAAGTGCTACAGACGATTGTTCATATGAAAAGCAGCAAAATTCAGTTGTTAGGGGCGGATTATCTGCCCCTGCCAAGGGTCGGATAATCCAGCCTGACCCTTTCAACAAGCATGGACAAGGCGTGTCACACGGTATGGGGGCGGATTATTGTTCGGATTGTCCGGCCAGGGTCGAAGGTTTTGCCTGGGCCGGATAATCCGCCCCCGAGAAGATTTGCAAAGGGAGCCAAGGCGCATCATGCGGTATGGGGGCGGATTTTCCCCAGTAAAATCCGAAACTAGGGCGGTGCTTCGCCCCAGCCGAATAATCCGGCCATCACTTGGGCCGGATAATCCGGACCCCAACTTCACCAATGGCCAAGTGTGAACAGGGGGTATAAATGCCCCAATCACCCCTCCTGACAGATCTCTTGATTCATTCCAAAAAGTACTAGCATGTTCGAAAAAGCTCTCAATCAAGATCTCCCACTTCAACCACCCGAAGGCTCCGATCTTTGGGGAATCGAAGGAGGAGACTTCACTCATCGACATCACGAATCAAGCGCATCACTTCCCCTCCATTCACTTGGAGATTTCTCGATCTAGTATTACTTGTTAATATCTAGATCCTGTGTTTCAGTTTTGATAATATTTGTTCTTGTGGTAGCTTGTTGTCATTACAGGAGCCTCCAATTTGGTTGTGGAGTTGTGCCTTGCTAGTTGTGTAAAGGCATCGGTTCTCGCCTCGAAGGGTACCAATAGTGGAAAGGTGGATCAGACCTTTGGTGGCGAGATCCATCAGAGAACAGGGTGAGGCCTATTATGGCGTGGTGGTCTTAGTACCGCCCACCCCTCCAACACAGATGTACTTCCCTTAACAAGGAAGGAACTGGGGTAAAATAAATCATGTGTCTCCGCGTGCTCCACTACGGTTTCCTTGCTCCTCACTCTTACTCTCCTATAATCGCTAGTAGTTAGGTTTACATATAGGGAAATTCTTTGTAGTTGCATATCTAGATAATTTACCTTTGTGTCAAGCCTATAATTGAAAAAGTATTAAAATTTGGAGTAGCACCTATTCACCCCCCCTCTAGGTGCCCATACGATCCATTTCAATTGGTATCAGAGCCTTGGCTCTTTATTCGGGCTTAACCGCCTAAGAGAAGTATGGGTACTAAGGGAGATGGGAGTGAGGCTATGGACAAAGTCACAATGGATGATCTCAAGGCATTGGAAACAACCTTGTTGAAATACTTTGAGACTAAAATGGAGGAGATGCATCAAATGATTGCTCGTCTCTCTTTAGTTATAGCCCCACCTCCATCTACCTCGGAGGCCACCACTCCTATCTCTACGGACAAAGCTAATGCTAAATCCAAGGACGATGAAGTGGTAGGTGATAAAAATAATGGATCCTCATCCAAAAAGGGAAGTGGTAAGGAGGATTATAGTGAGGTACCTCACTTGTATTCTCCCGATCCACCAATTCCTCACCCTCATATAAACAATAGGGGTGATCCACCCAAGCTTACCGCTTCTTCATTTAATCAATGTCAATTCTTAATGAAATCTCATCTGTGCAGTTCGTCCATTGAGCTTTGGAGAATCATTGAGATGGCCTCTACATTGAAGACTCCACCAAATTGACAAGAAGAGAAGTGGTGTATAGTCAACTAAATGCAATGGCACTTCACATGATTCAACTTGGTGTGAGTCCCAAGGACATGCCACATATTGAACACCTCAACAGTGCCACGGAAGCTTGATACCCTCACCAATTTATTCATAGGCAATGAAATCATTATAAGAAATATGTATGATGCTCTATGCAATGAGGCTGAAGGATTTTACATGTTGGATGGTGAGGACCATCAAGACATGTATAGAAGGCTCAAGAGCATTGCAACAACATTTAGAAAGCATGGTGCCACTCATATTGATGATGCTTGGATCAAAAGAATATATGTGAGTGCCCTCATGTCATTTGAGCCCACGTACTTGAAGAGTTTGCAAGGTAGACATAATTACCACCAAATGTCTTCCAATGAAGTCATGCAAGAAATGGTAGCCTTTAAAATGGCAGCAAAGAACGCGGAAGATGCTCGCGCTCGGACAATTGGGATGCAAAAAGGCATAAATGTTGCATTAAAGGCTAATGTTGTTGAACAAGATGAAGATGATAGAGGGTTTAACGTTGTCTCCATGAGCTGTCCCGATGAGGTCAACCGTGCTCATGGTGAGTACATGGCCTTCTAGGCAAGAAACTTTTGGAAGGACCTAGCTAAGGCTAAATCTGAACTTGAGCGCAAGAATGGTTCAAGTGGGCGAAAGGAGAATGACCCAAAACTGAGAACTTGCTACAATTGTGGAGACTGTTTGCACTTTGTGGCTGAGTGTCCCTATCAAAGTAGAAAAGGTAATGGGGCAGGCTCATCCTCAAAGAAAAGTCCAAGGCACCTCGAAAGAAGCCATTCATCAAGAAAAATGCTCCCTACAAGAAGCAACCTAAGATTGTTTTGGTGGCACAAGAAGAGTATTCATCCGCAAGTGAAGATGAAGAGGATGAAGATAACACTCTAGAAGTGGCTGCAATAGCCACCACATCTATCCCCACATCGCTCTTTGACTCTCCCAATGAAAACTTCATCAATAACAACATCACTTGTCTTATGGCAAGAGGTTCCAAGGTATCATCTTCTATCTCTTCTTTTCCTAAGACTACTATGAATGTTGATATGGATGATCATACAAGTCTTAGAGTAAAGGAAGAAGTTATTGCTTTGGACCATTTTATCACTAACTTGCAAGGTGAGCACAAACTACATTTTGAGGCTCTCATGAGCCAACTTGCTCACTCCGAAGAGCTCCTCGAAGAAAAGGGTAGAATTGAAAGAGAGGATGCCATGGAGATTGCATCCTTGAAGAATGCTCTAGAAGAATAAGAAGAGACTTGAGTCTTGATGGCCCAAAATATATCGAGCTCATTGGGGAACCCCAAGAGGAAGGTATGATAAGCACAACAGCAAGTTTTCCCTCAATTATGAAACCAAGGTTATCAATCCAGTAGGAGCAAGGAAACACCCCAAAGGTGTTGCTAGCTGAACTTTGGCAGGGCGCACTACCTGTGCCAGCAGCAACGTGGAGACCTGCACAACACAACCACAGAACTCTGCCCCAACTTGCGATGAGGTTGTCAATCTCACCAGTTTTGCTGAAAACAAAGGATTAAACGTATCGAGTGGAAGAAAGTAATAGTTTGCAGAAAGTAAACACAAAGCAGTAAACAGTTGATTATAGATTGATGGTAAAAGAAAGGACCGGGGGTCCATAGTTCACTAGTGGTGGCTCTCCTTAAGATAGAAGACATGTTGGGTGAACAAATTACAACGGGGCAGTTGACAAACATCGAGAAAGCAATATGCATATACTACTCATCTTGACTCCTTTGAGATTCGATTGGGCATTACAACATTATACATATACCGCCATCCAACTGCATCTATGACTAATAATCCACCTTCAGGTTATCATCCGAACCCCCTCCAGTGTTAAGTTGCAAGCAACAGATAATTGCATTACACATTACGTGTAAAGTAAACAATACAATTGTTCTATGAACAAAGGATTTTTGTTTTCTCCCTAGTAGCAACAACACATCTAGTACCTTAGAGATTTCTGTCACTTCCCCAGATTACTAGAGGCATGAACCCACTATCGAGCATAAATACTAACTCTTGGAGTTTCTAGCATCTACTTGGCCAAGATAGCTACTAACAACGGAAATCATGCAAGATCACAAATAACAAAGACATGATAGAATCAATAATCAATCTGAAATAGCATCTCAATATCCATCGGATCCCCGCAAACACAACATGTAAGAATTACAAATAGATGATCTTGATCATGAATGGAGGTCACAAGATCTAAACATGAAAGCACAAAGGAGGAGAACCAGCCATCTAGCTACTACATGGACCCGTAGTCCAGAGATGAACTACTCACGCATCACACCGGAGGCTTGCATGATGATGAAGAAGGCCTCCAGGGTGAATTCTCCCCTCCGGCTGGGTGCCGGGAAGAGCTTTAGATCCCTCCCGATCTATGGATGGAGATGACGGCAGCTACAGACTCTTTCGTGGAATTTTGATCGGGTACTTAGGGTTTCTGTATCGGAGGCATCTTATAGGCAGAAGGAGAGACTGAGGGGGTGCCTGGGGCGGCTAGGCCACCCCCTGGCACGGGCCAGGCCTGGCCGCGCGACCAGGTGGTGTGGTTGGGCCCCAGCCCCTCTCCGTCTCGTATTCTGGCTCCTGGTGTCCCTCGGTGAAAAACTGACTTTGGCTTTTGTCCCATCCAATTCCGAGAATATTCGTTTTCTGACTTTCCTGGAACCAAAAACAGCAGAAAATAGGCAGCTGGTACTGTGGCTCCTGTTAATAGGTTAGTCCAAGAAAGTCCATAGAAAGTACTCCAAAGTTGGAATAAAACATAAGAAAGTAGATAAAACCAAGCATGGAACATCAAAATTATGGATACGTTAGCAACGTATCAACATCCCCAAGCTTAACTCCTGCTCATCCTCGAGTAGGTAAGTGATAAAAAGAAATAATAATTTTTGAGGTGACATGCACCATCATAAACTTGATCAAAGTATTTGTAAAACATTGATAGCTGGGATCATAGTACTTCAATCAAAACATGTAAGACAAAGTTCTAGCAATAAGACAAAGCAACTAAGTTGCAACATGAAAAGGCATAAACAAAGGATTCATGAATAAAAATGCTTTGCAATTCACATAAAGAAAACATAGCATAGTTGCATTCAGCTTGTCCCTCATAGAGTAGCAAACATAAATGCATAGGACACCTTCAGAGTTCATAAGAGTGACTAGATACAAATAGTTTAAAACAAGCAATATCAAAGATATGCATCAATCAACAAGTCTTGGAACAATGCACATAGAACTAAGAATGGCCACTATGCTCTCAAAGTAGGTGCATAAAGATAGAAGGTGGAGACTCAACATAAAAGTAAAAGAAAGGCCTTCATAGAAGGAAGTAGGGATTCAAGTTTCATAAAGAGCTTCCAAAAATTATGGTACTTATTAGCTTTCAGCTCTCATTGACCCTATCATAAGCATCATGAAGTGATTAAGGTTAAAGTGAACAAACTATGGTGCATATGCTTGACGAAGTATAAGTTGGAAATCTCATGTTCCTTGAATACGAGGGCCGCTCCTCATTCTACTCAAGTTTAGTTACCGGTAAGTTCTTGTCATAGTAAGTACATATGTATCATAGAGAACCGCCAATGAGGTACCCCTTGCCCGATGATACGGAAGAATCCCCATATCAAAATGACAAGGCAAGCAGAAAACGAGTATCTTAGCAATCTTCTTATTTACCATGGGAATATGGTGTTTTTTCTCTCTTTCCTCTTTTCTCATATTTTTTTCTTTTTTCTCTTTTTTTCTCAATATCTGACTCTTTTTTTATAAGAAGAATGCTTCATAGACAGCTCATTATGGTTACGCTGCAGGTTTCCACCATGACAGCATGGATTAGACCAGCGACCCAGGCGTTTCTCTAACACACATACATAACTCCATGGACTTACAAGCTCCCCTTTCATTTCACACCGACGACATCCATAGACAAAAGAGCATGATATCAACTAGGTACAAAGTACAAGTGCAATGTTGAAAGCGTTCCCCAACAAATAAGTGCAAGCATATACAACATAGACGACACAATGGTTCAAGTTTATTAAGGGCAAGAAAAGTAAAGTGTGCCATCAAGTTCGTGAGAGCTTTAATCACTAGTTTTCTCATAACAAGTTTAATTCGGAAGGTAGATAAAAACACGAATATACTTGTAATAGCATAAGCTAATAGGTAGGTATGGTTGACTCTTTGGAATAACTTGGTTTTAGGAGTTGGATGCATGAGTGGAACTCATACTTGGTTACAGAGGCTAGCAAAAGACTGGGAGCGACCAACTAAGAGAGCAATAATGGTCATAATCATGTAGAGCGACAAAACATCATTAATCAAAGCATAAAGTGATACTACAAGTTGAAAACTAAAGGATCATCAAGGCTATGGTGACTTGGGATAGTCATAACATGGTGTGAGCATGCGCCAAGTCAACCCAAATAAAGCATCAAAGGAGAATACCACAATACTATGCTTTAATATGCTAAAACAACGCATGATTCTTCAAAGGCACATTAAGCAATCTCAATTGTTTATAACATGTCATGCTACAGCAAATAATACTAAGCCTAAAGCCAAAACAATATCAAGCATGGCATGACAAAGCATAGGCCACAGTCAAAAACAAGCTCCTTTTACCACTTAAGCATGAACTTTCCTACTCTTTTCCAATCCAAACCAAACTATTTGAAAACCAAAGCATGAAAGAGGGGGTCCAACCAATTTATTCAGCAAACTAAGAAAACAAAGCAAACGAAAAACAAAACGAAAACGAAAAAGAAGACGCTCCAAGAACAACACAACTGTGCATGAAACAATAAAAATGAAGCGTTTGGAGTAAACCTGGGATTTTTATTGATGAAGAAGGGAATGCCTTGGGCATCCCTAAGCTTTTACGCTTGCACTTCTTGGATATTTCTTGGGGTGACATGCGTGGCACCCCCAAGCTTGAGCTTTAGTCCATCCTTCATCTCATTACTCATTCCTTCCATACACCTGAAATATTTCCTTGATACAAAACTTCACACAATCTTTATTAGCAACATTAGTGCACTCAAGATAATAGGTCTTTAGGTTCAGTTCCAACACCAATAAAACTTCCATTAAAACACAAGCTTCTGTAGAACTTCCCTCAAAAATCCCAATTCCCCAAAAGAACTCAAAAAGGAACCAACAAGAAGCAAATGCAAATAATGGCAGAAATATGTCAAAACAGACCAGCAGGTAAATACGAATTTTTTCGAAGACCTATGTTGCTCAAATCAAAAAGTGTTGGACTAACGAAATTTAGATAACAACCTGGGGCAGAAGCAAAAAAATTCACGCGTCAAAAGGACGTACAGAGATTTTACCCGAATTTTTACGGTGAAGCACACAAATCTGTTTTGGGACAGCAACTTTCTCAATCATTACTTCGCTCTCATTAGAGGTTACTCTTGGCACAAAAAGCAAATAAAAAAGGATAAGGAGCGGTTATTACTGAAGTAATAACTTCCAATACTCATCTAAAACTTTTGGGTTATCTCCCAATAAGTACTTTTCTTTAACGCCTTTAAGTTAGGCATAAGAAGCAAGAAAAAGAATCAAGTGTTCTCAAATGAAGAAGCATTAAGAGCAAATTTTGTGTTCATAGGAGAGGCAAAAGAAATCTTCTCTCTCTTCTTAGGGAAGTGTTCTATACCTTTATTGAGTGGGAGTTGATATTTAATGGTGCCTTCTTTCATATCAATAATGGCACCAATAGTTCTAAGAAAAGATCTTCCCAAAGTAATAGGACAAGAAGCATTGCATTCAACATCCAAAACATAGAAATCAACGGGGACATAGGCATTGTTAACCATAATAAGAACATCATTAATACTCGCCATGAGTTTCTTTTTAGCATTATCATCAAGTGGGACATTCAAATAACAATCTTCCAATGGTGGCAAATCAAGCATATCATAGATCCTTCTAGGCATAATAGAAACACTACCATCAAGATCACATAAAGCTTTGAAATCAAAATCATTCACTTTCATATTAATGATGGGTTCCCAACCATCTTCTTGTTTTATAGGAATAGAAGCTTTGTGTTTCATCTTTTCTTCTTTAAATTTTATGAGAGCATCAGTAATGTGTTTTGTAAAGGCCATATTCATAGCACTAGCATTAGGACTTTTAGCAAGCTTTTGTAGGAACTTAATAACTTCAGAGATATTGCAACCATCAAGATCAAAATCATAGTTATCATGTAAGGTAGTAGATCTATTACTAGCCTCAACACTAGTGGTAGTGATAGTAGAAACACTAATGTTTCTAGCAATTTCATCTTCTCTTTCCCACTTAGCATGCAATTCAGCTAATAGTCTAACATTTTCATCAATTCTAACTTGTATGGCATTAGTAGTTGTAAAGGGATTATCAATAGTTTCAGGTTTAGCAGCCATTTTATTCAAAGAAGATTGAGCTTCAGCCAATGATGCTATATTTCTTTCAGCATTAGAGAGTTTTTCCTTAATAGTTTTATTGAAATCAGTTTGTTTACTAATAAAGTCTTTAAGCATAACTTCAAGTTCAGAGGGTGCACTCTTATTATTGTTGTAGCAATTTCCATAAGAATTACCATTATTGGGAGGATATGGCCTATAATTGTTGTTACCAAAATTATTCCTGTAGGCATTATTGCTAAAATTGTTATTTCTTATAAAGTTCACATCAACTTGCTCTTCTTGAGCAACCAAAGAAGCTAAGGGAACATTATTTGGATCAATATGAGCTTTCCCATTAACAAGCATAGACACAATAACATCAATTTTATCACTCAAGGAGGAGGTTTCTTCAACAGAATTTACCTTCTTACCTTGTGGAGCTCTTTCAGTATACCATTCAGAATAGTTAACCATCATATTATCCAGAAGCTTGGTTGCAACACCCAAAGTAATGGTCATAAAGGTACCTCCAGCAGCAGAATCCAATAGATTTCTTGAAGAATAGTTCAATCCTGCATAAAAGGTTTGGATAATCATCCAAGCAGTTAGTCCATGAGTGGGACAATTCTTTACTAAAGATTTCATTCTTTCCCAAAATTGAGCAACATGTTCATTATCAGATTGTTTAAACTTCATTATTTCACTTCTCATAGATATAATCTTAGCAGGAGGATAGTATTTTCCAATGAAAGCATCTTTGCATTTAGTCCAAGAATCAATACTATTCCTAGTTAAGGAATTCAACCATTCTTTAGATTTTCCTCTCAAAGAGAAAGGAAACAATTTAAGCTTAATGATATATCTATCTACATCCCTATGCTTTTGCATCTCACATAGTTCAACAAAGTTATTTAGATGAGCAGCAGCATCTTCATTACCAATACCAGAAAATTGTTCTCTCATAACAAGATTGAGTAAAGCAGGCTTTATTTCAAAGAAAGTAGCTTCAGGAACAGGTGGAGCAATAGGTGTGCTCATGAAATCATTGTTGTTGGTGCTAGTGAAGTCACACAACTTAGTGTTTTCAAGAGTAGTCATTTTTTGTATTTTTAATAAAGAAAGCAAAATACTAAAACTAATTTTTTGTGTTTTTGATAAAGAAACAAGCAAAAGTAAACTAAGCAAAACAAAAATAACAAAGTAAAGAGATTGGTTATGAGGGACTCCCCTTGTGAAGATTTCCTTGACTCCCCGGCAACGGCGCTAGAAAAAGAGCTTGATGGCCCAAAATATATCGAGCTCATTGGGGAACCCCAAGAGGAAGGTATGATGAGCACCGCAGCAAGTTTTCCCTCAGTTATAAAACCAAGTTTATCAATCCAGTAGGAGCAAGGAAACACCCCAAAGGTGTTGCTAGCTGAACTTTGGCAGGGCGCACTACCGGTGCCAGCAGCAACGTGGAGACCTGCATAACACAACCACATAACTCTGCCCCCAACTTGCGATGAGGTTGTCAATCTCACCGGTTTTGCTGAAAACAAAGGATTAAACGTATCGAGTGGAAGAAAGTAATAGTTTGTAGAAAGTAAACACAAAGCAATAAACAATTGATTGTAGATTGATGGTAAAAGAAAGGACCGGGGTCCATAGTTCACTAGTGGTGTCTCTCCTTAAGATACAAGACATGTTAGATGACCAAATTACTGCGGGGCAATTGACAAACATCAAGAAAGCAATATGCATATACTACTCATCTTGACTCCTTTGAGATTCGATTGGGCATGACAACATTATACATAGACCGCCATCCAACTGCATCTATGACTAATAATCCACCTTTAGGTTATCATCCGACCCCCCTCCAGTATTGAGTTGCAAGCAACAGATAATTGCATTACGCAATGCGTGTAAAGTAAAAAATATGATTGTTCTATGAACAAAGGATTGTTGTTTTCTCCCTAGCAGCAACAACACATCTAGTACCTTAGAGATTTCTGTCACTTCCCCAGATTACTAGAGGCATGAACCCACTATCGAGCATAAATACTAACTCTTGGAGTTGCTAGCATCTACTTGGCCAAGATAGCTACTAACAACGGAAATCATGCAAGATCACAAATAACAAAGACATGATAGAATCAATAATCAATCTGAAATAGCATCTCAATATTCATCGGATCCCCACAAATACAACATGTAGAAATTACAAATAGATGATCTTGATCATGAATGGAGCTCACAAGATCTAAACATGATAGAACAAAGGAGGAGAACCAGCCATCTAGCTACTACATGGACCCGTAGTCCAGAGATGAACTACTCACGCATCACACCGGAGGCTTGCATGATGATGAAGAAGGCCTCCAGGGTGAATTCTCCCCTCCGGTAGGGTGCCGGGAAGAGCTTCAGATCCCTCCCGATCTAGGGATGGAGATGACGGCAGCTATAGACTCTTTCGTGGAATTTTGATCGGGTACTTAGGGTTTCTGTATCAAAGGCATTTTATAGGCGGAAGGAGAGGCCGAGGGGGTGCCTGGGGCGGCCAAACCACCCCCTGGTGCGGGCCAGGCCTGGCTACGCGGCCAGGTGGTGTGGCCAGGCCTAGCCCCTCTTCGTCTCGTATTCTGGCTCCTGGTGTCCCTCGGTGAAAAACTAACTTTGGCTTTTGTCCTGTCCAATTCCGAGAATATTCATTTTCTAACTTTCCTGGAACCAAAAACAGCGGAAAACAGGCAGCTGATACTATGGCTCTTGTTAATAGGTTAGTCCAAGAAAGTGTATAGGAATTACTCCAAAGTTGGAACAAAACATAAGAAAGTAGATAAAACCAAGCATGGAACATCAAAAATTATGGATACATTAGCAACGTATCAAGTCTCTCTAGAAGAGAGGCTAGAGTCAATTGAGGAGTGACATGACGAGGTTGTAGCCCATCTCATAAAGGAATGTGATAATGCTCTTGCCGAGGTAAAGGAATTAAAGAAGGAGAAGATTGATTTTGGGGCTGCTCATGCTAGACTCTTTGAGAAATTAGAGAAACTTGACAATGCCTACAAGGCATTAGAGAGTGAACACTCTACTCTAAATGAGTCTCATGATCAGCTCCAAACTTGAGTGGACAATTATGATATGCCTAGCACCTCTACAACCTCATGTGGACATGAAGATGTCATTCAAGAAAATGCTAGGTTGAAACATGAAGTTGTCAAGGGGTCCCAACCCAAAGGTAAGGAAGTCCTAGATGAGATCCTTGGTAAGCAAAGGGAATGCAATGGAAAAGAGGGACTTGGCTATGTTCCCAAGACCAAGAAGAAGAAGAAGAACAAGAAGAAGAAAAGCAAAACTGCTCAAGCAAAGATAAGCACCGTCACAAAGGACAAAACTAACTATATTGGTTTTTGCAGGGCCTAATAATCCTAATTATGAATTATTTTGTGATTACTATGGTGATGTCTATGCTAGTTATATTGGTCCATTTGATAATTATGTTTCTTGGTCTATTTGGGTCCCCAAGACCCTTGTTACTAATATGAGAGGACCTATTAAAAAATGGGTATCTAAAACCAAGAAGTAATTTTCTTGTAGGGCTATGCTTCCTGTGGGTCCAAATGGGTGCTCAATAGCGGGTGCACGAGTCATATGACTGGAAGCAAGGAGATCATCTCAGAGGTGATGATCATATAACCGTCTCCTATGGTGATAAGTCAAAATCTGAGGTATTGGGTCTTGGCAACGTTCTAGATGGCCATGATATTTCTCTCGTGGACGTCATGCTTGTTGAGACCCTCGGTTACAATTTACTTTTTGTTAGTGCCCTTGGTAGGATGGGATTTGCAGTTTTTATTGATGGTGATTTAGTGGTACTCTTGTGGAGCAAGTCTCTAAAGGTTTCTTTTATGGGATATGTCGAAAATGACCTGTATGTGGTGGACTTTCTGGGGAAAACCACTATAGGACTGATGTGTCTTTTCGGAAAGGCTGACGCGGGTTGGCTTTGGCATCGCCGTCTAGCCTAGGTCAATATGAGAACTTTGCAAAGCCTTCACAAGGGTAGCCACATTCTTGGACTAAAAGAAAATGTTTCCTTTTCCAAAGATCGTGTTTGTAGGGCTTGCGTTAAAGGGAAAATGCATGACTCTCCCCATCGAAGAAAGACAATTATTTCATCAAAGAGGATTTTGGAGCTCCTTCATGTGGACCTCTTTGGTCCTCTATCTCATGCGAGCTTCGGTGGGAAGAAATATTGCCTCGTAATTGTTGATGATTATTCAAGATATACATGGGTCTACTTCTTCAAGTTGAAGAGCGAGACTCAATAAACGGTCATCGATTTCGCCAACGAGGTTTAGTGTCAACACAATGTCCCTATATTGGCAATTAGAAGCAATAATAGCTCCGAGTTCAAGAACTACACTCTGAATGAATTCCTAAGTGAAGAGGGGATAAGACACCAATATTCCGCTGCATACACCCCTCAACAAAATGGTGTAGACGAGAGGAAGAACTGGACTTTAATGGATATGGCAGATTTATGTTGGTTGAATTCAAGTCACCGTATAACTTCTGGGCTGAAGCCATTTCCACCGCATGTCACTCATCCAACCGGCTCTACCTACGCAAAATCTTGGACAAGGCACCTTATGAAATACTTACCGGTAACAATCCCAACATCTCATACTTCCGGGTATTTGGTTGTAAGTGTTTATTTCTCATCAATGGAGTTCATGTATCTAAATTCAATTCTAAGGATTTAGAAGGTATTTTTGTTGGTTATGGTGCCGAATCCCACACTTATAGAGTCTACAATAAGCTCTCCGGAACTATTGTAGAATCTTGTAGTGTGGTGTTCGAGGAAAATGATGGCTCCCATGCGGGGCAAGTTGATGTTTGTGATGCAGATGTTGAAATACCCCAAGAAGCCATAAGAAGAATGGGCGTGGGATTTTTCCGCCCCATTGAGGAACCCCTTGTGGCGGATCAGGAAGGACAGTGCTCTACTCAAGTAGAGCCCTCATCAACACAAGCTCAACATGCTCCACTCATTGGAGAAACCACTACACTAACAACTCCACCTACTGAAGATCATCTATCATCTGCTCCAGGAAGCTCCAGGCCAGATTATCCGGTGGGCATCGGATTATCTGGTCATACTACCTCGAATGCAAGGACCAGACAGATCGACCAAGAAATTGATGCAACTCCCAGGCTGGATTTTCTGGGAGACATCGGATTATCTAGCCCTTCTCCAACTTGGGACAGAAGCATCCAAGACAGCCAATAAGGACCAAGTACTCCCAGGCTAGATTATCCGACCACTCCCTCGTTCAGATTATCCGGCCCTAAAGTCTCGGAATAGCAGTAGCCTCCTGTTATGGCTGCTGATCAACATCAAGGGCAAGGTTCTTCATCTCCCATTCTCGCTGATCAAGCTGTAGATCAAGGTCAAGTTAGTGGTCACAACAAAGACTCAAATGATGAAGAAATTCCTCTAAGAAACAACAAGTTGATTGAACTTTTCCGCAAAGCTCGTGCAGAGAGGAATCTTGAATTGAGAGGTCACACTCTTGATAAAGTTGTAGGTGATCTCAGACGGAGGGTGTCCACAAGAAGGGAGCTAGCAAGCTTCAGTGAGCATCAATCTCACATATCCATGGTGGAACCCAAGAAAGTGTTTGAAGCTCTTGAAGATCCGGACTGGGTTGCTGCTATGCATGAAGAGTTAAATAATTTCGAGTGCAACAAGGTCTGGAAATTAGTAGAGAAGCCCAAGGATTGCCGCAATGTTATCGGCACAAAGTGGATATTCAAGAATAAGCAAGATGAGAATGGCATTATTGTAAGGAACAAGGCAAGACTCGTGGCACAAGGCTATTCCCAAGTTGAAGGCATCAACTTCGGCAAGACTTATGCTCTAGTGGCTCGTCTTGAATCCATCCATATCCTCCTTGCTTATGCAGCTCATAATAATTTTAAATTACAACAAATGGACGTTAAGAGTGCTTTTCTTAATGGTCATCTACATGAGTTGGTATATGTAAAGCAACCCCCGGGTTTCGAGGATCCCAACTTCCCGGTCCATGTTTACAAACTCGATAAGGCGCTCTATGGCCTTAAACAAGCCCCATGTGTGTAGTATGAGCACCTTAAAGAGCTTTTGCTAGACCGTGGTTTTGAGGTTGGGCAAATTGATCCCACTCTTTTTACTAAGAAGGTTAAGGGGGAGCTCTTCCTATGCCAACTATATGTAGACGACATTATCTTTGGCTCTACTAATAAAGCTTTTAATGACGAATTTTCAAAGCTTATGACTGACATGTTTGAGATGTCTATGATGGGGGAATTATGGTTCTTTCTCGGATTTGAGATCAAACAACTTAGAGAAGGAACCTTCATAAATCAAGCAAAATACATCCAAGACATGCTTAAGAGGTTGAATATGACGGATCTTAATGGCGTCGTCACACCGATGCAAACTAAATGCCATCTTGAACTCAATCCCAATAGTAAAGATGTGGACCAAAGGGTATACCGGTCCATGATCGTCTCTCTTCTTTACCTCTAGGCATCTAGACCCAATATTGTGTTGAGTGTAGGTGTGTGTGTGCAAGGTATCAAGTGGCTCCTAAAGAAAGCCACTTAGTGGCGGTCAAGAGAATCTTCTGATATTTGGTTCATTCCCCTAATTTTGGTTTATGGTATCCCAAGGGCTCCAATTTCTCTGTATGTGGTTATACTGATTCAGATTAGGCTGGTGACAAGGATGATAGGAAATCAACTTCTGGAGCTTTTCAATTTTTGGGAAGATATTTGGTATGTTGGTCTTCAAGGAAACATAATTGTATATCTATATCCACCGCCGAAGATGAATATGTGGCTGTTGCAAGTGCGTGTACTCAATTATTATGGATGAGGCAAACTTTAAAGGAATACGGTGTCAATTGCGACAAAGTGCCTCTTTTGTGTGATAATGAAAGTGCAATCAAAATTGCGTACAATTCGGTGCAGCATACAAGGACAAA
Organism: Avena sativa; assembly: GCA_916181665.1. Lineage (NCBI taxonomy): Eukaryota > Viridiplantae > Streptophyta > Magnoliopsida > Poales > Poaceae > Avena > Avena sativa. The sequence continues at coordinate 373,220,721 of OV702290.1, forward strand.
GCATATTGAGATTCGCAATCACTTTATTAAGGACCATGTTTCTCGTGGTGATACTGATCTATCCTTCGTGAGCACGAAGAACCAACTTGCTGATATTTTCACGAAGCCACTTGATGAAGCAAGGTTTTGTTACTTGAGGAATGAGCGAAATATTGTTGATTCAAGGAGTCTGTCTTGATTACTCATGCACATTCACTTATATCTCATCCTCATTTGGTTTAGGTGTGGGCATGGATATAGGGGGAGTGTGGTCCTAATTGATTGGGCTAACCCTCCCCCATAATGCAGAAAGCAAGTAAAATCATTTCTCTTAATATCATTTTGTGATATGTGAGCTTAATGATGAGTATTGGTCATGAACCCAAGTTATATATTCACGGTGTCATACCATGCACGCCAACATGGTGGCCTCGACCACTGCCCTCTTACGTAAGAAGAGTTGGTTTCGTGTGGATCTTTTTTGTTTTTTCTTGCTTATCTTGTGTTCTTATGGAAAACACACCCAATTTTGGCTTTTATTTGATTTGGTTCTTGCAATCTTGGGGGTGTAGTACCATCTCAGTTTGGTTATCTGAACCCAAACCACAGAGGAGTATGATGATGAGGACAAGGACGAGGAAGATGATGAGGACTATGAGTGATCTCTTGGGGTGCTAGCATCGCTCTTCTTCCTTTTTGGTGTTTCGATGCCAAAGGGGGAGAAGTAGTTCTATTAGGTCATCGTGGATTTGCATGTGTCGGGCGCAAGCATTCACACTTTATTGTTTTTGTTTCCCTCTCTTGTGCCCATTTAGCGTTGAACTTTTATTCGTGAGTTGTTTTGTATGAGACTATGTTTGTGTGTGGCACTATGGCTCAGTTGTGGATTTACCACTGGCATTATCTTATGGACTTATCTATCAGTGCTTATGGATCCATCTATCATACTGGCTATCTATTGATCATCTTGGAAGGCCTCAATAATGGTTATCATGTTATCTATCCGTATATTATATTGAGGACTTCTCTCTCATGGTGGTATGATGTTCTTATCAAAATTGTCATTTGTATGTTTATTCCATTCCAACAAAATAGCCTCGTATCGGGGGAGTCTCTTTCATACTTAGTGTTTTGTGTGGTAGGTAACAATACCATGGATTATCACATGTGTGCTAAGTGCTGCAGACGATTGTTCATATGAAAAGCAGCAAAATTCAGTTGTTGGGGGGCAGATTATCCGCCCCTGCCAAGGGCCAGATAATCCGACTGACCCTTTCGACAAAGGTGGAAAAGGCGCGTCACATGGTATGAGGGGTGGATTATTGTTTGGATTGTCCAACCAAGGCCGGAGGTTTTGCTCAGGCCGGATAATTCGCCCCCAGATGATTTGCAAAGGGAGCCAAGGCGGTATGGGGGAAGAGTTTCCCCCGTAAAATCCGAAACTGGGGCGGTGCTTTGCCCCAGCTGGATAATCTGGCCATCACTTGGGCTGGATAATCCGGCCCCAACTTCACCAATGGCCAAGTTTGGACAGGGGGTATAAATACCCCAATCACCCCTCCTGTCAGATCTCTTGATTCATTCAAAAAAGTACTAGCCTGTTCAAAAAATCTCTCAATCAAGATCTCCCACTTCAACCACCCGAAGGCTCTGATCTTTGGGGAATCGAAGGAGGAGACTTCACTCATCGACATCACAAATCAAGCACATCACTTCCCCTCCATTCACTTGGAGATTTCTCGATCTAGTATTACTTGTTAATATCTAGATCCTGTGTTTCGGTTTGATAATATTTGTTCTTGTGGTAGCTTGTTATCATTACGAGAGCCTCCAATTTGGTTGTGGAGTTGTGCCCCGCTAGTTGTGTAAAGGCATCGATTCCTGCCTCAAAGGGTACCAATAGTGGAAAGGTGGATCATGTCTTTGGTGGCGAGATCCATCGGAGAATAGGGTGAGGCCTATTGTGGCGTGGTGGTCTTAGTACCGCCCATCCCTCCAATGCAGATGTACTTCCCTTAACGAGGAAGGAACTACGGTAAAACAAATCATGTGTCTCCGCGTGCTCCACTATGGTTTCCTTGCTCCTCACTCTTACTCGCCTTTACTCGCTAGTAGCTAGGTTTACATATAGGGAAATTCTTCGTAGTTGCATATCTAGAGAATTTACCTTTGTGTCAAGCCTAAAATTGAAAAATGAAAATTTGGAGTAGCACCTATTCACCCCCTCTAGGTGCCCATACGATCCATTTCACCTGGGGTACCTTGCGAGGAGATTTGCGACCTTGAGGTTGGCTATGGAAACGACTACATCAACTATGTTCCTCTCGGAATGACTAACACTGTTGGTTTACAAGGGTATGTTATCGAAACCTCCTCTATTACAACTTTACTCATAGATAGATCCTAGCTAGGTGCGTTCCACCATAGGAAAATTTTGTTTTCTTCCATAAAACCCCTTCAGTGGTATCAGAGCCGTATCTATGCGTAGTAGTTCTATATGGCCAATACACATGTGGATTGTGTGGGAATTGATCTTACAGTTGTTACCCTATCATGTGTTTTTGCTTATATCGCGGTATTAATTGATGAAGCGGCCCGGACCGACCTTACGCGTAATCTTACTCAAGACTGGTTCCACGCTCAACATACGGCTTGTACCGTATAAGTGGCTAGAGGGTGGCTGTCTCTCATTCAATAGTTGATATAACATTGGCAACGGAGGTCCTTGAAAGGGGTGTAGTAGAGACAAATATACAATCCATGTTGTGGTTGTAAGTTCGTAGGTAGAAGCGGTTCTATTGCGAAAGCCTAACAACCACATAAAACTTGCAAAAGAAAAGATAGAGGAGTCTAACTTTGTTTTATAGGTGGCACATGATGTGATATGGTCTAATTCGTAGTAAAGGTAAAGTAGTCTACTTTATTGTTACATAGTATAGTAATAGTCATCTTCATGATGATCTACGAGATGGCGACGTTGTGGACTTGACGCCATACCAGTGGCAAGATGGATATCATGTCGGGACACACAATGGAGATCAAGGCGCATGAATAAGACCATATCATTTCATTTTAATCTACATATGATGTTGATTGTTTGTACATATTGTTGTGTGCTATTATTAGGAAGCCTAAATATTATCTATAATAAGATGATCCCTATTAAATACCAACCGTAGTTTTCTCCCATTAGTGTGCACCACCAAGAAAGTTCGCAATTATGAAGATGGTCATGATGATCGGGTGCTAGACATCTCTGAACTCGCATATGGTGGGTGCAAGCCATGTATGCACTACGGATATACTAAGGTTGAGTTGGTGAGCCTAGCATGTACAGATATGGCCTCGGAACAGAGTGATCAAAAGATCCAGCATGAGTCACAAGTATGTTGTGATTGACAGAATATAGTCTACCCTAGTAGCTGTATAAAAGGCCATGATGCTCGCGGATGATACGGTATAAAGGGGTCGTGTAATCGCTAAAACTATCTTAGGGATGATAATTTTAGTGATGACATTTAGTGGATCCATGTGGTTTATGAAATGAACACACATGCAATGACATCTAGTGGATCCATGTGGTTTATGAAAAGTACACATATGAAGTGACATCTAGTGGTTGATAAAAATAACAACATCCAAGTTCGTTAATGAAAAGAACACACATGCAATGACATCTAGTGGATCCATGTGGTTTATGAAATGAACACTCATGGAGTTACTCTAATGGTTTATGAAAAGAACACACATCCAAGTGGTTTATGAAAAGAACACACATGCAATGACATCTACTAGATCCAATTGGTTAAATGAAAAGAACACACATGCAATGACATCTTGTGGATCCAAGTGGTTTATGAAATGAACACACATGCAATGACATCTAGTGGATCTAATTGATTTAATGAAAAGAACACACATGTAATGACATCTAGTGGATCCATGTGGTTTAGGAAATGAACACTCATGGAGTGACTCTACTGGATCAAATTGGTTTATGAAATGAACACTCATCGAATGACATCTAGTGGATCCATGTGGTTTACGAAATGAACACACATTGGATGACATCTAGTGGATCCATGTGGTTTATGAAAAAAAAACACATGTAGTGACATCTAGTGGTTTATGAAAATAACACACATCCAAGTGGTTTAATGAAAAGAACACAGATGCAATGACATCTAGTGGATCCATGTGGTTTATCAAATGAACACTCATGGAGTTACTCTACTGGTTTATGAAAAGAAAACACATCCAAGTGGTTTATGAAATGAACACACAGGCAATGACATCTAGTGGATCCAATTGGTTTAATGAAAAGAACACACATGTAATGACATCTGGTGGATCCATGTGGTTTATGAAATGAACACTCATGGAGTGACTCTACTGGATCCAATTTGTTTGTGAAATGAACACTCATGGAATGACATCTAGTGGATCCATGTGGTTTATGAAGTGAACACACATGCGTTGTCATCTAGTGGATCCATGTGGTTTATGAAAAGAACACACATGCAGTGACATCTAGTGGTTTATGAAAATAACACAAATCCAAGTTGCTCAATGAAAAGAACACACATGCAATGACATATAGTCGATCCATGTGGTTTATAAAATGAACACTCATGGAGTTACTCTACTAGTTTATCAAAAGAACACAGATCCAAGTGGTTTATGAAAAGAACACACATGTAATGACATCAAGTGGATCCAATTGGTTTCAAGAAAAGAACACACATGCAATGACATCTAGTGGATCCAAGTGGTTTATGAAATTAACACACATGCAATGACATTTAGTGGATCCAAGTGGTTAATGAAATAAACACACATGCAATGACATCTAGTGGATCTAGGTGGTTTATGAAAAGAACACACATGAAGTGACATCTAGTGGTTTATGAAAATAACACACATCCAAGTTGTTTAATGAAAAGAACACACATGCAATGACATCTAGTGGATCCATGTGGTTTATGAAATGGACACTCAAGGAGTTACTCTACTGATTTATGAAAAGAATACACATCCAAGTAGTTTATGAAATGAACACACATGGAATGACATCTAGTGGATCCAATTGGTTTAATGAAAAGAACACACATGCAATGACATCTAGTGGATCCGTGTGGTTTATGAGATGAACACTCATGGAGTGACTCTACTGGCTTATGAATAGAACACACATCCAAGTGGTTTATCAAAAGAACAGACATGCAATGACATCTAGTGGGTCCAATTGGTCTAATGAAAAGAACACACATGCAATGACATGTAGTGGATCCATGTGGTTTATGAAATGAACACTCATGGAGTGACTCTAATGGATCCAATTGGTTTATGAAATGAACACTCATGGAATGACATCTAGTGGATTCGTGTGGTTTATGAAATGAACATGCTTACAATGACATCTAGTGGATCCATGTGGTGAATGAAAAGAACACACATGAAGTGACATCTAGTGGTTTATGAAAATAACACACATCCAAGTTGTTTCATGAAAAGAACACACATGCAATGACATTTAGTGGATCCATGTGGTTTATGAAATGAACACTCATGGAGTTACTCTACTAGTTTATGAAAAGAACACACATCCAAGTGGTTTATGAAAAGAACACACATGCAATGACATCTAGTGGACCCATCTGGTTTAATGAAAGAACAGACATGCAATGACATCTAGTGGATCCATGTGGTTTAGGAAATGAACACACATGCAATGACTCTAGTAGTTTATGAATAGAATACAAATCCAAGTGGTTTATGAAATGAACACACATGCAATGACATGTAGTGGATCCAATTGGTTTATGAAATGAACACTCATGGAATAACATCTAGTGGATCCAAGTGGTTTCTGAAATGAACACACATCCAATGACATCTAGTGGATCTATGTGGTTTATGAAAAGAACACACATGCAGTTACATCTATTGGTTTATGAAAATAACACACATCCAAGTTGTTTAAGTAAAAGAACACACATGCAATGACATCTAAAGGATCCACGTGGTTTACGAAATGAACACTCATGGAGTGACTCTACTGGTTTATGAACAGAACACACATCCAAGTGGTTTATGAATGGAACACACATGCAATGACATCTAGTGGATCCAATTGATTTAATGAAAATAACACAAATGCAATGACATCTAGTGGATCCATGTGGTTTACGAAATGAACACACATGCAATGACTCTACTGATTTATCAACAGAACACACATCCAAGTGGTTAATGAAATGAACACACATGCAATGACATCGAGTGGATCTATGTGGTTTATGAAATGAACAAACATGCAATGAATCTACTGGTTTATCAATAGAACCCACATCCAAGTGGTTAATGAAATGAACACACATGCAATGACATCTAGTGGATCCATGTGGTTTATGAAAAGAACACACATGAAGTGACATCTAGTTGTTTATTAAAATAACACACATCCAAGTTGTTTAATAAAAATAACACACATGAAATGACATCTAGTGGATCCATGTGGTTTATGAAATGGACACTCAAGGAGTTACTCTACTGATTTATGAAAAGAACACACATCCAAGTGGTTTATGAAATGAACACACATGGAATGACATCTGGTGGATCCAATTGGTTTAATGAAAAGAACACACATGCAATGACATCTAGTGGATCCATGTGGTTTATGAAATGAACACTCATGGAGTGACTCTACTGGTGTATGAATAGAACACACATCCAAGTGGTTTATGAAAAGAACACACATGCAATGACCTCTAGTGGATCCAATTGGTTTAATGGAAAGAAGACACATGCAATGACATCTAGTGGATCCAAGAGGTTTAGGAAATGAACACACATGTAATGACTCTACTAGTTTATGAATAGAACACACATCCAAATGGTTTATGAAATGAACACACATGCAATGACATGTAGTGGATCCAATTGGTTTATGAAATGAACACTCATGGAATGACATCTAGTGGATCCAAGTGGTTTATGAACTGAACACACATGCACTAACATCTAGTGGATCCATGTGGTTTATGAAAAGAACACAAATGTGGTGACATCTAGTGGTTTATGAAAATAACACACATCCAAGTGGTTTATGAAATGAACACATATGGAATGACATATGGTGGATCCAATTGGTTTAATAAAAAGAACACACATGCAATGACATCTAGTGGATCCATGTGGTTCATGTAATGAACACTCATGGAGTGACTCTACTGGTTTATGAATAGAACACACATCCAAGTGGTTTATGAAAAGAACACACATGCAATGACATCTAGTGGATCCAATTGGTTTAATGGAAAGAACAAACATGCAATGACATCTAGTGGATCCATGTGGTTTAGGAAATGGACACACATGCAATGACTCTACTAGTTTATGAATAGAACACACATCCAAGTGGTTTATGAAATGAACACACATGCAATGACATGTAGTGGATCCAATTGGTTTCTGAAATGAACACTCATGGAATGACATCTAGTGGATCCAAGTGGTTTCTGAAATGAACAAACATGCACTGACTTCTAGTGGATCCATGTGGTTTATGAAAAGAACACACATGCGGTGACATCTAGTGGTTTATGAAAATAGCACACATCCAAGTTGTTTAATGAAAAGAACACACATGCAATGGAATCTAAAGGATCCATGTGGTTTAAGAAATGAACACTCATGGAGTGACTCTACTGGTTTATGAAAAGAACACACATCCAATGTGTGTTCCGATTGGTTTAATGAACACACATGCAATGACATCTAGTGGTTCCGATTGGTTTAATGAAAAGAACACACACGCAATGACACCTAGTGGATCCATGTGGTTTATGAAATGAACACTCATGGAGTGACTCTACTGGATCCAATTGGTTTATGAAATGAACACTCATGGAATGACATTTAGTGGATCCATGTGGTTTATGAAAAGAACAAACATGTAGTGACATCTAGTGGTTTACGAAAATAACAAACATCCAAGTTGTTCAATGAAAAGAACACACATACAGTGACATCTAGTGGATCCATGTGGTTTATGAAATGAACACTCATGGAGTTACTCTACTGGTTTATCAAAATAACATAGATCCAAGTGGTTTATGAAATTAACACACAAGCAATGACATCTAGTGGATCCAAGTGGATTATGAAATGAACACACATGCAATGACATCTAGTGGATCCAAGTGGTTAATGAAATTAACACACATGCAATGACATCTAGTGGATCCATGTGGTTTATGAAAAGAACACACATCAAGTGACATCTAGTGGTTTATGAAAATAACACACACCTAAGTTGTTTAATGAAAAGAACACACATGCAATGACATTTAGTGGATCCATGTGGTTTATGAAATGGACACTCAAGGAGTTACTCTACTAGTTTATGAAAAGAGCACACATCCAAGTGGTTTATGAAAAGAACACACATGCAATGACATCTAGTGGATCCAATTGGTTTAATGAAAAGAACACACATGCAATCACATATAGTAGATCCATGTGGTTTATGAAATGAACACTCATGGAGTGACTCTACTGGATCCAATTGGTTTATGAAATGAACACTCGTGGAATCACATCTAGTGGATCCATGTAGTTTATGAAATGAACACACATGTAATGACATCTAGTGGATCCATGTAGTTTATGAAAAGAACACAAATGTAGTGACATCTAGTGGTTTATGAAAATAACACACATACAAGTTGTTTAATGAAAAGAACACACATGCAATGACATCTAGTGGATCCATGTGGTTTATGAAATGAACACTAATGTCTACGCACTTCTATTCTTGTAGACAGTTGTTGGGCCTCCAAGTGCAGAGGTTTGTAGAACAGCAGCAAGTTTTCCCTTAAGTGGATCACCCAAGGTTTATCGAACTCAGGGAGGAAGTGGTCAAAGGTATCCCTCTCAAGCAACCCTGCAATCAAGATAGAATAAGTCTCTTATGTCCCCAACACACCTAATACACTTGTCAGGTGTATAGGTGCACTAGTTCGGCGAAGAGATAGTGAAATACAAGTGGTATAGATAATTATAAGTGGTAACGGTGATAGAAAATAGCTTGATGGCGTGTGGTTGATGTGGGAAAAGACTAAAGGCAAACTGAAATAAAGAAGGAAGCAAGCAAATATGAAAGAGATCTAATAGCGAACGGTGTTTCAGTGCTTAGAAACAAGGCCTCGGGATCATACTTTCACTAGTGAACACTCTCATATAAATATCTTCTCTTTATGATACTATGCTGAACTACTCTCCGATTGGACACTCTAATCCATGGTAGGGCTATAACATCACACCTCAAAGTAAGCCTTTCCAATCTAGAAAACTCCACACTGTCACCTTGAGTACTAGATGAGTCCAACAAACACCACAATTTCATAAAGACATCCAACTCCAAATATAACTCATAACAAGTATTTGTAATCTCTAGCCTAAGTGCCACCATGGTGTGCACGCTGTCACTTTCACACACATGGGGAGAGCAGAGATCTATTAAGCACTTGAGTAGCAAGGTAGATCTATAGATTACAAGCTCATGATCTCAATAAGATCATGCATAGAGAGAGAGATGAACACATAGCTACCGGTAGAACCCTTAGCCTCGAGAGAGAACTACTCCCTCCTCATCATGGGAATCAGCAATGGTGATGGAGATGGCAGTGGAGATCAATGGAGATGGCTCCGGGGCACTTCCCCGTCCCGATAGGGTGCCGGAACAGAGACTTTTTGTCCCCCGAATCTCCTTTTCGATGGCGGCGGTGCTGCGGAATTTTTCGTGGCTGGAGGCTTGATGATTTAGGGTTTATGCATCGGGAGGCTTCTTATAGGTGAAGAGGCAAGGTCGGTGGAGTGCCAGGGGGCCCACACCACCTGGTGGCGCGTCCAGGGCTAGCCTGCGCCACCATATGGTGTGGCCAGGCCCTGGCCCTCCTCTGTATCTGCTTCTAGCTCCGTGAGTCTTTCGGTAAAATAGGAACTTTGGCTTTTGTCCCGTCCAATTCCGAGAATATTGATTTTCTGACTTTCCTGGAACCAAAAACAGCAGAAAACAGGCAACTGGCACTGTGGCTCTTGTTAATAGGTTAGTCCAAGAAATCATATGAAAAGTACTCCAAAGTGTGGACAAAACACAAGAAAGTGGATAAAACCAAGCATGGAACATCAAAAATTATAGATACATTTGCAATGTATCAACATCCCGAAGCTTAACTCCTGCTCGTCCTCGAGTAGGTAAGTGATAAAAAGAAAGAATAATTTTTGAGGTGACATGCACCATCATAAACTTGATCAAAGTATTTGTAAAACATTCGAAGCTAGGATCATAGTACTTCAATCATAACATGAAAGACAAAGTTCTAGCAATAAGACAAAGCAACTATGATGCAACATGAAAAAGGCACAAACAAAAGATTCATGAATAACAATGCTTTGCAAGACGTTTGTTTGTTTCACATAAAGAAAACATAGCATAATAGCATTTGGCTTGTCCCTCATAGAGTAGAAAATATAAATGCATAGGACACCTGCAAAGTTCATAAGAGTTACTAGATACAAATAGTTTAAAACAAGCAATATCAAGTTATGCATCAATCAACTAGTCTTGGGACAATGCACATAGAACTAAGAATGGCCACTATGCTCTCAAAGTAGGTGCATAAAGGTAGAAGGTGGATACTCAATATAATGGTGGAAGAAAGGCCTTTTTATAAAAAGGAAGTAGGGATTCAAGTCTCATAAAGAGCTTCCAAAAATTATGGTACTTATAGCTTTCAGCTCTCATTGCCCCTATCATAAGCATCTTTAAGGTGATTAAGGTTAAAGTGACACAACTAAGAGGATATTCTTGACAAGTTATAAACCGAAATCTCATGCCCCTTACTTACGAAGACCGATCCTCATGCTACTCAACTTTAGTCACGCGTAAGCTCTTGTCATTGTAAGTATATGCGTATCATTAAGAACCACCAACGGGGTACCCCTTGCACATGATACGGGAGCTTTCCCATAATCAAAATGACAAGGCAAGCAGACAATGAGCATCTCAACGATCTTTTTATTTGCTATTTGCATAGGTTTTTATTGAGGATGCTTCATAGAGTGCTCATTATGGTGATGCTGCAAGTTTCCACCATGATTAGGCATGGCTTAGGCTAGCGGCCCAGGCATTTCTCTAACACACATACAAACTCCATGATCTTACAAGTTCCACTTTTATTTCACACCGCCGGGATCCGTAAGCAAAAGAACATGATATCAACGGGGTACAAAGTACAAGTGCAATGATGAAAGCGTTCCCCATGGTACATGGTTCTGCTAATTTCAACTTATAAAGCGCAAGCATACACGCAAAAAAGAAGGACCCAATGGTTCAAGTTTATTAGAGGCAAAAATTCAAGTGTGCCATCAAGTTCGTGAGAGCTTTAATCACTAGTTTTCTCATAACAAGTTTAATTTGGAAGGTAAACAAAAGCATGAATATACTTGGAATAGTATAAGCTAGTAGGTAGGTATGGTGAAATCTTTGGAATAACTTGGTTTAGGGAGTTGGATGCATGAGTGGAACTCATACTTGGTTGTGGAGGCTAGCAAAAGACTGGGAGCGACAAACTAAGAGAGAAATAATGGCCATAATCATGCAGAGCGACAAAACATCATTGGTCAAAGCATAAAGTGATACTACAAGTTGAAAACTAAAGGATCATAAAGGCTATGGTGACTTGAGATAGTCATAACATGGTGTGAGCATGCGCCAAGTCAACCCAAATAAAGCATCAAAGGAGAATACCACTATACTATGCTTTAATATGCTAAAACAACGCATGATTCATCCAAGGCACATTAAGAAATCTAAATTGTTTATAACAAGTCATGCTACATCAAAGAATACTAATCATAAAGCCAAAACAATATCAAGCATGGCATGACAAAGCATAGGCCACAGCCAAAAACAAACTCTTTTTACCACATAAGCATGAACTTTCCTACTCTTTTCCAATCCAAACCAAACTATTTGAAAACCAATACATGAAAGAGGGGGTCCAACCAATTTATTCAAAAAACTAAGCAAACAAAAGAAAACAAAAAAACAAAACGAAAAAGAAGACGCTCCAAGAACAACACAACTGTGTATCAAACAATAAAAATGAAGTGTTTGGAAGAAACCTGGGATTTTTATTGACGAAGAAGGGGATGCCTTGGGCATCCCCAAGCTTTGACGCTTGTACTTCTTGGGTGTTTCTTGGGGTGACACGCGTGGCATCCCCAAGCTTGAGCTTTAGTCCATCCTTCATCTCATTACTCATTCCTTCCATACACCTGAAATTTTCCTTCATACAAAACTTCACACAATCTCATTAGCAACATTAGTGCACTTAAGATAAATAGGTCTCAAGGTTCAGTTCTAACACCAAATAAACTTCCATTAGAACACTAGCTACTGTAGCACTTCCCCCCAAAATCTCAATTCCCCAAAAGAACTCAAGAAGGAACCCACAAGAAGCAAATGCAGAAAATGGCAGAAATTTGTCAAAACAGACCAGCAGGTACAGACGAATTTTTTCGAAGACCTTCTGTTGCCTAAATCAAAAATTGTTGAACTAACGAAAGTTAGATAACAACATGGGTAAGAATCACAAACAATTACAGCTCAATCCGACATACAGAGCTCTCTCACGAATTTTTATGGTGGAGCACAAAAATCTGTTTTGGGACAGCAACTTTCCCAATCATTACTTCTCTCTCATTAGAGGTTACTCTTGGCACAAAAAGCAAATAAAAAGTATAAGGAGTGGTTATTACTGAAGTAATAACTTCCAAGACTCACCTAAAACTCTTGGGTTATCTCCCAACAAGTACTTTTGTTTAACGCCTTTAAGTTAGGCATGATAATTTGAGAAGATGCTCACATAGGAAATAAGAATTGAAGTAAAAGAGACATCAAGAAGCAAATTCAAAGCACATTTAAGTCTAACCCACTTCATATGCATAGGAATCTTGTAAGAAAATAAATCAAATCAGCACATAGCAACAAGCATAGGAAAACAAAACAAGTGCAACTTCAAGACTTTCAACATAAAGAGAGGAAACTTAATATTATTGTGATGCATAAAACCATGTTTCCCTCTCTCATAATAACTTTCAGTATCATCATGAATAAAATTAACAATATAACCATCACATAAAACATTCTTATCATGAGCCACATGCATAAAAGAATTAATACTCTCCACATAACCATAGTCATTCTTATTAGTTGTAGTGGGAGCAAATTCAACAAAATAACTATCATTATTATTCTCATCACCATAATCATAAAATATAGGAGGCATATTGTAGTCATAATTAATTCCCTCCTCAATAGTAGGTGGACTCAAAATATCATAGTCATCATTGTAATCATCATATATTGGAGGTTTGGTATAATCATAAACAATAGAATAGCTATCTTCCAAAGCTGGGGAACTAAAAAGATCATTTTCATAAAAACTAGCTTCCCCAATCTTAGACTTTTCCATAGCATTAGCAATAATGGTGTTCAAAGAATTCATACTAACAACATTTCTATTAGCATGCAAATAAAGTTCCATAGGTTTTTTAATTTTCTCTTCAAACACTTCATGTCCTAACTCAAGATAAATACTATAAAGCTCTCTAATTTTGTTGTTGGTTTCCATTAAGCCTAACTAGTGAAAACAAGAAACAAAAAGACAAAATTGCAGAATCTAAAGGAAATAACTTCGAGCACTCACAACGGAGGATGTGAGTACCTTTTACCTTACCTCCCTGGCAACGGCGCCGGAAAATAGGCGTTTACCGTGGGAGGTTCTTCTTCTTTAATCCTCTGGTGTGAATACCTTTTACCTTACCTCCCCGGCAACGGTGCCAGAAAATAGCTTGATGTCTACGCACTTCTATTCTTGTAGACAATTGTTGGTCCTCCAAGTGCAGAGGTTTGTAGAACAGCAGCAAGTTTTCCCTTAAGTGGATCACCCAAGGTTTATCGAACTCAGGGAGGAAGTGGTCAAAGGTATCCCTCTCAAGTAACCCTGCAATCAAGATACAAGAAGTCTCTTGTGTCCCCAACACACCCAATACACTTGTCAGGTGTATAGGTACACTAGTTCGGCGAAGAGATAGTGAAATACAAGTGGTATAGATAATTATAAGTGGTAACGGTGATAGAAAATAGCTTGATGACATGTGGTTGATGTGGGAAAAGACTAAAGGCAAACTAAAATAAAGAAGGAAGCAAGCAAATATGAAAGAGATCTAATAGCAAACGGTGTTTCAGTGCTTAGAAACAAGGCCTAGGGATCATACTTTCACTAGTGAACACTCTCATATAAATATCTTCTCTTTATGATACTACGCTGAACTACTCTCCGATTGGACACTCTAATCCAAGGTAGGGCTATAACAACACACCTCAAAGTAAGCCTTTCCCATCTAGAAAACCCCACACTGTCACCTTGAGTACTAGATGAGTCCAACAAACACCACAATTTCATAAAGACATCCAACTCCAAATATAACTCATAACAAGTATTTGTAATCTCTAGCCTAAGTGCCACCATGGTGTGCACACTGTCACTTTCACACACATGGGGAGAGCAGAGATCTATTAAGCACTTGAGTAGCAAGGTAGATCTATAGATTACAAGCTCATGATCTCAATAAGATCATGCATAGAGAGAGAGATGAACACATAGCTACCGGTAGAACCCTTAGCCTCGAGAGAGAACTACTCCCTCCCCATCATGGGAATCAGCAATGGTGATGGAGATGGCGGTGGAGATCGATGGAGATGGCTCCGGGGGCACTTCCCCGTCTCGACAGGGTGCCGGAATAGAGACTTTCTGTTCCCTGAATCTCCTTTTCGGTGGCGGCGGCGCTGCGGAACTTTTCGTGGCTGGAGGCTTGATGATTTAGGGTTTATGCATCGGGAGGCTTCTTATAGGCGAAGAGGCAAGTTCGGTGGAGTGCCAGGGGGCCCACACCACCTGGTGGCGCGGCCAGGGCTAGCCTGCGCCACCATATGGTATGGCCAGGCCCTGGCAGTCCTCCGTCTCTGCTTCTGGCTCCGTGAGTCTTTCCGTAAAATAGGAACTTTAGATTTTGTCCCGTCCAATTCCGAGAATATTGATTTTCTGACTTTCCTGGAACCAAAAACAGCAGAAAATAGGCAACTGGCACTGTGGCTCTTGTTAATAGGTTAGTCCAAGAAATCATATGAAAAGTACTCCAAAGTGTGGACAAAACACAAGAAAGTGGATAAAACCAAGCATGGAACATCAAAAATTATAGATACATTTGCAATGTATCAAACACGCATGGATTTACTCTACTGTTTATGAAAAGAACACAAATCCAAGTGGTTTATGAAATGAACACACATTCAATGACATCTAGTGGATCCAATTGGTTTAATGAAAAGACACATGCAAAGACATCTAGTGGATCCATGTGGTTTATGAAATGAAAAACTCATGGAGTGACTCTACTGGATCCAATTGGTTTATGAAATGAACACTCATGGAATGACATCTAGTGGATTCATGTGGTTTATGAAATGAACACGCATACAATAACATCTAGTGGATCCATGTGGTTTATGAAAAGAACACACATGAAGTGACATCTAGTGGTTTATGAAAATAACACACATCCAAGTTGCTTAATGAAAAGAACAGACATGCAATGACATCTAGTGGATCCATGTGGTTTATGAAAGGAACACTCATGGAGTTACTCTACTAGTTTATGAATAAAACACACATCCAAGTGGTTTATGAAATGAACACACATGCAATGACATGTAGTGGATCCAATTGGTTTATGAAATGAACACTCATGGAATGACATCTAGTGGATCCAAGTGGTTTCTGAAATGAACACACATCCAATGACATCTAGTGGATCTATGTGGTTTATAGAAAGAACACACATGCAGTGACATCTAGTGGTTTATGAAAATAACACACATCCAAATTGTTTAAGTAAAAGAACACACATGCAATGACATCTAAAGGATCCATGTGGTTTACGAAATGAACACTCATGGAGTGACTCTACTGGTTTATGAACAGAACACACATCCAAGTGGTCTATGAATGGAACACACATGCAATGACATCTAGTGGATCCAATTGATTTAATGAAAATAACACACATGCAAGGACATCTAGTGGATCCATGTGGTTTAGGAAATGAACACACATGCAATGACTCTACTGATTTATCAACAGGAACACACATCCAAGTGGTTAATGAAATGAACACACATGCAATGACATCTAGTGGATCCATGTGGTTTATGAAAACAACACACATGAAGTGACATCTAGTGGTTTATGAAAATAACACACATCCAAGTTGTTTAATGAAAAGAACACACATGAAATAACATCTAGTGGATCCATGTGGTTTATGAAATGGACACTCAAGGAGTTACTCTACTGATTTCTGAAAAGAACACATATCCAAGTGGTTTATGAAATGAACACACATGGAAAGACATCTGGTGGATCCAATTGGTTTAATGAAAAGAACACACATGCAATGACATCTAGTAGATCCATGTGGTTTATGAAATGAACACTCATGGAGTGACTCTACTGGTTTATGAATAGAACACACATCCAAGTGGTTTATGAAAAGAACACACATGCAATGACATCTAGTGGATCCAATTAGTTTAATGGAAAGAACACACATGCAATAACATCTAGTGGATCCATGTGGTTTAGGAAATGAACACACATGCAATGACTCTACTAGTTTATGAATAGAACACACACCCAAGTGGTTAATGAAATGAACACACATGCAATGACATGTAGTGGATCCAATTGGTTTATGAAATGAACACTCATGGAATGACATCTAGTGGATCCAAATGGTTTCTGAACTGAACACACATGCACCGACATCTAGTGGATCCATGTAGTTTATGAAAAGAACAAACATGCGGTGACATCTAGTGGTTTATGAAAAGAGCACACATCCAAGAGGTTTATGAAATGAACACACATGGAATGACATCTAGTGTATCCAATTGGTTTAATGAAAATAACACACATGCAATGACATTTAGTGGATCCATGTGGTTTATGAAATGAACACTCAAGGAGTGACTCTACTGGTTTATGAATAGAACACACATCCAAGTGTTTTATGAAAAGAACATAGATGCCATGACATCTAGTGGATCCAATTGGTTTAATGGAAAGAACACACATGCAATGACATCTACTGGATCCAAGTGGTTTAGGAAATGAACACACATGCAATGACTCTACTAGTTTATGAATAGAACACACATCCAGGTGGTTTATGAAATGAACACACATCCAATTACATGTAGTGGATCCAATTGGTTTATGAAATGAACACTCATGGAATGACATCTAGTGGATCCAAGTGGTTTCTGAAATGAACACACATGCACTGACATCTAGTGGATCCATGTGGTTGATGAAAAGAACACACATGCGGTGACATCTAGTGGTTTATGAAAATAACACACATCCAAGTTGTTTAATGAAAAGAACACACATGTAATGTCATCAAAAGGATCCATGTGGTTTAAGAAATTAACACTCATGGAGTGACTCTAGTGGTTTATGAAAAGAACACAAATCCAAGTGGTTTATGCAATGAACACACATGCAATGACATCTAGTGGATCCAATTGGTTTAATGGAAAGAACACACATGCAATGACATCTAGTGGATCCATGTGGTTTAGGAAATGAACACACATGCAATGACTCTACTAGTTTATGAATAGAAGACACATACAAGTGGTTTATGAAATGAACACACATGCAATGACATGTAGGGGATCCAATTGGTTTATGAAATGAACACTCATGGAATGACATCTAGTGGATCCGAATGGTTTCTGAACTGAAGACACATGCAACGACATCAAGTGGATCCATGTGGTTTATGAAAAGAACACACATGCGGTGACATCTAGTGGTTTATGAAAAGAGCACACATCCAAGAGGTTTATGAAATGAACACACATGGAATGACATCTAGTGTATCCAATTGGTTTAATGAAAAGAACACACATGCACTGACATCTAGTGGATCCATGTGGTTTATGAAATGAACACTCATGGAGTGACTCTACTGGTTTATGAATAGAACACACATCCAAGTGGTTTATGAAAAGAACACACATGCAATGACATCTAGTGGATCCAATTGGTTTAATGGAAAGAACACATGCAATGACATCTAGTGGATCCATGTGGTTTAGGAAATGAACACACATGCAATGACTCTTCTAGTTTATGAGTAGAACACACATCCAAGTGGTTTATGAAATGAACACACACGCAATGACATGTAGTGGATCCAATTGGTTTATGAAATGAACACTCATGGAATGACATCTAGTGGATCCAAGTGGTTTCTGAAATGAACACACATGCACTGACATCTAGTGGATCCATGTGGTTTATGAAAAGAACACACATGCGGTGACATCTAGTGGTTTATGAAAATAACACACATCCAAGTTGTTTAATGAAAAGAACACATATGGAATGGCATATAAAGGATCCATGTGGTTTAAGAAATGGACACTCATGGAGTGACTCTACTGGTTTATGAAAAGAACACACATCCAAGTGGTATATGCAATGAACACACATGCAATGACATCTAGTGGATCCAATTGGTTTAATGAAAAGAACACAGATGCAATGACATCTAGTGGATCCATGTGGTTTATGAAATGAACACTCATGGAGTGACTCTACTGGATCCAATTGGTTTATGAAATGAACACTCATGGAGTGACATCTAGTGGATCCATGTGGTTTATGAAATGAACACACATGCAATGACATCTAGTGGATCCATGTGCTTTATGAAAAGAACACACATGTAGTGACATCTAGTGGTTTATGAAAAAACAAACATCCAAGTTGTTCAATGAAAAGAACACACATGCAATGACATCTAGTGGATCCATGTGGTTTATGAAATGAACACTCATGGAGTTACTCTACTGGTTTATCAAAATAACATAGATCCAAGTGGTTTATGAAATTAACACACATGCAATGACATCTAGTGGATCCAAGTGGATTATGAAATGAACACACATGCAATGACATCTAGTGGATCCAGGTGGTTAATGAAATTAACACACATGCAATGACATCTAGTGGATCCATGTGGTTTATGAAAAGAACACACATGAAGTGGCACCTAGTGGTTTATGAAAATAACACACATCTAAGTTGTTTAATGAAAAGAATACACATGCAATGACATTTAGTGGATCCATGTGGTTTATGAAATGGACACTCAAGGAGTTACTCTACTAGTTTATGAAAAGGCACACATCCAAGTGGTTTATGAAATGAACACACATGCAATGACATCTAGTGGATCCAATTGGTTTAATGAAAAGAACACACATGCAATCGCATCTAGTGGATCCATGTGGTTTATGAAATGAACACTCATGGAGTGACTCTACTAGATCCAATTGGTTTATGGAATGAACGCTCGTGGAATGACATCTAGTGGATCCATGCCGTTTATGAAATGACCACACATGCAATGACATCTAGTGGATCCATGTGGTTTATGAAATGAACACTCATGGAGTGACTCTACTGGATCCAATTGGTTTATGAAATGAACACTCGTGGAATGACATCTAGTGGATCCATGTAGTTTATGAAATGAACACACATGCAATGACATCTAGTGGATCCATGTGGTTTATGAAAAGAACACAAATGCAGTGACATCTAGTGGTTTATGAAAATAACACACATCCAAGTGGTTTATGAAAAGAACACACATGCAATGACATCTAGTGGATCTATGTGGTTTAATGAAAAGAACACACATGCAATGACATCTAATGGATCCAAGTGGTTTATGAAATGAACACACATGCAATGACTCTAGTAGTTTATGAATAGAACACACATCCAAGTGGTTTATGAAATGAACACACATGCAATGGCATGTAGTGGATCCAATTGGTTTATGAAATGAACACTCATGGAATGACATCTAGTGGACCCATGTTGTTTATGAAATGAACACACATGCAATGACATCTAGTGGATCCATGTGGTTTATGAAAAGGAAACACATGTAGTGACATCTAGTGGTTTATGAAAATAACACACATCGAAGTTGTTAAATGAAAAGAACACACATGCAACGACATCTAGTCGATCCATGTGGTTTATGAAACGAACACTCATGGAGTGACTCTACTGGTTTATGAACAGAACACACATCCAAATGGTTTATGAAAAGAACACACATGCAATGACATCTAGTGGATCCAATTGGTTTAATGAAAAGAGCACACATGCAATGACATATAGTGGATCCAAGTGGTTAATGAAATGAACACACATGCAATGACATCTAGTGGATACATGTGGTTTATGAAAAGAACACACATGGAATGGCATCTAAAGGATCCATGTTGTTTAAGGAATGAACACTCATGGAGTGACTCTACTGGTTTATGAAAAGAACACACATCCAAGTGGTATATTCAAAGAACACACATGCAATGACATCTAGTGGATCCAATTGGTTTAATAAAAAGAACACGCATACAATGACATCTAGCGGATCCATGTGGTTTATGAAATGAACACTCATGGAGTGACTCTATTGGATCCAATTGGTTTATGAAATGAACACTCATGGAATGACATCTAGTGGATCCATGTGGTTTATGAAATGAACACACATGCAATGACATCTAGTGGATCCATGTGGTTTATGAAAAGAACACACATGTAGTGACATCTAGTGGTTTATGGAAAAAAACATCCAAGTTGTTCAATGAAAAGAACACACATGCAATGACATCTAGTGGATCCATGTGGTTTATGAAATGAACACTCATGGAGTTACTCTACTGGTTTATCAAAATAACATAGATCCAAGTGGTTTATGAAATTAACACAGATGCAATGACATCTAGTGGATCCAAGTGGATTATGAAATGAACACACAAGCAATGACATCTAGTGGATCCAGGTGGTTAATGAAATTAACACACATGCAATGACATCTAGTGGATCCATGTGGTTTATGAAAAGAACACACATGAAGTGGCATCTAGTGGTTTATGAAAATAACACACATCTAATTTGTTTAATGAAAAGAACACACATGCAATGACATTTAGTGGATCCGTGTGGTTTATGAAATGGACACTCAAGGAGTTACTCTACTAGTTTATGAAAAGAGCACACATCCAAGTGGTTTATGAAATGAACACACATGCAATGACATCTAGTGGATCCAATTGGTTTAATGAAAAGAACACACATGCAATCACATCTAGTGGATCCATGTGGTTTATGAAATGAACACTCATGGAGTGACTCTACTGGATCCAATTGGTTTATGAAATGAACACTCGTGGAATGACATCTAGTGGATCCATGCCGTTTATGAAATGACCACACATGCAATGACATCTAGTGGATCCATGTGGTTTATGAAATGAACACTCATGGAGTAACTCTACTGGATCCAATTGGTTTATGAAATGAACACTCGTGGAATGACATCTAGTGGATCCATGTAGTTTATGAAATGAACACACATGCAATGACATCTAGTGGATCCATGTGGTTTATGAAAAGAACACAAATGCAGTGACATCTAGTGGTTTATGAAAATAACACACATCCAAGTGGTTTATGAAAAGAACACACATGCAATGAAATCTAGTGGATCTATGTGGTTTAATGAAAAAAACACACATGCAATGACATCTAGTGGATCCAAGTGGTTTATGAAATGAACACACATGCAATGACTCTACTAGTTTATGAATAGAACACACATCCAAGTGGTTTATGAAATGAACACACATGCAATGGCATGTAGTGGATCCAATTGGTTTATGAAATGAACACTCATGGAATGAAATCTGGTGGACCCATGTTGTTTATGAAATGAACACACATGCAATGACATCTAGTGGATCCATGTGGTTTATGAAAAGGAAACACATGCAGTGACATCTAGTGGTTTATGAAAATAACACACATCCAAGTTGTTTATTGAAAATAACACACATGCAATGACATCTAGTCGATCCATGTGGTTTATGAAACGAACACTCATGGAGTGACTCTACTGGTTTATGAACAGAACACACATCCAAATGGTTTATGAAAAGAACACACATGCAATGACATCTAGTGGATCCAATTGGTTTAATGAAAAGAACACACATGCAATGACATATATTGGATCCAAGTGGTTAATGAAATGAACACACATGCAATGACATCTAGTGGATACATGTGGTTTATGAAAAGAACACACATGCAGTGGCATCTATTAGTTTATGAAAATAACACACATCCAAGTTGTTTAATGAAAAGAACACACATGCAATGACATCTAGTGGATCCATGTGGTTTATGAAATGAACACTCATGGAGTTACTCTACTGGGTTATGAAAAGAACACACATCCAAGTGGTTTATGAAATGAACACACATGCAATGACATCTAGTGGATCCATGTGGTGTATGAAATGAAAACTCATGGAGTGACTCTACTGGATCCAATTGGTTTATGAAATGAAAACTCATGGAATGACATCTAGTGGATTCATGTGGTTTATGAAATGAACACGCGTACAATGACATCTAGTGGATCCATGTGGTTTATGAAAAGAACACACATGAAGTGACATCTAGTGGTTTATGAAAATAACACACATCCAAGTTGTTTAATGAAAAGAACACACGTGTAATGACATCTAGTGGATCCATGTTGTTTATGAAATGAACACTCATGGAGTTACTCTACTGGTTTACGAAAAGAACACACATCCAAGTGGTTTATGAAAAGAACGCACATGCAATGACATCTAGTGGACCCATGTGGTTTAATGAAAAGAACACACATGCAATGACATCTAGTGGATCCATGTGGTTTAGGAAATGAACACACATGCAATGACTCTACTAGTTTATGAATAGAACACACATCCAAGTGGTTTATGAAATGAACACACATGCAATGACATGTAGTGGATCCAATTGGTTTATGAAATGGACACTCATGGAATGACATCTAGTGGATCCAAGTGGTTTCTGAAATGAACATACATCCAATGACATCTAGTGGAGCCATGTGGTTTATGAAAAGAACACACATGCAGTGACATTTAGTGGTTTATGAAAATAACACACATCCAAGTTGTTTAAGTAAAAGAACACACATGCAATGACATCTAAAGGATCCATGTGGTTTACGAAATGAACACTCATGGAGTGACTCTACTGGTTTATGAACAGAACACACATCCAAGTGGTTTATGAATGGAACACACATGCAATGACATCTAGTGGATCCGATTGATATAATGAAAATAACACACATGCAATGACATCTAGTGGATCCATGTGGTTTAGGATATGAAGAGACATGCAATGACTCTACTGGTTTATCAACAGAACACACATCCAAGTGGTTAATGAAATGAACACACATGCAATGACATCTAGTGGATCTATGTGGTTTAGGAAATGAACACACATCCAATGACTCTACTGATTTATCAACAGAACCCGAATCCAAGTGGTTAATGAAATGAAGACACATGCAATGACATCTAGTGGATCCATGTGGTTTATGAAAAGAACACACATGAATTAACATCTAGTGTTTTATCAAAATAACACACATCCAAGTTGTTTAATGAAAAGAACACACATGAAATTACATCTAGTGGATCCATGTGGTTTATGAAATGGACACTCAAGGAGTTACTCTACTAATTTATGAAAAGAACACACATCCAAGTGGTTTATGAAATGAACACACATGGAATGACATCTGGTGGATCCAATTGGTTTAATGAAAAGAACACACATGCAATGACATCTAGTGGATCCATGTGGTTTATGAAATGAACACTCATGGAGTGACTCTACTTGTTTATGAATAGAACACACATCCAAGTGATTTATGAAAAGAACACACATGCAATGACATCTAGTGGATCCAATTGGTTTAATGGAAAGAACACACATGCAATGACATCTAGTGGATCCATGTGGTTTAGGAAATGAACACACATGCAATGACTCTACTAGTTTATGAATAGAACACACATCCAAGTGGTTTATGAAAAGAACACACATGCAATGACATCTAGTGGATCCAATTGGTTTAATGGAAAGAACACACATGCAATGACATCTAGTGGATCCATGTGGTTTCTGAACTGAACACACATGCATTGACATCTAGTGGATCCATGTGGTTTATGAAAAGAACACACATGCGGTGACATCTAGTGGTTTATGAAAAGAACACATATCCAAGAGGTTTATGAAATGAACATACATGGAATGACATCTAGTGTATCCAATTGGTTTAATGAATAGAACACACATGCAATAACATCTAGTGGATCCATGTGGTTTATGAAATGAACACTCATGGAGTGACTCTACTGGTTTATGAATAGAACACACATCCAAGTGGTTTATGAAAAGAACACACATGCAATGACATCTAGTGGATCCAATTGGTTTAATGGAAAGAACACACATGCAATGACATCTAGTGGATCCATGTGGTTTAGGAAATGAACACACATGAAATGACTCTACTAGTTTATGAATAGAACACACATCCAAGTGGTTTATGAAATGAACACACATGCAATGACATGTAGTGGATCCAATTGGTTTATGAAATGAACACTCATGGAATGACATCTATTGGATCCAAGTGGTTTCTGAAATGAACACACATGCACTGACATCTAGTGGATCCATGTGGTTTATGAAAAGAATAGACAAGCGGTGACATCTAGTGGTTTATGAAAATAACACACATCCAAGTTGTTTAATGAAAAGAACACACATGAAATGGCATCTAAAGGATCCATGTGGTTTAAGAAATGAACACTCATGGAGTGACTCTACTGGTTTATGAAAAGAACACACATCCAAGTGGTTTATGCAATGAACACACATGCAATGACATCTAGTGGATCCAATTGGTTTAATGAAAAGAACACACATGCAATGACATCTAGTGGATCCATGTGGTTTATGAAATGAACACTCATGGAATGACATTTATTGGATCCAAGTGGTTTATGAAATGAACACACATGCAATGACATCTACTGAATCCATGTGGTTTATGAAAAGAACACACATGCAGTGACATCTAGTGGTTTATGGAAATAACAAACATCCAAGTTGTTCAATGAAAAGAACACACATGCAATGACATCTAGTGGATCCATGTGGTTTATGAATTGAAATCTCATGGAGTTACTCTACTGGTTTATCAAAATAACATAGATCCATGTGGTTTATGAAAATAACATACATGCAATGACATCTAGTGGATCCAAGTGCATTATGAAATGAACACACATGCAATGACATCTAGTGGATCCAAGTGGTTAATGAAATTAACACACATGCAATGACATCTAGTGGATCCATGTGGTTTATGAAAATAACACACATCTAAGTTGTTAAATGAAAAGAAGACACATGCAATTACATTTAGTGGATCCATGTGGTTTATGAAATGGACACTCAAGGAGTTACTCTACTGGTTTATGTAAAGAGCACACATCCAAGTGGTTTATGAAAATAACACACATGCAATGACATCTAGTGGATCCAATTGGTTTAATGAAAAGAACACACATGCAATCACATCTAGTAGAGCCATGTGGTTTATGAAATGAACACTCATGGAGTGACTCTACTGGATCCAATTGGTTTATGAAATGAACACTCATGGAATTTACATCTAGTGGATCCATGTAGTTTATGAAATGAACACACAAGCAATGACATCTAGTGGATCCATGTGGTTTATGAAAAGAACACAAATGAAGTGACATCTAGTGGTTTATTAAAATAACACACATCCAAGTGGTTTATGAAAAGAACACACATGCAATGACATCTAGTGGATCTATGTGGTTTAATGAAAAGAACACACATGCAATGACATCTAGTGGATCTAAGTGGTTTATGAAATGAACACACATGCAATGACTCTACTGGTTTATGAATAGAACACACATCCAAGTGGTTTATGAAATGAACACACATGCAATGACATCTAGTGGATCCAATTGGTCATGAAATGAACACTCATGGAATGACATCTAGTGGATCCAAGTGGTTTCTGAAATGAACACACATCCAATGACATCTAGTGGATCCATCTGGTTTATGAAAAGAACACACATGCAGTGACATCTAGTGGTTTATGAAAATAACACACATCCAAGTTGTTTAATTAAAAGAACACACATGCAATGACATCTAAAGGATCCATGTGGTTTACGAAATGAACACCCATGGAGTGACACTACTGGTTTATGAACATAACACACATCCAAGTGGTTTATGAATGGAACACACATGCAATGACATCTAGTGGATCCAATTGATTTAATGAAAATAACACACATGCAATGACATCTAGTGGATCCATGTTGTTTATGAAATGAACACACATGCAATGACATCTAGTGGATCCATGTGGTTTATGAAAAGGAAACACGTGCAGTGACATCTAGTGGTTTATGAAAATAACACACATGCAAGTTGTTTAATGAAAAGAACACACATGCAATGACATCTAGTCGATCCATGTGGTTTATGAAATGAACACTCATGGAGTGACTCTACTGGATTATGAACAGAACACACATCCAAGTGGTTTATGAAAAGAACACACATGCAATGACATCTAGTGTATCCAATTGGTTTACTGAAAAGAACACACATGCAATGACATCTAGTGGATCCAAGTGGTTAATGAAATGAACACACATGTAATGACATCTAGTGGATACATGTGGTTTATGAAAAGAACACACATGCAGTGACATCTAGTGGTTTATGAAAATAACACACATCCAAGTTGTTTAATGAAAAGAATATGCATGCAATGACATCTAGTGGATCCATGTGGTTTATGAAATGAGCACTCATGGAGTTACTCTACTGGTTTATGAAAAGAACACACATCCAAGTGGTTTATGAAATGAGCACACATGCAATGACATCTAGTGGATCCAATTGGTTTAATGAAAACAACAAACATGCAATGACATCTAGTGGATCCATGTGGTTTATGAAATGAACACTCATGGAGTGACTCTATTGGATCCAATTGGTTTATGAAATGAACACTCATGGAATGACATCTAGTGGATTCATGTGGTTTATGAAATGAACACGCGTACAATGACATCTAGTGGATCCATGTGGTTTATGAAATGAACACACATGAAGTGAAAATAACACACATCCAAGTTGTTTAATGAAAAGAACACACATGCAATGACATCTAGTGGATCCATGTGGTTTATGGAATGAACACTCATGGAGTGACTCTACTGGTTTATGAACAGAACACACATCCAAGTGGTTTATGAAATGAACACACATGTAATGACATCTAGTGGATCCAATTGGTTTAATGAAAGAACACACATGCAATGACATCTAGTGAATCCATGTGGTTTATGAAATGAACACACATGCAATGACTCTACTGGTTTATGAACATAACACACATCCAAGTGGTTTATGAAAAGAACAACATGCAATGACATGTAGTGGATCCAATCGGTTTAATGAAAAGAACACACATGCAATGACATCTAGTGGATCCAAGTGGTTTATGAAATGAACACACATGCAATGACTCTACTAGTTTGTGAATAGAATACACATCCAAGTGGTTTATGAAAAGAACACACATGCAATGACATGTAGTGGATCTAATTGGTTTAATGAAAAGAACACACATGCAATGACATCTAGTGGATCCAAGTGGTTTATGAAATGAACACACAAGCAAGGACATCTAGTGGATCCATGTGGTTTTATGAAAAGAACACACATGCAGTGACATCTAGTGGTTTATGAAAATAACACACATCCAATTTGTTTAATGAAAAGAACACAGATACAATGACATCTTGTGGATACAATTGGTTTAATGAAAATAAAATACATGCAATGAGATCTAGGGGATCCATGTGGTTCATGAAATGAACACACACACGCAATGACATCTAGTGGATACAAGTTGTTTAATAAAAAGAACACACATGAAATGACATCTAGTGGATCCATGTGGTTTATGAAATGAACACTCATGGAGTGATTGTACTAGTTTATGAAAATAACACACATCCAAGTGGTTGATGAAATGAACACACATGCAATGACATCTAGTGGATACAATTGGTTTAATGAAAAGAACACACATGCAATGACATCTAGTGGATCCATGTGGTTTATGAAATGAACACACATGCAATGATTCTAATGGTTTATTAACAGAACACACATCCAAGTGGTTTATGAAAAGAACACACATGCAATGACATGTAGTGGATCCAACTAGTTTATGAAATGAACACACATGCAATGACATCTAGTGGATCCACGTGGTTTATGAAAAGAACACACATGTAGTGACATCGAGTGGATCCATGTGTTTTATGAAATGAACACAGATGCAATGATATCTAGTGGATCCATGTGGCCTATTAAATGAACACACATGCAAGGACTCTACTAAATCTAATTGGTTTATGAAATGAACACTCATGGAAAGACATCTAGTGGATCCATGTGGTTTATGAAATGAACACACATGCAATGACATTTAGTGGATATATGTGGTTTATGAAAAGAACACTCATGGAGTGACTCCACTGGTTTATGAACAGAACACACATCCAAGTGGTTTATGAAATGAACACACATGCAATGGCATCTAGTGGATCCAATTGGTTTAATGAAAATAACACACATGCAATGACATCTAGTGGATCCATGTGGTTTATGAAATGAATACACATGCAATGACTCTACTGGTTTATGAACAAAACACACATCCAAGCGGTTTATGAAAATAACACACAGGCAATGACATGTAGTGGATCCAATTTGTTTAATTAAAAGAACACACATGCAATGACATCTAGTGGATCCAAGTGGTTTATGAAATGAACACACATGCAACGACATCGAGTGGATCCATGTGGTTTTATGAAAAGAACACACATGCCCCGAAATCTAGTGGTTTGTCAAAAAAACACATCCAATTTGTTTAATGAAAAGAACACACATGCAATGACATCTTGTGGATACAATTGGTCTAATGAAAAGAACACACATGCAATGACATCTAGTGGATCCATGTAGTTTATTAAATGAACACACATGCAATGACTCTACTAAATCAAATTGGTTTATGAAATGAACACTCATGGAATGACATCTAGTGCATCCATGTGGTTTATTAAATGAACACACATGTAATGACATCTAGTGGATCCAAGTTGTTTAATGAAAAGAACACACATGCAATGACGTCTAGTGGATCCATGTGGTTTAGAAAATGAACACTCATGGAGTGACTCTAATGGTTTATGAACAGAACACACATCCAAGTGGATTATGAAATGAACACACATGCAACGACATCTAGTGGATCCAATTGGTTTAATGAAAAGAACACACATGCAATGACATCTAGTGGATCCATGTGGTTTATGAAATCAACACACATGTAATGATTCTACTGGTTTATGAACATAACATACATCCAAGTGGTTTATGAAAAGATCACACATGAATGAAATGTAGTGGATCTAATTGGTTTAATGAAAAGAACACACATGCCATGACATCTAGTTGATCCAAGTGGTTTATGAAATGAACACACATGAACTGACATCTAGTGGATCCATGTGGTTTATGAAAAGAACACACATGCGGTGACATCTAGTGGTTTATGAAAATAACACACATCCAAGGTGTTTAATGAAAATAACACACATGCAATGACATCTAGTGGATCCAATTGGTTTAATGAAAAGAACACATATGCAATGACATCTAATGGATCCATTCGGTTTATGAACTGAACACACATGCAATGACTCTACTGGATCCAATTGGTTTATGAAATGAACAATGATGGAATGACATCTAGTGGATCCATGTGGTTTATGAAATGAACACACATGCAATGACATTTAGTAGATCCATGTGGTTTATGAAAAGAACACACATGAAGTGGAATCTAGTGGTTTATGAAAATAACACACATAAAAGTTGTTTGATGAAAAGAACACACATACAATGACATCTGGTGGATCCACATGGTTTATGAAATGAACACTCATGGAGTTACTCTACTGGTTTATGAAAAGAACACACATACATGTGGTTTATGAAAAGAACACACATGCAATGACATCTAGTGGATCCAATTGGTTTAATGAAAAGAACACACATGCAATGACATCTAGTGGATCCAAGTGGTTTATGAAATGAACACACATGCAATGACATCTAGTGGATCCATGTGGTTTATGAAAAGAACACACATGTAGTGACATCTAGTGGTTTATGAAAATAACACACATCCAAGTTGTTTAATGAAAAGAAAACACATGCAATAACATATAGTGGATACATGTGGTTTATGAAATGAACACTAATTGAGTTACTCTACTGGTTTATGAAAAGAACACACATCCAAGTGGTTTATGAAATGAACACACATGCAATGAAATCTAGTGGATCCAAGTGGTTAAATGAAAAGAACACACATGCAATGACATCTAGTGGATCCATGTGGTTTAGGAAATGAACACACATGCAATGACTCTACTGGATCCAATTGGTTTATGAAATGAACACTCATGGAATGACATCTAGTGGATCCATGTGGTTTATGAAAAGAACGCACATGCAATGACATGTAGTGGATCCAATTGGTTTAATGAAAAGAACACAAATGCAATGACATCTAGTGGATCCAAGTGTGGTTTATGAAATGAACACACATGCAATGACATCTAGTGGATCCATGGGGTTTATGAAAAGAACACACATGCAGTGACATTGTAACACCCCAAAACTTCTAATTAAGATTATCAAGTTCATATCACCCAAAATTAGGGTTAACAAAAACTTTTATTACAATTTTGAATATGAATGCATGTGTGTTTTTCATTAGTGTAGAATTGATTGAAATTGCCATGCTTGATTGCTACAAAGGATTAGATAAGGTTTAAAGGTGAATGCTACATCATCTAGACCATTTACAAACAAAATCAAAATAAAAAGAAATTAAATATGAATAAAAAGATCAAATGGTCATTTTGACAAAAGTTAACCACTAGGTCACTTTGAGTGGGGCTTGTTCGTCTGTGGTACCAAAGTTGGCTGGCCAGCGCATGGCGGTACCTAAGTTGCCTGAAATTACCGCGTTTCGAAAAGTTGGGCCGCCAACTACTGAGAGGGGCCATTTTGAGGCAAACTCATCTCACCCCTGCCAAATACAAACATTCTGTTAAACCGCCCCGTGAAGTAGATGGTCGGGACCCACATGTCGGTTATCTGTCCGTGACGTGGGCGCCAACGCGGCAACCTCTTAGGCAAATCGAGTAGCTAAGTGGATTGGATGCGTTGACCAATTTCACAAATCCATTCCCAGCTTTCCCCTAGCACCAGCGGCGTCGGAATCCACCCTCCAGGAAGGACGATCCCTTCAGACATTTGACTTCCGGGGCCAAGTTGCTACGCCTAGTTGCTGCGCCCAGTCGCTGATACCGAGCTCCAATGGTGCATGCCGTAGTCGCCGTTGCGAGGCTCTAGTCTGCCTCCGCCATCGACGAGCCGAGCAGTTCGGAGGATGGCAGATCCTACTATCAAGGAAGAAGAAGTTCTGCCTACAAGCGGGTGAGCTACCCTTCTCTTTGCTATTCGCACTAATTACAACTGCTAGCTGGCTACTGAACCTCAAATTGTTCGTTATCCCAATGCTGACAAACATATTTTGTCCACTGTTTTCTGTCAAGTGGGATCTGTGCGGACCCCCCTTACCTGGTTATGGTAGTCCTCTATAGGTACGACTCCAAGGGCAAGTGGTATGGAAGCCCTTGTTTCATGATGGAAGAAGCGCCTGCGCAGATCTGCACTATATCTGGTATGGTTTCTGCTCTGCGTAATCTTGTTGAAGTATGGTCACAGCAGACTGCAAAGTTCAACTTCATGGATGAACGTGGCATCCATGTTCCTATATCGTGTGACAGTCAGCTATTGGGTTGATGAAAAGGTATGCTTCGGATTGCATGTTTGAGCTGAATTGTGATGTACTAGATGTGGAAGCTGCTGCAACTGGGAGTCGCCCTTCTATTCTTGGACAGGGTGGTCGCTCGAACGCAATTAGCTCCTGGTAAGCAAAGGTCGCTTGGGGTTCGCATGTTTGTGCCGAATTGTAATTTTTGTTTTATTTGCTCTGTAGATATTGGGCAGTTATGCAACAGTCTTGTTTCTTTGACAGGAAGCGCCGCAAGGTTAGAAACATGACTGTCGGGTCAGTCATTTTGCTGCCCAAAGAAATTAAGAACGAGTGGAAAGATGATGCTGGACATGATTCTGGTGCCCATTGTCCCGGCGATGCAGAGTACGTGAAGCTAAGAAAATTGGCACCGAGGAAGAGGAAGAAGGCAGGAAATGAAGAAGCCATTGGACATGAAGGCTTGGCACCCAGGCTGCGGAAGAAGGCTGCTAGCAATGAAGATGCATAGTAGTGTGTTGAACTTGAACCTATATATGTAATTCTGTTAAATTCTGGAGCTCTGTGTGTGGCATGTTGCTGGGCGAAACAATCTACCCACGTTCTCTGAGTAAAATGTAGCGCGACTTAGGGTTTGGAAACGCCCGAGTCAGTAGTTGAATCCGAAATTGTGATTGTGCCACTGCTATCTGAAAACAAGGATCCACCGGTTCCACGATTGCTGAGGGGCAGGAGGTCTCCAAATAGGATGGAATGTAAGTGGCACAAAAATAAATTATTTAACCTGCCACACTCCACGAAGCAGCAACTTATTTCAGATGCTGCACAACGACGTGGCAACATAAACAGCAATGTTCTCACCGATAATGCCCAGATGAGGAGGAAATGGGTACCACTTTCTGGCCTAATCTTGAGCCCGCCTATCTCACCGCCTCTCTGCTCCTGCATCCCCTACATTTGGCGAAGCTCCCGAATCTCCAGTAACCGGGTGTACGTGCTTCCACTTCATAAATTGTGGTTGTGCCATTTGCATGCGGCCAAATCCACATAGATTACGTTTAAACAAACCACCAATGTCAGAATACATTAGTAGAAAATGGTTCTTTGGTCCACGGTCACGTTCCCAATCCGGGACAGAGATCTAAATCGAGGCAAAAATTGATCTAAATCACAAATTCTTCCACAAATTAATCGAGGCAGAGATCTAAATCGAGGCATTTCATTAATTCAACCACAAATTCTTCTAAACAAAGGGGCGATTTCACATCCTACATTAATTCAACCAACTAGTCAACAATTTCACTTCTGCTGTCCTCCGAGCCGCCGGCTTCCTTGTCTTCGTCGGACGGAACCTCCATGATTTCCGCATTGTACGCGAGACGGAGCACCTCTTCGCGGTGAGCAGCGGCGATGACGATGAACTTGGTCCGTCCAGGGACGGACTAGAACCTCTCCTGCCCTTCTCGGTTGCGGAGATCCCGGTGCACCATGCGCCTAAAAACGATGAGGTTGCCAATCTTAGCCTTCCACTCCTTCTTGAACAGCACTGGCCAGTACGGGCTGGCCGCCGCGTACCGGGGCAGTGCCCTCTTCCATGCGGGCATCTGGCGGCGGCGCGCCACGATTTTGCTCTCCATCACGGCTCCGCTGGGGAAGAGGAGCGGAGCCACCGGCACCCCCGCATAGCTGATGCGCCATCCGTGGGGCACCGTCGCGGCCGGCGGCGTGAGGATTTCAAAGTGTGAGAACATCACCACCTCGTAGAAGTTCAGCGAGGGTATCTCCATGGCAGCGCGGTGGAGTTTGGAGAGGGAGCGAGGGGGTGGACGGTGCGGTGGAGATTGGAGAGGGCGAGGGGATGGGCGACGAAGCGACGAGCTATGGCGCCTCCTATTTGTACACGAGGACGACGAAGCGACGGGCGGAATATCCAAGGGGCATTGGTCAGACAAAAGGAAGTAATGTAGCGTTAAGACAGATTAACGGGCGACCAATTTTTTTACTCCCAGGACTCCGGGGCCAATAGTTCAGACCGCTAGGTCAACAAGTACACCTATTACAACTTAAAAAAGGCACGAGGCTTAAGCTAAATAGAACTAGTTAACACACATCTCCTTGATCTTCCTAATCTTAGCCCTATGCGCATCTTCCTGCGAGAGCAAGGATCGAATCGTCTGCTCCTTCCTTTTAGCATCTTCCTTGCAGAGCTTCAATTATTTCTCTGCATCTTTCCTCATGCACTTGTCAATACTCGTAGTTTTGAACTGCAGGACTTTGGCCTGGTGAAGATCCTTCCTTGCTTGAGTCAGTTCTTGCTCTGCTTTAGCCTTCAGGGCCAACGCCGCGTCCCTCTCCTTCTCGACTTTGCTAACCTTGTCTTCCACCCCCATGAGATCTCGCTTATGCTTGGTCGTGTCAACTGGTTCCCATAGCTTCATCTCAACACTATCAAGAAGTGAGCTGAATGCGGATTCTTTCAACTCAACAATCATTTCCCATAGTTTGTCCAGCGTTTTCTGCATCGATTTGGGCCACTCTGGATCTACCCATTTGACAACACCGCAACTTCCGCCTCGCATCATTGCACGATGTCCTTGACACAGTAGAAACCTCCTGCCTGCGTTTCGTCCTTCGAACGCTACAAATTTAGCGGGCACATATCCATGTTTACATAGCAAAGGACAGTCTTCATCCGCTAAA
Organism: Avena sativa; assembly: GCA_916181665.1. Lineage (NCBI taxonomy): Eukaryota > Viridiplantae > Streptophyta > Magnoliopsida > Poales > Poaceae > Avena > Avena sativa. Next base: position 373,255,575 of record OV702290.1, read on the forward strand.
CCGTGATAGGCGGCGTCATACATCGTCTGGTTGGCCTAACACATCATACGCGCATGAGTAAATGGAGTAGATCTGGCTCAAAAGATAGATAACTGGCCACGGATGATAGAGATAGAGATGAGACGACTCACATCAAAATCACCGTCCCTGTCGTCATGACGCGTTTCCTCGTCGTCTCCCCTTGAACCCATGGCGAGAGGGGAGGAGGGTGCCGGAGAGGGGATTGGGATGGCGGCGCCGTCGGCTTGCGGCTACGGCAGGATGGGAGTGAAGTGGGGAATGTGGCTTCGAGGGGAAGGAAGAGAAGTATGGGGAGGAAGAGAAGTAATGGGGACGTGACACTGGGATATGGCCCGCTCAACTCGTTAGTCATGACACTCGCAACTGGGGAGCCCCCAGTGTTGCAAAGCGTGGCCAATCATGCCGCAGAACAGACTACTCGTGGATCAATCTCACAAAAACCATCCCAATCGTCCAAGCGCCCCGATCGGACGATATGTAACAATCAACAAGCAGAACAACTGTGTTAGGGCGTGCCTTCTAGAAGACTCGGTCTAACGCCAAGGTTAGGGCTCTCCTAAGGTTAATTAGTATCCATATGCGGTTTATGAAAACAACATGCATCCAATAAACCGGGTGGATCTAGCTGTGGTTAATGAGAAGAGCAGACATGCAATGACACCGATGATATGTGGTTTGTGAGAAGAACACACATGCAATGACTCTAGCTATGGTTCATGAAAAGAGCAGACATGCAATGACACCGATGGATCCATGTGTGGTTGATGGGAAGAACACACATGCAATGACACTGGGTGTGGTTCATGATATGGTCTGTGAGAAGAACACACATGCAATGACTCTAGCTGTGGTTCATGAAAAGAGCATGCATGCGATGACTCTAGCTGTGGTTCATGGGAAGAGCAGACATACAATGACACCGGTGGATCCATGTGTGGTTCATGGGAAGAACACACATGCAATGACACCGGTGGATCCATGTGTGGTCTGTGGGAAGAACACACATGCAATGACACTGGTGGATCCATGTGTGGTTCATGGGAAGAACACACATGTAATGACACAGGTGATATGTGGTCTGTGAGAAGAACACACATGCAATGACTCTGGTGATATGTGGTTTGTGAAAAGAACACACATGCAACGACATTGGTGGATCCATGTGTGGTTCATAGGAAGAACACACATGCAATGACACAGCTGATATGTGGTCTGTGAGAAGAACACACATGCAATGACTCTGGTGATATGTGGTTTGTGAAAAGAACACACATGCAATGACTCTAGCTGTGGTTAATGAAAAGAGAAGACATGCAATGACACCGGTGGATACATGTGGGGTTCATGGGAAGAACACACATGCAATGACACTAGGTGTGGTTCATGATATGGTTTGTGAGAAGAACACACATGCAATCACACTGGTGGATCCATGTGTGGTCTATGAGAAGAACACACATGCAATGACACTGGGCGTGGTTCATGATATGGTTTGTAAGAAGAACACACATGCAATGACACCGGTGATATGTGGTTTGTGAGAAGAACACACATGCAATGACTCTAGCTGTGTTTCATGAAAAGAGCAGACATGCAATCACACCGGTGGATCCATGTGGGGTTCATGGGAAGAACACACATGCATTGACACTGGGTCTGGTTCATGATATGGTTTGTGAGAAGAACACACATGCAATGACACTGGTGGATCCATGTGTGGTCTGTGAGAAGAACACACATGCAATGACACTGGGTGTGGTTCATGATATGGTTTGTGAGGAGAACACACATGCAATGACACTAGTGGATACATGTGTGGTCTTTGGGAAGAACACACATGCAATTAAACTGGTGATATGTGGTCTGTGAGAAGAACACACATGCAATGACTCTAGCTGTGGTTCATGAAAAGAGCAGACATGCAATGACACTGGTGGATCCATCTGTGGTTCATGGGAAGAGCAAACATGCGATGACACTGGGTGGATCCATGTGTGGTTTGTGAGAAGAACACACATGCAATGACACTGGTCGATCCATGTGTGGTTCATGGGAAGAACACATATCGAATGACTCTGGTGATATGTGGTTTGTGAAAAGAACAGACATGCAATGACTCTAGCTGTGGTTAATGAGAAGAGCAGACATGCAATGACACCAGTGGATCCATGTGTGGTTTGTGAGAAGAACACACATGCAATGACACTAGGTGTGGTTCATGATATGGTTTGTAAGAAGAACACACATGCAATGACACCGGTGATATGTGGTTTGTGAGAAGAACACACATGCAATGACTCTAGCTATGGTTCATGAAAAGAGCAGACATGCAATGACACTGGTGGATCCATGTGTGGTTCATGGGAAGAACACACATGCAATGACACTTGGTGTGGTTCATGATATGGTTTGTGAGAAGAACACACATGCAATGACACTGGTGGATCCATGTGTGGTCTGTGAGAAGAACACACATGCAATGACACTGGGTGTGGTTCATGATATGGTTTGTGAGAAGAACACACATGCAATGACACTGGTGGATCCATGTGTGGTCTTTGGGAATAACACACATGCAATGACACTGGTGATATGTGGTCTGTGAGAAGAACATGCATCCAATGACTCTAGCTGTGGTTCATAAAAAGAGCAGACATGCAATGACACTGGTGGATCCATGTGTGGTTCATGGGAAGAACACACATGCGATGACACTGGGTGGATCCATGTGTGGTTTGTGAGAAGAACACACATGCAATGACACTAGTGGATCCATGTGTGGTTCATGGGAAGAACACACATGCAATGACTTTGGTGATATGTGGTTTGTGAAAAGAACAGACATGCAATGACTCTGGTTGTGGTTAATGAGAAGGGAAGACATGCAATGACACCGGTGGATCCATGTGTGGTTTGTGAGAGGAACACACATGCAATTACACTAGGTGTGGTTCATGATATGGTTTGTAAGAAGAATACACATGCAATGACACCGGTGATATGTGGTTTTGAGAAGAACACACATGCAATGACTCTAGCTATGGTTCATGAAAAGAGCAGACATAAAATGACACTGGTGGATCCATGTGTGGTTCATGGGAAGAACACACATGCAATGACACTTGGTGTGGTTCATGATATGGTTTGTGAGAAGAACACACATGCAATGACACTGGTGGGTCCATGTGTGGTCTGTGAGAAGAACACACATGCAATGACACTGGGTGTGGTTCATGATATGGTTTATGAGAAGAACACACATGCAATGACACTGGTGGATCCATGTGTGGTCTTTGGGAATAACACACATGCAATGACACTAGTCATATGTGGTCTGTGAGAAGAACACGCATCCAATGACTCTAGCTGTGGTTCATGAAAAGAGTAGACATGCAATGACACTGGTGGATCCATGTTCATGGGAAGAACACACATGCAATGACTCCGGTGATATGTGGTTTGTGAGAAGAACACACATGCAATGACACTAGCTGTGGTTCATGAAAAGAGCAGACATGGAATGACACCGGTGGATCCATGTGTGGTTCATGGGAAGAACACACATGCAATGACACTAGGTGTGGTTCATGATATGGTTTGTGAGAAGATCACACATGCAATGACTCTAGCTGTGGTTCATGAAAAGAGCAGACATGCGATGACTCTACCTGTAGTTCATGGGAAGAGCAGACATACAATGACACCGTAGGATCCATGTGTGGTTCATGGGAAGAACACACATGCAATTACACCGGTGGATCCTTACGTGGTCTATGAGAATAACACACAAGCAATGACACTGGTGGATCCATGTGTGGTTCATGGGAAGAACACACATGCAATGACACTGGTGGATCCATGTGTGGTCTGTGGGAAGAACACACATGCAATGACACGTGTGATATGTGGTTTGTGAAAAGAACACACATGCAATGACTCTAGCTGTGGTTAATGAAAAGAGCAGACATGCAATGACACCGGTGGATCCATGTGTGGTTCATGGGAAGAACACACATGCAATGACACTGGGTGTGGTTCATTATATGGTTTGTGAGAAGAACACACAAGCAATGACACTGGTGGATCCATGTGTGGTCTGTGAGAAGAACACACAGTCAAGACACTGGGTGTGGTTCATGATATGGTTTGTGAGAAGAACACACATGCAATGACACTGGTGGATCCATGTGTGGTCTTTGGGAAGAACACACATGCAATGACACCGGTGATATGTGGTCTGTGAGCAGAACACACATCCAATGACTCTAGCTATGGTTCATGAAAAGAGCAGACATGCAATGACACTGGTGGATCCATGTGTGGTTCATGGGAAGAACACACATGCGATGACACTGGGTGGATCCATGTGTTGTTTGTGAGAAGAACACACATGCAATGACACTGGTGGATCCATGTGTGGTTCATGGGAAGAACACACATGCAATGACTCTAGTGATATGTGTTTTGTGAAAAGAACAGACATGCAATGACTCTAGCTGTGGTTAATGAGAAGAGCAGACATGCAATGACACCGGTGGATCCATGTGTGGTTTGTGAGAAGAACACACATGCAATGACACTGGGTTTGGTTCATGATATGGTTTGTAAGAAGAACACACATGTACTGACTCTAGCTGTGGTTTGTGAAAAGAGCACGCATGCAATGACACCGGTGATATGTGGTTTGTGAGAAGAACACAGATGCAATGACTCTAGCTGTGGTTCATGAAAAGAGCAGACATGCAATGACACTGGTGGATCCATGTGTGGTTCATGGGAAGAACACACATGCAATGACTCTGGTGGATCCATGTGTGGTCTGTGGGAAGAACACACATGCAATGACACTGGGTGGATCCATGTGTGGTCTATGGGAAGAACACACATGCAATGACAGTGGTGGATCCATGTGTGGTCTGTGGGAAGAACACACATGCAATGACACAGGTGATATGTAGTTTGTGAGAAGAACACACATGCAATGACTATAGCCATGGTTCATGAAAAGAGCAGACATGCGGTGACACTGGTGGATCCATGTGTGGTTTGTGAGAAGAACACACATGCAATGACACCGGGATCCATGGTCTGTGGGAAGAACATACATGCAATGACACTGGTGATATGTGGTTTGTGAGAAGAACACATATCCAATGAGTCTAGTGGATCCTTACGTGGTTTATGATTTGTTTATGAGAAGAACACACATCCAATGAACTCTTATGGATCTATCTTGGCATAATTTGATGTATGCCACGATGTATTTCATTGTGCAAGACACTCACTTTCCATTTTTATACTACTCAGTATCGCCCTTGGTTTTATGTGGTACTACTCAGTTTTGCCCCGCCCCCTCTCTATCTTTCATAGAAGCACAAATCTATGCTCACCCTATCTGCTATTCCCTGATTGGTTATCATAGTTGTCACGCGGATCATGCGCACCAACCATTGATTCTGTGCGATCCAACGATGATCGTTGCACACGTCGTGCCCTTCACAGTACAGCGTGAGATAGCACCGACGTCTCCCTCAGTGAGACTTCTACAAGAAGGAACACGATGCCGTCCATGGAAAAAGTCGTCGAGTGGTCATGTCATGTTTAATCAAGTCTGAAAAGCCTACTACTACTACTACGCCACAACGCATGCGTCATCGAGTGCACGGGCATCGATGGACAGCTGCAATTTATTGCCACTTGATTTTAATAAGACATATCCCATTTTTTACGCAGCGGCTCTCAATCGCCAATTTTAGGGCCGTGTCAAACTTCGTACATAGAAATTGTGTGTGCGCCCTTTGCATGCGGTGCAATACAGAACTGCCATGCGTGGCCCGGGAAAAAACGTGACGTACCGTGCGCGTGTCGCGGTGCATGGTGCAGTCGACTGCGCGGCGCGTTGCACGGTGGTGCAACGAAACGTGCCTTGCTTCTATCCACCTTAACTATAGAGCCCCTCTCCGCACACCCACTCCCACTCTCGCTCACTATCCCCACGCAACCCTCTCCACTGTCCCACCAGCATCCGCAAACTCCCGAGAATACCCCGTCCGCACCGACGATGGCCGAGGAGGATAAGGTGGCCATTGTCGCCTCCGTGGCCGCCGGCGAGGAGGCCCCCGTCTCCTTGCCGGTCCCCCTCGATGCGTTGAAAGCAACTGCTGTCCCTGTCCAGGCCCTAGTGGAGGCATCGATGGCAGCCGCCGTTCCCGTCCAGGCCCCCGTCCCAGCTACCGACAGAGCCACCAAAGAGGATCCCCCCACCGGTGACAAGCAGATCACGCACTTCTTGGGCACCTACGATCCAGATAAGTACATCGCTCCGCTGAACCCCTACGACACTGGCATCGACGACCTATGGTTGGAGGTAACTTGGGTTTACTCCCCTCCCCTGGTTCTTCTACCGTTTCTTAGAAATAATGGGCTAATCTATTTAAAATTTAGCTGGTATTGTCATGTTTAATATTCTAGAATTAATCATGGAAATTGTGCCTAATTATCCAACACCGTTCCCATCGTTGGATGCTAGACCTTGGTTTATTAGGATTCGCTTGTTCGCATTTCGATTGCTCGATCTTCTTACACCATCTACTCCCCCATTTTCCCTTTCTTCCAATAGGTTTCCGGCAGCAACGTCCATTCACACCAAGGCTCATCAGGTGCTGAGGAGGCTGTGGGCCGGCAAGTACGACAGATTCCTCACGGGCCCCTACTACAGCTGCCCCTTCCGCAAGGGGGGCGTCTAGTGCTTGATGAGTCGCACCGCCGACGGCACCATCTTGAACACCTTACTGAAGCATGCAGAGGCCACGGGCTCCAGCATCCACAAAAGCGGCAAGCCCGAGCCCGTGAACATCAACGCCTACATCACTGAACACCGTGCTCTCGGCATTCACCTCCGAAACCTCTAGCGGGTGGCCATCAAAGAGGGTCGCATGCCTCCAATCAGGCCCAAGGCCCCCAAGTCCAAGAAACTGGGCAGCAAGAAGTGGCGGAAGCACCAGAGGGAGATGGCGGAGGCGCGGGCGCTTGCAGGATGTGCCTGCAGCTGCGGTAGCCGCCCCTGCTGCCCAGCAACTCCTTTCTAGCTATATCCTATTTCTGGCTGAATGCATCGAACCTCGTTAAGCAACCTACTTTCTATCGCTATATCCTATTTAGCCGCGCACACCTATATCTACATTTGTTTTGTTTTCTGAATGAATGTATTCTGCCTGGTGTGATTTGCTGCTCTAGATTTGCTACCTGTTCGGAGGCACAAAAAGAGGTCCAAAAGGGAACGAAATATCGAAGTGAGAATCTTCTCTAGATTTGCTACCAATTTGGGAAAAATGAAATATATATGTTTAGCGAGAGAGGAAAAGGGCACTCTTTCAAACTGCCAGTTAAGAAGCTACCATCTTGACAAGCTACAAGACACATACATAAACATAACACAATGAGGGTTAAATTTATTTTACTAGTATCACTTGATGCGCTAGACATCTTGGCAAGCTAACTAAGTTCCACAAAACAGAAACATAACACTGACAAGTAAAATTTAATTCACTCATCATCAGACCACTTGACGTGCTTGCCATCATTCCAGGTACTCCACGTCCGACGAACTGCTTTGTCCCAAATGGCATCTGACTTGGCTTTCCTATCTTCAACGTCCTGCGGCACAATTAGCGGTGCATCACAGGCCTGATTGTTGCCGCTAGAAGATGCCGCCTCTCTGTTTGCCGCTTCAGCTGCAGCCTCTCTGTCAGCTGCTTCTTCAGCTGCAAGCTCTCTTTCAGCTGCTTCTACAGCCTCTCTGCCAGCTACTTCAGATGCAGCCAATTTCTTTGCATATTCAACTTCAAACTCAGCTATTCGGCATTTTCTACAAAGGGCTCCCCTAAGCTCGTCTTCCCTCTTGCAAATAGGCAAAACACGAGGTAACCTTGAAAAAATGGATCTTCTTGTACAACTGGTAGGTCACGTAAGCATCTATGGCTGCATACTTCAGGTTTATATCAGACAACGGCCACTCGTCCCAGAAATCGTGCCTATCCGTAGGGAAATCTTCCTTCATTGTGTCGTACGACTCATCGAGGATTCTAGTTGCGAGTGATGCCATTCCATCCTTCTTCCTGCCCCCTAGGATCTTGACAAGACGCTGAATATCGATCCAGTTGTGTGCAGGAATTATAATTTCCTCTTGATACAATTTCGAAAAATCTGTTGTTGTGTCGATAGTGCAGAAAACAATTCCCTTTTTTTCAAGGAACTGGCGTAGCACCGAACATTTCCTATCAGTCCTGAAAGTATGTAGTTTGTCATCACCAAAATTTGTAACTACAAATATTTTGTCAATGCAAGATCATCATCTCAATATAATTTTGAAAAGTTTAGTAAATGCAAGATCAAGACTCTCAACATTGTATTGTCATAATTTATTCGGATTTGCTATTTCTCAGTCGACTGAACGAGTTGCACATTTCTTTTAACTACGGTTGCACTTTTCTTAGGTGATTGAGACTAAAGAAAATCTCAGCCGATTGAGACATAGGCAAACCCTAATTTATTTGGTCCTAAATAAAATCCAGTAGTTGCAAGATGAGAAAGTGGATAAAGAACAAGAGGAGAAAACCCTAAAAGCGGTTATCTACAGAGAGCAGATCTACAAACCGAGAGAGGTGGTAGACGAGGACGTGTTTCCGCATGGCCAGTTGAACGATGGCGACTTCACTTCCTTCATATGGGTGCTCCGGGGTGTACTCGAGGTCCAATCCCACAAACCTGTCCTTGTCTATCCCAAGCCAACCCTCGTAGATCCTCAGGACACGCACCACTGTCTCCTCCTCATTGGTGTAGACAACGTCTATCTTCTTGTTGTCATGGGTTTTGAAGCTTGTCTCTAGCACTGGTAGAAAGAGGGCCTTTGGTCCAGCACCCAAATTCCATTGGTCCGGGTTCGTTTTCATAATCGGTACCATGCCACGAACCGGGACCAAAAACCCCGCGACGGCCTGCAGTCCAGGACAATTAATGTAAATTAATTTGGGGCAGAAATTAATTCGAGGTAGAAATTTAATTGATCAATATTTTTGAAAAAATCTTTCACAAATTAATCGAGACAAAGATCTAAATTGAGACATTTTATTATTTGACCACAAATTTTTCCATACAAAGATGCGACTTTACAAATTTTCCTAGTCGACGACACTTCCGCTGCGCTGTCCTCCGAGCCGCCGGCTTCCTCGTCGTCGTCGGACGAAATCTCCACGATTTCGGCGTTATTCGGGAGACGGAGCTCCTCTGCGCGGCTAGCAGCGTCAATGGCGGTGTAGATGGTCCATCCAGGGACGGACCAGAACATCTCCCGCCCTTCTTGGTTGCGCTGATCCGGGTGCACCCGGCGCCCGTCCACGATACGGTTGCCAAGATTGGCCTTCCGCTCCTTCTTGAACAGTTGGGGCCAGTACTCACTGGCCGCCGCGTACCGGGGCAACGCCCTCATCCATGCGGGCAGCTGGCGGCGATGCTCCGCGATGACGCACTCCATCTCGTATCCACAGGGGTTGAGGAGCGGAGCCACCAGCACACCCGCCTCGCTGATGCGAAATCCGGCGGGCACGGTCGCACGCGGCATCGCGAGGATGCCGTAGTACGCAAACATCGCCGCCTCGTAGTGGTTGAGCGTGGGCACCTCCATGGTGGCGCGGTGGAGATTGGAGAGGGAGGGGAGGCGAGACGACAACACGGTGGAGAGGCGATGGCTAAAGGGGTGGGGTGGAGATGGACTGCAGAGAGGCCGAGGCGATGGCGAAAGCGAGCACTGTGGCCTCATATTTACAGAGTGCGTAGACCTTCCATGGCGGCAAGGAGAAGATGGGAAGAAGATAGTAGATGACATGAAGAAGAAGAGTGGTTTCTGTGAGGCAGGGGAATGGTGGAACAGTGAATGCGCTTTTATGGTAGGGGTTAACGATTGGGACAGAAGTCCAAGGAGAGACGCGTGGCGGTGGCCGTTCCAGCTTCCGAGTAAATAAAAAATAATTATAATGCTGATACATGAGCCCTGTTTTGTCACGTCAATACATTGGGTAGGGGGTGTTGTCCTATCCACTGTGCCAACGCTGCAAGCCGACGTGACAGCCACCCCGCCTAAGCGACGGGAGCGACATAACAACGAGAACTGACAGGGGGGCCCAACTTGACGCCCGTTAGCCTGATTTTTTGTATTGAAACGTAAAGTTGAATTCGTGCCGAAAAAGACCCTCTGAGTATTTGGCACACCAACTGTAGTCATCCCAACTGATTTCAGGGAACTTGGGTACCGCGTTGCCTGTACACCCCAACTTTCGGAGGGCCGCAAAATGATATTCTCCTTTGAGTGTTCCTAGAAGAGAAATTTTAACAGAAAACAATTCCACTTCTTTTCACCCCTTGCTAGACCAAGTAAAAGTGTATCAAGGACCACTTTACAAACTTACAAAAACATTTCCAAATCAATTTAATTGACAGTTGAAAATTGAATCTAGTTCATATGGTAAGATCCCACTTTTTCAAAAACCCATCAAACCATTTCCACTTGACCTCTCCAAGCAAACATAGATACTCAAGCTTAAGATTAAATCACTCACAAATTTTCATTCAAAAATTCCAAATTAATTTTCTTGTGGCCATTACAACAAACACCTTGCTTACACTAATCTAACTATGTCCTAACTTCACTATTTAAACAGTAATCAATCGACCATTTGATCTCCCCTTAACTCCCTTGTCTCCCCTGACCCTAGCCAAGCACTAGACCAGCCCCCTCTTTGTCGTTGTTCACAGTGGAGTGCCGCCCAATTTTGGTCATCGTCGGCCGACAGTGGATAGCGTGCCAGGAGCCACACCACCCTCGCCCAGGACACACACCAGACACGCGACCATCCACCGCCACCCCTTGTCCAAGCCACGACCACAGAAGAGGCCTGGACCACCCTTGCTACGCCGCGCCCACCATCTCTGCACCATGCCTAGAGCGCGCCAGCTCGCTGTGCCCGACCGCCTCGCACAGACCGTGCCTTGCCTTCTCCACGCACGTACCCACTCTCCATGATCGCCACTACCTCCCAGACACCCCTGTTCGCTGTCGCAGCTCCCGCACGCCGTCGCAAACACTGCCGCTCCCGCTAAGAACGCCGCACACTCCCAACCAATCCACACCACCCCGTGCCTTGCCATTACTCCCGTGAGAACCGCCAGGGAACACCGCACCATCCCCTAGCCTCAGCCACGCCACTAGCAACCTTTAGCATCATCACCGACGAGCCCGCACCCACGCCATTTGGTCCCCTTGCCGCAGTATAAGTAGAGGCCTCCCCCGCCTCCATTATTCACACCAACACCCTCACCACTCCTCTCTTAGCCTCCCACACTTTTTTCCCAGAGCAAGGCGAGCTCTCCCTCGCTGGAATTTGGCCAGAGCCCACCGCTACTGGAGGAGAAGGGCGCCGTCGATTGGAGCCGCCCCAGAAGTTGCCGTGACCGCCATTCGAACCGCCATCCATGACAACACCGTTCGCCCCCATCGCCGACCCTAGCTAGAGCCTAGGTGAGCTTCACCGGACCCCCACCGCTGTGTTAGGTTAAAATCCTCGCTGGAGCTGTTCGTCGTTGACGATGACTCTCAGCCATTAGATTAGATTTTGATCGCATGGTCTAGATTCATAGATACCGTTTCGTTTAGATGCAGTCGCTGACTAGTGGGTTTGCGCTGTCAGTAGCCCGCTGCGCCATGTAGTGCAGTTGGGCCGACCTGTTTACTTTCCCGCGCAACCCAGTAGATTCAAATTAGTATTTTACAATTTAGTTGAAACCCTATTGTGTCAACGGATTCAAAAATCAATTCAGAGAGTTTCACTAAACCAAATTGCATGATTCCAATTTTGTTATAAAGATATTTAAATTATCTATCCAAGCCCGTAGGATTTAAATTATTTGGAGTTAGAGATAATCTATAGTAAAAATAACAAGATAGAGACTTTTTAAAATTCAAACATTTTTTAAAAATCAACCATAAATGCTTTTGAGTTGATTCCAACTCTCAAAAATCACATTTAATGAGATCTATCTGAATATGTAAAAATATTTCAGTTTACATGTACTGACTTTGGACTAGTACCAAAATAATGCTATATAGGCATTTCTAGTCACTTTAAATCTAATAAATGATAATCTTAAACTTTATAAAATATGACCAACCCTTTTTAAATCACATTCCCATGTATTAGAATATGTGGTGATGACATGTGTCCACATGATCCCATATTTTAATTGGAGAATATTAAATCTTAATTAATTTTAATGAGTAGAAATTACTTTTCTAAAATAAGATAAATAAGAGTAAGTCTTTAATTCATGTGATGATTGTGATGATGCTAGATAATCAAGTGTGAGCCTTAGTGTGCTAAATAGAATTAGTTAAGTATTGCTTGGTGATTGTGTACCCCGTATTTATTTATAGACAATAGTACCGACCCCGGATACAAGGAGGAGGAGTTCTACCCAGAAGAAGAAGAGGAGAACTTCAACCACTTCTCTACTCAAGGCAAGCTATTATTGGCAAGCTATAACTATGCAAGCTAATACTTGCAAACTTGATAACTTAATCCAATGCATTAGGCATGCTTTGGTTATATACCTTTGATTTATACCAATCCCAAGTTTTACTTGCAAGCTTCTTTTACTTTACCAAAGTTCTTTACTTGTAGTTAGTGCTTCGTGGGTATTGGAAAAGTAGTATAGATAGCATAAAGAGTATAAAACTAGGCCTATACTTAGATGTCATTCGATGGCATGAGATTTAAGATTAGCATCCCTCATTAGTGAACACTCTTAACCTTAGTGGCTAGTGCTAAGCATAAAAGTTGATCACTTTAGATGGGAATACTTGGTGAAAATGATTATGAAAACCTTGGAATGATGCTTCATTCTATTGAAATGTTTTGACATGTGTTATGGACATAAAAGGATTTGATGATGAAAAAGTTGAGGCATGAGCCTTAGCCCTTTATAAAAACTGATGGTTGGGTTCGGATGCGATACCATTCCAATTTTACCGTACAACCACAATACCAGAATTGGGTAGGGCTTAGCCGAAAGTTTATATGCATTAGTATGGGTTCCCTCGCGGAAGAGGTTTGAGCTGAGGCTACCTCGTGAGTGTGAATTGTCCACCTATGCAGTGCCCAGGATGGCAGATGGCCATGGCTGGGAGGCCAAGCTCATAGGGGAGGTGCCTATACTAGAGTGTGTAATTGAAAGGTTATGATTGATTATTCGCATACTAAGTATGATGATTCAGGGTTATTCCTTACGAATGTATCGAATTTTGTGGTGAAAGTGTACCACCTCTGCAGAGTGCCAAACTATTCGAATAGCCGTGTCCGCGGTCATGGACAGTTGGAGTGGCCATACTATTCCGTCGTTAGAGGTTTTCAAAATGACTTGTGAAGTGAACTATGATTTTGACTTGACCACAATAGGTTTGTGAATATGAGAACTAGGTTCCCACTTAAGTGATTTAGAACATTAATTTAGTTTTATTTCTTCTAAACTCAGTTTAGATAAATCTAGATTTTTGCAAATAAACCTAGAGCTTAAGTTTCCTACTAGAGCTACCTTACTTGTTAGTGATAGTTTGCAAGTACTTAAAGAGTACTCATGGATTTGTCCCTGGCTATTCCCGTGGCCAGACTATGAGGAGGACTATTAGGATGATGGACAGTAGGATGTCTACAACAACTAGGATCATCTCCCATCATCAGCATTGCCTGTGACTCTGAAGATGGAGAACTTACTACGTTTCTTTCCGCTGCTTGATTTTTATTAAGACTAGATCATGAGATCCTTTATTTGTGTAAGACCTTATTATGGTTTGTAATGGATGATGTACTGTGATATCCAATCTGTTATGTCTCGCAAAAATGGGAATCCTGGGATTGCGAGGTATGGCATAACAGGCATCTAGGATTAAAAATCTGGGTGTTGACAAAAAAGTTGGTATCAGAGCCATCCTGACCATAGGAGACCCTAGTTAGAATGGACGCTTGAACCAAAAACTTAGTTTCAAAACAAAAGAAGTGAGTATTTATGAAATCATATTCCCACTCTTACCTTGAGATTCTTTCAGAAAAATTTTATGTTCCTCAAAAATTCTTGCAATCATACATAAAATTTGACACACTTGATCACCCACTAACTTACTTATCCTAAATTCTTATAGATGGAAGTCCAGTATTGCAAGTTCTACCAGTTGGGCAACGGAGGCCAACTGATCTTTGAGAGGGGTCTAGATGCACTGTCAGAGTACCTTGAGCGCTCGCATCCGTAATTCTTCGGGGCTCAACTCAACGATCACATAGGAGGAGATCTACAATGGCTGATAGTTGCAGATCTTAGAGGCAAGATGGAAGCACCTACTTTTGAGAAGATCCAATTCAGCTTGCGAGAGAACAACTGGCTAGATGGATTAGCCAAGGCTATGCATGAAGCTCTTGCCTGTCTGTGTGGGCAAAACATCAACTTGATCCAGGGAACTCGCTTTGCTCACTTTGCAAGGCGTGATTCTATGGGAATGCCGTTGGTGATGCCAGGACACCCGGAGCTGAAGCACCAGGTGGACAATCTTGACTTCATGTTGTATGATAGGCAGAAGGAATTAGACAATGCTCGAGCCTATGCCAACCACAACCTTGTCATTTCCGTCAAGAAGGACCAGACTCTCGCCATTCTCGCCAACGAGTGCCAATCACTTCGTCGTCAGTGCGACAAGAAGGATCGCACCATCAATTGTCTTTGCAAGAAGGTGCCCGCTCTCGAGAAGACCATCCGTGAATAGGAAGTCCAGCTAGAAGCAAAAGAGGAGGAGGAAGGTGAAGACATCCAGGGAGATATTCACTCTTACATCAGTGATGACAACGACTACCTGGAGGATGATGCCATGGATTTCTACACTGATGATGATGATTCCGACTTAATTGACGATGAGTCGATGCACTTGATCACTACCATAGGAGTGAGTTGTATCGGTCCCACTATATCGTAGTTTTACAGAATGGTTCTTAAAACCATATGTTTTCTATTTGTGTGTGGTGTGTGTTGTATTGTGTGCTTTGAATGAATGAATGAGAAGAAGAAGTTAGTTTGCAAAACCTGAGTCAAACTCAAAGTTAAACCTTTTGAAAACAAAACCATGAACCTTAGAAATTTCCCTCTTATCTCACTATCTATCTCAAACTTCAAATGACTCGTCGAAACCCCGGAGGAAGCAGCTCATCTCAGGACCCGATGTTGCAGATTCTGCAAATGCTAGTTTCTAACCGTGAAGCTAGTAGAGCCGAATGCCAAGCCAACCTAGCCACTCTTCAACGAATCGCTCAGATGGCCCACAATAATCAAAGCCATGGAAATCGGGATCATCATGGATCCAAGCTTAAGAACTTTCAGAATAACAACCCACCTATCTTCAACAAATCTGAGGATCCCTTAGATGCTGATGACTGGCTACAAACCATGGAGAACAACCTGGAGGTCGCAGGAGTTGACGCCAACGATAAAGTACTGTTTGCCACCCATTATCTGACAGGAGATGCAAGAGCCTGGTGGAATAGCACCCATACCATGAACGACGGTCAGATGATGACTTGGGAAGCATTCAAGATCAATTTCAGCCACACCCATGTGCCATAAGGTTTGGTCTCCAGAATGAGAGATGAATTCAGGGAACTAAAGCAAGGAAGGGTGACGGTAGTTGAGTACCCAAGAAGCTTGCAGCAGCCACCAATGTGAATGCGCCTGCTCAGCAGCAACATCGTGATCAGCCTGAAAGGAGATTTGCCCAAGGGAACTCGCTCAACCGCAACGGTCGTCTGTTCCACATGAATGCTAAAGAAGCTCAGGAAGCGCCCAATGTCGTGTTATGTATGTTTTCTGTTAACTCAGTACTTGCAAGAGTGTTGTTTGATTCTGGAGCATCACACTCGTTTGTTACAGAAGAATTTGCCTGCACTAGTAAGATTCAACCAACAAAATTTAAGCATGTTATGATAGTTCAAATACCTGGTTCAACCACCAAAGCTAGAAAAAATTGCAAGGCTATACCTATCAGAATCCATGGGATAGATTTTTATGCCAATCTAATTGTACTTGGAACCAAAGGTTTGGAAGTAGTACTAGGAATGGATTGGATGTTGAAACATAAAGGATTGATCGACTATGCCAAGAAAGCCATAACCATGACTAGTAGCTCTGGAATATTAGTAGAGCATGTATCTAAAACCTTTCCCCGTCATTTCAAATGCAACAAGAGTCTAGCCCAACCAACCATTGACCAAGTCAGAGTAGTCTGTGAATACCCCGACGTATTCCCAGATGAATTCCCTGATATGCCCCCAGATCGGGATATCGAGTTCATTATTGAACTAATTCCTGGAACTAGACCCATAGCTCAGAGACCCTATAGTATGAACCTGTCTGAATTAGTGGAGCTGAAGAAGCAACTTGATGCTATGCTGGAGAAAGGTCTGATTCAACCAAGCGCATCGCCATGGCGATCGCCTGTTTTGTTTGTGGATAAGAAAGATGGAGGTAACCGTTTATGTACGGATTATCGGAAGCTGAATGATGTCACCATCAAGAACAAGTACCCACTGCCAAAGATTGAGGATCTGTTTGATCAGTTGACTGGTGCTAGAGTGTTTTCTAAGATTGATCTTAGAACTGGTTATCATCAACTCAAGATTCGTGCAACGGATATTCCAAAGACCGCATTTACCACCAGATATGGATTGTATGAGTATACGGTCATGTCTTTTGGATTAACCAATGCCCCCGCTTATTTCATGAATCTCATGAATAAGATTTTTATGAACTTCCTGGATAGGTTTGTCATTGTTTTATCGATGATATTCTAATCTATTCAAAGTCAGAACAAGACCATGAGCTACACCTGAGAACCATCCTTGAAACCCTTAGAGAGCATCAATTGTATGCCAAGTTTAGCAAATGTGAATTATGGTTGAAGGAAGTAGGATTCCTAGGACATATTGTGTCGGTAGGAGGAGTCGCTGTCGATCCCACTAAGATCAAAGATGTTGAAGAATGGGAAGCCCCAACCACTCAAACTCAAGTCCGTGCATTTCTCGGATTAGCGGGATATTACCGCAAGTTTGTTGAAGGATTTTCGAGCATCGCAAGACCGATGACCCAATTGTTGAAGAAAGATAAGAAGTTTGAATGGACTGACAAATGTGAAGCAAGTTTTCAAGAGCTCAAGAAGAGACTGATTTCAGCTCCAATTCTAATTATGCCAGATATCAAGAAGCCTTTTGATGTGTATTGTGATGCATCCAAGATTGGTCTTGGATGTGTGTTGATGCAAGAAGGCAAAGTCATAGCATATCTGTCCTGACAAGTGAAGCAGCATGAGCAAAACTACCCTACCCATGATCTTGAACTAGCCGTCATAGTTTTAGCCTTGAAGACATGGCGTCATTACCTTATGGGTAACCGCTGTGAGATTTATTATATCACAAGAGCCTGAAGTATATTTTCACTCAGAAGGAGCTGAATATGAGGCAAAGGAGATGGATAGAGTTAATCAAGGAATATGATCTTGATATTTACTATCACCCCGACAAAGCCAATGTGGTAGCGGATGCTCTTAGCAGATTGTCGTGTAGGTTAAACACCATGATCAAAGAGAACCAGCCAAGTTTGCATGAAGAGTTGGAGCAGTTTAGAACGGAGCTCATTAGCAAAGGATTTTTAGCTAGCATTGAACTTCAACCCACTTTGAACAGTCAAATCAAGGAAGCCTAGAAAGGAAATGCAAGTATCGATGGAATCAAACGTCGTATTGGTACATGGAAGGTACCTAGATTCACCGAAGATGAAGAAGGAGTTTTGTGGTACAAAGGACGTATCTGTGTGCTAGCAGA
The DNA here is from genome assembly GCA_916181665.1 of Avena sativa. Taxonomy (NCBI): domain Eukaryota; kingdom Viridiplantae; phylum Streptophyta; class Magnoliopsida; order Poales; family Poaceae; genus Avena; species Avena sativa. The sequence continues at coordinate 373,273,556 of OV702290.1, forward strand.
TTTCGAGCTGAAGCAAGTTATCATGTAGGAAGCTCATGATACTCTTTATTCTATCCACCCCGAAGGAACAAAGATGTATCAGGATTTGAAGGAGCAATTTTGGTGGCACAAGATGAAGAGAGAAATCGGAAGCTACATAGCCAAGTGTGATATCTGTCAGAGAGTCAAAGCGGAACTTCAGCGACCCGCATGACTTTTGCAACCATTGCAGATTTCGGAATGCAAATGGGATTCTGTTGGAATGGATTTCATCACCGGTTTGCCTACCTCTAGTAGGGGAAATGACTCTATTTGGGTCATAGTGGATAGACTGTCTAAGATAGCCCATTTTATACCTGTCAAGATCACTTACCAGAGTTCGAAGCTAGCAGAGTTGTACAATGCTAGAATCGTCAGTTTGCATGGAACCCCTAAGACCATAGTATCGGATCGAGGAACCCAGTTTACCTCAAGATTTTGGCAGAAAGTCCAAGAAGGATTAGGAACCAAGCTAAACTTCAGCACAACTTATCACCCACAAACCGATGGACAAACTGAAAGAGTCAACCAAATCTTAGAAGATATGTTGAGAGCTTGTGTGCTAGAATATAGATCAAAATGGGAAGATTGTCTGCATTTCACAGAATTCTCATACAACAATAGTTATCAAGCCAGTTTGCAAATGGCCCCATTTGAATTTCTCTATGGAAGAAAGTGTCGTACCCCCTTGAATTGGTCGCAAGTAGGAGAGAGTCAGATCTTCGGACCAGACATCCTGCGAGAAGCCAAAGAGAAGGTTCACAAAGTCCGTGAACACCTCAAGACCACCTAATCTAAACAGAAGAGTTATGCTGACAAGAGATGTCGAGACCTGACCTCTCAGAGATTTTGTGTATCTCAAAGTGTCGCCCTTGAAGAGAATGCAGCGTTTTCAACTGAAAGGAAAGTTAGCCCCCAGATATATATTGGACCGTTCAAGATTTTGAATCGCTGAGGAGAAGTATCTTATCAATTGGAACTGCCAGAGGAGATGTTAGCCATCCATGATGTGTTCCATATCTCATTACTTCGCAAATGCTTAGAAGTGCCAGAGAAGACCAAAGTTTTCAACAACATCGATCACCAAGCCATAGATATCAACAAGGATCTGACGTATCGTGAAGTACCCATTCGTATTTTGGAAGAAGCCTTCAGAACCACCAGGACCCAGAGTATCAAGTTTATCAAGATCCAATGGAGCAACCATACCGAAGAAGAAGCTACTTGGGAGCAAGAAGATTATATTAGGACTAAGTTTCCAGATCTCTTTAGTTCCTAGTTTTTCTTAAATCTCGGGACGAGATTTTGTTTAAGGAGGGAAGGTTTGTAACACCCCAAAACTTCTAATCAAGATTACCAAGTTCAAATCACCCAAAGTTAGGGTTAACAAAAACTTTTATTACAATTTTGAATATGAATGCATGTGTGTTTTGCATTAGTGTAGAATTGATTGAAATTGCCATGCTTGATTGCTACAAAGGATTAGAAATGGTTTAAAGGTGAATGCTACATCATCTAGACCATTTACAAACAAAATAAAAAGAAAAAGAAATCAAATATGAATAAAAAGATCAAATGGTCATTTTGACAAAAGTTAACCACTAGGTCACTTTGAGTGTTCCTAGAAGAGAAATTTTAACAGAAACAATTCCACTTGTTTTCACCCCTTGCTAGACCAAGTAAAAGTGTATCAAGGCCCACTTTACAAACTTACAAAAACATTTTCCAAATCAATTTAATGGAAAGTTGAAAATTGAATCTAGTTCATATGGTAAGATCCCACTTTTTCAAAAACCCATCAAACCATTTCCACTTGACCTCTCCAAGCAAACATAGATACTCAAGCTAAAGATCAAATCACTCACAAATTTTCATTCAAAAATTCCAAATTAATTTTCTTGCGACCATTACAACAAACACCTTGCTTACACTAATCTAACTACTGCCTAACTTCACTATTTAAACAGTAATCAATCGACCATTTTGTCTCCCCTTAACTCCCTTGTCTCCCCTGAGCCTAGCCAAGCACCAGACCATCCCCCTCTTTTCTATTGTGCACATTGGAGCGCAGCCCAATTTTGGTCGTCGCTGGCCAACTGTGGACAGCGCGCCAGGAGCCACGCCGCCCTCGCCCACGACACGCACCAGACACGCGACCATCCACCACCACCCCTTGTCCAAGACACGACCGCAGAAGAGCTCTGGACCACCCTAGCTACGCCGCGCCCACCGTCTCTGCACCATGCCTAGAGCGCGCTAGCTCGCTGCGCCCGACTGCCTCGCACAGACCGCGCCTCGTCTTCTCCGCACACGCACCCACTCGCCATGATCGCCACTACCTCGGAGACACCCCCGTTCACCGCCGCTCGACCCGCAGCTCACGCACGCCATCGCAAACACCGCCGCTCCCGCTCAGAACACCGCACGCTCCCGACCAATCCACACCGCCCCGTGCCTTGCCATTACTCCCGTGAGAACTGCCAGGGAACACCACACCGTCCCCTAGCCTCAGCCACGCCACTAGCAACATATAGCATCATCACCGATGAGCCCGCGCCCACGTCGTTCGGTCCCCTCGCCGCAGTATAAGTAGAGGCCTCCCCCGCCTCCATTCTTCACACCAACACCCTCACCACTCCTCTTTGAGCCTCCCACACTTTTCCTGGAGCAAGGCGAGCTCTCCCTCGCTGGAATTTGGCCGGTGCCCGCCGCTACTAGAGGAGAAGGGCACCGTCGATTGGAGCCGCCCTAGGAGCTGTCATGACCTCCATTCGAACCGCCGTCCATGACAACACCATTCGCCCCCATCGCCGACCCTAGCTGGAGCCCATGTGAGCCTCGCCAGACCCCTACCGCCGCGTTAGGTTAAAATCCTCGCCGGAGTTGTTCGTCGCTGATGATGACTCTCGGCCGTTAGATTAGATTTTGATCGCACTTTCTAGATTTGCAGATACCATTTCGTTTAGATGTAGTCGCTGACTAGTGGGTCCGTGTTGTCAGTAGCCCGCTGTGCCTGATACATTGCAAATGTATCTATAATTTTTTATGGTCCATGCTTGGTTTTATCTACTTTCTCGTGTTTTGTCCACACTCTGGAGTACTTTTCATATGATTTCTTGGACTAACCTATTAACAAGAGCCACAGTGCCAGCTGCGTGTTTTCTGCTGTTTTTGGTTCCAGGAAAGTCAGAAAATGAATATTCTCGGAATTATACGGGACAAAAGCCAAGGTGCCTATTTTTTCGGAAAACATCTGATGCCAGAATACGAGACAGAGAAGAGCTGGGGGCCGGGCACACCACCTGGCCGCGCGGCCAGGCCTGGCCCGCGCCAGGGGGTGGTCTGGCCGACCCCAGCACCCCCTCGGCCTCTCCTTTCGCCTATATATTTCCCTCGGGACCAAAACCCTACGTACCCGATCAAAAATCCACGAAAGAGTCTGTAGCCGCCGTCATCTCCATCCCTAGATCGGGAGGGATCTGAAGTTCTTCCCGGCACCCTGTCGGAGAGGGGAATTCTCCCTGGAGGCCTTCTTCATCATCATGCAAGCCTCCGGTGTGATGCGTGTTTAGTTCATCTCTGGACTACGGGTCCTTGTAGTATCTAGATGGCTGGTTCTCCTCCTTTGTGCTTTCATGTCTAGATCTTGTGAGCTCCGTTCATGATCAAGATCATGTCTTTGTAATTCTGCATGTTGTTGCGGGGATCCGATGGATATTGAGATGCTATTTCAGATTGATTATTGATTCTATCATGTCTTTGTTATTTGTGATCTTGTATGCTTTCCGTTGTTAGTAGCTATCTTGGCCAAGTAGATGCTAGCAAATCCAAGAGTTAGTATTTATGCTCGATAGTGGGTTCATGCCTCTGGTAATCTGGGGAAGTGACAGAAATCTCTAAGGTACTAGATGTGCTGTTCCTACTAGGGAGAAAATGTAACATACCAATTTCAGCAACCCTGATTAGTTGTCCAGAATGCAAAAATCAGGGGGAACAAAATCTTTTTCCTGTTTAATGCAGAAGGGTTTGCTTGTTGTTTGGATATGCTATGCTTATGAGTGTGTATTAGATGATATACTCCTTACCTCAACACCAGTTGACAAAAGCTACTTCCCAGAACAGTCTTGGCTTAATTTCCATATTCTCAAATGTTCTGGCATTTCAAAACCTGAGCCAAGAAGCCTTTGCAAACCAAACTATTTTAGTAGCTTCTATTGATCAAACTATGGAGAGCTATATAACATAATCTCCTTATGTTTTCAAGACAGAACCTCCTACTATTCTTATCTCTAGACTTAACAAAACCTTTTTATGAAGCATTTGAACCCTACTCTTGGTAGAGATACCAAAGACTCTCACCATATTCAAACTCCAACCCTTTTAAAATTGCCCAATCTTACCTCAAGTCAGACTTGATGGTAACCCTAGTAATAATTGATGTGTTTGTAAGATGAGTTGCCTTGACCTGCTGCTTGATTTGTCTGCTTAGGAGATAATATGAGCTACTCTAGGTGACATGGGTATACCCTATAGGTACTCGAGCTTGGTATATATGGTCCAAATACATATAGGACCATGGTGTCGCCAAGGCCCAGATGGAAGGACTCGAGTAACCTGCGGACTCTCGATTGCTTGAAGATCAAGAAAAAGCTAAAGATAGAAAGTTTGAAGGGGAAAACCCTAACTTGTAACCGACTCGACCTACTACCTGAGACCTAGCCTATCTATATAAAGGCTAGGAGGGGGCGGCGAGGAGGATACGTGCAACCCTAGTTTCCACAACCTTCGCCAGATTACATCTGCGCATCATTGTAACTTTCGACTCCTTCAATAATTCCACGAGCAGACAAGCAGGAGTAGGGACCTCTACGAGGCCTGAACCTGGGTAAATCCTTTGTCCCCTGTGTGCTTGTTTGCTAGCCGATAGATGTCTCCAGCGCTCCCTCCTTCTCCAAAACCCAAGTCCATAACAATGGGCATTGATGAGTTAAACCCTCGTCAATTGGCGCCGTCTGTGGGAACTGGGAGTGCTGATGTTGCGGCTTCTTCGGCCCCATCAACTCCGATCTACAACTCCGCAATAGCGGAGATCCGACAGCTCTTCGGCGCCTTTGACTTCATCGTCCACACGCCGGCCACTCGCCCGCAAAGATCTGAGATGCTGCCAGCAAAGATCTGGTGAATCGCTGCGCTCTTACATCCAAAGGTGGTCCATCATCAAGAACTCCGCGGAGAACATCTCGGAAGACCACGCGATTGATGCATTCAACGGTGGTGTTCGCCGCATGGAACTCAGGGAGGATCTAGGCCGCTCAAAGCCCCAGACCATCGACCACCTGATGGAGATCAAGAATCGGTGGGCCGATGGAGAAGATTCGGTGAAGAACTCGAACGAAGACATGACCGCCGGAGTAAGCGTCGCATGCGCGTCTATGATGATCGCGATGACGTCAACATGGTCGCAGCTGGCTACGCCGATAGACGCGACGATAAACGCAATAGCGGATACCACAGCGGCAGATACCGTGACTCCGGGAAAACCACGCAAGTATGGCAACGCCGCACTCGCGATGAAGCACCCACGACCTCCATCGAGGACAAACTGTCTAGGCCATGCACGGTGCACTTCTACATCGACAAGCATGATGGCAAGAGAAAGTCCAGCCACCTCCTCAAGGACTGCCGCGAGTTCCTCAAGCTACATGAGGGATTGGTTCGAATGAACCGCAATGCAGTCGAAAGAGGCTACGGAGCCGCTCCAGGCGCCGTGGCACATGGCGCACCACCACCACCACCTGGGCCACCCCCGAACGGAGCTGCATCGGACCAGCACCACGGAGGCGAACCATACCCACGGGCCATGGGTACCATGATGATCCAAAAGGGGCGCCCCTCCAATAGGGTGCAGAAGGCCATCACTCGCCAAGTCAACTTGGCCATGCACTCGCCACCATCCACCACTAAGTACCTCAGTGGCAGTGAGTCGTGCATTACCTTTGACAAACACGACCACCCGCCCCAAATACCTCGCCCAGGTCATTTCCCCCTCGTACTCGAGGCGCAAATTGGAGGCTTCGACATGAGTCGCGTCTTCATGGACGGCGGAAGCAGCATCAACCTCATATTTGCGAGTACCTTACGAGCAATGAGGATCCCTCTAACCTGCTTGGAGGCATCGGACACAACGTTCCACGGCATCGTCCCAGGGAAAGGCGTATACCCCCTGGGAAAAATCAACCTGGACGTCATCTTTGGCACGCCGAAGAACTTCTGACGTGAGCGCATTGACTTTGAGGTCGTCGACTGGCCCTCACAGTACCATTGCATCCTTGGGCGCATCGCATTCGCCAGGTTCATGGCAGTACCCCACTACGCCTACCTACAGATGAAAATGCCAGGTCCCAACGGCGTCATAACGATCAACGAGAACTTCGAGCGATCCGATGCTTGCGACATGGAATTCAACAGAATCTCCCAGTCCTTCGGCATGCAGGAGGAACTCGCAAGACTGAAAGAGACGACAAACAACCGTGCACACAAAGAAGGTCCAGGTCCATCCATCAGATCCCGCCAAAACGGCCCTCATCGCCAACAACTTGAGTCCCGCATAGGAACTCGCGCTCGTCAAATTCCTCCGTGAGCACTGGGAAATTTTTGCCTGGTGTCCTGCGGGACATGCCAGGAATTACCAGAGAAGTCGCCGAGCACGCACTCAACGTCAACCCCGACGCAAGGCCAGTCAAGCAAACAATCAGGCGACTGTCTGAGCCACGAGCGCAGGCAGTCAGAATGGAGATCAACAGACTCCTCGAGGCCAAATTCATACGCGAGATCAAGGAAAGCACTTGGCTCGCCAATACGGTGCTGGTGCCAAAAAAGGACACAGATATCCTACGGATGTGCGTGGACTTCACTTCTTTAAACAAGCACTGCCCAAAAGATCACTTCCCGCTACCACGGATCGATCAAATCATCGACTCCACCGCTGGATGCGAGCGCCTTTGCTTCCTTGATGCCTACTCAGGCTATAACCAAATTCGAATGAAGGAGGAAGACCAGGAGAAGACCGCGTTCACAATGCCCTTCGGTGTGTTCTGCTACAACACAACGCCCTTTGGGCTAAAAAACGTGGGAGCCACCTACCAGCGATGCATGCAGGCTTGCCTCAAGGAACAACTAGGTCGCAACATCCAAGTCTATGTCGACGACATAGTAATCAAGACCAAAGACGAAGCCTCTCTAATCGATGATTTACGCGAAACCTTCGCCAACGTCGATCACTACCGGATCAAGCTCAATCCGGACAAATGCGCCTTCGGCGTACCATCTGGGCAGCTACTCAGATACCTCATCTCCGCGAGGGGGATCGAGGCGAACCCGAAGAAGATAAAAGCCATACTGGCCATGGAGAAGCCGAAGAACATAAGAGGCGTCCAGCAACTGGCCAGACGAATCGTGGCCCTCAGTCGATTTATCAGTTGGATGGGTGAAAAGGCATTGCCCTTCTATCAGCTCCTCCGCAAAACCGAAAAATTCGAGTGGACCAATGAAGCATAAGAAGCATTCGAAGATCTCGAGCTCTTGCTATCCACTTCGCCGGTACTGGTGACTCCACGAGAAAGGGAACCACTGTTGTTGTACATCTCCGCCACCAACCAGGTGGTGAGCATGGTGCTCGTTGTCGAGCGAGCCAAGGAAAACAAAGTCCACGGCATACAACGCCCAGTATACTACCTCAGCGAGGTCCTCACGCCAACAAAGCAGCGGTACCTGCACTACTAGAAGCTGGCGTACGTCGTCTTTATGACCGCCCGGTGACTGCACCACTACTTCCAGGAACACCCAATCGTGGTAGTCAATGATGCCCCGTTGGGGCACATCCTCAATAACCCCAACGCCACGGGGCGAGTCGCGCTTTGGGGAATAGAGCTATCTCCACGAGACATCACATATGAACAGTGCGACGCCATCAAGTCACAAGTGCTCCCTGACTTCCTCGTGCACTAGATGGACAACCAACTCCCGGAGAAGCCAGATATGTCCTACCTCTGGACAATGCACTTCGATGGGTCCAAACGGAAAGATGGAGCAGGCGCAGGTGTCATATTGACATCACCTCAAGGGGACAAGCTGAAATATATCCTGCGAATGCAGTTCACAGCCTCAAACAACGAGGCTGAATACGAGGCCCTGTTACATGGGATGAGGATGGCAAAAGCTTGTGGCGCCAAAAGGCTCATCATATATGGCAACTCCAAGTTGGTCATCAATCAAATAATGCACGAGTGCGACGCACTGAACGACAACATGATCGTGTACCGCGACCTCTACGACACACTCGAAGGAGACTTTGATGGTTGCGAGTTGCAACACATAGGTCGCGAAAGCAATGAGGAGGCAGACACACTCGCCAACATAGGCTCTACCTGCGCCCCATACCACCTGGGGTATTTCTCGAGCGCATATGCGAATGCTCCATCAAGCCAAAGGCCGCAGAGAAGAAAACAAGCGTAGCAACAGACTCGAGGGCTACACCACCCAATGAGCCAATGACACTCGATGACTTGGAGCAGGACACAGGACTCGATGGACCAATGAGCGTCATGATGATCGAACAATCTTGGACGCAGCCATACATTACGTACCTCCTCAGCAAGAGACTACCGGACGATCCGACAGATGCACGGCACATCGCCCGGCGCTCCAAGGCATTCGCCGTTCTCAACGGCGAACTGTATAAACGCAGCATCACAGGAGTGCTACAACGATGCGTCTCCCTGGCCGATGGAAGAGAAGTCCTCCTCGACATCCATGAAGGGACCTGCAGGCACCACGCCGGCAGTCGCGCCCTCGTTGCCAAAGCTCTACGAGCTGGATTTTACTGGCCCACGGCCATGCGTGACGCCAAGGACATAGTCCAAAAGTGCAACGCTTGTCAGCGATTCACAGACAAGCCACATGCACCAGGCGTAGAACTACGGCATATTCCATTGGCCTGGCCCTTCGCACAATGGGGGCTCGACATGGTGGGCAAGCTCCTAAGGTCCTCGCAAGGAGGCTACATCTACCTCTTGGTCACAGTCGACAAGTTCACCAAGTGGATTGAGGCCACACCAGTGACCAAACAATCAGGCCACAGTGCGGTCAAGTTCTTCGAGTCCATTGTGTACCGCTTCGGCGTGCCGCACAGCATCATCAATGACAACGGGACAAACTTCACATCCAAGGAGTTCCAAGAATTCTGCGGGAACCTGGGGATCAACATCAGTTACGCCTCAGTCGCGCATCGACAGACCAACGGTCAGGTGGAAAAAGCAAACGGGCTCATCTGCAGTGGCATCAAGAAGCGACTCCTTCGACCTTTCGAACAAGCCGCAGGTTGCTGGCTAGATAAGCTCCAATCCGTACTTTGGAGCCTACGTACAACTCCAAACAGCGCCACGGGCTACACGCCATTCTTTATGGTGTACGGAGCAGAAGCAGTACTACCCACTGAAGTAAGGTACAAGGCGCCGCGCATAGTCGCTTACAGCGAACAAGAGTCCTCTCTTGCACTCGAAGACTCCGTCAACCTCCTCGACGAGGCAAGAGAAATCTCCACAGAAAGATCTACGATCTACCAGCGGAACCTGCGCAACTACCACAGTAGAAGGCTTCGCCCCAGATCCTTCGTCGAAGGTGACCTGGTCCTGCGACTAAAGCAGCAGGGGCATCTCAAGCTCGAATCCCACTGGGAAGGACCGTACGTGATTACAGAAGTAATCCCAGGTGGCGCCTATCGCCTTCAAGACTTAGAGACAGGAGTCGCATACTCCAACCCTTGGAACGTCGCACAACTGCGACGCTTCTATCCCTAGTTGTTTTACTTTTTTACATCGCAAATAAGGCTACTCAGCCAAGGCTACTTAGCCACACATTGTACCTCGTACTACTCTTCAAATAAATAAAAGCTAAGTGCCCCAAAACTCTATATTTTTCTTTCACTTTTGTCAATTTTATACTTGGGGGCTACGCCACCCTACCTACATCTGTTCTTCGAACCAATAAACACGATATCCTGAGTAGCTGGCACATCAGTCGAACCCCTTAACGCAAACTCAATCCAGCCGCAACGCGCCTGGTAGGTTGACAAAGGGATGGCCAGGCTAACGAAAAGGAATCGCATAGTGCAACGCACCTAACGCTGACAAAGCTGTTTGTACACATTCAACACTAAATTATCTACAAATACATCTGAACTTTACAACACAAGTACACTTATGTGCAGGATACATATTTGGCTACCCTTGCAACAGAAGAACATTAGTTTGTTCCTCGAAGAAGTCGACGATCTCCTCGGCGGGGCGGTCCACCGCCTGATAATGCGGCACCATATTCCAGGAAGATCCTGCTGGTGGCGCCGGTGGCCCAGAGGCAATGGCGGCGACATCGACGTCGGGCCTGTGCAAACGCACCATTGAGAGCGCAGCCTTGGCACCAGCCACCAACTTCCGCCTCACGCACTCGTGAACCGCGGACGTATCTTGAAATTTGGCCAGGAGAGCCAGCAGGCTTGATGGAGTGTCATCCAACAGGAACATCGCCCGGTAGATGTTCTTCAAACATGACTGTGACTTCTTCAGGAAGAGCATCACTCGCGAAGCGCGATCCTGTAGGGTCGCCAATGCAGTCGCACGATCGTGATCTACCCAGAAGTATCCACTCTCTTGAAGTTGCTCCTGGGTGAGATCATGAAGGCAGATGGCAATCCTATCCCTCTCCTCCTGCGGACAGCGTGTGCTAACAACTACACGAAGCAGCACCAATAGCATGAGTACAACGTACCATTGCGACTAACTACAAAGGAAAAGATGAGGACGAGCAAACTAACACTTAAACTGGTCGCCCAGCCACGTCACCCCGCCAAGCAGATATTGCTCGCGGGCGGCGGATTTTTCCGCCTTTGACTTCCACATGTCCGCATTACCACGGATCAGGGGCAACTCACGCTCCAGCTGCTTCACGCGATCATGAAGTCGCGACAGCAAGGATGGCTCCTCTACCCTGGAGCGCAGTGGTGTCACTGTCTCATCAAGAGATGGGGAATCCTGGTTTTCCCCCACAGAACCACTCGATGTGCCCTACCACAAGTCAAGACAAAAGCAAATAAGGCAACCAAACCAACACAAAGGCAAGGGGAACAGACGCATTCAAGATAAGCATAAGTGTTTACAAACACACTCGCCAGTAGGCACGTCCTTAGACTAAAAGGGCAACTGATCAAGTATTACAACAAGTTACCTATGGAGCAGCTGGCTTCTTCGACTTTGACGACTTCGGGGGCTTCATCAAGTCCGTGGCAGTATCAGATGCCACAGACTTTCCGCCAGCCCCTGAGGCCGAAGCTTTCGCCGCCCTCTTCGCATGTTGGAGCTCCTCCGATTACTTGGCAATAGTATTTATCAAGGAATGGCCATATTTGGTGCAAGCAGTCGCAAAGGGAGCAAAGACTACCTGCTGACCATCCGCGCCAACAGGCATCGTCTTCGACACCGCAGAGGGATCAATTTCGACTCCGTGGGCTTGCACCATGGCAAGTGACATGGTCGCGCCAGCCGCACGGAGGGAGTTCTTGTACGTGGCAGGTGAAGGAAATATGCCTTGAGAGGCAATAATAAAGTTGTTATTATGTATTCCTTGTATATGATAGATGTTTATTTTACATGCTATAATTTTATTGATAGGAAACATCAATACATGTGTGTTTAATAAACAAAAAGGTTTCCTAGTCATGCCTCTCTTATAGACTAGCTTGTTGATTAACAAGATGATCAAGGTTTCCTGATCATGGACATTGGATGTTGTTAATAACAAGGTCACACCATTGGTGGAATGATGTGATGAACATTCATCCGAAGTATAGCATTACGATCAAGTCATTGTGTTTATATTGCTATAACATCATACGATGTAATCTTTATCCTTAGACCATGAGATCATGTTAATTGCTAACACCAGAAGAGTATCTTGATAACATCAAATGCCACACCGTAACAGGGTGACTATAAAGATGGGTTCAGTGCTACGAAGGTGTTATGTTGAGGCTCATGGATCAAGAGTGGAATTTGTCAATCCAGATGACGGATAGATATACTCTAGGCCCTCTCGGTGATATCACATTAGGATAGCTTGCAAGCAAGTGATGTGATCACTAGAATGTTATATCACGGGAACGAGAAAAGAGTGCATGTCGGTAACGAGATCAAACTAGGTATGGAGATACCGATGATCGAATCTCGGACATGTAATATATCGAGAGATAAAGGGATTTAGTTACAAGCGTTAAAGGTTCTCACGATCACAGGAGTCATCGTTGAATGTGTAGGAGTCAGTACGGATCTCCAGGTCTCGCTGCTGATTATTGATCGGAGAAGGGTCTCGATCATGTCTGCATTATTCGCGAACCATAGGGTGGCACACTTAAGAGTTACTGGACACCATTTTGGAGCACATATGTTTCAGACGAAAGAATTGCAAAGCACAGGAATTGTTTCAATACAAACCGGAAATTGTTTCGAGAGAAATTGTGGAAAGTGGTTCTGCATGTGATATTGAAATATTGCAAGGGGCTATATGTGAATGTTTGTTAATTAAAGTAATTAACAAAATTCTGAATAAATTTAATAAAAGAGTTTTATTAAATGAGAGAGCATTAAATTTGGAGAAACTTAATGCATTTAAAGTGGAGACTTTAAAAGGGAATGTGAAGAGGCATTTTAATGTGGAGGAGTTACCACCACATGAATGGGGGAGGTGAGGGGTCACCCCCCCATGCGCCGGCCATGGAGAGAGGGGGCACCCCCTCCTCCTATAAAAGGCCACCCATTCCCTCCTTCATCCACACACCTCCTTGTGAAGGATCTCTCTCCCCCTCTAGAATTATTCCCCCATGGTCTCGGATTAGCGAGATACATGTTCCCGGTGGCATTTCGTCTTGAAGGAGTTGCTGCTTCCGCTGGATCGCTGGAGCGAGGAGGTGGAGGTTGTCCGGTGGCTTGAACGTGTGTGCGAGTGCGGATGCGCTGCTGAATTGCGGCGCTCGGACTTCCTCACGATCTTGAGATCGGCAAGTGTACGACTACATCAACCACGAGTTCCTACTCGTTAACAAAGCTCGTTGTCTTCGAGGGTAAGTTCTCTATGGATGTATGTCCACCCATTTGCTTTGTACCTAGTAGATAGATCTTGGCGTGTAGTTCACACCGTAGGAAATTTTTTGTCTTCTATGCTGCGGACGCAACAGCAGGCACACCCCCGGCGAACGACTCCACTAGCTCTTCCACATTGTCGACTAGCTCCGCCTTCATCATCAACTCCTCCCGGAGGCGACTAAGGGTGACCTTGGCCTTGGACAACGTATTTTGGACAGCGGCGCTACGACCCTCGACCGCAGACACCGCGCCTGCCAGAGGGTCATCATGACAAAGGGCTTGCGGGTCAAAGCTCAAATCGCCAGCATCTGCATAGAAAACCCAAACATGGATGAAATCTATAGCGCCACCGGCAAAAACTCTAGATGCAGAGAGGAACATCAATAAAGTATCTACCAGTAAAGGTACCTGAGAGGGCCTTGGCGACTGAGAATAGTTGCTCTTAGAATAACTTTTCCCTGGCAGCAAAGGAGGCGCGCAGATCCTCTTCACGCTTCTGGGCATCGTCACGAGCCGCGATTGCCTCGTCGCGCCCCTTCACAGCTGCGGCTAGTGTTTTCTCCAATGTGGCGACATTGCACAGTAAAGCGTTATGCTCAGCTACATGGCAGTCAATAATTGGCTATCAGTCGATTATATCAAAACAGAGAGAAGACAAAAAGAATAAGTGTAGAGCACTCACTTTCGACCACGCGGTGACGCGTCTCCAGCATTGCATGCTGGTGACCCATCGCCATCACCTGCTCTGCTACCTGCGCGACTTCCTTTACAAGGAGCTGTCACACAAAACAAGGAGTCAGAAGAGGGCAGCAGAAGGCGTTGACTGCCACATTAAAAAATAAGGAAAGATATACTTACATGGTCCTCTAGCGACTCCGAAGAAGTTTGTTGAACCGTCATCCGAGCAACCATTCGATGCTCCCCTACGTGAGGAGAGCTCGAATAATTGTGCCCGGAGTGGGCCACCGCCGGAGGAGAAGGAGCGCGCTCGACCTCTACCTTGGCCCTTGAAGTTGCGACTCCCGATTCTTTCAAAAACTCGACGTCGCCAGAAGATGACGACGCCTCTTGACTACAAGACCAAGTCCACATTGAGAAAAGGGCAAACTCTAGGACAAAACCAACAAGAAGAAAACATCAAAGAATGAATGACCCAGCAAACTTACCAGTTAAAGTTGTCAAGATCAAACGTGGCAGCCGCCGATTCCGACGAAGACTCCTTGGGCAATCGCATCTTCTTGCGAGAAGACGATGCCACAGTCCTCATAGGAACGGCTGGAATTGGCGACTCCACGCCAACACCCGCGCCTCCTGGAGTCGAAGGAGTCGACGCGTCGGAGTCCTCGCTACGCAAACGCTTGCGAGTATCCGGACTCTCAGACTCGGGGGCTTCCTCTTCCACATCAGAAGGGACAGTCAACTCAGACTTGTCCTCTTCCAAAGCTTCACGAGGAATAACCCCCTCAGGGAGAGGACGCATACAAGGTGACACTGCCCAATCCTGCATACAAACAGAACAAGTAAGCAAACAGAAAAGCAATCGTGAAAATAAGCTACTACGTAGCATAACTATACCTCGGGAGGAGGATTCGAAGCATCAAAAGGAGGAACAACTGGTTCACTTGGAAGCACATCCTTAATAGTGCACTTCGTAACAAGTCGAATCCTCTTATCCACCTCACTCGCGGACATGCCATCAGCAGACACGCGAGTGGCATCATCAGGGCCACTCCATTGAAACATGGGATGGACTCTATCTTGGAGAGGCTGGACGCGACGGCGCGGCCAAGTCCTGATAAGAGCGCAGCCTCCCTCTTCTGTGCCTATGCAACTTTCGAGGTCGCAGAGGCACTGATACAGCAGGTCCGTCTCCGCGAGTTCGCCAGGCATAACTACGTTCTTCCAAGAACGCATCTTCTTGCAGGGAGTCGCTGGATCGAAGGGCGCAAGTCCAAAGTGCTCATCTTTGGACTTCTGATCACGGACATAGAACCATTTGTCCCTCCATCCCTAGACGGACTTGGTAAGCTTGATGTCGAAGTAGGTGGTGGATGGGTCGACATAGATACCGCAACCACCTACGTCATAAACTAAAGAGCCAGAGGCAGACTGGCGCTTCAATTTAAACAAGCGCTTGAAAAGTCCAAAGTGTGGCTCGATTCCGAGCCAGCACTCGCAAAGAGTAATGAAACAGGTGATGTGAAGAATCAAGTTTGGGGACAGCTGATGGAGCTGGAGCCCGTAGAAACAAAGGAGACCCCTAAGAAAGGGGTGGAGAGGTAAAGAAAGGCCACGAATGATGAATGCAAGAAACATCACTCGAAAACCAGCGGGAGGCACAGGAATGGTCTCACCGCTGGGGACGCGCGAATCGGCGACTGCTGCAGAAATAACTCCATCTTGGCGAAGAAGACGGAGATCTGACTCCTTGATGATAGAAGGGCGCCATGCGCCATTGGTCACACGGGTACCCGCGATGTTCTTTTTCCTACCGGTGGCGGCACTCGTGCCCGTAGCAGCGGGGCCACCCTTCTTCTTCGTCGCGGCAACGGTGGCCGCGCTTCAGTGGCAGCGCCTCCTTTCTTCTTTCCCATTGCGCGGCGGCGATGAGAGCGCAGAAAATAACTTGGAAATGAATGGAGGTGGTCCAGAGTTGAGGAGGAGATGAGCGCAGGGAAAAGCAGATGAGCAGCAGCAATGGCGATGGCAGCGAGGAAGAAAAGAGTGCAGATGGAAAATTACCGCCATAGCCCCGCTACTTAACCCCTAGGAGATGCAATCCAACGGCTCACAAAAACCCTACTAGACACGTGGCGTACATCACGCTCAACACGTGGAGAAGAGGAAGCGCAAAACCGTCCCTCCACTACTCCCATTACATGCGGAAATCGAGGAGGCACAGTTAATAATAAGATTACGCACGCACAGTCAAATCAACGTCAGAAAGTGGGACCCACCGCTCGTCACGTCCCGTCAAAATCGCTCATGCGGACAACTGAGGTCATGCAAGCGTTAGCACTGACGTCATCAAAGGCTACTTTAGTCCTTGCTGGAGTCTTCGACTCCACCAAGCACTCGGGGGCTACTCCCATAGGTAGTGCTGGTCGCGCACCCTATGATTTTTTCTTTTCTTACTACAGGGATATAGGCAACCACAATCAAACCCAACCACTGGAATCACGATTCGACTATGGACATGGGTTACTCCCATAGGGAGCGCCGGAAACAATTTCGACTGAAACAAGCAAGCAAAAGACGACAGCAGTCGCAAAAGTGTTTTAATCCCTGCCTGAGTCTTCGACTGAAACAAACAAGCAAAGACGACAGAAGTCGCAAAAGTTCTTTAGTCCCTGCCTGAGTCTTCGACTCAACCAGGCACTCGGGGGCTACTCCCATAGGGAGCACTGGCCGCGCACCCTATGATTATTTGCACAAAAACTGTGTGTTGATAACATCCACACTCGCAGATCATGGCGACGCCGCCTCATAATTTTCCCTACAAAGAGACTACATCTCCTGGGTCGCCCGAATTGTCTCCGCGATGATAAAATTCGGATGTCGTGCTTACAGCGTGAAGGTAAGACCTGAATAAGGCATGGCAACGCATTTAACTGCGCACTACTAGAAATATATCCGTGCCTGCAGGCACGATGAACATGCCTTGACGGACGCGTCGAGTGCTCACACCCATATAACTGGAATTCGACTCATGTAAGACCTAAACGACCTGAGTCGAATTACACCAGCACTCTTCCGGATTCGAGTCCGGGGACTCGAATTTGAGTAGATTGCGTTGTTTCACCCTAAGGTGGTTAACTGATATCGATGCTTCGGTTACATCAGGCACGTATCAACAATCCCTATGACATAAATAAAAGTAGTCGAAAATGTACTCATTCAGGCACTCAAAGACTTCAAAAAAGTCCCCAGTCGAATCTGCGATTCCACTAGACACTCGGGGGCTACTGACATGGGTATACCCTATAGGTACTCGAGCTTGGTATATACGGTCCAAATACATATAGGCCTACGGTGTCGCCAAGGCCCAGATGGAAGGACTCGAGTAACCTGCGGACTCTCGATTGCTTGAATATCAAGAAAAAGCTAAAGATAGAAAGTTTGAAGGGGAAAACCCTAACTTGTAACCGACTCGACCTGCTACCCGAGACCTAGCCTTTCTCGACTCCTTCAATAATTCCACGAGCAGACAAGCAGGAGTAGGGACCTCTACGAGGCCTGAACCTGGGTAAATCCTTTGTCCCCTGTGTTCTTGTTTGCTAGCCGATAGATGTCTCCAGCGCTCCCTCCTTCTCCAAAACCCAAGTCCATAACAATGGGCATTGATGAGTTAAACCCTCGTCACTAGGAGCTCATCCTCTAGGATCAAGATACATTAAGAATCACCAAATCCTAAAAAGGATTACAATCTGGATCTAATCCTTAGCCACCATATGATCCTCTAAGACCCTTAACCAGATCAATTCTGAAGATATCTCTTCTAGAAGTTTCCAAGTCAATGAAGACCAATATCAAGCATGGATCCTTTCTACTCAACCTACACTTCGACATCATCCACTTGATGATTCTTGGGTACCTAGCAACCCACCAAAAATATCCCCTCTCATGCTCTAGTCAAAAACCCTAAGTCTACCAAATTTGGCAGTCTGGAAAACTATTTCCAACATCACCTTTTTGAATGCCTCCCTTTCTCAACCCTTGTGCACTTTTGGTAATGCACTTGAACCATCTTGTTAACCATACTAAGGACTACCAAGGCCCACTCTTGACTTTGGGTAGATCATCCTCCTACCCACTTGTTCTTGATGGTTTTGCAGGCAAGAAAATAACTTTTTCTGCAAATCTAGTCAACATGCCTACTTTGATAGAAGCTCACACAACCATCAAACCTTCTATGGACCAACTCTCTGCATGGTTGTGTTCTACTCATATAGTTCTACCAACATATACTTCACTTGTTCCATGTGGATCTTTGTGCTTCTTAAACCCACAAGGTTTTGAAGGCTAGTTGATAATCTACTTTGGCAGGCTTATTTTATTCAAAGTTTGAAAGCTTGTCTTGGTGAGCTCAAGCAGGATCAAGCTCAAACCTCTATAACATGTTGATGTACATCACTTGGTCTATCCATCCGTCTACCCCATGCCCCAAGGGAAGATCTAAACTCCAAGGTACAACCATGTTTTGATGGTATGAAATTAATATCACCATAGATCCTTAATCTAGGGTATTCCACCAAAATCAACTTGGATTCTCCAATCCCAAGGTTGCAAATGCTTGCTACACCTTGTATACATCATCTACCCTGATCATCAAGATTTACCGATAATTCTCCATAATTATTATGGCTCCAAATCTAATAAATCTCTTTAATAGTCAAAATCTCCAAAACTCCTTCCATAAAGGAAAGTTTGGTTTTTGCCAAAACACTTCCCCAACTTTTGGCTCAATTGAGGTCCACACATCATACCCCATCTTCCCACTTCAAAAATAAATATTTTTCAAGAGCTTTATTACTTCTTTTTGCCCATTTTCTTAAATGGCTGAAATGGAATAATAATTGTTTTAAAGACCTTTAAGCCACAATAAATCTTGGGAAAATTTCCCTAAGTGTGTATTCCTATTTGGG
Organism: Avena sativa; assembly: GCA_916181665.1. NCBI lineage: Eukaryota > Viridiplantae > Streptophyta > Magnoliopsida > Poales > Poaceae > Avena > Avena sativa. Next base: position 373,292,409 of record OV702290.1, read on the forward strand.
ACCATCTCACATCAAAAACTCCACTTGTCCACTGTAAGTTTATCAAATGATCTTCTAGAAACTACTTCTGCAGTTTTTGAATAAATGGATTTAAGTGGACTTTAAATCTTTAGAAAAATCCCCAAATAATTCCTGGATATCTATCTTGACCTCATCTATCTACCAGTACCATCTTCCCACCTTACCCAGTGCAAAATATTAAACTTCCTTCACAAGCCTCCTTTTGATCAAATGTGGCAAACTAAGGAATTAGTGGCCTAGACCATATTAGAATCACCACCAAGGCTCACCACCACTCACCACAGCAAACACCATCTCCTCTGGTCGTGTTCACTGTAGCTAATCACTGTAGAATCTTGTCCTTTAGTGCTTGGACACTAGCACTTAACCCCACGTGGGTGTCTTAGCTTGCAAAACCTCTTTACTTAGCTTGCAGCAGCCATTCCACCTCTCCTCTGCCCTCAGCACACACCAGAAACCAGTCTCCACGCCCACAGTAACAAGCCCCTGGTTTCCCTCCTCTCTCCCATGCCCAATGGACTATGTCCACCATGAACCCCTCCCCTTCGGTATATAGCTCCACCGGCCAGCACCACTCTCCCCCTTGGCCTCATTTGCCTCCTACCCCTCTACCTTACCACCCCAGAGCACCCCTCTCCCCCTCCACTGCTCTGCCTTGCTCGAGTGAGAGCAAGGGAGAAGCCTCATCCTCCTCCCGAAATCGAGCTAAGCTCTCTCCCCTCGCCGCCTCCCCTGATGCATGTCCCTCTATGGTGATCCCCTCCTCCTCCTCTTTCTAACTGTGCCTCCCTCTCTTCTCAGGAATGGCCGGAACCACCTCGCCGGCGAGCTCCCGAACAATCTCCGTCGGCCACCACCGCGTGAGCCACCTCCCGGCGTCGAACCCGCCCTTGCCGCCCACCGTTCAGGTCATCGTCGTCTACCGCGTCTCCTCCGCCGCCTCCCCGACGCCGACAAGCCCCCAGGTGAGCGCCCCGGTCAACTCCCGTTGCCCCTAGGGTTTCCTCCCTCTGTCACCGGCACGGGTAGAAGACGCTACAAGGGTCATCGATCCCGACTAGATCGAACGGCCCACATCCTCCCGTACCGCTTCGGCCGCCGCGGTCGCTGACCCACGGACCCTGCCTGCCAGGCCGTTTGAAACCCTCCTCCCATGCAGTGCCCTGCCCGGGTGGGCCTCTTCTCCCCTGGACGGCCCATCTTCCCTCCAGATCCGGCCCGGCAGTGGTTTTTCCTTTTTTCTTTTTCTCTGGGAATTCTAGATCTGAAATATACCTGTTAGTTTAAATCCAAATAAAATATAAAACTGCATGATCTCGTCTAGGTGACAATTTTTCATGGTCCCCTAGGGTTTTCCTCATCATGCAGTATAGACCACCTGCCCAGATTTCTATCTCATTATTTCCTGGTATTTTAATTACCAAAAAGTATCCAAAACACTAATAAATTATTTCTGGGAGATTGGTAAACTCAAATGGAATAAATCATATTGTCTCTGGTAGGAGTTCCTTATACCTATCTCATGACCTTGGCCTCCCTCCAAGTGGAACCATTAAACCCCTATAGTAAAAATAGCAAACATAGTCCTATTATGACTTTAGAAAATTCCCTAGATCAATTTATAACTTGTTTTGACCTCATTCCAAATCCCTGTAGTGTGGTACACTAAATACTACCAAAACCCAGGAGCTCACAATTTATTGTTCTTCTGATCAATTTTAATGAATTAAACATTTCTGTCCCTAGTATTTTCACTAGATAAAACACTATAGTAGCTCTGCAACTCCAAAAAGAGTGATTCCAGTTGATACTGGGAGGTATTTGCAATACCTATCCATTGCCCTTTACCTCATATCAAAATCCTCCGTATATTCAATTTGATAAAAAAGACAAGTTGTCTATAGAACTGCCTTTGGGATTCCTAAGGGCATTCTGGTAATTGTCTTGAACTGATTCCAACTCTCAGTAAACAAGTACATTAAACCCTACTGAACCATCCAAGGAAATAATTTTTGGAGCTCCAGAACTGTTCTGGTGAATTATTTCCTCAAACTAGAGCCTTTATCACTAGAAAATTCATAGGAAATCAAAGAAAAGTGATAAAATAGTGAAACCACCTTTGCTGGTCTCATTTCATCAAACCCTATCTATTGGTATCACTTTTTCACAATGGTATCATACATATTATGTCCTTGGTCCAAAACCCCTCTCCTAGGTAAATTCTGGACTATAAAATCCTAAGGGATTTTCTTCCATGTTTCCAAGACAAAGCCAGTCTTACTAAATCCATTCCTCCTAAGACCTAATGATTTGTAAACTTTTGTTGTGCATTGCTTGCTGTATGCCTTGATGCTTGCCTTGCTTTATGTTGATTGTGGCCTTGTTTGTTTGCATGTGATGTCCGGACGACGATAGTTGCGATGAAATCGAAGAGCAGGAGAAGTGGTATTTACTATTGGTATTATTGGGTATTCTAAGAAGCAGTCCAGGGACATATTGCCACATTGTTGATCATTAGGCAAGCCACCTTCTTGCTCATAAGCCTTGTCCTACTGTTTTACTTATGCATGTTTTATCTACTATTTATTAAAACTACATGGTTTTACTATATGTTGATGTATACTTGGTAGTGGTTTGGCTCCTCCAAATCATTACACTTTTGTACTACTAAGTACAACCCCCTTGGTGACACCTACTGGTCCCTAGTAGAATAGATGGTGTATTACACCATACCCCTTTGGAGACTCTGATTTAGCCGAGGCAAAGCTAGAGGATGGGAAGACCCCGGAAACAGTTTTAACAAATGCTTTATGATAAGACCTTGGTAGGGTGGGACCTCCCAAGATATGTTGAAAAAGAAGAAGGTTTTGTTTTACAAAATGCTGAAGGAAAGATGGAGGAAAAAGGTTTACAAAAACGCACCCGGTTCGTTGCAGTTTTGCTAGAACAATTAACCCGTGCAACCACATTACTCTGGAATGGGACAGGGCTGGATTTGATGTTTGCCTATTCTGGTATAAGTTGCCTCGCAACAACTACAGGGGATCAGGGATCCCTGGAGGGTGGGCCTTCTCTGATAAAGGTCCATGTGGGACATCGACCTGGAGAAGGAACAAAGGGTCTGCTGGCCTCCACGCGTTACTATGAGCCCCTCATTGAAAGCGCACACTCGAGAAGTGGAAAAAGCGCTCTGGTTGGTCCTCGCTCGACGTCCCGGTTTTGAGGGGATTAATACTCATAGGGTAGGCACTTATATTGGAGTAGGCTTCCGGAGAGTCTGGATCGGTTACTCGACCCACGATCGGTGAAGATCAGGGTAGTGTACCCGGATGGTGTGGGTAAAGTGTACAAACTCTGCAGAGTGTAAATTTATTCAAATAGCCGTGTCCGCGGTCATGGACGGTTGGGAAGGTTGCTGTTTTGATTTCGAAAAGGATTTCGGAAAAGAAATGGCTTTGGAAATGTTTTGACCATGGGATGGTCGGAAAGGATCCCTGTTTTGACCATGGGATGGTTAGAAAGGGATGGAAGGAGTTTGGTCATGGGATGACCATGAAGGAGAAACAAATGGGTGACCCAGTCCTAAGGTTTTCCAAAACTTTTCAAAATGGTTTCCAAAATGGTTTACAAAAGTCTTCACCAAAGATATGTAGATGCTATATCTACAAGAGAAACTTTATGAGAAAAGAACCTCTCTTGGAGCCCTCCTACTACCACAGCCATATTGCATTCCTTCTTGTTATTATTATTATCTTAAGGTGGTTTGTGATTACATTCAATGTACTCATCGGCATTGTCCCTGGCTATTAACTTGGTCACATATCAAGAAGAAGATGATGTTGGCGACTTTGTGAGCTAGGACGTTCTCCTAGTCAGTTGCCTATAGGTTAAGGCATGGCTCGGGCTCTATGCTTGATGAAGTTCCGCTGATGATTATTGATGTAGCCATAACGGCATTCATGCAAGTCTTGTAATTCGGTATATTCTCGGATGTTGTAATGATACTTGTCGGTTATGTGCCACGACTAACTGATCATGGGATCGTGGTTGTATGCATAACAGGGATTCTCGGAGGATTAATCTGGGGGACCCACAGAAAACAACAATCCTGTGTTCATAGAACAATCGTATTGTTTATTTTACACGCAATTCGTAAAGCACTAATTTGTTGCTTGTAACTTAATACTGGAGGGGGTTCGGATGATAACCTGAATGTGGATTATTAGTCATAGATGCAGTTGGATGGTGGTCTATGTATAATGTTGTAATGCCCAATCAAGTTCCAAAGGAGTCAACATGATTAGTATATGCATGTATTGCTTTCTTGATGTTTGTCAATTGCCCCGCTGTAATTTGTTCACCCAACATGTTATCTATCTTAAGGAGAGCCACCTCTAGTGAACTATGGATCCCAGTCCTTTCTTTTACATACAATCTACAATCTGTTTACTGCTTTGTGTTTACTTTCTACAAACTATTACTTCCTTCCATTCGATACGTTTAATCCTTTGTTTTTAGCAAAACCGGTGAGATTGACAACCTCATCGCAAGTTGGGGGCAAAGTTCTGTGGTTGTGTTGTGCAGGTCTCCACGTTGCTACTAGCACCGGTAGTATTCCCTGCCAAGGCTCAGCTAGCAACACCTTTGGGGTGTTTCCTTGCTCCTACTGGTTCGATTAAACCTTGGTTTCTTACTGAGGGAAAACTTACTGCTGTGCTCATCATACCTTACTCTTGGGGTTCCCCAACGAGCTCCACATCAACACCGAGACATCAAGTACTTTTTCTGGCACCGTTGCCGCGGAGTCAAGGACATCTTCACAAGGGGAGTCCCTCATAACCAATCTCTTTACTTTGTTATTTTTGTTTTTCTTATTTTCTTTTTGCTTTGTTTGCTTGTTTCTTTATCAAAAAGACAAAAAAATTAGTTCCTACTATAGTTGTTATTTTCATTGGTCTGTTATTGTCTTGCTTTATCATGCTTTCTATCAATGGTTGGTTTCTTTGAAACTGAATCTTATTGGCTAGGTGGGTTCACGGAAGAACAAAAATATTATTATAAGGAACACCGCTTGTCACAAAAAGGGAAACACTTGCGGGAACAAATTGATAAATTGTATACCATTGCTATAAACGTGTGCTCTACTTATAATATTACTTATTGCTTTGATAAATCTTGTTGCTGTAGGAGGTATAAACACCTCCCTTTTTAATGTGAGTATAATCATAATGTTACCATATGTTCTTATGTTAAAGGGAATTATGACTTTTATGATGTGGAACAAATTGAAGAATTTATTGTTTGGAAGGGTGCATTTGAACTTGCTAGTTTGCTTGAAAATACTGATGATGCACCTTATAAATATGAGGTTTATGATATACTTCAATTTTTCTTTGATAATTACAAGGAAGAAAATGGCTATATTCTTGAATATCTTAATAGATTCTCTCCACCAATGGAAGAGACTAATGCCTTGCAGGAGCCTATGGAAGAAGAAATTGCTGAAACTGGAAACTCATTGGATGAAAAAGAGGAGGAGAGTGATGATCAAGAGGAGGAAGAATGGATCTACCCATCCCTACCTTCTAATGAGAGTAACTCTTTACCCCTTACATTATTTGATTGTCCCCCATGCTTACCAAAGAAGGACGAATGTCATGTTCCTAAGGATTCCTTTGAAAATATTTATAATAAAGCTCTAGTGTTTGTAGATCATGAAAACCATGCTTTCTATGATATTTATATTGTTTAGTTAATTCATGAGGCTACTCAAAATTATTATGAGAGAGGAAAATATGGTTGTAGAAGGTTTCATGGTATTGAAACACCTCTCTATGTGCTGAAAGTTTTGAAGTTATTCTCGTTTTATCTTCCTATGCATGTCACTTTGTTCTTTTTGAATTTATTTGCATACGAGATTCCTATGCATAGAAAGTGGGTTAGACTTAAATGTGTTTTGAATTTGCTTATTGATGCTCTCTTTTAGTTCAATTCATATTTTTTTATGTGAGCATCTTCTCAAACTATCATGCCTAACTTAAAGGCGTTAAAGGAAAGTACTTATTGGGAGATAACCCAAAAGTTTTAGATGAGTCTTGGAAGTTATTACCTTAGTAATAACCACTCCTTATCCTTTTTATTTGCTTTTTGTGCCAAGAGTAACCTCTAATGAGAGAGAAGTAATGATTGGGAAAGTTGCTGTCCCGAAACAGATTTCTGTGCTTCACCGTAAAAATTCGTGTAAAATGTCTGAACGTCCTTTTGAGGCGTGCATTTTTTTGCTTCTGCCCCAGGTTGTTATCTAACTTTCGTTAGTTCAACACTTTTTGATTTGAGCAACATAAGGTCTTCAAAAAAATTCGTCTTTACCTGCTGGTCTGTTTTGACAAATTTCTGCCATTTTCTACATTTGCTTCTTGTTGATTCCTTTTTGAGTTCTTTTGGGGAATTGAGCTTTTTGAGGGAAGCGCTTCAGTAGCTAGTGTTATAATGGAAGTTTATTGGTGTTAGAACTGAACCTTAAGACCTATTATCTTGAGTGCACTAATGTTGCTAATAAAGATTGTGTGAAGTTTTGTATGAAGGAAAAATTTCAGGTGTATGGAAGGAATGAGTAATGAGATGAAGGATGGACTAAATCTCAAGCTTGGGGATGCCACCCGTGTCAACCCAAGAAATATTCAAGAGGTACAAGTGTCAAAGTTTGGGGATTCCCAAGGCATCCCCCTCTTCATCAATAAAAATCCCAGGTTCCTTCCAAACGCTTCATTTTTATTGTTTCATGCACAGTTGTGTTGTTCTTGGAGCGTCTTCTTTTTTGTTTTCATTTTGGTTTTTCGTTTGCTTGGTTTTCTTAGTTTGCTGAATAAATTGGTTGTACCCCCTCTTCCATACATTGGTTTTCAAATAATTTTGTTTTCAAATAAATTGGTTGTACCCCCTCTTCCATACCTTGGTTTTCAAAGTTCATGCTTAAGTGGTAAAGAGAGCTCGTTTTTGACTATGGCCTATGCTTTGTCATGCCATGCTTGATATTGTTTTGTCTTTATGCTTAGTATTATTTGTTGTAGCATGACTTGTTATAAACAATTGAGATTGCTTAATGTGCCTTGGATGAATCATGCGTTGTTTTAGCATATTAAAGCATAGTATAGTGGTATTCTCCTTTGATGATTTATTTGGGTTGACTTGGCGCATGCTCACACCATGTTATGACTATCTCAAGTCACCATAGCCTTTATGATCCTTTAGTTTTCAACTTGTACTATCACTTTATGCTTTGATCAATGATGTTTTGTCGCTCTGCATGATTATGGCCATTATTGCTCTCTTAGTTTGTCGCTCCCAGTCTTTTGCTAGCCTCCACAACCAAGTATGAGTTCCACTCATGCATCCAACTCCTTAAACCAAGTTATTCCAAAGAATCCACCATACCTACCTACTAGCATATGCTATTCCAAGTATATTCATGTTTTTGGTTACCTTCCGAATTAAACTTGTTATGAGAAAACTAGTGATTAAAGCTCTCACGAACTAGATGGCACACTTTACTTTTCTTGCCCTTAATAAACTTGAACCATTGTGTCGTCTATGTTGTATATGCTTGCACTTATTTGTTGGGAATTAGCAGAACCATGTTGTCATGGGGAACGCTTTCAACATTGCACGGGTACTTTGTACCTAGTTGATATCATGCTCTTTTGTATATGGATGTCGTCGGTGTGAAATGAAAGGGGAGCTTGTAATTCCATGGAGTTATGTATATGTGTTAGAGAAACGCCTGGGCCGCTAGTCTAATCCATGCTGACATGGTGGAAACCTGCAGCGTAACCATAATGAGCTATCTATGAAGAATTCTTCTTATAATAAAAGAGTCCTATACTGAGAGAAAAGGGAGAAAAAGAAAAAAAAGAGATTATGAAAAGAGGAAAGAGAGAAAAAGCACCATATTCCCATGGTAAATAAGAAGATTGTTGAGATGCTCGTTTCCTGCTTGCCTTGTCATTTTGATATGGGGATTCTTCCGTATCATCGGGCAAGGGGTACCCCGTTGGCGGTTCTCTATGATACACATGTACTTACGATGACAAGAACTTACCGGTGACTAAACTTGAGTAGCATGAGGAGCGGCCCTCGTATTCAAGGGACATGAGGTTTCTAACTTATAATTCGTCAAGCATGTACACCATAGTTTGTTCACTTTAACCTTAATCACTTAAAGATGCTTATGATAGGGCAATGAGAGCTGAAAGCTATAAGTACCATAATTTTTGTAAGCTCTTTATGAGACTTGAATCCCTACTTCCTTCTATGAAGGCCTTTCTTCCACTTATATATTGAGTCTCCACCTTCTACCTTTATGCACCTACTTTGAGAGCATAGTGGCCATTCTTAGTTTTATGTGCATTGTCCCAAGACTAGTTGATTTATGCATACCTTGATATTGCTTGTTAAACTATTTGTATCTAGTCACTCTTATGAACTTTGAAGGTGTCCTATGCATTTATATTTTCTACGCTATGAGGGACAAGCTGAATGCTGTTATGCTATGTTTTCTTTATGTGAAACAAACAAACGTATTGCAAAGCATTGTTATTCATGAATCTTTTGTTTGTGCTTTTCCATGTTGCATCATAGTTTCTATGTCTTATTGCTAGAACCTTGTCTTTCATGTTATGATTGAAGTACTTTGATCCTAGCTTTGAATGTTTTACAAATACTTTGATCAAGTCTTTAATGGTGCATGTCACCTCAAAAATTATTCTTTCTTTTTATCACTTACCTACTCGAGGACGAGCAGGAGTTAAGCTTGGGGATGTTGATACATTGCAAATGTATCTATAATTTTTGATGTTCCATGCTTGGTTTTATCTACATTCTTGTGTTTTGTCCACACTTTCGAGTACTTTTCATATGATTTCTTGGACTAACCTATTAACAAGAGCCACAGTGCCAGCTGCCTGTTTTCTGTTGTTTTTGGTTCCAGGAAAGTTAGAAAATGAATATTCTCGGAATTGGACGGGACAAAAGCCAAGGTGCCTATTTTTCCGGAAGACAGCTGATGCTAGAATACGAGACGGAGAAGAGCTGGGGGCCGGCCACACCACCTGGCAGCACAGCCAGGCTTGGCCCATGCCAGGGGGTGGTCTGGCCGACCCCAGCACCCCCTCGGCCTCTCCTTCCGCCTATATATTGCCCTCGGGACCAAAACCCTAAGTACCCGATCAAAAATCTATGAAAGAGTCTGTAGCCACCGTCATCTCCATCCCTAGATCGGGAGGGATCTGAAGCTCTTCTCAGCATCCTGCCGAAGAGGGGAATTCACCCTGGAGGCCTTCTTCATCATCATGCAAGCATCCAGTGTGATGCGTGAGTAGTTCATCTCTGGACTACGGGTCCATGTAGTAGCTAGATGGCTGGTTCTCCTCCTTTGTGCTTTCATGTCTAGATCTTGTGAGCTCCGTTCATGATCAAGATCATCTATTTGTAATTATGCATGTTGTGTTTGCGGGGATCCGATGGATATTGAGATGCTATTTCAGATTGATTATTGATTCTATCATGTCTTTGTTATTTGTGATCTTGCATGCTTTCCGTTGTTAGTAGCTATCTTGGCCAAGTAGATGCTAGCAACTCCAATAGTTAGTATTTATGCTCGATAGTGGTTTCATGCCTCTGGTAATCTGGGGAAGTGACAGAAATCTCTAAGGTACTAGATGTGTTGTTGCTACTAGGGAGAAAACAACAATCCTTTGTTCATAGAACAATCGTATTATTTACTTTACACGCAATTCGTAAAGCAATAATCTGTTGCTTTCAACTTAATACTGGAGGGGGTTCGGATGATAACCTGAAGGTGTATTATTAGTCATAGATGCAGTTGGATGGCGGTCTATGTATAATGTTGTAATGCCCAATCAAGTTCCAAAGGAGTCAAGATGATTAGTATATGCATGTATTGCTTTCTCGATGTTTGTCAATTGCCCCGCTGTAATTTGTTCACCCGACATGTTATCTATCTTAAGGAGAGCCACCTCTAGTGAACTACGGATCCCGGTCCTTTCTTTTATATACAATCTACAAACTGTTTACTGCTTTGTGTTTACTTTCTGCAAAATATTACTTCCTTCCATTCGATACGTTTAATCCTTTGTTTTCAGCAAAATCGGTGAGATTGACAACCTCATCGCAAGTTGGGGGCAAAGTTCTGTGGTTGTGTTGTGCAGGTCTACACGTTGCTACTAGCACCGGTAGTGCGCCCTGCCAAGGCTCAGCTAGCCACACCATGGGGTGTTTCCTTGCTCCTACTGGTTCGATTAAACCTTGGTTTCTTACTGAGGGAAAACTTACTGTTGTGCTCATCATAACTTCCTCTTGGGGTTCCCCAACGAGCTCCACATCAACACCGAGCCATCAGCGCCGCACAGTGCAGTTGGGCTTGCCCGTTTACTTTCCCGCGCAGCCCAGTAGATTGAAATTAGTATTTTCCAATTTAGTTGAAACCCTATTCTCTCCACAAATTCAAAAATCAATTCAGAGAGTTTCACTGAACCAAATTGCATGATTCCAATTTTTTTAGAAAGATATTTAAATTATCTATCCAAGCTCGTAGGATTTAAATCATTTGGAGTTACAGATAATCTATAGTAAAAATAACAAGACAGAGACTTTTTCAACTTCAAACATTTTCAAAAATCAACCATAAATGCTTTTGAGTTGATTCCAACTCTCAAAAATCACATTTCATGAGATCTATCTGAATACGTAAAAAAATTTAGGTTTGCATGCAATGACTTTGGACTAGTACCAAAATAATGCTATATAGGAATTTCTAGTCAATTTTAAATCTAATAAACGATAATCTTAAACTTTAGAAAATATGACCAACCTTTTTAAGTCACATTCCCACGTATTAGAATATGTGGTGATGACATGTGTCCACACGATCCCATATTTTAATTGGAGAATATTAAATCTTAATTAATTTTAATGAGTAGAAATTACTTTTCTAAAATAAGATAAATAAGAGTAAGTCTTTAATTCATGTGATGATTGTGAGCCTTAGTGTGCTAAATATAATTAGTTAAGTATTGTTTCGTGATTGTGTACCCCGTATTTATTTATAGACAATAGTACCGACCCCGATACGAGGAGGAGGAGTTCTACCCAGAAGAAGAAGAGGAAAACTTCAACCAATGCTCTACTCAAGGCAAGCTATTATTGGCAAGCTAGAACTATGCAAGCTAATACTTGCAAACTTGATAACTTAAGCCAATGCATTAGGCATGCTTTGGTTATATACCTTTGATTTATACCAATCCCAACTTTTACTTGCAAGCTTTATTCTTTTACTTTACCAAAGTTCTTTACTTGTAGTTAGTGCTTTGTGAGTATTGGAAAAGTAGTATATATAGCATAAAGAGTATAAAACTAGGCCTATACTTAGATGTCATTCCATGGCATGAGATTGAATATTAACATCCCTCATTAGTGAACACTCTTAACCTTAGTGGCTAGTGCTAAGCATAAAAGTTGATCACTTTAGATGGAAATACTTGGTGAAAATGATTATGAAAACCTTAGAATGATGCTTCATTCTATTGAAATGTTTTGACATGTGTTATGGACACAAAAGGTTTTGATGATGAAAATGTTGAGGCATGAGCCTTAGCCCTTTATAAAAACTGATGGTTGGGTTCGGATCCGATACCATTCCAATTTTATCGTACAACCACAATACCCGAATTAGCTAGCGCTTAGCCAGAAGTTTATATGCATTAGTATGGGTTCCCTCGCGGAAGAGGTTTGAGCTAAGGCTACCTCGTGAGTGTGACTTGTCCACCTATGCAGTGCCCAGGATGGCAGATGGCCATGGCTGGGAGGCCAAGCTCATAGGGGAGGTGCCTATACTAGAGTGTGTAATTGAAAGGTTATGATTGATTATCCGCATACTAAGTATGATGATTCAGGGTTATCCCTGACGGATGTATCGAATTTTGTGGTGAAAGTGTACCACCTCTGTAGAGTGTCAAACTATTCGAATAGCCACGCCCGCGGTCATGGACAGTTGGAGTGGCCATACTATTCCGTCGTCAGAGGTTTTCAAAATGACTTGTGAAGTGAACTATGATTTTGACTTGACCACAACAGGTTTGTGAATATGAGAACTAGGTTCCCACTTAAAGTGATTTAGAATATTAATTTAGTTTTCTTTACCTCTAAACTCAGTTTAGATAAATCTGGCTTTTTGCAAATAAACCTAGAGCTTAAGTTTCCTACTAGAGATACCTTACTTGTTAGTGATAGTTTGCAAGTACTTAAAGAGTACTCATGGCTTTGTCCCTGGCTATTCTCGTGGCCATAAAATGAGGAGGACTATCAAGATGATGGATAGCGGGACGTCTACGACAACTAGGATCATCTCCCATCGTCAGCGTTGCCTGTGACTCTGAAGATGGAGCCCCTACTACGTTTCTTTCCGCTGCTTGATTTGTATTAACACTGGATCATGAGATCCTTTATTTGTGTAAGACCTTATTATGGTTTGTAATGGATGATGTACTGTGATATCCAATCTATCATGTCTCGCAAAAATGGTAATCATAGGATTGCGAGGTATGGCATAACAGGCATCTGGGATTAAAAATCTGGGTGTTGACAGACATCTAGTGGTTTATGACAATAACAACACATCCATGTTGTTTAATAAAAATAACACACATGTAATGACATCTAGTGGATCCATGTGTTTATGCAATAAACACTCATGGAGTTGCTCTACTGGTTTATGAAAAGAACACACGTTCAAGTGGTTTATGAAATGAACACACATGCAATGACATATAGTGGATCCAATTGGTTTAACGAAAAGAACACACATGCAATGACATCTAGTGGATCCATGTGGTTTATGAAATGAAGACACATGCAACGACTCTACTGGTTTATGAACAGAACACACACCCAAGTGGTTTATGAAAAGAACACACATGCAATGACATGTAGTGGATCCAATTGGTTTAATGAAAACAACACACATGCAATGACATCTAGTGGATCCCCGTGGTTTACGAAATGAATACACATGCAATGACATCTTGTGGATCCATGTGGTTTATGAAAAGAACACACATCCAAGTGGTTTATGAAATGAACACACATGCAATTATATCTAGTGGATCCAATTGGTTTAATGAAAAGAACACACATGCAATGACATCTAGTGGATCCATGTGGTTTATGAAATGAACACTCATGGAGTTACTCTACTGGTTTATGAAAAGAACACACATCCAAGTGGTTTATGAAAAGAACACACATGCAATGACATGTAGTGGATCCAATTGGTTTAATGAAAACAACACACATGCAATGACATCTAGTGGATCCAAGTGGTTTATGCAATGAACACACATGCAATGACATCTAGTGGATCCATGTGGTTTATGAAAAGAACACACATGTAGTGACATCTAGTGGTTTATGAAAATAACACACATCAAAGTTGTTTAATGAAAAGAAAACACATGCAATAACATATAGTGGATACATGTGGTTTATGAAATGAACACTAATGGAGTTACTCTACTGGTTTAGAAGCCTTTCTTTCTGTTCGTGCCGCCCTATGGCGATTTCTTACTAAACGTTTGCACTTTCTTCATGCGTATTATAAGAACGGTTCAGCATTGTTCTGACGATCTCTGTTTGATGGAGAGCCTGACCTTCAACAACCTGCATCACTTCTCGATAGCTTTATCCACCCACTTCATTTGTTTCCCAAGGAGGGTCATCAGCGAGTCCGCTCTTGCATTGAAGGAATGTCGCAGGAAGCTGCCGATCCGCGATTTAAAGTAGTTCGTGCTTCGGCAGCAGGGGACTATAGGCCATGAAAACCCACCCCAGGTATCTCCACCTGTGGATTGAGAGTAAAAACCAGTGAATTTCGTATCTCCCGTTATGAAAAGAACACACATCCAAGTGGTTTATGAAATGAACACACATGCAATGACATCTAGTGGATCCAAGTGGTTTAAAGAAAAGAACACACATGCAATGACATCTAGTGGATCCATGTGGTTTAGGAAATGAACACACATGCAATGAATCTACTGGATCCAATTGGTTTATGAAATGAACAGTCATGGAATGACATCTAGTGGATCCATGTGGTTTATGAAAAGAACACACATGCAATGTCATGTAGTGGATCCAATTGTTTTAATGAAAAGAACACAAATGCAATGACATCTAGTGGATCCAAGTGGTTTATGAAACGAACACACATGCAATGACATCTAGTGGATCCATGTGGTTTATGAAAAGAACACACATGCAGTGACATCTAGTGGTTTATGATTATAACACACATCCAAGTTGTTTAATAAAAAGAACACACATGCAATGACATCAAGTGGATCCATGTGGTTTATGAAATAAACACACATGGAGTGACTCTACAGGTTTATGAAAAGAACACATATCCAAGTGGTTTATGAAATGAACACACATGCAATGACATATAGTGGATCATATTGGATTAACGAAAAGAACACACATGCAATGACATCTAGTGGATCCATGTGGTTTATGAAATGAAGACAGATGAAATGACTCTACTGGTTTATAAACAGTACACACATCCAAGTGGTTTATGAAATGAAAACACATGCAATGACATGTAGTGGATCCAATTGGTTTAATGAAAAGAACACACATGGAATGACATCTAGTGGATCCATGTGATTTATGAAATGAACACACATGCAATGACATATAGTGGATCTATGTGGTTTATGAAAAGAACACTCATGGAGTGACTCTACTGGTTTATGAACAGAACACACATCCAAGTGGTTTATGAAATGAACACACATGCAATGGCATCTAGTGGATCCAACTTGTTTGATGAAAAGAACACACATGCAATGACATCTAGTGGATCCAAGTGGTTTATGAAATGAACACACATGCAATGACATCTAGTGGATCCATGTGGTTTTATGAAATGAACACACATGTAGTGACATCTAGTGGTTTGTGAAAATAACACACATCCAATTTGTTTAATGAAAAGAACACACATGCAATGACATCTTGTGGATACAATTCGTCTAATGAAAATAACACGTATGCAATGATATCTAGTGGATCCATGTGGTTTATTGAATGAACACACATGCAATGACTCTACTGGACCCAATTGGTTTATGAAATGAATACTCATGGAATGACATCTAGTGGATCCATGTGGTTTAGTAAATGAACACACATGCAATGACATCTAGTGGATCCAAGTTGTTTAATGAAAAGAACACACATGCAATGACGTCTAGTGGATCCATGTGGTTTATGAAATGAACACTCATGGAGTGACTTTACTGGTTTATGAACAGAACACACATCCAAGTGGTTTATGAAATGAACAAACATGCAATGACATATAGTGGATCCAATTGGTTTAATGAAAAGAACACACATGCAATGACATCTAGTGGATCCATGTGGTTTATGAAATCAACACACATGCAATGATTCTACTTTTTTATGAACAGAACACACATCCAAGTGGTTTATGAAAAGAAGACACATGCAATGACACGTAGTGGATCCAACTGGTTTAATTAAAAGAACACACATGCAATGACAACATCTAGTGGATCCAAGTGGTTTATGAAATGAACACACATGCAATGATATCTAGTGGATCCATGTGGTTTATGAAAAGAACACACATGCGGTGACATCTAGTGGTTTATGAAAATAACACACAAGTTGTTTAATGAAAAGAACACACATGCAATGACATATATTGGACCCAGTTGGTTTAATTAAAAGAAAACACATGCAATGACATCTAGTGGATCCATTAGATTTATGAAAAGAACACACATGCAATGACATCTAGTGGATCCAAGTGGTTTATGAAATGAACACACCTGCAATGACATCTAGTGGATCCATGTGGATTATGAAATGAACACACATGCAATGACTCTACTAGATCTAATTGGTTTATGAAATGAACAATCATGGAATGCCATCTAGTGGTTTATGAAAATAACACACATTCAAGTTGTTTAATGAAAAGAATACACATGCAATGACTTCTGGTGGATCCAATTGGTTTAATGAAAAGAACACACATGCAATGGAATCTAGTGGATCCATGTGGTTTATGAAATGAACACACATGCAGTGACTCTACTGGATCCAATTGTTTTATGAAATGAACACTCATGGAATGACATCTAGTGGATCCATGTGGTTTATGAAATGAACACACATGCAATGACATTTAGTGGATCCATGTGGTTTATGAAAAGAACACACATGAAGTGGCATCTAGTGGTTTATGAAAATAACACACATAGAAGTTGTTTTATGAAAAGAACACACATGCAATGACATCTAGTGGATCCATGTGGTTTATGAAATGAACACTCATGGAGTTACTCTACTGGTTTATGAAATGAACACACATGCAATGACTTTGATGGATCCAATTGGTTTATGAAATGAACACTCATGGAATGACATCTAGTGGATCCATGTGGTTTATGAAATGAACACACATGCAATGAAATTTAGTTGATCCATGTGGTTTATGAAAAGAACACACATGAGGTGGAATCTAGTGGTTTATGAAAATAACACACATCAAAGTTGTTTAATGAAAAGAACACACATGCAATGACATATAGTGGATCCATGTGGTTTATGAAATGAACACTCATGGAGTTACTCTACTAGGTTATGAAAAGAACACACATCAAAGTGGTTTATGAAAAGAACACACATGCAATGACATCTGGTGGATCCAATTGGTTTAATGAAAATACCACACATGCAATGACATCTAGTGGATCCAAGTGGTTTATGAAATGAAGACACATGAATGACATCTAGTGGATCCATGTGGTTTATGAAAAGAACACACATGTAGTGGCATCTAGTGGTTTATGAAAATAACACACATCCAAGTTGTTTAATGACAAGAAAATACGTGCAATAACATATAGTGGATACATGTGGTTTATCAAATGAACACTACTGGAGTTACTCTACTGGTTTATGAAAAGAACACACATCCAAGTGGTTTATGAAATGAACACACATGCAATGACATCTAGTGCACCCAAGTGGTTTATGAAATGAACAAAAATGCAATGACATCTAGTGGATCCATGTGGTTTTATGGAAAGAACACACATGCAGTGACATCTAGTGGTTTGTGAAAATAACACACATCCAATTTGTTTAATGAAAAGAACACACATGCAATGACATCTTGTGGATACAATTGGTCTAATGAAAAGAACACACATGCAATGACATCTAGTGGATCCATGTGGTTTATTAAATGAAAACACATGCAATGACTCTACTGGATCCAACTGGTTTATGAAATGAACACTCATGGAATGACATCTAGTGGATCCATGTGGTTTATTAAATAAACACACATGCAATGACATCTAGTGGATCCAAGTTGTTTAATGAAAAGAACACACATGCAATGACGTCTAGTGGATCCATGTGGTTTATGAAATGAACACTCATGGAGTGACTCTACTAGTTTATGAACAGAACACACATCCAAGTGGTTTATGAAATGAACACACATGCCATGACATCTAGTGGATCCAATTGGTTTAATGAAAAGAACACACATGCAACGACATCTAGTGGACCCATGTGGTTTATGAAATCAACACACATGCAATGATTCTACTGGTTTATGAACAGAACACACATCCAAGAAAAGAACACACATGCAATGACATGTAGTGGATCCATTTGGTTTAATGAAAAGAACACACATGAAATGATATCTAGTGGATCCAAGTGGTTTATGAAATGAACACACATGCAATGACATATAGTGGATCCATGTGGTTTATGAAAAGAACACACATGCGGTGACATCTAGGGGTTTATGAAAATAATACACATCCAAGTTGTTTAATGAAAAGAACACACATGCAATGACATCTAGTGGATCCAATTGGTTTAATGAAAAGAACACACATGCAATGACATCTAGTGGATCCATTCGGTTTATGAAATGAACACACATGCAATGACTCTGATGGATCCAATTGGTTTTGAAATGAACACTCATGGAATGACATCTAGTGGATCCATGTGGTTTATGAAATGAACACACATGCAATGACATTTAGTGGATCCATGTGGTTTATTAAAAGAACACACATGAAGTGGCATCTAGTGGTTTATGAAAATAACACACATCCAAGTTGTTTTATGAAAAGAACACACATGCAATGACATCTAGTGGATCCATGTGGTTTATGAAATGAACACTCATGGAGTTACTCTACTGGTTTATGAAAAGAACACATATCCAAGTGGTTTATGAAAAGAACACACATGCAATTACATCTAGTGGATCCAATTGGTTTAATGAAAAGAACTCACATGCAATGACATGTAGTGGATCCAAGTGGTTTATGAAATGAAGACTCATGCAATGACATCTAGTGGATCCATGTGGTTTATGAAAAGAACACACATGCAGTGACATCTAGTGGTTTATGAAAAAAACATACATCCAAGTTGTTTAATGAAAAGAAAACACATGCAATCACATATAGTGGATACATGTGGTTTATCAAATGAACACTAATGGAGTTACTCTAGTTGTTTATGAAAAAGAACACACATCCAAGTGGTTTATGAAATGAACACACATGCAATGACATCTAGTGGATCCAAGTGGTTTATGAAATGAACACAATTGCAATGACATCTACTCGATCCATGTTGTTTTATGAAAAGAACACACATGTAGTGACATCTAGTGGTTTGTGAAAATAACACACATCCAATTTGTTTAATGAAAAGAACACACTTGCAATGACATCTTGTGGATACAATTGGTCTAATGAAAAGAACACACATGCAATGACATCTAGCGGATCCATGTGGTTTATTAAATGAACACATATACAATGACTCTACTGGATCCAATTGATTTATGAAATGAATAGTCATGGAATGACATCTAGTGGATCCATGTGGTTTATTAAATGAACACACATGCAATGACATCTAGTGGATCCAAGTTGTTTAATGAAAAGAACACACATGCAATGACGTCTAGTGGATCCTTGTGGTTTATGAAATGAACACTCATGGAGTGACTCTACTAGTTTATGAACAGAACACACATCCACGTGGTTTATGAAATGAACACACATGCAATGACATCTAGTGGATCCAATTGGTTTAACAAAAAGAACACACATGCAAGGACATATAGTGGATCCATGTGGTTTATGAAATGAACACTCATGGATCAACTCTACTAGTTTATGAACAGAACACACATCCAAGTGGTTTATGAAATGAACATACATGCAGTGACATCTAGTGGGTCCAATTGGTTTCATGAAAAGAACACACATGCAATGACATCTAGTGGATCCATGTGGTTTATGAAATGAACACACATGCAATGACTCTACTGGTTTATGAACAGAACACACATCCAAGTGGTTTATCAAAAGAACACACATGCAATGACATGTAGTGGATCCAATTGGTTTAATGAAAAGAACACACATGCAATGACATCTAGTGGATCGAAGTGGTTGATGAAATGAACACACATGCAATGACCTCTAGTGGATCCATGTGGTTTATGAAAAGAACAGACATGA
This sequence comes from Avena sativa, assembly GCA_916181665.1. Lineage (NCBI taxonomy): Eukaryota > Viridiplantae > Streptophyta > Magnoliopsida > Poales > Poaceae > Avena > Avena sativa. Next base: position 373,312,112 of record OV702290.1, read on the forward strand.
AGTGACATCTAGTGGTTTATGAAAATAACACATATCCAAGTTGTTTAATGAAAAGAACACACATGCAGTGACATCTAATGGATCCAATTGGTTTCATGAAATTAACACACATGCAATGACATCTAGTGGATCCATGTGTATTATGAAATGAACACACATGCAATGACTCTACTAGATCTAATTGGTTTATGAAATGAACAATCATGGAATGCCATCTAGTGGTTTATGAAAATAACACACATTCAAGTTGTTTAATGAAAAGAATACACATGCAATGACTTCTGGTGGATCCAATTGGTTTAATGAAAAGAACACACATGCAATGGAATCTAGTGGATCCATGTGGTTTATGAAATGAACACACATGCAGTGACTCTACTGGATCCAATTGTTTTATGAAATGAACACTCATGGAATGACATCTAGTGGATCCATGTGGTTTATGAAATGAACACACATGCAATGACATTTAGTGGATCCATGTGGTTTATGAAAAGAACACACATGAAGTGGCATCTAGTGGTTTATGAAAATAACACACGTAGAAGTTGTTTTATGAAAAGAACACACATGCAATGACATCTAGTGGATCCATGTGGTTTATGAAATGAACACTCATGGAGTTACTCTACTGGTTTATGAAATGAACACACATGCAATGACTTTGATGGATCCAATTGGTTTATGAAATGAACACTCATGGAATGACATCTAGTGGATCCATGTGGTTTATGAAATGAACACACATGCAATGAAATTTAGTTGATCCATGTGGTTTATGAAAAGAACACACATGAGGTGGAATCTAGTGGTTTATGAAAATAACACACATCAAAGTTGTTTAATGAAAAGAACACACATGCAATGACATATAGTGGATCCATGTGGTTTATGAAATGAACACTCATGGAGTTACTCTACTAGTTTATGAAAAGAACACACATCAGAGTGGTTTATGAAAAGAACACACATGCAATGACATCTGGTGGATCCAATTGGTTTAATGAAAAGACCACACATGCAATGACATCTAGTGGATCCAAGTGGTTTATGAAATGAAGACACATGAATGACATCTAGTGGATCCATGTGGTTTATGAAAAGAACACACATGTAGTGACATCTAGTGGTTTATGAAAATAACACACATCCAAGTTGTTTAATGACAAGAAAATACGTGCAATAACATATAGTGGATACATGTGGTTTATCAAATGAACACTACTGGAGTTACTCTACTGGTTTATGAAAAGAACACACATCCAAGTGGTTTATGAAATGAACACACATGCAATGACATCTAGTGCACCCAAGTGGTTTATGAAATGAACAAAAATGCAATGACATCTAGTGGATCCATGTGGTTTTATGGAAAGAACACACATGCAGTGACATCTAGTGGTTTGTGAAAATAACACACATCCAATTTGTTTAATGAAAAGAACACACATGCAATGACATCTTGTGGATACAATTGGTATAATGAAAAGAACACACATGCAATGACATCTAGTGGATCCATGTGGTTTATTAAATGAAAACACATGCAATGACTCTACTGGATCCAACTGGTTTATGAAATGAACACTCATGGAATGACATCTAGTGGATCCATGTGGTTTATTAAATAAACACACATGCAATGACATCTAGTGGATCCAAGTTGTTTAATGAAAAGAAGACACATGCAATGACGTCTAGTGGATCCATGTGGTTTATGAAATGAACACTCATGGAGTGACTCTACTAGTTTATGAACAGAACACACATCCAAGTGGTTTATGAAATGAACACACATGCCATGACATCTAGTGGATCCAATTGGTTTAATGAAAAGAACACACATGCAACGACATCTAGTGGACCCATGTGGTTTATGAAATCAACACACATGCAATGATTCTACTAGTTTATGAACAGAACACACATCCAAGAAAAGAACACACATGCAATGACATGTAGTGGATCCAATTGGTTTAATGAAAAGAACACACATGAAATGACATCTAGTGGATCCAAGTGGTTTATGAAATGAACACACATGCAATGACATATAGTGGATCCATGTGGTTTATGAAAAGAACACACATGTGGTGACATCTAGGGGTTTATGAAAATAATACACATCCAAGTTGTTTAATGAAAAGAACACACATGCAATGACATCTAGTGGATCCAATTGGTTTAATGAAAAGAACACACATGCAATGACATCTAGTGGATCCATTCGGTTTATGAAATGAACACACATGCAATGACTCTGATGGATCCAATTGGTTTTGAAATGAACACTCATGGAATGACATCTAGTGGATCCATGTGGTTTATGAAATGAACACACATGCAATGAAATTTAGTGGATCCATGTGGTTTATTAAAAGAACACACATGAAGTGGCATCTAGTGGTTTATGAAAATAACACACATCCAAGTTGTTTTATGAAAAGAACACACATGCAATGACATCTAGTGGATCCATGTGGTTTATGAAATGAACACTCATGGAGTTACTCTACTGGTTTACGAAAAGAACACATATCCAAGTGGTTTATGAAAAGAACACACATGCAATTACATCTAGTGGATCCAATTGGTTTAATGAAAAGAACACACATGCAATGACATGTAGTGGATCCAAGTGGTTTATGAAATGAAGACTCATGCAATGACATCTAGTGGATCCATGTGGTTTATGAAAAGAACACACATGCAGTGACATCTAGTGGTTTATGAAAAAAACATACATCCAAGTTGTTTAATGAAAAGAAAACACATGCAATCACATATAGTGGATACATGTGGTTTATCAAATGAACACTAATGGAGTTACTCTAGTTGTTTATGAAAAGAACACACATCCAAGTGGTTTATGAAATGAACACACATGCAATGACATCTAGTGGATCCAAGTGGTTTATGAAATGAACACAATTGCAATGACATCTACTCGATCCATGTTGTTTTATGAAAAGAACACACATGTAGTGACATCTAGTGGTTTGTGAAAATAACACACATCCAATTTGTTTAATGAAAAGAACACACTTGCAATGACATCTTGTGGATACAATTGGTCTAATGAAAAGAACACACATGCAATGACATCTAGCGGATCCATGTGGTTTATTAAATGAACACATATACAATGACTCTACTGGATCCAATTGATTTATGAAATGAACAGTCATGGAATGACATCTAGTGGATCCATGTGGTTTATTAAATGAACACACATGCCATGACATCTAGTGGATCCAAGTTGTTTAATGAAAAGAACACACATGCAATGACGTCTAGTGGATCCTTGTGGTTTATGAAATGAACACTCATGGAGTGACTCTACTAGTTTATGAGCAGAACACACATCCACGTGGTTTATGAAATGAACACACATGCAATGACATCTAGTGGATCCAATTGGTTTAACAAAAAGAACACACATGCAATGACATCTAGTGGATCCATGTGGTTTATGAAATGAAGACACATGAAATGACTCTACTGGTTTATGAACAGAACACACATCCAAGTGGTTTATGAAAAGAACACACATGCAATGACATGTAGTGGATCCAATTGGATTAATGAAAAGAACACACATGCAATGACATATAGTGGATCCAAGTGGTTTATGAAATGAACACACATGCAATGACATCTAATAGATCATGTGGTTTATGCAATGGTGAGGAAATCATTAATCGTTAACTGCTCGGTCGGCTTGGGAGTAGCGACTAATCATAATTCAGGTAATTAACTGATTTAATCGGTCGGCTATTAATCGGTGCAACCTACACAAATTAGCACCTAAAACATATGTACATAAGAAAGAAATAGTATATGGGCCTTTTTATTCCCAACCCTACTTATCTAGTGCCCAAAAGACCATTAAAACACATACACTTCTCTCTAACCTAATCTTCAAGGTCACGAGCGACTCAGGATCCACCAGCTGGTACCATGTGTCCTCCTTCCGTTTATCCAGCTCTGACCTCTGAATTTTCTCTTCTCCCACCACCTACCCAGGGTACTGGTTGGTGCCGGCAGGAATTGAGATCTTGGAGGCGGGAATCAAGCGGGAGCTTCGCAAAACTACTTCATTGGGGCGGGTTAGCGGTTGGACGGGCGATATGTGATACATTGCAAATGTATCTATAATTTTTGATGTTCCATGCTTGGTTTTATCCACTTTCTTGTGTTTTGTTCCAACTTTGGAGTATTTTTCTTATGATTTCTTGGACTAACCTATTAACAAGAGCCACAGTGCCAGCTGCCTGTTTTCTGCTGTTTTTTGGTTCTAGGAAAGTCAGAAAATGAATATTCTTGGAATTGGACGGGACAAAAGCCAAAGTGCCTATTTTTCTGGAAGGGATCAAGTACCAGAATACGAGACGGAGAGGGGCCAGAGGCGGCCACACCACCTGGCCGCACGGCCAGGCCTGGCCCATGCCAGGGGGTGGTGTGGCCAGCCTAGGCACCCCCTTGGCCTCCCCTTCCGACTATAAGATGCCCTCGGGACGAAAACCCTAAGTACCCGATCAAAAAACCACGAAATAGTCTATAGCCGCCGTCATCTCCATCCCTAGATCGGGAGGGATCTGAAGCTCTTCCCGGCACCCTGCCGGAGAGGGGAATTCACCCTGGAGGCCTTCTTCATCACCATGCAAGCCTCTGGTGTGATGCGTGAGTAGTTCATCCTTGGACTACGGATCCATGTAGTGCTAGATGGCTGGTTCTCCTCCTTTGCGCTTTCATGTCTAGATCTTGTGAGCTCCGTTCATGATCAAGATCATCTATTTGTAATTCTGCATGTTGTGTTTGCGGGGATCCGATGGATATTGAGATGCTATTTCAGATTCATTATTGATTCTATCATGTCTTTGTTATTTGTGATCTTGCATGCTTTCCGTTGTTAGTAGCTATCTTGGCCAAGTAGATGCTAGCAACTCCAAGAGTTAATATTTATGCTCGATAGTGGGTTCATGCCTCTGGTAATCTGGAGAAGTGACAGAAATCTCTAAAGTACTAGATGTGCTGTTGCTACTAGGGAGAAAACAACAATCCTTTGTTCATAGAACAATCGTATTGTTTACTTTACACGCAGTTCGTAAAGCAATAATCTGTTGCTTGCAACTTAATACTGGAGGGGGTTTGGATGATAACCTGAAGGTGGATTATTAGTCATAGATGTAGTTGGATGGCGGTCTATGTATTATGTTGTAATGCCCAATCAAGTCTCAAAGGAGTCAAGATGATTAGTATATGCATGTATTGCTTTCTCGGTGTTTGTCAATTGCCCCGCTGTAATTTGTTCACCCAGCATGTTTTCTATCTAAGGAGAGCCACCTCAACTGAACTATGGATCCCGGTCCTCTTTCTTTACATACAATCTACAACTGTTTACTGCTTTGTGTTTACTTTCTGCAAACTTTTACTTCTTTCCATTCGATACGTTTAATCCTTTGTTTTCCGCAAAACACGGTGAGATTGACAACCTCATCACAAGTTGGGGACAAAGTTCTTCGGTTGTGTTGTGCAGGTCTCCACGTTGCTACTAGCATCGGTAGTGCGCCCTGCCAAAGCTCAGCTAGTAACACCTTTGGGGTGTTTCCTTGCTCCTACTGGTTCGATTAAACCATGGTTTCATAACTGAGGGAAACCTGCTGCTGTGCTCATCATACCTTCCTCTTGGGGTTCCCAACAAGCTCTACATCAACACCGCCATCAAGCATTTTTCTAGGTGCCGTGCATTGAGCCATCAAGCATTTTTCTGGCGCCGTTGCCGGGGATCAAAGAAGAAGAAGAAGAAACTCCCACGTCAACTACACGCCATCAAAAGAGATTTTTTTGGCGCTATTGCCGAGGAGTCAAGGACATCTTCACAAGGGGAGTCCCTCATAACCAATCTCTTTACTTTGTTGTTTTTGTTTTGCTTAGTTTCTTTTTGCTTTGTTTGCTTGTTTTGTTCTTCAAAAATACAAAAAAAATTAGTTTTACTAGTTTGCTTTCTTTATCAAAAACACAAAAAATTAAGTCTCCTTTAGTTGTCACCTCTTCCTTAGCTCATCATGTTGATCCCTACATTCACCTTGAAAGACCTTTCAATTGGTAGTGGTTCTATAATTGGGAAATATAATATTGAAGAATTCTTTAATCATGTTAGCAAACATGAAGATACTGAGGATAGACCCCTTGTAGAACTTGCTCCAAATTATGAGATTGCTGCAGCTTCTTTAATTCACATGTTAGAAGCTAGGTTTGTTAACCTCAACCCCTTAATGCAAGTAATGTTTCTTAAGCTTAAAGAAATTGAAGACCCTGAAAAGAGGGATTTTATTCTAGAAACTTTGTTTAAGGAGTTCTATGATGTTGCCAAGGAAGCTAGAAAAGTTTTTGAACGTTTCGATATGCTAGGATCATGTGTAGATGTTGTTGGTATGCGAGAAAAGATGAACAAAACCGAACCTAATGGGGAGGAACCTAAGATACCAATACCCTTTAAACTAGTAGCAATACATGATGCCATAGAAAAGAATCTTGATTGGATTGTTCCTGCAAACCCTTTTGATGAGAATAGTGAACCTAAGAGCATTGAGAGAGGATCCTCTAGAACTTATTTGGATGATATACCTTGCCTTTTTGAAAATATTTCTGGTATTAATCTTAATGCTTCTTCATTTGAGAACACTCGATTCTTTCTTTGCTTCTTATGCCTAAATTAAAGGAGTTAAAGAAAAGTACTTATTGGGAGATAACCCAAAAGTTTTAGATGAGTCTTGGAAGTTATTACTTCAGTAATAACCACTCCTTATCCTTTTTATTTGGTTTTTGTGCCAAGAGTAACCTCTAATGAGAGGGAAGTAATGATTGGGAAAGTTGCTTCCTGAAACAGATTTTTGTACTTCACCGTAAAAATTCGTGAGAGAGCTCTATATGTCGGATTGAGCTGTAAAGTTTTGTTCTTCTGACCCAGGTTGTTATCTAACTTTCATTAGTTGAACACTTTTTTATTTGAGCAACATAAGGTCTTCAAAAAAATCCGTCTTTACCTGCTGGTCTGTTTTGACAGATTTCTGCCATTTTCTGCATTTGCTTCTTGTGGGTTCCTTTTTGAGTTATTTTGGGGAATTGAGATTTTTGAGGGAAGTGATACAGTATATAGTGTTCTAATGGAAGTTTATTTGGTGTTAGAACTGAACCTTAAGACCTTTTATCTTGAGTGCACTAATGTTGCTAATGAGATTGTGTGAAGTTTTGTATGAAGGAAAATTTTCAGGTGTATGGAAGGAATGAGTAATGAAATGAAGGATGGACTAAAGCTCAAGCTTGGGGATGCCACGCGTGTCACCCCAATAAATATCCAAGAAGTACAAGCGTCAAAGCTTGGGGATGCCCAAGGCATCCCCTTCTTCATCAATAAAAATCCCAGGTTTCTTCCAAACGCTTCATTTTTATTGTTTCATGCACAGTTCTGTTGTTCTTGGAGCGTCTTCTTTTTTGTTTTCATTTTGGTTTTTAGTTTGCTTGGTTTGCTTAGTTTGCTGAATAAATTGGTTGGACCCCCTCTGTCATACATTGGTTTGCAAATAGTTTGGTTTGGTTTGGAAAAGAGTAGGAAAGTTCATACTTATGTGGTAAAAAGAGCTCGTTTTTGACTGTGGCCTATGCTTTGTCATGTCATGCTTGATATTGTTTTGGCTTTATGCTTAGTATTCATTGTTGTAGCATGACTTGTTATAAACAATTGAGATTGCTTAATGTGCCTTGTATGAATCATGTGTTGTTTTAGCATATTAAAGCATAGTATAGTGGTATTCTCCTTTGATGCTATATTTGGGTTGACTTGGCACATGCTCACACCATGTTATGACTATCCAAAGTCACCATAGCCTTTATGATCCTTAAGTTTTCAACTTGTAGTATCACTTTATGCTTTGATCAATGATGTTTTGTCGCTCTGCATGATTATGGCCATTATTGCTCTCTTAGTTTGTCGCTCCCAGTCTTTTGCTAGCCTCCACAACAAAGTATGAGTTCCACTCATGCATCCAACTCCATAAACCAAGTTATTCCAAAGAGTCCACCATACCTACCTACTAGCTTATGCTATTCCAAGTTTATTCATGCTTTTGTTTACCTTCCACTTGTTTTGAGAAAACTAGTGATTAAAGCTCTCACGAACTTGATGGCACACTTTACTTTATTGCCTCTAATAAACTTGAACCATTGGGTCCTTCTTTGTTGCATATATGCTTGCGCTTTATAAGTTGAAATTAGCAGAACCATGTACCATGGGGAACGCTTTCAACATTGCACTTATACTTTGTACCCCGTTGATATCATGTTCTTTTGCTTACGGATCCCGGCGGTGTGAAATAAAAGTGGAACTTGTAAGATCATGGAGTTTGTATGTGTGTTAGAGAAACGCCTGGGCCGCTAGCCTAAGCCATGCCTAATCATGGTGGGAACTTGCAGCATCACCATAATGAGCACTCTATGAAGCATCTTCAATAAAAACCTATGCAAATAGCAAATAAAAAGATTGCTGAGATGCTCATTGTCTGGTTGCCTTGTCATTTTGATTATGGGAAAGCTCCCGTATCATGTGCAAGGGGTACCTCGTTGGCGGTTCTTAATGATACACATATACTTACAATGACAAGAGCTTACTCGTGACTGAAGTTTAGTAGCATGAGGATCGGTCTTCATAAGTAAGGGGCATGAGATTTTGGTTTATAACTTGTCAAGCATATCCTCTTAGTTGTGTCACTTTAACCTTAATCACCTTCAAGATGCTTATGATAGGGGCAATGAGAGCTAAAAGCTATAAGTACCTTAATTTTTGGAAGCTCTTTATGAGACTTGAATCCCTACTTCCTTTTACAAAAGGCCTTTCTTCCACCATTATATAGAGTCTCCACCTTCTATCTTTACGCACCTACTTTGAGAGCATAGTGGCCATTCTTAGTTCTATGTGCATTGTCCCAAGACTAGTTGATTGATGCATAACTTGTTATTGCTTGTTTTAAATTATTGTATCTAGTCACTCTTATGAACTTTGAAGGTGTCCTATGCATTTATATTTGCTACTCTATTGAGGGACAAGCTGAATACTATTATGCTATGTTTTGTTTATGTGAAACAAACAAACGTCTTGCAAAGCATTGTTATTCATGAATCTTTTGTTTGTGCCTTTTCATGTTGCATCATAGTTTCTTTGCTTATTGCTAGAACCTTGTCTTTCATGTTATGATTGAAGTACTATGATCCCAGCTTTGAATGTTTTACAAATACTTTGATCAAGTCTTTGATGGTGCATGTCATCTCAAAAATTATTCTTTCTTTTTATCACTTACCTACTCGAGGACGAGCAGGAATTAAGCTTGGGGATGTTGCTACATTGCAAATGTATCTATAATTTTTGATGTTCCATGCTTGGTTTTATCCACTTTCTTGTGTTTTGTTCCAACTTTGAAGTACTTTTCTTATGATTTCTTGGACTAACCTATTAATAAGAGCCACAGTGCCAGTTGCCTGTTTTCTGCTGTTTTTGGTTCCAGGAAAGTTAGAAAATGAATATTCTCGGAATTGGACGGGACAAAAGCCAAAGTGCCTATTTTTCCGGAAGGGATCAAGTGCCAGAATACGAGACGGAGAGGGGCCAGAGAGCGGCCACACCACCTGGCCGCACGGCCAGGCCTGGCCCGTGCCAGGGAGTGGTGTGGCCAGCCTAGGCACCCCCTCGGCCTCCCCTTCCGACTATAAGATGCCCTGGGGACGAAAACCCTAAGTACCCGATCAAAAATCCACGAAAGAGTCTGTAGTCGCCGTCATCTCCATCCCTAGATCGGGAGGGATCTGAAGCTCTTCCCGGCACCCTGCCGGAGAGGGGAATTCACCCTGGAGGCCTTTCTCATCACCATGCAAGCCTCCGGTGTGATGCGTGAGTAGTTCATCCTTGGACTACGGATCCATGTAGTAGCTAGATGGCTGGTTCTCCTCCTTTGTGCTTTCATGTCTAGATCTTGTGAGCTCCGTTCATGATCAAGATCATCTATTTGTAATTCTGCATGTTGTGTTTGCGGGGATCCGATGGATATTGAGATGCTATTTCAGATTGATTATTGATTCTATCATGTCTTTGTTATTTGTGATCTTGCATGCTTTCCGTTGTTAGTAGCTATCTTGGCCAACTAGATGCTAGCAACTCCAAGAGTTAGTATTTATGCTCGATAGTGGGTTCATGCCTCTGGTAATCTGGGGAAGTGACAGAAATCTCTATGGTACTAGATGTGTTGTTGCTACTAGGGAGAAAACAACAATCCTTTGTTCATAGAACAATCGTATTGTTTACTTCACACGCAGTTCGTAAAGCAATAATCTGTTGCTTGCAACTTAATACTGGAGGGGGTTCGGATGATAACCTGAAGGTGGATTATTAGTCATAGATGCAGTTGGATGGCGGTCTATGTATTATGTTGTAATGCCCAATCAAGTCTCAAAGGAGTCAAGATGATTAGTATATGCATTTATTGCTTTCTCGGTGTTTGTCAATTGCCCCGCTGTAATTTGTTCACCCAGCATGTTTTCTATCTAAGGAGAGCCACCTCTAGTGAACTACGGATCCCGGTCCTCTTTCTTTACATACAATCTACTAACTGTTTACTGCTTTGTGTTTACTTTCTACAAAATATTACTTCCTTCCATTCGATACGTTTAATCCTTTGTTTTCCGCAAAACACGGTGAGATTGACAACCTCATCGCAAGTTGGGGACAAATTTCTGTGGTTGTGTTGTGCAGGTCTCCATGTTGCTACTAGCATCGGTAGTGCGCCCTGCCAAAGCTCAGCTAGTAACACCTTTGGGGTGTTTCCTTGCTCCTACTGGTTCGATTAAACCTTGGTTTCATAACTGAGGGAAACTTGCTGCTGTGCTCATCATACCTTCCTCTTGGGGTTCCCAACGAGCTCTACATCAACACTGCCATCAAGCATTTTTCTGGGCGCCGTGCATTGAGCCATCAATATGCCTTGAAAATTCTGCAACTTTTTTGACCAAGTGTAGTAGTTAATCTGGAATATACCTAGTAATCGGTCTGTCAGAGCTATTAGTCAAGCTAAAGGATTAATACAGCCGATTAGTGGTAATCGACACGGTTTGATCCCTAGTAGCGATTAATCGGCCTATTAATCATTGATTCGGACAATTTTTTGAACAGTGGGTTTATGAAAAGAACACACGTCCAAGTGGTTTATGAAATGAACACACATGCAATGATATCTAGTGGATCCAATTGGTTGAATGAAAATAACACACATGCAATGACATCTAGTGGATCCATGTGGTTTGTTAAATGAATACTCATGGATCGACTCTACTGGTTTATGAACAGAACACACATCCAAGTGGTTTATAAAATGAACACACATGTAGTGACATCTAGTGGATTGATACGTCAATTTTGCATCACTATTCTATATCTTAATTCACTATTATTCATTGATATATTTCATATTGAGAGGTTATACTTATGTTATTTCATCTGTTTTTTCATGGTTGCTGACTTTTGGAGCATGGACCGCTGCAATCAGGATTCTGATAGAAAAGGTGCTGTTTGGAGGCAAAATTCGCGAAGATCAGAAAATCCGGGAAAATATACGGAAAATCCTATTTTCTAGAAGACTAAGGATGCCAGAAGATGGAGTGGAGATGGGCCACAGGGGGCCCACACCACCCCTGGCGCGGGCAGCCCTAGGCCGCGCCAGTAGGTGGTGTGGCCGCCTTGGCCCACCTCTGGCTCTCTCCTCTAGCATATAGCATCCTCCCGAAACCCTAAGACTCGGGGAGCAACCACAGAAAGAATCCGCCGCCTCTGCGGGACGGAAAACACCGAGAGAGAAAGATCTCTCTAGCAGATAGATTTCTGCCGGGGGAATTCCTTCCCGGAGAGGGCAAATCGTCGCCATAAACACCACCATCAAGCTGGACTTCATCGGGATCATCATCATCATCACCACCATCATCATCACCATCAGCACCATCATCACCATCTCCATATTTCTGTAACAATTGAGTTGAATCTTGCATTAGTTCATAGGGGAAACTTTCCCAGTGTTGATTACTCTTATAGTTGATGCTATTGAGTGAACCATTGAATTATTGTTTATGTTCAGATTGTTATACATCATTATTCCATCTCTGATCATGATCCATATGATGTCTTGTGAGTAGTTCGTTTTGTTCTTGAGGACATGGGAGAAGTCATGTTGTTAGTAGTGGAGTTGTGTTGAGAAAGATTCAATAGTTTGATATTTAAGTTGTGGTGTACTTCTTCTAGTGGTGTCATGTGAACATCGACTACATGACACTTCACCTATATGGGCCTAGGGGAATGCATTGTGTATTTGGCTATTAATCATAGGGGTTGCCGGAGTGACAGAAACCTGAACCCCCGTTAGGAAACCATTGCACAAGGGACGTAAGGGTCTTAGAGTTTAAAGTTGTGGTTAGGTCTCTACCTTAATTACTTTCTTGTACTTACGGATGTTTGCAAGGGGTATAATCACAAGTATGTATTAGTCTTGGATGGGGTGGTACATTAGCACAGGTTCACCCACACAACACTTAGCAAGCTAGAGAAGATTAATAAACTATATGAAGCGAAAGCACTTGACAGTCTTCCCATGTGTCCTCGAGAATGTTTGGTCATCTTAAGTAGTACAACCAGCTTGTACTTTACTGCATAAAGGATTGGGCCACTTGCTGCATTTATTCCTACTGTCTTTTATTTGCTCATACTTTGTTTACTTGCTTTATCAAAAAACCCTAAAAATCCGTTTCCTAAGTGTTTGCAGAGAATTCCTGATCCATACCACTAGCCAGCACCTTATGCTCCTCGTTGGGTTCGACACTCTTACTTATCAAAAATACTGCGATACACCCCCTATACTTGTGGGTCATCAAGACTATTTTCTGGCGCCGTTGCCGGGGAGTGAAGCGCTATTGGAGAGTGGAACTGGTAAAGGAAACTTCTACTATGAGTATTGTTTACTTCTGCTAGTCGCTTTATTTTTGTTATGGATAATTCGCTGAGTTTCTTATTTGGTAATGCTACTACCACTGCTAAGGTAGTAGATAAACCACCACCTGCTGACAATGATGTTTTCAAAATACCTACAAGAATTATTGATCGTGTTATGGATAACTAATATGTTGGGGATGGAACTGTCCATCCCGGTGATCATTTGCTCTTTATACACGAATTATGCGGGTTGTTCAAGTGTGCAGGTATTACTTCAGATCAAGTTAAGAAGAAGTTATTCTAATTATCACTGAAAGTAATAGCTGAGGAATGGTATAAGCTGCTGAAGAATGGTCAAGCTCTGGAATGGGAGGAAATAGTGCCTCTCTTCTATTCAAAATTTTATCCTCCTAGTGAGATTCATGAAGATCGGAATCAAATATACAACTTTTGGCCTCTTGATGGAGAGAGTACAGCTCAAGCTTGGGGGATACTGAAGTTACTAATGCTCAAATGTCCCATTCATGAGCTCCCCAACAATATTATTATCAATAACTTTTATGCAAGGCTCCCTCTACATGATAAAGATTTATTGGATGCTTCTTGTGCTGGATCATTCACTCGCATGAAAGAAGAAGCTAAATGGGATCTTCTGGACCGTATTCAAGATAATGTTGAAGCTTGGGAGAATGACAAAGGTAGAAAGTCAGGTATAAATTATGATTATGAATGCATTGAATCTTTTATGGGAACTGATGACTTTCAAAATATTAAAAATGCTTATGGTCTAGACTCTCAAGCTATTGCTTCTTATTTTAAGGCTTTTGCTTCCTATATTGAAGTGCCTAAATAGAAGTGGAATACGTATCATGAACCTTATAAATATGTTGCTAAGAGTGTTCCTGCAAGAAATACTGAAGTTTATACTACTAATCATGTCTTACCTAAACCTTACATTGAGAAAATCCCTTTCCCATGTAAGATAAAGGAACATTATATGATAGCTAGTATGGTTAATGAAAGTATAAGCAAAGCTGTTGAACCTAATAAACAAATGGTTGATGAACCTATAATAGCAAATGTGAAAGACTTTGTTACTAAATATGAAGAAGAGGGACACACTATCCTTTGTAAGGATACCTCTAATATTGTTTCACATAGTAGTGTTATGAGAGCTAGTATTCCCGTGTTTTCTGTTAGAATAAGTGATCATTGTTATGATAGTTCTTGTGATAGCTATATTGTTAAGTTTATGCATGATACTGAAAGTTATTATGAGAGAGGGAAAAGTGTTCTTATGTATCTCAATAATATCAAGTTTCCTCGTTTTATGCTGAAAGTCTTTTTGTTGCACTTATTTTGCCTTCTTATGCAAGTAGCCTCTGGTTTCAATAACTTGTTTGTTTACAAAATTCCCTTGCATAGTAAGTGGGTTAGACTTAAATGTGTGTATTTTTGCTTCTTAATGCTCTCTTTCACTTCAATTCATATTCCTATGTGAGCATCTTCAAAATTATCATGCCCATCTTAATGGCTTTAAAGAAAGAGCTTTTGGGGAGACAACCCAATTTGTTTTTGCTTTCAGTTTGGTTTTGCTTTTTTTTGAGTCTTGGAAGTTATTACTTCGGTAATAACCGCTCCTTACCCGTTTTGTTTGGTTTTTGTGTCAAGATCGACCTCTAATGAGAGAGAAGTAATATTTGGGGAAGTTGTTGTCCCGAAACAGATTTTCATGCTTCACCGTAAAAATTCGTGAGAGATCTCTGTATGTCGGATTGAGCTGTAATTTTTTGTGCTTCTGTCCCAGGTTGTTATTTAACTTTCATTAGTTTTTCACTTTTTGATTTGAGCAACAGAAGATTTCCAAAAAAATGATCTTTACCTGCTGGTCTGTTTTGACAGATTTTGCCACTCTTGCATTTGCTTCTTTATTCGATTTCCTTTTTGAATTCTTTTTGGGTGTTCAGAAGGAGTTGCTACAGTAGCTTATGTTTTGATGGTTTTAAGTTGAAGTTGGACTCAAAAGGTTTTATCACTTCACTTATACTAATGTTGCTAATGAGAATTGTGTGAAGTTTTGTGTGAAAGAAATTTCCAGGAAGTGGAGACAATGGTGTAATAAGGAAGAGAAGGGTTTTATGACTCAAGTAATAAGTGTATGAAGATGAAGATATTGATGTTATTCAAGTGGTGACTCCGAAAGAATCTACTAGATACCAAATTCAGAGACCTGCAGAGTCTGTTTTCAAATAGGTAACAGTTCTGGTAAGAAAAGTTCCGCGAAATTACAATACAACTATATTTTTGCAGTTTTTAGTCAATAAGGAAAGTTACGAATCGAAAAAGGGACAGAAACGGAGCCAGGTGGCTCACACCACCCTGTGGCGTAGGCCCACCCCTGGCCGCGCCACCAGGTGGTGAGTCCACCCCGGACTCCGCATCCGACTCGTTTTCTCCTAGTACCTTCCTTTTGATAGGAAACTTCATAATATATAACCCCCGGATCCCCCGAGGCTAGTATATCGTGTTTTTTGTCGTGTTTTCGTTTCGATCTGTTTCTTCCAGGACATACTCTTTGAAGGCTTAGAAGCACAATGGTGTCCGCCAAGGATAAAGGGAAAGAGCCTATGGAGGAAGATCTCCAAGACCCCGGGCAGGAGAAGGAGATCAAGAGTGAAGGTGAAGAGGAGGCAAAGCACACCGGCACTACCGTCGCAAGCATTGGAGTGGTGGAAAACCCATCCATTAGAGGGAAGTCTCCTCATCACCGTTCAGATCCCTGGTCACTTCCTCCATGCACCAAGAATCCTTTCCATACCCTTATCCATGAGCATCAATACTAGAATATGCCCAAGGGGAAATTACCCTCCAATTGGGATTTTCCTCGTTCTAGCCATGCAGGAAAAGAAGACTTTAAGGAGGAAGAGTGGGGAAATAATAGCAAGAGATGGAATTCTCAACATGACGTGATCATGAGCCGCATGAGCAAAACTTACACCTGATTCGTAATCTCACCTTCGAGATTGAGGACTTGGGCAAACTGATTAGAGAGCTCATCGAGAGGATACCACCACCACCAAAGGAGTAATTCGTCATCAGGTTTGGCATCCCCTTGGCTTGTTCCAAGCTTGGGGGAGTGCTGCGGTATCATATCACTATCTTCTATCTTTTTACCTTATTAGTAGAGTCATATCATGAATAGAGGATTTATTATGTAGTATGGTTTGCATTATGGAAGTGTCCCCTCTCTCGTTAGATATGTATCCCTTGGTGTGAGTTGCCGTTATGGATTATTAATGAGAAGTTCTATCATTTACTCTTTTGCATAGCTTATATTAGTTTTCAATTCGTGGTTATATGATTGATCTTGTTGTTAGTATTGGTATCACTTTGGGATCATTGAGTTAATTTAGTTGGTTTTGGCAAACCTGGCTCAGTCAGTAGCAGCACTATTTTTGAGAGTTGAATGAAAAGATAAAAGTACTCTAAAGAAAAATAATTTCATCATCTTTCTTTCTTGATTTGCTCATAAGTTTAGTATTCTCTAGTTAAGATCTTTTGTGCTTCCGAGGAAGATTGCATGTTTGTCTTTATTAGTTGTATGTTTGGTTGTTTCCTTCAACTCTTCTACTTGCTACCCAGCCTTGCTAGTCAAAAACCTGTACTGAGAGGGAATTCTTCTCGTGCATCCACCTCCTTAAAACCAAAACCTTTGCCATTTGTGTCCACCACACCTACCTAGTAGCATTATTGCCATTCCAAGTAAATTCTTGTTTTATCTACCTCCCAAATTAAACTTGTTATGTGAAAATTAGTGATTAAAGCTCTCACGAACTTGATGGCACACTTTACTTTCTTGCACTTAATAAACTTGAACCATTGTGCTCACCTATGTTGCGTATATGCTTGCACTTTGTAAGTTGTGAATTAGCAGAACCATGCTGTCATGGGGAACGCTTTCAACATTGCACTGGTACTTTGAACCTAGTTGATATCATGTTCTTTTGTCTATGGATGTCGTCGGTGTGAAATGAAAGGGGAACTTTAAGTCCATGGAGTTATGCATGTGTGTTAGAGAAACGCCTGGGTCGCTGGTCTAATCCATGATGACATGGTGGAAACCTGCAGCGTAACCATAACGAGTATCTATGAAGCATTCTTCTTATAAAAAAAGAGATAGAGATTGAGAAAAAGAAAAAAAGAAAAAGAAAAAAAGAGATATTATGAAAAGAGGAAAGAGAGAAAAAAGCACCATATTCCCATGGTAAATAAGAAGATTGCTGAGATGCTTGTTGTTTGCTTGCCTTGTCATTTTGATATGGGGATTCTTCCATATCATTGGGCAAGGGGTACCCCGTTGGCGGTTCTCTATGATACACATATGCTTATGATGACAAGAACTTACCGGTGACTAAACTTGACTAGCATGAGGAGTGACCCTCGTATTCAAGGGACATGAGATTCTCAATTTACAACTTGTCAATGCATATCCTCATATTTGATCACTTTAACCTTAATCACCTAAAGATGCCTATGATAGGGGCAATGAGAGCTGAAAGCTAGTAAGTATCATAATTTTTGGGAGCTCTTTATGAGACTTGCAATCCCTGCTTCCCTCTTTGTAGGGCCTTTCTTTTACTTTGTAGTTGAGTCAGTAAACATATTCCCTTCTATCTCAGCAAGTATTTTGAGTTGTTGTGTTTCATTCATTCATATGATGATTTATTCAATCATGTTTCTTATGTTCCTAGTTTAGCACATTGCTCTTATATTGATGTTTACTACTTTGAAAGCTATCATTGAAAACTAGTTATTTGTGAACTCCAGCAAATTATCAACTATTCTTCGACCAAGAGCTAAGTTTGCCATTACCAATTATGATTCACTTTATGTATCTTTATTGTGTTTCCTTTACTTATTGCAAGTTGAGTTATATAATAGTGAGTTGTCTTCTATTATGATCTATGCACTTGATGGATGTGATGCTTCTTGTCCGTATTCTTTTATCGACTCTTCACTCCATAAACCTGAGGCCATGTTTATTGAGCTCAGTTTTGCTTGGGGACAAGCGAAGTCTAAGCTTGGGGGGGGGGGTTGATACGTCCATTTTGCATCACTATTCTATGTCTTAATTGACTATTATTCATTGATATATTCCATATTGAGAGGTGATACTTATGTTATTTCATCTGTTTTTGCATGGTTGATGACTTTCGGAGCATGGACCGCTGCAGTCAGGACTCTGATGGAAAAGGTGTTGTTTGGAGGCAAAATTCGTGAAGATCAGAAAATCCGGGAAAATATACGGAAAATCATATTTTTCGAGAAGACTAAGGATGCCAGAAGATGGAGTGGAGATGGGCCATAGGGGGGCCACACCACCCCCTGACGCGGGCAGCCCTAGGCCGCGCCAGCAGGTGGTGTGGCTGCCCTGGCCCACCTCTGGCTCTCTCCTCTAGCATATAGCATCCTCCTAAAACCCTAAGACTTGAGGAGTGACCACAGAAAGATTCCGCCGCCTCTACGGGGCGGAAAACACCGAGAGAGAAAGATCTCTCCGGCAGACAGATTTCTGCCAGGGGAATTCCTTCCTAGAGAGGGGAGGTCGTCGCCATCAACAACAACATCAAGATGGAATTCATCAGGATCATCATCATCACCACCATCATCATCACCATCAGCACCCTCATCACCATCTCCATATTGCTGTAACAATTGAGTTGAATCTTGCATTAGTTCATAGGGGAAACTTTTGCAGTTGATGCTATTGAGTGAACCATTGAATTATTGTTTATGTTCAGATTGTTATACATCATTATTCCATCTCTAATCATGATCCATATGATGTCTTGTGAGTAGTTCGTTTTGTTCTTAAGGACATGGGAGAAGTCATGTTGTTAGTAGTGGAGTTGTGTTGAGAAAGATTCAATAGTTTGATATTTAAGTTGTGGTGTACTTCTTCTAGTGGTGTCATGTGAACGTCAACTACATGACACTTCACCTATATGGGCCTAGGGGAATGCATTGTGTATTTGTCTACTAATCGTAGGGGTTGCCGGAGTGACAGAAACCTGAACCCCCGTTAGGAAACCATTGCACAAGGGACGTAAGGGTCTTAGAGTTTAAAGCTATGGTTAGGTCTCTACCTTAATTACTTTCTTGTACTTACGGATGTTTGCAAGGGGTATAATCACAAGTATGTATTAGTCTTGGATGGGGCGGTACATTAGCACAGGTTCACCCACACAACACTTAGCAAGCTAGAGAAGATTAATCAACTATATGAAGCGAAAGCACTTGACAGTCTTCCCATGTGTCCTCGAGAACGTTTGGTCATCTTAAGTAATACAACCAGCTTGTTCTTTGCTGCATAAAGGATTGGGCCACTTGATGCATTTATTCCTACTGTCTTTTATTTGCTCGTACTTTGTTTACTTGCTTTATCAAAAACCCCTAAATCCGTTTGCTAAGTATTTGCAGAGAATTCCTGATCCATACCACTAGCCAGCACCTTCTGCTCCTCATTGGGTTCGACACTCTTACTTATCGAAAATACTGCAATACACCCCCTATACTTGTGGGTCATCATGGATCCAATTGGTTTAATTAAAAGAACAAACATGCAATGACATCTAGTGGATCCAAGTGTTTTATGAAAAGAACACACATGTAGTGACATCTAGTGGTTATGAAAATAACACACATCCAAGTTGTTTAATGAAAAGAACACACATGCAGTGACATCTAGTGGATCCAATTGGTTTCATGAAAATAACACACAAGCAATGACATCTAGTGGATCCATGTGGTTTATGAAATGAACACACATGCAATGACTCTACTAGATCTAATTGGTTTATGAAATGAACACTCATGGAATGCCATCTAGTTGTTTATGAAAATAACACACATCCAAGTTGTTTAATGAATAGAACACACATGCAATGACATCTAGTGGATCCAATTGGTTTAATGAAAAGAACACACATGCAATGACATCTAGTGGATCCATGTGGTTTATGAAATGAACAAACATGCAATGACTCTACTAGATCCAATTGGTTTATGAAATGAACACCCATGGAATGACATCTAGTGGATCCATGTGGTTTATGAAATGAACACACATGCAATGACATTTAGTGGATCCATGTGGTTTATGAAAAGAACAAACATGAAGTGGCATCTAGTGGCTTATGAAAGTAACACACATCCAAGTTGTTTAATGAAAAGAACACACATGCAATGAAATCTAGTGGATCCATGTGGTTTATGAAATGAACACTCATGGAGTTACTCTACTGGTTTATGAAAAGAACACACATCCAAATGGTTTATGAAAATAACACACATGCAATGACATCTAGTGGATCCAATTGGTTTAATGAAAAGAACACGCATGCAATGACATCTAGTGGATCCAGGTGGTTTATGCAATGAACACACATGCAATGACATCTAGTGGATCCATGTGGTTTATGAAAAGAACACACATGTAGTGACATCTAGTGGTTTATGAAAATAACACACATCCAAGGTGTTTAGTGAAAAGAAAACACATGCAATAACATATAGTGGATACATGTGGTATATCAAATGAACACTAATGGAGTTACTCTACTGGTTTATGAAAAGAACACACATCCAAGTGGTTTATGAAATGAACACACATGAAATGACATCTAGTGGATCCAAGTGGTTTAATGAAAAGAACACACATGCAATGACATCTAGTGGATCCATGTGGTTTAGGAAATGAACACACATGCAATGACTCTACTGGATCCAATTGGTTTATGAAATGATCACTCATGGAATGACATCTAGTGGATCCATGTGGTTTATGAAAAGAACACACATGCAATGACATGTAGTGGATCCAATTGGTTTAATGAAAAGAACACACATGCAATGACATCTAGTGGATCCACGTGGTTTAAAAAATGAACGCACGTGCAATGACATCTTGTGGATCCATGTGGTTTATGAAAAGAATACACATCCAAGTGGTTTATGAAATTAACACACATGCAATGATATCTAGTGGAGCCAATTGGTTTAATGAAAAGAACACACATGCAATGACATCTAGTGGATCCATGTGGTATATGAAATGAACACTCATGGGGTTACTCTACTGGTTTATGAAAAGAACACACATCCAAGTGGTTTATGAAAAGAACACACATGCAATGACATCTAGTGGATCCAATTGGTTTAATGAAAAGAACACGCATGCAATGACATCTAGTGGATCCAAGTGGTTTATGCAATGAACACACATGCAATGACATCTAGTGGATCCATGTGGTTTATGAAAAGAACACACATGTAGTGACATCTAGTGGTTTATGAAAATAACACACATCCAAGTTGTTTAATGAAAAGAAAACACATGCAATAACATATAGTGGATACATGTGGTTTATGAATTGAACACTAATGGAGTTACTCTACTTGTTTATGAAAAGAACACACATCCAAGTGGTTTATGAAATGAACACACATGCAATGACATGTAGTGGATCCAAGTGGTTTAAAGAAAAGAACACACATGCAATGACATCTAGTGGATCCATGTAGTTTAGGAAATGAACACACATGCAATGACTCTACTGGATCCAATTGGTTTATGAAATGAACACTCATGGCATGAAATCTAGTGGATCATGTCGTTTATGAAAAGAACACACATGCAATGACATGTAGTGGATCAAATTGGTTTAATGAAAAGAACACAAATGCAATGACATCTAGTGGATCCAAGTGGTTTCTGAAATTAACACACATGCAATGACATCTAGTGGATCCATGTGGTTTTTGAAAATAACACACATGCAGTGACATCTAGTGGTTTATGATTATAACAAACATCCAAGTTGTTTAATAAAACGAAAACACATGTAATGACATCAAGTGGATCCATGTGGTTTATGAAATAAACACTCATGGAGTTACTCTACTAGCTTATGAAAATAACACACATCCAAGTGGTTTATGAAATGAACACACGTGCAATGACATATAGTGGATCCAATTGGTTTAACAAAAATAACACACATGAAATGACATCTAGTGGATCCATGTTGTTTGTGAAATGAAGACACATGAAATGACTACTGGTTTATGAACAGAACACACATCCAAGTGGTTTATGAAAAGAACACACATGCAATGACATGTAGTGGATCCTATTGGATTAATGAAAAGAACACACATGCAATGACATCTAGTGGATCCAATTGGTTTAATGAAAAGAAAACACATGCAATGACATCTAGTGGATCCAAGTGTTTTATGAAATGAACACACATGCAATTACCTCTAGTGGATCCATGTGGTTTATGAAAAGAACACACATGTAGTGACATCTAGTGGTTTATGAAAATAACACACATCCAAGTTGTTTAATGAAAAGAACACACATGAAGTGACATCTAGTGGATCCAATTGGTTTCATGAAAAGAACACACATGCAATGACATCTACTGGATCCATGTGGTTTATGAAATGAACACACATGTAATGACTCTACTAGATCTAATTGGTTTATGAAATGAACACACATGGAATGCCATCTAGTGGTTTATGAAAGTAACAAACATCCAAGTTGTTTAATGAAAAGAACACACATGCAATGACATATAGTGGATCCAATTGGTTTAATGAAAAGAACACACATGCAATGACATCTAGTGGATCCATGTGGTTTATGAAATGAACACACATGCAATGACTCTACTTGATCCAATTGGTTTATGAAATGAACACTCATGGAATGACATCTAGTGGATCCATGTGGTTTATGAAATGAACACACATGCAATTACATTTAGTGGATCCATGTGGTTTATGAAAAGAACACACATGAAGTGGAATCTAGTGGTTTATGAAAATAACACACATCCAAGTTGTTTAATGAAAAGAACACACATGCAATGACATCTAGTGGATCCATGTGGTTTATGAAATGAACACTCATGGAGTTACTCTACTGGTTTATGAAAAGAACACACATCCAACTGGTTTATGAAAAGAACACACATGCAATGACATCTAGTGGATCCAATTGGTTTAATGAAAAGAACACACATGCAATGACATCTAATGGATCCCAGTGGTTTATGAAATGAAGACACATGCAATGACATCTAGTGGATCCATGTGATTTATGAAAAGAACACACATGCAGTGACATCTAGTGGTTTATGAAAATAACACACATCCAAGTTGTTTAATGAAAAGAAAACACCTACAATAACATATAGTGGATACATGTGGTTTATCAAATGAACACTAATGGAATTACTCTACTGGTTTATGAAAAGAACACACATCCAAGTGGTTTATGAAATGAACACACATGCAATGACATCTAGTGGATCCAAGTGGTTTAATGAAAACAACACACATACAATGACATCTAGTGGATCCATGTGGTTTATGGAATGAACACTCATGGAGTTACTCTACTGGTTTATGAAAAGAACACACATCCAAGTGGTTTTTGAAATGAACACACATGCAATGACATCTAGTGGATCAAATTGGTTTAATTAAAAGAACACACATGCAATGACATCTATTGGATTCATGTGGTTTATGAAATGAATACACATGCAATGCCTCTACTGGTTTATGAACAGAACATACATCCAAGCGGTTTATGAAAAGAACACACATGCAATGACTCTACTGGTTTATGAAAAGAACACACATACAAGTGGTTTATGAAATGAACACACATGCAATAACATCTAGTGGATCCATGTGGTTTATGAAATGAACACACATGCAAGTTGTTTATGAAAAGAACACACATGCAAGTGGTATCTAGTGGACCCATGTGGTTTATGAAATGAACATTCATGGTGGCTGTTAGATCGCGTCCAATGGTGGCTGTTAGATCGCGTCTTATAGAAGGCCCACCCCCGTGAAGAACTAGTTGTCTGATCCGATTTTTGCAGACTGTTCGATTGGGGCGCGTGGACGAATAAGTTGGTTCTTCATAAGAGCGATCCGCGAGTAGGCTATTCTGCGACATGATTGGCCGGGGATTACATTTTCACTTATATTAGTATTATTTCCACTCCCCTATAGCCTACTAGTAATATCATAGAGCTCGTGAGTGAGAACGTCTACTCCACAACCCCCCTCCACCACACGTCACCATGCCCGGACGACGCCACCGGCTTTCGTGCGCTGTGCCCGGACGACAACCATTGATTCTCGGGTCACTACCTTCATGCTAAGAAATCATTTTACAAGATTTTGAATTTATCTTACATATTCCTTCTATTCGCCGATCTAACTACGGATCTTTTATCCGATTTCTCGACAAACTTCAGATGTGGGAGCTGCTGCAGCCTAAGAATCTGGAGATCTTCGCGCGCAACTTCGCAACGATGTTCTCGCTCGTGTTCTCCCACCCAGGATGCTTTCGCCGTTACTCCTACCATGAGCTCCCGCTCCATGAGCTCGCGTGCCCGCACGGCGTGTGCTCTTGCACGGAGCCGGGTGCAACTACACTGGCCCGCCGGTAGAGCTCGTCGTCCACCTTGTGGAGGATCACTTGATCGAAGTAATTAGGATCTCGTACGGCCACGTCCAACTTCTCCAAGAGCAGGTGTCGTTCACTGACTCGGCACGCCGCCGGCTAATTTTCCAGGGGGAGGATGGCTTTGTTTTCGTCCTGACCATCACCGCTGGCATCTAGGGAACCAGAGCTGGGACCACCTTCTTGTTTGCGGTATGCGTCAGGTCGGTCTCGAGCGCCTGGCCCCTATACACGGTGTGCATGTGGGTGAACGCCCAGCCGTCATCGTCCGATAGCATGCTAGTGCTAGCCGAGGCGCCGAGCCGCCCGATGTCGTAGGAGGTGGAGTATGCGGACCTAAGGTTGATCCTATGTGTGCCATCTAAGTACCTTGTCGGTGCTGGACCAAACAAGCAAATGCATTTCTACATTTGTATCAAGAAGACCGACAGGGAAATGTAGTACTTATGTTGTCGTTACTGTTAGACTTAAGCGATGCTTCTTAGGTGCGTAGAGCATACATGTTGTGCGAATGTACCCCCGTTGTATTTTTTTAGTACTCCTTAATAATTCGATGAGTTATTGGTCCCATCAGCTTGTTGTTGTCACGTTGCAAAGTCCGCTTTCTCTGGACAAACTGGCAATACCACATGCTCCCGCATGTAAGTGTCACGTGTTCCGTGGGCCTACCTACCAGTGTCACGTCCCCCTTACTTCTCTTCCTTCCCCTCGAAGCCACTCTCCCCACTTCTCTTCCATCCTGCCACTACCGTCTGATGGTTGTAATCTGATTTCGTTGGATTGTTTACATGTAATCTACATGGATCATGCAACATGCAAATGGCACAGACACAATTTCTAAAGTGGAAGCACTTACACGCTACTATTGCACATATTTCTCAACATAGCTCACCAAACCCATTACAATAATTGTACTCGCACTAAACACAACCGAAATTGCAACCAACCTAAACAACATCTAAACCCACATCACAGCGCTGTCATCAGAGTCCACCTCGATTGATGACACCGTTGTGCCCTTCCCAACGACATCCACGCCCGCCTATGGCTTGCCCTTCGCCAAGGAGGCAACAATGGAGTTATGCATTGCTTCGTCCCCATCGTCCTCCACATCAGAATCGACAATGATGAAGGGGACGGGGTTGGCATGGACCGATCCCTGTCGCGCCTGGCTACTCCTGCTCGAGATCGACGCTGCATCAGTCCTTCTATAGGTAGGAGGGGCCGAACTCGGAGACGTAGTCTCGTTGCTCTGATCAAGAAACCATGGCCATTTGATACTACAACGGTAGGATCTTGGGGTGGATCCGCCGCGGCGAGCCCGACCGGGAGCAGTGGAGCGGATGGATCTGCCGGCACGAGCCATGACAAGTTCCAAGGGAGTAAGAGTGTGGGCCAGGCATGCCCGGTTCCTGAGAAAGGCCTCCTAGTGATATGTACATGCGCAAGGTGCCAAAAATTTCGTCCAATGCGCACGAGAGGACCTTTGAACCACGAAGGCGCGAGGTTTGGTTGACAAGTCCTCACGCTAGGTCCCCCACCTGTCAGCCGAATGTGAACGGTAGGATTCTGCTCGAGTTATTAAGTAGGGATAAATCACGCTTCACCACGCCACTACTCTGACATCCAAAGGCTCCTCTTTCATCTGCCCTCGCTCCCCTCGCTCATGGCTCGTAGCCGATGCAGTTCGTCTCGGGCGGAATCAGGGTCGGCTCAACACCCTACGATTACTACCCCGAGATTCTATGTTTGTGCGGTGAGAAGATGTCGAGATAGATTTTGTGGACCGACGAAAATACTACAGGAAAATTCAGCAACTGCAGCATCAGAGCGGTAAGTTCCTACTATAGGTACAATGGTAACCCGAATCTGGAAAGCGTAATGTAATTCTATTTTTGTTTCCTTCTATCTACTTCGCAGGAAGGGAGGGGAACTGGCTGTGACAAGTTTGTATGGATCGAAAAGCCCCTGACAGGTTTTCACAAAGAGCTTGTTCAGGATCTACGTGATGCTGTGTTGGATAAGAAAGAGGAGATTCATGCGTTGGAGCGAGAGATCCGGAAGCTTCACCAGGTGCAGCGGAGGCAGGAGCAGGGAGGTGGTGAGATAGACGGGCTCAAGATTAGGCCAGAAAGTGGAAACGATTTTCTCATTATCTAGGCATTATATGTTGCCTTTGCAGTTTATGTTGCAATGTCGTTGTCCAATAGCTGAAATAAGTTGCTGCTTCGTGGAGTGTAGCAGCCCGCTTAGAACTTGTTTTTCAGCTCAGAACCTTATCATAAGTGTAATGCCAATAGAAGGGATTTATTAAGCGCTACAAATAATTCATGTATGTGCCACTAACATCCATCGATTTTGGAGACTCCTTAACCGCTCAGCTATCGCGGTCCCGGTGGTGCGATTGTTCAGATAGTAGTGGCACAGTCACAATTTCGTATTCAACTAGTGGCCTCGGCTGTATCCAATCCTCAAGTTGCGATACATTTTACTCCGAGTACGGGAGGTAGATTGTTTCGCCCGACAAGTTTCGCGCACACAGCTCCAAAGTTTAACCGAACTACATATATAGGTTCAAGTTCAATACATTATTAGGCTTCTACACTGCTAGCCTTCTTTCTATGCCTGGGTGCCAACTTTCTTCCTCTTGCCTTCATGTCCACTAGCTTCTTCATTTCCTGCCTTCTTCCTCTTCCTGGGTGCCAATTTTCTTACCTTCACGTACCCTGCATCTCCGGGCCGAGGGAAGTCAGGCCAATCAGCACCAAAATCGTGTCCATCATCATCACTCCACTCGTTTTGGTTTTCTTCCCGTAGCAAAATCACTGAATCGGCTGTCTTGTTTCTTACCTTGTGCTTCCTGTAAAAAAACAATACCGGGATTACTACCTAATATCTATAGACTATAAACAATTTTTTTTGAATGTACCATCTCATACCTAGGTTTGGGAGCATTAAGGAGACAGCCCACTGCTCTATGGCCTATAAGATGGTAGGTCTTGCATCTGTTTTTGCCCTTCTTGCTAGTACATAAAGCCAAACATTTCTTCTCGAGAAAATTCTTAAACCTATTCACCTGAGGTCTTCCTCTGCCCCTTTTTTTTAACTGGATAGCAAAGCTCGAAACTCAGTTGGACTTGAGGCCACTGAGATGGGTCTGTACATGGCTCGACGGATCTAGCGTACGCAGCTCTAAACTTTTCCATAGAGTAGTAGTCGGACAAATACTGATCCAAATGTGGTAGAGTTCTTTTCTTCACCAAGATGGCCAAGGCGTGGTCGCAAGGTTTCCCGGTATGATGCCACTCTAAGCAGGTGCATTCTCGCTGCTGGATGTTCACAACATCCCTTTTGCCACTCTTGGACATATCGACCACCTCACAACTGCTGCTGGTTTATGGGAGAACCCTAAGATGAGCAAGTCCTTAGCTTCTCTTGTGCAGTTGTTGTACAACAGGCGGTAGCATATGTCCTCTAAGTCTCCTACC
This sequence comes from Avena sativa, assembly GCA_916181665.1. Lineage (NCBI taxonomy): Eukaryota > Viridiplantae > Streptophyta > Magnoliopsida > Poales > Poaceae > Avena > Avena sativa. The sequence goes on from OV702290.1 coordinate 373,340,178, forward strand.
GATCTCTCTCCTTATATTTAACAGCTTTATGATCATACCACGTATGTTGTCCATCAAGATATGAACAGGACGCACATTTATGTCCTTCACCTAGTTATTCAGGCATTCTGCAAGGTTGTTGTTTATCTAATCAACTTTGATGTCAGAGTTGAATTGACTCCTCTTCCATAGCTGCGAATGATAGACGGATAAGTACTACGGAAGTTCAGGGGCTTCCGCAAAAATCTTGTTCATGAAATATTCGATGCTACTAGCTTTGTAAACTCTACTAGTAGGAAACATGTAACAAAATACGCTACCTGCATAGTGTGAGTACAAGTTGAGCATCATATGGGCATGGTATTCTCTACCTTCAGCTCGTGGGAACACCTCCTTCACTGCATCGTCAGCCCTTTGCATGCATTCGTGGATATAGCCAATGGATCCATGTGGCTATTGAACTCTTGAGCTGCCTCATAAACCAGACCTAGTTTTCCTCTGTTTCGGTTTCAAACAGCCCGAATGCCACTAGGAACATCTAGTTGTGACCATCAACTGATGTGGAAGATGCCAGGCAGCCTTTCCATTTGCCAGTTAGGACAATGTTGTCTACACTCAGATATGTCCTACAGTCATCCTTGAATCCCTGGATGTAAGGTTTAAGCGCCATGAAAAATCTTTTGAAATAAATTTTACCACGTATTGATTCGGTGTCAATCTCCACAACACTCCCTGGACACCTTGCTTGTACCTCCGCCTTGAAGTTGTACAACATCCTGAAGCTATTGGTCCAATCCTCATGTAAGACCCTCAGAGCTTTCTCTTTATGACATAGGTATGCCGTACGGGCACCCAACTACAACGTACCTGGTGAGGCTCGACGGAAGACCCACTCGACAAATTGCCAAGGTCCACGACGCCTATGACGATTCGACTGGTATGAAGCCCATGTGGACACGGACTCCCAAACGCACAAGACAAGGAAATCTCAAGACTAGAGTTTGAATCTAACTTGTAACCAACTCGTATTGGTACCTGAGACCTAGCCTCCCCATATATAAAGGCTAGGAGGGTCCAACAAGAAGGCAATCGCGACTCCCCCAATAGATAGATCTACGATCTCCTATGTCGCTGCAATAGACAATATATCTAGACAACACCCATAACATACACATACACCAGATCCAATCTGCGCATCCACCGCCATCGACGACATTGTAATCCTTTGGATCATCATCAATCAAGAGCAGACAAGCAGGAGTAGGGTCCTCTACGAGGCCTGAACCTGGGTAAACCTTGCGTCCCTGTGTTGTCATCGGATTGATGACAAGTACGCCATGAGGGGGTCCTCGAGGCGTGCGGAAGAGAGGGGTGTGAGACGTATGGTGTTCCGGGACGGTGAGCACACAAGTTTACCTAGGTTCGAATCCGCCGGCTTTGGATGGATCCTACTCCTGCTAGCAATCTAGTAATACGGCAGAGCCATAATATGGGTTACAAGGGTTCGCCTGTGCGAGTTGGGATTGTAGACTATTGAGGGTGCCCTAAAGGCTCTCCCTAGGATGGCTTATATAGATATCCGGCCTAGGGTTTACAGGATAGATCTGTCCGGCTATGACTAAGAGTCGGTTACAGAGTACATCTTGAACTACAAGTAACACTATGGGCCTAGTCGGTAAGTCTTCTAGGCCTTCCCGTAGCCGGATTGGACTCCGTCTCTTCTCCCTGACTGGACCGCCCGTGAATCAAAGCTCTAACCCGAAGTGGGCCACCCTGGTCAGTGAGGAACTATGAGGATACCCGGAAAGTATATCCCCAATAGCAGCCCCCGGAAGTCTCCAAGATCCAAAGTCGGATTCATCATCGTCTAGCTTGATCTTCGGCTTGCAGAATCTTGAAGAGTTCCTGAAACTTCACAACAAAAAATACGATCCGGGTCTTAAAAATAAGTCGGACCTATCAACATGTTACTCGGACTTTCCAGCTTGATTTCAAACTAAGCCGGAACTTGGTCTCTACCGTCATCTGACACTCGTCATGGTCAAGTCACGTCATCTGACAAACATCCTGTCAGGACGACCGTTGGTGGGTCCGCCGTTCGTGGAACCGAGCCATCGTTTTAATGCGTATGCGGAGGTCGAGGCGACGTAATCATCACGTGGATCCTTCCCAGTTCCTTCCACGACGCGTGGCGTTTACACAGTGCTATTTGCACGAATCTTGGTGCAAGTAGGTGGTTATAAGGGGTGAGGATTTTCCTTCTCCTCTCTTCACCTGTTCCCTTTGACGTTTCTTCCCATCCACATCTCCCCAGCACACAGAGCTCTCCCTCCACCCAGATTTCCTAGCGCCGCCCATCTAAGGTCACCAACGCACCGGAGAAATGGCTTCCTCTTCCTCCTCTGGCTTGGCAGCGGCAACGGCGGCAGCGGCAACGGCTGCGGCAGAGAAGGAGAGCAACCGAGGAGTATGGATCCCGTGCCTGCTCGACAACGAGAAACTCCAAGGTGTGGAGAATGAAGGTCTCCTCCGTGTCGGCGACTGGCGAAGCGGCTTCGGCGAAACCATCCCCCACCTGCGCGCTGACGAGCGGGTCCACTTTGGCACCCACCTCGACAGAGGTTTGTCCTTTCCTCCCTCGGAATTCTTTTCCGAGGTGATTGATCACTAAGGTGTACAACTCCACCATCTTCCCCCGAACTCCCTCTTAGAGATGAGTTCTTATGCAGCTTTGTGCGAGGGGTATCTCGGCATTAGGCTGAGTCTCACTTTGTTTCGTTTCTACTTCCATGTCCGTAGAAACTCCATCACTGCTGGTAATCCTTATATTACCGGCACTATTAGCCTTTCTGTTAGATGCGAGCGTAGTTATCCTCGCATTTCTGCTAGACTCGGTCAAACAATGGACGGCCACTTTTTTCTACCATAAGGATATTCCTGCTCCTGGTAAAGGTACTGCTTTGCCGGCTTTCATCGATAGAGCCACCACGGCCCAACCATCTTGGGACGAGGCTCCTCCGGCTCTTAGTGACATTCCGATCCTCGCCAAGAGGCGGATCAAATATCTGATAAAACACAAGGGCTTGAAAGGATCCGACCTAGTCCAATGCTGGGTCGCACGCCGGATCTAGCCTCTCCAACATCACAGCGACCGTCTGATGCACTCCATCATGGCGTCAAAGAATGATTCCCTCCGCATCAGCCCTAAGGCTTTAAAGTCACAGGATTACATAAGCCAGATTAAATGGCTGATCAAGGAGCGGATTGAAAGGAAGATTCCAGACTTGTCTCTGGATATGCATACAGCGGAAGACCCTATGGTTCTGGTAAGCTTCAGTGATTAATCCCTTTATGTGTTTCACCCTTTAAATTATTTCGCAATGCTGAGATATCTTTTTTCTTTTCAGCTTGCCGACCTCCCCGAGTCAGAATTTGCTCCACTCGAGGGATATCCTCCAGAGTTTTCTCAGGAGGCGGAACTGGTCCCACTACCGGACATTGTGCCTAGGAAGCGCAAGGCTCCGACAGTGGCCGTCGGCACCAAGGAGGTGCCAGTCTGAAGAGGTAACTTTCAACACAACTTCCTTCTTTGTACCTTACTCGAATTCTGCCTCCGAGATGTAACGTTTTTACTCTATTACATTCCCAGAGCTAAGCAGCTCATCAAGGGCAAGGGGAAGGGAATTCCTTCGAAGCCTTTGCGGCAGACGAAGCTGACTATCGCTTCTCCTGCCGTAGCTCCTCCGACTCCTACCCCACAGCCCTCTGCAACGCCGGTGATCATTCCTTCGCCGGTTGTCACAGAAGATCCGGCTCCTCATACGGGGCCAGCGACCCTTGAGTCGCAGACTGACGCCACCACGGGTGGCTTGGGTTTAGATAAGGGTGAACCCTTTTCGGGTAATGATCCCTCGGTAGAGACCTTTGTCGAAAACCTCCTGAACAATCCGGGACTTGCCAAATTTGGCTTGTCTCGGAAATCTATAGAAGAAATCCAGCTTCTGTCTCGGCAATGCCTAGATAAGAGAAATTTCTCTGCCGAATAAGAAGCACAAGAGGCGGAGGACATCAAATACTCCGACCTTCTTTTGAACAAGTTCGCCTTCGCGACGAGGGACTTAGAGCTGGTGTGCTTCCACCACCTCCGGTTATTCCACTCACCCTCGCCGAGAAGGTTACCACTCAGGTGAACATGTGTCTGAGCAAGCTCACACATGAACATCATGTAAGTCGGAATTCCAACTCACGATTTTCTTTATTGAATTTCATATCATATCCTCTAGCCCCCAAGCATGAAGTAGGATATATGATCCGGGTTTATGCTTCCTTAGGATGCCAAAGAATGAACTAGTTTAGCCCCCAAGGCTCGTGCTGATATTAGTAAAAATATTAGCCCGAGTCTTCAGTAGACTTCTGACTCTGGGTATTCTGACTTATAGAAAGTTAATTCATAAAACCAAGATTTGTTGAAGAACATCTGCAACAAGCGGAGAGAGATCAGAGCTCTCCGGCTTGAAAATGCTGAGCTGAAGGTCTCTCAGGACGAGGCCGAAGGTAAACATTCTGAGACTCAAATCTTGCCTTTGTGTTTTCATAGTCGAATATTTTTTACTGAACTGTTGTTCTTTTTGACTTACAGCACTGGTAAAACAGTCCTGTGCTATGATTGAAGAGGCTGAGAACCTCAAAACCTTGGTGGTGGAGAACAAAGAACTTCGCCAAGAGCTGGATAAGCTCAAGGCGGATCATGAGAAGAGCATTGCTCAAGTTCTCGAATCCTCCTCCATGGCTACTGATGAGCGTGATCGTAAGATTGCAGCTCAAGATCAGAGAATCTCGGATCTCAACAACGAGCTTTGCAGAGAGAAGGACCTTTCCGAGGTGCACCGGGCTGAACTCTGGAGTCTTCGAGAAGAGAAGACCAAAGTTGACGACGTCATCTTCGGTATGTTTCCATCTTTCTGACTTGTGTATATTCTTTGACTCTTTTGATGTCGGATTTTATTAACCATTTTTGTGTTATATGTATAGGTCCTCTTAACTTGACAGACTCTGCCTCCACCGAGCCTCGCACCCACCGACTAACCCAAGTCGGTGATTTACTTCATGACTTCCGCCAATCCATCGAGGATATTGGCGAAGCTCTCAGGGTTCCGGACATGCACAACATGTCGGACTTTCAGGTGTGAGACTCGGCAAAGGAGATGTCGTGGCTCGTCCGGGACTGGAACATGTCCTACGCGCGATCCGCGGCGCAGAACGCTCTCACCATGGTCATGAGCCACCATGGAAACATGGAGATATGGCAAGTGACCAGAGGGTACTGCAAGGTGGATGAAGACGACCAGGAACAAGATATCAGTGCCATCATGGACTCCTACGCTGGATATGGGTGTCGCGTGGCTGACTTAACCAGCTACGACACTCCCTTCTTCACTCGCGTGGATACACCGCCCCCGCCTCCGGAAGAAGCAGCTGAACTTTCCGACGATGAACAGACCGTATTGGATCTGAACATCTCGGATCGTTATCAAACTAAGGCCGATGCATCCAGTGAGCCGGCAGCGCCTACCTCTTCTCCTGCACCATAGATTATCAGAAACAATTGTATTATTCCGAGAAACATTATGGCTTTGTAAAATATGAAGTACTATAATTTTGCTAGTGCTAAGCTTTTGATCTATTCAGCACTTTTGGCTTTAATTTTTATGTGCCTGAAATGTTTACATAAGCACTTATACTTTTTCGTCTATACTTATCGTTTATCTGGCTTTCCGCCTCGTCCCTTTCGCGAGCCGGCTAAACCTTCTGCACGGAAACTTTGCCAAGCAATGGAGCTCAATTGCTAAACTAGTTTAAACTCGGAAACAAAGCCGGCTTCCAGTACCAACAATTCACTACTCGGAAAATACCCGCATCCGGCAATCAGACAAATAACCAAAGTATAGACTAGAAACTTTAGAGTTATACCCGAAGGTAGCATTTTTAGAATCAGAAATCTAAACCAGAACAAACATGAGCATAAAGTACTTTCAAGTATTCTGGGATTTTCGACTATGAGATGATCATTCAAAAATAAGATGGTAAAAACTTCTCAGAAAAAACTTGAGGCAACCAAGACTTTTATTTCTCATAGAGCATGTACATATGTATGATTACAAAGAAGGATAAACTAAGAATAAAAGGGACGTAGCTGAGCAATATTCCATGGTCTATTTAACTCATCCGGATTGGTATTGCCTCCAGCTCTCTTTCTCTTCTTAGTAGCAGGTCTTTCTTTGACCGGCCTCATGTCAGTTAAGTAGTATGAACCATTGTGCAATACTCGACTAACTAAAAAGGGCCCTTCCCATACTGGGGAAAGTTTGTGCTTTCTTTCTTGCACAAGCCGGAGAACCAAATCACCTTTATTAAAAGATCTGTTTCTGACTCTCTGGCTATGATACTTGCGTAACTTCTGTTGATAGGCTGTTGATCTCATTTCAGCAACAACGCGGACTTCTTCGACTAAGTCGAGATCATTTTGTCGAGAAATCTCGGCATCTTCTTCGATATACGCGGCCACTCTAGGAGAAGTGTGAATTAGATCACTAGGAAGAACTGCTTCTGTGCCATAGACCAAGAAAAAAGGTGTGTATCCGGTTGACCTCTTCGGAGTATTTCATAAACTCCATATTACAGAGGGTAATTCCTCTGCCCAAGCCCCCGCAGCACGTCATAGTGGTGCTTCGAGTATCGGTTTTAGGCCCTGTAGGATTAAATCATTTGCCCTTTCGACTTGTCTGTTAGCTTGTGGATATGTGACTGACGCAATGTCAAGCCGGATATTTTGTTCGTTGCAGAATTCGGCTAATTCTCCCATAGAGAAATTACTCCCGTTTTCCATGATAATACTATGCGGATAACCATACTGGATTATAACATCCTCGAAAAGTCTTTTGGCTGTTGCTCCATCACAACTAGTGACGGGTTTAGCCTCAATCCATTTGGTGAATTTATCCACCATCACTAAGAGGTGAGTAAATCCACTTAGAGCACGTCTAAATGGTCCTACCATATCAAGCCCCCATACCACAAAAGGCCATGTTATAGGTATTGTTCGTAGCTGATCAGCTGGAACATGAGCTTGCTTGGCGTACTTTTGGCAGCCTTTGCACGTCTTGACTAGCCGTTCGGCATCTGCCTGAGCTGTAAGCCAGAAAAATCCGTGTCTAAAAGCTTTTTCCGCTAAAGATTTGCCTGCAGCGTGGTGACCACACTTGCCTTCATGGATTTCTCTTAGGATCTCCACTCCTTCTTCCGAAGATACATAGCGCTGAAAAACCCAAGAAACACTCCGTTTATAGAGATCACCTTTAACTATGGTATAGGCTTGATGGCTCAGTGTATGGCGCCCGAAAAGTGCTGGTGCGGTGTTGATGTAGAGCTTGTTGGGAACCCCAAGAGGAAGGTATGATGAGCACAGCAGCAAGTTTCCCTCAGTTATGAAACCAAGGTTTAATCAAACCAGTAGGAGCAAGGAAACACCCAAAAGGTGTTGCTAGCTGAGCCTTGGCAGGGCGCACTACCGGTGCTAGTAGCAATGTGGAGACCTGCACAACACAACCACAGAACTTTGTCTCCAACTTGCGATGAGGTTGTCAATCTCACCGTGTTTTGCGAAAAACAAAGGATTAAACGTATCGAATGGAAAGAAGTAATAGTTTGCAGAAAGTAAACACAAAGCAGTAAACAGTTTATAGATTGTATGTAAAAGAAAGGACCGGGATCCATAGTTCACTAGAGGTGGCTCTCCTTAGATAGATAACATGCTGGGTGAACAAATTACAGCGGGGCAATTGACAAACATCGAGAAAGCAATACATGCATATACTAATCATCTTGACTCCTTTGGAACTTGATTGGGCATTACAACATTATACATAGACCGCCATCCAATTGCATCTATGACTAACAATCCACCTTCAGGTTATCATCTGAACCCCCTCCAGTATTAAGTTGCAAGCAACAGATTATTGCTTTATGAATTGCGTGTAAAGTAAACAATACAATTGTTCTATGAACAAAGGATTGTTGTTTTCTCCCTAGTAGCAACAACACATCTAGTACCTTAGAGATTTTTGTCACTTCCCCAGATTACCAGAGGCATGAACCCACTATCGAGCATAAATACTAACTCTTGGAGTTACCAGCATCTACTTGGCCAAGATAGCTACTAACAACGGAAAGCATGCAAGATCACAAATAACAAAGACATGATAGAATCAATAATCAATCTGAAATAGCATCTCAATATCCATTGGATCCCCGCAAACACAAAATGCAGAATTACAAATAGATGATCTTGATCATGAACGGAGCTCACAAGATCTAAACATGAAAGCACAAAGGAGGAGAACCAGCCATCTAGCTACTACATGGATCCGTAGTCCAAGGATGAACTACTCACGCGTCACACCGGAGGCTTGCATGATGATGAAGAAGGCCTCCAGGGTGAATTCCTCTCTCTAGCAGGGTGCCGGGAAGAGCTTCAGATCCCCCTTATCTAGGGATGGAGATGACGGCGGCTACAGACTCTTTCGTGGATTTTTGATCGGGTACTTAGGGTTTTCGTCCCGAGGGCAATATATAGGCGGAAGGAGAGGCCGAGGGGTGCCAGGGGCCACCACACCACCCCCTGGCGCGGGCCAAGCCTGGCCACGTGGACAGGTGGTGTGGCCGGCCTCTGGCCCCTCTCCGTCTCGTATTCTGGCATCTGATGACTTCCGGAAAAATAGACACTTTGGCTTTTGTCCCATCCAATTTCGAGAATATTCATTTTCTGACTTTCCTGGAACCAAAAACAGCAGAAAACGGGCAGCTAGCACTGTGGCTCTTGTTAATAGGTTAGTCCAAGAAATCATATGAAAAGTACTCCAAAGTTGGAACAAAACACAAGAAAGTGGATAAAACCAAGCATGGAACATCAAAAATTATAGATACATTTGCAATGTATCAAGGCTTTCGCTCGTCGGACAATCTGCCGGCTCAGAACCTCATCTTCGGGTAATTTGCCATCTACCAAATAATCAAGGTAGGAATGGGTCCAGCTAGGAATTACAGCCAAGACTGCTATTAGAGGTGAGTCGGATTTGGTCGGATATTCCTCATCCACTCCCTTTATTGAGGGTACTTTGAGGTGCTCTAAAAAAGCGCCATCCGGGACCTCTTTCCGTGTAGAGCCTATCCGAGATAGCGGATCTTCTTCCTTGTTTTCTGCTCGAGGGATGTGTTGAACCTTAAACCCTTCGAACGATTTAGATAAATCATCCACCACAGCTTTATATGTTGCCATGTGTTTATTTGCGTTACAAATATCTGACACTTGCTGAGCAACAAGATCCGAATCTCCATAACACATAAAACGTCGGATGCCGATATCCTTAGCACTCCGGATTCCGTGTAGCAATGCTTCATACTTGGCAATATTGTTTGTCGCTGTGAAGTGGATTTGCAACACGTATAGAAGTTTATCTCCTTGGGGTGATTTGAGCACCACGCCAGCCCCCGAGCCCCCTCGAGCCTTAGACCCATCAAAGTATAGTGTCCAATATTCCGACTCAGGGAGGGTCATATTCTCCTTCGTCTCTATCCAATCAGCAACAAAGTCGGCAAGGATTTGGGATTTGATTGCTGTCTGGGGTTTATACTCAATATCGAAAGCTGAAAGCTCTATGCCCCATTTGGTGACGCGTCCTGTGGCATCACTGTTGTTGATTATATCTCTCACGGGAGTTGTGCTCACCACAGTAATTGGATGCTCTTGAAAATAGTGTCATAACTTACGAGATGCTAGGAAAACATCGTAAGCCAGCTTTTGATAGTGCGGGTACTGCTGTTTTGATTCTGTCAGGACCTCGCTAACAAAGTACGTCGGACGCTGCACCAAGTGTTCCTGATTTTCCTCAGGTCTTTCCACCACCATGACGATACTAACGACTTTATTTGTCGCAGCAAGATAAAGCAACATCGGTTCTTGTGGTTCCGGTGCAGCAAGGATAGGAGCAGATGAGAGTACTTTCTTCAGGTCTTGTAGTGCAGCTTCAGCTTCATCGGTCCACACAAAATCCTTGGTCTTTTTCAAGAGTTTGTATAATGGTGCGGCTCTTTCACCGAGCCAGCTTACAAACCGACTGACTACAGCGATGCAACCAGTTAGTCTTTGTACGTCCTTCAGGCGAGTTGGCCTGGAAATATTGAGTATACCCTTGATTTTGTCCCGGTTCACCTCTATGCCTCTTTGAGACACGATGAAACCTGACAATTTTCCGGCTGGGATTCCAAAGAAGCATTTCTTTGGATTAAGCATGATGTTGTATTTTCGTAGATTGGCAAACGTTTCCTCCAAGTCGGAAATCAGCGTTTCCTTCTTTTTGGACATCACCGCAATGTCATCCACGTATGCATGTACATTGCGTCCGAGTTGGTCGTGGAGGCAACACTGCATCGTGCGCTGGTAGGTAGCTCCTGCGTTCTTCAGCCCAAAAGGCATCGTAACAAAACAGAAGGTTCCAAAAGGGGTTATGAATGAGGTTTTGACTTTGTCAGATTCCTTCATCCACATTTGGTGATAACCGGAATATGCGTCGAGAAAACAGAGGAGTTTCGAGCCTGCCGTAGAATCGATAACTTGATCAATCCTAGGCAGAGCGAACGGATCTTTTGGACAAGCCTTGTTCAAGGCAGTATAATCAACACACATCCTTAAATCAGTGGTGTCCTTTTTAGGGACCATTACAGGATTGGCCGACCACTCAGTGTGGATGACCTCTTATATGAATCCGGCTAACTCGAGCCGCGCTAGTTCCTTAGCTATTGCCCTACGCTTTTCATCGCCGAAACTCCGTAAGGACTGTTTGACGGGTTTAGTGTTCGGATTTATATTTAAAGAGTGCTCGACAAGTTCCCTAGGTACTCCAGTCATGTCAGATGGCTGCCATGCGAATATATCTTGATTTGCTTTGAGGAACTTGACGAGCGCGCTTTCCTATGCGCTATCTAGGCCTACGCCTATCTGGGTCACCTTGGAGGAGTCGTCATCCTTCAACGGCGTCTTCTTCATCTCTTCTGATGCCTTGAACTCTGGATTCGTCTTTGTCACCTCCTTCTTTGTTGCGGGCATCTCGGATGGATCTATGCTCTTCTTCATCTCCTGGTACTCCTGGGCGTGCAGCACGGCTTCAGCAAAGGCGGAATTTCCATACTCGCACTCCGATAGTTCTTTGGAGTTCCAAAGGTAACATCCAAAGTGATTTCTCCCAGGGAATTAGCTTGTCTTCTTGGGACAACTCCGTGAAAAATCACAGAGCTATGGTTCAGCTGGGTCTCCGAGATCTTCATCCGACGTAGCGTTTCGACATAGAGAATATTGATACTACTGCCACTGTCCATGAGGGTCTTGGAGAAACCATAACCGTCAATAAGTGGATTGACGATTAAGGCATATTTTCCTCGCATGTGTAGCTTAGGCGGATAATCAGCACGGTCAAATGTGATTGCCACTTCCGACCAATCCAGGTATTGGGGGATAGCAGGAACTGTTGCATTGAGCTCATGTATAACTATTTTCTTGACCTTTGTTGGTTGAGAACCGAGGAAGGTGACATAAGTGTCCTTTTTGGTCGGAAATTTTTTCTTCCCTTCCAGCTTGGGATTTGAAGCATCGGCTTCCTCCATGTCGAAATCTTCCTTGGTCTCTTTATCCTTTTCGGGATTCTTCTTTCCCTTCTTCCGCTTAGCTCTGTAGCCTGCGGTATCATCTCTTTTAATGTCGTCATTGAAACGACATTCGGTGTTTGTGTGGGACGAGCCCCCATTGGCGTCTAAGTGATGCACACATGGGTTATTGGCAATGTCAGCCCAAGTGTAGGTTTTGCCTAGTTGCTGGTCTCCTCTACCTTGAACTCTCGAAGTCCCACGGCCACGCCTGCGGCCTCCGCCGCGTCCTCCTCATCCTCCAGACCCAAAAGTAGTAGTAACCACTGCCGTTTCCGTGTTAGGTTTCTCTTCCGAGGTATTTTTGCACTTCTGAGCTGGTTGCTTTGGTTGTTTTGCCGACTACGGCATAGCTAGGGCGTTGAGTAATCCCTCTGCATCGTCGTCAGCATCTGCATACTTGCTCGCTGTTTCTATCATCTCTCCCAAATCAGTGACTTTGTCGCACTTCAAGCGATGACGTAGCAAACCAATTGGGAGACCTGCAATGAAAGCTTCAATCGCAGTTTGATCATTTACTCCTTCACAGGAGTTCTTGGTGTCGATCCATCGTACGAGGTAATCCCGGCAAGTTTCTCTAGATTTCTGGGTGCAACGCTGTAGGTCTCCGACCGTACAGGGCCTCTGGTATGTGCCTTCGAAATTCCGAAAGAACACACTTTGCATGTCATACAAGTTATGGATGGTGTTCTCCGGAAGTTCATTGAGCCATGATCTTGCCGTCTTCCGCAACATGAGTGGGAGATATCGGGTTGCGACCAGGCTATTTCTGCCTTTGGCAATGCAGCAGGCTTGAAAGAAATCCTGTAGCCAAGTATCTGGCCGAGCAATGCCATCGTAGGCTTGGATATGTCTTGAGATAGCAAATCCTTCCGGGAATCTTGTGGCTCTTATGCATGGTCCGAAGCACTTTGGGCCCACATAGATATCATCATTTTCGTAGCGCCACGCCTCTATGTTGGAGTTGATCCTGTGCCTTGCGTCATTCGGGGATAGAGATTGTCCCGAGTGTCGGCTGTGGCTGTGGTGCCTTGGAGCCGGACTTCGGCTTCTGCCACCACCTCCTCCACCACGACGCCCTCCATTGCCTCCCTAGGGGCCGTTGTGATGGCTACTTGGCGGAGAGGGTGGAGCAGCTAGGTTATTTCCGGCTGATCGCTGGCCTCCATCCGAAACGTCATTAGTCCGGTTCCGGGGAGGGTCTTCATTGTGACGAGCCCCCTATTGGCTTGTCTTGGCACGGTGTCCGTCGTCCGGACGGATTGCATGTCTAGGAGGTGGCATTCTTTGTCGGTCCTCCTCCCGATGTTTCTCTTTATCATCGTCCTTGTGGTCTTTCGACTCTCGCCAGAGCGTGTTCCTCGGATTCAGTGCAGCAATTGCCTCTTGCTCCGCAACTAGGTTAACTTTAAGCCAGTCACGGGCAGCTTTGTGGTGTTGTCCCGAAGATCCAGTTCTTGAGTAATTGTCCTCCCTGTGATCGGAACGGTGATGCTGCTCCGGAACGTGCTGGGGTCTTACGTCAGACCATGCCTGGTCTGTGCGACACTGGTCGGAATCAGAGACCAGCTTTTGACTTCCGGACATGGCGACTGTAACACCCCGTCCACTCCTGGGCCCGGGGGGTGTCACTCCTGGCAGCTTAATAGGATATCTAGACTGGCCCCACAGACCAACACTAGTCTTTTCTGCGCACTTTGTCCTCACTCGTGTGCACCCGGTTACCCACTTCCCGGTCGGTCACCCATCCTAGAATTGCTCTAGGCCAAGCACGCTTAACCTTAGAGTTCTTTTCGAATGAGCTTCCGTAAAAGAAGTTGCAACTTGTTGATATGGGTATCCTATCAATCCTATTAAGCCATGTGCCTGGATCTCACATACACCCACCCTTTAGAAGATCGATGCCCTCATCGATCAAGCACACCCCAGGAACGTTCCCTCTTGGCACACGTCTATGCGTCTAGTGCCGGCGCCGTGTCCACTCCGGGTCACACGCGCCATGCTCCACATGTCCCGCCACTAACCCGCACACACCCGTGTAATCGCAAGGGTTGGCTCTGATACCACTTGTAACACCCCGTCCACTCCTAGGCCCGGGGGGTGTCACTCCTGGCAGCTTAATAGGATATCTAGACTGGCCCCACAGACCAACACTAGTCTTTTCTGCGCACTTTGTCCTCACTCGTGTGCACCCGGTTACCCACTTCCCAGTCGGTCACCCATCCTAGAATTGCTCTAGGCCAAGCACGCTTAACCTTAGAGTTCTTTTCGAATGAGCTTCCGGAAAAGAAGTTGCAACTTGTTGATATGGGTATCCTATCAATCCTATTAAGCCATGTGCCTGGATCTCACAGCGACCTTTTGCTGCTCCAGTCCCTTGTTGAGTAGTTTGATTCCCAACCGGATCTCCTCCGGGCCTGGATTAGCCGATAGAATCTCTCGGGCCGCCACGGTATTCTGTACTAGGGTTCGATACACCCAATCCCCTTTGCTATCTTTCCGAGGCTTCCCCATCTCTTCTCCGAAAAGGACAGCGTGAATTCGCGGGAATTGGTTGTCATTAGTATGACGCTTCCTGGTCTTCTAGTATTGCCTGGAGTTGTACTTCTCCGCAGATGCTATGCGTTTCTTTTCCTCCTCAATGTTTTTGGCTTCATCGAGGAGTACTTGACGACGCGCTACTAGGGCTTGTGCCCTCTCGTTCAATTCTTCAGCAGTAAGTTTTGCAGTTGTAGGAATAGGTGTGGTTAATGCAGCATCGATGAATTTACACGCACCTTCAGTGATCACGTGTCCATCCACCGGTTCTTCTTTTTTGGGCTCGTCTGGGATAAGCGCTCCATCCGAGTCTTCCTCATATTCCTCGGCAATCACCCCCTCTGCAAGAGGGTCTTTTGTCGAGGTCTTGTTCTTCTTCTTTGCCTTCTTAGTAGCACCGGTAGCAAAGACGACTTTGGGTCCGTTTCCCGGAGTCAAGCTCTGATCGGTACTTTCGGACCTCTGGATCTCGGGATTATCTCTGATTTCCATGTCATCCTGTGTTTTGGGAGAGTGTTCCCCATGGCTTCTCCTTACTCTGCAGCTTTGGAGTTATACTCCTCTTCATATTCCACGGAGAACTTTCGGAAATTTGCTGACGTCATCGATTCATCCGAGGATGCGGGTACATCGGCGTTTGTTCCAATTGCCTCCAGCACAGAGTCGGTGTTGTCTCTAGAATCGGCAGAGCCGGATCTGGATCCCACATACCCGACAAAGTGCGACGCGTGCTTCCTGAGGTACCTGTGGCTCTCGCGATCAGCTTCGTCGAAACTTTTGATGGTCTCGAGAATTGCATCTACGCCTGAGTTTTGCATTATCATACGTCGCAGTGTGTACCTCAGGAAAGGCCTGTCTGTCCCGGTGCCATCAGAGCCGGAATCAGTGTCATTGATATGCTCCTCCTGGATTTCGACTTCAGCAGGTGGGTCAATCTGGGATTCGGCCTCTCCAAGGGGATCCACTCCAGATTCAACCTGGACCGCTATGTCTGCTTCAGGCCCGGATTTCTCCACTATCTTCGCAACTGGTGCGGGCTGGGTGGGATTAGGGTTTTCTGAGATCCGGAACTCTGCCGCCTCCGCGGACAAAGGGGATCCAGAAATTTCCCCTGCCTCTATCATCACCGCTGGGGTGGGTGGGACAGGTTCAGCAAAGCCGATGTAAACATCGATCTCGCTAAAAGACATGATTGTGTAGGCAGTCACAGCCTCCCTAGCCGGAATCCAGGTCTCGTCGAGAACGATGAGAGGGACGTCGCTGGCGTAGAGGATGCGGCCGCCGGTGATAGTCTCGTCGATTCTGATTCTTGCAGATTCCGCTTGGAACACAGATCCGAAGCTCACTTGCCCCATGGTGGGCGCCAACTATCATCGGATTGATGACAAGTACGCCATGAGGGGGTTCTCGAGGCATGCGGAAGAGAGGGGTGTAAGACGTACGGTGTTCTGGGACGGTGAGCACACAAGTTTACCCAGGTTCGAATCTGCCGGCTTTGGATGGATCCTACTCCTGCTAGCAATCCAGTAATACGGAAGAGCCGGAATATGGGTTACAAGGGTTCGCCTGTGCGAGTTGAGATTGTAGACTATTGAGGGTGCCCTAAAGTCTCTCCCTAGGATGGCTTATATAGATATCCGGCCTAGGGTTTATAGGAGAGATCTGTCCGGCTACGACTAAGAGTCGGTTGTAGAGTACATCTTGAACTACAAGTAACACTATGGGCCTAGTCGGTAAGTCTTCTGGGCCTTCCCGTAGCCGGATTGGACTCCGTCTCTTCTCCCTGACTGGGTCGCCCGTGAAGCAAAGCTCTAACCCAAAGTGGGCCACCCTGGTCAGTGAGGAACTATGAGGATACCTGGAAAGTATATCCCCAACATGTGTGCTTGTTTGCTATCCGTACCGAGATCTCCAGCGCTACTCTCTTCTCCAAAACCCAAGTCCATAACAATGGGCATTGATGAGTTAAACCCTCGTCAATTGGCGCTGTCTGTGGAACTGAGCGCGCTGATGTTGCGATTTTGACGGCTCTAACCTGTACAATCTACGACTCATTGTCTGGGTGAGATCCATTAACGTCTTCAAGTGTAGTCTACAGCAATAGACCAGATCAGCTTCGTGGCACACGTGATACAGAAAATTTCAAGCGATTCAATGGTGCTAGCGCAACCTGGTGGCACGATACGCGGACTTGCATGCGCCGAAGCATAGTTTCTATTTTTCTCGAGCAAATTCGATTGTGGTTGTGATCCAGAAGTTCAAAAAAAAGAAAAGAGAGGCCCGCGTCAGATCCTATCCGTATCTCATGTCCAAGTCGTGCATGGGTCACACACAAGGAAAAAAGGAAGCAATTCAAAAAGGGCACGTTAGTGCATCAAGCGCTGTTTTATTTTCGGATCAGACGACAAAGGCGCATGCAGCTATATAAAATCATGATGCGATGTGCAGTCCACGGATCGGGCATACATCGATATCAAATACTTCGGCTACTACCATGTTTGACGGCTCCAACATGCGACTTCATCCACGTGACTGCGGCAGCCTGCTAAAATCTTCGGCTGCAGCGACCCGCTGCATTTGTTGGAGGCGGCGATCTTTAGATACGGCAATCGCTACCACCATCGGCCTCGACAAATCAATGTCGCTTCGACTCCTTCCACCGTGCGACTGGCCGGTGTGGCGACTCCGTCCCGCGGCCCACTATAGTCTTCGGATGCGTCGAACCACCACCGTCATCAGGCGCCGGCAACCCGATGGCCATGTTGACTCCTTTCCGACGACCTGTTGTAGTCTTCAACTATGGTGATCTGCTATGATCTTCGATTGCAACAAAGTGCTGCCGCCATCGGTTTCGGTGACCTACGGTCGCTCGACTCTGGTGCGCCACATCGGCTCATGAACGCCGCCTCGACTACATCGACCACATCAAATCTACACCTAGGGATCCCTCAGCATCAGCGACCCTCTGCGGTCTTCGGGTCTAGTGACTCGGGGGCTCCCTCAGCATCAGCGACCCTCTGCAGTCTTCGGGTCCAGTGACTCGGGGGCTCCCTCAGCATCAGCGACCCTCTACGGTCTTCGGGTCCAGTGACTTGGGGGCTCCTTCGACTTCGGCGTCCTGCTTCGGTCTTCGACTCCATCAACCCGATGTGGTCTTCGACTCCAGAGACCCGCTACGATCTTTGACTCTAGCGACTCGAGGGCTCCCTCCTCTACAGCGACCTGCCGCATCCTTCGACTCAAGTGACCTTATACGGTCTTCAGATGGGGTGACCCGATGCGGTCTTCGACTGCTATGGCCCGTTATGGTCTTCGGATGTGAAAACTCGTCATCACCACGCGATCTCGGTCCGTCGCGTTGACTACGTCCGCCGTGTAACCCGCTGCCACGTCAACTCCGTTTACCACGTGACGCGCCGCCGCATTGACTCCGTCCGTTGTGTGACTCCACATCCACCGTTTTGGGAGTCAGCCTCGACCACGACGCGCTGATCGCATCGACTCCCGTGATCCATCGATCGCATCGGCTCACGCGACCCATTCACCTCATCGACAACCAACAAAGCTAAGTTCTCTACTTAAAGTTGATTTCTTTCTTAATTTAATCGCACTCGAAACACTCGGGGGTTGCACCCTATTCGAGTAACCTAATGTGCCATCGACTCCACGCAGTCGAGCACCTCATACGCGATAGCCCGAGTAGCTGATTCTGCCTAATCGTCGAATCCTTGAACTCCGAGCACCTCGGCAAGGCACTGAGACTAAGGGTAATCAGGCTAATAAAAAGGCCTAGCATACAGTGCAAAAGTGTCGACTCGATTGGCACCAAAATTTTACTTTGCAAGCCAACAGGCAAATATTCTTTAGAAGATACATATACTTCACAACTCTTTGCATTTTCTGCAGCTTACAAGGACATCGATTGCGTCAAGCTATTCTATCGGGTCCTCCAACATGAGTCGACAAAACAACTGCCTACGACATACACTCAAGACCCGAGTTGAGTTCCTCCTTGGATGGTTGCATCGCTTGATGCTACAAAGACGTGGTGCTAGCGATGCACCCGACAAAAGTGACTGTGTCGACTCCAACTGCATCGTCGATTCAAGCTCCTTATGCGTGACACGCTGACTCGATGCACTTCCGGGTCAGTGGTTTCTCCTTGCATGATTTTCGACTACCACTGCAATATATAAGACTCGAGTCTCTGCCCGAGTCTACGACTCTGTCAGACACTCGGGGGCTACTCCAAATTGGAGCGTTGGACGCGCATATACAAGATCATCGAGTGACACGCTCTAAATCCTCACTCGAATCCACGATTCGACTAAGGACTCGGGGGCTACTCCCATAGGGAGCACTAGCTGTACACCCAAAGAAATTTGTGAAGATATCCAAGAATTATGAAAACCATTCACTCGAATCTATGATTCGATTGTGGGCTTCGGGTTACTCCCATAGGGAGTGCTGAAAGCATATTCGACTGAAACAAGCAAAAGACGACAGCAGTCGCAAAATGTTTTTAGTCCCCACTCGAGTCTACAACTCGAATAGGTACTCGGGGGCTACTCCCATAGAGAGCGCTGGTCGCGCACCCTATGATTATTTTTCCTTGTACATCGTACTATGTATTGATAACATCCTCACTCGAATGCTATGGAGACTCGGCCTCATATTTTCCCTACAAAGAGATTACTTCTCCTGGGCCACCCGAATCATCTCCATGATGACAAAAAATTCGGATGACGCACTTACAGCGTGAAGATAAGACCCGAATAAGGCCTGGCAACGCATCTGCTGCGTTATCCCAGAAATAATCCGTACCTACAGGTACGATGAATAAGCCTTGACGGATGCGTCGAGTGCTCACATTTACACACTGGGATTTGACTCTATAAGACATCTGTGGCCTAAGTCGAATTACACCAGCACTTTTCCGAATTCGAGTCCGGGGACTCGAGTTTGAGTAGGTAGCATTGTTCTTGCCCTAGAGCAATTAACTGGTCCCGACCTGTCGAGCGCACCAGGCACGTTTACCATCATCCATATGAACTACTATAAATTCGACTAACCCGATGAACTTCCGGGTGGAGTGCTTCGCACTCGACACAATTGTCGACTCCGACATCCTAATGCAAGACTCAAGACTTCTAAGTCTCCACCCTAATCTATGATTCACATGGACACTCAGGGGCTACTGACATAGGTATGCCGTATGGGCACCCAACTACAGTGTACATGGTGCGGCTCGACGGAAGACCCACTCGACGAATTGCCAAGGTCCACGACGCCTATCACGGTTCGACTGGTATGAAGCCCATATGGACACGGACTCCCAAACACACAAGACAAGGAAATCTCAAGACTAGAGTTTGAATCTAACTTGTAACCAACTCGTATTGGTACCTGAGACCTAGCCTCCCCATATATAAAGGCTAGGAGGGTCCAACAAGAAGGCAATCGCGACTCCCCCAATAGATAGATCTACGATCTCCTACGTCGCTACAATAGACAATAGATCTAGACAACACCCGTAGCATACACATACACCAGATCCAATCTGCGCATCCACCGCCATCGGCGACATTGTAATCCTTCGGATCATCATCAATCAAGAGCAGACAAGCAGGAGTAGGGTCCTCTACGAGGCCTGAACCTGGGTAAACCTTGCGTCCCTGTGTGCTTGTTTGCTAGCCGTACCGAGATCTCCAGCGCTACTCTCTTCTCCAAAACCCAAGTCCATAACAATGGGCATTGATGAGTTAAACCCTCATCACTTTACCTTTCCAAACTATGTAATACGGTAGGACAATGTTGTATTTAGAACCAAGGCTAATCTGAATATTCTTCGCGGTCTCCTTAGGGTTATCCTTTAGTATGGACATAGCTTGTATAGCCACCTACTTTGTATCAGCCATTGAGGATTTCAGTTTGTTGCCTATCGGACACATGTGGGGAGGGCCCATTTTGTTCACCTGCAACACAGATTCATTTAAAATATAAGCGGAGTCGACTCATTGCCAGAAAGATCTTGCATAGCAATTGTAGTTATAGAGTGAAAAGAGAGAAAGTTTGAATGGTTTGCTGCATTCATTGCCCCAATACCCTATTTTCCTTCGATGCAGGTAAGGCTCTTGCTGTGATCCTCCATGGACAATGTACCTTAACCCGTCCATTCCTCCATGTTAACATACAAACGGCCTCATACCTCTGGGTAGTGTTCTTTAGTCGATGAACGTCGAACTCCCCCTTGATACAAAAATGCCGGAACGACATCCTGAACTCATGCATGCTCCTGAACTCGGTGCCGACCAAAATTATAGGATACTCATGGTCATGTTTCATTTCTTCTACTTCAACACCCAGATCATCGACTGGAATGCCAGCCTCATCATTAAGTTCCTTGTCTATTTCATCATCACCAGATTCTTGATCCTCTATAGTGCACTCTTCTTCATCTGATTCAGAATCTTTTTGGACATCGTCTCTAATGCCTAGTACTATACACATCATATTGACTCCCATGGGTGGGGCTGCACCATCATCTCCAGCCGGATGGACCGAAACATTACCCCAATCTACCTCACCGGTAACTGTTTTCTCCCAGACACTCTGTTGGTTCTGCTGCAACCACATGGGGCGGTCTTACGTTTGCACGCATCTCAGGTTCTTCAGTAGACAAACAATAGCCAGAATCTATTTCATCTTGACTGTACATAACCCTCTTACTCTTCTTGTGTACATCCTCCTTCCTGATGTAATCTTTCCTGATGGTATCAGTAGGGCTTGACATCTGTGTTCTGTTCCCCATCAAACTAGCCTTTTTGCTGATGCTCTTGAGTGCGATCTCCTTCCTGCTTCCCCTCACGGGTGTTGGCTCCAGGGTGCTGGCATTATTGCCTGACCTCTGCGGCGTGTTCTTCTTCCGATTAGCCCTTTTGCTGCTATTATTGGGCGTGTTCTCCTTCGTGCTGGAATTATCGCCTGACCTCAGCGGCATGTTCTACTCCAAATTAGCATTTTTTCTGCCACCACTGGGTGTGGTAGCCTCCGTGCTGGCCATCTTCGCCTTTTTGCTACCACTCTTGGGAGTATTCACCACCGTGCTTGCTCTCTTAGCGTTTTTGCTACTATCATTCGGTGTGGCATTTTGACTGGATCTCAGGGGTGTACTCTACGGAGTGGTGCCTTTTTTCGTGCGACTCTTGGCGTCCTCTTCTCTGGCGTGGTCTCCATGGAGATGTTCTTCTTCGGGGTGCCCTTTCTAGGGATGCTCTTCCTGCTCCTCTTTATGATGCGCCTTTGTAAGACTCTCCTCTATTTGAAGCTACCCTCAGTCGCACAATCCTTAGTGATGCCATGGATCAGGTCATGCATGCCTTCTACAAGTCCATCATCTCTATTATCGAAATCCAATTCCTCTCCAACCATTTGCACTGTCAAGTGGATGTACACTTCACCTTTATAATATTTCCTTGCAAACGGTACGGCTAAATGACTGGTTTCTTCCAGTTTTTAGCCTTTTTACTCATGTAACAATAATATACCAGTTGGGGGGATACCCCCGGGTAGGGTCACTCCGGGGTATAAGGGCCGAGTTAGCCGAGGTTCGGCAAGGCCAAAGCGAATGCTGGCCGGATCACGGAGTAAACCGGACTAGGGGGGTCGCCTAACATTGTCTCAACCGACTTAAGGAGTAAGTCGGAAGTACTTGTCTAACTTGTATGCAGGAATAGGTATGGCCAGATCTACTATGATCCGGGTCCCCGATTAGCTTCTGGGAGAAGGAAGGAATCTCTCTGGTCAAAAAGAAGGTCCGGTACGCACTGCATGAGCGAAGAAAGCAAGGGCAGGACCACCGGGTCATGGCCGACAAGGGTGACGACGCCCATGTCGGCTGACGCAGGCGCCGCAGAGGCTTGCGTAGCTAAAGCATGTATGACACGGGGGAAAGCACCCTGGTCGGGTTACCACTTTGGGAGGAGGCATATTCTTAGGAATATGCCTCCACGTATGCCCTAGGCAGGGACCGAGCCTCCTCTATATAAGGGAGGCTAGGGTTTCAGTAGAGGGGGTTGAGCTCTAGTTGGTTTGGGGATTCCATAGTGACTAGTTGAGTTCTTTGAGGCCATAGTGTTTTGGTTAAGGTTCTAGGGAAAAATAATAGGCAAGAGTAAGAGAGCTCCTTCTTCCTCCTCTCGCCAATACAGCCCAAGGAGCACTTGTAATCTTGAGAGTTAAGCAATACAAACTTCTGTGTGGAGAATCACTCCACTATCCCTCCCTAGATTCCCCTAGCGTGTATTAGTCCCCACCTTTAGCCTATACATGGCATCTGCCGTGACACCACCATGACAGTTGGCGCCCACCGTGGGGCAAGCGGTGCTAGCAAGGGTGAAGATCCGGACGGGAAAAATCATCAGCACCGGCGAACGCATCGTCTCCGGGCTCGTTCAGTGTTTTGGAGCGCTGGACTTCGTCAGCGACAACGCTGGTTGCTTCGACACGCGCCCACTTCCGCGCAACAGCCTCTTCGTCAAGCTCGGTGCGCACAAGGGCTATGTTGTGGTGGATGTATCATGCGTTCATCCGCGCCACGTCATCGATGCGGGGAACCACCCCTCACTGTGGCTCGTGGGGCGCGTATCGCTCGCTCCCCGGACCATGCGGAGGTGATGATGACTGCGCCAGGTGCAGGCGCAAGCAAAGACCCAGCACCAGACCCGGAGGTAACACCTAAGGCACCGAGGAAAGGTAGAGGACCTCCGCTAGAGAGGCCTGAGAACGTACTGAGAGAAGCTATGGATAGCTTGGCTAACCCGGTAGCAGCAGTAGTAGATCCGGCTCACGCACAGGCCGAGCTAGAGGAAACTAGGCAAAAGATACTAGAGGGCGCAAAGAAAATAGCCGCGGCTCAGCAGTCGCTGAACATGACGCTGCGTGAGTATGCAAAGGCAAACAAGGTTGATACGGTAAAAGTAAAAGGGAGAAATCTCATAAGCGAGATGAACAGAGAAGGTGATGATGGAGCTGAGGGGTCGGAAAACTATTTGTCTGTGGGGTTGCCGAGGTATAGTACCCCAGCGAAGAACCTCAGAGCAGCAAATGCGGCTGCATCCGAGTTAGAGGGTCTAACGGGTGAGGCCCGTCAGAGACAGCAAGATAGGGTTAACGAGCTGGTTCAGATCGCGAACAGACAGAACGAAGAGCTACTGAGAGCTAACCCGGAGAGAGCTGGAGCTTCCAAAATCGTCCATTCGACGATGGGTAACTTGGAGAAATCTGCTAGGGCCGCATCATCACCTCATGGTGGTCCAAGGAGAGAAGAGGTAGTAACCTCGGCCAGACGGAACAAACAGATCGTCCCGTACGACCCGACGCATGCGGGAAAAGAAAAAGAAACGCGGAAAAATGATGATCGACGGAGTGTGAGCCGAGGTGAAGCTGGCCGAGGTAACCACGACCAAGGCAATGCCGGTCAAGGGAACGCTGCCAACGGCAATGCCGGACAGCGAAACTCCGCAGGAGCAGGACAACCGCAGCAGCGGAATATACCAAGGCAAGAGCAAAACACCGGCCGAGGTATGCAACAGAAAGGTGCGCCCCAAGAGCAAAACCGATGCAATGACGGTGATTCGGAGATGGTGAACACGGGATACCGAGACCAGACTATCATGTGATAGGGTCAAGATTGGGAAGAAGGGATCTAATGCCGGATGACGCCAGGTTGAAACTGGATCGCCTATATAGGTCGGAACAGATCGAATGTCAAGGTCCCCCGGGTCCAGCGTGCTTTGGACCCCAGATCATGAAGGAGCCCCCGGTACCCAACTTCCAGCTGCCCAGAGGCACGAAGACGTATGACGGCAGTACCAAGCCGGAGGATTGGATGATAAACTATGCTACAGCAGTAAAAATAGCCACTGGCAACTTGAGATGGGTTGTACGATACGTACCCCAGATGTTAGAAGGTCCGGCCAGAGTATGGCTGAATAATTTACCACCCAGAAGCATCAACTGCTGGATAGATTTTGAAGAAATGTTTATCAGCAACTTCTCAAGTACATATCAGAGGCCGAATAGGCCGCAGACCCTAGCAATGTGCAAGCAAAGACCTAATGAGACGGACCGTGAATTCTTGAACCGGTGGTGTACCGTGAGAAACTCGTGTGCGGGTGTCATAGAGTCACAAGCCATAGCATGGTTTGCACAAGGGTGCAGGTATGACAGCGAGTTGTGGATGAAGTTGCAAAGGAAAATGCCAATTACGTTGGCAGAGATTATCCGGATTGCAGATTCGTATGCTTTGGGTGATCCGACTCAACCTAGGATCGCGTCAAACGAGTCGAACGAGGAATACTATCAGAGGGATGGAGCTGGGTCATCTCGGAGGAACGATTACAGAGGAAAACGAAGAGATGATAGACCGGATCATCGCTACGGTTCGCAACAAGTTGCAGCTGTGAATCAAGATCAACCCGGAGCAGGGAGCAACCAACACCAGAAAACGGGAGGGCAATGGACTCCAAGAAACGATGGCAAGAAAACATGGACTCCGGAGCAAAAGAGACAGTGGCAGGAAAAGAAAGACCGTCCGAGGTATACCTATGAGTTGATGTTGGACCAGCCGTGTAAGTTTCACACGCCAAATCCGAATAGCCCGGCGGGTCACAGAACGAGGCAATGTGAGTGGATGCGTAAGATAGAACAAGGTGGTTCGGGGAATTCTCAGGCACCCCGGAATGATCAACCTCGGCAGGAGTTACCTCGGCAGCAATTGCTCTCCGGGGCGAACACGAAACAGCTAATGTTGCCTCCCCCTCCGCTGAGGTATGACAACAATGAGAGAAGGGATGCAGTGCATCAGGTGGAAAATCAGCAACAACCGGATCAGAGGTACCCCGGAAACGAGGGAAGGAATGAGTACACGGAGCATCACCAGAGTTATTGTGTGTTCACGACTGAGGAAACATATAGAAAGAGCTTGCAGCGCCGACATATGGAGGTCAATGCGGTTATGCCAGCAGTGACGAGGTACATGCCTTGGTCGGACCAGGAAATCACCTGGAACATCAAAGATCATCCTAAACTTATGCCGAGTCCAGGTTCGTATGCACTAGTGCTAGATCCGACATTCATTGGACCGAACATCAATGTGAGGTTCTCCAAGGTACTGATTGACAATGGCAGTAGCATTAACATCATGTATGCGGATACGATGTGCAAGTTGGGCATCTCGGAGAACATGCTCCAGGCTACGAGAACAACTTTCCATGGCATTGTACCAGGCATTTCTTGTGAGCCCATAGGCAAAGTCCGGGTCGACATGCTATTCGGCACAAGGGATAACTGCCGAACTGAAAATCTGGAGTTTGAGGTGGTGAACTTGGAAAGCGCGTATCACGCGTTACTCGGAATACCAGCATTGAACAAGTTCATGGCAAGCTGCCACATCAGTTATCTGCAGATGAAGTTGCCCGGGCCAAATGGAGTGATTACCATTGCTGGGGATTTCTGACGTTCCATTAAGTGTGCTTCATCCGGGTCTAACCTAGCCAAGTCACTCGTGATTGCACAAGAGAAAAGAAAAATCCAAGAGGTGGCGGCTTTAGCTCAGTCCGCGCAGCAGTATATGCTGGTGTTGAGTAACCCGCATGGCAGTGTTTCATTCCAAGCCGCAAAGGACACCAAGAAGGTTCCAGTTGATGACATGTTCCCGGAGCGCACCGTGACAATTGGTGCCGGGTTAACTGACAAATAGGAAAGCGAGCTCGTCAACTTCCTCCGTGAGAATCGGGATATTTTTGCTTGGTCTACACAGGACTTGCAAGGTGTTCCGAGGGAGTTGGCCGAGCACTCTTTGAACGTAAGACCCAGAGCAAGGGCGGTGAAGCAACCTCTCCGCCGCTTCGCCGAGGATAGGAGAAAAGTCATTGGAGACGAGATAGCTCGATTGCTAGTAGCAGGATTTATCATGGAGGTGTTGTATCCGGATTGGCTCTCTAATCCGGTGCTGGTAGAAAAGAAGAAGGACGATCCGAACGTGGCAGTGGTTTGGTGAATGTGTATCGATTACACAAACCTGAACAAGGCGTGTCCAAAAGATCCATTTCCGCTGCCGAGGATAGATCAAGTCATAGACTCGACCGCGGGATGTGAGCTGCTATCATTCATTGATGCGTATTCTGGTTTCCACCAGATACCTCTGAACCCGGATGATCAAATAAAGACTGCGTTTATTACCCCGTACGGGGCTTACTGCTATCACACTATGCCGTTCGGTTTACGTAATGCAGGTGCAACGTACCAAAGATGTATGCAAAAATGTTTGCACGACCAAATAGGTCAAAACGTACAAGTATACGTGGATGATGTGGTTATCAAGACCAAGGAAAGCAGAATGCTCCTTGACGACATAAGGCAAACATTCACGAACTTGAGAAGGTTCCGGATGAAGCTTAACCCGGAAAAATGTGCGTTCGGTGTCCCGGCTAGAAAATTACTCAGATTTCTCGTCTCCAGCCGAGGTATCGAGGTTAATCCAACTAAGATCCGAGCCATCGAACGAATGGAGCTGCCGAAGTGTCTTAATGATGTCCAGAAGTTCACTGGGTGCCTGGCATCGTTGAGTCGGTTTGTATGTCGGTTGGGAGAAAAGGCACTGCCTCTCTACCAACTCATGAAAAAGTCGGATAAATTCGTTTGGACGCCACAGGCCGATGAGGCCTTTGCCCACTTAAAAAGGATGCTGGCCACTGCACCAGTGTTAGCCTCTCCACTATCAAAGGAGCCAATGTTGCTCTACATAGCCGCAACCAACCGAGTTGTAAGTGCAGTAATCATAGTGGAGCGCAATGAAGAGGGTAAGTCGGTGCAGAGGCCAGTATATTACTTGAGCGAGGTATTGTCTGCCTCAAAACAGAACTACCCGCACTTTCAAAAGGTGGCATATGGTGTCTATATGGCGGCTAAGAAGTTAAAGCATTACTTTGAGGAGCACCCCATCAAAGTAATATGTGAAGCTCCCATATCCGAGATAATGGGTAACAAGGATGCGAGTGGCAGAATTGCAAAATGGGCAATTGAGCTAGCCCCTTATGCGCCCCAATACGACAGAAGAGAAGCGATCAAGTCTCAGGCTGTGGCGGACTTTTTTGTAGATTGGGCCGAGGTACAATACGAACCACCGCCACCAGATCCGAACTACTGGAGGATGCACTTTGACAGGTCGAAAACCAAAACCGGATTAGGCGCCGGGGTTGTGCTTACCTCGCCAAAGAAGGACCAGCTAAAATACGTATTGCAGATCCATTTCGCGGCATCGAACAATGTCGCTGAGTACGAGGCTCTTGTACATGTGCTCAAAGTGGCAAAGGAGATTGGCATACGTCGGATAATATGCTTTGGCGACTCGGATCTGGTGGTACAGCAAGTGTCCAGAGTGTGGGACGCCCTGGATCCAAACATGGCACTATACAAATTTCACGTGCAGAAAATATCTGGTTACTTTGAGGGATGTGAATTTCACCATGTACCCCGAGTGGAAAACGAAGCTGCCGACATGCTGTCGAAGCTCGGATCGACCCGACAGGCAATTTCACCGGGTGTAGCATTGGAACACCTCAGAAAACCATCTATCAGGCCGTCCCCAGGAACCGACTCGATCTATGTCCCGGAAAATACAGAATCCGGAGCTGAGCCCATGGACATTGACACGGGAGGTAGTACGCGAGACCCGGGGACTACATCAGCAAACCCGGGGACTGCCTCGGCAAACCCGGGGACTACCTCACTAGACCCGAGGACTGCTCAGCGTGATCCGGCTGAAGTTATGCCGGTGGATCAGATGGAAATTGATGAGGAGATGTTCCCTCCACGAGCGATATCAGCTTGGGCACTGCCTATATTCCAATTCCTGAAAGACAGAACGTTACCCGCTAAGGAGGTGTTAGCTAGGCAAACTCAGAGGAGAGCAAAAGCATACACGATTATTAATTCCGAGCTGTACAAACAGAGTGTAACCAACGTCCTCTAGCGATGCGTTGACCCGGAAGAAGGACTTGACATCCTTCAAGATATACACTAAGGAGAATGCGGGCATCATGCCTCATCCAGAGCCTTGGTGGCAAAGGCGTTCCGGCATGGATTCTACTGGCCAACTGCCTTAGAACAAGCAGAAGATCTGGTGAGAAAATGCAATGGTTGTCAGAGGTACGATGCCAAGACACATATGCCTATGTCGGAACTCAAGACCATACCAATTACATGGCCATTTGCAGTATGGTGCTTGGATATGGTTGGCCTGTTCAAACCAGCAAGGGGAATATGACTCACATTTTGGTCATGGTGGATAAGTTTACAAAATGGATTGAAGTGAAGCCTATAAGAAAATGTGATGGAGCTACGGCCGTAACATTTCTCAAAGACATTATCTTGAGATACAGTTATCCTCATAGTATTATAACTGATAATGGCACAAATTTTGTGGAAGGAGCATTTGCGCGCTTTTACCGAGACAAGAAGATCCGACTCGATGTAGCCTCGGTAGCCCACCCCGCATCGAACGGACAAGTGGAAAGATCCAACGGTTTAGTATTATCCGGGATAAAACCCCGGCTCATTGAGCCGCTGCAAAGATCAGCGGGGTGCTGGATAGAAGAGCAACCAGCGGTACTGTGGAGTTTAAGAACAACTCCGAATCGATCAACAGGCTATACGCCGTTTTTTCTGGTATATGGGGCAGAAGCTGTATTACCAGCCGACATAGAGCATGATTCGCCTAGGGTCACCCAATACACAGAAGCCGAAGTGCAAGAAGCCCGGCAAAATGATGTTGATCTGCTGGAAGAAGCGAGAGAATTGGCATTGTCCAGATCCGCCATATATCAGCAAAATCTCCGACGCTATCATAGCCGGAAAGTGTGCCCCCGAGTCTTTCGGGAAGGCGATCTGGTGCTCCGGTTGGTACAACGTACTACTGGAATGCATAAATTATCCCCCCCATGGGAAGGGCCATTCATTGTGAGCAAAGCATTGCACAATGATTCTTACTATCTTATAGATGCAAAGCCACAGGAAAAGAACAAGGCGGACAGGTCCAGAGAGGAATCTAAGCGACCGTGGAATGTAGCACTACTTCGTCCCTTCTACACTTAGCTAAGAAGTGTATGTATCCGAGTCGTCTCATATGTCGGTATATATGTCGGCAATGAGCTTATCAATGAAATAGCAGCGCCTCGAGCAGTAACTCGGGGACTGGCTTAATAATGTTTGTTGTTACTTCTTATGCGGTAGCTGGAATGAGTCGTTCTACTTAACCCGGATTAGTAATGTGTGACCACCAAAAACCCAACTCTTCGACTTGTTGTTGTCCAACAAGAATTGGCTTCATGGCAAGCAAGAGAACAAGTTTGGAATTGCGTAGCACATGAAAAACGACTAAGGAAATGAATTTATTCGAGCTAACGTTTGTTTTTTCGGACTAACCCTGTATTTATTTTCAAGTTATTATGCTGAATTATTTTGAGCTAAGCCTAAAAGTTTCTAAGTATTGTTAAAACAATTTTTGAAGCTCGGATTCGTAAGTCGTAAAACCGAATCAAGGTAGACACGGACTGAGCCAGAGAATTGGACGAACAAGAAAATGAAACTCGGGGACTACGCCCAAGTTAATCCGGCATAGAAACGTAGTAGCAAAATATCACATATCCAGCATACAATTGCACCCGGCATATCGGGGATCTGATAAATTTTCAAGTTTTTTGAACTAAGGAGCAGCAGGAGGAGGAAGTTCGGTGTCGTTGTCGCTGTCTTCAATATCTGAAGCGTCATCTTCTTCGCCCTCATCCGACCCATCTTCAACATTCTCAATGTGCTCGTCCCAAGCGGATTCTAGAAAGCTCGGTCCCTCAACCCAGTCATGGATAGGAGAATATTCGACGAGGCTGTAGGCGCAAGCCTGGCGCCGAGCTACCCACTCCGGATCATCGGTCCATCGGGATCCGGTACACCGGCGTGTAAGGAGGCTGAGGTCGATCTTCTCGTACCATGTGAGAATATGGTGAAGGATAGTATCAGCTGCGGCACGCCCAGCGGACTCCCTCCAGAGGTCAAGCTGGGTCTCGATATCCAACAGCTTTTCAGCAAGAAGAGCGCTCTCATTGGGCCAAAACGTGTTGAAAATCCGGACTGAAACGTCGAGGATATCTTTGCCGTAATTCTTGATAATCTCCACGCGAGACGACAAGCTGACCAACAGGTCCTCCATGTCATAAGGAATGCCCTCACCGTCAGGAGCGACGGGAGTACCCCTCTCGCGGCGAAATTTGGCAACAACAGCGCTCGCAATAGGAGTACCCTCTGGAAAGTGGCCTGGAAACAAGGCAAAGGAAGAAGCTGAAGCAACGACATATGAACTAACCCGGAGAATTATGTCGGATAAGGGAAAGGAATTTACGTGAAATATGGCCATGGATCCGGGTCAACTCCTTGATGCAATCATCGCGTCTCTTGCGAAGTTGTTCAAGCTCAGCGATCGCCGACCCAAGCTGGACGTCGGATTCTTTAAGTAGGTCCTGGTCCTTGGAGATCTGGAGATTAAGGCGCTCATGCTCTTCTGTGAAGTTCTGGCCAATCTTTTGGAGCTCGATTTGGTGCTGGGTCTTCATCTTCTCCATCTCAGCTTTGAGCTTGGCAATCTCGTTGTCCTTAGTCCGGAGGAGAGCGAGCTCATCATCCTTTTTCTTCAGCTCGGCTTGATGCTGTCCTGCTTGTTCGAGAAAATGCAGCATCATATCAGGCACGGGCACACTATCCTCAAGCGATGATGAAATAGTATGTTGACCCGACAGAGTCGAGGAGTGAATGTTTGCCGAGCCAAGGAGAAGAGGAAATGGAAAACACTACGAGGTCGAACAAAAGAGGACATACCCCGGATTTCCTCCAAGTTCTTCCGCATGATCTTGTTCTCAACCTCCACCCCAGCTGCAGAAACCGAATGAGGAGATTAGTTCGGCAGAAGAAGGTGAAGAAAAACGGAGAAGTGCCGAGGGAGAAAATTACCCCTCTTTTCATGTTCTGCGCTAAGTGCAACATGATTTGCACATAGCATCTTGTGGGTATCCAGCAGGCGTTGGAATTAAGCGCTCCGGCGATTGGTGGTTACCTAAAAAAAGTACAGAAGTGTAAAATTAGCTTGGTACATATTCGAAGTGTACAAGATCCGGGCCAAGTGGAACTTAACCCGGCTCTAGGTGTGTGCATATTCGAAGTGTACAAGATCCGGGCCAAGTGGAACTTAACCCGGCTCTAGGTGTGTGCATATTCGAAGTGTACAAGATCCGGGCCAAGTGGAACTTAACCCGGCTCTAGGTGTGTGCATATTCGAAGTGTACAAGATCCGGGCCAAGTGGAACTTAACCCGGCTCTAGGTGTGTGCATATTCGAAGTGTACAAGATCCGGGCCAAGTGGAACTTAACCCCGCTCTAGGTGTGTGCATATTCGAAGTGTACAAGATCCGGGCCAAGTGGATCTTAACCCGGCTCTAGGTGTGTGCATATTCGAAGTGTACAAGATTCGGGCCAAGTGGAGCTTAACCCGGCTCTAGGTGTGTGCATATTCGAAGTATAAAAGATCCGGGCCAAGTGGAACTTAACCCGGCTCTAGGTGTGTGCATATTTGAAGTGTACAAGATCCGGGCCAAGTGGAACTTAACCCGGCTCTAGTGTGTGCATAATCGAAGTTCACATGGAGCTACGTTAGTTTTCTAATGAGCATCCGGCCGAGTAACAAGCTACTCCACCGGAGGCTCGGGGACTAATGGTTATTATCTACAACATGTAAAGGAGAAACGACATACCTCCATCATTCGCCCCGCGAGGTTAATTGCCTTAGCAGCGGTATTCATCTGGGCGGAAAACTCTGCGGGGCCGAACTTTTCCGGGAGATCAACGTTGTGGACGAACTCCGCCTTATTCCAGTTCATGACGAACTCAATAAGACTCGGAGGGTACCGCTCACCGGTGGGCATATGGGGTGCCACCAAGCCCTTTGCGTGCGCTTCTTTCCTCTCAACCAAGGCAAGGGCTGGGCTGGTATGCAGAACCATCTGCTGCACGTCAGTTGGCTCGGCAGGAACATCCTTCACTGCTGGGGATTTCTTGGGAAGCATCGACGAGAGGGTTTGCTGCCCAGCCTCGACGGATGTTGACTTGGTAGTATCCGGAGCCTTTTTACCATTAGCTTGATGGGAAGAAGTAACTGCAGTGGATCTCCCCTTAGAAGCTGCTGGAGTAGTTCCTCGCCGAGGCTGAGATGACTCGGATGAGGCGGAAGAACTTGGCACTGGAGCTCTTGTAGCTGGACTTGGAGCTGTGGTTGGTTTTCTTGGTACCGGAACAGATGCTGGAGCTGGTTCGGTCACTGATACTGGAACTACTGCTGGTGCTGGTGTTGAGATAGACTCGGTGACTGCTGGTTGCGGAGATGCCGAGGTGGTGGACGTCGTCGCCTCGGCTGGACCGACCCCTCCTGCTCCGAGGTAGCGTTCCTCTCGACGAGGTAGTGCGAAACCCAGAGCAGCCGCAGAACCCTCCGGAATATGGCTCAGCGGACGTGACTCGTTGTCACGAGGAGGAGGAGAAGGGTCGGATCGAAGCGGTGAAGAGATGCTTGATCCGCTATGAGGAACCTCCACCGGAGGTCTGAAGAAGAGAATAATGTCAGAAGAGAAATTACTATGATGCAAGGAAAAGTGAGTCGTGCAACGAAAAATGACTTACATCCGAGGTTTCGGCCTCCTTGGGTTTCCGAGCCCTCCGTGCTGGGGCTTTGACTGCCCGCTTGGAGGCAGTCTTGTCTCCGGCCTTCTTTTGCCTTTTTGTGGGCTGAGAAGGTTCGGAGGAAGAACTTGATGCGGCTCCGCGCTTCTTCTTCGACGCCACCGGAACCGGCTCGCCCGTAGCAAGTGGAGGATCCTTGTGGATATGCCCACCGGGTTTAGCTGATGCCGGAAAGGCAAAAGAAAGAGGGACAGCCTCAATAGGTTCAATCACGCCGACATCCGAGTCATCCTCATCATCGGGCCAATCTCTAAGGGAAGAGAATATACCGCTGGGTCGTTTGGTAGCATCGGTCATAGGGAGGAACATCTCCTGGTCTGGCTCCTCCTCATCCGGGATTTCTCGGTCTGGCGCCCAGTTAAGGGTCGGATCCGTACCATCCTCGAGAGTTTGCTGAAGGAACAGCTAAGAAAAAGCATGAAGAACAGAGTCAAAAATACAACAAAAACCGACACATATTTGATCCGAAATAAGTTTGCCCCGCGAAGCTTACCGCGGGAGGGAGCCTGTCACGATAGTAGTGCTCAATTCCCCACGTCCATTCGGCGGAGAAGTCCCGGTGGGTGGTGAAGAGAGCCTTAACCCGGCGAAAAATCTCCGTGTTGCTCAGCTCGAAGGAGGAGGTCCGGTTGGGGTCGCGGCCGAAACTCATGTGGCACAACTCGTGGGTGCGCTTCTGGAGGGGAGAGATTCGGTTGCGCACGAACGTGATCATGGCATCCTCTTTGGGCAATCCGAGTTTCTTCAGCTCCGCGAACCTCTTGTTAACTTGGTTGGCCAGAGTTGTAGTCTTCTTGGGGACCTCCTCCCAGAATTCCGTGTCAGGTGGACCCAGAGCGTAGGGCAGCAACCGAATCAAATCTTCAGTGCCCTCATTCCGGACATAGAAGAAGGTCCAGGCCCATCCTTTGCAGGAGTCAAGCCTGGTAACCTGGGGGAAAACGGAAAGTCTCCGGGGCAAGATGGAGGCAGCTCCGAATTGGGTGAGCTGCTTATCCTCCGACTCTACTTGGATGTTGGGGATGACGTTGCGACGAAGGCCGAAAAAACAGATCCACAGCTCCTTCGTGGGCCACAGTCCAGTGTAGCCTTCGATCATAGAAGAAAAGGCAGAGAGAGAGGTGATAGCGTTGGCTGGGAGATGGTGCGGCTGCAAGTGGTAGGTGCTAAGCCAGTCCCGGAAGAAATCGCTCACTGGCAGACCAAATCCCCGTTGGAAGTGGGACAGGAACACGACGAACTCACCCGGATTGGGTGAGGGGGCCAGTTCGGCGGAGGGGAGACGAGCGACGGCGCCGGCAGGAATGCGCCTGGTCCGGTAGAGCCAGTCAAGGTCGTCTTGACAGACCCATGATCCGGCCCACGCGCCGCTGTCCGCCGCGGCGACATCCTCCTCCATTTCCTGCTCGGTGACGATGAGCTCCTCCTCCGTCATCTTGTATTCACTTCCCTCTCTGGCGCTAGCGACGGCGAGGATCTGAGGCCTGGACTGGCGAGGACCCGTGGCTAAGAAGTTGCGCAGCGGTGGCTGCGAAGCAGAAGCACGGGGAAAGTGCGGCGGCGGCGCTGCTGCTAGAAGCACTGGCGGCGGCACGGTCGCAAGGAAGACGAAGGAGAAGAGCAATGGGCAGAGGGGCGCAGAAGTGGAAAAATGCTAAAGGGTGCGCCCCTCCGCTACTTAACCACCCCCTGAGAGGGTGAGTGGGATCGCGCTGCGCCAACGAGCCACATGGTGTGGTTGTGTATCGCACGTCTCAGCCAATCGTAGAGGAGCCACACAGAGGGCCACAGAGCAGAAGCAATCCCATGACGTGACGCGCTGATGCGGTAAACGAGGAGGCAGGCATGACGTGACCTACGCACAATGATAACTGACAATTACTGCGGCGGTTACTGTGCAGGCCCTTAAAATAAGACAACGTGATGATTAGCCTCCGCGTGGGTTGGCGTATGAGAGAAGGAAGCAAGGCCCGGATCGAACCATGGTAACCATGGGATCCGAGCCAAAGTAGTAACCCAGCTGGCAAGTGAAAACTTGGAACGTGCGAAGGGAACGTAAATCCATATAATCCGAGATAAGGAGCTAACCCGGAATTAAATGTCCAAGGCTCGAACATAAATGAACATGATGTGGCCTTAGCGGCCAAGGCCGCTAAGACCGCACCATCTTCGGGGACTAATGTTGGGGGGATACCCCCGGGTAGGGTCACTCCGGGGTATAAGGGCCGAGTTAGCCGAGGTTCGGCAAGGCCAAAGCGAATGCTGGCCGGGTCAACTCCAGGCAGGCCGGATCACGGAGTAACCCGGACCAGGGGAGGTCGCCTAACATTGTCTCAACCGACTTATGGAGTAAGTCAGAAGTACTTGTCTAACTTGTATGCAGGAACAGGTATGGCCGGATCTACTATGATCCGGGTCCCCGCTTAGCTTCTGGGAGAAGGAAGGAATCTCTCTGGTCAAAAAGAAGGTCCGGTACGCACTGCATGAGCGAAGAAAGCAAGGGCAGGACCACCGGGTCATGGCCGACAAGGGTGACGACGCCCATGTCGGCTGACGCAGGTGCCGCAGAGGCTTGCGTAGCTAAAGCATGTATGACGCGGGGGAAAAGCACCCCGGTCGGGTTACCACTTTGGTAGGAGGCATATTCCTAAGAATATGCCTCCACGTATGCCCTAGGCAGGGACCGAGCCTCCTCTAGATAAGGGGGTCTAGGGTTTCAGTAGAGGGGGTTGAGCTCTAGTTGGTTTGAGGATTCCATAGTGACTAGTTGAGTTCTTTGAGGCCATAGTGTTTTGGTTAAGGTTCTAGGGAAAAATAATAGGCAAGAGTAAGAGAGCTCCTTCTTCCTCCTCTCGCCAATACAGCCCAAGGAGCACTTGTAATCTTGAGAGTTAAGCAATACAAACTTCTGTGTGGAGAATCACTCCACTATTCCTCCCTGGATTCCCCTAGCGTGTATTAGTCCCCACCTTTAGCCTATCCATGGCATCTGCCGTGACACCACCACGACAATACCAGTTGTGCTACCTAGACTGGGTCAGCGGTAGTCAGAGCAACAACACCATGGGGATGATTAGTACTAGCAGATTCCAGCGCATAGTTTTGCACAACTTGAGCATGGTTTCGAGGAGGAGCAACACACAAGGTAGCAGTCTTAGCAACAACAGCGGGGCAACCTATAGAAGCCTTAGTTTGCTCAGCAACGACATGGATTGGGTTAGTAGCAGCTAGAGCAGCAACACCACGGGGATGACCAGTACCAGCAGATTCCAGAGCAGAGTTTTGCACAACAGCAATACGGGGACTTCTACGAGGAGGCTGCCTGACAAAAGCATGGAGTGGACAAGGAACCACATTTTTCTTAACAACAGCAGGGGTTCGAGTTAGACCACCCTGTCCAATAATAGATGGGCGACTCCTAGTAGCAGCAACTTCCACATCCAGTATTTTACAAATCGGCATAACCACGCGAAGCCCTGCAAACTGTTTCATCAACCCAATTAGCTAATTGTCACACGCTATAGGAATCGTGAAGCCTCGTTCATCCATGAAGCTGAACCGTGCAGTCTGCTCTGGCCCCATTTCAGCATGTTCACGCACAGCAGCAACCATACTAGGGATAGTGCATAACTACGCAGGTGCTACTTTCATCTTTAGACTGCGAGTTTGATTCCACTTGCTCTTCCCATTTGCTAATTTAATGTGGTAGTCGTAGAAAGTGACCACAACCGTGTATTTGGGTTCAGCGGAGATCCTACTTGATAGAAAATTGGGGAAAAAAGATAAGAATTGTTTTTTAGCATTGTGCTAGCAAACAATTCTAGGTTCGATCTATCTCTGTAATGCCAATAGCCAGCTAGTAGTTATAGATAGTGTGAATAGCAAAGAGAAGAGTATCTCACCCGCAATTAGCCAGAAGTACTTCTTCCTCGGCAATAGGATCTGCCATCCTTCGCGCTGCTCAACTCGTCGGTGGTAGAGGCGGGCTAGAGCATCGCAACGGTGGGCACAACATTCGACATTGGAGCTCGGATCAGCGAGTAGGCGCAGCAACTTGGCTCCAGAATTCAAATGCCCGAAGGGATCATTCTATTTGGAGGGGAATTCTGACGCCGCTGGTGCTAGGGTTCATGCGAAACGAGGGAGTGGATTTGTGAATTTGGTTAACGCACCAAGCTCCTTTAGTCCCTCGTTTTGCCTACGTGGTTGCCGCGTTGGCGCTCGCGTCACGGACATATTACTGACATGAGGGTTCCGACCATCTACTTTACGGGGCAGTTTCACGGAATGTTTGGATTTGGTAGGGGTGAGACAAGTTTGCCTCGAAATGGCCCCTCTTGGTAGTTGGCGGCCCAACATTTTAAAACGTAGCAATTTCAGGCAACTTAGGTACCGCGATGCACTCGCCCGGGAACTTTCGGGCCACAAACCAACTAGCCCTTTCCTACTAGTGGTTGTTGGAGTTGCTCTTACTAGACAGCCACACCACTAGCCTGCTAGATATTGGATGTTCCTGGTCCGCAACGTGGCTGGTTTGTTAGCTTAACGAGATTTTGATAGACCGCCACGTTGTTGTTCTACCAAGAGAAATGGGTTGTTGACGGGCCGCAACATGAGCTGGCCTACCTAAACCGATGAGTTGTTGGTGGGCCGCAATGTAGACCAGCTTAATGGGCTTTGGCTGGGTCACCAAATGGCAGTCCGCATAGCTTTATGGTCTATTGTTTTTCGACCACATGGAGCCGGTCTACCTAATTTTAAAAAGATGATGTCAATGATATCACCAATTGCCAAGATGACGTCACCGGTTACGGAGTTGACGGCGACAGCCGCAATGAACATCATTTTCCGTGTGGCGGTTGACATGATGTCAGCAGTCAATGACCTAGCAAAACACATCTACCACAACACCAATTTTCATGCTTGGTGGCGGGCATACACCAGGGTTTCTGCAAAACCATGGAAGACGCTTCTGTAATAGGGATTTTACCACGGTGACCATCTGTGGTAGAAGACCCATTAACAATGAAAAAGGCCCATCTACCACGAAAATCGACCGTGGTAGATGGCAACTTTTCTTCTACTGTGAAGCCACTATTGTAGTTGCCATTGGAGAGTTGCAATCTTGCACTCTGGCCAGAGATGGTATGAACACCTTCAGAGGGGATTAATCCTGCTCAAATCACCGTTCTAGGCACAGCACGCCCCATGGTGGCCACCAAATGTCGTGGGAATTCCTCGACATTAGCCATGAGAGATGGCCGGAGAGATTGAACGAAGTGGTTCAGGCTACATGGAAGATTTGGGAACTACATGTCCCAATGATGTACTACCTAAGTTTAGGTCCTCATGGCGGAGTTAACACCATACTCCTGCATGTCTGATTTTTTCTTCGGTATGTGTTTGCTTATATCTTGTCCTCTTGGTAACGCTGACCCAGATTTATATAGGAGAGTGTGGCTGGGTTACAATAAATGCTCAGTGGAGCACTATGTGACGGTATTGATTACATTAATCATGTGATGGTGGGCGTGTTAGAGAATCCATGAGAATAAAAAGTTTAGTAACACTAGCTTTAAAGGTAAGGAGTCGCTCCGCCTCCTTTCCCGACTCTCACGTTAATACATCAATATTATGCCTTCTGGCCATCTTGTCATCGGAATCGGTTGCCTAGGTCTCTTCGCGTTACACGCTTCATCTTCTAATTATTAGATTGAAGGAGTCTCCGATCGACTCCTGGTAAATTTATCCTCGTTATCAAGCCTCCTATACCTTTGGGTTTTGTCGCGTCCTTCCATGATACCCATGTTGGGTATCTCTTTCCTCCTCCTAAATCAAAATTTCGTTAGCAAATAGTTTATGTGCAAACAAGGGTCTCTTGGAAGCTTAAAACATGGCATAGATTATATTGAAACTGCTTGTGCCATCGATTTTATCAAAAAAAAAAATACCACTAGCGGACAACATTTTCTTATCCATTCAAAGATCTTTTTCTATAACTAGTAATCGTGCACATGCAACACACGTGTAACCTTAGAATGTTTCAATATAGAGGTCTCATAGTATAGTAGTAATTAAATAAAATCAACTGAATTACACAATCAAAAGATATTTATATGGTGACTTCTGTCCAATCCCAGTGAAGATATTTATTATCATGAGACAACTTACAAATTTTAAAAGTATTCAACAAAAGTCTATCCTCGTGTTCTTGACTGAAACTCTCAGAATTTCCCCGTGAAGAATGTTCTATAAACTCTTAAATCCTATCAAAATACAATATCAATTATGTCACACAGAGGTCTGAGTGAATCACTTAATCCAAATATATCCAAAAACTGTTACTTACATTCCCAATGTTGCTGATCTCACTCAATAAACTATTTACAAATGATAGAAAACCTTTTGCTCAAATCTTTCTAACGCAGACAGATCAACACTCTAGTCAATGGTTAGGCTCTTCATATACTCTGCTTCTCATATGCATTATTGTAGTCATCCGAAGAAGAAAGTGTTGGCACATAAATTCAAGCAGAAAACTTGTACTCTGTCATAAAGATGTTTTAGATCCTGACAAGCACATGAAAGTGTTCCTGTTTTAGATAACAAAAAACCTTAACTGAAGACGCTGCAATATCAATTTATTCCCCACAATGAAGCTCAAATTATGATTTGTGTCACTAACGGTAAACAATCAAGTTCACATATCTCATTTAGTATTACCTTCGCTTCATAATATAAGATGTTTTTGGTAAGCAATTAGAGTACCTAAAACGTCTTATATTCTGAAACGGGGAAAGTACTTATAAATCAATACAAAGCGATATATAATTCTTCTACAGGCTATAGCTCCACATTTCAGTGCAAAATCTGAAGATAGCCGTACAAAACATTCAGAGAGTATCTTTATTACATGTGGAAGACTATCATATCGAGTGAAGAGCGTACCACGTCCCCTTGGTCGCCCTAGAACCCGGTCTTCTCAACAGGAGTCACGGCCTCGGCAACATCACCTGCTCTATGATGCTTCGTTCCATGCTTCGTTCCCTTTGTACTTCAAAATATGTATTCCCTCTGTCTAAAAAGGATGTCACTAATTTATCTAAATTTGAATGTATCTATTCACTATTTAGTATATAAATACAACTAATTTAGACAAATTTGTAACATCCTTTTTGAGACGGAGGGATTACCAAAAACCGTCTCCTCAATTTAATATCATCCTTCATATGTGTTATACAAACATTGTCTCAAAAGTAATGTTTAACGTGTATACAAATGAGCATGATGTAAATACTTGAGTATTAGAAAATGTAGCACTCCATCGTCCCATCCCACGAGTGAACTAAATTAAACACCAAATAACCTAACAAAGTGACCCAGTTCCGGTAAGGGTGGCAATTTTATCCACGAATCCGGATATCCACGGACATCTAGCCCGGTGGGTAAGGATATGGAGGCTAATTACACCCACGGATTTCATGGGACGGATATCCGCTAAGTCATGGAGCGGACATAGACAGAGGTTTCGCTCCACGAATATCTAATGGATACCGTTTAACACGCGGGACCCATGAGTTAGCGAGACTTTATTTTCTAACCAATAAATGTTACATATGCCATACTCATTAAAAGACCCAAGATCCCACTTCTAAGACTGAACCGCCCAAAGGCGCACCTAACTAATTGGCTATCTCTAACCGTAGCTAACTGCTCTTAATCACACTAATCCCTATCCTTGATTGCTATGCACGCACTAAACAGGCAGCCGGTAAGCGCCATCCACGTCTCCCTCCTTGGCTCCTTGCAAGCGGCGACCCACCAACATCACCTATGCGGCACCACTGCTATCCCTGTCACTCCTCTTCCTCCTCCAGTCCTCCTACCACGTGGCGACCCAATGGTGACGATTCATATAATAATTGTTGAAGTGTTGTCAAACTGTTGCTGAAATACTGCTGAAATGTTGTCGAAATATTCTTGTAGTACCATTTTATGGTGAATGTTGTTATGTTTATGTACATAGTGTGTAACCAATGGATATCTATGGATACTCGGATATCCGACGGGTTTGGATCTAGGATATCTTCATGGGTAGACTAGAATGATGTTCATAAATTTAAATCTGAATTTGGTGTTGATATATCCATCCAAACCCGCTCCATTGGCATTGCCATCCTTGAGTCCCGGCAATGAAAAAGAAATCTCAAATATCGCTGTTGCAAAGCTAGCTCTTGATCTGCTATACAGCTAGTTTTTTTTCTTTGCGGGTATTTTTTTAGTTAGTAACTCATGTACCTGATACAACACGTTAGGATTTCTCTAATACTCCATCTGTTTTAAAATAATATAAGATATTTTAATTTTCTAAAATGAGTGTATCTAGACCTCTTCTAGTGTGTAGGTTTATCTAGGTTTAGAATATACACTAAAAAGGAATTCAGATATACTCTTTTCACAAAACTAAAACATCTTACATTTTAAAAACGGAGGGTGTACTTATTAATTACTGACCTATGTGTATTCAGATTTTTTTTTTTTAGAATTCAGACAAAGAGATGGATGTCTCACTAACACCGAGCCGCATCTCTCCTCCTTCGACCTCCCCCTCACTCGCATTACTCCAATCTCCTCCCCTATGCTTTCCCCATGCCCCAGCCTACCCAGCACCTCCCTCACCACTCTCATCCTTGTTCTCTCCCTGTCCCCCATCACCGCGTTGGCCGAGGGCATTGGTCCTGCCGCCTCGACCTCTCGCGTGTGCGCTCGTCAACACGGATCCCCATGGGAAACCATGTCGCGCCCAACCCATCCGCGGCGGAGCTGTTGGCCGGAGACCATCCGCTGTCGTGCTTCTCCTCCCCCACCCCGTCCCTCCTTCCTGCGACACACAGCTCTAGCTATCCCCCATCTCGCCTCCAGTGCGACCGACGCCTCCACAGCGACCTCTGGTGACCGGCGACCGGGAGGACGACCATTCCGTTGACGACCACCTCCGGACGTAACTCCTGTTCCACGCCTCCTCTCCATCCTGCCCTCCAGGGAATCCATCAAGGCTGGTTATCCTCTCCAGATAAGGTAAAATTGTTCATTATTAATCTGTTTCTTACTGCAATAGGAGAGTTTTTTATTCAGCTTAGGCTCAAGATTCAAGAATAAGATACGTCGTGTGCTTATTTTGTAGATCTAATGATTGTTTTGGTATTCAAGTACGCCAGTATGTCCCTGTCTCACTTGGTCCTCTCCACGATTGTGATAAAATGATAATTTTCATGCAATAGTAGTGGAGATGTATCATGAACTTCATTTCTCTCTGATCAATTTCTCATGCACGCCACTGTGAATATGTGGTGACTGGGCCTGGGTGGTAGTCATCAGTGCAGTCATGACATGCAGATGCAGAATGGCGACAATTTTTATCACCTGTTTGCTCAATTTCTATCATTAGAAAATCATGAAATTTTCAATGCTCCGAAAGTTATGTCGTTTAAAATTACCCCATTTGTGCAAGCTAGCTTTCAGAAAAAATACTCCATCTATCATGTCGATGCACCACTTCATGTACAGATATGGTTCTAACAAATGGACAGCTTGATATTTTCATCAGGGTCATATATATTTGAAAGAGTCAAATGTTTATAAAGTAGTTTTAGACTACTAATGAGAACCTTGGCCATCTATGTTTCCAAGGCCTTATTATTTCACTAAACTCATTTTGTTAGCTAATAGTAGTGGATACTTTTGTGCTCTTTAATGCACAGATAAGATTACTTATAATTTCAACACTAACATATTCATGCTAAATATGAAAGCTTAACACTATGCCTGCATGGATCCTAAACTGTGTGAACTACAGACTGCATTATACTGCTTGTGTGTCAAATTTATTCAAATCTTCATGTCCAGTACAATTATAGAATATAACTATTTGGTTGTGTTTTTACAGGTTCTTTGTTGGTTTATGGGCTTGAGCTATCTCGCTTGGTACCCCTCATCACTTTCCACCTGAAAAAGAAGTACCATGTGAGACTGAGGATGAGGTGAAAGCAGCATGGACTCTAGGAGACTTGGGGTATAACACCAG
Source organism: Avena sativa (assembly GCA_916181665.1). Lineage (NCBI taxonomy): Eukaryota > Viridiplantae > Streptophyta > Magnoliopsida > Poales > Poaceae > Avena > Avena sativa. The sequence continues at coordinate 373,383,373 of OV702290.1, forward strand.
GGTTCCAAATGACATGCTGATTGTGACAATTGTGTTGTGCTACTCCATCATTTAGCCTTTATTCATTTGATAAACATGCATGTATATTTTATTTTTAAATAGCATCTCCATGCAGCTGTTCATCTAGTAAACTGCTATTTTGTTACTGGCCAACAGTCCGATGCAAGATTATTGTGCATCTAAACATGAATACCACCGTTAGATGCAAGCTTACTGTTTATTGTGCATACAACTTTTCGATTTTCAATCTATTCAATTGCTTAAGGCATTAGGGAAGCTGCTTTCTCCTGAAATGTTAAAATTAATCAGAAGATAGGCCAGCTATAGCTAAATATAATTATAGGTCCGCCAAGTGTAGGTACATAACATGATCATTGACTCAATTGATTGTAGAAAGGTTATTGTCACCACATTTTTCATGAATAAAAAATAAAGTGTCATGGCAGTCGCCCAGGATCTCTACTAAACAAAGAGTAAAAAAGGTAGGTGTCATACCTTTGCTCTCTCCTATTAATGTTGTACATAGATTAATGAATATTTTCATAGCATATTAAAAGATAAAGAAGCAAAGACCGAGAAGATTTAAATTGTCATAAAAAACATTATGTTGATACTTGGGTACTTTGTAACACTGACTGGTCTCCGACTGTTACAGGATGACGATGATGTCGCGGCAGTGAGGACAGTGGAGCCGACGACGGAGGACCGGTAGAAGACGGTCCAAGGATGCTGCGAGGGAGCTGTCCAGGAACACTCAAACTTGTATGATCCACCTTATATAGCATGAACACATCATTATAAATGTTACTCATGAAAGTTTGAATAAATAGGCTACTGTGATGTTGCTCCGCTAACTCCTGAAAATCATTGTTCTCATAATTTTCAAATTCCAATTAACTTGCAGGCATGATAGGTCATATGCAATTTGAACTAAACTGAAAAGGTATGCCGTGTGCTTATTCTGTAGACATGATTATCCTTTTGGTATTTACTAAGATGCATGAGTCTCTCGTCTATGATACTTCAGTTACTTTTGCACAGTTGGCTGGTTCTTATGTATTATGAATCACTAATTTGGGTATTTTGTTGCTCCGATTTGCAGGCATTGGAGAAGATCAGGTTCGAGAGCCTTACTGACAAGAACAAGATGGATGCTTAGCCAGAGCTGTTTATCCACATTATCCCGGACAACGCCGCGAACACACTCATGCTTATTGACAGTGGTATCGGTATGACCAAGTGAGATCTCGTGAACAACCTCGGTACCATTGCAAGGTCTGGAACGAAGGAGTTCATGGAGGCACTGGGTGCTGGTATTGATGTGGCCATGACTGGTCAGTTTGATGCCTATTTCTACTCTGCTTACATTGTTGCTGAGATTCGTTGTGATTACGAAGCACAATGATGATGAGTAGTACATGTGGGTGTCTCAAGCGGCTGGGTCTACTGGAGAGCCCCTCGGCTCAGGTACAGAGATCACCCTCCACCTCAAGGATTATCAGGTATAGCAGAGCGTTACTTGTTCAGATTATTGTTTGCTTGCACTTGTTTCCTATGCTATGGTCGGTTTGTAACTTAATATGCTCTAGATTGACTGCAAGTTGTCTAGTGTTTCTAGGTGGCTATAGATAAGGTGTCAAAGCATATTTCATTGGTAAGTAGCACGAATCTTGCATATAACTTGGAACTACATAGGCTGAAATGATGAAGTGATCTGATTTGTGTAGACTTCTACACAAAACATCACAATAGAAATACTGGTAATTTTTTCACCTAAGACCTATACGACATATAGGGTACCGTAGCCATTCATCTCCAATCACCTAAAATTTTACCAAAGTATGGGCAATGAGGAAGTTCAGTTTTGGTTGCCTAATTTTGGAGCACTTAACTATCGTAGATAGCTGTGTAGAAAAGGCTGGTATAAAGAATTGGAAAACAGAAAGGCTGGTATGAAGAATTGGATAACAAAAAGGTTGTATGAAAAATTAGAAATTGGAAGAACCTCGATCGCAATCGTTGTATGTATGTTGTTAACTACCTTGTAATTCAGAATGGCTGATACATGCATCTCTACTACTTGCAGCAATGGCACGGTAAGAAAACTCCTGGACTCAAGTGCAAAGGGAGACATCAATGGAATTTTCTGAACACCACATACCTATAGTAGCATAGCGCGATTGCAAGGTGCTTGTGCCCAGCGGAGAGGAACTCTTGCGGCGGGGCCTGGTTAAGCTGTATTCCGGTGGGGGTTAAGCTGTATTCCAGGCATCCAGGGTCGTCGTGAGGGCGCCGTCTTCGAGGTTCACGGCGAGGGTGTCGTACAGGATCTCGGCGAAGGCATTGTAAAGGTCATGGTGATGGCGGTGATGGCGAGATTGCTCCGTGATCATTTTCCTTTTTTTTTTGAGGGATCCGTGATCAGTTTCCTTGGTTTCCACTCTTGAGTAGGGCTGGACATAAAAGTCGAAACTCGACGAGTTTAATGAGCACTCGTTTGCTCGGCTCGTTCGAAATCGACTCGTTTCCTTAACGATCTGAGCTGAGCTGCATTTTTTGCTCGATATCCTTAACAAGCTAAACAATCGAGTTAACGATGTTCCTGAGCTACTCAGTAACAACCAAGGTATGGCCATTTATGTTGCTACATGTCTAATCTGGTAGCCCATCTAAGGCAAACAACTGGCCTATTGAGGAAGACCGATCGATCCAGGAGCGAGAGTGATCGACCAGAGACCTTACCTAGATTCTCCCAATCGATCCAGAATATTTCTCGTCGCTCTCGTCGACTCTCCATATCCTCACCATATCCTCACCGCATACCCCATCTCCATCTTCTCGATCTAGATATGTTGACTGTGGCACTGATTGAGCCCTGCCGGCTATCGTTTTTAATTATTGGTATGCCTATGTCTGAGACTGATGCATTTTCTTAACAAGCAGCTCGTGAGCGCTCGTTAACATCTAACAAATCGAGCTGAGCTTTACTTTTTGCTCGTTATCCTTAATGAGTTTAATGATCCGAGTCTTAACTGTTAGGTCCACAGCATAGAAAACAAAAAAAATTCCTACGATGAGAACTATACGTCAAGATCTATCTACTAGATACAGAGCAACGGGTGGACATACATCCATGGAGAACTTACCCTCGAAGACAACGAGCTTTGTTAACGAGTAGGAACTCGTGGTTGATGTAGTCGTACACTTGCAGATCTCAAGATCGTGAGGAAGTCCGAGCGTCGCAACTCAGCAGCGCATCCGCACTCGCACACACGTTCAAGCCACCGGACAACCTCCACCTCCTCGCTCCAGCGATTCAACGGAAGCAGCAACTCCCTCCAGACAAAATGCCCGGAAACATGTATCTCGCTAATCCGAGACCATGGGGGAATAATTCTAGAGGGGGAGAGAGATCCTTCACAAGGAGGTGTGAGGATGAAGGAGGGAATGGGTGGCCTTTTATAGGAGGAGGGGGGTGCCCCCTCTCTCCATGGCCGGCGCATGGGGGGTGACCCCTCACCTCCCCCATTCATGTGGTGGTAACCCCTCCACATTAAAATGCCTCTTCACATTCCCTTTTAAAGTCTCCACTTTAAATGCATTAAATTTCTCCAAATTTAATGCTCTCTCATTTAATAAAACTCTTTATATTAAATTTATTCAGAATTTTGTTAATTACTTTAATTAACAAACATTCACATATAGCCCCTTGCAATATTTCAATATCACATGCAGAACCACCTTCTGCAATTTCACCCGAAACAATTTCCGGTTTCTATTGAAACAATTCCTGCGCTTTGCAATTCTTTCGTCCGAAACATATGTGCTCCAAAATGGTGTCCGGTAACTCTTAAGTGTGCCACCCTACGGTTCGCGAATAATGCAGACATGATCGAGACCCTTCTCCGATCAATAATCAGCAGCGGGACCTGAAGATCCGTACTGACTCCTACACATTCAACGATGACTTCTGTGATCGTGAGAACCTTTAACGCTTGTAACTAAATCCCTTTGTCTCTCGATATATTACATGTCCGAGATTCGATCATCGGTATCTCCATACCTAGTTTGATCTCGTTACCGACATGCACTCTTTTCTCGTTCCCGTGATATAACATTCTAGTGATCACATCACTTGCTTGCAAGCTATCCTAATGTGATATCACCGAGGGCCCAGAGTATATCTATCCGTCATCTGGATTGACAAATTCCACTCTTGATCCATGAGCCTCAACATAACACCTTCGTAGTACTGAACCCATCTTTATAGTCACCCTGTTACGGTGTGATGTTTGATGTTATCAAGATACTCTTCCGGTGTTAGCAATTAACATGATCTCATGGTCTAAGAATAAAGATTACTTCGTATGATGTTGTAGCAATATAAACATAATGACTTGATCGTAATGCTATACTTTGGATGAATGTTCATCACATCACTTCACAAATGCTGTGACCTTGTTATTAACAACATCCATGTCCATGATCAGGAAACCTTGATCATCTTGTTAATCAACAAGCTAGTCTATAAGAGAGGCATAACTAGAAACCCTTTTTGTTTATTAAACACACATGTATTGATGTTTCCTATCAATACAATTATAGCATGCAAAATAAACATCTATCATATACAAGGAATATATAATAACAACTTTATTATTGCCTCTCAGGGCATATTTCCTTCAGTCTCCCACTTGCACTAGAGACAATAATCTAGTTTATATAGTGATAAATCTAACACCCATGGAGTTCTGGTGTTGATCATGTTTTGCCCTAGGGAGTACTTTAGTCAACGGATCTGCTACATTCAGGTCCGTGTGTACTTTACAAATCTTTATATCTCCATCCTTGACATGCTCGCGGATGTAGTGAAACCGGCGCTTAATATGCTTGGAATTCTTGTGAGACCTTGGTTCCTTGGCGTTGGATATGGCTCCATTATTGTCACAATAGATCACCATTGGGTCCAACGCACTAGGAACCACACCTAGTTCCGTTATGAACTCCTTCATCCAAACCGCTTCCTGCACTGCTTCTGAAGCAGCAACATATTCCGCCTCCGTCGTTGATCCAGCCACCACAGGTTGTTTGGAGCTCCTCCAACTAACTGCTGCTCCGTTCAAGAGAAATACGTATCCGGATTGAGACTTAGAGTCATCCGGATCAGTGTCAAAGCTAGCATCGACATAACACTTAGCGACTAGCTCTTCTTCACCTCCGTATACAAGAAACATATCCTTAGTTCTTCTCAAGTACTTAAGGATATTCTTGACCGCTATCCAGTGTTCCGAACCTGGATCAGATTGGTACCTACTAGTCAAACTATGTGCCACATCCGGTCTTGTATATAACATGGCATACATAATAGAGCTTATGGCCGAGTCATAGGGGATCTTATCCATCATCTCTCTTTCTTAAGCCGTAGCCGGACTTTGAGTCTTACTCAATGTCTTGCCTTGTAACATAGGTAAGTACTCCTTCTTACTTTCGTCCATATTAAACTTCTTTAATATCTTATCAAGGTATGTACTCTGCGATAGCCCAATTAGGTGTCTTGATCTATCTCTATAGATTTTAATGCCTAATATATATGAAGCTTCATCAAGGTCCTTCATCGAAAATTTGCTGTTTAGATAACTTTTAACACTGTTTAAAAGATCTATATCATTTCCAACCAATAATATGTCATCCACATATAATATCAGAAATGCCACATTGCTCCCACTCACTTTCTTGTAAATACAAGCCTCTCCATAAGTTTGGACAAATCCAAACTCTTTGATCACCTCATCAAAGCGGAGATTCCAACTCCGGGATGCTTGCTTCAGTCCATAGATGGATCGCTGAAGTTTGCACACCTTATTAGCATCCTTAGGATCGACAAAACCCTTAGGTTGTATCATATACAACTCTTCTTCAATATTACCATTGAGGAACGCAGTTTTGACATCCATCTGCCATATTTCATAATCGAAATATGCAGCAATTGCTAACATAATCCTAACCGACTTAAGCATCGCTACGGGAGAGAATGTCTCATCGTAGTCAACTCCTTGAATTTGTCGAAACCCCTCTGCAACAAGTCGAGCCTTATAGATGGTTACATTACCATCAGCATCCGTTTTTCTTTTGAAAATCCATTTATTCTCAACGGCCTTTCGATCCTGAGGTAAGTCCACCAAGGTCCAAACCTGGTTTTCGTACATGGATTCCATCTCGGATTTCATGGCTTCTAGCTATTTGTTGAAATCAGGGCTCATCATCGCTTCTTCATACGTCGCAGGGTCATCTATTTCATCAATCATGAAATTCATAACAGGATTGCCGTACAGTTCAGGAGCTGCACGTGTCCTGCTTGACCTACGAGGTTCGGTAGTGTCCTCTTTTGGAGTTTCATGATCAATATCATCAGCTCTCTCTTCATTAGGTGAAGTCAACTCCGAAACAACTTCTGGAGCTGCGCTACTCGCCATTTCATGAAGAGAAGGTTCAATAACCTCTTCGAGTTCTACCTTCCGACTACTCACACCTTTCGCGAGAAACTCCTTCTCAAGAAAGGATCTATTCTTGGCAACAAAGACCTTGCCCTCGGATCTGTGATAGAAGGTATACCCAATCGTTTCCTTAGGGTATCCTTTGAAGACGCATTTTCCGCTTTGGATTCGAGTTTATCCGGTTGAAGTTTCTTCACATAAACATCGCATCCCCAAACTTTAAGAAATGACAGCTTAGGTTTGTTTTCAAACCATAATTCATACGGTATCTTTTCAACGGATTTAGATGGTGTCCTATTTAAAGTGAATGCAGCGGTTTCCAGTGCATAACCCCAAAATGACAGTGGCAAGTCAGTCAGAGACATCATAGATCGAACCATATCCAATAAAGTACGATTACGACGTTCTGACACACCATTACGTTGTGGTGTTCCGGCAGGCGTGAGTTGTGAAACTATTCCACAGTCTTTCATATGTGTGCTAAACTCGTAACTAAGATACTCTCCTCCACGGTCGAACCGCAGAAATTTGATTTTTCTGTTACGATGATTTTCCACTTCATTCTGAAATTCTTTGAACTTTTCAAAAGTTTCAGACTTGTGTTTCATCAAATAGATATACCCATATCTACTCAAATCATCCGTGAAAGTAACAAAATAACGATATCCACCTCGCGCCGACACACTCATTGGTCCACACACATCAGTATGTATGATTTCCAATAAATCTGTCGCCCGTTCCATTGAACCGGAAAACAGCGTTCTAGTCATCTTGCCCATAAGGCATGGCTCACATGTATCAAATGATTCAAAATCAAGTGATTCCAAAAGTCCATTAGAATGGAGTTTCTTCATGCGTTTAACGCCAATATGACCTAGACGGCAGTGCCACATATATGTAGATATATCATTATCAAGTTTAATCCTTTTAGCATCAACATTATGAATATGCGTAATACTACTATCGAGATCCAACAGAAATAAACCATTCAACACAGGTGCATGACCATAAAAGATATTATTCATATAAATCGAACAACCATTGTTTTCAGACTTAAAGGAATAACCACTTTGCATCAAACACGATCAGGATACAATGTTCATGCTCAGTGCAGACACCAAATAACAATTATTCAGGTTTATAACTAATCCCGACGGCATATGGAGAGACAGCGTTCCGACGGCGATCACATCAACTCTTGATCCATTGCCGACCCGCATCGTGACCTCATCCCTTACTAGTTGTCGCTTGTTCCACAGCCCCTGAACCGAGTTACATATATTAGCAACCGATCCCGTATCAAATACTCAGGTGCTACTGCGAGTACTAGTTAAGTACACATCAATAACATGTATATCACATATACCTTTGTTTGCCTTGCTAGCCTTCTTGTCCGCCAAATACTTGGGGCAGTTGCGCTTCCAATGGCCAGTCCCCTTGCAATAGTAGCACTCGGTGTCAGACTTAGGGCCAGCTCGAGGTTTCTTTTCAGGCGCGGCAACAGATTTGCCGCCCTTCTTTCCCTTCTGCTTGCCTTTCTTGTCCTTCTTGAACCTGTGGTCTTATTGATCATCAACACTTGATGTTCTTTCCTAATCTCCACTTCTGCAGTCTTAAGCATTGACAGAAGCTCGGGAAGAGACTTCTTCATGCCCTGCATATTATAGTTCATCACGAAGCTCTTGTAGCTAGGTGGCAGAGATTGGAGAACACGATGTATGCCTAAGTCAATGGGAATCATTATTCCCAAGGACACAAGCTTATCGGCGTACCCAGACATTTTGAGTACGTGCTCACTAACGAAGCTGTTTTCCTCCATCATGCAGCTAAAGAACTTTTCAGAAGCATTATAACTCTCTACGGCAGCATGGGTATCGAAAATCATTTTCAATTCTCTCATGGTATCAAAGCCATTGCCATTTTCGAAACGCTTTCGAAGTTCTGGTTCTAGCCCATATAGTATGCCGCAATGAACTAAGTTGTGGTCCTCTTGACGAGTCACATAGACATTCTTTTCCTCGTCAGGGGCATCAGAAGCTGGTGGGGGGCCTAGCGGCGCATCTAGCACATATTGCTTTTGTGCAGCAGTGAGGAGAATCCTCAAATTCATAGCCCAGTTAGTGAAGTTGCTACCATTCGCAGCAAGTTTCTCTTTTTCCATGAACACATTAAAATTAAAAGCAGGTGGTGCCATCTACAACAGAATTTTAAAGTATATTTAGACTAAGTTTATGATAGATTGAGTTCAATTAATCCAAATTACTAATGAACTCCCACTCAAAAACGATATCCCTCGTGTCCTTTTGGTGATTACATGAATCAAATCCACTACACCAAGTCCGATCATCACGTGAGTCGGTGTAGCTTCAAAGGCGAGCATCTATATGGGCATCATATCAACTATATGACTCATGCTTAACCTTTCGGTTCGTGTTCCGAGGCCATGTCTGTACATGCTAGGCTCGTCAAGTAAGAACCTTAGTATTTGCGTGTGTAAAACTGTCTTACACCCGTTGTATGAAAGCGTAGAGTCGAGAACACCCGATCATCACGTGATGCCCCAAAAGGCGATCCACAAAAAGGTGCATACTTAAGGAAGAACACATTTTATCTTGATATCTAAATAAGGGATCATCTTATAATGCTACCAAAAGCACCAAACTAGCAATATAAGATGCTAACATCTAATGTGTGAAGTGAGATGATATGGTCCATGCATTTGATCTCTATCATTTGCATCGTGGTATGATCTCTATCATTTCTTTGTGTGTAAGGCCAAGGTCTATGAAACTTACACGTTAAGTGAGTTGTAAGAGTATCTATCATACATCTACTTACAATAATACCATATCAAAACACTAGCCCAACAACGATCTAAACTAGACGTCTCTAATTTATCAATTGCAAGTTTTACGTGGCTTAGGGCTTTTGGAGATAGAACCGGTCTAACCTACGAACATGAACCACAACGAGGATAACCAAGTTATTAGCAACTCATTATAAATCAGATATTGACTATAGTAGGAGAGACAGACACCCGCCAGCCACTTATGCAAAACTAGTTGCATGTCAGTCGTGGAACTGGTCTCATGTACGATGACATGTAAGGTTGGTCCGGGCCGCTTCATCCCACTATGCGACCAATATCTAAAGTACATAGAAGATGCAATAACATGATCATCATCGCCCACATATAAACATATGTGTACTACCCGTGCAAAGCACCTACGCATAGATCAGGCTCTGATACCACTGTTGGGTCCGCAGCATAGAAAACAAAAAAAATTCCTACGATGAGAACTATACACCAAGATCTATCTACTATATACAGAGCAACGGGTGGGCATACATCCATGGAGAACTTATCCTCGAAGACAACGAGCTTTGTTAACGAGTAGGAACTCGTGGTTGATGTAGTCGTACACTTGCCAATCTCAAGATCGTGAGGAAGTCCGAGCGCCGCAACTCAGCAGCGCATCCGCACTCGCACACACGTTCAAGCCACCGGACAACCTCCACCTCCTCGCTCCAGCGATCCAGCGGAAGCAGCAACTCCTTCCAGACGAAATGCCACCGGAAACATGTATCTCGCTAATCCGAGACCATGGGGGAATAATTCTAGAGGGGGAGAGAGATCCTTCACAAGGAGGTGTGAGGATGAAGGAGGGAATGGGTGGCCTTTTATAGGAGGAGGGGGGTGTCCCCTCTCTCCATGGCTGGCGCATGGGGGGGGTGACCCCTCACCTCCCCCATTCATGTGGTGGTAACCCCTCCGCATTAAAATGCCTCTTCACATTCCCTTTTAAAGTCTCCACTTTAAATGCATTAAATTTCTCTAAATTTAATGCTCTCTCATTTAATAAAACTCTTTATATTAAATTTATTCAGAATTTTGTTAATTACTTTAATTAACAAACATTCACATATAGTCCCTTGCAATATTTCAATATCACATGCAGAACCACTTTCTGTAATTTCACCCGAAACAATTTCCGGTTTCTATTGAAACAATTCCTGCGCTTTGCAATTCTTTCGTCGGAAACATATGTGCTCCAAAATGGTGTCCGGTAACTCTCAAGTGTGCCACCCTACGGTTCGCGAATAATATAGACATGATCGAGACACTTCTCCGATCAATAATCAGCAGCGGGACCTGGAGATCCGTACTGACTCCTACACATTCAATGATGACTCCTGTGATCGTGAGAACCTTTAACGCTTGTAACTAAATTCCTTTGTCTCTCGATATATTACATGTCTGAGATTTGATCATCGGTATCTCCATACCTAGTTTGATCTCGTTACCGACATGCATTCTTTTCTTGTTCCCGTGATATAACATTCTAGTGATCACATCACTTGCTTGCAAGCTATCCTAATGTGATATCACCGAGAGGCCCAGAGTATATCTATCCGTCATCTGGATTGACAAATTCCACTCTTGATCCATGAGCCTCAACATAACACCTTCGTAGTACTGAACCCATCTTTATAGTCACCCTGTTATGGTGTGACGTTTGATGTTATCAAGATACTCTTCCGGTGTTAGCAATTAACATGATCTCATGGTCTAAGGATAAAGATTACTTTGTATGATGTTATAGCAATATAAACATAATGACTTGATCGTAATGCTATACTTCGGATGAATGTTCATCACATCATTTCACAAATGCTGTGACCTTGTTATTAACAACATCCAATGTCCATGATCAGGAAACCTTGATCATCTTGTTAATCAACAAGCTAGTCTATAAGAGAGGCATAACTAGAAACCCTTTTTATTTATTAAACACACATGTATTGATGTTTCCTATCAATACAATTATAGCATGCAAAATAAACATCTATCATATACAAGGAATATATAATACTAACTTTATTATTGCCTCTCAGGGCATATTTCCTTCATTAACAAGCATGAACTTAACGAGTCGAGCCTTAACGAGTCGAGCTGCTCGATAGTCCAACCCTACTCTTGAGCGATCAATTTTTTTTTTTGAAAACCATCGATCAGCTTGAGGACACGGACGCGGTTTCGCTCTGGGGATAAGTGTTCTGTCCGTTGTAATTTGCTAAATGTATACCGAGATCTGATTAGGCTAAGCCCTGCCGCTAGATTACCATTAGTGGGTCTGATCGTATGGTTTGAGTCCGTCCGTGTGTGCTTGCCGGGTATATGTAGGAAAGTTCTTATTTGCTCTTTTATAAATAGTACCGATTGAGATAGAGATAGAGATAATGGACACTAAAATCGACCAGAAATAAGCCGTCCGGATGGCCCATGTATTTGTGCACTTGAGCTAGTAATTTTCATTCAAAGGATTGTTAGTGCTACTTTGGGCCTAAACACCCCGCCGAAGCCCAGGTCTCTAAGTGTAAGATCAAATGAAGCATACTACTTCGATTTGTCTAACATATCCTCAGAAAAAGTAATAACACAACGCATTGGATACCTAAAAAAACGTAAACGCATTGCTTGGCAACCAGTCAATAAAAGTCAATGGGACGTGCTACGACGTCCCGGAATATTTTCCCCGGATCCCAGCCTCCCCGTGCTGACACGTTTCCTCTAAAAAGTCCCCAAATCCCGTTTTTGCTACAATATATCCGTTTTTGCTACAAAAAGTTCTGCTTTTGCTACATGTAGCAGAAAACGGTTCATTTCAGAAAAAGATCAGACAAACTGGACCTCGTCGGAGAGTTTGCCGGAGACCTCGCCGGCGACCTTGTAGCAAAAAAATATCTTAATATAGCTAAACCGACTTCAACGGAGACATCGTCGGAGACCTTATAGCAAAAAAATTACCCTAATATAGCAAAACCACAGAACGGTTGTAGCAAAATGTTTTTTCTAATATAGCAAAACCGATTTCGTCGGAGACTCTCGCTGGAGACCTCATAGCAAAAACCATAGAAACCGGTTGTAGCAAAACAATTGTGTGGAAGTAGCAAAAAATATATGAATAATTAGCAAAAAAAATGCTAAAGTAGCAAAATGCTAGTAGCAGTGACGGACACAAAAATAGCAACATCGGCCAACTAAAGTAGCAAACACTCTAAACTGTGGTAGCAACGCCCGGACACCGTATGTAGCAGAGGACTAATATTACGGTGGGTTAAACATAAGAAACGCCGGACGCCTCATGTAGCAGAGCGTCGCCGCCTTCATGGGATCCTCGACTCCGGCGATTCATCCTGAACCTCGCACGAGTAGTCGATCTTGGAAGTGGAGGGGGATGGCCAGTCGTGGCCCTCGACAGCGACAAGGTGCACGGAGACGTAAACTCCGGTGAGGGTGGTGACGCGAGGGCGACGACGGCGTGCAGCAGACACGCACGGCGGCGCGGCGACGCAAGCCGCAGGCACGGTGGCGAGGTGCAGCGCAGCGGCGTGAGGCAGCTGGGCGTGGCGCCGCAAGGTGCAGCGCGGCGGCGCAAGGCAGCAGGTCGCGGGGACACAGGCAGCAGGAGCAGCGGCGCGAGTTGCAGCATGACGGCGGGGCGCGCCGGAGGTGCAGCACGGCCGCGGGAGGTCGAAGAATTGCTTAGAATGAAAGAGATTAGGTGGGGGAACGACTGGGTGCGGGACGCTCGACCTGAGAGATGCGACGCGTGCGATCCCCGGGGGAGTAGTATCATTTACCTCAGTAAAACGCTATTGATGCTTTTAAAAAGGGCAATATATAAAAGGCTATATTTTTTCCACTGATTTATTCCACAGTCATCACGGTACTTACTTTTCCACGACCATTCAAGATAGTGATTTTTGATGCTCCTATGATCACGGACAAACGAGATATCTACATCGGTAACTTATATACTACTACCTTTGTTTCGAAATATAAGTCTTTTAGAAAGCTAATTTAGCTACTCCCTCTATCTCAAAATAAGTGACTTCGATTTATCTAGATTCGCATGCACATAGACGCATTTTAGCGTATAAATACATTCGAATCTAAAAAATCTAACTCAGTTATTTTGGAACAGAGAAAGTATTTAAAAAGGCTTACATTTTAGAACAGAGCTACCTTAAAAAAACTACTCCCTTTATTTAGAAATATAAGACGTTTTAACTCTGTGAACTGATTGTATCTAGACGTCTTTTAGTGTATAGGTTCGTAAAGATTCGGAGTGAACTTATACACTACAAGGCGCCTAGATACATTTATTTCACAAGCTAAATTATCTTATATTTCTGAACGGAGGAAGTATGTATCTATACGTACGTTGAAAAACAGTTTTAACTCCTCTTTCACGTCAAAGATACTAGAGTTTATCCCCGCTCCATGTGGACGGCGTGTATGGAATTCTTGCCATGTATTGGAAAACATTGAGGTGATGCGACCTGTGGATTGGACTTTTTGCATTTTATGTGTACAATTTTAGATTTGGTAACATGCTAAAATGAAAGATGAAACTCCCTAATTGCATAGTTAACCTAAATATATCCGTATGCAAAGAATTAAGGGCATCTCCACCGGGTCGACCTGACCCGTCCGAGCGCGTGCGCAGTTTTCCAGGGGCACGACCCGACCGGATAGATGCGCCTGGCTCGATCCATTCATGCATCAAATTTGAGAAACAGTTGTGTCAACGCGGACAACACATGGACAATGCGGGTGTCCACCAGTCGGCCGCTCGAGACTCATATGTAAGTGAATCATTAATGTTTAAACTTGATTTTCATTAGATTAGACCTACCAATTACTCCTTTGGTTCCATATTCCTCTGCGCGTTACTGTTCATCATGCAAAACAAGACGGCCCATTTCTCTCTCATTTTTCATTAAAAAAATTCTATGATTTTTGGAATGGGTAGAGTAAACAAGGAGCTACACATCCCAAAAAACCGAGGAACAAAAAAGTGAAAAATGAGAGAGAAATCGTCCATCTCGTTTTGCGTGCACTGTAGCACCTTGCAAGCTAAATTGGAACAGAGGGAAAAAAGAAACATTTGAACAAAATAAAAAATGAACTACTAGTGATGCTAGAGGAGGCTATCCCTACGCCTACTCGTCGCCGTTGCCACTATCGCTGGTCCCGTCGATCGCTGTCCAGATGACCTGCTGTGGATACGTTCGCGGTAATGGTCGCGCGCTCGGCCACGAGCCACCGTCTTGCCCTCCTCCTTCATGAGGTCCTCCGCCGCCTAGTGCGCCATGGCCTTCTCCATCTCGGCGGTTCATTGGTCCCTCGCCTCCTGGTCGGCTAGCTCCGTCGCCGTCATCGCGATCTGCAGGGGAACGACACTCACCTCCTCCTGTTCCACCTCCCCCCTCCTCGTCATCGTCCTCCACCTCTGTACCGTCCCCGTCGACGAGAGCCCACGCGGCCACCACCTGGGCGGCCGTAGCCACGCGCAGCCCCTCCGCCGCCGCGTCGGCGGCGTGCTTCGCCGATTCCACCGCACTGCGCGTGGCGGCAGCGTGGCGAAGCTCGCGGATAGCGACCTTGGCAACCTCCTCCGACGTGGTCATGGCTGCCTCGTGGAAGATCTCGCGAAGGATCGCTGATGCGGCCTCCTTGGCGGCGACGTGGTGAATCTCCTACACCTCCCATTGGGCGGCCATCTTTGTAGCCGCCTCCACCACCTGCTCTAGCGCCGCCTCGGACACACGGCCTTCCTCCTCGAAGGCCACCACCTCCGCCTTGGTCATGTGTTGGGACAACACCATGGCCTGGAGGTCGACAATGTCGATGTCGGCCTCCTGGAAGCGGGTGCAACATATCTTCCTGATCTTGGTCCAGTTGGCGATCTTGCGGCGAGACATGACTGCTGGTGGTTGGTGCTGTTTTGGCACTGCTTTCTCTTGCATGGGCTTGTTATCTCCGCCGCGCCGGCGAGCGTCTTTAATAGACCGCGGCGAAGACGGGAACGACAGGGGAGGCGCGGGAAGTTTTCTGGCCGCGAGAGGGAAGGCGCGCGCGGGAAACGGAAAGCTCCGATGGCGGGAAACGTCAGCCGCACGGGAAGCCGCCGGTGCTGATAGCCAACATCGCGTCGCCATTAACATCTCATCATCGAGGGTGTCAAGCGATGACAACGCGGGGGGAGGGGGTGCAGATGGGTCAGGCCGCTAGGCGCGGGTGACCAGTCCACAACCCAAAAGCGACCGCGGCCCGACCCAAACGGATAAAAACGGACCGTGTCGGTCGGTCGTTTGGGTCGGCCCGGTAGAGATGGCCTAGTCTAAACGACCACACACAATTCTTGTCGAACTTTAGCGCCATGTTGACGATGTGCAGTGCAACTGGTGAAACTAGTGACAAATATGCGCTCGCATGAACGGACGACCAGATGAATTATAAACCTGCTATGGGTCTCCTTGTGGATTTACCCTTGGAGTGACCCGATCTTCATAGATTCTAGGGAGTTTGGGGGAGGGAGTGAAGAACACGATGAACACGCAATGGGAAATCGATACAAACGCACACCACACCCGATACAATTCCGGTTTGCTCTCGTTGGCCCGAACCACCAACCCAATAGAATCTCAAGGGAGAGACCAAAGGTAGAATCCCATGAGAGAGATTGGCTAGCTCTTGATAGAATCACACATAGGGAGAGAGTAGCAACCAAGTAGAATCCCAAGGGGAGAGACCTAGCACTACTAGAATCCGTATGTGGGAGAGACCACGAACTAGTAGAGCGCCTTGACGACTTCAATTAAGAAGGCCTTATACAACTCATACATAAACCATAGAGAGGGGGATCCCATCCAGGGTTAGGCACATGCCTCAATTCATCATCCATTCCATTCTAGGGTTCTAAGGAGGGGGTGGGGGCATATATATAGGCCAAGCACAAGCTAGGGGTAAAACAGGCATAAGCAGGAAGTTTGGGGCGTTACATGGGCCAAGCCCAGCTTAAGGCACGCAGGCCCACGATGCTTGGTCCGGAGACTCCGGTGTGGGCCGGAGACTCCGGTCTGTCTCCGGTGTCGCCTCCGGAGGGGGTCTCAGACTGTCCTAGGCGCAGGTTCGGGGCTCGGTCCGGAGACGGGCCGGAGACTACGGTGTGGTATACCGGAGACTCCGTCTGCTGGTCCGGAGACTCCGGTCCTGCTTTAGCAGCTTCTTGCGTCTTCTCTTCCAGGCCTCTTGCTTGGGTGTCTTGGCTTCACGACCATCCTTGCTGCATCCTCTTGGCGTCATGTTCATGGACCTAGTCACATCATGGGTATTTGTCTTAAGTAGGATTCCATTCGCATCATAACCAACAAAAGGCAAAGCATGGAAGGAGTTCACCTTTGGAGTGATGATTAGCGTGGCATGATGTGGACCAAAGGTGGTTTCCGTATGTTGGGCCACATCATCTCTGTTGGGGGGATACCCCCGGGTAGGGTCACGCCGGGGTATAAAGGCCGAGTTAGCCGAGGTACGGCAAGGTCAAAGCAAGAGCTGTCCGAGTCACCTCAAGGCAAGCCGAATCACGGGGTAACCCGGACCAGGGGATGTCCACCTAACTGGGTCTTAGCCGACTTATGTCGTATGTAGGTAAGATGTATCTAACTCATATGCAGGTACAGGTGTGGCCGGATCAACTAAGTACGATCCGGGTTATATCAAGCTTGTAAGAGAAGGAAGGTATCTCGCTGGTCCAAGGGTGACCACTGTACGCAGAGCGTGAGCGAAGCGGACAGAGGCCAAGACCACCGAGGCGTGGCCGACAAGGGTGACGACGCCTGTGTCGGATGACGTGGGCGCCGTAGAGGCTCACGTAGCCTCTGCATGGATGACGCTGGGCAAAAGTGACCCGGTCGGCTTACTATTTTGGGAGGAGGCATATTCCTTGGAATATGCCTCCACGTATGCCCTAATTGGAGACCTAGCCACCCCTATATAAGGAGGACTAGGGCCTCTGTAGAAGGGGTTGGTCTTTGACTGGTTGATCTCTAGAGGGTTCTGTTTTACTTGGGGGTTCCTGAGAGCTAGCTAGTGGTGAGAGTAAGAGAGTCCCTTCTTCCTCCTCTCCCCAATACAGCTCGAGGAGCACTTGTAATCTGTTGAAGTGAATCAAATACAAAGCAACTGTGTGTGGAATCACCACACTATCCCTCCCTGGATTCCTCTAGTGCATTTAGTCCCCACCTTTAGCCTATTCATGGCATCTGCCGTGACACCACCACGACAGTTGGCGCCCACCGTGGGGCTAGCGGCACTAGCAGGGGTGAAGATCCGGACGGGAAGCTTCATCGGCACCGGCGAACATATCGTCTCTAGAATCATTCAGCGCTTTGGAGCGCTGGACTTTGTCAGCGACAACGCTGGCTGCTTCGGCAAGCGTCCTCTTCCGTGCAACGGCCTCTTCGTCAAGCTCGGCGCGCACAAGATCTACGTTGCTATCGATGTGTCGTGCGTTCACCCACGGTACGTCGTCGAAGGAGGCGAGCCACCCCTTAGCGTGGTTCACGGGGCGCGTATCACTCGCTCCCCGGACCATGCCGAGGTGATGATGACTGCGCCAGGCGCTGGGGCAAGCAAGGATCCAGCACCAGATCCGGAGGTAACGCACAAGGCACCGAGAAAAAGTAGAGGACCTCCTCTAGAGAGGCCAGAGAATGTGCTGGAGCAGGCAATGGATAGATTGGCAAACCCAGTAGCAGCAGTAGTAGATCCGGCTCAGGAACAGGCCGAGCTAGAGGAGACTAGGAAAAAAATACTAGAGGGTGCGAAAAAGATGCTGTAAAAGTTAAGGAGAGAAACCTCATGAGTGAAATGAACAAAGAGGGTGATACTAGGATTGAGGAATCAGAGAACTGCTTGTCCATGGGGCTGCCGAAGTATAGTACCCCGGCAAAGAACCTCAAAGCAGCAGATGCTGCTGCATCCGAGTTAGAGGGTCTGACGGGTGAAGCCCGTCAGAGACAGCAAGATAGGGTCAATGAGTTAGTTCGGATCACGAACAGGCAAAATGAGGAGTTGCTCAGGGCTAACCCGGAGAGAGATGGGGCCTCCAAGATCATTCATTCGGCAGTGGTAACCCAGAGAAATCCACTGGAGCTGCATCGTCTCCTCATGGTGGTCCTAGGAGAGACGTGGTAGTAACCTCGGCCAGGAGGAACAAACAAATAGTCCCGTATGACCCGGCAAGGGCAGGGAAAGGAAAAGAAGTGTAGAGAAATGAGGATCGACGAAGTGTGATCCGAGGTGAAGCTGGCCGAGGTAACCGCGACCAAGGCAATGCCGGTCAAGGGAATGCTATAAACGGCAATGCCGGACAACGTAATTCGGTAGGTGCAGGGCAACCGCAGCAGCGGAATATACCATGGCAAGAGCGCAGTGCTGGCCAAGGTATGCAACAGAGAGCAGCTCCACAGGAGCAAGATAGATACAATGATGGTGATTCGGAAATGGTGAACGTTGGGTATTCCAGGCCGGACTATCACGTGATAGGGTCGATATTGGGAAGCAGGAATTTGATGCCTGACGATGCCAGGTTAAAACTGGATCGGCTGTATAGGTCGGAGCAAATTGAATGTCAAGGTCCTCCGAGTCCTGCATGTTTTGGGCCCCGGATCATGAAGGAACCTCCGGTACCTAACTTCCAGCTACCTAGAGGCACTAAGACATATGACGACAGCACAAAGCCGGAGGATTGGTTGATTAACTACGCTACAGCGGTGAAAATCGCAACAGGCAACTTGAGATGGGCTGTGAGATACGTACCTCAAATGCTGGAGGGACCGGCAAGGGTATGGTTGAACAATTTGCCACCCGGAAGTATCAATTGTTGGATTGACTTTGAGGAAATGTTTGTAAGCAACTTCTCGAGCACGTATCAGAGGCCGAATAGGCCACAGACCCTACCAATGTGCAAGCAGAGACCGAATGAGACGGACCGAGAGTTCTTAACCCGGTGGTGCACGGTACGAAACTCATGTGAGGGTGTGATCGAGTCACAGGCAATAGCATGGTTTGCACAGGGGTGCAGATATGCAAGCATGTTGTGGCAAAGATTGCAAAGGGATATGCCAACTACATTGGTAGAGACAATCCGGATTGCTGATTCATATGCATTGGGTGATCCGACTCAACCCAGACTTGTGTCAAACGAGTCAAATGAGGAGTACTACCAGAGAGATGGAGCCGGGTCATCCTGGAGGAATGACTACTGGGGTAAAAGAAGAGATGACAGACCGGATTACCGGTACAGTTCGCAACAAGTTGCTGTTGTGAATCAAGATCAACCCGGAGCAGGGGCAATCAACGTCAGAAAACTGGAGGGCAACAATGGACTCCGAGAAATGATGGCAAGAAAACTTGGACGCCAGAACAGAAGAAACAGTGTCAAGAAAAGAAGGACCATCCGAGGTATACTTATGAGGCAATGCTGGATCAGCCGTGTAAATTTCACACGCCGAATCCGAGTAACCCGACGGGTCACATGACTCGGCAATGTGAGTGGATGAGGAAGATAGAACAAAGTGGTTCGGGGAATGCTCAGGCACCTCGGAATGATCAACCTCGGCAGGAGTTACCCTGACAGCAATTGCTCTCCGGAGAGAACACGCAACAGTTAATGTTGCCTCCCCCTCCGTCGAGGTATGAAAACCATGAGAGAAGGGATGCGGTGCATCAGGTGGAAAACCAACCTCATCCAGATCAGAGGTACCCCGGAAACGAGGGGAGGAATGAGTACAGAGAGCATCATCAGAGCTACTATGTGTTTACCACAGAAGAGACAAATAGAAAGAGCTTGCAGCGCCGACACATGGAGGTGAATGCGGT
This sequence comes from Avena sativa, assembly GCA_916181665.1. Lineage (NCBI taxonomy): Eukaryota > Viridiplantae > Streptophyta > Magnoliopsida > Poales > Poaceae > Avena > Avena sativa. The sequence goes on from OV702290.1 coordinate 373,403,599, forward strand.
AATGCCCGCAGTGACGAGGTATATGCCTTGGTCGGATCAAGAAATCACCTGGAGTATCAAGGATCACCCCAAGCTTATGCCTAGCCCCGGTTCATATGCGTTAGTGCTGGACCCAACATTCATCAGGCCAAACATCAATGTGAGATTCTCAAAGGTGTTGATTGACAATGGCAGCAACATCAATATCATGTATGCGGATACAATGCGCAAGTTGGGTATCTCGGAGAACATGCTCCAGGATACCAGAACAACGTTTCATGGTATTGTGCCAGGCATATCCTGTGAGCCCATTGGCAAAGTCCGAGTCGATGTGTTATTCGGCACGCGAGATAACTGCCGAACTGAGAATTTGGAGTTTGAAGTGGTGAACTTGGAAAGTACGTATCACGCGTTACTCGGTAGGCCAGCACTGAACAAGTTCATGGAAAGTTTTCACATCAGTTACCTGAAGATGAAGTTGCCTGGGCCAAATGGAGTAATTACCATAGCTAGAGATTTCCGATGTTCCATTGAGTGTGCGTCAGCCAGGTCTAACCTAGCCGAGTCACTCGTGATTGCGCAAGAGAAAAGAAAAATACAGGAAGTGGCAACATTGGCTTAGTCCGCGCAGCAGTATATGCCGACGCTGAGTAACCCGCATGGTAGTGTTTCGTTCCAAGCGACAAAAGATACCAAGAAAGTGCCCGTTGATGATATGTTCCCAGAGCGCACCGTAACAATTGGTGCCGGGTTAAATGATAAATAGGAAAGCGAGCTCGTCAACTTCCTCCGTGAGAATTGGGATATTTTTGCTTGGTCCACATAGGACTTGCAAGGTGTTCCAAGGGAGTTGGCCGAGCACTCTTTGAATGTGAGACCCGGAGCAAGGCCGGTGAAGCAACCTCTCCGCCGCTTCGCCGAAGATAGGAGAAAAGTCATTGGAGATGAGATAGCTCGGTTGCTAGAAGCTGGATTTATCATGGAAGTACTTTACCCGGATTGGCTGTCTAATCTGGTGCTGGTGGAGAAGAAGAAGGACGATCCGAACATGGCAGTGGTTTGGCGTATGTGTATCGATTACACGAACCTGAATAAGGCATGTCCAAAAGATCCATTTCCACTGCCAAGGATAGATCAAGTCATAGATTCAACTGCTGGGTGTGAACTGTTGTCATTCATAGATGCATATTCTGGTTTCCACCAGATACCCCTGAATCCGAGTGATCAAATAAAGACTGCATTTATCACCCGGTATGGGGCTTATTGTTATCGCACCATGCCATTTGGTTTACGTAATGCAGGGGCAACGTACCAAAGATGTATGCAGAAATGTTTGCACGACCAAATAGGTCAAAATGTGCAGGTGTATGTGGATGATGTTGTTATCAAGACCAAGGAAAGCAAAACGCTCCTTGATGATATCAGGCAGAGATTCGCAAACCTAAGGAGGTTCCGAATGAAGCTTAACCCATAAAAATGCACCTTCGGTGTCCCGGCTGGAAAATTACTCGGATTTCTTGTCTCCCGCCGAGGTATCGAAGTAAATCCAACTAAAATCCGGGCCATAGAGCGAATGGAACTGCCGAAGTGCCTTAACGATGTCCAGAAGTTCACTGGTTGCCTGGCATCCTTGAGTCAGTTTGTATGTCGGTTGGGAGAAAAGGCACTGCCTCTCTATCAACTCATGAAAAAGTCAGACAAGTTCATTTGGACGCCGCAGGCCAATGAAGCCTTTATCCAATTAAAGAAAATGTTAGCCACTACACCAGTGTTAGCCTCTCCACTATCAAAGGAGCCAATGTTGCTCTATATAGCCGCAACCAACCGAGTTGTAAGTGCAGTAATTGTGGTAGAGCGCGATGAAGAGGGTAAGTCAGTGCAAAGGCCAGTATATTACCTAAGCAAAGTGTTATCCGCATCAAAGCAAAATTATCCGCACTATCAGAAAGTGGCATATGGTGTGTACATGTCGGCTAAGAAGCTAAAACACTATTTTGAGGAGCACCCCATCAAAGTGATATGTGAAGCTTCCATATCCGAGATAATGAGTAACAAAGATGCAAGTGGCAGGATTACAAAATGGGCAATTGAGCTAGCCCCTTGTGCGCCACAGTATGACAGAAGAGAAGAAATCAAGTCTCAGGCTGTGGCCGACTTTTTTGTGGACTGGGCCGAGGTGCAATATGAACCACCATTACCAGATCCGAATTATTGGAGGATGCACTTTGACGGATCAAAAACAAAAACCGGGTTAGGTGCCGGAGTGTTACTTACCTCGCCAAAGAATGACAGCTGAAGTATTTGTTGCAGATCCATTTCGCAGCATCAAACAATGTCGTCGAATATAAGGCACTTGTGCATGGGCTCAAAGTGGCAAAAGAAATTGGGATACGTTGGATCCAATGCTTTGGCGACTCGGATTTGGTAGTTAAGCAAGTTTCAGGACTGTGGGACGCTCTTGATCCAAACATGGCATTATACAGATTCCATGTGCAGAAGATATCTGGTTACTTTGAGGGATGCGAATTTCACCACATACCCCGGGTGGAAAATGAGGCTGCCGACGTATTGTCGAAGCTCGGATCAACCCGACAAGTAATTCCACCGGGTGTAGCATTAGAACACCTCAGAAAACCATCTATCAGGCCGTCCCCAGAAACCGACTCAATCTACGTCCTAGAAGATCCAGAGTCCGGAGCTGTACCCATGGACATTGACGTGGGAGATGGTACGTGAAACCCGAGGACTGCCTCGGCAAACCCAGGGACTGCTTCGCAAGACCCGGGGACTGCTCAACGCGATCCGGCTGAGGTTATGCCGGTGGATCAGATGGAAATTGATGAGGATGTGTTCCGAGTGCGAGTTGTACCAGCTTGGGCACTGCCTATATTTCAATTCTTGAAAGATGGAACTTTACCTGCTGAGGAGGTGCTTTCCAGGCAAACTCAGAGGAGAGCAAAAGCATACACGATCATCAATTCCAAGCTATACAAAAGGAGTGTGACTAACGTTCTCCAGTGATGTGTTGACCCCGGAAGAAGGGCTTGACATCCTCCGAGATATACATCAGGGGGAATGTGGGCATCATGCCTCGTCCAGAGCCTTGGTAGCAAAAGCTTTCCGGCATGGATTCTACTGGCCAAGTGCCTTAGAACAAGCAGAGGACTTGGTAAGAAAATGCAATGGTTGTCAGAGGTATGCTACCAAGACACATATGCCAATGTCGGAGCTCAAGACCATACCAATCACCTGGCCATTTGCCGTATGGTGTTTAGATATGGTTGACCCGTTCAAACCAGCAAGGGGAAATATGACTCACATTTTGGTCATGGTTGATAAATTTACAAAGTGGATTGAAGTAAAGCCAATAAGAAAATGTGATGGAGCTACGGCCGTGACATTCCTCAAAGACATCATCTTGAGATACGGTTACCCTCACAGTATCATAACAGATAATGACACAAATTTTGCTGAAGGAGCATTTGCGCGATTCTGCCGAGATAAGAAGATCCGGCTGGATGTTGCTTCGGTAGCCCACCCTGCATCGAACAGACAAGTGGAGAGATCCAACAGATTAGTATTATCCAGGATAAAACCCCGGCTCATTGAGCCGTTGCAGAGATCAGCGGGGTGCTGGATAGAAGAACTACCAGCGGTACTATGGAGTTTAAGAACAACTCCGAATCGATCAACAGGCTATACGCCATTCTTTCTGGTATATGGGGCAGAAGCTATATTACCAGCTGACATAGAGCATGACTCGCCCAGGGTCACCCAATACACAGAAGCCGAAGTGCAAGAAGCCCGGCAAAATAATGTTGATCTGCTGGAAGAAGCGAGAGAATTGGCATTGTCCAGATCCGCCATATATCAGCAAAATCTCCGACGCTATCATAGCCAGAAAGTAAACCCCCGAGTTTTCCGGGAAGGTGATCTGGTACTCCGGTTGGTACAACGTACTGCTGGCATGCATAAGTTATCCCTCCATGGGAAGGGCCATTCATTGTGAGCAAAGCGTTGCACAATGATTCTTATTATCTTATCGATGCAAAACCACAGGAGAAGAACAAGGCGGACATGTCCGGTGAGGAATCTAAGCGTCCATGGAATGTAGCTCTACTTCGTCCTTTCTACACTTAGCAAAGAAGTGTATGTATCCGAGTCTCTCATGTGTCGGTATGTATGGCGTCAATGAGCCTATCAATGAAATGTGGGCACCTCGAGCAGTAACTCGGGGACTGCCTTGATAATATTTGTTGTCTTCTGTATTTATTATTTATACGTCGACTGGCGTAAGTTGTTTCTACTTAAGCCGGATTAGTAGTGTATGAGCACCAAGAACCTAACTCTTCGACTTGCTGCTGTCCAACAAGATTTGGCTTCATGGCAAGCAAGAGAACAAGTTTGGAATTGCGTAGCACATGAAAAACGACTAAGGAAAGGAACTTAATCGAGCCGACGTTTGTTTTTTGGACTAACCTTATACTTATGTTTACTATGCTGAATTATTTTGAGCTAATCCTAAAGTTTCCAAGTTTTGGTAAGTCAATTTTTGAAGCTCGGACTCGAAAGTCATAAAACCGAATCAAGGTAGACATGAGCCGAGCCAAGAAATTGGAGGAACAAGAAAATCAAACTCGGGGACTACGCCCAAGTTAATCCGGCACAAAAACTTAGTAGCAAAATATCACTTAAGTGCTTAATACAATTGCACCTGGCATACCGGGGATCTGATAAACTTCAAAGTGTTTCTAATCAAGGAGCAGCGGGAGGAGGTAATTCGGCGCCAGCGGGTGCAGCTCCAGCTTCAGCTTCAGCGTCCTCTTCATCCTCTTCAACATCCGAGGCTTCGTCCTCTTCTTCATCACCCAAACCCTCTTCGACATATTCGTCGTCGACAGCACCAAGGAAACTTGGTCCCTCATTCCATTGATGGATGGGGCGTATTGAATGAGGCTATGGGCGCAAGCCTTGCACCGAGCAATCCAATCCGGGTCAGTGGACCACCTTGATCTGGTGCGCATGCGTTCGAGAAGCTTCAGGTTTATCTTTTCGTACCAAGTGAGCACGTAGTGGAGGACAATTTCAGCTCCGGCACGTCCAGCAGATTCTTTCCAGAGATCGAGCTGAGTCTCGCACTCCATAAGCCTGGCAAAAAGAGCAGTGGCACTCTTCGGAGTATCTTCTTCAGGCCAAAACTCTTTGAATGCGGTAATGCCCGCAGTGACGAGGTATATGCCTTGGTCGGATCAAGAAATCACCTGGAGTATCAAGGATCACCCCAAGCTTATGCCTAGCCCCGGTTCATATGCGTTAGTGCTAGACCCAACATTCATCAGGCCAAACATCAATGTGAGATTCTCAAAGGTGTTGATTGACAATGGCAGCAACATCAATATCATGTATGCGGATACAATGCGCAAGTTGGGTATCTCGGAGAACATGCTCCAGGCTACCAGAACAACGTTTCATGGTATTGTGCCAGGCATATCCTGTGAGCCCATTGGCAAAGTCCGAGTCGATGTGTTATTCGGCACGCGAGATAACTGCCGAACTGAGAATTTGGAGTTTGAAGTGGTGAACTTGGAAAGTACGTATCACGCGTTACTCGGTAGGCCAGCACTGAACAAGTTCATGGAAAGTTTTCACATCAGTTACCTGAAGATGAAGTTGCCTGGGCCAAATGGAGTAATTACCATAGCTAGAGATTTCCGACGTTCCATTGAGTGTGCGTCAGCCAGGTCTAACCTAGCCGAGTCACTCGTGATTGCGCAAGAGAAAAGAAAAATACAGGAAGTGGCAACATTGGCTTAGTCCGCGCAGCAGTATATGCCGACGCTGAGTAACCCGCATGGTAGTGTTTCGTTCCAAGCGACAAAAGATACCAAGAAAGTGCCCGTTGATGATATGTTCCCAGAGCGCACCGTAACAATTGGTGCCGGGTTAAATGATAAATAGGAAAGCGAGCTCGTCAACTTCCTCCGTGAGAATTGGGATATTTTTGCTTGGTCCACATAGGACTTGCAAGGTGTTCCAAGGGAGTTGGCCGAGCACTCTTTGAATGTGAGACCCGGAGCAAGGCCGGTGAAGCAACCTCTCCGCCGCTTCGCCGAAGATAGGAGAAAAGTCATTGGAGATGAGATAGCTCGGTTGCTAGAAGCTGGATTTATCATGGAAGTACTTTACCCGGATTGGCTGTCTAATCTGGTGCTGGTGGAGAAGAAGAAGGACGATCCGAACGTGGCAGTGGTTTGGCGTATGTGTATCGATTACACGAACCTGAATAAGGCATGTCCAAAAGATCCATTTCCACTGCCAAGGATAGATCAAGTCATAGATTCAACTGCTGGGTGTGAACTGTTGTCATTCATAGATGCATATTCTGGTTTCCACCAGATACCCCTGAATCCGAGTGATCAAATAAAGACTGCATTTATCACCCGGTATGGGGCTTATTGTTATCGCACCATGCCATTTGGTTTACGTAATGCAGGGGCAACGTACCAAAGATGTATGCAGAAATGTTTGCACGACCAAATAGGTCAAAATGTGCAGGTGTATGTGGATGATGTTGTTATCAAGACCAAGGAAAGCAAAACGCTCCTTGATGATATCAGGCAGAGATTCGCAAACCTAAGGAGGTTCCGAATGAAGCTTAACCCATAAAAATGCACCTTCGGTGTCCCGGCTGGAAAATTACTCGGATTTCTTGTCTCCCGCCGAGGTATCGAAGTAAATCCAACTAAAATCCGGGCCATAGAGCGAATGGAACTGCCGAAGTGCCTTAACGATGTCCAGAAGTTCACTGGTTGCCTGGCATCCTTGAGTCAGTTTGTATGTCGGTTGGGAGAAAAGGCACTGCCTCTCTATCAACTCATGAAAAAGTCGGACAAGTTCATTTGGACGCCGCAGGCCAATGAAGCCTTTATCCAATTAAAGAAAATGTTAGCCACTACACCAGTGTTAGCCTCTCCACTATCAAAGGAGCCAATGTTGCTCTATATAGCCGCAACCAACCGAGTTGTAAGTGCAGTAATTGTGGTAGAGCGCGATGAAGAGGGTAAGTCAGTGCAAAGGCCAGTATATTACCTAAGCAAAGTGTTATCCGCATCAAAGCAAAATTATCCGCACTATCAGAAAGTGGCATATGGTGTGTACATGTCGGCTAAGAAGCTAAAACACTATTTTGAGGAGCACCCCATCAAAGTGATATGTGAAGCTTCCATATCCGAGATAATGAGTAACAAAGATGCAAGTGGCAGGATTACAAAATGGGCAATTGAGCTAGCCCCTTGTGCGCCACAGTATGACAGAAGAGAAGAAATCAAGTCTCAGGCTGTGGCCGACTTTTTTGTGGACTGGGCCGAGGTGCAATATGAACCACCATTACCAGATCCGAATTATTGGAGGATGCACTTTGACGGATCAAAAACAAAAACCGGGTTAGGTGCCGGAGTGTTACTTACCTCGCCAAAGAATGACAGCTGAAGTATTTGTTGCAGATCCATTTCGCAGCATCAAACAATGTCGCCGAATATAAGGCACTTGTGCATGGGCTCAAAGTGGCAAAAGAAATTGGGATACGTTGGATCCAATGCTTTGGCGACTCGGATTTGGTAGTTAAGCAAGTTTCAGGACTGTGGGACGCTCTTGATCCAAACATGGCATTATACAGATTCCATGTGCAGAAGATATCTGGTTACTTTGAGGGATGCGAATTTCACCACATACCCCGGGTGGAAAATGAGGCTGCCGACGTATTGTCGAAGCTCGGATCAACCCGACAAGTAATTCCACCGGGTGTAGCATTAGAACACCTCAGAAAACCATCTATCAGGCCGTCCCCAGAAACCGACTCAATCTACGTCCTAGAAGATCCAGAGTCCGGAGCTGTACCCATGGACATTGACGTGGGAGGTGGTACGTGAAACCCGAGGACTGCCTCGGCAAACCCGGGGACTGCTTCGCAAGACCCGGGGACTGCTCAACGCGATCCGGCTGAGGTTATGCCGGTGGATCAGATGGAAATTGATGAGGATGTGTTCCGAGTGCGAGTTGTACCAGCTTGGGCACTGCCTATATTTCAATTCTTGAAAGATGGAACTTTACCCGCTGAGGAGGTGCTTTCCAGGCAAACTCAGAGGAGAGCAAAAGCATACACGATCATCAATTCCAAGCTATACAAAAGGAGTGTGACTAACGTTCTCCAGTGATGTGTTGACCCCGGAAGAAGGGCTTGACATCCTCCGAGATATACATCAGGGGGAATGTGGGCATCATGCCTCGTCCAGAGCCTTGGTAGCAAAAGCTTTCCGGCATGGATTCTACTGGCCAAGTGCCTTAGAACAAGCAGAGGACTTGGTAAGAAAATGCAATGGTTGTCAGAGGTATGCTACCAAGACACATATGCCAATGTCGGAGCTCAAGACCATACCAATCACCTGGCCATTTGCCGTATGGTGTTTAGATATGGTTGACCCGTTCAAACCAGCAAGGGGAAATATGACTCACATTTTGGTCATGGTTGATAAATTTACAAAGTGGATTGAAGTAAAGCCAATAAGAAAATGTGATGGAGCTACGGCCGTGACATTCCTCAAAGACATCATCTTGAGATACGGTTACCCTCACAGTATCATAACAGATAATGACACAAATTTTGCTGAAGGAGCATTTGCGCGATTCTGCCGAGATAAGAAGATCCGGCTGGATGTTGCTTCGGTAGCCCACCCTGCATCGAACAGACAAGTGGAGAGATCCAACAGATTAGTATTATCCAGGATAAAACCCCGGCTCATTGAGCCGTTGCAGAGATCAGCGGGGTGCTGGATAGAAGAACTACCAGCGGTACTATGGAGTTTAAGAACAACTCCGAATCGATCAACAGGCTATACGCCATTCTTTCTGGTATATGGGGCAGAAGCTATATTACCAGCTGACATAGAGCATGACTCGCCCAGGGTCACCCAATACACAGAAGCCGAAGTGCAAGAAGCCCGGCAAAATAATGTTGATCTGCTGGAAGAAGCGAGAGAATTGGCATTGTCCAGATCCGCCATATATCAGCAAAATCTCCGACGCTATCATAGCCAGAAAGTAAACCCCCGAGTTTTCCGGGAAGGTGATCTGGTACTCCGGTTGGTACAACGTACTGCTGGCATGCATAAGTTATCCCTCCATGGGAAGGGCCATTCATTGTGAGCAAAGCGTTGCACAATGATTCTTATTATCTTATCGATGCAAAACCACAGGAGAAGAACAAGGCGGACATGTCCGGTGAGGAATCTAAGCGTCCATGGAATGTAGCTCTACTTCGTCCTTTCTACACTTAGCAAAGAAGTGTATGTATCCGAGTCTCTCATGTGTCGGTATGTATGGCGTCAATGAGCCTATCAATGAAATGTGGGCACCTCGAGCAGTAACTCGGGGACTGCCTTGATAATATTTGTTGTCTTCTGTATTTATTATTTATACGTCGACTGGCGTAAGTTGTTTCTACTTAAGCCGGATTAGTAGTGTGTGAGCACCAAGAACCTAACTCTTCGACTTGCTGCTGTCCAACAAGATTTGGCTTCATGGCAAGCAAGAGAACAAGTTTGGAATTGCGTAGCACATGAAAAACGACTAAGGAAAGGAACTTAATCGAGCCGACGTTTGTTTTTTGGACTAACCTTATACTTATGTTTACTATGCTGAATTATTTTGAGCTAATCCTAAAGTTTCCAAGTTTTGGTAAGTCAATTTTTGAAGCTCGGACTCGAAAGTCATAAAACCGAATCAAGGTAGACATGAGCCGAGCCAAGAAATTGGAGGAACAAGAAAATCAAACTCGGGGACTACGCCCAAGTTAATCCGGCACAAAAACTTAGTAGCAAAATATCACTTAAGTGCTTAATACAATTGCACCTGGCATACCGGGGATCTGATAAACTTCAAAGTGTTTCTAATCAAGGAGCAGCGGGAGGAGGTAATTCGGCGCCAGCGGGTGCAGCTCCAGCTTCAGCTTCAGCGTCCTCTTCATCCTCTTCAACATCCGAGGCTTCGTCCTCTTCTTCATCACCCAAACCCTCTTCGACATATTCGTCGTCGACAGCACCAAGGAAACTTGGTCCCTCATTCCATTGATGGATGGGGCGTATTGAATGAGGCTATGGGCGCAAGCCTTGCACCGAGCAATCCAATCCGGGTCAGTGGACCACCTTGATCTGGTGCGCATGCGTTCGAGAAGCTTCAGGTTTATCTTTTCGTACCAAGTGAGCACGTAGTGGAGGACAATTTCAGCTCCGGCACGTCCAGCAGATTCTTTCCAGAGATCGAGCTGAGTCTCGCACTCCATAAGCCTGGCAAAAAGAGCAGTGGCACTCTTCGGAGTATCTTCTTCAGGCCAAAAGTCATTGAAGATCCGGACTACTACATCCAAGATATCCTTGCCGTAGTTCTTCACGATCTCGACTCGGGAGGACAAGCTGACTATCAAATCCTCCAGATAAAGAGGAATGGTGCCAGGACCAGATGGAGTACCTCTCTACTTGCGGAACTTGGTAACAGCATTGGATGCAATGACATCACTCTCTGGGAATTTGGCTAAAAAAACAAGACAGGTGGAGTAAGTAAATGGAGTAGACCCGGAAAGATCAACGTCGATTGAAGGAAAAGAACTTACAAGAAATATGGCTGTGAACCCGGGTCAGCTCCTTGGTGCAGTTGTCGCGACTCTCCCGAAGTTGCACAAGTTCAGCATTCACCGACTCAAGCTTGACGTCGACCTCCTTAAGCAATTCTTGGTCCTTGGCGATCTGGAGGTTGAGGCGCTCGCACTCTTTAGTAAAATCTTGGCCTGCTTTCTCTAGTTCGTACTTGTGCTGCGCCTTGAGCTTCTTCATGTCTTCCTTAAGCTTGGCAATCTCATCATCTTTGGTTCGGAGGAGGACAAGCTCATCATCTTTCTTCTTGAGTTCGGCCTGGTGCTGCCCTGCTTGTTCGAGAAAATGCAGCATCATGTCAGGCACGGGCACACTATCTTCAAGAGAGGCTGAAATAGTTTGTTAACCCGGCAAAGCCGAGGTATGAATATTTGCCGAGCCAAGGGGAGAAAGAGATAGAGCGCGGAGGAAGGTTGAGCAAGAATAATTTACCCTTTATCTGGTCCAAGTTTTTCCTCATAAGGATATTCTCAGCCTCCACTCCAGCTACGAAATCCGAATGATGGATTAGTTCGGCGAAAAAAGACAAAGAGAAATGAAAAATGCCAAGGAGAAAACTTACCCCTTTTCTCGTGTTCGGCGAGAAGCGCAGTATGTTTCGTGCGCAGCATCTTGTGAGTATCCAAAAGACGCTGAAACTCAGCGCTCCGGTGATTGGTAGTCACCTGAAAAGGGTATAAAAGGATAGCTTAGTCTTGTGCATATTCGAAGTGTACAAGATCCGGGCCAAGTGGAACTTAACCCGGCTCTAGGTGTGTGCATATTCGAAGTGTACAAAATCCGGGCCAAGTGGAACTTAACCCGGCTCTAGGTGTGTGCATATTCGAAGTGTACAAAATCCGGGCCAAGTGGAACTTAACCCGGCTCTAGGTGTGTGCATATTCGAAGTGTACAAGATCTGAGCCAAGTGGAACTTAACCTGGCTCTAGGTGTGTGCATATTAGAAGTGTACAAAATCCGGGCCAAGTGGAACTTAACCCAGCTCTAGGTGTGTGCATATTCGAAGTGTACAAAATCCGGGCCAAGTGGAACTTAACCCGGCTCTAGGTGTGTGCATATTCGAAGTATACAAGATCCGGGCCAAGTGGAACTTAACCCGGCTCTAGGTGTATGCATATTCGAAGTGTACAAGATCCGGGCCAAGTGGAACTTAACCCGGTTCTAGGTGTGTGCATATTCGAAGTTATTAAAGAGCTACGTTAGTTCTCTAAGGAGCATCCGGCCGAGTAACAAGTTACTCCCCCGGAGGCTCGGGGACTAATGGCTATATCACTAATATCTACTACATGTTAAGGAAAAGACGAAGTAACGTACCTCCATCATCCGACCTGCAAGGTTAATTGCCTTGGCAGCGGTATTCATCTGGGCAGCAAACTCAGCGGGCCTGAATTTCTCCAGGAGATCATCATTGTGGACGAACTCCACCTTGTTCTAGTTGTTTACAAACTCGATCAAAGTCGGAGGATAGCGTTCGCCGCTAAGCATGTGGGGTGCAACTAGACCCTTAGCGTGGGCTTCCCTCCTCTCAACCTGGGCAACAGCGGGGCTGGTGTGCAAAACAAGTTGCGCATCAGCTGACCCGGTGGAGGTGTCCATTGTCGGTGGGGTCTTCTTCGAAAGCATGGACGCAAGTGTACGCTGTCCAGCCTCGATTGACGCTGCCCTGGTGGCGTCAGGAGCCTTTTTGCTCTTGGGCTGCTGCTGAGAAGTTGAAGTTGCTGCAGCGGATTTGCCCTTGGGAGCTGCCTTGGTGCTAGCCTTGGTACTGCTGATGTCTTCTCGCCGAGTCTTGGAAGACTCGGAAGAGGGGGAGGGGCTTGGTGCTGTTGCTGGCGCTTTCGCTGTTGCTGCTGGTGCTGGAGTTGATGCTGGTGCTGATTTCTGTTTCGGCGGAGGTGCTGAGGGAACCTCGGTGGTAGCTGGTTGTGGCGGAGCCGAAGTAGTGGTTGCTTCTGCCTCGGCAGAGCCAGTTTCCCCTGCTCCGAGGTTGCCCTCCTCTTGACGAGGTGGGCTAGAACCTGGAGCAGCCGCTGAACCCTCCTGAATGGGGCTCAACGGGCGTGAATCGTCGCCACGAGGGGGAGAAGCGCTATGTCGGAGCGGAGGGGCAATGCCGGATCCATTCTGAGGGACCTACACCACGGCCCTGCCGAATCAAATCATGAATGATGAGAAACTATAACAAAAGAAGAACAAGTAAATAGCAAAGGGAGAAGTGACTTACTCATCCGAAGTCAAGGGCTCCTTGGGCTTGCGAGCTCTCCGGGCCACGGCCTTAGTCGTGGACTTGGTGGCAGCTTTGTCCACGGACTTCTTTCGCCTTTTAGCTGGCTGAGAAGGTCCAGAGGAAGAGGCAGATGCGGCCTCCCTCTTCTTCGGTGCGACCGGGACAGGCTCACCCGTGGCAAGGGGAGGATCTTCATGGATCTGCCCACCGGGGTTAGCTGATGTCGGAAAAGCATAAGAAAGGGGGACATCGTCAAATGCCTCCATCACCTCAACGTCCGAATCATCTTCATCGTCGGTCCAATCTCTAATGGAAGAGAGTTTACCGATGTGTCGCTCGGTCGCATCAGCCATCGGCAGGAACATCTCCTGATCCGGATCCTCCTCATCCGAGGTGTCTCGATCAGGTGCCCATTTGAGAGAAGGCTCGGTGCCATCCTCAATGGTTTGCTGAATAAACATCTAAGGGAAAGAAAAGGCAACATGATTAAACCTACGACAAAAACCGACATATGATTTAATTCGGAAAAGGTTTGGGGCACGAGACTTACCGTAGGGGGAAGCCTATCTCAGCAGAAGTGTTCGATCCCCCACATCCACTCAGCAGAGAAGTCCTTCTTAGTGGTGAAGAGGGCCTTGACCCGGCAGAAGATCTCGGTGTTGCTCAACTCAAATGAGGAGGTCCGGTTGGGGTCACGGCCCTAGCTCATGTGGCAAACTTTATGTGTATGTTTCTGGAGGGGGAGATCCAGTTGCGGATGAATGTGATCATTGCGTCCTCGTTGCGCAATCCCAGGTCCTTCAGCTCCTGGAACCTTTTGTTGACTTGGTTCGCCAAGATGGTGGGCTTCTTGGGGACCTTGTCCCACAGATCCGAATTAGGAGGACCCGGAGCGTAGGGGCGCAGCTGGATCAGATCTTCAGTTGTGCCATTTCTGACATAAAAGAAGGTTCGGGCCCAGCCCTTGCAGGAGTCAAGCCCCGTGACTCGGGGGAAAATGGACTGCTTCCGAGGCGAGATAGAAGCTGCGCCGAACCGCGTGAGCTGCTTGTCCTCCGAATTTAGTTCTATGTTCGGAATCATGTTCCGGCGAAGGCCAAAGAACCGGATCCAGAGATCCTTTGTGGACCACAGTCCGGTGTAACCCTCGATGGTGGAAGCGAAGGCAGAGAGAGGTGATGGCGTTAGCCAGAACATGATGCGGCTGAAGCTCATACATGTTGAGCCAGTCGTGGAAAAAAATCGCTAACAGGGAGACCGAACCCACGTTGGAAGTGGGAGAGGAATACCACATACTCACCCGGATTGGGTGAGGGGGCAAGCTCCACAGCGGCAAGACGCGTGATGACGCCCTCCGGGATACGCCGGGTGCGGTACAACCAATCGAGGTCATCCTGGCAAACCGAGGACCCAGCCCAGGCGCCACGGTCCGTGTTCCCCGTGTCCTCCTCCATTTCCTGCTCCGCAACGGCGAGCTCCTCTTCTGTCATCTCAAGGTCACTGTCCTCACTTGTGCTAGCGGCGGTGGGGGGCAGTGGCCTGGACTAGCGAGGACCCGTGGCGGAGGAGATGCACGGAGGTGGCGGCGACGCAAGTGCGCGAGGAAATGGTGCGGCGGCGGCGCAGCTACACAAGTGCGGTGGCGGCGGCGCTGTCGCGGGAAGGAAGAAGAAGAAGAGGCAGAGGGGCGCGAGAGTGGGGAAAAGACCCAAGGGGCGCGCCCCTCCCCTATTTAACCACGCCCTTGAGGGGTAGTAGGATCGCGCTGTGCGGACGGGCCACACGGTGTGGCCGTGTATGACCCGGATCAACCAATCAGCAATGAGCCACAGGAATGACCACAGGGCGCAACGGATCCCACGACGTGACGTTATGATACAGTTAACAAGGAGACAGGCATGATGTGACGTGTGCTACAGTAATATCTGACAATAACTGCGGCGGTTACTAGCGCAGGCCCTTAAAATGAGGCAAAGTAATGATTAACCTCCACGTGGGGAAGCATACAAGAGAAGGAAGAATGACCCGGATGAGTATGAGGTGACCCGGCCAGCGAGTGAAAACTCGGAATGTGCCAAGGGAAAGTAAACCTATGAAATCTGGACTATGAGATAACTCGGAAAAGGAGCAAAAGACTCGGTAAAATTGAACCTGCTGTGGCCTTAGTGGCTAAGGCAGCTAAGACCGCACCAGCTTCGGGGACTAATGATGGGGGGATACCCCCGGGTAGAGTCACGCCAGGGTATAAAGGCCGAGTTAGCCGAGGTACGGCAAGGTCAAAGCAAGAGCTGGCCGAGTCACCTCAAGGCAGGCCGAATCACGGGGTAACCTAGACCAGGGGATGTCCACCTAACCGGGTCTCAGCCGACTTATTTCGTATGTTGGTAAGATGTATCTAACTCATATGTAGGTACAGGTGTGGCCGGATCAACTAAGTACGATCCGGGTCATATCAAGCTTGTAAGAGAAGGAAGGTATCTCGCTGGTCAAAGGGTGACCACTGTACGCAGAGCGTGAGCAAAGCGGACAGAGGCCAAGACCACCGAGGCGTGGCCGACGAGGGTGACGACGCCTGTGTCGAATGACGTGGGCGCCGCAGAGGCTCACGTAGCCTCTGCATGGATGACGCTGGGCAAAAGTGACCCGGGCGGCTTACTATTTTGGGAGGAAGCATATTCCTTGGAATATGCCTCCACGTATGCCCTAATTGGAGACCTAGCCACCCCTATATAAGGAGGGCTAGGGCCTCTGTAGAAGGGGTTGGTCTTTGACTGGTTGATCTCTAGAGGGTTGTGTTTTACTTGGGGGTTCCTGAGAGCTAGCTAGTGGTGAGAGTAAGAGAGTCCCTTCTTCCTCCTCTCCCCAATACAGCTCGAGGAGCACTTGTAATCTGTTGAAGTGAATCAAATACAAAGCAACTGTGTGTGGAATCACCACACTATCCCTCCCTGGATTCCCCTAGTGCATTTAGTCCCCACCTTTAGCCTATTCATGGAATCTGCCGTGACACCACCACGACAATCTCCCCCTCTTGAAAAAGAGTCGACCTCGACGATATCTTGTCAGCATCTTGTAAGGAAGGAGATGTACCCTTTATATCTTGATGGATGCTCTCTAGCGCTCATTTTGTCAACTCGTGCTCAATCGAGGTTGACATTGGAATGTGGGTACCTACACACAATATGAACAAAAGGAAGAACGTGTGTGCATGGTAGATGAACACATCATCCATCATGATGCATCTTCTTTTGTGCACATCACCATTAGCGTCAAGCAAGATATTATAGAAAGAATGGTGATTATGCGAGCAAAAGGAGGGAACATGCTTAACATGGCAAGTATCAAAATCTCCAAAATTTGAGAAAGCTATTGGGGCGATCTCAATATGAAACATATGATCATTATTGCAAGCAACAACGGGAGAAAATGAAGGACATGCATGATCAAGCATTTCCATGGTACGAGTATGGTTGCCGACAAACATAGGGAAAGAGTAATTGTTCATCAAGTTTGTCGCAAAAATTGTAGGATAGAAGAAGGATTTGTAGCATGGCATATCTATGGCAATATCATCGCACTCAAATAATTCCACATGATCAACATTATGCAAAGGCAAAGTATCACATGGGAACATGAATGAAGCGTATGAAATGTCATAAGTAGTGTCCATAGCATGCATATCCTCATAATTCACCATGTCCACTAGTGGGAGCATGGCATCATCAACACCCATATTGTTACCTTGGTCGTACCTCTCATGTGAAGTGGGTGTTGTGGTAGTAGCGGCCTCCATGTGGGAGACTTCTTCATCATAAATGGGGATGGCCTCATCTTCCTCCACCATGTACATCTTCTCAATAGTAGGCACCATCGTCTCCAAGCTTGGCGGCTCATCCTCCAAGGTACCTAGCACATCATGAAGAAACACACTAGAGGTAGAGGGTAAGTTGTTAGAAATTGAAATGGCCTCACTTGACCTATCAACTACCACTCTCAACTCACTAGGTGTATCACTCATGTCCTCAAAGTGGAAGCACACAATCTCACATATGGTGGAGTCACTCAACTGACTTTTGCTCTCACTCAAGTGGGGTAAGTGGCTCTCAAGATCACATGGGATTGGTACAACATCATCACTCAAGCATATGGAAATAGGCTCAGTTTCCTCAACTCCAAGCGCCTCCGTTGGTGAAGGGAAAATCCCATGCTCACCATCCTCAACCTTATCGCCTCCAAAGATGAATGCCTTAAGTTGGGCATCATCACTCTCATCGCCATCCGAGGTATCATATCTCACCTCCATGGTTGTACCGCAACGCTTGTCATCATCCAAGGCTTTGCACCATGTCTTGAAGGCATCAACTTCATGAGAGGACATCTTGAAGGATTCATCCAACTTGGCGAAGTAGAGATCCATAACGTCCTTCTCATTTGTTGACAATCTTGTAGCTTGTGTAGGGGGCTTCCTTGATGAAGGTTTGTCGATGAAGTTCTTGGTGTTGGAAGCTTCATGGTGTTGGTGACTATGCGTTTTCTTGGTGTCCTTCTTTGTCCGTGAGGTAGCACCAACGTCATATGAGGTCTTCTCTCTTGAGGGTCTTGAAGCTTGAGTAGTGGTTGTCGTCGAAGGAGAAGTGGTCTCGATGATGTTCTTGTAGTTGGGCACCTCATGTCGAACTTGTTTTGTTGATGTAGCTTGATGGTGCGGACGGTAGCTTGCTTCCTTGTTCTCATGGCGGAGAGGAATTGTATGCCGTCTTCAGCTTGTATAGCACATAGCATGGATGCTCTTGAGTTTTTGTTGGTGGCGACGCACTTGTCTTGGCTCATGTGTATTGGCACTTGTGGAGTTGTCACGTCTTATTGAGCTTGATGGATATCTTGATGGACAACCCTCGGGGTATAGAGTTCCTCTTGATGGAGGTGACTTGAAGAGCTTGTCGTTGTTGTCCTCTTGGAGACGTGCCTCCGCTTGCATGGTGTAGAAGTTCTCGGTCTCCAAGTTGTGGAAGAAGTCATCAAAGCTCATGAGGATGTTGCGATCATAGTCGATGAAGTGCTCTATGTCCTCCATGAATGAGAAGTCGAAGTCCTCATGGTGGTCCATGTGCTCCATGCTTGGGGAGTCATTGTTGGTGTAGTACTCCAAGTCCTCCAAGCATGCGGAGCCAATGTCGGTGTAGTGCTCCATCATGTCATCTATGCTTGCGTAGTCGTCGTTGCCATGGCTCATCATGGATCCTTCCTCATCGGTTTCGGAGTCCCTAGACATTGTTCTCACAAGACCAAGTGTGATATAGTGGAAATTGGGTTGAAAGATGCTACGCCTTAGTTCACCTTGTAGATAGTATTGGATCAATGGTAAGGACCGAGAGCTACCAAAATGCAAAGGAGAAGTGGCGTCGTATCCAAAAAAACAAGAAACACCAAACACACACGACTTATGAGGATCTTAGGTAGGTCAAGTGGCATGCAACTTGGAACAACCGAAAATCGAGATATGTAAAGGCAAGTAGAGAACCACGATGATCCAAAGCAAACAAGTCGATCCACAAGATAGCAATTAAGATCAAGGAAACACACACGGTGGGATGAACGGGACTTGTGTGACGGAAAAAGTGAGCTAAGAACCAAATGAAGGCCTAGCGAAGACTAAAAGCTCATGCCACACAAGTACAAGGAGAGACGCTAGTTCGATTGCACAAAATTGGAGGGCTACAAGATTTGCACAATAAGTACCACCTACAATATGTTCATCGAGCTTGCGCTTCCTATTCCCTATGGCACTTGTATCTTTCTTTTTCTTTTTGTATTTTCTTTTTTTTCTTTTGCTTAGAAGCTTTTATTTTTCTTTTTCACTTGCTTTTTTTTGTGTCAACAACTATACAAGATAACTCTATGAGATAGCGCTTACAACTTTTGCTCGGAATTCTACAAGGTCAAATGTGCAAAGCCCAAGAAATCATTGGAGGAACTAGTCTCAATAGGTATTTGTTGTATCGCAAAGATAGTGTGGCTCACAAAGTAAAGAAAGTGGGGAGAATTCGCGGAATTGATATACCTTTCGTCGTCGATCTTCATCCTTTATTTGGTGGATCCGTCCTTGCTCACGGATTTGGTTGAAGTAGATAGCATGAACAACATGTATGATGGTGTAGTGCTCCTTCTCCTCTTCAAAACGAGCTAAAGAACACCAAAATCCGAGTTCGAATGCAAAAGTTATGCGCAAAATGGTGAAACAGTTTTTCTGTCTGCAAGAGGGGCGGAGACTCCGGTCTGGGAGTCCGGACACTCTGATCTAAGTTCACTTACACCGAAAACTCCGGTCCTGGGTCGGAGACTCCGGTCTGGGACTTCCAGAACGTCCAGAACTCGTCTGTGGCGCGATTTTGGGCGGAAAACTCGATCCAAAACCTCAAAATTGATGGGGAAATCAAGGAATTAGGCCATGGGAACGCAAAGAAAGGTAGATCAACGAGTATAGCAGCGATCTATGGATCAAAACCTACCAAAACGCTCTAAAAATCCAGATCGATCCAAATCACGAATATGGCTATTTTTGGTGGAAATTTTCGAATTTAGGCAAGAAAAAAGAAATTGGTGGCTAGAAACTCAACACACACTCGAATCCATGGCAACCAAAAGCTCTTGATACCAGATGTTATGGGTCTCCTTGTGGATTTACCCTTGGAGTGGCCCGATCTTCATAGATTCGAGGGGGTTTGGGGGAGGGAGCGAAGAACACGATGAACACGCAAGGGGAAATCGATACAAACGCACACCACACCCGATACAATTCCGGTTTGCTCTCGTTGGCCCGAACCACCAACCCAATAGAATCTCAAGGGAGAGACTAAAGGTAGAATCCCATGAGAGAGATTGGCTAGCTCTTTATAGAATCACACATAGGGAGAGAGTAGCAACCAAGTAGAATCCCAAGGGGAGAGACCTAGCACTACTAGAATCCGTATGTGGGAGAGACCATGAACTAGAAGAGCGCCTTGACGACTTCAATTAAGAAGGCATTGTACAACTCATAGATAAACTATAGAGAGAGGGATCCCATCCAGGGTTAGGTACATGCCTCAATTCATCATCCATTCCATTCCAGGGTTCTAAGGAGGGGGTGGGGGCATATATATAGGCCAACCACGAGCTAGGGGTAAAACAGACATAAGCAGGAAGTTTGGGGCGTTACATGGGCCAAGCGCAGCTTAAGACGCGCAGGCCCACGATGCTCGGTCCGGAGACTCCGATGTGGGCCGGAGACTCTGGTCTGTCTCAGGTGTCGCCTCCGGAGGGGGTCTCAGACTGTCCCAGGCGCAGGTTCGGGGCTCGGTCCGGAGACGGGCCGGAGACTCCGGTCTGCTGGTCCGGAGACTCCGGTCCTGCTTTAGCAGCTTCTTGTGTCTTCTCTTCCAGGCCTCTTGTTTGGGTGTCTTGGCTTCACGACCATCCTTACTGCATCCTCTTGGCATCATGTTCATGGACCTAGTCACATCATGGGCATTTGTCTTAAGTAGGATTTCATTCGCATCATAACCAACGAAAGGCAAAGCATGGACGGAGTTCATCTTTAAAGTGATGATTAGCGTGGCATGATGTGGATCAAAGGTGTTTTCCGTATGTTGGACCACATCAAAACCTCTATTTCAAATATACCTTATTAGTATACTCTCGAAAAAAGACGCATTCCCTGTTATTTGTCTGCCAAGTCAAAGTTTCTAGAGTTTATCCTCCTCGCACTGTCGACAATCGCGTGCATGGAATTCATGGAAAATGTTAGGCTCAGCGGCAACTTGGACCCATTTTTTGGAACCGGCACTTGCTCAAAATTGACCAGTACAATTCGTCAAGAAAATTTCTATTCCAGTTTCCTAGTAGCCAAGGTACTAGCTTGGACAAGTCATCGCGCTGGCACTATAAATACATAACTCAGAGTGGCAACCTAGCTCATCGATCAGAGATTTACACATATTCAACCTTTGCTCGTAAAGCATAGCGTATTCAGCAATGGCCTACTCGCCGAAGCTAGCACTGCTCTTAGCTCTGGCGACCGCCATGGCGGCCGTCGTGGCGGCCCAGAACTCCCCGCAGGACTTCGTGGACCCGCACAACGCGGCGCGGGCCGACGTGGGCGTCGGGCCGGTGTCGTGGGACGACACGGTGGCTGCATACGCGCAGAGCTACGCCGAGCAGAGGCGCGGCGACTGCCAGCTCGTGCACTCCGGCGGGCAGTACGGGGAGAACATCTTCGGGGGCCCCGGTGGCGACTGGTCGGCGGCGGATGCCGTGGGCTTGTGGGTGGCGGAGAAGCAGTACTACGACCATGGCAGCAACACCTGCGCGCAGGGCCAGGTGTGCGGCCACTACACACAGGTGGTGTGGCGCGACTCCACGGCCATCGGCTGCGCGCGCGTCGTCTGCGACAACAACGGCGGCGTCTTCATCATCTGCAGCTACAACCCGCCGGGCAACTACGTTGGACAGAGCCCATACTAGTGTTACGTATACTTCATATGCTGGAGCCACGTCTAAGCATGCATGCCGGCCGCCGGATGGAATAAATGGTTAAGCTGCGATCAGTATATGATTGCAATTTGTTCAGATTTGTCCGAGTATTCGGTTTTTGTATTTTTCATGTGACCCATAAATAACTATTTCTAAATCATTCCTGACAAATATCGATCGAAACGCTTAGAATGCTGAAAGTACAAATTAACTGACTATCAATGAATTAACAAAAAACCATCTCTAAGTCCTGAGTTATAGTCACTCCCTCAGTCCCTTGACTAGGGTTTAAACGAGGTTGAGTTGTATCAACAAATTACTCCCTCCGTTCAGAAATATAAGACATTTTAGCTTTGTGAAATAAATGTATCTAGACGCTTTTTAGTGTATAGGTTTAAAATATATCTAGATACATTCATTTCACAAACTTAAAACATCTTATATTTCTAAAAGGATGGAGTACATGATCTCGGGGACTCAGTCTCGTCTTTAATTATTAAAAAAATCATCAGTATTTTGCAGGTGTTAGATAGGCTGTAATCTTTTTTTTAAAAGATAGGATGTAATGAGCAAAATTATTGGTGTATACTCCCTCCTTTTGGGACTATATAAGTCATGCGATAGATAGGTTGTCAAACTATATTGATATTGCAAGAGGTAATTACATCGTGAGCCTTTATGCTGTTTATATAATACTAGAAGACTTGGGGGGGGGGCAAGAAGACTACTAGAGATAGAATTGAATTACAAACTTAAACTATCAAATATATCTAGCCGTAACATACTCTAACACCCCTCGCAGTCGGATCAGTAGTGACGCAGACAGTCTGACCGGAGAATAAGCCGATGTCGATGTAGCCGAGAGTGAGGGTGCTGTAGTTGTGGTCGATGGTGCCTTTGGGGAAGTTGTTGCCGTTGATGAAGTCGATGACGTTGTTGTGTTGTGGTCGATGTCGTCGTTGAGCCTGGAGAAATCGCCGTAGTAGTTGAGGTAGACGTAGTTTGGGTCGAAGTAGCTCGACCCGCAATGCTGAGCTTGCCAGACTCGGGAGCGTGTCAGGGACGAAGGCACACGTTGGTGTTGCCAATACCGGACGTGCGAAGACAGGGACCATCATGAGCCATGCGTCCAAGAGCCGGATTGAGGAGCAAAGAAAATTTTCCGTAAATGGTCGGTGTAGAAGTTGTCCGCCGTGTCGGAATAGACGAAGTGGCTGCAAGAAGAAAAATTGAGCATAGACTTGTGCAAATAAAAATTAGACCGCAACTCTGGCGGCAAGGTCGTGATGAACGAAGACGAAGGTGGTAGTTGTCGATGACGCTTGAATTGTAGCGGTAGTCGATTTCGGGGATTAGACCCATATTTTCTGCTTGTATGAGCGCGGCATCGCTCGTGGAGAAGAACTTGTTGGCGTTGACGATGACCATGATTGGTGGTGGTGGCGATGATGTGGCGATGATGTTGGTGTAGATGGTTGTCGGCGATGATGCCCTTTGTTGACGGAGGGGCAACCACATTCTTCTTCTTGGAGGCATACACCTCGGTATAGATTTCTTCTTGGCGCTTGGTATGGAAGAAGGGGTCATGAGCCAAACGATCACGGGGAACATAATAGGGATCAATCTTGCGAAACTCTTGATACGCATTCTGAGGCCATGAAGATATCTTCTTCTTGTTGATGTCGGGCCCAATGGAGGTCTTCTTCTGGCTGGCTAGAACATGCCTCTTCCCTTCAGCGACAGCAGCACGACGCTCAGCAACAGCTCTCTAACGGGCAGTCTGAGCAGGAGGGTGAACAACTTCGAGATCACCTTCATCAATCTCTAAAGGACCACGAGGAGGAGCACGAGACTGCTTGGAGCCACCACGGGAACCACCCTGCCCTGAGAAGAAAGCATAGAATAGAGAGGGAATGGGGGATAAGTCCACAAGGTCGAAGGAAAAGCAAACGAGAAAAGATTGATAGAGTACATCAGCAGAGTTCAAATTCTGGTACAGTGGTAGTTCCGCCGAGCTGCCGGAATTACCGGTGGCACGGAGCTCACCAGAAGTACCGGTCGTGCCCCCACCGGTACTACTGGTGGTGAGTACCCCACCGGTAGTACCGGCCGAGCCTCATCGGTAGTACCGGTCCAGGCACGGACAGAGCAGTTCGACGGATCTAAGGGCACCAAAAGATGAAATCTAACTAATGTACCAGGTCAATATGTTCTACCAACGAATCCTAGCCCTACCATAATCTCCCAAAACAGTTCTAGCCAAAGAAGAGCCCTAGACATGGAATGTCCTACTCAAGCACAATAATGGCCAGATCTCCATGAATGGAGGGTGAGAGGAGCAAATACTAGGGTCCATGGCGGGAGATCGAGGTGGGCAAGATTCCCACGGAGCAGATCTGAAGAGGGGCATCCGGAATCAGTGGTGCCGGCAGCGCCACCGTGGAGAGCTTCCCTGGGCGAACGTGTTTGTAAGAAGAGGGCCAGGAGGGAAAAAGGAGAAGAAGATCCCGTGCCCCTGGCCTGCAGCTTATAGGACCCGCGCTCGATCGGTAGTACCGTCCAGGGGCCAGAACTACCAGTGACACTGGTAGTGCAAGACCGAAGCGGTAGTACCGGTCCGAACAGAACTTTTGGGGAAGTTGGGCCTGGAGAGGTAGTACCGACAACGGCCAGAACTACCGGTGACGCCTAGAGACAAGCTTTCCAGATTTGGAATGGCTAGGAAGTGACCTTGTGAAAGATAGAGAGAGGTTTAAGGGGAGGAGCAAAGGCTTGGGATGGATGAAACAAACTATGAAAAAACAAATAAAGATCCAAAAACAAAAAACAACACCGAAAACATGGAGAAAGAAGGAGAAACACTTCAAAAGAAGAACAAAGAAAACACCACAATGTCGGTGGCCTAAGCCACCATATATGAGTATATTTGGCTTGACACCGTAAAGATATATCTTGGGTTCATTACCAACACTCATCATTTAAGATCATTTTGTCTCCTTGAGAGTCCATAGAGAATGAATACATTAATGTGTGCATAATAGGGAGAGTGTTGGTTCATATGAGGAACTACACTCCCCCTAAATCCATGCGTACATCCAAACAAGATATTCTTTGAGACCCGGGTAGGCGTGCAAGATACTCAAACCACATTGCTCGAATCTATGATATTTATTTCATGCCTCAACTCTTAGAACCTTGCTTCATCAAGTGGCTTCGTGAAAAGATCTGCTAGATTAGCCTTGGTAGGAACATACTCCAATGAAATGTCTCCTCTTGCAACATGATCCAGAATGAAATGATGACGAATCTCAAATGTGCTTCGTCTTGTTGTGTTGCATAGGATTGTGAGCAATAGCAATGGCACTCTCATTGTCACAAATAAGGGAACCTTGTTGAAAGAAAGTCCAAGATCCTTCGAGGTTTGCTTCATCCATAGCAATTGAGCACAACAACTTGCGGCGGATATGTACTCAGCTTCGGCGGTGGACATAGACACGCAATTTTGCTTCTTCGAGAACCAATGCACCAAAGATCTTCCAAGAAATTGACAAGCACCAGAGGTTGACTTCCTTTCCACTTTGTCTCCCGCCCAATCCGAATCTGTGTACCCAATGAGGTCAAAGCTTGCTCCCTTGGGGTACTACAGCCCAAAGTTAGGGGTATGAACCAAATATCGAAAGATTCTCTTGACCACCACCATGTGGATTTCCTTTGGTGCGGCTTGGAATCTTGCACACATACCCACACTCAACATAATATCCAGTCGAGAAGCACAAAGATAGAGCAAATAACCAATCATCGAGCGATAAAGTTTTTGATCCACATCCTTACCCTTGGGAATGACACCAAGATTAACCTTTGTGGGCATGTGAGTTTTGACTCCATTTACTGATGGGTTCGTAGCATGGAAAACAAAAAAATTTCTACCGCAAGAACGAACAAAACCCAGATCTAATCTAGATAAAAGCCAAGATCTAATCTATTAGACATGTGCAACGAGATAGATCTGTACTAACCCTCGTAGATCCAAAAGCGCTACGAGATTAGATCTCGGGGTTGATGTAGTCGATCACTTGCCGATCTCAAGATCGTGTGGATGATCCTTCCGGCGCCGTGTTCCGACAGCGTTTCCGCAGTCGGTCACACGTGCGGAGTCGAAGCAGACCTTCCTCTCCCCGTTCCAGCAAGCAGCAGAGGTAGTAGATCTTCTCCATGGAATCCCAGCAGCACGACGGTGTGGTGGTGGTGGTGGAGTAGAGAATTCTGCAGGGCTTCGCCTAAGCCAGAGCAGAGCGAAGGAGGAGGAGAGAGGCGGCGGCTAGGGTTTGTTATGGGAGAGGTCTAGGGGGTGGCGCCCCCTCCCCTCTATTTTAAGGAGGGAGGCGCCATGGGAGGGGGAGTCCTAGTAGGACTCCCCTCCCTCCTTGGCCAGCGGATTGGGAGGGGGGAGGAGTCCTCCTCCCCCACGAATCCATGTCTTGCCCCACAAAGACTCCTTGATCCTTTCTTGGTTTTCAAGCAAACTCCAAGAAATCTCCTAGAACCTTCCAGAACATTCCAAAACCTTCTAGAATCTCCATACAAACACTCCGGAACATTTCCTAACTTAGAAAATGATCCCCGATATATGAATCTTATTCTCCGAACAATTCCGGATCTCCTCGTGATGTCCCGGATCCAATTCGAGACTCCGAACAACATTCGATCTCCAACGCATATTCCATATCTACTTAAAACAACTTCGAACCTTAAGTGTGTCACCCTATGGTTCGTGAATATGCAGACATGATGAAGACACCTCTCCGATCAATAACCATCAGCGGGATCTGGAGATCCATAACGGCTCCCACATACTCAATGATGACTTCGTGATCGATAGAACCATTAACATACGAAACCAATTCCCTTTGTCACGCGATATTCTACTTATCCGAGGTTTGATCATCGGTATCTCCATACCTAGTTCTACCTCGTTACTGATAAGTACTCTTTACTCGTTCCATGTTATGTCATCCCCCTTGTGACCTAGTCACATGCTTGCAAGCTAACTAGATGACATTCCACCGAGAGGGCCCAGAGCATATCTATCCGTCATATGGATGGACAAATCCCAATCTTGGTCCATGCGCTTCAACACATACTTTCAGAATACCCAATGACACCTTTATAACCACCCAGTTACGAAGCGATGTTTGATGTCATCAAAGTACCCATCCGGTGATGGTGATTAACATAACCTCATGGTCGAAGGATTAGGTTACTATGCATATGAAAGCTTATAGCAATACGAACTTAATGACTTGATCTTATGCTACGCTTACTATGGGTGTGTGTCCATCACATCATTCTCCTAATGATATAACCTTGTTATTAATGACATCCAATGTCCATGATCAGGAAACCATGATCATCATTTAATCAACAAGCTAGTTCCACAAGAGGCTTACTAGGGACTCTTTTATGTTTACAAAACACACATGTATTAGTGTTTCCTTATAATACAATTATAGCATGGGATGTAAACATTCATCATAAACACAAAGATATAATAATAACCACTTTTATTATTGCCTCTTGGGCATATCTCCAACAGTCTCCCACTTGCACTAGAGTCAATAATCTAGATTACATGGTAATATACCTAACACCCATGGCGTTCTGGTGTTGGTCATGCTTTGCTCTAGGGAGAGGTTTAGTCAACAGATCTGCCACATTCAGATCAGTGTGTACTTTGCAAATCTTTATGTCACCATCTCGGACATACTCGCGAATAGCATGGAAACGTAGCTTGATGTGCTTCAGCTTGCTATGTGACCTTGGCTCCCGTGCATTAGCTATGGCACCTGTGTTGTCACAGTAGATGGCCATTGGGTCCAACGCACTGGGAACCACGCCAAGTTCAGTAATGAACTTCGTCCATATGGCTTCTTGTGCAGCCTCCGAAGCAGCTATGTATTCCGATTCAGTTGAAGATTTCGCCACAACGCTTTGCTTGGCACTCCTCCAGCTCACTACAACACCATTCAAAATAAATACGTATCCAGACTGTGACTTCGAGTCATCTGGATCGGTGTTCCAACTAGCATCAGTGTAACCGTTTACAACAAGTTGTTCATGACCTCCATAAGAAAGAACTATATCCTTAGTCCTATTCAGGTACTTTAGGATATTCTTGATCGCTATCCAGTGTTCCATTCCAGGATCACTTTGATATCTGCTAGTCAAACTAACAACATGTGCTATATCCGGTCTTGTACACAGCATGGCATACATGATAGAACCTATGGCCGAGGCATAGGGAATATTATTCATCTTTTCTCTATCTTCTGCCGTAGCCGGACTTTAAGTCTTACTCAAGGTCTTACCTGACAACATGGGCACGAACCCTTTCTTGCTCTCTTCCATTCTAAACTTCTTTAGAACTTTGTCTAAGTATGTACTTTGTGAAAGCGCTATTAGGCGTCTTGATCTATCTCTATAAATCTTGATGCCTAGAATATATGCCGCTTCGCCAAGATCCTTCATTGAAAAACTATTATTCAAATAGGTTTTGACGCTATTAAGAAGTTCTATATCATTCCCAATCAACAATATGTCATCTACATATAGTACTAGGAATGCTACATAGCTCCCACTCACTTTCTTGTAAATACAAGCTTCTCCATAAGTTTGTATAAATCCAAAGTTTTTGATTACTTTATCAAAACGTTGATTCCAACTCCGGGATGCTTGCTCCAGTCCATAAATGGAGCGCTGAAGTTTGCATACCTTGTTAGCATCACTAGGATCGACAAAACCCTTGGGTTGTACCATATACAACTCTTCCTCAATGTCACCATTAAGGAACGCCGTTTTGACATCCATCTGCCAAATCTCATAATCGAAATATGCAGCAATTGCTAACAAAATCCTCACAGACTTTAGCTTTGCTACTGGTGAGAAAGTCTCATCGTAGTCAACTCCTTGAATTTGTCGGAACCCTTTCGCGACAAGTCAAGCTTTATAGACGGTAACATTACCATCAGCATCTGTTTTTCTTTTGAAAATCCATTTGTTCTCGACAGCCTTACGGCCATCCGGTAAGTCCACCAAAGTCCACACTTGGTTTTCGTACATGGATCCCATCTCGGATTTCATGGCTTCTAGCCATTTGTCAGAATATGGGCTCACCATAGCTTCTTGATACGTAGCAGGGTCATCAGTGTTGTCCACCAACATGACGTTCAAGGCAGAGTCATACCAATCAGGAGTGGTACGAACCCTGTTGACCTGCGGGGTTCTGCAGTAACTTCGTTCGAAGTTTCATGATCACCATCATTAGCTTCCTCTCTAATTGGTGCAGGCGGCACAAAAACATCTTCCGGTGCTGCGCTACTCTCAACTCTGAGAGAAGGTTCAATAACCTCGTCGAGTTCTACTTTCCTTCCAGTCACTTCCTTCGAGAGAAACTCCTTCTCAAGAAAGGATCCATTCTTGGCAACGAAAACTTTACCTTCGGATCTATGATAGAAGGTATACCCAATTGTTTCTTTAGGGTATCCTATGAAGACGCATTTCTCCGCTTTGGGTTCAAGCTTATCAGGCTGTAACTTCTTTACATACGCTTCGCAACCCCAAACTTTAAGGAACGACAACTTAGGTTTCTTACCAAACCACAATTCATACGGTGTCGTTTCAACAGATTTAGATGGTGCCCTATTTAAAGTGAATGCGGCTGTCTCTAATGCATATCCCCAAAACGATAGTGGTAAATCTGTAAGAGACATCATAGACCGAACCATATCTAAGAGAGTTTGATTACGATGTTCGGACACACCATTACGCTGTGGTGTTCCCGGCGGTGTCAACTGCGAAAGTATTCCACATTTCTTTAAATGCATGCCAAACTCATAACTCAGATATTCATCTCCGCGGTCAGAACGCAGAAACTTAATCTTCTTGTTACGATGATTTTCCACTTCACTTTGAAATTCCTTAAACTTCTCGAAAGTTTCGGAGTTATGTTTCATAAAGTAGATATACCCATATCTACTTAAGTCATCCGTGAAAGTGAGAACATAACGATATCCACCACGCGATGCTACACTCATTGGACCACATACATCGGTATGTATTATTTCCAATAAGTCTGTAGCTCGCTCCATTATTCCAGAGAATGGAGTCTTAGTCATTTTTCCCATTAGACATGCTTCGCATCTTTCAAGTGATTCAAAATCAAGTGATTCAAGAAGTCCATCAGAATGGAGTTTCTTCATACGCTTCACTCCAATGTGACCAAGACGACAGTGCCACATGTATGTAGAATTATCATTCAATTTTGTTCGTTTAGCATCTATGTTGTGAACATGTGTATCACTACTATCGAGATTCAATAAGAATAAACCATTCATCTCAGGTGCATTACCATAAAAGATATTACTCATATAAATCGAACAACCTTTATTCTCAGACTTAAAAGAGTAACCGTCTCGCAATAAACAAGATCCAGATATAATGTTCATGCTTAACGCAGGCACCAAATAACAATTATTTAAATTTAAAACTAATCCCGAAGGTAGATGTAGAGGGAGCGTGCCGACGGCGATCACATCAACCTTGGAGCCATTTCCAACGCGCATCGTCACCTTGTCTCTCGCTAGTCTTCGTTTATTCCGCAGCTCCTGTTTCGAGTTACAAATATGAGCAACCGAACCAGTATCAAATACCCAGGCACTACTACGACTACTAGTAAGATACACATCAATAACATGTATATCGAATATACCTTTCTTCTTGATGTTGCCGTTCTTCAGATCTGCCAGGTACTTGGGGCAGTTACGCTTCCAGTGACCAGCACCCTTGCAGTAGAAGCATTCAGTTTCAGGCTTAGGACTAGCCTTGGGCTTCTTAGCAGGTGCGGCAGCTTTCTTGCCGTCCTTCTTGAAGTTGCCCTTTTTCTTAGGCTTGCCCTGTTTCTTGAAATTGGTGGTCTTATTGACCATCAACACTTGGTGCTCCTTCTTGATCTCCACTTCAGCAGTTTTCAACATGGACGATAGTTCAGGCAACGTCTTGTTCATGCAGTGCATATTGTAGTTCATCACAAAGTTCTTATAACTCGGTGGCAGTGATTGGAGGACACGGTGAATCCCTAACTCATTAGGAATCGTTATCCCCAACTCTTGGAGCTTGTTTGCGTGCCCAGACATGGTGAGCACGTGCTCGCTAACGGAGCTTCCCTCTTCCATCTTGCAGGTAAAGAACTTTCCGGAGGCCTCATAGCTCTCCACGGCCGCGTGAGTCTCAAAAATGATCTTGAGCTCCTTAATGATCTCGAACGGGTCGTGGTGATTAAAACGCTTCTGGAGCTCCGTTTCTAAACCGTACAGGATGGCACACTGAACTGTGGAGTAATGATTTTTCCGAGTGTCGTAAACATACTTTACGTCATCGGTGGCATCAGCTGCAGGTGGGTCACCTAGCGGTGCTTCGAGCACATAGGTTATCTGACCAGTCCTGAGGACAATCTTCAGACCACGGAGCCAGTCCGTGAAGTTGCTTCCATTGTTCTTAAGCTTTTCTTTCTCTAGGAACGCATTGAAATTGATGGAGAGATTCGCCATAATCTACAACAAATTTGCAAGTAGTTTAGACTAAGTTTATGATAAATTGTGTTCAATTTTAATTCTTAAATTAACTAGGTGAACTCCCACTCAAAACAACATCCCTCACATTGTCTTAGTGATTACACGAACCAAGTCCACTACACCAAGTCCGATCTTCACGAGAGAAGATGTAGTTTCATCGGCGAACAATCTTCATGTTCATCATATCACTTATATGATTCATGCTCTACCTTTCGGTATTCCGTGTTCCGATACCATGTCTGTACATGCTAGGCTAGTCAAGATTAACCTTAGTTTCCGCATGTGCAAATCTGGCTTGCACCCGTTGTATGCACACGTAGAATCTATCACATCCGATCATCACGAGATGCTTCGAGACGACGAGTCTTAGCAACGGTGCCAACTAAGGACGAACACTTTATTACTTGAAATTTAGTGAGAGGGATCATCTTATAATGCTACCGTCGCGATCTAAGCAATACAAGATGCATAAAGGATTAACATCACAGGCAATTCATAATTAGTGTGATATGATATGGCCCTTTCTTCTTATGCCTTTGATCTCCATCTCCAAAGCACGAACATGATCTCCATCATCACCAGCATTGCGTCAAGGTCAGTGGCGCCGCTTCATGGTTGTCCATCATCACCAGCAACTATTACAACTACTTGGAATAAAGCTATTACAAGATGAATAGACACGCAGGTCTTAACAGAATTAAAGACAACCATTAGGCTCCTGCCGGTTGCCATATTACAACAAGGATCATTGCATACATCAAATATAATCACAATCACATGATGGCAATATCACATCACAAAACCCCTGCAAAAACAAATTAGACGCCTCTAATTTTCTTTGCATGTTTTACGTGATTTGGGGCTTTCGAATAAGAACGGATCTTACCTACGAAACTGAACCACAACGTTGATACAAGTGCTATCGAGTGCAAAGTGTAGATTGGATCTATACTATGATGGGAGAGACAGACACCCGCAAAGCCACTTGTGCAAAGCAAGTTACACGTCAAGCGTGGAGCAAGTCTCATGTGCGATGACATGTAAGGTTAGCCCGAGCCGCTTCATCCCACCATACCGCAAGATGCAAAGTACACAAAGCAAAAGACGGCACGAGCACCAACGCCCACAAAACCATTATGTTCTACTCGTGCAACAGATCTACACATAGACAAGGCTCTGATACCACTGATGGGTTCGTAGCATGGAAAACAAAAAATTTCTACCGCAAGAACGAACAAAACCCAGATCTAATCTAGATAAAAGCCAAGATCTAATCTATTAGACATGTACAATGAGATAGATCTGTACTAACCCTCGTAGATCCGAAAGCGTTACGAGATTAGATCTCGGGGTTGATGTAGTCGATCACTTGCCGATCTCAAGATCGTGTGGACGATCCTTCCGGTGCCGCGTTCCGGCAGCGCTTCCGCAGTCGGTCACACGTGCGGAGTCGAAGCAGACCTTCCTCTCCCTGTTCCAGCGAGCAGCGGAGGTAGTAGATCTTCTCCACGGAATCCCAGCAGCACGATGGTGTGGTGGTGGTGGTGGAGTAGAGAATTCTGCAGGGCTTCGCCTAAGCCGGAGCAGAGCGAAGGAGGAGGAGAGAGGCGTCGGCTAGGGTTTGTTATGGGAGAGGTCTAGGGGGAGGCACCCCCTCCCCTCTATTTAAAGAAGGGAGGTGCCATGGGAGGGGGAGTCCTAGTAGGACTCCCCTTCCTCCTTGGCCGGCGGATTGGGAGGGGGGAGGAGTCCTCCTCCCCCACGAATCCGTGTCTTGCCCCACAAAGACTCCTTGATCCTTTCTTGGTTTTCAAGCAAACTCCAAGAAATCTCCTAGAACCTTCCAGAACATTCTGAAACCTTCTAGAATCTCCATACAAACACTCCGGAACATTTCCTAACTTAGAAAATGATCCCCAATATATGAATCTTATTCTCCGAACAATTCCGGATCTCCTCGTGATGTCCCGGATCCAATCCGAGACTCCGAACAACATTCGGTCTCCAACGCATATTCCATATCTACTTAAAACAACTTCGAACCTTAAGTGTGTCACCCTACAGTTCGTGAATATGCAGACATGATGAAGACACCTCTCCGATCAATAACCATCAGCGGGATCTGGAGATCCATAACGGCTCCCACATACTCAACGATGACTTCGTGATCGATAGAACCATTAACATACAAAACCAATTCCCTTTGTCACGCGATATTCTACTTATCCGAGGTTTGATCGTCGGTATCTCCATACCTAGTTCTACCTCGTTACTGATAAGTACTCTTTACTCGTTCCATGTTATGTCATCCCTTGTGACCTAGTCACATGCTTGCAAGCTAACTAGATGACATTCCACCGAGAGGGCCCAGAGCATATCTATCCGTCATATGGATGGACAAATCCCAATCTTGGTCCATGCGCTTCAACACATACTTTCAGAATACCCAATGACACCTTTATAACCACCCAGTTACGAAGCGATGTTTGATGTCATCAAAGTACCCATCCGGTGATGGTGATTAACATAACCTCATGGTCGAAGGATTAGGTTACTATGCATATGAAAGCTTATAGCAATACGAACTTAATGACTTGATCTTATGCTACGCTTACTATGGGTGTGTGTCCATCACATCATTCTCCTAATGATATAACCTTGTTATTAATGACATCCAATGTCCATGATCAGGAAACCATGATCATCATTTAATCAACAAGCTAGTTTCACAAGAGGCTTACTAGGGACTCTTTTATGTTTACAAAACACACATGTATTAGTGTTTCCTTATAATACAATTATAGCATGGGATGTAAACATTCATCATAAACACAAAGATATAATAATAACCACTTTTATTATTGCCTCTTGGGCTTATCTCCAACATTTACTCGATCGAGGTTGAACTTCTTGAGCATATCTTGGACATATTCGGCTTGGTTGATGAATGTTCCCTTCCTCAATTGCTTGACTTCAAAACCAAGAAAGTATTCCAACTCCCCCGTCATAGACATCTCCAAATGGTCGGTCATGATCTTCGCAAAATCCTCATTAAAAGCTTTGTTAGTAGACCCAAAAATAATATCATCAACATAGATTTGGCAAATGAACAAGTTTCCTCCAACTTTCTTAGTAAAAAGAGTGGGATCAATGGGGCCTACTTCAAAACCATGGTCTAACAAAAGCTCTCTAAGGCACTCATACCATGCACGTGGGGCTTGTTTGAGACCATAAAGTGCCTTATCGAGTTTGTAGACATGGTCCGGGAAGAGGGGATCCTCAAAGCCTAGAGGTTGCTTGACATAGACCAATTCCTTTAAGGGACCATTAAGAACAGCACTCTTGACATCCATTTGTTGCAATTTAAAGTTATGATGGGTAGCATAAGCAAGAAGCATGTGAATGGATTCTAGACGAGCAACGGGAGCATAAGTTTCACCATAGTCAATGCCCTCAACTTGAGAGTATCCTTGGGCAACTAACCTTTCCTTGTTGCGAACGACTATACCATTGGCATCCCTCTTGTTCTTGAAGATCCACTTGGTCCCAATTACATTTTTACAATCTCTTGGTCTCTTCACAAGTGTCCACACCTTGTTCCTCTTGAAGTTGTGAAGTTCTTCATTCATAGCATCAAGCAAATCATCATATTCAAGTGCTTCGAAGACCTTTTGGGGCTCAACATGAGAAATAAAAGCATGATGAGAACTAAAAGAGGTTAGTTGTCTCCTAGTAGTGGAGCCCCTATTGAAATATCCATAAACATTATCAAGGACATGGCCATCTTTGATGAGCTTGGCGAGACGGTATGCTTGACGGCAGGCTTGGGTCACAAGACGAGATTCTTGAGCAACCACTTGGTCATCACCATGATTCGAGTCCCTGCCCTGACTATATGCACGAACTTGGTCACTATCTTCATCAACATTAACCGTAGGAGAGTTATCATCATTTGGTGGAGAGAGATTACCTTGGCCTTGGTCATTGTTAGCTTGACCTTCTTAAACTCGACCTTAATCATCATTGACTTAAGGAGCTTCACTATCTTGGTGAGGTAGAGCTTGATCGACTGGAGGTAGACTTGAGCTTGGAGAGTCATGGACATGCCGATCTTGAGAAGAGCTTGGATAACCTTGAGAAGCAATAAGTTTTCCTTGAGGGGCAAGATGGTCTTGTGAGGGTGAAGGCTCCACTTGAGTAGAGCTTGGTCCTTCTCCTTCGACCACAAGGGGATCCTCAATGGGGTGGAAGAATCCCACACCCATTCTTCTTATGGATTGGGGATAAATTTCATCACTTGGATCATGAACACCATCTTGCCTCACAAGAGACTCATGATCTTCATCAAACTCCACATTGCTAGATTCTTCAACTCTTCCCGTTGCTTTATTGTAGACTCTATAGTCATGGGATTGATTTGAGTACCAAATGAAGATTCCTTCTTGTGACCTAGCCTCAAACTTTGACAAGCGAACACCTTTCTTGAGAATGAAACATCTACAACCAAACACCCGGAAGTACTTGACATTTGTCTTGCGTACGGTGAGAAGTTTATATTATTCATGTACTTCTTCTTGCGTAGGTAGAGGCGATTGGTTGCATGGCATGCGGTTGAGATGGCTTCGGCCCAAAAGTTATATGGTGACTTGAATTCTGCTAACATGGTCTGGGCCGCATCCATCAAAGTATGATTCTTCCTTTCGGCAACGCCATTTTGTTGAGGGGTGTAAGGAGTTGAATATTGATGCTTGATGCCCTCATCACTAAGAAACTCATCCAACGTGTAGTTCTTGAACTCGGTGCCATTGTCACTTCGAATGGTGAGAATAGTAGAATTATGTTTCTGTTGAACTTGATTGGCAAAGTCGATGATGGTTTGTTGAGTCTCGCTCTTGAACTTGAAGAAGTAGACCCATGTGTATCTCGAGAAGTCATCAACAATCACCAAGAAATACTTCTTTCCCCTAAGACTATCATGAGAAGGAGGCCCAAAAAGATCCATGTGAAGAAGCTCCAAGCACCGTTCGGTGGTTATTTGATTGAGAATCTTATGAGGCTTCTCATGCATCTTTCCTTCAATACAAGCCCTGCATACACGATCTTTGGCAAAGGAAATGTCTTTTAGTACAAGGATGTGGCCCCCCGTGTAGAGACTTTGCAAAGCCTTCATGTTTACATGGGCTAGGCGGCGATGCCACAACCAGCGCACATCGGCTTTCGCATAGGGACATATAGCATGTGTAGAGGGCTTTCCAGAGAAATCCTCCACATACAAGTCATGCTCTACGTATCTAACAAAAGCCACCATGAGATACTTGCTCCACATGAGGACCACGGAATGCTCATTAAATAAAGACGAAAGACCCATAATGGCTAAAGCACGAACGGAAAGGAGATTGTAACCAAGAGTTTTGACAAGCATGACATTAACCGAGGATACATTCGGGGTTACTACCACCTTACCAAAACCCAATACCTGAGAACTTGTTTTATCGCCGTAGGAGACCACAGTATTGGAAAAATTAGGCCTAATCTCTGACATGATAGACTTGCTTCCGGTCATATGGCTTGTAGCTCCACTATCAAACACCCATTTTGCACCACTAGAAGAAAAGTCCTCGGTGGCCTTGGCCATGAGACACTTTTGGTTGCGGTTGGTGATGTTCTCATTCAGTGAGTCGAAGAGAGATACTCGTGGGGTTGAAGAAGTAGCAATAGAGGCAGCTCCCATGATCTCTCCACCTTGACCTTCACTCTCATCATCATCATCCGCGCTCGAGAAGTACTCTTCATGGACCAGCATTACCCTCTCCTTGTTTGGAGAGTTCTTGTTGTGGAATTTCTTGTTCAAGGGGTGAGGAGGTCTTGGCTTGCTCTTGAGAATAATACGGCCTCCATTGTCCTCTCTATTCTAGAAAGGGCATTGGGCCACGAAGTGACTCTTGTTGTTGCAATTGTAGCAAGACCTTGCCTTTGGAGCCTTCATGGTTGAGTTGAATCTTGTGTTGTCCCTTGACCTTGACTTCATGCCTATCTTTTTCCAAAAGGCCCTTGATGCGAGAGCCAAGTGCTCATTGAAGGCATATTTGATGTCCTCTTGAGACCACTCGCTAGTGTCTTCATCTTCATCAACTTCCACCACTTGAGCCTTCAAGGCTAGGTTCAACTTTTGAGACCCATATGCACGAGCACAAGCGGACTCCACATTCTTCTTGGCAATAGTCATGGCAATAACTTCATTCAACACATATTGAGAGGATATGATGTGGTAGTTGCTTGTCCCCTTGATGGAGTTGAGTTTTTTCTCCTCAATAGGAAGGAGGGCTTGAATAGACTTCCTCTTCATGAACTTGTCATCAACATAGGTAGCACAAAGGTCCCTCATAGTGCAACAAAGAACCTTGAGATGACGATACATGTCTTTGAGTGTCTCATCATCTTGCATTGCAAAGCCATCAGACTCATTATTAAATTCATCAAACTTGGAGCTTTCAATGCTAGCATTCCCGACATACAGCTCGGTGAGATGATACCAAGCTTCTTTGGCGGTGGAGAATTGACGAATGTGAGAAAATTCCTTCGGAGTCAATTGTTGGAAATATGCCCTAGAGACAAATAGTAGTAAGGACTATTATCATATTTCATATAGTTTATGATTAAGTTTTATATCATGCTATAACTGTATTGAGTGGAAACATCAATACACGTGTAATATACAAACAACCAGGGGTTCCCAGTGAAACTCTAGTCACTGGTTCATTGGTCAACATATGGTCAAGTTTCTTGATCATGTGGCATTTATGCCAGTTGGAAATAGAGTCAACTCATTCTGAGAATGAGATGATGAACCAATAGCCAACCTAAACATCGTGACCCGATCATGTCACGAAGTTCAAGTTACGATGATTAGAAATGGATCCTCGTAGACTATTCCTTAGACCGTGAGGCTATATCAATCACTGTCTCCTGAGAGTGCTTAGATAGCATCAAGCGCCACTTGGTAATATAGTGGTCATAAAGGTGTGTTCAGGTACTCGGAGGAAACCATAGATGCAATATATGTCAAGAGCAGGATTTGTCCGTCCATGTGACAGGAAGATACTCAAGGGCCCACTCGGAGAGGTTATATCCAATAGCTGCGCAGCATGTGATTTGATCACAGTGATATCACTTAGCGGAACGAGTCAAGTAGCGTTGTTCGGTAACGAGATTGAACACAACATGGTGATGTCATTGATCAGATCTTGGACAATGCAAGTATCGAGAGACAAAGGGAATTAGACACGACTGTCCTGGTTCAAACGACGAAAGATCTTCGTGGAACGCACAGGGGTCACATGGCCATCCATGTCCCTTTGTTGATCATTGGTGCGGGAGTGTCCTGACCATGTCTGGAGTGTTCCCGAACTGTGGGGTATCATGCTTAAGGGCTTGATGATGCTTAGAGAGTGTTTATAGGATTGGTAGAATCGCCAAAGAATACTAGAGAGAAAACCGGAAGGGTTTCGGTAAGTCCGGAGGATGTCCGGAGTGGAGGTGGAAGTGTTCCATAACCATAGAGGTTGAATAATATGCGAATGAATATTAAATATTGATTTAATCATTTATTCATAATTATTTAATAAAGAGAAAATCAATTTAAAAGGTCAAAAGGCTTAATGGGCCAATTCCCGGAGGGGAGAGGGCCCATTAGGGAAAGGAGAGAGGGAGAAGGGGCAAGGGGGTGGCCGACTGGGCCTTGCCCCCCGCGCGGGGCCCACTAGGGCTGGCCAGCAACCTCTCCTCCCCCTCCTCTCCTTTAGTCCCACCCCGGGACTTTGAGGGAGGTAGTACCTCCCCCCTATATATAGTGGGGGTATTTGGCCAGATAAATACACCCAATAATCAATAAAGGTCTTCTCACTTTTGGGAGGACCTCCAATTGATATTTTCTCTCTCTCCCTCTCTCTCGTGACCGTGGTCCCAAGTTCGGACTGCGCGAACGAGAGACGTCTTCACCGTGGAGCGTCGTCGCGCTGCGGGATTCGGATCCAGGAGCTCTACTTCCGCAACTGCTGCTGGATCGAGGAAGCGAGAGTCATCGTCAGGCACCAGACGTGTGTAACTCCCCGCGAGGTGTCGCACTTGAGGCACTCAAGTCGTTGGAGCCAAAGGAGCGCAAGGACTTCATCACGACCTTGAGGTCGGCTTCGGCTCGTCTACATCAACCACGCTCTCCTGAGCGTTGACAACACTTTTCGGTCTTCAAGGGTAAGTTCACGAAAAGCCCCTCCCGTTACTGTATTACTAATAGATACGTCCTAGCAGCATCAGGGGTTCAGGGGCGTAGGGTAAATTTTATTGTTTTCATATGCGGAACCCCAACAGTGGTATTAGAGCTAGATCTATGCGTAGTAATGCTAGTACGGGTAGAACACACGAGATGTAGCGTGTGGGTGTTGATCTTTTAGTTGTTACCCTCCCACGTGTACTTGTGTATACCACAGTAATGCTTGATGAAGCGGTCCCCAACCGACTTTATGCATTCATTCGCGAGACTGGTCCACGCTTGACATATGGCTTGTACCATATAAAGTGGCTTAGGGGGGGTGTCTGTCTCTCTCGCATTAGTTGGTATGCCATTTGCAACGGAGGGCCCCGAAAGGGGTGTAGTAGAGACAACTACTTGATCAGCGTTGTGCTAAAAGTTCGTAGGTAAGAACGGTTCTTGTGCGAAAGCCCATTCAGCCATGTAAAACATGCAAAGATAAAGTAGAGGCGTCTAACTTTGTTTTGCAGGGGGGCGTTGCTTTGTGATATGGTTGTGGCAAAGGTAAAGTAATTACCTTATGTTACGTAGTAGTAGATAGTCACAGAGGTGACGGACTACCACGCCAGAATGACACCGGTACCCTGGTGTCTACGGCGCCGGAACCCTGGCACCGGAATCTAGTGACGACGGATGGAGATCACGATGTGAAGGACCATATCACATCGCATTTACATTCAATGTTATTGTTTGTATATCTTATTGTGTGCTAGTATTAGATACTCGACGGTAGCCTAATAAGATGATCCCTGTTAAAATTACCAATGATTGTGTTCCCCCTTAGTGTGCACCACGAAGAAAGTTCTTCGGTATGAGGCAGGCCGTGATGATCGGGTGTCAGACATATATACATTCGCATACAGTGGGTGTAAGCCATGTTGCACAGTGAATACACTAAGGTTGAGTTGGTGAGCCTAGCATGTATAGAAATGGCCTCGAAACACGGATGGCCGGAAGATCGAGCACGAGTCACATGAATGATGTGACCGACGTTTAGTATTCACCCTTGAACCCACATGGATGGCCGTGATGATCGGGGGAGATGTGGCTGATAAGGGTCGTGTTATCACTAGGAACCCTTATGGGGATAGGTGTTTCTGAATAGAGTTATTATTAAC
Organism: Avena sativa; assembly: GCA_916181665.1. Lineage (NCBI taxonomy): Eukaryota > Viridiplantae > Streptophyta > Magnoliopsida > Poales > Poaceae > Avena > Avena sativa. Next base: position 373,444,071 of record OV702290.1, read on the forward strand.
TCATTTAATTATAAACTTAGTCTAAATTCCTTTTGCAATTATAAATGTAGAGATGGCTCACCGTGAAGCTTACTTTGTCATTAAGGAATGGGTAAAGGGTGAGAAACTTCGACTTGATGGATCCAACTTCCCTAGTTGGCTTGTGCGCCTGAATGATCTCCTTACTAGGAATCATGTGGTAGACTACATACACCGCACGATGGATTTGACTGAGCCAGACCACCATGAGATCCCACAAGAGTTGGCAAACCGCTACTATCGTCAAGAGATGTCCACCTACATTCAGATAATAATGCATTACAGGATGGTGGATGAACTCCATCCGCTCATGGGTGATCTTGATCCATATTCAATGGTGGATCCGCTAAGAGTAGAGTTCATAGGCCATGTGCGCATGTGGAAGCACGAGCTACTTGGAGAGTTCCTTTCCATACAGATGGAGGAGCATACATGTCTGAAGGGTCACTTGGAGCGCATGCTTGATGTACACATGAGCCTGGTTTACTTCGTGGATTACTGGATGGATGATCCATTTGCGATAGGCGTACTTCTTCGATCGTTGCCTCCTAGCTACGAAGGACATGTCCGGAGTAGCATCATGAGTGGTGATACGGAAACATTGGATTTCTAGGAATTCATATTACGTTCCAGGAACGTAAAGGTTGAACCAATCACCGGAGAGGTCATCGATGACAAAGGTATATATTTGATATACAATTTTCTAAATGTTATAATCTTACAAACACATTTGCAGTGTTAAGTATATTTGATACTTGTTCTATTTTGCTGAAACTGGTCCTTCTGCATGAGAGATGCTTGCTAGAGAGGAGGTGACATTGCGTGTTGATGGCGAGCATGATGATGATGGCCGACGACACTCTCCCTTGACATTTATCACTTAGTTTATGTTTTTGGATAGTTATTGTAATCAAAATATTATGAACTTCTTTAGTGCGTCTCACACTTTGTGAGACGGTTATTCATATGAGTTTGTAACAAACAGTTGTTCTACTTTTATGAATGATTTCTATTCGTGTTCATATCTTGTTTGATTATATGTGAATTATCCTTGTTCTTTGAAACTAATTGATAATGCATGAACATTTGTAAAATATTAAAATGCCTTAAAATACCCAACTTAATGATATGTTCATTAATGAATGAAAACCATTGTTTGAATTCAAAGTTATGTGATAATATGTGAAAGTCATTTGATTTCTTATCACATATAAATCATGCCTAAGTTCAGCAAAATAACTTGAACACCGAGTATTACTTGAATACAAAGTGTTTAATGAATTGTTAAAAGTAAATACATATTCGATGTATTGTGTTTTAACGAAAATGGTAATTGTCATTGTATGATTGTTTAAATGTGTAAATAAGTTTACCAAAGGAAACATGAATATGAAACTATTTGATTTGATCAAAGTGTTTCTTCAACAAAATGTATAAAGATAAATGAGAATCTAGTTACTACGATTTGATCAATAGTAATGAAATTCAACTTTATAAGAATGGCATAAGAGAAATTGTGAAATGCAAAGTGTTTTGAAATGTCAAAATGCAAAGCATCACAATGTGATATTAGATATCATAGTGGGTAAATAGATGGCACCAAATAAATCGTTGTAGTGTAGATACCATTAGTTAGAAATAGTTAGCACTCAATTAGAATATATAGTGAACCATTTGAATTCGTGAAAGCGGCTCCATATCTAGTATGGATCGTCATAAATGTTTTGGGGTTATTCGATATAACCAAAACAATAGCGAATAAGTCCTTGTAGAGTATTCATTGGAAACTTTGAATACGATGTCCATTGGAAACTTTGAATACGAAGTCCATAGCTAAAACCAAAAGAGAAGCAAAACTTGTATTGCTTGGATTTTGGTGCATTCTTGAGAAAGCTCACTTTTAGTGATATTTCTCGATTATAAAGCAAATGGAAGATAGTGAAAAACACGATGAGGATTCAAATCCCTGCATCAGAGTGTTGAGAAGTGCAACGGACAACGTTCCTGAACGATTATCTTCACAAAGGAAAGAATCAATGATAATGATCATTGTGTTTTCCCCACTGGTGTTTTCACTGCATGAAGTAGGATTCCAAATGTAACCCATATCTTGTATGGAAACATTTGTGAATCATTTGTCATGATTTTTGGAATATGACATACCTACGAACTACTAAGGAAATAATGGTAAACTAGAATTATGAGAAATCCTAAAAGCAAAATTCCCTTGAGATTAGAAAGTAATTCGTTGCTAAATCTCACAAGTAAAAAGGGGTTACTTGGAATTTTCCCAAATGACTGCAAAGCCATAGTGGAAAAAGGGGGTGAATGACAAAGGCACAATTTGTCAAGTATTGGACGAATTCAAATGAATTTGATTCAAGTGTGCTGAATGTCTAGTGGATTTAAAACTAGTAAAAATACTAGTATCTCATAGTAAATCTCCAAGTTTGATATTTGATCAAAGGATTTTGAAATTGTTCAAAATAGTGAGTGGATATGCAATTTGCATGAAATTGAGTGGGAGCTATGAAAGTCTTCCTAAAACAATATGTGAATGACATATTTTTGAGTGGGAGCAATATAAGTCTCAAATTCAAATATGTAGGAACATAGTTTGAGTAAGAGTACTGACTCATACCCAAATATGGTAGAAACATATTTTGAGTGGGAGCTAATAGGAGTGATTCTTAAGTGTGTATTTGACACATTAAGAATAAAAGTGCAAGTACTTATAAATAATGATTTATAGGGTGTAGAAGTTGGTAATAGGTGTATTATGATATTATGTAGTATTCCTTAAGGGATTCTGAAAAGGGTTTCAGAATAGAAGTTAATTAAGGAACTAGTCCTTAATAACTCAAGATAGGAATAGTATTAAGTTGAACATCAATGGTTGAAAGAAAGAAAAGGATGATCATCATCCACTATGTTGAGACATAGGTTCTATCTTAGAAAACCATGATGATAACTTAGCATAATATGTGATCCAAATAAGGAACGTTTAAAAGTGATTAAGATCGAATCACGGAACGTTGAGTTAAGTTTGTCCGCGGTGTTTAAGAGAGAACTGCAGACATATTTTCCAAATCCATAAAGGATGACATATCTTAAAGCATAAAGAGTTATGTTATAAGGGAATATGTTGGAAACTCCTGTAAATACCGATTAGAGTCAAGTAGGAAGCAAGGTGAACAAAACATCAAAAGTTGCACTGAGTGCACTAGTGTTTCGATGAATACATTTATAATAATAGATAAGGGTACCATCTAAAGTGTTGTATAATGTTATGGCGGGGCTAGTTCGCTTTTAACGTAGAATGATGTGTCCTAGGGCACAGTGCCCATGAGAAATCCCTCGAGGTTGATCTAAAGTCACTGTAGGCTCCTAGAATCAGGCCTCGTTCTGCTGCCATAGCGACGATGCATACACATAGATGTTATCATGTGATGATAAAGTATTAATGTCAATCAAGGTGACATTAGTAAGTTGCAAAGGATTTGTGACTGTAAAGTACATGCCCAAGACTCAACCTCTTCCATGATCAAGCATGTTCAGGGTACCGGATATATGGTGCCAATGATTAAAGAACAAATGCAGCTAGTGTATTTGTACTCTAGTGTAAGTGGGAGACTGTTGGAAATATGCCCTAGAGACAAATAGTAGTAAGGACTATTATAATATTTCATATAGTTTATGATTAAGTTTTATATCATGCTATAACTGTATTTAGTGGAAACATCAATCACGTGTGATATACAAACAACCAGGGGTTCCCAGTGAAACTCTAGTCACTGGTTCATTGGTCAACAGATGGTCAAGTTTCCTGATCATGTGACATTTATGCCAGTTGGAAATGGAGTCCACTCATTCTGAGAATGAGATGATGAACCAATACCCAACCTAAACATCGTGACCCGATCATGTCACGAAGTTCAAGTTACGATGATTAGAAATGGATCCTCATAGACTATTCCTTAGACCGTGAGGCTATATCAATCACTGTCTCCCTAGAGTGCTTAGATAGCATCAAGCGCCACTTGGTAATACAGTGGTTATAAAGGTGCGTTCAGGTACTCGGAGGAAACAGTAGAGGCAATATATGTCAAGAGCGGGTTTTGTCCATCCATGTGACGGGAAGATACTCAAGGGCCTACTCGGAGAGGTTATATCCAATAGCTGCGCAGTGTTTGATTTGATCACAGGGATATCACTTATCGGAACGAGTCAAGTAGCATTGTTCGGTAACAAGAATGAACACGACATGGTAATGTCATTGATCAAATCTCGGACAATGCAAGTATCGAGAGACAAAGGGAATAAGACACGTCTGTCCCGGTTCAAATGATGAAAGATCTTCGTGTAATGCACAAGGGTCACATGGCCATCCAAGTCCCTCTGTTGATCATTGGTGCGGGAGCGTCCCGACCATGTCTTCCCGAACCGCGGGGTATCACACTTAAGGGTTTGATGATGCTTAGAGAGTGTTTATAGGATCGGTAGAATCGCCGAAGAATAGTAGAGAGAAAACCGGAAGGGTTTCGGTAAATCCAGAGGATGTCCGAAGTGGAGGTGGAAGTGTTCCATAAACATAGAGGTTGAATAATATGTGAATGAATGTTAAATATTGATTTAATCATTTATTCATAATTATTTAATAAAGAGAAAATCAATTTAAAGGTCAAAAGGCTTAATGGGCCAATTCCCGGGGGGGGGGGAGGGAGAGGTCCCATTAGGGAAAGGATAGAGGGAGAAGGGGCAAGGGGGTGGCCGGCTGGGCCTTGCCCCCCGCGCGGGGCCCACTAGGGCTGGCCGGCGGCCTCCCCTCCCCCTCCTCTCCTTTAGTCCCACCCCAGGACTTTGAGGGAGGTAGTACCTCCCCTCCCCCTATATATAGTGGGGGTATTTGGCCAGATAAATACATCCAATAATCAATAAAGGTCTTCTCACTTTTGGGAGGACCTCCAATTGATATTTTCTATCTCTCCTTCTCTCTATCGTGACCGTGGTCCCAAGTTCGGACTGCGCGAACGAGAGACATCTTCACCGCGGAGCGCCGTCGCGCTGCGGGATTCGGATCAGGAGCTCTACTTGCGCAACTGCTGCTGGATCGGGGAAGCGGGAGTCATCGTCAAGCACCGGACGTGTGTAACTCCCCGCGAGGTGTCGCACTTGAGGCACTCAAGTCGTTGGAGCCAAAGGAGCGCAAGGACTTCATCACGACCTTGAGGTCGGCTTCAGCTCGTCTACATCAACCACGTTCTCCTGAGCGTTGACAACGCTTTTCGGTCTTCAAGGGTAAGTTCGCGAAAAGCCCCTCATGTTACTGTATTACTAATAGATAGGTCCTGGCAGCATCAGGGGTTCAGGGGCGTAGGGTAAAATTTATTGTTTTCATACGCGGAACCCCAACATCAATGCCTTTTGGATCATGCCCAAAGCGGTGGCATTGAGTTGCTTGTCCACGACCTCGACCCGGGTCAACTTCTTTGCATCATATGGGGAAAATCCGTCTTCCACAATCCTCATCAATTCAATAGAAGAGCTGAAAATGTGAGATTGCATTAGATATTTCCAATTGGCAAAGTTAGAAGTATCTAGTATGCAGGGTGTTCTTTGAGGTATGATATGCGGCATGGGAATAGGTGGGTCCGTAGTGTACTTCAACGGTGGTGGTACCGCCGAGTAGTCCTTTTCCTCGTCTCCCTCTTTAGAGGAGGAGTCACCTAGCCCCTCGGTGCTCTCGCTTGGGCGCTTGGTGGTTTGAGCTACAAAGCCTAAGCCCAAGTGTTTTGGGGGTAGCCGCAGGATTCACCCTAGGGGCGACCATTTGCATGGTAGCGGGAGGGGCTTCGGCGGTTTGAGATGCATCATGAGGGGTGGCTTGCATGGGGTTAGGCTTAAGGGATTGCAAGAGGGTCATCATTTCCTCAAACTTGGCCATCATGGATGTCTCCAATCGATTGAGGTCATCCATGGAGGGCAAGTTCTTGGTGGTTGCACCCACACTGCCCTCATCATCGGCCATTGTCTCTTAGGCAGTTAAGCTCGAAGTAAGAGCCGAGGCTCTAATACCAATTGAAAGGCCCAATTTTGGTCAAATAGAGGGGAGGGTGAATAGGAGACTACCAATTTTTATTATTTTCTTGCAATTTTAGGCTTTGCACAAAGTAAAATTCACTAGAGATGCAACTAGATGAACAACCTATATGGCAAACGATACAACAAGTAAACAAGACAGTAATTGCAAGAAGTAAAGGAGAGGAACGGATAAACCGGCAAGGGGACACGAAGATGTAATTACCGCAGTTCACTTCCAAGGAAGCTACATCTACATGGAGAGGTTTCGGGGCCACACAAGGTCACCCGAGCACCACAAAGGCTTCACTTTCTTCTCCGGTGAGCACCACCACAAAGGTGGCCTCACAATCCACTAACCAGTGATCTTGAAGGCGCCAACCGGAACCTTTACACTAAGGTTGAGGGGAGACTCCACAACTCAATTGGAGGCCCTCAACGACACCACGAAGCTTCACAACAATTGCCCCAGCTCCGAGGATGTCCTACACTGTCTAGGGTTCCAAAAACCCAAGAGTAACAAGATCCACTAAGGATGGGTAGGGAAATTACGATTCCTTTGGTGGAAGTGTAGATCTAGGTCACCTCTCCCAATCCTCAAAAGATCAAGAGGTTTGAGTGGGTAGGGAGAGAGATCTAGACAAGTCAAGCTCTTATATTAATGGAGGAGAGAGAAAACAAAGAGATAAGAGGAGAGGAGGAAGAAGAGGGCCTTAAATAGTCCTCTTCAAAACGGGCAGAAGCCGAGTCTCCGTGACACCACCGATATTACCGGTGGCAGGCCGGTAGTTCCGTCGAGCGGCTCCCAACAGGCTGAAGACGCTCCATAGAATGGTCAGATTGACTGTTCAGCGGGCCCCACGACCTGACCGGAACTACCGATCTTAGTTTCGATCCAACTACCGGTAAATAATCACTCTAATATGAAACTAGGGTCAGAACTACCGGGTCGCTAGGAGCTGACCGGTACAACCGGGCGGGAGTGGTACTACCGCTCAAAGGAACTGGGGCTGGTCAGCGCTGGCCGGAAGTTCCAGTCCAACCGGACCAAAACTTTTGGCTGGTACTACCGGTGCTAATTCCGACACTAATTCCGTCAAATAGGTACTTTGATACAGAAGTATTCCTGAATCGATTTCGTGTTTACCGGAATTAGGACCGGAACAGTGGCCGGAAGTACCGCTCGATCAGCACCTGAAAAACCTTTGGCGGTACTACCGGCGCCTGACCGGCACTACTGGTCTGGGCAGAAACCACTCATCCTCCTCAAGGGATCTCTCTCTCGCAGAAAAACTGGGAAGGCTGTGGATGTGCTGATATGGTCTGTGCATGAAACAGTAATTTCCACAATATTCCAAGGTGGACCCCCTCTTGATAGTCCGACATCCTATAACAAAGTGAAGAGAAAGTGCAAATAAAAGCCACCGCCTTCAAGCTCCTTCTAGAGAGAAGTCCACCAACTAAACCGTCCATAGATAAAACATATAACTTAGGCACACGGTTAAACCACAAATAAAGTTGTCATCAACACCAAAATACACGGAGAAAACAATATCCTTTCAATGTCGTTTGCTTATAACAGCTAGAAATTATGGTGATCAAGAACTTGTATTTTGTTTATATATATGCTAGAAACTATCCTCAACTTTTCTTTTGTTTGTATATGCTAGAAACTATCCTGAACTTAATCTCTAGTTCTATGTGTACTGTGTAAATATATGTGTGTTTATATAGTGTACAATGCTTGTGTTATTTGAAGGATATCTCAATAAAACTCATACCCGGGTACCCCATTAAAGTATCTGGACCACCCGAATACATGAACTTCGTAAATAGTCGGACGATATGGGAATGAATATGTGGAAGCAACGCAACCACAATATCTTCAAAAATATCTAACCAACAAAAGAGGAAAATTTATTTCAAAAGTAGTCGTTTGAGTTATGACCGATGATATAAAAATGCACATCCGACACCTCCGGTCTTCAAACGGTCAGAAATATCTCTCCAGTCCAACAGTAAAAACCCTTGCCGCCACCTCTGGCCGCCTCCTCGAGCACGAAGACGGTGATGTTTCCTCCGCGCCGCCCTACTCGCCCTTCTGTACAAATGGGAGGCGTGTTGTGCCTCCGTGCGCTATTGCCAGTGGTGGCATGGGACACGCGTCGACACCTCGCCCGCCCCGCCGCTCCCCCATTCCGTGCCCCATGGCCGGAACCCACCTGGGACGCGCCGCCTTGCGTCGGCAGCGCCGAAGGTAGCTCTCGGCCTCACCCGGATTTGGCGAACCAATTGCTCACGATGGCGAGGCTGGGAGCTCCCGCGCCGCTGCTCCCGTGCTCGACGCCACTCCGCTCATATTGTTTGGCGCACGCCACAAAGGGAGTCTACGTGGGACGCGCATCATCACCTTGGCCGTGCCGACGGGATGTCGGCCCCGTCCTGGATTGGGCGACCAACGGTGCACGAGGGCAAGGCCAGGAGCTCCCACATCACCGCCGCCGCTCCCGTGCTCGCTGTTGTGCCTATGTTCTGCGCGCCACAGCGGGATCCCGCGTGCGACGCGCCACAAATATTTGGCCGCGCCGACCGTATCTCAATTCCATCCTGGACTGGGCGACCAACGACGCACGACAGCAAGGCCGGGAGCTCCTGCGCTACCGTCACCGCTCCTGTGCTCGAGATGGCCGCGTGGGATGCGCGACAACTCATCAGTCCCTCTGATGGTGTCTCGGACCCTTACGCATTTGGCCGAGCAATCGCTCACGATCGAGCACGTCTCCGGGCGCTATCACCGGTGTCCGCGTCGCTTGCGCGGCAACGCCTCGTCCACTCTGAGGGTGTCACGGCCCTGCTTGCATTTGGCCGAGGCACGGCTCATGATGGCGAGGGCGGGAGCTCCCGCGTCGCCGTCGCCGTCCCCGTACGCACTGCAGTCGCTGACTACGGCGAGCACGTCTCCGCAGGCCTTCGCCGGTGTGCGCATCGTTGCGCGGCAACGCCTCGCCCAATCCGATGGTGTCATCGCTTCCGTGCCCGTCATCGATTCTGCCGCACATTTTATGTTGAACGACTAGTAGGCACAAGTTTTTAATTTTGAACGACATAGCATAATTATGTGTTATATATATGAACCAATGTCATGTGTGCAAGTTGATCATATATGTGTTATATATGAACCATGTTGAAATCTTATTATTGATTTATTATCTAATGTATTAAACTAATTATGGGACTTTTGCAACACCGAAATTATGGGCATGGGACTATGCTAGACTGTATGTGATCAAACTGCATCTAAAAGTTTTATGAACCAATAAAATTGCCACTTGGGAGGGTGATATTTTGGTTTTTTTTTTCAAAACTTCCGCACAGGGCTTTTTTTCAAACCACCTCCAAAAATAAAATTTTAGAAGCAGCCTAATCTATGGGCTTTCACCATGCTGCTTACAAATGGCTCTTAATTTGAACCGCTACCAATAATTTGTTTAAACTGCCTCCGAAAAGATATTATTGGAGGCCGTTGAATTATTGGTGGCAGATTTTTCAAAAACCACATGCGGTAATGGGTTTAGGAGGTTGTTCGAATTTTTTAGGCAAAAAGATATTCTGGGTGAATGCTACAAAGTCCGATTCTGTAGTAGTGGCGTCGATTATTGGATCGTTTCTCGATTTATTCGTCTAACCCTAGCCGCCACGAGCTCCGGCGCGGCGGCGCAATGGGCGTTGGTGTGGCCTCCGGCGCCTGCGGATCTTCTTCCTGGACCACTGGATTGAGTCCTTGACCGCACAGACGCGCAAGGTCAGGGCTGGATTCGTTTGCAATTACCTGGACGTGCTCAGGCAGGGCAACCTCTCAACTACGACGTGCGAGAGGTCTTGCTCACAGGCATCATTTCGGCAGCTAACTGCCGAAGCCGCACCTAACCGAAATCCTAAAATCCGTTAAAGGACTATAAATAGGATTCGGCGGACTAAAATCTCACTCTCCCCTCCTAAATATAGCGGCCGCTGAGCCGAGGACTAAAAATCTCCCCACCACCGCTTCCGCTCCGGCCGCCGCTCAAGGCGGAGAGAGTGGACGAGCGGCGGATGGCGGAGCTCCGGCGGCTGAATCCAGAGCGCGTGGCAGAGGAGGAGGCGGCGTTCGCCAAGTTTGTGGCCAAGAAAGCTCGCCTCCGGCCCCAGCCGCGGTCATAAAATCTCACTCTCCCCTCCTAAATATAGCGGCCGCTGAGCCGAGGACTAAAAATCTCCCTACCACCGATTCCGCTCCGGCCGCCGCTCGAGGCGAAGAGAGTGGACGAGCGGCGGATGGCGGAGCTCCGGCGGCTGAATCCGGAGCGCATGGCAGAGGAGGCGGCGGCATTCGCCAAGTTTGTGGCCAAGAAAGCTCACCTCCGGCCCCAGCCGCGGTCATCTCGCTGGACAGCGACGAGGACATCGGCGAGGTGATCGAGGGTCAGCTCGGGCCCAACTGCGGGCGAAGCCGCGGCGGCGAGCTCAACGGCGGCCCCCGCTTAGTTAAATTTATGTAATGTTTTAGTTTTATCTATGAACTATGTATAAATTAGTATGAAATCGTTCAAAAATGTCGAATTCGGTGCAAATTCAATTTAAAATCTATTATAGTCCTCTAAATTAAAGGGGCTCGAATCTGACGGCCACCGTTTAAAACACTTAAAATTTAAGTCCGCCGTTTTCTCCGGCCGAAAGTCCTCGAAAATAAAGGGGATCGGTTAGAGTTGCTCTTAGTACTGTACAAGTTTAATGATTTGCTCATTTCAATTCCTACACTAGCCGTAGAGGTCCAATTCTTACACTAACCGTAAAGGTCATCTTTCTCGACAGTTTCGTATTGCCAACTTGGATTCAACTTAATGGTAAGATACTATCTTATCAAATATAACACTATTTTGTATGTAGTTTTCTTGTTCTGTAGTGAGTTTGTTGTTGTACTTGATAAAATATGAAAACTGTATCTATTTGGACCTTTTTTTGGTTGAATACACTTGCTGTTGTGCCTAAATTTTTTTAGAACTTATTTGTTCGACCCGGCTCAGTTCACATCTGGCTCCGCCACTGCTCACAGGCATCTGCCCCCACGACCTGTTCCAGCAAACGTTACGTACATTCTGTCCCTAAGTATCCCAAGGAGAGACCCTCTATGAAAGTCCCCTTGAAACTAACCAGTAGATGAGTTCGTGAGAGACGAGATGAATCAGATATGACCTTTTGTTGATTGAGCAGTAGGGTATGCTTGCTTAATTAGTGTAGTCTGCGTACTACCATTCTTGTTTAGGCTATTTCCAAGATTGCATTTCCTTGTGAGACCTCTTTCATGGTAAGGAACAACGTTTTTGCGCGTTGTATTTCTAGTTCAAGGAACATTCATTGGCAGCATGTGTCTTAGCAGTATCGCTTACTGTTAGTTGGGCATGTGAGTGACGCCCTCCTGGAAGCAATTTCAGTTGATACACTACCGTTAGGTTCAGTTAGCTCGTTACTCAGAATTGTCAAGTACGATTGTTACTCCAGGATCTACATCAGATACTACTAGTAGTATCAACTATATTTACTCCATTTAATCCCCTCTAATAACAAGATAGTTAAGTCTACTGCTTTGTCTATATTAGTGGCTTAGCAGAAATAAGTAGCTATTTTGGTTAATTCGTGATTGTGTTCTAATTTTGTACGTTGTTAGTTTTGAGTAAAGTGACTTGTATTGTGTAAATGTGAAGTGAATTTCTTTGCCAAGCCATTTCTAAATTTCTGTGTCTTCAACTCTGCTACTCTTCGATTCTTTGTCCTATAATTGGTTAGCTAAATCAAAAGAAGTATGATAACGATGTGGATTAAAGAAGGTTGATAACGATGCAGATTAAAGAAGGTTAAATCTCTATATCTTCTCAGTTTTGCTTATTATTGTATAATTCTCAAGATAGTAAACGAAACAAAGTGTATGAATTGCAAGTAGCTTCAGTGCAAGATGGTTTCAATTTCCAGAGGTTCACACTAGTAGTATGTGGGAATATGCATGAAATGCATAATTGACCTTGGAAATCATTTTGGCTTCATAAATGAAATCAGTGGCGCCTCTCCATTCTTCTTCTACTTCTGTTTTAAAAGAAATAATGCACAATAGGGTTAGAGATAATGATATTCTTCTAGTTTCTAACTTAACCATGGAATTAATTATTTCAGGATTGCACCGTGAGCCAAATACTGATCAAGTCAAGATGTCAGGATTGGAGTTGTGATCACAGAGTTGTAGATGTTGTGCCAGCTGTCAAGATTGCAATGTGAACTTAGGAAGGAAGTAATAATTCCACTTTGTCCACATAGCTATACTAGAATTCTAATAGATCTGAATTCAACTTTCTATTTCCTGTAATCGGCATGAATGAAAATTATGATGTGGATATATGCTAAGTATATAGTGATACTATTTGATATCTAAGTGGATATTTGTTGTGTTGTCCTGAATGAAATGAAGTATCGAATTTTGAGTATTACCACACAACATAGATAATATGGTGGTACAGAGGATCCCGTAATAAAATTAGTGTCGTGCTAAGATATGAATTGCAGGCTCCACCCCTTTTGTCGTGTCAGATCCTGAAGTGAGGTTGCACTTTCATGTGTCGTGCATGGCTAGGAACACGGGCGTTTAACGAAAGTGCCTCTCTGCCCGCCGACTAAAAAAAGTGCCCTCAAGTGCCGTGACCGGTGCTTCCCGACGCATTAATTCCTAGCGGCTTTTATTTGCCCGACCACAGCGTGCCAGGGCCGCCCTGTCGTGTTGTAGTGAATGGTACCAACAATGCCTCTAGGCCACCCCCACCAGTCCGTGTTCACCATATGGCCGCTGAAGAAGTTCCAGAGATGCCCGAGGAAATAATTGGTATGTAAACCAATCCCTCCACTCTAAGAAATTATTTGACACCAGAGCATTTCCCACCTTTTATCGCCAAGAAGTTTTTGCTGCATCCTTTGCCTCTTTCTCTTTTTGGTCATTTCTGGGTGTTGAAAACCTCCACCTCAAATAAGAGTGAATCATGGCTAGCAAGACAAGGCCCACAAGGTCAGACTCACAAGGTCAGACCCACAAGGTCAGACCCACAAGGAAGGAAACCTAACCAAAAACAACCTCAATACCAAGCCACGAGGATAAGTTACCCGAGGGAAACCGCTAGACAGGAGAGCCCACCAACTCGCGCATAAGGCGTAGGAGAGAAGGATCGCTACAGCCCCCACAGAGCGTCCTCTAGAAGAAATTCCACCTTGAGTATAGGAGAAGGAAGAACCACCTTTTCAAGGAAAACCCCACAATAGACGTAAGTGAACAAGGATATCGCTGCACCCGAAGCTTAACCTAGAAGGAATCCCCATCCATGTCCTGACAAGCCATATGGTCCAGGAATCCCCAAGGAATCCAGGATGCCCCGAACACTCCAATAGAAGAGGCTCTGCGAAGTCACCCTTCAGATATTTCCATAACCCTCAGAAGTGACCCAAGAAAAGATTACTACCTTGTCAGTGGGAAAGAGGAATACAGTCTTGTTAATCGAAGAGACTGAGAAGGAACGTCATCTCACACCTAACACTAGGAGCAACCAAGGAAACACCCGTCTCCTAATAAGATCCTTTCAGAAAGGATTTGGGAGATGAGGCCTAACTACCCCGCGAATCCCGGAGACATGGGCTCAGATTCGGTAAAAGAAGACTCCATTTTAAAGGGCCGGGCCTGACCAAAACACTGACAGCGCAGCCGATGCTTGAGATACTCAGGATGTCAGAACATGGGTTGGATTGTCGGATATACGGAAATCAAAGAACACAATCCGGTTAAACCAACAAGTGTCTTCAATATCTAGGACAAGAGTCCTTTTAAGGAGGGTAAGGTCTGTAACATACCAAATTTTGGCCTCTCGAATTCTTTCAAAACCCTAAAACAATTTTGGCCTCTATTTGACTTTTCATTTCCTTTTGCACCCTCTCAAGTTTTCAAGCCATGGTCCACCTTGAAACTTGATCTTGGATTTTGATCTTGTCAATGTGCAAGCTAGAGGAACCTTTAATAATTTTCTAAAGAGTAAAAAATACCTCACCCTTTTCTTTCTTTTCCTTCACAAAAGAAAACCCTAAAAGCTACTTTTCCAAAGAAAGCACCATACACGCTAGTAGAAACCAGGCTATTAGCCCCGGTTCGTAAGGACCTTTAGTCCCGGAATGCGACCCGGGACTGCAAAAGCGGGACTAAAGGTCCAAGTATTAGCCCCGGTTCTGTTACCAACCGGGACTAGAGGTCCAACCACGTGGCCCCGGGAGCCGCGCTAGGCTAGAGGACATCCCTGCCGCGACAGCGTTTTGGGCCATTTGGCTACCGCGGCAGGAGATGGGGTTTTAGGGTTTTGTGTTTTTCTTTTCATTTTGTGTTTTGTATTCAATTATTTTTCATTATGTGTTTTCATTAGAAACAAGTTTTCTTATACATACAGAACGCTACTACATAGTACTTGTACACATTGATGCAATATATTATATAATTTACATGGAGTCCCAACCGGGTCTAGAGCCTGTCTATTTGATTACATGGAGATCATTACATGGATGCTTTAGGGTCTATCTAGAGAGAATTCTCCGCGTGGGCCTATGACCTCGTCGACAAAAAATCCATTAAATTCCTCTTGGATTGCTATTAGGCGGTCCTCTGGTAGGAGCTTGTCCCGCATCGTGTCCAACTATAAAGAAGGAGATCGTATGAATTAGACTCAACACAACTTTTTGTAATAAAAATAAAAGGTGAATATATTGTTTACTTACTCGAACATTTTCCAAGGGCTTCTCAATAGTGATGCGAATGAACTCGTACACGTAGAATCCACATAGTTTAGTCCCCCGTGGCTGCCTCGCGCACTTTAAAAGAAAATAATTCAATCAAATAATAACTCTAGCATGATAAATGCACATAAACTAGAATTAAATAGATGCGCGGACTTAGCTCGTACTACTTACCGAGACCGATTTAAAAAATAGCTCCTCACGCCATTGACCGCGGACCTTGTTCTTAAACCATGTCCAAACCCTACCCGACAAAGAAAATGAATGTATGAGTTAATAACTACTTGATATCCCAGAAAATGAACGAAAGAAACCGATATAGTACGATAATGGTTGAAATTACCTATGGAGCATATCGATAATACCGCGGTAGTCTTCAATATCTTTGTTTAGTGAGTCCATGATGTGAACTCTTCCCAAGTCAACTGAAATTCTTAGAAGAATCCAGTGGTACCTACGCAATGTTTACATATGTCAGTAACTCATCATTTACACTGAACATCGAGTAAGCAAAAGTTAATGTCTACAAGAACTCACTTGTCGTCGTGGTAAGGAAATAGTATTTCATTATAGAAATGCTGGTTCGTTAGAAACCGGAATAAGTTTTTCTCGGTCTCTAGTGGCTTATCCTTTAGCATAGCTCCATTAACTCGATGTGGGTCAATGAACCCATATCCATTGATAGCCTTTCTTTTACATCCGAGAATCTTTATTCTGCATCATTATATATAGCGTACAAAAGAATATAGTGAGTATACTTACCGGCAATGAATTGAACAAGTTGAGATAGAGACTTAATTACATAAATAAAGTAACCACTTACAGACAATAACAACTGAGGATAGATTTGTCGAGTTCTTTTAGATTGAATAACTGAAACAATTCTGTAAATTCAACAGGGACCTCGTCTTTAGCGAAGTAATGCAATTTTTGAACTTTCAGTATGAGCCAATATCGCTCTTCTTTTGATGCTTTCATGTACCATTCATGAAATCGTCGCATTTTTGTTGGCATGTCCCGAAGCCTCTCAGAACTGACCAGAGGCTCCCCGTGAACAAATTTGGGTGCTACCTCAGCCTTGGGCATATCGCCATGAAGAATGTCATGAATAGACATATTACATTGCTCGGCCAATATCTTAGCCGTTTCTGGATCCATAGGTTCTCCCTCATATAGTTGAGGTTTGGGTATGTTCACCTGGAGCGGGAGAGCGATTGATTTGCTTGTTTCCCCAGCTGGGGAACGTCTCTTTTGGTTCTTCGGCTACCACTCGATTGTTTTGCTTGTTTTCCCAGCTAGGGGACGTCCGTTCTGATGCTTCCGCTACCACTCGATTGTTTTGCTTGTTCCCCCTGCCGGGGAACCTCTTTTGTGATGCTACCTCTACCGCTTGATCTCTTCTGTTTCATTGTCTTCTAAAGACATCGTGTATAGTCATCTGGCGCATTTAAGTGAGCTTGGGATGGCTGCGCTAGTAATTTCCTAAAGTGCTCCTTGGTTTCCGGTTTTATTTGGACCTCTGGCTCAGGTTGTTTCTTTTTAAAATGAGCATCCACTTCGGTCCGTACGACCGCATTGGTCTCCTCATCGGTCAGGTCGTAAGCCCTCTTGGGAGGAACCGGCGGTACTCTTGGGAGGGGCGACAACTGTCGCTTTGGGCGTCGGTCATCGCTCGACGGAGCGGTGATATTCTTCTGCTTTTGGCCCTTAGTGGGTGGAGGCGGCTGAAGATTGAGATGGACTCGTGTTGGGGTCATGGATTGGACTTGGAGGTGGTGGACTTTTACTGGGAGGAGACGGTGCACTTGGAGGTGTACTTTTACTAGGAGGAGACGGTGGCCTTGGAGGTGATGGATTGTTTCTCGATGGAGAAGGTGGCCTTGGTGTCGAGCCTGGAAACTTGATGTATTCTTTTTTCCAAAGAATGAAGCCACTCATGACTTCTCCCAGTGTCGTCTTCCCTTCACCTCCAGGGATGTCAAGCTGTAGTGACTGACACATCGTTTGAACTTCATCCACACCAACACGAGCATAGCCAACTGGAATCGGATTGCAATGGTAGGTCGCTCCCGGTGCAGAAGGTAAAGCAAAGCTGACCGCCACCTTCATGGATATATTCTTCAGTTCAACATGCAGCTCACAACTAGTCTTCTCCTTAATTGCATCCATGGGGTACACATCCATCGTTGCATCATTACCATGGCCCTCCATGGAAGCCACGCTGCTTTTCCGTTGCAATGGGCCGACCGTACTGTCTGGTGCAGGATCTTGCTATCGGAGTCCTTTAATTTCATTAAGCTCCTCACGATGCTCCTGTAGCATGGCTTCAAACCTCGCGAACCGCTCCATATCCTCCTCTTTTTGCCGCTTTGTTTTTCTCGATCGGCTTCTGTACGTGTCAAGGTGCTCGGGAAACCCGATAACCCATGGACAAGAAGGTCCGAACCCTCTTGTTCGTTCAGCCTTTTCAGGATTCCCGAGAGCCTTTGTCAGCTCATCGTTCTCTCTGTCGGAACAAACGTTCCCTCTTCAACCTCTTTTATCACTTTAATAAGTTTATTCTTGGGTGAAGAAACTTCTTCGGCTGCAACAATCTCGCCTATTTCTGGGTCATACGATGCCCCATGCCCGAGTACCCAATTTCTTGACCTCCTGGGCCAACGAGACGTAGCTGGAGTGACCCCTTTAGCCTCCAGGTCAGCCTCAGCTTTATCCCACTTAGGCATGGCACTCCTGTAGCCACCCGTGCCCATATGATGGTGATATTTCTTTTTGGCTGCATTTATCTTATTTTTTATGACATTGCCTTAGCTGGTGCCAAGGTCTTGTATTCCACAAATGCGGCCCAATTATCCTGCTGCAACTCCAGTGGGCCAGTGAATGGAGGAGTTTTTTTCTTCAAGACATAGTTGTGGTACAATCTTTTCTTCCATTCCTTGAATACTTCGCCCATCTTCTTAAGAGCAAAGTGCTTGACTTTCCTCGTCATTTGTTCTGTGATCTCATCAGTCTCCAAGATTGGTAGGGTGAAATGTGTCATGAGAGAATTCCACATCGCATCTCTCGCTCTGTCATCTACAAAACTAGCCCCAACTGGATCCCTTTTCTTTCCTGGCTTATTCCAATTTCGCGTGGTGATCGGGACGGTGTCTCTAACAATCACTTCGCATTAAGTTATAAATGCATTCACGGATTCTTTGGGCTCCAACGGTTGACCCAACGGAGAGACTAAGTCAATATTGAAACGGACATCAGCGGGCAACTTGTGTGTCGGGCCTCTTGTCCTTGTAGAAGATTGGCTGGA
The DNA here is from genome assembly GCA_916181665.1 of Avena sativa. Taxonomy (NCBI): domain Eukaryota; kingdom Viridiplantae; phylum Streptophyta; class Magnoliopsida; order Poales; family Poaceae; genus Avena; species Avena sativa. The sequence goes on from OV702290.1 coordinate 373,462,315, forward strand.
AACGGAGGTCTAAGAGAAGAAACATTCGTCAATACATATATATGAATCAATTAGTGCATCTATACTAGTGATCGATCGATAGAGGCTTTATATACCTCGACGGGGTTTGTTATTATTATGATGTCTTCACCATGGTCTCCATCATTGTCAGCACCATCGTCTCCACTATCGTCTCCACCATCGTCTCCTCCAGACAAATTAAGATACTCGGAGCCATCGTAATAAGAAGCCCCAGTACCCTCATCTATCATGTTGAGAAGCTCCTCTTTATTCTGTCTACCATCCATAGCTTAACTAATACATAATAAGAATATTGCATTAAGTAAAAGAATATTACAATTGCGATAACTCGGATACAAAAAAAAGAATACGTACTAATAATGAAACAATTTTGCATTAAGATAAAGTACAATAATATAAGATAAAGTACATTATTAATACATCTCACTCATATCTCTCTTATAATATAAAGTACATTATTAATACATCTCGCTCATATCAAACTAGCGAACTCAACTACCGCGTTCTGTGCTATGAGAGCTCTGCAGCCAAAGAAGAGGAACCATCACCGAAGAATAGATCGGGTGAGATCCATGAACCTGCCAGATATTGGAGAAACTAGTCTTCAAAAGATATATGTATCACCGTACGTGCTCGTCCTCCTCCCTGATACGACGACGTACCACCTCCTCGGGGGCCGGCTCCCTCTACACCGCTCCTGGACCTCGTGGACGCCACCAAAGAAGCTTCGGGTTGACGATGATACCCGGATTCCTTACCAAGATACGAGTCCCAACAGGTAGCACCTCCCAGTGCCAACCCGGCGGAGCCTAGGCTCGGACATCCCCGGAACCGACGAAGTCCAGTAGACTCGGACGAGGAGAACGCGACATAACTAAATAATAGCAATAAACAATCATAAAACATAAACAGTAACTAAATCACTAAGTATTACCCTAATAACACTAACCCTAAACCTAACACTAACTAAACTAAACCTAATTAACTAAGTATCCTAACTAACCCTAGATAAATACTAACCTAATACTAATACTAATTAAATACTAACTAAATACTAACCTAATACTAATACTAACTAATATTAATACTAAATACTAACTAATACTAACCTAGTACGAATACTAACTACTAAATATTAATACTAATAATAATACTAAATACTAACTAATACTAATATACTAACTAATAATACTAAATAATAATACTAACCTAATACTAAATACTAATACTAACTAATATAACTAAATACTAACTAATACTAACTAAATACTAAATCCTAATACTAACCTATATATAATACCAATTAATACTATAATAACCTAATTAATACTATTATACTAATCAACCAAAATTGGGCATCGCGATCACCTGAGGCGACGCAGGGCGGAGACGGTGCGGGTGCGGGGCGGAGAAGGTGCGGCGGCGTGGCACGGCGGCTCGGCGCGGGGCGGGGCATCGCGGATACACGGCGGGGCGGCGCGGAGACGGTGCGACGGCGCGGCACGGGGCGGAGACGGGGCGGCGCGGGACTCCTCTTCTCATGGGCGCGGGCGACAGCGCGACGAGCTCCTTTGTGCTGGGAAGAAGGTGTGATCTGGCTCTCCGGGTCGTGGCACGACCCGGGGTGGGGGTGGGGGTGGGGTATTTATACCACCTCCCCTTTAGCCCCGGGTGGGTGTGGGGTATTTATACAACCCGGGGCTAAAGGTGTTTTCGTCCGCCGCTCTTCCCGCGCGTGTACACCCTTTAGCCCCGGTTTGTATTACAACACAGGGCTAAAGGTTATTTTTGGTGCCAAAAAGAAAAATGGTTTATAGTTTTCAGAAAATTATGTATTATATATCAAAATTTTCAGAAAAAAGTTCTATAATTTAAATCTATTATCATACTTTATTATACAACTTAAATGAAATTATCTATTGTTTAACAAGTATTATATTTAGTACACATGTTGGAAAAATATAGTTTATTATTTAAAATAGAAAAATACATATAATATATCAAAATATTCACAAAAAATAATATACTCATTAGAAATATAATATTTAATACTAAAACTAGTAACTAGGACTAAAACATATTTCCCACCATTTCCCCCGCTTCCCGCCATGTTTTCCCGCTATTTCCCCCGCTTCCCGCCATGCTCTCCCACCATTTCCCCGCTTCCCGTCATATCCGCCATTTCCGTCTATATCTAGGCCGACCGCCATGTCCATCCACATATCCGCACCTTCTCTCTCACAACAATGGACACCACTTACTAGACCTTTCTGCCGCTCGAGGAGACCGAGGCGCTGTGCGCCTCCAGCTACCCATGCCCGCCGGGGTACCGGCTGCCCACTGGCTAGATGCTGAGTGCTGAGGGGTTCCTGTTCCTCCTGTACGTCAAGGTTCGGCCCGCCAGGCGGCCCTCACGAACCACTTCTACCTTGAGCTCATGCCGGAGCAGCGGATGGATCTCCATTGGGATCCCGACAACCTTGACACCTGGAATGCCTTCTTTGCAAACCGGCAGGAAAGGGAGCTCGCCGGGTACGAGGGTGACGGCCCGCCCCCAGTGAACCACAACAAGGCTGGTCGCCGCCTGTGGTGGGCGAACCGGACTATCGCTGGCGTGCTGCGCTACATCGCCATGGGAGACCATCCTCGCCTGAGGTACCCACACTTTCACCAGCCGCATAGCCACAAGAATGGTGGTGGTGGTGAAGGCCCATGGCATACCGGGCTCGTCATCCGGGAGCCCCCTCCCCCGCGCGTCATGAATCCGAGGCCGGAGGATCCAGCCGCGTGCTACGAGGAAGGGCTGAGGATCCAGCCGCGTGCTATGAGTGACGATGATGACGATTCCAAAGACGACTCTGAAGCTGTGTACTATAGGGCTAGATATGATTATGAATAATTTTTATGTTTTAATATTAATAAATATCTGGCCATAGCAAGTTGCAATACTACCTATTGAGATCGAGATAGTTCATATCCATATACATATAAGCAGATCATTAAAAATAAAGGTTTAATAATATTGTACATCACCAACATCCACACATCTCTATTGTTAGGGTTTTCTTATAATCCGTAACCATGGAACATCTTCCTTACTTAACGAGATGCTTGGGTCATCCTTCACAGTGAAGGGCGGAATTTCATGAAACTTATCATAATCTTCTGACATGTTTGTCTTATCCTCCACCCCCATGATGTTTCTTTTGCTTATCTTTCCTTTTTCTCGGTTTGGTAGACATGTCCTTCACATAAAAAACCTGAGCCACATCATTGGCTAGGAGAAATGGTTCATTTCTATACGCAAGGTTGTTGAGATCCACTATTGTCATTCCGTATTTCTTGTCTACCTCAACCCCGCCTCCTGTCAGCTTGACCCATTTGCACTGAGACAAAGGGACCTTAAAAAAAGGTCCATAGTCAGGTTCCCATATCTCCTCTATGTAACCATAATATGTATCCTTTTGCCCATTCTCGTCTGTTGCATCAAATCGGACACCACTGTTTTGATTGGTGCTCTTTTTATCTTGGGCGATCGTGTAAAATGTATTCCCATTTATCTCGTACCCTTGGAAAGTCAATATAGTCGAAGATGGTGACCTGGCCAACAAGTACAACTGCTATCCAACATTTATGTCATTCATGAGATGTGTCTGCAACCAACCGCCAGAAGTCCTCATGTGTTCATCACTAATCCAGGAGCCAGGCTTCCCCGGGTTGTTGGAGTGTACAATATTCTTGTGTTCCTCGATATACAGAGCCACCAAGGTGGAACTTTGCAGAACTGTGTAGTGTGCTTTAGTGAGAGAATGTCCGTCCATACATATCCTTGCTTTCTTTCCTAGCGTGCCTTTTCCACTAAGTCTACCCTCATGCCGTGATTCAGGAACACCGATGGGCTTAAGGTTAGGAATAGAGTCAACACAAAACTCAATGACCTCCTCTGTTCCATATCCCTTTGAGATGCTTCCTTCTGGCCTAACACGGTTATGAACATATTTCTTTAACACTCCCATGAACCTCTCAAAGGGGAACATATTGTGTAGAAATACAGGACCGAGAATGTTAATCTCTTCGACTAGGTGAACTAGGAGGTGCGTCATAATATTGAAGAAGGATGGTGGGAACACCAACTCGAAGCTGCCAAGACATTGGACCACATCTTTATGTAACCTTGGTAGACTATCTAGACTGATTACCTTCTGAGAAATTGCATTGAGAAACGCATATAGCTTCACAATGGGTACTCGAACATTTTCTGGCAGGAGTCCCCTCAATGCAATTGGAAGCAGCTGGGTCATAAGCACGTGGCAGTCATGAGACTTTAGGTTTTGAATTTTTTTCTCTGCCATATTTATTATTCCCTTTATGTTCGACGAGAAACCAGACGGGACCTTGATACTGTAAAGGACTTCAAAAAAGATTTCCTTCTCTTCTTTGGTAAGAGCGTAGCTAGCAGTACCTTTAAACAGCTATGGATGCATGCCGTCTCGGTCTTTTATACGTTGTTGGTCCTGCCGTGCTTCAGGTGTATCTTTGCTCTTCCCATACATGCCCAAGAAGCCTAGAAGCGTCACGCAAATATTCTTCGTTAGGTGCATCACGTCAATTGCAGAGCGGACCTCTAGGACTTTCCAATAGGGTAGCTCCCAAAATATAGATTTCTTTTTCCACATGGGTGCGTGTCCGACATCGTCCTTCGGAACAGATTTTCTACCAGGACCCTTTCCAAAGATTACTTTTAAATCCTTCACCATATCAAATACATCATCACCAGTACGGCGAATAGGCTTACACCGGCTGTCTACCTCACCATTGAAATGCTTACCTTTCTTTCTTAGGGTGTGCGTGGGCGGAAGAAAACGACGATTCCCCAGGTACACATTCTTCTTACATTTATCCAAATATATACTTTTAGTCTCGTTTAAACAGTGTGTGCATGCATTGTATCCCTTGTTTGTCTGTCCTGAAATGTTACTAAGAGCAGGCCAATCATTGATTGTGATGAACAACAATGCTCGTAGGTCAAATTCCTCCTACTTGTTCTCATCCCACACACGTACACCTTGTCCGTGCCACAACTATAAGTGTTCTTCAACTAATGGACTTAGGTACACATCAATGTAGTTGCCGGGTTGCTTCGGGCCTTGGATGAGCACTGGTATCATAATGAACTTCCACTTCATGCACAACAAAGGAGGAAGATTATAGATACACAGAGTCACAGGCTAGGTGCTATGACTGTAGCTCCGCTCCCCAAAAGAATTCATGCCATCTGTACTTAGACCAAACCATAAGTTCCTCGCATCACCTGCAAAGTCTGGAAACTCTCTCTCGATTTTTCTCCACTGCGACCCATCAGCGGGGTGTCTCAACATCTCGTCTTTCTTACGGTCTTCCATGTGCCATCGCAATAACCTGGCATGCTCTTGTTCCTGAACAAACGTTTCAACCATGGCATTATAGGAGCATACCACATCATCTTGGCAGGAACCCTCTTCATGCGGCGCTCGCCCTCAACATCACCAGGGTCATCTCGTCTTATCTTATACCACAATGCAGTGTATACTGGGCATGCATCCAAATTCTCGTACTCCTCGCCGCGGTAGAGGATGCAGTCATTAATGCATGCATGTATCTTCTGCACCTCTAATCCTAGAGGGGAGACAACCTTCTTTGCTTCGTAGGTACTGGCGGATAGTCTGTTATCCTTTAGAAGCAGCTTCTTCATTATTTTCAGCAACTTTTCAAATCCTTTGTCAATCACACCGTTCTCTGCCTTCCATTGCAGCAATTCCAGTGTGCTACCCAGTTTTTTGTGCCCATCTTCACAATTTGGGTACAACAATTTGTTGTGATCCTCTAACATCTTCTTGAACTTCAACCTCTCCCTGTCAGTTTCGCATTCTTCCTGGGCATCAGCAATGGCCCGACTAAGATCATCATCGGGCAGATCTGATGCCCGTTCTTCATCTTTTTCTTCATCAATGTCTTCCATTGTAGTACCATTATATTCAGGGGACATAGTAGGGTAGTCATTATCATTCTCTTCTTCTTCGTTGTCTTCCATCATAACCCTTCTTTCTCCGTGCTTGGTCCAACAATTATAGCCGGTCATGAAACCGGACCGAAACAAGTGGCTGTGAAGGACTCTTGAGGAAGTGTATTCCTTATGATTCGGACAGACACCACATGGACAAGACATAAAACCATTCCGCTTGTTTGCCTCGGCCACAAGGAGAAAAGAATGCACGCCTTTAATGAACTCGCTAGAGAGTTGGTCAGCGTACATCCATTGCTGGCTCATCTGCATTATATAATTAATTAAGTACTAATCTTAAAAAAATAATTAAAGCCAGCAACCGGGACTAAAGATATGATGAACCTTTAGTCCCTGTTGGAGGCACCAACCGGGACTAAATGTGGATGTGGAGACAACATGTCGACACTATGTCCTCAGTGGGTAGCACTAAGCTAGTAAATTAAATGACGACACTATTTTGGGTGGGTGGCAGCACTATGCCAGGGGTGAGTGTGTCGACATTATGTCATCAGTGCCTGACACTATGTTGTGCTGCTTAATCTATAAATAGGTATGCATTTTTGTGAAGAACTGCAAGATGGTGTGCGAGATCAGGGACACCACTACGGCGGAGCTTCTCGAAGATGTCTTAGGACCTCGTCCTCAGACATCTTTGAGGAGCTCGCCGTAGAGGCACTCTCTAATATGTGAAATTAGTTAGCTCCACCAGCATACTAATCTAGCTAGAGAAGATATAAAATGAAAGATGGTGTGCGAGAGCAAGGACACCACTACGACAGAGCTTCTCAAAGATGTCTTAGGATCCTGTCCTCAGACATCTTCGAGGAGCTCGCCATAGAGGCACTCCCTAATATGTGAATTGTTTTAGTTACCCGGCGTATTAATCTATAGCTAGAGAAGTTATTAACTCCAAGATGGTGCGAGAGGGACACCACTACGGCGGAGCTTCTCCCGAAGATGTCTTAGGATCCTATCCTCAAACATCTTCGAGGATCTCGCCATAGAGGAGCTTCTCGAAGATGTACTGTGATGTCTTCTTATCAAGCTTTTATGAATTAACCCTATCTTTGTTACAATTTTTTCAGTTTGTTGAACGCAGGTAGACGAAGAAGAATATTTTGCCCAGCTAGTTAGAATGATGAACTCATGCATGTGTGTGCTTCTAAAATCAAATTTCGAGACTATGTGCCAAAACAAGATATATATAGATAGAATCCACATATTGTGATATTTACCTTAGAGTTCCTTACATTAATACAAGATAGATAGCATCTAAACATCGATCTCATGTTATCATTGCAAAAATTACTACCAAACTAAATACACAAATCCATCTACAAGATAGAGCATGAAATGAGCTAATATAGCAATGAGAGTTCAAAGGATGAAGTTGCTCACCTTTTAGAACCTTTGGATAGATGGGGCACCACAAAATATAGACAAATATTGTGAAAGAATTGGGCATGAACTCGAGCTTGAGCAAGAAAGAGAGAGAGGAGCCACCAGCTTGAATGGTGGCTCGGGCAGGGGAAGAAGATATAGCCAGACCTTTAGTCCCGATTCGTGTCTAGAACCGGGACAAAAGGTCCACCTTTAGCCATGGGTCGTATAACAAACTGGGACTAAAGGGTCTGGCGACCCAGCCTGCCTGAAACCCTTTAGTCCCGGTTTGTTACACGACCTGGGACTAAAGGTCCCGTTCGAACCGGGGCTAGTGCCTGCCACCCCCTAGGGCCAGATCTAGCCGTTGGACCGGGGCATTAGTCCCGGTTTGTAGCAAAACCGGGGCTAATACCCCTGGACCAAAGGTCCGTTTTCTACTAGTGACACATGCTTCTAAAAAATCCAGTAAAATTAAGGTATGATCCCTAGGGAATATGTAGACCAAATATGCAAAAAATATTCTTAGGTACCATGTCCAAAACCATCATAAACCCTAGAAAAGATTCTGTCCAAAACCATTTGGAATTTTAAAACCTACGCAAACCATTTTTCTAAAAATGTCCAATGCCAAAAATGGATGCTCTAAATCGATACCAACATCATATAAAATATAAACTCAATAGCATTGCATTTCCTTGCTCAAAATTCAAATATGGATTTCAGTAGATTTGATCTTTTTAAATTCTTACATGGTTCAAGTTTGGAATTCTGAAAAAACTGTAAATACCAAAGTTGAAGCCATGTGATCCATATATCCAAAAAACAAGCCTCACATCTTTTGGAGCCCTAAAACATATCCTTTGCTTTGAAGCTTCATTCCAGCAAATTTGAATTTTCAAAATCCTATATACCCTAAGCTTGGAATTTAAAAAATCCCCGAATACCAAAGTTGAACCTCTCTTAATGAAGCATCCAGAAAACAAAACCCCATTCCAAGTCAAGCACCACAACCACCATAATACTCTTTTGAACTTTATGTAAACTAGGGTAGACAATAAATCTTAGTGATAGTGCCAAATGTCGAGTTCTAGTTTTGTCAGAGAACGGTGCCACCCGTTTCTGGTCATCGACGGCTGCCCTCCGCCGTACCCCTTACCTCAGCCATGTGTACGCTCAGCAGCCCCCACTTCACTGCATCACCCAGGGCCCCTAGTGCTGCCGTACCCCGCGTCGGACCTTGTCACGATAGCGGACCGACAGAGGCATTGTTCTACCCCTATCGCTGGAAGAATCCAACCGCATTACACGGACGCAAGATTCCAATCCTCAACCAGGACCCTCTTGAGATTCCTCTAGAGCCACCATGACGGGCACCACTATCGACGAGCTCATCCATAGCCGTGTCATCAGCCTCGCCCGAGCCAACAGCTGCACCCTCCCCTCGCCGCTATAAAAGGCCCTCTCGTAGCTAGCATTCCTTGCACCACCTCTCTCTCTGCCCCAATACCCCTCAAAACCAATCCCTAGCTTGGATCAAGCTCGCCCTTGTAGACGATGAGCTCGGAACCACCGCTAGCCCTGAATTCAATTGCCCCATCCCCAAGCCTCACCAGTCTGAGATTAAAACTCAACCGAGCACCCTCGGAGCCACAATAACCTGTATCCACCCTCACCTAAGCAAACGGTGCCCTGCAGCATCTACTCCATCATCATATGAAAGGCACCGATGCCCCGCTCGTAGATCTCCACCGTCTAGAAACCTCGCTAGAACCTTCTACCCACCCCCATGCTCGCCATCACCTGCCCTATGTCCCACTCCTAGGCCCCTTCCCCCTGGAGAGCCACTGGCAGCTCGGTGGAGGTCGCCGCTGTCGAGAGGTGACCTCGTCAATGTCCATAGTTATGTACTTGGGTTTTATGGAAACGAGTGTTGGGGATATGCATAATGGATATCACCATAGAATGGCTCTATTTCGGATAACCCGGGTTGCCCACAGTTGGTAGCAAGGCCTATGGCCTATGGGGTGACCCAGTTAGAAGGATCCAGAAGGGAGGCCCATGCCGGATATAGGGAGGATACGGTGCTGACATAGATGAAGCCGGAGCCCTAGAGTACAAGACACAAAGAATAGTTAGTGTTAGTGTAGGACTCTGTAACCTATCCGGTATGGACTTTACCTTGTAACCCTAGGATATGGTGTCTTTGTAAGCCGGACCTCTGGGAGCCTTTAGGGAACACACAATCTTACATAGTGAACCTCGTGATCTGATTAATTCGGCGTATTGCCATTATAGCGATTTATACTAGGAGGAGGATTCTGCCACCATTGTGGGATTTGAACCTAGGTAAGCTATGTAACCTCGTACACACGAACTCGCCGCCTTACCCCATGTATCTAAAAACGCTATGTGAGGAACCCTACATGGCTTACTCGTCGACAATACCATGAAAGTTGGAGCCCACCGTGGGGCAGGAGGCGCTTCGAGCTTTACATCGGGCGAGGCCCGAGCACTTCGTGGGAATCGGCGACACCTTAGCCATCAGGCGCATTCTCTTCTCTGAGATGTTCCGATCATCCCCCAAGATGAGTTCTAGATCCATCTTCATAGGCGAGACCAGCTTGGGATCAATCTCCCAGGAAGTCGGACATACGCCAAGACCCGTACGGACTGCCTTTGGGCTAGACAAGATCGCGGAAGAGCAATCTGAGATGGATATCTCTTTGGACTTTGCTGGCTTGGATCTCAACAATTCAAGGCCCACCCAAACCACCCATGTGCAGGATATAATGCTGGAAGATCAAAGCGGATTCGCTTGGCTCACCCAAGTGTTAGCTAAGCAGAGGTCACACTTCATGGCTACCGTAAGTTCCTATGATTTGTCGTGTTGCGTCCAGATGCTAGACAAAACCCCGCATGAGTTCCTAACAAGATGGATTAGGTTAAAAAACTCCATTGTGGGAATCTCTGATGAAAGGGCCATGCCTCACTTCATTGAAGGACTTGAACGGGGCTCACTTCTCCAGCATATGATAAGGCATCGGGAGGCTGCCGAATTGTTAACTCTTAGCCAGGTGATCACAATTTTTTATTACTACCCTGAGACTGACACAGTTACTCCAGTACCCTCCACTACTGTTGTCAGGAAAAGAAAGTTCATTGGTTACGTTGCTTCAGAATGAGGATCTACCTCTAAAACGGTCAACAATAACTCAGACTCAGTCCTAGACACATTTTATGCCGACGTCGGTGATATGGATTGTGGGAGTGAGCCACCCAACTTGGAGGAACTCGACACTGCCATGAGGGAGACCGAGGAGGATATGGAGCTTGATGAATGCAGTGAACAAGCAATGGCTACCCACCAAGTGCTAGTGGCCATCACACAAAAAAACCAAGGTGTCGGAGCGGCTCTGCCAGCAGTGGACAATGCCGGAAGGACAACAACCGCAAGTAAGAATGCTCTAGATCCTACGGATCCGGCAAAGGCCATACCTCCTCCGGATATCCCCCTACAGCCTGTACAGGAACCAACGACTGAACCAAATGCTACTAATCAAGCAAATCCTCCACCTCTACATCAAATTCGGCGTCGGGCAACATCTTTGTTACTCCGGTCAACAAAGTGATGTATGACGAAACCCTCTAGAGCCAGTGACCGTGGATCATATCCGGAATGTTGTCTAGCTAGACGAAAAGTGCCAAGAAATCCTGGCAGAAGCCAAGTGCGTCGCGGAGCAAAGCGCTCAGCTCAACAAAGACCTTTCCAAGGCACATGAATCCATCAAGGTGGCAAGAGCGATGGAAGCATATTACAAAAAGTTGTTGGCACAACATAAGAAAGCACGAGCTTCCGCCCATGTAGTCCAAGACCCCGGCATTCGATGCAACTTAGGATGGGGAAAGGAGAAGGTGGAGAAACCTAAGGCTACCCCCTAAATTGACAAAGAGGGAAAGAAGGTAATGCCAACCCCCGCTCTGAATATGGTCATCTCCAAGAACCTGCTGGAGCAGGATAGATCACCCACAACGGTTAACCAGGTCTATGATCTAGTCATCAAGGCTGTCAAACAATAGGAGACGGCCACCTCACAGAGGCTCCAGACAAATCCGGAGTTTTGCTAGTATAGCGCTTGCAAAAACCACGGGGAGAGATCTCCAGCTCAGCAAATTAGAGACCTACCTCAAGATATCGGATCGTGCATAGGCTCCACGGAGCAAAGGCAGAGAGACACACGGAATCAGGACGATGATATCCCCCTATCCTCTGACAAAGGAGCCAAGGCACACTCCTTCCGCTTGCCGGTCCCTCTAGGGTAATCTCGATGATACAGAGAGGTACCACCTCCCCACCATATGAGCATGCCGCCTCCCAGACACCCATAGGGTGGCATCGTCATACGTGATAATGGAGCGCAGGAGAACTATGAGGGAGAGCGGGTGCCAATGACGGTCAAAGGAGAAAGTCTCCAAACAATCAAGATGGCCATGGTGGTTTCCGTGACAGAAGAAGCGAGAGGACTGACCCGTGCTACCGCAACCACCACCGCCATCACCACCAAGCAGCCACCATGGTGGAGGATCTCATAGGACTCGCCCATCTCGGTGTAACTCTCCTCCCCATAGAGGAGAGCATAATGCTCCACCTCCAAAATCCTATGTGCACATCAGCACCTTGATGAACTCCGGGAATCCCGGGAAGAACCCTACCTAGGGCCACGATGTTTCGGCCCGGTTATCCGGACAACAACTTACCCTAAGGGTCTCTGTGTTGACAAGACCATCAAGCCCTACGACGGCATGGCGCAACTATCTACATGATTGTAGGACTACCATGAAGCAATAACAATCGCAGGGGGGAACCCCAATGTCGTTGTTAAGTACCTCCCACTCATGCTCACCAGCACCGTCCACTAATGGATTGATGAATTACTAGAGAGATCCATCTGCAACTGGTTGGGCATGCACGAGGCATTCACCAAAAAAATTTGAGGGTACGTACAAGCATCCCTGCACTGACGGTGACCTACAGTAGTGTGTACAGGAAACAAATGAGTCATCTTCGAACTATCTATCATGTTGGCTCGACATGAAAAATTCATGCATGGGAGTACACGATCAAACTGCTATGTCCGCCTTCATCGAGGGTTTGGAAAGAGGGTCTCTGCTCTGGCATATGCTGAAGCGCACTCAAGACAAGGGCAAGCTTGATCTCAACTTGATGATAGCCAAGGCTAGCAAATTCGCCACCATGGATGATGATGTTCGTGGTGCTCTACCTGGAGTTGCAATCCCTAACCAAGCCAAGAAAAATGACAACAATAAGCGGAAGAATCCGCCCAAAGAAAAGCAAGTCGCTAACATGGTCGCCATGACGTTCGTTGGCAGAGGAGATGGCGGACGACATGGACGTGTCCGGGGAGCTGGTCATGGACAGTAGCACAATGGCAAAGCTACACCTGCTACACCCCGCGTTCCCCGGACATACGGGGAATATCGGGATATGCCATGCTTTGTACACATGGATGCCAATGGTAAGTGATGGATCTAATAATAGCCATCTTTTTCGCATTTAAACATTATTTTTAGTCAAGCAATTGACAAGAATCTGTCTAGCCTTTCCACTAATGACTAATTATTGCAAAGATATGCAAACCATTGCTTTGAATTGTGTTGTGCAGGAAATCATGCTTTTTAATGCAAAATCAGGAGCCATAAATGAAGATTTTGAGGAAGTCTAAATGACCAAATAATCCTAGAGCAATAACTAGGCGTCATAGGCCATAATGACCACTAGTAAGGGTAGGGCCCACCTGTACCATGTGTTAGTGGATTCGTCTCGTTAAACCCTACAACTTTTGTGAAGGCGCCTATATATTTCGAGGTCCCAGCCGCCGCGCAAAGGGACATCATTATCTAATTGCATCACAACACCACCAAAGGAGATCCACACTATAGTTAATCCCATCCATCTTCCATCCTCTCCATTAGCCATAGCCATTACTTTGTACTTGAGATCTTCTTGTGATTCGACGACCATTGTAAGACTATTTGATTTCAGTCTAAGTATTTTGCACAATGTTTTCCATCCTTGCTCTTATTGTTATGAGTGAGTAGTCCTCATGGGCTATGGGTTGGGCTGAAACCTCGCAGCAATTATGTGCATCTAATCTATGGGAGCATTGTGTTTTGTTTGAATAAGGGATTTGTATCTTTTGTTTCTTTGTCTCTTGCCTCAATCTTTGGACTTGTAGGTACCCAAGACCCCCGAGATCGATAAAGGCTTGAGGTGAGATACTTGGCTAGAGGTGATCTCATAGGAAACCCATTGACAGAAAGGGATGTATGGTCTTCGCTTAGAGACCCATTCGGGAACAACAACAACATCTCTCCTTATGGCTTTGATCTCTATTTTTCACTTAATAACTGTTTGTAGCCCGATACTTCGTGGTGCAACTGGTTGGATCAAAAGGATATTGCTATGCCTGTGACTTGTAGGGGATTTATTATATTAGGATGTGCTTCCCACAAAGATTATCTCTATTAAAACATTGCACATGACTGTGCCTATTATTATCTTTTATCCCATATGATGTGCAGCTGTAGGTGAATCTTCAATCCTGGCCTATCTCCATCCATTGAAATAGCCCACGATATAGAGTAAACTAGTGTGGTCCGGTAAATGAAGGTAAAACAAAAAAACAAAGTCTTGCAGACATGTCCATTTTAATTCCTTTTAGCATTATTTCCCAAGGTTCGATTAAACCTAGGTCTACTAGGGAAAAATACTATTATACCACATCATCCGTGAATCTGGATCGAAGGTATCAAACCTTTTTCTGGCACCGTTGCCGGGGAAGCAATTTCCTATCCTAGTGTGGTCATTAGAGACCTTGTTTTTAGTTTTATTTTTTGTTTGTAGTTTATTTCATGTTATTAGTTTACTCTCTTGTTATCTATGTGATAACCCTGAAAAATTAGTTACTTGTTTATTTTTCCCTTTACCTTAAAAATACCAAAAAAGAAAGAGCCATGGCTGCTGGCTCGTGGTTGATGTAGAGCTCATTGGGAACCCCAAGAGGAAGGTATGATGAGCACAGCAGCAAGTTTTCCCTCAATTATGAGACCAAGGTTTAATCGAACCACTAGGAGCAAGGAAACACCCCAAAGATGTTACTAGCTGAGCTTTGGCAGGGCACACTACCAGTGCTAGTAGAAACGTGGAGACCTGCACAACAACCAAAGAACTTCGTCCCCAACTTGCAATGAGGTTGTCAATCTCACTATGTTATGCGGAAAACAAAGGATTAAACGTATCGAATGGAAAGAAGTAAAAGTTTGCAGAAAGTAAAGAAAAAGCAGAAACAGTTTATTGATTGTATGTAAAGAAAAAGGACCAGGATCCATAGTTCACTAGAGGTGGCTCTCCTTAGATAGATAACATGATGGGTGAACAAATTACAGCGGGGCAATTGACAAACACCGAGAAAGCAATACATGCATATACTAATCATCTTGACTCCTCTGAGACTTGATTGGGCATTACAACATAATACATAGACCGCCATCCAACTGCATCTATGACTAATAATCCACCTTCAGGTTATCATCCGAACCCCCTCTAGTATTAAGTTGCAAGCAACAGATTATTGCTTTACGAACTGCGTGTAAGGGAAACAATACGATTGTTCTATGAACAAAGGATTGTTGTTTTCTCCCTAGTAGCAACAACACATCTAGTACCTTAGAGATTCCTATCACTTCCCCAGATTACCAGAGGCATGAACCCACTATCGAGCATAAATACTAACTCTTGGAGTTGCTAGCATCTACTTGGCCAAGATAGCTACTAACAACGGAAAGCATGCAAGATCTCAAATAACAAAGACATGATAGAATCAATAATCAATCTTAAATAGCATCTAAATATCCATCGGATCCCCGCAAACACAACATGTATGGATTACAAATAGATGATCTTGATCATGAACGGAGCTCACAAGATCTAAACATGAAAGCACAAAGGAGGAGAAACCAGCCATCTAGCTACTACATGGATTTGTAGTCCAAGGATGAACTACTCACGCATCACACCGGAGGCTTGCATGGTGATGAAGAAGGCCTCCAGGGTGAATTCCCCTCTCTGGCAGGGTGCCGGGAAGAGCTTCAGATCCCTCCCGATCTAGGGATGGAGATGACGGCGGCTGCAGACTCTTTCATGGATTTTTGATCGGGTACTTAGGGTTTTTGTCCCGAGGGCAATATATAGGCGGAAGGAGGGGCCGAGCGGGTGCCGGGAGCCACCACACCACCCCCTGGCGGGGGCCAGGCCTGGCCGCGTGGCCAGGTGGTGTGGCTGGCCCCTGGCCCCTCTCCGTCGTATTCTGGCACTTGGCCCCTTCCGGAAAAATAGGCACTTTGGCTTTTGTCCCGTCCAATTCCGAGAATATTCATTTTCTGACTTTCCTGGAACCAAAACAAGCAGAAAACAGGCAGCTGGCACTGTGGCTCTTGTTAATAGGTTAGTCCAAGAAATCATATGAAAAGTACTCCAAAGTTGGAACAAAACACAAGAAAGTGGATAAAACCAAGCATGGAACATCAAAAATTATAGATACATTTGCAATGTATCAATGGCTCAAAAGAAACTTGGGGAGTATGCTACTCCCACTTATGATTTTATTCGTACACCTATTACTCAGCCTGCTGTTGATGCAGAAGCATATGAAATTAAGCCTAACCTTTTGCGCTTGGTTTAGCAGAACCAATTTGGAGGCTCATCTTCTGAGGATTCAGGTTTGCACCTAAATAGTTTCACTAAAATTTGCAACATGATGCGTATTAAGGATGTTGACCCAAATGATGTTAAATTACGTTCGTTTCCTTTCTCTCAAAGAGGAAAGGCTAAGGACTATTTGCAACTTGCAAGCTCTACTTAAAGGCACTATTACATCTTGGGAGGAATGCACCAATCTATTTATGACTATATTTTCCCCCATCTAAGACTATGCAGTTAAGATCCAACATTACAAGTTTTAGACAAGAAGACCGTGAGCCACTAGCGCTTGCATGTGAAAGGATGAAAGAAGTCGCAATGAACTGTCCTAGTCATGGGATGGAAGAATGGCTTATACTACATTTATTTTATAATGGCCTTAATCCAATGTCTAAGTCTATGCTAGATACCATAGCAGGAGGAACACTGATGGGAAAGCAAGTGAGTGTTGCAAAGAAGCTACTTGATGATATGCAAAACAACCATGCCCAATGGCATGTGGAAAGAACCTCAAAAAGGGTGAATTCAATCATCGAGGTAAAGAATGAAGAGCTTACTACGAAGGTAGATGAGTTACTCAACATAGTAAAGGGTAAGGAAGATACCCAAATTAATGCTATCACTACCGATGTTAATGATATTAATTTTATAGCTCATACTCCTTATAATCCCGCTTGGAAGAATCAAAATTTTGCCTCTAATGTTCAAAAACATTACTCTAATCCTGCATGAGCTCCTTATAATAATTACGATAATCATAATGGAGCAGATCATGACAATCTATTTTTTGAAAATACTGTTAGAACTTTCATGCAAGTTCAAACCAAGCAAAATAATATGCTTATTAAAATCACGGAGAACCATGAGACTAGTATTGGTAAATTATCTAATCAAGCCGTTGCAATTAGAAATGATGTGTAGGATATATAGGACAGGACAAAGACCATGGAGGCACAATTGGGTAAGGTAGCTGAGATCCAAGGCCGAGCCAAACCCGGTAAAGGACCTCAAGATGGTGAGGGCAGAAATAAATGAAGAAAAGCCTGAATACCTGGATTATAGCAACGTGCCAACACCTGAATACACCATGGAAGATATATTAAAGATGATCACCATAAAGAATCCCGGTCTAGAATAAGGTAATGATGCTACCAACAATTTATACAACAAGTAGCATCTAAAGTTCCAGAATTATAAATGGAGTATAAGACACTAGCTAATAAGCTTCCTGCTAAGCTAGATGATATCTTTGAGACCAGTATTAAAATTAAAATTGGTGTTAATGAGATATCTACACTATGTGATCTTGGTGCAAGCGTCTCAAAAAAATTTAAGAGTTTATTTGAAAAATTAAACTTGGGGCCTTTTACAACCACTGAAATGAGACTCCATCTTACTAATTCAACTTATAAACAAGATGTTGGGATAAAACAAAATATAGTTTTTGAAATTAAAGGAAGTCATACTCTTAATGATCTTGTTATAGTGGACATGCCTGAAGATCCCATAGCACCTATAATTCTAGGTAGGCCATCCCTAAGAACTATCAAAGCTTTGATCAATCTACATGAAGGGAATGTGATAATATAACTACCACCTAGAGATCCTTTTATAGTCCACTTTCCTAGGAATAATAAGGAAAAACCTAATAATAATGATGATGGAATAATCACGTTGAAAGCCAATTACTTTGGAGTGGGTGTTCCACTCACAAACCCTAAATGATTACCATCTAGGTCATGCTAATTGACCTTAAATAGAAGCGCTTCATGGAAGGCAACCCATGTGAAATAAAAGTTTTTACTCTCGTGTTAGTTTTTGTTGTGTTTTGTTTTTGTTTCGTTTTGTTTTTAATAAAGAATGTTCAAGAAGTTCTTTGGAGAGAGGATAAGAAAATAAGGTAATCCTCGATCTTTTATTTACTAACACATGGCCCTTAGGTATTGTTGATTTTTATGAAGTATATTTGATGTTTTTTGCCATTTGCTAAGATTTGCAAAGGCACTCAAAGCTATTAACCGAATTCCACAAGTTTTTTAGCTTCTAGGCCGCATAACGACCACTAGTACGACCGGGAGACCCTGTATCATGCGCCCGTACCACATCGCAGCTCTGAAAAATAGAAGTGTTGATTTTTTCTGCAGGACTCAGTGGCCGTAACGACCAATTGTACAACCAGAGGTGGTCGTACCGCCCACTCATACTGTACCCACGAGCAAAACATCAACTTTCAAGCAAATGTACTGACCGAATAACGACTAGTAGTACGGGTGTGTGTGCCCGTACCGCGCGCCTGTACCTAGTGCACCACTGGAAGGAAACCTTCAACCCCAAGGAATGTCACTCGGTACAGGCGGGCTATGGCCGTACCGCCCTGTACCACGCACTCGGCCGTGATATCAACCAAGGAAGAGGTAACCCTAAAATTCCCAAAACACAAATCTCTCTTTCTTCTACCTCCAAACTACCTCCATTGGATCTTCAATTCTGATTGTTCTTTTTTTGATTCCTCGCACCCATTCGATCTAGGGTATGTTTCTCCTCTGATCCCCAGCTTATTTGTGACAAAACCTTGCTTAATCTTTCACTGTTATAAATCTAGACTTAGGTCTTGTTCTTAAGCTAATCTTAATATTGAGCATGTCTAGTTAGTTTCTAGAGGAGTTTCTTTTGTAACAAGTGTAGATGATCGTTTATGCTATATTTCTATTTGACTAAAAATTATTATATTTATTATTTATTTTGTTTTAGATGAACATGAGGTGCCATACGCGTGTAATGGCTATGGAACAAACCGCACCACCCGTTGATACGCTAACCCCCGAGTCACTTGGTATCAAATTCACCGAGGAGTTTCAGCTGAACCGTTTCAACCATCTCAAGCTCCGAGAAATCGAGTCCACCAAGTGGGCATATCCCTACATCCTGAAGAAACTAGCATTCCCTCTGATTTCGATTTACTTTGCAACAATGTTGGTTTGTATGACTTTATTTTTCAGTATGTCGCCATGTACCGCCGCTTAACACTTGAGTTTCTCAGCACCTTGACACATTTGGTGTGCTCACACTTTTGCCCCGAGGAGCAAATGCCTGGAGTTGATCGTATCAACTTTCGTCTTATGAACTATGAGTACTCCTTGACACTCGACGAATGGGATTACTACTTTGGGTTTGCCAACAACGCTACCGACATACGCTCCACCACCTTTGTTCTGAATCCAACACCCTTGGCTTACTTTAATAGAATGAGAATTCGTGGAAACACACCCAAGGGAAACCAAATTGATCAGTCTGTTATTTGTTATTTGTTTTATGTTATTGCTAACACCTTGCAGTCATGTGGTGAGTTTAATAGAGCCAATGAGTAGGACATGATGATCCTCCCTAAAGCTGCTATTTCTAACTGTAACTTGATGCCAAATTTGGGTGTCCTTTTGTTTTATCTTAAGCATCAAGCTCTACAGCCTCGTGGTTCCATATGCGGAGGAGGAGTCATAACCATGCTGGCACGTGCACTTCACATCAACCTAGGTAATATCCAACCGTTGGCAGGAGACCGTTGTCTTGGTTTTTCTACCCTAAGAGCTTGTGGTATGATTTCTATAACTAATGGTAGATACTTCCTTGATATACCTAGAGTGGATCACTTGATCCTAGCTCCTTTTCCTAATGGTCTATTCTCTATCGAGGATGGACGTTTGGGTTATGACTAGCATGTTCAAGAAAGTCTACCCCAACAAGAAGTACCCGTGGATGAACAAGGATAAGATGAAGTAGAACAAGAAGGGCGCGAACAAGATGTGCAGCCACCAAACTTCTACACCACCTATGATGATATATATGCTCTCGAAGTAAACATCCAAAACATAAACAACCTCTCCATCAACCTTCAAGATGCTACTACCAACCTCGCCACCTAGTTCAACAATTGGAGCAGCCAATGGAACATGGGAGATTATCCAGCACCACCATAATGAGCAAGAAAAAGGCTTGCAAAAGCCTGAGCTAGGGGATGTGTCCCCTGGCAATTCTGTTTGTGTAATAATGAGGTTGTAATCCTGCTCCTTATGAGCTTTGAAACACTCATGTTGGTCTGTTCCAACACTTTGCTTTTCTTTTGTTTTTCGTTTGCTTTTATTTTCTTAGTTCCTTGCTTAGTTGCAAGTTCTTTTCTATTCTCTGACCCCCATCATAAAAAATACTAAAAGATTTTCCCCTTTTCCCTTTTTCATGAAAGTGGATTTGCCTTTTGCCTCTTTGCTTTATTTTTTTATGGGAGTGATTTTTACCTGAGCTTTGAAGGAACACATCCCTGTAAGGAAGAGGATTATGAAGTCACTCATGAGAGGTATGTCCTATGTCTCCCACTTTTGAAGTTTGAATTGTTTATCTTAGTTGGTTGATTGGCTAAGATGCTATGCTAGTGGGAGTAATTCAAAATAGTTAGGGTAAAGCTTTTTATTTGTATGAATGATTAGTTGTGAAAGATTTTTCTCTAGCTCTTGTAGCTAACCAAATCTTTCCTTAGAAATAATATTGCCAAACAAGTACAACAAGAAAAAGTCTCAAATTTATGACTTTTTGATGAATGATTGTCTTGAGAGTTTACCTTTGAAGATACTTAACCCCATAGATGTTTTGATAGACTTGATGGCACTCTTGAAAGGATTTGTTTGATTGAAATGAAGTCTAGTAGTAATTGTGATGCATGCCAAAGCCAACCTTGTGGATCAAACTGTGATACTGTTTTAAAGAGTTCTATGTTTCTTACGTAGACAACTTGTGGACCACTCACCTTTGGATGCCAACAACTCCGCTGGCCTACAAACGATCAATGGTACAACCCCTGATTTTGGATATGAGTTGACGACATAGGTGGCACTTGCCACCGTAATGGCCAAAAGTATTGGTACTCTTGAAGGTTGTGCAAACTATTATTTAAGAGAATCACTCAGTTGTCCTTGTTGAGAATTATCCTTGAAACAAGGAAGAATATATAT
Organism: Avena sativa; assembly: GCA_916181665.1. Classification (NCBI taxonomy): domain Eukaryota; kingdom Viridiplantae; phylum Streptophyta; class Magnoliopsida; order Poales; family Poaceae; genus Avena; species Avena sativa. The sequence continues at coordinate 373,483,538 of OV702290.1, forward strand.
ATATATATATGAAGTCCACATAACAAGTCCTTGGCATAGTCTCATTACTACTTTATGAATTTTCTTGAAAGACAATGATTAGGATAGAAGTGTTTTGATAGTCTTGATTTACTGATGTGGGTGTCAATAATACACTTCATTGTTATGATACTTAGGACATGAACTCTGTTACTCAATTTTGCTATTATAAAACATCCTAGTGTTCCTAGGCAAGCTAAAAGTTAACTAGAGGAATTAGATTGATTATTACACTCATAGTTATTTATACTTATATTAAACACTACTTTGATTGTCTTGAGTTCTCAAAGCTTGTATAATGTTCTTGGAATCTCTCTAACTTTGATGAACCTTCCAAATGGAAAAAGTGATGGACGCATATGACTACCGGTCGTAAGTGAATACACATTCTCGTTGTTTCAGTTTAAAGACTGAATTACTTATAGTTTTGTTGTTTTTCTTGCTCGAGGGCGATCAAGCTTTGAGCTTTGGGGAGGTTGATGGCTCTAAAAATAGTCATCATTTTCCGTGTTTAAACATTGTTTATAGTCAAGCAATTAACAAGAATCTCGCTAGCCTTGCCACTAATGACTAATTATTGCAAAGATATGCAAACCATTGCTTTGAATTGTGTTGTGCAGGAAATCACGCTTTTTAATTCAAAATCAGGAGCCATAAATGAAGATTTTGAGGAAGTCTACACAGCCAAGTAATCCTAGATAAATAACCAGGTGTCAGAGGCCATAACAACCACTGGTACAGGCAGGGCCCGCCCATACCATGTGTCGGTGGCTTCGTCCCGTCAAATCCTACAACTTTCGTGAAGGCGCCTATATATTTCGAGGTCCCAGCCTTCGCACAGAGGGCTGCAATTCTCAGATTGCATCACAACACCACCAAACGAGATCCACATTATAGTTCATCCCCTACATGTTCCATCCTCTCCATTAGCCATAGACATTACCTTGTACTTGAGATCTCCTTGTGATTTGGCAACCATTGTAAGAATATTTGATTTCAATCTAAGTATTTTGCACAATGTTTTCTATCCTTGATCTTATTGTTATGAGTGATTAGTCCTCATGGGCCGAGGGTTAGGGTGAAACCTCGCAGCAATTATGTGCATCTAATCTATCGGAGCATTGTGTTTTGTTTGAATAAGATATTTGTATTTTGTTTCTTTGTCTCTTGCCTCGATCTTTGGACTTGTAGGTACTCAAGACCCCCGAGATCGATAAAGGCTTGAGGTGATATACTTGGCTAGTGGCGATCTCATAGGAAACCGAGTGACAGAAAGGGATGTACGATCTTCGCTTAGCGACCCATTCGGGAACAACAACATCTCTCCTTAAGGCTTTGATCTGTGTTTTTCACTTAATAACTGTTTGTAGCCCGGTACTTCAGGGTGCAACCATTTTCATCAAAAGGCTATTTGCTATGACTGTGACTTGTAGGGGCTTTAGTATATTAGGATGTGTTTCCCACAAAGGTTATCTCTATTAAAACATTGCACATGAGTGTGCCTATTATTATCTTTCATCCCATATGATGTGCAGCTGCAGGTGAATCTTCAACCTTGGTCTATCTCCATTCATTGAAACAACCCACAATATAAAGTAAACTAGAGTGGTCCGGTAAAAGAATGTAAAACAAAAAATCAAAGTCTTATAGACGTGTCCTTTTTAATTCCTTTTAGCATTGCTTCTCAAGGTTCAATTAAACCTAGGTCTACTAGGGGAAAAGTCTATTATACTACATCCATGAATCTGGATTGAAGGTATCAGTAAGTCCACCCATACTAACCGCAATTGCAAGTTTGTCAAAAATCTGAAGGAGGACCCCGAGTCTGGCTACAAGTGAGGTCAGAAGAATAGACCCCACGAAAAAGGCAAGGGTGAGAAGGAAGACAAGGAGTCCAAGTATTTTGATGATATGGAGGAGGATACTAACCCCAAGCCTGCCGACAAGAGCGATGGCGGGGGAAGAGCAAAAATCCGTTCACGAAGAAGTACGCCACCTATCACACCTTCTTCGGCACTCCAACGGTCAAGGCGTAGAAAAACTCTTTGAGGATACTGCTAGCCACCCTCCCCAAAGTTCCTAAGTACGTGAAGTGGTCAGATATTACTGTTACCTAGGGCAGAGAGGGTCATCTAGAGATCACCCTAGAAGAGAACTAGTATGCCATGGTCATCAACCCATTGATTGACGGCTACAAATTCACCAAGTGCCTCGTGGATAGCGGAAGCAACATCAACATCATGTACATGGATACACTACATAAGATGAACTTGCATGAGATCTAGCTTAGGCAGAGCAACACCATGTTTCACAGGGTAGTTCTTGGTCGGCAAGCTTAGTCCATTGGATGCATTGCCCTTTAGGTCGCTTTTGGTGATGCTAATAATTACCGCCAAGAGAAGACTGAAGGAGATATGCCCTAGAGGCAAATAATAAATGGTGTTTATTATCATATCTCATTAGTTCATAATAGTTTTGTATCATGCTACAAATGTATCAAGTTGAAACATTGATATACGTGTGATATAAAACAACCAGAGTCCCTAATAGCCTCTAGTTATAATAGTCCATTGGGCAGCTGATGATCAAGGTTTCCTGATCATGGTGCGTATATGCCAACTGACAATGGAGTCACATTATTGGTGAATGATGTGGCGGACATTATCCTAAGCTATATGTATTGCAACACGACCAAGTCACTATCTCCGGAGGCTGCTTTAACTACATCAAACGTCATGTCCGTAATTGGGTGATCATAAAGGTATATGGTAGGTATTCTAGAGGAATAGTTGAGGCCTATGCATCAAGTTCAGGATTTGTTCACCTGCGTCACGGGAAGATGCATTGGGCCCACTCAGTGAGATTACATCCATAAGTGTTGCGCAACATGTGACTAGGTCATGGGGATGGAATATCATGGAATGAGTAAAACTACATTTGTTGGAAATGAGATTGAACAAGGTATTGGGTATCGATGATCAGATCTCGGACAAATCATGTATCCAAGTAACAAAGGGAATTGGACTCAACACTTAAGGTTCAAACGACAATGGTTTCATGGAATGCACATGGGTCATTATGGGCATCCCGGTCCTGCTAATAATCATTGATTCAAGAGTGATCTCAATCATGTATGTGATGTTCTAGAACCGTAGGGATAACACACTTAAGGGTATGATGACCAATGTAGATCTTTTGGTAGAAAGGAATCAATGAAGTATGAAAGAGAAATATCTTCGTATTTGTTCTAAAGAGAGAATGACAGAAAAGTTATGAAGAGGACTCGAAACGATTCAGAAGAAAGGAAAGCCGAAAAGGTGTTTTCGGATTAATAAAGGATTTATAATATGCATTTATATATTAATTATGAATTAATATATATCAAATAAATATTTTATGATGGGGCAACTTCCTCTACTAGGCCGAATCTCCAGAGGCAAACGACCTAGAAGGGAAGCCACCCTGGAGCACAAGCACGACCGCTGGTGGGCCCTAGGCAGCCATGCAGCCCACGGGCGACGGTAGATGCCGCACGGGCAGGCGGCAACTGGGCACCACCTAGCGGGTCGCTGCCAGCGGCCCACCCGGGCGACAACACGCGGAAGCGAGGGGCACAGAAGCGGTGCGGTGCTGGGCCGCTATTCAGCCCACCCGACCGCTGTGTTGCTTCCCGCTGGGCCACGCTAACACACACAGGAGGCCGACCTAGCTAGGGCCTGCCGCTATGCTTCTGGTGGGCCAGCTCGGGTGGCCCACCTGGCCGACCGGTGGCAACCATCTGGCTCTAGTTCCTTTCTCGTTTTTCCTTTTGACTATTAGTCCCACCCCGGGACTTTAGGGAAGGATGTATTCCCTTTTCCCCTATATAAAGAGGGGTATGGGGGTGGGAATAAACACATAAATATTTCTCTAAGGCAATTTCCTTAGAGAAGCAATCTGTCTCTTTATCTCTTGCAACCGCAGCTCCCTATTGGGGCAATACACGCAAAGGGAGGACTTTGTCGTGGCGCAAGGCGGTGCTGCAAGGATTCCAAGCCAGAGATCTAATTTCCGCAACCCCGAAAGGGATCATGGGCCGGTAGTCCTCATCATACACCGTACGTGTGCAAAACCTTGGATGTACTGCCTCTGACATAGATATACCCTATAGGTACTCAAGTTTGGCATATACGGTCCAGATATGGCAGAAGCCCATGGCGTTGCCAAGGCCCAATGAAGAATTCAAGCGGCCCACAGACTCTCCGATTGCTTGCGAGACAAGAAGAAGCTTAAGATAGAAAGTTCAAAGGGCAAACCCTAATCTGTAACTGACCCGACCTGTTACCCGAGACCTAGCCTATCTATATAAAGGCTAGGAGGGGGTGGCGAGGAGGACAATCACGATCCTAGTTTCCACAACTCTCGCCAGATTTCATCTGCGCTCCCTTTTAATCTTCGATTCCTTCGATAATTCCAAGAGCAGACAAGCAGGAGTAGGGACCTCTATGAGGCCTCAACCTGGGTAAATCTTGCATCCCTGTGTGCTTGTTTGCTAGCCGATTGATGCCTCTAGCGCTCCCTCCTTCTCCAAAACCCAAGTCCATAACAATGGGCATTGACGAGTTAAACCCTCGTCAATTGGCGCCGCCTGTGGGAATTGGGAGTGCTGATGTCACGGCTTCTTCGGCCCCATCAACCGCGATCTACAACTCTGCAACAGTGGAGATTCACCAGCTCTTCGGCATGTTCAACTTCACCGTCCACACGCCGGCCACTCGTCCAGCTTTCGAGTCCGTGAGCGATGGGATCACCCTGGCGATTGGGAGCTTCCGCTTCCAGGTTGGTCAACTAGGCACGTTTCGCATGCCTGACCAGCCAACGGCACCCGCGATTGCTCCAGCATCGTGGTTCCCGCCACCAATCGGCACCCTCAACGAGCTCAACACCTCAGCAACAGCTAGGGATACGGATAGCGACAACAGTCGCAGATCCGATCTGGGTGACCTAGCCACAGAAGATGGAGCCTACGGCCACAGATCTGAAAGTTGTGGGAGCAACAGCTTCCCCAATCACTTCATGTGCGTTGTCATCAACGTGGGGGATACTGGCGTTAATCGCGAAAACGCCAGTACCGGATCTGGCACCGGGTCGCCCAACGGCGGTATACCCAATGGCAGTACACCCAACGGTGGCAGCGGCGCGCCCACCAATAACGGGACATGAGGGGAGCCGCACCTCGTGACGAATGAGAACATCGGCGAGCGTATGATGGTCAAGCTCAACGACAACGAGTGGGCCCGCTGTCGAGAAGCTCTACGGGGCAACCCTCTACCCCCCAACACACCACAGGACATGCTGATGGGCTATCATTGGCTGCTGAAGGAGGAATTCAAGCGCTAGCAGAAGGTGATCGCGCAACTCGAGGTGCATAGAAAGGCGGCGGACGAGTCGAGTCTTCGATGAGCTGGACTCTCCTCCCACGGAGGATCCTCCTCCAAAGGCAACGAGCATGTGGCCAACAAGAGGCAATCTCGACTGGCCCACCTCACCGAGTAAGAACGCGTAGAAGCCGCAAAAGTCCTTGACTTAAGCTCCATGATGGTGGATACACGGGCAACGTGCTCCCGAAGACGCCGCAAGCTGCGGTGACATTGGCCACCATGTACCTCCTCAATAACCAGCCGCCGGCTGGAGACCCGCGAGCTGCCATGCACTGATCTATGATCGCGGGCCTAGGGCTAATCGAGGCCGCCCTCGACAAAGAATCAACACAAGGGCCGAAGAAAAGCAAGGATCTGGACAAATACTACTATTCGTACTCCTCCAATGACGACAGTCACGATCTTTCACGGCGATGTCGCTCACGGCGGCATGACCGCGACTACGACATGCGTGATGACATCACGCATCACAAGGTCGACAAGATGCGAGCAAGGAGTGCTCGTTCGACTGACTCAGAAGAAGATGAGACGGAGCTCTGTGGCGCCAGATGCTTTAGTAGGGCCATCAGGCAGAAGAGAATACCTAAGGGGGTTCAAACTCCCGTCGGAGAACCCAAAATTCGACGGCCTACAGGACCTTAAAATCTTGTTGGAACACCACATCTCCTCCGTCAGGTTGCATGGCGGGAGTTGAAGCATGTCCATGCAATGCCTGCAACTGCAGTTGTAGGGTGCTGCTCGCACATGGCTCAACAACCTCCCACGCGGATCCATTCGCAGCTGGGAAGAGCTGGTCTACAGTTTTGTGCGCAACTTCAAGGGCACTTACAAAAGGCCCACATCAATCGAAGAACTGAGAAGCTGCCAGCAAAGGTCTGGCGAGTCGCTACGCTCGTACATCCAGAGGTGGTCCATCATCAAGAACTCCGCAGAAAACATCTCGGAGGACCACGCAATCGACACGTTCAACGGCGGCGTTATCCGCATAGAGCTCAGGGAGGAGCTGGGCTGCTCGAAGCCCAAAACAATCGACCACCTGATGGAAATCGCGAATGGGTGGGCTGACGGAGAAGATTCAGTGAAAAACCGCACCTACTCTAATGATGACGACGACCTCGGGGGTAGACACGACCACTGAGGCAAACTTCAAATGCGCGTCTACAATGACCATGACGAAGTCAATATGGTCGGAGCCGGCTATGCCGACAAACACGACGACAACCGCAACAGCGGATACCACAGCGGTGGATACCGCGATAGTGGGAAAACCACACAGGTGTGGCAGCGCCGCACTCGCGAAGAGGCACCCACAACATACATCCAGGACAAACTGTCCGGACCATGCAACGTGCACTTCTACATCAACAAACACGACGGCAAGAAAAAATCTAGCCACCTTCTCAAGGATTGCCGCGAGTTCCTCAAACTCCACGAGGGCCTGGCCCAGATGAATCGCGACGCGGTCAACATGGGCTATGGAGCTGCCCAGGCACTGTGGCACACGGAGCTCCGCCACCACCGCCCGGGCCACCACCAGCTGTGGCTGCGCCAGTCCAGCATCATGGAGGAGAGCCGTACCCACGAGTTGTGGGCAACATGGGGATGATCCAAAAGGGGCGTCCCTCCAATCGAGTGCAGAAGGCAATCACTCGCTAAGTCAATTTGGCGATAAACTCTCCACCTTCCACCATTGAGTACCTCAGTGGAAGCGACTCCTGCATCACCTTCAACAAGCGCGACCACCCGCCCCAAGTTCCCCGTCCAGGCCACTGTCCTCTCGTACTCAAGGCGCGGATCAGGGGCTTCGATATGAGTCGCATCTTCATGGACGGCAGGAGCGGCATCAACCTCATGTTCGTGAATACCTTGCGTGCCATGAGGATCCCTCTGACCTGTCTGGAAGTTTCAGACACGACGTTCCACGGCATCGTCCTAGGGAAGGGCGTATATCCCCTGGGCAAAATCAACCTCGACGTCATCTTTGGGAGAGAGCGCCTCGACTTTGAAGTCGTCGACTGGCCTTCACAATACCACTGCATCCTCAGACGTGTCGCGTTTGCAAGGTTCATGGTAGTGTCACACTACGCCTACCTGCAGATGAAAATGCCAGGTCCAAATGGCGTCATCACAATCAATGGAAACTTCGAGAGGTCCAACAGTTGCGACAGGGAATTCAACAGAATCTCCCAGTCCTTCGGCATGCAGGGGGAACTCGCAAGATTGAAGGAGTCGATAGACAACAGTCTGCCTCCCCTAAGCAGGCCAAGTTCACCCGACCTATCCTTCGACTCGTCGGTGCACACGAAGAAAGTCCAGGTCCACCCAATGGACCCGACCAAGACGACCCTCATCGCCAACTTGAGTTCCGCATAGGAACTCATGCTCGTCGAATTCCTCTGTGAGCACTGGGAAATCTTCGCCTGGTGTCCAGCAGACATGCCAAGGGTTCCCAGGGAATTCACCGAGCACTCACTCAACGTGAATCCGGACACAAGGCCAGTCAAGCAGACAATACGGAGACTGTCTGAACCAAGAGCAAAAGCAGTCGGAATGGAGATCAACAGACTCCTCGACACAAACTTCATACGCGAGATCAAGGAAAGCACCTGGCTCGCTAACACAGTGCTTGTGCCTAAAAAAGACACGGATATTCTGCGGATGTGCGTGGACTTCACCTCCTTGAATAAGCACTGCCCAAAGGATCACTTCCCGTTGCCACGAATCGACCAAATCATCGAATCCACCGCAGGATGTGAGCGCCTCTGCTTCCTCGATGCCTACTCAGGCTATAATCAGATTCGAATGAAGGAGGAAGACCAGGAGAAGACAGCGTTTACAACGCCCTTTGGTGTGTTATGCTACAACACGATGCCCTTCGGGCTAAAAAACGCAGGAGCCACCTATCAGCGATGCATGCAGGCTTGCCTCAAGAATCAACTTGGTCGCAATATCCAAGTCTATGTTGAAGACATCGTCATCAAAACCAAAGAGGAAGCCTCGTTAATCGACGATCTCCGCGAGACCTTCGCTAACCTCGACCGCTACCGGATCAAGCTCAATCCAGACAAATGCGCCTTCAGCGTACCATCTGGGAAATTACTTGGATATCTCATCTCTACGAGAGGGATCAAGGCAAACCCGAAGAAAATAAAGGCCATATTGGCCATGGAGAAGCCAAAGAACGTAAAAGGCATCCAGCAGCTGGCTGGGCGAATCGCGGCGCTCAGTCGATTCATCAGTCGAATGGGCGGAAGGCACTGCCCTTCTACCAACTCCACCGCAAAACTGACAAGTTTGAGTGGACAGACGAGGCGCAAGAAGCATTCGAAGATCTCAAGCATCTACTATCCACCTCGGCAGTACTGGTGACGCCTCGCGAAAAAGAACCACTGCTGCTCTACATATCCGCCACCAACCAGCTGGTCAGCACAGTGCTCGTAGTGGAACGAGCCGAAGAAAATAAAGTCCACGGGTCCAACGCCGAGTATACTACCTTAGCGAGGTGCTCACGCCAACAAAGCAGCGGTACCCGCACTACCAGAAGTTGGCCTACGGCGTCTTCATGATATCCAGGCAACTGCGCCACTACTTCTAAGAGCACCCAATCATGGTGGTAAACGATGCCCGCTCGGGCATATACTCAATAATCCCGACGCCACCAGACGAGTCGCGCTCTGGGGAATCGAACTGTCTCCACGAGACATCACATATGAGAAGCGCGATGCGATCAAGTCACAAGTTCTCCAGGATTTCCTCGTGCACTGGATGCAGAACCAGCACCCCGACAAGCCAGACATGTCATCTCTTTGGACAATGCACTTCGACGGATCCAAGCGAAAGGACAGAGCTGGCACAGGTTTCATACTGACATGACCCCAAGGAGACAAGATGACATACGTTCTGCGAATGCAGTTGATGGCCCAAAATATATCGAGCTCGTTGGGGAACCCCAAGAGGAAGGTATGATGAGCACATCAGCAAGTTTTCCCTCAGTTATGAAACCAAGGTTATCAATCCAGTAGGATCAAGGAAACACCTCCAAGGTGTTGCTAGCTGAACTTTGGCAGGGCGTACTACCGGTGCCAGCAGCAACGTGGAGACCTGCACAACACAACCACAGAACTTTGCCCCCAACTTGCGATGAGGTTGTCAATCTCACCGGTTTTGTAAAAACAAAGGATTAAACATATTGTGTGGAAGAAAGTAATAGTTTGCAGAAAGTAAACAGAAAGTAGTAAACAATTGTAGATTGATGATAAAAGAAAGGACCGGGGTCCATAGTTCACTAGTGGTGGCTTGATGGCCCAATGCACGGCGCCCAGAAAAGTGTTGATGGCTCGTGGTTGATGTAGAGCTCGTTGGGAACCCCAAGAGGAAGGTATGATGAGCACAGCAGCAAGTTTCCCTCAGTTATGAAACCAAGGTTTAATCGAACCAGTAGGAGCAAGGAAACACCCCAAAGGTGTTACTAGCTGAGCTTTGGCAGGGCGCAACTACCGGTGCTAGTAGCAACGTGGAGACCTACACAACACAACCACAGAACTTTGTCCCCAACTTGCGATGAGGTTGTCAATCTCACCGTGTTTTGTGGAAAACAAAGGATTAAACGTATCGAATGGAAAGAAGTAAAATTTTGCAGAAAGTAAACACAAAGCAGTAAAAGTTTGTAGATTGAATGTAAAAGACAAGGACCGGGATCCATAGTTCACTAGAGGTGGCTCTCCATAGATAGAAAACATGCTGGGTGAACAAATTACAGTGAGACAATTGACAAACACCGAGAAAGCAATACATGCATATACTAATCATCTTGACTTCTTTGAGACTTGATTAGGCATGACAACATAATACATAGACAGCCATCCAACTGCATCTATGACTAATAATCCACCTTCAGGTTATCATCCGAACCCCCTCCAGTATTAAGTTGCAAGCAACGGATTATTGCTTTACGAACTGCGTGTAAAGTAAACAATACGATTGTTCTATGAACAAAGGATTGTTGTTTTCTCCCTAGTAGCAATAGCACATCTAGTACCTTAGAGATTTCTGTCACTTCCCCAGATTACTAGAGGCATGAACCCACTATCGAGCATAAATACTAACTCTTGGAGTTGCTAGCATCTACTTGGCCAAGATAGCTACTAACAACGGAAAGCATGCAAGATCTCAAATAACAAAGACATGATAGAATCAATAATCAATCTTAAATAGCATCTCAATATCCATCGGATCCCCGCAAACACAACATGTATGGATTACAAATAGTTGATCTTGATCATGAACGGAGCTCACAAGATCTAAACATGAAAGCACAAAGGAGGAGAAACCAGCCATCTAGCTACTACATGGATCCGTAGTCCAGGGATGAACTACTCAGGCATCACACCGGAGGCTTGCATGGTGATGAAGAAGGCCTCCAGGGTGAATTCCCCTCTCCTGCAAGGTGCCGGGAAGAGCTTCAGATCCCTGCCAATCTAGGGATGGAGATGACGGCGGCTACAGACTCTTTCGTGGATTTTTGATCGGGTACTTAGGGTTTTCGTCCCGAGGGAAACTTATAGGCGGAAGGAGAGGCCGAGGGGGTGCCGGGAGCGGCCACACCACCCCCTGGCGTGGGCCAGGCCTGGCAGCACGGCCAGGTGGTGTGGTGGCTCCCTGGCCCTTCTCCGTCTCGTATTCTGGCACTTGATCCCTTCCAGAAAAGACGCACTTTGGCTTTTGTCCCATCCAATTCCGAGAATATTCATTTTCTGACTTTCCTGGAACCAAAAACAGCAGAAAACAGGCAGCTGGCACTATGGCTCTTGTTAATAGGTTAGTCCAAGAAATCATATGAAAAGTACTCCAAAGTTGGAACAAAACACAAGAAAGTGGATAAAACCAAGCATGGAACATCAAAAATTATAGATACATTTGTAATGTATCATGGCTCTCCTTAAGATAGATGACATGTTGGGTGAACAAATTACAGCGGGGCAATTGACAAACATCGAGAAAGCAATCATGCATATACTACTCATCTTGACTCCTTTGAGACTTGATTGGGCATTACAACATTATACATAGACCGTAATCCAACTGCATCTATGACTAATAATCCACCTTCAGGTTATCATCCGAACCCCTCCAGTATTAAGTTGCAAGCAACGGATAATTGCATTACGCATTGCGTGTAAAGCAAATAATACGATTGTTCTATGAAGAAAGGATTGTTGTTTTCTCCCTAGTAGAAACAACACATCTAGTACCTTAGAGATTTCTGTCACTTCCCCAGATTACTAGAGGCATGAACCCACTATCGAGCATAAATACTAACTCTTGGAGTTGCTAGCATCTACTTGGCCAAGATAGCTACTAACAACAGAAAGCATGCAAGATCACAAATAACAAAGACATGATAGAATCAATAATCAATCTAAAATAACATCTCAATATCCATCGGATCCCCGCAAACACAACATGTAGAATTACAAATAGATGATCTTGATCATGAACGGAGCTCACAAGATCTAAACATGATAGCACAAAGGAGGAGAACCAGCCATCTAGCTACTACATGGACCCGTAGTCCAGAGATGAACTACTCACGCATCACACCGGAGGCTTGCATGGTGATGAAGAAGGCCTCCAGGGTGAATTCCCCTCTCCGGTAGGGTGCCGGGAAGAGCTTCGGGTCCCTCCCGATCTAGGGATGGAGATGATAGCGGCTATAGACTCTTTCATGGAATTCGGATCGGGTACTTAGGGTTTCTGTATCGGAGGCATCTTATAGGCGAAAGGAGAGCCCGAGGGGGTGCCTAGGGCAGGCAGACCACCCCTAGCGTGGGCCAGGCTGGGCCGCACGGCCAGGTGGTGTGGCAGCCCCCTGGCCCCTCTCCGTCTCGTATTCTGGCTCCAGGTGTCCCTCGGTGAAAAACTGACTTTGGCTTTTGTCCCGTCCAATTCCGAGATTATTCATTTTCTGACTTTCCTAGAACCAAAAACAGCAGAAAATAGGCAGCTGGCACTATGGCTATTGTTAATAGTTTAGTCCAAGAAAGTGTATAGAAAGTACCCCAAAGTGTGGACAAAACACAAGAAAGTAGATAAAACCAAGCATGGAACATCAAAAATTATGGATACGTTTCCAACGTATCAACATCCCCAAGCTTAGCTCCTGCTCGTCCTCGAGTAGGTAAGTGATAAAAAGAAAGAATAATTTTTGAGGTGACATGCACCATCATAAACTTGATCAAATTATTTGTAAAACATTGATAATTGGGATCATAGTACTTCAATCATAACATGAAAGACAAAGTTCTAACAATAAGACAAAGAAACTATGTTGCAACATGAAAAGGCACAGACAAAACATTCATGAATAACGATGCTTTGCAAGACTGTCACGGTGGTGTCATGGCAGATGCCATGGATAGGCTAAAGGTGGGGACTAATATGCGCTAGGGGAATCCAGGGAGGGATAGTAGAGTGATTCTCTACACAAAAGCTTTGTATTGATGTTTTATCTCCCAGATTACAAGTGCTCCTCGAGTTGTATTGACAAGAGGAGGAAGAAGAAACTCTCTTACTCTTGCCTACCAACTAGCCCAAGAACCCTAGATCCACTAGTGCTCAACCAACTAGAATTCTCCCAACTCTGTATCAGAAAAAACCCAACCCTCTACCAGAACCCTAACCCCCTTATATAGAGGTGGTTCGGTCCTGGCCTAGGGCATACGTGGAGGCATATTCCTAAGAAGGAATATGCCCCCGCCCAAAGTAGTAACCCGGCAGGGGTTCTTTTCCCCCGCGTCACACTTGCTTTAGTGACGTAGCCTCTGCGGCGCCCGCGTCAGCCGACATGAGCGTCGTCACCCTTGTCGGCCACGATCCGGTGGTCCTGCCCTTGCTTTATTCGCTCATCCAGTACGCACCGGGCCTTCTTTTTTAACCAGAGAGATTCGTTCCTTCTCCTAGAAGCCAAGCGAGGATCCGGATCACAGTTGATCCGGCCACACCTGTTCCTGCATATAAGTTAGACAAGAATTTCCGACTTACTCCTTAAGTCGGACGAGACAATGTTAGGCGACCCCCCTGGTTCGGGTTACTCCGTGGTCCGGCCTGCCTTGAGGTGACTCGGCCAGCATCCGCTTTGACCTTGCCGAACCTTGGCTAACTCGGCCCTTATACCCCGGAGTGACCCTACCCGGGGGTATCCCCCCAACATTAGTCCCCGAAGCTGGTGTGGCCTTAGCGGCCTTGGTCGCTAAGGCCACATCAGGTTCATTCATATTCGAGCCTCGGACGTTTAGTTCCGGGTTAACTTCTTGTCTCGGATTATATGGATTTACGTTCCCTTCGCACGTTCCAAGTTTTCACTTGCTGGCCGGGTTACCATTGTAGCTCGGATCCTATGGTTTTACTTTCCCTCTGCACATTTCAAGTTTTCACTTGTCGGACGGGTTACCATGGAGGCTCGGATCCGGGCCTTGCTTCCTTCTCTCATACGCCAACCCACGTAAAGGTTAATCATTACGTTGCCTCATTTTAAGGGCCTGCACTGTAACTGTCGCAGTAACTGTCAGTGATTACTGTGCGTGGGTTACGTCACGCCTGTCTCCTTGTTTACCGCAACTGCACGTCGTGTCATGGGATCATATTTACTCTATGGCCTCCGCTGTGGCTTCTCTCTAATTGGCTAATGCCGGTGATACACGGCCACAACGTGTGGCTCTCCAGCGCAGCGCGATCCCACTTATCGATTACTGGGGGCAGTTAAATAGGGGAGGGGCGCTCCCCTTAGCACTTTTCCATCTTTGCGCCCCTTCGCCCATTCCTCTTCTTCTTCCTCGCGACCGCGCTGCCGCCAGTGCCCGTTGCAGCAGCGCCGCCGCCACACCTTCTCCGTGCCTCCGCACCGCAGCCATCGCTGCACAACTGCTTAGCCACGGGTCCTCGTCAATCTAGACCGCAGAGCCCCGCCGCCGCCAGCTCCAGCGAGGACAGCGGATTTGAGATGACGGAGGAGGAGCTCATCATCGTCGAGCAGGAGATGGAGGAGGACGCCGGCGCGGCGGACCGCGGCGCGTGGGCCGGTTAGTGGGTCTGCCAGGACGACATCGACTGGCTCTACCGGACCCGGCGTATTCCCGCCGGCGTCGCCGCTCGTGTCCCCTCCTCGGAATTGGCCCCCTCACCCAATCCGGGTGAGTTCGTTGTTTTCCTATCCCATTTCCAACGGGGATTTGGTCTTCCGGTGAGTGATTTCTTCCGGGACTGGGTCCGGACCTATCACCTGCAACCACATCATCTCCCGGCGAATGCCATCACCTCTCTGTCCGCTTTCGTCTCTTTGATCGAGGGCTACACCGGACTATGGCCCACGAAGGAGCTGTGGATCCGGTTCTTCGGCCTCCGTCGCAACGTCGTCCCCAACATCCACGTCGAGTCGGAGGACAAGCAGCTCACTTAGTTCGGAGCTGCCTCGATCTCGCCCCGGAGATTTTCAATCTTTCCTCGGGTCACTAGGCTTGACTCCTGCAAAGGATGGGCCCGGACCTTCTTCTACGTCCGGAACGAAGGCACCGAAGACTTGATCCGGTTGCTGCCCTACGCTCCGGGTCCCCCGAACACGGATTTCTGGGAGGAGGTCACCAAAAAACCTACAGCTCTGGCCAACCAAGTCCACAAAAGGTTCGCGGAGCTGAAGAAGCTCGGATTGCGCAACGAAGATGCCATGATCACATTCGTGCGCAACCGAATCTCTCCCCTCCAGCGGCGCACTCACAAGTTGTGCCATATGAGCTTCAGCCGGGACCCCAACCGAACCTCCTCGTTCGAGTTGAGCAATACGGAGATCTTCCGTCGGGTCAAGGCTCTTTTCACCACCCATAAGGATTTTTCCGCCGAATGGATGTGGGGAATTGAGCATTACTGCCGTGACAGGCTCCCTCCCGCGGTAATATTCGCGGGGTAAACTTATTTCGGATCAATTACGTGTCGGTTCTTATCATATTTTTGACTCTGCTCATTGTGCTTTTTTCTCATCTGTTTCTCCAGCAAACCCTCGAGGATGGTACTGATCCGACCCTTAAGTGGGCCCCGGACCGAGAAATCCCGGATGAGGAGCAGCCGGACCAGGAGATGTTCCTCCCCACAACCGACGCCACCAAACGACCCAGCGGTAAATTCTCTTCTCTTAGAGATTGGCCCAACGATGAGGATGACTCGGATATCGACATGATTGAACCCGTTGAGGCTGTCCCTCTTTCTTTTGCCTTCCCGGCATTAGCTAACCCCGGTGGGCACATCCACGAGGATCCTCCACTTGCCACGGGCGAGCCTGTTCCGGTGGCGTCGAAGAAGAAGCGCAGATCCGCGTCAAGTTCTTCTTTCGAACCTTCTCAGCCTACCAAAAGGCAAAAGAAGGCCGGAGACAAGACTGCCTCCAAACGGGCAGGCAAAGCCCCGGCACGGAGGGCCCGGAAACCTAAGGAGGCCGAGACCTCGGATGCGTAAGTCATTTTTCACTGCGCAACACACTTCTCCCTACATCGGGGTAATTTCACTCCTGACATTATTTTCTTTTGCAGGGCTCCTGTGGAGGTCCCTCAGAGCGGATCGAGCATCTCTTCTCCCCTTCGGTCCGGTCCTTCCCCTCCTCGTGACGACGAGTCACGCCCGCTGAGCCCTATTCTGGAGGTCTCTGCGGCCGCTCCGGGTTCCGCAGTACCTCCCTCAGAGGAACGCGACCTTGGATCAGGAGGGGTCGGATCGGCTAGGGCAACGGCATCCGTCACTTTGGCATTGCCACAACTAGCAACCACCAAGTCTACCGCAACTCCAGCACCAGCAGCAGCTCCAGCACCAGCCACCGAACCAGCGCCTATCCCGACTCCAAAGAAGCCAACAGCCGCTCCCAGTCCTGCCACCAAAGCTCCCGTGCCAGGTTCGTCTGCCTCGTCCGAGTCATCCCAAGCTCGACGAGGAACCACTCCAGCGGCTTCCAAGGGCAAATCCACTATGGTCACATCCTCCCAGCAAGCCAAAGGCAAGTCTTCCTCCGTCGAGGCCGGGCAGCGAACCTTGTCGTCAATGCTTCCAAAGAAGTCACTAGCAGCGACGGATCCTCCTGCCAAGCCAGCCGATTCGCAGCAGATGGTTCTTCACACCAACCCAGCTCTTGCCCTGATTGAGAGGAAGGAAGCTCACGCAAAGGGCTTGGTGGCACCCCACATGCCCACTGGCGAACGGTACCCTCCGAGCCTTATCGAGTTCGTTATGAACTGGAATAAGGCGGAATTCGTCTACAACGATGATCTCCCGGAAAAGTTCGGCCCCGCTGAATTTTCCGCTCAGATGAATACCGCCGCCAAGGCCATTAACCTCGCTGGGCGAATGATGGAGGTACATCGTTTCTTCTTTACATGCTGTAGATAATAACCATTAGTCCCCGAGCCTCCGGCGGAGTAACTTGTTACTCGGCGGGATGCTCATTAGAAGATCAACGTAGCTGCATGTAAACTTCAAATATGCACACACCTAGAGCCGGGTTAAGTTCCACTTGGCCCGGATCTTGCACACTTCGAATATGCACACACCTAGATCCGGGTTAAGTTCCGCTTGGCCCGGATCTCGTATACTTCGAATATGCACACACCTAGAGCCGGGTTAAGTTCCGCTAGGCCCGGATCTTGTATACTTCAAATATGCACACACCTAGAGCCGGGTTAAGTTCCGCTTGGCCCGGATCTTGTATACTTCAAATATGCACACACCTAGAGCCAGGTTAAGTTCCGCTTGTCCCGGATCTTGTATACTTCGAATATGCACACACCTAGAGCCGGGTTAAGTTCCGCTTGGCCCGGATCTTGTATACTTCAAATATGCAACGAACTATCTTTACACTCCTGTACCTTTTTCAGGTAACTACCAATCACCGGAGCGCCGAATTTCAGCGCCTGCTTGATACCCACAAGATCTTGCGCGCAAAACATGTTGCACTTGGCACGAAGCATGAAAAGAGGGGTAATTTCCTCTCTCGACACCTCTCCGTTTCATTTGTTTCTGCCGGACTAACCTCCTTATTCAGTTTTTTGCAGCTGGGGTGGAGGCTGAAAACAAAATTATGCGGAAGAACTTGGAGGAAATCCGAGGTATGTCCTCTTTCGGCCAACGTTGTTGTGTTTTCGATTCCTTCTTCTCCTTGGCTCGGCAAACATTCACTCCTCAGCTTTGCCGGGTCGACACACTATTTCAGCATCGCTTGAGGATAGTGTGCCCGTGCCTGATATGATGCTGCATTTTCTCGAACAAGCAGGACAGCATCAAGCCGAGCTGAAGAAGAAGAACGATGAGCTTGCCCTCCTCCGGACCAAGGACGACGAAATAGCCAAACTCAAGGCCGAGATGGAGAAGATGAAGGCCCAACACAAAACTGAACTCCAAAAAGTTGGCCAGAACTTCACCGAAGAGCGTGAGCGCTTTACCCTTCAGATCTCCAAGGACCAGGACCTGCTTAAGGAATCCGAGGTCCAGCTTGGGTCGGCGCTCGCTGAGCTTGAACAACGTCGCCAGAGACGCGACAGTTGTATCAAGGAGTTGACCCGGATCCATCATCATATCTCACGTAAGTTCCTTCCCCTTGTCCGACATAGTTTTCTGGGTTAGCTCATATGCCTTTGCTTCAGCATCTTCCCTTTCCTTATTTTCAGATAACTTTTCGGAGGGTACTCCCATCGCCAGTGCTGCCGTTGCCAAATTCCACCGAGAGAGGGGTACTCCCGTCGCTCCTGATGGTGAGAGCATCCCCTTAGACATGGAGGACCTGTTGGTCAGCGTGTCAGCTCGGGTGGAAACCATCAAGAACTATGGGAAAGATCTCCTCGACGTTGCGGTCCGGATCTTCAACACTTTCTGGCCAAGCGAGAGTGCTCCAAAAAGGATCACACTCCTTGCTGAAAAGCTATTGGAAATCGGGACACAACTTGATCTCTAGAGAGAATCCGCCGGGCGTGCTGCAGCAGATACCCTCCTCCATCATATCCTTACATGGTACGAGAAGATCGACCTGAGCCTCCTCACACGCCGGCTCACTGGATCCAAATGGACCGATGATCCGGAGTGGGTAGCTCAGCACCAGGCTTGCGCCTATAGCCTTCTCGAATATTCTCCCATCCATGACTGGGTTGAGGGGCCGAGCTTTCTGGAGTCCGGCGAGGAGGAGCAGATGGAGAACGTGGAGGATGGGTCGGGTGAGGATGGAGAAGATGCTGCTTCAGATATTGAAGACAGTGATGACGACGTCGAACTTCCTCCTCCTGCCGCTCCTTAGTGGAAAAAACTTGAAAATTTATCAGATCCCCGGTATGCCGGGTGCCACTTTATGCTAAATACATGATATTTTTCTACTATGCTTGTATGCCGGATTAACTTGGGCGTAGTCCCCGAGTTTCATTTTCTTGTTCGTCCAATTCTCCGGCTCGATCCCTGTCTACCTTGATTCGGTTTTACGACTTACGAATCCGAGCCTCAAGAATGGTTTTAACAATACTGAGAAACTTTGAGGCTTGTCTCAAAATAATTCAACATAATAACTTGAAAGTAAATACGGGGTTAGTCCGAAAAAGCAAACGTTAGCTGGAATAAGATCGTTTCCTTAGTGGGTTTTCATGTGCTACGCAATTCCAAACTCGTCCCCTTGCTTGCCATGAAGCCAATTCTTGTTGGGCAGCAGCAAGTCGAAGGGTTGGGTTTCTGGTGCTCACACATTACTAATCCGGGTTAAGCGAAACGAGTCATTCCATCTAGCGCATAAAAAGTAACAGCAATTGTTTATTAAGGCAGTCCCCAAGTTACTGCTCGAGGCTCCGCTATTTCATTGATAAGCTTATTGCTGACATACATACCGACATATGAGATGACTCGGATACATACACTTCTTAGCTAAGTGTAGAAGGGACGAAGTAGTGCTACATTCCATGGTCGCTTCGATTCCTCTCCGGACCTGTCAGCCTTGTTCTTTTCCTGTGGCTTCGCATCTATAAGATAGTAGGAATCATTGTGCAATGCTTTGCTCACAATAAATGGTCCTTCCCATGGGGGGGATAATTTATGCATGCCAGTGGTACGCTGTACCAACCGGAGCACCAGATCGCCTTCCCGGAAGACTCGGGGGCACACTTTCCGGCTATGATAGCGTCGGAGATTTTGCTGATATATGGCGGATCTGGACAGTTCCAGTTCTCTCGCTTCTTCCAGCAGATCAACATCATTTTGCCGGGCTTCTTGCACTTTGGCTTCTGTGTAATGGGTGACCCTAGGCGAATCATGCTCTATGTCGGCTGGTAATACAGCTTCTGCCCCATATACCAGAAAGAACGGCGTGTAGCCTGTTGATCGATTCAGAGTTGTTCTTAAACTCCACAATACCGCTGGTAGTTCTTCTATCCAGCACCCCGCTGATCTTTGCAGCGGCTCAATGAGCCGGGGTTTTATCCCGGATAGCACTAATCCGTTGGATCTTTCCACTTGTCCGTTCGATGCGGGGTGGGCTACCGAGGCTACCTCGAGGCGGATTTTCTTGTCTCCGCAAAAGCGCGCAAATGCTCCTTCCGCAAAATTCGTTCCATTATCAGTTATAATGCTGTGTGGATAACCGTACCTCAAGATGATGTCTTTGAGAAACGTCACGGCCGTAGCTCCATCACATTTTCTTATAGGCTTCACTTCGATCCATTTTGTAAACTTGTCCACCATGACCAGAATGTGTGTCATGTTTCCTCTTGCTGGTTTGAACGGGCCAACCATATCCAAGCACCACACAGCAAATGGCCATGTAATTGGTATGGTTTTGAGTTCCGACATAGGCATATGTGTCTTGGTGGCGTATCTTTGACAACCATTGCATTTTCTCACCAGATCTTCTGCTTGCTCCAAGGCACTTGGCCAGTAGAATCCATGCCGGAATTCCTTTGCCACTAAGGCCCGGGATGAGGCATGATGCCCGCATTCTCCTTGGTGTATATCTCGGAGGATGTTAAGTCCTTCTTCCGGGTTAACACACCGCTGGAGGACATTGGTTACACTCTGTTTGTACAGCTCGGAATTGATGATTGTGTAAGCTTTGGCTCTCCTCTGAGTTTGCCTGGCTAGCACTTCCTCAGTGGGTAACGTTCCATCTTTCAAGAACTAGTATATAGGCAGTTCCCAAGCTGGTATCGCTCACGCAGGGAACATCTCCTCATCAATTCGATCCGATCCACCGGCATAACTTCAGCCGGATCACGCTGAACAGTCCTAGGGTCTAGCGAGGTAGTCCCCGGGTTTGCCGAGGTAGTCCCCGGGTTCGGCGTGCTACCTCCCATGTCAATGTCCATGGGCTCAGCTCTGGATTCCATGTTTTCCGGGACATAGATTGAGTCGGTTCCTAGGGACGGCCTGATAGATGGTTTTCTGAGGTGCTCCAATTCTACGCCCGGTGGAATTTCCTGTCGGGTCGATCCGAGCTTTGACAACATGTCGGCAGCTTCGTTTTCCACGCGAGGTACATGGTGAAATTCGCATCCCTCAAAGTAACCCGAGATCTTCTGCACATGAAATCTGTATAGTGCCATGTTTGGATCCAGGGCATCCCACACTCCGGACACTTGCTGTATTACTAGATCTGAGTCGCCAAAGCATATTATCCGACGTATGCCAATCTCCTTTGCCACTTTGAGACCATGCACAAGAGCCTCATACTCAGCGACATTGTTTGATGCCGCGAAATGGATCTGCAATACGTACTTGAGCTGATCCTTCTTTGGCGAGGTAAGCACAAGCCCGGTACCTAACCCGGTTTTGGTTTTCGATCCGTCAAAGTGCATCCTCCAGTAGTTTAGATCTGGCAGCGGTGGTTTGTATTGTACCTCGGCCCAATCCACGAAAAAGTCCGCCACAGCCTGAGACTTGATCGCTTCTCTCCTATCATACTGGGGTGCGTAAGGTGCTAGCTCAATCGCCCATTTCGCAATTCTGCCATTCGCATCTTTGTTACCCATTATCTCGGATATGGGGGCTTCGCATATCACTTTGATGGGATGCTCCTCAAAGTAGTGCTTTAACTTCTTTGCCGCCATATAAACACCGTATGCCACCTTTTGAAAATGCGGATAGTTCTGTTTTGAGGCAGACAATACCTCGCTCAAGTAATACATTGGCCTCTACATCGACTTACCCTCTTCATCACGCTCCACTACAATCACTGCACTTACAACTCGGTTGGTTGCGGCTATGTAGAGCAACATTGGCTCCTTTGACAGTGGAGAAGCTAACACTGGTGCGGTGGTCAACATCTTTTTTAAATGGGCAAAAGCCTCATCGGCCTGCGGCGTCCAAACGAATTTGTCTGACTTTTTCATGAGTTGGTAGAGAGGCAGTGCCTTTTCCCCTAACCGACATACAAACCGACTCAACGACACCAGGCATCCAGTGAACTTCTGGACATCGCTGAGACACTTCGACAGCTCCATTCGTTCGATGGCTCGGATCTTAGTTGGATTAACCTCGATACCTCGGCTGGAGACGAGAAATCCGAGTAATTTCCTAGCCGGGACACCGAAGGTACATTTCTCTGGGTTAAGCTTCATCCGGAATCTCCTCAAGTTCGTGAATGTTTGCTTTATGTCGTCAAGGAGCGTTGCGCTTTCCTTGGTCTTAATAACCACATCATCCATGTAGACTTGTACATTTTGACCTATTTGATCGTGCAAACATTTTTGCATATATCTTTGGTATGTTGCTCCTGCATTTCGTGAACCGAACGGCATAGTGCGATAGCAATAAGCCCCGTACGGGGTAATAAAGGCAGTTTTTATTTGATCATCCGGGTTCAGAGGTATCTGGTGGAAACCAGAATAGGCGTCAATGAATGACAACAGTTCACATCCCGCGGTAGAGTCGATGACCTGATCTATCCTCGGCAGTGGAAATGGATCTTTTGGACACGCCTTGTTCAGGTTCGTGTAATCGATACACATAAGCCAAACCACTGCCACGTTCGGATCATCTTTCGTCTTTTCTACCAACACCGGATTAGAGAGCCAATCCGGATACAACACTTCCATGATAAATCCAGCTGCTAGCAACCGAGCTATCTCGTCACCAATGACCTTTCTCCTATCCTCGACGAAGCGTCGGAGAGGTTGCTTCACCGGCCTTGCTCCAGGTCTCACGTTCAAAGAGTGCTCGGCCAACTCCCTCGGAACACCTTGCAAGTCCTGTCTGGACCAAGCAAAAATATCCCGATTCTCACGGAGGAAGTTGGCGAGCTCGCTTTCCTATTTGTCAGTTAACCCGGCACCAATTGTTACGGTACGCTCCGTAAACATGTTATCCACTGGAATCTTCTTGGTGTCCTTCGCGGCTTGAAACGAAACGCTTCCATGCGGGTTGCTTAACGCCGGCATATACTGCTGCGCGGACTGAGCTAATGCCGCCACCTCTTGGATTTTTCTTTTCTCTTGCGCAATCACGAGTGACTCGGCTAGGTTAGACCCGGCTGAGGCGCACTCAATAGAACGTCAGAAATCCCCAGCGATAGTAATTGCTCCATTTGGCCCGGGCAACTTCATCTTCAGATAACTAACGTGGCAACTTGCCATGAATTTGCTCAGTGCTGGTCTCCCGAATAATGCATGATACGCGCTCTCCAAGTTCACCACCTCAAACTCCAGATTCTCAGTTCGGCAATTATCCCTCGTACCGAATAGCACGTCGACCCGGACTTTGCCTATGGGCTCACAGGAGATGCCTGGTACGATACCATGGAAAGTTGTTCTTGTAGCCTGGAGCATGTTCTCTGAGATGCCCAACTTGCGCATCGTATCCGCATACATGATGTTAATGCTACTGCCATTGTCGATCAGTACCTTGGAGAACCTCACATTAATGTTTGGTCCAATGAACGTCGGATCTAACACTAGTGCATACAAGCCCGGACTTGGCATAAGCTTGGGATGATCTTTGACGCTCCAGGTAATTTCCTGGACCGACCAAGGCATGTACCTCGTCACTGCAGGCATAACCGCGTTAACCTCCATATGTCGGCGCTGCAAGCTCTTCCTATCTGTTTCCTCTGTTGTGAACACACAATAGCTCTGGTGATGTTCCATGTACTCATTCCTTCCCTCGTTTCCGGAGTACCTCTGATCCGGTTGTTGCTGGTTTTCCACCTGATGCACTGCATCCCTTCTCTCACTGTTATCATACCTCGGCGGAGGGGGAGGCAACATTAGCTGTTGCGTGTTTGCTCCAGAGAGCAATTGCTGCCGGGGTAACTCCTGCCGAGGTTGATCATTCCGGGGTGCCTGAGCATTCCCCGAACCACCTTGTTCTATCTTACGCATCCACTCGCATTGCCTCGTTGTGTGACCCGCCAGGCTGTTCGGATTTGGCGTGTGAAATTTACACGGCTGGTCCAACATTGACTCATAGGTATACCTCGGAAGATCTTTCTTTTCTTGCCATTGCTTCTTCTGCTCCGGAGTCCATGTTTTCTTGCCATCGTTTCGAGGAGTCCATTGCCCTCCCGTTTTCTGGTGTTGGTTGCTCCCTGCTCCGGGTTGATCTTGATTCACAGCTGCAACTTGTTGTGAACTATACCGATGATCCAGTCTATCGTCTCTCCTTTTTCCCCTGTAATCGTTCCTCCGGGATGACCCGGCTCCGTCCCTCGGATAGTACTCCTCATTTGACTCGTTCGACGCGATCCTAGGTTGAGTCGGATCACCCAAAGCATAAGAATCTGCAATCCGGATCATCTCTGCCAACGTGACTGGCATTTTCCTTTGCAATTTCATCCACAACTCGCTGCCATATCTGCACCCTTGTGCGAACCATGCTATAGCATGTGACTCTATGACTCCCTCACACGAGTTTCTCACGGTACACCACCGGGTCAAGAATTCACGATCCGTTTCGTTAGATCTCTGCTTGCACATCGCCAGGGTCTGCGGTCTATTCGGTCTCTGATATGTACTTGAGAAGTTGCTGATAAACATTTCTTCAAAATCTTTCCAGCAATTGATGCTTCCGGGTGGCAAATTATTCAGCCATACCCTAGCCAGACCTTCCAACATTTGGGGTACGTATCGTACAGCCCATCTCAAGTTGCCAGTTGCAATTTTCACAGCTGTCGCATAGTTTATCAGCCAATCCTCCGGCTTTGTACTGCCGTCATACGTCTTCGTGCCCCTGGGTACTTGGAGATTGGGTACTGGCGGTTCCTTCATGATCCGGGGTCCAAAGCACGCTGGACCCGGAGGACCTTGACATTCGATCTGTTCCGACCTATACAGGCGATCCAGCTTTAACATGGCGTCGTCCGGCATCAAATCCCTGCTTCCCAATCTCGACCCTATCAAATGATAGTCCGGTCTTGCGTATCCCGCATTCATCATCTCCGAGTCTCCTTCATTGTATCGGTCCTGCTCTCGTTGTGCTCGTCTCTATTGCATACCACGGCCGGCACTTTGCTCTTGCCTTGGTATATTCCGCTGCTGCGGTTGACCTGCTCCTGCCGAGTTTCGCTGTCCGGCATTGCCGTTGGCAGCATTCCCTTGACCGGCATTGCCTTGGTCGTGATTACCTCGGCCAGCTTCACCTCGGCTCACACTTTGTCGATCATCGTTTTTCCGCGTCTCTTTTTCTTTTCCCGCACGTGTTGGGTCGTACGGAACGATCTGCTTGTTCCGTCTGGCCGAGGTTACTACCTCTTCTCTCCTTGGGCCACCATGAGGCGACGATGCGGCTCCAGCGGATTTCTCCGGGTTACCCATCGCCGAATGGACGATCTTAGAAGCTCCAACTCTCTCCGGGTTACCTCTTAGCAGCTCCTCGTTCTGCCTGTTCGCGATCCGAACCAACTCGTTAACCCGGTCTTGCTGTCTTTGACGGGCTTCACCCGTCAGACCCTCTAGCTCGGGCGTCGTGGCATCTGCTGCTCTGAGGTTCTTTGTCGGGGTACTATACTTCGGCAACCCCACGGACAGATAGTTTTCCAACCCTTCTGGTCCATCATCACCTTCTCTGTTCATCTCACTCATGAGATTTTTCCCTTTTATCCTTACTGCATCAACCTTGTTTGCCTTCGCGTACTCACGCAGCGTCATGTTCAACGATTGCTGAGCCGCTGCTATTTTCTTTGCGCCCTCCAGTATCTTTTGCCGGGTCTCCTCTAGCTCGGCCTGTGCCTGAGCCAGATCTACCACTGCTGCCACCGGGTTTGCCAAGCTATCCATAGCTTCCCTCAGCACGTTCTCAGGCCTCTCTAGCGGAGGACCCCTAGCTTTCCTCGGTGCCTTAGGCGTTACCTCCGGGTCTGGCGCTGGATCCTTGCTCATGCCCGCGCCTGGCGCAGTCATCATCACCTCTGCATGGTCCGGGGAGCGAGCGATACGCGCCCCGCGAGCCACAGTGAGGGGTGGTTCTCCTGCATCGATGACGCGACGCGGATGAACGCAAGACACGTCCACAGCAACGTAGACCTTGTGCGCACCAAGCTTGACGAAGATGCCGTTGTGCGGAAGGGGGCGCGTGCTGAAGCAGCCGGCGTTGTCGCTGACGTAGTCCAGCGCTCCAAAGCGCTGAACGAGCCCGGAGACGATGCGTTTGCCGGTGCCGATGAGGTTTCCCGTCCGGATCTTCACCCCTACTAGCGCCGCTAGCCCCACGATGGGCGCCAACTGTCGCGGTGGTGTCACGGCAGATGCCATGGATAGGCTAAAGGTGGGGACTAATATGCGCTAGGGGAATCCAGGGAGGGATAGTAGAGTGATTCTCTACACAGAAGCTTTGTATTGATGTTCTATCTCCCAGATTACAAGTGCTCCTCGAGTTGTATTGACAAGAGGAGGAAGAATAAACTCTCTTACTCTTGCCTACCAACTAGCCCAAGAACCCTAGATCCACTAGTGCTCAACCAACTAGAATTATCCCAAATCTCTATCAGAAAAAACCCAACCCTCTACCAGAACCCTAACCCCCTTATATAGAGGTGGTTCGGTCCTGGCCTAGGGCATACGTGGAGGCATATTCCTAAGAATATGCCCCCGCCCAAAGTAGTAACCCGGCAGGGGTGCTTTTCCCCCGCGTCACACTTGCTTTAGAGACGTAGCCTCTGCAGCGCCCGCGTCAGCCGACATGAGCGTCGTCACCCTTGTCGGCCACGATCCGGTGGTCCTGCCCTTGCTTTATTCGCTCATCCAGTACGCACCGGGCCTTCTTTTTTGACCAGAGAGATTCGTTCCTTCTCCTAGAAGCCAAGCGAGGATCCGGATCACAGTTGATCCGGCCACACCTGTTCCTGCATATAAGTTAGACAAGAATTTCTGACTTACTCCTTAAGTCGGACGAGACAATGTTAGGCGACCCCCCTGGTCCGGGTTACTCTGTGGTCCGGCCTGCCTTGAGGTGACTCGGCCAGCATCCGCTTTGACCTTGCCGAACCTCGGCTAACTCGGCCCTTATACCCCGAAGTGACCCTACCCGGGGGTATCCCCCCAACAAAGACGTTTGTTTGTTTCACATAAATAAAACATAGCATAGTGGCATTCAGCTTGTCCCTCATAGAGTAGCAAACATAAATGCATAGGACACCTTCAAAGTTTATAAGAGTGACTAGATACAAATAGTTTAAAACAAGCAATATCAAAGTTATGCATCAACCAACAAGTCTTGGGACAATGCACATAGAACTAAGAATGGCCACTATGCTCTCAAAGTAGGTGCATAAAGATAGAAGGTGGAGACTCAACATAAAAGTAAAAGAAAGGCCTTCATAGAAGGAAGTAGGGATTCAAGTCTCATAAAGAGCTTCCAAAAATTATGGTACTTTTAGCTTTCAGCTCTCATTGCCCCTATCATAAGCATCTTGAAGTGATTAAGGTTAAAGTGAACAAACTATGGTGTATATGCTTGACGAAGTATATACTGGAAATCTCATGTCCCTTGAATACGAGGGCCGCTCCTCATGCTACTCAAGTTTAGTTACCGGTAAGTTCTTGTCATAATAAGTACGCGTGTATCATAGAGAACCACCAATGGGGTACCCCTTGCCGGATGATACGGAAGAATACCCATATCAAAATGACAAGGCAAGCAGACAACGAGCATCTCAGCAATCTTCTTATTTACCATGGGAAAATGGTGCTTTTTTCTCTCTTTCCTCTTTTCTCATATCTCTTTTTTTTCTTTTTCTCTTTTTTCTCAATATTTGACTCTTTTTTTATAATAAGAATGCTTCATAGATAGCTCATTATGGTTACGCTGCAGGTTTCCACCATGAAAGCATGGATTAGACCAGCGGCCCAGGCGTTTCTCTAACACACATACATAACTCTATGGACTTACAAGGTCCCCTTTCATTTCACACCGACGACATCCATAGACAGAGGAGCATGATATCAACTAGGTACAAAGTACAAGTGCAATGTTGAAAGCGTTCCCCATGATAGCATGGTTCTGCTAATCCCCAACATATAGGTACAAGAATATACAACATAGACGACACAATGGTTCAAGTTTATTAAGGGCAAGAAAAGTAAAGTGTGCCATCAAGTTCGTGAGAGCTTTAATCACTAGTTTTCTCATAACAAGTTTAATTTGTAAGGTAAACAAAAG
The DNA here is from genome assembly GCA_916181665.1 of Avena sativa. Classification (NCBI taxonomy): domain Eukaryota; kingdom Viridiplantae; phylum Streptophyta; class Magnoliopsida; order Poales; family Poaceae; genus Avena; species Avena sativa. Next base: position 373,511,617 of record OV702290.1, read on the forward strand.
CATGAATATACTTGGAATAGCATATGCTAATAGGTAGGTATGGTGGACTCTTTGAAATAACTTGGTTTTAGGAATTGGATGCATGAGTGGAACTCATACTTGGTTATGGAGGCTAGCAAAAGATTGGGAGCGACCAACTAAGAGAGCAATAATGGCCATAATCATGTAGAGCGACAAAACATCATTAATCGAAGCATAAAGTGATACTACAAGTTGAAAACTAAAGGATCATAAAGGCTATGGTGACTTGGGATAGTCATAACATGGTGTGAGTATGTGCCAAGTCAACCCAAATAAAGCATCAAAGGAGAATACCACAATACTATGCTTCATTATGCTAAAACAACGCATGATTCTCAAAGGCACAGTAATCAATCTCAATTGTTTATAACAAGTCATGCTACAGCAAAGAGTACTAAGCATAAAGTCAAAACAATATCAAGCATGGCATGACAAAGCATAGGCCACAGTCAAAAACAAGCTCTTTACCACTTAAGCATGAACTTTCCTACTCTTTTCCAACCCAAACCAAACTATTTGAAAACTAATGCATGAAAGCGGGGGTCCAAACAATTTATTCAGCAAACTAAGAAAACGAAGAAAAAGAAAAACCAAAACAAAAACAAAAAAGAAGATGCTCCAAGAACAACACAACTGTGCATGAAACAATAAAAATGAAGTGTTTGGAAGAAACCTGGAATTTTTATTGATGAAGAAGGGGATGCCTTGGGCATCCCCAAGCTTTGACACTTGTACTTCTTGGACATTTCTTGGGGTGACACGCGTGGCATCCCCAAGCTTAAGCTTTAGTCCATTCTTCATCTCATTACTCATTCCTTGCATACACCTAAATTTTTTCGTTCATACAAAACTTCACACAATCTTTATTAGCAACATTAGTGCACTCAAGATAATAAGGATTGAGGTTCAGTTCCAACACGAATAAAACTTCCATTAAAACACAAGCTACTGTAGCACTTCCCTCAAAAAGCTCAATTCCCCAAAAGAACCAACAAGAAGCAAATGCAAATAATGGCAAAAATCTTTCAAAATAGACCAGCAGGTAATGACGATTTTTTTCGAAGACCTTCTGTTGCTCAAATAGAAAAGTGTTGAACTAACGAAAGTTAGATAACAACCTGGGGCAGAAGCACAAAAATTCACGCCTCAAAAGGACGTATAGAGATTTTACGGTGAAGCACAGAAATCTGTTTCGGGACAGAAACTTTCCCAATCATTACTTCTCTCTCATTAGAGGTTACTCTTGGCACAAAAAGCAAATAAAAAGGATAAGGAGCGGCTATTATAGAGGTAATAACTTCCAAGACTCATCTAAAACTTTTGGGTTATCTCCCAATAAGTACTTTTCTTTAACACCTTTAAGTTAGGCATAAGAAGCAAGAAAAAGAATCAAGTGTTCTCAAATGAAGCAGCATTAAGAGAAAATTTTGTTTCATAGGAGAGGCAAAAGAAATCTTCTCTCTCTTCTTAGGGAAGTGTTCTATACCTTTCTTGAGTGGGAGTTGATATTAATGGTGCCTTCTTTCATATCAATAATGGCACCAACAATTCTAAGAAAAGGTTTTCCCAAAGTAATAGGACAAGAAGCATTGCATTCAACATCCAAAACATAGAAATCAACAGGGACATAGGCATTGTTAACCATAATAAGAACATCATTAATACTCCCCATGAGTTTCTTTTTAGCATTATCATCAAGTGGGACATTCAAATAACAATCTTCCACTGGTGGCAAATCAAGCATATCATAAATCCTTCTAGGCATAATAGAAACACTACAATCAAGATCACATAAAGCTTTGAAATCAAAATCATTCACTTTCATATTAATGATGGGTTCCCAACCATCTTCTTGTTTTATAGGAATAGAAGTTTTATGTTTCATCTTTTCTTCTTTAATCTTTATGAGAGCATTAGTAATGTGTTTTGTAAAGGCCATGATCATAGCACTAGCATTAGGACTTTTAGCAAGTTTTTGTAGGAACTTAATAACTTCAGAGATGTTGTAACCATCAAGATCAAAATCATAATTATCATCTAAAGTAGTAGAGCTATTACTAGCCTCAACACTAGTGGTAGTGATAGTAGAAACACTAATGTTTCTAGCAATTTCATCTTCTCTTTCCCACATAGCATGCAATTCAGCTAATAGTCTAACATTTTCATCAATTCTTACTTGTATGGCATTAGTAGCAGCAAAGGGATTATCAATAGTTTCAGTTTTAGCAGCCATTTTATTCAAAGAAGATTGAGCTTCAACCAATGATGCTATATTTCTTTCAGCATTAGAGAGTTTCTCCTCAATAGTTTTATTGAAAGCAGTTTGTTTACTAATAAAATCTTTAAGCATAACTTCAAGTTCAGAGGGTGCACTCCTATTATTGTTGTAGGAATTTCCATAAGCATTACCATTGTTGGGAGGATAAGGCCTATAATTGTTGTTACCAAAATTATTCCTATAGGCATTGTTGCTAAAATTGTTATTTCTTATAAAGTTCACATCCACTTGCTCTTCTTGAGCAACCAAAGAGGCTAAAGGAACATTATTAGGATCAATATGGGCTTTCCCATTAACAAGCATAGACATAATAACATCAATTTTATCACTCAAGGAGGAGGTTTCTTCAACAGAATTTACCTTCTTACCTTGTGGAGCTCTTTCAGTATGCCATTCAGAGTAGTTAACCATCATATTATCTAGAAGCTTTGTAGAAGCACCCAAAGTAATGGTCATAAAGGTACCTCCAACAGCAAAATCCAATAGATTCCTTGAAGAATAGTTCAATCCTGCATAAAATTTTTGCATAATCATCCAAGCAGTCAGTCCATGAGTGGGACAATTCTTTACCAAAGATTTCATTCTTTCCCAAGCTTGAGCAACATGTTCATTATCAGATTGTTTAAACTTCATTATTTCACTTCTCATAGATATAATCTTAGCAGGAGGATAGTATTTTCCAACGAAAGCATCCTTGCATTTAGTCCAAGAATCAATACTATTCCTAGTCAAGGAATTCAACCATTCTTTAGCTTTTCCTCTCAAAGAGAAAGGAAACAATTTAAGCTTAATGATATCTCCATCTATATCCCTATGCTTTTGCATCTCACAAAGTTCAACAAAGTTATTTAGATGAGCAGCAGCATCTTCATTACCAATACCAGAAAATTGTTCTCTCATAACAAGATTGAGTAAAGCAGGTTTTATCTCAAAGAAAGTAGCTTTAGGAACAGGTGGAGCAATAGGTGTGCCCATAAAATCATTGTTGTTGGTGCTAGTGAAGTCACACAACTTAGTGTTTTCCAGAGTAGTCATTTTTTTGTGTTTTTAATAAAGAAAGCAAACTAGTAAAACTATTTTTTTGTGTTTTTGATAAAGAAACAAGCAAACAAAGCAAAATTAAACTAAGCAAAATAAAAATAACAAAGTAAAGAGATTGGTTATGAGGGACCCCCTTGGGAAGATGTCCTTGACTCCCCGGCAACGGCGCCAGAAAAAGTTGCTTGATGGCCCAAAATATATCGAGCTCATTGGGGAACCCCAAGAGGAAGGTATTATGAGCACAACAACAAGTTTTCCCTCAGTTATGAAACCAAGGTTATCAATCCAGTAGGAGCAAGGAAACACCTCCAAGGTGTTGCTTGCTAAACTTTGGCAGGGCGCACTACAGGTGCCAGCAGCAACGTGGAGACTTGCACAACACAACCACAGAACTTTGCCCCAACTTGCGATGAGGTTATCAATCTCACCGGTTTTGCTGAAAACAAAGGATTAAACGTATTGTGTGGAAGAAAGTAATAGTTTGCAGAAAGTAAACACAAAGCAGTAAACAGTTGATTGTAGATTGATAGTAAAAGAAAGGACCGGGGTCCATAGTTCACTAGAGGTGGTTCTCCTTAAGATAGATAACATGTTGGGTGAACAAATTACAGCAGGGCAATTGACAAATATCGAGAAAGCAATCATGCATATACTACTCATCTTGACTCCTTTGAGACTTGATTGGGCATTACAACATTATACATAGACCGTAATCCAATTACATCTATGACTAATAATCCACCTTCAGGTTATCATCTGAACCCCCTCCAGTATTAAGTTGCAAGCAACGGATAATTGCATTACACATTGCGTGTAAAGTAAACAATACGATTGTTCTATGAACAAAGGATTGTTGTTTTCTCCCTAGTAGCAACAACACATCTAGTACCTTAGAGATTTCTGTCACTTCCCCAGATTACTAGAGGCATGAACCTACTATCGAGCATAAATACTAACTCTTGGAGTTGCTAGCATCTACTTGGCTAAGATAGCTACTAACAATGGAAAGCATGCAAGATCACAAATAACAAAGACATGATAGAATCAATAATAAATATGAAATAGCATCTCAATATTCATCGGATCCCCGCAAACACAACATGTAGAATTACAAATAGATGATCTTGATCATGAACAGAGCTCATAAGATCTAAACATGATAGCACAAAGGAGGAGAACCAGCCATCTAGCTACTACATGGGCCCGTAGTCCAGAGATGAACTACTCACGCATCACACCGGAGGGTTGCATGGTGATGAAGAAGGCCTCCAGGGTGAATTGCCCTCTCCGGCAGGGTGCTGGGAAGAGCTTCAGATCCCTCCCGATCTAGGGATGGAGATGACGATGGCTATAGACTCTTTCGTGGAATTCTGATTGGGTACTTAGGATTTCTGTATCGGAGGCATCTTATAGGCGAAAGGAGAGGCCAAGGGGGTGCCTAGGGTGGCTAGACCACCCCCTGGCGCGGGCTAGGCTGGGCCACGCAGCCAGGTGGTGTGGTGGCCCCCTGGACCCTCTCCATCTCGTATTCTGGCTCCGGGTGTCCCTCGGTGAAAAACTGACTTTGGCTTTTGTCCCGTCCAATTCCGAGAATATTCATTTTCTGACTTTCTTGGAACCAAAAACAGCAGAAAACAGGCAGTCCAAGAAAGTGTATAGAAACTACTCCAAAGTGTGGACAAAACACAAGAAAGTAGATAAAACCAAGCATGGAATATCAAAAATTATGGATACGTTTGCAACGTATCAGGAGTTTACTGCCTCCAATAACGAAGCTGAATACGAAGCCTTAATCCATGGGATGTGAATGGCGAAAGCCTGCGGCGCCAAGAGGCTCATCATCTACGGCGACTCCAAACTGGTGGTCAACCAAACGATGCACGAGTGTGACGCACTGAGCGACAACATGATCGCCTATCGCAACCTCTACGACACACTCGAAGGGGACTTCGACGGCTGCAAGATGCGATATGTGGGCCGTGAAAGCAACGAAGAGGCGGATCTACTTGCCAACATTGGCTCCACCTGCACCCCCACACCACCTGGGGTATTCCTTAAGTGCATCTGCGAGCGCTCCATCAAGCCCAAGGCTCTAGAGAAGAAAGATGTACGTCAACGGACTCGGGGGCTACGCCACCCAACGAGCCAATGGCACTCGATGACATGGAGCTTGGTATGGGACTCGAAGGCCCAATGGAGGTCATGATGATCGAGCCATCTTGGACACAGCTGTACATCACATATCTACTCAGCAAGAGGCTGCCAGATGACCCGACTGATGCGTGACACATCGCACGACAATCCAAGGCATTCACCCTCATCAACGGCGAACTGTACAAGCGCAGCATCACATGGGTACTTCAACGGTGCGTCTCCAACATGGACGGAAGGGCCGTCCTCCTCGACATCCACGAAGGCACTTGCGGGCACCATGCTGGCAGTCGCGCCCTCGTCGCCAAAGCTCTGTGAGCTGGATTCTATTGGTCGACGGCCATGCGCGACGTCAAGGACATTGTCCAGCGCTGCAACGCTTGCCAACGATTCGCAAACAAACCACACGTACCTGGCGCGGAACTCTAGACAATACCATTGGCTTGGCCCTTTGCGCAATGGGGACTCGACATGGTCAGCAAGCTCCCAAAATCCTTGCGAGGAGCTTATGTCTACCTTTTAGTCGTAGTCGATAGATTCACCAAGTGGATCGAGGCCATGCCGGTGACGAATCAATCAGGGGCCAGCACCGTCAAGTTCTTCGAGTCCATTGTCTGCCGCTTTGGAGTGCCACACAACATCATCACAGACAATGGGACAAACTTCACCTCTAAGGAGTTCCAGGAATTCTGCGAAAACCTGGGAATCAACATAAGTTACGCCTTGGTGGCTCACCCACAGACCAACGGTCAAGTTGAAAAGCCCAACGGCCTCGTCTGTGGAGGAATCAAGAAACGACTCCTCCGACCACTCGAACAAGCCACTAGATGCTGGCCAGATGAGCTGCAATCAGTTCTTTGGAGCCTGTGTACAACTCCAAACAGCGCCACGGGATACACTCTATTCTTCATGGTGCACGGTGCGACCCGCAGAAGTACGCTACAAAGCCCCACGGGTGGTCGCTTACAGCAAGCAGGAGTCAAGTCTTGCACTCGAAGACTCTATCGACCTCCTGGACGAGGCGCGGGAAATCGTAGCAGAGAGATCAACGATCTACCAGTAGAACCTCCGCAACTACCATAGTAGAAGGCTACGCCCCAGATCCTTCATCGAAGGAGATCTGGTCCTGCGACTGAAGCAACAAGGGCATCTCAAGATCGAGTCCCCTTAGGAAGGAACTTACGTGATTACAGAAGTAATCCCAGGTGGAGCCTATCGCCTTAAAGATTTCGAGAGTGGAGTATCATACTCCAACCCCTAGAACATCGCGCAGCTGTGTCGCTTCTACCCCTAGTCGTTTTTACATTACAAATAAGGCTATTCAGCCAGGATACTTAGCCACACATTGTACCTCGTACTATTCTACGAATAAATAAAGCTAAGTGCCCCCAAAACTCTGTGTTTTCCTTATTTTCTTGCATTTTCATCACTCGGGGAGTGCGCCACCCTTCACATTTTCGTTCAATGAACAAATCGTAGTATCCTGAGTAGCTGACGCATTACCAATCGGATCCTTGATAAACACCAACCCAGTTGCAACGCACCTGACAGGTTGGCAAGGTGTTGAGATAAACACAAGTCAGGCTAACGAAAAGGAGCTGTAGAGTACAATACACTCGAAAAAATACAAGCTAGCAAGCTCTTCACATATCAATGGGCACTAATTACACCCAACATAATCATACGAACTTTACAACACTCATACATCTATGTGCGGGATACAAACTACGCTACTGCTGCAGAAGATGAACATTCGTCTGCTCTTCAAAGAAGTCGACGATGTCCTCTGTTGGCTGATCAACCGCCTGAGAGTTTGGCTCCATGTTCCAGGTCATCCCTTCTGGTGGCAGAGGAGGTCCAGCAGCAACGGATGCCATGTCCACATCTGACCGATGCAATCGCACCATCAACAAGGCAGCCTTGGCACCAGCTACCAGCTGCTGCGGCACACACTCGCGTACCGCACTTATATCTTGAAACTTCGCGAAAAGGGCCAACAGGCTTGAAGGAACAACATCTATAGGAAACATCGTCTGGTAAATGTGCCTGAGGCACGACTGCGCCTTCTTCAAGCATTGAAGCACTCGAGAAGAACGATCTTGCAGGGTCGCCAACGCAATGCACGGTCGTGGTACACCCAAAAATACCCACTCGCATGCAGCTGCTCCTGGGTCAGGTTGTTCATTCGAATGGCCACCTGGTCCTTCTCATCCTGTGGATGACGAGCGCTAACAACTACACCAAGCAAATAGCAAAGTATGAAGACAAGGCATCGCCATGACTGACTAAAAGAAAAGTCGCGAAAGCAATGACAATTCCTCCACCTTTGAACGCGGCTGCGCCGAGGTTTCATCGGTGGTAGGAGAATCATGAGGACCACTTGAAGGACCCTAGGTACAATCAAGCAAGAGGAAAATGAGACTCATCACACATCGATTAACAAGAACTACAGTCAAACTTCATAAAATGTCAAGGGAACACTCCCCACAAAAGCACGGTTCAGACAAAAGACTAAGCTACATCTATTACACATGAAGACTACGGAGCATTTTGCTTCTTTGACTTCGACTTCGACTTTGGGGGCTTCATCGCATCCGTGGCAGTCTCCGACACCACAGTCTTTCCGGTGGTAGCCCCAGATGTCGTGGCCTTCGCCGCCTTTGCTCGATGCTGCTCCTCAGAGTATTTGGCGATGGTCTCAATAAGCTGAGGCTCGTACTTAGTGCAGCTACTAGCAAAGGGAGCAAACAATACCTGCTGGCCTCCGGCATCGACAAGCATCGCCTCGGAGATCGCGGCAGAATCCAACTCCACGCCATGGGCTTGCACCACCACGAGTGTCATGGTGGCGCCAATAGACCGCTGTGAGTTCCTGAATTCCATGGGAATACCTCCAGTGAAGGATTCCACCAGGTCATCAAGATTGTCGATTAACCCGGCCTTGGGAGTCAGGTCCTCACGGAGGCGACTGAGCACATCCTTCGCCTTCCCCAGCGTCTCCTGGAGGGAAACAATGCGGTCCTCGACTACAGCAACGGCGCCAGCCAACCCATATGCGTGACGCAGGGACTGGGCGTCAAAGCTCAGACCACCGACATCTACATACGCAAGGTGTTAGCACAACAACATGACATCAAACAAGGAGCAACGCAAATCAAACTGAAAATTACCTGAGAGGGCCTTGGCAATCGAGAAAAGTTGTTCTTCGAACAACTTCTCCCTTTCAGCAGTGGAAGAGCGCAAATCCTCTTCGCGCTTTCGCGACTCCTCCAGGGCTGCGACTACCTCGTCGCGATTCTTCGCCACCGTGGCAAGCCCCTTCTCGAGGGATGCAACACGACGAAGAAGCTCATTGTGCTCAACTACAAAGCACATGGCGTATCACCAATCGAGTTGACAAATTTCACAAAGACAAAGCCAAAACTAACCTTCGACAGCGCGGTGGCGATTGTCAAGCAGAGCATGCTGTCGACCCATGACAAGGACTTGCTCCGCAAGGAGAGCATCTTCCTTCACAATGAGCTACATCAAGGGAAACAAAGATTCAGAGGCAACCCAAAGTACCAATTCGACTGCCAAACAGCAAAAGGGACACTCACATATTCCTCCAGGGACTCCGAAGATGACTATCGCGCAGTCGTCCGGGCAACCATCTGGTGCTCCCCAGCATGTGGGGAACTCGAAGAATTGGCACCAGAGTGGCCCGCCACTAGAGGATAAGGAGACTGTTTGGCCACCTCCTTGGCCTTAGAGTCTGTGACTCCGGACTCTTTCACAAATTGGACGTCGTCAGAAGATGACGACGCTGCTTGACTACAAAACATGCCCAGTGCAACTTCAGAAAAAGCAACCTCAAAGAGAGCAAAACAAACTCGCGAGCATTAAAAGCTTACCAGTTAAAATTGTCGAGGTCAAAGGAGTCATCCGACGACTCCTTCGGCAGTCGCAGCTTCTTCCGAGCAGGAGGAGCCATGGCACGCACAGGTATGGCGGGGATTGGCTCCTCTGCAGCAGCAGAAGGTCCTTCCGGCATCGTCGGTGAAGAAGCGTCAGAATCCTTGCTACGGGAACGCTTGCGAGTATCGTGGCTGTTGGACTCGGGCGCTCCCTCTTCTTCAATTGGGACGGTCGATTCTGACTCATCCTCTATCTCCGCTTCACGAGGGATAACCCCTTCAGGTCGAGGGGTGAAATTGGAAGCCACTTTCCAGTCCTACATTCAGAAGATACATCATTATATATCAAGTACTTGATGGCAATCGACAAATAAAACTACTTCACAGTACAATTCTACCTCAGGAGGAGGGTTAGAGGCGTCGAAAGGAGGCACGACTGGTTTGCCTGGGAGAACCTCCTTGGCAGTGTACTTGGTCACCAATCGCAACCTCCTGTCTACCTCACCCACAGAAATGCCTTCGGCAGATATGCGAGTGACATCGCTCGCACCAGCCCAGCAGTACATCGGGTGGACTCTGGCCTGCAGAGGCTGAACGTGGAGGCACAACCACGTGCGAATGAGAGCGGTGCCACCCTATTCTTTGCCTATGCGTCCTTCAAGGTTGCAGACGCGCTGATACAGCATCTCCATTTCCTTGGACTCGCTAGGCATCACGCCATTCTTCTAGGAACACCTCCTCTTACAAGATGCCACGGAGTCGAAGGGCGCGAGTCCGTAGTGCTCCCCGTCGGCCTTCTGGTCACGGATGTAGAACCACTTGTCTCTCCACCCTTTGATAGATGCGGTGAGCTTGATGTCAAAGTAGACGGCGGAGGAGTCGATGTGGATTCTGCAGCCTCCTACGTCGTAGACTACCGAACCAGACGCCGACTGACGTTTGAGCTTAAAAAGCCTCTTGAAGAGGCCAAAGTGTGGCTCGATTACGAGCCAGCACTCACAAAGTGTGATGAAGCAGGAGATGTGGAGAATGGAATTTGGGGACAGCTGGTGCAGCTGGAGCCTATAGAAACAAAGAAGACCCCTGAAGAAAGGATGCAGGGGAAGAGAGAGACCCCGAATGATGAACGCAAGGAACATCACCCGGAAACCTGGAGGAGGACAAGGGATTACCTCATCGCCAGGCACTCGCGAGTCATCTTCCACGGGCGGAAGAGCTCCATCTTGACGATGAAGGTGCAGCTCAGAAGACTTGATGACGAACGCGTGCCAGGAGCCGTTGGTGACGCGGGTGCCCGCACCCTTCTTCTTCCCAGCGCCGGCGATGCTGGTGCCCACGGTGGTAGTCCTGCCCTTTGCAGAGAGAACAACAATGGCAAAGGAGGCACGAGCAAGAAGAGAGATGGGGAAAATTACCGCAGCTACGTTGCTACTTAACCTCCCCGTAGGTGTCATCGAACGGCCAACAAAAACCCTACTGGACGCGTGGCACACATCGCCATCGACACGTGGCGAGGGTGAACCACGAACTGTCCCCCACTACACCCATTACATGCGGAAATCGAGGAGACACAGTTAAAACAAAAGATTACGCACGCCTAGTCAAATCGAAGTCAGAAAGTGGGACCCACTGCTCACGCGGGCAACTGAGGTCATCACATCGTCAGCACTAACGTCATTGATTTCAGAAAAAGAAGATTTTGACTACTTTAGTTCTTGCTCAAGTCTTCGACTCAACCAAGCACTCGGGGGCTACTCCTAACAGGAGCGCTGGCTGTGCACCCGAAAGAATTTTTATGTAGGTGTATGAGCATTCAAGACAAACCCATCACTCGAATTAACGATTCGACTGTGAACTACGAGTTACTCTCATAGGGAGCGCTGGAAGCACATTCGACTGAAACAAGCAACCAAGGACGACAACAGTCGCAAAATGTTTTTAGTCCCCACTCGAGTCTATGACTCGAATAGGCACTTGGGGGCTACTCCCATAGGGAGCGCTGGCCGCGCACCCTATGATTATTTGTACATCATATTGTGTGTCGATAACATCCACACTCGAATGCTATGGCGACTCCGCCTCATATTTTCCCTACAATGAGATTACATCTCCTGGGCCACCCGAATCATCTCCGTAATGACTAAAAATTTCGGATGTCGCGCTTACAGCGTGAAGATAAGACATGAATAAGGCCTGACAACGCATCTACTTCACACTACTAGAAATATATCCGTGCCTGCAGGTACGATGACCATGCCTTGACGGACGCGTCAAGTGCTCACGCTTATACACTGGAATTCGACTCCTGTAAGACCTCCACAGCCCGAGTCGAATTATGCCAACACTTTTCCAAATTTGAGTCCGGGGACTCGAGTTTGAGTATATTGCGTTGTTTTGCCCTAAGGCAGTTAACTGATATAGATACATCGGATAAATCAGGCACGTATATCAACAATCCCTATGACACAAACAGAACACTCGAAAAAATGTTTAGCTATGCACTCCAAAGACTTCATAAAGTCTCCAGTCGAATCTGCGATTCCACTGGACACTCGGGGGCTACTAACATAGGTATACCCTACAGGTACTCGAGTTTGGCATATATGGTCCAGATACGGTAGAAGCCCATGGTGTTGCCAAGGCCCAATGAAGAATTCGAGCGGCCCACGGACTCTTCGATTGCTTGCGAGACAAGAAGAAGATTAAGATAGAAAGTTCAAAGGGCGAAGCCTAATCTGTAACCGACTCAACCTGTTACCCGAGACCTAGCCTATCTATATAAAGGCTAGGAGGGGGCGGCGAGGAGGACAATCATGATCCTAGTTTCCATAGCTCTCGCTAGATTGCATCTGCACACCCCTGTAATCTTCGATTCCTTCGATAAATCCAAGAGCAGACAAGCAGGAGTATGGACCTCTACGAGGCCTGAACCTGGGTAAATCTTGCATCCCTGTGTGCTTGTTTCGTAGCCTATTGATGCCTCCAGCACTCCTTCCTTCTCCAAAACCCAAGTTCATAACAATGGGCATTGACGAGTTGAACCCTCATCAGCCTCAGAACATAGTGATCAAAAGATCGAGCATTAGTCACAAGTATGTTGTGATTGACAGAATATAGTCTAACTTGGAAGATGTATCAAAGGCCATGATGCTCGCGGATGATAGAATGTAAAGGGGTCGTATAATCGCTAAAACTATCTTAGGGATGATAATTTTAGTGGGAGTTTGATTGGTAATTTGATTATAATATTGAACCCATATTATGAACTTAGACTAAAGTCCTTTGCAAATATCCTTGTATATTATGGCCAAATTCTTCTGGTTTGGAACCTTCTTGAATGAAGGGGAGCTTAAGGCGTATGGGTCAAATTTCATAGACTGGTTTGAATGCCTCTGAGATACCCTCGAGTTCAATGACTTGCTCTATGTGATAGAAGAGGAATTAGGAGATTGCCCCAATGAATCAATGCATGATCTTGAAGTTAAGAACTATCAAACTCGCTACAATTGATCCATCCTTGTCTAGTGTGCGATGCTAAACTCAATGGAGAATTAGCTGCATCTATGTTACTTCAACACTCATTCATATCAGATGATCGAAGAGTTGAAAACATGCTTCACACCACAAGTCAGACTCATGAAATTTTACCTGATGGACAGGTTAGTCTCACAGAAAATGAGAAAGGATGGATGCCATCGTATCCACATGTCATTCATGCAGAAGATGTATTATTGACTTGCGAGTGATGTGGACTGCCAGCTGACGGATGACTTCGCCATAAATGTAGTGTTGCATTCGCTGCCTTCCAGCTATGCGAATGTCGTTAATGACTATATCATGAAAGGAGAAGGGTCTACCTTCTAGATGTTCATGAATGACTTGAAGTACCTGGTGGTGTACATCGATTCATCGTATGAGGATTATGAAGGTATATTTGATATACAAAGGTTATAAATGTTTCATGCAAACACTTATTGAAGTTTATCAAGTATGTCGATACTTGTTTTGCTGTTTATGACAACATGATAATCTGCATGAGAGCTTGCTAAAGTGGCTATGATCGCGCATTGAGGACATTCAAGCCAGTTGATGATCGACGAACATGCTCCCCCTCTACATTTATCATTTAGATTAATATGTTTTGAATGAAGTTTGTAATCAGAGCAACTGTGAGGACCTTATTAATAGGTCTTGCTTTTAGCAAGACAGTTATTCAACAAGTTTGTAACAAGATAGTTGTGACGACTTATGAATAAAGTATTTTATGGTCACCTATTGATTATGAATGGATTATTCTAGTTACTGATCTTGATAAATAAGCATTTATAAAAGAATGCCAATAAAGATATCCAAAGTTTAGATGTTAAACTTATTCTCGAATAGCACTATAGTTTAAAGTCATGATAAGTATTAGTTGTGATTTTCTTAATGATGAAAAGAAAGTACTTAGATAAATTACCTTTGGACTCACAAGCAATACTTCTTATCTAGAGAGAAGTGACTAAAAATTCGCACTCTGGTAAAACAGTTGTGCATGGATTGTTGAAAATCATGTGGTGATCAAATTCAGCAAAATAGTTGATATTATGGATTTACAAGAAAACCACAAAGGTCTATTCAAGAATAAAAGTTGAATACCAAAGTCCCGGAGATATGATCAAAATGACTAAGTATTCAAAGATAAAGTTAAGGCACTAAGACTATGAAATTGTTTCCTAAATTACGAAGTCAGGACACATCAAAGCGTATTAATATGTCTATACCTCGTAATCATAGAGTATTAGATACTTATGGTTGAAACTAATCTCTTACTAAAAACTAAGGTATCATTTTGACACTACAAGAATCTGGGCGGTTCATGTGATCTGATATCGTCGTGGATGAGGGCCAAAACATCATAGATGGCCATCCGCGATGAATTCTGCAACGAAAAAATAGGTCACAGACCTCACGTCATAATTCAATCCTTGACGTTTTTTCTATCTGAAAATGTCACGGCCTGTCCGTGACGTTCCTCCAATTCCATCACACCAAACTGGACTGGCCTGGCCCAGGCCCGGTCTGTCATGAAGTTTTTATTTCATCATGAACGATGCCACATGGCGGACAGCACCACGAACTTCCGCCAGCGATGTTTGCTGATGTCATTGTTCGCCGTCTATGACGTCATCTACTTCCTGATGTTTTTTTTCGTCATGGCCTGATTCTGCTAGCGCCGTTTGCTGACGTCATCCTTTCATTCGCTTATGTCATCCGTCCCATTTTGTCGCGCTGGCAGAGACGAATTTCATTTTCGTCACGGCAATAAGCTGGCCGACTTACGCGTGGCTGATCGTGAGGGTGACACGTGGAGCAATAGGAAGGAAACACTTGGTCCATCTGTAGCGCGAATCATGTACCAATGAGAGTTGGACGCGTATCTCCAACGCATGACGAACTCAATTCGTCAGGGCAGAAGAGATGACGTTCCTGTTTCTTCGAGGATGTTGACGAGTGAAAGTGTGCCACGTAGGCGTCTATTAGTGACGGAAATATTTTCGTCAACTAAACAAGCACGACGTTTTCATTTATGTCGGAGAAGAGTGCTGTTAATTTTGCTAGATTGCACCGTCCAGATCAAAATGACAGAAATTGCAGGGCACATGTTTCAAGGGACATAAATAGGTGCACACATAAGTTTCCAAAAAAATAAAGAAAAGAGCCTAACAAGCTTTGAGTCACACCACCAGTTCACTTCCGCAATATAGCTAAGAATTGCTGAAGTGATGCATTTATAAGGTCTGCGAAGTTCACAAGTGCTTTCCGCGCTTCCTTCTTTGCTTCCTTCAGCAATGCTGCAATGCATCTTCTCTGTGCCTCATTCGCTGCTCTCTTAGCCAAAAGTTGTGCTTCAAGGAGAGAGCTGGTTGGTCTTGAAGCATGGATGCTTTCATTAGTGGAAGCAAGGGGTTGATCCTCAATGCCATCTTCTGTAGAAGATGGCGCCACTGTGCTTCTAATGGGTGCCTAGCAGTTATAGAAGCAAACGTTAGAAAACTAGCAATCAAATTCCAAGCACATCTTCATGGATAAACAGGGTATTGAATTGTACGAAGATGACAATGATGGACCTGGTATAGCTTCTTTCGCACTTCCTACGCTTCCTTTAGGGCTTCTGCCTTGCCATCTGGTATCTCCATCTGCAACCCCACAATGGCACTGCACAATATCGCATTCCCTGCTCTCTGAGCCCCGAGTTGAGCTTCAAGGAGAGTCTTGGCTGGTCTTGAAGAATGGATGTTGATGTCTTGCGATAGCGCATAGTGCACCGTGTTGGTGAAAGGAGGTTGTTCAGCCTCAGTGATATCTTCTGTACCATTAGGTGCCATCTTGCTTTCCTTGGTTTCCTATTGATTTTTAGGAATAGAATCAAACATTAGAAAAATATCCAGCAAATTACAAATGATCATACTCATTTCAGAGACAAATATGGCATTGAAATTTTGGAAGATGAGAAAGATGAAAAGTATTCTGGAGGGCTTACTGTTGCTTTTTCACACTGTGATTGGAGAAGCCCCGGCTGTCACAAAAAACAAGTCACTTCGATAAGGTTGTCTATTTCTTGTTTGCCTGTTTATTAGACAACGGGCCTACACAAAGAGAGAGCATAGAGTATAAGAGGCAGTCCTGGTTAAACACAAACAGGGGGAAGTTGAGTAGACAAGACTTGACCTGGTTCCTAGGGCCAGTCCAAGAATCAACAAGCTTGCACCACTCTGCATTGTTCATGTGTTCAACAGGAGAAATCCATGTTACTTCATTCAGTGGGAGGGGATCAAAAAACTGCTTCTTTAGGAGATGCCTTTGAATTCTTGCGTGCCTCATTAACTGCTGATTGCAAGCAACCTACACATCTAGGTGTGATGCATCCATGACAATCGTTTGCTGAAATAAAACATCGTGCATCAGCCTCTGCTTGAATAGTAATGAGAAGAAAAGGGCAGTTGAGTCACAAAATATACGAAAACTCTATCGTAGAACTCTACTCTGACATCCGGCCTCTCCTTGTACTCTTTCCAGCGGGGGAAGATAGGCATACCCGTCCTGACTATTTTTGCACACTCAGTGGCGAACTTGGAAGCAATAGTTCTCCCTGGAGGAATGGCAAATGGAAGCTTTCCTCCTTTGGACATGTTCTCACGCTGCATCCCCATGTTTTTCCCTCAAGAAAATTTGAGGATCATCATGTTTAATAGTATCTTCAGAAGGATGATGGCCAAAATCATCTACAAACATATAATGTGGAGTTAGTGTTCTACCATATATTAAGTGCCATTCAAACAATATAATATGCTTTCCTTGGGGAGTTGGTTGCTTGCCTGGGGCAGCTGTCTGCTCGTCTTGGACTGCTGTCTTCCTGCCATGGAGTGATGCCATCTCGATTAGGGATGCTACCTTCTCTCCTCGAGCATCCGGATCTGCAGGACTCTGAGTTTCTTGCGAAGAGGTCGTAGCACTTGGCGGTCTTGGTGGGTGTCGTGCAGAACTTGGAGGTGGAAGTACTTCTGGCGGATTCCCCTCTGCACCTGGTATGTCTCGTACTTTCTGTTGAGGCAGCCATGCTAAATGAGACGCGCTTACGAGAAGCTGATCCACGACCAGTAGCCATCCTTGTCATGACGAAAGGTTTCTTGTTATATTTCCTCTTCTCAGCTACACAATTCAAAGGCAGTCTATTCGGGATAATAAAAAAGCACAACATATATGGAAAATTAAGTAACCAAATAATTACACAAAATATGAGTAGGCAAGTAAGGGGACAACCTCCAGCTCATCCTCCCCCTCCTCTTCAGGATAATAGTCAGATCCAGAGCCTTCATCCTTGCTCTTTTTAGGGGAGAATTCAGTGGGAGATAGATAAACAAGGGGCCTAAGACCCATTTTTTGCATCCACGCATTGTTTCTTGTGATGTTTTCCAGCCGTGTTTCTTCCATGGGATGCAATTGTGGTTCTATCATGAATAAACAACTCTTTAGTAAGCTACAAAAATATAACTTATGTCCTATGGTATTGATTGTTCTATACTAATCATAATGTCCAACAGTCCACTATGAGGAACTTCTACTCTAAATCTCATATCACAAGACTAACGATGAAGCAGCCAAAGCAAAGCAAGAGACAAGACGATGAACAAGCTGGACAATTCACCAATTGGTTATAGTAATAAGCAGAGTGGGACAATAAAACATAAGCAGGATAAGCATCAATAGTGCAATTAAACAGGAAACATAACCTACTTCACTGATTGTTCTATAAAACTTATCATGTGACAGCTCACTATGATCAATTTCTACTATGATCATAAGGCATATGATGAAGCAGCTAAACTAATGCAAAATGCAAGATGATGGAACCTTTATCACACGCAAACAGATCATAAGCCAAAATAGTATACACGCAGTTAAAGAGGATAATCACAATAAAACATAAGCAGGATAAGCAACTATCCTGCAAATAAACAAAATATAACTTATGGTGCTGATTGTTCTATAGTAATCATCATGTAATAGAGTCCACTATGAGCAATTTATACTCTAATCAAAAGACATAGGATGAAGCAACCAAACCAATGGAACAACCAAGATAATGCAAACTTTATCTATATGTAAACTGATAATAAGTCGAATACTCTGAATCTCACTTATCAATTGGTTGGCTGGTTGCACTAATAAGCAGGGCAGGACAATTAAACATCAAAAGGATAAGTATCTTTCATGCAATTAAAATAGGCAATTAAACAAGTCATGACATATGATGTTGATTGTTCAATAGTAATCATCATGTAAAATAGACTACTATGAACAATTTATACTCTGCTCATTAGACATGTCATGAAGCAGTGATACATTGCAAATGTATCTATAATTTTTGATGTTCCATGCTTGATTTTATCCACTTTCTTATGTTTTGTTCCAACTTTGGAGTACTTTTCATATGATTTCTTGGACTAACCTATTAACAAGAGCCACAGTGCCAGCTGCCTGTTTTCTGCTGTTTTTGGTTCCAGGAAAGTCAGAAAATGAATATTCTCGGAATTGGACGGGATAAAAGCCAAAGTGCCTATTTTTTCAGATGTCATCAAGTGCCAGAATACGAGACGGAGAGGGGCCAGGGGGCCACCACACCACCTGGCCGTGCGGCTAGGCCTGACCTGCGCCAGGGGGTGGTGTGGCCGCTCCTGGCACCCCCTAGGCCTCTCCTTCTGCCTATATATTGCTCTCGGGATGAAAACCCTAAGTGCCCGATCAAAAATCCACGAAAGAGTCTGTAGCCGCCGTCATCTCCATCCCTAGATCGGGAGGGATCTGAAGCTCTTCCCAGCACCCTGCCGGAGAGGGGAATTCACCCTGGAGGCCTTCTTCATCACCATGCAAGCCTCCGGTGTGATGCGTGAGTAGTTCATCCTTGGACTACGGATCCATGTAGTAGCTAGATGGCTAGTTCTCCTCCTTTGTGCTTTCATGTCTAGATCTTGTGAGCTCCGTTCATGATCAAGATCATCTATTTGTAATTCTGCATGTTGTGTTTGCGGGGATCCGATGGATATTGAGATTCTATTTTAGATGGATTATTGATTATATCATGTCTTTGTTATTTGTGATCTTGCATGCTTTTCGTTGTTAGTAGCTATCTTGGCCAAGTAGATGCTAACAACTCCAAGAGTTAGTATTTATGCTCGATAGTGGGTTCATGCCTCTGGTAATCTGGGAAGTGACAGAAATCTCTAAGGTACTAGATGTGATTTTGCTACTAGGGAGAAAACAACAATCCTTTGTTCATAGAACAATCATATTGTTTACTTTACACGTAGTTCGTAAAGCAATAATTTGTTGCTTGCAATTTAATACTGGAGGGGGTTCGGATGATAACCTGAAGGTGTATTATTAGTCATAGATGCAGTTGGATGGCGGTCTATGTATTATGTTGTAATGCCCAATTAAGTCTCAAAGGAGTCAAGATGATTAGTATATGCATGTATTTCTTTCTCGGTGTTTGTTAATTGCCCCGCTGTAATTTGTTCACCCAGCATGTTATCTATCTTAAGGAGAGCCACCTCTAGTGAACTATGGATCCCGGTCCTTTTCTTTACATACAATCTACAACTTTTTACTTCTTTGTGTTTACTTTCTGCAAACTATTACTTCTTTCCATTCGATACGTTTAATCCTTTGTTTTCCGCAAAACACGGTGAGATTGACAACCTCATCGCAAGTTGGGGACAGAGTTCTGTGGTTGTGTGTGCAGGTCTCCATGTTGCTGCTGGCACCGGTAGTGCGCCCTGCCAAAGTTCAACTAGCTACACCTTTGGGGTGTTTCCTTGCTCCTACTGGTTCGATTAAACCTTGGTTTCATAACTGAGGGAAAACTTGCTGCTGTGCTCATTATACCTTCCTCTTGGGGTTCCCCAATGAGCTCGATATATTTTGGGCCATCAGAGATCAAATCCATATATGGTCATAGAGACCAAAAACACATAGGTTAAATAAAGGAGATCTTCCACACATTGCATGAATTCAGTGTGACAAAATTATTATTAGTTGTGCATCATGACATAATCCACTTGATTAGTATATGCATTGTGTGGTCATGCATATGTGTAGAGATATCATTGTGGTAGGTTTTGGAAGAGAACAATGTATATACATGCAAATGTGGTCACAGATCATCAGGGATGTGGATGTATCAATGACTCTGGTGACCATATCAATGTGGGTTAGGAAAAAGAACACATGCATGCAATATGACCTCCTATAGGAGATAGATATATATATTCCATATTATTGGTCATAGAGACCAAACAACACATAGGAATTAAATAAAGGAGCTTCCACATTGCATGCAAGCATGAATGCAGACCAGTGTGACAGAATTTGTGCATCATCACATAATCCTTGAGTATATGCATGTGTTTCTGGTCATGCATATATATGTAGAGAGATATATATCATCATCTTGTGTTGTTTTGGAAAAGAACAATGTACATATATATGCAATGTGTGGTCATGTGATGGGATCAGTGGCTCTAGTGGATATATATATATCAGTGTGTACTGGTTTAGGAAAAGAACACACATCATGCAATGTCTCTAGGGGAGGATCCATGTGTATTAAACCATGCATGGTCACATGCATATATAGACCAAAACACAGGAAAGCAACATATTGCATGTTGCACTAGTGTGACAAAAGTTGCATCACAGAAACAACTAGTGTGTGGTAGATATACCAATTAACAATGTGGTTTTGGAAAAGAGAACACATGCAATGTGGTCATGTATGTGGATCAATGACATCTAGCTACTAGTAGCTAGTGTGGATATCAATGTGGTTTAGGAAAAATAACACATATGCAATAATGACTCTAGGGGTTCCATGTGTACATCCACATGTATGGTCACAAAGACCAATAGAGGAAAAGCACATCTGCTTCCACACACATTGCATGCATCATGTTGCACTAGTGTGACATAAGTTGCATCATCCAGAGTTATATATGTGTGATCTCATCATGTAGATATATGTCAAAATGTGGTATATTGTTGGAAAAGAACACACATGCATGCAATGTGGTCATCTGATGTGGATCTATCAACAACAATGCAATATATGCATGGAAAAGAACACACATGCATGCAATATGACTCTAGGAGATCAGATCCATATATGGTCATAGAGACCAAAAAACACATAGGTTAAATAAAGGAGAGCTTCCACACATTGCATGCATGCAGTGTGACAGAATTATTATTAGTTGTTTATCATCAGATAATCCACTTGAGTAGTATATGCATTGTGTGGTCATGCATATGTGTAGAGATATCATTGTGGTAGGTTTTGGAAGAACAATGTACATACATGCAAATGTGGTCACAGATCATCATGGATATGTGGATCTATCAATGACCCTGGTGACCATATCAATGTGGGTTAGGAAAAAGAACACATGCATGCAATATGACCCCCTATAGGAGATAGATATATATATTCCATATTATTGGTCATAGAGACCAAACAACACATAGGAATTAAATAAAGGAGCTTCCACATTGCATGCAAGCATGAATGCAGACCAGTGTGACAGAATTTGTGCATCATCACATAATCCTTGAGTATATGCATGTGTTTCTGGTCATGCATATATATGTAGAGAGATATATATCATCATCTTGTGTTGTTTTGGAAAAGAACAGTGTACATATATATTCATTGTGTGGTCATGTGATGGGATCAGTGGCTCTAGTGGATATATATATATATATCAGTGTGTACTAGTTTAGGAACACATCATGCAATGTCTCTAGGGGAGGATCCATGTGTATTAAACCATGCATGGTCACATGCATATAGACCAAAACACATAGGAAAGCAACATATTGCATGTTGCACCAGTGTGACAGAAGTTGCATCACAGCATCCACTAGTGTGTACATATACCAACAATGTGGTTTTGGAAAAGAGAACACATGCAATGTGGTCATGTAAGTGGATCAATGACATCTAGATAGTGTGTATATCTATGCAATGTGGTCATATATATGCAATGTGTGGTCACGTGATTGGATCAGTGGTTCTAGTGGATATATATTAGTGTGTACTGGTGTAGGAAAAGAACACACACACACATCATGCAATGGAGCATGTGTGTGTGTGGTCATGCATCACACAAAGGAGGAAAAGGTGCATCCCAAAATCCACTGAAGTTGCCTAGATGATACCTATCTCAAAGTTTGAGCCCAAGAAGATGCTGGATCATGTGCATGCATATCGATCGATATATGTGAGAGACCATATGCTCACTAGGGGCCTAGATATAATGCCTATCTCAATGCAATAACCCATCACGCTTTTGTACATATATATCATATAGGTAAACACATACATATGCATGCAAGTTCTTCCAACAATCCCAAACTAATCTGTACATCCCAAAATACATACTACGTACACAAAATAAACTAGAAACTAAAATCTAGTTCAAACACATAATGTATCACCACGACTTGTTGTCATCCTTGACTTGCTTCCCCTGCAACCGCTTGCTGTCGCCACCGTCCCAAGATCCCTGCTCATCCTAATACTGCTTTCTGTCCTCCTCGCGCTTCTTCTCCTGGGCTAGCTTGCAACCAGGGCATAGCTCTCTCATGAAAAACCCCGCCTTAACCATCCCATCTTTCATGGTAATGAGCTTACTATACAACTCGTACGCCATGTAGGCATCTTTGGCTGCATACTCGAGGCGTACCTGGCTCATCGGCTTCCACTCCCAGTAGTCGTGCTCGTGTTGCTTCAATTTCTTCAGTTTTTCATAGGATTTATCGATGATTTCTGCTGCCAGATCACCCATGTCATCCTTCGCTGGGTATGGTTTGATCTTGTACAGATTTTCGATGTCGATGTGGTTCCCATCTGGGATTTTTATCAACGCATGAGAAAGCATAATTATGTCATTTGCTATAACCACGCTAGTGAAATTTATCCCTTTCCTCCACAAGAACTCGACCAGAGCTGGACAATGCTTCTCAGTTGGTTTACTCCTGCAGTTAGATGGTTTTAGGGATGTAAGGGAACAAGGGATGCAGAAGTGGTGATCTCAAATTTAAATTGCACATACCTTCAGAAGTGGTAAACGAGGACCTCCTCATGTATGGTGATTTGCACGACATAGATCTCTTGTGGAGGATTTTTTCGCTTATTTTCAAAGGTGTACTCCAAGTCTAACCCCACAAACTTGTGCTTCTCTTTATCAAGAAATTGCTCAAACCTGGCGAGAGTTGTCTCCATAGTCGCTTCATCATTTGTGTACACCACTGTCAAAGTCGTGGTGCCATGGGCAGGGCCAAGTGGGTCTCTGTTGTGCGTTTCCCATCGTCCATGCCTGTAAGGAAATGGGTGAAAGGAAATGCCTGCAAGGAACTGCCTGCGAGAGGAAGAAGAAGGTGAACCGATGGTTCCAGAATAGAGGAAGAAGAAGCTCCCAGGAAAAACTGCAGAGGAATGACGGAGGAAGAGGAAGAAGAAGCACCCAGGAAAAACTGAAGGGGAAGAAGAAACGTGGTAACTGCAGCTTCAGTTCGAGAACTCACCATGGTTACATGGAGATTGTGGCAGTGCCGCCAGTTCAACAAGTGGGGCCAGTTCCTGCGAGAATATGGAATTAGATGTGCATTTTTTTATGCGATAAATTGAGAGAAATCATTTATATTTTGTCTTTCATAATTAAACATAATTAAGTTGGTACAGCCCAAGAGATTTGAACAAAAGAGATTTGCTAGTTTAACATACAACAACACAAAACTTTTTGAGCATGCATTCTTGAAATTTAAATTCTAATGATTTATTCAAAAGTTTTGAGCTACAACCGACATCATAGAGCCAACACTCTCGTCTTCATCCTCCTCCTGCTGCTCGTCGATGTCGTCTTCCACATCCTCTTGTTCCTCTATCGGACCGGTGACCACCTCAATAATTAGCTTGATATAGTGCATCATCACCTTGACCTGGATGACGAGCAGATCATCAAGGCAAATTCTGATTTTAGCACAAAATTCAGCCCAGGGGTCGGTGAACTCAATGCAATCGTCATATACTTCCGATATGCGATATCGCCCCAAGATTTTCAGGCCTTTGTTACAATTATTCTTCATGCATACACAATAGAACCCTTTCTTTGGGATTTGGTTTTCCCTTATGCATCTCAAAGGAATTTCCTGAGTAACAAAAATATATAACATATCTTAGTTAACTGGCCACCCTGATAAATTTACAAAATAAGAAGGAGAAGCATAGGAAAAAGTGATTAAACTAACCATCGGATGAAGATCATCTTCATCCTGCACCCGGTGCACCAAGAACTGAGGGATCTCAAAGACATCATCTTCATCCAGGTCTCTTACAAACTCCTTGTAGAATGCCCAAGATATGGAATTCATTTCAGAGCAACTAGCATTACATGGGTGCTGAAATATGGATTTCTCTAGTGTCACCTTGCAACAATCTTCGGTCTTATAACACCCTGATCATGCATATGAAATTGAAGAAGGTTTGTGTGTAAGGAACATACATAATTAAGAAACTAGTCATGTGTGTAAGGAAAGAAACATTTCAACGCAAGGAAGCCAATACATACACTGGTCTTGATCAACCCAAGGTTTGACAACATTATTAGCATTTTACACTTCAACAATAAAGCACATGTCTACTCTATTGTATGCAAATGTCAGAACATCATTCTGTTCAATGTTATGAGCTGCACAGAACCCCCTCCAATATGGCCCACATAATGCTACATACCTCCCAAAATTCCCACCATACAACACATAGAAGTAGTATTCATCAATTGTTCTGTTTTGATCCTCATGTCGGCCACTCCGAGCAAGGATCCAGGTAAGATGTGGACCAAGAGCGAATTGTCACATACGCTCAGCGAAACAACAAGGAATACCTAGCATAAATTTGTGAAACATAAAAAACCCATAAGATCATGAAAATAAAGCAATTTATATGGAAATTTAAAATAAGATATTATATAAAAATCGAGAATACTTGCAAATCCCTCTGCAAAAAAGGGTGATCTCACCCTCATTCTAAAATACATCGCATGGTCTGTGTTTCCACTCCCACACCAGGCAGGTTGCTGCTGACATGTCACACATTCGTTTTGAGCCATATTCATTTTTTCTGAACACAAAAATTACAAAAGATTAGGAAAATAAATGATATGATGTTACTAATATTATCACTGATTACATTGTACTTTACAGCGACAACTAGTACTATATATGTGTAGAAATACAACTAGTCTGCAGTTCTACATAGATAATCCTGCAAAAATACAACTAATGATGTGCATACTGTACTAATCTGTAGTTCTGCATACATATACTGAAGATTGTTATTAACAAAATATCAGCACAAATTGTACCAACAAAAAATCTGTAGAAATTCAACCCAACAAAATCTGCACATCCTAGATTTACTCTAGAGATTTGATGTTGTAATCTTAGAGAAAACTCTACGGATTCGATGAAGTAATCGTAGAGAAAACGCTATAGATTCGATGAAGAACAAGTACTATTTATGCAGCTCTGAAAACCCTACAGATTCATCGAGCTGCTGCTGCTGCTGAAGATCTCTACCACCGGTTATACTCCGGTGAAGGGGATTCTTACCACTGCTGTAGAGCCTCGCCGCTGGTTATTCCATGGAAGATTGCATCCCTCACTCCACCGTCGTCGTGCCCGTGGATGCTGCAGCTCCCTTGCATTCGCCTAGAAAACGCGTGAGATCGGGCGGCATGCCACGCACCTATATATACATGAAGGAAGCTTGCCGGAGATTAGAGAATATATAAGTTGTGCACCTGCTTCCGGTGAAAGCTCGCCGGAGAGCAGCTCGCCGAAGGAAGCGATGGGGCACGCTCTGTCTCTCTCTCTAGATGCACCTGTCTTGTCCACTCTCTCTCTATGTGCTGCTTCGTTTCCGACAAAATGGAGCGAAAATAAAGTTCGAAGAAATTCAATAAAATGGAAACCTCTAGGTCTCGAACACGCAACCAAGAGGACCCTGACCAGTGGACCCACCTACGATGAATCCCATGTGTCAGCTGGACAAGTGAAAATTCTGTCACTGACTTGTGGGGCCCACCTCTTTGCCGCCCACACACTCACCTGAACTCCACCCGGGAGGTTTCGAAATCAGATCTGAAATCTGGTCCACCACACGCGGTGGCGGCGTCTCCCTGTCCATTTTGGCATCCCAACTCCAAGGTTGTCCCCTTCCGGCCGACGTCTCCACGCACCTTGGTAGATCCCCTTCCGGGCGACATCTCCGTGCTCAACTCGCTCGTCTCCGTGTCTGCCAAGGTAAAAAAATAGTTTGTTTAATTGTTCAGTAGATGGATATCACTTGGATTGTTCATCTACATAAAATCTTCTTAAAAAGGATTATTCTTCTCGGAAAATGTGATTAGTTTGTTTAATTGTCCAATAGATTGATAGGAGTTGGATTTGTTGCATGGTAAAGTAAATAGTTCTGATAAATGACTAGCCTGTTCTAGAAAAGAGATTTGTTGTTTTAATTGTTCAACACATGGATATGAGTTGGCTTGTTCATTGTAAAGAAAACTGTTCTAAAAAATCACTACCCTGTTTTGAAAGTTTGATTTATTTATTTAATTCTTAACAGATGGATAGGAGTTGAATTTTTCATGGCAGACAGTTTACTGAACCCTACAAAGCTGGCCTGAAATAGTTTGTCAGATTTGTCAAGGAGGGATATGGCGAGAATGTTGAGGTTCCATGCCCCTGTCGTAAGTGCCTCAACCGGAGAACGATACATGTAGGCCTTCTTTATCACCACTTACTCATCAGTGGCATGTCGCCCACGTAAACTCGGTGGATACAGCATGGAGAGCCACTTGATCTTGCTATTATTGAAGATCCACCCAATGGTGGTAACAATGGTGGTCACGCCGGTGATGACAATGACAATATGTATACGGATGATGAAGACGATGATGATGGAGGTCACAGTGTTCCAGATATGTTGCAAGACCTTAAGCACGCAGGCGATGCATTAACCGTAGACCAGATTGCTGCTAATGTCCCAACTGACGGTAAACTTGAGATTTTTTTGCAAAGTTGATGGAAGAGGCAAAGCGCAAGCTTTAACTGGGAAGTAAACACTCTAGGCTTGCATTTGTTGTGAAGATCCTTCATCACAAGTCATATCACCGGATCACCAACACTGCTTTCGATGATTGGATGAAGCTATTTGTTGATGCACTACCGGATCCCAATACCCTGCCGAGATCATACCATGAAGCAAAAACTTATCTGAAGGAGCTTGGACTTTCCTATGACAGCATACACGTATGCAAAAACAACTGCATGCTCTTCTGGAAGGACAATGACAAGCTGGACAACTGCATTACGTGTGGCACCTCAAGGTGGAAATATCCAGAAAGAAGGTCGTCGGCTTCCAAAGTGATGCGTCATTTTCCTTTGGCGCCACGGCTGCAGAGATTGTTCTCTTCGAGGAAAACAGCGGAGAACATGCAGTGGCACAAGTTAAGGAGAATGCCCAGATATGGTATACTGAGTCATCCGGCTGATGGTGAAGCATGGAAGGATGTTGACAGAACATGGGAGGACTTTTTAGCTGACCCTAGAAACGTAAGGCTCGGCCTTAGAACCGATGGCTTCAATCCTTATGGAACCATGAGCACGAGCTATAGTATGTGGCATGTATTTGCCCTTCCGTACAACCTTCCACCATGGGATTGTATGGATGCATCAAACTACATGCTTTGCCTTCTAATCCCTGGAAAATCAAGTCCTGAAAGGACTTTGATCTCTTTATTGAGCCTCTGCTAGATAATTTGCAATAGCTTTGGAAGGGTGTGTGCTCTTACGATGCCTTTCAAACCGAAATTTGATCTTCGAGCAGCGGTTCTTTGGTGTACCCATGACTACCCAGCTTGCAGCACTATGTCTGGGCGTACAACAAAAGGATATTATGCATGCCTGCATTGTGACAAAAATCCTCTGTCCAAATCCATAAAGAGCAAAATTTGCTACATTGGGCACCATCGTTTCTTCCCGAAGCGCCACCACTTGCGGCGAGACACGGAGCTTTCCGGCATTCACGATGACCACTCGAAGCCTGGCAAATTTACTGCAGTTGAGTTACAAGCTGAGCTGGAGAAGGTTAGGCATCTTAAACCGGGAGCTAGATGTGATCCTAGGAGCAAAAAGTGGAAGCGAACAGATCCTTCACCGATCTGGAACCGGCGACATGGTTTCTAGGACTTGCCTTACTGGGCATCGTTGAAACTTCGGCACAATCTCGACGTGATTCACATCGAGAAAAACATCTGCGACGACTTGATTGGCACACTACTTGAACTTGACGGGAAGAGTAAGGACACCTTGAAGGCTAGGTATGACTGTGAAGCCCTAGGCATTAGGCGAGATCTACATGTGCAACCCATAGACATAGAGAAGGACCTTCTCTGTCCATATGCACCGTATTACCTGAATAAGGATCAGAATACGGGTTTCTATCAATATCTGTGGGACTGCACTTTTCCTGATGGGTTTTGTTCAAACATGGCCAAATGTGTCAGCATTCCCACACGCAAGATCATAGGACTTAAAACCCATGACTGCCACATCCTGTTGCAGGGAATATTGGTTGCTGACATGCGAGGGTATTTGCATCCCGATATCTACACGACACTTGGAGAGATGGGAAGATTTTTCAGGCAATTGTGCAGTAAAAACTTGAAACTGTCGGTGTTGGAAAGGCTCAAAGATGAAATCCCAGTAATTGTGTGCAAACTTGAACACATCTTTCCGCCGACATTTTTTGATGTGATGGTCCATCTGGCTGTGCATTTACCTGATGAGGCAATGCTCCGAGGCCCTGTGAACTATGGGTGGATGTATCTAATAGGGAGGTTGTTGTGTACTCTGAAGAGATATGTCAGGAACATGTCACGTCCAAAAGGTTCAGTGGCAGATGCCTACATGGTTACCGAGTGCGTGACTTTTTTCGCTAGAGACCTTGCTGATATTGTGACAAGATTCAATCGACCAGCGAGAAATGTAGGTGACCAACATGAATCAGCTTGTGATGTGTTAGGCCATGGTGTGAATTTGATTGGAGGAAGCCATGTAACCTGTTATGGAGGAAGCGATGATACTGATTTGACCCTCCAAAGGGAGCTACACAAGATGACTTGGTATGTCCTAAACAACTGCGAGGAGGTTAAGCCATATATCATGTATGTTCTGATATCCCATACTTATGAATCCAATATTGCCATACACCTAAAGATTTTTTTTCTGAGTTACTCTCTGGATTGCAGTCTTCGTCGAGAACAGCTGGTGAATGATGGGATGCCCAATGTGGAAAGAAGGCTTGAGCAGGGATTTCAAAGATGGTTCAAGGACCATGTTAGTTTCCTTTTGCATTTATCTCTGTCCTTTATATATAGCATTTCAATGCATGATTTGACCATATTGTATTTCTGCTGCGGTACATATAGATCATGAAAAAGCGACAGGAGAATCCAGAAGCTTTGGATGAAGAGCTTTTTGCATTGGCGTGTGGCCCAAACTTTCGAGTAAGAACATATTCAGCCTGTATTGTGGATGGTGTTTGGTTCCTAACCATTGATCATGAGAAGGGCAAGAAAACACAAAATAATGGAGTAATGACTGACGATTGTCACTTGGAGAAGGATATCCATTTTTATGGTGTCCTCAAGGATATCAAGGTGTTGTATTTTAACTTTGATTTGGAACACCAACGATCAGTTGTGTTATTCCACTATGATTGGTATCAGCTTGAGGGCCGCAAGGATACTGAGATGGTGTATGATAAACTCTTTCGGAGTGTCAACATTACCAATTTTTTGATCAAAGATGACAGTTACATCTTGGCAACCCAGGCTACAAAAGTGTTCTACGTGCCAGACACAGCCAAGGGCAAAAACTGGCGGGTGGTTCAACAAATAGTTCAAAGACATAAGTTTGATGTTGCCAAAGGAGAGGAGGAGGAGGAGGAGGTGTATACTGATGTAGCATACCAACAGTTTGTAGGCTCTAACAATGAGACTGTATCTGAGGCTCTGCCTTTCAGGAAACGTCGACCCTCTGTCAACGGAGGCCGCATCATAGATGCTTTAGTGTTCGATCGTATCAGAGGCAAAAGGAAAGCTGTTGAAGAGGAGGAAGTTGACAGTGAGCCTGAAGTAGACGACACCATTGAGGAGTACTGCAGTGACAAAGAAGATGAAGTACAAGATGATACAGACGAAGAGTAGTTCCAACTTATGGTGGTGGAGTGTTGGATGATTTGTGTTGCATGCTTGAACTGATTGATGTGTGCATGCGTGTGTTGAATTGATGATCGTGTGTGCATGCTTTGTGGTGCATGCTTGAACTAATGGTTGTGTGCATGCCTGTGTTGCATGTTTTGTGTTGAACTAATGGTTGTGTGCATGCCTTTGAACTGATCAATATGATTGTTCTTTAGTTCATGGAATTAATAGTTATTCATTTGGAAAATTAGCCACAACATTGTGCTGTTATTCTGTCTGTCAAACTTGGCTGAACAAAAGCTCTTTTCTGGTAAAAAAAATGTGTTGTTATTCTGTCCGCGTGGGACCCATTCGTCAGCCTACCAGACGATGCGACTGTGAACCAAAACTGCTCATGCATGGGACCCACCTGTCATAGCAGGTAGAAAAAACCCTCTCCCCGCCATGCCACTCTGAAATCCCACACCACTTCCCCCAAATCCGTGCTAGAGAAAACCCTCTCCCCTCCCCACGGATGACCAAATCCCGGCGACGATGGTGGCAGCAGAGGCTCCAAACTGACATGTAAGTGCTCCTCAACCTAGCGCCCTTTCACCACGTCAACTCTTCGTTAACCGGTCGGCGATGTGGTAACCTCCTCGTTCTAGTTCGACGCATCGCCTCCTTGTTCTATAGGACACCACGTCAATTTTGCTGTTTAATTAGTTCTAGTTCGATGCGTCGCCTCCTTATTCTATGGCAGCGTGTATGTACTCACAATCTAGTGCTCCGCGCGTCGAGGTTGCTGCTTACGGCAAGGCTCAATCTAGTTCACTGGAAGCGCGCTTTAGTTTACTTACTGAATTTGATTCTCGTAATAATTGACTAATTAGAATTGTATTCCAACTTAATTCTTGTATTTACTCTTTGGGGAAGGTATGATGAAGGCCAGGGAGATACATGAGCAGGTTCTAGAATTGATGCTACTAGCACTACTACTGTATATGGCATAAAAACTAAACATTCTAATTAGTGCAATGTCTAATTTAGGCTACGAAGGATGCTGTCTTCATCGATGTCTCATATGATGATGATGTGAAGAAACCTGCTACTGTAGTTTTTCACAAGATGAAACCTAAGATAGCAAGGCGAAGAGCTAAAGCTTATATGAAAAGATTTAGAGCAGTCAAGAAACCAAGGATCCTTATTCCTAGAGGTGTGGCATTATATACATGTTTTTCTACATTTATATATATGCAGGTACAGATTATTACTTTCTAATATTTTCTTTCTAGGTCCAAGTATGATGGGGCTTGAAGAATACGATGAGCACTGCATGTTTGGAAACCATTTGGAATTGACTTTTGACCAAGTTGCTTCCCTCAAAGTGTTAGTTAAACGACACAAGCCATCTATACCATACTATGTGTGCAAGATGAACAAGTCAAATGTCATCCGTGGGAAGGCCAAAATGGTTAAATTTTGACATTTCAATAGTTAAATTTTATTATGCACAGTAAACTCTAGCCAACAACTAATATTATTCTTCTCCTACAGTACTTTTCAGTTAGCTACAGCCGTGAACACCTCAACCGCTATCTCCCAAAGGTGTTACCACTCGCATGGTCCTACAAGACCACTTTTAGTATGTTAACCTGTTGCAAGGCATGAATGATGCTGCCCAGATGACAAGAGGCTGGTCTAATGTTCTCGAACTAACTGGAATAAGAGAGGGGAATGTGTGCATCTTCACCTTTTTAAATGAGGGGCTACATGGCTTCATGGGTTGTGTTAATGTTCTGTAGTGAGGCCAAAAAGTATTTGCTTGTTTATGTTGTGGTGTTGGATGAACCATTAACGTAATATGTTGTCAGTGAACTTGTAGTGATAAGGAACTTGTTGTCAACCTGGTGCTCTACATGCTAAGTAATATTATCTCCATATGCTATGTATATATTTTGGTTCATTATGTTCATGTTGTTGCTTTCCTGTGATTGAGAGCTGGTATGTAATATACAGAATAAAGTTATAGATCAGCACAAAACCAATGGATAGATACATCGGTTGCAAGTTAGTTCTGCAAAAGATTGGTTGACAGTTCGATTCTGTCTACCTGCACGAAATGTTTTTCTGTTATTTAATTTCTATTAAACGCACTGACAACTGGGGCTGACGAAAAACGTTAGAAAGCCGCGTCGAACTCAGCACTACCGTGAGATACACTACATACATAACGTAGACACCGAGCTGACAAGTGGGGTTGAAGCACGGAGGAGACGGTCGATGCGAAAAAAGTGTCGAATATGTGCCGTGACGAAATCCATGACGAATTTTGCACCAGACGAAATGGCAAACTGGACTTCAGGGCCTGAGACGAAATCTACGACGAATTTTCCACGACAAAAACAAGGAACGTCATGGATAACCGGGCTGGAGGGGCTTGGAGCTCGTTACGATGAAACATTCTAGAACGTCAGGAATCCATGATATTTTTAGGTCGCATCATAAAAAAACGTCACGAATCGTCTAGATTCTTGTAATGTGAATTAGCATTACAAATAGCAAACTCATAAGGAACATCCAAAGATTCTTGAAAACAACATCACAAGTGTTTTGGCAAGTTCGAGTTTCTGGATACTTCAATAGAATCGAAGTCGTGGAAAATAAACATGATTTGTAGAGTATTCTCAAAGTAATTGTGAATCTGATATCCATACTAAAACCAAAGGAAGACAAAACTTGTATTGCCTCGTGAGGTATATCTAGAGAAAGTTTTCTCATGGAAATGTTAGTGGAAAATAATGCAAGTTTGAAATAAGGTATTAGAACTTGCCTTTGAATTATTAGTGGCACAAAGGAATCTGTTCCAGGAACCAAACTCTATAAATTAAAGGAGAGACCAATGATTATGATCATGAAGTTTCAATAGATACTTTTATTCAGAAAATTAGGATTCAATAGTGTATTCTACTACTGCAGAATTATATTGATTCACTTGTCCTTAAATGAGACATAACTAAAAATTGCAAATAAGCGTGATAGACCTACGTGCGAGTTATGATTGAGAATCATAAAATCTAGTATTTAAGACTATCGGTTTAACGTTAGCATAATTATCAAAACTACGAGATATTTAATCTAGGATTAAAGAAAAGGTTGTAATTGATACAACGGGAAAGGTTTCATAAATCAGACAAATGCTAGATGTCTCATAATGGGAATTCTTGAGTTGATTTATGATCAAGTATTTTCGACTTTGCCAAAATATGGAGAAGTCTTACATTTTGATAAAATTGAGTGGGGGCTAAATCATAATATGTGAGACATGTTATGAGTGGGAGTTGAAAGGGAATCTTGATCTCATATGAGATGTCATGTTGAGTGGGAGCATAACAACGATCATATATAGAATATTCAATGAATGAAATTTAAATGAAACATTAAATACTGAAATCTATTAAGATAGATTGATGCGTTTGATGAACATTACTATCGAAATGTTCCAAGAAATAGATTCTGAAAGAGTTCAGAATGTCTAGTTTAGATTCTGAAAAAGTTTAGAATAGCACAAGGTAGAAATAGTTCTTACTTGTGAAACCATGAATAAACCTTGAGACAGAACTTAGTATACGACATTAGTGGTAAAACGAAAAATGATGTGTGACATCCACTGTGCCTGGGTCACAAAGTATTCCATATAATCACATTGTATATACTCGGTATAATGAGACCCATAGTCTGTGGTTTAAAAAGAAAGAGTTATTGTTTCAGTAAACCACTAAGACTGGAGTTAAGCTTGTTCCTAAAACTATGAGGAGTAAGGTTGGACAAGAGAATTGCACTTAAAAGGCAACCTCAGTTATAATCTACATAGATAAAGAATCATATGGCTACTTAGGAAACAACCCGTGAAATTATTTTGTCTTAAAAGAAGTTTGACTTTAGCTGAGTGTGTTTTCTAGAACATACATGACAATAGTGAAAGTTTGATGTGACTGACAGACCGTCATGAAGATACCTGAAAACAAAATCTCACTTTGTCGCCAAAACAAACTTCATCACATTATGTGATAAAGATGTAAATGTCAAATTAGGTGATATTTTTGATTCGTAAAGAACGCATGTGATGTGGTTTCATGGTTAGTAACAATGTAACTGGATTATTTATACTCTAGTACAAGTGGGAGACTAGAGGAGATACGTCCTAGAGGAAAATAATAAAGGGTGTTTATTATCATATCTCATTAGTTCATAATAGTTTGTGTAATGCTATAACTGTATCAAGCAGAAACATTGATACATGTGTGATATAAAACAACCAGAGTCCCTAGTAGCCTCTAGTTATACTAGTCCATTGGGTAGCCGATGATCAAGGTTTCCTAATAGTGTTGCATTTATGTGGAGTCACATCATTGGTGATTGATGTGGTGGACATTACCCTAATCTATATGTATTGCAACACGATCAAGTCACATGTTCATCGTCGCAATATTAGAAGCGTAGTATCCTTCTCCTTTAACTGTGAGAGCATATTAATCACTATCTCTCGAGGCTGCTTTAACTACATCATACGTCATGTCCATAACTGGGTGACCATAAAGGTGTATGTTAGGTATTAGTAGAGGCCTATGCATCAATATTGGGATTTGTTCACCTGCCTGATAGGAAGATACACTAGGCCCACCCAGTGAGATTACATCCATAAATGTTGCGCAACATGTGACTAGGTCACGGGAATGGAATATCACATAATGAGTAAAACTGCATTTGTCGGAAATGATATTGAACAAGGTATTGGATACCGATGATCAGATATCGTACAAATCATGTATCGAAGTAACAAAGGGAATTGGACTCCACATTTAAGGTTCAAACGACAACATTTTCATGGAATGCACTGGGGTCATTATGGGCATCCGGGTCCTGCTAAAGATCATTGATTCGAGAGTGATCTGAATCATGTATGTGATGTTCCTGAACCATAGGGATAACACACTTAAGGGTAAGATGACCAATGCAGATCTTTTGGTAGAAAGGAATCAACAAAGTATGAAAGACAAAGGTCTTCAGAATTGTTCTAAAGAGAGAATGCCGGAAAAGTTCCGAAGATGATACAAAACGGTTCGGAAGAAAGGAAAAGCCAAAAAGGTTTTTTCAAATTAATAAAGGATTTATAATATGCATTTATATATTAATTATGAATTACTATATATGAAATAAATATTTTAAATATTTTATTATGGGGCAACTTCCTCTACTAGGCCGAATCCCTAGAGGGAAACGACCCAGAATGGAAGCCATCCTAGAGCACAAGGGACAGCCGCTGATGGGCCCTGGGTGGCTCACACAGCCAGCGGGCGATTGTAGATGTTGTGTGGGCTGGTGGAAACTGGGCACCACCTAGCGGGCTGCTTCCAGCTGGGCCACCCAGGCGACATCGCGTGGAAGCGGGGGGGCGTGAGCGCGGTGCGGCGTTGGGCTGCTAGACGGCCCACATGGCTGCTGTGCTGCTACCCGCTGGGCCACACGACCATACAAAGGAGGCCGGCACTGTCGAGGCCTGCTGCTGCTAGGCCACTCAGGTGGCCCACCCTGTGGGTCGGTGACAGCCCAGCGAGCTGCAGTTCCTCTCTCCTTTTTTCCTTTTGACTATTAGTCCCTCCCGGGACTTTAGGGAAGGATGTATTCCCTTTTCCCCTATATAAAGAGGCGTATGGGGTGGGAATAAACACATGAATATTTCTCTAAGGAAATTTCCTTAGAAAAGCAATCTCTCTCTCTTTCTCTTTTGCAACCGCGGCTCCCTGTTGGGGTTGTTCGTGTGGCGAGTGGCTAGGAGCAGGAATTCTCTGTAAATACTTAGCAAACGGATTTTTAGGGGTTTTTGATAATGCAGGTAAATAAAGTACGAGTAAATAAAAGACAATAATCATAAATGTAGCAAGTGGACCAATCCTTTCTTTAGCAAAGGACAAGCCGGTTGTATTACTTAAGATGACCAAACGTTCTCGAGGACACACGGGAATATCGTCAAGTGCTTTCGCTTCATATAGTTGATTAATCTTCTTTATTTGCTAAATGTTGTGTGGGTGAACCTGTGCTAATGTACCGACCTTCCTAGGACTAATACATACTTGTGATTATACCCCTTGCAAGCATCCGCAAGTACAAAAAAGTAATTAAGGTAGAAACCTAACCACAGCTTTAAACTCTAAGACCCTTACGTCCCTTGTGCAATGGTTTCCGAATGGGGGTTCAGGTTTCTGTCACTCCGGCAACCCCTACGATTAGTAGCCAAATACAAATGCATTCCCCTAGGCCCATATATGTGAAGTGTCATGTAGTCGATGTTCACATGACAACACTAGAAGAAATACACCACAACTTAAATATCAAACTATTGAATCTTTCTCAACACAATTCCACTACTAACAACATGACTTCTCCCATGTCCTCAAGAACAAAACGAACTACTCACAAGACATCATATGGATCAAGATCAGAGATGATATAATGATATGTAACAATCTGAACATAAACGATAATTCAATGATTCACTCAATAGCATCAACTACAAACAGTAATCAACACCGAGAAAGTTTCCCCTAAGAACTATGCAAGATTCAACCCAATTGTTACAGCGGTATGAGGTGGTGATGATGGTGCTGGTGGAGATGATGGTGGTGATGATGATGATGATCCCGATGAAGTCCATCTTGATGGTGGTGTTGATGGCGACGATTTCCCCTCTCCGGGAAGGAATTCCCCCGACAGAATTCTGTCTACCAGAGAGATCTTTCTCTCTCGGTGTTTTCCACCCTGTAGAGGTGGCGGAATCTTTCTGTGGTCACTCCCCGAGTCTTAGGGTTTCGGGGGGATAATATACGCCAGAGGGGAGAGGCTGGAGTGGACCAGGGCGGCCACACCACCTGGTGGCGCCGCCTGGTGTGGCCCACGCCAGGGGGTGGTGTGGGCCCCCTGTGGCCCATCTCCACTTCCCCTTCTAGCTTTCTTCGTCTTCTAGAAAAATAGTATTTTCCATGTATTTTCCCAGATTTTCTGATCTTCGCGAATTTTGCCTCCAAACAGCACCTTTTCCATCAGAATCCTGACTGCAGCGGTCCATGCTCCAAAAGTCATTAACCATGCAAAAATAGATGAAATAACATAAGTATCATCTCTTAATATGAAATATATCAATGAATAATAGTAAATTATGATATAGAATAGTGATGCAAAATGGACGTATCAACTCCCCCCAAGCTTAGACTTCGCTTGTCCCCAAGCAAAACTAAACTCAATAAACATGACCTCAGGTTTATGGAGTGAAGAGTCGATAAAATAATACGGAAAAGAAGCATCAAATTCATCAATACATAAGTCATAATAGAAGACAACTCACTATTATATAACTTAACTTGCAATAAGTAAAGAAACACAATAAAGATGTATAAAGTAAATCATAATTGGTAATGGCAAAGTTAGCTTTTGGTCGAATAATAGTTGACAATTTGCTGGAGTTCACAAATAACTGGTTTTCAATGATAGCTTTCAAAGTAGTATTCACTAAGATAAGAGCAATGTGCAAAACAAGGAACATAAGAAACATGATTGAATAAATCATCATATGAATGAATGAAACACAACAACTCAAAATACTTGCTGAGATAGAAGAGAATAGGTTTACTGACTCAACTAAAAAGTAAAAGAAAGGCCCTACGCAGAGGGAAGCGGGGATTTCAAGTTTCATACAGAGCTTCCAAAAATTAAGGTACTTATTAGATTTCAGCTCTCATTGCCCCTATCATAGGCATCTTTAGGTGATTAAGGTTAAAGTGATCAAATATGAGGATATGCTTGACAAGTTGTAAGTTGAAAATATCATGTCCCTTGAATACGAGGGCCGCTCCTCATGCTACTCAAGTTTAGTCACGGTAAGTTCTTGTCATAGTAAGTACATGTGTATCATGGAGAACCACCAACGGGGTACCCCTTGCCCAATGATACGGAAGAATCCCCATATCAAAATGACAAGGCAAGCAGACAACAAGAATCTCAACAATCTTCTTATTTACCATGGGAATATGGTGCTTTTTTCTCTCTTTCCTCTTTTCTCATCTCTTTTTTTCTTTTTCTCTTCTTTTTCAATTTCTATCTCTTTTTTTATAAGAAGAATGCTTCATAGATGCTCATTATGGTTATGCTGTAGGTTTCCACCATGACAACATGGATTAGACCGACGGCCCAGGCGTTTCTCTAACACACATACATAACTCCATGGACTTACAAGCTCCCCTTTCATTTCACACCGATGACATCCATAGACAAAAGAGCATGATATCAACTAGGTACAAAGTACCAGTGCAATGTTGAAAGCGTTCCCCATGACAGCATGGTTCTGCTAATTCACAACTTACAAGAGCGCAAGCATATACGCAACATAGATGGCACAATGGTTCAAGTTTATTAAATGCAAGAAAGTAAAGTGTGCCATCAAGTTCGTGAGAGCTTTAATCACTAATTTTCACATAACAAGTTTAATTTGGAAGGTAGATAAAAACATGAATTTACTTGGAATAGCAATAATGCTAATAGGTAGGTATGGTGGACACAAATGGCATAGGTTTTGGTTCAAGGATTGGATACACGAGAAGCATTCCCTCTCAGTACAGGTTTTTGGCTAGCAAGGCTGGGTAGCAAGCATAAGAGTTGAAGGAAACAAACAAGCATACAAGTGATAAAAACAAACATGCAATCTTCCTTGGAAGCACAAAAGACCTTAACTAGAGAATACTAAACTTATGAGCAAATCAAGAAAAAAAGATGATGAAATTATATTTTTTTAGAGTACTTTTATCTTTTTCATTCAATTCTCAAAATAGTGTTGCTACTGACCGAGCCAGGTTTGCCAAAACCAACTAAATTAACTCAATGATCCCAAAGTGATACCAATACTAATGACAAGATCAATCATATAACCATGAATTTAAAACTAAAATAATATATGCAAAAGAGTAAATGATAGAACTTATCATTAATATTCCATAACGACAACTCACAATAAGGGATACATAGATATCTAACAAGAGGGGGGACACTTCCATAATGCAAACCATCCTACATGATAACTTCTCTATTCATGTTATGACTCTACTAAAAAGGTAAAAAGATAGAAGATAGTGATGTGATACCGCGGCACTCCCCCAAACTTGGAACAAATCAAGGGGATGCCAAAACCTGATGACAAATTACTCCTTCGGTGGTGGTGGTATTCTCTCAATGAGCTTTTGGATTAGTTTCCACAAGTCCTCAATCTCTAAGGTGATATTACGAATCAACTGTGAGTTTTACTCAATGCGGCTCATGATCATGTCGGGTTGCGAATTCCAGCTCTTGCGATTCATTCCCCACTCTTCCTCCTTGAAGTCTTCTTTTCCTGCATGGCTAGAACGAGGCAAATCCTAATTGGAGGGTAGTTTCTCCTTGGGCATATTCTGGTATTGATGCTCATGGATAAGGGTATGGAAAGGATTCTTGGTGCATGGAGGAACTGACCGTGGAGCCAAACAGTGACGCGGAGGTTTCTCTCTAGTTGACATCCGTGCAGTCCTTCTGATCTTGACAGGTTTTGCCAACACTCCAATGCTTGCAATGGTAGTGCTGGTGTGCGGATATTGGCTTTGCTTTGCCTCCTCTTCATCTTCACTCTTGATCTCCTTCTCCTGCCCGGGGTCTTGAAGATCTTCCTCCATAGGATCCTTTCCCTTATCCTTGGAGGACACCATTGTGCTTCTAAATTTCAAGAATAGTTCCTGGCAGAAACAAATTGAAATGAAAACACGATATACGAACCTCGGGGGGATCCGGGGGATTATATATTATGAAGTTTTACAACAAAAGGAAGGTACTGGGAGAAAACGGGTCGGAGACGGAGTCCAGGGCAGCCACACCCCTGCTGGCGCGGCTAGGGGGCCCGCACCAGGGGGTGGTGTGAGCCACCCTGGCTCTGTTTCTGTCCCTCTTTCGCTTCATAGCTTTCCTTGTTGGATAAAAACTATAAAAATATAATTTGACAGAATTTTTGCGGAACTTTTCTTACCAGAACTGTTACCTATTCGAAAACAGACTCTGGGGGTCTCTGAATTTGGCATTTAGTAGATTCTTCCGAAGTCACTACTTGAATAACATCAATATCTTCATCTTCATACTCATATTGCTCGAGTCATGAAGCCTTTCACTTTCTTATTACACCAT
Organism: Avena sativa; assembly: GCA_916181665.1. Taxonomy (NCBI): domain Eukaryota; kingdom Viridiplantae; phylum Streptophyta; class Magnoliopsida; order Poales; family Poaceae; genus Avena; species Avena sativa. The sequence continues at coordinate 373,552,104 of OV702290.1, forward strand.
TTTCTCCAATAACCTAGAAATTTCTTTCACACAAAACTTCACACAATTCTCATTAGCAACATTAGTGTAAGCGAGATAATAAACCTTTTTAAGTCCAAATTCAACTTAAATCTATCAAAAGATAAGATACTGTAGCAAATCCTTCCGAAAACCCAAAAAAAATTAAAAAAAGGAAATCGATTTAAAAAGCAAATGCAAGAGTGGCAAAATCTGTCAAACAGACCCTCTGGTAAAGATCAATTTTTTCGAAAATCTTCTGTTGCTCAAATCAAAAAGTTCAGAACTAACGAAAGTTAAATAACAACCTGGGTCAAAATCAGAAAAACTTACATCTCAATCCTACTTACCTAGATCTCTCACGAATTTTTACGGTGAAGCACAAAAATCTGTTTCGGGACAGCAACATCCCCAAATCTTACTTCTCTCTCATTAGAGGTTGATCTTGACACAAAAACCAAACAAAAAGGATAAGGAGAGGTTATTACCCAAGTAGTAACTTCCAAGACTCAAAGGAACAAAAACAAACTGAAAGCAAATATATATTGGGTTGTCTCCCAAAAGGCTCTTTATTTATAGCCATTAAGATGGGAATGATAATTTCAATGATGCTCACACATAAGAATATGAATTGAAGTGAAAGAGAGCATTAAGAAGCAAAAATACACATGTTTAAGTCTAACCCACTTCCTATGCAAGGGAATTTTGTAAGAAAACAAGTTGTTGAAACCAGAGGCTACAAGCATAGGAAGGCAAAACAAGTGCAACATAAAGACTTTAAGCATAAAATGAGGAAACTTGATATTATTGAGGTGCATAAGAACAGTCTTCCCTCTCTCATAATAACTTTCAGTATCATGCATAAATTTAATGATATAGCTATCATAAGAACCATTGTAGCAATGATCGCTTATCCAAAAAGAAAACACAGGGACACTAACTCTCATAACACTACTTTGTGAAGCAATATTAGGGATATCCTTACAGAGGATAGTGTGTCCATCTTCTACATATTTAGCAACAAAATCTTTCACATTTGCTATTATAGGTTCATCGTCTATTTGTTTATCAGGTTCAACAGCTTTATTTGTACTTTCATTAACCATACTAGCTATCATAGAATGTTCCTTTACTTTAACTAGGAAAGGTATTTTCTCAATGTAAGGTTCAGGTAAAGCATGATTAGTAGTATAAACTTCAGTATTTCTTGCAGGAACACACTTAGCAACATCTTTATATGGTTTATGATACTTATTCCACTTCTTTTTAGGAACTTCAATATAGGAAGCAAAAGCCTTAAAATAAGTTGCAATAGCTTGAGAGTCAAGACCGTAAGCATTTTTAATATTTTAAAAGTCATCAGTTCCCATAAAAGATTCAATGCATTCATAATCATAATTTATACCTGACTTTCTTCCTTTGTCATTCTCCCATGCTTCATCATTGTCTTGAATACGGTCTAGAAGATCCCATTTAGCTTCTACTTCCATGTGTGTAAATGATCCAGCACAAGAAGCATCCAATAAATCCTTATCATGGAGAGAAAGCCTTGCATAAAAGTTATTGATAATAATATTGTTGGGGAGCTCATGAATGGGACATTTGAGCATTAGTAACTTCAATTTCCCCCAAGCTTGAGCTGTACTCTCTCCATCAAGATGCCAAAAGTTGTATATGTGGTTCCTATCTTTATGAATCTCACTAGGAGGATAAAACTTCGAATAAAAGAGAGGCACTATTTCCTCCCATTCAAGAGCTTGACCATTCTTCAGCAGCTTATACTGTAAGACCCCTCCTTAGTAAAGGAAAGGATCCCTGTGATTGCAATGCTAGTCCCTGGATCAATGCTAGCATCCACAGTTTAAGATGAAGTACACAGATACAAAGGTCGTTTATTACATCCATTCCAGAGATAAAACTTAGTCTTTTACAACTCAGGGCCAAAGGCCTAATACAAGAGTTTATGGAATAAGTAAATAAACATAAGTCTTCATCTTCATGTGCCACAGGCAAGCATGTTGAATGTAGACTCATGACTCATATTCATCATAGGAGTAACCTGCAACATTACAAGTTACAGCCACAGAGGGTCAATACTTTGGAATAGTATTGGCAAGTGATACCTTAGCTTATTTAAAGTGGACTATAATACTATATGCATTTGGCTAGGTGGAGTTTAGGCTTGCATTGCTCAAAATAGCTTTTTCCTTATCATTTTGAAAACACTAAATTTTTGTTTGGCATAAATCACCCAAGTCATCTACCAATCAAAGACTGAAGATCCACTCAGGGCATCTACCAATCAAAGACTGAAGATCCTTTTAACCCTTGTTCACCCACAAGATTTTAACTTAGAAATTGGGATGAGGAGATTCTTGATAGCTTCCATGTCTTGATGCTCAAATTGTCCTTTACCAGGGACATGGCTAAGTACTTAGGTTTTACACTCTGCAGAGGTGGTGCACTTTCCCCACAAGACTTGGTTTCCCAAGACAAGATCTTTTAGAAGCCTTTCCTTAGTCAAATGGACGCGTTCCAACCTATCATTCCCTCTACCACCAACTGTCCAAGAGACTAAGTTCTAGCAACCTATATGATCATGGCAGAGCCCATATTGCCAAGTGGTTGCACTTGAAGCTTCTCAACATTTGACATCTCAAATCTCTCTGTTCCTGGGTGGCCATCCACAAGTGAGATACACAAGCCAAGTCCATGGCCTTGTGAACCACTCAACACAAACCATTCCTTCCATTCCACCCAGGTGATTCATTCACTTAGTTGTTTTATTAAACAAAACATAAGTCCACAGACTTAGAAATTTTTCCATAGCATGAATATATATTCCACCCTTGTTTTCTATTAGCTAAGCTAAGCATGATAGTAATAGGAATCTTGACTTAGGTAATTTTCACTAAGGCTTCATCTACTAGGTTTTCCCATAGCAAGGTCTATACTTAGCAAATAAAATCCATGCAAGATTTACTTAGCAAAAACACTAATGCATAGTAAAAATAATGGGACAAAAGATATGAAGCATCACTTGCCTTGGTAATGGGGAGAGTAGCACTCTTCACAGTCACAATCACTAGCAAAGTCTACACACAAAGTTGTAGCACACAATTACACACAATTTAAATACAATCAAAAATAATATGAATGCATGCATGCATGAATTTACTAAGTGTTGATTTTGAAAACTTTGCCAAGCAAGTGCATGAATACAGAAACTTAACAAGTCACAAGTTTGCCAACTAAACTTATTTAACCCTAAGACAAAATACTAAACTAAAACCATACTCAAAATAGCCTTAAACATGTTCCTACAAATAAAGTCATTCTAATGGTTACTATTTGTTAAACACTTTGCATGGACAGAAATGCCTTGATTCACTAAATCCAATGGTATAAAGTTTGCAAAATTCCAACGTGGAAATCAAGAGTTATGGCAGTTTGAAGTTTGGATCTAATTCTGGTTTTAAATTCTGTTTTTGAATTCATCCGAGCCACGCGTCGTGTTGTGATTGGCGCGTACCGCTTCGGTTGGATCGCGCTTGGCAGCCGCAGGATCTAAACAGATCGTACGCTCCAGATCGCGTACCGCTTCGCAGTTAAATGAATCTATCCTAGCGCTCAGATCTAGATCTAACGGTGCTCGTTCAAACGACCATGCCCTGGCGGCGCGCGGTGTCAGCGAGCGGCGGAGTGCTCGGTATACGGCGGCGCTAGCGTTCCAGATCGTCCGCGAGAGGGAGAAGAGTCATACCAGGTTCGCAAGAGGCTGCTGAAGCTCAAGGTAGCGTAGGTTTGCGAAGGGGCGTGCTGTCACGACGATGATTGCTCGTCGGAGTTGAGTCTGGCGACAGGTGGTTCTGTTCGAGGTCGGAGACGACGTTGTAGATCACTAGGATGCAAACGGAAGGTGTGGTCAGATGCAGAATATCATGGAGAACATGCACGTGTGCAAGACAAGGCTTGGGGCGGTCTGGACTTACCACTGGGGGTCGTCGGAGTCGAGTCTGTCATCGGTGCTTGCGGTGTCGAGTGGAACCGGCGACCTGGGGCAGTACAGGATGAACTAGTGGGGTCAGGAGGTGCGCAAAGACTCATTGAATCAGATAGCAAGAGTGAGAGGCAGAGGGGAACACGAGGCTCACCGGAATTGATCGCTGGAGTGGGCTCTGTCTGCGGTGGTGTGGGGTTGATTGAGGGCAGCCTGGTGGCGGAGTGAGCGAGGTGTTTGGGGGGAAATGCTCGCGAGGCAGAGAGGATCTTATAGCCAGAGGCTCGACAGGAAACGCTCGTGGATTAATGTCCAATTAAGCTCGGTATCACTGCGGCAACAGTCAGCGGCGGAGATTGTGCGCGGATTCAGGGGCAAGACGATGCTGACGTGGAGGAGGCCCGCTCGTCAGCGAAGTGCACGAGGTGGAGGTGGGGTCTGTCTGTTAGCGACTGATTGCATGTGCTCGCGCGTGAGAGAAGAAAAGGAAACTCCCCGGGTGGGCTTGTTGGGCTCGTTTCGTTGCTGGGCCAGAAACCTGGCGCGCGGCCCTTTTCTTTTGTTTATCCCTTTTTCTTTTCTAAATCTATTTTCTGGAATGATTTTGATATGAATTCAAATCCTTTTGAATTCAAACAAATTTGGGGATCTTTGTAGGGTATTGTGGTTTCAAAACAGTCAGTTAACCATGTGGTTACCTTGCAAGGGCTTGGTCAAACTTGGATTTCAAACAAACAGAGACTTTGCTTCTATTTTGCAAATGTTTGAAATAGGGGTTTTGAAATTATTTCCAAGTTGAAAACTTTGGTTAAATTGCTACACCTAAACTTTCCACAATGGAGGCAAGCAAACAAGTTCCTAAACATTCAAGTCTCAAAGGGTGATGGCCAATTGAGGTAAATTGCTCACATGAAATCATAGCACAAACTTCTGTTTCTAAATGATTTTGAGAAAAACCCTAAACGAATGAAGGATGCAAGGATGATATGAATGAGTTTTGAAATATGATTTTTGGGATGTTACAAATCTAACCCCCTTAAGAGGAATCTCGCCCTCGAGATTCGGATTGGCTAGCAAATAGGTGAGGGTGGTCTTTCCGAAGATCATCTTCTCTTTCCCATGTTGCTTCCTCTTCGGAGTGATGACTCCATTGTACTTTGCAAAACTTGATAGTCTTTGTCCTTGTGACTCTTTCTGCGGTCTCAAGAATCTTGACAGGCTTTTCTTCATAGGTGAGATCACTTTCTAGTTGAACTTCTTCCAAAGATATGGTATCCTTCAAAGAATATCCTTCCATCCCCGGGTGACATTTCTTAAGCTGACTCACATGAAAAACATTATGGACTGCTAATAAAGATCCTGGAAATTCGATTTCGTATGCAACTTCTCCCTTGCGACTTAGAATGTTGAATGGTCCAACATATCTTGGTGCCAACTTTCCTTTGACTCCAAATCTTTTCACTCCACGAAGTGGTGATACTCTAAGATAAGCCCTATCCCCAACTTCGTAGGTGACTTCTCTACGCTTAGCATCTGCGTAGCTTTTCTGTCGAGACTGTGCTATCTTCAACCTGTCCCTAACCAATTTGACCTTTTCTTCGGCGTCTTTGATAAGATCTGGTCCAAACAAACTTCTTTCTCCCACACCATTCCATAGCAATGGGGTGGTACACTTCCTTCCGTAGAGAAATTCAAACGGTGCCATCCCAATGCTAGATTGGTAACTGTTATTGTAAGAGAACTCTGCGTAAGGCAGACTTTCATCCCAACTTGCTCCATAGTCTAGGGCACATGCCCTCAACATGTCTTCAAGAATTTGATTAGTCCTTTCTGTTTGTCCATCAGTTTGAGGATGAAAAGCAGTACTGAATTCCAACCTCGTTCCTAAAGATTCATGAAGCTGTCTCCAAAAGTGAGAAGTGAACTGAGTTCCTCTATCAGACACAATACTCTTAGGCACACCGTGAAGGCATACAATTCTGCTCATGTAGATTTTGGATAACTTGGCACTGGTATAAGTTGTCCTTACGGGTATAAAATGAGCCACTTTGGTTAGGCGATCCACTACTACCCATATGGAATCATACCCTGACCTGGTCCTTGGTAATCCGGTAATGAAATCCATACCAATATTTTCCCACTTCCATTCAGGAATAGGCATTGGTTGAAGCAAACCGGCTGGTTTTTGATGCTCCGCTTTCACTCTACTACACACATCACACAAAGCAATGTGTTCGGCGATGTCCCTTTTGAGGTTGTTCCACCAAAATCTTTCTTTCATATCCATGTACATTTTGGTGTTTCCCGGGTGAATAGAATACGGAGAGTTATGGGCTTCTTGTAGAATCAGTTTCCGTAATTCCGGATCTTGTGGAACACAAATACGTTTCCCGTGCCATAAAGTACCTTGTTCGTCTATATGGAAACTTTTAGATTTCCCTTGGCTAATCCTTTCCTTAATCTCTTCGATTTCTTTATCCGTCTTTTGGGCTTCTTTAATTTTATCCAACAGAGTGGGTTGAACATCCAAAGACATGAGATGTCCTTCTGGCACAATCTCCAATCTGAGTTCCTGGAATTGCGTACACAACTCATCTGGCAATTCACCTTTGGTAAGGCCATTTACAAACGCCTTACGACTTAGAGCATCTGCTACTACATTTGCTTTACCAGGATGGTATTGCAAACTCAAGTCGTAATCCTTGATAAGTTCTAGCCATCTCCTTTGTCTCATATTGATTTCCTTTTGGGTGAAGATATACTTCAAACTCTTATGATCGGTGAATACTTCACAATGTTTTCCCAAAAGGTAGTGTCTCCATGTTTTGAGTGCATGGACAACAGCAGCTAACTCTAAATCATGAGTAGGATAATTTACTTCATGAGTTTTGAGTTGTCTCGAGGCATAAGCCACAACTTTTCCGCCTTGCATAAGTACGGCACCTAATCCTTGATGAGAAGCATCACAATACACTTGGAAATCCTTTTCCAAGTCTGGTAGGCACAGAACAGGTGCTGACACAAGCCTCTTCTTTAATTCTTGAAAGCTGAGTTCACATCCTTCAGACCAAGCAAATTTCTTATCTTTCTTTAACAATTCTGTCATTGATTTAGCAACCTTTGAAAAAATTTCAATGAATCTTCTGTAGTAACCTGCTAAACCAAGGAAACTACGAACCTATTTTACGCTCTTAGGAGATTCCCATTATGTCACAGCTGAAACTTTAGCAGGATCAACTGCTACACCATCCTTAGTCATAACGTGACCAAGAAATCCAACTTCCTCTAACCAAAACTCACACTTGCTGAATTTGGCATAAAGCTTATGTTCCCTTAGTTTCTCAAGTATCAAGCGTAGATGTCTTTCATGCTCTTCCTTGCTCTTGGAGTAGACTAAGATGTCATCGATGAAAACGACAACAAACTTGTCGAGAAATTCCATGAACACTTTGTTCATCATATTCATGAAGTATGCTGGAGCGTTGGTTAAACCAAAAGGCATCACAGTGTACTCATACAATCCGTACCTTGTGGTGAATGCTGTTTAGGTTTTAGGTATGTCTTGCTCTCTTATCTTGAGTTGAAAATAACCTGACCGAAGATCAATCTTCGAGAACACACATGCTCCTTCTAGCTGATCAAACAAGTCGTTGATTCTTGGCAAAGGATATTTGTTCTTGATGGTTACCTCATTGAGAGAACGGTAATCTATGCATAATCTTTGAGTTCTGTCTCTTTTTTCTACGAACAAAACTGGAGCTCCCCAAGATGAAGAACTTGGCTGGATGAATCCTTTCTGCAATTGTTCTCCAAGCTGTTTCTTGAGTTCCTTTAGTTCGTCAACTGACATTTTATAAGGCCTCTTTGCTCTTGGTCCAGAACCTGGTACCAAATCTATTATAAACTCTACATCTCTATCTAGGGGCATTCCCGGTAACTCTTCCGGAAACACATCCGGATACTCACACACAATTTGCACGTTGTCCATGCTAACCCCCTTAAGAGAATTCAGCTTACTTCCTTTAGATTTAAAATTGGACTTGAATTTTATCCTCTTACCTTCAGGGGTTGTGAGTGCAACTGTGCGATTGGCACAATCTAGTACTCCCTCATATTTAGCCATCCAATCCATTCCCAAAATCACATCCAATCCTTGGGAATTTAGGATTATTAGGTTCACTGGAAACTTATGTTTTCCAAACTCTATTACCAAGTCGTGACATCCTGAGTTTACTATCATTTCTCCACCAGGAGAACTTACTCTCATAGGACACCCAATGGTTTCTACCGGTAGTTCATTTCTTTCGACAAATGCTTTTGATATGAATGAATGAGATGCACCAGTGTCAAAGAGTACAATTGCTGAGATGGAATTGAGTCTGAACTTACCAGCAACAGCATCAGGCTCTTCATAGACCTCCTCCACATTGATGTGGTTAACCTGTCCTTTCTGAAAAGGATTAGGCTTGTTAGGTCCTTCAACTTTCTTTTCAGGGCACTCATTAGCATAATACCCCAGCTTCTTGCATTTGTAGCATTCGACCTGACTGATGTCCGTTTTAGGCTGGTTTCTACTTCCACTTCCACTTCCACTATGGTGGCTCTTATGTCCACTCTTGTGATTCTTGTACTTATCATTGTCATGACTGCGATGATGCTTGTTGTCATGACGGTTGTGTTGGTGGTGCTTGTGAAATTTCCCATGCTTGTGGGATCCTGAGCTGACACTATCCTCATAGTGAGATCGTTTATGAGACGATCCCAAGCTGTGCTTGTCGGAGTGTTTCCTCTTTCTACTCTCGACTTGTTTCATTTTATTCTCCACAATAACAGCCTTGTCACACAGTGACTGATAAGTTGGAACATATGCCACGGACAGCTGCAGATTCAGCTCATCATTCAAGCCTTCCAGAAACTTTTCCTTTCTTTTGGCATCTGTGTCAACCTCATCCGGTGCATAGCACGCCAGATTGTTGAATTCTTCAATATATTCAGCCACGCTGTGGTGGCACTGCTTCAGGTTGTGAAACTCCTTCTTTTTCAGGCTCATCATTCCTGGTGAGATATGTGTAGTGCGAAAACCATCTTCAAAGATAGCCCAAGTCACCTCATCGATAGGAGTGGTGATCTGGAAGTTGTCCCACCATGCGGCGGCTGGTCCTTCCAACAGATGTGCTGCGAACCTGACTTTTTCAGCATCCATGCAGCCTACGGTCACTAATTCTTTGTTCACAGAACGTAGCCAATCATTGGCCACCATGGGATCAGTCGTTCCTGAGAACTTAGCTGGCCTCAGACGCAGAAATCTGGTGAGCATATCAAAACCCGGAGGGTTGTTGTTGTTGTTATTGGGGTTGTTGTTGTTGTTATTGGGGTTGTTGTTGTTCTGGTTTTGGATGAATGTCGTCATCATTTGCATAAGCTGTGTCTGCGCATTCATCATCTGTTGCATTTCCGGGGTAATGTTGTTGGGGTTGGGGTTTGCGCGACGAGGAGGCATCTGTGGTTTGTTCATATAGAGATAAGAATGAGATACCCTTACATGATTTATGCACAATACATCATACAAGCAAACACATAGCATGCAACACAAGAATAAAATCTCAACAACAAGATAACAAAAGTCTCAAAGTAAAAACACACAAGTGGCAAGCCATCCACATGTCGGATGGTCCATTAATAAGTTCACAAATAACAAGTAACAAGTACGGCAAATAAAGATAACTGAGTAGTCAAGTCTACTCGTCAGCATCAATCTCCTCGACAAAGGTAAGACCTGCGTTCTCCATTGCGGTCTTGTTCTCCTCGATAGTAGTGGTCAAGGAGTCGATCTTGGTCTTGAGAGCCCTATTCTGGGAACGAAGTCTCTCAATCACTGTCTGCTGCTGCTCTAACTCGAAGTCCTTGGACTGTAGTTCCTCGGTCATGTCCCGAATCCTTTTGTTCCTATCCTGGACACGTTTCTCTTGACTCTTGAACTTACGGTCTTGGGTCTCGAACTTTTCCTCCATTTCCTTGACAATCTCGTCCTGCTGCGCGAAGAGCTTGTCCTTCTCGCGAAGCTGCACCTGGAGCTCGTCATTGCTAAGCATGACGTTGGTCCTGTCAGTATCCACGTGCCTAATAAGAGTCTCTAAGTCCTGGAGGTACAGGCGTATCGGCTCTGCTGTGGTTCTCGAGTCGTCCTCAAAGTCGATGGACTCTCCGTCATCATCACGCCTTCCGAAGGCATGGAAGTGAGTGCCTCTAACCTGTCGGGAGTGACGGCCTAACAGTCGTCCTATCAGGTCCTGCATGACAACCTCCATGCCTCTCTCCCTGTCATCGTGCATAAGCTTGAAGACGATGGCCTCCATAGTAGGCTCTGTCTGGCGTCCTGGCTGGTTCACCTTGAAGCCCCAGAGGTCCTTCCTCTCAAACTTGGTGAGTGGGTTCACCGTAATGGTGGGAAGAGGGAGATCGAGCAAGGTAGTAAGCTCTACGATACGAGGACCAAAACAGGTAACCTGGAACTCCTCAACAGTGCTGATGGTAATAGGCATCTATTTATAAGATTGAAAAAGTTAGAACAACACAATTAAAATAAACAAGACAAACATTCATACATATCCATGGAACACAAAACACACAAGTCATGCATACATGAATCCATTACATCAACCAAGGTTCAAACTTATTTAAGGTATCATTTGGAAAATAAGGTGATAGGTGGTGGTCCAACTAACGAAGTGCGTTTTACAAACCTATCTCACTGGATCTGGTGGCTAACACAATGTTCCTAGAGACAATCAGCCTATCTTGTTCACATGCTTCTATCACTAAGTCTATAATGTCTCCCCTTAAGGTTTGGTTGGTGACTTCCAACTCTTGGGTATGTTCCTTCTCTTTCTCTAAGTCTTTTTGGAGGTTGAGCATCTTGCACTTGACTCTAGCACTGAGTTCTTTGATAGTCTTCCAAGCTGCTTCTCTTGCTGACTCAAAGAATGTGGTGTGCATAAAAGTGTTGGTGTACATGCAGAAGCCTCTTTCTTTGTGGTTGTATTCCTTGTTTTTATACAAGTGAAGTTGCACCCACCAATACTCCACTCCTTCCTCCATCACTGGAAAGCCCTTGTACACAGCTGCACCATGTGCTTCCATTGTCTCCATGAGGTCCTTGAGAATCTTGGGAAACTCCGTCTCACACTCCAAGGTCATGGTCATGAGTGGTCCTTTCTTCACGGCTTCGTTGATGGAGTTCATCTACAAATAGAGATGAGAATGAGAAGATTAGAAAAGTTTACGAGAAGAATAGACAAGTGTATAAGTAGTTAAAATTTTTCCTTAGTGGTTTCCAATCCTAGGGTCATAATCCTACAGGCAACACAGTGCTCTGATACCATCTGTAAGACCCCTCCTTAGTAAAGGAAAGGATCCCTGTGATTGCAATGCTAGTCCCTGGATCAATGCTAGCATCCACAGTTTAAGATGAAGTACACAGATACAAAGGTCGTTTATTACATCCATTCCAGAGATAAAACTTAGTCTTTTACAACTCAGGGCCAAAGGCCTAATACAAGAGTTTATGGAATAAGTAAATAAACATAAGTCTTCATCTTCATGTGCCACAGGCAAGCATGTTGAATGTAGACTCATGACTCATATTCATCATCGGAGTAACCTGCAATATTACAAGTTACAGCCATAGAGGGTCAATACTTTGGAATAGCATTGGCAAGTGATACCTTAGCTTATTTAAAGTGGACTATAATACTATATGCATTTGGCTAGGTGGAGCTTAGGCTTGCATTGCTCAAAATAGCTTTTTCCTTATCATTTTGAAAACACTAAATTTTTGTTTGGCACAAATCACCCAAGTCATCTACCAATCAAAGACTGAAGATCCACTCAGGGCATCTACCAATCAAAGACTGAAGATCCTTTTAACCCTTGTTCACCCACAAGATTTTAACTTAGAAATTGGGATGAGGAGATTCTTGATAGCTTCCATGTCTTGATGCTCAAATTGTCCTTTACCAGGGACATGGCTAAGTACTTAGGTTTTACACTCTGCAGAGGTGGTGCACTTTCCCCACAAGACTTGGTTTCCCAAGACAAGATCTTTTAGAAGCCTTTCCTTAGTCAAATGGACGCGTTCCAACCTATCATTCCCTCTACCACCAACTGTCCAAGAGACTAAGTTCTAGCAACCTGTATGATCATGGCAGAGCCCATATTGCCAAGTGGTTGCACTTGAAGCTTCTCAACATTTGACATCTCAAATCTCTTTGTTCCTGGGTGGCCATCCACAAGTGAGATACACAAGCCAAGTCCATGGCCTTGTGAACCACTCGACACAAACCATTCCTTCCATTCCACCTAGGTGATTCATTCACTTAGTTGTTTTATTAAACAAAACATAAGTCCACGGACTTAGAAATTTTTCCATAGCATGAATATATATTCCACCCTTGTTTTCTATTAGCTAAGCTAAGCATGATAGTAATAGGAATCTTGACTTAGGTAATTTTCACTAAGGCTTCATCTACTAGGTTTTCCCATAGCAAGGTCTATACTTAGCAAATAAAATCCATGCAAGATTTACTTAGCAAAAACACTAATGCATAGTAAAAATAATGGGACAAAAGATATGAAGCATCACTTGCCTTGGTAATGGGGAGAGTAGCACTCTTCACAGTCACAATCACTAGCAAAGTCTACACACAAAGTTGTAGCACACAATTACACACAATCTAAATACAATCAAAAATAATATGAATGCATGCATGCATGAATTTACTAAGTGTTGATTTTGAAAACTTTGCCAAGCAAGTGCATGAATACAGAAACTTAACAAGTCACAAGTTTGCCAACTAAACTTATTTAACCCTAAGACAAAATACTAAACTAAAACCATACTCAAAATAGCCTTAAACATGTTCCTACAAATAAAGTCATTCTAATGGTTACTATTTGTTAAACACTTTGCATGGACAGAAAGGCCTTGATTCACTGAATCCAATGGTATAAAGTTTGCAAAATTCCAACATGGAAATCAAGAGTTATGGCAGTTTGAAGTTTGGATCTAATTCTGGTTTTAAATTCTGTTTTTGAATTCATCCGAGCCACGCGTCGTGTTGTGATTGGCGCGTACCGCTTCGGTTGGATCGCGCTTGGCAGCCGCAGGATCTAAACAGATCGTACGCTCCAGATTGCGTACCGCTTCGCAGTTAAATGAATCTATCCTAGCGCTCAGATCTGGATCTAACGGTGCTCGTTCAAACGACCATGCCCTGGCGGCGCGCGGCGTCAGCGAGCGGCGGAGTGCTCGGTCTACGGTGGCGCTAGCGTTCCAGATCGTCCGCGAGAGGGAGAAGAGTCATACCAGGTTCGCAAGAGGCTACTAAAGCTCAAGGTAGCGTCGGTTTGCGAAGGGGCGTGCTGTCACGGCGATGATTGCTCGTCGGAGTTGAGTCTGGCGACAGGTGGTTCTGTTCGAGGTCGAAGACAATGTTGTAGATCACTAGGATGCAAACGGAAGGTGTGGTCAGATGCAGAAGATCACGGAGAACATGCGCGTGTGCAAGACAAGGCTTGGGGCGGTCTGGACTTACCACTGGGGGTCGTCGGAGTCGAGTCTGTCGTTGGTGCTTGCGGTGTCGAGTGGAACCGGCGACCTGGGGCAGTACAGGATGAACTAGTGGGGTCAGAAGGTGCGCAAAGACTCACTGAATCAGATAGCAAGAGTGAGAGGCAGAGGGGAACACGAGGCTCACCGGAATTGATCGCCGGAGTGGGCTCTGTCTGCGGCGGTGTGGGGTTGATTGAGGGCAGCCTGGTGGCGGAGTGAGCGAGGTGTTTGGGGGGAAATGCTCGCGAGGCAGAGAGGATGTTATAGCCAGAGGCTCGACAGGAAACGCTCGTGGATTAATGTCCAATTAAGCTCGGTATCACTGCGGCAATGGTCAGCGGCGGAGAACGTGCGCGGATTCAGGGGGAAGATGATGCTGACATGGAGGAGGCCCGCTCGTCAGCGAAGTGCGCGAGGTGGAGGTGGGGTCTGTCTGTTAGCGACTGATTGCGTGCGCTCGCGCGTGAGAGAAGAAAAGGAAACTCTCCGGGTGGGCTTGTTGGGCTCGTTTCGTTGCTGGGCCAGAAACCTGGCGCGCGACCCTTTTCTTTTGTTTATCCCTTTTTCTTTTCTAAATCTATTTTCTGGAATGATTTTGATATGAATTCAAATCCTTTTGAATTCAAACAAATCTGGGTATCTTTGTAGGGTATTGTGGTTTCAAAACAGTCAGTTAACCATGTGGTTACCTTGCAAGGGCTTGGTCAAACTTGGATTTCAAACAAACAGAGACTTTGCTTCTATTTTGCAAATGTTTGAAATAGGGGTTTTGAAATTATTTCCAAGTTGAAAACTTTGGTTAAATTGCTACACCTAAACTTTCCACAATGGAGGCAAGCAAACAAGTTCCTAAACATTCAAGTCTCAAAGGGTGATGGCCAATTCAGGTAAATTGCTCACATGAAATCATAGCACAAACTTCTGTTTCTAAATGATTTTGAGAAAAACCCTAAATGAATGAAGGATGCAAGGATGATATGAATGAGTTTTGAAATATGATTTTTGGGATGTTACATATACCATTCTTCAGCTCTTCCTTTTAGTGATAATGAGAATAACTTCTTCTTGACTTGATCTGTTGTAATACCTGCACACTTAAACAACCAGCATAATTCGTGTATAAAGAGCAAATGATCACCAGGATGGACAGTTCCATCTCCAACATAATAGTTATGCATAACACGATCAATAATTCTTGTAAGTATTTTAAAATTATCATTCTCAGCAGGTGGTGGTTCATCTACTACCTTAGCAATGGTAGTAGCATTACGAAATAAGAAACTCAGCGAATTATCCATATTGAAAATAAAGCAACTAACAGAAGTAAACAATACTCATAGTAGAAGTTTCCTTTACCAGTTCCACTCTCCAATAGCGCTTCACTTCCCAGCAATGGCACCAGAAAATAGTCTTGATGACCCACAAGTATAGGGGGTGTATCGCAGTATTTTCGATAAGTAAGAGTGTCGAACCCAACAAGGAGCAGAAGGTGCTGGAGAGTGGCTAGGAGCAGGAATTCTCTATAAATACTTAGCAAACGGATTTTTAGGGGGTTTTGATAATGTATGTAAATAAAGTATGAGTAAATAAAAGACAATAATAATAAATGCAGCAAGTGGCCCAATCCTTTCTTTAGGAAAGGACAGGCTAGTTGTATTACTTAAGATGACCAAACGTTCTCGAGGACACACGGGAATATCGTCAAGTGCTTTAGGTTCATATAGTTGATTAATCTTCTTTAGTTTGCTAAATGTTGTGTGGGTGAACCTGTGATAATGTACCGACCTTCCTAGGACTAGTACATACTTGTGATTATACCCCTCGCAAGCCTCCGCAAGTACAAGAAAATAATTAAGGTAGAAACCTAACCACAGCTTTAAACTCTAAGACCCTGACGTCGCTTGTGCAAAGGTTTCCTAACGGGAGTTCAGGTTTCTGTCACTCCGGCAACCCCTACGATTAGTAGACAAATACACAATGCATTCCCTAGGCCCATATAGGTGAAGTGTCATGTAGTCGACGTTCACATGACACCACTAGAAGAAATACACCACAACTTAAATATCAAACTATTGAATCTTTCTCAACACAATTCCACTACTAACAACATGACTTCTCCCATGTCCTCAAGAACAAAACGAACTACTCACAAGACATCATATGGATCAAGATCAGAGATGATATAATGATATGTAACAATCTGAACATAAACGATAATTCAATGGTTCAGTCAATAGCATTAACTACAAAGAGTAATCAACACCGGGAAAGTTTCCCCTAAGAACTATGCAAGATTCAACCCAATTGGTACAGCGGTATGAGGTGGTGATGATGGTGCTGGTGGTGGTGATGATGATGATGATCCCGATGAAGTCCAGCTTGATGGTGGTGTTGATGGCGACAATTTTCCCCTCTCCGGTAAGGAATTCCCCTGGCAGAATTCTGTCTACCGGAGTGATCTTTCTCTCTTGGTGTTTTCTGCCCCGTAGAGGCGGCGGAATCTTTCTATGGTTGCTCCCCGAGTCTTTGGGTTTTGGGAGGATAATATACGCCAGAGGGGAGAGGCTGGAGTGGACCAGGGCGGCAACACCACCTGGTAGTGCGACCTGGGGTGGCCCGCGCCAGGGGGTGGTGTGGGCCCCCTGTGGCCCATCTCTACTTCCCCTTTTGGCTTTCTTCGTCTTCTGGAAAAATAGGATTTTCCATGTATTTTCCCGGATTTTCTGATCTTCGCGAATTTTGCCTCCAAACATCACCTTTTCCATTAGAATCCTGACTGCAGCGGTCCATGCTCCAAAAGTTATCAACCATGCAAAAATACATGAAATAACATAAGTATCATGTCTTAATATGAAATATATCAATGAATAACAGTAAATTATGATATAGAATAGTGATGCAAAATGGACGTATCAGCGTGCAAAGGGAGGACTTCATCATGGAGAAAGGGGGTGCTGCAAGGATTCCAAGCTGGAGATCTATTTCCGCAACCCTGGCAGGGATTAGGGGCCAGAAGTCCTCATCGTACATTATACGTGTGCGAAACCTCAGAGGTGCTGCCTTTAGTGGTAACGTGGTTGTCATGCTAGGACCTAGGTTGACTTGCGAGGATATTCATGACCTTGAGGCTAACCATGTTCCTCTCGGAACATCAAACGCTTTCGATCTACAAGGGTATGTTACCGAAACCTCCTCCATTACAGCTTTACTCATAGATAGATCCTGGCTAGGTGCATTCCACCGTAGGAAAAATAAAATTTCTGCCATGGAACCCCTTCAAATATGACCTTTGATGTGGTACCTTTCAATAACATTTACCACGTCATTTTCGGCCACGACCTTTTCCGCCGTTTCTAGACACGGTTGTGTCATATCTACAACAAGCTCAAGATTCTAGGACCTAGCAGTATCATCACCATTGTCGGAAGCTTCAAGAAGTCAATGGACTGCGAGCTAGGAGAAGCATATTACGCCAAAGAAGTACTCTACGGTGAAGAGTTCAAGAAGATCCAGAGCCAGGTCGATGCCTCGGGGCTGCTCGCTTCGAAGAAACAAATATATGATTCTGAACCTGCATTCGAGGCAGCCATAGTGACCAAGTTGGTGCAACTTGTTGAAGGACATTCCTCCATGACCACCGAATTGGCATATCACTGGATCCCAAATAGGAAAGCACGCTCGTTGAGTTCCTCCGTGAGAATAAGGACATCTTCACCTGGCAACAAAGGTGTTCCTAGGGAAATTACCGAGCACAGCTTAAATATCAATCCTAAAGCAAAACCGGTGAAGCAACCACTATGACGCTTCGGTGATGAAAAGCGGCATGCCATTGTCAAGGAGCTAGCTAGGCTACTTAAGGCTAATTTCATTCGGGAAGTGATCCAGATTGATTGGGTGGAAAATCCCGTGCTTGTACCAAGAAAGAGACCAAAGTTTTAAGAATTTTTGTTGATTACACTGGCTTGAACAAAGCATGCCTGAGAGGTTTGTTTTCTTTGCCTCGCATTGACCAAGTCATTGACTCGACGGCTAGCTTGGAACTTTTGTGTTTCTTAGATGCAGACTCTGGATATCACTAGATTAATATGCACAAGTCAGACCAACTGGCCACTTCATTCATCACACCTTACAGCACGTACTACTATCTTACGATTCCCTTTGTGCTGAAAAACGTCGGTACTACCTACCAACAGACTATGAAGGATTTCCTACATGACCAAATAGGTCGCAACATACACGCTTAGACATTGTGGTGATGTCAAAGAAATCAAACAACCTCATCCCCGACTTAAAGGAAACCTTTGATAACCTCCACAAATATAACATGATGCTTAACCCTTTGAAATGCGTTTTCGGGGTCCGTGCCAGCAAATTGATAGGTTTCATTGTTTCACATCACGGAATTGAGGTGAACCTAGAGAAGATCAAGGCCATCCTCAACATCAAACGCTTGACATGCTTAAAGGATATCCAACGGCTCACGGGCTGCATCGCAGCCGTAAGCTGGTTCATCAGCCAACTTGGAGAAAATACCATGCCACTATACAAGTTGCTCAGGAAGGCAGACAAATTCGTATGGACGGACGAGGAACATTCTGCACTTAAATAGTTGAAGAGAATACTCTCCTCTGCACCAATATTGGATGCACCAGAATCAAGGGAG
The DNA here is from genome assembly GCA_916181665.1 of Avena sativa. Taxonomy (NCBI): domain Eukaryota; kingdom Viridiplantae; phylum Streptophyta; class Magnoliopsida; order Poales; family Poaceae; genus Avena; species Avena sativa. Next base: position 373,570,374 of record OV702290.1, read on the forward strand.
CCTATGTTTATCTACATGGCGACAACCAACCGGGTTATCACCATTGTTGTCATGGTGGAGCGGAAGGAGCCAATGCATGAGCATGGCGTCTAGCGACTAGTTTATTCTGTAAGAGAGGTCCTAATGGAATCTAAGCAGCGCTACCCGCATTACCAAGAAATAGCTTATGGATTATTCCTTGCTTCACGGAAGCTAGGGCATTATTTCTAGGCACCCTATCACAATAGTGAGCAAAGCTCCATTGTCCGACATTATCAACAATAGCGGCGCAACATGATGGGTTGCAAAGTGGGGCATTGAGCTTGTGCGGTTACCTAGCATACCACTTCATGATGTAGTACACTATAGTCATTGACATAACACCAATGAAAAACCATTCACTAGTATTACATCCCTCAAGGTGGTACAACAGAAACATAGCAGGTCCAAGACATGACTATAGATTACAACTCGACTCTTTACAAAAGATGTAGAGAATACTCTAGGTTAAAGAGAGAGAAAGAAACTTCTTACAAAGAAGAACCAGAAAGAATAACTTAGAATTATCTGGCTAATGAGACTAGTATCTAAACTATCTGGCTTGCAATTTCTACTAATGCAATGCTCTACAAAAGTAGGTTTTATGGCTAGAGAATCTACTCCTATCTAACCAGGAACTTCGCCTCCACTTTAGTTGATGTATAAGTTGACTCCATTGACTTTCATTGAAGGACTTGAGCTTTTGGTGACGATTCCCTTGAGAAATAGTTGGTATTGACATTGTCTTTATTGGCTTTAGAATCTAGCAAGGGTTAAGAAGGTACGGGTGAGTACAAGCATACTCAACAAGTTCACTAAAAAGGAATGTTTTGTTGGGTCCGCAGCATAGAAAACAAAAAATTTCCTATGGTGTGAACTACACGCCAAGATCTATCTACTAGGTACAAAGCAACGGGTGGACATACATCCAACGAGAACTTACCCTCGTAGACAACGAGCTTTGTTAACAAGTAGGAACTCGTGGTTGATGTAGTCGCACACTTGACGATCTCAAGATCGTGAGGAAGTCTAGCAGGTCCGGCTCTAGCACGTCCATCAGATCCAGCTTCAGCACCACCAAGTCCAGCACCGCAAAGCAGCGGTGCATCCGTGATCGCACACACGTCCAGTACCCCAACAACCTCCGTCCCTCGCTCCAGCAAAGCAGCGGAAGCAGCAACTCCTTTCCAGATAAAGCCACCGGGAACATGTATCTCTCTAATCCGAGACCATGGGGGAATAATACTAGAGGGGGAGAGAGATCCTTCACAAGGAGGTGTGTGTGAGAAGTGAGGAGGGGGTGGCCTTTTATAGCAGGAGGGGGTGCCCCTCCTTCATGGCCTGCGCATGGAGGGGGTGACCCTTCACCTCCTCCATTCATGTGGTGGTAACCCCTCCACATTAAAATGCCCCTTCACATTATCTTTTAAAGTCTCCACTTTAAATGCATTAAATTTCTCCAAATTTAATGCTTTCTCATTTAATAAAACTCTTTTATTATTTTTATTCAGAATTTTGTTAATTACTTTAATTAACAAACATTCACATAAAAACCCCTGCAACATTTCAATATTACATGCAGAACCAATTTAAGCATTTTCACCCGAAACAGTTTTGGTGTCTATTGAAATAATTCCATCGCTTTCTTAAATCTTTATCTGAAACATATTTGCTCCAAATGGTGTCGATATCCCTTAAGTGTGTCACCCTATAGTTCGCAAATAATGCAGACATGATCGAGACCCCTCTCCGATCAATAATCAGCAGTGGGACCTGGAGATCCATACTGACTCCTACACATTCAACGATGACTTCTGTGATCATGAGAACCTTTAAAGCTAGTAAATAAATCCCTTTGGCCCGCGATATATTACATGTCCGAGATTCGATCATCGGTATCTCCATACCTAGTTTGATCTCGTTACCGACATGCACTCTTTTCTTGTTCCCGTGATATAACATTCTAGTGATCACATCACTTGCTTGCAAGCTATTTCAATGTGATATCACCGAGAGGGCCCAGAGTATATCTATCCGTCATCGGGATGGACAAATCCCACTCTTGATCCATGAGCCTCAACATAACACCTTCGTAGCACTGAACCCACCTTTATAGTCACCCTGTTACGGTGTGACGTTTGATGTTATCAAGATACTCTTCCAGTGTTAGCAATTAACATGATCTCATGGTCTAAGGATAAAGATTACTTCGTATGATATTATAGCAATATAAACATAATGACTTTGATCGTAATGCTATACTTCGGATGAATGTTCATCACATCATTCCACCAATGGTGTGACCTTGTTATTAAAAACATCCAATGTCCATGATCAGGAAACCTTGATCATCTTGTTAATCAACAAGCTAGTCTATAAGAGAGACATAACTAGGAACCCTTTTTGTTTATTAAACACACATGTATTGATGTTTCCGATCAATACAATTCTAGCATGTAAAATAAACATTTATCATAAACATGGAATAAGATAATAACCACTTTATTATTGCCTCTCGGGCATAATCCCTTCAGTCTCCCACTTGCACTAGAGTCAATAATCTAGTTTGAAAAACTTTGCGTATTGAACACCTATGGCTTTCTGGTGTTGCATATACTCTATTGCTAGTGGTTAACATAATCTCTGGATCTGACAGTTTCAGGTCCGTGTGTATTTGCATGTCTCTGCGTCTCTACGCATCACTCATTCTCAAATGAGATGGCATTGTATAGATTTGGTCCTTTGGTGAGACCTTTAGTTCGTTCGGCTCAAAATATGTTGATATTATCGTCACACAATATATCTTCATAGTATTAGCCCACTTTGAACCACACCTAGTTTGATAACAAACTACTTAACACAAATGCCCTCCTTTGTTGCTACTATAGCAGTCATATACTTAGCCTTTTGTTGTAGTATCCGTCACGATGTCTAAACTTTGGAACTCATCCAAATCCATCATGGAACATCCTTTCCATTACATTGTGCCACCCATAGTCTAAATTGAGATAAATTTAATTTGTATCTTGTGACAAAACTAGTATCAATGTAACACTTTACAATGAACTACCTTTAACTATTTGTCACTTACATTATATATTCTTAGTTCTTCCAAAGCTCATAAGAATATCTTTACTATTGTCCAATGATCATCTTATGAATCATTCTGGTATATGCTCATAACATTTAGAGCATAGGACATTCTGGATATATACATATCATGGTATAATCGATCAAAATCTTCATGTGATTTTACTCACCAAGTGTTGAAACACTTGAATTTTGATACAATCCTTTCCATGCAGCAAGAACCTTTCTTGTTGTTTCCGTATTGAACCCTTTCAATATCTCATATATGTATGTCTGGCACAACCATATTAGCGCCTTAATCTATCCATATAGATATTGATGCCTAATATTCCGGGTTTGCCCAAGTCTTTCATCGAAATCTTATTTTAATGAAATTCTTAACTTGTGTCAATACAAGATACATCATTTCCAATCAACAATATGTCATCTACATATGTATTAGAAATATGTCTCAGTGCTCCCACTTAATTTCTTGCAAATGCAAGCATCTTCATCATCTCCGATGAATTTAATCTCTTTTAACAGTTTCATCATGGTGAAGATTCCAACTCCGCTATGCTTACTTCAACTATTGAAGTTTACATGCCCTATTAGCACCCTTTGAATTAACAAAACCCTTCGGACCATGTCATGTACATGTCCTAGGTTACCGTTCTATTAGAAGAACCTTGTTTTGTTTATTCAACTACCATATACCAAATTATATGTAGTGGTTGCTACATTAATCCGTCAAGACTATATATCGCTATGAAAGATCAAATCTTGTCATAGTCAACTCCTTGAACATTGTCGTAAACTTCTTTCCGACATGTCGACTATTTCATAGATGTTAAACATCCATGTCTTATTTCTTTATAGATCCAAACACGACCGATAGGCTTCACGCCTTTCCGGAGGGTCTTCCAAGTTCAGCAACTTGTTTTCTCGTGTATGGATACTATCACGGATTATATGACTTCTAGTCATTTTATGGAGTCAGGGCCCATCATCGCTTCTTTGCATGTAGTCGGTTCATCATTGTCAAAACAATAACGACTTGCTTATCAAATCTTACTATTTGATTCTTACCGACCCACACGGTTCTATAGGAACTCTAATCTCCGAGATCACACCTTTTGTAATCACGAGAGCCATGAGCATTGTGGCCGCCACCGGGACAATTTCCGGCGCTGCGCTACTTAGCACATATAGCTAAGGTTCAACAACCTTATCAAAGTTCTATTGTCCTCCCACTTAACTTTTCATGAAAAATTACTTCTCAAGAAACTTGACGTTCCAAGTAACAAACTCTTTTGTCCTCAGTGTTATGGAGAAATTCCCAACAAATTCTTTGGGATAACCTACAAAGACGTGCTTATCCGACTTTGGTTGTAAACATTTTACTTATGCATAGCATACCAAAATTTAAGAAAAGACAATTCGGGTTTTATCCCAGACCATAACTCATATGGTGTCATTTCAATGGATCACGATGGTGCTCTTTTCAGTGTAAAAGCGGTAGTCTCTAAAGCTTCACTCCTTAAAACATAATGGCAGTTTTATAAATGACACCCTTGATCTTACCATGTCAAACATGGTTTGATTTTATCTCTCGAATATGCCATACTCCTATGGTTTATCGGGAAACACAAATCATGGAACAATTCCTCAAGTCTTAGGTGTTTTTGCTAAACATGTAACTCAAATATCTTCCTTTGTGATCGAATTATAAACTCTTTATTTTCTTGTTACAATGATTTTCCACTTCATCTTGAAAGTCTTTGAACAATTTTCAAATGTTTCATACTTCTTCCTTGTTAAGTAAATATACAGATATATTCACTCAAATTTTCGGAGAAAGCATATGAAGCAAAAAGATCCACCGCATATGGCTACACATAATGGACTATGCACATCAACATGCACAATTTCCAATAAGCTAGTCATCCGTTCCTCTCTGGCCTATGGACGGAGTTTCAATTATCTCGAGGAAAGTCTCACATGCGTCAATTGATCAAAATCAAAGACTCCAAAAATCCATAAACATGGAGTTTCTTCATGTTTTCTTTCAAATATAATTTAAACAGCGATGTCACTTCATAAGTGATATTTCAATCATTTGTCTTGCGACATTTTAGCAATAGTGTTTATGGATGTGATTTCTCCAACTAGACTTGTAAAAGTTCATCCATCCTTTATGGAATACGGTAATTATTTGAACAACCATTGTTCTCATGATACCGGAACAAAATAACAATTATTTAAACAAATCTTGAAGGCTTGGTTTGATGACAACGGAAAACACAATAACACTTTATTTGTTTTCAATGAACATCATCACTCATTCTCTTGCTGGTTTACTTAGGCCATTATAGTTCATGAATTGCGTTGTCCTGTATGACACTTCATACCAACCAATTCGGTATCCAATACCTAAGAACCACATTTTTTAACAAGCAAGGAATACAACCATAACATGTATATCTTCTATATACCCAAGTTGGACATCTCCAACCTTATATTTTCTGGCAAATATTTTATAGATTCTCTTTCAACAATTCCTTTTTCTTTTAAAAGAATTTATCAACATCAATAGTGGTGTCATTCACATGACACATAGTACAAAGCGTATATAGTCAAATACTAATACCTTTGGACTTGCACTTTGAAGTGGATCACCATCATCAAATGTTTGGCATTCTTTCAAAAATCCATTCTTTAGTAATCTATTAGTGTAGTAAACATTTTACTTACATCTTCTATTCATCCTTATCATGACAACTTTCATGATCAAGCTACTATAGCTTATAAGGAAGAATCACGAGTATAATATCAGTTCCCAAAACCTTTTTGGTAGATTCATATGCCTAGCATCTCCATCCTTCACAAATTCTCATACAATATGAGAACATGTATTTTGCTAAATTATACTCTATCATAATGCAACCAAAAACATTGTTTTAGATATCACAATATCTTTCACACATGATGGTTTGTGAAACAATTTCCAGCTCCAATATAATCTTGATATTAAAACAACTTTTTGAATATCAATAATCATGGAGGAAAACATGATACTTTAGATACTAACATTGGAATTCTTACTCTTGATTTAATACTTTTATTAAACTTCATGGAGTAAATAGAGTTTGCTGAAAGTTTGCAATAGGACTTATAAACTTTAAATTGACATTCAAAACAATACGATACCAGTTTGTAAAGTAAATATCCAGAATTCTATAGTTCTATTATCTCAAATAAAAACTAAGCATAAGGTAGAAAACGAATGCCAATGACTACAACAAACTATGACAAATTTGGTTCGACTAATCAAAATTAGAAATGAACTCCCACTCAAAAACGACATCCCTCGTGCCTTTTTGGTGATTACATGAACCAAATCCACTACACCAAGTCCGATCATCACGTGAGTTGATGTAGCTTCAAAGGCGAGCATTTATATGGGCATCATATCAACTATATGACTCATGCTTAACCTTTCGGTCCGTGCTCCGAGGCCATGTCTGTACATGCTAGGCTCGCCAAGTAAGAACCTTAGTACTCGCATGTGTAAAACTGTCTTACACCCATTTGTATGAAAGCGTAGAGTCGAGTACACCCGATCATCACGTGATGTCTCGAAACATGATCCACAAAACGGTGCATACTTAAGGAAGAACACATTTTTATCTTGATATCTAAAAGAGGGATCATCTTACAATGCTATAGAAAGCGCCAAACTAGCAGTATAAGATGCTAACATCTAATGTGTAAAGTGAGATGATATGGTCCATGCATTTGATCTCTATCACTTGCATCGTGGTATGATCTCTATCATTCCTTTGTGTGTAAGGCCAAGGTCTATGGAAATTACACGTTGAGTGTGTTGTAAGAGTATCTATCATACATCTACTTACAACAATACCATATCAATACACTAGCCCAGCAACGATCTAAACTAGACGCCTCTAATTTATCAATTGCAAGTTTTACGTGGCTTAGGGCTTTCGGAGATAGAACCGTTCTTACCTACGAACATGAACCACAACAAGGATAACTAAGTTATTAGCAACTCGTTGTAAATCAGATATTGATTATAGTAGGAGAGACAGACACCCGCCAGCCACTTATGCAAAACAAGTTGCATGTCAGTCGTGGAACCCGTCTCATGTACGATGACATGTAAGGTTGGTCCGGGCCGCTTCATCCCACTATGCCACCAATATCCAAAATACATAGAAGATGCAATAACATGATCATCATCGCCCACATATCAACATATGTGTACTACCCGTGCTAAGCACCTACGCATAGATCAGGCTCTGATACCACTGTTGGGTCCACAACATAGAAAACAAAAATTTTCCTACGGTGTGAACTACACGCCAAGATCTATCTACTAGGTACAAAGCAACGGGTGGACATACATCCAACGAGAACTTACCCTCGTAGACAACGAGATTTGTTAACGAGTAGGAACTCGTGGTTGATGTAGTCACACACTTGCCGATCTCAAGATCGTGATGAAGTCCAGCAGGTCCGGCTCCAGCACGTCCATCAGATCCAGCTCCAGCTCCAGCACCACCAAGTCCAACACCACAAAACAGTGGTGCATCCGTGATTGCACACACGTCCGGTACCCCAACAACCTCCGTCCCTCGCTCTAGCAAAGCAGCGGAAGCAGCAACTCCTTTCCAGATAAAGCCACCGGGAACATGTATCTCGCTAATCCGAGACCATGGGGGAATAATACTAGAGGCGAGAGAGATCCTTCACAAGGAGGTGTGTGTGAGAAGTGAGGAGGGGGTGGCCTTTTATAGGAGGAGGGGGGTGCCCCTCCTTCATGGCCTGCGCATGGAGGGTGTGACCCTTCACCTCCTCCATTCATGTGGTGGTAAACCCTCCACATTAAAATTCCCCTTCACATTCTCTTTTAAAGTCTCCACTTTAAATGCATTAAATTTCTCCAAATTTAATGCTCTCTCATTTAATAAAACTCTTTTATTATTTTTATTCAGAATTTTGTTAATTACTTTAATTAACAAACATTCACATAAAACCCCCTGCAACATTTCAATATTACATGCAGAACCAATTTCAGCATTTTCACCCGAAACAGTTTTGGTGTCTATTGAAATAATTCCATCGCTTTCTTAAATCTTTATCTGAAACATATTTGCTCCAAATGGTGTCGATATCCCTTAAGTGTGTCACCCTACGGTTCGCGAATAATGCAGACATGATCAAGACCCCTCTTCGATCAATAATTAGCAGCGGGACCTGGAGATCCATACTGACTCCTACACATTCAACGAAGACTTCTGTGATCGTGAGAACCTTTAACGCTAGTAACTAAATCCCTTTGTCCCGCGATATATTACATGTCCGAGATTCGGTCATCGGTATCTCCATACCTAGTTTGATCTCGTTACCGACATGCACTCTTTTCTCGTTCCCGTGATATAACATTCTAGTGATCACGTCACTTGCTTGCAAGCTATTTCAATGTGATTTAACCGAGAGGGCCCAAAGTATATCTATCCGTCATCGGGATGGACAAATCCTACTCTTGATCCATGAGCCTCAACATAACACCTTCGTAGCACTGAACCCACCTTTATAGTCACCCTGTTACGGTGTGACGTTTGATGTTATCAAGATACTCTTCCGGTGTTAGCAATTAACATGATCTCATGGTCTAAGGATAAAGATTACTTCGTATGATATTATAGCAATATAAACATAATGACTTTGATCGTAATGCTATACTTTGGATGAATGTTCATCACATCATTCCACCAATGGTGTGACCTTGTTATTAACAACATCCAATGTCCATGATCAGGAAACCTTGATCATCTTGTTAATCAACAAGCTAGTCTATAATAGAGGCATAACTAGGAACCCTTTTTGTTTATTAAACACACATGTATTGATGTTTCCGATCAATACAATTCTAGCATGTAAAATAAACATTTATCATAAACATGGAATAAGATAATAACCACTTTATTATTGCCTCTCGGGCATATTCCCTTCATGTTTGATGCACTAACTACAGATGAAGACAAAAGGTCGTAGGCAAGGCAGGTTTTCGTAAACATTTCTTTAAAGGTTGCTTTTATTTTGAAAACTATGTCCGTCAGCCTTCACAGGTTTACCAGAACTTTCGTGGAGTTCCTTTCCTACAATGTTTGCAGCTCCTTCCCGGAACAGGGAGTAACATGTCACTTTTTTATACACTCTGTAGAGGTGCGTCACTTTTCCCATAAGAGACATTAGCCTTGTTGCACATCCAAGTCGTGAGCTTGTCCACACTTCCTTGGTATGGGGCCCAGTCTAATATCCAAGCCAGTATTGCCCTCTCCACAACCCCGCATGAAGACAATCCCCCAAGAAGGTTTACCACGAGTACAGTCCGGGTAGCCTCTCGAAGACTCTGTAAGCAGCTCTGCCTGGCAGCCACCATCAGCTATGGTGAACCTCCACCAAGACAGTTGTCCACAGATAATAGATACCAATATCGTGGGGGCACTGAGGGGTCCCACTCATGTGCTAGATTCTTCAGGAGAAATCTACAACTTCACGATAAAATCATTCGTCCATGCGAAAGGGAGAAGATACAACTGACTTCCCTAGAGCCATTATATATCTTATGGTTAATGTGTAATTTACGATGCAAGAATCACTAGCGACATTGGTTGTTAAGTCCTAGATATTATGTTCCTTTAGCACTGGAACTGTATTAGTAGATTATTACCATTTGGTAAATAATCCATAATCATATTATTATGAAAATAGTGTTTTCGGACCTTTTTGAAATGCAGGCGATGACAACATTTGAGTTACAAGTATTTGATAGAAAATAACCAAAGGACATGAGCAAGTGTCAACTTGCCTTTTGTGATTGCAAGATTATGCACTCACGGTCTTCAAGATAATAGAAGATCCAAATCTGAAATCAGCATCATTGGTCCGATAAGGACTAATGTTTAAAGACACAAGATGTAATTATGCATAAGTAATGTAATGCAATTTGATAAACGCGAATCCTCGGAATAATCATATCTGATCTAGGGTTCGGAAACTGGGGATGGTTTCTTTAGAATGTGTTTCACTTTTATACCAGCTTCACACTTGTGCTTCTTATTAAGGCTTGTGAGAGTGTGTGAAACAATATGTAAATACAACAAGTAGCATACAATATTAAAGCACTCAAATGGGGCATGGTATCTAAAAGATTTCTTAAGCAAGATTATTAATCAATTAGAGATTTTATAGAATTGCTTAAGGATTACTTTTAATGTTTCTTAAAAGAATAACTTTTGAGGAAAAGTTTACTTTTAAAAAGGAAGGTATTTAAATTGGAAGTTAACACTATTTAGGGTTCCTTATTAATTATAGGTATTAAATAAGAAAATAATTAGCATTATTGAACAGCTATTCCACTAGCAAGTGGAGATTTATATATTTTCAATATGACATCATATGGCAGGTGGTTAACTTATTAAGGTTTCACAATAAGTGGAATAAAGGTACTATTGCTTTTATGGGAGTGGTGTTTCCTAAGATGATAAGTGAATGAACTCATTTACCTATCTTTGAGACTTAATAGTTAGACTTTATAAACCTGGAAAGAGCCTTACTTTAATTACTTAAAAAACTTGGCTTAAATCTTTAGGCAGATTTCTAAACTTGTAAAGGAATTGGTACATACTATCTAGATGATCTTTTTTATTAATACTTAAAATCCTTTTGATCAACAATATACTATTTTTGATGATTTTATAATAGATAAAATCTTTTTAGGACAATTAAGTTACACTTAATTTAAAACGATAGTTCTAGTAAATACATCTTAAAATGGTTAGACCTATCTTGAATTTACTCAAACATAAATTGAACTTGTTATTTCATTTTTAGACTTTAAACAAATAATTCTAGAGGCAAAGTAAAGATTTATGTATTAGAAAATAGTTTTAATCAAGACTTATGTATTAGAAAATAGTTCTAGAAGGGAATATGCCCGAGAGGCAATAATAAAGTGGTTATTATCTTATTCCATGTTTATGATAAATGTTTATTTTACATGCTAGAATTGTATTGATCGGAAACATCAATACATGTGTGTTTAATAAACAAAAAGGGTTCCTAGTTATGCCTCTCTTATAGACTAGCTTGTTGATTAACAAGATGATCAAGGTTTCCTGATCATGGACATTGGATGTTGTTAATAACAAGGTCACACCATTGGTGGAATGATTGTATGAACATTCATCCGAAGTATAGCATTACAATCAGAGTCATTATGTTTATATTGCTATAACATCATACGAAGTAATCTTAGTCCTTAGACCATGAGATCATGTTAATTGCTAACACCGGAAGAGTATCTTGATAACATCAAACGTCACACCGTAACAGGGTGACTATAAAGGTGGGTTCAGTGCTACGAAGGTGTTGTGTTGAGGCTCATGGATCAAGAGTGGGATTTGTCCATCCTGATGACGGATAGATATACTCTGGGCCCTCTCGGTGATATCACATTGAAATAGCTTGCAAGCAAGTGATGTGATCACTAGAATGTTATATCACGGGAACGAGAAAAGAGTGCATGTCGGTAACGAGATCAAACTAGGTATGGAGATACCGATGATCGAATCTCGGACATGTAATATATCGCGAGACAAAGGGATTTAGTTACTAGCGTTAAAGTTTCTCACGATCACAGAAGTCATCGTTGAATGTGTAGGAGTCAGTATGGATCTCCAGGTCCCGCTGCTGATTATTGATCGGAGAGGGGTCTCGATCATGTCTGCATTATTCGCGAACCGTAGGGTGACACACTTAAGGGATACCGACACCATTTGGAGCAAATATGTTTCAGATAAAGATTTAAGAAAGCGCTGGATATTTCAATAGACACCGAAACTGTTTCGGGTGAAATTGCTGAAATTGGTTCTGCATGTAATATTGAAATGTTGCAGGGGGTTTTATGTGAATGTTTGTTAATTAAAGTAATTAACAAAATTCTGATTAAAAAATAATAAAAGAGTTTTATTAAATGAGAGAGCATTAAATTTGGAGAAATTTAATGCATTTAAAGTGGAGACTTTAAAAGAGAATGTGAAGGGGCAAATTTATGTGGAGGGAGTTACCACCACATGAATGGAGGAGGTGAAGGGTCACCTCCTCCATGCGGCGTCCATGAAGGAGGGGCACCCCCCCTCCTCCTATAAAAGGCCACCCCCTCCTCACTTCTCACACACACCTCCTTGTGAAGGATCTCTCTCCCCCTCTAGTATTATTCCCCCATGGTCTCGGATTAGCGAGATACATGTTCCCGGTGGCTTTATCTGGAAAGGAGTTGCTGCTTCCGCTGCTTGCTGGAGCGAGGGATGGAGGTTGTCGGGGTACCGGACGTGTGTGCAATCACGGATGCACCGCTGCTTTGCGGTGTTGGACTTGGTGGTGCTGGAGCTGGATCTAATGGACGTGCTAGAGCCGGACCCGCTGGACTTCATCACGATCTTGAAATCAGCAAGTGTACGACTACATCAACCACGAGTTCCTACTCCTTAACAAAGCTCATTGTCTGCGAGGGTAAGTTCTCGTTTCCACCCGTTACTTTGTACCTAGTAGATAGATCTTGGTGTGTAGTTCATACCGTAGGAAATTTTTTGTTTTCTATGCTGTGGATCCAAAACACGAGGTGGAAGACGGTGGAAGGGTATGGGCTAGGTGGGCCGATACTGGGCTATAGCTAAGTGAGCGGGACGTAAAGAGGCACGCAGGAGAGTGGTAGTTAGTGCGAAGAGGAAATGGGCTATGGGTTGGTTGTTTCCTTTTTCTTTTTCCATTTTGGTTTTCTGTTTTCATAATTCATTTTCAGTTCAAATTCTTACAATGATTCAACTTTTCGAAATTCAGTGAGTCAACAACGGTCTACATGGTTGAATGTATCTAACTAGTTTGATATTCTTTTGTAGTATTCAAACTATTCATGATTATATAAAGGATTATTTTCATTAGAAAATATCATTAAGATTAGGATTTTAGGGTTTGCTTCTTATAATAAGATTTGATAAAAATGATTCTATTTTTACTTCATAATTTTAATGGTTCAAAATGATTAGTGATGTCTATAAAAATGTTATTCATCCTTAGCATCATCTAGGGATTAATGTATATGCATTCAATCTTATGATTTGTAAGAGGGTGGGTTAAATTTCATGATCCTTCAAAACTTGGTGATTTATACCAATCAAATTCTACTTGGTTTGTAGTGTTTAGGATTTCCATATAACAATCATTATGAAAATGTTCATTTCCAAATAATTTCCATGAGTTTTGGGGAAGGTTTAATAGGCTCATACTCTAACATGAATATGGATAAAGATCAAGGTTTAAGGACACTACTTCTAAATCTAGGAGTAGGATTGATAGCTCAACATAGAGTGATATCTTGATGGTATATGAGATTAAGTATTTATTAGGGTTTAAGACAATAAGGTGGAAAGGCTTTCATTAATACACTCTCTCACTAGAATTCTAATTATCTCTTAGAAGTTTCATTTAACTAAGAGATATTACTCAATGATTACCTAGGAATGGGACATGGTTCCACTATCCATTTGATTCTAGGGTTTTGAATAATGAAGTAAACATGGATATGTTCATGGCTTGATAAGAATGTTGGTTAAAGATTTCTCAAGAATTCCTACCCTCACACTTCACTAAGCTTGGGTCATTGTTAAGGAATTCCTTTCCTAAATATACTCTATTTAAATATCTCATCTGATTCACTAAGATCTCTTCTGCCTAAATGAGCTAGTTATCTGGCTCCACCATATCTATCATCATATGATGACATGGTCATGCCACTTCAATAACTATCATTCTCCATTCTTCTACATATAACTGCTATTGCTTAGCTACCTTTGATGAATCCATCAAAGTAACTACTTCTAACTCCATCCATAAACTCCTTTATAATAACCTTGCCTCTGCATCCAAGGCTTGCAAGATTATAATCCTCTCTATATCACATGTGATATTAATCATCTAGAATAGGTATGGTACTACTGTCCATGATACAAGTTTGTTCTTGTATTAGATTGGTTAAACTACTATGCCTCCAAATACTCCGTACAACTCATATTATATACTTCATCATACTCTAACTTGACTTCTCATGATCAAGCTAGATGATCTAGCTTATGAAGGTTTTGCCTAATTTGGTATTCTCACAAAACTTCTTCATCATCTAGTCATCTATTCTCAAGTGACTTGGGAATAATGACCACCAACCTTTTGATCATACAAAGCTTAGGCTTCTAATTGTCTAATCAATATTTATCATCAACTAAGTAGTAGACTTGTACTAGTCTCTCTATAAGGCTTATCTTGTTAAGGAAACTTATTTTAGGTTTATACCTACTTGGCTTAACAAGATTATCATTTGATACTCTAATACTACTAGCTTTCTTATAACTCCTTAAGTACTCACTTAACTCTTAGGTTTAGATACTTCTTCTAGTGAACTCATGAGTGAGTTATCTCCTCCAACATCAGATGGTTTGATCTCCACTAAGGATCTCATTCCATTAATGATGGCACACTTCACCATAGATAGTTCCTCCTCCTTATTAATTTACTTAAGATCTTTGGAAGGTCAATATAATAGGTCAAAACTAAGAGTCAATAAGTGCTAGGACAAGAATTTATTACTCAACTTTGATGATCAATTAACACTAGGACTTGGTTAAATAAGAATGTCATCTCTTAATATGATATTAAGGGTATGTGATGGATGGTCTTGGCTTTACTTTCCTTTCTACTCTATTTGTGATAAGAGTTAATGTTTAAGAACTACCATGATACCCATGGTAGGAATAACTATGGCAAGCAAGTATATCAAGGTTTAGTTATTAAGTTTCTTTACTTGGGTTATATACCTCATTAAGCATTCAGGGTTGGTTGTAGAGAATACCTTGATATAATCTTTAGAATATTAAGTATTCATCCTTGAGTAATGTGTTGTGTTTTAGGTTTATCACATTTGATATACCCTTAGATCAAATTATATTACCCAAAGATAAGGGTTTTAGCAAAGGTCACATTGAAACTTATCACAATCAACTTGATGATCTACTTCAGTTCCACCAAGTTAAGAGAAGCTTCAATCACTTGGACAAGTTTTATTTAAAAGCACGAAAATTATCCAGATTTTCTATGCATGAATGCAATGCACACATGTCATCTCAGATTTTTTTTCTAAGCTCTAATGCTGGGATGTTACAGCTTGTCGCATTCGAAATCACCTACAAGAAGCGAGACGCTATCAAATCTCAGGCCTTGGTGGATTTTATCGCAGATTGGATAGAAATCCTAGCTGATACTCCTATACCAGAACCGGAGTTTTGGGTCATGCACTTTGACGGATCCAAGATGCTCAATGGCTCGGGGGCTGGTGTATTATTACAATCACCAATGGGAGAGAAGCTCCAGTACATCCTACAGATACACTTCAACGCCACTAACAATATGGCTGAGTACAAGGCTCTTATTCATGGACTTCATGTAGCCAAGGATATTGGCATGAAGCACATAGTTTGCTCTAGAGATTCTGACTTGGTTGCCCAGAAGGTGGCTGGTACCTGGAATGCATGGAACACTATGATGGCGGCATATCGAGACGAAGTGGACGAGATAGCCAAGTTCGATGGCTACGAAGTCAAGTATATCAACAGGGAGGATAACGAAGCTGCAGATCTGCTATCAAAGCTTGGATCAACATGTAAATCGATACCACCTAGCGTATTCCTGGAGGACCTCCGGGTACCATCCGTGAAGGGGGCAGACCTAGAAAATCTGGATAGGGTTGATTCACTTTTCAACATAGTTTCAGTGATCCCTGTCATGAACAAAACCATTCATGGACTACCTTAAAGACGGATATCAGCCGATAGAGAAAGTTGAAAGCCAGTAGATAGTATGTAGAGCAAAGGCCTACACCATCATTGATGTCTAGCTATATAAAATAAGCACCACAGGTATATTCCTACATTGTGTGTCTTAGCAGCAAGGAATTGAGATCCTTAGAGAGATCCATCTCGGTGATTGTGGGCACCATGCCGCTCCCAGATCGTTGGTCTCCAAAGCCTTCCGACCAGGATTCTAATAGCTCACCACCAAGGAAGACACCGACAAGATTGTTGAGACGTGTCTGGGATGTTAGTACTATGCAAGGCAGCTGTTTAACACGAGAAAAACTTCTAGAGAGCAGAAGAATGATACTTTTGGGAAGAAGATGGTAGCGTGTTTTTCTCATGCACGGGCGTAAAGAAAAAGAAATGCGAGTGTGCCAGTGTACCGTAGTACACAATAGAAAGGTAGGGAAGATGCATTTCATTAATCTCTCTTGGAGAAACAAAGTACATGGTCCCTAATGCAATGTGCTCCGTGGCCTACTTGTGTTGCCACCCTGACTATGGTGATTACGATCTCCTGGTTCCCGGGTCCTCGGAATGCACCCAGCTAATTACTCTTGCGGGTTATGCCACGAGACACCTCCGATTAAGCCGTGTGGTCATCTTTGTATTCTTCTCTTCGCGTTCTCCATGCATGATTACGTATTACGGATGTAGTATAGCTTATTTTTCCCTAGTAGACCTAGGTTTATCGAATCCTTAGGAAGCAGATGCATAGTGAAGTTACTTTAACAGACCTTCGGGAGTTTTAGAATTCCTTTTGTGTTTTACCGGACCTAGAGTTTGCATATTTTTGTTGTTGTTGATGATGGAGAGAGAGGGCCTAGGGCGTTCGGTTTCACCTGTAGCTGTGCAAAACATCTGATGGGAATAAAAGATAGAAATAAAGTATGCATATAATTGTTAGAGCAAGATAAATTATATGTGGGTAGTGCATCCATAATTGCTATTGCCTCCACAACCGCTTATAGTAATAACCTAATAGTCTCATCCATAGAAGAAATAGAACTAATGATATGCATAGTGATGTCACCGTTAATCCCAAGTAAATCCCTCACATACATCCGTACTACCCCTTCTGTCACTGGGGTCCTCAACCTGCAGATTAGTCATTACTCATACTCCCTATACCTGGCTCAATCCTCGGGGTCTTGAGTACTTGATAAGTCCTTAGATTGAGGCAAGAGAGTATACAATAATCATCATGTCATACAAACTAATACATGATACCATCTATGATAAATAACATGCACAAAAAGCTACATGGCTAGGCCGAAGCCCTTAACCCAAGGAGAATTACTCACACATAGAGATGAGATCAACAATCACAAACATTGTAATGGAAATCATGAGATTGATAGCAAATAGTCTTACAATGTCGCTAATCGAAAAAGAGATCTACTATTACAAGTGGTGGAATATGGACATGGTGGTGGACAAGGATTTGGAGATTAGATCTAAGTCTATTCCTCCGGCGGCTGATGATCTGGGGTAGGGACTCTCGAGGCTCTTTTCTCGTCACCCGAGGCTTCTTTATATAGGGGTCCCTTCACGAAAGTTGTTCTGTTTGACATAGCGGTGTCGTTGGCAACTATACGGCCGGAACTATATGGCCATAATTTTATTCTGGTCGTATAGTTGGTCGTTAAAGCGTCTGCCTCCGACCCACGACTCCTAGTTTCTTCTAGTTGTTGAGAATCTCGTATCTTTGACTTTAATGTAGTGATTCCCATCATAAAACGTCATTATCTGCGGAGGAAAAATTAGATAGAGTAATGGCAAGCATATCATACGGGGTTTATGCATCCTTATAGCACAGCAAAACTTTTGTTAACATGGAAGATTCAGATCAGTAAACTTTATTCCATGTGATGTAATCAACTCATAGGCTTGCCTTTGAACAATAAAGTATAATCATCTAAATTTTGAGTGTGAGAGTTGTCATGAAAAGCATATATACTAGAGTATGTCAATTCTCCCACATCAATAAATCAAGACTTTTCAAGCACTACTTTTCTATTCATTGTCCTTCAAGAATTTCAGTTCTTGAGTAATTGAGAGCATGCCAAACATTTTTATTAGTTTATCGGGCTATGATGGACACTCTTGGCATCACTGAGGTTTTTATTCCATTTGCATAATGATTACTCATAACAGCTAGAGGAGTGATTCCATCATGATCACAACTACCCGGGAGTGCCAAGAATCTTACCCACTAATGCATTGCTGCTACATGTGTTTAATAAACTCATAGCCGAAATCTAGGAGTTTCCTCCATGAAGATAGGCCAGCGGAGTTGTTGGCATCCCATGAAGTTTGACACGCATAAAGCTATATCATTCTTATGATTAATAAGTCAAGCTTTGGCATGCTCACAAAAACCGCTATACATTAATTCAATCGAACAAATCCTTTTAAAGAGAGCCATCAAGTCAATCAACATTTTCAGTGGTGTTGAGTGTCTCTAGAAATAAGCCTTCAAGACTAAGCACTACAACACCCAAGCCTTCAATTGTGAGACTTTTTCTTATTACAATTGTTTAGCAATTTTTAGGCAAGACTTGGTTAATTACGAGAGCTGGAACAAAATATACCCAACTAAATACCCATCCAAACAAAAATCTTACTACAATACAAAGATTCACTCCACCAATATAGCATCTCAACATTTACTACTAACTAGCATGGGCTTCTCAAACTTTAAAAGTGGGGAGTCATAAGGCATACCTCTCATGTTTGGTTCCACTTCTCTCTTCCTTTTTTATTTGCTTCTTGGAAACTCGAAGTCGATCACCCTCCTGCAAATATGAGAACCTCGAGGAGAAAAGAAAAGAAAGAGGGAAAATAAAGAAAATGGAGAAATATTTTTGTTGTTTTAAGAGAGGGAATTTAAAGAATGGAAAATTGGCGGCAAAGCTTGGCTAGAAAATCTCGAAAGCAAATAGAAAGAACTAAAAATAAAGTGTTGGGAAAACCAACACGAGTGCTTATAAACTCGAATTAAAAACACAACCTCGAAATAAATAAAAGCAAATGAATGCCAAATAAAGATACATGAGGAAAACTTTCCCAAGCTTAGGCTTTTGCAAGCCCTTCAAATCATTGTGGTGGCGGGAAAAAGTCATTACTCCAGTTTGCAAATTGAGTTGATAAATTACTAGTTGTTCCTCGGAGGTTCAAAGAGAGGCTATGCATCCTCTCCATAGTCCCTTGAAGTTCTTGGAAGTCTTGGTATGTGGCGAACCGGGTTTGTGGCTGCTCCTCTTGATAAGGAACTTCTTGCTCCTCTTCTTGGTCCTCGTCCTCCTCCGGAATCTCCTCCTCGGGTTGGTGTTGCTCAACCTGCAAGTCATATAGCAAACGTCCTTCCTCGATAGAGAAAAGACCATTAGGCATAGGAGCGGGGTAGAGACGCCTAGATCCAACAATATGCAGGTAATAAACACTACCTCTCCTAGTGAGCATTCCACAAGCTTTTAGAGTAGAGAAATTAACACGTCGCTCACCAAGCACATGTTGCAACTCACCTAGGTCGATGCCTAGGGCAGTGGCAAGCACGGTGATGACGCCTCCGCCTGTGATTGGTCCTTGGCTTTGGGAGGATTGGTGCTACAGGTAGCGGACAAAGATTGCGCCCAAGTTGAGTGACAAGTCACAGTTGATGTAAGCAGCCTTTGCAAGGACTAAGATGTCCTCCTCATTGAGTCTTGTGAACTCATTACGTGCCTACAAGATGTTAGCAATAACATAGAACAAATAGAGAATTGCAGGATGTTGAATATTCTTCTCCTTGATTACTCTAGTAGTGAAACTTATTCCATTATAATATTGTGTAGGGGAAGGGTCTAAGCCAGTAAAGGATGTGCATAAGGCATTAACATCATTGTTTGGGAAATTAAAACATGTGCACCATTCATCTAGTGTTAAAGTCTAGTTGTTTTTCATAAGTCAGAAAGAAATCGTGTCCTCTCCTTGCCAGAGTTTAACGGTGCTTTGCAACAAACTTAGGAATTCCATGGTTAACCGGCGATAAGTAGGTACATCATTGTACACAAAGTTTTGTAGGCCAGCTCTATTGCAAAGTAAATTGAAGTCATTAGAAATACCGAGTTGGTTCAATATACTTGGGCAAGCCCACTTGGTGGCCTTCACTTTGCGGTTCTTGATCTTGCTGAAGCGATCACGTTGGAGCTCATTTCTGAACCGTATCCCCATGCGTTCTTGAGAGACAGCCCGAGAAGCGCTAGATGTGGCATGATCACGAGTTTGGATCCTTGTGTTCATCATCTAAAATATTGAAGAAAGACAAAAATAAAACTTTTTGATCCAACAATAGTAAGTATGACATATTCCTCATTATTGCACACTAAAGAATCTCCTCAAAATAATAATCTAGGCAAGAGAATCATGGAAATTAGTTCATAGTAGGTCTCACCCTAGATTGATAATGAAAATAGATCGAAGATGAATTTACAAAAAGTAATTGGAGGATCGGAGGAGAAACATGTTGTAAATCACTTGTGTGCGAGGAACTCGGACGAAATTGAGTAGAGGTGAAGATCTCTTGAGGTTTTAAGAGAGTTTAGAGGTAGAAGAGAGGAAAAGGATTGAAGTTTTGGGATTGGAGGTACCTCCCGTGGCGTTTTTGTGGTCGAACGCAACTATACGGGCGGAACTATACGACCGGAACATTGTGTTCCCGCCATATAGTTGGCCTTCTGTCAAAATTTTAGGGTTTCCACCCATCGGCGCGGCTATATGGCCGGAACTATATGGCCGGAACAATATGTTCCCGCCGTATAGTTGGTCGTCAAATAGTCTGTTCCTGAAAAAGAATTTGTTCAAAAGCATCGATATCTATACGACCGGATCTATACGGCCGGAATTTTTATTCCCGCCGTATAGTTGGTCGTTAAACCGTTAGTACATATGAAAGAAAAAATGTCGATGGCAAAAATATCTATACGACCAGAACTATACGGTCGGAATTTTTATTCCTACCGTATAGTTGGTCGTTAAACCTTTTGTATGCAACAAAAAAATTCTGTTACTCCGAAAATTATTTCTTATCCTATAACTTAGTGAAATACCTTGATTTTTGATAGAAAATTAATAGTAAATGTTGTCAACCAATAACAGCATGAATAAAGCAGGATTTTTAGTACTATCGAACTTCTTCTCCTCAATTGGAGTTTTCTAGCACTCTTTATTAAACGTAAACTTAAACTAAATCTGGAAAACTTTACTCAAACCTCTATTTCACATGGATTTCCTCCCATGAAGCACTCTTTTATGGTCAATATCTTGACCTTAGTGTTGCTCACTTAGGCCAGATGAGTGGAACACCCACTCTGAAATAGTTAGCCTTCAAAGTGATGGCCTCCTTTTCATCATGTTTGGCTTTCTTCTTCCTGGGGAAATGAATAAGAAAAGGATCCCGCGAAGGCAATTGAAGTTTCACGTTTCCTTCATGTAGATTAATCAAAGCCTTAATAGTTCTTAAGAAAGGACGGCCTAATATAATAGGAGGAGTAACATCTTCAGGCATGTCAACAATAACAAAGTCAATAAGAGCAGGACAACCTTTAATGTGTACTAAAGTATTCTCCTTAATTCCTACAGCTTGTTTGTAGGTAGAATCTGCTAGATGCAATTTTAACTCGATGATCTCAAAAGAGCCAAGATTTAACTTGTTAAAAGACTTTTTGGAATCATTGAGACGCTTGCACCTAGATCACAAAGTGCAGCTATCTCATTGGTCCCGATCTTAATCTTAATAGTAGGCTCAAATATATCATCAAGCTTTACAGGTAATTTTTCAGCAATTTTCTTATATTCTTCCTCAAGCTCACGTACCTTTATTGCTACCTGATTAATGAACTGTTGGTACATAGCTTCCTCATTTCCTTCATTTACCGGAATCTTAACGTTGATCCTTTTTACAGGATCTTCAACGGTGTAACTTGGTGAAGTAGCATTACTATAATCAAATTCTTCAGGCTCCTCTCTTAGGATTCTCATCATCTTCAGGTCTTCAATAGGATTGGGCTCAGCTTTACCTGCAAATTTAGCTAGAATGAGAGTTTGACTCTCGGTTATCTTACCTAGTTATGCCTCAACAATCCTTGTTCTATCTTGGAGGGCCTGCAAATCATTTCTCAAACTTATAGCTTGGTTAGATAATTTACCAAGCATAGCATCATGGTTCTCCATTATTTTAACAAGGATATTGTTTTATTCATTTTGTGAGTCTATAAAAGACTTAAGTGTTTCTTGGAGACTACCATTACTAGTTCCCATATAATTATTAGAGTTACCTGCAGGATTAGAATAGTGTTTCTGAAAATTAGGATTATAATTCTTCCTCCAAATAGGGTTATAATCATTACGAGCTATGAAGTCTATTTCTTCAATATTTGTTTCTGGGATAGCTCTTACCTGGGTTTCCTTACATTTTACGACTAGTATGAGCTCATCCAACTTAGCATTGAGTTCTTCATTTTCCTGTGGTGAGATGGAGTTCACCTTCTTCGTGTTTGATCTATCCACATGCCATTGGGCATGGTTGTCTTGCATATTGTCTAGTTGCTGCTTTGCTTCAGTAATATGTTTACCCATAAATGTTTTTCCAGCTGCGGTATCAAGCATAGACTTAGACACAGGATTGAGAGCATTATAAAATAGATGGAGAATTAACCAGTGTTCCATCCCATGACTAGGACATTTTCTCATGCATTCTTTCATCCTCTCTCATGCAAGCGCTAGTGGCTCACGCTCTTCCTATCTAAAACCAGTAATATTAGATCTAAGTTGCATAGTCTTTGTAGGTGGGAAAAATTTAGTCATAAATAAAGAAGTGCATTCTATCCATGATGTAATAGTATTTCAAGGCAAAGATAACAACCATTCTTTCGCTCTTCATCTAAGAGAGAAAGGAAATAAACACAATTTGACCACATCGGTGTCAACATCTTTTATGCGCATCATATCACATTTCAGTGAAAGTATTTAAGTGCATACCTACGTCCTCAACAACAAAGCCTCCAAATTGATTCTGTTGAACCAAACTTAAATAACGGGGCTTAATTTCATAGTCATCTACAGCAATTGCTGGCTGAGTAATAGGAGTATGCAAATAATCATTGTTTGGAGTAGAAAACTCCCCAAGCTTCTTTTCAGCCATATTTCCTATGTTTTTGGGTTTTCTTAAATAGAGACTTATAATAGTAAAAGCAAGAATTTAAAGACTAACTATTTTTTTTGGTTTTTCAAGTAAAGACTAAAAGCAAACTAATAAAATTAAAAACAAGAATTAAAACTAGCAAGGTTCCTACTAACCTCACCAGGGTAGCTATTGCTTCCCTGGCACAGCGCCAGAAAAAGGGTTGATACCTTTGATCCGGATTACGGAGGTAGTATAGCTTCTTTTTCCCTAGTAGACATAGGTTTATCGAATCCTCGAGAAGCATATGCATAGTGAAGTTACTTTAACGGACCTTTAGGAGTTTTAGAATTATTTTTGTGTTTTTACCGGACCTAGAGTTTGCGTCTTTTTGTTGTTGTCGATGATGGAGAGAGAGGGCCTAGGGCGTTCGGTTTCACCTGTAGCTATGCAAAACATCTGATGGGAATAAAAGATAGAAATAAAGTATGCATGTAATTGTTAAAGCAAGATAAATTATATGTGGGCAGTGCATCCATAATTTCTATTGCCTCCGCAACTGCTTATAGAAATAAGCTACTAGTCTCATCTATAGAAGAAAGAGAACTAATGATATGCATAGTGATGTCACCGTTAATCCCAAGTAAATCCCTCACATACAGCCATACTACCCCTTCTGTCATTGGGGTTCCTAACCTGCAGATTAGTCATTACTCATACTCCCTATACCTTGCTCAATCCTCAGGGTCTTGGGTACCTGACAAGTCCTTAGATTGAGGCAAGAGAGAATACAATAATCATCATTTCGTACAAACTAATACATGATCTCATCTATGATAAATAACATGCACAAAAAGCTACATGGCTAGGCCGAAGCCCTTAGCCCAAGGAGAATTACTCACACATAGAGATGAGATCAACAATTACAAACATTGTAATGGATATCATGAGATTGATAGAAAATAGTCTTACAATGTCGCCAATTGAAGAAGAGATGTACTATTACAAGTGGTGGAATATGGCTATGGTGGTGGAGAAGGATTTGGAGATTAGATCTAAGTCTATTCCTCCGGCGGCTGATGATCTGGGGAAGGGACTCTCGAGGCTCTTTTCTCGTTGCTCGAGGCTTTTTTATATAGGGTTCCCTTCACGAAAGTTGTTCTGTTTGACCTAGAGGTGTCGTTGGAAACTATACGGCCGGAATTTTATTCCGGTCGTATAGTTGGTCTTTAAAGTGTCTGCCTCTGACCCACGACTCCTAGATTCTTTTGGTTGTTGGAAATATCATATCTTTGACTTTAATGTAGTGATTCCCATCATAAAATATCATTATCTGCGCAAGAAAAAATAGAAAGAAAGGATTGCATACCCATTTGATTATTAGGCATTAGTGGAAGGGTTTAGAGAGATATTTCATCAAAAATATGAATAATATCCAGTTTAAATATGGACGTAGATGGCTATATTTCAGAGCCATCAATGGTGTGGTGATGGCGTGTGTGTGTGGGCGGCGGCAGAGCCCGTGTCCTCGTCGGTACACGCATCATGAGTAGCGTGACCTTTGCTCCAACCACGCCCGCCCTCGCCATTGTGCCTTGTTGGTCTTGATGACGTCAATGTAGTTGGAGTTGGAAGTAGCATGCGTCGCTCAGCTAGGACTTCTCGACGACCAGCGGCCTTGTCGGGGTATGCAAGGGGTATGCCTCGTGGGAGTAAGTGTCGGTGGAGATCGGTGTCGGTGTCAAACCGACACACACATAAGTTGGCGGTGCAGCAAGTGTGGTCGGCGCCTCATCTCGGCCCGACGCCAAGTTCACGATAGTTGTCGTGACCGAGGTGCCATCTCACGAGCTCATGGAGAAGTAGTGTCAGAGGCGTCATCTCTCCTAGCCTTGGAATGGTGATCGAGGCGTGACTAAGGGTGCCATCTCATCGGCTCGTGGAGAGGTGATGACTAGCGACCCGCCGCCCCGCCTTGACTACTCTCAGGTTGATGGTGACATGGTCGGTGTCGCATTCTCCGATGTTACGAAGGCACCGAAAATGTGCGCCGGCTGCTAGAAAGCAGAGGTCTGGCTCACACATGGGGGCTTCAAGGTGGCGCTCGCTGACCGTGACTCCATGATTCCGCCAGCGCCGGCCGAACAAGTCCAAGTAGTGGGCATATGAGTAGCAGCGGGAGTGCTCTGGTGCACGTACGTAGTGCATGCACGCACACCCGTCCTTTGCATGCACCAGCCATATGTGTGTAAAGCTTCGGACGCTAGCTACCAAATGTCGTGGTTGCCAATCGTGACGTGTGACGTACTATCCTTCGGCACCAAAAACTCGGCATTGGTTTGTGGAGGTGGAGAGAGTGCGGGCCACACCGACGGCCCCGACATCTTGTCTTTTGTGCTGTTCATGTAGGTGGAGATGGAGGTCGAGCCGGCCGGCTGCACGACGGTCACTAGCGCCTATGGCTCAGCCCTGCCAACGTAGCCTGCATCGAGAGAGTGTCAGGCTGCACACCGGTAGCCCCGGTACCGCCGTCTTGCCGCCGTTCGTGGGATGTGAAGAGAACGTCGGGCTGCACGCCGGCAAATCGATCAGGCATTGTCTTCGGTGTCATCGAGAGGGCGCCGGGCAGCACGCCGGCAGCCTCGGTACTGCCATCTTGGGTGTCGTCGAGAGGGCACCGCTGCACTTCGGGCTCCTCGACACCATCAGCCGCCGCTCGAGTGAAGTGGAAAGAGGGTTGGGGTTGCACATCAGCACCCCGACGCCATCGACTTCGGCATGGCTCGCCGGGATGGAGACGGCACCGGCTTGCACACTAGCAGCCCTGCCTTCGCCTTCGGCACGACTAGCATTGATGGAGATGGTGCCATGGAGACGAAGAAGGTCGTCACAGTTCTTCCTCGAGGCCGTCGTCTTGGTGGCAGCAGATACGGTGCTAGACCACACACCGACAGCCACGCGCCCTCGAGGTCATCGTCTTGGTGGTAGTGGATATGGCACCGGGCTTCACGCCGGCAGCCGTGGTCTCCATCGTCTTCAGCGTCGTCCATGGATATGGTGGTGGCGCCCAGCTACACGCTCGAATCCCGGATGCCGTTGCCTACAGCTCGCGGAGATGGAGATGGTACCGCTGCATGATAGCGGCCCCATCGCCGTTGTTGTCTACGGCCACTGGGTTCACTGAGATGGAGGTGGCTCCACTGCACGCCGGCTGCCCGGACTCCGGAGTATGCCGTCGGCTTGCACATCGGTAGCGTCGGCGTCATCATCATCTTCAACACCATTGGTGAAGTAGCCATGATGTGGTGCTACGCGCTAGTAGCCCCAATACGGTTGTCTTGGAGGTTGGGGCGCCGTGCTACAAGCCGATGGCCCAGCCTGTGGTCTTGGGCACCGAGAAGATGGCGCCAGGCTGCACGTTGGCAGCCGCGCACCCTCGATACCGTCATGTTGGTCGCAGTGGAGAAGCCAAGACTGATGGCCAAATTGAAGGATTGGTTCCACATCTGGTTGATGATGGTCTCTCCATCCTTCAATATGTCGATGATACAATCTTATTTATGGAACATGATCTAGAGAAAGCTAAGAATCTGAAATTAATATTATCAGCTTTTGAGCAACTCTCTGAATTGAAAATTAATTTCCATAAAAGTGATTTGTATTGTTTTGGTGAGGCTCAAAACGAGGCCCACCTATATGCTGGGTTATTCGGCTGTGGTCAGGAGCAATTTCCAATCAACTATTTGGTAATACCAATCCATTATCGGCGTCTCATGATTGCTGAATGGAAACTCGTTGTGGAAAGACTCCAAAATGTCTTAATAGTTGGAAAGGTAAATTACTATCCCTTGGCGGAAGACTTGTACTCATAAATTCAGTACTCACCAACATGGTACTGTATATGATCTCGTTTTTCCAGCTACCAAAAGGTGTCTTGAAGAAAGTGGATTATTTCCGATCAAGATTCTTTTGGCAAGGGGATAGTGAAAACAAGAAATATCGACTAGCTAGATGGAATGTGGTTTGCTGACCCAAGGAATACGATGGACTGGGCATACATGATATGCAAGTCAAAAACACCGCACTCTTGGGTAAATGGATTTTCAAACTACTTACTGAAGATGGTGTCTGGCAAACCATTCTATGGAGGAAGTATGTTGGTTCCAAAGCTGTGTCTCAAGTGGTTTGGAAACCCGGTGATTCACATTTTTGGGCTGGACTAATGGCATTCAAAAAACATATCTTCTGTTTTGGTGTTTTTGATATTAAGGACGGATCGCAGATTAGGTGCTGCGAAGATAAATGGCTTGGCAAAAATTCTCTTCGTGAACAATATCGAACTCTATATTCGATTGTTAGACACAAAGGGGATACATTTTCCACTGTAATAGAAACTAATCCTCCTAATGTGGCGTTCAGAAGAAGTCTCATAGGTCCTAGACTGGTATCTTGGAATAATCTCTTATCACGATTGTCCAATACACAGTTGTCAGAGGGTATGGATGAGTTCAAATGGAAATTACTTGAGAGTGGTAAATTTTATGTTGACTCTATGTATAGAGCTCTGATCCAATCTGATATCCCAGTCGATGATAATAATAAAATTTGGACGATGAAAATACCTCTTAAAACAAAGATATTCGCATGGTATCCCCGTAAAGGGGTAATTCTTACAAAAGATAATCTTATTAAGAGGATTGGCATGGAAGTACACAATGCGTTTTCTGTCATCATAATGAGACAATTTGGCATTTATTCTTTCAGTGTAAATTTGCTCGTGCTATATGGTCAATCATCCAAATTGCCTCTGGTTTATCTGCTCCATGCTCGGTTGTCAATATATTTGGTAACTGGTTGCATGGGATACTAGATAAATACGGGACTTTGTTTAGGGTGGGAGCGCTTGCCATTATTTGGTCGCTTTGGCTATGTAGAAATGACAAGATTTTTAATAACATTATGTCTTCTTCTATGCAAGTTATCTATCGAGCCACGTCTATCCTTCGATCCTAGACTACTCTACAACGTATGAAGTTTCGCGACTTGTTTGTGGAGGGCTACACGATTGGAGGACACGGCGAGGGGTATTTTCCCCTGACATGGATGGTAGCGTGATCTGAGAATAGAGCTGCCATAGTTCGAGGCTTTCTTTATCTTCATAGCATATTTTGTAATAACGGTACTTTTTGTCACTTTTCTATGGTTGATCGGCTGTGTGCATCCTAGTTATGCAGAGACCGGGTGTAAACATTATTATTAAGTAATAAAGCGCCCATTTCCAAAAAAATGTAAAGAGAAGAGAGAGAGTGTGTGGATCAACCATAATCCTCACCATTAGGAAGCTCCATGGCCTCTTCTCTTTGCTCCTGTCGGTCGTGTTTCACCGGTTTGGGTTGTGTATGAGATTTTGGGTGTGTGTGGATGGGGATATGTAGCTGTGTTCAGGCTGGGAGAAATGTGTGTATATGGTGTCTCTTGGGAGTAGACGGTTACGTGCGGCGATCGCCTCCGCCGCAAGAGCTATGTGTCTCCTTCGGCGAGAGATGTGCGTCCTCCGACGTGGGAGCGTCTGTGAGGCACCTCTGGGTGTGTGCATTTGGGTCCATCCCATGTGCTATGTGTATGGTGTCTTTTTGTTGGAATTTGGTGAGTTTTGGGCTGTTGGCCCATTAGACAAATTCTGAAATTCTCTTTGGCCCATTTGTGCATGGCAGCATATGGTTGTGCAAGTGGTGTCAAAGTTTAGTCCCATACTGCTAGTTGAGTGAGAGTTATACCTCCTTATATACTAGGCTGTTCCACCACTCACTAAGGTGTAAGAAGAAGAGCAGCTCTCGTGCACTCCTCCTCCGATGCCGCCCGCCTCGCCTCGTCACGACGCGCGCGCGCCGCGGGTTGCGGGAATCTCGCCAAGCCAAGCTTTATTTTTTGCTAGTTGGGAAAATTAATCTTGGATTAATTACGAGTAGTTAACGGACGCGTTAATGAGTCAGCCGTTTCCAGTCTTTATGGGACGTGAACTGTTACCGACTCGGACGTGGGCTGAGTCCCACGATCTCCCTGACCTGCTCTATACAAAGCCTCCGCGCATACCCTAATGGGCATCGCTTACCACACGCGTCTCCTTCCAGTCGATTGCGCTGCCGCCTTCGTCTTCCCCATCCCAGCTTGCGGCGTGCACCGCAGATCGGGACAGTAGGCCTCCGGAACCCCGCCTCTTGTGAACCTGTACGGGTGAGGGGCGATCAGGTTTTTGGGGAGCGCTTCTGCGCGACTACTGGTGTCCACAACATCTTCCGATGATGAGTTCCCGGACGACGACTTCTTCTCGGACGTCATCGACCTCTTCGACAACCTTAACATGAGCGACGACGCTGCTACCACTGCAGCTACTATTGCTACTACCACCGCGGCTGCTCTACCGTATGTAACACTGAACTTCTTATTTTAGATTCTGCTAGAGTTCTTTATTCTAGCGTTCGATGTAGATGTGATAGGTTTATCTTATTTAGATGTAATATGTTCATCTACTTTGTTGATTTGCATGATTAGTTTTGGTACTATCTGTTTGATCATGTTTTATCAGTTTATTATTCGGATTAAATCATATGGATTATTGCTTATATTTTCAACAATCCAAAAACCTGATTATAGGCAACTGAATTCCACTGGTGTAGCCGTGGCTTCTAGGCCTCCTTCGTTTGATGGTATGCACTATAAGAGATGGCGTGCGAGAGCAATTCTATGGTTTAAAAACCTAAACTGCTATAGTGCCACTCTTGGCAAACCTGAAGGAGATCTTTCTGCTGAGCAGGAAGTGACCTTTAAGAAAGCCGATAACGTGTTTATGGCGGCTCTGTTCAGTATTCTTGGGGACAACATTGTTGACCCATATATGTCATTTGATAATGGCAAAGACGCGTGGGATGCGCTCGAGGCCAAGTTTGGGGTCTCGGACGCTGGCACTGAGTTGTATGTCATGGAGCAATTCTATGACTACAAGATGGTTGATGAGCGCTCCGGCATTGAGCAAGCTCATGAGATACAATCACTTGCCAAAGAACTCGAGAAGTTCAAGTGTACCTTACCGGACAAGTTTGTGGCCGGAGGCATTATTGCCAAGCTTCCTCCCATGTGGAGGAGTTTTGCTACTTCTCTGAAACATAAGAGACAAGAGTTTTCTGTTACGGATCTCATTGGGTCTCTTCATGTGGAAGAGAAGGCGAGAGCAAATGACACACGTGCTCGAGGATTTGAGGGAGCCTCTAGTGCCAATTTGGTACAGAAGAAAAACTTCCAATCCCACAAGTTCAAGAATAAGAACAAATCTGATGGCAAAGGGAAGTTTGATGGTAAGAACAAGGCCACTCACTCCACCAACTTTAAGAGGAAGAATGATAAGAAGAAAGGATCTTGCCACGTCTGTGGTGATCCTGATCATTGGGCTCCTAGCTTCCCTAATCCCTTTGACAAGTGGCAACATGGGAATAGCGGCAAGACCGCTAATGTTGTTATTAGCGATACTGAGATGAAGGACGCTAGGTACGGTATTTTACCTACTATCCTTTCAGTATGTCGTTCTCCTGATTGGTGGATTGACACGGGTGCTAATACATATGTATGTTCTGATATATCCATGTTCTCTTCTTATTAGGTCGCAAGGATTTCCTCCGTGCTGATGGGAAACGGCTCACGTGCTTCTGTTCATGGTGTTGGTACGGTAAATCTGAAGTTTACTTTGGGGAAGACCGTACAGCTGAAGAATGTGCAGCATGTTCCCTCCATCAATAAGAATCTCATCAGCGGATCGCTTCTATGTCGAGATGGCTTTAAGTTGGTTTTTGAGTCCAGTAAAGTTGTAATTTCTAAGTATGTACAATTTGTTGGAAAGGGTTATGAGTGCAGAGGTATGTTCTGCTTATCTTTGTCAGACTCATGTACTAAAGTTATTAATCATATTTGCAATGATAATGAGTCCAATATTTGGCATTCACGACTTTGTCATATTAACTTTGGTTGCATGACGCGGCTAGCCAATATGAATTTAATTCCGAAATTTACCACTGTCAAAGGTTCTAAGTGCCAAGTTTGTGTGCAAGCAAAGCAATCCCGCAAGTCTCATACGGCTGCGGAACCGAGAAACTTAGCACCTCTAGAACTTATACATTCAGATCTTTGTGAGATGAATGGTGTGTTGACACGAGGTGGAAAAATATACTTTATGACGTTGATTGATGACTCCACTAGATACTGCTATGTTTATCTTCTGAAATCTAAAGATGAGGCTTTTAGTTACTTCAAAAACTATAAAGCTGAAGCAGAAAACCAACTTGATCTTAAAATCAAGCGGTTAAGGTTGGATCGTGGTGGAGAGTACTTTTCAAATGAATTTGATACATTCTATATGGAACATGGTATTATTCATGAGAGGACGCCTCCCTACTCACCTCAATCAAATGGGGTGGCCAAAAGAAAGAACCGCACTCTAACTGATTTGGTTAACGCCATGTTAGATACATCGGGTCTTTCCAAGGAATGGTGGGGGGAGGCGCTAATGACTGCGTGTCATGTCCTAAACCGTGTTCCCGTAAAGGATAAAACCATGACTCCATTTGAGGAATAGGAGAAGAAAAGGCTTAAACTCTCTTACTGTAAAGACCCAAACCTGGCTTGGTTTGAATCCGTGTGATTACAGTGCTAGTCCCTGGATCGAATAGCTAGCACCCACAGTTTAAGATGTAATATCAAGATACAAAGGTCATGTTACATTGCATGATCTAGAATATAAATACTTTATTACATACTCATAGCCATAGGCTATCTTATTACAAAGCAGCAGAATACAAGTAAAGCATGGAGTCCTTCATCTTCATGTGCCACATGCAAACATGTTGGGTGTAGACTCATAACCTCTATCATCAATCCCCACTCATCAATAGAATAACCTGCAACATGATAGGTTGCAGCCACAAAAGGGTCAATACTTTGAATGTATTGGCAAGTGTCACTAGTTGGTGAATATAAGTAGGACTATCACTACATGCATATTTGGCTAAGTAGAGCTTAGGCTTATTTGCATAAAGCAACATGGTTTTATCCTATCTTTGCAAAATATTTTTCATCTTTCAATATCTTTCTGAACCCCTTGGCAAACTCCAAGTTCTTCTAATTCCTTGTTGACACCATCAAGTTTTACTTTGAGAAATTGGAATGTCGAGATCTTCCATAGCTTCCGGCCTTAGTTGCTCAGAGTTGTCCATAACCGGGGACACGGCTAAGTACTTAGAATTTAATCTTCTGCAGAAGTTGTACACTTTACCCACAAGACACAATCTCGTCTTGACGCCACCAGTGGCCGCTGGATTAGTACTCACCAAGATGGAGTACCGGCAGATCGAGAATGTGACAAAGTCTTTCCATAGGAGTCCTCCCAATACATAATGCCAGCACATCTACCAGGCACCAATGCAAGGATAAACCTCCAATGCATAATTCCAGTTAACCTGAAGAGGTACCAATGCATGGGTCTCCCACTATGTAATTGACTAAGCCAGAGCCCATTTGGCATGTGGCTGTACACGAAAGCCACTATATGAGAAACATGTTCAATCTCTAAGTTCCTGGGTGGTATTCTCCTAGTGCACACACGAAAGAGATAGCCATAGACATGGTTCCCTTCGTTGCCACCTTATTCTCAACTGAGTATCCACATTCCACCCAGGTGATTCATTGAGTACTTGTTTTATTATACAAAACATATATTTTTCCAACACTTCATATAATCACAATATGGTATATTCCACCCTGAATCCATAGCAGGGCTAAGCATACTACAACTATAGTATTTCCACTCAGGGATATATAAAGGATATCCTAATAGAATGTAGCATAGCATAGTATCATAGTAGTCCTATCATGCATACTACAAAAATCCACTAAGTGTTGAATTAAAAAATAGTAGGACATGGATGATAGTCCCACTTGCCTTAGTAGTTGGTGGTGTTGGTACACTCTTTGCAGTAACACACTTGACAATCCACACAATCTATCAAACAAAACAACCAAGACAAAACATGCACAAAGTCAACACTAATGGCAATACAAAATCATGCAAAATATGCAAGCATGTAAGATGGCAATTTTTATTGTACAAATTGTTATGACAAAGGTCTTGAACACTACTAAGTGTTTTATGAACATTTTACAATTGCAAGATTACAAATGCAACTATTTGTGCAATTGTAACAATTTAGCAATAATTTCTAGCATTTGGAAAGGCCAAACTCACTAGATAATTTCCATGCTATTAGGCATAGCCAACCAAATTTATATTTTGGTCTTACTGGATAGAGGGTTCAATTTGCAATCCATAGCAAAAAGATTCACCCAAATATAATTTACTAAACAATTTTTATGGTTAAAATACTCCTAAAAAGGTTCTGCCTAAAACTTCTATTTTAGAGAAGCTAAAGGGTGAAATAAGGCCTCAACAGTGAAGCTCTCATTTTTATGAATCCATAGACACCAAATTTGCATTTTTCTGATTTGTGGATCAAAAGTTATTGAATTTCTAAGTTTAATACAAATTCTGCCTATTTTCTAATTTAAACAGACGCTCAGGCCTACGTGGCATGTTCTTATTGGCTTGTACCGGTTCGGGCGGATCAGCAACGTGGGCCATTGGATTTTAAGTGGCAACGAGTGGATCATATAGGCTGATACCGCTTCGGTAAGTGGTCTAATCTCAACCACTGGTGACGGATCGGACGACGCTCAGCGTGTCGACCACATACTAGCGGCGCTGGCGACGGCGCGCGGCGGCGGTGCGTCAGGTGGGTGGCACTCCGGTGATTCTAGAGGGGCAGGGAGACCGTGGACTATTACCAGCGATCGCCGCGGTCGAGGTGGTCTCGGGGATGCTCGCGGTCGATGAAGGGGCGCTCAGATTCGCCGGGAATTCCTCGCCGGAGTACCTACTGACGGTGGAGCTCGCGTCTCTGAGACGGTGGAGTTGCCCTGGGGCTCGAGCAGACAAAATAGAAAGTTAGTAAGGTGTGCCTGGTCGTGTAGAATCTTGTGGTGGCCAAAGTAGGGCGGCGGGAACCTGCGACTCACCGGAACTTGTCGGTGAACGGCGGCGGTAGAAAAGCTTCGGTGATGACCGTGGTGTCGACCTGGGGCATGCCAACGCAAATAGAGGGGGTTAGCAGATGCGCTTGAGGATGGTGAATCTAACAGGGCAGAAAAGAGAGCGCGGGGCAGCGGGTTCTCGCCGGAATCATCGCCGGAGCTCGTCGGGTCTGTGGTGGTCCGAGCAAGATTCCGATCAGCCTAGTGGCTCTCAGGTGGCGGTGTCTGAGGGGAAAACAAAGAGGAGGGGGTGGGGATTAAGAGGCCGTGGTCGGAGTGGAGTTTAATTCGCAGAAACGCTCGAATTCGAGCCGATTTGGAAACGGCAGAGGAGGGGGACGGCCCGTTCGTCGTTCGGTTGAAGATGGTGAGGTGGAGGGTGACGTGGAGGTGGGGTCGAGGTGTAAGTGGAAGGGGGTGTGAGGAGGGGTCGGTGAGAAAGAGAGGGGAAGGGGGAGTGCCGGGTGGGATTAGTGGGCTATGTTTGGGCCGAGCTGCTGCTGCTGTGTTTTTTTTATTCCTTCAGTTTTTCTTTTTCTTTTTCTGTTTTCTTAAATAACTTTTGATTTAATGATCCAATTTGAATCAAACAAATTTCTAAAAATTTGTAAAACTCAAATTAGGTTTTTAGGGCATTATAGAACACATTTACTTTCCAACTCAAATTTTCTAACCAAATTTATTCATTTTGGCTTTAATAGTTAATATTGTATTTTCTTAATTCTATTCTCAAAACAATTCATATCTTTTTATCCATGGCTCCAAATTGGATGAAACCAATTTCTATTGTTTTATTGTTTTTCCCTTTATCTTTTTATCTCTCATAGGAGTTCTTTGGTTTAATATAAATATGGAGTATATCCATAGTATTGTGTTGTTCTTAGGGTTAACCAATAATTAGAGTTTTAGGGTTTGAGATAATTTTCACTTCTCTCAGGTTTTTAAAATGCAACCAAGGCAAGATGCTCATGCATGCTTCATGATTTGGGATTTTAAAACATGCACACCACTTCACAAACAAAATCATTTTGGCATTATATTAAATGTTCCAAAAGTTTTTGTTCCTTCTGAATTTCAAAGAACTTGATTCTTTTGTTTTGTTTAAAAATTTCACATTTCAAAATTTGGAAAATTTTGGGATGTGACAGACTACCACCCTTAAAAGGAATCTCGTCCCGAGATTCGATAAGGCTAGAAAGAATAGGTTGGGCTTTAGGATACTTGGGTGCTACCACCCTTAAAAGGAATCTTTGTTGGGTTGCATTTGATGATTCACTTGGCTAAGGGTCCAATGATTGACATCCAAAGGTTGTTAACATTTCTCCATCTTGAGATTCTTATACCACTGAATTGAGTTAGATTAGGCTTACCATCCACATCATCTAGTTCTTCAAGGGTTCCATACATGTTGATGTGGTTCACATGTCCTTTCTGGGTCACATTGGAATTGCTTCCATTAGAGTCTCCAATATTCTCATTCTTCTTCTCAGGACAGTTTGCTGCAAAGTGTCCAAGTTGCCTACAATTGTAACACTGCAATTGGCTAATGTCTTTCTTGGGATCACTATGTTGGTTTTGACCAAGGTTATCTCCATTGTTAGTACCATTTACATTGTTACTACCAATTCCATTGTTGATGTGGTGATTCTTATGGTGATGGTGATTATGTCCATTTCCTTCATGCTGATGTGATCCAGAATCCCCATTGTCCTTTCTGAATGAACGCATCTTCTGTGATGATCCTGAGTGATATTTGTCAAAGCTATGCTTCCTCTTCCTATTTTCAACTTTATCCTTCTTACTCTCTAAAATTCTAGCTTTGTCACATAGTGATTGATAAGTTGGAACATAAGCAACTGATAATTGCATGGAAAGTTCATCATTCAGTCCATCTAGGAACTTTTCCTTCCTCTTAGCATCAGTATCAGTATCATCTGGAGCATAACGTGATAGATTGTTGAATTCCTCAATATATTCAGCAATGCTACGGTGACGCTATTTAAGGTTGTGGAACTCCTTCTTCTTTAGGCTCATCACGCCTGAAGAGATATGATTAGTGCGAAAGCCATCTTCAAATATTTCCCAAGTCACTTCTTCAATGGGGTGAGTGACTTGAAAGTTGTCCCACCATGTAGCTGCAGGGCCTTCAAGCAAGTGTGCTGCAAATCTCACTTTCTCAGCATCCGAGCATCCAACAGTCACTAGATCCCTGTTTACTGAACGTAACTAGTCATCAGCTACCATTGGATCAGAAGTACCAGAGAACTTTGCAGGTCTCAATCTTAGAAATCTAGTGAGCATATCCAGAGGTGGTGGATTGTTGTTGTTTTGGTTGTTATTGTTGTTGTTCTGATTTTGATTGTTGATGGTTGCCATGAATTGTGTCATCATTTGCATTAGCTGAGTCTGTGCAGTCATCATCTGTTGCATCTCATTTTCATTGTTGTTGTTGTTGTCTCCATTGTTATCATGGTCGTTGGCGCGTCTTGGAGGCATCTGTTGGTTTAATAGGGATAAGTAATGATAGATAGACAAATAGGTCTAAGGGAGTTCTAACACACTCAACCCAAAACAAACCAGTTCAATCAAACATTCATCAAGCAACCAA
The DNA here is from genome assembly GCA_916181665.1 of Avena sativa. Lineage (NCBI taxonomy): Eukaryota > Viridiplantae > Streptophyta > Magnoliopsida > Poales > Poaceae > Avena > Avena sativa. Next base: position 373,607,353 of record OV702290.1, read on the forward strand.
TCATTTAGCAACTTCTGACTTTAACTCATTATAGAAGAAAACAACAAGTTTTCTTGAAACAAGCAACCTAGTATGGTCATACCACATAGGTCGGCATGATCCATATGCTAACACGATATCAATAACTCGAACATGGTAATTGGTAGGAAATCTAATGTCTCATGGTTCGCACTATGATAACATCAGTGGGAGCTCTCCTTCGAGTTCGGCAATCATCGGTGAAGTGTCCTATCTTCCGGCAGCGATGGCAAAACACTTTTGTCATGCCTCGAGTACTTTTTCTTGAAGTGTTGTTGTGGTTTTCTTGAACTTCCTTCTTTGGTCATTCATTGATATCGTGTCCTTCTTTCTTGCATTTAGAGCAGGTGATATGGCTAAGGTTTTCTTCTTTCTTCTTAAGAGCTTGATACATTCCATCCTTGACTTGTTCTTTCACTTGTTGCACTATGAAGTCGAGATGGCACTTGGCAGGAATGTAGTTGGTTCCTTCACATAGGTAACAAGTAACTTGAGATGTGGGGCATTGTACAACTAGATGGTCATGATCACAAAAGGGACATTGATCTTGATGTTCCTTAGAGGTGTGGCCTACTTCTCCACATATTTTGCAAGCTCGAGGACTTGTCACAACTTGTATCTTGATCTCCTTGTTGGCATGCTCCATCCTTAAGGTCCTTAGAGAAAGCAAAGGCTGGTCCTCTACATGTTTGAAGGAGAAGAGATTCAGTAAAGAATGATCAAGGTATACGAGAAAATCTAATAAGTATAAAAATATAAGTTCACTCCTAACAAGGGGTTTGTCCAATTCCTAGGGTTACGAACCTACAGGCAACGCGGTGCTCTGATACCATCTGTAAAGACCCAAACCTGGCTTGTTTGAATCCCTGTGATTACAGTGCTAGTCCCTGGATCGAAAAGCTAGCACCCATAGTTTAAGATGTAATATCAAGATACAAAGGTCATGTTACATCGCATGATCCAGAATATAAATACTTTATTACATACTCATAGCCATAGGCTATCTTATTACAAAGTAGCAGAATACAAGTAAAGCATGGAGTCCTTCATCTTCATGTGCCACAGGCAAACATGTTGGGTGTAGACTCATAACCTCTATCATCAATCCCCACTCATCAATAGAATAACCTGCAAAATGATAGGTTCCAGCCACAAAAGGGTCAATACTTTGAATGTATTGGCAAGTGTCACTAGTTGGTGAATATAAGTAGGACTATCACTACATGCATATTTGGCTAAGTAGAGCTTAGGCTTATTTGCAGAAAACAATATGGTTTTATCCTATCTTTGCAAAATATTTTTCATCTTTCAATATCTTTCTGAACCCCTTGGCAAACTCCAAGTTCTTCTAATTCCTTGTTGACACCATCAAGTTTTACTTTGAGAAATTGGAATGTCGAGATCTTCCATAGCTTCGGGCTTTAGTTGCTCAGAGTTGTCCATAACTGGGGACACGTCTAAGTACTTAGAATTTAATCTTCTGCAGAAGTTGTACACTTTACCCACAAGACACAATCTCGTCTTGACGCCACCAGTGGCCGCTGGATTAGTACTCACCAAGATGGAGTACCGACAGATCGAGAATGTGACAAAGTCTTTCCATAGGAGTCCTCCCAATACATAATGCCAGCACATCTACCAGGCACCAATGCAAGGATAAACCTCCAATGCATAATTCCAGTTAACCTGAAGAGGTACCAATGCATGGGTCTCCCACTATGTAATTGACTAAGCCAGAGCCCATTTGGCATGTGGCTGTACACGAAAGCAACAGTATGAGAAACATGTTCAATCTCTAAGTTCCTGGGTGGTATTCTCCTAGTGCACACACGAAAGAGATAGCCATAGACATGGTTCCCTTCGTTGCCACCTTATTCTCAACTGAGTATCCACATTCCACCTAGGTGATTCATTGAGTACTTGTTTTATTATACAAAACATATATTTTTCCAACACTTCATATAATCACAACATGGTATATTCCACCCTGAATCCATAGCAGGGCTAAGCATACTACAACTACAGTATTTCCACTAAGGGATATATAAAGGATATCCTAATAGGATATAGCATAGCATAGTATCATAGTAGTCCTATCATGCATACTACAAAAATCCACTAAGTGTAATGAAAAAAATAGTAGGACATGGATGATAGTCCCACTTGCCTTAGTAGTTGGTGGTGTTGGTACACTCTTTGCAGTAACACACTTGACAATCCACACAATCTATCAAACAAAACAACCAAGACAAAACATGCACAAAGTCAACACTAATGGCAATACAAAATCGTGCAAAATATGCAAGCATGCAAGATGGCAATTTTTATTGTACAAATTGTTATAACAAAGGCCTTGGACACTACTAAGTGGTTTATGAACATTTTACAATTGCAAGATTACAAATGCAGCCATTTGTGCAATTGTAACAATTTAGCAATAATTTCTAGCATTTGGAAAGGTCAAACTCACTAGATAATTTCCATACTATTAGGCATAGCCAACCAAATTTATATTTTGGTCTTACTGGATAGAGGGTTCAATTTGCAATCCATAGCAAAAAGATTCACCCAAAAATAATTTACAAAACAATTTTTATGGTTAAAATACTCTTAAAAAGGTTCTGCCTAAAACTTCTATTTTACAAAAGCTAAAGGGTGAAATAAGGCCTCAGCAGGGAAGCTCTCATTTTTCTGAATCCATAGACACCAAATTTGCATTTTTCTGATTTGTGGATCAAAAGTTATTGAATTTCTAAGTTTAATACAAATTTTGCCTATTTTCTAATTTAAACAGACGCTCAGGCCTACGTGGCATGTTCTTATTGGCTCGTACCGGTTCGAGCGGATCGGCAACATGGGCCATTGGATTTTAAGTGGCAACGAGGATCAGATCGGCTGATACCGCTTCGATAAGTGGTCTAATCTCAACCGCTGGTGACGGATCGGACGACGCTCAGCGTGTCGACCACATACTAGCGGCGCTGGCGACGGCGCGCGGCGGCGGTGCGTCAGGTGGGTGGTGCTCCGGTGATTATAGAGGGGCAGGGAGACCGTGGACTATTACCAGCGATCGCCGCGGTCGAGGTGGTCTCGGGGATGCTCGCGGTCGATGAAGGGGCGCTCAGATTCGCCGGGAATTCCTCGCCGGAGTACCTACCGACGGTGGAGCTCGCGTCTCTGAGACGGTGGAGTTGCCCTGGGGCTCGAGCAAACAAAATAGAAAGTTAGTAAGGTGTGCCTGGTCGTGTAGAATCTTGTTGTGGACAAAGTAGGGCGGCGGGAACCTGCGACTCACCAGAACTTGTCGGTGAACGGCAGCGGTAGAAAAGCTCCGGTGATGACCGTGGCGTCGACCTGGGGCATGCCAACGCAAATAGAGGGGGTTAGCAGATGCGCTTGAGGATGGTGAATCTAACAGGGCAGAAAAGAGAGCGGGGGGCAGCGGGTTCTCGCCGGAATCATCGCCGGAGCTCGTCGGGGTCTGCGGTGGTCCGAGCAAGATTCCGATCAGCCTAGTGGCTCTCAGGTGGTGGTGTCTGAGGGGAAAACGAAGAGGAGGGGGTGGGGATTAAGAGGTCGTGGTCGGAGTGGAGTTTAATTCGCAGAAACGCTCGAATTCGAGCCGATTTGGAAACGGCAGAGGAGGGGGACGGCCCGTTCATCGTTCGGTTGAAGATGGTGAGGTGGAGGGTGACGTGGAGGTCGGGTCGAGGTGTAAGTGGAAGGGGGTGTGAGGAGGGGTCGATGAGAAAGAGAGGGGAAGGGGGAGTGCCGGGTGGGCTTAGTGGGCTAGGTTTGGGCCGAGCTGCTGCTGCTGTGTTTTTTTTTATTCGTTCAGTTTTTCTTTTTCTTTTTCTGTTTTCTTAACTAACTTTTGATTTAATGATCCAATTTGAATCAAACAAATTTCTAAAAATTTATAAAACTCAAATTAGGTTTTTAGAGCATTATAGAACACATTTAATTTCCAATTCAAATTTTCTAACCAAATTTATTCATTTTGGCTTTAATAGTTAATATTGTATTTTCTTAATTCTATTCTCAAAATAATTCATATCTTTTTATCCATGGCTCCAAATTGGATGAAACCAATTTCTATCGTTTTATTGTTTTTCCCTTCATCTTTTTATCTCTCATAGGAGTTCTTTGGTTTAATATAAATATGGAGTATATCCATAGTATTGTGTTGTTCTTAGGGTTAACCAATAATTAGAGTTTTAGGGTTTGAGATAAGTTTCACTTCTCTTAGGTTTTTAAAATGCAACCAAGGCAAGATGCTCATGCATGCTTCATGATTTGGGATTTTAAAACATGCACACCACTTCACAAACAAAATCATTTTGGCATTATATTAAATGTTCCAAAAGTTTTTGTTCCTTCTGAATTTCAAAGAACTTGATTCTTTTGTTTTGTTTAAAAATTTCACATTTCAAAATTTGGAAAATTTTGGGATGTGACACTTACTTACGAACTTGGGGATGTTTGGCGAAAGTCAATATTCCAGTACCCAAGAAGCAAAAGCTTGGACCAAAAACCGTGGATTGTGTTTTTCTAGGATATGCTTTTCATAGCATTGGCTATAGATTTTTGATACTAAAATCTGAGATACCCGACATGCATGTTGGTACGATTATGGAGTCGAATGATGCGACTTTCTTTGAGGACATCTTTCCCATGAAAGGTATGTCTAGCTCATCAACTCAGGAGATGACTAGTTCATCTAGTCAGGAATTTGTTATAATTCCTGAACCCACTATGCCGATAGAACACTATGATGATCCTGTGGAGGACGACAATGAAGCTCCTAAAAGGAGCAAGAGACAAAGGATTGCAAAGTCTTTTGGTGATGATTTCATTGTGTACCTTGTGGATGATACTCCCACCTCTATTTCAGAAGCTTACACATCTCAAGATGCTGACTACTGGAAAGAAGCTATCCGTAGTGAGATGGATTCCATCTTAGCTAATGGAACTTGGGAGGTCACTGATCGTCCTTATGGGTGTAAACCTATAGGATGTAAGTGGGTGTTCAAGAAAAAGCTTAGACCTGATGGTACTATTGAAAAGTACAAGGCACGTCTTGTTGCCAAGGGTTATACCCGGAACGAAGGTGAAGATTTCTTCGATACCTACTCACTTGTTGCCAGATTGACCACTATTCATGTACTACTATCCTTGGCTACCTCACATGGTCTTCTCGTTCATCAAATGGACGTTAAGACAGCTTTTCTAAATGGAGAGCTAGATGAGGAAATTTATATGGAGCAGCCTGATGGATTTGTAGTAGATGGTCAAGAAAGAAAGATGTGTAAGTTAGTGAAGTCTTTATATGGTCTTAAGCAAGCTCCTAAGCAGTGGCACGAGAAGTTTGAAAGAACTTTAACCACTGAAGGCTTTGTTGTAAACGAAGCTGATAAGTGTGTGTACTATCGCCATGGTGGGGGCGAGGGAGTTATTATGTGTCTCTATGTCGATGACATATTGATATTCGGGACCAACCTCACTGTTATTGAGGAGGTCAAAGAGTTCCTATCTCGCTGCTTTGAGATGAAGGACTTGGGAGTGGCTGATGTAATCTTAAACATCAAGCTACTGAAGGATGACAATGGTGGGATTACACTGCTTCAGTCCCACTATGTGGAAAAGATATTGAGTCACTTTGGGTATAGCGACTGCAAATCTTCTCCAACGCCTTATGATCCGAGTGTGCTACTTCGAAAGAATCGAAGGAATGCTAAAGATCAATTGAGATATTCTCAAATCATTGGCTCGCTCATGTATTTAGCCAGCGCTACGAGGCCTGACATCTCCTTTGTTGTAAGCAAACTGAGTCGATTTGTGTCAAATCCTGGAGCTGATCATTGGCATGCTCTTGAGAGAGTTTTGCGCTATTTGAAAGGCACTGCGAGTTATGGTATTCACTATACTGGGTATCCACGGGTACTTGAGGGTTATAGTGATTCAAATTGGATATCTGATGCTGATGAGATTAAGGCCACAAGTGGTTATTTGTTTACAGTTGGTGGTGGCGCTGTTTCCTGAAAGTCTTGCAAGCAGACCATCTTAACAAGGTCAACTATGGAAGCAGAACTCACAACATTAGACACAACCACTATTGAAGCAGAGTGGCTTCGTGAGCTCTTGATGGACTTACTTGTGGTTGAAAAACCAATACCCGCTATCCCGATGAACTGTGATAATCAAACTGTGATTGTCAAAGTAAACAGCTCTAAGGATAATATGAAGTCATCAAGGCATGTGAAGAGGAGATTGAAATCTGTCAGGAAACTGAGAAACTCCGGAGTTATTGCATTGGATTATATCCAAACATCTAAGAACTTGGCAGATCCCTTCACAAATGGCCTATCACGTAATGTGATAGATAATGCATCGAGAGAGATGGGTTTGAGACCCACACAATGAGTTGTTCGTAGTGGCAACCCACTCTATGTGATTGGAGATCCCGTGAATTAGAGGCTGGAGACAAGCTGTTGATCAGCTAAGAGGAGAGTATGCCCATATTATATTTACATCTCCATAAAGATGCAATACTCTCTTATTCTGCATGGCAGGTTGATATTTATCTTAATGTGTTCCAAGTGGCTTTTCTAAGCAGAGATATTGTCCTGCAGAACATCTATTAAGGAACACACCTATATGAGTCTGACTGTTAAACGTCGCAGTCGTGAGAGTTGGGTTCTCTCTAATAAACTTATGAAAGGCCCTAGAGTATGACGCTTAAGCTTCAAACCGCGGGGAAGCCCTGCGACAGCCCTGTACCGTTCTAGATTTTGTGTGAAACTAGTGTGTAGAAAACTTGTAGTTCAAGGCATAGTCCACTATTCAAGTTGCTCGCTAGTGTAGCATGAAGTTTAACGTGGAAGTTCAACTTAACAGTCTCCACTACACACCGGTATATAAAACAATATTCTGGAATGGAAATGAGGTGATGTGCCAATGAGACTTTGTGGGGGATTGTTGGAATTTGGTGAGTTTTGGGCTGTTGGCCCATTAGACAAATTCTGAAATTCTCTTTGGCCCATTTGTGCATGGCAGCATATGGCTGTGCAAGTGGTGTCAAAGTTTAGTCTCATACTGCTAGTTGAGTGAGAGTTACACCTCCTTATATACTAGGCTGTTCCACCACTCACTAAGGTGTGAGAAGAAGAGCAGCTCTCGCGCACTCCTCCTCCGATGCCGCCTACCTCGCCTCGCCGCGCCTCGTCACGACGCGCGCGCGCGCGCCGCAGGTTGCGGTAATCTCGCCGAGCCGAATTTTATTTTTTGCTAGTTGGGAAAATTAATCCTAGATTAATTACGAGTAATTAACGGACGCGTTAATGAGTCAGCCGTTTCCAGTCTTTATTGGACGTGAACTGTTACCAACTCGGACGTGGGCTGAGTCCCACGATCTCTCTGACCTGCTCTATATAAAGCCTCGGCGCTTACCCTAATGGGCATCGCTTACCACATGCGTCTCCTTCCAGTCTATTGCGCCGCCGCCTTCATCTTCCTCATCCCGGCTTGCGGCGTGCACCGTAGATCGGGACAGTAGGCCTCCGGAACCCCGCCTCTTATGAACCTATACGGATGAGGGGCGATCAGGTTTTTAGGGAGCGCTTCTACGCGACTACTGGCTTCCACAACGTCTTCCGACGACGAGTTCCCGGACGACGACTTCTTCCCGGACGTCATCGACCTCTTCGACAACCTCAATATGAGCGACGACGCTGCTACCGCTGTAGCTACTGCTGCTGCTACCGCCGCGGCTGCTGCTGCCGCTTCTCTACCGTATGTAACACTGAACTTCTTATTTCAGATTCTGCTAGAGTTCCTTATTCTAGCGTTCGGTGTAGATGTGATAGGTTTATCTTATTTAGATGTAATCTGTTTATCTACTTTGTTGATCTGCATGATTAGTTTTGGTACTATCTGTATGATCATGTTTTATCAGTTTATTATTCGAATTAAATTATATGGATTATTGCTTATATTTTTAACACTTTTTATAGGCAGCTAACGACGCTGCATAGATAACGATGGAGGCGCTTCTCCCTGCAAGAATATTATGGGAAGATGTTTATCTTACGTTCTCAACAAACTCGCACGCGCTATCTCTCCGGGAGAACCGTGGCCGGCTGCCCTTCGATCGTGATGCTTATCTGTTAGACTCAATCAATCGTGTCAGCTGACCGAAATATATATTATACACCGACATAGTAGACCGGCTCGTACGCGCGCACACGACACGCCGCGGTCATACACCGGCGTGACTGCACGAACACCTTGTATACTTATCTGCAAAAATAGACTAATTTATTAAGTTAATTAGCTAGCTTCATTTCGACGTTGCTTAGACGCTCGCGCACGTGCCAGCTGCCTGAACGTGGCATGCGTGTACGCAGTATAGCTATTAGCTGCATGGGCTATGCATTTGAATTGATCCATATCGAAGGACCAGCTTCACGCATACATATACACAGCTCTTATTACTGTGATTCCCATCCTAGCTCCTGTGCTTTGTATCCATCAATGTGGAAGTTCGAGTCTTCGTCTAACTTCATACAAAAAGGCGTCGAACAGCAGCCACATGTTCTGGTACTCCCTCCGACCCATATTAGTTGACATGGATTTGTCTAGATACGGATGTATCTAGACATGTTTTAGTGCTAGATACATCCAAATCTAGACAAATCCATGTCAACTAATATAGGTCGGAGGAAGTATAAAAATTGCGAACCATACTAACTAATTACATGGTTGTTCGTAGTCTAGGGGTTTGACATGGTCGGACCCTTAAAGGCGGTATCCTGTGGCTTTACCTATATGGTAGTAGAAGTGGATAAGTTCACAAAATTGATCGAAGCTAAACCCATTAGAAAGATCGATGGAGCAACTGCCCTTAAGTTTGTCCGGGATCTAGTGGTGAGATTTGGTCTCCCACATAACATCATCACCAACAATGGAAGCAACTTATCACTCGTAAAAGTTGAGGCTTACTACGACGATAAAGGAATCCGTCATAACTTAGCATATGTGCCACATCCACAATCTAATGGTCAAGTGGAAAGGGCCAATGGAACGATTTTACAGGGAATCAAGCCACACTTAGAGGCACCGCTACATAGAGCAGATGGAGCCTAGGCAGAAGAATTACCATATGTACCATGGAGCTTGGGAACAACTCCCAACAGATATACCGGCTACACCCCCTTCTTCTTCTTCATGGTATATGGAGCATAAGAAGTCCTACCTTACGACATTACTCCATGATTCCCCGTGGATTGTCTCCTACGATGAAGATGCCGCTGAAGAATCTCGACAGCTCTCTGTGGACCTACTCAAGGAAGACCACGTTTTGGCTACCCAGAGATCTATCATCTACCAGCAGAAGTTATGCAGCTACCATTATCGTCGCGTTCGGCATCGCTCGTTTAAGGAAGGTGATCTAGTGCTTCACCTCAAGTAGAAGAAGTCCCACAAACTATCCCCACCATGGGAAGGACCGTTCTTCATAAGCAAGGCGTTGCTCAATGATTCCTATTACCTTATTGATATTCACGAGCTGAAAGATAGATCAGGAAAGGACCGCAAATGCAAGCGACGTGACCCCGATGATGATTATCTGGAGACAGATCGGACATGGAACATAGCACAACTACGTCCTTTTTTTACTTAGAATATTTCCTTTAAGTAATATGTACCTTATATGATCAATGAAATAAATCATTTGGTTCACTCATATTGCTAGTCTTTTACCTCCATTAGTTATTTATTTTTAGATCATATAACCTTTTATGCGCAAGTTTGCTTTTGCACTTGTGAAAATTCTGCCTTCGGGTGTTAGCTTAAGTTTTTTAGTCTACAAGTTTTCTGATGTTTTTATGTGGATTCTAGAGTAGTGACTTCTTGACACTCAAAGTCGGCAATTTTGTTCCTTAGGTTCTTGATAGTGCTATTAAGCATCATCACCACAGGGCACGACTCTATACTAAGAGTTTTTCGTCTCACAAAAGGTCTAGCATTAGAACTAGAATAATGTATAAGCTAGCATTTTCTTAAAAAAATATACATGTTGGACATAGTTTAAGTAGCTGGAGGCTTGCATCCAAGTTTTCCACCTTAAATACATCAGTTTTTTCTGCATTTACACAAAATATTCAGAGGCATATTTGATACAACATTGTTTCTATGCCTCTGATGCAGGAGACTTTGACGCAGCATCATCAGCGGGAGGAGTGTCTTCGTGATCCGACAAGCCCAAAGACGAATCCTATTGTTTCGAGATGTCTTCTGGCAGGGTCTCAGTAGGAACAAACACATCCGACTAGACCAATTTTTTACTGAAAAGATTACGTGCAGGAATTTTATGCTCCATATGTTTTGTCAACTTTAAAACATCCAAATGGGTTCAACTTGGTACTTTATGGAAAACTCTAGAAAGAAAAGAAAAATAAAACTCTTTTGCTATAGGAAGAGTGCAAAAAGAAAATCCAAAAGAAAACAAATCGGGTTGCCTCCTACAAAGCGCTTTCTTCATCGCCATATAGCTAGGCTTACTTACTTGTTTTAAGTGATGTGGAGATCATGTGGTAGATTGTACCTTGGTGCTACCTCCTTCTTCCTGGGGAAGCGTTCCTTGCATTTCTTATGTGGGAACTGAAACTTCACATTCCCTTCCTTTGAATTAATGATTGTGCCTGTAGTTCTCAAAAAAGGTCTTCCAAGAATTATAGGACTAGAGGTTTTACTACCCATGTCTATTATAACAAAATCAACAGGCACAAAAGTCATATGTAACTCAACCATTATATCAACTACTTTCCCTAAAGCATGCTTACTTGAATCATCAACAAGCAAAAGATCTACTGAACATTTTTCCATGGTTTTGAGTTCTAGTAGATCATATAGTTTTTTGGATAAAACAGAGACACTAGATCCTTGATCTAGAATAGCATGATGGGTCTCTCTGCCAATATTGATTAATATCTTAGGGATCCAATCATCCCCAAGCTTTGGTGGTATCATGGATTCATTATTGTATCCTTCTATGCTTTCTTTGATGACATAGTTTGCTGTATAGGAGCCAAACCTGCTTGATGAACATTAATACATGGGTCGTTAGATAACTTTTGTAGGATATTGATAAGTTCACATAAGCTGCCTTTATCAAATTCAAGTAGAGGTTCTTTTGCTTCTCTTAGCATTTTAACTTCCTCTACTTGTTTGTCATTTGTGATCATAAGTGTTTATTTTTCTCTTTCTTCCATCATATTAAGGGTTTCCCAAGACTTGTCTATTACTTCTTGCACATATTTAATAGTCTCCTCAAAGTCATCTTGTCTTTCAAACTTGGTTATGAATTCTTTCTTTAGTTCCTTTTGTGTTGATATAAAATATCTAATGGTATTTTCTAAATCATTAGAGTTATTATTACCGCTAGTGTATTTATTAGGACCATATGGTGGCCTACCATAAGATTTATTGTAGTTGTTCCCATATCCATTGTTACCAAAATTTATTATGTAGTTGACATCTATATTTTCATTGGTGTTTCCAACTAGTTCCTGTAGGGGAACATTATCAGTGTTTTGTTTTGATATATAGGAAAATATGGCATCTATTTTATTGGATAAAGGATCTACTTCTTCAATATAGTTAACTTTCCTAGATGGGTTTGGTGTTCTTTCAGTGTGCCATTGACTATGCTTGTGTAGCATGTTTTCTAGGATGGCTTTAGCTTTAGGAATAGTTTTTACTCATAAAATCACTCCATGCAGCAGAGTATATCATGCTTCTTGACATATAGTTTAAACCATTGTAAAGAGAGTGTAGGATTGTCCATTCATTTACTCCATGTGATGGGCAAGTTCTAATCATGCTTTTAATTCTTTCCCAAGCTGTTGCTACATGTTCATTGACATTTTGCCTAAATGATAGGATATTATTTCTGTTTTGCAAGAATTTAACAAGTGGGTAATATTTCTTTATAAAAGATTCTTTGAGGTCATTCCAAGAGTTTATGCTAGCAGTAGGTAGTGATAACAGCTATTCTTTATCTTTGCCTCTAAGTGAAAATGGGAATAGTTTAAGTTTGACAATGTCATTTTCCACATCTTTAAATTTTTGCATGTCACAGATTTCACAGAAGTCATGCAAGTGCATAGAGGCATCCTCACTAGCACTTCCCCCAAATTGTTCTTTAGCTATGAGGTTTAATATACCAGGACTTACTTCAAAGCTTTCAACAGTTATTTCAGATGTTGTGATAGGCCTAACAACGAATTGGTCATTAGGAGTGTTTGTGTAGTCACAAAGTTCTGTACCTCTTTCTACCATGTTTGTAAGCAAAAGGGTGATACTAATTTTTATGTGTTTTAAAGAAAAACTAAAAAGACTAAAAACCAGACCAAAAAATACTTTGAAAATCTAAAGGAGAAGGAAAAACTCACAATTGTGCAACCTCCCCAAGCTTAGGTGTTTGCACAAAGTTGGTGTTGACGGTGCCAGAATATGTGTTCACTCCAACTTGACGAAGACGCAGTTGTGATGTCCCTCTTGCAACCGCGCCAATAAATTTTCTAGCAGTTGTAGTGGGAGTTGACTTCTGCTTCACCACTCAGCAACCATTATGATGTAACCCTCCAATTCCCCAGCAACATCGCCAGAAAATGTTCTTGATGCCAACAACTCCGTGTGTACCAACTCATTAGGACTCCAAGTGTAGAGTGGTACAGCAAGCTTCTTTTCCCCACAAGGGTGACTCGAGGGTTTATATCGAACTCTTAAGGAATTGGCAAGGGGTTGATTCTTCTTCTCTTCTTCTAGCAACCTGCAAAGCATAGTTTTTTTCTTGTGTCCCCGAGTCCACCATGTGGTTGTCAAGAACAAGGGTTCGTATTAGTAATATCAAATGACAGTATAAATAATGAAAAGTAAAACAAGTAAAACTAGGCAAGCAAGATAAAAAAAAGATAGTTTTTTTTGGGTTTTGTGTGTTTGCAAGTGAACAAAGTATTTTTTGCATTTTCGAAATAATAAATTGCAGAAAATATAAAGTGTGATAATTGTGTTGGAAAGGTGTTTCTTATGGTATAAAATGGACTAGGGTTCATGGGTTCACTTTTCTACTCTCTTTTTGGGGTGAAGTGGACACAAAGAATTCATCAAATACATAGTATTGGTGGAACTTCAACATGTGTTTGATAAGCATTCATATTGGGCATCACGTCCTAACATAGAGATGATGGAACACATATCTCTTATACTCCTAAAGAAAGGGAAAACTCCAAGCAATCTTGAATTACAAATCAATAGAGTATATCTTTAAGTAATTTAACATGATGTTTGAATCACAAATATGCTACCTTGACCAAACAAGATCATCTAGTTGTCACCAAATAATTATAGCACATGAATTCACTTTATCCCTAGTGAGGCAGCAAAAGAAAGGTAAAGAACATAGTAGATCTTGAATTTGTTGTCACTATTTAATCACTACCACCATGCCACTCCATCTAATACAAACTTCTCCCCACACATGCTCTTGCATACAAGTTGGATCAGAACAAGTACTTAAGAACGGGGTACATAATATGCATTTATCAATACATCTTAGACATAATAGGTTCCAATCTCATATATCAAATCATAAAATAAAGATCCACCACATAGGAATTAATATATTACCATAATCATCTTAGTAAGCTCATATGGTACTAGATCTATGAAGAACAATAGAGAAATAGATCAAGCTATTTCCACAAACCCATAGTACAGAGATGGAATACTCCCTCTTCACCATGGTACAAGTGATTTGAGAAACTAACTGGTTGACCCATGTGATAGGCTAGATCTTTGTAGTTCTTCGTTGCATTTCCTTCTTTTGAACGAAATACTTTAAACAATCTAAAAGTAGGAAGACAAAAAAGTATATCATTATGAAACCAGGATGTATATCACTTTTATTATGCAGATGAAAGTATTAAATCACCTGTCAATAAGCCTCCGTACATCATCAAAATTTTCATTCTATTTATGACGATAAGAATAGAGATAATGTATATGGCCATCCAGAAGTGAGATAGCGATAAGAATCCAGTGAAAACTAAAATTTGAACCAATTATTAGTTGGGTGAAACCACTCAAATTCGTAAACGAGCATGCGGTACTAATTAAGCTAGCTTACTCTTTATTAAAAGACCATATAATTAGTTCCTAATCTTTGCTGTTCTCCAACACGTTGATGATGTAGTCCCCAACATTCCTTTCATTACTTTCCATGGATGCATGCAAAGAAATGGCAGGGTCAATGACGAATATTTTATGCTTATAGGTCTTGTCTCTCACAAATAATAACCTACATACAAACACACATATATATGAACAATTTTAAACTGTATAGATAACTGGTAGCTAGAACCATGCATGCATAGATCTATACTGGCGCATTGATTGTTAAATACTCACAATTGCATGCATCTCATTGTGTTGACGTCAAAGGTGTCCATGTTCATAACCAGGTAAAATTCCTCCCAAATCACGGGGAAAGTGGCAGCATCACTTCTATCATGATGGTGAAAGGTTTCAGCAGGGAAGCGAGTGCATATTCCAATGTCTTTCTCACTCTCTAGATTCTTGAAATCATCCACAAAGTGCTTGTGCAACCATGCAATGTCACTGTTAAGCTTAGCCTCAATATTACTAACATCACCTTTTATTAGTTTTACCCCAGGATTTTGAAACGTCTCGTGTATCTGGGGCTCCCCTACCTTACCCCCCCCCCCAACTCAAAGAATGCTTGCATCTACTGGGTGTCCATTTTACTGAGGTCTGCATCAGCGATATTAGCCAGCGACAGCTGCTTGGTCTTCGCCTTTTTTCTAGTCCTGCCATTATTTTTGGCCTTGCTCGGGGTAGCTTTGGTGTTCATAGGAGCTCGAGGATTCCCTATGGTCTTGGAAAGAACATTTGAGCGTGTGAGACTAGCTGGAGCTGGTGGAAAACCCTTGGTGACCAAAACACTAGTAGGAAAAGGCCTAGTGGCGGCGTTCGGAAAAGGCGGTTAGTGGCGTTTAAGCCGCACGCCACTAACCTCGCGCTACTGGTAGGTCCTAGTGGTGGCGTCTCCACCGAACGCCACCAGTAGGATTTCTAGTGGTAGCATTTATTGTAAGCGCCACCATTATGTATCCTATTTGTGGCATTCTTTTTATTATGAACACCATAAGTGAGTTTTTGAAAATTAAAAAAAAAGCTCGGTGCATCCAATTGAATATTCATAGCACAACAAGATATATTCATAGAAATGGTATCACTAACTACTAGTCCTTAAAAGGATTACAGTCAACTACATATAGTTGAGCTAGCTAGCTACATAGCACTAACTACTAGTCCTCAAAAGGATTACAGTCAACTACATATAGTTAAGCTAGCTAGCTACATAACACTAACTACTAGTCCTCAAAAGGATTATCGGCAATGTCCGTGCCATACCTAATGGCAACATCATAAATCTTGGCATCTGAAGAAAACCCAAAGCGATCGAGGCATCCAGAAAGTTTAACGACCACCTATACGGCAGGAATTAATTTTCCAGCCGTATAGTTCCCGCCATATAGTTGGCGCCCCCACCGCCTCCTCAAATAGTTTTACCCCATGCAACTGGATCGGAGAGACGACATACAGAACAACCAGAAATCGCTAAAACCTCACCTCCGGAAGGCATCTGGAGGGGGAACTTGTCCACCGGGGATCCATCTTCGCCTTGCGCAGATCTGGGAGGCTAAGGCATCGATCTTCATCATCAACCGCTACATCACCACCATCTCCATCAGATATAAAGATTTAGTTAATCAATGTCCTCATCATGATTTTCCTAAATGGTATTTATTGCATATATTTTATGGCGGTTTAATTGAACCTGATAAAATTGAACTAGATTCTTTCACGAGAGGAGCTTTTATGAATCTTCCTATAACTAAACCTTGAGATTTACTTAATAGAATTCATGATCATAGAGTTTCATGGAGTTTTGGTCTAGGAAGCGAAGGAGGCATAGAAATAGATTATGATTGTATTCATGACTATAATAAAAAGGGCCATGTTATCGAATTATCTAAAGAACTTTATTTGGATTCAGATCTTGTGTTGCATGTTGTTAAAGCTTTTATAGGACACATCAAAGCTCCAAAAGAGGGTTTGGTCAAGTATGATCCACCACCTGAACCTGAGAAGAAAAGAGAAGTTAAAGCAACACTGACCTCCCTAGAACCAATATATGAGATACCTTTTCCTAACACTGCACAAAAGCATATTTTTGAATATGAACAGGTCAAAGCGGTACAGAAGAAGAAGGAAGAGGAAAGTATGCCAGAAGTTGAGGAACATCTGGAAGAAACCAAAGATGAAGAGGTAACCAAGGAAGCAATTATGGCTATATATGCACATTGTAACATAGTTGAACTTGATAAAGAGACTTCTGTATTGGTTGAAGGTAAAACAAAGGTAAAAGATGTGGGTAAGCCTATTCTTCTCTACATATTTAAGGAAACCTCGTATTATGGTTTATGAGATCTTGGCACCAAAGTTAATGTTATATCTTATGATTTTTTATTTAGAAATAAAAGAAGAAATAGAACCCGCTACAATTGAAAATACTGATATGACAATCATGTTAGCCAATAAAGTCTTAGAATTCCAATGGGAGTAGTTGAAGATGCAACTGTCACAATTGGCAATAAAAACTTTCCTATCGATTTTGTAGTTTTTGACATGCCAGCTAACACTCTTTGCCCAATTATATTTGGAAGAAACTTTTTGAGTGATGTAGGTGCCAAAGTTGATTTAAAGATAGACCTCTACAAATACAAGAAGAAGAGAAAGAGAAAACTATTGAGGAAATGGCAGCTCTCTTCTTTAGTGATCAAGAAGAATAAATAAATGAAGACTCAAATTATGAAGAAATAGTTATGGAGGACAAGTACCCAGAAGAACTAGAAGGTGAATTCGATTCACTTCCCATTATAGGGTCTCCAAGTAATGAGGCTTTCGAAGAGCCAGAAAAGAGAGGGGACGAGGAATTACCACCCCCAGAATTGAAGACCCTACCAGATAATCTTTAATACAGATTTTTAGATGATACAAATAAATTTCTAGTTATTATTAGTTCTAAACTTTCAGGAGATGAAGAATAAGAACTCATCAAAATACATAAGGAGCATCGCAAGGCCTTTGGGTACTCAATGGATGATTTGAAGGGCATTAGTCCCATTATAACTGTCCATCGAATATTCATGGAGGAAGGTGCTAAACCAGTTGCGGAATTTAATAGATGACTGAAGCCTGAAATGAAGGAAGTGGTAAGAAAAGAAATAGTATGCCTACTGGACGCAGGTATAATCTATCATGTAAAAGAAAGTTAATGGGTAAGTCATGTTCATTGTGTCCCTAAGAAGGACGGTTTTACTGTTGTTCCTAATGAAAACAATGAATTGATCCTACTAGAACTATTGTTGGACATAGCATGTGTATAGATTTAAGGAAATTGAATAAAGAAACTAGGAAAGATCACTATCCTTTACCATTCATAGATCAAACTTTAGAGAGGTTAGCAAACCACACTCATTTTTGTTACTTGGATGGAAACTTTGGTTTTTATCAAATAGTTGTTCATCCTAATGACCAACTTAAAACAACTTTCATTAGTCCGTATGGTTTACATGCTTACCGTCATAGGCCTTTTGGTTTATGTAATGCTCCAGCTACTTTTCAAAGATGCATGACTACGGATTTTATAGAACTGATAATGGAAGTATTTATGGATGACTTTTCTATCTATGGAACTTTGTTTACTAGTTGCTTGGATTATCTCAAAAGAGTTTTGCAGCGTTGTGAAGAAACCAATCTTGTTCTAAACTGGGAGAAGTGCCATTTTATGGTTAAAGAAGGTATATGTCGGGGGGATGACTCCCGGATAGTCCAAGCCAGCGCAAACTAGCCGGCTCCAAGGAAAGCTGGCGGGATGGCCACAAGACAAAGAACCTCAGACAGGTGATCCGCTTCACCCGGTCTACATCAAGATTCCTCGGCTGGCCCGTCTAGCCGAGGGCTAAGATAGCCAGTTGGGTGTCCACCTCTACCCAGCCGCCTCCGATCCATTGGCGAATGGTACAGAAGGGGGTGATGCTCCTTGCTCAGCGCATCCTTGACCGGATAGGCTGGCGCTGAAGGAAATATGCCCTGAGAGGCAATAATAAAGTTGTTATTATGTATTCCTTGTATATGATAGATGTTTCTTTTGCATGCTATAATTGTATTGATAGGAAACATCAATACATGTGTGTTTAATAAACAAAAAGGGTTCCTATTTATGCCTCTCTTATAGACTAGATTGTTGATTAACAAGATGATCAAGGTTTCCTAATCATGGACATTGGATGTTGTTAATAACAAGGTCACAACATTTGTGAAATGATGTGATGAACATTCATCCGAAGTATAGCATTACGATCAAGTCATTATGTTTATATTGCTATAACATCATACGAAGTAATCTTTATCCTTAGACCATGAGATCATGTTAATTGCTAACATCGGAAGAGTATCTTGATAACATCAAACGTCACACCTTAACAGGGTGACTATAAAGATGGGTTCGGTACTACGAAGGTGTTATGTTGAGGCTCATGGATCAAGAGTGGAATTTGTCAATCCAGATGACGGATAGATATACTCTGGGCCCTCTCGGTGATATCACATTAGGATAGCTTGCAAGCAAGTGATGTGATCACTAGAATGTTATATCACGGGAATGAGAAAAGAGTGCATGTCGGTAACGAGATCAAACTAGGTATGGAGATACCGATGATCGAATCTCGGACATGTAATATATCGAGAGACAAAGGGATTTAGTTACAAGCGTTAAAGGTTCTCACGATCACAGGAGTCATCGTTGAATGTGTAGGAGTCAGTACAGATCTCCAGGTCCCGCTGCTGATTATTGATCGGAGAAGGGTCTCGATCATGTCTGCATTATTCGCGAACCGTAGGGTGGCACACTTAAGAGTTACCAGACATCATTTTGGAGCACATATGTTTCAGACGAAAGAATTGCAAAGCGCAGGAATTGTTTCAATAGAAACCGGAAATTGTTTCGGGTGAAATTGCAGAAGGTTGTTCTGCATGTGATATTGAAATATTGCAAGGGGCTATATGTGAATGTTTGTTAATTAAAGTAATTAACAAAATTCTGAATAAATTTAATAAAAAGAGTTTTATTAAATGAGAGAGCATTAAATTTGGAGAAATTTAATGCATTTAAAGTGGAGACTTTAAAAGGGAATGTGAAGAGGCATTTTAATGTGGAGGGGTTACCACCACATGAATGGGGGAGGTGAGTGTCCACCCCCCATGCGCGGGCCATGGAGAGAGGGGGAACCCCCCCTCCTCCTATAAAAGGCCACCCATTCCCTCCTTCATCCTCATGCCTCCTTGTGAAGGATCTCTCTCGCCCTCTAGAATTATTCCCCCATGGTCTTGGATTAGCGAGATACATGTTCCCGGTGGCATTTCATCTGGAAGGAGTTGCTGCTTCTGCTGGATCGCTGGAGCGAGGAGGTGGAGGTTGTCTGGTGGCTTGAACGTGTGTGCGAGTGCGGATGCGCTGCTGAGTTGCGGCGCTCGGACTTCCTCACGATCTTGAGATCGGCAAGTGTACGACTACATCAACCACGAGTTCCTACTCGTTAACAAAGCTCGTTGTCTTCGAGGGTAAGTTCTCCATGGATGTATGTCCACCCTTTGCTCTGTATCTAGTAGATAGATCTTGGCGTATAGTTCTCATCGTAGGAAATTTTTTGTTTTCTATGCTGCGGACCCAACAGTGGTATCAGAGCCTGATCTATGCGTAGGTGCTTTGCACGGGTAGTACACATATGTTTATATGTGCGTGATGATGATCATGTTATTGCATCTTCTATGTACTTTGGATATTGGTGGCATAGTGGGATGAAGCGGCCCGGACCACCTTACATGTCATCGTACATGAGACCGGTTCCACGACTAACATGCAACTAGTTTTGCATAAGTGGCTAGCGGGTGTCTGTGTCTCCTACTATAGTCAATATCTGATTTACAACGAGTTGCTAATAACTTGGTTATCCTCGTTGTAGTTCATGTTCGTAGGTAAGACCGGTTCTATCTCTGAAAGCCCTAAGCCACGTAAAACTTGCAATTGATAAATTAGAGGCGTCTAGTTTTGATCGTTGCTGGGCTAGTGTATTGATATGGTATTGTTGTAAGTAGATGTATGATAGATACTCTTACAACTCACTTAACGTGTAAGTTCCATAGACCTTGGCCTTACACACAAAGGAATGATAGAGATCATACCACGATGCAAATGATAGAGATCAAATGCATGGACCATATCACCTCACTTCACACATTAGCATCTTATATTGCTAGTTTGGCGCTTTTGGTAGCATTATAAGATGATCACTCATTTAGATATCAAGATAAAATGTGTTCTTCCTTAAGTATGCACCGTTTTGTGGATCGTGTTTTGAGGCATCACGTGATGATCGGGTGTTCTCGACTCTACGCTTTCATACAACGGGTGTAAGACAGTTTTACACACGCAAATACTAAGGTTCTTACTTGACGAGCCTAGCATGTATAGACATGGCCTCGGAACACGGACCGAAAGGTTAAGCATGAGTCATATAGTCGATATGATGCCCATATAGATGCTCGCCTTTGAAGCTACACCGACTCACGTGATGATTGGACTTGGTGTAGTGGATTTGGTTCATGTAATCACCAAAAGGACACGAGGGATGTCGTTTTTGAGTGGGAGTTCATTAGTAATTTGGATTAGTTGAACTCAATCTATCATAAACTTAGTCTAAATATATTTTACAAATTCTGTTATAGATGGCACCACCTGCTTTTAATTTCAATGTGTTCATGGAGAAAGAGAAGCTTGCTGCGAATGGTAGCAACTTCACCAACTGGGCTATGAATTTGAGGATTCTCCTCACTGCTGCACAAAAGCAACATGTGCTAGAGGCACCGCTAGGCCCCCCACCAGCTCCTGATTCCCCTGACGAGGAAAAGAACGTCTATATAACTCGTCAGGAGGATCACAACTTAGTTCATTGCGGCATATTGTATGGGCTAGAACCAGAACTTCGAAAACGTTTCAAAAATGGCAATGCCTTTGATACCATGGGAGAATTGAAAATGATTTTCGATACCCATGCTGTCGTAGAGAGTTATAATGCTTCTGAAAAGTTCTTTAGCTGCATGATGGAAGAGAACAACTTCGTTAGTGAGCACGTACTCAAAATGTCTGGGTACGCCGATAAACTTGTGTCCTTGGGAATAACGATTCCCATTGACTTAGGCATACATCATGTTCTCCAATCTCTGCCACCTAGCTACAAGAGCTTCGTGATGAACTATAATATGCAGGGCATTAAGAAGTCTCTTCCCGAGCTTCTGTCAATGCTTAAGACTGCAGAAGTGGAGATTAGGAAAGAACATCAAGTGTTGATGATCAATAAGACCACCGGTTTCAAGAAGGACAAGAAAGGCAAGCAGAAGGGAAAGAACGGCAGCAAATCTGTTGCCGCGCCTGAAAAGAAACCCCGAGTTGGCCCTAAGTCTGACACCGAGTGCTACTATTTCAAGGGGACTGGCCATTGGAAGCGCAACTGCCCCAAGTATTTGGCGGACAAGAAGGCCGACAAGGCAAACAAAGGTATATGTGATATACATGTTATTGATGTGTACTTGACTAGTACTCGCAGTAGCACCTAGGTATTTGATACGGGATCGGTTGCTAATATATGTAACTCGGTTCAAGGGCTACGGAACAAGCGACAACTAGCAAGGGATGAGGTCACGGTGCGGGTCGGCAATGGATCAAGAGTTGATGTGATCGCCGTCGGAACGCTGCCTCTCCATATGCCGTCGGGATTAGTTATAAACCTGAATAATTGTTATTTGGTGCCTGCACTGAGCATGAACATTGTATCCGGATCGTGTTTGATGCAAAGTGGTTATTCATTTAAGTCTAAAAACAATGGTTGTTCGATTTATATGAATAATATCTTTTATGGTCATGCACCTGTGTTGAATGGTTTATTTCTATTGGATCTCGATAGTAGTATTACGCATATTCATAATGTTGATGCTAAAAGGATTAAACTTGATAATGATATATCTACATATATGTGGCACTGCCGTCTAGGTCATATTGGCGTTAAAAGCATGAAGAAACTCCATTCTGATGGACTTTTGGAATCACTTGATTTTGAATCATTTGATACATGTGAGCCATGCCTTATGGGCAAGATGACTAGAACCCCGTTTTCCGGTTCAATGGAATGGGCCACAGATTTATTGGAAATCATACATACTGATGTGTGTGGACCAATGAGTGTGTCGGCGCGAGGTGGATATCGTTATTTTGTTACTTTCACAGATGATTTGAGTAGATACGGGTATATCTATTTGATGAAACATAAGTCTAAAACCTTTGAAAGGTTCAAAGAATTTCAGAATGAAGTGGAAAATCATCATAACAGAAAGATCAAATTTCTACGGTCCGAGCATGGAGGAGAGTATCTTAGTTACGAGTTTAGCACACATATGAAAGACTGTGGAATAGTTTCACAACTCACGCCTACCGGAACACCACAACGTAATGGTGTGTCAGAATGTCGTAATCGTACTTTACTGGATATGGTTCGATCTATGATGTCTCTGACTGACTTGCCACTGTCATTTTGGGGTTATGCACTGGACACCGCTGCATTCACTTTAAATAGGGCACCATCTAAATCCGTTGAAAAGACACCGTATGAATTATGGTTTGGAAACAAACCTAAGCTGTCATTTCTTAAAGTTTGGGGATGTGATGTTTATGTGAAGAAACTTCAACCGGATAAACTCGAATTCAAAGCAGAAAAATGCGTCTTCATAGGATACCCTAAGGAAACGATTGGGTATACCTTCTATCACAGATCCGAGGGAAAGGTCTTTGTTGCCAAGAATGGATCCTTTCTTGAGAAGGAGTTTCTCGTGAAAGGTGTGAGTAGTCGGAAGGTAGAACTCGAAGAGGTTATTGAACCTTCTCTTCATGAAATGGCGAGTAGCGCAGCTCTAGAAGTTGTTTCGGAGTTGACTTCACCTAATGAAGAGAGAGCTAATGATATTGATCATGAAACTCCGAAAGAGGACACTACCGAACCTCGCAGGTCAAGCAGGACACGTGCAGCCCCTGAACAATACAGCAATCCTGTTATGAATTTCATGATTGATGAAATAGATGACCCTGCAACGTATGAAGAAGCGATGATGAGCCCTGATTCCAACAAATGGCTAGAAGCCATGAAATCCGAGATGGAATCCATGTACGAAAACCAGGTTTGGACCTTGGTGGACTTACCTCACGATCGAAAGGCCGTTGAGAATAAATGGATTTTCAAAAGAAAAAGGATGCTGATGGTAATGTAACCATCTATAAGGCTTGACTTGTCGCAAAGGGGTTTCAACAAATTCAAGGAGTTGACTACGATGAGACATTCTCTCCCGTAGCGATGCTTAAGTCGGTTAGGATTATGTTAGCAATTGCTACATATTTCGATTATGAAATATGGCAGATGGATGTCAAAACTGAGTTCCTCAATGGTAATATTGAAGAAGAGTTGTATATGATACAACCTAAGGGTTTTGTTGATTGTAAGGATGCTGATAAGGTGTGCAAACTTCAGCGATCCATCTATGGACTGAAGCAAGCATCCCGGAGTTGGAATCTCCGCTTTGATGAGGTGATCAAAGAGTTTGGATTTGTCCAAACTTATGGAGAGGCTTGTATTTACAAGAAAGTGAGTGGGAGCAATGTGGCATTTCTGATATAATATGTGGATGACATATTATTGATTGGAAATGATATAGATCTTTTAAACAGTGTTAAAAGTTATCTAAACAGCAAATTTTCGATGAAAGACCTTGGTGAAGCTTCATATATATTAGGCATTAAAATCTATAGAGATAGATCAAGACGCCTAATTGGGCTATCGCAGAGTACATACCTTGATAAGATATTAAAGAAGTTTAATATGGACGGAAGTAAGAAGGGGTACTTACCTATGTTGCAAGGCAAGACATTGAGTAAGACTCAAAGTCCGGCTACGGCGGAAGAAAGAGAGATAATGGATAAGATACCCTATGCCTCAGCCATAGGCTCTATAATGTATGCCATGCTATGTACAAGACTGGATGTGGCACATGGTTTGACTAGTAGGTACCAATCTGATCCAGGTTCGGAACACTGGATAGCGGTCAAGAATATCCTTAAGTACTTGAGAAGAACTAAGGATATGTTTCTTGTATACGGAGGTGAAGAAGAGCTAGTCGCTAAGTGTTATGTCAATGCTAGCTTTGACACTGATCCGGATGACTCTAAATCTCAATCCGGATACATATTTCTCTTGAACGGAGCAGCAGTTAGTTGGAGGAGCTCCAAACAACCTGTGGTGGCTGGATCAACAACGGAGGCGGAATATGTTGCTGCTTCAGAAGCGGCGCCGGAGGAAGTTTGGATGAAAAAGTTCATTACGGAACTGGGTGTGGTTCCCAGTGCGTTGGACCTGATGGTGATCTATTGTGACAACAATGGAGCCATAGCCAACGCAAAGGAACTAAGGTCTCACAAGAATTCCAAGCATATTAAGCGCCGGTTTCACTCCATCCGCGAGCATGTCAAGGATGGAGATATAAAGATTTGTAAAGTGCACACGGACCTGAATGTAGCAGATCCGTTGATTAAAGTACTCCCTAGGGAAAAACATGATCAACACCAGAACTCCATGGGTGTTTGATTTATCACTATATAAACTAGATTATTGTCTCTAGTGCAAGTGGGAGACTGAAGGAAATATGCCCTGAGAGGCAATAATAAAGTTGTTATTATGTATTCCTTGTATATGATAGATGTTTATTTTGCATGCTATAATTGTACTGATAGGAAACATCAATACATGTGTGTTTAATAAACAAAAAGGGTTCCTAGTTATGCCTCTCTTATAGACTAGCTTGTTGATTAACAAGATGATCAAGGTTTCCTGATCATGGACATTGGATGTTGTTAATAACAAGGTCACAGCATTTGTGAAATGATGTGATGAACATTCATCCGAAGTATAGCATTACGATAAAGTCACTATGTTTATATTGCTATAACATCATACGAAGTAATCTTTATCCTTAGACCATGAGATCATGTTAATTGCTAACACCTGAAGAGTATCTTGATAACATCAAACATCACACCATAACAGGGTGACTATAGAGACGGGTTCAGTACTACGAAGGTGTTATGTTGAGTCTCATGGATCAAGAGCGGAATTTGTCAATCCAGATGACGTATAGATATACTCTGGGCCCTCTCGGTGATATCACATTAGGATAGCTTGCAAGCAAGTGATGTGATCACTAGAATGTTATATCACGGGAACGAGAAAAGAGTGCATGTCGGTAACGAGATCAAACTAGGTATGGAGTTACCGATGATAAAATCTCGGACATGTAATATATCGAGAGACAAAGGGATTTAGTTACAAGCGTTAAAGGTTCTCACGATCACAGGAGTCATCGTTGAATGTGTAGGAGTCAGTACGGATCTCCAGGTCCCGCTGCTGATTATTGATCGGAGAAGGGTCTCGATCATGTCTGCATTATTCGCAAACCGTAGGGTGGCACACTTAAGAGTTACCGGACACCATTTGGGAGCACATATGTTTCAGACGAAAGAATTGCAAAGCGCAGGAATTGTTTCAATAGAAACCAGAAATTGTTTCGGGTGAAATTGTAGAAGGTGGTTCTGCATGTGATATTGAAATATTGCAAGGGGCTATATGTGAATGTTTGTTAATTAAAGTAATTAACAAAATTCTGAATAAATTTAATAAAAAGAGTTTTATTAAATGAGAGAGCATTAAATTTGGAGAAATTTAATGCATTTAAAGTGGAGACTTTAAAAGGGAATGTGAAGAGGCATTTTAATGTGGAGGGGTTACCACCACATGAATGGGGGAGGTGAGGGGTCACCCCCCATGCGCCGGCCATGGAGAGAGGGGGCACCCCCCCTCCTCCTATAAAAGGCCACCCATTCCCTCCTTCATCCTCACACCTCCTTGTGAAGGATCTCTCTCCCCCTCTAGAATTATTCCCCCATGGTCTCGGATTAGCGAGATACATGTTCCCGGTGGCATTTCATCTGGAAGGAGTTGTTGCTTCCGCTGGATCGCTGGAGCGAGGAGGTGGAGGTTGTCCGATGGCTTGAACGTGTGTGCCAGTGCGGATGTGCTGCTGAGTTGCGGCGCTCGGACTTCCTCACGATCTTGAGATCGGCAAGTGTACGACTACATCAACCACGAGTTCCTACTCGTTAACAAAGCTCGTTGTCTTCGAGGGTAAGTTCTCCATGGATGTATGTCAACCCGTTGCTCTGTATCTAGTAGATAGATCTTGGCGTATAGTTCTCATCATAGGAAATTTTTTGTTTTCTATGCTGCGGACCCAACAGGCGCTACCAGACGAAGGCGCCAAAGCGCTAAGGCTAGGAGATGATGGACAAAGCCCCGGCTGACGGATAAAGTGCCAAGCTGATGGTTAAAGCACCGGGGGACGCCCAAAGCAGAGGCACTGAGACGCTGGGGCACTGTCCCCACCTGTACTGAAGCTTGATTGGGCCCTGGACCACCGGCTGGACCCGGCCAGCCAGCCCGCTTTGTAAACCCAAAGCCCAAAATAGTAAACCCTAGAGCCCACATTGTAACCTACCCTTCTACCAGTATATAAGGAGGGGTAGTACTAGGGTTCTAGGTAAGGCATTACGAGTTACAAGTTAGCTAGAATCACCAAGTCGTGTAGTCCATCTTCCTCTAGCCCCCAAGAGTGGCTAAGGAAACAGCTCAATGAGCATTTGTATTGAGCATTCGGTCCCCATATAGTGGATCCTTGCAGGAGTAGGAGTGTTACCTCGACAACAGGGCTCCGAACCTGGGTACATCGTTGTGTCTGCAGTATCTGTGCCCAACCCGTTGCGAGTAGCCACCGATAGCATCCTGATTGTCCCCTTACATTCCATCCTTGATGGCACTGCCGTGTTCCACACCATGATAGTTGGCGCCCACCATGGGGAACCGTGCTTTGGCTGGGGTCATCTTTCTCACGGGACTTCCGCTCGTCGCCGGTGAGCGAGTCGCCTCTAGCCTTGTTCTCACCTTCGACTCGTTCGACTGCGTCCTCGACAATGCATCTTGCTTCAACGGGGAAACTTTCCCAAGTGACGGCTCTGTCATGCACTTCGGAGAGCACCGCATCTACGTCGCCACCATCGCCAAGGAGTTCCCTCGCAAGGTCGTCACCGTCTCCGGCGCGCCTCTAGGTTTCTCCGCCCCGCTCCACGCGAGCGGTAGCATCGAGGTCATGATGGTGGTCGCAGGCGAAGGATGCCACCCACCTCTGGAGCGTGACGCAGGCGCCAAGGAAACCGCTCCATGAGAGCAAGGCGCAGACCCTCTGGTGGATTCCATCCAAAATCTTCACATCCCCATTGCCACCAAGCTGGATCCAGCTATCGCGGCGGCTGCACTGGAGACCACACGCCAGAACCTCCTGGAGGAAGCCGGCAGAGTGCGCGAATACAACACTGCGCATGGCTTTTCCGGCCTACCCGGTGCAAACTGGAAGGTGCCACCACAAGGCCTTAACCTAGGCTCAGAACTAGACCGTGTTGCTTACTCACACGTGGCGGCGCCTCAGCCGGTTTATAGTACTCCGACCAAGAACATGAGGGCGGCGGAAGCTGCCACTACAAAACTTATCCACCTAGAGGGTGACAAGCTACGCCGCCAGAAGGCACGCGTCCAGCTCCTTGTGGCAACGGCTAACAAGCAACAAGCCGAGGCAAGTGCAAGCCTCAGCGACAACAGCAAGAACCACCCACCCCGTCGGGTGGGCGAGTCGGCTACAGGCAGAAGCAAGGCCTCCTCTCCAAACATTACAAGTCAGGACAACTATCCGCATGGCGGGTCGGCCAGTCGTGGACACAACCCACGTGAAGCCACCAGCAGAAACCGCAATCCGGCCAACAAAGCCGGAAGAACAAACGCGTCGCCCAAGTCCCGCCTTTCAGGTCGGCTTGGCCCGGTCAAGCTGGAGGAACCATGAGATGCGTGTGAACGCATCGACCTGCTAGTCCAGTCACGTGCATTGGAGGAAGAAAGCCCGGCTGGCCCAAGGTGTTTCGGACCACGCATCCGGAACGAACCGTTTCCAAAGGGATTTTCGCTCCCAAGGGACACACCGAAGTACAACAGCACCATGAAGCTGGAATATTGGCTGGTGGATTACACCACCGTGGTGGGCATTGCAAACGGCAATCACCGAGTGGCGGTGCGCTACATCCCACTCATGCTCCGGGATTCAGTCAGAACCTGGCTCAACTGTCTCCCAGACAACAGCATCAACGCTTGGATTGATTTCGAGCAGGCATTCATCCCCAACTTCACCAGCACCTACAAACGCCCGGGTCGCCCTGGCGAACTCGCCCTCTGCGTCCAGGGCAAGGACGAAACCGACTGCTCCTACATCACTCGATGGACAAGCATGCACAACTCCTGCGAGGGAGTGCGTGAGCATCAAGCAGTCCACTTCTTCATCAACGGCTGCAGGGATGGAACCATGCTCAAGCATAAACTTCACCGGGTAGAGCCCACCACCATGGCCAAGACCATGGAGATCGCGGACAAGTATGCCACCATGGAGGCGGCGATGAAAAGGTCCATTCGGTTGGATGACCAGTGGCAAATCATCATGAAGGTCACCGCGGATCGACGCCAGCCGGAGGGAAGCAACCATAACTCCAGGAGGTAGGATAACCGCCATGGCAAGAGGAAGGACGACCAGCCAGATAACCAATACGGTTCCAGGCAGGTGGCAGCAGTCCAGGAGGATCTGGCTATAGGCGGCAGACAGAGATAGAAACCCAACGACCAGCCACCTTGGCCCAAGTACACCATCGAGTCAATGCTTGATGGCCCATGCAAGTTCCATAGCAGTGGCAACAAGCCGGCTACACATACAACCCGCCAGTGCACCTGGACGAAGAAGATGTCCGAAGTTTGTGGTCTACCACTGCTACCTCGGGCTTGTTCGTTTGCGGCCCGAAAGTTCGTGGGTGAGTGCATCGTGGTAACCAAGTTGCCTGTAATTGCGGCATTTCGTAAAGTTGGGATACCAACTACTGAGAGGGGCCATTTTGAGGCAAACTCAACTCACCCCTACCAAATTCAAACATTCCATTAAACTGCCCCGTGAAGTAGACGGTCGGGACCCACATGTCGGTCATCTGTTCGTGTCGCCAGTGCCAACGCGGTAACCTCGTAGGAAAATCGAGGAACTAAGTGACTTGGATGCATTGACCAATTTCACAAATCCATTCTCTCCTTTCCCCTAGCAAAGGGGGCGTCGAAATCCACTCTGCAGGCAGAATGATCCCTTCAGACATTTGACTTATAGCACCAAGTTGTTGTGCCCATTCGCTGATCCCGAGCTCCAATGGCGCATGCTGTAGCCGCCGTTGTGAGGCTCTAGCCCGCCTCCGCCACCGACGAGCTGAGCAGCTCGGAGGATGGCAGATCCTACTACCAAGGAAGAAGAAGTTCTAGCTAAATGCAGGTGAGCTACCCTTATCTTTGATATTCGCACTAACTATAACTGCAGCTGGCTACTGAACCTAAAATTGTTTGTTAGCCCAATGCTGACAAACATATTTTGTCCATAGTTTTTTGTCAAGTGGGATCTCCGCGGACCACCCTTACCTGGTTATGGTAGCCCTCTTTAGGTACGACTCTAAATCAGCAAGGGTGAAGGGCAAGTGGTATGGACACCATTGTATCATGATGGAAGAAGCGACAGCGCAGATCTGCACTATCGCTGGTATGGTTGCTGCTCTACGTAATCATGATGAAATATGGTCGAAGCAGACTGCAAAGTTCACCTTCATGGATGAACGAGGCATCATGGTTCCTCTAATGTGTGACAGTCAGCTAATTGGGTTAATGAAAAGGTATGCTTCGGCTTGCATGTTTGAGCTGAATTGTGATGTACTGGATGTGGAAGCTGCTGCAACTGGGAGTCGCCCTTCTATTCTTGGACAGGGTGGTCGCTCGAACCCAATAGCTCCTAGTAAGCAAAAGTCTCTTGGGATTCGCATGTTTGTGATGAATTGTAATTTTTGTTTTATTTACTCTGTAGATATTGGGCAGTTATGCAACAGTCCTATTTCTTTGACAGGAAGCACCGCAAGGTTAGAAACATGACTGCTGGGTCAGTCATTTTGCTGCCGGAAGAAAATAAAAACGAGTGGAAAGATGATGCTGGACATGATTCTGGTGCTGACTGTCCCGGTGATGCAGACCATGTGAAGCTAAGAAAATTGGTACCCAGGAAGAGGAGGGAGGAAGGAAATGAAGAAGCCAGTGGACGTGAAGGCTTGGCACCCAGGCGGGGGAAGAAGGCTGCTGGCAATGAAGATGCATAATAATGTGTTGAACTTGAACCTATATATATGTAATTCGGTTAAATTTTGGAGCTCTGTGCGTGGAACTTGTCGGGCGAAACAATCTACACATGTTCTCGGAGTAAAATGTACCACGACTTAGGGTTTGGAAACGCCCGAGTCAGTAGTTGAATCCGAAATTGTGATTGTGCCACTACTATCTGAAAACACGCAGCACCGGTTCCACGATTTCCAAGGGGCAGGAGGTCTCCAAATTTGATGGAATGTAAGTCGCACAGAAATAAATTATTTAAGCTGCTACACTCTATGAAACAACAACTTGTTTCAACTGTTGCACGTGCTTGCACTTTATAAATTGTGGTTGTGCCATTTGCATCCGGCACAATCCACGTAGATTACGTTTAAACAAACCACCAATGTCAGAGTACCACCATCATCAGACAAAAGCAAGTGATGCAGGGGTAAGACAGATTAACGGGCGACCAATTTTTTTCCCCCAGGACTCTAGGACCACTAGTTCAGACTGCTAGTATGAACAAGTACTACTATTACAACTTAAAAAAGTACGGAGCTCAAGCTAAATAAAACTAGTTATCACACATCTCCTTGATCTTCCTAATCTTAGCCCGATGTGCATCTTCCTACGAGAGCAACGATCGAATCGTCTGCTCCTTCCTTTTATCAACTTCATTGCATAGCTTCAATTGTTTCTCTGCATTTATCCTCATGCACTTGCCAATACTCATAGTTGTGAACTACAGGACTTTGGCCTAGTGAAGTTCATTCCTTGCTTGAGTCAGTTCTTGCTCTGCTTTAGCCTTCAGGGCCAACGCCATGTCCCTCTCCTTCTCGACTTTGCTAACCTTGTATTGCACCCTCCTGAGATCTCGGTTAAGCTTGGTTGTGTCAACTTGGTCAAAGAGCTTCATCTCTGCATAGTCAAGAAGTGAGCTGACTATGGATTCTTTGAACTCAACAGTCATATCCCATAGTTTGTCCAGCATTTTCTGCATCGATTTGGGCCACTCTGGATCTACCCATTTGACAACACCGCAACTTCTGCCTTGCATCATTGCACGATGTCCTTGACACCGTAAAAACCTCCTACCGGTGTTTCGTCCTTCAAACGCTACAAATTTAGCAGGCACATATCCATGTTTACATAGTTGAGGATTATCTTCCTCCGCTAAACCGGGAGAGAAGTGGGGAAGTGGCTTCGAGGGGAAGGAAGAGAAGTATGGGGAGGAAGAGAAGTAAAGGGGTCGTGACAATGGCATATGGCCCACAGAACTCGTGACACTCGCAAAAGGGGAGCGCACGGTGTTGCCAGTTTCTCTAGAGAAAGCGGATAGTAAGCATGTCCAATCATGTTGCAGAACAGCCTACTCGCGGATCGCTCTTACGAAGAACCATCCCAATCATCCAAGTGACCCGATCGAACAATATGTAGCAATCGTCATGCAGAACAACTGTGTTAGGGCGCGCCTTCTAGAAAACTCGATCTAATGGCCTCCACCATTGGGTGCTAAGGTTAGGGATCTCCTAAGGTTAGGATCCACGTGGTTTATGAAAAGAACACACATTTCAATGACACGGGTGGATCCATGTGGTTTATGAAAAGAACACACAGGCAAATGACACTAGTTGTGGTTCATGGAAAGAACACACATGCAATGACACTGGTGGATCCATATGTGTTTTAGGAAAATAACACACATTCTAGTGGATCCATATGTGGTTTGTGAGAAGAACACACATGCTCATGTGGTTCATGAAAAGAACACACATGCAATGACACTAGTGGATCCATATGTGGTTTGTGAGAAGAACACACATGCAATGACACTGGTGGGTCCATATGTTGTTTGTGAAAAGAACACACATCCAATGACTCTAGCTGTGGATCCATATGTGGTTTGTGAGAAGAATAGACATGCAATGACACTTGTGGATCCATATGTGGTTTGTGAGAAGAACACACATCCAATGACTCTGGTGGATCAATATGTGGTTTGTGAAAAGAACACACATTCAATGACACTAGTGGATCTATATGTGGTTTGTGAAAAGAACGGACATTCACTGACTCTAGATGTGGTTAATGAAAAGAACACACATGCAATGACTCTAACTGTGGTTTATGAAAAGAACATGCAATACAATGACTCTGGTGGATCCATGTGTGGTTTGTGAAAGAACAAACATTCACTGACTCTAGTTGTGGTTGATGAGAAGAACACACATGCAATGACACTTGTGGATCCATATGTGGTTTGTGAAAAGAACACACATGCAATGACTCTAGCTGTGGATCCATATGTGGTCTATGAAAATAACACACATGCTCATGTGGTTTATGAAAAGAACAGACATTCACTGACTCTAGTTGTGGTTTATGAAAAGAACACACATCCAATGACTATAGCTATGGTTTGTGAGAAGAACACACATTCAATGACTCTAGCTGTGGTTAATGAAAAGAACACACATGCAATGACTCTGGTGGATCCATATGTGGTTTGTGAAAAGAACACACATGCAATGACTCTATTGGATCCATATGTGGTTTGTGAGAAGAACAGACATGCAATGACTCTGGTGGATCCATATGTGGTCTATGAAAAGAACACACATCCAATGACTCTAGTTGTGGATCCATATGTGGTTTGTGAGAATAATAGACATGCAATGACTATAACTATGATTTGTGAAAAGAACACACATGAAATGACACTGCTGGATCCTTATGTGGTTTTTGAAAAGAACACACATTTAATGACACTGGTGGATCCATATGTGGTCTCTGAAAAGAACAGACATGCAATGACTCTAGCTTTGGTTAATGAAAAGAACACATGAAATGACTCTAGTGGATCCATATGTGGTTTGTGAAAATAACACACGTCCAATGACTCTAACTGTGGTTCATGAGAAGAATAGACATGCAATGACACTGGTGGATCCATATGTCTTTTAGGAAAAGAACACACATTCAATGAAAGTAGTGGATCCATATGTCGTTTGTGAGAAGAACAGACATGCTCATGTCGTCCATGAAAACAACACACATGCAATGACACTGGTGGATCTATATGTGGTTTGTGAAAATAATAGATATGCAATGACACTGGTGGATCCATATGTGGTTGGAGAAAAGAACAGACATGCAATGACTCTAGCTGTGGATCCATGTGTGGTTTGTGAGAAGAACAAACATGCAATGACACCTGTGGATCCATATGTGGTTTGTGAGAAGAACACACATCCAATGACTCTGGTGGATCAATATGTGGTTTGTGAAAAGAACACACATTCAATGACACTGGTGGATCCATATGTGGTTTGTGAAAAGAACATACATTCACTGACTCTAGCTGTGGTTAATGAAAAGAACACACATGCAATGACTCTAACTGTGGTTTATGAAAAGAACAGGCATGTAATGACACTGGTGGATCCATGTGTGGTTTGTGAAAGAACAGACATGTAATGACTCTAGCTGTGGTTTCTGAAAAGAATAGACATTTCAATGACACTGGTGGATCCATGTGGTTTATGAAAAGAACACACATGCAAATGACTCTAGTTGTGGTTCATGAGAAGAACACACATGCAATGACACTGGTGGATCCATATGTGTTTTAGTCAAAGAACACACATTCAGTGACACTAGTGGATCCCTATGTGGTTTGTGAGAAGAACACACATGCTCATGTGGTTCATGAAAAGAACACACATGCAATGACACTGGTGGATCCATATGTGGTTTGTGAGAAGAACACACATGCAATGACACTGGTGGATCCATATGTGGTTTTTGAAAAGAACACACATCCAATGACTCTAGATGTGGATCCATGTGTGGATTATGAGAAGAACAGACATGCAATGACACTTGTGGATCCATATGTGGTTTGTGAGAAGAACAAAAATCCAATGACTCTGGTGGATCAATATGTGGTTTGTTAAAAGAACACACATTCAATGACACTGGTGGATCCATATCTGGTTTGTGAAAAGAACAGACATTCACTAACTCTAGCTATGGTTAATGAAAAGAACACACATGCAATGACTCTAACTGTGGTTTATGAAAAGAATAGTCAATACAATGACTCTTGTGGATCCATGTGTGGTTTGTGAAAGAATAGACAATCACTGACTCTATTTGTGGTTCATGAGAAGAACACATATGCAGTCACACTGGTGGATCCATATGTGGTTTGTGAAAAGAACACGCATGCAATGACTCTAGCTGTGGATCTATATGTGGTCAATGAAAATAACACACATGCTCATGTGTTTTATGCAAGGAATATACATTCACTGACTCTAGTTGTGGTTTATGAAAA
The DNA here is from genome assembly GCA_916181665.1 of Avena sativa. Classification (NCBI taxonomy): domain Eukaryota; kingdom Viridiplantae; phylum Streptophyta; class Magnoliopsida; order Poales; family Poaceae; genus Avena; species Avena sativa. The sequence continues at coordinate 373,642,321 of OV702290.1, forward strand.
GAACACACATCCAATGACTCTAGCTATGGTTTGTGAGAAGAACACACATTCTATGACTCTAGCTATGGTTAATGAAAAGAACACACATTCAATGACTCTGGTGGGTCCATATGTGGTTTGTGAGAAGAACAGACATGTAATGACTCTGGTGGATCCATATGTGGTCTATGAAAAGAGCACGCATCCAATGACTCTAGTTGTGGATCCATATGTGGTTTGTGAGAAGAACAGACATGCAATGACTATAATTGTGGTATCTGAAAATAACACACAGGCAATGACACTGGTGGATCCAGATGTGGTTTGTGATAAGAACACACATGCAATGACACTGGTGGATCCAGATGTGGTTTGTGATAAGAACATACATGCAATGAATCTAGCTCTGGTTAATGAAAAGAACACATGAAATGACTCTAGTGGATCCATATGTGCTTTCTGAAAAGAACACACATCCAATGACTCTAGTTGTGGTTCATGAGAAGAATAGACATGCAATGACACTGGTGGATCCATGTGTGTTTTAGGAAAAGAACACACATTTAATGACACTAGTGGATCCATATGTGGTTTGTGAGAAGAACAGACATGCTCATGTGGTTCATGAACGTAACACACATGCAATGACACTGGTGGATCCATATGTGGTTTATGAAAAGAACAGACATGCAAATGACTCTAGTTGTGGATCCATATGTGGTTTGTGAAAAGAACACACTTGCAATGACTCTAGATGTGGATCCATATGTGGTCTATGAAATAAACACACATGATCATGTGGTTTATGAAAAGAACAGACATTCACTGACTCTAGTTGTGGTTTATGAAAAGAACACACATCCAATGACTATAGCTATGGTTTGTGAGAAGAACACACATTCAATGAATCTAGTTGTGGTTAATGAAAAGAACACACATGCAATGACTCTGGTGGATCCATATGTGGTTTGTGAAAAGAACACACATGCAATGACTCTACTGGATCCATATGTGGTTTGTGAGAAGAACAGACATGGAATGACTCTGGTGGATCCATATGTGGTCTATGAAAAGAACACACATCCAATGACTCTAGTTGTGCATCCATATGTGGTTTGTGAGAAGAATAAACATGCAATGACTATAACTATGATTTGTGAAAAGAACACACATGAAATGACACTGCTGGATCCTTATGTGGTTTTTGAAAAGAACACACATTTAATGACACTGGTGGATCCATATGTGGTCTATGAAAAGAACAGACATGCAATGACTCTAGTTGTGGTTAATGAAAAGAACACATGAAATAACTCTAGTGGATCCATATGTGGTTTGTGAAAATAACACACGTCCAATGACACTAACTGTGGTTCATGAGAAGAATAGACATGCAATGACACTGGTGGATCCATATGTCTTTTATGAAAAGAACACACATTCAATGACAGTAGTGGATCCATATGTGGTTTGTGAGAAGAACAGACATGCTCATGTCATTCATGAAAACAACACACATGCAATGACACTGGTGGATCTATATGTGGTTTGTGAAAAGAATAGATATGCAATGACACTGGTGGATCCATATGTGGTTGGAGAAAAGAACAGACATGCAATGACTCTAGCTGTGGATCCATGTGTGGTTTGTGAGAAGAACATACATGCAATGAAAAGTGTCGATCCATATGTGGTTTGTGAGAAGAACACACATCCAATGACACTGGTAGATCAATATGTGGTTTGTGAAAAGAACACACCTTCAATGAGACTGGTGGATCCATATGTGGTTTGTGAAAAGAACAGACATTCACTGACTCTAGATGTGCTTAATGAAAAGAACACACATGCAATGACTCTAATTGTGGTTTATGAAAAGAACATGCATGTAATGACACTGGTGGATCCATGTGTGGTTTGTGAAAGAATAGACATGCAATGACTCTAGCTGTGGTTTATGAAAAAACACACATTTCAATGACACTGGTGGATCCATGTGGTTTATGAAAAGAACACACATGCAAATGACTCTAGCTGTGGTTCATGAGAAGAATAGACATGCAATGACACTGGTGGATCCATATGTGTTTTAGGAAAAGAACACACATTCAATGACTCCAGTGGATACATATGTGGTTTGTGAGAAGAACAGACATGCTCATGTGGTTCATGAAAAGAACACACATGCAATGACACTGGTGGATCTATGTGTGGATTGTAAAAAGAATAGACATGTAACGACACTGGTGGATCTATATGTGGTTTGTGAAAAGAACAGACATGCAATGACTCTAGCTGTCGATCCATATGTGGTTTGTGAGAAGAATAGACATGCAATGACACTTGTGGATCCATATGTGGTTTGTGAGAAGAACACACATCCAATGACTCTGGTGGATCAATATGTGGTTTGTGAAAAGAACACACATTCAATGACACTGGTGGATCCATATGTGGTTTGTGAAAAGAACATACATTCACTGACTCTAGCTGTGGTTAATGAAAAGAACACACATGCAATGACTCTAACTGTGGTTTATGAAAAGAACAGGCATGTAATGACACTGGTGGATCCATGTGTGGTTTGTGAAAGAACAGACATGTAATGACTCAAGCTGTGGTTTCTGAAAAGAACAGACATTTCAATGACACTGGTGGATCCATGTGGTTTATGAAAAGAACACACATGCAAATGACTCTAGTTGTGGTTCATGAGAAGAACACACATGCAATGACACTGGTGGATCCATATGTGTTTTAGGAAAAGAACACACATTCAGTGACACTAGTGGATCCATATGTGCTTTGTGAGAAGAACACACATGCTCATGTGGTTCATGAAAAGAACACAAATGCAATGACACTGGTGGATCCATATGTGGTTTGTGAGAAGAACACACATGCAATGACACTGGTGGATCCATATGTGGTTTTTGAAAAGAACACACATCCAATGACTCTAGATGTGGATCCATGTGTGGATTATGAGAAGAACAGACATGCAATGACACTTGTGTATCCATATGTGGTTTGTGAGAAGAACAAAAATCCAATGACTCTGGTGGATCAATATGTGGTTTGTTAAAAGAACACACATTCAATGACACTGGTGGATCCATATGTGGTTTGTGAAAAGAACAGACATTCACTAACTCTAGCTATGGTTAATGAAAAGAACACACATGCAATGACTCTAACAGTGGTTTATGAAAAGAATAGTCAATACAATGACTTTGGTGGATCCATGTGTGGTTTGTGAAAGAACAGACAATCACTGACTCTAGTTGTGATTCATGATAAGAACACATATGCAATCACACTGGTGGATCCATATGTGGTTTGTGAAAAGAACACGCATGCAATGACTCTAGCTGTGGATCTATATGTGGTCAATGAAAATAACACACATGCTCATGTGTTTTATGAAAAGAATAGACATTCACTGACTCTAGTTGTGGTTTATGAAAAGAACACACATCCAGTGACTCTAGCTATGGTTTCTGAGAAGAACACACATTCTATGACTCTAGCTATGGTTAATGAAAAGAACACACATTCAATGACTCTGGTGGATCCATATGTGGTTTGTGAGAATAACAGACATGTAATGACTCTGGTGGATCCTAATGTGGTCTATGAAAAGAACACGCATCCAATGACTCTAGTTGTGGATCCATATGTGGTTTATGAGAAGAACAGACATGTAATGACTATAATTTTGGTTTGTGAAAAGAACACACAGGCAATGACTCTGGTGGATCCTTATTTGGTTTGTGAAAAGAGCACACATGCAATGACACTGGTGGATCCAGATGTGGTTTGTGATAAGAACATACATGCAATGACTCTAGCTCTGGTTAATGAAAAGAACACATGAAATGACTCTAGTGGATCCATATGTGGTTTCTGAAAAGAACACACATCCAATGACTCTATTTGTGGTTCATGAGAAGAATAGACATGCAATGACACTGGTGGATCCATGTGTGTTTTAGGAAAAGAACACAAATTTAATGACACTAGTGGATCCATATGTGGTTTGTGAGAAGAACACACATGCTCATGTGGTTCATGAAAAGAACACACATGCAATGACACTAGTGGATCCATATGTGGTTTGTGACAACAACACACATGCAATGACATTGGTGGATCCATATGTGATTTGTGAAAAGAACACACATCCAATGACTAGCTTTGGATCCATATGTGGTTTGTGAGAAGAATAGACATCCAATGACACTTGTGGATCCATATGTGGTTTGTGAGAAGAACACACATCTAATGACTCTGGTGGATCAATATGTGGTTTGTGAAAAGAACACACATTCAATGACACTGGTGGATCCATATGTGGTTTCTGAAAAGAACAAACATTCACTGACTCTAGCTGTGGTTAATGAAAAGAACACACATGCAATGACTCTAACTGTGGTTTATGAAAAGAACATTCATGTATTGACACTAGTGGATCCATGTGTGGTTTGTGAAAGAACAGACATTCACTGACTCTAGCTGTGGTTCATGAAAAAACACACATTTCAATGACACTGGTGGATCCATGTGGTTTATGAAAACAACACACATGCAAATGACTCTAGCTGTGGTTCATGAGAAGAACACACATGCAATCCCACTGGTGGATCCATATGTCTTTTAGGAAAAGAACACACATTCAATGACACTAGTGGATACATATGGGTTTTGTGAGAAGAACACACATGCTCATGTGGTTCATGAAAAGAACACACATGCAATGACACTAGTGGATCCATATGTGGTTTGTGAGAAGAACACACATGCAATGACACTGGTGGATCCATATGTGGTTTGTGAAAATAACACACATCCAATGACTCTAGCTATGCATCCATATGTGGTTTGTGAGAAGAACAGACATGCAATGACACTTGTGGATCCCTATGTGGTTTGTGAGAAGAACACACATCCAATGACTCTGGTGGATCAATATGTGGTTCGTGAAAAGAACATGCAATACAATGACTCTGGTGGATCCATGTGTGGTTTGTGAAAGAACAGGCATTCACTGACTCTAGTTGTGGTTCATGAGAAGAACACACATGCAATCACACTGGTGGATCCATATGTGGTTTATGAAAAGAACACACATGCAAATGACTCTAGTTGTGGATCCATATGTGGTATATGAAAAGAACACACATGCTCATGTGGCTTACGAAAATAACAGACATTCACTGACTCTGGTTGTGGTTTATGACAAGAACACACACCCAATGACTCTAGCTATGGTTTGTTAGAAGAACACACATTCCATGACTCTAGTTGTGGTTAATGAAATGAACACACATGCAATGACTCTACTGGATCCATATGTGGTTTGTGAGAAGAACAGACATGCAATGACTCTGGTGGATCCATATGTGGTTTGTGAGAAGAACAGGCATGCAATGACTCTGGTGGATCCATATGTGGTCTATGAAAAGAACACACATCCAATGACTCTAGCTGTGGATTCATATGTGGTTTGTGAGAAGAACAGACATGCAATGTCTATAACTGTGGTTTGTTAAAAGAACACACATGCAATGACACTGGTGGATCCTTCTGTGGTTTGTGAAAAGAACACACATTCAATGACACTGGTGGATCCATATGTGGTCTATGAAAAGAACAGACATGCAATGACTCTAGCTATGGTTAATGAAAAGAATACACATTCAATGACTCTAGCTATAGTTTATGAAAAGAACGGGCATGTAATGACACTGGTGGATCCATGTGTGGTTTGTGAACGAACAGATGCAATGACTCTAGTTGTGGTTTATGAAAAGAACACACATTTCAATGACACTGGTGGATCCATGTGGTTTATGAAAAGAACACACATGCAAATGAATCTTGCTGTGGTTCATGAGAAGAACAGACATGCAATGACACTGGTGGATCCATATGTGTTTTAGGAAAAGAACACACATTCAGTGACACTAGTGGATCCATATGAGTTATTATGTGTCTCTATGTCGATGGCATATTGATATTCAGGACCAACCTCACTGTTATTGAGGAGGTCAAAGAGTTCCTATCTCGCTGCTTTGAGATGAAGGACTTGGGAGTGGCTGATGTAATCTTAAACATCAAGCTACTGAAGGATGACAATGGTGGGATTACACTGCTTCAGTCCCACTATGTGGAAAAGATATTGAGTCACTTTGGGTATAGCAACTGCAAATCTTCTCCAACGCCTTATGATCCGAGTGTGCTACTTCGAAAGAATCGAAGGAATGCTAAAGATCAATTGAGATATTCACAAATCATTGGCTCGCTCATGTATTTAGCCAGCACTACGAGGCTTGACATCTCCTTTGCTATAAGCAAACTGAGTCGATTTGTGTCAAATCCTGGAGATGATCATTGGCATGCTCTTGAGAGAGTTTTGCGCTATTTGAAAGGCACTGCGAGTTATGGTATTCACTATACTAGGTATCCACGGGTACTTGAGGGTTATAGTGATTCAAATTGGATATCTTATGCTGATGAGATTAAGGCCATAAGTGGTTATTTGTTTACACTTGGTGGTGGTGCTGTTTCCTGAAAGTCTTGCAAGGAGACCATCTTAACGAGGTCAACTATGGAAGCAGAACTCACAACATTAGACACAGCCACTGTTGAAGCAGAGTGGCTTCCTGAGCTCTTGATGGACTTACTTGTGGTTGAAAAACCAATACCCTCTATCCCGATGAACTGTGATTGTCAAAATAAACAGCTCTAAGGATAATATGAAGTCATCAAGGCATGTGAAGAGGAGATTGAAATCTGTCAGGAAACTGAGAAACTCCGGAGTTATTGCATTGGATTATATCCAAACATCTAAGAACTTGGCAGATCCCTTCAGAAATGTCCTATCACGTAATGTGATAGATAATGTATCGAGAGAGATGGGTTTGAGACCCACACAGTGAGTTGTTCGCAGTGGCAACCCACTCTATGTGATCGGAGATCCCGTGAATTAGAGCTAGGAGACAAGCTGTTGATCAGCTGAGAGGAGAGTATGCCCATATTATATTTACATCTCCATAAAGATGCAATACTCTCTTATTCTGCATGGCAGGTTGATATTTATCTTAATATGTTCCAAGTCACTTTTCTAAGCAGAGATGTTGTCCTGCAGAACATCTATTGAGGAACACACCTATATGAGTCTGACTGTTAAACGTCACAGTCCGTGAGAGTTGGGTGCTCTCTAATAAACTTATGAAAGGCCCTAGAGTATGACGCTTAAGCTTCAAACCGCGGGGAAGCCCTGCGGCAGCCCTATACCGGTCTAGATTTTGTGTGAAACTAGTGTGTAGAAAACTTGTAGTTCAAGGCATAGTCCACTATTCAAGTTGCTCGCTAGTGTAGCATGAAGTTTAACGTGGAAGTTCAACTTAACAGTCTCCACTACACACCGGTATATAAAACAATATTCTGGAATGGAAATGAGATGATGTGCCAATGAGACTTTGTGGGGGATTGTTGGAATTTGGTGAGTTTTGGGCTGTTGGCCCATTAGACAAATTCTGAAATTCTCTTTGGTCCATTTGTGCATGATAGCATATGGCTGTGCAAGTGGTGTCAAAGTTTAGTCCCATACTGCTAGTTGAGTGAGTTACACCTCCTTATATACTAGGCTGTTCCACCACTCACTAAGGTGTGAGAAGAAGAGCATCTCTCGCGCACTCCTCCTCCGACGCCGCCCACCTCGCCTCGCCTCGCCTCGCCTCGTCACGACGCGCGCGCGCCGCGGGTTGCAGTAATCTCGCTGAGCCGAATTTTATTTTTTGCTAGTTAGGAAAATTAATCTTAGATTAATTACGAGTAATTAACGGATGCGTTAATGAGTCAGTCGTTTTCAGTCTTTATGGGACGTGAACTGTTACCGACTCGGACGTGGGCTGAGTCCCACGATCTCCCTGACCTGCTCTATATAAATCCTCCACGCTTACCCTAATGGGCATCTCTTACCACACGCGTCTCCTTCCAGTCTATTGCGCCGCCGCCTTCATCTTCCTCATCCCGGGTTGCGGCGTGCACCGCAGATCGAGACAGTAGGCCTCTGGAACCCCGCCTCTTATGAACCTGTATGGGTGAGGGTGATCAGGTTTTTGGGGAGCGCTTCTGCGCGACTACTGGCTTCTACAACGTCTTCTGACGACGAGTTCCCGGACGACGACTTCTTCCCGGACGTCATCGACCTCTTCGACAACCTCAACATGAGCGACGACGCTGCTGCCGCTGCAGCTACTGCTGCTGCTACCGCCGCGGCTGCTGCTGCCGCTGCTCTACCGTATGTAACAGTGAACTTCTTATTTCAGATTCTGCTAGAGTTCCTTATTCTAGCGTTCGGTGTAGATGTGATAGGTTTATCTTATTTAGATGTAATCTGTTCATCTACTTTGTTGATCTGCATGATTAGTTTTGGTACTATCTGTATGATCATGTTTTATCAGTTTATTATTCGGATTAAATCATATGGATTATTGCTTATATTTTCAACACTTTTTATAGGCAGCTAACGACGCTGCATAGATAACGATGGAGGCGCTTCTCCCTGCAAGAATATTATGGGAAGATGTTTATCTTAAGTTCTCAACAAACTCGCACGCGCTATCTCTCCCGGAGAATCGTGGCCGGCCGCCCTTCGATCGTGATGCTTATCTGTTAGACTCAATCAATCGTGTCAGCTGGCCGAAATATATATCATACACCGACATAGTAGACCGGCTCGTACGCGCGCACACGACACGCCGCGGTCATACACCGGCGTGACTGCACGAACACCTTGTATACTTATCTGCAAAAATAGACTAATTTATTAAGTTAATTAGCTGGCTTCATTTCGACGTTGCTTAGACGCTCGCGCACGTGCCAGCTGCCTGAACGTGGCATGCATGTACGCAGTATAGCTATTAGCTTCATGGGCTATGCATTTGAATTGATCCATATCGAAGGACCAGCTTCACGCATACATATACACAGCTCTTATTACTGTGATTCCCATCCTAGCTCCTGTGCTTTGCATCCATCAACGTGGAAGTCCGAGTCTTCATCTAACTTCATACAAAAAGGCATCGAACAGCAGCCACATGTTCTGGTACTCCCTCCGACCCATATTAGTTGACATGGATTTGTCTAGATTCGGATATATCTAGACATGTTTTAGTGCTAGATACATCCGAATCTAAACAAATCCATGTCAACTAATATAGGTCGGAGGGAGTACAAAAATTGCGAACCATACTAATTACATGGCCGTTCATAGTCTAGGGGTTTAACATGGTCGGACCCTTAAAGGCGGTATCCTATGGCTTTACCTATATGGTAGTAGCAGTGGATAAGTTCTCAAAATTGATCGAAGCTAAACCCATTAGAAAGATCGATGGAGCAACTGCCCTTAAGTTTGTCCGGGATCTGGTGGTGAGATTTGGTCTCCCACATAACATCATCACCAACAATGGAAGCAACTTATCACTCGGAAAAGTTGAGGCTTACTACGACGATAAAGGAATCCGTCATAACTTAGCATATGTGCCACATCCACAATCTAATGGTCAAGTGGAAAGGGCCAATGGAACGATTTTACAGGGAATCAAGCCACACTTAGAGGCACCGCTACATAGAGCAGATGGAGCCTAGGCAGAAGAATTACCATATGTACCGTCGAGCTTGGGAACAACTCCCAACAGATATACCGGCTACACCCCCTTCTTCTTCTTCATGGTATATGGAGCATAAGAAGTCCTACCTTACGACATTACTCCATGATTCCCCGCGGATTGTCTCCTACGATGAAGATGCCGCTGAAGAATCTCGACAACTCTTTGTGGACCTACTCAAGGAAGAACACGTTTTGGCTGCCCAGAGATCTATCATCTACCAGCAGAAGTTATGCAGCTACCATTATCGTCGCGTTTGGCATCGCTCGTTTAAGGAAGGTGATCTAGTGCTTCGCCTCAAGTAGAAGAAGTCCCACAAACTATCCCCACCATGGGAAGGACCGTTCTTCATAAGCAAGGCGTTGCTCAATGATTCCTATTACCTTATTGATATTCACGAGCTGAAAGATAGATCAGGAAAGGACCGCAAATGCAAGCTACGTGACCCCGATGATGATTATCCGGAGATAGATCGAACATGGAACATAGCACAACTACGTCCTTTTTATACTTAGCATATTTCCTTTAAGTAATATGTACCTTATATGATCAATGAAATAAAGCATTTGGTTCACTCATATTGCTAGTCTTTTACCTCCTTTAGTTATTTATTTTTAGATCATATAACCTTTTATGCGCAAGTTTGCTTTTGCACTTGTGAAAATTCTGCCTTCGGGTGTTAGCTTAAGTTTTTTAGTCTACACGTTTTCTGATGTTTTTATGTGGATTCTAGAGTAGTGACTTCTTGACACTCAAAGTCGGCAGTTTTGTTCCTTAGGTTCTTGATAGTGCAATTAAGCATCATCACCTCAGGGCACGACTCTATACTGAGAGTTTTTCGTCTCACAAAAGGTCAAGCATTAGAACTAGAATAATGTATAAGCTAGCACTTCCTTAAAAAAATATACATGTTGGACATAGTTTAAGTAGCTGCAGGCTTGCATCCAAGTTTTCCGCCTTAAATACATCAGTTTTTTCTGCATTTACACAAAATATTCAGAGGCATATTTGATACAACATTGTTTCTATGCCTCTGATGCAGGAGACTTTGAAGCAACATCATCAGCGGGAGGAGTGTCTTCGTGATCCAACAAGCCCAAAGACGAATCTTATTGTTTCGAGATGTCTTCTAGCAGGGTATCAGCAGGAACAAACACATCCGACTAGACCAATTTTTTACTGAAAAGATTACGTGCAGGAATTTTATGCTCCATATGTTTTGTCAACTTTAAAACATCCAAATGGGTTCAACTTGGTACTTTATGGAAAACTCTAGAAAAAAGCAAAATAAAACTCTTTTGCTATAGGAAGAGTGCAAAAAGAAAATCCAAAAGAAAACAAATCGGGTTGCCTCCTACAAAGCGCTTTCTTCATCGCCATATAGCTAGGCTTACTTACTTGTTTCAAGTGATGTGGAGATCATGTGGTAGATTGTACCTTGGTGCTACCTCCTTCTTCCTTGGGAAGCGTTCCATGCATTTCTTATGTGGGAACTGAAACTTCACATTCCCTTCCTTTGAATTAATGATTGTGCCTGTAGTTCTCAAAAAAGATCTTCCAAGAATTATAGGACTAGAGGTTTTACTCCCCATGTCCATTATAACAAAATCAACAGGCACAAAAGTCATATGTAACTCAACCATTATATCAACTACTTTCCCTAAAGCATGTTTAGTTGAATCATCAACAAGCAAAAGATCTACTGAACATTTTTCCATGGTTTTGAGTTCTAGTAGATCGTATAGTTTTTTGGATAAAACAGAGACACTAGATCCTTGATCTAGAATAGCATGATGGGTCTCTCTGCCAATATTGATTAATATCTTGGGGATCCAATCATCCCCAAGCTTTGGTGGTATCATGGATTCATTATTGTATCCTTCTATGCTTTCTTTGATGACATAGTTTGCTGTATAGGAGCCAAACCTGCTTGATGAACATTAATACATGGGTCGTTAGATAACTTTTGTAGGATATTGATAAGTTCACATAAGCTGCCTTTATCAAATTCAAGTAGAGGTTCTTTTGTTTCTCTTAGCATTTTAACTTCCTCTACTTGTTTGTCATTTGTGATCATAAGTGTTTATTTTTCTCTTTCTTCCATCATATTAAGGGTTTCCCAAGACTTGTCTATTACTTCTTGCACATATTTAATAGTCTCCTCAAAGTCATCTTGTCTTTCAAACTTGGCTATGAATTCTTTCTTTAGTTCCTTTTGTGTTGATATAAAATATCTAATGGTATTTTCTAAATCATTAGAGTTATTATTACCGCTAGTGTATTTATTAGGACCATATGGTGGCCTACCATAAGATTTATTGTAGTTGTTCCCATATCCATTGTTACCAAAATTTATTATGTAGTTGACATCTATATTTTCATTGGTGTTTCCAACTAGTTCCTGTAGGGGAACATTATCAGTGTTTTGTTTTGATATATAGGAACATATGGCATCTATTTTATTGGATAAAGGATCTACTTCTTCAATATAGTTAACTTTCCTAGATGGGTTTGGTGCTCTTTCAGTGTGCCATTGACTATGCTTGTGTAGCATGTTTTCTAGGATGGCTTTAGCTTTAGGAACAGTTTTTACTCATAAAAGCACTCCATGCAGCAGAGTATATCATGCTTCTTGACATATAGTTTAAACCATTGTAAAAAGAGTGTAGGATTGTCCATTCATTTACTCCATGTGATGGGCAAGTTCTAATCATGCTTTTAATTCTTTCCCAAGCTGTTGCTACATGTTCATTGACATTTTGCCTAAATGATAGGATATTATTTCTGTTTTGCAAGAATTTAACAAGTGGGTAATATTTCTTTATAAAAGACTCTTTGAGGTCATTCCAAGAGTTTATGCTAGCAGTAGGTAGTGATAACAGCTATTCTTTATCTTTGGCTCTAAGTGAAAATGGGAATAGTTTAAGTTTGACAATGTCATTTTCCACATCTTTAAATTTTTGCATGTGACAGATTTCACAGAAGTCATGCAAGTGCATAGAGGCATCCTCACTAGCACTTCCCCCAAATTGTTCTTTAGCTATGAGGTTTAATATACCAGGACTTACTTCAAAGCTTTCAACAGTTATTTCAGATGTTGTGATAGGCCTAACAACGAATTGGTCATTAGGAGTGTTTGTGTAGTCACAAAGTTCTGTACCTCTTTCTCCCATGTTTGTAAGCAAAAGGGTGATACTAATTTTTATGTGTTTTAAAGAAAAACTAGAAAGACTAAAAACAAGACCAAAACATACTTTGAAAATCTAAAGGAGAAGGAAAACTCACAATTGTGCAACCTCCCCAAGCTCAGGTGTTTGCACAAAGTTGGTGTTGACGGTGCCAGAATATGTGCTCACTCCAACTTGACGAAGACGCAGTTGTGATGTCCCTCTTGCAACCACGCCAATAAATTTTCTAGCAGTTGTAGTGGGAGTTGACTTCTGCTTCACCACTCAGCAACCATTATGATGTAACCCTCCAATTCCCCAGCAACATCGCCAGAAAATGTTGTTGATGCCAACAACTCCGTGTGTACCAACTCATTAGGACTCCAAGTGTAGAGTGGTATAGCAAGCTTCTTTTCCCCACAAGGGTGGCTCGAGGGTTTATATCGAACTCTTAAGGAATTGGCAAGGGGTTGATTCTTCTTCTCTTCTTCTAGCAACCTGCAAAGCATAGTTTTTTTCTTGTGTCCCCGAGTCCACCATGTGGTTGTCAAGAACAAGGGTTCGTATTAGTAATATCAAATGACAATATAAATAATGAAAAGTAAAACAAGTAAAACTAGGCAAGCAAGATAAAAAAAGATAGTTTTTTTTGGGTTTTGTGTGTTTGCAAGTGAACAAAGTATTTTTGCATTTTCGAAATAATAAATTGCAGAAAATATAAAGTGTGATAATTGTGTTGGAAAGGTGTTTCTTATGGTCTAAAATGGACTAGGGTTCATGGGTTCACTTTTCTACTCTCTTTTTGGGGTGAAGTGGACACAAAGAATTCATCAAATACATAGTATTGGTGGAACTTCAACATGTGTTTGATAAGCTTTCATATTGGGCATCACGTCCTAACATAGAGATGATGCAACACATATCTCTTATACTCCTAAAGAAAGGGAAAACTCCAAGCAATCTTGAATTACAAATCAATAGAGTATATCTTTAAGTAATTTAACATGATGTTTGAATCACAAATATGCTACCTTGACCAAACAAGATCATCTAGTTGTCACCAAATAATTATAGCACATGAATTCACTTTATCCCTAGTGAGGCAGCAAAAGAAAGGTAAAGAACATAGTAGATCTTGAATTTGTTGTCACTATTTAATCACTACCACCATGCCACTCCATCTAATACAGACTTCTCCCCACACATGCTCTTGCATACAAGTTGGATCAGAACAAGTACTTAAGAACGGGGTACATAATATGCATTTATCAATACATCTTAGACATAATAGGTTCCAATCTCATATATCAAATCATAAAATAAAGATCCACCACATAGGAATTAATATATTACCATAATCATCTTAGTAAGCTCATATGGTACTAGATCTATGAAGAACAATAGAGAAATAGATCAAGCTATTTCCACAAACCCATAGTACAGAGATGGAATACTCCCTCTTCACCATGGTACAAGTGATTTGAGAAACTAACCGGTTGACCCATGTGATAGGCTAGATCTTTGTAGTTCTTCGTTGCATTTCCTTCTTTTGAACGAAATACTTTAAACAATCTAAAAGTAGGAAGACAAAAAAGTATATCATTACGAAACCAGGATGTATATCACTTTTATTATGCAGATGAAAGTATTAAATCACCTGTCAATAAGCCTCCGTACATCATCAAAATTTTCATTCTATTTATGACGATAAGAATAGAGATAATGTATATGGCCATCCAGAAGTGAGATAGCGATAAGAATCTAGTGAAAACTAAAATTTGAACCAATTATTAGTTGGGTGAAACCACTCAAATTCGTAAACGAGCATGCGGTACTAATTAAGCTAGCTTACTCTTTATTAAAAGACCATATAATTAGTTCGTGATCTTTGCTGTTCTCCAACACGTTGATGATGTAATCCCCAACATTCCTTTCGTTACTTTCCATGGATGCATGCAAAGAAATGGCAGGGTCAATGACGAATATTTTATGCTTATAGGTCTTGGCTCTCACAAATAATAACCTACATACAAACACACATATATATGAACAATTTTAAACTGTATAGATAACTGGTAGCTATAACCATGCATGCATAGATCTATACTGACGCATTGATTGTTACATACTCACAATTGCATGCATCTCATTGTGTTGACGTTAAAGGTGTCCATGTTCATAACCAGGTAAAATTCCTCCCAAATCACAGGGAAAGTGGCAGCATCACTTCTATCATGATGGTGAAAGGTTTCAGCAGGGAAGCGAGTGTATATTCCAATGTCTTTCTCACTCTCTGGATTCTTGAAATCATCCACAAAGTGCTTGTGCAACCATGCAATGTCACTGTTAAGCTTAGCCTCAATATTACTAACATCACCTTTTATTAGTTTTACCCCAGGATTTTGAAACGTCTCGTGTATCTGGGGCTCCCCCACCTTACCCCCCCCCCCCCAACTCAAAGAATGCTTGCATATACTGGGTGTCCATTTTACTGAGGTCTGCATCAGCGATAGTAGCCAGCGACAGCTGCTTGGTCTTCGCCTTTTTTCTAGTCCTGCCATTATTTTTGGCCTTGCTCGGGGTAGCTTTGGTGTTCACAGGAGCTCGAGGATTCCCTATGGTCTTGGAAAGCACATTTGAGCGTGTGAGACTAGCTATAGCTGGTGGAAAACCCTTGGCGACCAAAACACTAGTAGGAAAAGTCCTAGTGGCGGCGTTCGGAAAAGGCGGTTAGTGGCGTTTAAGCAGCACACCACTAACCTCGCGCTACTGGTAGGTCCTAGTGGTGGCGTCTGCACCGAACGCCACCGGGAGCATTTCTAGTGGTAGCATTTATTGTAAGCGCCACCATTATGTATCCTATTTGTGGCATTCTTTTTATTATGAACACCATAAGTGAGTTTTTGAAAATTAAAAAAAAACTCGGTGCATCCAATTGAATATTCACAGCACAACAAGATATATTCATAGAAATGGTAGCACTAACTACTAGTCCTTAAAAGGATTACAGTCAACTACATATAGTTGAGCTAGCTAGCTACATAGCACTAACTACTAGTCCTCAAAAGGATTACAGTCAACTACATATAGTTAAGCTAGCTAGCTACATAACACTAACTACTAGTCCTCAAAAGGATTATCGGCAACGTCCGTGCCATACCTAATGGCAACAGCATAAATCTCGGCATCTGAAGAAAACCCGAAGCGATCGAGGCATCCAGAAAGTTTAACGACCAACTATACGGTAGGAATTAATTTTCCAGCCGTATAGTTCCCGCCGTATAGTTGGCGCCCCCACCGCCTCCTCAAATAGTTTTACCCCATGCAACTGGATCGGAGAGACGACATACAGAACAACCAGAAATCGCTAAAACCTCACCTCCGGAAGGCATCTGGAGGAGGAACTTGTCCACCGGGGATCCATCTTCACCTTGCGCAGATCTGGGAGGCTAAGGCATCGATCTTCATCATCAACCGCTCCATCACCACCATCTCCATCAGATATAAATCAATGTCCTCATCATGATTTGCCTAAATGGTATTTATTGCATATATTTTATGGCGGTTTAATTGAACCTGATAAAATTGAACTAGACTCTTTCACGAGAAGAGCTTTTATGAATCTTCCTATAACTAAAGCTTGGGATTTACTTAATAGAATTCATGATCATAGGGTTTCATGGAGTTTTGGTCTAGGAAGCGAAGGAGGCATAGAAATAGATTATGATTGTATTCATGACTATAATAAAAAGGGCCATGTTATCGAATTATCTAAAGAACTTTATTTGGATTCAGATCTTGTGTTGCATGTTGTTAAAGCTTTTATAAGGCACATCAAAGCTCCAAAAGAGGGTTTGGTCAAGTATGATCCACCACCCGAACCTGAGAAGAAAAGAGAAGTTAAAGCAACACTGACCTCCCTAGAACCAATATATGAGATACCTTTTCCTAACAATGCACATAAGCATATTTTTGAATATGAACAGGTCAAAGCAGTACAGAAGAAGAAGGAAGAGGAAAGTATGCCAGAAGTTGAGGAACATCTGGAAGAAACCAAAGATGAAGAGGTAACCAAGGAAGCAATTATGGCTATATATGCACATTGTAACATAGTTGAACTTGATAAAGAGACTTCTGTATTGGTTGAAGGTAAAACAAAGGTAAAAGATGTGGGTAAGCCTATTCTTCTCTACATATTTAAGGAAACCTCATATTATGGTTTATGAGATCTTGGCACCAAAGTTAATGTTATATCTTATGATTTTTATTTAGAAATAAAAGAAGAAATAGAACCCGCTACAATTGAAAATACTGATATGACTATCATGTTAGCCAATAAAGTCTTAGAATTCCAATGGGAGTAGTTGAAGATGCAACTGTCACAATTGGCAATAAAAACTTTCCTATCGATTTTGTAGTTTTTGACATGCCAGCTAACACTCTTTGCCCAATTATATTTGGAAGAAACTTTTTGAGTGATGTAGGTTCCAAAGTTGATTTAAATATAGACCTCTACAAATACAAGAAGAAGAGAAAGAGAAAACTATTGAGGAAATGGCAGCTCTCTTCTTTAGTGATCAAGAAGAAGAAATAAATGAAGACTCAAATTATGAAGAAATAGTTATGGAGGACAAGTCCCTAGAAGAACTAGAAGGTGAATTCGATTCACTTCCCATTATAGGGCCTCCAACTAATGAGGCTTTCGAAGAGCCAGAAAAGAGAGGGGACGAGGAATTACCACCCCCAGAATTGAAGACCCTACCAGATAATCTTAAATACAGATTTTTAGATGATACAAATAAATTTCCAGTTATTATTAGTGCTAAACTTTCAGGAGATGAAGAAGAAGAACTCATCAAAATACATAAGGAGCATCGCAAGGCCTTTGGGTACTCAATGGATGATTTGAAGGGCATTAGTCCCATTATAACTGTCCATCGAATATTCATGGAGGAAGGTGCTAAACCAGTTGCGGAATTTAATAGACGACTGAAGCCTAAAATGAAGGAAGTGGTAAGAAAAGAAATAGTATGCCTACTGGACGCAGGTATAATCTATCATGTAAAAGAAAGTGAATGGGTAAGTCATGTTCATTGTGTCCCTAAGAAGGACGGTTTTACTGCTGTTCCTAATGAAAACAATGAATTGATACCTACTAGAACTATTGTTGGACATAGCATGTGTATAGATTTAAGGAAATTGAATAAAGAAACTAGGAAAGATCACTATCCTTTACCATTCATAGATCAAACTTTAGAGAGGTTAGCAAACCACACTCATTTTTGTTACTTGGATGGAAACTTTGGTTTTTCTCAAATAGTTGTTCATCCTAATGACCAACTTAAAACAACTTTCATTAGTCCATATGGTTTACATGCTTACCGTCATAGGCCTTTTGGTTTATGTAATGCTCTAGCTACTTTTCAAAGATGCATGACTGCGGATTTTATAGAACTGATAATGGAAGTATTTATGGATGACTTTTCTATCTATGGAACTTTGTTTACTAGTTGCTTGGATTATCTCAAAAGAGTTTTGCAGCGTTATGAAGAAACCAATCTTGTTCTAAACTGGGAGAAGTGCCATTTTATGGTTAAAGAAGGTATATCTCGGGGGGATGACTCCCGGATAGGCCAAGCCAGCGCAAACTAGCCGGCTCCAAGGAAAGCTGGCGGGATGGCCACAAGACAAAGAACCTCAGCCAGGTGATCCGCTTCACCCGGTCTACATCAAGATTCCTCGGCTGGCCCGTCTAGCCGAGGGCTAAGATAGCCAGTTGGGTGTCCACCTCTACCCAGCCGCCTCCGATCCGTTGGCGAATGGTACGGAAGGGGGTGATGCTCCTTGCTCAGCGCATCCTTGACCGGATAGGCTAGCGCTGAAGGAAATATGCCCTGAGAGGCAATAATAAAGTTGTTATTATGTATTCCTTGTATATGATAGATGTTTATTTTGCATGCTATAATTGTATTGATAGGAAACATCAATACATGTGTGTTTAATAAACAAAAAGGGTTCCTAGTTATGCCTCTCTTATAGACTAGCGTGTTGATTAACAAGATGATCAAGGTTTCCTGATCATGGACATTGGATGTTGTTAATAACAAGGTCACAGCATTTGTGAAATGATGTGATGAACATTCATCCGAAGTATAGCATTACGATCAAGTCATTATGTTTATATTGCTATAACATCATACGAAGTAATCTTTATCCTTAGACCATGAGATCATGTTAATTGCTAACACCGGAAGAGTATCTTGATAACATCAAACGTCACACCTTAACAGGGTGACTATAAAGATGGGTTCGGTACTACGAAGGTGTTATGTTGAGGCTCATGGATCAAGAGTGGAATTTGTCTCCAGGTCCCGCTGCTGATTATTGATCGGCGAAGGGTCTCGATCATGTCTGCATTATTCGCGTAGGGTGGCACACTTAAGAGTTACCGGACACCATTTTGGAGCACATATGTTTCAGATGAAAGAATTGCAAAGCGCAGGAATTGTTTCAATAGAAACCGGAAATTGTTTCGGGTGAAATTGCAGAAGGTGGTTCTGCATGTGATATTGAAATATTGAAAGGGGCTATATGTGAATGTTTGTTAATTAAAGTAATTAACAAAATTCTGAATAAATTTAATAAAATGAGTTTTATTAAATGAGAGAGCATTAAATTTGGAGAAATTTAATGCATTTAAAGTGGAGACTTTAAAAGGGAATGTGAAGAGGCATTTTAATGTGGAGGGGTTACCACCACATGAATGGGGGAGGTGAGGGGTCACCCCCCATGCGCCGGCCATGGAGAGAGGGGGCAACCCCCCTCCTCCTATAAAAGTCCACCCATTCCCTCCTTCATCCTCACACCTCCTTGTGAAGGATCTCTCTCCCCCTCTAGAATTATTCCCCCATGGTCTCGGATTAGCGAGATACATTTTCCCTGTGGCATTTCGTCTGGAAGGAGTTGCTGCTTCCGCTGGATCGCTGGAGCGAGGAGGTGGAGGTTGTCCGGTGGCAATGTGTGTGCGAGTGCGGATGCGCTGCTGAGTTGCGACGCTCGGACTTCCTCACAATCTTGAGATCGGCAAGTGTACGACTACATCAACCACGAGTTCCTAATCGTTAACAAAGCTCGTTGTCTTCGAGGGTAAGTTCTCCATGGATGTATGTCCACCCGTTGCTCTGTATCTAGTAGATAGATCTTGGCGTATAGTTCTCATCGTAGGAAAAATTTTGTTTTCTATGCTGCGGACCCAACAGTGGTATCAGAGCCTGATCTATGCGTAGGTGCTTTGCACGGGTAGTACACATATGTTTATATGTGGGCGATGATGATCATGTTGTTGCACCTTCTATGTACTTTGGATATTGGTGGCATAGTGGGATGAAGCAGCCCGGACCAACCTTACATGTCATCGTACATGAGACCGGTTCCACGACTGACATGCAACTAGTTTTGCATAAGTGGCTAGCGGGTGTCTGTCTCTCCTACTATAGTCAATATCTGATTTACAACGAGTTGCTAATAACTTGGTTATCCTCGTTGTGGTTCATGTTCGTAGGTAAGACCGGTTCTATCTCCGAAAGCCCTAAGCCACGTAAAACTTTCAATTGATAAATTAGAGGCGTCTAGTTTAGATCGTTGCTGGGCTAGTGTATTGATATGGTATTGTTGTAAGTAGATGTATGATAGATACTCTCACAACTCACTTAACGTGTAAGTTCCATAGACCTTGGCCTTACACACAAAGGAATGATAGAGATCATACCACGAAGCAAATGATAGAGATCAAATGCATGGACCATATCACCTCACTTCACACATTAGCATCTTATATTGCTAGTTTGGCGCTTTTGGTAGCATTATAAGATGATCCCTCATTTAGATATCAAGATAAAATGTGTTCTTCCTTAAGTATGCACCGTTTTGTGGATCGTGTTTTGAGGCATCACGTGATGATCGGGTGTTCTCGACTCTATGCTTTCATACAACGGGTGTAAGACAGTTTTACACACGCAAATACTAAGGTTCTTACTTGACGAGCCTAGCATGTACAGACATGGCCTCGGAACACGGACCAAAAGGTTAAGCATGAGTCATATAGTTGATATGATGCCCATATAGATGCTCGCCTTTGAAACTACACCGACTCACGTGATGATCGGACTTGGTGTAGTGGATTTGGTTCATGTAATCACCAAAAGGACACGAGGGATGTCATTTTTGAGTGGGAGTTCATTAGTAATTTGGATTAGTTGAACTCAATCTATCATAAACTTAGTCTAAATATATTTTACAAATTCTGTTGTAGATGGCACCACCTGCTTTTAATTTCAATGTGTTCATGGAGAAAGAGAAGCTTGCTACGAATGGTAGCAACTTCACCAACTGGGTTATGAATTTGAGGATTCTCCTCACTGCTGCACAGAAGCAATATGTGCTAGAGGCGCCGCTAGGCCCCCTACCAGCTCCTGATGCCCCTGACGAGGAAAAGAACGTCTATATAACTCGTCAGGAGGACCACAACTTAGTTCATTGCGGCATACTGTATGGGCTAGAGCCAGAACTTCGAAAACGTTTCGAAAATGGCAATGCCTTTGATACCATGGGAGAATTGAAAATGATTTTCGATACCCATGCTGCCGTAGAGAGTTATAATGCTTCTGAAAAGTTCTTTAGCTGCATGATGGAAGAGAACAGCTCCGTTAGTGAGCATGTACTCAAAATGTCTGGGTACGCCGATAAACTTGTGTCCTTGGGAATAACGATTTCCATTGACTTAGGCATACATCGTGTTCTCCAATCTCTGACACCTAGCTACAAGAGCTTCGTGATGAACTATAATATGCAGGGCGAGAAGAAGTCTCTTCCCGAGCTTCTGCCAATGCTTAAGACTGCAGAAGTGGAGATTAGGAAAGAACATCAAGTGTTGATGATCAATAAGACCATCGGTTTCAAGAAGGACAAGAAAGGCAAGCAGAAGGGAAAGAAGGGCGGCAAATCTATTGCCGCGCCTGAAAAGAAACCCCGAGCTGGCCCTAAGTCTGACACCGAGTGCTACTATTGCAAGGGGACTGGCCATTGGAAGCGCAACTGCCCCAAGTATTTGGCGGACAAGAAGGCCGGCAAGGCAAACAAAGGTATATGTGATATACATGTTATTGATGTGTACATGACTAGTACTCGCAGTAGCACCTGGGTATTTGATACGGGATCGGTTGCTAATATATGTAACTCGGTTCAGCAGCTACGGAACAAGCGACAACTAGCAAGGGATGAGGTCACGATGCGGGTCGGCAATGGATCAAGAGTTGATGTGATCGCCGTCGGAACACTGCCTCTCCATATGCCATCGGGATTAGTTATAAACCTGAATAATTGTTATTTGGTGCCTGCACTGAGCATGAACATTGTATCCGGATCGTGTTTGATGCAAAGTGGTTATTCATTTAAGTCTGAAAACAATGGTTGTTCGATTTATATGAATAATATCTTTTATGGTCATGCACCTGTGTTGAATGGTTTATTTCTGTTGGATCTCGATATTAGTATTACGCATATTCATAATGTTGATGCTAAAAGGATTAAACTTGATAATGATATATCTACATATATGTGGCACTGCCGTCTAGGTCATATTGGCGTTAAACGCATGAAGAAACTCCATTCTGAAGGACTTTTGGAATCACTTGATTTTGAATCATTTGATACATGTGAGCCATGCCTTATGGGCAAGATGACTAGAACGCCGTTTTCCGGTTCAATGGAACGGGCGACAGATTTATTGGAAATCATACATACTGATGTGTGTGGACAAATGAGTGTGTCGGCGCGAGGTGGATATCGTTATTTTGTTACTTTCACGGATGATTTGAGTAGATACGGGTATATCTATTTGATGAAACATAAGTCTGAAACCTTTGAAAGGTTCAAAGAATTTCAGAATGAAGTGGAAAATCATCATAACAGAAAGATCAAATTTCTGCGGTCCGACCTTGGAGGAGAGTATCTTAGTTACGAGTTTAGCACACATATGAAATACTGTGGAATAGTTTCACAACTCACGCCTGCCGGAACACCACAACGTAATGGTGTGTCAGAACGTCGTAATCGTACTTTATTGGATATGGTTCGATCTATGATGTCTCTGACTGACTTGCCACTGTCATTTTGGGGTTATGCACTGGAAACCGATGCATTCACTTTAAATAGGGCACCATCTAAATCCGTTGAAAAGACACCATATGAATTATGGTTTGGAAACAAACCTAAGCTGTCATTTCTTAAAGTTTGGGGATGCGATGTTTATGTGAAGAAACTTCAACCGGATAAACTCGAACCCAAAGCGGAAAAATGCGTCTTCATAGGATACCCTAAGGAAACGACTGGGTATACCTTCTATCACAGATCCGAGGGCAAGGTCTTTGTTGCCAAGAATGGATCCTTTCTTGAGAAGGAGTTTCTCGCGAAAGGTGTGAGTAGTTGGAAGGTAGAACTCGAAGAGGTTATTGAACATTCTCTTCATGAAATGGCGAGTAGCGCAGCTCCAGAAGTTATTTCGGAGTTGACTTCACCTAATGAAGAGAGAGCTAATGATATTGATCATGAAACTCCGAAAGAGGACACTACCAAACCTCGCAGGTCAAGCAGGACATGTGCAGCTCCTGAACTATACGGCAATCCTGTTATGAATTTCATGCTTGATGAAATAGATGAACCTGCAACGTATGAAGAAGCGGTGATGAGCCCTGATTCCAACAAATGGCTAGAAGCCATGAAATCCGAGATGGAATCCATGTACGAAAACCAGGTTTGGACCTTGGTGGACTTACCTCATGATCGAAAGGCTGTTGAGAATAAATGGATTTTCAAAAGAAAAACTGATGCTGATGGTAATGTAACCATCTATAAGGCTCGACTTGTTGCAAAGGGGCTTCGACAAATTCAAGAAGTTGACTACGATGAGACATTCTCTCCCATAGAGATGCTTAAGTCGGTTATGATTATGTTAGCAATTGCTGCATATTTCGATTATGAAATATGGCAGATGGATGTCAAAACTGCGTTCCTCAATGGTAATATTGAAGAAGAGTTGTATATGATACAACCTAAGGGTTTTGTCGATCCTAAGGATGCTGACAGGGTGTGCAAACTTCAGCGATCCATCTATGGACTGAAGCAAGCATCCTGGAGTTGGAATCTCCGCTTTGATGAGGTGATCAAAGAGTTTGGATTTGTCCAAACTTATGGAGAGGCTTGTATTTACAAGAAAGTGAGTGGGAGCAATGTGGCATTTCTGATATTATATGTGGATGACATATTATTGATTGGAAATGATATAGATCTTTTAAACAGTGTTAAAAGTTATCTAAACAGCAAATTTTCGATGAAAGACCTTGGTGAAGCTTCATATATATTAGGCATTAAAATCTACAGCGATAGATCAAGACGCCTAATTGGGCTATCGCAGAGTACATACCTTGATAAGATATTAAAGAAGTTTAATATGGACGGAAGTAAGAAGGGGTACTTACCTATGTTGCAAGGCAAGACATTGAGTAAGACTCAAAGTCTGGCTACGGCGGAAGAAAGAGAGATAATGGATAAGATCCCCTATGCCTCAGCCATAGGCTCTATAATGTATGCCATGCTATGTACAAGACTGGATGTGGCACATGCTATTAGTTTAACTAGTAGGTACCAATCTGATCCAGGTTCGGAACACTGGATAGCGGTCAAGAATATCCTTAAGTACTTGAGAAGAACTAAGGATATGTTTCTTGTATACGGAGGTGAAGAAGAGCTAGTCGCTAAGTGTTATGTCGATGCTAGCTTTGACACTGATCCGGATGACTCTAAGTCTCAATCCGGATACGTATTTCTCTTGAACGGAGCAGTAGTTAGTTGGAGGAGCTCCAAACAACCTGTGGTGGCTGGATCAACAACGGAGGCGGAATATGTTGCTGCTTCAGAAGCGGCGCCGGAGGCAGTTTGGATGAAAAAGTTCATTATGGAACTGGGTGTGGTTCCCAGTGTGTTGGACCCGATGGTGATCTATTGTGACAACAATGGAGCCATAGCCAACACAAAGGAACCAAGGTCTCACAAGAATTCCAAGCATATTAAGCATCGGTTTCACTCCATCCGCGAGCATGTCAAGGATGGAGATATAAAGATTTGTAAAGTGCACACGGACCTGAATGTAGCAGATCCGTTGACTAAAGTACTCCCTAGGGCAAAACATGATCAACACCAGAACTCCATGGGTGTTAGATTTATCACTATATAAACTAGATTATTGTCTCTAGTGCAAGTGGGAGACTGAAGGAAATATGCCCTGAGAGGCAATAATAAAGTTGTTATTATGTATTCCTTGTATATGATAGATGTTTATTTTGCATGCTATAATTGTATTGATAGGAAACATCAATACATGTGTGTTTAATAAACAAAATGGGTTCCTAGTTATGCCTCTCTTATAGACTAGCTTGTTGATTAACAAGATGATCAAGGTTTCCTGATCATGGACATTGGATGTTGTTAATAACAAGGTCACAGCATTTGTGAAATGATGTGATGAACATTCATCCGAAGTATAGCATTACTATCAAGTCATTATGTTTATATTGCTATAACATCATACGAAGTAATCTTTATCCTTAGACCATGAGATCATGTTAATTGCTAACACCGGAAGAGTATCTTGATAACATCAAACGTCACACTGTAACAGGGTGCCTATAAAGATGGGTTCAGTACTACGAAGGTGTTATGTTGAGGCTCATGGATCAAGAGTGGAATTTATCAATCCAGATGACGGATAGATATACTCTGGGCCCTCTCGGTGATATAACATTAGGATAGCTTGCAAGCAAGTGATGTGATCACTAGAATGTTATATCACGGGAACAAGAAAAGAGTGCATGTCGGTAACGAGATCAAACTAGGTATGGAGATACCGATGATCGAATCTCGGACTTGTAATATATCGAGAGACAAAGGGATTTAGTTACAAGCGTTAAAGGTTCTCACGATCACATGACTCATCGTTGAATGTGTAAGAGTCAGTACGGATCTCCAGGTCCAGCTGCTGATTATTGATCGGAGAAGGGTCTCGATCATGTATGCATTATTCGCGAACCATAGGGTGGCACACTTAAGAGTTACCGGACACCATTTTGGAGCACATATGTTTCAGACGAAAGAATTGCAAAGCGCAGGAATTGTTTCAATATAAACCGGAAATTGTTTCGGGTGAAATTGCAGAAGGTGGTTCTGCATGTGATATTGAAATATTGCAAGGGGCTATATGTGAATGTTTGTTAATTAAAGTAATTAACAAAATTCTGAATAAATTTAATAAAAAGAGTTTTATTAAATGAGAGAGCATTAAATTTGGAGAAATTTAATGCATTTAAAGTGGAGACTTTAAAAGGGAATGTGAAGAGGCATTTTAATGTGGAGGGGTTACCACCACATGAATGGGGGAGGTGAGGGGTCACCCCCCCATGCGCCGGCCATGGAGAGAGGGGGCACCCCCCCTCCTCCTATAAAAGGCCACCCATTCCCTCCTTCATCCTCACACCTCCTTGTGAAGGATCTCTCTCCCCCTCTAGAATTATTCCCCCATGGTCTCGGATTAGCGAGATACATGTTCCCGGTGGCATTTCGTCTGGAAGGAGTTGTTGCTTCCGCTGGATCGCTGGAGCAAGGAGGTGGAGGTTGTACGGTGGCTTGAACGTGTGTGCGAGTGCGGATGCGCTGCTGAGTTGCAGCGCTCAGACTTCCTCACGATCTTGAGATTGGCAAGTGTACGACTACATCAACCACGAGTTCCTACTCGTTAACAAAGCTCGTTGTCTTCGAGGGTAAGTTCTCCATGGATGTATGTCCACCCGTTGCTCTGTATCTAGTAGATAGATCTTGGCGTATAGTTCTCATCGTAGGAAAAATTTTGTTTTCTATGCTGCGGACCTAACATGCGCTACCAGACGAAGGCGCCAAAGCGCTAAGGCTAGGAGATGATGGACAAAGCCCCGGCTGACGGATAAAGTGCCAAGCTGATGGTTAAAGCACTGGGTGACGCCCAAAGCAGAGGCACTGAGATGCTGGGGCACTGTCCCCACCTGTACTGAAGCTTGATTGGGCCCTGGACCACCGGCTAGACCCGGCCAGCCAGCCCGCTTTGTAAACCCAAAGCCCAAAATAGTAAACCCTAGAGCCCACATTGTAACCTACCCTTCTACCAGTATATAAGGAGGGGTAGTACTAGGGTTCTAGGTAAGCATTACGAGTTACAAGTTAGCTAGAATCACCAAGTCGTGTAGTCCATCTTCCTCTAGCCCCCAAGAGTGGCTAAGGAAACAGCTCAAGGAGCATTTGTATTGAGCATTCGGTCCCCATATAGTTGATCCTTGCAGGAGTAGGAGTGTTACCTTGACAATAGGGCTCCGAACCTGGGTACATCGCTGTGTCTGTAGTATCTGTGCCCAACCCGTTGCGAGTAGCCACTGATAGCATCCTGATTGTCCCCTTATATGCCATCCTTGATGGCACTGCCGTGTTCCACACCATGATAGTTGGCGCCCACCGTGGGGAACCGTGCTTTGGCTGGGGTCATCTTTCTCACGGGACTTCCGCTCGTCGCCGGTGAGCGAGTCGCCTCTAGCCTTGTTCTCACCTTCGACTCGTTCGATTGCGTCCTCGAAAATGCATCTTGCTTCAACGGGGAAACTTTCCCAAGTGACGGCTCTGTCATGCACTTCGGCGAGCACCGCATCTACGTCGCCACCATCGCCAAGGAGTTCCCTCGCAAGGTCGTCACCGTCTCCGGCGCGCCTCTAGGTTTCTCCGCCCCGCTCCACGCGAGCGGTAGCATCGAGGTCATGATGGTGGGCGCAGGCGAAGGACGCCACCCACCTCTAGAGCGTGACGCAGGCGCCATGGAAACCGCTCCACGAGAGAAAGGCGCAGACCCTCTGGTGGATTCCATCCAAAATCTTCACATCCCCATTGCCACCAAGCTGGATCCAGCTATCGCGGTGGCCGCACTGGAGACCACGCGCCAGAACCTCCTGGAGGAAGCCGGTAGAGTGCGCGAATACAACACTGCGCATGGCTTTTCCGGCCTACCCGGTGCAAACTGGAAGGTGCCACCACAAGGCCTTAACCTAGGCTCAGAACTAGACCGTGTTGCTGACTCACGCGTAGCGGCGCCTCAGCCGGTTTATAGTACTCCGGCCAAGAACATGAGGGCGGCGGAAGCTGCCACTATAGAACTTAGCCACCTAGAGGGTGACAAGCTACGCCGCCAGAAGGCACGCGTCCAGCTCCTTGTGGCAACGGCTAACAAGCAACAAGCCGAGGCAAGTGCAAGCCTCAGCGACAACAGCAAGAACCACCCACCCCGTCGGGTGGGCGAGCCGGCTATAGGCGGAAGCAAGGCCTCCTCTCCAAACATTACAAGTCAGGACAACTGTCCGCATGGCGGGTCGGCCAGTCGTGGACACAACCCACGTGAAGCCACTAGCAGAAACCGCAATCCGGCCAATGAAGCCGGAAGAACAAACGCGTTGCCCAAGTCCCGCCTTTCAGGTCAGCTTGGCCCGGTCGAGCTGGAGGAACCATGAGATGCGTGTGAACGCATCGACCTGCCAGTCCAGTCACGTGCATTGGAGGAAGAAAGCCCGGCTGGCCCAAGGTGTTTCGGACCATGCATCCGGAACGAACCGTTTCCAAAGGGATTTTCGCTCCCAAGGGACACACCGAAGTACAACAACACCATCAAGCTGGAATATTGGCTAGTGGATTACACCACCGTGGTGGGCATTGCAAACGGCAATCACCGAGTGGCGGTGTGCTACATCCCACTCATGCTCTGGGATTCAGTCAGAACCTGGCTCAACTGTCTCCCAGACAACAACATCAACACTTGGATTGATTTCGAGCAGGCATTCATCCCCAACTTCATCGGCACCTACAAACGCCCAGGTCGCCCTGGCGAACTCGCCCTCTGCGTCCAGGGCAAGGACGAAACCGACTGCTCCTACATCACTTGATGGACAAGCATGCACAACTCCTGCGAGGGAGTGCGCGAGCATCAAGCAGTCCACTTCTTCATCAACGGCTGCAGGGATGGAACCATGCTCAAGCATAAACTTCACCGGGTAGAGCCCACCACCATGGCCAAGACCATGGAGATCGCGGACAAGTATGCCACCGTGGAGGCGGCGATGAAAAGGTCCATCCGGTTGGATGACCAGTGGCAAATCATCATGAAGGTCACCGCGGATCGACGCCAGCCGGAGGGAAGCAACCATAACTCCAGGAGGTAGGATAAGCGCCATGGCAAGAGGAAGGACGACCAGCCAGATAACCAATATGGTTCCAGGCAGGTGGTAGCAGTCCAGGAGGATCTGGCTATAGGCGGCAGCCAGAGATAGAAGCCCAACGACCAGCCACCTTGGCCCAAGTACACCATCGAGTCAATGCTTGATGGCCCATGCAAGTTCCATAGCAGCGGCAACAAGCCGGCTACACATACAACCCGCCAGTGCACCTGGACGAAGAAGATGTCCGAAGTTTGTGGTCTACCACCGCCACCTCGGGCTTGTTCGTTTGCGGCCCAAAAGTTCGTGGGTGAGTGCATCGTGGTAACCAAGTTGCCTGTAATTGCGGCATTTCGTAAAGTTGGGCTACCAACTACTGAGAGGGGCCATTTCGAGGCAAACTCAACTCACCTCTACCAAATTCAAACATTCCATTAAACTGCCCCATGAAGTAGACGGTCGGGACCCACATGTCGGTCATCTGTTCGTGTCGCCAGCACCAACGCGGTAACCTCGTAGGCAAATCGAGGAACTAAGTGACTTGGATGTGTTGACCAATTTCACAAATCCATTCCCTCCTTTCCCCTAGCACCGGCGGCGTCGAAATCCACCCTGCAGGCAGAACGATCCCTTCATACATTTGACTTCTAGCGCCAAGTTGTTGTGCCCATTCGCTGATCCCAAGCTCCAATGGCGCATGCTGTAGCTGCCGTTGTGAGGCTCTAGCCCGCCTCCGCCACCGACGAGCTGAGCAGCTCGGAGGATGGCAGATCCTACTACCAAGGAAGAAGAAGTTCTAGCTAAATGCAGGTGAGCTACCCTTATCTTTGATATTCGCACTAACTATAACTGCTAGCTGGCTACTGAACCTAAAATTGTTTGTTAGCCCAATGCTGACAAACATATTTTGTCCATAGTTTTTTGTCAAGTGGGATCTCCGCGGACCACCCTTACCTGGTTATGGTAGCCCTCTTCAGGTACGACTCTAAATCAGCAAGGGTGAAGGGCAAGTGGTATGGACACCATTGTATCATGATGGAAGAAGCGACAACGCAGATCTGCACTATCGCCGGTATGGTTGCTGCTCTACGTAATCATGATGAAATATGGTCGAAGCAGACTGCAAAGTTTAGCTTCATGGATGAACGAGGCATCATGGTTCCTCTAATGTGTGACAGTCAGCTAATTGGGTTAATGAAAAGGTATGCTTCGGCTTGCATGTTTGAGCTGAATTGTGATGTACTGGATGTGGAAGCTGCTGCAACTGGGAGTCGCCCTTCTATTCTTGGAAAGGGTGGTCGCTCGAACCTAATAGCTCCTAGTAAGCAAAAGTCTCTTGGGATTCGCATGTTTGTGATGAATTGTAATTTTTGTTTTATTTACTCTGTGGATATTGGGCAGTTATGCAACAGTCCTATTTCTTCAACGGGAAGCACCACAAGGTTAGAAACATGACTGCTGGGTCAGTTATTTTGCTGCCGGAAGAAAATAAAAACGAGTGGAAAGATGATGCTGGACATTGTTCTGGTGCTGACTGTCCCGGTGATGCAGACCATGTGAAGCTAAGAAAATTGGTACCGAGGAAGAGGAGGGAGGCAGGAAATGAAGAAGCCAATGGACATGAAGACTTGGCACCCAGGCGGGGGAAGAAGGCTGCTGGCAATGAAGATGCATAATAATGTGTTGAACTTGAACCTATATATATGTAATTCGGTTAAATTCTGGAGCTCTGTGCGTGGAACTTGTCGGGCGAAACAATCTACACATGTTCTCGGAGTAAAATGTACCACGACTTAGGGTTTGGAAACACCCGAGTCAGTAGTTGAATCCGAAAATGTGATTGTGCCACTACTATCTGAAAACACGCAGCACCGGTTCCACGATTTCCTAGAGGTAGGAGGTCTCCAAATTCGATGGAATGTAAGTCGCACAGAAATAAATTATTTAAGCTGCTACACTCTATGAAACAACAACTTGTTTCAACTGTTGCACGTGCTTGCACTTTATAAATTGTGGTTGTGCCATTTGCATCCGGCACAATCCACGTAGATTACGTTTAAACAAACCACGAATGTCAGAGTACCACCATCATCAGACAAAAGCAAGTGATGCAGGGTTAAGACAGATTAACGGGCGACCAATTTTTTTCTCCCAGGACTCTAGGACAACTAGTTCAGACTGCTAGTATGTACAAGTACTACTATTACAACTTAAAAAAGTACGGAGCTCAAGCTAAATAGAACTAGTTATCACACATCTCCTTGATCTTCCTAATCTTAGCCCGATGTGCATCTTCCTACGAGAGCAACGATCGAATCGTCTGCTCCTTCCTTTTAGCAACTTCATTGCATAGCTTCAATTGTTTCTTTGCATTTATCCTCATGCACTTTCCAATACTCATAGTTGTGAACTACGGGACTTTGTCCTGGTGAAGTTCATTCCTTGCTTGAGTCAGTTCTTGCTCTGCTTTAGCCTTCAGGGCCAACGCCATGTCCCTCTCCTTCTCGACTTTGCTAACCTTGTATTGCACCCTCCTGAGATCTCGGTTAAGCTTGGTTGTGTCAACTTGGTCAAAGAGCTTCATCTCTGCACAGTCAAGAAGTGAGCTGACTATGGATTCTTTGAACTCAACAGTCATATCCCATAGTTTGTCCAGCATTTTCTGCATCGCTTTGGGCCACTCTGGATCTACCCATTTGACAACACCGCAACTTCTGCCTTGCATCATTGCACGATGTCCTTGACACCGTAAAAACCTCCTACCGGCATTTCGTCCTTCGAACGCTACAAATTTAGCAGGCACATATCCATGTTTACATAGTTGAGGATTATCTTCCTTCGCTAAACCGGGAGAGAAGTGGGGAAAGTGGCTTCGAGGGGAAGGAAGAGAAGTATGGGGAGGAAGAGAAGTAAAGGGGACGTGACAATGGCATATGGCCCACAGAACTCGTGACACTCGCAAAAGGGGAGCGCGCGGTGTTGCCAGTTTCTCTAGAGAAAGCGGATAGTAAGCATGTCCAATCATGTTGCAGAACAGCCTACTCGCGGATCGCTCTTACGAAGAACCATCCCAATCATCCAAGTGACCCGATCGAACAATATGTAGCAATCGTCATGCAGAACAACTGTGTTAGGGCGCACCTTCTAGAAAACTCGATCTAATGGCCTCCACCATTGGGTGCTAAGGTTAGGGCTCTCCTAAGGTTAGGATCCATGTGGTTTATGAAAAGAACACACATTTCAATGACACGGGTGGATCCATGTGGTTTATGAAAAGAACACACAGGCAAATGACACTAGTTGTGGTTCATGGAAAGAACACACATGCAATGACACTTGTGGATCCATATGTGTTTTAGGAAAATAACATACATTCTAGTGGATCCATATGTGGTTTGTGAGAAGAACACACATGCTCATGTGGTTCATGAAAAGAACACACATGCAATGACACTAGTGGATCCATATGTGGTTTGTGAGAAGGACACACATGCAATGACACTGGTGGGTCCATATGTTGTTTGTGAAAAGAACACACATCCAATGACTCTAGCTGTGGATCCATATGTGGTTTGTGAGAAGAATAGACATGCAATGACACTTGTGGATCCATATGTGGTTTGTGAGAAGAACACACATCCAATGACTCTGGTGGATCACTATGTGGTTTGTGAAAAGAACACACATTCAATGACACTAGTGGATCTATATGTGGTTTGTGAAAAGAACGGACATTCACTGACTCTAGATGTGGTTAATGAAAAGAACACACATGCAATGACTCTAACTGTGGTTTATGAAAAGAACATGCAATACAATGACTCTGGTGGATCCATGTGTGGTTTGTGAAAGAACAAACATTCACTGACTCTAGTTGTGGTTGATGAGAAGAACACACATGCAATGACACTTGTGGATCCATATGTGGTTTGTGAAAAGAACACACATGCAATGACTCTAGCTGTGGATCCATATGTGGTCTATGAAAATAACACACATGCTCATGTGGTTTATGAAAAGAACAGACATTCACTGACTCTAGTTGTGGTTTATGAAAAGAACACACATCCAATGACTATAGCTATGGTTTGTGAGAAGAACACACATTCAATGACTCTAGCTGTGGTTAATGAAAAGAACACACATGCAATGACTTTGGTGGATCCATATGTGGTTTGTGAAAAGAACACACATGCAATGACTCTACTGGATCCATATGTGGTTTGTGAGATGAACAGACATGCAATGACTCTAGTGGATCCATATGTGGTCTATGAAAAGAACACACATCCAATGACTCTAGTTATGGATCCATATGTGGTTTGTGAGAAGAATAGACATGCAATGACTATAACTATGATTTGTGAAAAAAACACACATGAAATGACACTGCTGGATCCTTATGTGGTTTTTGAAAAGAACATACATTTAATGATACTGGTGGATCCATATGTGGTCTATGAAAACAACAGACATGCAATGACTCTAGCTGTGGTTAATGAAAAGAACACATGAAATGACTCTAGTGGATCCATATGTGGTTTGTGAAAATAACACACGTCCAATGACTCTAACTGTGGTTCATGAGAAGGACAGACATGCAATGACACTGGTGGATCCATATGTCTTTTAGGAAAAGAACACACATTCAATGACAGTAGTGGATCCATATGTGGTTTGTGAGAAGAATAGACATGCTCATGCCGTTCATGAAAACAACACACATGCAATGACACTGGTGGATCTATATGTGGTTTGTGAAAAGAATAGATATGCAATGACACTGGTGGATCCATATGTGGTTGGAGAAAAGAACAGACATGCAATGACTCTAGCTATGGATCCATGTGTGGTTTGTGAGAAGAACAGACATACAATGACAAGTGTGGATCCATATGTGGTTTGTGAGAAGAACACACATCCAATGACTCTGGTGGATCAATATGTGGTTTGTGAAAAGAACACACCTTCAATGACACTGGTGGATCCATATGTGGTTTGTGAAAAGAACAGACATTCACTGACTCTAGTTGTGCTTAATGAAAATAACACACATGCAATGACTCTAATTGTGGTTTATGAAAAGAACATGCATGTAATGACACTGGTGGATCCATGTGTGGTTTGTGAAAGAATAGACATGCAATGACTATAGCTGTGGTTTATGAAAAAACACACATTTCAATGACACTGGTGGATCCATGTGGTTTATGAAAAGAACACACATGCAAATGACTCTAGCTATGGTTCATGAGAAGAATAGACATGCAATTACACTGGTGGATCCATATGTGTTTTAGGAAAAGAACACACATTTAATGACTCTAGTGGATACATATGTGGTTTGTGAGAAGAACAGACATGCTCATGTGGTTCATGAAAAGAACACACATGCAATGACACTGTTGGATCTATGTGTGGTTTGTAAAAAGAATAGACATATAATGACACTGGTGGATCTATATGTGGTTTGTGAAAAGAATAGACATGCAATGACTTTAGCTGTGGATCCATATGTGGTTTGTGAGAAGAATAGACATGCAATGACACTTGTGGATCCATATGTGGTTTGTGAGAAGAACACACATCCAATGACTCTGGTGGATCAATATGTGGTTTGTGAAAAGAACACACATTCAATGACACTGGTGGATCCATATGTGGTTTGTGAAAAGAACAGACATTCACTGACTCTAGATGTGGTGAATGAAAAGAACACACATGCAATGACTCTAACTGTGGTTTATGAAAAGAACAGGCATGTAATGACACTGGTGGATCCATGTGTGGTTTGTGAAAGAACAGACATGTAATGACTCTGGCTGTGGTTTCTGAAAAGAACACACATTACAATGACACTGGTGGATCCATGTGGTTTATGAAAAGAACACACATGCAAATGACTCTACTTGTGGTTCATGAGAAGAACACACATGCAACGACACTGGTGGATCCATATGTGTTTTAGGAAAAGAACACACATTCAGTGACACTAGTGGATCCATATGTGCTTTGTTTGAAGAACACACATGCTCATGTGGTTCATGAAAAGAACACACATGCAATGACACTGGTGGATCCATATGTGGTTTGTGAGAAGAACACACATGCAATGACACTGGTGGATCCATATGTGGTTTTTGAAAAGAACACACATCCAATGACTCTAGATGTGGATCCATATGTGGATTATGAGAAGAACAGACATGTAATGACACTTGTGGATCCATATGTGGTTTGTGAGAAGAACAAAAATCCAATGACTCTGGTGTATCAATATGTGGTTTGTTAAAAGAACACACATTCAATGACACTGGTGGATCCATATGTGGTTTGTGAAAAGAACAGACATTCACTAACTCTAGCTATGGTTAATGAAAAGAACACACATGCAATGACTCTAACGGTGGTTTATGAAAAGAATAGTCAATACAATGACTCTGGTGGATCCATGTGTGGTTTGTGAAAGAACAGACAATCACTGACTCTTGTTGTGGTTCATGAGAAGAACACATATGCAATCACACTAGTGGATCCATATGTGGTTTGTGAAAAGAACACGCATGCAATGACTCTAGCTGTGGATCTATATGTGGTCAATGAAAATAACACACATGCTCATGTGTTTTATGAAAAGAATAAACATTCACTGACTCTAGTTGTGGTTTATGAAAAGAACACACATCCAATGACTCTAGCTATGGTTTGTGAGAAGAACACACTTTCTATGACTCTAGCTATGGTTAATGAAAAGAACACACATTCAATGACTCTGGTGGGTCCATATGTGGTTTGTTAGAAGAACAGACATGTAATGACTCTAGTGGATCCATATGTGGTCTATGAAAATAACACGCATCCAATGACTCTAGTTGTGGATCCATATGTGGTTTGTGAGAAGAACAGACATGCAATGACTATAATTGTGGTTTGTGAAAAGAACACACAGGCAATGACACTAGTGGATCCTTATTTGGTTTGTGAAAAGAGCACACATGCAATGACACTGGTGGATCCAGATGTGGTTTGTGATAAGAACATACATGCAATGACTCTAGCTCTGGTTAATGAAAAGAACACATGAAATGACTCTAGTGGATCCATATGTGGTTTCTGAAAAGAACACACATCCAATGACTCTAGTTGTGGTTCATGAGAAGAATAGACATGCAATGACACTGGTGGATCCATGTGTGTTTTAGGAAAAGAACACACAGTTAATGACACTAGTGGATCCATATGTGGTTTGTGAGAAGAACAGACATGCTCATGTGGTTCATGAACGTAACACACATGCAATGACACTGGTGGATCCATATGTGGTTTATGAAAAGAACACACATGCAAATGACTCTAGTTGTGGATCCATATGTGGTTTGTGAAAAGAACACACATGCAATGACTCTAGCTGTGGATCCATATGTGGTCTATGAAAATAACACACATGCTCATGTGGTTTATGAAAAGAACAGACATTCACTGACTCTAGTTGTGGTTTATGAAATGAACACACATCCAATGACTATAGCTATGGATTGTGAGAAGAACACACATTCAATGACTCTAGCTGTGGTTAATGAAAAGAACACACATGCAATGACTCTGGTGGATCCATATGTGGTTTGTGAAAAGAACACACATGCAATGACTCTATTGGATCCATATGTGGTTTGTGAGAAGAACAGACATGCAATGACTCTGGTGGATCCATATGTGGTCTATGAAAAGAACACACATCCAATGACTCTAGTTGTGGATCCATATGTGGTTTGCGAGAAGAATAGACATGCAATGACTATAACTATGATTTGTGAAAAGAACACACATGAAATGACACTGTTGGATCCTTATGAGGTTTTTGAAAAGAACACACATTTAATGACACTGGTGGATCCATATGTGGTCTATGAAAAGAATTGACATGCAATGACTCTAGCTGTGGTTAATGAAAAGAACACATGAAATGACTCTAGTGGATCCATATGTGGTGTGTGAAAATAACACACGTCCAATGACTCTAACTGTGGTTCATGAGAAGAACAGACATGCAATGACACTGATGCATCCATATGTATTTTAGGAAAAGAACACACATTCAATGACAGTAGTGGATCCATATGTGGTTTGTGAGAAGAACATACATGCTCATGTCGTTCATGAAAACAACACACATGCAATGGCACTGGTGGATCTATATGTGGTTTGTGAAAAGAATAGATATGCAATGACACTGGTGGATCCATATGTGGTTGGAGAAAAGAACAGACATGCAATGACTCTAGCTATGGATCCATGTGTGGTTTGTGAGAAGAACAGAAATGCAATGACAAGTGTGGATCCATATGTGGTTTGTGATAAGAACACACATCCAATGACTCTGGTGGATTAGTATGTGGTTTGTGAAAAGAACACACCTTCAATGACACTGGTGGATCCATATGTGGTTTGTGAAAAGAACAGACATTCACTGACTCTAGCTGTGCTTAATGAAAAGAACACACATGCAATGACCCTAATTGTGGTTTATGAAAAGAACATGCATGTAATGACACTGGTGGATCCATGTGTGGTTTGTGAAAGAATAGACATGCAATGACTCTAGCTGTGGTTTATGAAAAAAAACACATTTCAATGACACTGGTGGATCCATGTGGTTTATGAAAAGAACACACATGCAAATGACTCTAGCTGTGGTTCATGAGAAGAATAGACATGCAATGACACTAGTGGATCCATATGTGTTTTAGGAAAAAAAAACACACATTCAATGACTCTAGTGGATACATATGTGGTTTGTGAGAAGAACAGACATGCTCATGTGGTTCATGAAAAGAACACACATGCAATGACACTGGTGGATCTATGTGTGGTTTGTAAAAAGAATAGACATGTAATGACACTGGTGGATCTATATGTGGTTT
Organism: Avena sativa; assembly: GCA_916181665.1. NCBI lineage: Eukaryota > Viridiplantae > Streptophyta > Magnoliopsida > Poales > Poaceae > Avena > Avena sativa. The sequence continues at coordinate 373,680,393 of OV702290.1, forward strand.
GTGAAAAGAACAGACATGCAATGACTCTAGCTGTGGATCCATATGTGGTTTGTGAGAAGAATAGACATGTAATGACACTTGTGGATCCATATGTGGTTCGTGAGAAGAACACACATCCAATGACTCTGGTGGATCAATATGTGGTTTGTGAAAAGAACACACATTCAATGACAATGGTGGATCCATATGTGGTTTGTGAAAAGAACAGACATTCACTGACTCTAGCTGTGGTTAATGAAAATAACACACATGCAATGAATCTAACTGTGGTTTATGAAAAGAACAGGCATGTAATGACACTGGTGGATCCATGTGTGGTTTGTGAAAGAACAGACATGTAATGACTCTAGCTGTGGTTTCTGAAAAGAACACACATTTCAATGACACTGGTGGATCCATGTGGTTTATGAAAAGAACGCACATGCAAATGACTCTAGTTGTGGTTCATGAGAAGAACACACATGCAATGACACTGGTGGATCCATATGTGTGTTAGGAAAAGAACACACATTCAGTGACACTAGTGGATCCATATGTGCTTTGTGATAAGAACACACATGCTCATGTGGTTCATGAAAAGAACACACATGCAATGACACTGGTGGATCCATATGTGGTTTGTGAGAAGAACACACATGCAATGACACTGGTGGATCCATATGTGGTTTTTGAAAAGAACACACATCCAATGACTCTAGATGTGGATCCATATGTGGATTATGAGAAGAACAGACATGGAATGACACTTGTGGATCCATATTTGGTTTGTGAGAAGAACAAAAATCCAATGACTCTGGTGGATCAATATGTGGTTTGTTAAAAGAACACACATTCAATGACACTCGTGGATCCATATGTGGTTTGTGAAAAGAACAGACATTCACTAACTCTAGGTATGGTTAATGAAAAGAACACACATGCAATGACTCTAACTGTGGTTTATGAAAAGAATAGTCAATACAATGACTCTGGTGGATCCATGTGTGGTTTCTGAAAGAACAGACAATCATTGACTCTAGTTGTGGTTCATGAGAAGAACACATATGAAATCACACTGGTGGATCCATATGTGGTTTGTGAAAAGAACATGCATGCAATGACTCTAGCTGTGGATCTATATGTGGTCAATTAAAATAACACACATGCTCATGTGTTTTATGAAAATAATAGACATTCACTGACTCTAGTTGTGGTTTATGAAAAGAACACACATCCAATGACTCTAGCTATGGTTTGTGAGAAGAACACACATTCTATGACTCTAGCTATGGTTAATGAAAAGAACACACATTCAATGACTCTGGTGGGTCCATATGTGGTTTGTGAGAAGAACAGACATGTAATGACTCTAGTGGATCCATATGTGGTCTATGAACATAACACACATCCAATGACTCTAGTTGTGGATCCATATGTGGTTTGTGAGAAGAACAGACATGCAATGACTATAATTTTGGTTTGTGAAAAGAACACACAGGCAATGACACTGGTGGATCCTTATTTGGTTTGTGAAAAGAGCACACATGCAATGACACTGGTGGATCCAGATGTGGTTTGTGATAAGAACATACATGCAATGACTCTAGCTCTGGTTAATGAAAAGAACACATGAAATGACTCTAGTGGATCCATATGTGGTTTCTGAAAAGAACACACATCCAATGACTCTAGTTGTGGTTCATGAGAAGAATAGACATGCAATGACACTGGTGGATCCATGTGTGTTTTAGGAAAAGAACACACATTTAATGACACTAGTGGATCCATATGTGGTTTGTGAGAAGAACAGACATGCTCATGTGGTTCATGAACGTAACACACATGCAATGACACTGGTGGATCCAAATGTGGTTTATGAAAAGAACACACATGCAAATGACTCTAGTTGTGGATCCATATGTGGTTTGTGAAAAGAACACACATGCAATGACTCTAGCTGTGGATCCATATGTGGTCTATGAAAATAACACACATGCTCATGTGGTTTATGAAAAGAATAGACATTCACTAACTCTAGTTGTGGTTTATGAAAAGAACACACATCCAATGACTATAGCTATGGTTTGTGAGAAGAACACACATTCAATGACTCTAGTTGTGGTTAATGAAAAGAACACACATGCAATGACTCTGGTGGATCCATATGTGCTTTGTGAAAAGAACACACATGCAATGACTCTACTGGATCCATATGTGGTTTGTGAGATGAACAGACATGCAATGACTCTGGTGGATCCATATGTGGTCTATGAAAAGAACACACATCCAATGACTCTAGTTGTGGATCCATATGTGGTTTGTGAGAAGAATAGACATGCAATGACTATAACTATGATTTGTGAAAAGAACACACATGAAATGACACTGCTGGATCCTTATGTGGTTTTTGAAAAGAACACACATTTAATGACACTGGTGATCCATATGTGGTCTATGAAAACAACAGACATGCAATGACTCTAGCTGTGGTTAATGAAAAGAACACATGAAATGACTCTAGTGGATCCATATGTGGTTTGCGAAAATAACACACGTCCAATGACTCTAACTGTGGTTCATGAGAAGAACAGACATGCAATGACACTGGTGGATCCATATGTCTTTTAGGAAAAGAACACACATTCAATGACAGTAGTGGATCCATATGTGGTTTGTGAGAAGAAATACATGCTCATGTCGTTCATGAAAACAACACACATGCAATGACACTGGTGGATCTATATGTGGTTTGTGAAAAGAATAGATGTGCAATGACACTGGTGGATCCATATGTGGTTGGAGAAAAGAACAGACATGCAATGACTCTAGGTATGGATCCATGTGTGGTTTGTGAGAAGAACAGACATGCAATGACAAGTGTGGATCCATATGTGGTTTGTGATAAGAACACACATCCAATGACTCTGGTGGATTAGTATGTTGTTTGTGAAAATAACACACCTTCAATGACACTGATGGATCCATATGTGGTTTGTAAAAAGAACAGACATTCACTGACTCTAGATGTGCTTAATGAAAAGAACACACATGCAATGACCCTAATTGTGGTTTATGAAAAGAACATGCATGTAATGACACTGGTGGATCCATGTGTGGTTTGTGAAAGAATAGACATGCAATGACTCTAGCTGTGGTTTATGAAAAACACACATTTCAATGACACTGGTGGATCCATGTGGTTTATGAAAAGAACACACCTGAAAATGACTCTAGCTGTGGTTCATGAGAAGAATAGACATGCAATGACACTGGTGGATCCATATGTGTTTTAGGAGAAAAAAAACACATTCAATGACTCTAGTGGATACATATGTGGTTTGTGAGAAGAACAGACATGCTCATGTGGTTCATGAAAAGAACACACATGCAATGACACTGGTGGATCTATGTGTGGTTTGTAAAAAGAATAGACATGTAATGACACTGGTGGATCTATATGTGGTTTGTGAAAAGAACAGACATGCAATGACTCTAGCTGTGGATCCATATGTGGTTTGTGAGAAGAATAGACATGTAATGACACTTGTGGATCCATATGTGGTTTGTGAGAAGAACACACATCCAATGACTCTGGTGGATCAATATGTGGTTTGTGAAAAGAACACACATTCAATGACACTGGTGGATCCATATGTGGTTTGTGAAAAGAACAGACATTCACTGACTCTAGCTGTGGTTAATGAAAAGAAAACACATGCAATGAATCTAACTGTGGTTTATGAAAAGAATAGGCATGTAATGACACTGGTGGATCCATGTGTGGTTTGTGAAAGAACAGACATGTAATGACTCTAGCTGTGGTTTCTGAAAAGAACACACATTTCAATGACACTGGTGGATCCATGTGGTTTATGAAAAGAACACACATGCAAATGACTCTAGTTGTGGTTCATGAGAAGAACACACATGCATTGACACTGGTGGATCCATATGTGTTTTAGGAAAAGAACACACATTCAGTGACACTAGTGGATCCATATGTGCTTTGTGATAAGAACACACATGCTCATGTGGTTCATGAAAAGAACACACATGCAATGACACTGGTGGATCCATATGTGGTTTGTGAGAAGAAAACACATGCAATGACACTGGTGGATCCATATGTGGTTTTTGAAAAGAACACACATCCAATGACTCTAGATGTGGATCCATATGTGGATTATGAGAAGAACAGACATGCAATGACACTTGTGGATCCATATTTGGTTTGTGAGAAGAACAAAAATCCAATGACTCTGGTGGATCAATATGTGGTTTGTTAAAAGAACACACATTCAATGACACTGGTGGATCCATATGTGGTTTGTGAAAAGAACAGACATTCACTAACTCTAGCTATGGTTAATGAAAAGAACACACATGCAATGACTCTAACTGTGGTTTATGAAAAGAATAGTCAATACAATGACTCTGGTGGATCCATGTGTGGTTTGTGAAAGAACAGACAATCACTGACTCTAGTTGTGGTTCATGAGAAGAACACATATGCAATCACACTGGTGGATCCATATGTGGTTTGTGAAAAGAACACGCATGCAATGACTCTAGCTGTGGATCTATATTTGGTCAATGAAAATAACACACATGCTCATGTGTTTTATGAAAAGAATAGACATTCACTGACTCTAGTTGTGGTTTATGAAAAGAACACACATCCAATGACTCTAGCTATGGTTTGTGAGAAGAACACACATTCTATGACTCTAGCTATGGCTAATGAAAAGAACACACATTCAATGACTCTAGTGGGTCCATATGTGGTTTGTGAGAAGAACAGACATGTAATGACTCTAGTGGATCCATATGTGGTCTATGAAAATAACACGCATCCAATGACTCTAGTTGTCGATCCATATGTGGTTTGGTGAGAAGAACAGACATGCAATGACTATAATTGTGGTTTGTGAAAAGAACACACAGGCAATGACACTAGTGGATCCTTATTTGGTTTGTGAAAAGAGCACACATGCAATGACACTGGTGGATCCAGATGTGGTTTGTGATAAGAACATACATGCAATGACTCTAGCTCTGGTTAATGAAAAGAACACATGAAATGACTCTAGTGGATCCATATGTGGTTTCTGAAAAGAACACACATCCAATGACTCTAGTTGTGGTTCATGAGAAGAATAGACATGCAATGACACTGGTGGATCCATGTGTGTTTTAGGAAAAGAACACACATTTAATGACACTAGTGGATCCATATGTGGTTTGTGAGAAGAACAGACATGCTCATGTGGTTCATGAACGTAACACACATGCAATGACACTGGTGGATCCATATGTGGTTTATGAAAAGAACACACATGCAAATGACTCTAGTTGTGGATCCATATGTGGTTTGTGAAAAGAACACACATGCAATGACTCTAGATGTGGACCCATATGTGGTCTATGAAAATAACACACATGCTCATGTGGTTTATGAAAAGAATAGACATTCACTGACTCTAGTTGTGGTTTATGAAAAGAACACACATCCAATGACTATAGCTATGGTTTGTGAGAAGAACACACATTCAATGACTCTAGCTATGGTTAATGAAAAGAACACACATGCAATGACTCTGGTGGATCCATATGTGGTTTGTGAAAAGAACACACATGCAATGACTCTACTGGATCCATATGTGGTTTGTGAGATGAACAGACATGCAATGACTCTGGTGGATCCATATGTGGTCTATGAAAAGAACACACATCCAATGACTCTAGTTGTGGATCCATATGTGGTTTGTGAGAAGAATAGACATGCAATGACTATAACTATGATTTGTGAAAAGAACACACATGAAATGACACTGCTGGATCCTTATGTGGTTTTTGAAAAGAACACACATTTAATGACACTGGTGGATCCATATGTGGTCTATGAAAATAACAGACATGCAATGACTCTAGCTGTGGTTAATGAAAAGAACACATGAAATGACTCTAGTGGATCCATATGTGGTTTGTGAAAATAACACACGTCCAATGACTCTAACTGTGGTTCATGAGAAGAACAGACATGCAATGACACTGGTGGATCCATATGTCTTTTATGAAAAGAACACACATTCAATGACAGTAGTGGATCTATGTGTGGTTTGTGAGAAGAACATACATGCTCATGTCGTTCATGAAAACAACACACATGCAATGACACTGGTGGATCTATATGTTGTTTGTGAAAAGAATAGATATGCAATGACACTGGTGGATCCATATGTGGTTGTAGAAAAGAACAGACATGCAATGACTCTAGCTATGGATCCATGTGTGGTTTGTGAGAAGAACAGACATGCAATGACAAGTGTGGATCCATATGTGGTTTGTGATAAGAACACACATCCAATGACTCTGGTGGATTAGTATGTGGTTTCTGAAAAGAACACACCTTCAATGACACTTGTGGATCCATATGTGGTTTGTGAAAAGAACAGACATTCACTGACTCTAGCTGTGCTTAATGAAAAGAACACACATGCAATGACCCTAATTGTGGTTTATGAAAAGAACATGCATGTAATGACACTGGTGGATCCATGTGTGGTTTGTGAAAGAATAGACATGGAATGACTCTAGCTGTGGTTTATGAAAAAACACACATTTCAATGACACTGGTGGATCCATGTGGTTTATGAAAAGAACACACCTGCAAATGACTCTAGTTGTGGTTCATGAGAAGAATAGACATGAAATGACACTGGTGGATCCATATGTGTTTTAGGAAAAAAACACACATTCAATGACTCTAGTGGATACATATGTGGTTTGTGAGAAGAACAGACATGCTCATGTGGTTCATGAAAAGAACACACATGCAATGACACTGGTGCATCTATGTGTGGTTTGTAAAAAGAATAGACATGTAATGACACTGGTGGATCAATATGTGGTTTGTGAAAAGAACAGACATGCAATGACTCTAGCTGTGGATCCATATGTGGTTTGTGAGAAGAATAGACATGTAATGACACTTGTGGATCCATATGTGGTTTGTGAGAAGAACACACATCCAATGACTCTGGTGGATCAATATGTGGTTTGTGAAAAGAACACACATTCAATGACACTGGTGGATCCATATGTGGTTTGTGAAAAGAACAGACATTCACTGACTCTAGCTATGGTTAATGAAAAGAACACACATGCAATGAATCTAACTGTGGTTTATGAAAAGAACAGGCATGTAATGACACTGGTGGATCCATGTGTGGTTTGTGAAAGAACAGACATGTAATGACTCTAGCTGTGGTTTCTGAAAAGAACACACATTTCAATGACACTGGTGGATCCATGTGGTTTATGAAAAGAACACACATGCAAATGACTCTAGTTGTGGTTCATGAGAAGAACACACATGCAATGACACTGGTGGATCCATATGTGTTTTAGGAAAAGAACACACATTCAGTGACACTAGTGGATCCATATGTGCTTTGTGAGAAGAACACACATGCTCATGTGGTTCATGAAAAGAACACACATGCAATGACACTGGTGGATCCATATGTGGTTTGTGAGAAGAACACACATGCAATGACACTGGTGGATCCATATGTGGTTTTTTAAAAGAACACACATCCAATGACTCTAGATGTGGATCCATATGTGGATTATGAGAAGAACAGACATGCAATGACACTTGTGGATCCATATTTGGTTTGTGAGAAGAACAAAAATCCAATGACTCTGGTGGATCAATATGTGGTTTGTTAAAAGAACACACATTCAATGACACTGGTGGATCCATATGTGGTTTGTGAAAAGAACAGACATTCACTAACTCTAGGAATGGTTAATGAAAAGAACACACATGCAATGACTCTAACTGTGGTTTATGAAAAGAATAGTCAATACAATGACTCTGGTAGATCCATGTGTGGTTTCTGAAAGAACAGACAATCACTGACTCTAGTTGTGGTTCATGAGAATAACACATATGAAATCACACTGGTGGATCCATATGTGGTTTGTGAAAAGAACATGCATGCAATGACTCTAGCTGTCGATCTATATGTGGTCAGTGAAAATAACACACATGCTCATGTGTTTTATGAAAAGAATAGACATTCACTGACTCTAGTTGTGGTTTATGAAAAGAACACACATCCAATGACTCTAGCTATGGTTTGTGAGAAGAACACACATTCTATGACTCTAGCTATGGTTAATGAAAAGAACACACATTCAATGACTCTGGTGGGTCCATATGTGGTTTGTGAGAAGAACAGACATGTAATGACTCTAGTGGATCCATATGTGGTCTATGAAGATAACACACATCCAATGACTCTAGTTGTGGATCCATATGTGGTTTGTGAGAAGAACAGACATGCAATGACTATAATTGTGGTTTGTGAAAAGAACACACAGGCAATGACACTGGTGGATCCATATTTGGTTTATGAAAAGAGCACACATGCAATGACACTGGTGGATCCAGATGTGGTTTGCGATAAGAACATACATGCAATGACTCTAGCTCTGGTTAATGAAAAGAACACATGAAATGACTCTAGTGGATCCATATGTGGTTTCTGAAAAGAACACACATCCAATGACTCTAGTTGTGGTTCATGAGAAGAATAGACATGCAATGACACTGGTTGATCCATGTGTGTTTTAGGAAAAGAATACACATTTAATGACACTAGTGGATCCATATGTGGTGTGTGAGAAGAACATACATGCTCATGTGGTTCATGAACGTAACACACATGCAATGACACTGGTGGATCCATATGTGGTTTATGAAAAGAACACACATGCAAATGACTCTAGTTGTGGATCCATATGTGGTTTGTGAAAAGAACACACATGCAATGACTCTAGCTGTGGATCCATATGTGGTCTATGAAAATAACACACATGCTCATGTGGTTTATGAAAAGAACAGACATTCACTGACTCTAGTTGTGGTTTATGAAAAGAACACACATCCAATGACTATAGCTATGGTTTGTGAGAAGAACACACATTCAATGACTCTAGCTGTGGTTAATGAAAAGAACACACATGCAATGACTCTGGTGGATCCATATGTGGTTTGTGAAAACAACACACATGCAATGACTCTACTGGATCCATATGTGGTTTGTGAGAAGAACAGACATGCAATGACTCTGGTGGATCCATATGTGGTCTATGAAAAGAACACACATCCAATGACTCTAGTTGTGGATCCATATGTGGTTTGTGAGAAGAATAGACATGCAATGACTATAACTATGATTTGTGAAAAGAACACACATGAAATGACACTGCTGGATCCTTATGTGGTTTTTGAAAAGAACACACATTTAATGACACTGGTGGATCCATATGTGGTCTATGAAAAGAATTGACATGCAATGACTCTAGCTGTGGTTAATGAAAAGAACACATGAAATGACTCTAGTGGATCTATATGTGGTTTGTGAAAATAACACACGTCCAATGACTCTAATTGTGGTTCATGAGAAGAACAGACATGCAATGACACTGGTGGATCCATATGTCTTTTAGGAAAAGAACACACATTCAATGACAGTAGTGGATCCATATGTGGTTTGTGAGAAGAAATACATGCTCATGTCGTTCATGAAAACAACACACATGCAATGACACTGGTGGATCTATATGTGGTTTGTGAAAAGAATAGATATGCAATGACACTGGTGGATCCATATGTGGTTGGAGAAAAGAATAGACATGCAATGACTCTAGCTATGGATCCATGTGTGGTTTGTGAGAAGAACAGACATGCAATGACAAGTGTGGATCCATTTGTGGTTTGTGATAAGAACACACATCCAATGACTTTGGTGGATTAGTATGTGGTTTGTGAAAAGAACACACCTTCAATGACACTGGTGGATCCATATGTGGTTTGTGAAAAGAACAGACATTCACTGACTCTAGATGTGCTTAATGAAAAGAACACACATGCAATGACCCTAATTGTGGTTTATGAAAAGAACATGCATGTAATGACACTGGTGGATCCATGTGTGGTTTGTGAAAGAATAGACATGCAATGACTCTAGCTGTGGTTTATGAAAAACACACATTTCAATGACACTGGTGGATCCATGTGGTTTATGAAAAGAACACACCTGAAAATGACTCTAGCTGTGGTTCATGAGAAGAATAGACATGCAATGACACTGGTGGATCCATATGTGTTTTAGGAAAAAAACATTCAATGACTCTAGTGGATACATATGTGGTTTGTGAGAAGAACAGACATGCTCATGTGGTTCATGAAAAGAACACACATGCAATGACACTGGTGGATCTATGTGTGGTTTGTAAAAAGAATAGACATGTAATGACACTGGTGGATCTATATGTGGTTTGTGAAAAGAACAGACATGCAATGACTCTAGCTGTGGATCCATATGTGGTTTGTGAGAAGAATAGACATGTAATGACACTTGTGGATCCATATGTGGTTTGTGAGAAGAACACACATCCAATGACTCTGGTGGATCAATATGTGGTTTGTGAAAAGAACACACATTCAATGACACTGGTGGATCCATATGTGGTTTGTGAAAAGAACAGACATTCACTGACTCTAGCTGTGGTTAATGAAAAGAAAACACATGCAATGAATCTAACTGTGGTTTATGAAAAGAACAGGCATGTAATGACACTGGTGGATCCATGTGTGGTTTGTGAAAGAACAGACATGTAATGACTCTAGCTGTGGTTTCTGAAAAGAACACACATTTCAATGACACTGGTGGATCCATGTGGTTTATGAAAAGAACGCACATGCAAATGACTCTAGTTGTGGTTCATGAGAAGAACACACATGCAATGACACTGGTGGATCCATATGTGTTTTAGGAAAAGAACACACATTCAGTGACACTAGTGGATCCATATGTGCTTTGTGATAAGAACACACATGCTCATGTGGTTCATGAAAAGAACACACATGCAATGACACTGGTGGATCCATATGTGGTTTGTGAGAAGAACACACATGCAATGACACTGGTGGATCCATATGTGGTTTTTGAAAAGAACACACATCCAATGACTCTAGATGTGGATCCATATGTGGATTATGAGAAGAACAGACATGCAATGACACTTGTGGATCCATATTTGGTTTGTGAGAAGAACAAAAATCCAATGACTCTGGTGGATCAATATGTGGTTTGTTAAAAGAACACACATTCAATGACACTGGTGGATCCATATGTGGTTTGTGAAAAGAACAGACATTCACTAACTCTAGGTATGGTTAATGAAAAGAACACACATGCAATGACTCTAACTGTGGTTTATGAAAAGAATAGTCAATACAATGACTCTGGTGGATCCATGTGTGGTTTCTGAAAGAACAGACAATCATTGACTCTAGTTGTGGTTCATGAGAAGAACACATATGAAATCACACTGGTGGATCCATATGTGGTTTGTGAAAATAACATGCATGCAATGACTCTAGCTGTGGATCTATATGTGGTCAATTAAAATAACACACATGCTCATGAGTTTTATGAAAAGAATAGACATTCACTGACTCTAGTTGTGGTTTATGAAAAGAACACACATCCAATGACTCTAGCTATGGTTTGTGAGAAGAACACACATTCTATGACTCTAGCTATGGTTAATGAAAAGAACACACATTCAATGACTCTGGTGGGTCCATATGTGGTTTGTGAGAAGAACAGACATGTAATGACTCTAGTGGATCCATATGTGGTCTATGAACATAACACACATCCAATGACTCTAGTTGTGGATCCATATGTGGTTGGTGAGAAGAACAGACATGCAATGACTATAATTGTGGTTTGTGAAAAGAACACACAGGCAATGACACTGGTGGATCCTTATTTGGTTTGTGAAAAGAGCACACATGCAATGACACTGGTGGATCCAGATGTGGTTTGTGATAAGAACATACATGCAATGACTCTAGCTCTGGTTAATGAAAAGAACACATGAAATGACTCTAGTGGATCCATATGTGGTTTCTGAAAAGAACACACATCCAATGACTCTAGTTGTGGTTCATGAGAAGAATAGACATGCAATGACACTGGTGGATCCATGTGTGTTTTAGGAAAAGAACACACATTTAATGACACTAGTGGATCCATTTGTGGTTTGTGAGAAGAACAGACATGCTCATGTGGTTCATGAACGTAACACACATGCAATGACACTGGTGGATCCAAATGTGGTTTATGAAAAGAACACACATGCAAATGACTCTAGTTGTGGATCCATATGTGGTTTGTGAAAAGAACACACATGCAATGACTCTAGCTGTGGATCCATATCTGGTCTATGAAAATAACACACATGCTCATGTGGTTTATGAAAAGAATAGACATTCACTAACTCTAGTTGTGGTTTATGAAAAGAACACACATCCAATGACTATAGCTATGGTTTGTGAGAAGAACACACATTCAATGACTCTAGCCGTGGTTAATGAAAAGAACACACATGCAATGACTCTGGTGGATCCATATGTGCTTTGTGAAAAGAACACACATGCAATGACTCTACTGGATCCATATGTGGTTTGTGAGATGAACAGACATGCAATGACTCTGGTGGATCCATATGTGGTCTATGAAAAGAACACACATCCAATGACTCTAGTTGTGGATCCATATGTGGTTTGTGAGAAGAATAGACATGCAATGACTATAACTATGATTTGTGAAAAGAACACACATGAAATGACACTGCTGGATCCTTATGTGGTTTTTGAAAAGAACACACATTTAATGACACTGGTGGGTCCATATGTGGTCTATGAAAACAACAGACATGCAATGACTCTAGCTGTGGTTAATGAAAAGAACACATGAAATGACTCTAGTGGATCCATATGTGGTTTGTGAAAATAACACACGTCCAATGACTCTAACTGTGGTTCATGAGAAGAACAGACATGCAATGACACTGGTGGATCCATATGTCTTTTAGGAAAAGAACACACATTCAATGACAGTAGTGGATCCATATGTGGTTTGTGAGAAGAAATACATGCTCATGTCGTTCATGAAAACAACACACATGCAATGACACTGGTGGATCTATATGTGGTTTGTGAAAAGAATAGATATGCAATGACACTGGTGGATCCATATGTGGTTGGAGAAAAGAACAGACATGCAATGACTCTAGGTATGGATCCATGTGTGGTTTGTGAGAAGAACAGACATGCAATGACAAGTGTGGATCCATATGTGGTTTGTGATAAGAACACACATCCAATGACTCTGGTGGATTAGTATGTGGTTTGTGAAAATAACACACCTTCAATGACACTGGTGGATCCATATGTGGTTTGTGAAAAGAACATACATTCACTGACTCTAGCTGTGCTTAATGAAAAGAACACACATGCAATGACCCTAATTGTGGTTTATGAAAAGAACATGCATGTAATTACACTGGTGGATCCATGTGTGGTTTGTGAAAGAATAGACATGCAATGACTCTAGCTGTGGTTTATGAAAAACACACATTTCAATGACACTGGTGGATCCATGTGGTTTATGAAAAGAACACACCTGAAAATGACTCTAGCTGTGGTTCATGAGAAGAATAGACATGCAATGACACTGATGGATCCATATGTGTTTTAGGAAAAAAACACATTCAATGACTCTAGTGGATACATATGTGGTTTGTGAGAAGAACAGACATGCTCATGTGGTTCATGAAAAGAACACACATGCAATGACACTGGTGGATCTATGTGTGGTTTGTAAAAAGAATAGACATGTAATGACACTGGTGGATCTATATGTGGTTTGTGAAAAGAACAGACATGCAATGACTCTAGCTGTGGATCCATATGTGGTTTGTGAGAAGAATAGACATGTAATGACACTTGTGGATCCATATGTGGTTTGTGAGAAGAACACACATCCAATGACTCTGGTGGATCAATATGTGGTTTGTGAAAAGAACACACATTCAATGACACTGGTGGATCCATATGTGGTTTGTGAAAAGAACAGACATTCACTGACTCTAGCTGTGGTTAATGAAAAGAAAACACATGCAATGAATCTAACTGTGGTTTATGAAAAGAACAGGCATGTAATGACACTGGTGGATCCATGTGTGGTTTGTGAAAGAACATACATGCAATGACTCTAGCTCTGGTTAATGAAAAGAACACATGAAATGACTCTAGTGGATCCATATGTGGTTTCTGAAAAGAACACACATCCAATGACTCTAGTTGTGGTTCATGAGAAGAACACACATGCAATGACACTGGTGGATCCATATGTGTTTTAGGAAAAGAACACACATTCAGTGACACTAGTGGATCCATATGTGCTTTGTGATAAGAACACACATGCTCATGTGGTTCATGAAAAGAACACACATGCAATGACACTGGTGGATCCATATGTGGTTTGTGAGAAGAACACACATGCAATGACACTGGTGGAGCCATATGTGGTTTTTGAAAAGAACACACATCCAATGACTCTAGATGTGGATCCATATGTGGATTATGAGAAGAACAGACATGCAATGACACTTGTGGATCCATATTTGGTTTGTGAGAAGAACAAAAATCCAATGACTCTGGTGGATCAATATGTGGTTTGTTAAAAGAACACACATTCAATGACACTGGTGGATCCATATGTGGTTTGTGAAAAGAACAGACATTCACTAACTCTAGGTATGGTTAATGAAAAGAACACACATGCAATGACTCTAACTGTGGTTTATGAAAAGAATAGTCAATACAATGACTCTGGTGGATCCATGTGTGGTTTCTGAAAGAACAGACAATCATTGACTCTAGTTGTGGTTCATGAGAAGAACACATATGAAATCACACTGGTGGATCCATATGTGGTTTGTGAAAATAACATGCATGCAATGATTCTAGCTGTGGATCTATATGTGGTCAATTAAAATAACACACATGCTCATGAGTTTTATGAAAAGAATAGACATTCACTGACTCTAGTTGTGGTTTATGAAAAGAACACACATCCAATGACTCTAGCTATGGTTTGTGAGAAGAACACACATTCTATGACTCTAGCTATGGTTAATGAAAAGAACACACATTCAATGACTCTGGTGGGTCCATATGTGGTTTGTGAGAAGAACAGACATGTAATGACTCTAGTGGATCCATATGTGGTCTATGAACATAACACACATCCAATGACTCTAGTTGTGGATCCATATGTGGTTGGTGAGAAGAACAGACATGCAATGACTATAATTGTGGTTTGTGAAAAGAACACACAGGCAATGACACTGGTGGATCCTTATTTGGTTTGTGAAAAGAGCACACATGCAATGACACTGGTGGATCCAGATGTGGTTTGTGATAAGAACATACATGCAATGACTCTAGCTCTGGTTAATGAAAAGAACACATGAAATGACTCTAGTGGATCCATATGTGGTTTCTGAAAAGAACACACATCCAATGACTCTAGTTGTGGTTCATGAGAAGAATAGACATGCAATGACACTGGTGGATCCATGTGTGTTTTAGGAAAAGAACACACATTTAATGACACTAGTGGATCCATTTGTGGTTTGTGAGAAGAACAGACATGCTCATGTGGTTCATGAACGTAACACACATGCAATGACACTGGTGGATCCATATGTGGTTTATGAAAAGAACACACATGCAAATGACTCTAGTTGTGGATCCATATGTGGTTTGTGAAAAGAACACACATGCAATGACTCTAGCTGTGGATCCATATCTGGTCTATGAAAATAACACACATGCTCATGTGGTTTATGAAAAGAATAGACATTCACTAACTCTAGTTGTGGTTTATGAAAAGAACACACATCCAATGACTATAGCTATGGTTTGTGAGAAGAACACACATTCAATGACTCTAGCTGTGGTTAATGAAAAGAACACACATGCAATGACTCTGGTGGATCCATATGTGCTTTGTGAAAAGAACACACATGCAATGACTCTACTGGATCCATATGTGGTTTGTGAGATGAACAGACATGCAATGACTCTGGTGGATCCATATGTGGTCTATAAAAAGAACACACATCCAATGACTCTAGTTGTGGATCCATATGTGGTTTGTGAGAAGAATAGACATGCAATGACTATAACTATGATTTGTGAAAAGAACACACATGAAATGACACTGCTGGATCCTTATGTGGTTTTTGAAAAGAACACACATTTAATGACACTGGTGGGTCCATATGTGGTCTATGAAAACAACAGACATGCAATGACTCTAGCTGTGGTTAATGAAAAGAACACATGAAATGACTCTAGTGGATCCATATGTGGTTTGTGAAAATAACACACGTCCAATGACTCTAACTGTGGTTCATGAGAAGAACAGACATGCAATGACACTGGTGGATCCATATGTCTTTTAGGAAAAGAACACACATTCAATGACAGTAGTGGATCCATATGTGGTTTGTGAGAAGAAATACATGCTCATGTCGTTCATGAAAACAACACACATGCAATGACACTGGTGGATCTATATGTGGTTTGTGAAAAGAATAGATATGCAATGACACTGGTGGATCCATATGTGGTTGGAGAAAAGAACAGACATGCAATGACTCTAGGTATGGATCCATGTGTGGTTTGTGAGAAGAACAGACATGCAATGACAAGTGTGGATCCATATGTGGTTTGTGATAAGAACACACATCCAATGACTCTGGTGGATTAGTATGTGGTTTGTGAAAAGAACACACCTTCAATGACACTGGTGGATCCATATGTTGAAAAGAACAGACATTCACTGACTCTAGCTATGCTTAATGAAAAGAACACACATGCAATGACCCTAATTGTGGTTTATGAAAAGAACATGCATGTAATTACACTGGTGGATCCATGTGTGGTTTGTGAAAGAATAGACATGCAATGACTCTAGCTGTGGTTTATGAAAAACACACATTTCAATGACACTGGTGGATCCATGTGGTTTATGAAAAGAACACACCTGAAAATGACTCTAGCTGTGGTTCATGAGAAGAATAGACATGCAATGACACTGATGGATCCATATGTGTTTTAGGAAAAAAAACACATTCAATGACTCTAGTGGATACATATGTGGTTTGTGAGAAGAACAGACATGCTCATGTGGTTCATGAAAAGAACACACATGCAATGACACTGGTGGATCTATGTGTGGTTTGTAAAAAGAATAGACATGTAATGACACTGGTGGATCTATATGTGGTTTGTGAAAAGAACAGACATGCAATGACTCTAGCTGTGGATCCATATGTGGTTTGTGAGAAGAATAGACATGTAATGACACTTGTGGATCCATATGTGGTTTGTGAGAAGAACACACATCCAATGACTCTGGTGGATCAATATGTGGTTTGTGAAAAGAACACACATTCAATGACACTGGTGGATCCATATGTGGTTTGTGAAAAGAACAGACATTCACTGACTCTAGCTGTGGTTAATGAAAAGAAAACACATGCAATGAATCTAACTGTGGTTTATGAAAAGAACAGGCATGTAATGACACTGGTGGATCCATGTGTGGTTTGTGAAAGAACAGACATGTAATGACTCTAGCTGTGGTTTCTGAAAAGAACACACATTTCAATGACACTGGTGGATCCATGTGGTTTATGAAAAGAACGCACATGCAAATGACTCTAGTTGTGGTTCATGAGAAGAACACACATGCAATGACACTGGTGGATCCATATGTGTTTTAGGAAAAGAACACACATTCAGTGACACTAGTGGATCCATATGTGCTTTGTGATAAGAACACACATGCTCATGTGGTTCATGAAAAGAACACACATGCAATGACACTGGTGGATCCATATGTGGTTTGTGAGAAGAACACACATGCAATGACACTGGTGGATCCATATGTGGTTTTTGAAAAGAACACACATCCAATGACTCTAGATGTGGATCCATATGTGGATTATGAGAAGAACAGACATGCAATGACACTTGTGGATCCATATTTGGTTTGTGAGAAGAACAAAAATCCAATGACTCTGGTGGATCAATATGTGGTTTGTTAAAAGAACACACATTCAATGACACTGGTGGATCCATATGTGGTTTGTGAAAAGAACAGACATTCACTAACTCTAGGTATGGTTAATGAAAAGAACACACATGCAATGACTCTAACTGTGGTTTATGAAAAGAATAGTCAATACAATGACTCTGGTGGATCCATGTGTGGTTTCTGAAAGAACAGACAATCATTGACTCTAGTTGTGGTTCATGAGAAGAACACATATGAAATCACACTGGTGGATCCATATGTGGTTTGTGAAAATAACATGCATGCAATGACTCTAGCTGTGGATCTATATGTGGTCAATTAAAATAACACACATGCTCATGAGTTTTATGAAAAGAATAGACATTCACTGACTCTAGTTGTGGTTTATGAAAAGAACACACATCCAATGACTCTAGCTATGGTTTGTGAGAAGAACACACATTCTATGACTCTAGCTATGGTTAATGAAAAGAACACACATTCAATGACTCTGGTGGGTCCATATGTGGTTTGTGAGAAGAACAGACATGTAATGACTCTAGTGGATCCATATGTGGTCTATGAACATAACACACATCCAATGACTCTAGTTGTGGATCCATATGTGGTTTGTGAGAAGAACAAACATGCAATGACTATAATTGTGGTTTGTGAAAAGAACACATAGGCAATGACACTGGTGGATCCTTATTTGGTTTGTGAAAAGAGCACACATGCAATGACACTGGTGGATCCAGATGTGGTTTGTGATAAGAACATACATGCAATGACTCTAGCTCTGGTTAATGAAAAGAACACATGAAATGACTCTAGTGGATCCATATGTGGTTTCTGAAAAGAACACACATCCAATGACTCTAGTTGTGGTTCATGAGAAGAATAGACATGCAATGACACTGGTGGATCCATGTGTGTTTTAGGAAAAGAACACACATTTAATGACACTAGTGGATCCATATGTGGTTTGTGAGAAGAACAGACATGCTCATGTGGTTCATGAACGTAACACACATGCAATGACACTGGTGGATCCAAATGTGGTTTATGAAAATAACACACATGAAAATGACTCTAGTTGTGGATCCATATGTGGTTTGTGAAAAGAACACACATGCAATGACTCTAGCTGTGGATCCATATGTGGTCTATGAAAATAACACACATGCTCATGTGGTTTATGAAAAGAATAGACATTCACTAACTCTAGTTGTGGTTTATGAAAAGAACACACATCCAATGACTATAGCTATGGTTTGTGAGAAGAACACACATTCAATGACTCTAGCTGTGGTTAATGAAAAGAACACACATGCAATGACTCTGGTGGATCCATATGTGCTTTGTGAAAAGAACACACATGCAATGACTCTACTGGATCCATATGTGGTTTGTGAGATGAACAGACATGCAATGACTCTGGTGGATCCATATGTGGTCTATGAAAAGAACACACATCCAATGACTCTAGTTGTGGATCCATATGTGGTTTGTGAGAAGAATAGACATGCAATGACTATAACTATGATTTGTGAAAAGAACACACATGAAATGACACTGCTGGATCCTTATGTGGTTTTTGAAAAGATAACACATTTAATGACACTGGTGGATCCATATGTGGTCTATGAAAACAACAGACATGCAATGACTCTAGCTGTGGTTAATGAAAAGAACACATGAAATGACTCTAGTGGATCCATATGTGGTTTGTGAAAATAACACACGTCCAATGACTCTAACTGTGGTTCATGAGAAGAACAGACATGCAATGACACTGGTGGATCCATATGTCTTTTAGGAAAAGAACACACATTCAATGACAGTAGTGGATCCATATGTGGTTTGTGAGAAGAAATACATGCTCATGTCGTTCATGAAAACAACACACATGCAATGACACTGGTGGATCTATATGTGGTTTGTGAAAAGAATAGATATGCAATGACACTGGTGGATCCATATGTGGTTGGAGAAAAGAACAGACATGCAATGACTCTAGGTATGGATCCATGTGTGGTTTGTGAGAAGAACAGACATGCAATGACAAGTGTGGATCCATATGTGGTTTGTGATAAGAACACACATCCAATGACTCTGGTGGATTAGTATGTGGTTTGTGAAAAGAACACACCTTCAATGACACTGGTGGATCCATATGTGGTTTGTGAAAAGAACAGACATTCACTGACTCTAGTTGTGCTTAATGAAAAGAACACACATGCAATGACCCTAATTGTGGTTTATGAAAAGAACATGCATGTAATGACACTGGTGGATCCATGTGTGGTTTGTGAAAGAATAGACATGCAATGACTCTAGCTGTGGTTTATGAAAAAAACACATTTCAATGACACTGGTGGATCCATGTGGTTTATGAAAAGAACACACCTGAAAATGACTCTAGCTGTGGTTCATGAGAAGAATAGACATGCAATAACACTGGTGGATCCATATGTGTTTTAGGAAAAAAAACACATTCAATGACTCTAGTGGATACATATGTGGTTTGTGAGAAGAACAGACATGCTCATGTCGTTCATGAAAAGAACACACATGCAATGACACTGGTGGATCTATGTGTGGTTTGTAAAAAGAATAGACATGTAATGACACTGGTGGATCTATATGTGGTTCGTGAAAAGAACAGACATGCAATGACTCTAGTTGTGGATCCATATGTGGTTTGTGAGAAGAATAGACATGTAATGACACTTGTGGATCCATATGTGGTTTGTGAGAAGAACACACATCCAATGACTCTGGTGGATCAATATGTGGTTTGTGAAAAGAACACACATTCAATGACACTGGTGGATCCATATGTGGTTTGTGAAAAGAACAGACATTCACTGACTCTAGCTGTGCTTAATGAAAAGAAAACACATGCAATGAATCTAACTGTGGTTTATGAAAAGAACAGGCATGTAATGACACTGGTGGATCCATGTGTGGTTTGTGAAAGAACAGACATGTAATGACTCTAGCTGTGGTTTCTGAAAAGAACACACATTTCAATGACACTGGTGGATCCATGTGGTTTATGAAAAGAACGCACATGCAAATGACTCTAGTTGTGGTTCATGAGAAGAACACACATGCATTAACACTGGTGGATCCATATGTGTTTTAGGAAAAGAACACACATTCAGTGACACTAGTGGATCCATATGTGCTTTGTGATAAGAACACACATGCTCATGTGGTTCATGAAAAGAACACACATGCAATGACACTGGTGGATCCATATGTGGTTTGTGAGAAGAACACACATGAAATGACACTGGTGGATCCATATGTGGTTTTTGAAAAGAACACACATCCAATGACTCTAGATGTGGATCCATATGTGGATTATGAGAAGAACAGACATGAAATGACACTTGTGGATCCATATGTGGTTTGTGAGAAGAACAAAAATCCAATGACTCTGGTGGATCAATATGTGGTTTGTTAAAAGAACACACATTCAATGACACTCGTGGATCCATATGTGGTTTGTGAAAAGAACAGACATTCACTAACTCTAGCTATGGTTAATGAAAAGAACACACATGCAAATGACTCTAGTTGTGGATCCATATGTGGTTTGTGAAAAGAACACACATGCAATGACTCTAGATGTGGATCCATATGTGGTCTATGAAAATAACACACATGCTCATGTGGTTTATGAAAAGAATAGACATTCACTGACTCTAGTTGTGGTTTATGAAAAGAACACACATCCAATGACTATAGCTATGGTTTGTGAGAAGAACACACATTCAATGACTCTAGCTGTGGTTAATGAAAAGAACACACATGCAATGACTCTGGTGGATCCATATGTGCTTTGTGAAAAGAACACACATGCAATGACTCTACTGGATCCATATGTGGTTTGTGAGATGAACAGACATGCAATGACTCTGGTGGATCCATATGTGGTCTATGAAAAGAACACACATCCAATGACTCTAGTTGTGGATCCATATGTGGTTTGTGAGAAGAATAGACATGCAATGACTATAACTATGATTTGTGAAAAGAACACACATGAAATGACACTGCTGGATCCTTATGTGGTTTTTGAAAAGAACACACATTTAATGACACTGGTGGATCCATATGTGGTCTATGAAAACAACAGACATGCAATGACTCTAGCTGTGGTTAATGAAAAGAACACATGAAATGACTCTAGTGGATCCATATGTGGTTTGTGAAAATAACACACGTCCAATGACTCTAACTGTGGTTCATGAGAAGAACAGACATGCAATGGGACTGGTGGATCCATATGTCTTTTATGAAAAGAACACACATTCAATGACAGTAGTGGATCAATATGTGGTTTGTGAGAAGAACATACATGCTCATGTCGTTCATGAAAACAACACACATGCAATGACACTGGTGGATCTATATGTGGTTTGTGAGAAGAATAGATATGCAATGACACTGGTGGATCCATATGTGGTTGGAGAAAAGAACAGACATGCAATGACTCTAGCTGTGGATCCATGTGTGGTTTGTGAGAAGAACAGACATGCAATGACAAGTGTGGATCCATATGTGGTTTGTGAGAAGAACACACATCCAATGACTCTGGTGGATCAATATGTGGTTTGTGAAAAGAACACACCTTCAATGACACTGGTGGATCCATATGTGGTTTGTGAAAAGAACAGACATTCACTGACTCTAGCTGTGCTTAATGAAAAGAACACACATGCAATGACTCTAATTGTGGTTTATGAAAAGAACATGCATGTAATAACACTGGTGGATCCATGTGTGGTTTGTGAAAGAATAGACATGCAATGACTCTAGCTGTGGTTTATGAAAAAACACACATTTCAATGACACTGGTGGATCCATGTGGTTTCTGAAAAGAACACACATGCAAATGACTCTAGCTGTGGTTCATGAGAAGAATAGACATGCAATGACACTGGTGGATCCATATGTGATTTAGGAAAAGAACACACATTCAATGACTCCAGTGGATACATATGTGGTTTGTGAGAAGAACAGACATGCTCATGTGGTTCATGAAAAGAACACACATGCAATGACACTGGTGGATCTATGTGTGGTTTGTAAAAAGAATAGACATGTAATGACACTGGTAAATCTATATGTGGTTTGTGAAAAGAACAGACATGCAATGACTCTAGCTGTGGATCCATATGTGATTTGTGAGAAGAATAGACATGCAATGACACTTGTGGATCCATATGTGGTTTGTGAGAAGAACACACATGCAATGACACTGGTGGATCCATATGTGGTTTTTGAAAAGAACACACATCCAATGACTCTAGATGTGGATCCATATGTGGATTATGAGAAGAACAGACATTCACTGACTCTAGCTGTGGTTAATGAAAAGAAAACACATGCAATGAATCTAACTGTGGTTTATGAAAAGAATAGGCATGTAATGACACTGGTGGATCCATGTGTGGTTTGTGAAAGAACAGACATGTAATGACTCTAGCTGTGGTTTCTGAAAAGAACACACATTTCAATGACACTGGTGGATCCATGTGGTTTATGAAAAGAACGCACATGCAAATGACTCTAGTTGTGGTTCATGAGAAGAACACACATGCAATGACACTGGTGGATCCATATGTGTTTTAGGAAAAGAACACACATTCAGTGACACTAGTGGATCCATATGTGCTTTGTGATAAGAACACACATGCTCATGTGGTTCATGAAAAGAACACACATGCAATGACACTGGTGGATCCATATGTGGTTTGTGAGAAGAACACACATGCAATGACACTGGTGGATCCATATGTGGTTTTTGAAAAGAACACACATCCAATGACTCTAGATGTGGATCCATATGTGGATTATGAGAAGAACAGACATGCAATGACACTTGTGGATCCATATTTGGTTTGTGAGAAGAACAAAAATCCAATGACTCTGGTGGATCAATATGTGGTTTGTTAAAAGAACACACATTCAATGACACTCGTGGATCCATATGTGGTTTGTGAAAAGAACAGACATTCACTAACTCTAGGTATGGTTAATGAAAAGAACACACATGCAATGACTCTAACTGTGGTTTATGAAAAGAATAGTCAATACAATGACTCTGGTGGATCCATGTGTGGTTTCTGAAAGAACATACAATCACTGACTCTAGTTGTGGTTCATGAGAAGAACACATATGCAATCACACTGGTGGATCCATATGTGGTTTGTGAAAAGAACACGCATGCAATGACTATAGCTGTGGATCTATATTTGGTCAATGAAAATAACAGACATGCTCATGTGTTTTATGAAAAGAATAGACATTAACTGACTCTAGTTGTGGTTTATGAAAAGAACACACATCCAATGACTCTAGCTATGGTTTGTGAGAAGAACACACATTCTATGACTCTAGCTATGGCTAATGAAAAGAACACACATTCAATGACTCTGGTGGGTCCATATGTGGTTTGTGAGAAGAACAGACATGTAATGACTCTAGTGGATCCATATGTGGTCTATGAAAATAACACGCATCCAATGACTCTAGTTGTGGATCCATATGTGGTTTGTGAGAAGAACAAACATGCAATGACTATAATTGTGGTTTGTGAAAAGAACACATAGGCAATGACACTGGTGGATCCTTATTTGGTTTGTGAAAAGAGCACACATGCAATGACACTGGTGGATCCAGATGTGGTTTGTGATAAGAACATACATGCAATGACTCTAGCTCTGGTTAATGAAAAGAACACATGAAATGACTCTAGTGGATCCATATGTGGTTTCTGAAAAGAACACACATCCAATGACTCTAGTTGTGGTTCATGAGAAGAATAGACATGCAATGACACTGGTGGATCCATGTGTGTTTTAGGAAAAGAACACACATTTAATGACACTAGTGGATCCATATGTGGTTTGTGAGAAGAACAGACATGCTCATGTGGTTCATGAACGTAACACACATGCAATGACACTGGTGGATCCAAATGTGGTTTATGAAAATAACACACATGCAAATGACTCTAGTTGTGGATCCATATGTGGTTTGTGAAAAGAACACACATGCAATGACTCTAGCTGTGGACCCATATGTGGTCTATGAAAATAAAACACATGCTCATGTGGTTTATGAAAAGAATAGACATTCACTGACTCTAGTTGTGGTTTATGAAAAGAACACACATCCAATGACTATAGCTATGGTTTGTGAGAAGAACACACATTCAATGACTCTAGCTGTGGTTAATGAAAAGAACACACATGCAATGACTCTGGTGGATCCATATGTGGTTTGTGAAAAGAACACACATGCAATGACTCTACTGGATCCATATGTGGTTTGTGAGATGAACAGACATGCAATGACTCTGGTGGATCCATATGTGGTCTATGAAAAGAACACACATCCAATGACTCTAGTTGTGGATCCATATGTGGTTTGTGAGAAGAATAGACATGCAATGACTATAACTATGATTTGTGAAAAGAACACACATGAAATGACACTGCTGGATCCTTATGTGGTTTTTGAAAAGAACACACATTTAATGACACTGGTGGATCCATATGTGGTCTATGAAAATAACAGACATGCAATGACTCTAGCTGTGGTTAATGAAAAGAACACATGAAATGACTCTAGTGGATCCATATGTGGTTTGTGAAAATAACACACGTCCAATGACTCTAACTGTGGTTCATGAGAAGAACAGCCATGCAATGACACTGGTGGATCCATATGTCTTTTATGAAAAGAACACACATTCAATGACAGTAGTGGATCTATGTGTGGTTTGTGAGAAGAACATACATGCTCATGTCGTTCATGAAAACAACACACATGCAATGACACTGGTGGATCTATATGTTGTTTGTGAAAAGAATAGATATGCAATGACACTGGTGGATCCATATGTGGTTGTAGAAAAGAACAGACATGCAATGACTCTAGCTATGGATCCATGTGTGGTTTGTGAGAAGAACAGACATGCAATGACAAGTGTGGATCCACATGTGGTTTGTGATAAGAACACACATCCAATGACTCTGGTGGATTAGTATGTGGTTTCTGAAAAGAACACACCTTCAATGACACTTGTGGATCCATATGTGGTTTGTGAAAAGAACAGACATTCACTGACTCTAGCTGTGCTTAATGAAAAGAACACACATGCAATGACCCTAATTGTGGTTTATGAAAAGAACATGCATGTAATGACACTGGTGGATCCATGTGTGGTTTGTGAAAGAATAGACATGGAATGACTCTAGCTGTGGTTTATGAAAAAACACACATTTCAATGACACTGGTGGATCCATGTGGTTTATGAAAAGAACACACATGCAAATGACTCTAGCTGTGGTTCATGAGAAGAATAGACATGCAATGACATTGGTGGATCCATATGTGTTTTAGGAAAAAAACACACATTCAATGACTCTAGTGGATACATATGTGGTTTGTGAGAAGAACAGACATGCTCATGTGGTTCATGAAAAGAACACACATGCAATGACACTGGTGGATCTATGTGTGGTTTGTAAAAAGAATAGACATGTAATGACACTGGTGGATCTATATGTGGTTTGTGAAAAGAACAGACATGCAATGACTCTAGCTGTGGATCCATATGTGGTTTGTGAGAAGAATAGACATGTAATGACACTTGTGGATCCATATGTGGTTTGTGAGAAGAACACACATCCAATGACTCTGGTGGATCAATATGTGGTTTGTGAAAAGAACACACATTCAATGACACTGGTGGATCCATATGTGGTTTGTGAAAAGAACAGACATTCACTGACTCTAGCTATGGTTAATGAAAAGAACACACATGCAATGAATCTAACTGTGGTTTATGAAAAGAACAGGCATGTAATGACACTGGTGGATCCATGTGTGGTTTGTGAAAGAACAGACATGTAATGACTCTAGCTGTGGTTTCTGAAAAGAACACACATTTCAATGACACTGGTGGATCCATGTGGTTTATGAAAAGAACACACATGCAAATGACTCTAGTTGTGGTTCATGAGAAGAACACACATGCAATGACACTGGTGGATCCATATGTGTTTTAGGAAAAGAACACACATTCAGTGACACTAGTGGATCCATATGTGCTTTGTGAGAAGAACACACATGCTCATGTGGTTCATGAAAAGAACACACATGCAATGACACTGGTGGATCCATATGTGGTTTGTGAGAAGAACACACATGCAATGACACTGGTGGATCCATATGTGGTTTTTGAAAAGAACACACATCCAATGACTCTAGATGTGGATCCATATGTGGATTATGAGAAGAACAGACATGCAATGACACTTGTGGATCCATATTTGGTTTGTGAGAAGAACAAAAATCCAATGACTCTGGTGGATCAATATGTGGTTTGTTAAAAGAACACACATTCAATGACACTGGTGGATCCATATGTGGTTTGTGAAAAGAACAGACATTCACTAACTCTAGGTATGGTTAATGAAAAGAACACACATGCAATGACTCTAACTGTGGTTTATGAAAAGAATAGTCAATACAATGACTCTGGTGGATCCATGTGTGGTTTCTGAAAGAACAGACAATCACTGACTCTAGTTGTGGTTCATGAGAATAACACATATGAAATCACACTGGTGGATCCATATGTGGTTTGTGAAAAGAACATGCATGCAATGACTCTAGCTGTCGATCTATATGTGGTCAATGAAAATAACACACATGCTCATGTGTTTTATGAAAAGAATAGACATTCACTGACTCTAGTTGTGGTTTATGAAAAGAACACACATCCAATGACTCTAGCTATGGTTTGTGAGAAGAACACACATTCTATGACTCTAGCTATGGTTAATGAAAAGAACACACATTCAATGACTCTGGTGGGTCCATATGTGGTTTGTGAGAAGAACAGACATGTAATGACTCTAGTGGATCCATATGTGGTCTATGAAGATAACACACATCCAATGACTCTAGTTGTGGATCCATATGTGGTTTGTGAGAAGAACAGACATGCAATGACTATAATTGTGGTTTGTGAAAAGAACACACAGGCAATGACACTGGTGGATCCATATTTGGTTTATGAAAAGAGCACACATGCAATGACACTGGTGGATCCAGATGTGGTTTGCGATAAGAACATACATGCAATGACTCTAGCTCTGGTTAATGAAAAGAACACATGAAATGACTCTAGTGGATCCATATGTGGTTTCTGAAAAGAACACACATCCAATGACTCTAGTTGTGGTTCATGAGAAGAATAGACATGCAATGACACTGGTTGATCCATGTGTGTTATAGGAAAAGAATACACATTTAATGACACTAGTGGATCCATATGTGGTGTGTGAGAAGAACAGACATGCTCATGTGGTTCATGAACGTAACACACATGCAATGACACTGGTGGATCCATATGTGGTTTATGAAAAGAACACACATGCAAATGACTCTAGTTGTGGATCCATATGTGGTTTGTGAAAAGAACACACATGCAATGACTCTAGCTGTGGATCCATATCTGGTCTATGAAAATAACACACATGCTCATGTGGTTTATGAAAAGAACAGACATTCACTGACTCTAGTTGTGGTTTATGAAAAGAACACACATCCAATGACTATAGCTATGGTTTGTGAGAAGAACACACATTCAATGACTCTAGCTGTGGTTAATGAAAAGAACACACATGCAATGACTCTGGTGGATCCATATGTGGTTTGTGAAAACAACACACATGCAATGACTCTACTGGATCCATATGTGGTTTGTGAGAAGAACAGACATGCAATGACTCTGGTGGATCCATATGTGGTCTATGAAAAGAACACACATCCAATGACTCTAGTTGTGGATCCATATGTGGTTTGTGGGAAGAATAGACATGCAATGACTATAACTATGATTTGTGAAAAGAACACACATGAAATGACACTGCTGGATCCTTATGTGGTTTTTGAAAAGAACACACATTTAATGACACTGGTGGATCCATATGTGGTCTATGAAAAGAATTGACATGCAATGACTCTAGCTGTGGTTAATGAAAAGAACACATGAAATGACTCTAGTGGATCCATATGTGGTTTGTGAAAATAACACACGTCCAATGACTCTAATTGTGGTTCATGAGAAGAACAGACATGCAATGACACTGGTGGAT
Organism: Avena sativa; assembly: GCA_916181665.1. Taxonomy (NCBI): domain Eukaryota; kingdom Viridiplantae; phylum Streptophyta; class Magnoliopsida; order Poales; family Poaceae; genus Avena; species Avena sativa. The sequence goes on from OV702290.1 coordinate 373,709,588, forward strand.
CCATATATCTTTTAGGAAAAGAACACACATTCAATGACAGTAGTGGATCCATATGTGGTTTGTGAGAAGAAATACATGCTCATGTCATTCATGAAAACAACACACATGCAATGACACTGGTGGATCTATATGTGGTTTGTGAAAAGAATAGATATGCAATGACACTGGTGGATCCATATGTGGTTGGAGAAAAGAATAGACATGCAATGACTCTAGCTATGGATCCATGTGTGGTTTGTGAGAAGAACAGACATGCAATGACAAGTGTGGATCCATATGTGGTTTGTGATAAGAACACACATCCAATGACTTTGGTGGATTAGTATGTGGTTTGTGAAAAGAACACACCTTCAATGACACTGGTGGATCCATATGTGGTTTGTGAAAAGAACAGACATTCACTGACTCTAGCTGTGCTTAATGAAAGGAACACACATGCAATGACCCTAATTGTGGTTTATGAAAAGAACATGCATGTAATGACACTGGTGGATCCATGTGTGGTTTGTGAAAGAATAGACATGCAATGACTCTAGCTGTGGTTTATGAAAAACACACATTTCAATGACACTGGTGGATCCATGTGGTTTATGAAAAGAACACACCTGAAAATGACTCTAGCTGTGGTTCATGAGAAGAATAGACATGCAATGACACTGGTGGATCCATATGTGTTTTAGGAAAAAAACACATTCAATGACTCTAGTGGATACATATGTGGTTTGTGAGAAGAACAGACATGCTCATGTGGTTCATGAAAAGAACACACATGCAATGACACTGGTGGATCTATGTGTGGTTTGTAAAAAGAATAGACATGTAATGACACTGGTGGATCTATATGTGGTTTGTGAAAAGAACAGACATGCAATGACTCTAGCTGTGGATCCATATGTGGTTTGTGAGAAGAATAGACATGTAATGACACTTGTGGATCCATATGTGGTTTGTGAGAAGAACACACATCCAATGACTCTGGTGGATCAATATGTGGTTTGTGAAAAGAACACACATTCAATGACACTGGTGGATCCATATGTGGTTTGTGAAAAGAACAGACATTCACTGACTCTAGCTGTGGTTAATGAAAAGAAAACACATGCAATGAATCTAACTGTGGTTTATGAAAAGAACAGGCATGTAATGACACTGGTGGATCCATGTGTGGTTTGTGAAAGAACAGACATGTAATGACTCTAGCTGTGGTTTCTGAAAAGAACACACATTTCAATGACACTGGTGGATCCATGTGGTTTATGAAAAGAACGCACATGCAAATGACTCTAGTTGTGGTTCATGAGAAGAACACACATGCAATGACACTGGTGGATCCATATGTGTTTTAGGAAAAGAACACACATTCAGTGACACTAGTGGATCCATATGTGCTTTGTGATAAGAACACACATGCTCATGTGGTTCATGAAAAGAACACACATGCAATGACACTGGTGGATCCATATGTGGTTTGTGAGAAGAACACACATGCAATGACACTGGTGGATCCATATGTGGTTTTTGAAAAGAACACACATCCAATGACTCTAGATGTGGATCCATATGTGGATTATGAGAAGAACAGACATGCAATGACACTTGTGGATCCATATTTGGTTTGTGAGAAGAACAAAAATCCAATGACTCTGGTGGATCAATATGTGGTTTGTTAAAAGAACACACATTCAATGACACTGGTGGATCCATATGTGGTTTGTGAAAAGAACAGACATTCACTAACTCTAGGTATGGTTAATGAAAAGAACACACATGCAATGACTCTAACTGTGGTTTATGAAAAGAATAGTCAATACAATGACTCTGGTGGATCCATGTGTGGTTTCTGAAAGAACAGACAATCATTGACTCTAGTTGTGGTTCATGAGAAGAACACATATGAAATCACACTGGTGGATCCATATGTGGTTTGTGAAAATAACATGCATGCAATGACTCTAGCTGTGGATCTATATGTGGTCAATTAAAATAACACACATGCTCATGAGTTTTATGAAAAGAATAGACATTCACTGACTCTAGTTGTGGTTTATGAAAAGAACACACATCCAATGACTCTAGCTATGGTTTGTGAGAAGAACACACATTCTATGACTCTAGCTATGGTTAATGAAAAGAACACACATTCAATGACTCTGGTGGGTCCATATGTGGTTTGTGAGAAGAACAGACATGTAATGACTCTAGTGGATCCATATGTGGTCTATGAACATAACACACATCCAATGACTCTAGTTGTGGATCCATATGTGGTTGGTGAGAAGAACAGACATGCAATGACTATAATTGTGGTTTGTGAAAAGAACACACAGGCAATGACACTGGTGGATCCTTATTTGGTTTGTGAAAAGAGCACACATGCAATGACACTGGTGGATCCAGATGTGGTTTGTGATAAGAACATACATGCAATGACTCTAGCTCTGGTTAATGAAAAGAACACATGAAATGACTCTAGTGGATCCATATGTGGTTTCTGAAAAGAACACACATCCAATGACTCTAGTTGTGGTTCATGAGAAGAATAGACATGCAATGACACTGGTGGATCCATGTGTGTTTTAGGAAAAGAACACACATTTAATGACACTAGTGGATCCATTTGTGGTTTGTGAGAAGAACAGACATGCTCATGTGTTCATGAACGTAACACACATGCAATGACACTGGTGGATCCAAATGTGGTTTATGAAAAGAACACACATGCAAATGACTCTAGTTGTGGATCCATATGACACTGGTAAATCTATATGTGGTTTGTAAAAAGAATAGACATGTAATGACACTGGTAAATCAATATGTGGTTTGTGAAAAGAACAGACATGCAATGACTCTAGCTGTGGATCCATATGTGATTTGTGAGAAGAATAGACATGCAATGACACTGGTGGATCCATATGTGGTTTGTGAGAAGAACACACATGCAATGACACTGGTGGATCCATATGTGGTTTTTGAAAAGAACACACATCCAATGACTCTAGATGTGGATCCATATGTGGATTATGAGAAGAACAGACATGCAATGACACTTGTGGATCCATATTTGGTTTGTGAGAAGAACAAAAATCCAATGACTCTGGTGGATCAATATGTGGTTTGTTAAAAGAACACACATTCAATGACACTGGTGGATCCATATGTGGTTTGTGAAAAGAACAGACATTCACTAACTCTAGGTATGGTTAATGAAAAGAACACACATGCAATGACTCTAACTGTGGTTTATGAAAAGAATAGTCAATACAATGACTCTGGTGGATCCATGTGTGGTTTCTGAAAGAACAGACAATCATTGACTCTAGTTGTGGTTCATGAGAAGAACACATATGAAATCACACTGGTGGATCCATATGTGGTTTGTGAAAATAACATGCATGCAATGACTCTAGCTGTGGATCTATATGTGGTCAATTAAAATAACACACATGCTCATGAGTTTTATGAAAAGAATAGACATTCACTGACTCTAGTTGTGGTTTATGAAAAGAACACACATCCAATGACTCTAGCTATGGTTTGTGAGAAGAACACACATTCTATGACTCTAGCTATGGTTAATGAAAAGAACACACATTCAATGACTCTGGTGGGTCCATATGTGGTTTGTGAGAAGAACAGACATGTAATGACTCTAGTGGATCCATATGTGGTCTATGAACATAACACACATCCAATGACTCTAGTTGTGGATCCATATGTGGTTGGTGAGAAGAACAGACATGCAATGACTATAATTGTGGTTTGTGAAAAGAACACACAGGCAATGACACTAGTGGATCCTTATTTGGTTTGTGAAAAGAGCACACATGCAATGACACTGGTGGATCCAGATGTGGTTTGTGATAAGAACATACATGCAATGACTCTAGCTCTGGTTAATGAAAAGAACACATGAAATGACTCTAGTGGATCCATATGTGGTTTTTGAAAAGAACACACATCCAATGACTCTAGTTGTGGTTCATGAGAAGAATAGACATGCAATGACACTGGTGGATCCATGTGTGTTTTAGGAAAAGAACACACATTTAATGACACTAGTGGATCCATTTGTGGTTTGTGAGAAGAACAGACATGCTCATGTGTTCATGAACGTAACACACATGCAATGACACTGGTGGATCCAAATGTGGTTTATGAAAAGAACACACATGCAAATGACTCTAGTTGTGGATCCATATGTGGTTTGTGAAAAGAACACACATGCAATGACTCTAGCTGTGGATCCATATCTGGTCTATGAAAATAACACACATGCTCATGTGGTTTATGAAAAGAATAAACATTCACTAACTCTAGTTGTGGTTTATGAAAAGAACACACATCCAATGACTATAGCTATGGTTTGTGAGAAGAACACACATTCAATGACTCTAGCTGTGGTTAATGAAAAGAACACACATGCAATGACTCTGGTGGATCCATATGTGCTTTGTGAAAAGAACACACATGCAATGACTCTACTGGATCCATATGTGGTTTGTGAGATGAACAGACATGCAATGACTCTGGTGGATCCATATGTGGTCTATGAAAAGAACACACATCCAATGACTCTAGTTGTGGATCCATATGTGGTTTGTGAGAAGAATAGACATGCAATGACTATAACTATGATTTGTGAAAAGAACACACATGAAATGACACTGCTGGATCCTTATGTGGTTTTTGAAAAGAACACACATTTAATGACACTGGTGGGTCCATATGTGGTCTATGAAAACAACAGACATGCAATGACTCTAGCTGTGGTTAATGAAAAGAACACATGAAATGACTCTAGTGGATCCATATGTGGTTTGTGAAAATAACACACGTCCAATGACTCTAACTGTGGTTCATGAGAAGAACAGACATGCAATGACACTGGTGGATACATATGTCTTTTAGGAAAAGAACACACATTCAATGACAGTAGTGGATCCATATGTGGTTTGTGAGAAGAAATACATGCTCATGTCGTTCATGAAAACAACACACATGCAATGACACTGGTGGATCTATATGTGGTTTGTGAAAATAATAGATATGCAATGACACTGGTGGATCCATATGTGGTTGGAGAAAAGAACAGACATGCAATGACTCTAGGTATGGATCCATGTGTGGTTTGTGAGAAGAACAGACATGCAATGACAAGTGTGGATCCATATGTGGTTTGTGATAAGAACACACATCCAATGACTCTGGTGGATTAGTATGTGGTTTGTGAAAAGAACACACCTTCAATGACACTGGTGGATCCATATGTTGAAAAGAACAGACATTCACTGACTCTAGCTGTGCTTAATGAAAAGAACACACATGCAATGACCCTAATTGTGGTTTATGAAAAGAACATGCATGTAATTACACTGGTGGATCCATGTGTGGTTTGTGAAAGAATAGACATGCAATGACTCTAGCTGTGGTTTATGAAAAACACACATTTCAATGACACTGGTGGATCCATGTGGTTTATGAAAAGAACACACCTGAAAATGACTCTAGCTGTGGTTCATGAGAAGAATAGACATGCAATGACACTGGTGGATCCATATGTGTTTTAGGAAAAAAAACACATTCAATGACTCTAGTGGATACATATGTGGTTTGTGAGAAGAACAGACATGCTCATGTGGTTCATGAAAAGAACACACATGCAATGACACTGGTGGATCTATGTGTGGTTTGTAAAAAGAATAGACATGTAATGACACTGGTGGATCTATATGTGGTTTGTGAAAAGAACAGACATGCAATGACTCTAGCTGTGGATCCATATGTGGTTTGTGAGAAGAATAGACATGTAATGACACTTGTGGATCCATATGTGGTTTGTAAGAAGAACACACATCCAATGACTCTGGTGGATCAATATGTGGTTTGTGAAAAGAACACACATTCAATGACACTGGTGGATCCATATGTGGTTTGTGAAAAGAACAGACATTCACTGACTCTAGCTGTGGTTAATGAAAAGAAAACACATGCAATGAATCTAACTGTGGTTTATGAAAAGAACAGGCATGTAATGACACTGGTGGATCCATGTGTGGTTTGTGAAAGAACAGACATGTAATGACTCTAGCTGTGGTTTCTGAAAAGAACACACATTTCAATGACACTGGTGGATCCATGTGGTTTATGAAAAGAACGCACATGCAAATGACTCTAGTTGTGGTTCATGAGAAGAACACACATGCAATGACACTCGTGGATCCATATGTGTTTTAGGAAAAGAACACACATTCAGTGACACTAGTGGATCCATATGTGCTTTGTGATAAGAACACACATGCTCATGTGGTTCATGAAAAGAACACACATGCAATGACACTGGTGGATCCATATGTGGTTTGTGAGAAGAACACACATGCAATGACACTGGTGGATCCATATGTGGTTTTTGAAAAGAACACACATCCAATGACTCTAGATGTGGATCCATATGTGGATTATGAGAAGAACAGACATGCAATGACACTTGTGGATCCATATTTGGTTTGTGAGAAGAACAAAAATCCAATGACTCTGGTGGATCAATATGTGGTTTGTTAAAAGAACACACATTCAATGACACTCGTGGATCCATATGTGGTTTGTGAAAAGAACAGACATTCACTAACTCTAGGTATGGTTAATGAAAAGAACACACATGAAATGACTCTAACTGTGGTTTATGAAAAGAATAGTCAATACAATGACTCTGGTGGATCCATGTGTGGTTTCTGAAAGAACAGACAATCATTGACTCTAGTTGTGGTTCATGAGAAGAACACATATGAAATCACACTGGTGGATCCATATGTGGTTTGTGAAAAGAACATGCATGCAATGACTCTAGCTGTGGATCTATATGTGGTCAATTAAAATAACACACATGCTCATGTGTTTTATGAAAAGAATAGACATTCACTGACTCTAGTTGTGGTTTATGAAAAGAACACACATCCAATGACTCTAGCTATGGTTTGTGAGAAGAACACACATTCTATGACTCTAGCTATGGTTAATGAAAAGAACACACATTCAATGACTCTGGTGGGTCCATATGTGGTTTGTGAGAAGAACAGACATGTAATGACTCTAGTGGATCCATATGTGGTCTATGAACATAACACACATCCAATGACTCTAGTTGTGGATCCATATGTGGTTTGTGAGAAGAACAAACATGCAATGACTATAATTGTGGTTTGTGAAAAGAACACACAGGCAATGACACTGGTGGATCCTTATTTGGTTTGTGAAAAGAGCACACATGCAATGACACTGGTGGATCCAGATGTGGTTTGTGATAAGAACATACATGCAATGACTCTAGCTCTGGTTAATGAAAAGAACACATGAAATGACTCTAGTGGATCCATATGTGGTTTCTGAAAAGAACACACATCCAATGACTCTAGTTGTGGTTCATGAGAAGAATAGACATGCAATGACACTGGTGGATCCATGTGTGTTTTAGGAAAAGAACACACATTTAATGACACTAGTGGATCCATATGTGGTTTGTGAGAAGAACAGACATGCTCATGTGGTTCATGAACGTAACACACATGCAATGACACTGGTGGATCCAAATGTGGTTTATGAAAATAACACACATGCAAATGACTCTAGTTGTGGATCCATATGTGGTTTGTGAAAAGAACACACATGCAATGACTCTAGCTGTGGATCCATATGTGGTCTATGAAAATAACACACATGCTCATGTGGTTTATGAAAAGAATAGACATTCACTAACTCTAGTTGTGGTTTATGAAAAGAACACACATCCAATGACTATAGCTATGGTTTGTGAGAAGAACACACATTCAATGACTCTAGCTGTGGTTAATGAAAAGAACACACATGCAATGACTCTGGTGGATCCATATGTGCTTTGTGAAAAGAACACACATGTAATGACTCTACTGGATCCATATGTGGTTTGTGAGATGAACAGACATGCAATGACTCTGGTGGATCCATATGTGGTCTATGAAAAGAACACACATCCAATGACTCTAGTTGTGGATCCATATGTGGTTTGTGAGAAGAATAGACATGCAATGACTATAACTATGATTTGTGAAAAGAACACACATGAAATGACACTGCTGGATCCTTATGTGGTTTTTGAAAAGAACACACATTTAATGACACTGGTGGATCCATATGTGGTATATGAAAACAACAGACATGCAATGACTCTAGCTGTGGTTAATGAAAAGAACACATGAAATGACTCTAGTGGATCCATATGTGGTTTGTGAAAATAACACACGTCCAATGACTCTAACTGTGGTTCATGAGAAGAACAGACATGCAATGACACTGGTGGATCCATATGTCTTTTAGGAAAAGAACACACATTCAATGACAGTAGTGGATCCATATGTGGTTTGTGAGAAGAAATACATGCTCATGTCGTTCATGAAAGCAACACACATGCAATGACACTGGTGGATCTATATGTGGTTTGTGAAAAGAATAGATATGCAATGACACTGGTGGATCCATATGTGGTTGGAGAAAAGAACAGACATGCAATGACTCTAGGTATGGATCCATGTGTGGTTTGTGAGAAGAACAGACATGCAATGACAAGTGTGGATCCATATGTGGTTTGTGATAAGAACACACATCCAATGACTCTGGTGGATTAGTATGTGGTTTGTGAAAAGAACACACCTTCAATGACACTGGTGGATCCATATGTGGTTTGTGAAAAGAACAGACATTCACTGACTCTAGTTGTGCTTAATGAAAAGAACACACATGCAATGACCCTAATTGTGGTTTATGAAAAGAACATGCATGTAATGACACTGGTGGATCCATGTGTGGTTTGTGAAAGAATAGACATGCAATGACTCTAGTTGTGGTTTATGAAAAACACACATTTCAATGACACTGGTGGATCCATGTGGTTTATGAAAAGAACACACCTGAAAATGACTCTAGCTGTGGTTCATGAGAAGAATAGACATGCAATGACACTGGTGGATCCATATGTGTTTTAGGAAAAAAAACACATTCAATGACTCTAGTGGATACATATGTGGTTTGTGAGAAGAACAGACATGCTCATGTGGTTCATGAAAAGAACACACATGCAATGACACTGGTGGATCTATGTGTGGTTTGTAAAAAGAATAGACATGTAATGACACTGGTGGATCTATATGTGGTTCGTGAAAAGAACAGACATGCAATGACTCTAGCTGTGGATCCATATGTGGTTTGTGAGAAGAATAGACATGTAATGACACTTGTGGATCCATATGTGGTTTGTGAGAAGAACACACATCCAATGACTCTGGTGGATCAATATGTGGTTTGTGAAAAGAACACACATTCAATGACACTGGTGGATCCATATGTGGTTTGTGAAAAGAACAGACATTCACTGACTCTAGCTGTGGTTAATGAAAAGAAAACACATGCAATGAATCTAACTGTGGTTTATGAAAAGAACAGGCATGTAATGACACTGGTGGATCCATGTGTGGTTTGTGAAAGAACAGACATGTAATGACTCTAGCTGTGGTTTCTGAAAAGAACACACATTTCAATGACACTGGTGGATCCATGTGGTTTATGAAAAGAACGCACATGCAAATGACTCTAGTTGTGGTTCATGAGAAGAACACACATGCATTGACACTGGTGGATCCATATGTGTTTTAGGAAAAGAACACACATTCAGTGACACTAGTGGATCCATATGTGCTTTGTGATAAGAACACACATGCTCATGTGGTTCATGAAAAGAACACACATGCAATGACACTGGTGGATCCATATGTGGTTTGTGAGAAGAACACACATGCAATGACACTGGTGGATCCATATGTGGTTTTTGAAAAGAACACACATCCAATGACTCTAGATGTAGATCCATATGTGGATTATGAGAAGAACAGACATGAAATGACACTTGTGGATCCATATGTGGTTTGTGAGAAGAACAAAAATCCAATGACTCTGGTGGATCAATATGTGGTTTGTTAAAAGAACACACATTCAATGACACTCGTGGATCCATATGTGGTTTGTGAAAAGAACAGACATTCACTAACTCTAGCTATGGTTAATGAAAAGAACACACATGCAATGACTCTAACTGTGGTTTATGAAAAGAGTAGTCAATACAATGACTCTGGTGGATCCATGTGTGGTTTGTGAAAGAACAGACAATCACTGACTCTAGTTGTGGTTCATGAGAAGAACACATATGCAATCACACTGGTGGATCCATATGTGGTTTGTGAAAAGAACACGCATGAAATGACTCTAGCTGTGGATCTATATGTGGTCAATGAAAATAACACACATGCTCATGTGTTTTATGAAAAGAATAGACATTCACTGACTCTAGTTGTGGTTTATGAAAAGAACACACATCCAATGACTCTAGCTATGGTTTGTGAGAAGAACACACATTCTATGACTCTAGCTATGGCTAATGAAAAGAACACACATTCAATGACTCTAGTGGGTCCATATGTGGTTTGTGAGAAGAACAGACATGTAATGACTCTAGTGGATCCATATGTGGTCTATGAAAATAACACGCATCCAATGACTCTAGTTGTGGATCCATATGTGGTTTGTGAGAAGAATAGACATGCAATGACTATAATTGTGGTTTGTGAAAAGAACACACATGCAATGACACTAGTGGATCCTTATTTGGTTTGTGAAAAGAGGACACATGCAATGACACTGGTGGATCCAGATGTGGTTTGTGATAAGAACATACATGCAATGACTCTAGCTCTGGTTAATGAAAAGAACACATGAAATGACTCTAGTGGATCCATATGTGGTTTCTGAAAAGAACACACATCCAATGACTCTAGTTGTGGTTCATGAGAAGAATAGACATGCAATGACACTGGTGGATCCATGTGTGTTTTAGGAAAAGAACACACATTTAATGACACTAGTGGATCCATATGTGGTTTGTGAGAAGAACAGACATGCTCATGTGGTTCATGAACGTAACACACATGCAATGACACTGGTGGATCCATATGTGGTTTATGAAAAGAACACACATGCAAATGACTCTAGTTGTGGATCCATATGTGGTTTGTGAAAAGAACACACATGCAATGACTCTAGATGTGGATCCATATGTGGTCTATGAAAATAACACACATGCTCATGTGGTTTATGAAAAGAATAGACATTCACTGACTCTAGTTGTGGTTTATGAAAAGAACACACATCCAATGACTATAGCTATGGTTTGTGAGAAGAACACACATTCAATGACTCTAGCTGTGGTTAATGAAAAGAACACACATGCAATGACTCTGGTGGATCCATATGTGCTTTGTGAAAAGAACACACATGCAATGACTCTACTGGATCCATATGTGGTTTGTGAGATGAACAGACATGCAATGACTCTGGTGGATCCATATGTGGTCTATGAAAAGAACACACATCCAATGACTCTAGTTGTGGATCCATATGTGGTTTGTGAGAAGAATAGACATGCAATGACTATAACTATGATTTGTGAAAAGAACACACATGAAATGACACTGCTGGATCCTTATGTGGTTTTTGAAAAGAACACACATTTAATGACACTGGTGGATCCATATGTGGTCTATGAAAACAACAGACATGCAATGACTCTAGCTGTGGTTAATGAAAAGAACACATGAAATGACTCTAGTGGATCCATATGTGGTTTGTGAAAATAACACACGTCCAATGACTCTAACTGTGGTTCATGAGAAGAACAGACATGCAATGGCACTGGTGGATCCATATGTCTTTTATGAAAAGAACACACATTCAATGACAGTAGTGGATCTATATGTGGTTTGTGAGAAGAACATACATGCTCATGTCGTTCATGAAAACAACACACATGCAATGACACTGGTGGATCTATATGTGGTTTGTGAGAAGAATAGATATGCAATGACACTGGTGGATCCATATGTGGTTGGAGAAAAGAACAGACATGCAATGACTCTAGCTGTGGATCCATGTGTGGTTTGTGAGAAGAACAGACATGCAATGACAAGTGTGGATCCATATGTGGTTTGTGAGAAGAACACACATCCAATGACTCTGGTGGATCAATATGTGGTTTGTGAAAAGAACACACCTTCAATGACACTGGTGGATCCATATGTGGTTTGTGAAAAGAACAGACATTCACTGACTCTAGCTGTGCTTAATGAAAAGAACACACATGCAATGACTCTAATTGTGGTTTATGAAAAGAACATGCATGTAATAACACTGGTGGATCCATGTGTGGTTTGTGAAAGAATAGACATGCAATGACTCTAGCTGTGGTTTATGAAAAAAAACACATTTCAATGACACTGGTGGATCCATGTGGTTTATGAAAAGAACACACATGAAAATGACTCTAGCTGTGGTTCATGAGAAGAATAGACATGCAATGACACTGGTGGATCCATATGTGATTTAGGAAAAGAACACACATTCAATGACTCCAGTGGATACATATGTGGTTTGTGAGAAGAACAGACATGCTCATCTGGTTCATGAAAAGAACACACATGCAATGACACTGGTGGATCTATGTGTGGTTTGTAAAAAGAATAGACATGTAATGACACTAGTAAATCTATATGTGGTTTGTGAAAAGAACAGACATGCAATGACTCTAGCTGTGGATCCATATGTGATTTGTGAGAAGAATAGACATGCAATGACACTTGTGGATCCATATGTGGTTTGTGAGAAGAACACACATCCAATGACTCTGGTGGATCAATATGTGGTTTGTGAAATGATCACACATTCAATGACACTGGTGGATCCATATGTGGTTTGAGAAAAGAACAGACATTCACTGACTCTAGTTGTGGTTAATGAAAAGAACACACATGCAATGACTCTAACTGTGGTTTATGAAAAGAACAGGCATGTAATGACACTGGTGGATCCATGTGTGGTTTGTGAAAGAACAGACATGTAATGACTCTAGTTGTGGTTTCTGAAAAGAACACACATTTCAATGACACTGGTGGATCCATGTGGTTTACAAAAAAAGAACACACATGCAAATGACTCTAGTTGTGGTTCATGAGAAGAACACACATGCAATGACACTGGTGGATCCATATGTGTTTTAGGAAAAGAACACACATTCAGTGACACTAGTGGATCCATATGTGCTTTGTGAGAAGAACACACATGCTCATGTGGTTCATGGAAAGAACACACATGCAATGACACTGGTGGATCCATATGTGGTTTGTGAGAAGAACACACATGCAATGACACTGGTGGATCCATATGTGGTTTTTGAAAAGAACACACATCCAATGACTCTAGATGTGGATCCATATGTGGATTATGAGAAGAACAGACATGCAATGACACTTGTGGATCCATATTTGGTTTGTGAGAAGAACAAAAATCCAATGACTCTGGTGGATCAATATGTGGTTTGTTAAAAGAACACACATTCAATGACACTGGTGGATCCATATGTGGTTTGTGAAAAGAACAGACATTTAGCTATGGTTAATGAAAAGAACACACATGCAATGACTCTAACTGTGGTTTATGAAAAGAATAGTCAATACAATGACTCTGGTGGATCCATGTGTGGTTTGTGAAAGAACAGATAATCACTGACTCTAGTTGTGGTTCATGAGAAGAACACATATGCAATCACACTGGTGGATCCATATGTGGTTTGTGAAAAGAACACGCATGCAATGACTCTAGATGTGGATATGTATGTGGTCAATGAAAATAACAGACATGCTCATGTGTTTTATGAAAAGAATAGACATTCACTGACTCTAGTTGTGGTTTATGAAAAGAACACACATCCAATGACTCTAGCTATGGTTTGTGAGAAGAACACACATTCTATGACTCTAGCTATGGTTAATGAAAAGAACACACATTCAATGACTCTGGTGGGTCCATATGTGGTTTGTGAGAAGAACAGACATGTAATAACTCTAGTGGATCCATATGTGGTCTATGAAAATAACACATATCCAATGACTCTAGTTGTGGATCCATATGTGGTTTATGAGAAGAACAGACATGCAATGACTATAATTGTGGTTTGTGAAAAGAACACACAGGCAATGACACTGGTGGATCCTTATTTGGTTTGTGAAAAGAGCACACATGCAATGACACTGGTGGATCCAGATGTGGTTTGTGATAAGAACATACATGCAATGACTCTAGCTCTGGTTAATGAAAAGAAAACATGAAATGACTCTAGTGGATCCATATGTGGTTTCTGAAAAGAACACACATCCAATGACTCTAGTTGTGGTTCATGAGAAGAATAGACATGCAATGACACTGGTGGATCCATGTGTGTTTTAGGAAAAGAACACACATTTAATGACACTAGTGGATCCATATGTGGTTTGTGAGAAGAACAGACATGCTCATGTGGTTCATGAACGTAACACACATGCAATGACACTGGTGGATCCATATGTGGTTTAGGAAAAGAACGCACATGCAAATGACTCTAGTTGTGGATCCATATGTGGTTTGTGAAAAGAACACACATGCAATGACTCTAGCTATTGATCCATATGTGGTTTGTGAGAAGAATAGACATCCAATGACACTTGTGGATCCATATATGGTTTGTGAGAAGAACACACATCCAATGACTCTGGTGGATCAATATGTGGTTTGTGAAAAGAACACACATTCAATGACACTGGTGGATCCATATGTGGTTTCTGAAAAGAACACACATTCACTGACTCTAGCTGTGGTTAATGAAAAGAACACACATGCAATGACTCTAAGTGTGGTTTATGAAAAGAACATGCATGTATTGACACTAGTGGATCCATGTGTGGTTTGTGAAAGAACAGACATTCACTGACTCTAGCTGTGGTTCATGAAAAAACACACATTTCAATGACACTCGTGGATCCATCTGGTTTATGAAAAGAACACACATGCAAATGACTCTAGCTGTGGTTCATGAGAAGAACACACATGCAATGACACTGGTGGATCCATATGTGTTTTAGGAAAAGAACACACATTCAATGACACTAATGGATCCATATGTGGTTTGTGAGAAGAACACACATGCTCATGTGGTTCATGAAAAGAACACACATGCAATGAAACTAGTGGATCCATATGTGGTTTGTGAGAAGAACACACATGCAATGACACTGGTGGATCCATATGTGGTTTGTGAAAATAACACACATCCAATGACTCTAGCTATGCATCCATATGTGGTTTGTGAGAAGAACAGACATACAATGACACTTGTGGATCCATATGTGGTTTGTGAGAAGAACACACATCCAATGACTCTGGTGGATCAATATGTGGTTCGTGAAAAGAACAAGCAATACAATGACTCTGGTGGATCCATGTGTGCTTTGTGAAAGAACAGACATTCACTGACTCTAGTTGTGGTTCATGAGAAGAACACACATGCAATCACACTGGTGGATCCATATGTGGTTTATGAAAAGAACACACATGCAAATGACTCTAGTTGTGGATCCATATGTGCTATATGAAAAGAACACACATGCTCACGTGGTTTATGAAAATAACAGACATTCACTGATTCTAGTTGTGGTTTATGACAAGAACACACACCCAATGACTCTAGCTATGGTTTGTCAGAAGAAGACACATTCCATGACTCTAGCTATGGTTAATGAAAAGAACACACATGCAATGACTCTACTGGATCCATATATGGTTTGTGAGAAGAACGGACATGCAATGACTCTGGTGGATCCATATGTGGTTTGTGAGAAGAACAGGCATGCAATGACTCTGGTGGATCTATGTGTGGTCTATGAAAAGAATAGACATGTAATGACACTAGCTATGGATTCATATGTGGTTTGTGAGAAGAACCGACATGCAATGACTATAACTGTGGTTTGTTAAAAGAACACACATGCAATGACACTGGTGGATCCTTACGTGGTTTGTGAAAAGAACACACATTCAATGACACTGGTGGATCCATATGTGGTCTATGAAAAGAACAGACATGCAATGACTCTAGCTGTGGTTAATGAAAAGAACACACATTCAATGACTCTAGCTATGGTTTATGAAAAGAACGGGCATGTAATGACACTGGTGGATCCATGTGTGGTTTGTGAAAGAACAGATGCAATGACTCTAGCCGTGGTTTATGAAAAGAACACACATTTCAATGACACTGGTGGATCCATGTGGTTTATGAAAAGAACACACATGCAAATGAATCTTGCTGTGGTTCATGAGAAGAACAGACATGCAATGACACTGGTGGATCCATATGTGTTTTAGGAAAAGAACACACATTCAATGACACTAGTGGATCCATCTGTGGTTTGTGAGAAGAACAGGCATGCTCATGTGGTTCATGAAAAGAACACATATGCAATGACACTATTGGATCCATATGTGGTTTGTGAGAAGAACATACATGCAATGACACTGGTGGATCCATATGTGGTTTGTGAAAAGAATAGACATGCAATGACTCTAGCTGTGGATCCATCTGTGGTTTATGAGAAGAACAGACATGCAATAACACTTGTGGATCCATATGTGGTTTGTGAGAAGAACACACATCCAATGACTCTGGTGGATCAATATGTGGTTTGTGAAAAGAACACACATTCAATGACACTGGTGGATCCATATGTGGCTTGTGAAAAGAACAGACATTCACTGACTCTAGCTATAGTTAATAAAAATAACACACATGCAATGACTCTAACTGTGGTTTATGAAAAGAACGGGCATGTAATGACACTGGTGGATCCATGTGTGGCTTGTGAAAGAACAGACATGCAATGACTCTAGCTGTGGTTTATGAAAAGAACACGCATTTCCATGACACTGGTGGATCCATGTGGTTTATGAAAACAACACACATGCAAATGACTCTAGCTGTGGTTCATGAGAAGAACACACATGCAATGATTCTGGTGGATCCATATGTGTTTTAGTAAAAGAACACACATTCAATGACACTAGTGGATCCATATATGGTGTTTGAGAAGAACGGACATGCTCATGTGGTTCATGAAAAGAACACACATGCAATGACACTGGTGGATCTATATGTGGTTTGTGAAAAGAACAGACATCAATGACACTGGTGGATCCATATGTGGTTTGTGGAAAGAACAGACATGCAATGACTCAAGCTGCAGATCCATATGTGGTTTGTGAGAAGAACAGACATGCAATGACTCTGGTGGATCCATATGTGGTTTGTGAGAATAACACACATTCAATGACTCTAGCTGTGGATCCATATGTGGTTTGTGAGAAGAATAGACATGCAATGACTCTAGTGGATCCATATGTGGTCTATGAAAAGAACAGGCATGCAATGACACTGGTGGATCCATATGTGGTCTATGAAAAGAACAGACATGCAATGACTCTGGTGGATCCATATGTGGTTTGTGAAAAGAACAGACATGCAATGACTCTAACTGTGGTTAATGAAAAGAACACATGAAATGACTCTAGTGGATCCATATGTGGTTTGTGCACAGAATAGACATTCAGTGACTCTAGCTATGGTCTATGAAAAGAACACACATTCAATGACACTGGTGGATCCATATGTGTTTTGTGAAAAGAACACACATCCAGTGACTCTATCTATGGATCCATATGTGGTCTATGAAAAGAACACACATGCAATGACTCCGGTGGATCCATCTGTGGTTTGTGAGAAGAAAAGACATGCAATGACTCTAGTTGTGGTTAATGAAAAGAACACACATGCGATTACACTGGTGGATCCGTGTGGTTTATGACAATAACACATATCCAATGAACTCTAGTGGATGCATGTCGTTTATGAGAATAACACACATGCAATAAACTCTAGTGGATCAATGTGGTTTATGAGAAGAACACACATCCAATGAACTCTAGTGGATCTAGCTTGGCATAATTTGATGTTTGCCACGATGTATTTCATTGTACAAGACACTCACTTTCCATTTTTATACTACTCAGTTTTGCTCTTGGTTTTTTGATACTACTCAGTTTTGCCCTCTCTCTCTCTCTTTCGTAGAAGCACAAACCTGTGCTCACTCTGTCTTCTACACCCTGATTGGTTGTCACAGTTGTCACACGGATCATGCACACCAACCGTTGATCATGTGTGATCCAACGAGGATCGTTGCACACGTTGTGCCCTTCACAGTACAGCGTGAGACTGCACGGACGTCTCCCTCGGCGAGACTTCTACAAGAAGGAACATGAAGCCGTCCATGGAAAAAGTCGTCGACTGGTCATGTCATGTTTAATCAAGTATGAAAAGCCTACTACTGCCACTACAAGACATGCATAGGGAAACGGGGTCATTGAGTGCATGGTTGTCGACGGGATGCTGCAATTTATTGCCACTTGATTTTAATAAGACATATCCCATTTTTACGCAGCACTCTAAATCTCACTTCCAACTGGGCCCTACCGCAAGTAACTTCCATGCGTCAAGGGAGCCCCTCGAGTAATCTAACATTGCTAGAAATTGGTTCCGTGCCACTTGCATGCAGTGGAATCAAGGTCTGCCATGAGCGTGTTTTCAATGCAGTTCTAAAGTGGAGATTGTGGTTATTTCAAAAAAAAAGGGAACCCAAAAAAAGGTGGAGATCGTGGTAGCCCCATCCCACCCGGCCACCACACGTGTCCACTCGAGGACTACAAACGGTCCAGTGTTTATAAACCCGCTCGGCCTTCTTCTTCCATGATCTCGTGTCATTTTCCCCAATCTGTCTAGTCCCAAAACCCCAATTTGCACCGACCGCGTGCGCCGAAGCTCCTTCGCTTGCACCACCTCCTGCCCTAGGTGCGCCATGAACCATACGCATGGAGACGAGCCGAAGGTGATGCTAGTTGAAGGAGTAGCAGCGGATGGCTCGATCGTTGCCAAACAGGCGGAGGCGACTTCTCCGGGCACGAACGCCGCTCGTCGCCGCGCCGTCGTGGGTTCGAGCTCATCTGTCTAGCTAGCAGCCATCGCCGTCCAGCAGCAGGTGGCCGACAACATCGTGGTGCCAGTGTTGGGTCCGCAGCATAGAAAACAAAAAATTTCCTACGATGAGAACTATACGCCAAGATCTATCTACTAGATACAGAGAAACAGGTGGACATACATCCATGGAGAACTTACCCTCGAAGACAACGAGCTTTGTTAACGAGTAGGAACTTGTGGTTGATGTAGTCGTACACTTGCCGATCTCAAGATCGTGATGAAGTCCAGTAGGTCCGGCTCCAGCACGTCCATCAGATCCAGCTCCAGCACCACCAAGTCCAGCACCGCAAAGAAGCGGTGCATCCGTGATCGCACACACGTCCGGTACCCCGACAACCTCCATCCCTCGCTCTAGCAAAGCAGCGGAAGCAGCAACTTCTTTCTAGATAAAGCCACCGGGAACATGTATCTCGCTAATCCGAGACCATGGGGGAATAATACTAGAGGGGGAGAGAGATCCTTCACAAGGAGGTGTGTGTGAGAAGTGAGGAGAGGGGGCCTTTTATAGGAGGAGGGGAGGGTACCCCTCCTTCATGGCCGCCGCATGGGGTAGGTGACCCTTCACCTCCTCCATTCATGTGGTGGTAACCCCTCCACATTAAAATGCCCCTTCACATTCTCTTTTAAAGTCTCCACTTTAAATGCATTAAATTTCTCCAAATTTAATGCTCTCTCATTTAATAAAACTCTTTTATTATTTTTATTCAGAATTTTGTTAATTACTTTAATTAACAAACATTCACATAAAACCCCCTGCAACATTTCAATATTACATGCAGAACCTATTTCAGCAAATTCACCCGAAACAGTTTTGGTGTCTATTGAAATAATTCCAGCGCTTTCTTAAATCTTTATCTGAAACATATTTGCTCCAAATGGTGTCGGTATCCCTTAAGTGTGTCACCCTACGGTTCGCGAATAATGCAGACATGATCGAGACCCCTCTCCGATCAATAATCAGCAGCGGGACCTGGAGATCCGTACTGACTCCTACACATTCAACGATGACTTATGTGATCGTGAGAACCTTTAACGCTTGTAACTAAATCCCTTTGTCTCGCGATATATTACATGTCCGAGATTCGATCATCGGTATCTCCATACCTAGTTTGATCTCATTTCCGACATGCACGCTTTTCTCATTCCCGTGATATAACATTCTAGTGATCACATCACTTGCTTGCAAGCTATTTCAATGTGATATCACCGAGAGGGCCCAGAGTATATCTATCCGTCATCGGGATTGACAAATTCCACTCTTGATCCATGAGCCTCAACATAACACCTTTGTAGCACTAAACCCATCTTTATAGTCACCCTGTTACGGTGTGACGTTTGATGTTATCAAGATACTTTTCCGGTGTTAGCAATTAACATGATCTCATGGTCTAAGGATAAAGATTACTTCGTATGATGTTATAGCAATATAAACATAATGACTTTGATCGTAATGTTATACTTCGGATGAATGTTCATCACATCATTCCACCAATGTTGTGACCTCGTTATTAACAACATCCAATGTCCATGATCAGGAAACCTTGATCATCTTGTTAATCAACGAGCTAGTCTATAAGAGAGGCATAACTAGGAACCCTTTTTGTTTATTAAACACACATGTATTGACGTTTCCGATCAATACAATTATAGCATGCAAAATAAACATTTATCATAAACATGGAATAAGATAATAACCACTTTATTATTGCCTCTCGCGCATATTCCCTTCAGTCTCCCACTTGCACTAGAGTCAATAATCTAGTTTGAAAAACTTTGCGTATTGAACACCTATGGCTTTCTAGTGTTGCATATACGCTATTGCTAGTGGTTAACATAATCTCTGGATCTGACAGTTTCAGGTCCGTGTGTATTTGCATGTCTTTGCGTTGCTACGCATCACTCATTCTCAAATGAGATGACATTGTATAAATTTTTCGTCCTTTGGTGAGACCTTTAGTTCGTTCGGCTCAAAATATGTTGATATTATTGTCACACAATATATCTTCATAGTATTAGCCCACTTTGAACCACACCTAGTTTGATAACAAACTACTTAACACAAATGCCCTCCTTTGTTGCTACTATAGCAGTCATATACTTAGCCTTTTGTTGTAGTATCCGTCACAATGTCTCAACTTTGGAACTCATCCAAATCCATCATGGAACATCCTTTCCATTACATTGTGCCACCCATAGTCTAAATTGAGATAAATTTAATTTGTATCTTGTGACAAAACTAGTATCAATGTAACACTTTACAATGAACTACCTTTAACTATTTGTCACTTATACATTATATATTCTTAGTTCTTCCAAAGCTCATAAGAATATCTTTACTATTGTCCAATGATCATCTTATGAATCATTCTGGTATATGCTCATAACATTTAGAGCATAGGACATTCTGGATATATACATATCATGGTATAATCGATCAAAATCTTCATGTGATTTACTCACCAAGTGTTGAAACACTTGAATTTTGATACAATCCTTTCCATGCAGCAAGAACCTTTCTTGTTGTTTCCATATTGAACCCTTTCAATATCTCATATATGTATGTCTGGCACAACCATATTAGCGCCTTAATCTATCCATATAGATATTGATGCCTAATATTCCGGGTTTGCCCAAGTCTTTCATCGAAATCTTATTTTAATGAAATTCTTAACTTGTGTCAATACAAGATACATCATTTCCAATCAACAATATGTCCTCTACATAATGTATTAGAAATATGTTTCAGCGCTCCCACTTAATTTCTTGCAAATGCAAGCATCTTCATCATCTCCGATGAATTTAAACTCTTTTAACAGTTTCATCATGGTGAAGATTCCAACTCCGCTATGCTTACTTCAACTATTGAAGTTTACATGCCCTTTTAGCACCCTTTGAATTAACAAAACCCTTCGGAACATGTCATGTACATGTACTAGGTTACCGTTCTATTAGAAGAACCTTGTTTTGTTTATTCAACTACCATATACTAAATTATATGTAGTGGTTGCTACATTAATCCGTCAAGACTATATATCGCTATGAAAGATCAAATCTTGTCATAGTCAACTCCTTGAACATTGTCGTAAACTTCTTTTCGACATGTATACTATTTCATAGATGTTAAACATCCATGTCTTATTTCTTTATAGATCCAAACACGACCGATAGGCTTCACGCCTTTCCGGAGGGTCTTCCAAGTTCAGAAACTTGTTTTCTCGTGTATGGATACTATCACGGATTCTATGACTTCTAGTCATTTTATGGAGTCAGGGCCCATCATCGCTTCTTTGCATGTAGTCGGTTCATCATTGTCAAAACAATAACGACTTGCTTATCAAATCTTACTATTTGATTCTTACCGACCCACACGGTTCTATAGGAACTCTAATCTCTGAGATCACACCTTTTGTAATCACGAGAGTCATGAGCATTGTGGCCGCCACCGGGACACTTTCCGGCGCTGTGCTACTTAGCACATATAGCCAAGGTTCAACAACCTTATCAAAGTTCTATTGTCCTCCCACTTAACTTTTCACGAAAAATTCCTTCTCAAGAAACTTGACGTTCCAAGTAACAAACTCTTTTGTCCTCAGTGTTATGGAGAAATTCCCAACAAATTCTTTGGGATAACCTACAAAGACGTGCTTATCTGACTTTGGTTGTAAACATTTTACTTATGCATAGCATACCAAAATTTAAGAAAAGACAATTCGGGTTTTATCCCAAACCATAACTCATATGGTGTCATTTCAATGGATCACGATGGTGCTCTTTTCAGTGTAAAAGCGGTAGTCTCTAAAGCTTCAATCCTTAAAACATAATGGCAGTTTTATAAATGACACCCTTGATCTTATCATATCAAACATGGTTTGATTTTATCTCTCGAATATGCCATACTCCTATGGTTTATCGGGAAACACAAATCATGGAACAATTCCTCAAGTCTTAGGTGTTTTTGCTAAACATGTAACTCAAATATCTTCCTTTATGATCGAATCATAAACTCTTTATTTTCTTGTTACAATGATTTTCCACTTCATCTTGAAAGTCTTTGAACAGTTGTCAAATGTTTCATACTTCTTCCTTATTAAGTAAATATACAGATATATTCACTCAAATTTTCGGAGAAAGCATATGAAGCAAAAAGATCCATCGCATATGGCTACACATAATGGACTATGCACATCAGCATGCACAATTTCCAATAAGCTAGTCATTCGTTCCTCTCTGGCCTATGGACGGAGTTTCAATTATCTCGAGGAAAGTCTCACATGCGTCAATTGATCAAAATCAAAGACTCCAAAAATCCATCAACATGGAGTTTCTTCATGTTTTCTTTCAAATATAATTTAAACAGCGATGTCACTTCATAAGTGATCTTTCAATCATTTGTTTTGCGACATTTTAGCAATAGTGTTTATGGATGTGATTTCTCCAACTAGACTTGTAAAAGTTCATCCATCCTTTATGGAATACGGTAGTTATTTGAATAGCCATTGTTCTCATGATACTGGAACAAAATAACAATTATTTAAACAAATCTTGAAGGCTTGGTTTGATGACAATGAAAAACACAATAACACTTTATTTGTTTTCAATGAACATCATCACTCATTCTCTTGCTGGTTACTTAGGCCATTGTAGTTCATGAATTGCGTTGTCCTGTATGACACTTCATCCCAACCAATTCGGTATCCAATACCTAAGAACCACATTGTTCAACAAGCAAGGAATATAGCCATAACATGTATATCTTCTATATACCTAAGTTGGACATCTCCAACCTATTATTTCTGCCAAATATTTTATAGATTCTCTTTCAGCAATTCCTTTTCTTTTAAAAGAATCTATCAACATCAATAGTGGTGTCATCAACATGACACATGGTACAAAGCGTATATAGTCAAATACTAATACCTTTGGACTTGCACTTTGAAGTGGATCACCATCATCAAATGTTTGGTGTTCTTTCAAAAATCCATTCTTTAGTAATCTATTAGTGTAGTAAACATTTTACTTACATCTTGTATTCATCCTTATCATGACAACTTTCATGATCAAGCTACTATAGCCTATAAGGAAGAATCGCGAGTATAATATCAGTTCCCAAAACCTTTTTGGTAGATTCGGATGCCTAACATCTCCATCCTTCACAAATTATCATACAATATGAGAACATGTATTTTGCTAAATTATACTCTATCATAATGCAACCAAAAAACATTGTTTCAGATATCACAATATCTTTCACACATGATGGTTTCTGAAACAATTTTCAGCTCCAATATAATCTTGATATTAAAACAACTTTTTGAATATCAATAATCATGGAGGCAAACATGATACTTTAGATACTAACATTGGAATTCTTACTCTTGTTTTAATACTACTTATTAAACTTCATTGAGTAAATAGAGTTTGCTGAAAGTTTGCAATAGGACTTATAAACTTTAAATTGACATTCAAAACAATACGATACCAGTTCATAAAGTAAATATCCAGAATCCTATAGTTCTATTATCTCAATTAAAAACTAAGCATAAGGTAGAAAACGAATGCCAATGACTACAACAAACTATGCAAATTCACTTTGATTTAGTTTATGACAAATTGAGTTCGACTAATCCAAATTAGAAATGAACTCCCACTCAAAAACGACATCCCTCGTGCCTTTTTGGTGACTACATGAACCAAATCCACTACACCAAGTCCGATCATCACGTGAGTCGGTGTAGCTTCAAAGGCGAGCATCAATATGGTCATCACATCAACTATATGACTCATGCTTAACCTTTCGGTCCGTGTTCCGAGGCCATGTCTGTACATGCTAGGATCGCCAAGTAAGAACCTTAGTATTCGCGTGTGTAAAACTGTCTTACACCCGTTGCATGAAAGTGTAGAGTTGAGAACACCCGATCATCACGTGATGTCTCGAAACACGATCCATAGAACGGTGCATACTTAAGGAAGAACACATTTTATCTTGATATTTAAATGAGGGATCATCTTACAATGCTACTAAAAACACCAAACTAGCAATATAAGATGCAAACATCTAATGTGTAAAGTGAGATGATATGGTCCATGCATTTGATCTCTATCACTTGCATCGTGGTATGATCTCTATCATTCATTTGTGTGTAAGGCCAAGGTCTATGGAACTTACACGTTGAGTCTGTTGTAAGAGTATCTATCATACATCTACTTACAACAATACCATATCAATACACTAGCCCAGCAACGATCTAAACTAGACGCCTCTAATTTATCAATTGCAAGTTTTACGTGGCTTAGGGCTTTCGGAGATATAACCGTTCTCACCTACGAACATGAACCACAACGAGGATAACTAAGTTATTAGCAACTCGTTGTAAATCAGATATTGACTATAGTAGGAGAGACAGACACTTGCCAGCCACTTATGCAAAACAAGTTGCATGTCAGTCGTGGAACCGGTCTCATGTACGATGACATGTAAGGTTGGTCCGGGCCGCTTCATCCCACTATGCCACCAATATCCAAAGTATATAGAAGATGCAATAACATGATCATCACCGCCCACATATAAACATATGTGTACTACCCGTGCAAAGCACCTACGCATAGATCAGGCTCTGATACCACTGTTGGGTCCGCAGCATAGAAAACAAAAAAATTCCTACGATGAGAACTATACGCCAAGATCTATCTACTAGATACAGAGCAACGGGTGGACATACATCCATGGAGAACTTACCCTTGAAGACAAAGAGCTTTGTTAATGAGTAGGAACTCGTGGTTGATGTAGTCGTACACTTGCTGATCTCAAGATCGTGATGAAGTCCAGCAGGTCCGGCTCCAGCACGTCCATCAGATCCAGCTCCAGCACCACCAAGTCAAGCACCGCAAAGCGACGGTGCATCTGTGATCGCACACACGTCCGGTACCCTGACAACCTCCGTCCCTCACTCTAGCAAAGCAGCGGAAGCACCAACTCCTTTCCAGATAAAGCCACCGGGAACATGTATCTCGCTAATCCGAGACCATGGGGGAATAACACTAGAGGGGGAGAGAGATCCTTCACAAGGAGGTGTGTGTGAGAAGTGAGGAGAGGGGGGCCTTTTATAGGAGGAGGGGAGGGTACCCCTCCTTCATGGCCGGCGCATGGGGGAGGTGAGCCTTCACCTCCTCCATTCATGTGGTAGTAACCCCTCCACATTAAAATGCCCCTTCACATTCTCTTTTAAATTCTCCACTTTAAATGCATTAAATTTCTCCAAATTTAATGCTCTCTCATTTAATAAAACTCTTTTATTATTTTTTTATTCAGAATTTTGTTAATTACTTTAATTAACAAACATTCACATAAAACCCCCTGCAACATTTCAATATTACATGCAGAACCTATTTCAGCAATTTCACCCGAAATAGTTTCGGTGTCTATTGAAATAATTCCAGCGCTTTCTTAAATCTTTATCTGAAACATATTTGCTCCAAATGGTGTCGGTATCCCTTAAGTGTGTCACCCTACGGTTCGCGAATAATGCAGACATGATCGAGACCCCTCTCCGATCAATAATCAGCAGCAGGACCTGGAGATCCGTACTGACTCCTACACATTCAACGATGACTTCTATGATCGTGAGAACCTTTAACTCTTGTAACTAAATCCCTTTGTCTCGCGATATATTACATGTCCGAGATTCGATCATCGGTATCTCCATACCTAGTTTGATCTCGTTTCCGACATGCACACTTTTCTTGTTCCCGTGATATAACATTCTAGTGATCACATCACTTGCTTGCAAGCTATTTCAATGTGATATCACCGAGAGGGCCTAGAGTATATCTATACGTCATCGGGATTGAAAAATTCCACTCTTGATCCATGAGCCTCAACATAACACCTTCGTAGCACTGAACCCATCTTTATAGTCACCCTGTTACGGTGTGACGTTTGATGTTATCAAGATACTTTTCCAGTGTTAGCAATTAACATAATCTCATGGTCTAAGGATAAAGATTACTTCGTATGATGTTATAGCAATATAAACATAATGACTTTGATCGTAATGCTATACTTCGGATGAATGTTCATCACATCATTCCACCAATGTTGTGACCTTGTTATTAACAACATCCACTGTCCATGATTAGGAAACCTTGATCATCTTGTTAATCAACGAGCTAGTCTATAGGAGAGGCATAACTAGGAACCCTTTTTGTTTATTAAACATACATGTATTGACGTTTCCAATCAATACAATTATAGCATGCAAAATAAACATTTATCATAAACATGGAATAAGATAATAACCACTTTATTATTGCCTCTCGGGCATATTCCCTTCAGCCAGCAGCAGATCTGGATGGGGGCAGGCGGCAGGCGGAGGAAATCCGGGGCTCTACATCAATGACCCCATCGCCGTCCAAGAAATCGTCGATGCAATCACAGAGAATGATGAGTTTGAGGAGGAGGTCCCCGATGAGGAGTCTGAGGTACTACATTGTTGGCTTCTCTAGTCGCAGTCGCAGATTTCACTGTTTATACATAGGTTTTGCTCAATCGTGTTTAGATTCCTTTGCTCTTGAAGTAGGGTAGTATATATATGGTTCGAATAGTCGATTGATGCATCTAGTATCTAGTCATAAAACCCCAATTTGTCTAGTCACAAAACCCCAATCTGCTCATCTGCCATCTAGTTGAGTTTGCTAGTTGAGTGTTGATTTCGATACACAACATGGCTATAACATTACATTTTTATTCCTTAGTGAGACCAAATGATTCAATTTTGCCTCGAAATAGTGCAAGGGAGACACATCTGATGGTGTCGTTTTCTTAGGAATGGTTAGTGAACCTGAGGCAGCAATGTATATAAACAATATAGGTTGTGTTGTTGGTATTTTGGTTCTCCAACTCCATCTCTGAAAAAAAATAATGAGGCCCTTAATTTATTCTTAGATGGAACCTATATATATAATCATTGTATTGTTTCTGATCTTTGAATGAGTCGTATGATGCATATGTATATCCCTGAATATTGTTTTGTGCGATTAAATTTCAATTTCTTATTGTGGCCAATGATTCAAATTTGCCCCAAAAGAGAGGCAAACACATTGATGTCAGATTTTTTTAGGGATGAGTTAGCGAACCCGGGGCCATGTACAAGAACAATATAAGTTGTGCAATTGTTACTTGGTTCACTTACTCCATCCCTGAATAAACTCGTGAGGCCGCATCTTTATTCTACATTCATAGAACTATGATATTTGAATCAACAATTCCATGCATTCATAGTGTATAAGAATTACATTTCAGTTTGTCACCGAGTCCGATGATTGAAATTTTCCCCAAAAGAGTTCAAGGGGAGACACATATGATGGTTTCGTGTTTTAGCGATGGGTTGGTGAACCTGAGGCAGCAATACACACAAACAATATAGGTTGTGTTGTTGGTACTTTGGTTCTCCAACTCCATCTCTGAAACAAATTATGAGGCCCTTGATTTATTCTCATATGGAACTACATATATGATCCTTGAATTGTTTCTGATCTTTGAATGATTCGTATGATGCATATGTATATGAATGGTTTTGATCATAAGTATTTTTAACATGTACTTGAAGATTAATTGTTTGGTTTTTTATTTATAATTACAATATTTAGGCTTGTTTTTGTACCTGACTATGTATATCCCTGAATATTGTTTTGTACAATTACATATCAATTTCTTATTATGGCTAATGATTCAAATTTGCCCCAAAAGAGAGGCAGACACATTGGTGTCAGGTTTTTTCAGGGATGAGTTAGCGAACCTGGGGCCATGTACAAGAACAATATAGGTTGTGCAATTGTTACTTGGTTCGCTTATGCCATCCCTGAAGAAACTTATCAGGCTGCAATCTTCATTCTACATTCATAGAACTATGATATTTGAATTATCTATTCCATGCATGCATTCATAGTGTATAAGAATTACATTTCAGTTTCTCACCAAGGCCGATGATTGAAATTTTCCCCAAAAGAGTTCAAGGGGAGACACATATGATGGTTTCGTGTTTTAGGGATGGGTTGGTGAACCTGAGTCAGCAATGCACACAAACAATATAGGTTGTGTTGTTGGTACTTTGGTTCTCCAACTCCATCTCTGAAACAAATTATGAGGCTCTTGATTTATTCTCATATGGACCTACATATATGATCCTTGAATTGTTTATGATCTTTGAATGATTCGTATGATGCATATGTATATGAATGGTTTTGATCATAAGTATTTTTAACATGTACCTAAAGATTAATTTTTTGGTTTTTTATTTATAATTACAATATTTAGGCTTGTTTTTGTACCTGACTATGTATATCCCTGAATATTGTTTTGTACGATTACATTTCAATTTCTTATTGTGGCCAATGATTCAAATTTGCCCCAAAAGAGAGGCAGACACATTGGTGTCAGATTTTTTCAGGGATGAGTTAGCAAACCTGGGGCCATGTACAAGAACAATATAGGTTGTGCAATTGTTACTTGGTTCGCTCACTCCATCCCTTAAGAAACTTATGAGACTGCAATATTTATTCTACATACACTTTGATCCAATTAATTGTCATTTTGTTGAGATGAAATGATATATGAACTGATCAAACTATTGCTAAGATGCTTTCTCTTTGATATCAACTTAATATTGTCTTACATATATATGTTGTCAATTCTTGAGTTGTAATACAATTCAATCGTATGTATGAGTTCTAAGTTATGTTCTTAAAAATCAACAGGAGGATGATGATGACGTGGACGATAGCAAGGAATCCAGGGACAACAAGAGCCGCTACGTGCTGAGGAGGTTATGGTGTGGGCAAATCCATTTCTACCATAGGGGGAGACTATTTTGCCTATTCTGTGGCAGAGAAATCAATGTGGACCTCGACAGCATGATCCAGCATGTAGTGGATGTTGGCAAGGGTGGAGGCAAAAGGCATAGGCCGATTACGTTGGCGCGGCATGCAGCCTTCGACAAATTCCTCCGGGAGTATGTCAGGACTGTCCTGTATCCCCTCGACTAGGCTGCCCCTGCCCTGCTAGGCGTCTCCATGTCCCGGCCTCCTGTTGTTGCCCCTGCTTTTATTTTGTTTTAGTTAATTATTACCTGTGTGTTGCATGTAAGACAATATATCTGTGGACCGTGGTGTCTCTGGTGAACCTTCTATATATATGTATTAATTTACTCCTTTATATGGAGTGCCTTAAAATTTCTAGTGTTCAATTATATTATTGATCATGCTCATGCACACTACCAAATATTTATAGTGTTCGATTATATTATAATTGTCAAGGAATGCATCAACAAGTTAAATTGCTCGAAATTTAATATTGAAGTAATTAAATGATCTCACATCGGTGGTGGACGTTGACAGAAGTCGGGGCCAAAGGCATCAAGACCTTGGCATGGCATGCAGCCTTCGGCAAATTCCTTACAGGTTCAACAATGGGTTGCCATCGCCCAGCTCCGAATTCGCTTACAGGTTAACATGGTAGAACTTGAGCTACTGAGGGTACAGCTCCCATAGAGACCTCGGCAGGGGTGGCAGAATTGGCGCGGCTGTGACCACGGCGATGGCGAGCTCGGATTCTGGAGGAGGAAAACATGACCGAGCATGGTCGACGCGGTGACAGATCTCTCCTGGAACCAATTCTCGTCCCTATGTCGTGCCATGGTGAGGGTGAGCTTCGACTCTGGATGGGGATGAGAGTGGGGCCGAGCAGGTTCGTCCATGTCAGGCACCAACACTACAAGCCTACAGGAAGGAGAGCGGGGCCGAGCAGGTTCGTCCACATCCCAGATCCGCGCCATGGCCCTGACGCCCCACAGATTGCCGCTCCGGGGAAGAAGATGACGCGTAATGGATTCAGGTGCCAATGCTGAAAGCCTACATGGCATGCCAACTATGGTCATCGCGGCTGATTATAGGCAACTTGGGTACCGCGTTGCCTGGGCGCCTCAACTTTCGGGCCACAAAATGATATTCTACATCACCCCCTCCTCCTCCAGCGGTGGGCAGCAAGACAACCGTGAGCGCCGGGTAGGGAACCACCACATATTCACCATCGAGCCGGAAACCAAGCACAACAAAAGGCGCCGCGAGGTGGAGGTCAACACCATTATCCCTCCCGTCCCCCAGTTCTTGAACTGGTCGGAGCAGTAGGTCAAATGGAGCCGGAAGGACCAGCCGGACATGCTGCCACATCCAGGCACATATGCTATGGTCCTGGACCCCATCATCGTCTCCAAGAAACACTCGTGCAGATTCTCCCGTGTCTTGGTGGACGGAGGAAGCAGCACCAACCTCCTGTACCGCAGCTCCCTCGACTGGCTTGGCATCAACGAGTCCCAGCTAGAGCCATCCACCACATCCTTGCACGGAGCTGTTTCGGGTCCATCACAATCGCCCATTGGCAAGATCCGGTTGGACGTCATCTTCGGCATGGAGGATAACTTCTGCCACGAGCCCATATGGTTCGAGGTGGTCAACCTCTGCAGCGCTTACCACGCCATCCTGGGACGCCCCGCGCTCACAAAGTTCATGGCGGTGCCGCACTACGTGTACCTCAATATGAAGCTCCCTGGGCCAAAGGGAGTAATCACCATCGCAGGTGACTACAGGCAGTTGGTGGAATGCACCATAGATGACTCCAAGATCATCGAGGCCATGATCATTGCAGAGGAGAAATGCATCATCATCATGCGGAACGTCGCGGCCCTCCAGGCGGACATGCCGGCTGGCGAGCCAAAGCCAGCCGAAGAGGCGCAATTCAAGCCGTCAAAAGGCACCAAGAGAAATCCTGCTGAACGAGGTTAGGCCGGACAAGTTCATCTTGGTCGGAGACGGCCTTGACAGCAAATAGGAAAGCACGCTCATCGACTTCCTCCATGAGAATCGGGATATCTTTGCATGGTCCCCCAAGGACATGCCTGGTGTTCTGAGGGAGCTCGCCGAGCACTCTTTACATGTCAGGCCGGATGCAAAGCCGGTCAAACAGTCACTATGACGCTTCACAGAAGAGAAAAGAAGAACCATCGGTGAAGAGATCACCCGGTTGCTCGTAGCCGGATTCATCATGGAAGTTTTCTACCCGGAATGGCTGGCAAACCCAGTACTGGTGCTGAAAAAGAACAAGATTTGGCGCATGTGTGTTGACTACACCAGCCTCAACAAAGCATGCCCCAAAGATCCGTTCGCCCTGCCACGGATAGACCAAGTGATCGACTCCACAGCCGGCTACAAACTGCTGTCAGTTCTGGATGCGTACTCTCGCTACCACCAGATCCAGCTGAACCCCGCTGATCAAATAAAGATAGCATTCATCACCCCATATGGGGCCTACTGCTACACCACCATGCCATTCAGGCTCAAAATGCAGGCGCCACATATCAGCGCTGCATGCAAAAGTGCCTATAATCGCAAATCGGCAGAAATGTGCACGCCTATGTCGATGACGTGGTGGTCAAGACAAAGGAGAAACAAACACTCCTCGAAGACCTGAAGGAGACCTTCACCAACCTTCGCCGGTTCCAGATGAAGCTGAACCTAGAGAAGTGCGTGTTCGGTGTCCCAGCCAGCCAGCTACTTGGTTTCCTCGTCTTAGAGCGAGGGATCGAGGCCAACCCGAAGAAAATCGGTGCAATCGAGCGCATGCAGCCGCCACAGAACCTGCGCGACGTACAAAAATTCACCGGATGCTTGGCCTCCCTCAGCCGGTTCGTCAGTCGACTGGGCGAGAAGGCATTACCCTTGTACCATCTCATGAAGAAAACAGACAAGTTCATCTGGACGGCGCAGGTGGACGAGGCCTTTCGCGACCTCAAGTGCATGTTGTCCTCTCCACTGGTACTGGCGGCCCCAGCCACGAAGGAGCCAATGCTGATGTACATCGCAACTACCAACCGGGTCGTCAGCGTCGTACTGGTGGTAGAGAGGCCAGAAGAAGAAATGCTCAGCCAGTTCAACACCCGGTGTACTACTTGAGTGAGGTACTCTCGCTATCAAAGCAGAACTACCCTCACTACCAGAAGCTGGTGTACGGCGTGTACATGGCCGCCAAGAAGCTAAAGCACTACTTCCAAGAGCACTCCATCCGAGTAGTGGCGATGGCCCCCCTGGCGGAGATCATCGACAACAAGGATGCCATGGGCTGGATGGTGAAATGGGCAATAGAGCTCGCCGCACACTGCATCCGGTACGAGCCAAGAACGGTGATCAAGTCTCAGGCCCTGGCGGATTTCCTCGTCGATTGGGCAGAAACACAGTACCTGCCTCCGTGCCCCGACTCCACGCACTGGAAGCTACACTTTGACGGCTCCAAGATGTACGGCGGGCTCAGAGCCGGGGTCGTCATCACCTCTCCAAAAGGAGATCGGCTAGAGTACGTGCTGCAGATCCACTTCCGCGCATCCAACAATGTCGCCGAGTACGAAGCACTCGTCCATGGCCTCAAGATGGCAAAATACATTGGCATCAGGCGCATCCTCTGTTTTGGTGACTCCGACTTGGTGGTGCAGCAAGTATTAGGTGACAGGGACGCCAAGGATGCAAACATGGCACTATACCACTTCTTCGTACAACAGCTATGCGCTTGTTTCAAAGGATGCGAGTTTCACCACGTGCCTCGAGCAAACAACGAAGCCATGGACGCGCTCACCCGTGTAGGCTCAACAAGAGCAGCAATCCTGCCTGGAGTAGCCCTCGAACACTTGCACAAGCCCTCCATCATGCCATTGCCGGAATCCGACTCCATCATGTTGGACGTGGACCCGAGGACTGCCGACTCCATCCCGAGGACTGGCCCGCCGCACCCGGGGACTGCTGTCTCCATCCCTGGGACTTCCCCGCCGCACCCTGGGACTGTCGTCTCCATCCCGAGGACTACCCCGCCTCACCCGGGGACAACCACCTCCATCCCGGCGACTGTCGTCACCACCTCTAGAGCTGTCGGGCCGCAGGTTGGGACAACCCCAGCCGGCTGCAGTGACCCGGGGACTGCCGGCTCTGGACTCCCACCCATTAGGCCGGCTTACAAGCCCGAGCTGGCTGGGAGCGAGGAAGTCAAGCTGATCTTGCAAATGGTCCTTTCCATCCGGGAGACACCATCATGGGGCAAGCCATTCATTGACTTTCTGGCCAAAGGGGAGTTGACGGATGAAGAGGTGGCAGCAAGACCAATGAAGCACAGAGCAAGCGCATACACCATCATCAACAATGAGCTTTACAAGCACAGCGTGGGAGGAATATACCAGCGCTGCGTAAGCCAAGAAGAAGGAATCCGGTTGCTGGTGGACATTCACCAAGGTGAATGCGGTCATCATGCATCGTTAAGAGAAATAGTGGCAAAGGCATTTCACCATGGATTCTACTGGCCCACGGCACTGGAGGACGCCGAGTAGCTGGTGAAGGCATGCAACGAATGTCAGCGATTCACTGAGCAGAAGCACACTCTGCCATCAGCACTCAAGACGATTCCCATCACTTGGTCGTTTGCCGTCTGGGGCCTGGATATGGTGGGCCCGTCCAAAACAGCGCGATCCAGCATGACCCACTTGCTGGTGGCCGTGGACAAATTCACCAAGTGGATAGAGGCAAAGCTAATCAAGATACTGGACAGGCCAACCATAGTCAAGTTCTTCACCGACATCATCACGAGGTTCGGCTACCCCAACAGCATCATCACAGACAACTGCACCAACTTCGCCAAAGGGGCCTTCGCGCATTTTTGTGGTGACAAGGGCATCCGTCTGGACCTAGCCTCTGTTGCACATCCCCAATCCAATGGACAGTGCGAACGAGCAAATGGCCTGGTCCTAGTCGGAATCAAGCCAAGACTGATCGAGTCACCGATGAGGACACTCGATTGCTGGATAGAAGAACTGCCGGCAGTTCTATGGAGCCTACGCACAACTCCCAACCGCTCCACCGGCTTCACACGATTCTTCCTCGTCTATGGGGCAGAGGTAGTCCTGCTAACCGACATCGAACTCGACGCACCATGAAAGATGTTGTACATAGAACATCGAGCATAGGAAGCATGAGAAGACATCGTCGATCTCCTTGAGGAGGCTCGAGAGTTGGCCTTGTCCAGATCCACCATCTACCAGCATAGCCTATGACGCTATCACGGCAGCCGGATCCGCAACGTATCGTTTCGCGAAGGTGACCTCGTCTTGCGACTGGTACAAGACACCAAGGGGATGCACAAGCTAGCTCTACCTTGGGAAGGGTCGTTCATCATCAGTCGGGCGCTGCATAACAACTCATACTACCTGATCGACACCCGCCAGCTAGCAAAGAACAAGATGGACCGCTCCAGCAAAGAACCCGTGGAATGCGAACCTGCTTCTTCCATTCTACACTTGAGTAAAGGGCAAATGTATCTTACTTTTATGTAATGAACAAGATGAGGGGCCTCGACATAGTCTCGGGGACTCCATAATAATTATGCATTTTCTGCTGCATTCACAAACTTTCCGGTTGCATTGTTTTTCAACCCTGGACCCGGCAGTTTCCCTCGGAAGCTCGCCGTATAGCCCAGATGGCCACAAACTCTGAAGGGATGAAGTACTGTACGTGGATCCAAGAGACACCTCTTCAATTCCGGCTGCAGACTGCAAGCCGGCTGACAGACACGGCAAGAGTGGACAAACTCGAAGGCTCATACAAGAAAAATCTTAAGGAAAACCAGACGTCTAGACGTTCTGGCCACGCTTGCTCGCTCAAAGCCGGTAGAAAGACCGAAGTATTGTGAAAGTATGCCACCTAAGAAAACCCTTGCATCCGGCCAAGCGCTGACAAGGGCACAGCTTTAAAGGCCAAATCTCGCTAAGAAAAGGACTAAGCTACCAGCCTTGCGTGAAACGGCAAGTTTTTCAAACAAAATAGAAGTTAAAAAACTATATTCGTTCTACACATGCCTAACACACAGTCTATTGCTCATGTTTCATTTCCACATGAGACGAAGCGCTAAAGCCGGAGGCCAACTCCAAGACGGCAAAGAAAGAGCTTTGACCCACCTGGATTCTCCAGCCAGCCCGAACCTCAGGGACTACACCCTATGGGTGTGCTCGCGCGCCCCCACACAGAAGAAAGCACACAGCAAGTGCAAACACAAACATAACACCACAAAAAGGAGGCGAAGCTCCAAACAGAATTTGTCAAACGACAAAGGTCAAGTGTTCACCATAGATAGTACCACAAGCAAACAAAGTTTTCAGCCAAAGTACAAATACACCAGCATTTTGGGGATCAGGCCTAAGGGTCATCAGACGGAGGAGAGGCACCGGCCGGAGCACGGCTACTGGATGCATGGTCGGTAGGGGCGGAGCTTCGTGCAGCCGGGGTGTCGCCGCGCATCGGGCTGTAATGATAGCCATCCGCATTGGACGGGTGGGCAAAGCCCCGATCCAGCTGGACGAAGCTCCCAATCTTGACACGGAGCAAATGTTAGGAACTTCCGCTCGGAGCTGGTCGTAGTTGGTCCCTTGGTGAAACCCTCTATAGAGACTCCGCAAGTCCACGTCTGGGTACCAGGACTTCAGCAGCACCAAGACCATCTCAGCACCGCCACGAGCAGCCCAGTCTTGTGCCATGTCCATAAGCTCCGGGGTGCTAGCGAGCGTCCTAGCCAACACGTCCATCGTACCCGAGCGGTCGGCTTCAGGCCAAACATAGTCAAAGACCTCAAGGGCAGTGCCACGCAGCCGGTTGGCCTCCTCGCTAATGACCATCACCAGCTTCACCGGGTGCAGGTCGTGGCCAACGTCTGCCTCAGGGACGCACGCTAGAGCTTGGTCGGTCGCCTTAGGATACTAGGTTGCACAAGGAAAAAGGGAAAAACGTCAATTCTCCAGCTGAAGCAAAGGAAGGAACAGGCTCACCAAACAGATCACTTACTGATGACTATCTCGGCGATTTGGCACAGCTCCCCTAGAGCCGCCTTCTCCCGGTACTGGGCGGTCTTCAGATCCTCTAGCTGGCGAGCCTGGATCTGCTCGAGGTTCTTCAGCGCCTCGGCCCGGATCTCGGCGGTCTTCTTCGCCTGGCCGGCCTTGAACTCCATCTGTTGTTGGTGCGATAGCAGCTGGTTCATCTGGTCCTGGTGCGCCGCATTGGACCTCTCCAGTCGGGCGACCTCTGCCTTCATCCTCTCCACCTCGCAGTCCATGTCTGCCAACAGAGCTACAGGGGGTACCCAATGGTCACCAAGAAGTGCGAAAACTCGCGCACCCGGGAAGACAAAGCAGAGAAAGCAATCTTACGCCCTAGGTCCTATGAGGTCTTGGCGGCTTCATTGAAGGCTTTCTGCATAAGATAGCAGAAGGGATGAGAAGAGGATAGCAAGAAGGGCAACAAAACAGCAAAGGAGGAGCCATTTACCTCAAGAGACGCTCCGAGCGCCCTGGCTTCACCAAGCCCCTGCTTCATCACGTCCACCAGGTGGTGAACCTGGCCAAGCGCAATGGGAGCCGACTTGGAGTTGCGCTAGGACGGAGTTCGACGGTGGCGTAGCTGGAGCCGACCAACTTCCGGTGATTTGGAGCTCGTCGTCCTTGCCGGCGGCAATGTGCAACGCTTCCGGAGCCCCCGAGCCGGGAACCACCTCCCTGCCTCCGTCTCCGACCACCAGTTGTGTGGGGCCCTCCACCTCCACGGGCTCCTCCACCTGATATGCGGCAGAACCCGCCTGGACCCGGCCCGGAGCAAGGAACAGATTGGCGGCATGGGTCTAGCCAGAGGCCTGATGCAGGACCAACGAGCCAGACGGTGTCGCCGTCCCTGCTGCATCCGCTACAACCTCGGTCGCCTTGGCAGCAGAGGCATCAACCTCGTCCGCCCTCGCAATAGAGGCAGCAGCCTCGGCTGCCTTCACAGCAGAGGCATCAAGCTTAGCCGCCTTCGCAGCAGAGGCAGCAGCCGGCCCCTCAGCCCTAGCCGGAGCAGGGTCGGACATGGTGGCTATGGTCGTGGAGCCGGTCAGGGACATCGCGTCGCTAAGAGAAGGACAAGCAGAGTGCAATAAGTAAAGACGAAGAGAAACAAGCATGCCACACAAGGACGGTAAGGGCACATACTCAGCGACGCTCGGCACGATGGTTTCGGCCCTTGGGCGGTGGCTCCTCTTCCCCTCTCCCTCGGCTGGAGCGGTGCTGGTCGAGGCAGCCCGCTTCTCGTGAACCTTTGACGCGGCGGCCTCATCCAGGTCCGCGTCCTCACCGTGGGCATCTTTGCCAAGACATGGGAATGACGTCAAGAGCACGACAAAGGAAGACCAAGAAAATTAAGGGTACGAAAAACAACTCACCTGGTGGAAACTCGCAGCCCTTGTCGACCTAGGTGGGGAACCGCTCTGGCTCCATCGCCGGAAACCTCGGCGGCTTACGGTCGGCGGTGAACTCCGGAAGATCGCCCTCCCACATGCCGTCTTCGGCTAGATGCGTCGTAAAAAGCTACTCAACAAGGAACATAAGAAGCAAGGAGAGAAGTTCTTTGGGAAAAGATCTGCCCGGAGAAAAGGAAAAGAGCCTGACCTTCGGGGGAAGCTGGCCATGGTGGTACGGCCGGCAGGAGAAGACCCAGTCCTCCGTCAGCGTCTCCTTCGAGATGGTGGCAAGCCACTCTCGAAGGGCCACGAACGGCACCTCCAGCTGGGACACCCGGGTGGGATCCAGCGGCCCAGACAAGTGGCAGATCTTGTGTGACCGATGTTGCAGTGGAAGCACGCGATTCGTCATCCAGGACAACAAGATGTCCCCGGCAACAAGCCACTCCTTCTCCACCAGCACCATCACCCTGGCGGCCATCCGCTCCATGTCGGCCTAGGCACCCAAGTTTTGGACGGTCCAAGCCTTTCGGCTGGAGGGCATGTTGGCGAACACCGGCGCCTTGATCCAGTGAACGTCGGTGTTGTTGCGCGCGTATAAGTACGAGCGCTACCAGAGCTTGATGGTGTCGGGCATCTCCAGCCGCGGCATCGACGATGACGGCCTCAGTTAGACGGTGCAGTAGCTAGTCTCCATTAGGGAGCCACCCTTCCCCACCACCTAGACCTTGAAGTTGAAGAACTTCAATAAGTTCGCCACGTCCGTGCGAACCCCCAGGTAGGCCTCACAACAGGCCACATGATGTGATAGTCGCGTGACAAGTTTGGCGTTGAGGTGATGGAGCTAGAGGTCGAAGGAGACCATCAACTCCAGAATGAACCTGCTCAAAGGCAGGCCGAGCCCGCGGGCAAAGTGGGCGAGGAAGACAACGGCCTCCCTAGGCCAAGGATTAGGGACCCTCTCCCCCTCCATCGCAAGGCGGTGCTTCACCAAGCGCTCCAACAGGATGAGCTTCCCCCATCGGTACTTCTACACTAGGTCGTCGGTGACATACGAGCCACACCAGCCCACCGCCTGATCAAGAAGCATCTCGGAAGGCGCGGTGGACGTGTTGGAAAAGCGAGGCCCTGTCGTCGTGTCGGAGAAGCGGCGGCGCCGGCACTCAAGGAAAGCGGTGATGTGAGGTGGCAACGAGGAAGCGGTGGAGCACAGCGGCAATGAGGAGACTGAAGCACAAGGGGCAATGGGCGCAGGAAGAAGGCGAGGTAAGGGAGAAGCCCTCCTCGGCACCCCTATTTATCGAGGCAGGGCAACTGCGCCTCCTACACTCCCCAACGACACGTGGCGCAAGAACTGCCCCACTACCCCCACGACGATTTGGTGCCGGATCATTTACGCCAAAGTAAATGCCATAGAGGATCCCGCGGGTGTTACCGCGAAGGCCAAGCGCGCGCACGATCCCCAGGAAACTGCTATGATGAAGGCGTGGGCGCGGTTACCAAAACTGCAGTGGCAGGCCAGGAGGTCAAACTGACACGACGCGCGACAAAGGCGGCAGGCATGCCTAACGACATCATTGATGTCATCAATTGGCCGATTCGCCTCCCCAGCCGGGCATGGTAGCCAGGAGACGGAATCACCGCTCATACCCTGTGGGTGGGCCACCGGACACGTAGCCGATAAACCCTAGCCAGGAAAGTGGGTATCTCGAGCCAGAAAACAACAAGTACTACAAGACAAATTCGTGGTACTGTCTTCACCAGCAATCATTTCAAGAGCAGCCAATGAGCATGCAGGAACTTCTCCACAAGGCCAAGCCCCAACACGCACGAGGACTAGTGTCGGGGGGATGACCCCCGGATAGGCCAAGCCAGCGCTAACTGGCCAGCTCCAAGGAAAGCTGGTCGGATGGCCACAAGACAAAGAACCACAGTCAGGTGATCCGCTTCACCCGGTCTGCATCAAGATTCCCTGGCTGGCCCGTCTAGCCGGGGGCCAGGATAGTCGGTTCGGTGGCCACCTCTACCCGGCCGCCTTGGATCCGTTGGCCAATGGTACTGGAGGGGGTGACACTCCTTGCTGAGCGCATCCTTGACCGGACAGGCTGGCTCTACCAGACGAAGGAGCCAAAGCGCTAAGGCTAGTAGATGATCGACAAAGCCCCGGCTGACGGATAAAGCAACAAGCTGATGGTTCAAGCGTCGGGTGACACCCAAAGCGGAGGCGCTGAGACACTAGGGCACTGTCCCCACCTATACTAAAGCTTGACTAGGCACTGGACCACCGGCTGGACCTGGCCAGCCAGCCCACTTTGTAAACCTGAAGCCCAAAACAGTAAACCCTAGATCCCACATTGTAACCTACCCTTCTCCCAGTATATAAGGTGGGGTAGTGCTAGGGTTCTAGGTAAGGCCTTACGAGTTACAAGTTAGCCAGAATCACCAAGTCGTGTAGTCCATCTTCCTCTAGCCCCCAAGAGTGGCTAAGGAAACAACTCAAGGAGCATTTGTATTGAGCATTCGCTCCCCATATAGTGGATCTTTGCAAGAGTACGAGTGTTACCTCAAGAAGAGGGCTCCAAACTTTGGTACATCGCTGTGTCTGTAGTATCTGTGCCCAACCCGTTGCGAGTAGCCACCGATAGCATCCTGATTGTCCCCTTTCATGCCACCCCTGATGGCACTATCGTGTTCCACACCAAGACAATATAGTCCTTGGACATAAGGTATCAGGTAAGGGAATTGAAGTGGATAGATCTAAGGTTGAGGCCATCTAGAGAATGCCACAACCTAGGGATATAAAAGAGGAAAGAAATAAAGATGTTGGATGCAGTGTCCATATTCGCCCAGCAAGACACCAATCTTATTGAGAGGAACTTTAGTCCTGGTGATTTCCGTTTACGATAATTATTAAATGAACTAAGGTCAATTCCTACAAAAGAGAAGAAGTCTTTGTTGTTGGAGGATCTTGTCATCCCTGAATAAGTAAACGGTAAGTGCAAGGTAAGTGTTCTTACTCAAATAAGTGATTTGTTTTCACAAATTTTACTTCTGAAATTTTTGCCTTTGAATTCCTCGTGTTTTTCTGAAGTTTCTGAAGGTTTTTACCAACTATACGGCCGAGGAAAAATCTCCCGCCGTATAGTTGGTCGTTAAACCTTCAGTACCTTCTTCGTGAATATATGTCTAGAAACTATACGGTCGCAACTATACGGCTGGAGAAAATCCTCCCGCCGTATAGTTGGTCGTTAAACTCTTAGACATTTTCGATTCCTTTTTCATTTTAGATTAGAAAAATAGTTTTGTCGGTTCCGAGTCGGTAACTTAATTGACCTAGACTCGAGATATTTGGAAATATCTGCCTAGAACCAACTATACGGCCGGAGCTATACGGGTCGCGCCGGTATAGTTGGTTGTTACGCGGCAGGACTTCTCCAAATTCGTGCTTTCTTTCCCTGTTCCGTTAAGATTCTTTTCTTGTGCGTGAATTTGGTGTTTCTCGCGAGTTTTACCGACCTCTGACCCCCCTTATATACTGCCATTGTGTTTCTCTCTAAATCATAATCACCAGGAAGCAATCTAGCCATGCTCTATCCCGTCCCAGGCCATGGAAAATCCTTGGGTCTCATTGCTCCTTCCAGGGACCGCTCTCACCACCCGTCCATGGAGGACGACAACGAGGAGGTGGATAAGTTCAGCTCGGGGTACAAGGAGTACGTCGAGCCAAGCTTCTACAATAGCGATCCCGGTGAAGATTGGAGTGACATCTACATCTGCCGTGATGTCTATGATCCCCCGGAGATCAACTGGGCGGCAATGAAGAGAGATCAACAAGAGAGAGAAGGTCACAAGCCGCATAGAAAAGGGTGTGGGGAGATGGTCAAGTTCATCGCCATGGACCCCAGGCTGCACAAGCGTAAGGAATTGCCTAATATTGGTGTAGGTGCTAGTATGGGAGCGACGGTGCCACTCTTGAAGCCTACCATTGGTGCTAGTATGAGGGTGAAGCCTCAAGAAGAGTGGAGGAACGGTTTCTACTTCCCTGATCCCTCAATTATTGATGAGGAAGAAGAAGTTGTTCCCAGGACCAAGGACCGCGTGCGAGCACTTGAGATATATCAGAAGAAGGAGCTACTCCATCGCATTGAAGTTCGTCACCGTCTCAAGGAGATAGAGAAGAAGGATGATCTTCTCCCATTGGTGACTAAACTCGCAGATAAAGTGGACACTTTGCAATCTAATTTGTGCAGGTGCTACAGCCGCATCACTGCTCTGGAGGATACCAACAAGAAGCTACGCACCATGGTGTTACATGCCATGGCGCCACAGTGATCTACAATAATCACAGTATCAAATAATCGCAAGGGATTATTTGATCCCGCCTAGCTTGATTCCAAGTTTGGGGAGATCTTTAAGACCTTGTAATCTATCTTATAATATTTACATTACTATTTTAGTTTTGCATTAGTTCAAATTAGAAATAAAGTTGCATCATTAGAATTCTCTTCAAGAATAGTCGATCCCTTTTATGAAATTCTGAGTTTATTATCATATATGGAGCATTATTGGGTTTGTGCTTGTCCTATTGGATATATGAATGTCTTGAATATAATTTTACTTGCACTTGATGATAGCAATAGGTG
This sequence comes from Avena sativa, assembly GCA_916181665.1. NCBI lineage: Eukaryota > Viridiplantae > Streptophyta > Magnoliopsida > Poales > Poaceae > Avena > Avena sativa. Next base: position 373,752,597 of record OV702290.1, read on the forward strand.
TCTTCCACACCATTGGTATTAATGGAACATACAAAGATAATTTGGTAAATATGTTGTAAGTTCATGGTTTGATTTACAAAGGAAAAAATTATCTAATCAGTTAAGTTGAAAAAGAAACCTTGAACAAAGGAAAATTAAAAGTGATATCAAATTAGACTGAGAACAATACGAGGTAAAATATTCAAGCTATAAAGATTTCTTCATGTACAATTGGAATTTAATAATTGAAATTGTTAAACTTTGAATTTCAACATGAAGTGGAATGTATGGCTAGCTCCTTTGCACATCACTTAAACAAAAGTGTGAGCATATATATATAAAAAGGGAAAATATCGAATGTGCAAAGAGCAAATAGGTCATACAGCACTATATTGTAGTATGACAAAGAAGCGTTTGAGATTTTAAATCCCAAGTGAATATGTTAATCCAAAAACACTTGGGACTACCTCGCCCAACTCATTCGGTTGAACTGAATACTTTTACATCATATTGAGAGTGATCTTTTGTGAAATGTTAAATGCTAAGGTGTGGAAGCCTGCTAATATTATTCAGATGGTTCGAGTAAGGTACTATTCATGAACTTATTCCTATGTATCATATATGATAAACACATGTTGCAACTGCCTCATTTATTTTATCGACTCAGCTTCATGAATATGAGGATCACATCCATTAAGCTAAACTTGCTCAGGACGAGCAAGAGTCTAAGCTTGGGGAAGTTGATGAATGCATATTTGCATCATGTTTTAAATTATTATTTTGCACTGTAGTTGTAGGATCTTGGTATTTTACGGCGTTCGCGCGCATATTTTATGTCTATTTTCACCAGGATCAGGACAGATGATGGATACAATGGACACAATTCTTGGAGCAGTTGTATTGGGGAGAAAAGGGGTCCAAAATAGCATAAATAAATTATTTGGGAAATATCAATAACACTAGAAGAAAACCAGAAGGGATCGAGGCATCCAGAAGGTTTAACGACCAACTATACGGCGGGAATTAATTTTCACCCCGTGCAACTGGATCGGAGAGACGACTCACAGAACAACCAGAAATCACCGAAACCTCACCTCTGGAAGGCATCTGGAGGGGGAAATCATGCATGGGGGATCCATCTTCACCCTGCGCAGATCTGGGAAGCTAAGGCATCGATCTTCATCATCAACCTGCATCACCACCATCTCCATCCATCCCATCTACATCTTGTCTAGATCTTGTTGTAATTTCCGTAGTCATTGTGGATTTATACAAGTACTATTCATCTATGATAGATTCCATTGTTATTGCCATGATGTTGATTGCCTCCATGTCTGAGTAGATCATCAGTTCTTGGGGCGATGGAGAAACCCTAGTATGAGATTGAAATAAGATAAAGTTTATTATGATATTCATTGTCGTGACCATGTGTTAGATTGTCTTCATCTTGATGTTGGGAGAAGTCGACCTCTGAATATTTGCCTCTTGTAGGGAATTGATGGAGGGAACTACTTGTTGGTAGACGGAGGTGTGTTAGCACTTACAGTGACTATAAAGCTATTGGCACCCCTTACGTATCAACTTGGGAACCGAGGAAACTCACGGAACACTATCCATGCCATGGGATATGTCGTACGGGATTAAGTCCCTTAATAGCGCAGTAATTCGATTAATGTCGATTGATGTTTATTGTGGTTATGAGGATGATGTGAGAAGTGGTTGCTGCCTATTTGTCCAAATACGGAGTTCCTCCCACACATACATAGTTGAGAATGTTCATGATAATAATCTTTACCTTAGTTCTTTATAATGCTAGAGGTTTATCCGCTACTCCCTGAGAATGTTTTTCCCATTGCAGCTTCAAATCTCTTTTACATACGCAATACTTACTTTCTATGTTCAGTTGTTTTACTTTACACTTATACCAAAAACCTAAAAACACCTTTTTACACAATACTCGCATTTTATCTTGTTACTTAGAACTTTATTTAGCATTTATATTGTAGTATTTAATTCAAGAGTTATTAGACTTCAGACTCCTGCTCTCTATGGGGTCGATATCTTTATTTCGAAATTAGCTACAAACGATTTGTGCACTTGCAGTCATTAGTTGGGTCGAGGCGGGGCGGCGTGAGGTCGAGGCAGGACAGGGAGGCACAAGCGCGGCAATTTGGGGATGGGGAACGAGCGCGTGGGAGTTGGAATGAGAGAGAGGGAAGAGCGCGGATGGCGCCTGCTAAGTTAGCAAAAAATTTGATGTAACAGTGGTGGCGTCTAAAACTCTTGGGACGCCACCACTACAACATAGTTGCGGCATTCAAATTTTCTAAAAGTCTGGGCTACATTGGTCCTGGCTCACATCATGGTCCCCACTTAGTGTCGGTGTTAACTATCTCCCGAACACCAGGGCTAAGTTATAATGGTGGTGTTCGACTTTTTACGAACACCGCGACTATTTTTCCTTGAAGTAGTGGCATATATTTTGTTTTAGACGTCACTAGGACACTAGGAAAATGACTGCTATAAGCCTTTTCCTACTAGTGAAATAGGCGTGGTGTCTTTAGAATTGGGCACAGTACTGGGGTCTTTTATGGCAGCTGTAGGCACTAGTTTCTCTGCTATCTTCAGGGCTACAGGGGCACTTGTGAGAGCCGCACCTTATTCATTGGAGTAGTTCGCATGTCAACGCTGGTCTTGGTGGCCACACTAGTGTGGGATGCCTCTTCATTTTCTTTAGCCTTGGGCACACTAGCGGGGGTATCAGGAGTGGCTCGTACTATCTGTGATATAATATCCTAGGGGACCGGCATATTCTGGCGGGGTGGCATATTTGGGGGCACATATTCTAGGGGTTGGGCAGCGACGTATTGGGGGGCAACATCTTCTGTGGGGGTGGCTCTTTTTGTGAGGAGTGCGTCGTATTTGCTAGAGCTGGCACAACAACACTGATTGAGATCTTGGCGGGCACACTCGCGGGCGGGGTACTGATCGCTTCGGTTTCTAAATGATAATCATCATCTTGAAAAAACGGTGCTTCCTTGATGTTGGAAGTGATTGTTGTCGGTGCGAGGTTTGTCAAGGCCAGGACAACTGGCTTTTCAAGAAGGATATCTTTCTTTGGCCATTGGACGAAGGTGTCCTTCGCCTCAATCAGAGTCGTGATTTTTTCATTGGGAGGGACCGACAAAGAGATCTCATTGCAGCCCTCATGGACATCATCAATGTTGACCCTAGCAAAATTGTTCCTAAGAGGAGAGTTGTGTACCATCTTCCCTTTGCTTGGTGGATGCACTAGCACCTAGGAAGCCGGCTTAGGTTGATCCGAGCCGACTTTCCTCGCTAGTAGCTAGCAGATGGTGGCTGCCTACAAAAAAGGTTTAGGTCAATTAGCATGCCATATGACAATGCTTAATTCATTTGATGTAATACATGCTTTGCATTATCAATGGGTTTAATTACCTCTATGTGATCACAAGGATAGATGATCACGTCAACGTTCATACTAGCGTCCGTACCAGAACTGGTGATGAGTTTGGAAGAAGCACAATTGTACGGAACATAAGGAGGATGTAGGACAAGCGACGGTGGAACGGGATGACCAGTCAACTCCAATTCCATTCTTACCTCTACAAGTATTTTAGCTTCAATTTCTCGCATCTCTTTTTCATAAAGCTCCTTCTTAGCTTTTTTGCAAACACGCTTGTTCTCCAACTTCCGATTGCATCATGTTTTCCATGGGGCAATGGAACTTACCCCCTCGTGCGACCATGGTGCTCTGGGCCCAACACCGCTACAAGGACATCTCCCTTGAAGACACATGCTTCCTTCTCAGCATCCTTCTTCGCCTATAAAACAAATTAATGAATCCTTTAGACCAAAGGGTGAATTTATTGATGAAATAATCATCAATACTAGCTAACATGTAAAGCCTCACCAATTTTTCATATGCTTCGATGTCCTCAGTCCTAACTAAAGTTGGCACACCGCCTGTTTTTTATCACATTTAGCCCTTGCTCTAGTCCAGTCTCTTGCCCTCTCATCTCTAATATCTCTAAGTGGTTTTAGAAGTTTGGCTTCCTCTGCCTCTAAATCCTGTTTTTCCCATCTAGGGGACATGCCTGCATACCTAGTAGTCCCCATTTGGTGGTGGTTCTTGTATGACAGGGCACGCTTTCTTGCTAAAATACTCTTTTCTTCAAATGCAGTAGAGGTTTTCAACGCCACAAACTCATCCCAAGCCTCTTGGGTGATCTGTGGGTACAAATCAAGGGGGTTATTCTTTGTATCCACAAATTCCGTCACGAGCCTGGACTTCCATTGCTTCCAGGCCATGCATGCGAGCAATAAAGCCGCTTGCTGAAGATGCGGCAAGTCATCCTTATATCGGGGGGTAAAATACTGGAGAATCTCATTATTGATTGAAAAACAAGCAATCTTTGATAATTTCCTCCAATCAGTAAGGGTGATGGAGACTCATTCTCGTGCACAACCCCACAAAGCCTCGAGAACTTTTTTCTTGCAGTATCTAGCTTTAACGGAGCACCATTTTTTGGATTAATGTGTGTCACGATGTACTTACACTCCAGCCTATCCCACGGATGTCACCTTATCGGTTTTCCCCTTCTGGTTCATGTAGATATCGATGGCAGTGGGTCAAAGCCACTACTTCATATGTAAAAAATCAATATAGATATGACATAATAGACAAAATAATAGTATACTAATTAAAAGATGCACTTCATTGTGTAAGAATTATATTAGGCGCTCTTAGTAGTTGGGACAAAACCATTTTCTGCTACTGAACTGTAATAGGACAATGTACTTACAATTAATAATGTGTACATACTTACAATATATCCTATTTTTAAAGGAAACGGTCTTGAAGATAACTTAAACTAAATTTACAAACACTCTCACCGTGTCTGGCTTGACGGTGACTTTGGACCGTCATGGATGTCCTCGGTATCATTAGTGGCGATTTCTGCTAAGCGATGAGAACGCCGGAGCAACGAGGGAGGAGGGGAGTCCGACATCGAGGAGGTGCAAGGCAGCTATAAGGAGCAGCGCGCGCAATCGTGTTGAGAAGCCCTGCTAGCAGCGGTGGAGAAGGGGGTGGCATGGCTGGTGTGGGAGCCGCTAGATCTGCGCATGCGCGAGAGTGTCCTGTGGTGGGGAGGACAGGTGGGGAGGATGGGGCGGGGAGGATCAACAGCAAAACAAAGGCGGCGGCGAGGAGCAATAGGGAAAGGACAATGGCAACAAGGGTTTGAATAGTGCGGGCCAGGCCGAGTGGGTGGGCGAATGAGGAAAAGATGCCCTGTCCCCCCATTTTTCCCAAATTTTAGATTTTGCCGCCACTTCTTCAAAATATTTGGATCCAGGTGAAGGAGATATACTCTAGAGGCAAAAAATAAAGGGTGTTTATTATCATATCTTATTAGTTTATAATAGTTCTATATCGTGCTATAACTGTATCAAGCGAAAACATTGATACACATGTGATCTAAAACAACCAGAGTCCCTAGAAGCCTCTAGTTATACTAGTCCGTTGGGTAGCTGATGATCAAGGTTTCCTGATCATGGTGCATTTATGCCGACTGACAATGGAGTCACATCATGAGAGAATGATGTGGTGGAAATTACCCTAAATTTTCACTAATGCAACACGATCAAGTCACATGTTCATCATTGCAATATTAGAAGCGTAGTATCCTTTTCCTTTGACCGTGAGGGCATATTAATCACTATCTTCCAAGGTTGCTTTGACTGCATCAAACGTCATGTTTGTAAATGGGTGGCCATAAAGGTGTATGTTGGGTATTCCAGAGGAATATTTGAGGCCTATGCATCAAGAGAGGGATTTGTTCACCGGTGTGACAGGAAGATACATTGGGCCTACTCAATGAGATTACATCCATAAATATTGCGCAACATGTCACTAGGTCACGGGATGAAATATCATGGATTGAGTAAAACTGAATTTGTTAGAAACAAGATTGAACAAGGTATTGGATACCGATGATCAGGTCTCGGACAAAACATGTATCGAAGTAACAAAGGGAATTGGACTCAACGTAAAAAGGTTCAACCGACAAAGTCTCGTGGAATGCACAGGGGTCATTATGGGCATCCCGGTCCCGCTAATGATCATTGGTTCGAGAGAGATCTCAATCATATTTGTGATGTTTCCAAATCACAGGGATAACACACTTAAGGGTACGATAACCAATGTAGGACTTCGGCAGAATGGACCAATGAAGTATGAAAGAGAAAGAAAGGCGGAACATCGAATGTGGCTTTGAGCCCAACTGGCAGTTGCCCCATATCCCCTTTTTCCTTTACCCCTTTAGTCCAACATGGGACACCCAATGGAGGGAGTATCCCTCTCCACCTATATAAAGGGGTGCCCATGGGTGGGAATAAACACACCAATAATTCTCTAAGGCAATTTTCCATAGAGAATAAATCTCTCTCTTTCTCTCTTGCAATCGTGGCTCCCAGTTGGGGTTGTGCATGCAAAGAGAGGACTTTGTCACAGCGCAAGGGGGTGCTGCAAGGATTCTAAGCCGGAGATCTATTTCCGCAACTCCGGCAGGGATCAGGGGCTAGAACTCCTCATCGTACACTATATGTGTGCGAAACCTTGGAGGGACTACCAATAGTAGGACCTGGGATTTCATGCTTGGACCTGGGGTGACTTGTGAGGAGATTCGCGGCCTTGAGGTCGGCTATGCCAATGTCTACATCAACAACGTTCTCCTCGGAATGTCAAACGCTTTCGGTCTTCAAGGGTATGTTACCAAAACCTCCTCCGTTACAGCTTTACTTGTAGATAGATCATGGCTAGGTGTGTTTTGTCGTAGGAACATTTATTGTTTTCTCCCTCGGATCCCCTTCACCAGGTCCATAGTCAAAATATCTAACCGACTCTAAAAGGCAGCTCGGCCTGCTATAAAATAGCAAAGTATGGACACCCGGATTTATTCGGACACTCCACGTTAGGAAAAATTCTAAAACTTGCAAATTATTCAAAATTAAAAGGTAATAAAAGGTGAATATATGATTAGTAGCGTGAAATGAATTCCTATGCCAAGAAATAAGTTGATACGGTGAAGAAAGTACGCGAAGTAATACAAACTTTGGAGTTTACCCGAGTTGGTATGATAGTTGTGCTGCTAATATACTCGTTACAAAGCAACATCAGTACAAGTGTTTTAGAATTAACTAATATTTTTACCACATAATCTAGGTACCATAAAATAAATAAATGGCAAATTTCATAATTATTTAAGTATTTTTTAGACTTTATTAAAAATAAAATGAACAAATTGTAAGTTTCATGAGCAAATAGGAAATATTTTTTAATATTCCGAAAAATGACATTTCCAACATTACGTGGCACGTTAAGTTACATGACTATGATGACCCACAAGTATAGGGGGGTGTATCGCAGTATTTTCGATAAGTAAGAGTGTCGAACCCAACGAGGAGCAGAAGGTGTTGACGAGTGGCTTGGATCAGAAATTCTCTGTAAATACTTAGTAAACGGATTTTTAGGGGTTTTTGATAATGCAGATAAATAAAGTGCGAGTAAATAAAAGATAATAATAATAATTGCAGCAAGTGGCCCAATCCTTTATTTAGAAAAGGACAAGCCGGTTGTATTACTTAAGATAACCAAATGTTCTCGAGGACACATGGGAATATTGTCAAGTGCTTTTGCTTCATATAGTTGATTAATCTTCTTTGGTTGGATAAGTGTTGTGTGGGTGAACCTATGCTAATGTACTGACCTTCCTAGGACTAATACATACTTGTGATTATACCCCTTGCAACCATCTGCAACTACAAGAAAGTAATTAAGATAAAAACCTAACCACAACCTTAAACTTTGAGATCCTACACTCCCTTATGCAAAGGTTTCCTAATGAGGGTTCAGGTTTCTGTCACTCCGACAACCCCACGATTAGTAGACAAATACACAGTGCATTCTCCTAGGACCATAAAGGTGAAGTATCATGTAATCGACGTTCACATGACACCACTAGAAGAATAACACCACAACTTAAGTATCAAACCATTAAATCTTTCTCAACACAATTCCACTACTAACAACATGACGTCTCCCATGTCCTCGAGAACTAAACGAACTACTCACGACACAGCATATGGATCAAGATCGAAGATGAAATAATGATAAGTAATAATCTGAACATGAACAATAATTCAATGGTTCCACTCAATAGCATCAACCACAACGAGTAATCAACACCAGGAAAATTCCCCTAAGAACTATGCAAGATTCAACCCAATTGTTACATCGGAACAGAGTGGTGATGATGGTGCTGGTGGAGATGATGGTGGAGATAATGATGATGATCCCGATGAAGTCCAGCTTGATGACGGTGTTGATGGCGACGATCTCCCCTCTCCGGGAAGGAATTTCCCCGGCATATTTCTACCTATCGGAGAGCTCTTTCTCTCTCTGCGGTTTTCCGCCCCGCAAAGGCGGTGGAATATTTATGTGGTCTCTCCCCGAGTCTTAGGGTTTCGAGGGGTTTATATATGCCAAAGGGCGATGCTAGAAGTGGGCCAGGGTGGCCACACCACCTAGTGGTGCGGCCAGGGGGGACCCGCACCACCAGAGGTGTGGGCCCCCTGTGGCCCATCTCCACTCCTCCTTCTGGCTTCCTTTGTCTTCTGGAAAAATAGGATTTTCCATATATTTTCTGGGATTTTCTGATCTTTGCGAATTTTCCAGCCAGACAGTGCTTTTTCCATCAGAATCCTGACTCTGGTGGTTCATCCTCCAAAAATCATCAATCATGCAAAAATAGATGAAATAACATAAATATCCTCTCTTAATATGAAATATACCAATGAATAATGGTGAATTATGATATAGAATAGTGATGCAAAATGGACATATCAACTCCCCCAAGCTTAGACCTCGCTTGTCCCCAAGCAAAAACTGAGCTCAATGAACATGACCACAGGTTTATGGAGTGAAGTGTCGATAAAGAGAATACGGACAAGAAGCATCCCATTCATCAATACACAAATCATAATAGAAAACAACTCACTATTATATAACTTAACTTGCAATGAGTAAGGGAAACACAATAGAGAAACCCAAAGTAAATCATAATTGGTAATGGCAAACTTTGTTCTTGATCAAAGAACGGTTAACAAATTGCAGGAGTCAAATTTAACGGGGTTTTCAATGATAGATTTCAAATTAATATTCACTTAGATAAGAGTAGTGTGCAAAACAAGGAACATAAGAAACATGATTGAATAAATAATCATATGGATGATTGAATCACAACAACTCAAATGCTTGCTTGAGATAGAAAGGAATAGGTTTACTGACTCAACTAAAAAGTAAAAGAAAGGCCCTTTGTAGCGGGAAGCAGGGATTTTCAAGTTTCATAAAGAGCCTCCAAAAATTATGGTACTTACTAGCTTTCAGCTCTCATTAGCCCTATCATAAGCATCTTGAGGTGATTAAGGTTAATGTGAATAAAATATGAGTTATATGCTTGACAAATTATAAGTTAAAAGTCTCATGCCCCTTGATTACGAGTACCAGACCTCATGCTACTCAACTTTGGTATCCGGTAAGTTCTTGTCATTGTAAGTGTATGTGTATCATAGAGAACCGCCAACGGGGTACCCCTTGCCCCATGACACAGGAGCTATCCCATATCAAAATTACAAGGCAACAGATAGTGAGCATCTCAGCGATCTTTTTATTTGCTATTTACATAGGTTTTTATTGAAGATGCTTCATAGGATGCCCCTATGGTTATGCTGCAAGTTTCCACCATGATTAGGCATGGCTTAGGCTAGCCGCCCAGGCGTTTCTCTAACACATATACAAACTCCATGAGCTTACAAGCTCCCATTTTATTTCACACCGCCGGCATCCATAAACAAAAGAACATGATATAAACTAAATAATAAGTGCAATGTCGAAAGCAAACCCCATGACAGCATGGTTTTGCTAACTCCCAACTTATAAAATGCAAGCATACAAGCTTCATAAGATAGTCACAATGGTTAAAATTTATTAAGTACAAGAAAATAAAGTGTGCCATCAAGTTTGTGAGAGCTTTAATCACTAGTTTTCACATAACAAATTTAATTTGGAAGATAGATGAAACTCGAGAATTTACTTGAAATAGCAATAAAGCTAATAGGTAGATATGGTGGACACAAATGGCATAGGTTTTGGTTCAAGGATTGGATGCACGAGAAGCATTCCCTCTCAGTACAGTTTTTTTGGTAGCAAGGCTGGGTAGCAAGCATAAGAGTTGAAGGAAACAAACAAACATACAAGTGATAGAAATAATCATGCAATCTTTCTTAGAAACACAAAAGATCTTAACTAGAGAATACTAAGCTTATGAGCCAATCAAGAAAGAAAGATAATGAATTTTATTTCTAAAAGTACTTTTTCCTTTTTCAGTCAATCCTCAAATAATGTTGCTACTGACCAGAGCTAAAATTTCCAAAACCAATTAAATTTACTTAATGATCCCAAAGTGATACCAATACTAACAACAAGATCAATCACATAAAAGAAATTGCAAACTAAAATAAGATGTGCAAAAAGTAAATGATAGAACTTCTCATTAATATTCCATAACGGTAACTCACACCAAGGGATACATAGACAAGTAACTAGAGGGGAGATACTTCCACAATGCAAACCATCCTATATGATAACTCCTCTATTCATGATATGACTCTACTAATAAAGTAAAAAGATGAAAGATAATGATGTGATACCGCGGCACTCCCCCAAGCTTGGAACAAACCAAGGGGATGCCAAAACCAGATGATGAATTACTCCTTCGGTGGTGGTGGTGTTCTCTCGTCCTCATCTGACTTCCAAGGTAAAGTCTCTCCATCGACAAAGGGCATCTTGGTTTCCAATATCCTGAAACTAGCAGCAGAACTTATGTGTTTAAAGCTAGCCTCATACTCATAGTTTTGATTTTGTATGTCGTAGAGTTGTGCTTGTAGTTGGTTGGTTGTTCGATGGAGTGAGAGAATTTCATCCCTAAGCTTAGCAGTCTCCTTCTTGTGCTCGGTGATGAGTTTTGAACTTATCTTATGGATGATGTCCACTTTGCATTCTGCCATCTTCTTATACCTAAAGACCTCTTGCTCCAGTGCTTCCATCCTGTCCTCCAGACTACCTTCTCCTTTAGGGCCCTGAACCTCTTTTATCTGTACCTTCCCATCTTCGAGAAATAACTCCTTGGGGTGAATCTTCAACTCATACATGTATGGGTTGATGATGTCTGCGGAGGAATCCTCCTTGGGTGATCCAAAGGAAGACATTGTGGCTCCAAAACTGAGAATCTGCTTGTCAGAAACAGATCAAAATGAAAACACGATGAGAACACGATATACGAACCTCGCGGGATCCGGGGGATTATATATTACAAAGTTTAATAACAAAAGGAAGTTACTCGGATAAAATGGGTCAAACACGGGCTCCGGGTGGCCACACCCCCTGGTGGCGCGGCCAGGTGGGCCCGCGCCACGGGGTGGTGTGAGCCACCCGGGCTCCGTTTTCGTCCCTTTTTCGACTCATTATTTTCCATGTTGGATAAAAACTGCAAAAATATAAATTGAAAAGTTTTTCGCGGACCTTTTCTTACCAGAACTGTTACCTATTCGAAGACGGACTCTGCAGGTTTCTGAATTTGGTCTTAAATAAATTCTTCCGGGGTCACCACTTGAATAATATCAATATCTTCATTATAAGAATCTTCAAAAATTTAGTGCTTGAGTCTTCTGACCATTCTTCATCTCATGACATCATTTTCTCCTACCACTTGAAAATTTCTTTCATACAAAACTTCACACAATCTTCATTAGCAACATTAGTGCATTCAAGATAATAAACCTTTAGGTTCAATTTCAACTTAAATCCATCAAAACATAAGCTACTAAAACAACTCCTTTCGAAATCCCTAAAAAGAATTCAAAAAGGAAATCGATTTAAGAGGCAAATGCAAAAATGGCAGAAATCTGTCAAAACATACCAGCAGGTAAATATTAATTTTTTCGAAAATCTTCTGTTGCTCAAATCAAAAAGTGCAAAACTAATGAAAGTTAAATAATATCTTGTGGCATGCCCACAAAAATTTACAGATCAGTACGACGTTATGGAATTTTTCGCGATTTTTTACGGTGAAGCACAAAAATCTGTTTTGGGACAGCAACTTCCCAAAATCTTACTTCTCTCTCATTAGAGGCTGATCTTGACACTAAAACCAAACAAAAAGGATAAGGAGAGGTTATTACAAAAGCAATAACTTCCAGGACTCAAATAAACAAAAATTTAAAGCAAAAATATATTGGGTTGTCTCCCAAAAAGCTCTTCCTTTATAGCCATTAAGATGGGCATGATAAATTTCAATGATGCTCATATAAGAATATGAATTGAAGTAAAAGAGAGCATCAAGAAGCAAATATACATATATTTAAGTCTAACCCACTTCCTATGCAAGGGAATTTTGTAATAAAATAAATTATTGAAACCAGAGGCTACTAGCATAGGAAGACAAAACAAGTGCAACATAAAGACTTTCAGCATAAAGCGAGGAAACTTAATATTATTAAGATGCATAGAAACACTTCTCCCTCTCTCATAATAACTTTCAGTATCATGCATAAATTTAACGATATAGCTATCACATGAACCATTGTAACAATGATCACTTATTCTAACAGAAAACATAGGGACACTAGCTTTCCTAGTTCCACTAGGATGTAAAACAATATTAGAAGTTTCCTTACAAAGGATAATGTGCCCATCTTCTACATTTTTAGTGACAAAGTCTTTCATATTTGCTACTGCAGGTTCAACATCTATTTTTTCATCAGGTTCTATAGCTTCCTTTGTAATTTTGTTAACCATACTAGCTATCATAAAATGCTCCTTTTCATTAATATGGAAAGGTATTTTCTCTATGTAAGGTTTAGTTAAAATATGATCAACAGTATAAACTTTAGTATTTCTAGCAGGAACACAATTAACAATATCTTTATATGGCTCACGATACTTGTTCCATGTATTTTTAGGAATTTCAATATAAGAGGCAAAATCCTTAAAACAATTTGCATTAACTTGAGAATCAAGACCATAAGCATTACTAATATTATGAAAGTCATCTGTTCCCATAAAAGATTTAATGCATTCATAATCATAATTTATACCTGACTTTCTTCCTGTATCATTCTCCCATGCTTCAGCATTGTCTTGAATACGGGCTAGAAGATCCCATTTAACTTCTTATTTCATACGTGTAAATGATCCAGCACAAGAAGCATCCAATAGATCCTTATCATGAAGAGAAATCCTTGCATAAAAGTTATTGATAATAATATTATTAGGGAGCTCATGAGTAGGACATTTGATCATTAGTGACTTCAATCTCCCCAAAGCTTGAGTTGTACTCTCTCTCCATCACGAGGACAAAAGTTATATATTTGATTCCGATCTTTCTGAATCTCACTAGGAGGATAAAATTTGGAATAAAAGAGAGGTACAATTTCCTCCCATTCAAGAGATTGGCCATTCTTTAGTAGCTTATACCATTCCTCAGCTCTTCCTTTTAGTGATACAGAGAATAACTTTTTCTTAACTTGATCTGTTGTAATACCTGCACACTTGAACAACCCGCATAATTCGTGTATAAAAAGCAAATGATCACCGGGATGGACAGTTCCATCTCCAAAATAGTAGTTATCCATAACACGATCAACAATTTTTGTAGGTATTTTAAAAGGATCAATTTTAGAAGGTGGTGGTTCATCTACTACCTTATCAGTGGTAGTAGCATTTCAAAACAAGAAACTAAGTGAATTATCCATATTGAGAATAAAGTAACAAGCAGAAATAAACAATACTCACAGTAGAAGTCTCCTTTACCAGTTCCACTCTTCAATAGCGCTTCACTCACCGGCAACGGTGCCAGAAAATAGTCTTGATGACCCACAAGTATAGGGGGTGTATCGCAGTATTTTCTATAAGTAAGAGTGTTGAACCCAACGAGGAGCAGAAGGTGTTAACGAGTGGATTGGATCAGGAATTCTCTGTAAATACTTAGCAAATAGATTTTTAGGGGTTTTTGATAATGTAGATAAATAAAGTGCGAGTAAATAAAGGACAATAATAATAATTGCAGCAAGTGGCCCAATCCTTTCTTTAGCAAAGGACAAGCAGGTTGTATTACTTAAGATAACCAAACGTTCTCGAGGACACATGGGAATATTGTCAAGTGCTTTCGCTTCATATAGTTGATTAATCTTCTTTGGTTGGATAAGTGTTGTGTGGGTGAACCTATGCTAATGTACTGACCTTCCTAGGACTAATACATACTTGTGATTATACCCCTTGCAAGCATCCGCAAATACAAGAAAGTAATTAAGATAAAAACCTAACCATAGCCTTAAACTTTGAGATCCTACACTCCCTTATGCAAAGGTTTCCTAACAGGGGTTAGGTTTCTGTCACTCCAGCAACCCCACGATTAGTAGCCAAATACACAATGCATTCCCCTAGGCCCATAAAGGTGAAGTATCATGTAGTCGATGTTCACATGACACCACTAGAAGAATAACACCACAACTTAAGCATCAAACCATTAAATCTTTCTCAACACAATTCCACTACTAACAACATGACTTCTCCCATGTCCTCAAGAACTAAACGAACTACTCATGAGACATCATATGGATCAAGATCAGAGATGAAATAATGATAAGTAACAATCTGAACATGAACAATAATTCAATGGTTCCACTCAATAGAATCAACTACAATGAGTAATCAACCCGGGAAAGTTTCCCCTAAGAACTATGCAAGATTCAACCCAATTGTTACAGTGGTACGGAGTGGTGATGATGGTGCTGGTGGAGATAATGGTGGAGATGATGATGATATCGATGAAGTCCAGCTTGATGATGATGTTGATGGCGATGATCTCCCTGATGGCCCAAAATATATTGAGCTCGTTGGGGAACCCCAATAGGAAGGTATGATGAGCACAACAGCAAGGTTTTCCTCAGTATGAAACCAAGGTTATCAATCCAGTAGGAGCAAGGAAACACCCCAAAGGTGTTGCTAGCTGAGCCTTGGCAGGGCGCACTACCGGTGCTATTAGCAACGTGGAGACCTGCACAACACAACCACAGAACTTTGCCCCCAACTTGCGATGAGGTTGTCAATCTCACCGGTTTTGCTGAAAACAAAGGATTAAACGTATCGAATGGAAGGAAGTAATAGTTTGTAGAAAGTAAACACAAAGCAGTAAACAGTTTGTAGATTGATTGTAAAAGAAAGGACCGGAGTCCATAGTTCACTAGAGGTGGCTCTCCTTAAGATAGATAACATGTTGGGTGAACAAATTACAGCGGGGCAATTGACAAACATCAAGAAAGCATACAAGCATATACTACTCATCTTGACTCCTTTGAGACTTGATTGGGCATTACAACATTATACATAGACCGCCATCCAACTGCATCTATGACTAATAATCCACCTTCAGGTTATCATCCGAACCCCCTCCAGCATTAAGTTGCAAGCAACAGATAATTGCATTACGAATTGCATGTAGTGTAAACAATACGATTGTTCTATGAACAAAGGATTGTTGTTTTCTCCCTAGTAGCAACAGCACATCTAGTACCTTGGAGATTTTTGTCACTTCCCTAGATTACCAGAGGAATGAACCCACTATCGAGCATAAATACTAACTCTTGGAGTTGCTAGCATCTACTTGGCCAAGATAGCTACTAACAACGGAAAGCATGCAAGATCACAAATAACAAAGACATGATAAAATCAATAATCAATCTGAAATAGCATCTCAATATCCATCGGATCCCCACAAACACAACATGCAGAATTACAAATAGATGATCTTGATCATGAACGGAGCTCACAAGATCTAAACATGATAGCACAAAGGAGGAGAACCAGCCATCTAGATACTACATGGACCCGTAGTCCAGAGATGAACTACTCAGGCATCACACCGGAGGCTTGCATGATGATGAAGAAGGCCTCCAGGGTGAATTCCCCTCTCCGGCAGGGTGCCGGGAAGAGCTTCAGATCCCTCCCGATCTAGGGATGGAGATGATAGCGACTACAGACTCTTTCATGGAATTTTGATCGGGTACTTAGGGTTTTCGTATCAGAGGCAATATATATGCGGAAGGAGAGGCCGAGGGGGTGCCTGGGCTGGCCACACCACCCCCTGGCGCGGGCCAAGGCTGGCTGCGCGGCCAGGTGGTGTGGCCGCCCTTTGGCCCTTCTCCGTCTCGTATTCTGGCTCCAGGTGTCCCCGGTAAAATAATGACTTTGACTCTTGTCCCATCCAATTCCGAGAATATTCATTTTCTAACTTTCCTGGAACCAAAAACAGCATAAAACAGGCAGCTGGCACTGTGGCTCTTGTTAATAGGTTAGTCCAAGAAATCATATGAAAAGTACTCCAAAGTGTGGACAAAACATAAGAAAGTAGATAAAACCAAGCATGGAACATCAAAAATTATAGATACATTTGCAATGTATCAACATCCCCAAGCTTAACTCCTGCTCGTCCTCGAGTAGGTAAGTGATAAAAAGAAAGAATAATTTTTGAGGTGACATGCACCATCATAAACTTGATCAAAGTATTTGTAAAACATTCAAATCTGGGATCATAGTACTTCAATCATAACATGAAAGACAAAGTTCCAGCAATAAGACAAAGAAACTATGATGCAACATGAAAAGGCACAAACAAAAGATTCATGAATAACAATGATTTGCAAGACGTTTGTTTGTTTCACATAAAGAAAACATAGCATAGTGGTATTCAGCTTGTCCCTCATAGAGTAGCAAACATAACTGCATAGGACACCTTCAAAGTTTATAAGAGTGACTAGATACAAATAGTTTAAAACAAGCAATATCAAAGTTATGCATCAATCAACAAGTCTTGGGACAATGCACATAGAACTAAGAATGGCCACTATGCTCTCAAAGTAGGTGCATAAAGGTAGAAGGTGGAGACTCAATATAATGGTGGAAGAAAGGCCTTCATAGAAGGAAGTAGGGATTCAAGTATCATAAAGAGCTTCCAAAAATTATGGTACTTAATAGCTTTCAGCTCTCATTGGCCCTATCATAAGCATCTTGAAGTGATTAAAGTTAAAGTGAACAAACTATGGTGTATATTCTTGACGAAGTATAAGTTAGAAATCTCATGTCCCTTGAATACGAGGGCCGCTCCTCATGCTACTCAAGTTTAGTCACCGGTAAGTTCTTGTCATCGTAAGTACATGTGTATCATAGAGAACCGCCAACGGGGTACCCCTTGCCCGATGATACGGAAGAATCCCCGTATCAAAATGACAAAGCAAGTAGACAACGAGCATCTCAGCAATCTTCTTATTTACCATGGGAATATGGTGCTTTTTTCTCTCTTTCCTCTTTTCATAATCTTTTTTCTTTTTCTCTTTTTTCTCAATATAGGACTCTTTTTTTATAAGAAGAATGCTTCATAGACAGCTCATTATGGTTACGTTGTAGGTTTCCACCATGTCAGCATGGATTAGACCAGTGGCCCAAGCATTTCTATAATACATATACATAACTCCATGGACTTACAAGCTCCCCTTTCATTTCACACCGACAACATCCATAGACAAAAGAGCATGATATCAACTAGGTACAAAGTACCAGTGCAATGTTGAAAGCGTTCCCCATGACAGCATGGTTATGCTAATCCCCAACAAATAAGTGCAAGCATATACAACACAGACGACACAATGGTTCAAGTTTATTAAGGGCAAGAAAAGTAAAGTGTGCCATCAAGTTCGTGAGAACTTTAATCACTAGTTTTCTCATAACAAGTTTAATTTGGAAGGTAAACAAAAACATGAATATACTTGGAATAGCATATGCTAGTAGGTAGGTATGGTGGACTCTTTGGAATAACTTGGTTTAGGGAGTTGGATGCATGAGTGGAACTCATACTTGGTTGCGGAGGCTAGCAAAAGACTAGGAGCGACAAACTAAGAGAGCAATAATGGCCATAATCATGCAGAGCAACAAAACATCATTGATCAAAGCATAAAGTGATACTACAAGTTGAAAACTAAAGTATCATAAAGGCTATGGTGACTTGGGATAGTCATAACATGGTGTGAGCATGTGCCAAGTTAACCCAAATAAAGCATCAAAGGAGAATACCACAATACTATGCTTTAATATGCTAAAACAACGCATGATTCATCCAAGGCACATTAAGCAATCTCAATTATTTATAACAATTCATGCTACAACAAAGAATACTAAGCATAAAGCCAAAACAATATAAAGCATGGCATGAGAAAGCATCAGCCACAGTCAAAAACAAGCTGTCTTTACCACTTAAGCATGAACTTTCCTACTCTTTTCCAAACCAAACCAAACTATTTGAAAACCAATGTCTGAAAGAGGGGGTGTTGGAGATATGCCCAAGAGGCAATAATAAAAGTGGTTATTATTATATCTTTGTGTTTATGATGAATGTTTACATCCCATGCTATAATTGTATTATAAGGAAACACTAATACATGTGTGTTTTGTAAACATAAAAGAGTCCCTAGTAAGCCTCTTGTTGAACTAGCTTGTTGATTAGTAGATGATCATGGTTTCCTGATCATGGACATTGGATGTCATTAATAACAAGGTTATATCATTAGGAGAATGATGTGATGGACACACACCCATAGTAAGCGTAGCAAAAGATCAAGTCATTAAGTTCGTATTGCTATAAGCTTTCAAATGCATAGTAACCTAATCCTTCGACCATGAGGTTATGTTAATCACCATCACCAGATGGGTACTTTGATGACATCAAACACCGCTTCGTAACTGCGTGGTTATAAAGGTGTCATTGGGTATTCTGAAAGTATGTGTTGAAGCGCATGGACCAAGATTAGGATTTGTCCATCCATATGACAGATAGATATGCTCTGGGCCCTCTCGGTGGAATGTCATCTAGTTAGCTTGCAAGCATGTGACTAGGTCACAAGGGATGACATAACATGGAACGAGTAAAGAGTACTTATCAGTAACGAGGTAGAACTAGGTATGGAGATACCGACGATCAAACCTCGGATAAGTAGAATATCGCGTGACAAAGGGAATTGGTTTCGTATGTTAATGGTTCTATCGATCATGAAGTCATCGTTGAGTATGTGGGAGCCATTATGGATCTCCAGATCCCGCTGATGGTTATTGATCGGAGAGGTGTCTTCATCATGTCTGTGTAACTACCTCGGTGAATTACGCTCCTAGTTACAAGCCTGGATGAGCAGAAATGGTTGAAGTAGTACGGTGGGGCCCAAATGCCACTCACAGGTAGACCTTTCGGCCGTCCCAACCATTTCCAAACATCGGGACAAGAACGGGCGGCGTAATCGGCAGGCGAAGGGATCAACTACATACACAAATGAGTATGTATGCAAGCCACCATACAATAGTACATCAGAGCCATTCTATCTAAAAAGAAAGGAAATATAGCAACGCCATACGGCAAGATCCAAATATCCTAGATAGATATAATAGTTTAGGATATCTCCTCATACATCAAACATCAGAGTATCAAGCGGAAGCGGAAGACAAAATCCGAGTACGGATAAGAAGCAAATCGGCATAAGATGCCCCATAAATAAGCACATCCCGCCCACAGATCTCACGGATCCCCGTTCCCGGAATCTCTACACCGAATGATCGTTGCCCACATCGTCCGTCTCCTCCACCCAGTATCCATCTTGCGAGTTTACCTGTTCATCTGAATCAAACAATTTATCGTGTGAGACCCTAGGGGTACTCAGCAAGTCTTTATGCCTCTAAAGGGGACACAACCTGGGGTGACGCAATTGCAGCAAAAGATAAACCCTAACAATTCTAGAGATACTCTCTAACCATCCGCCTAACCAGAGATAGACGGATGTCCGTGAATTAATAACAACAGTTATAACAGTTAAAACGGTACTATCCACAGATCCATCCTCCTCCTCGCTTACCGACGAGGAAGCGGACGAACAAACCCCCCCCATTCGTTGGCAGTTTTATTATCCATTCCATGAGTGTTGCACTATTTACTAGTCAGTTACTTAGTCAAATTAAAAGGGGTACTTTAGTTATGCTTGTCTATGATCGAGAAACTGTGCTCCAAGTCGTCCATAACCGCGGACACGGCTTTCAGAAAGTTTTACCCTGCAGGGGTGCACAAATAGCAACACACACTCGATATGCCTCGGAAAAACCAAATCAAAACCCAACGAGGCAGTCACGACAAAGCGATCACAGGATTCAGAAATATTTCAGGGGGCCACCCCATTGAGCTACCCGCAACGAAGTTAGCTGACTCCGAGACGGCCTCAAGGTTTGTGGAGCCGGCTATAAACGACTAGGAACCCGAAAGTGTGACTGGGCTTGTCGATACAGCGAAAACGGGTCACGGACCTAAATAGTACAGTGTGCATTACCTCGCACAATTTAAATTAAAGCAGTAAAGCATGGCATAAGTACAGGATAGTAAATAAAACCTCAAACTAGTTTGTGGCCCCAAGAAATAATAATGAATCAAGCTCTGGCTCAGGGGGGGTCATAAGCCTCCTGGATGTGGATAGCGCGAATATTCAAGGAACAGGAATCAAGTACTCGGGGTCCTACGGGACAAAAGTGAGCCTGAAAAACCAAATAACAGATATGGCTCACCGGTGCCACTTTCATTAGTTATCCCATTACTACTCAGGTTAAGTTGTTTGGGTACCTCGTTATCCATCAGACTCTCACATACCCTACACATGCTGTTCTACAACTCGCATGGCTCAAACAACTCCTGTAGTAAGGGCTCATGGGATGGAGGAACAAGCTTCGGTGGGGTTTAAAAGTAAAGGCTACGCAATACTTGGAATTCAGTTTAATGCAATCGCGACTCAATGATGCAAGAGTAAGATAGAGGCAATAGGTACTATATGTATGCAAGCATGTGGTAGTGCTTGCCTGGCAGCTCAGTTGAAGCGAGAGAAGGATCTGGGTAGTGCTCCTGGTTCTCTTGGTATATCCCCTGCTCAGCGTCTATTCGAAGAAGAACCAAACAAACAAGGGCCAACATAAATAAGGAGCGCAAGCATATGAATAAAATGCGACAAGCAAACAATCATGCCATGATGAATGATGCACAATTTGCATGGCAATAAAGTAGCATGGCATGGGTGAGGTGTGGAATACAAGAATAAATCATTTTATGGAGTTTTGGCCCCATTTTATCCTCATATTAGTTGCTGTATACATTTTATTTATATGATGCATGCTGCAAAGCAAAACATGGAATGCATGAACAGAAAGGTCTCGTCGAGCTAATCATTTTAGACATATTATTTGTCAAATTTGGAGTTATAAATCAAAAGTTATTAATTAATTAAGGAGAGAGGGCATTTTTTTGTAATTTTAAATAACTTGGAAAATAAAGTGTCCAAAATATATTTTGAAGGCCATATTTGAATTCCTCACATTTTTCTGATTTCAAAACATATATTATTTGTATTATTTGGATTTATATTTTAAAAGATATTTAAAAACAGATTTAAATTTGAATTTGATTTAATTTGAAAAAGATTTGAATTAAAACAGAAAGGCAGAAAATACTTTTGTTACTCGCTCTAACCTAGCCACAGACACAGCCAGGTGGGACCAACTGCTGACTGGGCGCTCACGGCGCGCAAAAGCTTTTCTCACCGCAGGCTTACCCAACCGCAGTCACCGACCGGTGGGGCCGAGACCACGGCGGGTCCACATGCAGGCGGCGAAGTGGACACAGCCACGAGTCCAAGCCCAGGGAGCGCGGGTTGAGCATAGGGTTTTGGAGGAGCCTTTTTATAAAACTATCTCAGCCGATGACATGCGGGCCCGAGCGGAGTGCGGGTTGCGAAAACAAAAGATCAGGGGGTTATCTGCAAAAAGGGGATCGAGCACTGTTTCTCTTCTCTGAAACCGTCTGACGATAGATCGATGCTGACGCGCGGAGCGCAGCGCGCGGGGGAATCGAACTGGGGACCTGGCAGCGCGCGGCAGCGGCGGCTACCGCTGGGCTAGGGAGGGGTTGATGTAGGTTAAGCGGGGCACGACTAGGTGTATCTTCCGCGGCGCGCATCGAGCAGACGCGCGTGCACGCCGCCGCACAGAGGCCGCTCGACGAAGGGTCCGGCGAGCACAGGGAGCGAAGCGCGAGGAGAGGATGTCAGAGAGGCGCAGAAGCTCACCGCGGGTGTCTCGGTGGTGATGGATCGGGCAGGCGAGCAGCAGGGCGACGATGATGCAGAGGCCGAGCGAACTAGGGTTTCGGGGTCGGTGTCGCGAGGTCCTTCGGCTCCGGTCCTTCTCCTCCTCGACGGCGGGTACAGGGTGATGCAGGAGCACTGCGTGGCCTTCCTCGACACCAAAGATCACCGCGCCAACGGCTGGAAGAGGGGAATCGGTGGAGACCGAGGTTTTGCCGGCGATGGGTAGACGGAGGCGGTGGAGGAGAGGGAAGGAGCGGCAGGGACCTGGGGTGGATCTGGGGAAGGCAGAGGGGAGCCAGGGGATAGTGGTAGGTAGCAGAGAGAGAGGGAGGTGCCGTGGGAGCAGGTAGGGTTAAAGGTGGCTCGGTGCCACCTTTCTCTCCTCCTCCTCACGTGCTTGTGGCCGGGCAGGACCAGGGCAGGTGGTGGCTTCCAGGTGGGGTCAGGGTGAGGCCAGAGAGGTGGTGCTCGGGCTGGGGTCCTCTAGGCAGAGAGAGAGAGAGCTAGAGAGAGAGAGGCCGAGAGAGAGTGAGGTAGACTTAGGGTTTAGGTGAGAGGGGGGTGTGAGGGTTAGGGTTAGATATGGAATAAGAGGGGGGTATGGTGATGATCACACTTGATCATGCAAAGCATAACCAAGGAGATGAAGAAAAAGACCCAAGACAAGGAAAGACAAAAAGGTGGAAAGGTAGAGAGAGGAAGGTGAGGGGAAGATGGTTAGGGTTTAGATAGGAACCACATGATCATGCATGGATGGTGGAGAAAAGGAGAGGGGGTGAAGAAAAGAGAGAGAGAGATGAACCACTCAAGAATTCAAATAAAAACCAAAAACTAGAATGGGTGGTACTTGCATGGCCCATGCATAAATATTTAATGCCATGTTTATTTTTGTGAGACAATAATATCACATGGCATTAATCTTAGGCATTCCCACAAGTGGAATAAAGCCAAGCAAGAATTTAAAGGAAAGTCCCAAGTGGAATAGATGGATATGATCATATTTGATTATAATTGGTACTTGCTAGTGTGTTTATTCCACTAGATGTTTAGTAGTCCCAATAATACCCCAACATGAGCATAAATCCATGATAATCCATATGGAAGCTAGGAAAAAGGGTTCCACTCACAAGGCATGCAAAGGTGGCCATGTGGCTCTCATATATCACTAATGTGAAAACATCATGATGCCAAGATGAGAGCATGTGGAAAAGAATTGGATCCATCCCAACCCACATGAGCTAGAGGTAAAACCCAAATAAAGTGCAAAGCTCACATTTAGTTGGATGGTGGAATTATAAGGTGGTGAAAGAAAGGTGGTGGAGTTAAATAAAAGATATGTCCCCAACTCAACTTGGGCATTTAAACAATATATCAACAACCAAATACAATATCAAGAGGCAAATACAATTAATAATGCATATGAGAGAAGAACCAAATGAAAAAGGGTTTTATATGATGCTCAAATGCAAGGTGGCATGATGACATGAGCATGATATAATGATGATGCAACAATTATATGTTTGAAGTAGCCATTATATTACTAGACCAAGTAGCATTACAATTGTTAGACAATTGGGATGCTACAACTCTCCCCCACTAAACAGGAATCTCGCCCCGAGATTCTAGGAAGAAGAAGAAGACTCAAAGAGGGTAGGATACTTGGCACGGAGCTCATCTTCACGTTCCCAAGTGGCTTCATCAACAGAATGGTGCGACCACTGCACCTTGCAGAACTTGATGGACTTGTTGCGAGTCCTTCTTTCTGCGACTTCCAGGATTTTTGTGGGGTGTTCTTGATAAGACAGGTCTTCTTGGAGATTGATAAGCTCATGGTCCACGGTCCTGCTGGGATCCTTGAAGCACTTCTTGAGCTGAGAGATGTGGAAAACATCATGGACCTTGAGTTTTTCCGGGAGCTCAAGAGCATAAGCAACTTCTCCTCTTCTTCCACGAATTTTGAATGGACCGATGTATCTAGGAGCCAGCTTTCCTTTGATACCAAAGCGGTGCGTGCCTCTCATGGGAGTGACATGAAGGTAAACGAGATCACCAGGGACATACTCCATGTCCGTGTGCTTCCTGTCATAATTGCTCTTCTGGCGACTTTGAGCAATCTTCAGATTTTCAAGAATGATGTGCACCTTCTCCTCCGCTTGAGTCACAATGTCAGGGCCAAACAAGATCCTTTCACCTGCACCCGACCAACCAATCGGAGTTCTGCATTTGCGACCATAGAGAGCCTCAAATGGTGCCATCTTTAGACTTTTCTGGAAGCTGTTGTTGTAAGAGAATTCAGCATAAGGAAGACATTCTTCCCACTTCATGCCAAAAGATATGACGCAAGCACGAAGCATATCCTCCAGAATCTGATTGATCCTTTCAACTTGTCCTTGCGACTGAGGGTGGTAAGCTGTGCTGAAGTTCAACTTTGTTCCCAAAGCATTTTGGAAACTCTCCCAGAACTTGGAAGTGAAGATGCTTCCACGGTCAGAACTGATCTCAAGTGGAACCCCATACAGAGAGACAATTCTGTTGATATAGAGCTCAGCCAACTGAATTGCAGAAATGGTTTCCTTGACGGGGAAGAAGTGAGCCACTTTAGAAAGTCTGTCAATGACAACCAAGATTGCATTGTTGCCCTTCTGCGACCTTGGAAAACCAGTGATGAAGTCCATCTCTACTTTCTCCCATTTCCATTCCGGGGGTTTCAATGGCTGTAGAAGACCGGAAGGTTTCTGATGGACAGCTTTCACTCTGCGGCAGACATCACACTCCGAGACATACTTGGCACAATATCGTTTCAAACCCGGCCACCAATATTGTGTTTTCAAGTCCATGTACATCTTTGTGCTGCCAGGGTGGATAGAAAGAACAGAATCATGCGCCTCCTTGAGAACTTGCTCTCTCAAACCCGGGTAGTTCGGAACAAAAATCCGGTGTTCAAAGAAAAGCGTGCCTTGATCATCGACGTGGAAGGACTCATACTTCGGAAGCTGGATGTTGGAGATGACCTTTCTTGTGTACGGATCACCAAGCTGAAAGGAGCGAACCTTTTCTTCCAAGAGAGGGGTTGCTAGAAGGTTCAGGAGGTACCCTTGTTCCACAATTTCAAGGTTGAGCTGACGGAATTCCTCGCACAAGAGAGGTTGTTGTTCTTCCATCATGAGGTTGTTGACATAAGCTTTGCGGCTGAGAGCATCTGCCATGACATTAGCTTTGCCCGGAGTGTAGTTGATGGTCAGATCGAAGTCATTGATTGCTTCAATCCACCTCCTCTGCCGAAGGTTGAGATCAGGCTGAGTGAAGATATACTTCAAACTCTTGTGATCAGAAAAGATCTCACAACGGTTACCAAGCAAGTAGTGCCTCCATACTTTCAAAGCAAAGACAACTGCTGCGAGCTCGAGGTCATGTGTAGGATAGTTGATCTCATGCGTCTTCAACTGTCGAGAGGCATAAGCAACAACTTGTTTTTCTTGCATAAGGACCGCACCCAATCCTTGCAAAGAGGTGTCACAGAATATCTGGAAAGGCTTGGATGTATCCGGAGGAACCAAGACTGGTGTGGAAGTGAGCTTCTCTTTGAGTGTCTCAAAGCTTGCTTGACATGCAGGAGTCCAAAGGTATTTCTTGCCTTTCTTAAGGAGATCGGTAAGAGGCTTCGCTATCTTCAAAAAGTTCTGAACGAAGCGACGGCAATAACTAGCCAAACCAAGGAAACTCCGCACTTCTTTAACATTGACAGGAGGAAGCCATTCAACAATTGTCTTCACAGTTTCCGGGTTGACTGCAATGCCCTTGGCAGAGATAACATGACCAAGATAGGTTACTTGAGGCAGCCAAAACTCACACTTGGAGAACTTTGCATACAGGCGGTTCTCACGAAGCTTGTTTAGGACACACCGAAGGTGTTCTTCATGTTCTTCTCGTGACTTAGAATAGACTAGGATGTCATCCAGGTAGACCACAACGAACTTGTCAAGATACTCCATGAAAACCGAGTTCATGAGCCTCGAGAAGGTGGCAGGTGCGTTGGTGAGACCGAAAGACATGACCGTGTACTCATACAGGCCATAGCGAGTGGTGAAAGCTGTTTTAGGAACATCTTCCTTGCGAATCTTGATTTGGTGATAACCACTTCTCAAGTCAAGCTTAGAGATAAACACAGCTCCAGCTAGCTGATCGAAGAGATCATTAATCCGCGGAAGGGGATATTTATTCTTGATGGTTTTAGCATTGAGAGCCCGATAGTCAACACAAAGTCTATCAGTCTGGTCTCGCTTCTTCACAAAGAGGGTTGGGCTACCCCAAGACGAAGTACTGTGTTGAATGAAACCCAACTTCTCTTGTTCATCAAGCTGTCGTTTGAGTTCAGCCAACTCAGCAGGACCCATTTTATAAGGCCGCTTGGAGATAGGAGCGGTACCAGGTTCAAGCTCAATTACAAACTCAACCTGACGATCCGGAGGCATACCTGGCAACTCTTCAGGAAAGACATCTGGGAACTCACAGACCACCGGGACACTCTGAATAGCTTCCATAGCATCATCATTCAGAGCCGCCAAAGAGAAAAGCTAGATAGCAGGAATCTGACTTGGAGAATAGACTATATGGCCTTCAGGAATCTTCAGAGAAACCGAGCGTTCAACACAATCAATCACAGCTGCATTTGCTGTCAACCAATCCATGCCCAAGATGACATCAATGTCAGAATTGCCCAGAAGGATTAAGGACGCCGAGAACGAAGAGCCACCAATATCAATTTGATTGCCATGGCAGATATGAGCAGCCCTCATGTTTGACCCCGGAGATTGTACCACCAGACGATGTGATAAAGGAACCTTATCCAGATCATGCTCTTGCGCAAACTTATGCGAAACAAAAGAATGCGAAGCACCAGAATCAAACAACACTCTTGCAGGAACTGAGTTAACGGGAAGCATACCCATCACAACTCCAGGTGCATGCTCAGCTTGAGCGGCGTTGACACAGTTGGCACGAGCAACAGTAGACCCGGGCTTGGTGTTGATGTTGAGCGCCCGAGGTGGTGGTGCACGAACCAAAGGAGAGCTTGCCGCAGATCTTGGAGGTGGTGGAGGAAGAGCCTTGTTCTTCATCGGACAGTTCCAGTTTTGATGCCTAGTGTTTCCACACGTGTAACAAGCACCAGGTGGACGTGGAGCAACGTAGCCAGGGACTCCGCCAGGCGCTCCAGGGTAGTGGTGGTTGTAGCCCCTGGGAGCAGCAGTGAGGAAGTTTGGTGGCCTTGCCGCGAAGCTTGAAGGTCTTGGTGGAGCCGGGAGCGACGGTGGGGTGTTAGGAACCCAGACACGACGCTTAGAAGGAGCTGACATAGCTGAAGAGCTTGCTGCATCACGGCTGTGTTTCTTTGACTCCTCAAACACTTGCCTACTTGCTTCTTCCTACAGAGCTGTATGCTGGAGTTCCAGAAAAGACACCGGCCTTGCATGTGTGATTGCATATTTAATCGATGCATTGAGCCCTTGCCTGAACCTCTTTTGCTTCTTCTTGTCATCAGAGATCTCATCGCCACCATAACAAGAAAGGTTCATGAAGTTCCTGATGTAGGTATTGACATTATCATTGCCCTGCTTGAGGTTGAGAAACACTTCCTTCATCCTCTCCATGACAATTTCTGACAGATACTGCTCTTTGAAAGCTCCAGTGAACTGTCCCCAAGTAGGCTGAAAACCAGTGCAGTTTGCCTTCAGGTAATTCTCCCACCAGAGAGCTGCATCTCCCTTCAGAAGGTGGGTTGCACACTTTACCCATTCTTGCTCAGGAACATCAGCAGTCATCAGCAGCCTTGACATCTCACGCAACCAATCATCAGCATCAAGTGGTTGATCAGAAACATCAAACTAGCGTGGGTTGAACTTCAGAAAGCTTTTGATGTCTCCTCGCTTGGGAGGTGGAGGTAGCGGAACAAACTCATTCCTCCTGACACTTTCCTCAAAACGCTGTTGGTTCTGCTGCATTGCTGCCAAGGCATTGGCGATGCTTGACAACGCTGCCCCCAGTTCAGGTTGTATGTCCTCCTCAGAACGGCATGGTGGTGCCATCCTGTTATTGATATAAAACACAAGTCAGTACTATGATGGAGAATAATAATAATCCAAAATAGTACCAAGATGGAATTAATCAAGATTAAAGGATACAATTTACTAAGATGATATTAAAATATCAACAAAGTTCAAAGCACCTAG
This sequence comes from Avena sativa, assembly GCA_916181665.1. Taxonomy (NCBI): domain Eukaryota; kingdom Viridiplantae; phylum Streptophyta; class Magnoliopsida; order Poales; family Poaceae; genus Avena; species Avena sativa. Next base: position 373,781,159 of record OV702290.1, read on the forward strand.
AAGATATTAAGCATATCGCACATGACTGAAAAGGAGTGTGGTACACAAATATATCAAAGAAAATTTTTCCACAAATTTCGGCATTAAAATACCAATAGATGCGCAAAATCAGATAACGAATCAAGATTAGTGACTCTACCAATTCAATATACAAGAGCGAATGATAAGAGTAGTGGTATGGTCGCGACTCCATCCCGCACTCAAATCATTACTCCGCACATGAATAAGAACACATATCCCAACACTTTCTTCTCACGATGAACCTAAGGATTAGCAACTACGGAAACGAACACCCCAAACAAGATGACGTCGGATAACAAAGAGTAAGACAGATCGCGGCGGTATACAACGAATCAGATAGATCGCGTCGGTTTGCAAAAGCCTGTCGGTATGGAATGTACCAATAGTTGATAACCAAAGGCAGATTGTGATAACAACTTGGATGCAACAGATAGACAAGGAATCACACACACACACACACACACACACACACACACACAACCCATGGTACTACGGAATCCCAGAACACGTGAATCCTAGTTTGAATTTTAAGGAGAGGATTGAAAACGTTACACTTCCTTACCAGAAAAGGGTGGGTGGGTGGGTAAGAAGAAAAGTGGAAGCAGTCCTAGTCTCATGTTTTGTTTTCCCTAGTATACATAGCTACCAAAAATATTTGCTAGACTGACAACGACCATTTGGCTGAGACCCTGAAGGTCGGGATGGCTCTAATACCAATTGTAACTATCTCGGTGAATTACGCTCCTAGTTACAAGCCTGGATGAGCAGAAATGGTTGAAATAGTATGGTGGGGCCCAAATGCCACTCACAAGTAGACCTTTCGGCCGTCCCAACAATTTCCAAACATCGGGACAAGAACGGGCGGCGTAATCGGCAGGCGAAGGGATCAACTACATAGACAAATGTGTATGTATGCAAGCCACCATACAATAGTACATCAGAGCCATTCCATCTAAAAAGAAAGGAAATATAGCAACGCCATACGGCAAGATCCAAATATCCTAGATAGATATAATAGTTTAGGATATCTCCTCATACATCAAACATCAGAGTATCAAGCGGAAGCGGAAGACAAAATCCGAGTACGGATAAGAAGCAAATCAGCATAAGATGCCCCATAAATAAGCACATCCCGCTCACAGATCTCACGGATCCCCGTTCCCGGAATCTCTACACCGAATGATCGTTGCCCACATCGTCCGTCTCCTCCACCCAGTATCCATCTTGTGAGTTTACCTGTTCATCTGAATCAAACAATTTATCGTGTGAGACCCTAGGGGTACTCAGCAAGTCTTTATGCCTCTAAAGGGGACACAACCTGGGGTGACGCAATTGCAGCAAAAGATAAACCCTAACAATTCTAGAGATACTCGCTAACCATCCGCCTAACCAGAGATAGACGGATGTCCGTGAATTAATAACAACAGTTATAACAGTTAAAACGGTAATATCCACAGATCCATCCTCCTCCTCGCTTACCGACGAGGAAGCGGACGAACAACCCCCCCCCCATCCGTTGGCAGTTTTATTATCCATTCCATGAGTGTTGCACTATTTACTAGTCAGTTACTTAGTCAAATTAAAAGCGGTACTTTAGTTATGCTTGTCTATGATCGAGAAACTATGCTCCAAGTCGTCCATAACCGCGGACACGGCTTTTAGAAAGTTTTACCCTGCAGGGGTGCACAAATAGCAACACACACTCGATATGCCTCAGAAAAACCAAATCAAAACCCAACGAGGCAGTCACGACAAAGCGATCACAGGATTTAGAAATATTTCAGGGGGCCACCCCATTGAGCTACCCGCAACGAAGTTAGCTGACTCCGAGACGGCCTCAAGGTTTGTGGAGCCGGCTATAAACGACTGGGAACCCGAAAGTGTGACTGGGCTTGTCGATACAGCGAAAACAGGTCACGGACCTAAACAGTACAGTGTGCATTACCTCGCACAATTTAAATTAAAGCAGTAAAGCATGGCATAAGTACAGGATAGTAAATAAAACCTCAAACTAGTTTGTGGCCCCAAGAAATAAGAATGAATCAAGCTCTGGCTCAGGGGGGTTCATAAGCCTCCCGGATGTGGATAGCGCGAATATTCAAGGAACAGGAATCAAGTACTCGGGGTCCTACGGGACACAAGTGAGCCTGAAAAACCAAATAACAGATATGGCTCACCGGTGCCACTTTCATTAGTTATCCCATTACTACTCAGGTTAAGTTGTTTGGGTGCCTCGTTATCCATCAGACTCTCACATACCCTACACATGCTGTTCTACAACTCGCATGGCTCAAACAACTCCTGTAGTAAGGGCTCATGGGATGGAGGAACAAGCTTCGGTGGGGTTTAAAAGTAAAGGCTATGCAATACTTGGGATTCAGTTTAATGCAATCGCGACTCAATGATGCAAGAGTAAGATAGAGGCAATAGGTACTATATGTATGCAAGCATGTGGTAGTGCTTGCCTGGCAGCTCAGTTGAAGCGAGAGAAGGATCTGGGTAGTGCTCCTGGTTCTCTTGGTATATCCCCTGCTCAGCGTCTATTCGAAGAAGAACCAAACAAACAAGGGCCAACATAAATAAGGAGCGCAAGCATATGAATAAAATGCGACAAGCAAACAATCATGCCATGATGAATGATGCACAATTTGCATGGCAATAAAGTAGCATGGCATGGGTGAGGTGTGGAATACAAGAATAAATCATTTTATGGAGTTTTGGCCCCATTTTATCCTCATATTAGTTGCTGTATACATTTTATTTATATGATGCATGCTGCAAAGCAAAACATGGAATGCATGAACAGAAAGGTCTCGTCGAGCTAATCATTTTAGACATATTATTTGTCAAATTTGGAGTTATAAATCAAAAGTTATTAATTAATTAAGGAGAGAGGGCATGTTTTGTAATTTTAAATAACTTGGAAAATAAAGTGTCCAAAATATATTTTGAAGGCCATATTTGAATTCCTCACATTTTTCTGATTTCAAAACATATATTATTTGTATTATTTGGATTTATATTTTAAAAGATATTTAAAAACAGATTTAAATTTGAATTTGATTTAATTTGAAAAAGATTTGAATTAAAACGGAAAGGCAGAAAATACTTTTGTTACTCGCTCTAACCTAGCCACAGACACAGCCAGGTGGGACCAACTGCTGACTGGGCGCTCACGGCGCGCAAAAGCTTTTCTCACCGCAGGCTTACCCAACCGCAGTCACCGAGCGGTGGGGCCGAGACCACGGCGGGTCCACGTGCAGGCGGCGAAGTGGACACAGCCTCGAGTCCAAGCCCAGGGAGCGCGGGTTGAGCATAGGGTTTTGGAGGAGCCTTTTTATAAAACTACCTCAGCCGATGACATGCGGGCCCGAGCGGAGTGCGGGTTGCGAAAACAAAAGATCAGGGGGTTATCTGCAAAAAGGGGATCGAGCACTATTTCTCTTCTCTGAAACCGTCTGACGACAAATCGATGCCGACGCGCGGAGCGCAGCGCGCGGGGGAATCGAACTGGGGACCTGGCAGCGCGCGGCAGCGGCGGCTACCGCTGGGCTAGGGAGGGGTTGATGTAGGTTAAGCGGGGCACGACTAGGTGTATCTTCCGCGGCGCGCATCGAGCAGATGCGCGTGCACGCCGCCGCACAGAGGCCGCTCGACAAAGGGTCCGGCGAGCACAGGGAGCGAAGCGCGAGGAGAGGATGTCAGAGAGGCGCAGAAGCTCACCGCGGGTGTCTCGGTGGTGATGGATCGGGAAGGCGAGCAGCAGGGCGACGATGATGCAGAGGCCGAGCGAACTAGGGTTTCGGGGTCGGTGTCGCGAGGTCCTTCGGCTCCGGTCCTTCTCCTCCTCGACGGCGGGTACAGGGTGATGCAGGAGCACTGCGTGGCCTTCCTCGACACCAAAGATCACCGCGCCAACGGCTGGAAGAGGGGAATCGGTGGAGACCGAGGTTTTGCCGGCGATGGGTAGACGGAGGCGGTGGAGGAGAGGGAAGGAGCGGCAGGGACCTGGGGTGGATCTGGGGAAGGCAGAGGGGATCCAGGGGATAGTGGTAGGTAGCAGAGAGAGAGGGAGGTGCCGTGGGAGCAGGTAGGGTTAAAGGTGGCTCGGTGCCACCTTTCTCTCCTCCTCCTCACGTGCTTGTGGCCGGGCAGGACCAGGGCAGGTGGTGGCTTCCAGGTGTGGTCAGGGTGAGGCCAGAGAGGTGGTGCTCGGGCTAGGGTCCTCTAGGCAGAGAGAGAGAACTAGAGAGAGAGGCCGAGAGAGAGTGAGGTAGACTTAGGGTTTAGGTGAGAGGGGGATGTGAGGGTTAGGGTTAGATATGGAATAAGAGGGGGGTATGGTGATGATCACACTTGATCATGCAAAGCATAACCAAGGAGATGAAGAAAAAGACCCAAGACAAGGAAAGACAAAAAGGTGGAAAGGTAGAGAGAGGAAGGTGAGGGGAAGATGGTTAGGGTTTAGATAGGAACCACATGATCATGCATGGATGGTGGAGAAAAGGAGAGGGGGTGAAGAAAAGAGAGAGAGATGAACCACTCAAGAATTCAAATAAAAACCAAAAACTAGAATGGGTGGTACTTGCATGGCCCATGCATAAATATTTAATGCCATGTTTATTTTTGTGAGACAATAATATCACATGGCATTAATCTTAGGCATTCCCACAAGTGGAATAAAGCCAAGCAAGAATTTAAAGGAAAGTCCCAAGTGGAATAGATGGAGATGATCATATTTGATTATAATTGGTACTTGCTAGTGTGTTTATTCCACTAGATGTTTAGTAGTCCCAATAATACCCCAACATGAGCATAAATCCATGATAATCCATATGGAAGCTAGGAAAAAGGGTTCCACTCACAAGGCATGCAAAGGTGGCCATGTGGCTCTCATATATCACTAATGTGAAAACATCATGATGCCAAGATGAGAGCAGGTGGAAAAGAATTGGATCCATCCCAACCCACATGAGCTAGAGGTAAAACCCAAATAAAGTGCAAAGCTCACATTTAGTTGGATGGTGGAATTATAAGGTGGTGAAAGAAAGGTGGTGGAGTTAAATAAAAGATATGTCCCCAACTCAACTTGGGCATTTAAACAATATATCAACAACCAAATACAATATCAAGAGGCAAATACAATTAATAATGCATATGAGAGAAGAACCAAATGAAAAAGGGTTTTATATGATGCTCAAATGCAAGGTGGCATGATGACATGAGCATGATATAATGATGATGCAACAATTATATGTTTGAAGTAGCCATTATATTACTAGACCAAGTAGCATTACAATTGTTAGACAATTGGGATGCTACAACTCTCCCCCACTAAACAGGAATCTCGCCCCGAGATTCTAGGAAGAAGAAGAAGACTCAAAGAGGGTAGGATACTTGGCACGGAGCTCATCTTCACGTTCCCAAGTGGCTTCATCAACAGAATGGTGCGACCACTGCACCTTGCAGAACTTGATGGACTTGTTGCGAGTCCTTCTTTCTGCGACTTCCAGGATTTTTGTGGGGTGTTCTTGATAAGACAGGTCTTCTTGGAGATTGATAAGCTCATGGTCCACGGTCCTGCCGGGATCCTTGAAGCACTTCTTGAGCTGAGAGATGTGGAAAACATCATGGACCTTGAGTTTTTCCGGGAGCTCAAGAGCATAAGCAACTTCTCCTCTTCTTCCACGAATTTTGAATGGACCGATGTATCTAGGAGCCAGCTTTCCTTTGATACCAAAGCGGTGCGTGCCTCTCATGGGAGTGACACGAAGGTAAACGAGATCACCAGGGACATACTCCATGTCCGTGTGCTTCCTGTCATAATTGCTCTTCTGGCGACTTTGAGCAATCTTCAGATTTTCAAGAATGATGTGCACCTTCTCCTCCGCTTGAGTCACAATGTCAGGGCCAAACAAGATCCTTTCACCTGCACCCGACCAACCAATCGGAGTTCTGCATTTGCGACCATAGAGATCCTCAAATGGTGCCATCTTTAGACTTTTCTGGAAGCTGTTGTTGTAAGAGAATTCAGCATAAGGAAGACATTCTTCCCACTTCATGCCAAAAGATATGACGCAAACACGAAGCATATCCTCCAGAATCTGATTGATCCTTTCAACTTGTCCTTGCGACTGAGGGTGGTAAGCTGTGCTGAAGTTCAACTTTGTTCCCAAAGCATTTTGGAAACTCTCCCAGAACTTGGAAGTGAAGATGCTTCCACGGTCAGAACTGATCTCAAGCGGAACCCCATACAGAGAGACAATTCTGTTGATATAGAGCTCAGCCAACTGAATTGCAGAAATGGTTTCCTTGACGGGGAAGAAGTGAGCCACTTTAGAAAGCCTGTCAAGGAAGGGAGGGGAGTCCTACTAGGACTCCCCCTCCCATGGCGCCTCCCTCCTTTAAATAGATAGGTGGGGGCGCCACCCCCTGGCCCCCCTCCACTCCAAACCCTGGCCACCGCCTCTCTCCTCCTCCTTCCCTCTGCTCAGGCTTAGGCGAAGCCCTGCAGAATTCTCTACTCCACCACCACCACCACACCGTCGTGCTGCTGGGATTCCGTGGAGAAGATCTACTACCTCCGCTGCTCGCTGGAACGGGGAGAGGAAGGTCTGCTTCGATTCCGCACGTGTGACCGACTGCGGAAGCGCTGCCGGAACGCGGCGCCGGAAGGATCGTCCACATGATCTTGAGATCGGCAAGTGATCGACTACATCAACCACGAGATCCAATCTCGTAACGCTTTCGGATCTACGAGGGTTAGTACAGATCTATCTCGTTGCACATGTCTAATAGATTAGATCTTGGCTTTTATCTAGATTAGATCTGGGTTTTGTTCGTTCTTGCGGTAGAATTTTTTTTTCCATGCTACGAACCCATCAGGGGGTCCAACCAATTTATTCAGCAAACTAAGCAAATAAAGCAAACGAAAAACCAAAACGAAAAAGAGAAAGAAGACGCTCCAAGAACAACACAATTGTGCATAAAACAATAAAAATGAAGCGTTTGGAAGAAACCTGGGATTTTTATTGATGAAGAGGGGGATGCCTTGGGCATTCCCAAGCTTTGACACTTGTACTTATTGGATATTTCTTGGGGTGACATGCGTGGAATCCCCAAGTTTGAGCTTTAGTCCATCCTTAATCTCATTACTCATTCCTTCCATACACCTGAAATTTTTCCTTCATACAAAACTTCACACAATCTTTATTAGCAACATTAGTGCACTCAAGATAATAGGTCTTTAGGTTCAGTTCCAACACCAATAAAACTTCCATTAAAACACAAGCTACTATAGAACTTCCCTCAAAAATCTCAATTCCCCAAAAGAACTTAAAAAGGAACCAACAAGAAGCAAATGCAGAAAATGGCAGAAATCTGTCAAAACAGACCAGAAGGTAAAGACGAATTTTTTCGAAGACCTTCTGTTGCTCAAATCAAAAAAGTGTTGAACTAACAAAAGTTAGATAACAACCTGGGGCAGAAGCACAAAAATTCACGCCTCAAAAGGACGTACAGAGATTTTACATGATTTTTTACGGTGAAGCACATAAATCTGTTTCGGGACAGCAACTTTCCCAATCATTACTTCTCTCTCATTAGAGGTTACTCTTGGCACAAAAAGCAAATAAAAAGGATAAGGAGCGGTTATTACTGAAGTAATAACTTCCAAGACTCATCTAAAACTTTTGGGTTATCTCCCAATAAGTACTTTTCTTTAACGCCTTTAAGTTAGGCATAAGAATTTCGATGATGCTCACATACGAAATATGAATTGAAGTAAAATAGAGCATCAAGAAGCAAATTCAAAACACATTTAAGTCTAATCCACTTCCTATGCATAGTAATCCTGTATGCAAATAAATTCACAAAGAACAAAGTGAACGGCATAGTAAGATAAAACAAGAGTAACTTCAAAACTTTCAGCAAAAAGAGAGGTGTTTCAGTACCATGAAAACTTTTACAACCATATTTTCCTCTCTCATAATAATTTTCAGTAGCCTCATGAATAAACTCAAAAATATAACTATCACACAAAGCATGCTTTTCATGATCTACAAACACTAGAGCTTTATTATAAACATTTTCAAAAGAATCCTCAGGAACATGACATTCGTCCTCCTTTGGTAAGCATGGGGGACAATCAAATAATGTAAGGGGTAAAGAGTTACTCTCGTTAGAAGGTAGGGATGGTAGATCCATTCTTCCTCCTCTTGATCAGCACTCTCCTCCTCTTTTTCATCCAATGAGCTTCCAGTTTCAGCAATTTCTTCTTCCATAGGCTCCTGCAAGGCATTAGTCTCTTCCATTGGTGGAGAGCATCTATTAAGATATTCAAGAATATAGCCATTTTCTACCTTGTAATTATCAAAGCAAAATTTAAGTATATCATAAACCTCATATTTATAAGGTGAATCATCAGTGTTTTCAAGCAAACTAGCAAGTTCAAATGCACCCTTCCAAGCAATAAATTCTTCAATTTGTTCCACATCATAAAATTCATAATTTCTTTTAACATAAGAAGATATGGTAACATTATCATTATACTCACATTGAAAAGGAACGTGTTTGTACCTCCTACAGCAACACGATTTATCAAAGCAATAAGTAACATTATAAGTAGAGCACACGTTTATAGCAATGGTATACAATTTATCAATTTGTTCCCATAAGTGTTTCCCTTTTTGTGACAAGCGGTGTTCCTTATAATAATATTTTTGTTCTTCCGTGAATCCACCTTGCCAATAAGATTCAGTTTCAAAGAAACCAACCATTGATAGAAAGCATGATAAAGCAAGACAATAACATACCAATGAAAATAGCAACTATAGCAGGAACTATTTTTTTTGTATTTTTGATAAACAAACAAGCAAACAAAGCAAAAAGAAACTAAGAAAAACAAAAATAACAAAGTAAAGAGATTCATTATGAGGGACTCCCCTTGTGAAGATGTCCTTGACTCCCCGGCAACGGCGCCAGAAAATATGCTTGATGGCCCAAAATATATCGAGTTCGTTGGGGAACCCCAAGAGGAAGGTATGATGAGCACAGCAGCAAGTTTTCCCTCAGTACGAAACCAAGGTTATCAATCCAGTAGGAGCAAGGAAACACCCCAAAGGTGTTGCTAGCTGAGCCTTGGCAGGGCGCACTATCGGTGCTAGTAGCAACGTGGAGACCTCACATCACAACCACGGAACTTTGCCCCCAACTTGCGATGAGGTTGTCAATCTCACCGGTTTTGCTAAAAACAAAGGATTAAACGTATCGAATGGAAGGAAGTAATAGTTTGCAGAGAGTAAACACAAAGTAGTAAACAGTTTGTAGATTGATTGTAAAAGAAAGGACCGGGGTCCATAGTTCACTAGAGGTGGCTCTCCTTAAGATAGATAACATGTTGGGTGAACAAATTACAGCGGGGCAATTAACAAACATCGAGAAAGCATACAAGCATATACTACTCATGTTGACTCCTTTGAGACTTGATTGGGCATTACAACATTATACATAGACCGCCATCCAACTGCATCTATGACTAATAATCCACCTTCAGGTTATCATCCAAACCCCCTCTAGTATTAAGTTGCAAGCAACGGATAATTGCATTACGAATTGCGTGTAATGTAAACAATACGATTGTTCTATGAACAAAGGATTGTTGTTTTCTCCCTAGTAGCAACATCACATCTAGTACCTTAGAGATTTTTGTCACTTCCCTAGATTACCAGAGGAATGAACCCACTATCGAGCATAAATCTAACTCTTGGAGTTGCTAGCATCTACTTGGCCAAGATAGCTACTAACAACGGAAAGCATGCAAGATCACAAATAACAAAGACATGATAGAATCAATAATCAATCTGAAATAGCATCTCAATATCCATTAGATCCCCGCAAACACAACATGCAGAATTACAAATAGATGATGTTGATCATGAACGGAGCTCACATGATCTAAACATGATAGCACAAAGGAGGAGAACCAGCCATCTAGCTACTACATGGACCCGTAGTCCAGAGATGAACTGCTCACGCATCACACCGGAGGCTTGCATGATGATGAAGAAGGCCTCTAGGGTGAATTCCCCTCTCCGGCAGGGTGTCGGGAAGAGCTTCGGGTCCCTCTCGATCTAGGGATGGAGATGACGGCGGCTACAGACTCTTTCGTGGAATTTTGATCGGGTACTTAGGGTTTCCGTATCAGAGGCAATATATAGGCGGAAGGAGAGGCTGAGGGGGTGCCTGGGCTGGCCACACCACCCCCTGGCGCGGGCCAAGCCTGGTCGCGCGGCTAGGTGGTGTCGCCACCCTCTGGCCCTTCTCCGTCTCGTATTCTGGCTCTAGGTGTCCCTCGGTAAAATAATGACTTTGACTTTTGTCCCGTCCAATTCCGAGAATATTCATTTTTTGACTTTTCTGGAACCAAAAACAGCAGAAAACAGGCAGCTGGCACTATGGCTCTTGTTAATAGGTTAGTCCAAAAAATCATATGAAAAGTACTCCAAAGTGTGGACAAAACATAAGAAAGTAGATAAAACCAAGCATGGAACATCAAAAAATTATAGATACATTTGCAATGTATCACTCCCCTCTCTGGGAAGGAATTTCCCCTGTAGATTTCTGCCTGCTGGAGAGCTCTTTCTCTTTCTGCGGTTTTTCGCCCTGCAGAGGCGGAGGAATCCTTCTGTGGTCACTCCCCGAGTATTAGGGTTTCGATGAGATTATATACGCCAAAGGGCGGTGCTAGAAGTGGGCTAGGGTGGCCACACCACCTGGTGGCGCAGCCAGGGGGACCCGCGCCACCAGGGGGTGTGGGCCCCCTGTGGCCCATCTCCACTCCTCCTTCTAGCTTCCTTCGTATTCTGGAAAAATAGGATTTTCCATATATTTTCTAGGATTTTTTTATCTTCGCGAATTTTGCATCCAGACAGTGCTTTTCCATCAGAATCCTGACTCCGGTGGTTCATCCTCCAAAAATCATCAATCATGCAAAAATAGATGAAATAACATAAGTATCCTCCCTTAATGTGAAATATACCAATGAATAATAGTGAATTATAATATAGAATAGTGATGCAAAATGGACGTATCAGACTACAATTCCCAAGTCTAGACAAATATTTATTGAAAAATACTAAAAAAACTAAATTCAGGTCTCCGGACACTCCGGATTAGAAATAACTCTGGATTTATCTCGTGCATTGGATCTCCCTTGGACGATCATCACTCACTACCTGCTTGTTCTCGTGTTCATATTTCCTATCCCGTTGTCCGCCAACACTCAAACCATATCCCGTCGGCCGCCACCACTCAAACCATATCCCGTCGATTATCGCCACTCAAACCCTATCCCAATGTCTTAGCCGCCTCTCGTGTGACTGCGATGCCGCCGCAGCCCCTCTCCTTGCCAGCCCATGCCTCGCCGCCGCTACTTTGTCTGAAGTGCGGTCGCAATCTCATCGAATGGATATGTTGTCGGACGAATCAGGTACAATCTTTGATGTTTGATTTCTTGAAATCCCTCTCATATTACCAGTATATTTCATGATGAAATACCTCCTAGTTCTAGTATATCCCGTACTCATTCAGTGTAGGATTCAGTCTCACCAGTTAGCTGTTTATGATTCAGTTTCGTCAGAGTTAGGACAGTTAGTTATTGCTCTTTATGGAGACTCTTTACCTTCAAAGACCGTGGTCGTAGCATCTTAATATATTTATCCAACTCACACTTGAATAAAGTATACATAACAGATCTGTTCATATTTCCTATATTCCTAGAGTTCATATTTCCTATAATTTTATCTTATACGATAGGTTCAAGTGAGCATGAGGTTGTGAAGAAGAAAGGGAAAATGCATGAGTTTGCGAAGAAGAAAGGGAATAGGCACCGCATGTAATGCGTGTTTCTTTGGGTTATTATTTGTAATGTGTGTTCGTAATGCTTGTTTGTTGCATTGCAATAAAACGACGGAGGAGCAGACACCGCTATCTTTGGGTTGCCACCGGAAATTCTCCATCGTGGCCTCCTAGTATCACCTCATACGGGGTTATTTTAATAATCGCCTCTAACAGTTGCTACCTCCGACGGATTGTTTTTAAAACTGCCTATGAAGTTGCTACATCAGACGCATTGTTTTCTTAACAGCATCTAAAAGTCTATTCAAGACGTTTGTTAAACATGATCGCCTCTATGTTCTGCCATATTCAAAACCTCCAGCCACTCCATAAATCCATTACCGGCCTAAGAAACACCCTGGATATAGTAAATGTCGATAATATCTCATAAGAAGTTTGGATTATTCTAAATATTCTTCATAACTACTTAGAAATTTATTACAAATTCATACTAATGTTTTGATTAGTCGTACAAATTCATTCTCCGGATTCTTGATTGCAAATGTGTGGTTCTTCCAAAAAACCTCATCTTGGTCTCTTTGCTTGACCGAGCATGAAGGGCCAGGAACATCATCGATCTCATTGTAATCTTCCTCGAAGAACACGTCATCCATGCTAATGATACTCCTTTTTAATGACATAACTACATGTCTCTTCATATTCCTCGGGTCGACGATGTCGAAGACTTGATGAACCAGGTTAGCTGGTATGAATGACTCGTTCTTTTAAGCAGCATGATTGAGGTTCACGGTAGTTTGGCCATTGTCATTTGGATCCACCTGATTCTTATGATCCCAACAACAACAGAACAATGGAAACTTGAAATCCACATAGTCTAGATCCTAAATCTCTTCTATGTATCCGTAGTACAGTTGTGTAATTTCTTCATTTTCTTCAATTGCCTCTAAAACTACACCACTTTTTTGCATCGTTGTTGTGCTACCTTTTTTCTTCATAGCAAATGTGTACCTGTTGATCTTGTACACCTAAAATTATCTGACCTACCATGTAGAGCCTCTTGCTAGAGCATCAATTATGGGATCTTTTGCTTCAACATCATGTAGTTTATCACTAAACCAGGTGTTGAACTCCTTGACATGGAGTGTCTCGGCCGAACATCAATGGGGATGCATTGCTCGTAGAGTGTCACAGTGTTCTTCCATGTACGGAGTGATTTCATCCATGTGCTTCATCACAACAAAGTGTGCCTGATTATATTTAGTGTTAGTCGGCTTGAACTTGATCATTCCACTCATTTCGACACTAGTAAGCTTACCCTCATGGACAGACCTAGGCACCCCTATCGGGTCAAGACGTGCCATGTAATCAAGGCAGAACTCAATGACCTCTTCGATTACAAAGCCCTTGATGATGCTTCCCTATGGACATGCTTGATTCTTGACATATTGCTTAAGAATTCCCATGAAGCGTTCAAATGGGTACATGCTTCGCAATATACGGGACCAGACATCTTTATCTTGTGCACAAGGTGGACAATGAGATGTACCATGATATCTAAGAATGACGGAGGGAATATCATCTCCAAATTGCACAAAGTCTCCACCGCATTCATTTATAGTTCACCCAACTTACTAGGATCAATCACCTTTCGAGAAATTGTGTTGAAAAATTCACAGAAACACGTTAGAGTGTCTCGAACATGTGGTGTCAAGACATTCCTTATTGCAACGAGGATCGTTTGTGTTATCAGAGCATGGCAATCGTGAGACTTCATACCCGTTACTCAGTTTTCTATCTTTGAAACAATCCTTTGCATGTCGGTGGTGTAGCCTATTGGAAACGCATGCCATATAGAGAATCACACACAATTCTCCCTCTACTTTGTCACATACATAACTCACAAGGACTGGCTTTCCTCGAGCATCAACCTCAGGTGGGTTTTCCCCTCTAAGTTTCGCAGCTTCAATTCGTGCGTTCGCACTATCTTTTGTTTTGTCCTTCATATTGGGAAATGTCCCTATTATGCTTTCTAACACATTCTTCTCAACATGCATCACATCGATAGAATGTCGAACATCGAGATGCTCCCAATAAGGTAAGTCCCATAGTATCGATCTCCTCTTACAGACTATTTTTATTTTGCGAGGTTGGTCATCTATAACTATTTCTTCTTCTTTGTCTTGGCCTCTGCCCTTGCGTTTGAATCGTCACTTTCCATGCACAACTTTCAAGTGTTTAAGCTGATCATAGATCTAACTACCTTTTAAAATTGAGGATCCAAATCTCTCTAACAAGTGTTATCAAACTTTTTCTTCAGGATCCGATATTTATGACCCTTTGGCAAAAACCTTCAAGTCTGCATGTACACCATTTTATTACACTCATGCAAATACCTACTTGTTGTCTTGTCTAGGCACTAGACACATGCATAGGTCCCTTTTATAGCCTGGCCAGAGGAGTTCCCATATGCCGGATAATCATTGATGGTTAGGAATAACATGCATCTCAGGGTAAAGTTTTCCTTCACATGTGCATCATATATTTTTACTCCTTCAATCTAAAGAAATTTCAAATCTTCCACCAAAGGTGCAAGGTACACATCAATATTGTCACTAGGTTGCTTGGGGCCCTGGATTAGTATTGCGAGCATGATATACTTTTGCTTCATGCATAACCATGGAGGAAGGTTATAAATGCTGAGATTAATGGGCCAGGTGCTGTGGGTTGTACTATAGTTGCCGAACGGGTTCATTCCATCAGTTCTCAGTGCAAACCTCACATTTCTAGGATCATCTCCAAAATGATCACCATCTGGACCCAAAGGCTTCAACTTATTGATGTTCCTCCACTGTGGAGAGTTGTCAGGGTGTCTAAGCATGTCATCCTGAACGCGCTCCTCTGCGTGCCAACTCATCAGTTTTGCCGTATCCGGGTTTGCATATAAGCGTGTCAAACCAAACGAGGAACAATAGGCAGATACCAACACACTTTTATCGGGACATCCTTCCTACCCGATTTTTATGCTTCTTCTTGCTCGCTTGATCAATGTCCATGTCATCCTCACTGCTGCTGTCATCTGCCATATTAGTTGCCTCAACCTTAAGAAACTTGAACCTTGGCAATTTGCACACCACAAATTGATGTAGGCATCACCACGGTACAATATACAATCATTTTTACATGCATGTATTCTCTGAGCCTCCATTCCCAATGGACACACAGTCCGCTTAGCTTTGTAAAAACTATCTGGCATGTGGTTTCCTTCAGAAAGAAATTCTTGTAAGAATGTTAACAACTCGGTTACACTCTTATCTGACCATCCGTAAATTTGCTTCATCTACATCAGTTCTAGCATAGTAGCTACCTTTGTGTAGTGCAGCTTACACCCATGGTACATTGGTTTCTTCGAGCCTTCGATCATGCAAGCATATTTATCATACATTTTCTGATCCTTATAGTTTTCTTTCAACTCCCGCGACATCTGACTCACATTTGTATTCTTCAACATCTTCCATGTTCTCTTGCGACGATGTATTGTCCATGTCATATGTTCAACCAACCTCATCATCAATTGATGGAAATATGGTGGTAATGTCAACATCATCCATGTTGGCATCCTCACAAGCATCACCCTCCTCATAAGTATCACCCTCCTCATATGTACTTTGTCATACTTCATGGTGGATCCAACAATCATACCCCGCCATGAATCCCCTTTTGATCAAATGTGTATAAATTTGTGAAATGCTTGTAAAACTCTAGATGTTTTTATAGTCACAACATGATTAAAGTATCCATGGGTACTCTGTATAAACTGCATTCATTCCAGTTGTGTTCAAAACTCGTAGACACCGTCAACGTACACATCGGTCGCACGATTCCCCAGGTACATCTACAAATTAAAACAAATTAATATGCACAAGTAATAAAATATGAATTCACATGCATTTAATACAACATTTATCAAAAAACAAACAGATGAAAATTTAATTAATAAAAAAGCATTTTTACGGACGTCTGGTTATTATCCGGAGGGTCTGAATTCTCCTCTTTATGACCCAGCTAGACCCTTCTTCCTCGCTTTCCTCCTCACTCTTCTAAAGCCCCTTTCTTCCTCGCGCCCTCTCTCTTCTCCCTCCTGAACCGCCGTCGGCGGCTACCCCCACCCATCGTCTTCCATAGGCAGCAGTTTAGATTGAGCACCCCAGCATCTGGATCTCGCTGCCACGAGGTGATGCAGACGTCAAATCGTCGTCGCGCCTGAGATCTCTGCCGCCTATGTACGTGTCGCCATGGTTAGGATAATGGATGACAACGAGATCCTTGTCAGCCTCGGGAACTACTCCTCCTCGTCGGATGAGGTACTAAGCTTCTAGCTTTCATCTCTCTAATTCTATTTGTTTTGAAATTTTGGTTGCATATGCTGATCTTTTTCGAATTCAATTTGTTTTTAATTTTTCTAGGAATCAACTTGTGACTGTGGTATTCATGATAGATGTGCCCAGTTCGAACATTTTCTAGACGGAAAAATCATTATCCTAGAAGAATTAGACTTTACAAGGGAGGAGAAGAGGGAGACATATGAAGAATTGAGGAAGACCAATGAAGAATTGAAGAAGATGGAAGAGAAGCTAATGCTAGCTCATGAGACAATCCGAATGATGTATCAAGCAATAAAAACCGTCAACGAAAAATGGAAAGAGATGTAGAAGAGAAGGGGCAAATAGAGTTGGCGTTGGCCGACATCATCAATACGCACAACATCAAGAAGCAAGAAAGTAGGAAAACAACTAGGTAGAAGATGAATAAGATAAAAACTATGATATTTGGAAGGAAAGGTGTCTATAATATGCCTTTGGTGCCATTATTATCCTAGTCGCGGTTATAATAGCCATGCCTGGGTTTTTAAATGCGCGAAGTAGTTGTTACTCTGAGCATGATTGTATGTGTTACTAATTTGTATGTGATAATTGATTGCATGGTATATGTTGTTTGCAAAAAAATAGATTGTATGAAAATAAAAGTGGACAAGATTAAAACGCACCTTCAAAATAACACTAGCAAACTCACCCCAGCACAAAGCCTTGATCCATATAAACTCACCAGCACAATATTAAACTGGTTAGTGAATCTCCAAGGCATCTCACCAGCAAACCCTTGATCCATATATATATATATATATATAATCAACAACAAAGGAGATCATCCTACAAAAAAAATATCAAAGGGAACCTTAAACAGTTTATAATTGAATCTGCCTCTAGTCAGATATATGTTTGAGGCGGTCGGAATTACTAACCACCCTAACTACAAGTTTTCGAGGCGGTCATTATAATGGTTAGCCTTAGGAGGTTCCTAGAGGCAGTTACTTTTTATGGACGGCTGTGATTAAAATTTGTGAAGAGATGGCCAGTAATTTCCTACATCTCAGATTCCATTGAGAGGCATTTTGTCTTAATGAGTGGTTGGGGAGGAAGTAGTACTAGAGATAGTGCTAATTTAAAATCGTCCGAGGCTATAGTTAGAGACGGTTCAGAAATAACAACCACCTGAGGTTGCTGAACGTGGCTGATTCTTTCTAGTTTAGGGGTTAACCACCTCTAGGCACCGCCTCTAAGTAACGAGTTTGTACTAGTGTGAGATATGGGATTGGGGTCTAGAGTTTCTTGCTCGGGAGCTAACCTAGACCACCCCCTCGGGTTTATAATGCCACTGGCCACCCCAACCCTCCCCTCCGAGCTCATTCCACTCCCATACATCACCACTCTCCTCCCCTAGATGCCTCGTGTATCCCTTCCTCTCTGTAGCCTAGGAGATGGAGAAACCCACCTCGGTGTTGTGAGCTTGCGCAGAAGTTTACCCTTGACACAGGTTCTCTCTGCCCCCCTCTTTGCATCCTCATGATCCCCTCGTTGATATGTACCTGACCATCTAGTCCTCTTTATCTTCGACAATCCTATAAGATACCATCGTGACCACCTGCAAGGTCGCGGTCACCCCGACGCGTTCATCTCGGTTTCTACAACAAAACTGCCACCGCTACCCCTTGTTGAGGTCGCCATCGAGCCCCACATCTTCTCTGCCACCTCTGTGTCCCCGGCGAAGCCCCAAGGTGAGCCCTCGGCATGTCTATGCTCCCGCTAGGGTTTCCTCGACGCCAGTTATGTCTCGTCGGAGACGATGACGGAGCACCATCGATCTCCACTAGATCGAATGGCCTTCGTTGCTTGGTACCGCTTCGCCACCTCCCTCTCGTTGACAGATGGGCGCCACCTGGGTTGCTCGAAATCCCCCTTCCCACACGATCGGGTGTGGATCTAGGCCGGCCGACCTCTATGCGGCCCATGGCCATGCAGATCTGGCCCTGACGCCCCAGTTTTCTTTTTTTCTTGTTGATTTCCAGATCTAAAACACTACATAAATAAATACCAAATAAAATGGAAAATAAATGAAAACCCTTAGACCCAATTTTAAGCATTCTCCCATTAGTTTTCTACAATAGTTAGAGCAAGCCCTTTGTCTAGAATAATTTTTATTATTTTCTAGCATTCAATCTACTAAAAAGTGTCCTTTTTAGATCTTAAATCGATAACTAAAGTTTTACATATCTAAATAGTGTGAATCCAACTTCCTCTTGTAGCTACTGATAATATCTATCATATGGACTTGGTCCCATGCCAAGAAGATTTGTAGTTGTACTATGGTAAAGATAAGAAAAAAAGTCTAGATCTGACTTTGGAAATTTCTCTAAGTCAAAATATAAAATATTTTGAGTTGTTTCCAACTCTTAATGGACATATTCTGCAATATATACCAAACCCTAGGTTGGCAAGATTTATTGAGCCTCTGTTGAATTTTATTGAATTAAACACTACTGCAGGTGGTTAGTTCACTCAATAAATCCTATCTAGAGTTCCATAACTCTAAAAATAGTGAAACCAAATTCTAAAGTAAGGTATTTGTTTACTGTGTCCTTGGTTTCATACCAAAAGTATATGTAGATTAAATATGGTTAAAAAGATAAACTGCTTATAGTAGTGCCTTTGGGAATTTTCCTAGGACATTCTAGTAATCTTTTTAAGATGAAACCAACTCTCAAAATTCAGGAACTCAAAGTTCTATAAAAACCTCTGAGCATAATTTATGTTGCGTTCCAAATCTCTATGGTAAATTAAGCACCAAAACCAAGGTTACCTTCACTAGAAAAATCATAACTAAACAAAGAAAGGTGATAAAATAATGAAATCACTTCT
This sequence comes from Avena sativa, assembly GCA_916181665.1. NCBI lineage: Eukaryota > Viridiplantae > Streptophyta > Magnoliopsida > Poales > Poaceae > Avena > Avena sativa. The sequence goes on from OV702290.1 coordinate 373,800,289, forward strand.
TGTGGCCTTGTTATTTCACTACCTACCAATTGGTACCACATTTGCATGTTGGTACCGTACAAAACTTGGCCTTGGTATAAAACCCCTCACTTGAGTACTATTTGACAATTAAATCATAAAAGAAGTTCTACAAATGCAAATAAGATAATTCAAATTGCCAAGACCTACCGAAGTGTATTGTTATTGTGTTCAATTGCTTGTTGTATTGTAATGGTGCTTGTTTTCCTTGTGTTGCTTGTAGTATCTTACTTGTTTGCATGTGTGCTTTGTGGCGATGATAGTTGCGATTGTGTTGACGTCGAGAAGGAGGAGTCATATTATTGGTTATCTAAGAAGAAGTCCAGAGACATATTGCTGATCACAAGCAAGCCACCCTTACCGAATTCCGATACTTATCCTACTCCTTTTATGTACCAGTTTATATCTCCTTTATAAATTGCATTACTACCTGCATGTCTTGTTTTACTACTACGATGCTAGTAACTTGTCCCCTCCAAGTTATTACCTAGTGTCCAGTAGGACACCCACCCTTATTGACACCTACTATCCCCTTTAGACCGAGAATATGATGGTGAACATCCTACCTCATTAGAAACTTCGGTATTTGGAAATAGAACTGTTTTGGGATTACCCTACAAACCAAGGTTTGAGAAATGTTTTGGTAAAACCCTTGGTAAGGACATCATTTCCAAGTGGTGAATTTTAAAAGGAGAAAGAGTGGGTCGATAAATGAGTATGGAGGCAAGTATGGAAGCAATCATAAAGAGAAGGTATGTTTTACACCTTTACCAGAACAACTTACTCGCGCAACCACATTACCCCTATGAGATGGGGCTTAGCTCATAGTTGTTTGCTTTAGCATGGGCCACACCATAAATCATACAAAGGGATTAGAGTCCCTCGAAGTTGGGTCTCTCCTTAGGGGTCAGAGTACTAGGAGATATCTACTGTCTCTATGGAGGTCGGCTCAAACTATGGGGCTCCCACAAACGGTATAAGTATTGGAGTTGGGAAGGGAGATGATTCAGGAAGTAAGGTAGGTAGATTCTGACTTGGGAAGTCCGGTACTCGTCCGAGGAGAACTAAGACCATAGGGAAAGTGCCCATACTAAGGACGGCAAATGAAAGGTTACGTTTGATTACCAGGACCCCCTACACTTGGTATAGCGGCCGTGGTGTTATCCCGGTGGATGTATTGATTCTTGTGGGGAAAGTGCACAAACTCTATAGAGTATACTCTATTCGAATAGTTGTGTCCATGATTAAGGATAGTTGGAAAGGTGATTTCTAGGAGGACCCAAGTGATGGTTTCTAGAAAGATAAAAGGATGTGTTCTGGTCATGGGGATGGCCTGCGATGAGGTTTTGTTTTGACCATGGATGGTCGAAGATGTTTTAAAAAGGGTTTCCCTTAAAAAGGTTTTACCCCAAAAAGGATTTACAAAAAGGTTTTTAACAAAGATATAGAGAAGTTAATCTTTTAAAAAGGAGTCATGTTTTCAAAAGTTTTTTAAACAAAGATATATAGATGCCATATCTATAAGAGAAACTAGGCTTTTCAAAAGAACCCTAGATAGAGCCTTACTTCACCACAACCATACTACACTATCTTGTTACCTTATCTTGGTGGTTTGCGAGTACATTCAAAAGTAGTCACTAGCATTGTCCCTGAATATTTACTTGGCTAGACTTTCAGAAGCTTGAAGGATGAAAGGATATGATAACGTCTATGCGAGTTAGGACGTTCTCTCAATCAGTTTCATGTAGGGTTAAGGCATGACTTGGGCTCTGCGATTCTGCTGCTGATGATTGGCATAGCCATAATGGCATCAATGTAAGTCTTGTTTTCATTATGTAATAGATTTTGCAATGATACTTATCGGTTATGTTTCATGGCTCACCGATCATGGGTACGTGAAAATGTGCATAACAGGGATTCTCAGATTGCTAATCCGGGACCCCCATAATAGATGTGGATGAATATCGGCCGGGGACCCTCGAGGTTGGGAGCATTTGCCAAAAGAGTTATTTGCTTCATGTTTCTCCTTCCTCACGGAGGTTAAGAACTATTTGGCTTTATTATGTGCTTTTCTAGCAAATACATTTACCCGATGAGACTTGCTCTCTCTATGGTGTTATTTGTCAGCATATTGGAAACTAAGATGCCCTTACTCCCCAGTTAATTGTCAAAGGCTGAACATAAGTGTCACCATGGACATGTGTGTGAGGAAACGACTTGTGTCAATGACTCCGCTAACTGGTTACCCTTGAATACAACTATTTTTTTAAATAATACTTTTTTAATAATTTCCATGAATAATACACGAATCTGAGGATTTACAGAACTAGCGTGGCCTTGGTATTTCAACTACCGAAAGGAACTAGTCAGTTGTTTAACCCCCGACAAGGCTGTCAGAGGGCGGACTGCCACAATGGTGACCTCGTCGGTTGTTCAACTACCGACTAGACTAGTCGGTAGTTCAAGTCCCGATTATCATAGATTCCCCCCCGAAGTTTGCATGGATCATGTGATGTGTTTCGTCGTTAACCTAAATTAGTTTTCGGTTCACGTCTTTTATCTCCCGCCAGCCGATTCCTGCCAAATATTTCTCCCGCCACTGTTTCGCGTCGTTTATCTCCCGCCACCACTTCCCGCTCTTTTTCCTGTCGTTTTTCCCGCTCTTTCTGCCTCCCTTTTCTCCCGCCTATTCTTCCTAGTGTCTCTATAAATCCGGGCACTGAGATGTTTTCTCTTCACCCAGTTCATTTGTTCCTCCTCTTTCTCTTGCATTTCCCTCTCCTCTCCATCATGAGTGTGCCATGTTCGGACCCAGAGTATAGGCCTAGGAAGATGAAAGATGCCAGGTTGCCACAAGGGGTGACACATGAGCGTTGTTGGTGCAGCCATCTCGCCAAGGTCAAGGAGTCGATCGATTTCTCCACTTGTATGGGCATGAAGTTTTTCATGTGTCCCAACTACGACGGAAGCCCGCCCCGGCAAGCAAGTCCATCGTACGAGAGGCCTCCAGTATGTTCCTAGAGCATGGTCAATATGAATGATTCACGTTATTATGTGTTATTTTATTCATTCCATTGATGTGCTTACAGTCTCCTCCTACTCTTTGCAAGTGGTACCATTGGATTGACACGGAGCAGCCAGCTTGGGCCGCGAAAGAGTGTCATTATAGGAATCGAGTTGCATGGGCTGCCTTTCATGAAGAGGAACGTGCCAAAAGGATGGCCGAAGAAGAGAAGAAGGAGCAGGAGAAAGAGCTAAAAAAATAAGAGAGGAGAGAGCTCGGAATTGGGAGATAAACGAGAAGAGGAGGGCGGAAGAGGAAGAGCACATGTATGCGTAGGAACAAGTGCGCAAGGAGGCCCGGGATGCGGAAAGGAAGAGATTAAGAGAAAGGGTTTTTGAGGTGCAGGCAGCAGAGGAACATGGTGACAAGACCAGGAAGTACCCGCGCTGAACTCAGGAAAGGTAGATGTATGTCTCAGTACCGATGTATCTTCATTTTAGTTGTAGTGTCCCGATGTATCTTCATTTTAGTTGTAGTGTCATGATGTATGTTCATTTCAGTTGCAGTGTTGTGATGTATCTTAGTTTCAGCATCACTTTGTAGCTGTTAGTTAATTTCGGAGACAATGTATCTTAGTTCTTCCTGCCAAAATGTTTCCCGCTAAAATGTTTCCCGCCAATGAGTTTCCACCATTTCTTGTTCGTTTACCCTATAAAACCCCCTCGTCATGAAGTTGTGTAGGCACACCATTCACGTTTTTAGCCAGTATGTCTGATTTTCCCTACGACCGCAGTTTTAAGATAAACATGTCCGTCGACCTTTTTCATTTGGCAAGAAACTTTAGGATAGACAATAATATAGCCCAATTGGAGGAACTCATTGCTAGTGATTATCTCCTCACTGAGCTGGGTGAGGCATTACGTAGAAAAGGGTGGCCGAAGAGGACCCCAGAGGAGATATGGCAAGAGCTTCTTAGGATCAATGATAGGTGGGGCAAGCTTAGATTCATCAATGAAGATTCAAGGCAGAGGGAAGCCAAGTACCCTTGGCTGTGGATACAAGAGAGTGAAGATGAAGATGATATCTTCATGCCGCTGGCCGTTGGTACCAGGGAGAGAGCTGAGTGGGACAAGGCGCAGGCCAAGAAGATCAATGACAAGTAGAGGAAGGATGAGACATTTTCATCTTGGCTAGAAGAGAGTGAAGATGAAGATGATCTCTTCATGTCGCCAGTTGTTGGTACCAGGACAAGAGCTGAGTGGGACAAGAGGCATGCCATGAAGAAGGCGCATGCCAAACCTAGCAACATGAGTGTCGTGCAGCAGGGATCACCTCTCCACAGGATCGTGCTCTATCCATTCCTAAATTTTTTAATCCTTCTCCCAAGCCTCCTCCTAGTACTGGGTTGGTCAAATCCTGGCAAATCACAAAGAGGAATGGGTTCTTCCTCTGGTGGTGCTGCTCCCGTTGCTGTCTGTGCAGCTACTGCGGCTGCATGAGCCGTGACAGCTGCTGCTCTAGCTGCTTTCCTCTACCTAACATGTTTTTAGTGACTTCATCTAGATAGGTCTGACACTTTATATACTTACACTCCTGGTTCTGCTTGCAAAGCTTCTTGAGTAGGTTCATAAGGGCCTTGTTCCTAAACTATGAGAAAAAGTTGGCCCCTAGATGCCGCATGCACCAACGACTCTGCATATCCTGCCATGGAGTTACTTCATCAGTAGCAGGCTGTGTCAGATTCTTTATCGTGTTGAGTATACCCGTGTGCCTGTCATGAAGGATGCACACATTCGGTATATCCTTCACAATTACTATCTTCAGCTGCCTGAAAAACCATACCCAACTCTTGGTGTTCTCGCTCTCCACGAAAGCAAATGCAAGTGGAATAACTTGATTGTTCCCGCCTTGACCTATGGCAGTCAAGATCTGACCCCTATACTTGCCAGTGAGAAATGTACCATCCACACAAATGACTGGTTGACAGTGAGTGAAAGCTTCTATGTATATGGCAAATGAGAAGAACACTCGATGCAGCACCCTCAAATTTGGTTCTTGAGGCAACGTAAAGTGTTGGGTGTCAACGTAGGTGCCTGGATTTCTAGCCTGCAGTGTCTGGAGCATCCGAACAATACAGTCGTATCCGTCTCGAAACGAACTAAATCTTGACTCCAGTGCCCTCTGCTTAGTCCTCCAAGCATTTCCGTAAGAAATATTGTAGCGAAATCTGATAACAACTTTGTTGATAATAGCTTTCACCTCCATGGCTTTGCTCTCCACTATCTTCGTGTATAACATTCTAGCCAGGAGGGTTGACGTGAGATTACGATGGTCTTGAAGGACGTTGGGAAGTTGACATGTGTGCAGCACAACATCGGTAACCTTCTAGTTGGTGTCATACATAGGACGATGGGCATGGACCCTGGCCGGACATCCGGCTATCTCAGACCAATGTCAAATATTTTTGGGATGACACCGTCATTTTGAAGACCCGTTGCGTGGAAAATGCCCAGATGTCTCTTGCTAGGATATAATGCATCCAGGGAGATGTTGTTCGCGTGATAGTGCCACGCGGAATCATGTCCATCGTTCACATTCAATGCTACTGTGTGGTCATTATTCCATGATGTCGGAATAGGTTGGACAATCTCTTCTTGATCAGACTGTCGCCTTCTGAATCTCAGCTTCCATCTAATCTTGCAACCAACCTTCATGTATCTTATCCTCATCGGCTTCACCACTGAAAATATCTTCTCTTGTCCCCTGACTACCATCAGCTGATTCATAACCACCACCCTCGGTGTGTGTATAACTACTCTGACCAGATTCATAACCACCACCACCATCTTGGCCTTAACTGCTCTGGCCATGATAGTAGCCACCACCACCTTCGTCTTGGGCTTGACTGCTCTAGCCATGATCATAACCACCACCAGCATGTTGGGTCTGACTACTCTGGCCATGATCATACCCAACCTCTTTCGCCACAGTAAGCACTAAGACACTGGGGTTAACTCCCCTTTTCTGACAAGCTTGGACCCATTTGACTCATTTAGTTTGCACTTCTATCGGTCTCAAATAAAAATTAGGGGTAATCTTTGACTTAGACCATAATACATGCACACTGACAGTATGGGTTGCAGGGAGCCCTAAACGAGCAGATAACCAATCCTTTAACTCAGTAACGAACAATGTTTTAGGATCCTGGAGCACTTCATCAATAAAATGAAACTCGCCCAAATCAACTCCGTGCTCGTTTATTCTAATGACACCGTTACCATGGTAAAACCTAAACACTATATTATTTGACATAACTTCTGACTAAAAAATACCGAAAATTATCAAATGCCCGTAAAATGGCACATTATAGTCTACAAATATACTTCTAATCCTCTAGCCGAAAAATCTTACAGCTAACAGACTGCACGTAAGGCTACTATAAACATACACAAATGATTGCAGTTAGCAAGAAATTAGGGTTTACCCTTGAAGCATGCGAAATACTGCCGCGCAGCAGCCTCCAGTCACCGGATCGGCACATCCACCATGCATGCAGCTGCCTCAAGCTGCAACCCAGCCTCCACCATAGCCAGTGCTCCCCAAGAACACCACCAAATCCCTCCAAAAAAACGCCTCAAATCACTACACCAGGCTATCCCATTAGTAGATCGGGACTTTCCTAGCTTCCTAATGTGTTTCAGCACCAAGTTTGGGTGGAAATATGAACTGAAATGGGCTGAAAATCGATGCAGCAGTGGCTGAAAACGAGAGCAAGAAGAAATGAGAGAGGGAGAAGAAGAGGACGCGGGGCTGGCCGGCGTCGCGCGTGGATAAGAAGGCGAAGTCCCCGGGAGTTCAAAACCCGACCAGGCTGTCGGTACTTCAACTTCCAACGCCCCCCCCCCCCCCCCCCGCTCCTCCCCTGTCGGTCGAGAGCCCGGCCATGCGGGCCTCGCAATCCACTCCGGTCGGCATTTTAAACACCGATAGCACCGCTCGGGAGTTGAACCACTGAGACCGCACTAGAATTGAGAATTGCCAGATTCTTGTATTATTCGTGAAACTTATTAAAAGAAAATATATTATTTAAAAAATTAGCTCGAATACATTCTCGTACTTACCCTCGTAAATGCCATGCAAGTTACTGTCTCACAACGTAGGAATCACTAGTTTTACCTTTTGGTATATGCTTTATTGACTTGCCATGTTATATTCATATCAATGAAGCTGCATTAATCTTGACTAGTGGTATATTATGAGTACATACCAGATTGACGTTTTAGTAGATGTGTGTTATTGATGAAATTACGGCCTTGAATATCTAGAGGGATCGAGAGCCGAGCCCCTTCCAAACACACGGTACCCTCCCTATGAAGCAAACAGAAAACGTGGCACGTTGCTCATGTGCCGCTTTGGTTACGAAAAAGGAATCAAATGCTTTCACCACCTGCGCCTCCGTATCCATCTCCTCTTCCTCCCCCAAAATCTCTCCACCTCAACTCCAACTCCTCCGCCCATCCAACTACCCATAAACCACACTCCAACGACCTCCTCCGCTGCCACCTGCCAGAAACCCGATCTCTCCGCCGCGTCCCCGGTCTAATCGCCGGATTGGAGCATGGAGCTCCGATCCACCACGCCGCCGCCGATGCCGCGGCTGCCGCTGCTGGCCTGGGCGGTTCTCCTCTGCGGCCTCTGCTTCTGCTGCTGCTGCTGCGAGGGGAGGTTCGTCGTCGAGAAGAACAGCCTCAAGGTCACGGCGCCGGACGCGCTCAAGGATACCTACGAGTGCGCCATTGGCAACTTCGGCGTGCCGCAGTACGGAGGCACCATGGTCGGCGTCGTCGCCTACCCCAAGGCCAACCAGAAGGCCTGCAAGAGCTTCGACGAATTTGACATCTCCTACAAGGCCAAGCCCGGGTCCTTCCCCACCTTCTTGCTCGTCGACAGGGGAGGTGAGTAGAATTGATTCGTATATACTCCCTCCGTCCCAAAATAGATGTCGAAAGATTTGTCAAAAATTGAATGAATCTATATACTAAACAGTGTCTAGATTCATCCGAATTTTGACAAAACTGAGACATCTATTTTGGGACAGAGGGAGTATTATTTTACTGCCTTTTGCTCGATCTCTTCCTTCAGCTTTATATATATGCTCAGATTGGTTCAGTTATAGGCAGATTGCGCAACTGAAAAAAACTGACAACAAGTGGATTAGTAGCTTTTATTTTAACCGTGTGATCTTTCCTGCACATTGAAAATTAGATCTTGTCATGTGGCGATGATAGTGATTGAGGTGAATGTTAGCTGACCCAATTTGGTACGACAACAAAATCCGTGGCTTGATGTGTGGAGCAAACTTAGTCTGAAAAGGGTTTACCGTTAAGAGCCCCTTGCTCAAAGGCACGTAGGTCACTGTCTTGGCGTTTTGGCCTCTTTAACTGATTTTGTTTTCAGCCGATTAGTTAACGTTCTTATTATCTTGTTGCATTCAACTTGGTTAATTAAAATATGCTTAGTCATGTTGCATTCTACTCCGTTAATTAAAAATTCTGTGCATGGCATAACATGGTTTCCCTGTAGATTGCTTCTTCACAAAGAAGGCATGGAATGCACAGAACGCAGGAGTGGCGGCTATCCTTGTTGCTGATGACAAGGATGAGCCACTAATTACAATGGACACTCCTGAAGAGAGCGGGAGGGTGGATTACTTAGAGAACATCACCATTGCGTCAGCGCTGATAACAAAAAGCCTCGGGGACAGACTTAGGAAAGCAGTAGATAAGGGTGAGATGGTTAATGTGAATTTGGATTGGAGGGAGTCCCTGCCTCACCCTGACGAGCGTGTCGAGTATGAATTTTGGACCAACAGTAACGATGAGTGTGGTCCGAAATGCGACAGCCAGATTGATTTTGTCAAGAGCTTCAAAGGACCAGCACAGATACTTGAGAAGAAAGGTTACACGCAGTTTACTCCTCATTACATTACCTGGTATTGCCCGGAGTCCTTCACATTAAGCAAGCAGTGCAAGTCCCAGTGTATCAACCACGGGAGGTACTGTGCACCTGACCCTGAACAGGATTTCAGCAAAGGGTATGATGGGAAAGATGTGGTGGTTCAGAATTTACGGCAAGTTTGTGTTTACAAAGTTGCTAAGGAGAATGAGAAACCCTGGTTGTGGTGGGACTATGTCACTGATTTTGCAATTCGCTGCCCAATGAAGAAAAATAAGTACACTAAGGAATGTGCTGATGGGGTTATCAAGTCACTTGGTATGTTAATGTTTGCATACGCCTCTTTTCGAAGAGCGGCGTGGAAGTAAGTTGTATTGATCATGTTTGTGATTTCCAGGACTTGATCACAAAGCAGTAGATAAGTGTATTGGTGATCCAGATGCTGATAAAGAAAATCCTGTGCTGAAAGCCGAACAAGATGCTCAGGTTAGTACTTAGTACTGCAGTGCGATCTTTTCTCTTCTATTCATCCCACTTGTGATCATACTGTAACATTTTGGACCGACTTACATAGATTGGCAAAGGCGCTCGTGGTGATGTCACTATCTTACCGACACTAGTCATCAATAATAGACAATACAGAGGTATGTGCTCTGTCAAACCGATATAGTTAACAGTAAGGCAGCAAGATGGACGGCTTCGGTTTGTGCTTATCCTAACATTTGTGTTTCTCAGGAAAACTTGACAAAGGAGCAGTTCTTAAAGCACTTTGTGCAGGCTTTAAAGAAACTACTGAGCCTGCTGTTTGCTTGACTGAAGGTTAGTGCATTGATTGCCTTAAGCCTTTAACCTTTCTCACAGTGCTACTTTGTGATGAATACTTACTGCAACATTACTTATTTTGTACCTTTCTCTTGAACCTCTTCGTTTTTGTTATCGAACTGTAGATATACAAACAAATGAGTGCTTGGAGAACAATGGTGGCTGTTGGCATGATAAGGCTGCTAACATATCTGCATGCAAGGTACTTTTGGTGGTCTTATCTTTTCTGCTGAACTCTAGTTTCATGGGAGTATGGGACAACTCTTTTCTCTGTTTGGCAAATGCATATGATGATACTTGTTTGTTATATATGTAGGATACTTTCCGTGGGAGAGTTTGCGAATGTCCGATTGTGAAAGGTGTAAAATTTGTTGGTGATGGCTACACTCATTGTGAAGGTACCTATACTGCAGCAACCTAGGATAATATTTTCTTTGTATCTTCATTTATATTCCAGTATTGGAATAATTTCATGGACCTCACCTTATCTTGGATTTCTGATTACTTTTTAGCACTCTGAACCTTATTACTGAAGATAATAATAAGATAATAGTTAGCTACTGTCCTCTGCACCAGTGGCGGAGCCACGTAGTACATTGTGTAGTCAATTGATTATACAGTATTTTGGATACACAGGCATAAATAATGCAAAAAAATGTAAAAAAAAAATCATATAAATACATATATTTAAGTACACAACTTTGAATTGACTACACAAGATTAAATTTCTGGCTCCGCCACTGCTCTGCACAACAGTTTTTTTCCGGACATGCAGGTTTAGCATTTTTGCCCTTTTTTTGTTAAATTTGTCTTTGTTATTTTAGCTTCAGGATCTGGGCGCTGTGAGATAAACAATGGAGGATGCTGGAAAGAGACCAGAAATGGTCTGACATATTCTGCATGCACTGTACGTTATTAGTTCACTTCTTTTTCTAATCTCAATGCTGCCACATGTATCTTATCTGAAATCTAAAGGCATATTTGTGTCGTTTATAACCTGCAGGATGGTGGCTGTAAATGCCCAGATGGATTCAAAGGTGATGGTGTCCACAAATGTGAAGGTAAGAGTTAATTCTCAAACTCCATTGTGCTGTCAGAAGTGCCTGCTTGTCCTGCAGAATTTGTAGCTTTTGATGGGCTAATGTGAATATCCACCAAAGAATTTGCTTCCACAGCTGAAATAGATTTTGACTAACTTGTAGGTTGTACTCCCTCTGTCCAGAAATAACTGACTTGGGTTTGTCTAGATTCGAATGTATCTAGACGCATTTTAGTGTATAGATACATTCGAATTTAGACAAACTCAAGTCAGTTATTTATGGACGGAGGGAGTACTTTTTAACGATTTTTTTCACTGCACAAATGTGAATATAGACCTAGAATTTTCTCCAGCAGTCAAAGCATAACATACATTATTGGTCATATTATCGGTATACCTGTGTTGTAATAATGTGAAATATATTGTTTTAGATGTTGATGAGTGCAAGGAAAAGACTGCATGCCAGTGCAAGGAATGCAAATGCAAAAACACGTGGGGAAGCTACGAGTGCGGCTGCGGTGGTGGTGGTGGCCTGCTGTACATGAAGGAGCATGACACGTGCATAAGTATGTACAAATTTTCTTTAACTAGCTTACCATTGCCTACGCAGTTTCGCATATGTATTTGAGCTAACATGTGATGTTTGGAGGTCGAGGCCCCACGAAGTGCAGGCTAGTTATAATCTATATGACAACTCTCTCATATTATTTTGATATTACTGTCTTCAATAAATTAGCTGCTTAAAGCTTACCACCCTAACAATTAGGTTAAGTCTAGGTATCTGAGTTGGGGAATACTAAATTGACACATTTTATATTCAGGCAAAGAGGCAACAGCACAGGTAGGCTGGAATTTCCTATGGGTTGTCTTCTTCGGCCTAGCGGCAGCAGGAATCGTAGCATACGAGGTGTACAAATACAGGATCCGGGTAAGATACTATTCCTTGCACAGATTGACTATTCTTCACGAATCACTCTTATTCACTGCTTTTCTCATGCCTGGCATCTAATCCTGTTATTCACTGGTTTTCTCTACACAGAGTTACATGGATTCGGAGATCCGGGCCATCATGGCGCAGTACATGCCCCTGGACAACCAGGGAGAGATCCACGGCCATTCTCACCATATTGAGCTGTGAGGAGCAGTAGTAGGCAGGTTCTTCCAGGATTTAGTAGAAAATATGATATGATGAGAGGAACAGAAAACCACTTGTGATGCATATGCGTGATGAAACGATCTTGTGTGTAGCGCGCTCTGTTAGACCCTCCTGTAAATCCGTAGATCAACTTGGAGAAGGAACGCTTAGTCTTGAATGATGTGATGATCTCTTTCTTTCTTTTTAATCAGGAAAGAGATGCTAAACGCATGCCCTTGGTGTTTATTTTGCCTCCGTTTTCTGTCTGTTCTCCTCTTTGATCTTTATATATCCTCCCAAAGTTTGAGAATAACTAGGGAAAATGGATTATGAGTGTCATTGGTGTTGGGCGGTGTAGGTAGCTTAGCATCTATCTGAAGGGCAAATAGACTGCAGGCCATTGTTGAAGTAAATAGCAACCGTTCGCTGCAGGCCCTTACTAGGGGAGCTGTATCTAGGTGGAAGCTAGAGGCCACGTCCTGTTCCCATTGCAACAAGGGGGGACGTTCCAACTAATTTGTGGATGCATTGCAAGGACCTGTCTCTGTACTCACTAACCCCTCTCGACCTCACTCTGTCCTCTCATTGTGTCCCTTAATTTACAAGAAAAACCAGACATATAGGTCCAAGTCTCGTATCTACAGAATGGACGGAATAAGTATCTGAACGTCTTCCTTCAGTTGAAAAGCAACGGATCAAGTTCCATTTCACATTATCTGAGATTAACAAAAGCATTCAAAGTGCTACTCCGTACATGTCACCTCTAGATCCAATCTCCGCTCCCCTTTGTCTCCGGTGACGGTTTTGGTTTTTGTAGGAAGAAGATTTTTGTCTCTCATCTGGTTGCGTTGCCTTGAATAGAAGTTTTCGGCTACAATCCTACTTGGTTTGGCGTTGCAGGGGAGCTTGGAAGTTTTGCCGTCGTTATTTATCGACAACAGGCTGGTCTTGTAGTTTTATGTTAGGCCTTGTTTGGCAGCCATGTTTTTAACCGGTTCCACGTGAATATTACCAGCCCCATCTGTTACCTGAATTTACACTCGATTGCCCGTTTGACAGCCGGTTTCCAATCTGGTGAGCCCGAGTAAATTCGTAGAAACCCGTCGGGTCGAGGAATTTTCCAGACGCGAGGAAAGGCTCGCGTTTCTTCCACTCCTATCATCACAGCAAGCTCTTGCGGCGGCGGCGCAGCGAGCTCTTGCGGCGGAGCGTCTGTGCCGCCGGTCGCTCCAGCCTTGTCGTCGCGTCCTCCTCCATATCCACTTCGTCATCGCCTCCGCTTCCGCCTCCGCCTCCTTCTCCCCTTTTCCGTCGTGTCCCGCCGCCGTCTCCTTCTCTTCCTCTCCTCCGCCGCTGTCTTAGATTCGTCGTGGGCTCCGCCGTCGTCTCAGCTTCTCCGGCTGTTCTAGCTGGCGTTCTCACGAATTCTTCTTGTACTAGGGTTCTTATTAGTTCTGAAGAAAGAGGATTGACGTATTGGTTCACTTGTTGTAAGCATGCTAATTCGTTCTCTACAGAACCAGCAAGATCTAATCCGTACCAGTCTGTGTTGTAGAGCCTTTAAAAACAATTGAACTGATGGGAGCGTTCCTTGGACTGATCCACATCTTGTTTAGTAGATCTTGCATGTATTGATGCTGCAGAATAATGTCCGGGAGCATTGGATTTGTGTCCATGTTGTGAGCCGTTCCTTCGACCGATCACATCTTGTTTTGCCTATGGCAACCGAACTAATGCGGAAATTTCAATACTAGCAGTAGTTTTCTCGATCTAACTGCTACTTTGATGGATCAGTCCATTCTTGTTTTTCTATTGATCTAAATTGGTAACAAGGATCCTGCTTATGTCCTGCATCTTGTTCAAACTTAGTTTTGCATCGTGTCCTGTATCTTGTTCAAACTTAAAGCTATGAATGCTAGCAGTGATGAATGGTCGTCTACATTTACAAGCTATAAAGCTTTGTTTTTCATTTCTGTGAACAGATAGCCAGTACTGCAGTATCTGGATTTAGCTATGTTACCTAGATACACAAAGCTATGATTGGTTCTGCACATATTGCTCACTTGCTGGCTAGATGCCTACGAAACTATGATTTGTTCTTGATCAGTTCTAATTCTGAACCACGTTGCACTTCAGCATATTGATTGGTTTTGGTTCGTGAGCAATTAGCAGTAGCTTATTTCCTGTTTGTTGATTGGTTCTAACTCTGAACGACGATGCAACTAGTGATTTCTTAATTCGGATGTGTGTTGATTGTTGGAAATTAGCAGCACCTTATTTCCTGTTGTATGTATTTACTACATAATGATGTATGTGCTTACTTGCTGTTCTCTCTTACTTCTAACTGCTGTGTTTGCTGTTTTTTTAAGTACCAAAACCTTATTGGGCTTCAGGAATCGAAGAGGAGGAGGTGCCGCTGAAAGGAATAAGTCGCAAGGAGATGCTATTGGAAGGGTGAATAGTTCACAAACAGGTGCTTCAATAGTGAATCCTAAGAATAGCCCCAAGAAGAAGAGTGCCAATGGAATAGTAGGAGTGATGGAGAGATTGGTAGAAATCAAAAAAAAAAAGCCCCAAAAAAAATCAAGCAAGAATTCACAATCACCAGATGCATTGAGGTGTTTATAATATTGGAAGGTGTCACACCCGAAGAGAAAATAACAACATCAGAGGTCTTCAATAGTGCCCACAACCGTGAGTTTTTTGTCAACCTGGTCGATGATAAAGCGACACGACAATTATATGGCTTCGCAGGGCAGTTTGCTAGGTTAAACTGAGGCAATACATTTTCTCTGTAATGCCGGTATTTTATTTTAATACCAAAATTACAAGAGGCTGCCATGTATTATCCTGGTTACTTTTGGCATCTGTAATGCTATTTTTGTGTGTGCATTTTTGTCCATGCTTATAAACTACAAAATAGATTTCTTGGTTCTCTGATTTCCATGTTAAACTTTAGTTGTCCAGGTGAGTTGAGTCCAAGTAATATTCTCATAGGTTCCTGCATAATTTTGGTTGATTTGCATTTGTATTGCTAGAGCTACCTCAAATCAGAATATATATTTTATGCCACATCAAACTTAGGATAGTTAGAATTGTTATTTTAATTCTATAGTAATTGTTTGTTTTTATACTGAAATGAGCTAGTTTTCTTTATGACAGCAACCGGTGCACAGGCTGATGAGCACCGCTCTTTGATGATCAACAAAGCTGATGTTATGTAGCCAATAGTTCATGAGCATGGATCTTTCCTTTTTCCTAGAACAAGCTTTGGAAGAACCGACCAAACTGATGCATCCATGCAGATTACATGTGCCCCCACGTTGTTTTCTTTTTTTGTTTTACTGCAGATCCAGTACGTAAAGAGGGATCGACTCCATCAGCTTACCTCAAGATGCACAATGGCAAAAAAGCTGCATATTCTTGTTGCAAAAAATATTAATTAGCTATTGAGATGTTATTCTATTCTGATTTTATATAATGCTTCTTGAGATATTGTGAACTCATCAACAAAAGTGTGCTGAGTTGCTTCTAAATCGGTGATGCAAAGACTAGATCTTTATTGATCTCAAACCTGACTGAAAAACCTGATATGTATCCCAGAGAACCAAACAGTATGAATTGGGGAAGGGGATTGATTAGCAAGGGGATTAGGATGAGGGAAGTGTATTGGGTGAAGGGAGTGATTTCACCTTGTTACAATCGCGACAAGAAGATAACGAAGAACGAAAAACGAAAAACACAGCAAGGAGACACAGATTTAACGTGGAAAACCTCTCCAACAAAGAGAGGAAAAAACCACGGACGCCAGCCAGCGAAACTTCACTATATCGAGGAGTGTTTACAAACGCCGGGGATTTCACAGATGCAACTCTCCCAACCGGCGGCTTACAAGGGGTTTATATATCGGTGGAAACCTAGGTCTTCGACGATCCGGCGACGGGCCTCGCTCCACTCGTCAGAAGTTGGCCTATACTTTGTAGAATTTGGATCAACATATAACACACCAAATCCCTGGTGGATATTACACCAAAAAACTCTACGAACCCCTGGAGCCAAACAAGGCCTTAGGTGGCTCCATCACGTAGTCGGCCACATTTTGTCATCTTCAACAACCACTTCTTTCTAGTCTTTGCGAGTAAGATGGAGAGCATGGTTTTGATAATGCTAAGCCCGGTTGCTTGGCTATCTGTTATGCTTGGCGTGCTAGCCAGTATGCTTGCGACGGTTTAGTAGAGAGATTTGATCGTCTACATATCTTTCGATACTACCTATCGCCAATAAGTACAAGTTCAGCGGTGGCTTCAACGAGAATTTTACAGATCTACTAGACGAGCTTGTTTGGCTGCACACGCGAAAATTGCCTAATATTCTAACACAAATATTCCATTATCTGGTACATGGACCAGATTTAATTTCTCAAAAGAAAACAAGAGCATTGGAGTGAACACTTGCTGACCACACGATGCACCTACCTCCTCTCCCGTGTCTAAACCCTTGTAGTAGGTTTGTTTGGACGCTTGCTTGAGATAGGTAGTTGCATCTCACAGTCTGAGTGCAGCCACAGCCCACATATGTCCACTCCCACTCCTCCCACCTACTACCTCCGTTGCACGGCAGCACCATAAAACACCCACGCTCTTTTGTTGTCCCTCCCTGCATCCCTGTCCCTGCCATAACAAACACACACACAGCCGCTGCCTGCTTCATCCATCCTCCTGCAAAAAGAGAATTCTCTCCTGTACCTCTGCAAAGGACAAGTAAGTTGGTTGATTCTAATCTTCTTGTTCCAAGGAGGCTTAATTTAGTGCTAAACATTTCTGGCGACTGTACTGTACTACGTGTCATGGATGGCAAACAGTTAAAAAGGGTGGGAAATACTAGTAGTAGTATAAAATTCAGTTTTTGATGGAGCTTTTTGTGTGCGAGTGCAGTGGGATCGGAGCACGAGAAGACCGTGGAAGTGGAAGGCATCCCCTTCCCGCACGAGATCGCCGGCGCCAAGACGCTCTCGCTCGTCGGCCATGGCAAGTCCAACCTGCTTCGACTTGATGAAGCAAATACAGCAATCTGTTTTTTCTCTGACACAGTTGAGTTGGGTGTGCAGGCGTCACGGACATTGAGATCCATTTCCTCCAGATCAAGTTCAACGCCATCGGGGTCTACCTCGACACGGACGGCATCATGGAGCACCTGCAGGGCTGGAAGGGGAAGAGCCAGCTGGTGGAAGACGACGCTTTCTTCAGCGCCCTCGTCTCCGGTGAGTTGATGATCGATGATTATAGTGGAGGAAACTGGTACAGGTCATGCATGTTTCTGACATGTTGCTGTCGTGCATTGCGTTGCAGCTCCCGTGGAGAAGTTTCTGAGGCTGGTGGTGATCAAGGAGATCAAGGGCTCGCAGTACGGCGTGCAGCTGGAGAGCTCCGTCAGGGACAGGCTGGTGGCGGCGGAGAGGTACGACGACGACGAGGAGGAGGCGCTCGAGAAAGTGGCCGACTTCTTCCAGTCCAAGTACTTCAGGCCAGGATCCGTCGTCACCTTCCACTTCCCCGCCACCGCCACGGGCGCCGCCGCGGAGATAGCGTTCGCCACGGAGGGCAAGGAGGAGGCCAAGGTGGCAGTGGAGAACGCTGCCGTCGCGGAGATGATCCAGAGGTGGTACCTCGGCGGCGAGTCGGCGGTGTCGCAGAGCACCGTCAGGAGCCTCGCTCATCATTTCGCGGCCATCCTCTCCTCGCCATGATTCTTTACAAACCTCGATTGCTTCTGTAATAAAACGGTACTGTCATGATGAAATATTTTTTAAAATCTCCCTCCTACCCATATTAGTTGATTCAAATTTGTCTAGATACGGCACTAAAACTTGACTAGATACATTCGTATCTAGATAAATCTAAGTCAAATAATATGGGTCGGAGGGAGTATCTGAAATGCAAGAATTCTGTTACTTCACAGTTTGGTCTGACATCTTGTACAATCTTTTCTTTTACTTTGAGCGGCATATCATACAGTAAGGTGCGTCTGGTTGTCTGGGTGAACCTAGAATGCCTCTCTTCTCATACATGCTGACCCTAGCCAAGTTGAGCTAAGATTTTGTCATGTGTTTGGCAGCTTCAATCTGTTAAGACATGCTGAGTTGAGATATTTGTTTGGTAATTCAGACATGCATACATCCCAGATAGATAGTCTGAAACTTCCTACAGTTATAGCAGAGATGCAGACACATTAGATGCAAGTTTTTCTCTTGACATACACATCCGCAAGAGCTATGCGGAACTCATTTGTCAGTAGAGATTAATCCATGAATACATACACATGACCAAACTTTCTTCAATCACAACCAGAAACGCATCTACAATCCTTGCGCCCTCATTCCAACGCTGCAACTGGTTGTTGAATTGCCGAAACGAGTTGAATATTCAGCCTAGGTTCAGCTCGATTCCTAGCAAATTGTACTCATCTGGTCTCAGTAGTACGTAGGACTTCAAATATCTTGCAATCTTGTTCTACTAACTTTGCCTCATGCAATACACAAAATCTTCTTCATTATTGGCATGGCCAGAACGCATTCAGTCACAACAGTCTCAACACTGGTACCATACATCAGAAAAAAAAGTGCGCTCTCATCGTTTCTAAAACTATGAAAAAAAGTGCATGCTATATTTAGGTGAGAAAACTTAACAACCTACGATAATAAGCTAGAGCAGATGAAGCGAAGCATTTTGGATTATCTCATGTCCATCGCTTGACACCATTGAGTAATCCTGCATATCTCCAACTCGCTACGTCCGGAACTGCATAAATTCCAAAATAGTAAGTACTCCGTACCATTAAACATATAACATATATATTACATAGTCCGATGTAATACTATAAGGTAGCTTGCTCCCATTGTGCAGAACAAAGCTATGGAATCATAGAACCAGTCACCAAACAAACAAGGTGAAATTCATTATCAAACTGTTCAACAGGTACGCAACAATTAGGGATGACCAAGCACTTTCAGTGCATGAGTCAATATTTACTTCAGAGACTATAAGCACCATGAGTGATCAGCCACAACGGCACAACCTGTATCATACATCTCAGTAAGATCAAGCTCGTTTCATTATGCGAGTCCAAGTTTACACTATAGTAGGGTTTTACTTACAGACCAGTGGTTAGGACTTCGGTCCAGGTAACATTATAATATTATGATTTATGAATGAAACAACATGACCTATCTTTCTGTACTTGAAAAGGCTCTAAATCTAATAAGGACTTCAAAAGGCAGCCAAAATTCTGAAGTAACCGTGTAACTACTATGTATTTCAGAACAGGAACATGTGGCGTCAACAGATAATTTACTAGTACTAAACTATTCAGTTTTGAGATCAGATTCCCCTAGAAAAAGTATGAGCCAATAGGTCATTCAAAAGTACAAGACTGATACACCAACCAAGCAGCCAACGAGGGGAGACATACTAATTGTGGCTGGCACTGCTCTTGTCGAAATATCCCAACGCCTCCTTTCTTTGGCAGTGCTCCGTGCCAGCATCGGCAGAGCCACCACGGGTTAGGCCACCGCTGCTGCTCTTGCTGACGCTCCGCCACCTCCGGCGCGAAAGGGTCACTCTGAATACTTGGCTCAGAACCTGAGTTGTTGTACCTGTTACTGCTAGCTAACTGATAAGGGGGGGTTAATCTATCCTCCAAAAAAGAATAACTAATCTAGAGGAAACACTAAGTGCAACAAGAAGACATATTTAAGCTGCAGACTAAGAAATAACACTCCAATTACCGTCCAAGTCAGATGTTAAAACCAGATTTAATAAATGAAAATATCAGAAACCAATCAGAACAATGACTATCTAGTTTTAGTACATTATGCATGTGTCCACATCATACGCCTGCTGTGCAACAAGTTCCATTTTGTAGGGTGATCAAGGATAAACAAAAACTGTGCATGACACTCCTAGCAGGAAAGCAATTAAGTGAATTGCTAAAAGGAAAGTATTTATAGGAATACGAGGCAAACACCTGATTAACTCTAGAAACTTTGTGTTGGAAGGCGACCAAATTCTTCAGGTCTAATGTAAAAATCACTCGTGCTTTCAATATCAGGCATCAGTGCCGAGAGACAAAAAGTTGAATGCATTGCCAATGTCTTCTCACAAATAACATTTACAAATTTTTCTTGTGTGATAACAGACAGTTAGAACATAATGCCCTGATAGTTATGAGTTATCAAGAAATATATAGCTCTGTTAACATCAGATGGTTTTATTGCCATGTCAGGCAACGATAACATCATACATTTATATATCAAAAGAAAAGAAAACTACTCCCTCCGATCCATATTAATGGACTCAACTTTTTCTAGATTCGTATGTATCTAGTTAAGTATTTAGACTAGATGCATGCATATCTAGACAAAGTTGAGTCCATTAATTTGGATCAGAGGGAGTACCACATTGTACCAAATATAAACGAAATAATTTTCTGCTTGAGAGTGAAGAGTATCTGAAGTTCTACTCTACAACTTAATTCTTCTTGGTTAGGTTACCACATACTACAACCAATGTATAGAAAAATGCATATCATTCTCGGTTTCTAAATTTCTATACAAACCGTCACGAAATCCACACATTCATAACTCATGCCATCCAGAGAAAACTACTCAATCATTGATTTCTATATTTCAAAATTTACAATCCTGCTATATTTTGAGAATATAATACTGTTTTCAAGGACACTAGTTGTAGGAAGTTATACACTTGCACAGAGAATAATTGTAGGAAGTTATACACTTGCACACACCTTTGAGCTGCTGCAGCACCTCATACATGTTTGAATTGTGCGCCTCCATAATTATAGGATCCTGCCAATAACTTTAAATCCATTAATTTGGGCTGTTTAATGATCCAATGAGTTAAATGTTCCATGTCACTTCGAATACAGAAATATGCATCTGTATACACATTGACCATTTTTCATTGTAGTGACAAAGTGACTACTACACACTGCTTAAAAGAAGGCAATTAATTCACAGCTTACATGTAAGAATCATGAAATATATTAAAGCTGACGACGGTTGATGGTACAGACCAGGCGAGAGTAATATGTGCTGCTTCTACTGCAACCAAATCCTTGCACTATCAGAAAAATACTTCCTCAGCTTTTGGCGTCAACAGCGGCATACCATTCTAACCATGATAGAACTAATGGGTACGGGGTATGATAAACCTTGTATCACATATGCAGGATATTTAGAACATCCAGTCCATGGATTCAAATCTGCAGGTAATACATACTATGAATTCAAATCTGCAGGATTATATTGAAACAGTTCAAAAAAAACATTGGTAGTACCCCTTTGGAACTGAAGAAAAATTGAAAGAAGGAAACCATCCTCTGATAATGTCCCCGTGCTAGATTTGTAATTAATAATTTCAGATCTTTTGTATTCTTAAACAGACAACCTAAAGCAAGCAATAAAACCCAAAAATTTGAGGAAACTGAACTTCTAAGAATATGTTGTAGTATAATCTATAATATGCAACATGGTAGTGGTACCTGAAACTCTCGAGCCAGTTCTGCAAATCAAGCCAAAGGATTAAGAACATCGTGAAATGAATAATTCCAGTATTCGTCGATAACGCAGGCAGTGAGAAGTTTGCAACTTCATACCCTGTGATGGAAGGTCCAAGTTTACAGTTGTTTCCCTAGGCCTCTTTTTTTTTGGCTGATGATTGCAGTGGTACATTGATGGTGTGTACAGAGCCATAAGATGGTTCAATTTCCCTAGGAGAGACCCTCTCACAGCTATTGCAGTTAGGTTTCATCCCATTGGACCTAAACCATGACTAAATGAGATTTTTTCTGAAAACAAAATACAAGGCAAATAATAAAAATTTGAATGAATTTGCGGAGAAAGATCCCCATCACCAACCATAGTTCCAGAAAAATGGTGAATATAAGCAGCAAATCATCCAAAGCATAATGATATCATGAAGAGGAATTAACAACCAATAAAATTATTTCAAGTTCAGGCTTGATTTCACTCTTTTTTCAACAAATACTATGAGAAATGGCAAGTCAAGTTACCTTGCATGAACTGAACAAAGAAAAATGGCATACCACTGAAACACAAACTCAAAAAGTTCTTGCACAGTGGGGTGCTCGCCTGATGTTGGGGAGGCAGTAGCTAGCTTGGAGGAGGACGCCAAGGATGTGATTCTCCAGCAGCAAGCCATCAGAGTTCTCCTCTTCATCATCCTACATTGTCTCTTCTTTCCCACTCCATATCCATCTCTGCCTCTCTTCTTTCCCACGCCACGGTCGGCCGGCAGCTGAGAACCATGGAGGGGTGAGACACATGGAAAGGTACGGAAAGAGGATGGGATAGGTGAGGGCTCACCACGTCTAGATGCTGTTGTCTGCTTCCTCAATGATCTTCTGGTGTCTTCTTTGTAGACTGTAGTCTCTCTCCTAAAGGTAAATAGCATTTCCTTGTTTGTCACCAAATACCTTCACAGGTTGAAGTAGCGACACAGAGGACATCTAGAGAAGGATTGTGGAAGGACTATCAGAATGTTACCTGAACTTTTGTATGCATGGAGTAACTTATGGAAATTGTTGAAACTTGGTTCGCCGAACCATCTCGATCACCAATGTTTCACAGCTCAGCATGCAGAAATAAGTGTTAAGCGAGAACCAAAATAAGGGCAGACTTGCCTTGGCAGAGCTCAAATCAGGCCTGCAGAATCATCTCGATGGAATTTGATATGAATTAATGACCAATGCTCCAGAATGCTGTAGAATCAGACCAAAACATTAAGCAATAAGCACATGAATGGATAACATGATCATATTTTCATCACATAATCAAGTGGAAGCAAAAAAAAAACTTAATTCCTAACTTCCACAAAATTCATGACTTGTAAAATACATTACCTTGTTGTTGACATTATTTCAGTGGACACAACTGCAGGAAATCATACATATGGCTGATCCTGCCTATGCCTCAAAACTTTCTGATTTAAGACAGAAAAGGTCAGTACATCTGGTTTAATTCCCCTATCTACCATTTCTTGAAACAGATCTTCTGCCTTCGCTATTTCTCCCTGGCTGCAGTATCCATTTATAAGAGCCGTGTATGCATAAAGATCAGGAGCAAGTCCTTTCTGCAACATTTCATCAAATAGTCCCCGGGCTTCCTCTAAATAATCTGCTTTGCACTGGCCATCAATCAATACAGTGTAACAGGGTACATCAGGTTCGATTTCCATTTCTTTCATAGAGCTGAGTAACCGGTTCTGCTTTGCTCTAAGAAGAAAGCTCCTTCTCTCCTTACTAATGCCCTGCCAGCATCTCTGCAGGTCCTCTTTTAGGAGACCATCCAGTAGCACTGTATATGCAACTACGTCAGGCTTAATACCTAAACTTGTCATCTGAACTAATAATGTGCAAGCTTCTTGCAACTGACCAACCTTGCAGTAACCATTCATTAGTACAGTGTATACAATAACATCAGCAGAAACTCCCTGCTGAACCATATCATGGAACCATAAACGAGCATTGTGCATATCTCCTTTCTGACAATAAGCTGATATGAGTTTGCTATATGAAATGAGATCAGGGACAACATTCTTTTCTAACATGATGCTACAAACAGTTGAGGCTCCCTGCGCATTTTCATTCCTACAAAGATCATTTATCAACTTCGAACGTGAGAAATGATCCACAAGTTTACCTTGCTCAGCAACCCTAAGAAAAAGAATGTAAGCATGATCAGTCCACCCAGAATTTAAATAGCCACAAACCATTGAACTGTACAATACTTCAATGTGATCAATTCCTCTCTCTTCTACTATGTTAAATAACACTTCGGCTTCACTAAGGTTGCCTCTTCTACAAAACCCATCGATTGCTATACCATAAGTAAGTGAATTGGGCTCTAACCCTTGATCATGCATATGCTCTAGAAGGTCAAACACCTCCGTAACAAGACCACTCTTGCAAAATCCACTGGCTAAAATGTTATAGGTAACCACATCTGGCTTTACACCATCCTTATGCATCTCTACAAACGCTTGTTGTGCATTTGGTATATCTCCCTTCAAACAATAACCCTTGATCACGCATGTATAGTGGATTCTGTCAGGTGCCAGACCATCCGTCTTCATTTCTCTCAGTAGCTTAACAGCCTCATCCATGTTCCCAAGCTTGCAATAAGCATCCATAGCAATGTTATACAGAACCCCATCTAGTTGGAGTCCTGAATCTCTAAATTTCTGGAAATGCTCTGTAACATGAGATGTCATGCCTACCTTGGTAAAGCATTGTAGAAGATAACTCACGATGTGGCGGTTTGTTTCGAAACCATGGGATACCATTGCCTGATAATGGTCCAACACCTTAAGTATATTGCCCTGTTTGCAGTAACCCCGGATGAGATAGCTATAACCATATATATCTGGGGTTAATCCTAATGCGATTTTGTTCTCCAAGAGCTTTTCAACCTCCTCAAGCCACATTTCCTTGCATAGCCCATCCATTACCTTGTTATAAGCCATGGCCTCAACTTGAAGCCCCTTCCTGATGATCTCTTGCAGAATAGCATACGCTAAATCAATCTTTCCGCAATCACACAGACCAGTTATAAATGATGAGCAAACATTTATATCTAGTTTCACTCCCAAATCAATCATCTCAACCCACACTTGGAATGCTTTGTCTACTAACTTTTCTTGAAAAAGAGACCTAGTGATAATGCCTAATGCATGAGCATCTAAAGTCAACCGAAGCAACTTCATCTGATCATAAGCTGACAGAACAATCTCCGAGTCGCCGCTCTCAGCTGCAAATTTGAGAAGTACGCTGCAAGCCCAAACTCCTGGGACAACTCCAAGCTTACAGAGCCCACCAAACAACCCGATTGTATCTTGAGCATCGTAGCAAGTGATGTATGACGTGACTAAGCAATTGGTGGCAGACACGAGCGAATCTGAAGCAGTGCATGTTCTCTTAAGATGATCCATGAGCGGCAGGATTTCAGGACTGCCGCCGTTGGTCGCTGGCGAGATGATCTCACGGAACAGGGAAAACAGCATCCTCGACTGACCTGAACTGGACAGAATGTGGATGATCTCTGCGTAGGTAGACAGGTCATGGCTGAAGCCGATGCTCTCGGTATCCTTAAAGTAGGCGAACGCAACATCAGGCCTCTTCTTGAGGAGCCGAAGATTCTGGACGACTCTGGCAGGGCTCAGACAGCGGCTTCTTCTTTGGACAGTTTCAGTGGGAGCAGAGCTGGGCCTCTCGTCGGCGTCGTCGCCGCTGGAGTTGTATTCGGCCGTTTGCGCCGATGCAGCGAGCACGGAGAAGCGGCAGCGGGCGGATGATTCAGAGGGTGGAGCCCTGACGTGCCTGCAGCATTCGGCGACAAATTTGCGGTGCTGCAGCCGCCACAGGAGCATGGGAGACGCGATTCACAGAGGCGGGTATGTATGTTCACCGGGATTTCGAACAACTAGCCCATACCTCAAAACTCAATGGCCGCCAAAGCTGCGGACGGGGTGGAGATGGGACAGCAGGGACGCGCGATGTCCCCGGGGAGGGAAGAACGGGGACAGTGGTGGCGGCGGCGCAAAAGGAACGGCCGGCGGCGGCTGGGGACGGTGGTGGGCTAGGCTTTGCCGCTCGCTTTTGAGGGCCAAATTAGCCAGCATGCGTGGGCCAGAAAATTATCGCTCCGGAGGGAGAGCCGGTCTGGCCCGCCTGGACGGTAAAGCCAGAGTGAAATGCATCTCCATTAGAAACCTCGAATCAGCCATTCTCCTGCCCCAGTTTAGATTTTCTGGGAGAAAATCCGACCAGACTCCGAGCGACGCGCCTTGGCATCCTTTGAGCAATGAGGTAGGCCGGATTATCCGGCCCTTGGTAGGGCGGATAATCCGCCCCCCAAAGCTTCCTGCACACTTAGCGCACATGAATAATCTCTACAGTATTATTATCTAACACACAAAACAAAGGAAAACATGAAATGCTCTTTCAATCTCCCCCTTTTTGGTGTTAGATGACAATACTAGGATTTGCAGGAAAGGATCACAAGACAACCAGCAATAAACATGGAAGAGACTCCCCCTCAATATGTGCACATTAGAATTTTGCATTTGAATACAAATGCACACAAATAGGTGAATCTATTCCATAGACATATGAGCAACATAATCATACCACCGAGGTAGAAGAGAGGCATCCATGAAATAGTCTCAATTATCACCATGATACATCCATGAAATAGCCTCAATTATCACCTTGATAACCAATATAAGCGCCTTCCTTGATAAAGATTTCCAGCATAATAGGATATGAATAGATGAATCCATAAGCATAATCCATGAGATGAATCCAGACAACCACTGACATAGAGTCTCAAACAAACCACAAATCACAAATTTAAAGTCGCTAAATGGGCATAAGCGCGAGAACGACGAATAGAAAAATGCAAGTGCTTATGCCTGACCCATGCAAATCCTCAAAGATCCTAATAGAATTCCTTCTCCCTCTTTGGCATCGAGACACCAAAAAGGGAGAAGAGCGATGCTAGCGCCCCAAGGATCACTCGTAGTCCTCATCCTTGTCCTCGTCCTCGTTTCCATCCTCGTCCTCATCTTCAAGCTCCTCGGTGTCATCATCCTCATCATCAGAAGTGGCCGCAGAAGGGAACAAGTGACGCTCCAGCTCTCCATAGTTCAGTCTGGAAGAAGAGTTCCCCCGGGCATATGGTGTGGGAGGAGTAGGAGCCGGGGGGTCACCAAAAGCACCGGACACATGGTGAAGGATGAGCTGCTGGGAGTGAGCCAACTCATGGCGCTGCTTGTATGCCTCGTACTGACCCTTGCGTGTGTCCACGCCCATGCAAAGGATGTGCCGCTGGAACCAGTTCAGTTGCTTGATCTCACGGGCAACGGGAGGCACTGGGGCCTACGAGCATCCCTCATGAGACCCTCAGGAGCAGAGGAGGGGTGAGAGGTCTTCCGAACCTTGGTGTAGATCTTCTTGGCCTTATGCACAGAATCAATGTTGAACTCTTTAGAAGGAAGCAGGTGCCTTATGAGCATCATAATGTAGGGTGCATAGGGGATGGACAGACGGTTGAACATAGCATCAGTCAATTCATGGTAGATGAAGTCCATGACATCCAGCCTATACTGCATAGACTCGTCCTCGCACGATGCCACCTCATGAGAAAATTGAAGGAGCTGGACAAGGTGACCACGGATGCTGTCATTGTTGCCCCCACTCGGAGTGATGGAGTCACGGAAGAGGCCCACTAAGGCATCATAGATAGGAGCAAGACCAGCCATAGTGCCTACAATGCCATTGTCCACTATGCAAGGAGAGAGAGTTGCATCTTTGTTGGGCTTCAGCTGGGTGATGATGCGGTGGCCACTAGCTCTATCCCTGCTACGGAAAGAGTATCCAAGAACCTCAGCAAACACATGGAAATCAGCAGACATAGGCCTGTCATGAGTCATCCACTTCATAGTGCGACGCTCATCTCCACAAATAACCAAAGTGGAAAAGAACTGCTTCACTACTTCAGAGTCATAAGAGCACTTGAGAGACATGAGATGGTGCAGCCCCATCCTCTCAGCCACATACATTGCATCCACAAGGTGGGCCTTCTCCAAAACCTCAGCAAGAACCAGTGGGTGCATAGGCCTAATGTTCAGCCTGGCATACATATCTTCATAAATACCTTTCTATTCAGCACACCAAAAACAAGCATCCCCCAGCTCATCATCACGAGGCAATTCAGCAAACAAATCACGATGACGGATGGAGGAATAGGTGACTACATACAAAGCCCTGTAGTTGATCTTGGGCTCCTTGCCCTTCCTTTTGGACACCCCCTTCCTAGTCCTCTTTGCTTGTTCAGCCATGCGCTTCTCTTCGTTCTTTCTTCTCCTCAACTCAACTTTGTCCACTAAGTTACCCTGTCCATCTTCCTGAAAGTATTTACCGCGAGGGCGGCGCTTGTAGGTCTTGGGAACACTGGAACCACCTGTGAGGAGAACAAGGGCGATATCATGGGGATAAGCATACACACAAGTCCAGGAGAGAGCATGGAAAAAGTAGTCAAAAAGTTCATAAGGCAAATCTACTCAATGCACACACCATGGTGAAACTGAACCAGAGTTGAGTCTGTCAGGCCGGATTATCCGGCCTGGCCAGGGGCGGATAATCCGGCCCGGGCAGAAATTTTTGACTTCACCTAGATTGAATGCAAAAAGTAGATCGGGCCTAGAAACTGCAAGACTATGATTTCTATGCAAAAACAACATCCTTCTAGACAGCGTTCCACCCAACACATAACACATCTAGCCAAAGATGGGAGAGAGGGAGTTACCCTCAATCATTGGAGGAAGAACGCGGAGGAGAAGGTACCCGGAGGCGCGGAGAAGAAGATCCAGGGAGGCCCAGAAAATCCGGTGGCTGGAGAGGCTCCGGGAAGGGTGGGGGACGGCAGGCAGCGGCTGAGGAGGAGGAGAGGGTTGGGGGAGAAGTGTTGCTCGTTATGAGTCCTTCCCCCCGATCCCTGCCCTTTAAGACGAAATCCGCCAGGTCCAGATTATCCGGCCTACACTTGGGCCGGATTATCCGGCCTCCACTCTGAATTTCTGTTGAACACTGATTCAGGCCCGCGCGTCCCCAAACAACACCCCCACAAGGTGTACAAGGGACTTGTGTGCAAGAATAGATGGCTTAGGGGTAGGGAAAGGCTTAGGATTAAGAGAGCCAAACTGAGATGGTACTAGACACTCAAAGTCGCAAGATCCAAATCAAATAAGAGCCAAAATTGAGTGTGATTCCCATAAGAACATGAGAGAGCAAAAACAACCAAAAAGATCCATACAAATCCAATTCTCCTCAAGGGAGAGGGCGGTGGCTGAAGCCACCTTGTTGGAGTGTATGGTGTGACACCGCGAAGATATATCTTGGGTTCACGACCAATACTCATCAATAAGCTCACATATCACAAAATGATATTAAGAGAAATGATTTATCTTGCTTTTGGCATTATGGGGGGAGGGTTAGCCCAATGTATTAGGACCACACTCCCCCTATATCCATGCCCACATCTAGACCAAGTAAGACTGAGATGTACGAGTGAGTGCATGGGTAATCAAGACAAACTCCCGGAATCAATGATATTTAGCTCATTCCTCAAGTAGCAGAATCTTGCTTTATCAAGTGGCTTCGTGAAAATATCAGCAAGTTGGTTCTTCGTGCTCACAAAAGATAATATCGCCTCGAGCAACATGGTCTCGAATAAAATGATTCCGAATCTCAATATGCTTTGTCCTTGTGTGCTGTACCGGATTGTACGCAATTTTGATTGCACTTTCATTATCACACAAAAGACGCACTTTGTCACAATTGACACCGTATTCCTTTAAAGTTTGCCTCATCCACAATAACTGAGTGCAAGCACTAGCAGCAGCAACATATTCAGCTTCGGCGGTGGAGAGAGATATACAATTCTGCTTTTTAGATGACCAGCAAACTAGAGATCTTCCCAAGAATTAACAAGCTCCAGAAGTGGATTTCTGATCATCCTTATCACCAGCCCAATATGAATCAGTATAACCACATATAGAGAAATTGGAGCCCTTGGGATACGATAGACCAAAGTTAAGGGAATGAACCAAATATCAAAAGATCCTCTTAACCGCCAGTAAGTGGCTTTCTTTAGGAGCTGCTTGATACCTTGCACACACCCCCACACTCAACACAATATCAGGTCTAGATGCGCAGAGGTAAAGAAGAGAGCCGATCATGGACCGGTATACCTTTTGGTCCACATCTTTACCATGTGGGTTAAGTTCAAGATGATATTTTGTTTGCATCGGAGTGGCGACACCATTAAAATCCGTCATCTTGAATCTCTTGAGCATGTCCTGGATGTACTTTGCTTGATTGATGAAGGTTCCTTCTCTAAGTTGCTTGATCTCGAATCCAAGAAAGAACCGTAATTCCCCCATCATAGACATCTCAAACCTGTCAGTCATAAGCTTTGAAAATTCATCATTAAAAGCTTTATTAGTAGAACCAAAGATGATATCGTATACATATAGTTGGCATACAAAGAGCTCCCCCTTAACCTTCTTAGTAAAAAGAGTGGGATCGATTTGCCCAACTTCGAAGCCACGGTTTAGCAAAAGGTCATTAAGGTGCTCATACCACGCACGTGGGGCTTGTTTAAGGCCATAGAGTGCCTTATCGAGTTTGTAGACATGGTTCGGGAAGTTAGGATCCTCAAAGCCCGGGGGTTGCTTTACATATACCAACACATGTAGAGGACCATTAAGGAAAGCACTCTTGACGTCCATTTGCTGCAATTTAAAATTGTTATGGGCAGCATAAGCAAGGAGGATACGGATGGACTCAAGGCGAGCCACTGGAGCATAGGTCTCGCCGAACTCAATGCCCTCAACTTGAGAGTAGCCTTGTGCCACAAGTCTTGCCTTGTTCCTCACAACAATGCCATTCTCATCTTGCTTGTTTTTAAATATCCATTTGGTGCCGATAACATTGCGGCAATCTTTGGGTTTCTCCACGAGTTTCCACACCTTGTTGCGCTCGAAATTATTCAATTCTTCATGCATAGCAACAACCCAGTCCGGATCTTCAAGAGCTTCAAAGACCTTCTTGGGTTCCACCATTGAGATGTGAGCTTGATGCTCACCAAAACTGGCCAATTCCCTTCTTGTAGAAACCCTTCGTCGAAGATCACCAACAACCTTGTCGAGGGTGTGACCCCTTAACTCAAGGTTCCGATCAGCCCGAGCCTTGCGACGAAGTTCAATAAGTTTGTTGTCTCTTGGTGGAGTAGGTTCATCACTTGAATCTTCATTGGAATCATTTGCTCGACCGTGATTAGAGTCTGGGATAACAATAGTAGGCGGTGATGAAGCGTGCCCTTGAGATGAGTCAGCAGCCGTAACAGGAGACTGCTGAACAACAGGTGAGTCAGGGCCGGATAATCCGGCCGATGGAGAGGCCGGATAATCCGGCCTGGGAGTACTTGTAGCAGCTTCATCAGGCTGCCTAGGGCTTGCTTGAACTGGCGAGGGGCCGGATAATCTGGGGTCACCCGGAAAATCCGGCTTGGAGCTTCCAGCGATTTCTTCAGCACCAGGAGCAATTTGGTCGTCAGGATGGGGATGGCTAGATAATACGGTGTCCACCGGATAATCCGGCCTAGAGCTTTCTGGAACATCTTGACCTTCAACAGTTGAATGAGATGGTGTAGAAGTTGCTCCCATGGTTGGAACATGTTGAGTATGTGTAGATGAGGGCTCTACATGAGTAGAGCATTGTCCTTCCTAATCCGCCACAAGGGGTTACTCAATGGGGCGGAAAAATCCCATGCCCATTCTTCTTATGGCATCTTGGGGTATTTCAACATCTGCATCACAAACACCAACTTGCTCCGCACGGGAACCATCATTTTCTTCGAACACCACACTACAAGATTCTACAACAGTTCCGGAGAGCTTATTGTAGACTCTATAAGTGTGGGATTCGGCACCATAACCAACAAAAATACCTTCTAGAGCCTTAGATTCAAACTTAGATAAACGAACTCCCTTAATGAGAAAGAAACACTTACACCCGAATACCCGAAAATATGAAATGTTTGGCTTGTTACCGGTAAGTATTTAATACGAAGTCTTGTCCAAGATCTTGCGAAGGTATAGCCGGTTGGATGAATGACAAGCGGTAGAGATTGCTTCAGCCCAGAAGTTATATGGAGACTTGAATTCGGCTAGCGTTGACCTTGCCATGTCCATTAGAGTCCGATTCTTTCTCTCGGCTACACCATTTTGTTGAGGGGTGTACGCAGCGGAATATTGATGTCTAATCCCCTCTTCACTTAGGAACTCATTTAAGGTGTAGTTCTTGAACTCAGATCCGTTATCACTTCTTATAGCTAAAATAGGGACGTTGTGTTAACGTTGAACCTCATTGGCGAAGTTGATGACCGTTTTTTGAGTTTCACTATTCAACTTGAAGAAATAAACCCAGGTGTATCTTGAGTAATCATCAACGATCACAAGACAGTACTTCTTCCTACCGAGGCTTGCATGAGATGGAGGTCCGAAGAGGTCCACATGAAGGAGCTCTAAGATCCTTTTTGACGAGATAATAATCTTCCTTTGATGAGGAGAGTCATGCATTTTCCCTTCAACACAATCCCTACAAACACGATCTTTGGCAAAGGAGACATTTTCTTTTAGTCCAAGGATGTGGCCACCCTTGTGGAGACTTTGCAAAGTTCTCATATTGACGTGGGCTAGTCGGCGATTCCATAGCCAACCCGCGTCAGCCTTTCCGAAGAGACACATCGGGCCTGTAGTGGTTTTCCCCGAAAAGTCCACCACATACAGGTCATTTTCGACATATCCCACGAAAGCGACTTTTAGAGACTTGCTCCACAAGAGTACCACCAAATCAACATCAATATAAACTGCAAAGCCCATCTTACCAAGGGCGTGAACTGAAAGTAAGTTGTACCCGAGGGTCTCAACAAGCATGACGTCCACGAGAGAGATATCGTGAGCCACCACAACTTTGCCGAGACCCAATACCTCAAATTTTGACTTGTCACCATAGGAGACGGTTATATGATCATGATTTGGCCGCATCCCAATGATGATCTTGAAGGAAATATGCCCCGAGAGGCAATAATAAAGTTGTTATTATGTATTCCTTGTATATGATAGATGTTTATTTTGCATGCTATAATTGTATTGATAGGAAACATCAATACATGTGTGTTTAATAAACAAAAAGGGTTCCTAGTCATGCCTCTCTTATAGACTAGCTTGTTGATTAACATGATGATCAAGGTTTCCTGATCATGGACATTGGATGTTGTTAATAACAAGGTCACACCATTGGTGGAATGATGTGATGAACATTCATCCGAAGTATAGCATTACGATCAAGTCATTGTGTTTATATTGCTATAACATCATACGAAGTAATATTTATCCTTAGACCATGAGATCATGTTAATTGCTAACACCGGAAGAGTATCTTGATAACATCAAACGTCACACCGTAACAGGGTGACTATAAAGATGGGTTCAGTGCTACGAAGGTGTTATGTTGAGGCTCATGGATCAAGAGTGGAATTTGTCAATCCAGATGACAGATAGATATACTCTGGGCCCTCTCGGTGATATCACATTAGGATAGCTTGCAAGCAAGTGATGTGCACTAGAATGTTATATCACGGGAACTAGAAAAGAGTGCATGTCGGTAACAAGATCAAACTAGGTATGGAGATACCGATGATCGAATCTCGGACATGTAATATATCGAGGGACAAAGGGATTTAGTTACAAGCGTTAAAGGTTCTCACGATCACATGAGTCATCGTTGAATGTGTAGGAGTCAGTACGGATCTCCAGGTTTCGCTGCTGATTATTGATCGGAGAAGGGTCTCGATCATGTCTGCATTATTCGCGAACCGTAGGGTGGCACACTTAAGAGTTACCGGACACCATTTTGGAGCACATATGTTTCAGACGAAAGAATTGCAAAGCGCAGTAATTGTTTCAATAGAAACCGGAAATTGTTTCGGGTGAAATTGCAGAAGGTGGTTCTGCATGTGATATTGAAATATTGCAAGGGGCTATATGTGAATGTTTGTTAATTAAATTAATTAACAAAATTCTGAATAAATTTAATAAAAGAGTTTTATTAAATGAGAGAGCATTAAATTTGGAGAAACTTAATGCATTTAAAGTGGAGACTTTAAAAAGGAATGTGAAGAGGCATTTTAATGTGGAGGAGTTACCACCACATGAATGGGGGAGGTGAGGGGTCACCCCCCCATGCGCCGGCCATGGAGAGAGGGGGCACCCCCTCCTCCTATAAAAGGCCACCCATTCCCTCATTCATCCACACACCTCCTTGTGAAGGATCTCTCTCCCTCTCTAGAATTATTTCCCCATGGTCTCGGATTAGCGAGATACATGTTCCCGGTGGCATTTCATCTGGAAGGAGTTGCTGCTTTCGCTGGATCGCTAGAGCGAGGAGGTGGAGGTTGTCCGGTGGCTTGAACGTGTGTGGGAGTGCGGATGCGCTGCTGAGTTGCGGCCCTCGGACTTCCTCACGATCTTGAGATCGGCAAGTGTACGACTACATCAACCACGAGTTCCTACTCGTTAACAAAGCTCGTTGTCTTCGAGGGTAAGTTCTCTATGGATGTATGTCCACCCGTTTGCTTTGTACCTAGTAGATAGATCTTGGCGTGTAGTTCACACCATAGGAAAATTTTTGTTTTCTATGCTGCGGACCCAACAGTGGTATCAGAGCGTGATCTATGCGTAGGTGCTTTGCACGGGTAGTACACATATGTTTATATGTGGGCGATGATGATCATGTTATTGCATCTTCTATGTACTTTGGATATTGGTGGCATAGTGGGATGAAGCGGCCCGGACCAACCTTACATGTCATCGTACATGAGACCGATTCCACGACTGATATGTAACTTGTTTTGCATAAGTGGCTGGCGGGTGTCTGTCTCTCCTACTATAGTCAATATCTGATTTACAACGAGTTGCTAATAACTTGGTTATCCTCGTTGTGGTTCATGTTCGTAGGTTAGACAGGTTCTATCTCCGAAAGCCCTAAGCCACGTAAAACTTGCAATTGATAAATTAGAGGCGTCTAGTTTAGATTGTTGCTGGACTAGTATTTTGATATGGTATTATTGTAAGTAGATGTATAATAGATACTCTTACAACTCACTTAACGTGTAAGTTCCATAGACCTTGGCCTTACACACAAAGGAATGATAGAGATCATACCACGATGCAAATGATAGAGATCAAATGCATGGACCATATGACCTCACTTCACACATTAGATGTTAGCATCTTATACTGCTAGTTTGGCGCGTTTGGTAGCATTATAAGATGATCCCTAATTTAGATATCAAGATAAAATGTGTTCTTCCTTAAGTATGCACCGTTTTGTGGATCGTGTTTTGAGGCATCACGTGATGATCGGGTGTTTTCAACTCTACGCTTTCATACAACGGGTGTAAGACAGTTTTACACACGCAAATACTAAGGTTCTTACTTGACGAGCCTAGCATGTACAGACATGGCCTCGGAACACGGACCGAAAGGTTAAGCATGAGTCATATAGTTGATATGATGCCCATATAGATGCTCGCCTTTGAAGCTACACCGACTCACATGATGATCGGACTTGGTGTAGTGGATTTGGTTCATGTAATCACCAAAAGGACACGAGGGATGTCGTTTTTGAGTGGGAGTTCATTAGTAATTTGGATTAGTTGAACTCAATCTATCATAAACTTAGTCTAAATATACTTTATAAATTATGTTGTAGATGGCACCACCTGATTTTAATTTCAATGTGTTCATGGAGAAAGAGAAACTTGCTGCGAATGGTAGCAACTTCACCAACTAGGCTATGAATTTGAGGATTCTCCTCACTGCTGCACAAAAGCAATATGTGCTAGATGCGCCGCTAGGCCCCCCACCAGCTCCTGATGCCCCTGACG
The DNA here is from genome assembly GCA_916181665.1 of Avena sativa. Taxonomy (NCBI): domain Eukaryota; kingdom Viridiplantae; phylum Streptophyta; class Magnoliopsida; order Poales; family Poaceae; genus Avena; species Avena sativa. The sequence goes on from OV702290.1 coordinate 373,835,870, forward strand.
AGGAAAAGAACGTCTATATAACTCATCAGGAGGACCACAACTTAGTTCATTGTGGCATACTGTATGGGCTAGAGCCAGAACTTCGAAAGCGTTTCGAAAATGGAAATGCCTTTGATACCATGGGAGAATTGAAAATGATTTTCGATACCCATGCTGCCGTAGAGAGTTATAATGCTACAAAAAAGTTCTTTAGCTGCATGATGGAGGAAAACAGTTCCGTTAGTGAGCATGTACTCAAAATGTCTGGGTACGCCGATAAGCTTGTGTCCTTGGGAATAACGATTCCCATTGACTTAGGCATACACCGTGTTCTCCAATCTCTGCCACCTAGCTACAAGAGCTTCGTGATGAACTATAATATGCAGGGCATGAAGAAGTCTCTTCCCGAGCTTCTGTCAATGCTTAAGACTGCAGAAGTGGAGATTAGGAAAGAACATCAAGTGTTGATGATCAATAGGACCACCGGTTTCAAGAAGGACAAGAAAGGCAAGCACAAGGGAAAGAAGGGTGGCAAGTCTGTTGCCACGCCTGAAAAGAAACCCCGAGCTGGCCCTAAGTCTGACACCGAGTGCTACTATTGCAAGGGGACTGGCCATTGGAAGCGCAACTGCCCCAAGTATTTTGGCGGACAAGAAGTCTGGCAAGGCAAACAAAGGTATATGTGATATACATGTTATTGATGTGTACTTGACTAGTACTCGCAGTAGCACCTGGGTATTTGATACGGGATCGGTTGCTAATATATGTAACTCGGTTCAGGGGCTGTGGAACAAGCGACAACTAGCAAGGGATGAGGTCACGATGCGGGTCGGCAATGGATCAAGAGTTGATGTGATCGCCGTCGGAACGCTGCCTCTCCATGTGCCATCGGGATTAGTTATAAACCTAAATAATTGTTATTTGGTGCCTGCACTGAGCATGAACATTGTATCCGGATCGTGTTTGATGCAAAGTGGTTATTCATTTAAGTCTGAAGACAATGGTTGTTCGATTTATATGAATAATATCTTTTATGGTCATGCACCTATGTTGAATGGTTTGTTTCTGTTGGATCTTGATAGTAGTATTACGCATATTCATAATGTTGATGCTAAACGGATTAAACTTGATAATGATATATCTACATATATGTGGCACTGCCGTCTAGGTCATATTGGCGTTAAACGCATGAAGAAACTCCATTCTGATGGACTTTTGGAATCACTTGATTTTGAATCATTTGATACATGTGAGCCATGCCTTATGGGCAAGATGACTAGAACGTCGTTTTCCGGTTCAATGGAACGGGCGACAGATCTATTGGAAATCATACATACTGATGTGTGTGGACCAATGAGTGTGTCGGCGCGAGGTGGATATCGTTATTTTGTTACTTTCACGGATGATTTGAGTAGATATGGGTATATCTATTTGAGGAAACACAAGTCTGAAACTTTTGAAAAGTTCAAAGAATTTCAGAATGAAGTGGAAAATCATCATAACAGAAAGATCAAATTTCTACGGTCCGACCGTGGAGGAGAGTATCTTAGTTACGAGTTTAGCACACATATGAAAGACTGTGGAATAGTTTCACAACTCACGTCTGCCGGAACACCACAACGTAATGGTGTGTCAGAACGTCGTAATCGTACTTTATTGGATATGGTTCGATCTATGATGTCTCTGACTGACTTGCCACTGTCATTTTGGGGTTATGCACTAGAAACAGCTGCATTCACTTTAAATCGGGCACCATCTAAATCCGTTGAAACGACACCGTATGAATTATGGTTTGGAAACAAACCTAAGCTGTCATTTCTTAAGGTTTGGGGATGCGATGTTTATGTGAAGAAACTTCAACCGGATAAACTCGAACCCAAAGCGGAAAAATGCGTCTTCATAGGATACCCTAAGGAAACGATTGGGTATACCTTCTATCACAGATCCGAGGGCAATGTCTTTGTTGCCAAGAATGGATCCTTTCTTGAGAAGGAGTTTCTCGCGAAAGGTGTGAGTAGTCGGAAGGTAGAACTCGAAGAGGTTATTGAACCTTCTCTTCATGAAATGGTGAGTAGCGCAGCTCTAGAAGTTGTTTCGGAGTTGACTTCACCTAATCAAGAGAGAGCTAATGATATTGATCATGAAACTCCGAAAGAGGACACTACCGAACCTCACAGGTCAAGCAGGACACGTGCAGCTCCTGAACTGTACGACAATCCTGTTATGAATTTCATGGTTGATTAAATGGATGACCCTGCGACGTATGAAGAAGCGATGATGAGCCCAGATTCCAACAAATGGCTAGAATCCGTGAAATCCGAGATGGAATCCATGTACGAGAACCAAGTTTGGAACTTGGTGGACTTACCTCACGACCAAAAAGTCATTGATAATAAATGGATTTTCAAAAGGAAAACTGATGCTGATGGTAATGTGACCATCTATAAGGCTCGACTTGTCGCAAAGGGGTTTCGACAAATTCAAGGAGTTGACTACGATGAGACATTCTCTCCCGTAGCGATGCTTAAGTCGGTTAGGATTATGTTAGCAATTGCTGCATATTTCGATTATGAAATATGGCAGATGGATGTCAAAACTGCGTTCCTCAATGGTAAGATTGAAGAAGAGTTGTATATGATACAACCTAAGGGTTTTGTCGATCCTAAGGATGCTAATAAGGTGTGAAAACTTCAGCGATCCATCTATGGACTGAAGCAAGCATCACGAAGTTGGAATCTCCGCTTTGATGAGGTGATCAAAGAGTTTGGATTTGTCCAAACTTATGGAGAGGCTTGTATTTACAAGAAAGTGAGTGGGAGCAATGTGGTATTTCTGATATTATATGTGGATGACATATTATTGATTGGAAATGATTTAGATCTTTTAAACAGTGTTAAAAGTTATCTAAACAGCAAATTTTCGATGAAGGACCTTGGTGAAGCTTCATATATATTAGGCATTAAAATCTATAGAGATAGATCAAGACGCCTAATTGGGCTATCGCAGAGTACCTACCTTGATAAGGTATTAAAGAAGTTTAATATGGACGGAAGTAAGAAGGGGTACTTACCTATGTTGCAAGGCAAGACATTGAGTAAGACTCAAAGTACGGCTATGGCGGAAGAAAGAGAGATGATGGATAAGATCCCCTATGCCTCGGCCATAGGCTCTATTATGTATGCCATGCTATGTACAAGACTGGATGTGGCACATGCTATTAGTTTGACTAGTAGGTACCAATCTGATCTAGGTTCGGAACACTGGATAGCGGTCAAGAATATCCTTAAGTACTTGAGAAGAACTAAGGATATGTTTCTTATATACGGAGGTGAAGAAGAGCTAGTCGCTAAGTGTTATGTCGATGCTATCTTTGACACTGATCCGGATGACTCTAAGTCTCAATCCGGATACGTATTTCTCTTGAAACGGAGCAGCAGTTAGTTGGAGGAGCTCCAAACAACCTGTGGTGGCTAGATCAACAACGGAGGCGGAATATGTTGCTGCTTCAGAAGCAGCGCAGGAAGCAGTTTGGATGAAAGAGTTCATTACGGAACTGGGTGTGGTTCCCAGTGCGTTGGACCCGATGGTGATCTATTGTGACAACAATGGAGCCATAGCCAACGCAAAGGAACCAAGGTCTCACAAGAATTCCAAGCATATTAAGCGCCGGTTTCACTCCATCCGCGAACATGTCAAGGATGGAGATATAAAGATTTGTAAAGTGCACACGGACCTGAATGTAGCAGATCCGTTGACTAAAGAGTTACTGGACACCATTTTGGAGCACATATGTTTCAGACGAAAGAATTGCAAAGCGCAGGAATTGTTTCAATAGAAACCGGAAATTGTTTCGGGTGAAATTGCAGAAGGTGGTTCTGCATGTGATATTGAAATATTGCAAGGGGCTATATGTGAATGTTTGTTAATTAAAGTAATTAACAAAATTCTGAATAAATTTAATAAAAGAGTTTTATTAAATGAGAGAGCATTAAATTTGGAGAAACTTAATGCATTTAAAGTGGAGACTTTAAAAAGGAATGTGAAGAGGCATTTTAATGTGGAGGAGTTACCACCACATGAATGGGGGAGGTGAGGGGTCACCCCCCATGCGCCGGCCATGGAGAGAGGGGGCACCCCCCTCCTCCTATAAAAGGCCACCCATTCCCTCCTTCATCCACACACCTCCTTGTGAAGGATCTCTCTCCCCCTCTAGAATTATTTCCCCATGGTCTCGGATTAGCGAGATACATGTTCCCGGTGGCATTTTGTTTGGAAGGAGTTGCTGCTTCCGCTGGATCGCTGGAGCGAGGAGGTGGAGGTTGTCCGGTGGCTTGAACGTGTGTGCGAGTGCGGATGCGCTGCTGAGTTGCGGCGCTCGGACTTCCTCACGATCTTGAGATCGGCAAGTGTACGACTACATCAACCACGAGTTCCTACTCGTTAACAAAGCTCGTTGTCTTCGAGGGTAAGTTCTCTATGGATGTATGTCCACCCGTTTGCTTTGTACCTAGTAGATAGATCTTGGCGTGTAGTTCACACCGTAGGAAATTTTTTGTTTTCTATGCTGCGGACCCAACAGATCTCCTTGCTTCCGGTCATATGACTCGTGCAACCACTATCGAGTACCCATTTAGAACCACCGGAAGCATAGCCCTGCAAGAAAGTTACTTCTTGGTTTTAGGTACCCATTTTTCAATGGGTCCTCTCATGTTAGTGACAAGGGTCTTGGGGACCCAAATAGACCAAGGAATGTAACAATCATAAGAGCCTACATAACTAGCATAAACATCACCATAATAATCACAATATAATTCAAAGTTAGGATTGTTAGCCCCTGCAAAACCATCATAATTAGACTTGTCATTTGTTATGTTGCTAGTCTTTGGTTGAGCAGTCTTGCTCTTCTTCTTCTTGTTGTTTTTCTTGCTCTTTGTCTTGGGAATGTAACCAAGACCTTCTTTTCTATTGTTTGTCCTTTGCTTGCTCAGTATCTCATCAAGAACCTCTTTACCTTTGTGTTGAGAACCTCTTGCAAGATCTTCTTTTCCATAAGGTGATGTGGAGGTACTTGGCACATCATACAACTTCAATTGAGTTTGGAGCTGGTCATGAGACTCATTTAAAGTAGAATGATCACTCTTCAATGCCTTGTGAGAACTTTCATGATTATCAAACTTCTCCGAGAGTCTAGCATGAATATCCCCAAATTCAACCTTTTCTTTCTTTAGTTTCTTTACCTTGGCAAGAGCATTGTCATGTTCTTTGATGAGCTGAGCCACAACTTCTTCATGTGACTCCTCAATGGATTCGAGTCTCTCTTCCAAAGATACTCGAGCTTCCTCTTCTTCTTCTAAGGCATTCTTCAAAGAAGCTATCTCCAAGGCATCTTCTCTTTCGATTCTGCCCTTTTCTTCAAGAAGATCTTTGGCTTGAGCAAGTTGACTCATAAGAACATCAAAATGGAGTTTGTGCTCACCTTGCAGGTTAGTGAAAAATTTGTCCAAGGCAATAACTTCTTCTTTCATTTTAAGACTGTCATGATCATCCATATCCAAAATTATGTTAGTCTTAGAAAAAGAAGAGCTAGAACTTGATACCTCGGACCCTCTTGCCATTAGGCAAGTGGCGTTGTTGTTGATGACGTTCTCGTTTGGCGAGTCGAAGAGAGATGATGGAGTCGATGTGGTGGCTATAACAGCTACCTCGCAAGAACTATCTTCATCCTCTTCATCTTCACTTGCAGAGGAGTATTCTTCTTGTGCCACTAAGACGATCTTCGATTGCTTCTTATAAGGGCCATTCTTAATAAATGGCTTCTTCTTAGGTGCTTTGGATTTTTCTTTAAGAATGAGCCTGCCACCATTGTCTTCTCTATTTTGATACGGACACTCGGCTACAAAGTGCAGCCTATCTCCACAGTTGTAGCATGTTCTCAGTTTTGGGCCACTTTCTCTTCTGCCACTTGACCCATTCTTGCGCTCGAGTTCCGACTTGGCCTTGGCAGGATCCTTCCCAAAGTTCCTTGCATAAAACGCCATGTACTCACCATGAGCACGTTTGACTTCATCGGGGCAGTCCATGGAGTCCCCCTCAAAAACTCTTTCATCCTCCTCTTGCTCAACAACATTAGCTTTTAGAGCAACATTTACACCCTTTTGCACTCCAATGCCCCGAGCACGGGCATCTTCAGCATTCTTTGCCGCCACTTTGAATGACGCCATTTCTTGCATGACCTCATTGGATGTCATTTGATGGTAGTTATGTCTACCTTGCAGGCTCTTCAAGTCCGTTGGCTCGAAAGGCATTAAGGCACTCATATATTTCCTTTTTATCCATGAATCATCAATGTGAGTGGCTCCATGCTTTCTAAATGTTGTTGCGATGCCCTTGAGTCTTCTATACATGTCTTCATGGTTTTCACCATCCAACATGTAGAATCCCTCAGCTTCATTACTAAGGGCATCATACCTATTCCTTCTCATGCTTTCATTCCCAACAAAGAGATCAGTGAGGGCATCCCAAGCTTCTTTAGCTGTGTTGAGATGTTCAATGTGGGGCATGTCCTTGGGACCCACACCGAGTTGTATCATGTGGAGAGCCGTAGCATTCAATTGGCTGTCCACAACTTATCTTCTTGTCAGATTGGAATGATCTCCAATATGCAGACCCTCTTCAATAATTCTCCAAAGTTCACTTAAGGAGCTGCAAATATGAGACTTCATTAAGAATTGCGATTGATTAAAATAGGATGTAGTGAGCTTGGGTGGATCACCCCTATTGTTTATATGAGGATGAAGGATAGGTGGATCGGGGGAATATACGTGAAGAACCTCACTATATTCCTCCTTACCACTTCCCTTCTTGGAGGTGGAACCATTAAGTTTTTCACCTTTCGCATCATCATCCTTGGATCCGGTGTTAGCCTTTTCCTTGGACGATGGTGTGGCTGCCTCAGAGGAGGATGGAGATGGGGCTATGGATGATGTGAGGCGAGCAATCATTTGATTCATCTCCTACATCTTGGCCTCAAAGGATTTCAACAAGGTTGTTTCCAACGTCTTGAGGTCATCCATTGTGACCTTATCCACAGCCTCATTCCCATCATCCTTGGTACCCATACTACTCTTAGGCGGTTAATCCCGAAATAAGAGCCGGGGCTCTGATACCAATTGAAATGGATCGTATGGGCACCTAGAGGGGGGTGAATAGGTGCTACTTCAAATTTTAATGCTTTTTCAAATTTAGGCTTAGCACAAAGGGTAAATTCTCTAGATATACTATAGGATGAATTTCCCTATATGCAAACCTATCTACTAGCGAGTAAAGAGCGAGTGGAAGAGGAACGGGTAAACCATAGTGAAGCACGCGGAGAAACAGGATTTGTTTGACCGCAGTTCCTTCCTTGTTAAGGGAAGTACGTATGCGTTGGAGGGGTGGGTGGTACTAAGACCACCACGTCACAATAGGCCTCGCCCTGTTCTCCGATGGATCCCGCCACCAAAGGCCTGATCCACCTTTCCACTATAGGGACCCTTCGAGGTGGGTACAAGCACCTTTACACAACTAGCGGGGCACAACTCCACAATCAACTTGGAGGCTCCCGTAATGACAACAAGCTGACACAAGAACAAGTTATCAATAACAAAGAACAAGATCTAGATCTTGACAAGAATACTAGATCAGAGATTTCTCAAATGAATGGAGAGGAGTTGATGCGCTTGATTCGTGATGACGATGACGATTCTCTCCTCCTTCAATTCCCCCAAAGATCGAAGCCTTCGGGTGGTTGAAGTGGGAGATCTAGAATGGGAGCTCTTGCATAGTGTCTGACCAATTTCGAGTGAATCAAGAAGTCTGAACATTGGGGAAGAAGGGGTATTTATACCCCCTTCCAAAACCAGCCGTTGGAGACTTTGGGGGCCGGATTATCTGGCCTGGGGAAAACTCCGCCCCAGACTCGGAATATCCGGCAGATAGTCCGCCCCCTATCAGAGCGTCGCGCCGAGCTTGCCCTTGATCATTCTTCTGGGGGACGGATTATCCGGTCCCATGTGAAGGCCGGATTATCTGGCCTGGGGAGGAAAAACCGCCCCAGTTCGGATTTTCCGGGAGAAAATCCGACCGGACTCCGAGCGACGCGCCTTGGCATGCTTTGCTCAAAATCTGGGGGCCGGATTATCTGGCCTGGGGAAGAAAAAACACCCCATTTCGGATTTTTCGGGAGAAAATCCGACCAGACTCCGAGCGACGCGCCTTGGCATCCTTTGAGCAATGAGGTAGGCCGGATTATCCGGCCCTTGGTGGGGCAGATAATCCGCCCCCCAAAGCTTCCTGCACACTTAGTGCACATGAATAATCTCTACAGTATTATTATCTAACACACAAAACACAGGAAAACATGAAATGCTCTTTCACTTTGTTTAGGTCCCTAAAAGATAAAAATACATATAACAGAGTTTCCTGTCTTGCAGAGTTATAACCAAAATAAAGGAGATCATTGGTAAATCGCCAAAAATCAATATAAAATATAGATATAACATTATACATGTTGCAAATATGTGTAAATATGTATCAATAAATTATAAAGTTCATGTATGCATTTTACATGCATTAGTGTGCAATATATATTTTCTAGCATATGTTTGTGCTTTATTCTAATAGGGGTATGAACACAAATTGGATTGCAAAATAGCGCTCCATTTTTGTTCATTCAATGGGCTAAGGTACATGTGAAATAGAAATTTAAACCAAGTGGAACACAATTTTAGCCGCCATGAAAAAGAATTAAGAATGCGGGTGGAACAACGATTTTAATGCTGAGGAATAAATCATATCTGCATCCATAACAAAACTTTAAACCAAAATAGAACAAGACAAATATTGGTGCTTCGAAAATAGATCACTACTACTAGAGAAATGAAATTTTGTATCCGAGTGAGATAATATCACGGCATCCATGGAACACACCATGACAACAACTGGAACAAAAATTTTCAACCATGAAAAAACATGAATAGAGGTAAAGTAAGAATTTGAATACCCGAAAAAATCACATCTACACGCGGGAACAAAAATCAGGCCAATATGCAAAAAAATAGCAGCTTGAGATAGACCACGAATATAAAAGAAACAATGATTTGGGTCACCTAAAATAAATTTTACCATCTATGGAACGAGTCATGACTAGAAGTGAAACCAAAATTTTGGACTAAGAGGAACAATACTTTAGCGACCATGGAACACGAATTAAGGGCATTGAGCAACAAACCATATCTACCCACTGAACTAAAATTATAAAATGTGGAACAAAAGTTTAGTGCTTCCAAAAAAATATTAGAAGAAGAACAAAAATATGCGTCATGCAAAAATAATATTATTCCCCGGTGGAACAAAGTACAAATATAACCGAGAAACAATTTTAGACTAAGTTCGATGAAAGTCTAATGACGAGTACATGTGGACCACGAAATTTAGCGCCCTGAGAATCATGGAATAAAATTTTACTTATTTGGGAATGAATCGTTTGATAAGGTGGAACAAATACTTTACCAACCGTGAAACAAAATCACACTAGATTTGGGGAAAGAACTTATAGCGCAATAGAACAAATCAAATCTACACGCAAAACAAAATGATAAAATATGTGGAATAAAATACAGGAACGGCGGAATAAAAAGAAGATTGTAAAGGGGATAAAGCTAAGTGGAATAAGAAAATTGGCATCAATGGAACAAATCATGAGTATGGGATAAACAAAAATAAGATCAACGAGGAATAAAAATCCTAGGAAAAACAAGTAAAAGATAAGAGGAACAAAAAATTAGTCACTGTGGAACAAAATACCAAGTTCAAAGAGAATTAAGCCAATAAAAATAAAAATTAGCATGTAGGAACAAATCATTTCTACTAGCGGAATAAGTAATATAGAAAGTGGAACAAGATTGTATAAAATGTAGAACAAATCATGAGTACAGGGAACGTGGCACTACTAAAAGCGGAACAAAAATATGGAAAAAAGTGGAAGAAACCTTAATGGAAAGCGGAACACATCAGAAGAGCACATGAGGAACAAAAATAGGCCAGAAGGACAATGCATATACACACGAGGAGCAATAATAGATAATAGAGAAAATTTTAAATTAAGTGGAACAAAAAAGCAGCACTCGTAAAATTGATCATAACAAAAAATATAGCGCACATAGAACATATCCACTATAGAAAACAAAATTTTAGATTAAAAACAAGAATTTTAAAAAATGCCATAGAAGTAGAAACCTAAGTGCAAAAGAAACATAGGAAAACGAAACAAAGGAAAAAACAAGAAAATAAAAAGAAACGAAAAAACAAAAAATGAAAAAGCAAAAAGATAAATAAAAGAGAATAGACATATAACTACAAAAAGGAAACTGGGTGGAAAAAAAGAAGCGAACCATCAAAACAAGAATGATTTGCTCTCTCCCTGCTCAGAAGGAAAGAAAGAAAGAGGAAAATTCATCAATTGGGCGTTTCAGCGAAACGGTACTCCGGGATACTCGAGCTCTAGGAAATCGTTTTCGGCATATCTTATTTACTGACTACGTCAGTGCCTACCAGGAACCGCACACCCGGTCCGCCTTTTGGTTCTGACCCATATAGCGGGTTAATTTTCTATTTCAGGTTTTTCTGTTTCTATTTGTTCTATTTATGTTTTATTTTTTGTTTAGATTCAAAAATGTTAATTTAAAATTATTTAGATTTAAAAATGTTCAAATTTTAAAATATTTATATTAAAAGTGTTCAAAATCCTAAAATGTTCAATTCAGAACAACATTCAAAATTGCAAATTCATATTCAAAAAGTTCAAATTTGAATAATGTTCATAATAAAAAAATGTCTAGATTTTAAAATGTTTGGATTTGAAATTTTGTTCAGATTTAAAAATGTTCAATTTTTTTAAAATAATCTTTTTCAAAAAATAGTTTTACTTATCGAAAAAAAATTCCGATCTAAAAAGCAGAAATGTTCAGATTTTGAAAAAAGAAAACAATAAAACAGAAAATAACAGGAAAAAAGAGTTACATGTTCCTGTTGGACCGCAGAGCAAGTTAACCCGCGGACAGCAGGGTGTGCGGCGTCCTGTATATCGGCGATTCCGGTCAGACGTGAAGCCGCTAATCTACCACTAGCTGAAGATCTGAACCTGAATCGAGTATTCATCGTTTCATTCTGCAAGACGGTCATGGGTATTATGAGTAGCTATGGCTCGATCATCAGTGAGATTAGATCTCGAACCACTATGATCCGAGAGTGTAGCTTTATTCATGAAAATAGAGCTTCAAACTTTGAAGCCCGCAATCTAGCTAGGCATATGATTTCTTTTGTTGTTTGGAGCAGGACGCTACCCGTGGCTCGATATTTCCTTTTTGACATATTCATGTAAACATTGTCCTTAATTAATAAAGCGTAGCATATTGTCCTAAAATAACTGTTATCAACCACGCGGCACTCAACGCCAAGAAGTTCAGCAAGTTCCTCCATGAGGCCCCGATCTGCAGCTGCACTTTACGGATTCTGCTAATGACATCCTGCTGTTGGCTTGGTCATGGCACGCCGCGTCAACTTTTTTTGAACAGGTACGGCCCAAAAGGAATGGAAATTGCATTATATGGGCGATGAGGATATAATTACAAAAGGACCTTAAACAAAACAGAAAATACAATAAATACAATGAAACCCTTCGCTTTTACTTCTAGCACCCACAAAAAATCGCGAAAACAAGATCAAGTCTAGCATCGCCGATGAAGAGGAACCTCTAGACGCGGCAGCAAGCACCTCCACCAAGGACGGCACCACTTGGTGGAGCAGCGGCGATCATCGCCGCGTCAAGGTCGGGCAAGATCCTCCAATCAAGGAGGAAGAAAAAGCTCGAGCAGGAAGGCTCAAGCGCAGTAGGGCCAACCTTTTGGCCGAACAGCGGCGAGCCATCGCCCGCGCTTGGGATCTGCTGCTGGCACCGCAGCTTCCACATGCACCCAACACTAGTTCCAGACGCAGACAACCTAAGCACTCTCCCCTTCTCTCCCTCACCACCCTAGCCAACCGAGAGCAAAAGAAGAGCGATGAGACCACCATAGAGGACTTGGCGGCACTTATTGAAAAGGAGGCTCGCCTCCAGGGTGAACTCAACAGCTCTCCATCTCGAACCCCCGCTGAAGCCCCTTGTCAAAGACTGCTCGACGTCGCGCCACCGTGGCAGAGAAGAAGACCCATGTTCCCCTTTTCAACCACCAAATCTTCCATTTCTCTTCCTCCCTCGCCTCCACACCCGACCGGAGTGAGAGGAATGAGAAGAACGAAGCCCCGACTAAGAGGAGAGCAGTACACCTTGGCTTTATTGATGGATATTTCTGAGAACGGGAAGGTCAACGTCGCCTTCGACCACCGCATGATATCGAGAAGAAGCCCTATCACGGTGCACCAGATCTGGCCAAGAATGACCGACGCCTTACTCCAATCTACCAACAAGCTGCCAAAACCCTAACCCTAGTACTACCACTACTTACTCCGACACCTCCCCTCCACCATCTTCGGCCGGTAGCGCCGCCGGGGATGGCTCAAGTTTGGTCTGGCCTGACTTTAGGGACTCTCACATTCTTGTTGTTTCGATTTAAACTGTGAGTTCCTGCTTATGATTTTTGGTTTGCACGATCTAAGTTTAATCTTAGGGATGGAGATGAGTGGAAATTAGTAATTTTTATCTCCATTTAAACCATATATTACTCATTTATTTGATGAGATTTATATCTCTAAACCTGTTTAGGCCAAAACAGTCAAATCTGTTATCCGATTAGATAGAAAGATTGACTCAATTTGTAAAAGCGTCCAAAAACATACAAACTATACATGCCCGGTTTATGTGGGAAACCGGAGTGAAAAACCACACACACAAGGAGACCCATTGTCCACACAACATGGCACCAGAACACAACAAACACACATCTCCAACTTCGGCGCCGCCGCCCTACGTATTAGCCAGATCGATCTTTGCATTGCCCGAAGACGGACCAACCGGGTCGACAAACTCGCTGTCTACATAGATCTCCAAGACGACACCCTATCCCATGCTAGACCATGATCAAGCCCCATATGACCGTCATTGTAGGGGACACGGAGGCCGCCGCCTAGACAATCCACCACCGTCCAGGGCCGCTGCCCCGGCATCTGCTACCCTCGATCATAGAGCCATCTGCCAAACTGTCGTGATCCCGTCGCACCACGAGGGACAAGAGCTCCAAGGTGACGCCTTACGAAATGTAGTGACAAGTCTGTCACCGCCGCCATTTCCCGGGGAGCTTAGGTTTTCACCTGGAGATTTTGAAATGACCCATGTTGGTCGGGATCGAAACTCCACAATGACACAAACAAGAAGGGGTACGATGCCTAAAACCGTCGCCGTCGTTGGAATCGACCGGAGTCGGTGCAAGGCTTTCACCTGGATTTCACCCTAGTCGTGAAGCTCGAGGAGCAACGAGATGGTAGCATGACGCTGAAATCGACCGCCAAGCTCATCCGCACACTGCAGCTGAAAGGACATTTCATGATCTCTAGCGTTTTGTGTGTTAGATAACAATACCATGGATCATCTCATGTGTGCTAAGTGCCACAGATTGTTCATATGAAAAACAACCAAAATCTGTTGTTGGGGGGGGGGGGTGTTATCCTCCCCTGCCAAGGGCCGGATAATCCGGCGTTGCCCAATCGACAAATGCGGGCAAGGCGCGTCATGCAGTGAGGGGGATGGACTATCTCTCAGATTGTCCGGCCAGGGCCGAAGGTTTTGCCCAGGCCAGATAATCCCACCTCCTCAAGAAGGTTTGGAAAGGCTGGCCAGGCGCGTCATGCAGTATGGGGGCGGAGTATCTCTTGGATTGTCCGGACCGGGCCGGATAATCCCCCCGCAAAGGGGCCGGATAATCCGCACCCCCAAGAATGTTTGCAAAGGGAGCCAAGGCGCGTCGTGCAGTATGGGGGGCGGATTTTCCCCCCGAAAAATTCGACTCTAGACCGGAGGATTGCCCCTGCCGGATAATCCAGCCCCCAACGTCTCCAACGGCCAAGTTTGGACAGGGGGTATAAATACCCCAATCACTCCTCCTGTCAGATCTCTTGATTCATTCGAAAAAGTACTGGCATATTCTTCAAGCTCCTAATCGAGATCTCTCACTTCAACCACCCGAAGGCTCCGATCTTTGGAGAATCGAAGGAGGAGACTTCAATCATCAACATCACGAATCAAGCGCATCACTTTTCCTCCATTCACTTAGAGGATTCTTGATCTAGTATTACTTGCTAATATCTAGATCTCGTGTTTCGGTTTTGATAATATTTGTTCTTGTGGAAGCTTGTTGTCATTGGGAGCCTCCAATTCGGTTGTGGATGTGTGCCCCACTAGTTGTGTAAAGGCACCGGTTCCTGCCTCGAAGGGTACCATTAGTGGAAAGGTGGATCAGGCCTTTGGTGGCGAGATCCATCGGAGAACAGGGTGAGGCCTATTGTGGCATGGTGGTCTTAGTACCGCCCACCCCTGCAACGCAGACGTACTTCCCTTAACAAGGAAGGAACTGCGGTAAAACAAATCATGTGTCTTCGCGTGCTCCACTACGGTTTCCTCGCTCCTCACTCTTACTTGCCTTTACTCACTTAGTAGTTAGGTTTACATATAGGGAAATTCTCCGTAGTTGCATATCTAGAGAATTTACCTTTATGTCGAGCCTAAAATTGAAAAAGTATTAAAATTTAGAGTAGCACCTATTCACCCCCTCTAGGTGCCCATACGATCCATTTCAATTGGTATCAGAGCCTTGGCTCTTTATTCGGGCTTAACAGCCTAAGATAAGTATGGGTACTAAGGGAGATGGGAGTGAGGCTGTGGACAAGGTCATAATGGATGATCTCAAGACGTTGGAAACAACCTTGTTGAAATCCTTTGAGACTAAAATGGAAGAGATGCATCAAATGATTGCTCATCTCTCTTTAGTTACAGCCCCACCTCCATCTACCTCTGAGGCCACCACTCCAATCTCTAAGGACAAAGCTAATGCTAAATCCAAGGATGATGAGGTGGTAGGTGATAAAAATAGTGGATCCTCATCCAAAAAGGGAAGTGGTAAGGAGGACTATAGTGAGGTACCTGATGTCTACGCACGCTTATTTTCTTGTAGGCAGTGTTGGGCCTCCAAGTGCAGAGGTTTGTAGAACAGCAGCAAGTTTCCCTTAAGTGGATCACCCAAGGTTTATCGAACTTAGGGAGGAAGTGGTCAAAGGTATCCCTCTCAAGCAACCCTACATCAAGATACAAGAAGTCTCTTGTGTCCCCAGCACACCCAATACACTGGTCAGGTGTATAGGTGCACTAGTTCGGCAAAGAGATAGTGAAATACATGTGGTATGGATAATTATAAGTGGTAACGGTGCCAGAAAAGAGCTTGACGGGTAGGAAGGGACTAAAGGCAATCTGAAATAAGGATGGAAGCAAGCAAACATGTAATATGGATGATTATAAGTGGTAATTGCAATCTGAAATAAGAGTGACAACAAGCAAACATGTAACATGACTGATTGTAAACGGTGTTTCAATGCTTAGAAACAAGGCCTAGGGATCATACTTTCACTAGTGGACACTCTCATATAAATATCTTCTCTTCATTATGCTACCCTGAACTAGTCTCTGGTTGGACGATGTAGGGCTATAACAGCATACCTTAAAGTTTGCATTCCCCATCTAGATAACCCTCACTATCACCTTGAGCGCTAGATGATTCCAACAAACACCACAATCTCATAGAGACATCCAACTCAAATTATACTCATGATAAGTATTTCTATAACCTTAGCCAAAGTGCCACACGGTGTGCACACTGTCAACTTCACACACGTGGGGATAAGTAGTGATTAATTAAAGCACTTGAGTAGCAGAATAGATCTATAGATTACAAAGCTCATGATCTCAATAAGATCACGCATATAGAGAGAGATGAACACATAGATACCGGTAGAGCCCTTAGCCTTGAGAGAGAACTACTCCCTCCTCATCATGGGAGTCAGCAACGGTGATGGAGATGGCGGTGGAGTCGATGGAGATGGCTCCGGGGGCACTTCCCCGTCCCGGCAGGGTGCCAGGACAGAGACTTCTGTCCCCCAAATCTCCTTTTTGGTGGCGGCGGCGCTGCGGAACTTTTCGTGGAATTCTGATCTTGTATCTAGGGTTTTTGTCTCGGGGGACTTTTATAGGCTAAGGGGCAAGGTCGGTGGAGCTCTAGGGGGCCCACACCCCCTTGTGGCGCCCCTAGGGCTAGTCGCGCCACCATAGGGTGTGGCCGCCTCCTGCCCCCTTCAGCTGCCCTTCAGACTCCGTGTTGCTTAGGGTAAAATATTGACTTTGGCTTTTGTTCCGTCCAATTCCGAGATGATTTCTTTACTAGCTTTCTGGAACCAAAAACAACAGAAAGCAGGCAAATGGCACTATGGTATCTTGTTAATAGGTTAGTTCTAGAAAATATATAAAAATACCTCAAAGTGTAAACAAAACATAAAAAAGTTGATACAAAACAAGCATGGAGCATCAAAAATTATAGATACGTTTACGATGTATCAAGCATCCCCAAGCTTAACTCCTGCTCGTCCTCGAGTAGGTAAGTGATAAAAAGAATAATTTTTTAGGTGACATGCACCATCACAATCTTTATCAAGGTATTGTAAAACATTGATAGCTGGGATCAAAGTACTCTAATCATGAACATGAAAGATATAGTTCTAACAATAAGACATAGCAACTATGTTGTAACATGAAAAGGTACAAACAAAAGATCATGAATAACAATGCATTGAAATACGTTTGTTTGTTTCACAAATAGCAAAAATAATAAGAGTGGTATTCAGCTTGTCCCTCATGGTATAGCAAAACATAAATGCATAGGAAACCTTCAAAGTTGATAAGGGTGACTAGATACAAATAATTTAAGAACAAGCAATATCAAAGTTATGAATCAATCAACAAGTTTTGGGACAATGCACATTAAACTAAGAATGACCACTATGCTCTCTCAATTGGTGCATAAAGATAGAAGATGGAGACTCAACATAAAAGTAAAAAGAAAGACCCTTCACAGAGGGAAGCAGGGATTTCAAGTTTCATAAAGAGCTTCCAAAAATTATGGTACTTATTAGCTTTAAGCTCTCATTTCCCCTATCATAAGCATCTTGAGGTGATTAAGGTTAAAGTGGCACAAATATGAGGATATGATTGACAAGTTATAAGTTGAAAATCTCATGACCCTTTCTTACGAGTACCGAACCTCATGCTACTCAACTTTAGTCACAAGTAAGTTCTTGTCATTGTAAGTACATATGTATCATGGAGAACCTAACCAAATTTTGAGACAAGCACATTACACTAAGAATGAAAACTATGCTCTCAAGAAAGTGCTCATGGAATAAGTGGTGACTCAACAAGGAAGTGAAAAGGTTTTGAAAAGTTTGAAAGGCTTCCAAATGCTAAAAGTATGGTACTCATTAGCTTTGAGCTCTCATTGCCCCTATCATAAGCATCTTTAAATGGTTAAGGTGAAAGTGAGGTCCAATATGAGTTATATGCTTGACATACCATAAACTGGAAATCTCATGTCCCTTGAGTACGAGGGCCGCTCCTCATGCTACTCAACTTTAGTTACCGGTAAGTTCTTGTCATAGTAAATACATGTGTATCATAGAGAACTGCCAACGGGGTACCCCTTGCCCGATGATACGGAAGAATCCCCATATCAAAATGACAAGGAAAGCAGACAATGAGCATCTCAACAATCTTCTTATTTACCATGGGAAATGGTGCTTTTTTCGCTCTTTCCTCTTTTCTCATCTTTTTCTTTTTTTTCAATCTCTATCTTTTTTTATAAGAAGAATGCTTCATAGATTGCCCATTATGGTTACGCTGCAGTTTTCCACCATGATTAGGCATGGATTAGACCAGCCGCCTAGGCGTTTCTCTAGCAGACATACATAACTCCATGGACTTATAAGCTCCCCTTTTATTTCACACCGACGACATCCGTAAACAAAAGAACATGATATCAACTGGGTATATATTTACACGTGTTGAAAGCGTTCCCCATGATAGCACGGTTCTGCTAACTCCCAGCCTATAATTTGCAAGCATATAACTTTCATGGACAATCACAATAGTTCAGGTTTAGTAAGTGCAAGAAATAAAGTGTGCCACAAAGTTCGTGAGAGCTTTACTAACTAACTTTCTCATAACAAGCAAACATTTTATTTGGAAGAAAACAGAGCATAATGAATATGCAACGAGTAGCAATAATGCTAATAGGTAGATATGGTGGACTCTTTTCGGCAACTTTGGTTTTGGGGAGTTTGATGCATGAGTAAAGCTTATACTCAGCACAAGTGAAGGATAGCAATAGAAAGGGAGCGACAATCGAGAGAGCAATGACTGTCATAATCATGCTTGTGACAAAACAAAATTAATAGTGGCATAAAAGTGACACAAGAACTCTGAGGCAGAATAAATCATCGAGGCTTAACTGACCTTTTGTTTAGTCATATGCATGCGTGAGCATGTGCCAAGTCGATTCAAATAAAACATTCAGAGGAGGACACCACAATGTCATACCAAGTTATGAATAGAACAATGCAAGCAAACGTTCATATGACGTGCTACAAACCATTAGCAAGCTGGAGCTAATCATAAGAAAGAAAGAACTACTAAGCATCCATAAATAACATACACCTTACATGAACAGACTAAGCATGCCCACAATGATGAGTATATGTACAAAAA
Source organism: Avena sativa (assembly GCA_916181665.1). Lineage (NCBI taxonomy): Eukaryota > Viridiplantae > Streptophyta > Magnoliopsida > Poales > Poaceae > Avena > Avena sativa. The sequence continues at coordinate 373,854,681 of OV702290.1, forward strand.
TAAAAACAAATAGAGTTCATTACCAGCCTCTTACCACACCTCAAGTTGTCGTTAATCATCGTTCCCTTTCACTTGTGTGACTTGAATAATAAGGTAAAACCAAACTCCAAGGAGTCACTGAGGACCGCTGAACCCTGCAACGAACTGTACAAAACCAAAGAAGAAGAACAAATATTTTTGGGTTTTCGATTTTTAAAGGCAAGAACCAAAAGGATGAACAAGCAAAGCGAAATCTTTTTGGGTTTTTAGAATAATCAAAACAAAGCTAAAAAGGAAGAAGCAAACCAAGGCTAAGAGACAAAGAAGCAAACAAAGAGAAATAACGAAAATATTTTTGGTCTTTTGTGTTTTGGAAAGCAGAAATAAAACAAGAACAAAAACTAAAAAGAAAAAGAAACAAGGATATGCAGCACCGACTGAACATGATAAGTAGATGAGTGCGATGTCGATTTACCTCCCCCCAAGCTTAGGCTTTTGGCCTAAGTGGGTATCAATCCCAAGCTGGCCAAGATGGAGCGCCTCCGTAATACTGCGAAGAAGTGCCTTCGTCCTGATACGAACTTGAGGACGCCCCAGCGTAGTGCACAAAGTAGTCGTAAGAGGGCACATCCCCCTGGTGCTGCCCATGGAAACCAAGCAGGTGGAGCTACTCGTCCACCTCCTCCTTAGAGCGTGACCATGGCATCCTGCAAATACTGAACAAATTAGGCCGCGGCAAGGGAATTTCCCTCTCATCTCTGTCAGTGAACAACATCCTATAAACTAAACTCTTGGTACTAGAGTTAGTAGTAACAAAGTGATGTTTTTTCATAGCCGCAAGATCAAGCCTTTGTGGAGTCAACACAATGTCATTAGGATCCATAGAAAGTTCTAAGGCAGCAACCATGCGTGTGGCAATAATGCCCCCATAAATAGGTCCTCTAGCGGCTAGGCGGCGAGCAATGAGAGAACCAATATTATACCTGGTATCACTATTAAGTGCAGCAGCGAGGAAGGCTAAATGATAATTAGAAATATTACTAGTGTTTTCCCTACCAAGAATGCTAGTGGCAAGATAATAAGCAAAATATCTAAGAGCTGGGAGTTGAATGTTCCTTATCTTTCCCTGCTGAGCTGTGCGGTCATCGTCATTTGTCACACTTTGGTAGAGCTCCAGCAAATCAGCGGGTCGACCCTGGATTTTCTTCACTGTCCCAGTCATGCCTATGCCTATAATGCTGCAAAATCTTTCCAATGGCATGGTAATAGGCATATTATAAATTTTGAACGAAACAGTTGACTGATAAGGGTGTTAGTGAAAACGAAACTTTCAACGAAATTTTTGGTGAGCACGACATATTGCTCACTCTCATCCTGCATGTAAGTGGTTAGACCAACCCACTGAACAAGAAGTAGGAAATCATCAAGGATCCCTGCAGCTCGCAAAAAGGCAAAGCAAGGGAAGGTAGACAGGTGAGCATCTCCCTCATCTCCTTCATTGCCAAAGCGTGGTGCAATAAGATCTTCATTATATGATGGCCTAAATTGAGAAGCTGATCTTGAAGGCCTTGCCTTCCTGGGTGTGTCCCTCTCAAATACTTCTCCAAAAGTGTGGTTGTTCATCTCTGCTATTCTAAAAATTAAACATCCATCATATAAGTGATTGCAAAATAATAACATAATTAAAGAAACTACTTATAGGGACTTGTAAGAGGCCTAAGCATGCATCAAATCATTTTTTCTAAGCATTGAACAAGCTTAAAAGCTCACATAACCTATCACCTACAATAGCAAACTACTCAAGATATAAACCACTAATCACAAATCTACTTGGACAAGCGGAGGACTCACATACCGGAGAACAAATGCTCCAAATTTTAGCAGCAAAGATGGGCTTAGCAAGGAGATCGAAAAATCACAAGCAAGAACAACAAGAACGCGAGTATGAGCAATGAACTGGTGTTTTCTCGGGAGAGAGAAAGAAGTGGTAAGTGAGAGAGTAAGTGGAGGGCCAGGGGTGACCCACACCATGGCCAGGCATGCCTCTGGTGTGGCCGCGCCACCAGATGGTGTGCCTGCCTGGGTCACTCTAGGTACTTCGCTGCCCCTTTTTCACGTAAAAATTTAATATGAATTTTCTGGAATTTTTCGAGACACTTTATGTTTTAGCAATTTTCAGGTATTGATGAATGATTTTCTGGCAGAAAGATGATTTTAGAATGATGCAAATAACAAAACAAATCTAAAACTTCAGAAGTTCTAAGACACTCTAATATGCAAGCAACTAGCAATAGAAAAGTAAACTAAGTGAAAGCAAAAATAAAAATGGATAAAGTAAGAGTAAGCAAAGATAATCATGGCATTAAAATCCCTTTGTTAAAAAGGTTGATCAGGTCTTGGTACCAAAACAATTTTATATGAAACAAAACTTTGCTTTTCACTAAATGATTATCTTACCTCAACCTTGATAGCAATGGTCCCAATCATAATAGTTTCATATTTTTCTTATGGTATGGGACAATATATTTCTCCAACTTGGATGCCCTCAATATTTTCAATTCAATTCAGGCCATAATTCATATCGATCTTCTTGGGGAAATATACAGTATGCTCTTTGTCATTAACATTAAAAGTTACTTTTCCTTGATTGCAATTAATAACAGCTCCTGCAGTATTAAGAAAAGGTCTCCCAAGAATAATAGACATGTTGTCATCTTTAGGCATTTCAAGCACAACAAAGTCAGTTAATATCAAACAATTATGAGCCACTTGAACAGGTACATCCTCACATATACCAATAGGAATAGGAGTAGATTTATCAGCCATTTGCAAAGATATATCAGTTGGTATTAATTTTTCCAATTGAAGTCTCTTATAGAGAGAAAAAGGCATAACACTCACTCCTGCTCCCAAATCACACAAAGCAGTTCTAACATAGCTATTTTAAATAGAGCATGGAATAGTTGGGATCCCTGGGTCTCCAAGTTTCTTTGGAACCTTACCATTGAAGGAATAATTAGTAAGAAAAGTAGAAATTTCCTCATTAGGGATCTTCCTTTTATTAGAGACAATATCCTTCATATACTTTGAATAAGGAGGTAATTTAATAGCATCAGTCAAAGGAATTTACAAAAATAAAGGTTTCATCCATTCACAAAACTTATTATAGTGTTCGTGTAACATCCCAAAACTTTAATCAAGGTTATTAAATCCTAATCACCCAATTTAGGGTTAACAAGAACTTGTATTAAGGAAATGAAGGTGAATGCATGTGTGTTTGCATTAGTGTAGAATTGAGTGTTTATGCCATGCTTGATTGTTATAAATGAGGTGAAATGGTTTAAAGATGAATACTACATCATCTAGACCCTTTACAAATAAAATCCAAAGAAAAATAAATCAAATAAGAATAAATAAAGCAAATGGTCATTTTGATCATTTTAAACCACTAGGCCACTTTAGGTGTTCCTAGAAGAAGATTTACAACAGAAACAATTCTATTTATTTTAACCCCTTGCTATACCAAGTAAAAGTGTATCACGATCCACTTTACAAACTTACAAAAACATCTAGCAAATCATTTTAAAGGACATTTGAAAATTGAATCAAGTGTATGTGTTAAGATCACACTTTTTCAAAAACCCATCAAATGAATTCACCTTGACCTCTCCAAGCAAACCTAGTCTCTCAAGCTTAATCTAAGATCACTCAAAAAATTTGAATCAAAAATTCAAAAGTAAATTTCATGTGGCCATTTCATCAAACACTTGACATGCACAGAAAAACCTCTAGCCTAACTTCACTGTTTTGCACAGTGATCATTGACCATTGATCTCCCTCTTAACCCCCTTGTCCCCCCTGAGTGACTAGCAATAGCAGACAAGCCCTCCCTTTGTCATGGAGAACAGTGGAGCGCCGCCGTTTTGTGGTCACCGCTAGTCGACCAAGGCCAGCTCGCTCCAGACAGCCCCGCGCCCATCCAGCATGTCCAGTAGCCTCGCTGCAGCCTACCACCACCCCTGTCCATCCCACGATCGAAGCCCATCCATGGACCGTACTAGCACCGCCGCGCACCGCCTCTCTGCACCGTGTCCAGAGCGCGCTAGTGCGCCGTGCCCGACCAGCCTCGCTAGCTCGTGCCTTGCCCTCTCCACACACGCACAACCTCGCCATGATTACGCCACCCCGGCAGACACTCTCGTTCGCTACCGCGTGACCCGTAGCTCCCGTGCGCTGTCGAGAACGCCGCCTGTCCTGCGCGGAGCACCGCACGCGCCAGACCAAACTAGACCGCCCCGTGCCGCGCCCTTACTTCCGTAGGAACCGCCAGGGAGCACCGCACCGTCCTACGCCCTCGACCATGCCATTAGCCGCCTGTAGCGACGCCACCATCAAGCTCACCGCCGCACCGCTCGGTCCCCTCGCCGCTCTATAAAAGGAGGCCACCCTCGCCTCCTATCTCCACACCACTCGACTCCCCACTCCTCACAGATCTTCCCCACTTCTCCCCGGAGCAAGGCGAGCACCACCATGCCGGAATTGCACCGGAGTTCGCCGCTGCTGGAGGAGAAGGGCGCCAGGGATTCCGACCACCCCAAGCTCCACCGTGACCGTACCTCGCCTCGCCATCGTCTACCACGTCGTTTGCCCCTGTCGCCGACCCTAGCTGGAGCCCAGGTGAGCCCCACGAGACCCCCACCACCACGCTAGGTCACGTTCCTTGCTCGAGCTATTCGTCGTTGATGATGACGCTCAGCCGTTGGATTAGAATAGAATCGCACGGTCTAGATTCATTGATACCGTTTCGCGTTAGATGTGTCGCTGACCAGTGGGTCCGCACTGTCAGCAGCCCGCTGCATCGCAGAGTGCCACTGGGCCGGCCCGTTTAAGTTCCCGCGCTAGCCTGGAAATTCAAATAGATGTTTTTCCATTTTAGTTAAAACCCTATTCTATCCCTAGATTCAAAAATCAATTTAGAGAGTTTCATTTAACCAAATTGCATGATTCAAATTTTGCTAGAAAGGAAATTAAATTATCTATCTAAGCCTGTTGGATTTAAATCATTTGGAGTTAGAGATCACATATAGTAAAAATAACAAGACAGAGACTTTTTGCAACTTCAAACATTTTTCAAAAATCAACCATAATAGCTTTTGAGTTGATTCCAACTCTCAAAAATCACATTTGACAATATCTATCTGAATATGTAAAAATATCTAGGATTGTATGCAGTGACTTTGGACTAATACCAAAAGAATGCTATTAGGGCATTTCTAGTCACTTTTAATTTATTAAATAGTAATCTTAAACTTTATAAAATGTGACCCGCACTTTAAATCACATTCCCATGTATTGGAATTTGTGGTGATGACATGTGTCGACATGATCCCATATTTTAATTGGAGAATATTAAATCTTAATTAATTTCAATAAGTAGAAATTACTTTTCTAAAATAAAATGAAGAAAACTAGTTCTTTATTGCATGTGATGCTTGTGATGATGCTAGATCATCAAGTGTGAGCCTTAGTGTGCTAAATAGAAGTAATTAAGTATTGTTTGGTGATTGTGTACCCCGTATTCCTTTATAGACGATAGTACCGACCAAGTCTACGAGTAGGAGGAGTTCTACCCCGAAGAAGACGAAGAGAACTTCAATCACTGAACCAACCAAGGCAAGCCATCACTACTAAGCAAGATAGACCCTTGCAAGTCATTATTGCAAGATAACTTAAGAAAGATGCACTAGGCATGCTTTGGTTATACCATTTTTGATTATACCAATCCCAAGTTTTACTTGCAAGCTTACTTTCTTTTACTTTACCAAAGTTCTTTACTTTTAGTATAGATAGCCTAAAGAGTATAAAACTAGGTCTATCCAGTTATACTTAGATGTCATTCTATGCCATGAGATTCAAGATTAGCACCGCTCATTAGTGAACACTCTTAACCTTAGTGGCTAGTGCTAAGCATAAAACTTGATCACTTTAGATGGGAATACTTGGTGAAAATGATTATGAAAACCTTGGAATGATGAGTCATTCTATTGAAATGTTTTGACATGTGTTGAGAAACACAATGGTTTGATGATGAAAATATTGAGGCATGAGCCTTACCCCTTTATATAAACTGATGGTTGGGTTCGGATGCGATACCATTCCAATTTTACCATACAACCACAATACCTGAATTGGGTAGGGCTTAGCCAGAAGTTTATATGCATTAGTATGGGTTCCCTCACGGAGGAGGTTTGAGCTGAGGCTACCTCTGGATGATGTCCACCTATGGAGTGCCCACGATGGCAGATGGCCATGGCTGGGGGCCAAGCTCATAGGGGAGGTGCATATACTAGTGTGTAATTGAAAGGTTATGATTGATTATCCGCATACTAAGTATGATGATTCAGTGTTATCCCTGGAGGATGTATCGAATTTTGTGGTGAAAGTGTACCACCTCCGCAGAGTGTCAAACTATTCGAATAGCCGCGTCCGCGGTCATGGACAGTTGGAGTGGCCATACTGTTCCATCGTCAGATGTTTTCAAAATGCCTTGTGAAATGAATTATAACTTTGACTTGACCACAATAAGGTTGTGACTATGAAAAATAAGTTCCCACTTAGGTGATTTTAGAACATTAAATCAGTTTTCTTTACTTCTAAACTCAGCTTAAGATAAATCTAGCTTTTGCAAATAAACCTATAGCTTAGTATTCCTACTAGAACTACCTTACTTGTTAGTGATAGTTTGCGAGTACTTAAAGAGTACTCATGGCTTTGTCGCTGGATATTCCCGTGGCCAGACTATGAGGAGGACTATCAGGAAGATGGACAACAGGACGGCTACGACAACTAGGATCATCTCCCATCGTCAGCATTGCCTGTGACACTGAATATGGAGCCTACTACTACGCTTTATTATTCCGCTGCTTGATTGTATTAAGACTGGATCATGAGATCCTTTATTTGTGTAAAACCTTATTATGGTTTGTAATGGATGATGTACCGTGATATCGATCTGTTATGTCTCGCAAAAATGGTAATCCTTGGATTGCGAGGTATGGCATAACAGGCATCTAGGATTAAAAATCCGGGTGTTGACAAGTTGGTATCAAAGCCATCCTGACCATAGGAGACCCTAGTTAGAATGGGCGTCCGAATAAAAACTTAGTTTCAAAAAAAAGGAAGTGAGTATTTATGAAAACCTATTCCCACTCTTATCCTTGAGATTCTTTCAAATAAATTCATGCCCCTCAAAACTTCTTACATTCTACATAAAAATGGACACACTTGATCACCTCACTAACTTACTCATCCTAAATTCTTATAGATGGAAGTTCAGTATTGCAAGTTCTACCAGTTGGGAAACGAGGCCAACTGATCTTTGAGAGGGATCTCGATGCACTGTTGGAGTATCTTGAGCGCCCTCATCCGGAATTCTTCGGGGTTCAACTCAACGATCACCCAGGAGGAGATCTACAGTGGCTGATAGTGGCAGATCTCCGAGGCAAGATGGAAGCACCCCTTTATGAGAAGATTCAATTCACCGTGCGGGAGAACAACTGGCTAGATGGATTAGCCAGGGCAATGCATGAAGCTCTTGCTCGTCTGTGTGGGTAAAACATCAACTTGATCCAGGGAACTCGCTTTGCGCACTTCGCAAGGCGTGATTCTATGGGAATGCCATTGGAGATGCCAAGTCACCCAGTGATGAAGCGCCAAGTGGAGAACCTTGACTTCCTACTGTATGATAGGCAGAAGGAATTGGACAATGCTCGAGCCTACGCCAACCACAACCTTGCCATTGTCGCCCAGAAGGACCAGACTCTCGCCATGCTAGTCAAGGATCGAAAATCACTTCGGCGTCAATGCGAGAAGAAGGATCGCACCGTCGCTCGTCTTCGCAAGAAGGTGGCCGACCTCGAGAAGACCATCCGTGAGCAAGAAGTCCAACTGGAAGCAAAGGAAGAGGAAGAAGGTGAAGACATTCAGGGAGATCTTCACTCGTACCTCAGTGATGAAAATGACTACCTGGAGGATGATGCCATGGATTTCTACACCGATGATGATGATTTAGACTTCATTGATGATGAGTAGATGCACTTGATCACTACCGTAGGAAGGAGTTGTACCGGTCCCACTGTATCGTAGTTTCACAGAATGGTTCTTAAAACCATCTGTTTTCCCTTTTGTGTTGTGGTGTGTGTTTGTATGGTGTGCTATGAATGAATGAATGAATGAGAGGAAGTGTTAGTTTGCAAAACCTGAGTCAAACTCAAAGTTTAAAGCTTGTGAAACAAAACCATGAACCTTAGAAATTTCCCTCTTATCTCATTATCTATCTCAATCTTTAGATGACTCGTGGAAACCTCGGAGGAAGCAGCTCATCGCAGGACCCAATGTTGCAGATTCTGCATATGCTAGTTTCCGACCGTGAAGCTAGTAGAGCAGAACGTGAAGCCAACCTAGCCACCCTGCAACATATAACTCAGATGGCCCACAATAATCAAGGCCAAGGAAATCAGGATCATCATGGATCCAAACTCAAGAACTTCCAGAATACCAATCCCCCTATCTTTAGCAAGTCTGAAGACCCTTTATATGCGGATGATTGGTTGCAAACCATGGAGAACAACCTGGAAGTTGCAGGAGTTGACGCTAATGAGAAGGTACTGTTTGCCACTCATTATCTGGCAGGAGATGCAAGAGTCTGGTGGAATAGCACTCGTACTATGAACCAGGGTCAGATCCTGACTTGGGAAGCTTTCAAGATCAAGTTCAGACGCACCCATGTGCTGCAAGGTTTAGTCACCCTGATGAGAGATGAGTTCAGAGAACTGAAGCAAGGCAGGATGACGGTAGTTGAGTACCGTGACAAATTACTATCCTTAGCTAGATATGCCCCTGATGAGATCAACACTAAAACCAAGAAGAAGGAAAGATTCCTGAATGGATTGCATGATGAGATGCAAACGGTGTTAGTCAACATCCGTTTTGAAGACCTAGAAGAGCTTGTAGATTCCGCCATCCAGATGGAAGGGAAGATCAACCAAGACAATGGCAACCATAAGCGTTGCATGATGCACCAGAGTGGATCCAACAACAACCAGAAGTATCCCCCAACCCGTCTGCAGGATATGTCCTAAGAAACAACAGACCCCCGGTGTCCCGTCCAAGCTACCCCAATCCTAGCGGAGGGAATTTAAAGTCTAGAGGAAATCACAACAACAACCCCGGCAACTCCAACAACTTCAACCGTGCTCCGCCCAAGTCCAACAACAACAACAACAATACTGCCCCAAGGACTGGAAGCAATGTTGTGCCTGTTGCAGCCAAAGACAAGTCCCAGATCACTTGCTTTGAATGTGGAGTCAAGGTTCACTACTCCAACGAGTGTACCAAGAAGCTTGCAACCGCCACCAATATGAATGCCCCTGCTCAGCAGCAGCGCCATGTTCAGCCTGGAAGAAGATTTGCCCCAGGGAACTCACTCAACCGCAATGGCCATCTGTTCCACATGAATGCTGAAGAAGCCTAGGAAGCGCCAAATGTCGTGTTATGTATGTTTTCTGTTAACCCAGCTTTAGCAAGAGTGTTGTTTGATTCTGGAGCATCGCACTCGTTTGTTACCGAAGAATTTGCATGCACTAGTAAGATTCAACCCACCAAATTGAAGCATGTTATGATAGTTCAAATACCTGGTTCAACCACCAAAGCTAGAAAAATCTGCAAGGCTGTACCTATCAGAATCCATGTGATAGATTTCTATGCCAATCTAATAGTACTTGGAACCAAAGGTTTGGAAGTAGTACTAGGAATGGATTGGATGTCAAAACATAAAGGATTGATCAACTGTGCCAAGAAAGCCATAACCATGACCAGTAGCTCTAGAAAATCAGTAGAGCATGTATCTGAAACCTTGCCCTGTCAATTCAAGTGCAACAAGAGTCTAGCCCAACCAACCCTTGACCAAGTCGGAGTAGTCTGTGAATACCCTGACGTATTCCCAGATGAATTGCCCGGTATTCCCTCGGATCGGGATATCGAGTTCATTATGGAACTAATTCCTGGAACTGGACCCATAGCTCAGAGACCCTATAGCATGAACCCCTCTGAACAAGTGGAGCTAAAGAAGCAACTTGATTCTATGCTGGCGAAAGGTTTGATTCAACCAAGCGCATCGCCATGGAGATCGCTTGTTCTGTTTGTGGATAAGAAGGATGCATGTAACCGTTTGTGCATGGATTACCGGAAGCTGAATGATGTCACCATCAAGAACAAGTACCCATTGCCGAAGATCGAGGATCTGTTTGACCAGTTGACTGGTACCAGAGTGTTTTCTAAGATTGATCTTAGAACTGGTTATCACCAACTCAAGATTCGTGCAACGGATATTCCAAAGACCGCCTTTACCACCAGATATGGATTGTATGAGTACACAGTCATGTCTTTTGGATTAACCAATGTCCCTATTTATTTCATGAATCTCATGAATAAGATCTTTATGAACTTCTTGGATAAGTTTATCGTTGTTTTTATCGACGACATTCTTATCTATTCCAAGTCAGAAGAAGACCATGAGCTACATCTGAGAACCATCCTTGAAACCCTTAGAGAACATCAGTTGTATGATAAGTTTAGCAAATTTGAGTTCTGGTTGAAGAAAGTAGGATTCCTAGGACATATTGTGTCGGTAGGAGGAGTTGCTGTTGATCCCTCCAAGATCAAAGATGTTTAAGCATGGAAAGCCCCAACCACCCAAACTCAAGGCCGTGCATTCCTCGGATTAGCAGGATACTACCGCAAGTTTGTTGAAGGATTTTCGAGCATCGCAAGACCGATGAACCAATTGTTGAAGAAAGATAAGAAGTTTGAATGTACCGACAGATGTGAAGCGAGTTTTCAGGAAATCAAGAAGAGATTGATTTCAGCCCCAATCTTGATTATGCCAGATATCAAGAAGCCTTTTGATTATTATTGTGATGCATCCAAGATTGGTCTCGGATGTGTGTTAATGCAAGAAGGCAAAGTCATAGAATATATGTCCTGACAACTAAAGCAACATGAGCAAAACTACCCGAACCATTATATTGAACTAGCAGCCATAGTTTTAGCCTTGAAGACATGGCGTCATTACCTTATGGGTAACCGCTGTGAGATTTATTTGGATCACAAGAGTCTGAAGTATATTTTCACCTAGAAGGAGCTGAATATGAGGCAAAGGAGATGGATAGAGTTAATCAAGGATTATGACCTTGTGTAACATCCCAAAACTTTAAACCAAGATTATTAAGGTCCAAATCATCAAAATTAGGGTTAACAAAAACTTTTCCAAACAAAATTATTAAAGCATTCATATGTGTGTGCATTTAAAATAGGAGTTGTTTGAATTACCATGATTAAGTGATCCATTGCTTGTAAAATGATTCTTTGGTGAAATAAACATCATCTAGATCATTCCCAAACAAATCCCAAAGAAAAACAAATCAAAATGAATAAAGGAAGCAAATGGTCATTTGTGCCAAATTAACTACCATGCCTACTTTGGCTATTCCTAGTACTCAAAACCTAACAAAAACAAATGTGGATCTTTGCACCCCTTGCTAGTACACATAATGATGTACCAAGGACCACTTTGTGATCTGCCAAAAACATTCAAACACTAATTTTAATTGGCATTGGAAAATTGAATCTATTTCATATGGGAAGATCCCACTATTTCAAAAACCACTCAAATGAGATCAAATTTCAAAATCCAAGCACCCACAGAGTCTCAAGCTTATATCTAGCACACCCACCAAAAATCTTTTCAAAATTTAAAAATAAAGTTCTTGCGGCCATTTCGACAAACACATGGCAGGCAAGGTTTACACTCTAAACCTGGCTCAGTGTTTTGCACAGGGTTTTGCCCCCAATTGATCCCCATTTAATCCCTCTGTCCCCTCTTGATCCAACCAGGCCAATTGCACCCCATCCCCTACCCCCTAGTGGTATTGCCATGCCATGCCGAGCACCAACTCGCCGGCCAAACCTTGCCTCGCTATAGCAGACCACCCCTCTCTCTCTCTCTCACCATGTCTAGTAGCTAGCTCACACCTCACCGCCACTCTCTGTCCCCTCCCCGAGCCAAGCCAGAGCGTGGACCACCGCCAATGCACCACGCCCAGTGCGTCTGCACCATGCTGAGCACACGCCAGAGCGCCGCGCCCGACACGCGTGTACACGCCGCCCCTCGACCGCAGCCCGCGTCCACCACTCCGCCACGACCCTAGGAACACGCTAGACATGCCCGTTCGCCGCCCAATGCACCACAGCCACCGCTCGCCGTTAAGACCGCCGCCTCTGCCGCTCAGAGCGCGTGCACCGCCCGACCAATTGCCACCGTCCCTAGGCCTGCATTTACTCCGTAGAGCACCGCCAGGAGACCAGCCACCGTCCCCTACCTCGAGCCACGCCGCTACCATGCTGTGCAGCCCTCGCCGGAGCCGCCCGCCCATCCCTCTCGGTCACATCGTCGTCCTATAAATATATGCCACCCCCAGCCATTTGCAGCACACCACTCACCTCCCCTCACCCCACTGAGCCTTCCCCACTTCTCCCGAGAGCAAGGCGAGCAGCCGTTGGCCGGAATTGCACCGGAGCTGGCCGCCTCTAGAGGAGAAGGGCCCCGTTGATTGCAACCACCCCCGGAGCTGCATCGATCGTCCCTGAGTTCGCCGTCGTCCACCAGTCCGTTTGCCCGCCTCGCCGTCGTCGCTAGAGCCCTGGTACGCCCCCTAAGCACCCCCACCGAGCCGCTAGGGTTAGAGTTCGCCGGCGACAGGTCCGTCGTCAACGACGAGCCCCAGCCGTTGATCCCCGTTCTAATCTAACGGCCCACATCGCCCCGTACCGCTTCACGCGTTATGAGCCTCTGACCGGTGGACCCCCCTGTCAGCTAGCTTTCCCGCGCGACCCATTTAGTTTGAATTAGGATTTTTCTATTTAGTTTAAACTTAGTTCTGTCCCCTAGTTTGAAATTCAATTCAGAGAGATTTACAAATCCAAATGGAGTGATTCAAATTTTGTTAGAAAGCTACTAAAAAGATCTATCCAAGCCCGTTGGTTTTAATTCAATTAAAGTTAGAGATCTCTCCTAGTAAAAATAACAAGACAGAAGATATTGCACCTTGCAACATTTTTATAAAATCAATCAAGATAGCTTTTGAGTTGATTCCAACTCTCAAAAATCACATTTCACCATATCTATCTGAATATGTAATAATATTAAGGTTTACATGCAGTGACTTTGGACTAGTGCCAAAATAATGCTATATAGGCATTTGTAGTCACTTTAAATCATTAAATACTGAACTTAAACCAAAGTAATTATGATCCAATCCTTAAATCACATTCCCACATGTTAGAATATGTGGTGATTCCATGTGTCCAAATGATCCCATATTTGAAGTGGTGAATATTAAATCTTAGTTATTTTTCAATGAGTAGAAATTACTTTTCTAAAAATAAAAAGAAGGAAACTAGTGAATAAAACTTGTGATGATAATAGATCATCAAATGTGTGCCTTAGAGTGATAATTAGGTTAGTTAAGTATTGTTTGGTGATTGTGTACTCCGTATGTATTTATAGACGATAGTACCGATCAAGCTTTCAAGGACGAGGAGTTCTACCAAGAAGAAGAAGAAAACTTCAACCACTGCACCAACCAAGGCAAGCTAGCACTATCCAAGTTAACCCTTGCAAGTTGTACTTGCAAACCACCATTAACAATGCAAGCTCACACTTGCAAGTATAATGCTTAGCAAGCTATGATCAAACTAGATGGTTTAGCAAAGATGCTTTAGGCATGCTTTCATTATACCACTTTGACTAGTATTTACCACAAGTCTTATTTTCAAGCTTTACTTGCTTTACTTTACCAAAAGTTCTTTACTTGTTTTGAAGGTAGCATAAAGAGTATAAAACTTGACCTATAGAGATAACTTTAGATGTCATTCTATGGCATGAGATTGATCCCATTTTTCCACCTTAGTGAACACTCTTAACTTAGTAGTTTAGAGTAGATAAAAACTTGAGTCATTTTAGATGGGAATACTTGGTGAAAATGAATTATGAAAACCTTGGAATGGTGAGTCATTCTATTGACATGTTTTGACATGTGTTGAGAAACACAAATGGTTTATGATGGTGAAAATGTTGAGGCATGAGCCTTAACCCTTTTATAAAACTGATGGTTGGATTCGGATGCGATACCATTCCATTTTTATCGTACAACCACAATACCTGAATTGGGTAAGGCTTAGCCGGAAGTTTATATGCATTAGTATTAGTTCCCTCGTGGGAGAGGTCTGAGCTGAGGCTACCTCTCAATGTTGTCCACCTATGCAGTGCCCAAGATGACAGATGGTCATGGTTGGGAGGCCATGCTCATAGGAGAGGTGCTTATACTAGGGTGTGTAAAGGGAAGGTTATGTTTGATTATCTGCATACTAAGTATGATGATTCAGATTTATCCCTGACAGATGTATCGAATCTTGTGGTGAAAGTGTACCACCTCTGCAGAGTGTCAAACTATTCGAATAGCCGCGTCCACGGTTATGGACAGTTGGAATGGCCATACTGTTTCATTGTCAGATGTTTTCAAAATGACTTATGAAATGAATAATGAATCTTGACTTGACCACAACAGGGTTGTGTTTATGACACTAGCTTCCCAACTTAAGTGATTCTAGAACTTTATTTTATCTTTCTTTGCTTCAGAACTCAGCTTAGGTTTCAAACTTAACTTTATAGTTAAACTTAGAGTTAGCACTTTAACTTAGAACTATACTACTTGTTAGTGGTAGTTTGCGAGTACTTAAAGAGTACTCATGGCTTTTGTCCCTGGTTATTCTCATGGCCAGACTATGAAGGAGACTACCAAGATGATGGCCAGCAGGATGGCTATGATAACTAGGACTATCTGCCTTCGTCAGCATTGCCTGTGCCCCTGAAGATGGACCCCACCACTACGCTTATCTTTTATTTCCGCTGCTTGTTGTATTAAGACTGGATCATGAGATCCTTATTTGTGTAAGACCTTATGTATGGTTTGTAATGGATGATGTACTGTGATATCCAATCTGTTATGTCTTGCAAAAATGGTAATCCTGGGATTGCGATGTATGACATAACAGGCATCTGGGATTAAAAATCCGGGTGTTGACAAGTTGGTATCAGAGCCATCCTGACCATAGGACACCCTAGTTAGAATGGACGTCCAAACAAAACTTAGTTTCAAAACCAAAGTGAATATTTATGAAAAACTATTTCCTCTCTTATCCTTGGGAATTCATTCTTTCTCTCAAAAATTCATGTTCCTCAAAATTCTTACATTACTACTTAAAATTTGACACACTTGATCACTTCACTAACTTCCTCATCCTTAATTCTTGTAGATGGAGACTCAGTTCAGCAAGTTCTACCAGTTGGGAAACAGAGGTCAACTAATCTTCGAGAGGGATCTGGATTCATTATCGGAGTTACTAGGACGCCCCCATCCAGAGTTTCTTGGAGCTCAACTTCTAGGACCCCCAGGAGGAGATTTACAGTGGCTCGTCACAGCTGATCTTAGAGGAAGCATCGAAGCACCAACATCTGGGAGAATCTAGTTCTCCGTGAGAGAGAACAACTGGCTAGATGGATTAGCCAGGGGAATGCATGAAGCTCTCGCACGTCTATGTGCCCTTAGCATCAACCAAATCCAAGGAACCCGTTTTGCTCACTATGCAAGACGTGACTTCATGGGAATGCCGATGGAGATGCCAAGTCACCCAAAGTTGAGGCATCAAGTGGAGAATCTTGACTTCTTGCTGCGTGACAGACAATAGGAACTAGACAATGCTAGAGAGTTAGCCAACCAGAACCATGCCATTGCCGACCAGAAGGCCCAGACTTTCGCACTGCTCGTCCAAGATCGCCAGTATCTTCGTCGCCAGCATGCAAAGAAGGATCGCACCATCGCCCGTCTTCGCAAGAAGGTGGCCGACCTCGAGAAGACCATCAAGGAGCAGGAAGCTCAACTTGCAGCAAAGGAGGAAGAAGAGGAGGGTGAAGACATCCAGGGAGACATGGATTCTTACCTCAGCAATGAAGATGACTTTCTGGAGGAGGATGCTGTGGACTTCTACGCTGACGATGAGGACTCCGACTTCATCGACGATGAGTAGATGCACTAGAGCACTGTCGTAGCATGAGATGTATCGGTCCCACTGTATCGTAGCTTGCATAATGGTTCTTCAAACCATATGTTTTCCTTTGATTGTTGTGGTGTGTGTTTGTATTGTGTGCTTGCTTGCATGAAAGAAATGAGTTAGTTGCAAAACCTGAGTCAAACTCAAAGTTTTAACTTGAAACCAAAACCATGAACCTTATAACTTTCCCTCTTATCCATTTATCTATCTCAATCTTCAGATGACTCGTGGAAACCAAGGAGGGAGCAGCTCGTCGCAAGACCCAATGCTGCAGATCTTGCAGAATCTCATCGCAGACAGAGAAGCAAGCAAGGCAGAGCGCCAAGCCAACCTAGCAACATTGCAGCAGATCACCTAGATGGCTCTCAACAACCAAGGACATGGAAATCAGGATCACCATGTATCCAAACTAAAAAACTTTTAGAACACCAATCCCCCAATCTTTAACCAAGATGAAAACCCACTAGATGCTGATGACTGGTTGCAGACAATGGAAAACAACTTAGAAGTTGCAGGAGTTGATGACAACGAGAAAGTTCTCTTCGCCACCCACTATCTGGCAGGAGATGCAAGAGCTTGGTGGACCCAGTATCCGCAACATGAACCATGGTCAAGTGATGACATGGGAAGCCTTTAAAGTCAAGTTCAGCCGCACCCACGTGCCGCAGGGTCTAGTCAACAGAATGAGGGATGAATTCCGCGACTTGAAGCAAGGCATAATGACTATGGTGGAGTACCGTGACAGATTCCTGTCACTTGCCAGATATGCACCTGATGAGATCAACACGGAGGCCAAGAAGAAGGAGATATTCTTGAACGGACTGCATGATGAGATGCAGACTGTCCTCGTCAACATCCGCTTTGAGGATCTCGAAGAGTTAGTCGACTCTGCCATTTAGATGGAAGGGAAGATTAACCAGGCAAACGACAACCACAAACGTCGTATGATGCAGCAATCAGGATCCAGCAGTCACCAGAAGTACCGTCCCAACCCCTCATCAGGATATGCACCAAGGAACAATCGACCCCAATGTCTCGCCCCAGCTACCCCAACCGTAGCGGAGGCAATGTGAAGTCCGGAGGAAACAATCACCACTCTGGCAACGCCAGCAATTTCAACCGTGCACCTCCCAAGAGCAACAACAACAACAACAACCACACTGCACCCAGAACTGGCAGCAATGCTATGCCTATTGCAGCAAAGGACAAGTCCCAGATTACTTGTTTCGAGTGTGGAGTGAAGGGTCACTATTCCAATGAGTATCCCAAGAAGACTGCAGCCACTGCCAATGTGAATGCCCCAGCTCAACAGCAGCGTCGTGTTCAACCAGGAAGAAGGTTTTCCCCAGGGAACCCTCACAACCGCAACGGTCGTCTCTTCCACATGAATGCAAAAGAAGCCCAAGAAGCGCCAGATGTAGTGCTGGGTATGTTTTCTGTCAACTCAGTTTTAGCAAGAGTATTGTTTGATTCGGGAGCATCGCATTCATTTGTCACCGAAGAATTTGCATGCACTAGTAAGATTCACCCAACCAACCTGAAGCATGTTATGATAGTTCAAATCCCCGGTTCAACTACAAAAGATAGAAAAATTTGCAAAGCTGTGCCTATCAGAATACATGGGATAGATTTTTATGCCAACCTAATTGTACTTGGAACCAAAGGATTGGAAGTAGTACTAGGTATGGAATGGATGTCAAGGCATAAAGGACTGATAGACTGTGCTAAGAAAGCCATCACCATGACCAGTAGCTCTAGAGTCACAGTAGAGCATATCTCTAAAACCTTACCTCACCAATTCAAGTGCAACAAGAGTCTAGCCCTACCCACCATAGACCAAGTAAGAGTAGACTGTGAATACCCCGATGTATTCCCAGATGAATTGCCAGGTATGCCCCCGGATAGGGATATTGAGTTCATTATCGAACTAATCCCCGGAACCGGACCCATAGCCCAGAGACCCTATAGCATGAACCCCTCAGAGTTAGTGGAACTGAAGAAGCAGTTGGATGTTATGTTAGCAAAAGGCTTGATTCAACCAAGCGCATCGCCATGGAGATCACCAGTGTTATTCGTCGACAAGAAAGATGGAGGCAACCGTTTGTGCATAGATTACAGAAAGTTGAATGACGTCACCATCAAGAACAAGTACCCCTTGCCAAAGATAGAGGATCTATTTGATCAGTTGACTAGAGCCTAGGTATTCTTAAAGATTGATCTTAGGACTGGTTATCACCAACTTAAGATTCGTGCAACGGATATTCTGAAGACCGCCTTTACTACTCGCTATGGTTTATATGAGTATACGGTTATGTCTTTTGGATTAACCAATGCCCCTGCTTATTTCATGAATCTCATGAATAAGATCTTTATGAATTTCCTAGATAAGTTTGTAGTTGTGTTTATCGACAACATCCTTATCTACTCCAAGTCAGAAGAAGAGCATGAGCAACATCTGAGAATCATCCTAGAAACCCTAAGAGAGCATCAGTTATATGTCAAGTTCAGCAAGTGTGAGTTTTGGCTGAAAGAAGTAGGATTCCTAGGACATATTGTGTCTGTCGGAGGAGTCTCTGTTGATCCCACCAAGATCAAAGATGTCGAAGAATGGGAAGCCCCAACCACTCAAACCCAAGTCCGTGCATTTCTAGGATTAGCGGGATATTACCGCAAGTTCATAGAAGGATTCTCGAGCATCGCCAGACCCATGACCCAATTGCTGAAGAAGGACAAGAAGTTTGAATGGACAGACAAATGTGAAGCCAGTTTCTAGGAGCTAAAGAAGATATTGATATCAGCCCCAATTTGATCATGCCAGACATCAAGAAGCCGTTTGATGTATATTGTGATGCATCCAAGATTGGTCTCGGATGTGTATTGATGCAAGAAGGCAAATTCATCGCGTATTTGTCTCGACAACTGAAGCAGCATGAGTAGAACTATCCGGCCCATGATCTTGAATTAGCAGCCGTAGTTTTGGCATTGAAGACATGGCGTCATTATCTGATGGGTAATCGCTGTGAGATTTACTCAGATCACAAGAGCTTGAAGTATATTTTCACTCAGAAGGAGCTGAATATGAGGCAAAGGAGGTGGATAGAGTTAATCAAGGATTATGACCTTGACATTCACTATCACCCCGATAAAGCCAATGTGGTAGCGGATGCTCTTAGCAGATTGCCTTGTAGGCTAAATACCATGATCAAGGAGAAGCAGCCAAGTTTGTATGAGGACTTGGAGCAATTCAGAACTGAATTAGTTAGCAAAGGATTCTTAGCTAGCATTGAACTTCAACCCACTTTGATTAGCCAAATCAAGGAAGCCCAGAAGGGAAATGAAGGTATCGACGGAATCAAACGTCGTATTGGTATAGGAAAGGTACCTAGATTCACTAAAGACGAAGAAGGAGTGCTGTGGTACAAAGGACGTATCTGTGTGCCAGCAGATTCGGAGCTGAAGCAAGTTATCATGAAGGAAGCTCATGATACTCTTTATTCTATCCAGCCCGGAGGAACGAAGATGTATCAAGATTTGAAAGAGCAATTTTTGGTGGCACAAGATGAAGAGAGAAATTGGAAGCTACATACATCTGTCAAAGTGTCAAAGCAGAGCATCAGAGACCCGCAGGACTGTTGCAACCATTGCAGATTCCGGAATGGAAATGGGATTCCGTCGGAATGGACTTTATCATCGGTTTGCCTACTTCCAGTAGGGGAAATGACTCAATCTGGGTCATAGTTGATAGACTGTCCAAGGTAGCTCACTTCATACCTGTCAAGACTACCTACCAGAGTTCAAAGCTAGCAGAACTGTATATTGCTAGGATTGTTAGTCTG